>OX465596.1:239745000-244745000 GCA_950022295.1 Bromus sterilis
ATCTGAACCCAGTTCATGAACAAGAGGAACTTTCTGCAATGCTTGTGAGGATGAACGAGTGTTAGATTGCGAGATTCCCTAAACCACATACAAGGTAATGATTTGGGTGCGGAATGGATTGGCCCCCATGCCGACTACTCTTATTATTCGCTCTTGTTATGCGGGGTAGTAAATCTAGAGTGACTTACCATAGCAGAGAGACGACGATGTTAAGCCTAAACCATAGAATGATATGATGTTTGATCCCTATATAATATTATCATTAATAATCGTATGTTATACGGTGAGTATAGGCTAAGACCATTTCCTACAGGTATCCCATAGAGGTATCTTGATCACCACCATGAGGGAACCGATATTTGCTTAGTATTGGCGCCTGACCTGTTAGCCATGAAGGTTCGGTATATGGAAGACTCCTCCTTTGCTAAGGATTCAAGACCTCGGAGGAGGTTAATCTTTATGAAGGATGTCATCGATGGATTAAGATTTTCGAAGTCCATGTCGCATTCATTTTAAGGGTGGTAGCACCCTAGCTCATCGTAGGATCGGCGGATTGTCAGGAAGACCCAAACCCTAACCTTTTCTTTCTAGCTGTTTCGAATCTCGTGGACGAGATTCCTTTTAAGGGTGGTAGTCTGTAACATCCTAAAATTTTCAAAATTTTGGAATGATAATAAATAAATTATAATAGTGATTGTTCGCTTGATACGATTGATTTTCACTGGGATTCAAAAATTTTTGGAGTTTAATTGAATATTAAAATGAGAGGGAATAAAAGGACTTTCCCTAATATTCGTTGTTAGTGTTTGGGAATTTATCATTTAAAACAAATCCAACTAAAAATAAAATGGCAGAAGGTAAAATTACTCCTTCATTATAAAAGAAAGTTGGAAATGTTTTAATGTGATTTTATTTTAATTGGAGTTATTTAAATAATTTCCAATTAAAAAATAATAACAACTTGAGAGAAGATAAAATGACTTCTTCAAAAAAATGGAGTGGGAATTATTTAAATAATTATTAGAGATTTTTGTAGCTTTTTGGAATATTTCATAACTAAATAAAGTCATTAAAAAATGTCTTTATTTTTATTTATCTTTTTTTAAAATATGTTCAGTGCATAATTTTATTTAGATTATTTGATGAATTTTGGACTTTAATTCATATTTTTCCAATTTTTGGTTGCTTTTATTGAATTGTTTCAAGTTTCGAATTTAAAGAAAAAGGAAAACCCGTACCCAGCCGACCCAATAGCTTATTTCCGCCCGCGGGTGCAGTAGAGTCCAAGACGGACCCAGTTTTGTTTTTTTTCCTCTGCCTATTTATATTTTTGAAATCTTTTTCTTATTTTCGGGGAAACCCTAACCGGGATCCCGCTCGGAACCGCCGCCGCCGCAGCCGGTTTGCCAGCCACCGCAACGCGCCGCCGGTTGCCATCGCCCATGCCTCCCGCCGGAGCGCGCCTCAAGTCGCGTGCCGCCACCGCACCGCCCTCGCCTCAACGGGCCGCCGCCGCCGCCCCTCGTCGGCCGGTAACCGACCTCGCCGGAGCCGCCGCGAGCGCCGCCGCCAACACACCCTCGCCGGTGAGCTTCCACGTCGTCCTCGTCCTTCGGATCTCCATCCGACGGCTGAGATTTGATCTGGTATTTTGGTTTTTTTAGATTTAGGGTTTCCGGTTAACCGGACTTCTACCGGTTTATCTCTGGTTAACCAACTAGGGCTGGTTCTTTATACAGCGAACGTTCGCCGGAATGCCACCAGAGCGAACGTCGTTCACTCCGTAGCACCAAGGACCTATCCGCGATGAAGTAATCATTTTATTTGCGGATTAGCCCCTTTTCACAGATTTCACCCTAGAATCTCCGTAGCCGTATCTTCTACCGTAGGTCGGAATTAGGTGATTCTTTTTCCTATGCACTCGTATTGATCATTAGTTTGTAATGGAATAAACCTTTCACACTTTTGCACACTTATGAATTTGAATTTATTCAAATTAAAATTCAAACTTATGGAGGCCGTATATTGTATACCGTTGATCCAATTCGATTAATTCCTTTTGCATAGGATCACTCATGTCATATACTTTCTGTCCAGATCATTTGTACACCATATTCAAATACTTTTTTATCTGTTTGAATTTAAATTTAATTCAAACTTCAACCTAGTATAACTCGTCTTGTAGTATTTCGTTTCACGTGATTCTTTTTGCATATTGAATCAATTGGAACATCCTATCGGCAATATCCACACACCTTACATATTGTCATGATCTTCACCGTGAATTCATAATGTATTTGGTCATAAGCTCCTATATCGGCAATTCCTTATCCGTTGACTCACTCGAATTTACTTTCCACCTATCAACTTTGAGCACATCGACACTTGTACCATGTCAAGCCTAGTTGTTATTGTTGCTAAACCTTGTTGTGTTTGATTTGTTGATCTTTTAATCTTTATTTGGCATGATTGCTTATTTAGTTCTTTCGTTTACGATAGATTGCTCGGAGTGTGACCAGTAGAGTTATCGAGATCGTGAGAGCGAATAACTTCATTGAATGTATAAGGCAAGTTACACTTTGACCATACTTCATCCTATATTTTTCATTATGCATTTAGCAATATATCACCCTATGCATGTGTAGGACTAGTATATATAATTAAGATGCAAACCTGGTAGGATAGCCATATGATTTGATCTTGTATTCTTTGTCGCCCTAGTTCGTGTTTGTTAAATATTTCTACGCTTGTAGACGTGGATTGACATGAGAATACATTGAGTGTTGTGAGGATTTAATGACTTGACTAACAACCTTAAAGAGAATTCACCTCTAGACGGGAAGGGAGAGCATCCTCGGGATCGTGCTTTATCTAAGGCGGGACCAGGGCTAAATGATTCCCGAATGGTGTGATTTGGTGGTATAAAGAACGTCATGGTATCTACCCTCTGACCGTAAGTGGGCGTCGTCTAGGCTCAAAAAGATCAGACATACTTGGTGACTAGGAGCTTCCATGTACATCCGCTTTCCATATAGGCTCTGGCTTAGTTGAGTACGTTGTAGGAAGCCTCTCCCGAGCAAAGCTAGCAGATGTAGATGTGATAGGTGTACCGGCTTGCCGTTGGGTGTAGGTGACCTCTTCTGAAAGACTTCGTCTCAATCTTTGGGTTGAGTCTAGCGGGGAAAGTGTACTAGCCTCTGAAGAGTAAAAACTAATCATGATTAGCTGTGTCCCCGGTTAAGGACAACTTTGAGCTACTAGGCATTACTGTTATTGGAGGATCTTAACAGATGACTCACCTTAGTAAAACTTGAGTGGGAAACTTTAATAAAGGGTATGAGTTGGAATTGGTGCTGCCAAATTCAACCTTATGTAGTAAGTTAAACTAAAATTTGATTTAGGTAGATTAAGGAAAAAGCAGCTTTCTGCAAAACAAAACCATAAGCCTTCCTTTGATTTACCTTGTATGTAGATGTAGGTCTGTTATATCCTCTTTTGTGTGACTTGCCGTACAAATCAGATGTACTAACCCGTTGTCGGGCTGTAACCTTCGGTGTAGCAGGATTGTATACGACGAGTAAGTGTGTGATGTAGGGTTACGATGTCTATACTCAACTTGCCGGTGGAGTTGATGGACGCCACAAAGCTTTTATTGTTTTTCCGCTATATTATATTTGTAATCTAGCCTTGAGCTATGCGGGTATGTTTTATTGTAATATTGGATCTTCGATGTAATATTTATGACCTGTGGTTTATTCTTGATATTACATCGTGTACTGTGTGTGCTAGATATTGATCCAGGGACTAGCACAGTAAGCACAGAGACTTCGATTATTTAGTGAATCGGGTCGTTACACAAGGTAACTAATTTTTTGTGATTTTTGATAAAGGGCACTAAGATAAAAACTGAAAGGTAAACTAACAAGACTAAAAAGCCAAGATAAAAGATAGTGTGCAACTCCCCTATCTTGAACAATCGAGTCCCCGACAACGGTGCCAGAAATTAGCTTGATGGCACTGAAGTAGTGCTCCTCGCTGGCTACCCAAGGTGGAAGGTTGAGATGTAACTAGCAGAAAATTTCCCTCAGTGAAGATACCATTGTTTGTCTCTGGCGGACTCCGAATTATGCAAGTAGGTGTCAACGGCGCTAGATATTAACTTGCCTAAAGGTGATAAGGTTGAAATGGACCTGCACACACAACAGATAGCTTTGCTCACAACGAGTTCAGAGAGGTTGTCAATGTCTCTGGTTTTGTTTTTTACAAAGGATTAAACGCAAGGGGATAATGATAGTGGTAGTGATAACTGCAACTGAAATTAAAAACAGTAAGTTAAGTGGAGGTGTAACAGTGGTGGAAATATGATGTCCACTAGTGATGTCTCTCTCCCAAAAGACGATAAACAACTAAGCTGGGTGAACAAAGTACAGCTGAGAAATTGACAGAATTATAAATGCACTGCAATGCTAATTATGCTACTTGAAAATAAGAGGCTCAAAAGTATGGACAGTACGCCAAGACAAGTAGACTGAAATCCATCTGCATCTACTCACTAATCATCCACCTTGAGATATCTATCCAGAACATCTCGCTGGTATTAAGTTGCGAGCCCCACCCAAAGTGTAAACTCAAAGCAACAGACAATTGCATTAACAATCTATGATTAAGGTAAACAATCCTTGCAACCGCGGTTACAAGCACCGTTGTTTTTTCTCCCTAGTGGCAACAACACATCCCCTAGTCTCATGTTTTTGGTACTCAAGCTAGATGTCGGGGGGCATGAACCCACAATCGTGCATAACGCTCCCTCGTGGAGTTACTATCTACTACTTGGCCAAAGCAATAAAAAGCAATGGAGAACATGCAAGAATTACTCCAGAACAAAATATAAAAGGTAAACCAAATATATAACTCATCACAATCTGAATATAATCTCATAATCCGTCGGATCCCAGCAAACACAACATAGCAACAGAAGGAAAATTAATTAGGTGCCTTGATCATGTAGGACAGCTCACAAGGGATAAACATTGAAAAACAAGATTGGAGAGAAGACATCACATAACTACGCGTCATGAACCCATGGTCCAAGGGGGACTACTCACGGCACATTTGGGGAGTGTCCATGGTGGTGGAGAAGCTCCCGAAGGTCAATCCTCCCTCCGACAGGGTGCCGGGAATAGGTCTTCTGGTGCTCCCGATCTTGGAAGCACGGCGGCGGAGGAACAGAGAGTTATTTCGCGATGCGGGATTCTCCTCGAGGGTTTCCTGGACGAGGGGTAAAAATAGGCCGAAGGGGGGAACCAGGGGGTGTCCCCACCTCCAGGCGCCCTGGTGGCGCGGCTAGGAGGTGGGTCGCGCCACCGGGCCGCCTGGGAGGGGGGTGGGCCCCCTCCGACACTTCTTCGGTGGTTCCGAAAGCTTCCGTGACGCTGATTTTTATTCTTATTTTTCTGGAATTTTTTGAGCATTTTAAATAGGGGAAAATCACTTCAACTAAAGACTTTAGCAGAGAGAAACTGGAACTAGGTGCACTGAGTTAGTAGGTTAGTCTAAATATGTATAAAATGATATAAAAGTGTACAAAACATGTACAACTGTCACATAAAAGTGCATGGAACAAGCAGAAATTATACATATATTTCAGACATATCAAGTGCAAGGCGATGGCTTGGGTCGATGCGGCGCGGCTGTCCGGCGCGGCCGGGGTCGAGGTCATGGCGGAGCGTTGTCTTCGCCCCTGACAAGGGCACACACAGCAGTGCCGTCCCATGAGTTCGTGGTGGCGACTGACTCTGCGTGTGGTTGGCTTCGGTTGTCGGAACCATTTACGCAGGTAATGGCGGGGGAGGGCCTCAGGGCTTGTACCTCCGGATGGAGGGCTGCCCCGCGTGGGTGGCCACGATCTTCGTCAAAGGTGGCACCATGTACTTGGACCAAGGCTGGGCGGCATTCGTCCGCTGGAGGAACATCCAGTAGTTCCAGGCCATCCTCTTCCGCTTCGATGACCATGTAGGGATCTCTCATTTTGGCCCTGCACTTTTGTATTTAGAAGTAGGTGGAATGTGATAGTGGCATACCACTGCATCCGGTTAGCGCAAGATGTAAATATCGATCCGGGAAAACCCAAGCAATGCTTTGGTTCCGAAAAAAATCCCCTACGGGGTAGTAGTAATAAATGTAGTACTTCAGAGAACTTGTCTCTTTTCGTACCTGCTGGGTACCCTTTTGTGTTGTCGGTTTCCGAGAGAGAACATCCGACAAGCGGATTCTGGTAAATCTGTCTTGACCTCTTGCACGACTTATCAAAGGAGCAATATATGAATCCCCCCTTTGCGTGCAATATGCGCAATTAATGAAAAAACAGGTGGCAATACAAGCAATGGGTGCCCATTTCTATCGGTGATCTCACGGAGAGAGTGAATCCAAGAACCAAGGAGTCTATGGAAGCGCAATCTCCCAGGGGTGCTTTGGTGGTGCCTCGGCACAAGGTCCGAGTTGTGCAATTCGTTTCGGCGAGTCTTTTCGGGAGACTGGTACATCCGCCCGCACGGATGCTTTACGGGGACTCCAGAACGGCCTCTCCGGGATAGCTAGATCCCGGGATGTGAGGATCAACCATTAGAACCTTATCTTGGGCAGGTAAAGATCCCCCATAGGCTACTCGAAATGGAGCGTTATCAGGCATACCGATAGTAATAGCTCGTATTGTCCACATATAGAGGATTCAGTTGCTCGAGTGAGGTTTACCTCGCGGAGAACCAACGTCGATGAATGGCGTGGTCTCTTGTGAGTCTTTTGCCAAGGCAAATCGAGGGTGAGGCCTCGTGCACTCTTCACATTGGGTGACGGGTGTGTTCCGGGAATTCTCATCCGGGAAGAGAAAACCATCCGGCACGATCGTCCGGGATTAATAAGATGGTCATACCCTGGTGGCCGAGAGGCCGTCTGGGAAGGCGTCCAGTAGCCTTTCGAGAGCAAACATCGGGCACGAAAACCATCTAGGATGTTGTCCCTGAGAACCTTGGAGGTGAGGCTTCTCGGAACGCTCACTAGGAAGCGTTGAGAAGCCCCCGAGCGTGAAAACCATATGGCCATCCTGAGGAGCATGAAGAGCTGCAGCCTGTGATGATGCTCTTCTTGGTGGCACTTGCCGTGGCTCGGTGAAGACGCGAATAAACTCCGAAATCTGCACAGGGAACTGGTCATCTGTGGGGCACCTATTTTTCCTTTCTATGGCGCGTATGTGGGTGCGCCCCAGGAAGCTCGCCACTAAATTTTGGTTTATGTGGCGCATGTGGCCGCGCCACAGAAAAATGCATTTCTGTGGCACACGCGTTCGCCATGCGCCACAGAACTAGGTGCGCCACTACAGACTAATTAACATGCGCCACAAAAATATAGATCACCACCGCCAAACAGATTGAGCATCACAAATAGCAGATTAAAACAAACAGTTTGATCATCACAAGCTAGTCATCAAACAGATTGATCATCACAAGTACTCCAAATCACTAGTTATCCAAATCCATTCGAAGTACTCCAAATCACTAGTTATCCAAATCCATCACGAGCATCACAAGTTATCCAAATTCATCACTAGCTGAAGACGCTTCACTCTTCATCGTCAGATATGACAATGAGTTTGTTCTCCTTTACGGTCTGAGATGCTTCCCATGGTACCGCTTGGCATGCCGGGTCTGCTGGAGCCGGCGCTGGTGCTAGATCCAGCGCTGGTGCTGGATCCAGGTCTAGCGCTGGCGGCAAGGGGGCGTCGGGACCACGTGGCGGTATACGGATGGCGGTGCTAATGAGGCAGGTTTTGCGGTAGCGAACCATGTGCTGGCCGTGCTGCAAATTATGTAGTTAATTAGTAATAAACAGAGCCAAAGGTGCATATAGGGGCATGTAGTTCTAATAAAAAAAATGTTATAGCATATAGGCTAGTAATAATAATGCAACTCCCTATGACCATTATTCCAGCAGGCTAATATAATATAGGAGAAACACTAGACAAAAGGAAAAATAATGACTTGGGTTTGACTTGCCATGAAGAAATGTTGGTACACAAAAAAGTTCATAATTTTCAAATGGCATGCAAAATCTACACAACTAACATATCCATAGAAGTAGTCACTTTCATAGTTAGTACACAAACAAGGGCGATACAACAAACTACAGGACCCCAACATATAAATAAAGCATACAAGCATCAAAAGGTCATCCTAGTTATAAGCATCCATTTCCTAGCATACATAAAGCATAGAAGCACAAAAGATCATCCTAGCTAGCTAGAAGCATCCATTTCCTAGCCTACATACTAAAATATCTTCCCAAACTCCTAGGGCTCAGGAGTGTCTTCCATGGAAAGCTTGCACATCTGCATCTTTTCCTTGCCTGTATCTAACAGACCCACCGTCATGTAGGTCGCTACTGCTGTGAAGAATGGATTATTCTTCCACTCAAACTTCTTAGGCTGCTCCCTGTGGATCAGCCTTGCACGTGTCATATGGTACCTAGACATGGTGTCTACATGAAAATAGAAAACATGCAAAACTGAGTTTAATGGAAGCAGCAAATAATTATTAACAATAGTACAACAAGCTAATTGTTAGTGCAATTGAGGCATTTTCACAAAATTTTACTGGACCAGTGGCATTGCAAATAAATAGGATATTTTGTACATTAGGTAAAATATTAGAAGATCAACTGAGATCTACATATTCAGAACACATCACACCTAAAGAGATACCAAACTACAACTCCCTTGATGTTCTAGGTACTGCTACTTCTAGCACGCTGTGATTCAAGCCTTATTCTCTCCCCCCACTCTAGTTATATATCACAGTTGTCATCTTCCTGTTTCTTTATATATGGCCCTAATGTCAGTGATAAGATTATACTAATTAACTTCTTGGTTATATATGAATTACATAATATTAGAAGGAATGGTAACAAATAAACCAAACATGTATCGGAAATTGCATTAATCGATAGCATGTGTGATCTGGATCCTAAAGTTGGCATCTATGCTATGATGGAAATGAAAATTCTTGATACATAAAAACCATAGTGCATGGTCGTATATCTGATACAACTAAGAACATGATTTACATCCTTCTGACTGGGGCTTTTATATGCATGAATTCAGATGGATCTCCTAGTGCAGAAAACAACAGAAATGTACAAGTTTTATTTTTTCTGCAAAATAAACAAGAATAAATGAACTTGCTACTACAGGAGATCAAGGTTCAGAAGCCATCAAGACTACCATTTGACAGTATTTACTAGTACTATGGAATAGGAGGCAGTGAAAAGATCTCTCTGCGTGCTAATAGCCTAGAACCCACAAGAGAAACTAGGGAACATTTGTTCAGGACTCTATTCTGATGAGGAGTGAAACAACACATAGCACTTGGTTTGTCAGTTGTCACAGTAAAATGCAAAGCACAATGAGTACACGGATGAATACCACTAGAAATGTAGCATATAGCTGTGAAATTCCCCACATAATTCTTAAAAAATTGTACTTGTAGTCCTCTATAGTTTCATTTTACCCGTACCTAGCATTCCTACTAACACAATGGGAGCAGCTCCAATTAACAACCCATCGTATTTGGAAATTAAGAAAAACTTGGCAATCTCAGAGCATCAGCAGCGTATGGAGGCAGAGTTGCCTCTAACCTAGGACCCACATAAATTCTATGGAGTTAGCTAACAATGTTCTAGTGTATAGCATCTCATGCCACCTCTAAGATGTACCCCACTATGAATTGAAAATTGAATAGATAAGTCATTTCCCTCCATCCTTCAGAGCTGCTTATTACACGCACTAGATAAACCAAGCATGCAAGCATGTACGACTTTTGAATTTTTAAGTCCATGGAGGCTGCCTCCAAGCATAGAGACAACGCTAACGATTTTTACAAGACATCTGCTACAATGTACTTTAAAGTATAACATCAAATTCACAAAACTACCCAAAACTACCCAAAGTTTAACATCAAATGTACTTTAAACAACTTGCAACATCAGATTAGCAGAAGAACTACTCTTCTCAACCAGTATCAATGCATTTGAGCAAACAAGATCGCAATGGTGCACAAGATAAAGCACTTAACAATCGCATCACAAGGAAAAAATAACCATATCCACAAAAACATTTACCAAGAAATGGCGAGCGATGGCGGTGGGAGGACGAGGGGGTGGTGCGGCGGCGCGATGGTTGAGCTCCTCCGCGGCGGCGCGATGGTGCGGCTGGCGGCGGGTCGTGGAGGTAGGCGGCGAGGTGGGGAACCTGCAGAGAGGCAGAGGGGCGTGGTGAGAGAGAGAGAGAGAGAGAGAGAGAGAGAGACCGACGGGGCGGGGGTTGGCTGGAGGGGAGTGTGGCGGCAGCGAGCTAGAGAGGGAGAAGTGAGGGGGGTTAGGGTTGCGAGAGGGCGAGGGGGGATGATTATATAGGGATTTCTGTGGCGCATCTGGGCCGAGTGCGCCACAAAAAGTTGATCCATATTGCACGATATGGGTCGTGGTGGGCCCCGACATAATTTAGTGGCGCACCGGGCCGAGCTGCGCCATAGAACAGGGAAATTCAATGGCGCACCTGGCCCACATGCGCCACAGAAATGTCTGCATTTCTGTGGTGCACCCCAGTTTCAGTGCGCCACAGAAAGCATTCCTATCTATAAACAGTTTCCTAGTAGTGATAATATCAAGAGAGTGTTTACGCCATCTAAAAAGACCATGGTAAAAATTTCAAAGCACAAGTTTTGTAGGCATCCAACACATAATTCTCCTATGTGCATCGGAAATTTGTTCCCATGCCTTCTTCATATTTTCTCCATCCCTTTGATGGAAGTCTAGAACTTCTGATTCCCTCAAAGCACCAAGTCCTAACATGCTTGACAAAACAGAAAGGATTACTAAAAGCAAGGTAACTATTTTTTTGTGATTTTTGATAAAGGACACTAAGATGAAAACTGAAAGGTAAACTAACAATACTAAAAAGCAAAGATAAAAGATAGCGTGCAACTCCCCTATCCTGAAGAGTGGAGTACCTGGCAATGGCGCCAGAAATTAGCTTGATAAAACTGAAGTAGTGTTCCTCGTTGGCTACCCGAAGTGGAAGGTTGAGATGTAGCTAGCAGAAAATTTTCCTCCGTGAAGATACCAAGGTTTGTCTCCGGCGGACTCCGAATTCTGCAAGTAGGTGTCAACGACGCTAGATATTAAGTTACCTAAAGGTGATAAGGTTGACGTGGACCTGCACACACAACAGATAGCTTTTCTCCCAACGAGTTCAGAGAGGTTGTCAATGTCTCCGGCCTTGTTGTTTACAAAGGATTAAATGCAAGGGGATAATGATAGTGGTAGTGATAAATGCAACTAAAAGTAAAAACAGTAAATTAAGAGGAGGTGTAACAGTGGTTGAAATATGGACCGGGGTCCAATGATGTTCACTAGTGATGTCGCTCTCCCAAAAGAAGATAAACATCTAAGCTGGGTGAACAAATTACAACTGGACAATTGACAGAATTATAAATGCACCGCAATGCTAATTATGCTTCTTGAAAGTAAGAGGCTCAAAAGTATGGGCAGTACGTGATAGAGGCGAAGGTGTCCCGATGTTTCGATGAGATGGTGGAGATCGATTTTGGTGGAGTAGACTTTCACGACCCGACTACGAACGTGCGAAGACGTTGCGCCTTAGCAATCGCTAAACCAACTCCGAGAGGTTATTGATCCCGCAGATGCACGATCAACCTGACCACGAAGGTCAATTCCTGCAAGCAATCGAAGAACAAGCAAGAACTAAGAATTGCAATCTGGATATTGCGAATATAAGATGAAAGATTAACAGAAGTTGGGGTTCCAATGCGGTCTTGGCCTGGTCGGACGACACAAACGAAGAACTCGAAGTTGCGGCTATGGCTAACTTAAATCTAATTAAAACCCAAGTCTAAACGACGCCCTAAGGGCTGTATATATGGGGGAACAGAGGGGATTTTCGTGACCCCTTGGAGGTGGGGTCCGAAAACAACCCTAACTCGGTTTCCCCACACATACGGACTCTAAAAACAGCCTATAATGTGGTATTTCGAAATTACATGGGCCCAGCCCAATATTAAGGTGACGCAACACCTATAATTGCTCTTGGACGAAAATAATGAAGTGGCATCTCGTGTATTCCGGCCAAACCTTCATGCATGCCTTATGGTGGCTTCCACGTGCGAAAATCCCCACTGGAAGCTCCACTGTACTTTCCCCTGCGCGCACCTTCTTCTCCATTCTTGATCCCGCTCCAATGACCATCCTTCTTGTCCATGCTAGGTCCTTCATTCATAAGCAAAACAAAAGTATCTAATTTAGGCAGCATCATATGTTCATGAACAATAGAAGGATTCGCAAGAAACGAAAGTACCTGATAATTTAGTTGACGTGCACGTGCTCTAGTAACTGGTCCAGTATGTGTAGTTGGTGAGGGTATGGGTGTAACATTAGTAGGGATGTCCTCATCAGTACGCCAAGACAAGTAGACCAAAATCCATCTGCATCTACTCACTAATCATCCACCTTGAGATATCTAACCAATACATCTCGCTGGTATTAAGTTGCTAGCCCCACCCATAATTTAAACTCAAAGAAACAGACATTTGCATTAACAATCTATGCGTAAGGTAAACAATCCTTGCAACCGCGGTTACAAGCACAGTTTTTTTCTCCCTAGTGGAATTTTTTTTGTTACTCAAGCTAGACATCGGGGGGCATGAACCCACAATCATGCATAACGCTCCCTCTTGGAGTTACTATCTACTACTTGGCCAAAGAAATAAAAAGCAATGGAGAACATGCAAGAATTACTCAAGAACAAAATATAAAAGGTAAACCAAATATATAACTCATCACAATCTGAACATAATCTCATAATCCATCGGATCCAAGAGTGACGCCCCCAAAATCAATCCGTGTACAGTAATCATACACGCAGGGTACACGGCTGATATTAGGGTGCCACGGTGAGAATATTACATCACAACACTAAACACAAAAGGATAAACCAATATTTTACAATAAACGGGGTCGTGCGGACCCGAATACATAAGTTATACAAGCCATAATATCTGAGTACAGACATAGTTAGTCAAGTTTTTCCTTAAGAAGGCTAGCACAAATAACATCAGAGATACAGATCGAAAAGGCAAGGCCTCCTGCCTGGGAGCCTCCGAAACTACTCCTGGTCCTGGTCAGCGGGGGTCTCGACGTAGTAGTATCCGCCTCCGGGGTACTCCTGCTCCTGGGCTCCAACGTCGACTACAGCGGCCGACCAGGCAAACATTAAAAGGGGAAATAAAGAAAAGGTGAGTATCTAGCATACCCGCGAGTCTTACGTCCGCTACTTAGCATTATGCATTTGTATCAACGAAAAGGGGAGGCTGTATATAGTGGACTGCAAGATAGAAATCAGAATAAGGGTAAGAAGCTAGGCCTATCGAAGACTAGCATCTTCTGACGATGTCTTGCAGCATGAGAAGAGAAACAACCAACAGTTTATATAAAGCAATAAAGTAACAATGAAGCAGAAGTTGCTGCAACATTGTATAATAGTAAGTTGTAATGATTAATAATAACAATTCCTCCGAGTTCCCCTCCTCGACTTCCCTGCGAGGAAGAAAACCCAGAACCATACAGTTTAATAGTAATAGTTTGTAGTGGTAAGATCCAACTTCAGCATAAAGCGTCCTGTTACCGTGGACACGGCTATTCGAATAGATTAAACTCCCTGCAGGGGTGCACTACTGTTCAGCCTGCACGCTCGGATCTCCAGGGTGGCGTGAACCTTGTTAGGGAACGCCCCACCGAGGCTATCCGACACGACGCAGCCCATCCTAGGCTCAACAGAGAGGCCATCTGCCGGACTATATCCTATGCGCCAAGGGGTCTAGGTCCCTCACCCTTGCACGCTCCTGCACGGTGCGAGTCTGGCCGGTGAAGCAAAAGCAAATCCAAACACACCTGCTGCAGCAAATAAGCCAACACGGCTTCCCGACGATCAGGCCGCAGTACTGCTGACGTCTGAAGAGCTTTCAAACGAACTACGACGCGGAGGGCCCACACCGTAATCCCACGTGTAGGTAGTGCATACAGACCAATGGGTCTCTCAAGTCATCCGCCGAACCATTTAGCATTTTAATATTATCTCGCTGACAACCGTTATCGCTGTCTGACTAACAACACAACGGACAACGAACAGCAACAAGGCCCACCGGTAACGTCGGGGCCTGCCCTTTCGTCCCGTCAAAGCACGCGTTTACCGACAAGGTGAACCGTCTCCTTACCTTGTCTCGCATGTGCTCTTGGTAGAGCTCGACTTTTTCTTGGTTTGGTAACTCTCGCGAGATTCGAGCAGGGGCCAAGCACGCCAGTAACGTCGGTCGTACCCTCCCTGTCGTTCCCGACAATATACCGCTCGCGGGAACCGTTGGGTCGCCCAACTTCTTACCTTAAGGACAACCGTGCTCAGGTACCTAGAGCGGCTATACAGATTCATCAACGAGTGGAGTACAAGGATTACTCCTTGATAGCGCACACTTGAAGGTGGCTCGGCAGAGCTGAGCTAGGGGGCCTTAGGCAGTGTCTGCATTGTACCGTACCTGTGCAGTTGTAATAAGTTGTATCCGCGTCACTCCCCTGAGTAGCCATGGCCCGCTATCTAATCCTAGCTAACAATGCGCAGGTCTCACTGCTGAATAATGCATAACTATAATAGGAAGCATAGGATAAAGGAGGTACATCAAGGGGCGACAAAATCAGGCTATGCAATTGAATATGATTGTAACGTAGCAGCAGCAGTAACAATGCCTAGTGCAAGAAAGTACGGAAAGGTAGGCGATATCTGGGGAAGAGAATGGCTCTACTTGCCTGGAAGCTCGATGGTCGGGGAAGGGTCGTCGACGAAGTAGTCGTACCCGGCAGCAGTGTAGTCGACGGTAGTAGCAGGGTCTACTGGAGAATAAAGGGGATAAACCAGTAAATACAAAGCAATCATAGCAAACAAATACATGGCATGACGTATGCAAAGTTAACGGTGTTCTAACGCAGTGCAAAGCACGTTGCTCGGAGCGGGAATTCATCCGGGGATGAACTACCGGCTCCGGGGTATTACCGGACAGGGTGTCCAGAGGGGGGAGGTATCATGCCGGAGGTGTCATGGAAACCTGACAAACATAAGAGGGGGTGTATCCGTGTTAGTTTAACCATTCTGAACAACATTCGTGTTCGGAACAAATTCATCCGGATACTTTAACAGTACCGGACAAATCATCGGACAGACGGTCCGGAGGGGGGCGGTTCGATGTTCGGTATGTTAGAGGGGGGTGGTAACATACGGATAACATATCCGTATTCGTTATATTTTTCTGATCAATTTTCATGTCTAAACTTTTTCAATCCGAGTTGCGGTTTAAAAGATATTGATTTTTGAAGTTTAAATCATTTTAAAGGATTTTCCGGAATTATTTTTATTAATAAAAATCCAACATTAACAACAGAGGTTTGACTGGTCAAACCTGACCAGTGGGTCCCACTGGTCAACCTCATATGCTAATAAAACATTTTAATTAAATCTAATTACCCACTGGACCCACATGTCAGAGACTGGTTAGTTCAGAAATTGTTTTTATTAATAAAATGCAGTGGGGCTCAGGTGTCATTGACACATTTGTTTAATTAACAATTTAATTAATTTTAAAAGTCCTAGGGCCCACATGTCATACTCACAGGGGGGGTTTATTCCCTAACAGTTTTTTTTGTTTTAATCCCTGGATAATTAACAGAGGGGGTGGCCCGCATGTAAGTGTCAGTGGGGGGTGGGTTAGTGACTAATCCAGCGGGCCCACCTAGCAGTTACTCCGGTGATCGCCGGCGACGACGAACGACGGCGGGCTCGAGCTTGCGCTGGCCGCCGTCCACCAAAGCACGTGTGGGGGGTCTCATTCGAACGAGCGAATCGTCCCGCTTCGATTAGGGGTGAAGCTAGACCCAGGGGCCGCCGGAATCAACGCCGTCGACGAGTCCGGGCGGCGGCTGTTTTCGAGTCTCGTCGGAATCGCGGCCCGAGTGCTCCTCCGAGAGCGTGAACTAGCGGGGCGAGTGCAGTGGAACACCAGGAGCCCGTGGGTGTCACAAGCGCGAGCTGAGGTGCATCGGGACCGCGGTGCTCGCGGCCATGGCGGCGGCCGGGGCACTTCTAGGTGGCGGCGGCGCTACGGGGCATGGGGAGAAGAGGGGAGAGGTCGGGTAGGATCGTGCGCTCACCGGGATCATGCAGCAGGTGGCAATGGGTTCGATGGGGAGTCGGGGTGGCCAGAATTGCTTCGCGACGGCGGCGGATGCAGAACGGGAACGTCGACGATGCACTCGCAGCAGATTCCCCCGGCCCGATTCCTTCTGCAAGGTGAGGTGGACGACGATGACACAGCTGATGGCCAAGGTGGGGCAAGCTGTGGAGGACGGCGGCCGCGCGGGTGCGCGACGACGGCGACGGTGGGCTCGGGCCCGAGGTGAGAGACGACGAGTGAGAGGGGAGGCTTGACGGGATCGAGATCTACGGGGAAGGTGGGGTGCTAGGGTTCCATCCTGGGGAACCTAGGGACCTTAACGACGGCGGCAACCGCCCGATGCCTTCCGCGGCGGCAGCCGGTGCCGTGGCCAGCGTGGATGCACGCCACGACATGGTGAGCAGTGCGGGGGTAGGGACGAGTGGGATTGGGCTGGGCCAGGTTGATGTCGCCCTGGGCGTCATTTAGGCCTTTTTCTTTTATTTCCTTTTTCTTTCATCTGTTCTTTTCTGTTGGCAATTATTTAAATGGCTTAGGCATTTTTGTATAATACAATTATTGTTCCATAATTAGTAGAGCATATACCTAGAGTGCCACAAAAAGTATTAGACTTTTATAAACTCTTTTGCATTTTTGTTTTATTAAAAAGGCATTAAATCCCACTGGTTTGGCTACTGTTTGAATTGTTGGATTTATTTTATTGCTTAATAAATCCCCAAAACCATATGGATGTGATCCACTGATTTTTAGGCATTTTACAAAATGGCTTTCACAATTTTTCGGGCCAAGTTTTATTTCCACTTATTTTTAGTATTCATCCAAAAGCATTTCGGGTTTGTTTGAATTCAGAGATGAACAAGGCATGATCCAAGGAGAATTATATTAACAAAAGTTTTACAGATGCCTAACACTGAGGGTGTTACAAATCTCCCCCACTACAAGAATTCTCGTCCCGAGAATCTAAGCGGTAGAGGGGAAAAGATCGGGGTATTCCTCACGAAGACGATCTTCGCGTTCCCAAGTGGCTTCATCTTCAGAATGATTCGACCACTGAACTTTGAGTAACTTGGTTGTCTTGTTGCGGGATTTGCGTTCAGACTGATCGAGAATGCGGCTCGGATGTTCTTGATAAGTCAAGTCCTGTTGCAGCTCGATCAAATCATGCTCCACTTCACGAATAGGGTCTTTGAAGCAGCGTCGGAGTTGGGACACGTGGAAGACATCGTGGACTTGGGAGAGTTTCGGCGGCAATTCCAATCGGTATGCCACTGGTCCACTCCGGGAAAGAATACGGAACGGGCCAATGTAGCGAGGAGCTAACTTGCCTTTGATTCCGAAACGATAAGTGCCTATCATCGGAGTGACACGAAGGTACGCGTATTCACCAGGTTCATAGACCATTTCCTTGTGTTTGCGGTCATAGTTACTCTTCTGGAGGGACTGAGAAGCTTTCAAATGTTCACGGATAATGCGAACATGATCTTCGGCATGCTGAATAATGTCCGGACCAATGAGAGTTCGTTCTCCAGTTTCTGACCAATTCAGAGGGGTTCGACACTTACGTCCATAAAGAACTTCAAAGGGTGCCATCTTCAGACTAGCCTGATAGCTATTGTTGTACGAGAATTCAGCAAATGGAAGAGATTCCTCCCATTTCTTACCGAATGAAATGACACAAGCTCGAAGCATATCTTTAAGCACTTGATTGACTCGTTCGACTTGTCCTTGCGACTGGGGGTGATAAGCGGTGCTGAAATATAGGTGAGTGCCCATAGCTTCTTGGAAACTGTCCCAGAACTTCGAGGTGAAAATGCTGCCACGGTCTGAACTGATCTCCAAAGGAATACCGTGGAGGGAAACAATTCTGGAAACATATAAGTCTGCTAACTGACTAGCAGAAAATGGGCAACCTTGGAGAATCAGTCGATGACGACAAAGATGGCATCATGACCCTTCTGTGATCGGGGAAATCCGGTGGCGAAGTCCATTTCAATCTTGTCCCATTTCCATTCAGGAATAGAGAGTGGTTGCAGAGTACCAGCAGGTCTTTGATGTTCGGCTTTGACGCGACGGAAAATGTCACACTCATCAACATAACGAGGAATGTCTTGTTTCATGTTAGACCACCAGTACCGCTGACGAATGTCTTGGTACATCTTGGTACTACCAGGGTGAATCGACAAAGGTGTATCATGAGCTTCTTTCATGACATCAGAGGCGTAATTCAGGTTGGCCTTGGCTACCGGAACCACTAAACGACCTTTGAAGTACACCGCATTATCATCATTTGCATCAATAGTGAAGAATGAGGGCTCTCCGATGGCGACACGACGCTTAATCTTTGAAATGTCAGAGTCATAATGTTGTACCGTCTTGATGCGGGTGTCGAGGTCTGGTTTGACCACCAGGGAGTTCACATATCCCTGCGGAACAATTTCGATGTTCATGTTGCGGAGCTCTTCATACAAACGTTGCTGCTCTACTTGAACTTCCAGTTCACTACAATAGGCTTTGCGGCTTAAGGCATCGGCCACCACATTAGCTTTGCCAGGGGTGTACGAAATTCCCATGTTGTAGTCGGCTATTGTCTCGAGCCATCTCTGTTGGCAGAGATTCAGGTCGGGTTGCGTAAACAGGTACTTCAGGCTTTGGTGGTCGGTGTAGATCTCGCAACGATTACCGACGAGGTAATGTCGCCACATCTTCAATGCATAAATTACCGCTGCCAATTCAAGATCATGTGTTGGATACTTATCTTCGTGAGCACGCAACTGACGAGAGCCATAAGCAAGCACTTTGCGCTCTTGCATTAGGACACAGCCTAATCCTTGACGAGACGCGTCGCAATATATCATGAAGTCCTTCTGAGTATCAGGAGGAGCAAGCACTGGGGGAGAAGTGAGCTTGTCCTTCAGATCTTGAAAACTTTCTTGACATTTATCAGTCCACTCAAACTTGACACCTTTGTGAAGAAGATAGGTCAGAGGCTCGGCAATCTTGGAGAAATTCTCGACAAAACGGCGGCAATAGCTGGCAAGGCCGAGGAAACTTCTGACTTTCTTTACATTCCTGGGCGGAGTCCAGTCAAGAATAGCCTGGATACGTTCGGGGTTGACGGCAACGCCATCCTTGGAAATCACATGACCAAGGTAGGTTACCTCGGGAAGCCAGAACTCACACTTAGAGTACTTAGCATAGAGTTTGTGTTCTCGAAGCTTTTCCAGTATAAGGCGAAGATGTTCAGCATGTTCTGCATCGGTCTTGGAGTAAATCAATATATCATCCAGATAAACCACGACAAACTAGTCGAGGTATTCCATGAATATATAGTTCATCAACCTGGAGAAGGTGGCTGGTGCATTCGTCAAGCCAAAGGACATGACAGTGTACTCGTATGAACCATAGCGAGTAATGAATGCGGTCTTCGGGATGTCCTCATCAGGGACCCGGATCTGATGGTAACCCAACCTTAAGTAGAGTTTTGAAAACACCGTGGATCCAGCAAGTTGATCATAAATATCGTTGATCCGAGGGAGGGGGTACTTGTTCTGTATCGTGGCCTGGTTGATAGGTCGGTAATCTTGGACCAAACGGTTCGTGCCATCACTCTTCTTGACAATGAGCTAAGGTGCTCCCCAAGTAGAGGAACTAGGACGGATGAAGCCTTTCTCGAGGGCCGTGTCGATCTCCTTCTTCAATTCAAGGAGGTGGTGAGGTGGCATCTTATACGGGCGCTTGGCAATAGGGACGGTGTCGGGCTTCAAGTCGATGACGAATTCAACTTCTCTGATCGGGGGTATCCCCGTAAGTTCTTCTGGGAATACGTCGGTAATATCACAAATTATTGGGACTTTCTCAATCCCTTCGAGAGGGGCGACATTCAAGGCATTCAGAGCATATATACGGGCTTCGGCATTCATCGACACAATGGCAGTATGACTCACAATCGCGCCAGAAGGAAGAAAAAGTTGGATGACTTTGGTGCCACAATAAAGTGCGGCATCATGGGCTTTCAGCCAATCCATGCCAAGGATAAGGTCGATGGTGGAGGTTTTCAGAATATGGGGGGAGACAAGGAACTCAATCTTTTCGATCTCGACGGTGATGTTAGGTGCAACCATGTCAACACGACACTGAGTACCGGTAGTCCGGACTATTAAGGGGGTATGTATCTTTTCTTGTTGTATGCCATGCTTAGATGCAAATGCTCCAGACATAAATGAATGTGATGCTCCTGTATCAAATAAAACAGTAGCAGGTATTGAGTTAACGAGGAGTGTACCCATCACAGTAGCGGGTTGTTCCTGAGCTACCTCAACATCAATGTTGTAAGCATGACCACGAGCATGAGGATTTGACCCAGTATTATAGTTGACGGTCCCATTGTTGCCACGGCCATTTCCGCGGCCAGCAGGGTGAACTACCAGTTGATTCTGTCGCTGAGGGCAGTCTCTGGAAATATGGCCTGGCTGACGGCACTTGAAACACAGGCCATCTTGAGGACGGAGGGGTGCAGTCTCAGTCTTCGGCTGTCTCGGCGGGGGCGGAGGCAGACGGGGTGAAACATACGACGGCCTTGGTGGAGGGGCAGTTGGACGCATAAGACTTTGTGGAAGCCAAACGCGTTGCTTCTGTGCTGTGCCCGAAGATGAGCCAGCATCACGCGGGCGCTTCAGCGAACCACCGAACTTAAGCTGAGCGGTCTCGAGAGTGATAGTATGGTTCACCATTGTGGCGAAGTCGGGGAAGACGTGCAAAGCTAGTGCAAGCTGGAGATCGGGGTTGAGTCCATCACGAAACTTCTCTTGCCTACTTGCATCATTGGGGAGGTCACTTGAAGCATAGCGAGAGAGGCGGAGGAATTCCCTTTGATATGCCTCGACAGTTTTGTTGCCCTGAACAAGGTTGCGGAACTCGGCCTTCACATGGTTCATAATCGCCTGGGGAACATAACGAGCACGGAAGGCAATCTTGAAGTCATTCTAGGTGACGACAGTCCCTTCAGCTAGCGAGCCCTTTTAAGTGTCCCACCACTGAGCAGCGGGGCCACGCAGGAAATAGGACGCGAAGTTGACGTAATCAGCAGCGCTCACATTAGCGAACTCCAACTGATGAGTGATGTCACGAAGCCAATCATCGGCATCCAGCGGCTGTTCCGGTTGGTGGAAGAGAGGGGGATTGAGACGCATGAAATCCCGCAGAGTAACCACAGGCGGTTGGTTCTGGTGCTGGTTCTGGTTCTGATTCTGGTTCTGGAGCCGATCTATGACTTCTTGCATGAACACTTGGTTCATTTGAAACTGCTGCATCATCGCGGCCATGTAGTCCGGCGGTGGAGGTGGATCGTTGGCACCACGACCACCACGACCAGCCATCCTGCTAGAATTTAACACGGATATTTCAGCGATGAGAATTTTAACGAGGTGCCGGAAACGAGTAATTGGTAAAGCGACAACAAAGAGGAGACGCGGATATATAGGAGTAGTCATATAAGACATACACATCCACACATAGAATCAATCGAAAATCGGGCAGCGTAACGTCGTAGAAATTAAGGAAAAAGGACACACTAGGCGGCGCGCAGACCGCGGTAAGGATTACACGACGCGACATAGATTCCACTATGTCAATCACGCTGCAAGAAAACTGTTGGCCACAGGAGTTAATGCCAGAGGACGTGTGGCCTACCCAAAATGAGAATGGGATCCGTGGTCCGGGACCTGGGGTAGAACTCCTGCGACACGACTCAATCAATGGGGAAGCACCAAAACGCCGGGTGGAATCAAGAGAACGTGATCTTAATGTCAGAGTTTGTAAAACTTACCAGCAAGGATAAGAGAGCAGAGTCCCAGAGCATAGGTAAGGAGAAAAGGATCCTAATACCATAGATATCACACATAGTGACATTGATGTGAGCCCGTAAGCCAAACATTAAGTTAGCAAAATAGTTTTTCAAAGTATAGACTCAACTTTGACCAGTTAGTGGTTGGGTGGCTTCCTACAGGCAGTCGGCTGTGATACCAACTTGTGACGCCCCCAAAATCAATCCGTGTACAGTAATCATATACGCAGGGTACAGGGCTGAGATTAGGGTGCCATGGTGAGTATATTACAGCACAACACTAAACACAAAAGGATAAACCAATATGTTACAATAAAGGGGGTCGCGCGGACCCGAATACATAAGTTATACAAGCCATAATATCTGAGTACAGACATAGTTAGTCAAGTTTTTCCTTAAGAAGGCTAGCACAAATAACATCAGAGATACAGATCGAAAAGGCAAGGCCTCCTGCCTGGGAGCCTCCGAAACTACTCCTGGTCCTGGTCAGCGGGGGTCTCGACGTAGTAGTATCCGCCTCCGGGGTACTCCTGCTCCTGGGCTCCAACGTCGACTACAGCGGCCGACCAGGCAAACATTAAAAGGGGAAATAAAGAAAAGGTGAGTATCTAGCATACCCGCGAGTCTTACGTCCGCTACTTAGCATTATGCATTTGTATCAACGAAAAGGGGAGGCTGTATATAGTGGACTGCAAGATAGAAATCAGAATAAGGGTAAGAAGCTAGGCCTATCGAAGACTAGCATCTTCTGACGATGTCTTGCAGCATGAGAAGAGAAACAACCAACAGTTTATATAAAGCAATAAAGTAACAATGAAGCAGAAGTTGCTGCAACATTGTATAATAGTAAGTTGTAATGATTAATAATAACAATGCCTCCGAGTTCCCCTCCTCGACTTCCCTGCGAGGAAGAAAACCCAGAACCATACAGTTTAATAGTAATAGTTTGTAGTGGTAAGATCCAACTTCAGCATAAAGCGTCCTGTTACCGTGGACACGGCTATTCGAATAGATTAAACTCCCTGCAGGGGTGCACTACTGTTCAGCCTGCACGCTCGGATCTCCAGGGTGGCGTGAACCTTGTTAGGGAACGCCCCACCGAGGCTATCCGACACGACGCAGCCCATCCTAGGCTCAACAGAGAGGCCATCTGCCGGACTATATCCTATGCGCCAAGGGGTCTAGGTCCCTCACCCTTGCACGCTCCTGCACGGTGCGAGTCTGGCCGGTGAAGCAAAAGCAAATCCAAACACACCTGCTGCAGCAAATAAGCCAACACGGCTTCCCGACGATCAGGCCGCAGTACTGCTGACGTCTGAAGAGCTTTCAAACGAACTACGACGCGGAGGGCCCACACCGTAATCCCACGTGTAGGTAGTGCATACAGACCAATGGGTCTCTCAAGTCATCCGCCGAACCATTTAGCATTTTAATATTATCTCGCTGACAACCGTTATCGCTGTCTGACTAACAACACAACGGACAACGAACAGCAACAAGGCCCACCGGTAACGTCGGGGCCTGCCCTTTCGTCCCGTCAAAGCACGCGTTTACCGACAAGGTGAACCGTCTCCTTACCTTGTCTCGCATGTGCTCTTGGTAGAGCTCGACTTTTTCTTGGTTTGGTAACTCTCGCGAGATTCGAGCAGGGGCCAAGCACGCCAGTAACGTCGGTCGTACCCTCCCTGTCGTTCCCGACAATATACCGCTCGCGGGAACCGTTGGGTCGCCCAACTTCTTACCTTAAGGACAACCGTGCTCAGGTACCTAGAGCGGCTATACAGATTCATCAACGAGTGGAGTACAAGGATTACTCCTTGATAGCGCACACTTGAAGGTGGCTCGGCAGAGCTGAGCTAGGGGGCCTTAGGCAGTGTCTGCATTGTACCGTACCTGTGCAGTTGTAATAAGTTGTATCCGCGTCACTCCCCTGAGTAGCCATGGCCCGCTATCTAATCCTAGCTAACAATGCGCAGGTCTCACTGCTGAATAATGCATAACTATAATAGGAAGCATAGGATAAAGGAGGTACATCAAGGGGCGACAAAATCAGGCTATGCAATTGAATATGATTGTAACGTAGCAGCAGCAGTAACAATGCCTAGTGCAAGAAAGTACGGAAAGGTAGGCGATATCTGGGGAAGAGAATGGCTCTACTTGCCTGGAAGCTCGATGGTCGGGGAAGGGTCGTCGACGAAGTAGTCGTACCCGGCAGCAGTGTAGTCGACGGTAGTAGCAGGGTCTACTGGAGAATAAAGGGGATAAACCAGTAAATACAAAGCAATCATAGCAAACAAATACATGGCATGACGTATGCAAAGTTAACGGTGTTCTAACGCAGTGCAAAGCACGTTGCTCGGAGCGGGAATTCATCCGGGGATGAACTACCGGCTCCGGGGTATTACCGGACAGGGTGTCCAGAGGGGGGAGGTATCATGCCGGAGGTGTCATGGAAACCTGACAAACATAAGAGGGGGTGTATCCGTGTTAGTTTAACCATTCTGAACAACATTCGTGTTCGGAACAAATTCATCCGGATACTTTAACAGTACCGGACAAATCATCGGACAGACGGTCCGGAGGGGGGCGGTTCGATGTTCGGTATGTTAGAGGGGGGTGGTAACATACGGATAACATATCCGTATTCGTTATATTTTTCTGATCAATTTTCATGTCTAAACTTTTTCAATCCGAGTTGCGGTTTAAAAGATATTGATTTTTGAAGTTTAAATCATTTTAAAGGATTTTCCGGAATTATTTTTATTAATAAAAATCCAACATTAACAACAGAGGTTTGACTGGTCAAACCTGACCAGTGGGTCCCACTGGTCAACCTCATATGCTAATAAAACATTTTAATTAAATCTAATTACCCACTGGACCCACATGTCAGAGACTGGTTAGTTCAGAAATTGTTTTTATTAATAAAATGCAGTGGGGCTCAGGTGTCATTGACACATTTGTTTAATTAACAATTTAATTAATTTTAAAAGTCCTAGGGCCCACATGTCATACTCACAGGGGGGGTTTATTCCCTAACAGTTTTTTTTGTTTTAATCCCTGGATAATTAACAGAGGGGGTGGCCCGCATGTAAGTGTCAGTGGGGGGTGGGTTAGTGACTAATCCAGCGGGCCCACCTAGCAGTTACTCCGGTGATCGCCGGCGACGACGAACGACGGCGGGCTCGAGCTTGCGCTGGCCGCCGTCCGTCAAAGCACGCGTTTACCGACCAGGCAAACATTAAAAGGGGAAATAAAGAAAAGGTGAGTATCTAGCATACCCGCGAGTCTTACGTCCGCTACTAAGCATTATGCATTTGTATCAACGAAAAGGGGAGGATGTATATAGTGGACTACAAGATAGAAATCATAATAAGGGTAAGAAGCTAGGCCTATCGAAGACTAGCATCTTCTGACGATGTCTTGCAGCATGAGAAGAGAAACAACCAACAGTTTATATAAAGAAATAAATTAACAATGAAGCAGAAGTTGCTGCAACATTGTATAATAGTAAGTTGTAATGATTAATAATAACAACGCCTCCGAGTTCCCCTCCTCAACTTCCCTGCCAGGGAGAAAACCCAGAACCATACAGTTTAATAGTAATAGTTTGTAGTGGTAAGATCCAGCTTCAGCATAAAGCGTCCTGTTACCGTGGACACGGCTATTCGAATAGATTAAACTCCCTGCAGGGGTGCACTACTGTTCAGCCTGCATGCTCGGATCTCCAGGGTGGCGTGAACATTGTTAGGGAACGCCCCACCGAGGCTATCCGACACGACGCAACCCATCCTAGGCCCAACAGAGAGGCCATCCGCCGGACTATATCCTATGCGCCAAGGGATCTAGGTCCCTCACCCTTGCACGCTCCTGCACGGTGCGAGTCTGGCCGGTGAAGCAAAAGCAAATCCAAACACACCTGCTGCAGCAAATAAGACAACACGGCTTCCCGGCGATCAGGCCACAGTACTGATGACGTCTGAAGAGCTTTCGAACGAACTACGACGCGGAGGGCCCACACCGTAATCCCACGTGTAGGTAGTGCATACAGAACAACGGGTCTCTCAAGTCATCCGCCGTTTAGCATTTTAATATTATCTCACAGACAACCGTTATCGCTGTCTGACTAACAACACAACGGACAACGAACAGCAACAAGGTCCAACTTTAATGTCAGGGCCTGCCCTGTCGTCCCGTCAAAGCGCGCGGTTACCGACAAGGTGAACCGTCTCCTTACCTTGTCTCGTGTGTGCTCTTGGTAGAGCTCGACTTTTTCGTGGTTTGGTAACTCTCACGAGATACGAGCAAGGGCCAAGCACGCCAGTAACGTCGGTCGTACCCTCCCGTCGTTCCCGACAATATACCGCTCGCGGGCACCGTTGGGTCGCCCGACTTCTTACCTTAAGGACAACCGTGCTCAGGTACCTAGAGAGGCTATACAGAGTCATCAACGAGTGGAGTACAAGGATTACTCCTTGTTAGCTCACACTTGAAGGTGGCTCGGCAGAGCCGAGCTAGGGGGCCTTAGGCAGTGTCTGCATTGTACCGTACCTGTGCAGTTGTAATAAGTTTTATCCGCGTCACTCCCTTGAGTGGCCACGGCCCGCTATCTAATCCTAGCTAACAATGCGCAGGGCTCACTGCTGAATAATGCATAATTATAATAGGCAGCATAGGATAAAGGAGGTACATCAAGGGGCGACAAAATCAGGCTATGCAATTGAATAGGATTGTAACGTAGTAGCAGCAGTAACAATGCCTAGTGCAAGAAAGTACGGAAAGGTAGGCGATATCTGGGGAAGAGAATGGCTCTGCTTGCCTGGAAGCTCGACGGTAGGGGCAGGGTTGTTGACGAAGTAGTCGTACCCGGCAGCAGTGTAGTCGGGGGTAGAAGCAGGGTCTACCGGAGAATAAAGGGGATAAACCGGTAAATACAAAGAAATCATAGCAAACAAATACATGGCATGACGTATGCAAAGTTAACGGTGTTCTAACACAGTGCAAAGCACGTTGCTCGGAGCGGGAATTCATTCGGGGATGAACTACCGGCTCCGGGTGATTACCGGACAGGGTGTCCAGAGGGGGGAGCTATCATGCCGGAGGTGTCGTGGACACCTGAAAAACATAAGAGGGGTGTATCCGTGTTAGTTGAACCATTTTGAACAACATTCGTGTTCGGAATAAATTCATCCGGATACTTTAACAGTACCGGACAAATCATCAGACAGACGGTCCGGAGGGGGGCGGTTCGATTTTTGATATGTTAGAGGGGGGTGGTAAACATACGGATAGCGTATCCGTATTCGTTATATTTTTCTGATCAATTTTCATGTATAAAATTTTTCAATCCAAGTTACGGTTTAAAAGATATTTATTTTTGAAGTTTAAATTATATTAAAGGATTTTTCGGAATTATTTTTATTAATAAAAATCCAACATTAACCACAGAGGTTTGACTGGTCAAAACTGACCAGTGGGTCCCACTGGTCAGCCACACATGCTAATAAAACATTTTAATTAAATCTAATTACCGACTGGACCCACATGTCATAGACTGGTTAGTTCAGAAATAGTTTTTATTAATAAAATGCAGTGGGGCTCAGGTGTCATTGACACATTTGTTTAATTAACAATTTAATGAATTTTAAAAGGCCTAGGGCCCACATGTCATACTCACAGGGGGGTTTATTCTCTAACAGTTTTTATTTGTTTTAATCCCTGGATAATTAACAGAGGGGGTGGCCCACATGTAAGTGTCAGTGGGGGGTGGGTTAGTGACTAATCCAGCGGGCCCTCCTGGCAGTTACTCCGGTGATCGCCGGCGACGACGAACGACGGTGGGCTCGAGCTTGCGCTGGCCACCGTCCACCAGAGCACGTGTGGGGGGTCTCATTCGAACGAGCGAATCGTCCCTTTTCGATTGGGGGTGGAGCTGGACCTAGGGGCTGGGCGACGGCTGTTTTCGAGTCTCGTCGGAATCTCGGCCTGAGTGCTCCTCCGAGAGCGAGAACTAGCGGGGCGGGTGCAGTGGAACACCAGGAGCCCGTGGGTGTCACAAGCGCGAGCTGCGGTGCATCGGGACCGCGGTGTTCGCGGCCATGGCGGCGGCCAGGCACTGCTAGGTGGCGGCGGCGCTACGGGGCATGGGGAGAAGAGGGGAGAGGTCGGGGAGGACCGTGCGCTCACCGGGATCACGTAGCAGGTGGCAATGGGTTCCATGGGGAGTTGGGGTGGCCGGAATTGCTTCGCGACGGCGGCGGATGCAGAACGGGAACGTCAATGATGCACTCGCAGCAGATTTCCCCGACCCGATTCCTTCTGCAAGGTGATTTGGACGACAACAACACAGCTGATGGACAAGGCGGGGCAAGCTGTGGAGGACGGCGGCCGCGTGGGTGCGCGACGACGGCGACGGTGGGCTCGGGCCCGAGGTGAGAGACGACGAGGGAGAGGGGTGGCTTGACGGGATCGAGATCTACGGGGAAGGGGGAGTGCTAGGGTTCCATCCTGGGGAACCTGGGGACCTTAACGACGGCGGCGACCGCCCGATGCCTTCCACGGGAGGCAGCCGGTGCCGTGGCCAGCGTGGATGCACGCCACGTCATGGTGAGCAGTGCGGGGGTAGGGGACGAGTGGGGTTGGGCTGGGCCAGGTTGATGTCGCCGTGGGCGTCATTTAGGCCTTTTTCTTTTATTTCCTTTTTCTTTCATCTGTTCTTTTCTGTTGGCAATTATTTAAATGGCTTAGGCATTTTTGTATAATACAATTATTGGTCCATAATTAGTAGAGCATATATCTAGAGTGCCACAAAAAGTATTAGACTTTTGCATTTTTGTTTTATTAAAAAGGCATTAAATCCCACTGGTTTGGCTACTGTTTGAATTGTTGGATTTATTTTATTGCTTAGTAAATCCCCAAAACCATATGGATGTGATCCACTGATTTTTAGGCATTTTACAAAATTGCTTTCACAATTTTTTGGGCCAAGTTTTATGTCCACTTATTTTTAATATTCATCCAAAAGCATTTCGGGTTTGTTTGAATTCAGAGATGAAGAAGGCATGATCCAAGGTGATTAGAGGCTTGCTAATCACAGAGAATTATATTAACAAAAGTTTTACAGATGCCTGACACTGAGGGTGTTACACCCAGCAAACACAACATAGCAACAGCAGGAAAATTACATAGGTGCCTTGATCATGTAGGACAACTCACAAGGGCTAAACATTGAAGAACAAGATTGGAGAGTAGACATGACATAGCTACTGGTCATGGACCCATGGTCCAAGGGAGACTACTCACGGCACATTCGGGGAGCGTCCATGGTGGTGGAGAAGCTCCCGGAGGTCATTCCTCCCTCCGACAGGGTGTCGGGAAGAGTTCTTCTGGTGCTCCCAATCTAGGAAGCGCGGCGGTGCCGGAATAGAGAGGTATTTCGCGATGCGGGATTCTCCTCGAGGGTTTCCTTGACGAGGGGTAAAAATAGGCCGAAGGGGGCACCAGGGGGTGTCCCCACTGACGGGGATTAAACCCGGCAAATCCCATGGTCAGGGACCCTGGGTTAGTCATAGAGATGGCACAGGTTGGACGATACTCATCGGCTAACAAGAGAAGGACTTAGTGCTCGATATTATTGCTTGAGGGGGCGATTACAGTGGAGGCCAAGGCGAGTTCTCGCAAGGCTAGATGTGTATAGAGTTGTTCCGGACGTCTCCTCTCCTAGCCTTTATATACTAGGCTAGGTCTCAGTGAGTCCGTACTAGGTTACAACGATGGTTTCCTAGTTCTAATCTTGCCTTGTACGCCAAGTCGCACCTTCCATGTTAGTCGCGGACTCCTACGTCGGTGCCTGGTTGGGCCAATCGTGGGCTTGTCGTAGCTTCCCAGCGGGCCATCTGTCTTCATTCACACCAGGTAGTCTCACATGCAGGAGTCGTGGGGTCACCCCCTCGTCAGTAGCCCCCGAGTGTCTGGGGACTCGTAGAGTCACGCAGGGACTCGAATTCATTTGTGTTTTATTGTTTTATAAGCCTGGCATTGCCACGGGTCGCTGGCAGTTTTGAGCCATGACAATATCTATTTCGAGGGATTGCTAAGCTGAAAGGGCCCAAGGAGTCGACTGGTCGAGCCTTGGTGAATTGTTCTAGTGACAAATACCACAGTAGCCCAATCAAGCCCACGTCCCTCGACATGAACTTGGAACACTGGTGTCAAGCAAATTCATGCCGGTGCAGGTTTTATAGGATCAATTGCTTCCACTCTAAGCACATAGCCTGAGCGCGTCCGCCCGGCTCTTTCTATCATGCGAGCGCATGGAAAAGGTCAGGAGTGAAATCGCTCAGCGGCAAGTCCCGGCCCGGCCGTTCTGCACAGCGGGGTCTTACCTGCACGCTAAGCTTGCGTAGCATCTGGGTAAAGTGTGTCATAGCCCAAGTATAATTGTTTTTGTAGAGGCACGAAGCCTGATTAGCGATGCACCCACTATGAATAAACAATCAAGTGAGTTGTTTTAGCAGTCACTCGCGGAGCTTTGTAATGAACTCAGGCGAGGAAAATAAGGAAGCACCCACTCGGAATGTCGTCGAGTGCGCGGGTAAGTCATGTTTGTTGAATTGCTGAGTCTCTTTTGCGAGTAATCACTCGAATGCTTTACTTCTTTCGGGGTGAGGGAGCACCCGAACTCTGAGAATATGTTTTTTCTGCTGGTGTGAGTGATCACTCTAGCACATTTTTCCTTCTGGGTGAGGGAGCACCCGAACTCGAATAATGGTACTCCCGATGGGAGTAAGAATTTTGTAGAGTCAGAAAATTTGGACGTATAGCTGGGTTTTGGAATCTTTTGGATTTTTGGCCAACTGTTTATATCTTGATCTGTCTCTCTTTAGATGTCGTGCTGACATGCATTGTCCTGCTGATTGATGACCTATGATGATGATTGATTTTTTTGATCCATCACGTCTTCTGGACCGTCATGATGATGGTTTGGATGTCGTGCAGCCTGTTGCTTGGTGGGTTTCCGAGACTTGTATGGGAAACAGGCGACATTTGACACGTCCTGTAAGTAATGCTGACCGTGTGAATGCATCTTTGCCTTGGAATTTTGAACGCCCGGCCCAGCGGTCTTTGATGCAATGATGACGCCACCTGAGCTTCCGCGTGCTTTTCCTGGTTTGCCCGTGGATTGCGCTATAAATACTTCCTGTGGTTGCCCATCCTTGGCATCCATTCTTCGCATCTTTCTCTTCTTCTTCTTCTTCATATGTCGCCCAAGCGTGGTAGAGGTATCGCTAGGCGAGGTCGTTGCCGCCGTGGTCGTGGTGGCCGCACGCCTCGTTCTTCACGAGGTGGACGCCATGATACCACGTTGGTGCCTTCTTCCTCTTCCTCCATGGAGGAGAGTTTTTGGCGCTATGACTTTCTTTTGCGTGTTCTTAGCCGGGATGCTGCCCGGATTCCTCTTCCCTTCTCCTTTGCCTCCATTTCTTCTGAGCGTAACTGGAGGGGCATCTGGTTCCGTCTTCACGGATGTGCTCACCCTTCTTCTTGGGTGGAGATGGAGACTGATAGTTCATCCTTGATTTTCCTTGGGCTTGGCTGGAGGGCGTTTTCTCGTCAGTTCAATCTGCGCGGTGGATATAGCCTTTGCTGTCATTTTGACGGCGAAGATACTGTTATTATCCGCACATTTTATGCTGGTGGCAACCGTCTAGATCCATACTGTGGGGCAACAAGTGGCAGTGATTCCGATGGCTTGAGTGATGGCTCGCCTGCTTCTCCCGTGTCTTCGTCTTCGGCTGATCCCTCAGGCGATGGTGTTTGCTCTTCTAGTTCTAAGGACGAACACGACGTCAAGCCAATCGTCAAGCGGCTGCGTCAGTAGGCGAGGCACCTTGTAGAACTGGAGGACAGCGAGCTTCTTGTTCGCGGGGCTGGGTTGCTACTTTTTCTGTGGTGAAGCCCGTCAGGTTGTGGCACGAAAGTGCCAATTATTTCAGCATGAGCACACATGTAGAAGCTGAATGTACCCCGTCTTTTAGTTCCACAGGTCCTTCTGTAGCGACAAACTGATTTCGACTTCTTTGTAATGAGAATGTCTTCGACTCATTTGTAATGAGAATGTCTTCGATTCCTTTGTAATGAGAATGTCTTTGATTCCTTTGTAATGAGAATGTCTTCGACTCCTTTATAATGAGAATGTCTTCGACTCCTTAGTAATCAGAATGTCTTCGACTCCTTTGTAATCAGAATGTCTTCTCGGGTGCGCGCCAGCGCTACCGATGGGACTAGCCCCCGAGGCTACGTTTGATTTGCAGAATCAAGCGTAGACTTTGTAAATTTTTGTCTGTGGTTGTCTTTGGATTTTTTCAAGTTTGGATAGGGTGCGCGTCAGCGCTCCCGATGGGAGTAGCCCCCGAGTCTTTAGGCGATCGCTTGTGATCGGGTGAAGACTAAAGAATCGTGCGCTTTTGATGCAGCTTTCTTTTGCCTGAGCTTTGTTGTTGGCGAGGGTCTTGCGTTTTTGGCCTCCTGATGGTTGTAGGTAAGGTCGCTTTTTTAGCGAGGATAGCGTCTCTCGAGGAAGTTTTAGGCTCGAGCCCCCGAGTGTTTTTAAGTAAAAGTCGTGTTTGCGAAGATAGGGTCTCTCGTGGGGAGTTCTAGGCTCGAGCCCCCCGAGTGCTTGTAGGTAAAAGTCGCGTTTGCGAAGATAGCGTCTCTCGGGGGGAGTTTAGACTCGAGCCCCCGAGTGCTTGTAAGTAATAGTCGCGTTTGCAAGGATAGCGTCTCTCGGTGGAGTTCTAGGCTCGAGCCCCCGAGTGCTTGTAGGTAAAAGTCGTGTTTGTGAAGATAGCGTCTCTCGGGGGGAGTTCTAGGCTCGAGCCCTCGAGTGCTTGTAGGTAAAAGTCGCGTTTGCGAAGATAGCGTCTCTCGGGGGGAGTTCTAGGCTCGAGCCCCCGAGTGATTTTGAGTAGGATGATTTGGGCAGCATTATTTTATTCCTTTTAATTTACATGAGTTGTCGATCGGTGCTTCTTACGATGTCTCTGATAATGCCTGGGGTACTATGGGTAGAATAGGCGTAGGTTCGCTACGTTCCATGGATTTCCCACGTCCTCATTGGTCTTCGGGTTGTTCAATCTGTATGCTCCTCCTCCTATGACTTCCGAGATGATGAACGGTCCTTCCCATTGTGGGGCAAGTTTGTGTACTTTTTCCTGTATTAGCCTTAGCATAAGGTCTCCTTTGTTGAACGATCTGGTCCTCAGGCGACTGCTTTGATATGTGCGCAGCTTCTCCTGGTATCCTTCATATCTTGTGATGGCTGTGTATCGTGCTTCGTCTGCTATGCCTTTGTCGTTCTGCAGTGCTTCTTCTGCCTCTTCTTCTTCGTACCTTGAGATTCTGGGTGCTCCGAATTTTAAGTCGTGCGGCAGCACTGCTTCTTCCCGGTATACCAAGAATAAAGGTGTATACTGGGTCGAGATGTTTGGGGTGGTGCGCAGGCTCCATAGGACTGGTCGGAGCTCTTCTATCCAGTTGCCTGCTTCTTGTTCGAGTGGTGCCAGGAGTCGCTTCTTTATTCCTCCGCGTACTAAGCTGTTTGCTTTCTCCACATGGCAATTGGACTGCGGGTGTGCGACTGATGCGTAGTTTATTTTGATGCCCAGTTCCTGGCAGAAGTTTTGGAACTCTGCTGTTGTGAAGTTTGTACCATTGTGTGTGATGATGTTGTGTGGTACTCCAAATCTGAAGATGATTGATTTGATGAAGTTGACTGCCGTGAGGGTTGTTGAGCTGGTGATTGGTACTGCTTCGATCCATTTGGTGAACTTGTCTACTGCGACTAGTAGGTGTGTCTGTCCTCATTTTGATGATTTCTGGAGTGGGCCTACCATGTCGAGTCCCCATGTGGCAAATGGCCATGATAATGGTATGGTTTCTAGTTCTGATGCTGGGGCGTGCAGCCTGCTGGCGAATTTTTGGCAGGCGATGCAACGATGTACGATGTCCTCTGCGTTTCTCATAGCGGTCGGCCAGTAGAAACCTGCCCAAAAGGCTTTCGCCACGAGTGCTCGACTGTTGGCATGATGCCCGCAGGTGCCTTGGTGAATCTCTAGTAGTAGGGATTTGCCATCTTCTTCGTCTATGCACTTTTGGAGGACCTGAGAGATGTTGCGCTTGTAGAGCTTTCTATTGATTACCCTGAATTCTTTAGATCGTCGACTGATTCTTCGGGCTTCTGCAACGTCTTGTGGTAGAGTGCCTTCTACTAGGAATCGAAGGAAAGGTCTTGCCCAGGCCGGGTCTTCGGGTGCTGCTGGTACTTCAACTTTGATTGCTTGATTGTTTGTGCCATCAGCTGCGCTCGTTGCTGCCACATGTGCTTTCTCATTAGTGTCGTCGTCTTCTGCGACTACTTTGGGCTCCACTAGCTTTGCTTTTATTGATCTCTGATTGATGCTCTCGAGGAAAACGCCTGGTGGTATTGGTCCTCGAGTCGATCCGATGTTCGCGAGTTCGTCGGCTTCTGTATTATTTGCTCTGGGGATGTAGTTGAGTTCACACCCGTTGAATCCTCCCTCTAGTGTGTTATAGAGCTTCTGGTAGGCTGCCATGTTGTCTGCCATTGTGTTACAGTCTCTCATCGTCTGCTGGACGATGAGGTTGGAGTTGCCATAGATCGAGAGGCGAGTGGCACCGCAAGTTTTTGCCATGCGCATGCCATGAATTAGTGCCTCATATTCTGCTTCGTTGTTGGAGGCGTTGCTGAAGTTGATCTGGAGGATGTATTTGAGCTTCGTTCCTTTGGGGGAGACTAGGACGACGCCTGCTCCGGCTCCTTGCTGTCTTTTGGATCCGTCGAAATACATCGTCCATGAGTTGGATAGGTTTGGGGGACCTGGTGTTTGGACTTCTGCCCACTCGACCAGGAAATCTGGGAGTACTTGGGATTTGATTGTTGTTGGGTGTTTGAACTGCAGGTCTCGTGGGCTGAGCTCCCTGTTCCACTTGGCGACTCGACCGGTCGCTCCGGGATTGTTGAGGATGTCCGCGAGTGGTGCGCTGCTCACGATTGTGATGGAGTGTTCGTCGAAGTAGTGTGATACTTTCCTGGAGGTCATGATGATAGCGAGTAGGAGCTTCTGGTAGTGTGGGTACCGCTGCTGTGGCTTCGAGAGTAGCGTGCTGAGGCAGAAGATTGGTCTTTGGATGCTCTAGATTTTCCCTTCTTCTTCCCGCTCGACGACGAGTACTGTGCTCACGACACTGTCGCGTGCTGCTATGTATAGATACAACTTTTCCCTTTCTTTAGGCACCGCCAAGATTGGTGGGGTCGAGAGGGTCTTATTTAAGTCTGCGAATGCGTTGCTTTCTTCCTCGGTCCATTCGAATTTTTCTCCCTTTCTCAGCAGCTTGTAGAACGACAATGTCCTTTCGCCCAACCTGCTGATTAAGCGGCTCAGTGCTGCGAGCTTTCCTGTGAGCAGTTGTACTCCTCTGATGTTGGTTGGCCTTTGCATCTTGGCGATTGCTTGGACCTTTTCGGGGTTTGCTTCGATTCCTCGGGCAGAGACCATGTATCCGAGTAGTTTTCCAGCTGGGACACCAAACACGCATTTTTTGGGGTTGAGCTTAATCCTGTAGTTGTTGAGGGCCGCGAATGTCTCGCGGAGGTCGTCGATTAGCGTGTTTGTGCTGTAGGTTTTGATGACGATGTCGTCCACGTAGACTTGGACGTTCCTGCCAATCTGGTCTCTCAAACATGCTTGCATCATCCGTTGGTACGTGGCTCCCGCGTTTTTAGGCCAAAAGGCATTGTTTGGTAGCAGAATACTCCATAGGGGGTGATGAACGAGGTGTGCTCTTCTTCTTCTTCCTTCATCCTGATCTGATTGTATCCTGAGTATGCGTCGAGGAAGCCGAGGAGGTTGCATCCTGCTGTTGAGTCGATTATCTGATTGATTCTTGGCAGGGGGAAGTGGTCTTTTGGGCAGTGCTTGTTGATAGGCCCATAGTCGACGCACATCCTCAGTACCTCGGTGTCCTTTTTAGGGACTAGGACTGGGTTTGCTACCCATGTTGCTTTCTTCGTCTCTCGGATGAACTATGCGTCGAGTAGTCGGTTGACTTCTTCTCCGATTGCTCTGCGCTTGGGTTCTGAGAATCGTCGCAGTGCCTGCTTTAGTGGGTTGGTGTTTGGCTTGATGTGGAGCGCGTGTTCTGCGAATTCTCGTGGTATCCCGGGCATGTCGGCTGGGCACCAGGCAAAAAATTTCCACTCTTCGCGAAGGAAGGTTATGAGGGCGGTTGCTTGCTCTTCTGGAAGGTGGGCATATACGCGAACTGTATTCTCTAGGTATGTTGGGTGGACTTGGTGTGTGATTGTGTCGCTGTCTATGCTGAAGTCGCGGCCGAATTCTTTTGTCTAGTTTCGGTTTGCCAGCGGGAATATGCTTTTGTCCGTCACCATGGCAATTTCTTTCAGCTCTTGTCGGGATCCAAATGTGTCGGAGACTTTGTGGAAGTCGCGGTCGCACTGGTCCTATTTGGTGAAGCTTCCCTTGACTATGATGATTCCTGCGGGTCCTGGCATCTTGAGTTTGAGATATGCGTAGTGAGGGACCGCCATGAACTGTGCGAACGCTGGTCCCCCGAGTATGGCGTGATACTGCGACTGCCAGTCGAGCACTTCGAACTCGAGCGCTTGCTTTGCGAAGTTGCGCTTGCTGCCAAAGATCACATCAAGATGTACTGTTCCGATGGAGGTGGCTGATTCGCCCGGAACTACGCCATGTATTGGTGCCTGACTTCTTCCAAACTGCTCGTGGGATTAACATCTTGCGTAGGGTGCCGGCGAAGATTATGTTCAGACTGCTGCCTCTGTCCATGAAGATTCTGTCCATGTCGTATCCTTCGATCTGAGCTTCGAGGACCAAGGGTGCGCGCCCAGACCTTGGGACTTCGGGCGGATGGTCGCTCTGTGAGAAAGTGATGCTGTTCTCGGCGCCGCTCATTTGGTAGGTTTCAGTTATCTTTAGGTCCTCGGCTGCTTCGGCCTGCAAGGTGTAGGCATCTTGCTTTGCTTTCGAGGGTCTTCCTTCTTGGATCATGCAGACTCATCCCTGGGACACGGGGTATTGTCTTTCTGTGATTGGTGTTGGCGACTGCGCGCTTCTTCGAGTGTGTTTGGCTTCACGCTCCTCCTTGAGGCTGTTGGAGAGTTCGTTGAATAGGCGGCAATTTCCTAGGGTGTGGCTTGCTCTGAGATGTCCCTGACTGTCTTCAAAACAGTGGATCGCGCAAGGTCCTTCCAGTTGCTCTTTGGATGTGAGTTTGCTGGAGCCGGCGTGCCTTCTTCTCCTTGAGATTTTTAAGATCTGCGACGGGTCTTCTGCTCGGCTGTGGAATCTTGGGTCAAGTTCTATCCCGTCGCTGAGTGATTGGCTTCGGATGAAGCTGGCGAATTCGTCTGGCCTTCGCTCTGGGTCGTAGTACTCTCCGGTCTGGGTTTCGGAGTCGCTGTCTTGGCGTGTGGTGGGAGTCCGGGCGGTGGCGGGTTGTCGACTGGTGGGAGAGTCCACGGCCACGCGTTGGGACTCGTCGAGTAGGGTTCTTGAGTAGAGTCCTCGTGCTTGTCTTCTGGATCGTCGAGTACTTTTCCGTCGGCGGTGGACCTGACAGTCGTCGAGGTGCTGGACTTGGCTCGGCTGTAGGCTAGATGATCTTGACGAGATGATGGAGATGCTTGTCATGATCTTGAATTCCTCGAGCGTTCTAGATCTGGTTCTAGTCCTCGAGTCTTGATCTGCTGAGGACGGGACCGCCGAGATCGTGACTCCAACCTGTGTAGTTCCCACAGACGGCGCCAATTGACGGGGATCAACCCCGGAAAATCCCATGGTCAGGGACCCTGAGTTAGTCATAGAGATGGCACAGGTTGGACGATACTCGTCGGCTAACAGGAGAAGCACTTCCTGCTCGATATTATTGCTTGAGGGGTCGATTACAGTGGAGGCCAAGGCGAGTTCTCGCAAGGCTAGATGTGTATTGAGTTGTTCCGGACGTCACCCCTCCTAGCCTTTATATACTAGGCTAGGTCTCAGGGAGTCCGTACTTGGTTACAAGGATGGTTTCCTAGTTCTAGTCTTGCCTTGTACGCCAAGTCGCACCTTCCATGTTAGTCGCGGACTCCTACGTCGGTGCCTGGTTGGGCCAATCGTGGGCTTGTCGTAGCTTCCCAGCGGGCCTTTTGTCTTCATACGCACCAAGTGGTCTCACATGCAGGAGTCGTGGGGTCACCCCCTCGCCACACACCTCCCAAGCGCCCTGGTGGCGTTGCCAGGAGGTGGATCGCGCCACCGGGCCGCCTGGGATGGGGGTGGCCCCCTCCGGTACTTCTTCGGTGGTTCCAGAAGCTTCCGTTATGCTGATTTTTAATCTGATTTTTCTGGAATATTTTGAGCATTTTAAATTGGGGAAAATCACTTCAACTAAAGACTTTAGCAGACAGAAACTGGCACTGGGTGCACTGCGTTAGTAGGTTAGTCCAAATATATATAAAATGATATAAAAGTATAGCAAAACATATAGAACCGTCACATAAAAGTGCATGGAACAAGCAGAAATTATACATACGTTATGGACGTATCAAGTGCGAGGCGATGGCTTGTGTCGAGGCGGCGTGGATGTCCGGTGCGCTCGGGGTCGAGGTCGTGGCGGAGCGTTGTCTACGGCCCTGACAAGTGCACACACAACTGTGCTGGATCACGAGGTATTCGTGGCGGCGACCGACTCTGCGTGTGGTTGTCTTTGGCTGCCGGAGCCATTCGCGCAGGCAATTGCGGGGCGAGGGCCTCACGGCTTGTACCTCCGGATGGAGGGCTGCCCCCATTGCTCCGCGTGGGTGGCCACGGTCTTCGGTGAAGGTGGCTCCACGTACCTGGACCAAGGCTGGGAGGCATTCGTCCGCTGGAGGAACATCCAGTAGTTCCAGGCCATCCTCTTCCACTTAGATGGCAAGGACACCCTGTGGGTGAAGGTCTTCTAGCCATGGGGACCCCGCGCGGAGTGCTATGAAGAGGTCATCGCCGACGATCCGGGCGAGCAAGGCGCTGCGGTAGTCCTCCATGAATTCATGGGTGCTGAGCCTGCCGCCGAACACTAAAGAGGCGGGATGCCGTCAGAAAAAGTCCGGGCGAGGGCTCCCACTTAGATCCGACGGTTCACCCCTGTAGGGCTCTCTCATTTTTTCCCTGCACTTTTGTACTTAGAAGTAGGTGGAATGTGGTAGTGGCGTAACCACTCCGTCCGGTTAGCGCAAGATGTAAATATCAATCCGGGGAAAATCACCTACGCGGTAGTTGTAATGAATGTAGTACTTTAGAGAACTTGTCTCTTTTCGTACCTGCTGGATATCCTTTTGTGTTGTCGGCTTCCGAGAGAGAACATCCGACAAGCGGATTACGGTAAATCCGTCTTGACCTCTTGAACGGCTTATCCAAGGAGCATTGTATGAATCCCCCCTTTCCGTGTGGTTGGCGCAATTAACGAGAATACAGGTGGCAATACGAGCAATGGGTGCCAATTTCCATCGGTGATCTCACGGAGAGAGCGAACCCAAGAACCAAGGGGTCTATGGTAGCGCAATATCTCAGGGGTGTTGTGGTGGTGCCTCAGCATAAGGTTCGAGTTGTGCGATTCATTTCTCCGAGTCCTTCCGGGAGACTGGTACATCCGCCCGCACGGATGCTTGATGGGGACTCCAGCCCGGCCTCTATGGGATGGCTGGATCCCGGGAGGTGAGGACCAACCATTAGAACCTTATCCTGGGCAGTTACGGATGCCCCACAGGCTACTCGAAACATAGCGTTATCGGGCGGACCGATAGTGATAGCTCGTATTGTCCACATGGAGCGGATTCAGTTGCTCGAGTGAGGTTTACCTCGTAGAGAACGAACGTCGATGAATGGTGTGGTCTCTTGTGAGTCTTTTACTAAGGCAAAGCGAGGGTGAGGCCTCGTGTACTCTTCGCATTGGGTGACGGGTGCGTTCCGGGAATTCTCATCCGGGAAGAGAAAACCATCCGGCACGATCATCCGGGAATAATAAGATGGTCATACCCTGATGGCCGAGAGGCCGTCTGGGGAAGGCGTCCAGTAGCCTTTTGGGAGCAAACATCAGGCACGAAAACCATCTAGGATGTTGTCCCTGAGAACCTTGGAGGCGAGGCTTCTCGGAACACTCACTAGGAAGCGCTGAGAAGCCCCCGAGCGTTAAAACCATATAGCAATTCTGAGGAGCATGACGAGCTACAGACTGTGACAATGCTCTTTCTTGGTTGCACTTGTCGTGGCTCGGTGAAGACGCGAATAAACTCTGAAATCTGCACAAGGAACAAATGTTACGGGCGACGTGATCACCTGCCCTCCTTCTAGCGCCATCTGTCGGGGGTACGTTTCTCTAGCCCTCCTTCTGGCGCCAGGTGTCGGGGGAAGAGCGCCCAGCCCTCGCCTAGCACCAGAAGTCGGGGAGAACACCGGCGACGCTGCCCCGAGGACACCTTCCGGAAGGGCTGATTCCGGAAGGTCACGGCCCGGGGACCGTTGATAACACACAAGTGTAGGGGATCGCAGTAGTCTTTGCGTGTAGGTATAACCCAATTTATTGATTCGACACAAGGGGAGCCAAAGAATACTTATAAGCCTTAGTAGTTGAGTTGTCAATTCAACCACACCTGAAAAAACACGAGACAAGATATAAGTAGCAACACTGTGTTGACGGGTGTAGCCTTTAAGACTTCCCCAATCACCAACACCACAAAGTAGTAACAAAGTAGTAGCATTAGTAATGAGAGCAATTGTAAGGCCCGATATGCGGTACTGTTCCAGATCTAGATGTCTCCATCCAGATCTGGGGACGAAGCACATATCAGTCCCACCGCGACATATGACAATGCCATATGCCCCGGATTTCCAACATGATATCACAACATTACAACTACATGGATACAACATCTCATACAATAGGCATACAACTGCCTTAATTACATTAAATCAGCGAAAGATACATGTCTGAGTACAGACTACATTCAAATGCCTAGTGGTAAAGGTAAAACAAGCCATTCCCGTAACCACACAGGTCCAGGCTCTCCGCCGGGATCCACCTAACTAGTCGTAGTCGAGTCTTCATGAAGGCGTCCAGAAGAAGGTTCGTTGAGGTCCTATGAAGTCCAAGGTCGTTGCATAACATGCGTAAAAGAGAAAAGAAAGAGGTGAGCTATATAAAAATCTTGTAACTAACTTCTCACGGGTAAGATGGGGTAGTTGTGAGGTTGCAGACGAACTAGCAATATATGAGTGGCTAACAGTCTATTTTAGAGTAAGATGAGAACCAAGCATTCGATGAGGAATCGCCTCCAACAAGTCATGGCTATCAACTACTTACGCAAGCATAACACCTATCCTATCCTTGTCCTCCTCTTCGCATCCCGACGAAGAAGAATCAGTCAAGACACACACACGTTGATCAAGTTATTAAGATTATCTCAGTTGTTGTTGTCTATGAACAAGGAGTAGGCCTCAAGTCGTCCATAACCATGGACACGGCTTCTCAAAAAGATTTAAACCTGCAGGGTTGTACCAACTGCCCATTACAAGGCTCCGCACGCACGCCCATCTCTCTCAGTTTCTACCCATCACAGGCAGCCATTTTATGATTTAGTCCCGAGAGATCTGAAACGACAGGTCCCTCTAGCTAACAACGAACAAATCCGGGTGGCCCTCGGTGAGTCGACATCCAACTCAAAAGCCGGCCGCCCTCTCGAATCGGCCTCTACCGTATGACTCGGGTTTGGATAACCGGTGATTTCTCAGATGAGTCCGGTTCCTCAGGCGGCCAAGTTGGACCTATAGGGAAACCATGTCCCCACTGGCCCGGTTTGATTTAAAGAATATCTGCTAGGAGCGACCCGACAGACACACACACGGGTTTCAAATGGTAAATCAGCTTGGGCCACCACTAAAAATGTTTGAAGCTAGGTAGGTAAGAAAAAGGGACCCCATAAAATCTCACACGCGGTTAGGCACACTCGTCAAGAGACACAATACCCGGAACTCGTGTCCTAGGTGACTCGAATGGAACAGAGCGTCGGGGCGGGATAGCCTAGACCTTCCATCCTTCGTCGAGTATAGTCAACATTATAATAATCATATCATTCACAACAATATAATAAGGTGATATCCCAATCCAAGGAGGTAACAATTGATAACATCCTAGCATGCATACTAAGCAGTGTCGAGCAGCGAGCAATAGTAACATAGCCGAACAAGGTTTGCTGGGTTGTGGAAGACATGGTTGTTTGGGTTTATTTGAGAGGCATGAAGATGAAGTGGTAGGATCAAACAACCGTTCTATCCTACACCTAGGCGCGAGTGAGCTGAATGTTATAAGCATGATATATGCTCCCCCTTACCTGATGAGAAGACGAAACCAAAGGTGTAGTCGATCGCAAGCTCACATCGTCTCCGAGAGGTACCCGCGGAAGAACACAAGAAGGAAACACTGGAAAAGGCAATCGACGAGCAAGCATCTATTACTACGAAGCAATCATGAGAAAGCATCAACAAGAAGGCAACACAAGACAACGCAATACGATCGTGTCTATCTTCGGGAGCGGTTACTAACAGGTTAAGTGGAGTATTCGTCACACACGACGATACCACACATTTAGAAAGGTTCAAGTTGTTTAGCTACACAACATGAGCAAATGTTATTAACATGGCATCTCACTGAAGCATGGCATAGCACACAAACATGACAAAAGGTGAAGCATAAGATAAACTATCTATGCTAGTCAATTTAAGTGAGGCACAACCTAAACATGGCATTCCACTAAGGGCTCCACGACAATTTAAGTAATTGGTACTGTTTTGCCTTAAAGCATATTTTAGGTTGGTTAACAGCAGCAAACAATAGCATAAACACAAAGTACATGAAATTCAAATCAAGTTACATATAAAGAACACTCGAAACGGAGTTACGGTTAAAAAGATACAAACAATACAAGTTATGCACACAATCTGCCAACATCAGGTAGCACACTTTAGAGCAACAAATAAGCAAGAAAAAGGTTGTAAACATGCACAACAATGATATGCAACTAAAGTAGACATGGCACGCCTGGCATGGCAAAAGGAATCATGCAACAAGGCATCATGGTTCGCTAGTTATAAGCAACGCAAAAAGCTATAAAACATTACTGGTCAAGGACTTAGTGAAAATCATGGAAAAAAGGACAGAAACTGTTATTTTCATGCTGTATAAACAGGAGCAAAACTATATGTAAATATGCAACAACAACATGACATAGAAATATGTGGGCATGAAGTAGACATGATGGTTATCAGTTACAAACAAGAATCAAAGTCATAGACATCACAGATCAAAAGATATTAAGCATGCAACATGGCATCGGAGAGTTACAGACTTGGTAAAAACAGAGGTGGCTGTCAACAACAGCAGGATAACAACTTTGGAGCTAAACATATCTATGACCAGAAATGTAAACATGATAATGCAATACATATAATGGAAGTAGACTCGCATAGATCAAAATGACATATTGCAATGCTCAATAGGATGCACGGTTAAAAAGATATAGGGCAGCAAAGTTGCAACAAAACATAAACAGCAGCCCAAAGTTAACAGGTCACCAGCTTGTAGCAAGATTTAATATAGCTACAGCAGTCAAACATGACAAACGAATGCATCTAATTGCAGTGCACATGATGCTTAACACATACAAGAAAGAATTAATGCAATAGGCCTCATGGATGTGACACAATCTTCAACAAAAGTTGCAATAAAAATAACAACATCAGCAATTCCAGAAATTAGCAGAAGTTAAAAGTTTGTACCCACTTCAACAGATATTAACAACATCAAGATGGCCTCAAATCAAAATGCTCACAAAATATGAACTGAAGTGCACACAAAACTAAACAATTTTCCTTTTGGGCGCATCGTGATCCGAGCTACGGTTTATTCGAAAAATTACACGTGAAACTGATTACAGCAGCAACAAATTAGGACTTAGCAGAAATCGCAGACTTAGAGAAAAAACACAAGGAAAAAAGGCCTCACCCCTCTAGTGGGCTTCGGCCCAGCTAGCGGTTAGAGAGGCCGGGGAGCGGAATGGGCTGCATGGGCGTCGCGCGCTGGGCCTCTGAAGCGGTTGGAGTGGCCGGCCCAGCGAGCAGACGCAGCGGTGGCGGCGTCCTCGATGGACTGCGGGCGGCGGCCGGCCTTGGCGTGCTCCGACGAGCATGGAGCGGCGGCGCAGGGGGCCGACGGCCAGATCTGGCGGAGACGGGCACGGAGGAGGAGGGAGCTGCGGATCCGGCGAAGGGGCGGCACGGCGAGGTGCTTGGGGTGGCGGGAGAACTCTGGCTCGGCGAGCTCCATGCGCCAGCCATGGCGCGACGACTCCGGTCACCGGCTGCGGCCGAGGATGAGAGGGAGGTCAGGGGTGCGAGAGAAGGGGAGGAGGGGCGCGGCGACAGGAGGAGCTCACCCGGCGCGGCGAAGGCTTCCACGGGCGGCGGTGCGACCCAGATGGGCCCGAGCGGGCCGTGGCGGCCCTGCGTGGCCCAGGTGCCCTGAGAACTGCGGTGGGAGGCTCGGGGGGAGATCTAGACCGTTGGATCTCAGATCTGACGGTCCAAATCTGAGGGAAGCTAGGGTTTCGGCTGTGTAGGGACTTGGAGGAAATTTTGGGGCAATTTGGAGGGGTTGGGTGCAATTTTTTGCTCGGGGAAATCCTAGAAAGGGGTGGGAGAGTGGTGGTCTTTATATAGCCCAGGTGGCTGGCAGTTTGCAAAAACCTCCCCGGTTTCTCTCTCGCGCGCGCGGTGTTTACCTTTCTGACCGCCGGGGGGTCCACAGGACCTCCGATTCGGGTGAAACATCGAACAGCGCGATAAGCGCGTCGAGCTGACGGTGTTCACCTCATGTTGAAACCGTTCCGAGAACACTTTCCGACACGCTATAAAAATATCCCGTTTACTTATTTAATGGGGTTTTTTGTTCCGTTGGCTATGGCTGGTCTTGTGCGGGTTTTCGCGACGGTTATTGGGTGAAATCCGGTGTCGCAAAGGTCGAGTGTCAGGGTGGAAAAGGTCGGTCTCCGTCCGGTACGAGATAAGAGGGGGGGGGGAATAATCGCCGACCGATAAATCGGGGATGCAAACACCGCAAAAAAATCATACAATCAAACAATTCACAGCGAAAACAAAAAAAATTTATTTTTGTGAAAACTGGGTTGTTACAATACAACACCACCAACGAGGGATCTCGTCCCCAGATCCTGGACGATCCGTGGTAGAGGAGGGGAGAGAAAAGAGATTCGACAATCTTCAACACCACCAACAAGGGACTCTGCTCCATGTCAATGTCGAACTTCCGTCGAGATAAATTTCCGCACAGAGATGGCAACGTCAGAGAACGAAACCATCGGGAGATCAAAAGGAAGAACAATAGTTGAAAGCGACGATCAAGGGAAGCATTCTCACTGAAATCATGAGGATACTGGGCAAGAGGACTGAAGTCAACAAATGACCAAGATGTAAACCAGAGTCGAACAGACTAAAGGTACTACAGGATTTCCCAACCTTAGATCGGAATCGAGACAATACGCTGCAAGCAAGGCATTGTAATGGTTCCGATACTCCACACAATCGAGATCCTAGAGTTTGAAGTCGATAAGTCGAGAGTTAAAACCACTTCCGACACTGGTCCTGACAAAAGGATGGGTAAGGAGGAAAAGAATCCTACTCACCGATAACTAACTTAGTAACTACAAAATAGTTTTTGTCTAGACTCGACTTCGGCCAGAAAAGGGATCCTATGGTCGGTAAGGCTCTGATACCAAGTTGTAAGGCCCGATATGCGGTATTGTTCCATATCTAGATGTTTCCATCCAGATCCGGGGACGAAGCACATATCGGTCCCACCGTGACATATGACAATGCCATATGCCTCGGATTTCCAACATGATATCACAACATTGCAGCTACATGGAAACAACATCTCATACAATCGGCATACAACTGCCTTAATTACATTACATCAGCGGAAGATACATGTCTGAGTACAGACTACATTGAAATGCCTAGCGGCAAAGGTAAAACACACCATTCCCGTAACCACACGGGTCCAAGCTCTCCGTCGGGATCCACCTAACTAGTCGTAGTCGAGTCTTCGTGAAGGCGTCTAGAAGAAGGGTCGTCGAGCTCCTCTGAAGTCCAAGGTCGTTGCATCACGTGCGTAAAAGAGAAAATAAAGAGGTGAGCTATATCAAAATCTTGTAACTAACTTCTCACGAGTAAGATGGGGGTAGTGGTGAGGTTGCAGACGCACTAGCAATATATGAGTGGCGAACGGTCTATTTTAGAGTAAGATGAGAACCAAGCATTCTATGAGGAATCGCCTCCAACAAGTCAATGCTATCAACTACTTACGCAAGCATATCACCTATCCTATCCTTGTCCTCCTCTTCGCATACCGACGAAGAAGAAGCATTCAAGGTACACACACGCTGAACAAGTTATTAAGATTATCTTAGTTGTTGTTGTCTATGAACAAGGAGTAGGTCTCAAGTCGTCCATAACTGTGGACTAGGCTTCTCGAAAATATTTAACCCTGCAGGGGTGTACCAATTGCCCATTACAAGGCTCCGCACGCACGCCCATCTCTCTCAGTTTCTACCCATCACAGGCAGCCATTTTATGATTTAGTCCTGAGAGATCTGAAATGAGAGGTCCCTCTAGATAACAACGAACAAATCCGGGTGGCCCCCAGTGAGTCGACGTCCAACTCAAAAGCCGACCGCGCTCTCGAATCGGCCTCTACCATATGACTCGGGTTTGGATAACCGGTGAATTCTCACATGAGTCCAGGTCCTCAGCCGACCAAGTTGGACCAATAGGGAAACCATGTCCCCACTGGCCCGGTTTGTTTTAAAGAATATCTGCTAGGAGCGACCCGACAGACACACACACGAGTTTCAAATGGTAAATCATCTTGGGCCACCACTACAAATGTTTGAAGCTAGTTAGGTAAGAAAAGGGGACCCCATAAAATCCCACATGCGGCTAGGCGCGCTCGTCAAGAGACACAATACCCGGTACTCGGGTCCTAGGTGACTCGAATGGAACAAAGCATCGGGGCGGGATAGCCTAGACCTTCCATCCTTCGTCGAGTATAGTCAACATTATAATAATCATATCATTCACAATAATATAATAAAGTGATAGCCCAATCCAAGGAGGTAACAATTGATAACATCCTAGCATGCATACTAAGCAGTGGCTGAGTAGCGAGCAATAGTAACATAGCCGAACAAGGTTTGCTGGCATGTGAAGGACATGGCTATTTGGGTTTATTTGAGAGGCATGAACATGAAGTGGTAGGATCAAACAACTGTTCTATCATACACCTAGGAGCGAGTGAGATGAAAGTTATAAGCATGATATATGCTCCCCCTTACCTGATGAGAAGACGAAACCGAAGGTGTAGTCGATCGCATGCTCGCATCGTCTCCGAGAGGTACCCGCGGAAGCACACATGAAGGAAACACTGGAAAAGGCAATCGACGAGCAAGCATCTATTACTACGAAGCAATCACGAGCAAGCATAAATAAGAAGGCAACACAAGACAACGCAATACGATCGCGTCTATCGTCGGGAGCAGTTACTAACAGGTTAAGTGGAGTATTCGTCACACACGACGATACCGCACATTTAGAAAGGTTCAAGTTGTTTAGCTACACAACATGAGAAAAGGTTATTAACATGGCATCTCACTCAAGAATGGAATAGCACACAAACATGACAAAAGGTGAAGCATAATATAAACTATCTATGCTAGTAAATTTAAGTGAGGCACAACCTAAACATGGCATTTCACTAAGGGCCCCACGACAATTTAAGTAATTGGTGCTGTTCTGCCCTAAACCAAATTTTAGGTTGGTTAACAGCAGAAAACCATAGCATAAACACAAAGTACATGAAATTCAAATCAAGTTACATATAAAGAACACTCCAAACGAAGTTACGGTTAAAAAGATACAAGCAATACAAGTTATGCACACATTCTGCCAACATCAGGTAGCACACTTTAGAGCAACAAATAAGCAAGCAAAAGGTTGTAAACATGCACAACAATGATATGCAACTAAAGTAGACATGGCAGGCATGGAATGCCATAAGTAATCATGAAAAAAGGCATCATGGTTCACTAGTTATAAGCAACACAAAAAGCTATAAAACATTACTTTTCAAGGACTTAGTGAAAATTAGGAAAACAGGGCAGAAACTGTTATTTTCATGCTATATAAACAGGAGCAAGACTATATGTAAATGTGCAGCAACATGACATAGAAATATGTGGGCATGAAGTAGACATGATGGTGATCAGATAAAAACAAGAATCAAAGTCATAGACATCACAGATCAAAAGATATTAAGCATGCAACATGGCATCGGAGAGTTACAGACTTAGTGAAAACAGAGGTGGCTGTCAACAACAGCAGGATAGCAACTTTGGAGCTAAACATATCTATGACCAGAAATGTAAACATGAAAATTCAATACGTATACTGGAAGTAGACATGGCATAGATCAAAATGACATATTGCAATGCTCAATAGGATGGACGGTTAAACAGATATAGGGCAGCAAATTTGCAAAAAAAATAAACACCATCACGAAGTTAACAGGTCACCTCTTCGGAGCAAGATTTAATATAGCTACAACAGTCAAACATGGCAAAGGAATGCATCTAATTTCATTGCACATGATACTTAACACATACAAGAAAGAGTCAATGCAATAGGCCTCATGGATGTGACACAATCTTCAACCAAAGTTGTAATAAAATAACAGCAGCAGCAATTTCAGAAATTAGCAGTAGTTAACAGTCTGGTGCCCAATTCAACAGTGATTAACAACATCAAGATGGCCTCAAATCAAAATGCTCATAAAAGATGAACTGAAGTACACACAAAACTAAACAATTTTCCTTTTGGGCGCATCGTGATCCTAGCTACGGTTTATTCGCAAAATTACACGTGAAACTGATTACAGCAACAACAAATTAGGACTTAGCGGAAATCGCAGACTTAGAAAAAAAACAAAAGGAAAAAGGGCCTCACCCCTCTATTGGGATTCGGCCCAGCTGGCGGCTAGAGAGGCCGGGGTGCGGACTGGGCTGCATGGGTGTCGCGGGCTAGGCCTCTGAAGTGGTTGGAGTGGCCTGCCCAGCAAGCGGACGCAGCGGCGGCGGCCGGCCTCGGCGTGCTCTGACTAGCATGGGGCGGCGGCGCAGGGGGCCGACGGCCGGATCTGGCGGGGACGGGAGCGGATGAGGAGGGAGATGTGGATCCGGCGAAGGGGCGGCGCGGCGAGGTGCTTGGGGCGGCACGGGAACTCCAGCTCAGCGAGCTCCATGCGCCAGCCATGGAGCGACGGCTCCGGTCGCCGGCTGCGGCAGAGGATGAGAGGGGGGTCAGGGGTGCGAGAGAAGGGGAGAAGGGGCGCGGCGATAGGAGGAGATCACCCGGCGCGGCGGCAATGCGAGGTGGCGGGTCGCCGTAGGCGGCAGCGGCTTCCACGGGCGGCGACGCGACCTGGATGGGCCCGAGCGGGTCGCGGGGACCCTGCAGGGCCCGGGTGCCCTGAGAGCTGCGGTGGGAAGCTCGGGGGAGATCTGGACCGTTGGATCTCAGATCTGACGGTCGAGATCTGAGGGAAGCTAGGGTTTCGGCTGTGTAGGGACTTGGAGGCAATTTTGGGGCAATTTGGAGGGGGGTGGCTGCAATTTTTTTACTAGGGGAAACCCTAGAAAGGGGTGGGAGAGTGGTGGTCCTTATATAGCCCAGGTGGCTGGAAATTTTAAAAAAAATCCCCGGTTTCTCTCTCGCGGGGGCGGTGTTTACGTTTCTGACCGCCGGGGGTTCGCAGGACCTCCGATTCGGCTAAAACTTTGAACTGCGCGATCAGCGCGTCGCTCCGGCGGCGTTCACCTCGCGTTGGAACCGTTCCGAGAAAACTTTCCGGTGCGCTATAAAAATATCTCGTTTCCTTATTAAATGGGGTTTTTCGTTCCTTTGTCTACGGCTGGTCTTGTGCGGGTTTTCGCGACGGTGATCGGGTGAATCCCGGTGTCGCAATGGTCGAGTGTTAGGGTGGAAAGGGTCGGTCTCCATCCGGTACGAGATAAGAGGGGGTAAAATAATTGTCGATCGATAAATCGGGGATGCAAACACCGCAAACAAATCAGACAATCAAACAATTCACACCGAAAACAAAATTTTTAATTTTTGTGAAATCTGGGTTGTTACAGCAATAGTAACAACAGAAGAAATTATGATGAAAGATGGACTGCGGTTTAAGGTTTCACTAGTGGTGACTCTCCAAGCAAAAAAGACAAGTGTTGGGTGAACAAATTACACTTGGGAAATTGACAAAATTGCACTAACTCTAGCCAAAGAAAGAACTAGAGCATCCTAGTCTAAGAACCAAACGTAGGCATGTGTTCCGTATGTAGTTCTACGTGCTTGCAATAAGAACTTTCACAACATATTTTGTCCTACCATCCCGCTACAAACGGGGCCAAAGGGAACTTATGGAGATTAAGGTGCTCCTGTCAAAGAGCAGCGGAACAAAGCATTAACACTCTATGAACACATGTAATCCTCAAATTATAGCCCATCCCCTTTGGTGTCCCAAGCTGTCACCATTGGGATCACGGGTTCCGGACTATTACAGATGCATAAAACCATAGATAAGATCTAGAACAACAATTATAATCATGCAACCATAAAGTGCTCAGATCTGAAATCATGCTACTCGTGCACTAGTAACAAGCATTAAGAACAACAAATTGCAGCAACAATCATTCATAAACTTCTTAGGACTGAACAAGGTAACAATTCATGGGATCCCAACAAACAGAACACCAATTACATCATATGGATCTCAATCATGTAGGGCAGCTCATATGAACTTTCTATTGAAGATCTAGGGGGAGAAGATACCACATAGCTATTGCCAAGAACTCGTAGTCCAAGGGGGAACTACTCAAGAAGCATCATGGAGCAAAGAGGGGTTGATGAAGATGACCTCGGGGGGCCAAGGCCCTCTCCGACAAGGTGCCGGAGCAAGATCCTGGTGACCCCCGAAGCTAGGTTTCGATGGCGGCGGAGATTGGGAGCGCTTCTGGAAAAAGGAGTTGGATATCTCTGGTTTTTGCGTCGGGGGAAATAAATGGGGCCAAAGGGGAGTCTGAGGCGGTGCCCAGGTCACCCAGGCGGTTCCATGGTGCGGGTCCCCCCTGGAAGCGCCAGGAGGGCGCCTGGGGGTTGTGGCCCTCCCCTTGACTTCGTCCTACGGCTGGAGGACTCTTCTGATGTAAAAAAAATTGGTCATTTTTGGGAATTTTCCGAGCAACTTCATTTTTGGACTTTTTCTGCATTGCAAAATCAAAACAGACGGAAACTAGCACTGGGCTCTATATTAGTAGGTTAGTCCAATAAATGATTCAAAATCATAGCAAAAATATGTAGCAATGACACAAAATGAGCAAGGATCAGGCAAGAATTATAGATACGTTTGAGACGTATCAGCATCCCCAAGCTTAATTCCTGCTCGTCCTCGAGTAGGGAAATGATAACAAGATAATTTTTGGTGTGACATGCTACTTAGGAGTAAAGGAAATCAATCTAATGTAATGAAGATACATAAGTCGAGGACAAAGTGATATAAAGCAATAGTCTATACTTGATATTAAAGCAAGCAATGAAAGAACATATAGACAATTGATCTCTTGATGTCCGTGAATCGAATGTCTCCAGTCGGAGTTCCCGTGCCAAGATTGGGGAAGTTTTAGAGCATAAAAATATTGAATAGTTGTTGATAACTCAATCTAATAATTTTCACACATGGTCCCTTTGTAATATTATTTTGACTCGTCCCTAGACCACTAGTCAGGTACAAGTCAAACTGATCCTCTCCCTTTCGACTTCGCGCACTCATGCAATGGATGAGCGCGAGCAGATACGTTGGCACTTAGGATGGCGAAATAGAATAATGAAGGGGGTAGGAAGTCAAAAAGTGAGAAAGGCTCACACCAATGAGGACAATCATAGGCGTGAGAAAGACAAATGATATATATGGTGTGAGGAGTAGGGATTGCCATGCAACATGAGGATGCACAAAGATCTATAAGTGTATGAAAGCCTCCAATGGAACTAGTGGGGGTGCATCCAACTTGCTTTCTCATGAAGACCTAGAGCTCTTTTGAGGAGGCTCATCCTTGGAATAAGCAAGCCAAGTTCTATAATGTAACGATCCCCACATAGTTTTGCAAGTACAACATGAAAACTCTCTATAAACTGAAGTACAGGTGCTACTTTGAAGCACAAGCTTGGAATAAATGATAGTAGTGTAGCCCCCTCTCTCTTTTTTTATTCTTTTTTATTTTTCACCTTTTTTGTATTTTTGTTCTTTGGGTGGCCTCCATGGCTCTTATTCTCTCTCTCTTTTTTTGTATTTCGTCCACTTTGGGATCTTTTATTCCTTTCCTCACTGTAGGGGAAAAACTCTATAAGAATATCAACACACTTTTATTTAGTTACAACTCTGAATCAAAATTATTGACTCTATATTAATGCCTCTGCCAGTGTAGCAGTATGTGCAATGATCAAGCGTAACATGCAGCAAAAATATGGAGTGGGCAAAGCCCAACTACATGAAGGCTATGAGATCATGCAAGGAAATATTACGATGAAGGATAAGTCATGTGAACATGAAGAACGATGGATGTCGCATGGCAATATATCTTGGATTGGCTATGGAAAAGCCATGATAGGTAGGTATGGTGGCTGATTTTAAGAAGATATAATGAGGTTTATTGTACATCCCAAAAATTTCAAATTTTTGGAATGTTAATTCAAATATATAAATTAGTATTATTGAGTGCATAGCTTTGATTTTCATGGAAAAATAAAACTTTATGAATATTTGTTTAAACCTTTACGAACCATCTATTAAAATTGGAAAATCATTTATTCAATACTGAAAATCTTGGTTGTGAGGTTTATGCAAAATTCACAAGAATCGTTTTCTCTCGTTTCGTCTCTTTTGAAATATAGTGAAACCAGAATTAAATATTTAGAGTGAGAATAAAATGACTTTCTCTAATTTATTGTGGCTCATATTTATTGATGAATTCTTATTCGAATTTGATTTGATGTTGACATTTAAAAGATATTTCAAATTTTCTAATAATTCAAATAAATAAATGAGTGGAGATAATATGACTTCTCCAAAATTATTATTCGGAAAATTTAAATAGTTTTCATTTAAATGTTTTCTATTTTAAAAAAACTTTTTGGTATTTATAAAACCCTAAAACTAATTTAGGGGAATTCTTAATACCTTAAGTGATTTTAATTTTGATAAAATCTATTTATTTCGAGAGGGAAATATATTTTTTCTAGACTCTCTATATTTTATTCGGCCCATATAAATTTTATGGATTTATTTGAGAGATATTTTATATTTAAATATCAAATAGAATCCTCGTGGTATTAGAAAATAGAAAAGAGAAATCCTAATTTTATTGGACCAAGCCCATCTCTTCTTATTTTATTGTTCCTATCTTTCTCTTTTCGTTGTTTGGGCCAAGTTTACCACTAGGCCCATTTGTTTTATTACCGAACCCCATGAACAGGTGCGTTCGTCTCCTTCCCCTTCCTCTATATGTTCAAATTGGACAAGAAACAGAAGCTAGCATGTAACTTTCCATGGAGCCTGTACATCTCCCTCCACCTCTAATACTCAAACCATTCACCTTTTCAACTTTCCACCAACATGAATAATGCTTGAAACTTCGTGGGGAATCCATTCAGGGAATTAAATCCCCACTTAGTCACCTTAATCATTCAAATACTCCATATGTTCTTTAATTCATGCGATCGTATTATGCCATCTTTTCATCCAAACAAACTTACTTGTGTTTCACCCATAATCTTAGGTCTTTATGATCTATTGTGTTAGATGGTGTTATGTAGGTTACCTTAGAAATTATTATTCAAAGCTTAAAAGAAAGTTTTGGGTATGTATATTCCGCCATAGATTGGATTTTTGGATCCATAGAAAATTGTTTCTTTTGGCCAAACGAACCGTATGGTATATAGTTCACTTGGAATTTTTGCAATTAGTGGTTATGCTATGTATTCAACATATATCCAAGATTTCACACTCAATATGCTATTGTGTTGACCCATGCCATAATATATTTTCTTGCCTTAGACAAACCATGTAGCAAATTTTATATTTGCTATAACTTCATCTAATTACCCCAATTCCTTCTTTTCATATGAATAACTTGATCCACTATAATATATTTGAACTTATCTAAACCGTTAGAAAATCCTTCAAATATGCTCAAATCAAATCCTTAGTTCAAAGATCTTTTGCCATATTTTGTGTTTCCACATATCGATCCATTTTGGCAAACTTTATAACCACCTGGTCATTAGGACATGTAAAACACAATTGCGTCATCGTCACAAATTACTTGGGATATTAGGTTTTTCAACTCTAACTTGAGGAGTTTACGCATATCTTAATCATATATTTTATTTGGAAATTCTTATTACAAGAGTGATGAGGACATCCCTACTAATGTTACACCCATATCCTCACCAACTACACATATTGGACCAGTTACTAGAGCTCGTGCACGTCAACTAAATTATCAGGTACTTTCGTTTCTTGCGAATCCTTCTATTGTTCATGAACATATGATGCTGCCTAAATTAGATACTTTTGTTTTGCTTATGAATGAAGGACCTAGCATGGACAAGAAGGATGGTCATTGGAGCGGGATCAAGCATGGAGAAGAAGGTGCGCGCGCGGGAAAGGACAGCGGAGCTTCCAGTGGTGATTATCGCACTTTGAAGCCACCATAAGGCGCGCATGAAGTCTTGGACGAAATACGCGAGATGCCACTTCATTATTTTCGTCCAAGGGCAATTATAGGTGCTGCGTCACCTTAATATTGGGCTGGGCCCATGTAATTTCGAAATACCACCTTATAGGCTGTTTTTAGAGTCCGTATGTGTGGGGAAACCGAGTTAGGGTTGTTTTCGGACCCCACCTCCAAGGGTCACGAAAATCCCCTCTGTTCCCCCATATATACAGCCCTTAGGGCGTCGTTTAGACTTGGGTTTTAATTAGATTTAAGTTAGCCATAGCCGCAACTTCGAGTTCTTCGTTTGTGTCGTCCGACCAGGCCAAGACCGCATTGGAACCCCAACTTCTGTTAATCTTTCATCTTATATTCGCAATATCCAGATTGCAATTCTTAGTTCTTGCTTGTTCTTCGATTGCTTGTAGGAATTGACCTTCGTGGTCAGGTTGATCGTGCACCCGCGGGATCAATAACCTCTCGGAGTTGGTTTAGCGATTGCTAAGGCGCAACGTCTTCGCACGTTCGTAGTCGGGTCGTGAAAGTCTACTCCACCAAAATCGATCTCCACCATCTCATCGAAACATCGGGACACCTTCGCCTCTATCAAGTGGTATCAGATTTCCAGGTTGCTCGGTGAGATTTACTAGTTTTCGTAGTCTAGATTGATTCTGTTCGTCATACCTACATCCCACGAAAAAGCCAAAAAACTTTAGGGTTAGATCATCACGTCCCAAGACAGTCCGAGCCTTTGTCCAGTTTTCTTTTCAGTACTTGCTTTGTTGAATTTACGGTTGCATCGTTGTGTCAAGTTGCTGATCTTAGCGTCTAGTTCCCTTAGAGTTTCGAGTTCTGATCACAGTTTGCCACGTCGCCGCCGCACAGTAGTCATCCTACCACGTTCCGCCAATCCAAGTCCACATACACCACCACGTCCCACGAGTCCGAGTTGAGTTCCACCATTAGTACGGTTCGTGATCTCTCTGTAGCCAGATTAGTTTTGAGTTGTTAGAGTCGGATTTCACCAAACTTTTTCCGTCCAGAGAAGGGGGGTGATTTCCAAAAAAAAAAAAAAAAAAAATTTGGCACGCTTTTCAGAGCAGTTTTTAGGCCAAAAAGTTCAGGGGTGAAAAAATTTCGTGCCCATACGTTCCTTAGGTCCAGAAACTCATTTTGAGACGTTCGTCACCATAGTGATTTTTTCGCACTTTTTTAGCCACCGCAGTCCCGCATCGCAAAAAAAAAAAAAAGAGCAAAAAAAAAAAAAAGAGAGAAATTTTTTTTTCAGAGTGTGCTTCTCAGTTGTTTACGTGCCGCGCCGTGCTTTCGTTGGTGTTTTAGGCTCGCGTCTCTAGTACGGTCTAGCCTAGGATCAGCACAGTACCGACGTTGAGTGTTTATTCAGCTTTGCATCTCTGTTTTGATTACTGTTGAGCTTTTGCTACCATACTTGTCAGCCTTCCTACAGCTCCACATATATTCTACATCGTGCGTTTTGACACCTCCTGGCCATCGCTCTACCACATCTCTGAGAGTTTTGACCCGTTGGTTGTACGTCACCACCTGCTGCTAGGTAAGAATCGGTAAGAACGAAAGAAAAGCTTGACGGATTTGTGCTTTCCACCACCCCACATCCCATTAGTAGAAGTAGGATCATATTCCTGTTTGTTTTCTATTTCTGCTAACCATGCCAGGATCACATGATGAAGTGGCACGGGATGCACCCGATTGGGAGAACATGACAAACAAGGAGCTACATGATAAATTTGCACAAATGATGTCTGAACAGGTGAATGACATCGAGACCAGATTTACAGAGGCAATTGATGGCGTGGAAAAGATGATCGACACCAAGCTCGACGCCAAGTTTACTGAGTTGATCGCACGCCTACCTACACAGCCTGCTGCCGCTCCAGCACAGCCACAGCCACCGCCACTACCACGTGCACGACGTATTCTGTTTCCGAGAGGACAAGCTGCTGGTCTTGGTGCTCCTCCTGCTGCTGCAGTACCTGTTGCTGCTGCTTCTGACGTCGGCCTGGACGACAACTACGAGGGTGATTACGAGGAGGAGGTGGAACAAGAAGCGGCCTATGAACAGCCAGCTGGACGTCCACGTCCCAACATTCGCGACGGTCGACACCAACCACCCCCTCAGGTACGCGATGATGAACATGTGCCTAAACTTAAATTGAATCTTAAGCCGTTTGAGGGTAGATATATTCCTGATGCTTATCTTACTTGGGAGTTAGAAACTGAACAACGCTTTACATGTTTACAATATCCTGAGAATAGACATGTTACTGCTGCTGTTTGTGAATTCGCGGGGTTTGCATCTATTTGGTGGTCTGAACATTGTAGATTGCATGCTAATAATATTCCAACCACTTGGGCTGCTTTAAAAGATGCTATGCGTACTCGCTGGGTTCCTCCTTATTATCAACGTGAATTGCTACAAAAATTACAGCGTTTGAGACAAGGCAAAAATTTTGTAGAGGAATATTATCAAGAATTACAAACTGGATTGATTAGATGTGGCCTAGTAGAGGATAATGAAGCTATGCTTGCACGTTTTATGGGTGGTTTAAACAGGGAGATACAAACTATTCTAGAATACAAGGACTTTGCTACTATTACTCGTTTGTTTCATCTTGCTTGTAAAGCTGAACGTGAAGTGCAGGATCGACAGGCCGCTACGAGACCTAACTTTTCTGCAGGACGAAATACATCATGGACATCGCGTGGACCTTCTACATCCACACGTCCTACTGCACCACCATCTACTTCAGCCGCTCATTCTTACAGGGAGCCACCAAAACAGTCAGCGCCACCATTCAAGGGTGCACAGAGTGGTCCAGCGGCGAGTTCTTCTTCATCCATGGCTTCCACAGGGCAAACACGAGATTGTGATATTAAATGTCGCAGGTGCCAAGGTGGAGGTCACTTCGCAAAAGACTGTCCCTCCAAGCGTGTGATGATTATTACGGCGGATGGTGGGTATGAGTCAGCGAGTGACTATGATGAGGAGACTTTAGTTCTCATCGCTCATGAGGAACAGGGTGCCCATGATGATGCTCTTGATATAGAGTATATGGCTCCTGATGATGCAGATAAATATGCTAGTTTGGTTGCTCAACGTGTGTTAAGTGTGCAGGTAACGAAGGCTGAGCAAAACCAGAGGCATAATTTGTTCCACACAAAGGGATTGGTGCAAGAACGTTCGGTTCGCATCATCATTGACGGAGGGAGTTGCAACAACTTGGCTAGCATGGAGTTGGTGGAGAAGCTATCTCTCACCACAAGACCACACCCCCATCCGTACTATATTCAGTGGTTTAACAATAGTGGTGAGATTAAGGTAACGCGTTCTGTTCGTGTGCACTTTAGCATTGCTGCATATGCTGATTATGTTGATTGTGATGTGGTACCCATGCAAGCATGCTCTCTTTTACTTGGTAGACCATGGCAATTTGATAGGAATGTTGTACACCATGGTAGGACAAATCAGTTTACTCTGGTTCATCAGGATAAAAATATTGCTTTACTTCCTATGTCTCCTGAACAAATTGTGAAAGATGATCTTGCTAGAGCTAGTAAAGCTAAACAGGAGAAAAATCAGAGTGAAAATGAGACTAATAGCAAATCTTCTTCTGCTGTTTCTAATGAAATTAAATTGACTAGTCCAACTTTGCTTGCTACTAAAGTTGTTATTTCAGATTTGGATGTTAGTCAATATGTGTGCTATGCTTTTGTGTGCAAAGAAGCCTTGTTTTCATTTGAGGAATTGCCTCCTTCTTTGCCTCCTGTTGTCACTGACCTTTTGCAGGAGTTTATTGACGTCTTTCCACAAGACGTACCACCGGGATTACCACCTATTCGAGGGATTGAGCATCAGATTGACTTAATTCCCGGTGCTTCGTTGCCCAACCGTGCGCCATACCGTACCAATCCGGAGGAGACGAAGGAGATTCAGCGTCAAGTACAAGAGCTACTCGACAAAGGTTACATACGTGAATCCCTTAGTCCTTGTGCTGTTCCTGTTATATTAGTGCCTAAAAAGGATGGAACATGGCGTATGTGTGTTGATTGTCGAGCCATTAATAATATTACTATTCGTTATCGTCATCCTATTCCTAGGTTAGATGATATGCTTGATGAATTAAGTGGCTCTACCATGTTTTCCAAAGTTGATTTGCGTAGTGGATACCATCAAATTCGCATGAAATTAGGAGATGAATGGAAAACGGCTTTTAAAACTAAGTTTGGATTATATGAGTGGTTAGTCATGCCTTTTGGGTTAACTAATGCACCTAGCACTTTCATGAGATTAATGAACGTGGTTTTACGTGCTTTCATTGGACGATTTGTGGTAGTCTATTTTGATGATATACTGATTTATAGCAAATCTTTGGAGGAACATTTGGATCATTTACGTGCTGTTTTTATTGCTCTACGTAATGCACATTTGTTTGGTAACCTTGGGAAGTGCACCTTTTGCACCGACCGAGTATCGTTTCTTGGCTATGTTGTTACTCCGCAGGGAATTGAAGTGGATAAAGCCAAGATCGAGGCGATTGAGAGTTGGCCGCAGCCCAAAACGGTCACACAAGTGAGGAGTTTTCTTGGCCTCGCTAGATTCTATAGGCGTTTTGTGAGAGATTTCAGCACCATTTCTGCCCCTCTCAATGAGCTTACACGCAAGGATGTGCCTTTTACTTGGGGTACCGCACAGGAAGAAGCCTTCACGGTATTGAAAGATAAGTTAACACATGCTCCTTTGCTCCAACTTCCTGATTTTAATAAGACTTTTGAGCTTGAATGCGATGCTAGTGGGATTGGTTTGGGAGGTGTGTTATTACAAGATGCTAAACCTGTTGCTTACTTTTCTGAAAAATTGAGTGGGCCTAGTCTGAACTATTCTACTTATGATAAGGAATTATATGCTCTTTTTCGGACATTAGAAACTTGGCAACATTATTTATGGCCCAAAGAATTTGTTATACATTCTGATCATGAATCTTTGAAACACATAAGAAGTCAAGCAAAACTTAATCGTAGACATGCTAAGTGGGTTGAATTTATTGAGACTTTCCCTTATGTCATTAAACACAAGAAGGGGAAAGATAATATTATTGCTGATGCTTTGTCTCGTCGTTATACTATGCTTTCACAACTTGACTTCAAGATTTTCGGTTTAGAGACAATCAAAGATCAATATGTAAATGATGCGGAATTTAAAGATGTATTGCAGAATTGTAGAGAGGGTAGAACATGGAACAAGTTTGTGCTTAATGATGGATTTGTGTTCCGTTCTAACAAGCTATGCATTCCAGCTAGCTCTATTCGTCTTTTGTTGTTGCAGGAGGCGCATGGAGGAGGATTAATGGGACACTTTGGCGTGAAGAAGACGGAGGACGTACTTGCTACACATTTCTTTTGGCCAAAGATGAGACGGGATGTTGAGCGTTTTGTTGCTCGCTGCACTACATGTCAAAAAGCTAAGTCACGACTCAATCCTCATGGTTTATACATGCCTTTACCTGTACCTAGTGTTCCGTGGGAGGACATATCCATGGACTTTGTTTTAGGCTTGCCTCGAACAAAGAATGGGAGGGATAGCATATTTGTGGTCGTGGATAGATTTTCTAAGATGGCACATTTTATACCATGTCATAAAAGCGATGATGCTGCTAATGTTGCTGATTTATTTTTTTGTGAGATTATTCGCTTACATGGTGTGCCCAATACTATTGTCTCGGATCGTGATACTAAGTTTCTTAGCCATTTTTGGAGATGCTTATGGGCTAAGTTGGGGACTAAACTACTTTTTAGTACTACATGTCATCCCCAAACTGATGGACAAACTGAAGTGGTCAATAGGACTTTGTCTACTATGCTTAGGGCTGTTTTAAAGAGTAACTTGAAACTGTGGGAAGAATGTTTACCTCATATTGAATTTGCTTATAATCGTTCATTGCATTCTACCACTAAAATGTGCCCTTTTGAGATTGTTTATGGTTTTCTACCTCGTGCACCTATTGATTTGCTGCCTCTTCCATCTTCGGAGAAGGTTAATTTTGATGCTAAGCAACGTGCTGAATTGATATTAAAAATGCATGAGTTAACTAAAGAAAACATTGAGCGCATGAATGCTAGATACAAGCTTGCTGGTGATAGGGGTCGAAAGCATGTTGTGTTTGAACCCGGAGATCTTGTTTGGTTACATCTACGTAAAGATAGGTTTCCTGATTTGCGCAAGTCTAAGTTAATGCCTCGAGCTGATGGTCCCTTTAAGGTTTTGCAGAAAATTAATGATAATGCATATAAACTTGAGCTACCTGCAGCCTTTGGGGTTAGTCCCACATTTAATATTGCAGATTTGAAGCCTTATTTGGGAGAAGATGATGAGCTTCCGTCGAGGACGACTTCAATTCAAGAAGGGGAGGATGATGAGGACATCCCTACTAATGTTACACCCATATCCTCACCAACTACACATATTGGACCAGTTACTAGAGCTCGTGCACGTCAACTAAATTATCAGGTACTTTCGTTTCTTGCGAATCCTTCTATTGTTCATGAACATATGATGCTGCCTAAATTAGATACTTTTGTTTTGCTTATGAATGAAGGACCTAGCATGGACAAGAAGGATGGTCATTGGAGCGGGATCAAGCATGGAGAAGAAGGTGCGCGCGCGGGAAAGGACAGCGGAGCTTCCAGTGGTGATTATCGCACTTTGAAGCCACCATAAGGCGCGCATGAAGTCTTGGACGAAATACGCGAGATGCCACTTCATTATTTTCGTCCAAGGGCAATTATAGGTGTTGCGTCACCTTAATATTGGGCTGGGCCCATGTAATTTCGAAATACCACCTTATAGGCTGTTTTTAGAGTCCGTATGTGTGGGGAAACCGAGTTAGGGTTGTTTTCGGACCCCACCTCCAAGGGTCACGAAAATCCCCTCTGTTCCCCCATATATACAGCCCTTAGGGCGTCGTTTAGACTTGGGTTTTAATTAGATTTAAGTTAGCCATAGCCGCAACTTCGAGTTCTTCGTTTGTGTCGTCCGACCAGGCCAAGACCGCATTGGAACCCCAACTTCTGTTAATCTTTCATCTTATATTCGCAATATCCAGATTGCAATTCTTAGTTCTTGCTTGTTCTTCGATTGCTTGCAGGAATTGACCTTCGTGGTCAGGTTGATCGTGCACCCGCAGGATCAATAACCTCTCGGAGTTGGTTTAGCGATTGCTAAGGCGCAACGTCTTCGCACGTTCGTAGTCGGGTCGTGAAAGTCTACTCCACCAAAATCGATCTCCACCATCTCATCGAAACATCGGGACACCTTCGCCTCTATCAAAGAGTTTATCTTTCGACCATAACATTTCTTTAGCACCCATATCTATTTAGTTCCCACTACTTGAAACCAAACATTGTCCATTGATTCAAATGGATTTTAATCACATCTTGAGCATTTCTTCAATTAGCTTCTTCCAACAATTTTTTCTAGCAATTAGGTTCAACGAAATATTATTCCACGACCATTCCAAACCCTTCATATTAGTTGTAAAACTCCATATGGATTTATATTCAAGTATTTTGGAAACTCAATTTGGAATCTAAGTGCAATGGAATATATTATTATTTTGCCAAGACTTTGGAATTCTAGACCATGATCTTGACTTCTAAGATATAATATTAGACACAACGACTTGAATTGTTATCCAAGATGAACACTTAAGCCATCATAAAATAAATCCATATGTTCAACCAAATAGAATTTGAACATATTCTCAAACTACTTTGATCTCATATTGAAGCTCAGTAAAGTCTTTGGATTTTGCCACAATCTTCTGTTCTGACATGTTTTTGATTGTTATCAACTAAATCAAAACCTACTCGTGACTTACACCATATCTTCATACTTCCTCTCAAAACTAAGCTTGATGCTATCCAAATTAATTATCTCAACCCATAGTCATACCGTAACGATTGTCCTAGAAATATTAATAGTGAAATATTTTTGTATTCTGTACTTGTATCTTTATTTGGATCTTCGTTGGGATTTTTGTTGTGTGTTGAAGTATTTTTTTATCGTTAGATATATCGTAAGGTGAAGGAGTGACGATACAAAAATAGAGTATCAACTTCAAGAGACTCAGGAAAGTTGCAACTTGATCATACTTTGTCCTATATATTTGTAATATGCATGAACTCTTTCAATTTATTTTATGCATGAAAAGTTTTACCAAAGTTTTTACAAAGTATGTACTGCTATTTAGAGCCTTAGGATCAAAGCTTATATCTATGTTTATGCTTATCCATTCTTGTAGAAATGGGAGGGTTTGAAAACCAAAACAAGTTTTTTAAACATTAAAACTTGCTCTCTTTTTGGAGCAATGCTTTGTGAAAACTTTCGAAAACAAAATTATATAAATGTTTTTCTTCTACAACTGATTGCGCCAATCTCGGGTCTTGCACACCAAGTAATTGCGCTCGACGGAGGACTTTCATACTTGATTGATTGCGCCCGACAGGGGTCTTGCGCACTTGAGTGATTGCGCCTAATTGAGGTCTTGCACACCAAGTAATTGCGCTCGACGGAGGACTTTCATACTTGAGTGATTGCACTCAAATAGGGTCTTGCACACTATGGGATTGTGCTCAATTAGGGTCTTGCATACTAAGTGATTGCGCTCGACGGAGGACTTGCACACTTGAGTAATTGCGCCTGGCTGAGGACATGCACCGTTTCTGTAACAACCCAGTTTTTGAAAAAATTAAAAAAATTTGTTTTCGGTGTGAATTGTTTGATTGTCTGATTTGTTTGCGGTGTTTGCATCCCCGATTTATCGATCGGAGATTATTTTTCCCCCTCTTATCTCGTATCGGATGGAGACCGACCTTTGCCACCCTGACACTCGACCTTTGCGACACCGGGTTTCACCCGATCACCGTCGTGAAAACCGCACGAGACCAGCCGCAGCCAACGGAACGAAAACCCCGTTTAATAATTAAACGGGTTATTTTTATAGCGCGCCGGAAAGTTTTTTCGGAACGGTTCCAGCACGAGGTGAACGCCTTCGGCTCGACGCACTGATCGCGCAGTTCGAAGTTTTACCCGAATCGGAGGTACTGCGGACCCCCGGCGGTCAGAAACGTGAGCACCGGACGACGCGAGAGAGAAACCGGGGATGTTTTTACAAACTGCCAGCCACCGGGGCTATATAAAGACCACCACACTCCCACCCATTTCTAGGGTTTCCCTAGCCAAATTTTGCAGCCACCCCCCTCACAATAGCCCCAGATCTGAAAATTGCCCCCAATTTTGCAATTTTGCCCAATTTCCCCAAAAAACCTAACTCCCTGCGATCTGGACCGTTGGATCGGCCGATCCAACGGCCCAGATCCACCAAACCTCTCTTCCACCTCTCACCAACCGCAGCCATGGAGGCAGCCGCCGCCTCCACTCTGGCCGGAGCCGCCGCAGCCGGCGAGCCAGCCCGGCGCCCCTCTCCCCGCCGGTCCCCTCCTCTCCTCCTCTCCTCCTCTAGCTCTCCTTCTCCCCCTGACCACCTCCCTCTCGCAGGAACCGCATGGCACCGCCGCCCCACCATGGATGAACAGAGCGGGCGAGCTCGGCCCGACCTCGAGCAGAAGCCGCCGTGCCGCCTGCGCTCGGAGACGCGCGCCGCCTCCTCGGCCAGGTCCGGCGACCGCCGCCGCCCCGCGCTCGCCTGGCATGCGACCTCCTTGCCGCAGCGCAGCCCCGTGGCTCACCGGCGAGCCGCCGCTGCTCCGGGCAGCCGCGATCCAGATGGGATCGGGCGCCGGTAGCCTGGCCGCCTGGTGACGCTCGCGTGGGCCGGCGCAGCCCACCACAGCCCAGGCCGCCCCCTCCAGTCACTTGGGCCGAGCCCAGTGGGGTGAGCCCCCCCCCTTTTTTTTCCAGCACCCTGTTATTTTTGCTAAGTGTTGGAACAACTGTTGCTGATTCGATTTCACGTTGACGATAGCAAGCGATCCGTAGCCCGGATGACTTCGCGCCCAAAAGAAGAATTGTTTAGAATTGCGTGTACTTTAATTCATCTTTTGTGAGCATTTGCGTTTTAGCTCATCTTGATTGTGTAATAGTGTGCTGAACAGGGCATCAGGCCGTTAAACTGCTAGTTTTGCTATTATGTGCTGCTGTTATTATTTTGTTGCAACTTTGCATGATGATTGTAACAAATCCATGAGGCCTATTGCATTGATTCCTTTTGCGTTGCGTTAAGCAATGTTTATAATTCAGTTTCATGCATTCACATGCCATATTTTCTTGCTGCATCATGTTTATATCTTGCTCCAAAGTAGCTATCCTGATGTTAATGTGCTGCTGTTGCTGAAACTGTTATTTTGTTGCAACTTCGGTGGACGAGTGTGTCGCGACCGTTTATCGGAATTGATTGATTCCAGTTGCATATTGTTAAGAATCATGTCTACTTTCATCCCATGTATTGCCTTGCCATGTTATGCTTTCTGGAAATATAGTTATTTAGCTCCAAAGTTGCTATGCTGCTGTTTTTGACAGCCACCTCTGTTTTTCTCTAAGTCTGTTACTTTACGATGCCATGTTGTTTGCTTAATATCTTTTGATCTGTGATGCCTTTTTGCATGATTCTTTTTGCCATGCCTTCCATTTCATGTCTTAATTTCAAGTCATTTGTGAGCATGTTTTCATTGATTATCCTGTTTATGCATTGCTCTAAACTGTGCTTCGTGATGTTGGCAGATTGTATTGTTTTTTTTGCAGTGCCCGTATTTTTTTGCTCGTAGCTCGGATCGCGACGCGTAAAATATGAAACTTGCTTAGTTTTGTGTGTAGTTTAATAAAATGTGCTTGTTTGCCATGTTTGACCTTGTTTACTTGTTGTTTGACTGCTAATTACAACTACTTGCCACTATAAACTGTTATTGCAATAACTTTTTAACCGTTGCTCTGTTTAAAATGTTCTTTATATGTAACTTGACTAGAATTGCATGTAGAATGTGTTTTTTCTGTTCTTGCTTGCTAATAAAAAATAATAAAATATTGTTCAGGGTAAAATAGTACCAATGCAATAATTATCATGGGGTCTGTAATAGTTGGCATGTATAGGTTTTACCCCCACTTAAAATGACTAGATTAGATAGTTTACTTGTGCTTCACCTTTTGCTATGCTTGCTTGAGTTTCCATGTTAATAACCGTTGGTTGATCACCTGTAGCTAAGCAACTTGAACCACCGTAAACGTGCGGTATTCGTCGTGTGTGACCGATACCCCACTTAAACTGTTAGTAACCATTCTCGTCAATAGATCCGTATCGCGTTGCCGTGCCTTGTGTTGTTTCTTTGATCTTGTATTGCTCCGTAGTAATAGTGGTGCACCGTTGATTGCTTTCCAGTGTTTCCTTCTTGTGTGCTTCCGCGGGTACCTCTCGGAGACGATGCGGGCGTGCGATCGACTACACCTTCGGAACCCGACTTATCAATAGGCAAGGACTATACATTACTTATGATCCATTCTATTTCAACCAGCGGTTTGCATGCTAGTCTAGGTTAGGTTCGATGTTTGATCCTACCACATGTTTACAGCCTCTTTCAAACCGATACAGCCATGTCCCCTCCCAGCAAACCTTGTACTGCTATGTTACTATTGCTCGTTGCTCAGCCCCTGCTTAGTATGCATGCTTAGGATGCTACGATGTTACCCTATTACTCTTTGGGTTGGGATATCACATTATTATATTGTTGCTGATGATATGATTATTATAATGTTAACTATATTCGACGAAGGATAGAAGGTCTAGGCTATCCCGCCCCGACGCTTTGTTCCATTCGAGTCACCTAGGATCCGAGTTCCGGGTATTGGTTTTAAGACTGAGCGTGCCTAACCGCGTGTGGGATTTTATGGGGTCCCCTTTTCTTACCTACCTAGCTTCAAGCATTTCTAGTGGTGGCCCAAGCTGATTTTATCATTTGAAACCGTGTGTGTGCTGGTCGTACGCCAGTAGTTTTCAAACAACTCGGGCCAGCGGAGACATAGTTCCTTTGTTGGTCCACACCTGGAAGCTAGGGGGCTGCCCACATCTGTTTGGGTAGCTAACCCAACCTCGTCCAGACGGTAGAGGCCGATTCGAGAGCGCGGCCGGCTTTTGAGTTGGATGTCGACTCACCGGGGGCCACCCGGATTTGTTCGTTGTTAGTTAGAGGGACCTGTCGTTTCGGATCTCTTGCAACTAAATCATAAAATGGTTGCCTGTGATGGGTAGCAACTGAGAGAGATGGACGTGCATGCGGAGCCTCGTAATGGGCAGTTGGTACACCCCTGCAGGGTTAAATCTTTTCGTGAAGCCGTGTCCACGGTTATGGATGACTTGAGACCTACTCCTCTTTCATAGACAGCAACAACTGAGATAATCTTAATATAACTTGATTAATGTGTGTGTGTGCCTTGACTGCTTCTTCTTCGTCGGGATGCGAAGAGGAGCACAAGGATAGGATAGGTGTTATGTTTGCGTAGTAGTTGATAGCAAGACTTGTTGGAGGCGATTCCTCATCGAATGCTTGGCTTCTTATCTTACTCTCTAGATCGTTAGCCACTTCATAAATGCTAGTGCGGCAGCAACCTCACCACTTACCCCTTCGTTACCGTAAACTACTAGTTGTCCTAGAATGACGAGTGATGAAGTCCTTGCTGGGTCAAATGACCACTACAGTTGGATGATGAGTACCTCTGTACTCATGATACTACCCCCAAACTCTTTTCAGGGTTCTTGAATCGACACAGGTATGGTGATCGACGTTTCACATGGAGACTCGACGACGACTAGTTAGGCGGATCCCGGCGAAGGGCCTGGACCCGTGTGGTTATGGGGATCGATGTTTTTCTCTTTGCCACTAGGCATTTGCTTGTAGTCTATACTCAGACATGTACCTTCCGCTGTTGTATTGTATTTGAGGCAGTTGTATGCCGGTTGTATGAGATGTTGTATCCTTGTATCTGTAATGTTGTGATATCATGTTGGAAATCAGGGGCGTATGACTTCGTCATATGTCGCGGTGGGACCGATATGTGCTTCGTCCCCGGATCTGGATGGAAACATCTAGATCTGGAACAGTACCGCATATCGGGCCTTACAGTTTCTAACTCTGCAGAGTCAAGACTTTATTTTTCCAAAAATCTGTTCTAAGGGTTCTAGGTTGAGGATTGAGCACAAGGGTGTGTTTCAATTCAACCTTATTTATATATTTTTTTACCTAGGTTGGAGATTTGTGCCTTGATGTATCTACCCAAGTGTTTCACTCTAACCCTATATCTTTAAACTTTGTTTTTTAAAAGAAAGTTTACAAATCTTAGTTAGGGGGAAATTGGATTTTCGCAAATAAACCCTATCTATCCACTTGACTTACCCTGCACGAATAATCTGTTATATCCCTTTTCTTTGCAACTTGCGAGTACATTCAAAGTACTCACCCATGTTGGGCTGTACTCACGTGTAGATGACGACATGTAAGAGGCGATAGGATCACGGGTCTACACTCAACGAGCCCAATGGCATTGATGGAGCCCCTAGCTTAGTAATACATATGTTTTCGGTGTATTATATGCCAGCCTTGGGTTGTGCAAGTTGTGTCAATATATGTAACTCTGGATCCTTCGTTTGTAGTAAAATGATGTATGTTTATTTGATATTCACTCTTGTTACTGTGTGTGCTAGCTGCGATCCATGGATAGCAAAGTAAGCATAGAGATTCGGATCTTAGCAGATTCGGGTTGTTGCATTTATGATGACAGAGTGTATCATGCCAAGGGTTTGGATGCAACGGGGAAGTTTGCACTGACTCTCAAGGTGAGAAAGGGCAATGCACGGTACCGAAGAGGCTAGAAAAATATGGATGGTGGAAGTGCCAACAATCGAATACTCTCATTAGTCCAAAGAACTCATGCACTTATTATCGGTAACTCTCTATCTAGTCAGGAGATTCACAAAGAGACAAGTACCCCAACGAGGTGTGTATGGGGGCTTGGTTATCCTTGCGCATCCTCGACCCATGGTATGTGGGGGTACTCTATATATTACAACCCCGCAAAGATTAGTGATCCTTTTCGTAGCTAGAGTTCTCAACTAATTCTTTTTGTAGTTTTCGAAAATAAGGCACGGTTAGCCAAGATACGACACCTACCACTAATGGGCGCAAGCTCAATTGCATAAAAATTCATCATTACTCAATCAATACCTCAACACTATTACAAGATATCCTAAGCTATACCTTGTGATCTAGATTACCTATACACCACATATAAATCATACCATGACACATATAAAGCATTGCAACAGAAATAACTCTCTAAACAAATATAAGTGAAGCACGAGAGTTTTAAACTTTCTACAAAAGAAATTAAATGCTCTCAAACAAGATCTAAGTGAAGAACAAGAGCTAGCAAAACATATACTAGATAAACTTAACACTCAACAGATATAAGTGAAGCTCTAGAGTGTTCTATGATAAAGTGGAGTGTGTATCTCTCCCAATAAAGCATGTTAGGGCCCGACATTGTAATGACCAGCAAACAAAACAAAACAAAGATAAAATCAAATATACAAACGCTCTAAGAACAGCACATATCATGCGAAGTAATAAAAGTATAGTATTGAGAGAGACGACCTGATAATTGTTTGATGAAGAAGGGGATGCGCCGGGGCATCCCCAAGCTTAGATGCTTGAGTATCCTCAAATACTTGTTGGGGCTGCCGGGGCTTCCCCAAGCTTGAGATTTTTCCTCTAGTTTCCTTCACACAAAACTTCTCATAAACTTATTAGAGCGGTTTGTACACTAATAGATAATCTGCCAAACATGACAGATTGTAGAGATTGATTTTTCAGGTGAACTTTTGTAGCTAAAATAAGAAAACTCAAAACATATGAAAGTTTAACAATTGCATATATCATGCTGTGTAAACAAATTCAGCTCAAAAAGATGAACTGGTGATTTTTATTGATTTTTGCAATGAAGCAAGCAGAATCTGTTTTCTGGACAGCATGTCACAACTTTTGCATCCCTTATCATAAGAGGCTAAAACTTGGCACAAAACTTTAAAATAAAGATAAAATGTTGTTGCTACAGTAGTAACAACATCCAAGACACAACAAAAACAAAATAAACCTAATCCATTTTGGGCTGCCTCCCAGAAGCGCTTCTTTAAAGCCATTAGCTAGGCATGGGTGTAACGATGCTCACAAAAGAATAAAAAGTTTAAGCACAAAAGAGAGCATCAAATGAGAAAATTTAAGCCACATTTAAGTCTAACATGCTTCCTATGCATGGGCATATTGTAAGAAAATAAATCAATGAAGCACAAAGTATAAAGCATAGGAAGGTAAAACAAGAGCACCTTCAAGATTTTCAACATGGAGAGAGGTGTTTTCCTAACATGATAATTTCTCCGACCAAATTTTCCTCTCTCATAATAATTTTCAGTAGTATCATGAACAAACTCAACAATATAACCATCACATAAAGCATGCTTTTCATGATCTACTAGCACATAATCATATAAACTTTCTAAGCCAAACTCCTTATCATTAAGAACATCCATAGTAGGCAAACATAGAGGGTTATCATAAGACTTATCAAAATAGCAAGGATTATCATAAATAACAGTAGCAAAATCATCCTTGAAAGTCTCATTCATAGGGGCATGATGTCCACAAGCATCAATTTCATCAAAAAAGGATATTTCAAAAGATTCAATAGGATCATAACAATCAATATAGCATTCATCCTTCTTTTGTAAGCATGTAGGGAAATCATATAAAGTAAGAGTTAAAGAGATACTCTCATTAGTAGGTAGAGATGGGTAGCTAATCCATTATTCCTCCTTTTGTTCGTCACTCTCCTCCTCTTTTTCATCCAATGAGCTTTCAGTTTCAGCAATTTCTTCTTCCGTAGAGTCCTACAAGGTATTAGTCTCTTCCTCTTATGGAGAGAACCTTTAGAGATAGTCAGTAATATAAGAATTAGAATTAAAATTCTCAAAGAAATATTTAAGTATATCAAGACTCTCAGATTTGTAAGGGGCATCATCAATATTCTCAACAAAGGAAGCAATTTCATAGGCACCCTTAAAGACAACAAATTATTCTATTTGTTCTACATCAAAGAAATCATAATGTTCCTTAGTATAAGATACCAAGGTTTCATTATCATTACACCAACATTAGAAAGGAAGGTGTTTAAAAATCAAGCAGCAACAAGATTCGTCACAGCAAAAAAAATTATCATAATCAGAGCATAAGTTTCTAGCATATCTATCAAGTTTATTCATTAATTTCCATATAAATATCCCCTTTTTAGACAAGTGGTATTCCTTATGATATTTTTGTTGATCCTCAGTGAATCCACCTTGCCAACAAGATATAGTTTCATAAAAAGTAAGCATTGCAAGCAAAAATAATAATAAACAAAAGTGTACTTATCAAGTGAACTTATAAGTAAAGGTATGCTCCCCGGCAACGATGCCAGAAAATAGTCTTGATAACCCACACGTGTAGGGGGTCGCATCAGTCTTCGCGGGTAGGTATAACCCAATTTATTGATCCGACACAAGGGGAGCCAAAGAATACTTATAAGCCTTAGAAGTTGAGTTTTCAATTCAACCACACCTGAAAAAGCACTAGACAAGATATAAGTAGCAACGGTGTGTTGATGGGTGTAGCCTTTAAGACTTCCCCAATCACCAACCCCACAAAGTAGTAGCAACAGTAATGAGAGCAATAGTAACAATGGAAGCAATTATGATGAAAGATGGACTGGGTTCAAGTTTTCACTAGTGGTAACTCTCCAAGCAAAAAGACAAGTGTTGGGTGAACAAATTACAGTTGGGCAATGGACAAAATTGCACTAACTCTATCCAAAGAACAAACTAGAGCATCCTAGTCTAAGAACCAAACGTAGGCGTGTTTTCCGTATGTAGTTGTACGTGCTTGCAATATGAATTTGCACAACATCTGTAGTCCTACCATCCCGCTACAAACGAGGCCAAAATGAACTTATGGAGATTAAGGTGGTCCTGTCAAAGAGCACCAGAACAAAGCATTAACACTCTATGAACACATGTAATCCTCAAATTATAGCCCATCACCTTTGGTGAACCAGGCTGTCACCATTGGGATCACCGGTTCCGGACAACAACAGGTGCATACAACCGTAGATAAGAACTAGAACAACAATTATAATCATGCAACCATAAAGTGCTCAGATCTGAAATCATGGTACTCGTGCACTAGTAACAAGCATTAAGAACAACAAATTGCAGCAACAATAATTCATAAACTTCTTAGGACTAAACAAGGTAAAAATTCATTGGATCCCAACAAACACAACACTAATTACGTCATATGGATGTCAATCATGTAGGGCAGCTCATGAGAACATTGTATTGAAGATCTAGGGGGAGAAAATACCACATAGATACTGCCAAGAACCCGTAGTCCAAGGGGGAAATACTCAAGAAGCATCATGGAGCTAAGAGGGGTTGATGAGGATGATCTTGGGGGGCAAGGCCCTCTCCGGCAGGTTGTCAGAGCAGGATCCTGGTGACCCCCGAAGCTAGGTTTCGATGGTGGCGCAGATTGGGAGCGCTTCTAGAAAAAGGAGTTGGATATCTTGGGTTTTTGCGTTAGGAGAAATAAGTAGGGCCAAAGGGGAGTCTGAGGCGGTGCCCAGGTCACCCAGGCGGGTTTATGGAGCGGGTCCCCCTGGTCGTGCCAGGAGGGCACCTGGGGGCTGTGGGCCTCCCGTTGACTTTGTCCTCCGGCTGGAGGACTCTTTTGATGTAAAAGAATTTTGGTATTTTTTGGGAATTTTCTAAGAAACTTCATTTTTGGACTTTTTCTGCATTGCAAAGACAAAACAGACAGAAACTGGCACTGGGATCTATATTAGTAGGTTAGTCCAATGAATGATTCAAAATCATGGCAAAAAGATGTAGCAATGACACAAAATGAGCAAGGAACAAGCAAAAATTATAGATACGTTTGAGACGTATCAACCGTGCGGGATGGGGAACACGTAAGCTTCCCGCTTGCTTCTTATGAACGAAGGTCGCCGTGGCGCCGAAACGGCAATGAGCTGATGCAAGCAAACACAAGGGTTTACCCAGGTTCAGGCCGTCCGGAGACTAAAAGCCCTACTCCTACATGTTTGATCTTTCTTGCTGGTGTTGGAGTAGAATACAGTACAAGGTGATCTTCAAGGAGAAGATACCCCATGCTACACCCCACTACACTCTTCTCCCCTTGGTGGAACTAGCCTTCCTCCCAAGGGGAATCCTTGGGTGGCCTCCCGAGAAGCTCTAGGGATGAACTCCTCCTTCTTCTTCCTGTGTATTCATCCAGAGATGAATCCATTTGGCTGGTGGCTACCCTCTCTTCTAACTCTCCTTTCCTCTCTTCCTTCTTTTCGTTTCTCCTTCTTGTCTTCCTCTCTTCTTGGTTTTTCTCCTCCGTCTCCCCCTTACTGATGTGGTTGGTGTCTCCCTTTTATAGAGCAAGGGGATCGCTACAGTCCCACTAATAGCTACAGTAAGGGTGCTTATCTTATACTTGTGGACGCGAGGTGTTCTGAGATCTTCCGGGAAGCTCCCATGGCGTCGCGGGGAAGGCTGGAGCATGCATGGGCTGAATAGGCGTGAGATAACTCACCAGGTGTAGGCTGCCTCTTGTCAGCGGTGCATCCTTGTCCTCCAGTGTATTGAATGCGATATGCTATTTTTCGGGCGGTGGGAGCCGGCTGGAGGGCTCCACCCTTCCGAAAATGATCTGAGGCACTCCTCCATGTGCCTAGCGTGATTCTCCCATTATCTCTTTGCCAAAATCCTCCACGGTTGCTTTTGAACTGTCCGACAGGCGTGGTTGGAACCCAGAGAAATGGGGTACCCTAGTATCCGGTTACCGACATGCTTCCATATAGATGGGTCATCACGGGGACATTGACAGATGTATACAGTTGTGTGATGCGGTCAGAGCCGATTGGATGCGTCATGTTGTGGTAATTTCACGAGGCATGATGAAGATGCCTCTTTTTCATGCGTAATGGGCGGCGTGGTTACTGCGCTGGTTGATATTTCCATTCCGCATGGAAGGCGGGAGATCGATCGTGCCCCTTCAATTCGGTACCAATGTGAACAGTAGATCGATGAGCATGCTCTTTTGTGTATATAAAGGACGCCAACGGTAAACTGGGTTTTTACCTTGCCCAATACTTTATGTGTCCCTTGCTTCCTTTGTTCTTTATTCCAAATTTTTCCCCTCTCTTCACTGCTCCACGATGTCGAAAGCTGTCGAGAACTCAAGGGTGGGAAAAGGCGGCCAAATGGAAACAGCGAAGAAGGCTTTCAGCGGTTGGGAGTCGTCGTCGATCAAGGCGACTTACCTGGCTGCACTGCAGCTGGAAGGCCTCATGGCGGAGGGTGTCGTTCGTGTTCCTAGCGACGAAGATCTGCCGACACCGCAACAAGATGAGCGGGTATGCTTCCAGAGTATTGTGCAGCGCGGGTATTCTCTTCCCTTCCATCCTTTTCTGCGCGGTTTGATGTTCGTCTATCAGGCACAACTCCATGATCTTACCCCTAATGGGATCATGCACATGGCGTGTTTTATTACGCAATGTGAATGCTTTCTGGGGTATACTCTCACTGGGGGCTTTGGAGGCATCTCTTCAACGTGAATATGTCTAATGTCGAGTACGCCATTGGAGGCATTACCATATGCATCAAGGCGAAGAATAACTATTTTGATTTGGAGAAGCTAGTTTCCGTCCAGGGGTGGCGGAAAAAAATGTTTTATATGAAGGACTAGATTGCTCCTAGTCAGTTGTACGGTCTGGCGCCATTTGATTCTGTGGAGTGGGTGATTAGGCGGTATTCTTGGAAGAACGAGTTGTCGGCGTCTGAAACGGAGATGGGGGGCCATGTACTCAATTGATCGCGAAGCTGAAAGAACATGTAACTGGTCTTCAGCTCATCGATGTTTTTTTGAAGTGTTATGTGCGACCGCTATAATGTCGAGAGTGACCCATGTGGCAGTACACTGGAGTGGCGGACTCAACAAGATGTCTGCAATAGGATTTCTTGAGCCTAGAACTCGTGTCCCAAGTACAACGGGTCACCAAGTGCTCGAGTGATGCTCTGGAGAGTGTGGTGATTCCGTTTTCCACCAAACATGTGCTTCCTGTGGTACGAGGTTTTAACTTTCTTCCTATTTCACGGTTACGTTGATGCAGTTATTTTATGCTTAGCTCTGCTATAGGATCATGTTCTTTTGCTGGATAATCCGCCTCAACCCGAGGCTGCTGGGATGCGAGAGGAAAATGATGAGGTGCAGACTTCTCCAGCGCATGTGGATGGAGAGGGTACTGGCCATTCTTTGGGTGGGGATGCTGCTGGCCGATCTATCGAGGAGGATGATGATAATCGGGTCCCGCTGAGCCAACGTCTCAAACGGTCTTGTCCGTCGGCGCCGGAGGGTGCCCTGGATTCATCGGCTCCTGATGCTGGGGGGAAAACTTTGGGTTCTACTACTGGTGCTACCCGTCCACCTCAAAGCTGTCATAAGATGCTGAAGATGGGATTTGCGCATTGGCCGACGGCTACTCGCGTCAGGTTAGTATGTTTACTCTGTTATCTTTCCGTGTTATTCACTCAATTTTCTCTGTTGGTTCTCATGTGAGTTTTTTCAGAAGTGATGTTGTTGTGACACCCTCTTCGGGTCTGTTTGTTCCGGCAACCATCCCTCCGGCGGCTATTTCAGACACTTCAACTAGGGTTGTGGCAACGGTGAGTCCTTCGTCGGCTGCTCCAGAACCGAGTGCGGGTGTTGTCCCTGTGGATAGTCCTGTTGTGGTTCCTGGGAGGGTGACTGCTGAGGCTATACCATCCTCGAGTGGTCCGTCCATGTCAACGGATCCTTCTACCCAGGATGATTGTATGACAAGGTGGCCTACTTTGATCGTGTCCAAACGGGTATGTTGTCTGATCTCCGCCAGGCTTCTGTATTATTTGGCTTATTTAGTTGTCGGGTGTGTGACAGCGCTCCCGATGGGAGTATCCCCCGAGGTTGCGTGAAACCACTTGTGGTTGGGCGTAGGCTTGCTTATCCTGACTACCTGTTGATTTCCTTTTGTTTTCCTTTTTCTGTTCTAGCCACTTTTTAAGGCAGCCGACCACATTTTGAACCGCGTCAATCGATACAGGGCGGAGCCTGACGAGGCTGATGCTTAAGATAATCCAAGTGGCTCGTAGGCATTGCTTTTTCCTGTGAGTACTTCTTTTGTGTAGGCAGATGTTAATGGGTTTGGTTTCCTTTTTTAGCTGGGAAGAAGGCCGCTGAAAAGCGGGTTGCTAATCTGGGAAAGGAGCTTGCTCTTCTCCGTAGAGGCTTGTAGCCGAAACAAAAGGAACTTGAGTCACAGCGCGGACATATGGAGCATCTTCGTCAGGTTGGGGAGCAGCTGGAGCGACTGGAGCAAGCCGAAGCATCTGAAGCCGTGTGCCTTCGTACTCTTGCGAGTGCTATTGCGAGTGATCTTGCGGGTAATTATATCCTCCTTTCCTTGCGGTTTCTCCGGCTTATGATCTTTTCGTTGTTGATTAGTGTTCTGTTGTAGGCGCCGTTGGGGTTGAGACTTCTGTCTTTCTTCTGAGGGGTCTGATGTCCTTCGTGGCGCTATGAATGTCATGGAAAGCGTTGTAGATGTTATGAAGGTTGCAATTGACGAGGCCTCGGTCGTGCTTGAGCTCTTGCATGAAGGCGTGTTTCCAGAGAAGGATGTGCTTCAGGGTCTTGGTCCCCTGCGGGTGCCTTTGATAAGGACGGCGACTTCTTGGAGGGCATCGTCCGTGATAACCTGGTGAGTGGTCTTGAGACTGTGTTCATGGCTCTTATGGGCCATGGTGTGTCGATTGATTATGATATTGTGGTGTCGACTGTGCCTGAGTACACCGACGACCAAGGGCTTCGGGCTTCTAATTTTGCGCGTCGTCTGCAGAGGGTTTCAGAGGAGCATGCTCGCGCTCGTGAGGACGCCGAGTAGTTTTAGGAGACTTGTATTTATAGTTGTTGCATCTGATGGGATGCTTTATGTAATAGACTCCTTTTGTTTGGACAAATGGCTGAAGCTATTGACTAAAAAAAGACCCCGGGCGTTTTGTTTTATTGTCTTGACTCTTGCTTTCTCTTGCGCTAGGCTTCAACAAGTACTTCTCGTGCAAGGACATATTTTAGGGAAGATGCCCGTGAAGATGCGTATGAATCGCTTCGCGTTTGCCTCAAGTATGGTGAACTTGAGAATGTCCGACTCAAGGGTGTTGTTGTAGTTCAGTGCTCGAAACTAGAGCAGGTGGAAACTGCATTGGATGGATTGGTGGGCTGGATGTCCAAATTGTCTGATGTAATGGCAGGTGAGCCTCCGGATATTTTGTCGTTGGCCTTATTGGTATTGTCCTCCCTTTGCTATGACTATGGTTTCTGACTTCCTTTGGTGTTGTAGTGGTGTCCAACAAGACTCATCTGGAGATTGTGGTGGTGCAAGCTGAACTGTCTTATCTGGAGGATCCCGTTGTTCAGACGAATAACCCTCTATGGAGAACAGGGATAGGGCTCGTGACTTTGTTTTCCTTCGCGAGCGCGCTAACAAAGTTCACAAGGCCGTCGAGTATAGTCGTCGGCTGCTTCATAATGTATATGATGAGATGTTCCCGCTGGATCTGGCTCCTCAGACACTCGAGCAGCTTTGAAGTATTTTTTCTTGACCCCTCAAGGTTTGGTGTATGGTGAAGTTGCAGATTCAGGAGGGTGCTCGGTGTGCTCTGTTGCTGGTTCGCTCGCATTGTCCGGGAGTGGATCTTATGGAGGCGGCGAGAGGTCCTCCTCGTGGTCGAGATGAACCATTGCCAGAGCACTATGCTACCGCGACTGCTCCTTCTGCTCTTATAGAGGAGAAGGTATTAGAGGAGACTGGCCAGATAATTGGTGCCCGCTATAAGGTGAAGGAGGAGCCTGATGTCTAGGGTTATCTTTGTTATATATCTTCTATATTGCAGAGTGTCTTGATTCCAGTGATGTCGAGTTCTCTTGCGCCATTCTTTGTCTCTTTGAGTTCATCCCATAGTTTCTTCGCGTGCTTTATTGTTCGGGTGCGGCCGAGCCCCTGAGTGCTTTTTGGTCCTGGTTGGCATCTTCAATGAATAGGACTCTACGTGTTTGCTTGTTTTTCTGGTTACGAGTGTAGGTAACGCCTCGGGGTGGTTTCATTGCGCGAGCCCCCGAGTGCCAAGTTGCATTGTTTGTTGTGTCGCGAGTGAGAAAAACGCCTCGGGGGTGTCTTAGTTTCACGAGCCCCTGAGTGCCCGGTAGAGGATTACTTTTAGTCGCGAGTGCGAGTAGCAACCAGTGGAGGCTTAGTTGCGCGAGCCTACAAGTGCTAGGTTGGGGTAGTTTTTGTCGCGAGTGCGAGTAACGCCTCGGAGGCGGCTTAGTTGCGCGAGCCCCCGAGTGCCAAGTTATGATAGTGTGAGTAACGTCCCGGAGTTGGCTTATTTGCGCAAGCCCCCGAGTGCTAGGTTGAGGTGTAAGATACATGGAAAAAGCTTCCCTCTTTATTGCTTTTTCCCCAAAGTGATTACACTAATAGCTAAGTAGCCTTATTTTGATCGATGGCTAAAAATACCTGGAATTTAAAAAAGGTATAACTAAGATAGGTGTAGAAAATCTGAGGCGCTAGATTCTACTGTGCTGCTGGCGCTTTCTAGTTCTTCGGGTTCTTCAGGCCTTGGTGGTGTACGGGGCCTCGGTGGTCGCCAGGTTTGCTGCTGCGAGGTCTTGATGTGGAATTCTCTGTCGCAACGATCTGACCTGATGAAGCTTCCATTGATAGTAATGACTCCTCCTTGGTCCGGGCATCTTTAGTTTGAGGTACGCGTAGTGGGGGACGACCATAAATCATGTGAAACCTGGCCGGCCCAAGATTGCGTGGTATTGTGACCTCCGGTCGACTACTTCAAAGTCAAGGATTTCCTTTCTGAAGTTGCTTTTGTTTCCAAAGATGACCTCTAAGTTGATCTTGCTGAGGGGGTAGACAGCTTGTCAGAACCCTAATTTAGGTTTGTGCTTTGCTAAGCTTGCATTTTTGGATCATGAAAATTTTTGCAAAAAGAAAAAGAAATGGGGAAGCAAAAAATCCTCAAAATAATTTTAATAAAAGGCCAGACAAAAATATTTTTCCAAAAATGTGTTGAACATTTTGAAAAGTCTCATAATTGGGCATGATCACATTTCAAGTGAAGTGGGTCCCACTCCATTCCCATGGAATTCTCAAAAAGTCCAAAATGCCCTTGGTAATTAAATCATTATTGTATTTGCAATTGGAATTTATTAAATAAAATTCCAATAATTCTCAAACTTGGTGAGTGGATTTATATATGTCCTCTAAGCTCACATAAAAGTTTTCAAAATTTTATAAAATGTTTTGATAGAAAAAGAAAAATAAAAAAAAAGTCAGAAAAGGAAATAAAAAGGAAAACAGAAACAGAAGCTTACCTAGGCGAGGCCCACTTACCTGGCACCCAGCCGAGGCCCAGCCCAGCCCACTCGCGCCCTTGTCGTCTTCCCCGGGCACGAGCACACTCTTGCGTGCCCGGCATGCCGCCATCGCCGCGGTGGCGCCTTCCTGGATTCTCCCCTGCCTCTTCCTCGTGGTCGTGGACGCCTGGAGAAGCCCAGGTTCTATTCCCCCCTCTCTCTGGTCCTCTCTCCCTCTCCCTCGCCATTTTCCCTTGCCGCACGAGCCCTAGCTGAGAGCACCGTAGCGCGCCGCGATGCTCCAACTCGGCCACCGGCTGATCCGGCCCAAGACGTCGTGTCCGGCATCTCCGCTGTCGTGTACTTCATCGATCTGGCCCTTCAATTCGATCCCGAAGGCCGCGACGACGTCGCCCGCTTCACGTCTTCGCCGCCGGCCGCCATCAACTCCGGCAAGGAATTGGACGTCGTCGAGCCTTCCTCGGCCTCCCCGTGCTCTCCATCATGCTCCGGTGAGCCCTGCGCATCGATTCCCCATCCCCTAGCTACTCCCGCCCCCTGAGTCGCCTCTCCGTCTAGTCCGGTGGCTCCGGCCGCCGCGGTTTCGTCGCCGCCGTGGCCCGAGACCTCCTCGAGGTCCCCCTCGTGTATCACCAGATGCGGGAGGACGCGGGCTACGTCCTGGTGCTCTTCTTGGCCGCCCCCTATAGCTCCGGTGCGCCTGCGCCGTGGCCAGTGGCGCCGGCGGCTAGCCGACGGCAGCCCTGGCCATTAGCCACTAATGCCCGTGCTAACCCCCCTGTTAATCACCTCCTAGCCCATGACATGTGGCGCGAACCGCTAATTAACCCAAGATTAATTTAAACGAGGAAGATTAACCCCCTGAGCCTATGACTGTCGGGCCCCACAGGTCAGTTGGACCAGTCAACACCGCTGACGTCAGCCTGATGCAGTGCTGATGCAAGAATTCCCTTTTTCTATTTATTTTAAATCAAAAAATCCAGAAAATATTAAAAACTTTGAATTTGTATAAATTTTAAACCGTAACTCAGATTGAAATGATTTTTATATGAAAAATGATCAGAAGAAAATTCTCTATCCAAATAATAAACTTGCAACCATGTTTGAAATGTTTACAATGATGGAGCAGTAGCGTTTCGCTATTTGGTTCATTTGGTTAAATTAGAATAAATCATTAATGCCCTTCCAACTTCAACCATTGCAATGGAATACATTTCACATGGACATAAGAAGCACAACACACCCATGTTCATCATCATATCATGCCATCTTGGTCGTGCATTGCAATTTATTGATTGTGCTTTACTTCCAGTGCTTCGGTGATTGCATCTTGTCGGTAGGAGTTGATCTCGGAGATGAGTTCAACCTCACGTCAGAAGATTAGTACATCGTGATCGTCAGCAAAGCAAGCACCCCCTCTTTGATTATGTCGATAAAATCCCATTTCCCTCTCATTCTCGCTTATGCATGTTTAGGATGTCACCATGATACGTTCTACCGCTAGTTGAATCCATTCCTTTGCATGACCTATCATTTTGTCAGAGTAGTAAGAAAACCACAATCCTAGCAGATCTAGGAGTTGTTTGATATCATGTGGCCCCTGCAACTGTTACAGCTTATTGCATGCTTAGAGTTTACAATAAGGTTACTTTGTTGTAAGTCGGGATGGTAGTGATCATGTGAATGATGTAGGTAACGTGTTGGTGAATTTGACCTAAACAAGGTGAACGATGAGAGGCTGTGTAGGTTTACAGAGTGGGTTGTCTCATTGAACACAGCCTTAAGCCTGAGTTCTTGTGTTGTTATCCAAGACTAATAGTACGACCACACATTGGGCTCACTGACCCCTCTCGGCCTAGTACCTCACCCCAGACCAGGTCCATGAGTCGCAAGTAGTTCGAACTTTAACGATCTCAAGCAGTTGCATCAAGGTAAGTGGTGGACGTAGGTTGTGGGTACGTCGAATCAAGTGATCATGATCGAGTTGAGCTTGATGGCAGTCTCGCAACGTTTGAGTCCACATCGGAAAAATCGGTCGGATTCTGATTGTGGTCCCAACTCAAATAGGCGACTCCCTAGGACTAGAGATGGTGCTGTGAGTGAAGTGTCGTGGCAACATCCTCGCCGATACTCGCTTGAAGGGTCCACTGCCAGGCAGTAATTGATGCGCGCGTGTGTGTAGCAGTACACCCCTGCAGGCTTAATGAACTATTCGAATAGCCGTGTCCGCGGTTATGGACTACTTGGAGATCTATGCTTGATTATTAGACAACTTCAATGGTTACACTAAGATTGCCAAGATAAGTGTGAGTGTTATGGTGTCCTTCCTCGTGGGCAAGTCGAGGAAGTATCCATTGTGGTGTATTGATTGGAGACTTGGATAGATGGACTCGAGTACGCTACTTACCTCTTTCTGGTATTCGTAGTACAGGACTAGCCAAGTCAAAGCTCACACTTCTGCATTGAAACCCCACCACCCTTTGCCTTGAAACTTGAGCATGAGTAGTATAGTTCCGATGTAAGTCTTGCTAAGTACATCTTTATACTCATGTTTTCTTATTTTATGTTTTAGAGACGAGACCACTGACCCTGATGGTTGCCTCTACCTCGACCTCGACGTGTACCAAGTCGTATAGTTCCAGACAGCAGCATGTGCCCTCTGGAGGGTCGTTGTATTTTCTTTCGGTCTTCTTAAGCCATTTGTTAACCTTGTCTTTACTAAGACATAATTTGCTTCCATTGATGTTTGATGTAATGTTGGATCACAGTCATGTGATCTCTGCTTGTAATACAACTACTATGTCTGCTCTGTTTAGCAGAAGTTATAAAGACTATGAGTTTGTAGAGTTCATGTTGTGATTACCTACTCTTTACACTGGACATGTATGTTGCGTGTATGTTTATAACATGCATGTCTTAGTGTGGGGTTTGATAGCTTAGTTGAGTTCTTGCCGGTGGTCTTTTATACACCAAGTGTCCCTTAGATGTGCCCAGCAAGGGGCATCGCGATGCGATTGCTATTGACTCTTTCACGTGGCACACTTTGTTGTATGATCGAGCACGTCCGAGATCCTGACTAGGTGATCGGGCTGGAGTCTGTTTATGTAAGTGTCATGATTCAATCGATAATATGGTTGAGGCGACTTTTCTATGAGTATGGGATTTCTCCACCCATAATCATTTAGACTTGTGAGCGGACGATGAGGACCCATCTCAATTGATCATCCAGGCTGGATGGGATGCCCCTCATGGTTGATGCTTTCTGAGAGTGATCTGTGCTTGGCCTTGTCTGCTTAGACAAGTGGGTACGGCTCTCGGCTCTCCATATAATTGTGTTGTAACAGAAATTACATACGCTATAGGGAACACCGTAAGGCTTCTTTTTTCTCCTTACCCTCATCGATTTGATTTCGGAGTCACCCTCATCTTGTTCTACGGGAAGATAGGACTAGGCTCATCTATGTCTTTACTAGGACATCTCATTGATTGCTTCTTTGTAGTTGTAGGAGTGTTGTGGTCTTCCAAAGTCATCATTCCATAGTGTTCTTAGGGAAGTGATGTATGTTATCTGCTGGTTGTCTCATTTTCCAACCCGACACAGCCGTTATGCTGTCCGAGTCATTCCAGGTATCTTGATAATCTGATGCATTTGCAAAATCCTTCTCTCCATTTCGGTTGTCCTTTTAGAAGAGCTTCTAGGTGGCATGCCCGACAGTTCCATAGAGTTTGTTGTAGGTTTTCTTCTAGAAACCTATATTGATGCATTTGCAGTTCTTCCTCCCACTTTAGATGTCTTATAGACAGAATGACCACATTAACCATCGTGTTGGGTACTTTGCTACTCTGACATATCTGCTGTAGCCCCTAGTAAGCCATGGTCATCCTCTAGGAAACTACCCAGTAATCCAACTCCTTGAATCTAGCCACCCAACAGATGTGTAGAGTTTGTTGTAGATCTTATCCCAGGAACCGCCCCAATATCCAGACGCCCATATAGAATGGCCCCACATGAGTTAGCTAAGCTAAAAATCCAAGTTGAAGCTTTGTTGGCAAAAGGCTTCATCCGCCCTAGCTCATCGCCATGGGGTTTCCCGGTTCTGTTCGTAACGAAGAAAGATGGAACAGAAAGGATGTGCGTAGACTATCGCCCGCTAAATTTAGCGATGAGAAAGAACAAGTACCCACTTCCGAGGATCAATGATCTTTATGATCAACTTGTTGGATCCTATATCTTCTCCAAGATGGATTTGATATTGGGCTATCATCAAATCAAAATCCGAAACGAGGACGTTCCCAAGACGGCTTTCACTACTCGTTATGGTCTTTACGAGTTCACCGTCATGTCCTTCGGTTTAACCAATGCCCCCGCCACTTTCTCGTGCTTGATGAATTCGATCTTCATGGAGTACCTAGATAAATTTGTTGTAGTTTATCTTGATGGCATTCTCATCTACTCGAAGAACGATGAAGAGCACGCAGAACATCTTAGGCTGGTATAGATGAAACTTCGAGAGCATCGCCTATATGCCAAATTCTCAAAGTGTGAATTCTGGCTACCAGAAGTGACCTATCTAGGCCACGTGATTTCTGCCAAAGGCATTGCTATCAACCCCGAGAGAGTTCAGGCCGTCCTTGAGTGGACTCCACCTGAATCGGTTAAGCAAGTTAGGAGTTTTCTTGGCTTAGCAAGCTACTGTCGCCGCTTCGTTGAGAACTTATCCAAAGTTGCAAAGCCTCTAACTGGACTCATCAAGAAAGATGAGAAATTCGAATGGACCCCCAAGTGCGAGGAAAGCTTTCAAGAGCTGAAAAGAAGATTGACTTCTGCACCCGTACTTTCACCTCCAAACACCAAGAAGAATTTAGAGATCTATTGTGATGCTTCACGGCAAGGTTTAGGATGCATACTTATGCAAGATCGACTTGTGGTAGCGTACGCTTCACGCCAGTTGCGACCACATGAAGAGAACTATCCTAGCCATGATCTTGAACTCGCTGCCGTAGTTCATGCCTTGAAGACTTGGCGACATTATCTCCATGGTAATCGTTGTGAGATATATTCCGATCACCAAAGCCTCACATACATATTCACCCAGCCAGATCTTAATCTCAGGCAAAGACGCTGGATTGAGTTGATAAAAGATTATGACTTAGGAATTTCTTACATCCCAGGCAAGGCCAATGTCATGGCTGATGCACTAAGTCATAAGTCGTACTGTAACAACCTCATGTTACAACAGTATCAACCACTTCTCTATGAGGAACTTCGAAAGATTAATCTTGATATTGTTCCTTATGGATTCCTTTCCACCTTAGTAGTGAAACCAACTCTTGAGGATCAAATCAAAGTTGCACATAAACGTGCTCGAGGTATCCGATACATCAAAGAAAACATTGCTAGTGGTAAGGCTAAATGTTTTACCCTAGACAATGAAGGCATTGTATACTTCGAGAACATGATAGTAGTACCAAAGAATAGGAACCTTAGACAGCTGATCCTTAAATAAACCCATGAATCTCCCCTCCCGATTCATCCTGGTAGTACTAAAATGTATCAAGATCTACGCTAGAGATTTTGGTGGACTGGGATGAAGCGAGAAATTGCTCAGTTCATTCCTGAATGTGATGTTTGTCGTCGCGTTAAGGTAGAACATCAAAGACCTGCTGGTCCTCTTAGACCTTTGCCTATCCCCGAGTGGAAATGGGATAAATTCAGTATGGACTTCATCACTGGCTTTCCAAAACCCAGAAAGGAAATTATGCCATCTTCGTTGTCATTGATCGACTTTCAAAAGTTGCTCACTTCCTTCCTGTTCGTGATTCCATAACTGCTAGCCAGTTAGCGGACTTGTATGTCTCCCGAATTGTGTCTCTTCACGGTGTTCCTTTGGAAAACAATTCAGACCGTGTTAGTCTTTTCACTTCTCGATTTTGGGAAAGTTTTCAGAATGCTACGGGAACCGGCCTCTCCTTTAGCACCGCTTATCACCCCTAGTCCAGTGGTCAAGTAGAAAGGGCCAATCAAATTCTCTAAGACATGCTCAGGGCTTGTGTTATCTCTTTCGGAAAGAAATGGGAGAATTCTCTTCCTTTTGCCGAATTTGCGTATAACAATAGCCTCCAATCTAGTTTGGGCATGGCTCCTTTTCAATTTCTCTATGGACGGCAATGTCGGATACCCCTACACTGGTCAGAAACCGGTGAAAGACAATTCTTTGGACCGGATATGATTCAGGATGCAGAAGAGCAGGTTCGCATTGTTCGTGAGAAATTGAAAACATCCCAGTCTCGTCAGAAAATCTATTATGATCGTCATCATTGGCAAGAAAGCTATAATCTGGATGAGAAGGCTTACCTTTGGGTTACTCCTATGAAGGGTACCCATCGCTTCGGTATCAAAGGCAAGTTGGCTCCACATTACATTGGTCCCTTTCGCATTCTTGCTAAACGTGGAGAAGTTGCCTACCAACTGGAACGACCCCCTCACCTCTCCCAGGTTCATGACGTCTTCCACGTATCTCAACTCAGGCGTTGCTTCAAGGACCCCATCCGCGAAGTAGACCACGAAACGCTTGATCTCCAAGATATCCTTTCATATCGAAAGTACCTTGTTCGTATTCTTGATGAAGACGAGCGTAGCACTAGACGTCAGAAGATCAGATTCCTCAAAGAGCAGTGCTCGCATCATTCAGAGAAAGAAGCCACCTGGGAACGAGAGAATCGTCTACGAGCTGAGTACCCCACCCTCTTCCCGACGACTTCTGAATCTCGGGACGAGATTCTTTTGAGTGGGGCGAGTTGTCAGAACCCTAATTTAGGTTTGTGCTTTGCTAAGCTTGCATTTTTGCATCATAAAAAATTTTGCAAAAAGAAAAAGAAATGGGGAAGCAAAAAGCCTCAAAATAATTTTAATAAAAGGCCACCCAAAAATCTTTTTCCAAAAATACTTTGAAAATTTTGAAAAGTCTCATAATTGGGCATGATGACATTTCAAGTGAAGTGGGTCCCACTCCATGCCCATGGAATTCTCAAAAAGTTCAAAATGCCCTTGGAAATTAAATCATTATTGTATTTGCAATTTGAATTTATTAAATAAAAATTGGGTATAGGGAACAACGTAAGGCTTCTTTTTTCTCCTTACCCCCCCCCCCCTCTCTATGGTCCTCTCTCCCTCTCCGTCGCCATTTTCTCTTGCCGCCCGAGCCGTAGCCGAGAGCACCGTAGCGCGCCGCCGTTCTCCGACGCGGCCACCTGCCAATCCAGCCCAAGACGTCGTGTCCAGCATATCCGCCTCCATGTACTTCATCGATTTGGCCCGCCAATTCGATCCCGGAGGCCCCGACGACGTCGCCCGCTTCACGTCTTTGCCGCCGGCCGCCATCAACTCCGGCGAGGAATTGGACGCCGCCGAGCCTTCTCCGGCCTCCCCGTGCTCTCCATCGTGTTCCGGTGAGCCCTGGACGTCGATTCCCCCTCCCCTAGCTACTCCCGCGCCCTGAGTCGCCTCTCCGTCGAGGCCAGTGGCTCCGGCCACCGTGGGTTCGTCGCCGCCATGGCCCGGGACCTCCTCGAGGTCCCCCTCGTGCATCACCAGATGCGGGAGGACGCGGTCTACGTCCTGGTGCTCTTCTTGGCCGCCCCGTGCAACTCCGGCGCGCCTCCTCTGTGGCCAGTGGCGGCGGCGGCTAGCCGACAGCAGCCCTGGCCATTAGCCACTAATGCCCGTGCTAACCCCCCTGTTAATCACCTCCTAGCCAATGACATGTGGGGCGAACCGCTAATTAACCCAAGATTAATTTAAACAGAGCCAGATTAACCCCCTGAGCCTATGACATCCCGGCCCCACATGTCAGTTGGACAAGTCAACTCCGCTGACATCAGCATGATGCAGTGCTGATGCAATAATCCCCTTTTTCTATTTATTTTAAATCAGAAAATCCAGAAAATATTCAAAACTTTGAATTTGAACAATTTTTAAACCGTAACTCAGATTGAAATGATTTTTATATGAAAAATGATCCGAAGAAAATTCTCTATCCAAATAACAAACTTTCAACCATGTTTGATATGTTTACAATGATGGATCAGTAGCATTTTGATATTTGGTTCATTTGGTTAAATTCAAATAAATCACTAATGCCATTCCAACTTCAACCATTGCAATGCAATACATTTCACATGGACATAAGGAGAACAACACACCCATGTTCATCATCATATCATGCCATCTTGGTCGTGCATTGCAATTTATTGATTGTTCTTTACTTCCAGTGCTTCAGTGATTGCATCTTCTCGGTAGGAGTTGATCTCGGAGACGAGTTCAACTTCACGTTAGAAGATTAGTACATCGTGATTGTCAGCAAGGCAAGCACCCCCTCTTTGATCATGTCGATAAAATCTCAGTTCCCTCTCATTCTCGCTTATGCATGTTTAGGATGTCACCATGATACGTTATACCGCTAGTTGAACCCATTCCTTTGCATGACCTATCATTTTGTCACAGTAGTAAGCAAACCACAATCCTAGCAGATCTAGGAGTTGTTTGACATCATGTGGCCCCTGCAACTGTTACAGCTTATTGCATGCTTAGTGTTTACAATGAGGCTACTTTGATGTGAGTCGGGATGGTAGTCAGTATGTCAATGATGGTGGTAACGTGTTGGTGAATTTGACCTAAACAAGGTGAACGATGAGAGGTTGTGTCGGAGTACACAGTGGGTTGTCTCGTTGAACACCGCCTTAAGCCCAAGTTCTTGTGTTGTTATCCAAGATGAAGAGTACAACCACACATTGGGCTCACTGACCCCTTTCGGCCTAGTACCTCACCCCACACCAGGTCCAGGAATCGCAAGTATTTCGAACTTTAACAATCTCAAGCAGGTGCATCAAGGTAAGTGGTGGACGTAGGTTGTGGGCTCGTTGAATCAAGTGATCATGATCGAGTTGAGCTTAATGGCAGCCTGCAACGTTTGAGTCTGCATCGGAAAAATCGTCCGGATTCCGATTGTGGTCCCAACTAAAATAGGCGACTCCCTAGGACGAGAGATGGTGTTGTGAGTGAAGTGTCGTGGCAACATCCTCACCGGTACGCGCTTGAAGGGTCCACTTCCAGGCAGTAACTGATGCCTGTGTGTGTGTAGCAGTACACCCCTGCAGGGTTAATGAACTATTCGAATATCCGTGTCCACGGTTATGGACTACTTGGAGACCTATGCTTGATTATTAGACAACTTCAATGGTTACACTAAGATTGCCAAGATAAGTGTGAGTGTTATGGTGTCCTTCCTCGTGGGCAAGTCGAGGAAGTATCCATTGTGGTGTATTGATTGGAGACTTGGATAGATGGACTCGAGTACGCTACTTACCTCTTTCTGGTATTCGTAGTACAGGACTAGCCAAGTCAAAGCTCGCACTTCTGCATTGAAACCCCACCACCCTTTGCCTTGAAACTTGAGCATGAGTAGTATAGTTCCGATGTAAGTCTTGCTAAGTACATCTTTATACTCATGTTTTCTTATTTTATGTTTTAGAGACGAGACCACTGACCCTGATGGTTGCCTCTACCTCGACCTCGACGTGTACCAAGTCGTATAGTTCCAGACAGCAGCATGTGCCCTCTGGAGGGTCGTTGTATTTTCTTTCGGTCTTCTTAACACTAGTAGAAAACAGGGCTTTGGTTCAGGCCTCTCCCGCCCATTAGTCTCGGTTGTGCCACTAACCGAGACCCATGGGGGCATACGTCCCGATTCGTGCGCCCAGGGGGCCGGCCGGGCCTCGTGCGGCATTGGTCCCTGTTCTTCTGGCGGCATTTGTCCCGGTTCCAACCAAGAACCGGGACCAATGCACCTCGCTCCTGGCCCACAAGCATTAGTCCCGATTTGAGGCTCGACCCGGGACTAAAGGCTCTCCCACAAGCATTAGTACAATTTCACGGTCATTTAGCTCAAAATAAATCATTAAATGCATGAAAAAGAGCAAATGAAGTCAGAAAGGGTGGAAATTTTAGTATGTGGCTTTGAATGATGCATATTCAATGCACAAAAAGTCTTGAGTTCAAATAAGTTTAGAAAAATGAAATGCCTTTGTAACAGATGAGTTTTCGTCTGAAACCCTCTTACTTCGAAAGAGATGGTTCAGTTTGTACACGAAGTGCATCCAGCTTTTGCCGTAACCCTCTCAACTTTTGCACAAATGTTATGTGGGTCAAATGATGATACCATGCCAAGTTTCAACCTTTTCTGAGTTTAGTTGTAGTGCTTTCCAATTTAAGGGTCGTTTAGCCAAAAATAAATCATTAAATGCATGAAAAATAGCAAATGAAGTCAGAAAGGGTTGAAGCCCAAAATAAATCATTGAATGGTGGCGGGAAACTTATAACATATGGTTGCATGGTGGCGGCGACGCGGCAAACTTAAAACATTCAACAACTTAACATCTCAAACCTAGAACATAAAAAATTACTCCTCCTCGTCGTCAGAGAAATCGTCTTCGGTGACAGAGCTGATGTCATCCTCCAGCGCTATCCAGCGGGGGTCACTGAGGGGCCAGTTGGCGGCGCCTCTCGCCAGTTCCTCCTCTTCCATCGCCTTGGCCGCCCGCCGCTCCTCCCGCCATTCATGACGCTCATGTCGCCGCTCCGCGCTCTCGGCCGCCAGCCTCGTCCAGTGTTCCGCCTCCTCCGAGGCTTCACGGGGATGGCTCGCGTACCAATCCTGCTCGGCACGCTGGTCCTGCTCCGAGGCGAGGCCGGGCACCGCTCGTCGACGATGTAGGCGGTGGTCCTCTTCAGTGAGGAGGAGCGGCGGATCTGCCAAGTCCTCCGCCTCTTCCAAGCAACGACAGTGGCGGTTATTCATCTCCGCGCGCGAGCGGCCGAGCCTCCACGCCGCAACGTCGTACGCGCGGGCGGCTAAATATTCATGCCAGAACCTGCCGAGACACACACGCTCGTTGTTGGCGCAAGTGATCACCGCCATGAATGTGCCTTCCGAGCGCTCGCGGACGCCGTGGTAGCTTGGTGGGCGGCGGCGGGGCGGCATGGTGGCGGTGGCGCGGAAGGGGAAAGAGTGCACGAGAAAAGAACTAGTGGCGACTGGCGTTGCGTAGTCCTCTTCCACGCGCTTTTAACCGTACACGATTTTGAATCCAACCAATCAGGAAGAAGCACACGGATCGCGTGTTTCTTTCAAGCGCTTGTGAGTCGTTGGATCAGGCTTCTGAGCCGTTGGATCCAACCAATCAGGAAGAAGCATACGGATCGCGTGTTTCTTTCAAGCGCTTCTGAGTCGTCGGATCAGGCTTCTAAGCCGTTGGATCAGGCTTGTCGTTTCCTATATATATAGCCCACCTCTCAGACATGTTCAACACTCATTTCATCGGCCGAATATAAATCATTCGGATTCGCCTGGTTGCGGTCCGACGGTGCTTTTGATATGCGGGCACTCACGAGCCACACCGTCGGGCTGTAACCAGGCGAAACCGTGTGTTTTGTTGATCTTATATATATATATATATCTAGTTAGAAATCTTTCACATCATCGACCAAATACAAATCATTCGGATTCCCTGCATACGTCCGACAGTGCATTTGATATGCTTGCACTCATGAGCCACCGTCGGGCTGTATGCAGGGGAAACCTTGTGTTTTGTTTGATTGGAAAACAAAAACAAAAAAGTATAGCAATTTCATTATAGGACGTCAACGGAAGAATACTCCACATCCTGTACACCGTCAACGCAAATTTCAGACAGTCCTCGTCTTGTTGAAAAATTCGGCAAGTCTACCAACCAGGCGGGGATCGTCTGTAATACATGTACGGGATTTTCATCCCATACATGTTTACAGACGGTCCCCACCTCGTGGGCACATCTGGCAAATCTGCCAACCAAACGAGGTCCGTCCGAATTTACCCCGGACAGAGTACATGATACAGATGAATTTCTCCATTTACGTCATTTAGTGAACTTGTTATGCTACGATAAGTCCACGCGGACTTGTGCTTATAAACAGGTCTAACAACACTTCGGCTAGCGAGGTGGTACTAATTTAGTTGGTTACAGGGGACCTTTAGTACCGGTTTTGGGCACCAACCGGTACTACAGGGTTAGTTAGTGGTTAATTACGGTGGGAGAAGCCTTTAGTACCGGTTGGAGGCACCAACTGGGACTAAAGGTCCTTTTTCAGAGAAAAATGACGCCACAGGGTCATTTAGCTCAAAATAAATCATTAAATGCATGAAAAAAAGCAAATGAAGTCAGAAAGGGTTGAAATTTTAGTATGTGGCTTTGAATGTTGCATGTTGGATGCAAAAAAGTCTTGAGTTGAAATAAGTTTAGAAAAATGAAATGCCTTCGAAACATATGTGTTTTCCTCTGAAACCCTCGTACTTTGAAAGAGATGGTCCAGTTTGTACACGAAGTGCATCCAGTTTTTGCCGTAATCCTCTCAACTTTTTCACACATGCTATGTGGGTCAAATGATGATACCATGCCAAGTTTCAACCTTTTCTACGTTCAGTTGTAGTGCTTTCCAATTACATGGTCATTTAGCTCAAAATAAATCATTAAATGCATGAAAAATAGAAAATGAAGTCAGAAAGGGTTGAAATTTTAGTATGTGTCTTTGAATGTTGCATGTTGGATGAAAAAAAAGTCTTCAGTTGAAATAAGTTTAGAAAAATGAAATGCCTTCGAAACAGATGTGTTTTCGTCTGAAACCCTCGTACTTTGAAAGAGATGGTCCAGTTTGTACACGAAGTGCGTCCAGTTTTTGCCGTAATCCTCTCAACTTTTGCACACATGCTATGTGAGTCCAATGATGATACCATGCCAAGTTTCAACCTTTTCTGAGTTCAGTTGTAGTGCATTCCAATTACAGGGTCATTTAACTCAAAATAAATCATTAAATGCATGAAAAATAGCAAATGAAGTCAGAAAGGGTTGAAATTTTAGTATGTGGCTTTGAATGTTGCATGTTGGATGCCAAAAAAGTCTTCAGTTGAATTTAGTTTAGAAAAATGAAATTCCTTTGAAAGAGATGTGTTTTCGTCTGAAAACTCTCGTACTTTGAAAGAGATGGTCCAGTTTGTACACGAAGTGCATCCAGTTTTTTAGTAATCCTCTCAAATTTTGCACACATGCTATGTGGGTAAAATGATGATACCATGCCAATTTTCAACCTTTTCTGAGTTCAGTTGTAGTGCTTTCCAATTACGGGGTCATTTAGCTCAAAATAAATCATTAAATGCATGAAAAATAGCAAATGAAGTCAGAAAGGGTTGAAACTTTAGTATGTGGCTTTGAATGTTGCATGTTGGATGCAAAAAAAAGTCTTCAGTTGAAATAAGTTTAGAAAAATGAAATGCCTTGGAAACGCATGTGTTTTCGTTTGAAAACCCTCGTACTTTGAAAGAGATGGTCTAGTTTGTACACGAAGTGCATCCAGTTTTTGCCGTAATCCTCTCAACTTTTGCACACATGCTATGTGGGTCAAATGATGATACCATGCCAAGTTTCAACCTTTTCTGAGTTCAGTTGTAGTGCTATCCAATTACAGGGTCATTTAGCTCAAAATAAATCATTAAATGCATGAAAAATAGCAAATGAATTCAGAAACGGTTGAAATTTTAGTATGTGTCTTTGAATGTTGCATGTTGGATGAAAAAAAAGTCTTGAGTTGAAATAAGTTTAGAAAAAGGAAATTCCTTTGAAACAGATGTGTTTTCGTCTGAAACCCTCGTACTTTGAAAGAGATGGTCCAGTTTGTACACGAAGTGCATCCAGTTTTTGCCGTAATACTCTCAACGTTTGCACACATGCTATGTGGGTCAAATGATGATACGATGCCAAGTTTCAACCTTTTCTGAGTTCAATTGTAGTGCTTTCCAATTACAGGGTCATTTAGCTCAAAATAAATCATTAAATGCATGAAAAATAGCAAATGAAGTCAAAAAGGGTTGAAATTTTAGTATGTGGCTTTGAATGTTGCATGTTGGATGCAAAAAATGTTTCGTGTTGAAATAAGTTTAGAAAAATGAAATGCCTTTGAAACACATGTGTTTTCGTCTAAAGGGTTAGTAAGTGGTTAATTATGGTGGGAGAAGCCTTTCGTACCGGTTGGAGGCACCAACCGGGACTAAAGGTCCTTTTCAGAGAAAAAATAATGCCACCTACTGGGCTGACACGGCCCGGATACAACTAGAAACCCACTAACGGGCCAGGATCCAGGCCCGCAGCAGACCCAGAAGGCCCACAGGCAAGCAGTAACAGAGTAGGCCCGAAAGCCTGCGGTTGAGAGGAGCTCAAAGTTGTATGGGCATCAACCCTTATAAAACACTCCGGCTGTCACTCGACTAGCGAGGTGGGACTAAATATCCCACCGCACCGCGGCAGCGCAAGTTTTGTCCCGGTTGGTGGTACGAACCGGAACGAAAGGCAACCTTTGGTTCCGGTTCGGGCCACCGACCGGTACGAAAGGTCTCCTTTGGTTCAGGTTCGTGCCACCAACCGGTACCAAAGATCTCTCTTTCCCGCCAATTGGGCTGCTGAAAAATACCTTTCGTACCGGTTGGTGGCACGAACTGGAACCAAAGACTTCCTTTCGTACCGGTTTGTGCCACCAACCGGGACCAATGTTCCTAGTATATAACTGTCCCTTATGATTTTTCAGTTCTCATCTCACCATGTGCCCCCGACGACGCCGGAGTTGAAACCGATGTCGTCAGGCTGCCCAACTGCCGCGCCGCACCGCCCCCGACGACGTCGACGACCTCGCCGGCGCCATCCCCGCTGTGAGCGTCTCGCCAGCCCCCCTCTCCTCTCTTGCATTGCGCCCAAATTATTAACCTGCCGCCACGCCGCGCCATGGCCGAGAGGGGATCTCCTCCTGTGTGCCGCCATGGCTAGGAGGGAACCGTCGGCCGCCCCTCGCCGCCCTCGCCGCCGGCTGACGTCCATGGCCACGGCCATGGCGTGCGTGCCATGGATGGCTGCAGCAGTGGGGGGATTTTTTTTTTTTGCTCTCTCAACTTTTTTCTTTTTATAAGTCTCAATTTTACTAAGTTAAAATGTTCTAGTGTTTGGGGGGGGGGAGAAAGAAAAAAGATGGAAGGAAAAAGGAAAAAGAAAAAGGAGAGGGAAAAAGAAAAATAAGAAGAGGAGAAAAAGAGGGATAGAGGAAGACAAAAAAGAGAAGAAAAAGAAAATGGAAAATAATTTTTTTGTTCATCTTATTTTTTTCTGTTTTATAATTAGTCTTAATTTTACTAAGTTAAAATGTTCTAGTGTTGGATAAGAAAAGAGGAAGAAAAGGAAAAAGAAAAAGAAGGAGAGGGAAAAAGAAAAATAAGAAGAGGAAGGAGGAGAAGAAGATGAGGAAGAAGAAATAAATAAGAGGAGAAGAAGAAAAAATAGAATCCTCTTTTTTTGAAAATCGAGAACGAGAGGGTGTCGAGGATCGCGAACTATACGCGTCGGTACATAGACGGTCGTTCGAGGGTCACCGAGAGAGGTCGTGGGTCGAGTGGGTCGCAGAGAGAGGGTTCGAGGGTCGTCGAGGGGTCGAGGGTCGAGGATCGCGGAGGCGGGTCGAGAGAGGTTGCATTGTGCGAAGTTTAAGATCAAAATCCATGGCTAGCTATCTCATGTTTGTATATTAAGTGTTATATGTTGTAATATTTTGCAGAAAATATGGACGATGGTCGAAGAAACTTAGAAGAAGAAGACGTTATGGGTGAAATCATCCGCGAAGGAGCAGAAGGACCGTCGGTGGTCGACGACATCCAAGAAGGACCGGGACCGTCGATGGGCGACGACATCCAGGAAGGTGTTGTGACCTTGTCGTTTCTGAACGACACCGATGGTCTGGAAGTAGAGAGCGAAGCAGGCTCCGAGGATGAAGAACTAGACCGTGATGACGACTACAATGAGCGAACGGAGGAAGGAGTTGTTGCAAAGTCCGGCGAGGTATATATATTAGTATATATAGCCTGTGTTGATGAGACTAGCTAATTGAATTGATGCATTAATTGTTTTGGTATGTAGACATATATATTAACTCTCTTCTTTATTCTTTTCTAGCCCTCTGTATCCGGATCGATCCAAAGTTCGGTAAGGAGACGAGGCCCGAAAAAAAGGTTGGGCCCGGATGAAAAGTGCACGATCGCCAGGATCAGGAAATGATGGCGAACCGATTGGCCCCAAACGGACCAAGGACGCATTTGCTGCTCAGTGTGGGGTCCTCGTTAGGGACTTTATCCCGATCAGCATCCACCAATGGAATAAGCCGAAGAGCGAAGACCGTGAAGTGTCTTTTGTCACTGATAGACAAAAAGATGAACTTTGGAACACGCTGAAGGCAAATTTCATCCTACCGCCAGAGGAGGATCAGGAAAAGCCAGTTATAGAGCCATTATTCAAGACTCATGCTCTTAAGAAGATGGCAGAACTATTCAGGAGGTGGAAGAATGACTTGCAAACAAAGTTTGTCGACAAAAATGAGACTCCAATATTCACCCGTCAATATGAGAAGATAAAAGATCACTGGGACGCATTTGTGGCCCACAAGAAATCGGAGAAGAGTAAGAAGATGTCAGAGACAAACAAGCTAAATGCTGCAAAGAAGGAGTTTCACCATCGCACGGGGTCAGGTGGCTACCTCAAAGCCAGCCCGTCGTGGGACAAGGCTGAGCATGACCTGATTGAAAGAGGAATCACACCAGAGACATGGTTCTAGTCATCGCGTGGACTTGGTTCTTCGGGGCTGGGGGGTCATTGGACCCCGAAACAGGGAAGTGCGCTTGGAAGGACAAAAAATTGGACTCAAAGGTAGAAAATCTTCGGGAATATTTCTCCAAATCGGCGAAAGGGCGTTCGTTCCCGACAGAGAGAACGACGAGCTCACAGAGGCCCTCGGTAATCCGGAGCACCCAGGATGAACACGGGGCACGGCAGGCTCCATTCCGTGGAAGTATGGATTTCCCGACGCAGGCGGTTACAAAAGTCGGGAAACGAATAGGAAAAATGAGCTCAAGGAAATGTAGCAACTGAATGCAAGAGTAAAAGCGCTAGAGGAGAGGCATCGAGTTGACGAAGCTACCCAAGAAGCTACCCCTCCATCTCAGCGGAGAAGCAGCGTGGCTTCCACCGAGCTTGTTGTTGCGCAGCCTGAGTTGACGGCTCCCACCAGCTAACCCATGGATGCTATCACGGAGACTCAAGATTGCCAACTTCTGGCGAAATTCGCGCACCTCACACCCAAGGCGGCTATCGGCAATGTTCTACCTCCTCGCGGAGGAACTTTTCACTCTCGTCCGATTCCACAAGGCTATGCCGTTGTGATGGTGGATGAAATAGTTGAGGGATATGAGGAGCTCGAGATTGACTACCCTACTGGTGATGGGGACAGTCGCCTGAGTCAGGCTCTGAAGACTACATGTCTATGGTGGAAGGAATTAATCAAGCTTCCGAACTGGACGGCGCGTGATCATCAGGGACCGCCTCCTTCTTCGTCTGCGCCGGCGCGTCCCATCCGTCTGCTTGCTTCTTCGCCTGCGCCGACGCGTCCCATCAACCCGCCAGCTCCTCCTCCGCCTCCTTCGCCTGCGTCGGCGCGTCCCATCAACCCGCCTCCTCCTCCGCCTCCTTCGCCTGCGCCGGCGCGTCCCATCAACCGCCTCCTCCTCTGCCTCCTTCACCTCCTTCGGCGCGTCAGCAAGGGCAGAAGAGATCTGCCCCCCCCCCCTCTTCAGCTGCTCCGGCGCGTATAAGCAACAAAGAAAGACAACCTCCGCCGCTCCGAATGCTACGATGTCTAGCGGTACATCCAGCGCCGCCGGGAGGAAACACCAATATGGTCCAGCATCTCTCAAGCCTCTTGAACCGCGGCCATACGATAGGATCGTGCAGGAAAACGAGAAGATCGTTAAAGGAGAAGTAGATGCATTTTTCAATAAGAAAAAAAATGCACCTTCGAAGAAGATGATGTTAGATCCGGAGATAGTGAAGCGCACTGTGGATAACCTGATGTGACCACCAGCACCTCCGCTGGATGACAACAATGTCCTCATTCTTAAAAATACAGTGAGAGTAGCGCGAAAGACTAGAACCACTACAGCTGACAAAAGGAGATCAGTAACACAAAAAGTGAAAAAAGTTCCCCAGCTAGGCGAACAGGCGAAACAATCGCTAGCCCCGTTGAAGGTGTTTAGCGACGATATCGTCGACATCGAGGGGATGGCGCCCGGTACTAAAATTGGTGATTACATGCCCGCTGATATACAGTTTGAATCGATGGACGAAGTATACACATACCGGTACGGGCATTCTCTCGTCAAACCTGGTACTCCTCTAACAACTATGATGCGAAGACTCCATAATTGGTACCTGGATTGCTGCAAGTCGTCTGGCGGTCTTGATAATTTGTTCGTCATGGTTAAAGAGAATCAACACGACCTCGTTGCAATTGAGCTGGTGCCTGTTCAATTTGAGGAATTATTCCAGCTTTACAATGCAATGGCCATCGATAAAGTAATCGTCACTTGCTACTGTCTGTAAGTTACTACTTATTTAATTAATTCTCTATATATATACAACTCAGCTCTTTCATCATGTACAAATAATTTATCCTCTATATCATGCATGGAGATTGAAGATCATCGAATGCAAGAAAAAGGAATCGACAATATTGGGTTCATTAACTTAAATATATTTGATCCATTCGTGGTTAAAAATGAACCCGCAATACCCGAGTCCAACTTGCTAAAATCTTTGCTTCAACATCAAAACAAACAGAAAATACTCTTTCCTTACAACTTCAAGTGAGTGTTATACTGTCTTGTGCATATTCGGTTTTCCTTAATACTGAAGGTTATATTAATGTAATTGATGAGTTATTCATGCGTGCACAGCCTCCACTATGTTCTCCTAGAGATTGATGTTGAGAACGGAGTACTAACCGTCTTAGACTCAAGACGAAAAGAACGCAATGAGTATGCGGAGATCATTGAAATGCTCACGAAGAAAGTTCAATCGATCATATATATCGGCAACTTTGTTCATTTCCTGATATCAGGTAATAATTATTTTCTTTGTGTATGGAAGAGTTTGGAAACAGTTCACCCAAACAATTCCGAGAGTTGTGCCAAAGGAACTAAAATTTTCATACCCGAAAGTAAGTACTACTATAGCTAGTTCCGCGCATCTCCCATTGATTCTAGCTAGTCGTTTCATCAATACCATTTATAATGCTTGATTATCAGTTTGATTAATTGAACTCTATTTCTCGTAAAGTGGATGTTCCAACCAGAAGGGACTAATCTTTGTGGATACTACATTTGCGAGTACATCTACAACGAGACGTTCTCTAAGAAAGGCGGCCACTCTAAAAAAAGATTTTGATGTGCGTAAGCAACACTATATTCACAATTTTAATTTGTGTTGATTTTCATTCATATAATATGCATGTATTGACCCCCTTCTTCAAATTAGCTTTGGGAGCTTCAGGAACAACTCCTACCAGAATATCGCATAAAAGAAATTCAAGAGGAATTGGCGGGATTCTTTCTTGACCACGTCCTCGATAAGAAAGGACAATACTATACGGAACTTAATTTCAGTTATGGAAATTGAGTTCAGATGTTAGCTAGGGATAGATATCCAAAAACTTGTTGTTCGACCAATCTCTCGGGGAACGAGAGGTGTCTATCACTTCTATCTGTATATATATGTTCATGACATTTATCGATCTTCTGTACTTATAGTCCTCTCTATACGTATAGTACGTAGCGTCAACCAAGCACGAAGATAATAGAGTACACACCTCTCTTTATTAGCTAGCTAAAACAATATATGAAACCCCTAAATTAACCCTGCAAAAACCCCTAACCCCCCCCCCGCTCCCTTTCAAAAAAAAACAAAACCCAGCCACTGAAATGCTGACGCGTAGATGTCCTTTGGCCCCGGTTGGTGGCACCAACCGGGACAAAAGGGCCTCCCGCCTGGGCAAGCCACAGCGGCCACGTGGAGGCCCGTCTGTCCCGGTTCGTGGGAAAACCGGGACTAAAGGTTTTGGGCATTAGTAACGACCCTTTAGTCCCGGTTCCGGAACCGGGACAAATGGGCCTCTGGAACCGGGATAAATGGGCCTTTTTCTACTAGTGTAAGCCATTTGTTAACCTTGTCTTTACTAAGACATAATTTGCTTCCGTTGATGTTTGATGTAATGTTGGATCAAATTCATGTGATCTCTTCTTGTAATACAACTACTATGTCTTCTCTGTTTAGCAGAAGTTATAAAGACTATGAGTTTGTAGAGTACATGTTGTGATTACCTCCTTTTTACACTGGACATGTATGTTGCATGTATGTCTATAACATGCATGTCTTAGTGTGGGGTTCGATAGCTTAGTTGAGTTCTTGCCGGTGGTCTTTTATACACCAAGTGTCCCTTAGATGTGCACAGCTTGGGGCATCGCGATGCGATTGCTCGTGATTCTGTCACGTGGCACACTTTGTTGTATGATCGAGCCCGTCCGAGATCCCGACTAGGTGATCGGGTTGGAGTCTGTTTATGTAAGTGTTATGATTCAATCGATAATATGGTTGAGGCGACGTGTCTATGAGTATGGGATTTCACCACCCATAATCATTTAGACTTGTGAGTGGACGATGAGGACCCATCTCAGTTGATCATCTGGCCTAGATGGGATGCCCCGCACGCTTGATGCTTTCCGAGAGTGATCTGTGCTTGGCCTTGTCTTCTTAGAAAAGTGGGTACGGCTCTCGGGTCTCCATATAATTGTGTTGTAACAGAAATTACATACGCAAACCCCGGGTCGCGACACTTCTTTGCCTGGTACAATGCCATGGAATGTAGTACTGTATTTCTTGAGTATGGAGGTTGGTATAAACATTTCTTCCAGGGTTTTGGTGAATATGATATTAATGACGCTGCGTCCATCCATGAACATGCGTGACATATCGTAATTTCCAATCCGTTCCTCGAGCACTAGTGCGGTGTGTACTGGTCGAGGGATGGCTGGAGGGAGATCTTCTCGGGATAATTTTATGTTAATCTCTCATCCACGGAGTAACTCTGGTATTGCGGGGTACGAGGTGGCCGCTAGATAGACATGTCGAGTCACCTGCTTCTGCTGCCTGTTGGAGGTACGTCCTTCTTGGGTCATGCAGATCAGTCTGTGGGCAATAGGGTATGTGTCCTCGTCTTCGGGTGCTTCGTGCCTTTGTTGAACAGCGGCGACTTGCCTCGCGGAATGGGGGGAGCCGACGGTCGTCATGCGCGATTTTCCCGAGAGGATGTTTGTGAGTGGTTGAGGTGCGGGTGGAGCGTTCCGGCCATGTTCTTAAGAGAGTTAGTTGAAACGCCTGCATTTCTTAGTGTTTACCCTAATCAGAATTCTCCTTCCTCGTCTTTGTATCCGTGATACTAGAAAGGTTCATCGAGCTAGTCTTTCACCGATCGAGGTGCTCGGGTGTCGTCACATGGTTGTCGGGCCCGCCATTCTCGCTTTCGGTTGTGCGGTGAGCCGTCTCGGATGTCCCTCCTTAGTGTTCTGTTATCATCATAGCACCTTCCATCTCTGTCGTCTGGGAAGCCAGCCGCGGCCATCTCGACCCCTCTGTCATCGTAGAAATTGCATCTAGGTCTCTTTCTTCTTCGTTCGAAGCTTCTATCAGTGTAGTAGTCGTCGTAGTCATGATCGTCTCGAGTAGGTGGGATGTCGGCTTCGTTACATACTGAGTCCTGTCCGTCGGCCCAGCTATTGGCGTGTTAAAATAAATGGGCGTGGGTTCGGACCTTCAGTTTCCCCAACTTCTCTTTGAAGTTTATGCGTTGGAGCCCTCTTCTGAATGCGTCGATAGCACTTTCATCTGATATGTCTCCTGCTGAATTTTTCAGCATGGTCCATCTTTGTATGTAGCTATGTAATGATTCCCGTGATCCTTGCTTGCAGGCTTGTAGTTCTTCGAGTGAAGCGGGCAGGATGTAAGTCGATTTGAAGTTTTCAATGAAGGAAGATCGGAATTGTCTCCATGAGCTGATGGATCCACGTTGTAAGTTTTTCAGCCGGTATCTCGCTGATCCGGCCAGCATGAGTTGTACGTACTGCATGGATGTAGTAATGGAGCCTCTTTGGAATTTTACTGTTGTTAGGTAGACGTCGAGCTAGCCTTTTGGTTCTTCTAGTCCGTCGTACTTGGGGTTTGGTGAGGTTAGCTTGAATCCTTAAGGCATTTGAGCTTCGCGTATTTCTCGTGTGAAGCAGAGCGCCCGGCACGGTCCAGAGTCCCTTTCTGACTCTTGAGACGTCTGAATATTCTTCTTGAGCTGCACGCCTACGACGTCCTTGGTTGAATTTATTTTGTGTTATGTCGTCGCCAGCGACGTATCGTCGGTCGTCGCGTCTTCGATCCTTGTCACAGTCGTCTCGGATGCGATTTTTGTCATGACCATCCTGGTCGCGGCCGTGGCGGTAGTCGCTGGCATCGTCGTCGTCATCGGGTGAGCTTGGATCTCCCCCTAGAGATGGTCTACGAGTCTTTCATCTTGCGGGTGCCTTCTTGGGCGCGGACATGGCGAGTGCTTCGCTCATAAGTTTGAGTGCTCTCGCTGTGTTGCGGTGTGCCTCTTCTCACCAGTTTGCACGTAGAGGAGATATGTTCTTGCAGCGACCAATGCTTCGGCTAGGGTGAGTTGTTCTTCATGCGCGTAGTCGTCATATTCAAGCTGGAACGTGTCATTCAGGTTGCGAGTAATTGCGTCTTTGTCTTTTCACCCCATGCCATTGAGTCTATATTTGCGCTGATAAGGTGATTTGAAACCAAAGGATTCTTCCGATGTGCCTGGGGCCTAGCACTTGATTCATCTGCGATTTGTCGGTGTTCCTCGAGCTCGTGTCGCAGTTGCTTGTTTTCTTCAGCGATGTCTCTTGACATTCTATTGTATGACATGAGTTCGTCGCGTGGAGCATCTTGAGGTAAGGTCTTGGCGTTTATGACTGCTGTTCGTACTCTCTCCATGGCTTCTCTGGATAGGGTAATTGTTTCTTTGGAAGTTTTGTTTTTAGTCGGTGCTGCTGGCACCCTTGGTGAGACTGGTCTGGTGGGTGGCCTTCTGCTCCCTGGTCGATTAGTCGCGGGGTTGTTGCCGCCTGGGTTGTTGTTTCCTGTTGGGGCACTCCGGGGATGTTGCCTCATGTTCCCTACTGAAGTGTGCCTATGGGTGCTCCAGGGTTGGTTGCTCTTGGTGGTGCACTCGCAGGATTTCTTCCTCCAATCCTTATGTCGCGCTGAGGTGCGGTTTCGGGTGTGCCAAGGGTGACTGTTGGTGGGACGTCATCGCTGGGTTCGCTGTTTCTGCCGACTGCGCTGGTTCCACCGTAATTGTTGGGGTCAACTATTTTTCCTTTGTCAGTCGGGGTTGGTTCTCCGGGGTTCGTCATGTACACTTGGAACGGTGCCCTGCTTGGTGGTCGGCGATTGCTGCTGTCGCAGCTTTCCCAGTCATTTGCTTCGTCTTGGTTGTCGTCGCGAGTGATGTTGAATATTGGATGGAGGCGGGTGGCGTGGATGACTATGGGAGTCTCCGCGCGGGTGGGTGTATTTACTGGAGATGGTTTAGCTTCGGTCTTGATTGGTGTTGATGTCATGGTTGATGCCGCCGACGATCGGGCTCGATCCTAGGTCGTGAATCCAATCTACTTCTTTTGAGTCCTCTAGCCTATTTTCAACTTTTTTTAACTTCCCGATCTGTCCTCTAGCCTATTTTGAATTTTTAAATTTTTTTAAAAAAAATCAATTTTTTTTCTGTTACTAGTGGCGCATTTCATACAAAATGCGCCACTACTAAGTTCAAAAAAAATTTCAATTTTTTCTCTTTTTTTGGGCCTTCAGATCTTCAAACGCCCGTAACTTTTTTTCTGTTAGGTTTTTGAGGATTCTAAAAATGTTTTTTCTGTTAGGTTTTTTATATGAAAAATCATCTACCCGTTGACCATTTTTAGAAAACGACCGGTGCAATTCGGAGGTCGTATGCAAAAGTTAAGCCCATTTTACTGGATGCAAAAAACTTATCGAGTAGATGATTTTTCATATAAAAAACCTAACAGAAAAAACTTATCGAGTAGATGATTATAAAAAACCTAATCAAAAAGTCATACGCCCGATTGAATTTGGATATAACTTTTCGAGTAGATGATTTTTCATATAAAAAACTTTTTCATCGGAGGTCGTATGCAAAAGTTAAGCCCATTTTACGAAATTCTCGGGAGATTTTGCAAAAAAAGTCGAAATTCATATTTGAAAATTTTCCTAACAACTAGACCACATATCATTTGGGAAACTTATTTTCTTTTAGTTTTTTGACATTTCTATCATTTTCTTTTATTTTATTTCAAATTGAAAAGGCGGTCGACGAGGGGGGTGTATTTGGGAATTTTCCCGCGCAGTTTTTTCTTATTAGTGGCGCATATGGGAAATGCGCCACCCCTAAGAGCTTATGGGTGGCACATTCTAGATGCGCCACTAATAATTCCTTAGGGGGTGGCGCATTTCCAGAACGCGCCACCTCTAAGCTCTTAGGGGTGGCGCATTTCCAAAATGCCCACCTATAAGGTTCTGAGGGGTGGCGCATTTCTCCAAATGCGCCACGTATAAGGGGATCCAGGGCTGGCCCACTCTTAGGGGTGGCGCATTTTTAAAAATGCACCACCTATAAGGGCTTATAGGTGGCGCATTTTTTACCAGTGCGCCACCCCTTAAAACATAGTGGCGCATTACATATAAAATGCGCCACTAATAAGCTTTCCATGTATAGCTCTTTCCCTAGTAGTGTTGGGCGGGCTGATATTAGGCCTCCCGAAGCTTCTAGTGGGCCACCGGTCTTGACACGCACCAGGTACCCTCACGGTGAGGAGTCGTGGGGGTATCCCCTCATAACCTTGGTACCATGAATATCACTAGTAGTGTCTCTCTCCCAAAAGACAGTAAACAACAATGTTGGCTAAAAAATTTACAACTGTGCAATTGACAGAATTATGAATGCACCACAATGCTAATTATACTACTGGAAAAGTAAAAGGCTCAATCGTTTGGGCATTACACCAAGACAAGTAGATCTTTTATTCATCAGCATCTACTCACAAAACATCCACCTTGTATATCAATCTAGAACATCTCGTTGGTATGAAGTTGCGGACCCCAACCAAATTGTAGGCTCAAAGAAACGGACAACTACCTTAACACTCTATGCGTAATGTAAACAATCCTTGCAACACGCAGTCACAAGAACTACTGTTTTCTTCCTAGTGGAAACAATACATCCCCTAGTCTCATGTTTCTGTCACTCAAGCTAGACATCGGGCGGCATGAACCCACAATCAAGCATAACACTCCCTCTTGAAGTTGCAATCTACTACTTGGCCAAAGAAAAAAATGCAACGGGGAACATGCAAGAATACTCAACAACTAAAATATAAAGGTAAACCAAATATATTACTCATAACAAACTTAACATAATCTCATAATCCATCGGATCCCAGCAAACACGGCTTGGCAAAGAAGGAATTAATACATAGGTTCCTTGATCATGATAGGCAGCTTGCAAAGGATAAACATTGAAGCACAAGATTGGAGAGAAGACAACATCTAGCTACTTATCATGGATCCATGGTCAATGGGGGACTACTCACGGCGCATCATGGAGGCGAGAATGGGGATGGAGGAGCCTCCGGATATCAATCCTCCCTCCGTCAGGGTGCCGAGACAGGAACTTCTACTGATTCCGATCTCGGAATCGCGGCGGCAGCGGGATAGTAGGGTATTCGATAAAAAGGATTCCTCCTCTGGAGTTTTCGGGGGGACAACGTAAATATATGCCAAAGGGGGCACCGGGGGTGGCCCCACTAGCCCACGCAGCCAGAGGGCGCGACACCCCTGGGAGCGCCCTAGAGATGACTGGGCTAAGGGTTCCCCCCTCCGGGAGCCCTTCTGGCTTCTGGCATCTTTTGCATAAAAGATTTTTATGAATTTTTCTGGAATTTTCTGAGCACTTTGATTTTTCACCTTTTTCTGCAATGCCCAGAAAAAACAGATAAAAACGGCACTGGGCACTAGGTTAATAGGATAATCCCACATATGTTGTAAATGATATGAAAGTGCATCAAAATATATATCAATATCACCAAAATAAGCATGGAACAAGCAAAAAAATTAGATACAGTTAGGTCGTATCAACATCCCCAAGCTTAATTCCTTCTGGTCCTGGAGTAGGTAAATGACAACCAAAATATTTTTTGTGGTGACATGCTATCAACATAAGTTTTGGACTTTAAAGTACAGCAAGAAAGAAATGTAATTCAAGTCAAAGAAATAACAAGCAAGACTCTATATCTAGTATTGAAACTATCAAAGTAATAACATAAAGGTGCAAGAGATCTTGTTTTCCGTGACTTGAATTTCTCCAATCGGTGCTCCCGTGCACAAAGTGGGAGATGGGTTTAGAGCATAAAAATATTTAATATTTGTTGAGAAATGAATCTACTAAATTTCACACATGGTCTATTTGGAATCTTATTATGACTCATCCCTAGATCATCGCCCAGGTAAAATTCAATTTAATCCTCTCCCTTTCGACTTTGAGCACTCATGCAATGAATGAGATTGAGGAAGATTAGTTGGCCCTTAGGATGGCGAATAGAATAAATAATGGAGATAGGAAGTCAAAAAGTGAGAAAGTCTCACACCAATGAGGACAACCTTAGGCGAGGGTAAGCCTAATAGTAGATATGGTGTGACGAATAGGGATTGCCATGCAACAGATGCACAATGAGGTATGAGTATATGAAAGCTCTCCAAGGGAACTAGTGGGGTGCATCCAACTCGCTTGCTCACGAAGATCTAGAGCTCTTTTGAGGAGGCTCATCATTGGGGTATACAATCCAAGTTTTGTACTGTAAAGGTCCCCACTTAGTTATGCATGAATGATATGAAAAATTTCTATGAAGTACAAGTGCTACTTTAAAGCACAAGTGTGGATCTTTTAAAAAGGAATATTAGTGTTGCCCCCCTTCTCTCTTTTTTTTGTGGCCTCTTTGGATCTTTCTATTTAACTCTCATATTTCCTCTTTGGGATCTTTTCATGTGTCCTCATTTTGGATCTTATATTTGTGTCCTATTTTGGGATCTTTTCCTCACTTTAAAAGCAACACTCTATATATACAAGGATGAACAATATCAACGCACTTTTACAAGGTACTCATAATAAAATTGAAACTATATCACAATGTATTGAAATGTATGCCTCTGCCAGTGTAGAAGGATATGGAATGATACTCGGGCGTCATGTAGAAATTATGTAAGGCAAAGCCAAACTAATATGCGTCTCTACGATCAAGCAAAACCATGTATGAAAATAAAAGATAAAGTCATGAGAAGATGGATGTTGCATGGCAATATATCTCGGAAAGGCTATGGAAATGCCTTGATAGGTAGATATGGTGGTTGTTTTGACGAAGATATAATGAGGCTTATGTTTGACAGAGCGTTTCATTCCAAGGATTTGGATGCACCAACGAAGTTTGCAACGACTCTCAAGGTGAGAAAGGGCAATGCATGGTACTGAAGAGGCTAGCAAAATATGGTTGATGGAAGTTTCAAGAATCTAATACTCGCATTAGTCATAGGAACTCATCCACTTATTATCGGGAACTCTCTATCTAGTCAGGATATTCACAAAGAAACGAGAACCCTAAGAGGAGTGTTTGGGGGCTTGGTTATCCTTGCACATTCTTGACCCATGATATGTGAGGGTACTCTTTTACAATCCCCGAAAGGATTAGTCATCCATTCAGAAGCTAGAGTTCTCAACAGAAAAATTGTAGTTTCCAAAAATAAGCATGTTGAACCAAAATACGACACCTATTACTAATAGACTTGAGCTCTTGACACACAGAAGCCCAAACATTACTTGTATCAACACCTCAATACTATTGCAAGCTACTAATAAACTTAACTTAGCAACCTTGATTACCTACTCAAAGCGACATACACACCTAGTGCAACAAGGCCAACTCTCTAAACAAGATAAACATGAAACTCAAGAGAGTGATAAAATTCTAATTCACAGCTCTTAGAAAGAAAATAAACATGAAGAACAAGAGCTAAACATGACAACATCTCATAACAAAGAATGAACTCTCAAAAATATTGAAGTGAAAATTATGAGCATTATGGGCAAAAGAGGAGTGTGTTTCGCTCCCAAACAAGGCATGCTAGGGTCCAACTTGTTATGACCAAAAAAACTAAACTAAGCAAAGAAAAGATGAAATGTAAAGAGCAAGAAGCTCCAAGCATAGCACATAACATGTGAAGCAATAAAAATATAGTGGTGAGAAGGACGAACTGATCATTGTTAATGAAAAAGGGGATGCACGAGGGCATCCCCAAACTTAGACGATTGAGTCTCCTTGAATATTTCTTGGGGGTCCCGGGGGCATCCTCAATATTAATCTTTTGGCACTTCTGGATGTTCTTTAATCATCTCCCTTCGCAACACTTAAAAACTTTTTTCACACAAAACTTCTCATACACTGATTAGATCGGTTAGTGCCAATAATAAATAAATTTCCCTTGGGTATTGTTGAAACACTCAATTTAAACAATAGCTACTGTTCCCTAACTTCGTTTGTTGCTTCTTTCAAAGAAAAACCAAGTAAAGTGTCCAAATGAAGAGAATGCAAACCAAGACAGAAATCTGGGAAAACAGAACAACAAGTGAAACTTAATTTATTCGGGGCACTTCTGTAACTCAAATAAAAAAACTCAAAACTAGTGAAAGTTTCCCAATTATGTAGATAATTTTGTGTAAACAATTCAGATCAAAAAGATGGTCTGGTGATTTTTAACAAAAAATTTCGTGGAGCAGACAGAATCTATTTTCTGGACCGCATGTCACAACTTTTGGTTCCCTTATCAACAGAGGCTAAAACTTGGCACAAAACTTGAAAATAAAGATAGAATGATGTTTCTATAGTAATAACAAGCATCAAGATCACTAAAACTGAAAGTAAAAACATTTTGGGTTGCCTCCCAATAAGCGCTTTATTTTACACCTTTTAGCTAGGCAAGAGGCAAAAATATCAAGTCTTATCGAAATCAAAAGCATAGCTATCCCGTATAATGGAGGTAACTTCGTATTCTTTCTAGGTAAATGTTACATCCCTTCTTGAGGGGAAATTGGAATCTTATAATCCCTTCTTTCATGTCAATGATAGCACCAACGGTGCGAAGAAAAAGTCTTCCCAAAATAATTGGACATGAGGGATCATACTCAATGTCCATGACAAGAAAATCAATGGTATCATAATTATCATTGGCATTAATAAGCACATCTTCTATTCTTCCTAAAGATTTCTTTACGGAAAAATCAAAAAGGAGAACACCCAAAGAGCAAGGATCAAAAGGTTTCAAATCAAGCATATCATATATTCTCTTTGGCATAACAGAGGCACTAGGTCCAACATCACATAAAGCATAGCAAGTAAAGAAAAAATTAATATTGACCATAGGATCCCAACCATCTTCTATTTTTCTAGGTATAGAACATTCTAATCTAAGTTTTTTTCCCTAGCTTTGATAAGAGCATTAGTGATATGCTCGGTGAAGGAAATGCTAAGTGAACTAGTGTGGGGATCTTTGTCCAATTTTTGTAAGAATTGGATAACTTTGGAGAGATTACAATTGTCAAAGTCAAGTTCACTATCATAAATTAAAGTGGGAGTGCTATTCATTTTATCTTTTACAGTATCCGAATAAGTAGGATTCTCTAGTCCTAAAGTTGAAGCTTCAACGTTCCAATTGAGAGATCCATTAGTTGGACTAGGGGTGTGATGGGTGCTAAAAGTATTCAAATCCTCAACAACATGTAAAGTAGCAAGTGTAGTGTGTGTATAAAGTCTCTTAATCTCTCTTCCTCTGGTTTCTCCCTAACCCATCTATCCACAAGTTTGGCTACCATTCTAATGTTCTCACTTATTTGCACTTGAATAGCATTCAAAGTTTTGATCTTATCTTCCTCTAGGGGAGAGGTCATAATTTTAAGCATCTCCACATCATGAGCAATATTACCAACTTTTAAAGACAGACTAACTAATTTATCTAATTTTCCTCTACATTCTTACTGAAAGATTTTTGAGGTAATAAAGTCCTTAAGCATGCTCTCTAATTCAAAAGTAGAGTTTTTGGTACTAGGATAAGTGTTGTTGTTCCCACAAGAGTTGTTGGAAGGGAATATTTTAGGATTTTTAACAAAGTTACTCCTATCAGAATTGTTGTTGAAGTTGTTCCTAGAAATAAAATTAAAATCAATTTTCACTTTCTCTTGAGCAACCAAAGAATTCAAAGGAACATCACGAGGATCAATAGACACTTGCTTAGTAAGTAGAGAAATAATTAAATCAACCTTTTCATTTAAAGAGGAGATCTCCTCAACAGAGTTTACCTGCATACCTGTTGGAGACCGTTCGATGTTCCATTGAGAGTAGTTTTTCATCATATCATCTAATAGCTTTGTAGCAAGACCAAGTGTGGTTGACATAAAGGTTCCTCCCGCTGCCGAGTCTAACAGATTCCACGAGGCAAAGTTCAATCCTGCATAAAAAATCTGGATAACCATCCAAGTAGTCAATCCATGAGTAGGCAATTCTTAACAAGAAATTTCATACGTTCCCATCCTTGAGCAACATGTTCATTATCAAGTTGTCTAAAATTCATAATGTTACTCCTCAACCGAATAATCTTAGCGGGTGGATAGTACTTCCCAATAAAAGCATCCTTACATTTATCCCAAAAATGTACGCTATTCTTAGGCTAGGACTGCATTCACTCTTTATCTCTTCCTCTCAAGGAGAAAGGAAAAAGCTTGAGATTAACAATATCATCATCCAGTTCTTTATAATTTTGCATATCACAGAGTTCAACAAAATTATTTAAATACGATGCAGCATCATCTCCAGCTCCGAATAATTGCTCTTTCATAACAAGATTAAGTAAAGCATGTTTAATTTCATAAGAAGGCGCCGAGGTGGCGGGTGGAGCAATAGGAGTGCAAATAAAGTCATTATTGTTGTGACTTGTGAAGTCACAAAGCTTAGTGTTTTCAGTGGAAACCATAGTAGCAGAGACAAGCAAGAGCAAAGTAAAGAATTTTTTTGGTATTTTGGATATCAGACACACAAGCAAAGATAAAAACTATAAAGTAAACTAGAAAGACTAAAAAGCAAAGGTAAAGGGTAGTGTGCACCAACCATATCTTGAAGCTTGGAATCCTCGGCAACAACGCCAGCAATTTGTTTCTGGCATGTTGTCGGGACCAAACTTTTGTCGCACTTAAGAATCCCCGGCAACGGTGCCAGAAATTTGCTTGATGAGTGTAGATAACTCCTCCTCGTCGGTTAACCCAAGTGGAAGTTTATGATGTAGATAGCAACAAATTTCCCTCGGTAAAGATACCAAGGTTATAAATCTAGTAGGATTACAGAGACAACAAGTAGGTGGCAATAGCGTCAGCAATTTGCTTTTGGCATGGAAGTTTACGGCTTCCAACGAGTACAAAGAGGTTGTAAATATCTCTAGCCTTGTTGTTTACAAAGGGTCAAACACAAAGGGGAAATAGTAATGCAACGGAAAGGAAAAGTAAAGAATCAAATGTAGACGGTGTAAACTATGATGTGAAGATGGACTGATGTACCATGACTTTCACTAGTGTCTCTCTCCCAAAAAATAGTAAACCAACTATTCTGGGTAAAAAAATTACAGATGGGCAATTGACAGAATTATGAACGCACCGCAATGCTAATTATGCTACTGAAAAGGTAAAAGGCTCAATCTTATGGGCATTACACTAAGACAACTAGATCATTTATTCATCAACATCTACTCACTAATCATCCACCTAGAAATATCTATCCAGAACATCTCGTTGGTATTAAGTTGCAAGCCACAACTAAAGTTATCAACTCAAAGCAACGGACAACTACCTTGCACTTGATCTGTAATGTACGCAGTCCTTATGACACACAGTCATAAGCACCACTATTTTACCCCTAAAGGAAACAATACATTCCGTAGTCTCATGTTTCTGTCACTCCGATAACTATCTTAGTAACTACAAAATAATTTTTTTCTAGACTCGACTTCGGCTAGAAAAGGGATCCTACGGTCGGTAAGGCTCTGATACCAAGTTGTAAGGACCGATATACGGTACTGTTCCAGATCTAGATGTTTCCATCCAGATCCGGGGACGAAGCACATATCGGTCCCACCGCGACATATGACGAAGTAATATGTCCCAGATTTCCAACATGATATCACAACATTACATCTACAAGGATACAACATCTTATACAATCGGCACACAATTGCCTTAAATACAATACATCAGCGGAAGATACATATCTGAGTACAGACTACAATCAAATGCCTAGTGGAAAAAAGAAAATCATCGATCCCCATAACCACACGGATCCAGGATCTCCGCCGGGATCCGCCTAATTAGTCGTCGTCGAGTCTCCACGTGAAACTTTGACCACCATACTTGTTCTCGATCCAGAACCCTGAAAAGAGTTTGGGGGTAGTATCATGAGTACAGAAGTACTCAGCATCCAACTATAGTGGTCAACTGACCCAGCAAGGACTTCATCACTCGTCATTCTAGGATAACTAGGAGTTTACGGTAAGGATGGGGTAAGTGGTGAGGTTGCTGCCGCACTAGCATTTATGAAGTGGCTAACGATCTAGAGAGTAAGATAAGAATCCAAGCATTCGATGAGGAATCGCCTCCAACAAGTCTGCTATCCACCTACTTACGCAAGCATAACACCTATCATATCCTTGTCCTCCTCTTCGCATCCCGACGAAGAAGAAGCAGTCAAGGCACACACACGTTGATCAAGTTTATTAAGATTATGTGACATCCTGGCTTAATAGGAATGATAGACTACTCATATCAACAAGGTGCACATTCTTTTCTGGGAGCCTAGATCCAAAGAACTCCAAAGTTAAGCGTGCTTGGCGTGGAGCGATTTGAGGATGGGTGAACAACCGGGAAGTTGTTCACGGGTGCGCACGAGTGAGGACAAAGTGCGCAGAAAGACTAGTGTTGGTCTGTGGGAACAGTCTAGATCCCGCCAAGCGTACGCCGGCAACCGGTGGGTGTGGCCGGGGCGTTACAAATGGTGATAGAGGCGAAGGTGTCCCGATGTTTCGATGAGATGGTGGGGATCGATTATGGTGCAGGCGACTTTCACGATCCGACTACGAACGTGCAAAGACGTTGCGCCTTAGCGATCGCTAAACCAACTCCGAGAGGTTATTGATCCCGCGGATGCACGATCAACCTGACCACGAAGGTCTAATTCCTGCAAGCAATCGAAGAACAAGCAAGAACTAAGAATTGCAATCTGGATATTGCGAATATAAGATGAATGATTACGAAAGTTGGGGTTCCAATGAGGTCTTGGCCTGGTCGGATGACACAAACGAAGAGCTCGAAGTTGCGGCTATGGCTAACTTAAATCTAATTAAAACCCACGTCTAAACGACGCCCTAAGGGCTGTATATATGGGGGAACAGAGGGGATTTTCGTGACCCCTTGGAGGTGGGGTCCGAAAACAACCCTAACTCGGTTTCCCCACACATACGGACTCTAAAAACAGCCTATAAGGTGGTATTTCGAAATTACATGGGCCCAGCCCAATATTAAGGTGACGCAGCACCTATAATTGCCCTTGGACGAAAATAATGAAGTGGCATCTCGCGTATTTCGTCCAAGACTTCATGCGCGCCTTATGGTGGCTTCAAAGTGCGATAATCACCACGGGAAGCTCCGCTGTCCTTTCCCGCGCGCGCACCTTCTTCTCCATGCTTGATCCCGCTCCAATGACCATCCTTCTTGTCCATGCTAGGTCCTTCATTCATAAGCAAAACAAAAGTATCTAATTTAGGCAGTATCATATGTTCATGAACAATAGAAGGATTCGCAAGAAACGAAAGTACCTGATAATTTAGTTGACGTGCACGAGCTCTAGTAACTGGTCCAATATGTGTAGTTGGTGAGGATATGGGTGTAACATTAGTAGGGATGTCCTCATCATCCTCCCCTTCTTGAATTGAAGTCGTCCTCGACGGAAGCTCATCATCTTCTCCCAAATAAAGCTTCAAATCTGCAATATTAAATGTGGGACTAACCCCAAAGGCTGCAGGTAGCTCAAGTTTATATGCATTATCATTAATTTTCTGCAAAACCTTAAAGGGACCATCAGCTCGAGGCATTAACTTAGACTTGCGCAAATCAGGAAACCTATCTTTACGTAGATGTAACCAAACAAGATCTCCGGGTTCAAACACAACATGCTTTCGACCCCTATCACCAGCAAGCTTGTATCTAGCATTCATGCGCTCAATGTTTTCTTTAGTTAACTCATGCAGTTTTAATATCAATTCAGCACGTTGCTTAGCATCAAAATTAACCTTCTCCGAAGATGGAAGAGGTAGCAAATCAATAGGTGCACGAGGTAGAAAACCATAAACAATCTCAAAAGGGCACATTTTAGTGGTAGAATGCAATGAACGATTATAAGCAAATTCAATATGAGGTAAACATTCTTCCCACAGTTTCAAGTTACTCTTTAAAACAGCCCTAAGCATAGTAGACAAAGTCCTATTGACTACTTCAGTTTGTCCATCAGTTTGGGGATGACATGTAGTACTAAAAAGTAGTTTAGTCCCCAACTTAGCCCATAAGCATCTCCAAAAATGGCTAAGAAACTTAGTATCACGATCCGAGACAATAGTATTGGGCACACCATGTAAGCGAATAATCTCACGAAAGAATAAATCAGCAACATTAGCAGCATCATCGCTTTTATGACATGGTATAAAATGTGCCATCTTAGAAAATCTATCCACGACAACAAATATGCTATCCCTCCCATTCTTTGTTCGAGGCAAGCCTAAAACAAAGTCCATGGATATGTCCTCCCACGGAACACTAGGTACAGGTAAAGGCATGTATAAACCATGAGGATTGAGTCGTGACTTAGCTTTTTGACATGTAGTGCAGCGAGCAACAAAACGCTCAACATCCCGTCTCATCTTTGGCCAAAAGAAATGTGTAGCAAGTACGTCCTCCGTCTTCTTCACGCCAAAGTGTCCCATTAATCCTCCTCCATGCGCCTCCTGCAACAACAAAAGATGAATAGAGCTAGCTGGAATGCATAGCTTGTTAGAACGGAACACAAATCCATCATTAAGCACAAACTTGTTCCATGTTCTACCCTCTCTACAATTCTGCAATACATCTTTAAATTCCGCATCATTTACGTATTGATCTTTGATTGTCTCTAAACCGAAAATCTTGAAGTCAAGTTGTGAAAGCATAGTATAACGACGAGACAAAGCATCAGCAATAATATTATCTTTCCCCTTCTTGTGTTTAATGACATAAGGGAAAGTCTCAATAAATTCAACCCACTTAGCATGTCTACGATTAAGTTTTGCTTGACTTCTTATGTGTTTCAAAGATTCATGATCAGAATGTATAACAAATTCTTTGGGCCATAAATAATGTTGCCAAGTTTCTAATGTCCGAACAAGAGCATATAATTCCTTATCATAAGTAGAATAGTTCAGACTAGGCCCACTCAATTTTTCAGAAAAGTAAGCAACAGGTTTAGCATCTTGTAATAACACACCTCCCAAACCAATCCCACTAGCATCGCATTCAAGCTCAAAAGTCTTATTAAAATCAGGAAGTTGGAGCAAAGGAGCATGTGTTAACTTATCTTTCAATACGGTGAAGGCTTCTTCCTGTGCGGTACCCCAAGTAAAAGGCACATCCTTGCGTGTAAGCTCATTGAGAGGTGCAGCAATGGTGCTGAAATCTCTCACAAAACGCCTATAGAATCCAGCGAGGCCAAGAAAACTCCTCACTTGTGTGACCGTTTTGGGCTGCGGCCAACTCTCAATCGCCTCGATCTTGGCTTTATCAACTTCAATTCCCTGCGGAGTAACAACATAGCCAAGAAACGATACTCGGTCGGTGCAAAAGGTGCACTTCCCAAGGTTACCAAACAAACGTGCATTACGTAGAGCAATAAAAACAACACGTAAATGATCCAAATGTTCCTCCAAAGATTTGCTATAAATCAGTATATCATCAAAATAGACTACCACAAATCGTCCAATGAAAGCACGTAAAACCTCGTTCATTAATCTCATGAAAGTGCTAGGTGCATTAGTTAACCCAAAAGGCATGACTAACCACTCATATAATCCAAACTTAGTTTTAAATGCCGTTTTCCATTCATCTCCTAATTTCATGCGAATTTGATGGTATCCACTACGCAAATCAACTTTGGAAAACATGGTAGAGCCACTTAATTCATCAAGCATATCATCTAACCTAGGAATAGGATGACGATAACGAATAGTAATATTATTAATGGCTCGACAATCAACACACATACGCCATGTTCCATCCTTTTTAGGCACTAATATAACAGGAATAGCACAAGGACTAAGGGATTCACGTATGTAACCTTTGTCGAGTAGCTCTTGTACTTGACGCTGAATCTCCTTTGTCTCCTCCGGATTGGTACGGTATGGCGCACGGTTGGGCAGTGAAGCACCGGGAATTAAGTCAATCTGATGCTCAATCCCTCGAATAGGTGGTAATCCCGGTGGTACGTCTTGTGGAAAGACGTCAATAAACTCCTGCAAAAGGTCAGTGACAACAGGAGGCAAAGAAGGAGGCAATTCCTCAAATGAAAACAAAGCTTCTTTGCACACAAAAGCATAGCACACATATTGACTAACATCCAAATCTGAAATATCAACTTTAGTAGCAAGCAAAGTTGGACTAGTCAATTTAATTTCATTAGACACAGCAGAAGAAGATTTGCTATTAGTCTTATGTTGTTGCTCAAATTCTTTGGCTGCTATCTCATTTTCACTCTTATTTTTCTCCTGTTTAGCTTTACTAGCTCTAGCAAGATCATCTGTCACAATTTGTTCAGGAGACATAGGAAGTAAAGCAATATTTTTATCCTGATGAACCAGAGTAAACTGATTTGTCCTACCATGGTGTACAACATTCCTATCAAATTGCCATGGTCTACCAAGTAAAAGAGAGCATGCTTGCATGGGTACCACATCACAATCAACATAATCAGCATATGCAGCAATGCTAAAGTGCACACGAACAGAATGCGTTACCTTAATCTTACCACTATTGTTAAACCACTGAATATAGTACGGATGGGGGTGTGGTCTTGTGGTGAGAGATAGCTTCTCCACCAACTCCATGCTAGCCAAGTTGTTGCAACTCCCTCCGTCAATGATGATGCGAACCGAACGTTCTTTCACCACTCCCTTTGTGTGGAACAAATTATGCCTCTGGTTTTGCTCAGCCTTCGTTACCTGCACACTTAACACACGTTGAGCAACCAAACTAGCATATTTATCTGCATCATCAGGAGCCATATACTCCATATCATGAGCATCATCATGGGCACCCTGTTCCTCATGAGCAATGAGAACTAAAGTCTCCTCATCATAGTCACTCGCTGACTCATACCCACCATCCGCCGTAATAATCATCACACGCTTGGAGGGACAGTCTTTTGCGAAGTGACCTCCACCTTGGCACCTGCGACATTTAATATCACGATCTCGTGTTTGCCCTGTGGAAGCCATGGATGAAGAAGAACTCGCCGCTGGACCACTCTGTGCACCCTTGAATGGTGGCGCTGACTGTTTTGGTGGCTCCCTGTAAGAATGAGCGGCTGAAGTAGAGGGTGGAGCAGCAGGACGTGTGGATGTAGAAGGTCCACGCGATGTCCATGATGTATTTCGTCCTGCAGAAAAGTTAGGTCGCGTAGCGGCCTGTCGATCCTGCACTTCACGTTCAGCTTTACAAGCAAGATGAAACAAACGAGTAATAGTAGCATAGTCCTTGTATTCTAGAATAGTTTGTATCTCCCTGTTTAAGCCACCTATGAAACGTGCAAACATAGCTTCATTATCCTCTACTAGGCCACATCTAATCAATCCAGTTTGTAATTCTTGATAATATTCCTCTACAGAATTTTTTCCTTGTCTCAAACGCTGTAATTTTTGTAGCAATTCACGTTGATAATAAGGAAGAACCCAGCGAGTACGCATAGCATCTTTTAAAGCAGCCCAAGTAGCTGGAATATTATTAGCATGCAATCTACAATGTTCAGACCACCAAATAGATGCAAAACCCGTGAATTCACAAACAGCAGCAGTAACACGTCTATTCTCAGGATATTGTAAACATGTAAAGCGTTGTTCAGTTTCTAACTCCCAAGTAAGATAAGAATCAGGAATATATCTACCCTCAAACGGCTTAAGATTCAATTTAAGTTTAGGCACATGTTCATCATCGCGTACCTGAGGGGGTGGTTGGTGTCGACCGTGGCGAATGTTGGGACGTGGACGTCCAGCTGGCTGTTCATAGGCCGCTTCTTGTTCCACCTCCTCCTCGTAATCACCCTCGTAGTTGTCGTCCTGGCCGACGTCAGAGGCAGCAGCAGCAGTAACTGCAGCAGCAGCAGGAGCACCAGCAGCTTGTCCGCCCGGAAACAGAATACGTCGTGCACGTCGTGGTGGCGGTGGCTGTGCTGGAGCGGCCGCAGGCTGTATAGGTAAGCGTGCGAGCAACTCAGTAAACTTGGCGTCGAGCTTGGTGTCGATCATCTTCTCCACACCATCAATCGCCTCTGTAAATCTGTTCTCGATGTCATTCACCTGTTCAGACATCATTTGTGCAAATTTATCATGTAATGCTTTGTTTGTCATATTCTCCCAATCAGGTGCATCCCGCGCCACTTCATCATGGGATCCTGGCATGGTTAGCAGAAATAGAAAACACACAGAAGTATGATCCTACTTCGACTAATGGGATGTGGGGTGGTGGAAAGCACAAATCCGTCAAGCTTTTCTTCAGTTCTTACCGATTCTTACCTAGCAGCAGGTGGTGATGTACAACCAACGGGTCAAAACTCTCAGAGATGTGGTAGAGCGATGGCCAGGAGGTGTCAACCGCACGAAGTAGAATATATGTGGAGCTGTAGGTAGGTTTGACAAATATGGTAGCAAAAAGCTCAACAGTAATCAAAACAGAGATGCAAAGTTGAATAAACACTCAACGTCGGTACTGTGCTGATCCTAGGCTAGACCGTACTAGAGACGCGAGCCTAAAACACCAACGAAAGCACGGCGCGGCACGTAATCAACTGAGAAGCACACTCTGAAAAAAAAAATTTCTCTTTTTTTTTTTTTTTTTTTTTTGCTTTTTTTTTTTTTTTGCGATGCGGGACTGCGGTGGCTGAAAAAGTGCGAAAAAATCACTATGGTGGCGAACGTCTCAAAATGAGTTTCTGGACCTAAGGAACGTATGGGCACGAAATTTTTTCACCCCTGAAATTTTTTTTTTTTTTTTTTTTTTTGGAAATCACCCCCCTTCTCTGGACGGAAAAAGTTTGGTGAAATCCGACTCTAACAACTCAAAACTAATCTGGCTACAGAGAGATCAGGATCCTTACTGATGGTGGAACTCAACTCGGACTCTTGAGACGTGGTGGTGTATATGGACTCTGCTTGGCGGAACGTGGTGGTGTATCTGCACGTGGATTGGCGGAACGTGGTAGGATGACTACTGTGCGGCGGCGACGTGGCAAACTGTGATCAGAACTCGAAACTCTAAGGGAACTAGACGCTAAGATCAGCAACTTGACACAACGATGCAACCGTAAATTCAACAAGGCAAGCTACTGTAAAGAAAACTGGATAAGGGCTCGGACTGTTTTGGAACGTGATGATCTAACCCTAATTTTGTTTTTGGCTTTTTCGTGGACTGTAGGTATGAAGAACAGAACCAATCTAGACTATGAAAACTGGTAAATCTCACCGAGCAACCTGGAAATCTGATACCACTTGATAGAGGCGAAGGTGTCCCGATGTTTCGATGAGATGGTGGGGATCGATTATGGTGGAGGCGACTTTCACGATCCGACTACGAACGTGCGAAGACGTTGCGCCTTAGCGATCGCTAAACCAACTCCGAGAGGTTATTGATCCCGCGGATGCACGATCAACCTGACCACGAAGGTCTAATTCCTGCAAGCAATCGAAGAACAAGCAAGAACTAAGAATTGCAATCTGGATATTGCGAATATAAGATGAATGATTACGAAAGTTGGGGTTCCAATGAGGTCTTGGCCTGGTCGGATGACACAAACGAAGAGCTCGAAGTTGCGGCTATGGCTAACTTAAATCTAATTAAAACCCACGTCTAAACGACGCCCTAAGGGCTGTATATATGGGGGAACAGAGGGGATTTTCGTGACCCCTTGGAGGTGGGGTCCGAAAACAACCCTAACTCGGTTTCCCCACACATACGGACTCTAAAAACAGCCTATAAGGTGGTATTTCGAAATTACATGGGCCCAGCCCAATATTAAGGTGACGCAGCACCTATAATTTCCCTTGGACGAAAATAATGAAGTGGCATCTCGCGTATTTCGTCCAAGACTTCATGCGCGCCTTATGGTGGCTTCAAAGTGCGATAATCACCACGGGAAGCTCCGCTGTCCTTTCCCGCGCGCGCACCTTCTTCTCCATGCTTGATCCCGCTCCAATGACCATCCTTCTTGTCCATGCTAGGTCCTTCATTCATAAGCAAAACAAAAGTATCTAATTTAGGCAGTATCATATGTTCATGAACAATAGAAGGATTCGCAAGAAACGAAAGTACCTGATAATTTAGTTGACGTGCACGAGCTCTAGTAACTGGTCCAATATGTGTAGTTGGTGAGGATATGGGTGTAACATTAGTAGGGATGTCCTCATCAAATGGTATCAGAGCCGACCCTCGCGGTTATATGGGCGTGTGCGGGTTAGTGCGTGAACATGGGTGTGTCGTGTGTCGGCACTGGACGCACAGACGTATGCGAGGAGGGAACGTTCATGTGGGCCGACGAGGACGTCGGTTCCTTTGAGTGGGTGGGTGTGACATCCTGGCTTAATAGGAACGATACACTACTCATATCAACAAGGTGCACCTTCTTTTCTGGGAGCCCAGATCCAAAGAACTCCAAAGTTAAGCGTGCTTGGCTTGGAGCGATTTGAGGATGGGTGATCGACCGGGAAGTTATTCTCGGGTGCGCACGAGTGAGGAAAAAGTGCGTAGGAAAGACTAGTGTTGGTCCATGGGGACAATCTAGATCCCGCTAGGCATACGCCGGGAACCGATGGGTGTGGCCGGGGTGTTACAGATTATCTCAATTGTTGTTGTCTATGAACAAGGAGTAGGTCTCAAGTCGTCCATAACCGTGGACACGGCTTCTCGAAAAGATTTCACCCTGCAGGGGTGTACCAACTGTCCATTACAAGGATCCGCACGTACGCCAAGCTCTCTTAGTCTGGCCCGTTAAAGACACTCATTGAAGAGTTGTTCCAAGAGATCTGGACGTCATAATCCCTCTAACTAACAACGAACAAATCCGGGTGGCCCCCGGGGAGTCGACATCCAATCCAAAAGCCGGCCGCGCCCTCCAAGAGACTTGCCTGATAGCTGTTGTTGTAAGAGAACTCAGCATACGGCAAGCACTCTTCCCACTTCATGCCAAACGAGATCACACATGCCCTCAACATGTCCTCGAGAATTTGATTCACACGCTCAACCTGCCCACTGGTCTGAGGGTGATAAGCGGTACTGAACAACACTGTCGTACCAATCGCCTTTTGGAAGGCCTGCCAGAACTTAGAGGTGAAAAGGCTGCCTCTATCTGAACTGATCTTCTTGGGAATGCCGTGCAAAGACACAACTCTTGCGGTGTATAAATCCGCCAACTGAGCTGCAGAAATGGAGTCCTTCACCGGGAAGAAGTGGGCAACTTTGGAGAGATTGTCAATGACGACAAAGATGGCATTGTTCTTCTTCTGCGAGAGAGGAAAACCTGTGATGAAATCCATCTCAATGTGATCCTATTTCCACTCTGGAATTTCAATTGGCTGCAGTAGCCCTGCAGGCTTCTGATGTTGTGCTTTCACTCTCCTGCACACATCACACTGGGAGACAAAACGGGCAACATCCCGCTTCATACGAGTCCACCAAAAGCTCTGCTTGAGGTCCTGATACATCTTGGTGCTACCAGGGTGGATAGACAGCTTTGAGTCATGGGCTTCTTTCAAGATGACCTCTCTGAGACCCCCTTCTTTGGGAACAACAACTCTCTCCTCGAACATCACGGTGCCGTCATTATGCACTGAAAAGCAACCGTACTTCGAAACTGAGGCGGCAATACCCTGCTTGACTTTCTGAATCATCAAGCTACCAGACTGAGCTTCACGAATCTTCTCACGGATAGTGGGCTCTACCACAAGGTTGGCTAGATAGCCTGCTGGAACTAGCTCGAGATTGAGCCTTCGAAATGCCTCACACAAATCAGGGTGTATCTTCTGCACCTGGACACTGTTGCAATCACCCTTGCGGCTCAACGCATCAGCTATGACATTCGCCTTGCCAGGCGTATACTGAATATCCACGGAGTACTCAGTAATAGTCTCTAGCCATCTCCTTTGCCTCAAGTTCAGGTTAGGCTGCGTGAACAAGTACTTTAAGCTTTTGTGATCGGTGAACACATCAACCTTCCTCCCTAGGAGGAGATGTCGCCAAGTAACCAATGCATGGATCACCGAAGCCAGTTCAAGATCATGGGTCGGATAGTTCCTCTCAGCCTGCTTCAACTGCCTCGAGGTGTAAGCCACAATATTCCTTCCTTGCATCAACACTCCGCCAAGGCCATTCAACGAGGCGTGACAGAAGACTTGAAACGGCTGTGACTCATCTGGCGGTGTAAGGATCAGAGTTGTGGTCAGTCTTAGCTTCAACTCATCGAAAGCTGCCTGGCAAGCTTGTGACCAAGAGTACTTCTTGCCCTTGCACAACAACTCCGTCATCGGCTTTGCTATCTTGGAGAAATTCTCGACAAATTTCCTTCAATAGCTGGCAAGTCCGAGAAAACTCCTCAGCTGCTTGACATTTTTCGGCGGAGTCCAATCTTGAATCGTCCGGACTCTGTCTGGGTCAACGGCAATGCCCTCTGAGGAAATGACATGGCCAAGGAAGTTGACCTTATTCATCCAGAACTCACACTTGGAGAACTTGGCATAAAACTGGTGATCTCTCAACTTCTGCAACACCAACCTGAGATGATCCTCATGTTCAGCCTCTGACTTGGAAAAGACAAGGATGTCGTCGAGGTAGAGGAGTACGAACACGTCTAGCCATTCTTGGAACAGATAGTTCATGGCCCTCATGAACGTCGAAGGTGCGTTTGAAAAGCCAAACGTCATGACCGTAAACTCGTACAGACCATAACGAGTGCGGAAGGATGTCTTGGGAATGTCCTCCTCACGGACACGAATCTGGTGGTACCCCATCTTTAAATCAAGCTTTGAAAACACCTTTGCTCCATGCAACTGCTCAAATAGGTCATTGATGTTGGGCAAAGGGTACTTGTTTTTAATTGTCCTCTTGTTGATACCACGGTAGTCTTGGACCAACCTGCTAGTACCATCTTTCTTCTTCACAAAAAGACACGGGGCACCCCAAGGGGAAGTGCTTGGACGAATGAGCCCATCCTTCTCAAGCTTCACCAACTGCTCTTTCAACTCAATCAGCTCTTCCGGGCACATCTTGTATGGCTGCCGAGATATCGGCTGTGTACCAGGTTCCAGCTCAATCACGAACTCAATAGCACGCACGGGTGGAATACCTGGCAACTCCTCTGGAAAGACATCTGGGAACTCTCGAACAACTCTGACCTCCTCGATCAATGGAGCAACTCCAGCGTTCAGAGCATACAACTGTGCTGATCCCACTGTCGAGCCACAAGTGTACCAAATCTCTGCGCCTGAATCGTGCGTCAGCAACACGGTTTTGGACGGACAATCAATCTTGGCCTTGTACTTGACAAGCCAATCCATGCCCAAAATGACATCAATGTCTGAACGGGGCAAGACAATCAGAGATGAGGAAAAGATGGCTCCTTGGATACAAATCTGCACATCTTGGATGCTGCCCGCTGACTGCATCCTCGAACCTGGAGAAGCAATTGCTAGAGGTATAGGAAACCTCTCACGTGGAAGGTCAAGTGAACTGGCAAAAGCATCGGACATGAAGGAATGGGAAGCTCCGGAATCGAACAAAACTGATGCTGGAACCGAACATACAAGCAACCTACCAAGCACAATCTCAGACGACTGCTGGGCCTCTGCGACGGTCACGTTGTTCACACGGAGCGCTCGTGGCTGGGCCCACACCATCGCGTTGCTCGATGTAGAGCGAGGTGGGGGCGGAGGCAGTCGTGCGTAACGAGGGTCGATGCACTGCGGAGACTTGTGCCCTGGCTTGCCACACTTGAAGCACGTGATCTTTGGCCTGGGCTGGCCCTGTGGAGCAGGCGGCCTCGCAGAGGGTGGAGTAGAGCGAGGTCCGTGCTGCACTGGGACGGGAGGGCGGGCAAAAGTGCGGACAACTGCCCCCCTCTGCTGAAACTACTGACGCTGCGGCTGAGGCTGTGGCTTTGTAACCCAGGACTTGGCCTTCTTGTGGACCATCACTGCTGAACTGTGCTCTCTCTCCTTCCTCTTCTCTGCGGAACGCTCTGCCTCAGGTGACTCCTGTCTGATAGCCTGGTCGACGAACTCTGAGAACAGGCTTGGCGTGGACAAGGTGAGCGCATACTTGATATCCGTGGCAAGACCACCGCGGAACCTGGCAATGCGCTTGGCCTCTGACGAGACCTCCTATGGAGCGTACCTGGCAAGCCTGACGAAGGCCAGGTTATACTCCTGCACAGACCTGTCCCCCTGCCTCAGAGCTAAGAACTCCTCGCGCTTCCTCTCGATCAGTCCATTGGGAATATGAGCAGCTCTGAAATCCCTGACGAAGTCCTCCCACGTGATCTCTGCATCACCCTTGTTGGCCTTGTACGTCGAGAACCAACTTCCTGCGGCACCCTGAAGCTGGAAGGAAGCGAAGGTGACGTAGTCGACGGGTCTGACGGCGTTGGCACTGAAGTGCTTCTTGATCTCTGCGATCCAGCCATCCGCCTCCAGCGGGTCTCGAGCCTCGGAGAACCTGGGGGGGCTGATCGCAAGGAACTGCTGCAGTGTGGTGTACCGTGGTCGATCATTCCTCTGAGCACCCTGGTTCTGCAGCATCTGAAGGATCGCAGCTGTGCCCTGAGCCACTGCGGCTACAGCCTCCCCAAGGATAGGGTTCTCTGGCGGCGGCATGTTCGCTCTTGGCATCCTGTATACAGGAACACTTATGAGAACATGATCGAATCATTGAAGTAACCAGAAGTTAAAGCAATATTGACAACAAATATTACCATAGGATGCCCGCCAATCCTGTATGGACGTTTCACCTGGGGTACGCCGTAAGCGAGGTAGAGCAGTCAACCCCAAGTGGCGGCTCAGTGGTCTCAAAGACGCCAACACATCTCGTCGCTAGCAAAAAATTATAGAGGAATCGGAGCCTCATGTAAACGAGAACCTAGATTGTTTTGAAAGGGGATAAGTAGCAGAGACAAAACATCGTTTCAATTCCTCACGGAAAAAGGGGTGGGAGGGTGGGGTAAGGAGAAAACAGAAAGAGGTCCTATTCTCCGAAATTTTTCCTATATAACTACCAAAATAGTTTCTAGACTCAACTTCGGCCAGTAAAGGGTCCTACAGTCAGTCCTGCTCTGATACCAAGTTGTAAGGCCCCTGATGTGGTTCTAACTCCAACTAGTCGCTTTCGCGTCCGGTCGGAGTTAGAAGCGCATCAAACGCCACCGGCGCACGACACTCGCACTCGTGTCGCTACCGGATTCTCGACAACAGGTATATAAAGCATAACTCTACAAGAATAGAAATACATATAGAAAGATAAATAGAGCAGGGCATACAACGCCACTGTCTAACAATATAACATCATCATGAGTACAACTCATCAATACATCAAGCGGAAGCATAATAGGGACCGGGTACGGTCAAGATCCAAATTTCCCTAGAGAGGGCTACACATAAATATCCACCCACGGGAACGTTTGAACCCAACTATAAGATCCTACTGGTCGAGGTACTCGTACTCGTCGTCATCCTCCGGGGGCACCTCCACGAAGTAACGTCCGGTGCTAGGGTCGAGGTAGTAGTCCACTGCAGCGGCCGATCAGGCAAAGCGGTAAAGAGAGAAATGTAAACGGGGGTGAGAACATATCATTACGGAATAACTAACGCTACAGGAAAGGTAAAGACATAGAAAGGTTGCAGCCGTACTAGCATATATGGTGGCTACACGTTCTATCAGAATAGAGATGAGATCCAAGAAGTAACGTTGACAACGTGTCATAAGTCGGCTATTCACCTACTTACGCAAACATAACACAACCTCGTTTCCCTCTCGGTCCCCCTGGACGAAGAAAGACAACCAAGGCACGCACACGGTTTGTCAAGTTTTATAGCATGACTGTATTTGATGTTATTCTATGAACAAGGAGTAGGTCTCAAGTAGTCCAGAACCGCAGACACGGCTTTTCGAAAAGATTTACCCTGCAGGGGTGTACCAACTGTCCATTATAGACGTCGCATGTACGCCCGGTTTCCACTTGGCTAGGTAAGCGCCTGAAACTCCGGAACGTCAGAGTCCCTCTAGCTAACAACGCACACTCTGGGTGGCCCTCGGTGAGTCGACACCCAACTCAAAAGCTGGCCACGCTCTCGAATCGGACTCTACCGTGTAACTCGGGTTTGGATTACCGGTTAGTTCTCCTATGAGACCGGATCCTCAGCCGGTCTATTTGGGCCAGCCAAGAAACTATGTCCTCCAGGCCCTGGTTTGGTTTGGAAACAACTGGGGATCCAACCAGCACACACACGTTGCAAATGTAAATCAGCTCGGGCCACCACTAGAATGTACGAAGCTAGGTAGGTAAGACAAGGGGGCCCCATAAAACCCCACACACGATTAGGCACGCTCGTCAAGAAACACAATACCCGGAACTCGGGTCCTAGGTGACTCAAATGGAACAAAGCACCAGACGGGAATAGTCCAGCCTTCCACCTTTCGTCGAATATAATTTAACATCATTTAACAATAATAAATATCAACCAACTTCTTTTATAACATGATATCCCAACCATAATTATATAGAGTAAGCAGCAAGTTTTCTATCCATACTAAGCAATGGCTGAGCAGCGGTAACTTAGCAGTACAATGGTTTGCTGGGATGTGGGGATCGTGGCTGTATGGTTTAAACATGGCATATAAGGTAGGTAGGATCAAGAAACAACGTTCTAGATCTACAGCTAGGCATGAACAGAAAGTTATAAAGTAATGACACAGATCTCCCCCTTGCCTGGTAAGGTAGTCGAAGCAGCATCCACGGTACCCTCGGGCTCGGTGTCGGACAGCTCCACGTAAGTCTCCTCGTCAGTCTCAGGTGCTAACGTACGATACCGGCAAGGAAAACACACAAGTAAGCAACTGATGCAAGCTCAAACAAGGATGGCATGTTCAAGTTTTATTTACATGGTATGACCCTGTCTAGTCAAGTTTAAATGAAGGTGATGACGACAAGTCATCACTTTCACATGCATCTTATTTACATTGTAATGGCTTTGGTCTAAGCCTTAATTTAGGTGTAAGTCGCATGATAGCATGACATGATCAACAAAGCATTACAAGAATTTAAATACCATGAAAGTAAAACAGTGATTCCGGAGACGGAGTAGTGTCGGTGAACTTGACACTTAAGAAGGTGCAACAACTGTTGGAAATCAGCCACATCACATATGACAATATGTTGAGGATGACTTGAAGAAAGAAGATGACATGAAACAAGATTGAAGAGATCAGATGTTGAACATTTCAAATGCACCGAAGTTGAAATGTTGCAGGCAGAAGGATCTGAATGCTTCTGGATCAGGTGATCACACTTTGAACTCAGGAGTTGCACAAAACATCATGAGAACCTCACCATTGAAATCCTTGCAGAAAAGTACCCCAAAAACATATATTATATGTCTCAATTTGAATTTGCAAGGGCAGTTGCAAATTCAACTGAAGTTCAGGGGGCTGAGTGTAAAATTGCACCACATGAATTTTGAAAAAGGTTCAAATGATTAAAACATCATCACCATGAAACTCCTTGTGCAAAACTACCCAAAATCCATATATGGCATGAGCAATTTCAAAAAATGATCAAGCTGACAAGAAATCAAAGATTTACAGGGGGCAGACTGCAAAATTGGCCAAGCTCTAATTCACAGAGGGGCCCATTGCAAAAGTGCACCTCACCACGATGATCAGTAGTTCAAACTACCCCAAGTTCATATATGGGATGCCCCTGTTTGACAACATGGACAAATTCAGATTTGAATTTGAAAATCAAATTCAAATTGAATTTAAACCAGAAAAGAATTAAAACGAAAAAGAGAAAAAAAATAAAATAAAAAAGAAAGGAAGGCTTGGCCACTTGGGCTACCTCCTTCGATGGCCTACTGGGCTGGCCCAGCAGCCCCCCTGTGGCCCGAGCCACTCGCACGCAGGGGAAAGCAAAAAAAAAGAAAAACGGGGGGGGGGGGAGCTAGCGCCCGGCGGGATTCGAACCCCGGACCTCACGGTCTCGCTAGAACGCGCCCACCAGTTCAGCTACGAGGAGGTTCACGTCCAGTAGCCGACTCGGAGAAGAAAACATCCTCTCGGTGAGTTAACTGAAGAAAAAGAAATGCACTGCTTGCACTGCAGAAAACATTCAGGTCTTGGAGCAAAAGGAAAAAGGGGCGGCCTTGGCTGTGAATCGAGCCTGGGACCTCCCAGCTTAGCAGTCAAGGCGCCAACCAGCTGGGCTAGAAACTCCTTATGCACACAGGCCAACCTGAAGATGTAACTAGCTGTCGTGCGGGATAACTGAAGAAAAATTCAGATTTTGCACTGACGGACTGAATTCTTCAGGCAACTACGCACGCGGCGGACTTCCGGCGACAAGGGCGTCCACTACAGCCCACCGGCGACTCCATGTCGACTCGCAGCGCGTATACGGTACATCCAAGTGCCCATTCTTGCTCAGAACCTACTCCGAAAACTCGACGACGGCAAGATGTCTCTGCCTCTACGGGCCGGTTGCGCAGCGACTTGGAAACCGGCCGTGCCCATACAAGGAGGCGCCTTGGGTGCTGCAGGCAGGTTCTGGACACGCGCGGGGTGCAGCCACGCATGGCCGGGCCACACCATGGCAAGGCGGCTCGGAATGCTTGCCGACGATGAACACGGCAGCTGCGCTACGACTACAGAACGGGATCGGCCTGACGACCTACGGGAAACAGGGAGGAAGGTGAGTTCGTCAGTCACCTTAGGGAAGCTAGAGACGACCGCGGGCACGCCGTCGGTGAAGAAGGGGCCGGCGGGCGCCGACGACTCGGAGCGGCTCGCGTCTCCTAGTTCCTAGCGGAAACCATGGCTGAACAGGGAAGCTTGGAGGGGAAGAAAGGAGGCGGCGGCGGAGAAGAGGGCGAAGGGAATGGAACCTAGGGTTCCTGGGGGTCCTCTCGCCGCGCTTAAAAGGAGGGGATCGCCTCTCCCTGGACCTGGGGCTCCACTGCCGCCGTGGCAGCTCGCTGTGAGAGAGAGGGAGGGGAAAAGGAGTGTCGCGCTGGAAAGAGGAGGAAGAAAGGTGCTGATAGAGGCGAAGGTGTCCCGATGTTTCGATGAGATGGTGGAGATCGATTATGGTGGAGGCAACTTTCACGATCCGACTACGATCGTGCGAAGACGTTGCGCCTTAGCGATCGCTAAACCAACTCCGAGAGGTTATTGATCCCGCGGATGCACGATCAACCTGACCACGAAGGTCTAATTCCTGCAAGCAATCGAAGAACAAGCAAGAACTAAGAATTGCAATCTGGATATTGCGAATATAAGATGAATGATTACGAAAGTTGGGGTTCCAATGAGGTCTTGGCCTGGTCGGATGACACAAACGAAGAGCTCAAAGTTGCGGCTATGGCTAACTTATATCTAATTAAAACCCAAGTCTAAACGACGCCCTAAGGGCTGTATATATGGGGGAACAGAGGGGATTTTCGTGACCCCTTGGAGGTGGGGTCCGAAAACAACCCTAACTCGGTTTCCCCACACATACAGACTCTAAAAACAGCCTATAATGTGGTATTTCGAAATTACATGGGCCCAGCCCAATATTAAGGTGACGCAACACCTATAATTGCTCTTGGACGAAAATAATGAAGTGGCATCTCGTGTATTCCGTCCAAGCCTTCATGCATGCCTTATGGTGGCTTCAACGTGCGAAAATCCCCACTGGAAACTCCACTGTACTTTCCCCCGCGCGCACCTTCTTCTCCATTCTTGATCCCGCTCCAATGACCATCCTTCGTGTCCATGCTAGGTCCTTCATTCATAAGCAAAACAAAAGTATCTAATTTAGGCAGCATCATATGTTCATGAACAATAGAAGGATTCGCAAGAAACGAAAGTACCTGATAATTTAGTTGACGTGCACGTGCTCTAGTAACTGGTCCAGTATGTGTAGTTGGTGAGGGTATGGGTGTAACATTAGTAGGGATGTCCTCATCATCCTCCCCTTCTTGAATTGAAGTCGTCCTCAACGGAAGCTCATCATCTTCTCCCAAATAAGGTTTCAAATCTGCAATGTTAAATGTGGGACTAACCCCAAAATCTGCAGGTAGCTCAAGTTTATATGCATTATCATTAATTTTCTGTAAAACCTTAAAGGGACCATCAGCTCGTGGCATTAACTTAGACTTGCGCAAATCAGGAAACCTATCTTTACGTAGATGTAACCAAACAAGATCTCCTGGTTCAAACACAACATGCTTTCGACCCCTATCACCAGCAAGCTTGTATCTAGCATTCATGCGCTCAATGTTTTCTTTAGTTAACTCATGCATTTTTAATATCAATTCAGCACGTTGCTTAGCATCAAAATTAACCTTCTCCGAAGATGGAAGAGGCAGCAAATCAATAGGTGCACGAGGTAGAAAACCATAAACAATCTCAAAAGGGCACATTTTAGTGGTAGAATGCACTGAACGATTATAAGCAAATTCAATATGAGGTAAACATTCTTCCCACAGTTTCAAGTTACTTTTTAAAACAGCCCTAAGCATAGTAGACAATGTCCTATTGACCACTTCAGTTTGTCCATCAGTTTGGGGATGACATGTAGTACTAAAAAGTAGTTTAGTCCCCAACTTAGCCCATAAGCATCTCCAAAAATGGCTAAGAAACTTAGTATCACGATCCGAGACAATAGTATTGGGCACACCATGTAAACGAATAATCTCTCCAAAGAATAAATCAGCAACATTAGCAGCATCATCGCTTTTATGACATGGTATAAAATGTGCCATCTTAGAAAATCTATCCACGACAACAAATATGCTATCCCTCCCCTTCTTTGTTCGAGGCAAGCCTAAAACAAAGTCCATGGATATGTCCTCCCATGGAACACTAGGTACAGGTAAAGGCATGTATAAACCATGAGGATTGAGTCGTGACTTAGCTTTTTGACATGTAGTGCAGCGAGCAACAAAACGCTCAACATCCCGTCTCATCTTTGGCCAAAAGAAATGTGTAGCAAGTACGTCCTCCGTCTTTTTCACGCCAAAATGTCCCATTAATCCTCCTCCATGCGCCTCCTGCAACAACAAAAGACGAATAGAGCTAGCTGGAATGCATAGCTTGTTAGAACGGAACACAAATCCATCATTAAGCACAAACTTGTTCCATGTTCTACCCTCTCTACAATTCTGCAATACATCTTTAAATTCCGCATCATTTACATATTGTTCTTTGATTGTCTCTAAACCGAATATCTTGAAGTCAAGTTGTGAAAGCATAGTATAACGACGAGACAAAGCATCAGCAATAATATTATCTTTCCCCTTCTTGTGTTTAATGACATAAGGGAAAGTCTCAATAAATTCAACCCACTTAGCATGTCTACGATTAAGTTTTGCTTGACTTCTTATGTGTTTCAAAGATTCATGATCAGAATGTATAACAAATTCTTTGGCCCATAAATAATGTTGCCAAGTTTCTAATGTCCGAACAAGAGCATATAATTCCTTATCATAAGTAGAATAGTTCAGACTAGGCCCACTCAATTTTTCAGAAAAGTATGCAACAGGTTTAGCATCTTGTAATAACACACCTCCCAAACCAATCCCACTAGCATCGCATTCAAGCTCAAAAGTCTTATTAAAATCAGGAAGTTGGAGCAAAGGAGCATGTGTTAACTTATCTTTCAATACCGTGAAAGCTTCTTCCTGTGCGGTACCCCAAGTAAAAGGCACATCCTTGCGTGTAAGCTCATTGAGAAGTGCAGCAATGGTGCTGAAATCTCTCACAAAACGCCTATAGAATCCAGCGAGGCCAAGAAAACTCCTCACTTGTGTGACCGTTTTGGGCTGCGGCCAACTCTCAATTGCCTCGATCTTGGCATGATCAACTTCAATTCCCTGCGGAGTAACAACATAGCCAAGAAACGACACTCGGTCGGTGCAAAAGGTGTACTTCCCAAGGTTACCAAATAAACGTGCATTACGTAGAGCAATAAAAACAGCACGTAAATGATCCAAATGTTCCTCCAAAGATTTGCTATAAATCAGTATATCATCAAAATAGACTACCACAAATCGTCCAATGAAAGCACGTAAAACCTCGTTCATTAATCTCATAAAAGTGCTAGGTGCATTAGTTAACCCAAAAGGCATGACTAACCACTCATATAATCCAAACTTAGTTTTAAATGCCGTTTTCCATTCATCCCCTAATTTCATGCGAATTTGATGGTATCCACTACGCAAATCAACTTTGGAAAACATGGTAGAGCCACTTAATTCATCAAGCATATCATCTAGCCTAGGAATAGGATGACGATAACGAATAGTAATATTATTAATGGCTCGACAATCAACACACATACGCCATGTTCCATCCTTTTTAGGCACTAATATAACAGGAACAGCACAAGGACTAAGGGATTCACGTATGTAACCTTTGTCGAGTAGCTCTTGTACTTGACGCTGAATCTCCTTCGTCTCCTCCGGATTGGTACGGTATGGCGCACGGTTGGGCAGCGAAGCACCGGGAATTAAGTCAATCTGATGCTCAATCCCTCGAATAGGTGGTAATCCCGGTGGTACGTCTTGTGGAAAGACGTCAATAAACTCCTGCAAAAGGTCAGTGACAACAGGAGGCAAAGAAGGAGGCAATTCCTCAAATGAAAACAAGGCTTCTTTGCACACAAAAGCATAGCACACATATTGACTAACATCCAAATCCGAAATATCAACCTTAGTAGCAAGCAAAGTTGGACTAGTCAATTTAATTTCATTAGAAACAACAGAAGAAGATTTGCTATTAGTCTTATGTTGTTGCTCAAATTCTTTAGCTGCTATCTCATTTTCACTCTTATTTTTCTCCTGTTTAGCTTTACTAGCTCTAGCAAGATCATCTTTCACAATTTGTTCAGGAGACATAGGAAGTAAAGCAATATTTTTATCCTGATGAACTAGAGTAAACTGATTTGTCCTACCATGGTGTACAACATTCCTATCAAATTGCCATGGTCTACCAAGTAAAAGAGAGCATGCTTGCATGGGTACCACATCACAATCAACATAATCAGCATATGCAGCAATGCTAAAGTGCACACGAACAGAACGTATTACCTTAATCTTACCACTATTGTTAAACCACTGAATATAGTACGGATGGGGTGTGGTCTTGTGGTGAGAGATAGCTTCTCCACCAACTCCATGCTAGCCAAGTTGTTGCAACTCCCTCCGTCAATGATGATGCGAACCGAACGTTCTTTCACCACTCCCTTTGTGTGGAACAAATTATGCCTCTGGTTTTGCTCGGCCTTCGTTACCTGCACACTTAATACACGTTGAGCAACCAAACTAGCATATTTATCTGCATCATCAGGAGTCATATACTCTATATCATGAGCATCATCATGGGCACCCTGTTCCTCATGAGCAATGAGAACTAGAGTCTCCTCATCATAGTCACTCGCTGACTCATACCCACCATCCGCCGTAATAGTCATCACACGCTTGGAGGGACAGTCTTTTGCGAAGTGACCTCCACCTTGGCACCTGCGAAATTTAATATCACGATCTCGTGCTTGCCCTGTGGACGCCATGGAGGAAGAAGAACTCGCCACTGGACCACTCTGTGCACCCTTGAATGGTGGCGCTGGCTGTTTTGGTGGCTCCCTGTAAGAATGAGCGGCTAGAGTAGATGGTGGCGCAGCAGGACGTGTGGATGTAGAAGCTCCACGCGATGTCCATGATGTATTTCGTCCTGCAGAAAAGTTAGGTCTCGTAGCGGCCTGTCGATCCTGCACTTCACGTTCAGCTTTACAAGCAAGATGAAACAAACGAGTGATAGTAGCAAAGTCCTTGTATTCTAGAATAGTTTGTATCTCCCTGTTTAAGCCACCCATAAAACGTGCAAGCATAGCTTCATTATCCTCTACTAGGCCACATCTAATCAATCCAGTTTGTAATTCTTGATAATATTCCTCTACAGAATTTTTTCCTTGTCTCAAACGCTGTAATTTTTGTAACAATTCACGTTGATAATAAGGAGGAACCCAGCGAGTACGCATAGCATCTTTTAAAGCAGCCCAAGTAGTTGGAATATTATTAGCATGCAATCTACAATGTTCAGACCACCAAATAGATGCAAAGCCCGTGAATTCACAAACAGCAGCAGTAACACGTCTATTCTCAGGATATTGTAAACATGTAAAACGTTGTTCAGTTTCTAACTCCCAAGTAAGATAAGCATCAGGAATATATCTACCCTCAAACGGCTTAAGATTCAATTTAAGTTTAGGCACATGTTCATCATCGCGTACCTGAGGGGGTGGTTGGTGTCGACCGTGGCGAATGTTGGGACGTGGACGTCCAGCTGGCTGCTCATAGGCCGCTTCCTGTTCCACCTCCTCCTCGTAATCACCCTCGTAGTTGTCGTCCTGGGCGACGTCAGAAGCAGCAGCAGCAGCAACTGCAGCAGTAGGAGGAGCACCAATACCAGCAGCTTGTCCTCGCGGAAACAGAATACGTCGTGCACGTGGTAGTGGCGGTGGCTGTGGTTGTGCTGAAGGTAGGCGTGCGATCAACTCAGTAAACTTGGCGTCGAGCTTGGTGTCGATCATTTTCTCCACGCCATCAATCGCCTCTGCAAATCTGGTCTCGATGTCCTGCGCCTGTTGAGACATCATACGTGCAAATTTATCATGTAACTCCTTGTTTGTCATGTTCTCCCAATCGGGTGCATCCCGCGCCACTTCATCATGTGATCCTGGCATGGTTAGCAGAAATAGAAAACACACAGGAATATGATCCTACTTCTACTAATGGGATGGATGTGGGGTGGCGGAAAGCACAAATCCGTCAAGCTTTTCTTACGTTCTTACCGATTCTTACCTAGCAGCAGGTGGTGATGTACAACCAACGGGTCAAAACTCTCAGAGATATGGTAGAGCGATGGCCAGGAGGTGTCAAAACGCACGATGTAGAATATATGTGGAGCTGTAGGAAGGCTGACAAGTATGGTAGGAAAAACTCAACAGTAATCAAAACAGAGATGCAAAGCTGAATAAACACTCAACGTCGGTACTGTGCTGATCCTAGGCTAGACCGTACTAGAGACGCGAGCCTAAAACACCAACGAAAACACGGCGCGGCACGTAACAACTGTGAAGCACACTCTGAATTTTTTTTCTCTCTCTTTTTTTTTTTTTGCTTTTTTTTTTGGCGATGCGGGACTGCGGGGGCTGAAAAAGTGCGAAAAAATCACTATGGTGGCGAACGTCTCAAAACGAGTTTCTGGACCTAAGGAACGTATGGGCACGAAATTTTTTTACCCCTGAAAATTTTGGCCTAAAAACTGCTCTGAATTTTTTTTTTTTTTTTTTGGAAATCACCCTCTTCTACGTACGACAAAAGATTGGTGAAATCCGACTCTAATCAACTCAAAACTATTCTGGCTACGGGGATATCAGGAACCGTACTGATGGTGGAACTCAACTCGGACTCGTGAGACGTGGTGGTGTATATGGACTCTGCTTGGCGGAACGTGGTGGTGTATCTGGATTCGGATTGGCGGAACGTGGTAGGATGACTACTGGTGCGGCGGCGACGTGGCAAACTGTGATCAGAACTCGAAACTCTAAGGGAACTAGACGCTAAGATCAGCAACTTGACACAACGATGCAACCGTAAATTCAACAAAGCAAGTACTGAAAAGAAAACTGGACAAAGGCTAGGACTGTCTTGGGACGTGATGATCTAACCCTAATTTTTTTTTGTTGGCTTTTTCTTGGACTGTAGGTATGAAGAACAGAACCAATCTAGACTATGAAAACTGGTAAATCTCACCGAGAAACCTGGAAATCTGATACCACTTGATAGAGGCGAAGGTGTCCCGATGTTTCGATGAGATGGTGGAGATCGATTATGGTGGAGGCAACTTTCACGATCCGACTACGATCGTGCGAAGACGTTGCGCCTTAGCGATCGCTAAACCAACTCCGAGAGGTTATTGATCCCGCGGATGCACGATCAACCTGACCACGAAGGTCTAATTCCTGCAAGCAATCGAAGAACAAGCAAGAACTAAGAATTGCAATCTGGATATTGCGAATATAAGATGAATGATTACGAAAGTTGGGGTTCCAATGAGGTCTTGGCCTGGTCGGATGACACAAACGAAGAGCTCGAAGTTGCGGCTATGGCTAACTTATATCTAATTAAAACCCAAGTCTAAACGACGCCCTAAGGGCTGTATATATGGGGGAACAGAGGGGATTTTCGTGACCCCTTGGAGGTGGGGTCCGAAAACAACCCTAACTCGGTTTCCCCACACATACGGACTCTAAAAACAGCCTATAATGTGGTATTTCGAAATTACATGGGCCCAGCCCAATATTAAGGTGACGCAGCACCTATAATTGCTCTTGGACGAAAATAATGAAGTGGCATCTCGTGTATTCCGTCCAAGCCTTCATGCATGCCTTATGGTGGCTTCAACGTGCGAAAATCCCCACTGGAAACTCCACTGTACTTTCCCCCGCGCGCACCTTCTTCTCCATTCTTGATCCCGCTCCAATGACCATCCTTCGTGTCCATGCTAGGTCCTTCATTCATAAGCAAAACAAAAGTATCTAATTTAGGCAGCATCATATGTTCATGAACAATAGAAGGATTCGCAAGAAACGAAAGTACCTGATAATTTAGTTGACGTGCACGTGCTCTAGTAACTGGTCCAGTATGTGTAGTTGGTGAGGGTATGGGTGTAACATTAGTAGGGATGTCCTCATCAGGTGCGTACCCCTTCGTCCAGGTGGGCTGAGGAGGAGACGGCCCAGATGGGCCTGGCCTGGCCTGGCCGGCTGGGAGGAAAAGGGAAGGAGGCCCAGCTATTCCAGAACAGAAAAACCAGCAGGAAAAGAAAAAGAAAAAGGATAAAAGAAAAAGGAAAAAATATATATATAAAAATATATATTTAAACCCTTGAGGCACACTTGATCACCCAAAAATGGGTTGGGCAATTTAGAAGCAAGGAAAAATTGCCACAGAAAAACAATACCATTTCCTATTTAAAATTAAATAGAAAAGGTTCTTGTGGACTTTTGAGGAGGAGAACACAAGGTGCAAAAATTCCATAATCTTGATAATCTTGAACATTGCATTAATCCTCAATTTCTAAAAATGGTTTGGGCATTTTTGGCAACAACAAAAATGTGAGCTCATTTTGAATTTCAAAAATCACTTTGAACTAGAGCCTTTGTTTTTGAGGATGGCAAAAATACCTTGAGGATTTTAAAACCCTTGCCACATCAAGAGAAATGGCTAGGCCAAGTTTGGGGTCAAGTAGAGCAAGCACCCAACAAGGAAAAATCCTCCAACACCCTTCTTGAACCACTTTGGATGCCAAAACAAACAACCCAAATGGGCTCCAATCCCCATGCAAATTTAAATCACCACATGAAATTATAAAGTTTAGCATCATGCCAAGTCACATAGTCAACAGACAAAGTACAATCTCATGATGTTTTCAATTTATTGCACATGGGCTGTTACAAGTTCTCAACCATCCATTGATGCCATCGGAGTTTGAACGCGCTTGGCATGACCTCATGGAGAAGTATAACCTGCAGAATGATGAAATTATGAATGCGCTCTGGAAAGACCGAGAAGAATGGATATCACCTTACTACAAGGAGGTGTTCTGTGCACGGATGACATCAACACAGAGAATTGAAAGCATGAACAAGATCTTGAAGAGAAACTTTGTCAAGGAAAGACACGACCTACAGATATTTGCGTCGCAGGTGGACAGATGCATCCAGACGAGGAAGGGCAACGAGCATGCAGAGACCATGGCTAACGAGGTATGGTACAAAAAATCTTTTTAAAGCTCATATACGCAGTTCAGACTCGGCTACTGATTTTCCTTCGAACTTAAAAAATGTACTTCTCTTTCCGTATGAACAAAAATGAGATGAAAAGTGTGATGTTAAATGCAGTTCTCTTCTGTATATAAAAAATGCATTCAGATCAGAGCAGTCCCATGACAACCCAACAAAGTATTTGGTGCGCCACTACAACCAGTCCGATGATTTTGACTGGGCAAGACATAAGTTCCAGGTTGTCACTGACGTGACGAACGGTATCTACGAATGCGAATGCAAACTGTGGACACACACAGGTCAGTGAGACGAGAAAATAAGGCACAAAAAAGCATAATGAAGTTCACTAGAATAAAAAAATAAAAAAGTACATATTTTTTATGCAGTTCACAAACCCTAAATTATCTGTTACATATTTAATTGAAGTTTTCTCGCACTTACAACCAAAAAAAATAAATGAATATTTGCTGCAGGGTTGTTCTGCGTACACATCGTTTGCATGTTGGATCAGCTGTGGGTGGACAAGATACCTGAGGAGTACATATTAAAGAGGTACACACGGAACACGCGGCAAAATGCAACTTTTGACCGCAGAGACTACAAACAAACTACTCCAGATGGAAGTTCAATGTTCTGTCGTAGGAGGCTACTTGTAGAAACAGCCATGGACCTGTCAAACAGGGGTGTGAAGTCGGATAGCGGGTTCAACAGAGCGTTATATGGGATGAGAGCACTCATAGAAGAAGTTGACGTGTTGAACGAAGAAGAGGCGGAGAACAACAAGAATGAACGGAGTGAGGAAAAGGAAGATGAGCACAAACATGACGCTGATGGTGTAGCTCCTACTGTGGAAGAAACAATTCTTACCCCACCTGTATCAAACACAAAAGGGAGAAAGAAGGAGAGCAAGTCAGCAAATAAAAAAGCTGCAGCAAAGGATGTATGTTCTGAAAAGAAGAACAAGCCTGAGCCAGAGCTAGACAGCGAAGGGAGGCCACTCGGAGTGAGGATGTGCAAATCATGCGAAAAGATTGCGGGGCACAACTCGAGGACATGCAAGAAGAGGCTAGAAAAAATCAAGGCCAAAAATGCCACCACATATTACCAAGCTGACCAACAAGAAGATTTGACAAAGATAAGATTGTGCAGCATCTGCAAAAATAGAGAGAAGCATAATGCAAGAACTTGCCCACAGAGAGAAGAAGCAAAAGATGAAGAAGATGAGGAAGAAGATGATGATGAGGAAGAAGATGATGAAGAAGATAAGGAAGAAGATAATGATGAGGAAGAGGGAAAAGACGAAAAAGAAGATGAAGATGAAGACAGCGAAGGACCAGCGTCAACATCGAAGGGAAAGGGCATTAAGAAAATAGAGCATAGGCAAGCATCGCAGCGGCATGGGCGCGTTACAAGGAATAACACGTTCAACAAGAAGAAAACAAATGGAGCGACAAACAATGAAGCAATTGCAGTGCACGCTTTGAGAAGAAGCACCAGGAACAGGACATAGCTCAGCCTACATACATTGTAGCCTTTTTACATACATCAACTTCATCCATTTATGTAGCATATAATAGAGATAACTTGAATTTAGTGGACAACAAAAAAATAGACTTCGAGATATAATGTTGAAGTCCAATTTAATATACATAGCGCAAAAAACAGGTATACTTTGTATTCAATGCTCTCTGGTGCGATTGAGGAAAATGCAGTTCTCTCTAGAAAATGAAATGCAGATGAGATATGAGTGTCATTTTAAACATGCAGTTCTATTCTGTTTTCATAACAATAATAGATGATACAAAAATGCAGTTCTCTTATGTGTGCAGAAGCTGGGATGGCAGTGTAATGTTAAAAAAATGCAGTTCTCTACTATTTGCAGAAGCTCATATGGAGAAAAAAAGTAAATAATGTGGTTATAAAATAAACAATACTCTACATGTAGTAGAGACTCGGATTCTTCATGTGTACATTGCAGTGCGCTTACCGCGAACAATGCAATGAGCCAGCATGTAACCAGTGCAGTTCTCTTAATATAAAAAAAAATGGAGCTCTTGATTAGCGCACAAATGCAGTTCTTTGTTCCAAAGAAAAAACTATTTTCCAAAACTTTTTGATTATCAACACTGTAAAGCGTTGAAGGCCCTCTTTTGCGCAATGCAGTGCACTTTGCAAAAAAAATTATATATTATATAGATATTCTGTTAACCAAGTGTGGGGGGGATCCCCCCCCCCACCCCCACCCCCCCCAACCCACCAGCAAAACACATCCTCCAATAAAAATATGTAAGGATAGTTTCCGCTGACAAAGATAAAAATTAGATGAAACTACATTATATACTTAGTCAAGCAGAGTTGCTTTCTCCGTTATATTACATAGATGTACATAAAAAGGAGAACATCCTAGTGAATATGTTTAACAGATCCCATACATAAAAAAGGAGCGACAAAACTATTTACAATGAAGTTTCTAAAACACATCAAATAGGTCTGATGTTGTTCTATGCCTCATCCTGCTCCTGCGAGTCAGGTTTGGCAGTGAGACCAAGAGACTTGCAATGAAACTCGCTCGGTGGGACCATATTGTCAGGGTGGAACAGAATCTGGAACAGGAACTCAGCCTTCCAATCCACGACATCAGCTTCCTGCGATCAAAAAACAGCAACAAGATAAAACGAAACAGCTACTGACAAGAGAAAGGTGATACTACTGCAGACAGGAAGAGGAAATATATGAAGGATTACATTGCGCTTTTAAAACTTCACAACAAAGCTTCTGCCGTCATAAAACTGAGCCATCTTCAGAACAAAAAAGCCGCACTCATTGGGGCCCTGTGCAGGGGTGCCCAAAAAGCTAGCTTTCTTTGAAACATCGACCCAGTCTACCGACTCCTTCTTATTGTATTCCTTTTCTCCGTAAACATGCTTCATCAAAGCAGTCATCCTGATCATCTGTTGAAAAACGACATAGACAAATGCACGCAACAAGTACACGTCACGAAAACTGTCGTTCAGCTCGTATACATGTGAAACCGAAAATATACAAAGATGAGTAAAGCGAACATTTTACCATTTTAGTGCGGTCGCTGTGGTAGTCAGACTTACGCCACCTCGTCGTTTCATCAAACGATCCGCGGTATCTCCTAGTGTCATGGATATCGAGGGTCAAGGTGCCTGTTCATCGTGTATAAAGAGTAGTGTTGATCTTTCATCCGTGGTAACACGATCTGAATTGGTTTTAAACAAAGGTGTTTCGCAGTTTGAGTGGGGGACAGGATTACTAGAAAAAAATGACGCAAAAAAATAAGAACAGCGAGATGAAAACCAGAAAATCTGAGAACTTACTAATTTACAATTAAGAAGGTTCACATCATCGCGGACATATGCTTTGAACTGCCTTGTTGCATCTTCAACATTGAACTTGGTATGCACAAAGGGCAACACGACGTTTCCGTGTTCATCTCTCTTTGCGCGATCATTCATTTGAAGCACATACTTAATTCATATAAAAAAATGCATTAATGCAGTTCGTCTAGCAAAATAAAAAAGGATCTTCTAATGTAAGCAAAACAAAATGCAGTTCACCAGGCGAAAAAGCTAAAAAAGAAAACAATTAAGAACACAGCATATTAATGCAGTTCGGTCTGGGATGAGTGAAAAAAAGAGTTACGTATGCAGTTCATTAGTAAGTTCCGAGAAAACGACATTTCCTGAGCTTTGAGTAAAATTATTCAAACAAGTTATCTTTTTTATTATATAGTGGCAACGCAGTTCGCACCTAAAAGCAACATCTTTGTATTATACGCTGGCAATGCAGTTCACCTACATCAAGAAAAAAATAAAAAAGGGGAGGAATGAGAAATACCGTGACAAATAGAGGGGGAAGAAGAACCCATTCACCAGATCGGTAAACCACATTCATTCGCTGGTCAATCTTCGAGTAATTAATGATATGATCCATCAAATCCGAGTCCATGAAACCCGCTTTGTAGAAAGTTAAGAACATGTAGTCAACAGACACAGTGTATACTTCGATAGGATTCCTGTACATGAACAGCGCGGACCTGCTCAACAAAAATAACACGGCGAGTGGGGATAGGGTTAGGAACGCAAATAAAGGCGTTCTTAACACAACAAAAAAATAAACGACATAGCTACAACTATAAGAAAAGAAGAAAACTATAGAAAAAGGAAGTGACTGGCTGTGTTTCTTCCTGAACGCAGGGCTCGACACAACTTCCAATAGTTTCCTCGCTTCCACTAGAGAGCTGAACCTCGCAGGCTGCAACTTCTGTACCGGCGTTCTATATTTTGATGGCTTCTGCACAACCCTCTTGTTGGATAGAATAACTGCCTCACTTTCAATTTGACATTCCACAACTGCACTCCTCGTCCTCTTGTGAACTTGTGGAGGAGTCATAAAGTCCTCATCAGTGCTTTCGACATTCGGAGGGCTGACTACCCTCCTGGACCTCTTACTGGGTGCATTCTTCATAGGTTTTGAAGGAGATTGTGCACTCCTCGTCCTCTTACACACAGGTTCCTTTGCATGCTTGGCAGGGGGGTCTTCAATAACATAATTCTTAATGGTTGGAGTGTGGACCTGAGTTTCAAACAATGAAATTCCACCTTGGTACGCGCCTTCATCAAAGCCTGCGAAAAAAAATTGTGAATTTCAATAACAAAAAAGGGGATAATGCAACATACTAACAAGCATTGTGTAACGCAGTGCACTTTTCCTATGAAAGAAAAAACACATGAAACTAAATGCAGTGCACCTTCATGTACAAAAAAACGATACAAAGCTGCTACGTGCATGCAGTACATATATAAATGATTATGATGATGATCATACAGTCCTATATTATACTAAAAATAATTAACAAAACAAAGTAGGCCTTCCCCCCGTTTCTGTGCCAAATGAAGTTCTCTTAATATAAAAAACGTTGTGCGGACGAAAAAAAAAGTAATAACCTTTTTTTAAAATTAAAAGGGATGTCAAGTCCAGACAGCAATACGAAGATGTCATCCAACTTTAGAGCATTTCCTTATGGATGTAGCCAATGTGCTCTTTTCCAAACTTAGCAACAGCTTCACCATCCCAGCTCTGCATGAATTGGAACATGAAAAATCCACAATCATGCCTGTAGAAAAAAAAATAAACACATTGATAAATGAAGTTCACTCAAGAACGAATTGCTTCTGATACTAGTAAAACCAATGCAGTTCGCTATACCGAACGCTGATACAGTTCTAAAATAAAAGTATAAAAGTAGGGGAAAATGTGGTACTAATTTAGTAAAGAAGTTCAGCTCGATATACAAAAATAAACAAATGAACATAGAAACAACTTTTAACACAATGGTTGTAATGCAGTTCTCTCAAAAGGAAAAAGAAACTAATGACACATTTTTAATGCAGTTCGCTCAAATGGGAGAAATGCTTCTGGGTTCAGTAAAGCAAAGCATAACGCTATGCACACAAAAATATACAAATAAGAAAAAAGATAGAAGAACAAGTGCGAACCCGTTTCCCTGCTATGGAACATTGACATGACTCAACACAAAGCCGACAACCGTGGGAGGGTTCAACGGCTCATCGCAGCTTGCCCTGCCCTCTTTCCAGACTTTTTTGATGTTCTTAACCATTTTCCTAAATACAATGCTTCCATGTTCACTTTCAGGGCCATTTATTGAGTCAAGAAACTCAAATCGCTTTGCAGACAGGTTCAAAGTGACCAAGCAGTAGTGGCCTATTGCATCCTTTATTGATGCAGGAGGAGGATCAAATGTTGCGAACATGATCTGATTAAAAAATTGAATAGAACAAACCGGATGAGAACAAAGGAAAAAAACAAACAACATCTAAAAATGACTGGGAAGAGCAAAATGATGCAATACCAAAATTTTCTTGTCCACACGTTCCTGTGCGCTTGAAGAAAACATCTTTTTCAAAGTCCTATTTGTGGAACCGCCATTCCAAATTGAATTCTGTAAAAAAATACAAAAACCAAGAAAGATAATGTGGCCGCTGAAAATAAGCACAATAAAACATAGGCGAGGGGAGGCGTGTGATATAATTAAAGAAAACACTTACAAATAGGTTATAGGGGACAATCATAGTTTGTGATCCTTTGAACCTCTCAGCTAGCATAGATACACCAATATTTGCAAGACGAGTGCTCAGCGTTCCGTATGCCCAAAACGACTCGCCAACATGACCAACAGTAATATCACCAAACTCGTCCTTGAATGCAACTAAATCCCTTCAGGAATATAAGAAAAAATCGCAGCAAAAAGGTAATAAGCTGCATGCACCTTACAAAAATAAAAACAAAAATAAAGCAACCAGATATAAGGACGAAGAGAAAGAACATATGTCTTCTTCTTATCCCTCCTAGCCCTCGTAACAGCATCAAATAACTCGTTGTATCTCCTCAGAAGTGCTGGATCGATACTGGACGAAGTGACAACAGTAATTCCTCATCTAAAAAACATAGAAAAACCCCAATGTCAGACAATAGAGCATAAACACCATAAGTTTAGCCAGACTAGAACAAAAAATAATGCAGTTCACTTACCTTCGGTATCGGAGTCCACATCCTGCACATCCGCGGAGACATCTTCGCTGAGGGTCAACTTATCCAAGCCAGTGATGTCATCGTCCGAAATGCTCATGTCCTGCACACTACTTGGTTGTTCCTCTTCAGAGCCGATCAAAATCGTCTCAGCTGCAGCTTTGCTTGTCTCAACTGGAACATCCAGATTGGTCCCGGCCAGATTGCCTTGAGGCTTCTCGGTGGCACGAGGGGCAACATGAAAAATCTCGGGAATATTATCACCAGACAACAAAACAGATGGCGAAGCAACAAGATCAATGCCGGCAGCTGTGCCCGAAGCATCAGCTACAGCTCTAGCTCCTTTGCTCTCTTCTGCAGTTCCGGCTGTAGCGCAAGGATATCCTTCTCTCTCTCCAACCTTGTCAGCATCCGCTACATCCTCCCTTCCTTCAGCCCTTTCTACATTATCAGCAACAACAGAATCCTCCCTTCCTTCTCTTTCTTTTGCCTTTTCAGCCTCGGCAGAGCCCTCGCCTGCTTCTCTCAAATCTGCCTTGTCAAACTCCACATTGGCATCACCTCCTTCTCTCGCTTCTACATTGTCATCCTCTATAGTGCGCTCCCCTCGGATTTCATCATTTAACGCACGGTCCTGATGAATTAAAACAAAACATTAAACAAATGATGCTGATGCAGTTCACTAAGCGAAAAAAATGCTAAAAAACCAAAATGCACCACGTGTCAAATATAAAAATAATAATAACATGAATGAAGTTCTTTGTGCTCACCAGACCAGCGTCTCCTTCCATCTCTCTGGACACGTAAGCCTCATCAACCTTGTCAGCGCCACCGTCTGCTTCCTTCCCATGAGTTTCAACAATTGTTTCGCGATCCTAAAAAAACAAAATGCAGCTCTATAAAACATATTATTTGTAGTTCACTACTAAAAAAAATGCTACTCCTTCTCTGTTACATATTTTTTCAGGAAAATTCAGTTCGCTGACGCTGCTGGTGCATGTATAATTCTTTGGTTTTTAAACTGCAAAACAATAAACTGCAGTTCACTACCACTGCTTGTGCAGTTGTGCTTCTTTTTTTTTAGACACTACGTAAAAGAATAAACTGTAGTTCACTACCGCTACTAGTCCACATATGAATCTTTGATTTGAACACTACAGTAACATTAAAACATAATGAAAATGTACAGTAGAAAAGGTACAAAAAATTCAAACATTGTCTATGACGCCTTCGTCGACAAGATTGTCTCTAGCAGCATCAATAACAGGGGGTTGCTGCCTATCAGACACGATATCTGAGTCAAAAGCATGTTGGTCGTCCGGGTCATTATCGGGCCGCGCGTTTGCGTTAGAAGACTCTCCTCCGCACTGCAATAATAAAAAAGCATGCAAAAAAAACAAATGTCAATGGCATATGAAAATAAAAGAATATTAAAAACAAAAGAAAATATTGATACAAAAGCAGTTCACATATGACATGAAAAGAAGCATACATCGGCAGCAGCGCGATCAGACAAGGAAGCCCTAACAACATTTTCCCGCCTGTCCATTTCCTTCACAAGTGCCTCAGCTTCCTGCTCATACCTAGCACACTTGACATCCTGGGAATGCTTGAACTGAACAAATGCCGCCCTGACATTCGAAACTGACAGATTAAGGAATTGAAGCTGCCCACAATCAAAGTTGTGAGCAGCATCGATTTCTGCTTCAGAAGGTCCTTTGCCAGGAGTAAACATTCCAGCAATATTCCTCATCCTAGCGCCAGATGTTGGGAGATCGGAAGTTAAATTGATAACCCTGTCAAGAAGCTCGTCAACCTGGACGAAAATATTGCGGTCATCATGAGCCTCGCCGTGAGAACCTCCAGCAGAGCCCCTAGCAACACCATCAACCCGCCTAAGTGGAGAACCCCTAGCAACACCATCAACCCGCCGAATGGGTGAACCCCTAGCAAGAGGCTCACGGAAGCTGGGATGCAGTTCAATGTCCCCTATTGCCTTCCACTGAACAAAAAAGAAAGCAGTGCACATGTAATAAAGTAAGAGGTTCACATTTAGCATGTCGAAAAAACAAAAAAAGAAGATAATGACAAAACATAAAGAAACTGAAAATTGTGAACATACAGGCAACTTGCCAAACTTGTAGGTATCCAGATGAATCTTTCCCCTTATAATCATGTCGGCGTTGTGAATCTTCTTCAACTCCTGATGGGACAGAATTGCAGCACGTGGCGTGCGTGTATGCATAACAGATACATTGCGAAGATTCAAGCTATCGAGGTACATGAACAGAGGCACAATGGTGCAGCCCTCAGCACAGTTATGCTTGCTCCCTTCAGAATTCCACTTGTACACTGCAGCCTGCAGCTAATCAACAACTAGCTGGCAAAAGTCCATCTCAACCATGGAATCAAAGTTCAGGTTTTCAACCATGGCAGCTACCCTGGACAACCGAGTGGCAGGGCTGGGGCAAAGCAAACTCTGAAAAAACAATGAGAAAGAAAACCTTCACAACCATATCAACCTTCGCAGGATCCTTAACCAAGTTACGGAGTAGTTCAAGCAGGTCTTTCACATCTATGCTATGAGAGCGGTTAAAACCAAGCTCGTCCTTTAGATTAGCCAGAGAATCATCATGGCCGCTTTCGGCAGGCCTGGGAGCGGTACGAGTACCCATAGGGAACTCGAAAATGTGATGAACTGCCACACGATTTATTTCCAGAACCTTGTTTGGCCCACAGTCTAGTTTCATCGTGTCGGGGTTGATCTCTCCCATCAACTTGCACATAAGCACACGTGACACATTCTTCTTCACTTTCATATTGAAGACAATGCCGAAACCTGCTAGCTGAACCAAAATTCTGTGCGGCTCCTTCAACAAATCAACGGCTTTACATACATTTGGAATAGACAGCCGAACAGTCTTGTTGAATCGCCATTCCCCCGTAGCATCGTCTTCGGACTTCTTCCTTTTGGTACTCTTGGCAATCTACAAAAAAAAATAAAGATGCAGTTCACATTAGCATCTGAATGTTATCTTGAGAATGCAGTTCTCTTATGTAACAAAAAGAAAATGAGTTGGAAGTGAGTTGTTAAAAAATGCAGTTCTCTTCTATATAAACAATATGATATGACAATGTGTTATTAAAATGCAGTTCTCTTCTATTTTTTGTTAAACCAAAATATGGGGGCCCCAACCTCCCCTTAAACAAACTCATATACAAAAAATGCAGTTATCTTCTATTTTTTGTTAAACCATATATGGGGGAGTCCCCCCCCCCCAACCTCCCCTTAAACAAACTCATATAAAAAAATGCAGTTCTCTTCTATTCTTTGTTAAACCATATATGAGGGGGGTCCCCCCACCAGAACCTCCCCTTAAACAAACTCATATACAAAAATGCGGTGCGTTGCATATATACTACATTAAAAGCTAGAATAAAAACTGCTAGGTTTCATTTAAACAATGCAGTGTTGTCCGCGAATATAGTACGACTCATAAGACTCCCTGCTGAAACAGCTCAAAAAGATAATGCAGTTCACATCAGTAGCTCGTGTGACAAGGAGATAAATTAAAAGCAGCAATAAAAACATCGGCAAAAAAAAGTGACAAACAGCAAGATACCTTCGCAGCATCAATATCCTCCCCGTCAGAATCCTCCTCACCAGAGTCGTTGTCAAGCGTTTCTGCAGCTGCCTTTGAGCGTGCACGCTTGGATGGGCCATCAAAATCAACACCAGAGTAATCGTCAGCACTTGGCCGCTTTCTTTGAACCTCGGCATAATTGGGCCTCTTTCAGTAATCAACCCGGGGACTGCGTCGTGGAGAGATTAAGCCTACCTCTGCAACAGTGTTGAGTTTTCTCTTCACAGTATTCTTTAAAGGGACAAAGTTAGCAGAATTATTTGAGTCTGCAATCCTCCTTCCTATCTCCTTGCCCTCCTCAAACATTACTCGCTTCTCCTTCTGATCCTGCTTCGCCTTGTGCTCCTTATCGAAACGATTAGCAAGCGCAATCGCTTTCTTCCTTTTCCTCTCGTTGTCGGCTGCAATCTGATCAGGCACCATCCAATCCTGAGTCACTGGTTCTGTGCCATCAACAGATTGCGACTGAGTATCGGTAATTTCAGGTACACCCGATGTCCCGTCCCCGACAACATCGGCTGAGAAATAACGGGTAATCAAATAGTTAACACCCCCACCACCAGACCCACCAGGGTATAAAACTGTAGGTGGAATAAAGTATGTGTGAGAGAGGAAAAACTAAACTAAATACAGCTAATATAAATTGGGCCACACATATATGGTGAAAAAAGGCAATGTACATAAATGCAGTGCACTTCTACCAAAAAAATTAATATAAAAGATTTAAGGAGACACAATAACTTGATGCAGTTCATTAGCATATGAAAAAAGAAAAAACTTATTGCACTTCATTCCAAGACAATAAAATTAAAACAATTGACTAGCTGCAGTTCATATCAATTTCACAAACTTGTCTAAAACACATGTAGGTTTGTAAGTAAAAATATATAAAGCAGTTCTCCCATAACAAAAAAGGAAGGTGCTATAAGATTTTATCACTTCTTCCTAGTGAGCAAAAAGTTGACACGAGTTGAGATTTTCCTAACAACCTTATGGAGACAGGGGCAAAGGAGACATTGTAAATTACCAGATGGAGCGGCCGCGCTGATTGGTGAGGCATCAATGGGTGATGAAGAACCTGTGAAACAAAAAGATAAAAGAATCAGCCAGAAGCGTAGTGACAAAAAGAAAAAGAAAAAGAACAAATGAAATGGGAAAAGCAGTTCACATACAATTTCCTCCAAACCTTGGACTTCTTCTAGTAGGTGAAGCCAAGCTAAATCTGCAAACAACAACAGATAAATAATCAAACCCTAGAAAAGCAAACCTGAGCGTACAGATAAAAAAACCTAGGTGGACATTGCTAGGATTTCAAGGACACTAATACCACAACCTTCTGTTAAAAACAAACGCATGTTGCGATTCGAGCCTGGAAAACGATAGTTAAAAAAGCAAAAACAAGCTGGTCGCTCCAAAAACTAACCCTAGAAACAAATCGGGGACGACGATGACGATTTCCGGTGACGAAAATCGACGGAGAGGAGAGAATATCTATGGAGCCACTAGACGGTGGGGACTAACCGTGGGACGCTGTGATGAGCGGCGGAATAGAAGGGCAACGACGCATCAGACGGCGGCGAACGACAGTGGCTGCGGGCGTCGACCATCTTAGCCGCGAGACCGAGCGGGGGTTTTTTCCCTGCGGGGGGGCGAGGGCGAGAATGAGGAGGGGACGGAGAGAAGCAGAGGCAGGGGGGTTAATGACTCCATCCGGGCCCACGAGTCAGCGACGCGCGTTATACAAAAAATAAAAAAAATCTACCTTATCGGCCCACAAGTCATATACAGAAACCAACAACAACTCGCTCTATTTTGATGATGCAATTCGATTAATGAAAGTGATGCGGTTCGCCTGCAATCTCTTCAGTTGCTTCGTTTAAGAGCCGCCCCCGAAAAATATGGGGCCACGATCTCCAGACTGAATCGAATCGCCGCGCGCCCTGCTCCTCTATCCGCACGGTTCAAGAAAGCACTAAGGCCACGATCCCAACGGGCTCAACCACGATCGCCCCCACTACCCGTGCCGGTTGGAGAAGAAGAACGTGGGTTGGGCAGATGTTGCTGCCACTCCCCTTTAAATTCCGGCGTCCCACACTTGATTATTCACAAACTACTACGCTTCCCCCACAGTTCCTCCTCATTCCATCCATGCCGTTCACCAAGATCTGCAAAGATGTCGAGGCGCACGGCAAGACAGTGCTCACGGTAGTCTACACCAACGACGTGAGCACCGTGGAGATGTACATCAACGACTACAAGGAAGCTCTGCAGGGCCGCCGCCAGAAGATCGTCGGCATCGACGTTGAGTACACACCTGACAGGAGGGACGCCGCCCTGATTCATCTCTCAATAGGCAAGGATCACGCGGTGCTCCTTTTCGAGGTATGCGCTACTATGGGCGAGAGATGCATCGCCTTCGACAAGTTCCTCGCCAACTCGAAGTAAGCACTTCTTTTATACTGGTGTAATACATAGTTGCAGGCCTGTGGATATCTCCTTGACTCTGTATGCAGTTCTGTTTGCCATCTGTATGCGGTTCTGTTTGCCATCTGTATGCAGTTCTCTAATGAATAACTTGTGGTCCACGTAGGTACGAGTTCGCTGGTTTCAGCATAGACCAGGACAAAGAAAAGATTTCGCGCAGCAACCTGTACGTATCCAACTTCACCGACATTCAGGAGAACTGGAGGGTGCCTGAAGGAACAAAGGAGCTCGACTCACTTGGCGATGTGTCAGCCGCCATCATCGACGACTACTACGCGGACATGAAGAGCAAGAAGACGAACGAAGAGCACAACCACTGGAATGACGTTCTCACCAAGAAGCACATTGAGTATGCTGCGAAGGACGCCTACGCTGCGTTCGAGATATGGAACCGCGTCACAATAGTGCAGGACGGCCTCACACGCGCTAGAAAGGAGCGGACCAGGAAGCGCCCGAGGGGATCCTGGGGCAAGGGGAGCTGGGGCAACGAGAGCACAGGATCACCTTCCACCTCCGGCTGGGCTGAGTGGAACTGATGATGCAGTCCATATGCTGGTAAAGCCAAAGGGGTTCATGTCACGAGTGCTCGAGTTATTTCCTTCTGCATAGGTCAAGAAAAGTTTGCTTTCGTTGTAGTTTGCTTTGGAACAATATTTGCTTGAGTGGTTTAGGATTGCTTGATGATGTACTTTGCTTGTTATGAGCACAGAAACCCCTTGGTTTGTATATATGAACAATTTCCAGTTCTAAATGTGTTATCGAAGTGGTTCACATACAAAGGTTGATCCAGTCCTCTTTTCTTAGAACTGTAGTTCCGTGTGTGGTCTGCTTGGAAAAATGAAGCTATGTGGGTGCTTCAATTCTGTATATCTCTTCAACTATTGTTCACTTCTACTCTTGTTTCACTCCTAAAGAGCAGTTCACTTATAAAATCTTGTCGAAAAAGAAGGTAACATATCAAGCAGGAAATGCGTGCCATTCTCAGCAGAAAAGTGGACAAAAATATTAATATAATGTTTCACTGCCTTTTCCGAAAAAGATTGTTTTCGCCGTTCAAACTTATATGATAACTAGATGCCACACAGTATGGCGCATTATTACAACGAAATGTTCTCACGCAGATGCTAAAAAACAACATAACTGAGCTAAAGCAAATTTAACTTGATTTCCAAACAATTTGCATGCCTATAAAACATAGCCATGACAACATCCTCAGCCTAGAGACCAGATTCTTCCACCAATTCCTTCCAGCCATCTTTGAGAACCAAACAATCATCAGAGCCGACAAAGTACATGTAACAGCCCAGTTTTCACAAAAATTAAAAATTTGGTTTTCGGTGTGAATTGTTTGATTGTCTGATTTGTTTGCAGTGTTTGCATCTCCGATTTATCGATCGGCGATTATTTTTCCCCCTCCTATCTCGTATCGGACGGAGACCGACCCTTGCCACCCTGACACCCGACCTTTGCGACACCGGGTTTCACCCGATCACCGTCGCGAAGACCGCACGAGACCAGCCGCAACCAACGGAACGAAAACCCCGTTTAATAATTAAACGGGATATTTTTTATAGTGCGCCGGAAAGTGTTTTCGGAACGGTTCCAGCGCGAGGTGAACGCCTCCGGCTCGACTCGCTGATCGCGCAGTTCGAAGTTTTACCCGAATCGGAGGTACTGCGGACCGTCGGCGGTCAGAAACGTGAGCACCGCGCGCGCGAAAGAAAAAACGGGGATGTTTTTGCAAACTGCCAGCCACCGGGGCTATAAATAGACCACCACACTCCCACCCATTTCTAGGGTTTCCCTAGACCAAACTTGCAGCCACCCCCCTCACAATGTCCAGATCTGCTCCAAATACCCCATTTTTTGTGTGTAACCCTAGCTACCCATATCCTTTCTCGACCGTTCGATCGTGCGATCGGACGCACGAGATCGTGCCACGTCACCCGTTGAGCATCTCCCGTGGAGGATCTCCTCCCTGCCCGAGCTCCTCCCCTGGCCGACCCCGTCGCCCGTCGCCTCCGCTCCGGCCGGCGAGATGAGCCGCCGGCAGCCGCGCGCCCCGGCCATCTCCTTCCTCTCCTCTTCCCCGCGCGCGACCTCCTCTTCTCCCTCTCACCTCCTGCCGCCTCCCTCCCCTGCAGGAACCGGCGCCATGCACAGGAGGTCCCAAGCTCCGCCGCCGCCGCATGGAGAGCCACCGGCGGCCTCCTCCTCGTCGCCAGGGTCCTTCCCCCGCCGCCGCCTCGCCTGCCCAGCCGCGCGGGCCACCTCGCCGGAGGGCACGGACTGCTGCCGCCGCCGTTGGTTATCCTCTGTGAATTTTGGCTAAGTCTGGAATTTTGCTGCTGCTGATGCTACTTTGCAATTAGATCTGCGAGTAAACCGTAGCTCCGATGAACGTGCCCCCAAAATGAAAGTTGCTCAGAATTGCGTGTACTTTGATTCATATTTAGTGAGCATTTTTATTTGAGCTCATCTTGAATGTGTAATTGTGTGCTGAACAGGGCATCAGGCTGTTAAACTGCTACTTTTTCCTGTTAAGTGTTGTTGTTTATTTTTTGTTGCAACTTTGCATGATGATTGTGACTAATCTATGAGGCCTATTGCATTGATTATTTCTCCTATGTGTTAAGCATCATGTGTAATTCATTTCCATGCTTTAACTTTCCATTTTTGGGTGCTCTAGCTATATTAAATCTTGCTCCAAAGTGGTGATCCTGATGTTATTGTGCTGCTGTGCTGAAAACTGTTATTTTATTGCAACTTCGGTTGACGAGTGTGTCGCGACCGTTTATCGGATCTGAGTGATTCCAATTGCATATTGTTAAGCATCATGTCTACTTTCATCCCATGTATTGCTATGTCATGTTGTTGCAATTTTGCATATAGATTTACCCATGTTTATACAGCTTGTGCCCGTAACTTGTTTTGCTTGTATCTTTTTAATCGTAACTCCGTTTGGGGTGTTCTTTATATGTAACTTGATTAGTTTTTCGTGTACTTTGTGTTTATGCTATTGTTTTCTGTTGTTAACCAACCTAAAATATGGTTTAGGGCAGAACAATACCAAATCTTTTATTCATCGTGCGACACTTAGTGTTATGCCATGTTTAGGTTGTGCCTCACTTAAATTGACTAGCATAGATAGTTTACTTTGTGCTTCACCTCTTGCCATGTTTATGTGCTATGCTTGCTTGAGTTGCCATGTTAATAACCATTGATTGATCACCTATAGCTAAGCAACTTGAACCAACGGAAACGTGCGGTATTCATCGTGTGTGACGAGTACTCCACTTAAATTGTTAGTAACCGCTCTCGACGGTAGGTGCGATGTCTCGTGTTGCCTTTTGTTGATGCTTGCTCGTGTTTGCCTCGTAGTAATAGATGCTTGCTCGTTGATTGCTTTCCAGTGTTTATCGTCTTGTGTGCTTCTGCGGGTACCTCTCGGAGACGATGCGAGCGTGCGATCGACTACACGTTCGGAACCCGACTTATCAACAGGCAAGGACTATACATTACTTATGATCCATTTTATTTCAACCAGCGGTTTGCATGCTAGTTTAGTTTAGGTTCGATGTTTGATCCTACCACATGTTTACAGCCTCTTTCAAACCGATACAGCCATGTCCCCTCCCAGCAAACCTTGTACTGCTATGTTACTATTGCTCGTTTCTCAACCCCTGCTTAGTATGCATGCTTAGGATGCTACGATGTTACCCTGTTACTCCTTGGTTTAGGATATCACATTATTATATTTTTGTTGATGATATGATTATTATAATGTTGACTATATTCGACGAAGGATGGAAGGTCTAGGCTATCCCGCCTCGACGCTTTGTTCCATTCGAGTCACCTAGGACCCGAGTTCCGGGTATTGGTTTTAAGACTGAGCGTGCCTAACCGCGTGTGGGATTTTATGGGGTCCCCTTTTCTTACCTACCTAGCTTCAAACATTTCTAGTGGTGGCCCAAGCTGATTTACCATTTGAAACTGTGTGAGTGCTGGTCAGCTGCCAATTGTTTACAAACCAACCCGAACCAGTGAGGACATAGTTCCCTTGCTGGCCCACCTTGTTCGGCTGAGGACCCAGTTTCCCATGTGTGATTAACCGGCTATCCAAACCCGAGAAAGACGGTAGAGACTGATTTGAGAGCGCGGCCAGCTTTTGAGTTGGGTGTCGACTCACCGGGGGCCACCCGGATTTGTTCGTTGTTAGTTAGAGGGACCTGTCGTTTTGGATCTCTTGGAACTAAATCATAAAATGGTTGCCTGTGATGGGTAGCAACTGAGAGAGATGGACGTGCGTGCGGAGCCTCGTAATGGGCAGTTGGTACACCCCTACAGGGTTAAATCTTTTCGAGAAGCCGTGTCCACGGTTATGGACAACTTGAGACCTACTCCTTGTTCATAGACAGCAACAACTGAGATAATCTTAATATAACTTGATTAATGTGTGTGTGTGCCTTGACTTCTTCTTCTTCGTCGGGATGCGAAGAGGAGGACAAGGATAGGATAGGTGTTATGTTTGCGTAGTAGTTGATAGCAAGACTTGTTGGAGGCGATTCCTCATCGAATGCTTGGCTTCTTATCTTACTCTCTAGATCGTTAGCCACTTCATAAATGCTAGTGCGGCAGCAACCTCACCACTTACCCCTTCCTTACCGTAAACTACTAGTTGTCCTAGAATGACGAGTGATGAAGTCCTTGTTGGGTCAGATGACCACTACAGTTGGATGATGAGTACCTCTGTACTCATGATACTACCCCCAAACTCTTTTCAGGGTTCTTGAATCGACACAGGTATGGTGATCGACGTTTCACGTGGAGACTCGACGACGACTAGTTAGGCGGATCCCGGCGAAGGGCCTGGACCCGTGTGGTTATGGGGATCGATGTTTTTCTCTTTGCCACTAGGTATTTGCTTGTAGTCTGTACCCAGACATGTATCTTCCGCTGTTGTATTGTATTTGAGGCAGTTGTATGCCGATTGTATGAGATGTTGTATCCTTGTATCTGTAATGTTGTGATATCATGTTGGAAATCCGGGGCATATGGCTTTTTCATATGTCGCGGTGGGACCGATATGTGCTTCGTCCCCGGATCTGGGTGGAAACGCCTAGATCTGGAAAAGTACCGCATATCGGGCCTTACAACTTGGTATCAGAGCCTTACCGACCGTAGGATCCCCTCTCTGGCCGAAGTCGAGTCTAGACGAAAACTATTTTGTAGTTACTAAGTTAGCTATCGGAGAGTAGGAATCTTTTTACTCCTTACCCTTGCTCTGCTCAGGACAAGTGACGTAAGTGTTTTGTTCTCGACTTATCCCCTTTCAAACTCTAGGATCTCGAGTGTTTGGAGTATCAGAACCTTTACAATGCCTTGCTTGCAGCGTATCGTCTCAATTCCGAGCTCAGGTGGGAATTCCTGTAGTACCTTTAGCTTCTCCGGTTTCGGATAACATCTGAGTCATCCTTTGCCCTCCCTCCATTTGCCCGGTGTTTTTACGACTTGCGTCGAAAATCACTATCCCTTGATCTGGTTTTCGCGATCGTTCTTCCTCTTGTCACTGACGTTTTCGTTATTCCGACGATGTCGTCTCTCTGCGGAAATTTATCTCGACCGAAGTTCGATGTCGACATGGAGCAGAGTCCCTTGTTGGTGGTGTTGAAGATCGTCGTGTCTCTTTGCTCTCCCCCTTCCCCACTCCCCCGGATCGTCCTGGATCTCGGAACGAGATCCCTTGTTGGTGGTGTTGTATTGTAACAGCCCAGTTTTCACAAAAATTAAAAATTTTGTTTTCGGTGTGAATTTTTTGATTGTCTGATTTGTTTGCAGTGTTTGCATCCCCGATTTATCAATCGGCAATTATTTTTCCCCCTCCTATCTCGTATCGGACGGAGACCGACCCTTGCCACCCTGACACCCGACCTTTGCGACACCGGGTTTCACCCGATCACCGTCGCGAAGACCGCACGAGACCAGCCGCAGCCAACGGAACGAAAACCCCGTTAAATAATTAAACGGGATATTTTTATAGCGCGCCGGAAAGTGTTTTCGGAACGGTTCCAGCGCGAGGTGAACGCCTCCGGCTTGACTCGCTGATCGCGCAGTTCGAAGTTTTACCCGAATCGGAGGTACTACGGACCCTCGGCGGTCAGAAACGTGAGCACCGCGCGCGCGAGAGAAAAACCGGGGATGTTTTTGCAAACTGCCAGCCACCGGGGCTATAAATAGACCACCACACTCCCACCCATTTCAAGCGTTTCCCTAGACCAAACTTGCAGCCACCCCCCTCACAATGTCCAAATCTGCTCCAAATACCCCATTTTTTGTGTGTAACCCTAGCTACCCAGATCCATTCTCGACCGTTCGATCGCGCGATCGGACGCACGAGATCGTGCCACGTCACCCGTTGAGCATCTCCCGTGGAGGATCACCTCCCTGCCCGAGCTCCTCCCCTGGCCGACCCCGCCGCCCGTCGCCTCCGCTCCGGCCGGCGAGCTAAGACGCCGGCAGCCGCGCGCCCCGGCCATCTCCTTCCTCTCCTCTTCCCCGTGCGCGACCTCCTCTTCTCCCTCTCACCTCCTGCCGCCTCCCTCCCCTGCAGGAACCGGCGCCATGGACAGGAGGTCCCAAGCTCCGCCGCCGCCACATGGAGAGCCACCGGCGGCCTCCTCCTCGTCGCCTGGGTCCTTCCCCCGCCGCCGCCTCGCCTGCCCAGCCGCGCGGGCCACCTCGCCGGAGGGCACGGGCTGCTGCCGCCGCCGTTGGTGCTCCCGCTCGGGAGGAGCCGAGCAGCCCGAGCCGGCCAGCCTCCCTCCAACCGCACGCCCCTGCTGGGCCTCCTCGGCCACGTGGGCCGCAGCCCACTCGCCCCAGCCAGTGCGCCTCCAGGCCGCCAGATGGGCCGAGCCCATGTGGGGGTGAGGCCTCTTTTTTTTCCTGTTGGTTATCCTCTGTGAATTTTGGCTAAGTCTGGAATTTTACTGCTGCTGATGCTACTTTGCGATTAGATCTGCGAGTAAACCGTAGCTCCGATGAACGTGCCCCCAAAATGAAAGTTTCTCAGAATTACGTGTACTTTAATTCATCTTTTGTGAGCATTTTGATTTGAGCTCATCTTGATTGTGTAATTGTGTGCTGAACAGGGCATCAGGCCGTTAAACTGCTACTTTTTCCTATTAAGTGCTGCTGTTTATTATTTGTTGCAACTTTGCATGATGATTCTGACTAATCTATGAGGCCTATTGCATTGATTCTTTCTCCTATGTGTTAAGCATCATGTGTACTTCATTTCCATGCTTTAACTTGCCATGTTTCGGTGCTCTAGCTATATTAAATCTTGCTCCAAAGTGGTGATCCTGATGTTATTGTGCTGCTGTGCTGAAAACTGTTGTTTTATTGCAACTTTGGTCGACGAGTGTGTCGCGACCGTTTATCGGATTTGAGTGATATGGCTTTGTCATATGTCGCGGTGGGACCGATATGTGCTTCGTCCTCGGATCTGGGTGGAAACGCCTAGATCTGGAACAGTACCGCATATCGGGCCTTACAGTACATGACGTCAACATTATGATACCCGTTCTTGCTAACAAAGACTAGGTTAACACAACTTTCTGAAACCCTGACTAGACCAAAAGGGAATTTCTGCACAACAACAACAACAAAAAATTATAAAGTAAAGTGTAGCACAGGAAATATTCAACAGATGTTGTTGTTTACAATCTTCATAATAAAAACACTATATATAAAAGCAGTTCACTTAAAAATACGCAAAAAAATTAAAAAAATGCTTCTTCACAATCTAATTCTGCTGAAAGATATATATGAAAGCAGTTCACTAGTGCTAAATGTTTCTTCAAAGAATATAAACCCTGTATATGAAAGAAGTTCACTTAAACTAACACCAAAAAATTAAAAAATACTTCTTTCAGAAACTAAATTCTGCTGAAATATTCATAATATAAAGATCTATATGAAAGCAGTTCACTACTGCTGCTGCAAAAAAAATATGTTTCTTCAGAAACTAACACTACTGCATTAATCAGATGAGGTTGCGCACACACAAACAACGAGCGCTGAATCATACATACCCATGAATCATCGACATCAACTTGGGTCATTTGGTGGACGAATGAAGCTCTGAATCCAAAGAATGGAGAGTACAGAAGGGAACAGAGGGCGATGCGCCGCTGCTTGTGATTCCGAACAAGACCTTCAGAGAACACGCAGGTCTCCAGCATGGGCTCCATCCTTCCCAAGCAGCCGCACGAGCAATCCATTTTACTGATGAGAAGAGGATATGGTTGGGACGAGGGGGGAGAGATCACGGATCAGATGGTAAGACGAGGGTGGGGTTGGGGGAGGGGAGGGGACTATTAGATGGCCTCCGCGGATAAGATAAGATGGGTGGCAATGGACCCGGCTGTATATATACACAACGGACACCAAGAAAAAAAGATGCAAAATCAGAACCAATGCAGTTCGGAAATATGATCAGATGCGCTGCCATACGGTGATTAAATGCAGCTCACATTAAAGACCATTGCAGATCGTTGTGCGTGCACATTAAAAAACTGTAAGGCCCGATATGCGGTACTGTTCCAGATCTAGGTGTTTCCACCCAGACCCGGGGACGAAGCACATATCGAACCCACCGCGACATATGACAAAGCCATATGCCCCGGATTTCCAACATGATATCACAACATTACAGATACAAGGATACAACATCTCATACAATCGGCATACAACTGCCTCAAATACAATACAACAGCGGAAGATACATGTCTGAGTACAGACTACAAGCAAATGCCTACTGGCAAAGAGAAAAGCATCGATCCCATAACCACACGGGTCCAGGCCGTCCGCCGGGATCCGCCTAACTAGTCGTCGTCGAGTCTCCACGTGAAACGTCAATCACCATACCTGTTGTCGATCAAGAACCCTGAAAAGAGTTTGGGGGTAGTATCATGAGTACAGAAGTACTCAGCATCCATTTGTAGTGGTCATCTGACCCAGCAAGGACTTCATCACTCGTCATTCTAGGACAACTAGTAGTTTACGGTAAGGAAGGGGTAAGTGGTGAGGTTGCTGCCGCACTAGCATTTATGAAGTGGCTAACGATCTAGAGAGTAAGATAAGAAGTCAAGCATTCGATGAGGAATCGCCTCCAACAAGTCTTGCTATCAACTACTTACGCAAACATAACACCTATCCTATCCTTGTCCTCCTCTTCGCATCCCGACGAAGAAGAAGCAGTCAAGGCACACACACACGTTGATCAAGTTATATTAATATTATCTCAGTTGTTGTTGTCTATGAACAAGGAGTAGGTCTCAAGTCGTCCATAACCGTGGACACGGCTTCTCGAAAAGATTTAACCCTGCAGGGGTGTACCAACTGCCCATTACGAGGCTCCGCATGCACGCCCATCTCTCTCAGTTGCTACCCATGATAGGCAACCATTTTATGATTTAGTCCCAAGAGATCCGGAACGACAGGTCCCTCTAACTAACAACGCACAAAACCGGGTGGCCCCCGGTGAGTCGACATCCAACTCAAAAGCCGGCCGCGCTCTCGAATCGGCCTCTACCGTCTGGATGAGGTCGGATAGGTTGCCCAAACATATGTGGACAGCCCCCTAGCTCCCTGGGGTGGACCAACAAAGAAACCATGTCTCCGCTGGCCCAAGTTGTTTTAAAAGATATCTGCTAGGAGCGACCCGACAAGATATATATGCATGTTTTCAAATGGTAAATCAGCTTGGGCCACCACTAGAAATGTTTGAAGCTAGATAGGTAAGAAAAGGGGACCCCATAAAATCCCACACGCGGTTAGGCACGCTCAGTCTTAAAACCAATACCCGGAACTCGGATCCTAGGTGACTCGAATGGAACAAAGCGTCGGGGCGGGATAGCCTAGACCTTCCATCCTTCGTCGAATATAGTCAACATTATTATAATCATATCATCAACAATAATATAATAAGGTGATATCCCAAACCCAGGGGTACCAGGTAACATCGTAGCATCCTAAGCATGCATACTAAGCAGGGGCTGAGCAACGAGCAATAGTAACATAGCAGTACAAGGTTTGCTGGGAGGGGACATGGCTGTATCGGTTTAAAAGAGGCTGTAAACATATGGTAGGATCAAACATCGAACCTAACCTATACTCGCATGCAAACCGCTGGTTGAAATAGAATGGATCATAAGTAATGCAAGTCCTTGCCTGTTGAAAAGTCGGGTTCCGAAGGTGTAGTTGATCGCAAGTTCGCATCGTCTCCGAGAGGTACCCGCGGGAGCACACAAGAAGTAAACACTGGAAAGCAATCAACGGTGCACCACTATTACTACGGAGCAAACACGAGCAAGCATCAACAATAAGTAACACGAGACATCGCACCTACCGTCGAGAGCGGTTGCTAACGATTTAAGTGGAGTACTCGTCACACACGACGATACCGCACGTTTACGGTGGTTCAAGTTGTATAGCTACAGGTGATCAAACAACGGTTATTCACATGGCAACTCAAGCAAGCATGGCATATCACACAGACAGGTCAAGAGGTGAAGCAAGAATAAACTATCTGATCTAGTCAATTTAAGTGGGGTGAAATCCTAGACATGCAAACTATTGCGGACCCCACGATAAATATTGCATTTGGTACTGTTTTTACCTAAACAATATTTTATTATTTTTATTAGCAAGCAAGAACAGCAAAAACACAATCTACATGCAATTCTAATCAAGTTACATTTAAGAAACATTTTAAACAGAGCAAACGATAAAAAGTTATAGCAGTTACAGTTTACAGTGGCAGACAGTTGTAATTAGCAGTCAAACAGCAAGTAAACAAGCTCAAACATGGCAACAAAGCACAAATTATTAAACTAGACACAATTCTAAGCAACTTTCATATTTTACGCGTCGCAATCGGAGCTACGGTTAAAAAGTTACGGGCACCGCAAAAATAAACAACTAATCTGCCTAAATAAAAAATAAAAAAAACCCTAACAGAGAAAAAAAAACCCTAAATGGGCCTAAACAGAGGCAAACAGGCCCAACAGAAAAAGAAAAAAAAACTAACTAAATAAAAATAAAATAAAACTAAAAAAAGGGGGCGCTCACCAGCTGGGCCGTGGCCCAAAGTGGCCTGGAGGCCGGGGCTGCTGGCGCCTGGGCCGCTGGGGCGTGGCCTGGCTGGGCCGGCCTGGCTGGCTCCTCCCGTTCCCGCACGGGGAGGCAGCGGCGACGGCTACCGGCTCGCCGGCCGGCTTGCCGTGGCGAGGAGGAGAGGCGGCGGGCTGGAAGCGGAGGAGGCGCAGGAGGGCGGGGGAGCGACGAGGGGGCGAGGGAGGCAGGCGGCGCGGGTCGCCGGAGGCGCGGTGGCCGGCGGCTCGGGCGGAGCTCCGAGCTCGGGGCCGAGCCCGTCCATGGCGCGGCGGCGGCTCCTGGTTGCGGCCGGCGACCTGCACGGCAAAAGAGGCGGGGTGAGGAGGAGAGAGGGAAGGGGGCGCACTGAGGGAGAAGAAGGCTGCAGGCGATCCGGTGCGTCCGATCTGCGATCCGACGCCCGAAAACGGGTCTGGGCGCTAGGGTTTCGGGATTTGGGGGTGTTTTTGGGGCAGATCTGAGACAGATCAGGGGGGTGGCTGCAAAATTGGCTTAGGGAAACCCTAAGTGGGGGTGGGAGAGTGGTGGTCTATTTGTAGCATGGGTGGCTAGCAGTTTGCAACAACATCATCGGTTTTTCTCTCGGGCGCGCGGTGCTCACGTTTCTGACTGCCGGGGGTCCGCGGTACCTCCGATTCGGGTAAAACTTCGAACTGCGCGATCAGTGCGTCGAGCCGGAGGCGTTCACCTCGCGCTGGAACCGTTTCGAAAACGCTTTCCGGGGCGCTCTAAAAATAACCCGTTTAATTATTAAACGAGGTTTTTCGTTCCGTTGGCTGCGGCTGGTCTCGTGCGGTTTTCGCGACGGTGATCGGGCGAAACCCGGTGTCGCAAAGGTCGAGTGTCAGGGTGGAAAAGGTCGGTCTCCGTCCGATACGAGAATAAGGGGGAGAAATATTCACCGATCGATAAATCGGGGATGCAAACACCGCAAACAAATCAGACAATCAAGAAATTCACTCCGAAAACAATTTTTTTAATTTTTGTGAAATCTGGGCTGTTACAGGCAACACCACCAACAAGGGATCTCGTCCCGAGATCCTGGACGATCCGGGGGGAGGGGGTGGAGAGAAAAGAGACGACGATCTTCAACACCACCAACAAGGGACTCTGCTCCATGTCGACGTCGAACTTCTGTCGAGATAAATTTCCGCAGAGAGACGACATCGTCGGAATAACGAAAACGTCAGTGACAAGAGGAAGAACGATCGCGTAAACCAGATCAAGGGATAGTGATTTTCGACGCAAGTCATAAAAACACCGGCAAAGGGATGGATGGCAATGAATGACCCAGATGATTCCCGAAGTCGGAGAAGCTAAAGGTACTACAGGAATTCCCACCTGAGCTCGGAATCGAGACAATACGCTGCAAGCAAGGCATTGTGACTATTCCGATACTCGGCACACTCGAGATCCTAAAGTTTGAAAGGGGATAAGGCGAGAACAAAACACTTACGGCACTTGTCCTGACCAGAGCAAAGGTAAGGAGTAAAAAGAATCCTACTCTCCGATAACTAACTTAGTAACTACAAAATAATTTTTTTTCTAGACTCGACTTCGGCCAGAGAGGGGATCCTACGGTCGGTAACGCTCTGATACCAAGTTGTAAGGCCCGATATGCGGTACTGTTCCAGATCTAGGTGTTTCCACCCAGACCCGGGGACGAAGCACATATCGAACCCACCGCGACATATGACAAAGCCATATGCCCCGGATTTCCAACATGATATCACAACATTACAGATACAAGGATACAACATCTCATACAATCGGCATACAACTGCCTCAAATACAATACAACAGCGGAAGATACATGTCTGAGTATAGACTACAAGCAAATGCCTACTGGCAAAGAGAAAAGCATCGATCCCATAACCACACGGGTCCAGGCCGTCCGCCGGGATCTGCCTAACTAGTCGTCGTCGAGTCTCCACGTGAAACGTCAATCACCATACCTGTTGTCGATCAAGAACCCTGAAAAGAGTTTGGGGGTAGTATCATGAGTACAGAAGTACTCAGCATCCAACTGTAGTGGTCATCTGACCCAGCAAGGACTTCATCACTCGTCATTCTAGCACAACTAGTAGTTTACGGTAAGGAAGGGGTAAGTGGTGAGGTTGCTGCCGCACTAGCATTTATGAAGTGGCTAACGATCTAGAGAGTAAGATAAGAAGTCAAGCATTCGATGAGGAATCGCCTCCAACAAGTCTTGCTATCAACTACTTACGCAAACATAACACCTATCCTATCCTTGTCCTCCTCTTCGCATCCCGACGAAGAAGAAGCAGTCAAGGCACACACACACACGTTGATCAAGTTATATTAAGATTATCTCAGTTGTTGTTGTCTATGAACAAGGAGTAGGTCTCAAGTCGTCCATAACCGTGGACACGGCTTCTCGAAAAGATTTAACCCTGCAGGGGTGTACCAACTGCCCATTACGAGGATCCGCACGCACGCCCATCTCTCTCAGTTGCTACCCATGATAGGCAACCATTTTATGATTTAGTCCCAAGAGATCCGGAACGACAGGTCCCTCTAACTAACAACGCACAAAACCGGGTGGCCCCCGGTGAGTCGACATCCAACTCAAAAGCCGGACGCGCTCTCGAATCGGCCTCTACCGTCTGGATGAGGTTGGATAGGTTGCCCAAACATATGTGGACAGCCCCCTAGCTCCCTGGGGTGGACCAACAAAGAAACCATGTCTCCGCTGGCCCAAGTTGTTTTAAAAGATATCTGCTAGGAGCGACCCGACAAGATATATATGCATGTTTTCAAATGGTAAATCAGCTTGGGCCACCACTAGAAATGTTTGAAGCTAGATAGGTAAGAAAAGGGGACCCCATAAAATCCCACACGCGGTTAGGCACGCTCAGTCTTAAAACCAATACCCGGAACTCGGATCCTAGGAGACTCGAATGGAACAAAGCGTCGGGGCGGGATAGCCTAGACCTTCCATCCTTCGTCGAATATAGTCAACATTATTATAATCATATCATCAACAATAATATAATAAGGTGATATCCCAAACCCAGGGGTAACAGGTAACATCGTAGCATCCTAAGCATGCATACTAAGCAGGGGCTGAGCAACGAGCAATAGTAACATAGCAGTACAAGGTTTGCTGGGAGGGGACATGGCTGTATCGGTTTAAAAGAGGCTGTAAACATATGGTAGGATCAAACATCGAACCTAACCTATACTAGCATGAAAACCGCTGGTTGAAATAGAATGGATCATAAGTAATGCAAGTCCTTGCCTGTTGAAAAGTCGGGTTCCGAAGGTGTAGTTGATCGCAAGTTCTCATCGTCTCCGAGAGGTACCCGCGGGAGCACACAAGAAGTAAACACTGGAAAGCAATCAACGGTGCACCACTATTACTACGAAGCAAACACGAGCAAGCATCAACAATAAGTAACACGAGACATCGCACCTACTGTCGAGAGCGGTTGCTAACGATTTAAGTGGAGTACTCGTCACACACGACGATAACGCACGTTTACGGTGGTTCAAGTTGTATATCTACAGGTGATCAAACAACGGTTATTAACATGGCAACTCAAGCAAGCATGGCATATCACAGAGACAGGTCAAGAGGTGAAGCAAGAATAAACTATCTGATCTAGTCAATTTAAGTGGGGTGAAATCCTAGACATGCAAACTATTGCGGACCCCACGATAAATATTGCATTTGGTACTGTTTTTACCTAAACAATATTTTATTATTTTTATTAGCAAGCAAGAACAACAAAAACACAATCTACATGCAATTCTAATCAAGTTACATTTAAGAAACATTTTAAACAGAGCAAACGATAAAAAGTTATAGCAGTTATAGTTTACAGTGGCAGACAGTTGTAATTAGCAGTCAAACAGCAAGTAAACAAGCTCAAACATGGCAACAAAGCACAAATTATTAAACTAGACACAATTCTAAGCAACTTTCATATTTTACGCGTCGCAATCGGAGCTACGGTTAAAAAGTTACGGGCACCGCAAAAATAAACAACTAATCTGCCTAAATAAAATAAAATAAAAACCTAACAGAGAAAAAAAAACCTAAATGGGCCTAAACAGAGGCAAACAGGCCCAACAGAAAAAGAAAAAAAACTAACTAAATAAAAATAAAAAAAGGGGGCGCTCACCAGCTGGGCCGTGGCCCAAAGTGGCCTGGAGGCCGGGGCTGCTGGCACCTGGGCCGCGCTGGCCAGCTGGGCCGCTGGGGCGTGGCCTGGCTGGGCCGGCCTGGCTGGCTCCTCCCGTTCCCGCACGGGGAGGCAGCGGCGGCGGCTACCGGCTCGCCGGCCGGCTTGCCGTGGCGAGGAGGAGAGGCGGCGGGCTGGAAGCGGAGGAGGCGCAGGAGGGCGGGGGAGCGACGAGGGGGCGAGGGAGGCATGCGGCGCGGGTCGCCGGAGGCGCGGTGGCCGGCGGCTCGGGCGGAGCTCCGAGCTCGGGGCCGAGCCCGTCCATGGCGCGGCGGCGGCTCCTGGTTGCGGCCGGCGACCTGCACGGCAAAAGAGGCGGGGTGAGGAGGAGAGAGGGAAGGGGGCGCAGTGAGGGAGGAGAAGGCTGCAGGCGATCCGGTGCGTCCGATCTGCGATCCGACGCCCGAAAACGGATCTGGGAGCTAGGGTTTCGGGATTTGGGGGTGTTTTTGGGGCAGATCTGAGCCAGATCAGGGGGTGGCTGCAAAATTGGCTTAGGGAAACCCTAAGTGGGGGTGGGAGAGTGGTGGTCTATTTGTAGCATGGGTGGCTGGCAGTTTGCAACAACATCATCGGTTTTTCTCTCGGGCGCGCGGTGCTCACGTTTCTGACTGCCGGGGGTCCGCGGTACCTCCGATTCGGGTAAAACTTCGAACTGCGCGATCAGTGCGTCGAGCCGGAGGCGTTCACCTCGCGCTGGAACCGTTCCGAAAACGCTTTCCGGGGCGCTATAAAAATAACCCGTTTAATTATTAAACGGGGTTTTTCGTTCCGTTGGCTGCGGCTGGTCTCGTGCGGTTTTCGCGACGGTGATCGGGCGAAACCCGGTGTCGCAAAGGTCGAGTGTCAGGGTGGAAAAGGTCGGTCTCCGTCCGATACGAGAATAAGGGGGAGAAATATTCACCGATCGATAAATCGGGGATGCAAACACCGCAAACAAATCAGACAATCAAGCAATTCACTCCGAAAACAATTTTTTTAATTTTTGTGAAATCTGGGCTGTTACAGGCAACACCACCAACAAGGGATCTCGTCCCGAGATCCTGGACGATCCGGGGGGAGGGGGTGGAGAGAAAAGAGACGACGATCTTCAACACCACCAACAAGGGACTCTGCTCCATGTCGACGTCGAACTTCTGTCGAGATAAATTTCCGCAGAGAGACGACATCGTCGGAATAACGAAAACGTCAGTGACAAGAGGAAGAACGATCGCGTAAACCAGATCAAGGGATAGTGATTTTCGACGCAAGTCATAAAAACACCGGCAAAGGGATGGATGGCAATGAATGACCCAGATGATTCCCGAAGTCGGAGAAGCTAAAGGTACTACAGGAATTCCCACCTGAGCTCGGAATCGAGACAATACGCTGCAAGCAAGGCATTGTGACTATTCCGATACTCGGCACACTCGAGATCCTAAAGTTTGAAAGGGGATAAGGCGAGAACAAAACACTTACGGCACTTGTCCTGACCAGAGCAAAGGTAAGGAGTAAAAAGAATCCTACTCTCCGATAACTAACTTAGTAACTACAAAATAATTTTTTTTCTAGACTCGACTTCGGCCAGAGAGGGGATCCTACGGTCGGTAACGCTCTGATACCAAGTTGTAAGGCCCGATATGCGGTACTGTTCCAGATCTAGGTGTTTCCACCCAGACCCGGGGACGAAGCACATATCGAACCCACCGCGACATATGACAAAGCCATATGCCCCGGATTTCCAACATGATATCACAACATTACAGATACAAGGATACAACATCTCATACAATCGGCATACAACTGCCTCAAATACAATACAACAGCGGAAGATACATGTCTGAGTACAGACTACAAGCAAATGCTTACTGGCAAAGAGAAAAGCATCGATCCCATAACCACACGGGTCCAGGCCGTCCGCCGGGATCCGCCTAACTAGTCGTCGTCGAGTCTCCACGTGAAACGTCAATCACCATACCTGTTGTCGATCAAGAACCCTGAAAAGAGTTTGGGGGTAGTATCATGAGTACAGAAGTACTCAGCATCCAACTGTAGTGGTCATCTGACCCAGCAAGGACTTCATCACTCGTCATTCTAGGACAACTAGTAGTTTACGGTAAGGAAGGGGTAAGTGGTGAGGTTGCTGCCGCACTAGCATTTATGAAGTGGCTAACGATCTAGAGAGTAAGATAAGAAGTCAAGCATTCGATGAGGAATCGCCTCCAACAAGTCTTGCTATCAACTACTTACGCAAACATAACACCTATCCTATCCTTGTCCTCCTCTTCGCATCTCGACGAAGAAGAAGCAGTCAAGGCACACACACACGTTGATCAAGTTATATTAAAATTATCTCAGTTGTTGTTGTCTATGAACAAGGAGTAGGTCTCAAGTCGTCCATAACCGTGGACACGGCTTCTCGAAAAGATTTAACCCTGCAGGGGTGTACCAACTGCCCATTACGAGGCTCCGCACGCACGCCCATCTCTCTCAGTTGCTACCCATGATAGGCAACCATTTTATGATTTAGTCCCAAGAGATCCAGAACGACAGGTCCCTCTAACTAACAACGCACAAAACCGGGTGGCCCCCGGTGAGTCGACATCCAACTCAAAAGCCGGCCGCGCTCTCGAATCGGCCTCTACCGTCTGGATGAGGTCGGATAGGTTGCCCAAACATATGTGGACAACCCCCTAGCTCCCTGGGGTGGACCAACAAAGAAACCATGTCTCCGCTGGCCCAAGTTGTTTTAAAAGATATCTGCTAGGAGCGACCCGACAAGATATATATGCATGTTTTCAAATGGTAAATCAGCTTGGGCCACCACTAGAAATGTTTGAAGCTAGATAGGTAAGAAAAGGGGACCCCATAAAATCCCACACGCGGTTAGGCACGCTCAGTCTTAAAACCAATACCCGGAACTCGGATCCTAGGTGACTCGAATGGAACAAAGCGTCGGGGCGGGATAGCCTAGACCTTCCATCCTTCGTCGAATATAGTCAACATTATTATAATCATATCATCAACAATAATATAATAAGGTGATATCCCAAACCCAGGGGTAACAGGTAACATCGTAGCATCCTAAGCATGCATACTAAGCAGGGGCTGAGCAACGAGCAATAGTAACATAGCAGTACAAGGTTTGCTGGGAGGGGACATGGCTGTATCAGTTTAAAAGAGGCTGTAAACATATGGTAGGATCAAACATCGAACCTAACCTATACTAGCATGCAAACCGCTGGTTGAAATAGAATGGATCATAAGTAATGCAAGTCCTTGCCTGTTGAAAAGTCGGGTTCCGAAGGTGTAGTTGATCGCAAGTTCGCATCGTCTCCGAGAGGTACCCGCGGGAGCACACAAGAAGTAAACACTGGAAAGCAATCAACGGTGCACCACTATTACTACGGAGCAAACACGAGCAAGCATCAACAATAAGTAACACGAGACATCGCACCTACCGTCGAGAGCGGTTGCTAACGATTTAAGTGGAGTACTCGTCACACACGACGATACCGCACGTTTACGGTGGTTCAAGTTGTATAGCTACAGGTGATCAAACAACAGTTATTAACATGGCAACTCAAGCAAGCATGGCATATCACACAGACAGGTCAAGAGGTGAAGCAAGAATAAACTATCTGATCTAGTCAATTTAAGTGGGGTGAAATCCTAGACATGCAAACTATTGCGGACCCCACGATAAATATTGCATTTGGTACTGTTTTTACCTAAACAATATTTTATTATTTTTATTAGCAAGCAAGAACAGCAAAAACACAATCTACATGCAATTCTAATCAAGTTACATTTAAGAAACATTTTAAACAGAGCAAACGATAAAAAGTTATAGCAGTTACAGTTTACAGTGGCAGACAGTTGTAATTAGCAGTCAAACAGCAAGTAAACAAGCTCAAACATGGCAACAAAGCACAAATTATTAAACTAGACACAATTCTAAGCAACTTTCATATTTTACGCGTCGCAATCGGAGCTACGGTTAAAAAGTTACGGGCACCGCAAAAATAAACAACTATCTGCCTAAATAAAATAAAAAAAACCCTAACAGAGAAAAAAAAACCTAAATGGGCCTAAACAGAGGCAAACAGGCCCAACAGAAAAAGAAAAAAAAACTAACTAAATAAAAATAAAATAAAATAAAAAAAAGGGGGCGCTCACCAGCTGGGCCGTGGCCCAAAGTGGCCTGGAGGCCGGGGCTGCTGGCGCCTGGGCCGCGCTGGCCAGCTGGGCCGCTGGGGCGTGGCCTGGCTGGGCCGGCCTAGCTGGCTCCTCCCGTTCCCGCACGGGGAGGCAGCGGCGGCGGCTACCGGCTCGTCGGCCGGCTTGCCGTGGCGAGGAGGAGAGGCGGCGGGCTGGAAGCGGAGGAGGCGCAGGAGGGCGGGGGAGCGACGAGGGGGCGAGGGAGGCAGGCGGCGCGGGTCGCCGGAGGCGCGGTGGCCGGCGGCTCGGGCGGAGCTCCGAGCTCGGGGCCGAGCCCGTCCATGGCGCGGCGGCGGCTCCTGGTTGCGGCCGGCGACCTGCACGGCAAAAGAGGCGGGGTGAGGAGGAGAGAGGGAAGGGGGCGCAGTGAGGGAGGAGAAGGCTGCAGGCGATCCGGTGCGTCCGATCTGCGATCCGACGCCCGAAAACGGATCTGGGAGCTAGGGTTTCGGGATTTGGGGGTGTTTTTGGGGCAGATCTGAGACAGATCAGGGGGGTGGCTGCAAAATTGGCTTAGGGAAACCCTAAGTGGGGGTGGGAGAGTGGTGGTCTATTTGTAGCATGGGTGGCTGGCAGTTTGCAACAACATCATCGGTTTTTCTCTCGGGCGCGCGGTGCTCACGTTTCTGACTGCCGGGGGTCCGCGGTACCTCCGATTCGGGTAAAACTTCGAACTGCGCGATCAGTGCGTCGAGCCGGAGGCGTTCACCTCGCGTTGGAACCGTTCCGAAAACGCTTTCCGGGGCGCTATAAAAATAACCCGTTTAATTATTAAACGGGGTTTTTCGTTCCGTTGGCTGCGGCTGGTCTCGTGCGGTTTTCGCGACGGTGATCGGGCGAAACCCGGTGTCGCAAAGGTCGAGTGTCAGGGTGGCAAAAGTCGGTCTCCGTCCGATACGAGAATAAGGGGGAGAAATATTCACCGATCGATAAATCGGGGATGCAAACACCGCAAACAAATCAGACAATCAAGCAATTCACTTCGAAAACAATTTTTTTAATTTTTGTGAAATCTGGGCTGTTACAAAAACAAATTGCTAACTAACAAATTCAATCTGCCTAGTTCCCTCCGCAATTCAAGCAAACACATAAATAACAACAATTAGAAAATGCGCAACATATCGAGCGTGCATTTAACGAATGGTTGCACAAGTCCAAACGCGTCACGCGCCCGCGGGGGCAGAGTTCTTCGCCTACCGACAGAAATTAGACGAAATAACCAACCAAATGGACGAATTAGCAACTCAATTCGTCGCGGATTAACATAAATAGATTCGCGATCTTAAAAAACACAATAAATTGCGGCGTAATTGATCGTGAACCCGACAAAAACGATGACGGCGCGCTGCTCTCAACGAAGAACAGACACAATTCCGCCATCTACATCGATTCCGGTGATTTCTTTTTCGCGAAAATTAGTGTTTTAGCACACAATACATCATCGCGGATCGTCGTGAATGCGAGTAAACAAGCGGAGTCGATCAAACCTAGTTTGATACGCTAGAACGCTGATGCAGTTCTCTGCACACTCGTATGAGGTTCGAAACAGAAGACAGAAGCAGTGCGCGAAGCTTTCTCTTGCAGTTCGGGATGTTGTCAGAATAGTTATTCTGACATCGATGTCAGAATAGACCGGCTGTGTATATATATATCTTGTTTTATTCGAGATGTTGAACTGGATTATTCGAGATGTTGAACTGGATTGTTTTTCTAATATTATTGTTTTATCTTTTTCTACATCTCGTCGATATTAGTTAAGCTATGGACGACGTGTTCAATAGCGGCAGAGAGCAGGAAGACGATATGTATGAAATGATCGTCGATGCCCATCTCATGATGACGGCTCACAATATCTGAACGATTCCGTTGAGGGAATATTCGAGGAAATTGGAGACGAAGAAAATGATCTTCAATTAACAACAAAGTCCGCCGAGGTATATTTATAAATATATAAGGCCTCTGCTGATCATTAAATATACTAATAATTGATTTGTCGCCAATCAATTAACAAATCTTTCTTGTTTTAGCAACCCGGATCGAGCAAATCTTCTTCAAGCAAAGCAAAACGCGGCCCGGCCAAATTGTCGCGGGATGGTGTAAAGTACAACATCGATGAGGTCAGTTCGAGTGGCGAGCCGACTGCTCCTCTAGCTCACGTGAAGAAATGGACATCTATATGTGGAGTAGTTTTTAGAGACCAAATCTCGATCGGCATTCAAGAATGGCATCAGCCAAAGGAAGGTGACAAGACTTTTGTCAGCAATAGAGCAAAAGGAAAGCTTTGGGATAAGGTCATATCATATTTCACCCTACCAGATGATTTCACACCAGAAGTTGTGGACAAAGTCAAGCATGCTGCTCTTAGGAAGATGGCCACGCAATTCCAAAGTTGGAAGATAAAGACATGGGATAAATACGTCGCTAATGATAAGAAGACTCCAATTTTCACTGGAGCACTAGCGAAGGTAGAAGCTCACTGGGACAAATTTCTGGAGTACAAGGAATCAGAAGAGGCTAAACGTCGGTCGGAAATAAACAAGAAGAATGCTGAGAAAAAAGAGATTTTCCATACCATGGGGACAGGTGGCTACAAGTCCGCGGCGCCTAAGTGGGATGCATTTGAGAAGAGGTTGCTTGATGCAGGGGTCACTCTGTTGGGCAACGTAGTAGAAAACAAAAAATTCGGCCTACGTAGCAATCACCCAAGATCATCTATGAAGATTGCATACAAGGTTTTAGGTCATGACTCACCAACCGATGTAGCGGAAGTAGAGTTGGTGAAGACCGTTGGTGCAGATCCCCGCAGTTAGGAATTTCAATGACCTCCCAACCGCGAGGATATCGATCCCGCGTACCGTCCCACGATCCGTTGTGCGATCCGTCCCGCGAACATCCCGCGATCCATCCCGATCAAGTCCCATGAACAAGTCCCTCTAACTAGATCTCCGAGGAATAAAAAGACCTCGAAGAAGGATTAAAGGTATGATCCCTCTACCGGTGTCCACACATCCCGATGTAGCAATCTAGCAGCGCTCCGCCGTCCAGAGAAGAACGCCACCGAGAGAAACTAGAGGGAGAAGAGCCTAGCGGCGTCCGGAGTAGAACGATCTAGCCCGAAGAGAATTAGAGGCGCGTGAGATTTAGCTGGGGCAGCCTTGGGGATTTTCTGGTGTGTCTTTGGAGCTACCCCTGCCCCCGAATATATAGGTGGAAGCCTGGGGTCGCAACTTGGGCGAGGGTTCTCCCCAAAGTCGGTTTGGCCACCAGGAGGAGTCCAACACGGATTCCAGTACGAAACGCCGCGGACTACGACGTCTAAGGGGGGGGAACGCCAGGCACCCTGGCGTTTTGCCCTAGCCCCCAAGGAAAGTATATTTCCCACCGACCTACAGCCCTGTGGACCTTCCTACTTGGCCTAGCTTTGGTTTCCACGTCTTGGAGAGTTCTGTAACCCTCCGGATACTTCCAAAAGCTCCCGGGAACCTCCCAGAACATTTCTGGAGCTTCCGGAACAATTTCCCGATGTTTCGTAACCTTTCCACAACTATTACCGAATGTTGCAAAAACTTCTGAGACTATCACGGATGTCTTGTGACCACTTCAAGACTCTTCTTGAATGTTCCGGAATCATCCGAGACCGCTCTCGAATATTCTGAAACCATTCGGCACCACTTAGAACACTTCTAGTGCTACCTAGAACACTTCCGGTTCCACCCGGAACAATTCCGGTACCCTTTCTCTTTTCATCTCCTAGGTCTCTAACAGATTACTACTCATTAAGTGTGTGACCCAATAGGTTCGGTATAATACGGACATGACTCAGAACATCTTCCGGACATAGGTCAACAGCCTTTTGTCAATAGCCAATCATCAACAGCGGATCCATGGACACCCATGTTGACTCCCGCACATACACGAAGAAACTTCGAGTGAACCATTATGTTTAGTCATGTACCATTCCCTTTGCTTCGCGATATATGACAAAGTCAGAGGAGAGAAGTTTGGCACCCATGTGTAACAACTTCTTGAACACAAGCCACTCGTTATCCTCTTTGCTCGTTTGTCCCTTTTTCTCGTTATCGTATTCCGGTATCCCCGTGACTGAATCACAATGCGTCTGGCCATACTATAATGGATACCGTCATACCGAGTGGGCCCGAAGTGAATATCTTCTTCATCGTGAAGGAGCAAATCCCAGTCTTGAACTATCGCAATTACTAGACACACTATCTGATGTACCCAAAACTTATTTTACTACTTCCCAATAACAGGAAGATTGATCTAAGAACCAAAGTACATCTTTCTGCGTGAAGCAACTCGATACTCTAATGGTCTAAGGAATTACGTATATGATAACATTTCATGATATGACTTATAACATTGTTACGATGTGATCTCTAAGTATATCATTCGATACTGGGGTCGGTTCAACATCATTGTTCTGCTAACAATATGTTCTCATTGCTACTGACATCCTTGTTACAAGAACAATGTCCATGATTAAGAAAACATAATCATCAATTAGCACATGAGCTGGTCTTAGAGGCTAAACCAGGAACTCTTGGTGTTTACATTTCCACACATGCAAGTGAGTTTTCTTCTGAATCTCACAGTCAGGGTCATTGCAATTATAGCACAGAAATATAAACATTAATTATGAACGTGGAAATATATATAATAACATTTTATTATTGCCTCTAGGGCATATTTCCAACACACTCCAGAAACAATGTATTTTCCATCCAGGTGCAGGACTTGGTTTTATGGGCATGGTGGAAAGTTGGACCCAAAGACAGGGAAGGTAATTCTAAAGGCAAGTCTTAAAGGAGTCGATAAGGAGTTACTGGATGAAGTTGCTGATTCTAGAAAGGGGATTTTCAAGCCCGACAGAGAGAACGATGAGCTTACACGCGCCCTCAAGAATCCTGAACACCCGGGCCGAACGCGAGGCGTAGGCGTTGTTCCGTGGTATGAGGGGTTTACAGAGTTTAATGAGAGTTACAGAAGCCGTTCAAGAAAGAAGGCACAGGTAATAGACCGTTTTGATAGGATGGAACAAGCTATCAAGCAGACGCATGAGAAGTGCGAGTCACTTAGCCAGCAACTGCAGCTAAGGACGACCACTCAAGATCCACCAATAGATCCAGCATTGGATTGTACCGTCCCGTCTATGCCGAAAATCAGTGTGGGCTCCACGGGGGTCGATGATGGTCACTACCCCGTGGATGATATCAAAGAGATGAAAACTTGCGAGCTAGTCTTCAAAATGAACAATATATCCATTTAGGTGGCGGACGGCTATGCTTTACCGAATCCACCTGAAGCAACCTACCACGGCAATCCAATTCCATCTGGCTATGATCGTGTCGGGGTGGATGAAGTTGTGTCGATGTATGAAGAACTAAACCTTGATATTCCTGGAGGTGAAGGGAAGCAGACCCTCAGAGAAGCCAAACAAACTGGTATCTATCTATGGAGAAAACAAAGCATCATATTTGCAGACAAGGTGTCAACTCCAACGCGATCGACGTCGATTTCACCACCACCCCCGGAGATGGAGCGCGGCGCGACTCAGCCGAGTCCAACACAACCCCTCCCCGAGATGGAGCGCAGCGCAACTCCGCTGCGTCAGCCGAGTCCACCACCACCCCCACCCTCGGAGATGGCACCGTCACCCCCCCCCCTGGAGATGGAGCACAGCGCGACTCAGCCGAGTCCACCACAACCGACTCCGCAGCGTCAGCCGGGTCCGCCGCGAGCTCCCCCCGTGACGGAGCCTCCGGAGACACAACCACCCCAAAGGCAAACACGACGATCAAGTCGACCTCCGTCGCGTCAGCAGAGTCCACCGAAGAAGAAAGAAAAGAAGGATAAACCCAAGAAGAGTCCGCCGACATTAGCCTGGGATAGGAGTTACGCCAAAAACAAGGCCATATCGGATAGAGAAGTGGAGGAGCACTTCGCGCAGAAACCTCCACCGGCACCGAAGGATAAAATACCAACGCAAGAATATTCCGAGTCAAGCAAGAATATTTCCACCATGGAATTGATATGTGGATTGCAAATGAAGAATTATTTCAGTTATTCCATCAAAAAGCACTCGACAAATCCCTCGTCAGTTGCTATTGTCTGTAAGTGATTTCTTTCTCTGTATTTTAAGTCTCTAGCTCAGCTCGTTCGTCATTGACTGTAATTAATTATTCTCACTAATATTCTTTCGTGTGGTAACGCGGAATGAAGATTTTCGAAATGAAAAGAGATGGATACTATGGCATTGGGTTCATTGACCCAAATACCGTACATAAAAGGACAATAGAATGGAACCAAAAAGACACGGACATGATCGTGCTAAAGTATTTGACGGAACTCCATACCAACGCACATATACTAGTTCCTTACAACTTCAAGTGAGTGTCATTATTTTGTACTATAAATTATAGTTTTGCTTACTCGATGTTGCATTGTTATAAGTGATGAGTTGCATACCCGCTTTTACATACATGCATGTGTGCGCAGCTATCACTTCATCCTGATAGATATTCAAGTTGACGAAGGAAAACTTATAGTAATGGACTCACTAAGTAAATATATTAGCGAGTACAAATCCGTGAAGGATATGTTCGACAGGTAATTTTAATCATTAACACACCATGTAGTCTTCTTTAGTATTCACTTCCTGTTATATATCAAGTAATTAATAACTCCTTTATTCATTTTGTTTGACGAGAGAGTTTGGGCAAAGTTCAAAAAAGACGAGCCCGGTTTATGGAAGGAGAAGCTGACGTGGTGCTACGATAAATTTGTGCGAAAACATTCTCTTTAATTCCAGTTTCAATATACCATTATCATGTGCTTGATTATTATCTGATTGAATTCTATTCTTCTGAAGTGTATGAGGCAAAAAGAGGGGATTGAACCATGTGCTTACATAGTGATGCAGAACATTCGATATATGACCGAAAGGCTTACTAGTAAATCATTGATGGTACGTAAATACTATTTAAACTTTGTTCTTACCATGATGCACTATTTAGAATTAACATTAGCTAATATATTGATCTTCTTCTTTAAATAAGATAAGGGAGAAGCGGGATCAACTCCAAATAGAGAAAAAAATTCAACCACTTCAAGAGGAATTAGCGGGATTTCTTATTTAGCAAGTCATACGTACCAACGAAGAATTCCCGTACATCCGATACGGCCGCGGGTAGAATATGATATGCAATTGTATAGGTGAAACTGTGTAATATACCAAATTATATACACATGTGTGTGTGTGTATATATATATATATATATATATATATATATATATATATATATATATGTATATGCTGGTGGTATGAGAAATTCTACTATGTATATGCATTGTATAATATGTAATAGCGTAAAACAAACCAGTAAATCCTAAACCCAGTTAATCAATAAACCATTAAACCTCAAAAGCAAAGAATAAATAAACTCTTAAACCACTAAACCTTTAGATACAAACCGGTACTAAAGACCCCCCCCCCAACCCTCGCCACCATGTGGCAGCCAGGCAGACACTTTAGCACCGGTTCTAGACGCTAAAACCAGACCTTTAGTATCGAATCTTTAATACCGGTTCATAAAACCGATACTAAAGCCCCTCACAAACCGGTGTTAAAGGCTTGTTCTGCACTAGTGTAGCCTGCCGCTTCTTTCACCCTCACTTTACCCGGCCAAGGACGTAGTGGAGCTCCTGGAGATCACAGGAGGTCGTAGCGCTCCTCACCTCGCCCTCTAGTGCCCTGTGGCATCGCCGTCGTCGCACCCATGCTATGGCCGCCGCGAAACCTTGTCGATGGCCCTGTTTCCGGCGACCCTCGCGACCTAAACCACCACCCATAGATGCGCGCGAGCTCCAGCTCCCTGTAAAACACACCCGCGTGTCAAATGGACGCTGAAGCATTGATTCCGATGAGCATCCACCATGATCAGAGGTTGCCGGCTAACCACATCATTACACGCTAATTACTTGTTTATATCGGTCTTGAGCCTATGAGATTCAGGCCCCACCACTTAATTAACCCGGAGATTACTTTTTGTTAAGGATTAATCTGATCCTGCCTTAAAATTAAAAATAAAGATTGAAATGCCAAATCACGTGACATGTAGGACAATTGCTTAGTTGTTCGTCTAGCCACCACTTTGTAAATGAAAATATAATGTTATTATATGTTACGATGATATTTTTCCCAAATTTTACCACCAAAATGAGAATTCTGCCCAAGTTCTAGATAGCCTTTAAGAAAATATCAACAAGCTTGTGAAGATACACGTGCATGGGGGATCAATATCATCATTTGGTGAGGAAGAATAAACGGAAGCTAAAATAAAAATCGACACCCTGTGCTGGGTTTGCATTACTAGATACACACACATGCATGTTGCCTGATTCTTTCCTCTCCACCGATCACCCCACGTACGCATGCACAAAAGATGAGTGTCTGCTCTAGTTAGACTCGAGCTGCGCGTACCACACACCCTGGATCTTCACATCCTTGGGCGCCTTGGCGCCGAGGTCGGTGTCCGACGGCTGCACGCTCTCGAAGACGCCGATGACCTCGCCAGTCTCCGGCTTGCTCTTGGTGACGCTGAGCGTGATGTTGCCCGTGGAGGAGGAGGCGTTCTTCACGTTCTCCTTGGCCAGCTCCTCCTCGTCTCCTCTGCCTCCGGCGGGTAGAGCCACCGCGTTGTCGTAGCCAGTAGAGCCACCACGGCCCTTCGGGTCTAGGAAAGAGGAACCTCTGTAGCTGGGCACAAGGAAGGGCCCGCTGAAGCTCTCCGGCTTGCCGGTGGCGACGAGCTGCTTGACGGTGAAGAGGAAGGGCACGCGCTCGCCTCCGGGGAGCTGCACGGTGACGGCGGCGTAGTCGATGCCGTCCTTCTCCTCGAACTTGAGGGTGCCGTCGGCGCCGACCTCGAGCGGGCCTTCCATCTCGTCGAGGGTGTAGGTGAGGCGGGTCATGAGCTTGGTCTTCTGGAAGGCCGGCGGCTCGTTCTTCTGGATGCCCTCGGCTTTCACGGTGAAGGACGTGGGCTCCAGGCAGAACTTCTTCATCTCGTACTTGCCGGCCTTGAAGGGGAAGGAGTCGACCCCGCCGTCGATCGTGGGGCACTGGTTAGCCGTTCCGGTGCCCTTGACCTCCATGTAGGTCTTGCTCTGGATCTCGTCGAAGGTGAGCCTCTTGGGCGCCCCCTCCGCGCTCGCGCCCTGCACCCACCATCACACGTACGGAGAGACGCGTCACTCCTTGACCTAGCTAACTAGCTGGAGTAAACGCCGTCTAAAGGGATTAAATTAGCTTACAGAGACAAGGAGGGCAGAGGTGGCGAGGGCGAATCCGGCCATCTTGGCGGCGTCGGCGCACTTGCTTGCGACCTCCCTGATGTCGGACTGGAGAGAGCAGGTGATCCTGGCTCCGGCGTCGACGCCGAACGCCCGGGCGACGTGCGACGACGGCCGCGCGGAGGAGGAGGAGGCCCGGACACCCATCTTGGCCGGCATCAGCGTGGCCGCGGCTTGGAGAGACGCTGCCATGTTGTCGGTGGCTTGTTACGCGTGGTTGAGAGGCGACTTCGGTTGTCAAGGCAGAGGCAAGTGTTATCTATGCGAAGCGGGGATAAGAGACGGCTTCCCATTGGTGGCTTCCGGATAAGAGTATCCATTCGCTCCCATGCACGCACGCACACCAGCCAGTCATTCGCCCTTTGCCCATCCACAAGGTTTCGTCGCGGCCTGCCGCACTTTGCCCGTCGCTTTCTCTCTACTAGATGATCTGTTCTCAATGGTGCAAAAGGCGGGAAAGAACCAGGTTCTTGTGGATTGTTAATTTGCATTGAGATAAAACATTATTATGACACATATTTGAACCCCACAGAAGTCATACTAATATAATGCATATTCGACTAATTAATGCATATTCGATCCTAAAGCTATTGAAAGCGAGTGCGAGCATAGAGCAAAAGCATACATATGAGACTGATTTAGAACCAACTTATTAGATACTTATATTCCATTACATGATAGCTTAAAAGAACAGATTAAGACCACGCAAAAAAGCGAAAGCGAGCCTAACATTCAAACCATGCATATGTGATTAATTTACAACCAACTTAAAGGTACTTATATTCCATTACATGATAGCTTGATGCTTAAAAGGAAATATTCACATCACTTGATAATAGCATACATGGGTTTTATAAAGGCAAGCTATATTAGCAGAGATGCATTGTGTATACAGTGTTTGTCCATTAACCGTTGCCCGAGTCTTGTACCTACCGCTATCAGGAAGGAAATATTTAAGCAAAAAATTATGAAAGGATATGAGATAATAACAACAAATTATTAGAGAACAAAAGGTCCTACTCAATACCTAAGAAAATAATGTTTTAGTAGCATCCCAGAAGGAGGACAAAGAACATATGCAACAAGTCATTTTTTGCCATGCCCTCCATGTGCTCACGCGACTTGTTGTAACCCCCATGGGGCTTCTGGTAACCAATATTCTTTTCTATATCTGACATAGCAAGAACCTATACATGTACAGAAAATAGTTGCACAAATTAGAAAAGTGGAAACAAAAGTTGACTCTTCAACAAAAAGGAAGAGAGAATTTGACCTTTTCGCTAGCTTACTCAAGTTTGTCACATACGATATGCATTGCTGGGAGATAATCGTAAATAGAAACATGGCTCTTGTACCCACAAATAAAACATTGATATTGTGATCTACAACAAGGGTCTCATCTTCTAGTGAAGCATCTATGTTTGTAATCTCGATTCTTTTACGCGAGTTCATATTCAATTAGCTCACATGTTTGATGAATGATCTATCAAATGTATGATCAGGTTTGCGATAACAATATATCAAGCCCATGGTTCCTAATAAACAAAAGGTGAGATGAATGGATTATTTAATGGACCATCAAAACTGTATGTTCAAGTTTACTGTACCAACATATCAACAACCCCCTCCCTCCTCCACACATACATGTTCGGCCACGCAAAAGATAGCTATAGTTAGGTAGCGGCAGAAACTATCAATAGTACGCGAGGACAAACCATAAGCAAGTAGGTGCTTGTGTACTGCAGGATTATTTGGCTACTTTACTCATGCCAAAATTAATTTGCCTACTTTGAACAATATATCTACAAGTGACAGTAAGTCTAACTAAACTGATGTATTAAGTTGCCCATGTCTGAAATATCCTGATACCCTAGTAACATCAGATGTACGGAAGTAAACATGAGAACACAGAAATTCTGTTAGGTATCACACATGCACAATGGCCAACCCTATGATGAGAGAGCAAAGTTGGTCACGAGATTTTAACAGGAGTACCCTGTGTTCATTTGACAATACAGCAATATAGGGTGATTTGTTAAAATATGATCCAAATTCTGTCATGTTATACACGAACACCGTGTCATAAGCGGTGTGGGGCTTTGCGTTGGTATCGACGAATACGAGTACAACTCGTTTTACTTGTCCTACTAGGACTTATATGTGTTGTCTCCTATATATACTCCATGTAGTCACACCAAAGACGGTATGTCGTCTTGTGCTTATAATACTCCTCCATCATAGTAAAGTTGCGCCTTCGTGCGTCCATGGTTTTCTCTCGCAAGGATTTCTACGTTAAATCGGTGTCTCTTGTCTCTACTTTAATCTCGTTTTATCTAAGAAGTGGTATACATAGCCACGTTGATACGAGAATCGTTTTGAGATCGAGATACTTTTCGACGACTACGTTATCCGGAGGTCCGTCGAATCCAAAGCCGAGTTCGACGGTGTTCCGCTGCTACTCCGAGTTCCGCCGAGTTGCCAAGTCGCCGGCTGCGCAAGTCCTTTAATACGCTGCGCCGTTGAAGCTTCCGCCGAGCAAGTACGCTGCAACGTTTCGCCGAGTCAAATCAATCTGAGTTTCTGCCGAAGTCGTCGAATCGCTGCCCACTCAAAATGGCAGTTGTTCCACCGAGTTGCTGCTATTTGCTCAGAGGTGCTGCTGCTTTCCACCCGTCACTACGTGCTTCAAGTCCCGAGGACTGACCGCCGCTCCTCCCGTGCAAATTTGGATCCGTGGAACTGCTACGTTGCTGCCGCTCTACATCAGCCTAACGCTACTCACGTGAAGGCTAATCCCATCCATTGCTACAGAAACCGAAGCTAATTGGTACTAGTTTTTTCTACATCGTTGCTCCGCACAAATTAATTCTTCAAGAATTTTATCTTCGGCTTGTATTACTTTGTGCACAGATTTAATCTATTCATGGCTTCTATGAAGTATGATCTTCAGCTGTTGGACCGTGACACAAGGTTTTCTCTATGGCAAGTCATGATGCGGGCGTTATTGGCGCAAGCCGATTATGATGATGCACTGGATAATTTTGGGAAGAACAGAATTCAGGATTGGACTGTTGAAGAGAAAAGAAAGGATCGCAAGGCTTTGTCACAAATTCAACTCCATTTGCACAATGATATTTTGCAGAATGTTTTGAGCGAGAAAACTGCCGCCGCTCTATGGTTAAAGCTGAAGAGATTTGCATGACAAAAGATCTTACTAGCAAGATGCATCTGAAGCAAAAATTATTCCTGCACAAGTTACCCGAGGAAGGTAATGTTCTAAGTCATATCTCAGAATTTAAGGAGATTATTACTGATCTAGCTGCAATGGAGGTTAAATATGAGGAGGAAAATATGGGCTTAATGTTATTGTGTTCATTGCCAAGTTCTTATACCAATTTTAGAGATACCATATTATACAGCCGTGATACTCTCACCCTTAATGAGGTTTATGAAGCTTTGCACTCTAAGGAGAAGATGAAGCTAATGGTATCTGATGATGGTTCTAGTTTCTCTCAAGCCGAGGGATTATCTGTTCGTGGCAGGACACATGAGAAGGGCTCAAGTAATGGAAACAGAGGCAAAAGTAAGAAAGGCTACAGAGGCCGCTCGCAATCCAGAGGCAAGAACAAGTATTGCAAATATTGCAAGAAAGAAGGACATGAAATCTCCGAGTGTTTTAAATTGCAGAACAAGGAAAAGAGGAATGCCACATACAAACCGAAAGGTAACAAAGGTGAAAATTCTGCTAATGTTGCTCGTGATGATAGTTCTGATGATGCTCTTGTCGTTATTGCTGGATGTGCTGAGGCCAATGATAAATGGGTACTCGATACTGCATGTTCTTTTCATATGTGCCCAAATAGAGATTGGTTTAATACTTTGGATTCTACTACTACTGATGGTTCCGTTTTGGGGTTTGATAATTCACCATGCAAGATTGAAGGCATCGGTTCTATTCGAATCAAGATGTCTGATGACACAATCAGAAGTTTAACAGATGTTCGGTATATTCCGAAGATGAAGAGAAATCTTAGTTCTTTGAGTGCCCTTGATGCAAAGGGGTACAAGTATTCAGGTGGAGATAACGTTTTGAAAGTCACTAAAGGTTCTCTCATTATTATGAAGGGTGACTTGAATTTGACCAATGGTCTTTATTACCTTCGAGGTTATACCATCTCAGGTAATGCTACTCCAGCTGTTTCCAATAATTCTGATTGTGATGCTGCTAACCTTTGGCATATGCGTCTTGGACATATGAGTGAACTTGGTTTGGCAGAGTTAAATAAGAAAGGTCTTCTTGCTGGTTATCAAACTGGAAAATTGAAATTTTGTGAGCATTGTATTTTCGGGAAGCACAAGAGGGTGAAGTTCAACACTTCTACTCATACTACTGAAGGTATTCTTGATTATGTGCATTCCGATTTATGGGGGCCTTCTTGCAAAAAGTCACTAGGTGGTGCTAGATATATGTTGACTATTATTGATAATTACTCGAGGAAAGTTTGGCCTTATTTCTTCAAGCATAAATATGAGGCATTCTCTGCATTTAAAGAGTGGAAGGTTATGATTGAAAGGCAAACTGAAAGGAAGGTAAAGATACTTCGCACTGATAATGGTATGGAATTTTGTTCTAAGCAAATTAAGTATTATTGCAAGTCTGAAGGCATTGTCAGACATTACACCGTCCCTTATACTCCTCAACAAAACGGTGTTGCTGAGCGTATGAACAGAACCATTATCTCCAAGGCATGTTGCATGTTGTCAAATGCCGGTTTGAGTAGGCGTTTTTGGGCTGAGGCTGCTTCCACTGCTTGTCATCTTATTAACCGTTCACCATCTATTGCTCTCAATAAGAAAACTCCAATTGAGGTATGGTCTGGTTCACCTGCTGATTATTCACAATTGAGAGTTTTCGGTTTCACTGCTTATGCTCATGTTGATAATGGAAAGTTGGAGCCTAGGGCTATTAAGTGCATCTTTCTTGGTTATAAATCTGGTGTTAAAGGTTTTAAATTGTGGAATCCTGAAACTCAGAAGGTTGTTATTAGCAGAAATGTTATCTTTAATGAAACTGCTATGTTCCATGATGTTCCTTCTACTGATGTTCCTGTTGAGAGTGAACATCAGTCTACTATTCAGCATCCTACTGTTCAGGTGGAGCAGCTTATTGATTCCACATCAGATAAGGAAAAAAAAATTGCACATGATGAATCCGCCGTTGATGATGAACATGTCACTCCAAATCAGCCTATTGTTCCACCAAGTTGGAATCTTGCACGTGACAGAGTTAGGCGTGGTGCTTCTAAGGCACCTTCAAGGTTAATTGATGAGTGCAATATTGTTTCTTTTGCTTTATCTGTTGCAGAAGATATTGAAGGTCATGCTGAGCCTTCTTCATATTCCGAGGCTATTATTTCTGGTGATAGTAATAAGTGGACTATTGCTATGCATGATGAGATGTTATCACTTGAAAAGAATGGCACTTGGGATTTAGTAAAATTACCTAGAGAGAAGAAACCTATTCGTTGCAAGTGGGTTTTCAAAAGAAAGGAGGGTATTTCTCCAAATGATGAGGCAAGATATAAAGCAAGGTTGGTTGCTAAAGGTTATAGCCAGATTCCAGGTATTGACTTCAATGAAGTCTTTTCCCCCGTTGTGAAGCATACCTCTATACGCACTTTACTCAGTATTGTTGCCATGCATGATTATGAGCTTGAACAATTGGATGTTAAAACTGCTTTCTTACATGGGGAGTTAGAAGAGGATATTTATATGGAACAACCAGAAGGTTTTATCATTCCTAGAAAGGAGAATCTTGTCTGCAAGTTAAATAAATCTCTTTATGGATTGAAGCAATCCCCTCGACAGTGGTACAAGAGATTTGACACTTTTATGCTCTCTCAAGGTTTCAAAAGGTCTGATTATGATAGCTGTGTTTATTTGAAATCTGTTAAGGATTCAGCTATTTATTTGCTCCTTTATGTTGATGATATGCTCATTGCTGCAAAGAGTATGTCAGATGTTAATGAACTAAAGAAGCAATTGAGTAATGAATTTGAGATGAAGGATTTGGGTGCAGCAAAGAAAATTCTTGGCATGGAAATATCCAGAGATAGGCCATCTGGAAAATTATATCTTAGTCATAAGTGATATATTGATAAAGTTCTTCGTCGTTTTAATATGCATGATGCCAAGCCAGTGAGTACTCCATTAGCTGCGCATTTCAAATTGTCATCAGCCTTAGGTCCAAAGTCAGATGTTGATATTGAGCACATGTCTAGAGTTCCCTATTCAAGTGCAGTTGGTTCACTTATGTATGCCATGGTTTGTTCTCGTCCGGATTTATCACACGCATTGAGCATTGTCAGTAGATACATGGCTAATCCTGGAAAAGAGCATTGGAAAGTTGTTCAGTGGATTTTCAGATATCTGCGAGGTACTTCTAATGCTTATTTACAATTTGGGAAATCTAAAGATGGGCTTGTTGGTTATGTTGATTCTGATTTTGCTGGTGATTTGGATAAGAGAAGATCACTCACAGGTTATGTTTTCACCATTGGCGGTTGTGCTGTGAGTGGGAGAGCGACTTTGCAGTCTATTATGGCTTGTTCCACTACTGATGCCGAGTATATGGATGTTTCTGAGGCATGCAAAGAAGCTATCTGATGCGGAGCATACAACGGACATCACCATGGACATGGGCCTCACACCAAAGGACACACGCATCGAGCATTCAAAGGTGGACTCTATCCCTTACGCGTGTCCTTTCGGTCCTCTCACGGATGGTATACTACTTGACCCTCCGATGTTGCGCACTTATAGGTTGGAGCCACATGATGAACGTGCAATGGAGGAGGTCGGACATAAGAGAACGACTACACTATCCACGAGAGAAGCTTGGAAGAGAAGGCGGAACAAAGGAGAAGAATATTCGACTCCAGACAACTTTCGGACGTCCGACAACTTTCGAACTTCCGACAGCTTAGACGTCCGAAACTCGTCGGACGTCCGACATGCTACGGTCAGGAGCCCCTCCATCGGAGCGGGTGTGCGACAGGCGTCGGACTTCCGACAGATCGGACGTCCGAAACTCGTCGGATTTCCGACATCTACTACTCCAGGCCACCAGGTCGTCTACAGGACTCCGCCGATGCATCCTCTTTCGGAAATCCGAAGCTCCACGGACGTCCGACGTCCCGAAAGTTCGGACGTCCTGCCTGCGCGCAGATTCAGCTGGGCCACGGCCCATGTATCCCCTTCTCCCCCTAGCCTATATATAGTTGCCCCCTATCTCAGTTCTAGGGTTAGCTAAGAAATTACCAAAGACTCGAGAGCTTAGCTCCTTCTTCCCCCTAGGGAATTAGATCTCCTTGAGATCCTCTCAAGCCTACCTCCTACCTCCTCTCCCCACTCATAGAAGGAGAGGAACCCAATCCTATTCATAGAAGGAGAGGGAGACTACCAAGCTTACCTCTTGTGGTGTGTGGATCTTGTGATGTCTGGTATTTTGGAGTGGATTTGAGTGTTTATGTGTTTGGATCTTGTTCCCCCTTTGTCTCTTGTGTTGATCCCCTTTGTTCTTGTTCTTGTTGTGGATCCCCACCTCCAAATTGTGAAGATTGGGCCAAACCCTAGGCTTGCCCTACATCATTTGGTATCATGAGCAAGGTTCACACAATTTGGAGTCCCTCCCCCTCACTTCTCTAGCCAATTTTTGTTTGTTCTTGTCCAATTTCGAAAATCCCCACCAAAATTAGCCATACCCAAGATCTTGTGATTTGTGGTTCCTTGTGAGTTTTTTTTATTTTGATCCGTGGATCTAGTGTTTAGCAAGTGGATCTACTCTCCTTTGCGTTCCCTAGCCCCATTTTTTCTTTTTTCCCCATCAATTTTGGACTTCAAAGTGGCCATTTTCCGCCCAAATCGAGTTTTCGGGCTCAAATCGCGACTCCAGCCGACACCCATTTCGGACGTCCGAAATTTTTCAGAATTCCGAATTTCTTTAACAGAACGACTGCTTCCGTAGTCGGACGTCCGTCGCAGTTCGGACGTCCGATATCTGGGAACTCGGGAAAAACTGTTTTGGCCGTAACTTCTTCATTCGGAGTCCGATTTCGACGTTCTTGAGATCGTTTTGTAGCTCTTGACATCCCCTATCATTATAGATCGGTTCCCTCACCTTTTTCTCCCATCCAATTTTCGGAATTTTGGCATCTTTGCCTAGGTCCTTGCGCGGGGAAGCTCGAAACCGTGCATCTTCGCCGTTTTCAACTATCGGGACCATCACCAACAACAAGGAGAGTCTCTCCATCGACTACATCAACCCACGAGCTTCATCATCGACGACGAGAAACCATCCTTCGACCCCCTCAACCGAAAGCAAGGCCGGTCTTCTCCGACTTCGTGAAAGGTTAAGTGTGATGAAGGTATCCATCCCGTCACATCCTTTCCTTCCTTGCCTTTACCTTGATAGCCCCACCATCTTTGTGATTACCTCATACCTATTGAGCCTAGCTAGTCGAGTATTGCCGGGCTTCGCGAAAACTTGAGCACCATAGTGATAGCATATCATCTTGTCTCATCATTGCTATATCATATAGTGTGATAGCTTTCTCCCGTGCATATCTTGTAAGACTAGTAGCGCATATTTGGTTGAGCCTCAAGGCAAGTGGTAAAAGAAGGAAAATTTCAAAACAAAAAGAGGCAAGCTTTTAAGCAAGAGCCAAAAGAGAAAGAATCACAAGCTTTTAAGAAAAAGAGAGAGTTCATGAAAAGAACTACTGGTGCCAAAGAAACGTGGAAGGGAAAGCCTACGCTTGCATGCATATAGGTCGGTGCCAAGTAGTGAATCGTGCCCTCTAGTGCAATCGAGCTAGTGTCTCTCCTTGTGTTTGTGCAACACGAGCTTAGTCTTTGATAGGCCATTATTTTGTATGCTCATTCCTTTGGTTGCACAAGCCACACTATCTTTGCGCGTGTGTTCTTTTATTGCACTCCTATATATTTGTGATCACTTGCTTTGCATTTGGAGTTCTTTGGATTGCTTTCAACTCTTACAATATCTTGGACTTCAATTTGCTTGATTCTTGTGCCACTAATCCCTTCCGAGCTCCACGATAAGCCATTTGTAGGTGTGTGTGTGTGGGAACGAGACTCAAACAAGGACATTCTTTTCATTACACGAAGCTATACATCACTCGACTCATTACATCTTCGAGAAGGTATCCTTGTTGTTGTTCTCTCCATTTTACTCTCACATCTACCCGCTTGTTGTGATGGCTATGCAAGAACCCCCCCCCCCTTGATATATGGCGGCAATGGTAACTACTACGAGGCTTATACACCGCATGATGATTGGAGAGCTCGATCACCTCCTCCAAGACAAGACCACCACCACACGAGCTACTTCGACTACGACGACGACATTTAGCTCCATTTCTATGGTACTCATGATCTCGAGGAGTACCTCGAGTGGGAGGAGAAGATGGACAACTACCTCTTGCATAACCAAGTCCAGTCCAAAGATAAAGTGAAGCTCACCACAAGACACTTCTACGACTACGCGTACACTTGGTGGTTTCACAAACCTTCCACCTCGCGCTCCCGCAAGAGTTGGACAAGGTTGAAGAGATCTATGAGGCGAGAGTTTTTGCCCTCCACCCTCTCCGAAGAGCTCCGTCACCATTTGATGAACACCACGCAAGGATCCAAGACACTTGAAGAGTACCTCTTGGAGATGACGAAAGCCTTGAGGAGAGCCGGCGAGGATGACCCCACTTGGATGAAGTTCCACCTTACTAGCGGCTTGAAGGACCCCTCCATCCGCAAGGCTATGCTCCTCCGAAGCTACACTTCTCTTGATGACTTATGCGACGATGTTCTCATGACGGCAAGTTCCTTCACGGAGGCGGCGTCTACTCGCGCCCAAGTCAACTTCACACCGACCACTTCATCTACCAATGGTGCTCCCTCCATCTTTGGAGGCACCTCACGAGCGAAGTCCAAGCATGTGGCACCTCCTTCCCCCATGGAGGCGCATGGAGTTGTTGATACCGAAATTTTCACCTACCTACACTCCACACCCACACATGATGAGAGCTCACACACATCCCACCATGTGAGGCAAACCCAAACTTTGAGCGCACCCACCATATGTGAGTTGGATCACCTTCACCATGAGGACTGAGTGCATTCCCCACTATTCCACCAACACACAAGCGACCAAACATTCCACATCCAAGTGAGAGCCACACTTCGCATGAGAGTGATAGTTGTGTTTTCACTACATGTGAGTTTGAGTCCACTTTAGTTGAGGGAATGAGTGCCCCACCACACATATTGAGAGAGATAGTTGATAGGTCACGTGAGACTATCCTCACTACTAACAACTTAACCTCTACTCCTATTGTGTCTTCTTCATTGGTGCAAGGTTCTACCCAAGACGACGCAACTCCGCTCAACAAGTCCATGCCTTTACATGACGAAGACGATGGCCATGGTGGTCCATCAAGATTCACCTCTTGACCACAAAATGGTAACCACCACCTCATCTCCACCCTTGGAGCCACCCCATCATGGTAAGATTATAGGTGATGGTGTTTCTTGCGTCCCACTAGTGGACACTCATGGTTTCCCTCGCTTCCATAATGTGCCTTGCCATAATTTCGATATCTTCATGCCTCCTATATGTCTTGACATATTGCATGCACAAACTTGTGAAAATTCCATAGGCCACCTTATGTTTGAGCATCCTAAACCTTTGTCTTTTGCTATGACTATGATTCATGAAGTCAAATCTTTAAAATCTAATCATAGCATTTATGCCAATCCCATCAAATGCACACCAATAACCACACTTGGCATAGATGACAAATCCTTGGCACTTGGCATATGCTTTACTTATGATGCATTAGAATTGCACCCTTCACATGCGCCGCATGCCTATTCTTCTTTGCCATGCCATGAACTTGCTCCGTTGCACATGCACCTCTCTCATCATATTTCTCATTACTTCGTTCACAAGATGACTCATATCATTGTTATTGAGGTAGCCCCCAAAGCTTCCTCAATTTTAATAGGAGATCATGATATGTCTTATGCTTTGCATGACCCCAACCCAAGTGTGCACAATATGCTCCCCTCATATAGTTATTCTCTACCTAAACATCATGGTGCATACTATTATGATCCATCTATTCTTCATGATGCACATACCAATTATATTTTCTTGACGGATGACATGTTCTTATATCATGCATCTAATTTCTTTGAGCATGCCATTGATTATACTAACCCACCCATGCCCATACACATCATGATGGATGATGTGTATGCTTACCGCGCACACAACTTGTTTCTCTTATCTTGTTGCGTAGTTACCAAGGTCCTTCCTTCAACTTTGGCAACACAAGAGTTGAAGACACGATCTCTTGAGGCTAAGGACGAGGAGGCACATCTTCATCCACCATCCCCACTTCGACCATGGCACACGACGCTTTGGTTTGCATTCTCCACGCTCCTTCCATTGCTATGGGCTATGATTACTCTCCTATCTGCGTGTTCCTTTTCATGTTCACTTCGCATGCTAGACTCCATTCTATTACTATTCCATGTGTTCATGACATGCTACACTTGGAAAGGCCATATGCTATTCACCATCGCAATAATTTCCTTATCCATGAGCATAGGCATTTCCTTTGCAAATTTGTTGTGGTCTACCTTGATGACATGTTCATACCACATCATTTCATCACTCATCTTTACAAGCATATCCCACGCATTCTTGACTTGTTCCAAAGTGGACCATCCATTCCTCATCTTGGGACATTTTCATATGGCTTATGCATTTTTAACATTGTCACACCTCTTCACCATTCTCATAAGCTTGCATATAACATACAATCCCATTATGATGTGTTGCTCCATACCGGTAGACCCCCCCCCCCAAACTTGGTCCCCACGAACATTGCATGTCTCCCAAACTCATTATTTCGATGCATCTACTTTGTGCGCCATACATGTCTTGGATCACGAATCTCTCAAATATCTTTATGACCATACTTCGCACATGTTATGCTTTGCTTGTGCCACAAATTGTTTCCATGTGAAGCATGCTTGTTTGCCTTCCTTGCACCATATTCCTAGTGCCTTGAGTATAAACATCGATGCATACTCTTATCAATGCACTTCTAGGACTAATGATAATATGCAAGTGAAGAGGCACATCATCTTCGATGATGTGTTCATCTACCATGCACACACTTTCTTCGTTATGTCTCGTGCATGTGTAGGAAACTTCGCCCGCGTGTCAAATACTAATCATCATGAGTTGAAAATTCGAGCTCTTGAGAGCGAGCTATGGATGGTGTCCATTGACATGTTTCTCCGGCACATATGCTTCGGCCATGACATTATGAAGGACGCACAAGGACAAGCTTTCAAGGTGACATCCTTCTCGTTTACATGTATTGCTTCCACTACGTTACACTTTGGTCATCTTGGATCCTTCATTTTCTCACATGCTAGAGTCCATCTTGCCCCCCTTGATTGCCATGTTTCCATGTTTCATATAGTTGCCTTGTGTGTTGCATCGAACTTGTGCCTTCCAAACCACCTTCATATGTTTCTTTTCAATTATAGCTTTGCTACTCACATGCCATGCACCCATAATTGCTATATGTCTCCCTTTGTTGCCTCACACAGTTTGATCAATTTCTCTTTCCATTGTGTTGAGTGTAGCATTAATCATGAGTGGATTCTCTTCCTCTTGGGATTGCCTATTCCGTACACCACAATCATGCACATGCTCCCTCATAGTTTGGTTATGCTTGGTGCCCATACGCCTATTGCCTTTGAATGTGCTCATTTCATAAGTGTTGCCATGATACACTTTCTCCACACTACACATGATATGCATGATAACTCCACTTATTCGGTCAATCACCACTTGAAGGTTTGGTTTTGCACTAACGCTAACCGCTTTCTTTTTCCAAGTGTTTGTTGTGCATCATGGTTTTGAAAGACTCACAAGGCGTCGCGAATTCGGCACAAAGCCATCTGGTGCATCTTGATGGCAAGTACTTGGTGAGCGTCACACTCCATACGCCGACGCCATCTCTTTCCCATGGTGATGAAGATCTTGATCCGAGGACGGATCTTCCCCAAGGGGGGGAGATGATGCGGAGCATACAACGGACATCACCATGGACATGGGCCTCACACCAAAGGACACATGCATCGAGCATTCAAAGGTGAACTCTATCCTTTACGCGTGTCCTTTCGGTCCTCTCACGGATGGTATACTACTTGACCCTCCGATGTTGCGCACTTATAGGTTGGAGCCACATGATGAACGTGCAATGGAGGAGGTCGGACATAAGAGAACGACTACACTATCCACGAGAGAAGTTTGGAAGAGAAGGTGGAACAAAGGAGAAGAAGATTCGACTCCAGAAAGCTTTCGGACGTCCGACGACTTTCGGACTTCCGACAGCTCGGACGTCCGAAACTCGTCGGACGTCCGACATGGTACGGTCAGGAGCCCCTCCATCGGAGCGGGCGTGCAACAGGCGTCGGACTTCCGACAGATCGGACGTTCGAAACTCGTCGGATTTCCGACATCTACTACTCCAGGCCACAAGGTCGTCTACAGGACTCCGCCGATGCATCCACTTCCGGAAATCCAAAGCTCCACGGACGTCCGACGTCCCGAAAGTTCGGACGTCCGAAACCCAACGGACGTCCGAAACCTACCTGCGCGCAGATTCAGCTGGGCCACGGCCCATGTATCCCCTTCTCCCCCCTAGCCTATATATAGTTGCCCCCTATCTCAGTTCTAGGGTTAGCTAAGAAATTACCAAAGACTTGAGAGCTTATCTCCTTCTTCCCCCTAGGGAATTAGATCTCCTTGAGATCCTCTCAAGCCTACCTCCTACCTCCTCTCCCTACTCATAGAAGGAAAGGAACTCAATCCTATTCATAGAAGGAGAGGGAGACTACCAAGCTTACCTCTTGTGGTGTGTGGATCTTGTGATGTGTGGTATTTGGGAGTGGATTTGAGTGTTTATGTGTTTGGATCTTGTTCCCCCTTTGTCTCTTGTGTTGATCCTGTTGGATATGTGCCCTAGAGAAAAATTAATAAAGATATTTGTCACATATCCGTTTTGTTCATAATATGTTTTATACTGTGCTATAACTGTATTACCTGGAAATACTAATACAGGTGTAGTATAAAACATGGTCCGTAGTTTAACTCGGGTAAACTATCTCATTGGGCAATTGATTGATCAAGCTTTCCTGATCATGGCAACACTTAAGTCCATTGACAATGAGGTCATATCGTTAAGGGGAATGATGTGATGGACGTACACCCACCTAAAGTATTGCAATGTGATCGAGTCACATAGTTCAGCGTTGCTATGACTTTGTAACATATGGCTTAGTCCTTAGACCGTAACGATCATACGTAATTGTCATCTATGAGGAGACTTTGATTTGTATCCCACCGCCTGACTGAAATATGCTGGCTATAACGGTGCACTTTGGGTATTCCGAAATAGATGGTTGATGAGTATGTTAATAGATCAGAGCGGGATTTGTCAGTCCTTGTGACAGGACAGGTACTCTGGGCCCACTTGGTGATATTGCATCAACACCTTGCAAGGACGTGACTAGGTCACAAGAGATGCAATGATCATGGACGAGAGAAGTTTTTTGTTGTGAACGAGCTGTGAACACGGTATGTAAGATACCGACGATCAAACCTCGGACAAACAAAGTACCGCAGCACAAAGGGATTACGTCGTATCGTTAACGGTTTCCAAAAGCGATCGAAGTTCATTCGATGGAAGCGCAGGGGCTGTCAAGGATTGTAACCAGGTCCAACTGACTAGTCATTGGTGAATGAGAAGAGTCTCGACCATGTCTGCTGTTTCCCGGACTGTTAGGGTGTTACACTTAAGGGCAATCGATGCATAGGACAGTTACGGGATCAATCGGTGAAATAGGAGGAATCACCGGAATAGTTTCGGAGGAGGACGGAATGGTTTCTGGACATTTTGAATAGTTCAAAATAAAGTTTAATTGTTTTAATAATGTTTTATTATTTAATTATCTGAATTAAATATTTAAAGCATATTAAATAAATTAAAAAATGGGAAAAGGCTAAATGGGCCCATGGGGCCCATTAAGGGAGGAGGGGGTCTCCCCCCTTGGGCTTGGCGCCAAGGGTGGGGCCCACCACCCCTGTAAGGCCCGATATGCGGTACTGTTCCAGATCTAGGTGTTTCCACCCAGATCCGGGGACGAAGCTCATATCGGTCCCACCGCGACATATGACAAAGCCATATGCCCCGGATTTCCAACATGATATCACAACATTACAGATACAGGATACAACATCTCATACAATCGGCATACAACTGCCTCAAATACAGTACAACAGCGGAAGATACATGTCTGAGTACAGACTACAAGCAAATGCCTACTGGCAAAGAGAAAAGCATCGATCCCATAACCACACGGGTCCAGGCCCTCCGCCGGGATCCGCCTAACTAGTCGTCGTCGAGTCTCCACGTGAAACGTCGATCACCATACCTGTTGTCGATCAAGAACCCTGAAAAGAGTTTGGGGGTAGTATCATGAGTACAGAGGTACTCAGCATCCAACTGTAGTGGTCATCTGACCCAGCAAGGACTTCATCACTCGTCATTCTAGGACAACAAGTAGTTTACGGTAAGGAAGGGGTAAGTGGTGAGGTTGCTGCCGCACTAGCATTTATGAAGTGGCTAACGATCTAGAGAGTAAGATAAGAAGCCAAGCATTCGATGAGGAATCGCCTCCAACAAGTCTTGCTATCCACCTACTACGCAAACGTAACACCTATCCTATCCTTGTCCTCCTCTTCGCATCCCGACGAAGAAGAAGCAGTCAAGGCACACGCACACGTTGATCATGTTATATTAAGATTATCTCAGTTGTTGTTGTCTATGAACAAGGAGTAGGTCTCAAGTCGTCCATAACCGTGGACACGGCTTCTCGAAAAGATTTAACCCTGCAGGGGTGTACCAACTGCCCATTACGAGGCTCCGCACGCACGTCCATCACTCTCAGTTGCTACCCATTATAGGCAACCATTTTATGATTTAGTTCCAAGAGATCCGAAACGACAGGTCCCTCTAACTAACAACGAACAAATCCGGGTGGCCCCCGGGAAGTCGACACCCAATCCAAAAGCTGGCCACGCTCTCGGATCGGACTCTTCCGTATGACGCAGGTCGGATTGCCGGTTAATCACACATGGGAAACCGGGTCCTAGCTGATCAGGTGGACCAACAGAGAAACCATGTCTCCACTGGCCCAAGTTGTTTTAAAAGATATCTGCTAGGAGCGACCCGACAAGATATATATGCATGTTTTCAAATGGTAAATCAGCTTGGGCCACCTCTAGAAATGTTTGAAGCTAGATAGGTAAGAAAAGGGGACCCCATAAAATCCCACACGCGGTTAGGCACGCTCAGTCTTAAAACCAATACCCGGAACTCGGATCCTAGGTGACTCGAATGGAACAAAGCGTCGGGGCGGGATAGCCTAGACCTTCCATCCTTCGTAGAATATAATCAACATTATAATAATCATATCATCAATAACAATATAATAATCAGGTGATATCCCAACCCAAGAAGTAACAGGGTAACAACGTAGCATCCTAAGCATGCATACTAAGCAGGGGCTGAGCAACGAGCAAAAGTAACATAGCAGTACATGGTTTGCTGGGAAGGGACATGGCTGTATCGGTTTAAAAGAGGCTGTAAACATGTGGTAGGATCAAACATCGAACCTAACATATACTAGCATGCAAACCGCTGGTTGAAATAGAATGGATCATAAGTAATGCAAAGTCCTTGCCTGTTGATAAGTCGGATTCCGAAGGTGTAGTCGATCGCACGCTCGCATCGTCTCCGAGAGGTACCCGCGGGAGCACACAAGAAGTAAACACTAGAAAGCAATCAACGTTGCACCACTATTACTACGGAGCAATACAAGACCAAGCATCAACAAGAAGTAACACGAGACATCGCACCTACCGTCGAGAGCGGTTACTAACGATTTAAGTGGAGTACTCGTCACACACGACGATACCGCACATTTACGGTGGTTCAAGTTGTTTAGCTACAGGTGAACAACCAACGGTTATTAACATGGCAACTCAAGCAAGCATGGCATAGCACACAAACATGTCAAGAGGTGAAGCACAAAGTAAACTATCTATGCTAGTCAATTTAAGTGAAGCACAACCTAAACATGGCATAACACTAAGTGCCGCACGATGATTAAAATATTTGGTACTGTTCTGTCCTAAACCATATTTTAGGTTGGTTAACAACAGCAAACAATAGCATAAACACAAAGAACACGAAAAACTACTCAAGTTACATATAAGGCACACTCCAAACGGAGTTACGGTTAAAAAGATACAAGCAAGACAATTTATGCACACAAGCTGTATAAACAGGGGTAAATCTATATGCAAAAGTGCAGCAACATGACATATCAATACATGGGATGAAAGTAGACATGATTCTTAACAAAATGCAATTGGAATCACTCAATTCCGATAAACAGTTGCGAAGCAATCGTCGACCGAAGTTGCAACAAAATAACAGTTTTTAGCACAACAGCACAATAACATCAAGATAGCTACTTTGGAGCAAGATATACACATGATGCAGCAAGCAATTATGGCATGTGAATGCATGAAACTGAAGTAGAAACATTTCTTAACGCAACGCAAAAGGAATCAATGCAATAGGCCTCATGGATTTGTTACAATCATCATGCAAAGTTGCAACAAAATAATAACAGCAGCACTTAACAGCAAAAAGTAGCAGTTTAACGGCCTGATGCCCACTTCAGCACACAATTACACAATCAAGATGAGCTCAAATGCAAATGCTCACAAAAGATGAATTAAAGTACACGCAATTCTGAGCAACTTTCGTTTTGGGGGCAACGTCATACGAGCTACGGATCAACGGGAAATTACAGTACAAAAACAGATCAGCACACAGTTTTAACAGACTTAGCAAAAATTAGGAAAATAAAAGCATCGGGGAAAGAAAAAAAAACGGGCGGCCTGGGCCTCACCATGGGCCGAGGCCCATCTGGCGCCGAGGTTGGCTGGCGGCTGTGGTGGCCTGGGCTGGGCCGTGGCCCACGTGGCCGGATCGGTTGCACCATGCCCGATCCGATCTGGATCGGAGCCGTGGCTGGCGGCGGCCGCCGGTGACCCTGCCGGCGAGGCGAGGGCGGACGGGGGGAGGCTGGAGCAGGGGAGGCCGGTGGCTGGGATCCCGCCGGATCCGGCGAGGACGGCCGTCGGGAGGCTGCGGGTGGCGGCGACCGAGCCCTCCTCGGCTTCGGCTCGAGCAGCCATGGCGCAACGGCGGCGCAGCCACCTGCGAGGAGAGGAGGGGGAGGTGGTCAGGGAGGCGAGGAGGAGAAGGAGAGGAAGGGGGAGGAGAAGGGATCTGCGGCGGCTGGTCACGGCGAGGCTCGCCGGCGTCGGCCTCCATGGGAGAGCTCGTGCGGAGGCGGCCATGGAGCTCGGGAGGAGAGGGCCTCCAAGCCCAGATCGGGCCCGGCGGCTGGCCCTGCGGGGCCCGGGCACCCTGGCTGCTGCGGGAGGAGGCTGGAGGGCCACGTGGCTGCCCTGGAGCCCTCGGATCACAGATCCGACGGCTCCGGAGGTGGCTGGGATTAGGGTTTCGGGGAGAGGGGGATTTAGGAGGCAGATCTGGGATTTCTCAGGGGGGTGGCTGCAATTTGTGCAAGGGGGAACCCTAATTGGGTGTGGGAGGCTGGTGGTCTTTATATAGGCAGGTTGGCTGGCCAGTTGACGCAAACGCCCTCGGTACCCCTCTCGCGTGTCCGGTGCTCGCGTTCGTGACCGCCGAGACTCCGTACGGACTCCGATTCCGACGAAATCTCGAACCACGCGCTCAGCGCGTCGAGCCCATCGATCGTACCTCTCTGCGGTGACATTCTGACAACATTTTTCGGCGCCCCATAAAATAATCCATTTATTAAATAAACGGGGTTTCGTTCCGGTGGCGATGGCTGGTCCTGTGCCGGTTGCGACGGTGCTCGGTTGAAATCCCGGTGTCGCAAAGTCGTGTGCTGTGGTGGAAAGGGGTCGGTCACGCATCCGATACGAGAATACGGGGGAGAAATATTCACCGATCAATAAATCGGGGATGCAAACACCGCAAACAAATCAGACAAACAAACAATTCACCCCGAAAACAAATTTTTTAATTTTTGTGAAAACTGGGCTGTTACAACCCCCCTTGGCCGGCGCACTCCCCCCCTTGGGAGTTTAGTCCCACATGGGGGAGGGAGGAGGATGGCACCCCCCCCTAGGCCTATATAAGGAGGGGTAGACCCCCCCTTTTTCCAACACACCAATATCTCCTTCTTCCTCCTTCTCCTTCCCGGAAGTGGACTCCCCTTGTTTGGAGTCTGCACCTGGATTGGAGTTCTCCACCATAAGGCAGGCCGTCGTTCTGCTAGAGTCGGGATCCGTAGCCGTCTTTCTTCCGCTGCTCGCCTGGTTCGGGGCCCGGGAGGAACATCGATTGTACCGTACGTGTATAATCTCTTCGAGGCACTACACCTATGGTGCTACTTCGTCGCTGGAGGTTTACCGGGAGTCATCCTTGCCGGTGGTGGTCTTCTACATGACAGGGAGGTCGTAGTTCCGAGTCTACGCCAGCCACGTTCGCAAGAACGTTTCCCTCTCTCGGTCTTCAAATGTATGAACACAGATTCCCTCTGTTACTTTACATCGCCATAGCATAGATCTTGGGTTCGGGTACCATAGGTATGAAAAATTTGTGTTTTCTGCCCCGTATCCCAACAGTGGTATCATGAGCTAGCTATGCGTAGATGTATTGTACGGGTAGAACACATCTAGGATGTGGGCATCGAATCTTCATTCGTTACCCTCCCACGTGTACTCATTTAGCGTTGTGGCAATGTTTGATGAAGCGGCCTCGGACCGACCTTACGCGTTTACGCGAGACTGGTTCCACGCTTGACATATGGCTTGTACCATATAAAGTGGCTGGGGGTGTCTGTCTCTCTGCATTAGCGATGCGAAGATGTTTGCAACGGAGGGCCCCGACAGGGGTGTAATAGAGACGGATGGGAGACGGTGTTGTGGCATGTTTTTCGCAGGATAGAAACGGTTCTCTCTCTCGAAACCCCTAGAAGCCATGTAAAACTTGCACAGGCTAAAGTAGAAAGGCGTTTAACTTTGCTTTGCATGAAGGGGGGTCATAGGTTGTATGATTACAGTTTTACTTCCTGTTTTATGCTAGTATGCTAGATATATCGACGGTAGCACGAAACAGGACCATCTCTCACAATACCAACATTGTGTTCACCCTTGGTGGGCACCGCCTGGAAGGTTCTCCCATATGGCTTGATGCTCCGTACATACCGGAGTTGTCCTACATATTCAACGGAGTTCGCATGAGGTTGGGTTCGGCAAGCCTGGCATATGCAGATATGGCCTTGCTGAACAGCTAACATCAAGGTTCGATTGGCAGGCTTGAAGTATGTAGATGCGGGCCTGGAACACAGGAGACCGAAAGGTCGAGCACGAGTCACATGCCTGATGTGATTGGCTTAGAGGCCTACCTAGTTCGCATACTGATGGCCGTGACGACCGGGGGAGGTATGGGGGATGGGATTGTGTAATCACTTAGTTAAATTGAGAGGTGTTTATCTAAGTGGGAGCTTTCTAGAATTTTGAGATTAAATTGAAACTCCACATTATGAACAAAAGTCTAAATATGTATCCTTGTGAATCAACCTTGTAGATGGCAGCACCTCGCCCCTCGTTCAACTTAGGATCATTCCTAGAGAAATATAAGCTAAAAACAGATGGGACAAACTTCACCAACTGGTTCCGCACCCTGAGGATTCTCCTCGTTCCCCTCAAGATGGCATACGTACTAGAGGGCGTGTTAGGTGACGCACCAGCAGATGATGCCAGTCAGGACGAGAAGAATGTCTATCTCTCCAGGACTGATGATTACAACCTTGCCCAGAGTGGCATGCTCTACTCCATGGAGGTTGAGCTGCAGAAACGCTTTGAGAGGATGGGTGCATATGAGATTATCACCGACCTCAAGGCGGTCTTCGCACCTCAAGCCAAGGCTGAACGGTACGAGGCTTCTGAAGCCTTCTTCTCAGCAAAGATGGACGAGCACGGAAGCGTGAGTGAGCACGTAGTCAAAATGTCTGGCTACGTTCAGCGCTTGAATGCTCTGGAATGCCAGATTCCAGATGAACTTGCTGTTGATAGGGTGTTGCAGTCGCTTCCCCCTAGCTACAAAGGCTTTGTGCTGAACTACAACATGCAGGGGATGACCAAAACCCCTTCTGAGTTGTTCGCCATGATGAAGAGCGCCGAGGTTGAGATCAAGAAGAAGCACACCGTCTTCATGGTCAACAAGACCACTGACTTCAAGAAGTCAAGCAGGAGGGAGAAGGCCAAGAGAGGTGGCCCCAAGAGGGATGGCAAGTCAGTTGCCGCTCCTCCCAAGGCACCCAAGCCTAAACCCGGAGTGGAGTGCTTCTACTGCAAGGGTGAAGGTCACTGGAAACGCAACTGCCCCAAGTACCTAAAGGACAAGGAGGCTGGCAAGGTCGCCAAGAGAGACGAAGGTATATTTGATATACATATTGTTGATCTTCTCTTGACAAGCGCCGGGAACACATCCTGGATACTTGATACAGGATCTGTCGCTCATATTTCTAATTCCATTCAGGGACTAAGGAATAGGAGACGCTTGCTCAAGGATGAAGTGACGATGCGCGTGGGGAATGGCTGTCAAATTGAAGTCTTGGCGGTCGGCACGAAGCATCTTAGTCTCCCTTTGGGATTGGTTTTAGTTCTGAATAATTTCTACTATGTACCCACGTTGAGTGTGAACATCGTTAGTGGCTCTTGCTTGAAGCGAGACCGCTATTCTTTTAAATCTGATACAATTGGTTGTTCGATTCATAAGGATGAAATGTTTTATGTTCACGCACCGGAGTTGCATGGTTTATTCATACTTGATCTCGATGGTGACGTGTGTCACATTAACAATATTGAGGCCAAAAGATTGAAGAATGATGAAGATCACATGAAGATGTGGCATTGCCGACTTGGTCATATTGGTATAAAGCGCATGGAGAAGCTCCATAAGGATGGACTTCTTGAGTCATTGGATTTTGGATCCCTTGATACATGTAAACCATGCCTCATGGGAAAAATGACAAGGACTCCATTCAATGGGATAATGGAGCGTGCGGATGACTTATTGGGGATCATACAGACAGATGTATGTGGACCCATGAACGTCCCCACTCGCAATGGTCTTCGTTACTTCGTGACCTTTACTGATGACTTGAGCAGATATGGGTATATTTACTTGATGAAGCACAAGTCTGAAACCTTTGAAAAGTTCAAGGAATTTCAGAATGAGGTCGAAAATCAAGCACCTTCGATCGAATCGAGGTGGCGAGTATTTGATTCACGAGTTTGGCAATCATCTGAAGTCTTGTGGCATAGTACCTCAGCTTACGCCGGCAGGCACACCTCAGAGAAACGGTGTGGCTGAGTGACGTAATCGAACCCTATTGGATAGCGTACGATCGATGATGTCTCATACTGATTTGCCTGTGTCATTCTGGGGGTATGCATTAGCAACTGCCGCTCATATTCTTAATAGGGCACCATCCAAATCCGTAAAGACAACACCATTTGAAGAATGGCATGGCACGAAACCTAAGTTGTCTCACCTGAAGATGTGGGGTTGTGAGGCTTATGTTAGGAAATTACAGCCTGACAAACTTGAATCCAAGGCGGATAAGTGCATCTTTGTGGGCTATCCCAAGGAAACTTGTGGATACACCTTCTACAACAAGTCTGACAGCAAAACGTTTGTTGCCAAGACGGGACACTTTATTGAGAAGGAGTTTCTCGCGAAAGAGTTGAGTGGGAGGAAAATAGACCTCGATGAAGTGACTGACCAATCACTCCAATTGGAAGAAACGGGTATGGAAATTGTTCTAGAACCATCTTCCATAGTGGGAGCTGAAGAGAATGGCCAGAATGATATTCATAACGATCATGACATTGATGATGATCATGATGAGAATGAACAGGAACCTTTTATGCCCCATAGGTCATCAAGAGTCCGTCAACCTACTGAGTTTTACGGACAGCTTGTGAATGCAATCTCGGCTGATGAGTCGGATGAACCTACAAGTTACAAAGAAGCAATGGAGGGACCCGAGTCCGAGAAATGGCTTGAAGCCATGAAATCCGAAATAGACTCCATGTACACCAACAAAGCATGGACTTTGGTGGATATTCCCGAGGACCGCAAGGCCGTCGAGAATAAATGGATTTTCAAGAAAAAGACTGACGCAGACGGAAATGTATCTGTCTACAAAGCTCGAATTGTCGCGAAGGGGTTCCGACAAATTCAAGGAGTTGACTACGAGGAGACGTTCTCTCCTGTAGCGATGATAAAGTCTATTCGGATCCTACTAGCAATGCTGCATATCATGATTACGAGATATGGCAGATGGATGTGAAAACTGCATTCCTAAATGGCAACATTGAGGAAGAGTTTTATATGATGCAACCAGAGGGGTTTGTCGATCCAAGGAACGCTGGTAAGGTGTGAAAGCTTCAACGGTCCATCTATGGGTTGAAGCAAGCATCTCGGAGCTGGAATCTTCGATTTGATGAGGTCATTAAAGCTTTTGGATTTGTCCAAAACTTCGAAGAGTTCTGCGTCTATAAGAAACTGAGTGGGAGCTCTGTAGCATTCCTTGTGTTATATGTAGATGACATATTACTAATAGGGAACGATAAGAAATTCTTAGAGGAAGTGAAGGAATAACTGAATGGACAATTTTCCATGAAGGACCTAGGTGAAGCTGCGTACATATTGGGGATTAAGATCTATAGAGATAGACCTAATCGACGGTTGGCCTTGAGTCAGAGCACTTATATTGACAAGATATTGAAAAGGTTCAGTATGGGTAACTCCAAGAGAGGCCTCTTGCCAGTTATAAAAGGTGTCAAATTAAGCGTGACTCAATGCCCAACCACAGCAAAAGAGAAGGAGGAGATGTCCTCACAGCCCTATGCCTCAGCCATAGGTTCTCTCATGTATGCTATGTTATGTACCAGACCGGATTTAGTGCTGGCCATTAGTATGACTAATCGCTACCAGAGTAACCCGGGAATGGCTCACTGGACAGTAGTAAAGAACATCCTTAAGTACTTGAGAAGAACCAAGGATATCTTTCTCGTTTATGGAGGAGTTGATGAGGAGCTCACCGTAAAGGGTTACGTTGACGCAAGCCTCGGCTCAGATCTAGATGACTCGAAATCCCAGACGGGATATGTTTTCATGTTGAACGGTGGCGCAATTAGCTGGAGGAGCGGCAAACAGTCAGTCGTCGCCCAATCTACAATGGAGTCGGAGTATATTGCCGCTTGTGAAGCGTCTAACGAGGCGATTTGGCTGAAGAAGTTCGTGATCGAGCTTGGCATCTTTCCCAGCTGCACTGACCCCGTGGGAATCTTATGCGACAACACAGATGCCATTGCTAACGTGAAGGAGCCAAGAACTCACTCTACAGCCAAGCACATCCTCCGAAAGTTCCATGTGACGCGAGACTACGTCACGGATGGACACACTAGGATTCACAAGATACATACGGATCTGAACGCAGCAGACCCAATGACTAAACCTCTTCCACAAGGCAAGTTTGAAGAACACCGAGAGACCATTGGTGTTAAGATACATACCTGATGCAAACTAGTGTAATTTGTACTCTAGTGCAAGTGGGAGACTATTGGATATGTGCCCTAGAGACAAATTAATAAATATATTTGTCACATATCCGTTTTGTTCATAATACGTTTTATATTGTGCTATAATTGTATTACTTGTAAATACTAATACAGGTGTAGTATAAAACATGGTCCGTAGTTTAACTCGGGTAAACTATCTCATTGGGCAATTGATTGATCAAGCTTTCCTGATCATGGCGACACTTAAGTCCATTGACAATGAGGTCATATCGTTAAGGGGAATGATGTGATGGACGTACACCCACCTAAAGTATTGCAATGTGATCGAGTCACATAGTTCAGCGTTGCTATGACTTTGTAACATATGGCTTAGTCCTTAGACCGTAACGATCATATGTAATTGTCATCTATGAGGAGACTTTGATTTGTATCCCACCGCCTGACTAAAATATGCTGGCTATAACGGTGCACTTTGGGTATTATGAAATAGATGGTTGATGAGTATGTTCATAGATCAGAGCGGGATTTGTCAGTCCTTGTGACAGGACAGGTACTCTGGGCCCACTTGGTGATATTGCATCAACACCTTACAAGGACGTGACTAGGTCACAAGAGATGCAATGATCATGGACGAGAGAAGTTGTTTGTTGTGAACGAGATGTGAACACGGTATGTAAGATACCGACGATCAAACCTCGGACAAACAAAGTACCGCAGCACAAAGGGATTACGTCGTATCGTTAACGGTTTCCAAAAGCGATCGAAGTTCATTCGATGGAAGCGCAGGGGTTGTCAAGGACTGTAACCAGGTCCAACTGACTAGTCATTGGTCAATGAGAAGAGTCTCGACCATGTCTACTGTTTCCCGGACCGTTAGGGTGTTACACTTAAGGGCAATCGATGCATAGGACAGTTACGGGATCAATCGGTGAAATAGGAGGAATCACCGGAATAGTTCCGGAGGAGGACGGAATGGTTTCCGGACATTTTGAATAGTTCAAAATAAAGTTTAATTGTTTTAATAATGTTTTATTATTTAATTATCTGAATTAAATATTTAAAACATATTAAAATTAAAAAAAAAAGGGAAAAGGCTAAATGGGCCCATGGGGCCCATTAAGGGAGGAGAGGGTCTCCCCCCTTGGGCTTGGCGCCAAGGGTGGGGCCCACCACCCCCCTTGGCCGGCGCACTCCCCCCCCCCTCTTGGGAGTTTACTCCCACATGGGGGAGGGGAGGAGGATGGCACCCCCCCTTGGCCTATATAAGGAGGGGTAGACCCCCCTTTTTCCAACACACCAATATCTCCTTCTTCCTCCTTCTCCTTCCCGGAAGTGGACTCCCCTTGTTTGGAGTCTGCACCTGGATTGGAGTTCTCCACCATAAGGCAGGCCGTCGTTCTTCTGGAGTCGGTATCCGTAGTCGTCTTTCTTCCGCTGCTCGCCTGGTTCGGGGCCCGGGAGGAACATCGATTGTATCGTACATGTATAATCTCTTCGAGGCACTACACCTGTGGTGCTACTTCGTCGCTGGAGGTTTACCGGGAGTCATCCTTGCCGGTGGTGGTCTTCTACACGACAGGGATGTCGTAGTTCCGAGTCTACGCCAGCCACGTACGCAAGAACGTTTCCCTCTTTCGGTCTTCAAAGGTATGAATATCGATTCCCTCCGTTACTTTACATCGCCATAGCATAGATCTTGGGTTCGGGTACCGTAGGTATGAAAATTTTGTGTTTTCTGCCCCGTATCCGAACAGATCCCCTTTGTTCTTGTTCTTTTTGTGGATCCCCACCTCCAAATTGTGAAGATTGGGCCAAACCCTAGGCTTGCCCTACATCACTATCTGGTTGAGAGGTTTATACACTGAGCTTTGTGGAGATGAGTCTTGCCCTACCATATTTTGTGACAGTCAAAGTGTTATATGTCTCGCTAAGAATCAAATGTATCATGAGAGAACGAAGCACATTGATGTCAGATATCACTTCATTCGAGATGTTATTGCTAGAGGTGATTTGAAGGTGAGCAAGATAAGTACGCATGGTAATCCTGCTGATATGATGACAAAGCCAGTTCCGACCAATAAGTTTGAGCTTTGCTCAGACTTAGTTGGTATCTCTCACTAGTCCTATGGACTTTGACGCAGAAGGTGTTTATGCTGATTTGGATGGAGTTATTTCTTTCTTCGACTACTGGAGGGAATTTGGTTCAAGGTGGAGATTGCTAAATATGATCCAAATTCGTCTGTCGTGTTATACACGGACACCGTGGCATGAGCGGTGTGGGGCTTTGCGTTGGTACCGGCGCGTACGAGTACAACTCGTTTTACTTGTCCTACTAGGACTCATATGTGTTGCCTCCTATATATACTCCATGTAGTCACACCAAAGACGGTATGTCGTCTTGTGCTTGTAATACTCCTCCATCATAGTGAAGTTGCGCCTTCGTGCGTCCGTGTTTTTCTCCCGCAAGGGTTTCCACGTTAAATCGGTGTCTCTTGTCTCTACTTTGATCTCGTTTTATCTAACATGCTTGAAACAGCACGATACAACCGAACCATCAATCAAGCACATTGGCGGGGATACCATTCACCATAGTTCATACCCGATGTTCTCTATTTTGACTATCATAAGGCACCTCTATCCGGTTCTGTAATCTTTGTAGGCACTCTTCCTGCAACAGAAAATGTATACATTAGAAACCGTTCGTCCAAGGATCTATCATTCTATCATGCAGTAATTCTACCGCACTCACACCTATAATGAAACACAACGATTGATTTGTTCGTTGTGATTTCAGTAATCGTTGGCATTCAGGCATGAAAAGATGTGGTGGCATCACTGAATACTACTACTGACTGAATTATCTTTCCAAACCATATCATTATTCCACTTAAATATATAATGCAGCATTGCCAACGAAAACAAAATACAGACTGATTGATAACCGACTGTTGAGTAATTGGCACTGAAATGCAGAGCATAGCCGAAGAAAATAGAATACAAAAACCTGATTGATAATCACAAAAGAAAGAAAAGCCGTAGCCAGCAAAACATCAAGATTTAAATGCAGTTCACATCTTAAAGACCAAAAAATTATCCTTGATTGTTCATGCCATCGCAGTTCCAAGAAAAATTATTTTCAAGGATATAAGAAATGCACAAGAAAGCTTTCCCATAATTATTCACTAAATAAAGGTTAATATATTCATGGTGCATTACCTAATTAAAGGAACGGCCAAATGGTAATAAAATACACAACATGTAAACATGTATTTTCAGACTAACTAAAAATGAAACATGGTTAATGCTAAAAAAACAGATGAAAAGAAATAATATATGTAACAAAAAAACACCTTTCTACGACTAGGAACATCCTGACTTGCTTTCTCTATCTTTCTCTGTATGTTAGAATTTGACGAGTGTATAACACCATATATGATTACATCCTGAAACTCAACATAAGAACCTTCAAGTTTTCAGTTTCTTAATGCAGGACAATCAAGTTTATCATTGAAGAGAAGATATATCTTACCTTCCGTTTGGTCTTAGGACCTGGCAACTGAATCTGACTTTCTTTTTTGACATATGGATATCTCCTATTTATCAGTGAAACAGAAAATTTGCAAGTTAATTATCTCATAATGAATGTATACAACCTAATTATAAGATGAACTTGAAAGGAAAACCAGAAATGTGGAGATTATATTCATGTTAGAAGACATGATAGATAAAAGCAAGCCAATGTGGAATGTTTAGAGAGATTAGCATGCTGCACACCTGGTACAGTGTAATCTTCTTGATGTTGGCTCCTTCTTTGCAAACAGCTAGTAACACAGACAGGATTGCATTAGCAGCAAGCTGAATGTACAAAAGAAATGGATTTGTTAGAAGGGAAGCTGTAAATAAAAATTAGCACTTGACACAAAGGGCCTCATCGTGTATTATGTACCTTTTGCTTGCACCAACCCCACTTATTTTTGGTTCCATCAATCTGTTGAACCACGTCTCCTCTCTTCCGAGTAAGCATGTTATCGAGCTCAGTTTGAGCAGTAGGGTCGTGCAGAAGGAAACACAACACCGAATAAGCATGCATTCAAATCACATGCAAATATATAAGATGCCAAAGACAATACTAACCAAAGGCAGTGCAAGAATCGAGTTGACATTAGCAACAACCTTTAATAGAACAACAAAAAGATATAAATATTAGAGAACTCGATCATGGATGCAAATGGTATTAGTGTTAACCACAACAGAGAGCAAAGTCGTAGCCAGCAAAACATCAAGATTTAAATGCAGTTCACATCTTAAAGACCAAAAAATTATCCTTGATTGTTCATGTCATGGTGATTCCAAGAAAAAATATTTTCAAGGATATAAGGGATGCACAAGAAAGCTTTCCCATATTACTCACTAAATAAAGTGTATAAATATAAGTTCTACGCAACAAAACATTGTTTCGATGAGCCAGTTCTTAATTAATATAGAACTAGAAGGGCAGTGCTCGCTTCGTCGCGCCGTATATGTTTCTTCATTGTTATAGGTCTTATTATATGTGCTACATTTTTTGTTGTGAAAATTATTTAATGTAATATGGTGTTTGGATGAAACCTTTTTACCGTACGATTATGGAACAACTTCTAACGAGTGCCCATACATAAGAAGGCTAACTATATTGTTGACCATGTGTGCTATGATGATGTTAAATATATCGTAGGCGACGCTTCCTTCTTATCAATCAAGACTCACACCATTCAATCATCTATAATACCTAAATAGTTCATCCCACTAACCTATTTATCTTGACATGAAATCTATCCACATCATCAAGTAGGTCCACCATGTAAAAACTCTTCCATTAAATCTTCATGCACGTGCTCCCATTAACTTTCCATGTGCACGCAACCTATCACAAATAAATAAATAATTAATTATGCACTCAACTCCATAATTTACAAGCAACTTATTAAATAGAAAATCAAATTATGAGTTACATCGCATTTTATTTATCTATATATTGTCAAGTAACTAAATTAATCATACAAAAAATCAAACTCATTTTGGATTTTTCATCAAATTTTCTTAGATTTTTTACTTTAAACAATATTTCTTTCCAAATAGAATTTATAATTAAATTATACTATGTTTCATAAAAAATCACATGTTTTAAAACATCAAACTCTTTTTTAATAGTTCCCGCAGCAACGCGCGGGGTATCACCTAGTTTATCAAATGGATGCATCCATTGAAAGATGTCACCATATAGTTAAAATCTTGTATCTAATTTTAAATTAAAGACCTCAAATGAATGAGAAAGCTTCAAAATTAAACATTTTAGCCAGTTGGTCCTTGAAACACCAATTAACCTTGTCTGAATCTGACGTTATAAAGTGGAATATCAAGTTGTTGTTGTGCACGTCGTGGTTAAAAGTTGTTGTAGTGGCATCTACCGCATGAGCCAAATCGACTGATCGCGAACTCAATAATTTTGTACAGCAATAACATTTCGATTGTAAGCTCACAACAAATTGACTATAGCATGAACATACAGATCATATTAAAATTGTCATTCAAATTTTTCAAAAAAGATACATGTTGACAATGTTTTTATGTTGCCCATGTCAACTTAAAACAATAAGAGATGTGATATATTTTATATTAATAATAATAATTTATATAGGTAAGGAGTTGACCAAGTCTAATTTCAATACTTAATTGAATGCCATGGCTAATAATTTAAAGACATATCCAAAAAGTTTGACCAAGTCAAAATTAACTACTCAATTGATTCTAAGGGCTTTCACCCCTAGGGGCTTTAGTATATTAGAAGATGCATAAAGATGTAACTCATGTTCCATGCCTATCTTCATCGGCACCAGTTGCAACTCCATGCCCATCTACACTATCACCACCTGCACGGCTGCACTTGCATCATCCCATTGCTCACCATCTTCCATGTTAGTCAATATCAGTCAATTCTTTAAGGAACAATGAGAATCAAGAATAGAGAGAAAGGAGGGCAGAACCATTAGGGAGGAAGAGGAGGGCAGCAGGCGGCGGCTCCAAGGAGAAGACTCGGGAGGAGGAAAAGGAGAGGAGGACTCACCGAAAGACGAGAAGGCAGCGCCTCGTGGAGAGGAGATGGCGGCGCCGCTGCGGGACTGGTCGTGTGGGGCTGTGCTCCTTGGGTGACCTACGCCCGCCGTCCACCTTCCTCCTCTGCGCCCATGGTTTTCTCCCACCGTCACCAGCCGCCGGCACCCACCACGGATCTGGAGATAGAGCACGAGGAGTTCGATGAAGGAGAAGAGGCGGCGACGACAAGGCAGTGGTGTCACCAGTAGATCGGGGAATAGGAAAGGAGGCGGCGGCGGTGACCTCCCAGATCTTCTCCTTCTCCTCTTCGGCTATCGGCGACTTTTCGATTTCCACCCCTCACTCCTGGTCTCCATGGCGGCGCCAAGAGAGGAGAGGAGGCGGCGCTAGCAAGATGGGGTGAGGGACGGAGGAGGAGGAGGCGGCGGACGAGGATTGCGCTTTTGAGGGGTCACCGTGGCCTACAGGAATCGCAAGGACCCATCACCAGGGAGAGGGACGAGGCTTGCCTGCTCCTGTTCGGTGCTCCCATCCGTGTTCCCCTTCTTCTATTTTTCATCCAACGGCTGGACGTATTTTCTTCCCCACGTCCCTTTTTCAACAAAGAGAAAACACAAAGAAAAAGAACACACAAAAAACTGGTACGGGAGATCCCTGTATCGCCTCATCCCCGTAATATATGGCATCAGTTGCATTAAATCTGGAGGGAAAAATGACCTCATCTCATATTTTGCCGCCAAGATACAGACCAAACAGGTTTCGGCGCCAAAGCTCTTAGATCCATGTCGATCCAAACGGAAACACAAAAATCTCTGCTAATCCACACTGGAAACAAGAAAATCTCACCACCACATTATATCACCCACAACAATTAGGAAGAGGGTCATTGGCAGAAGCACATCAAACAAGTTCAATCTGAAGCGGAAGCTAAGGTGCATCAATCGGCCAAAAGGAAAGGGCCATCCTGTTCCCCATGGCTTATTCAAGCATCAATCTTGCGGTCCATGTGGGCGGCGATGAATCTCAGGGAACCATGGCTTCTTCAAGCATCGATCCTGGGATTCATGTGGGCGGTGATGAATCTCAGGGACCAAAAGTATAGTCTTCATGATCTCCTTTTGCTGTTCTTTTCCTTGTAGAATTGATTGATTAATTTTCCCTGCTGAAAAGATCAAAAATTCATTCATGATTGTAAAACATTAAGTTTCCCTGATGAAAGCAAATAAAAAAATTGAGTACTAATTCATACAGGATGTGCAAGAAACGGTTGCGACAAATTGTATTGACAACGGGTTACCAAAGATTGACATCTGAAGAGGGAGTCACCATAAAGTGAAGACTGCTAATGTAATACAACAATGGACATTTACATGCTCTCGTCAAGGTTTGTGCTGCTTGTATTTTCTTTTCGTTATATTACTTCTAGATTTAATGAGATAATTATTTTAATTGCCAGGCTTCCGTGTTGAAGATAAGAGAGAGGATTCTTTAAGTTATAGTAGGCCTGAAACACGATGTGGTTGTCAAGCCCATTCTAAAATAAGTCTAAAAAATGAATTATATTATGTTTATGAATTTGAGTCAGCGCATAACCATACTCTTGCTACGGGAGACATGGCCCTCTACTTAAGATCCCAAAGGAAAGTCACGGAAGCACAAATAGCAAATGCTGAAGTTGCAAAGTCTGTAGGAATTTCGAATAAAGCAACTATTGATCTTATGGACAAAGAAGCATGTGGAATTCCAAATCTTGGGTTTACACCTGAAGATATGAAAAATCGTTTGTACTCTAAGAGAACATTGCAAGCTAAAAAGGGTGACACGGGTGGAGTGTTAAAATACATGGAGAAGAAGGTAAAAGAAGATGCCAATTTTTTTTCTATTCAATTCAAATTGACGAGGATGATCTAATAACGAATATTTTTTGGGATGACTCCAAAATGATCTCGGACTATGCAATGTTTGGTGATGTTATATGCTTTGAGACCACATACAGGAAACTAGATGATGGGCATCCATTTGGTTTGATTGTTGGGGTGAATAATCACAAGAAAAATATGGTCTTTGGTGCCACACTTCTCTATGATGAAACCGCTGAAAGTTTTGGTTGGCTTTTCAGAACATTTCTAACAGCTATGTCTGGGAAACATCCAAGGAAAATTCTAACCGATGAAGATGCAGCAATGGCCAAGGCAATCAGGAAAGTCCTGCCTCACTCCCATCATAGACTTTGTGTGTGGCATATGGATCAGAATGCTTGCAAGCACCTTGCTGGAGTTGTTGACGAATATAAGAAGTTCAATGCTGATTTTCAGCATTGTATCAATGATATTGAGGAAGAAGATGATTTTGTAGATGAATGGAATAGAATGATAGACAGATATGGACTACGTGATAATACGTGGCTGCAAAGGATATTTGAGAAAAGGGAGCAATGGGCACTAGTGTATGGCAAAAATATATTCTCGACCCACATGAGCACTACCCAAAGAAGTGAAAGCATGAATAATGAACTAAAGCGGTACATTAGTATTAAATATGACATGCTTACTTTTTTTGAGCATTTTGAGCGGCTAGTTGCGGATAAAAGCTTTGTAGAGGTGAAGTGTGACTTCAAGGCGTCACAAACTACCCCCAAGTTGAAGGCAGAACATAGCTATGTATTAAAGCAAGGTGTAGCTACATATACTCCAACAATATTCAAGATGTTTCAGGAGCAAGTACTTCGGAACCTGAACTATGACACATTTCTTTGTGATGGTACTGACAAAGAGAAGGTTTATACAGTAAAACTTCATGGCACAGAACATGAGCATGTTGTCAGATTTGATCAGAGTGAAGAAAAAGTTAGTTGCAGTTGCAAGAAGTTTGAATTTGCAGGAATCCTCTGCTCTCACTTCTTAAAGATATTTGATATTAATAATATCCAGCATATCCCTGAACAATATATATTGAAAAGATGGACAATTGATGCCAAAGTGGTAGAGATAACAAGCAATTGCAATCTGCAGGAATATGTGAAAGCAAGAATGTCGAACTTCTACAAGGACTTGTGCAGAATGTTTATCCACATAGCTGATCGCGCCGCAGAGTCCGATGAAACATATAATATGGCAGCTAAATGTGCAGAGCAGCTAGCACGAGATGTGGAGAAACGCTTGAAAATTAGAACTGATCCAGATCCAAATCCAAATCAGGATTTGGGTAACTCCTTTGTCTAGAAGGTATATACTGTACTACTAGTCGCATAGAGTATTTTCAAACTAAGGATGATGATGAGGACATGGCTACCATAGTTACACCCATAACCCCTGCTAAAATACCTACTGGACCAATTACTAGAGATCGTGCACACCAATTAAATTATCAGATACTTTCGTTTCTTGGTAATGTTTCTAATGTTCATGTGAATATGATGTTGCCTAACGTCAATATATTTATGTTGCTGACAAATGAAGGACCTAGCATGGACAAGAAGGATGAGCATTGGAGCATGTTCAAGCATGAAGATGATGAGGACATCACTATCATGGATATGACCATTAATTCCTCTATATTTGATCAAGAAATGAAGTCAATACAAAGGGGCATGATTGTGTGTTGTACAAGAAGTTATTTCACGTCACTTTTGGCCCAAGAGAAGATAGAGACCAAGTCTTTCACGTCATGGACTCAGATTCGGACTGCAGAGATATGCCCAACTTCAAACAGCCGCCGTTTCTACATACGAACTCCAAATTGGGTGATTCTTTTTGCTGGTGATAGCTTATCTCGTGTAGTTTCCAATCCAATTGGTTTCACCTTCAAATTCCTTCTGAGCGTGGAGATGTTGTGAAAACGGTGCGACCCAGCAGCAGAATCCGAGTCAAAGTCGAACTCAATAGGTGTTGCATCACCTCCACATGGGCCCAAGTGTCTTGTACGACCTAGGTTTAGTTTTAGGACTCCTTGGGACGTCCTTCCACCCCCTTGGCCTCCACCCTTTAGTCATATATAAGTAGATCAACCCCTAGGGTTTCTTTGGATTTCTTTTAGTTAAAAAGACTGCTTAGCTAATTGCTGCATCTTCGTGTACTCGGTTTGTGTCCAACGACCAGATCAAGACCGCTTTCGGAATCCCAACTTTATTCATACTTCATCTACATATTCACAATATTCAGATTGCTTTATCATAGTTCTTGCTTGTTCTTCGATTGCTTGCAGGCACTAGACCTTCGTGGTCAGGTTGATCGTGCTCCGGTGTGGTGAATAACCTTCAGGAGATTGGTTTAGCGATTGCTAAGGCGCAACGTCGTTGCACGTTTGTACTCGGATCGTCAAAGTCGACTCCATCAAATTGTAGTTATCATCTCATCGAAAGATCGGGACACCCCGCCTCTATCAAGTGGTATCAGTTTTCAGTTTGCTCGGTGAGAATTCCACATCCATATATTAGATCTTTTTTATCACCTATCATCCACACAAAAAGCCATAAAAATAGGATTAGATCATCATATCCAAACCAATCTGAGCCTTCGCAAAAAAAAATCGGTGCTTTGCTTTATTGAATTATCGGTTGCATCGTCGTGTTCAGTTGCTGGTCTTAGTATCTAGTCCTTTAGAGTTTTGAGTTATGTTCACATTAGTCACCGCCGCCGCTCCACCATCATCACATCCGTTGCCTACTTCTACCATCTACCATAGAAAAAGAGAGAAAAAGAGTTAAAAAGAGAGAAAAAGGGGAAAAAGAAAGAAAAAAGGAAGAAAGAGAAAAAAGAAGAAAAATTTCGGATCTATCTCTAGTTGAACTCGTATTTGAAATCTCGTCGGAATCAGTTTTGATCAGTGTCCAGTAAAACGGGCATAACTTTGTCATCCGAAGTCCGTTTTGACTCCGAGAGTACTTAAATTAAAGATATTTCCGAGACGCTTCTAAATAGTTTTGGAGCTAGTGTGTTATTTGAAACTCCATATCGGCTTCTAAGATGGACTTTTTGACCTCTAAAGTTTCTGAACACAGTGTTCGGCAGATTTCGGGCTGATTCTGAAAAAATTTGACGCCTCATCCGACCTCCAAATTGAGTAATTTTTGTTGCATCGGAAAGGTTAAGTCAGTGCCCTATTTGAGAAAAAATATCAAAAAAATAGCAAATATATTTCAGAGGAAATTTGTACCAAGAGTATTGGTGTATCTTGATTTCGAGCCTATTTTCACCATTATCTTTACTCTCTTGATGATCTTCACTTATATCTTGCTATCCAGAGCTACTTCATATCATTCATTGCTGCTAGTTGTGCTACGCCGTGACCACATTAGTGTTCTAGGCTCGCGTCTCTAGTCCGGTCTAGACTAGGACCAGCAGAGTATCGTCGTTGAGCGTTAATTCAATTTTGCATCTCTGAATTGAATATTGCTGATATTTTTGCCACCATATTAAAGCCTTACAAGCTCCACATATTTCTACATTGTGTATGCGTACGTTCACCTGGCAATCGCTCTACTCAATCTTTGGAGTTATTTGACACCGTCGGTTGCCGATCACCACCTGCCGCATGGTAAGAACTTGTAAGACACTGATATTTGCTTTCCTGTGAGCGCTTTTCCACCACATCCTAGTAGTTCATAGGAACATTTTCTTTCTTTCTTGTTTCTACTAACAATGACAGGTTCCGGAGTTACAAGTTCTTGGCCGAAGGAGACATGTTCACCACCACGAGCGATGCGCCCACACAAAGAAGCATATGGACAGGTTATTTCTTTGCCATATTTTGAGGGTAGATTTAATCCTGTTGTTTATCTTGATTGGGAGCTTGAAGTAGAACAAATTTTTGCGAGTATTGATTTTTCTGAACTTGAGAGAGTACGAGCTACCACTCGGGCATTTACTGGTTTTGCTTCCATTTGGTGGAGTGTGTATATTAAGCAAAATAATAAACCTGCAATTTGGAAAGATTTGAAAGCAATAATGAGACATAAATTTGTTCCTCCTTATTATCGTCGTGAATTTCTTCGTAAATTAGAACAATTAAAACAAGGAAGCAACACTGTTCATGCTTACTATCAAGAGTTTAAATCTTATATGCATAAGTGTGACATAGAAGAATCCGAGGATGATAGGAAGAATAGATTTTTTCATGGTTTGAACAATGATATTCGCGCACGATTTCATTATATTCCTCGTTGCATTATTGGTATGTATGTTCGTGCTTGTACCTTTGAGAGACAAATACAGGAGGATGCTTTGGGCGACTACGACGACTACTATTCTAGACCATGTTCACCACCATCGATTGTCTCCTTCGCTGTTGCACCTTCTACGACGACCAAGAGTCCTATTGTGAGCGTGATATCTCCTCCAGTCTCCATGACCTTGCCACCATTCGTACCTACATCATCTGAGTCGTTGCAACAAGGTAACAACAAAGGTATTGATGACATAACTTCACATGAGGATGATGAATGCATAGTAGAGTTGAATAAATCATGTGTCGAGTTACCTGTTGATTTGAGCACACCATCTATTCTGGATAATCATGTTACTATTATGAAACTGTCAATGCTTAATCATTTTGATATGACATCTAATCTTGGTGATGATTCTGCGTCGAATGACTTGTTGCATGACTACTTAGTTAAGCCTATTTTAGCATGTCCTTCAAAAATAATTATCGCTTATTCACCGGTGTTGGGATGGTTTAATGATGAGCATTGTACATCTTTAGATATGAATAAGAGCTTCACTTATATATGCAAACTGAGTTGCAATACTTTCATGTCGTTTACGTATTGTGATGATCATATATCTTTATATTTCACGACATACGAAATTTACTCATATATACATGTGTTACATGTCCAAAAACTAAGGGAAGTAAGAATGGATGACATATATATATATACAACATGTACACCTTGTCTCTTTTGTTAACCACATTTCAGATTAAGAAACACCGAGGACGGCTTTGTTTTCAAGAAGGGGAGGAAGATGAGGACATGGCTACCATAGTTACACCCATAACCCCTGCTAAAATACCTACTGGACCAATTACTAGAGATCGTGCACACCAATTAAATTATCAGGTAATTTCGTTTCTTGTTAATGTTTCTAATGTTCATGTGAATAAGATGCTGCCTAACGTCAATATATTTCTGTTGCTGACAAATGAAGGACCTAGCATGGACAAGAAGGATGAGCATTGGAGCATGTTCAAGCATGAAGATGATGAGGACATCATTATCATGGATATGACCATTAATTCCTCTATATTTGATCAAGAAATGAAGTCAATACAAAGGGGCATGATTGTGTGCTGTACAAGAAGTTATTTCATGTCACTTTTGGCCCAAGAGAAGATAGAGACCAAGTCTTTCACGTCATGGACTCAGATTCGGACTGCGGAGATATGCCCAACTTCAAACAGCCTCTGTTTCTACATACGAACTCCAAATTGGGTGATTCTTTTTGCTGGTGATAGCTTATCTCGTGTAGTTTCCAACCCAATTGGTTTCACCTTCAAATTCCTTCTGAGCGTGGAGATATTGCGAAAACGGTGCGACTCAGCGGCAGAATCCGAGTCAAAGTTCAACTCAATAGGTGTTGCATCACCTCCACATGGGCCCAAGTGTCTTGTACGACCTAGGTTTAGTTTTAGGGCTCCTTGGGACGTCCTTCCACCCCCTTGGCCTCCACCCTTTAGTCCTATATAAGTAGATCAACCCCTAGGGTTTCATTGGATTTCTTTTAGTTAAAAATACTGTTTAGCTAATTGTTGCATCTTCGTGTACTCGGTTTGTGTCCAACGACCAGATCAAGACCGCTTTCGGAATCCCAACTTTATTCATACTTCATCTACATATTCACAATATTCATATTGCTTTATCATAGTTCTTCCTTGTTCTTCGATTGCTTGCAGGCACTAGACCTTCGTGGTCAGGTTGATCGTGCTCCGGCGTGGTCAATAACCTTCAGGTGATTGGTTTAGCGATTGCTAAGGCGCAACGTCGTTGCACGTTTGTAGTCGGATCGTCAAAGTCGACTCCATAATCGTAGTTATCATCTCATCGAAAGATCGGGACACCCCGCCTCTACTAGATGACTTACATTTGACTTTACGGTTGCAGGTCCAAACATCGACTCTGCTAGAGTTTCAAAACATAAACAGGGGCTTAACATGCGAAGAGGTATCAAGGTCAATGAGAAGACTGTACAAGGATCGGCGAGACCGGTTGGTGGCTTGGAAAAAGCAAAAACAACGAAGAAAAAAAAGATAGATGATTCTTTACAAAGACAACCTAAAATGCCTTTGACAAATGAAATGCCTATGTATAACCAAATATTAATGGCCAGTGATAGGCGTCGGTCGACCGACTTTTGCGCCGGTCAGACGCGGACCGTCTGATCTCCGCGATTTAACGGTCCAGATTCGCGCGTACCCCTTCGTTTTTTACTGCAACATTTGCGGTACCTTTGCAACATTTGCGGTACTTTCGTAACTTTTTTGGTACACCGATGCAACATTTTTATTTTTTGTGTTTTTGCAGCAAAAAAAGTGTGGCTAATCACTTTACAACTTTTTCGTTGTAGCAAAAACTCTTCACGGTAGTAGCAAAAACACACAACAGTGGAAGCAAAAATTTAAACGGTTGCAACACTGTGCGTAACAAAAACATACAACGGTAGTAGCAAAAACATACAAGGGTTGTAGCAGAAAAAGTAACGGTTGCAACAAAATTCATCGTCGCCGTCGTCGAGGTCGTAGCTCCGCAGTGGTGATGTAGCAAAAATCCTGGTCGATAGTAGCAAAAACATAAAACGTTAGAAACAAAATGGTTCGCTGGTTGCAACATTACATACTCCAGATATTATCATGTACATTGTGCATTGTAGCAAAAAACATCAGTTTATTCCTTTGTAGCAAAAATATGATATGGTTGTAACAAAAATATGATATGGTTGTAGCAAAAAAAATTGGTGGATGTGCACGGAGCTGCTCATGGCCATGGCGGCCATGGCCGGCGACGTGGGGCACGGGGAGGTGCAAGCTCGCCGGAGGAGGACCGGGGCGGGCGCGGATGGTCGGGGAGGTGCCGGATCTGGGCAGAGGAAGGACGCCGGCGAGGTCCCGGAGCACGGCGGCGAGTTCCTCCAGCCATGGCCATGGCGGCGGCGGCGCGTGGCCTCGAACATGGCGGCGGGCCGGCGACGCGAAGACGGCGGCCAGGACGGCGGCCATGACGGCGAGCAGCGAGGCGAGGCAAAAGGTGGCAGCGATGGCGACGTAGAACACATCTGACTTGGGCGCGCAGCCTTAGAGGAAGGTGACCGGCCGAAAAGGCTAGGTCGGTCGGCCGTTCCCCATCATTAGCCAATATTAATGGTATAAGAAGTATTCCCTTTTTAACTTTCTGTTATTTTTAACCTTCAGTGAGGTGAAACTTTTCTATTAACCTTCATAGGGTCATTTCGGAGAAAATATTGTACCAGGATCAACAAGACCCGTTGGTGGCTCGGAGAAATCAAAAAGAGAGAAGAAAAAGAAGACCATCGGTTCTTCACAACTATGCCACGAAATGCAATTCACAAACCAAATGCCTGGGTATCTACTACAGTACAACCCAGCCCAAATGGTATAAGCCTACATTTTTAAAAAATTCTCATTTTCAATCTTCTGTGACCTAAGCTTTCCTATTTATCTCCATAGGGTCATTTGGGAGCTCCGCCAAATCATGTATACCCTGGTTTAGCACATTACTCAAGTTTGCACCAATCCACTGGTTCCGCTACCCCTACGATGATGCCGAGAGAATATATCATTCTTTCAACAACGGAATCCTACCATTGGTAACTCTACCATTATGATGATGCCAGAAAATCCATCATTCTTGCAACAACAGACTCCTACCAGTGCTACATCTACTCCTATGATGATGCCAAAACAGAATCTATCATTTTTCCAACAACAATATCCTACCGGTGGTACTTCTACTCCCATGATGATGCCAGGACAGAATCTATCGGTTTTCCAACAACAACATCCTACCATTGGTTCCTCTACCCCGACGATGATGTCAGGACAGAATCTATCAGTTTTCCAACAACAACATCCTATCATTGGTTCCTCTACCCCAACGATGTGCCAGGACAAAATCTACCATTCTCTCCACACAAATAGCCAGCTTAATCTATTTTATCCAGTTGTATTTCATGTATTTTTCTGCAATTCTATTAGAACCTATGAGTACACGACCATGGATTGAAGGATTCTATCTATATCAATCAAAAATTAATATTACCGACATAAATATTTGTTTATCTAACCTGACAAGTAGACTCGTTGTAACAGCCCATGTGCAATAAATAGAAAACACCATGAGATTGTACTTTGTCTGTTGACTTTGTAACTTGGCATGATGCTAAAGGTTGTAATTTCATGTGGTGATGTAAATTTGCATTGGGATTGGAGCCCATCTGGGTTGGTTGAGTTTGCTTCCAAACTGGTTCAAGAAGGGTGTCTGAAGATTTTTCATTGTTGCATGCTTGCTCTCCTTGACCCCAAACTTGGCCTAGCCATTTCCTTTGCTATGACAAGGGTTTTAAAAACCTCAAATCATTTTTGCCATCATCAAAAATATGGGCTTTAGTTCAAAGTGATTTTGAATTCAAAAATGAGCTCACAATTTTGTTGTTGCCAAAAATGCCCAAACCATTTTTGGAAATTGAGGAATAATGCAAGGTTAATTATACATATTTTTATGTATTTTTCCCACTTGTATTTAATCCAGAAAAACCCTGAATCCTTTCTGTTTTATTTAAATGGAAAATGGATCAGCAGCAGGTTTTTTTTTTTCAATTCTTGGTGCAAGCCCAGCCCACCAAGCCTCCTCCCCGCAGCCCACTAGAGCCTGTCCAGCGAAGCGGTACGCGGAGTGGCTCGAGAGCCGTCGGATCAGGATCCAAGCGCCTCCCTTCGTCGCCTTTCCACCGTGGCTGAGGTCCCCTCCGACCTCCTCTCTCACAGCCGGCGCGGCATCGACGTCGACGCCCGCCAGCGTGGCCAGGAGGCCTCCCCTCCATATATCCCGAGCCCAGAGCCCTCCTGGAGCCCTAGGGTTCCACTCCTCCCTTCAATTGCCGCTGCCGCCTGGTTCATTCTCCTGGACCTCCCCTGTCCCGCCGGTGAGGAGTTCGAATTCGCCGCCGTCTTCCCGTGTTCGTGGCCGCGCGACCTTCCACGTCGTCCCCAGCATCTCACCGCTTCGTTCCCTTCGTGCAGGGGGAGCAGGGTACCTCGAATCGGGCACGCGACGTTGAACGCCTACTGCGGGACCTCGTCTTCCCCGACGACGGCTGCGTCCTCGGCTTCTTCTTCACGGAGCTCATGGTCGCCTCCAGCAACCTCTAGGTGAGCCCCATGTGCCCCTTTTCTCCGCCGTGAGCGTGTAGTCATCTGTTGTCGTAGTCGCGCGTTGCCGGCCGCCGTGCCACGGAGCCCGGCCAGTCCAGTGATCACCGTGCCCCGGGTGATGCCGAGGAGTATGCGTGCACGCTCCCTGCTCGTCCAGAGCACGGATACGACCTCAAAGGAGGGAGTTTTGCGTGTTTAGTAGCTGAAGTCGCGCCGTGTCTGAAGCTGCGTCTTCGAAACAGTTCACCGCCGCGGGATTCAGACGAGCCTGCCATCCCCTCCGGTGAAGTCTAAGTCATGGCCAGGGCACCAGCGTGTTCATGGTGTTGCCCTCTCGGCGATGCGAGTGCTACCAAGGTCTTAGGCGTCGTGTGCTCGACGGCAGGGACGTCTGAAGTTGGCGTCGTCGCCGGGTTGTACTGGATCTGCAGAACAGCTCGCCGTCGCTCTGTTCCCGTAAAGAATTCCTGCGAGGAGAGGAGATGGAGAGCTTGGAGTGTGCGCAGGTGTAGAGGGATGTGCCCTCTCGGGTTTGCCCGTGGTAGGCCTCGTGGAGGTGGCCGGAGCTCGATGTGAGGTTCGCCGTGGTTCGGCCGCGAGCAACGTCTGAATCAAGTTCAGAGCTCATGTGCAGTAGCAGGTCAGGGCTAGCTCTTGAAGCCTGCTTCCCTTGTTTGTTCACAAATCGAGCAGTAGCGCAGTGGTACCGTTCGAGCGCAGCAGCGAGCAGGTCGTGGGTTCGAATCCCACGCGAGGCTTTGCCTCCCCTTTTTTTGGATTTAAGCAGAGGCTGGCGAGCGGGCCCCTCATGTCAGTGAGGCTGCCCGAGTGGAAGTGGGCTGAGCCCATCAATTGTTTTGGAGCTGGGCCTTTGCGCCCGAGGCCAGCCCAAGTGGTTGCGCCCTCTGATTTTTTTTCTTTTGATTTCTTTTTCTTTTTCTGTTTGAGTTCAAATTTGAGTTTGAATTCAAATTCAAACTGAATTTGAACCTTGGAGCTCCTTTACCTCAAATGGGCATCCCATATATGTTTTTGGGGTAGCTTGAGCTACTGACCATCATGGTGAGGTCCTTTTTGCATTTTGCCCCTCTGAATTTTGGAGTGTGGCAATTTGCAAATAAACCCCTTTTCATTTCTTTGATTTTATCAAGTTTTTCCCAAATTCAAAAATGGCCATGCCATATATGATTTTTGGGTAGTTTCAACCAAGGAGTTGCATGGTGATAATGGTTTAACCATTTGAGACTTTTCCAAAATGCATCTAGTGCAATTTTGCACTCAGCCCCCTGAAATTCATTTGAATTGCAACTGTGTTTGCAATTCCAGAGGATACCATATCATATATGGTTTTGGGGTAGATTTTTGCAAGGATTGCAATGGTGATGTCCTCGTGATGTTTTGTGCAACTTTTGGACAGGGTGTGACCACCTATCCAGGATCCATCTGTCTCTTCCTTTCTTTGCATCATTCCAGTTTCAGTGCATGTTGGAAGTGATGTTCCTTTGATCCTTTCAAGTTCTGTTTCATGTCATCTCCAATTCTTTTCCTCAAACCAGCTCCTAACACATTGTCTTTTGCAATGTGGCTGGACTCCATTTTTGTTGCACCTTCCTTGTCAATTTCACCGGCACTACTCCGTCTCCGGAATCGATGTTTTATTTTTCACGATGTTTATTTCCTGTTATATGCTTTGTTGAACATGCCATGTTGACATGCTACTTACACCAAAAATAAGGCTAAGACCAAAGCCATTTTACGTAAATAAATTGCATATGAAGTTGTTGATGTGTCGTCACCACCTTCATTTAAATCTGACTAGATAGGGTCACGTCATGTCAATTAAACTTGATCATACCATATTTGCATGTGCATTGCCCTCATTGCTTACTTGTGTGCCTTTTCCTTGCCGGTACCTTACGTTAGCACCTGAGACCGCCGAGGAGACTTACGTGGAGATTTCCGACACCGAGCCCGAGGACCCTGCTGCGTCTGCTTCGACGACCGATTACCCAGGCAAGGGGAAGATTCATACCATTACTTGATACCTTTCTGCCTACCTGCCTAGCTGTAGCCTAGAACGTTTGTTTGATCCTATCCACTTGTATATGCCACCTTCAAAAACCAAACAGCCATGATCCCCACATCCCAGCAAAACATTGTATTACTAAGTTACCGCTGCTCAGCCATTGCTTAGTATGAGTAGGAAAACTTGCTGCTTACCCTATGTTATGGTTTGGGATATCATTTTTTTAAGAAGTTGGTTGATATTTATTAATATTATGATGTTAACTTATACTTGACGAAAGATGGGAGACCAGGCTGTTCCCGCCAGGTGTTTTGTTCCATTTGAGTCACCTAGGTCCCGAGTTCCGGGTATTGTGTTTCTTGACGAGCGTGCCTAATCGTGTGTGGGATTCTATGGGGTCCCCTTGTCTTCCCTACCTAGCTTCATACAGTTCTAGTGGTGGCCCGAGCTGATTTACTATTTGCAAACGTGTGTGTGCTTGGTTGGTACCCCAGCTGTTTTCGAAACAACCCGGACCAACGGAGACATAGTTCCTCTGGTTGGTCCACACTGGTGAGCTAGGGAAGTCCCCTGATTTATAGGTGAGACTAAACCCGACCTTAGCCATACGGAAGAGGCCGATCCGAGAGCGTGGCCGGCTTTTGGATTGGATGTCGACTCCCCGGGGGCCACCCGGAATTGTGTGTTGTTAGTTAGAGGGACTCTGACGTTCCGGAGTTTCAGGCGTTTACCTAGCCACGTGGAAACCGGGCGTACATGCGAAGCCTATGATGGGCAGTTGGTACACCCCTGCAGGGTTAAATCTTTTCGAAAAGCCGTGTCCGCGGTTATGGACGACTTGAGACCTACTCCTTGTTCATAGAATAACATCAATTTGAATCATAGTTAAAACTTGCCTACCGTGTGAGTGCCTTGGTTGCTTTTCTTCGTCCAGGGAGACCAAGAGAAGATCCAGGTTGTGTTATGTTTGACGTAAGTAGGTGGATAGCAGACTTATGACGCGTTGTCACGTGTATTTCTTGGATCTTACCCCTACTCTAATAGAACGATAGCCACCATATATGCTAGTGCGGCTGCAACCTTTACCTTTACTTGTCTTACCGTAGGGAGTTAGTTATCCTGTAATGATATAATCTCACCCCTGTTTTCCTTTTGTGCTTTTACTGTTTTGCCTGATCGTCCGCTGCAGTGGACTACTACCTCGACCCTAGCACTGGACGATACTTCGTGGAGATGCCCCCGGAGGATGATGATGAGATCGACCTCGTTCAGTAGATCCTACAGTTGGGCTTCGACGATCCGTGGGTGGACTCTTTATGTGCAGCCCTCTCTAGGGCAATTTGGATTTTGACCGTACTCGATCGTGTTTGTCTTTCGCTTGTTGCATGATATTCTGTTGGGTCCACGGACCTCTGAGATGATGTAATAAATTCCAGTGGCGATGTATGTCCTGGACTCTATTTATTTATGTCTTAATTAAAGTTATTTGTTCTTATACTTGTTGTTGAGAATTCGGCAGCGACACGAGTGCGAGTGTCGTGAGTCGGTGGCTCTTTATGCGCTACTAACTTGAGCGGGACGCGAAAGCGACTAACTCGAGTTAGCACCGCATCGGGGGCCTTACACCCGTAGTCGATCACTGCCCACAGTCACATGGATGCAAATATCTAACCTGACTAGTGAGCATGGACAACATTACGACGCAAATATATTGCATACTGAAACCAGTTTTGAAAAATGTTAAGGGATTGTGGCTAGTTAACCACCTATTGTGTGACATACACATGCGCATAAGGCCTTCCGTACTGCCTAGCAACCCCCTGTCCGTCACCGGCACCTGCAGCACTTGAGGCCGCAAATCCACTTTGACCAGGCTACACACAAAAGAAGAGCAAAAGAGCGCATATTTTTTGAGCACATATAGGATGAGAACCTGCCACACATTTGGATATAACAACTAAGCAGAAGTACGCAGAGACTAAAGATACAAATTAATTTTCGACTTGAACTCAGCTACTGTAGCTACTATCCAGGACATTTAGGAACTAATTTCAGTCTATAATTTTGTAAGACAATGAGCTTTTAACGAACCACTATATATACGAATTTAATTTGCAAGGCCCCGTTGTATATATATGCTCAATTTACTTCAGATATGAACTCAATGGTGAAATAAATCATAGATATCTGAATTTTACACAGAAGTTAGAACATTATATAGGAGGATAAAAGGAGCAAGGATGAGTTGCAATACTGACCGTCGCAGAGCAATGCGAGTGCGGCAGGTGTGTGAACAATGTTGAGGCCCGAATACGGCTCCAACGCTTGGAGACCCGCTGGATTGCAACGCGTCATCGCTAGCCGCGGCCTCCGCCCTGCATCCGCCGTCGCGGCCTCCGCCCCGCATCGGCCGCCGCTGCAATCTTCAGTGGTGGCTGAACATCCACCACCACCTCCACTATCCCTGCCCCGAGCTCCACACATGGCTTCACCTACCGAGGCAACTCCAAGACCTGGCCTTTCGCACGAGAATGAATCAAGAGGTCGGATTGAGGCAGGCTTGAGGCTGGAGAGGGCCTCAATCTGGGACGGAGGCGGCGCCTCAGCTGCGATGAGACAAGGCAGCGGAGAGAAGCTTCGAGCCCAACTCGAGCCCGCCGCACTCCTCTCACGCCGATGAACCTCCGGCTTGAGGCCGCCGCATGTCCCAAATTTACAGCGGTCCTTGAGGCAACCGCACTCACCGATCACAGCGGTCCTTTTTCACCGAGCACGCATAGGAAGCGGAAGAAACCGGCCCACTAGTCATCGATGCTAACCACCATTTACTACGATTCCCAATTAACCTACGGTAGATTATGTACCCAGCAACGCTAGTGTTCCTGTTCACGAGCGGAAGCAACGAGCCAGATGGATTTACCGGGCTCAGGTCGCTCGAGAGGCTGGATAGGCTAGGAGAATTTTTAGGAGGAACTAGATGACTCGTTCCGCCCATGGCGCAAAGGGCGAGAGCGAACCAAGCATTCAAACCATGAAAGTAAGAATATTAGAGATTGACAATAAAATCTTTCCCATTGCGCGCAATAAGCTAATTAGAACCCAAGTATTACCATGTACTTGATACTAATACTTTGCAAGTTAGTCTCCAGTTTAAGTTTGCACTCTCATAGCTTACAAAACAAACACATGAGATCAAGAAGTGGAAAGCCCATCAAAAGATAGCTTGGGAACAATCTGGACAACAAGTTATGTGGCGGACTGACGGGAGACAGTGGGACCTGCGAGCATATGATTTATAGATCAGACATAAATCTTCTATATTACTAAACCTCCTAGGGGTTGAAGGCCTCTCATTCAATTGAGGTCTCACATTGCAATTGAGTTGGCAATTTTGACATGGTCCAACCCCTTGGTTGTGTGGTGTATTTTTTTTATTTAAATGAAACTATTTTTTAACTATGCTTTTCATGTAATAAACTTATGATATAATTGTTGGTACAACATAAATTTAAACTATATGAATACTTATATTATTCAACAAGCTTGTCTTGCAATAACTTATTTCAGCTATATATTATATACCAAATAATGATTGTTAAAATATATCATTAATAAATGGTCTTAATAATTGTACGGCGCAGCAAAGCGCGTTTTTGCTTCTAGTACATAGTGCATATCACATGGAATTTGAAGAAGAAAAGGAACAATGCAATAAAGAGAAAAGTTGACCTTACCAAAGTTATATGATTTCCTCGTGTCAATTGAGAGAGGGAGCCACTAATCTGCATGGTGCTGAAAAGTAAAGACAATCATTATTATCATCTTGTAGGCACAACACAAAGCATGATCAAAAACTTGCTACTTGCAACAAACAGAAAAAGGTAACAACATGATGATAAAAGCATTAATACAGTTCTTATCAATCAACATTGCTATTTCTCTTCGTGGGTACCTTATTATAGTCATTAACAGCAGGATTATCCATAGAACTCAAGTTGCATATCTGTATATAACTAAGAAAAGGGCCAGCTGAATGGATTTGAGGGATCAAAAACCAAAGTCAACTCATTCTTGCAATGAGGTAATTAACAACGTTGTGCCCAAACTAAGGGCCCTAACTACATGGATGAGATCAGAGGCGACGACACAAGATTTGGGGGAGAGGAGAGGAGGCGGATACCACACACGGTACGCCACGATTGAATGGTGAGGAAACAGAAGATAATAATCAAGATACAAATAAGATGTAAAACGGGGATTTGCAATTGCAACAAAACTCCCAACAGCTAAAAAATCATGCTTAGAGCCATGTGTATGACTCCTAGGTAAGCATCATGGACTACTGTGAACAATAAAGTAGTAAGCATCAATCTACTATTTTTAAGAAGTTGATCCCCACTACTACCTATTCCCTCTACATGCACACTATCCACCTCATCATGCATGAAACATCAATTCTCTCTACATGCACACCATCCACCTCATCATGCATGCCACATCAATGTTTAATTCCTTAAGCATATAAAAAATAATTACTATCTATTATCTCTACATGCATATTATTCACATCATTATGCATGTTACATCAACTTTCAATCTTTTATATCTAAATAGCTAGCACCCACTAATTATTTTAGAAGACATGCAAATATGTCATCTCATCACTCCATTAATCTTTAAAAATTAATTATATGTGTGCAAATGTCTTTCATACACAAGTTTGTTATTCCACACTTTTATGAGTTCTTTTTATCTTTCTACCCATAACTTAGTGCACATATGATGTGAAAAAACATATGCAACATACCATTAGTTCCAATATTCATACAAGAAAATTTCATCAAAATATAATGCAACCAATTCCCGCAGCAACGCGTGGGGCGTCAACTAGTTGCATAAAAATACCCTTTCACCATGTACAGCTGGGAGCATGGAGTTGCGATATGGGACATCTTAACCAAATCCTTTATATGCATATACTATACAAACTTCCACGCTAAATGCAAACATATTGCATGAACTAGGGAAAATTTATCCGAATGAAATAAGCAAATGATACAAAATATGTTCTCTGAGGCTGTACTTATTCGGAAACTTAATAACCGAACAAAATGTGTGAGTCTAGTAATCCATCTCATATAATTTCAAATCTACTGAAAATGAAAGATTGTATCTCATACCCTTAAACTCTTCAAGCTGTCTAACTTCTTACTGTAAACCTCTTAATTGTAGGTAGGAAACGGAAGAATATGTGACAAGCCAAAGGAATTTGACAAACTCACTTCTGCTTGAAATATTTCAGTAACTTTAAAGAGCACATACATACACATGGCTATAACTCTTTTATGAACACTCCACCATATATACAAGCAGAACAACACTCTACCTGTAGCAAGAAAATGCCAACCAACATGAGGTTGTCATATCTAAATCTGTCTATAAATCAGTGTTCAAGAAAACGTTTTTAAGCGGCAATTAATCACGCTTAACCGCTGAGCGACAGAAAAATGCTTCGCTTTTACCCTAAGCGGTAGATTAAGTTTTTTTTTAAATTTGGTTAAAACTTGGTTGTTTTTTGAACTGCTCTACTTGGCTGCTTGTGTAATAATAACAATATGTCATCTATCTTATTATTAGGGCCTATTTGGGGACTATTCCCTTCAGTTTCAGGCAAAAATTTGGCAACATGGTCTCTATTAGGCTATGTCTACTTGAACCTGCCAGTTTTCTTGCTGTTTGAACATCATGCGTACAGTATTTGTTAAGCTGTGAACTGCTATTTTAGATGCTATTTCAATTAACTACGTGCTATGTTTCCTATTTCCTGTTCATATTATTCAAAAGAAGCAAAATTTTGGCCAATTAAAAAACGCTTAATGGTGATTAAGTTGTGCTTGAGCGCACATTGCTCTAAGCAGTGGCCTTCCGCTTCGCTTATGCTTTCCGCTTTTTTGAACATTGCTATAAATAAGCTGATTATTAAAGCTAGAGCATCTGATAGTTTCATAATTTAATCTCCTATAAAACCTCCTGTCTCTACATAAAACACAGAGACATATTTTCTTCTTCTTCTTGATAACTACTCTTTTAGGTTGATACAGTGTTATAGGGTGAGAGTGGATATTTGCAATTTTATTGTTAGGATTAAGTTATGAATAGTCTTCACCATTGTTCTTGAAGTTCTTAATTGTGAGTTAGGTTGGTCCAAGGCATATTGGCGAATCAGTCTAAATTTAGTCACTAATACAGATGGTGCATATGTGAAATCAAGTTTTACTACCCAGTTTACTTTATGCAATATGAGTACCCTTACTTTATTAATCACAAAACATGAAGATGTGTGCGACAACACTGAGTTATGTGCCATAGTGTAAATCAGTAAATTTGGCTTGCGTAGGTGTTGTCCATATATATAGGATGACCAATGGAAATTCTACTCATGGCAGTAACATATTTTTGTTGTTTCAGCCTCTTCTTCAAGCAAGAGATGAAGCTCTCCCTGGTTCTCCTATAGAATGCTGGGAAGACATCTTTAGTCAATTCAATTGATGTACACATCAACTCACATAACTTTAAACTATGCCATTTTTTATTTATTTTTGTTGTTGTCTTCATATTCGTTCATGGTTACTATGCTTCTCAGACTGGTGGCTACAGCGAGGACATGATTCCAACTGTATGTATATCAGTGTGGGATAGATATTTTGAACTATCTAGGTTATCAAAATGACCTGAACTAAGGATGTTCATCTGCTGAAAACAGGTAGGCTTTAATGTACGGAAAGTCGTGAAGGTAAATGGCACAATTAACTATGTGGGAACCCTACGGTCGCGTAATTTCTGCTATTCTGTAATTCTCGTGCTTCTCAAAGATCTCATATTTTGCATATCTGAATACTCAATTTTGTGATGATACGATTTGTGTGCCAACATGCAATACATAACATCCATTCCAAATCCTTTGATTATGCTGGGAGGAGGTAGTATATATGTTCTTATGCAAGGATCGTTGGAGTTACAAATGGACCATTGCTAATTCTTTCAAACTACCAATGCTATTTCTTAACTGTAGAATAATTGAAGACTGCTGAGTTCACACTATGTCCAAGGAGCTAAGTTAAGTAGAATCGAATAAACTATCCAAACAACACTATATCTGTAGCAAGAAAATGCCACCTAACATGAGCTGACCTACCAAAATATGTGTACAAATAAAGTTGAGTATTCAAGTTCAAGCTTCAGCTACTTGCATAACAAAGGCCAAGCATCAACGACTCACCTTAGTTAGACATACTCATCCATACTATAGCAGGCAACACCCTTCCCTGGTGGATGGCATTATACTTGGCACCTCTAGCTAGGGCCATGGGCCCAGTCGAGCTGATGGCTGACTGCATCGAGCCGTCCGCGGCGGTGTTCTTTGCAACACACCACGGATGCCTGCTGCTGCTCACCCTGTCTTGAGTGGTGTCCCTTGCTACGCCGCTGATGAGCATGTGGATGGCAGAGAGGAGGATGGCATGGAAGGATAAATCGTGGTGGGGTTTGATGATGCTCACTTCAATTGCCGCTATGGCGACTCAGAAATATGAATCTGGAAACGAAGAAGAAAAACTTTTCATCTTTCCATGTATGCTAAGCAATGACAGTACTCATATGCATTAAGAAGGCATTGCAAGGCTCCTCACAGTTAATACGAGTATAATCAACATTTAATAATTGCTCCACGATGAACATGCAGAAAAGTAAATTAAATAGTTGAATCATACCATGACATGAAGAACATACTTTGTTCACATTTTCTTGGTAAGTAATGCAACACATGTCTTGTGCTTCATTACTGCTCCAGTTTTCTCAAATAACTATCTCCCCAGATATCAAACCTGCAATCAGACCACTAACACTGTAACTTTCAATATATTTGTATCTTACTCACACGAGAAAATAACAGGAAAGAGCAAACATTATATGACAGTAAGCTACATTAAGTTGAATTGGGTTAGCAATCTTCTCTCAAGTTGGGGATTATTAATTTGTGGATCAAAACCTACGGCTTTGTTTGGCGAAACAAAAGAAGCATGAAAATAATGTTGATTATGCATATATCCTTTATTCTGAACCAATTTTGTTCGCTCTGAAGAAATGCTTAATATACAACTTTTGCAACCTAACACGTCATTCGATTATATAACAAATATCAATAAGCTAAGCAGGGTACAATTTGGGGAAATGGTTTCCTGGCTAAGAGAATAAATAAACACTTGCACAACTGGAAATGAATCGTGAAGTTAGCTCACCGTCATCATACCATGTGTAAGTGAGTAGTGTGGTAAAAAAGAGTGCGAAAGGCAAAACACGGTGGAACCAGAGAAACAACTTTTGGAATTAGAGTTTTACTCTAGGAACTCAATTACCCAAAACAACACAACTGAATACCATAGAAGCTGACAAACAGCATTGGATACTCCTAAGATTTACTAAGCTATAATCTAAAAAATATAATAAAAATATTCGGTCATTTGAAGCAACATCAAAGGAAGAAAAACATACAAATACTAGTTGATTGCACGTGCGTTGCCACGGACTGCAAAATAATATCACTTTAGTTATATTTTTCACCCTTCATATCTTCTTTATTGGTTCTTTTTTTCATGATATACATCTTATTTTTCATACCCTACTAAGGGCATCATCAGTGTATAGAAAAAAATCATCAGTGTAAAGAAGTTACCTCTAACTGGGGCCACACCCAACCTCTAAACAAAGCTCAAGATGGTAAAATGTATAGCATCCATTATGGCCTCCTCCGGGTGGATCGCAGAGGGGGATCGTGGCTTCCTCCGGGTGGATCGCAGCGGGTTGTTACCGCATTTTCTTCGTGTGCAGCGTATGGGGGGTGGTCGAACCATCCCTACGACGACGACGGCAAGTAGCGCTTTAATAGTAGAGATACTCTAGCTTACTCGTGATACTCTAGTAAAGTGGTGCTCCAACATTTCAATTTCTCAATATCATCTGAAATGTCTATATATATTCAGTAGTGGTGAAATGTGATGCACAATTATGAATAGGCGAATTAACTTTGTGACAGCACAACTCAAATTAGGACTGGTTTCTAAGGCGGTAAAGCGAACTAAAGCGAGCATCACTTTTCTGACGCTTAAGCAACGCCTAAGCACCTAAAGCGGACGCTTAAGCGCCTAAAGCGGGCATATTTCTAAGGCGCTGCCAGGGCGCCTTATCGCTTAAGCGACGCTTAAGCGTCTGAAGCAGGACGCTTTATAAACAGGGTTAGGACATCACAAATCAGGCTACAGTGCAAATATTTGAATTGGAATGACAATAGAAAATCTAAAAGGCAAGTACGAAAGGAGGAATAGATTGGGGGAAAGCATAATATATAATGAGCTTTATCTTGTCGGAATTATTTTGGTTCAACAGTTATACCACTAATTATTTTACTTTAAGAAGTTGTACAGATACATTTTGTTTTTTTATCAATAAAGTTCTTTAGGTAATTTAATATATCATGAGCGTTACCTTGTCGGAATTGTTTTGCTTCAACCATGGAAGGCTAGGATTATTAAGGTTTCATTAGAAACTTGCAGTTCATAAATGCATAAGAAAGTATCCATGGATATTCTGTAAAATGTCATGTCAAGGATTAACCACAAAGAGTCGTGCATAGAAAAGCATCCGTGGATTTGTCTTGGTATCAAACACCAGTTAATCTAAACATTTTGGGGCACCGCTGCTGCGAGCTCGACGAGACCAGCGAGCAATACCTCCACACCGCGCAGCTCTCAGGTGCTTTCTCCATGCGGGTAGCCTAGCAAGGTTTATAGTAGAAATAAACTCAGCTTGTCTTTCCGTGAAAAGTTGATACAGATCTAATTTTTTTAAACAGAGGAGGAATACATGTCCTCTTGACCACCACTTGGGGCACCATTAGCAGCAAGGAGATGAATCCTCGAAGCATTGGCTCTGCATCACCGATAGATAGGATGAAAATGAAAGAACTAATGTTTAACATGAGGTGGGACGAGTACCCTTCAGGCAAATACATGTACTTAGGTACAATGTTCCCAACCAATATACACATGAACCAGACTAAATGATATTATATATCCATGATATTTGAAAATTTGTGGAGCACGTATATTAAAACTAAATGGTAGGCCCAATTAATGAATTTGAGACAGTCCAAAAGTAAAACTCCCTCCCTCCTACAATTAAAAAGCCTTTCATAATAAAGTATCAACGAAAAGGAACCATTTGCAAACCATTTCGAGTCATGGTTGATTTGTTTTACACACACTAATTCATAAAACCCTAGTAAGGCAGAACCAAGAGAGTCATAGAAAGTGATATATGATGGCAAATCTTTCTCAAGCTAATATCAGTTTTGAAGTTTCACTTAATAAACCATTAAATCTATAGCTTCACATAAATGAACCATTGCTAAGAACATATGAGAAGCTACAACTATCACATGGTAATAACCCGATGGTGGGCATATGTCTATATATGAGCCACAGACAACTATTATGTGTCACGATGACAGATATGAGCGGCAGACGCAACTGTTATGTGGTTACACATACATCTTATGAGAAGTTTTAATTAATACATGGGTATTCACATAAATCTTTGATCGAGCAAACAAAACACAAAGTCTGGGGGATCATGGAACTTGTGAACCAAGCAAAGAAGGAAGCAAACCTGATGGGTATTGGTCTCTTGCCGTCGAGGCCGGTGTGCTCGACTTGGCGATGTGTTGTGGTGTTGCATGCAGCAACACAGGAGATCATAGAACCTACTAAATAAACAAAGATGAAGAAGTCAGATAGGCAAAGAAAAGTTAATGCGCCAAGGCATTAAAACACTTTACGGTTCATTTTGCAAGTTCAAAATTGACACCATGGTGGCGCAAAACTATAGAGTAAAAAGACCAGCATGCAATGCATGTCTACCATGTTTCACTTTGAAATAAAGCTGGATTACTACTTAAACATCTCTCATTGTGTCTCCTATATCCCAAACACCTAAATTAAACCAGCAAGTTAGCATGTCATTATTTACAAAGAATTGGCACAACAAGCTAATCAACTATATCCCTTCTTCAATAATTTCCTTTCTTCTCTGTAGCTCTAATTTTTTTAAATGGCGCAATGATTTATCCCTATTTAATCTGACACTAAGATCTAAATTTAGTGTGTGGCATATTATGTTAATAACAAAACTGAGAAAGTTACCTTCTTTAGTCTAAGTTTCTGTCGAACCAACTCAGGTTTTACGTCGCCAGGGAGAACTGAACATCCTCAACAACCTCACAAATGTAGGACAAGTCAAGCAAGCCACAATATATTGAAGATTAAAATAATGCTTATCGATACATTAGGTGAGAAACAATCATATACCTTTAGATTCACCAACGCAATAATCCTAGAAAGATCTTAAGCCCAGAGAGCCATTCAACTGAACAAAAAATAGTAAATATGCATATCAATCAACAAGACAAGAGACAGCTTGTTAGCCAATCCAGCAGCAAACAAAAAACACGTTGATAATTCTTAATATCATAAACCTTGTAAGATATGTACACACAAAGCCATGCCAGTGATTCTTACACCAAATCAGTATAACACTGCCATAGTACAACACCCTCTAATTACTGCATGATTAACATACTAAAGAAATTCATTGCAGCATGAATCACATAGACCATACAAAACTAATTAAGGGAACAATTTTTACATTAGAGGAGCATGAATAAACAATTTCAAACAAAGGAACCATTGCTTGTTTATAAACGATGCAGCTACTATGGTGTGGTAATAACCTGATGTTAGGCATACATCTATATCCCCGGCAAGCAATCATGGTGCAGATACGTAGTTAGTGAGAGCCTGGACAAAATTTATAGCATGAGACAGTTGGTGCCAGTTTTTTCATTACCATCTACGACAATGGGCTTGCCCATTTTCACATAGTTGACACAAACGAGGCATAGTTTAGGGAAGCAAATATAGCCGGCTCACACCATAGAAATTATACCGCATGTTTTCTCTGAAAGTTTAGCTTTTTTGGTGAAAATATTAAAGGTTGACCTAAAATTAGTAAATTACATGATAGCAGACCATGCAGGAGCAAGCCTATATGAAAAATGCATGGCTCAAAATTACAGATTACTGATACTTCAATTAAGATCATGTAGAGAGGTTATGATGGATTTGGAGTGTCTCCTACCACCCCTTGCTGTGGCCACATCTTGTCATAGCGTAAATTGGATATTTCTGGCTGTGGTGCAAAATGTACACTGTCAAATCAAACTATAAGCTATAGCCCAAAAGACCCATGGTAGAATTTAATTTCATCACATAGGTACATACCGAAATAAAAAAAGGTTGTTCAAGTAAATTTACCATCTAATTACTGGTAGAGAATATCAGATCTCTGAGTACACATACTGAAATTAAGAAAAAATGGTTGTTCAAAATCAATTGGCATACCAATCTTGCCTTAGGCAACCATTAATGACCTGGGGGTTAAACCAAAACCCCGCGATTCCTTCATCAGCTTCGGACTTGCGCTGTCAAGCTCTATAATGATATTTTGACATAAGCACGAGAAACCAACAGGGTGTTAGTGGTAGAAATATACGCATATTGGTTCACTCACCAACCCAACTGACCTGCATCTGTCATGGAACATCATTGTCATATTCCGCTTGATCTTAGCCTCACTCTGCCTCTCGTGTCCTTGTGGCATCAATTCAGAACAAAGTCCAAGTAACATGGAGAAGATCTACAAAGATAGAAACAATCCACACTTGAGATGTTGTTCACTATATCAGACAGCAATTAAGGCCTCTATTTGCTATATTACATTTCACTATATGTCCAACAAAATCTGAAACACTAAAAGTAAAGCTTACCTAGCCAATAGAATCAATTTTACCAAGGTTCTGGAATTGCTCGTACATAAGTCTCAAGAGTGAAGCTTCCTTCGGTCAGTCTCTTCACATGGTCAGGTTGTTGATCAGTGGGCACGACTTGACGAACCTTCCTCATCAAGCCCCGCAAGGCTCCCATATGGCCATACCTGCCAATTGTGGGGCAATCAGAAAGATGGGAAAAGTGTGTGCAAAGAGAGAGAGAGAGAGAAGGAACGGAGGGGGCAGGGGGGGTAGCTGCGTTTAGAGGGGATGTTGGCCTCACCGGCTACTGTGGTGATGACGAGGCGCAGGCGACCATCATCACCAACAGGAGCAAGACCCAGCCGCATCAGCGCCATCAGAGGCCATGGCACAGCAGAAACAAATCGCTGGAACCCTGGAAACTGAGGCAGGCATTTCAACAAACAGGTTATAAGCGGGCGACGAGCATGTAAACGAGCATGCAAACGAGCATGTAAAAAGGCACCTCACCTAGCCAAGAAGCACCGAACCAACGGACAGGCCCGGCAGAAACAAATCGTTGGAACCCTAGAACCGGGGGAAAACAAGAAAGAACAACCAAGATCAGACAGGCGCCCAAGGAAACGAGGTAAATGAGTTGAGGCAGAAGCGAGGCACGCACCCTAAACAAACGCAGATGCAGAAACGCGAGTACCCATGGGGGCGCAACGGCGACGGCGAGGCAAAGAGTACGGCGCACCGGCGACGACGAGGAAGACGAGCAAGCAGCACCTGCTTTCTGAGACCGAACGAGACGAACAGGGAGACGAGGAGAGGACGAGCAGCAGGGAAATAGCGGACTTTTTTTTTGGCGGCTGCTAGGCGTAAGCCGACTGATCTTAAGAAAAGATCAGCCGCCTAGCCAGCCATCCGATCCAGCGCAGCATGCCGTACGATTACAGGTTGGCGGCTGCTCATGACGTCTTTCTCCTCTCGCGTCTTTGCGTGCATGGCTCCTTTTCTTTTCTTTACTTCATAGCTAACACTGCTTGCAGCGGCAGTCATCTTCCATCTCAAAAGTGCATCATCCTATGCTCCAGGCGGCGCGGCAATGCTTCAACGCTACACCAACGGCTTATCTAGATGCTGCGTCAAAGCTCTTTGTTGAAGTTTCATTGCGAAACTCCCACGCAGCGTTCGGCGAAGCTTCATTGCAGCCTTTGACGAAGCATCAATGCGGCGCTGGGCGCTGCTGACACCTCAATAAAGCTCTTAGGGCGCGTCAACGACGTCCGACGAAGCTTCATTGCAGCATGGCGAAGCTACAACGCAGCGCTGCCGACACCTCGATAAAGCTCTCATGACGCATCGACGGCGTCCGGCGAAGCTCCATTGCAGCCTTTGACGGAGCTCCAACGCAGCACCGGCGGGCGGCGGCGTCTGACGAAGCTCCGTTGCAGCCCTCAACGGAGCTCCAACGCAGCATCGGCGGGCGGCGGCGGCCGATGAAGCTTCAACTCAGCACCGGCAGGCGGCGGCGTCCGACGAAGCTTCATTGCAGCACTCGACGGAGCTCCAACGCAGCACCGGCGGGCGGCGGCGTCCGAGAAGCTCCATTGCAGCCATCGACGGAGCTCCAACGCAGCACCAGCGGGCGGCGGCGACCGATGAAGCTTCAAGAAGCCGTCGATACAACAACTCCGAGAGTCGCCGGTGAAGGCTTCATCGCAGTACAGGTGCCGCCGATGGGCATTGCTCCATTGCAACATCACCAAAGTTGCGACGCCCCTGTCGGTCACTCGTCGTGGTTGCCGTCACGGCCGGTGACCATGGTCGTCGTCGCAGCGCCGAAGATGCTTTATTTCCAAAAGGCTTCAAAGAAACATCACCGAAGGCCACTAGGTGTGGTCCCCCTCGCGACCAGTTGCCGGAGTTGGGTGTGGTCGCCGTCGCGGCCAGTTGCCGGAGTCGCAACGCCCCTGTCATAGTGCCCGAGCTGCAGCACTAGGTGTGGTCGCCATCGCAGCCAGTTGCCGGAGCTGCAACAGCCATGGAGCGCGTCCATGGCCATGAGCCCATGATCCCTGCAGTGTTGCTCGAGTGCTACGGTGCAGCGCCGGTAGTCGTTAATGAGTAATGTGTTGCTGCGCCGGTAGCCGTCGCCGACCTCCAACACGGCGCGTCCATGGCGATGAGGCCAGCGACGCGAACAGTGGCCCAGGTAGCCGCCGCCGACCTCCAACAGGGCGCGTCCATGGCGATGAGGCCAGCGACGCGAGCAGTGGCCGGTGGGTTGTGGAGCAAATGAAGAGATAAGGTCAAGCTGAGCACTCCCTTTTGCATCAATGAAGAGATAACGTGGGTGGAGCCGCACGAGACATGTGGTGCACGTAGCGACCGGTTTATCACGCGTTGTTTTCAACCGGTTGAAAACAAACATTTCCTTTTTTTTACTGTTCTGACCCCTTTTAAAAAATTTAACACCACCCCGTTTGAAATTTTTAGAACGATTTAACCTCTTTTAGACATGCTAATCATCGTGGCGTACCTGCTCCACTAAGACACGCCAAGGTCTCTGGCGTGGCTTCCCTGGCCCCACTTTTTGTTAGCGGGCCACGGATCGCTGACGTGGCAGGTAAGACATGGCGTGTCTTACCTGGCCCTACTTTCTGACCTCGGGTGGATAAGTTAGGTGGTGTCCACTACTGTAAGGTCCGATATGCGGTACTGTTCCAGATCTAGATGTTTTCACACATATCCTGGGACGAAGCACATATCGGTCCTACCACGACATATGACAATGACATATGCCCCGGATTTCCAACATGATATCACAACATTACAGCTACATGGATACAACATCTCATATCGGTATACAACTATATTATATACATTACATCAGCGGAAGATACATGTCTGAGTACAAACTACAATGAAATGTCTATTGGCAAAGGGAAAATCATCGATCCCCATAACCACACGGGTTCAGGTGTAAGGCCCCTGATGCGGTACTAACTCTAACTAGTCGCTTTCGCGTCCAGTCGGAGTTAGAAGCGCATCAAACGCCACCGGCGCACGACACTCGCACTCGTGTCGCTGCCGGATTCTCGACAACAGGTATATAAGCATAACTCTATAAGAAAGGAAATACATATAGATAGATAAATAGATCAGGGCATACAACGCCACTGTCTAAATATAACATCATCCAGAGTACATCTCATCAATACATCAATACATCAAGCGGAAGCATAATAGGGACCGCGTACGGTCAAGATCCAAATTGCCCTAGAGAGGGCTACACATAAATATCCACCCACGGGAACGTCTGAGCCTAACTATAGGATCCTACTGATCGGGGTACTCGTACTCGTCGTCGTCCTCCGGTGGCACCTCCACGAAGTAACGTCCGGTGCTGGGGTCGAGGTAGTAGTCCACTGCAGCGGCCGATCAGGCAAAGCGGTAAAGACAGAAATGTAAACGGGGGTGAGAACATGTCATTACGGAATAACTAACGCTGCAGGTAAGGTAAAGACATAGACAGGTTGCAGCCGTACTAGCATATATGGTGGCTACTCGTTCTATCAGAATATGGATGAGATCCAAGAATTTCGTTGACAGCGTGTCATAAGTCGGCTATCCACCTACTTACGCAAACATAACACAACCTCGTTTCCCTCTCGGTCCCCCTGGACGAAGAAAGACAACCAAGGCACGCACACGGTTTGTCAAGATTCATAACATGACTATCATTGATGTTATTCTATGAACAAGGAGTAGGTCTCAAGTAGTCCATAACCGCGGACACGGCTTTTCGAAAAGATTTACCCTGCAGGGGTGTACCAACTGTCCATTATAGACGTCGCATGTACGCCCGGTTTCCACTTGGCTAGGTAAGCGCCTGAAACTCCGGAACGTCAGAGTCCCTCTAACTAACATCGCACAACTCCGGGTGGCCCCTGGTGAGTCGACACCCAACTCAAAAGCTGGCCACGCTCTCGAATCGGTCTCTACCGTCTGGCCAAGGTCGGTAAGTCACACCTGAATATTCAGGGGACCCCTAGCTCGCCAAGTGTGGACCAACGAAAGAAACCATGTCTCCGCTGGCCCGGGTTGTTTCGAAAACAGCTGGGGTACCTACCAACACACACGCAGTTGCAAATGTAAAACAGCTCGGGCCACCACTGGAATTGTACGAAGCTAGGTAGGTAAGACAAGGGGGCCCCATAAAACCCCACACACGATTAGGCACGCTTGTCAAGAAACACAATACTCGGAACTCGGGTCCTAGGTGACTCAAATGGAACAAAGCACCAGACGGGAACAGTCCAGCCTTCCACCTTTCGTCAAATATAAATTAACATCATTTAGCAATATTAAATATCAACCAAATTCTTTTATAGCATGATATCCCAACCATAAACATATAGGGTAAGCAGCAAGTTTTCTATCCATACTAAGCAATGGCTGAGCAGCGGTAACTTAGCAGTACAACGGTTTGCTGGGATGTGGGGATCATGGCTGTATAGGTTTAAACATGGCATATAAGGTAGATAGGATCAAGCAACAACGTTCTAGATCTACATCTAGGCATGAGCAGAAGGTTATAAAGTAATGACACAGATCTCCCCCTTGCCTGGTAAGGTAGTCGAAGTAGCACCCACAGTACCCTCGTGCTCGGTGTCGGACAGCTCCACGTAAGTCTCCTCGTCAGTCTCGGGTGCTAACGTAAGATACCGGCAAGGAAAACACACAAGTAAGCAACTGATGCAAACTCAAACAAGGATGGCATGTTCAAGTTTTATTTACATGGTATGACCCTGTCTAGTCAAGTTTAAATGAAGGTGATGACGGCAAGTCATCACTTTCATATGCATTTTATTTACATTGTAATGGCTTTGGTCTAAGCCTTAGTTTAGGTGTAAATAACATGATAGCATGTCATGAACAACAAGGCATTACAAGAATTTAAATACATGAAGGTAAAACAATGATTCCGGAGACGGAGTAGTGTCGGTGAAATTGACACACAGGAAGGAGCAACAAAGGTTTGAGGCCAGACACTGTGCATATGACAATATGCTAGGGGCTGACTTGAAGAAAGAAGATGACTTGGAATAGACTTGAAAAGATCAGATGAACAACATTTCAAATGCACTGAAGTTGAAATGTTGCAGGCAGACAGATCTGAAAGCTTCTGAACCAGGTGATCACACCTTGTCTCAAAAGTGGCACAACACATAATGAAAACATCACTGCTGAAATCCTTGCAGAAAAACACCCCAAAAGCATATATGATATGTCTCAATTTGAATTTGCAAGGGCAGTTGTAAATTCAACTGAAGATCAGGGGGCTGAGTGCAAAATTGCACCACTTGAATTTTGAAAAAGGTTCAGATGATGGAATCATCATCACCATGCAACTCCTTGTGCAAAACTACCCAAAAACCATATATGGCATGGGCAATTTAGAATTGAACCAAATTACAAAAACAAAGAAGAAGAAAGAGGGGCTTATTTGCAAAATGACCACACTTCAATTTTTAGAAGGGGCCAGCTGCAAAAATGGACCTCACCATGGGGTTCAGTAGCTCAAGCTACCCCAAAATCATATAAGGCATGCCCATGAATGTGAAAGTTGTTCAAAAACAGATTTGGATTTGGATGCAAATTCAAATTTGAATTTAAACAGAAAAGAAATCAAAGAAAAAGAAAAGAAATAAAAAAAATAAAAGGAGTCAGATTCCATGGGCTGCTCTCGGCCGAATCCGGCCCACATCGCCTCCCTGGCCCAAACTGGGCTCAGCTCACGCGCCCTGGGTCGCTGACAAGCGGGTCCCAGGCGTCAGCCACACAAATAAATCAAAAAAATGGGGGGGGGGGGGACTGGGACTCGAACCCACGACGCAGCGCTCGTCTCCACGCTCGCTACCACTGTGCTACGAAGCGTTTCTGAACATAACCCCAACACGCACAAGGTGAGGTGTTCGTCCCCTGTCGTCCAAACTGAAGAAAGACAACAGCTTTCTGAAACTCGGCGTGAGCTCAAACTCCGGCGAAGCTCGCATCCGCCTCCGGCCACCGCTAGGTCTCCTGCTACCTTCGACCTCGAGCCTGCAGTGCCAGCTACGCCTAGGAGTGCTCTAGGGCTCAACCCCTGACCTCTACTCACCGGAATCCAACCGGGAACAGGACGGCGGCGACGCATCTCTGAACAAAACTGAATCGAGGCGGCGCGGCCAAGTTCAGACGACGCCGGCGTCGAGCACACTGCTTCCCTGCACACGGCGTCGACGGCAAATGAAAGAGGGCAGTACCACGTAGCCGTGGGTGCCCTGCACGAGACCTAGCCCTCACCGGAGAGGATGCTATGCTCGCCTGAACCCATGGCGGATCTGACTGACAAAGACGCACAGGGTTCAGACACGGCGAAAACCAAAGAAGCTACGCGGCAAGGGGGCTCCTTTGGCACCAGAACCGCGCTCTGGACACTCCTGGAGCACGCGGGAGGTCGTTCGAGACGCACCACGGACACGGTGATCACGACTTCCTCGCCGGCGACGAACTACGCGGCAGACGGCCTACTGCTACCGTGGATGAACTGCTACGCAACGCTACGGGTGAAGGCGTGGGCGTTAGCTCACCTCGTGGGTCGCCTCGAGCGTCCCAGCCTCGCCGTAGAGGAAGAAGACGATGACGTCGGCGTCAAGGAGGAAGACGGCCCGCGGCGGGGATCCACGGCTCGGGGACGTCCTGCTCCTCCCGGCACGCTTCTGAAGGGGAAAACGCACAAACAACGGTCATCACGACGGCGTGAAGCAAGGAATTGAGGAAAGACCACGAGGCGGCGGCGAATTGCTCGGGACCTCACCGGAACAGAGCGGAAACAGGGCGGAGGAGGGAGCCTCTCCCGGCGGCGGCGAGGGGGAAAGCGATGGGGAAACGGAACCCTAGGGGGTTCCTGCGGCTCCAGGGGGCGGCTTATATGGAGGGGCGGCCTCCAGCCACGTCGACAGGCGTCGACGTCGATGCCCGCCCGCCGGTGTGAGAGAAGAGGGGGGAGGGGACCTCTCCAGGGTGGAAAGGCGATGAGTCCCCTCCCTCGGATCTTAATCGGGCGGCCAGGGTGCCTCCCGCGTAACGCTTCGCTGGCGGAGGCCCAGGTCGGCTGCGGAGCTGCGGTTGCTGGGCTGGGTCCCCGGCAAGGCTTGGAGCAGAAGAGGGAAGAGGGGCTACTGGACTCTTTTTCCATTTACAAAAACAGAAAAAGGAAAAGGGTTAATTCTGGATTAAATACAAGTGTAAAAATCCCACAAAAATATGTAGAATTATCCTTGCATTATTCCTGAATTTCTAAAAATGGTTTGGGTATTTTTTGCAACAACAAAAGTGTGAGCTCATTTTGAATTTCAAAATCACTTTGAACTAGAGCTCTGTTTTTTATGGAGTCAAAAATACCTTGAGGATTCTAAAACCCTTGCAAAGGCAAAAGAAGTGACTAGGCCAAAATTGGGATCAAGAAGAGTGAGCACGCAACAAGGAAAATTCCCCCAATGCCCTTCTTGAACCACTTTGGATGCAAAAGAAAACAACCCAACATGACTCCAATCTCAATGCCAATTTAAATCATCACATGAAATGACATAGACATTCACCATGCCAAGTTACAAGTCCAACAGAGGAAGTAAATTACATGGTGTTTGCTAGCTTGTTACATGTGGGCTGTTACATCAGGCCCTCCGTCGGGATCCGTCTAACTAGTCGTCGTCGAGTCTCCACGTGAAACGTCAGTCACCATACCTGTTGTCGACCAAGAACCCTGAAAAGAGTTTGGGGTAGTATCATGAGTACAGAAGTACTCAGCATCCAACTGTAGTGGTCAACTGACCCAGCAAGGACTTCATCACTCGTCATTCTAGGATAACTAGTAGTTTACGGTAAGGATGGTGAAGTGGTGAGGTTGCTGCCGCACTAGCATTTATGAAGTGACTAACGATCTAGAGAGTAAGGTAAGAAGCCAATCATTCGACGAGGAATCGCCTCCAACAAGTCTGCTATCCACCTACTTACGCAAGCATAACACCTATCCTATCCTTGTCCTCCTCTTCGCATCCCGACGAAGAAGAAGCAGTCAAGGCACACACACGTTGATCAAGTTATATTAAGATTATCTCAGTTGTTGTTGTCTATGAACAAGGAGTAGGTCTCAAGTCGTCCATAACCGTGGACACGGCTTCTCGAAAATATTTAACCCTACAGGGGTGTACCAACTGTCCATTACAAGGCTCCGCACGCACGCCCATCTCTCTCAGTTTCTACCCCATCACAGGCAGCCATTTTATGATTTAGTTCCGAGAGATCTGAAACGACAGGTCCCTCTAGCTAACAACGAACAAATCCGGATGGCCCCCAGTGAGTCGACATCCAACTCAAAACCGGCCGCGCTCTCAAATCGGCCTCTACCGTATGACTCAGGTTTGGATAATCGGTGAATTCTCACATGAGTCCGGGTCCTCAGCCGGCCAGGTTGGACCAATAGGGAAACCATGTCCCCACTGGCCCGTTTTGTTTGAAAACTACTAGCGGCCGACCAGCACACACACTGTTTCAAATGGTAAATCAGCTTGGGCCACCACTAGAAATGTTTGAAGCTAGGTAGGTAAGAAGAGGGGACCCCATAGCATCCCACACGCGGTTAGGCACGCTCAGTCTTAAAACCAATACCAGGAACTCGGGTCCTATGTGACTCGAATGGAACAAAGCGTCAGGGCGGGATAGCCTAGACCTTCCATCCTTCATCGAATATAGTCAACATTATAATAAGCATATCATTCACAACAATATAATAATGTGATATCACAAACCAAGGAGTAAAAGGGTAACATCGTAGCAACCTAAGCATGCATACTAAGCAAGGGCTGAGCAACGAGCAATAGTAACATAGCAGTACATGGTGGTTTGCTAGGAGGGGACATGGCTGTATTGGTTTAAGAGAGGGTGTGAACATGTGGTAGGATCAAACATCGAACCTAACCTAGACTAGCATGCAAACCGCTGGTTATAATAGAATGGATAATAAGTAATGCATAGTCCTTGCCTGTTGATAAGTCGGGTTCCGAAGGTGTATTTGATCGCAAGCTCGCATCGTCTCTGAAGGGTACCCGCGAGAGCACTCAAGACGGTAAACACTGGAAATCAATCAACGAGCAAGCATCTATTACTACGAAGCAATCACGAGCAAGCATCAACAAGAAGGAAACACGAGACAACGCACTACGGTATCGCATCTATCGTCGAGAACGGTTACTAATAGGTTAAGTGAGGTACTCGTCACACACACGATACCGCACGTTTACAAGGGTTCAAGTTATTTAGCTACAAAACATGAGCGAAGGTTGTTAACATGACATCTCACTCAAGCATGGCATAGCACACAAACATGGCAACAAGTGAAGCATAAATAAACTATCTAATCTAGTCACTTTAAGTGGAGGGTAAAACTTATACATGACACCTATTACGGACCCCACGATATTTATTGCATTTGGTACTGTTCTACCCTAAACATAATTTTATTATTTTTATTAGCAATTAAGAACAACATAAACACAACCTACACAAAATTCTAGTCAAGTTACATATAAGAAACATTTTTTTCGGAGCAACGGTTAAAAAGTTATGGCAATTACAGTTTACAGTGGCATGCGACGTAAATACCAGATAAACAGCATGTAAACAAGTTCAAACATGGCAAACAAGCACATTTTAATAATCTACACGAAAAACTAAGCAACTTGCATGTTTAAAGCGTCGCGATCTGAGCTACCGTTAAAAAGATACGGGTAACGCAAAAATATAACACGGTCTGCAATTTAATAACCAGAAAAATAAATACAGGGTCTACTGGGCCGAATCTGCAGTAGTGGGGCCTAATAAGAATGAGCGCTAGATACTAACTAACGCACATGGTGGGATCTAGTACTGGGCCGAGCTCGCAGGCGGCAGCGGCTCGGCTCCACGGCCGACGGCGGCTCGGGCGACCAGATGGGCCTGGCGGCCCTGACGGCAGAGGAGATGGCCCTGCGGGGCCCGAACATGGTCTGGCTGGCTGGGAGGCGACGTTGCGCCTTCTGAGGCGTCGGATCTTAGATCCGACGGCTCCGGAGGGCCAGGGCTAGGGTTTTCGGATTTGGGGGATCTGGGAGGAAAATCTGGGCAAAGTGGAGGGGGGTGGCTGCAATTTTTAGTCTAGGGAAACCCTAGAAATGGGTGGGAGAGTGGTGGTCTTTATATAGGGTGCCCTGGATGGCAGGTTTACGCAAAATCCCCTCGGGTTTTCTCCTCGCGTCCGATACTCCATGTTTCTGACCGCCGGGAGTGAATACGACCTCCGATTCGGGTGAAATCTCAAACCACGCGCTCAGCGCGGCGAGCCCGTCAATTCTACCTCACTTAGATACCATTCCGGGAATATTTTCTGGCGCCCAATAAAATAACCCATTTAATTATTAAACGGGTTTTTTTTGCTCCGTTGGCTACGGCTGGTCTTATGCGGGTTGCGACGGTGATCGGGTGAAACCCGGTGTCGCAAAGGTCGAGTGTCAGGGTGGCGAGGGTCGGTCTCCATCCGGTACGAGACAAGAGGGGGGAAATAATCGCCGATCGATAAATCGGGGATGCAAACACCGCAAACAAATCAGACAATCAAACAATTCACGCAGAAAACAAATTTTTTTATTTTGTGAAATTTGGGTTGTTACAACCACCCACACTCTCTTCCTCCTCACACCCCCTCTCATCCCGAGCTCATCCCTCCCTTCACACTTTCTTCCCCACTTAAACCTCTATCAAATCCATTCAAGTTGGTGGCATTCCCCTTTGGAGTTTGTGTGCTTAGCATTGCTTGAGGCCTTCATCTCTCAAAATTTGATTGGTTGAACTTATTTATTTTATTGGCATTGTTGATTTGCTTCTTAACCCTAGCTTTTGCCTAGATTCACTAATATGCTAGATTTGTTTGAGTTGAATGTAATATGGATGAACTAGGCTTAAGTTAGTAAGTGAGATTTGATAGATTTGTTTGATTTAGTTAGATTTGTTGACTAGGGTTAAATCCATATGCTAGATTTGTTAGATTTAGTTAAGTGTATGAGTTAGGGATAAGCTTAAATGCTAAATTAGTGAAGTGGATTAACTAGGGTTAAGTTTATATGCTAGATTTGGTTGATGTAGTGAAGTGAATGACCTAGGGTTATGTGTTTTATGATATTTGTATTCTATATTGTGGTCATGTGTTATAAGTATTTATGTTACTTGTTTTAGATGGAAAGAATTGGCAATATCCATTATGTTGACAAAACATCATTTATGAATGCCGAGATTGTTGACAATGAGGAAGAAGTGTTAACATTTGGTGCAAGCCCTAGTTATGAGGAGGTTGTTCAACAAATTAGGATAGTGTTAAATTGGATGGATCCTAGTGACGAAGTTGAACTCTTAGGAAGATATGTTGTTGGATCGGTTCAAAAGTCTCTAATGAAAAAGATGCCTATCAAGTCGGATTTGCAATGGGGCGCATACAAGGAGATTGTTGCTTCATCGGAAGTAAAGTCTCTTGAAATATTTGCCACCAAGGTCAAAGGTTCTCTTTTTCATGTTGACTTCAACCGAACCTCAATAAATGATATTAGCCCTATTATAAGTGTGCCAATTGTTGAGGAAATAGTTGAATTGGAGACCATAAATGCAATGAGTCAACCTCCTATTAGCCAAATCATTGAAGAAGAACATGACAATGAAGATGATGATGATGATGATGATAAGTTGGAGCAAGATGATGATAGGCACAACAATGATCTTGGTGACATAGCGGCTCAAGTGAGTCATGAGGACATGAACCATGACATCTTCTATCAACGGTACTATGCCCATGAATCGGATGATGATGGTCCGGAGAATGATTTGGGTGAGGATGGATTCACGGTGAAAGAAGCTGAGTGTTAGACAAAAATCATCGGCCGAGATCACCGGATATCATTGTTTTTTGACCTTAGCCTTGCCCATAAAGCGATTGTTGATGGTGGCATAAGTAAGGTTATTGAGCCGAGACCATGTTCAAAAACTACAACCGAGGAACAAGATAAGTCTTGTCTACAAAAAGGGTTGATGTTTGAGAAATTTCTTGAATTTAAAATGTGATTGTGTGAGTATGCTATCAAGCATCATAGACCTTTCATAGTTGTCCACTCGGATTGCAAGAAGCGGTATACCGTCAAATGTGAGAGGAAAGGATGTTCATGGAGAGTGAATGCTAGAGTCAAGAAAGATGGATGGTGGAAGATATCCGGCTGTCAACAAGTTCACCATTGCAAAGCTAAAGTCGGTGAAGCACGCAAGACACATAGGCAATTGACATCGGAATTCATCGAATATAAATTCATGAAGCATGTATCCAAGGACCAAACCATTAAGATAAAGTTGATGATGAGTTTGGTCGAAGATTTGTTTGGATATAAGGTGAAATATGGGAAAACATGGAAGGCAAAGTAAGTCGCTCTTAGAATGTTGTACGGTGGATGGGAAGAAGCGTACAATGCCTTCCTAGATTGTTGGGAGCAATGGCTAGTACGAACCCGGATATGTATCACATCGTCAATGATGACGATGGAGTGTTCAATCGTGCCTTCTGGACTTTCGGCCCTTGCATCTCTGCTTTTCAACATTGTCATCCGGTTTTGTCTATTGAAGGAACATTCTTAACCGGAAAATACAAAGGCACACTCTTGATAGCATTGGCACATGATGCTAACGATCAAGTGTTGCCCGTTGCATTTTCTTTGGTGTCTGCTGAAAACCAAGACAATTGGGAATGGTTCATGTTGCTTGCGAGGGCGAAAATCATTGGTCCAAATAGAGAGGTATGCATCATATCGGACCGACATCAAGGCATATTGAAGGTCGTGGTTATTCACATTCCAGGCTATGCAAAGCTAGAACACCGATGGTGCATGAGGCACTTCGTATCAAACTTCTATCGGGCATGTAAGAACAAGGACCTTTGCAAGGACTTGACCTCCGCTTGTGTGGCATTCACCGAGCGGGCGTTCTTGAGACGCATGGACAAAATATAGAAGAAGGTGAATGATGGTGGAAAAGAATTCCTAAGGAGAAATTTGGAAGAGAGGCACAAGTGGTCAAGAGCATGCGATGAAGGAGGCTGGAGATATGGTGACATGACAAGCAATATGGTTGAATGCTTCAACTTTGCGCTGAAAGGTGTTCGTCAATTGCTAGTGACAACAATTGTGGAATATTCATTTTACAAGCTAAACGAGTATTTCTTGAAGCATTCTGAAGAAATTGATGAATTGATTTCTGAAAATACATTACCTCCCAATGAGGTGTATCCCAAGAAGGTCGAGGAGTGGCTTGAGTTCCATAGAGGTAAATCCTTAATACAAAAAGTAACTTGCTTTGGTGTGGCAGAAATGAAATACCAAGTGGATGAGCCGGGTGGAACAACGCGAGATGGACAAACATATGGTGGGCGAGAATTCAAGGTGTCTCTTAGGACACGCACATGCTCATGCCAAAGGCCTATAAAGTACCATTGGACTTGCTCACACTTGATGACAGCGGCAAACACAAGGAATGTCAATGTTTCCGATGGGTTGACTGTGAGATTGCATCAATTCACTCTAGAGGCCTCAAGCTTGACATGGGCTAGTAGATTCAATCCTTACTTGGACCAGTCACAATGGCCTGAGTATCATGGCCTCAAAATAAGGCCGGACCCAATTTGATGGTTCTCACCAAAGGAAGGAGGAGGTCGAAACGGTACCGGAATGATATGGATGAACTAACTAGCAGACGACAATTTCATGGAGCCTAGTAAGCGAGTGAAAACATCAAAAGATGGTGGTCGAGGGCCTTCCCGTGGTGGTGGTGGTGGTGGTGGTAGAGGGCCTTCCTGTGGTGGTGGTGGTGGGCCTTCTCGTGGTGGTGGTGGTGGCGGGCCTTCCCGTGGGGTGATAGAGGCGAAGGTGTCCCGATGTTTCGATGAGAGGATGGAGATCGATTTTTGGTGGAGTAGACTTTCACGACCCGACTACGAACGTGCGAAGACGTTGCGCCTTAGCAATCGCTAAACCAACTCCGAGAGGTTATTGATCCCGCGGATGCACGATCAACCTGACCACGAAGGTCAATTCCTGCAAGCAATCGAAGAACAAGCAAGAACTAAGAATTGCAATCTGGATATTGCGAATATAAGATGAAAGATTAACAGAAGTTGGGGTTCCAATGCGGTCTTGGCCTGGTCGGACGACACAAACGAAGAACTCGAAGTTGCAGCTATGGCTAACTTAAATCTAATTAAAACCCCAGTCTAAACGACGCCCTAAGGGCTGTATATATGGGGGAACAGAGGGGATTTTCGTGACCCCTTGGAGGTGGGGTCCGAAAACAACCCTAACTCGGTTTCCCCACACATACGGACTCTAAAAACAGCCTATAATGTGGTATTTCGAAATTACATGGGCCCAGCCCAATATTAAGGTGACGCAGCACCTATAATTGCTCTTGGACGAAAATAATGAAGTGGCATCTCGTGTATTCCGTCCAAGCCTTCATGCATGCCTTATGGTGGCTTCAACGTGCGAAAATCCCCACTGGAAGCTCCACTGTACTTTCCCCTGCACGCACCTTCTTCTCCATTCTTGATCCCGCTCCAATGACCATCCTTCTTGTCCATGCTAGGTCCTTCATTCATAAGCAAAACAAAAGTATCTAATTTAGGCAGCATCATATGTTCATGAACAATAGAAGGATTCGCAAGAAACGAAAGTACCTGATAATTTAGTTGACGTGCACGTGCTCTAGTAACTGGTCCAGTATGTGTAGTTGGTGAGGGTATGGGTGTAACATTAGTAGGGATGTCCTCATCATCCTCCCCTTCTTGAATTGAAGTCGTCCTCGACGGAAGCTCATCATCTTCTCCCAAATAAGGTTTCAAATCTGCAATGTTAAATGTGGGACTAACCCCAAAATCTGCAGGTAGCTCAAGTTTATATGCATTATCATTAATTTTCTGTAAAACCTTAAAGGGACCATCAGCTCGTGGCATTAACTTAGACTTGCGCAAATCAGGAAACCTATCTTTTCGTAGATGTAACCAAACAAGATCTCCTGGTTCAAAAACAACATGCTTTCGACCCCTATCACCAGCAAGCTTGTATCTAGCATTCATGCGCTCAATGTTTTCTTTAGTTAACTCATGCATTTTTAATATCAATTCAGCACGTTGCTTAGCATCAAAATTCACCTTCTCCGAAGATGGAAGAGGCAGCAAATCAATAGGTGCACGAGGTAGAAAACCATAAACAATCTCAAAAGGGCACATTTTAGTGGTAGAATGCACTGAACGATTATAAGCAAATTCAATATGAGGTAAACATTCTTCCCACAGTTTCAAGTTACTTTTTAAAACAGCCCTAAGCATAGTAGACAATGTCCTATTGACCACTTCAGTTTGTCCATCAGTTTGGGGATGACATGTAGTACTAAAAAGTAGTTTAGTCCCCAACTTAGCCCATAAGCATCTCCAAAAATGGCTAAGAAACTTAGTATCACGATCCGAGACAATAGTATTGGGCACACCATGTAAACGAATAATCTCTCCAAAGAATAAATCAGCAACATTAGCAGCATCATCGCTTTTATGACATGGTATAAAATGTGCCATCTTAGAAAATCTATCCACGACAACAAATATGCTATCCCTCCCCTTCTTTGTTCGAGGCAAGCCTAAAACAAAGTCCATGGATATGTCCTCCCACGGAACACTAGGTACAGGTAAAGGCATGTATAAACCATGAGGATTGAGTCGTGACTTAGCTTTTTGACATGTAGTGCAGCGAGCAACAAAACGCTCAACATCCCGTCTCATCTTTGGCCAAAAGAAATGTGTAGCAAGTACGTCCTCCGTCTTTTTCACGCCAAAATGTCCCATTAATCCTCCTCCATGCGCCTCCTGCAACAACAAAAGACGAATAGAGCTAGCTGGAATGCATAGCTTGTTAGAACGGAACACAAATCCATCATTAAGCACAAACTTGTTCCAAGTTCTACCCTCTCTACAATTCTGCAATACATCTTTAAATTCCGCATCATTTGCATATTGTTCTTTGATTGTCTCTAAACCGAATATCTTGAAGTCAAGTTGTGAAAGCATAGTATAACGACGAGACAAAGCATCAACAATAATATTATCTTTCCCCTTCTTGTGTTTAATGACATAAGGGAAAGTCTCAATAAATTCAACCCACTTAGCATGTCTACGATTAAGTTTTGCTTGACTTCTTATGTGTTTCAAAGATTCATGATCAGAATGTATAACAAATTCTTTGGGCCATAAATAATGTTGCCAAGTTTCTAATGTCCGAACAAGAGCATATAATTCCTTATCATAAGTAGAATAGTTCAGACTAGGCCCACTCAATTTTTCAGAAAAGTATGCAACAGGTTTAGCATCTTGTAATAACACACCTCCCAAACCAATCCCACTAGCATCGCATTCAAGCTCAAAAGTCTTATTAAAATCAGGAAGTTGGAGCAAAGGAGCATGTGTTAACTTATCTTTCAATACCGTGAAAGCTTCTTCCTGTGCGGTACCCCAAGTAAAAGGCACATCCTTGCGTGTAAGCTCATTGAGAGGGGCAGCAATGGTGCTGAAATCTCTCACAAAACGCCTATAGAATCCAGCGAGGCCAAGAAAACTCCTCACTTGTGTGACCGTTTTGGGCTGCGGCCAACTCTCAATCGCCTCGATCTTGGCTTTATCAACTTCAATACCCTGTGGAGTAACAACATAGCCAAGAAACGATACTCGGTCGGTGCAAAAGGTGCACTTCCCAAGGTTACCAAATAAACGTGCATTACGTAGAGCAATAAAAACAGCACGTAAATGATCCAAATGTTCCTCCAAAGATTTGCTATAAATCAGTATATCATCAAAATAGACTACCACAAATCGTCCAATGAAAGCACGTAAAACCTCGTTCATTAATCTCATGAAAGTGCTAGGTGCATTAGTTAACCCAAAAGGCATGACTAACCACTCATATAATCCAAACTTAGTTTTAAAAGCCGTTTTCCATTCATCTCCTAATTTCATGCGAATTTGATGGTATCCACTACGCAAATCAACTTTGGAAAACATGGTAGAGCCACTTAATTCATCAAGCATATCATCTAACCTAGGAATAGGATGACGATAACGAATAGTAATATTATTAATGGCTCGACAATCAACACACATACGCCATGTTCCATCCTTTTTAGGCACTAATATAACAGGTACAGCACAAGGACTAAGGGACTCACGTATGTAACCTTTGTCGAGTAGCTCTTGTACTTGACGCTGAATCTCCTTCGTCTCCTCCGGATTGGTACGGTATGGCGCACGGTTGGGCAACGAAGCACCGGGAATTAAGTCAATCTGATGCTCAATCCCTCGAATAGGTGGTAATCCCGGTGGTACGTCTTGTGGAAAGACGTCAATAAACTCCTGCAAAAGGTCAGTGACAACAGGAGGCAAAGAAGGAGGCAATTCCTCAAATGAAAACAAAGCTTCTTTGCACACAAAAGCATAGCACACATATTGACTAACATCCAAATCTGAAATATCAACCTTAGTAGCAAGCAAAGTTGGACTAGTCAATTTAATTTCATTAGAAACAGCAGAAGAAGATTTGCTATTAGTCTTATGTTGTTGCTCAAATTCTTTGGCTGCTATCTCATTCTCACTCTTATTTTTCTCCTGTTTTGCTTTACTAGCTCTAGCAAGATCATCTTTCACAATTTGTTCAGGAGACATAGGAAGTAACGCAATATTTTTATCCTGATGAACTAGAGTAAACTGATTTGTCCTACCATGGTGTACAACATTCCTATCAAATTGCCATGGTCTACCAAGTAAAAGAGAGCATGCTTGCATGGGTACCACATCACAATCAACATAATCAGCATATGCAGCAATGCTAAAGTGCACACGAACAGAACGCGTTACCTTAATCTTACCACTATTGTTAAACCACTGAATATAGTACGGATGGGGGTGTGGTCTTGTGGTGAGAGATAGCTTCTCCACCAACTCCATGCTAGCCAAGTTGTTGCAACTCCCTCCGTCAATGATGATGCGAACCGAACGTTCTTTCACGACTCCCTTTGTGTGGAACAAATTATGCCTCTGGTTTTGCTCGGCCTTCGTTACCTGCACACTTAATACACGTTGAGCCACCAAACTAGCATATTTATCTGCATCATCAGGAGTCATATACTCTATATCATGAGCATCATCATGGGCACCCTGTTCCTCATGAGCAATGAGAACTAGAGTCTCCTCATCATAGTCACTCGCTGACTCATACCCACCATCCGCCGTAATAGTCATCACACGCTTGGAGGGACAGTCCTTTGCGAAGTGACCTCCACCTTGGCACCTGCGACATTTAATATCACGATCTCGTGTTTGCCCTGTGGACGCCATGGATGAAGAAGAACTCGCCGCTGGACCACTCTGTGCACCCTTGAATGGTGGTGCTAGCTGTTTTGGTGGCTCCCTGTAAGAATGAGCGGCTGAAGTAGATGGTGGCGCAGCAGGACGTGTGGATGTAGAAGGTCCACGCGATGTCCATGATGTATTTCGTCCTGCAGAAAAGTTAGGTCTCGTAGCGGCCTGTCGATCCTGCACTTCACGTTCAGCTTTACAAGCAAGATGAAACAAACGAGTGATAGTAGCAAAGTCCTTGTATTCTAGAATAGTTTGTATCTCCCTGTTTAAGCCACCCATAAAACGTGCAAGCATAGCTTCATTATCCTCTACTAGGCCACATCTAATCAATCCAGTTTGTAATTCTTGATAATATTCCTCTACAGAATTTTTTCCTTGTCTCAAACGCTGTAATTTTTGTAACAATTCACGTTGATAATAAGGAGGAACCCAGCGAGTACGCATAGCATCTTTTAAAGCAGCCCAAGTAGTTGGAATATTATTAGCATGCAATCTACAATGTTCAGACCACCAAATAGATGCAAAGCCCGTGAATTCACAAACAGCAGCAGTAACACGTCTATTCTCAGGATATTGTAAACATGTAAAACGTTGTTCAGTTTCTAACTCCCAAGTAAGATAAGCATCAGGAATATATCTACCCTCAAACGGCTTAAGATTCAATTTAAGTTTAGGCACATGTTCATCATCGCGTACCTGAGGGGGTGGTTGGTGTCGACCGTGGCGAATGTTGGGACGTGGACGTCCAGCTGGCTGCTCATAGGCCGCTTCCTGTGCCACCTCCTCCTCGTAATCACCCTCGTAGTTGTCGTCCTGGCTGACGTCAGAAGCAGCAGTAGCAGTAGCAGCAACTGCAGCAGCAGGAGGAGCACCAATACCAGCAGCTTGTCCTCGCGGAAACAGAATACGTCGTGCACGTGGTAGTGGCGGTGGCTGTGGCTGTGCGGAAGGTAGGCGTGCGATCAACTCAGTAAACTTGGCGTCGAGCTTGGTGTCGATCATCTTCTCCACGCCATCAATCGCCTCTGTAAATCTGGTCTCGATGTCCTGCACCTGTTGAGACATCATACGTGCAAATTTATCATGTAGCTCCTTGTTTGTCATGTTCTCCCAATCGGGTGCATCCCGCGCCACTTCATCATGTGATCCTGGCATGGTTAGCAGAAATAGAAAACACACAGGAATATGATCCTACTTCTACTAATGGGATGGATGTGGGGTGGTGGAAAGCACAAATCCGTCAAGCTTTTCTTCAGTTCTTACCGATTCTTACGTAGCAGCAGGTGGTGATGTACAACCAACGGGTCAAAACTCTCAGAGATGTGGTAGAGCGATGGCCAGGAGGTGTCAACCGCACGAAGTAGAATATATGTGGAGCTGTAGGAAGGCTGACAAGTATGGTAGGAAAAAACTCAACAGTAATCAAAACAGAGATGCAAAGCTGAATAAACACTCAACGTCGGTACTGTGCTGATCCTAGGCTAGACCGTACTAGAGACGCGAGCCTAAAACACCAACGAAAGCACGGCGCGGCACGTAATCAACTGAGAAGCACACTCTGATTTTTTTTTTTTTTTTTTTTTTTGGAGATCACCCTCTTATACGTACGACAAAAGATTGGTGAAATCCGACTCTAATCAAATCAAAACTAATCTGGCTACGGAGAGATCACAAACCGAACAGGTGATGGAACTCAACTCGGATTGGTAGGTCGTGGTGCTGTATATGGACTCGACTTGGCGGAACGTGGTGGTGTATCTGGACTCAGATTGGCGGAAACGTGGCGGTGTACTACTGTGCGGCGGCGGTGTGACAATCTGTGATCAGAACTCGAAACTCTAAGGGAACTAGACGCTAAGATCAGCAACTTGACACAACGATGCAACCGTAAATTCAACAAAGCAAGTACTGAAAAGAAAACTGGACAAAGGCTAGGACTGTCTTGGGACGTGATGATCTAACCCTAATTTTTTTTTGTTGGCTTTTTCGTGGACTGTAGGTATGAAGAACAGAACCAATCTAGACTATGAAAACTGGTAAATCTCACCGAGCAACCTGGAAATCTGATACCACTTGATAGAGGCGAAGGTGTCCCGATGTTTCGATGAGAGGATGGAGATCGATTTTTGGTGGAGTAGACTTTCACGACCCGACTACGAACGTGCGAAGACGTTGCGCCTTAGCAATCGCTAAACCAACTCCGAGAGGTTATTGATCCCGCGGATGCACGATCAACCTGACCACGAAGGTCAATTCCTGCAAGCAATCGAAGAACAAGCAAGAACTAAGAATTGCAATCTGGATATTGCGAATATAAGATGAAAGATTAACAGAAGTTGGGGTTCCAATGCGGTCTTGGCCTGGTCGGACGACACAAACGAAGAACTCGAAGTTGCAGCTATGGCTAACTTAAATCTAATTAAAACCCCAGTCTAAACGACGCCCTAAGGGCTGTATATATGGGGGAACAGAGGGGATTTTCGTGACCCCTTGGAGGTGGGGTCCGAAAACAACCCTAACTCGGTTTCCCCACACATACGGACTCTAAAAACAGCCTATAATGTGGTATTTCGAAATTACATGGGCCCAGCCCAATATTAAGGTGACGCAGCACCTATAATTGCTCTTGGACGAAAATAATGAAGTGGCATCTCGTGTATTCCGTCCAAGCCTTCATGCATGCCTTATGGTGGCTTCAACGTGCGAAAATCCCCACTGGAAGCTCCACTGTACTTTCCCCTGCACGCACCTTCTTCTCCATTCTTGATCCCGCTCCAATGACCATCCTTCTTGTCCATGCTAGGTCCTTCATTCATAAGCAAAACAAAAGTATCTAATTTAGGCAGCATCATATGTTCATGAACAATAGAAGGATTCGCAAGAAACGAAAGTACCTGATAATTTAGTTGACGTGCACGTGCTCTAGTAACTGGTCCAGTATGTGTAGTTGGTGAGGGTATGGGTGTAACATTAGTAGGGATGTCCTCATCATGGGGGGTGGTGGTGGTGGTGGTGGTAGAGTATCGGTTGTAGATTATTTGCGAAATCCAAATGTTGATAGGTATATACTTGTTCATTGACACTACATAAAATTTGGTCAACCCACGATTGATAATTGACTAACTCATATGAATTGTTTTCCTAGATGGACTTTGTTTGTCGTTTGGACAAGCTCCAAACGAAGGCCAAAGACTATCGCCAGCTCCTCATCGAAGCGGAGATTGTCAATTGGATAGCATGTAGTAATCAAGAAATTAGTGCTTGAGTAGTTGTGTGATTGTCATGGACTTTGTTGTCATGTCATTTGAACCTTGTTGTGGCATGTATCTTTTGAACCTTGTTGTGGCATGTATCCTTTGAACCTTGTTGTGGCATATATCATTTGAACCTTGTTGTTTCATGTTTCATTTGAACCTTTTTGTTTCATGTATCATTTGAACCTTTTTGTTTTATGTTTCATTTTGAACCTTCTTGTGCAGGCATGGCTTCATCCGGTTCGAAGACTAGGCCTCCTTGCGCCAATGAAGAGGACATGCCGGACAAGCGGTCGTCGGCTAGCTTGGACACAAAGAAGGATGCTCATGTGAAAACCCCAACATGTTGGTGTGGTGATGTTTGTCTTTTGAAGGTGTCCACTGACCGTAAGAAGGCATGGACAGAAGGTCAACGATATTTCATTTGTCCCAACTATGCCCATGATCATGCGGAGCCAACTAATGCGTATGATAATCCACCGGTATGATAAAGACAAACTTCAAGTTATCCTATTTTTCCATCAATGCATGTTAGTAATACATTCTCTTATTGTGATGTAGTCACCTCCTCCTCTTTGCAAGTACTTCACTTTCATAGATAAGGAAGTACCAAAGCATATTCGAAAGGCCCAAGAAGATGATTGGGCATGGAGGAGGTCGGTCTTTGAGAGAAGGCTTCAAGAAGGGTTGGAGAACGAGCGTCGTGAGAAGGAGAGGAATGAGCATAAGATGCGCGAGGAGGAGAGGAAGCGCCAAGAGAAGAAGGCACGTGATGAGGAGAGGACAAGGAAGCTCAAAAGAGCTCGTGAAGCACAAGAAGAGGATAAAGAACGTGACAAGACTGGAAAATGGCCACGCTTCACTCAATAGGTGTGGTAAACCTTGAAGATTCTTATTTCAATTCGTGGAACTTGTTGTGAACCATATGTCCGGTTATCGTTTGTCATCGCGTCGAACTTTATGTGTGTTGAAACTTGTTGTGAAACTTTTGTTGTTGAACCTTATGTTGTACAACCTTATGTTGTGAACCTTTATTTGTGTGATGTGGACCTTGGGCATCGAATTGTTAAACTTGTTGTGAAAAACTATTATTATCGCTGTGAAAATATGTTATGTGGGTGGACCTCTTATTATTGTTTGTGTTGGGAAAAAAATTGTGTGTTGAAGCTTGTTGTAAAGTGCATCCAGGTAAGACACGCCAGGGACCTTTGCGTGTCTTCCGTGGGCAGACACGCCAGGGTTTCTGGGTGTGTCGTCAAAACAAAACCGAGACAATTCTCAAAATCCTGTGTGGCTAGACACGCCAGCGACCTTGGCGTGTCTGGCCAAGAAAGTGTAAGAGCAAAGTTTTGCCCCCGTGTGTTTTGGATATTGTTGGACAAGACAGTAGAGGAACTAACAATGTTTTCTAGTGTAAACAGTTATATAGGTTCCTGAAGGACAAGCTAGGTGATAAAGCTTCAGGGAAGGTCTTCAAGTTTTCGAAGCATTACCCCCTGAGCGAAGCTTAATCACGGAGGATGACCCCCAAAAATGAAGGTGTCCTAAAGCTCAAGTCATTGAAGGAAATGAAGAAGACGGCGCAAGAGTTAGATGTTTTTGTGTAGTTCTTTTTCTGTTCTTTGAGTCATAGGACAAACCGTACTATCAAGAGGCGTCTCTAGTTTGTGGTCACCGAAGTCATTGAGAAAATGCTCAGATCAAATCCAAACCAAGTGAGAAGCCTGAGCGAAGAAATCTCATGTGCACTGAGTTAAGCTTCGGTAGCAAAGACTTCGTTCTTTGGCTTCTGAAGCAGAACTAAGTCCGTGAGTCAGCTTTACTTGTTCCGCAAGTAAAGTTGCGCAGTGATGACAAATTCGACCGTTGTGGACACGTGTCAAGCTATCACCTCGGGTCAATTTGGTCATTCCGCACCTCGGGATCGCCAACTATAAATACGCCGCACCTCCTCCATTTGCGGGCGGCTGCTCTAAGAATATTCCCGAGAGAGACTGAAGAGAGCACCCCAAAAACGCCACCGAAGAAAAACCCAAAATCCAGAATACTGAAGCCTAAGTCCCATTGATCTGAGTAGATTCGAGATGACTTAGGTGAAAGCTTACTAGCCTTTTTATCTTGGAGAACTGCAATTCTCCTAGACGGTTAGAGTGTTGTTCTTCAGAGAGCGAAGAGTTATTGTCGCCTCGAAGTCCAGTTTGTCAAAGGTTTCGGTGATTTCCTCAATAATCAACCACGAGTGAAGAACTGACCAAGCTCAAGGAGTTTGGTGCAGTGGAGCAACGGACGGAGAGAGATTTGCTCCAGGTGTTCAATCACCAGTCCCTCCAACCAGACGTAGCGCTTTGCAGAGCGTGAACTGGTCGAACAAACATCGTCGAGTCCCAGTTCGTCTTACTTCAAGCATTTACCTTCAGTATTGCATTTGCTTCGCAGTTATGCTTCAATGTTTTTTGATTCACTGCATTTAGTTTCGCTTCAAGTTTTACTTCGCTATTCCGCTTTACTTATGCTTCACTTCAATAGTTTCAGTCGAAAATTTTGAAGTGATCATTCACCCCCTCCCCCTCTGATCACATACTTGGACTTTCAATTGGTATCAGAGCTAGTCACTCCCTACACTCTGTGTGTTTTGGATTAACCTCCTGGAGTGTCTTCAAGTATGTTTTTCGCAGCTATTCGCTCCGGCGAACCTATTCCTGTTATCAATGGGAAGGACTACCCGTACTGGAAGGACAAAATGAAGAGAAATATCATGGCTATCAACTCGACTGCCTGGAAAGTTGTCTTGTATGGAGTCACTGTTGCCGATGAGAAGGCCATCACCCCTGAAGAAGCAAAACTGATTGATCTTGATTCTGAAGTTTGGGTTTTCATCACCAATCACTTGACACCAGAAAAGTATCATGAAGTGAAGAATATTCCATCTGCCAAAGGTGTCTGGGACTATCTTGAAAAGATTGGTGAAGGTGTTTCTACCCAGAAGGATGCCAGAATTGACACACTCCGAAGAAAATTCTATCGCTTCAAGAGAAACGAGGGTGAAAAAGTCAGCTCCATATACAGCAGACTCACAGCTCTTGCTAATGAGTTGATTTCCCTCGGTGCTAATGACATTACTCCTCACTCAGTTGTGAGAACTTTGCTTCGCTCATTAGATGATTCGTTTGATCACATTGTGCTGATGATCAAGGAAAGGACTGATTTCAGACGTCTTGTTTCCGCTGATATTCTTGACAGACTCAATACTTTTGAAATGGAAGAAGATGAGAAACGTGACATAAATGGCTCTCAAAGAAAAAGTCATGCCTTGAAAGCAAAAGCTTCGCATCATCACCCGAAGTCAGTTCTGCTTCAGGTGTCGAATCAGATGATCCTGCAAGCATTGGAAAAGATTTAGCATTGATCATGAGACGCTTCAACCGCTTCCAGAGAAAAGGTTTTTCTTCATCGAAGAAGAGTTATTCTTCAAGAAGCTCAACTCACTCATCTCACCGCTCATCCTCAAGAAGCTCTCCATCGAAGGACAACTGCTGCTACAAGTGCAAGAAACCAGGTCACTACATTGCTGATTGCCCTCTGTGGGAAGCTGAGAACAAAGCAAAGCATTCGCTCAGAGACTCCTCAACCAAGTCCCACAGATCTTCCAGAAGCTATGAGTCCAAGAGACATGATTCTAGTTCGAGAAGAGATAAGAAGAAAGATTCTGATGATGACAAGAGGAAGAAGTATCATAAGAAGCGTGAGGGTTCTTCATCGAAGACTTACTCGTCTCGGCGAAGCAGCTCTCACCGCGCCAAGGCCTATCTGGGAAAGGAGATGAACTCTGAAGACGAAGCCTCTGGGTCCGAAGCTGAATCAGGCTCAAGGTCTGGGTCTGGGTCCAAATCAGATGGTGTTGCTAGTTTGGCATTCCCTTCAGCAGATGCTTCGACTAAAGCCTCGAGCTCATTCTTCACCAACAACAGTAGTGAAGATGAAACTCCTGCATATTTCTTCATGGCCAAGGCGAAGGTATCTTCATCCAAATCTAACTATGATACTTCTGATTGTTCCTCATATGATAGTGATTCTAAGATAAGCTATGCTAAACTTGCTAAAATTGCTTCAATACAACAAGATGAACTTGATTCGCTAAGCAAAACCATTAAGAAATCAGAAACTCTGTTGATCGATGAGATAGAGAAAGGTCAAACTTTGACTAATGAGCATGCAGCTCTGAAGGAAAAGTTTGAAGAATTATCCTCTCGGCATGATCTTCTTTCAGTGGATTATGAGAAGCTCACCTATGAATTTCTTCAGAGGAAAATGGCTCTCGAAAGACTGAAAGAGGCTCATGAAGAGTTGGAAAATGTCAATCTCTCTCTCATGGCTCAACAAGGTTCTGAAGCAAATCATAAAACTGTTTCACCTTGCTTAACTTGTCTGGAACGAAGCAAAACTGATTCCAAAGGCAAAGCTCCTATTGTTATTGATGATACTAATGCCTCTGATGAGGAAAATCCTGCTGTTACCGAGGAACTCCTCAGGTTGAAAAACTTATTTGAAACAGGCATGTTCAAAAGTGTGCAAGGTCACCAGTATCTTTGTGATATCCTGAGGAAGGCTCTCCTTCACAGGAATCCCAGGAATGAAGGTGTTGGTTTTGAAAGAAAGATAAACCCTGATGGCACCTATTGGGAACCTGAGCAGTATCCTAAGACTGTTTGGGTCCTAGCGAAGGAGAAACCCATTGATATAGCTAACCTTTCAAGTTTTGACTGCAAAATGAACAAAGCTATTGTGGATGAATCACTTGATTCAGACTTCAAGCTCATCAAAGATGAACAGGGAAAGGTTACTGCTGAGTATGTTGGTACTCCTCCTAAGAATGGCTTCTATAAGAGGCAAATATGGGTGCAGAAAGCACTTGTGGAAAAACTGCCTGCTAACCATACCATGCAGGGAAAGCCTTCGGTACCACCGAATCATTTCTATTCTCTAGAAACGAGAAATGATTCATTGGTGCCCGAATCAAATGTTCTTCAGAAGCAATACTATCGCACTGGTCGTTATACTTATCGTCCTCATGATAACAATACTAAAATTGCATATGCTCATTATTATCCTAACCATTTGCAGAGGACTTACATTTATGGTGTGCTTGATGGTACACCGAAGCAATACACTCCTGTTCTCTTTAATATTGCTTCAACCAGTGCTTCAACATCTTCTCAGTCACCTGCTCGTTTGTGGGTGGTTAAGAAGAACTAATTCGTCTGCAGGGCTATGTCTCCGGTGGATCCGAATGGGTCATGGATAGTGGTTGCACAAATCATATGACCGGAGACAAGGAGTTATTCACCGAAGAAAAACTATCTCACTCTTCTCATAAGTACATTACCTTCGGTGATAACAACAAGGGTAAAGTTTTAGGTCTGGGTAAGGTTGCCATATCGAAAGATAAGCACATTGACAAGGTTATGCTAGTCCAATCCCTTGGATATAATCTTATGTCTATTTCGAAGTTATGTGATATGGGTATGCTTGTTCTATTTTCTGCTTCGCATTGTGTTGTCTTTTCACAGGATGACTATACGTTTGTCTTCGAGGGTTACCGAAAAGGAGATTTATACATTGTTGATTTTTCTTCGGGCCCTGCCGTATCCACATGCTTAATGGCAAAAGCTTCATCTGGATGGTTATGGCATCGTAGACTTGGTCATGCAGGGATGAGAAATCTTCATAACTTAGTGAAGAAGAACCATGTTATTGGCCTTAGCGAAGTAAAATTCGATAAGGATCGTCTCTGCAGTGCTTGTGAAGCTGGTAAAATTACGAAGAAACATCATTCAACGAAGACTATCATGACTACTACTCGTCCTCTTGAATTGCTTCATATGGATCTTTTTGGTCCTCAAAACTATGCAAGCCTGGGAGGAAAAAATATGGTCTTGTTATTGTTGATGATTTCTCTCGTTATACTTGGGTTTTCTTTTTGGATGACAAGAGCAAAGTTGTTGAAATCTTCAAGTCATTCACTAAGAGAGCTCAAACCGAATATGAATTATCTCTGAAGCATATCCGAAGTGATAATGGAACTGAATTCAAAAATATTCATATTGAAGATTTTCTCAATGATCATGGTTTTACTCATGAGTTCTCTGCTGCTTATACACCTCAACAGAATGGTGTTGTTTAAAGGAAGAATAGAACCCTTATTGAAATGGCCAGAACTATGCTTGCTGAATACAAGACTCCCATTAGTTTCTGGGCCGAAGCAATTAACACAACTTGTCATATCATCAACAAGGTTTACCTTCACAAATTTCTGAAGAAAACTTCACATGAGCTTATCACTGGTAACAAACCAAATGTTTTGTACCTTAGGGTATTTGGTGCTCCATGCTTTATTAGAGATATGAACCATAGCTCCAAATTTGCCCCTAAGGCACATGAAGGTTTTCTTTTAGGTTATGGCTCAAACTCTCACACTTACAGGGTCTATAACTCTCACTTTGGGAAAGTTATGGAAACTGTAAATGTGAGGTTTGATGAAACTAATGGCTCTCAAAAAGAGCATTTGCCTCATGATCTAGATGAACCACCTCTTGATGAAGTGATCAGGTCCATGGCTATTGGAGAAATTCGCCCTGTTGAAGCCAATGCTCGTCAAGCTAATAGGGATGATGATGGTCCAATGTTCCCACACATAGCCCGGGGCGCTGGAGATCAACATCCTGAAGCTAATGATGAACAAGACGAAGAAGAACAAGGGAACGAAGGAAATGCTAATCCCGAAGGAAATGCTGAAGCTGAAGGTGAAGCAGATCCTGAAGCTGAAGCAGATCCTGAAGCAAAAGTTGAGCCTGAAGCCAATGATTCAACCTTATCACGAGTTCGAAGAAGAGTTGATGTTGATTCGATCCTTGAAGAAATTCATCAACCAGGTCGTCCCACAACTCACTCTCGTACTCGTTTGGCTAACTTATGTGGAAACTTTTCATTTGTCTCCATGCTAGAACCTTCAAAGTTTGATGAAGCCATGAAGGATCCAGATTGGTTAACTACCATTCTCGAAGAACTTAATTAGTTCGAGCGAAACAAAGTCTGGTCCTTAGTTGATAGACCTGATCCAACGAAGCACAACATCATTGGTACAAAGTGGATTTTTCGCAACAAGCAAGATGAAGACGGTATAGTGGTAAGAAACAAAGCACGACTGGTAGCACAAGGATACACCCAAATCGAAGGTATTGATTTCGGCGAAACCTATGCTCCAGTTGCTCGTCTCGAATCCATTCGTGTTATGCTTGCTTTTGCAAATTTCAATGGCATTCTACTTTATCAAATGGATGTGAAAAGTGCTTTTCTTAACGGAGAAATCGAGGAAGAAGTGTATGTTATGCAGCCTCCAGGTTTTGAAGACCCAAAGAAACCCGACATGGTGTACAGGTTACACAAGGCCCTCTATGGGTTGAAGCAAGCACCTCGTGCTTGGTACGACACATTGAAGGATTTCCTTCTGAAGAAAGGCTTCAAACCAGGAACAACTGACCCAACACTTTTCACTCGATCTTATAATGGTGATTTGTTTGTGTCTCAAATTTATGTAGATGATATCATTTTTGGATGCACTAACACTGAAATTAGCGAAGAATTTGCCAATATGATGTCGAAGAAATATGAGATGTCAATGATGGGTGAATTGAAGTTTTTCCTTGGACTTCAAATTCGTCAATAGAAGAACGACACCTTTATTTCTCAAGAAAAATATCTCAAGGATTGCCTGAAGAAGTTGGGTCTTACTGATTGCAAAACTATCAAAACTCCAATGCCAACCAATGGCTTCTTAGATGCAGATGAGAAGGGCAAAGCCTTCGACCAGAAGAAATATCGGTCTATGATTGGATCTCTCTTATATCTTTGTGCACCTAGACCTGACATTATGCTTTTAGTATGTATTTGTGCTCGTTTTCAGGCCAACCCAAAGGAATCACACCATACAGCTGTGAAGCGAATTCTTCGGTATCTTGCTCACACACCAACCTTGGGCTTGTGGTATCCCAAGGGAGCTCAGTTCGATCTTATTGGCTATTCTGATTCAGACTGGGCTGGTGATCGTGTGGATAGGAAATCAACTTCAGGGACTTGTCATTTCCTTGGAAGATCACTTGTGTGTTGGGCTTCAAAGAAGCAAAACTGTGTTTCAATATCTAATGCTGAAGCTGAATACATCGCTGCTGGATCATGTTGTACTCAGATTCTTTGGCTGAAGCAAACGCTAAAGGATTATGGTATTCATGTGAAGAAAATTCCCCTTCTATGTGATAATGAGAGTGCAATCAAAATTGCTCACAATCCTGTGCAGCACTCTCGCACGAAGCATATTGACATTCGCCATCATTTTCTTCGTGATCATGTTCAGCGTGAAGATATTGTTATAAGTCATGTCAGAAGTGAAGATCAATTGGCTGACATTTTTACGAAGCCATTGGATGAGAAAAGGTTATGTGCGTTAAGGTGTGAGCTCAATATATTGGACTCATGAAATGTACTGTAAGATTGAACCTTTTACTCCTGTATATATTCAGTTACGTCGTTGCTTACCGTTTGGTTTCATTGTTTGATTTTGCTTCGTTTATTCTATTTTATTTCGCTTGGATTTAGTCCTCTATGCTTATCACCTTTTGCTTCGTTTGGTTTTTCTTCGAGGTGATAAGTTTCGGACCCTACCCCCTTCTATTCTTCTTCTTTCTTATTCTGTCTGTCCAAAGTGGTTGAGCACAATTGAAATGGAAAGTATTTTGCTTCGAACATCATTGAGTTCCGAATCAAATGCTTCCATTTTTTATTGAAGCTTTACTCAAGTCGAGGACTTATTCTTCGGTCGTTGACATCCCGTCAAATCCGGGTCGTTGAGATTTTCTCGCGATTCGCCATGAAATCCACGTCGTAGAATCCGGAGAGAAGGACGCTGGGAGCCATTCGATCTGATCTGACAACTCCTGTCAGACCGGCCTATATAAGGCATCCCACCCGAGCGAATCCATCTCACCTCCTCATTCTCTTCTCTCCGGAACCCTATCTCTCGAGCGCTCCGCCGAGCTCTTCGTCCCCGTCGCCGTTCTCGCCGCTTCACTGCCGGAAGACCACGTCCTCTCCGCTCATCGCCGCCGTAGCTACTCGACGCCACCGAGTTAGGGTACGCCGAGCCCCCGATCCGATCTCTGTTTCTCTTTGCTCTTCCTATTCTCGATCGGATCCAAGTTCTTAGGTTTGTTTTGGGATGAATTCCTTAGGTTTCTTTGATCCATTGGATCGTTGCACTGTTGGGAAACTTGTTTCTGATAGCAAAAGCTTCTCATCCTGATTCAGGTTAGAAGTTAGGGTTAGATGCTGTCTGTTCTGTGTTAGGGTTTGACACTCGTTTGAGGTTGCTAAGTCTAGCTCAGAACAGATTGGATATCTCTCCCATATTCTTCACTGAATCTCTTGTCAAAACTTTTTGTTTTTGGATCGAAACTTTTGCTGGTGCTCATTCCATACTTGCCTTTTTCCCTCGCTACCTTTATGCTTTTCACAGGATGTCTGCAGAGTTAGGCTTCGGGAATGAGTCCCCCAATCTTGACCACATCAACGAAGCAGAACGGTCTGCTCCGAAGAAGAAAGGTGGCAGAACGAAGGAAACCAACAATGCTAGAGGCATCCCCGAATCCATTCGCCGTGAACTGGGATATGACACGCCTCCTGAAGAAACCAAGGATCAGCGCAAGATTCGCTTGCAAAACATTCGCCGGTACTGGGCTGTCCGCTGGTACAAGTACAAGAGCATTCCTGAATGGAAGTGGGCTATGCAATTTGCCTTCAGTCCACCTTATCAATATACTTCGGCCATGTGCAGTCAGTACACCGAAGAGAATCGTCACTTATACTACCCTGCTCCACCAAAGTTCCCTCACCCCAATACTCTTAAGACCCTAGATGATTATCCTGATGAGCAAGAACGTTTGAGGATTGCTGCTGAGAAGAAGAGACTGAAAGAAGAAAAGAAAGCAACCAAGTTGGCTGAAGCTGAAGCCCATGATGTTGGGCCTAGCTCGAAGAAGAAGAAGAAGCCAAAGAAGAAATCTGCTTCTCCTCCTCATGCTACCACAGAAGATGAAGAGCAGGCTAGACAAGAACAAGCAGCTCTGGAGGATTCAATGTTGGACGAATCAAATGTTGCTGACAACGAATCAGAATCTGAAGCAGATGATGAATCTGATGATCCTGCTCCCCCCAAGAAGCAAAGGCTTCAGATTCCATTGAAGAAAAAGCCAGGGGAAAAACCTGCTGCTAAGGGGATTAAGATTCAAGACCCCAAAGACAAGCCCTCAGCTCGCCCCACCATTGACCTATCTAACCTGGTGGTTGCGAAGCCCTTGGCCTCCAAGCAACTGGCTGATGCTCTCAATACTGAGAGGCGATCGAAGCAGAGGCATGACCCTGCCAAGAAACAAACTGCAAAGGCTTCAGCACCAACGAAGCCCAAGGAGTCTACCCCTGCAAACCCTTCAGCGAAGCGAACGCTCACTGAAGAAGAATTGAGACAGAAAGACCTCGCTGAGGCACTGGAGCGCAGCATTCTTGCCAGAAGTTCTGCCGAAAAGAAGAAAGCAGATGAAGTAGCCGCACAAAAGCAAAACGAGTTGGACTCCGCCAGATTGGCTGCGGAGAAGGCTGAGACGAAGCGCAAGCTCGCCGAAGCCGAAAAGAACGAAGAGAAAGCTGCCGCTGAAGCTAAACAGCTGGCTGAGCATGAAGCAAAGCGCAAGGCCACATTAGATGGCCTCAGGACAAAGAAAGCAGAGAAAGCTGCTAGGGCAAGTCAGAAGAAGCCCGTTGTTGATATGAATCCCTCCGCTGAAGCTATTCCATCGAAGCAAAAAGGAATTTCTCTGCCTGAAGCTCAAGCTGAAGCTGATCGCCATAGTGAACATCAGTTCCCTGACCCGCGTGAAGGCGAACTATGGGATCAGTTGGGCATCACTGAAGCCCTTTGGGAAAAATGTGCTGCTGAAGATCCTGAAACTGTTGATCTTGGAGAAGTTTACATCTCAAGCTCCATCGAAGCAATGATCTCCACTATGATCAGTCAACTGAAGGATTTGCATTCAAGAGATAGGGCTGAAATCAAAAAGATTCACAACTATCAGAAGCGCGCTGAATCTGAACCAGATGAAGAATTCAAACAGCACGCTCTGAAATTGCTTCAGCAAGTGACGGACGTCAACACCACCACCACGAATAATATCAAAATCTTCAGAGGCAAAGTCAAGGCCGTTGTTGATGAAATGGTGAAGACCCATAATGCATCCATTATGGAAAGGGATTCAAGGAAGCGAAAGGCTTCGCCCGAAGCTGAACCAGTTGTTGCACAACCATCGGCTGTAAAGCCTACTGCTTCAAAGGCTTCGGGTCCTTCACCCAAGAAGAAAACCACCAAGAAGAGGAAGGTTACTTTGGCTTCAGCTGCTGACATGGACACTAGTGATGAACAACCAAAGGAAACTCCTGAAGCAGTTACCACTCCTACACCGAAGCCAAATCCTGTTCAGCCCATTCCAAAGCCTTCAGCTCCACCCACCAAAACTCCCACACCTCCTCCTACCAGAACCACCCCCAAACCAACTCCACCACAAAGAGCTCCTACCCCGACTCCAACACCAACTACACGAACTCCCACACCCATTCCACCCCGTGCACCCACACCCATCCGTGCTCCAACCCCCTCACCACAAAGAATTCCCACTCCACCAGTTGCTCCCGCACCTCCTCCATCACCTCCCCATGAAGAAAATGCACCATCCCCAACCCACTCGAGAACACATGTCACCCGATACTTTTCTCCTGCCAGAACTGCTCACGACTCCGAATCCAATGTGCCTCAAACCGAAGCACATGACGACGAAGAAGAACAAGTTCAGATACTGAATCTGTCGCAAGAGCAAGCGCTTATAGTCGCTCAAACTGCTGGCCCTTCTAGAGCCAATCCAATTGCTCCTCTGCAAAGGTTTCGCGCGCATTCGCGCCCCTGCCAAGATACCCAGCTTGACTCCAATTACCCTCGTGAAACTTTTCCTATTTTCAAGGCGCTGGTTATTCTTCAAGGCATGGCCCGGACTTCAACTTGGAACAGCATCAGAAGCGCCACCGTTTCTTTGGTGTCAGTCCGTATGCTTCAGATCGCACCGCAGATGATCTTCGCTTCTGGACTGCAGAGCAACAAATCCTATACACCAAAGTCTTCTGTCAGCAAGGAGTTCTGTTCAGGCATAAATTTCTGGATATGCGAAGTCTTTCCACTGTCACTTGCTTTCAGAACGTCGCCGAAACCATTGAGAATCAGAATTTGACTCGGCTGTTTGCTTTAAGCACTCCCTTCAATTCTGAACTCATCAAGCAATTCTATGCAACTCTTTATGTTTCTCGCGAAGCAAATGATCCCAGCTCATGGACGCTGGAATGGATGATTCAAGGTAAAATCTTCAGAATGTCCTCTGCCGAATTCATGGAGATTGTCAATATTCCAAGGCATTCTGGAGTCCAAGAAAAAATTCACTTAGAACCTGATCTGGCTGAAGAAGAATTTGCTACTCTGTTGGACACTGAAGTCTCTGCAAGCTACCTTCCGGAAAACATTCGCCCGAAGCATTTGAACTTCATCTCCAGGACTTGGTTCTACATCTTGTCCAACTCATTGATACCTTTGAGTACTGCTTCGGAAGAATCGAACATTTATCCAGAGACAAGGCATGCAATTATGAAGCTCACTCATGGTCTCATCTTTGACTTTGAGGATTGCTTCATTAGGAACTTGGTTCATGCAGCAGAGCTACCATTCACACTGAAACCTTATGCTCCCTGGCTGCAAGTTGTCTGCGATTATGGCAGGAACGAAGACTTTGTGGCTCGCCATCATCCGAAGCTTTTCCTTCCACCAGTGCGTGACACTTTGGCATTGCTGAGGAAGCCCAATGATCCTTTTGCCACCTATGTTGGCGTGCGCCATGAAGTCAATGAGCAAAACTTATCAAAGAAGTTCCAGAAAGACTGCCACCACTTTGAAGTTAATCTTCGGTCGCAGCAAATGCTTAACAACTACATTGAAGCCAATCAGCGCCAAATGCAATTTCTTGCTGATGAGATCAACAGAGTTGGCAACATTGCACTCAACAACAAACTTGCTGAAGAAGACGGCGCAAGAGTTATATGTTTTTGTGTAGTTCTTTTTCTGTTCTTTGAGTCATAGGACAAACCGTACTATCAAGAGGGGTCTCTAGTTTGTGGTCACCGAAGTCATTGAGAAAATGCTTAGATCAAATCCAAACCAAGTGAGAAGCCTGAGCGAAGAAATCTCATGTGCACTGAGTTAAGCTTCGGTAGCAAAGACTTCGTTCTTTGGCTTCTGAAGCAGAACTAAGTCCGTGAGTCAGCTTTACTTGTTCCGCAAGTAAAGTTGCGCAGTGATGACAAATCCGACCGTTGTGGACACGTGTCAAGCTGTCACCTCGGGTCAATTTGGTCATTCTGCACCTTGGGATCGCCAACTATAAATACGCCGCCCCTCCTCCATTTGCGGGCGGCTGCTCTAAGAATATTCCTGAGAGAGACTGAAGAGAGAACCCCAAAAACGCCACCGAAGAAAAACCCAAAATCCAGAATACTGAAGCCTAAGTCCCATTGATCTGAGTAGATTCGAGATGACTTAGGTGAAAGCTTACTAGCCTTTTTATCTTGGAGAACTGCAATTCTCCTAGACGGTTAGAGTGTTGTTCTTCAGAGAGCGAAGAGTTATTGTCTCCTCGAAGTCCAGTTTGTCAAAGGTTTCGATGATTTCCTCAATAATCAACCACGAGTGAAGAACTGACCAAGCTCAAGGAGTTTGGTGCAGTGGAGCAACGGACGGAGAGAGATTTGCTCCAGGTGTTCAATCACCAGTCCCTCCAACCAGACGTAGCGCTTTGCAGAGCGTGAACTGGTCGAACAAACATCGTCGAGTCCCAGTTCGTCTTACTTCAAGCATTTACCTTCAGTATTGCATTTGCTTCGCAGTTATGCTTCAATGTGTTTTGGTTCACTGCATTTAGTTTCTCTTCCAGTTTTACTTCGCTATTCCGCTTTACTTATGCTTCACTTCAATAGTTTCAGTCAAAAATTTTGAAGTGATCATTCACCCCCTCCCCCTCTCATCACATACTTGGACTTTCAGAAAGACACGCCAAGGTCCCTGGCGTGTCTAGCCACGCAGGATTTTGAGAATTTTCTCGGTTCTGTTTGGAAGACACGCCCGACGTGTCTGCCCACGTAAGACACGCCGAGGTCCCTGGCGTGTCTTACCTAGATACTTCAGATTTCTATTCTGGAGCTTGCTGCCCAACAAACCACTTTGCACACCAATAACAACATCATTTCACAGCAATAATAAGAGGTTTTCACAGCAATAATAACAGGTTGCATAAATCCATCATAGCTAAAGTTGCATAAATCCATCATAGCTAAAGTTGCATAAATCCATCATAGCTAAAGTTGTCCAAATCCATCACATAGCTAAACTTGAACAAATCATTCATCACATAGCTAAAGTTGCATAAATCCATCACATTGCTAAAGATTACACAAATCCATCACAAAGTTCACATAACAAGCTAAAGGTTCCACAAAAAAAATTCAACATCACTAAGTGGACGACAATATGACATCACATTCACTTATTCTTCCCTCTCTTCGCAGGTACCTTGCCCTTGCCCTTGCTACCAACTCTGCGGACGCCTTGTGAAGAACCTTGTGACGGTTGTGTCGGTGCAGGCGCATCATCCAACTCATCATCCAGCTCATCATACTCCTCCGACCGCGGGTGTAGGGCATGCTTCTCCGTTTGCTCCTTCGTCTGCCATTGTACATGATGGCTAGAAGAGGCTCCTCCAATGTGAGAAGGTGGACGGGCATCAATGTCACTCCTACGTTGGCAAGAAAGCATGCATGCTAATGCACGACAACGGGCAACGAGCCTCTACAACAACAACATAAATAAAAAACAAGTCGAAAATAACAACAACAACAACCAAGCTAGGCTATCAGCAACAACCAACAACAATAGTGATTCGAGCACAAACCTGCATACCACTCCTGAGAGGACCTTCCGACTCCGGACCGGGAGCATGTCCTAGTGCAAATTGTCCTTCGTTCACACATTTATATATCTCTGTGCCCTAATAACAACAAGACTAGTGCATTAGACTATGATATAACAACAACAACAACCAAATATTGATGTATTTACACAAAGTAGGCATTGGACTATGATATATGTACACATACCACTCGGTCGTGTAGAGGGGCGTAATCAAGATTCCTTCCATCGGTCTCCCTGATCATGTTGTTGAATTGAATATCAACATCTTCCGGAAGTAAATCTAGCACATCCTCATGAGAAAAAGCACCCCTCAGAACAAGCCTGTACTCTCCTCGAAGCCACTCCAAGTAAGTCAAGTAAGCATGCTCGTTGTCCGGAGTCCTATCCATTTCAAGTCTATGACGTCTCTGATTATTCCACATGTCCACATATAGGGCGTGGTGTTCTTTCCAATCAGTGACATTCTTTACTTTTTGTCGATCCATCCTGCAAAATTGAGTGCTCACTTGCTAAAGGCATGAAGATATTCTTTTTCCATCACTAGAGTGTACTAAATTGAGTGCTCACCTGTGGAGCTTCACGCTTGTGTCCACATAATCCGACGGGGTTTGCTGGCGAGCTTCGTATTGCTTTGAGACTCGTTGTGGAAGATGCCACTCGACCGCATAGAAGCATATCATGGGGCATCGCACCCGCCACATGAGTTGATCACGTGTGCACATCACGTTCAAGAAACTGGCGAATGACACGGTATGGCCTCTAGTTGACCTTGATCACATTTGATAGCAATGAGATTCTTAAATAAACGTACGGACATCAACATCGAAAAAAGTAAATTAAGAAGATCAATTACCTGATGGTGAGTCAATGTATCTAGCTCGTTAATATAAGACTTGTAGCGCCCCATCGAGGCCGTCGTGAACACGTCCACACTCGCCCATGTCCAGGCAACAGTGGGGAAGCGCATAGGGTCTGCATGATAAGACCACTCCCAATCTTTCCGGGGATTCTTTGCTAATGGACGACCAACGGTCAAACGCTCCCACATCCATACCTAGAGAGCCGAAACAAAACTTCCAAGGCTAGAGGTTTTGTTTGACCTCCGACACGCTTCGTCCAATTGCACATTCGAAATCTCAATGGGTAAGGTATTAGAAAAAATGAACATGTGCATAAACATTGATGCAAATAAGTTTTACCTACCGGTATAAGAAAGCTAGTGTCGCCGACCCCCAACTCCACTTCATGTCCCAGTCACGTAGTGCATCCAAATACATCCAGGAGGCAGTGTCTCCTGAAGCATCCGGAAACACCGCAAGAGTCAAGAGATGCCACAAGTACGCCCGCGCGTACTGCTCCACAATATTCTCACTGATGCCATTCAGACAAAGCATCCGGTTCTCTCGTATCCAACCATAGACCACACCTGCAGTCCTAGGATCCTTCTTGTTTGGATCTGTCCATGGGTCAGGCTCAACCCCAACCAATCCTCGAACGTGTTTTCGCCACCCCCAAGACACCACCTTCCCGGTAAGAGCCCTACCCTCAATTGGAAGAGCGGAAATCATGGCCATGTCCTCCAAAGTGACCGTCATCTCTCCAAGTGAAAGGTGGAAGGTATGTGTCTGCGGCCTCCAACGGTCCAAGAGCGCGATGATGGCCGTAGAGTTCATAACGGGTGGTATATTCTTAAAATTGAGCACAAAGTCGAGAACACCCAACCTCCTGAAATAGGGCTCGTAGCGAATATCGTAAATCATTCTCTCATTTGGATTGTAACTCCTCAAACGAATCAGCGGTGGAACCTCAAGCAAAAAAAAACTAGTTAGTTTCCTTACTGACGAGGGGGTGACCCCACGACTCCTATGGATGGGCCTACCCGGTGTACCCGAAGACAGAAGGCCCACAAAGATACCGCCTGGGTCCTGCCTTGGCCCACTAGTGGCACCGACATAGGAGTCTGCGACTCATAAGGAAGGTGCAAACCTGTCGTACGGTACAAGCTTAGGGTGAGGAAATATTATCTGTAATTTGGGACGGACTCCCCGAGACCTGGCCGACTATATAAAGGCTAGGAGGGGAGACGTCAAGATCAACCAATACACAATCTGTAACCCTAGCCTTGTGCGCACTAGCCTTGGCCTCCCTTGTAATCGTATCTCCAAGCAATAATATCGAGCAGGAACGTCTCCTCCTGTTAACCGACGAGCTATCGCCCAACCTGTGCCTCTCATGACTAACCCAGGGTCCCTGACCATGGGATTTGTCGGGGTCCATCCCCATCAATTGGCGCCGTCTGTGGGAACTACACAGGTTGGAATTACGATCTCGGCGGTTCCGTCTTCGGCAAGCCACAACTCAAGAGCAAGAAGCAGATCCAATCCACCCGGAGAACTCAAGATCACGGCAAACATCTTTGCCGCCCCATCGAGATCGCTCGGCCTGCAGCTGTGCCAAGACCAGTACTATGGCGGAAACCGAGTCCACTGCCAGCGGAGGAGAAATAGATGACCCAAAAGAAAGACGCAAGGGTTCTACGCAGAAATCCCGATCGATGAACTACAGCACGAAGCAGAGGACCTGCCGACCTCGACGACCCACCTCCACCCAGGCACCCGCCGCACAACAAGACGCTGACTCTGAGCTCGAGATCAACGCTCGTCAAGGTCATCTCCAACAAAGAAGAAATCGATGACCTAGAAGACAGGCGCGAGGATTCTACGAAGAGACCGCACTCGACGAGTCGCACTATACAGCTACACGCTCGCCGACCACTCGACGACCCGCCGCCGCGCAGACAGCTGTCGCCCGCCAGGATAGCGACTCTGAGACTCAGACCGGCGAGTACTACGACCCAGACCGAAGGCCAGACGAATTCGCCAACCTTATAAAGAACCAGAATCTGAGCGAGGGGATCAAAATCGACCCGTGAGTCCACGAGCACCCGGCGGATCACGCGCAGATTTTCCGAATCTCAAAGAGGAAACGACACGCCGGATCCAGCAAACTCACGGTCAGGGAGCAGCTAGAAGGACCCTGCACGATCCACTGCTTCGAAGACAACTGGGGATACATCAGATCGAGCCACACTCTGGGAGACTGCCGCCTGTTCAACAAACTCGCCGGCAGCCTCAAGGAGGAAAAGCAGCGAGAAGCCAAGCGCACCCGACGAACCGAGCAGACGCCGACTCCAAGTCCCGAAAGACGCTACCACCCGCCCCAAGGACAGGTGTACACGATCCAAGAAGGCAGGGTACCGCAAGCTCAATAGGATGCCTACACCCTGCAAGCCAGAGCAGCCGAGAACCTAAACACAGTCGAAGTCTACCAGCTACACGATGCAGAAACTAGTATCACGTTCTCCCAGAACGATCACCTGCCTGCAGTCCCAAGGTCGGGGCACGCGCCCCTGGTACTCGACGCTCAAATTGGAGGGTACGACATGGACAAAATCTTCATGGATGGAGGTAGCAGCAAAACATGAACATAATCTTCGTCAACACCCTACACAAGATGCTGATCCCACGATCAGTATGGAAGAAATCAAGCACTATGTTATACGGAGTAGTCCCAGGAGAAGCGGCTACTTCCCTTGGAATAATCGAGCTCGAAGATGTCTTTGGAAGCAGACGCAACTTCGCAAGACACACCCTCGAGTTCGAAGTACTCGATTGGCAGTCGCAGTACCACGCCATACTGGGACATCCAGCATTCGTGCAATTCATGGCGATTCCGCACTACGCCTACCTCAAACTCAAGATGCCAGGATCCGCGGGCGTCATTACAGTCAACGGAAGCTTCACCAAATCAGACCAATGTGATCGCGATTTCCACAAATTTTCCGACACCTTTGGAGCCGAGCAAGAACTCACAGAAATAGCCATGGCGACAGACAAAAGTATCTTTCTGCTAGCAAGTCGAAGCGAGTCAAAAGAGTATGGGCGAGACTTCAGGATCGACAGTGACACGGTCACCCACGAGGTGCACCCGACGGACCCAGAAAAAATAGTCTGCGTGTACGCCCACCTCCCGGAAGAGCAAGCGACTGCCCTCATCACTTTCCTCTGTGAAGAATGGGAAATCTTTTCCTGGTGCCCAGCCGACATGCCAGGAGTACCGCGTGAGTTCGCGAAACACGCGCTGCGCATCAAGCCAAACACCAAGCCAGTGAAGCAAGCACTACGAATATTCTCAGAACCCAAGCGCATAGCAATCGGGAGGAAGTCAACCGATTACTCGACGCCCAATTCATCCGAGAGACGAAGAAAGCCACTTGGATCGCCAACCCTGTGCTGGTCCCCAAGAAAGACACTGACGTGCTACGAATGTGCGTCGACTACGGGCCCGTCAACAAACACTGCCCAAAGGATCACTTTCCCCTGCTAAGAATCGATCAGATAATAGACTCGACAGCAGGATGCGATCTGCTATCGTTCCTCGACAGCTACTCAGGACACAATCAGATCAGTACGAAGAAAGAAGACGAAGAGCGCTCCTCGTCCACCACCCCTTGCGGCACATCCCGCTGCCCAAAAATGCCCTTCGGCTTAAGCAACGCAGGAGCAATATACCAGCGAATGACGCAAGCATACATGAGAAACCAGATTGGTAGAAATATCCAGGTCTACATAGACGAGATCGCTATCACAACCAAAGAAGTTACACCAGAAGAAACCCTAGAGGAGGACAACACAGGTGAACCAATGCAAGTGGCAGCCGCAAACCCAATCATCAATGAAGAAGCCAACAACAGAGTGGAGGAGCCAGAACCAGCCGCACCCGAAGACCCATCTTGGAGAGAACCGCTCCTCAGATTCCTAAAACAAGACACCCTACCTCAGGACGCCGCAGAAGCCCGACGCGTCAGTCGACGATCTAAAGCATTCACGGTAATCAACAGGAAGCTCTACAAGCGCAACATCTCTTAGGTACTCCAAAAGTGCATAGACGAAGAAGAAGGCAAAGCCCTACTACTAGACATTCACGAAGGCACCTGCGGGCATCACGCCAGCAGTCGAGTGCTCGTGTCCAAAGCATTCCGAGCAGGGTTTTACTGGCCCACGACCATGAAAAACGCAGAAGACATCATGCGGCGTTGCATCATCTGTCAAAAATTCGCCAGCAGACCGCACACTCCAACCTCAGAACTCAAGACCATACCACTATCATGGCCGTTCACCACACGGGGACTCGACATGGTGGGCCCTAAAGAAATCATCAAAGGGAGGAAGAACACACCTGCTAGTAGCAGTCGACAAGTTTACCAAGTGGATCGAAGCAGTGCCCATCACCAGCTCCACAGCCCTCACGGTAGTGAATTTCATCAAATCAATCATCTTCAGGTTCGGGGTACCACACAACATCATCACAGACAACGTCGCGCACCTGCAGTCTAACGGCCAGGTGGAAAAAGCAAATGTCCTAGCATGCGGAGGAATAAAAAAACGGCTCCTGGCACCACTCGAACAGGCCGCAGGCAACTGGGTGGAAGAACTCCCTGCAGTACTATGGAGCTTGCGCACTACCCCAAATACCGCAACTCAGTACACACCTTTATTCATAGTGTACGGGGCGGAGGCAGCGCTACCACACGACCTCAAATCCGGCGCACCCCGGATCTCGGGGTACGAATAATAGGAAGCATAAGATGCACCGCAAGATGACAAAGACACATCAGACGAAGCAAGAGACACAACCCTAGCAAGGTCAGAGGGGTACCAGGACAAGCTGCATACTTACCAAAGCAGCCGCCTGCGCACCAGAACCTTCAACAAAGGCGACCTTGTCCTACGGCTCATACAAGAGAAAGTCCACAAGCTTGCCCCCCAATGGGAAGGACCGTTCATAATTTCAGAACTCATAGGAGGAGGCGCCTATAGACTGAAGAACCCGAAGACTGACGAGGACGTGGGAAATCCATGGAACGTGGCGAACCTACGCCTGTTCTACCCATAGTCTCCACCAATCATGCTCAACTCGCAGCTCATGTAACCCTTCGACGCAATAAAATGATATTGCCCAAATACTACCACCTCAAAGTACTCGGGGGCTCGAGTACAAAAATCCCCCCGAGAGACGCTATCGTCGCTCACGCGATCTTTACCCAAAGCACTCGGGGGCTCGAGTACAAAACTCCCCCCGAGAGACGCTATCATCGCTCACGCGATCTTTACTTAAAGCACTCGGGGGATCGAGTACAAAACTCCCCCCGAAAGACGCTATCGTCGCTCACGCGATCTTTACTTAAAGCACTCGGGGGCTCTAGTACAAAACTCCCCCCGAGAGACGCTATCGTCTCTCACACGATCTTTACCCAAAGCACTCGGGGGCTCGAGTACAAAACTCCCCCCGAGAGACGCTATCATCGCTCACGCGATCTTAAAGCACTCGGGGGCTCAAGTACCAGCTCCCCCCGAGAGAAGCTTTCGTCGCTCACGCGATCTGTACTTCAAGCACACAGGGGCTCGAGCACCAACTCCCCCCGAGAGACGCAATCATCGCTCACGCGATCTTTATCAAAAAAAACCCGGGGGCTCGAGAACACCTCCCCCGGAGAAACGCTACCATCTCCCGCGCAGCCCGTAACTTACAAATAAAGGTCCAAGCAAAAACCCCTGACAGGCGCCACCCGCTGAAAACCGTTCGGAATCAAAGGGAAGACACGGCTACAACCAGATGGAACACCAAGTTCTCTGGAGAAAAATGGATGGAGCACAAGACACAGACAATCCTTTAAGTCTTCACCTGATCGCCAACGATCACCTAAAGACTCGGGGGCTAATCCCATCGGGAGCGCTGTCGCGCACCCGATAAAAGACGGCAGTTAACAGAAGAATGATGAAGGAAACAAATCTCAGCCTACGTTCGACTCTAAAACTCGAACGTAGCCTCGGGGGCTACTCCCATCGGGAGCGCTGTCACGCACCCGATAAAATCCACAATACAAGAACTTGACGGACTCGAAGACATCTCTCGTTGAAAGACTTAAAGATAGATCACATCGCAAAGGACTCGAAGACAGATTCCATTACATAGACTCAAACACAGTTCGCGTTAGAAGGACCCAAAGATCATTCTCAGTATAAAAAGACTCGAAGTACATTGGATAGAAGGCAGCTCTGATTACTCGAAGGCAATCCTCATTGCATGGAGAACTAACCTAGTTACAAAAGACACAAGCAGCCGATAAGCCTACAACATCAATCACCCATGGAATTATGACTTCTACATGTGTGCCCATGCTGGGATGATTGGCACTAAGACAATGAGCATCATCACAGACAAAGGAGGAGTCGAAGCAGCCAACTCATGATGTCAATGACATAACAAAAGGTGAAGCTCGACTTATTTGAGGAGCACCGAGGGCGATGCTCCACCAGCTTCTTCTCCTGCTCCACCAGCTTCTTCTCCAGCTCCACCCGAGCTGCCGGCGAAGATGACGCCGCTGCCTCCAGTTCTACAAGGTCGCATGGTGTGCCCGCTTGATGGCTGGCTTGACTTCGAGGTCCTCTTTAGAGCTCGAAGGCACAGTGTCACCACCCGAGGAGTCGCCAGATGATGAAGCCGTTGAAGACGTGGGCGTAGGACAGCCGAACCTGCCAGAATTGTCGCTGCTCGTCTCCTGCCATCACGGGTCCATGCGATTTCCACTCGGGTCAAAAGCGCGAATGGTGAGAGTACTTTCGCCATCGAAACGGCAATAGAGGGAGCACCCGATACTCTGGGACCGTACGATCTGGCGAGTGCAGGTCTGCTTATCTTTGTGTCGTGGTGAGGGAGCACCCGAAACTCTCATGGGTGCGAGTGATCACTCGAGCACATCTTTTCTTCTAGGTGAAGGAGCACCCGAAACTCTCATGGGTGTGAGTAATCACTCGAGCACGTCTTTTCCTCTAGGTGAGGGAGCACCCGAAACTCTCATGGGTGCGAGTAATCACTCGAGCACGTCTTTTCCTCTAGGTGAGGGAGCACCCGAAACTCTCATGGGTGGATACACTCCCGATGGGAGTTAAATATATTTGAAAAATGTATTTGAGTCAGTTAAAATCGCTGCTTGCAGGCTGCATTTTTCTTTTTGCGCTGCCACTTTAATTTACCTCTTCTTGGTAAGGATAACGATCTCCTTGCTGGAGGACTGTCAAAGATGCTCTGTCTGCGAACCGTCATATCTTCATGACCGGTCATAATGATGGCCCTTGTGGCGTGCTGCAGCCGCCTGTTGAGTTACCGATGCATGTATTGAAAACGTGCGAGATTTGACGCCTCCAGCGCACAGTGCCGCTCGTGTGAACGCATATTTTGTCTTGGAATTCGAATCGCCCAGCGCGCTCGGTCTTTGAATTAATTTCTCCCGTCTTCTGGGCTTCTGCGTGTTCTTCGGTTTGTGCTATAAATTGACCCTTCTTTTTCCTCTAGCAGCAGTGTTCGTCCTCTGCCCATCTTTCTCCTCTTATTCATCTTCCTCTTTCTGTTCCTCTTCTCATGGGGCCCAAGCGAGGTGCAGGTATGACTGGCCGCGGCCGTGTTTGCCGTGGCCGCAGTGGTCGTACTCCGCGCTCTTCTCGCGGTGGTCGTCGTGGTGCAGCGTTGATGCCTTCCTCCTCTTCCTCAGAGGAGGGTGTTTGGCACTATGATTTTCTTCTACGCGTTCGTGGCCGGAATGCTGGTCGCATTCTTCTTCCTTCTGTATTTGCTGCCATTGTTTCTGAGCGTGGCCTGGATGGCCGACTTCTTCGTCTTCATGGGTGCTCTCGGCCTCCTTCTTATGTTGAGTTGGAGACCGACAGCTCTCGCTTGATTTTCCTTGGTTTTGGCTGGAAGTTGTTTTCTCGGTGTTTGAACTTGCGTGATGGTGACACTCTACATTCATGCTATTGAACTGTTGGATGTTCTCTTCTTGTGCTGCAAGACTCGTCGGAAGATGCTAGCTAGTCTTCGATAGGCCTAGTTTCTCTTCCTTATTCTGATTTCTACCTTGCAGTCCACTATATACAGCCTCCCCCTTTCATTTGATACAAATGCATAAATGCTTAGCGTACGTAAGTCTCGCGGGTATACTAGATACTCACCCTTGCTTTATTTCCCCTTTTCGCTTTGCCTGATCGGCCGCTGCAGTCGACGTTGGAGCCCAGGCGCAGGAGATTCCAGGAGGAGCCTACTACGACGTCGAGTTCCCGTTGACCAGGAGCAGTTCGGTGGATCCCAGGCAGGAGGCCTCGCCTTTTCGATCTGTATCTCTGATGTTATTTGTGCTAGCCTTCTTAAGGCAAAACTTGACTAACTATGTCTGTACTCAGATATTATGTTTGATTTAACTTTGTATTCGGGTCCGAGCGACCCCCTTTGTTGTATTATATTGGTTTATCCTTTTGTGTTTAGTGTTGTGCTATGATATTCTCACCGTGGCACCTTGATCTCGATCATGTACCCTACGTGTATGATTACTGTACATGATTGTAAATCGAGGGCGTCACAAGTTGGTATCAGAGACGACTGCCTGTAGGAAGCCACCCAACCACTACCTGGTCGAAGTTGAGTCTAGACTTTGAAAAACTATTTTGCTAACTTAATATTTGGCTTACGGGCCCACATCGATGTCACTACGTGTGATATCTATGGTATTAGGATCCTTTTCTCCGTACCTATGCTCTGGGAATCTGCTCTCTTATCCTTGCTGGTAAGTTTTACAAACTCTGACATTAGGATCACGTTCTCTGGATTCCACCCGGCGTTCTGGTGCGTACCCCATTGATTGAGTCGTGTCGCAGGAGTTCTGACCCAGGTCCCGGACCGCGGGTCCCATTCTCATTCTGGGCAGGCCGCGCGTTCTCTGGCACAAACTCCTGTGGCCAATAGTTTTCTTGCGGCGTGATTGACATAGTGGAATCTATGTCGCGTCGTGTATTCCTTACCGCGGTCTGCGCGCCGCCTTCTACTGAGTCCTTTTTCCTTAATTTCTACGATGTTACGTTGTCCGATTTTGACCGACTATGTGCAAAGATCTGTATGTCTATATGACTACTATTGTGTATCTACTGCACTTCTCGTTCATTAATTATACTACATCATGTATGACTTCTTATCCTTGCAAACGTTTTGTTTGAACTAACCCCTACTGTTCAGGCAGGATGGCTGACGATCCCCCACCTCCACCTTATATGGCCGCAGTACTGAAACAGTTTGATCTGAACCGTCAGTTTATGGCCGGAGTAATGACCCAACTTTCAACTCAGAATTCCCCAATAACACTGCAAGAGTTCGTGCGCCTCAGCCCGTCCACCTTCCGCAGCTCCGCAAATCCTATGGATGCCGATGATTGGCTCAGTGATATTTCTTTTCAGATGGAGTCAGTTGCTGTTGCCCCTGCTAGTTACCTCGCCTTTGCGACGTATCATCTGAGGGGTCCAGCTGCTCAGTGGTGGGAAAACCACCGGCTTGCGTTGCCAGACGGAACTGTAACCACTTGGCAAGAATTCCAGTTAGCCTTCCGTGCATGGCACCTTCCTCAAGGTCTGATGGACCAGAAGAAGGAGGATTTCTGCCAACTCCGTCAGGGCTAGACAACTGTTGATGAATATCATAGGAAATTCCTTGAGTTGTCCCGCTGTGCTGAGAGAGACGTCGCCACCGATGCTCGCAAACAGGAGAGATTCTGAGAAGGACTTCATCCTGAAATAGAGCTCGCACTTGTCCTTCATGATTGTGAGGACTTTGCGACCCTTGTCAGCAAGGCTTTCCAAGTCGAAACTGCTCTGACTGAGCACCATGAGTCGCTCAAGCGTGCTCGTGATGCTGGACCATCTTCGGGTCGGCCTGCTCAGAAACTTAGAGTCTGGCTCCCGCACAATGTTTTTCACCGGCCTGCACCAACGCCAAGGCCGTCCTATGTTGCGCCTCGTCTGCCTCCGTCTCCGAGACAGCTAACTATTCCGACTGGACAACCCAATATTATGGCTCCTCTCCCTAATGATGGCTTATGCCGCCAGTGTGGACAACCAGGTCACCGTGCACCATGCCCCCCTATTGACCGTAAGAGGAACTGTCGAAACCGTCGTACCACAAAAGGTAATACCAAGCCGCCTCTTGTTGAACGTGGCTATGCCAATCATGTTGATGTTGAGAAGGCTAGGATGGATCCGACTATCGTGATGGGAACCCTCTTTGTTAATTTAGTACCAGCTTCTATTCTGTTTGATTCAGGAGCCTCACATTCCTTCATATCTGCTGCGTTTGCCCGTAAGCAAGACTTGCCGTTCGAGAACCTGTACCCTCCGCTGGTGGTTTATTCTCCTGGTTCCAGTTGGGATACCTCGACGATAGCCCACAACAATCATCTTGAAATTAGAGGATTCGTGTTTGCTGCTTCACTCATGGCCCTCAAGGTTTCTACCATTGACGTTATTCTTGGTATGGATTGGTTGAAAGCGCATGATGCTCACATCCGTTGTGGTACTAAAACAGTTCAACTAACTCACCCTTCTGGCAAGACAATTCTGTACTCGGCCCGAACAGTTCAACATGCCGAAAGCCAGATATATGCTCTGAACGCACTGAATGCCTCACCTCTTGAAGGAATTGAGAACGTTCCAGTCGTTCGCGATTTTCTCGACGTCTTCCCAGAAGAACTGCCGGGAATACCCCCGATCAGAGATGTCGAATTCGTCATCGACTTGAAGCCTGGCACCGTCCCTATTGCTAAGCGCCCTTATAAGATGCCACCTCACCACCTCCTTGAACTGAAGAAGGAGATCGACATGGCACTCCACAAAGGTTTCATCCGTCCAAGTTCCTCTGCTTGGGGAGCACCTTCACTCTTTGTCAAGAAGAGCGATAGAACGAACCGTTTGGTCCAAGACCTATCAACCAGGCAACAATATAGAACAAGTATCCGCTCCCTCGGATCAACGATCTATATGATCAACTTGCTAGATCTACGGTGTTCTCGAAACTCGATTTGAGGTTGGGTTACCATCAGATCCGGGTCCGCGAAGAGGACATCCCGAAGACCTCCTTCATTACTTGTTATGGTTCATACGAGTACACCGTCATGTCCTTTGGCCTGACCAATGCCCCAACCACTTTCTCTCGGTTGATGAACTATATATTCATGGAATACCTCGACAAGTTCGTCGTGGTTTATCTGGATGATATCTTGGTATACTCCAAGAATGAAGAAGAACATGTTGAACACCTTCGTCTTATACTGGAAAAGCTTCGAGAACACAAACTATATGCTAAGTATTCTAAGTGTGAATTTTGGCTTCCCGAAGTAACCTACCTTGGTCATGTGATTTCCAAGGATGGCGTTGCCGTCAACCCAGAACGAATTCAGGCTATTCTTGACTGGACTCCTCCCAGGACGGTCAAGCAAGTCAGAAGTTTCCTCGGCCTCGCCAGCTATTGTCGCTGTTTCGTCGAGAACTTCTCGAAGATTGCCAAGCCTCTGACTAATCTTCTTCACAAAGGCGTCAAGTTTGAGTGGACAGACAAATGCCAGGAAAGCTTTCAAGCTCTCAAGGACAAGCTCACTTCTCCCCCAGTGCTTGCTCCCCCTGATACCAAGAAGGACTTCGTGATATACTGTGACGCGTCTCGTCAAGGATTGGGCTGTGTCCTAATGCAAGAGCGCAAAGTGATTGCTTATGGCTCTCGTCAGTTGAATTCTCACGAAGATAAGAATGCAATGCATGATCGCGAATTGGCAGCAGTAATTTATGCATTGAAGCTGTGGCGACATTACCTCGTTGGTAATCGTTGCGAGATCTACACCGATCACCAAAGCCTGAAGTACTTGTTTACTCAGCCAGACCTGAATCTCCGCCAACAAAGATGGCTCGAGACAATAGCCGATTTTAACATGGATATTCATTATACCCCTGGAAAAGCTAATGTGATGGCTGATGCCTTGAGCCGTAAAGCCTACTGTAGTGAACTTGAAGTTCAAATACAACAACCACCTCTGTATGAAAAGCTTCGCAAGCTGAACATCGAGATTGTTCCGTAGGGATATTTGAACTCCCTGGTTGTCAAACCAGACCTCGTTGAACGCATCAAGACGGTACAACATTATGACTCTGACATTTGGAAGATTAAGCGCCGTGTCGCCAGTGGAGAGCCCTCATTCTTCACTATTGATGCAAATGATGATAATGCAGTGTACTTCAAGAGTCGTTTAGTGGTTCTGGTAGCCAAGGCCAACCTGAACTACTGAACTACGCCCCTGATGTCATGAAAGAAGCTCATGATACCCCTTTGTCGATTCACCCTGGTAGTACCAAGATGTACCAAGACATTCATCAACGGTACTGGTGGTCTAACATGAAGCAAGACATCGCTCGATATGTAGATGAATGTGACGTTTGCCGTCGCGTCAAAGCCGAACATCAAAGACCTGCTGGAACTCTGCAACCACTCTCTATTCCTGAATGGAAATGGGACAAGATTGAAATGGACTTCGTCACTGGTTTTCCCCGATCACAGAAGGGTCATGATGCCATGTTTGTCGTCATCGACCGATTCTCCAAGGTTGCCCACTTTCTGCCAGTCAAGGAGACGATCTCTGCTAGTCAGTTAGCAGACTTGTATGTTTCCAGAATTGTGTCCCTCCACGGTATTCCGTTGGAGATCATTTCAGAACGTGGCAACATTTTAACCTCAAGATTGTGGGATAGTTTCCAAGAAGCTATGGGCACTCACCTAAACTTCAGCACCGCTTATCACCCGCAGTCGCAAGGACAAGTCGAGCGAGTCAATCAAGTGCTTGAAGACATGCTTCGAGCTTGTGTCATCTCATTCGGTAAGAAATGGGAGGAATCCCTTGCATTTGTTGAATTCTCGTACAACAATAGCTATCATGCTAGTCTGAAGATGGCACCCTTTGAAGTTGTTTATGGACGTAAGTGTCGAACCCATCTGAATTGGTCAGAAACTGGGGAACGAACTCTCATTGGTCCGGAAATCATCCAGCATGCTGAAGATAAGGTTCGCGTTATTCCTGAACACTTGAAATCTACTCAGTCTCGCCAGAAGAGCAACTATGACCGCAAGCACAAGGAAATGGTCTATAAACCCGGCGAACATGCTTACCTTCGTGTCACTCCCATGAGAGGCGCTCATCGGTTCGGGATAAAATGCAAGTTAGCTCCTCGCTACATTGGCCCGTTTCGTATCCTGTCCAGAAGTGGACCGGTGGCATACCGGTTGGAGTTGCCGTCAAACCTCTCTCAAGTTCATGATGTCTTTCATGTGTCGCAACTCCGTCACTGCTTCAAGGATCCTATCCGAGCAGTGGATCATGGAATGCTTGAACTACAACAAGACTTGTCTTATCAAGAACATCTAAGCCGCATTCTTGATCAGTCTGAATGCCGTACCCGCAACAAGGCAATCATGTTCCTCAAAGTTCAGTGGTCAAATCACTCTGAAGAGGAGGCCACTTGGGAACGCGAAGATCGTCTTCGTGATGAATACCCTGATCTTTTCCCCTCTATCGCTTAAAATTCTCGGGACGAGAATTCTTGTAGTGGGGGAGATTTGTAACACCCTCAGTGTCTGTAACAGTAATCACTTTGACTGTTGAATAATTACTATTGCTAATCTCACTTTGATCATCTTTGCATTTGATCAATCCAAAAACCCTTTTGGTTGATCTTAAAAAAACAAAGTGATAAATAAAGCTTTGTCCAAAAATTGTGCAACCAATTTTATTAAATGCCTAAAAATCAGTGGACCAAGTTAAACCAACATTGGATATTTATTGCAATATTTAAATATTGCAAACAATTCAAACCAGTGCTAAAATAGCCCCTTTCATCAGTTGCATATTCAAAACAAATATTAAATGATTCGTCGCCGCCGGCGCCTCCCCGCGCGCGCTGCCATGCCCTACACCTCCCCTGTGAGCCCCCTGTTCGGTTCCTGCCCTCCGTTTCTCCGTTGGCCACTGGCCCCCTCCCCCGCTCGCGCAGTGCTCGGGTCCGGCCAACCATGGGCGCGCCGCCCAGAGCCTTGGCTTCGCGCTGAGCCCGCTCTGGCCACGCCCCGCGTTGGAACGCCCCGCCCCTCATGGCGCGTCGTTTCCCCCACCGTATCCGCCTCTCTGGCATGGCCTCGTCGCCGGTGCCCCTGTATCGCCGGCGTACGTGGTGGCTGGCCACGAGTGGGCTAACCCACTGGCATGTGGGGCCGACCATGTTAAAAGAGGTGCTAATCCCCTATTAAACTGCTAATTTACTAAGTTAATTAACCCACTGCCTATGACATGTGGGTCCCCTGCTGCTAATTACATTAATTAATTTAAATAACTTTGATTAGCCACTATGTCTATGACAGACATGGCCCACTGGTCAGGTTTGACCAGTCAAAGCTGACAGTTGGGCCCCAACTGTAAGTTTGACCCAGTCAAAGATTCCTTATGGATAATGTTATATTTAAATAATAAAGATAATCCAGGAAATGATTTAAAATTGATTTAAACTTCAAAAATCAATATCTTTTAAACCGTGTATCAGATGAAAAAACGTTATACATGAAAATTGATCAGAAAAATATAACGAATACATATACGCTACCCGTATGACCACCACTCCCCTCTAGCATACCAAACCCGAGTGACGGGGATGGACCCCGAAAAATCCCATGGTCAGGGAACCTGGGTTAGTCATGAGAGGCACAGGTTGGACGATAGCTCGTCGGTTAACAGGAGGAGACGTTCCTGCTCGATATTATTGCTTGGAGATACGATTACAGGGGAGGCCAAGGCTAGTGCGCACAAGGCTAGGGTTACAGATTGTGTATTGGATTCTCTTGACGTCTCCCCTCCTAGCCTTTATATAGTCGGCCAGGTTTCGGGGAGTCCGTCCTGAATTACAGATGAGGTTTCCTAACCCTAATCTTGTACCGCACGGCAGGTTTGCACCTTCCTTATGAGTCGAGGACTCCTATGTCGGTGCCACTAGTGGGACAAGGAAGGACCCAGGTGGCATATTTGTGGGCCTTCTGTCTTTGGGTACACCGGGTAGGCCCATCCATAGGAGTCGTGGGGTCACCCCCTCGCCGGTAGCCCCCCGAGTGCCTGGGGGACTCGAAGAGTCGCGTAGGGACTCGAGTTCATTCTGGCGTCGTTTCGATGTATGCATGGTTCAACCGCGGGTCGCTGGCAGTCTGGGGCCATGAAAAAAACTGTTTCGAGGGAATGCTAAGCTGAAAGGGCCCAAGGAGTCAACTGGTCGAGCATTGGTGAATTTCACTAGTGGCAATTACCGCAGTAGCCCAATCAAACTCACGTCCCTCGACATGAGCTTGGAACACTGGTGTCGAGAAAAAGTCATGCTGCTGCAGGTCTTACAGTGATCAATTGCCGCCAGTAAAGTTCGTAGCCTAGGCGCGTCCGCCCGGCTTTTTCTATCATGCAAGCGCATGGGAAAGATTGGGAGTGAAATCGCTCTGCGGCAAGTTCGAGGAATATGTATTTTTATCGAGGCACGGAGCCTAGTTAGTAATGCACCCACTTGGAATAAACAATCAAGTGAGTTGTTTTAGCGGTCACTCGCGGAGCTTTGTCGAGCGCTCGGGCGAGGAGTAATGTAGAGGAGTTTTGGCTCGGGAAGTCTTTGAGTGTTCGGCTACTCAGAGTTTTGTAAGTAATTACTCGAGTATCGCCTCTGAGTTTAATAGTAAGTTGTAATATTTAATAATAATAATGCCTCCGAGTTCCCTTCCTCGACTCCCTGCAAGGAAAAGAAACCGGAACCATACAGTTTAATAGTAGTAGTTTGTAGTAGTAGGCTCTGGCTTCAGCATAAAGCGTCCTGTTACCGTGGACACGGCTATTCTTATAGATCAAACTCGCTGCAGGGGTGCACTACTGTTCAGCCTGGACGCTCGGATCTCCAGGGTGGCGTACACCTTGTTAGGGAATGCCCCACCGAGGCTATCCGACACGTTGAGGCCCATCCTACGGCTCATCAGAGAGGTCCCCGCCGGTCTACAGTCCTAAGCGCAAGAGCTTCATGGGCCATCACCTCTCGCACTCCGGGTCGTTGTGCTCCAAGTGGATCCAGTGTCACAGCACGATCCGACCCAACCACAATGCTGAAACTAGACTTCTTTCAGAGATTTCGAACAAGACCACAACGCAGAGGGACCACACCGTAACCCCACGTGAAGGTAGTGCGTACAGGCCTTTGCGGACTCTCAAGTCATCCACCGGAACCGTTAAGTCATTTTATTATTATATGTCGGGAAAACCGTTATCATTGCCCCTTTCTCGGTGAGTCGCGGACAACGACAGCAACCAGGACCACCAGTAACGTCGGTGCCTGCCCTGTCGTCCACCAAACTCGTGTGGTTACCAACAAGGTGAACCGTCTCCTTACCTTGTCTCGCGTTTGCTCCGAAGAGCTCGACTTTCGTACAACAGGAAATCTTTCGGCCACGAACAGTACTAGGCCCGCCGCACACCGGTGGAATACACCTGACCTGTCGTTCCGCTAAGATACCCTGCGTGGGTCACCCGACTCCTTACCTATAAGGACAACCGTGGTTCAGTACCCTAGGACGGCTAGACAGAGTCAGCAACGAGTGGAGTACAAGGATTACTCCTCGATAGCTCACACTTGAGGTGGCTCAGCAGAGCTGGGGTAGGGGCCCTGAAGCGGTGTCTGCTCTGAACCGTACCTATAACAGTTGTAATGTATCGTATCCGCATTCACTACCAGAGTGAACACGACCCACTATCTAACCCTATTGACTAACAAGGCGCAGGGTTTACTGCTGAATATAATATAAATATAAGGCAGCTAGGATAAAGGAATGTTCATCAAGGGGCGACAAAGACATGCTATGCAATTGAATAGGATTGTAACGTAGCATCAGCAACAATGCCTAGTGCAAGAAATGTACGGAAATATAGGCGATATCTGGGGAAGAGAATGGCTCTGCTTGCCTGTAAGCTTGATGGTAGAGGTACGGTCGTCGACGAAGTAGTCGATCACAGGGGCATCAGCAGCGGACGTCGAGACTACTGGACAATAAAAGAGGGGGAAGAAACAATAAATACACAACAATAATAGCAATACAAATACAAGACATGGCAACGTTAAGCTAGAGGTGAACTAACGCGGTGCTACACGTTGCAGATGAAACGAAATTCAACCGACAACTTTACCGACTCCCGGGCGATTACCGGACAGACGATCCGGAGGGGGAAAGTCTCGGGTTCGGTATGCTAGAGGGGGGTGGTGGTCATACGGGTAGCGTATCCGTATTCGTTATATTTTTCTGATCAACTTTCATGTATAAAGTTTTTTCATCTGATACACGGTTTAAAAGATATTGATTTTTGAAGTTTAAATTAATTTTAAATCATTTCCTGGATTATCTTTATTATTTAAATATAAAATTATCCATAAGGAATCTTTGAATGGGTCAAACTTATAGGTGGGGCCCAACTGTCAGCTTTGACTGGTCAAACCTGACCAGCGGGCCATGTTTGTCATAGATATAGTGGCTAATCAAAGTTATTTAAATTAATTAATGTAATTAGCAGCAGGGGACCCACATGTCATAGGCAGTGGGTTAATTAACTTAGTTAATTAGCAGTTTAATAGGGGATTAGCACCTATTTTAACATGGCCGGCCCCACATGCCAGTGGGTTAGCCCACTGGTGGCCAGCCACCACGTACGCCGGCGAGACAGGGGCACCGGCGACGAGGCCGTGCCAGAGAGGCGGCTACGGTGGGGGAAACGGCGCGCGATGAGGGGCGAGGCGTGCCCAGAGCGGGCTCAGCGCGGAGCCAAGGCTCTGGGCGGCGCGACCATGGTTGGTCAGAGCCGAGCACGACGCGAGCGGGGGAGGGGGGGCAGTGGCCAACGGAGAAACGGAGGGCAGGAACCAGACCGGGGCTCACAGGGGAGGTGTAGGGCGTGGCAGCGCGCGCGGGGAGGCGCCGGCGGCGACGAATCGCGGCGGCGGTTGATAACGACCGTGGCGGAGGAATCGGTCCGAAGACGAGCGCGTGGTGGCTTCACTGATAGAGGCGAAGATGTCCCGATGTTTCGATGAGGTGGTGGAGATCGATTATGGTAGAGACGACTTTCACGATCCGACTACGAACGTGCGAAGACGTTGCGCCTTAGCGATCGCTAAACCAACTCCGAGAGGTTATTGATCCCGCGGCTGCACGATCAACCTGACCACGAAGGTCTAATTCCTGCAAGCAATCGAAGAACAAGCAAGAATTAAGAATTGCAATCTGGATATTGCGAATATAAGATGAATGATTACGAAAGTTGGGGTTCCAATGCGGTCTTGGCCTGGTCGGATGACACAAACGAAGAGCTCGAAGTTGCGGCTATGGCTAACTTAAATCTAATTAAAACCCAAGTCTAAACTACGCCCTAGGGGAAACAGAGGGGAATTTCGTCGGGCCTTGGAGTAGGGGTCCGAAAACAACCCTAACTCGGTTTCCCCACACGTACGGACTCTAAAAAATAGCCTATTAATTGTATTTCGAAATTACATGGGCCTGGCCCAATAATAAGGTGAAGCAGCACCTATAATAACCCTTGGACGAAAATATTAATGTGGCTTCTTGTGTCTCTCGTCCAAGTCTTCATGCACGCCTTATGGTGGCCTCAAAGTGCGAAAATCACCACTGGAAGCTCCATTGTCCTTTCCCGCGCGCGCACCTCCTTCTCCATGCTTGATCCCGCTCCAATGACCATCCTTCTTATCCATGCTAGGTCCTTCATTCATAAGACAAACAAAATTATCTAATTTAGGCAGCATCATATGTTCCTGAACATTAGAAGGATTTGCAAGAAACGAAAGTACCTGATAATTTAGTTGACGTGCGCGTGCTCTAGTAACTGGTCCAGTATGTGTAGTTGGTGAAGATGTGGGTGTAACATTAGTAGAGATGTCCTCATCATCCTCCCCTTCTTGAATTGAAGTCGTCCTCGACGGAAGCTCATCATCTTCTCCCAAATAAGGTTTCAAATCTGCAATGTTAAATGTGGGACTAACCCAAAAATCTTCAGGTAGCTCAAGTTTATATGCATTATCATTAATTTTCTGTAAAACCTTCAAGGGACCATCAGCTCATGGCATTAACTTAGACTTGCGCAAATCAGGAAACCTATCTTTACGTAGATGTAACCAAACAAGATCTCCTGGTTCAAACACAACATGCTTTCTACCCTTATCACCAGCAAGCTTGTATCTAGCATTCATTTTCTCAATGTTTTCTTTAGTTAACTCATGCATTTTTAATATCAATTCAGCACGTTGCATAGCATCAAAATTAACCTTCTCCGAAGATGGAAGAGGCAGCAAATCAATAGGTGCACGAGGTAGAAAACCATAAACAATCTCAAAAGGGCACATTTTAGTGGTAGAATGAAATGAACGATTATAAGCAAATTCAATATGAGGTAAACATTCTTCCCACATTTTCAAGTTACTCTTTAAAACAGCCCGAAGCATAGTAGACAAAGTCCTATTGAATACTTCAGTTTGTCCATCAGTTTGGGGATGACATGTAGTACTAAAAAGTAGTTTAGTCCCCAACTTAGCCCATAAGCATCTCCAAAAATGGCTAAGAAACTTAGTATCACGATCCGAGACAATAGTATTTGGCACACCATGTAAGCGAATAATCTCACGAAAGAATAAATCAGCAACATTAGCAACATCATCGCTTTTATGACATGGTATAAAATGTGCCATCTTAGAAAATCTATCCACGACAACAAATATGCTATCCCTCCCCTTCTTTGTTCGAGGCAAGCCTAAAACAAAGTCCATGGATATGTCCTCCCACGGAACACTAGGTACAGGTAAAGGCATGTATAAACCATGAGGATTGAGTCGTGACTTAGATTTTTGACATGTAGTGCAGCGAGCAACAAAACGCTCAACATCCCGTCTCATCTTTGGCCAAAATAAATGTGTAGCAAGTACGTCCTCCGTCTTCTTCACGCCAAAGTGTCCCATTAATCCTCCTTCATGCGCCTCCTGCAACAACAAAAGACGAATAGAGCTAGCTGGAATGCATAGCTTGTTAGAACGGAACACAAATCCATCATTAAGCACAAACTTGTTCCATGTTCTACCCTCTCTACAATTCTGCAATACATCTTTAAATTCCGCATCATTTACATATTGATCTTTGATTGTCTCTAAACCGAATATCTTGAAGTCAAGTTGTGAAAGCATAGTATAACGACGAGACAATGCATCAGCAATAATATTATCTTTCCCCTTCTTGTGTTTAATGACATAAGGGAAAGTCTCGATAAATTCAACCCACTTAGCATGTCTACGATTAAGTTTTGCTTGACTTCTTATGTGTTTCAAAGATTCATGATCAGAATGTATAACAAATTCTTTGGGCCATAAATAATGTTGCCAACTTTCTAATGTCCGAACAAGAGCATATAATTCCTTATCATAAGTAGAATAGTTCAGACTAGGCCCACTCAATTTTTCAGAAAAGTATGCAACAGGTTTAGCATCTTGTAATAACACACCTCCCAAACCAATCCCACTAGCATCGCATTCAAGCTCAAAAGTCTTATTAAAATCAGGAAGTTGGAGCAAAGGAACATGTGTTAACTTATCTTTCAATACTGTGAAGGCTTCTTCTTGTGCGGTACCCCAAGTAAATGGCACATCCTTGCGTGTAAGCTCATTGAGAGGTGCAGCAATGGTGCTGAAATCTCTCACAAAACGCCTATAGAATCCAGCGAGGCCAAGAAAACTCCTCACTTGTGTGACCGTTTTGGGCTGCGGCCAACTCTCAATCGCCTCGATCTTGGCTTTATCAACTTCAATTCCCTGCGGAGTAACAACATAGCCAAGAAACGATACTCGGTCGGTGCAAAAGGTGCACTTCCCAAGGTTACCAAACAAACGTGCATTACGTAGAGCAATAAAAACAACACGTAAATGATCCAAATGTTCCTCCGAAGATTTGCTATAAATCAGTATATCATCAAAATAGACTACCACAAATCATCCAATGAAAGCACGTAAAACTTCGTTCATTAATCTCATGAAAGTGCTAGGTGCATTAGTTAACCCAAAAGGCATGACTAACCACTCATATAATCCAAACTTAGTTTTAAATGCCGTTTTCCATTCATCTCCTAATTTCATGCGAATTTCATGGTATCCACTACGCAAATCAACTTTGGAAAACATGGTAGAGCCACTTAATTCATCAAGCATATCATCTAACCTAGGAATAGGATGACGATAACGAATAGTAATATTATTAATGGCTCGACAATCAACACACATACGCCATGTTCCATCCTTTTTAGGCACTAATATAACAGGAACAACACAAGGACTAAGTGTAAGAGCAAAGTTATACCCTCATGAGTTTTGGATATTGTTGGTCAAAACAGTAGAGGAACTAACAAGTTTTTTAGTGTGAAACAGATGGTTAGGTTCCTGAAGTTATAGGTTGGTGATAAAGCTTCAATGAAGATTTAGTCATTTATCGAAGCATATCCTCTGGAGCGAAGCTTATCACGGATGTCGACCCCTAAAAAGATAAGGAATCCTGAAGCACGTCTCTTCGAAGAAGTTGATCAAGATGGCGCAAGACTTAGTTGTTTTTGCATAGTTCTTTTTACGTCTTTGAGTCATAGAAAAAAACCATACTATCAAGAGGGGTTTAGTAAATGTATTCCGAAGGTTTTGATGAAAAGACTCAGATCGAATCTAAACCAGTGAGAAACCAGAGTCGAAGAAATCTCATGTGAGCTAGGTAATGCTTCACCAGCGAAGACTTTGTTCTTTCGGCTCCTGAAGCAGAACCAAGTCCGTGAGTCAGCTTTACTTGGACCGCAAGTAAAGTTGCGCTTTGATTGGAAATATGACCGTTGGGGACAGGTGTCAAGCTGTCACATCGGGTCACTTCAGTCATTTCGCACCTTGGGATTGCCACCTATAAATACGCCACCCCAGCCCTCATTGGCTCGGGGCTGCTCAAGATTGATTCCTTACAGAGGAGAGAGAGAGAGCAACCCCACCGAAGCAAACCAAAAACCAATACACCGAAGCATAAGTCCTATTGATCTGAGTTGATTCTTTATGACTTAGGAAGAAGTTTGCTAGCCTTGTTATCTTGGAGAACTGCAATTCTCCTAGACGGTTAGAGAGTTGTTCTTTAGAGAGCGAAGAGTCATTGTCGCCTCGAAGTCCAGTTTGTCAAAGGTTTCGGTGATTTCCTCAATAATCAACCAAGAGTGAAGAACTGACCAAGCTCAAGGAGATTGGTGCAGTGGAGAAATGGACGGAGAGAGGTTAGCTCCTGTGTTCAATCACAAGTCCCTCCAACCAGACGTAGCACTTTGCAGAGTGTGAACTGGTCGAACAAACATCGCCGAGTCAAGAGTTCGTTTTACTTTCCGCACTTACATTCTGTTTATCAATTGCTTCAGAGTTCTGCTTCGATGCAATTGATTCGATACTTTTGATTCACTATGTTCTGCTTCGATCACGTTCTGCTTCAATGTTTACCTTTCTGTTGAATAGTTTCGATTGCTGTGTTAGGCTTCACTTCAAAGTTTCATGCGAAATTTTGAAGTGATCATTCACCCCCTCCCCCTCTGATCACATACTTGGTCTAACAATTGGTATCAGAGCTAGGCACTCTCTTTTGATTAACCTCCTGGAGTGTTTTCAAGTATGCCTTCTAGTATGTCTTTCGCAGCTATTCGCTCTGGCGAACCTATTCCTATTTTCAATGGGAAGGACTACTCTTACTGGAAGGACAAGATGAAGAGGAATATTATGGCTATCAATTCCACTGCATGGCAAGTTGTCTTACATGGTGTTACAGTTACTGACAAGAATGCTATCACTCCTGAAGAAGCTCAACTGATGGATCTGGATTCGGTTGTCTGGGTGTTCATCACAAATCACTTGACTCCAGAAAAGTATCATGAAGTGAAGAATATTCCTTCGGCAAAAGGTGTCTGGGACTATCTTGAAAAGATTGGTGAAGGTGTTTCTACTCAGAGAGATGCCAGAATTGACACTCTCCGAAGCAAATTCTATCGCTTCAAAAGACTCGAGGGTGAAAAGGTTCACTCAATTTACAGCAGACTCACAGCTCTGGCAAATGAGTTGATTTCCCTCGGTGCTGATGATATAACTCCTCACTCAGTTGTTAGAACACTTCTTCGCTCCCTAGATGATTCGTTCGATCACATTGTTCTGATGATCAAGGAAAGGTCTGATTACAGACATCTTGTTGCTGCTGATGTTCTTGAGAGACTCACTACATTTGAAATGGAAGAAGATGAGAAACGTGACATAAATGGTTCTCGAAGAAGATCTCATGCTCTGAAAGCAAAAGCTTCGCGTCATTCTTCGCCCGAAGTCAGTTCTGCTTCAGGTGTCGAATCAGATGATCCTGCAAGCATTGGAAAGGATTTGGCACTGATCATGAGACGCTTCAATCGCTTTCAGAAGAAAGGTTTTTCTTCACCCAAGAAGAGTTATCCTTCAAGAAGCTCGAGTCATTCTTCTCACCGTTCATCCTCAAGAAGCTCTCCATCGAAGGACAACTGCTGCTATAAGTGCAAGAAACCAGGACACTATATTGCTGATTGCCCTCTGTGGGAAGCTGAGAACAAATCGAAGCATTCTCTCAGAGACTCTTCATCGAAGCCTTACAGATCCTCCAGAAGTCATGAGTCAAAGAAACATGATTCCAGTTCAAGAAGGGAGAAGAAGAAATATTCTGATGATGATAAGAGAAAGAAGTGTCATAAGAAGCGTGAGGGATCTTCATCGAAGACTCACTCGTCTCGTCGAAGCAACTCTCATCGTGCCAAGGCCTATCTGGGAAAGGAGATGAACTCAGAAGACGAAGCCTCTGGTTTCGAAGCTGAACAAGACTCAAGGTCTGCTTCAGGGTCCGAATCAGATGGTGTTGCTGGATTGGCATTTGCTTCGACAGATGCTTCAGTCAATGCTTCGAGCTCATTCTTCACCAACAACAGTAGTGAAGATGAAACTCCTGCATATTGCTTCATGGCCAAGGCAAAGGTATCTTCATCCAAGTCAACCTATGATACTTCTGATTATTCCTCATGTGAAAGTGATACTAGGATAAGCTATGCTAAACTTGCTAAAATTGCTTCAATTCAACAAGATGAACTTGATTCACTAAGCAAAACCATTAAGAAGTCAGAAACGTTGTTTATCGATGAGATTGAGAAGAATCAAACTTTAACCAATGAGCATGCTGCTCTAAAGGAGAAGGTTGAAGAATTATCCTCTCGGCATGATCTTCTTTCAGTTGATTATGAGAAGCTTACCTATGAATTTCTTTAGAGGAAAGTGGCTCTCGAAAAACTGACAGAGGCTCATGAAGAATTGGAAAATGTCAATCTCTCTCTCATGGCTCAACAAGGTTCTGAAGCAATTGATAAAACTGAATCACCTTGTTTGGATTGTTTGGAACGAAGCAAAACTATTTCCAAAGGGAAAGCTCCTATTTTTATTGATGATACTAATGCCTCCGATGAGGAAAATCCTGCTGTTACCGAGGAACTCCTCAGGTTGAAAAACTTATTTGAAACAGGCATGTTCAAAAGTGTGCAAGGACACCAATATCTCTGTGATATCCTGAGGAAGGCTCTCCTTCACAGGAATCCCAGGAATGAAGGTGTTGGCTTTGAAAGAAAGATAAATCCTGATGGCACATATTGGGAGCCTGAGCAGTATCCTAAGACTGTTTGGGTTCTAGCTAAGGAGAAACCCATTGATATTGCTAACCTTTCAGGTTTCGATTGCAAAATGAACAAAGTCATTGTGGATGAATCACTTGATTCAGACTACAAACTCATGAAAGATGAACAGGGAAAAGTTTCAGCTGAGTATGTAGGTACTCCACCTAAGAATGGATTTACAAGAGGCAGATATGGGTGCAGAAAGCACTTGTGGAAAAATTGCCTGCCAACCATTCTATGCAGGGAAAGTCTTCGGTACCACCGAATCATTTCTACTCTCTAGAGACAAGAAATGATCCTTTGGTGACCGAGTCAAATGTTCCGCAGAAGCAATACTATCGTACTGGTCGACATACATATCGTCCTCATATTAATCGTACTAAGATTGCATATGCTCATACTTATGCTAACCATTCGCAGAGGACTTACATTTATGGTGTGCTTGATGGTACACCGAAGCAATACACTCCTGTCCGATTTAATATTGCTTCGACCAGTGCTTCAACGTCTTCTCAGTCACCTGCTCGTTTGTGGGTGGTTAAGAAGAACTAATTCTTCTGCAGGGCTATGTCTCCGGTGGATCCGAATGGGTCATGGATAGTGGTTGCACTAATCATATGACCGGAGACAAGGAGTTGTTCACCGAAGAAAAACTATCTCAATCTTCTCTGAAGTACATTACCTTCGGTGACAACAACAAAGGTAAAGTGTTAGGTTTGGGTAAGATTGCCATATCAAAGGATAAGCACATTGACAAGGTTATGCTAGTTCAATCACTTGGATATAATCTTATGTCTATTTCAAAGTTATGCGATATGGGTATGCTTGTGTTGTTTTCTGCTTCGCGTTGTGTTGTCTTTTCACAGGATGACTATTCATTTGTCTTCGAGGGTTACCGAAAGGGAGATCTATACATTGTTGACTTTTCTTCGGGCCCTGCTGTATCCACTTGCTTAATGGCAAAAGCTTCATCGGGTTGGTTATGGCATCGAAGACTTGGTCATGCAGGGATGAGAAATCTTCATAACTTAGTGAAGAAGAATCATGTTATTGGGTCTTACCGAAGTAAAATTCGATAAGGATCGTCTCTGCAGTGCTTGCGAAGCTGGTAAAATTACGAAGAAACATCATTCAGCGAAGACCATCATGTCTACCACTCGTCCTCTTGAATTGCTTCATATGGATCTTTTTGGTCCTCAAAATTATGCAAGCCTGGGAGGAAACAAATATGGTCTAGTTATTGTTGATGACTTCTCACGTTATACTTGGGTTTTCTTTTTGGATGACAAGAGCAAAGTGGTTGAAATCTTCAAGTCATTCGCTAAGAGAGCTCAAACAGAATATGAATTATCTCTGAAGCATATCCGAAGTGATAATGGAACTGAATTCAAGAATACTCACATTGAAGATTTTCTTGATGATTATGGTTTTACTCATGAGTTCTCTGCTGCTTATACACCTCAACAGAATGGTGTAGTTGAAAGGAAGAATAGAACTCTTATTGAGATGGCCAGAACTATGCTTGCTGAATACAAGACTCCTATTAGGTTCTGGGCCGAAGCAATCAATACTGCATGTCACATCATCAACAAGGTTTACCTTCACAAATTCTTGAAGAAAACTTCACATGAGCTTATCACTGGTAACAAACCAAATGTCTCATATCTTAGGGTATTTGGTGCTCCATGCTTTATTAGAGATATGAATCATAGCTCCAAATTTGCCCCTAAGGCACATGAAGGTTTTCTTTTAGGTTATGGCTCAAACTCTCACACTTACAGAGTCTATAACTCTCACTTTGGGAAAGTTATGGAAACTGTAAATGTAAGATTTGATGAAACTAATGGCTCTCAAAAGGAGCATTTGCCTCATGATCTAGATGAACCTCCACTTGATGAAGTGATTAGGTCCATGGCTATTGGTGAGATTCGCCCTGTCGAAGCTAATGAACGTCAAGCTGTAAGGGATGATGATGGTCCAATGTTCCCACACATAGCTCGGGGCGCTGGAGATCACCATCCTGAAGCTAATGATGAACAGGACGAAGAAGGTCAAGGGAACGAAGGAAATGCTGAAGCTGAACCCGAAGCTGATGCAGATCCTGAAGCAGATGCTGAGCCTGAAGCAAATGATACTGCTTTATCACGAGTTCGAAGAAGAGTTGATGTGGATTCGATTCTCGAAGATATCAATCTACCAGGTCGTCCCACTAATCGATCTCGCACTCGCTTGGCTAACTTCTGTGGAAATTTTTCCTTTGTCTCTATGCTAGAGCCTTCAAAATATGATGAAGCCATGAAAGACCCTGATTGGTTATTGGCTATGATGGAAGAACTTCACCAGTTTGAAAGGAACAAAGTCTGGTCACTTGTTGAAAGGCCAGATCCCTCGAAGCACAACGTTATTGGCACCAAGTGGATATTTCGCAACAAGCAAGATGAAGACGGTATTGTGGTAAGAAATAAAGCTAGATTGGTAGCACAAGGTTACACCCAAATCGAAGGCATTGACTTTGGTGAAACCTATGCTCCAGTAGCCCGTCTCGAATCCATTAGTAACTGGTCCAGTATGTGTAGTTGGTGAAGATGTGGGTGTAACATTAGTAGAGATGTCCTCATCATCCTCCACCTCTTGAATTTAAGTCGTCCTCGACGGAAGCTCATCATCTTCTCCCAAATAAGGTTTCAAATCTGCAATGTTAAATGTGGGACTAACCCCAAAATCTGCAGGTAGCTCAAGTTTATATGCATTATCATTAATTTTCTGTAAAACCTTAAAGGGACCATCAGCTCGTGGCATTAACTTAGACTTGCGCAAATCAGGAAACCTATCTTTACGTAGATGTAACCAAACAAGATCTCCTGGTTCAAACACAACATGCTTTCTACCCTTATCACCAGCAAGCTTGTATCTAGCATTCATTTTCTCAATGTTTTCTTTAGTTAACTCATGCATTTTTAATATCAATTCAGCACGTTGCGTAGAATCAAAATTAACCTTCTCCGAAGATGGAAGAGGCAGCAAATCAATTGGTGCACGAGGTAGAAAACCATAAACAATCTCAAAAGGGCACATTTTAGTGGTAGAATGAAATGAACGATTATAAGCAAATTCAATGGCGCGGCGGCTCTTGCGGGCTCCGGCGCCCTTCGATCTGCAACGGAAGGAGAGGGGTGAGGCCAGAAGAGAGAGGGAGTGGCGCAAGGGAGGAGGAGAGGCGACCCTGTGGGTGGTGGCGCGGCGGCTGGAGCAAGGCGCACGGCGGCGCGGGTCTCCACGGGCGGCTGCGAGAGGAGAGAGAGAGGAGGAGGAGGCTGGTGGGGCAACGTGGAGCGCATCTGGGCCGTCAGGTCTCAGATCCGACGGTCCAGATCAGGGGGAGAGCAAGGGTTTCGGGTTTTGGGGCTATTGGGGACAATTTGGAGCAGATCTGGGGGTGTGGCTGCAATTTTGGTCTAGGGAAACCCTATAAAAGGGGAGGGAGTTTGGTGGTCTTTATATAGCCCAGGTGGTTGGCAGTTTGCAAAAACATCCCAGTTTTTCTCTTGCGCGCGCGGTGTTAACGTTTCTGACCGCCGGGGGTCCGCAGGACCTCCGATTTGGGTAAAACTTTGAACTGCGATCAGCGCGTCGAGCCGGAGGCGTTCACCTCGCGCTGGTACCATTTTGAGAACACTTTCTGGCACGCTATAAAAATAACTCGTCTAATTATTAAATGGGGTTTTTCATTCCGTTGGTTGCGGCTGGTCTCGTGCGGTTTTCGCGACGGTGATCGGGTGAAACCCGGTGTCGCAAAGGTCGAGTGTCAAGGTGGCAAGGGTCGGTCTTCGCTCCGTACGAGATAAGAGGGGGAAAAATAATCGCCGATCGATAAATCGGGGATGCAAACACCGCAAACAAATCAGACATTCAAGCAATGCACACCGAAACCAAAATTTTAATTTTTGTGAAATCTGGGCTGTTACAATACAACACCACCAACAAGGGATCTCGTCCCGAGATCATGGACGATCTGGGGAGAGGGAAGGGGGAAAGAAGAGAGTCGACGATCTTCAACACCACCAACAAGGGACTCTGCTCCATGTCGACGTCGAACTTCGGTCGAGATAAAATTTCCGCAGAGAGACGGCAACGTCGGAAATCGAAACCATCGGGAGATCAAGAAGAAGAACGACAGTTGAAAGAGACGATCAAGGGAAGTACTCTCACTGAAATCGTGAGGATACTGGGCAAGAGAACGGAGGTCAACAGATGACCAAGATATTATCCGGAGTCGAAGAACTAAAGGTACTACAGGATTTCCCAACCTGTGATCGGAATCGAGACAATACGTTGCAAGCAAGGAATTGTAACGGTTCTGATACTCCACACACTCGAGATCCTAGAGTTTGAATGGGGGTAAGGCGAGAATTAAAATACTTACGACACTTGTCCTGACTAGAGCAAGGGTAAGGAGTAAAAAGAATCCTACTATCCGATAACTAACTTAGTAACTACAAAATAGTTTTTGTCTAGACTCGACTTCAGCCAGAGAAGGGATCCTACGGTCGGTAAGGCTCTGATACCAAGTTGTAAGGCCCGATATGCGGTACTGTTCCAGATCTAGATGTTTCCATCCAGATCCGGGGACGAAGCACATATCGGTCCCACCGCGATATATGACGAAGTCATATGCCCCGGATTTCCAACATGATATCACAACATTACAAATACAAGGATACAACATCTCATACAATCGGCATACAACTGCCTTAATACAATATAACAGAGGAAGATACATGTCTAAGTACAGACTACAATCAAATGCCTACTGGAAAATAGAAAAGCATCGATCCCCATAACCACACGGGTCCATGCCCTCCGCCGGGATCCGCCTAACTAGTCGTCGTCGAGTCTCCACGTGAAACGTCGATCACCATACCTGTTGTCGATCAAGAACCCTGAAAAGAATTTGGGGGTAGTATCATGAGTACAGAAGTACTCAACAGCCAACTATAGTGGTCAACTGACCCATCAAGGACTTCATCACTCGTCATTCTAGGACAACTAGTAGTTTACGGTAAGGATGGGATAAGTGGTGAGGTTGCTGTCGCACTAGCATTTATGAAGTGGCTAACGATCTAGAGAGTAAGATAAGAAGCCAAGCATTCGATGAGGAATTGCCTCCAACAAGTCTTTCTATCAACTACCTACGCAAACAGAACACCTATCCTATCCTTGTCCTCCTCTTCGCATCTCGACGAAGAAGAAGCAGTCAAGGCACACACACATTGATCAAGTTATATTAAGATTATCTCAGTTGTTGTTGTCTATGAACTAGGAGTAGGTCTCAAGTCGTCCATAACCGTGGACACGGCTTCTCGAAAAGATTTAACCCTGCAGGGGTGTACCAACTGCCCATTACAAGGCTCCGCACGCACACCCATCTCTCTCATTTGGTACTCATCACAGGAAACCGTTTTATGATTTAGTTCCAAGAGATCCGAAACGACAAGTCCCTCTAACTAACAACGAACAAATCCGGGTGGCCCCCGAGGAGTCAACACCCAATCCAAAAGCTGGCCATGCTCTCGGATCAGACTCTTCCGTATGGCCAAGGTCGGGTTTAGTCTCACCTATATAACAGGGGACTTCCCTAGCTCACCAGTGTGGAGCAACAAAGAAACCATGTCTCCGCTGTCCCGGGTTGTTTAAAAACTTCGAGGGGATCCACCAAACACACACACGAGGTTTCAAATCGTAAATCAGCTCGGGCCACCACTAGAAATGTTTGAAGCTAGATAGGTAAGAAAAGGGGACCCCATAAAATCCCACACGCGGTTAGGCATGCTCAGTCTTAAAACTAATACCCGGAACTCGGGTCCTAGGTGACTCGAATGGAACAAAGCGTCTGGGCGGGATAGCCTAGACCTTCCATCCTTCGTCGAATATAGTCAACATTATAATAATCATATCATCAACAACAATAATAATAATGTGATATCCCGAACCAAGGAGTAACAGGAGGTAACAGTCGTCGCATCCTAAGCATGCATACTAAGCAGGGGCTGAGCAACGAGCAATAGTAACATAGCAGTACAAGGTTTGCCGGGAGGGGACATGGCTGTATCGGTTTGAAAGAGGCTGTAAGCATGTGGTAGGATCAAACATCGAACCTATCCTATACTAGCATGCAAACCGCTGGTTGAAATAGAATGCATCATAAGTAATGTATAGTCCTTGCCTATTGATAAGTCGGGTTCCGAAGCTGTAGTTGATCGCGAGCTCGCATCATCTCCGAGAGGTACCCGCGGAAGCACACAAGACGGTAAACACTGGAAAGCAATCAACGAGAAAGCATCTATTACTACGAGGAAAACACGAGCAAGCATCAACAAGAAGCAACACGAGGCATCGCACCTACCGTCGAGAGCGGTTACTAACAGGTTAAGTGTAGTACTCGTCACACACGACGATACCGCACGTTTTACGATGGTTCGAGTTGTTTAGCTACACAAGCTGAGCAAAAGGTTTTTAACATGGCATATCACTCAAGCATGGCATAGCACACAAACATTGCAAGAGGTGAAGCATAAGTAAACTATCTAATCTAGTCAATTTAAGCGGGGTAAACTCCTAAGCATGGCACACCACTAATTACCTCGTGATAATTAAGATTTTAGTACTATTCTTCCCTAAACAATATTTTATTATTTTTATTAGCAAGCAAGAGAAGCATAAACACAAAGTACATGAAAAACTAATCAAGTTACATATAAAGAACACCCCAAACGGAGTTACAGTTAAAAAGATACAAGCAAAACAAGTTTGGAACACAATCTGCCAACATCAGGAAGCACAGTTTCGAGCAATGCATAAATAGGATAATGAATGAAAACATGATCACAAATGATATGCAACTAAAGTAGACATGACAAGGAAGGAATGGCAAAAAGAATCATGCAAATAGGCATCATGGTTCACTAGTTATAGCCAATGCAAAATGCAATAAAACATTACTGGTCAAGGACTTAGTGAAAATCAGAGAAACATGGCAGAAACTGACCCAGCAAGGAATTCATCACTCGTCATTCTAGGATAACTAGTAGTTCAGGGTAAGGATGGGGTAAGTGGCGAGGTTGCTGCCGCACTAGCATTTATGAAGTAGGTAACGATCTAGAGAGTAAGATAAGAAGCCAAGAATTGGATGAGGAATCGCCACCAACAAGTCTGCTATCCACCTACTTACGCAAGCATAACACCTATCCTATCCTTGTCCGCCTATTCGCATCCCGATGAAGAAGAATCAGTCAAGGCACACACACGTTGATCAAGTTATATTAAGATTATCTCAGTTGTTGTTGTCTATGAAAGAGGAGTAGGTCTCAAGTTATCCATAACCGTGGACACGTCTTCTCGAAAATATTTAACCCTGCAGGGGTGTACCAACTTCCCATTACAAGGCTCCGCATGCACGCCCATCTCTCTCAGTTACTACCCATCATAGGTAACCATTTTATGGTTTATTTCCAAGAGATCCGAAATGACAGGTCCCTCTAGCTAACAACGAACAAATCCGGGTGGCCCCGGTGAGTCGACATCCAGCTTAGGAGCCGACCGCTCTCTCGATCTGGTCTCTACGATATGCCTCGGGTTTGGATTGCCGGTGAATTCTCACATGAGTCCGGGTCCACAGCCGGACAGGTTGGATCAACAAGGAAACCATGTCCCCGCTGGCCTAGGTTGTTTTAAAGAATATCTGCCAGGAGCTACCCGACAGACATATATGCATGGTTTTCAAATGGTAAAATCAGCTTGGGCCACCACTGGAAATGTTTGAAGCTAGGTAGGTAAGAAAAGGGTACCCCATAAAATCCCACACGCGGTTAGGCACGCTCGTCAAGAGACACAATACCAGGAACTCGGGTCCTAGGTGACTCGAATGGAACAAAGCGTCGGGGCGGGATAGCCTAGACCTTCCATCCTTCATCGAGTATAGTCAACATTATAATAATCACATCATCCACAACAATATAATAATGTGATAGCCCAATCCAAGGAGTAACAGGGTAACATTCGTAGCATCCTAAGCATGCATACTAAACAGGGGCAGAGCAACGAGCAATAGTAACATAGCAGTACATGGTTCGCTGGGAGGGGACATGGCTGTATTGGTTTGAAAGAGGCTGTAAACATGTGGTAGGATCGAACATCGAACCTAAGAAAGACTAGCATGCAAACCGCTGGTTATAATAGAGTGGATCATAAGTAATGTATAGTCCTTTCATGTTGATAAGTCGGGTTCCGAATGTGTAGGCGATCGCGAGCTCGCACCGTCTCCGAGTGTAACCGCGGGAGCACACAGGAAGGAAACACTGGAGAGCAATCGACGAACAAGCAGCTATTACTACGAAGCAATCACAAGGAATCAGCAACAAGAAGACAACACGAAACAACGCACTACGGTATCGCATCTATCGTTGAGAGCGATTAGTAACAGGTTAAGCGGAGTAGTCGTCACACACGACGACACCGCACATTTAGAATGGTTCAAGTTGTTTAGCTACATAACATGAGCAAAGTTTGTTGGCATATCACTCAAGCATGGCATGACACACAAACATGGCAAGAGGTGGAGCACAAATAAATCTATCTATGCTAGTCAATTTAAGTGGGGCAAACTCCTAAACATGCTTATCACTATTTATCCCACAAAAATTATAACGTTTGGTACTGTTTTTCCCTAAACAAAAGTTTATTATTTTTATTAGCAAGCAAGAGCAGCATAAACACAATCTACATGAAATTCTAGTCAAGTTACATATAAAGAACATTTTAAACAAAGCTACGATTAAGAAGTTATTAATTAAACAGTTTACAATGGCATGGCATGTAATTAGCAGGAAAACATCATGTAAACAATCTCAAACATGGAAAAGGGCAACATTTCTTTAAACTACACAAAAAACTAAGCAACTTTCATGTTTAACTCGTCTCGATCCGACAAACGGTTAAAAAGATACGGGCATCGCAAAAATAATAACACAATCTGCAAATATATAACCCAGAAACGGAAAAAAGTCTAACGGGCCGAATCTGACGTTGTTGTCTTAACAGGAGGGCGCAATACAACTAAATATCGCACAGAACGTTACATTGCCATCTACAGCAAGGAAAAGAAAAAAAAGAAGAAAAAAGGGGTGAGGGGCGCTCACGTCGTGAGCCTCGGCCCAGATCTGCAGGTGGGCGGCGAATAGCAGCCGCGCACTCGCGGGCGGAGGTTAGCGCGTGGATCGTGCTGCATTGCTGACCCGCGGAGGCTGCGACGGGCAAGTCCCGTTGGGGGCGCTAGGCCTGGTGGGCCGAGGGGCGTCGCTGGCCCATCTCGGCGGTTGGTGGCGTCTGGAGCGTCGTCGTCCCGATCTCGATCGGGGACGCGGCGGCGGCCGTCGCCGGTGGCGGGCGGCGCTCTGGCGAGGCTTGGGCGCAGCAGGCTGGACGGGGACGAAGGGGGAGGCCGAGACGCGTGTGGGTACGGCGGACCCGGATCTCGCGGCGACGTGACCGTCCGACGATGGGCTGCGGCGGGCGAACCTCGTGGTCGGCTCGACAGAGGAGCTCCTGCGGCCATGGCGCGGCGACCTCGTGGTGCTGAGAGACGAGAGGAGAGGAGATGGATAGGGGAGAGGGAGGAGAACATGGCGCGAGGGAGGAGGTGAACTGCGGGCGATGCGGCGACCAAGCTCGCCGGAGGACGAACGGCGGCCACGGTGTGACGACGAGGTGGCCGCGTGTGGCTCGCCCTGGGACGGCCCGGCGGCGGTGCTCTCGGGCCTGCGGGGCCCGGGCGCGGCCCGGAGACGCGTTGGAGCCGGAGACTGCTGTGGGAGGCAACGTGGCTCCTCCTGAGCCACCGATCTCACGATCTAACGGTCAAGATTGGATCTGGCTAGGGTTTCGGGAATATGGAGGGGAGTTGGGCAGATCTGGAATATTTCTAGGGGGGTGGATGCAAATTTTCAGAGAGGGAAACCCTAATGACTTGGGGGAAGGTGAGGGGTCCTTATATAGAGTAGGTGGCCGGGCAGAAGATGAAAATACCCCCGTTTATACCCCGCATCCACGTCGCACGCTTATGACCGCCGAGACTCCGTACAGACTCCGATTCAGAAGAAATTTCGGACCACGCGCTCACCGTGGCAAGGCCGTCAGTCCTACCCTAGTTTTGGTATGTGATTTTTTATTTCTAGAAATAAGGCTCATGTTTAAATTCCTTTATTTAATAATTGAGGATTTGGAAAAGCCTAAATTAGAATTTAAATAAATGGCTAGACAAAAATCTTTTTCCAAAAATCTTCTGATGATTTTGAAAATCTCTATAAATGGGCATGATCACATTTCATGTGTTGTGGGTCCAACGACATGCTCAAGGAATTTAAAAAAATTCAAACAGAAGCTTGGAAATTAAATTTAAATGATATTTGAATTGGATTCAAATATTTTGAATTTCCAAAAATCTCAAACTGTGGGAGTGGATATTATATATCACATAAGTCCAAATAAAATGTTTGCAGATTTTATAAAAATGTTTGGGTATTTTTATCTCACATATTATATATCTCGCATGGCCGCCACCTCCTGCTTCTGGCCACAGAGCTGCCTGCTCCCCTCGCCCTTATGCCCGCCGTGGAGTCTCCCTGTGCCCCTCTTTCTTTCCCCCTCTCTCTCTGGCCAGCTCTCCCTCTCTCCCTCATTCAATTTCGCCGCCACCAGAGAAGAATTGGAGCGCGCCGTCGAACTCCAACGCGGCCATCTATGTCTTCTCGCCGCCCATCCATGTCCAGGAGCTCCATCGCAACGCCTTCAACCCCTCTGCCTGGCCAATCGAGCCGAGGTGCCCGTACAACGACGGCCCCGACCTCTTCTTCCTTTACAGCCGCCGGACCTCGCCGTCAAATTCGCCACTACCGCTGCTCCTCCGCCTCTCCCAACCTCTCCGTCGCGCTCAGGGTGAGCCCACACTCTTTTTCCCTCTCTCAGCGCACGAAACCGAGGCCCGAGTCGCCGTGGCCGTCGAGCCAAGCTCCGGCAGCCGCGCCTTCCGTCGCCGGCGTGCCTCCAGTGCCTCCCCGTGGCCGCCTTGTGCTCTGGGCGACGCGGGCGAGCGCAAGGAGCACCTCGGCGCCCTTTGCTTGGCAAATGGTGCCCGGAGCCACCTTTGCCCGTGGGCGCCGCCGCGTGCAGTGGCTGCCGCCGGCCGGTTTGGCCATTAGGACACTTAATCACTCCCTAACCCCACCCTAAACAGCCACAGACGGGTGGGCCCTGCCCCCTTAATTAAGCACTGCTTAATTAATTAAAAAGGGATTAACCCCCTGTGTCAATGACAAGTGGGTCCCAGGAGTCAGTTGACTGGTCGGCGCCCACATGACGTCATCCTGATGTCATGCTTACGCCGTAATTCTTTTAGCTAATTAACAGAAATTCCAGAAATTGTTAAATCTTTGAAATTGAATAACTTTTAGACCACAACTCCAAATTAAATAAATAATATATGAAAAATTATCAGAAAAATGCGAAGAATCCAATTATGCATCTTTCGTGCATGAGAAAATATTTTACAATGAACAAACAGTAGCAAATGCAATATGGATAATTTTGAATATTCATTTGGAGTTTGAATTTGGAATTCTTTTCCAAATATACTTCAATTAACATGTTGCAACATGAACATAGAGCACATCAGTACCATGCCATGCTATGTTTCACATCTTGATTGTGCATTGCAATGTGATGTTTACAATGTTGTTGTCTCGGTGTTTGCCTCTTCTCGATAGATTCATTGCCGGACGTAGTTTCCGACTGCCCTCAGGACTGACACCTCGTGATCGTCAACAAGGCAAGCAACCCCCATTGATCATATCTATATAAACCCATTTTCCCTCTTGTTCTCTTATGCATGATTAGGTGATTCACATGTTACCGTTCTACCGCTAGTTGAACCCATCCTTTGCATGACCTATCATTGCTGCCACAGTATTAAGCAAACCTCAACCTAGCAGATCCAGGATTGTTTGTGTTCATCATGTGGCCCTTCATCCATGTTATTCTAATGCTATGCTAGAGTTGTATGCAATGAATTTGATCCATCTGGGTGATGTATCGGGATGGTAGAGAACAATGCAACATGATGGTAATGTGTTGGTGAAGTCACCCTAACAAAGGTGAACAATGAGAGGCTGTGTAGGAGTACATAGTGGTTTGTCTCATTTACACTTCCCTAGGCCCCGAGTTCTCGTGTTGTGATCCAAGACAAGAGTACTTCCACATGCAGGGCTATGGCACCCCGTTTGGCCTACTAACTCACCCCGATTTTTGTCCAGTATTCGCATGGGTTATTGCTTCTTCGAATTGATTTTGTGCCGGTGTGGGAGGAGATGCACAGTTACTTTGTAGAACAGTTTTAGGAAAGTGCAGTTCCATCCGTCGAGGTGGGCTTGTGGGACGTCCATACATCGTCTGGGTCCTGAACAGAAACCCCGGCCGGATGCCCGATTGGGGTACATACTCAGATAGGCAATCCCCTGGACTAGAGTTGGAGCCGTGAGGTAAGTGCCTTGGTGTTTATCCTCGTCCGACATCCGCTTGAAGGATGACGAGTCACGGGCGGTAAGTGATGACACGTGTGTGAAGCGTACACCCCTGCAGGGTAATGATCTATTCGAATAGCCGTGTCCGCGTTTATGGACTACTTGGAGACCTTTACTTGATTATTAGACAAGTCAAATGGATACTCTAAAAATCTTCAAGATAAGTGTGAGTGCCATGGGTTGCTTCCTCATGGGGAAGTCGAGGAAGGATCCATGGTGGTGTATTGATGTGGTGATCAAGATTAGATGGACTCGAGTGCGCCTCTCATCTCAACTCTATGTAGTCGTAGTAGAGGATAGCAAAGTCAAAGCTTTCTGCATTACAACCCCACTTGACTTTACCTTGATACCTGAGCATAAGTAGTATAGTTCTGATGTAAGTCTTGCTGAGTACGACTTTGTACTCACTTTTGCTTAAATTATGTTTTAGAGATGAGACCACTGACCCTGATGGTGGCCTCTACCTCGAGCTCGACGCCGACTAAGTTGTATAGTTCCAGACAGCAGCCTGGTTCCTTTGGAGGGTCATTGTATTTTCTTTCAGGCTTCTTAAGCCATTTTTTAACCTTGTCTTTACTAAGACATAATTTGCTTCCATTGCTGCTTGATGTAATGTTGGATCACAGTCATGTGATCTCTGCTTGTAACACAACTACTATGTCTGCTCAGTTTAGCAGATGCAATAAAGTCTATGAGTTTGTAGAGTTCTTGTTGTGTTACCTGCTGTTATACACTTGGCATGCATGCTGCGTGTATGTTTATATCGTGCATGTCATGTGTGGGGTTTGATAGCTTAGTTGTGCTCTCGCCGGAGGTATTTCTTAGACCAAGTGGCCCTGAGATGTGCGCAGCTTGGGGCATTGCGATGTGATTGCTCGTGACTCTGCCACGTGGCACACTTTGTTGTATGATTGAGCCCGCCCGAGATCCCGACTAAGAGATCGGGCTGGAGTCCGGTTATGTAAGTGTTATGATTCAATCGATAATATGGTTGAGGCGACTTGTCTATGAGTATGGGATTTCACCACCCATAATTATTTAGACTTGTGAGCGGTTGATGATGACCCATCTCAGTTGATCATCCGGGCCTGGATGGGATGCCCCTCACGTTCGAGCTTTCCGAGAGTGTCTTGTACTTCGCCTTATCTTCTTAGACAACTGGGTATGGCTCTCGGCTCTCCATATGATTGAGTTGTGACTGGAATTACATATGAAAATTCCGGGTCCCGACAGTCTTGGTATCAGAGCAGGACTGTCGGTAGGACTATCAAGCCTTGGCCGATGTCGAGTCTAGCATTCTATAGTTATATAGTTACTTTGGGTATAAGGGAACAACATAAGACTTCTTTTTTCTCCTTACCCTCACCGATCTGATTTCTGAGTCATCCTCATCTTGTTCTACGTGAAGATAGGACTAGGCTCCTCTTTGTGTGTACTAGGACATCTCGTTGATTGCTTCTTTGTAGCCGTAGAAGTGTTGTTGTACCCAGTTTCATCATTCTATCGAGTTCTTGAGAAAGTTCTGTCCCAATTCTTGCAGGTTGTCTCATTTTTCATTCCGGTACAACCGTTATGCTGTCCGATTCATTCTAGGAATTCTTGTTAAAAAGCATCACATTTCTAGAATCCGGTGTTGATGCATTTTCAAGTCTTTCCTCCCACTTCAAATGTCTTTTAGCTAGAGTAACCATGCTAACCAGTGTGTCAGGGTACATTGTTACTTTGACATATCTGTTGTAGTTCTTAGGGAGCCATGATCATCCACAAGAAAACGACCCAGTAAGCGAGCTCCGTATGTATATATTTTTACCCGTGTGATGAATCTAGCCACCGTTCTTGAAATTGCCCTCAAATGTCATTCATTAGTAGCCAAACCTCCATGAGGACATTGTATGACTTATTCTAGAAGTTGTTCCTTATGGATCCTTTATGTCCCGAAGTCCGGCCTTTACTTGATGACCATATCGGTGCTACTTCGAAGCATGATCATGGTATCTAGAACATCAAGAAGAACATTAGAAGCGGAGTGATAAATGTCTCTCGGTCGATCATCCAGACAAGTTATGTTGGCAAGCATCTTGCTATACCAAGTAAACACATCTGAGAAGGTGTTATCTTCCTTTGCAACCGCATCCCCCACATATATCCATCATGGTTGTATGAAGTGTTACCAAGATCTTCGGCACAGATTTGGTTAAGCCATATGAATGTGGAATGCTCAAGCTATAGAAAGCATGCTCAACCACTAGGTTATATCCTTCGGTATGAAATGGGATTGTGCCTCTGTTTGCCGAATTATCTCTATAACCATAATTTCCATCCAAATCTGAGTATGCCATTCTTTCGAATTCCTTCGACGATCGTTTTTGTATGCCTCAGTCTGGTGCAAGAAACTTCTATGATCATTGTATCAAAAGTTATTCTTTTTGCCTGACTTGGGAGATATTCTTGAGTCACCTCCCCTAAGGTGTCTCGTTGTGGTATTAAGGGAAACCTAAATCCACGCTACTTCGAAAACTTGTTCATTATCTACTTATGCGTGGAACTGTTGCCTACCAATTTGAAACTTACTCTTCCTCCTTCCATCATTTTGATGTGTGTCTTGTGTCTCACCTCAAGAGTTTCTTTCATATCTCATTCCATGAGTTCATCATGAGGTTCTCGGTCTTCTTGAAGATGCATCCTTGAAGAATTTTCCCTCTTACCTTACGTCTTGAATCTCGGGACGAGATTCTTTTGAGTGGGGGCGAGTTGTCACAACCCTAGTTTTGGTATGTGCTTTTTTATTTCTAGAAATAAGGCATCATGTTTAAATTCCTTTATTTAATAATTGAGGATTTGGAAAAGCCTAAAAAAGAATTTAAATAAATGGCTAGACCAAAATCTTTTTCAAAAAATCTTCTGATGATTTTGAAAATCTCTATAAATGGGCATGATCACATTTCATGTGTTGTGGGTCCAACCACATGCTCAAGGAATTTTAAAAAATTCAAACAGAAGATTGGAAATTAAATTTAAATGATATTTGAATTGGATTCAAATATTTTGAATTTCCAAAAATCTCAAACAGTGGGAGTGGCTATTTATATGTCACATAAGTCCAAATAAAATGTTTGGGTATTTTTATCCAAAACAAAACAAAGAAACAGAAAACAATAAAAGAAAAACTCACCTAACTCACCTTCTGGCCCAACTGGCAGCAGAAGTCGGGCCAGCCCGCCAGGGGCATGCCCGTCTTCTTCCTCTTGCCAGAAGGAGGGACAGCCGAGCCGTGCTCCTCGCATGGCCGCCACATCCTGCTTCTGGCCACGGAGCTGACTTCTCCCCTCGCCCTTATCCCCACCGTGGAGTCTCCCTGTGCCCCTCTTACTTTCCCCGTCTCTCTCTGGCCAGCTCTCTGATAGAGGCGGGGTGTCCCGATCTTTCGATGAGAGATAACTATCGATTTGGTGGAGACGACTCTGACGATCCGACTACGAACGTGCAACAACGTCGCGCCTTAGCAATCGCTAAACCAATCTCCGGAGGTTATTGACCACGTCGGAGCACGATCAACCTGACCACGAAGGTCTAGTGCCTGCAAGCAATCGAAGAACAAGCAAGAACTATGATAAAGCAATCTGAATATTGCGAATATGTAGTTGAAGTATGAATAAAGTTGGGATTCCGAAAGCGGTCTTGATCTGGTCGTTGGACACAAACCGAATACACGAAGATGCAGCAATTAGCTAAGCAGTCTTTTTAACTAAAAGAAATCCAAAGAAAAACCCTAGGGGTTGATCTACTTATATAGGACTAAAGGGTGGAGGCCAAGGGGGGGGGAAGGACATCCCAAGGAGTCCTAAAACTAAACCTAGGTCGTACAAGGCACTTGGGCCCATGTGGAGGTGATGCAACACCTATTGAGTTGGACTTTGATTCGGATTCTGCTGCTGGGTCGCACCGTTTTCGCAATATCTCCACGCTCCGAAGGAATTTGAAGGTGAAACCAATTGCGTTGGAAACTAGACGAGATAAGCTATCACCAGAAAAAAGAATCACCCAATTTGGAGTTCGTATGTAGAAACGGCGGCTGTTTGAAGTTGGGTATATCTCTGCAGTCCGAATCTGAGTCCATGACGTGAAAGACTTGGTCTCTATCTTCTCTTGGGCCAAAAGTGACGTGAAATAACTTCTTGTACAGCACACAATCATGCCCCTTTGTATTGACTTCATTTCTTGATCAAATATAGAGGAATTAATGGTCATATCCATGATAATTATGTCCTCATCATCTTCATGCTTGAACATGCTCCAATGCTCATCCTTCTTGTCCATGCTAGGTCCTTCATTTGTCAGCAACAGAAATATATCGACGTTAGGCAGCATCATATTCACATGAACATTAGAAACATTACCAAGAAGCGAAAGTACCTGATAATTTAATTGGTGTGCACGATCTCTAGTAATTGGTCCAGTAGGTATATTAGCAGGGGTTGTGACTGTAACTATGGTAGCCATGTCCTCATCATCCTCCCCTTCTTGAAAATAAAGCCGTCCCCGGCGTTTCTTAATCTGAAATGTGGCTAACAAAAGAGACAAGGTGTACATGTTGTATATATATATGTCATCCATTCTTACTTCCCTTAGTTTTTGGACATGTAACACATGTATATATGAGTAACTTTCGTATGTCGTGAAATATAAACATATATGATCATCACAATACATAAACGACATGAAAGTATTGCAACTTAGTTTGCATATATAAGTGAAGCTCTTATTCATATCTAAAGATGTACAATGCTCATCATTAAACCATCCCAATATCGGTGAAGAAACATTAATGTTTTTCGAAGGGCATGCTACAACAGGCTTAACTAAGTAGTCATGCAAGAAGTCATTCGACGCAGAATCATCACCAAGATTAGAGGTCATATCAAAATGATTAAGAGTTGACAGTTTCATAATAGTAACATGATTATCCAAAATAGATGGTGTGCTCAAATCAACAGGTAACTCAAGACATGATGTATTAAAGTCTATTAGGCAAGCAACATCTTCATGTGAAGTTATGACATTCTCGAAAATTGGTTGTGTGATGAAACTACTGGATAGCTCAACACATGTTGCTTTTAAATCAGCAAGGTTCTCATGTGGAGGGGAAAGATCCATACTTTTGTCACTACCTTTTTGTGATGATAGATCAGATATTGGAGGAGTGCTTACGACAATTGATGTGGTTATGGTAGTGCTCATAGTGGTTGAAGGAACAACCTTCTCAACTTGTGGTATTTGCACATTCCGCTTGTTCGTCTTCTGGGCAACACGTCTGTCGATTTCCTGTTCAGCTTTACAAGAAAGACGAAACAAACGATCCATAGGATAACACTTTTCATGAATTAGGATATCCTGAATGTCACGGTTTAAACCTTGCCAAAATATGTCCATGAAATATTCTTCACTTTCCTCTAAAAGAGAATGCAAGAATGTAGTTTCTAAAGCATCATAATATTCTGAAACAGTTTTAGTACCTTGTTTTAAATTTTTTAATTTCCTAACCTTGTCACGAGTATAATAAGAGGGAACGAATCTATATCGCATAGCAAATTTGAGATCATTCCAAGTATTAGGTATATAATCAGGATATAAACTACAATATTCATTCCACCAAATAGAAGCAAAATCTTTGAAAGCACTAATTGCAGTTTTTACTTTCTTATGCTCAAGAAAATTATGGGAAACAAATAAATCATTTATTTCAAACTCCCACTCAATGTATAAATCAGGTCTTAGACGTCCATGAAAGTGTGGTATAGAAACAATAACCTGATCATGTGCATGCTTATGTGTGTTTACCTTTTGCTGTGACTGTTGTGTAGTTGTAGGTGGTGGCAAATCTCCAACTATAGCTGCCGCCCAAGAAGATCTAACTCTAGAACCTGCCATGATTAGTAGAAAACAAGAAACAAATCACAAGTATATGTCCCTATGAACTACTAGGATGTGGTGGTAAAATGCTCACAGGATAGCAAATATCAATGTCTTACTAGTTCTTACCATGGAGCAGGTGGTGATCGGCAACCAACGGTGTCAAAGAACTCCAAAGATTAAGTAGAGCGATTGCCAGGTGAACGCGTATACACGATGTAGAAATATGTGGAGCTTGGAAGGCTTTAATATGGTGGCAAAAATATCAGCAATAATCAATTCAGAGATGCAAAATTGAATTAACGCTCAACGACGATACTGTGCTGGTCCTAGTCTAGACCGGACTAGAGACGCGAGCCTAGAACACTAATGTGGTCACGGCGTAGCACAACTAGCAGCTATGAATGATATGAAGTAGCTCTGAATAGCAAGATATAAGTGAAGATCATCAACAGAGCAAAGATAATGGTGAAAATAGGCTCCAAATCAAGATACACCAATATTCTCCCTACAACTTTCCTCTGAAATATATTTGCTAATTTTTTGATATTTTTCCTCCAATAGGGCACTGACTTAAGCTTTCCGACGCAATAAGAATCACTCAATTTAGAGTTCGGATGAGGTGTCAAAAAAATTGAGAATCAGCCCGAAATCTGACAAAAACTGTGTTCGGAAACTTTAGAGGTCAAAAAGTCCGTCTTAGAAGCCGATCTGGACTTTCAAATAACACACTAGCTCCAGAACTATTTAGAAGCGGCTCGGAAATATCTTTAATTTGAGTACTCGTGGAGCCAAAACGGACTTCGGATGACAAAGTTATGCCCGTTTTAGTGGACACTGCTCAAAATTGATTCCGACGAGATTTCAAATACGAGTTCAACTAGAGATAGATCCGAAATTTTTCTTCTTTTTTCTCTTTTTTCCTTTTTTCTTTCTTTTTTTCCTTTTTCTCTTTTTTCAACTCTTTTTTCTCTCTTTTTCTATGGTGGATGGTAGAAGTAGGCAGCGGATGGGATGATGGTGCAGCGGCGGCGGTGACTAACGTGAACAGAACTCGAAACTCTAAAGGACTAGATACTAAGACCAGCAACTGAACACGACGATGCAACCGATAATTCAATAAAGCAAAGCACCGAAAAGAAAATTGCGAAGTCTCAGATTGGTTTGGATATGATGATCTAATCCTATTTTTATGGCTTTTTGTGTGGATGATAGGTGATAAAAAAACAGATCTAATATATGGATGTGGAATTCTCACCGAGCAACCTGAAAACTGATACCACTTGATAGAGGCGGGGTGTCCCGATCTTTCGATGAGAGATAACTATCGATTTGGTGGAGACGACTCTGACGATCGGACTACGAACGTGCAACAACGTCGCGCCTTAGCAATCGCTAAACCAATCTCCGGAGGTTATTGACCACGTCGGAGCACGATCAACCTGACCACGAAGGTCTAGTGCCTGCAAGCAATCGAAGAACAAGCAAGAACTATGATAAAGCAATCTGAATATTGCGAATATGTAGTTGAAGTATGAATAAAGTTGGGATTCCGAAAGCGGTCTTGATCTGGTCGTTGGACACAAACCGAATACACGAAGATGCAGCAATTAGCTAAGCAGTCTTTTTAACTAAAAGAAATCCAAAGAAAAACCCTAGGGGTTGATCTACTTATATAGGACTAAAGGGTGGAGGCCAAGGGGGGGGGGAAGGACATCCCAAGGAGTCCTAAAACTAAACCTAGGTCGTACAAGGCACTTGGGCCCATGTGGAGGTGATGCAACACCTATTGAGTTGGACTTTGATTCGGATTCTGCTGCTGGGTCGCACCGTTTTCGCAATATCTCCACGCTCCGAAGGAATTTGAAGGTGAAACCAATTGCGTTGGAAACTAGACGAGATAAGCTATCACCAGAAAAAAGAATCACCCAATTTGGAGTTCGTATGTAGAAACGGCGGCTGTTTGAAGTTGGGTATATCTCTGCAGTCCGAATCTGAGTCCATGACGTGAAAGACTTGGTCTCTATCTTCTCTTGGGCCAAAAGTGACGTGAAATAACTTCTTGTACAGCACACAATCATGCCCCTTTGTATTGACTTCATTTCTTGATCAAATATAGAGGAATTAATGGTCATATCCATGATAATTATGTCCTCATCATCTTCATGCTTGAACATGCTCCAATGCTCATCCTTCTTGTCCATGCTAGGTCCTTCATTTGTCAGCAACAGAAATATATCGACGTTAGGCAGCATCATATTCACATGAACATTAGAAACATTACCAAGAAGCGAAAGTACCTGATAATTTAATTGGTGTGCACGATCTCTAGTAATTGGTCCAGTAGGTATATTAGCAGGGGTTGTGGCTGTAACTATGGTAGCCATGTCCTCATCACTCTCCCTCTCTCCCTCGTTCAATTTCTCCGCCACCAGAGAAGAACTGGAGTCCGCCGTCGAACGCTAATGCGGCCATCTACGTCTTCTCGCCGCCCATCCATGTCCAGGAGCTCCATCGCGACGCCTTCAACCCCTCTGCCAGGCCAATCGAGCCGAGGTGCCCGTACAACGACGATCCCGACCTCTTTTTCCTTTATAGCCGCTGGACCTCGCCGTCAAATTCGCCACTACCGCTGCTCCTCCGCCTCTCCCAACCTCTCCGTCGCGCTCAGGGTGAGCCCACGCTCTTTTCCCCTCTCTCAGCGCGCGAAACCAAGGCCTGAGTTGCCGTGGCCGTCGAGCCGAGATTCGGCAGCCGCGCCTTCTGTCGCTGGCGTGCCTCCAGTGCCTCCCCGTGTCCGCCTTGTGCTCTGGGCGACGCGGGCGAGCGCAAGGAGCACCTCGGTGTCCTTTGCTTGGAAAATGGTGCCCGGAGCCTCCTTTGCCCGTGGGCGCCGCCACGTGCAGTGGCTGCCGCCGGTTAGCCGACGGCCGATTTGGCCATTAGGGCCCTTAATCACTCCCTAACCCCACCCTAAACAGCCACAGACATGTGGGCCCTGCCCCCTTAATTAAGCACTGCTTGATTAATTAAACAAGGATTAACCCCCTATGTCAATGACAGGTGGGTCCCAGGCGTCAGTTGACTGGTCAACGCCCGCTTGACGTCATCCTGATGTCATGCTTACACCGTAATTCTTTTAGCTAATTAACAGAAATTCCAGAAATTGTTAAATCTTTGAAATTGAATAAATTTTAAACCATAACTCCAAATTATATAAATAAATAATGAAAAATTATCAGAAAAATGCAAAGAACCCAATTATGCAACTTTCATGCATGACAAAATATTTTACAATGAACAAACAATAGCAAATGCAATATGGATAATTTTGAATATTCATTTGGAGTTTGAAGTTGGAATTCTTTTCCAAATATACTTCAATTAACATGTTGCAACATGAACATAGAGCACATCAGTACCATGCCATGCTATGTTTCACATCTTGATTGTGCATTGCAATGTGATGTTTACAATGTTGTTGTCTCGGTGTTTGCCTCTTCTCGATAGATTCATCGCCGGACGTAGTTTCCGACTGCCATGAAGAGTGACACCTCGGTATCGTCAACAAGGCAAGAAAACCTGATTGATCATGTCTATATAAACCCATTTACCTCTTGTTCTCTTATGCATGATAAGGTGAATCACATATTACCGTTCTACCGCTAGTTGAACCCATCCTTTGCATGACCTATCATTGCTACCACAGTATTAAGCTAACCTCAACCTAGCAGATCAAGGATTATTTGTGTTCATCATGTGGCCCTTCATCCATGTTATGCTTGTGCTATGCTAGAGTTGTATGCAATGAAGTTGATCAATCTGGGTGATGTATCGGGATGGTAGATAACAATGCAACATGATGGTAATGTGTTGGTGAAGTCACCCTAACAAAGGTGAACAATGAGAGGCTGTGTAGGAGTACACAGTGGTTTGTCTCATTTACACTTCCCTAGGCCCCGAGTTCTTGTGTTGTGATCCAAGACAAGGGTACTTCCACATGCAGGGCTATGGGACCCCGTTTGGCCTACTAACTCACCCCAATTTTGGTCCAGGATTCGCATGGGTCATTGCTTCTTCGATTTGATTTTGTTCCGGAGTGGGAGGAGATGCACAGTTACTTCGTAGCACGGTTTTAGTCAAGCGCAGTTCCATCCGTCGAGGTGGGCCTGTCGGACCGTCCATACATCGTCTAGGTCCTGAACGGAAACCCCGGCCGGATTCCCGATTGGGGTACATACTCAGATAGGCGATCCCCTGGACTACAGTTGGAGCCGTGAGGTAAGTGCCTTGGTGTTTATCCTCGTCCGACAACCGCTTGAAGGATGACGAGTCACGGGCGGTAAGTGATGACACGTGTGTGAAGCGTACACCCCTGCAGGGTAATGATCTATTCGAATAGCCGTGTCCGCGGTTATGGACTACTTGGAGACCTTTACTTGATTATTAGACAACTCAAATGGATATACTCTAAAAAACGTCAAGATAAGTGTGAGTGCTTTGGGTTGCTTCCTCGTGAGGAAGTCGACGAAGGATCCATGGTGGTGTATTGATGTGGTGATCAAGATTAGATGGACCCGAGTGCGCCTCTCATCTCAACTCTATGTAGTCGTAGTATAGGATAGCCAAGTCAAAGCTTTCTGCATTACAACCCCACTTGCCTTTACCTTGATACATGAGCATAAGTAGTATAGTTCTGATGTAAGTCTTGCCGAGTACGACTTTGTACTCACTTTTTCTTAAATTATGTTTAGAGACGAGACCACTGACCCTGATGGTGGCCTTTACCTCGAGCTCGACGCCGACTAAGTCGTATAGTTCCAGACAGCAGCCTGATTTCTTTGGAGGGTCGTTGTATTTTCTTTCAGGCTTCTTAAGCCATTTGTTAACCTTGTCTTTACTAAGACATAATTTCCTTCTGTTGTTGCTTGATGTAATGTTGATCACAGTCATGTGATCTCTGCTTGTAATACAACTACTATGTCTGCTCAGTTTAGCAGATGCAATAAAGTCTATGAGTTTGTAGAGTTCTATTTGTGTTACCTGCTGTTATACACTTGGCATGCATGTTGCGTGTATGTTTATATCGTGCATGTCATGTGTGGGGTTCGATAGCTTAGTTGTGCTCTCGCCGGCGGTCTTTCTTACACCAAGTGGCCCTGAGATGTGCGCAGCTTGGGGCATCGCGATGCGATTGCTCGTGACTCTGTCACGTGGCACACTTTGTTGTATGATTGACCCCGCCCGAGACCCCGACTAAGAGATCGGGCTGGAGTCTGTTTATGTAAGTGTTATGATTCAATCGATAATATGGTTGAGGCGACTTGTCTATGAGTATGAGATTTCACCACCCATAATCATTTAGACTTGTGTGCGGACGATGAGGACCCATCTTAGTTGATCATCCGGGCTTGGATGGGATGCCCCTCACGTTCGAGTTTTCCGAGAGTGTCTTGTACTTGGCCTTGTTTGCTTAGACAAGTGGGTATGGCTCTCGGCTCTCCATATGATTGAGTTGTGACTGGAATGACATAGGCAAATTTAGGGTCCCGACATTTTTACGGCGCCCAATAAAATAACGCATTTATTAAATAAACGGCGTATTCCGTTCCAGTGGCGATGGCTGGTGTTGTGCCAGTTGCGTCGGTGCTCGGGTGAAACCCGGTGTCGCAAAGGTCGTGTGCCGTGGTGGAAAAGGGTCGGTCTCGCATCCGATACGAGAAATATGGGGTAAAATATTCACCGATTAATAATTCGGCGAAGCAAACACTTCAAACAATACAGGCAATCATCACAGCAATGCAACAAACAAATTTTTTAATTTGGGTAAAAATCCAGGTTTGTTAGATCAATGAACCCGATATGATTCAATTTTGAGCTCTTCCATGTTTGAGTTCAATGTTGCTTTTTGCTCTTCTGTGTCTTGTCAAAATGACTCAGGGAAAAAATTACGGGCAATTTATATCCATATCACCTGTAGCCCCCAAGCTCTGAGTTTATCATCTCGTGATGAATTGGAGTTTTGTATATAAATAGCCTTGCTGGTGTAGCCCCCAAGTGTCGGGTTGTCTTGCCTGCTGCAACCTGGGACTTGTACTTGTGAAGTTTGCTTCGAAGTAGTGTAGCCCCCAAGTGCCGGGTTGTCTTTCCTGCAGCAACCTGGGACTTACAATTTCTTGCTTGTTTTCTGATATCGGCAAGAATTATATGCCAAAGCCAGCAATTTTTGTTGAAGCCGGCAAATGTTTGCTTGCTTATAGAAATCGATGAATGAGAATTTGCTGAATCCGGTAGATATGATATGATGGGTTGTGTTCCCAGCTTCCAAATAGAGTGGCCCTTAGAGTGCTGGAATATGTTTCCTTCAGCAACCTGAAATAATGTGTGCTAACTTCAAGTCGGTATGAGCATCTGAATGTGGCGAGAACCGGTGCGACGAAAGTCAACTTATATATTTTATATGGCGAGAGCCAGCGCGACGAGAGTCGACTTATATATGGAAATAGTCGTTTTCAATGGATATCGACTTGTATGTATGGCGATAGCCGGTTTCGATCGAATATTGACGATATTTTTGGCATAAGACAGTTGCGATCGAAGATTGACTTTATTTTTGGCAAAAGCCGGTTGCGATCGAAGATAGACTTTATATTTGGCGAAAGCTGGTTGCGATCGAAGATCGACTTTATTTTTGGCGAAAGCCGATTGCGATCGAAGATCGACTTTATTTTTAGCGAAAGCCGGTTGCGATCGAAGATCGACTTAAGAATGAGGAAGATGCAATGATGTTTTGAATGCAAAAATGGATATGCAAAGGCTAGTAGAAGCCGACTTAGACCTCATATTCTCGCGTTGAGAGAGATTATTGGTACAGGAGTCGAAACATCTCTGTAGAGCCGGCTTTCCTGGAACCGGAACTCATCAAGGAGTCAGAATTTTTTGATGAACCGGGAATCGCTTGGAGATCCGGAATTTTAAATGAGTTGGAACACGTCAAGGAGCCGTAATTTTGGATGAACCGGAATCTCATTGTTTGAGCCGAGATTTTCCAATAAGCCGGAACTCACAAAGGGAGCCACGATTTTCAATAAACCGGAACTCAAGAAGGGAGCCGGGATATTCAATAAACCGGAACCCACGAAGGGAGCCAGGATTTTCAATAAACCAGAACTCACGAAGGGAGCCGGAATTTTTGCAATGACCGAAATTGGAGACGGGATTTAACCAATAATCCAGAGCTCAATGAAAGAGCCGGAATTTTTTCAATGAATGGAATCTATGCCGGGATTTTACCATCGAAATCAATGCACCAAAATTTGTGATGGTCAATTATAATCCGTCGTTGAAACATAATATATCTCCATCTCTGATGGATCCTGTAGGAGGTGTAGCCCCCGAGTCTTGAGTCGACTCGAGGAGTTGGCTGCGAACTCCATGTATCTGGCTTGATAAAGAAACAAGAAATGATCTGATGATGAAGAGATAATCTAGAGAACCATGGAAGGCAACAGTGGTGAGGTTGTGACCGATCTTCGTAGGAATCGACGGTTGATAGTTTGGCCAATATGTTGAGCCGGTGATAGTGATGGCCAAGCGCTTGTAAGCTGACGCATATGTGTCTGATAATTTTGCTCAAACGGTAGTTGTCCCAATGTCCGAATGCAAACCGATGATAAGTTGAGCTAAATTTGTGGTTGGATTTCGTGATCTTGCGTAGATCCGAAAATGCGTTTTAGTGCGGGAGTCGGCCACGGAGATCTAACCGTTGGAATTTTTTGAAATTCTTTCTGGTGGTAAAGGATTATATCCCGCAACTTTCCATTGGAGGGATCTTCGAAATGATGTATGAGTCAACCTCGAGAATTTATTTTTGCTGAAATCGTGCGGAGTTCCACCAGATTTTGATAGTGCTTCAATGAAGGAGTCAGCCAGGGAGCTCTAGCCGTCGGAATTGGCTGAAATTTGAATAACATATAACCAACAAAATTTCCAATCTTATCACCTAAGGGATCTTCAATATGAGTTCCGAGTCACCTCCTGGAGAGTCCTCAATGCAGATGTTTTTTCTGTCATGCAAGCTGCCCTCGAGGGTCAATTGTTGAAGTCGAGTTTCGAGTCGCGCGCTCGATTTTTTTCTTCTTTTCTCCATGAGATTGATGTAGATATTGATGTAGATGTTGGAGAAACCGAGGTTGCAGTGCATCTGGGTCAGAATGAGTCCAACCAGATCTGGCGGATCATCGATTTTCTCTATCCCTGTGAGGATTTCCTCCAAGATGTCAACACCCTTCTGCGTAGGACCCACGATGGGCGCCAACTGTCGTGGAAAAGTCACGACAGATGTCCTCATGTGAGAACTTAATTATGGGGCCTTTGCTACGAGTGTACGAGGAAGAAGAACATCACAGAGAGAGAAAACGCGATTTTATATAGCTTCAGGCCCCGGGAAACATCGTCCGGTAAAGACCCTACATGTTGTTTGTGGCCAGGTCTTATTCCTTTTCTCACAGGGAGTCGCCAGCGTGTCGCCGACTCTCTTACAATTGTATTCAGGAGAAAGCCTACTTTGGCGAAAGTCTACTTTGGCGGAAGCCAACTCTCATGGCGAAAGCCTACTCTCATGGAGAAACCTACTCTCATGGAGAAATCCTACTCTCATGGCGAAAGCCTACTCTCATGGAAAAAGCCTACTCTCATGTCGGGAGCCTACTCTCATGGCGAAAGCCTACTCTAGTGGCGAAAGCCTACTCTGGTGGCGAAAGCCTCCTCTGGTGGAACTTGGCCTCTATGGGCGCCCTACCCCTCCTTATATAGGTGGAAGGGGGGGGCTTAAATGTGGAGTCATATTCTGATACAAACTAGTCTCATCTTGTATGGCTAGTCGGATATCAATCCGAGTCGTACTCTAAGTCTTCTAATCTTCCAAGTTGAGTTGACTCCTGTAGAGGAGAGTCTCCGTCAGGCCTACTCCTGTAGTGGAGAGTCTCCTGTCTGACCGACTCCTGTTGAGGAGAGTCACATGTCTGGCCGACTCCTGTCTAGCCGACTCCTGTTGAGGAGAGTCACCTATCTGCCGACTCCTATTGAGGAGAGTCACCTATCTGCCGACTCTTCTTGAGGAGAGTCACCTATCTTCCGACTTCTGTTGAGGAGAGTCACCTGTCTGCCGACTCATGGAGGTGACTCATGTCAGCCGACTCATGGAGTGACTCATGTCAGCCGACTCACGGAGGTGACTTATGTCAGCCGACTAATGGAGGTGACTCATGTCTTCTGCCGGCTCTAGTCTCCAGGACCTGTCTTCTACCGGCTCTAGTCTCTAGGACCTGTCTTCTGCCGGGTCTTAGCTGTGAGTAATCCCCCCGACAGATGCCCTCCACTCATTTGCATCTGCATTCATAGGAAGGTTAGTGATGAGTTCCTTTCGAACCCAAATCTGCTTCACTGGAGCGTCGTTCCTGCAGTTAGTTCTGATGTATCTGGCGAATACTTCACGAGTTAAATCTTTATATAGTTTATAGTTTGAGCTCAAATGACTCAACCATCACATCTGAGGAAGCATTATCATATCCAGATAAGGTATAGGAATCAGGAGGAGGCATTTTTGCCAGAACCCAAGTAGTCTTTGTGTATTGTTCTCGTTTCCAGTAAGAGCCATCATCATTGAGGTTTCGGGTGAAACCGACACCTTCTTTCATCAGATTCCTGTTGAGGATCTGTTTCTTGAGGACTTCATAGAGAATCTGAAGCCCTTTTAAACTCTTGAGCATTCCGGTTTCCAGAAGACTCTTCAACGTAGCATTTTCTTCAGCAATGTCTATGGTACCCTCAGATGAAAGGTTAGATACCACAGAGTTAGTTGATATAACAGATTCTGAAGATATTGAAGAACTAGGTAATGAAATGATACGATCATGCTCAATGCACTTTAAGCTTGGAGGAACAAACCCTTCCTGAGGCATAATGATCTGTTGGGAGAGAAGTGAGTCGTTTTCTTTCCTCAGATCATCAAGAGACATCCTCACCAGTTCAAGTTCTTGCTTTGTCATGAGAGCTCATGAGCCAGCTTCTCAAGATCAGTGAGGAATGCCTCATGGCGACTGATCAAATCATCAAACTTTGACTGAATTTTTTTAGATTCGTCAGTCATTTTCTGAGATTTTGTCATTTCCTCAACCAACACATCATCACTTTTCTTTAGGGAGTTCGAATTTTCTCAAATGCACGTTGTTGCTTTGATGCAAGATTAGCAAGTTTAGCATAGTTTTCATTAGAATCTTCATGATGAGGACATCTCTACTAATGTTACACCCACATCTTCACCAACTACACATACTGGACCAGTTACTAGAGCACGTGCACGTCAACTAAATTATCAGGTACTTTCGTTTCTTGCGAATCCTTCTAATGTTCATGAACATATGATGCTGCCTAAATTAGATACTTTTGTTTTGCTTATGAATGAAGGACCTAGCATGGACAAGAAGGACGGTCATTGGAGCGGGATCAAGCATGGAGAAGAAGGTGCGCGCGCGGGAAATAACAATGGAGCTTCCAGTGGGGATTTTCGCACTTTGAAGCCACCATAAGGCATGCATGAAGGCTTGGACGAAATACACGAGATGCCACTTCATTATTTTCGTCCAAGAGCAATTATAGGTGCTGCGTCACCTTAATATTGGGTTGGGCCCATGTAATTTCGAAATACCACATTATAGGCTGTTTTTAGAGTCCGTATGTGTGGGGAAACCGAGTTAGGGTTGTTTTCGGGCCCCACCTCCAAGGGGTCACGAAAATCCCCTCTGTTCCCCCATATATACAGCCCTTAGGGCGTCGTTTAGACTTGGGTTTTAATTAGATTTAAGTTAGCCATAGCCGCAACTTCGAGTTCTTCGTTTGTGTCGTCCGACCAGGCCAAGACCGCATTGGAACCCCAACTTCTGTTAATCTTTCATCTTATATTCGCAATATCCAGATTGCAATTCTTAGTTCTTGCTTGTTCTTCGATTGCTTGCAGGAATTGACCTTCGTGGTCAGGTTGATCGTGCATCCGCGGGATCAATAACCTCTCGGAGTTGGTTTAGCGATTGCTAAGGCGCAACGTCTTCGCACGTTCGTAGTCGGGTCGTGAAAGTCTACTCCACCAAAAATCGATCTCCATCATCTCATCGAAACATCGGCACGCTTTCCAGAGCAGTTTTTAGGCCAAAATTTTCAGGGGTAAAAAAATTTCATGCCCATACGTTCCTTAGGTCCAGAAACTCATTTTGAGACGTTCGCCACCATAGTGATTTTTTCGCACTTTTTCAGCCACCGCAGTCCCGCATCGCAAAAAAAAAAAAGAGAGAGAAAAAAAAATTCAGAGTGTGCTTCTCAGTTGTTTACGTACTGCGCCGTGCTTTCGTTGGTGTTTTAGGCTCGCGTCTCTAGTACGGTCTAGCCTAGGATCAGCACAGTACCGACGTTGAGTGTTTATTCAGCTTTGCATCTCTGTTTTGATTACTGTTGAGCTTTTTGCTACCATATTTGTCAAGCCTACCTACAGCTCCACATATATTCTACTTCGTGCGGTTGACACCTCCTGGCCATCGCTCTACCACATCTCTGAGAGTTTTGACCCGTTGGTTGTACATCACCACCTGCTGCTAGGTAAGAATCGGTAAGAACGAAAGAAAAGCTTGACGGATTTGTGCTTTCCACCATCCCACATCCCATTAGTAGAAGTAGGATCATATTCCTGTGTGTTTTCTATTTCTGCTAACCATGCCAGGATCACATGATGAAGTGGCGCGGGATGCACCCGATTGGGAGAACATGACAAACAAGGAGCTACATGATAAATTTGCACAAATGATGTCTGAACAGGTGAATGGCATCGAGACCAGATTTACAGAGGCAATTGATGGCGTGGAAAAGATGATCGACACCAAGCTCGACGCCAAGTTTACTGAGTTGATCGCACGCCTACCTACACAGCCTGCTGCCGCTCCAGCACAGCCGCACCCACCGCCACTACCACGTGCACGACGGATTCTGTTTCCGAGAGGACAAGCTGCTGGTATTGGTGCTCCTCCTGCTGCTGCAGTACCTGCTGCTGCTGCTTCTGACGTCGGCCAGGACGACAACTACGAGGGTGATTACGAGGAGGAGGTGGAACAGGAAGCGGCCTATGAACAGCCAGCTGGACGTCCACGTCCCAACATTCGCCACGGTCGACACCAACCACCCCCTCAGGTACGCGATGATGAACATGTGCCTAAACTTAAATTGAATCTTAAGCCGTTTGAGGGTAGATATATTCCTGATGCTTATCTTAATTGGGAGTTAGAAACTGAACAACGCTTTACATGTTTACAATATCCTGAGAATAGACGTGTTACTGCTGCTGTTTGTGAATTCACGGGATTTGCATCTATTTGGTGGTCTGAACATTGTAGATTGCATGCTAATAATATTCCAACTACTTGGGATGCTTTAAAATATGCTATGCGTACTCGCTGGGTTCCTCCTTATTATCAACGTGAATTGTTACAAAAATTACAGCGTTTGAGACAAGGAAAAAATTCTGTAGAGGAATATTATCAAGAATTACAAACTGGATTGATTAGATGTGGCCTAGTAGAGGATAATGAAGCTATGCTTGCACGTTTTATGGGTGGTTTAAACAGGGAGATACAAACTATTCTAGAATACAAGGACTTTGCTACTATCACTCGTTTGTTTCATCTTGCTTGTAAAGCTGAACGTGAAGTGCAGGATCGACAGGCCGCTACGAGACCTAACTTTTCTGCAGGACGAAATACATCATGGACATCGCGTGGAGCTTCTACATCCACACGTCCTGCTGCACCACCATCTACTTCAGCCGCTCATTCTTACAGGGAGCCACCAAAACAGCCAGCGCCACCATTCAAGGGTGCACAAAGTGGTCCAGCGGCGAGTTCTTCTTCATCCATGGCTTCCACAGGGCAAACACGAGATCGTGATATTAAATGTCGCAGGTGCCAAGGTGGAGGTCACTTCGCAAAAGGCTGTCCCTCCAAGCGTGTGATGACTATTACGGCGGATGGTGGGTATGAGTCAGCGAGTGACTATGATGAGGAGACTTTAGTTCTCATTGCTCATGAGGAACAGGGTGCCCATGATGATGCTCATGATATAGAGTATATGGCTCCTGATGATGCAGATAAGTATGCTAGTTTGGTTGCTCAACGTGTGTTAAGTGTGCAGGTAACGAAGGCCGAGCAAAACCAGAGGCATAATTTGTTCCACACAAAGGGAGTGGTGAAAGAACGTTCGGTTCGCATCATCATTGACGGAGGGAGTTGCAACAACTTGGCTAGCATGGAGTTGGTGGAGAAGCTATCTCTCACCACAAGACCACACCCCCATCCGTACTATATTCAGTGGTTTAACAATAGTGGTAAGATTAAGGTAACGCGTTCTGTTCGTGTGCACTTTAGCATTGCTGCATATGCTGATTATGTTGATTGTGATGTGGTACCCATGCAAGCATGCTCTCTTTTACTTGGTAGACCATGGCAATTTGATAGGAATGTTGTACACCATGGTAGGACAAATCAGTTTACTCTGGTTCATCAAGATAAAAATATTGCTTTACTTCCTATGTCTCCTGAACAAATTGTGAAAGATGATCTTGCTAGAGCTAGTAAAGCTAAACAGGAGAAAAATAAGAGTGAAAATGAGATAGCAGCTAAAGAATTTGAGCAACAACATAAGACTAATAGCAAATCTTCTTCTGCTGTTTCTAATGAAATTAAATTGACTAGTCCAACTTTGCTTGCTACTAAGGTTGATATTTCAGATTTGGATGTTAGTCAATATGTGTGCTATGCTTTTGTGTGCAAAGAAGCTTTGTTTTCATTTGAGGAATTGCCTCCTTCTTTGCCTCCTGTTGTCACTGACCTTTTGCAGGAATTTATTGACGTCTTTCCACAAGACGTACCACCGGGATTACCACCTATTCGAGGGATTGAGCATCAGATTGACTTAATTCCCGGTGCTTCGCTGCCCAACCGTGCGCCATACCGTACCAATCCGGAGGAGACGAAGGAGATTCAGCGTCAAGTACAAGAGCTACTCGACAAAGGTTACATACGTGAATCCCTTAGTCCTTGTGCTGTTCCTGTTATATTAGTGCCAAAAAAGGATGGAACATGGCGTATGTGTGTTGATTGTCGAGCCATTAATAATATTACTATTCGTTATCGTCATCCTATTCCTCGGTTAGATGATATGCTTGATGAATTAAGTGGCTCTACCATGTTTTCCAAAGTTGATTTGCGTAGTGGATACCATCAAATTCGCATGAAATTAGGAGATGAATGGAAAACGGCTTTTAAAACTAAGTTTGGATTATATGAGTGGTTAGTCATGCCTTTTGGGTTAACTAATGCACCTAGCACTTTCATGAGATTAATGAACGAGGTTTTACGTGCTTTCATTGGACGATTTGTGGTAGTCTATTTTGATGATATACTGATTTATAGCAAATCTTTGGAGGAACATTTGGATCATTTACGTGCTGTCTTTATTGCTCTACGTAATGCACGTTTGTTTGGTAACCTTGGGAAGTGCACCTTTTGCACCGACCAAGTATCGTTTCTTGGCTATGTTGTTACTCCGCAGGGAATTGAAGTTGATAAAGCCAAGAGAGAGGCGATTGAGAGTTGGCCGCAGCCCAAAACGGTCACACAAGTGAGGAGTTTTCTTGGCCTCGCTGGATTCTATAGGCGTTTTGTGAGAGATTTCAGCACCATTGCTGCACCTCTCAATGAGCTTACACGTAAGGATGTGCCTTTTACTTGGGGTACCGCACAGGAAGAAGCCTTCACGATATTGAAAGATAAGTTAACACATGCTCCTTTGCTCCAACTTCCTGATTTTAATAAGACTTTTGAGCTTGAATGCGATGCTAGTGGTATTGGTTTGGGAGGTGTGTTATTACAAGATGCTAAACCTGTTGCATACTTTTCTGAAAAATTGAGTGGGCCTAGTCTGAACTATTCTACTTATGATAAGGAATTATATGCTCTTGTTCGGACATTAGAAACTTGGCAACATTATTTATGGCCCAAAGAATTTGTTATACATTCTGATCATGAATCTTTGAAACACATAAGAAGTCAAGCAAAACTTAATCGTAGACATGCTAAGTGGGTTGAATTTATTGAGACTTTCCCTTATGTCATTAAACACAAGAAGGGGAAAGATAATATTATTGCTGATGCTTTGTCTCGTCGTTATAATATGCTTTCAAAACTTGACTTCAAGATATTCGGTTTAGAGACAATCAAAGAACAATATGCAAATGATGTGGAATTTAAAGATGTATTGCAGAATTGTAGAGAGGGTAGAACATGGAACAAGTTTGTGCTTAATGATGGGTTTGTGTTCCGTTCTAACAAGCTATGCATTCCAGCTAGCTCTATTCGTCTTTTGTTGTTGCAGGAGGTGCATGGAGGAGGATTAATGGGACATTTTGGCGTGAAGAAGACGGAGGACGTACTTGCTACACATTTCTTTTGGCCAAAGATGAGACGGGATGTTGAGCGTTTTGTTGCTCGCTGCACTACATGTCAAAAAGCTAAGTCACGACTCAATCCTCATGGTTTATACATGCCTTTACCTGTACCTAGTGTTCCGTGGGAGGACAATATCCATGGACTTTGTTTTAGGCCTGCCTCGAACAAAGAATGGGAGGGATAGCATATTTGTTGTCGTGGATAAATTTTCTAAGATGGCACATTTTATACCATGTCATAAAAGCGATGATGCTGCTAATGTTGCTAATTTATTCTTTCGCGAGATTATTCGCTTACATGGTGTGCCCAATACTATTGTCTCGGATCGTGATACTAAGTTTCTTAGCCATTTTTGGAGATGCTTATGGGCTAAGTTGGGGACTAAACTACTTTTTAGTACTACATGTCATCCCCAAACTGATGGACAAACTGAAGTAGTCAATAGGACTTTGTCTACTATGCTTAGGGCTGTTTTAAAGAGTAACTTAAAAATGTGGGAAGAATGTTTACCTCATATTGAATTTGCTTATAATCGTTCATTTCATTCTACCACTAAAATGTGCCCTTTTGAGATTGTTTATGGTTTTCTACCTCGTGCACCTATTGATTTGCTTCCTATTCCATCTTCGGAGAAGGTTAAATTTGATGCTAAGCAACGTGCTGAATTGATATTAAAAATGCATCAGTTAACTAAAGAAAACTTTGAGAAAATGAATGCTAGATACAAGCTTGCTGGTGATAAGGGTAGAAAGCATGTTGTGTTTGAACCAGGAGATCTTGTTTGGTTACATCTACGTAAAGATAGGTTTCCTGATTTGCGCAAGTCTAAGTTAATGCCACGAGCTGATGGTCCCTTTAAGGTTTTACAGAAAATTAATGATAATGCATATAAACTTGAGCTACCTGCAGATTTTGGGGTTAGTCCCACATTTAACATTGCAGATTTGAAACCTTATTTGGGAGAAGATAATGAGCTTCCGTCGAGGACGACTTCAATTCAAGAAGGGGAGGATGATGAGGACATCTCTACTAATGTTACACCCACATCTTCACCAACTACACATACTGGACCAGTTACTAGAGCACGTGCACGTCAACTAAATTATCAGGTACTTTCGTTTCTTGCGAATCCTTCTAATGTTCATGAACATATGATGCTGCCTAAATTAGATACTTTTGTTTTGCTTATGAATGAAGGACCTAGCATGGACAAGAAGGACGGTCATTGGAGCGGGATCAAGCATGGAGAAGAAGGTGCGCGCGCGGGAAATAACAATGGAGCTTCCAGTGGGGATTTTCGCACTTTGAAGCCACCATAAGGCATGCATGAAGGCTTGGACGAAATACACGAGATGCCACTTCATTATTTTCGTCCAAGAGCAATTATAGGTGCTGCGTCACCTTAATATTGGGTTGGGCCCATGTAATTTCGAAATACCACATTATAGGCTGTTTTTAGAGTCCGTATGTGTGGGGAAACCGAGTTAGGGTTGTTTTCGGGCCCCACCTCCAAGGGGTCACGAAAATCCCCTCTGTTCCCCCATATATACAGCCCTTAGGGCGTCGTTTAGACTTGGGTTTTAATTAGATTTAAGTTAGCCATAGCCGCAACTTCGAGTTCTTCGTTTGTGTCGTCCGACCAGGCCAAGACCGCATTGGAACCCCAACTTCTGTTAATCTTTCATCTTATATTCGCAATATCCAGATTGCAATTCTTAGTTCTTGCTTGTTCTTTGATTGCTTGCAGGAATTGACCTTCGTGGTCAGGTTGATCGTGCATCCGCGGGATCAATAACCTCTCGGAGTTGGTTTAGCGATTGCTAAGGCGCAACGTCTTCGCACGTTCGTAGTCGGGTCGTGAAAGTCTACTCCACCAAAAATCGATCTCCATCATCTCATCGAAACATCGGGACACCTTCGCCTCTATCACTTCATCAGTAGCATCATCGCAGGAAGAGTGTGAAGATACCTTGGAGCTCTTAGCCATGAAGCAGAAGGTGTGGGTGGTATCTTCGACCTCCTCATCAACTTGGTGAGTGACTTATTCCTCAGTGCTGAAGATTGACTTGCTGACCAACGTTGTGGCAAGAGCCAGACCAGCCACACCTTTATATTCTTCAGATTCTTCTTCCTCAGCTTCAAGATAAGAATCAGATTCTTCATAATCCAATTCCTTTCCGAGATATGTGCGGGCCTTGCGAGAAATGTTGTTCTTGTATCTAGCAGACTCTAAGGATCGTGAGGATTTATTCTTCGATCTTTCATCAGAACTGTCTTCTTTCCCCTTTTTCTTATTCTTCAGCTTCGCTTCCTTTTCCCAGAGAGGACATTCAGTGATGTAATGACCAGGTTTTTTGCATTTGTGACATAGTCTTTTTCTTGAGTCGACTGAGTCATCATCTCTGCTTCTTCTTAAGGACGACCTTGAGGAACTCCCGAAACAATTCTTCGTCGTTAACTTTTGGAACTTTCTGGTGAGGAGAGCTAATTCCCGACTGAGAGTTTAAGGATCATCAGAGTCAGCCTCAGATTCTTCATCAGAGGACACTTTTCATGCCTTAGCTTTTAGCGCGCGGACTTTTGCAGTGGATCCATACAAGTCTCGTTTCTTAGACAACTTCAGTTCATGAGCATTGAGGCGCTCGAGGATATCAGCAGGGTCGAGGGTCTTGAAATCAGGCCGCTGTTGAATCATCAGCGATAGTGTCGGGAGCTGGAATATGCATATGTAATTCTAGCCACAATTCAATCATATAGAGATCCGAGAACCATACCCACTTGTCTAAGCAGACAAGACCAAGTACAAGACACTCTCGGAAAGCTCGAACGTGAGGGGAATCCCATCCGGGCCTAGATGATCAACTGAGATGGGTCCTCATCGTCCGCTCACAAGTCTAAATGCTTATGGGTGGTGAAATCCCATACTCATAGACAAGTCGCCTCAACCATAATGTCAATGGAACCATAGCATTTACATAGACAACTCCGGCCCGATCATTTATTCAAGGTCTCAGGTGGGCTCGATCGTACAACAAAGTGTGCCACGTAACAGAGTTATGTGCAATCGCCTCACGATGCTCCAAGCTTCGCACAACTCAGAGCCACCTGGCTATAAAAAAGACCGCCGGCGTGAGCACAACTAAGATATCGAACCCCACACTAAGACATGCACGTTATAATCATACACGCAGCATACATTTCCAGTGTAAACAACAGGTACTCATCATATGAACTCTACAAAGTATACATCTTTATTGACTTACATAGAGTACACAAAGAGATCACATCACTGCGATCCAACATTCGTAGAAGCAACGGAAGCAACATAGGTCTGAGTAAAGACAAGTTTAACAAATGGCTTAGAGAAGCCTTATTCAATATAGAAGCCCTTCCACGAGGGACCAGACTGCTGTCTTGGACTACACTAGCTTAGTCCACATCGAGCTCAAGGTAGAAACCACCTTTGGAGTCAGTGGTTTCATATAAATAAACATAAATAAGAAAATGTCAGTACAAAGTCGTAGTCAGCAAGACTTACATCAGAACTATACTACTCATGCTCAGGTATCAAGGTAAAGGACATGGGGTTGTTATACAGAAGTGCTAGCTTTGACTTGGCTAATCCTGTACTACGAATACTAGAATGAGGTAAGGAGCGTACTCGAGTCCAACTATCCAACTCCCCCCAAAAATTACACCACTATGGATCCTTCCTCGACTTCCCACGAGAAAGCAAACCATAGCACTCACACTTATCTTGGCAAGTTTTAGAGTGACCATTGAAGTTTTCTAATAATGAAGCACATATAACCAAGTAGTCCATAACCGTGGACGCGGCTATTCGAATAGTTTTGTTAACCCTGCAGGGGTGTACCGCTACACACACATGACCATCAATTACCACCAAGTCTCGTCACCATTCAAGGGGTGCCGGCGAGGATGCTCACCACAACAGTTACCTCATGGCCGATCTAATCCATGAAAGACTCCTACCTCGGTTGGTTCCCATTATTGTGAACCTGGACAGTTTACCGAAGTGGACCTAGACGATGTGTGCGTGGTGAAAAAGCCAGTCTCGGTTGAGCCGTTCTTTTACTTAGCAGCCAGGCCACAAACCTACCAGAAATTTGAACTACTGCGACATATGGACATCGACACGGGATGAGTTAATAGGTTGAGAGGGGTCAGTGATCCCAATGTGTGGTTGTACTCTTTGTCTTGGATCACCACACAAGAACTCGGAATTAGGGAAGTGTTCAACGAGACAACGAACTGTGTACTCCTACACAGCCTCTCATTGTTCACCTTGTTTAGATCAAATTCACCAACACATTTCCACCATCATCATCATGATCACTGCCATCCCGACTCACATACCATTAACAACATTGTAACTCTAATCATGCAATAAGTAGTAACAGTTTCAGGGGCCACATGATATCAATCAACTCCTACATCTGCTAGGATTGTGGTTTTTCTTACTATTGTGACAAGATGATAGGTCATGCAAAGGAATGGGTTCAACTATGCGGTAGAAACGCATCATGGTAACATCCTAAACATGCATAAGGGAGAAAGAGAGGGGACTGGGTTTTAATCGACATGATCAATGGGGTTTTCTTTCCTTCCTGACGAGGATCGTACTGGGTGTCTTCAACTGTCGGGGTGATCTCTGGTTCCGGCTCCACTTCTATCTAATAGAAAACAACACAGACAAAGCAATCAATAGAATGTACAATGCACAAACACATGATCAAGTGGTATAATGTGATGTAGATGGTGTTGATATGTTGTTCTTTCCATTTAAAAGAAGTGCATTGCAAAGGGTTTTGCAATTCAACTCCAAATTTGAATTCAAAAGGGTTCCATATGCAAATTTGCCACTGTTCACCCATTTTAAAATTTTCAAACATGAACACAAAGTGCATATTCATAATCCTTGATTTTTTCTGATAATTTTACATATATTATATGCTTAATTTGGATTTATTGTTAATTAGTTATTTATTTTCAAAGTTTAAAGGACTTTCTGGATTATCCTGATAATAGAAATTGATTTACTGCGCCAGCATTACATCAGCATGACGTCAGGGTTTTTTGACCCCGGTCAAACTGACCAGTGGTCCATGGCTATCAGTGACTCAGTTAAGTTTCCCGGTTTAATTATATTAACAGAGGGGGTTTAGTGGCCTTGGGCCCACATGGCAGTGTAAGTGAGGTGGGTTAATTAGTGGTTAATGACGCCGGCCACGTAGGCTCACTGGCGGTGAGTCGCCGGCGACATCCCGACGCGGCGGCGCTGCACGGGATGGCGGCACCGACGGAATCGACAAGGGAATCTTGCGGGTCCGACTAGGTCTCGGTGGCGATTCCGGTGGCTCGAGGTCGTCACTGCTCTTGGCCTTCTGCTCGAAGACGAAGACGACGGTGGGGAAGACGATGGAAAAGGTGGCGCGGCTTGAGGAGGTCACTGGTCGCGTGTGTGCATGACGGCGAGTGGCGGCGCTCTCGGGTGGTGGAGGAAACGACGAGAGAGAGAAAGGAGAGACGTCCCCCAGGGGGGAATGGGTGTGGGGCGTCCAGGGCGTCGTCGTGGCATGTCTAGAGGGCTCGGGGGCGTCTACGCCAAGCAGGAGGTGGCAAGGCGGCGTCGGCGGCACTGCATGCATTACAGCGAGCAGCTGGTGGGCCCGGGGAGGAAGACGACTAGGTGAGTTGGCTGGGCTTGGGCCGGCCTCGGTAAGTTGGGCCTCTTTCCTTCTTCTCTTTTCTTTTCTGTTTTTCTTTCGGTTTCTTTGTTTACTTTGCTAAAACAAATAGCTAGGCATTTTGTAAAATGCTCAAACTTTTTATATGGACTTACATGACCAGTAGCTAGTCACTCCCAAGTTTTGAACATTTTTTAAATTCAAAATATTTGAATTCAAATTCAAATAGGGGTATTATTTAATTTTGAATGCCTTTATGGAGTTTTCGAAAAATCAGAGAGCATGGGATTGAATCTATTTCACTTGATATGTGCTCACCCTCATTTGTGGGAGTTTCCAAAAAGTTCAAAGGATTTTTGGAAGCAACTTTTAAAATGGCCATTTGAATAAATTTGTTTGGGGGGTTTTCCTTCTCCCATTTCAATTTCTTTTGAAATTTTGACATGATGCAAGTGACATGCTAACCCTAGCACATACCTAACAGAGGGTTGTGACTGATAGTATCTCAAATGAGTCATCCAGAGATCTCAGTAGTTTCTTCACGACTTCGTGATCAATGATATCGGTGGCACCCAGTGCTTGAAGCTCATTTGATATATCAGTAATCCTGTCAAAGGTTTGCTGCACATATTCATTGTCCAGCCTTTTGAACCTATTGAAGAGACTGCGAAGAGTATCAACTTGAGAGTCTAGTTGTGTGGAAACTCCCTCATTGACTTTTTACAGTCTCACCCAAATCTTCTTTGCAGTATCCAGACCGCTGATACGATTGAACTGAGCTTTGTTGAGGTGGCCACAAATGATGCTTCGAGCTTTCGCGTCGAGTTTACAGTTTCTCTTGACAACATCAGGAGGAGTCATCAAGGTAGCTTCAGGAATGCCTTGATCAAAAATATCATAGAGATCTTTGTCAATAGCTTCAAGATGCATCCTCATGTTGTTCTTCCAGTACGGGTAGTCCGTACCATCGAAGATGGGGCAGTTCGAAGCAACGTTCATTGTACCTAAGGTCGACATAACTAAAACTCCAGGTGGTCAAATCGAATCACACAGAACAAGGGAGTACCAATTGAAAGCGCAGTATATTGACCAGAGGGAGTGAATGGGAGATTTTCAATTTTTCTTGAGGAATTTCGATTTCCTCATAACTGATGCAATTCAAATTTGAGGGAACTCACAAAATGATGAAGCACATAAACATTACAGAATGTAAACATGAACACATGGCATCATATTGCAACTGAAATAAAAGCTGATAGAGGTGTAGAAGTGTATCAGATGCAAAGCATGAGGAAACAGAACAGAGGGAACACAGAGAGGAAGGCATTAGGACAAGTCATCAGTGCAGAAACATAGGAGTAAGGTTTGAAGAAATAGCACCAGGGCATAGATGACACCGATTTGGTAGACCAGTTCAAGTTGATGTGACAACTCTACATCTAGTTGGAGAGGCTGGGATTAAACTCGGAAGACACAGTCTTCACCTTATTCTCCTTGAACTAAAGTCCTCAAAGTCCGTCCAATCACTCAGGTGAGTCTTCAAGGTAGACTCCCGAAACCTTCACAGACTCCGTTCACTAGGGGAAGTCACAATTGCTTCTTGACTTCCTCAGAATGATGACTGCTACACCAGCTGGAAGATCACCGTCTTCAAGAGTAAAAAGCTTCGGATCACTCGATCCGACTTCCTTGGAAATGCTCAACTACTCAGGCTGGTGGTTTTCCTCACTTAGTTTCTTCAGGTTCCTAAGAGGTGGGTTGCTCTCATTACTAGTGTCAGTTTTTCTCTCGGAGCAGCCAACACTCTAATGGGGCTGGGGGCGGCTATTTATAGCCAGGGAGCAACCACAGGTGAAATGACATATATGCCCAAGCACGAAATTACCATCATGCCCACCCTTCGGACCGTTGCTAGACTGGTTCTAGCCTCTTACCACGCGACACTTGGCACGGTCCAAAATATTCTCTCACTCTCTCTCTTCTTCAGAAAAACTGCACTAGCAGTTTCCTCACTCCTCAACCGAAGTTAGATTCCTCAGTGTCCTGAAGAACAAGGTCTCAGACACCCGAGGAAGGAACGTCTACTGCAGGATATTTCTCTGGGTTTTCTTCGGGATTTCTATTTGAGCACTTCCATAGAATCACGGAACTCATTTTCCTCAACCCCTCCAACAGTGTGGTGTTTTCCTATGACTCAAGAAAATATAAAAAGCCTAACGAAGACTACGCTTTAGTTTATGCTTCATCTTGAGTTGTCTTCAGGATGGCGCGACTTCCTCAGGATCCATGTTCCTCAGGATCCATTTTCCTGAGGATTTCGTGCCTCAACATTCTTCAGAAAAACATCTGTTTCTTCAATGTTCCTCAACATTTTGAGGGGTCAATAATGATGGTTAAACACTTCTTCGGGGATTGTTCTCCTGTGTATACTCACAAACACATCAGTCCCTTTACCGTTTTGTCATCAAATACCCTAAATCTCAATGGGGTCACTAGATGCACTTACACGCTTGGTACGCAAACAACAATCCACAGAGAAAGAGATGCACATAAAAGGATAAACCTCGCTGCATGAAGCTTTGAAAGCATACCCGATCATCGGCTGCTATAGCGGCATATCCTCGTTGCCACGAATCCTAACAGACTGTCGGGACGCGGAATATGCATATGTAATTCCAGTCACAATTCAATCATATGGAGAGCCGAGAGCCATACCCACTTGTCTAAGAAGACAAGGCCAAGTACAAGACACTCTCGAAAAGCTCGAACGTGAGGGGCATCCCATCCAGGCCCGGATGATCAACCGAGATGGGTCCTCATCGTCCGCACACAAGTCTAAATGCTTATGGGTGGTGAAATCCCATACTCATAGACAAGTCGCCTCAACCATATTATCGATTGAATCATAACACTTGCATAAACAAACTCCAGCCCGATCACTTAGTCGTGGTCTCGGGCGGGCTCAATCATACAACAAAGTGTGCCACGTGACAGAGTCACGAGAAATCGCATCGCGATGCCCCAAGCTGCGCACATCTAAGGGCCACTTGGTGTATGAACGACCGCCGACAAGAACACAACTAAGCTATCGAACCCCACACATGACATGCACGATATAAACATACACGCAACATGCATGCCAAGTGTATAACAGTAGGTAACACGACATGAACTCTACAAACTCATAGACTTTATTGCATCTGCTAAACTGAGCAGACATAGTAGTTGTATTACAAGGAGAGATCACATGAATGTGATGCAACATTACATCAAACAACAACGGAAGCAAATTATGTCTTAGTAAAGACAAGGTTAACAAATGGCTTAAGAAGCTTGAAAGAAAATACAACGACCCTCCAAAGGAACCAGGCTACTGTCTGGAACTATACGACTTAGTCGGCGTCGAGCTCGAGGTAGAGGCCACCATCAGGGCCAGTGGTCTCCTCTCTAAAACATAAATTAAGCAACCGTGAGTACAAAGTCGTACTCAACAAGACTTACATCAGAACTATACTACTCATGCTCAGGTATCAAGGTAAAGGCAAGTGGGGTTGTAATGCAGAAAGCTTTGACTTGGCTATCCTGTACTACGACTACATAGAGTTGAGATGAGAGGCGCACACGAGTCCATCTAATCTTGATCACCACATCAATACACCACCATGGATTCTTCCTCGACTTCCCCACGAGGAAGCAACCCAAAGCACTCACACTTATGTTGGTAGTTTTAGAGTATCTGTTCAGGTTGTCTAATAATCAAGTAAATGTCTCCAAGTAGTCCATAACCGCGGACACGGCTATTCGAATAGATTATTACCCTGCAGGGGTGTACGCTTCACACATGTGTCAACACTTACCCCCCGTGACTCGTCATCCTTCAAGCGGATGTCGGACGAGGATAAACACCAAGGAACTTACCTCACGGCTCCAACTCTAGTCTAGGGGATCTCCTATCTGAGTATGTACCCCAATCGGGAATCCGGCCGGGGTTTCCGTTCAGGACCCAGACGATGTATGGACGGTCCGACAAGCCCACCTCTATGCATGGAACTGCGCTTGCCTAAAACCGTGCTACAAAGTAACCGTGCATCTCCTCCCACTCCGGCACAAAATCAAATCGAAGAAGAAATAACCCATGCGAATCCTGGAACATAATCGGGGTGAGTTAGTAGGCCAAGCAGGGTCCATAGCCCTTCATGTGGAAGTAATCTTGTCTTGGATCACAACACGAGAACTCGGGGCCTAGGGCAGTGTAAATGAGACAACCCACTGTGTACTCCTAGACACCCTCTCATTGTTCACCTTTGTTTGGGTGACTTCACCAACACATTACCATTACATTGCATTGTTACCTACCATACCAATACATCACCCAGATGGATAATCTTCATTGCATACAACTCTAGCATGGCATAGCATAACATGGATGAAGGGCCACATGATGAACACAAACAATCTTGTATCTGCTAGGTTGAGTTTTTCTTAATAGTGTGGCAGCAATGATAGGTCATGCAAAGGATGGGTTCAACTAGCGGTAGAACGGTAACATGTGAATCACCTAATCATGCATAAGAGAACAAGAGGGAAAATGGGTTTACATAGATATGATCAATGCGGTTTGCTTTCCTTGTTGAAGATCACGGGGTGTCACTCTTCAAGGCAGTCAGAAACTACGTCCGGCGATGAATCTATCGAGTAGAGGCAAACACCGAGACAACAACAATGTAAACATCACATTGCAATGCTCAAACAAGATGCATAATGTACCATGGCATGGTACTGATGTGCTCTATGTTCATGTTTCAACATGTTAATTGAAGTATATTTGGAAAAGAATTCCAAATTCAAACTCCAAATGATTATTCAAATTTGTCCAAATTTCATTTTCTAATGTTTGATCTTTGTAAACTATTTTGTCATGCATGAAAGTTGCATATTTGGATTCCTTGTATTTTTCTGATAATTTTTCATATATTATTTATTTGATTTGGAGTTATGGTTTAAAAGTTATTGAATTTACAAGATTTAATCATTTTCTGGATTATCTGTAAATTGAAAAAGGCTTTACTGCATCATGCTGACGCAGGGGGTTGACATGTGGGCCAACACTGTCAGTGGCACAGTGTTAATCCCTATGTTTAATTAAATTTAAACCGGTTTATTAAGGGTCGGGCCCAACCTATCAGTGGGTGATTAGGGGGATTAGGCCCCTAATCACACCTGCTGGCCGGCGGCGGCCATGGGACACGGCGGAGGGCCGCCGGAGTTGGCCTCCCGGCCACGGGATGGAACGGGGAGGGCACCAACCGGGCCCTCTCGCACGCGCGCGTCAAGTGGAGGCATCGGGGCGGCCAAAAGGTGGCCGGGAGCGCGACGACGAGCACAAGGGCGCGGTGGCCGTGCTCTGCTTCGGCGGGAATCGGCGACGGGGGCGCGGGGAGGAGCGCGGAGTAGGGGGTTAGCTGCACGAGCTCACCAGGGTTGCAACGGAGAGGACGACGGAGCCGGAGGAGCAGCGGGGAGGGAGCAATCGCTCGCCAGAGTTCGTAGGCCGCAGCGGAGGAAGTTGGTGCGGGTGTCGCCGAAGTTGCTCCTGGGCTCGAATTGAAGGGCCGGGGCGACGAGGATCTTCACGGAGGCCGTCTTGGACAACCTGGCGCGACAAGAGAAGGCCAGTGGCTACGGTTGCGCAAGCCGGCGAACTGCGGGGCGCTCGGTCCTCTTGGGATCTCGCCGGAGAGAAAGGGGAAATGGGTCCAGAGAGGCGAAATGGAAGGGGGGAAGCTTGGGCGTCTCCACGGCGCGGATAAGGACGGGGGGAGCAGCCAGGGAGCTGCCTGGCAGCCATGCCAGGCTCGCCGGCGACCTGGCTGGCTGCCTGGCCAGTGGAGGAAGACGACCCTGCCCTTTTGGGCTGGGCCTCCTCTGATGGGCCAGGTGGGCCAGGTAGTTGGGCTCTGCCCTTTCTCTTTTCTTTTCTTTTTCTGCTTTTGTTTTTATTTGTTTTTTATTGGATAAAATATCCAAATATTTTTATAAAATCTCCAAATATTTATTTGGACTTATGTGACATAGTACTAGCCACTCCCAAGTTTTGGAGATTTTTGAAATTCAAAACATTTGAATTTCAATTCAAATATGATTTAAATTTAATTTCCAAGCTTCTGTTTGAATTTTTGAAAAATCTTGGAGCATGCAGTGGGACCCACAACACATGAAATGTGATCATGCCCATTTATAGAGATTTTCAAAATCATCAGAAGAATTTTGGAAAAAGATGTTTCTCTGGCCTTTTATTTAAATTCATTTTTGAGGCTGTTCTAAATCCCCAATTATTAAAGAAGGAAATTTAGACATCAAGCCTTATTTCTAGAAATAAAAAGCACATACCAAACTAGGGTTGTGACAACTCGCCCCCACTCAAAAGAATCTCGTCCCGAGATTTAGAAGTAGTCCGGAAGAGGGTGGGGTACTCGACTCGAAGATGATCTTCTCGTTCCCAGGTGGCTTCCTTCTCACAATAGTTGGACCACTGCACTTTAAGGAACTTGATCTTCTGACGTCGGGTGGTACGCTCAGCTCCATCGAGGATACCGATAGGATACTCTCGATATGACATGTTTTCTTGGAGATCAAGCGTTTCGTGGTCTACTTCGAAGATGGGGTCCTTGAAGCAACGCCTGAGTTGAGATACGTGGAAGACATCGTGAACCTGAGAAAGATGCGGGGGTAGTTCAAGTTGGTAGGCAACTTCTCCACGTTTAGCTAGAATGCGAAAGGGACCAATGTAACGTGGGGGAAATTTGCCTTTGATACCGAAGCGATGGGTTCCCTTCAGAGGAGTAACCCGAAGGGAAGCCTTCTCGTCCAACTCGTAGCTTTCTGGCCTATGATGACGATTCTAGTAGCTTTTCTGACGAGACAGTGCTGTTTTCAATTGCTCACGAACAATGCGAACCTTCTCTTCTGCTTCCTGGTGTTCGACATTTTTGTCCATAGAGAAATTCAAAGGGTGCCATGCCCAAGCTAGATTGGAAGCTGTTGTTATAAGCAAACTCGACGAATGGAAGAGATTTCTCCCAACTCTTTCCGAATGATATAACACAGGCCCTGAGCATGTCTTCGAGAACTTGATTGACTCTTTCTACTTGACCACTTGACTGGGGATGAAAGGCGGTGCTAAAGGAGAGATGGGTTCCCATAGCATTTTGAAAACATTCCCAAAATCGAGAGGTGAAAAGACTTCCACGGTATGAATTGATTTCCAAAGGAACACCATGGAGAGAAACGATCCGGGAGACACATAAATCCGCTAACTGGATCGCAGTTATACTCTCACGAACAGGAAGAAAATGGGCAACTTTGGAAAGACGGTCAATGACCACGAAGATGGCATTGTTTCCCTTTTGAGACTTTGGAAAGACTTTGGAAAAATTGAGCGATTTCTCGATTCATACCAGTCCACCAAAATCTCTGGCGTAGATCTCGGTACATTTTCGTACTACCAGGATGAATCGAGAGAGGTGTGTCATGAGCTTCCTGAAGGATCATCTGTTTTAGGTTTTGGTTTTCTGGCACTACGAAACTATTCTCAAAGAATACCGTTCCTTGATCATTTAAAGAGAAACATTTAGCACTTTTGCTAGCAATGTTCTCTTTGATATCTTGGATACCACTATCATGTTTCTGGGCAGCTATGATTTGATCCTCAAGAGTTGGTTTCACTATCAAGGTGGAAAGGAATCCATGAGGAACAATCTCGAGATTGAGCTTTCGAAATTCCTCATAGAGAAGTGGTTGATACTGTTGTAACATGAGGTTGTTACAATACGACTTACTACTTAGTGCATCAGCCATGACATTGGCTTTTCGTGGGGTGTAAGAAATTGCTAAGTCATAATATTTTATCAACTCAATCTAGCATCTTTGCCTGAGGTTAATATCTGGTTGGGTGGATATGTATTTGAGGCTTTGGTGATCGGTATAGATTTCACAACGATTACCAAGGAGGTAATGTCGCCAAGTCTTCAAGGCATGAACTACGGCAGCGAGTTCAAGATCATGGGTAGGATAGTTGTCTTCATGTGGACGCAACTGGCGTGAAGCGTATGCTACCACATGTCGATCTTGCATAAGTATGCATCCTAACCCTTGCCGTGAAGCGTCACAATAGATTTTGAAATCCTTTTTAGTGTCTGGAGGCGCAAGTACGGGTGCAGAAGTCAATCTTCTTTTCATCTCTTGAAAGCTTTCCTCGCACTTGGGGGTCCATTCGAATTTCTTATCTTTCTTGAGGAGTTCAATTAGAGGCTTTGCAACTTTGGAGAAGTTCTCAACAAAGTGGCGACAATAGCTTGCTAGGCCAAGTAAACTCCTAACTTGCTTAACCGATTCAGGTGGAGTCCAGTAAAGGACGGCCTGAACTCTCTCGGGATTCACAGCAATGCCTCTTGCATAAATCACGTGGCCTAGATAGGTCACTTCTGGAAGCCAGAATTCGCATTTGGAAAACTTAGCATAAAGGCGATGCTCTCGAAGTTTCATGAATACCAGCCTAAGATGTTCTGCATGCTCTTCTTCGTTCTTCGAGTAGATGAGAATGTCATCAAGATAAACTACAACAAATTTATCTAAGTACTCCATGAAGATCGAATTCATTGTAACAACCCATGTGCAATAATTAGAAAACACCATGAGATTGTACTTTGTCGGTTGACTTTGTAACTTGGCATGATGCTAAAGATTGTAATTTCATGTGGTGATTTAAATTTGCATTTGGATTGGAGCCCATCTCGTTTGGTTGAGCTTACTTCCAAAGTGGTTCAAGAAAGGTGTTTGAAGAATTTTCATTGTTGCATGCAAGCTCTCCCTGACCCCAAACTTGGCATAGCCATTTCATTTGCTATGGCAAGGGTTTTAAAAGCCTCAAATCATTTTTGCCATCATAAAAAATATGGGCTCTAGTTCAAAGTGATTTTGAATTCAAAATGAGCTCACAATTTTGCTGTTGCCAAAAATGCCCAAACCATTTTTAAAAATTGAGGTGTAATGCAAGGATAATTATACATATTTTATGTATTTTTTCCTACTTGTTTTTCACCCAGAAAAACCTTGGATCTTTTCTGTTTTATTTAAATAGAAATGGATCCACAACTCGTTTTTCTTTTTCAATCCCTGCTGGAGGCCCAACCCACCTAGCCTCCTCCCCGTAGCCCACTTGGAGCCTTTCCAGCGAAGCGGTACGCGGAGTGGCTCGATAGCCGTCCGATCAAGATCCAAGCGCTCACCTCCTTCGTCTTTCCAGCGTGGACGAGGTCCCCCCGAGCTCCCCTCTCACAACGGACGCCGGCATCGACGTCGATGACGGCCAGCGTGGCTGGGGCCTCCCCCCTTTATAAGCTGGCCCCAAGCGCGTTCTGGGAACCCTAGGAATCTTTTCCTCCCTCCAGGTTCCGCCGCCGCCGCCGGATTTGACCCCGAGGTCCTCTCCTATTCCGCCATGGCCGCCGGCCAATTCCGTCGAATTCCTTGCCGTCCTTCGTTTTCTTTGATCGTGCGGTTGGATGCACCTTTCCCTGCGTGTGCTTGACCCACTTCTGGTCGCAGGAACCAGAAGGAGGCACGGGTCGCAGCGGAGCCGTGGACGCCGCCAGGAACCCACACCACCTCGTCGTCTCCTTCCTCTCCGGTTGCTCGAGTTCGACCACGACACCCCCAAGGTGATCCCCGTGGTGCCCTTCTTCCTCCCGTAGCGCGTAGCCTAGTTCCCCGCGCGGTAGCTTGTCTGAATCTTCCGCGCGTCGTCGTCGCCGACGAGCCACCGTGGCCGCCCTGTCTATGGCATGCCTGGGGTGCGCTCGTGCGTGCCTAGGCGTTCTCTGGCCACGCATATGGACTCAAAGGAGTCCCTTTGCGCAAGTTTTGGCCGTAGCCGCGCCCGTGTCTGAAGCTCTGCGTGTTGGTCAGTGGCGCCGCCGTGTTTTTCCGTTGAGCCTCGCGTCGCCGTCGTGAAGCGTAGGGCTGAGTTCGAGGTGCAGATGTGTAGAAGGATGTCCCAGCTACGTGTAGGGCACCGTGGCCTGGGCGCCGTCGAGCTGTACGCCCCACTATGCTCGCCTGAGTTTGCCCCCGTGTTCGGGCTCTGAACAAGTTGCAGAGGTGTCGCCGCCGTGCTGTTCCCGTGTAGATGCCGGCGAGGTAGAGAGGAGTTGGTGGCCGTGGAGTGCATCCCTGTGTAGGGCTGAGTACCCTCTCGGGTTTCCCCATGGTGGTGTGGCCGGAGGTGGCCGGAGTGCGAGCCGGTGTTCGCCGGAACCTCGTTGCAGTGGTGCCTGTCGGTGTGTTTCAGTTCAGTTAACCGAGGGGGTTAACTTAACTCGTCAGCTGCACGTTTCGTTTCAGAAAACGATTCGTTGTGCAGTGGCGAGGGAACTGGAGATGAGCGACGCGTCTCGAGTTTGAATCCCAGCCCGACGCCCCCATTTTTGATTTTTATGCAGAGGCTAACACCTGGGTCCCGCATGTCAGCGACCCAGGCTGTCTAGAGCCGAGTGGGCTGAGCCCAGTGCGGGCCAGGGAAGCTAGATGGGACGGATTCGCCCGAGACCAGCCCATAGAGGCTGAGTCCTTTTCTTTTTACTTTTTACTTTTGTTTTTCTTTTCTGTTTAATTCCCAAATTTGATTTGAATTCAAATTCAAATCTGATTCTGGACTTTTGAACTTGCCACCCCAAACATGTCATGCCATATATGTTTTTGGGGTAGCTTGACCCACTGATCATCATGGTGAGGTTCATTTTGCACTTTTCCCCTCTGAATAATTGGAGTGTGACAATTTTGCAATTAAGCCCCTTTCAATTCTTTGTTTCTGCCAAGTTTTGCCCAAATTTAAAGATGGCCATGCCATATAAGATTTTTGGGTAGTTTCAAACAAGGAGTTGCATGGTGATAATGGTTTAACCATTTGAGCATTTTTCCAAAATGCATCTAGTGCAATTTTGCACTCAGCCCCCTGAAATTCATTTGAATTGTAACTGTGTTTGCAATTCCAGAGGATACTATGTCATATATGGTTTTGGGGTAGATTGTTGCAAGGATTGCAATGATGATGTCCTCATGATGTTTTGTGCAACTTTTGGACAAGGTGTGACTACCTCATCCAGAATCAATTTGTCTTTTCCTTTCTTTGCATCATCCCAATTTCAGTGCATGTTGGGAATGATGATCTTTTGATTCTTTCAAGTTCTGTCTCATGTCATCTCCATTTCTTTTCTTCAAACCAGCACCTAACATATTGTCTTTGCAATGTGGCTGGATTCCAACTTTTGGTTTACCTTCCTTGTGTCAAATTCACCGACACTACTTCGTCTCCGGAATCGATGTTTTATTTTCACGATGTTTAATTCCTGTTATATGCATTGTTGATCATGTCATGTTGCCATGTTACTTACACCAAAAATAAGGCTAAGACCAAAGCCATTTTTACGTAAATAAATTACATGAAGTTGATTGACGTGTCGTCAACCACCTTCATTTAAATCTGACTAGATAGGGTCACATCATGTCAATTAAACCTGATCATACCATCCTTGCCTGTGCATTGTACCCGTTACTTACTTGTGTGCCTTTCCTTGCCGGTACCTTACGTTAGCACCTGAGACCGCCGAGGAGACTTACGTGGAGATTTCCGACACCGAGCCCGAGGACCCTGCTGCGTCTGCTTCGTCGACCGATTACCCAGGCAAGGGGAAGATTTATACCATTACCTGATACCTTTCTGCCTACCTGCCTAGCTGTAGTCTAGAACGTTTGTTTGATCCTATCCACCTTGCTTATGCTACCTTCAAAAACCAAAAGGCCATGATCCCCACATCCCAGCAAAACATTGTATTGCTAAGTTACCGCTGCTCAGCCATTTCTTAGTATGAGTAGGAAAACTTGCTGCTTACCCTATGCTATGGCTTGGGATATCATGTTATTTAAAGAAGTTGGTTGATATTTATTATTTGATGATGTTAATTTATACTTGACGAAAGATGGGAGACCAGGCTGTTCCCGCCAGGTGTTTTGTTCCATTTGAGTCACCTAGGTCCCGAGTTCCGGGTATTGTGTTTCTTGACGAGCGTGCCTAATCGTGTGTGGGATTCTATGGGGTCCCCTTGTCTTACCTACCTAGCTTCATACAATTCTAGTGGTGGCCCGAGCTGATTTACTATTTGCAATGTGTGTGTGCTGGTGGTACCCCAGTTGTTTACAAACCACCTTCGGCCAGGAGGACTTGTGCCTTGGCTGGCCCACTTTGTCCGGCTGAGGACCCGGTGTCCCATGTGTGATTAACCGGGTATCCAAACCTGTGACAGACTGTAGAGGCCGATTCGAGAGCGCGGCCGGCTTTTGAGTTGGGTGTCGACTCACCGGGGGCCACTCGGAGTTGTGCATTGTTAGTTAGAGGGACTCTGACGTTCCGGAGTTTCAGGCGTTTACCTAGCCAAGTGGAAACCGGGCGTACATGCGAAGCCTATGATGGGCAGTTGGTACACCCCTTCAGGGTTAAATATTTTCGAAAAGCCGTGTCCGCGGTTATGGACGACTTGAGACCTACTCCTTGTTCATAGAATAACATCAATTTGAATCATAATTAAAACTTGCCTACCGTGTGAGTGCCTTGGTTGCTTTTCTTCGTCCAGGGGGACCGAGAGAATATCCAGGTTGTGTTATGTTTGACTTAAGTAGGTGAATAGCAGACTTATGACGCGATGTCACGTGTACTTCTTGGATCTTACCTCTACTCTATTAGAACGATAGCCACCATATATGCTAGTGCGGCTGCAACCTTTACCTTTACCTTGTCATACCGTAGGAAGTTAGTTATCCTGTAATGATATAATCTCACGCCTGTTTTCCTTTTGTGATTTTACTGTTTTGCCTGATCGGCCGCTGCAGTGGAGTACTACCTCGACCCGAGTTCTGGACGATACTTCGTGGAGGTGCCCCCGGAGGATGAAGATGAGATCGACCTCGTTCAGTAGATCCTACAGTTGGGCTTCGATGATCCGTGGGTGGACCCTTTATGTGCAGCCCTCTCTAGGCAATTTTGATCTTGACCGTACTCGGTCGTGTTTGTCTTCCGCTTGTTGCATGATATTCTGTTGGGTCCACGGACCTCTGAGATGTTGTAATAATTCCAGAGGAGGTGTATGCCCTGGACCTATATATTTATAACTTAGATAAAGTTCTTTGTTCTTATACTTGTTGTTGAGAATCCGGCAGCGACATGATTGTGAGTGTCGTGAGTCGGTGGCTCTTTTTTCGATACTAACTTGAGCGGGACGCGAAAGCGACCAACTCGAGTTAGCACCGCATCGGGGGCCTTACATTCATCAAGCGCGAAAAAGTGGCTGGGGCATTGGTTAAACCGAAGGACATGACGGTGTACTCATAAAGACCATAACGAGTAGTGAAAGCCGTCTTGGGAATGTCCTGGTTTCTGATTTTGATTTGATGATAACCTAATCTCAAATCCATTTTGGAGAAGACAGAGGATCCAGCAAGTTGATCATAAAGATCATTGATCCTGGGAAGTGGGTACTTGTTCTTTATCGTCGCTAGATTAAGCGGGCGATAATCTACGCACATCCTTTCTGTTCCATCTTTCTTCGTTACGAACAGAACGGGGCAACCCCATGGCGATGAGCTAGGGCGGATGAAGCCTTTTTCCAACGAAGCTTCCAGTTGGATTTTAAGCTCACCTAACTCATGTGGGGCCATTCTATATGGGCGTTTGGAAATTCGGGTGGTTCTTGGGATAAGATCTACAATGAATTCTACACATCTGTCAGGAGGCATCCCTGGCAGCTCTTCTGGAAAGACATCCGGAAGGTCACAAACTATCGGAATATCTTCAAGGTTAGGAAGGGGATGTTCATTGAACGAATATAGTTGGGTTTCTGAACCTTGAGATGCGAAATGGACTATCTTGCCGGAAGGATGAGTGAGTTGAACTGATTTAGTGGCACAATCAATCTTGGCACGGTGTTTAGACAACTAATCCATGCCTAAGATGATATCGATATCTGAAGATTTGAGGGCTATGAGAGAAGCAAGGAATACAACATCCTCAACAGCAATTTCATTGTCATGACTTACCCTACTGGTACGCCATGTGGATCCTAGAGTTTTAATCATGAAAGAGGTAGGCAACTCCTCAAATGAAATTTCATGCAGGAGTGCGAAATTTTCAGACAAAAAGGAATGAGAAGCTCCAGAATCAAATAGAACAGAAGCAGGTTTGGAGTTAACATGAAGTGTACCTAGTACAACCTTAGTATCCTCTTGGGCTTCTTTGATGGTGGCATGGTTCACACGTCCGTATTCAACAATAGCGGACTTGGCTTTGGAACACTTTGGTGGTTTGGCTTTGGCTTTATGTTTTGGACGAGGAGGAACATTCTCATGCAATGAACACTGTCGTGCAATGTGGCCAGGATTACCACACTTGTAGCACACTCGGGTGTTAGGTTGTGGAGTTTGGATGGCATGCTCTTTACTATATTTCTGGGTTTTCTTACTTGGTGGAGATGGTCTTGAAATCAAGTGTGAAGGAAGGGCACTAGTTGGGATCCAAATTCGACGTTTCTGAGAACCCGAACTAGAAGATGAAGAAAGATCACGATCACGCTTGCGAGACTCTTCAAAGACCTCATTTCCATGCTCAGCTCTGAATGATCTATTGACCAAATCCTAGAAGTTGACAAATTCAAGGAGATTGAGATCATGACGAAGGACAGGGCTAAGTCCCTTGCGGAACCTTGCCTGCTTCTTGGCATCGGTTGATATCTTCTGAGGGGCATAACGAGAAAGACTATTGAACTCAGTCCTATACTGATGAACAGTCACATTTCCCTAAGATAGATTGCAGAACTCTTCCCTCTTTCTTTCCATCAGCTCATCCAGAATGTGGTACCCTTGGAAGGCATCACGGAACTCCTTCCAAGTCACTACGTGACCATCAGGCTGCATTGCAACAAAACTTTCCCACCATTCACCAGCAGCACCTTCCAGAAAGTATGCCGCAAACATGACTCGATCATCTGGAGAAACATGCGCCGTCTCAAGCTTACGCTCGATGGAACGGAGCCAATCATCGGCATCAAGGGGCTCAGACAAACATCGGAAAATTGGCGAGTTCAAACGGATAAAATCCTGGATGGATATTACCGCATCTCGCTGATGAGAAGTATTCTTCTCAATGAGCTTCAAAAGACGTGTTTGATCACGTCGATTTCACTCAGCCTCCATCATGATTTTCGTTGCAGAAGGCGGTGAAGGAGGATCATCATCACCACTTTGATTACCGTGAACAGATTCAACACATCTAGTCCCACCTGCCATTCTGTGTGATAGAAATCAACAATCAGAGTAGGATTTATGATGGAATCAAAGCAAAAATGACATAATTTAAGAGCGGACAAGATTGTAATGCAAAAGCATTGGAATCACTGGAAACACGGGACAAATCGGACAGCATAACGGTTGTACCGGGATGAAAAAATGAATCGATCTGCAAGAATGATCAGAACCTTCTCAAAAGGCTCAATGGAATGGTGACTCTAGACGACCAAAACTTTCCTACATCTATGGAGAAGCAAACGACGAGATTTTCTAGTATAGACATAGATGAGCCTAGTCCTATCTTCCCGTAGAAAAGATGAGGGTGAATCAGAACTCAGATCGATGAGGGTAAGGAGAAAAATGAAGCCTTACATTGTTCCCTTATACCCAAAGTAACTATATAACTATAGAATGCTAGACTCGACTTCGACCAACGCTGATAATCCTACAGTCAGTGCTGCTCTGATACCAAGTCTGTCGGGACCCGGATTATGCATATGTAATTCCAGTCACAATTCAATCATATGGAGAGCCGAGAGCCATACCCACTGGTCAAAGCAGACAAGGCCAAGAACAAGACACTCTCGGAAAGCTCGAACGCGAGGGGCATCCCATCGAGGCACGGATGATCAACTGAGATGAGTCCTCATCGTTCGCTCACAAGTCTAAATGCTTATGGGTGGTGAAATCCCATACTCATAGACAAGTCGCCTCAACCATATTATCGATTGAATCATAACACTTACATAAACAGACTCCAGCCCGATCACTTAGTTGTGGTCTCGGACGGGCTCAATCATACAACAAAGTGTGCCACGTGACAGAGTCACGAGCAATCGCATCGCGATGCCCCAAGCTGCGCACATCTAAGGGCCACTTGGTGTATGAACGACCACCGTCAAGAACACAACTAAGCTATCGAACCCCACACATGACCTGCACGATATAAACATACACGCAACATGCATGCCAAGTGTATAACAGCAGGTAACACAACATGAACTCTACAAACTCATAGACTTTATTGCATCTGCCAAACTGAGTAGACATAGTAGTTGTATTACAAGGAGAGATCACATGAATGTGATCCAACATTACATCAAACAACAACGGAAGCAAATTATGTCTTAGTAAAGACAAGGTTAACAAATGGCTTAAGAAGCTTGAAAGAAAATACAACTACCCTCCAAAGGAACCAGGCTGCTGTCTGGAACTATACGACTTAGTCGGCGTCGAGCTTGAGGTAGAGGCCACCATCAAGGTCAGTGGTCTCCTCTCTAAAACATAAATTAAGCAAACGTGAGTACAAAGTCGTACTCAACAAGACTTACATCAGAACTATACTACTCATGCTCAGGTATCATGGTAAAGGAAAATGGGGTTGTAATGCAGAAAGCTTTGACTTGGCTATCCTGTACTACGACTACATAGAGTTGAGATGAGAGGCGCACACGAGTCCATCTAATCTTGATCACCACATCAATACACGACCATGGATTCTTCCTCGACTTCCTCACGAGGAAGCAACCCAAAGCACTCACACTTATCTTGGCAGTTTTAGAGTACCCGTTCAGGTTGTCTAATAATCAAGTAAAGGTCTCCAAGTAGTCCATAACCGCGGACACGGCTATTCGAATAGATCATTACCTTGCAGGGGTGTACGCTTCACACACGTGTCAACACTTACCGCCCGTGACTCTTCATCCTTCAAGCGGATGTCGGACGAGGATAAACACCAAGGCACTTACCTCACGGCTCCAACTCCAGTCCAGGGGATCGCCTATCTCAGTATGTACCCCAATCGGGAATCCGGGCGGGGTTTCCGTTCAGGACCTAGACGATGTATGGACGGTCTGACAAGCCCAGATCGAAGGATGGAACTGCGCTTGCCTAAAACTGTGCTACAAAGTAACCGTGCATCTCCTCCCATTCTGGCACAAAATCAAATCGAAGAAGCAATAACCCATGCGAAACCTGGACCATAATCGGGGTGAGTTAGTAGGCCAAACGGGGTCCATAGCCCTGCATGTGGAAGTACTCTTGTCTTGGATCACAACACGAGAACTCGAGGCCTAGGGCAGTGTAAATGAGACAACCAACTGTGTACTCCTACACAGCCTCTCATTGTTCACCTTTGTTAGGGTGACTTCACCAACACATTACCATTACATTGCATTGTTATCTACCATCCCGATACATCACCCAGATGGATCATCATCATTGCATACAACTCTAGCATGGCATAGCATAACATGGATGAAGGGCCACATGATGAACACAAACAATCTTGTATCTGCTAGGTTGAGGTTTGCTTAATACTGTGGCAGCAATGATAGGTCATGCAAAGGATGGGTTCAACTAGCGGTAGAACGGTAACATGTGAATCACCTAATCATTCATAAGAGAACAAGATGGAAAATGGGTTTATATAGATATGATCAACGGGGTTTTCTTGCCTTGTTGACGATCACGAGGTGTCACTCTTCAGGGCATTCGGAAAACACGTCCGGCGATGAATCTATCGAGAAGAGGGAAACACCAAGACAACAACAATGTAAACCTCAAATTGCAATGCTCAAACAAGATGCATAATGTACCATGGCATGGTACTGATGTGCTCTATGTTCATGTTTCAAAATGTTAATTGAAGTATATTTGGAAATTTTTTCCAAATTCAAACTCCAAATGATTATTCAAATTTGTCCAAATTGCATTTTCTACTGTTTGATCTTTGTAAACTATTTTGTCATGCATGAAAGTTTCATATTTGGATTCCTTGTATTTTTCTGATAATTTTTCATATATTATTTATTTGATTTGGAGTTATGGTTTAAAAGTTATTGAATTTACAAGATTTAATCATTTTCTAGAATTTTCTGGATTATCTGTAAATTGAAAAAGGCTTTACTGCGTCATGCTGACGCAGGGGGAGGGCTGACATGTGGGCCAACACTTTAAGAGGCACAGTGTTAATCTCTCTGTTTAATTAAATTTAAACAGGTTTATTAAGGGCCGGGCCCCACCTGTCAGTGGGTGATTAGGGGGGATTAGGCCACTAAACACACCTGTTGGCCGGCGGCGGCCACGGGACATGGCGGAGGGCCACCGGAGTTGGCCTCCCGGCCACGGGATGACACGGGGAGGGTACCAACCCGACCCTCTCGCACGCGCGCGTCTAGTGGAGGCATCAGGACGGCCAAAAGGTGGTCGGGAGCGCGACGGCGAGCACAAGGGCGCGGCGGCCGTGCTTTTCTTCGGCGGGAATCGGCGACGGGGGTGCGGGGAGGAGCGCGGAGTAGGGGGTTAGCTGCGCGAGCTCACCAGGGTTGCAACGGAGAGGACGAAGGAGACGGAGGAGCAGCTGAGAGGGAGCAATCGCTCGCCGGAGTTCATAGGCCGCAGGGGAGGAAGTTGGTGCGGGTGTCGCCGGAGTTGCTCCTGGGCTCGAATTGTAGGGCCGGGGCGACGAGGATCTTCCCGGCGGCCGTCTTGGACAACCTGGCGCGGCAAGATAAGGACAGTGGCTACGGTGGCGCAAGCCGGTGAACTGCGGGGCGCTCGGTCCTCGCGGCATCTCGCCGGAGAGAGAGGGGAAAGGGGTCCAGAGGGGCGAAATGGAAAGGGGGAATCTTGGGCGTCTCTACGGCGCGAATAAGGACGGGGGGAGTAGCCAGGCAGCTGCCTGGCAGCCATGCCAGGCTCGCCGGCGACCTGGCTGCCTGCCTGGCCAGTGGAGGTAGACGACCCTGCCCTTTTGGGCTGGGCCTCCTCTGCTGGGCCAGGTGGGCCAGGTAGGTGGGCTCTGCCCTTTCTCTTTTCTTTTCTTTTTCTTCTTTTGTTTTTATTAGTTTTGTATTGGATAAAATATCCAAACATTTTCATAAAATCTCCAAATATTTTATTTGGACTTATGTGACATAGTACTAGCCACTCCCAAGTTTTGGAGATTTTTGAAATTCAAAACATTTGAATTTCAATTCAAATATGATTTAAATTTAATTTCCAAGCTTCTGTTTGAATTTTTGAAAAATCTTGGAGCATGCAGTGGGACCCACAACACATGAAATGTGATCATGCCCATTTGTAGAGATTTTCAAAATCATCAGAAGAATTTTGGAAAAATATTTTTCTCTGGCCTTTTATTTAAATTCATTTTTTAGGCTTTTCCAATCCCCAATTATTAAAGAAGGAAATATAGACATGAAGCCTTATTTCTAGAAATAAAAAGCACATACCAAACAAGGGTTGTGACACAGACCCTCCACCACACCCCATCGTGCACCAAGACGGTGAGGTTGGCGATACGGAAACTCAATTTCACCCAGCCACCGGACAGTTTCTTCGTCGTGACCGCTGTCGTCGCCTCCTTCTTGGAAGCCTCACCGTTTGTGCGGGTTTGGTGGATTTGGTCATCATGGCGCTGAGTTTAGGAAGCTCAAGATCTTGGAATCAGGGGAGCAAGGAAGCACAGATGAACGCAGAGCAGGAAGAAGATGGAAGTAAGAACGCGAATGCGGTGAAAATCTTAATCACCGCTGGTGTCACCATATATACGCAGAAAGGTACAAGATCCACCGTTCATCCAAGATACTGAATATCCAAGCGTGATCTCTCTCCCTACATGTGGCGCATGAATCCTAACCGGAGCAGTAACCACGCCGCCCATTATGCACAAAAACAAGGCATCATCATCCATTTCACGAAATTATCGTGCCACGTCGGGTCTAATCAAGTCTGACCGCGGCGCGCAACTGTTCATGGCTGTCATGACATCCCGTGACGTCCCATATCAGCATAGCATCTCAGGCACGGTACCTTTGCATCAGCTAAGATGACATCACAGATTCCAGTTAATATAGTCTACCGATTGACCATTCAATTACAATGTTTTTAACACTCGAGACGATTTCTTTTATGTTCCATCAAAGAAACTCCAATCGGGAGCGTATTATTACTTCTTCGACTTCTCATCATCAGATAACGTATCACACAGAGGTTCGAGTGCTTACTCACCCCCATGAATCATCAAAACTACAACATCTCGACAAAGGCTTGAGTACTCACTCGCCAATGTGTCGAGAAAAGTACTAAAGGCGGGATGTAGTACTCACTCGCCATATGCATTGGGTGCTTACCCAAGGCTGTTTCAGACATCTTCTCATTACAAAATTTCTTACTGAAAGCTCACTCGATGAATTCCCGAGTGAGCACTCGACAATGGCACTCTCCCTTCTATTGACCCAGGCTGCAACAACACCCTGGATGGCACGTCTATGACATGTAGGTAAGACCTAATGGGTGTAGATAATGCCTCCGCGTTGGTTACCCCAAGGGGAAGCTTATGATGTAGATATCAACAAATTTCCCTCAATAAAGATACATGGGTTTATGTCTCCAGTTGGACTCCAAGTGCAACAAGGTGACAACGACGCCAGAAATTCGCTAGTGTCTAAGTTGACATGGACCTGCACACAAACGCAAATAACTTTGCTCCCAATGAGTCAGAGAGGTTGTCAATCTCTCCGACCTTCATATTTACAAAGGATCAAAAAGAAGGGTGGAGATAATAGTGGATGCAACTCAAATGAAAGTAAAAGCAGTAAATTGGAGCGGTGTAAACTATGATGGAAATATGGACTCAGGTCCAATGATTTTCAATAGTGATGTCTCTCTCCCAAAATAAAATAACAACCATGTTGGGTGAAAAAATTATAGCTAGGCAATTGATAGAATTATAAATGCACCGCAATTCTAATTATGCTACTAGAAAGTAAAGAGGCACAATCATGTGGTCATTACACCAAAACAAGTAGACCATTTATCCATCAGCATCTACTCACTAATCATCCACCTTGATATATCTTTCCAGAACATCCCGCTGGTATTAACTTGCGAACCCCAACAAAATTGTAAGCTCAAAGCAACGGATGACTGCCTTAACAGTCTATGCGTAATGTAAGCAATACTTGTAACCACAATTACAAGGACCGTTGTTTTCTCCCTGGTGGCAACAACACATCCCCTAGTCTCATATTTCTGTCACTCAAGCTAGACATCGGGGGGCATGAACCCACAATCATGCATAGCGCTCCCTCTTGGAGTTACAATCTACTACTTGGCCAAAGCAAAAAACATAACGGGGAGCATGCAAGAACACTCAAGAACATAAATATAAAAGGTAAAACAAATATATAACTCATCACAAACTGAACATAATCTCATAATCCATTGGATCCCAGTAAACATAGCATAGCAAAACAGGAACTAATAAATAGGTGCCTTGATCATGATAGGTAGCTCACAAGGGCTAAACATTGAAGCACAAGATTGGAGAGAAGACATCACATAGCTATGGGGTCATGGACCCATGGTCCAAGGGGACTACTCACGGCACATCCCGGAGACGATCATGGTGATGGAGAGGTCTCCGGAGGTCATCTTCTCCTGGCGATCCCGAGATTGGAATCGCTTCAGCGGCGGAATAGTGGAGGAAATCACGTAACGAGGCTCGTCTCGAGAGGTAAATATAGGCCAAAGGGGCCCTGAGGGGTGCCCCCCTGGCCCAGACGGCCAGAGGGCACTGACCCCCCTTGGTCGCACCAGGCATCCACCTGGCTGGGGGATGGCCCCCCACGTGACACCTTCTCACTCCGGGACTCTTCTGTCTTGCATATATTTTATATGATTTTTGGAATTTTCCGAGCACTTTTATTTTTTACCTTTTCTGCAATGCACGGACAATAGCACACAGAAACTGGCACCGGGCACTGAATTAGTAGGTTAGTCCAAAATATGTTGTAAATGATATGAAAGTGCATCAAAACATATAGCAATATCACCAAAATAAGCATTGAGAAAGAAGAAATTATAGATACGTTTGGGACGTATCAAGACCCGTTGATACGTCAGTCGGGCCAGCACTTGCCACAACACGATTTCACTCCTGTTTATGCCATACCCATGGTATGAAGCAAATCCTATCGGACACGTTGGGTCATGAGATCATTGCTGGAAGTTCGATTCTGTAAGCCATCCACGACATGAATCCAACTGACCCAGTTGTTTCCAGGTTTGAGTCGGGGGACTCGAGCTTGATAGTAACTAATGAGGTTTTTGCCACTAGGGTAATTCACTGAATCCGATCACATGAGTGCTCTAGGACCTTTAGTTAACATCCCCGTAACATAGTCATCATATGAGCGCTGTTGATACAGGGCACCCTTGTTCATGTACAGCCCGTATGATGACACGCACTTGCAGGTATAATAGATGAGAGTCCTTGCGCGACTCTTCGAGTCCCCCGGGAACTCGAGGGCTACTGACAAGGGAATGCCTCCATGACTCCCCTCCGTGAGGGTATCCGGTGCTTGTCAAGACTGGTGGCTCACTAGAAGCCTCGCGAAGGCCCAACATCAGACCGGTGGGCCAACACGAGGCATCGACGATTGAACAGACATGGATTCCAAGATCGTCGTGGAGTCCATGTCTTGGCATACAAGACAAGTAATATAGTAATTCTCCTATAACCCTAGACAGACTCGTCGAGACCTAGCCTAGTATATATAGGCTGGGAGGGGGAACGTCTAGGGACATCACAATCCCACCTCGCAACACCCCACGGCTTGAGCAATCTCGCCGAATCCACCTCTGTATACACCTTTTTCATATAGTAAATCGATCAGGAGTAGGGGTTTTACCGCACGAGGGACCCGAACCTGGGTAATTTCTGTGTTCCTTTTAGCTGAAGAGATCACCAACGACGCACTCCTTCCCTCTCAATCAACCCAGGGTACCTAACCATGGGATTTGATAAGGTCCACACTCGTCAGCTGAGTTCCATCACCCACCACTGTTGATAATACTGAAAGTACTTTTATTTAATTCAATGAGTATGTATGATATATAAAATAAATTTTTAAAAATACTTTTTACGAAAGCATAAACATTGGACATGCACAAGGTATGAACTTGCGTGGTGACTGAGAGGTAGTGTAACTCGAGACTCCTGAAAACGTTGGTGCCTCAAGTTCTGTAAGAAACATATAGTCTAATAAGGACTAACATTCAAATGGAAAGAATGGCAATTATGCCTTTCATGCATAGGATGATTATGGTTCTCTCCCCCTCTCCTGCTTCCCAAAATATTTTGTTTGGACTTACCATCACATGTTAGAGGTTTGGATCAATAAACCTTACTCTCCCACTTTGTAAGCATTTTAAATGATTTTAATTATTTTTAGAAGGGTTTACTTAATTATCTCATTATTATAATTGTGAACTATAACTCTATTTTATTTTTATAATAATAGAGTATCTATTTTAAAAATAAGTAGAATATTTCTTTTATTTATTAAACCTTTTCCTAAGCTGTGTCCAATTTTATTATATTTTTATAAAATAGACCTATTTTACTTATTTAATTATTTAAATATTTTATAAACTCCAAAAATTTCATTTCTTATTTTATAAAGAATTAAATCCATTTAATCTTTTATTCCCTTTTCCTGTTTAAAATTGGAAAATATTTTATCATATTTCCCTTTTTATTATAGCAAGGTATAATATTTAGAAAATAATTTTTAATTTATTTTAATCTCTACAAAATTATGATGTTAATTTTTATACCCAACATTACTATAAATTGGGTTTTTGTTTTTATTATAATTTATTAACATTTTTATTGATGTAATTGTATTTATTTTATTTTTTAAATGTTTTATTTTATTTGGAGATAAGTGGCCTAGGGCCCACCTAGCAGTGGACAAAGTCCTTGCTAGTGGCCCCTCCTCTCATTCTCTCCTCTCTCTCTCTCTCTCTCTCTCTCTCTATCTATCTATCTATCTATCTATCTATCTATCTATTTCTCTATCTCTCTCTCTCTCTCGTGCTCGATCCCAAGCTCCTCTTCGATCCCCTTTCTCTGCCTCCGTCGCCGCTCGATTCCTGCGTTGGCCAGCCTGCTCTGGTGTGGCCATGGCAACCCATCGCTCCGCCTTGCGACGAGGCGCATGGTGTTTGGCATCGATTTTTTCTTCCCCGCCTCATGAGGACGCCCTCGTCGTCCACTCCCAGCTAGTATTTCGAGTGCTGCACGGGGTGGAGGTCGCTAGTGTGCTCTGATGGCCGCCCAAATATGTAGACATTAGTAGACAGAAACTGGCACTGGGTGCACTGAGTTAGTAGGTTAGTCCAAATGTGTGTAAAATGATATAAAAGTGTAGGAAACATGTAGCAATGTGACATAAAAGTGCATTGAACAAGCATAAATTATAGATACGTTTGGGTATCAACATCTCCAAGCTTAATTCCTACTCATCCTCGAGTAGGTAAATGATAACACAGATAATTTTTGTGGTGACATGCTAACACGCATATAAGAACTTCAAAGTAAAGCAAGTAAGATGTGCCATTCAAGTCAAGATAATAACAAGCAAGAGTCTATATCTAGTATTGAAATTAGTAAAGTATGAACATAAGGTGTGAGAGCTCTCGATGTCCGTGACTCGAATGTCTCCAAATGGTGTTGGCGTGGAAGCAATGGGAGATGGGTTATATAGAACAAAAAAATATAGTTTAATTGAGAACTCAATCTACTAAAGTTTAACACTTGGTCTCCTTCGGGATCTTATTTTGAATCATCCCCAGAACACTGTTCAGGTACAAGTAAAACGGATCCTCTCCCTTTAGACTTTGAGTACTCATGCAATGGATGAGAGCGAGCAAGATACGTTGGATCTTAGGATGGCAAAGAGACAAATGATGGGGAAGGAAGACAAACAAAGGGTGTGAAAGGCTCACATCAATAAGGACAATCATAGGCGAGAGAAAGCCAAATGATAGATATGATGTGAGGAGTAGGGATTACCATGCAATGGATGCACATATGAGCTAAGGTAAGCTCTCCAATGAACTAGTGGGGTGCATCCAACTTGCTTGCTCATGAAGACCTAGAGCTCATGTGAGGAGGCTCATCCTTGGAATATGCTAGCCAAGTTCTATAGTGTAAGGGTCCCCACATAGTTATGCATGAATGATAATAAGTGTGGAGTACAAATATAACAATGGTGTACGGGTGTGGATCTTTCAAAAAGAGTATTAGTGTTGCCCTCTTCTCTCTTTCTATTTTGTTTCTCTTTCTCTTTTTTCTATTTTTTGTATCTTTGTGGCCTCTTTGGCTCTTTCTATATATCTCTCATTTTTCCTCTTTGGGATCTTTTAATTTGTCCTCTTTTGGATCTTTTAATTTGTCCTCTTTGGGATCTTTTAATTTGTCCTCTTTTGGATCTTTTAATTTGTCCTCTTTTGGATCTTTTAATCACTTAAGGGTACCACTCTATATTTTACAAGAATATAAAGAAGATCTTCACACTTTACGAAAAGTTCTCAACATAAAGAAAGATGAAAACTATCATATTGTATTCAAATGTATGCATCGGCTAGTCTAGCAGGATATGCAATGATACTAGCGCGTCATATAGCAATAATAAGGGAAAATACCAAATATCATGCGGCTCCTCGATCAAGAAAAATCATGTATGACATGAAGATCAAGTCATGAGATGGTGGTTGTTGCATGGCAATGTATCTCGGAAATACTATGGAAATGACTTGATAGGTAGGTATGGTGGCAGTTTTCAGGAAGATATAAGGAGGTTTATGATGACATAGCGTATCATGCCAAGGGTTTGGATGCACCGGTGAAGTATGCGCCAAATCTCAAAGTGAGATAGGGCAATGCACGGTTCCGAAGAGGCTAGCAAAATATGGGAAGGTGGAAGTGCCAACAACCGAATACTAGCATTAGTCCGAAGAACTCATGCACTTATTATCCGTAACTCTCTATCTAATTGGGAGGTTCACAATGAGGCAAGTACCCCGAGGATCCATCTAGTAGCTAGAGTTCTCAACTAATTTTTTGTAGTTTTCAGAAATAAGCGCAGATTGCCCAAAATACGACACCTATCACTAATAGGCTAAAGCTCTTTGCACAAAAATTCCAAACAATACTCAAATCAATACTTCAAACTATTGCATGTTACTACTACACTTGTAATAGAAACCTTAATTACCTACTCATGCAAGACACACAACTCAGTGCAACACGACTACTCTCTATACAAGATAACATGAATACTAAGAGAGTTCCTAGAACAACCTAAGTAAAATCTCTTAAAAATATAAGCATGGAAACTAAGAGCTAAGCTTGACAGAAGCTATGAAAAGATATAGAACACACTCAAAAAGAAAGATAAGCATGCAAGCGTATGTTTTGTTCTACGATGGAGTGGAGCGTGTTTCTCTCCAAAACAATGAAGGCTAGGATCCAACTTGTTATGAACAGCAAGCAAAACTAAATAAAATAAAAAGTAAAATAGCGAGATGCTCCAAGTATAGCACATAACATATAAAACGATAAAAATATAGCATGGAGAAGGACGAATTGATGATTGTTGATGCAGAAGGGGATGCACGGGGGCATCCCCAAGCTTAGATGCTTGAGTCTGCTTGGATATTTCTTGGGGTGCATGGAAGCATCCCCAAGCTTGAGCACTTGACACTCCCGAATCTTCTTTCATCATCTCCCTTCGCATACTTGAAAACTAACTTCATACGAAACTCATCATAAGCTGATTAGAGTGGTTAGTACCCATGATAAAATAAGTTTTCTCCACTGGAAATACAGATATTCTTGAAGAGCTACTGTTTCTCAAGATTGCCAAAAAGTTTTTGCAAAGAAAAAGAAAGCTTAAGGTTTGCAAAACGATGAAGATGCAAAACGTGGCAGAATCTATGAAAAACAGACCAGCAGGTAGTAAATAATTTTTTCGGGGTACTTCTGCAACTCAAATCAAAAACCTCAGAACAGATGCACGAAAGCCAATTGTATGGAGCATACTCTCGAAAAAATCAGATCAAAAATATGATCTGTTGATTTATTTCCAATTTTTCCGTCAAGGGGACAAAATCTATTTCTAGACAGCATGTCACAACTTTTGAACTTTCTTGCAATCGAAGGCTAAAACTTGGCACAAAGATTGAAAACAAAGATACAATGATGTTGCTATAGTAGTAACAAACATGAAGACCACTAAAACTGAAAGTAAAAACATCTTGGGTTGCCTCCCAACAAGAGCTTTCTTTTATGGCTATTAGCTAGGCATGATACATGAAAAAGGAATCAAAAGTCATCATAGTAGTCGGAGTTATAAAGACCTTCAAATGGTTCCTCAACAAGTTCATCCTTATTTATTTTAGGAAAGTGATACATAACTTTTTCCTTTCCACGTAAGTGTATGTGTCGTTTACCTATATCAATGAAGCCTTTTACGGCTCGGAGGAAGTCCCTTCCAAGCTCTATATTTCCTTGCTTTGGCTCCATGATGAAGAAATCAACTGTTGCACTCCTTTTAAAGAATGTAACTTTGACATCTTTTACCTTTCCCTGGATCTCAGAAATATCTACATTAGCATGTTCATGATGAGATGTCAAATTGTCCATGTTTAGTTTTAAAGAATCGTAAACAACTTTTGGCATTGTAGAAACCATTGATCCAATATCATAATAAGCAAGGAAGTCTTGGTTAGAGATGCTAATTATAACAAAATGCTCCCAATCATTATCTATCTCCAAAATATCTTTCTTGTTGGGCTTAGGTTTCTCTACTTTCCTCAAGTCTAAAGCATCCAACCTCTTTTCAATAGTAGCAAGTCTATCTGTAACAATATCAAAACTATGATCATAAACAAAGTAACTAGATAAACCATGTATAATATCAAGAGCTCTAGCTTCATCACACTCTAAGAAATATCCTTCATCTATAATATCAATAGAGTGTTTACAACATCTAAAAAGACCATGGTAAAAATTTCTAAGCACAATTTTTATAGGTATCCAAGGCATAATTCTGCTATGTGCATCAGAAATTCTATCCCATGCCTTCTTCATATTTTCTCCATCCTTTTGATGAAAATCTAGAACTTTCGATTCCCTCAAAGCACCAAGTCCTAACATGCTTGACTAAACAGAAAGGACAACTAAAAGCAAGGTAAATAATTTTTTTTTGATTTTTGATAAAGGACACTAAGATAAAAAAACTATAAAGTAAACTAATAGGACTAAAAATCAAAGATAAAAGATAGTGTGCAACTCCCCTATCTTGAAGATTGGAGTCCCCGGCAACAGCGCCAGAAATTTAGCTTGATGACACTAAAGTAGTGCCCTCATTGGCTACCCCAAGTGGAAGATTGAGATGTAGCTAGCGGTAAATTTCCCTTGGTGAAGACGACAAGAAGGTGGTAAAGTGAACAATGGCGCCGTTCACAACCCAAGGTTGCTTACTTTAACTGGACCTGCACACAGATACAAATAACTTTGCTCCCAACGAGTATAGAGAGGTTGTCAATCTCTCCGGCCTTGTTGTTTACAAAGGATTAAACGCAAGGGGATAATGATAGTGATAATGATATCAACTTAAAGTAAAAGAGGAAAGTAAAGTAGACGTTTAAACAATGGTCGAAATATGGACTGGGGTCCCATGATGTTCACTAGTGACGTCTGATAGAGGCGAAGGTGTCCCGATGTTTCGATGAGATGGTGGAGATCGATTTTGGTGGAGTAGACTTTCACGACCCGACTACGAACGTGCGAAGACGTTGCGCCTTAGCAATCGCTAAACCAACTCCGAGAGGTTATTGATCCCGCGGATGCACGATCAACCTGACCACGAAGGTCAATTCCTGCAAGCAATCGAAGAACAAGCAAGAACTAAGAATTGCAATCTGGATATTGCGAATATAAGATGAAAGATTAACAGAAGTTGGGGTTCCAATGCGGTCTTGGCCTGGTCGGACGACACAAACGAAGAACTCGAAGTTGCGGCTATGGCTAACTTAAATCTAATTAAAACCCAAGTCTAAACGACGCCCTAAGGGCTGTATATATGGGGGAACAGAGGGGATTTTCGTGACCCCTTGGAGGTGGGGTCCGAAAACAACCCTAACTCGGTTTCCCCACACATACAGACTCTAAAAACAGCCTATAATGTGGTATTTCGAAATTACATGGGCCCAGCCCAATATTAAGGTGACGCAGCACCTATAATTGCTCTTGGACGAAAATAATGAAGTGGCATCTCGTGTATTCCGTCCAAGCCTTCATGCATGCCTTATGGTGGCTTCAACGTGCGAAAATCCCCACTGGAAGCTCCACTGTACTTTCCCCTGCGCGCACCTTCTTCTCCATTCTTGATCCCGCTCCAATGACCATCCTTCTTGTCCATGCTAGGTCCTTCATTCATAAGCAAAACAAAAGTATCTAATTTAGGCAGCATCATATGTTCATGAACAATAGAAGGATTCGCAAGAAACGAAAGTACCTGATAATTTAGTTGACGTGCACGTGCTCTAGTAACTGGTCCAGTATGTGTAGTTGGTGAGGGTATGGGTGTAACATTAGTAGGGATGTCCTCATCAACGTCTCTCTCCCAAAACAAGATAAAATGGCTAAGGTGGGTGAACAAATTACAACTTGGCAATTGACAGAATTATAAATGCACCGCAATGCTAATTTTTCTACTTGAAAGTAAGAGGCTCAAAATTATGGGCAGTACGCCAGGCGTGATACTCGAAATCCATATGTATCTACTCACTAATCATCCACCTTGAGATATCTATCCAGAACATCTCGCTGGTATTAAGTTGCGAGCCCCACCCAAAGTGTCAACTCAAAGCAACAGACAATTGCATTAACAATCTATGCGTAAGGTAAACAATCCTTGCAACCGCTGTTACAAGCATCGTTGGTTTCTCCCTGGTGGCAACAACACATCCCCTAGTCTCATGTTTCTGTTACTCAAGCTAGACATCGGGGGGCATGAACCCACAATCATGCATAACGCTCCCTCTTGGAGTAACTATCTACTACTTGGCCAAAGCAATAAAAAGCAATGGAGAACATGTAAGAATTACTCAACAACAAAATATAAAAGGTAAACCAAATATATAACTCATCATGATCTGAACATAATCTCATAATCCATCGGATCCCAGCAAACACAACATTGCAACAGCAGGAAAATTACATAGGTTCCTTGTTCATGTAGGGAAGCTCACAAGGACTAAACATTGAAGAACAAGCTTGTAGACAAGGCATCACATAGCTACTAGTCATGGACCCATGGTAAGGGGGACGACACATCCAGGAAGCGTCCATGGTGGTGGCGAAGCTCCTGGAGGTCAATCCTCCCTCCATCAGGGTGCCGGGAAGAGGTCTTCTGGTACTCCGATCTTGGAAGCGAGGCATCGGCGAAAGAAAGAGGTATTTCGCGATGCGGGGTTCTCCTCGATGGTTTCTGGCACGAAGAGGTAATATAGGCCAAAGGGGGGAGCCAGGGGCCACCAGGGGGTCCCAGGCGGCTTGGTGGCGCGGCCAGGTGTGGGGCCGCGCCACCTGGTTGCCTGGGAGCCAGGTGGGGGCCCTTTGCCCTCCTTCGGGGTTCCGAAAGCTTCCGTTCTACTGATTTTTATTCCGATTTTTCTGGAATTTTTGGAGCACTTTTAATTGGGGTAAAATCACTACAACTAAAATACATCAGCAGACAGAAACTGGCACTAGGTGCAGTAAGTTAGTAGGTTAGTACAAATATGTGGAAAATGATATAAAAGTGTAACAAAACATGTAGCAATGTCACATAAAAGTGCATAGAACAAGAAGAAATTATAGATACGTTTGGGACGTATCACATATCAACATCCCCAAGCTTAATTCCTCCACGTCCTCGAGTAGGTAATTGATAACACGGATAATTTCTATGGTGACATGTTACCACACATATAAGAACTTAAAAGTAAAGCAAGTAAGATATGAAATTCAAGTCAAGACAATAATAAGAAAGATTCTATATCTAGTATTGAAACTAGCAAAGTAAGAACATAAAGCTGCAAGAGCTCTCTTTGTCTGTGACTCAAATGTCTACAAATGGTATTTGTGTGCAAGAAGTGGGAGATGGGTTTAGAGCATAAAAATACTATATAGTTTAATTGATAACTCAATCTACTAAAACTTCACACTTGGTCTCCTTCGGAATCTTATTTTGACTCGTCCCTAGACCACTAGTTAGGCACAAGTCAAACTGATCCTCTCCCTTTCGACTTTGAGCACTCATGCAATGGATGAGCACAAGAAAGATATGTTGGCACTTAGGATGGCAAAATAAAATAATCATGGGGAAGGAAGACAAAAAGGTGTGAAAGGTTCACATCAATGAGGACAATTATAGGTGAGAGAAAGCCAAATGATAGATATGATGTGAGGAGTATGGATTGCCATGCAACATGCGGATGCACAAAGAGCTATAAGTGTATGAAAGCCCTCGAATGGAACTAGTGGGGGTGCATCCAACTTGGTTGATCATAAAGACCTAGAGCTCTTTTGAGGAGGCTCATCCTTGGAATATGTGATGACCCTCAACGGTAGGGATGGATTGTAGTGTTCTAGCAGGTAAGTATCCCAATTTATTTATTCGACACAAGGGGAGCCAAAGAATAATTATAAGCTTTGACAGTTGAGTTGTCAATTCAACCGCAACTGAAATATACTTGCTTCGACAAAGTATTAATAGCAACTGTGGTATGATAGTGGCAACGACGGTGATAACGGCAAAAGTAAAACATCAAAAGTAAACTAGTAGTAACCAACAGGATTGAAAATATTGTAGGCTAGGGATATGGATGGTTGGGCGCTGCATGAATAAGAGTGAACATGTAATAGATTCTAACACGGGGCAAGGCAGACAGAAAAGTAATGATCATCTAGGCAAATATCAAACATCAGGCATGTATCCCGTAGGTAGTTGTGCGTGCTTGCAATAAGAACTTGCACAACATCTTTTGGCCTACCATCCCGCTACGAATGGGGCCAAAGGGAACTTATGGAGATTAAGGTTCTCCTTTCAAAGAGCACCAAAACAAAGCAATAAACTCAAGGGATACATGGAATCCTCAAATTATGGACCATCCCCTTTGGTGTCCCAAGCTATCACCTTTGGGATCGCCGGTTCCGGACCATAATAGGTGCATACAACTCATAGATAGGATCTCAAACATAAATATAATCATGAAAACATAAGTGTTTCAGATCTGAAAACATGGCACTCGTTCTTGTGTGGTGATCGAAGACAAAGACTACTACCATTGCTCCCTCCTCTCTCCCACCTCTCTCCCACCTCTCTCCCACCCCTCTCCACCTACCTCCACCTCTCCACCAGAGGTAGATCATGCCTCCCTCTGGTGATCAATGGATAGCCTCCTCCATTGGGACTTCCACCCTGGCTTGGTGGTGGAAGATCAGGTTCGTAGACGCTTTCGTTCTTCGGTTCATTTCTCGGGCGACACTAGAAACAAGGAATTTTTCTTGGTGGCCTCTTTCTCTTCGGCATCTTTTCCTCTCAGTTGCACCTCGTTTGCTTTGGCACTACAATGTTGTATTGGTGGATTGGCCTCGAGTTTTAACGTTTTGCATTTGGGTGATCGGAATTATCGTTTTTTCGGTGGCATCCAATAAAGTTGGGCATTTCATCTACCAATTGCGAGATAGAATTTGGCCTGATTTCATTTGCCACTTCAACCTATTCTCGGCCAATTGGCACAATTTGGTCCATAATTCTACTCTATGGACGGTGGATCGTGAAATGGGAGAGATCTCTAGAAGATCACCTGTTCGAGTACACAAGAATTTGGATTTTTTAAAGGCTAATGCTCATAATGATTCATCTTCGGCACAAGAATTGGCAAAATTTGGTTTTTGAGTTCATACCACGACCAATCTTCAAAATCTTTTTGATTCGTCGGAGGAGACACAACCTTCTACTTCGGGAAAGTGTATCAATCAAAATTTAATGCCCCAATCGAATCACTTGGACACTGCCTCTTTGAGCCTGACACGTCCGATCTGTTTTGGTACGTTCCCCCCACCGGTTCCTTCCAAATATGTTGGGGGGGGCACCTCCTTTAGGGGACGGAACTTTAGGCGCAAAGCTTTCCAAGTTTTGAATCGGGACGATCTCGCCCGTATCATTGATCTCAGGCAGGCAGATTACTCAGATAATGATCTCTGCCAGATGCACAATATCTCTGTCTTGCCTACTAATGAGGAAATCCTTAATTTCCTAAATCAGTGTTCTCACTGTGGAGCCCATGATCATGTTGTCTCTGTTTGCCAAGCTATATTGTGCACCATATGCCTGCGATTCCAAAGAGCGTGCTCTTGCCAAGTTATACCTGCAAAGGAGGAATATTGCATCACATGCAATGGAAACTCACATGTTTCCTTTTTATGTCCAGCTCGTTGGTTTTGCCACAAATGCAACTACCTAGGTCATGATGCTAGAAGCTGTATCGGCAACGGGGCGGCCAGGTTTATTTGGCAAGAAAAGAAATCGAGCATTTACTCTGTCCCCAGTTCGGATCCTATGCGGCGGAATCCATGTTTAGCCCTTGGTAAGCGTGAGCACTTTCCATCCAACAGGCTAGTTTGGAGAAGGAAACAGAGCAAGAAATCTGACCCGACCGCACATAATCCCTTGCCCCCTCCGCTTCCTTCTGGTCTTCTCCAGCGCAAGGACTGCCCTGTCCCATCCACCTCGTGCGCTTTGCAAGAAAACCCCCCCGTCCCGACGGCGAGTTCATCCACACCGGCCATGGCGAACTTCCCCGTTATGCCCTTCCAGTTCCTCCTGTTGGGCTCGCAGCTGGAGCGGGGTCCTGACGATTGCCTGCAGCGGACCACCATTGTCGTCGATGATCCTCCGCTCAGCCATGATGGTATTCTCTCGTTACTATCCATCCCGAGGTTGCAGATCATCACAAGAGCATGGTGCTGGAGGAAGTTATCCGCATTATGAGGGAGAATTTTGAACTGATTATTCCTGATTATTTTGTGTATCCCATTGGAGTGGGGATGATGGCCTTTGAGGATGTTCTGCTCAGGGATCAATATATTCAGGAGGGCCCTCATCCGTATGATGATAACACCACCTTGTCCCTCGTGTCGCATGATGAAGGATGCAATATGAGGCTCTGCCCGTTTCAGTATGTGGCCTGGATTCTGTTTCTGGCTTTTCCAATGGATTATCAGACAGAACACTACATCAACAAGGCGGTCTCCACTTTCGCCAAGATGGACCTATGGCATCGTCCTGGACACAACAAGGAGCGGGTCTTGGTTCGCGTGATTATTAGTGACTTGGCGATGGTGCAAAATAGTCTTGTGGTCAGGAGGAGCAGTACTCTACCCAGCCTGGGTCACTCTTGGACTGTTCCAGTATATATCCTCAATGGCCGTCACACCATCCCTGCTCTTGCTGGTACTGAGGAGCCGCCGCCACCAACGAATGCTTCCCCACACCCCTTCCAGCTTCCCTATCTTTCTTCTGCACAACAATGGGATCTTGATCAACAGCAGTGGCAGCAAGCTCAAGCAGATGCTGCGTGGGAACACGCAGCTGCTGAATTTGAGGTGCAACCGCAGAATGATGGCTGGGGTGCTTGGCCAGTGCTACCTGAACCTTATCAGGGTCTGAACTTGCGTCAATTCCTGCAATACAATGGTCCCTCGCTGATGGATGGGATCACTCCTGAGAGCAACATATCTGATGATCCCCAGGACAAATGGTCTCAGTACTCGGAGATTTCCTCTGCTACCAGCGACCTTGTCCATGGCACACGCAACTCTTCACTGCAATTTGTGAGGGCAGGTGGCCCTGATCAGGACATGGATGTGTCGCCTATTCCCCTGTTCCTCGAATGGATTTGGTGCACATACCTGCGGACATATACTAGGCGTATCTTGGCCTCTCAGATGGAGATTGTCGAACCTGTAGTCTGTTTTCCGGTCAACCTAAACCGGATTTTCCACCAGGTCATGTTGGCGGTTGCTCAGAAGACTACCTTCTTTGGTCTACATGCGTCTTTCAGGCTGTTTGCTGCTGATCGCTTCCAGCTCTCCCTGATCATTCCACGTGATGTTTGCACTCTTACTGCTCATGCTGAAGAATTTCTTGCACCTGAACTTATGGACCTGGATACTGTGCTTCCCCTCATTGGTCATGATCTGGCACCTGAGGAGCCTGCAGAGCTCGAGATTGTCACTGACACCACTGCGATTGGGGAGCCTAGCCGTGATGTTGTGGAGGAACCTGCGGTGACCGTCAGTGCAATAATTGCCTCTCTGGTCTCGACAGAGGTGGCCACTGTCAACTTTTTCCAGCTCAGACGGAGTGCCCGCTCCAACAAGTATGATGGGTTTAAAATCCCCATGATCACTGACACTGGTAAGATGCCCTCTAAAGTTAAACCTAAACATGCCCCCTCGATCACCTCATGTTCTAGCACCACTCGTCCGTCTGCAGGTCTGAGGGTGGCTGTGGGCAACGATGATGAACCGCCTCCACCGCACACCCCCATCCGCACCATTCAACTCATCGGGACCAAGGTCCGCGAGATCCCCCTTGATGATCTTAGTGCGGAGAAGCTCAGGCATAAGCGTGACAAGCCGCCACCGCACGCTTAAGCTCAATGCAGCCCAACAAGACTTGTAATGTTCTCTGTTGGAACATTCGTGGGATAAACTCTGCTGAAAAACAGTTTATCAGTAATGCCGTTGAACTCTCTGGTTGCTCGATCGTTTGTTTGCAAGAAACTAAGCACGAGTCTTTTGATTTGAAATTTATTAAGCTCTGTTGCCCCAAAAAGTTTGACCGTTTTAGCTTTGTTCCTTCTGTTGGTAATTCTGGGGGGTTGTGCGTGATTTGGGTGAGCTCTGTGTTCTTGGGATCAGTTAAATTCGTTAACTCTTTCGCTCTCGCCATGAACTTCACCTCTACACAATCCAGTGAAACTTGGTCTCTGCTCAATATCTATGGTCCGTGTTATGTACCTCACAGAGCAGATTTTATCGATTGGTTGTTCGCCCTGGATATAACAAATGGTGAAGACTGGCTCCTGGTTGGAGATTTTAATCTTTACAGGGCGCCTGATAACAGGAATCGTGCTGGCGGAAATGTGAACAATATGCTTACCTTTAATGACTTTATTCACGCAATCGCTAGTCGATCTTCCCATCAAAGGGCGTTCGTTCTCGTGGAGTAATATGCAGCAGGACCCGCTGCTGGTCCAACTCGATTGGCACTTTACCTCCATCAACTGGGCGAGAAAATACCCCAACACAGTGGTGTTGCCGTTAGGTAAACCACTATCTGATCACTCGCCGTGCTACGTGTGTATCCAAACGAGTATTCCTAAAGCCAAAATATTCCGCTTTGAGGATTTTTGGATCTCTGCTCCCGGGTTTTTTGAAACAGTTGAGCGGGTATGGACAGGTCGTCACTTTGCCGCAAATTCGGCTTCTCTGTTATGCAGGAAAATGAAATGCCTCAGATATGAACTGAAGAAATGGAGTAAAGGAATATCACATCTTGCCACGCTGATCTCTAACTCCAACCAAGTGCTTGCTGACCTTGATCTGTTGGAGGACCGCCGTCCGCTTTCTATCCCTGAACGCAATTTTCGTCTGATCCTCAAGAATCATCTCATCATCCTGCTGGATAGGAGGAAAACTTACTGAAAGAAACGTTGCACTGTCAGATACTTCAAGTTTGGTGATGGAAATACCAAATTCTTTCATCACGTTGCTACGGAGAGGTACCGTAGAAATTCCATCGCCACTTTAACGAACCGAGATGGATCGGTGGTCTTTGACCACGTGGGTAAGGAAGCGCTGCTCTACCAAACCTACAAAAACAGGTTAGGCACGCCAAATACTGTGGACATTGTGCTGGATTTGCATAGGCTCATCAAACGGGTGGAGGGTCTTGATGCGTTGTCAGTTCCGTTTTCCCATGCAGAGATTGATGATGTAGTTAGACGTATTCCTGCTGATAGAGCGCCGGGACCTGATGGGTTCAGTGGTGGCTTCCTGAAATCGCGCTGGCACATTATAAAAGCATGACTTTTATAAGCTCTGCGACTATTTTCACGCTGGGTGATCGATTTAGAAAGCCTCAACACTGGGTTTATCACCCTGATCCCCAAAATCTAGTCACCTGAAACTTTGAATGATTATCGTCCTATCACCCTGCTGAACTGCTGTCTAAAAATTAACACTAAACTGCTGGCAGAACGGTTGTAGGGATTCATTCTGGGGCTGGTTCACTCCAACCAGTACGGGTTCTTGAAAGGGAGATCTATACAGGACTGTCTAGGATGGGCATTTGAATTTCTGCATCAATGCAAGGCATCTGGTAAACCCATTGTCGTACTGAAACTTGATTTCTCAAAAGCTTTCGACACGACCGATCACAAACCGATCATTGAGATCATGAGATGTATGGGTTTCTTCTCCAGACGGTTGGGGTGGATGGAGGCCATCTTCTCCTCTGGCAAATCGTCCATCTTTCTCAACGGGACGCCGGGGCGTCAGTTCAAATGCTGTCGTGGTGTGCGCCAGGGGGACCCATTATCGCCGCTCTTGTTCGTCCTTGCGGCTGATCTGTTACAGGCGGTGATCAATGACCAAATGCGGTCAGGTGATTTGGTGCCTCCAATGGCCGCTCCAGGGGAGTACCCTGTAATCCAATATGCGGACGATACCATCCTTGTGTTACCACCAGACCAAGAGCAGATCCTGAAGATCAAAGGTACGTTGCAGGACTACGCGACTACTGTGGGGCTAAGAATTAATTTCTCTAAATCCACATTAGTGCCTATAAACGTGACCGCTGATACCACTGCCACTCTAGCTGGCTTGCTTGGCTGCACCGTGGGGAGTATGCCGTTCACGTACCTGGGGCTACCCATGGGCACCACCAAACCCACGGTTCATGAATTCATGCCCATGATCGCGTCTGGGGAAAGGAGACTATCTACGGTTGCTTCCTTGCTTAACTACGGGTCTAAGCTTACCCTTGTGAACTCCGTGATCATGTTCCTGTCAATCTATGCTATGTGCTCCATTCGGCTCCCGCCGAAACTGATCGACCACCTGGAAAAACTTCGCCGCCGATGCCTGTGGGCTAAATCAGATGACCCGACTACTAAACCCTTCTCGCCTGCTGCGTGGAAGCTAGTCTGTCGGCCTAAATACAAAGGTGGGCTTGGTGTCATTGATCTCAAATGCCAGCACCAGGCGCTGCTACTCAAGCAACTACACAATTTCTATAATAAAGTCGATGTGCCTTGGGTTCAACTGGTCTGGTTTACGCACTACTCTAAGGGAGTCCCTCATGCTGTTGGACCCTGTGGCTCCTTCTGGTGGAAGGACCTTATTCAGCTTGCCCCCATCTACAGAGCAATCACGACTGTGCAGATTGGGGATGGTAGTACTGTGCTCTTCTGGAAAGATCTCTGGTTATCCAACACCCTAGCCGAGGATTTCCCGCGCTTGTTATCATTAGCAAAGGATGAGGATGTCTCCGTCCAGAGCTTGCTGACTGCAGCCTCGGTTGGGGCTAGCTTCCACCTACCCATGTCGATGCAAGCAATCGATGAGCTGAGGAGTTTGCAACAGGCTGCTGAAAATGTGGTGATGGTGGCAGGATCCAAGGACGTCTGGGACACTATCTGGCAGGGTGGAAGATTTACCTCTGGCAACTACTACTTATACTGCTTTCGGGATGAAGAGTCTGACATTGCCTTCAAATGGATCTGGCGATCGAGCTGCACCAACAAGTGGAAAGTGTTCTCCTGGTTACTGCTAGCAGACAGGATTAATACACGCAACATGCTCAGAAGAAGAGGGATGACACTGCAAGACAACAACTATGGCTGCCTCTTCTGTGCTAAACCCCCTGTGGAAACAGTGGAACACCTCTTCTTCACATGCCCTTTTAGTCAGCAGTGTTGGAGTAGAATGGACATGAGTTGGCCCTTGTTTGGAGACAGACTTGGAATCATTCATGAAGGGAAGAGGTCGTGGAGCAGGCCCATGTTCATGGAGGTCTTTATGGTTGGGGCCTGGAGTCTGTGGAAGGAAAGGAACAACAAGCACTTTAGAGGGGTAGAACCATCAGTGGACTCCTGGCTGCAAAGATTCAAATCTTATTTTGACCTTCTTAGGCATAGGAATAAGGAAGCCCTAGGGCCTTTCATAACGGATTTTGTACTCTCTCTCTAAATCTTTTTTTGAAGCTTTCTGACTACACCCTAGAGTTTACTCTTTTTCTTCCTGACCCCCCCCTCCATCCCCCCTCCCCACCATGTAATTCCATCTCCCCCCTTGTACTGGCTCACTGTTGGTGATTGTAACAGCCCAGATTTCACAAAAAATAAAATTTGTGTTTTCGGTGTGAATTGTTTGACTGTCTGATTTGTTTGCGGTGTTTGCATCCCCGATTTATCGATCATCGATTATTTCCCCCCTCTTATCTCGTATTGGACGGAGACCGACCCTTGCCACCATGACACTCGACCTTTGCGACACCGGGTTTCGCCCGATCACCGTCGCGAAAATCGCACGAGACCGGTCGTAGCCAACGGAACAAAACCCCATTTAATAATTAAATGGGATATTTTTATAGCGCGCCAGAAAGTGTTCTCGGAACGATTCCAGCGCAAGGTGAACGCTACTGGCTCGACGCGCTGATCGCGCAGTTCGAAGTTTTACCCGAATCGGAGGTCCTGCGGACCCCCGACGGTCAGAAACGTAAACACCGCGCGCAAGAGAGAAAAACCGGGGATGTTTTTGGAAACTGCCAGCCACCTGGGCTATATAAAGACCACCACACTCCCGCCCCTTTCTATGGTTTCCCTACACCAAAAATTGCAGCCACCCCCCTGGAAAATACCCAGATCTGCCCAATCTAGCCCCAATTCTCGAAAACCTAGATGTGAAGCAACCACAACCATTGGATCTCCAGATCGGTGGCTCTGAATGCGCCACGTCGCCCTGTGGATATGCCCGAAGCCCACGCCCGAGCTCCTCTCCCGTGGAGGATCCCCGAGCCCGAGCCACCCTGCCGCCTCGTCGTCGGCAGCCGCGGCCGCACTCCGGCGACCTCGCCAACCGCGCCCTCCCTCTCTCCCTTCTCTTTTGCTCCTCTCCCCTTCCCCTCCTCTCCCTCATCCCTCTCCTTCTCTGCCTCACAGAAATCTGCGCCGCCGGCCTCCATGACGCCATGAACGCCTGCCCCGAGCTCGGCCCTGCCCCTAGGACCTCGCCACGCCGCCACGACCGTGGCTCCCTTCGCCGGATCCGCCTCCTCCGCCCCGTGCCCGTCCCACTCGTCCCCGTGCCCTCCGGCCGCCTCGCCGGACCTCGCCAGCGCCGCCATGGCCACGAGGTGCTCCGCTCGGGAGGAGCACGACACAACCGCCATGGCCGCTCGCTAGCGTGGGCCGGTGAGCCCAGCCAGCCCCAGATTTTGGGGCCCAAGCCGCCCCCAGTCCAGCAGCCGGCCTGGGCCTCGGCCCAGAGGTGAGCTGCCCCTTTCTTTTCTTTTTTATTTCTATTTTACTGTTGGGCCGGCCCAATACCTGTTTTAGCTCTTTTTTTTCATTTAGGCAGATTGTATTAGTTTTTTTGCGATGTGCGTATCTTTGCAACCGTAGCTCGGATCGCGATGCGTAAAACATGAAACTTGCTTAGGATTTTGTCTAGTTTAACAAAATGTGCTCTTTTTCTATGTTTGAATTTGTTTACACATTGTTTACCTGCTAATTACAATCCTTGCCACTGTAACTGTAACTGCCATAACTTTTTGACCGTTGCTCCGATAAAAATGTTCTTTATATGTAACTTGACTAGAATTGCATGTAGATTGTGTTTATGCTGCTCTTGCTTGCTAATAAAAATAATAAAATATTGTTTAGGGAAAAATAGTACCAAATTCCATTTTTATCGTGGGGTCCGCAATAGTTGGCATGTATAGGTTTTACCCCCACTTAAAATGACGAGATTAGATAGTTTATTTTGTGCTTCACCTTTTGCTATGCTTGTGTGACATGCCATTCTTGAGTGATATGCCATGTGAACAAACTTTGTTGATCACCTGTAGCTAAACAACTTGAACCACCGTAAACGTGCGGTATCGTCGTGTGTGACGAATGCTCCACTTAACATGTTAGTAACCGCTCTCGACGGTAGGTGCGATGTATCGTGTTGCTTCTTGTTGATGCTTGCTCGTGTTTGCTTCGTAGTAATAGATGCTTGCTCGTTGATTGCTTTCTAGTGTTTACCGTCTTGTGTGCTTCGCGGGTACCTCTCGGAGACGATGCGAGCTTGCGATCAACTACACCTTCGGAACCCGACTTATCAACTGGCAAGGACTATACATTACTTATGATCAATTCTATTTCAACCAGCGGTTTGCATGCTAGTCTAGGTTAGGTTCGATGTTTGATCCTACCACATGTTTACAGCCTCTTTCAAATCGATACAGCCATGTCCCTTCCCAGCAAACCTTGTACTGCTATGTTACTATTGCTCGTTGCTCAGCCCCTGCTTAGTATGCATGCTTAGGATGCTACGATGTTACCCTGTTACCCATGGGTTTGGGATATCACATTATTATATTGTTGTGGATGATATGATTATTATAATGTTGACTATATTCGACGAAGGGTGGAAGGTCTAGGTTATCCCGCCCCGACGCTTTGTTCCATTCGAGTCACCTAGGATCCGAGTTCCAGGTATTGGTTTAAAGACTGAGCATGCCTAACTCCGTGTGGGATTTTATGGGGTCCCCTTTTCTTACCTATCTAGCTTCAAACATTTCTAGTGGTGGCCCGAGCTGATTTACCATTTGAAACCCCGTGTGTGTGCTTGGTGGATCCCCTCGCAATTTTTAAACAACCCGGACCAGCGGAGACATGGTTCCCTGTTGGTCCACCTTTGACCGGCGAGGGCCCGAGGCCTCACGTGAGGCGTCTCGGTAACCCAAACCCTGTTGATTCTGAAGAGTCCGATCCGAGAGCGTGGCCAGCTTTTGGATTGGGTGTCGACTCCCCGGGGGCCTACCGGATTTGTTCGTTGTTAGTTAGAGGGACCTGTCGTTTCGGATCTCTTGGAACTAAATCATAAAATGGTTGCCTGTGATGGGTAGCAACTGAGAGAGATGGGCGTGAGTGCGGAGCCTTGTAATGGGCAGTTGGTACACCCCTGCAGGGTTAAAACTTTTTGAGAAGCCGTGTCCACGGTTATGGATGACTGTAGACCTACTCCTTGTTCATAGACAACAACAACTGAGATAATCTTAATATAACTTGATCAATGTGTGTGTGCCTTGACTGCTTCTTCTTCGTCGGGATGCGAAGAGGAGGACAAGGATAGGATAGGTGTTATGTTTGCATAAGTAGTTGATAGAAAGACTTTTTGGAGGAGATTCCTCATCGAATGCTTGGCTTCTTATCTTACTCTCTAGATCGTTAGCCACTTCATAAAAGCTAGTGCGGCAGCAACCTCACCACTTACCCCATCCTTACCATAAACTACTAGTTGTCCTAGAATGACGAGTGATGAAGTCCTTGCTGGGTCAGTTGACCACTACAGTTGGATGCTGAGTACTTCTGTACTCATGATACTACCCCCAATCTCTTTTCAGGGTTCTTGATCGACAACAGGTATGGTGATAGACGTTTCCCGTGGATACTCGACGACGACTAGTTAGGCGGATCCCGGTGGAGGGCCTAGACCCGTGTGGTTATGGGGATCGATGTTTTTCTCTTTGCCACTAGGAATTTGATTGTAGTCTGTACTCAGACATGTATCTTCCGCTGTTGTATTGTATTAAGGCAGTTGTATGCCGATTGTATGAGATGTTGTATCCTTGTATCTGTAATGTTGTGATATCATGTTGGAAATCCGGGGCATATGGCTATGTCATATGTCGTGGTGGGACCGATATGTGCTTCATCCCCGGATCTGGATGGAAACATCTAGATCTAGAACAGTACCGCATATCGGGCCTTACAGTGATCTAATTCAAAGGAAGTAGGGGGTGCCCCTACTGTCATAAAAGCTTAAAAATTAACATGGCACTCGGGCCCAAAGTGACAAGCATTAAGAACAACAAGTTGTAGCAAAGATGATAAACACCAAAGTAGATGATAGGCAACATGCCCCCAACAATCTAACGAAGTATTACATGATCAAACTCATCCAATCCCTACCATCCGCTTTGACTACAACAGGGAATTACTCACACATGTAAAGAGAAGTCATAGAGGGCAGATGGATTGGTGATGGCGATGACGATAGCGACGATCTCCCCTCTCCGGAGGCCAAATCATCCTCCAAATTAGCCCTCCCCAGGAAGAACAGAGGTTGGCGGCGGATCCGCGACGGTTTCTGGAAAAGCGACTTCTGTTTCGGAGTTTCCTCGTCACGAGAATAAATAGGGGCCAAGGTAGGTCACCAGATGGGCGCCTGGGGCCCCTTTGGCTCCCCTCTGGCCCACCTTTTTTTTCCTGGGTCCCTCCAGGTGCGTGGATTTTCTGTGTTTTTTCTGGGAATTTTCTGAGATTTCCAAAATTCCATTTTCCTGCACGCAATAAAACCATACATACAGCTCTGCTGAAAACAGCGTCAGTCTCGGTTAGTTTAGTTCAAATCATGAAAGAATGCGGGAAAAACAATAGAAAAGTGTTTGGAAAAGTAGATACTTTTGGGATCTATCAACTCCCCCAAGCTTAGCCTATTACTTGTCCTCAAGAAATTCAGTTCAACGAAATGGACACGACAAAGAAAACTTTGACAAACACTTTTGCTTCATAAGATGTATATAAGCCGGTACTATGAAAAGAGTTTAGCAAGTATCAAAACAATGCTATGAGGAGAATGCACAAAGCAATCCTTCTTTCAAGTGATCAATCCCAAACAACCAAAAGTAAATAATATGCTGTCGAAAATCAAGACAAGATCACAATGCACATAGCCTGAACGTACTAGAATTGTATCTGATGGCTTCTCGCCCCTCGTTGGTTACCAAAATTGGAAGGTTGAGATGTAGACAGCAGCAAATTTCCCTCGGTGAAGATACCAAGGTTTGTCTCCAGTAGGACTCCAACAACGACAGGAACGTGACAACGGCGCCAGAAATTGCTTTGGTGGCGCGAGATTTGACGTGGACCTGCACACACAACAGATAACTTTGCTCCCAACGAGTTCAGAGAGGTTGTCAATCCCTCCGGACTTGTTGTTCACAAAGGATCAAACGCACGGGATAATAATGATAGTGATAGCAACGGAAAGGTAAATAAAGAAGGAAATAAATAGCGGGTGTAAACAGTATTGGAAATATGGAGCGGGATCCCATGATGTTCACTAGTGATGTCTCTCTCCCAAAACACGATAAAATATCCATGCGAGGTAAACAAATTACAGCTGGGCAATTGACATGATTATGTGCGCAAACCAATGCTAACTATGCTATAAAGAAATGCAGAGGCTCAAAAGTTTGGGCGGTACGCCAAGACAAGTAGACCGAAATCCATCTGCATCTACCTACTAATCATCCACCTTGATATTTCTATCCAGAACATCTCGCTGGTATTAAGTTGCGAATCCCACCCAAAGTGTAACTCAAAGCAACAGACAACTGCATTAAAGAACTTTGCGTAAAGTAAACAATCCTTGCACCCGCAAGTACAAGCACCGTTGTTTTCTCCCTTGTGACAACAGCACATCCCCTAGACTCATGTTTCTGTCACTCAAGCTAGTCATCGGGGGACATGAACCCACAATCAAGCATAACGCTCCCTCTTGGAGTCACTACCTACTACTTGGCCAAAGCTATAAACAGCAACGGACAACATGCAAGAATTACTCAAGAACATAAATAAAAAAGAGGAGAATCAAATATATTACTCAGACACAATCTGAACATAGTCTCATAATCCATCGGATCCCAACAAACTCAGCATAGCGATAGCAGAAATATTACATATGTGCCTCGATCATGTAGGGCAGATCACGAGGTCTAATCCATGAAGAACAAAGTGGGGAGGAGAACATCACATATCTACTGATCATAGACCCATGGTCCAAGGTGGACTCCTCACGGTTCATCCGGGAAGCATCCATGGTGGTGGAGAAACTCCCTGAGGTGGTTCCTCCCTCCGGCAGGGTGCCTGGAAGAGGTCTCCTGGTGCTCCCGATCTTGGAAGCGCGGCGGCGGTAGAACAGAGGAGAGATCGCGAAAAAGGGTTCTGTCTCCGAGGGTTTCTCGTCACGGGGAATAAATAAGCGAAGGGGGGCAGTCAGAGGTGGACCAGGGGCCCCAGGCGCCCCCCTGGCGTGGCCTAGGGGGTGGCCGCGCCAGGTGGCCTCCTGGGCCACCCCTGGCCGCCCTCTAGCCCCACTAGGGCTCTTCTGGAAGGTTCCCGTACGCCGATTTTTCCTATATTTTTCCCGTAATTTTTCTGGCACTTTAAATAATGGGAAAACCTGAAATACAAAAACAGCAGAAAACAGGAACTGGCACTGGGGTGCACTGAGTTAATCGGTTAGTCCAAATATGATCAAAAGTGTATGGAAGTGCATCAATATCATAGCAATATCACACAAAAGAAGCATGGAGCAAGCAGAAGTTATACATACGTTTTGGACATATCAACATCCCCAAGCTTAATTCCTGCTCGTGCTCGAGCAGGTAAAGGATAACAAGCATAATTTCTGTGGTGACATGCTACCAACCATATAAGAACTTTTAAGTAGAGCAATCAAGGCATGTAATTCAATTAAAGTCATCACAGGCAAGAGTCTATATTAGCAATGCAACAAGCAATAAAAGAACATAAAGGTGCAAGAGCTCTCGCTGTCCGTGACTCGAATGTCTCCAAATGGTATTTGCGTGAAAGAAAGGGGATAGGGATATACGAGAGAAAAGTATTTTTTTGTTGAGAACTCAATCTACTAAAGTTTCACACTTGGTCTTCTTTGGAATCTTATCTTGACTCATCCCCAGACTACTAGCCAGGTACAAGTCAAAATGATCCACTCCGTTTTGATATTTTGAGCACTCATGCAATGGATGAGCGTAAGCAAGAAAGTTGACACTTAGGATGGAAAAGAGAGAATATGGTGGAGGAGGAAGAGAAAAAGGTGAGAAAGGCTCACATCAATGAGGTCAATCATAGGCGGGAGAAAGCCAAATGATAGATATGATGTGAGGAGTAGGGATTGTCATGTAACGGATGCACATATGAGCTAAGGTAAGCTCTCCAATGGAACTAGTGGGGGTGCATCCAACTTGCTTGCTCAAGAAGACCTAGAGGTCATTTGAGGAGGCTCATCATTGGAATATACAAGCCAAGTTCTATAGTGTGAAGGTCCCCACATAGCTATATGCATGAATGATAATCTCTATGGATTACAAGATATAAGATGGGGTACGAGTGTGGATCTCTCAAAAGGAATAGTAGTGTGCTCCCTTCTCTCTTTTTATTTATTTTTCTCTTTTTTCTATTTTTTTGTATTTTTTGCTGGCCTCAATGGGTCTTTCTATTTATCTCATTTGTCCTCTTTGGGATCTTTTGATTTTGTCCTCTTTGGGATCTTTTCCTCACTTTAGGGGCAACACTCTATATATTACAAGAAGTATAGAAGATCTTTCACACTTACAAAAGTACTCAACATAAAGAAAATGAAACTATCATGAAGTATGCAAATGTATGCCTCTGCCAGTGTAGCAGGATATGCAATGATACTAGCGCGTCATCTAGCAATGATTAGGGCAAGGCCCAACTAGCATGAGGCTCATCGATCAAGCAAGTAGCATGTATGACATGAAGATCAACTCATGAGAAGGTGGATGTTGCATGGCAATGTATCTCGGAAAGGCTATGGAAATGCCTTGATAGGTAGGTATGGTGGCTGTTTTGAGGAAGGATATAAGGAGGTTTATGATGACAGAGCGTATCGTGCCGAGGGTTTGGATGTACCGGCGAAGGTGGACGCCAACTATCGGAGTGAGAAGAAAGCAATGCACGGCACAGGAGAGGCTAGAAAAATAAGGGTAGGTGGAAGTGTCAACTTTCGAATACTCACATTAGTCCGAAGAACTCATGCAATTATTATCGGTAACTCTCAATCTAATAAGGAGGTTCACAAAGAGACAAGTACCCCGAGGAGGAGTGTATGGGGGTTTGGTTATCCTTGCGCATCCTCAAATCATGGTACGTGAGTGTACTCTAATATTGGATCCCTCCAAAGAGTAGTGATCCATCTAGTAGCTAAAGTTCTCAACTAATTTTGTAAGTTTTGAAAATAAACACGGATTGCCCAAAATACGTCATCTATCACTAATAGGCTAAATCTCTTGACACCAAAAGTTCAAACATTACTCATAGAAATACCTCAAAACTACTGCAAGGTACTACTACAATTGAATAGCAACCTCAACTACCTACTTCAAGTCAAGAAACACAAAACTCAGTGCAACAGGAAAACTCTCTAAACAAGATAAACATGAAAACTCAAGAGAGTTCCAACAACATACTAAACAAAATCTCTTAAAAAGATAAGCATGAAAACTAAGAGCTAAACATGACAGCAGCTATGAAAAAGATAAAGAACACACACAACAAAGATAAGCATGAAGAATCCTATGATGTGTTCTAGATTTTGAAAGTGGAGCGTGTTTCTCTCCCACACAAATAAATATGGGTTCTAACTTGTTATGATCAGGAAGCAAAGCTAAATAAAACTAAAAAGGAAATAAAGAGCGAGACGCTCCAAGCATAGCACATAATGCATGAAGTGATAAAAATATAGTGGAACGAAAGACGAACTGATAATTGTTGATGGAGAAGGGGATGCATGGGGGCATCCCCAAGCTTAGACACTTGAGTCTTCTTGAATAGGATGCATGGGGGCATCCCCAAGATTGAGCGTTTGACACTCCTGAATCTTCTTTTATCATCTTCCCTCGCACACTTGAAAACTCCCTTCATACATAACTCATCATAATCTGATTAGCGAGGTTAGTACCCACAGTAAAATATTTTTTTCTCTACTAGAAATAAGGATAATCTTGAAGAGCTACTGTTTCTCAAGATTTCCAAAAAGTTTTTGCAAATAAAAAGCAAGCTTAAGGTTTGCAAAATGAAGAAAAGGCAAAACAGGACAGAATCTGTGAAAAACAGACCAACAGGTAGTAAAGAATTTTTTAGGGGAACTTCTCCAACTCAAATCAAAAAACTCAGAACGTACGGAAGTTCCATGATTGTATATAGCACACTGTGTAAAATTCAGCTCAAAAAGATGGACTGGGATTTTTCTATGATTTTTCCCGTCACGAGGACATAATCTGTTTTCTGGACAGCATGTCACAACTTTCACTTCCCTTGTCATATGAGGCTATAATTGGCACAATGCTTGAAAAGTAAAGATACAATGATGTCGCTACAGTAGTAACAGTCATCATCACCACTAAAAATAGAATAAAAACAAAAAGGAAAACCTAAATTCGTTGTGGGCTGCCTCCCGAAAGCGCTTCTTTAAAGCCATTAGTTAGGCTTAATGCAAAAAGATCAAGTCTTATCAAGAAAATAACCAGCCCGTGTGACGGACTCAAAAGGTAACTTAATCTTCTTTCTAGGGAAGTGTTCCATCCCTTTCTTGAGAGGGAATTGGAATTTTAAAATCCCTTCTTTCATATCAATAACAGCACCCACGGTGCGAAGAAAGGACGTCCCAAAATAATTGGACAAGAAGGTTCACATTCAATGTCCATACTAGTAAAATCAACGGGAACATAGTTGTCATTGACAATGATAAGAACATCATCAATCTTTCCCAAAGGTCTCTTTACTGAAGAATCGACAAGACGAACACCAAAATAACAAGTATCAAAAGGTTTCAATTCAAATATATCATACATTCTTTTGGGCATGACGGAGGTACTAGCTCCAACATCACATAAATCATAGAAAGAGAAATTATTCGACTTAATTATAATCATAGGATCCCAACCATCTTCTAGCTTTCTAGGTATGGAGGCTTCTACCCTAAGCTTCTCCTCCCTAGATATAATGAGAGAATTAGTGATATTCTCCGTGAAGGCAAGATTAAGTGTGCTAGTGTGGGGGTCTCTAGACATCTTGTGAAGGAAATGAATAACTTCAGAAAGGGTGCAATTATCAAAATCAAGGTCACTACTATCAAGTAAAGTGGTAGTGGTGTCCTTTAGGCTCACTTGTTTGGTAGCTTCTATAGTCATAGGAGTTTCTTCTTCTACGGTTGAGGTCATAGCATCACCATTAATAGGTCCTATGGGACTAGGGGTGTATTGGGTGCTAAGAGTTTGGATATCCTCAACGAATTGGATAGTAGCAATGGTATGGTGTGTACGAAGGCTCTTAATTCTATCTTCTTCCTCCTTTTCTCTAGCCCATCTCTCTTTAATTTTAGTCATCATCCTAATGTTTTCATTAATTTGCACTTGAATAGCATTCATAGGAGTGACCTTCCTCTCCTCAAGAGGAGAAGTTCTAATTTTAAGCAATTCTACTTCATGGGCTAAATTGTCTACCTTTGACGAGAGGTTATCTAATTTGTCTAGTTTTTCCTCCACACTCTTGTTGAAGGATTTTTGGGTAGTGATGAAGTCTTTAAGCATACTCTCTAATTCAGAAGTGGAGTTCTTGGTGGTAGGATAAGTGTTGTTGTTCCCATAGTTGTTGGAGGGGAACGGTCTAGGATTGCTACCAAAATTACTCCTATAATCATTGTTATTGAAGTTATTTCTAGAGATAAAGTTCACATCTACTTGATCTTGAGCAATCAAAGAATTTAAAGGAACATCATGAGGATCAATAGGAGATTTCTTGGTAAGTAGAGACATAATCAAGTCAACTTATTCATTTAGGGAGGAAATCTCCTCGACAGAGTTTACCTGACTACCTGTTGGAGCTCTTTTGATGTGCCATTGGGAATAGTTGGTCATCATCTAGTCGAGTGTTGGAATACGGGGCAGAAAACACAATTTTTCATACCTATGGTACCCGAACCCAAGATCTATGCTATGGCGATGTAAAGTAACGGAGGGAATCTGATAGAGGCGAAGGTGTCCCGATGTTTCGATGAGATGGTGGAGATCGATTTTGGTGGAGTAGACTTTCACGACTCGACTACGAACGTGCGAAGACGTTGCGCCTTAGCAATCGCTAAACCAACTCCGAGAGGTTATTGATCCCGCGGATGCACGATCAACCTGACCACGAAGGTCAATTCCTGCAAGCAATCGAAGAACAAGCAAGAACTAAGAATTGCAATCTGGATATTGCGAATATAAGATGAAAGATTAACAGAAGTTGGGGTTCCAATGCGGTCTTGGCCTGGTCGGACGACACAAACGAAGAACTCGAAGTTGCGGCTATGGCTAACTTAAATCTAATTAAAACCCAAGTCTAAACGACGCCCTAAGGGCTGTATATATGGGGGAACAGAGGGGATTTTCGTGACCCCTTGGAGGTGGGGTCCGAAAACAACCCTAACTCGGTTTCCCCACACATACGGACTCTAAAAACAGCCTATAATGTGGTATTTCGAAATTACATGGGCCCAGCCCAATATTAAGGTGACGCAGCACCTATAATTGCTCTTGGACGAAAATAATGAAGTGGCATCTCGTGTATTCCGTCCAATCCTTCATGCATGCCTTATGGTGGCTTCAACGTGCGAAAATCCCCACTGGAAGCTCCACTGTACTTTCCCCTGCGCGCACCTTCTTCTCCATTCTTGATCCCGCTCCAATGACCATCCTTCTTGTCCATGCTAGGTCCTTCATTCATAAGCAAAACAAAAGTATCTAATTTAGGCAGCATCATATGTTCATGAACAATAGAAGGATTCGCAAGAAACGAAAGTACCTGATAATTTAGTTGACGTGCACGTGCTCTAGTAACTGGTCCAGTATGTGTAGTTGGTGAGGGTATGGGTGTAACATTAGTAGAGATGTCCTCATCATCCTCCCCTTCTTGAATTGAAGTCGTCCTCGACGGAAGCTCATCATCTTCTCCCAAATAAGGTTTCAAATCTGCAATGTTAAATGTGGGACTAACCCCAAAATCTGCAGGTAGCTCAAGTTTATATGCATTATCATTAATTTTCTGTAAAACCTTAAAGGGACCATCAGCTCGTGGCATTAACTTAGACTTGCGCAAATCAGGAAACCTATCTTTTCGTAGATGTAACCAAACAAGATCTCCTGGTTCAAATACAACATGCTTTCGACCCCTATCACCAGCAAGCTTGTATCTAGCATTCATGCGCTCAATGTTTTCTTTAGTTAACTCATGCATTTTTAATATCAATTCAGCACGTTGCTTAGCATCATAATTCACCTTCTCCGAAGATGGAAGAGACAGCAAATCAATAGGTGCACGAGGTAGAAAACCATAAATAATCTCAAAAGGGCACATTTTAGTGGTAGAATGCACTGAACGATTATAAGCAAATTCAATATGAGGTAAACAGTCTTCCCACAGTTTCAAGTTACTTTTTAAAACAGCCCTAAGCATAGTAGACAATGTCCTATTGACCACTTCAGTTTGTCCATCAGTTTGGGGATGACATGTAGTACTAAAGAGTAGTTTAGTCCCCAACTTAGCCCATAAGCATCTCCAAAAATGGCTAAGAAACTTAGTATCACGATCCGAGACAATAGTATTGGAAACACCATGTAAACGAATAATCTCTCCAAAGAATAAATCAGCAACATTAGCAGCATCATCGCTTTTATGACATGGTATAAAATGTGCCATCTTAGAAAATCTATCCACGACAATAAATATGCTATCCCTCCCCTTCTTTGTTCGAGGCAAGCCTAAAACAAAGTCCATGGATATGTCCTCCCACGGAACACTAGGTACAGGTAAAGGCATGTATAAACCATGAGGATTGAGTCGTGACTTAGCTTTTTGACATGTAGTGCAGCGAGCAACAAAACGCTCAACATCCCGTCTCATCTTTGGCCAAAAGAAATGTGTAGCAAGTACATCCTCCGTCTTTTTCACGCCAAAATGTCCCATTAATCCTCCTCCATGCGCCTCCTGCAACAACAAAAGACGAATAGAGCTAGCTGGAATGCATAGCTTGTTAGAACGGAACACAAATCCATCATTAAGCACAAACTTGTTCCATGTTCTACCCTCTCTACAATTCTGCAATACATCTTTAAATTCCACATCATTTGCATATTGTTCTTTGATTGTCTCTAAACCGAATATCTTGAAGTCAAGTTGTGAAAGCATAGTATAACGACGAGACAAAGCATCAGCAATAATATTATCTTTCCCCTTCTTGTGTTTAATGACATAAGGGAAAGTCTCAATAAATTCAACCCACTTAGCATGTCTACGATTAAGTTTTGCTTGACTTCTTATGTGTTTCAAAGATTCATGATCAGAATGTATAACAAATTCTTTGGGCCATAAATAATGTTGCCAAGTTTCTAATGTCCGAACAAGAGCATATAATTCCTTATCATAAGTAGAATAGTTCAGACTAGGCCCACTCAATTTTTCAGAAAAGTATGCAACAGGTTTAGCATCTTGTAATAACACACCTCCCAAACCAATCCCACTAGCATCGCATTCAAGCTCAAAAGTCTTATTAAAATCAGGAAGTTGGAGCAAAGGAGCATGTGTTAACTTATCTTTCAATACCGTGAAAGCTTCTTCCTGTGCGGTACCCCAAGTAAAAGGCACATCCTTGCGTGTAAGCTCATTGAGAGGGGCAGCAATGGTGCTGAAATCTCTCACAAAACGCCTATAGAATCCAGCGAGGCCAAGAAAACTCCTCACTTGTGTGACCGTTTTGGGCTGCGGCCAACTCTCAATCGCCTCGATCTTGGCTTTATCAACTTCAATACCCTGTGGAGTAACAACATAGCCAAGAAACGATACTCGGTCGGTGCAAAAGGTGCACTTCCCAAGGTTACCAAATAAACGTGCATTACGTAGGGCAATAAAAACAGCACGTAAATGATCCAAATGTTCCTCCAAAGATTTGCTATAAATCAGTATATCATCAAAATAGACTACCACAAATCGTCCAATGAAAGCACGTAAAACCTCGTTCATTAATCTCATGAAAGTGCTAGGTGCATTAGTTAACCCAAAAGGCATGACTAACCACTCATATAATCCAAACTTAGTTTTAAAAGCCGTTTTCCATTCATCTCCTAATTTCATGCGAATTTGATGGTATCCACTACGCAAATCAACTTTGGAAAACATGGTAGAGCCACTTAATTCATCAAGCATATCATCTAACCTAGGAATAGGATGACGATAACGAATAGTAATATTATTAATGGCTCGACAATCAACACACATACGCCATGTTCCATCCTTTTTAGGCACTAATATAACAGGAACAACACAAGGACTAAGGGACTCACGTATGTAACCTTTGTCGAGTAGTTCTTGTACTTGACGCTGAATCTCCTTCGTCTCCTCCGGATTGGTACGGTATGGCGCACGGTTGGGCAATGAAGCACCGGGAATTAAGTCAATCTGATGCTCAATCCCTCGAATAGGTGGTAATCCCGGTGGTACGTCTTGTGGAAAGACGTCAATAAACTCCTGCAAAAGGTCAGTGACAACAGGAGGCAAAGAAGGAGGCAATTCCTCAAATGAAAAAAAAGCTTCTTTGCACACAAAAGCATAGCACACATATTGACTAACATCCAAATCTGAAATATCAACCTTAGTAGCAAGCAAAGTTGGACTAGTCAATTTAATTTCATTAGAAACAGCAGAAGAAGATTTGCTATTAGTCTTATGTTATTGCTCAAATTCTTTGGCTGCTATCTCATTCTCACTCTTATTTTTCTCCTGTTTTGCTTTACTAGCTCTAGCAAGATCATCTTTCACAATTTGTTCAGGAGACATAGGAAGTAAAGCAATATTTTTATCCTGATGAACTAGAGTAAACTGATTTGTCCTACCATGGTGTACAACATTCCTATCAAATTGCCATGGTCTACCAAGTAAAAGAGAGCATGCTTGCATGGGTACCACATCACAATCAACATAATCAGCATATGCAGCAATGCTAAAGTGCACACGAACAGAACACGTTACCTTAATCTTACCACTATTGTTAAACCACTGAATATAGTACGGATGGGGGTGTGGTCTTGTGGTGAGAGATAGCTTCTCCACCAACTCCATGCTAGCCAAGTTGTTGCAACTCCCTCCGTCAATGATGATGCGAACCGAACGTTCTTTCACCACTCCCTTTGTGTGGAACAAATTATGCCTCTGGTTTTGCTCGGCCTTCGTTACCTGCACACTTAATACACGTTGAGCAACCAAACTAGCATATTTATCTGCATCATCAGGAGTCATATACTCAATATCATGAGCATCATCATGGGCACCCTGTTCCTCATGAGCAATGAGAACTAGAGTCTCCTCATCATAGTCGCTCGCTGACTCATACCCACCATCCACCGTAATAGTCATCACACGCTTGGAGGGACAGTCTTTTGCGAAGTGACTTCCACCTTGGCACCTGCGACATTTAATATCACGATCTCGTGTTTGCCCTGTGGACGCCATGGATGAAGAAGAACTCGCCGCTGGACCACTCTGTGCACCCTTGAATGGTGGCGCTGGCTGTTTTGGTGGCTCCCTGTAAGAATGAGCGGCTGAAGTAGATGGTGGCGCAGCAGGACGTGTGGATGTAGAAGCTCCACGCGATGTCCATGATGTATTTCGTCCTGCAGAAAAGTTAGGTCTCGTAGCGGCCTGTCGATCCTGCACTTCACGTTCAGCTTTACAAGCAAGATGAAACAAACGAGTGATAGTAGCAAAGTCCTTGTATTCTAGAATAGTTTGTATCTCCCTGTTTAAGCCACCCATAAAACGTGCAAGCATAGCTTCATTATCCTCTACTAGGCCACATCTAATCAATCCAGTTTGTAATTCTTGATAATATTCCTCTACAGAATTTTTTCCTTGTCTCAAACGCTGTAATTTTTGTAACAATTCACGTTGATAATAAGGAGGAACCCAGCGAGTACGCATAGCATCTTTTAAAGCAGCCCAAGTAGTTGGAATATTATTAGCATGCAATCTACAATGTTCAGACCACCAAATAGATGCAAAGCCCGTGAATTCACAAACAGCAGCAGTAACACGTCTATTCTCAGGATATTGTAAACATGTAAAACGTTGTTCAGTTTCTAACTCCCAAGTAAGATAAGCATCAGGAATATATCTACCCTCAAACGGCTTAAGATTTAATTTAAGTTTAGGCACATGTTCATCATCGCGTACCTGAGGGGGTGGTTGGTGTCGACCGTGGCGAATGTTGGGACGTGGACGTCCAGCTGGCTGCTCATAGGCCGCTTCCTGTTCCACCTCCTCCTCGTAATCACCCTCGTAGTTGTCGTCCTGGCTGACGTCAGAAGCAGAAGCAGCAGCAGTAGCAGCAACTGCAGCAGCAGGAGGAGCACCAATACCAGCAGCTTGTCCTCGCGGAAACAGAATACGTCGTGCACGTGGTAGTGGCGGTGGCTGTGGCTGTGCTGAAGGTAGGCGTGCGATCAACTCAGTAAACTTGGCGTCGAGCTTGGTGTCGATCATCTTCTCCACGCCATCAATCGCCTCTGTAAATCTGGTCTCGATGTCCTGCACCTGTTGAGACATCATACGTGCAAATTTATCATGTAGCTCCTTGTTTGTCATGTTCTCCCAATCGGGTGCATCCCGCGCCACTTCATCATGTGATCCTGGCATGGTTAGCAGAAATAGAAAACACACAAGAATATGATCCTACTTCTACTAATGGGATGGATGTGGGGTGGTGGAAAGCACAAATCCGTCAAGCTTTTCTTACGTTCTTACCGATTCTTACCTAGCAGCAGGTGGTGATGTACAACCAACGGGTCAAAACTGTCAGAGATATGGTAGAGCGATGGCCAGGAGGTGTCAAAACGCACGATGTAGAATATATGTGGAGCTGTAGGTAGGCTTGACAAATATGGTAGCAAAAAGATCAACAGTAATCAAAACAGAGATGCAAAGCTGAATAAACACTCAACGTCGGTACTGTGCTGATCCTAGGCTAGACCGTAGTAGAGACGCGAGCCTAAAACACCAACGAAAGCACGGCGCGGCACGTAACAATTGTGAAGCACACTCTGAATTTTTTTGTTCTCTCTTTTTTTTTTTTTTTGCTTTTTTTTTTGGCGATGCGGGACTGCGGGGGCTGAAAAAGTGCGAAAAAATCACTATGGTGGCGAACGTCTCAAAACGAGTTTCTGGACCTAAGGAACGTATGGGCACGAAATTTTTTTACCCCTGAAAATTTTGGCCTAATTTTTTTTTTGTTGGCTTTTTCGTGGACTGTAGGTATGAAGAACAGAACCAATCTAGACTATGAAAACTGGTAAATCTCACCGAGCAACCTGGAAATCTGATACCACTTGATAGAGGCGAAGGTGTCCCGATGTTTCGATGAGATGGTGGAGATCGATTTTGGTGGAGTAGACTTTCACGACTCGACTACGAACGTGCGAAGACGTTGCGCCTTAGCAATCGCTAAACCAACTCCGAGAGGTTATTGATCCCGCGGATGCACGATCAACCTGACCACGAAGGTCAATTCCTGCAAGCAATCGAAGAACAAGCAAGAACTAAGAATTGCAATCTGGATATTGCGAATATAAGATGAAAGATTAACAGAAGTTGGGGTTCCAATGCGGTCTTGGCCTGGTCGGACGACACAAACGAAGAACTCGAAGTTGCGGCTATGGCTAACTTAAATCTAATTAAAACCCAAGTCTAAACGACGCCCTAAGGGCTGTATATATGGGGGAACAGAGGGGATTTTCGTGACCCCTTGGAGGTGGGGTCCGAAAACAACCCTAACTCGGTTTCCCCACACATACGGACTCTAAAAACAGCCTATAATGTGGTATTTCGAAATTACATGGGCCCAGCCCAATATTAAGGTGACGCAACACCTATAATTGCTCTTGGACGAAAATAATGAAGTGGCATCTCGTGTATTCCGTCCAATCCTTCATGCATGCCTTATGGTGGCTTCAACATGCGAAAATCCCCACTGGAAGCTCCACTGTACTTTCCCCTGCGCGCACCTTCTTCTCCATTCTTGATCCCGCTCCAATGACCATCCTTCTTGTCCATGCTAGGTCCTTCATTCATAAGCAAAACAAAAGTATCTAATTTAGGCAGCATCATATGTTCATGAACAATAGAAGGATTCGCAAGAAACGAAAGTACCTGATAATTTAGTTGACGTGCACGTGCTCTAGTAACTGGTCCAGTATGTGTAGTTGGTGAGGGTATGGGTGTAACATTAGTAGAGATGTCCTCATCAGAATCGGTGTTCATACCTTTGAAGACCGAAAGAGGGAAACGATCTTGCGAACGTGGCTGGTGTAGACTCGGAAATACGACCTCCCTGTCATGTAGAAGACCACCACCGGCGAGGATGACTCCCGGTAAACCTCCAGCGACGAAGTAGCACCACAGGTGTAGTGCCTCGAAGAGATTATACACGTACGATACAATCGATGTTCCTCCCGGGCCCCGAACAAGGCGAGCAGCGGAAGAAATACGGCTACGGATCCTGACTCCGGCAGAACGACGACCTGCCTTATGGTGGAGAACTCCAACTAGGTGCAGACTCCAAACAAGGGGAGTCCACTTCCGGGAAGGAGAAGGAGGAACAAGGAAATATTGGTGTGTTGGAAAAAGGGGGGGCTACCCCTCCTTATATAGGCCAAGGGGGCGTGTGATCCTCCTCCCCTCCCCATGTGGGACTAAACTCCCAAGGGGGGGGAGTGCGCCGGCCATAGGGGGGGATGGGCCCCACCCTTGGCGCCAAGCCCAAGGGGGGAGACCCCCTCCTCCCTTAATGGGCCCCATGGGCCCATTTAGCTTTTTTCCCATTTTTTTAATTTATTTAATATGTTTTAAATATTTAATTCAGATAATTAAATAATAAAACATTATTAAAACAATTAAACTTGGTTTTGAACTATTCAAAATGTCCGGAAACCATTCCGTCCTCCTCCGGAACTATTCCCGTGATTTCTCCTATTTCAACGATTGATCCCGTAACTGTCCTATGCATCGATTGCCCTTAAGTTTAACACCCTAACGGTCCGGGAAACAACATACATGGTCGAGACTCTTCTCATTGAAACTACGGACCATGTTTTATACTACACCTGTATTAGTATTTCCAAGTAATACAGTTATAGCACAGTATAAAACTTATTATGAACAAAACGGATATGTGACAAATATCTTTATTAATTTGTCTCTAGGACACATATCCAACAGTCTCCCACTTGCACTAGAGTACAAATTACACTAGTTTACATCAGGTATGTATCTAACACCAATGGTCTCTCGGTGTTCTTCAAACTTGCCCTGTGGAAGATGTTTAGTCATCGGGTCTGCTGCGTTCAGATCCGTATGTATCTTGTGAATCCTAGTGTGTCCATCCCTGACGTAGTCTCGCGTCACATGGAACTTTCGGAGGATGTGCTTGGCTGTAGAGTGAGTTCTTGGCTCCTTCGCGTTAGCAATGGCACCCGTGTTATCGCAGAATATTCACACGGGGTCAGTACAGCTGGGAAAGACGCCAAGCTCGATCACGAACTTCTTCAGCCACAACGCCTCGTTTGACGCTTCGCAAGCGGCAATATACTCCGACTCCATTGTAGATTGGGCGACGACTGACTGTTTTCCGCTCCTCCAGCTAATTGCGCCACCGTTTAACATGAAAACATATCCCGTCTGAGAATTCGAGTCATCTAGATCTGAGCCGAGGCTTGCGTCAACGTAACCCTTTACGGTGAGCTCCTCATCAACTCCTCCATAAGAGAGAAAGAGATCCTTGGTTCTTCTCCAGTACTTAAGGATGTTCTTTACTGCTGTCCAGTGAGCCATTCCCGGATTACTCTGCTAGCAATTAGTCATACTAATGGCCAGCGCTAAATCCGGTCTGGTACATAACATAGCATATATGAGAGAACCTATGGCTGAGGCATAGGCCTTTGAGGACATCTCCTCCTTCTCTTTTGCTGTGGTTGGGCATTGAGTTATGCTTAATTTGACACCTTTTATAACTGGCAAGAGGGCTCTCTTGGAGTTACCCATGCTGAACCTTTTTAATATCTTGTCAATATAAGTGTTCTGACTCAAGGCCAACCGTCGATTAGGTCTATCTCTATAGATCTTAATCCCTAATATGTACGCAGCTTCACCTAGGTCCTTCATGGAAAATTGTCCATTCAGATATTCCTTCACTTCCTCTAAGAATTTCTTATCGTTCCCTATCAGTAATATGTCATCTACATATAACACAAGGAATGCTACAGAGCTCCCACTCAGTTTCTTATAGACGCAGAACTCTTCGACGTTTTGGAAAAATCCAAAAGCTTTAATGACCTCATCAAATCGAAGATTCCAGCTCCGAGATGCTTGCTTCAACCCATAGATGGACCGTTGAAGCTTGCACACCTTACCAGCATTCCTTGGATCGATAAACCCCTCTGGTTGCATCATATACAACTCTTCCTCAATGTTGCCATTAAGGAACGCAGTTTTCACATCCATCTGCCATATCTCGTAATCATGATAGGCAGCTATTGCTAGTAGGATCCGAATAGACTTGATCATCGCTACAAGAGAGAATGTCTCCTCGTAGTCAACTCCTTGGATTTGTCGGAACCCCTTCGCGACAAGTCGAGCTTTGTAGACAGATACGTTTCCGTCTACGTCAGTCTTTTTCTGGAAAATCCATTTATTCTCGACGGTCTTGCGGTCCTCGGGAATATCCACCAAAGTCCAAACTTTGTTGGTGTACATGGAGTCTATTTCGGATTTCATGGCTTCTAGCCATTTCTCGGACTCGGGTCCCTCCATTCCTTCTTTGTAACTCGTAGGTTCATCCGACTCATCAGCCGAGATTGCATTCACAAGCTGTCCGTAAAACTCGGTAGGTTGACAGACTCTTGATGACCTACGGGGCAAAATAGGTTCCTCTTCATTCTCATCATGATCATCATGTATGTCATGATCGTTATGAATGTCTTCCTGGCCATTCTCTTCAGCTCCCACTTTGGAAGAAGGTTCCAGAACAATTTATGTTGCCAGTTCTTCCATTTGGAGTGATTGGTCAGTCACTTCATCGAGGTCTATTTTCCTCCCACTCAATTCTTTCGAGAGAAACTCTTTCTCAAGAAAGTGTCCAGTCTTAGCGACAAACGTTTTGCCCTCAGATTGGTTGTAGAAGGTGTATCCAACAGTTTCCTTTGGATATCCTACAAAGATGCATTTCTCCGCCTTAGATTCGAGTTTGTCAGGCTAAAGTTTCCTAACATAAGCCTCACAACCCCAAATCTTCAGGTAAGACAACATTGGTTTCGTGCCAAACCATTCTTCAAATGGTCTTGTCTTCACGGATTTGGACGGTACCCTATTAAGAACGTAAGCGGCAGTTTCTAATGCATACCCCCAGAATGATGTAGGTAAGTCGGTATGAGACATCATTGACCGTACACTATCCAATAGTGTTCGATTACGTCGCTCGGACACACCGTTTCGCTGAGGTGTTCCAGCTGGCGTAAGTTGTGGTACAATACCACAAGTCTTCAGATGAGTGCCAAACTCGAGACTTAAATACTCGCCTCCTCGATCAGATCGAAGGTGCTTGATTTTCTTCCTGAGTTGATTCTCAACCTCACTCTGAAATTCCTTAAACTTTTCAAAGGTTTCAGACTTGTGTTTCATTAAATAGATATACCCGTATCTACTTAAGGCATCCGTGAAGGTCACGAAGTAACGAAAACCATTGCGTGCGGTGACATTCATTGGTCCGCATACATCAGTATGTATGATCCCTAATAAGTCCACCGCACGCTCCATTGTTCCATTGAATGCAGTCCTTGTCATTTTTCCCATTAGGCATGGTTCACATGTGTCAAGGGATCCAAAACCCAATGACTCCAGAAGTCCATCTTTATGGAGTTCCTCCATGCGCTTTATACCAATATGACCAAGTCGACAATGCCACATTGTCATGTGTTCTTCGTTACTAGGCTTTAATCTTTTGGCCTCTACGTTATTGATGTGGGAGTCATGATATTCGAGATCCATTAAGAATAAACCATTACGCACCTATGCATGAACATAGAAGACATTATTCTTATAAAACGAACAACCAGTTGTTTCAGATTTAAAATAATACTGGTCTCACATCAAGCAAGAGCCACTCACAATGTTCATACTTAACGCGGGTACATAATAGCAATTATTCAAGACAAGAATCAATCCCGAAGGGAGACTAAGACGAAGCGTGCCAATTGAAATTACTTCGACCTTGGCACCGTTCCCAACGCGCATCATCACTTCATCCTTCCGCAAGAGTCGTTTATTCTACATCCCCTCCAGGGAGTTACAAATGTGAGGAACTGATCCGGTATCAAATATCCAGACGTTGCTCCGAGCACTTGTCAGGAAAACATCAATAACATGTATATCACATATATCCATGTCTCTTCCGGCAACCTTGCCAGCCTTCTTATCTTCTAGGTACTTGGTGCAGCTGTGCTCCTTCTTGATTTCCATCTCAGCAATTTTGAGTATTGTGAACAATTCAGAAAGGGTCTCAACCATTCCTTGCATGTTGTACTTCAACACAAAACTCTCATAGCTAGGGGGTAGCGACCGCAACACCCTATCAATCGACACTTCACCTGAAATCTTAAATTCTAGATCATTTAGGCGTTGAACGTAGTCAGACATTTTGACTACGTGGTCAGTCATGCTGGTTTGCTCTTCCATCTTTGCAGAGAAGAAAGCTTCACAAACTTCATTTCTCTCAACCTTGGCTTGAGGTGCAAAGACTGTCTTGAGGTCAGTGATTATCTCATAAGCACTGAAGCTCTCGAACCTTTTCTGCAGTTCAGCCTCCATGGCATGGAGCATACCCTTCTTGACAAGGGAGGAATCATCCAACTTAATGAGATAGACTTTCTTCTCAGCCAGAGTAGCGGTAGTTGCTGGTGCATCTCCTAATGCAGTCTCAAGTACATAGGACATTTTGAGGGGAACGAGGAGAATCCTCAGGGTGCGGAACCAGGAGGTGAAGTTTGACCCATTAGTTTTCAGTTTATCTTTCTCTAGGAATGATCCTAAGTTGAACGAGGGGCGTGGTGCTGTCATCTACAAGGTTGATTCACAAAGATACATATTTAGACTTTTGTTCATAATGTGGAGTTCAATTACAATTAATTCTAAAACTCCCACTTAGGAAAAACATCTCTCAATTTTGCTAAGTGATTACACGATCCTAGAACACCATACCTCCCCCGTGTGACACGACCATCAATATGTTGTTCAAGGTAGGCCATGCCAATCACATCATCCATGTGACTCATGCTAGACCTTTCGGTCTCTTGTGTCCCGAGGCCATGTCTGCACATGCCAGGCTCGCCATCACACCTATGTGATTTGTTGTTGTGTCATACAAGGCCATGCTTCTGGGCATGCTAGGCTTGCTACACCCACCTCTTGTGAACGAAAAAATGTTTGACATCCGTGTGACACGTGATGCCTCCATAATGTAGAACTTTCCAGGTGGTGCTCACTAGGGTAAGGACGCTATGTTGGTTTTAGCGAGAGATGGTTTTGTTTCGTGCTACCGTCGATATATCTAGCATACTAGCATAAAACAGGAAGTAAAACTGTAAATTATACAACCTATGATCCCCCTTCATGCAAAGCAAAGTTAAAACGCCTTTCTACTTTAGCTTCTGCAAGTTTTACGTGGCTGCTAGGGGTTTCGAGAGAGAGAACCGATTTCTATCCTGCGAAAACATGCCACAACACCGATGTGGTAGGTGGAGCAATAGGAGTGCAGATAAATTCACTGTTGTTATGACTAGTGAAGTCACACAACTTGGTGTTCTCGGTGGAACCCATAGCAGCAGCAAGAAGATAACTATTTTTTTGATTTTTGATAAAGGACACTAAAGCAAAAACTGAAAGGTAAACTAACAAGACTAAAAAGCGAAGATAAAAGATAGTGTGCAACTCCCCTATCTTGAAGAGTGGAGTCCCCGGCAACAGTGCCAGAAATTGCTTTGATGGCTTCTCGCCCCTCGTTGGTTACCAAAGTGGACGGTTGAGATGTAGACAACATCAAATTTCCCTCGGTGAAGATACCAAGGTTTATCTCCAGTACGACTCCAACAACGACAGGAAGGTGAAAACGGCGCCAGAAATTTCTTTGGTGGCGCGAGAGTTGACGTGGACCTGCACACACAACAGATAACTTTTCTCCCAACGAGTTTAGAGAGGTTGTCAATCCCTCCGGCCTTGTTGTTCACAAAGGATCAAACACACGGGATAATAATGATAGTGATAGCAACGGAAAGGTAAATAAAGCAGGAAATAAATATCGGGTGTAAACAGTATTGGAAATATGGAACGGGATCCCATGATGTTCACTAGTGATGTCTCTCTCCCAAAAGACGATAAAATAGCCATGCGAGGTAAACAAATTACAGTTGGGCAATTGACAGGATTATGTGCGCAAACCAATGCTAACTATGCTATAAGAAAGGTACATGCTCAAAAGTTTGGGCGGTACGCCAAGACAAGTAGACCGAAATCCATCTGCATCTACGTACTAATCATCCACCATGAGATATCTATCCAGAACATCTCGCTAGTATTAAGTTGCGAATCGCACCCAAAGTGTAAACTCAAAGCAACAGACAACTCCATTAAAGAACTTTGCGTAAAGTAAACAATCCTTGCACTCGCAAGTACAAGCACCATTATTTTCTCCCTTGTGGCAACAACACATCCCCAAGACTCATGTTTCTGTCACTCAAGCTAGTCATCGGGTGGCATGAACCCACAAGCATGCATAACGCTCCCTCTTGGAGTCACTACCTACTACTTGGCCAAAGCAATAAACAGCAATGGAGAACATGCAAGAATTAATCAATAACATAAATATAAAAGAGGAGAATCAAATATATTACACAAACACAATCTGAACATAGTCTCATAATCCATCGGATCCTAGCAAACTCAGCATAGCGACAGCAGAAAGATTACATATGTGCCTCGATCATGTAGGGAAGCTCATGAGGTCTAATCCATGAAGAACAAAGAGGGGAGGAGAACATCACATAGCTACTGATCACGGACCCATGGTCCAAGGTGGACTACTCACGGTTCGTCCAGGAAGCATCCATGGTGGTGGAGAAGCTCCCGGAGGTGGTTCCTCCCTCCGGTAGGGTGACGGGATGAGGTCTCCTGGTGCTCCCGATCTTGGAAGCGCGGCGGCGGCGGAACAGAGGAGAGATCGCGAAAAAGGTTTCTGTCTCCGAGGGTTTCTCGTCACGGGGAATAAATAGGCGAAGGGGGGCAGTCAGAGGTGGACCAGGGGCCCCATGTGCCCCCTGGCGTGGCCTAGGGGGTGGCCGCGCCAGGTGGACCCCTGGACCACCCTTGGCCCCCTCTGTCCCCACTAGGGCTCTTCTGGAAGGTTCCCGTACGCTGATTTTTCCTATATTTTTCCCGGAATTTTTCTGGCACTTTAAATAATGGGAAAACCTGAAATACAAAAACAGCAGAAAAAAGGAATTGGCACTGGGGTGCACTGAGTTAATAGTTTAGTCCAAATATGATCAAATGTGTATGGAAGTGCATCAATATCATAGCAATATCACACAAAAGAAGCATGGAGCAAGAAGAAATTATAGATACATTTTGGACGTATCAGTATGTCGCTAGCGTCCATGAGTGAAGCAAAACTTAAATGAAGAAACTCCTCCGGAGTTTTAAAGGGGACTAGAACTAAGAATTTCAGACTACAATATGACAAGAATGCAGAGGACAATGTAATACTTTGGGACAATGCATGTTACACTAAGAATGACAATTATGCTCTCAATATTTGGTGCTTTGAAGAAAGAAGGGGAGACTCTCGAAACATGGCTTTTTGATGGTAAGGTTGAAAACCCGTGGTTGGAAGCAAAGACTAAACATGTGCCAGACCTCTTGGTTTTGAAGAGAGAGACAAAATATCTTTTGAGGAGTGCAACTTTCCAGTCAATGGTGAACGGTAAAGGTCTCTCAATATCTCCCATGCCAACCATATTAATGCTTTTTTCTTACACTTTTGATCCCTTATCCATCCATCATTTGACGGTCTATGGAACCTTCTATTTTGCCTCAAGTATGGAAGGTGGATGTCATTCCATCTATCATTAGCAGCATTTGGTCCCTTTCTTTCCATCATCAAGTATGGGGGAAGTGTAACTCTTTTTTTTATTTGACTAGTTAAAACTTCCGTCAAAATATTTATGGCATGGTAGATACTGATTTTCCCTCACCGCACCATGAGCTTGCGCGGTTACAAATGGGAAGCTTTTGAATAAATTTGGAGATGGCACAAGAGAGTCTAAGTTAGGAGTGGTCGGTAAATACCACATATAGGTAGGTATGGTGGACTCAAGTGGAATATCTGGTTTGAAAAGGAGTTTGAATACACAAGAAGAATTACGCTTAGTGCGCGCGAAGGCTAGCAAAAGACTGGGAAGCGACCAACTAAAGAGCAATAATTTTCATAATCATGCAGAGCGACAAAGCAACATTGAATCGGGCGTGAAAGTTATATAACTATTCTGAAATAAAAAGATCATCAAGGCATGATAGACACTTTAGTCATAAACATGTGTGAACATGTGCCAAGTCAATCCAAGAATTCTCCGAAGGGAAATACCACTTCAATATGCCAAACCATGAACAATGAAATGCATGTAAATCATTTGAACAATACATTATGCGCTCTAGCTATTTGAGTTCAGCCACAAAGAAAGCATGAACACTGGGAAAGCATTGTAAACATAGCACTATGTCGCTACAAGATGGTCTCTAGATCATAAGTACAGGCATATGTACAAAAGTAGAAACAAAAAGGGTTCATACCGGTTTTCCTTGTTGCTTCCCTTTCATCGATCTTCGTCATTACTGCCTTGTCACTTGCACGACCGAACGTGGGAAGTATATAATCAAATGCCATCACAGACTCGAGCTGAACTCTGAAAACAAAGCAAACTAAAGAGAGAAAGGATATCTTTTTGGGTTTTTTAAAGGTTTACCGAAAGAAAAAGGAAAGAGAATTTTTTTTTGTTTTTTGAAATTAAAAGAAAAAATAAGTACGGGCAAAAACTTTGAAAAGATCAAACAGAACAAAAGAAAAATGGATAATACAATGGAAAAGTGAGAAGGGAACGTACTCCCCCAAGCTTAGGCTTTTGGCCTAAGTTGGTAGCAGCTACTGCCCCCAGGAGCCTCCTGCTCCGGGGTGATGGTAAGTCCAAGGGTTATGCAACTGATACTGGTCAATGAACTCATCGAACTGGACGTCATTGAAGGACCATCTGTTCCCGCGGGTGTGATCAAACAAAAGTGGTGCAGGTAGACGGATCTCACGAGTAATGGTCTTTTCAAACCTCCAAATATAAACAAGGTTACCAAACTGGGAAGTCATGGTAACAAACTTATGCCTCTTCATAGCAGCAAGATCAAGACTTGAGTAAGAAAACGGAACATCATCAGGATGTGGGGTGCTGTTAAGAGCCTCAAGGATGAGCGTGGCGTAAACACCGCCAAATAAATCACCCTTGTTACTGTTCGTAACAAGGCGTTGAGCAATTAAGGCACCCACATTATAATCATTCCTATCAGAGAGGGCGTTCTCATATATATTGAAATCTGGTGCAGAACCGTTGCTCGAGTTGTCACGAGCCAACATCCCTCTAGCAATAAAGTACGCGAAATACCTAATGTGGGGGAATAATATGCTGGAAATCTTTGTATGCCAAATATCTCTTTCTTCCTTGCTACAAAGAGAGTTGAAGAGAGTCCTCAACTCGGAAGGATGAGTATTCATCCTCGCCGTCTGACCAGTATTCGCCTATTATATCACAAAACTATGCCAAGACATGGTAATAAGATTATTATAAAGTTTGAACTCCACGGTTCCAGAAGCATGGTTATAACAAAAACTATTAACAAAGTAGGAGGTGAGCTTCTTGTATTGTATCACACGACATAGTGCTAGCCGTGTCAAACCTGCATTGGTGCAAAGGCCGTAAAAATCCTCCTTTATTCCTGCAGCTTGAAGAAATTCATCGCATGGATACATCATTGCACATGCTGGTCTCGTGTCTTCCAACAACTCCAGGGGCACATGATCTTCATTATAGCTCACCCTAGCAGGTGAGGGTGAAGCTGCAGCTCTAGTGACTCGATCGAAGCGCTCGGGCTTCTTCTTCCCAAGCCACCCCTTTGCTTTTCCTAGCAAACTCGTTTCTGAAATTTTTGAAAATTCACAAAAACAAGGATTTAAACAGAGTGAGTTGAGGCCAACTACTCTACTCACTTACCTAAGGCATAAACTTGCATCAAAACTTGGAAAATAAATTTCTACACATGCATGCAATCTCATATAAACAGCACCACGAACTACTAAATACTCACAAATTAAGCCACCAATCAAAAATCTCATTGGAGGGGTGGAGGAGTTACATACCAGGGAGTATTTGCCCAAAATGTAAGCTCAAATGATGGGTCATAGAGTGAGATCGAAATTCTGGACGGAGAGCAGCAAGAACGCAAGTTCCAGGTGCAGAACTCGTGTTTTGGGGAAGAAAGAGCGAGAGAGGAAGAAGACTCACCTGAAGATGGGGCCTGTGGGCCCCAGGCGCCCTGTGGGCCCGGCTAGGTGGCTGGCCTCCTGGGCCACTGGTGGACCCCCCCTGGTCAGCCCCAGGTGCCTCTGGGTCACTCCTGGCATGGAAATTTTTATTCTAAATTTCCTGGAATTTTTCTGAAAACTTCACTCTTGAAATTTTTTCAGAATTCAAAAAGCTGCGAAACTTTCTGAAATCTTGAAGCAATGATTAGAATGGTGAAGCTTCAAAAACATATAAACTTTGTACATCAAAGAGAATAAAAGCTAAAGACAGTGAAAACATAACAAGCCCCACTTTTTACCTATATCAAACATGCTAGCTAGCAAGGTTGATCAAGTCTTACCAACAAACCGGCAATATATAGAGAAAAAAGTCTCACCTCTTGTGAAGTGATCATCGCACATTTACTTTAATGGACATTTTCCCCACCATAATGGTTTTGTATTTGTGGTGCACGTGTAGAGGACAATCCCATTCTCCGATCTTCACGGTCTCGATATTCTCTATAGAGTTAAGGCCATGCCTTTTGTCGATCTTCTTCGGAAAATACACCGTGTGTTCTTTATCATCTACATTGAAGGTGACCTTTCCTTTATTGCAATCAATAATGGCACTTGCGGTGTTAAGAAAAGGTCTACCAAGAATAATGTACATGCTCCCATCCTCGGGCATGTCAAGCACAACAAAGTTTGTAATAATCAAACAATTAGCAACTTCAACGGGAACATCCTCACAAATACCAATCGGGACGGCTGTTGACTTGTCAGCCATCTGAAGAGAGATATCTGTAGGGATTAGCTTATCTAAACATAGCCTTTTATAAAGATAAAAAGGCATAACACTCACCCCTGCTCCGAGATCACATAAGGCAGTTTTGACATAATTATTTTTTATGGAGCAAGGAATGGTGGGTATACCTGGATCACCAAGCTTCTCAGAAATCTTGCCACTGAAAGAGTAGTAAGCAAGCATAGTAGATATTACCTCATTAGGAACTTCTCTTTTATTAGTAACAATATCTTTCATGTATTTGGAGTAAGGAGGTAACTTAATAGCATTGGCCAAGGGAATTTGCAAAAAAAGAGGTTTCATCCATTCACAAAATTTGTTATAATGCTCTTCTTCTTTAGATTTGAGAGACTTGCCTGGAAAGGGCATAGGTTTTTGTACCCATGGTTCTGTCACAACCCCAAGTTAGGTATGTGCTAGGGTAAGCTTAGGCCTTGCATCATGATAAAAATTTCAAAAGAAATCTTTCAAATCAAAATCAAAAGCAAAATGGGAGAAGGAACCCCCCCAGATGAATTAATTCAAAAGACCAGATAAAAATCTTCTGCAAGAATTCATGTTAGAATTTTGAAAAGTTTTATAAATGAGTGTGATCACATATCAAGTGATGTGGGACCCACCCCATACTCATGGATTTTTCAAATATTCAAACAGTGCTTTGGAATTAATCAAAAACCCCTATTTTAGTTAAGATTCAAATTATTTGAATTTTAAAAATGTTCAAACTTTACAAGTGGCTAACCTAGTATATTGTGATGCCACATAAAAAGTTTCAGCATTTAATAAAATTCCTAGCTAATTATTTAGCACAGCAAAACAAAAAGACAGAAAGAAAAACAGAAGAAAAGAAAAAAGGGAAACTCACCTGGCTTCCATCCCGACTAGCTCCCCCGCAGCCCACCTGGCCGGCCCAGCCCACCTGGAGCTCCCCTGTCGTATTCCTCGGGCACGAGCACACAGCTGCGTGCCCGGCATGCCGCAGCCGTCGCGGTGGCAGCCTCCCAGCCGCGCCCCTGCCTCCTTCTCGACGCCACGCACGCCAGGAGACGCCCCACGTCTCACTTCCCCCCCCCTCGCCCTCTGGTTCGTCCTCCCTGATGAGGACATCCCTACTAATGTTACACCCATACCCTCACCAACTAAACATACTGGACCAGTTACTAGAGCATGTGCACGTCAACTAAATTATCAGGTACTTTCGTTTCTTGCGAATCCTTCTATTGTTCATGAACATATGATGCTGCCTAAATTAGATACTTTTGTTTTGCTTATGAATGAAGGACCTAGCATGGACACGAAGGATGGTCATTGGAGCGGGATCAAGAATGGAGAAGAAGGTGCGCGCGGGGGAAAGTACAGTGGAGTTTCCAGTGGGGATTTTCGCACGTTGAAGCCACCATAAGGCATGCATGAAGGCTTGGACGGAATACACGAGATGCCACTTCATTATTTTCGTCCAAGAGCAATTATAGGTGCTGCGACACCTTAATATTGGGCTGGGCCCATGTAATTTCGAAATACCACATTATAGGCTGTTTTTAGAGTCCGTATGTGTGGGGAAACCGAGTTAGGGTTGTTTTTGGACCCCACCTCCAAGGGGTCACGAAAATCCCCTCTGTTCCCCCATATATACAGCCCTTAGGGCGTCGTTTAGACTTGGTTTTTAATTAGATTTAAGTTAGCCATAGCCGCAACTTCGAGCTCTTCGTTTGTGTCATCCGACCAGGCCAAGACCTCATTGGAACCCCAACTTCTGTTAATCTTTCATCTTATATTCGCAATATCCAAATTGCAATTCTTAGTTCTTGCTTGTTCTTCGATTGCTTGCAGGAATTGACCTTCTTGGTCAGGTTGATCGTGCATCCGCGGGATCAATAACCTCTCGGAGTTGGTTTAGCGACTGCTAAGGCGCAACGTCTTCGCACGTTCGTAGTCGGATCGTGAAAGTCTACTCCACCAAAAATCGATCTCCACCATCTCATCGAAACATCGGGACACCTTCGCCTCTATCAAGTGGTATCAGATTTCCAGGTTGCTCGGTGAGATTTACCAGTTTTCATAGTCTAGATTGGTTCTGTTCTTCATACCTACAGTCCAAGAAAAAGCCAACAAAAAAAAATTAGGGTTAGATCATCACGTCCCAAGACAGTCCTAGCCTTTGTCCAGTTTTCTTTTCAGTACTTCCTTTGTTGAATTTACGGTTGCATCGTTGTGTCAAGTTGCTGATCTTAGCGTCTAGTTCCCTTAGAGTTTCGAGTTCTGATCACAGTTTGCCACGTCGCCGCCGCACCAGTAGTCATCCTACCACGTTCCGCCAATCCGAGTCCAGATACACCACCACGTTCCGCCAAGCAGAGTCCATATACACCACCACGTCTCACGAGTCCGAGTTGAGTTCCACCATCAGTATGGTTCCTGATATCCCCGTAGCCAGAATAGTTTTGAGTTGATTAGAGTCGGATTTCACCAATCTTTTGTCGTACGTAGAAGAGGGTGATTTTCAAAACAAAAAAAAAAAGAGTCTGGCACGCTTTTCAGAGCAGTTTTTAGGCCAAAATTTTCAGGGGTAAAAAACTTTCGTGCCCATACGTTCCTTAGGTCCAGAAACTCGTTTTGAGACGTTCGCCACCATAGTGATTTTTTCGCACTTTTTCAGCCCCCGCAGTCCCGCATCGCCAAAAAAAAAAAAAAAAAAGAGAGACAAAAAAAAATTCAGAGTGTGCTTCACAGTTGTTACGTGCCGCGCCGTGCTTTCGTTGGTGTTTTAGGCTCGCGTCTCTAGTACGGTCTAGCCTAGGATCAGCACAGTACCGACGTTGAGTGTTTATTCAGCTTTGCATCTCTGTTTTGATTACTGTTGAGTTTTTCCTACCATACTTGTCAGCCTTCCTACAGCTCCACATATATTCTACATCGTGCGTTTTGACACCTCCTGGCCATCGCTCTACCATATCTCTGAGAGTTTTGACCCGTTGGTTGTACATCACCACCTGCTGCTAGGTAAGAATCGGTAAGAACGTAAGAAAAGCTTGACGGATTTGTGCTTTCCACCACCCCACATCCATCCCATTAGTAGAAGTAGGATCATATTCCTGTGTGTTTTCTATTTCTGCTAACCATGCCAGGATCACATGATGAAGTGGCGCGGGATGCACCCGATTGGGAGAACATGACAAACAAGGAGTTACATGATAAATTTGCACGTATGATGTCTCAACAGGTGCAGGACATCGAGACCAGATTTACAGAGGCGATTGATGGCGTGGAGAAAATGATCGACACCAAGCTCGACGCCAAGTTTACTGAGTTGATCGCACGCCTACCTTCAGCACAGCCACAGCCACCGCCACTACCACGTGCACGACGTATTCTGTTTCCGCGAGGACAAGCTGCTGGTATTGGTGCTCCTCCTACTACTGCAGTTGCTGCTACTGCTGCTGCTGCTGCTTCTGACGTCGCCCAGGACGACAACTACGAGGGTGATTACGAGGAGGAGGTGGAACAGGAAGCGGCCTATGAGCAGCCAGCTGGACGTCCACGTCCCAACATTCGCCACGGTCGACACCAACCACCCCCTCAGGTACGCGATGATGAACATGTGCCTAAACTTAAATTGAATCTTAAGCCGTTTGAGGGTAGATATATTCCTGATGCTTATCTTACTTGGGAGTTAGAAACTGAACAACGTTTTACATGTTTACAATATCCTGAGAATAGACGTGTTACTGCTGCTGTTTGTGAATTCACGGGCTTTGCATCTATTTGGTGGTCTGAACATTGTAGATTGCATGCTAATAATATTCCAACTACTTGGGCTGCTTTAAAAGATGCTATGCGTACTCGCTGGGTTCCTCCTTATTATCAACGTGAATTGTTACAAAAATTACAGCGTTTGAGACAAGGAAAAAATTCTGTAGAGGAATATTATCAAGAATTACAAACTGGATTGATTAGATGTGGCCTAGTAGAGGATAATGAAGCTATGCTTGCACGTTTTATGGGTGGCTTAAACAGGGAGATACAAACTATTCTAGAATACAAGGACTTTGCTACTATCACTCGTTTGTTTCATCTTGCTTGTAAAGCTGAACGTGAAGTGCAGGATCGACAGGCCGCTACGAGACCTAACTTTTCTGCAGGACGAAATACATCATGGACATCGCGTGGAGCTTCTACATCCACACGTCCTGCTGCGCCACCATCTACTTCAGCCGCTCATTCTTACAGGGAGCCACCAAAACAGCCAGCGCCACCATTCAAGGGTGCACAGAGTGGTCCAGCGGCGAGTTCTTCTTCCTCCATGGCGTCCACAGGGCAAGCACGATATCGTGATATTAAATGTCGCAGGTGCCAAGGTGGAGGTCACTTCGCAAAAGACTGTCCCTCCAAGCGTGTGTTGACTATTACGGCGGATGGTGGGTATGAGTCAGCGAGTGACTATGATGAGGAGACTCTAGTTCTCATTGCTCATGAGGAACAGGGTGCCCATGATGATGCTCATGATATAGAGTATATGACTCCTGATGATGCAGATAAATATGCTAGTTTGGTTGCTCAACGTGTATTAAGTGTGCAGGTAACGAAGGCCGAGCAAAACCAGAGGCATAATTTGTTCCACACAAAGGGAGTGGTGAAAGAACGTTCGGTTCGCATAATCATTGACGGAGGGAGTTGCAACAACTTGGCTAGCATGGAGTTGGTGGAGAAGCTATCTCTCACCACAAGACCACACCCCCATCCGTACTATATTCAGTGGTTTAACAATAGTGGTAAGATTAAGGTAACACGTTCTGTTCGTGTGCACTTTAGCATTGCTGCATATGCTGATTATGTTGATTGTGATGTGGTACCCATGCAAGCATGCTCTCTTTTACTTGGTAGACCATGGCAATTTGAGAGGAATGTTGTACACCATGGTAGGACAAATCAGTTTACTCTAGTTCATCAGGATAAACATATTGCTTTACTTCCTATGTCTCCTGAACAAATTGTGAAAGATGATCTTGCTAGAGCTAGTAAAGCTAAACAGGAGAAAAATAAGAGTGAAAATGAGATAGCAGCTAAAGAATTTGAGCAACAACATAAGACTAATAGCAAATCTTCTTCTGTTGTTTCTAATGAAATTAAATTGACTAGTCCAACTTTGCTTGCTACTAAGGTTGATATTTCGGATTTGGATGTTAGTCAATATGTGTGCTATGCTTTTGTGTGCAAAGAAGCCTTGTTTTCATTTGAGGAATTGCCTCCTTCTTTGCCTCCTGTTGTCACTGACCTTTTGCAGGAGTTTATTGACGTCTTTCCACAAGACGTACCACCGGGATTACCACCTATTCGAGGGATTGAGCATCAGATTGACTTAATTCCCGGTGCTTCGCTGCCCAACCGTGCGCCATACCGTACCAATCCGGAGGAGACGAAGGAGATTCAGCGTCAAGTACAAGAGCTACTCGACAAAGGTTACATACGTGAATCCCTTAGTCCTTGTGCTGTTCCTGTTATATTAGTGCCTAAAAAGGATGGAACATGGCGTATGTGTGTTGATTGTCGAGCCATTAATAATATTACTATTCGTTATCGTCATCCTATTCCTAGGCTAGATGATATGCTTGATGAATTAAGTGGCTCTACCATGTTTTCCAAAGTTGATTTGCGTAGTGGATACCATCAAATTCGCATGAAATTAGGGGATGAATGGAAAACGGCATTTAAAACTAAGTTTGGATTATATGAGTGGTTAGTCATGCCTTTTGGGTTAACTAATGCACCTAGCACTTTTATGAGATTAATGAACGAGGTTTTACGTGCTTTCATTGGACGATTTGTGGTAGTCTATTTTGATGATATACTGATTTATAGCAAATCTTTGGAGGAACATTTGGATCATTTACGTGCTGTTTTTATTGCTCTACGTAATGCACGTTTATTTGGTAACCTTGGGAAGTGCACCTTTTGCACCGACCGAGTGTCGTTTCTTGGCTATGTTGTTACTCCGCAGGGAATTGAAGTTGATCATGCCAAGATCGAGGCAATTGAGAGTTGGTCGCAGCCCAAAACGGTCACACAAGTGAGGAGTTTTCTTGGCCTCGCTGGATTCTATAGGCGTTTTGTGAGAGATTTTAGCACCATTGCTGCACCTCTCAATGAGCTTACACGCAAGGATGTGCCTTTTACTTGGGGTACCGCACAGGAAGAAGCTTTCACGGTATTGAAAGATAAGTTAACACATGCTCCTTTGCTCCAACTTCCTGATTTTAATAAGACTTTTGAGCTTGAATGCGATGCTAGTGGGATTGGTTTGGGAGGTGTGTTATTACAAGATGCTAAACCTGTTGCATACTTTTCTGAAAAATTGAGTGGGCCTAGTCTGAACTATTCTACTTATGATAAGGAATTATATGCTCTTGTTCGGACATTAGAAACTTGGCAACATTATTTATGGCCCAAAGAATTTGTTATACATTCTGATCATGAATCTTTGAAACACATAAGAAGTCAAGCAAAACTTAATCGTAGACATGCTAAGTGGGTTGAATTTATTGAGACTTTCCCTTATGTCATTAAACACAAGAAGGGGAAAGATAATATTATTGCTGATGCTTTGTCTCGTCGTTATACTATGCTTTCACAACTTGACTTCAAGATATTCGGTTTAGAGACAATCAAAGAACAATATGTAAATGATGCGGAATTTAAAGATGTATTGCAGAATTGTAGAGAGGGTAGAACATGGAACAAGTTTGTGCTTAATGATGGATTTGTGTTCCGTTCTAACAAGCTATGCATTCCAGCTAGCTCTGTTCGTCTTTTGTTGTTGCAGGAGGCGCATGGAGGAGGATTAATGGGATATTTTGGCGTGAAAAAGACGGAGGACGTACTTGCTACACATTTCTTTTGGCCAAAGATGAGACGGGATGTTGAGCGTTTTGTTGCTCGCTGCACTACATGTCAAAAAGCTAAGTCACGACTCAATCCTCATGGTTTATACATGCCTTTACCTGTACCTAGTGTTCCGTGGGAGGACATATCCATGGACTTTGTTTTAGGCTTGCCTCGAACAAAGAAGGGGAGGGATAGCATATTTGTTGTCGTGGATAGATTTTCTAAGATGGCACATTTTATACCATGTCATAAAAGCGATGATGCTGCTAATGTTGCTGATTTAATCTTTGGAGAGATTATTCGTTTACATGGTGTGCCCAATACTATTGTCTCGGATCGTGATACTAAGTTTCTTAGCCATTTTTGGAGATGCTTATGGGCTAAGTTGGGGACTAAACTACTTTTTAGTACTACATGTCATCCCCAAACTGATGGACAAACTGAAGTGGTCAATAGGACATTGTCTACTATGCTTAGGGCTGTTTTAAAAAGTAACTTGAAACTGTGGGAAGAATGTTTACCTCATATTGAATTTGCTTATAATCGTTCAGTGCATTCTACCACTAAAATGTGCCCTTTTGAGATTGTTTATGGTTTTCTACCTCGTGCACCTATTGATTTGCTGCCTCTTCCATCTTCGGAGAAGGTTAATTTTGATGCTAAGCAACGTGCTGAATTGATATTAAAAATGCATGAGTTAACTAAAGAAAACATTGAGCGCATGAATCCTAGATACAAGCTTGCTGGTGATAGGGGTCGAAAGCATGTTGTGTTTGAACCAGGAGATCTTGTTTGGTTACATCTACGTAAAGATAGGTTTCCTGATTTGCGCAAGTCTAAGTTAATGCCACGAGCTGATGGTCCCTTTAAGGTTTTACAGAAAATTAATGATAATGCATATAAACTTGAGCTACCTGCAGATTTTGGGGTTAGTCCCACATTTAACATTGCAGATTTGAAACCTTATTTGGGAGAAGATGATGAGCTTCCGTCGAGGACGACTTCAATTCAAAAAGGGGAGGATGATGAGGACATCCCTACTAATGTTACACCCATACCCTCACCAACTACACATACTGGACCTGTTACTAGAGCACGTGCACGTCAACTAAATTATCAGGTACTTTCGTTTCTTGCGAATCCTTCTATTGTTCATGAACATATGATGCTGCCTAAATTAGATACTTTTGTTTTGCTTATGAATGAAGGACCTAGCATGGACACGAAGGATGGTCATTGGAGCGGGATCAAGAATGGAGAAGAAGGTGCGCGCGGGGGAAAGTACAGTGGAGTTTCCAGTGGGGATTTTCGCACGTTGAAGCCACCATAAGGCATGCATGAAGGCTTGGACGGAATACACGAGATGCCACTTCATTATTTTCGTCCAAGAGCAATTATAGGTGCTGCGTCACCTTAATATTGGGCTGGGCCCATGTAATTTCGAAATACCACATTATAGGCTGTTTTTAGAGTCCGTATGTGTGGGGAAACCGAGTTAGGGTTGTTTTCGGACCCCACCTCCAAGGGGTCACGAAAATCCCCTCTGTTCCCCCATATATACAGCCCTTAGGGCGTCGTTTAGACTTGGGTTTTAATTAGATTTAAGTTAGCCATAGCCGCAACTTCGAGCTCTTCGTTTGTGTCATCCGACCAGGCCAAGACCTCATTGGAACCCCAACTTCTGTTAATCTTTCATCTTATATTCGCAATATCCAGATTGCAATTCTTAGTTCTTGCTTGTTCTTCGATTGCTTGCAGGAATTGACCTTCTTGGTCAGGTTGATCGTGCATCCGCGGGATCAATAACCTCTCGGAGTTGGTTTGGCGATTGCTAAGGCGCAACGTCTTCGCACGTTCGTAATCGGATCGTGAAAGTCTACTCCACCAAAAATCGATCTCCACCATCTCATCGAAACATCGGGACACCTTCGCCTCTATCACTCCCCACGAAGAACAACGGCGCCCCCGTAACCTAGCCGGAGCACGGCGACGCCCCGGCGCGGCGACTGAAGCCCTAGAGCTTCGTTGACTTGTCCAGCACGTCCGCACCCGTCGTCTACGTCGAGCCACTGCGCCAATCGAAGCTCAGCGCCACTCGAGACGACGCCAGGTTCAATATTTCGCCGCCGGCCGCCGGGAAGAGAAGCTCCAAATACGTCGCCGTCGAGAGACCCCCGACCCCGCCGTCTTCTCCATTCGAATCGGGGTGAGCCACTCGTCGTTTTGCCTCTATCCCCACCTCCTCCCGTGCCCCGCAGCTGGATTCCGGCGAGGCCAATGCCTCGGACGTCGCCGCGGTTGACCCCCTCGTCGCCACGGTGCACGACTTGGACCCCCGATGGCCTAAACGGACGCGCGGGCTCCCTAGCAACCTGTCCGTGCCCTCTAATCCCTCCCCCGTGCACAAAACCCCTACTCCGGCAAGACTCCGACGAGTCCCGAGCCGCCGTCGCCATTAACCCCTCCCCTCTCTCACTGACCCGTGGGCCCGAGGCCACTAAGCTAATCCCCCCCGAGAAATTCCAGAAAATTAGAAATGATTTATAGAAATTCCAGAAAATCCAGAAAATATCCCAAACTTTGGAAATTCATAGAAAATTCATATTAACTCCAAATTGGACAAATAATATATGAAAAATGATCAGGAGAAAATAAGCTATCCAAAAATCCAACTTTCAACTATGTTTGAGTTGAATTTAAATTGGGACCAGTAGCATTTGTCATTTGATTTAATTGGAATTTATTCAAATTAAATTCAAATGCTTTTGCAACTTGGACCATGGCAACATGCTACATTTCAACCACACATCAGAGGCATATCATACACATTTCAACATGATTCAAATTGATCAAACAATGTCACATGTAACTTGGCTAAGTTTGAATTCAAGTTGGAGTTTGAATTTGCAATTCAATTTGCAATATACTCCTTTTAAATAGAATTGTCCACACAATGCAACCATGAACATCACCATTACAATATTATTCATGTGACTGTGCATTGTACATTATGTTGATCCTATGATTGTCATGTTGCTGATAGAAGTGAAGCCGGAACCCGAGATCACCCCCTTCGTTGAAGACCCCGTGACTAAACCCCGTCAGCAAGGCAAGCAAACCCCCATTGATCATGTCTATAAAATCCCAATTCCCTCTCAGTCTCGCTTATGCATGTTTAGGAGATCACCTTGTATTGATTCTACCGCATAGTTGAACCCATATCCTTTGCATGACCTATCATCTTCTCATAGTAGTAAGCAAACCACAATCCTAGCAGATGTAGGAGTTGGTTGATATCATGTGGCCCCTGCAACTGTTACTGATTATTGCATGCTTAGTGGTACAATGAGGTTGCTTTTGATGTGAGTCGGGATTATGGTGAACATGGTGTTGATGAAAGTGAAATGTGTTGGTGAATCTACCCTAATACAAGGTGAACGATGAGAGGCTGTGTAGGAGTACACAGTGGGTTGTCTCGTTGAACACCGCCTTAAGTCCGAGTTCTTGTGTGGTGATCCAAGAAGAAGATTACAACCACACATTGGGCTCACTGACCCCTCTCATCCTAGTACCTCACCCCGTTCGAACCCCAAGAGTCGCAGTAGTTCGGAGTTCTGGTAGGGCTGTGGAACGGTCTGCGAAGTGGATGAATGGCTTTTCAAGACCGGCTTGGGACCCTGCACACATCGTTTGAGGCTGTACTGGAACCTTGGCCGGACTTCCATACGGATCCCCCTCAGATAGGCGACTCTCTGGACTAGAACGGAGCTGTGGGCGAAGTGTTGTGGTGAACATCCTCGCCGACACCCCTTGAATGGTGTCGAGGCCAAAGGCGGTAACTGATGGTCATGTGTGTGTAGTAGTACACCCCTGCAGGGTTAATAAACTATTCGAATAGCCGCGTCCGCGGTAAGGGACTACTTGGAGAGCTGTGCTCAATTATTAGACAACTTAAACTAGATACTTCTAAAACACACCAAGATAAGCATGAGTGCTATGGTGTGCTTCTCGTGGGGAAGTCGAGGAAGTAACCATAGTGGTGTAATTGGTTGAAGAGATGTAGTGGACTCGTGTACGCTTCTTACCTCAAGTCTGGTACTCGTAGTTCAGGACTAGCCAAGTCAAAGGTGGCGCTTCTGCAAGGGAAACCCCACCTCCCTTTACCTTGATACATGTGCATGAGTAGTATAGTTCCTACGTAAGTCTTGCTGAGTACGACTTTGTACTCACGTTTTCTTATTCTATGTTTTAGATGAAACCACCAACCCCGATGGTGGCTTCTCCCCGAAGATCGAAGAATGAAGACTCAGACCAAGACCAAGCTAGTGTAGTCCCAGTCAGACGACTGGTTCCCTCGTGGAGGGCTTGTTTTTTTTTTATAAGGCTTCTCTAAGCCATTTGTTAAACTTGTCTGTACTCAGACCTACTTTGCTTCCGCTTGTCTGTTGTAATGTTGGATCACATGCTTGTGATCTCCGTGTGCACTCTGTAAGAGTTATCAATAAAGATGTATACTTTGTAGAGAATTGCAATGATACCTGCTATTCATACTAGACATGTGTGCTGCGTGTATGTTTATAACATGCATGTCTTAGTATGGGTTTTCGAGACCTTAGTTGTGATCTGGCTGGCGGTCTTTTTTACACCAAGTGGCCCTTAGATGTGCGCAGCTTGGGGCATCGCGATGCGATTGTTCGACACTCTGTCTCGTGCACACTTTGATGTATGATCGAGCCCGCCCTAGACCCCGACTAAGTGATCGGGCTGGAGTAAGTCTATGTAAGGGTTATAATACAATCGATAGTATGGTTGAGGCAACTTGTCTATGAGTATGGGAGTTCACCACCCATATCATTTAGACTTGTGTGCGGACGATGAGGACCCATTTCAGTTGATCATCCGGCCTGGATGGGATGCCCCTCACGTTCGATGCTTTCCGAGAACGTTCTGTGCTTGGCCTTGTCTGCTTAGGCAAGTGGGTACGGTTCTCGGCTCTCCATATGATTGTGTTGTAGCGAGGCTTGCATACGCTAACCCCGGGTCCCGACAGGTTCTCTTTCCTTCCCGTGTCTTCTTGCGATGAAGTCTTCTCTAGTATACTTCTTGCATGTATCGGGTGCTTCTTCTTCTAGAACCTCGGAAGGATCATCCTATTCTTCCGGCTCGGCACCGTCTTCTGTTTCAGCATCGGAGGTAGATATGCTGATAGGATCAACAACATGTTCTTCACTTGTAATAGGATCATTGGAGCTGTCAGCTTCCTTGCGTTTCTTCTTCTTCTTTTTCTCCTTTGGAGAGCTAACAATCTCGTCTTCTACATGTACTTGAGAATCTTGCTCGATCCTCTTTGGATGCCCCTCAGAATAGAGTGGCTCCTGGGTGTGTGTTCCACCCCTGGTCTTGATGCCATAAGCTTGTATGTCCTATTTTGCATTGTTAGCAAGAAAATCTTTTTGCACATTAGAAATTTGTTCCAGCTTAGTGTGAACCATATGAAAATGCTTAACAAGACATTTAACATCATTAACTATTCTTTCTAGAACACCAAGTAAACTTTTGATAGCAAGAGAATTATCATGCAACTGACTTTGTATCCTCCTATTAAAATTGTCTTTCTTAATAATAAAATTATCAAGCTCATCTAAGCATTGGTCAGGAGGCTTACCTTTAGGGATGTCACTTTCAGTAAAGTCTAATAAAGAGTGTACCTCTACCAAGGGAGGGTAAGTAATAGGCTCACACAACTTCTCAGTAGGAGGTAGCTAGTTCACGTCTTCGGATTTAATGCCTTTATAGACTTCTTTGCTTCTTGCATATCTTCAGGGCTCCGAACAAGCATGCCCCTCTTCTTTGGTGGTGGAGGTGGTTCAGGGACGGACCAATCTTCGTGGTTCTTGGAAATCTTGCCCATTAATTCTTCGGCTTCGTCCGGTGTTCTTTCCCTGAAAACACAACCATCACAACTATCCAGATAGGATCTAGAATCATCGGTTAGACCAACATACAATATATCAAGTAATTCATTCTTTGGGACTTCATGTCCTGCTCTAACCTTGACTAAATCACAATACCTCCCCCAAGCTTTAGGGAGGTGCTCATCCTGCAATCGTTTAAAGTTATAGATTCTTTGCAAAGCAGCATGTTGCATATGAGCAGGAAAATATTTATCAACAAAGAATTGAACTAAGTCCTGAGGTGTGACGCCCCCAAAATCAAGTCGTGTACAGTAATCATACACGCAAGGTACACGATCGAGATCAGGGGCTCACGGTAAGATATCACAACACAACTCTACAAATAAAATTGTACAAGTTGTTTAATACAAGCCAGGGGCCACGAGGGCTCTAATACAATAGCTCGAGAGCACAACGTTAGCGGAAGCAATAGTATCTGATTACAGACACAAGAATACAAAGTTGCCTTAAGAAGGCTAGCACAAATAACAACAGATCGAAAAGGAGAGGCCGCCTTCCTGGGAACCTCCGAACTACTCCTGGTCAGAGGGGGAACTCGATGTCGTAGAAGGCATCGGGGATCTTCATGTTGCGGTGGTTGGCATCAGGGATCTCCTGCTCCTAGACTCCAAGGCTCCAACGTCGACTGCAGCAATCGATCAGGCAAAACAAAAAAGGGGGAAATATAGCAAGGGTGAGTATCTAGCATACCCACGAGTCTTACGTCCGCTACTAACCATTTATGCATTTCTATCAAATGGAAAGGGGAGGCTTTATATAGTGGACTGCAAGGTAGAAATCAGAACAAGGATAGGAAGCTAGGCCTATCGAAGACTAGCATCTCCCGATGAGTCCTGAAGCACGAGAAGAGAATCAGCCAACAGTTCAATAGCATGACTGTAATAACAATGCAACATAAGTTTCTACAACATTGTATAATAGTAAGTTGTATTAGATAACAATTATATATGCCTCCGAGATCCCCTCCTCGACTTACCTGCGAGGAAGAGAAACCAGAACCAACAGTTTAATAGTAGTAGGCTCTGTCTTTAGCATAAAGCGTCCTGTTACCGTGGACACGGCTATTCGAATAGAACAAACTCCCTGTAGGGGTGCACTACTGTTCAGCCTGCACGCTCGGATCTCCAGGGTGGCCTACACCTTGTTAGGGAATGACCCACCAAGGCTATCCGACACGCCGAGGCCCATCCTACAGCTCATCAGAGAGGTCCCCGTTGGTCTAAAGCCCTAAGAGCAAGGGGGTCTTGGTCTGTCGCCCCTCCCTCTCCGGGTCGGTGTGAGGCGGGAGATTCGTACACCACAGGTAGCGATCAGTCCCGGCCACAATGCTGAGTAGGACGTCTTTCAGAGCTTCCGAACGAGACAACAACGTGGAGGGCCCACACCGTAATCCCACATGAAGGTAGTGCGTACAAGCCTTTGTGGCCTCTCAAGTCATCCACCAGAACCGGTAGTCATTTTATTATTATCTGTCGGGACAACCGTTATCATTGCCCCTTATCTGGGTGAGTCACGGACAACGACAACAGCTAGGACCACCAGTACATCGGTGCCTGCCCTGTCGTCCCACCAACTCTTGTGGTTACCAACAAGGAGAACCGTCTCCTTACCTTATCTCGCGTGTGCTCTTGTAAGAGCTCGACTTTCATAGATAACAGGGTATCTCATGGACAACACACCAGTACAGGCCCGCCACACACCGGAGGAATACACCTGTACTGCCGTCCCGATACAATACTATGCGCGGGCACCGTTGGGTCACCCGACTCCTTACCTGTAAGGACACCAGTTGATTCGAGTGCCTACCATTAAGTGAAACCAGGAGGAATCACCCTCGATGGTACACTTGAAAAGGTTCGACAGAGACATCAGCGGAATGAACTAAAGAGGTAAACCTCGTATCATCCCGGTGATGCTACGCTACTGAGCCGACGAGAGTGAAATACGAGTCCATTCCACTCGTAAGTCAAACTCGAAGCGACTCGGCAGAGTCTCGCCGTTGTAGGTTCCCTAGGGCGTCTGCATTGATCAACCGAGATTGTCCAAGGGAATGGGTGCCAAAGTATCTGCTGAGTTTATACTCAAGGGAATACATCAAGAGAAACAAAAGAAGGCATGAGAAGTTTCAAACGGATAGACATGCATTCGATGCCGATGTCGGATGATGACAATGGGTCCAGAGCATCAGGCATAAGCACTGAGTCTGATATCGGACTGAATGTCGCAAGGTATGTGACAAGCGTCAGGTTTCGATCCTGTGGAACTGTGGGTTATGGGCCCAGATTGAATAAGAAGGGCGGTGACATTCCATGCGATCACGATGCAAGGTTTTTCAGGGAATAGTTTGTCAGCGATGTCGGCAACAACATCGGTTCCAAGGGCAAGGGACGAAGAGAACGATTTCTCTGCTCGTTAAGACGAGCCAGACCAAATGGCAAGGTTCCCGCCCAAAGGTGGTAACCATAAGGTTTTCAACGATAGCAATAGGTCGTACCGAGAGAGTAGTACACCAAAGTGTTTACATAAGCAGGGAATTATCACTGCTCAGATAAGACACATTACATGAAAGGTTAAACAGACCAATGGGAGGGAAAATGTGATTATCCGATTAAACAGACCAATGGAAAGGAAAATGTGATGATACACAATCATCAGGTGTATTTCTTTCCCAAGGGAAAGCAGAGCATGATATACACGACCAAGTTGTATTGGCAGAGAGTCAAGGGAGGTTGTCGATGATAACACAAATCATCGAGGGACAGGGATGGTATTTCACAAGATGAATCCAAACGACACATGGAAGAAACCATGTAAGATTAGTCAGATAATAATCCACCAAAGGTCGGGTGGTTCGCATAGAATCTGATGTGAGTATCGGCACTCAACCAGAAGGAGAAATAATGCAAAGGCATCGGGTGATAGATGCATCAGAATAATTCAATGCTTAAGTACAAGGGAATTATAATTTCCTGATCGGGAGGTGGATGTAATTATCCATACGGACTTATCGGTGGCAGGGGATTGCAAAGGCGATGAACACGTAGGTTCTCGGGAATTTATCGAAGAGTAATCTTCAGAATCTTCAGGTGAATTAAGAGATCATCTGTAATGAAGGGCTCTCTGGAAGGAAGGAGGTACGAGAGCCTAAAGTCAGAGTTAGCAAAACCTTTAACCCGAAAGAGGAGAGAAATCAGAATCCCAGAGTAAAGGTGCGGAGTAAAAGATCCTAATACCACCCAGTTGCGCTATGGGCCCGTAAGCCACACAACGAAGTTAGTAAAATAGTTTCGGAAAGTCTAGACTCAACTTCGACCAAGGAGTTGGAAGGGGGTGTCCTACAGGCAGTCGTCTTTGAAACCAACTTGTGACGCCCTCAAAATCAAGTCGTGTACAGTAATCATACACGCAAGGTACACGATGGAGATCAGGGACTCACAGTAAGATATCACAACACAACTCTACAAATAAAATAATACAAGCTGTTTAATACAAACCAGGGGCCACGAGGGTTCGAATACAACAACTCAAGAGCACAACGTTAGCGGAAGAAATAGTATCTGAGTACAAACACAAGAATACAAACTTGCCTTAAGAAGGCTAGAACAAATAACAACAGATCGAAAAGGCGAGGCCTCCTGCCTGGGAACCTACGAACTACTCATGGTCAAAGGGGGAACTCGATGTCGTAGAAGGCATCGGGGATCTTCATGTTGCGGCGGTCGGCATTGGGGGATCTCCTACTCCTGAACTCCAAGACTGCAACGTCGACTGCAGTGGCCAATCAGGCAAAATAAAAAGGGGGAAATAAAGCAAGGGTGAGTATCTAGCATACCCGCGAGTGTTACGTACGCTACTAAGCATTTATGTATTTGTATCAAATGGAAAGGGGAGGCTGTATATAGTGGACTGCAAGGTAGAAATGAGAATAAGGATAAGCAGCTAGGCCTATCAACGACTACCAACTCCCGACGAGTCTTGAAGCACGAGAAGAGAATCAGCCAACAGTTCAATAACATGAATGTAATAACAATGCAGCAGAAGTTGCTGCAGCATTGTATAATAGTAAGTTGTATTACATAATAATTATATATGCCTCCGAGATCAGGGACTTCCCTGCGAGGAAGAGAAACCGGAACCAACAGTTTAATAGTAGTAGTTTGTAGTAGTAGGCTCTGGCTTCAGCATAAAGCGTCATGTTACCGTGGATACGGCTATTCGAATAGATCAAACTCCCTGCAGGGGTGCACTACTGTTTAGCCTGTACACTCAGATCTCCAGGGTGGCGTACACCTTGTTAGGGAATGACCCACCGAGGCTATCCGACACGCCGAGACCCATCCTGATGAGGACATCCCTACTAATGTTACACCCATACCCTCACCAACTACACATACTGGACCAGTTACTAGAGCACGTGCACGTTAACTAAATTATCAGGTACTTTCGTTTCTTGCGAATCCTTCTATTGTTCATGAACATATGATGCTGCCTAAATTAGATACTTTTGTTTTGCTTATGAATGAAGGACCTAGCAAGGACACGAAGGATGGTCATTGGAGCGGGATCAAGAATGGAGAAGAAGATGCGCGCGGGGGAAAGTACAGTGGAGTTTCCAGTGGGGATTTTCGCACGTTGAAGCCACCATAAGGCATGCATGAAGGCTTGGACGGAATACACGAGATGCCACTTCATTATTTTCGTCCAAGAGCAATTATAGGTGCTGCGTCACCTTAATATTGGGCTGGGCCCATGTAATTTCGAAATACCACATTATAGGCTGTTTTTAGAGTCCGTATGTGTGGGGAAACCGAGTTAGGGTTGTTTTCGGGCCCCACCTCCAAGGGGTCACGAAAATCCCCTCTGTTCCCCCATATATACAGCCCTTAGGGCGTCGTTTAGACTGGGGTTTTAATTAGATATAAGTTAGCCATAGCCGCAACTTCGAGCTCTTCGTTTGTGTCATCCGACCAGGCCAAGACCTCATTGGAACCCCAACTTTCGTAATCATTCATCTTATATTCGCAATATCCAGATTGCAATTCTTAGTTCTTGCTTGTTCTTCGATTGCTTGCAGGAATTAGACCTTCGTGGTCAGGTTGATCGTGCATCCGCGGGATCAATAACCTCTCGGAGTTGGTTTAGCGATCGCTAAGGCGCAACGTCTTCGCACGTTCGTAGTCGGATCGTGAAAGTTGCCTCCACCATAATCGATCTCCACCATCTCATCGAAACATCGGGACACCTTCGCCTCTATCAAGTGGTATCAGATTTCCAGGTTGCTCGGTGAGATTTACCAGTTTTCATAGTCTAGATTGGTTCTATTCTTCATACCTACAGTCCAAGAAAAAGCCAACAAAAAAAAAATTAGGGTTAGATCATCACGTCCCAAGACAGTCCTAGCCTTTGTCCAGTTTTCTTTTCAGTACTTGCTTTGTTGAATTTACGGTTGCATCGTTGTGTCAAGTTGCTGATCTTAGCGTCTAGTTCCCTTAGAGTTTCGAGTTCTGATCACAGTTTGCCACGTCGCCGCCGCACCAGTAGTCATCCTACCACATTCCGCCAATCCGAGTCCAGATACACCACCACGTTCCGCCATGCAGAGTCCATATACACCACCACGTCTCACGAGTCCGAGTTGAGTTCCACCATCAGTACGGTTCCTGATATCCCCGTAGCCAGAATAGTTTTGAGTTGATTAGAGTCGGATTTCACCAATCTTTTGTCGTACGTAGAAGAGGGTGATTTTCGAAAAAAAAAAAAAAAAAGAGCAGTTTTTAGGCCAAAATTTTCAGGGGTAAAAAAATTTCGTGCCCATACGTTCCTTAGGTCCAGAAACTCGTTTTGAGACGTTCGCCACCATAGTGATTTTTTCGCACTTTTTCAGCCCCCGCAGTCCCGCATCGCCAAAAAAAAAAAAAAGAGAGAGAAAAAAAAATTCAGAGTGTGCTTCACAGTTGTTACGTGCCGCGCCGTGCTTTCGTTGGTGTTTTAGGCTCGCGTCTCTAGTACGGTCTAGCCTAGGATCAGCACAGTACCGACGTTGAGTGTTTATTCAGCTTTGCATCTCTGTTTTGATTACTGTTGATCTTTTTGCTACCATATTTGTCAAGCCTACCTACAGCTCCACATATATTCTACATCGTGCGTTTTGACACCTCCTGGCCATCGCTCTACCATATCTCTGAGAGTTTTGACCCGTTGGTTGTACATCACCACCTGCTGCTAGGTAAGAATCGGTAAGAACGTAAGAAAAGCTTGACGGATTTGTGCTTTCCACCACCCCACATCCATCCCATTAGTAGAAGTAGGATCATATTCCTGTGCGTTTTCTATTTCTGCTAACCATGCCAGGATCACATGATGAAGTGGCGCGGGATGCACCCGATTGGGAGAACATGACAAACAAGGAGTTACATGATAAATTTGCACGTATGATGTCTCAACAGGTGCAGGACATCGAGACCAGATTTACAGAGGCGATTGATGGCGTGGAGAAAATGATCGACACCAAGCTCGACGCCAAGTTTACTGAGTTGATCGCACGCCTACCTTCAGCACAGCCACAGCCACCGCCACTACCACGTGCACGACGTATTCTGTTTCCGCGAGGACAAGCTGCTGGTATTGGTGCTCCTCCTACTGCTGCAGTTGCTGCTACTGCTGCTGCTGCTGCTTCTGACGTCGCCCAGGACGACAACTACGAGGGTGATTACGAGGAGGAGGTGGAACAGGAAGCGGCCTATGAGCAGCCAGCTGGACGTCCACGTCCCAACATTCGCCACGGTCGACACCAACCACCCCCTCAGGTACGCGATGATGAACATGTGCCTAAACTTAAATTGAATCTTAAGCCGTTTGAGGGTAGATATATTCCTGATGCTTATCTTACTTAGGAGTTAGAAACTGAACAACGTTTTACATGTTTACAATATCCTGAGAATAGACGTGTTACTGCTGCTGTTTGTGAATTCACGGGCTTTGCATCTATTTGGTGGTCTGAACATTGTAGATTGCATGCTAATAATATTCCAACTACTTGGGCTGCTTTAAAAGATGCTATGCGTACTCGCTGGGTTCCTCCTTATTATCAACGTGAATTGTTACAAAAATTACAGCGTTTGAGACAAGGAAAAAATTCTGTAGAGGAATATTATCAAGAATTACAAACTGGATTGATTAGATGTGGCCTAGTAGAGGATAATGAAGCTATGCTTGCACGTTTTATGGGTGGCTTAAACAGGGAGATACAAACTATTCTAGAATACAAGGACTTTGCTACTATCACTCGTTTGTTTCATCTTGCTTGTAAAGCTGAACGTGAAGTGCAGGATCGACAGGCCGCTACGAGACCTAACTTTTCTGCAGGACGAAATACATCATGGACATCGCTTCTACATCCACACGTCCTGCTGCGCCACCGTCTACTTCAGCCGCTCATTCTTACAGGGAGCCACCAAAACAGCCAGCGCCACCATTCAAGGGTGCACAGAGTGGTCCAGCGGCGAGTTCTTCTTCCTCCATGGCGTCCACAGGGCAAGCACGAGATCGTGATATTAAATGTCGCAGGTGCCAAGGTGGAGGTCACTTCGCAAAAGACTGTCCCTCCAAGCGTGTGATGACTATTACGGCGGATGGTGGGTATGAGTCAGCGAGTGACTATGATGAGGAGACTCTAGTTCTCATTGCTCATGAGGAATAGGGTGCCCATGATGATGCTCATGATATAGAGTATATGACTCCTGATGATGCAGATAAATATGCTAGTTTGGTTGCTCAACGTGTATTAAGTGTGCAGGTAACGAAGGCCGAGCAAAACCAGAGGCATAATTTGTTCCACACAAAGGGAGTGGTGAAAGAACGTTCGGTTCGCATCATCATTGACGGAGGGAGTTGCAACAACTTGGCTAGCATGGAGTTGGTGGAGAAGCTATCTCTCACCACAAGACCACACCCCCATCCGTACTATATTCAGTGGTTTAACAATAGTGGTAAGATTAAGGTAACACGTTCTGTTCGTGTGCACTTTAGCATTGCTGCATATGCTGATTATGTTGATTGTGATGTGGTACCCATGCAAGCATGCTCTCTTTTACTTGGTAGACCATGGCAATTTGATAGGAATGTTGTACACCATGGTAGGACAAATCAGTTTACTCTAGTTCATCAGGATAAAAATATTGCTTTACTTCCTATGTCTCCTGAACAAATTGTGAAAGATGATCTTGCTAGAGCTAGTAAAGCTAAACAGGAGAAAAATAAGAGTGAAAATGAGATAGCAGCCAAAGAATTTGAGCAACAACATAAGACTAATAGCAAATCTTCTTCTGTTGTTTCTAATGAAATTAAATTGACTAGTCCAACTTTTCTTGCTACTAAGGTTGATATTTCGGATTTGGATGTTAGTCAATATGTGTGCTATGCTTTTGTGTGCAAAGAAGCCTTGTTTTCATTTGAGGAATTGCCTCCTTCTTTGCCTCCTGTTGTCACTGACCTTTTGCAGGAGTTTATTGACGTCTTTCCACAAGACGTACCACCGGGATTACCACCTATTCGAGGGATTGAGCATCAGATTGACTTAATTCCCGGTGCTTCGCTGCCCAACCATGCGCCATACCGTACTAATCCGGAGGAGACGAAGGAGATTCAGCGTCAAGTACAAGAGCTACTCGACAAAGGTTACATACGTGAATCCCTTAGTCCTTGTGCTGTTCCTGTTATATTAGTGCCTAAAAAGGATGGAACATGGCGTATGTGTGTTGATTGTCGAGCCATTAATAATATTACTATTCGTTATCGTCATCCTATTCCTAGGCTAGATGATATGCTTGATGAATTAAGTGGCTCTACCATGTTTTCCAAAGTTGATTTGCGTAGTGGATACCATCAAATTCGCATGAAATTAGGGGATGAATGGAAAACGGCATTTAAAACTAAGTTTGGATTATATGAGTGGTTAGTCATGCCTTTTGGGTTAACTAATGCACCTAGCACTTTTATGAGATTAATGAACGAGGTTTTACGTGCTTTCATTGGACGATTTGTGGTAGTCTATTTTGATGATATACTGATTTATAGCAAATCTTTGGAGGAACATTTGGATCATTTACGTGCTGTTTTTATTGCTCTACGTAATGCACGTTTATTTGGTAACCTTGGGAAGTGCACCTTTTGCACCGACCGAGTGTCGTTTCTTGGCTATGTTGTTACTCCGCAGGGAATTGAAGTTGATCATGCCAAGATCGAGGCAATTGAGAGTTGGCCGCAGCCCAAAACGGTCACACAAGTGAGGAGTTTTCTTGGCCTCGCTGGATTCTATAGGCGTTTTGTGAGAGATTTCAGCACCATTGCTGCACCTCTCAATGAGCTTACACGCAAGGATGTGCCTTTTACTTGGGGTACCGCACAGGAAGAAGCTTTCACGGTATTGAAAGATAAGTTAACACATGCTCCTTTGCTCCAACTTCCTGATTTTAATAAGACTTTTGAGCTTGAATGCGATGCTAGTGGGATTGGTTTGGGAGGTGTGTTATTACAAGATGCTAAACCTGTTGCATACTTTTCTGAAAAATTGAGTGGGCCTAGTCTGAACTATTCTACTTATGATAAGGAATTATATGCTCTTGTTCGGACATTAGAAACTTGGCAACATTATTTATGGCCCAAAGAATTTGTTATACATTCTGATCATGAATCTTTGAAACACATAAGAAGTCAAGCAAAACTTAATCGTAGACATGCTAAGTGGGTTGAATTTATTGAGACTTTCCCTTATGTCATTAAACACAAGAAGGGGAAAGATAATATTATTGCTGATGCTTTGTCTCGTCGTTATACTATGCTTTCACAACTTGACTTCAAGATATTCGGTTTAGAGACAATCAAAGAACAATATGTAAATGATGCGGAATTTAAAGATGTATTGCAGAATTGTAGAGAGGGTAGAACATGGAACAAGTTGCGCTTAACGATGGATTTGTGTTCCGTTCTAACAAGCTATGCATTCCAGCTAGCTCTATTCGTCTTTTGTTGTTGCAGGAGGCGCATGGAGGAGGATTAATGGGACATTTTGGCGTGAAAAAGACGGAGGACGTACTTGCTACACATTTCTTTTGGCCAAAGATGAGACGGGATGTTGAGCGTTTTGTTGCTCGCTGCACTACATGTCAAAAAGCTAAGTCACGACTCAATCCTCATGGTTTATACATGCCTTTACCTGTACCTAGTGTTCCGTGGGAGGACATATCCATGGACTTTGTTTTAGGCTTGCCTCGAACAAAGAAGGGGAGGGATAGCATATTTGTTGTCGTGGATAGATTTTCTAAGATGGCACATTTTATACCATGTCATAAAAGCGATGATGCTGCTAATGTTGCTGATTTATTCTTTGGAGAGATTATTCGTTTACATGGTGTGCCCAATACTATTGTCTCGGATCGTGATACTAAGTTTCTTAGCCATTTTTGGAGATGCTTATGGGCTAAGTTGGGGACTAAACTACTTTTTAGTACTACATGTCATCCCCAAACTGATGGACAAACTGAAGTGGTCAATAGGACATTGTCTACTATGCTTAGGGCTGTTTTAAAAAGTAACTTGAAACTGTGGGAAGAATGTTTACCTCATATTGAATTTGCTTATAATCGTTCAGTGCATTCTACCACTAAAATGTGCCCTTTTGAGATTGTTTATGGTTTTCTACCTCGTGCACCTATTGATTTGCTGCCTCTTCCATCTTCGGAGAAGGTTAATTTTGATGCTAAGCAACGTGCTGAATTGATATTAAAAATGCATGAGTTAACTAAAGAAAACATTGAGCGCATGAATGCTAGATACAAGCTTGCTGGTGATAGGGGTCGAAAGCATGTTGTGTTTGAACCAGGAGATCTTGTTTGGTTACATCTACGTAAAGATAGGTTTCCTGATTTGCGCAAATCTAAGTTAATGCCACGAGCTGATGGTCCCTTTAAGGTTTTACAGAAAATTAATGATAATGCATATAAACTTGAGCTACCTGCAGATTTTGGGGTTAGTCCCACATTTAACATTGCAGATTTGAAACCTTATTTGGGAGAAGATGATGAGCTTCCGTCGAGGACGACTTCAATTCAAGAAGGGGAGGATGATGAGGACATCCCTACTAATGTTACACCCATACCCTCACCAACTACACATACTGGACCAGTTACTAGAGCACGTGCACGTCAACTAAATTATCAGGTACTTTCGTTTCTTGCGAATCCTTCTATTGTTCATGAACATATGATGCTGCCTAAATTAGATACTTTTGTTTTGCTTATGAATGAAGGACCTAGCATGGACACGAAGGATGGTCATTGGAGCGGGATCAAGAATGGAGAAGAAGATGCGCGCGGGGGAAAGTACAGTGGAGTTTCCAGTGGGGATTTTCGCATGTTGAAGCCACCATAAGGCATGCATGAAGGCTTGGACGGAATACACGAGATGCCACTTCATTATTTTCGTCCAAGAGAAATTATAGGTGCTGCGTCACCTTAATATTGGGCTGGGCCCATGTAATTTCGAAATACCACATTATAGGCTGTTTTTAGAGTCCGTATGTGTGGGGAAACCGAGTTAGGGTTGTTTTCGGGCCCCACCTCCAAGGGGTCACGAAAATCCCCTCTGTTCCCCCATATATACAGCCCTTAGGGCGTCGTTTAGACTGGGGTTTTAATTAGATATAAGTTAGCCATAGCCGCAACTTCGAGCTCTTCGTTTGTGTCATCCGACTAGGCCAAGACCTCATTGGAACCCCAACTTTCGTAATCATTCATCTTATATTCGCAATATCCAGATTGCAATTCTTAGTTCTTGCTTGTTCTTCGATTGCTTGCAGGAATTAGACCTTCGTGGTCAGGTTGATCGTGCATCCGTGGGATCAATAACCTCTCGGAGTTGGTTTAGCGATCGCTAAGGCGCAACGTCTTCGCACGTTCGTAGTCGGATCGTGAAAGTTGCCTCCACCATAATCGATCTCCACCATCTCATCTAAACATCGGGACACCTTCGCCTCTATCACATCCTACGGCTCATCTGAGAGGTCCCCGTCGGTCTAAAGTCCTAAGAGCATGGGGGTCTTGGGCCGTTGCCCCTCTCTCTTCGAGCCGGTGTGAGGCGGGAGATCCGTACACCACAGGTGACGATCAGACCCGGCCACAACGCTGAGCTGGACGTCTTTCAGAGCTTTCGAACGAGACCAAAACGCGGAGGTCCCACACCGTAATCCCACATGAAGGTAGTGCGTACAAGCCTTTGCGGCCTCTCAAGTCATCCACCTGAACCGTTAGTCATTTTATTATTATCTGTCGGGACAACCGTTATCGCTGCCCCTTATCTGGGTGAGTCGCGGACAGCGACAGCAGCCTGGACCACCAGTACATCGGTGCCTGCCCTGTCGTCCCACCAACTCTTGCGGTTACCAACAAGGTGAACCGTCTCCTTACCTTATCTCGTGTGTGCTCTTGGAAGAGCTTGACTTTCGTAGATAACAGGGTATCTCACGGCCAACACACTAGTAGAGGCCCGCCGCACACCGGAGGAATACACCTGTACTACCTTCCCGATAAAATACTCTGCGCGGGCACCATTGGGTCACCCGACTCCTTACATGTAAGGACACCAGTTGATTCGAGTGCCTACCATCAAGTGAAACCAGGAGGAATCACCCTCGATGGTACACTTGAAGAGGTTCTACAGAGACATCAGCGGAATGAACTCAAGAGGTAAACCTCGTATCATTCCGGTGATGCTACGCTACTGAGCCGACGAGAGTGAAAGACGAGTCCATTCCACTCGTAAGTCAAAGTCGAAGCGACTCGGCCGAGTCTCGCCGTTGTAGGTTCCCTAGGGCGTCTGCATTGATCCGTACCTGCAGTTATAATATTTTGTAATCCTCGTTCACTCACCAGAGTGATCATGACCCGCTATTCTAAACCTAGCTAACAGTGCGCAGGGTTCACTGCTGAATATTATATATATTTCTAAGGCAACCTAGGACAAAGGAGGGTACATCAAGGGCGACAATGACAGGCTATGCAATCAATAGGATTGTAACGTAGCAGCAGCAGTAACAATGCCTAGTGCAAGAAATTACGGAAAGATAGGCAATAGCTGGGGAAGGAAAATGGCTCTGCTTGCCTGGAAGCTCGGTAGTAGCTGTACGGTCGTCGGCGAAGTAGTCATACTCGACAACGGTGTAGTCGGCGGCAGCAACGGGGTCTATCGGAGAATAAAGGGGGAAGAAACAATAAATACACATTAATAAGAGCAATACAAACACAAGACAAGGAAAACACATGGTTGGCGGTGTTCTAACACAGTGCTAAGTATTTTAGTCGGAGCAGATATTTATCCGGGGTTGACTCATCGGTACCGGTTGATTACCGGACAAATGATCCGGAGGGGGAAGGTTCCATGTCTGCAGTGTTAGAGACAACCGACAGACATGTGGATAGTGTATCCGTGCTCGTTGATACATTCTGGATAACTTTAGTGTTTAGAACAATTTCATCCGGAAAGTTTTACCGGCTCCGGTCGTTTGACTAATAGATGAACCGGATGGGAAATGTTCCATGTTCGGTATGTTAGAGGGGTGTGGTGGCTATACTGATGATGTATTCTTATTCGTGATATTTTTCTAATCATCTTTTATATACAAATTATTTTCATTGGAGTTATGATTTAAAATATATTGAATTTCTAATATTTAAATGATTTTTTGAATTACTATAATTTCTTTTATTATTAAAATGCAACATTCGGAATAGTATATTTGACTAGGTCAACTGACAAAAGGGGCCCACATGTCATACACAAGGATCTTTGACTGGTCAAATTATAAACAGTGCTAGGGGGGTCCCACATGTCATTGCCCCATATCTGGATTTCACCGAAATTGGTTAAGTCTGGAAATCCCGGCTATAATTATACATTAGCCGTGTTCGGGAGGCTAAGGTTTAGGGTTCCATTCCTCCGATGAATTTGTGCCCAACATCAACTTTTATTAGTTGTCCGCGATCTCCAATCCGGTACGGATGGAATTTTTAGTAGAGCCCATTTGCTTAATTGAAACTCGGTCCGAAAAGTGTGTAAAGTTTGCTCGACAATTGTCGTTGATCTACAATTCAAATGGCGATGAATCCAGCAAATGTTTTGCTCCACATCAAGTGCACTGTCATGCGATGCCTACAAACTGTATTACAGGTGCCCATAGTACACTCATCCACAACGCCAAAGTGGCTATCGGGTTAACTCGGTTTGTCGTTTAACAAAAATCTTCATTTTGTGTATTTTGTAGGAATTAATCTACGCATTATTTGTAGATGGTCCAATGGCACAAAACGAAGTTGGTTAAGTGTAATATCAGTTCAAATCATTTTTATCCACATTAAAAGTTGTTTGGTTGTTGTTTTCCTCTTGTTTTGTTGCTGCCAAATGAGGGTCCAGCCACCGCATCAGTAGTAACAACAGTTCCAGCAGCAGTACTGTAACAGCCCGAAAATTCCACCATAATTAAAAAAATTGTTTGTTGCATTGCTGTGATGATTGCATGTATTGTTTGCCGTGTTTGCTTCGCCGATTTATTAATCGGTGAATATTCCCCCCTCCTTCTTGTATCGGTTGCGAGTCCAGACCTTTTCCCCAATGGCACACGACCTCGTTGCGGCACCGGGAAAGCCACCCGATCACTGTCGCAATTTTCGGTACAAGACCAACCATCACCTGCTGTGCGGAAAAACCCCATTTATATTAAGATGGGTTGTTTTATCGGGAGTTAATTGTCGTATCGATTGGGAGCGAAACGTTGTAGACGACGTCAGTTCAGTACTTTGAGGCGGTGTTTTGAATTTCACGCGATTCCGACTTTGTCGGGTAGGTGAACGTTCGGATGTGCCAGGCATAGTAGCCGATGTAATCCGAGGGGCGTATTTTCAAAATGCCGCGTGCACTATTAGTTGGACCCTCTAATTCCCCTCTTATCTTCGGATTCTAGCCCACCCGAAAAACCGGACCCGAAACGGGCCATTTTATGGCCCGAAGCCCCTCCTAAACACCCACCTGCTATATATAGCAGGATACCCTACCCATTTTTTGGCAAACCCTAGACCTACCCCCTCTAATTTTGTGCCTGCCAAACCCGCCGCTGCCACCTTGCAGCCCCACCAACCTCTCCTCCAGATCAAGATCGGACGCTCTGGACCGCTCGATCAGGAATGGACGTCCTAGGGCCAGCCACGTCTGCAGTGTGCCCCCACAGCCCGAGCCGTGAAGGAGCTCCCGCATGGAGATCGAGGCTCCTCGTCCGAGCCCTCTGCCCCGCGCCGCCGCACCTCTGGACGACGAGCCTCCGTCGACCAGAAGGCCAGCCCGCGCCGTTCCCCCCTTTCTTTCTCTCCTCCCTCTCCTCTCTAATCTCTTCTCCCCCCTGTTGAAGCCGTAGCAGCGATGGATGAACTCGACGGCGCCTTGGAGCTCCGCCCACTGCACGTCGCCGGCGGCCAGATCCGGCGAACTCCGGGCACCGCACGTCATCCCCGCCCCTCCGCGCTTCTTCCCCGTCATCCAGCGCCGCCTCCTCGCCGGAAGAGACGGCCAGAGCGCCGCCTGCCCGCCGGTGTTGCAGGTCGTGCCCCGATCAAGGTCGGGATCGGGCAGGACCAACCGTCACGCCAAGTGGGCGGGCACGCCACCATCGGCCCACAACACCCCATGCGGCCAAGATCAAGAAGCCCGGCAACCTCGCCAGACCTGTTTCTCCCTCTCGCCCAGATCGCTGGGGCGCTATCCCTCGCTCGTGCCAACTGGGTCGTGGCCCGCTCGGTGTGGAGCCTTGCTCCCCTTTTTTTTGTGTGCTTGGCCCGATTCATTTTTGCTATGTTGCGCTTAGGTATTGTTTAGTTAAATTGCGCCCGGTCTGTTAGGCCCAGATGAGGTAGATTCGGCCCAGCAGACTCTATTTTTTTCTGGTTTATTAATAAAATGGCAGATTGTATTATATTTTGTGAGGGCGATATCTTTTTAACCGTAGGTCGGATTGCGAAGTTTTGTACATTAAATTGCTTAGTTTTTCGTGTAGAATAATAAAATGTGCTCCTTTGCCATGTTTGCACTTGTCTACCTGTTGTTTTGCTGTTATTTACGTTGCATGCCACCGTAAATTGTTTATTTAATAACTTTTTAACCGTTGCTCCGTTTAAAATGTTTCTTATATGTAACCTGACTAGAATTTCCTGATTGTGAATATGCTGTTCTTTCTTGCTAATAAAAATAATAAAATTATGTTTAGGGAAAAACAGTACCAAATTCCATTTTTATCGTGGGGTCCGCAATAGTTTGCCATGTATAGGTTTTAGCCCCCACTTAAAGTGACTAGATTAGATAGGTTAATTATGCTTCACCTATTGCCATGATTGTGTGCTATTCCATGCTTGAGTGAGATAACATGTTAACAACATTTGCTCATGTTGTGTAGCTAAACAACTTGAACCATTCTAAATGTGCGGTATCGTCGTGTGTGAAGAGTACCCCACTTAACCTGTTATTAACCGCTCTCAACGATAGATGCGATACCGTGCGTTGTCTCGTGTTTCCTTCTTGATGTTGTTTGTTGGTGATTGCTTAGTAGTAATAGATTCTTGCTCCTCGATTGCCTTTTCGCGTGTTTCCTTCTTGTGTGCTCCCGCGGTTACTCTCGGAGACGTTGCGAGCTTGCGATCGACTACACCTTCGGCTTCGTCTTCTCATTGGGTAAGGGGGAGTATATCATGCTTATATCTTTCAGCTCAATCGTGCCTAGGTGTAGGATAGAACGATTGCTTGATCCTACCACTTCATATCCATGCCTCTCAAATAAACCCAAACAGCCATGTCCCCCACATCCTAGCAAACCTTATTCGGCTATGTTGCTATTGCTTGCTCCTCAGCCACTGCTTAGTATGCATGCTAGGATGTTATCAAATGTTATCATGTTACTCCTTGGTTTGGGCTATCACATTATTATATTGTTGTGGATGATATGATTATTATAATGTTGACTATATTCGACGAAGGATGGTAGGTCTAGGCTATCCCGCCCCGGCGCTTTGTTCCATTCGAGTCACCTAGGACCCGAGTTCCGGGTATTGTGTCTCTTGAAAAGCGTGCCTAACCGCGTGTGGGATACTATGGGGTCCCCTTTTCTTACCTACCTAGCTCCAAACATTTCTAGTGGTGGCTCAAGCTGATTTACCATTTAAAACCCCGTGTGTGTACTTAGTTGGATCCCCTCGCAGTTTTTAAACTACCCGGGCCAGTGGAGACAGAGTTCCTCTGTTGGTCCACGCTGGTGAGCTAGGGAAGCCCTTGAGTTCAGGTGAGGCCAACCCCGACCGAGGGCGCGGCCGGCTCTTGGATTGGGTGTCGACTCCCCGGGGTCCACCCAGATTTGTGCGTTGTTAGTTAGAGGGACCTGTTGTTTCAGATCTCTAAGGACTAAATCATAAAATGGCTGTCTGTGATGGGTAGAAACTAAGAGAGATGGGCGTGCGTGCGGAGCCTTGTAATGGGCAGTTGGTACACCCCTAGAGGGTTAAATCTTTTCGAGAAGTCGTGTCCACAGTTATGGATGACTTGAGACCTACTCCTTGTTCATAGACAACAACAACTGAGATAATCTTAACAACCTTATCAATGTGTGTATGCCTTGACTGCTTCTTCTTCGTCGGGATGCTAAGAGGAGGACAAGGATAGGATAGGTGTTATGTTTGCGTAAGTAGTTGATAGCAAGACTTATTGGAGGCGATTCCTCATCGAATGCTTGGTTCTCATCTTACTCTAAAATAGACCGTTAGCCACTCATATATTGCTAGTGCGTCTGCAACCTCACCACTACCCCATATTACCCGTGAGAAGTTAGTTACAAGACTTTGATACAACTCACCTGTTCCTTTCTCTTTTACGCACTTTATGCAACGATCTTGGACTTCAGAGGAGCTCGACTAACCTTCATCTGGACGCCTTCGCGGAGACTCGATGACGACTAGTTAGGCGAATCCCGTCGGAGGGCCTGGACCCGTGTGGTTATGGGGATAGATGATTTTCTCTTTGCTGCTAGGCATTTGATTGTATTCTGTACCCAGACATGTATGTTCCGCTGATGTATTGTATTAAGGCAGTTGTATGTCCGTTGTATGAGATGTTGTGTCCTTGTATCTGTAATGTTGTGATATCATGTTGGAAATCCGAGACGTATGACTTCGTCATATGTCGCGGTGGGACCGATATGTGCCTCGTCCCCGGATCTGGATGGAAACATATAGATCTGGAATAGTACCGCATATCGGGCCTTACAACTTGGTATCAAAGCCTTACCGACCATAGGAACCATTTTCTGGCCGAAGTCGAGTCTAGACAAAAAAAACTATTTTGTAGTTACTAAGATAGTTATCGGAGAGTAGGTTCTTTTTACTCCTTACCTTTGCTCTGGTAGGGACAAGTGTCGTAAGTGTTTTACTCTCGCCTTATCCCCTTCAAACATTAGGATCTCGAGTGTGTGGTGTTTCGGAACAGTTACAATGCCTTGCTTGCAGCGTATTGTCTCGATTCCGATCTCAGGTTTGGGAAATCCTGTAGTACTTTAAGTTTTTCCGACTCAGGGTAAACATCTTGGTCATCCGTTGACTTCAGTCTTCTTTTCTAGTATCCTCACGATTTGAGTGAGAGTACTTCCCTCGACCGTCGTTTTGAATTGTCGTTCTTCCTCTTGATCTCCTGACGGCTTCCTTCTTCGACGTTACTATCTCCCTGTGGAAAGTTTCTCGACGGAAGTTCTTCGTCGACATCGAGCCGAGTCCCTTGTTGGTGGTGTTGAAGATCGTCGACTCTCTTTTCTCTCCCCTCCTCTCCCCCGGATCGTCCTGGATCTCGGGATGAGATCCCTTGTTGGTGGTGTTGTATTGTAACTGCCCGGAAATTCCTGCCAAATTTAAAAATTTGTTTGTTGCGTTGTTGTGTTGATTGAATGTATTGTTTGCCGTGTTTCCTTCGCCGATTTATTAATCGGTGAATATTCCCCCCTCCTTCTCGTATCGGTTGCTAGTTTGGAACTTTTCCCCAATGGCACACGATCTCGTTGCGGCACCGGGAAGTCATCCGATCACTGTCGCAATTTTCGGCACAAGACCAGCCATCACCCGTGGTGCGGAAAAAACCCATTTATATTTAGATGGGTTATTTTATCGGGAGTTAATTATCGTATTGATTGGGCGCGAAACATCGTAGACCACGTCAGTTCGGTGCTTTGAGGAGGTGTTTTGATTTTGCGCGATTCCGACTTAGTCGGGTGGGTGAACGTTCGGATGTGCCATGCATAGTAGCCGATGTAATCCGAGGGGCGTATTTACAAAATGGCGCGTGCGCTATTAGATGGACCCCGGGATTCCCCTCTTATCTTCGGATTCTTGCTCACCCGAAACGGTCCATTTTATGGCCCGAAACCCCTCCTAAACACCCACCTGCTATATATAGCAGGCTAATCTAGCCATTTTTATGCAAACCCTAGACCTACCCCCTCTAATTCTATGCCTGCCAAACCCGCCGCCGCCACCTTGCAGCCCCACTAACCTCTCCTCCAGATCAAGATCGGACGCCCTGGACCGTTCGATCAGGAACGGACGGCCCAGGGCCAGCCACATCAGCAGTGTGCCCCCGCAGCCCGAGCCGTGGAGGAGCTCCCGCATGGAGCTCGAGGCTCCTCGTCCGAGCCCTCTGCCCCGCGTCGCCGCACCTCCGGCCGGCGAGCCGCCGTCGACCAGCAGGCCAGCCCGCGCCACGCACCCCTTTCTTCATCTCCTCCCTCTCCTCTCTAATCTCTTCTCCCACCTATTGAATCCGAAGCAGCCATGGATGAACTTGACAGCGCCTTGGTGCTCCGCCCAGTGCACGTCGCTGGCGGCCAGATCCGGAGACCTCTGGGCACCGCACGTCATCCCTGCCCCTCCGCGCTTCTTCCCCGTCATCCAGCACCGCCTCCTGGCCGGAAGAGACCGCCGGAGCACCGCCTTCCCGGCGGTGTTGCCGGCCGTGCCCCGATCCAGGTCGTGATCGGGCAGGACCTACCGTCGCGCCAAGTGGGCCGGCGCGCCACCATCGGCCCACAACACCACATGCGGCCCAGATCAAGACCAGCAACCGTGCCAGACCTGTTGCTCCCGCTCGCCCAGAGCGATGGGGAACAATCCCTCGCTCGTGCCAACTGGGTCGTGGCCCGCTCGGTGAGGAGCCATGCTCCCCTTTTTTTGTTGTTGTGGGCTTGGCCCGATTCATTTCTGCTATGTTGCGCTTAGGGTATTGTTTAGTTAACTTGCGCCCGGTCTGTTAGGCCCAGATGAGTTAGATTCGGCCCAACAGACTCTATTTTTTCTGGTTTATTAATAAAATGGCAGATTGTATTATATTTTGTGAGGGCGATATCTTTTTAACCGTAGGTCGGATTGTGAAGTGTTGTACATGAAAGTTGCTAAGTTTTCCATGTACAATAATATTATATGCTCCGTTGCCATGTTTGGACTTCTTTACCTTATGTTTTGCTATTATTTACGTTGCATGCCACCATAAATTTTTTATTTAATAACTTTTTAACCGTTGCTCCGATTAAAATGTTTCTTATATGTAACTTGACTAGAATTTCGTGTGGATTGTGAATATGCTGTTTTTTGCTTGGTAAAAAAATAATAAAATTATGTTTAGGGAAAAACAGTACCAAATTCCATTTTTATCGTGGGGTCCGCAATAGTTTGCCATGTATAGGTTTTAGCCCCCACTTAAAGTGACTAGATTAGATAGGTTAATTATGCTTCACCTCTTGCCATGATTGTGTGCTATGCCATGCTTGAGTGAGATGCCATGGTAACAACATTTTCTCATGTTGTGTAGCTAAACAACTTGAACCATTCTAAATGTGCGGTATCGTCGTGTGTGACGAGTACTCCACTTAACCTGTTAGTAACCGCTCTCGACGATAGATGCGATACCGCGCGTTCTCTCGTGTTTCCTTCTTGATGTTGTTTGTTGGTGATTGCTTCGTAGTAATAGATTCTTGCTCGTCGATAGCCTTTTCCAGTGTTTCCTTCTTGTGTGCTCCCGCGGTTATTCTCGAATACACCTTCGGCTTCGTTTTCTCATCAGGTAAGGGGGAGCATATATCATGCTTATAACTTTCATCTCACTCGTGCCTAGGTGTAGGATAGAATGATTGCTTGATCCTACCACTTCATATTCATGCCAATCAAATAAACCCAAACAGCCATGTCCCCCACATCCCAGCAAACCTTGTTCGTCTATGTTACTATTGCTCGCTGCTCAGCCACTTCATAGTATGCATGCTAGGATGTTATCAACTGTTATCCGTTTACTCCTTGGTTTGGGCTATCACATTATTATGTTTTTGTGCATGATATGATTATTATAATGTTGACTATATTCGACGAAAGATCGAAGGTCTAGGCTATCCCGCCCCGACGCTTTGTTCCATTCGAGTCACCTAGGACCCGAGTTCCGGGTATTGTGTCTCTTGACAAACGTGCCTAACCGCGTGTGGGATACTATGGGGTCCCCTTCTCTTACCTACCTAGCTCCAAACATTTCTAGTGGTGGCCCAAGCTGATTTAACATTTGAAACCCCGTGTGTGTACTTAGTTGGATCCCCTCGTAGTTTTTAAACTACCCGGGCCAGTGGAGACAGAGTTCCTCTGTTGGTCCACGCTGGTGAGCTAGGGAAGCCCTTGAGTTTAGGTGAGGCCAACCCCGACCTTGGCCATACGGAAGAGTCCGATCCGAGGGCGCGGGTGGCTCTTGGATTGGGTGTCGACTCCCCGGGGTCCACCCGGATTTGTGCGTTGTTAGTTAGAGGGACCTGTCATTTTAGATCTCTCAGGACTAAATCATAAAATGGCTGCCTGTGATGGGTAGAAACTGAGAGAGATGGGCGTGCGTGCGGAGCCTTGTAATGGGCAGTTGGTACACCCCTACAGGGTTAAATATTTTCGAGAAGTCGTGTCCGCAGTTATGGATGACTTGAGCCTACTCCTTGTTCATAGACAACAACAACTGAGATAATCTTAACAACTTGATCAATGTGTGTGTGCCTTGACTGCTTCTTCTTCGTCGGGATGCGAAGAGGAGGACAAGGATAGGATAGGTGTTATGTTTGCGTAAGTAGTTGATAGCAAGACTTGTTGGAGGCAATTCCTCATCGAATACTTGGTTCTCATATTACTCTAAAATAGACCGTTAGCCACTCATATATTGCTAGTGCGTCTACAACCTCACCACTACCCCCATCTTACCCATGAGAAGTTAGTTAGAAGACTTTGATATAGCTCACCTCTTCTTTTCTCTTTTACGCACATTATGCAACGATCTTGGATTTCAGAGGAGCTCGACGACCCTTCTTCCTAACGTCTTCGAGGAGACTCGATGACGACTAGTTAGGCGAATCCCAGCGGAGGGCCTGGACCCGTGTGGTTATAGGGCTCGATGACTTTCTCTTTGCCGCTAGGAATTTGATTGTAGTATGTACCCAGACATGTATCTTCCGCTGATGTATTGTATTAAGGCAGTTGTATGCCCGTGCTATGAGATGTTGTGTCCTTGTATCTGTAATGTTGTGATATCATGTTGGAAATCCGGGGCGTATGACTAAGTCTTATGTTGCGGTGGGACCGATTTGTGTTTCGTCGTCGGATCTGGATGAAAACATGTAGATCTGGAATAGTACCGCATATCGGGCCTTACAAGTACCAGCGGCATCGGCAACGTGACCAGCAGGGCAGCAAGTCGGCCACGACGGAACTACGGCGGACGGAGCCACGACTACGGTGGTCGGGTTTGGGTGCCCATGGCGGCAACAGCAGTAGTCGCGGCGAGTAAGGGGGAAGGGGAGGTCGACGTGGAGGCTCACAGCGAGGTGGTTGGGGCGGACTCAGGGGAGCCAGAGTGGCAGCCGGACTAGTGGACGCGGCGGCGCGTCGTGGTGGTCGGAGACACCGAGGGGCTGATGGATTCTCGCCCCTCGTTGATTACCAAAAGTGGAAGGTTGAGATGTAGACAACAACAAATTTCCCTCGGTGAAGATACCAAGGTTTGTCTCTAGTAGGACTCCAACAACGACACGAAGGAGAAAACGGCGCCAGCAATTAGGCGGTTGACGTGGACCTGCACACACAGATAACTTCGCTCCCAACGAGTTCAGAGAAGTTGTCAATCCCTCCGGCCTTGTTGTTCACAAAGGATAACACGCACGGGATAATAATGATAGTGATAGCAACGGAAAGGTAAATAAAGCAGAAAATAAATAGTGGGTGTAAACAGTGTTGGAAATATGGACCGGGATCCCATGATGTTCACTAGTGATGTCTCTCTCCCAAAAGACGATAAAATAGCCATGCGAGGTAAACAAATTACAGCTGGGAAATTGACAGGATTATGTGCGCAATCCAATGCTAACTATTCTATAAAGAAAGGAAGAGGCTCAAAAGCTTGGTCGGTATGCCAATACAAGTAGACCGAAATCCATCTGCATCTACCGACTAATCATCCACCTTGAGATATCTATCCAGAACATCTCGCTAGTATTAAGTTGCGAATCCCACCCAATGTGTAAACACAAAGCAACAGACAACTGCATTAAAGAACTTTGCGTAAAGTAAACAATCCTTGCACCCGCAAGTACAAGCACAGTTGTTTTCTCCCTTGTGGCAACAGCACATCCTCTAGACTCATGTTTCTGTCACTCAAGCTTTTCATCAGGGGGGATGAACCCACAATCATGCATAACGCTCCCTCTTGGAGTCACTACCTACTACTTGGCCAAATCAATAAACAGCAACGGAGAACATGCAAGAATTACTCAAGAACATAAATATAAAAGAGGAGAATGAAATATATTACTCAAACGCAATCTGAACATAGTCTCATAATCCATCGGAGCCCAGCAAACTCAGCATAGCAACAGCAGAAAGATAACATATGTGCCTTGATCATGTAGGGCAACTCACGAGGTCTAAACCATGAAGAACAAAGAGGGGAGGAGAACATCACATAGCTACTAATCATAGACGCATGGTCCAAGGTGTACTACTCACGGTTCATCTGGGAAGCATCCATGGTGGTGGAGATGCTCCCGGAGGTGGTTCCTCCCTCCGGAAGGGTGCCTGGAAGAGGGCTGCTGGTGCTCCCAATCTTGGAAGTGCGGCGGCGGTGGAAGAGAGGAGAGATCGCGAAAAAGGGTTCTATCCCTGAGGGTTTCTCGTCACGGGGAATAAATAGGCGAAGGGGGGCATCCAGAGGTGGACCAGGGGCCCAGGCGCCCCCCTGGCGCGGCCTAGGGGGTGGCCGCGCCAGGTGGCCGCCTGGTCCACCCCTGGCTCTCCTCTGGCCCCACTCGAGCTCTTCGCGAAGCTTCCTGTACGCTGATTTTTCCTATATTTTTCCCGGAATTTTTCTGGCACTTTAAGTAATGGGAAAACCTGAAATATGAAAACAACAGAAAACAAGAACTAGCACTGGGGTGCACTGAGTTAATAGGTTAGTCCAAATATGATCAAAAGTGTATGGAAGTTCATCAATATCATAGCAATATCACACAAAAGAGGCATGGAGCAAGCAGAAATTATAGATACGTTTAGGACGTATCAACATCCCCAAGCATAATTCCTGCTCGTCCTCGAGTAGGTAAATGATAATAAGAATAATTTCTGTGGTGACATGTTACCAACCATATAAGAACTTTTAAGTAAAGCAATCAAGGCATGTAATTCAATTCAAGTCATAACTGGCAAGAGTCTATATTAGCATTGAAACAAGCAACATAAGAACATAAAGGTGCAAGAGCTCTCGCTGTCCGTGACTCGAATGTCTCCAAATGTTGTTTGCGTGCAAGAAAGGGGATAGGGATATACGAGAGAGTAAAACATAGTTTTTATTGTTGAGAACTTAATCTACTAAAGTTTCACACTTGGTATTCCTTGGAATCTTATCTTGACTCATCCCCAGACCACTAGCCAGGTAGAAGTCAAAATGATCCACTCCCTTTCGATATTTTGAGCACTCATGCAATGGATGAGTGTAAGCAAGAAAGTTGACACTTAGGATGGAAAAGAGAGAAAAGTGATGGAATGGGAAGACAAAAAAGGTGTGAAAGGCTCACATCAATGAGGACAATCATAGGCGAGAGAAAGCCAAATGATAGATATGATGTGAGGAGTAGGGATTTCCATTCAACGGATGCACATATGAGCTAAGGTAAGCTCACCAATGGAACTAGTGGGGGTGCATCCAACTTGCTTGCTCAAGAAGACCTAGAGCTCATTTGAGGAGGCTCTTCATTGGAATATAGAAGCCAAGTTCTATAGTGTGAAGGTCCCCACATAGCTATATGCATGAATGATAATCTCTATGGAGTACAAGATATAAGGTGGAGTACGAGTGTGGATCTCTCAAAAGGAATAGTAGTGTGCCTCCTTCTCTCTTTTTATTTCTTTTTCTCCTTTTTCTATTTTTTTGTATTTTTTGGTGGCCTCAATGGCTCTTTCTATTTCTCTCATTTGTCCTCTGTGGGATCTTTTGATTTTTTCCTCTTTGGGATCTTTTCCTCACCTTAGGGGCAACACTCTATATATTACAAGAAGTATAGAAGATCTTTCACATTTTACAAAAGTACTCAGCATAAAGAAAATGAAACTATCATGAAGTATGCAAATGTATGCTTCTGCTAGTGTAGCAGGATATGCAATGATACTAGCGCGTCATGTAGCAATGATTAGGGCAAGTCCCAACTAGCATGCGGCTCATCGTTCAAGCAAAATCATGTATGACATGAAGATCAAGTCATGAGAAGGTGGATGTTGCATGGCAATGTATCTCGGAAAGGCTATGGAAATGCCTTGATAGGTACGTATGGTGGCTGTTTTGAGGAAGGATATAATGGGGTTTGTGATGACAGAGCGTATCGTGCCAAGGATTTGGATATACCAGCGAAGGTGGACGCCAACTTTCGGAGTGAGAAGGAGTCAATGCATGGCACAGGAAAGGCTAGAAAAATATGGGTAGGTGGAAGTGTCAACTTTCGAATACTCACATTAGTCCGAAGAACTCATGCACTTATTATCGGTAACTCTCAATCTAATACGGAGGTTCACAAAGAGACAAGTACCCCGAGGAGGAGTGTATGGGGGTTTGGTTATCCTTGCGCATCCTCAACTCATGGTGCGTGAGTGTACTCTAATATTCGATCCCTCCAAAGAGTACTGATCCATCTAGTAGCTAAAGTTCTCAACTAATTTTGTAAGTTTTGAAAATAAACACGGATTGCCAAAAATATGATATCTATCACTAATAGGCTAAAGCTGTTGACACCAAAAGTACAAACATTACTTATAGCAATACCTCAAAACTATTGCAAATTACTACTACAATTGAATAGCAACCTCAATTACCTACTTCCAGTCAAGACACAAAACTCAGTGCAACAGGCAAACTCTCTAAACAAGATGAACATGAAAACTCAATTGAGTTCCAGCAACAAACTAAACAAAAGCTTTTAAAAAGATGAGAATGCAAACTAAGATCTAAACATGACAACAGCTATGAAAAAGATAAAGAACACACACAGGATAGATAAGCATGAAGAATCCTATGATGTGTTCTACGTTTTGAAAGTGGAGCGTGTTTCTATCCCACACAAAGAAATCTGGGTTCTAACTTGTTATGAACAGCAAGCAAAGCTAAAGAAAACTAAAATGGAAATAAAGAGCAAGACGCTCCAAGCATAGCACATAACGCATGAAGTGATAAAAATATAGTGGAACGAAAGACGGACTGATAATTGTTCATGAAGAAGGGGATGCATGGGGGCATCCCCAAGCTTAGATGCTTGAGTCCCTTTTAATATTTATTGGGGATGCACGGGGGTATCCCCAAGCATGAGCGTTTGACACTCCTGAATCTTCTTTCATCATCTTCCCTCGCACACTTGAAAACTCCCTTCATACATGACTCATCATAATCTGATTAGCGAGGTTAGTACCCATAATAAAATAATTTTCTCTACTGGAAATAAGGATATTCTTGAAGCGCTACTGTTTCTTAAGATTTCCAAAAAGTTTTTGCAAATAAAAAGAAAGCTTAAGGTTTGCAAAACGGAGAAAAGGAAAAATAGGACAGAATCTGTGAAAAACAGACCAGCAGGTAGTAAAGAATTTTTTAGGGATACTTCTGCAACTCAAATCAAAAAATTCAGAACGTACGAAAGTTCCACGATTGTATAGAGAACGTTGTGTAAACATTTCAGCTCAAAAAGATGAACTAGGATTTTTCTATGATTTTTCCCGTCACGAGGACAGAATATGTTTTTTGGACAGCATGTCACAACTTTTACTTCCCTTATCATACGAGGCTATAATTGGCACAAAGCTTGAAAAGTAAAGATACAATGATGTTGCTACAGTAGTAACAAACATCAAGACACAACAAAAGCAAAATAAACCTAATTCGTTGTGGGTTGCCTCCTAAAAGCGCTTTCTTTTATGACTTTAAGCTAGGCAAGAAGATTATAAAAGATGCTCTCATAAGAATAAGGATTCGAAGCAAAAGAGAGCATCAAGCAGAAAATATGAAACACATTTAAGACTAACTCACTTCCTATGCATAGGAATCTTATAAGAAAATAAATCAAAGAAGCACAATGCGACAAGCATAGGAAGGTAAGAGAAGAACAACTTCAAAACTTTCAACATGAAGAGAGGTGTTTTTGTGACATGGAAGTTTCTACAACCAAACTTTCCTCTCTCAAAGTAATTTTCAGTAGCATCATGAACAACTTAAGGAATATAACTATCACATAAAGCATGTTGTTCATAACCTACAAGATCATGTGTATTTTTTTCAATACAGTCATTGGAATCATCAGATAAATGCAACCCATCACAATGAGCCTTAATAAGAGAAAAATTCTCCAGAATATGATTCGGAGATTTCAAAAGGATAATATGACAATCAAGTGTGGGTGAAATAGCAACAATTTCATGTTTAACATAAGGAAATATAGCAAGTTCATCTTTGTAAGCATCATCCATAGTGGCATCTTGGCCATCAACAAAGCAAGTATTAAGTTCATCAGAAAGGGATGTATCAAGTGAGTCCTCGGAATCATAAGATTCCTCATCATAACAACAATTGGCCTCTTCTTGGGAAGCAAACATTTTATTTTTAAAATCATCAATATAATCATTGCAAACATAATTCTCAAAGCAATATTGAGGCACTGCAAAATTTTCAGACTTGTGAATAGTATCGTAATACTTTTCAATCAAAGAAGCAATCTCATAAGCACCCTTAAAAGCAATAAACTCTTCAATCTTTTCAACATCAAAGTAATCATAAACACCTTTAGCATAAGAAGATAGGATCTCATTCTCATTAAACTGATGAGGACATCCCTACTAATGTTACACCCATATCCTCACCAACTACACATATTGGACCAGTTACTAGAGCTCGTGCACGTCAACTAAATTATCAGGTACTTTCGTTTCTTGCGAATCCTTCTATTGTTCATGAACATATGATACTGCCTAAATTAGATACTTTTGTTTTGCTTATGAATGAAGGACCTAGCATGGACAAGAAGGATGGTCATTGGAGCGGGATCAAGCATGGAGAAGAAGGTGCGCGCGCGGGAAAGGACAGCGGAGCTTCCCGTGGTGATTATCGCACTTTGAAGCCACCATAAGGCGCGCATGAAGTCTTGGACGAAATACGCGAGATGCCACTTCATTATTTTCGTCCAAGGGCAATTATAGGTGCTGCGTCACCTTAATATTGGGCTAGGCCCATGTAATTTCGAAATACCACCTTATAGGCTGTTTTTAGAGTCCGTATGTGTGGGGAAACCGAGTTAGGGTTGTTTTCGGACCCCACCTCCAAGGGGTCACGAAAATCCCCTCTGTTCCCCCATATATACAGCCCTTAGGGCGTCGTTTAGACGTGGGTTTTAATTAGATTTAAGTTAGCCATAGCCGCAACTTCGAGCTCTTCGTTTGTGTCATCCGACCAGGCCAAGACCTCATTGGAACCCCAACTTTCGTAATCATTCATCTTATATTCGCAATATCCAGATTGCAATTCTTAGTTCTTGCTTGTTCTTCGATTGCTTGCAGGAATTAGACCTTCGTGGTCAGGTTGATCGTGCATCCGCGGGATCAATAACCTCTCGGAGTTGGTTTAGCGATCGCTAAGGCGCAACGTCTTCGCACGTTCGTAGTCGGATCGTGAAAGTCGCCTCCACCATAATCGATCCCCACCATCTCATCGAAACATCGGGACACCTTCGCCTCTATCAAGTGGTATCAGATTTCCAGGTTGCTCGGTGAGATTTACCAGTTTTCATAGTCTAGATTGGTTCTGTTCTTCATACCTACAGTCCACGAAAAAGCCAAAAACAAAATTAGGGTTAGATCATCACGTTCCAAAACAGTCCGAGCCCTTATCCAGTTTTCTTTACAGTAGCTTGCCTTGTTGAATTTACGGTTGCATCGTTGTGTCAAGTTGCTGATCTTAGCGTCTAGTTCCCTTAGAGTTTCGAGTTCTGATCACAGTTTGCCATGTCGCCGCCGCACAGTAGTCATCCTACCACGTTCCGCCAATCCACGTGCAGATACACCACCACGTTCCGCCAAGCAGAGTCCATATACACCACCACGTCTCACGAGTCCGAGTTGAGTTCCACCATCAGTAAGGATCCTGATCTCTCTGTAGCCAGATTAGTTTTGAGTTGTTAGAGTCGGATTTCACCAAACTTTTTCCGTCCAGAGAAGGGGGGTGATTTCCAAAAAAAAAAAAAAAAAAAAAAATTTCAGGGGTGAAAAAATTTCGTGCCCATACGTTCCTTAGGTCCAGAAACTCATTTTGAGACGTTCGCCACCATAGTGATTTTTTCGCACTTTTTCAGCCACCGCAGTCCCGCATCGCAAAAAAAAAAAAAAAAACAAAAAAAAAAAAAAAAAAAGAGAAATTTTTTTTTTTAGAGTGTGCTTCTCAGTTGATTACGTGCCGCGCCGTGCTTTCGTTGGTGTTTTAGGCTCGCGTCTCTAGTACGGTCTAGCCTAGAATCAGCACAGTACCGACGTTGAGTGTTTATTCAACTTTGCATCTCTGTTTTGATTACTGTTGAGCTTTTTGCTACCATATTTGTCAAACCTACCTACAGCTCCACATATATTCTACTTCGTGCGGTTGACACCTCCTGGCCATCGCTCTACCACATCTCTGAGAGTTTTGACCCGTTGGTTGTACATCACCACCTGCTGCTAGGTAAGAATCGGTAAGAACTGAAGAAAAGCTTGACGGATTTGTGCGTTCCACCACCCCACATCCCATTAGTCGAAGTAGGATCATACTTCTGTGTGTTTTCTATTTCTGCTAACCATGCCAGGATCCCATGATGAAGTGGCGCGGGATGCACCTGATTGGGAGAATATGACAAACAAAGCATTACATGATAAATTTGCACAAATGATGTCTGAACAGGTGAATGACATCGAGAACAGATTTACAGAGGCGATTGATGGTGTGGAGAAGATGATCGACACCAAGCTCGACGCCAAGTTTACTGAGTTGCTCGCACGCTTACCTATACAGCCTGCGGCCGCTCCAGCACAGCCACCGCCACCACGACGTGCACGACGTATTCTGTTTCCGGGCGGACAAGCTGCTGGTGCTCCTGCTGCTGCTGCAGTTATTGCTGCTGCTGCCTCTGACGTCGGCCAGGACGACAACTACGAGGGTGATTACGAGGAGGAGGTGGAACAAGAAGCGGCCTATGAACAGCCAGCTGGACGTCCACGTCCCAACATTCGCCACGGTCGACACCAACCACCCCCTCAGGTACGCGATGATGAACATGTGCCTAAACTTAAATTGAATCTTAAGCCGTTTGAGGGTAGATATATTCCTGATGCTTATCTTACTTGGGAGTTAGAAACTGAACAACGCTTTACATGTTTACAATATCCTGAGAATAGACGTGTTACTGCTGCTGTTTGTGAATTCACGGGTTTTGCATCTATTTGGTGGTCTGAACATTGTAGATTGCATGCTAATAATATTCCAGCTACTTGGGCTGCTTTAAAAGATGCTATGCGTACTCGCTGGGTTCCTCCTTATTATCAACGTGAATTGCTACAAAAATTACAGCGTTTGAGACAAGGAAAAAATTCTGTAGAGGAATATTATCAAGAATTACAAACTGGATTGATTAGATGTGGCCTAGTAGAGGATAATGAAGCTATGTTTGCACGTTTCATAGGTGGCTTAAACAGGGAGATACAAACTATTCTAGAATACAAGGACTATGCTACTATTACTCGTTTGTTTCATCTTGCTTGTAAAGCTGAACGTGAAGTGCAGGATCGTCAGGCCGCTACGCGACCTAACTTTTCTGCAGGACGAAATACATCATGGACATCGCGTGGACCTTCTACATCCACACGTCCTGCTGCTCCACCCTCTACTTCAGCCGCTCATTCTTACAGGGAGCCACCAAAACAGTCAGCGCCACCATTCAAGGGTGCACAGAGTGGTCCAGCGGCGAGTTCTTCTTCATCCATGGCTTCCACAGGGCAAACACGAGATCGTGATATTAAATGTCGCAGGTGCCAAGGTGGAGGTCACTTCGCAAAAGACTGTCCCTCCAAGCGTGTGATGATTATTACAGCGGATGGTGGGTATGAGTCAGCGAGTGACTATGATAAGGAGACTTTAGTTCTCATTGCTCATGAGGAACAGGGTGCCCATGATGATGCTCATGATATGGAGTATATGGCTCCTGATGATGCAGATAAATATGCTAGTTTGGTTGCTCAACGTGTGTTAAGTGTGCAGGTAACGAAGGCTGAGCAAAACCAGAGGCATAATTTGTTCCACACAAAGGGAGTGGTGAAAGAACGTTCGGTTCGCATCATCATTGACGGAGGGAGTTGCAACAACTTGGCTAGCATGGAGTTGGTGGAGAAGCTATCTCTCACCACAAGACCACACCCCCATCCGTACTATATTCAGTGGTTTAACAATAGTGGTAAGATTAAGGTAACGCGTTCTGTTTGTGTGCACTTTAGCATTGCTGCATATGCTGATTATGTTGATTGTGATGTGGTACCCATGCAAGCATGCTCTCTTTTACTTGGTAGACCATGGCAATTTGATAGGAATGTTGTACACCATGGTAGGACAAATCAGTTTACTCTGGTTCATCAGGATAAAAATATTGCTTTACTTCCTATGTCTCCTGAACAAATTGTGACAGATGATCTTGCTAGAGCTAGTAAAGCTAAACAGGAGAAAAATAAGAGTGAAAATGAGATAGCAGCCAAAGAATTTGAGCAACAACATAAGACTAATAGCAAATCTTCTTCTGCTGTGTCTAATGAAATTAAATTGACTAGTCCAACTTTGCTTGCTACTAAAGTTGATATTTCAGATTTGGATGTTAGTCAATATGTGTGCTATGCTTTTGTGTGCAAAGAAGCTTTGTTTTCATTTGAGGAATTGCCTCCTTCTTTGCCTCCTGTTGTCACTGACCTTTTGCAGGAGTTTATTGACGTCTTTCCACAAGACGTACCACCGGGATTACCACCTATTCGAGGGATTGAGCATCAGATTGACTTAATTCCCGGTGCTTCACTGCCCAACCGTGCGCCATACCGTACCAATCCGGAGGAGACAAAGGAGATTCAGCGTCAAGTACAAGAGCTACTCGACAAAGGTTACATACGTGAATCCCTTAGTCCTTGTGCTGTTCCTGTTATATTAGTGCCTAAAAAGGATGGAACATGGCGTATGTGTGTTGATTGTCGAGCCATTAATAATATTACTATTCGTTATCGTCATCCTATTCCTAGGTTAGATGATATGCTTGATGAATTAAGTGGCTCTACCATGTTTTCCAAAGTTGATTTGCGTAGTGGATACCATCAAATTCGCATGAAATTAGGAGATGAATGGAAAACGGCATTTAAAACTAAGTTTGGATTATATGAGTGGTTAGTCATGCCTTTTGGGTTAACTAATGCACCTAGCACTTTCATGAGATTAATGAACGAGGTTTTACGTGCTTTCATTGGACGATTTGTGGTAGTCTATTTTGATGATATACTGATTTATAGCAAATCTTTGGAGGAACATTTGGATCATTTACGTGCTGTTTTTATTGCTCTACGTAATGCACGTTTGTTTGGTAACCTTGGGAAGTGCACCTTTTGCACCGACCGAGTATCGTTTCTTGGCTATGTTGTTACTCCGCAGGGAATTGAAGTTGATAAAGCCAAGATCGAGGCGATTGAGAGTTGGCCGCAGCCCAAAACGGTCACACAAGTGAGGAGTTTTCTTGGCCTCGCTGGATTCTATAGGCGTTTTGTGAGAGATTTCAGCACCATTGCTGCACCTCTCAATGAGCTTACACGCAAGGATGTGCCTTTTACTTGGGGTACCGCACAGGAAGAAGCCTTCACCGTATTGAAAGATAAGTTAACACATGCTCCTTTGCTCCAACTTCCTGATTTTAATAAGACTTTTGAGCTTGAATGCGATGCTAGTGGGATTGGTTTGGGAGGTGTGTTATTACAAGATGCTAAACCTGTTGCTTACTTTTCTGAAAAATTGAGTGGGCCTAGTCTGAACTATTCTACTTATGATAAGGAATTATATGCTCTTGTTCGGACATTAGAAACTTGGCAACATTATTTATGGCCCAAAGAATTTGTTATGCATTCTGATCATGAATCTTTGAAACACATAAGAAGTCAAGCAAAACTTAATCGTAGACATGCTAAGTGGGTTGAATTTATTGAGACTTTCCCTTATGTCATTAAACACAAGAAGGGGAAAGATAATATTATTGCTGATGCTTTGTCTCGTCGTTATACTATGCTTTCACAACTTGACTTCAAGATTTTCGGTTTAGAGACAATCAAAGATCAATACGTAAATGATGCGGAATTTAAAGATGTATTGCAGAATTGTAGAGAGGGTAGAACATGGAACAAGTTTGTGCTTAATGATGGATTTGTGTTCCGTTCTAACAAGCTATGCATTCCAGCTAGCTCTATTCGTCTTTTGTTGTTGCAGGAGGCGCATGGAGGAGGATTAATGGGACACTTTGGCGTGAAGAAGACGGAGGACGTACTTGCTACACATTTCTTTTGGCCAAAGATGAGACGGGATGTTGAGCGTTTTGTTGCTCGCTGCACTACATGTCAAAAAGCTAAGTCACGACTCAATCCTCATGGTTTATACATGCCTTTACCTGTACCTAGTGTTCCGTAGGAGGACATATCCATGGACTTTGTTTTAGGCTTGCCTCGAACAAAGAATGGGAGGGATAGCATATTTGTTGTCGTGGATAGATTTTCTAAGATGGCACATTTTATACGATGTCATAAAAGCGATGATGCTGCTAATGTTGCTGATTTATTCTTTCGTGAGATTATTCGCTTACATGGTGTGCCCAATACTATTGTCTCGGATCGTGATACTAAGTTTCTTTGCCATTTTTGGAGATGCTTATGGGCTAAGTTGGGGACTAAACTACTTTTTAGTACTACATGTCATCCCCAAACTGATGGACAAACTGAAGTAGTCAATAGGACTTTGTCTACTATGCTTAGGGCTGTTTTAAAGAGTAACTTGAAACTGTGGGAAGAATGTTTACCTCATATTGAATTTGCTTATAATCGTTCATTGCATTCTACCACTAAAATGTGCCCTTTTGAGATTGTTTATGGTTTTCTACCTCGTGCACCTATTGATTTGCTACCTCTTCCATCTTCGGAGAAGGTTAATTTTGATGCTAAGCAACGTGCTGAATTGATATTAAAACTGCATGAGTTAACTAAAGAAAACATTGAGCGCATGAATGCTAGATACAAGCTTGCTGGTGATAGGGGTCGAAAGCATGTTGTGTTTGAACCCGGAGATCTTGTTTGGTTACATCTACGTAAAGATAGGTTTCCTGATTTGCGCAAGTCTAAGTTAATGCCTCGAGCTGATGGTCCCTTTAAGGTTTTGCAGAAAATTAATGATAATGCATATAAACTTGAGCTACCTGCAGCCTTTGGGGTTAGTCCCACATTTAATATTGCAGATTTGAAGCTTTATTTGGGAGAAGATGATGAGCTTCCGTCGAGGACGACTTCAATTCAAGAAGGGGAGGATGATGAGGACATCCCTACTAATGTTACACCCATATCCTCACCAACTACACATATTGGACCAGTTACTAGAGCTCGTGCACGTCAACTAAATTATCAGGTACTTTCGTTTCTTGCGAATCCTTCTATTGTTCATGAACATATGATACTGCCTAAATTAGATACTTTTGTTTTGCTTATGAATGAAGGACCTAGCATGGACAAGAAGGATGGTCATTGGAGCGGGATCAAGCATGGAGAAGAAGGTGCGCGCGCGGGAAAGGACAGCGGAGCTTCTCGTGGTGATTATCGCACTTTGAAGCCACCATAAGGCGCGCATGAAGTCTTGGACGAAATACGCGAGATGCCACTTCATTATTTTCGTCCAAGGGCAATTATAGGTGCTGCGTCACCTTAATATTGGGCTGGGCCCATGTAATTTCGAAATACCACCTTATAGGCTGTTTTTAGAGTCCGTATGTGTGGGGAAACCGAGTTAGGGTTGTTTTCGGACCCCACCTCCAAGGGGTCACGAAAATCCCCTCTGTTCCCCCATATATACAGCCCTTAGGGCGTCGTTTAGACGTGGGTTTTAATTAGATTTAAGTTAGCCATAGCCGCAACTTCGAGCTCTTCGTTTGTGTCATCCGACCAGGCCAAGACCTCATTGGAACCCCAACTTTCGTAATCATTCATCTTATATTCGCAATATCCAGATTGCAATTCTTAGTTCTTGCTTGTTCTTCAATTGCTTGCAGGAATTAGACCTTCGTGGTCAGGTTGATCGTGCATCCGCGGGATCAATAACCTCTCGGAGTTGGTTTAGCGATCGCTAAGGCGCAACGTCTTCGCACGTTCGTAGTCGGATCGTGAAAGTCGCCTCCACCATAATCGATCCCCACCATCTCATCGAAACATCGGGACACCTTCGCCTCTATCATAAACTCACATTGGAAAGGAAGGTGTTGACGGTCTTTTCTAGAGCAACAATTAAAATCATAAATGTGGCACAGAGATTCAGCATAGCAATAAGAAGTTTGTATTTGATCCCATAAGTGTTTCCCTTTCTAAGATAAGCGGTGTCGCGTATAATGAGCATGCTCATCCAATGATTTTCCCTCAACCAAGTCGGTTGGGTTTCTAGCGCGAGCACAAATTGATCGAAGACGATCCAAATGAAACATGTCCATCCTACCATATTTGGGTGGTTCCACACCCATGGTGAGGATAGCATCAATAGGCAGAGAAAGGCAAAGACAAAAAGCAACTATTTTTTTTGGTTTTCCATAAAAACACAAAAGAAAAAGCAAAAACTAGAAAGGAAAACTAACAAGACTAAAAAGAAAAGGTAAAATATAGTGTGCAACTCCCCTATCTTGAAGAGTGGAGTCCCCTGCAACGGGGCCAGAAATTAGCTTTGATGGCTTCTCGCCCCTCGTTGGTTACCCAAAGTGGAAGGTTGAGATGTAGACAGCAGAAAATTTCCCTCGGTGAAGATACCAAGGTTTGTCTCCAGTAGGACTCCAACAACGACAGGAAGGTGACAACGGCGCCAGCAATTAGGCAGTTGACGTGGACCTGCACACACAGATAACTTCGCTCCCAACGAGTTCAGAGCGGTTGTCAATCCCTCTGGCCTTGTTGTTCACAAAGGATCAAACGCACGGGATAATAATGATAGTGATAGAAATGGAAAGGTAAATAAAGAAGAAAATAATGTGGGTGTAAACAGTGGCTGAAATATGGACCGGGATCCCATGATGTTCAGTAGTGATGTCTCTCTCCCAAAAGACGATAAAATAGCCATGCGAGGTAAACAAATTACAGCTGGGCAATTGACAAGATTATGTGCGAAAACCAATGCTAACTATTCTATAAAGAAAGGAAGAGGCTCAAAAGCTTGGGCGGTACGCCAAGACAAGTAGACCAAAATCCATCTGCATCTACCGACTAATCATCCACCTTGAGATATCTATCCAGAACATCTCGCTAGTATTAAGTTGTGAATCCCACCCAAAGTGTAAACTCAAAGAAATAGACAACTTCATTAAAGAACTTTGCGTAAAGTAAACAATCTTGCACCCGCAAGTACAAGCACCATTGTTTTCTCCCTTGTGGCAACAGCACATCCCCTAGACACATGTTTCTGTCACTCAAGCTAGTCGTCAGGGGGCATTAACCCACAATCATGCATAACGCTCCCTCTTGGAATCACTACCTACTAATTGGCCAAAGAAATAAACAGCAATGGAGAACATGCAAGAATTACTGAAGAACATAAATATAAAAGAGGAGAATCAAATATATTACTCAAACACAATCTGAACATAGTATCATAATCCATCGGATCCCATCAAACTCAGCATAGCAACAACAGAAAGATTCCATATGTGCCTCCATCATGTAGGGCAGCTCACGAGGTCTAAACCATGAAGAACAAAGAGGGAAGGAGAACATAACATAGCTAATGATCATAGACCCATGGTTCAAGGTGTACTACTCACGGTTCATCCGGGAAGCATCCATGGTGGTGGAGAAGCTCCCGGAGGTGGTTCCCCCCTACGGCAGGGTGCCGGGAAGAAGGCTCCTGGTGCTCCCGATCTTGGAAGCGCGGCGGCGGCGAAACAGAGGTGAGATCGCGAAAAAGGGTTCTCTCCCTGAGGGTCTCTCGTCACGGGGAATAAATAGGCGAAGGGGGGCATCCAGAGGTGGACCAGGGGCCCAGGCGCCCCCCTGGCGCGGCCTAGGGGGTGGACGCGCCAAGTGGCCTCCTGGGCCACCCCTGGCTCCCATCTGGCCCCACTGGGGCTCTTCACAAAGCTTCCTGTATGCTAATTTTCCTATATTTTCCCGGAATTTTTATGGCACTTTACGTAATGGCAAAACCTGAAATACAAAACAGTAGAAAATAGGAACTGGCACTGGGGTGCACTCAGTTAATAGGTTAGTCCAAATATGATCAAAAGTGTATGGAAGTTCATCAATATCATACCAATATCACACAAAAGAGGCATGGAGCAAGCAAAAATTATAGATACGTTTTGGACGTATTCCCAAGGTTGGTTGAACATGGTCCAGTGATTATTGTGCAATTAAAAAAATAGGTTGCACAATTTTTAGACAAGTTTTGTTTGCCACATTGTTTTGGAATTTTTAATTGGGTTGAATTTCAATAAGCCACCATCAAGGGTGATCATCACAAGCCTAATCATGGTGACTTGAAGTTAATCAAAATTGATTACTGTAGTGTGACACCCGGGGTGTTACATGAGGACTCTCAATGGAACCATAGGCTAATGCATCGTACCATGATTTAGCGTCTTCCTTCAAGGAAAAAGGAAAAAGCTTGGCCACATAGAAGTTTCTTATATTTTCATCAGTAGTAAATAAGTCACCTAACTCAGCGAGCTTGGTCAGGTGTGCTATAGCATCATAATTTTCTCTGCGATAAAAGGGGTCATCCTCGACTGTAGATATAAGTGAAAGATCAATAGAGAAGTCATAATCAGGATCAGTGATGCATACAGGGATCTGGCAAATTTATGACCAGGAATAATCTTGTTCTTCATGGAGTGATTTTCGAGAAGCTCCTTAATAGCACCAGGGTCAGAGTCGACACACTCTTTGACTTCCCTGCAAAAATAATCATCAAGAGTAATATAATCATCATCAAGGATCCTCTCCTTGAGTTCATCTAAGTTTGGGTAACCAAAGGTTTTGCAAGTAGGAATATAGGTAACATGAGTCTCGGTCTCGGATTCTGCTGCAACCTTAGCAGTCTGAGTTTCAATACAGTGACCAAGAAAACTAGTATCATCAAGAGTAGTGGAAGCATCATCAAAAGTATCGGACATAGTAACAGACTCTATAGAAGTAGCATGTGGTGGTATTGGTGAAGCAAACTTACTTATAACGGAAGGTGAATCAAGAGTAGCACTGGTACTCAGAACTTTACCTTTTCTTGTAGTGGATGGTAGGATCGGAACCCTGATGTCTCCGTTCTTACCCATAGAGGATGAAGTGTGGCAGGAGGATACTTCAAGTAGACTTGTAAATATTGCTATGCTCCCCGGCAACGGTGCCAGAAAATAGTACTTGATGACCCTCAACTATAGGGGATAGATTGTAGTGTTTTCCCGGGTAAGTTAACCCAATTTATTGATTCGACACAAGGGGAGCCAAAGAGTATTTATAAGCTTTGATAGTTGATTTGTCAATTCAACCGCACGTGAAATATACTTTCTTGCAACAAAGTATTAATAGAAAATGTGGTATGATAGTGGCAACGACGGTGATAACGGCAAAAGTAAAACAACAGAAGTAAACTAGTAGTAACCAGCAGGATTGAAAATACTATAGGATAGGGAGATGGATGGTTGGGCGCTGCATGAATAAGAGTGAATATGTAATATATTCTAACACGGGGCAAGGCACACAGAAAAGCAATGATCATATAGGCAAATATCAAACATCAGGCATGTATCCCGTAGGTAGTTTTGCGTGCTTGCAATAAGAACTTGCACAACATCTTTTGTCCTACCATCCCGCTACGAACGGGGCCAAAGGGAACTTATGGATATTAAGGTGCTCCTGTCAAAGAGCACCGGAACAAAGCAATAAATTCAATGGATACATGGAATCCTCAAATTATGGACCATCCCCTTTGGTGTCCCAAGTTGTCACCTTTGGGGTCGCCGGTTTCGGACCATGATAGGTGCATACAACTCATAGATAGGATCTCAAACATAAATATAGTCATGAAAACATAAGTGGTTCAGATCTGAAAACATGGCACTCGGGCCCAAAGTGACAACCATTAAGAGCAACAAGTTGTAGCAAAGATGATAAAGACCAAAGTAGATGATAGGCAACATGCCCCCAACAATCTGACGAACTATTACATGATCAAACTCATCCAATCCCTACCATCCCCTTTGCCTACAGCAGGGAATTACTCACACATGTGAAGAGAAGTCATGGAGGGAGGATATATTGGTGATGGCGATGACGATGGCGACGATCTCCCCTCTCCGGAGGCCAAATCAGCCTCCAGATTAGCCCTCCCGAGGAAGAACAGAGGGTGGTGGCGGCTCCGCGATGGGTTCTGGAAAAGCAACTTCTGTTTCGGAGTTTCCTCCTCACGAGAATAAATAGGGGCCAAGGTAGGTCACCAGAGGGGGTAGGACCCACCTAGCCGGCCACCCGGCGCGGCCAGGGGTTGGCCATGCCAGCTGGGCGCCTGGGGCACCTGGCTCCCCTCTGGCCCACCTTCTGGTCCTGGGTCCCTCCGGGTGCGTGGATTTTCTGTGTTTTTTCTGGGAATTTTCTAAGATGTCCAAAAAATCCATTTTCCTACACACAATAAAACCATACTGGCAGCTCTGCTGAAAACAGCGTCAGTCTGGGTTAGTTTAGTTCAAATCATGCAAGAATGAGGGCAAAACAATAGAAAAAGTTTTTGGAAAAGTAGATACATTTGGGACGTATCAATATGCAAGCCAAGTTCAATAGTGTAAGAATCCCCACATATTTATGCATGAATGATACGAAAACTCTCCATGAAGTACGTGTCCTACTTTAAATCACAAGTGTGGAATAAAGGATAGTAGTGTTGCCCCCACTCTCTCTTTTTATTCTTTTTTATTTTTCACCTTTTTTGTATTTTTTTGATTTTGGGTGGCGTCCATGGCTCTTTATTCTCTCTCTTTTTTTTGTCCTCTTTGGGATCTTTTTTTTGTATTTCGTCCACTTTGGGATCTTTTATTCCTTTCCTCACTGTAGGGGCAACACTCTATAAGAAGATCAACACACTTTTATTTACTTACATCTCTGAATCAAAAAGTAATGAGTATATATGAATGCCTCTGCCAGTGTAGCAGTATGTGCAATGATCAAGGGTAATATTCAGCAAAAATGAAGTTGGCAAAGCCCAACTACATGCAGGCTATGAGATCATGCAAGGCAAAATAAGAATGAAGGATAAGTCATATGAACATGAAGAACGATAGATGTTCCATGGAAACATATCTCGGAATGGCTATGGGAATGCCATGAGGTAAGACCCGATATGCGATACTGTTCCAGATCTAGATGTTACCATCCAGATCCGGGGATGAAGCACATATCGGTCCCACCGCGACATATGACACTGCCATATGCCCCGGATTTCCAACATGATATCACAACATTACAGCTACATGGATACAACATCTCATACAATTCGGCATTTAATTGCCTTAATACTTCAGCGGAAGATACATGTCTGAGTACAGACTACAATCAAATGCCTAGTGGAAAAGGTAAAACACACCATTCCCGTAACCACATGGGTCCAGTCTCTCTGCCGGGATCCGCCTAACTAGTCGTCGTCGAGTCTCCGCGAAGGCGCCCAGAAGAAGGGTCGTCGAGCTCCTCTCAAGTCCAAGCTCGTTTGCATAACGTGCGTAAAAGAGAAAAGAAGGGGTGAGTTATATCAACAAGTCTTGTAACTAACTTCTCACGGTAAGATGGGGGTAGTGGTGAGGTTGCAGCTGCACTAGCAATATATGAGGTGGCTAACGATCTATTTATAGTAAGATGATAACCAAGCACTCGATGAGGAATCTCCTCCAACAAGTCTGCTATCAGCTACTTACGCAAACATAACACCTACCCTATCCTTGTGGTCCCCTTCACACCCCGACGAAGAAGAAGCAGTCAAGGCACACACACGTTGATCAGGTTATTAAGATTATTTCAGTTGTAGTTGTCTACAAACAAGGAGTAGGTCTCAAGTCGTCCATAACCGTGGTGATAGAGGCGAAGGTGTCCCGATGTTTCGATGAGATGGTGTAGTTCGATTATGGTGGAGACGACTTTCACGATCCGACTACGAACGTGCGAAGACGTTGCGCCTTAGCGATCGCTAAACCAACTCCGAGAGGTTATTGATCCCGCGGATGCACGATCAACCTGACCACGAAGGTCTAATTCCAGCAAGCAATCGAAGAACAGGCAAGAACTAAAAATTGCAATCTGGATATTGCGAATATAAGATGAATGATTACGAAAGTTGGGGTTCCAATGAGGTCTTGGCCTGGTCGGATGACACAAACGAAGAGCTCGAAGTTGCGGCTATGGCTAACTTAAATCTAATTAAAACCCAAGTCTAAACGACGCCCTAAGGGCTGTATATATGGGGGAACAGAGGGGATTTTCGTGACCCCTTGGAGGTGGGGTCCGAAAACAACCCTAACTCGGTTTCCCCACACATACGGACTCTAAAAACAGCCTATAATGTGGTATTTCGAAATTACATGGGCCCAGCCCAATATTAAGGTGACGCAGCACCTATAATTGCTCTTGGACGAAAATAATGAAGTGGCATCTCGTGTATTTCGTCCAAGCCTTCATGCATGCCTTATGGTGGCTTCAAAGTGCGAAAATCCCCACTGGAAGCTCCATTGTTCTTCCCCGCGCGCGCACCTTCTTCTCCATGCTTGATCCCGCTCCAATGACCGTCCTTCTTGTCCATGCTAGGTCCTTCATTCATAAGCAAAACAAAAGTATCTAATTTAGGCAGCATCATTTGTTCATGAACATTAGAAGGATTCGCAAGAAACGAAAGTACCTGATAATTTAGTTGACGTGCACGTGCTCTAGTAACTGGTCCAGTATGTGTAGTTGGTGAAGATGTGGGTGTAACATTAGTAGAGATGTCCTCATCATCCTCCCCTTCTTGAATTGAAGTCGTCCTCGACGGAAGCTCATTATCTTCTCCCAAATAAGGTTTCAAATCTGCAATGTTAAATGTGGGACTAACCCCAAAATCTGCAGGTAGCTCAAGTTTATATGCATTATCATTAATTTTCTGTAAAACCTTAAAGGGACCATCAGCTCGTGGCATTAACTTAGACTTGCGCAAATCAGGAAACCTATCTTTACGTAGATGTAACCAAACAAGATCTCCTGGTTCAAACACAACATGCTTTCTACCCTTATCACCAGCAAGCTTGTATCTAGCATTCATGCGCTCAATGTTTTCTTTAGTTAACTCATGCATTTTTAATATCAATTCAGCACGTTGCTTAGCATCAAAATTAACCTTCTCCGAAGATGGAAGAGGAAGCAAATCAATAGGTGCACGAGGTACAAAACCATAAACAATCTCAAAAGGGCACATTTTAGTGGTAGAATGAAATGAACGATTATAAGCAAATTCAATATGAGGTAAACATTCTTCCCACATTTTTAAGTTACTCTTTAAAACAGCCCTAAGCATAGTAGACAAAGTCCTATTGACTACTTCAGTTTGTCCATCAGTTTGGGGATGACATGTAGTACTAAAAAGTAGTTTAGTCCCCAACTTAGCCCATAAGCATCTCCAAAAATGGCTAAGAAACTTAGTATCACGATCCGAGACAATAGTATTGGGCACACCATGTAAGCGAATAATCTCTCGAAAGAATAAATCAGCAACATTAGCAGCATCATCGCTTTTATGGCATGGTATAAAATGTGCCATCTTAGAAAATCTATCCACGACAACAAATATGCTATCCCTCCCGTTCTTTGTTCGAGGCAAGCCTAAAACAAAGTCCATGGATATGTCCTCCCACGGAACACTAGGAACAGGTAAAGGCATGTATAAACCATGAGGATTGAGTCGTGACTTAGCTTTTTGACATGTAGTGCAGCGAGCAACAAAACGCTCTTGCAATAACACACCTCCCAAACCAATACCACTAGCATCGCATTCAAGCTCAAAAGTCTTACTAAAATCAGGAAGTTGGAGCAAAGGAGCATGTGTTAACTTATCTTTCAAGACCGTGAAGGCTTCTTCCTGTGCGGTACCCCAAGTAAAAGGCACATCCTTGCGTGTAAGCTCATTGAGAGGTGCAGCAATGATGCTGAAATCTCTCACAAAACGCCTATAGAATCCAGCGAGGCCAAGAAAACTCCTCACTTGTGTGACCGTTTTAGGCTGCGGCCAACTCTCAATCGCCTCGATCTTGGCTTTATCAACTTCAATTCCCTGCGGAGTAACAACATAGCCAAGAAACGATACTCGGTCGGTGCAAAAGGTGCACTTCCCAAGGTTACCAAACAAACGTGCATTACGTAGAGCAATAAAAACAGCACGTAAATGATCCAAATGTTCCTCCAAAGATTTGCTATAAATCAGTATATCATCAAAATAGACTACCACAAATCGTCCAATGAAAGCACGTAAAACCTCGTTCATTAATCTCATGAAAGTGCTAGGTGCATTAGTTAACCCAAAAGGCATGACTAACCACTCATATAATCCAAACTTAGTTTTAAATGCCGTTTTCCATTCATCTCCTAATTTCATGCGAATTTGATGGTATCCACTACGCAAATCAACTTTGGAAAACATGGTAGAGCCACTTAATTCATCAAGCATATCATCTAGCCTAGGAATAGGATGACGATAACGAATAGTAATATTATTAATGGTTCGACAATCAACACACATACGCCATGTTCCATCCTTTTTAGGCACTAATATAACAGGAACATCACAAGGACTAAGGGATTCACGTATGTAACCTTTGTCGAGTAGCTCTTGTACTTGACGCTGAATCTCCTTCGTCTCCTCCGGATTGGTACGGTATGGCGCACGGTTGGGCAGTGAAGCACCGGGAATTAAGTCAATCTGATGCTCAATCCCTCGAATAGGTGGTAATCCCGGTGGTACGTCTTGTGGAAAGACGTCAATAAACTCCTGCAAAAGGTCAGTGACAACATGAGGCAAAGAAGGAGGCAATTCCTCAAATGAAAACAAGGCTTCTTTGCACACAAAAGCATAGCACACATATTGACTAACATCCAAATCCGAAATATCAACCTTAGTAGCAAGCAAAGTTGGACTAGTCAATTTAATTTCATTAGAAACAACAGAAGAAGATTTGCTATTAGTCTTATGTTGTTGCTCAAATTCTTTAGCTGCTATCTCATTTTCACTCTTATTTTTCTCCTGTTTATCTTTACTAGCTCTAGCAAGATCATCTTTCACAATTTGTCAGGAGACATAGGCAGTAAAGCAATATTTTTATCCTGATGAACTAGAGTAAACTGATTTGTCCTACCATGGTGTACAACATTCCTATCAAATTGCCATGGTCTACCAAGTAAAAGAGAGCATGCTTGCATGGGTACCACATCACAATCAACATAATCAGCATATGCAGCAATGCTAAAGTGCACACGAACAGAACGCGTTACCTTAATCTTACCACTATTGTTAAACCACTGAATATAGTACGGATGGGGGTGTGGTCTTGTGGTGAGAGATAGCTTCTCCACCAACTCCATGCTAGCCAAGTTGTTGCAACTCCCTCCGTCAATGATGATGCGAACCGAACGTTCTTTCACCACTCCCTTTGTGTGGAACAAATTATGCCTCTGGTTTTGCTCGGCCTTCGTTACCTGCACACTTAATACACGTTGAGCAACCAAACTAGCATATTTATCTGCATCATCAGGAGTCATATACTCTATATCATGAGCATCATCATGGGCACCCTGTTCCTCATGAGCAATGAGAACTAGAGTCTCCTCATCATAGTCACTCGCTGACTCATACCCACCATCCGCCGTAATAGTCATCACACGCTTGGAGGGACAGTCTTTTGCGAAGTGACCTCCACCTTGGCACCTGCGACATTTAATATCACGATCTCGTGCTTGCCCTGTGGACGCCATGGATGAAGAAGAACTCGCCGCTGGACCACTCTGTGCACCCTTGAATGGTGGCGCTGGCTGTTTTGGTGGCTCCCTGTAAGAATAAGCGGCTGAAGTAGATGGTGGCGCAGCAGGACGTGTGGATGTAGAAGGTCCACGCGATGTCCATGATGTATTTCGTCCTGCAGAAAAGTTAGGTCTCGTAGCAGCCTGTCGATCCTGCACTTCACGTTCAGCTTTACAAGCAAGATGAAACAAACGAGTGATAGTAGCAAAGTCCTTGTATTCTAGAATAGTTTGTATCTCCCTGTTTAAGCCACCCATAAAACGTGCAAGCATAGCTTCATTATCCTCTACTAGGCCACATCTAATCAATCCAGTTTGTAATTCTTGATAATATTCCTCTACAGAATTTTTTCCTTGTCTCAAACGCTGTAATTTTTGTAACAATTCACGTTGATAATAAGGGGGAACCCAGCGAGTACGCATAGCATCTTTTAAAGCAGCCCAAGTAGTTGGAATATTATTAGCATGCAATCTACAATGTTCAGACCACCAAATAGATGCAAAGCCCGTGAATTCACAAACAGCAGCAGTAACACGTCTATTCTCAGGATATTGTAAACATGTAAAACGTTGTTCAGTTTCTAACTCCCAAGTAAGATAAGCATCAGGAATATATCTACCCTCAAACGGCTTAAGATTCAATTTAAGTTTAGGCACATGTTCATCATCGCGTACCTGAGGGGGTGGTTGGTGTCGACCGTGGCGAATGTTGGGACGTGGACGTCCAGCTGGCTGCTCATAGGCCGCTTCCTGTTCCACCTCCTCCTCGTAATCACCCTCGTAGTTGTCGTCCTGGCCGACGTCAGAAGCAGCAGCAGCAGCAGTAGAAGCAACGGCAGCAGCAGGAGGAACACCAATACCAGCAGCTTGTCCTCGCGAAAACAGAATACGTCGTGCACGTGGTAGTGGCGGTGGCTGTGGCTGTGCTGAAGGTAGGCGTGCGATCAACTCAGTAAACTTGGCGTCGAGCTTGGTGTCGATCATCTTCTCCACGCCATCAATCGCCTCTGTAAATCTGGTCTCGATGTCCTGCACCTGTTGAGACATCATACGTGCAAATTTATCATGTAGCTCCTTGTTTGTCATGTTCTCCCAATCGGGTGCATCCCGCGCCACTTCATCATGTGATCCTGGCATGGTTAGCAGAAATAGAAAACACACAGGAATATGATCCTACTGCTACTAATGGGATGGATGTGGGGTGGTGGAAAGCACAAATCCGTCAAGTTTTTCTTACGTTCTTACCGATTCTTACCTAGCAGCAGGTGGTGATGTACAACCAACGGGTCAAAACTCTCAGAGATATGGTAGAGCGATGGCCAGGAGGTGTCAAAACGCACGATGTAGAATATATGTGGAGCTGTAGGAAGGCTGACAAGTATGGTAGGAAAAACTCAACAGTAATCAAAACAGAGATGCAAAGCTGAATAAACACTCAACGTCGGTACTGTGCTGATCCTAGGCTAGACCGTACTAGAGACGCGAGCCTAAAACACCAACGAAAGCACGGCGCGACACGTAACAACTGTGAAGCACACTCTGAATTTTTTTTCTCTTTTTTTTTTTTGCTTTTTTTTTTGGCGATGCGGGACTTCGGGGCTGAAAAAGGGCGAAAAAATCACTATGGTGGCGAACGTCTCAAAACGAGTTTCTGGACCTAAGGAACGTATGGGCACGAAATTTTTTTACCCCTGAAAATTTTGGCCTAAAAACTGCTCTGGAAAGAGTTTCTGGACCTAAGGAACGTATGGGCACGTTTTTTTTTTTTTTTTTTTTTTTTTTGGAAATCACCCTCTTCTACGTACGACAAAAGATTGGTGAAATCCGACTGTAATCAACTTAAAACTATTATGGCTACGGTGATATCACAAACCGAACGGGTGATGGAACTAAACTCGGATCGGTAGGTTGTGGTGGTGTGTATGGACTCTGCTTGGCGGAACTTGGTGGTGTATCTGGACTCGGATTGGCGGAACGTGGTGGTGTACTACTGTGCGGCGGCGGCGTGACAAACTGTGATCAGAACTCGAAACTCTAAGGTAACTAGACGCTAAGATCAGCAACTTGACACAACGATGCAACCGCAAATTCAACAATGCAAACTACTGTAAAGAAAACTGGACAAAGGCTCGGACTGTTTTGGGACGTGATGATCTAACCCTAATTTTTTTTGTTGGCTTTGTCGTGGACTGTAGGTATGAAGAACAGAACCAATCTAGACTACGAAAACTGGTAAATCTCACCGAGCAACCTGGAAATCTGATACCACTTGATAGAGGCGAAGGTGTCCCGATGTTTAGATGAGATGGTGTAGATCGATTATGGTGGAGACGACTTTCACGATCCGACTACGAACGTGCGAAGACGTTGCGCCTTAGCGATCGCTAAACCAACTCCGAGAGGTTATTGATCCCGCGGATGCACGATCAACCTGACCACGAAGGTCTAATTCCTGCAAGCAATCGAAGAACATGCAAGAACTAAAAATTGCAATCTGGATATTGCGAATATAAGATGAATGATTACGAAAGTTGGGGTTCCAATGAGGTCTTGGCCTGGTCGGATGACACAAACGAAGAGCTCGAAGTTGCGGCTATGGCTAACTTAAATCTAATTAAAACCCAAGTCTAAACGACGCCCTAAGGGCTGTATATATGGGGGAACAGAGGGGATTTTCGTGACCCCTTGGAGGTGGGGTCCGAAAACAACCCTAACTCGGTTTCCCCACACATACGGACTCTAAAAACAGCCTATAATGTGGTATTTCGAAATTACATGGGCCCAGCCCAATATTAAGGTGACGCAGCACCTATAATTGCTCTTGGACGAAAATAATGAAGTGGCATCTCGTGTATTTCGTCCAAGCCTTCATGCATGCCTTATGGTGGCTTCAAAGTGCGAAAATCCCCACTGGAAGCTCCATTGTTCTTCCCCGCGCGCGCACCTTCTTCTCCATGCTTGATCCCGCTCCAATGACCGTCCTTCTTGTCCATGCTAGGTCCTTCATTCATAAGCAAAACAAAAGTATCTAATTTAGGCAGCATCATTTGTTCATGAACATTAGAAGGATTCGCAAGAAACGAAAGTACCTGATAATTTAGTTGACGTGCACGTGCTCTAGTAACTGGTCCAGTATGTGTAGTTGGTGAAGATGTGGGTGTAACATTAGTAGAGATGTCCTCATCACGTGGACACGAGTTCTCGAAAATATTTAACCCTGCGGGGGTGTACCAACTGCCCATTACAAGGCTTCGCATGCACGCACATCTCTCTCAATTGCTACCCATCACATGCAACCATTTTATGATTTAGTTCCCAGAGATCCGAAATGACAGGTCCCTCTAACTAACAACGCACAAATCCGGGTGGCCCCTGGGGAGTCGACACCTAATCCAAGAGTCCTCCGCACTCTCGGATCAGACTCTTCTGGCTAACGCAGGTTTGATTATCGGGTCACCTCACATGGGGTCGGTTTCTAGATGATCGGGTGGACCAACAGAGAAACCATGTCTCCGCTGGCCCAAGTTGTTTTAAAGGATATCTTCTAGGAGCGACCCGACAGACATATATGCATGGTTTGCAAATGGTAAATCGGCTTGGGACACCTCTAGAAATGTTTGAAGCTAGGTAGGTAAGAAAAGGGGACCCCATAGTATCCCACACGCAGTTAGGCATGCTCGTCAAGAGACACAATCCCAGAACTCGGGTCCTAGGTGACTCGAATGGAACAAAGCATCGGGGGGGGGGGGGATAGCCTGGACCTTCCATCCTTCGTCGAGTATAGTTAACATTATAATAATCATATCATCCACAACAATATAATAATGTGATAGCCCAATCCAAGGAGTAACAGGATAACAGTTAATAGCATCCTAAGCATGCATACTAAGTAGTGGTTAAGCAAGCAAGGTTAATGGCCAAACAATGGTTTTCTTGGATGTGAAGGACATGGTTATTTGGGTTTATTTGAGAGGAATAAATATGAGGTGATAGGATCAAGCAATCGTTCTATCCTATACCTAGGCACAAGTGAGCTGAAAGTTATAAGCATGATATATGGTCCCCCTTACCTGATGAGAAGACGAAGCCAAAGATGTAGTCGATCGCAAGCTCGTAACGTCTCCGAGAGTACCCGCGGAAGCACTCAAGAAGGAAACACTAGAAAAGCAATCGACGGAGATGCATATATTACTATGAAGCAATCACGAGCAAGCAACAACAAGAAGGCAACATGAGACAACTCAATACGATATTGCATCTATCGTCGAGAGCGGTTACTAATAGGTTAAGTGAAGTATTGGTTGCACACGACGATACCGCACATTTAGAAAATGGTTCAAGTTGTTTAGCTACACAACATGAGCAAGGTTGTTAACATGGCATCGCACCCAAGAATTGCATATCACACAATCATGGCAAGAGGTGAAGCATAAATAAAATATCTAATCTAGTCACTTTAAGTGGGGGTAAAACCTATACATGGCAACTATTATGGACCCCACGACAATTATTGCATTTGGTATTGTTCTCCCCTAAACCATATTTTATGTTGGTTAACAACAGAAAACAAGAGCACAATCACAATCTACACGAAATTCTAGTCAAGTTACATATAAAGAACATTTTTATCGGAGCAATGGTTAAAAAGTTATGGCCTATTACATTTACGGTGGAAAGTAGTGTAATTAGTAGGAAAACAACATGTAGACAAGTTTAAACATGGAAAAGGTTAATATTTTATTAATCTATGTGAAAAACGGAGCAACTTTCATATAGAACACGTCGCGATCCGAGGTACCAGTGAAAAGATACAAGCGTCGCAAAAATACAATAAAATAAGTTCTTTAATATGTCCAGAAAAATAAATATGCCCCCACGGGAAGAATCAGCAGCTACTAGGCCTAATGATGTGGGCGCACCGTAGCTATCGTGCGCTGAGGGCATTACAAGGAACATGGACTAGGCCCAGCAGGAGGAGCAACAAAAAAAAGGGGAGCCTCACCTTGTGGGCTCGGCCCATTGTAAGGCCCGATATGCGGTACTGTTCCAGATCTAGATGTTTCCATCCAGATCCGGGGACGAAGCACATATCGGTCCCACCGCGACATATGACATAGCCATATGCCCCGGATTTCCAACATGATATCACAACATTACAGATACAAGGATACAACATCTCATACAATCGGCATACAACTGCCTCAAATACAATACAGCAGCGGAAGATACATGTCTGAGTACAGACTACAAACAAATGCCTAGTGGCAAAGAGAAAAACATCGATCCCATAACCACACGGGTCCAGGCCCTCCGCCGGGATCCGCCTAACTAGTCGTCGTCGAGTCTCCACGTGAAACGTCGATCACCATACCTGTTGTCGATCAAGAACCCTGAAAAGAGTTTGGGGTAGTATCATGAGTACAGAAGTACTCAGCATCCAACTATAGTGGTCATCTGACCCATCAAGGACTTCATCACTCGTCATTCTAGGACAACTAGTAATTTACGGTAAGGAAGGGGTAAGTGGTGAGGTTGCTGCCGCACTAGCATTTATGAAGTGGCTAACGATCTAGAGAGTAAGGTAAGAAGCCAAGCATTCGATGAGGAAATCGCCTCCAACAAGTCTTGCTATCAACTACTTACGCAAACATAACACCTATCCTATCCTTGTCCTCCTCTTCGCATCCCGACGAAGAAGAAGCAGTCAATGCACACACACACGTTGATCAAGTTATATTAAGATTATCTCAGTTGTTGTTGTCTATGAACAAGGAGTAGGTCTCAAGTCGTCCATAACCGTGGACACGGCTTCTCGAAAAGATTTAACCCTGCAGGGGTGTACCAACTGCCCATTACGAGGCTCCGCACGCACGTCCAGCACTCTCAGTTTCTACCCATCATAGGCAACCATTTTATGATTTAGTTCCAAGAGATCCGAAACGACAAGTCCCTCTAGCTAACAACGAACAAATCTGGGTGGCCCCCGGTGAGACGACATCCAGCTCAGGAGCCGGCCGCGCTCTCGATCTGGTCTCTACCGTATGACTCCAGGTTTGGAACGCCGGTTCATCACACATGGGATAACCGGGTCCTCAACCGGTCATGATGGGCCAGCAAGGGAACTATGTCCTCACTGGTCCGAGTTGTTTTAAATAATATCTGCCAGGAGCGACCCAACAGACACACACACGGTTTTCAAATGGTAAATCAGCTAGGGCCACCACTAGAAATGTTTTAAGCTAGGTAGGTAAGAAGAGGGGACCCCATAAAATCCCACACGCGGTTAGGCACGCTCAGTCTTAAAACCAATACCCGGAACTCGGATCCTAGGTGACTCGAATGGAACAAAGCGTCGGGGCGGGATAGCCTAGACCTTCCATCCTTCGTCGAATATAGTCAACATTATAATAATCATATCATCAACAATAATATAATAATCAGGTGATCTCCCAACCCAAAGAGTAACAGGGTAACATCGTAGCATCCTAAGCATGCATACTAAGCAGGGGCTGAGCAACGAGCAATAGTAACATAGCAGTACAAGGTTTGCTGGGAAGGGACATGGTTGTATCGGTTTAAAAGAGGCTGTAAACATGTGGTAGGATCAAACATCGAACCTAACCTATACTAGCATGCAAACCGCCGGTTGAAATAGAATGGATCATAAGTAATGCAAGTCCTTGCCTGTTGAGAAGTCGGGTTCCGAAGGTGTAGTTGATCGCAAGCTCGCATCGTCTCCGAGAGGTACCCGCGGAAGCACACAAGACGATAAACACTGGAATGCAATCAACGGTGCACCACTATTACTAAGGAGCAAACACGAGAAAGCATCAACAAGAAGTAACACGATACATCGCACCTACCGTCGAGAGCGGTTACTAACGATTTAAGTGGAGTACTCGTCACACACGACGATACCGCACATTTACGGTGGTTCAAGTTGTTTAGCTACAGGTGACCAAACAACGGTTATTAACATGGCAACTCAAGCAAGCATGGCATAGCACAAAAACATTTCAAGAGGTGAAGCACAAGGTAAACTATCTATGCTAGTCAATTTAAGTGGGGCACAACCTAAACATGGCATAACACTAAGTGCCGCACGATGATTAAAGGATTTGGTACTGTTCTGCCCTAACCCATATTTTAGGTTGGTTAACAGCAGCAAAAAATAGCTTAAACACAAAGTACACGAAAAACTAATCAAGTTACATATAAAGAACACCCCAAACGGAGTTACGGTTAAAAAGATACAAGCAAAACAAGTTACGGGCACAAGCTGTATAAACAGGGGTAAATCTATATGCAAAAGTGCAGCAACATGACATAGCAATACATGGGATGAAAGTACACATCATGCTTAACAATATGCAATTGGAATCACTCAATTCCGATGAACGGTCGCGACACACTCGTCGACCGAAGTTGCAACAAAATAACAGTTTCAGCAATAGCAGCACAATAACATCAGGACAGCTACTTTGGAGTAAGATATAAACATGATGCAGCAAGCAAAAATGGCATGTGAATGCATGAAACTGAAGTAGAAACATTGCTTAACGCAACGAAAAAGGAATCAATGCAATAGGCCTCATGGATTTGTTACAATCATCATGCAAAGTTGCAACAAAATAACAACAGCAACACATAATAGCAAAAACTAGCAGTTTAACGGCCTGATGCCCTGTTCAGCACACAATTACACAATTAAGATGAGCTCAAATGCAAATGCTCACAAAAGATGAATTCAAGTACACGCAATTCTGAGCAACTTTCGTTTTGGGGGCAACGTCATCGGAGATACTGATCACTCGCAAACGGCAGCGCAATATCGAATCAGCAGCACAATAGTCACAGCCTTAGCAAAATTACAGAGGGCTAGGGAAAAAAATAAAAGGGGAAGATCTCATGGGCCAAGGCCCATCTGGCCTGGCCTGGCTGCTGGGCTGTGGAGGGGGGCCTGGCCTGGGCCGCGAGGAGGTGGGCCGCTGGGGCAGCCGGCCCAGCAGCGGTTGGAGGCGCACAGACGAGGGCGCTCGGGCTCCTCCGAGCGGGCACAGCGGCGGCAGCTCTCCGGTGGCGCGCCGGCCACCGGCGGTGAGGAGGGCGGCGGGGCGCTGAGGGAAGGGGAGCGCGGCGAAGGACGAGGGGCACCGTGGCAGGGGCGGCGAACTTGGGCGCACGGCGTGGCGGCTGGAGCTCGGAGCTCGGCCATGGCTTCGGGCGCTCCGGCGGCTTCGTGGCTCCGGCGACCTGCGGGCAGAGCTGAGAGGAGAGGTGAGGTGAGGATCCAAAGGATAGGAGGGCGCGGGAGAGGAGAGGAGGAGGTCGGGGCGGCTCGCTGCCGGCGGCTTGCTCGCCGAGGTGGAGGCGGCGGCTGCCTCCACGGGCTGGAGGGAGAGAGGAGACAGAGGAGAGAGAGAGGAGATCCAGGGGGCGACGTGGCGCGTTCCTGGCCGTCAGATAGGCCGATCTGACGGTCCAGAACCCATTGGGCTGATCTCAGATATGAGAATTAGGGTTTGGACGAGAATTGGGGTGTTTTTCCAGATCTGGGGGGCTAGTGGCTTAGGGAAACCCTAAGTGGGGTGGTGGTCTTTATATAGCATGGGTGGCTGGGAGTTTGCAAAAACATCATCGGTTTTTACCTCGCGCGCACGGTGCTCACGTTTCTGACCGCCGGGGGTCCGCAGTACCACCGATTCGGGTAAAACTTCGAACTGCGCGATCGGTGCGTCGAGCCGGAGGCGATCACCTCGCGCTGGAACCGTTCCGAAAACACTTTCCGGCGCGCTATAAAAATATCCCATTTAATTATTAAACGGGGTTTTTCGTTCCGTTGGATGCGGCTGGTCTCGTGCGGTTTTCACGACGGTGATCGGGTGAAACCCGGTGTCGCAAAGGTCGAGTGTCGAGGTGGCAAGGTTCGGTCTCCGTCCGATACGAGATAAGAGGGGAGGAAAATAATCGCCGATCAATAAATCGGGGATGCAAACACCGCAAACAAATCAGACAATCAAACAAGTCACACCGAAAACAAAATTTTTAATTTTTGCAAAAACTGGGCTGTTACAGACAACACCACCAACAAGAATCTCGTCCCGAGATCCAGGACGATCCGGGGGAGAGGGGGGGAGAGAAAAGAGAGTCGACGATCTTCAACACCACCAACAAGGGACTCTGCTCCATGTCGACGTCGAACTTCTGTCGAGATAAATTTCCGCAGAGAGACGACATCGTCGGAATAACGAAGACGTCAGTGACAAGAGGAAGAACGATCGCGAAAACCAGATCAAGGGATAGTGATTTTCGACGCAAGTCGTAAAAACACCGGCAAAACGATGGAGGGCAAAGGACGACCCAAATGATATCCGAAACCGGAGAAGCTAAAGGTACTACAGGAATTCCCACCTGAGCTCGGAATTGAGACAATACGCTGCAAGCAAGGCATTGTAACGGTTCCGATACTCCACACACTCGAGATCCTAGAGTTTTGAAGGGGATAAGATCAGAGTTAAAACACTTACGACACTTGTCCTGACCAGAGCAAGGGTAAGGAGTAAAAAGATTCCTACTCTCCGATAACTATCTTAGTAACTACAAAATAGTTTTTGTCTAGACTCGACTTCGGCCAGAGAAGGGATCCTACGGCCGGTAAGGCTCTGATACCAAGTTGTAAGGCCCGATATGCGGTACTGTTCCAGATCTAGATGTTTCCATCCAGATCCGGGGACGAAGCACATATCGGTCCCACCGCGACATATGACATAGCCATATGCCCCGGATTTCCAACATGATATCACAACCTTACAGATACAAGGATACAACATCTCATCAATCGGCATACAACTGCCTCAAATACAATACAGCAGCGGAAGATACATGTCTGAGTACATACTACAAACAAATGCCTAGTGGCAAAGAGAAAAACATCGATCCGATAACCACACGGTTCCAGGCCCTCCGCCGGGATCCGCCTAACTAGTCATCGTCGAGTCTCCACGTGAAACGTCGATCACCATACCTTTTGTCGATCAAGAACCCTGAAAAGAGTTTGGGGGTAGTATCATGAGTACAGAAGTACTCAGCATCCAACTTTAGTGGTCATCTGACCCAGCAAGGACTTCATCACTCGTCATTCTAGGACAACTAGTAGTTTACGGTAAGGAAGGGGTAAGTGGTGAGGTTGCTGCCGCACTAGCATTTATGAAGTGGCTAACGATCTAGAGAGTAAGGTAAGAAGCCAAGCATTCGATGAGGAAATCGCCTCCAACAAGTCTTGCTATCAACTACTTACGCAAACATAACACCTATCCTATCCTTGTCCTCCTCTTCGCATCCCGACGAAGAAGAAGCAGTCAAGGCACACACACACGTTGATCAAGTTATATTAAGATTATCTCAGTTGTTGTTGTCTATGAACAAGGAGTAGGTCTCAAGTCGTCCATAACCGTGGACACGGCTTCTCGAAAAGATTTAACCCTACAGGGGTGTACCAACTGCCCATTACGAGGCTCCGCATGCACGTCCATCACTCTCAGTTGCTACCCATCATAGGCAACCATTTTATGATTTAGTTCCAAGAGATCCGAAACGACAAGTCCCTCTAGCTAACAACGAACAAATCCGGGTGGCCCCCAGTGAGACGACATCCAGCTCAGGAGCCGGCCGCGCTCTCGATCTGGTCTCTACCGTACGACTCCAGGTTTGGATTGCCGGTTCATCACACATGGGATAACCGGGTCCTCAGCCGGTCATGATGGGCCAGCAAGGGAACTATGTCCTCACTGGTCTGAGTTGTTTTAAATAATATCTGCCAGGAGCGACCCAACAGACACACACACGGTTTTCAAATGGTAAATCAGCTTGGGCCACCACTAGAAATGTTTGAATCTAGGTAGGTAAGAAGAGGGGACCCCATAAAATCCCACACGCGGTTAGGCACGCTCAGTCTTAAAACCAATACCCGGAACTCGGATCCTAGGTGACTCGAATGGAACAAAGCGTCGGGGCGGGATAGCCTAGACCTTCCATCCTTCATCGAATATAGTCAACATTATAATAATCATATCATCAACAATAATATAATAATCAGGAGATCTCCCAACCCAAAGAGTAACAGGGTAACATCGTAGCATCCTAAGCATGCATACTAAGCAGGGGCTGAGCAACGAGCAATAGTAACATAGCAGTACAAGGTTTGTTGGGAAGGGACATGGTTGTATGGGTTTAAAAGAGGTTGTAAACATGTGGTAGGATCAAACATCGAACCTAACCTATACTAGCATGCAAACCGCTGGTTGAAATAGAATGGATCATAAGTAATGCAAGTCCTTGCCTGTTGAGAAGTCGGGTTCCGAAGGTGTAGTTGATCGCAAGCTCGCATCGTCTCCGAGAGGTACCCGCGGAAGCACACAAGACGATAAACACTGGAAATCAATCAACGGTGCACCACTATTACTACGGAGCAACATGAGAAAGCATCAACAAGATGTAACACGAGACATCGCACCTACCGTCGAGAGCGGTTACTAACGATTTAAGTGGAGTACTCGTCACACACGACGATACCGCACATTTACGATGGTTCAAGTTGTTTAGCTACAGGTGACCAAACAACGGTTATTAACATGGCAACTCAAGCAAGCATGGCATAGCACACAAAAATTTCAAGAGGTGAAGCATAAGGTAAACTATCTATGCTAGTCAATTTAAGTGGGGCACAACCTAAACATGGCATAACACTAAGTGACGCACGATGATTAAAGGATTTGGTACTGTTCTGCCCTAACCCATATTTTAGGTTGGTTAACAGCAGAAAACAATAGCATAAACACAAAGTACACGAAAAACTAATCAAGTTACATATAAAGAACACCCCAAACGGAGTTGGGTTAAAAAAATACAAGAAAAACAAGTTACGGGCACAAGCTGTATAAACAGGGGTAAATCTATATGCAAAAGTGCAGCAACATGACATAGCAATACATGGGATGAAAGTAGACATCATGCTTAACAATATGCAATTGGAATCACTCAATTCCGATGAACGGTCGCGACACACTCGTCGACCGAAGTTGCAACAAAATAACAGTTTCAGCAATAGCAGCACAATAACATCAGGACAGCTACTTTGGAGTAAGATATAAACATGATGCAGCAAGCAAAAATGGCATGTGAATGCATGAAACTGAAGTAGAAACATTGCTTAACGCAACGAAAAAGGAATCAATGCAATAGGCCTCATGGATTTGTTACAATCATCATGCAAAGTTGCAACAAAATAACAACAGCAACACATAATAGCAAAAACTAGCAGTTTAACGGCCTGATGCCCTGTTCAGCACACAATTACACAATTAAGATGAGCTCAAATGCAAATGCTCACAAAAGATGAATTAAAGTACACGCAATTCTGAGCAACTTTCGTTTTGGGGGCAACGTCATCGGAGATACTGATCACTCGCAAACGACAGCGCAATATCGAATCAGCAGCACAATAGTCACAGCCTTAGCAAAATTACAGAGGGCTAGGGAAAAAAATAAAAGGGGAAGATCTCATGGGCCAAGGCCCATCTGGCCTGGCCTGGCTGCTGGGCTGTGGAGGGGGGCCTGGCCTGGGCCGCGAAGAGGTGGGCCGCTGGGGCAGCCGGCCCAGCAGCGGTTGGAGGCGCACAGACGAGGGCGCTCGGGCTCCTCCGAGCGGGCACAGCGGCGGCAGCTCTCCGGTGGCGCGCCGGCCACCGGCGGTGAGGAGGGCGGCGGGGCGCTGAGGGCAGGGGAGCGCGGCGAAGGACGAGGGGCACCGTGGCAGGGGCGGCGACCTTGGGCGCACGGCGTGGCGGCTGGAGCTCGGAGCTCGGCCATGGCTTCGGGCGGCTCCGGCGGCTTCGTGGCTCCGGCGACCTGCGGGCAGAGCGGAGAGGAGAGGTGAGGTGAGGATCCAGAGGAGAGGAGGGCGCGGGAGAGGAGAGGAGGAGGTCGGGGCGGCTCGCTGCCGGCGGCTTGCTCGCCGAGGTGGAGGCGGCGGCTGCCTCCACGGGCTGGAGGGAGAGAGGAGACAGAGGAGAGAGAGAGGAGATCCAGGGGGCGACGTGGCGCGTTCCTGGCCGTCAGATCGGCCGATCTGACGGTCCAGAACCCATTGGGCTGATCTCAGATCTGAGAATTAGGGTTTGGACGAGAATTGGGGTGTTTTTCCAGATCTGGGGGGCTAGTGGCTTAGGGAAACCCTAAGTGGGGTGGTGGTCTTTATATAGCATGGGTGGCTGGCAGTTTGCAAAAACATCATCGGTTTTTACCTCGCGCGCACGGTGCTCACGTTTCTGACCGCCGGGGGTCCGTAGTACCTCCGATTCGGGTAAAACTTCGAACTGCGCGATCGGTGCGTCGAGCCGGAGGCGTTCACCTCGCGCTGGAACCGTTCCGAAAACACTTTCCGGCGCGCTATAAAATATCCCATTTAATTATTAAACGGGGTTTTTCGTTCCGTTGGCTGCGGCTGGTCTCGTGCGGTTTTCACGACGGTGGTCGGGTGAAACCCGGTGTCGCAAAGGTCGAGTGTCGAGGTGGCAAGGTTCGGTCTCCGTCCGATACGAGATAAGAGGGGGAAAAATAATCGCCGATCAATAAATCGGGGATGGAAACACCGCAAACAAATCAGACAATCAGACAATTCACAGCGAAAACAAAATTTTTAATTTTTGCAAAAACTGGGCTGTTACACCCATGGAGCAGAAGGCGAGGGGTTGCGCGGCTCCGCCCTGGGCTACGGATAGCCACGGGCTGGGGCACTAGACAGGCTGCGGTGACATGGGACGGGGCGGCGGCGCGCTGGGCCGTGGAGGCTGGGATGTCGGTGGGCCCAACTGGCGGGTCAACGCGACGGGCGGTTGGAGCACTCGTGCTCCGTCCCGACGGGAACTGGCAGCAGCGGCTGTCGGATCTGGCTTTCTTTCGGCGAGGAGGTCTGACAAGGATCGGCCTCGGCAAATCCCATGGTCAGGGACAAGTTGGCGATACTCGTCAGCTAACAGGAGAAGCACTTCCTGCTCGATAATATTATGCGAGGGGGCGATTAAAGTGGAAGTCTAGGCGAGTTCGCGCAATACCGGAGGTGCTGATTGTAGATTGGATGTCCTGAGACGCCCCCTCCCAGTCTTTATATACTAGCCTAGGTCTCGAGGAGTCCGTCTCAGGTTACAGGTGCGATTGCCTAATTCTAGCCTTGCCTTGAACGCCAAGTCTTGACTTTCGTTTATGGTCGCGGACTCCTACGTCGGTGCCTAGAGTAGGCCAGTCGTGGGCCTGTCGAAGCTTCCATCGGGCCTCTTGTCTTCGTATGCACCACGTATCCTCACACGCAGGAGTCGTGGGGTCACCCTGTCACAACCCCAACTAGGGTAAGTGCTAGGGTTTGTTTGTGCTCTTTGCATCATGCAAAAATTCAAATGAAATTCAAAAATGGGGAAGCAGAAAGCCCTGAGAAATTAATTCAAATGGCCAGATAAAAATCTTTTTCCAAAAATCATTTGAATATTTGGAAAATTCCTATAAATGATGGTGATCATTTTAAAACTGGTTTGGGTATTTTCCCATGCCCATGGAATATTCCAAAATTCAAAAGGTGCCCTGGAAATTAAATTTGACCCCTATTTGAATTGGAATTCAAATGTTTTGAATTTAAAAAATGCCCAAACCTTAAAAGTGGCTTGCTACTGGTCACTTGGGTTTTTAAAAATATATTGGGCATTTTAGTAAAATACCTAGCTATTTTATTTAGCTAGGTCAATCAATAACAGAAAAGAAAACATAAAAGAAAGAAAAAGAGAAGAGAGCCCACCCCACCCACTTACCTGGCCCAGCCTGGCCAGAAGCCGGCCCAGCCCACCAGGTGCAGGGTCGTCTTCCTCCCAGCGCCGGGCAGGCAGGCAGCTCGGTGGCGAGCATGCAACCACCGCCGACGCCACCTCCTGCTCCCCCTCTCGTCATCTGCACGCCGTGGCGACGCCTGGAAGGCCCCTGCACCCTTTCCCCCTCCTCGCAACTTCTCTCCACCTCTCCCCCTCTCTCTGAACGCGAGACCCGAGCGCTCGCCGGAGCGCGCGTCCGCACAGCCGTGGCCAACTGCGACCAGGAGCCGGAAGACCATGTCCCTCCTCTTCTACGACGACGTCTGCCTCCCCTTGCAAGATCTTGGCGATCAATTCCGTCCACAGCCGCCGCTAGCCTCTTCGGGATCTCGCCGGAGCCGGAGAAGGCCGTTGTTGAATTAGTCGCCTCTGCACACTCCCATCCGTCGCCGTCACCTTCTTGAGCTCCAGGGTGAGAATCTGCATCGATTGCCCCTCTCCAAGCCTCCTCCTGTGCCTCCAATCGCCACTGGACATCCTCTGTTGCTCCGGCCGCCGCCCTCTTCGTCCTAGCCGTGGCCTCGAGCCCCCCCGTGAAACCCCAGTAGCCCCAGAAGACGTGCGGCGTCGAGAGCTACACGCCCATGCTCTCCCCTCACTCTCCCGTGCCCTCTAGCCCGATTCCGGCGAAGTCCGGCGGCTACAGTGTCAACGCCGGCGAGCCCCGCCATTAGGACTAAACTAATCCACCCCTAAACCACCCCCACAGAGACAGACAGGTGGGTCCCCTGGCCCCTACACCCCTTTGTCCTTTGTTAATTAAATAGAGAGGGGTTAACCCCCTGTGACACTGACAGTGGTGGCCCACAGGTCAGCGCCCCCCCCCCTGACGTCACCCCTGCGTCACAGTGATGCAGTAAATGAAATTGAATTAAAAGAATTCCAGAAAAATCCAGAAATTGAATTAAACTTTGGAAATTCATATAAAATTCATACTAACTCCAAATTAAACATATAATATATGAAAAATTATCAGAAAAATGCAAGTATTAAGAATATGCAATTTGTTTTTATGTTTGACCATTTTGAAATGGGTGAACAGTAGCAAACATGCATATCGAGTTCTTTTGAATTCAAATTTGGACTGAATTTGCAAATGATTTTGCATTCCACTTCTTTTAAATGGAATTGTACCCACATTACAACCATGAACATCACCATTGAAATCTTATTCATGTGATTGTGCATTGTAATTTAATTTGATCCTATGATTGTCATGTTGCTAATAGAAGTGGAACCTGAACCGGAGGCCACCCCCTTCGTTGAAGACCCCGATACTGAACCTCGTCAGCAAGGCAAGCAAACCCCATTGATCATGTCTATAAAATCCTATTTCTCTCTCAGTGTCGCTTATGCATGTTTATGATATCACCGAGACAAGTTCTGTCGCATAGTTGAACCCATTCCGATGCATGACCTATCATTTTGTCACCGTATTAAGCAAACCACAATCCTAGCAGATTTAGGAGTTGAATGATGAGCATGTAGCCCCTGCAACTGTTACTGTTTTCTGCTGCTTAGTGATACAATGAGGATGTTATGATTGTTAGTCGGGATGGAATTGATGAGGACATCCCTACTAATGTTACACCCATACCCTCACCAACTACACATACTGGACCAGTTACTAGAGCACGTGCACGTCAACTAAATTATCAGGTACTTTCGTTTCTTGCGAATCCTTCTATTGTTCATGAACATATGATGCTGCCTAAATTAGATACTTTTGTTTTGCTTATGAATGAAGGACCTAGCATGGACAAGAAGGATGGTCATTGGAGCGGGATCAAGAATGGAGAAGAAGGTGCGCGCAGGGGAAAGTACAGTGGAGCTTCCAGTGGGGATTTTCGCACGTTGAAGCCACCATAAGGCATGCATGAAGGCTTGGACGGAATACACGAGATGCGACTTCATTATTTTCGTCCAAGAGCAATTATAGGTGCTGCGTCACCTTAATATTGGGCTGGGCCCATGTAATTTCGAAATACCACATTATAGGCTGTTTTTAGAGTCCGTATGTGTGGGGAAACCGAGTTAGGGTTGTTTTCGGACCCCACCTCCAAGGGGTCACGAAAATCCCCTCTGTTCCCCCATATATACAGCCCTTAGGGCGTCGTTTAGACTTGGGTTTTAATTAGATTTAAGTTAGCCATAGCCGCAACTTCGAGTTCTTCGTTTGTGTCGTCCGACCAGGCCAAGACCGCATTGGAACTCCAACTTCTGTTAATCTTTCATCTTATATTCGCAATATCCAGATTGCAATTCTTAGTTCTTGCTTGTTCTTCGATTGCTTGCAGGAATTGACCTTCGTGGTCAGGTTGATCGTGCATCCGCGGGATCAATAACCTCTCGGAGTTGGTTTAGCGATTGCTAAGGCGCAACGTCTTCGCACGTTCGTAGTCGGGTCGTGAAAGTCTACTCCACCAAAATCGATCTCCACCATCTCATCGAAACATCGGGACACCTTCGCCTCTATCAAGTGGTATCAGATTTCCAGGTTGCTCGGTGAGATTTACCAGTTTTCATAGTCTAGATTGGTTCTGTTCTTCATACCTACAGTCCACGAAAAAGCCAACAAAAAAAAATTAGGGTTAGATCATCACGTCCCAAGACAGTCCTAGCCTTTGTCCAGTTTTCTTTTCAGTACTTGCTTTGTTGAATTTACGGTTGCATCGTTGTGTCAAGTTGCTGATCTTAGCGTCTAGTTCCCTTAGAGTTTCGAGTTCTGATCACAGTTTCCCACGTCGCCGCCGCACCAGTAGTCATCCTACCACGTTCCGCCAATCCGAGTCCAGATACACCACCACGTTCCGCCAAGCAGAGTCCATATACACCACCACGTCTCACGAGTCCGAGTTGAGTTCCACCATCAGTACGGTTCCTGATATCCCCGTAGCCAGAATAGTTTTGAGTTGATTAGAGTCGGATTTCACCAATCTTTTGTCGTACGTAGAAGAGGGTGATTTCCAAAAAAAAAAAAAAAAAAAAAGAGTCTGGCACGCTTTCCAGAGCAGTTTTTAGGCCAAAATTTTCAGGGGTAAAAAAATTTCGTGCCCATACGTTCCTTAGGTCCAGAAACTCGTTTTGAGACGTTCGCCACCATAGTGATTTTTTCGCACTTTTTCAGCCCCCGCAGTCCCGCATCGCCAAAAAAAAAAAGCAAAAAAAAAATTAAAAATAAATAAAGAGAGAACAAAAAATTCAGAGTGTGCTTCACAGTTGTTACGTGCAGCGCCGTGCTTTCGTTGGTGTTTTAGGCTCGCGTCTCTAGTACGGTCTAGCCTAGGATCAGCACAGTACCGACGTTGAGTGTTTATTCAGCTTTGCATCTCTGTTTTGATTACTGTTGATCTTTTTGCTACCATATTTGTCAAGCCTACCTACAACTCCACATATTTTCTACATCGTGCGTTTTGACACCTCCTGGCCATCGCTCTACCATATCTCTGAGAGTTTTGACCCGTTGGTTGTACATCACCACCTGCTGCTAGGTAAGAATCGGTAAGAACGTAAGAAAAGCTTGACGGATTTGTGCTTTCCACCACCCCACATCCATCCCATTAGTAGAAGTAGGATCATATTCCTGTGTGTTTTCTATTTCTGCTAACCATGCCAGGATCACATGTTGAAGTGGCGCGGGATGCACCCGATTGGGAGAACATGACAAACAAGGAGCTACATGATAAATTTGCACGTATGATGTCTCAACAGGTGCAGGACATCGAGACCACATTTACAGAGGCGATTGATGGCGTGGAGAAGATGATCGACACCAAGCTCGACGCCAAGTTTACTGAGTTGATCGCACGCCTACCTTCAGCACAGCCACAGCCACCGCCACTACCACGTGCACGACGTATTCTGTTTCCGCGAGGACAAGCTGCTGGTATTGGTGCTCCTCCTGCTGCTGCAGTTGCTGCTACTGCTGCTGCTGCTGCTTCTGACGTCAGCCAGGACGACAACTACGAGGGTGATTACGAGGAGGAGGTGGAACAGGAAGCGACCTATGAGCAGCCAGCTGGACTTCCACGTCCCAACATTCGCCACGGTCGACACCAACCACCCCCTCAGGTACGCGATGATGAACATGTGCCTAAACTTACATTGAATCTTAAGCCGTTTGAGGCTAGATATATTCCCGATGCTTATCTTACTTGGGAGTTAGAAACTGAACAACGTTTTACATGTTTACAATATCCTGAGAATAGACGTGTTACTGCTGCTGTTTGTGAATTCACGGGCTTTGCATCTATTTGGTGGTCTGAACATTGTAGATTGCATGCTAATAATATTCCAACTACTTGGGCTGCTTTAAAAGATGCTATGCGTACTCGCTGGGTTCCTCCTTATTATCAACGTGAATTGTTACAAAAATTACAGCGTTTGAGACAAGGAAAAAATTCTGTAGAGGAATATTATCAAGAATTACAAACTGGATTGATTAGATGTGGCCTAGTAGAGGATAATGAAGCTATGCTTGCACGTTTTATGGGTGGCTTAAATAGGGAGATACAAACTATTCTAGAATACAAGGACTTTGCTACTATCACTCGTTTGTTTCATCTTGCTTGTAAAGCTGAACGTGAAGTGCAGGATCGACAGGCCGCTACGAGACCTAACTTTTCTGCAGGACGAAATACATCTTGGACATCGCGTGGAGCTTCTACATCCACACGTCCTGCTGCGCCACCATCTACTGCAGCCGCTCATTCTTACAGGGAGCCACCAAAACAGCCAGCGCCACCATTCAAGGGTGCACAGAGTGGTCCAGCGGCGAGTTCTTCTTCATCCATGGCGTCCACAGGGCAAACACGAGATCGTGATATTAAATGTCGCAGGTGCCAAGGTGGAGGTCACTTCGCAAAAGACTGTCCCTCCAAGCGTGTGATGACTATTACGGCGGATGGTGGGTATGAGTCAGCGAGCGACTATGATGAGGAGACTCTAGTTCTCATTGCTCATGAGGAACAGGGTGCCCATGATGATGCTCATGATATAGAGTATATGACTCCTGATGATGCAAATAAATATGCTAGTTTGGTTGCTCAACGTGTATTAAGTGTGCAGGTAACGAAGGCCGAGCAAAACCAGAGGCATAATTTGTTCCACACAAAGGGAGTGGTGAAAGAACGTTCGGTTCGCATCATCATTGACGGAGGGAGTTGCAACAACTTGGCTAGCATGGAGTTGGTGGAGAAGCTATCTCTCACCACAAGACCACACCCCCATCCGTACTATATTCAGTGGTTTAACAATAGTGGTAAGATTAAGGTAACGCGTTCTGTTCGTGTGCACTTTAGCATTGCTGCATATGCTGATTATGTTGATTGTGATGTGGTACCCATGCAAGCATGCTCTCTTTTACTTGGTAGACCATGGCAATTTGATAGGAATGTTGTACACCATGGTAGGACAAATCAGTTTACTCTAGTTCATCAGGATAAAAATATTGCTTTACTTCCTATGTCTCCTGAACAAATTGTGAAAGATGATCTTGCTAGAGCTAGTAAAGCAAAACAGGAGAAAAATAAGAGTGAGAATGAGATAGCAGCCAAAGAATTTGAGCAACAACATAAGACTAATAGCAAATCTTCTTCTGTTGTTTCTAATGAAATTAAATTGACTAGTCCAACTTTGCTTGCTACTAAGGTTGATATTTCAGATTTGGATGTTAGTCAATATGTGTGCTATGCTTTTGTGTGCAAAGAAGCTTTGTTTTCATTTGAGGAATTGCCTCCTTCTTTGCCTCCTGTTGTCACTGACCTTTTGCAGGAGTTTATTGACGTCTTTCCACAAGACGTACCACCGGGATTACCACCTATTCGAGGGATTGAGCATCAGATTGACTTAATTCCCGGTGCTTCGTTTCCCAACCGTGCGCCATACCGTACCAATCCGGAGGAGACGAAGGAGATTCAGCGTCAAGTACAAGAGCTACTCGACAAAGGTTACATACGTGAGTCCCTTAGTCCTTGTGCTGTTCCTGTTATATTAGTGCCTAAAAAGGATGGAACATGGCGTATGTGTGTTGATTGTCGAGCCATTAATAATATTACTATTCGTTATCGTCATCCTATTCCTAGGTTAGATGATATGCTTGATGAATTAAGTGGCTCTACCATGTTTTCCAAAGTTGATTTGCGTAGTGGATACCATCAAATTCGCATGAAATTAGGAGATGAATGGAAAACGGCTTTTAAAACTAAGTTTGGATTATATGAGTGGTTAGTCATGCCTTTTGGGTTAACTAATGCACCTAGCACTTTCATGAGATTAATGAACGAGGTTTTACGTGCTTTCATTGGACGATTTGTGGTAGTCTATTTTGATGATATACTGATTTATAGCAAATCTTTGGAGGAACATTTGGATCATTTACGTGCTGTTTTTATTGCTCTACGTAATGCACGTTTATTTGGTAACCTTGGGAAGTGCACCTTTTGCACCGACCGAGTATCGTTTCTTGGCTATGTTGTTACTCCACAGGGTATTGAAGTTGATAAAGCCAAGATCGAGGCGATTGAGAGTTGGCCGCAGCCCAAAACGGTCACACAAGTGAGGAGTTTTCTTGGCCTCGCTGGATTCTATAGGCGTTTTGTGAGAGATTTCAGCACCATTGCTGCCCCTCTCAATGAGCTTACACGCAAGGATGTGCCTTTTACTTGGGGTACCGCACAGGAAGAAGCTTTCACGGTATTGAAAGATAAGTTAACACATGCTCCTTTGCTCCAACTTCTTGATTTTAATAAGACTTTTGAGCTTGAATGCGATGCTAGTGGGATTGGTTTGGGAGGTGTGTTATTACAAGATGCTAAACCTGTTGCATACTTTTCTGAAAAATTGAGTGGGCCTAGTCTGAACTATTCTACTTATGATAAGGAATTATATGCTCTTGTTCGGACATTAGAAACTTGGCAACATTATTTATGGCCCAAAGAATTTGTTATACATTCTGATCATGAATCTTTGAAACACATAAGAAGTCAAGCAAAACTTAATCGTAGACATGCTAAGTGGGTTGAATTTATTGAGACTTTCCCTTATGTCATTAAACACAAGAAGGGGAAAGATAATATTATTGCTGATGCTTTGTCTCGTCGTTATACTATGCTTTCACAACTTGACTTCAAGATATTCGGTTTAGAGACAATCAAAGAACAATATGCAAATGATGTGGAATTTAAAGATGTATTGCAGAATTGTAGAGAGGGTAGAACATGGAACAAGTTTGTGCTTAATGATGGATTTGTGTTCCGTTCTAACAAGCTATGCATTCCAGCTAGCTCTATTCGTCTTTTGTTGTTGCAGGAGGCGCATGGAGGAGGATTAATGGGACATTTTGGCGTGAAAAAGACGGAGGATGTACTTGCTACACATTTCTTTTGGCCAAAGATGAGACGGGATGTTGAGCGTTTTGTTGCTCGCTGCACTACATGTCAAAAAGCTAAGTCACGACTCAATCCTCATGGTTTATACATGCCTTTACCTGTACCTAGTGTTCTGTGGGAGGACATATCCATGGACTTTGTTTTAGGCTTGCCTCGAACAAAGAAGGGGAGGGATAGCATATTTGTTGTCGTGGATAGATTTTCTAAGATGGCACATTTTATACCATGTCATAAAAGCGATGATGCTGCTAATGTTGCTGATTTATTCTTTGGAGAGATTATTCGTTTACATGGTGTGCCCAATACTATTGTCTCGGATCGTGATACTAAGTTTCTTAGCCATTTTTGGAGATGCTTATGGGCTAAGTTGGGGACTAAACTACTCTTTAGTACTACATGTCATCCCCAAACTGATGGACAAACTGAAGTGGTCAATAGGACATTGTCTACTATGCTTAGGGCTGTTTTAAAAAGTAACTTGAAACTGTGGGAAGAATGTTTACCTCATATTGAATTTGCTTATAATCGTTCAGTGCATTCTACCACTAAAATGTGCCCTTTTGAGATTGTTTATGGTTTTCTACCTCGTGCACCTATTGATTTGCTGCCTCTTCCATCTTCGGAGAAGGTGAATTTTGATGCTAAGCAACGTGCTGAATTGATATTAAAAATGCATGAGTTAACTAAAGAAAACATTGAGCGCATGAATGCTAGATACAAGCTTGCTGGTGATAGGGGTCGAAAGCATGTTGTCTTTGAACCAGGAGATCTTGTTTGGTTACATCTACGAAAAGATAGGTTTCCTGATTTGCGCAAGTCTAAGTTAATGCCACGAGCTGATGGTCCCTTTAAGGTTTTACAGAAAATTAATGATAATGCATATAAACTTGAGCTACCTGCAGATTTTGTGGTTAGTCCCACATTTAACATTGCAGATTTGAAACCTTATTTGGGAGAAGATGATGAGCTTCCGTCGAGGATGACTTCAATTCAAGAAGGGGAGGATGATGAGGACATCCCTACTAATGTTACACCCATACCCTCACCAACTACACATACTGGACCAGTTACTAGAGCACGTGCACGTCAACTAAATTATCAGGTACTTTCGTTTCTTGCGAATCCTTCTATTGTTCATGAACATATGATGCTGCCTAAATTAGATACTTTTGTAAGATTAAGGTAACACCTAAGGAACCTTATTTGGGAGAAGATGATGAGCTTCCGTCGAGGACGACTTCAATTCAAGAAGGGGAGGATGATGAGGACATCCCTACTAATGTTACACCCATACCCTCACCAACTACACATACTGGACCAGTTACTAGAGCACGTGCACGTCAACGAAATTATCAGGTACTTTCGTTTCTTGCGAATCCTTCTATTGTTCATGAACATATGATGCTGCCTAAATTAGATACTTTTGTTTTTCTTATGAATGAAGGACCTAGCATGGACAAGAAGGATGGTCATTGGAGCGGGATCAAGAATGGAGAAGAAGGTGCGCGCAGGGGAAAGTACAGTGGAGCTTCCAGTGGGGATTTTCGCACGTTGAAGCCACCATAAGGCATGCATGAAGGCTTGGACGGAATACACGAGATGCCACTTCATTATTTTCGTCCAAGAGCAATTATAGGTGCTGCGTCACCTTAATATTGGGCTGGGTCCATGTAATTTCGAAATACCACATTATAGGCTGTTTTTAGAGTCCGTATGTGTGGGGAAACCGAGTTAGGGTTGTTTTCGGGCCCCACCTCCAAGGGGTCACGAAAATCCCCTCTGTTCCCCCATATATACAGCCCTTAGGGCGTCGTTTAGACTTGGGTTTTAATTAGATTTAAGTTAGCCATAGCCGCAACTTCGAGTTCTTCGTTTGTGTCGTCCGACCAGGCCAAGACCGCATTGGAACTCCAACTTCTGTTAATCTTTCATCTTATATTCGCAATATCCAGATTGCAATTCTTAGTTCTTGCTTGTTCTTCGATTGCTTGCAGGAATTGACCTTCGTGGTCAGGTTGATCGTGCATCCGCGGGATCAATAACCTCTCGGAGTTGGTTTAGCGATTGCTAAGGCGCAACGTCTTCGCACGTTCGTAGTCGGGTCGTGAAAGTCTACTCCACCAAAATCGATCTCCACCATCTCATCGAAACATCGGGACACCTTCGCCTCTATCAAGTGGTATCAGATTTCCATGTTGCTCGGTGAGATTTACCAGTTTTCATAGTCTAGATTGGTTCTGTTCTTCATACCTACAGTCCACGAAAAAGCCAACAAAAAAAAATTAGGGTTAGATCATCACGTCCCAAGACAGTCCTAGCCTTTGTCCAGTTTTCTTTTCAGTACTTGCTTTGTTGAATTTACGGTTGCATCGTTGTGTCAAGTTGCTGATCTTAGCGTCTAGTTCCCTTAGAGTTTCGAGTTCTGATCACAGTTTGCCACGTCGCCGCCGCACCAGTAGTCATCCTACCACGTTCCGCCAATCCGAGTCCAGATACACCACCACGTTCCGCCAAGCAGTGTCCATATACACCACCACGTCTCACGAGTCCGAGTTGAGTTCCACCATCAGTACGGTTCCTGATATCCCCGTAGCCAGAATAGTTTTGAGTTGATTAGAGTCGGATTTCACCAATCTTTTGTCGTACGTAGAAGAGGGTGATTTCCAAAAAAAAAAAAAAAAAAAGAGTCTGGCACGCTTTCCAGAGCAGTTTTTAGGCCAAAATTTTCAGGGGTAAAAAAATTTCGTGCCCATACGTTCCTTAGGTCCAGAAACTCGTTTTGAGACGTTCGCCACCATAGTGATTTTTTCGCACTTTTTCAGCCCCCGCAGTCCCGCAGCGCCAAAAAAAAAGCAAAAAAAAATAAAAAAAAATAAAGAGAGAACAAAAAATTCAGTGTGCTTCACAGTTGTTACGTGCCGCGCCGTGCTTTCGTTGGTGTTTTAGGCTCGCGTCTCTAGTACGGTCTAGCCTAGGATCAGCACAGTACCGACGTTGAGTGTTTATTCAGCTTTGCATCTCTGTTTTGATTACTGTTGATCTTTTTGCTACCATATTTGTCAAGCCTACCTACAACTCCACATATTTTCTACATCGTGCGTTTTGACACCTCCTGGCCATCGCTCTACCATATCTCTGAGAGTTTTGACCCGTTGGTTGTACATCACCACCTGCTGCTAGGTAAGAATCGGTAAGAACGTAAGAAAAGCTTGACGGATTTGTGCTTTCCACCACCCCACATCCATCCCATTAGTAGAAGTAGGATCATATTCCTGTGTGTTTTCTATTTCTGCTAACCATGCCAGGATCACATGTTGAAGTGGCGCGGGATGCACCCGATTGGGAGAACATGACAAACAAGGAGCTACATGATAAATTTGCACGTATGATGTCTCAACAGGTGCAGGACATCGAGACCACATTTACAGAGGCAATTGATGGCGTGGAGAAGATGATCGACACCAAGCTCGACGCCAAGTTTACTGAGTTGATCGCACGCCTACCTTCAGCACAGCCACAGCCACCGCCACTACCACGTGCATGACGTATTCTGTTTCCGCGAGGACAAGCTGCTGGTATTGGTGCTCCTCCTGCTGCTGCAGTTGCTGCTACTGCTGCAGCTGCTGCTTCTGACGTCAGCCAGGACGACAACTACGAGGGTGATTACGAGGAGGAGGTGGAACAGGAAGCGACCTATGAGCAGCCAGCTGGACGTCCACGTCCCAACATTCGCCACGGTCGACACCAACCACCCCCTCAGGTACGCGATGATGAACATGTGCCTAAACTTAAATTGAATCTTAAGCCGTTTGAGGGTAGATATATTCCCGATGCTTATCTTACTTGGGAGTTAGAAACTGAACAACGTTTTACATGTTTACAATATCCTGAGAATAGACGTGTTACTGCTGCTGTTTGTGAATTCACGGGCTTTGCATCTATTTGGTGGTCTGAACATTGTAGATTGCATGCTAATAATATTCCAACTACTTGGGCTGCTTTAAAAGATGCTATGCGTACTCGCTGGGTTCCTCCTTATTATCAACGTGAATTGTTACAAAAATTACAGCGTTTGAGACAAGGAAAAAATTCTGTAGAGGAATATTATCAAGAATTACAAACTAGATTGATTAGATGTGGCCTAGTAGAGGATAATGAAGCTATGCTTGCACGTTTTATGGGTGGCTTAAACAGGGAGATACAAACTATTCTAGAATACAAGGACTTTGCTACTATCACTCGTTTGTTTCATCTTGCTTGTAAAGCTGAACGTGAAGTGCAGGATCGACAGGCCGCTACGAGACCTAACTTTTCTGCAGGACGAAATACATCTTGGACATCGCGTGGAGCTTCTACATCCACACGTCCTGCTGCGCCACCATCTACTTCAGCCGCTCATTCTTACAGGGAGCCACCAAAACTGCCAGCGCCACCATTCAAGGGTGCACAGAGTGGTCCAGCGGCGAGTTCTTCTTCATCCATGGCGTCCACAGGGCAAACACGAGATCGTGATATTAAATGTCGCAGGTGCCAACGTGGAGGTCACTTCGCAAAAGATTGTCCCTCCAAGCGTATGATGACTATTACGGCGGATGGTGGGTATGAGTCAGCGAGCGACTATGATGAGGAGACTCTAGTTCTCATTGCTCATGAGGAACAGGGTGCCCATGATGATGCTCATGATATAGAGTATATGACTCCTGATGATGCAGATAAATATGCTAGTTTGGTTGCTCAACGTGTATTAAGTGTGCAGGTAACGAAGGCCGAGCAAAACCAGAGGCATAATTTGTTCCACACAAAGGGAGTGGTGAAAGAACGTTCGGTTCGCATCATCATTGACGGAGGGAGTTGCAACAACTTGGCTAGCATGGAGTTGGTGGAGAAGCTATCTCTCACCACAAGACCACACCCCCATCCGTACTATATTCAGTGGTTTAACAATAGTGGTAAGATTAAGGTAACGCGTTCTGTTCGTGTGCACTTTAGCATTGCTGCATATGCTGATTATGTTGATTGTGATGTGGTACCCATGCAAGCATGCTCTCTTTTACTTGGTAGACCATGGCAATTTGATAGGAATGTTGTACACCATGGTAGGACAAATCAGTTTACTCTAGTTCATCAGGATAAAAATATTGCTTTACTTCCTATGTCTCCTGAACAAATTGTGAAAGATGATCTTGCTAGAGCTAGTAAAGCAAAACAGGAGAAAAATAAGAGTGAGAATGAGATAGCAGCCAAAGAATTTGAGCAACAACATAAGACTAATAGCAAATCTTCTTCTGCTGTTTCTAATGAAATTAAATTGACTAGTCCAACTTTGCTTGCTACTAAGGTTGATATTTCAGATTTGGATGTTAGTCAATATGTGTGCTATGCTTTTGTGTGCAAAGAAGCTTTGTTTTCATTTGAGGAATTGCCTCCTTTGCCTCCTGTTGTCACTGACCTTTTGCAGGAGTTTATTGACGTCTTTCCACAAGACGTACCACCGGGATTACCACCTATTCGAGGGATTGAGCATCAGATTGACTTAATTCCCGGTGCTTCGTTGCCCAACCGTGCGCCATACCGTACCAATCCGGAGGAGACGAAGGAGATTCAGCGTCAAGTACAAGAGCTACTCGACAAAGGTTACATACGTGAGTCCCTTAGTCCTTGTGCTGTTCCTGTTATATTAGTGCCTAAAAAGGATGGAACATGGCGTATGTGTGTTGATTGTCGAGCCATTAATAATATTACTATTCGTTATCGTCATCCTATTCCTAGGTTAGATGATATGCTTGATGAATTAAGTGGCTCTACCATGTTTTCCAAAGTTGATTTGCGTAGTGGATACCATCAAATTCGCATGAAATTAGGAGATGAATGGAAAACGGCTTTTAAAACTAAGTTTGGATTATATGAGTGGTTAGTCATGCCTTTTGGGTTAACTAATGCACCTAGCACTTTCATGAGATTAATGAACGAGGTTTTACGTGCTTTCATTGGACGATTTGTGGTAGTCTATTTTGATGATATACTGATTTATAGCAAATCTTTGGAGGAACATTTGGATCATTTACGTGCTGTTTTTATTGCTCTACGTAATGCACGTTTATTTGGTAACCTTGGGAAGTGCACCTTTTGCACCGACCGAGTATCGTTTCTTGGCTATGTTGTTACTCCACAGGGTATTGAAGTTGATAAAGCCAAGATCGAGGCGATTGAGAGTTGGCCGCAGCCCAAAACGGTCACACAAGTGAGGAGTTTTCTTGGCCTCGCTGGATTCTATAGGCGTTTTGTGAGAGATTTCAGCACCATTGCTGCCCCTCTCAATGAGCTTACACGCAAGGATGTGCCTTTTACTTGGGGTACCGCACAGGAAGAAGCTTTCACGGTATTGAAAGATAAGTTAACACATGCTCCTTTGCTCCAACTTCTTGATTTTAATAAGACTTTTGAGCTTGAATGCGATGCTAGTGGGATTGGTTTGGGAGGTGTGTTATTACAAGATGCTAAACCTGTTGCATACTTTTCTGAAAAATTGAGTGGGCCTAGTCTGAACTATTCTACTTATGATAAGGAATTATATGCTCTTGTTCGGACATTAGAAACTTGGCAACATTATTTATGGCCCAAAGAATTTGTTATACATTCTGATCATGAATCTTTGAAACACATAAGAAGTCAAGCAAAACTTAATCGTAGACATGCTAAGTGGGTTGAATTTATTGAGACTTTCCCTTATGTCATTAAACACAAGAAGGGGAAAGATAATATTATTGCTGATGCTTTGTCTCGTCGTTATACTATGCTTTCACAACTTGACTTCAAGATATTCGGTTTAGAGACAATCAAAGAACAATATGCAAATGATGTGGAATTTAAAGATGTATTGCAGAATTGTAGAGAGGGTAGAACATGGAACAAGTTTGTGCTTAATGATGGATTTGTGTTCCGTTCTAACAAGCTATGCATTCCAGCTAGCTCTATTCGTCTTTTGTTGTTGCAGGAGGCGCATGGAGGAGGATTAATGGGACATTTTGGCGTGAAAAAGACGGAGGATGTACTTGCTACACATTTCTTTTGGCCAAAGATGAGACGGGATGTTGAGCGTTTTGTTGCTCGCTGCACTACATGTCAAAAAGCTAAGTCACGACTCAATCCTCATGGTTTATACATGCCTTTACCTGTACCTAGTGTTCTGTGGGAGGACATATCCATGGACTTTGTTTTAGGCTTGCCTCGAACAAAGAAGGGGAGGGATAGCATATTTGTTGTCGTGGATAGATTTTCTAAGATGGCACATTTTATACCATGTCATAAAAGCGATGATGCTGCTAATGTTGCTGATTTATTCTTTGGAGAGATTATTCGTTTACATGGTGTGCCCAATACTATTGTCTCGGATCGTGATACTAAGTTTCTTAGCCATTTTTGGAGATGCTTATGGGCTAAGTTGGGGACTAAACTACTCTTTAGTACTACATGTCATCCCCAAACTGATGGACAAACTGAAGTGGTCAATAGGACATTGTCTACTATGCTTAGGGCTGTTTTAAAAAGTAACTTGAAACTGTGGGAAGAATGTTTACCTCATATTGAATTTGCTTATAATCGTTCAGTGCATTCTACCACTAAAATGTGCCCTTTTGAGATTGTTTATGGTTTTCTACCTCGTGCACCTATTGATTTGCTGCCTCTTCCATCTTCGGAGAAGGTGAATTTTGATGCTAAGCAACGTGCTGAATTGATATTAAAAATGCATGAGTTAACTAAAGAAAACATTGAGCGCATGAATGCTAGATACAAGCTTGCTGGTGATAGGGGTCGAAAGCATGTTGTCTTTGAACCAGGAGATCTTGTTTGGTTACATCTACGAAAAGATAGGTTTCCTGATTTGCGCAAGTCTAAGTTAATGCCACGAGCTGATGGTCCCTTTAAGGTTTTACAGAAAATTAATGATAATGCATATAAACTTGAGCTACCTGCAGATTTTGTGGTTAGTCCCACATTTAACATTGCAGATTTGAAACCTTATTTGGGAGAAGATGATGAGCTTCCGTCGAGGACGACTTCAATTCAAGAAGGGGAGGATGATGAGGACATCCCTACTAATGTTACACCCATACCCTCACCAACTACACATACTGGACCAGTTACTAGAGCACGTGCACGTCAACTAAATTATCAGGTACTTTCGTTTCTTGCGAATCCTTCTATTGTTCATGAACATATGATGCTGCCTAAATTAGATACTTTTGTAAGATTAAGGTAACACCTAAGGAACCTTATTTGGGAGAAGATGATGAGCTTCCGTCGAGGACGACTTCAATTCAAGAAGGGGAGGATGATGAGGACATCCCTACTAATGTTACACCCATACCCTCAGCAACTACACATACTGGACCAGTTACTAGAGCACGTGCACGTCAACGAAATTATCAGGTACTTTCGTTTCTTGCGAATCCTTCTATTGTTCATGAACATATGATGCTGCCTAAATTAGATACTTTTGTTTTGCTTATGAATGAAGGACCTAGCATGGACAAGAAGGATGGTCATTGGAGCGAGATCAAGAATGGAGAAGAAGGTGCGCGCAGGGGAAAGTACAGTGGAGCTTCCAGTGGGGATTTTCGCACGTTGAAGCCACCATAAGGCATGCATGAAGGCTTGGACGGAATACACGAGATGCCACTTCATTATTTTCGTCCAAGAGCAATTATAGGTGCTGCGTCACCTTAATATTGGGCTGGGTCCATGTAATTTCGAAATACCACATTATAGGCTGTTTTTAGAGTCCGTATGTGTGGGGAAACCGAGTTAGGGTTGTTTTCGGGCCCCACCTCCAAGGGGTCACGAAAATCCCCTCTGTTCCCCCATATATACAGCCCTTAGGGCGTCGTTTAGACTTGGGTTTTAATTAGATTTAAGTTAGCCATAGCCGCAACTTCGAGTTCTTCGTTTGTGTCGTCCGACCAGGCCAAGACCGCATTGGAACTCCAACTTCTGTTAATCTTTCATCTTATATTCGCAATATCCAGATTGCAATTCTTAGTTCTTGTTTGTTCTTCGATTGCTTGCAGGAATTGACCTTCGTGGTCAGGTTGATCATGCATCCGCGGGATCAATAACCTCTCGGAGTTGGTTTAGCGATTGCTAAGGCGCAACGTCTTCGCACGTTCGTAGTCGGGTCGTGAAAGACTACTCCACCAAAATCGATCTCCACCATCTCATCGAAACATCGGGACACCTTCGCCTCTATCAGGAATGATCACAGTGGTGCTAATGATAACGTGTTGGTGAATCCACCCTAAGCAAAGGTGAACGATGAGAGGCTGTGTAGGAGTACACAGTGGGTTGTTTCGTTGAACACTGCCTTAGGCCCCGAGTTCCTGTTTTGTGATCCAAGACAAAGAGTATGACCACATGTAGGGTTTTAAGGGAACCCCGTCTGGCCTCTTTACGTACCCGATCCGATCCAGGAGTCACAATAGATTCGGGCTTTCCATTTGGGATATGCATAGAAAAACTATGAAGAAAAGGTTGCATCATATAGATATGTGGGTGGACCTGTGAGGCAGTGAAACCATCTGGCAGAGGTGGCGTCTCGGTCCCTTGCATTATCTGAGTCTGTTTCGTGGAACCGGCCGGACTCTCGAGCGGTGCCAGACTCAGGTAGTCGACTCCTGGATTAGAGAAGGTGATGTGAGGTTAGTGCCTTGGTTTCATCCATGCCCGACACCCGCTTGAAGGGTGACGAGAACGAGGCGATAAGTGATGACACGCGTGTGAAGATGTACACCCCTGCAGGGTTAATGAACTATTGAAATAGCCGTGTCCGCGGTTATGGACTACTTGGAGACCTCTAACTTATCCATAAACAACTTGAATGGATACTCATAAAACTCGCAAGATAAGCGTGAGTGCTATGGTGGGCTTCCTCGTGGGGAAGTCGAGGAAGTAACCATAGTGGTGTATTGTTTGGAGACATGTAGTGGACTCGTGTACGCTTCTTAACTCAAGTCTGGTACTCGTAGTACGGGACTAGCCAAGTCAAAGCTGGCACTTCTGCATGTTGAACCCCACCTCCTTTACCTTGAAACTTGAGCATGAGTAGTGTAGTTCTGATGTAAGTCTTGCTGAGTACGACTTTGTACTCACGTTTTCTTATTCTATGTTTTAGATGAGAAACCGGACCCCGATGGAGTCACCGACCTGAAGCTCGACGTTGACCTGGGTAGTATAGTTCCAGACAGCAGTCTGGTTCCTCGTGGAAGGGCATGTATGTTTACAAGGCTTCTCTAAGCCGTTTGTTAAACTTGTCTGTACTCAGACCTAAATTGCTTCCGTTGTATGATGTAATGTTGATCATAGACATGTGATCTTTGTATGCTCTATGTGTAAGTCAATAAAGATTACTTTGTAGAGTTATGTGATCATACCTGCTGTTCATACTAGGCATGTGTGCTGCGTGTATGTTTATAACATGCATGTCTTAGTATGGGTTTTTGAGACCTTAGTTGTGATCTGGCTGGCGGTCTTTTATACACCAAGTGGCCCTTAGATGTGCGCAGCTTGGGGCATCGCGATGCGATTGCACGTGACTCTGTCACGTGGCACACTTTGTTGTATGATCGAGCCCGCCCTAGACCCCGACTAAGTGATCGGGCTGGAGTAAGTCTATGTAAGAGTTAAGATTCAATCGATAACATGGTTGAGGCGACTTGTCTATGAGTATGGGATTCACCACCCATAAGCATTAGACTTGTGAGCGGACATTGAGGACCCATCTTAGTTGATCATCCGGCCTGGATGGGATGCCCCTCATGTTCGATGCTTTCCGAGAGTGTTCTATGCTTGGCCTTGTCTGCTTAGACAAGTGGGTACGGCTCTCGGCTCTCCATGTGATTGTATCGTGAATCGAATTACATACGCCTATTCCGGGTCCCGACAGACTTGGTATCAGAGCAGGACTGTCTGTAGGCTTATCAAACCCTTGGTCGAAGTCGAGTCTAGCACTCTATACTTATATAGTTACTCTGGGTATAAGGGAACAACGTAAGGCTTCTTTTTCTCCTTACCCTCATCGATCTGAGTTCTGAGTCACCCTTATCTTTTCTACGGGATGATAGGACTAGGCTCATCTATGTCTTACTAGAACATCTCGTTGTTTGCTTCCTTGTAGCCGTAGGAAAGTTGTGTTCGGTTGTCTAGAGTCGTTGTGCTTCCTATTTTGAGACTTCCTATGTAAGTGCTGTTGTTATGTTGTGAGAATTTTCATTTGTCTTGCAATTACAGCCGTTATGCTGTCCGAGTCATTCTAGGTTTCTTCATAATCTGATGCCTTTGCAAAATCCTTCTCTCCATTTTGGTTTTCCTTTTTGAAGAACTTCTAGGTGGCATGCCCGACAGTTCTCTAGAGTTTGTTGTAGGTTTTGTTCTAGAAACCTTTAGTGATTCAATTGCAGTTCTTCCTCCCACTTTAGATGTCTTCTAGCACGAAGAAGCACTCTAACCATCGTGTTGGAGTACTTTGCTACTCTGACATATCTGTTGTAGCCCCTAGTAAACCTTGGTCATCCTCTAGAAAGCTATCCAGAGATCCAACCCCTTAAACCTAGTCACCGACAGATATGTAGAATCCATAGTGGATCTTATACCAGGCACAACCTCAATTTCCATGCGCCCATATAGAATGGCCCCACATGAGTTAGCTGAGCTAAAAACCCAATTTGATGCTTCATTGGCAAAAGGCTTCATCCACCCTAGCTCATCGCCATGGGGTTGCCCCGTTCTGTTCGTAACGAAGAAAGATGGAACAGAAAGGATGTGCGTAGACTATCGCCTCCTTAATCTAGCGACGATAAAGAACACGTACCAACTGCCCAGGATCAATGATCTTTATGATGAACTTGCTGGATCCTCTGTCTTCTCCAAGATGGATTTGAGATTAGGTTATCATCAAATCAAAATCCGAAACGAGGACATTCCAAAAACGGCTTTTACTACTCGTTATGGTCTTTACGAGTACACCGTCATGTCCTTTGGTTTAACCAATGCCCCCGCCACATTCTCGCGCTTGATGAATTCGATCTTCATGGAGTACCTAGATGAATTTGGTGTGGTTTATCTTGATGACATTCTCATCTACTCGAAGAACGCAGAAGAGCACGCAGAACATCTTAGGTTGGTATTGATGAAACTTAGAGAGCATCGCCTTTATGCCAAGTTCTCCAAGTGTGAATTTTGACTACCAGAAGTGACCTACTTAGGCCACGTGATTTCTGCAAAAGGTGTTGCAGTCAATCCCGAGAGAGTTCAGGCCGTCCTTGACTGGACTCCACCTGAATCGGTTAAACAAGTTAGGAGTTTTCTTGGCTTAGCAAGCTATTGCCGCCGCTTCGTTGAGAATTTTTCTAAAGTTGCAAAGCCTCTTACTGAACTCCTCAAGAAAGATAAGAAATTCCAATGGACCCCCAAGTGCGAGGAAAGCTTTCAAGAGCTAAAAAGAAGATTGACTTCTGCACCCGTACTTGCACCTCCAGACACCAAAAGGGATTTCGAGATCTATTGTGATGCTTCACGGCAAGGGTTAGGATGCATACTTATGCAAGATCGACATGTGGTAGCTTATGCTTCACGCCAGTTGCGGCCACATGAAGAGAACTATCCTACCCATGATCTTGAACTCGCTGCCGTAGTTCATTCCCTGAAGACTTGGCGACATTACCTCCTTGGTAATCGTTGTGAGATCTATTCTGATCACCAAAGCCTCAAATACATATTCACCCAGCCAGATCTTAACCTCAGGCAAAGACGCTGGATAGAGTTGATAAAAGATTATGACTTAGGAATTTCTTACACCCCAGGCAAAGCCAATGTCATGGCTGATGCACTAAGTCGTAAGTCGTATTGTAACAACCTCATGTTACAACAGTATCAACCACTTCTTCATGAGGAATTTCGCAAGCTCAATCTTGAGATAGTTCCTCGTGGATCTCTTTTGAACTTGGTGGCGAAACCAACCCTTGAGGATCAAATCATAGCCGCCCAGAAACAAGATAGTAGTATTCAAGAGATCAAGCAGAACATTGTTAGCGGAGTTGCTAAATGTTTCTCTGCAAATGATCAAGGAACGATATTCTTTGAAAATCGTTTAGTAGTTCCTGAGAATGAAGACCTAAGGCAGCTGATCCTCAAAGAAGCTCATGACACTCCCCTCTCAATTCATCCCGGTAGCACAAAAATGTACCGAGATCTACGCCAGAGATTTTGGTGGACCCGGATGAAGAGAGACATTGCACAATTTGTTGCCGAATGTGATGTTTGTCGTCGCATTAAGGCAGAACACCAAAGACCTGCTGGTACTCTTCAACCATTGTGTATTCCCGAGTGGAAATGGGACAAGGTCGGTATGGACTTCATCACCGGCTTTCTAAAAACCCAGAAAGGAAATGATGCCATCTTCGTTGTCATTGACCGACTTTCAAAAGTTGCTCACTTCCTTCCAGTTCGTGAGTCTATAACTGCTAGTCAGTTAGCGGACTTGTATGTCTCTAGAATTGTGTCTCTTCATGGTGTTCCTTTGGAAATCAATTCTGATCGTGGTAGCCTTTTCACCTCTAGATTCTGGGAAAGTTTTCAAAATGCTATGGGAACTCATCTCTCCTTTAGTACAGCTTTCCACCCTCAATCTAGCGGTCAGGTTGAAAGGGTTAATCAAATCTTGGAAGACATGCTCAGAGCTTGTGTTATCTCTTTCATAAAGAATTGGGAGAAATCTCTTCCCTTCGCCGAATTTGCTTATAACAATAGCTATCAATCTAGTCTGAACATGGCTCCCTTTGAATTCCTCTATGGCCGACGATGTCGAACACCCTTAAACTGGTCATAAACCGGTGAAAGACAATTCTTTGGACCGGATATGATCAAGGAAGCAGAAGAGAAAGTTCGCATTGTTCGTGATCGATTGAAATCCGCTCAGTCTCGTCAGAAAAGCTACTTTGATCGTCATCATAGAGAAGAGAGCTACAATCTTGATGAGAAGGCTTACCTTCGGGTTACTCCTCTGAAGGGAACCCAAAATTTGGTATCAAAGGCAAGTTGGCCCCACGTTACATCGGACCTTTCCGCATTCTTGCTAAACGTGGGGAAGTTTCCTACCAACTTGAACTACCTCCGCACCTTTCCCGAGTACATGATGTATTCCGTGTGTCACAACTCAGGCGTCGCTTCAAGGACCCCATCCGCGAAGTCGACCATGAAACGCTTGATATCAAAGATGACCTTTATTATCGAGAGTACCCTGTTCCTATTCTTGATTCAGCAGAGCGTGTCACTCGTCGTCAGAAGATCAAGTTCCTCAAAGTGCAATGGTCACATCACTCCGAGAAAGAAGCAACGTGGGAAAGAGAAGACCGCCTCCGTGCCGAGTACCCCACCTTCCTCCCGACGACTTCTGAATCTCGGGACGAGATTCTTTTGAGTGGGGGCGAGTTGTCAGAACCCCAAATAGGGTAAGTGCTAGGGTTTGTTTGTGCTCTTTGCATCATGCAAAAATTCAAATGAAATTCAAAAATGGGGAAGCAGAAAGCCTTGAGAAATTAATTCAAATGGCCAGATAAAAATCTTTTTCCAAAAATCATTTGAATATTTGGAAAATTCCTATAAATGATGGTTATCATTTTAAAAGTGGTTTGGGTATTTTCCCATGCCCATGGAATATTCAAAAGTTCAAAAGGTGCCCTGGAAATTAAATTTGACCCCTATTTGATATGGAATTCAAATGTTTTGAATTTCAAAAATGCCCAAACCTTAAAAGTGGCTTTCTACTGGTCACTTGGGTTTAAAAAAATATATTGGGCATTTTACTAAAATACCTAGCTATTTTATTTAGCTAGGTCAATCAATAACAGAAAAGAAAACATAAAAGAAAGAAAAAGAGAAGAAAGCCCACCACACCCACTTACCTGGCCCAGCCTGGCCAGAAGCCGGCCCAGCCCACCATGGGCAGGGTCGTCTTCCTCCCAGCGCCAGGCAGGCAGGCAGCTCGATGGCGAACATGCAACCACCGCCGATGCCACCTCCTGCTCCCCCTCTCCTCATCTGCACGCCGTGGCGACGCCTGGAAGGCCCCTGCACCCTTTCCCCCTCCTCGCAACTTCTCTCCACCTCTCCCCCTCTGTCTGAACGCGAGACCGAGCGCTCGCCGGAGCGCGCGTCCGCGCAGCCGTGGCCAACTGCGACCAGGAGCCGGAAGACCATGTCCCTCCTCTTCTACGACGACGTCTGCCTCCCCTTGCAAGATCTTGGCGATCAATTCCGTCCACAGCCGCCGCTAGCCTCTTCGGGATCTCGCCGGAGCCGGAGAAGGCCGTTGTTGAATTAGTCGCCTCTGCACACTCCCATCCGTCGCCGTCACCTTCTTGAGCTCCAGGGTGAGAATCTGCATCGATTGCCCCTCTCCAAGCCTCCTCCTGTGCCTCCAATCGCCACTGGACATCCTCTGTTGCTCCGGCCGCCGCCCTCTTCGTCCTAGCCGTGGCCTCGAGCCCCCCCGTGAAACCCCAGTAGCCCCAGAAGACGTGCGGCGTCGAGAGCTACACGCCCATGCTCTCCCCTCACTCTCCCGTGCCCTCTAGCCCGATTCCGGCGAAGTCCGGCGGCTACAGTGTCAACGCCGGCGAGCCCCGCCATTAGGACTAAACTAATCCACCCCTAAACCACCCCTACAGAGATAGACAGGTGGGTCCCCTGGCCCCCTACACCCCTTTGTCCTTTGTTAATTAAATAGAGAGGGGTTAACCCCCTGTGACACTGACAGTGGTGGCCCACAGGTCAGCGCCCCCCCCCCCCTGACGTCACCCCTGCGTCATAGTGATGCAGTAAATGAAATTGAATTAAAAGAATTCCAGAAAAATCCAGAAATTGAATTAAACTTTGGAAATTCATATAAAATTCATACTAACTCCAAATTAAACATATAATATATGAAAAATTATCAGAAAAATGCAAGTATTAAGAATATGCAATTTGTTTTTATGTTTGACCATTTTGAAATGGGTGAACAGTAGCAAACATGCATATCGAGTTCTTTTGAATTCAAATTTGGACTGAATTTGCAAATGATTTTGCATTCCACTTGTTTTAAATGGAATTGTACCCACATTGCAACCATGAACATCGCCATTGCAATCTTATTCATGTGATTGTGCATTGTAATTTAATTTGATCCTATGATTGTCATGTTGCTAATAGAAGTGGAACCGGAACCGGAGGCCACCCCCTTCGTTGAAGACCCAGATACTAAACCTCGTCAGCAAGGCAAGCAAACCCCATTGATCATGTCTATAAAATCCTATTTCCCTCTCAGTCTCGCTTATGAATGTTTAGGAGATCACCGAGACACGTTCTTTCACATAGTTGAACCCATTACGATGCATGACCTATCATTTTGTCACCGTATTAAGCAAACCACAATCCTAGCAGATTTAGGAGTTGAATGATGAGCATGTGGCCCCTGCAACTGTTACAGTTTTTTGCTGCTTAGTGATACAATGAGGATGTTATGATTGTGAGTCACGATGGAATGATCACAGTGGTGGTAATGATAACGTGTTGGTGAATCCACCCTAAGCAAAGGTGAACGATGAGAGGCTGTGTAGGAGTACACAATGGGTTGTCTCGTTGAACACTGCCCTAGGCCCCGAGTTCCTGTTTTGTGATACAAGACAAAGAGTATGACCACATGTAGGGTTTTATGGGAACCCCGTTTGGCCTCTTTACGTACCCGATCCGGTCCAGGAGTCACAATAGATTCAGGCTTTCCATTTGGCATATGCATAGAAAAACTATGAAGAAAAGGTTGCATCATATAGATATGTGGGTGGACCTATGAGGCAGTGAAACCATCTGGCAGAGGTGGCGTCTCGGTCCCTTGCATTATTTGAGTCCATTTCGTGGAACCGGGCGGACTCTCGAGCGGTGCCAAACTCAGGTAGTCGACTCCTGGATTAGAGAAGGTGATGTGAGGTTAGTGCCTTGGTTTCATCCACGCCCGACACCCGCTTGAAGGGTGACGAGAACGAGGCGATAAGTGATGACATGCGTGTGAAGATGTACACCCCTGCAGGGTTAATGAACTATTCGAATAGCCGTGTCCACGGTTATGGACTACTTGGAGACCTCTACTTGATCAATAAACAACTTGAATGGATACTTATAAAACTCGCAAGATAAGCGTGAGTGTTATGGTGGGCTTCCTCGTGGGGAAGTCGAGGAAGTAACGCTTCTTACCTCAAGTCTGGTACTCGTAGTACAGGACTAGCCAAGTCAATGCTGGCACTTCTGCATGTTGAACCCCACCTCCTTTACCTTGAAACTTGAGCATGAGTAGTGTAGTTCTGATGTAAGTCTTGCTGAGTACGACTTTGTACTCACGTTTGCTTATTCTATGTTTTAGATGAGAACCCGGACCCCGATGGAGTCACCGACCTGAAGCTCGACGTTGACCTGGGTAGTATATTTCCAGACAGCAGTCTGGTCCCTCGTTGAAGGGCATGTATGTTTACAAGGCTTCTCTAAGCCATTTGTTAAACTTGTCTGTACTCAGACCTAAATTGCTTCCGTTGTATGATGTAATGTTGATCACAGACATGTGATCTTTGTATGCTCTATGTGTAAGTCAATAAAGATTACTTTGTAGAGTTATGTGATGATACCTGCTGTTCATACTAGGCATGTGTGCTGCGTGTATGTTTATAACATGCATGTCTTAGTATGGGTTTTCGAGACCTTAGTTGTGATCTGGCTGGCGGTCTTTTATACACCAAGTGGCCCTTAGATGTGCGCAGCTTGAGGCATCGCGATGCGATTGCACGTGACTCTGTCACGTGGCACACTTTGTTGTATGATCGAGCCCGCCCTAGACCCCGACTAAGTGATCGGGCTGGAGTAAGTCTATGTAAGAGTTAAGATTCAATCGATAACATGGTTGAGGCGACTTGTCTATGAGTATGGGATTCACCACCCATAAGCATTAGACTTGTGAGCGGACGTTGAGGACCCATCTCAGTTGATCAACCGGCCTGGATGGGATGCCCCTCATGTTCGATGCTTTCCGAGAGTGTTTTGTGCTTGGCCTTGTCTGCTTAGACAAGTGGGTACGGCTCTCGGCTCTCCATGTGATTGTATCATGTCTGGAATTACATACGCCTATTCCGGGTCCCGACACACCCCCTCATCAGTAGCCCCCGAGTGCCTGGGGGACTCAAAGAGTCGCGCAGGGACTCGAATTCATCCTTGTTCGCTTTCATATGCGCAGCGCGGCTGCGATTCGCTGGCATTTTTAGCCATGACAAATGTTTTTAGTTTTGAGGGATGGTAAGCTGAAAGGGCCCAAGGTAGTCTACTGATCGAGCCTTGGTGAATTGCGCTAGTGGAAAATACCTCAGTAGCCCAATCAAGCCCGTGTCCCTCGACACGAACTTGGGAACGACCGGTGTCTAGCAAAGTTCATGCCACTGCAGGTCTTATTGGATCAATGCTACCGGTCCCAGTAAATAGCCTTAACGCGCCTGTTATCGGCTCATCTCTCAATCATGTGAGCGCATGGAAAATGTCGGGAATGAAGTTGCGCTGTGGAAAGTCCCGGCCCGGCCGTCTGTGCAGCGGGGTCCTACCTACACGCTAAGCCTGCATGGCATCTGGGTACAGCAAGTCGCAGCCCAGGCATCATTTTTTATTGAGGCGCGGAGCCTGATTAGAGATGCACCCACTTGGAATAAACGATCAAGCAAGCTATTAGTGGTCACCCTTGGAGCTTTTGCGAACTCCGGCCAGGAAAACAAGAAAGCGCCCACTCGGAAAGTCATCGAGTGCGCGAGTAGATTATATTGTTGAATATTTGTTGAGCCTTTGCGAGTAGTCACCCGAATGCTTTTCTATCTTCAGGGTGAGGAAGCACCCAAACTCTGAAGGTATGTCGTTTCTGCTAGTGCGAGTAATTACTCGAGCACGTGTTTTCCTTCTGGGTGAGGGAGCACCAGAAACTCTGTAGTCGTTGTGGTTACAACTGGTGCGAGTGGCCACTCGAGTACGTCTTTGCCTTCTGGGTGAGGGAGCACCCGAACTCGAATAAAGGTACTCCCGATGGTAGTAAAAGATTTTCGAATAATATGAAAAAACTTGTGAGGAGAGGGATGCTGACTGAGGATGCGTACTCAATAAGCATTGCTGAGATGTGATGTTGCTTGGCCGACTGACAAGTTGTGTGGCTGTGGCGTCTGAATGCAAGTGACGTGACGCCATGCTGCCCGAAAATTTAGCACTTTGTGATTATTGCCCTCGTTTTTTGCGCGTAGTGGGCGATATGGTTGCTGCGCCGGATGAGTTTGCCATGCTTCTCGGTTGTTGTGGGATCCTTCCACGTCTGCGGGGTTCCAAGATTGACGGTGACTGGGGGTTCCATAGCTGTTGGTTAACTACCAGGGGGCTAGGTAGATTTTAGGTTTGACCCAGCCATTGCCTTCCCCTTATTGTTCTGCTTCTTCTTCCTTCTTCTGTTCTTTGCCTCCTGCCTCTTCACTTTATGCGGCTTCGCAGTGAGATCCAGGTCCAAGAGCCCTTGAAGTGCAGCGCAGGAGTCGGCTAGGATGACCGGTAGATGGGAGTGGTCTGCTTTCAGAGCTGCAGATCTAGATGACTTGGTAGAGGATGGCATGGTGGTGGATGGTGCCTCTCGGATTCCTGGGGATGAGGAGGTTCCCGCGCCTCGTCCTGATGAACGGGTATGCTTTCAGAGCTTCTTCCCTCGTGGGTTTGCGCTTCCTGTTCAACCTTTCCTCCTGGGGTTGCTTTTTGGCTATCAGTTGCAACTGCATGACTTGACCCCTAATGGGATACTGCACATTTCCTGCTTTATCACGCTCTATGAGGGCTTTTTGGGAATCTATACATGGTGGAAGAGTTGGTCTTATCTGAAGGATCGACACGTTGAGGGGCAACAATTTGGTCTTGCACCTTTTGATCCTGTTGCGCGAGCGGTTAAGCGATCCTCGTGGGCGCATTCTCTGTCTGCTCGTGAGGTGTCTCTTGTTCAGATGTTGGTGCAAAAGATTTCTGCTTTGAAGGACGAGTTTACTGGCGGCCAACTTATTTCTGTGTTTGTTAGGAGACGTGTCCATTCGCTTCAGCATCGGGTGCGCCCCATGTGGCAATATACTGGACCCGATGACTCAACCAGATGTTCGCCGGAGGAGTTCTCTGATGGTGACCTTTTGACTCGGGTCTACCAAGTTACGAAGTGTACGAGTATTGGGGAGGAAAGCCTCGTCCGTCCTTACGCTGCTGATTTACCTCTCCCCCAGGTATTTGTCTTGAGGTTTTTTTTTGTGATTTTGACTGGTGTCTGTTGATTATTGATGATGTTCTAACCTGCAGGACCATACTCCTTTGTTGAACAATCCGCCTCAAACTAAGGATGCGGAAGTACTTGATGAGCCTGGTGCGGCTGATGTTGGTCCTATGCCCGCGGGTGATGAGGGTGCTTCGGGTGCTAATGTTGGCGAGTCTGCGGGTGGGAAACCGTCGGTTGCTGATGACAATGAGGAATTGAGTCCTTTGCGTATCAAACGCAATCGCTCCTTGAGTGCGAGTGGCCGTGACGCAACGGGTGGTGGTGATGATTTGCCACCAGCCGTGCAATCTGCTATGTCGTGTCCTCCTTCGGCTGCTCCGAAAAAGCGCAAGTATGGGATGTTGCTTCGTCCGGGAGCTGCGCCTGTTGGGTTCGTACAACTTTCTGCTAGGTAATTTTGTTGTTTTGTTTGGACTCATGTTCTAATGATATGTTACTTGCACGACTGCTCCTGTTCCTATTGCTTCTTCTGCGAGTGCCGCTGTTGTTGATCTTCGTTCAACTGACTCTGGTGTGGCACCTGGCCGGCCTACTGACTCTGGTGTGGCAGCTGATCAGCCAACTGACTCTATGACTCCTGTGGCTTCAGGTGCGGGGACGGCCCCTGTGACTGCAAGCGCAAGGGGAACTTCTGCAACTGCTTCGTTTGGGGGATCTGCCGCGGCTCCTGAAGGAAACATTCCTCCAGATGTGAAACCAATGATTCCTGAGGAGCATTTCTTGGAAAGGAGGGATCCTACTTCTGAAGATAAAGCCAAGTTCTTTGATCGCATGGCTGAGCAGGTATGGGGTTTTTTGCTCTTCAAAACTATATTGGGTCGCGGCAGCGCTCCCGATGGGACTAGTCCCCGAGGCTGCGAGCAATCACTTTTGATTGGTTGCAGTCATAGACTTGTGATTCCCTTATTCAGTTGATCTTAGTACAGCATTGGGGGCACGGCAGTGCTCCCGATGGGAGTAGCCCCCGAGGCAGTGAGTAATCATTTGTGATTGGTTGCCGCCTTAGATTTGAATTTTCTGTTTACTTGGTTCTGACTTGTATTCTTTGGTTCTAGCCTTTGTTCTGGATGTGCGAGCGTGTGCTAACTGACGTTGATCGGTGGAGGCGCGCTCATGACTCCGTGCAGAGGAGCTTGACCACCATGAGGCATAAGGCTCCTTCTTCTTCCTTTTTATCTTCTTTGGTTGTTTGACTGGCCATTTTAAGTGATGCCCTCTCTACAGGTCGCAAGAAGGTTGCCGAGAAGCGAGCTGAGACTGCGAAAAAGGAGATATCTTCACTTTAGGCCTCTTTAGAGTCCAAGGAAAGGGAGCTTCAGGCGCAGCGTGGTGAGCTCGAACGGTTGAAACAGGTGGAGGAGCGGCTCCAGCATATGTAGGAAGTTGAGCGCGAACGCTTGCGCGACTTGGCGAGTTCTTTGACAAGTGATGAGACTGTTCTTCTTTCCTTTTGTTTTGAATTTTCCCTTGGCTTTCTAAGCATAGAATCTTCCCACTTTGCGCAGGCTTCGTGGGTGTTGAGGCGGTGGAGGCAGCTGCAGCGACGTCGGGCACTCTTCGCGGCATTGTGGATGCTATGTCGGGTGTTGTTGGAGCCGTAAGGGATGTTTGTGCTCGGGCTTCAACTCTTCTGAAGCTTCTTCATGAACATATGTTCCTAGATGAGGAGAAAAGGCCGGAGGGTCTCAACTCGCAGGTTGCTGCGTTTGGTCCGAATGGCGACCAGCTGGAAGGCTTGGTTCGTGAGAACGTGGTGAGTGGGCTTGCCACGTCTTTTGTTGTTCTTCTGGGGCATGGTGTTCCTATTGAGGATTCCACGGTGGATAGTCTGCCTGATTATATAGACGAGCAGAGTGCTCGAGCCACTCGGCTGGCCCGTTACCTACATCTGGTTGTGGAGGCTGATGTCCGCAATTCTATGGCCGAGGAGTAGGGGGAACTGGTTTTTGGAACTTTGTCTTGGAATTTGAGCTGTAATGTGCCTCCTGCGGGATGGTGGGTCTTTATAATTCGTGGAACTTCTTTGTCCTTTTTCTGTTGCTTGTTGTCCCCTTTTCCTTTGACTTGTTCTCCTTTGCGGTAGGCCACCCCGGGCGTTTCTCGGGCTTGGAATTTGCTGAAGGAGGATGCTCGCGAGGGTGCCTACGAGTCTGTTTGCTTGAGACTAAAAGAGGTCGAGCGCGAGATTGTTCGTCTCAAAGGTGATGTCGCGGTCCATCGCTCGAAACGTGAACGCGCTGAAGCTATTTTGGATACCCTTGCAGCTTGGGTGGTAAAGTTGTCTGATCTTCTGAAGGGTGAGTTTGTCTTTCTTTGACTGCTCGACTGTGCGAGGTTTTTTCCTTGTAATTGTTGCTAATCTTTGTTCTTCGTTACGAAGTGCTTGCTGGGCTATCTCGGGACGAAGAGGAGGCCGTACATTCGGAGTTCTTGCGGTTGGCGGACCCAGTCGTGCAGGCGAACAATCCTTTCTGGATGGATAGGGCGCATGCTCGAGTGTTCGCCATTCTTCGGATGCGGGTTGAAAGGGTGCCGCGGGATCTTGAGTACTTTTGCGGGGTGCTTGGCAGGATCTTTGATGAGTTTTATCCATTGGATCCTGTTCCATCGTCACTTGAGAGGCTTTGTCGGGTATTCTCTCAACCCGCGGACCTTCGCCGCGTAGTAAATCACCAGATTCATGCGGGAGCTCGCTGTGCGTTTGCCTTTGTCCATAGTCATTGGCCTGGGGTAGATATTATGTTGGCAGCTCAAGGTCGTCCTGTTGGTCGAGCTCAGCCGATGGATGACCATTACGCCGTAGCGGACAAGCCTGCGAGTCAAGTTGTGAAGTGGGTGGTCGAAGAGAACGACCGTCGTTTGGGTGCTCTGTGCAAAGTGAAATCACAGCCTGGAGATTAGGCTTTGCTTGGTGTAAATTATTCTTTGAGTTGTAGGTTGTCTTCTTCTGCTGGACAGCGTGTGCTGCGGTTCCCTCTGTCTTTGGTCTATTTTGCTGATCTATTAGGAATGAATCTCCTGAGTGTTGGGAGGCTGAGTCGTGCGGTGTGAGAGAGTCTTGGTGGTTTCCGAGTCTTGAGAAAGTAATTCCTCGGGGGGTGGCTGCTGCGAGCGAGCACCCAGGTGCCAACTTTTAAGTCGCTGAGGCGAATAACGCCTCGGGGGGTGGCTGCTGCGAGCGATCCCCAGAGTGCCAATTTTTGAGTCACGTAAGCGAATAACGCCTCGGGGGGTGGCTGCTGCGAGCGAGCCCCCGAGTGCCAATTTTTAAGTCGCGTAAGAGAATAACTCCTCGGGGTTGGATGCTGCGAGCGAGCCCCCGAGTGCCAATTTTTAAGTCGCGTAAGGGAATAACGCCTCGGGGGGTGGCTGCTACGAGCGAGCCCCCGAGTGCCAATTTGTAAGTCGCGTAAGTGAATAACGCCTCGGGGGTGGATGCTGCGAGCGATCCCCCGAGTGCTAATTTGTAAGTCGCGTAAGCGAATAACGCCTTGGGGGTGGCTGCTGCGAGCGAGCCCCCGACTGCCAATTTGTGAGTAAGTAATTTTTGGAAAAATATTTGCAGTATCTTTCCTGTTGTTCTTACACGAGGGGGCTGTTGAAGACAACCTTTTATTTGGATCGATGGCTTGACAGCCCTAGAAATGATGAGGACATCCCTACTAATGTTACACCCATATCCTCACCAACTACACATATTGGACCAGTTACTAGAGCTCGTGCACGTCAACTAAATTATCAGGTACTTTCGTTTCTTGCGAATCCTTCTATTGTTCATGAACAAATGATACTGCCTAAATTAGATACTTTTGTTTTGCTTATGAATGAAGGACCTAGCATGGACAAGAAGGATGGTCATTGGAGCGGGATCAAGCATGGAGAAGAAGGTGCGCGCGCGGGAAAGGACAGCGGAGCTTCCCGTGGTGATTATCGCACTTTGAAGCCACCATAAGGCGCGCATGAAGTCTTGGACGAAATACGCGAGATGCCACTTCATTATTTTCGTCCAAGGGAAATTATAGGTGCTGCGTCACCTTAATATTGGGCTGGGCCCATGTAATTTCGAAATACCACCTTATAGGCTGTTTTTAGAGTCCGTATGTGTGGGGAAACCGAGTTAGGGTTGTTTTCGGACCCCACCTCCAAGGGGTCACGAAAATCCCCTCTGTTCCCCCATATATACAGCCCTTAGGGCGTCGTTTAGACTAGGGTTTTAATTAGATATAAGTTAGCCATAGCCGCAACTTCGAGCTCTTCGTTTGTGTCATCCGACCAGGCCAAGACCTCATTGGAACCCCAACTTTCGTAATCAGTCATCTTATATTCGCAATATCCAGATTGCAATTCTTAGTTCTTGCTTGTTCTTCGATTGCTTGCAGGAATTAGACCTTCGTGGTCAGGTTGATCGTGCATCCGCGGGATCAATAACCTCTCGGAGTTGGTTTAGCGATCGCTAAGGCGCAACGTCTTCGCACGTTCGTAGTCGGATCGTGAAAGTTGCCTCCACCATAATCGATCTCCACCATCTCATCGAAACATCGGGACACCTTCGCCTCTATCAAGTGGTATCAGATTTCCAGGTTGCTCGGTGAGATTTACCAGTTTTCATAGTCTAGATTGGTTCTGTTCTTCATACCTACAGTCCACGAAAAAAAAAAAAAATTTCAGAGCAGTTTTTAGGCCAAAAATTTCAGGGGTGAAAAAATTTCGTGCCCATACGTTCCTTAGGTCCAGAAACTCATTTTGAGAAGTTCGCCACCATAGTGATTTTTTCGCACTTTTTCAGCCACCGCAGTCCCGCATCGCAAAAAAAAAAAAAAAAAAAAAAAACAGCAAAAAAAAAAAAAAAAAGAGAAAAAAAAATTCAGAGTGTGCTTCTCAGTTGATTACGTGCCGCGCCGTGCTTTCGTTGGTGTTTTAGGCTCGCGTCTCTAGTACGTTCTAGCCTAGGATCAGCACAGTACCGACGTTGAGTGTTTATTCAACTTTGCATCTCTGTTTTGATTACTGTTGAGCTTTTTGCTACCATATTTGTCAAACCTACCTACAGCTCCACATATATTCTACTTCGTGCGGTTGACACCTCCTGGCCATCGCTCTACCACATCTCTGAGAGTTTTGACCCGTTGGTTGTACATCACCACCTGCTGCTAGGTAAGAATCGGTAAGAACTGCAGAAAAGCTTGACGGATTTGTGCTTTCCACCACCCCACATCCCATTAGTCGAAGTAGGATCATACTTCTGTGTGTTTTCTATTTCTGCTAACCATGCCAGGATCCCATGATGAAGTGGCGCGGGATGCACCTGATTGGGAGAATATGACAAACAAAGCATTACATGATAAATTTGCACAAATGATGTCTGAACAGGTGAATGACATCGAGAACAGATTTACAGAGGCGATTGATGGTGTGGAGAAGATGATCGACACCAAGCTCGACGCCAAGTTTACTGAGTTGCTCGCACGCTTACCTATACAGCCTGCGGCCGCTCCAGCACAGCCACCGCCACCACGACGTGCACGACGTATTCTGTTTCCGGGCGGACAAGCTGCTGGTGCTCCTGCTGCTGCTGCAGTTACTGCTGCTGCTGCCTCTGACGTCGGCCAGGACGACAACTACGAGGGTGATTACGAGGAGGAGGTGGAACAAGAAGCGGCCTATGAACAGCCAGCTGGACGTCCACGTCCCAACATTCGCCACGGTCGACACCAACCACCCCCTCAGGTACGCGATGATGAACATGTGCCTAAACTTAAATTGAATCTTAAGCCGTTTGAGGGTAGATATATTCCTGATGCTTATCTTACTTGGGAGTTAGAAACTGAACAACGCTTTACATGTTTACAATATCCTGAGAATAGACGTGTTACTGCTGCTGTTTGTGAATTCATGGGTTTTGCATCTATTTGGTGGTCTGAACATTGTAGATTGCATGCTAATAATATTCCAGCTACTTGGGCTGCTTTAAAAGATGCTATGCGTACTCGCTGGGTTCCTCCTTATTATCAACGTGAATTGCTACAAAAATTACAGCGTTTGAGACAAGGAAAAAATTCTGTAGAGGAATATTATCAAGAATTACAAACTGGATTGATTAGATGTGGCCTAGTAGAGGATAATGAAGCTATGTTTGCACGTTTCATAGGTGGCTTAAACAGGGAGATACAAACTATTCTAGAATACAAGGACTATGCTACTATTACTCGTTTGTTTCATCTTGCTTGTAAAGCTGAACGTGAAGTGCAGGATCGACAGGCCGCTACGAGACCTAACTTTTCTGCAGGACGAAATACATCATGGACATCGCGTGGACCTTCTACATCCACACGTCCTGCTGCTCCACCCTCTACTTCAGCCGCTCATTCTTACAGGGAGCCACCAAAACAGTCAGCGCCACCATTCAAGGGTGCACAGAGTGGTCCAGCGGCGAGTTCTTCTTCATCCATTGCTTCCACAGGGCAAACACGAGATCGTGATATTAAATGTCGCAGGTGCCAAGGTGGAGGTCACTTCGCAAAAGACTGTCCCTCCAAGCGTGTGATGATTATTACGGCGGATGGTGGGTATGAGTCAGCGAGTGACTATGATGAGGAGACTTTAGTTCTCATTGCTCATGAGGAACAGGGTGCCCATGATGATGCTCATGATATGGAGTATATGGCTCCTGATGATGCAGATAAATATGCTAGTTTGGTTGCTCAACGTGTGTTAAGTGTGCAGGTAACGAAGGCTGAGCAAAACCAGAGGCATAATTTGTTCCACACAAAGGGAGTGGTGAAAGAACGTTCGGTTCGCATCATCATTGACGGAGGGAGTTGCAACAACTTGGCTAGCATGGAGTTGGTGGAGAAGCTATCTCTCACCACAAGACCACACCCCCATCCGTACTATATTCAGTGGTTTAACAATAGTGGTAAGATTAAGGTAACGCGTTCTGTTCGTGTGCACTTTAGCATTGCTGCATATGCTGATTATGTTGATTGTGATGTGGTACCCATGCAAGCATGCTCTCTTTTACTTGGTAGACCATGGCAATTTGATAGGAATGTTGTACACCATGGTAGGACAAATCAGTTTACTCTGGTTCATCAGGATAAAAATATTGCTTTACTTCCTATGTCTCCTGAACAAATTGTGAAAGATGATCTTGCTAGAGCTAGTAAAGCTAAACAGGAGAAAAATAAGAGTGAAAATGAGATAGCAGCCAAAGAATTTGAGCAACAACATAAGACTAATAGCAAACCTTCTTCTGCTGTGTCTAATGAAATTAAATTGACTAGTCCAACTTTGCTTGCTACTAAAGTTGATATTTCAGATTTGGATGTTAGTCAATATGTGTGCTATGCTTTTGTGTGCAAAGAAGCTTTGTTTTCATTTGAGGAATTGCCTCCTTCTTTGCCTCTTGTTGTCACTGACCTTTTGCAGGAGTTTATTGACGTCTTTTCACAAGACGTACCACCGGGATTACCACCTATTCGAGGGATTGAGCATCAGATTGACTTAATTCCCGGTGCTTCACTGCCCAACCGTGCGCCATACCGTACCAATCCGGAGGAGACAAAGGAGATTCAGCGTCAAGTACAAGAGCTACTCGACAAAGGTTACATACGTGAATCCCTTAGTCCTTGTGCTGTTCCTGTTATATTAGTGCCTAAAAAGGATGGAACATGGCGTATGTGTGTTGATTGTCGAGCCATTAATAATATTACTATTCGTTATCGTCATCCTATTCCTAGGTTAGATGATATGCTTGATGAATTAAGTGGCTCTACCATGTTTTCCAAAGTTGATTTGCGTAGTGGATACCATCAAATTCGCATGAAATTAGGAGATGAATGGAAAACGGCATTTAAAACTAAGTTTGGATTATATGAGTGGTTAGTCATGCCTTTTGGGTTAACTAATGCACCTAGCACTTTCATGAGATTAATGAACGAGGTTTTACGTGCTTTCATTGGACGATTTGTGGTAGTCTATTTTGATGATATACTGATTTATAGCAAATCTTTGGAGGAACATTTGGATCATTTACGTGCTGTTTTTATTGCTCTACGTAATGCACGTTTGTTTGGTAACCTTGGGAAGTGCACCTTTTGCACCGACCGAGTATCGTTTCTTGGCTATGTTGTTACTCCGCAGGGAATTGAAGTTGATAAAGCCAAGATCGAGGCGATTGAGAGTTGGCCGCAGCCCAAAACGGTCACACAAGTGAGGAGTTTTCTTGGCCTCGCTGGATTCTATAGGCGTTTTGTGAGAGATTTCAGCACCATTGCTGCACCTCTCAATGAGCTTACACGCAAGGATGTGCCTTTTACTTGGGGTACCGCACAGGAAGAAGCCTTCACGGTATTGAAAGATAAGTTAACACATGCTCCTTTGCTCCAACTTCCTGATTTTAATAAGACTTTTGAGCTTGAATGCGATGCTAGTGGGATTGGTTTGGGAGGTGTGTTATTACAAGATGCTAAACCTGTTGCTTACTTTTCTGAAAAATTGAGTGGGCCTAGTCTGAACTATTCTACTTATGATAAGGAATTATATGCTCTTGTTCGGACATTAGAAACTTGGCAACATTATTTATGGCCCAAAGAATTTGTTATACATTCTGATCATGAATCTTTGAAACACATAAGAAGTCAAGCAAAACTTAATCGTAGACATGCTAAGTGGGTTGAATTTATTGAGACTTTCCCTTATGTCATTAAACACAAGAAGGGGAAAGATAATATTATTGCTGATGCTTTGTCTCGTCGTTATACTATGCTTTCACAACTTGACTTCAAGATTTTCGGCTTAGAGACAATCAAAGATCAATACGTAAATGATGAGGAATTTAAAGATGTATTGCAGAATTGTAGAGAGGGTAGAACATGGAACAAGTTTGTGCTTAATGATGGATTTGTGTTCCGTTCTAACAAGCTATGCATTCCAGCTAGCTCTATTCGTCTTTTGTTGTTGCAGGAGGCGCATGGAGGAGGATTAATGGGACACTTTGGCGTGAAGAAGACGGAGGACGTACTTGCTACACATTTCTTTTGGCCAAAGATGAGACGGGATGTTGAGCGTTTTGTTGCTCGCTGCACTACATGTCAAAAAGCTAAGTCACGACTCAATCCTCATGGTTTATACATGCCTTTACCTGTACCTAGTGTTCCGTGGGAGGACATATCCATGGACTTTGTTTTAGGCTTGCCTCGAACAAAGAATGGGAGGGATAGCATATTTGTTGTCGTGGATAGATTTTCTAAGATGGCACATTTTATACCATGTCATAAAAGCGATGATGCTGCTAATGTTGCTGATTTATTCTTTCGTGAGATTATTCGCTTACAAGGTGTGCCCAATACTATTGTCTCGGATCGTGATACTAAGTTTCTTAGCCATTTTTGGAGATGCTTATGGGCTAAGTTGGGGACTAAACTACTTTTTAGTACTACATGTCATCCCCAAACTGATGGACAAACTGAAGTAGTCAATAGGACTTTGTCTACTATTCTTAGGGCTGTTTTAAAGAGTAACTTGAAACTGTGGGAAGAATGTTTACCTCATATTGAATTTGCTTATAATCGTTCATTGCATTCTACCACTAAAATGTGCCCTTTTGAGATTGTTTATGGTTTTCTACCTCGTGCACCTATTGATTTGCTACCTCTTCCATCTTCGGAGAAGGTTAATTTTGATGCTAAGCAACGTGCTGAATTGATATTAAAACTGCATGAGTTAACTAAAGAAAACATTGAGCGCATGAATGCTAGATACAAGCTTGCTGGTGATAGGGGTCGAAAGCATGTTGTGTTTGAACCCGGAGATCTTGTTTGGTTACATCTACGTAAAGATAGGTTTCCTGATTTGCGCAAGTCTAAGTTAATGCCTCGAGCTGATGGTCCCTTTAAGGTTTTGCAGAAAATTAATGATAATGCATATAAACTTGAGCTACCTGCAGCCTTTGGGGTTAGTCCCACATTTAATATTGCAGATTTGAAGCCTTATTTGGGAGAAGATGATGAGCTTCCGTCGAGGACGACTTCAATTCAAGAAGGGGAGGATGATGAGGACATCCCTACTAATGTTACACCCATATCCTCACCAACTACACATATTGGACCAGTTACTAGAGCTCGTGCACGTCAACTAAATTATCAGGTACTTTCGTTTCTTGCGAATCCTTCTATTGTTCATGAACATATGATACTGCCTAAATTAGATACTTTTGTTTTGCTTATGAATGAAGGACCTAGCATGGACAAGAAGGATGGTCATTGGAGCGGGATCAAGCATGGAGAAGAAGGTGCGCGCGCGGGAAAGGACAGCGGAGCTTCCCGTGGTGATTATCGCACTTTGAAGCCACCATAAGGCGCGCATGAAGTCTTGGACGAAATACGCGAGATGCCACTTCATTATTTTCGTCCAAGGGCAATTATAGGTGCTGCGTCACCTTAATATTGGGCTGGGCCCATGTAATTTCGAAATACCACCTTATAGGCTGTTTTTAGAGTCCGTATGTGTGGGGAAACCGAGTTAGGGTTGTTTTCGGACCCCACCTCCAAGGGGTCACGAAAATCCCCTCTGTTCCCCCATATATACAGCCCTTAGGGCGTCGTTTAGACTGGGGTTTTAATTAGATATAAGTTAGCCATAGTCGCAACTTCGAGCTCTTCGTTTGTGTCATCCGACCAGGCCAAGACCTCATTGGAACCCCAACTTTCGTAATCATTCATCTTATATTCGCAATATCCAGATTGCAATTCTTAGTTCTTGCTTGTTCTTCGATTGCTTGCAGGAATTAGACCTTCGTGGTCAGGTTGATCGTGCATCCGCGGGATCAATAACCTCTCGGAGTTGGTTTAGCGATCGCTAAGGCGCAACGTCTTCGCACGTTCGTAGTCGGATCGTGAAAGTTGCCTCCACCATAATCGATCTCCACCATCTCATCGAAACATCGGGACACCTTCGCCTCTATCAAGAAATGTAAAGTTGCTGCTAAGATAACTTGGGTCTTTGGCGTGTGGTGCCGGTGAGTCCTCTGGTTGCTGTTTTGGCTTCTAAGGGAGCACTTCTTCTTCTTGCGAGCCGACTCCGCGGGTTAGGAGTGCTCCAAAGGTTTCTGGTATTTTTTGGAACTCTCTGTCGCAGCAATCGGATCTGATGAAGCAGCCGCTGAATGTGATGACGCCACGCGGGCCTGGCATTTTGAGCTTGAGGTAGGCGTAGTGTTGTACTGCCATGAAGCGTGCGAAGGCTGGTCGACCGAGGATGGCATGGTACTGTGATTTCCAGTCGACCACTTAGAAGTCCAGTGACTCCTTGCGGAAGTTGCTTGCGTTGCCAAAGACCACTTCCAGCCTTATTTTCCCGAGGGGGTAAACTGCTTTGCCTGGCACGATTCCGCGTAAGGTTTTTCCTGAGGTCTTTAGTGCTGAATTTTGGATGAGCATTTCTTCCAGGATTTTTTTGAATATGATGTTGATTCCACTGCCACCATCCATGAAGACTCGCAACATGTCATAGTTTCTGATTCTTGCTTCGAGTACCAGTGCGGCATGTCCTGGACGCGGGACGGCTGGCGGGTGGTCTTCACGAGAGAAGGTGCTGTCAGTCCCTGACCCGCGCAGGTATTCTGGGATGGCGGGGTGCGAGGAGACTATGAGGGAAACTTGTTTGGTGACCTGCTTTTGCTGCCTGGTTGATGGTCTTCCTTCTTGGATCATATAGATTCGACTGTGTGCTTCTGGGTATTTTTCTTCTTCGTCGGGTGTCGAGCACCACTCCTGGATGGCTGCCACCTGTCTTGCTGGTGCGGCAGGTGTGGGTGGTGCATTGTGGGCGATTGTTCCGAAAACTATGCTTGCGAGAGGTTGTGCTGCTGGTGTTGTAGACCTGCTTTTTTCTTCTGAGAGCTCGGTGAAGCATCAGCAGTTTCTTAGGGTGTGTCACGATCTGAGCTCTCCGAGCTCTTTTTTAACCCATGTAGTGTGCAGGGCCCATCGAGCTGTTCCTTGACCCATGTAGTGTCGTCTCGTGGCTGTCTTGATCTCCAGTCTTTTTTCTGGACCTAGGGTGCTTCTTCTTGGTTGTCCCTCTGCTGCATCCTGTTGTCGTCTCGATGTCTGCCTTCTCTATCGTCTGGGAAACCGGCCCCGACCATGTCGGGTCCTCTGTCGTCGTAGAAGTTACGCCTGGGGCGCTTTCTTCTTCTTCTGTCGTACCCTCTGTCTCCGGTGTAGTAGTCGTAGTCGCGTTCTGGGTGTGCTAACTGGATTCTGACTCGTTTCGAATGGAGTCTTCTCCATCGGCCCAGTTGTTGGCTTGTTTTATTAACCGCGTGAGTGTTCTGACCTTTATCTGCCCGAGTTTTTCTTTGAAGTCAATGCGTTGTAAGCCTCTTCTGAATGCATCGATCGCACTTTCGTCTGATATGTCCTCAGCTGAGTTTTTTAGTATGGTCCATCGCTGGATGTATGCTCGCAGGGACTCTCCGGTTCCTTGCCTACAGGCTCTTAGCTCTTCGAGTGATGCTAGTCTCTTATAGGTGGATTTGAATTTCTTGATGAAGGCGCTACGAAACTGCTTCCAGGAACTGATCGATCCTCGTGGTAGGTTCTTCAGCCAGTGTCGCGCCGAGCTCTCGAGCATGAGCTGTACGTACTGCATTGCCGTGATGTTGGTTCCTCGTTGGAACTTGACGGTTGTGAGGTAGTGATACGTCCAAAACGTATATATAATTTAAGCTTGCTCCATGCCTCTTTTGTGTGATATTGCTATGATATTGATGAACTTCCATACAATTTTAATCATATTTGGACTAACCTATTAACTCAGTGCACCCCAGTGCCAGTTCTTGTTTTCTGCTGTTTTTCTATTTCAGGTTTCCCCCTTATTAAAAGTACCATAATATTTCCGGGAAAAATATAGGAAAAATCAGCGTACCAGAAGCTTCGAAAAAAGCCCGAGAGGGGCCAGAGGGGAGCCAGGGGGGCCCTAGGCAGCCAGAGGGCGCGGCCAGGCCCTTGGCCGCGCCAGGGGGGTGCCTGGAGCCCCTGGCCCACCTCTGGCTGCCCCCTTTCGCCTATTTATTACCCGTGACGAGAAACCCTCGGGGACGGAACCCTTTTTCGCGATCTCTCCTCTTATCCGCCTCCACCGCGCTTCCAAGATCGGGAGCACCAGAAGACCTCTTCCCGGCACCCTGCCGGAGGGAGGAACCACCTCCGGGAGCTTCTCCACCACCATGGATGCTCCCCGGATGAACCGTGAGTAGTCCACCTTGGACCATGGGTCTATGATCAGTAGCTATGTGATGTTCTCCTCTCCTCTTTGTTCTTCATGGATTAGACCTCGTGAGCTGCCCTACATGATCGAGTACATATGTAATCTTTTCTGCTTCTGCTATGCTGAGTTTGCTGGGATCCGATGGATTATGAGATTATGTTCATATTGTGATTGAGTTATATATTTGATTCTCCTCTTCTATATTTATGTTCTTGAGTAATTCTTGCATGTTCTCTGTTGTTGTTTATTGCTTTGGCCAAGTAGTAGGTAGTGACTCCAAGAGGGAGCGTTATGCTTGATTGTGGGTTCATGCCCCCCGGTGACTAGCTTGAGTGACAGAAACATGAGTCCAGGGGACGTGTTGTTGCCACAAGGGGGAAAACAACGGTGCTTGTACTTGCGGGTGCAAGGATTGTTTAATTTACACAAAGTTCTTTAATGCAGTTGTCTGTTGCTTCGAGTTTACACTTTGGGTGGGATTCGCAACTTAATACCAGCAGGATGTTCTGGATAGATATCTCAAGGTGGATGATTAGTGGGTAGATGAAGATGGATTTCGGTCTACTTGTCTTGGCATACCGCCCATGCTTTTGATCCTCTTCCTTTCTGCACAACATAATTAGCATTGGTTTGCGCACATAATCCTGTCAATTTCCCAGCTGTAATTTTTTTACCTCGCATGGCTATTTTATCGTCTTTTGGGAGAGAGACATCACTAGTGAACATCATAGGACCCAGGTCCATATTTCCAACACTGTTTACACCTTCAATTTACTTTCAGTATTTACTTTTCCGTAGCTATCACTTTTATCCCGTGTGTTTTATCCTTTGTAAACAACAAGGCCGGAGTAATTGACAACTCCTCTGTACTCGTTGGGAGCAAAGCTATCTGTTGTGTGTGCAGTCCAGGCAAAGCAAGTGATTATCATAAAACGGAGCCTCACTTGCCGAACCACCTACTTGTTGCCGTTGGAGTCCTCCTGGACGATACTCAACCTTAGCATTTTTGCTAAGGGAAATTTTCCGCTATCTACATCTCACCTTCCACTTGGTGTAACCAATGGGAGCGAGAAGTTATCTCGTGTATCAAGAAAATTTCTTGCGCCGTTGCCTGGGACTCCACTCTTCAAGATAGGGGAGTTGCACACTATCTTTTATCTTTGCTTTTTAGTCTTGTTAGTTTACCTTTCAGTTTTTATCTTTAGTGTCGTTTATCTTAAATCTAAAAAAAATATTATGTCTAGTTCCTTACTTGCCAATCAATGTCTGATTTCTTTGAAACCAGATCTTATTGGCATGGAGGATTTACAAAGGATCAACAAAAGTGGTACAAGGAACACCGCTTGTCTCAAAAGGGGATACACTTATGGAAACAAATACATCAGTTGTATGACTATGATAGAAACTTGTGCTCAATATATAATATATCTTTCTGCAGGGATGAATCTTGTTGCTTTATGAGGCACAAACACCTTGCTTTCCAATGTGAGTACAATGATGATGAAACCTTAGCTTCTTATGCTAAGAGAAATTATGATTTTGATGATGCAGAGCAAATAGAAGAATTTGTTGGTTATAAGGGTACCTATGAAATTACTTCTGTTCTTAAAAATATTGATGGTGCCCCTTACAAATATGAGAGTCTTGCTGTACTTAACTATTGTTTGTAAAATTACGATGCAAATTATTATATTACTGATCATCTTGAGAGAATCTCTCCCCAAAGGAAGAGACTAATGTTTTGAAGGACTCTATGGAAGAAGAAATTGTTGAACCTGAAAGCTCCTTGGTTGAAAAATAGGAGGAGAGTGACGAACAAAAGGAGGAAGCATGGAGCCATCCATGTCTACCTTCTAATGAGAGTAACTCTTTGAATCTTACCTTATATGAGTGTTATGATCCTATGGATTCTTTTGAAATATCCCTTTTTGATGAAGTTGATGCCTTCTATGCTTATGGCCGTGATGCCACTATGGATGATGCTTACGGAAATGAACTTTCTACAGTTCCTCATGTTAAGCATGAAATTTTTGCTATCGCACCCACATTTTATAGTCCTATTATCCTTTTGAAATCTCCAAATCATATTCCGGAGAATTATGCTCTTATTAAGGCTCAATGTGATGGGTTGCATTTATCTTATGTTCCTAAAGACCGTGTTGAAAACTATACACGTGTACTTGTAGGTCATGAACAACATGATTTATGTGATAGTTATATCCTTGATGGTGTTCATGATACTACTGAAAATTATTTTGAGAGAGGAAAGATTGGTTGTAGAAACTTTGTTACAAAAACACCTCTCTTCATGTTGAAAGTTTTGAAGTTGTTCTTCTTTTATCTTCCTATGCTTGTTATTTTGTGCTTTCACGATTTATTTTCTTACAAGTTTCCCATGCATAGGAAGTGGGTTAGGCTTAAATTTGTTTCATATTTTGTTCTTGATGCTCTCTTTTGCTTCAAATCCTTATTTTTACGAGAGCAACTTGTATGATCTTCATGCCTAGCTTGAAGGCGTAAAAGAAAGCGCTTTTGGGAGGCAGCCCACAACTAATTAGGTTTATTTTGCTTTTGTTGTGTCTTGATGTTTTTTACTACTGTAGCAACATCATTGTATATTTACTTTTCAAGCTTTGTGCCTTTTATAGCCTCATATGACAAGGGAAGTGAAAGTTGTCACATGTTGTCCAGAAAAAAGATTCTGTCCTCGTGACAAGAAAAATCAGAGAAAAATCCCAGTTCATATTTTTGAGCTGAATTTTTTACACAGCATGCTCTATACAATTACGAAACTTTAGTATGTTCTGAGTTTTTTTATTTGAGTTGCAGAAGTATCCCTAAAAAATTCTTTACTACCTGTTGGTCTGTTTTTAACAGATTATGTCCTATTTTGCCTTTTCTTCGTTTTGCAAATCTTATGCTTTCTTTTTCTTTGCAAAAACTTTTTGGCAATCTTGAGAAACAGTAGCTCTTAAAGATTATCTTTATTTCCAGTAGAGAAAAATTATTTTATTATGGGTACTAACCTCGCTAATCAGATTATGATGAGTTATGTATGAAGGGAGTTTTCAAGTGTGTGAGGGAAGATGATGAAAGAAGATTAAGAAGTGTCAAGAGTTCAAGCTTGGGGATGCCCCCATGCATCCCCAAGAAATATTCATGGAGACTCAAGCGTCTAAACTTGGGGATGCCCCCATGCATTCCCTTCTCCGTCGACAATTATCAGTTCGTCTCTCGTTTCACTACATTTTTATCACTTCATGCGTTATGTACTATTCTTGGAGCGTCTCGCTCTTAGGTTTTGTTTTTAGTTTTATTTAGCTTTGCTTCCTGATAATAACAAGTTATAACCCAGCTTTCTTTGTGTGGGAGAGAAACACGCTCCACTTCCAAAATTTAGAACACAACATAGGACCTTTTCCTGCTTATCTTTGATGTGTTTGTTCTTTATCTTTATCGTAGCTGCTTTCATGTTTTGCTCTTAGCTTTCATGCTTATCTTTTTAAAGAGCTTTTGTTTAGTTTTTTGCTGGAACTCTGTTGAGTTTTCATGTTTATCTTGTTTAGGGAGTTTGCATGTTGCACTTAGTTTTGTGTCTTGACTTGAAGTAGGTAATTGAGGTTTCTATTCTTTTGTAGTAGTAACTTGCAAAAGTTTTGATGTATTGTTTTGAGTAATGTTTGGACTTTTGGTGTCAAGAGCTTTAGCCTATTAGTGATAGATGTCTTATTTTGGGCAATCCATGTTTATTTTCAAAACCTACAAATTAGTTGAGAACTTTAGCTACCAGATTGATCACTACTCTTCGGAGGGGTCGAATATTACAGTACACTCACGTACCATGAGTCGAGGATGCGCAAGGATAACCAAACCCCCATACACTCCTCCTCGGGGTACTTGTATCTTTGTGAAACCTCCTTATTAGATTGAGAGTTACCGATAATAAGTGCATGAGTTCTTCGGACTAATGTGAGTATTCGAAAGTTGACACTTCCACCTTCCCATATTTTCCTAGCCGCTCCTGTGCCGTGCATTTCTTTCTTCTCACTCCGAGAGTTGGCGTCCACCTTCGCCGGCACATCCAAACCCTTGGCACGATACACTCTGTCATCAAAAGCCTCCTTATATCCTTCCTCAAAACAGCCACCATACCTACCTATCAAGGCATTTCCATAGCCTTTCCGAGATATATTGCCATGCAACATCCATCTTCTCATGACTTGATCTTCATGTCATACATGCTACTTGCTTGATCGATGAGCCGCGTGCTAGTTGGGCCTTGCCCTAATCATTACTACATGACGCGCTAGTATCATTGCATATCCTGCTACACTGACAGAGGCATACATTTGCATACATCATGATAGTTACATTTTCTTTATGATTTGAGTACTTTGTAAAGTGTGAAAGATCTTCTATACTTTTGGTAATATATAGACTGTTGCCCCTAAAGTGAGGAAAAGATCCCAAAGTGGACAAAATTAAAAGATCCTAAAGTGAACAAAATTAAAAGATCCTAAAGAGGACAAATGAGAGTTCAATAGAAAGAGCCATTGAGGGCACCAAAAAAAAGAAAAAAAAGAGAGAAGGGGGCACACTACTATTCCTTTTGAGAGATTCACACTCGTACTCCTTTTATCTTGTACTCCATAGAGATTATCATTCATGCATATAGCTATGTGGGGACCTTCACACTATAGAATTGGCTTGTATATTCCAATGCTGAGCCTCCTCAAATTAGCTCTAGGTCTTCTTGAGCAAGCAAGTTGGATGCACCCCCACTAGTTCCATTGGAGAGCTTTTAGCTCATATGTGCATCCGTTGCATGGCAATCCCTACTCCTCACATCATATCTATAATTTGGCTTTCTCTTGCCTACAATTTTCCTCATTGATGTGAGCCTTTCCCACCTTTTTTTCTTCCTCCTCCACCTTATTCTCTCTTTGCCATCCTAAGTGTAAACTTTCTTGCTTACGCTCATCCATTGCATGAGTGCTCAAAATGTCGAAAAGGAGTGGATCATTTTGACTTGTACCTGTCTAGTGGTCTGGGGATGAGTCAAGATAAGATTCCAAAGAAGACCAAGTGTGACACTTTAGTAGATTGAGTTCTCAACATAAAAATACTTTTTCTCGTATATCCCTATCCCCTTTCATGCACGCAAACACCATTTGGAGACATTCGAATCATGGACAGCGACAACTGTTGCACCTTTATGTTCTTATGTTGCTTGTTTCAATACTAGATATAGACTCTTGCCTGTTATGACTTGAATTGAATTGCATTCTTTGATTGCTTTACTTACAAAGTTCTTATATGGTTGTTAGCATGTCACCACAGAAATTATGCTTGTTATCATTTACCTACTCGAGGACGAGTAGGAATTAAGCTTGGGGGTGTTGATACGTCCAAAACGTATCTATAATTTTGCTTGCTCAATGCCTCTTTTGTGTGATATTTCTATGATATTGATGAACTTCCATACACTTTTGATCATATTTGGACTAACCTATTAACTCAGTGCACCTCAATGCAATTCTAGTTTTCTGCTGTTTTTCTATTTCAGGTTTCCCCCTTATTAAAAGTACCAGAAAAATTCTTGGAAAAATATAGGAAAAATCAGCGTACCGGAAGCTTTGAGAAAAGCCAGAGAGGGGCCAGAGGGGAGCCAGGGGGCCCCCCAGGCGGCCAGAGGGCGTGGCCAGGCCCCTGGCCGCGCCAGCGGGGCGCCTAGAGCCCCTGGCCCACCTCTGGCTGCCCCCTTTCGCCTATTTATTCCCCGTGACGAGAAACCCTCGGGGACGGAACCCTTTTTCACGATCTCTCCTCTATTCCGCCGCCGCCGCGCTTCCAAGATTGGGAGCACCAGAATACCTCTTCCTGGCACCCTGCCGGAGGGAGGAACCACCTCCCGGAGCTTCTCCTCCATCATGGACGCTTCCCGGATGTGCCGTGAGTAGTCTACCTTGAACCATGGATCCGTGATCAGTAGCTATGTGATGTTCACCTCCCCTCTTTGTTCTTCATGGATTAGACCTCGTGAGCTGCCCTACATGATCGAGGCACATATGTAATTTTTTCTGCTGTTGCTATGCTGAGTTTGCTGGGATCCGATGAATTATGAGATTATGTTCCGATTGTGATTGAGTTATATATTTTATTCTCCTCTTTTATATTTATGTTCTTGAGTAATTCTTGCATGTTCTCCGTTGCTGTTTATTGCTTTCTCCAATTAGTAGGTTGTAACTCCAAGAGGGAGCATTATGCTTGATTGTGGGTTCATGCCCGCGATGACTAGCTTGAGTGACAGAAACATGAGTCTAGGGGATGTGATGTTGCCACAAGGGGGAAAACAACGGTGCTTGTACTTGCGGGTGCAAGGATTGTTTACTTTACGCAAAGTTCTTTAATGCAGTTGTCTGTTGCTTTGATTTTACACTTTGGGTGGGTTTCGCAACTTAATACCAGCGAGATGTTCTGGATAGATATCTCAAGGTGGATGATTAGTGGGTAGATGCAGATGGATTTCGGTCTACTTGTCTTGGCGTACCGCCCATGCTTTTGAGCCTCTTCCTTTCTGCACAACAGAATTAGCATTGGTTTGCGCACATAATTATGTCAATTTCCTAGCTGTAATTTGTTTACCTCGCATGTCTATTTTATCGTCTTTTGGGAGAGAGACATCACTAGTGAACATCATAGGACCCAGGTCCATATTTCCAACATTGTTTACACCTTCAATTTACTTTTCCGTAGCTATCACTTTTATCTCGTGCGTTTTATCCTTGTAAAAAACAAGGACGGAGGAATTGACAACTCCTCTGTACTCGTTGGGAGCAAAGCTATCTGTTGTGTGTGCAGGTCCAGGCAAAGCAAGTGATTATCATAAAATGGCGCCTCACTTGCCGAACCATCTACTTGTTGCCGTTGGAGTCCTCTTGGACGATACTCAACCTTAGCATTTTTGCTATGGGAAATTTGCCGCTATCTACATCTCACCTTACACTTGGGGTAACGAACGGGGGCGAGAAGTTATCTCGTGTATCAGGTAGTCATCGAGCCATGCTTCTGGTTCTTCAAGCCAGTCATATTTGTGCGTTGTGGAGTTTAGTTTGAAGCCTTTCGGCATCCGCGTCTCGCGTATGGATCGCGTGAAGCATAGTGCGCCGCACGGTTCTATGTCTTCGTCGGATGTGTGCTCGTCTGAGTACTCTTCGCGGGCTGCACGCCTGCATCTTCCTCGATTGATTTTGGTCTGTGTAAGGTCGTTGCGTGCGTCTCGTCGATTGTTGCTACGTCGGTTGCCGTTGTCGTCCTTGTCATGGTCTTTGCTTCTGTTTCAGTGCTGGCGCCAGTCGTCGTTGTTGTCGTCTTCGTCGTCATCTGGTGAGCTGGGGTCTATTTTCGGTGTCTGTTCGCGAGGCACTCGCCTTGAGCCTCTTATTTTGGGTGCCGAGGCGGTGATGGCGTACTTCATTATCTTGAGTGCCATTTTCTGCCCCTTCTGAGCACGAGAGAGATATGCCTGGGCAGTTATGAGAGCTTCTTCTGGTGTGAGTTTCTCTTCTTCTTCATCGTCCTCTTCGAGCCTGAAGTCGTCGTCTAATTTGCGGGCAACTTGCTTATTATCGGTGCGTCTCGAGTTTCATAATCTAGATTTTCCTCGGGCGGGGGAGCCGTAATCAGAGGAGTCGCTTTCGGGTAGTGCTTTGCGGTTGGTCCTCGAGTCGATGGCGATTTTTCCTTGCTTCTCCAACTCTAGTCGTTGCTGTCTTGTTTTCTTGGTGATATCGCTCGCCACCTTGTTGTATGCTCTGAGCTCGTCGCGAGTTGCGTTCATTGGGAGTAGCTTTTCGTGCTTTACTGCGTTTTTTACTCTGGCGATTGCTTCTTTGGACAGGTAGATTTTTTCTATGGGATGGTCCTCTTTTGCCTCTTCTGAGATCTGACACCTGCTGCTCTCCGGCTCGTCGTTCTTGCGGTTGTTGTGCTCCTGTCTTTTGAATTCTGTTCTTGGTATGGTTCTTCGTTCTCTAAGGGTGACGGTAATCTGTCCAGCATTCTCAGGATCGCTGCTTTTTCTGTTTGAGCGTGCGTCTCTATAACTGCTCGGGTCGTCGTCTTGGCCTTTGTCGTCTGAGGTTGGCTCGCGGATGTCTGTCATGAACACCTGGAACGGTGCCCTGGTTGCTAGTCCGGTCACGTCTGTGATGCATTTCTTCCATGTGGACAATCCACTCGAGTAGTCGCGAGTGATGCAGTGCTTGGTGTTGGGGTGGGTGTCGCGGCAGACTCGCGGAGTTGCCACGTGGCCGGGTGTTTCGTCTTTGGTGGTTGCGATTGTTGCTCCGGGTGCTCGGGCGCGATCCGTGAGGCGAAGAGTGCCCCAATGGTTGACGTAGATCTGTACCGAAGGTCAGGTCGATGCCAACGCGTAGGTCGATGAAGGTTGGTCGCAGGGTCGGAAGGTGAGCCACGACCCCGAGGGACCCGAATAGATCGGAATCTGCTCGAGCCACGGAGTCGTCGCATGCTGGAGGAGGAGTCGATTTGATGGATGCTGATGAAGGGGCCGCCGAGACCGTGATTCCAACCTGTGAAGTCCCCACGGTCGGCGCCAATTGATGAGGATCAGCCTGGGAAAATCCCATGGTCAGGGACCTTGGGTTAGATCGTAGAGGAGGAACAGGTTGGCGATACTCGTCGGCTAATAGGAGAAACACTTCCTTCTCGATAATATTATGCGAGGGGGCGATTGATACGTCCCAAACGTATCTATAATTTATGCTTGCTCCATGCATGTTTTGTGTGACTTTGCCATGTTTTGGTTGAACTTTCATACACTTTTGAACCTATTTGGACTAACCTATTAACTCAGTGCACCCAGTTGCCAGTTTCTGTTTTCTGCTGTTTTTGTATTTCAGGTTTTCCGGCCATTAAAAGTGCTCCAAAAATTCCGGGAAAAATATATAAAAAATCAGCGCAACAGAAGCTTCCAGAATCACTAAGAGAGGGAAGGGGGGCCACCACTAGGCAGCCAGGACGGCAGGTGGCGCAACCCCACCCTGGGCCGCGCCAGGGACCCTCCTGACTGCCTCGTGGATCCCCTTGATGCCCCCCTTCGCCTATATTTACCCCTCGGGGTGGAAACCCCTAATATTGATCTCTTTCTGGCGAACTCCCCTCTGTACCGCCGCCGCCGCCGTTTCAAGATCGGGGCTGCCTGGAGAAGCTGCCCCGACACCCTGCCGGAAGGAGGAACCCCCTCCAGGAGACCATCCATAGCCATGGACGCCTCCCGGATGTGCCGTGAGTAGTCCCCCTTGGACCATGGGTCCGTGACCAGTAGCTATGTGATGAATCTCTCCCCCATTTGTGCTTCCACTTTCGAGTCCTCGTGAGCTGCCTCACATGATCGAGGAATCTATTTAATTTCTCCTGTTGCTATGCTGAGTTTGTTGGGATCTGATGGATTATGAGACTATGTTCAGATTCTGATGAGTAATATATTTGGTTCTTCTCTTTTATATTTTGTTCTTGAGTAAATTCTTGCATGTTCTCCATTGCGGTATTTTCTTTGGCCAAGTATTTTATTTGCAACTCCAAGAGAGAGCGTTATGCTCGATTGTGGGTTCAGCCCCTTGATGTCTAGCTTGAGTGACAGAAACATGAGACTAGGGGATGTGCTGTTTCCACCAAGGATAAAACAACGGTGCTTGTACCTGCGGGTTCAAGGATTGTTTATTTTACGCAAAGTTCTTTTAATGCAGTTGTCTGTTGCTTTGAGTTTACACTTTGGGTGGGATTCGCAACTTAATACCAGCGAGATGTTCTGGATAGATATCTCATGGTGGATGATTCGTAGTAGATGCAGATGGATTTCGGTCTACTTACCTTGGCGTACTGCCCATTGCTTTTGAGGCCTTCCTTTCTTTGCAGCATAGTTAGCATTGCGGTGCCTTCATAATCCTGTCAATTGCCCAACTGTGTTTTGTTTACCTCGCTAGCACTTTTATCGTCTTTTGGGAGAGAGACATCACTAGTGAAAATCACGGGACCCCGGTCCATCTTCACATTATTGTTCACACCCTCAATTTACTTTCAGCTTTTACTTTCCTTTGCACCTTTTATCTCTTGCGTTGATCCTTTGTAAACGACAAGGCCGGAGGAATTGACAACTCCTCTGTACTCGTTGGGAGCAAAGTTATTTGTTGCTCTGTGCAGGTCCACGACAACACCTTATATCCTTCCTCAAAACAGCCACCATACCTACCTATCAAGGCATTTCCATAGCCTTTCCGAGATATATTGCCATGCAACATCCATCTTCTCATGACTTGATCTTCATGTTATACATGCTACTTGCTTGATCGATGAGCCGCATGCTAGTTGGGCCTTGCCCTAATCATTGCTACATGACGCGCTAGTATCATTGCATATCCTGCTATGTGGCAGAGGCATACATTTGCATACATCATGATAGTTACATTTTCTTTATGATTGGAGTACTTTGTAAAGTGTGAAAGATCTTCTATACTTTTTGTAATATATAGAGTGTTTCCCCTAAAGTGAGGAAAAGATCGCAAAGTGGACAAAATTAAAAGATCCCAAAGTGAACAAAATTAAAAGATCCCAAAGAGGACAAATGAGAGTTAAATAGAAAGAGCCATTGAGGGCACCAAAAAAAAGAAAAAATAAGAGAGAAGGGGGCACACTACTATTCCTTTTGAGAGATTCACACTCGTACTCCTTCTTTTATCTTGTACTCCATAGAGATTATCATTCAGGCATATAGCTATGTGGGGACCTTCACACTATAGAACTTGGCTTGTATATTCCAATGATGAGCCTCCTCAAATGAGCTCTAGGTCTTCTTGAGAAAGCAAGTTGGATGCACCCCCACTAGTTCCATTGGAGAACTTTTAGCTCATATGTGCATCCGTTGCATGGCAATCCCAACTCCTCACATCATATCTATCATTTGGCTTTCTCTTGCCTACGATTTTCCTCATTGATGTGAGCCTTTCCCACCTTTTTTTCTTCCTCCTCCACCTTAGTCTCTCTTTGCCATCCTAAGTGTCAACTTTCTTTCTTACGCTCATCCATTGCATGAGTGCTCAAAATGTCGAAAAGGAGTGGATCATTTTGAATTGTACCTGGCTAGTGGTCTGGGGATGAGTCAAGATAAGATTCCAAAGAAGAAAATGTGTGACACTTTAGTAGATTGAGTTCTCAACATAAAAATACTTTTTCTCGTATATCCCTATCCCCTTTCTTGCACACAAACACCATTTGGAGACATTCGAGTCACGGACAGCGACAGCTCTTGCACCTTTATGTTCTTATGTTGCTTGTTTCAATACTAGATATAGACTCTTGCCTGTTATGACTTGAATTGAATTACATGCTTTGATTGCTTTACTTACAAAGTTCTTATATGGTTGTTAGCGTGTCACCAAAGAAATTATGCTTGTTATCATTTACCTACTCGAGGACGAGCAGGAATTAAGCTTGGGGGTGTTGATACGTCCAAAACGTATCTATAATTTTGCTTGCTCAAGGCCTCTTTTGTGTGATATTTCTATGATATTGATGAACTTCCATACACTTTTGATCATATTTGGACTAACCTATTAACTCAGTGCACCTCAGTGCCAGTTCTAGTTTTCTGCTGTTTTTCTATTTCAGGTTTCCCCCTTATTAAAAGTACCAGAAAAATTATGGGAAAAATATAGGAAAAATCAGCGTACCGGAAGCTTTGAGAAAAGCCCGAGAGGGGCCAGAGGGGAGCCAGGGGGCCCCAGGCGGCTAGAGGGCCTGGCCAGGCCCCTGGCCGCGTCAGCGGGGCGCCTAGAGCCCCTGGCCCACCTCTGGCTGCCCCCTTTCTCCTATTTATTCCCCGTGACGAGAAACCCTCGGGGACAGAATCCTTTTTCGCGATCTCTCCTCTGTTCCGCCGCCGCCGCGCTTCCAAGATTCGGAGCACCAGAATACCTCTTCCCGGCACCCTGCCGGAGGGAGGAACCACCTCCGGGAGCTTCTCCATGATGAGGACATCTCTACTAATGTTACACCCACATCTTCACCAACTACACATACTGGACCAGTTACTAGAGCACGTGCACGTCAACTAAATTATCAGGTACTTTCGTTTCTTACGAATCCTTCTAATGTTCATGAACATATGATGCTGCCTAAATTAGATACTTTTGTTTTGCTTATGAATGAAGGACCTAGCATGGACAAGAAGGACGGTCATTGGAGCGGGATCAAGCATGGAGAAGAAGGTGCGCGCGCGGGAAATAACAATGGAGCTTCCAGTGGGGATTTTCGCACTTTGAAGCCACCATAAGGCATGCATGAAGGCTTGGACGAAATACACGAGATGCCACTTCATTATTTTCGTCCAAGAGCAATTATAGGTGCTGCGTCACCTTAATATTGGGCTGGGCCCATGTAATTTCGAAATACCACATTATAGGCTGTTTTTAGAGTCCGTATGTGTGGGGAAACCGAGTTAGGGTTGTTTTCGGGCCCCACCTCCAAGGGGTCACGAAAATCCCCTCTGTTCCCCCATATATACAGCCCTTAGGGCGTCGTTTAGACTTGGGTTTTAATTAGATTTAAGTTAGCCATAGCCGCAACTTCGAGTTCTTCGTTTGTGTCGTCCGACCAGGCCAAGACCACATTGGAACCCCAACTTCTGTTAATCTTTCATCTTATATTCGCAATATCCAGATTGCAATTCTTAGTTCTTGCTTGTTCTTCGATTGCTTGCAGGAATTAGACCTTCGTGGTCAGGTTGATCGTGCATCCGCGGGATCAATAACCTCTCGGAGTTGGTTTAGCGATCGCTAAGGCGCAACGTCTTCGCACGTTCGTAGTCGGATCGTGAAAGTCGTCTCCACCATAATCGATCTCCACCATCTCATCGAAACATCGGGACACCTTCGCCTCTATCACTCCACCACCATGGATTCTTCCGGGATGAACCGTGAGTAGTCCACCTTGGACCATGGGTCTATGATCAGTAGCTATGTGATGTTCTCCTCCCCTCTTTGTTCTTCATGGATTAGACCTCGTGAGCTGCCCTACATGATCGAGGCACATATGTAATTTTGTCTGCTGTTGCTATGCTGAGTTTGCTGGGATCCGATGAATTATGAGATTATGTTCCGATTGTGATTGAGTTATATATTTTATTCTCCTCTTTTATATTTATGTTCTTGAGTAATTCTTGCATGTTCTCCGTTGCTGTTTATTGCTTTCTCCAATTAGTAGGTTGTAACTCCAAGAGGGAGCATTATGCTTGATTGTGGGTTCATGCCCGCGATGACTAGCTTGAGTGACAGAAACATGAGTCTAGGGGATGTGATGTTGCCACAAGGGGGAAAACAACGGTGCTTGTACTTGCGGGTGCAAGGATTGTTTACTTTACGCAAAGTTCTTTAATGCAGTTGTCTGTTGCTTTGATTTTACACTTTGGGTGGGTTTCGCAACTTAATACCAGCGAGATGTTCTGGATAGATATCTCAAGGTGGATGATTAGTGGGTAGATGCAGATGGATTTCGGTCTACTTGTCTTGGCGTACCGCCCATGCTTTTGAGCCTCTTCCTTTCTGCACAACATAATTAGCATTGGTTTGCGCACATAATTATGTCAATTTCCTAGCTGTAATTTGTTTACCTCGCATGTCTATTTTATCGTATTTTGGGAGAGAGACATCACTAGTGAACATCATAGGACCCAGGTCCATATTTCCAACATTGTTTACACCTTCAATTTACTTTTCCGTAGCTATCACTTTTATCTCGTGCGTTTTATCCTTTGTAAACAACAAGGACGGAGGAATTGACAACTCCTCTGTACTCGTTGGGAGCAAAGCTATCTGTTGTGTGTGCAGGTCCAGGCAAAGCAAGTGATTATCATAAAATGGCGCCTCACTTGCCGAACCATCTACTTGTTGCCGTTGGAGTCCTCTGGGACGATACTCAACCTTAGCATTTTTGCTATGGGAAATTTGCCGCTATCTACATCTCACCTTACACTTGGGGTAACCAACGGGGGCGAGAAGTTATCTCGTGTATCAGGTAGTCATCGAGCCATGCTTCTGGTTCTTCAAGCCAGTCATATTTGTGCGTTGTGGAGTTTAGTTTGAAGCCTTTCGGCATCCGCGTCTCGCGTATGGATCGCGTGAAGCATAGTGCGCCGCACGGTTCTATGTCTTCGTCGGATGTGTGCTCGTCTGAGTACTCTTCGCGGGCTGCACGCCTGCATCTTCCTCGATTGATTTTGGTCTGTGTAAGGTCGTTGCGTGCGTCTCGTCGATTGTTGCTACGTCGGTTGCCGTTGTCGTCCTTGTCATGGTCTTTGCTTCTGTTTCAGTGCTGGCGCCAGTCGTCGTTGTTGTCGTCTTCGTCGTCATCTGGTGAGCTGGGGTCTATTTTCGGTGTCTGTTCGCGAGGCACTCGCCTTGAGCCTCTTATTTTGGGTGCCGAGGCGGTGATGGCGTACTTCATTATCTTGAGTGCCATTTTCATATTGCGATTTGCCCCACCCTTTCTGCCCCTTCTGAGCACGAGAGAGATATGCCTGGGCAGTTATGAGAGCTTCTTCTGGTGTGAGTTTCTCTTCTTCTTCATCGTCCTTTTCGAGCCTGAAGTCGTCGTCTAATTTGCGGGCAACTTTCTTCTTATCGGTGCGTCTCGAGTTTCATAATCTAGATTTTCCTCGGGCGGGGGAGCCGTAATCAGAGGAGTCGCTTTCGGGTAGTGCTTTGCGGTTGGTCCTCGAGTCGATGGCGATTTTTCCTTGCTTCTCCAACTCTAGTCGTTGCTGTCTTGTTTTCTTGGTGATATCGCTCGCCACCTTGTTGTACGCTCTGAGCTCGTCGCGAGTTGCGTTCATTGGGAGTAGCTTTTCGTGCTTTACTGCGTTTTTTACTCTGGCGATTGCTTCTTTGGACAGGTAGATTTTTTCTATGGGATGGTCCTATTTTGCCGCTTCTGAGATCTGACGCCTGCTGCTCTCCGGCTCGTCGTTCTTGCGGTTGTTGTGCTCCTGTCTTTTGAATTCTGTTCTTGGTATGGTTCTTCGTTCTCTAAGGGTGACGGTAATCTGTCCAGCATTCTCAGGATCGCTGCTTTTTCTGTTTGAGCGTGCGTCTCTATAACTGCTCGGGTCGTCGTCTTGGCCTTTGTCGTCTGAGGTTGGCTCGCGGATGTCTTCCATGAACACCTGGAACGGTGCCCTGGTTGCTAGTCCAGTCACGTCTGTGATGCATTTCTTCCATGTGGACAATCCACTCGAGTAGTCGCGAGTGATGCAGTGCTTGGTGTTGGGGTGGGTGTCGCGGCAGACTCGTGGAGTTGCCACGTGGGCAGGTGTTTCGTCTTTGGTGGTTGCGATTGTTGCTGCGGGTGCTCGGGCGCGATCCGTGAGACGAAGAGTGCCCCAATGGTTGACGTAGATCTGTACCAAAGGTTTGGTCGATGCCAACGCGTAGGTTGATGAAGGCTGGTCGTAGGGTCGGAAGGTGAGCCACGAAGCCGAGGGACCCGAATAGATCGGAATCTGCTCGAGCCATGGAGTCGTCGCGTGCTGGAGGAGGAGTCGATTTGATGGATGCTGATGAAGGGGCCGCCGAGACCGTGATTCCAACCTGTGAAGTCCCCACGGTCGGCGCCAATTGATGAGGATCAGCCTGGGCAAATCCCATGGTCAGGGACCTTGGGTTAGATCGTAGAGGAGGAACAGGTTGGCGATACTCGTCGGCTAATAGGAGAAACACTTCCTTCTCGATAATATTATGCGAGGGGGCGATTGATACGTCCCAAACGTATCTATAATTTATGCTTGCTCCATGCATGTTTTGTGTGACTTTGCCATGTTTTTCTTGAACTTTCATACACTTTTGAACCTATTTGGACTAACCTATTAACTCCGTGCACCCAGTTGCCAGTTTCTGTTTTCTACTGTTTTTGTATTTCAGGTTTTCCGGCCATTAAAAGTGCTCCAAAAATTCCGGGAAAAATATATAAAAAATCAGCGCATAAGAAGCTTCCAGAATCACTAAGAGAGGGAAGGGGGGCCACCACTAGGCAGCCAGGACGGCAGGTGGCGCGACCCCACCCTGGGCCGCGCCAAGGACCCTCCTGACTGCCTCGTGGATCCCCTCGATGCCCCCCTTCGCCTATATTTAGCCCTCGGGGTGGAAACCCCTAATATTGATCTCTTTCTGGCGAACTCCCCTCTGTACCGCCGCCGCCGCCGTTTCAAGATCGGGGCTGCCTGGAGAAGCTGCCCCGACACCCTGTCGGAAGGAGGAACCCCCTCCAGGAGACCATCCATAGCCATGGACGCCTCCCGGATGTGCCGTGAGTAGTCCCCCTTGGACCATGGGTCCGTGACCAGTAGCTATGTGATGAATCTCTCCCCCTTTTGTGCTTCCACTTTCGAGTCCTCGTGAGCTGCCTCACATGATCGAGGCATCTATGTAATTTCTGCTGTTGCTATGCTGAGTTTGTTGGGATCTGATGGATTATGAGACTATGTTCAGATTCTGATGAGTAATATATTTGGTTCTTCTCTTTTATATTTTGTTCTTGAGTAAATTCTTGCATGTTCTCCGTTGCGGTATTTTCTTTGGCCAAGTATTTTATTTGCAACTCCAAGAGAGAGCGTTATGCTCGATTGTGGGTTCAGCCCCTTGATGTCTAGCTTGAGTGACAGAAACATGAGACTAGGGGATGTGCTGTTGCCACCAGGGATAAAACAACGGTGCTTGTACCTGCGGGTGCAAGGATTGTTTACTTTACGCAAAGTTCTTTTAATGCAGTTGTCTGTTGCTTTGAGTTTACACTTTGGGTGGGAATCGCAACTGAATAACAGCGAGATGTTCTGGATAGATATCTCAAGGTGGATGATTCGTAGTAGATGCAGATGGATTTCGGTCTACTTACCTTGGCGTACTGCCCATTGCTTTTGAGGCCTTCCTTTCTTTGCAGCATAGTTAGCATTGCGGTGCCTTCATAATCCTGTCAATTGCCCAACTGTGATTTGTTTACCTCGCTAGCACTTTTATCATCTTTTGGGAGAGAGACATCACTAGTGAAAATCACGGGACCCCGGTCCATCTTCACATTATTTTTCACGCCCTCAATTTACTTTCAGCTTTTACTTTCCTTTGCACCTTTTATCTCTTGCGTTGATCCTTTGTAAACGACAAGGCCGGAGGAATTGACAACTCCCTGTACTCGTTGGGAGCAAAGTTATTTTTTACTGTGTGCAGGTCCACGACAACACCTTAGTCAGGAAGCAATTTCTGGCGACGTTGCCACCTACTTGTATCTCCTGAGTCCTACTGGTTCGATAACCTTGGTATCTTCACCGAGGGAAACTTGCTGCTGCACTGCATCTCAAACCTTCCACTTGGGGTAACCAACGAGGGGCGAGAAGCCATCAAGCAAATTTCTGGCGCCGTTGCCGGGGACTCAAGTCTACAAGATAGGACAGTTGCACACTATCTTTTACCTTTGCTTTTTAGTCTTGTTAGTTTACCTTTCAATTTTTACTTTTGTGTCCTTAATCAAAAATACCAAAAATACCTGCTGCAACTATGGGTTTCAATGAAAACACTAAGTTGTGTGACTTCACTAGTCACAACAACAGTGACTTTATCTGCACTCCTATTGCTCCACCTGCCACTTCAGCACCTTCTTATGAGATTAAACATGCTCTGCTTAACCTTGTTATGAAAGATCAATTCTCAGGAGCAGGAGAAGATGCTGCCTTGCACCTAAACAACTTTATCGAACTCTGCGACATGCAGAAGTACAAGGAAGTGGATGGAGACATCGTCAAGCTGAAGATTTTTCCTTTCTCTTTGAGAGGAAGAGCGAAGGAGTGGCTACAATCTTTGCCCAAGAACAGTATCGATTCTTGGAGCAAATGCAAAGATGCTTTTATAGGGAAGTCCTATCCCCCTGCTAAAATTATTCAATTGCGGAGTAACATTATGAATTTCAGGGAATTGGATAATGAACACGTTGCCTAGGCTTGGGAACGTATGAAGAGGCTTGTCAAGAACTGCCCCACACATGGACTAACTACCTGGATGGTTATCCAGACTTTTTATGTACGCTTGAACTTCACCTCGCGGAACTTGTTAGATTCGGCCGCGGGAGGAACTTTTATGTCAATCATGCTTGGTGCTGCCACAAAGCTACTTGATGAGATGGTGCTGAACTACTCGCAATGGCACACCGAGAGATCTACAACCAATAAGAAGGTAAACTCTGTCGAGGAGATCTCCTCTTTAAATGAAAAGGTTGACCTTATCATGTCTCTACTTACCAAGCAACCCTCTATTGATCCTCAAGATGTTCCTTTAAATTCTTTGGTTGCTCAGGAGCAAGTAGATGTTAATTTTGTCTCTAGAAATAACTTCAACAATAATGCTTATAGGAGTAACTTTGGTAGCAACAATCCTAGGCCTTTCCCATCCAACAACTATGGGAACAACACTTATCCTACCACCAGCAACTCCTACAGCCAGAACTATAGGGAAAAAGACCTGCACAGCTATGAGAAACTTGTAGAAATAGAAAAGGCCAACAAAAACTATATGCACACTCAGTTTGAACCAAACAATGCCTTTTCTAGACAATTAGATGAGCACTCCTCTATCCTGCAAAACATTAGCAAACAGCTTGAGCGCCTCAACGGTGACATTTCCAGTCTCCAAACTAGACTCACTCCCATCGAGACTTATGTTTCAAACATGTCTCATACCCAATCTACCTTGATAAACCAAATGGCATCTAAATCTGAAGTTGTACCCAAGGAAGAAGAGAGAATTAAGAGCCTTCCTACCTACCACACAGTAGCCACTATCCAAGTAGTTGAGGATGTCCAAACTATTAGCACCCATGACACCCCAAGTCCCACTGGACCTATTAATGGTGATGCTACCACCTCAACCTTAGAAGAGGAAACCTCTATGAACATAGAGGCTTTCAAACAAGTGAGCTTAAATGATATCACTACTTCCTTGGTAGATAGTAGTGACTTAGACTTTGACAACTGCACTTTACCAGAAGTTATTGGTTTCCTACACAAGATGTCTAGAGACCCCCACACTAGCACACTCAATCTTGCCTTCACAGAGCATATCACCAATGCTCTAATCAAAGTTAGGGAGGAGAAGCTTAGACTAGAAGCCTCCATACCTAGGAAGCTAGAAGATGGTTGGGATCCTATGATAAAAATTAAATTGAATAACTTGTCTTGTTATGCTCTTTGTGATGTTGGAGCAAGTACCTCTGTTATGCCCAAAAGAATGTATGATATGCTTGAATTGAAACCTTTTGATCCTTATTCTTTTGGTGTTCGTCTTGTTGATTCTTCCGTAAAGAAACCTTTGGGGAATATCGACGATGTTCTTATCATTGTCAATGAAAAATATGTTCCCGTTGATTTCACTATTATGGACATTGAGTGTGAGCCCTCTTGTCCAATTATTTTGGGACGTCCTTTTCTTCGCACAGTTGGTGCTATCATTGACATGAAAGAGGGGAGTATCAAATTCCAATTCTCTCTCAAGAAAGGGATGGAACTTTTCCTAGGAAAAAGATTAAGTTACCTTTTGAGTCCGTCACACGGGCTAGTTATTCTCTTGAAAAGACTTGATCTTCTGCTTTAAGCCTAGCTAATGGCTCTAAAGAAGCGCTTTCGGGAGGCAACCCGCAACGAATTTAGGTTTTTATTTTTGCTTTTGTTCTGTTATTAGTGTTCTTGATGATTGTTACTACTGTAGCAACATCATTGTATCTTTAATTTTCAAGCTTTGTGCCAAGTTTAGCCTCATATGACAAGGGGAGTAAAAGTTGTGACATGCTGTCCGGAAAACAGATTCTGTCCTCGTGACTAGAAAAATCATAGAAAAAACCCAGTACATCTTTTTGAGCTGAAATTTTTACACAGCGTGCTCTATACAATTACGAAAATTGCGTATGTTCTGAGTTTTTTTATTTGAGTTGCAGAAGTACACCTAAAAAATTCGTTTCTACCTTCTGTTCTGTTTATCACAGATTCTGCCACGTTTTGTCTCTCTTCACTTTTGCAAACTTTAAGCTTGCTTTTTCTTTGCAAAAACTTTTTGGAAATCTTGAGAAACAGTAGATATTCAAGGTTATCTTTAGTTGCAGTAAAGGAAAAATATTTTATTAGGGTACTAACCTCTCTAATCAGCCTACAATGAGTTATGTATGAAGGGAGTTTTCAAGTGCGCGATGGAAGGTGATGAAAGAAGATTCAGGAGTGTCAAACGCTCAAGCTTGGGAATGCCCCCGATGCATCCCCTTCTTCATCAACAATCATCAGTTCGTCCCTCGTTGTACTATATTTTTATCACTTCATGCGTTATGTGCTATTCTTGGAGCGTCTCGCTCTTAGGTTTTGTTTTTAGTTTTCTTTTGCTTTGTTTGCTGTAGTAACAAGTTAGATCCCAGCTTACTTTCTTTTGTGTGGGAGAGATTCAGGCTCCGCTTGAACTAGAACTCCTCATAGGATTTGCATGCTTATTCTTTTAGCTGTGAGCTGTTCTTTGTCTTTTCTTAGCTGTTGTTCTGTTTAGTTGTAGTGCTTTAGTTTTTCTAGAGCTTTTCTTTTGTCATTAGGTTGAACTTTCTATAGGTTGCATGTTTTATCTTGTTAGAGAGTTTTCCTGTTGCACTGAGTTCTGTGTCTTGACTGAAAGTAGGTAGTTAAAGTTGTTGTTCTCTTTGTAGTAGTAACTTGCAATAGTTTTGAGGTATTGACTAGAGTAATGTTTGAACTTATGGTGTCAAGAGCTCTTGCCTATTAGTGATAGATGTCGTATTTTGGGAAATCCGTGTGTTTTTCGAAAACCAAAAAACCCCTGTTGAGAACTCTAGCTACTAGATGAATCACTAACCTCTGGAGGGTTCGAATATTAGAGTACACTCACGTACCATGAGTTGAGGATGCGCAAGGATAACCAAACCCCCGTAGACTCCTCCTCAGGGTACCTGTCTCTTTGTGAACCTCCTGATTAGATTGAGAGTTACCGATAATAAGTGCATGAGTTCTTCGGACTAATGTGAGTATTCGAAAGTTGACACTTCCACCCACCTATACTTTTTCCAGCCTCTTCGGTACCGTGCATTGCCCTTTCTCACCTCGAGAGTTGGCGCATACTTCGCCGGTGCATCCAAACCCTTGGCATGATACGCTCTGTCATCATAAGCCTCCTTATATCTTTCCTCAAAACAGCCACGATACCTACCTACAAGGCATTTCCATAGCCTTTCCGAGATACATTGCCATGCAACATCCACCTTCTCATGACTTGATCTTCATGTCATACATGCTACTTACTTGATCGATGAGCTGCATGCTAGTTGTGCTTTTCCCTAATCACTGCTACATGACGCGCTAGTATCATTGCATATCCTGCTACACTGGCAGAGGCATACATTTTCATACATCATGATAGTTACATCTTCTTTATGATTTGAGTACTTTGTAAAGTGTGAAAGATCTTCTATACTTCTTGTAATATATAGAGTATTGCCCCTAAAGTGAGGAAAAGATCCCAAAGAGGACAAAATCAAAAGATCCCAAAGAGGACATCTGAGAGTTAAATAGAAAGAGCCATTGAGTCCACCAAAAAATAAAAATAAAGAGAAAAAGTGAAAAGAAAAATAAAAACAGAGAAGGGGGCATACTACTATTCCTTTTTAGAGATCCACACTAGTACTTCATCTTCTATCCTTTGTACTCCATAGAGATCATCATCATGCATATAGCTATGTGGGGACCCTTCACACTATAGAACTTGGCTTGTATATTCCAATGATGAGCCTCCTCAAACGAGCTCTAGGTCTTCTTGAGCAAAGCAAGTTAGATGCACGCCCACTAGTTCCCTTGGAGAGCTTTTAGCTCACATGTCCATCCGTTGTATGGCAATCCTTGCTCCTCACATCATATCTATCATATGGCCTTCTCTCGCCTATGATTGTCCTCATTGATGTGAGCCTTTCACACCTTTTTGTCTTCCTCCTCCACCTTCTTTCTGTTTCGCCTTTTAGGTGTCAACTTTCTTTCTCACGCTCATCCATTGCATGAGTGCTCAAAATATCGAAAGGGAGTGGATCAGTTTGACTTGTACCTGGCTAGTGGTCTGGGGACGAGTCCAGATAAGAATCCAAAGGAGACCAAGTGTGAAACTTTAGTAGATAGTTGTTCTCAACAACTTTTTTCTCTTTCTTCCCAGTCCCTTGCTTGCACGCAAACACCATTTGGAGACATTCGAGTCACGAACAGAGAGAGCTCTTGCACCCTTTGTTCTTTTGTTGCTTGTGTCAATGCTAATATAGACTCTTGCTTGTTAAGACTTGAATTGAATTGCATGCTTTGATTGCTTTACTTAAAAGTCCTTATTTGTTTGTGTGGCATGTCAACACAGAAATTATGCTTGTTATCATTTACCTACTCGAGGACGAGCAGGAATTAAGCTTGGGGATGTTGATACGTCCCAAACGTATCTATAATTTCTTCTTGCTCCATGCATGTTTTGTGTGACTTTGCCATGTTTTGCTTGAACTTTCATACACTTTTGAACCTATTTGGACTAACCTATTAACTCAGTGCACCCAGTTGCCAGTTTCTGTTTTCTGCTGTTTTTGTATTTCAGGTTTTCCGGCCATTAAAAGTGCTCCAAAAATTCCGGGAAAAATATTTATAAAATCAGCGCAATAGAAGCTTCCGGAATCACCAAGAGAGGGAAGGGGGGCCACCACCAAGCAGCCAGGAGGGAAGGTGGCGCGGCCCCACCCTGGGTCACGCCAGGGACCCTCCTGACTGCCTCGTGGGTCCCCTCAATGCCCCCTTCGCCTATATTTACCCCTCGGGGTGGAAACCCCTAATATCGATCTCTTTTTGGAGAACTCCCCTCTGTACCGCCGCCGCCGTTTCAAGATCGGGGCTGCCTGGAGAAGCTGCCCCGGCACCCTGCCGGAAGGAGGAACCCCCTCCGGGAGACCATCCATAGCCATGGACGCCTCCAGGATGTGCCGTGAGTAGTCCCCCTTGGACCATGGATCCGTGACCAGTAGCTATGTGATGAATCTCTCCCCCTTTTGTGCTTCCACTTTCGAGTCCTCGTGAGCTGCCTCACATGATCGAGGCATCTATGTAATTTCTGCTGTTGCTTTGCTGAGTTTGTTGGGATCTGATGGATTATGAGACTATGTTCAGATTGTGATGAGTAATATATTTGGTTCTTCTCTTTTATATTTTGTTCTTGAGTAAATTCTTGCATGTTCTCCGTTGCGGTATTTGCTTTGGCCAAGTATTTTATTTTCAACTCCAAGAGAGAGCGTTATGCTCGATTGTGGGTTCAGCCCCTTGATGTCTAGCTTGAGTGACAGAAACATGAGACTAGGGGATGTGCTGTTGCCACCAGGGATAAAACAACGGTGCTTGTACCTGCGGGTGCAAGGATTTTTTTACTTTACGCAAAGTTCTTTTAATGCAGTTGTCTGTTGCTTTGAGTTTACACTTTGGGTGGGATTCGCAACTTCATACCTGCGAAATGTTCTGGATAGATATCTCAAGGTGGATGATTCGTAGTAGATGCAGATGGATTTTGGTCTACTTACCTTGGCGTACTGCCCATTTCTTTTGAGCCCTTCCTTTCTTTGCAGCATAGTTAGCATTGCGGTGCCTTCATAATCCTGTCAATTGCCCAACTGTGATTTGTTTACCTCGCTAGCACTTTTATCATCTTTTGGGAGAGAGACATCACTAGTGAAAATCACGGGACCCCGGTCCATCTTCACATTATTGTTCACACCCTCAATTTACTTTCAGCTTTTACTTTCCTTTGCACCTTTTATCTCTTGCGTTGATCCTTTTTAAATGACAAGGCCGGAGGAATTGACAACTCCTCTGTACTCGTTGGGAGCAAAGTTATTTGTTGCTGTGTGCAGGTCCACGACAACACCCTAGTCAGGAAGCAATTTCTGGCGACGTTGCCACCTACTTGTATCTCCTGAGTCCTACTGGTTCGATAACCTTGGTATTTTCACCGACGGAAACTTGCTGATGCACTGCATCTCAAACCTTCCACTTGGGGTAACCAACGAGGGGCGAGAAGCCATCAACGATTACAGTGGAAGTCTAGGCGAGTTCGCGCAAGACCGGAGGTGTTGATTGTAGATTGGATGTCCTGAGACGTCCCCCCTCCCAGCCTTTATATACTAGTCTAGGTCTCGAGGAGTCCGTCTCAGGTTACACAGACAATTGCCTAATTCTAGCCTTGCCTTGAACGCCAAGTCTTGACTTTCTTATATGGTCGCGAACTCCTACGTCGGTGCCTAGAGTAGGCCAGTCGTGTGCCTGTTGAAGCTTCCAGCGGGCCTCTTGTTTTCGTATGCACCAGGTATCCTCACACGCAGGAGTCGTGGGTTCACCCCCTGGTCAAGGTCCTAGGACGGGTGCAGGGAGGCGGGAAAGGGTCCGCATCAGACGGATATTGCCTGATCCAGGCCGCGCGGTTGAAGATCAAAGGGTGGCGGCATCGTGAATCCTCTGTCCATGGAGCGATTTTGCTCGGTCGGCTGTCGCCATGGTGCTCGTTGGTGCGGCGCCTCGTGGTGCACGGGCAAGAGAGGGAGGGAGCTAAGAGGAGGATTGGAAGGAGAACGGCGTGGGGAGGAGCTGCTCACCGGGGCTGCGTGCCTCGACGCCGGCGACGGCGTCCATGGGAAGGCGCTCAGAAACGACGCGACGACTTGGCTCCGTCTCCAGCACGGGCTCGGGGATCGAGGCGTCCTCGGTCGTTGGATCGTTGATCCAACGGTGCAGATCAGGGGGAGCTGCTCTTCGGATCTGGTGGGCAAAACGGGTGGTGGCCCTGGGTTGGGGTGGTGCGGAAAGAGAGGAGTAGGGGCTAGGGTTTCTCTAAATTAGGTAGGGTTGCACTGTTATATATAGCAGGTGGGTGCTTGGGAGGGGTTTTGGGCCACAAAATGGCCTGTTTCGGATCCAGATTTTGGGTGTGTTAGATTCCGAAGATAAGAGCGGAATCATGTAGTCCGGCTAGCAGCGCATGTGGCATTTTCCCAACGTTCACCTACCCGACGAAGTCGGAGTTACATCGGCTACTATGCCTGGCACATCCGATCGTTCACCTACCCGACGGATTTGGAATCGCACGAAATTCAAACCACACACTCTCTACAACATAAGTACGTCGTCACCATGTGTCACGCACAACAGAGAACGTCAACTATCGCCCGATAAAATAACCCATTTAAATATAAATGGGGGTTTTCGCGCTGATGGTGAAGGCTTGTCTTGTGCCGGAAGTTGCGACGGTGATTGGGTGAAACCCGGTGTCGCAAAAAGTCGTGTGCCATGGTGGAAAGGTTCGGTCATGTATGCCGGTACGAGAAGGAGGGGGAAATACAATCACCAGTTAATAAATTGGCAAAACAAATACTGCAAACAATGCTAGCAATCAGCAAAATAAAGCAACAAACATTTTTTTAATTTGGGTGAAAATCCTGGGCTGTTACAATACAACACCACCAACAAGGGATCTCGTCCCAAGATCCTGGACGATCCGAGGGAGAGGAGGGGAGAGAAAAGAGAGTCGACGATCTTCAACACCACCAACAAGGGACTCTTCTCCATGACGACGACGAACTTCCGTCGAGATAAATTTCCGCAGAGAGACGGCAACGTCGGAGAACGAAACCATCGAGAGATCAAGAGAAAGAACAATAGTTCAAAGCGACGATCAAGAGAAGCATTCTCACTCAAAGCTTGAGGACACTAGGAAAGAGGGTTGAAGTCAACAGACGACCAAGATGGTATCCGGAGTCGGAGAAGCTAAAGTTACTACATGAATTCCCAAACCTAAAATCGGAATCGAGACAATACGCTACAAGAAAGGCACTGTAACTATTCTGAAACTCCACACACTCGAGATCCTAAAGTTTGAAAGGGGATAAGGCGAGAGTAAAACACTTACGAAACTTGTCTTGACCAGAGCAAAGGTAAGAAGTAAAAATATCCTACTCTCTGATAACTATCTTAGTAACTACAAAATAGTTTTTTTCTAGACTCGACTTCGACAGAAAAAGGGATCCTACGGTCGGTAAGGCTCTGATACCAAGTTGTAAGTCCCGATATGCGTACTATTCTAGATCTACATGTTTCCATCCAGATCCGGGGACGAAGCACATATCGGTCCCACCGCGACATATGACACAGCCATATTCCCCATATTTCCAACATGATATCACAACATTACAGCTACATGGATACAACATCTCATACAATTCAACATACAATTGCCTCAATACATCAACGGAAGATACATGTCTGAGTACAGACTACAATCAAATGGCTAGTGGCAAAGTTAAAACACACCATTCCCATAACCACATGGGTCCAGGCTCTCCACCGGGATCCGCCTAACTATTTGTCGTCGAGTCTCCCCAAAGGCGCCAGAAGAAGGTTCATCGAGCTCCTCTTAAGTCCAAGATCGTTTGCATAACGTTTGTAACAGAGAAAACAAGGGGTGAGCTATATCAACAAGCCTTGTAACTAACTTCTCACAGTAAGATGGGGGTAGTGGTGAGGTTGCAGCCGCACTAGCAATATATGAGGTGGCTAACGGTCTATTTAGAGTAAGATGAGAACCAAGCAGTCGATGAGGAATCGCCTGAAACAAGTCGTCTATCAGCTACTCACGCGAACATAACACCTATCGTATCCTTCTTCTCCCCTTCGCATCCCGACGATGAAGAAGCAGTCAAGGCACACACATGTTGATCAAGTTATTAAGATTATTTCAGTTGTAGTTGTCTATGAACAAGGAGTAGGTCTCAAGTCGTCCATAACCATGGAAACGGATTCTCGAAAAGATTTAACCCTGCAGGGGTGTACCAACTTCCCATTACAAGGCTACGCACCCACGCCCATCTCTCTCAATTGCTACCCATCACAGGCAACCATTTTATGATTTAGTTCCGAGAGATCCAAAACGACATTTCCCTCTAACTAACAACGCACAAATCTGGGTGGCCCCTGGAGAGTCGACACCCAATCGAAGAGTCGTCCGCACTCTCGAATCGGACTCTTACGGCTGACGCAGGTCGGATTAACGGGTCACCTTACATGGGGCCGGGTCCTAGCTGATCGGGTGGACCAATAGAGAAACCATGTCTCCGCTGGCCCAAGTTGTTTTAAAGGATATCTTCTAGGAGCAACCCGACAGACATATATGCATGGTTTTCAAATGTTAAATCGGCTTGGGCCACCTCTATAAATGTTTGAAGCTAGTAGGTAAGAAAAGGGGACCCCATAGTATCCCACACGCGATTAGGCACGCTCATCAAGAGACACAATACCCGGAACTCCGGTCCTAGGTGACTCGAATGGAAAAACATCGGGGCGGAATAGCCTAGACCGTCCATCCTTCGTCGAGTATAGTCAACAATAATCACATCATCCACAATAATATAATAATATGATAGCCCAATCCAAGGAGTAACATGATAATAGTTAATAGCATCCTAAGTATGCATACTAAGCAGTGGTTAAGCAAGCAAGGTACATGGCCAAACAATGGTTTGCTAGGATGTCAAGGACATGGTTGTTTGGGTTTATTTGAGAGGAATAAATATGAGGTGATAGGATCAAGCAATCGTTCTATCCTATACCTAAGCACAAGTGAGCTGAAAGTTATATGTATGATATATGCTCCCCTTACCTTATGAGAAGATGAAACCGAAGGTGTAGTCGATCACAAGCTCGCAATGTCTCCGAGAGTACTCGCGGAAGCACAAAAAAAGGAAACACTGGAAAAACAATCGACGGAGATGCATCTATTACTACGAAGCAATCACGAGCAAGCAACAACAAGAAGGCAACACGATACAACTCAAGACGATATCGCATCTATTGTCGAGAGCGGTTACTAACAGGTTAAGTGAAGTATCGGTCGCACACGACGATACCGCACATTTAGACATGGTTCAAGTTGTTTAGCTACACAACATGAGCAAGGTTGTTTACATGGCATCTCACCCAAGCATGGCATATCACACAATCATGGCAAGAGGTGAAGCATAAATGGGCTAGGCCCAGCAGGAGGAGCAAAAAAACAGGGAGCCTCATGTTGTGGGCTTGGCCCATGGAGCAGCGGTCGAGGGGTTGCGCGGCTCCGGCCTGGGCGACGGATAGCCACGGGATGGGGCGCTAGACGGGCTGCGGTGAGATGGGCCGGGGCGGGGCACGCTGGGCCGTGGAGGCTGGGCTGGTGGTGAGCCCAATTGGCGGTCAACGCGACGGGCGGTTGGAGCGCTCGTGATCCGTCCCGACGGGAACTGACAGCGGAGGCTGTCGGCTCTGGCTGTCTTCCGGCAAGGAGGTCCGAGGACGGGCGTAGGGAGGCAAGAAAGGGGCCACAACAGACGGTTTTTTCCTGATCCAGGCCGCGCGGTTGAAGGTCCAGGGGTGGCGGCATCGTGAATCCTCTGTCCATGGCAAGCTCTGGCTCGGTCGGCCGTCGCCATGGCGCGCGGTGGCGCAGCGCCTCGTTCTACACGGGGAAGAGAGGGAGGGAGGTGAGAGGATGAGTGGAAGGAGAACGACATGGGGAGGAGCTACTCACTGGGGCTGTGTGGCTCGACGCCGGCGTCGGCGTCCACGGGAAGGCGCTCGGGCACAACGCGACGACGCGGCTCAGTCTCCAGCTTGGGCTCGGGGCTTCAACAGGGGAGGGAATTCAGGCGTCCTCGGCCGTTGAATCCTTTGATCCAACAGTGCACATCAGGGGGATTTGCTCTTCAGATCTGGTGAGAAAAACGGGTGGCGGCGCTGGGTTGGGGTGGCGCGGAAAGAGAGGAGTAGGGGCTAGGGTTTGTCTAAATTAGGCAGGGTTTCACTGCTATATATAGTAGGTGGGTGCTTGGGAGGGGTTTTGGTCCACAAAATGGCCTGTTTCGGATCCAGATTTTGTGTGGGATAGATTTCGAAGATAAGAGGGGAATTCTGGAGTCCGGCTAGTAGCGTATGTGGAATTTTATAAATACGCCCGACGTTCACCTAGCCGACGAAGTCGGAATTACACCGGCTACTATGCCTTGCACATCCGATCGTTCACCTACCCGACAGAGTCGGAATTGCACGAAATTCAAGCCACACGCTCGTTACAGCATAACTACGTCGTCACCACGTTTCACGCATAACAGAGAACGTCAACTATCGCCCGATAAAATAACCCATTTAAATATAAATGGGGGTTTCCGTGCCGATGGAGAAGGCTTGTCTTGTGCCGGAAGTTGCGTTGGTGATCAGGTGAAACCCGGTGTCGCGAAAGGTCGTGTGCCATGGTGGAAAGGTTCGGTCACGCATGTCGGTATGAGAAGGAGGGGGAATATAATCACCAATTAATAAATTGACGAAGTAAGTAATGCAAACAATGCAATCAACAAAATAAAGCAACAAACAATTTTTTTTAATTTGGGTGAAAATCCCGGGCTGTTACACATATAAGTAGGTATGGTGGCTGTTTTGAGGAAGATATAATGAGGTTTATGATGACAGAGCGTATCCTTCCAAGGGTTTGGATGCACCGGCGATGTTTGCACAAACTCTCAGGATGAGAAAGGGCAATGCACGGTACCGAAGAGGCTAGAAAAAGATGGATGGTGGAAGTGCCAACAATCGAATACTCGCATTAGTCCAAAGAACTCGTCCACTTATTATTGGTAACTCTCTATCTAGTCAGGAGATTCGAAAAGATACAAGTACCCCCAAGGAGGAGCGTATGGGGGCTTGGTCATCCTTGCGCATCCTCGACCCATGGTACGTGAGCGTACATTATATATTCCAACCCCTCTAGAGGTTAGCGATCCATGTAGTAGCTAGAGTTCTCAACTAATATTTTTGTAGTTTTCGAAAATAAAAATGGATTGCCTAATATACGACACTTATTACTAATAGGCTCAAGCTCTTGACACCAAAAGTCCAAACATTACTCAAATCAATACCTCAAAACTATTGCAAATTACTACTATACTTATAATAGCAACCTCAATTACCTACTCATGTCAAGACACACAACTCAGTGCAACAGACCAACTCTCTAAACAAGATAAGCATGATAACTCAAGGGAGTTCCAAAAGCAACAACCTAAATAAAAGATCTTAAAAAAATAAGCATGAAAACTAAGAGCTAAGCATGACAGCATCTATGAAAAGATAAAGAACACACACAATCAAAGATAAGCATGCAACCTATGTTGTGTTTTAGGGAGGAGTGGAGCGTGTTTCTCTCCCAAACAGTGTAGGCTAGGGTCCAACTTGTTATGAACAACAAGCAAATGAAAAAAAAACTAAAAGCATAACACATAGCATATGAACTGATAAAAATATAGCATGCAGAAGGACGAACTGATGATTGTTGATGGAGAAGGGGATGCATGGGGGCATCCCCAAGCTTAGACGCTTGTGTCTCCTTGGATATTTCTTGGGGGTGCATGGGGGCATCTGATGACCCATAAGTTTAGGGGATCGCAACAGTCTTTGCGGATAAGTTAACCCAATTTACTTATTCGACATAAGAGGAGCCAAATAATATTTATAAGCATTGACAGCTGAGTTGTCAATTCAAATGCACCTGAAAGATACTTGCTCGGCAATGATATATTAGTAGTAACGGTGATATGGAAGTAATGGTGGCAACAGAAATAGTGGTGGTAAAGCAACAAAAGTAAAACAGCAAAACTAAAGTAACTTGTAACTAGCATAATTAAAACACTGTAGGCTAGGGGAATGGATGGTTGGGCGTTGCATGTATGAGAGATAACATGTAATTAACTTGGGCAAGGCACACAAAAAATTTAAAATCATCTAGGAGAATATCAAACATTAGACATGTATCCCAAGGTAGTTGTACGTGCTTGCAATAAGAACTTTGCACAACATCTTTTGTCCTACCATCCTGCCACAAACGGGGCCAAAAGGAACTTATGTAGAATAAGGTGCTCGTGTCAAAGAGCACTAGAACAAAGTAGTAACAATCAATGGATACATGGAATCCTCAAATTATAGTCCATCCCCTTTGGTATCCCAAGCTGTCACCATTGGGATCGCCGGTTCCGGACTATAATAGGTGCATACAACTCATAGATAGGATTAAGAACACAAATATACTCATGAAAACATATAGGGTTCAGATCTGAAATCATGGTACTCGGGCCCAAAGTGACAAGCATGAAGAGCAACAAGTAGTAGCAAAGATGATAAACACCATAGTAGATGATAGGAAACATGCCGCCAACAATCTGATGAACAATTACATGATCTAACTCATCCAAGCCCTACCATCCCGTTCGCCTACAACATGGAATTACTCACACATGAAAGGGGAAGTCATGAAAGGGTGATGGAGTGGCGATGGTGATGAAGATGGCAACGATTTCCCCTCACTAGAGGCCAAAGCAGACTCCAGATTAGCTCTCCAGGAAAAGAACAGAGGATGGCGGAGGCTCCACAACGAGAATTGGAAAAATGACTTATGTTCCAGGGTTTCTCTGTCTCGTGTAAGAGCCAAGGTAGGTCACGAAAGGAGGTGGGCCCCACTTAGGCGTCCACCTGGTGCCGCTAGAGGCCTGGCCGCGCCACCTGGCCTCCTGGGCCAGGAGTGGGCCTCCTCTGGCCCCTCTTCTGTCCAGTGGTCCCTCATATTTTCTTATTTTTTATAGGATTTTTCCAAGACACCTAAAAATCCATTTTCCTGCACATAAGAAAACCATACCGGTAGCTCTGCTGAAAACAGCATCAGTCCGAGTTAGTTTCATTCATATCATGCAAGAATGAGGCCAAAACAATAGCAAAAGTGTTTGGAAAAGTTGATACGTTTGAGACGTATCAACTCCCCAAGCTTAGCATATTGTTATTCCTTAAGAAATTCAGTTCAACGAAATGGACGCGACAAAGAAAATTTTGACAAACTCTTTTGCTTCATTAGATGTATATAATCATGTACTACAAACAAGTCTAGCAAGTGTTGGAATAATGCTACAAAGACAATGCACAAAGCAGTCCTTCATTCACGTGAAAATTTTCAAACAACCAAGAATGAATAATATTCTACTGAAAATCAAGACAGGATCGCAATGCACATGACTTGAACATACTAGAGTGGTATCTCGCTAGCCTCCATGAGTGAAGCAAAACATAAATGCAATAGCTCCTTCAGAGTTTTAGAGGAGACTAGAAATAAATATTTCAAAATGAGTAGTATCACAATCATGCAAAAGACAATGTGGTATTTTGGGACAATGCACATTACACTCAGAATGAAAATTATGTTTTTAATAGTTGGTGCTTTGAAGAAATAAGATGGAGATTCTCGAACCATGGCTTTTGATGGAAAGGTTGAAAACCCGTGGCTAGAAGCAAAGACTAAACAAGTACCAGAGCTCGTGGTTTTGAAAACAGAGATAAAATGCTTTTAAGAGTGTAACTTTCCAGTCAACGGTAACGGTAAAGGTTTTCAATATCTTCCATACCAACCATATTAATGGTGGTTCCCATGCTTTTTTATGGTGCCTACACTCATGTTTCCCTTCCACCAATCATGGACAATCTTTGGATGGCAATGAATTACGGTGTGCCTTTCATTATGTCTCAAGTATGGGGGAGAGTGTAAGTTTTATAAGTTGTGAAACAAGTGAGAAATAGGAATTCTATAGACTGGCCTCTGCCTCATAAATTTGACTAGATTAAACTTTTTCAATGAGTAAAACATTTTTAGCATGGAAGATATTGATTGCACCTAACGCTCCATGAGCTTGTACAGATACAAAAAGAGAAGTGCATTTTAAATAGTTTTGAGGTGGTACAAGAAAGTCTTCGTCAAGATGGCTTGTAAATACCATATATAGGAAGGTGTGGTGGACTCATATGGTGTAACTGGTTTCAAGGATTTTGGATGCACAGGCAGAAGTCCTCTTAGTACAGGAGAAGGCTAGAAAAATACGGGGAAGCGACCAACTAGAGAGCAATAACGGTCATAATCATGCAGAGCGACAAAGCAACATTGAATCGGGCATGAAAGTGGTATAATTACTCTGAAACAAAAAGATCATCAAGGCTTGATAGACTTTTAGTCATAAACATGTGTAAGCATGTGCCAAGTCAATCCAAAAATTCTCCGAAAGGAAAATACCACTTCAATATGCCAAATCATGAACAATGCAATGCATGCAAATCATTTCAATAACACATTATGCACTCCAGCTATTTGAGACTAGTCACAAAGAAAGCATGAACTACTGGTAAAGCATTGTAAACATATCACTATGTCGCTACAAGAAGGTCTCTAGATCATATGTACAGGCATATGTACAAAAGTAGAAAAACAAAAAGATTTCATACCGGCTTTCCTTGTTGCATCCCTTCCGTCGATCTTCGTCATTTTTGCCTTATTTCTTGCAAGATCGAACGTAGAAAATATAACCAAGTGCAAATGCAACCATGGATGTGAGCTGAACTCTGCAAACAAAGAAAACAAAAGAGAGAACAGAAATCTTTTTGGGTTGTTCAAAGGTTAATCGAAAGCAAAAGAAAGGAGAAATATTTTTGTTGTTTTTGCAAATTTACAACGAACAAAGAAGAACGGGCAAAAACTTCGAAAAGATTAAAGCAAACACCATGGATGATAAAATCAAAGGGGAGAAGGGTACGTACTCCCCCAAGCTTAGGCTTTTGGCCTAAGTCGGGCTTCGCTACTACGTGCCACGAGAGCTCCCTCTGACTCCGGGATAATACTGGTACATCCATGGATCGTACAGGGCCTCGGGCGCATAGACTGACGTCCTTCTTTCCTCCCAAGAAGAAGGCCCCCCGCCCCAAGAAGAAGGTCCCTCGCCCCATTGGGCAACAGGCTCCTCCTGGGGAGGAGGAATCTCCTTTAGCTCCTCTTCCTCGAGAGCGACCCCCTCCAAGGTGATTATGGAACCGTTGCTAGATCACAAACTCGTTCAGCTGAATCGCGGTGAAGGGCCATCCGTTCCTGCTAGTATGATCAAACAAAAGTGGTGCAGGTAGACGGATCTCTGAAGGCGTAGAAGTGATAATGGCTTCTCGCCCTTCGTTGGTTACCCCAAGTGGAAGGTGAGATGCAGCATCGCAGCAAATTTCCCTCGGTGAAGATACCGAGGTTGAGATTGACCAGTAGGACTCCAGCAATGATAAGTAGGTGGTGAAGTGAACAATGGCGCCGTTCACAACTCAGGGTTGCTTACTTTACCTGGACCTTCACACGATACAATTAACTTTGCTCCCAAAGAAGTTTAGAGAGGTTGTCAATCTCTCCGGTCTTCTTGTTTACAAAGGGTCAAACACACAAGGTATATTGATAATGATAGCAACTGAAAGTAAATACTGAAAATAGCTTGTAAACAATGATTGGAATATGGACCAGGGTCCAATGATGTTCACTAGTGATGTCTCTCTCCCAAAAGACGATAAAACTTCTATGCGAGGTAAACAAATTACAGATGGGCAATTGACAGGATTATGAACACACCGCAATGCTAACTATGCTACAAAAGAAAGGAAGAGGCTCATAAGCATGGGAAGTACGCCAAAAAAAGTAGAATGAAATCCATCTACATCTACTACTAATCATCCACCTTGAGATATCTATCCAGAACATCTCGCAGGCATTAAGTTACGATTCCCGCCCAAAGTGTAAAACCAAAGCAACAGACAACTGCATTAAAAGAACTTTGCGTAAAGTAAACAATCCTTGCAACCGCGGTTACAAGCACCGTTGTTATCCACCTTGTGGCCACAACACATCCCCTAGACTCATGTTTCTGTAACTCAAGTGTCTCATCAGGGGGCATGTACCCACAATCGAGCAGAATGTTCCCTCTTGAAGTTAATATCCACCACTTGGCCAAAGCAATAAACAGCAATGGAGAACATGCAAGAATTACTTAATAACAAAAATATAAGAGATCAAAACCAAATATATTACTCTATCACGATCTAAACATAATCTCATAATCCATCGGATCCCATCAAGCTCAACATAGCAAAAGTAGAAGAATTACATATGTGCCTCGATCATGTAGGGCAGCTCACGAGGTCTAAACCATGAAGAACAAAGAGGGGAGGAGAACATCACATAGCTACTGATCACGGATCCATGGTTCAAGGTAGACTACTCACGGCACATCCGGGAAGCGTCCATGATGGAGGAGAAGCTCCGGGAGGTCGATCCTCCCTCCGGTAGGGTGCCGGGAAGGGTCGTGACGGTGCTCCCGATCTTGGAAGCGCGGCGGCGATGGAACAGAGGCGAGATTGGAAAATAGGGTTATGTCCTCGGAGTTTACCATGATGGCGGAATAAATATGCGAAGGGGGGCAGCCAGGGGGCACCAGGGGCCCAGGCGCCCCCCTGGCGGGGCCAAGCCCCTGGCCGCGCCAGGTGGCCGCCTGGGACCCTAGTGGTGGCCCTTTGGCCCCACTTGGGTGCTTCTGGAAGACTCTGTTACACTGATATTTTATCCAATTTTTCCCGAATTTTTGGAGCACTTTTAATATGGGGGAAACCTGGAATAGAAAAATAGCAGAAAACAGAAACTGGCACTGGGCTGCACTGAGTTAGTAGGTTAGTCCAAATATGATCAAAAGTATATGAAAGTGTATCTAGATCATAGCAATATCACACAAAACATGCATGGAGCAAGAAGAAATTATTGATACGTTTGAGATGTATCAACATCCCCATGCTTAGTTCCTGATCGTCCTTGAGTAGGTAAATGATAACAGGTATAATTTCTGTGGTGACATGCTAGCAACCATATAGGAAGTTTGAAAAGTAAAGAACTCAAGGTATGTAATTCAATTCAAGTCATAACATGCAAGAGTCCATATTAGCATTGAAGTAAGTAACGAAAGAACATTAGGTGCAAGAGCTCTCGCTGTCCGTGACTCGAATGTCTCCAGATGGTGTTTGCGTGCAAGAATGGGGATAGGGAATACGAGAGAAAAAGTATTTTTGTGTTGAGAACTCAATCTACTAAAGTTTCACACTTGGTCTTCTTTGGAATCTTATCTTGACTCGTCCCCAGACCACTAGCCAGGTACAAGTCAATTTGATCCACTCCTTTTTAATATTTTGAGCACTCATGCAACGGATGAGCGTAAGAACGAGAGTTGACATTTAGGATGGCAAAGAGATAATATGGTGGAGGAGGAAGACAAAAAGGATGAGAAAGGCTCACATGAATGAGGACAATCATAGGCGAGAAGGCCAAATGATAGATATCATGTGAGGAGTAGGGATTACCATGCAACGGCTGCACATATGAGCTGAAAATCTCTCCAATGGAACTAGTGGGGTGCATCTAACTTGCTCGCTCATGAAGACCTAGAGCTCTTTTGAGGAGGCTCATCCTTGGAATATGCGAGCCAAGTTCTATAATGTGAAGGTCCCCGCATAGATATATGCATGATCATCTCTATGGAGTACAAGGATAAGAGGGAGCACTAGTGTGGATCTTTCAAAAGGATAGTAGTGTTGCCCCTTTCTCTCTTTTTATTTCTTTTCTCTCTTTTTTTCTATTTTTTGTATTTTTTGGTGGCCTCAATGGCTCTTGCTATTGAACTCTCATTTGTCCTCTTTGGGATCTTTTATTTTGTCCACTTTGGGATCTTTTCCTCACTTTAAGGGCAACAATCTAATTTACAAGAGGGTATAGAAGATCTTTCACACTTTACAAGGTACTCAAATCATAAATAAGGTGTAGCTATCATGATGTATGCAATGTATGCCACTGCCAGTGTAGCGGGAACATGTATGCCATGAAGATCAAGTCATGAAGAGGTGGAAGTTGCATGATAATATATCTCGGAAAGGCTATGGAAATGCCTTGATAGGTAGGTATGGTGGCTGTTTTGAGGAAAGATATAAGGAGGTTTATGATGACAGAGCGTATCATGCCAAGGGTTTGGGTGTACCGGCGAAAGTGGACGCCAACTCTCGTAGTGAGAAGGAGGCAATGCACGGCACAGGAGAGCTAGCAAATATGAGTAGGTGGAAGTGTCAAATTTCAATACTTACATTAGTCCGAAGAACTCATGCACTTATTATCGGTAACTCTCAATCTAATAAGGAGGTTCACAAAGAGACGAGTACCACGAGGAGGAGTGTATGGGGGTTTGATTATCCTTGCGCATCCTCGACTCATGGTACGTGAGTGTACTCTAATATCCGACCCCTCAGAAGAGTAGTGATCCATCTAGTAGCTAGAGTTCTCAACTAGTTTGTAGGTTTTTCAAAATCACACACGGATTTTCAAAAATACGACACTTATCACTAATAGGCTAGAGCTCTTGACACCAAAAGTTCAAACATTACTCACATCAATACCTCAAAACTATTGCAGGTTACTACTGAAATTAAATGGCGACCTGATGGCGGAGAAGTTGATAGGTTTAGTTGGGATGCCTCCCCTGTCAAGCGCGCCAATAAACGATTCTTGATGGCCCACAAGTCTAGGCGATCAATTGTAGCTTTTTCGATAAATAAGGATGTCGATCCCAGCGAGGAGCAGAAGGTATTGACAAGTGACTCTGGATAAGGAAAAGGCTGCACACACTGAAAGGTAAATATTTAGGGGTTTTTGGTTTAAGCAATAGAAAGGTAAAAGACAAGCAAAGTAAACAGGGTAACTGAGGAGTAGCAAGTGTCCCAATCCTTTTACAAGGATAAGCCTAGGAACTGAACTTATAAAAGCTAAAGCGTTCTCGAGGGCACAAGGGAGAGATAGTCAAGTTACTTTCACCATATTCCGCCAAGTAGTATGTATTGTGTCGATAAGTGTCGGTGGGTGGATCAATGCTAGTACACCTTCTAGACTAAGATAAGTGCACTCTTATGATACACACCTTTCAAGCATCCGCAAATACAAGGTAATAATTAAGGCATAACCCTAACCGCTGCATTACGATCGAGGATCCATAACTCCCTTGTGCAAAAGTGTGCGAACTGGGTTTCAGGTTTCTGTTACTCCGGCAACCCCCATAAGCATCCTTTGTGCACAATGTATTCCTCTAGGCCCATGAAAGGTGAAGTGTTAAGTGTTCGACTCACATAACACCACTAGAGAAATAACAACACAACTTAAATATCAAACAACACATAATACTTCAACATCATATGACTACTAACAACTAGACTTCTCCCATGTCCTCAAGAACTAAAGTAACTACTCACAAGACATAAAAGAGATTATGATCAGAGGTGATATATGGGTGGCAAACAATCTGGACACAATAATATTTCTCCAAAAAAACTCAATAGCATTCACCACAAAGTAGTAATCAACACCAACAAAGTAGAGAGGATAGATAGTACGGATTACAACACAAGTTGCAATTGTGAGATGAGATGGGATGAAGGTCGAGATGGTGCTGATGTTGGGGATGATGTTGATGATGATCTCGATGATGCCCGTGACGATGATGATGACGATGGCGATGATCTCCCCTTCCGGGAGGTGATCTCCCAAGCGGAATCTGCCCGCCGGAGATAGCTTTTTCTTCTCTGTAGGTTTCCGCCACGAGGCGGCGGCGAAACTCCGAAACTCCTCTTGTTTTAGGGATTTTACCACAGGGGGTAATATAGGCCAGAGGAGGCACCGAGGTGTGCCACCAGGCATCCAGTAGGGTGCATGGCGCGCCCTAGGGGGCGCGCCAGGGACCCTTCTGGTTGCCTGGTGGGTCCCCTCGGGTCCCTCTTCGGTGAACTCCAATGAATCTTCATAAAAATGATCTCCATCAAATTTCATCGAATTTGGAGTTGATCTGATTTAGCAACTTGATGTCCACTTTTCACCACTGAATTCTGCTTCTGCTGCTTCGACACCGGAAAGTTTCAAACTGTGTAAAACAAGCCCAAAACAACATAAGAACAATACTTTAAAGCGGAATATATCAATGAATAGGGTTAAATTACAATATAAAATAGTCATGCATTTTGGACGTATCAACTCCCCCAAGCTTAGACCTCGCTTGTCCCCAAGCGATTACTGAGCTCGGCAAACCTATCACAAGTTTAGAGAGTGAAGTGTTGATAAAAGAATACGATCAAGAAGCATCAAGATTTCTCACCGAACTAAAGCATCCTCAACTCATAAGGTCCTTATGAGAAAGTAGTAACAATTATAACAAAGTAGGACCAAGAAAACTCATCAAATCATAGCAAACATAGCCTTGGTCGAGGAAGAACTGATAACTTTTACTTTTGCTCTTTCACTTATAATGGAACCAGTTGAAGCTTTTGAAAGAACATGTTATTAGTCAAGAAGTGCACATGTTAACACAAAGGAAGATGTTTACTTGGCCTAAGCCTTGCAAACAACTTACTTATCAAAAGATAATGTCAACAAAGATGTAACATGCTAACTTTCAATGCAGCTTTATATGCAAGAATCTTTACCAACATCAAGTGTCTGTTATCTCTCAGGAAGGAAGGAAGTAGGAAGGACTGACTCAGCACAAAATAGAGGATAGACCCCGTGAAAAAGGGTAAGAAGGGAAAACTCATGTGCCATCTCTAGATCAAACAGAATAAAAACAGACTTTGGGAGGTGCATGATCCGTCAACGACTGCTGATAGATAACTCACTCACTTCATGATTTAGACAAGTTTCGAGGAACGGCTCCCATGTGGGGACGATCACATCCCCTTAAATTCCTTTGTTTATCACTCATAAAGGGCGCGAAGGAACTTGTGTGTTAGTATTTATCTTTTACGAGCTGGGCACTCATGTCAGTCCCTTCTCGTATTAGGGGTTTGCAGATTAGACATGCAATGCCAACAATGCCAAGATAAATCTTGTCCAAATTAAGAAGATCATGGGTTACCCACCACTTCCTCATGACCTGAATCAGAGGCACAAAACAGAAGATTTTCAATATCTAAAGATAGCACATAAATTATATGCTTTAGGAGTGGTAGTGGAATACCACGAATAGGAAGGTATGGTGGACTCAAGTGGAAGATGTTGGTTTCAGGGTATGGAAGTACAAGCAGAATTCTTCTTGGTAGAGAGTTTTGTGTAGCAAGGCTTTGAGAGACCAGACAATTGATGATGACTTGGATGCAAGCAATATAAAGCATAAACATTAAAACTAGCATGGCACATCAAGTTGTCTTCCTTGTCAACATAACACTTCAAGCATAATAACACAAAGGTTTTGGCTATGTCGCTACTTTGAGAAAAACATGCTTGCTGATATGACCAAAGCTATACTTGCCAAGATTAAATAAAGTTTTCGAAGCCATACCTGATATAAGTTCAATACTCCCCATAAGAATCAGCTCATAATGTCGATTGCTTGAAGAGAATACCGAGTGCAGCGAAGAAACCAATAGACTTCTCAGTAATATTCCTTCATAGACGACTCCACACTCACGGATACAAAACTCTCCACAAAAGGAGTGATAGACCTCAATGCAACACCTATTTCATAAGGTAACTGTAAGGCCCGATATGCGGTACTATTCCAGATCTAGATCTTTCCATCCAGATCCGGGGACGAAGCACATATCGGTCCCACCGCGACATATGACGAAGTCATATGACCCGGATTTCCAACATGATATCACAACATTACAGATACAAGGATACAACATCTCATACAAGCGGCATACAACTGCCTTAATACAATACAACAGCGGAAGATATATGTCTAAGTACAGACTACAATCAAATGCCTACTGGAAAAGAGAAAAACATCGATACCCATAACCACACGGGTCCAGGCCCTCCGCCAGGATCCTCCTAACTAGTCGTCGTCGAGTCTCCACGTGAAACGTCGATCACCATACCTGTTGTCGATCAAGAACCCTGAAAAGAGTTTGGGGGTAGTATCATGAGTACAGAGGTACTCAGCATCCAACTGTAGTGGTCATCTGACCCAGCAAGGACTTCATCACTCGTCATTCTAGGACAACTAGTAGTTTACGGTAAGGAAGGGGTTGGTGAGGTTGCTGCCGCACTAGCATTTATGAAGTGGCTAACGATCTAGAGAGTAAGATAAGAAGCCAAGCATTCGATGAGGAATCGCCTCCAACAAGTCTTGCTACCAACTACTTACGCAAACATAACACCTATCCTATCCTTGTCCTCCCCTTCGCATCCCGACGAAGAAGAAGCAGTCAAGGCACAACACATACGTTGATCAAGTTATATTAAGATTATCTCGGTTGTTGTTGTCTATGAACAAGGAGTAGGTCTCAAGTCGTCCATAACCGTGGACACGGCTTCTCGAAAAGATTTAACCCTGCAGGGCTGTACCAACTGCCCATTACGAGGCTCCGCACGCACGCCCATCTCTCTCAGTTGCTACCCATGATAGGCAACCATTTTATGATTTAGTCCCAAGAGATCCGGAACGACAGGTCCCTCTCACTAACAACGCACAAATCCGGGTGGCCCCCGGTGAGTCGACATCCAACTCAAAAGCCGGCCGCGCTCTCGAATCGGCCTCTACCGTCTGGACGAGGTCGGATAGGTTGCCCAAACAGATGTGGACAACCCCCTAGCTCCCTGGGGTGGACCAACAAGAGAAACCATGTCTCCGCTGGCCCAAGTTGTTTTAAAACTGCTGGGAGCTCACCAGTCACACACATGTTTTCAAATGGTAAATCAGCTTGGGCCACCACTAGAAATGTTTGAAGCTAGATAGGTAAGAAGAGGGGACCCCATAAAATCACACACGCGGTTAGGCACGCTCAGTCTTAAAACCAATACCCGGAACTCGGGTCCTAGGTGACTAGAATGGAACAAAGCGTCGGGGCGGGATAGCCTAGACCTTCCATCCTTCGTCGAATATAGTCAACATTTATAATAATCATATCATCAACAACAATAATAATAATGTGATATCCCAAACCCAGGAGTAACAGGGGGTAACATCGTAGCATCCTAAGCATGCATACTAAGCAGGGGCTGAGCAACGAGCAATAGTAACATAGCAGTACAAGGTTTGCTGGGAGGGGACATGGCTGTATCGGTTTGAAAGAGGCTGTAAACATGTGGTAGGATCAAACATCGAACCTAACCTAGACTAGCATGCAAACCGCTGGTTGAAATAGAATGGATCATAAGTAATGTATAGTCCTTGCCTGTTGATAAGTCGGGTTCCGAAGGTGTAGTTGATCGCAAGCTCGCATCGTCTCCGAGAGGTACCCGCGGAAGCACACAAGAAGTAAACACTGGAAAGCAATCAACGGTGCACCACTATTACTACGGAGCAATACAAGATCAAAGAGACAACACAAGGCACGGCAACGCGATACGGATCTATCGTCGAAAACGGTTACTAACAGTTTAAGTGGGGTATCGGTCACACACGACGAATACCGCACGTTTACGGTGGTTCAAGTTGTTTAGATACAGGTGATCAACCAACGGTTGTTAACATGGCAACTCAAGCAAGCATGGCAAGAGGTTAAGCACAAAGTAAACTATCTATACTAGTCAATTTAAGTGAGGCACAACCTAAACATTGCATAACACTAAGTGTCGCACGATGATTAAAACATTTGATACTGTTCTGCCCTAAACCATATTTTAGGTTGGTTAACATAAGCAAACAATAGCATAAACACAAAGTACACGAAAAACTAATCAAGTTACATATAAAGAACACTCCAAACGGAGTTACGGTTAAAAAGATATAAGCAAAATAGGTTACGGGCACAATCTGCCAACATCACGAAGCACACTTTAGAGCAATGCATAAACAGGATGATCAATGCAAACATGCTCACAAATGACTTGCAATTAAAGTAGACATGACAGGGAAGGCATGGCAAAAGGAATAATGCAAAAAGGCATCATAGATCAAAAGATATTAAGCAAACAACATGGCATCACAAAGTAACAGACTTAGTGAAAAACTGAGGAGGCTGTCAAAAACAGCAGCATAGCAAATTTGAAGCTAAATAACTATATGACCAGCAAGCATATCATGGCAATGCAATAAATGGGATTAAAGTAGACATGATGCTTAACAATATGATATTGGAATCACTCAATTCCGATAAACGGTCGCGACACACTCGTCGACCGAAGTTGCAACAAAATAACAATTTCAGCAACAGCAGAGCATTAACATCAGGATCACCACTTTGGAGCAAGATTTAATATAGCTATAGCACCCAAACATGACATGTTAAAGCATGGAAATGAAGTACACATGATGCTTAACACATAGGAGAAAGAATCAATGCAATAGGCCTCATGGATTTGTTAAAATCATCATGCAAAGTTGCAACAAAATAATAACAGCAGCACTTAACAGGAAAAAGTAGCAGTTTAACGGCCCGATGCCCTGTTTAGCACACAATTACACAATCAAGATGAGCTCAAATGCAAAAACTTTCTACATACGAATTCTAGAGCACGCAAAACTGAGCAACTTTCGTTTTGGGGGCAACGTCATCGGAGCTACGGATCAACGGGAAAAAGCAGTACAAAACGGGATCAGCAGCACATATCACAGGGACTTAGCAAAAAAAAACAGGTTCTCAGGGAAAAAAAGGTCTCGGGCTGATTTCTCACCCATGAGCTCTAAAGGCCCATCCGGCCTGGGCTGGCTTGGCAGGGGAGCTGGGCCGTGGCTCGGTGGGCGCGTCCAGCTGGGCCACGGGGCGCCTGGCGAACTGGGCCGGCCCACCACAGCGGTTGGAGTTCGATCGGGCTCCTCCCCGATCCGGCTCGGCTAGGGCGGTGGCCGGCGGCAGCCGGAGCTCCGGCGAGGCGGAGGACGCCGGCGGGCGGTGCAGGAAGGCGGGGCGGGTGCGGATCGGGTCGAGGGGGACGTGCGGCGGCCGGATCCAGGCGGCGTGGCGCACGGGGTCGAGCTCGGCTTCCATGGCGCGCCGACCATGGCGAGGACGGCGGCGGCTGCCGGCTCCGGTGGCCTGCGAGGGAGGAGACGCGGGAAGGGAGGTGAGAGAGATGAGAGGAGGGAGGAGGCACGGGAAGAGGGAAGGGCGCGGTGGCGCACGGCTCGCCGGCCGGTGGCCTCGTCGAGGTCGACGGAGGAGCTCCCACGGCGAGGAGGCGGAGGCGCGGTTGGCGGGCCCGCGGGGCCCAGATCCGGCCCGGCGGTGGGCCGCGGCGGCTGGAGGTGGGAGGAGCCTCGTGGAGGCGACGTGTCACCTCTAGGGCCGTTGGATCTCAGATCCGACGGCTCTAGATGGCTGGGGGCTAGGGTTTCGGGATGGAGAGGGGCTAGGGGCTGATCTGGATATTTTTCAGGGGGGTGGCTGCGAATTTTCCATTAGGGTAAACCCTAATTGGGTGGTGGGAGGCTGGTGGTCTTTATATAGGACTGGTTGGCTGGCCAGATGACGCAAACGCCCTCGGTACCCCTCTCGCGTGTCCGGTGATCGCGTTCGTGACCGCCGAGACTCCGTACGGACTCCGATTCCGATGAAATCTCAAACCACGCGCTCAGCGCGTCGAGCCCGTCGATCGTTCCTCACTGCGGTGACATTCCGACAACATTTTTTGGCGCCCCATAAAAATAATCTATTTATTAAATAAACGGGGTTTTCGATCCGGTGGTGATGGCTGGACTTGTGCGGTTTCGCGACGGTGATCGGGTGAAATCCCGGTGTCGCAAGGTCGTGTGCCGTGGTGGAAAGGGGTCGGCCACGCATCCGATACGAGAAAAGAGGGGGAAAAATAATCGCCGATCGATAAATCGGGGATGCAAACACCGCAAACAAATCAGACGATCTAACAATTCACACCGAAAACAAAATTTTTAATTTTTGTGGAAACTGGGCTGTTACAATACAACACCACCAACAAGGGATCTCGTCCTGAGATCCAGGACGATCCGGGGGAGAGGGGGGAAGATAAAATAGAGTCGACGATCTTCAACACCACCAACAAGGGACTCTGCTCCATGTCGACGTCGAACTTCGGTCGAGAAAACTTCCGCAGAGAGACAACATCGTCGGAATAACGAAGACGTCAGTGACAAGAGGAAGAACGATCGCGAAAACCAGATCAAGGGATAGTGATTTTCGACGCAAGTCGTGAAAACACCGGCAAAAGGATGGATGGCAATGGATGGCCCAGATGATAACCGAAATCGGAGAAGCTAAAGGTATTACAGGAATTCCCACCTGAGCTCGGAATCGAGACAATACGCTGCAAGCAAGGCATTGTAACGGTTCCGATACTCCACACACTTGAGATCCTAGAGTTTTGAAGGGGATAAGTCGAGAAATAAAACACTTACGACACTTGTCCTGACCAGAGCAAGGGTAAGGAGCAAAAAGATTCCTACTCTCCGATAACTAACTTAGTAACTACAAAATAGTTTTTGTCTAGACTCGACTTCGGCCAGAGAGGGGATCCTACGGTCGGTAAGGCTCTGATACCAAGTTGTAAGGCCCGATATGCGGTACTATTCCAGATCTAGATGTTTCCATCCAGATCCGGGGACGAAGCACATATCGGTCCAACCGCGACATATGACGAAGTCATATGCCCCGGATTTCCAACATGATATCACAACATTACAGATACAAGGATACAACATCTCATACAAGCGGCATACAACTGCCTTAATACAATACAACAGCGGAAGATATATGTCTGAGTACAGACTACAATCAAATGCCTACTGGAAAAGAGAAAAACATCGATACCCATAACCACACGGGTCCAGGCCCTCCGCCAGAATCCGCCTAACTAGTCGTCGTCGAGTCTCCACGTGAAACGTCGATCACCATACCTGTTGTCGATCAAGAACCCTCAAAAGAGTTTGGGGGTAGTATCATGAGTACAGAGGTACTCAGCATCCAACTGTAGTGGTCATCTGACCCAGCAAGGACTTCATCACTCGTCATTCTAGGACAACTAGTAGTTTACGGCAAGGAAGGGGTAAGTGGTGAGGTTGCTTCCGCACTAGCATTTATGAAGTGGCTAACGATCTAGAGAGTAAGATAAGAAGCCAAGCATTCGATGAGGAATCGCCTCCAACAAGTCTTGCTACCAACTACTTACGCAAACATAACACCTATCCTATCCTTGTCCTCCTCTTCGCATCCCGACGAAGAAGAAGCAGTCAAGGCACAACACACACGTTGATCAAGTTATGTTAAGATTATCTCAGTTGTTGTTGTCTATAAACAAGGAGTAGGTCTCAAGTCGTCCATAACCGTGGACACGGCTTCTCGAAAAGATTTAACCCTGCAAGGGTGTACCAACTGCCCATTACGAGGCTCCGCACGCACGCCCATCTCTCTCAGTTGCTACCCATGATAGGCAACCATTTTATGATTTAGTCCCAAGAGATCCGGAATGACAGGTCCCTCTAACTAACAACGCACAAATACGGGTGGCCCCCGGTGAGTCGACATCCAACTCAAAAGCCGGCCGCGCTCTCGAATCGGCCTCTATCGTCTGGACGAGGTCGGATAGGTTGCCCAAACAGATGTGGACAACCCCCTAGCTCCCTGGGGTGGACCAACAAGAGAAACCATGTCTCCGCTGGCCCAAGTTGTTTTAAAACTGCTGGGAGCTCACCAGTCACACACATGTTTTCAAATGGTAAATCAGCTTGGGCCACCACTAGAAATGTTTGAAGCTAGATAGGTAAGAAGAGGGGACCCCATAAAATCCCACACGCGGTTAGGCACGCTCCGTCTTAAAACCAATACCCGGAACTCGGGTCCTAGGTGACTAGAATGGAACAAAGCGTCGGGGCGGGATAGCCTAGACCTTCCATCCTTCGTCGAATATAGTCAACATTTATAATAATCATATCATCAACAACAATAATAATAATGTGATATCCCAAACCCAGAAGTAACAGGGGGTAACATCGTAGCATCCTAAGCATGCATACTAAGCAGGGGCTGAGCAACGAGCAATAGTAACATAGCAGTACAAGGTTTGCTGGGAGGGGACATGGCTGTATCGGTTTGAAAGAGGCTGTAAACATGTGGTAGGATCAAACATCGAACCTAACCTAGACTAGCATGCAAACCGCTGGTTGAAATAGAATGGATCATAAGTAATGTATAGTCCTTGCCTGTTGATAAGTCGGGTTCCGAAGGTGTAGTTGATCGCAAGCTCGCATCGTCTCCGAGAGGTACCCGCGGAAGCACACAAGAAGTAAACACTGGAAAGCAATCAACGGTGCCCCACTATTACTACGGAGCAATACAAGATCAAAGAGACAACACAAGGCACGGCAACGCGATACGGATCTATCGTCGAAAACAGTTACTAACAGTTTAAGTGGGGTATCGGTCACACACGACGAATACCGCACGTTTACGGTGGTTCAAGTTGTTTAGCTGCAGGTGATCAACCAACGGTTGTTAACATGGCAACTCAAGCAAGTATGGCAAGAGGTTAAGCACAAAGTAAACTATCTATACTAGTCAATTTAAGTGAGGCACAACCTAAACATGGCATAACACTAAGTGTCGCACGATGATTAAAACATTTGATACTGTTCTGCCCTAAACCATATTTTAGGTTGGTTAACAACAGAAAACAATAGCATAAACACAAAGTACACGAAAAACTAATCAAGTTACATATAAAGAACACTCCAAACGGAGTTACGGTTAAAAAGATATAATCAAAACAAGTTACGGGCACAATCTGCCAACATCATGAAGTACACTTTAGAGCAATGCATAAACAGGATGATCAATGCAAACATGCTCACAAATGACTTGCAATTAAAGTATACATGACAGGGAAGGCATGGCAAAATTAATAATGCAAAAAGGCATCATAGATCAAAAGATATTAAGCAAACAACATGGCATCACAAAGTAACAGACTTAGTGAAAAAGTGAGGTGGCTGTCAAAAACAGCAGCATAGCAACTTTGGAGCTAAATAACTATATGACCAGCAAGCATATCATGGCAATGCAATACATGGGATGAAAGTAGACATGATGCTTAACAATATGCAATTGCAATCACTCAATTACGATAAACGGTCGCGACACACTCGTCGACCGAAGTTGCAACAAAATAACAGTTTCAGCAACAGCAGCACATTAACATCAGGATCACCACTTTGGAGCAAGATTTAATATAGCTATAGCACCCAAACATGACATGTTAAAGCATGTAAATGAATTACTCATGATGCTTAACACATAGGAGAAAGAATCAATGCAATAGGCCTCATGGATTTGTTAAAATCATCATGCAAAGTTGCAACAAAATAATAACAGCAGCACTTAATAGGAAAAAGTAGCAGTTTAACGGCCTGATGCCCTGTTTAGCACACAATTACACAATCAAGATGAGCTCAAATGCAAAAACTTTATACATACGAATTCTAGAGCACGCAAAACTGAGCAACTTTCGTTCTGGGGGCAACGTCATCGGAGCTACGGATCAACGGGAAAAAGCAGTACAAAACGGGATCAGCAGCACATATCACAGGGACTTAGCAAAAAAACAGGTTCTCAGGGAAAAAAAAGGTCTGGGCTGATTTCTCACCCATGGGCTCTAAAGGCCCATCCGGCCTGGGCTGGCTTGGCAGGGGAGCTGGGCCGTGGCTCGGTGGGCGCGTCCAGCTGGGCCACGGGGCGCCTGGCGAACTGGGCCGGCCCACCACGGCGGTTGGAGTTTGATCGGGCTCCTCCCCCATCCGGCTCGGCCAGGGCGGCGGCCGGCGGCAGCCGGAGCTCCGGCGAGGCGGAGGATGCCGGCGGGCGGTGCAGGAAGGCGTGGCAGGTGCGGATCGGGTCGAGGGGGCGTGCGGCGGCCGGATCCAGGCGGCGTGGCGCACGGGGTTGAGCTCGGTCGCGGCTTCCATGGCGCGCCGACCATGGCGAGGACGGCGGCGGCTGCCGGCTCCGGTGGCCTGCGAGGGAGGAGACGTGGGAAGGGAGGTGAGAGAGATGAGAGGAGGGAGGAGGCGCGGGAAGAGGGAAGGGCGCGACGGCATATGGCTCGCCGGCCGGTGGCCTCGTCGAGGTCGACGGAGGAGCTCCCACGGCGAGGAGGCGGAGGCGCGGTTGGCGGGCCCGCGGGGCCCATATCCGGCCCGGCGGCGGCTGGAGGTGGGAGGAGCCTCGTGGATGCGACGTGGCACCTCTGGGGCCGTTGGATCTCAGATCCGACGGCTCCAGATGGCTGGGGGCTAGGGTTTCGGGATAGAGAGGGGCTTGGGGGCTGATCTGGATATTTTTCAGGGGGGTGGCTTCGAATTTTCCATTAAGGTAAACCCTAATTGGGTGGTGGGAGGCTGGTGGTCTTTATATAGGACTGGTTGGCTGGCCAGATGACGCAAACGCCCTCGGTACCCCTCTCGCGTGTCCGGTGATCGCGTTCGTGACCGCCGAGACTCCGTACGGACTCCGATTCCGATGAAATCTCAAACCAAGCGCTCAGCGCGTCGAGCCCGTCGATCGTACCTCACTGCGGTGACATTCCGACAACATTTTTCGGCGCACCATAAAAATAATCCATTTATTAAATAAACAGGGTTTTCAATCCGGTGGCGATGGCTGGACTTGTGCGGTTTCGCGACGGTGATCGGGTGAAATCCCGGTGTCGCAAGGTCGTGTGCTGTGGTGGAAAGGGGTCGGTCACGCATCCGATACGAGAAAAGAGGTGGAAAAATAATCGCCGATCGATAAATCGGGGATGCAAACACCGCAAACAAATCATACGATCTAACAATTCACACCGAAAACAAAAGTTTTAATTTTTGTGGAAACTGGGCTGTTACAGTAACTTCCCTAGACATGATATGACTCTACTTGACTCCTAAAGACAAGGATAAAGATAAAGATACCGGGCACTCCCCCAAGCTTGGAACAAGCTGAGGGGGTGCCATTACCCGAGGAGATTTACTCCTCATCTTCTTGTGGTTGTTTCTTCAGATCCCTGATGACACAGGGAAGGGTTCGGTTCTCTGAATCCAAGACTTCCACTTGTAATTTTAGTACACGGAAATCTTCAAAGAGTTGGTTGGTGATGCGGTAGGCCTCGGAGATGGTGGAAAGCATGCGTTGATCTTCAAGTGAAGTGGAGGTCCCTAAAAGGTTAAGATAAAGATCATATTGAGGTTGGACAGATCCCATCATGATGGGATTGCTTGGACCTCCTTGTTGTTGGGCAGATATAGTCTTGACTTCCTCTCTCACAGAGCACTCCATCTCCGCTTGTCTTGCGGCAATTTATTCTTCGGTAGCCCAATCAACGTGCTTCCCTTGATTAAGATCCTTCTGGACTTCACGTAGACGCCATCCCAAGAAGTCCTCTCTTCTCGAGCCACTAGAAGACATCTCTACTAATCAACTTTTAGTCATGGGAGAAACAGCACGAGAAGAAAACACGCGAAATCGAGAGATACGGTGCCGGGACGATCCGGGCAAATATATAGAAAAAATTTCCGCAACAGAAGGAAGGTTTCAAGCCAAGGTGGAGTCGGAGTCGGAGTCCGGGGCTCCTAAAAGGGTGCCTGGCGCGGCCAGGAGGGGGGGCGTCGGGAGGCCTCCTGGGCCCCGTGGAGCTCCTCTCCGGCTCCACTTGGGCTTGGAATTTTCCTAATTTGGCAAAGACTTTGAAAAGTGAACTTTTATTGACGTTCGCGATGTTTCCTTACCGTAATACATAACTTTTCTTATTCTGCTCCTTCCGGTGTCTGAAACTGAGCTGCAACATGTTCTTCATGAGTTCTTATATATATCATGTTCACATTCATGTAATGTTTGAGTCTTTGTCCATTCACAACTTGAGGTTTGGTGCCTTCAAAATGGTTAATCTTGATTGCACCGGACCGATATACTTCTTCGATATGAAAAGGTCCTTCCCATCAGGAAAGTAGTTTACCTGGAGAAAACCTGAAACCAGATCTAAACAACAAAACTTTATCACCAACATTAAATTCACGTTTCAGAATCCTTTTATTGTGCCACTTCTTTACCTTTTCTTTGAACATTTTAGCGCTCTCGTAAGCTTCACTTCCCCACTCATCTAGAGAAGTCAAGTTCATGAGACGCTTTTCACCAGCTAACTTTGGGTCAGCATTCAGCTCTCTGATGGCCCAGAAAGCTTTGTGCTCTAACTCTAATGGAAAATGGCAAGCTTTGCCATAGACCATCTTATATGGCGACATGCCCATGGGGTTTTTGTAAGTAGTTCTATACGCCCACAGAGCATCTCCTAACCTCTTTGACCAGTCCTTTCTAGAACTGTTTACTGTTTTCTGTAAGATGAACTTGATCTCTCTATTGGTGACCTCAACTTGTCCACTAGTTTGAGGACGGTACGGTGATGCAATTCTATGATTGACATCGTACTTGGCTAGAGCTTTCCTAAAAGCTCCATGCGTGAAGTGTGACCCTCCATCTCTCATGAGGTACCTTGGTACACCAACCCTGAGAAAAATTACATCCTTGAGCATTTTCAAAGATGTCTTGTCATCATCACTCTCATTGGGGATTGCTTCTACCCACTTGGTTACATAATCAACATCAACTAAGATGTGTGTGTACTTGTGTGAAGGAGGAAAAGGACCCATAAAATCAAAACCCCAGCAATCAAAAGGTTTGATTACTAGTGAGTAATTCATAAGCATCTCATTTCTCCTGCTAATGTTACCAACTCTCTGACACTTATCGCAAGATAGAACGTACCTTCTGGCATCCTAAAAAAGAGTAGGCCAATAAAAACCTGATTGTAGAACTTTATGTGCGGTCCTTTCACCAGCATGATGTCCTCCATAGGGACTATCGTGACATTGTCGAAGAATGTCTTTCTGCTCGTGCTCCGGCATACACCTTCTTACGATCCCGTCTGCACCTTCTTTATAAAGATGTGGGTCACCCCAAAAGTAATGCCTCAAATCCGTGAAGAATTTTTTCCTCTTCTGAAATGTAAAACCTGGAGGCAAAAACTTTGCAACGATAAAATTAGCATAATCGGCAAACCAAGGATCGAAATTAGATTGTACTTTTACAACAGCAAGATGTTCATCTGGAAAACTGTCGTTGACTGGAATAGGATCGTGCAGAATATCTTCCATCCTTGAAAGGTTGTCCGCCACCGGATTGTCTTCTCCTTTTCTATCGACAATCTGCAAATAAAATTATTGAAGAAGGAGTACCCATCTTATGAGTCTTGGTTTGGCATCCTTTTTCTGCATAAGATACTTAATGGCGGCATGGTCAGTATGAATAATAACCTTAGAATCAACAATATACTGCCTAAACTTATCACAAGCAAACACCACTGCCAAGAATTCCTTCTCGGTAGTAGCATAATTCTTTTGAGCACTATCAAGGGTTTTGCTAGCATAGTGTATAACATTCAACTTCTTATCAACCCTTTGTCCTAAAACAGCTCCAACAGCAAAATCACTAGCATCACACATAATTTCAAAGGGCAAATTCCAGTGAGGTGGTTGTACTATAGGAGCGGTTATCAAAGCTTTCTTAAGAACTTTGAAGGCTTCCTTACAATCTTCATAAAATACAAAAGGAACGTCCTTCTGGAGAAGATGGTGAGGGGTCTCGAGGTCTTAGAAAAGTCCTTGATAAATCTTCTATAGAAACCAGCATGACCGAGAAAACTACGAATACCTTTGATGTCCCTTGGATAGGGCATCCTTTCAATAGCTTCGATCTTTGCCTTGTCCACTTCAATTCCCCTTTCGGAAATCTTGTAACCAAGAACTATACCTTCGTTAACCATGAAATGGCACTTCTCCCAATTAAGCACCAAATTTGTTTCTTCACATCTCTGCAAAACTTTAGTAAGATTATGGATACAGTGGTCAAAGGAGGTTCCATAGATGGAAAAGTCGTCCATGAATACCTCCACAATCTCCTCACAGAAACCATGAAATATAGCAGACATACACCTCTGAAAATTAGTAGGTGCATTACACAAACCAAAAGGCATACGCCTATAAGCATAAGTACCATAAGGACACGTGAAAGTGGTCTTCTCCTGATCCGCGGTGTTAACATGAATCTGAGAGAAGCCAGAATACCCATCAAGATAGCAAAATTGGGTGTTTTTAGACAACCGCTCAAGCATCTGATCAATAAAGTCCTTCATCTTTGGGTATTAGTTCCCGGTCCTTCCCGGTGGCCTTGTTCAACTTCCTAAAATCAATACACATTCTATATCCAATAATAGTCCGCTGAGGTATTAGTTCATTTTTATCATTAGGAACAACAGTCATACCCCCTTTCTTAGAAACACAATGAACTGTACTTACCCACATACTATCAGCTATAGGATAGATGATACCTACGGCTAGAAGTTTGAGAACCTCCTAACCACGTCCTTCATCTTTGGGTTCAACCGTCGTTGATGATCAACAACCGGTTTAGCATCGGGCTCGAGATTGATAGTATGTTGGCAAATAGACGGATTGATACCCTTGATATCATCAAGAGTATAGCCAATAACACCTCGGTGTCTGCGGAGTGTCTCCAATAATCGCTCTTCTTCATACCCTGAAAGGTTAGAATTGATAATAACAGGATATACTTTCTTTTCATATAAATAAGTGTACTTGAGCGTATAGGGAAGTTGTTTTAGATCAAACACCGGGTCTTCTATTGGTTGCGAGAGGATTCCTAAAGGTTCAACCTGGAGGTTGTGCTTCAGGATAGCAGGTTTTCTTAAGAATATGTCTTCTAGCTCATTCCTTTCCTGCATACGCATGTCATTCTCGTGGTCTTCCATAAATTGCTGCAAAGTGTCGTCAGTAGGGATATCAATAGAAGAAATTTCTTCAATAATTTTGTCATTACTAGACAAATCAGTACCACGAGGCTGCTTAGAAAACTTAGAAAAATTAAATTCATACGACTCACCGTTGAATTCAACAGTAACTTTACCTTTCTTGCAATCTATTATAGCTCCACAAGTGCTGAGGAAGGGCCTACCAAAGATAATAGGGCAAAAACTATGTTGCACTGAACCAAGTACAAGAAATTCAGTAGGATATTTTACCATCCCGCAGAGTACTTCAACGTCTCTTACAATCCCAACTGGAGAGATTGTTTGTTTATTTGCAAGATGAATCGTGACATCTATGTCCGCGATCTCACAGGGCTGAATCCCGTGCATGATCTCTTGATAAAGTGAGAAGGGAATAGCGCTGACACTGGATCCCAAATCACATAGCCCATAGTATTTATGCTCTCCTATTTTCACGGATACAATAGGTGTACCTGAAATTGCGCCTTTGTTCTTGGCTGTGACAATGTTAGTGGAAACAACACAAAAACTAATAGTAGATTCTTCAATATCATTGGTTACCAGATCCTTAACCATTGCAACTTGAGGCTTGACCTTGATCAGGTCCTCAGGTTCATCAGTGGTCCTTCCATTTTTGTTTAGAATACCTTTGTAAGGCCCCCGATGCGGTGCTAACTCGAGTTAGTCGCTTTCGCGTCCCGCTCAAGTTAGTAGCGCATAAAAGGCCACCGAACCACGACACTCGCACTCGTGTCGCTGCCGGATTCTCGACAACAAATATAAGAACAATGAACTTTATACTAAGACATAAATATATAGAGTCCAGGGCATACATCGGCACTGGTATTTATTACATCATCTCAGAGGTCCGTGGACCCAACAGTAGATCATGCAACAAGCGGAAGACAATCTCGACCGAGTACGGTGAAAATCCAAATTTCCCTAGAGAGGGCTGCACATAAATAGTCCACCCACGGATCGTCGAAGCCCAACTATAGGATCTACTGAACGAAGTCATCCTCATCGTCGTCCTCCGGGGGCACCTCCACGAAGTAACGTCCGGTGCTCGGGTCGAGGTAGTAGTCAACTACAGCGGCCGATAAGGAAAAACAGTAAAAGCACAAAAGGAAACCAGGGGTGAGATTATATCATTACAGGATAACTAACTTCCTACGGTAAGACAAGGTAAAGATAAAGTTTGCAGTCGCACTAGCATATATGGTGGCTATCGTTCTGTTAGAATAGGGGTAAGATCCAAGAATGCACGTGACATCGTGTCATAAGTGCTATTCACCTGCTTACGTCAAACATAACACAACCTGGATCTTCTCTCGGCCCCCCTGGACGAAGAAAAGCAACCAAGGCACTCACACGGTAGGCAAGTTTTAATTATGAATTGATGTTGTTCTATGAACAAGGAGTAGATCTCAAGTCGTCCATAACCGCAGACACGGCTTTTCGAAAAGATTTAACCCTGCAGGGGTGTACCAACTGCCCATTGTAGGCTTCGCATGTACGCCTGGTTTCCACTTGGCTAGGTAAACGCCTGAAACCCCGGAACGTCAGAGTCCCTCTAACTAACAACGCACAATTCCGGGTGGCCCCCGGGGAGTCGACACCCAACCCAAGAACAAGCCACTCTCCCGGGTCGGACTCTACCGTATGACGCAGGTCGGATTGCTAGTAATTCTCACATGAGACCGGGTCCTAGATGATCAGGTGGACCAACGAAGGAACCATGTCCCCGCTGGCCCGTTTTATTTCAAAACCTGCTTGGGTACCAACCAAGCACACACACGTTATCAAATAGTAACATCAGCTCGGGCCACCACTAGAATTGTATGAAGCTAGGTAGGTAAGACAAGGGGGCCCCATAGAACCCCACAGACGATTAGGCATGCTCGTCAAGAAACACAATACCCAGAACTCGGGACCTAAGTGACTCGAATGGAACAAAACACCTGGCGGGAACAGCTCGGTCTCCCATCCTTCGTCTAATATAAATTAACATCATAATAAAAAATATCAACCAACTTCCTTAAATAACATGATATCCCAACCATAGCATAGGGTAAGCAGCAAGTTTCCTACACATACTAAGAAATGGCTGAGCAGCTGTAACTTAGCAATACAAAGTTTTGCTGGGATTTTGGGATCATGGCTGTTTAGTTTTGATTGTGGCATGAGCAAGGTGGATAGGATCAAAAAATCGGTCTATACTACAGCTAGGAGGTAGGCAGAGAGTTATAAAGTAATGGTATGAATCTTCCCCTTGCCTGTGTAATCGGTCGTCGAAGCAGACATAGCAGGGTCCTCGGGCTCGGTGTCGAAAACCTCCACGTAAGTATCCTCGGCAGTCTCAGGTGATAACATAAGGTACCGGCAAGGAAAAGGCACACAACTAAGAAATGGGTGCAATGCACAGGCAAAGATGGTATGATCAAGTTTAATCGACATGATGTGACCCTATCTAGTCAGATTTAAATGAAGGTGTTGACGACACGTCAACAACTTCATATGAAATTTATTTATGTTAAATGGCTTTGGTCTTAGCCTTAATTTGAGGTGTACGTAACATGGCAACATGGCATGGCATGAAACAATAATAACAATAACATTAAAAAACATCGTGAAATAATTATCGATTCTGGAGACGGAGAAAGTGTCGGTAAAATTGACACCAAGGAAGGTTCAGAAAAAGAAAAGGATCCAGCCACTTTGCAGTTGACAAAATGCTAGGGGCTGATCTGAGGTTGCAAAGAGTTGAAGACGACATAGAGCAAGGCTTGAATGATCAGATGAACAAGATTCAACATGCACTGAAGTTGAAAGGAATGCAAAGAAAGGAAGGCAAGCTTTTGAAATGGCTTAGTGATTACACCATGTCCATTGAGTTGCACAAAACATCAAATGGACATCACCAGTTTAATCCTCGCATTTTTCTACCCCAAAACCATATATGGAATGTCACACTTTGAATTTGCAAAACACTTTGCAAATACGAAAGAAGTGAGGGGCTTCTTTGACAAATTGCCAATACTCCAAAATTGAGGGGGCAAACTGCAAAATCAACGTCACCACCGTGATCAGTGGGCATTTCTACCCCAAATTAATATATTGGATTACATGTTTGGGTTAAAGTGTTCAAGGCCCAAATTCAGATTTGAATTTGAATTCAAATAAGGTTTGGAAATTCGAACAGAAAAGAAAAGAAAACAAAAGAAAAACAGAAAAGAAAAAGAAAGGACTCAGCCATGTGGGATGGTCTCGGGCAATTCCGGCCCAGATCCAGAGCAAGAAATGGGCTCAGCCCACTGAACTTACAGGCAACGTCTCGCTGACGCGAGGGGCCCACTAGTCAGCCCCTTGGAGAAAAAGAGAAAAAGGGGGGCATTTGCGCTGCTGGGGTTCAAACCCTCGGCGCGCCTCTTCTACCACTTCGCCCCCGACCACTACACCACTGCGTGTTGCTCGACAAGGAACAGCTCCAATTAATCATAACCTGACCCCGGCCTCTATCTGAACCTGACGAAAAATAGACAGCCACGCCTGACGAGATTCAGGCGACCGTGGCTTCGAGCACACGTCTCCGGCGTTGCGGCTGGGCGCCGGACTGCGTAGCTGGGACATCCAGGTCCATGCAGGCGGACGGGCTCGATCCGGGATGCTGTGGCGGTGACGCTACTCTCATCTGAAGTCGGCGGCGCCCCACTGTTCTGCATCTGTCAGAGGATGCACACGACGACGACAGGGTTGCGGTGACGCTAGCATCGCGTGTGGTACACCTAATCGACGACGGCGGGTTGCAACTCGCTCACTGGACAACCGAGATCACGACGGCGGCCGCTGGCCACCCTGGACCTGCACGGAGACGGACTAGCGCTCGAAGGGAAAACGCGGCGGCGCATGGCTGAATTGCGCTGCATCCATGCAGAGAGGCCGCGCGGCTACGTAGGCGACCAAGGCGGCCCCTTTGTGGCCGGGCGCGTGCTCTGGGCTCGTCTACTGCTCGCACGGGCACGCCCGAGAAGTACTACGAGCACGACACTCACGATGTGCGCGGCGGCGGCGTCCTACGGCGGAGACTAAACCACCTACAGAGACTACGCGGCCCTACGCGACATGGGGAGGAGGAAGGGGAGCGGCTCCTCACCACGGGGTTGTTGGAGACGAGGAAGTTGCCGAGGCGGAGGGATACGACACCGTTGCCGACGTCGGGGAAGAGGACGACGCAGAGGCGGAGGACGATGTCGGGCGGGAAGCAGGGGCCTTCACGTAGTCATCTGCGTGGGGAAAAAGATGCGGGTGAGCTCCTGTAAGGCGGGTGCGAGCGTACGCTCGCGGACACGGAGAGGTGGCGATACGATTGCTCACCGGAGTCACGGCTGGAGGCGGAACAGGGGAGGCCCGAGCGGTCGATAAGGAGCAGCGGCGGAGAAATTTGAGGGGGGGGATCGAAACCCTAGGTCTCCCGGAGCCGGCCACGGGGCCTCGCTTATAAAGGGGAGGTCCCCGACACGTCGACGGCAGCGCTCTCCCGCGTGGACACCGGTGTGAGAGAGCCCGGCGAGGTCCCCCCAGACACGCTGGAAAGGTGACGCTCGGGGTCGTCCGATGAAGATCCTACGGCTGAGGAGCTCTGCCACTTACCTCTTCGGCGTGGGCTAGAGTCCAGGAAAGAGGTGGAGGCCCAGTTGTGTTGGGCCAGCGACAGAGAAGGAAAAAAAAGGAGGAAACAGGCCCTCTGCCCCTCCTTTACCATTTAGAAAAAACAGAGGAGGGTTTTTGGGTTTTCTTGATTTAAATACAAGGAAGAAAAATACATAAAAATATGTATAATTAACCTTGCATTATTCCTCAATTTCCAAAAATGGTTTGGGCATTTTTGGCAACAACAAAATGTGAGCTCATTTTTGAATTCAAAATTCACTTTGAACTATAGCCACTATTTTTGGTGATGACAAAAATGATTTGACCATTTGAAAACTATTGGCTTTGCAAAAGAAAAGGATTGGCCAAGATTGGGATCTAGGGGAGTTGACATGCAAATAGAACAATTGCATGAACATGGCACTTGAATCAACTTGGGAGCAATTTGAATCAAACCAAATGGGCTCCAATCCCAATGCAATTTAAAATCACCACATGAAATGTCATGGACAACCACCATGTGAAGTTACAAAGCCAACAGACAAAGTAAGTTACATGATGTTTTATAATTATTGCAAGTGGGCTGTTACAACTCTCCCCTACCAACACTGGATCTCGTCCCGAGATCTAAGCATGAAAAAGCTCGGGATACTCAGAACGGAGATGATCTTCACGCTCCCACGTTGCTTCCTTCTCCGAATGATGTGCCCACTAAACTTTCATGAACTTGACGGTCTTGTTGCGAGTCTTGCGCTCGAACGTCTCAAGAACACGGACTGGACGCTCTGAGTAGGAAAGGTCCGCACTCAGCTGTATCTCGCCCAAGTCAATAGCCTGCTCTGGCTGCTTGAAGCACTACTTTAGCTGGGACACATGGAACACGTCATGCACCATGGACAGACTCTCTGGAAGCTCGAGCCGAAAGGAAAGAGGTCCTCTAGTCTCAAGGATGCGGAAAGGTCCGACAAATCTTGGAGCGAGCTTTCCTTTGATACCAAAGCGGTGAGTACCCCTCAATGGAGACACTCTGAGGTACGCCCAAACACCAACCTGAAACGCTACACCACGGTGCCTTTTGTCATAATAGGCCTTCTGCCTAGACTGTGCTTCCTTTAGGTGCTCGCGGACAATCTTCACTCTGTCCTCTGCCTCTTGGATCACGTCTGGACCGAACAACTGCCTCTCGCCTATCTCGGACCAGTTCAAAGGTGTCCTGCACCTGCGGCCATACAAGACTTCAAACGGCACTGCCTACAGACTTGCCTGATAGATGTTGTTGTAAGAGAACTCAGCATACGGCAAGCACTCTTCCCACTTCATGCCAAAGGAGATGACACATGCTCGAAGCATGTCCTCTAGTATTTGGTTCACGCGCTCGACTTGCCCACTTGTCTGAGGGTGATAAGCGGTACTGAACAACACTGTCGTACCAATCGCCTTTTGAAAGGGCTGCTAGAACTTAGAGGTGAAAATGATGCCTCTATCGGAACTGATCTTCTTGGGAATGCCATGCAAAGACACAACTCTTGCGGTGTACAAATCCTCCAACTGAGCTGCTGAAATGGAGTCCTTCACTGGAAAGAAGTGGGCAACTTTGGAAAGATTTTCAATGACAACAAATATGGAATTGTTCTTCTTCTGCGACAAGGGGAAGCCTGTGATGAAATCCATCTCTATGTGATCCCATTTCCACTCCGGAATCTCAAGTGGCTGAAGCAACCCTGCAGGCTTCTGGTGCTATGCCTTCACTCTCCTGCACACATCACACTAAGACATGTAACGGGCAACATCCCGCTTCATACGAGTCCACCAAAATCTTTTCTTGAGATCTTGATACATCTTTGTACTTCCAGGGTGAATCGATATCTTGGAATCATGGGCTTCCTTCATGATGACCTCTCTGAGATCTCCCTCCTTGGGAACAGCAACTCGCTCTTCGAACAACACGGTGCCGTCATTATGCACTGAAAAGCAACCGTACTTTGGAACTGAGGCGGCAATACCCTGTTTGATCTTTAGTATCATTGATCTGCCAGACTGAGCTTCACGGATCTTCTCATGGAGAGTGGGCTCTACCACAAGGTTGGCAAGGTAGCCTGCTGGAACTAGCTCGAGATTGAGCCTTCGAAAGGACTCACACAAATCAGAGTGGATCTTCTACACCTGGATATTATTGCAATCGCCCTTGCGGCTCAGCGCATCAGCTATGACATTCGCCTTCCCAGGCGTGTAATGAATAACAACTGTGTACTCAGTAATGGTTTCAAGCCATCTTCTTTGCCTCAAGTTCAGATTTGGCTGAGTGAACAAGTACTTCAGGCTCTTGTGATCGGTGAACTCATCCACCTTCCTCCCTAAGAGAAGGTCTCGCCAAGTGATCAAAGCGTGCACAACTGCTGCAAGCTCCAAGTCGTGCGTGGGATAATTCCTCTCACTCGTCTTCAACTGTCGTGAGGTATAAGCCACAATATTCCTGCCTTGCATCAAAACTCCGCCTAGACCTTGCAATGAGGCATCAGAAAACACCTGAAAAGTCTATGACTCATCTGGCGGTGTGAGAATTGGAGTTGTGGTCAACCTCTCTTTCAAACCCTCGAAAGCTGACTGGCAAGCTGGTGACCAAGTGTAGCGTTTGCCTTTGCACAACAATTCAGTCATTGGCTTCACTATTTCGGAGAAATTTTGCACAAACCTCCTGCAATAACTGGCGAGGCCGAGAAAACTCCTTAGCTGCTTCACATTCTTCGGCGGAGCCCACTCTTGAATAGTGCGGACTCGCTCTGGATCGACCGCAATTCCCTCAGCGGAAATAACATGGCCCAGAAAATTGACCTTGTCCAGCCAAAACTCACACTTGGAGAACTTGGCGTAGTACTGGTGCTCTCTCAGCTTCTGCAGCACCAGGCGTAGATGTTCCTCATGTTCAGCCTCTGACTTGGAATAGACAAGAATGTCGTCGAGGTAGAGGATCACGAACACATCAAGCCATTCTTGGAACAAATAGTTCATAGCTCTCATGAAAGTCGGAGCGCGTTTGAGAACCCGAAAGTCATGACTGTGAACTCATACAGCCCATAACGTGTGCTGAACGCGGTCTTGGGAATGTCCTCTTCACGAACACGGATTTGGTGATACCCCATCCTCAGGTCAAGCTTGGACAACACCTTAGCCCCATTCAGTTGTTCGAACAGATCATTGATGCGGGGTAAAGTGTATTTGTTCTTGATGTTCTTCTTATTTATCATTGATGGTCTTCTTGTTTATAGTCCTGGACCAAGCGGCTAGTCCCATCCTTCTTCTGGACAAACAAAGCTGGTGCACCCCAAGGGGAAGTGCTCGCGCGGATAATACCGATATGCGTTCAATGCGTACAACTTTGCTGCTCCCGCCATTGAGCCACAAGTGTACAAGAATTCTGCGCCTGAATCATGTGTCAACTTCACTGACCTGGTCAGACAATCAATATTGGCCTTGTGCTGCACAAGCCAATCCATGCCCAAGATGACATCAATGTCGGAACGAGGCAAGACAATCAAGGATGATGTAAAGGGAACTCCCTGAATACGGATCTCTACATCGGGAACTGACCAGGAAGAAGTGAATTTGGAACCGGGAGTAACAACTGAGAGTACCCTCGGAAGCTGGTCTCTTGGAAGATCAATCCTTGTTGCAAAAGACTGGGAGATAAAAGAGTGAGTTTCTCCGGAATCGAACAACACTATCGCGGGAACTGAACACACAAGCAACCTACCAAGAACGATCTCTGAAGACTGCTGCGCTTCTGTCATCATCACATTGTTCACCCGAACTGCACGTGGCTGTACCTTCACAATCGCAGTGCTCGGAGTAGAGTGAGGTGGAGGCGGTGGGAGCCGAGCAAAGCGCGAATCGGTGCAGTTGGGAGAAGTGTGCCCCGGCTCTCTGCACTTGTAGCAGATCATGCTTGGCCTGGGCTGCTGCTGCGGCCTGGGTGGCCTCGCGTGTTGTGGTGTAGAGCGAGGCCCCTGCTGAACTGGGACGGGAGGGCGGGCAAAAGTGCGAACAATTGCCCCCCTCTGCTGGAACTGCTGCCTCTGCGGTGGTGCATCTGTGACCCAAGTCTTTCCCTTCTTGTGGACCATCACTGCGGAGCTCTGCTCTCTCTGGCGCTTCCTTTCTGCATCCCACTCTGCTCTGGCTGACTCCTGGCGGATAGCCTGATCCACGAACTGCGAGAACAGCGTGGGGTTGCACTGGGGGAGTGCGTACTTGATCTCTGTGCTGAGACCCCCACGGAATCTGACAATCCGCTTGGCTTCTGTGCTGACCTCCTCCAGAGCGTACCTGGCGAGCCTGACGAAGGCCAGGTTGTACTCCTGAACTGACCTGTCTGTAAGGCCCGATATGCGGTACTGTTCCAGATCTAGATGTTTCCATCCAGATCCGGGGATGAAGCACATATCGGTCCCACCGCGACATATGGCAAAGTCATATGCCCCGGATTTCCAACATGATATCACAACATTACAGATACAAGGATACAGCATCTCATACAATCGGCATACAACTGCCTTAGATACAATACATCAGCGGAAGATAAATGTCTGAGTACAGACTACAATCAAATGCCTAGTGGCAAAGAGAAAATCATCGATCCCCATAACCACACGGGCCAGGCCCTCCGCCGGGATCCGCCTAACTATTCGTCGTCGAGTCTCCACGTGAAACGTCGATCACCATACCTGTTGTCCATCAAGAACCCTGAAAAGAGTTTGGGGAAGTATCATGAGTACAGAAGTACTCAGCATCCAACTGTAGTGGTCATCTGACCCAGCAAGGACTTCATCACTCGTCATTCTAGGACAACTAGTAGTTTACGGTAAGGATGGGGGAAGTGGTGAGGTTGCTTCCGCACTAGCATTTATGAAGTGGCTAACGATCTATAGAGTAAGATAAGAAGCCAAGCATTCGATGAGGAATCGCCTCCAACAAGTCTTGCTATCAACTACTTATGCAAACATAACAGCTATCCTATCTTTGTCCTCCTCTTCGCATCCCAACGAAGAAGAAGCAGTCAAGGCACACACATGTTGATCAAGTTATTTAAGATTATCTCAATTGTTGTTGTCTATGAACAAGGAGTAGGTCTCAAGTCGTCCATAACCGTGGACACGGCTTCTCGAAAAGATTTAACCCTGCAGGGGTGTACCAACTGCCCATTACAAGGCTCCGCACGCACGCCCATCTCTCTCAGTTTGTACCCATCACAGGCAACCATTTTATGATTTAGTTCCACGATATCTGAAACGACAGGTCCCTCTAGCTAACAACGAACAAATCAGGGTGGCCCCCGGTGAGTCGACATCCAGCTCAGGAGCCAGCTGCGCTCTCGATCTGGTCTCATACCGTCTTTCGCAGGTTTGGATATACGATTAATCACACATGGGAAACCGGGTCCTCAGCCGGCCAAGGTCGGCCATCAACGGAACTATGTCCTCACTGGTCCGGGTTGGTTTAAAAACTACTGGCAGCTGACCAGCACACACATGGTTTCAAATGGTAAATCAGCTTGGACCACCACTAGAAATGCTTGAAGCTAGGTAGGTAAGAAAAGGGGACCCCATAAAATCCCACACGCGGTTAGGCACGCTCAGTCTTAAAACCAATACCCGGAACTCGGATCCTAGGTGACTCGAATGGAACAAAGCGTCGGGGCGGGATAGCCTAGACCTTCCATCCTTCGTCGAGTATGGTCAACATTATAAAAATCATATCATCAAAAAAAATGTGATATCCCAAACCAAGGAGTAACAGGATAACATCGTAGCATCCAAAGAATGCATACTAAGCAGGGGCTGAGCAACGAGCATTAGTAACATAGCAGTACATGGTTTTCTAGGAGGGACATGGCTGTATCGGTTTGAAAGAGGCTGTAAACATGTGGTAGGATCAAACATCGAACCTAACCTAGACTAGCATGCAAACCCCTGGTTGAAATAGAATGGATCATAAGTAATGTATAGTCCTTGCCTGTTGATAAGTCGGGTTCCGAAGGTGTAGTTGATCGCAAGCTCGCATCGTCCCCGAAGGTACCCGCGGAAGCACATAAGACGATAAACACTAGAAAGCAATCAATGAGCAAGAATATATTACTACGAGGCAAATAGGAGCAAGCATCAACAAGAAGGAAACACGAGACATCGCACCTACCGTCGAGAGCGTTTACTAACAGGTTAAGTGGAGTACTCGTCACACACGACGATACTGCACATTTACAAGGGTTCAAGTTGTTTAGCTACAGGTGATCAACAAAGGTTGTTAACATGGCAACTCAAGCAAGCATGGTATAGCACACAAACATGTCAAGAGGTGAAGCACAAAGTAAACTATCTATGCTAGTCAATTTAAGTGAGGCACAACCTAAACATGGCATAACACTAAGTGTCGCACGATGATTAAAATATTTGGTATTGTTCTGTCCTAAACCATATTTTAGGTTGGTTAACAACAAAAAACAATCACTACTGGAAAAATGGCCTTTAATGGCGAACCTTTTTTTGCTAGTAATGGCGCACATCCGGTGCGCCATTACTAGCACGCCATTACTAACACTTAGTAATGGCGCACATTCGGTGCGCCATTACTATCTCAGATAATAATGGCGCACCACATATGCGCCATTACTACCTCTACTGGTGCGCCACTGGACACCCATTTTTTTTAATTTTTTCTATTTTTTTGAATTTCGAAGTCGGGAACATAGTAGTGGCGCACATTGCTATCTAAGGTGCGCCATTACTAACTTTTTTCAAATTTTTTAATATATTTTTTTCAAATTTTTTATTATTTTTTTATTTTTTTATTTCTTAATCTACTTAGTAATGGCGCACATTCGGTGCGCCATTACTATCTCAGATAATAATGGCGCACCACATATGCGCCATTACTACCTCTACTAGTGCGCCACTGGACACCCATTTTTTTATTTTTTTTTTATTTTTTTGAATTTGGAAGTCGGGAACATAGTAGTGGCGCACATTGCTATCTAAGATGCGCCATTACTAACTTTTTTTCAAAAAATTTAATATATTTTTTTCAAAAAAATAAAATTTATTTCTTAATCTCGAGTCAATAATACGGCTTAATCTCAAGTCAAATTGCACTCCGTGGTCAAACTTCCCGGAGGGTCACCCATCCTCACACTACTCCAGCCCCAGCACGCTTAACTTCTTAGTTCCATTCACCTCTTGCCCCGTCTCACCTCACAAGCACTTGTTGATATATGTATCATATAATTCCTATTAAACCTTGTTCATGTCTAGGACCTTGTTCATTTCCATGGGTGTGATGAAATGGTGAACTTTTTTTGAAACATACCAACCAGTGTCCTATCATATTTTGAACTTTTTTCAAAAAAAAATCAAAAAAAAAAATTCAATTTTTTTCCTGTTACTAGTGGCGCACTTTTCAAATAGTGCGCCATTAGTAAGTTTGAATTATTTTTCATTTTTTTGCCCTCTAGATCTTCAAAGCCTCGTAACTTTTTTCTGTTAGGTTTTTGAGGATTCTAAAAATGTCACACCCGATTGAATTTGGATATAACTTTTCGAGTAGATGATTTTTCATATAAAAACTTTTTCTTCAGAGGTCGTGTGCAAAAGTTAAGCCCATTTTACACAATTCTCGAGAGATATTGCAAAAAAAGTCAACATTCATGTTTCTAAATTTTGCTAACTAGACCACATATCTCATGGGAATCTGATTTTATTTTATTTTTTTGACATTTCTATCATTTTCATTTATTTTATTTTAAACTGAAAAGGCGGTCCACAGGGGGGGGAGTGCATTTGGTAAAAAATTTGGCCACCTCAGAAAGTTAGTAATGGCACACCTTCACAAAGTGCGCCCTTACTATGCCTTTGACTGGGTCAACCTTGGTCAAAGAGATAGTAATGGCGCACTTTGTAAAGGTGCGCTATTACTATGTTTGACATAGTAATGGCGCACTTTTCACCAGGTGCGCCATTACTGTTTAGGTTACTAATGGCGCACCTGCACATGGTGGGCCATCACTAAATAGTAATGGCGCACCACATATATAGTGCGCCATTAGTGTCAATATTATCTATAGCTGTTTTTCAAGTAGTGAATAGCATAAACACAAAGTACACGATAACTAATCATGTTACATATAAGGCACACGCCAAACGGAGTTACAGTTAAAAAGATATAAGCAAAACAAGTTACGGGCACAATCTGCCAACATCAGGAAGCACACATTAATTAGGGCAATGCATAAACAGGATAATCAATGCAAACATGCTCACAAATGATATGGAACTAAAGTAGACATGACAGGGAAGGCATGGCAAAAAGAATCATGCAAATAGGCATCATATATCAAAAGATATTAAGCATGCAACATGGCATCGGAACATTACAGACTTAGAGAAAAACAGAGGTGGCTGTCAAAAACAGCAGCATAGCAACTTTGGAGCTCAATAACTATATGACAAGCAAGCATATCATGACAATGCAATACATATAATGGAAGTAGACATGATGCTTAACAATATGCAATTTGAATCACTCAATTACGATAAACGGTTGTGACGCAACCGTCACCCGAAGTTGCAACAAATTAACAGTTTTCAGCACAGCAGCACAGTAACATCCGGATCACCACTTTGGAGCAAGAATTAATATAGCTAAAGCACGCAAACATGAAAAGTTAAAGCATGGAAATGAAGTACACATGATGCTTAACACATAGGAAAAAGAATCAATGCAATAGGCCTCATGGATGTGTCACAATCGTCAATCAAAGTTGCAACAAAATAACATCACCAGCACTTGACAGAATTTAACAGTAGTTAACAGCCTGGTGCCTACTTCTACACAGATTTGCACCATCAATATGACCTCAAAATAAATAACTTCCTAAAGATGAACTCTAGAGCAGACAAAGCACAACCAAACAAAAAAAGAATCACTTCATTCGGAGCTTAGAGTCAACAGGAAATTACGTTGCAAAACAGATACAGCACACAGTATTTACTCAGACTTAGAAAATAAAATAACAACAGAGGAAAAAAAATATAAAAGGGGCGGCCTGGGCCTCACCTTGGGCCGAGGCCCAAGTGGCTGTGGGCGGCTGGCATGCCGCGGAGGGTGGCCGGGCCCATGAGGGGCGCTGGGCTGCGGTGGGCGAGGTCAGCCTGCTGGCGGCGATTGGATCGGGATCCTCCCGATCCCGACCACGATCCCGAGCGGCGGCGGTGCTGCTGGACTCCGGCGAGGAGGCGGTGTAGGGGCTCGGGACGGCGCGCATGGCGGAGGAGGCTGCCGGATCCGTCCGGTTCCGGGCACCACTGAGCTCGACGATGGGATCCCGGGGCGGCGCGATGGAGCTCCGAAGCAGCGACAAACTCGGCAGCCATGGCGGCGCTTTTGGCTGCGAGAGAAAGAAGGAGATGAGGGAAGGAGGGAAAGAGGACAGGGAGGCGCGGTGGAGGCGGCTCACCAGAGCGCCACGGGGCCGGCGGCGCGGTGGCCTGAAGCACACGGCGGCGGTGGTGCTCTGCACAGGAGGCGGCGGCGCTGGCCCAGATTGGGTTCAGGCGGGCCGCGGCGGTGTGAAGCGGGCCCTGCGGGGCCCGGACCGGCTGGGAGGTGGGAGTAGGCTGCTCCATGGGGATGTGGAGGCTCCCAGGACGTCGATCTGCAGATCAAACGGTCAGATCTGACCAGGGGCTAGGGTTTCGCGAAATTGGGGGCTATTGGGCAGAATTTGGGGTGTTTTCAGGGGGGTAGCTGCAATTTTGTGGCTAGGGAAACCTAGAAAGAGGTGGGGGAGTGGTGGTCTTTATATAGCCCAGGTGGCTGGCAGTTTGCAAAAACATCCCCGGTTTTTCTATCACGCGCGCGGTGCTCACGTTTCTGACCGCCGGGGGTTCGCAGGACCTCCGATTCGGGTAAAACTTCGAACTGCGCGATCAGCGCGTCGAGCCGGCGGCGTTCACCTCGCGTTGGAACCGTTCTGAGAACACTTTCCGGCGTGCTATAAAAATATCCCGTTTAATTATTAAACGGGGTTTTTCGTTCCGTTGGCTGCGACTGGTCTCGTGCGGTTTTCGCGATGGTGATCGGGTGAAGCCCGGTGTCGCAAAGGTCGAGTGTCATGGTGGCAAGGGTCGGTCTCTGTCCGGTACGAGATAAGAGGGGGGGAAATAATCGCTGATTGATAAATCGGGGATGCAAACACCGCAAACAAATTAGACAATCAAACAATTCACGCCGAAAACAAATTTTTTTAATTTTTGTGAAATCTGGGCTGTTACACTGTCACCCTGTCTCAGAGCCGAGAACTCCTCTCGTTTCCTGTCCATCAATCCACTCGGAATATGTGCTGCTCTGAAGTCTGCGACGAAGTCTGCCCACGTGATGATGGCATCGCCCTTGTTGGCCTTGTAGGTATCGTACCAGCTGGCTCCTGCACCCTGAAGCTGGAAGGAGGCGAAGGTGACGTAGTCGACTGGTCTGACTATGTTTGCATTGAAGTGCTTCTTTATCTCTGCGATCCAATCATCCGCTTCCAGCTGGTCTCGAGCCTCGCAGAACCTGGGGGGTTGATAGCAAGGAACTTCTGCAGAGTGGTGTACTGTGGTCGATCACTCCTCTGGGCAGTCTGGTTCTACAGCATCTGTAAGATCGCAGTTGTGCCCTGAGCCACTGCGGTCACAACCTCCCCAAGGAGAGGGTTCTCTAGCGGCGGCATGTTCGCTCTTGGCATCCTGTATACAGGAACACTTATGAGAACATGATAGAAACATCGATGAAACCAGAAGATAAAGCAATATTGACAACAAAACTTCCTCATGAGGTATGAGGAAGCCGAAGGCTGAATATCCACCAAGGTTAACCCGGAAATTCGAAAGCTAGGTGCTACTGGAATCCCCAAACCGAGATCATCCAAATCCAAGATAATAATCTGCTAGCGAGCACACAACAATATATACGAGTGGTTGAAGACCTGAACGTTGAGACATCTGCCCTGAGCGGCCCGCCGAAGCGGTCTTCCTATAGGGGGAGGAACCACATCCGAAGGATGCCAACCATCCCTGTATTGGAGTTTCACCTGAGGTACGCCATTAGCGAGGTGGAGCTGTCAACCCCAAGTGGCGGCTCAGTGTTCTCAACGTACGTGATGTGCGAGGTAATGATAGTGATTTCTCGCCCTTCGTTGGTGAGCCCCAAGTGGAAGGCGTGATGTAGCACAGTAGCAAATTTCCCTCAGTAAAGATACCAAGGTTTGTCTCCAGTAGGACTCCGGAGATGATAAGTAGGTGTCAGCGGCGCTACTGACGCAGACCTGCACACAGACACAAATAACTTTGTTCCCAACGAAGTTGAGAGAGGTTGTCAATCTCTCCGGTCTTGTTGTTCACAAAGGATCAAACACAAAGGATAATGATAACAACTGAAAGTAAAAGCAGAAAAGTAAATGAGCGTGTAAACAGTGATGAGGATATGGACCGGGATACGTGATGTTCACTAGTGATGTCTCTCTCCCAAAAGACGATAAAACTGCTATGCGAGGTGAACAAATTACAGAAGGGAAATTGACAGGATTATGAACGCACCGCAATGCTAACTATGCTACAAAAGAAAGGAAGAGGCTCAAAAGCACGGGCAGTACGCCAAAATAATATGACCGAAATCCAACTGCATCTACTACTAATCATCCACCTTGAGATATCTATCCATAACATCTCGCTGGTATTAAGTTGCGAGCCCCACCCAAAGTGTAAACCCAATGTCAGAACCCCAACTTAGGTAAGTGCTAGGGTTTTATTGTGCCTTTGCATCATGCAAAAATTCAACAGAAAATTCAAAAATGGGGAAAAGAAAAGCCCTGAGAAATTAAATCAAATTGCCAGATAAAAATCTTTTTCCAAAAATCATTTGAGTATTTGGAAAATTCCTACAAATGATGCTGATCATTTTAAAAGTGGTTTGGGAGCAATCCCATCCTCATGGAATTTTCTAATTTTCAAACAATGCCTTGGAAAATTAAATAAACCCCTATTTGATTTAAAATTCAAATGTTTTGAATTTTAAAGAGTGCCAAATTTTATAAGTGGCTAGCTCTAGCTTTTATGAGGCCATATAAAAAATTATGGCATTTATAAAAATACCTAGCTATTTTAATTGGCTAGGTCAACCTATTTACAGAAGAAATAAAAATAAAAAGGGAAAACAGAGAAGGGTAGGACCTTACCTTGCGCCTCAGGCGAGGCCCAACTCCCCTGGCCGGCCCAGCCCACCCGGGGGGCGCCTTGTCTTCTACCTCCCCGCCGAGCCAAGCAGCTCGGTGGAGGGACGAGAGACGTCACTCACCCCGCACGCCCGTCCCCCCTCCTCTGGTCCATCGTCTCCCTCCCCGGTGAGAAGAACCGCAACACCGTAGCCCTAGCAGAGAGCACGGCGGTGCTCCACCGCGGCGACTGGAGTCCTCAAGCCACGCTGCCTTGTCCTTCGTCCTCCCCGGTGACCTCTACGACGAGACGATGCTTCAATTCGAGCGGAGGACCCCCTGGTCGACGCCAGCTCCAAGTTCCTCATCGTCGGGAACCGCAGCTCAGACGAGCAATTGATCGCCATCCGCTTCTTCTACGGTTCGGCCGAGGCCTCCATCGCGTTTAGGTGAGCCTCTCGGTTACTCTTTGCCTTCCCGTGCTCCTCCCCGGCTCCTCGTTGCCAAGCTCTCCATGGCCAGTGCCCAGCACGCCGCGGGCACCGTCGAAGTCGTGCGCCAGCGCCTCCCCTTGGTCCCCCAATGGCATCTACAGATGCGCGAGGTCCCTAGCTCCTCGCCCGTGCCCTCCAGAACCCCTCCCGTGCCCAAAACCCCTACTCCGGCGAGACTCCGGCGAGTCCCGAGCCGCCGTCGCCATTAACCCTCCCCTCTCTCACTGTCCCGTGGGCCCGAGGCCATTAAGCTAATCCCCCCCCCCACAGCCTATGACAGGTGGGACCCAGCCCCTTAACCCTCTGCTTAATTAAAATAAACAGGGGTTAACCACCACTGAGGCTGACAACAGGGCCCCACTCGTCAGTTGCCCCCTGACGTCAGCACTGCGCCAGGCTGACGCAGTAAAGTATTTAAATCGATTTAAATTATTACAGAAAATCCAGAAAAATAGCCAAACTTCAATAAATCATAGAAAATTCATTTCAACTCCAAATTGGACAAATAATATGTCTAAAATTATCAGAAAAATACAAGGATTATGAATATGCAATTTGTTTTCATGTTTGACTATTTTAAAATGGGTGATCAATAGAAAACATGCATATGGATCCTTTTCAAATTCAAATTTGGAGTGAATTTGCAAATGACTTTGCAACACACTTCTTTTGAATGGATTCATCCACACATCAGAAACATTATCTCATATACCACATCACTTCATGAACAACCTTTTCAAATGAACTCATGCATTCAAATGCATTTGAAATTCATCGATAAATCAAATGGAGTTTGAATTTGCATTTCAAATGCAATATACTCCTTTTAAATAGAATTGTCCACACAATGCAACCATGAACATCACCATTACAATATTATTCATGTGATTGTGCATTGTACATTATGTTGATCCTATGATTGTCAAGTTGCTGATAGAAGTGAAGCCGGAACCCGAGATCACCCCCTTCGTTGAAAGACCCGTGACTGAACCCCGTCAGCAAGGCAAGCAAACCCCCATTGATCATGTCTATAAAATCCCAATTCCCTCTCAGTCTCGCTTATGCAGGTTTAGGAGATCACCTTGTATCGATTCTACCGCATAGTTGAACCCATATGCTTTGCATGACCTATCATCTTGTCACAGTAGTAAGCAAACCACAATCCTAGCAGATGTAGGAGTTGGTTGATATCATGTGTCCCCTGCAACTGTTACTGCTTATTGCATGCTTAGTGGTACAATGAGGTTGCTTTTGATGTGAGTCGGGATGATGGTGAACATGGTGTTGATGAAAGTGAAATGTGTTGGTGAATCTACCCTAATACAAGATGAACGATGAGAGGCTGTTTAGGAGTACACAGTGGGTTGTCTCGTTGAACACCGCCTTAAGTCCGAGTTCTTGTGTGGTGATCCAAGAAGAAGAGTACAACCACACATTGGGCTCACTGACCCCTCTCATCCTAGTACCTCACCCCGTTCGAACCCCAAGAGTCGCAGTAGTTCGGAGTTCTGGTAGGTCTGTGGCACGGTCTGCGAAGTGGATGAACGGCTTTTCAAGACCGGCTTGGGACCCTGCACACATCGTTTGAGGCTGTACTGGAACCTCGGCCGGACTTCCATACGGATCCCCCTCAGATAGGCGACTCTCTGGACTAGAACGGAGCTGTCGGCGAAGTGTTGTGGTGAACATCCTCGCCGACACCCCTTGAATGGTGTCGAGGCCAAAGGCGGTAACTGATGGTCATGTGTGTGTAGTAGTACACCCCTGCAGGGTTAACAAAACTATTCGAATAGCCGTGTCCGCGGTTATAGACTACTTGGAGACCTTTACTTGATCTTAGATAACTTGAACTGGATACTTCTAAAACACACCAAGATAAGTGTGAGTGCTATGGCGTGCTTCCTCGTGGGGAAGTCGAGGAAGGCACCATATTGGAGTATTGGTTGGAGACTGTTACTTGGACTCGTGTACGCTCCTTACCTCTTTCTGGTATTCGTAGATCAAGACTAGCCAAGTCAAAGCTGGCACTTCTGCAAAAGTGAACCCCACCTCCCTTTGCCTTGATACATGTGCATGAGTAGTATAGTTCCTATGTAAGTCTTGCTGACTACGATTTTGTACACACGTTTGCTTATTCTATGTTTTAGAGACGAGACCACTGACCCTGATGGTGGCCTCTACCTCGAGCTCGACGTGGACCAAGTCGTATAGTTCCAGGCAGCAGCCTGTGCCCTCTGGAGGGTCGTTGTATTTTCTTTCAGGCTTCTTAAGCCATTTGTTAAACTTGTCTTTACTAAGACATAATTTACTTCCGTTGATGTTTGATGTAATGTTGGATCACAGTCATGTGATCTCTGCTTGTAATACAACTACTATGTCTTCTCTGTTTAGCAGAAGTTATAAAGACGGAGTTTGTAGAGTTCATGTTGTGATTACCTGCTGTTTACACTAGACATGTATGTTGCGTGTATGATTATAACATGCATGTCTTAGTGTGGGGTTCGATAGCTTAGTTGTGTTCTTGAGGGCGGTCTTTTATACACCAAGTGACCCTTAGATGTGCGCAGCTTGGGGCATCGCGATGCGATTGCTCGTGACTCTGTCACGTGGCACACTTTGTTGTATGATTGAGCCCGCCCGAGATCCCGACTAAGTGATCGGGCTGGAGTAAGTCTATGTAAGGGTTATGAGATAGTCGATAGTATGGTTGAGGCGACTTGTCTGTGAATATGGGATTCACCACCCATATCATTAGACTTGTGTGCGGACGTTGAGGACCCATCTCAGTTGATCATCCGGCCTGAATGGGATGCCCCTCACGTACGATGCTTTCCGAGAACGTTCTGTGCTTGGCCTTGTCTGCTTAGACAAGTGGGTACGGTTCTCGGATCTCCATATGACTATGTCGTAGCGGGACTTGCATACACTAACCCCGGGTCCCGACAGACTTGGTATCAGAGCAGGACTAACTGTAGGATTATCAGCCTTGGCCGAAGTCGAGTCTAGCCTTCTATAGTTATATAGTTACTATGGGTATATAAGGGAACAACGTAAGGCTTCTTTTTCTCCTTACCCTCATCGATCTGAGTTCTGAGTCACCCTTACCTTTTCTACGGGAAGATAGGACTAGGCTCATCTATGTCTTATTAGAACATCTCGTTGATTGCCTCCTTATAGCCGTAGGATTGTTGTGGTTGTCCAGAGTCTCCGTGTTTTGAGTTCCTTGAAGAAGTTATGTCCAATTTCTTCGAGGTTGTTTCAATTTCCATCCCAGTATAGCCGTTATGCTGCCGGATTTGTTCCGTGTTTCTTTGAGTCATTGCCTTCGCATTATTATCCTTTCCGCCTAAATCATATCCTTTTATCCTTGCCTCCATCGTACAACCTGTTCTGATTGTTGATTTTTATCACACAGGATGTCAGGTGGAACTCGTAGTGCTGTTCTTCGGAATCGAGACCGTGATCGGAATCGAAATGATGATGAACCTCCTCCACCGCCTTCTGCGGCGGAAATCATGATGGAAGCTGAGCGGAATAGACGTGATCAAACACGCCTTCTGGAGCTCATCAATCAGAATACCGCCCACCATCGTAATGTGGTGGTCAGCATTCAGGACTTCATCTTCCTCAAGCCACCGGTATTCCGATGTTCTTCCGTGCCCCTCAAAGCCGATGATTGGCTCCGTTCCATCGAGCGTAAGCTTGATACGGAACATGTTGCTCCCGATGACCGAGTTATTTTCGCGGTATACTTCTTGGAAGGTGCTGCTCTTCAATGGTGGGAGAACTATGTTGCTATGCAACCAGATGGTCACGTAGTGACTTGGCAAGAGTTATGTGTTGCCTTTCGAGGGTACCACATTCTGGATGAGTTGATGGAGCGCAAGAAGGAAGAGTTCTGCAATCTGAATCAAGGATAGATGTCCATTCATGAGTATGTGAGAGAGTTCAACCGTCTTGCTCGTTATGCCCAAGATGAGATCACCGCCGATGCCAGAAAGCAGGCAAGGTTCCGCAAGGGACTTAGCCCCATCCTTCGTCATGATCTCAACCTCCTTGAGTTTGCCACCTTTGAGGATTTAGTCAACAGATCCTTCAGAGCTGAGCATGGCAATGAAGTTTTCGAGAAGTCTCGCAAGCATGCTCTTGAGCTTGCCCCTTCTTACAGTTCACGCCCTCAGAACCGCATGATCTGGATTCCTAACAGTTTGATCCACCAAAACAACCCACCGAGGCCATCCCATGTGCCGCCTCGTCCAACAGCTCCACCAAATAACCCAGCTCCCCGCACTATCTTTGGAGCCTACTTCAGATGTGGCCAGCCTGGTCACTATTCTCGTGATTGTCCCGTCAATCAGAATGCTCCACCCCATGCCAAAGGAAACCCCAATGTTCGTGCCAAACCACCCCCGAAGGTTCCCACCGCTAAGCCATCCACCTCAGAAAATCTTGGACGTGTGAACCAAATCTCAGTTGAGGAAACTGATGGTACTTCTAACGTCATTCTTGGTACGCTCCCAGTCAATTTTTTCCCCACTTCTGTTCTTTTCGACCCAGGAGCTTCTCACTCATTCATGTTGGAGAGTTATGCACTTCGACATGAGATATCCTTTGATGAAATGTTCACCCCTATGATCATTCAAACTCCTGGTTCAAAATGGCAAACTAATAGAGTAAGCCATGGTAATCAAATTGCAATTGAGGGTTTAGTATTCCTTGCTTCACTCATAGCCCTCAAGTCTTCAGACATTGATGTCATCCTTGGTATGGATTGGTTATCAAGACAACATGCTTTTCTTGATTGTAAATCCAAGTCAGTTAGACTTACACATCCTTCAGGCCAGACAATAGCTTACTCCTCACCCAGAACAAGAACCCAGGTGCATTCTTTGAATGTGCTTCCCCTTCCCGACCTTGGAGATGTTCTGTTGGTTCGTGACTTCCCGGATGTCTTTCCTGAAGAGCTGTCGGGCATGCCACCCGACAGATGTGTAGAATTCATTGTAGATCTTGCCCCAGAAACCGCCCCAATATCCAGACGCCCATATAGAATGGCCCCACGTGAGTTAGCTGAGCTCAAAATCCAACTTGAATCTTCGTTGGCAAAAGGCTTCATCCGCCCTAGCTCATCGCCATGGGGTTGCCCCGTTCTGTTCGTAAAGAAGAAAGATGGAACAGAAAGGATGTGCGTAGACTATCGCCCGCTAAATCTAGCGACGATAAAGAACAAGTACCCACTGCCTAGGATCAATGATCTTTATGCTCAACTTGCAGGATCCTTTGTCTTCTCCAAGATGGATTTGAGATTAGGTTATCATCAAATCAAAATCAGAAACGAGGACATTCCCAAAACGGCTTTTACTACTCGTTATGGTCTTTATGAGTACACCGTCATGTCCTTCGGTTTAACCAATGCCCCCGCCACATTCTCGCGCTTGATGAATTCGATCTTCATGGAGTACCTAGAGAAATTTGTTGTAGTTTATCTTGATGATATCCTCATCTACTCGAATAACGAAGAAGATCACGCAGAACATCTTAGGCTGGTATTGATGAAACTTCGAGAACATCGCCTATATGCCAAGTTCTCCAAGTGTGAATTCTGGCTACCAGAAGTGACCTACTTAGGCCACGTGATTTCTGCAAAAGGCATTGTTGTCAATCCCGAGAGAGTTCAGGCCGCCCTTGACTGGACTCCACCTGAATTGGTTAAGCAAGTTAGGAGTTTTCTTGGCTTAGCAAGCTATTGTCGCCGCTTCGTCGAGAACTTTTCTAAAGTTGCAAAGCCTCTGACTGAACTCCTCAAGAAAGAGAAGAAATTCGAATGGACTCCCAAGTGTGAGGAAAGCTTTCAAGAGCTAAAAAGAAGATTGACTTCTGCACCCGTACTTGTGCCTCCAGACACCAAAAAGGATTTCGAGATCTATTGTGATGCCTCACGGCAAGGGTTAGGATGCATACTTCTGCAAGATCGACATGTGGTAGCTTATGCTTCACGCCAGTTGCGGCCACATGAAGAGAACTATCCTACCCATGATCTTGAACTCGCTGCCGTAGTTCATGCCCTAACAACTTGGCGACATTACCTCCTTGGTAATCGTTGTGAGATCTATTCCGACCACCAAAGCCGCAAATATATATTCACCCAGCCAGATCTTAATCTCAGGCAAAGACGCTGGATTGAGTTGATAAAAGATTATGACTTAGGAATTTCTTACACCCCAGGCAAAGCCAATGTCATGGCTGATGCACTAAGTCGTAAGTCGTATTGTAACAACCTCATGTTACAACAGTATCAACCACTTCTTCATGAGGAATTTCGAAAGCTTAATCTCGAGATTGTTCCTCGTGGATCTCTTTTCAACTTGGTGGCGAAACCAACCCTTGAGGATCAAATCATAGTTGCCCAAAGGCGTGCACGAGGTGTTCGCCGGATCAAGGAGAACATTGCTAGCGGAGTTGCTAAATATTTCTCCACAGATAGTAAAGGAACGTTATTCTTTGGAAATCGTTTGGTAGTACCTAAGAATAGGGAACTAAGGCAACTCATCCTCAAAGAATCCCATGACACACCCCTCTCGATTCATCCCGGTAGCACAAAAATGTACCGAGATCTACGCCAGAGAGTTTGGTGGACTAGGATGAAGAGAGACATTGCTCGATTTGTTGCCGATTGTGAGTTTGTCGTCGCATTAAGGCAGAACACCAAAGACCTGCTGGTACACTTCAACCTTTGCCTATTCCAGAGTGGAAATGGGACAAAGTCGGTATGAACTTCATCACCGGCTTTCCAAAAACCCAGAAAGGAAATGATGCCATCTTCGTTGTCATAGATAGGCTTTCCAACGTTGCACACTTCCTTCCAGTTCGCGAGTCTATAACTGCTAGCCAGTTAGCAGACTTGTATGTCTCTAGGATTGTATCCCTTCACGGTGTTCCTTTGGAAATCAATTCTGATCGTGGTAGCCTTTTCACCTCTAGATTTTGGGGAAGCTTCCAACATGCTATGGGAACTCATCTCTCCTTTAGTACAACTTTCCATCCTCAGTCTAGCGGTCAAGTCGAAAGGGTTAACCAAATTCTTGAAGACATGCTCAGAGCTTGTGTTATCTCATTCGGAAAGAATTGGGAGAAGTCTCTTCCATTTGCCGAATTTTCTTATAACAATAGTTTCCAATCTAGTCTGAACATGGCTCCTTTTGAACTCCTTTATGGACGACGATGTCGAACACCCCTTAACTGGTCAGAAACCGGTGAAAGACAATTCTTTGGACCGGATATGATCATGGAAGCAGAAGAGCAAGTTCGCATTGTTCGTGATTGATTGAAAGCAGCCCAGTCTCGTCAGAAAAGCTACTATGATCGTCATCATAGGCAAGAAAGCTACAATCTGGATGAGAAGGCTTACCTTCGGGTTACTCCTCTGAAGGGAACCCAAAGATTCGGTATCAAAGGCAAGTTGGCCCCACGTTACATTGGACCTTTCCGCATTCTTGCTAAACGTGGAGAAGTTGCCTACCAACTCGAACTACCCCCGCACCTTTCCCAAGTACATGATGTATTCCATGTGTCACAACTCAGGCGTTGCTTCAAGGACCCCATCCGCGAAGTCGACCATGAAACGCTTGATCTACAAGAAGACCTTTCTTATCCAGAATACCCTGTTCGTGTTCTTGATTCAGCAGAGCGTGTCACTCGCCGAAAGAAGATCAAGTTTCTGAAAGTTCAATGGTCACACCACTCCGAGAAAGAAGCCACGTGGGAAAGAGAAGACCGTCTCCGTGCCGAGTACCCCTCCTTCCTCCCGCAGACTTCTGAATCTCAGGACCAGATTCTTTTGAGTGGGGGCGAGTTGTCAGAACCCCAACTTAGGTAAGTACTAGGGTTTTATTGTGCCTTTGCATCATGCAAAAATTCAAAAGAAAATTCAAAAATGGGGAAAAGAAAAGCCCTGAGAAATTAAATCAAATGGCCAGATAAAAATCTTTTTCCAAAAATCATTTGAGTATTTGGGAAATTCCTATAAATGATGCTGATCATTTTAAAAGTGGTTTGGGAGCAATCCCATGCTCATGGAATTTTCTAATTTTCAAACAATGCCTTGGAAAATTAAATAAACCCCTATTTAATTTAAAATTAAAATATTTTGAATTTTAAAGAGTGCCAAATTTTATAAGTGGCTAGCTCTAGCTTTTATGAGGCCATATAAAAAATTATGGCATTTATAAAAATACCTAGCTAATTTAATTGGCTAGGTCAACCTATTTACAGAAGAAATAAAAAGAAAAAGGAAAAACAGGGAAGGGTAGGACCTTACCTTGCGCCTCAGGCGAGGCCCAACTCCCCTGGCCGGCCCAGCCCACCCGGGGGGCGCCTTGTCTTCTACCTCCCCGCCGAGCCAAGCAGCTCGGTGGAGGGCAGAGAGACGTCGGCTGCCACCTCGACGAGGAGAGGCTTCTAGGCCACCCCTTTGCGCCCGAGCTCGCCACGCAGTCTCCACTCACCCCGCACACCCGTCCCCCCTCCTCTGGTCCATCGTCTCCCTCCCCGGTGAGAAGAACCGCAACACCGTAGCCCTAGCAGAGAGCACGGCGGTGCTCCACCGCGGCGACTGGAGTCCTCAAGCCACGCCGCCTTGTCCTTTGTCCTCCCCGGTGACCTCTACGACGAGACGATGCTTCAATTTGAGCGGAGGACCGCCTGGTCGACGCCAGCTCCAAGTTCCTCATCGCCGGGAACCGCAGCTCCGACGAGCAATTGATCGCCGTCCGCTTCTTCTACGGTTCGGCCGAGGCCTCCATCGCGTTTAGGTGAGCCTCTCGGTTACTCTTTGCCTTCCCGTGCTCCTCCCCGGCTCCTCGTTGCCAAGCTCTCCATGGCCAGTGCCTAGCACGCCGCGGGCACCGTCGAAGTCATGCGCCAGCGCCTCCCCTTGGTCCCCCAATGGCATCTGCAGATGCGCGAGGTCCCTTGCTACTCGCCCGTGCCCTCCAGAACCCCTCCCGTGCCCAAAACCCCTACTCCGGCGAGACTCCGGCGAGTCCCGAGCCGCCGTCGCTATTAACCCTCCCCTCTCTCACTGTCCCGTGGGCCCGAGGCCATTAAACTAATCCCCCCACAGCCTATGACAGGTGGGACCCAGCCCCTTAACCCTCTTCTTAATTAAAATAAACAGGGGTTAACCCCCACTGAGGCTGACAGCAGGGCCCCACTCGTCAGCTGCCCCCTGACGTCAGCACTGCGCCAGGCTGACGCAGTAAAGGATTTAAATCGATTTAAATTATTACAGAAAATCCAGAAAAATAGCCAAACTTCAATAAATCATAGAAAACTCATTTCAACTCCAAATTGGACAAATAATATGTCTAAAATTATCAGAAAAATACAAGGATTATGAATACGCAATTTGTTTTCATGTTTGACCATTTTAAAATGGGTGAACAGTAGCAAACATGCATATGGATCCTTTTCAAATTAAATTTGGAGTGAATTTGCAAATGACTTTGCAACACACTTGTTTTGAATGGATTCATCCACACATCAGAAACATTATCTCAACTATACCACATCACTTCATGATCAACCTTTTCAAATGAACTTTCATGCACTCAAATGCATTTGAAATTCATCGATAAATCAAATGGAGTTTGAATTTGCATTTCAAATGCAATATACTCCTTTTAAATAGAATTGTCCACACAATGCAACCATGAACATCACCATTACAATCTTATTCATGTGATTGTGCATTGTACATTATGTTGATCCTATGATTGTCATGTTGCTGATAGAAGTGAAGCCGGAACCCGAGATCACCCCCTTGGTTGAAGACCCTGTGACTGAACCCCGTCAGCAAGGCAAGCAAACCCCCATTGATCATGTCTATAAAATCCCAATTCCCTCTCAGTCTCCCTTATGCATGTTTAGGAGATCACCTTGTATCGATTCTACCGCATAGTTGAACCCATATCCTTTGCATGACCTATCATCTTGTCACAGTAGTAAGAAAACCACAATCCTAGCAGATGTAGGAGTTGGTTGATATCATGTGGCCCCTGCAACTGTTACTGCTTATTGCATGCTTAGTGGTACAATGAGGTTGCTTTTGATGTGAGTCAGGATGATGGTGAACATGGTGTTGATGAAAGTGAAATGTGTTGGTGAATCTACCCTAATACAAGGTGAACGATGAGAAGCTGTGTAGGAGTACACAGTGAGTTATCTCGTTGAACACCGCCTTAAGTCTGAGTTCTTGTGTGGTGATCCAAGAAGAAGAGTACAACCACACATTGGGCTCACTGACCCCTCTCATCCTAGTACCTCACCCCGTTCGAACCCCAAGAGTCGCAGTAGTTCGGAGTTCTGGTAGGGCTGTGGCACGGTCTGCGAAGTGGATGAACGGCTTTTCAAGACCGGCTTGGGACCCTGCACACATCGTTTGAGGCTGTACTGGAACCTCGGCCGGACTTCCATACGGATCCCCCTCAGATAGGCGACTCTCTGGACTAGAACGGAGCTGTGGGCGAAGTGTTGTGGTGAACATCCTCGCCGACACCCCTTGAATGGTGTCGAGGCCAAAGGCGATAACTGATGGTCATGTGTGTGTAGTAGTACACCCCTGCAGGGTTAAAAAAACTATTCGAATAGCCGTGTCTGCGGTTATGGACTACTTGGAGACCTTTACTTGATCATAGATAACTTGAACTGGATACTTCTAAAACACACCAAGATAAGTGTGAGTGCTATGGCGTGCTTCCTCGTGGGGAAGTCGAGGAAGGAACCATAGTGGAGTATTGGTTGGAGACTGTTACTTGGACTCGTGTACGCTCCTTACCTCTTTCTGATATTCGTAGATCAAGACTAGCCAAGTCAAAGCTGGCACTTCTGCAAAAGTGAACCCCACCTCCCTTTGCCTTGATACATGTGCATGAGTAGTATAGTTCCTATGTAAGTCTTGCTGAGTACGATTTTGTACTCACGTTTTCTTATTCTATGTTTTAGAGATGAGACCACTGACCCTGATGGTGGCCTCTACCTCGAGCTCGACGTGGACCAAGTCGTATAGTTCCAGGAAGCAGCATGTGCCCTTTGGAGGGTCGTTGTATTTTCTTTCAGGCTTCTTAAGCCATTTGTTAAACTTGTCTTTACTAAGACATAATTTGCTTCCGTTGATGTTTGATGTAATGTTGGATCACAGTCATGTGATCTCTGCTTGTAATACAACCACTATGTCTGCTCTGTTTAGCAGAAGTTATAAAGACTGAGTTTGTAGAGTTCATGTAGTGATTACCTGCTGTTTACACTGGACATGTATGTTGCGTGTATGATTATAACATGCATGTCTTAGTGTCGGGTTCGATAGCTTAGTTGTGTCCATGCCGGCGGTCTTTTATACACCAAGTGGCCCTTAGCTGTGCGCATCTTGGGGCATCGCGATGCGATTGCTCGTGACTCTGTCACGTGGCACACTTTGTTGTATGATTGAGCCCGCCCGAGATCCCGACTAAGTGATCGGGCTGGAGTAAATCTATGTAAGGGTTATGAGATAGTCGATAGTATGGTTGAGGCGACTTGTCTGTGAATATGGGATTCACCACCCATATCATTAGACTTGTGTGCGGATGATGAGGACCCATCTCAGTTGATCATCCGGCCTGAATAGGATGCCCCTCACGTACGATGCTTTCCGAGAACGTTATGTGCTTGGCCTTGTCTTCTTAGACAAGTGGGTACGGTTCTCGGCTCTCCATATGACTATGTCGTAGCGGGACTTGCATACTCTAACCCCGGGTCTCGACACCCAAAGCAACAGACAACTGCATTAAAAAGCACCTTGCGTAAAGTAAACAATCCTTGCAACCGCGGTTACAAGCACCGTTGTTTTCCCCCTTGTGGCAACAGCACATCCCCTAGACTCATGTTTCTGTCACTCAAGCGTGTCATCGGGGGGCATGAACCCACAATCGAGCATAACGTTCCCTCTTGGGGTTACTACCTACTACTTGGCCAAAGCAATAAACAGCAACGGAGAACATGCAAGAATTACTTAGGAACAAAAATATAAGAGATAAGAACCAAATATATTGCTCAATCACAATCTGAACATAATCTCATAATCCATCAGATCCCATCAAACTCAGCATAGCAATAGCAGAAAGATTTACAAAAGTGCCTCGATCATGTAGGGCAGCTCACGAGGTCTAAACCATGAAGAACAAAGAGGGGAGGAGAACATCACATAGCTACTGATCACGGACCCATGGTCCAAGGAAAACTACTCACGAGACATCCGGGAAGCATCCATGGTGGAGAGGAGACTCCCGGAGGTCAACCCTCCCTCCGGCAGGGTGCCGGGAAGAGGTCTTTTGGTGCTCCCGATCTCGGAAGCGCGAGCGGCGGAACAGAGGAGAGATCGCGAAAAAGGGTTCTATGCTCGGAAGTTTCCCGTGATGGAGAATATATAGGCGAAGGGGGGCAGCCAGGGGGGCCACCAGGGGTCCAGGCGCCCCCCCTGGCGCGGCCAAGCCCTAGGGCGCGCCACCAGGGCGCCTGGGTCCCTGGTGGTGGCCCTCTGGCCCCACCCAGGTTCTTCCAGAAGGTTCCTTCACGCTGATTTTTTATCTGAATTGTCCCGAATTTTTGGAGCACTTTTTATATGGGGGAAAACTGAAATAGAAAAACAGCAGAAAACAGGAACTGGCACTGTGGTGCACTGAGTTAATAGGTTAGTACAAATATGATCAAAAGTGTATGAAAGTGTATCTAGATCATAGCAATATCACACAAAACATGCATGGAGCAAGCAGAAATTATAGATACGTTTTGGACGTATCAACATCCCCAAGCTTAATTCCTGCTCGTCCTCGAGTAGGTAAATGATAACAGCATAATTTCTGTGGTGACATGCTAGCAACCATATAAGAACTTTGAAAAGTAAAGCAATCAAGGTTAGAAATTCAAATCAAGTCATAACATGCAAGAGTCTATATTAGCATTGAAACAAGTAACAAAAGAACATTAGGTGCAAGAGCTCTCGCTGTCCGTGACTCGAATGTCTCCAAATGGCGTTTGCGTGCAAGAAGGGGGATAGGGAATATGAGAAAAATAATATATTTGTTGAGAACTCAATCTACTAAAGTTTAACACTTGGTCGTTTTCTAGAATCTTATCTTGACTCGTCCCCAGACCACTAGCCAGGTACAAGTCAATTTGATCCACGCCTTTTTCAATATTTTGAGCACGCATGCAATGGATGAGCGTAAGCACGAGAGTTGACACTTAGAATGGAAAAGAGAGGAGTATGGTGGAGGAGGCCAAAAAAGGAGGAGAAAGGCTCACATCAATTAGGACAATCATAGGCAAGAGATGCCAAATAATAGATATGATGTGAGGAGTAGGGATTTTCATGCAACGGATGCAGATAATATCTAGGAACCTCTCTAATGGAACTAGTGGGGGGAGCATCTAACTTGCTCGCTCATGAAGACCTAGAGCTCGTTTGAGGAGGCTCATCCTTGGAATATGCAAGCCAAGTTCTATAGTGTGAAGGTCCCCACATAGCTATATGCATAATGATCATCTCTATGGAGTACAAGGATATAGAGGAAGTACTAGTGTGGATCTCTCAAAAGGATAGCAGTGTTGCCCCTTTCTCTCTTTTTATTTCTTTTCTTCTTTTTTCTATTTTTTTGTATTTTTTTGGTGGCCACAATGGCTCTTTCTATTTAACTCTCATTTTTCCTCTTTGGGATCTTTTATAGTGTCCACTTTGGGATCTTTTCCTCACTTTAAGGGCAACACTCTGTTTTACAAGAAGGTAAAGGAGATCTTTCACACTTTACAAGGTACTCAAAATCATAAAGAAGATATAACTAACATGATGTATGCAATGTATGCCTCTTCCAGTGTAGCAGGAACATGTATGACATGAAGAGGTGGATGTTGCATGGCAATATATCTCGGAAAGGCTATGGAAATGCCTTGATAGGTAGGTATGGTGGCTGTTTTGAGGAAATATATAAGGAGGTTTATGATGAAAGAGCGTATCATGCCAAGGGTTTGGATGTACCGGGGAAGGTGGACACCAACTCTCGGAGTGAGAAGAAGGCAATGCACGGCACGGGAGAGGCTAGCAAAATATGGGAAGGTGGAAGTGTCAACTTTCAATACTTACATTAGTCCGAATAACTCATGCACTTATTATCGGTAACTCTCAATCTAATAGGAGGTTCACAAAGAGACAAGTACCCCGAGGAGGAGTGTATGGGGGTTTGGTTATCCTTGCGCATCCTCGACTCATGGTACGTGAGTGTACTATAATATTCGATCCCTCCAAAGATTAGTGATCCATCTAGTAGCTAGAGTTCTCAACTGGTTTTGTAGGTTTTGAAAATAAACACAGATTGCCCAAAATACGACACCTATCACTAATAGGCTAGAGCTCTTGACACCAAAAGTTCAAACATTACTCACAACAATACCTCAAAACTATTGCAAGTTACTACTAGAATTAAATATCAACCTCAATTACCTACTTTCAAGACAAGACACAACTCTGTGCAACAACCAACTCTCTTAACAAGATAAACATGAATACTAAAAAGAGTTCCAGCAGCAGACTAAACAAAATCCAAGGCTCTTGCTAAAGATAAACTAAGACTAAAACTAAACATGGCAGTAGCTACGAAAAGATAAAGAACACACAACAGCAAAAAGATAGGTAGGAAAAATCCTATGATGTGTTCTAGATTTTGAAAGTGGAGCGTGTTTCTCTCCCACACAAAGTAAGAAGGGATCTAACTTGTTATGAACATCAAGAAAAGCTAAAGAAAACTAAAAATAAAACCTAAGAGCGAGACGCTCCAAGCATAGCACATAGCGCATGAAGTGATAAAAATATAGTGAGACGAAGGACGAACTGATGATTGTTGATGGAGAAGGGGATGCACGGGGGCATCCCCAAGCTTAGACGCTTGAGTCTCCTTGAATATTTATTGGGTATGCATGGGGGATCCCCAAGATTGAGCGCTTGACACTCCTGGATCTTCTTTCATCATCTTCCATCGCACACTTGAAAACTCCCTTCATACACAACTCATCATAAGCTGATTAGAGAGGTTAGTACCCTTAATAAAATAATTTTCCCACTGGATATAAAGATAGTCTTGAAGAGCTACTGTTTCTCAAGAGTGCCAAAAGGTTTTTGCAAAGAAAAAGCAAGCTTAAGGTTTGCAAAAGTGAAGAGAGGCAAAACGTGGCAGAATCTGTGAAAAACAGAACAACAGGTAGTAAAGAATTTTTTAGGGGCACTTATGCAACTCAAATCAAAAAACTCAGAACATACGAAAGTTTCACAATTGTATAGATCACGCTGTCCAAAAAATTCAGATCAAAACGATGATCTGGTGATTTGATTCGAATTTTTCTGTCAAGGCACAGAATCTGTTTTCTGGACAGCATGTCACAACTTTTGCTTCCCTTATCATAAGATGCTATAACTTGGCACAAAGCTGAAAAATAAAGATACAATGATGTTGCCACAGTAGTAACAAACATCAAGACACACAAAAAAACAGAAAGAAAAACCTAAATTCGTTGCGGGCTGCCTCCCGAAAGCTCTTTCTTTTATGCCTTTAAGCTAGGCATGATGCAAAAGAAGAATCAAGTTTTATCAAGAGAAAGAGAATAACTAGCCCGAGTAACGGACTCAAAAGGTAACTTGATTTTATTTTTAGGGAAGTGTTCCATCCCCTTTTTGAATGGGACTTGGAATTTTATATTCCCCTCTTTCATGTCAATAACCGCACCAACGGTGCGAAGAAAAGGACGTCCGAAAATAATTGGACACAAAGGTTCACACTCTATATCCATAACAATAAAATCAACTGAAACATAGTTGTCATTGACAATGATAAGAACATCGTCGATCTTCCCCAAAGGTTTCTTTACGGAAGAATCAACAAGATGAACACCAAAAGAACAAGGCTCAAAGGGCTTCAATTCAAACATATCAAATATTCTTTTGGGCATAACGGAGGTACTAGCTCCAACATCACATAAAGCATAGCAAGAGAAGTTATTTAATTTAATTTTGATCATAGGGTCTGAACCATCATCTAGCTTCCTAGGTATGGAGACTTCTACTCTAAGCTTCTCCTCCCTAGCTTTGATGAGAGCATTTGTGATATGCTCCGTGAAGGCAAGATTAAGTGTGCTAGTGTGGGGGTCTCTAGACATTTTGTGTAGCAAGCTAATAACTTCTGAGAGGGTGCAACTATCAAAATCAATATCACTACTATCAAAGGTGGTAGTAGTGTCGTCTAGGCTCAGTTGTTTGAAACCCTCTATGTTCATAGGAGTTTCTTCATCTTCGGTTGAGGTATTAGCATCACCATTAATAGGTCCAACGGGACTAGGAGTGCATTGGGTGCAAATAGTTTGGGTGTCCTCAACAATTTGGATAGTGGCAACTGTGCGGTGTGTAGGAAGGCTCTTAATTCTATCCTCTTCCTCTTTTTCTCTAGCCCACCTTTCTTTAAGTTTAGCCATCATCCTAATATTTTCATTAATTTGTAATTGGATAGCATTAATAGGAGTGGCCTTATTTTCCTCAAGGGGAGAGGTTCTAATTTTAAGAATCTCAATATCAAGGGCTAAGCTTTCTACCTTCAAAGAGAGATTATCCAATTTAGCTAATTTCTCCTCTACATTTTTGTTGAAGGATTTTTGGGTAGTGATAAAGTCTCTAAGCATGTTTTCCAATTCAGAAGAGGGATTCTTGTTGCTAGGGTAGGTGTTGTTGTTCCCATAGTTGGATGGAAACGGTCTAGGAATGCTAGCAAAATTACCCCTATAAGCATTGTTGTTGAAGTTGTTTCTAGCAATAAAGTTCACATCTACTTGTTCTTGGGCAACTAAATAATTTAAAGGGACATCATGAGGATCAATAGAGGGTTGCTTGGTAAGTAGAGACATAATTAAGTCAACTTTTTCATTAAGGGAGGTAATTTCCTCGACAGAGTTTACCTTCCTACCTGTTGGAGCGCGTTCGATGTGCCATTTGGAATAATTGGTCATCATCTCATCGAGAAGCTTCGTGGCAGCACCAAGTGTAGTTGACATAAAGGTTCCTCCCGCAGCCGAATCTAACAGGTTCCGCGAGGTAAAGTTCAAGCCTGCATAAAAAGTCTGGATAACCATCCACGTAGTCAAACCATGTGTAGGGCATTTCTTAACAAGAGATTTCATTCGTTCCCAAGCTTGGGCAACGTGTTCATTATCCAATTGCTTAAAATTCATAATGTTACTTTAATTGGATAATTTTAGGAGGTGGGTAGTACTTCCCTATAAAAGCATTTTTGCACTTATCCCAAGAATCTATGCTATTCCTAGGCAAAGATTGAAACCAGATTTTAGCGTCTCCCCTTAAAGAGAAAGGAAAGAGCTTGAGCTTAACAATATCACCTTCTACTTCTTTATACTTTTGCATATCACATAATTCAACAAAATTGTTCAAGTGTAAAGCAACATCATCTCCAGCACCAGAGAATTGATCTCTCATAACAAGGTTTAGCAAGGCAGGATTAATTTCATAAGAGGTAGCTGAAGCGGCAGGTGTGGCAATGGGGGTGCAGATAAAGTCTTGGTTGTTGTGACTAGTGAAGTCACACAACTTGGTGTTTTCAGTGGAACCCATAGCAGCAGCAAGTGTGGCAGATTTTTTTGTGATTTTTGATATAAGACACAAAGATAAAAACTGAAAGGTACACTAACAAGACTAAAAAACAAAGGTAAAGGGTAGTGTGCAACTCCCCTATCTTAGCACTCGGAGTCCCCGGCAACGGCGCAAGAAATTTGGCTTGATGTGCGAGGTAATGATAGTGATTTCTCGCCCTTCGTTGATGAGCCACAAGTGGAAGGCGTGATGTAGCACAGCAGAAAATTTCCCTCAGTAAAGATACCAAGGTTTGTCTCCAGTAGGACTCCGGAGATGATAAGTAGGTGTCAGCGGCGCTACTGACGCGGACCTGCACACAGACACAAATAACTTTGTTCCCAACGAAGTTCAGAGAGGTTGTCAATCTCTCCGGTCTTGTTGTTCACAAAGGATCAAACACAAAGGATAATGATAGCACTGAAAGTAAAAGCAGAAAAGTAAATGAGCGTGTAAACAGTGATGAGGATATGGACCGGGATACGTGATGTTCACTAGTGATGTCTCTCTCCCAAAAGACGATAAAACTGCTATGCGAGGTGAACAAATTAAAGAAGGGCAATTGACAGGATTATGAACGCACCGCAATGCTAACTATGCTACAAAAGAAAGGAAGAGGCTCAAAAGCACGGGCAGTACGCCAAAATAAGTAGACCGAAATCCAACTGCATCTACAACTAATCATCCACCTTGAGATATCTATCCAGAACATCTCGCTGGTATTAAGTTGCGAGCCCCACCCAAAGTGTAAACCCAAAGCAACAGAAAACTGCATTAAAAAGCACCTTGCGTAAAGTAAACAATCCTTGCAACCGCGGTTACAAGCACCGTTGTTTTCCCCCTTGTGGCAACAGCACATCCCCTAGAATCATGTTTTTGTCACTCAAGCGTGTCATCGGGGGGCATGAACCCACAATCGAGCATAATGTTCCCTCTTGGGGTTACTACCAACTACTTGGCCAAAGCAATAAACAGCAACGGAGAACATGCAAGAATTACTTAGGAACAAAAAAATAAGAGATAAGAACCAAATATATTACTCAATCACAATCTGAACATAATCTCGTAATCCATCAGATCCCATCAAACTCAGCATAGCAATAGCAGAAAGATTTACAAAAGTGCCTCGATCATGTAGGGCAGCTCACGAGGTCTAACCCATGAAGAACAAAGAGGGGAGGAGAACATCACATAGCTACTGATCACGGACCCATGGTCCAAGGAAAACTACTCACGAGACATCCAGGAAGCATCCATGGTGGAGAGGAGACTCCCGGAGGTCAACGCTCCCTCCGGCAGGGTGCCGGAAAGAGGTCTTCTGGTGCTCCCGATCTCGGAAGCGCGGAGGCGGCGGAACAGAGGAGAGATCGCGAAAAAGGCTTCCGTTCTAGGAAGTTTCCCGTGACGGAGAATATATAGGCGAAAGGGGGCAGCCAGGGGGGCCACCAGGGGTCCAGGCGCCCCCTTGGCGCGGCCAAGCCCTAGGGCGCGCCACCAGGGCGCCTGGGTCCCTGGTGGTGGCCCTCTGGCCCCACCCAGATTCTTCCGGAAGGTTCCTTCACGCTGATTTTTTATCTGAATTTTCTCGAATTTTTGGAGCACTTTTTATATGGGGGAAAACTGAAATAGAAAAACACCAGAAAACAGGAACTGGCACTGTGGTGCACTGAGTTAATAGGTTAGTCCAAATATGATGAAAAGTGTATGAAAGTGTATCTAGATTCATAGCAATATCACACAAAACATGCATGGAGCAAGCAGAAATTATAGATATGTTTTGGACGTATCAGTACGCCAACCCTTCTCGTCGCTAGCAAAAAATTATAGAGGAATCGGAGCCTCACGTAAAAGAGAACCTAGATTTGTTTTGAAAGGGGATAAGTTGCAGAGAGAAAACAACGTTTCACTTCCTCACGGAAAAAGGGGTGGGAGGGTGGGGTAAGAAGAAAAAGAAAGAGTTCCTACTCTCCGATTTTTCCTTAATAGCTACAAAATAGTTCGTAGACTCAACTTCGGCCGGTAAGGGGTCCTACAGTCAGTCCTTCTCTGATACCAAGTTGTAAGGCCCCCGATGCGGTGCTAACTCGAGTTAGTCGCTTTCGCGTCCCGCTCAAGTTAGTAGCGCATAAAAGGCCACCGAACCACGACACTCGCACTCGTGTCGCTGCCGTATTCTCGACAACAGATATAAGAACAATGAACTTTATACTAAGACATAAATATATAGAGTCCAGGGCATACATCTCCACTGGTATTTATTACATCATCTCAGAGGTCCGTGGACCCAACAGTAGATCATGCAACAAGCGGAAGACAATCTCGACCGAGTACGGTGAAAATCAAAATTGCCCTAGAGAGGTGATGAGGACATCCCTACTAATGTTACACCCATACCCTCACCAACTACACATACTGGACCAGTTACTAGAGCACGTGCACGTCAACTAAATTATCAGGTACTTTCATTTCTTGCGAATCCTTCTATTGTTCATGAACATATGATGCTGCCTAAATTAGATACTTTTGTTTTGCTTATGAATGAAGGACCTAGCATGGACACGAAGGATGGTCATTGGAGCGGGATCAAGAATGGAGAAGAAGGTGCGCGCGGGGGAAAGTACAGTGGAGTTTCCAGTGGGGATTTTCGCACGTTGAAGCCACCATAAGGCATGCATGAAGGCTTGGACGGAATACACGAGATGCCACTTCATTATTTTCGTCCAAGAGCAATTATAGGTGCTGCGTCACCTTAATATTGGGCTGGGCCCATGTAATTTCGAAATACCACATTATAGGCTGTTTTTAGAGTCCGTATGTGTGGGGAAACCGAGTTAGGGTTGTTTTCGGACCCCACCTCCAAGGGGTCACGAAAATCCCCTCTGTTCCCCCATATATACATCCCTTAGGGCGTCGTTTAGACTTGGGTTTTAATTAGATATAAGTTAGCCATAGCCGCAACTTCGAGCTCTTCGTTTGTGTCATCCGACCAGGCCAAGACCTCATTGGAACCCCAACTTTCGTAATCATTCATCTTATATTCGCAATATCCAGATTGCACTTCTTAGTTCTTGCTTGTTCTTCGATTGCTTGCAGGAATTAGACCTTCGTGGTCAGGTTGTTCGTGCATCCGCGGGATCAATAACCTCTCGGAGTTGGTTTAGCGATTGCTAAGGCGCAACGTCTTCGCACGTTCGTAGTCGGATCGTGAAAGTTGCCTCCACCATAATCGATCTCCACCATCTCATCGAAACATCGGGACACCTTCGCCTCTATCAAGTGGTATCAGATTTCCAGGTTGCTCGGTGAGATTTACCAGTTTTCATAGTCTAGATTGGTTCTGTTCTTCATACCTACAGTCCAAGAAAAAGCCAACAAAAAAAAAATTAGGGTTAGATCATCACGTCCCAAGACAGTCCTAGCCTTTGTCCAGTTTTCTTTTCAGTACTTGCTTTGTTGAATTTACGGTTGCATCGTTGTGTCAAGTTGCTGATCTTAGCGTCTAGTTCCCTTAGAGTTTCGAGTTCTGATCACAGTTTGCCACGTCGCCGCCGCACCAGTAGTCATCCTACCACGTTCCGCCAATCCGAGTCCAGATACACCACCACGTTCCGCCAAGCAGAGTCCATATACACCACCACGTCTCACGAGTCCGAGTTGAGTTCCACCATCAGTACGGTTCCTGATATCCCCGTAGCCAGAATAGTTTTGAGTTGATTAGAGTCGGATTTCACCAATCTTTTGTCGTACGTAGAAGAGGGTGATTTCCAAAAAAAAAAAAAGAGTCTGGCACGCTTTTCAGAGCAGTTTTTAGGCCAAAATTTTCAGGGGTAAAAAAATTTCGTGCCCATACGTTCCTTAGGTCCAGAAACTCGTTTTGAGACGTTCGCCACCATAGTGTTTTTTTCGCACTTTTTCAGCCCCCGCAGTCCCGCATCGCCAAAAAAAAGCAAAAAAAAAAAAGAGAGAGAAAAAAAAATTCAGAGTGTGCTTCACAGTTGTTACGTGCCGCGCCGTGCTTTCGTTGGTGTTTTAGGCTCGCGTCTCTTGTACGGTCTAGCCTAGGATCAGCACAGTACCGACGTTGAGTGTTTATTCAGCTTTGCATCTCTGTTTTGATTACTGTTGAGTTTTTCCTACCATACTTGTCAGCCTTCCTACATGATGAGGACATCCCTACTAATGTTACACCCATATCCTCACCAACTACACATATTGGACCAGTTACTAGAGCTCGTGCACGTCAACTAAATTATCAGGTACTTTCGTTTCTTGCGAATCCTTCTATTGTTCATGAACATATGCTGCTGCCTAAATTAGATACTTTTGTTTTGCTTATGAATGAAGGACCTAGCAAGGACAAGAAGGATGGTCATTGGAGCGGGATCAAGCATGGAGAAGAAGGTGCGCGCGCGGGAAAGGACAGCGGAGCTTCCAGTGGTGATTGTCGCACTTTGAAGCCACCATAAGGCGCGCATGAAGTCTTGGACGAAATACGCGAGATGCCACTTCATTATTTTCGTCCAAGGGCAATTATAGGTGCTGCGTCACCTTAATATTGGGCTGGGCCCATGTAATTTCGAAATACCACCTTATAGGCTGTTTTTAGAGTCCGTATGTGTGGGGAAACCGAGTTAGGGTTGTTTTCGGACCCCACCTCCAAGGGGTCACGAAAATCCCCTCTGTTCCCCCATATATACAGCCCTTAGGGCGTCGTTTAGACTTGGGTTTTAATTAGATTTAAGTTAGCCATAGCCGCAACTTCGAGCTCTTCGTTTGTGTCATCCGACCAGGCCAAGACCTCATTGGAACCCCAACTTCTGTTAATCTTTCATCTTATATTCGCAATATCCAGATTGCAATTCTTAGTTCTTGCTTGTTCTTCGATTGCTTGCAGGAATTGACCTTCTTGGTCAGGTTGATCGTGCATCCGCGGGATCAATAACCTCTCGGAGTTGGTTTAGCGATTGCTAAGGCGCAACGTCTTCGCACGTTCGTAGTCGGATCGTGAAAGTCTACTCCACCAAAAAATCGATCTCCACCATCTCATCGAAACATCGGGACACCTTCGCCTCTATCAAGTGGTATCAGATTTCCAGGTTGCTCGGTGAGATTTACCAGTTTTCATAGTCTAGATTGGTTCTGTTCTTCATACCTACAGTCCAAGAAAAAGCCAACAAAAAAAAATTAGGGTTAGATCATCACGTCCCAAGACAGTCCTAGCCTTTGTCCAGTTTTCTTTCCAGTACTTGCTTTGTTGAATTTACGGTTGCATCGTTGTGTCAAGTTGCTGATCTTAGCGTCTAGTTCCCTTAGAGTTTCAAGTTCTGATCACAGTTTGCCACGTCGCCGCCGCACCAGTAGTCATCCTACCACGTTCCGCCAATCCGAGTCCAGATACAACACCACGTTCCGCCAAGCAGAGTCCATATACACCACCACGTCTCACGAGTCCGAGTTGAGTTCCACCATCAGTACGGTTCCTGATATCCCCGTAGCCAGAATAGTTTTGAGTTGATTAGAGTCGGATTTCACCAATCTTTTGTCGTACGTAGAAGAGGGTGATTTCCAAAAAAAAAAAAAAATAGTCTGGCACGCTTTTCAGAGCAGTTTTTAGGCCAAAATTTTCAGGGGTAAAAAAATTTCGTGCCCATACGTTCCTTAGGTCCAGAAACTCGTTTTGAGACGTTCGCCACCATAGTGATTTTTTCGCACTTTTTCAGCCCCCGCAGTCCCGCATCGCCAAAAAAAAAAGCAAAAAAAAAAAAAAGAGAGAAAAAAATTCAGAGTGTGCTTCACAGTTGTTACGTGCCGCGCCGTTCTTTCGTTGGTGTTTTAGGCTCGCGTCTCTAGTACGGTCTAGCCTAGGATCAGCACAGTACCGACGTTGAGTGTTTATTCAGCTTTGCATCTCTGTTTTGATTACTGTTGAGTTTTTCCTACCATACTTGTCAGCCTTCCTACAGCTCCACATATATTCTACATCGTGCGTTTTGACACCTCCTGGCTATCGCTCTACCATATCTCTGAGAGTTTTGACCCGTTGGTTGTACATCACCACCTGCTGCTAGGTAAGAATCGGTAAGAACGTAAGAAAAGCTTGACGGATTTGTGCTTTCCACCACCCCACATCCATCCCATTAGTAGAAGTAGGATCATATTCCTGTGTGTTTTCTATTTCTGCTAACCATGCCAGGATCACATGATGAAGTGGCGCGGGATGCACCCGATTGGGAGAACATGACAAACAAGGAGTTACATGATAAATTTGCACGTATGATGTCTCAACAGGTGCAGGACATCGAGACCAGATTTACAGAGGCGATTGATGGCGTGGAGAAAATGATCGACACCAAGCTCGACGCCAAGTTTACTGAGTTGATCGCACGCCTACCTTCAGCACAGCCACAGCCACCGCCACTACCACGTGCACGACGTATTCTGTTTCCGCGAGGACAAGCTGCTGGTATTGGTGCTCCTCCTACTGCTGCAGTTGCTGCTACTGCTGCTGCTGCTGCTTCTGACGTCGCCCAGGACGACAACTACGAGGGTGATTACGAGGAGGAGGTGGAACAGGAAGCGGCCTATGAGCAGCCAGCTGGACGTCCACGTCCCAACATTCGGCACGGTCGACACCAACCACCCCCTCAGGTACGCGATGATGAACATGTGCCTAAACTTAAATTGAATCTTAAGCCGTTTGAGGGTAGATATATTCCTGATGCTTATCTTACTTGGGAGTTAGAAACTGAACAACGTTTTACATGTTTACAATATCCTGAGAATAGACGTGTTACTGCTGCTGTTTGTGAATTCACGGGCTTTGCATCTATTTGGTGGTCTGAACATTGTAGATTGCATGCTAATAATATTCCAACTACTTGGGCTGCTTTAAAAGATGCTATGCGTACTCGCTGGGTTCCTCCTTATTATCAACGTGAATTGTTACAAAAATTACAGCGTTTGAGACAAGGAAAAAATTCTGTAGAGGAATATTATCAAGAATTACAAACTGGATTGATTAGATGTGGCCTAGTAGAGGATAATGAAGCTATGCTTGCACGTTTTATGGGTGGCTTAAACAGGGAGATACAAACTATTCTAGAATACAAGGACTTTGCTACTATCACTCGTTTGTTTCATCTTGCTTGTAAAGCTGAACGTGAAGTGCAGGATCGACAGGCCGCTACGAGACCTAACTTTTCTGCAGGACGAAATACATCATGGACATCGCGTGTAGCTTCTACATCCACACGTCCTGCTGCGCCACCATCTACTTCAGCCGCTCATTCTTACAGGGAGCCACCAAAACAGCCAGCGCCACCATTCAAGGGTGCACAGAGTGGTCCAGCGGCGAGTTCTTCTTCCTCCATGGCGTCCACAGGGCAAGCACGAGATCGTGATATTAAATGTCGCAGGTGCCAAGGTGGAGGTCACTTCGCAAAAGACTGTCCCTCCAAGCGTGTGATGACTATTACGGCGGATGGTGGGTATGAGTCAGCGAGTGACTATGATGAGGAGACTCTAGTTCTCATTGCTCATGAGGAACAGGGTGCCCATGATGATGCTCATGATATAGAGTATATGACTCCTGATGATGCAGATAAATATGCTAGTTTGGTTGCTCAACGTGTATTAAGTGTGCAGGTAACGAAGGCCGAGCAAAACCAGAGGCATAATTTGTTCCACACAAAGGGAGTGGTGAAAGAACGTTCGGTTCGCATCATCATTGACGGAGGGAGTTGCAACAAATTGGCTAGCATGGAGTTGGTGGAGAAGCTATCTCTCACCACAAGACCACACCCCCATCCGTACTATATTCAGTGGTTTAACAATAGTGGTAAGATTAAGGTAACACGTTCTGTTCGTGTGCACTTTAGCATTGCTGCATATGCTGATTATGTTGATTGTGATGTGGTACCCATGCAAGCATGCTCTCTTTTACTTGGTAGACCATGGCAATTTGATAGGAATGTTGTACACCATGGTAGGACAAATCAGTTTACTCTAGTTCATCAGGATAAAAATATTGCTTTACTTCCTATGTCTCCTGAACAAATTGTGAAAGATGATCTTGCTAGAGCTAGTAAAGCTAAACAGGAGAAAAATAAGAGTGAAAATGAGATAGCAGCTAAAGAATTTGAGCAACAACATAAGACTAATAGCAAATCTTCTTCTGTTGTTTCTAATGAAATTAAATTGACTAGTCCAACTTTGCTTGCTACTAAGGTTGATATTTCGGATTTGGATGTTAGTCAATATGTGTGCTATGCTTTTGTGTGCAAAGAAGCCTTGTTTTCATTTGAGGAATTGCCTCCTTCTTTGCCTCCTGTTGTCACTGACCTTTTGCAGGAGTTTATTGACGTCTTTCCACAAGACGTACCACCGGGATTACCACCTATTCGAGGGATTGAGCATCAGATTGACTTAATTCCCGGTGCTTCGCTGCCCAACCGTGCGCCATACCGTACCAATCCGGAGGAGACGAAGGAGATTCAGCGTCAAGTACAAGAGCTACTCGACAAAGGTTACATACGTGAATCCCTTAGTCCTTGTGCTGTTCCTGTTATATTAGTGCCTAAAAAGGATGGAACATGGCGTATGTGTGTTGATTGTCGAGCCATTAATAATATTACTATTCGTTATCGTCATCCTATTCCTAGGCTAGATGATATGCTTGATGAATTAAGTGGCTCTACCATGTTTTCCAAAGTTGATTTGCGTAGTGGATACCATCAAATTCGCATGAAATTAGGGGATGAATGGAAAACGGCATTTAAAACTAAGTTTGGATTATATGAGTGGTTAGTCATGCCTTTTGGGTTAACTAATGCACCTAGCACTTTCATGAGATTAATGAACGAGGTTTTACGTGCTTTCATTGGACGATTTGTGGTAGTCTATTTTGATGATATACTGATTTATAGCAAATCTTTGGAGGAACATTTGGATCATTTACGTGCTGTTTTTATTGCTCTACGTAATGCACGTTTGTTTGGTAACCTTGGGAAGTGCACCTTTTGCACCAACCGAGTATCGTTTCTTGGCTATGTTGTTACTCCGCAGGGAATTGAAGTTGATAAAGCCAAGATCGAGGCGATTGAGAGTTGGCCGCAGCCCAAAACGGTCACACAAGTGAGGAGTTTTCTTGGCCTCGCTGGATTCTATAGGCGTTTTGTGAGAGATTTCAGCACCATTGCTGCACCTCTCAATGAGCTTACACGCAAGGATGTGCCTTTTACTTGGGGTACCGCACAGGAAGAAGCCTTCACGGTATTGAAAGATAAGTTAACACATGCTCCTTTGCTCCAACTTCCTGATTTTAATAAGACTTTTGAGCTTGAATGCGATGCTAGTGGGATTGGTTTGGGAGGTGTGTTATTACAAGATGCTAAACCTGTTGCTTACTTTTCTGAAAAATTGAGTGGGCCTAGTCTGAACTATTCTACTTATGATAAGGAATTATATGCTCTTGTTCGGACATTAGAAACTTGGCAACATTATTTATGGCCCAAAGAATTTGTTATACATTCTGATCATGAATCTTTGAAACACATACGAATTCAAGCAAAACTTAATTGTAGACATGCTAAGTGGGTTGAATTTATTGAGACTTTCCCTTATGTCATTAAACACAAGAAGGGGAAAGATAATATTATTGCTGATGCTTTGTCTCGTCGTTATACTATGCTTTCATAACTTGACTTCAAGATTTTCGGTTTAGAGACAATCAAAGATCAATATGTAAATGATGCGGAATTTAAAGATGTATTGCAGAATTGTAGAGAGGGTAGAACATGGAACAAGTTTGTGCTTAATGATGGATTTGTGTTCCGTTCTAACAAGCTATGCATTCCAGCTAGCTCTATTCGTCTTTTGTTGTTGCAGGAGGCGCATGGAGGAGGATTAATGGGACACTTTGGCGTGAAGAAGACGGAGGACGTACTTGCTACACATTTCTTTTGGCCAAAGATGAGACGGGATGTTGAGCGTTTTGTTGCTCGCTGCACTACATGTCAAAAAGCTAAGTCACGACTCAATCCTCATGGTTTATACATGCCTTTACCTGTACCTAGTGTTCCGTGGGAGGACATATCCATGGACTCTGTTTTAGGCTTGCCTCGAACAAAAAATGGGAGGGATAGCATATTTGTTGTCGTGGATAGATTTTCTAAGATGGCACATTTTATACCATGTCATAAAAGCGATGATGCTGCTAATGTTGCTGATTTATTCTTTCGTGAGATTATTCTCTTACATGGTGTGCCCAATACTATTGTCTCGGATCGTGATACTAAGTTTCTTAGCCATTTTTGGAGATGCTTATGGGCTAAGTTGGGGACTAAACTACTTTTTAGTACTACATGTCATCCCCAAACTGATGGACAAACTGAAGTGGTCAATAGGACATTGTCTACTATGCTTAGGGCTGTTTTAAAGAGTAACTTGAAACTGTGGGAAGAATGTTTACCTCATATTGAATTTGCTTATAATCGTTCATTGCATTCTACCACTAAAATGTGCCCTTTTGAGATTGTTTATGGTTTTCTACCTCGTGCACCTATTGATTTGCTGCCTCTTCCATCTTCGGAGAAGGTTAATTTTGATGCTAAGCAACGTGCTGAATTGATATTAAAAATGCATGAGTTAACTAAAGAAAACATTGAGCGCATGAATGCTAGATACAAGCTTGCTGGTGATAGGGGTCGAAAGCATGTTGTGTTTGAACCCGGAGATCTTGTTTGGTTACATCTACGTAAAGATAGGTTTCCTGATTTGCGCAAGTCTAAGTTAATGCCTCGAGCTGATGGTCCCTTTAAGGTTTTGCAGAAAATTAATGATAATGCATATAAACTGGAGCTACCTGCAGCCTTTGGGGTTAGTCCCACATTTAATATTGCAGATTTGAAGCCTTATTTGGGAGAAGATGATGAGCTTCCGTCGAGGACGACTTCAATTCAAGAAGGGGAGGATGATGAGGACATCCCTACTAATGTTACACCCATATCCTCACCAACTACACATATTGGACCAGTTACTAGAGCTCGTGCACGTCAACTAAATTATCAGGTACTTTCGTTTCTTGCGAATCCTTCTATTGTTCATGAACATATGCTGCTGCCTAAATTAGATACTTTTGTTTTGCTTATGAATGAAGGACCTAGCATGGACAAGAAGGATGGTCATTGGAGCGGGATCAAGCATGGAGAAGAAGGTGCGCGCGCGGGAAAGGACAGCGGAGCTTCTAGTGGTGATTGTCGCACTTTGAAGCCACCATAAGGCGCGCATGAAGTCTTGGACGAAATACGCGAGATGCCACTTCATTATTTTCGTCCAAGGGCAATTATAGGTGCTGCGTCACCTTAATATTGGGCTGGGCCCATGTAATTTCGAAATACCACCTTATAGGCTGTTTTTAGAGTCCGTATGTGTGGGGAAACCGAGTTAGGGTTGTTTTCGGACCCCACCTCCAAGGGGTCACGAAAATCCCCTCTGTTCCCCCATATATACAGCCCTTAGGGCGTCGTTTAGACTTGGGTTTTAATTAGATTTAAGTTAGCCATAGCCGCAACTTCGAGCTCTTCGTTTGTGTCATCCGACCAGGCCAAGACCTCATTGGAACCCCAACTTCTGTTAATCTTTCATCTTATATTCGCAATATCCAGATTGCAATTCTTAGTTCTTGCTTGTTCTTCGATTGCTTGCAGGAATTGACCTTCTTGGTCAGGTTGATCGTGCATCCGCGGGATCAATAACCTCTCGGAGTTGGTTTAGCGATTGCTAAGGCGCAACGTCTTCGCACGTTCGTAGTCGGATCGTGAAAGTCTACTCCACCAAAAATCGATCTCCACCATCTCATCGAAACATCGGGACACCTTCGCCTCTATCACTACAGCTCCACATATATTCTACATCGTGCGTTTTGACACCTCCTGGCCATCGCTCTACCATATCTCTGAGAGTTTTGACCCGTTGGTTGTACATCACCACCTGCTGCTAGGTAAGAATCGGTAAGAACGTAAGAAAAGCTTGACGGATTTGTGCTTTCCACCACCCCACATCCATCCCATTAGTAGAAGTAGGATCATATTCCTGTGTGTTTTCTATTTCTGCTAACCATGCCAGGATCACATGATGAAGTGGCGCGGGATGCACCCGATTGGGAGAACATGACAAACAAGGAGTTACATGATAAATTTGCACGTATGATGTCTCAACAGGTGCAGGACATCGAGACCAGATTTACAGAGGCGATTGATGGCGTGGAGAAAATGATCGACACCAAGCTCGACGCCAAGTTTACTGAGTTGATCGCACGCCTACCTTCAGCACAGCCACAGCCACCGCCACTACCACGTGCACGACGTATTCTTTTTCCGCGAGGACAAGCTGCTGGTATTGGTGCTCCTCCTACTGCTGCAGTTGCTGCTACTGCTGCTGCTGCTGCTTCTGACGTCGCCCAGGACGACAACTACGAGGGTGATTACGAGGAGGAGGTGGAACAGGAAGCGGCCTATGAGCAGCCAGCTGGACGTCCACGTCCCAACATTCGCCACGGTCGACACCAACCACCCCCTCAGGTACGCGATGATGAACATGTGCCTAAACTTAAATTGAATCTTAAGCCGTTTGAGGGTAGATATATTCCTGATGCTTATCTTACTTGGGAGTTAGAAACTGAACAACGTTTTACATGTTTACAATATCCTGAGAATAGACGTGTTACTGCTGCTGTTTGTGAATTCACGGGCTTTGCATCTATTTGGTGGTCTGAACATTGTAGATTGCATGCTAATAATATTCCAACTACTTGGGCTGCTTTAAAAGATGCTATGCGTACTCGCTGGGTTCCTCCTTATTATCAACGTGAATTGTTACAAAAATTACAGCGTTTGAGACAAGGAAAAAATTCTGTAGAGGAATATTATCAAGAATTACAAACTAGATTGATTAGATGTGGCCTAGTAGAGGATAATGAAGCTATGCTTGCACGTTTTATGGGTGGCTTAAACAGGGAGATACAAACTATTCTAGAATACAAGGACTTTGCTACTATCACTCGTTTGTTTCATCTTGCTTGTAAAGCTGAACGTGAAGTGCAGGATCGACAGGCCGCTACGAGACCTAACTTTTCTGCAGGACGAAATACATCATGGACATCGCGTGTAGCTTCTACATCCACACGTCCTGCTGCGCCACCATCTACTTCAGCCGCTCATTCTTACAGGGAGCCACCAAAACAGCCAGCGCCACCATTCAAGGGTGCACAGAGTGGTCCAGCGGCGAGTTCTTCTTCCTCCATGGCGTCCACAGGGCAAGCACGAGATCGTGATATTAAATGTCGCAGGTGCCCAGGTGGAGGTCACTTCGCAAAAGACTGTCCCTCCAAGCGTGTGATGACTATTACGACGGATGGTGGGTATGAGTCAGCGAGTGACTATGATGAGGAGACTCTAGTTCTCATTGCTCATGAGGAACAGGGTGCCCATGATGATGGTCATGATATAGAGTATATGACTCCTGATGATGCAGATAAATATGCTAGTTTGGTTGCTCAACGTGTATTAAGTGTGCAGGTAACGAAGGCCGAGCAAAACCAGAGGCATAATTTGTTCCACACAAAGGGAGTGGTGAAAGAACGTTCGGTTCGCATCATCATTGACGGAGGGAGTTGCAACAAATTGGCTAGCATGGAGTTGGTGGAGAAGCTATCTCTCACACAAGACCACACCCCCATCCGTACTATATTCAGTGGTTTAACAATAGTGGTAAGATTAAGGTAACACGTTCTGTTCGTGTGCACTTTAGCATTGCTGCATATGCTGATTATGTTGATTGTGATGTGGTACCCATGCAAGCATGCTCTCTTTTACTTGGTAGACCATGGCAATTTGATAGGAATGTTGTACACCATGGTAGGACAAATCAGTTTACTCTAGTTCATCAGGATAAAAATATTGCTTTACTTCCTATGTCTCCTGAACAAATTGTGAAAGATGATCTTGCTAGAGCTAGTAAAGCTAAACAGGAGAAAAATAAGAGTGAAAATGAGATAGCAGCTAAAGAATTTGAGCAACAACATAAGACTAATAGCAAATCTTCTTCTGTTGTTTCTAATGAAATTAAATTGACTAGTCCAACTTTGCTTGCTACTAAGGTTGATATTTCGGATTTGGATGTTAGTCAATATGTGTGCTATGCTTTTGTGTGCAAAGAAGCCTTGTTTTCATTTGAGGAATTGCCTCCTTCTTTGCCTCCTGTTGTCACTGACCTTTTGCAGGAGTTTATTGACGTCTTTCCACAAGACGTACCACCGGGATTACCACCTATTCGAGGGATTGAGCATCAGATTGACTTAATTCCCGGTGCTTCGCTGCCCAACCGTGCGCCATACCGTACCAATCCGGAGGAGACGAAGGAGATTCAGCGTCAAGTACAAGAGCTACTCGACAAAGGTTACATACGTGAATCCCTTAGTCCTTGTGCTGTTCCTGTTATATTAGTGCCTAAAAAGGATGGAACATGGCGTATGTGTGTTGATTGTCGAGCCATTAATAATATTACTATTCGTTATCGTCATCCTATTCCTAGGCTAGATGATATGCTTGATGAATTAAGTGGCTCTACCATGTTTTCCAAAGTTGATTTGCGTAGTGGATACCATCAAATTCGCATGAAATTAGGGGATGAATGGAAAACGGCATTTAAAACTAAGTTTGGATTATATGAGTGGTTAGTCATGCCTTTTGGGTTAACTAATGCACCTAGCACTTTCATGAGATTAATGAACGAGGTTTTACGTGCTTTCATTGGACGATTTGTGGTAGTCTATTTTGATGATATACTGATTTATAGCAAATCTTTGGAGGAACATTTGGATCATTTACGTGCTGTTTTTATTGCTCTACGTAATGCACGTTTGTTTGGTAACCTTGGGAAGTGCACCTTTTGCACCAACCGAGTATCGTTTCTTGGCTATGTTGTTACTCCGCAGGGAATTGAAGTTGATAAAGCCAAGATCGAGGCGATTGAGAGTTGGCCGCAGCCCAAAACGGTCACACAAGTGAGGAGTTTTCTTGGCCTCGCTGGATTCTATAGGCGTTTTGTGAGAGATTTCAGCACCATTGCTGCACCTCTCAATGAGCTTACACGCAAGGATGTGCCTTTTACTTGGGGTACCGCACAGGAAGAAGCCTTCACGGTATTGAAAGATAAGTTAACACATGCTCCTTTGCTCCAACTTCCTGATTTTAATAAGACTTTTGAGCTTGAATGCGATGCTAGTGGGATTGGTTTGGGAGGTGTGTTATTACAAGATGCTAAACCTGTTGCTTACTTTTCTGAAAAATTGAGTGGGCCTAGTCTGAACTATTCTACTTATGATAAGGAATTATATGCTCTTGTTCGGACATTAGAAACTTGGCAACATTATTTATGGCCCAAAGAATTTGTTATACATTCTGATCATGAATCTTTGAAACACATACGAATTCAAGCAAAACTTAATTGTAGACATGCTAAGTGGGTTGAATTTATTGAGACTTTCCCTTATGTCATTAAACACAAGAAGGGGAAAGATAATATTATTGCTGATGCTTTGTCTCGTCGTTATACTATGCTTTCATAACTTGACTTCAAGATTTTCGGTTTAGAGACAATCAAAGATCAATATGTAAATGATGCGGAATTTAAAGATGTATTGCAGAATTGTAGAGAGGGTAGAACATGGAACAAGTTTGTGCTTAATGATGGATTTGTGTTCCGTTCTAACAAGCTATGCATTCCAGCTAGCTCTATTCGTCTTTTGTTGTTGCAGGAGGCGCATGGAGGAGGATTAATGGGACACTTTGGCGTGAAGAAGACGGAGGACGTACTTGCTACACATTTCTTTTGGCCAAAGATGAGACGGGATGTTGAGCGTTTTGTTGCTCGCTGCACTACATGTCAAAAAGCTAAGTCACGACTCAATCCTCATGGTTTATACATGCCTTTACCTGTACCTAGTGTTCCGTGGGAGGACATATCCATGGACTCTGTTTTAGGCTTGCCTCGAACAAAAAATGGGAGGGATAGCATATTTGTTGTCGTGGATAGATTTTCTAAGATGGCACATTTTATACCATGTCATAAAAGCGATGATGCTGCTAATGTTGCTGATTTATTCTTTCGTGAGATTATTCTCTTACATGGTGTGCCCAATACTATTGTCTCGGATCGTGATACTAAGTTTCTTAGCCATTTTTGGAGATGCTTATGGGCTAAGTTGGGGACTAAACTACTTTTTAGTACTACATGTCATCCCCAAACTGATGGACAAACTGAAGTGGTCAATAGGACATTGTCTACTATGCTTAGGGCTGTTTTAAAGAGTAACTTGAAACTGTGGGAAGAATGTTTACCTCATATTGAATTTGCTTATAATCGTTCATTGCATTCTACCACTAAAATGTGCCCTTTTGAGATTGTTTATGGTTTTCTACCTCGTGCACCTATTGATTTGCTGCCTCTTCCATCTTCGGAGAAGGTTAATTTTGATGCTAAGCAACGTGCTGAATTGATATTAAAAATGCATGAGTTAACTAAAGAAAACATTGAGCGCATGAATGCTAGATACAAGCTTGCTGGTGATAGGGGTCGAAAGCATGTTGTGTTTGAACCCGGAGATCTTGTTTGGTTACATCTACGTAAAGATAGGTTTCCTGATTTGCGCAAGTCTAAGTTAATGCCTCGAGCTGATGGTCCCTTTAAGGTTTTGCAGAAAATTAATGATAATGCATATAAACTGGAGCTACCTGCAGCCTTTGGGGTTAGTCCCACATTTAATATTGCAGATTTGAAGCCTTATTTGGGAGAAGATGATGAGCTTCCGTCGAGGACGACTTCAATTCAAGAAGGGGAGGATGATGAGGACATCCCTACTAATGTTACACCCATATCCTCACCAACTACACATATTGGACCAGTTACTAGAGCTCGTGCACGTCAACTAAATTATCAGGTACTTTCGTTTCTTGCGAATCCTTCTATTGTTCATGAACATATGCTGCTGCCTAAATTAGATACTTTTGTTTTGCTTATGAATGAAGGACCTAGCATGGACAAGAAGGATGGTCATTGGAGCGGGATCAAGCATGGAGAAGAAGGTGCGCGCGCGGGAAAGGACAGCGGAGCTTCTAGTGGTGATTGTCGCACTTTGAAGCCACCATAAGGCGCGCATGAAGTCTTGGACGAAATACGCGAGATGCCACTTCATTATTTTCGTCCAAGGGCAATTATAGGTGCTGCGTCACCTTAATATTGGGCTGGGCCCATGTAATTTCGAAATACCACCTTATAGGCTGTTTTTAGAGTCCGTATGTGTGGGGAAACCGAGTTAGGGTTGTTTTCGGACCCCACCTCCAAGGGGTCACGAAAATCCCCTCTGTTCCCCCATATATACAGCCCTTAGGGCGTCGTTTAGACTTGGGTTTTAATTAGATTTAAGTTAGCCATAGCCGCAACTTCGAGCTCTTCGTTTGTGTCATCCGACCAGGCCAAGACCTCATTGGAACCCCAACTTCTGTTAATCTTTCATCTTATATTCGCAATATCCAGATTGCAATTCTTAGTTCTTGCTTGTTCTTCGATTGCTTGCAGGAATTGACCTTCTTGGTCAGGTTGATCGTGCATCCGCGGGATCAATAACCTCTCGGAGTTGGTTTAGCGATTGCTAAGGCGCAACGTCTTCGCACGTTCGTAGTCGGATCGTGAAAGTCTACTCCACCAAAAATCGATCTCCACCATCTCATCGAAACATCGGGACACCTTCGCCTCTATCACTACAGCTCCACATATATTCTACATCGTGCGTTTTGACACCTCCTGGCCATCGCTCTACCATATCTCTGAGAGTTTTGACCCGTTGGTTGTACATCACCACCTGCTGCTAGGTAAGAATCGGTAAGAACGTAAGAAAAGCTTGACGGATTTGTGCTTTCCACCACCCCACATCCATCCCATTAGTAGAAGTAGGATCATATTCCTGTGTGTTTTCTATTTCTGCTAACCATGCCAGGATCACATGATGAAGTGGCGCGGGATGCACCCGATTGGGAGAACATGACAAACAAGGAGTTACATGATAAATTTGCACGTATGATGTCTCAACAGGTGCAGGACATCGAGACCAGATTTACAGAGGCGATTGATGGCGTGGAGAAAATGATCGACACCAAGCTCGACGCCAAGTTTACTGAGTTGATCGCACGCCTACCTTCAGCACAGCCACAGCCACCGCCACTACCACGTGCACGACGTATTCTTTTTCCGCGAGGACAAGCTGCTGGTATTGGTGCTCCTCCTACTGCTGCAGTTGCTGCTACTGCTGCTGCTGCTGCTTCTGACGTCGCCCAGGACGACAACTACGAGGGTGATTACGAGGAGGAGGTGGAACAGGAAGCGGCCTATGAGCAGCCAGCTGGACGTCCACGTCCCAACATTCGCCACGGTCGACACCAACCACCCCCTCAGGTACGCGATGATGAACATGTGCCTAAACTTAAATTGAATCTTAAGCCGTTTGAGGGTAGATATATTCCTGATGCTTATCTTACTTGGGAGTTAGAAACTGAACAACGTTTTACATGTTTACAATATCCTGAGAATAGACGTGTTACTGCTGCTGTTTGTGAATTCACGGGCTTTGCATCTATTTGGTGGTCTGAACATTGTAGATTGCATGCTAATAATATTCCAACTACTTGGGCTGCTTTAAAAGATGCTATGCGTACTCGCTGGGTTCCTCCTTATTATCAACGTGAATTGTTACAAAAATTACAGCGTTTGAGACAAGGAAAAAATTCTGTAGAGGAATATTATCAAGAATTACAAACTAGATTGATTAGATGTGGCCTAGTAGAGGATAATGAAGCTATGCTTGCACGTTTTATGGGTGGCTTAAACAGGGAGATACAAACTATTCTAGAATACAAGGACTTTGCTACTATCACTCGTTTGTTTCATCTTGCTTGTAAAGCTGAACGTGAAGTGCAGGATCGACAGGCCGCTACGAGACCTAACTTTTCTGCAGGACGAAATACATCATGGACATCGCGTGTAGCTTCTACATCCACACGTCCTGCTGCGCCACCATCTACTTCAGCCGCTCATTCTTACAGGGAGCCACCAAAACAGCCAGCGCCACCATTCAAGGGTGCACAGAGTGGTCCAGCGGCGAGTTCTTCTTCCTCCATGGCGTCCACAGGGCAAGCACGAGATCGTGATATTAAATGTCGCAGGTGCCCAGGTGGAGGTCACTTCGCAAAAGACTGTCCCTCCAAGCGTGTGATGACTATTACGACGGATGGTGGGTATGAGTCAGCGAGTGACTATGATGAGGAGACTCTAGTTCTCATTGCTCATGAGGAACAGGGTGCCCATGATGATGGTCATGATATAGAGTATATGACTCCTGATGATGCAGATAAATATGCTAGTTTGGTTGCTCAACGTGTATTAAGTGTGCAGGTAACGAAGGCCGAGCAAAACCAGAGGCATAATTTGTTCCACACAAAGGGAGTGGTGAAAGAACGTTCGGTTCGCATCATCATTGACGGAGGGAGTTGCAAAAAATTGGCTAGCATGGAGTTGGTGGAGAAGCTATCTCTCACCACAAGACCACACCCCCATCCGTACTATATTCAGTGGTTTAACAATAGTGGTAAGATTAAGGTAACACGTTCTGTTCGTGTGCACTTTAGCATTGCTGCATATGCTGATTATGTTGATTGTGATGTGGTACCCATGCAAGCATGCTCTCTTTTACTTGGTAGACCATGGCAATTTGATAGGAATGTTGTACACCATGGTAGGACAAATCAGTTTACTCTAGTTCATCAGGATAAAAATATTGCTTTACTTCCTATGTCTCCTGAACAAATTGTGAAAGATGATCTTGCTAGAGCTAGTAAAGCTAAACAGGAGAAAAATAAGAGTGAAAATGAGATAGCAGCTAAAGAATTTGAGCAACAACATAAGACTAATAGCAAATCTTCTTCTGTTGTTTCTAATGAAATTAAATTGACTAGTCCAACTTTGCTTGCTACTAAGGTTGATATTTCGGATTTGGATGTTAGTCAATATGTGTGCTATGCTTTTGTGTGCAAAGAAGCCTTGTTTTCATTTGAGGAATTGCCTCCTTCTTTGCCTCCTGTTGTCACTGACCTTTTGCAGGAGTTTATTGACGTCTTTCCACAAGACGTACCACCGGGATTACCACCTATTCGAGGGATTGAGCATCAGATTGACTTAATTCCCGGTGCTTCGCTGCCCAACCGTGCACCATACCGTACCAATCCGGAGGAGACGAAGGAGATTCAGCGTCAAGTACAAGAGCTACTCGACAAAGGTTACATACGTGAATCCCTTAGTCCTTGTGTTGTTCCTGTTATATTAGTGCCTAAAAAGGATGGAACATGGCGTATGTGTGTTGATTGTCGAGCCATTAATAATATTACTATTCGTTATCGTCATCCTATTCCTAGGCTAGATGATATGCTTGATGAATTAAGTGGCTCTACCATGTTTTCCAAAGTTGATTTGCGTAGTGGATACCATCAAATTCGCATGAAATTAGGGGATGAATGGAAAACGGCATTTAAAACTAAGTTTGGATTATATGAGTGGTTAGTCATGCCTTTTGGGTTAACTAATGCACCTAGCACTTTCATGAGATTAATGAACGAGGTTTTACGTGCTTTCATTGGACGATTTGTGGTAGTCTATTTTGATGATATATTGATTTATAGCAAATCTTTGGAGGAACATTTGGATCATTTACGTGCTGTTTTTATTGCTCTACGTAATGCACGTTTGTTTGGTAACCTTGGGAAGTGCACCTTTTGCACCGACCGAGTGTCGTTTCTTGGCTATGTTGTTACTCCGCAGGGAATTGAAGTTGATCATGCCAAGATCGAGGCAATTGAGAGTTGGCCGCAGCCCAAAACGGTCACACAAGTGAGGAGTTTTCTTGGCCTCGCTGGATTCTATAGGCGTTTTGTGAGAGATTTCAGCACCATTGCTGCACCTCTCACTGAGCTTACACGCAAGGATGTGCCTTTTACTTGGGGTACCGCACAGGAAGAAGCCTTCACCGTATTGAAAGATAAGTTAACACATGCTCCTTTGCTCCAACTTCCTGATTTTAATAAGACTTTTGAGCTTGAATGCGATGCTAGTGGGATTGGTTTGGGAGGTGTGTTATTACAAGATGCTAAACCTGTTGCTTACTTTTCTGAAAAATTGAGTGGGCCTAGTCTGAACTATTCTACTTATGATAAGGAATTATATGCTCTTGTTCGGACATTAGAAACTTGGCAACATTATTTATGGCCCAAAGAATTTGTTATACATTCTGATCATGAATCTTTGAAACACATAAGAAGTCAAGCAAAACTTAATCGTAGACATGCTAAGTGGGTTGAATTTATTGAGACTTTCCCTTATGTCATTAAACACAAGAAGGGGAAAGATAATATTATTGCTGATGCTTTGTCTCGTCGTTATACTATGCTTTCACAACTTGACTTCAAGATTTTCGGTTTAGAGACAATCAAAGATCAATACGTAAATGATGCGGAATTTAAAGATGTATTGCAGAATTGTAGAGAGGGTAGAACATGGAACAAGTTTGTGCTTAATGATGGATTTGTGTTCCGTTCTAACAAGCTATGCATTCCAGCTAGCTCTATTCGTCTTTTGTTGTTGCAGGAGGCGCATGGAGGAGGATTAATGGGACACTTTGGCGTGAAGAAGACAGAGGACGTACTTGCTACACATTTCTTTTGGCCAAAGATGAGACGGGATGTTGAGCGTTTTGTTGCTCGCTGCACTACATGTCAAAAAGCTAAGTCACGACTCAATCCTCATGGTTTATACATGCCTTTACCTGTACCTAGTGTTCCGTGGGAGGACATATCCATGGACTTTGTTTTAGGCTTGCCTCGAACAAAGAATGGGAGGGATAGCATATTTGTTGTCGTGGATAGATTTTCTAAGATGGCACATTTTATACCATGTCATAAAAGCGATGATGCTGCTAATGTTGCTGATTTATTCTTTCGTGAGATTATTCGCTTACATGGTGTGCCCAATACTATTGTCTCGGATCGTGATACTAAGTTTCTTAGCCATTTTTGGAGATGCTTATGGGCTAAGTTGGGGACTAAACTACTTTTTAGTACTACATGTCATCCCCAAACTGATGGACAAACTGAAGTAGTCAATAGGACTTTGTCTACTATGCTAAGGGCTGTTTTAAAGAGTAACTTGAAACTGTGGGAGGAATGTTTACCTCATATTGAATTTGCTTATAATCGTTCATTGCATTCTACCACTAAAATGTGCCCTTTTGAGATTGTTTATGGTTTTCTACCTCGTGCACCTATTGATTTGCTACCTCTTCCATCTTCGGAGAAGGTTAATTTTGATGCTAAGCAACGTGCTGAATTGATATTAAAAATGCATGAGTTAACTAAAGAAAACATTGAGCGCATGAATGCTAGATACAAGCTTGCTGGTGATAGGGGTCGAAAGCATGTTGTGTTTGAACCCGGAGATCTTGTTTGGTTACATCTACGTAAAGATAGGTTTCCTGATTTGCGCAAGTCTAAGTTAATGCCTCGAGCTGATGGTCCCTTGAAGGTTTTGCAGAAAATTAATGATAATGCATATAAACTTGAGCTACCTGCAGCCTTTGGGGTTAGTCCCACATTTAATATTGCAGATTTGAAGCCTTATTTGGGAGAAGATGATGAGCTTCCGTCGAGGACGACTTCAATTCAAGAAGGGGAGGATGATGAGGACATCCCTACTAATGTTACACCCATATCCTCACCAACTACACATATTGGACCAGTTACTAGAGCTCGTGCACGTCAACTAAATTATCAGGTACTTTCGTTTCTTATGAATCCTTCTATTGTTCATGAACATATGATACTGCCTAAATTAGATACTTTTGTTTTTCTTATGAATGAAGGACCTAGCATGGACAAGAAGGATGGTCATTGGAGCGGGATCAAGCATGGAGAAGAAGGTGCGCGCGCGGGAAAGGAGAGCGGAGCTTCCAGTGGTGATTATCGCACTTTGAAGCCACCATAAGGCGCGCATGAAGTCTTGGACGAAATACGCGAGATGCCACTTCATTATTTTCGTCCAAGGGCAATTATAGGTGCTGCGTCACCGTAATATTGGGCTGGGCCCATGTAATTTCGAAATACCACCTTATAGGCTGTTTTTAGAGTCCGTATGTGTGGGGAAACCGAGTTAGGGTTGTTTTCGGACCCCACCTCCAAGGGGTCACGAAAATCCCCTCTGTTCCCCCATATATACAGCCCTTAGGGCGTCGTTTAGACTTGGGTTTTAATTAGATATAAGTTAGCCATAGCCGCAACTTCGAGCTCTTCGTTTGTGTCATCCGACCAGGCCAAGACCTCATTGGAACCCCAACTTTCGTAATCATTCATCTTATATTCGCAATATCCAGATTGCAATTCTTAGTTCTTGCTTGTTCTTCGATTGCTTGCAGGAATTAGACCTTCGTGGTCAGGTTGATCGTGCATCCGCGGGATCAATAACCTCTCGGAGTTGGTTTAGCGATCGCTAAGGCGCAACGTCTTCGCACGTTCGTAGTCGGATCGTGAAAGTTGCCTCCACCATAATCGATCTCCACCATCTCATCGAAACATCGGGACACCTTCGCCTCTATCACCACGCCTGACGAGATTCAGGCAACCGTGGCTTCGAGCACACGTCTCCGGCGACGCGGCTGGGCGCCAGACTGCGTAGCTGGGACATCCAGGTCCATGCAGGCGGACGGGCTCGAGCTGGGATGTTGTGGCGGTGACGCTACTCTCATCTGAAGTCGGCGGCGCCCCACTATTCTGCATCTGACAGAGGATGCACACGACGACGACAGGGTTGCTGCGACGCTGGCCTCGCGTGCGGTACACCTAATCGACAACGGCGGGTTGCAACTCGCTCACTGGAAAACCGAGATCACGACGGCAGACGCTGGCCACATTGGACCTGCACGGAGACAGACTAGCGCTCGAAGGGAAAACGCGGCTGCGCACTGCTGAGTTGTGCTGCATCCATGCAGAGACGCCGCGCGGCTACGTAGGCGACCAAGGCGGGCCCTTTGTGGCCGGGCGCGTGCTCTGGGCTCGTCTACTGCTTGCACGGGCACGCCCGAGAAGTGCTACAAGCACGGCACTCACGGGGTGCGCGGTGGCGACGCCCTACGGCGGAGACGAAACCACCTACAGAGACTACGCGGCCCTACGCGACATGGGGAGGAGGAAGGGGAGCGGCTCCTCACCATGGGGTTGTCGGAGACGAGGAAGGAGCCGAGGCGGAGGGAGACGACACCGTTGCCGACATCGGGGAAGAGGACGACGCAGAGGCGGAGGACGACGTCGGGCGGGAAGCAGGGACCTTCACGTCGTCATCTACGTGGGGCAAAAGATGCGGGTGAGCTCCTGTAAGGCGGGTGCGGGCGTACGCTGATACGTCCAAAACGTATCTATAATTTCTGCTTGCTCCATGCATGTTTTGTGTGATATTGCTATGATCTAGATACACTTTCATACACTTTTGATCATATTTGGACAAACCTATTAACTCAGTGCACCCCAGTGCCAGTTCCTGTTTTCTGCTGTTTTTCTATTTCAGTTTTCCCCCATATAAAAAGTGCCAGAAAAATTCCGGGAAAAATCAGCGTACAGGAAGCTTCGCGAAGAGCCTGAGTGGGGCCAGAGGGGAGCCAGGGGGGCCCAGGCGGCCACCCGACGCGGCCCCACCCCTGGTCGCGCCAGGGGGGCGCCTGGGGCCCCTGGTCCACCTTTGGCTGCCCCCTTCGCCTATTTATTCTCCGTCACGGGGAAACTCCGAGGACCGAACCCTTTTTCGCGATCTCTCATCTGTTCCGCCGCTGAGGGGCGAGAAGCCATCAAGCGAATTTCTGGCGCCGTTGCCGGGGACTCCGAGTGCTAAGATAGGGGAGTTGCACACTACCCTTTACCTTTGTTTTTTAGTCTTGTTAGTTTACCTTTCAGTTTTTATCTTTGTGTCTTATATCAAAAAAATTATAGTATGTCTAGTTCCTTACTTGCCAATCAATGTCTAACTTCTTTGAAACTAGATCTTATTGGCATGGAGGATTCACCGAGGATCAACAAGAATATTACAAGGAATACCTCTTGTCTCAAAAAGGGATACACTTATGGAGACTCATACATCAATCGTATGAGTATGCTAAAACCTTGTGCTCAATATATAATATATCTTTCTGCAGGGATGAATCTTGTTGCTTTATGAGGCACAAACACCTTGCTTTCCAATGTGAGTACAATGAGGATGAAACCTTAGCTTCTTATGCTAAGGGAAATTATGATTTTTATGATGCAGAACAAATAGAAGAATTTGTTGCTTTTAAGGGTGCCTATGAAATTACTTCTTTTCTTTAAAATATTGATGACGCCCCTTAAAAATCTGAGAGTCTTGCTATACTTAACTATTGTTTGGAAAATTATGATGCAAATTATTATATTACTGATCATCTTGAGAGAATCTCTCCCCCAAAGGAAGAGACTAATGTTTTGCAGGACTCCATAGAAGAAGAAATTACTGAACCTGAAAGCTCTTTGGATGAAGAAGAGGAGGAGAGTGACGAACAAAAGGAGGAAGAATGGAGCCATCCATGTCTACCTTCTAATGAGAGTAACTCTTTGACTCTTACCTTATATGAGTATTATGATCCTATGGATTCTTTTGAAATATCCCTTTTTGATGAAGTTGATGCCTTCTATGCTTATGGCCTTGATGCCACTATGGATGATGCTTACGGAGATGAACTTGCTATAGTTCCTCATGTTAAGCATGAAATTTTTTCTATCGCACCCACACTTAAGTGTCCTATCATCCTTTTAAAATCTCCAACTCCGGAGAATTTTCCTCTTATCAAAGCTCAATGTGATGGGTTGCATTTATCTTATGATCCTAAAAACCGAGTTGAAAACAATACACGTGTGCTTGTAGGTCATGAACAATATGATTTATATGATAGTTATATTCTTGATGTTGTTCATGATATTACTGGAAATTACTTTGAGAGAGGAAAGTTTGGTTATAGAATCTTTCATGTGACAAAGACACCTCTCTCTACACTGAAACTTTCGAAGTTGTTCTTGTTCCACCTTCCTATGCATGTCACTTTGTGCTTCTTTGATTTATTTTCTTACAAGATGCCTATGCATAGGAAGTGGGTCAGGCTTAAATGTGTTTCAAATTTGCTTCTTGATGATCTCTTTTGCTAAAATTCCCATTCTCTTGTGAGAGCATCTTTTATAATCTTTAAGCCTAGCTAAAGGCGTAAAAGAAAGCGCTTTCGGGAGGCAGCCCGCAACGAATTTAGGTTTTTCTTTTTGCTTTTGTTGTGTCTTGATGATTTTTACTACTGTAGTAACATCATTGTATCTTTATTTTTCAGCTTTGTGCCAAGTTATAGCCTCTTACGGCAAGGGAAGTAAAAGTTGTGACATGCTGTCCAGAAAACAGATTCTGTCCTCGTGACAATAAAAATTCCAGAAAAATCCCAGTTCATCTTTTTGAGCTGAAATTTTTTCACAGCATGCTCTATACAATTACGAAACTTCCGTATGTTCTGAGTTTTTTTATTTGAGTTGCAGAAGTTCCCCGAAAAAATTCTTTACTACCTGCTGTTCTGTTTTTCACAGATTCTGCCACGTTTTGTCTCTCCTAAGTTTTGCAAACCTTAAGCTTGCTTTTTCTTTGCAAAAACTTTTTGGAACTCTTGAGAAACAGTATCTCTTCAAGAATATCTTTATATCCAGTGGGGAAAAAATATTTTATTAAGGGTACTAACCTCTCTAATCAGCTTATGATGAGTTATGTATGAAGGGAGTTTTCAAGTGTGCGATGGAAGATGATGAAACAAGATCCAGGAGTGTCAAGCGCTCAAGCTTGGGGATGCCCCCATGCATCCCCAACAAATATTCAAGGAGACTCTAGCGTCTAAGCTTGGGGATGCCCCGTGCATCCCCTTCTCCATCAACAATCATCAGTTCGTCCTTCGTCTCACTATATTTTTATCACTTCATGCGTTATATGCTATGCTTGGAGCGTCTCGCTCTTAGGTTTTATTTTTAGTTTTCTTTAGCTTTTCTTTCTGTTCATAACAAGTTAGTTCCCGTCTTACTTTGTGTGGGAGAGAAATACGCTCCACTTTCAGAATTTAGAACACATCATAGGATTTTTCCTGTTTATCTTTTTGCTGTTGTGTGTTCTTTACCTTTTCAAAGCTACTGCCATGTTTAGTCTTAGTCTTAGTTTGTCTTTAGCAAGAGCCTTGGCTTTTGTTTAGTTTGTTGTTGGAACTCTTTTTAGTTTTCATGTTTATCTTGTTAAAGAGAGTTGGTTGTTGCACTGAGTTGTGTCTTGTCTTGAAAGTAGGTAATTGAGGTTGCTATTTTCTTCTAGTAGTGACTTGCAATAGTTTTGAGGTATTGATGTGAGTAATGTTTGAACTTTTTGTGTCAAGAGCTCTAGCCTATTAGTGATAGGTGCCGTATTTTGGGCAATCCGTGTGTATTTTCAAAACCTACAAAACTAGTTGAGAACTCTAGCTACTAGATGGATCACTAATCTTTGGAGGGATCGAATATCTGAGAACACTCACGTACCATGAGTCGAGGATGCGCAAGGATAACCAAACCCCCATACACTCCTCCTCGGGGTACTTGTCTCTTTGTGAACCTCCTTATTAGATTGAGAGTTACCGATAATAAGTGCATGAGTTCTTCGGACTAATGTAAGTATTGAAAGTTGACACTTCCACCTTCCCATATTTTGCTAGCCTCTCCCGTGCCGTGCATTGCCTTCTTCTCATTCCGAGAGTTGGTGTCCACCTTCGTCGGTACATCCAAACCCTTGGCATGATACACTCTGTCATCATAAGCCTCCTTATATCTTTCCTCAAAACAGCCACCATACCTACCTATCAAGGCATTTCCCTAGCCTTTCCGAGATATATTGCCATGCAACATCCACCTCTTCATGACTTGATCTTCATGTCATACATGTTCCTGCTACACTGGCAACGACATACATTGCATACATCATGTTAGTTACATCTTCTTTATGATTTTGAGTACCTTGTAAAGTGTGAAAGATTTCCTTTACCTTCTTGTAAAATAGAGTGTTGACCTTAAGTGAGGAAAAGATCCCAAAGTGGACACAATAAAAGATCCCGAAGAGGACAAATGAGAGTTAAATAGAAAGAGCCATTGAGGCCACAAAAAAATACAAAAAAGAGAAAAAAGAGAAAAAGAAATAAAAAGAGAGAAAGGGGCAACACTACTATACTTTTGAGAAATCCACACTAGTACTCCCTTTATATCCTTGTACTCCATAGAGATGATCATTATGCATATAGCTATGTGGGGACCTTCAGAATATAGAACTTGGCTTGCATATTCCAAGGATGAGCCTCCTCAAACGAGCTCTAGGTCTTCATGAGCGAGCAAGTTAGATGCACCCCCCACTAGTTCCTTTGGAAAGCTTCTTAGCTCGTATGTGCATCCGTTGCATGGCAATCCCTACTCCTCACATCATTTCTATTATCTAGATACACTTTCATACACTTTTGATCATATTTGGACTAACCTATTAACTCAGTGCACCCCAGTGCCAGTTCCTGTTTTCTGCTGTTTTTCTATTTCAGTTTTCCCCCATATAAAAAGTGCCAGAAAAATTCCGGGAAAAATATAGGAAAAATCAGCGTACAGGAAGCTTCGCGAAGAGCCCGAGTGGGGCCAGAGGGGAGCCAGGGGGGCCCAGGCGGCCACACGGTGCGGCCCCACCCCTGGCCGCGCCAGGGGGGGCCCTGGTCCACCTCTGGCTGCCCCCCTTCGCCATATATTCTCCGTCACGGGAAACTTCGAAAAAGAGAACCATTTTTCGCGATCTCGCCTCCGTTCCGCCGCCGCCGCGCTTCCGAGATCGGGAGCACCAGAAGACCTCTTCCCGGCACCCTGCCGGAGGGAGGATTGACCTCCGGGAGTCTCGTCTCCACCATGGATGCTCCCTGGATGTCTCGTGAGTAGTTTTCCTTGGACCATGGGTCCGCGATCAGTAGCTATGTGATGTTCTCCTCCCCTCTTTGTTCTTCATGGTTTAGACCTCGTGAGCTGCCCTACATGATCGAGGCACTTTTGTAATCTTTCTGCTATTGCTATGTTGAGTTTGATGGGATCTGATGGATTATGAGATTATGTTCAGATTGTGATAGAGTAATATATTTTGTTTTTATCTCTTATATTTTTGTTCCTAAGTAATTCTTGCATGTTCTCCGTTGTTGTTTATTTCTTTGGCCATGTAGTAGGTAGTGACTCCAAGAGGGAACGTTGTGCTCGATTGTGTGTTCATGCCCCCCGATGACACGCTTGAGTGACAGAAACATGAGTCTAGGGGATGTGCTGTTGCCACAAGGGGGAAAACAACGGTGCTTGTAACTGCGGTTGCAAGGATTGTTTACTTTACGCAAAGTGCTTTTTAATGCAGTTGTCTGTTGCTTTGGGTTTACACTTTGGGTGGGGCTCCCAACTTAATACCAGCGAGATGTTCTGGATATATATCTCAAGGTGGATAATTAGTAGTAGATGCAGTTGGATTTCGGTGTACTTATTTTGGCGTACTGCCCGTGCTTTTGAGCCTCTTCCTTTCTTTTGTAGCATAGTTAGCATTGCGGTGCGTTCATAATCCTGTCAATTGCCCTTCTGTAATTTGTTTACCTCGCATAGCAGTTTTATCGTCTTTTGGGAGAGACATCACTAGCGAACATCACGTATCCCGGTCCATATCCTTATTACTGTTTCCACGCTATCTTTACTTTTCTTCTTTTACTTTCAATTGCTATCATTATCCCTTGTGTTTTACCCTTTGTGAACAACAAGACCGGAGAGCTTGACTACCTCTCTGAACTTCGTTGGGAACAAAGTTATCTGTGTCTGTGTGCAGGTCCACGTCAGTTGCGCCGCTGACACCTACTTATCATATCCGGAGTCCTACGGGAGACAAACCTTGGTATCTTCACCGAGAGAAACGTGTTGCTGCGCTACATCTCAAACTTTCCACTTGGGGTAACCAACGAGGGGCGAGAAGCTATCATACGCTCGCCGACACGGCGAGGCGGCGGTACGATTGCTCACCGGAGTCACGGCTAGAGGCGGAACAGGGGAGGCCCGAGCGGTCGATGAGGAGCGACGGCAGCGAAATTGGAGGGGGGATCGAAACCCTAGGTCTCCCGGAGCCGGTCACGGGGCCTCGCTTATAAAGGGGAGGTCCCCGGCCACGTCGACGGCAGCGCTCGCCCGCGTGGACGCCGGTGTGAGAGAGCCCGGCGAGGTCCCCCCAGACACGCTAGAAAGGCGACGCTCGGGGGCCGTCCGATGAAGATCCTACGGCTGAGGAGCTCTGCCACTTACCCCTTCGGCGTGGGCTAGAGTCCAGGAGAGAGGTGGAGGACCAGTTGGGCTGGGCCAGCAACAGGGAAGGAAAAAAAAGAAGGAAACAGGCCCTCTGCCCCTCCTTTACCATTTAGAAAAAACAAAGGAGGGTTTTTGGGTTTTCTGGATTTAAATACAAGGAAGAAAAATACATAAAAAATATGTATAATTAAGCTTGCATTATTCCTCAATTTCGAAAAATGGTTTGGGCATTTTTGGCAACAACAAAATGTGAGCTCATTTTTTAATTCAAAATTCACTTTGATCTAGGGGAGTTGATATGCAAACAGAACAATTGCATGAACATGGCACTTGAATCAACTTGGGAGCAATTTGAATCAAACCAAATGGGCTCCAATCCCAATGCAATTTAAAATCACCACATGAAATGTCATGGACAACCACCATGCGAAGTTACAAAGCCAACAGACAAAGTAAGTTACATGATGTTTTATAATTATTGCAAGTGGGCTGTTACAACCTGTAAAAAAAGAGTGCTCCTTTATTCTTGAGGGATAAGGAGGTTGTTCATACACAACTGCAGGTAAAACAGGATCAGTAACATTAATCTCAATAGGTGAATCCTTGAAAGGTTTATGATGTTGACTCTCCTTCTTCTTAGAAGAATCAACATGAGAAGCAAAGTCCTTGCAAAAGTCAATCATTAGATGGGAATCAAGACCAATTTTAGAGCAAAAGGTATTAAAGTAATCAGTCTTCACATAACTCTCAATGTAGTCATGCTCATAGTTTATAGCGGGTTCAATACCTTTATCAATTTCCCAGTCTTCAGTATTCTTCTGGATCCTTTCAATAAGATCCCATTTTTCTTCTATACTTCCGGTCTGGAATACCCCTCTAGAGGAGGAATCCAACATCTCCATGTCCTGACGAGAAAGCCTGGCATAAAAATTTGTAAGTACAATTTCTTTGGGGAGCTCATGGTTGGGACATTTGAGCATCAGGGACTTCAGTCTCCCCCAAGCTTGAGCGATGCTCTCTCCGTCGCGAGACCAAAAGTTGTAGATGTAGTTAATGTCTTGGTGAATTTCACGAAGAGGATAAAACTTTGCATTAAAGAGAGACATAAGATCTTTCCATTCAAGCAAATCAGAGTTATCGAGTAGCTTATACCAATCTGAAGCTTTATCTTTAAGTGATATGGAGAATAATTTCTTCATGACGAACTCCATCATTACACCTGCAAGCTTAAATAAAGAACATAGTTGTGACACGGATTTCCCAAAATACGACACTTATCACTAATAGGCTAGAGCTCTTGACACCAAAATTTCAAACATTACTCACGTCAATACCTCAAAACTATTGCAGGTTACTACTGAAATTAAATGGCAACCTGATGGCGGAGAAGTTGATAGGTTTAATTGGGATGCCTCCCCTGTCAACCGCACCAATAAACGATTCTTCATGACCCACAAGTCTAGGGCATAAATTGTAGCTTTTCGATAAATAAGGATGTCGATCCCAGCGAGGAGCAAAAGGTATTGACAAGTGACTCTGGATAAGGAAAAGGCTGCACACACTGAAAGGTAAATATTTAGGGGTTTTTGGTTTAAGCAACAGAAAGGTCAAAGACAAGAAAAGTAAACAGGGTAACTGAGGAGTAGCAAGTGGCCCAATCCTTTTACAAGGATAAGCCTAGGAACTGAACTTATAAAAGCTAAAACGTTCTCGAGGGCACACGGGAGAGATAGTCAAGTTACTTTCACCATATTCCGCCAAGTAGTATGTATTGTGTCGATAAGTGTCGGTGGGTGGATCAATGCTAGTACACCTTCTAGACTAAGATAAGTGCACTCTTATGATTACACACCTTGCAAGCATCCGAAAATACAAGGTAGTAATTAAGGCATAAGCCTAACCACAGCATTACGATCGAGGATCCATAACTCCCTTGTGCAAAAGTGTGCGAACTTGGGTTCAGGTTTCTGTCACTCCGACAACCCCCCATAAGCATCCTTGTGTGCACAATGTATTCCTCTAGGCCCATGAAAGGTGAAGTGTTAAGTGTTCGACTCACATGCCTTTTTCTTCTCTGTAGGTTTCCGCCACGAGGCGGCGGCGAAACTCCAAAACTCCTCTTGTTTTAGGGTTTTTACCCCAGGGGGGTAATATAGGCCAGAGGGGGCATCGAGGTGGGCCACCAGGCATCTAGGAGGGTGCCTTGCGCGCCCTAGGGGGGCCGCGCCAAGGACCCTTCTGGTTTCCTGGTGGGTCCCCTCGGGTCCCTCTTCGGTGAACTCCAGTGAATCTTCATAAAAATGATCTCCCTCAAATTTCATCGAATTTGGAGTTGATCTGATTCAGCAACTTGATGTCCACTTTTCACCGCTGAATTCTGCTTGTGCTGCTTCGGCACCGAAAAGTTGCAAACTGTGTAAAACAAGCCAAAACAACATAAGAACAATACTTTAAAGAGGAATATATCAATGAATAGGGTTAAATTACAATACAAAATAGTGATGCATTTTGGACATATCACAACCTCAATTACCTACTTCTCAAAAACAAGACATAACTCAGTGCAACAACCAAATCTCTTAACAAGATAAACATGAAAACTAAAGAGAGTTCCAGAGATAAACTAAACAAAAGAAAAGGCTCTTGCTACGACAAACTAAGACTAAAACTAGACAGGGCAGTAGCTACGAAAAGATAAAGAACACACAACAGCAAAAACATCGGCATGAAGAATCCTATGATGTGTTCTAGATTTTGAAAGTGGAGCATGTTTATCTCCCACACAAAGTAACACGGGATCTAACTTGTTATGAACAGCAAGCAAAGCTAAATAAAACTAAAAATAAAACCTAAGAGCGAGACGCTCCAAGCATAGCACATAACACATGAAGTGATAAAAATATAGTGAGACGAAGGATGAACTGATGATTGTTGATGGAGAAGGGGATGCACGGGGGAATCCCCAAGCTTAGACGCTTGAGTCTCCTTGAATATTTATTGGGGATGCATGGGGGCATCCCCAAGCTTGAGCGATTGACACTCCCGAATCTTCTTTCGTCATCTTGCATCGCACACTTGAAAATTCCTTCATTCACAACTCATCATAACCTGATTAGAGAGGTTAGTACCGTAATAAATAATTTTTCCCACTGGATATAAAGATATTATTGAAGAGCTAATGTTTCTCAAGATTTCCAAAAGGTTTTTTCAAAGAAAAAGCAAGCTTAAGGTTTGCAAAAGTTAGGAGAGACAAAACGTGGCAGAATCTGTGAAAAACAGGACAGCAGGTAGTAAAGAATTTTTAGGGATACTCGTGCAACTCGAATCAAGAAACTCAGAACATAAGAAAATTCCGTGATTGTATAGAGCACGCTGTGTGAAAAATTCAGCTCAAAAAGATGAACTGGTGATTTACTCTGATTTTTTCTGTCACGAGCACAAAATCTGTTTTCGGGACAGCATGTCACAACATTCATTTCCCTTTTCATATGAGGCTATACTTGGCACAAAGCTTGAAAAATAAACATACAATAATGTTGCTACAGTAGTAACAATCATCAAGACCACTAAAAACAGAAGTAAAAACATCTTGGGTTGCCTCCCAACAAGCGCTTTCTTTTACGCCTTTAAGCTAGGCATAAGGCAAAATATCAAGTTTTATCAATCGAACCATCATCAAGATCATCAAAAAGCTCTTCAATTGAACAACTAGTCTTAAGAGGTCTTTAAAATAAATGCCTAATGAATATGCTTCTAGGGATAAAACCAAAAGGCGGAAAATCAATGGAAGCTTCATTTATAAATTTCTCAAAGAGAGGTATTTCTTCCAAAGTTTCACGCTTTCAACTTCCTTGGCCATGGGTGGATTATTTTTGGGTAGGGGAACCTTAGGGACATAGTTGAACTTAGGTTCCTTTCTAGACGGAGTTGTTACCTTTTTTGGTTTGATTGAGGAGAAAGTAGTTCCTAGAGTATTAATGATTTCCTCAATCTTATCAATCCTAGAAGGATCCATATCATGGAATTTGATGGTCTCCAAAGTTTTAATAATTTTATGCATGGAGCTATTAAGCCTATTCAAATTCCCTTGGATCTTGCGATACAATTCATTTATTCTAGTTATACTTGGTAGTTCTAACTCTATCATTTCAAGTTTTTCATAATGTGAGATAGAGTTATATCTTCTTGTATGCTAGCAACCGGGAGGTTTCCAACAAGGTTTTCAATAACATTAAGAGACTCCCAAATTGGGGCTTCTAGGAAATTCCCACTGATAGTAGTATCTAATGTGAACCTATTCCAAGGAGTAATCCCAACATAAAAATTTCTAAGCAGGATAGTAGTGGGTTGCTGCTTGGTGGCTCTTTTTTGAGAATCATTAATTCTATACCAAGCATTAAACTTTCACCACCTTTTTGTTTAAAGGTGAGAACCTCGGTCTCAACAAAGGAAAAAGGACCAGACATAATGACAACTAAAAGCAAGATAAATAAAATTTTTGTGATTTTTGATAAAGATAAAAACAGAAAGGTAAACTAACAAGACTGAAAAGTAAAGGTAAAGGATAGTGGGCAACTCCCCTATCTTATCACTCGGAGTCCCCGGCAACGGCGCCAGAAATTTGCTTGATGGCGTAGAAGTGATAATGGCTTCTCGCCCTTCGTTGGTTACCCCAAGTGGAAGGTGAGATGCAGCGTAGCGGCAAATTTCCCTCAGTGAAGATACCGAGGTTGAGATCGCCCAGTAGGTATCCGGCAATGATAAGTAGGTGGTGAAGTGAACAATGGCGCCGTTCACAACTCAGGGTTGCTTACTTCACCTGGACCTGCAAACGATACAATTAACTTAGCTCCCAACGAAGTTCGGAGAGGTTGTCAATCTCTCCGGTCTTGTTGTTTACAAAGGGTCAAACACACAAGGGATACTGATAATGATAGCAACTGAACGTAAATACTGAAAATAGCTTGTAAACAATGATTGGAGTATGGACCGGGGTCCCGTGATGTTCACTAGTGATGTCTCTCTCCCAAAAGACGATAAAACTGCTATGCGAGGTAAACAAATTACAGATGGGCAATTGACAGGATTATGAATGCACCGCAATGCTAACTATGCTACAAAAGAAAGGAAGAGGCTCATAAGCATGGGCAGTACACCAAAATAAGTAGACTGAAATCCATCTACATCTACTACTAATCATCCACCTTGAGATATCCATCCAGAACATCTCGCTTGTATTAAGTTGCGAGTCCCACCCAAATTGTAAAACCAAAGCAACAGACAAGTGAATTAAAAGAACTTTGTGTAAAGTAAACAATCCTTGCAACCGCGGTTACAAGCACCGTTGTTATCCCCCTTGTGGCCATAACACATCCCCTAGACTCATGTCTCTATCACTCAAGCGTGTCATCAGGGGGCATGTACCCACAATCGAGCATAACGTTCCCTCTTGAAGTTAATATCCACCACTTGGCCAAAGCAATAAACAGCAACAGAGAACATGGAAGAATTACTTAGGAACAAAAATATAAGAGATCAAAACCAAATATATTACTCTATCACGATCTAAACATAATCTCATAATCCATGGGATCCCATCAAACTCAACATAGCAAAAGCAGAAGAATTACATATATGCGTCGATCATGTAGGGCAGCTCACGAGGTCTAAACCATGAAGAACAAAGAGGGGAGGAGAACATCACATAGCTACTGATCACGGACCCATGGTTCAAGGTACACTACTCACGGCACATCCAGGAAGCGTCCATGATGGAGGAGAAGCTCCCGAAGGTCGATCCTCCTTCCGGTAGGGTGCCGGGAAGGATCGTGACGGTGCTCCCGATCTTGGAAGCGCGGCGGCGGCGGAACAAAGGTGATATTGGAAAATAGGGTCATGTCCTCGGAGTTTCCCGTGACGGAGGAATAAATAGGCGAAGGGGGGCAGCCAGTGGGGCCACCACGGGCCCAGGTGCCCCCATGGTGCGGCCAAGCCCCTGGCCGCGCAAGGTGGCCGCCTGGGGCCCTGGTGGTGGCCCTCTGGCCCCACTTGGGTGCTTCTGGAAGACTCCGTTATGCTGATTTTTATCCGATTTTTCCCGAATTTTTGGAGCACTTTTAATATGGGGGAAACCTGGAATAGAAAAACAGCAGAAAACAAAAACTGGCACTCGGGTGCACTGAGTGAGTAGGTTAGTCCAAATATGATCAAAAGTATATGAAAGTGTATCTAGATCATAGCAATATCACACAAAACATGCATGGAGCGAGCAGAAATTATCGATACGTTTGAGACGTATCAATCTCGCAAGTAGTAATCTGGCCAAACCTCATAATATAAACAAGGTTACCAAACTCAGAAGTCCTAGTAACAAACTCATGCCTCTTCATAGAAGTAAGATCAAATCTTAAGAAAGTAAAAGGTGCATCATCAGCATGTACAGTGCGCTCGAGTCGCTCAAGGATAAGCGTGGCATAAATGCCACCAAAGTGAGGCCCCTTGCCGCTGTTAGCGACGAGGCGACGAGCAATCAAAGAACCAATATTATATGTGTTATCTCCTAAGAGGGTGGCTGCCAAGACAGCAATATCCGGAGCCGAAATGTTTCTCGTGTTGTCACGAGCTAGCACCCCTCGAGCAATATAGTATGTGAAATACCTTATATGGGGGAACAAGATGCTGGAAATCTTCCCCCGGTGAATGTCTTTCGGGTCCTTGCTGCAAAGAGAGGCGAATAGAGCTTTCAGCGTGTAGGGCTGAGAATTTATCTGTGTCGTCTTCCCAACACTCCACACACCTATAACATCACAAAATTCTGCCAAGGCATGGTAAAAACTTCCTCATATATTCTGAATTCAATCATGGAAGTTTTATCATTATATCTATAACAGTTGAAAAAATAATAAGTGAGTTCGCGTCGAACCTGCAGCTGCACAAAGGTTAACAAACTCATCCTTAATACCTACCGTCGTAAGGAATTTCGAACACGGGTATGTCATGGCACGCGCCGTGTTCGTCTCGTGGAGAAACTCCGATGGCACGATATCATCATTGTAACTCCTCGTCGCAGTAGAGGATGAAGTTGCAGCTCTAGTTAATCTGTCGGTGGACTCGGGCTTCTTCTTCCCAAGCCATTCTTTGGCTTTCCCAAACAAACGAAGATTTAAGCAAAATGAGTTAAGGAAAACTACTCTACTTACTTCCCCAAGGCATAAACTTGCATCAAAACTTCAAAAATAAATTTCTAAACATGCATGCAAACTCATATGAACAGCACCAAGAACTCGTAAATACTCACAAATAAGACTACCAATCAAAATTCTAATTGGAGAGGTGGAGGAGTCAGATATCAAGGAGAAAATGCTCAAAATCTCAATGCAAATGATGGGATGTAGAGAGAGATCGAAATTCGCCACCAAGAACATCAAGAACCTGAGTTCGAGGAGCAAACTCGGGATTTTTGGGGTAAGAGAGAGAGGGGAATAAGAAGTACCCGAAAAGCGGCCAAGGTGGGCCCAGGCACGGCCAGGGGCCAGGACGTGCCACCTGGACCAGGGGTGACCCCCTGGTCAGCTCATGTGTCTCTTTTTTGATGAAATTTTTTATTATAATTTTTCTGGAATTTTTCTAACAACTTCACTTTTTGAAAAAAAATCAAAGTACCAGAAGCTGCAAAACTTCCGGAAAGCTCGAAGCAATGGTTACACATATGAAGTTTCAAAAACATAAAACTTTGGTACAGCAAGGAGGATAAAATCTAAAGGAAGTATAAACATAACAAGCTCCCCTTTTTACTCATATAAAACATGTTTGTTAGCAAGGTTGATCAAGTCTTTCTCCCCAACAAGTAGTATATTGAGAAAAAAGTTTCACTTCTTATAAAGCATTCATGGTACCTTTATTTTAATGGGCATTGTCCCCACCATAATTGTTTTGTATTTGTGGTGCACATGTAGAGGACAATCCCAATCACCAATCTTCACGGTCTCAACATTCTCAATAGAGTTAAGGCCATGCCTTTTATCGATCTTCTTTGGAAAATATACCGTGTATTCCTTATCATTAACATTGAAAGTGACCTTTCCTTTATTGCAATCAATAATAGCACATGTGGTGTTAAGAAACAGTCTACCAAGAATAATGGACATGCTCCCATCCTCGGGCATGTGAAGCACAACAAAATCAGTAAGAATCAAGCAATTAGCAACTTCAATAGGAACATCCTCACAAATACCAATAGGAACGGCTGTTGACTTGTCAGCCATTTGAAGAGAGATACATGTGGGGATTAGTTTATCTAAGCAAAGCCTTTTATAAAGAGACAAAGAAATAATACTCACTCCTGCACCAAGATCACATAAAGCAGTTCTAACATAATTATTCTTTATGGAGAAAGGAATCGTGGGTATACCTGGATCACCAAGCTTCTCGGGAATCTTGCCACTGAAAGAATAGTTAGCAAGCATAGTAAATATTGCCTCATTAGGAACTTTTCTTTTATTAGTCACAAAATCTTTCATATACTTCGAGTACGGAGGCAACTTAATAGCATCAGTCAAAGGAATTTGAAGAAAAAGAGGCTTCATCCATTCACAAAATTGAGTATAGTTCTCTTCTTCTTTAGTTTACAGAGACTTACCTGGGAAGGGCATTGGTTTTTTTACCCATGGTTCTCTTTCCTTCCCATGCTTCCTTGCAATGAAGTCTTCTCTAGTATATCTCTTGCGTTTATCGGGTGCTTATTCTTCTCGTACTTCAGGAGGGTTATTCTTCTCATTTTCTTTATCAGGTTCAGCACCATCTTCAGTCTCAGCATCAGAAGTAGATATACTATTAGGATCAACAATAGCTTCTTCATCAATTATGGGATCATTTGAATTGTCAGCTTCCTTGTGTTTCTTCTTCTTCTTCTTAGGGGAGCTCACAATGTCTTCTTCCTGTAATTGAGAACCTTGCTCAATTCTCTTTTCATGCCCCTTTGGATAAGGAGGGTATTCGGTGTGTGTACCACCTCCGGTTTTAATTTCGTAGGCCTACATGTCATCTTGTTTGGCATTGTTAGAAATCAAATCTATTTGCACATTCGAATTTTTTTCAAGCTGAGTTTGAACCAAATGAAAATGCTTAACAAGACCTTTAACATCATTAAGGGTTCTACCTAAAACATCAAGCAAACTTTTTATAGAATGGGAATTATCATGCAACTGACTTTGAATCCTCTCATTAAAGTGACTTTTCTTCATAATAAAATTATCAAGCTCATCTAAACATTGACCAGGAGGCTTACCACGAGGGATGTCACTTGCATTGAAATCTAAAAGTGAGTGTACATCTACCATAGGAGGGTGAGTATTAGGCTCACAAAGTTTTTCAATAGGAGGTAGATTCTTCACATCTTCATCTTTAATACCTCTCTCTTTAATAGATTTCTTAGCTTCTTGCATATCTTCGGGGTTCAACACGAGAATTCCCCTCTTCTTTGGTGGTGGAGGTGGTTCAGGGACGGACCAATCATCATGGCTTTTTGCTATCTTGCCCATTAGTTCTTTAGCATCATCCGGTGTTCTTTCCTTGAAAACACAACAAGCACAACTATCCAGATAGGTTCTAGATTCATCGGTTAGACCAGCATAAAATATATCAAGTAATTCATTCTTAGGGACTCCATGTCCCGGTCTAACCTTGAGAAAAGTTCAATACCTCCCCCAAGCTTTAGGGAGGTGCTCATCCTACAATTGTTTAAAATTATAAATTCTTTGTAAAGCAACATGTTGCATATGAGGAGGAAAATATTTAGCAACAAAATATTGACCTAAATCTTGAGGAGTTTTAATAGAACCACATGGTAGTTCATAATACCATGCTTTAGCGCCTTCCTTCAAAGAAAAAGGAAGCAGCTTAGTAACATAATAATTTCTCTTCTTGTCCTCATTAGTAAATAAGCCACCCAACTGAGTGAGTTTAGTAAGGTGTGCAATAGCGTCATCATTTTCTCTGCCATTAAAGGGGTCAGCTTCAACTGTAGATATAAGTGAAAGATCAACAGAGAAATCAAAATCAGCATCTTCAATGCAAATAGGAGATGAAGCAAATTTAGGATCAAGAGTAAACTTGGTTTTCATAGAGTGCTTTTCAAGCAGCTTCTTAATACCACGAGGGTCAGAGTCAACACACTCTGTAAGATCGCTGCACAAATCATCATCAAGCTAAATATAATCATCATCAAGAATTATTTCCTTGAGATCACTCAAGTCTGGGTAAACAGAGGGTCTACCAATAGGATAACATGTGACAGGAATTTCAATCCTAGACTGTCGTGCAGCCTTAGCAATCTGAGACTCAACAAAGCGACCAAGTGAACCAATCTCATCAAAAGTAGTAGAAGCATCATCAAAAGTATCATACATAGTAATGGACTCAGTAGAAGCAGCATGTGGTGGTGGTGAAACAAGCTTACTCATAATGGAAGGTGAATCAAGCGTAGCACTAGTGCTAAGAACATTACCTTTTTCATGTAGTGGATGGTAAAATCTGAACCTTGGGGTATCCTTTCTTACCCATAGAGGATAAATCGCAGCAAGCAAAATAACTCCAAGTAGACTTGTAAATAAAGCTATGCTCTTCGGCAACGACGCTAGAAAATAGTCTTCATGATCCACAAGTGTAGAGGATCGCAACAGTCTTCACGGGTAAGTTAACCAAATTTATTGATTCAACACAAGGGGAGCCAAAGAATATTTATAAGCTTTGGCAGTTGAGTTGTCAATTCAACCGCACCTGAAAGATACTTGCTTGGCAATGAGATATTAGTAGGAACGGTGATATGGAAGTGATGGTGGCAACGGAAATAGGGGTGACAAAGCAACAAAAGTAAAACAGCAAAACTAAAGTAACTTGTAACCAGCATAATTAAAACACTGTAGGCTAGGGGAATGGATGGTTGGGCGCTGCATGGATGAGAGATAACATATAATTAACTTGGGTCAAGGCACACAGCAAAGTAATAATTATCTAGGAAAATATCAAACATTAGGCATGTATCCCAAGGTAGTTGTACGTGCTTGCAATAAGAACTTTGCACAACATATTTTGTCCTACCATCCCGCTACAAACGGGGCCAAGAGGAACTTAAGGAGATTAATGTGCTCCTATCAAAGAGGACCAGAACAATGCATTAACAATCGATGGATACATGCAATCATCAAATTATAGTCCATCCCCTTTCGTGTCCCAAGCTTTCACCATTAGGATCACCGGTTCCGGACTATAATAGGTGCATACAACTCATAGATAGGATCAAGAACACAAATATACTCATGAAAACATATAGGGTTCAGATCTTAAATCATGGAACTCAGGCCCAAAGTGACAAGCATTAAGAGCAACAAGTAGTAGCAAAGATCATAAACACCATAGTAGATGATAGGCAACATGCCCCCAACAATCTGATGAACTATTACATGATCTTACTCATCCAATCCCTACCATCCCCTTCGCCTATAGCATGGAATTAGTCACACATGAAAGGGGAAGTCATGGAAGGATGATGGAGGGGAGATGGTGATGACGATGGCGATGATTTCCCCTCACCGGAGGCCAAAGCATCATCCAGATTAGCTCTCCCAGAGAAGAACCGTGGGTGGCGGCGGCTAGGGGACGAGAATTGGCAAACCGACTTCTGTTTTGGGGTTTCTCTGTCTCGGGTAAAAATAGGAGCCAAGCCAGGGGTGGCCCCCCTCTGGTCCCTCCCGGTGCGTGGATTTTCTCTATTTTTTATTGGAATTTTTGGGACACCTAAAATTCTATTTTCCTGCACATAAGAAAACCATACAGGTAGCTCTGCTGAAAAGAGTGTCAGTCTGTGTTAGTTTCATTCATATCATGCAAGAATGAGGCCAAAACAATAGCAAACGTGTTTTGGAAAAGTCGATACGTTTGAGATATTTCTTGAGGGTGCATGGGGCATCCCCAAGCTTGAGATTTTGACATTCCCGGATCTTCTTTCATCATCTTCCTTCGCATACACAAAAACTCCCTTCATACGAAACTTGTCATAAGCTGATTAGAGTGGTTAGTACCCTTAAATAAATAACTTACCTCTACTGGAAATAAATATTTTCATGAAGAGCTATTATTTCTCAAGATTTCCAAACAGTTTTTGCAAAGAAAAAGCAAGCTTAAGATTTGCAAAACAGAGAAATACCGAAACGTGGCAGAATCTGTGAAAAACAGACCAGCGGGTAGTAAATAATTTTTCGGGGTACTTCTGAAACTCAAATCAAAAAACTCAGAACAGACACTAGATAGCCAATTGTACAGAGCATACTTTCAAAAAAATTACAGATCAAATATATGATCTAGTGATTTATGATGAATTTTTCCGTCAAGCAGACAGAATCTGTTTCTGGACAGCATGTCACAACTTTTGATCTTTCTTGCAACCGGAGGCTAAGACTTTACACAAAGCTTGAAAATAAATATACAATGGAGTTTATACAGTAGTAAAAACATCCAAGACACAAGAAAAGGAAAAAAAACTAATCGGTTTTGGGCTGCCTCCCAGAAGCGCTTCTTTAAATCCATTGGCTAGGCATGAGTGTAATGAGGCTCACAGAAGAATAAAAAGTTGGGCCACAAAAGAGAGGATGAGGAAAGATAAACCACATTTAAGTCTAACATGCTTCCTTTGCATGGGAATCTTGTAAGAAAATAAATCAATGAAGCACAAAGTATCAAGCATAGGAAGGTAAAACAAGATACCTTCAAGATTTTCAACATGGAGAGAGGTGTTTTCCTAACATGAAAATTTCTACAACCATATTTTCCTATCTCATAATAATTTTCAGTAGCATCATGAACAAACTCAACAATATAACCATCATATAAAGCATGCTTTTCATGATCTACTAGCACATAATCATATAAACTTTCTAAGCAAAACTCATCATCATTAAGAACATCCATAGTAGGAAAAATAGAGGGTTATCATAAGACTTATCAAAATAGCAAGGGTTATCATAAATAACAGTAGCAAAATCATCCTTGCAATTTTCATTCATAGGGGCATCATGGCCACAAGCATCAATTTCATCAAAAAGGGATAATTCAAAATATTCAATAGGATCATAGCAACTAATATAGCATTCATCCTCCTTTTGTAAGCATGAAGGGCAATCATATAAAGTAAGAGTCAAAGAGTTACTCTCATTAGTAGGAAGAGATGGGTAGCTACTTCATTCTTCCTCCCTTTGTTCGTCATTCTCCTCCTCTTTTTCATCCAATGCGCTTTCAGTTTCAACAATTTCTTCTTCTATAGAGTCCTGCAAAGCATTAGTCTCTTCCTCTTGTGAAGAGAACCTTTTTGAGATAGTCGGTAATATAAGCATTATCATCAAAATTCTCGAAGAAATATTTAAGTATATCAAGACTCTCAGATTTGTAAGGGGCATCATCAATATTTTCAATAAAGGAAGCAATTTCATAGGCACCCTTAAAGACAACAAATTCTTCTATTTTTTCTACATCAAAGAAATCATAACGATCCTTAGCATAAGAAGCCAAGGTTTCGTTATCATTACACCAACATTGGAAAGTAAGGTGTTTCAACATCAAGCAGCAACAAGATTCATCACAACAAAACGATTTATCATAATCAGAGCATAAGTTTCTAGCATATCTATCAACTTGAACTATAAGTTTCCATATAAATATCCCTTTTTCAGACAGGCGGTATTCCTTATAATAGTTTTGTTGATCCTCCGTGAATCCACCTTGCCAATAAGATCTAGTTTCAAAGAAAGTAACCATTGTAAGCAAAGAAAGTAATAAGGAAATGTCTACTTATCGCCAGAAAATAGTCTTGATGACCCACAAGTGTAGGGGATTGAAATATTCTTCGTGGGTAGGTATAAACCAATTTCTTGATTCGACACAAGGCGATCAAAAGAATACTTATAAGCCTTAGCAGTTGAGTTGTCAATTCAACCACACCTCAAAAAGCACTAGACAAGATATTTAGTAGCAACGGTGTGTTGACGGGTGTAGCCTTTAAGACTTCCCCAATCGCGAACACCACAGAGTAGTAGAAGCAAAGAGAGCAATAGTAACAATGAGGGCAATAAAGATGAAAGATGGACCGGGGTTCAAGGTTTCACTAGTGGTAACTGTCCAAGAAAAAAGACAAGTGTTGGGTGCACAAAATATAGTTGGGCAATTGACAAAATTGCATTAACTCTAGCCAAAGAACAAACTAGAGCATCCTAGTCTAAGAACCAAACGTAGGCATGTATTCCGTATGTAGTTGTACGTGCATGCAATAAGAACTTTGCACAACATCTTTTGTCCTACCATCCCGCTACCAACGGGGCGAAAAGGAACTTGTGGAGATTAAGGTGCTCCTGTCAAAGAGCACCGGATCAAAAGAATTAACACTCTATGAACACATGTGATCCTCAAATTATATCCCATCCCCTTTGGTGTCCCAAGCTGTCACCATTGAGATCACCGGTTCCGGACTATAATAGGTGCATACAGTCGTAGATAAGATCTAGAACAAAAATTATAATCATGCAACCATAGAGTGCTCAGATATGAAATAATGCTACTCGTGCACTAGTAACAAGAATTAAGAACAACAAAATGCAGCAACAATAATTCATAAACTTCTTAGGACTGAATAACAATGTAACAATTCATCGAATCCCAACAAACACAACACCGATTACATCATATGGGTCTCAATAATGTAGGGCAGCTCATGAGAACTTTGTATTGAAGATCTAGGGGAGAAGATACCACATTGCTATTGCCAAGAACCATTAGTACAAGGGGGAACTACTCAAGAAGCATCACGGGGTGAAGAAGAGTTGCTGAAGATGATCCCGGGGGCGAAGGCCCTCTCTGACAGGGTACCAGAGCAGGATCCTGGTGACCCCCGAAGCTAGCTTTTGATGGTGGCGGAGATCGGAATTGCTTCTGGAAAATATGATTGGATATCTCAAGTTTTCGCATCGGGGGGTAAATATAGGCCGAAGGGGGCACCGGGGGAGGTACCCTCCTCCTAGGCGGCCTGTGGGCGGCCACACCCCTAGTCGCGCCAGGAGGCCGCCTGGGAGGGATTGGACCCCCCCCCCCTCCGGCTCTCCTTCGAGCTTCTGGAGGCTTCCGTTACGCTGATTTTTTTATATTTTTCTTCAAAATTTTCGGGAACTGTAAATATGGTTTTAAACCTGCAATTCACAGACATCAGCAGACAGAAACTGGCACTGGGTTCACTGAGTTAGTACGTTAGTCCAAATATGTATAAAAAGGTATGAAAGTGTAGAAAAACACATAGCAATGTCACCCAAATAAGCATGGAGCAAGCAAAAATTATAGATATGTTTGTGACGTATCACCAGCATAGTTGTTTACTATCTTTTGGGAGAGACATCACGAGTGAAAGTCATGGCACCCCGGTCCACAATTCCACCATAGTTCACACCCTCGCTTTTACCGATTTATTTACTTTCAGGTGCACCACTATTATTTTCCCATTGTGTTCCATTGACAACCTCTCTGAACTCGCTGGGAGAAAAGTTATTTTTGTTCCTGTGGGAAGGTCCACGACAACACGCCACCAAACAAATCTCTGGCGTCATTGCCACCTTCTTCCTATCTTTGGAATCCTACTTGAGACATAAACCTTGGTATCTTCACTGAGGGAAATTTTCCGCTATATGTATCATAACATTCCACTTGGGGTAACCAACGAGGAGGTCTTATATGCACCCATCAAGACAAATTTCTGGCACTGTTGCCGGGGATTCCAAGTCTCAATAGAGGGGAGTTGCACACTACCTTTTATCTTTGCTTTTTAGTCTTTTTAGTTTACTTTTCAGTTTTTTTCTTTGCTTGTGCGTCTTATACCAAAAAAATACCAAAAAAATTAGTGACTTTGTTCTTAGCTTGCTTCAAGTAGTAGTCAGTATGTCTAGCTCTTTTGACTTTGAAACCTTGCCTGAAGATGAGGTCTTAAACTTTAAACAAAGAGATGGTGAGAGTTCGAAAAAGGCTTGGGATAGACAAGCCCATAAAAGAATTATGCCTTGGATACCTATGTGAGTTGTGCTTAGAACTTTTTATTATGGTACCTTTAAGTGGTGCAAACACTCTATTTATATATTTTCTGAAGGAGACTTTATAGAATGTGCTAAAGCTAAAGTTGTTTATATTATAAAAAATTTATCTAGCTTCTTTGTGTATGATCATGGAGTTGATGCTATTATAGATAGACTTGACTCTATTGCGGAGAAAATTGTTGCTTTAACTTGAAACAAGTGGAGAAACCCACACCAATTAGAGAAGAGATTTTAGAGATGGAGGATGATTGGGAACCCTTTATTGAACTTAGCATCTTCAACCAAAACTTTCTTGCTTATTGTGATATTGGATCCATGGTTTCTACCATGCTCGAAACTGTTTATGATTCTTTAAAGCTTGAGAGTATGGTTGAATCCCCTTTCTATCATTTACATGCTAATGGTGATGTCTCTAAGATTAAGGGAAAGGTTGAAATATACAATTTCACTTTAGGAATAGAGATGATGATAGAGGCGAAGGTGTCCCGATGTTTCGATGAGATGGTGGAGATTGATTATGGTGGAGACGACTTTTACGATCCGACTACGAACGTGCGAAGACGTTGCGCCTTAGCGATCGCTAAACCAACTCCGAGAGGTTATTGATCCCGCGGATGCACGATCAACCTGACCACGAAGGTCTAATTCCTGCAAGCAATCGAAGAACAAGCAAGAACTAAGAATTGCAATCTGGATATTGCGAATATAAGATGAATGATTACGAAAGTTGGGGTTCCAATGAGGTCTTGGCCTGGTCGGATGACACAAACGAAGAGCTCGAAGTTGCGGCTATGGCTAACTTAAATCTAACTAAAACCCAAGTCTAAACGACGCCCTAAGGGCTGTATATATGGGGGAACAGAGGGGATTTTCGTGACCCCTTGGAGGTGGGGTCCGAAAACAACCCTAACTCGGTTTCCCCACACATACGGACTCTAAAAACAGCCTATAATGTGGTATTTCGAAATTACATGGGCCCAGCCCAATATTAAGGTGACGCAGCACCTATAATTGCTCTTGGACGAAAATAATGAAGTGGCATTTCGTGTATTTCGTCCAAGCCTTCATGCATGCCTTATGGTAGCTTCAAAGTGCGAAAATCCCCACTGGAAGCTCCATTGTTCTTTCCCGCGCGCGCACCTTCTTCTCCATGCTTGATCCCGCTCCAATGACCGTCCTTCTTGTCCATGCTAGGTCCTTCATTCATAAGCAAAACAAAAGTATCTAATTTAGGCAGCATCATATGTTCATGAACATTAGAAGGATTCGCAAGAAACGAAAGTACCTGATAATTTAGTTGACGTGCACGTGCTCTAGTAACTGGTCCAGTATGTGTAGTTGGTGAAGATGTGGGTGTAACATTAGTAGAGATGTCCTCATCAGATGAGGCCATTGACTTCATGATTTTGGAGTCAAAAAGTCAAGGAAATATAGTTCTTGGAAGATCCTTTCTTAAAGCTATGAGATGCTTTGTTGATGTAGCGAAAGGACAAATACAATTTCGTGGGAAAGCCAAAGGTACGTATGTCATCCCTAGAAGGAAGAAAGATGAGCTCATTGAAGAGCCATTTGCAAATTTTGATGATCCTTATGATGATGCTTTTTATGAAACTTGATCTTGTTACTTCATGCCTAGCTAAAGGCATAAAAGAAAGCGCTTTTTGGGAGGCAACCCAAAAAACTTACTTTCTGTTTTAGTGGTCTTGATGATTTGGTACTAATGTAGCAACACCATGGTATCTGTACTTTCAAACTTTGTGCCAAGTTTTAGCCTCTAGTGACAAGTGAATCAAAAGTTGTGACATGTTGTCCAGAAAATAGATTCTGTCTGCTTCACGGAAAAATTCGTATAAAATAACCAGATCATCTTTTTGATCTGAATATTTTGACAGTATGCTCCATACAATTGTGAAACTTCCACCTATTCTGATTATTTTTATTTGAGTTACATAAGTGCCATGAAAAAATTAATTACTACTTGTTGTTATGTTTTCCCAGATTTTGCCCTGTTTTGCGCTTCTTGAATTTTGCAATTCGTGCACATGCTTTTTAATTGCAAAAACCTTTTTGCAATCTTGAGAAATAGTAGCCACTATTGTAAATCTTTGTTTCCAACAAAGTCTAAGTAGAATAAATTTATTTAAGGCGCTAACTTCTCTAATCAATTTATGATGAAGTTCGTATGAAGGGAGTCTTCAAGTGTGCGAAGGAAGATGATGAAAGAAGATTTAGGAGTACCAAGAGCTTAAGCTTGGCGATGGCACCGGCATCCCCATGAAATATTCAAGGAGACTTGTCAGAACCCTCTGTTAGGTAATGTGCTAGGGTTAGTAAGTCTCTTGCATCATGTTAAAATTTCAAAAGAAATCCTTGAAATCAAAATCAAAGCAAAATGGGAGAAGGAATCCCCCTAGATGAATTAATTCAAAAGGCCAGATAAAAATCATCTCCAAAAATTCATGTTAGATTTTGAAAAGTCTTATAAATGAGTGTGATCACATATCAAGTGATGTGGGAACCACACCATGCTCATGGATTTTTTAAATATTCAAACAGTGCCTTGGATTTAATCAAAAAGCCCTATTTGAATTTGAATTAAAATATTGTGAATTTCAAAAATGTTCAAACTCTGGATATGACTAGCTACTGGTCATGTAATGCCATATAAAATATTTGAGCATTTATAAAAATGCCTAGCTATTTATTTTATTAAGCAAAACAAATTTACAGAAAAGAAAAAGAAACAGAAAAGGGAAAAGGGAAACTCACCTGGCTTCCAGCCCGACTAGCTCCCCGCAGCCCACCTGGCCGGCCCAGCCCACCGAAGTCCCCTGTCGTCTTCCTCCCCGCGCGCCCAAGCAGCTCGGTGGCGAGGCACCGACGCCGTGGACGCCACCGCGACGCCTGAAGGGTTCCAGGCCTCCCCAGCTCACCAAAGAGCGCCAAGGAGACGTACGCATCGCCCTCTCTCATTTTCCCCCATCGCCGCCTCCTCTCGAGCTCCGTACTTGATTCCCCCTTCTTCCCCGAGAGCAACCGCCGCTCACCGTCGCAAGAACCCGTGGCCAACGCCGGAGAAGAGCCAGAAGACCGTGTCCCCCTCGCGCTACGTCGTCGTCCACGCCAAGAGCTCGAAGATGGTGACCTAGGAGCCACTGGAGCCGCCGCAATCGAAGCTTTCTTCTTGCCGGAGCCGCCGCGCGTCGTCTTCAATTCCGGCCACTGTAGAGCTCCTCCGACCACGCCACCAGCTGAGTTCGACTCACTGTGCGCTTCTGGTTCACCCTAGCTATCGCACAAGCCAACCCTCGCACCCTAGCATCTTTTGTCGTGGAAGCCGGAGCTTCTCTCCGTCGGGATGTTCCTCGCCGTGCAACCATGAAGCTTTTGAGCTCGAGCGCATGTCCTTCGTCTTCGCCATGCTCCTCTGCGTCGTTTGCGTGCATCACCGGTTCATGTAGAGCACCGCAGCGAGCTTTGCCTCGAGCCCGAGACACGGCCGCCGCTAGGTCTTGACGCCGGCGACGTTCCGGTGCCCCCCGGTGACCCTGAGATGCTCGAGGTGAAGCGCGCGACCTCGAGGAGTCGTTTGGTGGTCGCAGCACTTCGTTTGGTGGCCGGGAGCACCCTCCCCGTGCAGCGCCGCCGCGTCTGTGACGTCGGCGTTTAGCCGCCGGCAGGCCGCCGACGTGGCCATGTTTAGGGGCTTAACCCCACCTGGGTTAAGTGACCCTAGGTCACTGACACTGGGCCCTAGTGGCTTAATTAAGCCACTGGTTAAATTAAACAGCCGGGTTAATTAACCCAGAGGCTGACAACCCTGGCCCACAAGTCAGACCCCCACCCCTGACGTCATCCTTGCGCAAGCCTGACGCAGTAATTCGAATAAATGAATTTCCAGAAAATTAGAAATGATTTAAAGAATTCCAGAAAATCCAAAAATTAACCCAAACTTTGGAAATTCATAGAAAATTCATATTAACTCCAAATTGGAAAAATAATATATGAAAAATGATCAGGAGAAAATAAGCTATCCAAATATCCAACTTTCAACTTTGTTTGAGTTGAATTTAAAATGTGATCAGTAGCTTTTGCTATTTGATTTAAATGGAATTAAATCAAATTCAATTCAAAAGCTTTTGCAAATTGAACCATGTCAACATGCTACATTTCAATTACACATCACAGGCATATCATACACATTTCAAAATGATTCAAATTGATCAAACAATGTCACATGTAACTTGGCTAAGTTTGAATTCAAATTGGAGTTTGAATTTGCAATTCAATTTGCAATATACTCCATTTAAATTGAATTGCTTCACACATCAAAGCATATACATCAAGTTTCAACCTTCCATCATGTGATTGTGCATAGTATTTACTTTGCTACCTTGTTTGTTGTTTGTCGAGTAGAGGTGGAACCGGAGCAGGAGGCTACCCCCTTCGTTGAAGACCCAGAACCCGAACCTCGTCAGCAAGGCAAGCAAACCCCCTTTGATCATGTCGATAAAATCCCACTTCCCTCTCATCTCTCTCTTATGCATTGTTTAGGATGATCACCATGATAACGTTTCTACCGCATAGTTGAACCCATATCCTTTGCATGACCTATCACCTTGTCACAGTAGTAAGCAAACCACAATCCTAGCAGATGTAGGAGTTGGTTGATATCATGTGGCCACTGCAGCTGTTACTGCTTATTGCATGCTTAGTGGTACAATGAGGTTGCTTTTGATGTGAGTCGGGATGATGGTAAACATGGTGTTGATGAAAGTGAAATGTGTTGGTGAATCTACCCTAATACAAGGTGAACGATGAGAGGCTGTGTAGGAGTACACAGTGGGTTGTCTCGTTGAACACCGCCCTAAGCCCGGGTTGTTGTGTTCATCCAAGACGAAGAGTACTACCACATGTTGGGCACATGGACCCCCGCTCAACCTACTAACTCACCCCTTCTCAATTCAATGAGTCGCATTAGTTCGGAGTTCTGGTAGGTCAGTGGCACGGTCTGCGAAGTGGAAGAACGGCTATTCAGACCGGCTTGGGACCCTGCACACATCTTCTGGGACCACGTCGGTAAACCGGCCGGGTTCACGATGTGGATTCCAGCCCAGATAGGCGTCTCCATTGAATTTGAGTTGGCTGTGAGGTAAAAGTTGTGGGAATTATCCTCGCCGGCACCTCTTGAACAGTGTCGAGTACAAAGTCGGTAACTGATAGTTTCATGTGTGTAGCAGTAGACCCCTGCAGGGTTAATAAACTATTCGAATAGCCGCGTCCGCGGTAAGGGACTACTTGGAGAGTTGTGCTCGATTATTAGAAAACTTGAACCAGATACTCCTAAAACACACCAAGATAAGTGTGAGTGCTATGGCGGGATTTCTCGTGGGGAAGTCGAGGAAGGCACCATATTGGTGTAATTGGTTGGAGAAAGTAGTGGAATCGTGTACGCTTCTTACCTCAAGTCTGGTACTCGTAGTTCAGGACTAGCCAAGTCAAAGCTGGCACTTCTGCAAGTGAAACCCCACCTCCCTTTACCTTGATACATGTGCATGAGTAGTATAGTTCCTATGTAAGTCTTGTTGAGTACGATTTTGTACTCACGTTTGCTTAATCTATGTTTTAGATGAACCCACCGACCCCGATGGTGACTTCTACCCGAAGCTCGAAGAATGAAGACTCAGACCAAGACCAAGCTAATGTAGTCCCAGTCAGACGACTGGTTCCCTCGTGGAGGGCTTGTTTTTAGATAAGGCTTCTCTAAGCCATTTGTTAAACTTGTCTGTATTCAGACCTACTTTGCTTCCGCTTGTCTGTTGTAATGTTGGATCACATGCTTGTGATCTCTGTGTGCACTCTGTAAGAGTTATTAATAAAGATGTATAAATTGTAGAGAATTGCAATGATACCTGCTGTTCATACTAGACATGTGTGCTGCGTGTATGTTTATAACATGCATGTCTTTGTATGGGTTTTCGAGACCTTAGTTGTGATCTGGCTGGCGGTCTTTTATACACCAAGTGGCCCTTAGATGTGCGCAGCTTGGGGCATCGCGATGCGATTGCTCGAGACTCCGTCTCATGCACACTTTGATGTATGATCGAGCCCACCCTAGACCCCGACTAAGTGATCGGGCTGGAGTAAGTCTATGTAAGGGTTATAATACAATCGAGAGTATGGTTGAGGCGACTTGTCTATGAGTATGGGAGTTCACCACCCATATCATTTAGACTTGTGTGCGTACGATGAGGACCCATTTCAGTTGATCATCTGGTCTGGATGGGATGCCCCTCACGTTCGATGCTTTCCGAGAACGTTCTGTGCTTGGCCTTGTCTGCTTAGACAAGTGGGTACGGTTCTCGGCTATCCATATGATTGTGTTGTAGTGAGGCTTGCATACGCTAACCCCGGGTCCCGACAGACTTGGTATCAGAGCAGGACTGACTGTAGGATTATCAGCCTTGGCCGAAGTCGAGTCTAGCCTTCTATAGTTATATAGTTACTCTGGGTATATAAGGGAACAACGTAAGGCTTCTTTTTCTCCTTACCCTCATCGATCTGAGTTCTGAGTCACCCTCATCTTATTCTACGGGAAGATAGGACTAGGATCATCTATGTCTTACTACAACATCTCGTTGATTGCCTCCTTATAGCCGTAGGATTGTTGTGGATGTCCAGAGTCTCCGTGTTTTGAGTTCCTTGAAGAAGTTATGTCCAATTTCTTCGAGGTTGTTTCATTTTCCATCCCAGTGTAGCCGTTATGCTGCCGGATTTGTTCCGTGTTTCTTTGAATCATTGCCTTTGCATTATAGTCTTCTCCTTCTGAAATCATATCCTTTTATCCTTGCCTCCATCGTACAACCTGTTCTGATTGTTGATTTTTATCACACAGGATGTCAGGTGGAACTCGTAGTGCTGTTCTTCGGAATCGAGACCGTGATCGGAATCGAAATGATGATGAACCTCCACCACCGCCTTCTGCGGCGGAAATCATGATGGAAGCTGAGCGGAATAGACGTGATCAGACACGCCTTCTGGAGCTCATCGAGCAGAATACCGCCCACCATCGTAATGTGGGTGTCAGCATTCAGGACTTCATCCTCCTCAAGCCACCGGTATTCCGATGTTCTTCTGAACCCCTTGAAGCTGATGATTGGCTCCATTCCATCGAGCGTAAGATTGACACTGCACATGTTGCTCCCGATGACCGAGTTGTTTTCGCGGTATACTTCTTGGAAGGTGCTGCTCTTCAGTGGTGGGAGAACTATCTTGCAATGCAGCCAGATGGTCATGTAGTGACTTGGCAAGAGTTCTGTGTTGCCTTTCGAGGGTACCACATTCTGGTTGAGTTGATGGAGCGCAAGAAGGAAGAGTTCTGCAATCTAAATCAAGGAGAGATGTCCATTCATGAGTATGTGAGGGAATTCAACCGTCTTGCTCGTTATGCCCAAGATGAGATCACCAGCGATGCCAGAAAGCAGGCAAAGTTCCATAAGGGACTTATCCCCATCCTTCGTCATGATCTCAACCTCCTTGAGTTTGCCACCTTTGAGGATTTAGTCAACAGATCCTTCAGAGCTGAGCATGGCAATGAAGTTTTCGAGAAGTCTCGCAAACATGCTCTTGAGCTTACCCCTTCTTCCAGTTCACGCCCTCAGAAGTGTATGATCTGGATTCCTAACAGTTTGTTTCCCCAAAACAACCCACTAAGGCCATCCCTTGTGCCGCCTCGTCCACCAGCTCCACCAAACAACCCAGCTCCCCGCACTATCTTTGGAGCCTGCTTTAGATGTGGCCAGCCTGGTCACTATTCTCGTGAGTGCCCCGTCAGTCAGAATGCTCCACCCCATGCCAAAGGAAACCCCACTGTTCGTGCCAAACCTCTCCCGAAGGTTCCCACCACCAAGCCTTTCACTTCCAGAAATCTTGGACGTAGGAACCAAATCTCTGTTGAGGAAACTAATAGTACTTCCGACGTCATTCTTGGTACGCTCCCAGTCAATTTTGTTCCCACTTCTGTTCTTTTCGACCCAGGAGCATCTCACTCATTCATGTCGGAGAGTTATGCACTTCGGCATGATGTATCCTTTGAAGAAATGTTCACCCCTATGATCATTCAAACTCCTGGTTCCAAGTGGAAAACTAATAGAGTAAGCCATGGTAATCAAATTGCAATTGAGGGTTTAGTATTCCTTGCTTCACTCATAGCCCTCAAGTCTTCATACATTGATGTCATCCTTGGTATGGATTGGTTATCAAGACAACATGCTTTTCTTGATTGTAAAGCCAAGTCAGTTAGACTTACACATCCTTCAGGCCAGACAATAGTTTACTCCTCACCAAGAACAAGAACCCAGGTGCATTCTTTGAATGTGCTTCCCCTTCCCGACCTTGAAGATGTTCCGGTGGTTCGTGACTTCCCGGATGTCTTTCCTGAAGAGCTGCCGGGAATGCCACTCGACAGATGTGTAGAGTTCATTGTAGATCTTGCCCCAGGAACTGCACCAATTTCCAGACGCCCATACAAAATGGCCCCACGTGAGTTAGCTGAGCTTAACACCCAACTTGAAGCTTTGTTGGAAAAAGGCTTCATCCGCCCTAGCTCATCGCCATGGGGTTGCCCCGTTCTGTTCGTAACGAATAAAGATGGAACAGAAAGGATGTGCGTAGACTATCGCCCGCTAAATTTAGCGACGATAAAGAACAAGTACCCACTGCCCAGGATCAATGATCTTTATGATAAACTTGCAGGATCCTTTGTCTTCTCCAAGATGGATTTGAGATTAGGGTATCATCAAATCAAAATCCGAAACGAGGACATTCCCAAAACGGCTTTTACTACTCATTATGGTCTTTACGAGTACACCGTCATGTCCTTTGGTTTAACCAATGCCCCCGCCAATTTCTCACGCATGATGAATTCGATCTTCATGGAGTACCTAGATAAATTTGTTGTAGTTTATCTTGATGACATTCTCATCTACTCGAAGAACGAAGAAGAACATGCCGAACACTTAAGGTTGGTATTGATGAAACTTAGAGAGCATCGCCTGTATGCTAAATTCTCCAAGTGTGAATTTTGGCTACCAGAAGTGACCTACTTAGGCCACGTGATTTCTGCAAAAGGCATTGCTGTAAATCCCGAGAGAGTTCAGGTCGTCCTTGACTGGACTCCACCTGAATCAGTTAAGCAAGTTAGGAGTTTTCTTGGCCTAGCTAGCTATTGCCGCCGCTTCGTCGAGAACTTCTCTAAAGTTGCAAAGCCTCTTACTGAACTCCTCAAGAAAGATAAGAAATTCCTATGGACTCCCAAGTGCGAGGAAAGCTTTCAAGAGCTAAAAAGAAGATTGACTTCTGCACCCGTACTTGCACCTCCAGACACCAAAATGGATTTCGATATCTTTTGTGACGCATCACGGCAAGGGTTAGGATGCATACTTATGCAAGATAGACATGTGGTAGCTTATGCTTCACGCCAGTTGCGGCCACATGAAGAGAACTATCCTACCGACGATCTTGAACTTGCTGCCGTAGTTCATGCCCTAACAACTTGGCGACATTACCTCCTTGGTAATCGTTGTGAGATCAATTCCGACCACCAAATCCTCAAATACATATTCACCCAGCCAGATCTTAACCTCAGGCAAAGACGCTGGATTGAGTTGATAAAAGATTATGACTTAGGAATTTCTTACACCCCAGGCAAAGCCAATGTCATGGCTGATGCACTAAGTCGTAAGTCGTATTGTAACAACCTCATGTTACAACAGTATCAACCACTTCTTCATGAGGAATTTCAAAAACTCAATCTTGAGATTGTTCCTCGTGGCTATCTTTCTACCTTGGTGGCGAAACCAACCCTTGAGGCTAAAATCATAGCCGCCCAGAAACGTGATAGTGGTATTCGAGAGATCAAGAAGAACATTGCTAGCGGAGTTGCTAAATGTTTCTCCATAAATGATCAAGGTGTTGTTTTCTTTGGCACTCGATTGGTTGTACCACGAAAACACAATCTTAGGAGGCTAATCCTCAAAGAAGCTCATGACACTCCCCTCTCAATTCATCATGGTAGCATAAAGATGTACCGAGACCTACGCCAGAGATTTTGGTGGACTAGGATGAAGAGAGAAATTGCTAAGTTCATTGCCGAATGTGATGTTTGTCGTTGCATTAAGGCCGAACATCAAAGACCTACTGGCACTCTTCAACCTTTGCCTATTCCAGAGTGGAAATGGGACAAAGTCGGTATGGACTTCATCACCGGCTTTCCAAAAACCCAGAAAGGAAACGATGCCATCTTCGTTGTCATAGATAGGCTTTCCAAAGTTGCTCACTTCCTTCCAGTTTGCGAGTCTATAACTGCTAGCCAGTTGGCGGACTTGTACGTCTCTAGAATTGTATCCCTTCACGGTGTTCCTTTGGAAATCAATTCTGATCGTGGTAGCCTTTTCACCTCTAGATTTTGGGGAAGCTTCCAACATGCTATGGGAACTCATCTCTCCTTTAGTACAGCTTTCCATCCTCAGTCTAGCGGTCAAGTCGAAAGGGTTAACCAAATTCTTGAAGACATGCTCAGAGCTTGTGTTATCTCATTCGGAAAGAATTGGGAGAAGTCTCTTCCATTCGCCGAATTTGCTTATAACAATAGTTTTCAATCTAGTCTGAACATGGCTCCTTTTGAACTCACGACGATGTCGAACACCTTTAAACTGGTCAGAAACCTGTGAAAGACAATTCTTTGGACCGGACATGATCAAGGAAGCAGAAGAGCAAGTTCGCATTGTTCGTGATCAATTCAAAGCTGCCCAATCTCGTCAGAAAAGCTACTATGATCGTCATCATAGGCAAGAGAGCTACAATCTGGATGAGAAGGCTTATCTTCGGGTTACTCCTCTGAAGGGAACCCAACCTTTCGGTATCAAAGGTGTCGGGACCCGGGGTTTGCATATGTAATTCCAGTCACAATTCAATCATATGGAGAGCCGAGAGCCATACCCACTTTTCTAAGCAGACAAGGCCAAGTACAAGACACTCTCGGAAAGCTCGAACGTGAGGGGCATCCCATCCAGGCCCGGATGATCAACTGAGATGGGTCCTCATCGTCCGCTCACAAGTCTAAATGATTATGGGTGGTGAAATCCCATACTCATAGACAAGTCGCCTCAACCATATTATCGATTGAATCATAACACTTACATAAACAGACTCCATCCCGATCTCTTAGTCGGGGTCTCGGGCGGGCTCAATCATACAACAAAGTGTGCCACGTGACAAAGTCACGAGCAACCGCATCGTGATACCCCAAGCTGCGCACATCTAAGGGCCACTTGGTGTATAAAAGACCGTCGGCGAGAACACAACTAAGGTATCGAACCCCACACATGACATGCACGATATAAACATACACGCAACATACATGTCAAGTGTATAACAGCAGGTAACACAACATGAACTCTACAAACTCATAGCTTTATTGCATCTGCTTAAACAGACCAGATATAGTAGTGTTACAAGCAGAGATCACATCACTGTGATCCAACATTACATCATACAACAACGGAAGCAAATTATGTCTTAGTAAAGACAAGGTTAACAAATGGCTTAAGAAGCCTTTAAGAAAACACAACGACCCTCCAGAGGGACCAGGCTGCTGTCTGGGACTACATAACTTCGTCGATGTCGAGCTTGAAGAGGGAGGCCACCATCAGGGTCCGTGGTCTCGTCTCTAAAACATAGAATAAGCAAACGTGAGTACAAAGTCGTACTCAGCAAGACTTACGTCAGAACTATACTACTCATGCTCAGGTATCAAGGTAAAGACAAGTGGGGTTGTAATGCAGAAAGCTTTGACTTGGCTAACCTGTACTACGACTACACAGAGTTGAGATGAGAGGCGCACACGAGTCCATCTAGTCTTGATCACCACATCAATACACAACCATGGATCCTTCCTCGACTTCCCCACGAGGAAGCAACCCAAAGCACTCACACTTATCTTGCGATTTTTAAAGTATCCATTTGAGTTGTCTAATAATCAAGTAGAGATCTCCAAGTAGTCCATAACCGCGGACACGGCTATTCGAATAGTTCATTAACCCTGCAAGGGTGTACTTCTTCACATACGTAGCTACCACTTATCGCCTAGAACTCGTCACCTTCAAGCGGTGTCGGCGAGGATAGTACCACGACACTTACCTCACGGCTCCAACTCTAGTCCAGGGAATCGCCTATCTGAGTTGTACCCCAATCGGGAATCCGGCCGGGGTTTCCGTTCAGGACCCAGACGATGTATGGACGGTCCGACAAGCCCACCTCGACGGATGGTACTGCGCTTGCCTAAAACCGTGCTACGTTAGGAAAGCAAATAGAATAAAGTTAACCCATGCGAATCCTGGACCTTAGTCGGGGTGAGTTAATAGGTCGAGAGGGGTCAATGAGCCCAACATGTGGTAGTAATCTGTGTCTTGGATCACAACACAAGAACTCGGGGCCTAGGGCAATGTAAATGAGACAACCCACTGTGTACTCCTACACAGCCTCTCATTGTTCACTTATTTTAGGGTGACTTCATCAACACGTTACCACCTTGTTGCATGTGTTCACTACCATCCCGATACATCACCCAGATGGATCAACTTCATTGCAAACAACTCTAGCATGGCATAGTATAACATGGATGAGGGGCCACATGATGAACACAACCAATCTTGTATCTGCTAGGTTGAGGTTTGCTTAATACTGAGGTAGCAATGATAGGTCATGCAAAGGATGGGTTCAACTAGAGGAAGAACGGTAACATGTGAATCACCTAATCATGCATAAGAGAACAAGAGGGAAACTGGGCTTTTATAGATATGATCAAAGGGGGTTTGCTTGCCTTATTGTCGAGACTCGGGGGTGCCACTCTTCGGAGAAAACAGGGACTACGTCCGGCGATGGATTTATCGAGAAGAAGCAAACACCGAGACAACAAAGTATAAACATCACATTGCAATGCACATTCAAGAATGAAACATGGCATGGTACTGATGTGATCTATGTTTAATTTGTAACAATTTAATTGAAGTTGATTTGAATAAGAAAATCAAATTCAAACTCCAAATGTGGTTCAATCTAGCCAAAGTTGCATTTGCTAATGTTTGGATATGGTAAATCATGTGGTCATGTGTATGAATTGCCTCTGATGTTCATGTGATAAGGTTGGCATTGCAAATATTTAATTTGAAATGATTTAAACATTTAATTTGAATTATTCCAAATAATCCATATAGCTAAATGCTACTGGTTCATCATCATAGATGTGTTTATCATCCATGAAAGTATGATATTTGGAATCCTTGCATTTTTCTGATGATTTTTCATATATAATTTATTTGATTTGGAGTTATGGATCAAAAGTTATTGAATTTCAAAGATTTAAGCATTTTCTGGAATTTCTGTTAAAAAGAAAAGGTTTTATTGCGCAAGCATGACATCATGATGACGTCAGGGGCGCTGACTGGTCAAACTGACGTCTGGGACCCACCTGTCAATCACTCTGGGGTTAACCCCGTTTTAATTAACTTTGACAGGGGATTAGGGGGGTTTGGGTCCCACCCGTCAGTGAGAGAGAGAGAGAGTGATTAGGGGGGGAGGGGGTTAGCCAGGCCGGCGTTTAGCCGCCGGTGGCCTCTGGCCGTGGCGGCGTTCATTGGAGCCAGCGACTTCGGCCACGGGAGGCCACGCTAAGGGCACCGGGGTGCTCCTCGAGTTCGCCCGCGTCGCCCAGAGCACTCGGAGGCCACCAGGAGGCACTGGAGGCACGCCGGCGACGAGAGAGTACGACGGCCGTGGTCGGGCTCGACGGAGCTGGCGACTGGGAGCTCGGGGAGGAGCGAGAAGAGGGTTAGGAGGAGCGCACGCTCACCCTGACCGAGCCGGAGTGGTCGGGGAGGCCGGAGGAGCAGCTGCGGCGACGAATTCGCCGGAGGAAGGCACGGCGGCCGGCGGGGAGTTGGTGAAGGGGGCGGCGTCCTCAAGGGCTCGTCGGCTCGATTGAACGCACGGGGTGACGAAGACGACGGAGAGGAGCACAACGGACACGCTGGCGCGGCGAGGGGTGGCCTCTGGCCACGGTGGCGCACGTCGGCGGCGACGTCGGGCTCTCGGTGCGGCGGAGAAAACGGCGAGGCGAGAGGGGAGAGGGTTCCAGAGGAGGGGGAATGGAAGGGGAGCTTCGAGGGGCTCCTCGGCAAGGGGATAGGGACGAGGGGGGCGCCGTGGGCGGGCTGCCGACGGCGGCATGCTCGCCACGCAGGTGCCCGCCTGCCTGTCCCCGCGAAGAAGACGACCCTGCCCCTTTGGGCCGGGCCTCTTCTGCTGGGCCAGGTGGGCCAGGTAGGTGGCTCTGCCCTTTTGTTTAATTTTTCTTTTTATGCTTTCTGTTTAATTTGTTTTGCTCTGAAAAAAATATCAAAGCATTTTTAAAAATCCCCCAATTTTTATCTTGGACATATGTGACCTAGTACTGGTCACTCCCAAGTTTTGGAGATTTTTGGAATTCAAAACATTTGAATTTCAATTCAAATAGCATTTAAATTTAATTTCCAAGCCTCTGTTTGAATATTTGAAAAATCCAGGAGTATGGGTTTGACTCCAAATCATTTTTAAAATGATCATACTCATTTATAGGACTTTTCAAAATTGTTTGGAGGAATTTTGGAAAAACTTTTTATCTGGCCTTTTATTTAAAATTCTTTTTGAGGCTTTTCCAAATCCTCAATTATTAAACCAAGGAATTTAAACATGATGCAATTATTTCTAGTAATAAAAGCACATACCAAAACTAGGGTTGTGACAACTCGCCCCCACTCAAAAGAATCTCGTCCCGAGATTCAGAAGTAGTCGGGAAGAGGGTGGGGTACTCGACTTGGAGACGGTCTTCTCGTTCCCAGGTGGCTTCTTTCTCAGAATGGTTGGACCACTGCACTTTAAGGAACTTGATCTTCTGACGTCTGGTGGTGCGCTCAGCTTCATCGAGGATACGGACGGGATACTCTCGATACGACAGGTTTTCTTGGAGATCAAGCGTTTCGTGGTCTACTTCGCGGATGGGGTCCTTGAAGCAACGCCTGAGTTGAGATACGTGGAAGACATCGTGAACCTGAGAAAGATGCGGCGGTAGTTCAAGTTGGTAGGCAACTTCTCCACGTTTAGCTAGAATGCGAAAGGGGTCTATGTAACATGGGGCCAATTTTCTTTTGATACCGAAGCGATGGGTTCCCTTCAGAGGAGTAACCCGGAGGTAAGCTTTTTCGTCCAGTTCGTAGCTCTCTAGCCTATGATGACGATCATAATAGCTTTTCTGACGAGACTGGGCTGTTTTCAATTGCTCACGAACAATGTGAACCTTCTCTTCTGCTTCCTGGATCATGTCCGGTCCAAAGAATTGTCTTTCACCGGTTTCTGACCAGTTCAATGGTGTTCGACATTTTCGTCCATAGAGAAATTCGAAGGGTGCCATGCCCAAGCTAGATTGGAAACTGTTGTTATAAGCAAACTCGGCGAATGGAAGAGATTTCTCCCAACTCTTTCCGAATGAGATAACACAGGCTCTGAGCATGTCTTCGAGAATTTGATTGACTCTTTCTACTTGACCACTTGACTGGGGATGAAAGGCGGTGCTAAAGGAGAGATGGGTTCCCATAGCATTTTGAAAACTTTCCCAAAATCGAGAGGTGAAAATACTTCCACGGTCTGAATTGATTTCCAAAGGAACACCATGGAGAGAAACGATCCGGGAGACATATAAATCCGCTAACTGGCTAGCAGTTATACTCTCACGAACAGGAAGGAAATGAGCAACTTTGGAAAGACGGTCAATGACCACGAAGATGGCATTGTTTCCCTTCTGAGACTTTGGAAAGCCAGTGATGAAATCCATACTGACTTTATCCCATTTCCACTCAGGAATGGCTAAAGGTTGAAGAGTACCAGCAGATCTTTGATGCTCTGCTTTCACACGACGACAAACATCGCACTCAGCAACAAATTGAGCGATTTCTCGCTTCATCCTAGTCCACCAAAATCTCTGGCGTAGATCTTGATACATCTTAGTACTACCAGGATGAATCGAGAGAGGGGTGTCATGGGCTTCCTTAAGGATTTGCTGCCTTAGATTCCTATTCTTCGGAACTACCATCCTATTCTCGAAGTACACAGTACCTTCATTGTCTAGGGTAAAACATTTTGCCTTGCCTCTAGCAATGTTCTGTTTGATATGTCGGATACCTCGAGCACGTTGTTGAACAGCTTTGATTTGATCCTCAAGGTTTGGTTTCACAATCAAGGTGGAAAGGAATCCATGAGGAACAATCTCGAGATTCATCTTTCGAAATTCCTCATAGAGAAGTGGTTGATACTGTTGTAACATGAGGTTGTTACAATACGACTTACGACTTAGTGCATCAGCCATGACATTGGCTTTGCCTGGGGTGTAAGAGATACTCAAGTCGTAATCTTTTATCAACTCTATCCAGCGTCTTTGCCTGAGGTTAAGATCTGGCTGGGTGAATATGTATTTGAGGCTTTGGTGATCGGTATAGATTTCACAACGATTACCAAGGAGGTAATGTCGCCAAGTCTTCAGGGCATGAACTACGGCAGCGAGTTCAAGATCATGGGTAGGATAGTTTTCTTCATGTGGACGCAACTGGCATGAAGCATCATCTACCACATGTCGATCTTGCATAAGTATGCATCCTAACCCTTGCCGTGAAGCATCACAATAGATCACGAAATCCCTTTTGGTGTCTGGAGGTGCAAGTACGGGTGCAGAAGTCAATCTTCTTTTTAGCTCTTGAAAGCTTTCCTCGCACTTGGGAGTCCATAGGAATTTCTTATCTTTCTTGAGGAGTTCAGTAAGAGGCTTTGCAACTTTAGAAAAGTTCTCGACGAAGCGGCGACAATAGCTTGCTAGGCCAAGAAAACTCCTAACTTGCTTAACCGATTCAGGTGGAGTCCAATCAAGGACGGCCTGAACTCTCCCGGGATTGACTGCAACACCTTTTTCAGAAATCACGTGGCCTAAGTAGGTCACTTCTGGTAGCCAAAATTCACACTTGGAGAACTTGGCATAAAGGCGATGCTCTCTAAGTTTCATCAATACCAGCCTAAGATGTTCTGCGTGCTCTTCTTCGTTCTTCGAGTAGATGAGAATATCATCAAGATAAACCACAACAAATTTATCTAAGTACTCCGTGAAGATCGAATTCATCAAACGCGAAAAAGTGGCTGGGGCATTGGTTAAACCGAAGGACATGACGGTGTACTCATAAAGACCATAACGAGTAGTAAAAGCCGTCTTGGGAATGTGCTCGTTTCTGATTTTGATTTGATGATAACCTAATCGAAAATCCATCTTGGAAAAGACAGAGGATCCAGCAAGTTGATCATAAAGATCATTGATCCTGGGAAGTGGGTACTTGTTCTTTATCGTCGCTAGATTTAGCGGGCGATAGTCTACGCACATCCTTTCTGTTCCATCTTTCTTAGTTACGAACAGAACGGGGCAACCCCATGGCGATGAGCTAGGGCGGATGAAGCCTTTTGCCAACGAAGCATCAAGTTGGGTTTTTAGCTCAGCTAACTCATGTGGGGCCATTCTATATGGGCGTCTGGAAATTGGGGCTGTGCCTGGTATAAGATCCACAATGAATTCCACAGACCTGTCGGGTGGCATTCCCGGCAGCTCTTCTGGAAAGACATCCGGAAAGTCACAAACTATCGGAATATCTTCAAGGTTAGGAAGGGGATGTTCATTCAACGAATAAAGCTGGGTGTCTGAACCTTGAGATGTGAAATGGACTATCTTGCCGGAAGGATGAGTGAGTTGGACTGATTTGGTGGCACAATCAATCTTGGCACGGTGTTTGGACAACCAATCCATACCTAAGATGATATCGATATCTGAAGATTTGAGGGCTATGAGAGAAGCAAGGAATACAACATCCTCAACAGCAATCTCATTGTCATGACTTACCCTACTGGTACGCCATGTGGATCCTGGAGTTTTAATCATGAAAGGGTTAGGCAGCTCCTCAAATGAAATGTCATGCAGGAGTGCGAATTTTTCAGACAAAAAGGAATGAGAAGCTCCAGAATAAAATAGAACAGAAGCAGGTTTGGAGTTGACAGGAAGTGTACCGAGTACAACCTTCGTATCCTCTTGGGCTTCTTTGATGGTGGCATGGTTCACACGTCCGTATTCAACAATAGCGGACTTGGCTTTGGAAGGCTTTGGTGGCTTAGCTTTGGCTTTATGTTTTGGACGAGGAGGAACATTCTCTTGCAATGAACACTGTCGTGCAATGTGGCCAGGATTACCACACTTGTAGCACAAACGGGTGTTAGGTGGTGGGGTTTGTATGGCAAGCTCTCTACTATCTTTTTGGGTTTTCTTGCTTTGTGGAGATGGTTTTGGAATCAAGTGCGAAGGAATGGCACTAGTTGGGATCCAAAATCGACGTTTCTGAGAACCCAAACTAGAAGAGGAAGCAAGATCACGATCACGCTTGCGAGACTCTTCAAAGACCTCATTTCCATGCTCAGCTCTGAATGATCTATTGACCAAATCCTCGAAGTTGACGAATTCAAGGAGATTGAGATCATGAAGAAGGACAGGGCTAAGTCCCTTGCGGAACCTTGCTTGCTTCTTGGCATCGGTTGATATCTTCTCAGGGGCATAACGAGAAAGTTGGTTGAACTCAGTCCTGTACTGATGAACAGTCATATTTCCCTGAGACAGGTTGCAGAACTCTTCCCTCTTTCTTTCCATCAGTTCATCCGGAATGTGGTACCCTTGGAAGGCATCACGGAACTCCTGCCAAGTCACTACGTGACCATCAGGCTGCATTGCAACAAAACTTTCCCACCATTCGCCAGCAGCACCTTCCAGAAAGTATGCCGCAAACATCACACGATCGTCTGGAGAAACATGCGCCGTCTCAAGCTTACGCTCGATGGAACGGAGCCAATCGTCGGCACAAGGGGCTCAGATGAACATCGAAATACCGGCGGGTTCAAAAGGATAAAATTTTGGATGGATATTACCGCATTTCGCTGGAGAGAAGTATTCTTCTCAATGAGCTCCAAAAGGCGTGTTTGATCACGTTGATTTCGCTCAGCCTCCATCATGATTTCCGCTGCAGAAGGCGGTGAAGGAGGATCGTCATCACCACTTTGATTACTGTGACCAGATTCAACACCTCTAGTTCCACCTGACATTCTGTGTGATAAAAATCAACAATCAGAGTAGGATTTACGATGGAATCAAAGCAAAGATGACATAATTTAAGAGCGGACAAGATTGTAATGCAAAAGCATTGGAATCACTGGAAACACGGGCAAATCGGACAGCATAACGGCTGTACCGGGGTGGAAAAATGAGTCAATCTACAAGAATGATCATAACCTTCTCAAAAGGCTTGATGGAATGGTGACTCTAGACAACCAAAACAATCCTACAGCTATGGAGAGTCAAACAACGAGATGTTCTAGTATAGACATAGAAGAGCCTAGTCCTATCTTCCCGTAGAACAAGATGAGGGTGACTCAGAACTCGGATCGATAAGGGTAAGGAGAAAAATGAAGCCTTACGTTGTTCCCTTATACCCAAAGTAACTATATAACTATAGAGTGCTAGACTCGACTTCGGCCAAGGTTTACTAATCCTACAGGCAGTCCTGCTCTGATACCAAGTCTGTCGGGACCCGGGGTTTGCATATGTAATTCCAGTCACAATTCAATCATATGGAGAGCCGAGAGCCATACCCACTTGTCTAAGCAGACAAGGCCAAGTACAAGACACTCTCGGAAAGCTCGAACGTGAGGGGCATCCCATCCAGGCCCGGATGATCAACTGAGATGGGTCCTCATCGTCCGCTCACAAGTCTAAATGATTATGGGTGGTGAAATCCCATACTCATAGACAAGTCGCCTCAACCATATTATCGATTGAATCATAACACTTACATAAACAGACTCCAGCCCGATCTCTTAGTCGGGGTCTCGGGCGGGCTCAATCATACAACAAAGTGTGCCACGTGACAAAGTCACGAGCAATCGCATTGCGATGCCCCAAGCTGCGCACATCTAAGGGACACTTGGTGTATAAAAGACCGCCGACGAGAACACAACTAAGGTATCGAACCCCACACATGACATGCACGATATAAACATACACGTAGCATACATGTCAAGTGTATAACAGCAGGTAACACAACATGAACTCTACAAACTCATAGCTTTATTGCATCTGCTTAAACAGAGCAGATATAGTAGTGTTACAAGCAGAGATCACATCACTGTGATCCAACATTACATCATACAACAACGGAAGAAAATTATGTCTTAGTAAAGACAAGGTTAACAAATGGCTTAAGAAGCCTTTAAGAAAACACAACGACCCTCCAGAGGGACCAGGCTGCTGTCTAGGACTACATAACTTCGTCGATGTCGAGCTTGAAGAGGGAAGCCACCATCAGGGTCAGTGGTCTCGTCTCTAAAACATAGAATAAGCAAACGTGAGTACAAAGTCGTACTCAGCAAGACTTACGTCAGAACTATACTACTCATGCTCAGGTATCGAGGTAAAGGCAAGTGGGGTTGTAATGCAGAAAGCTTTGACATGTCTAACCTGTACTACGACTACACAGAGTTGAGATGAGAGGCGCACACGAGTCCATCTAGTCTTGATCACCACATCAATACACAACCATGGATCCTTCCTCGACTTCCCCACGAGGAAGCAACCCAAAGCACTCACACTTATCTTGCGATTTTTAAAGTATCCATTTGAGTTGTCTAATAATCAAGTAGAGATCTCCAAGTAGTCCATAACCGCGGACACGGCTATTCGAATAGTTCATTAACCCTGCAGGGGTGTACTTCTTCACATACGTAGCTACCACTTATCGCCTAGAACTCGTCACCTTCAAGCGGTGTCGGCGAGGATAGTACCACGACACTTACCTCACGGCTCCAACTCTAGTCCAGGGAATCGCCTATCTAAGTTGTACCCCAATCGGGAATCCGGCCGGGGTTTCCGTTCAGGACCCAGACGATGTATGGACGGTCCGACAAGCCCACCTCGACGGATGGTACTGCGCTTGCCTAAAACCGTGCTACGTTAGGAAAGCAAATAGAATAAAGTTAACCCATGCGAATCCTGGACCTTAGTCGGGGTGAGTTAATAGGTCGAGAGGTGTCAATGAGCCCAACATGTGGTAGTAATCTGTGTCTTGGATCACAACACAAGAACTCGGGGCCTAGGGCAATGTAAATGAGACAACCCACTGTGTACTCCTACACAGCCTCTCATTGTTCACTTATTTTAGGGTGACTTCATCAACACGTTACCACCTTGTTGCATGTGTTCACTACCATCCCGATACATCACCCAGATGGATCAACTTCATTGCAAACAACTCTAGCATGGCATAGTATAACATGGATGAGGGGCCACATGATGAACACAACCAATCTTGTATCTGCTAGGTTGAGGTTTGCTTAATACTATGGTAGCAATGATAGGTCATGCAAAGGATGGGTTGAACTAGCGGAAGAATGTTAACATGTGAATCACCTAATCATGCATAAGAGAACAAGAGGGAAACTGGGTTTTTATAGATATGATCAAAGGGGGTTTGCTTGCCTTATTGTCGAGACTCGGGGGTGCCACTCTTCGGAGAAAAGAGGGACTACGTCCGGCGATGGATCTATCGAGAAGAAGCAAACACCGAGACAACAAAGTATAAACATCACATTGCAATGCACATTCAAGAATGAAACATGGCATGGTACTGATGTGATCTATGTTTAATTTGTAACAATTTAATTGAAGTTGATTTGAAAAAGAAAATCAAATTCAAACTCCAAATGTGGTTCAATCTAGCCAAAGTTGCATTTGCTAATGTTTGGATATGGTAAATCATGTGATCATGTGTATGAATTGCCTCTGATGTTCATGTGATAAGGTTGGCATTGCAAAGATTTAATTTGAAATGATTTAAACATTTAATTTGAATTATTCCAAATAAGCCATATAGCTAAATGCTACTGGTTCATCATCATAGATGTGTTTATCATCCATGAAAGTATGATATTTGGAATCCTTGCACTATTTTGATGATTTTTCATATATAATTTATTTGATTTGGAGTTATGGATCAAAAGTTATTGAATTTCAAAGATTTAAGCATTTTCTGGAATTTCTGTTAAAAAGAAAAGGTTTTATTGCGCAAGCATGACATCATGATGACGTCAGGGGCGCTGACTGGTCAAACTGACGTCTGGGACCCACCTGTCAATCACTCTGGGGTTAACCCCGTTTTAATTAACTTTGACAGGGGATTAGGGGGGTTTGGATCCCACCCGTCAGTGAGAGAGAGAGAATGATTAGGGGGGAGGGGGTTAGCCAGGCCGGCGTTTAGCCGCCGGTGGCCTTTGTCCGCGGCGGCGTTCACTGGAGCCAGCGACTCCGGCCACGGGAGGCCACGCTAAGGGCACCGGGGTGCTCCTCGAGTTCGCCCGCGTCGCCCAGGGCACTCGGAGGCCATCAGGAGGCACTGGAGGCACGCCGGCGACGAGAGAGTACGACGGCCGTGGTCGGGCTCGACGGAGCTGGCGACTGGGAGCTCGGGGAGGAGCGAGAAGAGGGTCAGCAGGAGCGCACGCTCACCCTGATCGTGCCGGAGTGGTCGGGGAGGCCGGAGGAGCAGCTGCGGCGACGAATTCGCCGGAGGAAGACACGGCGGCCGGCGGGGAGTTGGTGAAGGGGGCGGCTTCCTCAAGGGCTCGTCGGCTCGATTGAACGCACGGGGTGACGAAGACGACGGAGAGGAGCACAACGGACACGCTGGCGCGGCGAGGGGTGGCCTCTGGCCACGGTGGCGCACGTCGGCGGCGACGTCGGGCTCTCGGTGCGGCGGAGAAAACGGCGAGGCGAGAGGGGAGAGGGTTCCAGAGGAGGGGGAATGGAAGGGGAGCTTCGAGGGGCTCCTCGGCGAGGGGATAGGGACGAGGGGGCGCCGTGGGCGGGCTGCCGACGGCGGCATGCTCGCCAGACAGGTGCCCGCCTGCCTTTCCCCGCGAAGAAGACGACCCTGCCCCTTTGGGCCGGGCCTCTTCTGCTGGGCCAGGTGGGCCAGGTAGGTGGCTCTGCCCTTTTGTTTAATTTTTCTTTTTATGCTTTCTGTTTAATTTTTTTTGCTCTGAAAAAAATATCAAAGCATTTTTAAAAATCCCCAAATTTTTATCTTGGACATATGTGACCTAGTACTGGTCACTCCCAAGTTTTGGATATTTTTGGAATTCAAAACATTTGAATTTCAATTCAAATAGCATTTAAATTTAATTTATAAGCCTCTGTTTGAATATTTGAAAAATCCAGGAGTATGGGTTTGACTCCAAATCATTTTTAAAATGATCATACTCATTTATAGGACTTTTCAAAATTGTTTGGAGGAATTTTGGAAAAACTTTTTATCTGGCCTTTTATTTAAAATTCTTTTTGAGGCTTTTCCAAATCCTCAATTATTAAACCAAGGAATTTAAACATGATGCAATTATTTCTAGTAATAAAAGCACATACCAAAACTAGGGTTGTGACAAAAGGCAAGTTGGCCCCATGTTACATCGGACCTTTCCGCATTCTTGCCAAACGTGGAGAAGTTGCCTACCAACTTGAACTACCCCCGCACCTTTCCCGAGTACATGATGTATTCCATGTGTCCCAACTCAGGCGTTGCTTCAAGGACCCCATCCGCGAAGTCGACCATGAAAAGCTTGATCTCCAAGATGACCTTTCCTATCGAGAATACCCTGTTCGTATTCTTGATTCCGCAGAGCGTGTCACTCGTCGTCAGAAGATTAAGTTTCTGAAAGTGCAATAGTCACACCACTCTGAGAGAGAAGCTACGTGGGAAAGAGAAGACCGTCTCAGTGTCGAGTACCCCACCTTCCTCCCGCAGACTTCTGAATCTCGAGACGAGATTCTGTTGAGTGGGGGCGAGTTGTCAGAACCCTCTGTTAGGTAATGTGCTAGGGTTAGTAAGTCTCTTGCATCATGTTAAAATTTCAAAAGAAATCCTTGAAATCAAAATCAAAGCAAAATGGGAGAAGGAACCCCCCTAGATGAATTAATTCAAAAGGGCAGATAAAAATATTCTCCAAAAATTCATGTTAGATTTTGAAAAGTCTTATAAATGAGTGTGATCACATATCAGTCTTGATTTGGTTCCGTCTTAATATTTGATTTCTTCGAGTAGCCGGTTTTCCAGCACTGTGAGCGTCTGGTGGTCGAAGCTGAGCGTTGGCAGCAGGCCCACATTTTTTCCCAGGATGCCTTGTCTGCCATGAGTAGTGAGTATTTCTTCCTGTACTGTTGTGCTTGAACTGTCTTGTCCTTTGTTTTGATTGTTGTCTTGTTTCTCAGATCGTCGTCAAACTGCCGAAAAGCAGGTCAAAAAGGCAGAAAGAACGATTTCCAACCTCCAGGATGCTTTGGCTTCCAAGGAGAAGGAGCTGCATGATCAGCACGAGGAGCTGGTACGCCTGCGTCAGGCTGAGGATGCGCTTGTGCAGGCGGAGGCGATCGAGTGCGAGCGTCTTCGGGTCTTGGCGGACTCGCTTGTCTGTAAGTCGTCGTTCCGTTGCTAGGCGTTTTGACTCTTTGTCTTCCCGTAGCGATTTTGGTTGCTTGGTGCAGCCTCTACGGGTGCGAGTGCGACGGAGGTTGGTGCTTCGGGTTCTGGAATCCTCCATGGGGCCGTGGATGCCATATCGGCTGATGTTGATGTTGCCAAGGGTGTCTGCGCCCGGGCTTCCACTCTTGTGGGTCTTGTTCATGAGCACCTCATGTCGGAGGGCGCGAAGGTGCCAGCTGGTCTGGACGCCCGCGTTGCTGCATTTGGTGATGGCGGGGATCGCTTGGAGGAGAGAGTTGGGGAGAACATGTTGAGTGGTCTTTCCACGTCCCTTGTTGTTCTTATGGGGCACGGAATTGCCATTGACGACTCTCTGGTTAAGACTGTCCCTGCTTATATTGACGAGAAAAGCGTGCGAGCCACTGTTCTGGCTCGTCGCCTGCAGGAAGTTGTGGATGCTCAGTATCCCTCCTCTGCAGGCAAAGGGGGGTGTAGCCATGTCTTGTCGCCTGAAACTTCTGGTTGTAATATGCCTCCTCTGTGGTGGTGAATCTGTGCTACTTTGATTGGAATAACTGCTTGGCCATTCCTGTTGTTGTGCTTGATTGTCCTTTTTTTTTTTTGCGGTAGGCCGCCCCAGGCGTGCTTCTGTAAGGCCCGATATGTGGTACTGTTCCAGATCTAGGTGTTTCCACCCAGATCCGGGGATGAAGCACATATCGGTCCCACCGCGACATATGACAAAGCCATATGCCCCGGATTTCCAACATGATATCACAACATTACAGATACAAGGATACAACATCTCATACAATCGGCATACAACTGCCTCAAATACAATACAACAGCGGAAGGTACATGTCTGAGTACAGACTACAAGCAAATGCCTACTGGCAAAGAGAAAAGCATCGATCCCATAACCACACGGGTCCAGGCCCTCCGCCGGGATCCGCCTAACTAGTCGTCGACGAGTCTCCACGTGAATCGTCGATCACCATAACTGTTGTCGATCAGAACCCTGAAAAGAGTTTGGGGGTAGTATCATGAGTACAGAAGTACTCAGCATCCAACTGTAGTGGTCATCTGACCCAGCAAGGACTTCATCACTCGTCATTCTAGGACAACTAGTAGTTTACGGTAAGGAAGGGGTAAGTGGTGAGGTTGCTGCCGCACTAGCATTTATGAAGTGGCTAACGATCTAGAGAGTAAGATAAGAAGCCAAGCATTCGATGAGGAATCGCCTCCAACAAGTCTGCTATCAACTACTTACGCAAACATAACACCTATCCTATCCTTGTCCTCCTCTTCGCATCCCGACGAAGAAGAAGCAGTCAAGGCACACGCACACGTTGATCAAGTTATTTTAAGATTATCTCAGTTGTTGTTGTCTATGAACAGGACGTAGGTCTCAAGTCGTCCATAACTGTGGACACGGCTTCTCGAAAAGATTTAACCCTGCAGGGGTGTACCAACTGCCCATTACGAGGCTCCGCACGCACGTCCATCACTCTCAGTTGCTACCCATCACAGGCAACCATTTTATGATTTAGTTCCAAGAGATCCGAAACGACAGGTCCCTCTAACTAACAACGAACAAATCCGGGTGGCCCCCGGGGAGTCGACACCCAATCCAAAAGCTGGCCACGCTCTCGGATTGGACTCTTCCGTCTCAACAGGGTTTGGGTTACCGAGACGCCTCACATGAGGTCTCAGGCCCTCGCCGGTCAAAGGTGGACCAACAGGGAAACCATGTCTCCACTGGTCCAAGTTGTTTTAAAAGATATCTGCTAGGAGCGACCCGACAAGATATATATGCATGTTTTCAAATGGTAAATCAGCTTGGGCCACCTCTAGAAATGTTTGAAGCTAGATAGGTAAGAAAAGGGGACCCCATAAAATCCCACACGCGGTTAGGCACGCTCAGTCTTAAAACCAATACCCGGAACTCGGATCCTAGGTGACTCAAATGGAACAAAGCGTCGGGGCGGGATAGCCTAGACCTTCCATCCTTCATCAAATATAGTCAACATTATAATAATCATATCATCAACAACAATATAATAAGGTGATATCCCAAACCCAGGGGTAACAGGTAACATCGTAGCATCCTAAGCATGCATACTAAGCAGGGGTTGAGCAACGAGCAAAAGTAACATAGCAGTACAAGGTTTGCTGGGAGGGGACATGGCTGTATCGGTTTAAAAGAGGCTGTAAACATGTGGTAGGATCAAACATCGAACCTATCCTAGACTAGCATGCAAACCGCTGGTTGAAATAGAATGGATCATAAGTAATGCAAAGTCCTTGCCTGTTGATAAGTCGGGTTCCGAAGGTGTAGTTGATCGCAAGCTCACATCGTCTCCGAGAGGTACCCGCGGGAGCACACAAGAAGTAAAAACTGGAAATCAATCAACGGTGCACCACTATTACTACGGAGCAACACAAGATCAAAGAGACAACACAAGGCACGGCAACGTGATACGGATCTATCGTCGAGAACGGTTACTAACGGTTTAAGTGGAGTACTCGCCACACACAACGAATACCGCACGTTTACGGTGGTTCAAGTTGCTTTGCTACAGGTGATCAAACAACGGTTATTAGCATGACAACTCAAGCAAGCATGGCATAGCACACAAACATGGCAAGAGGTGAAGCATAAATAAACTACCTAAGCTAGTTAATTTAAGTGGGGTGAAATCCTAGACATGCAAACTATTGCAGACCCCACGATAAAAATGGAATTTGGTACTGTTTTTCCCTAAACAATATTTTATATTTGTTATTAGCAAGCAACAGCAGCAAAAACACAACCTACATGCAATTCTAGTCAAGTTACATATAAAGAACATTTTAAACAGAGCAACAGATAAAAAGTTATAGCAGTTACAGTTTACAGTGGCAAGCAGTGTAATTAGCAGATAAACAACAAGTAAACAAAGTCAAACATGGCAACAAGCAACAAATTATTAAACTAGACACAATTCTAAGCAAGTTTCATATTTTACGCGTCGCAAACGGAGCTACGGTTAAAAAGTTACGGGCACTGCAAAAATCCTAATACAAACTGCCTAAATAAAATAAAATAAACCTAGCAGAGAAAAAAAACCTAAACGGGCCGAAAGCTACTGGCCCAACAGGAAAAAAACAAAACAGCAAAAAATAAAAAAAAGAGGGGCTGGGGGCGCCTCACTTTGGGCCGTGGCCCACTGGAGGGGCTGGCGCTGGCTCGGCCGCCTGGCTTGGGGGCGTCTGGGCCGGCCCACTCGGGTGACAGGGGGGGCACGGGAGCTCCCTCCCGATCCCATCGGCAGCGGGGGCGGCGGCGGCTTGCCCGGTGGCGCGCCGGCCACCGGCGGCGAGGCGGCGGCTCGTCGACGAGGAGGCGCAGGCGACAGGCGGCCAGAGGCGGCGGGGTCCCGGCCGACGGCGAGGCGGTGAGGGAGCTCCTCGGCGGCGCGGCTTCGAAGGCAAGGCGAGGCGGCCGGCTCAGGCGAGCTCGGGCCATGGCGTCCCGGCTCCTGACGGCGGCGACCTGCACGGCAGAGGCGGTGAGGTGAGAGGACAGGGAGAAGAGGAGGAGAGGGAAGGAGGGAGAGGGGCGCCGGCTGGCCGGAGGGCACCGGCGGCGGCGGAAGCTTCCACGGGCAGCGCTCGGGCGCGGTTGGAGCTCCATGGGAGAGAGAGAGGAGAGAGGTGGTTGGCTGGCATGACGTGGCACGTTTCTGGCCGTCAGATCGGCCTATCTGACGGTCCAGATCCATTGGGCTGGATCCAGATCTGGGAGCTAGGGTTTGCTGCGAAAATTGGGGTATTTGGGGCCAGATCTGGGGCTGGTGGCTGCCTAGGGAAACCCTAGGTGGGTGGGAGTGTGGTGGTCTTTATATAGCATGGGTGGCTGGCAGTTTGCAAAAACATCATCGGTTTTTCTCTCGCGCGCGCGGTGCTCGCGTTTCTGACCGCCGGGGGTCCGCAGTACCTCCGATTCGGGTAAAACTTCGAACTGCGCGATCAGCGCGTCGAGCCGGAGGCATTCACCTCGCGCTGGAACCGTTCCGAAAACACTTTCCGGCGCGCTATAAAAATATCCCGTTTAATTATTAAACGGGGTTTTTCGTTCCGTTGGCTGCAGCTGGTCTCGTGCGGTTTTCGCGACGGTGATCGGGTGAAACCCGGTGTCGCAAAGGTTGAGTGTCAGGGTGGCAAGGGTCGGTCTCCGTCCGGTACGAGATAAGAGGGGGGGAAAAATAATCGCCGATCGATAAATCGGGGATGCAAACACCGCAAACAAATCAGGCAATCAAACAATTCACACCGAAAACATTTTTTTTAATTTTTGTGAAAACTGGGCTGTTACAGCTTCGGTCTTGGAGTTCGTTGAAGGAGGAAGCTCGTGACGGCGCGTACGAGTCCGTGTGCTTGAGGCTGAGAAACGCTGAGCGGGAAGTTTTTCGCTTGAAGGGGGCTGCAGCAGTCCATCGTTCCAAACTCGAGCGTGCTAAGGCCGTGTTGGATAGTTTTGCTTCGTGGGTGGTGAAGTGGTCTGACCTCCTGCGAGGTGAGTTTGGCTGCTGCTCGATTGCTCGATTGCATTTAGTAGCTTTCCTGTCGTCGTCTTGATTTTGCTTCTGTTTTTCGAAGTGCTGGCGGGGCGGTCGTGGGATGAGGAGAAGGCCATCCGGTCGGAGCTGTCTCGGCTGGATGATCCTGATGTGCAGGCGAGCAATCCTTTCTGGGCAGATGGGGCTCGTGCCCGAGCATTTGTTGTGCTTCGTCTTCGAGGTTAACGGGTGCCCTCTGCTATGCGGTACTATCACCGGGTGCTGTGCGGGATCCACTCTGAGTTCTATCCGCTGCAGGTGGTGCCATCGTCTTTTGAGACTCTCTGCCATGTATTTTCCCAGCCGGCAGAGCTGCATCGTGTGATGGGTCACCAGATTCATGCTGGAGCTCGAGCTGCCTTGGGCTTGGTCCATAGTCATTGTCCGGGAGCTGATATTGCTCAAGTGGTGGAGGGTCCTCCAGGTGGTAGGGATTACCCGATGGATGAGCATTACGCGGCGGTCGATGAGCCTGCACGCCGAGTTGTGAAGCGGGTTTGCGAAGAGAACGATCGTTATCTGGGTGCCCTTATTAAGGCGAAGATGGAGCCTGGGGGTTAGATGCTTCCTTTCTTTGTATGTGCTTCTTCTTGGTGTACTGTATTCCTTTGTTGTCTCGTTTTTGCAGTAAGGGGTTTTGCTGCTGTGGCTAGCCCTTGAGTGCTGATTTCGTTTGTGTCGCGATTGCGAAGAACGCCTCGGGGGGTGGCTGCTGCGGCGTGTCCCCGAGTGCCATTTTTGTTTAGGTCGCGATTGCGAAGAACGCCTCGGGGGGTGGCTGCTGCAGCGAGCCCCCGAGTGCCATTTTTGTTTAGGTCGCGATTGCGAAGAACGCCTCGGGGGTGGCTGCTGCGGCGAGCCCCCGAGTGCCATTTTTGTTTAGGTCGCGATTGCGAAGAACTCCTCGGGGGGTGGATGTTGCGGCGAGCCCCCGAGTGCCATTTTTGTTTAGGTCGCGATTGCGAAGAACGCCTCGGGGGGTGGCTGCTGCGGTGAGCCCTCGAGTGCCAGTTTTGTTTAGGTAGCGATTGCGAAGAACACCTCGGGGGGTGGCTGCTGCGGCGAGCCCCAGAGTGCCGGTTTTTTTATGTCCCGATTGCGAAGAACACCTCGGGAGGTGGCTGCTGCGGTGAGCCCCCGAGTGCCATTTTTTCTTAGGTCGCGATTGCGAAGAACGCCTCGGGGGGTGGCTGCTGAGGCGAGCCCCCGAGTGCCAGTTTTGTTTATGTCGCGATTGCGAAGAACGCCTCGGGGGGTGACTGCTGCGGCGAGCCCCCGAGTGCAAATAAATCAATTTTTGGAAAAACATTTTTCAATATTCTTCCTGGTGTTTCTTACATTTAGTAAGAAAGGGGTGGTCTGATGAGGATAGTCCCCTTTATTAAGAACAGCGGCGTGGTAGCCTTAAGGGCTAGTTAGCTTCTTCTCCGAGTGCTCGGGTCCTCCGGGTGGTGGCTTCTTCTACGGGAGCACTTCTTCTGCGGGTCCCGTTGTCTCGCTGGGTTGGTGGGCTCCAAAGGCCTCTGATATCTTGTGGAATTCCTTGTCGCAGCGGTCGGACCTGATGAAACTGCCGCTGACTGTGATGACCCCATGTGGGCCTGGCATTTTTAGCTTAAGGTAAGCATAGTGAGGCACTTCCATGAAACGGGCGAAGGCTGGTCGCCCTAGGATTGCGTGGTATTGCGACTTCCAGTCGACCACTTCAAAGTCTAGGATCTCCTTGCGGAAGTTGGTCGCATTGCCAAAGACCACCTCCAGGCTTATTTTTCCCAGAGGTTAGACTGCTTTTCTTCGAGTGTCCTTGTGAAAGGTTGTGCTTGAGGATTTCAGCGCGGAGCTCTGGATTAGCATTTCTTCGAGTGTCCTTGTGAAGATGATGTTGATCCCGCTTCCACCGTCCATGACCACTCGTGAAATGTCGTAGTTCCCAATTCTGGCCTCGAGCACTAGCGCGATGTGTCCTGGTCGAGGGATGGCAGGCGGGTGGTCCTCCAGAGAGAAGGTAATTTCTGTCTCAGACCCACGCAAGTACTCCGGGACAGCGGGGTGCGAGGAGGCTGCGAGAAAAACTTGTCTTGTGACCTACTTCTGCTGCCTATTTGAAGGCATGCCTTCTTGTATCATGTAGATCCTGCCGTGGGCTTCTGGATACTGCTCCTCTTCATCTGGTGTCATGCGCCGTTGCTAGATTGTTGCCACTTGCCTTGTTGGTAGGGGAGGGGCTGGTGGTGCGTCGTGGGCGATGGGCCCGACTGCTATGCTCGCGAGTGGCTGGGCCGCTATTGTCGCAGATCGACTTTTTCCTCAGCCAACTCGTTGAAGCTTCTGCAGTTCCTGAGGGTGTGTCCTGATCTGAGCTCCCCTCATTCGTTTCTGAATCCGTGTATCGAGCACGGTCCGTCGAGTTGTTCTCTGGTCGAGCGGTATGTTCTAGTGATGTCGCGCGGCTGCCTCGTCCTCCAATCTCGTTTCTGAGCTTGGGCGCATCTTCGAGGCTGTCTCTTCTCTGCGTTCTACTATCGCCGTGATGCCTGTCATCTCTGTCGTCTGGGAAGCCGGCGGCGACCATGTCGGGTCCTCTGTCGTCGTAGAAACTGCGCCTGGATCGCTTCCTTCGTCGGCCGAGTCCTCTTTCTCCATTGTGGTAGTCGTAGTCGTGCTCTGAGCATGCGGTGTGGATTTATGTTTCGTTGTGAACGGAATCCTCGCCGTCCGCCCAGCTATTGGCTTGCTCCAGCAGCCGTGCGAGTGTTCGTACTTTCATCTATCCGATCTGTTCCTTGAATTCGATGCGCTGCAGGCCTCGCCTAAACGCATCGATTGCGCTTTCGTCTGATATGTCTTCTGCTGAATACTTGAGTATGGTCCACCGCTGGATGTAGGCTCGCAGGGTTTCCCTGGTTCCTTGTTTGCATGCTCGCAGCTCCTCGAGCGATGCCGGTCGCTTGTATGTGGATTTGAAGTTTTCTATGAAGGCTTCACGGAACTGCCTCCATGAGCTGATGGATCCTCGCGGGAGATTCTTCAACCAGTGTCGTGTCGAGCTCTCGAGCATGAGCTGCACATACTGCATTGCTATGACGTTTTTCCCTCGCTGGAACTTGACTGCTGTTAAGTAGTCGTCGAGCCATGCCTCTGGCTCCTCGAGTCCATTGTATTTTAGCGTTGGGGAATTCAATTTGAACCCACTCGGCATTCGCGTCTCGCGTATGGAATGCGTGAAGCATAATGCTCCGCATGGCTCAATTTCTTCGTCGAAGGCTTCTTCGTCCGAGTACTCTTCACGTGATGCGCGTCTTCGTCTGCTGCAGTTGACTTTGTTCTGTGTAATGTCGTCGTGCGCGTCTCGTCGACTGCTGCGGCGCCTGTTGTCGTTGTCGTCGCTGTCGTGCTTCCTGTTTTTGCCGGAGCGTTTGCGCGAGTCATCGCTGCTGTCGTCGTCATCGGGTGATCTGGGGTCCCTGTCTGGTGTTCTCTCGCGGGTCGGTCACCTTGCACTTGATTTTTTGGGTGCTGAGGCGGCGATGGCGTCTTTCATTATCTGCAAGGCTATTGATGTGTTGCGGTCTGATCTGTTCTTCCTATTTTTCTGGGCGCGAGACAGGTAGTCTCGGGCGCTTATAAGTGCTTCTGCTGGTGTGAGGGGTTCCTCTTCGTCGTCCTGCTCTTCTAGCTTGAAGTCGTCGTCGAGCTTCCGAACCACTCTCTTCTTGTTTGTTCGCCGCAGGTTGCTGAATTTCGATTTATTGCGAAGAGGGGATCCGTGATCCGGGGATTCGTCTCTTGGAGGTGGCTTGCGATTGCTTTTCTGCTCAGCGGCCACCTTTTCTTGCTTCTCCAACTCTAGGCGTCGTTGTCTCGCTTGCTGGGTTAGCTTGCCTTCCAATTTGTTGTATGCCCTGAGCTCGTCTCTTGTTGCGTTTGATGGTAGTAGCTTGCCATGTTCGACTGCGTCCCTTACTCTGGCCATTGACTCTTTGGACAGGTATATTCGCTCTTTGGGTGGGTCGTCCGCCGGACCCGGGGTTTGTTGTTTACTACTTGATGGCTTGTCGCTCTTGTGGTTGCTCTGTTCTTTTCCCTGTGGTACTTTCATTGGTATGCTTCCCACTTCTCCTAGCTTCACGATGGTCTTACTGGTGGTTCCGGGCTCTTTTGTGTTGCCGTTGGCTTGGCGAGTGTTCGAGTCGTCGTCTTCGCCCTTGCCGTTTGCTGGTGGTGCGTCGACTTCTGCCATGAACACCTGAGATGGTGTCCTGGCTTCCTTATTGCTCGTGCCTGTGATGCTGCTTTTCCAAGCCGAGGGTCCACCCGAGCGATCGCGGGTGAAGGGAAGCCTTGGATTGGGTGGGCAGTCGCGGCTGGCTCGAAGTGTGGCCGCGCGGGTGGTGATTGCGTCGATTGCTGCTATAGATGTCGTCGCGGGTGCTCGGGCGTCGTTCGTGAGGCGGAGGGCGCCCCAGTGGTTGATGTAGATCTGATATGCTCCGAAGATCAGGTTGATGCCGGAGCGTAGGTCGGCTAAGACTGGTCGGAGAGTCGAAAGGTGGGCCGTGAAACCGAGGGACCCAAACAGATCGGATTCTGCCTGGGTCGTCGGATTGAAGAGTGTTGGTGAAGTCATCGCGTCGGTGGGTGTTGAAGATGCTCGTGAGGCCGCCGAGATCGCGTTCCCAATCTGTGCGCTTCCCACAGACGGTGCCAATTGTCGGGGATGTACCCCGGAAAATCCCATGGTCAGGGACCCTGGGTTAGTCATGAGAGGCGCAGATTGGACGATAGCTCGTCGGCTAACAGGAGGATACGTTCCTGCTCGATGTTATTGATTGGAGATGGCGATTACAGGGAAGCCAAGGCTAGTGCACACAAGGCTAGGGTTACAGATTGTGTATTTCTTGATCTCGACGTCTCCCCTCCTAGCCCTTATATAGTAGGCTAGGTCTCGGGGAGTCCGTCCTGGATTACAGATGAGGTTTCCTAACCCCTGATCTTGTTTCGTACGGCAGGTTTGCACCTTCCTTATGAGTCGCGGACTCCTACGTCGGTGCCACTAGTGGGCCAAGGCTGGGCCCAGGCGGCATCTTTGTGGACCTGCTGTCTTCGGGTACACCGGGTAGGCCCATCCATAGGAGTCGTGCGGTCACCCCCTCGTCAGTCCATTACCGCGGACACGGCTATTCGAATAGTTTCTAAACCCTGCAGGGGTGTACTGCTACACACATGAAATTATCAGTTACCGTCGGGATCTCGTCACCCTTCAAGTTGGTGTCGGGGAGGATAATTTCCACAACTTTTACCTCACATCCAACTCAAGTTCAATGGAGACGCCTATCTGGGATGGTTTCTACAATCGTAACCCGGCCGGTTTACCGAAGTGGTCCCAGAAGATGTGTGCGTGGTGCATAAGCCGGTCTCGGTTGAGCCGTTCTCTCCCTTAGAAGCCAGGCCATAGACCTACCAGAACTCTGAACTACTGCGACTCATTGAAATGAGAGGGGCGAGTTAGTAGGTTGAGCGGGCGTCCGTGTGCCCAACATGTGGTAGTACTCTTCGTCTTGGATCACCACACAAGAACTCGGGCTTAAGGCAGTGTTCAACGAGACAACACAATGTGTACTCCTACACAGCCTCTCATCGTTCATCTTGTTTAGGTCAAATTCACCAACACATTTCCACCATCCTCATCGTGATCACTACCATCCCGGCTCACATAACATTAACAACATTGTGTCACTCTAAGCATGCAATAAGCTGTAACAGTTGCAGGGGTCACATGATCAACAAACAACTCCTAAATCTGCTAGGATTGTGGTTTGCTTAGAATTGTGACAAAATGATAGGTCATGCAAAGGAATGGGTTCAACTTTGCAGTATAAGCTGTAACAGTATAAACATGCATAAGCGAGAAAGAGAGGGAAATGGGTTTTTATCGACATGATCAATGGGGTTTGTTTGCCATGCTGACAAGGGTCGTACTGGGAGTCTTCAACTGCCGGGGTGATCTCGAGTTCCGCCTCCACTTCTATTCGATAGCAAACAAAGAATAATGCAAAAATCAATACATGCAAGATGCTCAAGCATATGATCAAGTGGTGTAATATGATTTATAGGGTGATGATGTATTGAGGATGCCATTTAAATGAAGTGTATTGCAAAAGATTTGCAAATTCAAACTCCATATATGATTTTCAAATGATCCAAATATGCATTTGCCTCTGGTCTTCCACTTTAAAGTGGTTTGTCATGAAAAAAATTGCATATTCATAACCCTTGCATTTTTCTGATAATTTTTCATATATTATTGGTTTAATTTGGATATATGGTTTAAAAGTTATTGATTTTCAAAGTTTAAGCATTTTCTGGATTTATTTTTATACTGGAAAATCGTTTATTGCGCCATGACTGCATCAGCATGACATCAGGGGGTTTGACTAGTCCAACTGACCACTGGGACCCACTAGTCAGTGGCACAGTTTTAATCCCCGGTTTAATTTAATTCATTGGTTAATTAAAAGGGCACGGGGCCCACTTGTCATTGACCTAGGGTTAATCTAACCTAGGTGATTAGGGCCCTAATGGCCAAGGTGGCCGACGGCTAACCGCTGGTGCCACTAGGCACGGCGGCGACATGACGGACTAGCTTCCTGGCCACGGGGAGGCTCGCGGAGGGCTTCATTCGGCTGACCGTGCTCCCGCGCATCCTCTACAGCACTCGGGCGACACGGGGATGGAAGGATATGAGGCTGTCGACGAGCGGCATGGTGGCCGGAGCTCAGCTCAACGGCTCGGGGAAAGGAGCATGGGCAAGCAACGGCGACGACGAAATCGAAGATGGTTCATGGCGGCCGTAATCAATGAAGACGGCGCGATTTGTCTGCTCCAGTGGCTTCTGGCTGGCGATCTTCTGCACGGAGACTAATTAGTCGACGGCGAGGCGGGTTGACATGGCTGTGTGGCTTCGGGGAGGCTGGGGGCACGACGGTGCACGTCGGCGTGCTCCGGCGGCTCTCGGGCAGGTGTGGAATCAATGAGGGAGAGAAAGGGAGAGACGCCAGGGAGAGGGGGAAATGGACCACGGCTTTGAGGCGGTCTCCGTGGCGTGGAGATAGGCCTCGGGGTGTACTAAAAGCGCCTCGGCATCAAGGTGGCGTCCACGGAGCGCTCTGCTGCCTCCAGCCAACAGCTTATTGGGGGAGGGGAGGAAGACGACAAGAATGGGCTGCTGGGCTGGGCCGGCTTGGGTTGAGTTGGGCCAGAAGCTAGGTAAGCCCTTCTCTCTCTTTTCTTTCTGTTTTATTTATTTTTTACTTTTGTTTTGCTCTGGTTTAAATACCAAAGCATTTTTACAAATCCACAAAACTTTATCTTGGACTTAGGTGACATAGAACTATCCACTCCCAAGTTTTGAAGATTTTTGGAATTCAAAATATTCAAATTCAAATTCAAATAGGGGTTTTATTTAATTTCCAAGGCTTGTTTGGACTTTTGTAAAATTCCATGAGCATGACTTGGGTCCCACAACACATGGAACATGATCATGCACATTTTTAGATATTTTACAAAGGTTCAAATGGATTTTTGGAAAAAAGTTTTATCTGGCCATTTAAATAAAATCATTTGGGGCTTTTATCTTTCCCCATTTCAATTTCTTTTTGAAATTTTTACATGATGCAATGAAGCACTTGAATCCTAGCACATACCTAAACTGGGGTTGTGACATTAGTTTATCTAAACAAAGCCTCCTGTAAAGAGGAAAAAGCATAACACTCACTCATGCACCAAGATCACATAAAGCAGTTTTGACATAATTATTCTTTATGGAGCAAGGAATTGTGGGTATACCTGTATCACCAAGCTTCTCAGGAATCTTGCCACTGAAATAGTAGTTAGCAAGCATAGTATATATTGCCTCATTAGGGACTTTTTTTGTTAGTAACAATATCTTTCATAAATCTCGGATAAGGAGGTAACTTAATAGCATCAGTCAAAGGGATTTGAAGAAAAAGAGGTTTCATCCATTCACAAAATTTATTATAGTGCTCTTCTTCTTTGGTTTTGAGAGACTTACATGGAAAGGGCATGGGTTTCTTTACCCATGGTTCTCTTTCCTTCCCATGTCTTCTTGAAATGAAGTCTTCTCTGGTACATTTCTTGCGCTTATCGGGTGCTTCTTCTTCTCGCACCTCTGAAGGATCATTCCTCTCGTTATCTTTTTCAGGCTCATCATCGTCTTCAGTTTCAGCATCGGAGGTAGATATACTATTCGGATCAACAACAGGCTCTTCTTCAACTATGGAATCATTTGAATTGTCAGCTTCCTTGTGTTTCTTATTATTCTTCTTCTTCTTCGGAGAGCTAACAATTTGTTCTTCCTACACTTGAGAAACTTGCTCGATCCTCTTTGGATGCCCCTCTGGATAGAGAGGGTCCTGGGTGTGTGTTCCACCCCGAGTCTATATACCATAGGCATATAAATTATCTTGTTTGGCATTTTTAGCAATCAAATATTTTTGCACATCAGAAATTTGTTCAAGAAGAGTTTGAACCATATGAAAGTGCTTAACAAGACATTTAACATCATTGACTGTTATACCTAGAACATCAAGCAAAATTTTGATAGCAAGGGTATTATCATGGAGCTGACTTTGAATCCTCATATTAAAGTGATTTTTCTTCAAAATAAAATTATCAAGCTCATCTAAACATTGATCAGGAGGCTTACCTTGAGGGATGTCACTTGCATTGGAATCTAAAAGAGAGTGTACCCCTACCATAGGAGGGTGAGTATTGGGCTCACACAGCTTCTCAATAGGAGGTAGATTCTTCACGTCTTCAGCTTTAATACCTTTCTCTTTTATAGACTTCTTCACTTCTTACATATCCTCGGGGATTAGGACAAGCATGACCCTATTATTTGGTGGTGGAGGTGGTTGTGGGACGGACCAATCTTCGTGGTTCTTTCCAATCTCGAACATTAGTTCTTCAGCATCGTCCGGTGTTCTTTCCCTGAAAACACAACCAGCACAACTATCCAAATAGTATCTAGATTCATCGGTTAGACGAGCATAAAATATATCAAGTAATTCATTCTTAGGGACTCCATATCCCGGTCTAGCCTTGATCAAACTGCAATACCTTCCCCAAGCTTTAGGGAGGTGCTCATCCTACAACTGTTTAAAGTTATAAATTCTTTGTAAAGCAGCATGTTGCATGTGAGCAGGAAAGTACTTATCAACCAAAGATTGATCTAAATCTTGAGGACTCTTAATGGAAACATAGGGTAGTGCATCATACCATGCTTTAGCATCTTCCTTCAAAGAGAAAGGAAGAAGCTTAGTCACATAAAAGTTTTGTATCTTCTCATCGGTAGTAAACAAGCCACCCGACTCAGTGAATTTGGTCAGGTGTGCAATAGCATCATTGTTTTTTCTGCCATAAAAGGGGTCAGCTTCAACTGTAGATATAAGTGAAAGATCAACAGAGAAATCATAATCAGGATCATTGATGCATATAGGAGATGTAGAAAATTCAGGATGAGGAGTAATCTTGTTCTTCATGGAGTGTTTTTCAAGCAGTTTCTTAACAGCACCAGGTTCAGAGTCGGCACACTCTGTAAGTTCCTTGCATAAATCATCATCAAGAATAATATAATCATCCTCAAGGAGTCTCTCCTTGAGTTCATTCAAGTCTGGGTAACCAAAGACTTGCAAGTGGAGTAATGTGTAGCAGGAGTTTCAGTCTCGGACTGTTCTGCAGCCTTAGCATTTGAGATTCAAGATAGCGACCAAGAAAACCAGTTTCATCATGAGTAGTAGAATCATCATCATAAGTATTAGACATAGTGGCTGACTCAGTAGAAGCAGCATGTGGTGGTGGTGAAGCAAACTTACTTATAATCGAAGGTGAATTAAGTTTAGCACTAGTGCTCATAACAGTACCTTTTCTTGTAGTGGATGGTAAGATCAAAACCTTGGGGTCTCCTTTCTCGGAATACTTCAAGTAGACTTGTAAATAAAGCTATGCTCCCCGGCAACGGCACCAGCAAACAGTACTTGATAACCCTCAACTGTAGGGGATCGAGATAGTCTTCGTGGGTAAGAATAACCCAATTTACAGATTCGAATCAAGGGGAGCCAAAGAATACTTACAAGCTTTATCAGTTGAGTTGTCAATTCAACCACGCCTGAAATACACTTTCTTGCAACGAGAAATTAATAGCAATGATGATAATGGTAGTGAAACAGCGAAAGTAAAAAACAAAAGTAAACAACTAGTAACCAGCAGGATTAAAACACTGTAGGCTAGGGAGATGGATGGTTGGGCGCTGCTTGGATGAGACTAAACATGTAATAGATTCTAACACGGGGCAATGCACACAGAAAAGCAAGGATCATCTAGTCAAAACCAAACATTAGGCATGTATCCCGTAGGTAGTTGTACGTGCTTGCAATAAGAACTTGCACAACATCTTTTGTCCTACCATTCCGCTACAAACGGGGCCAAAAGGAACTTATGGAGATTAAGGAGCTCCTGTCAAAGAGCACCAGAACAAAGCATTAACACTCAATGGATACATGAAATCCTAAAATTATAGTCCATCCCCTTTGGTGTCCTAAGCTGTAACCTTTGGGATCGCTGGTTCCGGGCCATAATAGGTGCATACAACTCATAGATAGGATCAAGAACACAAATAAACTCATTAAAACACAAGTGGTTCAGATCTGAAAACATGGCACTCGGGCCCAAGGTGACAAGCATTAAGAGAAACAAGTTGTAGCAAAGATGATAAACACCATACTAGATGATAGGCAACATGACCCCAACAATCTGACGAACTATTACATGATCTAACTCATCCAATCCCTACCATCCCCTTTGACTACAGCAAGGAATTACTCACACATGAAAGGAGAAGTCATGGAGGATGAAGGAGTGACAATGGTGATGGCGATGGCGATGATATCCCCTCATCGGAGGCAAAAACAGCCTCCAGATTAGACCTCCTGGAGAAGAACAAAGGGTGGCGGCAGCTCCGCAACGAGAATTGGGAAAGCGACTTATGTTCTGGGGTTTCCTCGCGACGGGAATAAATAGGAGTCCTGGTAGGGCACCAGAGGGGGGAGGACCCACCCAGGCGGCCTCCCGGCACGGCCAGGGGTGGGGCCGTGCCAGAAGGGCGCCTGGGGCCCCCTGGCTTGTTGGGAATGTGCCCTAGAGGCAAATAAAATATGTTTTATTGGCATATTCCATTAGTTCATAATATGTTTTATACTATGCTATAACTGTATTAAGCGGAAACCTTAATACAGGTGTGGTATACAAACAACCAGGTCCCTAGTTAACTCTAGTATACTAGTCCAATGGGCGATTGATGATCAAGGTTTCCTGATCATGAGACAAATAAGTCCGTTAGCAATGGAGTCGTATCATTGGGATAATGATATGATGGACATACACCCACCAGAAGTGTTGCGATGTGATGAAGTCACATAGTTCGACATTGCGATAACTATAACGTAGTGACCAGATCCTTTGACAGTAATGATCATACGTAATTGTCATCTATGAGGAGACTTTGGTTTCTATCCCACCGCCTGAATAAAATATGCTGGCCATAACGGTGCACTTTGGGTATTCCGAAATAGATGGTTGATGAGTACGCAAATAGATCAAAGCGGTATTTGTCCATCCGAGTGACGGATAGGTACTCTGGGCCCAATCGGTGATATTGCATCATAAAGTTTGCGCAAACATGCGACTGGGTCACGGAGTTGTATTATCATGGGAATGAGTAAACTTGTTTGTTGAGAACGAGGACGAACTAGGTATATTGGATACCGATGATTAAACCTCAGACAGGAAAAGTACCATAGGACAAAGGGAACAGGCACACGGTTAACGGATCCAATAGCGATAGAATTTCATTCGATGGAAGCGCAGGGGCTATCAAGGATTGTAACCAGGTCCAATTGATTAGTCATTGATCAATGAGATTGTCTTGATCATGTCTTCTGTTTCCCGGACCATAGGGTGTTACACTTAAGGGTATTCGACGTAGTAAGGATAGATTCGGGATCACCGGAGAAATAGGAGAGAACACCGGAATTGTTCCGGTGAAGGCCGGAAGTTGTTCTGGGTATTTTGAAAGGTTCAAAATATATTTAATAATGTTTAATTAATGCTTTATTATTTAATTATCTGAATTAAATATTAAAATATAATTAAATATAATTAAAAATGAATTAAAAGGCATATGGGCCTCATAGGGCCCATTAGGGGGACAGGGAGTCCTCCCCCATGGGCCATGGCGCCATAGAGGGGCCCACCCCTTTATTTGGTGCGCCATCCCCCCTCCCTTGGGATTAGTCCCACCCCGGAAGTGAAGGGAGGGTGTCACCCCTCCTTAGCCTATATAAGGAGGGGTAGAGGTGCCCTTTTTATTCATGATTTTTTGAGAAAAGTTCTCTTCTCTCTCTTCCTCCTTTCTCCTTCCTTGCGTGGACTCCCCTTGTTTGGAGTCTATACTTGGTTGGGGATTTCTCCACCATACTAACTCAGTCGTGCTGTTGGAATCGGGATCCGAATCCATCTTCTTTCCGCTGCTCTACTGGTTCGGAGCCCGGAGGGACGTCGGGTATATTGTATGTGTATAATCCCGCGACGCGCTACACTTGTGGCGCTACTTCATCGTCGTGGACGTATTGTGGCGTCTTCACCGACAACGTTCCGACGGGGACGCAATCTCGTCATCGGTCTCAAGGACCGGGTGGCTATTGGAGTCATCGTGGAGTTGTGCAGCATCGGGGATTGGCGGTACGACTACACCAACCACGTTCACGCGGGAACGTTTCCCGCTTAAACGGCTACATACTGGTATGTGAACCTATTCCATCCGTTACTTGCATCAGCATAGCATAGGTCTTGGGATTGGGTATCGTAAGTTATGGAAAATTTTGTGTTTTCTGCCCCGAACCCCAACATGGCTTCCCTCTAGCCACACTTCTGGCTCAGGGTCCCTTCGGGTGCGTGGATTTTCTATGGTTTTCCTAGAATTTTCCGAGACACCTAAAAATCCATATTCCTGCACACAAGAAAACCATACAGGCAGCTCTGCTAAAAACAGCGTCAGTCCGGGTTAGTTTCGTTCAAATCATGCAAGAATGAGGCCAAAACAATAGAAAAAGTGGTTGGAAAAGTAGAAACATTTGAGACGTATCACTGGTCCACTGGGCTGGCAAAGCATTGGCTTGTTTTCTAAGCAATCATCTTCGCCATCGCCCTGGCGCTGGCTTCACGAGGCTCAAGCATTCCTCAGGAGGGGAGGAGTTTTTCTCCTGGGGAGGCCCTTGGTCTTCACAAGGCTCGGGTCTTCATCCTCGCTAGCAGCTCCCCAGGCGAGGGATCGGCGGGGGGCTCGTGCTGAAGAAAAGATCCGCGGGGCTGAGGCTCCTTACGAAGGGTGCCGCTTCGCGGCACCACCTCAGGCTCGGGAGGCAGAGCTTCCTCGCGAAGCCATGAATCTGGTGGCCTGGCGAGGGCTTGTGCTTCATCGTGATCTTCGGTCAGGAGGAGGCTTTGTGAGGGGGCGCCTCACGATCTGGCTTCTCGGTATCTTGATTTTCCATGACCCTCTCGCCAGGTGGCAAAAGGAAAGAGCGGCACCACCCCTTTTGGGCTCTTAAGCGAGGCGAGCAGCCGCAAACGTCTCCGTTGTGGTGCTTCTTGGCTCGCTTGGTCGACGTAGGAAGCTTCGGTGGTTCCCAGATGGCTAGACTACGAACTCTGCGTGTCGAGGCGCCCTGCTATCTAGGGAGACATGGCTCATCTGCGCCCGTCGCGGCCTCGCGATGATTCGCCTTTGTCAGACCTGTGGGAAAAAAAGGGGCCAGCCTCAGATGTACAATCCTGAGGAGCCTGTCAGCTAGCTTATAGCATTGAGCCGAATTGGCTTTGTCATATGAAACCTTTACTTAATGCATGAATGAAGCTGGAGTGTTTAGAGGATTTCTCCTTTAGGATTATTTGTGTTCTTCAGCTGCTGCGCCTTTTTCTTCAGGAGTGTGTCCCCTTCGCGAGGCGGTCATTCACGAAGCCTGGCTTGAAGAAGCCTTGGCGATTTATGTATTGTCCTTTAGGAGTGTTACACCTTCGCAAGGAGGCTCTTCACGAAGCTTGAAGATACTCTCTTCATGACCACCTTCGTGTGGCAGATGTTCTTGCAAAGTAGGGCCACTCAGGAGGGTGGTTGACTTGGTCTCCCGAACTCGAGGAGTTGACGAGCCGATCAGGAGGTCGTCCTTCAGCTGGGCGCGGCTTCGCATCGGAGGGCATTGGTTGATGAGCGAAGCGCGAGCCGGGTTCTTCCTTCGTCCTGAGGAGAGTGAGAAAAACTTTGCCTTTCCCGCAAGCGTGAGATTGAATGGCAAGCATTCTTCATGCTATCATTTTGCCTTAGGGGGAGGTTGGTCTGGAGGTGAAATCCTCTTCAGGAGGGTGCACATGGTGCCGTGGCTTTGGAAATGACGGCTCGGGAAGATATTATTGACTTACTTGCGAGGGTGAGGCCTTTTGGTGTAGCACTTGTCCTTGCTCGAGTCCCAGGAGGAGCGTCGCGACGGCGCACCTTCGTGAGGACAAGGAGCGGGCGCCCTGTTCACGAGGTCGGGTGATGCCCTCGCGAGGATAAGAAGCTGGTGCCTTGTTCAAGAGGTCGGCCGGCGTCTTCTGTGCAATCCATGCAAGGACGAGGGCTCAACAGGCTCAGGAAGCTACATCCTTCGTGGGCTGTTGTAGCAAGCGGAAGTTCCCGCTCTTTGCCTCTTCACGCGCCCCAAGGACGGGGTTCTCACGACTGAGATTCCCACCAGTGTGATTCACGAGGAGATTTCTTGCTTGGCGCTTATGGGGATGTCGAACACGAGGGAGTGCTCGTGTAACAAGGTCTTGATCCTCTCGGATCTTCCGTGCATGGGGAGTATGACGTGGTCTGGCTCCTTTTAGTTCTCCCGGGAGTCTTCACGAGGCGCCTCTTGCGAGATCTAGATCACAAAGCAGGCCTTAGTGCCCTCAGGTTTCTTGCTTGATGGGTGTCGGAGGGCCTTTGTGAGCTTCCATGCGCGAGGGCATGCTCGCGAGGCGAACTCGTCGCCCCCGCGCTTTGGCTCCGGGTGCTAAAGGGCCTTCATGATCTGTCGTGCACGAGAGCATGCTCGCGAGGAGAACTCGGTGCCTTCAGGCTTTGCCTGTTTTCTGCGTGTCGGAGGGCTTTCACGAGTTGTCGTGCGTGAGAGTAGGCTCACGAGGCAAACTCAGCAACTTCGGGCTTGGTTTCGGGTGCCGAAGGGCCTTCACGACCAGCCGTGCACAAGAGCATGCTCGCGAGGTTGGACTTGGCGCCTTCGGGCTTGGTTTTTCGAAATATCTAAAACAATTTTCTGCGAGTGCAGAAGACATCCCACTCTGCGCCATGGTAGCCCCCACTCATGAAGTGCACGGGGAAGTCGATGGTCGCGACGTGTTTCATTTGTTGTGAAAGTTGATCGCAAAAAGGGATGCATGAAAACATGAAAGGGTGACTGGCCAGTCATGCAAGAAAGAATGCTCAAAAAAGATCAAGTGCTTGGAAAATGCAAACAAAGGGTTTTTATTGCAATTTTTGCTGGCGGGCTAAGTTTTTACAATCGGTGGGGCCGAAAAAAGTGGGGAAAACGCAAATGGTGCAGCCGATACAGTGAACTGGGGGCGAGGTGTCGCATCCAGTGGATGGCCTCAAGTATCAGGGGGCTGATGGTGTCTTGCTGACACTGCCCGTTGGTTACCCCAAGTGGAAGGTTGAGATAAAGACAGTGGCAAATTTACCTCAGTAAAGATAACAAGGTCTATGTCTCCAATAGGACTCCAAGAAATACAAGTAGGTGTCAATGGCGCCAGAAGTTTGCCTAAGGATTCGAGGTTAACGTGGACCTGCACACAGTAACAAATAACTTTGCTCCCAACAAGTCAGAGAGGTTGTCAATCTCTCCGGTCTTGTTGTTTACAAAGGATCAAAACACAAGTGGAAATAGTAGTGGTGGTTGTAAAGGAAAGTCAACAAAAGCAATAAAGATTAACGGTGTAAACTATGGTGTAAATATGAACCGGGGTCCCATGACTTTCACTAGTGATGTATCTCTCCCAAAAGACGATAAACAACTATGTTGGATAAAAAAATTACAGCTTAGCAATTGAAAGAATTATGAACGCACCGCAATGCTAATTATGCTACAAGAAAGCTAGAGGCTCAATCGTATGGGCAGTACGCTGAGACAAGCAGACCGTTTATTCATCAGCATCTACTCACTAGTCATCCACCTTTTGATATATATCCAGAACATCTCGCTGGTATTAAGTTGTGAATCCTAGCCAAACTGTAGGATCAAACCAACACACAATTGCATTAACATACTATGTGTAAGGTAAACAATCCTTGCAACCGCAGTTACAAGCACTGTTGTTTTCTCCCTGGTGGCAATAGCATATCCCCTAGTCTCATGTTTCTGTCACTCAAGCTAGACATCGGGGACATGAATCCACAGTCATGCATAACGCTCCCTCTTGGAGTCACGATCTAGTACTTGGCCAAAGAAATAAAAAGCAATGGAGAACATGCAAGAATACTCAAGAACTAAAACATAAAGGGTAAACCAAATATATTACTCATCACAATTCGGACATAATCTCATAATCCATCGGATTCCAGCGAACACAACATAGCAACATAGAAACTAGTACATAGATGCCTTGATCATGTAGGGCAGCTTACAAGGGATAAGAATTGAGTCACAAGATTGGACAAAAGACATCACATAGCTACTGATCATGGACCCATGGTCCAAGAGGGACTACTCACAGCACATCCGAGAAGCGCTCATGGTGGTGTAGAAGCTCCCGGAGATCAATCCTCCCTTCGGCAGGGTGCCGGGAAAGGGTCTTCTGGCGACCCCGATCTCGGGATCGTGGCGGTAGTGGAAGAGTGGTGAAAATCGCGTAATGGAGGGCCTCATGAGGGTTTTCGGAGCGAGAGGTAAATATAGGCGGAAGGGGGGCACCAGGGGGGCCCCACCTGACCAGGCGGCCAGGTGTCGCGGCCCCACCCTAGGTCGCACCAGGGGCCCGCCTGGTGAGGGGGGCACCCCTCCTGCTTCCCTTCAGGCTTCTGGAGTCTTTCTGGCTGCTGATTTTTTTTATATGATTTTTCTTGATTTTTTCGAGCACTTTAATAATTGCTATTTTCCTGCAATGCACGGAAAACAGCAGACAGAAACTGGCACTGGGGCACTGAGTTAGTAGGTTAGTCCAAATATGTTGAAAAAGGTATGAAAGTGTAGCAAAACATATTGCAAAGTCACCAAAATAAGCATGGAACAAGCAGAAATTATAGATACATCTGGAACGTATCAACATCCTCAAGATTAATTCCTGCTCGTCCTCGAGCAGGTAAATGATAACAAAGATATATTTTTTTGGTGATAGGCTACCAAAAAATATTTGACTTTTGAATTATAGCAAGTAAGATAGGCAATTAAGGTCAAGAGAATAACAACAAAGAGTCTATATCTAGTATTGAAACTAGCAAAGTAAGAACATAAATGTGCAAGAGCTCTCGCTGTCCGTGACTCGAATGTCTCCAGTCGGTGTTTGCCTGCAAGAAATGGGAGATGGATTTAGAGCATAAAAATAAAATATAGTTAATTGAGAACTCAATATACTAAAACTTCACACTTGGTCTCCTTTGGAATCTTATTATGACTCGTCCCCAGACCACTAGTCAGACAGAAGTCAAATTGATCCTCTCCCTTTCGATTTTGAGCACTCATGTAATGAATGAGCGTGAGCAAGATATGTTGGCACTTAGGATGGCAACTAGAATAATGATGGGGAAGTAAAAAAAGGTGTGAAAGTCTCACATCAATGAGGATAATCATAGGCGAGAGAAAGCCAAAATATAGATATGATGTGAGGAGTAGGGATTGCCATGCAACGGATGCACATATGAGCTATGGGAAGCTCTCCAATGGAACAAGTGGGGGTGCATCCAACTTGCTTGCTCAATAAGACCTAGAGCTCATTTGAGGAGGCTCATTAGTGAAAGATACAAGCCAAGTTCTATAGTGTAAGGGTCCCCACATAGTTATGCATGAATGATATGAAAACTCTCTATGGAGTATAAATACTATTTGGAGCACGACTGTCGGTCTTTCAAAAGGAATATTACTGTTGCCCCTTCTCTCTTTTTATTTCTTTTTTTCTTTATTTTTTCTTTTTTGTGGCCTCATTGGCTCTTTCCATTTATCTCTCATTTGTCCACTTTGGGGTGTTTTATTTTTCCTCTGGAGGGGGTTCGAGTTGAAGGTCAGCGCCACGAAGCCCGCCGGTGTGGAGGTCGTTCCTGGCGTAGAACACCTCCAAGTTACAAGGAGGCATGGCGACGATGTGGAGTGGAAGCGGAGGAGCCTCTCTGGTCGCGTGGTCGCGTTGCGTTGTTTGAAGATGGGGAAGGTGAGGCCCGACGCTGAGGCTCGTTTGGCGTTGATGGCGACGAGGCGACGTAGCCGGAGGTGAAGAGGTGTGGGGCCATATCGGCCCGAGGCACATGCAGATCCATAGCCCCCACGCGGAGAGGGTGGGCCGCGTCGTCTCCCTCGTATGCCGATGGAGTCGTCTCTTCTCCTCGGTGACCTTTCGGTGACGTTGGGGACGCGTAGGCATCGACAAAAAGAAGGAGACGAGCGTGCTGGTCCTCCTGAATGGTCTGGAAAGGTGGTTGGAGTAGTGTAGGCATTGGTGCGGCTGGTGCCGCGGTGGTTTGCGGCGCTCGTTGGACGAGGGGCCGGTCGGACAGAGCCTCTTGGTCTCCCGCGGCATTGTCGTTGATGGGCTTGTCGCGAGTGCAGGTGCTGGTGGCAACTCCAACGCCCTCGTGCGGCTTCTTTCGCGTTAGCCGCGGGTGGTCGTGGCCTTCTCAGCGTGCGTCGTGACCATGGCGATGTCGAGGTCTAAGACGAAGATGAAACACCCCTACTTGGCGCGCCAAATGTCGGAGAGATTTGTTTCGAAGTTAATCCCCCAAAACCTTAGTTTGAACACTAGGGGGCTAGATCTGTCAGGGGGATGGGCCAAGCCCATAACCCGGCATTAGATCTATGGGCCGACTCACCTGCGGAAGGCCCACAAAGAAGACCCGGCCACGGTTCGGCTGCGCCAAGGAAACAAGATCAAAGCCGTAAAAGGAATTCGACTTACCTTGTATAGCTTATAGCATATTTGTAAAAGTAGAATAGGAATCCACCTCGTCTCGGAGTTGGACTCAAGGAATCCCAGGTTCTGGCGCCTATATAAGCCGAGGTCCATGGGATCCAGAGCAGGGAACAATCTCAGCCTAAGATAGGACTAGACACTTTTCGGTGTAACCTAGCTCTTCTTTCGAGAGTCGGAACCCATAATAATAGCAAGCAGGAGTGGTATTTTACCTCGAGACAAAGAGGGGCTGAAACCTGGGTAAATCGCCGAGTCTCTTGTCAATGTCGATTCTCTTGATGAAATCGCCTAGCAGCAAAGGTCCCATGTTAAGTTCGACTCTTCGGACATCTGTCGTGACTTTCCCACGATAGTTCGTGCCCACCGTGGGGCCTGCGCTCGCAGGTGCTGAGATTCTGGAGGGAGCTCTACAAGGCATGGAGGGATTCGTCGCTGGACGGATCACTAAAACCCGGCGAGGAAAGATCTGCATCGATGTTTCCACTTGGGGCTCTGAAGCCAATTCCATCGAATCAGGGTTTCGGTTCCAGACCGGATGCATCCACATCTTCATTGGCCAAACAGACAGAGCCAAAACAGAGACGAGTCCAGAAGCCACCACAGAGACCTCAAGCCGGCTTTTCGTCATGTCTTATGGCCTGAAAAACGCATCGTCCACCTATCAGCAAACAAGTGGCCCTCCAGGTATGAGTCGGCCAAATACCGCTCCCCATCATGCCTTCGTAGGATTCATCGGTGGGTCCCAGAGCCGAAACACGCCGTTGAGATCCCGACTCACAACGACCTAGAGAATCTCTCTGATGTCGGCTCATACCAAGAAGAGGATCAGTATGAAGACACCGGGTCGATTCGATCCGTCAAACAAGGGGGACTCGGATCTGACCCAAAGGAGTGGAATCCAGATTTCCCCTATCTTAAGTCCACTCGGGAAGCATCCTCCCCCGCAGCAGATAATCAAAGGCGACGACACTCTTTAGAAGATAGGAGCCCAGCTCCTGAAGCCGACGACATCCAGAATCTGTCAGATGACTCAGACACACAAACCACCAACGTATGGCAACGATTGAGCCGAAACAGAGCCGATCCTGATCAGGAATTGGAGGAATATCAGGAAAAAACGACAAGGTTGCAGAAGGAGATAGTTTGGGAACATCAAAATCTCACAGAAGCTCAGGACCGGCTCTCGCAGCAATTACAGCACTACAACCTCCAAGAGTCGATAAGCCACCGGCTCACACCCATATCCAACACGCTGAAACGTATAAAGGAGGTAGCCGAAGACCTGAGATTGCTCGTAGATGCGGCCGTCAGCTACACCGAGTCCAACGAAGCAAGGTACGGGATAGTCCCAAGCCAAACGCACAATAAGAAGCGCAAACGCCTCAGCAACAATCATCCCCAGAGCCACGCACACCCATCCCAGCAGGAAATAAGGTATCAGGACTGCGCACAAACCATCCAAGAAGCTTTCCCTAAGCACTCCAAACCTGGTCGCCCTGCTAAACACACCTGGGGACAGTGCTCCTTCATGCAAGAATGCAGACGCCTAATCGAGGAAAGCATCCAAAAGGCAAACCAGTATGACGAAGCCCCTGCCGGCTCGTACTACTAAAGGAGATCAAGAACATGGACCCGCCCGCAATAAAGAGCCGGATTTTCATTTCTTGTTCTCAATGTAAGTCGATCGCATCAGGCCATCACCAAATTTAAATAAATAAAAAAGTCGATCTCCGATCGCAATCGGCTCTCGCCATAAATAAAGACGATCTCCGATTGCAACCGGCTTTTGCAATAAATAAAGAAGATCTTCGATCTCAATCGGCTCTCGCCATAAATAAAGACGATCTCCGATCGCAATCGCCTCTCACCATAAATAAAGACGATCTTCGATCACACCCGGCCATCACCATAATTAAAATCAAATTTGGTCGCAAACAGGCTATCGCCATAAAGTCGACTTCGTCGCACCGGCTCTCGTCACTCTTATGCATAAAATAGATTTTCATATTGCATAGTCTTTCATACATATTGCATCATATTACATCACATTGCATGTTGCATCATAAATCGCATAAATTCTCAAAGACCTGGGGCTTGATCAAACCTTTACCGGCTTTGAGCATGTATATTGCTTTGATAAGCGAAAAAGCCGGTGTATACATGTAAAAATTCACATGTGTTTGTTTTGATAAGGGATAAAAAGGGGGTTTGATGGCTCCCATCGACTCTTAAAAACCGAAGATATCCTGGCATACACATGACTTGGCCACGCCACCCAGCCTGTACAGTTTAGAGCTTCCATAACTAATGTGCAACCGGTTGGTCTAAACTTCGAGGTTTACATAAACCATCTATCAAATTTAGTCCTAAGATTCGGGCACGCTAGTTACTGGAAAGCCGGCTCTACATAGATGTTTTGACTTTTTCAACCAATAATATCTCTCAACGCGAGAAGATGAGGTATAAGTCGACTTCTACTAGCCTTTACATTACATTCCTGCATTTCCAGCATCATGCATAATCACAAATTTTTCTCACGGATAAAAGTTAGACCTATGTGACTCGGCACAACCACTCAGGTGCATATACCGACTCATCGGGACTACACTTTGAAGTTTCTCCTCAAGCTAAGACCCGGCACCGCACACGGATACGTGCACCGACTCTTGGGGGAAAACACTTCAAAAAATTCCTTATCACAAGGTCTTGGCATTATGGAACATACGCCGACTCTTCTGCCTACAAAAACAATTGTTTACAATTGTAGCAAATAAAGGTATAGAAACAGGCTCAGCTGAGATCAAAGTCTCTCAAAGGAAAACGACTACCATAAGTCGACAAAGCACAAAGACAAAAGATGAAGATCGACTTATGCCATAAAAAAGGTCCACATTCAGAAGCCACCAGGCAAAATCCAAGACAAGGTAGCATAAAAATTACTTGACCAATACACTGGTCACAAGCCACGGGACATGTCTCCCAATATTACAAACCCGGCAGTACGGCCGTATCAAATGTATCATAATGTTTTTTCAAAGCTAATTCGACAGAAGCCTACGCTTGGTCACCGGCTTTGTTTTGTGAAGACGACCCGGTAGCACATGCAGATAATATGAGGACATTACACATCTCAACCAAGTTTGCACCAGAGATGTCATCCATCTTCAGCTCATCTTCTTCCGCACCTGAAGCCGGCTCAACAGAACCAGCCGGCTCTGGGACTTTCTTTGGAGACGGAAGAAGAGCAAACTCGGTTGGAGCCGGCAGATCGACTCGGCGCCTCTTGTTGGACTCATCATAGCCGGCTTCTAAAGAAGACAGCTCCATACCATCAGCTATCTTCGTTGCGGCAGAACGAGTCTCTCTACGAATTTTGGTATGATCATCCTTGGAGAAATTCAAATTGGCGGCCTTGATGTTGCGACAGAAACTACCAATGGCTTTTTCGACTCACCGAATATTGCCGACACGAGTCGGTTGATGTTGCCTTTTAGCGTTTCCAATTTCTTCTCAACCGACTCAAGCTTCCTCTCGGCCGCATCACGCTGGGCCTGCATATCATCAGACGCCTTTGAAAAAGCATTTTGAACTTCAACAGAATCAGCTTTGACCTGAGTTAGCTCATCCTCCTTCTTCTTCAGTTCATCATGAAGCTGATCGACTTGCCTTTCAGCTTGTTCACGCTTGGCCACTTCGGCTCTATAAGTCTCCTCCACCTGACAAGCATCATTACCGAGCTTCAAAGCAAGAGCCTGTCCAAAAAAACAAACAAAAAATTACTAAGTATCTTCTTAGACACATTGCCCAACCAGCTACTTGGGGGCTACACCTTCAAAATTCTAACCCGGTGAGATATAATCATATCTCACTGACTCATGAGGGCTACAGCTCAAAAATTCTTTCGACTCTGGCATTTTTACCGACTTATGATGATAACAAATCAGATTTCCCCTAGAAACATAACCCACCATGGTTTTTTCAACAAACCATGCCAGCTTATGGGGGCTACAGATACTATATCACACAGAGAGCATAGAAAGATACCTCATATTGTTGTCGGAGCTGGACAACATGTCATGTTTCTCGGTAGTACAAGCCAGTGACCGCTTATATAACTCCTCAAGAGAAGATTTCTCAGAAACTAGCTCACGCGGCCGACTCTTCACCTGCTCTTTACTATCCACCACTTTGGTCAACACTGTTTTAGCAGGTGGGATGCGCTGGTGAGTCCCTGTTATCGTGACTTCATCATCAATCACCTTCTCCAAAGGAGTCGGGGTCGAACCTGGGGTCGTCTTAACAGCTGCAGATCGAGCCTCTGTTTTCTTGGCTCCAATATCGGGAGAATTATCCTTGTAGAGGTCCGAAGGACTCGAATCAGATAAGCCAGCCTTCTTCAAATTCTCAGTCTCCAGCAAATCTGCCAACTCCTTTATGACTTCAGAGTCGGCCAAATACATCCGAGCACTGTTCAAAGGAAAACACACGACTCGTCAGAAAGGTACACATAAGTAGAGAAAGTCGGCACAACAATAAAGACACTCACCCGCGGTTGATGGGGATAGGTGCCTGGGCAGATGATCCTTCAGAAGAAAAATTGCCGACTTGCGGTGGCTCATCCCTAAGATTTCCCGACTCACGAGCGGGAGTCGACACATCAGCGGTCTTGCCTCGAACACGTCGAGGTTCATTCTCCAGAATTAAGAGAGGGTCCTATGAGTCGGTACTACGGGTACGCCTCTTTGAGCCCTGCGCATATGGGGCAAGATATAACATAAGGATACAAAAATCCTACAAAATAAGAAGATCGGGCAAAGATACATACCTGTGGGTCTACATTCTGACTTTCCTTTTGAGAGTCAGCCTCGACAGGAGGAACTTCATCTTGCTCCACCTCCTCTTCTCCCTCTTCCTCCTCATTATCGACCGAGTCACCCTACGAAAGACGAAAAGAGTCAGAAAAGAAATGCACTACATAAAAGAAGAACGATCGACTCTTCCTGTATGACTCGGACTCTTAGCACTGCCAACAAAATCTTGTCCTGCAGCCCACCATGGGTCGTCATCCTGGAAGAAAGGAGAGTCGAAAATTCAAAAACACTTCAAACAAACAGCAAAACAAAACATATGGCGAGAACATACCTCTGGAGCTGGGTTAGCTATACAGAACGGAGCCAGACCGACTCTCTTCAAATCCTCGAGACGCTCCTGGAGAAACTTCTTGCAAGCTCTTGCTAACTCATCGGGAGAAAGTTCATTATGAGCAAAACACATCGGATCATCTTTCCCGGTGTACTCGCACATAAGACGATCTCTTATACTGAGAGGTTGTGATAGAGGCGAAGGTGTCCCGATGTTTCGATGAGATGGTGGGGATCGATTATGGTGGAGGCGACTTTCACGATCCGACTACGAACGTGCGAAGACGTTGCGCCTTAGCGATCGCTAAACCAACTCCGAGAGGTTATTGATCCCGCGGATGCACGATCAACCTGACCACGAAGGTCTAATTCCTGCAAGCAATCGAAGAACAAGCAAGAACTAAGAATTGCAATCTGGATATTGCGAATATAAGATGAATGATTACGAAAGTTGGGGTTCCAATGAGGTCTTGGCCTGGTCGGATGACACAAACGAAGAGCTCGAAGTTGCGGCTATGGCTAACTTAAATCTAATTAAAACCCACGTCTAAACGACGCCCTAAGGGCTGTATATATGGGGGAACAGAGGGGATTTTCGTGACCCCTTGGAGGTGGGGTCCGAAAACAACCCTAACTCGGTTTCCCCACACATACGGACTCTAAAAACAGCCTATAAGGTGGTATTTCGAAATTACATGGGCCCAGCCCAATATTAAGGTGACGCAGCACCTATAATTGCCCTTGGACGAAAATAATGAAGTGGCATCTCGCGTATTTCGTCCAAGACTTCATGCGCGCCTTATGGTGGCTTCAAAGTGCGATAATCACCACGGGAAGCTCCGCTGTCCTTTCCCGCGCGCGCACCTTCTTCTCCATGCTTGATCCCGCTCCAATGACCATCCTTCTTGTCCATGCTAGGTCCTTCATTCATAAGCAAAACAAAAGTATCTAATTTAGGCAGTATCATATGTTCATGAACAATAGAAGGATTCGCAAGAAACGAAAGTACCTGATAATTTAGTTGACGTGCACGAGCTCTAGTAACTGGTCCAATATGTGTAGTTGGTGAGGATATGGGTGTAACATTAGTAGGGATGTCCTCATCATCCTCCCCTTCTTGAATTGAAGTCGTCCTCGACGGAAGCTCATCATCTTCTCCCAAATAAAGCTTCAAATCTGCAATATTAAATGTGGGACTAACCCCAAAGGCTGCAGGTAGCTCAAGTTTATATGCATTATCATTAATTTTCTGCAAAACCTTAAAGGGACCATCAGCTCGAGGCATTAACTTAGACTTGCGCAAATCAGGAAACCTATCTTTACGTAGATGTAACCAAACAAGATCTCCGGGTTCAAACACAACATGCTTTCGACCCCTATCACCAGCAAGCTTGTATCTAGCATTCATGCGCTCAATGTTTTCTTTAGTTAACTCATGCAGTTTTAATATCAATTCAGCACGTTGCTTAGCATCAAAATTAACCTTCTCCGAAGATGGAAGAGGTAGCAAATCAATAGGTGCACGAGGTAGAAAACCATAAACAATCTCAAAAGGGCACATTTTAGTGGTAGAATGCAATGAACGATTATAAGCAAATTCAATATGAGGTAAACATTCTTCCCACAGTTTCAAGTTACTCTTTAAAACAGCCCTAAGCATAGTAGACAAAGTCCTATTGACTACTTCAGTTTGTCCATCAGTTTGGGGATGACATGTAGTACTAAAAAGTAGTTTAGTCCCCAACTTAGCCCATAAGCATCTCCAAAAATGGCTAAGAAACTTAGTATCACGATCCGAGACAATAGTATTGGGCACACCATGTAAGCGAATAATCTCACGAAAGAATAAATCAGCAACATTAGCAGCATCATCGCTTTTATGACATGGTATAAAATGTGCCATCTTAGAAAATCTATCCACGACAACAAATATGCTATCCCTCCCATTCTTTGTTCGAGGCAAGCCTAAAACAAAGTCCATGGATATGTCCTCCCACGGAACACTAGGTACAGGTAAAGGCATGTATAAACCATGAGGATTGAGTCGTGACTTAGCTTTTTGACATGTAGTGCAGCGAGCAACAAAACGCTCAACATCCCGTCTCATCTTTGGCCAAAAGAAATGTGTAGCAAGTACGTCCTCCGTCTTCTTCACGCCAAAGTGTCCCATTAATCCTCCTCCATGCGCCTCCTGCAACAACAAAAGACGAATAGAGCTAGCTGGAATGCATAGCTTGTTAGAACGGAACACAAATCCATCATTAAGCACAAACTTGTTCCATGTTCTACCCTCTCTACAATTCTGCAATACATCTTTAAATTCCGCATCATTTACGTATTGATCTTTGATTGTCTCTAAACCGAAAATCTTGAAGTCAAGTTGTGAAAGCATAGTATAACGACGAGACAAAGCATCAGCAATAATATTATCTTTCCCCTTCTTGTGTTTAATGACATAAGGGAAAGTCTCAATAAATTCAACCCACTTAGCATGTCTACGATTAAGTTTTGCTTGACTTCTTATGTGTTTCAAAGATTCATGATCAGAATGTATAACAAATTCTTTGGGCCATAAATAATGTTGCCAAGTTTCTAATGTCCGAACAAGAGCATATAATTCCTTATCATAAGTAGAATAGTTCAGACTAGGCCCACTCAATTTTTCAGAAAAGTAAGCAACAGGTTTAGCATCTTGTAATAACACACCTCCCAAACCAATCCCACTAGCATCGCATTCAAGCTCAAAAGTCTTATTAAAATCAGGAAGTTGGAGCAAAGGAGCATGTGTTAACTTATCTTTCAATACGGTGAAGGCTTCTTCCTGTGCGGTACCCCAAGTAAAAGGCACATCCTTGCGTGTAAGCTCATTGAGAGGTGCAGCAATGGTGCTGAAATCTCTCACAAAACGCCTATAGAATCCAGCGAGGCCAAGAAAACTCCTCACTTGTGTGACCGTTTTGGGCTGCGGCCAACTCTCAATCGCCTCGATCTTGGCTTTATCAACTTCAATTCCCTGCGGAGTAACAACATAGCCAAGAAACGATACTCGGTCGGTGCAAAAGGTGCACTTCCCAAGGTTACCAAACAAACGTGCATTACGTAGAGCAATAAAAACAGCACGTAAATGATCCAAATGTTCCTCCAAAGATTTGCTATAAATCAGTATATCATCAAAATAGACTACCACAAATCGTCCAATGAAAGCACGTAAAACCTCGTTCATTAATCTCATGAAAGTGCTAGGTGCATTAGTTAACCCAAAAGGCATGACTAACCACTCATATAATCCAAACTTAGTTTTAAATGCCGTTTTCCATTCATCTCCTAATTTCATGCGAATTTGATGGTATCCACTACGCAAATCAACTTTGGAAAACATGGTAGAGCCACTTAATTCATCAAGCATATCATCTAACCTAGGAATAGGATGACGATAACGAATAGAAATATTATTAATGGCTCGACAATCAACACACATACGCCATGTTCCATCCTTTTTAGGCACTAATATAACAGGAACAGCACAAGGACTAAGGGATTCACGTATGTAACCTTTGTCGAGTAGCTCTTGTACTTGACGCTGAATCTCCTTTGTCTCCTCCGGATTGGTACGGTATGGCGCACGGTTGGGCAGTGAAGCACCGGGAATTAAGTCAATCTGATGCTCAATCCCTCGAATAGGTGGTAATCCCGGTGGTACGTCTTGTGGAAAGACGTCAATAAACTCCTGCAAAAGGTCAGTGACAACAGGAGGCAAAGAAGGAGGCAATTCCTCAAATGAAAACAAAGCTTCTTTGCACACAAAAGCATAGCACACATATTGACTAACATCCAAATCTGAAATATCAACTTTAGTAGCAAGCAAAGTTGGACTAGTCAATTTAATTTCATTAGACACAGCAGAAGAAGATTTGCTATTAGTCTTATGTTGTTGCTCAAATTCTTTGGCTGCTATCTCATTTTCACTCTTATTTTTCTCCTGTTTAGCTTTACTAGCTCTAGCAAGATCATCTGTCACAATTTGTTCAGGAGACATAGGAAGTAAAGCAATATTTTTATCCTGATGAACCAGAGTAAACTGATTTGTCCTACCATGGTGTACAACATTCCTATCAAATTGCCATGGTCTACCAAGTAAAAGAGAGCATGCTTGCATGGGTACCACATCACAATCAACATAATCAGCATATGCAGCAATGCTAAAGTGCACACGAACAGAATGCGTTACCTTAATCTTACCACTATTGTTAAACCACTGAATATAGTACGGATGGGGGTGTGGTCTTGTGGTGAGAGATAGCTTCTCCACCAACTCCATGCTAGCCAAGTTGTTGCAACTCCCTCCGTCAATGATGATGCGAACCGAACGTTCTTTCACCACTCCCTTTGTGTGGAACAAATTATGCCTCTGGTTTTGCTCAGCCTTCGTTACCTGCACACTTAACACACGTTGAGCAACCAAACTAGCATATTTATCTGCATCATCAGGAGCCATATACTCCATATCATGAGCATCATCATGGGCACCCTGTTCCTCATGAGCAATGAGAACTAAAGTCTCCTCATCATAGTCACTCGCTGACTCATACCCACCATCCGCCGTAATAATCATCACACGCTTGGAGGGACAGTCTTTTGCGAAGTGACCTCCACCTTGGCACCTGCGACATTTAATATCACGATCTCGTGTTTGCCCTGTGGAAGCCATGGATGAAGAAGAACTCGCCGCTGGACCACTCTGTGCACCCTTGAATGGTGGCGCTGACTGTTTTGGTGGCTCCCTGTAAGAATGAGCGGCTGAAGTAGAGGGTGGAGCAGCAGGACGTGTGGATGTAGAAGGTCCACGCGATGTCCATGATGTATTTCGTCCTGCAGAAAAGTTAGGTCGCGTAGCGGCCTGTCGATCCTGCACTTCACGTTCAGCTTTACAAGCAAGATGAAACAAACGAGTAATAGTAGCATAGTCCTTGTATTCTAGAATAGTTTGTATCTCCCTGTTTAAGCCACCTATGAAACGTGCAAACATAGCTTCATTATCCTCTACTAGGCCACATCTAATCAATCCAGTTTGTAATTCTTGATAATATTCCTCTACAGAATTTTTTCCTTGTCTCAAACGCTGTAATTTTTGTAGCAATTCACGTTGATAATAAGGAGGAACCCAGCGAGTACGCATAGCATCTTTTAAAGCAGCCCAAGTAGCTGGAATATTATTAGCATGCAATCTACAATGTTCAGACCACCAAATAGATGCAAAACCCGTGAATTCACAAACAGCAGCAGTAACACGTCTATTCTCAGGATATTGTAAACATGTAAAGCGTTGTTCAGTTTCTAACTCCCAAGTAAGATAAGCATCAGGAATATATCTACCCTCAAACGGCTTAAGATTCAATTTAAGTTTAGGCACATGTTCATCATCGCGTACCTGAGGGGGTGGTTGGTGTCGACCGTGGCGAATGTTGGGACGTGGACGTCCAGCTGGCTGTTCATAGGCCGCTTCTTGTTCCACCTCCTCCTCGTAATCACCCTCGTAGTTGTCGTCCTGGCCGACGTCAGAGGCAGCAGCAGCAGTAACTGCAGCAGCAGCAGGAGCACCAGCAGCTTGTCCGCCCGGAAACAGAATACGTCGTGCACGTCGTGGTGGCGGTGGCTGTGCTGGAGCGGCCGCAGGCTGTATAGGTAAGCGTGCGAGCAACTCAGTAAACTTGGCGTCGAGCTTGGTGTCGATCATCTTCTCCACACCATCAATCGCCTCTGTAAATCTGTTCTCGATGTCATTCACCTGTTCAGACATCATTTGTGCAAATTTATCATGTAATGCTTTGTTTGTCATATTCTCCCAATCAGGTGCATCCCGCGCCACTTCATCATGGGATCCTGGCATGGTTAGCAGAAATAGAAAACACACAGAAGTATGATCCTACTTCGACTAATGGGATGTGGGGTGGTGGAACGCACAAATCCGTCAAGCTTTTCTTCAGTTCTTACCGATTCTTACCTAGCAGCAGGTGGTGATGTACAACCAACGGGTCAAAACTCTCAGAGATGTGGTAGAGCGATGGCCAGGAGGTGTCAACCGCACGAAGTAGAATATATGTGGAGCTGTAGGTAGGTTTGACAAATATGGTAGCAAAAAGCTCAACAGTAATCAAAACAGAGATGCAAAGTTGAATAAACACTCAACGTCGGTACTGTGCTGATCCTAGGCTAGACCGTACTAGAGACGCGAGCCTAAAACACCAACGAAAGCACGGCGCGGCACGTAATCAACTGAGAAGCACACTCTGAAAAAAAAATTTCTCTTTTTTTTTTTTCTTTTTTTTTTTTTTTTGCGATGCGGGACTGCGGTGGCTGAAAAAGTGCGAAAAAATCACTATGGTGGCGAACGTCTCAAAATGAGTTTCTGGACCTAAGGAACGTATGGGCACGAAATTTTTTCACCCCTGAAATTTTTTTTTTTTTTTTTTTTTTTGGAAATCACCCCCCTTCTCTGGACGGAAAAAGTTTGGTGAAATCCGACTCTAACAACTCAAAACTAATCTGGCTACAGAGAGATCAGGATCCTTACTGATGGTGGAACTCAACTCGGACTCGTGAGACGTGGTGGTGTATATGGACTCTGCTTGGCGGAACGTGGTGGTGTATCTGCACGTGGATTGGCGGAACGTGGTAGGATGACTACTGTGCGGCGGCGACGTGGCAAACTGTGATCAGAACTCGAAACTCTAAGGGAACTAGACGCTAAGATCAGCAACTTGACACAACGATGCAACCGTAAATTCAACAAGGCAAGCTACTGTAAAGAAAACTGGATAAGGGCTCGGACTGTTTTGGAACGTGATGATCTAACCCTAATTTTGTTTTTGGCTTTTTCGTGGACTGTAGGTATGAAGAACAGAACCAATCTAGACTATGAAAACTGGTAAATCTCACCGAGCAACCTGGAAATCTGATACCACTTGATAGAGGCGAAGGTGTCCCGATGTTTCGATGAGATGGTGGGGATCGATTATGGTGGAGGCGACTTTCACGATCCGACTACGAACGTGCGAAGACGTTGCGCCTTAGCGATCGCTAAACCAACTCCGAGAGGTTATTGATCCCGCGGATGCACGATCAACCTGACCACGAAGGTCTAATTCCTGCAAGCAATCGAAGAACAAGCAAGAACTAAGAATTGCAATCTGGATATTGCGAATATAAGATGAATGATTACGAAAGTTGGGGTTCCAATGAGGTCTTGGCCTGGTCGGATGACACAAACGAAGAGCTCGAAGTTGCGGCTATGGCTAACTTAAATCTAATTAAAACCCACGTCTAAACGACGCCCTAAGGGTTGTATATATGGGGGAACAGAGGGGATTTTCGTGACCCCTTGGAGGTGGGGTCCGAAAACAACCCTAACTCGGTTTCCCCACACATACGGACTCTAAAAACAGCCTATAAGGTGGTATTTCGAAATTACATGGGCCCAGCCCAATATTAAGGTGACGCAGCACCTATAAGGTTGGATTTGCCAACCAACCCAGCACCAGCTTAGATCCCTACCGGTAAGCCCATGGGCAAACAAAGTCTTCATCTGAGCAATGATCATCTCGTTCCTCTTCTGATGACTATCCTTAGGAAAAAGATTCAAACTATCATGGAACACCAGCCGGCTCTCACGAAAGCCGGGCAGAGGATGCTCACCAAGGATCTCCTTCAAAGTACAGTAAAAATAGGACTTTTGCCAGTCCTTCACCTTGCTTATGAGCCGGGGAGCAGGGAAAATCGACTTGGCCAGCTTCTGGATAGTGACTCCACCACACTCCAGAGTCGGACCCCCGCTATACTCAGTTTGCCGGTTGCAATAATACAACTCGGCAAACAAATTCATAGTCGGCTTGATCCGTAGATAAGCTTCACAGAAAACTTGGAAGTGGCAAATGTTGAGCACCGAGTAGGCACTCAAATCCTGAGCGTATAACTTGTATCAGAACAGCACGCTTCTGAAGAATTTTGACCCGGGAGGACGAAATCCTCGGGTCACATGGTCGGCAAAAACTACGAGTTCGCCTTCTTTAGGCGTCGGCCGGCTCTCTTCTCTTGGGACTCAACACATGATCTCGTCCTGGGGCTGAAGGATTCCTTTTGCCACCATTTTATTTAACTGCTCTAAAGTAACATGATTTTTGGCCCAGTTTGCCTCTACTGTTGTCCTTTGAGTCGCCGGCTTTGGTGTCTTTTTGCCCGTCGGCTTCTTATGGGAAGCAACCTTTTTGCCCATGATGCGAGAGTCGGATCTAGAACATAAAGGATGATACGTATTGAGCCGACCAAAACAAACAATGGATAATCCTATCCAGAATCCAAAGAGCTAGACTCAAATCGACTCTATGGCAACAACATGGTTCAGATCCAAGAATTCGGACAGAAATCGACTCTACGACGGCTACACAAACAGGTTTCGCATAACATGGTGAAACAAATAGATCTACCGGGCTCGGGAAAATCAAACGAAAATATGAACAGATCATCAGCCTGCAGGAAACCCTAAAACAGCCAAAAAATCTACAGGTCTATCATATCTCCTTAGATGAGTCTTGGATACAAAATAGTGTATGGGGTATCCTAAACTACACGCCCACGTGTGCATCAAGATCTACCATTAAAGAATACATCTAAACGGAAAAAGCTCGGAGGCCCGTGACAATGGCGATGAGTAAACTGACGGCAAGAGATTAAAGATGGAGAACTTACTCGAGTAACGCGCGGGAGTGGCACGTACCCAGACCGATCTTCGCGAACCACTGAAGGAAGGGAAGCTTAACACCGCGGTGGAGATGAAGCTCAGACCTTCAGTGCGCGAGGAAGAATACAATGGAGAAAGAGGCATGGACGGGGTAGAAAGGGCAGATGGGAACGGGAACCTATTTATAAGGGAAACCGTCCTAGAACCCGAGGCGTCGCATGATGATGTCTTGATTTCCGCAAAAAAATCTAGTGGGCATTGATTGCGCCTCCAGAATCGGGATAAAAACCGTCCAAAAGATTCCAAGAAAACGGAAAAGTCGGATCTATTGTTGAAAAATAGAGCCGGGTTGAACACCAAAAAGTGTGAGTCGGCACGGTTACAAGAGCCGGCTCAATGAAAATATGCTGCTTGAAGACCAAGAAGATTGACATCGACTCCTTATAAAACCTAAAAAAGGATGGGAGTCGGTTTGTTCAAATCAGGGAGTCGGCAACCACGATGATGACGAGAAGACTGCTGTGAAGACTAAAGCATCACATCAATCCTGGGGGCTAATGTCGGCGGGGTGGACCAAGCCCATAACCTGGCATTAGATCTATGGGCCGACTCACCTGCGAAAGGCCCACAAAGAAGACCCGGCCACGGGCCGGCTGCGCCAAGGAAAGAAGATCGAAGCCGTAGAAGGAATTCGACTTACCTTGTATAGCATATTTGTAAAAGTAGAATAGGACTCCACCTCGTGTCGGAGTCGGACTCGCGGAATCCAAGGATCTGGCGTCCTTATAAGCCGAGGTCCATGGGATCCAGAGCAGGGAACAATCTTAACCTAAGATAGGACTAGACACTTGCCGGTGTAACCTAGATCTCATCGAGACTAAGTTTACGAGCCGAATCTTTTGTAATTGTCCAACCGACTCTTCTTTCAAGAGTCGGAACCCATAATAATAGCAAGCAGGAGTAGGCTTTTACCTCGAGACAAAGAGGGGCTGAAACCTGGGTAAATCGCCGAGTCTCTTGCCAATGTCGGCTCTCTCCACGAAATTTCCTCGCAGCAAAGGTCCCATGTTAAGTTCGACTGTTCGGACATCTGCCGTGACTTTCCCATGACAAGATCCTCGATCTCGACCGGCCAGATTCATGCACGCGAGCCAAACAAGCATACATAGAGGACACAAGGAGATACCCAGGTTTGGGCCACCGTGGTGGTGTAACACCTTACTCCTGCATGTCTGAGATTGCTCTCATGGTGATGTTCGTGGTGAGCTTACAAGCTTGGGGATCGGAAATGGCAATCCTTCTCTATGGTGCCTTAGAGAGCAAACTACTCTAGCTTGGGTCCTCTTCCTCCTCATCTTGGGGAGGGGATCCCACATGGGCCTCACTACATAGGGACAAAAGTGTCCCCTTATCCTATCTAAATCCCTCTCTTTCTGACTAAGAGAGGACTAAACGAGTACTACACTTGGCGATGACTTCGTCTTTGTGAGTTGAGGCCTCGCGCTGGTACATTGCGAGGCGTTGGTAAGGCAAGGCCCCACAATCCAAGTCTTGAGTCGGGTCAAGTCCTTCGCGAGCCATCCGTCCTTGCGAGCTTGGTCCTTCAGGAAGGGGAGGTCTGTCCAGGGTGATGACGAGGTAGCCTTCCTTAGGCGGATCTCTTTGGGTGGTTCCTAAGACCGGGGTCCTTCGTGAGGGGTGCCCTCAGGAGGCTTGGATTCCTTGGGGCCTAGGCACGGCCTGAGGCTACCTAGTTTACACTGGGTCGACACTGCTCGATGGTTTTGGGAATGGGGTGTAAATATATGCCAAAGGTGGGCACCGGGGGTGGCCCACCTATCCAGGCGACCAGGGGCGCGCGACCATGCCCTGGCCGCTAAAGGTGGCTTCCTGTCTATGGAGTGTCCCCTCTGGCTGGCCTTCGGGCTTAAGGAGTCTTCCGGTAAATTGAAACTTCTAGAATTTTTCCAAAAAAATTCAGCAATATTGTTTTTTAGCTATTTTCTGCAATGCACGAAAAAAAAACAGACAAAAACTGGTACTGGGCACTAGGTTAATAGGTTAGTCCCAAATATGTTGAAAATTGTATGAAAGTGCATCAAAACATGTAACAATTTCACCAAAAGAAGCATGAAACAACCAAAAATTATAGATACATTTGTGACGTATCAACATCCCCAAGCTTAATTCTTGTTCATCCTCGAGTAGGTAAATGACGACAAAGATAATTTTTTGGTGACATGCTACGAACATAAGTAGAACTTTAAAGTACAACAAGCAAGAGATGTAAAATGAGACAAGATAATAACAAGAAAGAGTATATATCTAGTAATGAACTAGCAAAGTAAGAACATAAATGTGTAAGAGCTCTAGATGTTCGTGACTCGAATGTATCCAATCGGTGTTCCCATGTAGAAATGGGAGATGGGTTTAGTATATAAAAATACTTAGTAGTTGTTGAGAACCGAATCTACGATTTTTCACACATGGTCTGTTTGGAATCATATTATGACTCATCCCCAGACCTCCAGCCAGGTACAAGTCAATTTGATCCTCTCCTTTTGACTTTGAGCACTCATGCAATGAATGAGTGCAAGCAAGATTTGTTGGCACTTAGGATGGCAAAAAGAATAAATGATGGGGATAGGAAGTAAAAAAGTGAGAAAGGCTCACATCAATGAGGACAATCATAGGCGAGAGAAAGCCAAATGATAGGTGATGTGAGGAGTAGGGATTTCCATGCAACGGATGCCCATAGAGCTATGAGTATATGAAAGCTCTCCACCAGAACTAGTGGGGGTGCATCCAACTTGCTTGCTCAAGAAGACATGGAGCTCTTTTGAGGAGGCTCATCAATCGACTATACAAGCCAAGTTCTTTAGTGTAAGGATCCTCACTTAGTTATGGATGAATCATATGAAAACTTTCTATGAAGTACAAGTGCTAGTTTGAAGCACAAGTGTGGATCTTTAAACGAAGAATAGCGGTCTTGCCCCCTTCTCTCTTTATTTTTTATTTTTATACTTTTGTGGACTCTTTGACTCTTTCTATTAAATCTCTCATTTGTCCTCTTTGGGATCTTTTCATGTGTCCTCTTTTGGGATCTTTTTATTTTGTCCTCTTTGGGATCTTTTCCTCACATTAAGGGAAACACTCTATATATACAAAGATGAACATGATCAACACACTTTTACAAGGTACTCATAATAAAATTGAAACTATATTATGATGTATGCAATGTATGCCTCTGCCAGTGTAGCAGGATATGCAATGATACTAGGGCGTCATGTAGAAAAAATGTAAGGGCAAAGCCCAACTATCATGCGGCTCTATGATCAAGCAAAAGCGTGTATGACGATGAAGAATAACATCAAGTCATGAGAAAGATGGATGTTGCATGGCAATGTATCGCGGAATGGCTATGGAAATTCCATGATAGGTAGGTATGGTGGCTGTTTTGAGGAAGATATAATGAGGCTTATGTATGACAGAGCGTATCATGCCAACAATTTGGATGCATCGGCGAAGTTTACACCAACTCTCGAGATGAGAAAGGGCAATGCATGGTACGGAAGAGGCTAGCAAAATATGAATGGTGGAAGTTAGGACAATTGAATACTCACATTACTCAAAGGAACTCCTTAACTTATTATCGGTAACTCTCTATCTAGTCAGGAGATTCACAAAGAGTCAAGCACCCTAAGAGTAGTGTTCGGGGTTTGGTTATCCTTGCGCATCCTCGACCCATGATACGTGAGGGTACTCTTTTATAGTCCCACAAAGATTAGTGATCCTTTCAGTAGCTAGAGTTTTCTACTAATTTTTTTAGTTTTCGAAAATAAGCATGTTGAGCCATCATACAACACCTATCACTAATAGGCTTGAGCTCTTAACACACAGAAGTTCAAACAGTGTATCAACGCCTCAAAACTATTGCAAGTTACTATTTAGCTCAACTTAGCAACATTTATTACCTACTCAAAGTAAGATACACACCTAGTGCAACAAAGCCAACTCTCTTAACACGATAAGCATGAAACTCAAGAGAGTTCTAGAAATTCTACTTCTTAGCTCTTAGAAATAAAATAAACATGAAGAACAAGAGCTAACCATGATAGCAGTTAAAAATAAAACTGAACACTCAAAAAGATAAAAGTGAAAACTATGAGCATTCTAGGCAAAAGTGGAGCATGTTTCTCTCCCAAACAAGGCATGCTAGGGTCCAACTTATTATGACCAGCAAACAAAACTAAACTAAAAAGTAAAGAGCAATACGCTCCAAGAAAAGCACATAACATGTGAAACAATAAAAATATAGTGCTAAGAAGGACGAAGTGATAATTGTTTGATGAAGAAGGGGATGCATGGGGTCCCAAGGTTAGAAGATTATTGGGCTAGTTGTCAAGATGATAGAAGATCTACATCAGGTTATTGTGTGTTTGTGGGAGGAAAATGGTGTCATGGAGAAGCAAGAAACAAACAGTTGTGTATAGATCAACAATTGAAGCTGAGTATAAGTCTTTATCTCAAGGGTTGAGTAAGATGCTCTGGCTGAAGAAGCTTCCGAGTGAGTTGAAACTTCTAAGGAAGGAGCCCTTGAAAGTGTGGTGTGATAATTAGTTGGCTGTAAACATTGCCAATAACCCACTTCAACATGATAGGACAAAACAAGTGAAATTGATCGCTTCTTTATTAAGAGATACTTGACGCTGGGATCATCAGCCTTGCTCATGTCAGCTCTGGACAATAGGTTGCAGATTGTTTGACAAAGGGATTGGGAACGAAGGACTGTGACTTGGCATGTGACAAGATGGGGATGGTAGATATCTACCACCCATATTGAGGGGGGGGTCTTGAACCGTTATGGGTTGCCTAGCCCATCTCCACTTAAGCCCACAAGGTCCAACCCATATTCAGACCTAAAGAGGAGGTGCAGCCAGCTAGGGGAACATACACACACAGAACTCACCACCCAGCCGCGAGGGAACCAAGGTGAGGACTCAGCTCAACAGTTCTCAGAGTACATCGACACCGCTATCTGTCAGGAGATGATCAGAGTAGATCTTGAGGCTGACAGGAAGCGTCAGCGTGAGTTCACTTGAGCAGCAGTGGTTCAGAAGAAGCAGAAGTCTTGGATTCCAGATGCACCAGCTCAGAGACAACAGTTCCAGCCGAGAGGGGCACATGTTCGTTCTTTTTCCCGCCCTCCCGTCCCAGTGCAGCAAGCACCCCGCTTCCTTCCACCCCTCCCGAGGGCAGCTTTCTAGAAATATTAGTAGTTCCATTCAATTCAGCGCAGGTCCAAAATGAATTGCAACTTACTAATAAAATACTATGCATACCTTATTTCTTTCTAAACCACACCAAAGTCAATTACTTTTATCCATGTATTGTTGCTAATTACTACATTGCCGAGGAACAAACAAATTGAATATTTAAATTATATAGAATTTAGTTTGCATAGCTGTTACAGTTATGTTTTTGTTTTTAGTCAAGAATTGTGAATATATTAATGATGAATCACCTTAACATGTCTTTTGGATTTAAATTACTTTAACTCAAATACACCTGGTGTGACCTGGGCCCTGCGCCATTTGACGCACGAGTAATCTAGTGAACCTCAAATGACCCCCAAAAGTGGGTGAAATTAGAATGGCATATATACCACACAACTGGACAACTTGATACATTTCGGTTTTATATTTGAAATACAACCATTTCTCAAAAAATTAGCTACCTCCGCAATCATCGAAGATAGTACATATAGGCTTATTATGACCATTAGTAAAACCAGAATTTTAATAAAAAGGAAAAAATAACTAAACTGCACCACATTTATCTATCTTGAATTTGTTGACGCTGAATTGCGCTCTACACGAACACGTCACGTGTACCCGCATCGCCGAGGGAGATACTCCGCAGCTCGCACCGTAGGAGGCCAATCGGAAGCGCGATATGCAAGACAATCCAGTTAGCTCTTTTTGAACCAGACGCCCCAAGCCCTCGGGAGGGACCCCGTCAGAGATCTCGGCGACAATTGGCTGCTCTAGGTCGTCCTAGACGCCCATAAAGCTTCGCGATTCGTCTTCCTGCAGGAACAAGAACGAACGAAGAACGAGAAGAAAGATACAAGGGTAGGGATAGATGAACACGAAAAAGATGTAGATGTGTTTTTTTCGATTGTGTGTTGTTTCAATCGGCCGTCACCTCATCTATATATGAGGAGGCTGGACTTTTCATGCAAGAAAAGGACTCTAAATCTCGTCCAAATCTTTCCAAAGTTAACCGAACTCGGATTACAGGTGGGCATAGGACAGCAGTTCGGTTTTTGGTAGTTTCGGGGCTGTAAACAACCTCGGATGAAAAAACTCAAAACATCAAAGTTGTAGCCCTCGAAATTTCCAAGAATTTTCATGTTGAACGTTTTTTTATTCGGGGCCATCTTGAGGGCCGTAATCCTCACGCTCTCCATCATACATCAATTGTATAGGTGTCTGGTTCCGGGCGTCAGTTTTTTCCTCTTGACAGGTATATATTGTTACGGCTACAGCTTTTGCATACGAACTCGGATTGAGATGATCCAAAAACCAAAAATGTCTGTTTCAGCGACACGAAGCCTCCCCATGTAGAACATTTTTCCATTTGAAGATGTCTTGAAGGCCTAATTGGCAGAATAGTACTCCGAATGCTAGGGTCTTATTGCTTCAAACATAGTTTCGGCCCTTGAGATGGAATCGGATGATCATGGCTCGAACTACAAAGTTGTTCACATCAACAATACCCAACTTTTTCATGTATAGCACTTCTTCATTTGAATTTATCTTATATAGGTTCATTGCCGTGCGAAAAACGGGTGCCAACACATGCCCCCCTGTTTTTCGGCAAAAATTGTGTGCCGAAAAATATCTTGCCTAGGCTTGTTCTAAGGACGATGTCAACACTCCATCGGCCATGTGTTTTCTAAGGGCGATAATTGTATACCGGCCATGACTTGTTCAGGCTTCTTGCCACAAGCTTGAGTGGTATCTCAACTGAGCCATCCTCTTTTCTTCACCTACAACACAGAATTCAAGGGGTAAGTAGCACACCACATTGATATCTATACCTTCTTGAATCAATTCTTCTTCATCCCCTAAGGTGTATATTGTACTTGAAGTCTCCTCGGACGAAGAACTTGAAACAAGTGTCATGGATGATGTAACAGAAATTGCATCGTCCTTTTCTGATGGCGTAGGTGACGCTGCAGTTGATGTAGAGGCACAAGTGTTCTCCTTCTGTTTACGCCTCCATATTTGCCATTTGGGTGCCACGGGCCGAATTTTATTGAACAATTCGTCCTCTTGCTCCTCTGTTTCCTGCTCCTCCTTCTCGCGGTTCCTCATGCGTTGTACCTTCTCTTCTGTGTCTTGGTCAGACCGGGAAGACACCATGTAGGTTGGGTATACTTAGAATCCCCTGGATTGGCCTTGCTTGTGCTAAGTTCATCATCAAACATGGGACCTTGAGGAACAGTAAGCAAATCACTACTCAGAACAACGGCTATGTTTTCACTCGGAACAACATTACTACTCGGAGCAGCAGCTATATCCTTACTCGGATTAGCCGAGTCATCAATACTCGGCTTTTCAGAGCCTAGCAACTTGACACGCCACACTTTCTTGTTGGTCCTCTTTGAATAAATTTTCGTTGGATGGTTGACACCATTGTTCAAACGGCCTTGTGTATAGTAAGAAGATCTTTCATGAACGGACCTCCTAGGTGCTGCCCACCCTGGATAAAAAGCATACGGGGCCATTGGGGGCTGGCCCCTTTCCTTGTTGAAGTCACCCGAATAATATGGCACGTAAAAGTGTGGCACCATCCATGGTGCTTGTACCCACGACTCATATGGCCTTGCATGACGCTGAGATCATTGCTTGGGAGATGATCTTGGGTGCTTCAAACGTGATGACCGATTAGAGCTAGAACCGGCCTCTTGGTTAGCGTACTTGGACATCAACATATCAAAAGTCATCTTGTTTTTCTTGTTCCGCGCTTTGGCTTCATTATTCAACCACTTGCCGACTTCTGGACGCTTGGGTTTAGCAAATTTAGCACGGATGTTAGTCGGTAGGCCCTTCCGAGTTGCGTGCAACTCGGTAGACTGTTCCTTCCGAGCTGGCTGTTGTAACTCGGTAGACTTTTGTTTCCGAGTTGGCCTCTGTAACTCGGTAGACATTTGATTCCGAGCTGGCCGCCGCAACCCAGTAGCTTCTACTTCCGAGTTGGCTCGGGAATTCTCATGTTCAGTTGGTTGCCCCCCGAGTGAAGGATTCATGATGGTAATCTTGATTATTCTATTTCCACTAGGTTCTTTCTCGAGCACCACTTGTCCTCCCGAGCCCTTGTTGCCAACCTTTTTATTTTTGGGTTCACCAATGACCACATTTTTCTTGTTAGCTAACTCAGCGATGTCAGGCCGAATTAACACCCTTTTCCTGTTGGCTCGATGGACTCGGTAGGCACGCACGACTTGCTATCGCCTGAACCATTTGGTTTGGCTTCTGTAGAGTTGTTTGCATCACCCGGGTTGACCTTCTGCACACTAGACTGGGTATTCATCGAGTTACATGAATTGGCTTCCTAAGTCGGCTCAATCGTATTATCTGAGTCAACTATTTCTTGGTTGGCTTGCAGAAGTTCGCTTTCTTGTCTCTCTAATGCAGATGGCTCGACATGATTGTTACGGTAAAGAGTAGACTTTGGATCTTGATTAATAGTTGCACAAAACTTCTGCAAATATTCCTCCTTTTGCTGCTTCATGAGTGCCTCGTAAGCCTCCATGCGATGCTCGCTGCGCTGCTTCTTGAGGGCTTCATAAATCTGTTGATACTCGATTGGTGATTCCTCAAGAGTCAGCGTGCACTTTGCAGCTACAGCGCCAGATGGATGCACCTGAGCTCCCTTTGAATCTCCACTTATTCGGCTATGACCAATGTGCAGAGCCGAATTATGAATATCACCGGTTTCACATGGTGCTGAAAAGTTAGTAACACATGGTGTAGCATATGATGGTTGAGGGTAATTGGCCGAATAACTAATGGAAGAATGGCCGATTACCCCATCCATCGGCATATTTGGGGATGAACCCGCATATTGCGAGCTAGCTACCGATGGACAAAATTGTGAGATGCCCTCCTGTACATGAGGTGCCTTATATTGATCACTCACGCCCATCATGTTGTACACCGGCATATGAATTTGTGGGATTGCCGATGCATGAGGCTTAGGATACATATGTTGCATGTTGCTAAAACTAGAATTTGAAGCATAAAAATTATCATGAACCGGCTGTTTTATACAATTAGATCTAGCAACAACATATGAATTACTTACATCTACATAGTTGAGTTGAGAATTCATACTACCTTCATAGATCGCAGCAACTTGATGACGATCTCTTTGTAGCAAGAACAGGCCCGAGACTGTTCAAAGCTTTCGTCCCCAGCGGAGTCGCAAAAAATTGTGTTGATGGAGAATTGCGCCCTAAACGAACACGTCACATGTACCCGCCGCGTCGAGGGAGATACTCCACAGCTCGCACCGTAGGAGGCCAACCGGAAGCGCGATACGCAAGACAATCCGGTTAGCTCTTTTTGAACCAGACGCCCCAAGCCCTCGGGAGGGACCCCGTCAGAGAACTCGGCGACGATTGGATGCTCTAGGTCGTCCTGGACGCCCCTAAAGCTTCACGATTTGTCTTCCTGCAAGAACAAGAACGAACAAAGAATGAGAAGAAAGATAAAAGGGTAGGGATAGATGAACACAAAAAAGATGTAGATGTGTTTTGTTCGATTGTGTGTTGTTTCAATCGGCCGTCACCTCATCTATATATGAGGAGGCTGGACTTTCCGTGCAAGAAAAGGACTCTAAATCTCGTCCAAATCTTTCCAAACTTAACCGAACTCATCTATATATGAGGAGGCTGGACTTTCCGTGCAAGAAAAGGACTCTAAATCTCGTCCAAATCTTTCCAAACTTAACCGAACTCGGATTACAGGTGGGCCTAGGACAACAGTTCGGTTTTTGGTAGTTTCAGGGCTGTAAACGGCCTCGGATGAAAAAACTCAAAACATCAAAGTTGTAGCCCTCAAAATTTCCAAGAATTTTCATGTTGAACGTTTTTTTATTCGGGGCCATCTTGAGGGCCGAAATCCTCACGCTCTCCATCAAACATCAATTGTATAGGTGTCTGGTTCCGGGCGTCAGTTTTTTCCTCTTGACAGGTATATATTGTTACGGCTACAGCTTTTGCATACGAACTCGGATTGAGATGATCCAAAAACCAAAATTGAACGTTTCGGCAAGACGAAGCCGCCCCATGTAGAAAAAAAATTCCATTTGAAGATGTCTTGAAGGCCTAATTGGCAGAATAGTACTCCGAATGCTAGGGTCTTATTGCTTCAAACATAGTTTCGGCCCTTGAGATGGAATCGAATGATTATGGCTCGAACTACAAAGTTGTTCACATCGATAAGGCCCAACTTTTTCATGTAGAGCATTTCTTCATTTGAGGTCATCTTATATAGGTTGATTGCCGTGCCAAAAACGGGTGTCAACAGAATTCTTGATGCTAGGAGTCATTCTACAGGATAAACAATACATGGCCAGTATAAGAGCATCATGCATACAATATTCCCTAACTTGTACATGCCCTAACTTGTACATCAGAATCCTATTCAATATTCCCCCGCAATAAAATGATATTCAATATTAACTTATACATACACATTACAATATGTGGATATACCAATTACGGGGTGGCCATCTATGAAACAACTGAACCAATTATTTACATTTTGTTTAGCCGTATGGGTATAGAAATAAAAAAAAGGCAACGTCATGATAAATTGATAAGCCATATGCGCTGTGCACCTAGCTCTATTCATAACCCCCAGCTTTCAATATTCAGTCTGATACACCCACAACTTCGTAATGACTGTCGATTTGCATAGCCATTTTGGCCAGATACTTTTAAGAGGATACTGTTTACTCCATCATGACATCAATATCTTTCTCGCACCTCCTAGGCCTCTGCCAACTAAATTTAGATCCTACATTTGCCAAAGGTAAATCAATAGTAAGCACCAATCAGCCTTCATACACATAACCAGTTGTGATGGAACATAAATGATGAGTTGCTGACTAAAATTTAAAGCCGTAGTTTGTCAGAACCTGAGTCTCACGTGGCAAATACGTGATCCCTAATGCACTGGTGATACATTGTATATTTAAACAGTGTGGCTGTGTGGGGATTTGAGGTGACTAAACGAACCTACAGTAGCATACCACACCTTCATCCTAACAGATTAGAGAATGTGCTAGTTGGTTATGATTAATAATTACATTTTCTCCCATACAAGCAGTTACAAGTTTCTATGTAATATGAATACAAAGTACCTACTAGTTATTGATAAGATAGTTTCAAATGGATATTTATAAGAAAACTAATCAATTGGGTTCGAGCGTTCACTGAAATTTACAACTTGAACATTATCCATTTAGTGCTAAATAAGAAAGGTTATCTCACCTAGCAACTCCAACTTATGTTGTATCTAATAAGTCTTTTTTTTGTTTATTCCGTAGACCTGCAACAAGCTTGCATGTCTTCAAGAAAGCATCCAGTAACTGCACACAAAATATTAAGTATGAGTAAGATTCTCCCTGTCTTCTTTTTCAGAAAATGGAAGATATATGATCTCCAGCATCTGCATCATTGATGCAGAGAGCAAGATTCTTCCCTTCTGACTTATAAATACTAATGATCTATCATTATAAAACACATATAAAGTACCGACACACAGAAACCAATTATTTTGAACTTTCACTTATAACAGGAAAAAAGATGCAGGCGGCCACAGGAGGTGCACAATTAATCATATTAGGTATCCAAAGCAAGTGATTCGCATTTAAAGAAATAGCAATGCTCAAGGAGTAGAAATTTAGGTGCGCACAGATCAGGGTAGATGAGTATGTTAGAATTGGCCACATGACCCACTTACCCCAGGATACTGCTGAAAGACAGGAGAATAATGCTCGAGAGTCACATATATCTTTTGCACAATACTTAGGAGTGCAGTAATCTTGTTTTCCAAAATGTCAATCTGAATCAAATGGGCAAACACTAGAGGTCATAATATGAATTAAGTATACATGTGTTACTGCAGTCAAACAGAAGCATACTCAAACAAAGAACATACAATATACCCCAATTAAATTCAAAGGGGTTCATATCAGAAGACTCACTTGTATGCTGACAACTAGCAATGTCTTATTTGCCAAAATAATTATGAACCCTCATTAACAGTCACAGAATGAACATTGTTAGGAATATGCAACTTGTATTCCATGGGGGCCAAAGGCCACAATATATAGTACATGTACAGGTGATAAATATGCAGGGAGCCCCCTAGCTAATAGGGATACTACAATCTACTCTAACACCCCCCCCCCCCTCCTCAAACTCATGGTGGATGAAGAACACTGAGTTTGGAGAGGAAAAAGTGATGTTGTGATGTAGTCTGAGCCTTCGTAAAGAAATCTGCCAACTATAGCTCTGAAGGCACATACTCGAGCACAATAATCTAATCCTGAACATTGGCACGAACAAAGGAAGCATCAACACCAATATGCTTGGTAAGCTCATGCTTCACCGGGTCACGTGCAATACTGATAGCACCTGTACTGTCAGACAATAAAGTAGTGGGTGTCATCACAGAGAAACCAAAATCTGTAAGTAATCACCGTAACCAAGTCACCTCAGCAGTCAAAAGAGCCATAGCTCGCAACTCAGCCTTTGCACTCGAACGGGAAACTGCGGTCTGCTTCTTCGTCTTCTAGGCAATGAGAGAACCACCAAGAAAAACACAATAAGCAGATAATGAACGGCGATCCAAAGGATCACTCGCCCATGTAGCATCGGAGTAGGCCTGGAGCTGTAACGAGGAAAAAAGAGAGAAAGAGAGATAGTCCCACGAAGATAGCGTAGAACACGAAGAAGGTGACTGTAGTGAACCGTAGTGGGAGCAGAAACAAACTGACTCAGAATATGGACAGAGTAAGAAATGTCCGGACGAGTAACAGCAAGATAGACAAGACTCCCGACAAGATGTCGTTAACGAGTCGGGTCAGAAAGAGGATCACCATCAGAAGCACGAAGAGAGAGATTGAGCTCCATGGGAGTCTCAACAGTATGCTCATCAGTAAGAGCGGCACGAGCAAGAAGATCTTGAATGTACCGTTCTTGGGAAATAAAGAATCCATCAATAGTGGAGGAAATCTCAATCCCAAGAAAATAACGAAGCGGACCAAGATCCGACATGAGAAACTGCTCACTCAGACGAGCCTTAACAAAGGCGATATACTCAGGGTCGTCACCAGTGATGATCATGTCATCAACATAGAGAAGAAGAAGAGTGCGACCACGAGGAGAACAATGAACAAACAACGCCGGATCATGAGCACTGGGGGAGAAACCAGCAACAATGACTACAGAAGCAAAGCGCTCAAACCAGGCACAAGGGGCCTGCTTGAAGCCATAGAGAGAGCGACGAAGATGGCAAACCATGCCATCTGGAACAGAATACCCAGGTGGTGGTTGCATATAAACCTCCTCACGCAACTCACCATTAAAAAGGCATTCTTGACATCAAGCTGAGACACAGACCAATGGCGAACAGAGGCCACGGCGAGAAGAGTCCGAACAGTGGTCATGTGAGCCACCGGAGCAAATGTCTCATCATAATCACAACCATGCTCCTTCTAAAAGCCACGAGCGACAAGACGAGCTTTGTAGCGCTCAAGAGTCCCATCAGAACGAGTCTTAACCTTATAGACCCACTTACACGTGATCGGACGGATCTAAGGAGGAAGAGGAACAATCTCCCACGTGCCGGTGCGCTCAAGCGCAGCAATCTCCTTAGCCATGGCGAGTTGCCACTCAGAATGGACAACAGCCTCACGATAAGTGGTCGACTCTGGAATGGCCAAGACACTGTAGGTAGCAGGATCATCAGGATCTAATACTTTAGGAGGAGGACAAGGCCGAGGACGAAGAGTATAAGATGATTGTAACAGCCCAAGAGCAACTTTATATTTTCTTCATGTAGTTTTGCATTGCCCAATGGCTATCATACTTGACATGGTCCTAGATGTTGTAATTCCATGTGGTGATTTAAAATGCCAAAGGGTTTTGAGTTCATTTGAGTTGTTTTTTAATTCATGCAACTTGGTTCAAGAAAGGTGTTTGAGGAATTTTTCCATGTTGCATGTGGGCTCCCCTTGACCCCAAACTTTGCATAGCCAATTCTTTCCCCTTTCCAAGTGTTTCAAAAACCTTGCACCATTTTTGCCACCTCCAAAAATGTGGGCCATAGTTCAAAGTGATTTTAATTTCAAAAGTGCCCCCACATTTTAGTTGCTCCAAAATTGGTCAAACCAATTTTATAGAATGGGGAATATTCCAAGGTTTCCAAAACATATTTTTATATGTTTTTCTTTTTCCTAGTTTGCCCTGAAGAATTCTTGGATTTCTTCTGGTTTTTTAAAAATGGAAAAAAATCCCCAATTCATTTTTTTTCTGCGGAGACAGACCAGCCAGGCCCAGCCCAGCTGGCCTGCCTCCACTTGGGCTAAAGCCCGTTGCCGAACCGGTAAGTGGGAGGCCATCCCGGCCGTTGGATCCCCATCGCACGGCCCCCGTTCATCTTCTTTCCACGGTGGCCGAGGTCCCCCCTCGCCTCTCTCTCACACCGGCGACGCCACGACGGCAAGCCCTCGCCGACGTGGCCTGAGGCCGCCCCCTTCCCTCCATATAAGAGGTGCCGGAGCCGCTCCTGGGAACCCTAGGTCGGTTCCCCCATCCAATTCCGCTCGCCGCCGCCTCCTAGCTCGCCGGGGACCTCCCCTGTTCCGCAGGTGAGCTCCTTCAATTCGCCGGCGCCGGACGTCCTCGACGAGCGTGCGCTCGTCCTCGTCGTCCCCTGCACCTCACCGTTCTTTTTCCGCCATGCAGGTGGAGCAGGGCCTCGCAAATCACCCCGAGACGGCAACGCCTCGGCGGCCGCCTTCTTCCTCGACGACGCCCGACCTCCCCTCTTCTTCCCGTGACTCGAGCTCGCCCTCAACATCCCCTAGGTGAGCCCGAACGAGTTCCCTTCCCCGTAGTGCGTAGAACCGTAGCCGAGCCGTGATTGCTCCGTCCTCCGCCATGCAACCCGTGGACGCCGTGGCCGTGGCGCTCCCCGGGCATGCGCGCGCGTGCTGTGGCTGCGCCCTGGACGAGCATTTGGCAGCCAAGTGCCAGCCTTGGACTCGTCTTGGCCGCCAAGTGCGTCCCTCTGAAGATGACGCGTCAAGTTCAGGCCGTGTGCCTCCCCGTTTTCCGGCGAACCTAGCGCCGCCGTCACGGCACCCCGGTCCGTGCTCGACCGCCCTATGCGTTCATGGGAGCACCAGCTCCGGGTTCCTCCACCCAGCCGTGTCGCCGGTGGTTCGTAGCCGAGGCCACAGTCGCCGGAAGTGGCCCTTGTCGCTGCCCGTTGCCAAGTTCAGTCCGCCAGTGCAAGTGTTGCACTTTCTTCAGTAATCCGAGCAGTTAGATCTTGTGGTCTGCACCTCCTTTTCGTTCGCAATCGTTTGAGTAGCGCAGTGGCAAGAGGTCTGGGCCATGTTGAGCATGGTTGCGGGTTCGAATCCTGCTGGGGACTTTTCCCCCAACCTTTTTTCTTAGATTTTGCCTTTCTGTTTATTTTTTTCCTTCTGGATTTTTTTTCAAATCTGAGAACTTGGATCATTTGAATGATGGTTCTGATGGATAAGTCCTTGTACTCCAGTCTTTGTGGGGCTGCAGCACAGCTTTTAGACAGTTAGCATCTTTGGCTGCAGCACATGGTCCTTGTGGCTGTTAGGATAGCATCTTAGACTAGCATCTAGCATATGCTTGGCTGGCTAGCAGCCTCCTATAAATATGTATCCCCAACCCCTCAGGTTGGCATGACATTGAGCGAGAAAAACCAGAAAATTGCCAACTCCCCGGTGTCATCCTCTTCCTAGATGAGAGTAAAGTTCAAGAGACTAACAAGTGGTATCAGAGCCTCGTTATCCTGCAGCGTGAGCATCTCCTGCTCACCCATTTCCCTTGGGAAGGAGCAGCCCCAGCCCAAAGCAGCAGCAGCGCCAGCTGCCAAGAGAGCAGCAGCAGCACCGGCTGCCCCTGGTCACCTTTCTCCCTCCACGCGGCCGAGCAGCAGCTCATCTGTAGCTTCCCGCCCTTCGCGCAGCAGCCCCCCAGCAGCGAGCCATGTCTGCAGGCCACTCTCAGCACACGGCTACCTCGAGTACGCGGCGTCGGCAGGAGGCCGAGCTCGCCGCGGCAGAGGAGCGTGAGCGAGCGGTTGCAGCAAACGCTACGGCGGAAGCAAGGGCGTCAAGGCTGGCAGCGGCCAGAGCGGAGGCAGAAGCAGCAGCGGCAGCGGACGCCGCACGTGAGGCGGCGGCGGAGGTCAAGGTGCTGCGTGACAGCACCAACAGCTTCGTCGCTGCTGAAGACTGCGCCAACGCGAAGTGCGATGGTGCAGCACAAGAGCGGACGGCGCAGTGGGCAGCTGAGCACGGACGCGCGCACGGTGGAGGCCCTCCCGGAGGAGGCGTGCACCGCGGCGGCGGCGGCCGGGACGACCAAGACCGCGGCCTCTACGGGGTCCGGACTGTGGTCAGGGAAGTTGGTCCCGGTGCTGGGTGGCCTACCCTCACCAAAACCAACTACGTCGAGTGGGCCGCGGTCATGAGGATCAGGCTCCAGGTGCGGCACATGTGGGAGGCGGTCCAGCATGGCAACGTCGACTACCATGAGGATCGACGGGCGCTGGACGCCCTCATCGCCGCAGTCCCGCCCGAGATGCAGTTCTCGCTTTCCAACAAGCGGACTGCCAAGGAGGCTTGGGACGCCGTCGCTGCAGCCCGCATAGGCAGCGACCGCGCCCGCAAGTCCACTCTGCAGGCCCTTCGCAAGGAGTGGGAGAACCTAGCCTTCAAGCCAGGTGAGGACGTTGATGACTTTTCTCTCCGTCTCAATACTCTCCTACAGAAGCTGGTGCAGTTCGGCGATGACACCTACGACGAGGAGAGAGCTGTCGAGAAGCTCCTTCGCTGCGTCCCCGAGAAGTACAAGCAGATGGCTCGCTCGATCGAGTCGCTGCTAGACCTCTCCACGATGACGATCGAGGAGGCGATGGGTCGCCTCAAGGTCATCGACACCGACGAGCCACAACCCCTATCGGGGCCCATCACCACTGGCGGAAAGCTCCTCCTCACTCGGGAGCAGTGGGATTCCCGCCATGGTGACAGGAGGAGGGGGGAGCCCTCTTCCATGAGAGGCGGCAGCAAGAGCGGCAAGCCACGCAGGGCGCACAACGACGCTCAGGCCGATGCGCGAGGACGTGCCGGAGGTGATCCCCGCGAAGGCACCCGGGGAGGCGCCGCCGGCAGATTCCAGCCGGCCCCAGAAGATACCTGCCACAAGTGTGGCCGGACTGGCCATTGGGCCAAGGACTGTCGGCAGCCACGCCACGGTCAGGCCCATGTCGCACAGGCGGAGGAGGAGGAGCCGGCTCTGTTCATGGCACATGCGAGCATCGAGCTAGCTCCAGCGGCCCCGGCCGCAGCGGCTCTCCTCCACCTTGACGAGCCAAAAGCTCATGCCCTTCTTGGCGATGGCTCCGGCAAGGACAAGACCAGCGGGTGGTGCCTCGACACCGGCGCCACCCATCACATGACCGGTCGACGGGAGTTCTTCGCCGAGCTTGACTCCACCGTGCGAGGCTCCGTCAAGTTCGGGGATGCCTCCGCCGTGGAGATCAAGGGTGTCGGCTCCGTCATCTTCGCCGCCAAGACCGGAGAGCATCGGCTGCTCACTGGCGTCTACTACATCCCCGCGCTGAGGAACTCCATCATCAGCCTGGGACAGTGTAACAGCCCATGTGCAATAATTAGAAAACACCATGAGATTGTACTTTGTCTGTTGACTTTGTAACTTGGCATGATGCTAAAGATTGTAATTTCATGTGGTGATTTAAATTTGCATTGGGATTGGAGCCCATTTGGTTTGGTTGAGCTTGCTTTCAAAGTGGTTCAAGAAAGGTGTTTGAAGAATTTTCATTGTTGCATGCATGCTCTCCCTGACCCCAAACTTGGCATAGCCATTTCATTTGCTATGGCAAGGGTTTTAAAAGCCTCAAATCATTTTTGCCATCATCAAAAATATGGGCTCTAGTTCAAAGTGAATTTGAATTCAAAATGAGCTCACAATTTTGCTGTTGCCAAAAATGCCCAAACCATTTTTGGAAATTGAGGTGTAATGCAAGGATAATTATACATATTTTTATGTATTTTTTCCTACTTGTTTTTCACCCAGAAAAACCCTGGATCTTTTCTGTTTCATTTAAATAGAAATGGATCCACAGCTCGTTTTTCTTTTTCAATCCCTGCTGGAGGCCCAGCCCACCTAGCCTCCTCCCCGCAGCCCACTTGGAGCCTTTCCAGCGAAGCGGTACGCGGAGTGGCTCGATAGCCATCCGATCAAGATCCAAGCGCTCACCTCCTTCGTCTTTCCAGCGTGGACGAGGTCCCCTCGAGCTCCCCTCTCACAACGGACGCCGGCGTCGACGTCGATGACGGCCAGCGTGGCTGGGGGCCTCCCCCCTTTATAAGCTGGCCCCGAGCGCGTTCTGGGAACCCTAGGAACCTTTTCCTCCCTCCAGGTTCCGCCGCCGCCGGATTTGACCCCGAGGTCCTCCCCTATTCCGCCATGGCCGCCGGCCAATTCCGTCGAATTCCTCGCCGTCCTTCGTTTTCTTTGATCGTGCGGTTGGATGCACCTTTCCCTGCGTGTGCTTGACCCACTTCTGGTCGCAGGAACCAGAAGGAGGCACGGGTCGCAGCAGAGCCGTGGACGCCGCCAGGAACCCGCACCACCTCGTCGTCGCCAGGGTCGTCTCCTTCCTCTCCGGTTGCTCGAGTTTGACAACGACACCCCCAAGGTGATCCCCGTGGTGCCCTTCTTCCTCCCGTAGCGCGTAGCCTAGTTCCCCGCGCGGTAGCTTGTCTGAATCTTCCGCGCGTCGTCGTCGCCGACGAGCCACCGTGGCCGCCCTGTCTATGGCATGCCCGGGGTGCGCTCGTGCGTGCCTAGGCGTGCTCTGGCCACGCATATGGACTCAAAGGAGCCCCTTTGCGCAAGTTTTGGCCGTAGCCGCGCCCGTGTCTGAAGCTCTGCGTGTTGGTCAGTTGCGCCTCCGTGTTTTTCCGTTGAGCCTCGCGTCGCCGTCGTGAAGCGTAGGGCCGAGTTCGAGGTGCAGATGTGTAGAAGGATGTCCCAGCTACGTGTAGGGCACCGTGGCCTGGGCGTCGTCGAGCTGTACGCCCCGCTATGCTCGCCGGAGTTTGCCTCCGTGTTCGGGCTTTGAACAAGTTGCAGAGGTGTCGCCGCCGTGCTGTTCCCGTGTAGATGCCGGCGAGGTAGAGAGGAGTTGGTGGCCGGGGAGTGCATCCCTGTGTAGGGCTGAGTACCCTCTTGGGTTTCCCCATGGTGGAGTGGCCGGAGGTGGCCGGAGTGCGAGCCGGTGTTCGCCGGAACCTCGCTGCAGTGGTGCCTGTCGGTGTGTTTCAGTTCAGTTAACCGAGGGGGTTAACTTAACTCGTCAGCTGCACGTTTCGTTTCAGAAAACGATTCGTAGTGCAGTGGCGAGGGCAGTGGAGATGAGCGACGCGTCTTGAGTTCGAATCCCAGCCCGACGCCCCCATTTTTTATTTTTATGCAGAGGCTGACACCTGGGTCCCGCATGTCAGCGACCCAGGCTGTCCAGAGCCGAGTGGGCTGAGCCCAGTGCGGGCCAGGAAGCTAGATGGGCCGGATTCGCCCGAGACCAGCCCAGAGAGGCTGAGTCCTTTTCTTTTTCTTTTGTTTTTCTTTTCTGTTTAATTTCCAAATTTGATTTGAATTCAAATTCAAATCTGATTCTGGACTTTTGAACTTGCCACCCCAAACATGTCATGCCATATATGTTTTTGGGGTAGCTTGACCCACTGATCATCATGGTGAGGTTCATTTTGCACTTTGCCCCTCTAAATAATTGGAGTGTGACAATTTTGCAATTAAGCCCCTTTCAATTCTTTGTTTCTGCCAAGTTTTGCCCAAATTCAAAAATGGCCATGCCATATAAGATTTTTGGGTAGTTTCAAACAAGGAGTTGCATGGTGATAATGGTTTAACCATTTGAGCCTTATTCCAAAATGCATCTAGTGCAATTTTGCACTCAGCCCCCTGAAATTCATTTGAATTGCAACTGTGTTTGCAATTCCAGAGGATACCATGTCATATATGGTTTTGGGGTAGATTGTTGCAAGGATTGCAATGATGATGTCCTCATGATATTTTGTGCAACTTTTGGACAAGGTGTGACCACCTCATCCAGAATCAATCTGTCTTTTCCTTTCTTTGCATCATCCCAATTTCAGTGCATGTTGGGAATGATGATCTTTTGATTCTTTCAAGTTCTGTCTCATGTCATCTCCATTTCTTTTCTTCAAACCAGCACCTAACATATTGTCTTTGCAATGTGGCTGGATTCCAACTTTTGTTGCACCTTCCTTGTGTCAAATTCACCGACACTACTCCGTCTCCGGTATCGATGTTTTATTTTCACGATGTTTAATTCTTGTTATATGCATTGTTGATCATGTCATGTTGCCATGTTACTTACACCAAAAATAAGGCTAAGACCAAAGCCATTTTTACGTAAATAAATTACATGAAGTTGATTGACGTGTCGTCAACCACCTTCATTTAAATCTGACTAGATAGGGTCACATCATGTCAATTAAACCTGATCATACCATCCTTGCCTGTGCATTGTACCCGTTACTTACTTGTGTGCCTTTCCTTGCCGATACCTTACGTTAGCACCTGAGACCGCCGAGGAGACTTACGTGGAGATTTCCGACACCGAGCCCGAGGACCCTGCTGCGTCTGCTTCGACGACCGATTACCCAGGTAAGGAGAAGATTTATACCATTACCTGATACCTTTCTGCCTACCTGCCTAGCTGTAGTCTAGAACGTTTGTTTGATCCTATCCACCTTGCTTATGCTACCTTCAAAAACCAAAAGGCCATGATCCCCACATCCCAGCAAAACATTGTATTGCTAAGTTACCGCTGCTCAGCCATTGCTTAGTATGAGTACGAAAACTTGCTGCTTACCCTATGCTATGGCTTGGGATATCATGTTATTTAAAGAAGTTGGTTGATATTTATTATTTGATGATGTTAATTTATACTTGACAAAAGATGGGAGACCAGACTGTTCCCGCCAGGTGTTTTGTTCCATTTGAGTCACCTAGGTCCCGAGTTCCGGGTATTGTGTTTCTTGACGAGCGTGCCTAATCGTGTGTGGGATTCTATGGGGTCCCCTTGTCTTACCTACCTAGCTTCATACAATTTTAGTGGTGGCCCGAGCTGATTTACTATTTGCAATGTGTGTGTGCTGGTGGTACCCCAGTTGTTTACAAACCACCTTGGGCCAAGAGGACTTGTGCCTTGGCTGGCCCACTTTGTCCGGCTGAGGACCCGGTGTCCCATGTGTGATTAACCGGGTATCCAAACCTGCGACAGACGGTAGAGGCCGATTCGAGAGCGCGGCCGGCTTTTGAGTTGGGTGTCGACTCACCAGGGGCCACCCGGAGTTGTGCGTTGTTAGTTAGAGGGACTCTGGCGTTCCGGAGTTTCAGGCGTTTACCTAGCCAAGTGGAAACCGGGCGTACATGCGAAGCCTATGATGGGCAGTTGATACACCCCTGCAGGGTTAAATCTTTTCGAAAAGCCGTGTCCGCGGTTATGGACGACTTGAGACCTACTCCTTGTTCATAGAATAACATCAATTTGAATCATAATTAAAACTTGCCTACCGTATGAGTGCCTTGGTTGCTTTTCTTCTTCCAGGGGGACCGAGAGAAGATCCAGGTTGTGTTATGTTTGACGTAAGTAGGTGAATAGCAGACTTATGACGCGATGTCACGTGTACTTCTTGGATCTTACCTCTACTCTATTAGAACGATAGCCACCATATATGCTAGTGCGGCTGCAACCTTTACCTTTACCTTGTCATACCGTAGGAAGTTAGTTATCCTGTAATGATATAATCTTACCCCTGTTTTCCTTTTGTGCTTTTACTGTTTTGCCTGATCGGCCGCTGCAGTGGAGTACTACCTCGACCCGAGTTCTGGCTGATACTTCGTGGAGGTGCCCCCGGAGGATGACGATGAGATCGACCTCGTTCAGTAGATCCTACAGTTGGGCTTCGACGATCCGTGGGTGAAACCTTTATGTGCAGCCCTCTCTAGGGCAATTTGGATCTTGACCGTACTCGGTCGTGTTTGTCTTCCGCTTGTTGCATGATATTCTGTTGGGTCCACGGACCTCTGAGATGTTGTAATAATTCCAGAGGTGGTGTATGCCCTGGACCTATATATTTATGTCTTAGATAAAGTTCTTTGTTCTTATACTTGTTGTTGAGAATCCGGCAGCGACACGATTGCGAGTGTCGTGAGTCGGTGGCTCTTTATGCGCTACTAACTTGAGCGGGACGCGAAAGCAACTAACTCAAGTTAGCACCGCATCGGGGGCCTTACAGACAGCTAGATGAGAACGGCTCGCGCGTGCTGATCAAGCATGGGATCCTACGCATCTGGGATCGCCACGGACGCCTTCTCGCCAAGGTAACCAGAGATGCAAACCGACTCTACGTCCTTGACGTGCAGATGGCACAACCTCTCTGTCTCGCAGCTCGTCGGGACGACGAGGCGTGGCAGTGGCATGAGCGCTTTGGGCATCTTCACTTCGAGGCCCTGAAGCGGCTCGGTGCCACGGAGATGGTGCGAGGCCTGCCGTGCCTCGACCATGTGGAGCAATTCTGCGACATCTGCGTGATGACGAAACAGAGGCGACTCCCCTTTCCCCAGCGGACGAGTTTCCGAGCCAAGGAGAGGCTCGAGCTCGTACACGGGGACTTGTGCGGCCCGGTGACGCCGGCCACACCGGGAGGACGACGCTAATTCCTGCTGCTCGTTGATGACCTCTCCCGTTACATGTGGGTGCTGGTCCTTGGCAGCAAAGGAGAGGCGACGGACGCCATCAGGCGCGCGCAGGTGGCTGCGGAGGCGGAGTGCGGCCACAAACTGCGCGTACTACGCACCAACAACGGCGGCGAATTCACGGCAGCTGAATTCGCGTCGTACTGCGTTGATGAAGGCATCCAACGCCACTACTCCGCGCCGTATAGCCCGCAGCAAAACGGCGTCGTCGAGCGACGCAACCAGACGGTTGTGGGGATGGCTCAGGCCCTTCTCAAGCAGAGAGGGATGCCGGCTATTTACTGGGGAGAGGCGGTGGCGACGGCCGTCTACATCCTCAACCGCTCGGCTACCAAGGCTCTCGACGGCAGGACACCATACGAGGCCTGGCACGGGCGAAAACCGACGGTCTCCCACTTGCGGGTCTTCGGCTGCCTCGCTTTCGCCAAGGAGCTTGGCCACATCGGCAAGCTCGACGACAGGAGCACTCCGGGAGTGTTCATCGGCTACGCGGAGGGCTCGAAGGCCTACCGCATCCTCGACCCAAAGACACAACGTGTGCGCACGGCGCGCGACGTTGTGTTTAATGAAGGGCGAGGATGGGCTTGGGACAAGGCGGTGGACGACGGCTTGACTCCGAGGTATGACGATTTCACCGTCGAGTATGTCCACTTCGAGGAGGCTGGGGGAGTAGGCAGCAGTTCTTCATCGGGCATGCCTACCCCAGCTCCCAAGTCTCCCTCGACCCCGGCGTCTACTCCACCGGCAGCACCATGCTCTCCGACCACGACTTCAGCGGCACCGAGCCCTTCACCGGCTCCACCACAGCCGGCGACGCCACGTACTCCAGCACCGATAGCCACTCCTCCGGGCACGTCTACTCCAGCACCAGCTCCTAGCCCGGTGGAGTTTGCTTCCCCGCTCTCTCACGACGAGGAGCGCATCGACGCGTATCATGACGGCGAGCCGCTGCGGTACCGTACGATGGAGGACCTCCTTGGCGACCAGCCAACGCCGGGACTGGCGTCCCGTGATCTGGAGGCGCAGCTGCAATTGGTGTGTGAAGACGGCGAGCCTCGGTCTTTTGCGGAGGCCGAGGGAGACGCGGCTTGGCGCGCCGCGATGCAGTTGGAGATGGATGCCGTCAAGACGAACCGCACCTGGGAGCTTGCAGACCTCCCTCGGGGTCATCGCGCGATCACCCTTAAGTGGGTGTTCAAGCTCAAGAGGGATGAAGCCGGCGTCATCGTCAAGCACAAGGCTCGCCTGGTGGCACGAGGTTTCTTGCAGCAGGAGGGAGTCGACTTCGACGACGCCTTCGCTCAAGGGGATGGGCTTTGAGCTGAGCCCACACGAGGCGGCCGTCTACCGACGGGGCAGTGGAGGAACTGCCCTACTGGTGGGCGTCTATGTCGACGACTTGGTGATCACCGGCACCAAGGATGCGGAGGTGGCGGCGTTCAAGGAGGAGATGAAGGCCGCCTTCTAGATGAGTGATCTGGGGCTCCTCTCTTTCTATCTAGGCATCGAGGTGCACCAGGATGCCTCTGGGATCACACTTCGACAGACCGCCTACGCCAAGCGCGTTGTTGAGCTCGCCGGGCTCACCGACTGCCACCTCAGCTCTCACTCCGATGGAGGAGTGGCTGAAACTGAGCCGCAACAGCACGACGGAGGAGGTGGATGCTACACAGTACCGGCGTCTTGTGGGGAGCCTTCGCTACCTCGCCCACACACGGCCGGACTTGGCGTTCTCCGTCGGCTACGTTAGCCGGTTCATGCAGCGTCCGACGACGGAGCATCAGCAGGCTGTGAAGAGGATCATCCGCTACGTTGCGGGGACTCTCGACCACGGCCTACACTACCCTCGGTGTCCTGGTGCGACACACTTCATCGGGTACAGCGACAGCGACCACGCCGGCGACATCGACACCAGCAAGAGCACAAGCGGGATTCTCTTCTTTCTCGGCAAGTGCCTTGTGAGCTGGCAGTCGGTCAAGCAGCAGGTGGTGGCCATGTCCAGCTGCGAGGCTGAGTACATGGCGGCCTCCACCGCATGCACTCAAGCGCTCTGGCTCGCTCGACTGCTTGGTGATCTCCTCGGTCGAGACACCGGAGCGGTGCAGCTCAAGGTGGACAGCAAGTCCGCTCTGGCTCTGGCAAAGAACCCCGTTTTTCACGAACGGAGCAAGCATATCCGGGCGAGGTACCACTTCATCCGAGGCTGCATGGAAGAAGGAAGCATCAAGGCGAGCTACATCAACACCGCAGACCAGCTCGCGGATCTGCTCACCAAGCCCCTTGGGAGGATCAAGTTCCTCAAACTCTGCTCCAGGATCGGGATGGTCCAACTCTCCCACAAGACAACGCACAAGACTTAGGGGGAGAATGATGGATAAGTCCTTGTACTCCAGTCTTTGTGGGGCTGCAGCACAGCTTTTAGGCAGTTATCATCTTTGTGGGACTGCAGCACAGCTTTTAGGCAGTTAGCATCTTTGGCTGCAGCACATGATCCTTGTGGCTGTTAGGATAGCATCTTAGACTAGCATCTAGCATATGCTTGGCTGGCTAGCAGGCTCCTATAAATATGTATCCCCAACCCCTCAGGTTGGCATGACATTGAGCGAGAAAAACCAGAAAATTGCCCCAACTCCCCGGTGTCATCCTCTTCCTAGATGAGAGTAAAGTTTAAGAGACTAACAGGTTCAATGCCAACATGTGATACATGTTTTTGGGGCAGAGTAATTCAAGGAAGCCAATGGGGCCATTATTTTTGTGCTTTGTGCAACACAAATTTGGTGAGGTGCACCTAGCACTTGTACCCCATTTGGATTTTCTTTTCTTTTTCTTTTGCCCTTTGGCCTTCCTATCTTTGCACTTGTGATCATGTGAGCACCACTTTGCAAATGGAACAACAGGGTAAAAGGAACTCATGAGGGTGTTCATATTTTCATATGAACAACCCTTGCTTGAGTGTAGCTCACTCTTTCTTTTCCCATAACTTGGGCATGCCTGTCCTTTGCTTCTTGTCCTTCTAGAGCATGCCATGCCATCTTTGATCCTTGTTTCCAGGAACCAGCCCCTAACATATTGTCCTATGAAGGTGGTTTGGATTCTTTTCTTCTGTTGAAACCTTCCGGTGTCAACCTCCTTCGACACTTTCCGTCTCCGGAATCGATAGATTATTTCACGATGCATTCCTTATTTTGATAACTTGCTATTGTTATTCATGCCATGTCATGTTGCCATGTTACTTACACCAAAGTTAAGGCTATGGCCAAAGCCATAAAAACAATAATAATTGCATATGGAGTCTGTTGACGTGTCGTCAACACCTTCATTTAAATTTGACTAGATAGGGTCACACCATGTCTATTAAACTTGATCATCTCATCCATGCTTATGCATTTGATCTCGATGTTTACTTGTGTTGTTTTCTTGGCCGGTACCGTACGTTAAAGCCTGAGCTTACCGAGGAGCCCTACGTGGAGCTATCCGACACCGAGCCCGAGGACCCTGCTACGTCTGCTCCGTCGACTACTTACCCAGGCAAGGGGGTTTATATATCATTCTTTATAGCTTTCAGCTCGCTTGCCTAGCTGTATTTAGAACGGTTGCTTGATCCCACCATCATATACTTTTGCATCTATTAAACCCAAAAAGCCATGCCCCCACATCCTAGCAAAACCTTGTTTGGCTATGTACCTTGCTTGCTTAATCATTGCTTAGTATGTGTAGGCTCCTTACCTGCTGTTTATACCCATTGTTGCTTGGTGGTTTATCATACTATTATCAGAAATTGGTTGATATTTATTAATATAATGTTAATTTTATATTTGATGAAGGATGGAAGACCGGGCTGTTCCCGCCAGGTGTTTTGTTCCATTCGAGTCACCTAGGACCCGAGTTCCGGGTATTGTGTTTCTTGACGAGCGTGCCTAATCGCGTGTGGGATTCTATGGGGTCCCCTTGTCTTACCTACCGAGCTCCAAACAGTTCTAGTGGTGGCCCGAGCTGATTTACCATTCCAAAATGTGTGTGTGCGAGTTGTCGACCTCGTGGATTTCAATCCAACCGGGCCAGTGGGATGGTATATCCTATTGGTCCACACTTGGCCGGCGAGGGTCCGGGCATGGAATATGCCCCGGTAGTCCAAACCCAGTTGAGACGGAAGAGTCCGATTCGAGAGCGTGGCCGGTTCTCGAATTGGTGTCAACTCCCCGGGGGCCACCCGGAATTGTGCGTTGTCAGTTTGAGGGACTCAGACGTTCCGGAGTTTCAGGCGCCTTCACCCACCAAGCGGAAACCGGGCGTACATGCGAAGCCTGTAATGGGCAGTTGGTACACCCCTGCAGGGTTAAATCTTTTCTGAAAGCCGATTCCGCGGTTATGGACGACTTGAGACCTACTCCTTGTTCGTAGAATAACATCAAATTTAATCATGCTTTAAAAGTTACCAACGTGTGAGTTGCCTTGATTGCTCTTCTTCGTCCGGGGCGACAAAGAGGGGACAAGGTTGTGTTATGTTTTGCGTAAGTAGGTGGATAGAGACCTATTGATGCGATCATCAACGAGTTCTTGGATCTTCCCTTACTCTAATAGATCGTTAGCCACTCATATATGCTAGTGCGGCTGCAACCTCAACCACTATCCTTTCCTTACCGTGAGAAGTTAGTTATATTGTATTGATATATACTCACCTCTTGCATTTTCTTTCACGCTATGTACAAACGTTTGGGCCCTCAGACTACTACTTCGACACGAGCACCGGCAAGTACTTCGTGGAGGTTCCGCCGAAGGAGGAGGACGACGACGACTTCGTTCAGTAGGCCTACAGTTGGGTTTCGACGATCCGCGGGTGGACGACATGTTTTGTGTGCAGCCCTCTCTAGGGCCATTTGGATCTTGACCGTACCCGGTCATGTATGTCTTCTTCATGATGTTATGATGTACTGTTGGATCTTATGATCTCTGAGATGATGTAATAAATACCAGTGGCGAGTGTATGCCTTGGACTTATATATTTTATGTCTTAGTTGTTCATGCTTCATTTACCTGTTGTCGAGAATCCGATAGCGATACGAGTGCGAGTATCGTGCGTCGGTGGCCACTTATGCGCTTCTATCTCGGGCCGAACGCGAAAGCGACTAACTCGAGATAGTAACGCATCGGGGGCCTTACAATGGTGGAGGAGGTGGTGCACCAGAAGTAGAGGGTGCATCAGAGGACTCGGGAACAACACAAGAACGCCAAGTATAGTGGAAAGGAAAGGTAGGAGGAGAAGGGCTAACAGGAGGAGGCGAAGGTGAGGGAATTAGTGGGGAAGAGGGTGCAACTGACGGTGATGAAGAAGAAGAGGAAAGAGTCGGAGTAGATGGCACCGAAGGCGGAGGAGACGGTACCGGATCAATAGGAGTAAGAGAAGGATCATGAGGAACCGAGGGAGGAGATTCAGGAAAAAGGAGAAAAGAAAGATCCTCCGTCGACGACGAGCCTGAACGCGGATAGAAAGGACGAGACTCATCAGAAGTTACATCCCGATAAATACGCATCCGACGAGCCACCGGATCCCAACAACGGTAGCCCTTATGCTCATCACTGTATCCGAGAAAGACGCACTCAACAAACTGAGCGGATAGTTTGGTGCGTTCGCGAGAAGCGAGAAGAACAAAGAAAAACAACCAAACAACCGAAGAATAGAGTAGTCAGGCGAGCGATCATAAAGGCGCTCAAGAGGAATGGCACCCTGAAGAGTGGCAGAAGGCTGGATATTAATGAGATATGCAGAGGTGGAGACAGCCTCAGCCCAGAAATGAGGTGGAAGAGAAGAGGCGATCATCATCGCACGAGTGGTCTCAAGAAGATGACGATGCTTACGCTCAGCCACGTCATTCTGAGCATGGGCACCAGGACAAGAGAACTGAGCAAGAGTACCCTGCTCAACAAGAACACCGCGCAAATGCTTGGAGAGATACTCACCAGCAGAATCAGCATGAAACACACGAATGGGCGTAGAGAACTGAGTAAGAACCATGGCTGCAAAACGCTAACATATGGAGAGAACCTCACTACGATTAGTCCTAAAATACAGCCAAGTATATCGGGAAAAATCATCTATAAAAATGATATAGTAGTGATACCCCCTTTCGAAGCGAAAGGAGTTGGACCCTAAACATCAGAATGAACTAAGTCGAAAGGACGCTGAGAGGCCGACGTACTAGTAGGATAGGGTAACTGAATCTGTTTACCTAGCCTACAACCCTGACACTGTAAAGAAGCATCTCCTGAGACATGCCCCAGAAGACCATGATGAACTAATGACGACAAACGAGACCCACAGAGATGATCTAGACGATGATGCCACTGCTGAAACGAGGCGGTGGCCGAGGCAACGACAGCTGGAGAACCGGAAAATGAAGTAGCAGTGGAAGGAACACGAAGCCAGTCTAACTCCCAAAGCCCCTGAGAATCACGGCGCCGAGGGCCAGCTCCAACCAGAGCCTGTGTGCGATGATCCTGAACAGAACAAGAGACGTCGTCTAGAATGACACGGCAACCAGAGTCAGTAAGATGACGGGCAGAAAACAGGTTCATGGTAAGACGAGGAACATGAGAAATATCAGGGACAGAGAAAGAAGAAGTAGAAAGAGCGCCCCGACTAGAAACAGGAAGAGGAGTACCATCAGCAGTGAGAACACTAATAGGAGAATCAAGGGGTCGAAGAGAGGATAGACGGGAAGAATCAAAAGTCATGTGAAAAGAAGCTCCAGAATCCAGAACCCATGACGACGTACCTGACTGAGTAGAAGATGGTGGTGCCTCAATGCCAGAAGAGCCAGTCACAGAACCAGCAGTACCAGTCGAAGGAGATCCTGAACCAGCGAGCATACGCTTGAGCCGCATAATGTCCTTCTAAGTGAGGGTAACTGTAGAGGAGCCAGACGCACCAGAAGGAGCATGAGTACCGGGAGAAGCAGACGCCCTCTGCTGGCGCAGATCACGCTCCTTCGAATAACAGCTCGCCTCAAGGTGACCATCCATGTCACAGTAGGTGCAGTGAGAGCGAGGACGAGAGCCACGACGACCCTGGCGCTATCCCTGGCCACGACTCTGGCCCGGACTTGGAGGAGTGGGTAACAGCGGTGGAGCAGAGGGTCGGGAAGGCGTCGATGGAGCAGGCGATGAAGAAGGACCACGATCAGCCAGCAAAGAGGGAACGACAAGCAACCCAACACCACTAAGGTGAGTCTCCTCGACACGAAGCTCAGAAATAGGAACACGACCACGAGCAAGCAACTGAGCACGCTGGGGCTCAAACTCCTTGCGGAGCCGAGACAGACACTCAAAGGTGCGCTGAAACTCCAAATCCAAGCGCACAGTCTGACAACATGCGCAGGTACCACAGACAGTAGAGCGAAGAGAATCAAGCTGACGCCAGATAGCAGCAGTCTGTGTGTAGAACCGATCAATAGTAGAGTCCCCCTGCTAAAGAGTATGCTCCTGACGAACCACGGACAGATAAAGAGCATCCCCGAACGGCTGATGACGCTGACAAAGATGGTCCCACATGGCAGCAACAGTACCGAGGCCCATAAACTCAGAAGCAAACGGTGGCTGAACACTGGCGGTAAGAATCGCCACAGCACGAGCATCATCATCCGTCCACTGAGTGTAAGCCAGCAGATCCCCACGAAATGTCTGAAGAGCGTCCGTATACTCCTGGAAACTCCGGTCATAAGCGGCAACAGCGGCATCATCCGTACGGTTGGCTGCATCCATGTCAGCCTGAGTGGCATCAGCAGCAAGAACAGGGGGTATGGGTGGAGCAGGAGCCGTAGGAGCAGTGGGGCATGGCGGACAAGGGACCTCGCCGGAGAGCACACCCCAGAGACGAAGACCACGCATATGGATGCGCATAAAGGCAGCGAAGTCAGAGTAGTTCGTGCCATCAAAAATCACCGAGCAGCGAGGGATCGCGACGTAGTCCGATGATGCAGACATTTGTTTTTCTATTATTATTATTTTTTGTTTTTTTTTGGAATTCAACTCACACCGGGCTCAATCTGGATCGGGATCAAGCACGGGAGAACGACCAGCGGCGGGGAGAACACACGCAGGGCTGGACCACGCAGGCAAGCAGGTCCGGTCAGGGGGCAGCAACCGGCGGCGACTGAGGGCGGCGGCCGGCGGCGACCGAAGGCAGGACGCGACCGAGGCGGTCACGGGGCAGCAACTTGGATGGGATCGGAGCCGGCGGCTCGGGGCAGGAACCAGACGAGGCTGACGGGCTGGTGTGGGAAGGATCCAGCAGAACAAGCTGGCGGCCGGCGGACGGGGCCGGCGATGAACGGTGACCAGCGCGGACGGGCGGCCGGGCGGCGACGGGCAGACAGCCGACGGCGGCGATGTAGGGCACGAGTTGCTACGTGCGGAAAAATTATAACCTAGCTCTATACCATGTTAGGAATATGCAACTTGTATTCCATGGGGGCCAAAGGCCACAATATATAGTACATGTACAGGTGATAAATATGCAGGGAACCCCCTAGCTAATAGGGATACTACAATCTACTCTAACAAACATGATTATCTAACCATCTATACAAGATTTACCCTCTGATGTTCAAATAAGCAAAAATAATAATGACAACAACAAAAAAGCCTGTCAATCCCATACAAGTTGGGGTAGGCTAGAGTTGAAACCCATAAGATATCGAAACCAAGTCATAGCTCTGACACGTGGATAGCTAACTTCCACGCAGCTCTATCCAGAGCTAAATCTTTGCTGATAATCCAATCCTTCAGATCTCTCTTCACGGACTCCTCCCAAGTCAAGTTTGGTCTCCCTCGACCTCTCTTGACATTATTAGCACACCTTAACCGCCAGCTATGCACTGGTGCTTCAGGAGGCATGCGCTGAATATGCCCAAACCATCTCAGACAATGTTGGAGAAGCTTCTCTTCAATTGGTGACACCCAACTCTCTCACGAATATCATTCCGGACCCAGTCCATCCTTGTGTGGCCACATGGCTATCTCAACATGTGCATCTCTACCAAACCTAGTTGCTGGACATGTCACCTTTTAGTTGGCCAACATTCCCATACAACAATGCAAGACAAATCACCGTTCTATAGAACTTGCCTTTTGTTTTGTGGCACTCTCTTATCACAGAGAACACCAAAAGCTTGGTGCCAATTCATCCATCCAGCTTTGATTCAGTGCCTCACATCTTCATCAATATCACCATCCTTCTGCAATATTAACCCCAAATATCGAAAGGTGCCCTTCTAAAGTACAACCTGTCCATCAAGGCTAACTTCCTCTTCCTCATGCCTAGTAGTACTGAAACCACACCTCGTGTTCTTAGTTTTAGTTCTACTAAACCTAAAACCTTTCGATTCTAAAGTATGTCTCCACAACTCAACTTTCTATTAACCCCCGCCGACTATCATCGACTAGCACCACATCATCGCAAAGAGCATACACCAAGGGATATCTCCTTGTGTATCCCCTGTGACCTCATCCATCACCAAAGAAAAAAGATAAGGGCTCAAAGCTGACCCCTAGTGCAGTTCTATTTTAATTGGAAAGTCACCGGTGTCACCATCGCTTGCTCGCACACTTGTCACAACATTGTCATACATGTCTTTGATGAGTGTAATGTACTTTCTTGGGACATTGTGTTTCTCCAACGCCCACCAGATGACATTCTGTGGTATCTTGTCGTAGGCCTTCTCCAATTCAATGGACACCATATGCAGGTCCTTCTTTTGCTCCCGTATCTCTCCATAAGTTGTCGTACCAAGAAAATGGCTTCCATGTTCGACCTCCCAGACATGAAACTAAACTGATTTTTGGTCACGCTTGTCATTCTTCGTAAGCAGTGCTCAATGACTCTCTCTCCTATAGCTTCATTGTATGGCTCATCATCTTAATCCCACAGTAATTAGTACAACTCTGAACATCCCCTTTGTTCTTGAATATTGGTACTAATATACTCTGCATCCATTCTTCAGGCATCTTATTTGACCGGCAAATGAAGCTAGTCAGAACACTGGTTTATCTGGCAAATGGATGAGCATATCTTGCACTAAATGTTTGGTTAGGCTTAATTTTGGCATATAGGCCAAAAATACAAGCCAAAGCCAAAAGCACAAAAGTATAAGTTTTTTTTGGCTTATAGGCCAATCTCCAAAAGCAAAAGTTAAGCCCAACGAACACCCCCTAAATCTTCTTGAGGGTATCATGCATCCTTTCAATCGGGAGAATTCACTATGTCAGGACATTTTCCCTAATGGGGGTTTTGGTGTTAATGAAAATTGTGATTAGGTCCCTAACCATGCTGTGAGTGATCTTTCAGGATACAGATATATTATGTAAAGCATGTGTTTTGTTGGCATTGATTCCCCGAGTTAAAAGAAGAAAGGGAGATGGAGTGCCTTTTCCGCATTCGGGTTGGAAGTCCTAAAAGCAAGAGACCTCTATCTTATATGGTGAGAATGTGCCGGTGATCTTTGTTTGGGATTATGTTTATTCATTGCAAATGTTCAATTGTTCGTGACAAGAAGTGGGACACCATTTCCCTGAAGATTTGCTCAAGAGTTCAAGGTCGAACAGTGGGTCGGAATATCCGAGTTGTCAGATACTAAGGCTGGAACATCCAAAGTGTTCTCCGAGTGGAAGGCAGATGGCCTGCTAGCTTAGTCGAATGCCGGGTCGAAGGCCTGGTCGGAATGTCCGACTGTCGGAACCTCCAAGGTGCATCCAGTGCACTTGCTCCCCTTTCTAATGCTAAGTCAGAGGTCTGGTCAAAACAACCGACCTGGGTCGGATCCTCCGACTTGGGTTAGAACATGTGACGTTGCAGAGCAGCTCCAACAGGAAGATTTCTAGGGTTGCTATATAAGGGCTCCTTCTACCTTAGACATTGACGAACACAGCTCAAAATACCCATTGATCCCAAAGCTTGAATCTTTGATTCCTCCCTCTTTAGCCAACCGATTCAGACCATTTTCGGAGAGGAGCAAGAGGAACACCCCATCTACACTTCCATCCAAACAAATCACCACATTGCTTAGATTGTTAGATCCTAGCAAGCCTTGTTACTTTTGGGTGTTTGAAGCATCCAAGGGCTTGTGAAGACCTTGGAGCCATATCCATTGTGGTGAAGCTTCGTGGCAGTGTTGGGAGCCTCCGATTGAGTTGTGGAGTTAGCCCCATACTTGATTGTAAATGTTCCGTGTGTGTGCCTTCAAGGCACCGTTAGTGGATAGACGGCACCTCGCATTGTGTGAGGGCGTGTAGGGGAATAAGGTGGTCCTAGTTGACTTCTTGGGAACATTGTGCCCCCACACCTCTCCAACGAAGACATACTTCTCGCAAGAGAAGGAACTTCGGTCAAACACATCCTTGTCTCCACTTGCGGTTTTATCTCCTTTACTTGATTGTTGCTTGCATTGTTTATCTTCCATATCTTATATGCTTGCTTGTTGTTTAGTTGTGCTTATCATATAGGTTGCTCACCTAGTTGCATATCTACACAACTTACTCTGTGTTGAGCCTAAATTTGTTAAGTAAAAAGTGTTAGTCGCCTATTCACCCCCCCCCCTCCACATTTCGATTCTTTCACACTATCTACTTGATTATAGCCAGAAATAAGAACCACCTTCTTCTTTTTGCGGGGATAGAAATGCTCTTGTTAATTAGATACCTCTTGACATAAGACCAATCGGAAAGGATTAATCCCTTGTTTAAAAAGCAACATTAGATATGACCAGGAAAGAAATACCTCAACTTCAGCTTTTCGGAGCTCGGAACGTCTTTTGTCTAGCATTTTCTTATAAGAGAGGCCCTTCTTCGTTAGTACTATTGCCTGTTGAACCACATGGTTGCATTGATCTTTCAAATTATCTGACCTGAAATCAGCAATGCTCACATCAATTTGTGTGAGAACTGAGAATCAAAAATATGGATTATATTTAGAAGACAGATGCACATACCCTTTCTCATTTCCTTTGATGTCTGCTGTCATTTTATGCTCAATCTCCACATATTCTTTTGATAAATCCATAATTGATACCATAATGAAATCTAGTTGTATTATGTGCTCATTTTTACCTAGAAACCCATTGTATTCCATCTTCTTTGTTTCAACTTCCTGTAAGGTAGTTGTGGCTATCTCTAAAGTCTGGCTCAGTTTGACGAGCTCCTTATCCTCCATGCTCTGCTCAGAACCCTCGTTTGATCTTGCTGATACATGAGGCTCCATCTCGATATCACGAAGTATCATTTCCTCGCTCTCTTGCTTGGTTAGCTCTGAATTTTCTTGATTATTTTTTATGAAGTGTTCCTTTTCTAGTAACAACAACTTTTCTCGTAACTTCTGATTTTCTTCATTAACTAAACGCAATACCTTCTCCTTTTCTGAGAGTTTAGCTTCAAGTGAGGACACTTCTGCTTGAGAATCCCTTGAGACATTTTCCATGCTGGTCCTACAGTCATCAACAAAATTTATTGTCACAGTTCTGTATACTTCATCTCTAATAATACTTTCAACATAGAGATCCTCATAGTCTTCTTTAATGGTGCCAACTTTTCTCATAATTTGTTCTTCAAGTGACAATTGAAGTGATATTTCCCTTGCATCAGATATCTGGCACGATAATTTCTTAGTACCATTCATCTTTTCTCCAAGCAAACAGCTAAGGTGCTGGTTTTCAAGGTATAGTGAATCAATTGTATTATTTAAACTGCAATTTTCCTCAAGTGCCTCACTAGTGCTGCAAACTGTAGGGACCTTTATGGTATTAGAAATAATGGCGTCAACCCTTGAAATGATATGAGGAACTTTTTTTCTTAGCTGATCAAACTCTACATCATGCTTAAGATCTAATGACGCCTTCTCTCGTTTGAATTTGAACAGCTCTTCCGTCTTATCTTGCAAATACAATTCATGCAACCTTTTTAATTTGCTAATCTCAGATCTGAAGTAGTTTATGATTTCTTCCCTGCTCATACCCTTCAGATGCCGAAAGTCAGATTTTTCCGAAATGACTTCTCTGGGACTTATAGATCTCTGTGTTGCACTGGAAGATGTAGAATGTTCCTCCCCTGTTTTCTTTCCGAAGAGATTGTATTTCCATCTGTTACTCCTGTAACCCAGATTTTCATGTTTACTGTGAGAACTATTTGATTCATCTTCTGAAGGTAATAGCATATTCGATATAGAAATCAACTCTTGACGGATTGCACCACACTGGACCACAGTTTCCTTCCAGTTCTTCCTTAGATTGTTGACAACAGAACTTTGTTCATAAAACTTCCTCTCTAGCTCATCCTCAAGAGCTCTGATGCATTCTCCAATCATAATGCCGGTGACCTCCAATTCCAACTCATGCTCCCACTGAAGATCATGAATTGAAGCGTTGAACAGACTCAACATCTCCTTAATTTGACGGAACACCACTATCAACAGTAGCTTTAGGTCACTGAAACCCTCATCTATCGCTACTGGCTTTCCAAGACGACAAATCACAGGGCATGAAACATCTGCATCACTCTGGCTTTTCAAGAGCATCATATCCTCCTTGAGCTTATTAAGCTGTTGATCGACTTCTAATTTCATCAAATCTAAGTACTCTGTGTAATTAATTTCTACATTTGCATCCAGAAGGTGTTGATGAAGCCGTGACATTACAGTTGCAAACGCCTCAAAGCTGTTTCCAATATCACAGCTGCAACTGCATGACAACAAGGATGGTGCTGGCACTGGTGAGCCTTCAAACTTGTCAGGCCCTTTGTTAAGCTCGCCTAAAGACGAGTTTGTGTCAAGAGAAGGCCAATTGAGCAAGGATAAACCATTATGTGTTGTACATCGTGATTGTCTAGTGTTGGCTGGTATAGTGAGCCCATCAAGAAATGGATCCACTGCTTCATCAAACACCTGCAGCATTTCTAACGTTATGATTTGATAGTTGCCTTCCAAACTCTATAAGTAAATTATATAGTACAAGATGAATTTATGTAGTAGAAAAAAAAACATAACAATGGGCAATAAGAGCATCTACAACCGGGCGCCCCATATCCGCCCCAAACGCCGGGTGGCCTGCCCGGTCGCTACCCGGCCGTTTTTTTGCCACCCAACTAGACTGGGCAAATCCGGCCTAAACATCCGGGCTGATCGGTAACCCCCATACCCATCCCATATGTGGGGTAGATATGGGGATGCGCGGACGCGCCCAGACACCTGGGCCCGCCTCTAATGTGGTGAATAGATCCTCATCCTCGCCCGACCTGCCCTCTTCCTTTTTTCTTTTCCGCCTAGTCTGCACAGCCGCCGCATTGCTCTGCCTCCATCTTTGCTCCGCAGTCGTCCCCAACCCACAGCGCCGCCAACGGAGACCCCATCCCACAACGCCGCCGCCCGTTCCACCACCAGACAAGTTCGCTGCCCCGATATGTGCAACTCCTCCGGACATACACCTTGTGCTCTATGTGTTCGATAAAATGATCGAGCAGTTTAGTTTTTTTTTGTGGTTAATTGTAGGTCATCAATGGCTTCCTCGTCCTATGATGACCTTGATGAATTTATTTACAATGAGTTCATCGATTCATTGGCTTCAACACACAGATGCTGAGATGATGATGATGAGCATTCATGACAAATCGGAGAAGAGGAACATGTACTGAACTTCAAGGGTTCAATAAAGGGCAGAAGAGTTGTTCCCCGGGATAGGATCGCTGGCACACGACGACATGCTGGAGATGAAAGACACGATCATGGCGTTGATCATGCGGCGGGGTACACGCCACGACTGCGACACTATGAGCCCCGTCATGAAGCTTCCGCTGGTGGTGGAGCGCATGACCGAGTGGATCAAGCTGTGCATGTTCCTTTTGATGACGGAATTGGGTGCATAAAAATATCAATTCATTCGTTCTCTGGCAAGTGTGATACAGAAGTTTATTTGGAGTGGGAGATGCGCATCAATCAAATTTTTGATGCATACCATTACACCGTTGAAAAGAAAGTGCAACTTGCTGCAATTGAGTTCACCGGTTATGCGCTAATCTGGTGGAATCAAATTTTTCACTCAAGACATCGCCCACCGACTTGGCGATGAATGAAAGAATTCATGAAGCAGTGTTTTGTTCCTGAGCACTATAAAAGAGATACGTAGAAGTTGCAACGGCTCTCTCAAGGTAATATGAGTGTTGATGAATATTACGAGGAGATTGAATTGTTTATGATATATATAGGGACAACGGAGGATCCAGAGGCAACCATGGCACGTTTCTTTAATGGGCTAAACATAAAGGTGCAGGATCATGTGGAGATGGGTTTTTTTACAACATACAAGATCTTGTGCACCAAGCTGAGCGTGCAGAGCAACAAATTAAGCGGCGCCGATCTAATATTTTTCACAGCACCACTTCCAACTCGTGGCAGTGTCCTCAACAAAAATCTGATGAAGGCGGCACCGGTTCCAAGATGTCATCATCGAATCGATCTAATGGTTTAGTGCAGAAGGATGTTCCAAAAATAGGAGCATCGAGAGCTGATTTTAGTGCACAGTCCATCGCACACACTAGTGATATAGAGTGCTTCAGGTGTGGTGGCCGGGGACATATGAAGCGTGAATGTCCTAATGTGGCGAGAGTGTTGCTCACAAAAGCTGGATATACATCAGTAATGATGAAGAGAAAGTTAATGACACATCTAGTGAGAAGTTTGAAGATCCTGAAAAGGAGGTCATGAGTTTTGAAGCTGCTGAATCATACCCGTCTTTGATGGTGCAGCGAGTGCAAGAGGATCACATTGAGGATAAGGGGCAGCGATGGGATGTTTTTCAGTCCGATTGCAAAATCAACGGCACCAATTGCAAGTTAATTATTGATGATGGAAGCTATACTAATGCATACAGCGAGGGATTGGTGGATGCTTTAGGATTATGTGTGTGGAAACACCTACAACCACATCGTGTCGAGTGGATGTGGATGTATCACAATGGAAAGTTGAAGGTTACACACAAGGTGAGCATTAATTTTTCAATTGGCGACTATACTGATACAGTGATATGTGGTCTTTTGCCAATGGATGTGTGCCATCTACTGTTGGGAAGACCTTGACAATATGATCGTGGAGTCACATATGACGGGAGGTCCAATACTTGTTCATTTTGGAAAGATGAAAACGACATGTGTTCTAATTGTACAAAAGGGGTCCAAATAGTGTCTGCGGTGCGTCGAGGGCCAACCTTGATATCGAATAGCCTTTCGATCCTTCCTCAGTGGATCTCTATCCACCTTTGAAACCATCCCTATCAAACATAATCCAAGGTAGAATCGAGAGGAGAAGAATAGGACTCTTGCTAGTATCATAACCTCTCGATGGGAGAATGGAACCATTAGATTAGTGGAAAGAAGAAAGAATGGGAAGAAAGCAGCCATGGGCAAGCTTTAAATAGACCAATGTTTGCTAATGCCATCAAGGTAGATGCTAATGTTTCTCTTCAGAAAAAGATTGCAAAGGTTGCTTCGAAGCCCAGGATGGCTTCCATTCAAAAGAGAGAGGATGATGTGCCCACCAATGCTGCTATTATCTTCCCCGTGAAAAATACCGCAGGTTTACTTGGCGTGTCTCCAATTATTAAACAGAAGATAAGCACAGCTATTTGTTATACTCTTCTAAAGTTGTTACGGTTTGGATATTTTTGCTTTGAGGTTTCACCAATTGAACCAAAAAAGGAGACGGTGAAGCCAAACTTCAGAACCCTCCCAAGATAAATTAATATTGGTACTACTTTCTACATAAGGTGGAGTAGTTTCAAACGTGCCAGCAAACAACTCAGTTTTTTAATTTAATTAGGCATATGTGATCAACGTGGCCCGATAAATTAATTATTTATTAATTAAAGAATAGTACTTAGAATGGAAGTCAACGTACAAACTTTGTTAGTTACCTTAGCTTTCCTCTCCGAGATGTAAAAGGGGAGAATAGCGCATGTTAGTTGGGGTCTTTTAGTTCAGACTTTTAGGCTCTTACGGCTGGTGTGAGTTGAAGATAAACAGGGTCACAAGTTTGCATCAGGAGATCAGTTTTGAGTTGAATAAAAATATCAACAAACCCCTCACATCAGGAGGCATCAAGGATGTGTTCTTGTGAATCCTAGGAATTCATTACTGCTGTGCATGCCTCTGATCTCATATCCTCTTTTGGTGCAAGTCTATTTCCTTTGGCTTCTCACGTTTTGTTTGATCCGAAGGCTATTCTTCTAGGTCTATTTCTCCTACTACTATTGTTGCTGTCGTTTGTGGTTGATTTGCAAGTACTGTGAAAGATTGGTCTGCGACTCGCACAATTTAGCATCTCGCTAATTGTTGCCTCATCAACATACCATGAAGGTTTCTTTTGTCGACGCTACCGAATGAGCAGAAAACTGTTTTTGCGCATAATGAATGTCGTGGAGGAGGCTGGTGATTACTTCAAGTCAAGTAAAGATTATTGTGGTAAACTTTCTTTCTCTGCTATGTAGAAATGCAAGGTTGCTACAGGATGCTTGCTTATGGTAAAGCCGTAGATGCCCTTGATACTGCTGAGATCCTGATGCGGAGCATCCCACAAACATCACCATGGATACATCTCCTTCACGCGGTCCAATGACAAGAGCACAAGCAAGGGCCATAGAAGCCAGGGTGAACTGTTATGACCGGCGTCACATATAGCCGGAGGAGGCCCAATGGGCAAGTTTAGTTAGGGGCTTAGCCCATATCTTATTTTTATTAGCTTTGGGATTATATAAACAAGTTGTAAGATACCTTTTGGAATTAAGCAATAAGTCATATCTATTGCCCGGCTCCCCAAGGAGCCGGAACCCTAAGCCCTAGCCGCCTCCCCTCCTAGCGCCGCCGCCTCCTCCATCGCGCGAGACGGCGCCCAGCCGCCGGCCGCCGTGCTCTCACCCTCGTCCAACCCCCTCCTTCCCCTACAACCTCAGGCCAAGACCCGGCAGGACCCTAGTTCCTACCAGTTTGGTATCCAGAGACTCGGTTCCGATCATGTCTTCATCGCCGCCGTCCCCATCACTCTCGTCGCCGGCCACCACCACCGCCCTGATGCTCACCACGTCCAGCGCACCACCCGTGCCAGTACCGGCCGTGCCGGTCACCTCTGCCGCGCCGCTCGCTGCCGCCCTCGCCCCGGAGGAGATCGCTGGCGCGCTCCGTGATCTCACCACCGCCGTCCAGGGGATCCGCCTCTTTCTGGCCGGTCCCTACGGGCCGGCAACGACCACGCCAACCGCCGCCACCAACGGGTCGACGTCCCCATCACCATCGGCGACGAGCACTTCACCATCATGTGCGCCGGCATCGACTTGGGCTGCTTCGACTTCATCCTCGGCGTCGACTTTTTGCGGACCTTGGGCCCCATCCTCTAGGACTTCGACATGATGACGATGATCTTCTGGCGCATGGGCTGACGCGTCCGATGGGAGGGCGTGGGTGGCGCTGCCCCCGCGACGCCCAGGCCCCAGCTGTCGGCGGCATCACTCGACACCGAGCACCCCCTGTTGCAGCAGCACCGCGACATCTTCGACGAGCCTCAGGGTCTCCCGCCAGCCCGCGTGTACGACCACCGCATTCATCTTCTACCGGGCAGATCATGTGTACCTTGTGTCTGTACTCAGATACTATTGCTTCTGCTAACTTTGTGCTTTCGGAGCTGTTGTATTCGAGCCCTCGTGGCCCCTGGCTTGTATTAAACAGCTTGTATTATTTTATTTATAGATTTGTGTTGTGATATCTTACCGTGAGTCCCTGATCTCGATCGTGTACTTTGCGTGTATGATTACTGTACACGGTCTGATTTTGGGGCGTCACAACTATGTAATTTATGTATGAATTATTTGTACTTCTATCCACTATTCATTTATCTATGTGTGATGATTGATGTGCATATTGCATGAATTTAAGAATTTAAATGGTAAAGATTGTGATTGCAAACATAGACATCTAAGGGTCGGACGACCAGAATTTGCTAAGTCTAACAGTAGATGCTCTAAACACAAACACTGTATCTACCCCACTCCAGCCCACACCAAAGAAAAAAAAACTCTCCCGACAAACTTCTCTTCAATTTATGCCACCTCAATTCTCCCACGTATATCATCATTCCAGACTTGATTTTTTCTTGTGTGGCGACATACCCATTTTAACATGTGCATCTTTGCCACACCTAGTTGTTGAATATCGCCTTTTAGTTGGTCAACATTGAACACCGTACAACATCACAGGTCAAACACTCCAGCCAGCACCAAATGAAAAAAAAAATCTCCCCACCAATTGCGGTAAAAATGCTTGAAGTAACAGCCGCTGATTCTCCCTGCTCTTTTTATCGCCACAAAACCAACCAACAGCAGAGCACATAGTGGAGACCTTCAAACTTGGTGGATTCGCTCGCGTACGCGTCTCCAATTACAAACCCATTGGATAGCACAGACGCACACAAACTCAATCCAACCCCCGGACTAGACAGGTGATTTACATTTACCGCCAAATTTGACAGTGCAATACGAAGCAGAACCGGGAAGGGCCGAGAAACACTTACGAGCTGGATCCGCGCCATGGGCAGGAGTTGCGGCCGCCGGAGGAGAGGACGCCTCTAGCTAGGGCTGAGGACTGGGGAGGCAGCGGCAGGAGTGGACAAGGAGGACAGGGAGGCGGTGGGGGAACAGAGATAGAGCGGTGAAACTGGGGTGAGGATTGGACCAGGCGACCAATCGCTGGCTCGGCGCCAAGAAGATCGACACAGCAGTGAACATGTCACATGTCACATGTCACCACTTGGCGGATGGCGCGGGGTGGTGAAAAACGGAACAGGTGGCAAGAAGAAGCCACATCGCACGGCACGGAGAAGCTGACGTTAGGGGTTCGTTTCAAGGCGGGTCCCATCAGACGGTGGGTAGTTGGACGGTGGCAGTTACGACTTGATTAAGGCCTTGATTAACGGGTAATGTTTACAGCCGGCCGACCGGCCGAGTTTATGCCGGTCGCACGCGGTCCGCACGATGAAGCGATTCATTTTCTTTGTACGTCGTACGATGGAGCCTTTGAGATCTCTCGTGTACATACCTGATCCTCCTTCATTCCTTCACGAGGCAAGCCGCCATGGCTAAGTCCGTGTCACTTCGGCGCCGCCTGGTCGCTTCTCCCTCCTTCAGCTGTTTCGGCCGACTAGGACCCGCCCTCTTGAACCCGCGCACTCGCCCGCGACCGGCCCAAGACGCCCATGGTTGCGCCCGTCGCGGCTCGCACCATGGCCGCGCGTCGCTTGTGCCATGGCTGTCGCTCGCGCCGTGGCTGCGCGTCTCTGCACCATGGCCACGCACTTCACACGCCGCCGTCGCCTGAGCCACGGCCTCACCTTTTGCGCCACCACACGCAGCGGCACTTGCCCTCGCACCGCCGCAGCCGCCGCCGTCGCCATGGCCGCTGTGGCAGGTTACCGGAACTGGCAATCGACGTCTGCGACAGGATGCTACGACGGCGACGAGGTGGCCGAGGGAGCTGCAAGTGCGAGTCCGGTGACGAAGAGCGACCGATGCTGCAACGGCGAGCGGGGGGCACTGGTCGAAGCTGCCCATCCAGCGTTTTTGCTACAACCGACTTTTTTTCGTTGGCACCGACGAATGAATTTTGTTGCAACCGTTTAAATTTTTTGATTCTACTGTTATATGTTTTTGCTACTATCAGCTAAGATTTTTGGTACATACATCACGGCGAAGTTGTGACCTTGACTGCGGCAACGATGAATTTTGTTGCAACCGTTTAAATTTTTGCTTCCATTGTTTTTGTTTTTGCTACTACCGATTAAGATTTTTGCTACATGCATCACGACGGAGCTGCGACCTCAACGGCGGCGACGATTGATTTTGTTACAACCGTGTAAATTTTTGCTTCCACTATTGTGTGTTTTTGCTACTACCTGCTAAGATTTTTGCTACATGCATCACGGCGAAGCTGCGACCTCGACAACGACGACGATGAATTTTGTTGCAACCGTTTAAATTTTTGATTTCACTGTTGTGTGTTTTTGCTACTACCTGCTAAGATTTTGTGCTACAACCAAAAATGATAAAATGATTAGCAACGGCGGGTTTGATTTTTTATTGCAACCGATAGTAAAAAATGCTACCATGAGCGGTGAAAATTTGCAACGGATGTGTCTAGATGTATTTTAGTGCTAAATACATCTACTTGAGAAATCGTGATTGACGACGACGGCACTATGTTTTTCGGTGCAACGGGCAACGGAAAGCTACCACTGGCCCTTGATTTTTTGCTACAATCATCAATTAATGAAGTGTGTCCGAAAACGACGACGCTATGTTTTTGCTGCACGGAAAAGCTATCATTGGCCCTTGATTTTTGCTACAACAGAAAATTAATGAAGTGTGTTCGACAACCATGGCGCTATAGTTTTTGCTGCAACGAGGCAAAGGAAAAGCTATCACTGGCCTTTAATTTTTTCTACAACAAAAAAATTAATGAAGCGTGTTCGACGAAGACGGGCTGCGAATTTTGCTACAACTAGAAAGCTATCACCGACGACCAAATTTGCTACCACTAATAAATGATAAATATGGTTTGAATAACGGTGTTATGATTTTTGTTGCAACGATGCTAAAAATTGAGAAAAAAACAAAAATATAAAATAATATTTCTTTGCTACAATTGTATTCATTTTGCTGCAACCGTTGCCTATACAACAAAACGGTGGACTATTTTGTTACAATCGGGAAAGTAGAACACCGAGCAGCTAATCAAATGGATAGAAATCAACGCATCAGGCGGCCCAGAGTTGACCGGCCAAACCGTTGCGCCGGTCGGCCGGCGCAGAGCACCCGCCTTGATTAATGAGTTGCTCGATTAGGATCAGTTGCTCGATTTTGTGAAGCTTGTTATTACCGCCTCTGTAAATTAATATAAGATATTTTAGATAATTTAAAAAATATATTACTTAAAAACTTGGTATGTTTAGCTTTCATTATAAACTCGTTAAGTTTGCAAGCGTTCACGAGTGTTCGTTAAGATAATAAACAGCACATCACTTGCAGACCAAAAGAGTTGAAACTTGGATACAATGAAGGCATGAGATTGGAACTCATGCTCGGGAATGAAGATGATGGAGGCGAGAGGTGCGCACGGGGGGCAGGGTACCAAGGGTGCGGGATGCCGGACGACTCGGGCGATCGTCGGTCATCGCTGCACTCAAGCACCAAAGATGGTCATAGCCTCTTATTACCTTGATGCGGGTAATCCTCTCTGACTCATCAAATGTCAGAGATTCGACACGCAAAATGATAACGAGAAGAAAGAAATCAACACAGGGGACACAAAGATTTAACGTGGAAAATCCCTCCGAGAAGAAGGTAAAAACCACGGACGTCAGCCGGAAAACTTTCACTATCGTGGAAAGGTTACAATCGTCAAGAGATTTACAACTTCATCAATTATCATGTGCGGCGGTTTACGAGAGGTATATATAACAGGCAGATGTGACCTAGGTCGACATTGATCCATACCCCCCCCACACACACACATATACACACCCCAAGCATCCCTGGTACGCGGAAGCCCAAGCCTACCGACGACGGACCTCGGCTTCTCTCCATCAGAAGTTAGCCTTTAGCTTCATATATGATTTTGGATCACAACTTCAATAAACTCCATCTTAAGACAAATTCCACAAAGTAGCATGAATGACCTTCCTAAACAAATAAACGTAACACTTTCGGCGCTAAACAACCATTAAGGATAAACAGTTATACCAACTAAGTTTGAGCAAAGCTCAATCTTAGCAACATGAACTGGCTTTGTCATCATATCAGCAGCATTATCATGAGTACTTATCTTGCATACCTTCAGTTTACCTTGAGCAACAATGTCTTGAATATAATGGTATTTGACATCAATGTGCTTTGTCCTCTCATGTAACATTTGATCCTCAATTAAGTATATGACACTTTGATTGTCACAAAAACTGATTCATGCAGGTAGTATCTTGATAAGTCCAAAACGTATCTATAATTTCTGCTTGCTCCATGCATGTGTTTGTGTGATATTGCTATGATCTAGATACACTTTCATACACTTTTTATCATACTTGGACTAACCTATTAACTCAATGCACCACAGTTCCAGTTCCTGTTTTCTGCTGTTTTTCTATTTAAGTTTTCCCCCATATAAAAAGTGCCAGAAAAATTCCGGGAAAAATATAGGAAAAGTCAGCGTATAGGAAGCTTCGCGAAGAGCCCTAGTGGGGCCAGAGGGGAGCCAGGGGTGGCCCAGGCGGCCACCCGGCGCGGCCACCCCCTGGGCCGCGCCAGGGGCCCCTGGTCCACCTCTAGCTGCCCCCTTCGCCTATATATTTCCCGTGACGTGAAACCCTCGAGGACAGAACCCTTTTTCGCGATCTCACCTCTGTTCCGCCGCCGCCGCACTTCCGAGATCGGGAGCACCAGAAGACCTCTTCCCGGCACCCTGCCGGAGGGAGGGTTGACCTCCGGGAGTCTCCTCTCCACCATGGATGCTTCCCGGATGTCTTGTGAGTAGTTTTCCTTGGACCATGGGTCCGTGATCAGTAGCTATGTGATGTTCTCCTCCCCTCTTTGTTCTTCATGGTTTAGACCTCGTGAGCTGCCCTACATGATCGAGGCACTTTTTTAATCTTTCTGCTGTTGTTATGCTGAGTTTGATGGGATCTGATGGATTATGAGATTATGTTTAGATTGTGATTGAGTAATATATTTGGTTCTTATCTCTTATATTTTTGTTCCTAAGTAATTCTTGCATGTTTTCCGTTGCTGTTTATTGCTTTGGCCAAGTAGTAGGTAGTAACCCCAAGAGGGAACGTTTTGCTCGATTGTGGGTTCATGCCCCCCGATGACACGCTTGAGTGACAGAAACATGAGTCTAGGGGATGTGCTGTTGCCACAAGGGGGAAAACAACGGTGCTTGTAACCGCGGTTGCAAGGATTGTTTACTTTACGCAAATTGCTTTTTAATGCAGTTGTCTGTTGCTTTGGATTTACACTTTGGGTGGGGCTCGCAACTTAATACCAGCGAGATGTTCTGGATAGATATCTCAAGGTGGATGATTAGTAGTAGATGCAGTTGGATTTCGGTCTACTTATTTTGGCGTACTGCCCATGCTTTTGAGCCTCTTCCTTTCTTTTGTAGCATAGTTAGCATTGCGGTGCGTTCATAATCCTGTCAATTGCCCTTCTGTAATTTGTTCACCTCTCATAGCAGTTTTATCGTCTTTTGGGAGAGAGACATCACTAGTGAACATCACGTATCCCGGTGTAAGGCCCGATATGCGGTACTGTTCCAGATCTAGATGTTTCCATCCAGATCCGGGGACGAAGCACATATCGGTCCCACCGCGACATATGACGAAGTCATATGCCCCGGATTTCCAACATGATATCACAACATTACAGATACAAGGATACAACATCTCATACAATCGGCATACAACTGCCTTAATACAATACAACAGTGGAAGATATATGTCTGAGTACAGACTACAAGCAAATGCCTAGTGGCAAAGAGAAAACATCAATCCCCATAACCACACGGGTCCAGGCCCTCCGCCGGGATCCGCTTAACTAGTCGTCGTCGAGTCTCCACGTGAAACGTCGATCACCGTACTTGTTGTCGATCAAGAACCCTGAAAAGAGTTTTGGGGTAGTATCATGAGTACAGAGGTACTCAGCATCCAACTGTAATGGTCATCTGACCCAGCAAGGACTTCATCACTCGTCATTCTAGGACAACTAGTAGTTTACGGTAAGGAAGGGGTAAGTGGTGAGGTTGCTGCCGCACTAGCATTTATGAAGTGGCTAACGATCTAGAGAGTAAGGTAAGAAGCCAAGCATTCGATGAGGAATCGCCTCCAACAAGTCTTGCTATCAACTACAACGCAAACATAACACCTATCCTATCCTTGTCCTCCTCTTCGCATCCCGACGAAGAAGAAGCAGTCAAGGCACACACACACGTTGATCAAGTTATATTAAAATTATCTCAGCTGTTGTTGTCTATGAACAAGGAGTAGGTCTCAAGTCGTCCATAACCGTGGACACGGCTTCTCGAAAAGATTTAACCCTACAGGGGTGTACCAACTGCCCATTACAAGGCTCCGCACGCACGTCCATCTCTCTTAGTTGCTACCCATCACAGGCAACCATTTTATGATTTAGTTCCAAGAGATCCGAAACGACAAGTCCCTCTAGCTAACGACGAACAAATCCGGGTGGCCCCCGGTGAGACGACATCCAGCTCAGGAGTCGGCCGCGCTCTCGATCTGGTCTCTACCGTATGAATCCAGGTTTGGATTGCCGGTTAATCACACATGGGACACCGGGTCCAGCCGGTCATGATGGGCCAGCAAGGGAACTATGTCCTCAATGGTCCGGGTTGGTTTGTAAACAACTGGCAGCTGACCAGCACACACACGGTTTCAAATGGTAAATCAGCTTGGGCCACCACTAGAAATGTTTGAAGCTAGGTAGGTAAGAAAAGGGGACCCCATAAAATCCCACACGCGGTTAGGCACGCTCAGTCTTAAAACCAATACCCGGAACTCGGGTCCTAGGTGACTCCAATGGAACAAAGCGTCGGGGCGGAATAGCCTAGACCTTCCATCCTTCGTCGAATATAGTCAACATTTTAATAATCATATCATCAACAACAATATAATAATGTGATATCCCAAACCCAGGAGTAATAGGGTAACATCGTAGCATCCTAAGCAGGGGCTGAGCAACGAGCAATAGTAACATAGCAGTACAAGGTTTGCTGGGAAGGGACATGGCTGTATCGGTTTGAAAGAGGTTGTAAACATGTGGTAGGATCAAACATCGAACCTAACCTAGACTAGCATGCAAACCGCTGGTTGAAATAGAATGGATCATAAGTAATGTATAGTCCTTGCCTGTTGATAAGTCGGGTTCCGAAGGTGTAGTCGATCGCAAGCTCGCATCGTCTCCGAGAGGTACCCGCGGAAGCACACAAGAAGAAAACACTGGAAAGCAATCAACGGTGCACCACTATTACTACGGAGCAATACAAGATCAAAGAGACAACACAAGGCACGGCAACGCGTTACGGATCTATCGTCGAGGACGGTTACTAACAGTTTAAGTGGAGTACTCGTCACACACGACGAATACCGCACGTTTACGGTGGTTCAAGTTGCTTAGCTACAGGTGATCAACCAACGGTTATTAACATGGCAACTCAAGCAAGCATGGCATAGCATACAAACATGTAAAGAGGTGAAGCACAAAGTAAACTATCTATGCTAGTCAATTTAAGTGAGGCACAACCTAAACATGGCATAACACTAAGTGCCGCACGACAATTAAAAGATTTGGTACTGTTCTGTCCTAAACCATATTTTAGGTTGGTTAACAGCAGCAAACAATAGCATAAACACAAAGTACACGAAAAACTAATCAAATTACATATAAAGAACACCCCAAACGGAGTTACGGTTAAAAAGATACAAGCAAAACAAGTTACGCACACATGCTGTATAAACAGGGGTAAATCTATATGCAAAATTGCAGCAACATGACATAGCAATACATGGGATGAAAGTAGACATTATGCTTAACAATATGCAATTGGAATCACTCAATTCCGATAAACGATCGCGACACACTCGTCGACCGAAGTTGCAACAAAATAACAGTTTCAGCAACAGCAGCACAATAACATCAGGATCACCACTTTGGAGCAAGATTTAATATATCTAGAGCACTCAACATGACAAGTTAAAGCGTGGAAATGAAGTACACATGATGCTTAACACATAGGAGAAAGAATCAATGCAATAGGCCTCATGGATTTGTTACAATCATCATGCAAAGTTGCAACAAAATAATAGCAACAACACATAAGCAATTTGTAGCAATTTAACGGCCTGATGCCCACTTTAGCACACAATTACACGATCAATATGAGCTCAAACGGAAAAACTTTCTACATACGAATGCTAGAGCATGCAAAACTGAGCAACTTTTGTTTTGGGGCACGTTCATAGGAGCTACGGATCAACGGGAATTAACATTGAAAAAAGACATCAGCAGCAAAAATCCTGGGACTTAGAAAAATTACAGGGGCTAGGGAAAAAAATAACAGAGACAATAAAAAAATAAAAAAGGGGTGCCTGGCTCACCCATGGGCCATGGCCCATCTCAGCCTGTGCTGGGGAGGTGGTCGTGGACGCCTGCTGGGCCGCCTGGTGGCTGGCGAGCTGGGCCAGCCCACCTGGCTCGCGGTGGTTGCCTCCTCTCTCCCGCATGGAGAGGCTGGTGGCGGCGGCTGCCGTCGGACTCGCCGGCCGGCGACGACAGGCGTGGAAAGGCGGTGAGGCGGGGTCCGGCAAGGGCCGCGGCAGGCGCGGATGCGGTGTGGCCGTCGTTTCCAGTGGCTAGGTAGGCGGGGCGGCGTTGGAGCTCCCGGTGGCTTGGACCGACCTCGGGCAACCTCCAATGGCGGGCGGCGGCGTCATCCTGCGAGGGGAGAGGGAGGTCAGGGAGAGCGCGGGATGGAGAGGGGCGCGGGCAGGGCGGCGGCCTGGGGCGCGCGGCGGCACACGGCTCCGGCTGCCGGCGACCAACGGCGCAGCGGCGCGGCTCGGGCGCGGCCGTGGAGCTCGGGAGGAGAGGGCCTCCAAGCCCAGATCGGGCCCGGCGGCGGTGGAGAGGGCCCGGCGCGGCCCGCATGCCTTGTGCTGCGGTTGGGGAAGGCTGAGGCGCGATCTGAGCCCTCAGATCTGGATCTGATGGTCCAGATCGGGGGCTGAGACTAGGGTTTCGGTGGGGAGGGGCTATTGGGCAAAAATTAGAGCAAATTTGGGGGTCTGGCTGCAAATTTTCCATGGGGGAAACCCTAATTGGGTGGTTTGGGAGGTGGGGATCATTATATAGGCAGGTTGGCTGGCCTGTTGACGCAAACACCCTCGGTACCCCTCTCGCGTGTCTGGTGATCGTGTTCGTGACCGCCGAGACTCTGTACAGACTCCGATTCGGACGAAACTTCGACCTACGCGCTCAGCGCGTCGAGCCCGTCGATCGTACCTCACTGCGGTGACATTCCGACAACATTTTTCGGCTCCCCTGAAAATAATTCGTTTATTAAATAAACGGGTTTTTCGATCCGGTGGCGATGGCTGGACTTGTGCCGGTTGCGACGGTTCTCGGGTGAAATCCCGGTGTCGCAAAGTCGTGTGCCGTGGTGGAAAGGGGTCGGTCACGCATCCGATACGAGAATACGAGGGAGAAATATTCACCGATTATTATTTCGGCGAAGCAAACACCACAAACAAAACAGACAATCAAAGAATTCGCGCCGAAAACAAATTTTTTAATTTTTGCAAAAACTGGGCTGTTACACCCGGTCCATATCCTCATTACTGTTTACACGCTCATTTACTTTTCTGCTTTTACTTTCAGTTGCTACCATTATCCCTTGCGTTTGATCCTTTGTGAACAACAAGACCGGAGAGATTGACAACCTCTCTGAACTTTGTTGGGAACAAAGTTATTTGTGTGTGTGTGCAGGTCCGCGTCAGTTGCGCCGCTGACACCTACTTATCATTTCTGGAGTCCTACTGGAGACAAACCTTGGTATCTTTACTGAGGGAAATTTGCTTTTGTGCTACATCACGCCTTCCACTTGGGGTTTACCAACGAAGGGCGAGAAATCACTATCATTACCTCGCACATCAAGCCAAATTTCTGGCGCCGTTGCCGGGGACTCCGAGTGCTAAGATAGGGGAGTTGCACACTACCCTTTACCTTTGTTTTTTAGTCTTGTTAGTTTACCTTTCAATTTTTATCTTTGAGTCTTATATCAAAAATCACAAAAATTATCTTGCTAGTAGTTGCCATTATGTCTGGCCCTTTTGCCTTTGTTGAGACAGAGGTTCTCACCTTTAAACAAAAAGGTGGTGAAAGTTTAAAAGATGCTTGGTATAGAATTAATGATTCTCAAAAAAGAGCCACCAAGAAGCAATCCACTACTACCCTGCTTAGAAATTTTTATGTCGGGATTACTCCTTGGAATAGGTTCATATTAGATACTGCTATCAATGGGAATTTCCTAGAAGCCCCGATTTGGGAGTCTCTTAATGTTATTGAAAATCTTGTTGGAAATCTCCCTATTGCTAGCATACAAGAAGATATAACTCTATCTCACATTATGAAGAAACTTGAAAAGATAGAGTTAGAAATACCAAGTATAACAAGGATACATGAGTTGGATCGCAAGATTCAAGGGAATTTGAATAGGCTTTATAGCTCCATGCTTAAAATTATTAAAACTTTGGAGGTCATCAAATCCCGTGATACGGGTCTTTCTAGGATTGATAAGATTGAGGAAATCATTAATACTCTAGGAACTACTTTTTCCTCAATCAAACCAAAAAATGTAGAGACTTCAGCAAGAAGGGAACCTAAGTTCAATTATGTCCCTAGGGTTCCCCGACCTAAAAATAAACCACCCATTGCTAAAGAAGTTGAAACCGTGAAAACTTTGGAAGAAATACCTCTCTTTGATAATTCTATAAATGAATCTTCCATTGATTTTCCTCCTTTTGGTTTTCTCCCTAGAAGTATCTTCATTAGGCCTTTATTTGAAAGACCTCTTAAGACTAGTTGTACAATTGAAGAGCTTTTTGATTATCTTGATAATGATTCGATTGCTACAACTTGATCTTTTGCATCATGCCTAGCTTAAAGGCATAAAAGAAAGCGCTTTCGGGAGGCAGGCCGCAACGATTTTAGGTTTTTCTTTTTGCTTTTGTTGTGTCTTGATGATTGTTACTACTGTAGAAACATCATTGTATCTTTATTTTTTAGCTTTGTGCCAAGTTATAGCCTCTTATGATAAGGGAAGCAAAAGTTGTGACATGCTGTCCAGAAAACATATTTTGTCCCTTGACAGAAAAATTTGAATCAAATCACCAGATCATCTTTTTGATCTGAATTGTTTTGACAACGTGCTCTATACAATTGTGAAACTTTCGTATGTTCTGAGTTTTTTGATTTGAGTTGCAGAAGTGCCCCTAAAATATTCTTTACTACCTGCTGTTCTGTTTTTCACAGATTCTGCCACGTTTTGTCTCTCCTAACTTTTGCAAACCTTAAGCTTGCTTTTTCTTTGCAAAAACTTTTTGGCACTCTTGAGAAACAGTAGCTTTTAAAGAATATCTTTATATCCAGTGGGGAAAAATTATTTTATTAAGGGTACTAACCTCTCTAATCAGCTTATGATGAGTTATGTATGAAGGGAGTTTTCAAGTGTGCGATGGAAGATGATGAAAGAAGATCCAGGAGTGTCAAGAGCTCAAGCTTGGGGATGCCACCATGCATCCCCAATAAATATTCAAGGAGACTCAAGCGTCTAAGCTTGGGGATGCCCCCGTGCATCCCCTTCTCTATCAACAATCATCAGTTCGTCCTTCGTCTCACTATATTTTTATCACTTCATGCGTTATGTGCTATGCTTGGAGCGTCTCGCTCTTAGGTTTTATTTTTAGTTTTCTTTAGTTTTTCTTGTTTTTCATAACAAGTTAGACCCCGGCTTACTTTGTGTGGGAGAGAAACACGCTCCACTTTCAAAATCTAGAACACATCATAGGATTTTTCACGCTTATCTTTTTGTTGTTGTATGTTCTTTATCTTTTCATAGCTGCTGCCATGTTTAGTTTTAGTTTTAGTTTGTCTTTAGCAAGAGCCTTGGCTTTTGTTTAGTCTGTTGCTGGAACTCTTTTTAGTTTTGATGTTTATCTTGTTAAAGAGAGTTGGTTGTTGCACTGAGTTGTGTTTTGTCTTGGAAGTAGGTAATTGAGGTTGCTATTTAATTCTAGTAGTAACTTGCAATAGTTTTGAAGTTTTGATGTGAGTAATTTTTGAACTTTTGGTGTCAAGAGCTCTAGCCTATTAGTGATAGGTGTCGTATTTTGGGCAATCCGTGTGTATTTTCAAAACCTACAAAACTAGTTGAGAATTCTAGCTACTAGATGGATCACTAATCTTTGGAGCGATCGAATATTAGAGAACACTCACGTACCATGAGTCGAGGATGCGCAAGGATAACCAAACCCCCATACACTCCTCCTCGGGGTACTTGTCTCTTTGTGAACCTCCTTATTAGATTGAGAGTTACCGATAATAAGTGCATGAGTTCTTCGGACTAATGTAAGTATTGAAAGTTGACACTTCCATCTTCCCATATTTTGCTAGCCTCTCCCGTGCCGTGCATTTCCTTCTTCTCACTCCGAGAGTTGGTGTCCACCTTCGCCGGTACATCCAAACCCTTGGCATGATACGCTCTGTCATCATAAACCTCCTTATATCTTTCCTCAAAACAGCCACCATACCTACCTATCAAGGCATTTCCATAGCCTTTCCGAGATATATTGCCATGCAACATCCACCTCTTCATGACTTGATCTTCATGTCATACATGTTCCTGCTACACTGGCAGCGACATACATTGCATACATCATGATAGTTACATCTTCTTTATGATTTTGAGTACCTTTTAAAGTGTGTAAGATCTCCTTTACCTTCTGGTAAAATAGAGTGTTGCCCTTAAGTGAGGAAAAGATCCCAAAGTGGACACAATAAAAGATCCCAAAGAGGACAAATGAGAGTTAAATAGAAAGAGCCATTGAGGCCACAATAAATACAAAAAAATAGAAAAAAGAGAAAAGAAATAAAAATAGAGAAAGGGGCAACACTACTATCCTTTTGAGAGATCCACACTAGTACTCCCTTTATATCCTTGTACTCCATAGAGATGATCATTATGCATATAGCTATGTGGGCACCTTCACACTATAGAACTTGGCTTGCATATTCCAAGGATGAGCCTCCTCAAACGAGGTCTAGGTCTTCATGAGCGAGCAAGTTAGATGCACCCCCACTAGTTCCATTGGAGAGCTTCCTAGCTCGTATGGGCATCCGTTGCATGGCAATCCCTACTCCTCACATCAAATCTATCATTTGACATATCTTGCCTATGATTGTCCTCATTGATGTGAGCCTTTCTCACCCTTTTTGTCTTCCTCCTCCACACTATTTCTCTCTTTGCCATCCAAAGTGTCAACTCTCGTGCTTACGCTCATCCATTGCATGAGTGCTCAAAATATTGAAAAAGGAGTGGATCAAATTGACTTGTACCTGGCTAGTGGTCTAGGGACGAGTCAAGATAAGATTCCAAAAAAGACCAAGTGTGAAACTTTAGTAGATTGAGTTCTCAACAAATAAATGTTTTTCTCGTATTCCCTATCCCCCTTCTTGCACGCAAACACCATTTGGAGACATTCGAGTCACGGACAGCGAGAGCTCTTGCACCTAATGTTCTTTTTGTTACTTGTTTCAATGCTAATATAGACTCTTGCATGTTATGACTTGAATTGAATCCCTAACCTTGATTGCTTTACTTTTCAAAGTTCTTATATGGTTGCTAGCATGTCACCACAGAAATTATGCCGTTATCATTTACCTACTCGAGGACGAGCAGGAATTAAGCTTGGGGATGTTGATACGTCCAAAACGTATCTATAATTTCTGCTTGCTCCATGCATGTTTTGTGTGATATTGCTATGATCTAGATACACTTTCATACACTTTTGATCATATTTGGACTAACCTATTAACTCAGTGCACCACAGTGCCAGTTCCTGTTTTCTGCTATTTTTCTATTTCAGTTTTCCCCCATATAAAAAGTGCCAGAAAAAATCCGGGAAAAATATAGGAAAAAATCAGCGTACAGGAAGCTTCGCGAAGAGCCCGAGTGGGGCCAGAGGGGAGCCAGGGGTGGCCCAGGCGGCCACCCGGACACCCCCTTGGTCGCGCCAGGGGGGCTCCTGGGGCCCCTGGTCCACCTCTGGCTGCCCCCCTTCGCCTATATATTCCCCGTGACGTGAAACCCTCGAGGACAAAACCATTTTTCGCGATCTCGCCTCTGTTCCGCCGCCGCCGCGCTTCCGAGATCGGGAGCACCAGAAGACCTCTTCCCGGCACCCTGCCGGAGGGAGGGTTGACCTCCGGGAGTCTCCTCTCCACCATGGATGCTTCCCAGATGTCTTGTGAGTAGTTTTCCTTGGACCATGGGTCCGTGATCATTAGCTATGTGATGTTCTTCTCCCCTCTTTGTTCTTCATGGTTTAGACCTCGTGAGCTGCCCTACATGATCGAGGCACTTTTTAAATCTTTCTGCTGTTGCTATGATGAGTTTGATGGGATCTGATGGATTATGAGATTATGTTCAGATTGTGATTGAGTAATATATTTGGTTCTTATCTCTTATATTTTTGTTCCTAAGTAATTCTTGCATGTTCTCCGTTGTTGTTTATTGCTTTGGCCAAGTAGTAGGTAGTAACCCCAAGAGGGAACGTTTTGCTCGATTGTGGGTTCATGCCCCCCAATGACACGCTTGAGTGACAGAAACATGAGTCTAGGGGATGTGCTGTTGCCACAAGGGGGAAAACAACGGTGCTTGTAATCGCGGTTGCAAGGATTGTTTACTTTACGCAAAGTGCTTTTTAATGCAGTTGTCTGTTGCTTTGGGTTTACACTTTGGGTGGGGCTCGCAACTTAATATCAGCGAGATGTTCTGGATAGATATCTCAAGGTGGATGATTAGTAGTAGATGCAGTTGGATTTCGGTCTACTTATTTTGGCGTACTCCCATGCTTTTGAGCCTCTTCCTTTCTTTTGTAGCATAGTTAGCATTGCGGTGCATTCATAATCCTGTCAATTGCCCTTCTGTAATTTGTTCACCTCGCATAGCAGTTTTATCGTCTTTTGGGAGAGAGACATCACTAGTGAACATCACGTATCCCGGTCTATATCCTTATTACTGTTTACACGCTCATTTACTTTTCTGCTTTTACTTTCAGTTGCTATCATTATCCCTTGCGTTTGATCCTTTGTGAACAACAAGACCGGAGAGATTGACAACCTCTCTGAACTTCGTTGGGAACAAAGTTATTTGTGTCTGTGTGCAGGTCCGCGTCAGTTGCACCGCTGACACCTACTTATCATCTCTGGAGTCCTACTGGAGACAAACCTTGGTATCTTTACTGAGGGAAATTTGCTGCTGTGCTACATCACGCCTTCCACTTGGGGTTTACCAACGAAGGGCGAGAAATCACTATCATTACCTCTCACATAATATCTCCACAAAGATCAACATACAAACCTTTTAGCCAAATAGATTCCTTACAAGCTTCAACAATGCTCATGTATTCAGCTTTAGTACTGTATTGAGCAACAACTGGTTGTAATGTCATCTTCCAACTCATGGCTTAACCACCAATGGTGAACACATAACCTGTGAGGGACCTCCTCTTATCCAAATCACTTTAAGCAAAATCTGGATCCACGTAGCCGATGAGTCCCTCACCTATTCTGCCAAATTTCAAATAAGCACTTGAAGTGCCATGAAGGTACTTGAAAATACAGTGAACACCTTTCCAATGTTCTTTTCTAGGATTATCCATGAATAAACTAAGCAAGCTCGTAGCAAATGATAAATCAGGACGAGAGCAAACCATGGCATACATCAGAGAACCGACAACACTAGAATATGGAACTCTTAACATGTACTCAAAATCCTCATCCTTACTAGGACAATAAGAAGATGATAAATTTAAAGTGAGGAGCAATGGACGTGTTTACTGATTTAGCATCATGCATGTTAAAATGATGAAGGACTTTCTTAATGTTATTGTGTTGATGAAGAAATAGCAAATCAAACCCTATGTCCCTGATAATCTCCATAATTAAGATCATCTTAGCAGCAACAAGATCTTTCATCTCAAATTCACTACTCAGTTGTGCCTTCAATGCAGTGATTTGTTTATTTCTCTTGGTAGAAATCAACATATCATCAACATATGACAACAAGTATATAGGTGATCCATCAACAAACTTGATATAGACGCAACTATCAAATCCATACCTCTTGAAACCGTTCAATATCATAAATGAATCAAACCTTTTATACCACTGTATTCCACATAAGAAATACAAACCGTTCAATATCCATTAGTATTCCACACAAGAAATGCATGCTAGAAAAAAATACAATTAGATTAGCTTCTCGGACACTGATTCAAACATATAAGGACTTCTTCAATTTGTACACAAAAATCCTCTTTACCATGCACTAAGAAATCTTCATGCTCCTCCATGTATATCTCCTCATCTAGTTTCCATGCAGAAAAACGGTCTTGACATCTAACTGCTCAAGTTCAAGATCATGCATAGCAACAATACTAAAGAATGTACAAATAGAACTATGATTCACAACCGGACGGAACACATCATTATAATCCCCACCTGGTATTTGACTGAAACCCTTTGCTACTAACCTTGCCTTAAACCTTGGAGGCTCATTAGGAGAAAAACCTTCCTTTCTTTTGAAATTCCATTTGCAACAAACGACCTTCTTTTATTAGGAAAGCGCAAAATATCCCAAGTGCCATTTTTATCAAGTGACTGCATCTCTTCTTGCATAGAAGAAATCCACTTCTCGCGGTCACCAGAAGCAACAACTTCAGTATAAGTGGATGGCTCATGATTGTTCTCCGCTTGTTCTGCACAACTAAAAGCAGAATGAACAATGTCACACTCCTCAATAAGGTGAGTGGGAGCAACAATGTTCCTCCTTGGTCTATCAGCTGCAATAGATCGATTTTGTTTCTGTAAAACATGGGGTGTGTTGCACAACAATATCATCATGAACATTATTAGGTACAACATCATGATCAACAATTTCAATTTCATCCTTATCAGAGTGCTCCAACTCAATACCAATCTACCATTCATCTTTTTCATCAGAAGAATCTGACAAAGCATTGGTGGAAGAACTGTCAACATACATAATAGATTCATTGAAAACAACATTCCTGCTCACCCTAACCTTTTGTGTTTTAGGGTTCCATAACTTATATCCTTTTACTCCTCAACTGTAACCAAGAAACACACACTTAACAAATCTAGGTTCTAGCTTTCCATTATCAACGTGAGCATATGCAGTGCAACCAAAAATTCTCAACTGTGAATAATCAGCACGCGTACCAGACCATACCTCAATGGGAGTTTTATTATCAAGTGGAATTGATGGAGATCTAGCAGGCCGTGGAGATTGCTTCGGCTTAAAATGTTTGCTCATGCGAGCGTTGGACAACATGTAGCGCGCCTTGGGGATGATGTTTGTGTTCATGTCCAATAAGTCTATTGCATGTTCCATTATCCTAGAGAATGAAGTCTTGGTCATCTTTCCCATAAGGCACGGTTCGCATCTGTCAAGATTTTTGAAAACAAGTGAATCCAAAAATCCATTAGAATGGAGATTCTTCATGTGCTTTATACCGATATGACCCAGACAACAATGCCACATATACATGGAACTATTATCACTAAGCTTACATCTTTTGGCATCTATGTTATGGATGTGAGAATCATTACAATTAATATTATGCAAGAATATACCATCACTTTCCGACACACGAACATAAAAGACATTATTCTTATAAATCGAACGACCAATTGTTTTGGACTTAAATGAATAACGGGACTGCAGCAAACGGGACCCACTCACGATGGTCATACTCAACGTGGGTACACAATAGCACTTAATAAAAACCAAAATCAATCATGAAGGTAGACTAAGACGGAGAGTGTCAACAACCCCCACAGCAACTTTGCAGTCGTTGCCTACACGCATCGTCACTTCATTCCTCGCCCGACGTCGTTTATTCTGCAGCTCATGCTGGGAGTTACAAATGTGAGCAACATAACCGATATCAAATAACCAGGCGTTACTCCGAGCACTTGTTAGGAATTTTTTTAATAACATGTATATCTGATATACCTTTGTCTGTTTTGGTGATCTTGCCGGCCTTCTTATCCTCTAGGTAGTTGGGGCAGTTGCGCTTCCAGTGGCCATCACCCTTTCAGTAGAAGCACTCGACACTAGGAATGGGTCTAGGCTTGGGCGCCTTGGGAAGAGAGGCAACTGGCTTGTCGCCCTTCTTGGGATTCCCCTTCTTTCCCTTACCCTTCTTGCCAGGCTTCTTGAACTCAACGATCCTGTTGACCATCAAGACAGTGTGCTCCTTCTTGATTTCCATCTCCAGAGTTTTGAGCAAGGAGAACAACTTAGAAAGGGTATTAATCATCCCTTGCATGTTGCAGTTCAGCACAAAACCCTTGTAGCTAGGTGGCAGCGACCACAACACCCTATCAATCGCCAAGTCGTTTGGAATCTTGCATTCCAAAGATTTCAGGCGCTGAACATAGCCAGACATCTTGACAATGTGCTCACTCACACCGTTGTGCTCTTCCATCTTTGTCTAAAAGAACAATTCTGAGGCTTCATACCTCTTGTCTCTAGCTTGAGGTCCAAAAACATCCTTGAGATAAGCGATTATATCATAAGCACTCATCTTCTTAGAGCGCTTCTGGAGTTCAGCCTCCATGACATAGAGCATACCGCTTTGGAGTAAGGAGGAATCATCTGAGTTGGAGAGGTAGACGTTCTTCTCATCCTGAGAAGCAGTATCTGCTGGTGCGTCACCTAATGTAGCATCAAGTATGTAGGACATCTTGTGGGGAACCAGGAGAATCCTCAGGGTTCGGAACTAGAACGTGAAGTTGGGCCATCGCTTTTCAGTTTCTCTTTCTCAAGATGTTACTTGCAAAATACATTTAGACTTTTTTCATAATACGAGTTCATGTTTAATTCGTTAAAAAAATTTAGAACTCTCTGTAGTGACCCATTGTATAGCGAGACAAGGGATTTTTTTGTGCTTGATCATGCATAACCTTAACCTAAAGGCTTGAGAGACTACCAACCCTTTTCAAATTATCACAAGTTAAAAGGATATTCAAGATGAATTTGTACATGACCTTTGCTCTTTTTGCAATATTTGTGAACACAATATATAAATGAAGAAAAATGGTATAAATGAATAAACTTAAACAATAAAGAAATGAATTATATTTCAGGGACAAATATGAAGATGGGAACACTTTATTAATAATGATCAAATCATTACAATTGGTTTGAGAAAATGGAATAAATAAAACTATTATTACCATAGAACTGTATTACAAATCAAGGAAATTAAAAATGAACCTAAACTAAAACCTAAAGTAAATCTTCATCTTCATCTTCAACCTGCACAAAAAAAGACAAAGAAATGGTTTTGTGTGGGGGTTAAAAATGTAGCATTTCCCTTAGGGAAATGCATTTGTTTAGGGGCTAGTACATATGTACTTAGCTATACAAGCTAAGACCTTATTTTGAAACAATCCGATCATGAACAATACATAAGTCCACTGAAATAGTAGCAAATCATTCAAACCAATTCAAATTGCCAAAGGACAGAAACTAGCAAGCATATGTGAGAGCCACCAAGTAATTAAAATGCACTAACCCCAGTTAGCCACTAAGTATAAAATATTTGTACTTTAAAATTAAATCCAATTCAAACTTAATATTTGAATTCAGAAAAGATAAAATTCCAATTAGAGTATCTGATATTTGTGCAAAGATAAACATAGAGAAGCTAGCCGAAATGGACAAGTTTCCACCAGTTAGCCACCTCCAGCTTAAATGGATAGAGATGAAGGAGGAGAGGACATCCGCCAGCAGGCTTGATGCTGCTGCATGCACACATGTGCACTAGCAACAGGAGCAACTCAGCATACAAATACAAAGTCCCAGCTCCAAGAACAAGTTATTCCCCATTTGTTGAAAAAGCAACAAAGCTTGGAGAAGAACCACCTTAAATCTGTATGCTAGAGTGAAGCAGCTAGGAGGTGGAGGCAAACCCACAAGAAGCAGGTTCAACAGATCCACAAGCACAAGATTCCCAGCATCTGATGGGTGCAGATAACACTTCGTCATTGATTACCCCAACTGGAAGGTTATGATGCATATAGCGACAAATTTCCCTCATTGAAGATACCAAGATTTATGTCTCCAGTAGGATTCCAAAGATAGCAAGAAGGTGAAAATAGCGCCAGAGATTTGTTTGGTGGCGTATTGTCGTGGACCTGCACACAAGAACGCAAATAACTTTGCTCCCAACGAGTTCAGAGAGGTTGTCAATCTCTCCGGCCTCGCTGTTTACAAAGGATCAAACACAACGGGGAAATAATAGTGGTGCAACTGAAAGTAAATAAAGTAGTAAAAGTGAGGGGTTTAAAATATGGTGGAAATATGTGCCGGGGTACCATGACTTTCACTAGTGATGTCTCTCTCCCAAAAGACAGTAAACAACTATGCTAGGTGAACAAATTACAGCTGGGCAATTGACATAATTATGAACGCAACGCAATGCTGATTATGTACTTGAAAGCAAAGAAGCTCACTCATAAGGGCATTACGCAAAGACGAACAAGCCTTTTATTCATCAGCATCTACTCACTAATCATCCACCTTGAGATATCTATCCAGAACATCTCGATGGTATTGAGTTGTGAACCCCAACAAAATTGTAAATTCAAATCAACAGACAACTGCCTTAACACTCTATGCATAATGTAAGCAATCCTTATGATGCACGGTCATAAGCACCACTGTTTTACCCCTAATGGCAACAACACATTCTCTAGTTCCATGTTTCTGTCACTCAAGCCGGACATCGGGAGGCATGAACCCATTATCTAGCATAATGCTCCCTCTTGGAGTTGCAACCTACTACTTGGCCAAAGCAATGAAACACAACGGAGAACATGCAAGATTACTCAAGAACTAAAATAAAAAGGTAAAGCAAATATATTACTCATCAAAATCTGAAATTAATCTCATAATCCATCGGATCCCAGCAAACACAACATAGCAAAGCAAGAATTGATACATAGGTGCCTTGATCATGAAAGACAACTCACGAGGGCTAAACATTGAAGCATAAGATTGGTGAGAAGGCATCATCTAGCTACTGATCAAGGACCCATGGTCCAAGAGACAATACTCACGACGCATCACGGAGGCAAGCATGGTGATGTAGCGGCCTTTGGAGCTCAATCCTCCCTCCGGCAGGGTGCCGGGACAGGTTCTTCAGGCGATCCTGAGATCGGAAACGCGGCGGCGGAGGAACAGTAGGGTTTTTCGCGTGGCGGAGTTCTCCTTCGAGGTTTCCTGAACGAGAGATAAATATAGTCCAAAGGGGAGCCTAGGAGGTGACCCCCTGGTCCAGGCGGCCAGAGGGCGCAACCACCCCCTGGCCGCACCAGCCAGACGCCTGGGCCAGGGGTGCCCCCCCCTCCGGTCCTCCTTTTGGCTCCGGGGCTCTTCTGACTTGGATATTTTTAGGAGTTTTTCTGGATTTTTTCGAGCACTTTTATTTTTCACCTTTATCTGCGATGCACAGACAAAAACAGACAGAAACTGGCATCGGGAACTGAGTTAGTAGGTTAGTCCAAATAAGTTGTAAATGATATGAAAGTGCATCAAAACATATAGCATTATCACCAAAAAAAGCATGGAAAAAACAAAAATTATAGATACGTTTGGGACGTATCAACATCCCCAAGCTTAATTCCTACTTGTCCTCGAGTAGGTAAATGACAACCAAGATAATTTTTGTGGTGACATGCTACCAACAAAGATTTGAACTTTCAAGTACTGCAAGCAAGAGATGCAATTCAAGTCAAGATAATAACAAGCAAGAGTCTATATCTAGTATTGGAACTAGCAAAGTAAGCACATAAAGGTGCAAGAGCTCTTGGTTTCCGTGAGTAGAATGTCTCCAATCGGTGTTCTCGTGTAGAAAGTGGGAGATGGGTTTAGAGAATAAAATACCGAATAGTTATTGAGAACTCAATCTACTAACTTTCACACTTGGTCTCTTTTGGAATCTTATTATGAATCATCCCCAGACCGTCGTCCAGGTACAAGTCAATCCGATCCTCTCCCTTTCGATTTCGACCACTCATGCAATGAATGAGCGCGAGCAAGATTAGTTGGCACTTAGGATGTCAAAGAGAATAAATAATGGGGAAGGAAGTCAATAAATTATGAAAGTCTCACACCAATGAGGACAACCTTAGGCTAGGGTAGGCCTAATGGTAGATATGGTGTGAGGAGTAGGGATTGCCATGCAACAGATGCACAATGAGTTATAAGTATATGAAAGATCTCCAATGGAACTAGTGGGGGGTGCATCCAACTCGCTTGCTCACGAAGACCGAGAGCTCTTTTGAGGAGGCTCGTCATTGGAATAGACAAGCCAAGTTCTATAATGTAAAGGTCCCCACATAGTTATGCATGAATGATATGAAAACTCTCTATGAAGTACAAGTGCTCCTTTGAAGCACAAGTGTGGATATTTTATAAAAGGAATAGTAGTGTTGCCCATTATCTCTTTTTATTTTCTTTTTTATACTTTTTCTATTTTGTTTTGTATTTTTGTGTGCCCTCTTTTGGCTCATCCTATTTATCTCTCATTTGTCCTCTTTGGGATCTTTTCATGTGTCCTCTTTTGGGATCTTTTATTTGTTTCCTATTTTGGATCTTTTCCTCACTTTAAGGGAAACACTCTATATATTACAAGGATGAAGAAGATCAACACAATTTTACAAAGGTACTCATATAAAAACCGAAACTATACCATGATGTATGCAAATGTATGCCTCTACCAGTGTAGCAGGATGTGCAATGATACTAGTGCGTCATGTAGCAATTATAAGGGTAAAGCCCAACTATCATGCAGCTCTACGATCAAGCAAAAGCATGTCTGACAATGAAAGATCAAGTCATGAGAAGATGGATGTTGCATGGCAATATATCTCGGAAAGGCTATGGAAATGCCTTGATAGATAGGTATGGTGGCTGTTTTTAGGAAGATATAATGAGGCTTATGATGACATAGCGTATCATGGCAAGGATTTTTATGCACCAGCGAAGTTTGCACCGACTCTCGAGGTCAGAAAGGGAATGCACGGTACTGAAGATGCTAGCAAAATATGGCTGGTGGAAGTGCCAATAATCGAATACTCGCATTAGTCAAAGGAACTCATCCACTTATTATCGGTAACTCTCTATCTAGTCAAGAGATTCACAAAGAGACAAACACCCTATGAGGAGTGTTTGTGGGCTTGGTTATCCTTGCGCATCCTCGACCTATGGTACCCGAGGTTACTCTTTTACAACCCCGCAGAGGTTAGTGATCTTTCTAGTAGCTAGAGTTCTCAACTATTTTTTGTAGTTTTCGAAAATAAGCACGTTGAACCAAAATACGACACCTATATCTAATAGTCTTGAGCTCTTGACACACAAAAGTCCAAACATTACTTGAAACAACACCTCAAAACTATTGCGAGGTACTAGTAAACTTAGCATATCAACCTTGATTACCTACTCAAAGTAAGACACACACTCAGTGCAACAGGCCAACTCTCTAAGCAAGATAAACATGCAACTCAAGAGAGTCCTAAATTTTTTCTAATTCTCATCTCTTAGAAAATAAATAAACATGAAAGGCAAGAGCTAATCGTGATAGCAGCTAGAACAAAGAAAGAACACTCAACAAAGATTGGAGTGAAAACTATTAGCATTCTAAGCAAAAGTGGAGCATGTTTCTCTCCCAAACAAGGCATGTTTGGGTCAAACTTGTTATGACCAGCTAGCAAACGAAACTAAACAAAACTAAACTAAAGAAAAACTGAAGAGTAAAGAGAAAGACGCTCCAAGCAAAGCACATAACATATGAAGCGATAAAAATATAGTGTGGAGAAGGACGAACTGATAATTGTTGATGAAGAAGGGGATGCACGGGGGCATCCCCAAGCTTACACTAGTGCAAAGAGGGGCTAACATGACACTCCTTTCCCAAACCCTTGGCCGAAACTGTTTGCGATGCTATCAACACAAACGGTAGAAACAGAAATCCCCACGGTTGCAAACAATGGCCCGCTAGCCCTTCTTCCCAATCGTTCAGAGTTCCTCAAATGTTTGGGATACCTAACCCACCAGTCCCGCTTCTGAAAACCCTTTCGTGTGCGAAAGCAAGGCTGACGATTCACCCAAACAACCATCCATTATGAGCATTCAGAAAACCAACGGTTTAAAACAATGAACCGCTAGCCCATTTTCCCAACCGTTCATAGTTACTAAAATGTGTGAGATGCCTAATCTATCATGCACGTTTCTAAAAATACTTTCGTGGGCGATGTAGGGTTGACGTGTCATTCGAACAACCGTCCGTGATACTAATTGTGAAAACCCACGATTGCAAACAATGGACCGCTAGCTCTTCTTCGCAATCGTTCATAGTTACTGAAATGTGTGGGATGCATAATATATCAGGCACGTTTCTGAAAATCCTTCCATTGGTGCTAGCTAACTCGAACGGCCGGGATGACCAAGATTTAATTAGTCCCGCCGCCCGCTCGTCCAGTCCCCTCCGGCGCCGCTTCTGAAGTGTCACGCGTACAATTTGACGAGCCACTGATTGGGCCCCTTTTTGGACGTATGGAATAGTTGTTTGGACCGTCGAATGGATGATGGACGGCCTCGGATCCATCCGCCTCCTCACATACTTATTCAATTACCCTTGGCTGGGGCCCAATCAGTTCATTTGCACACAATTCCACACTAGGTAACTGCTCAATATAAGGATTGGTTCCTTGCAATTTGCAGCGAACCCCAAAAATCTAAAAATCCCACTAGCATCGATGATGGCGCACACTTCCCCATGCTTCCCCTTCATCTCCACCACCGGCGCCGGTGGCAGGCCGCCGCTTACACAACTTCCTTCCCCACTGAATGGCCTATCTGACCCCCCCACACACACAATCCCCAATCTGATGACCAACCACCATCCACTGATGATCCAGCTCCGTCCTCTTCATCCACGACGCCAGGTCAGCCACTCGGCTCGAATCGAAAGCCCGTAACGGACATCGACGGTTCCCCTCCGTCGCAAAGACGTCACCTGGAAGAAATCGATGATGATACCCTTACAACCGTGGTCTCCAACAACACTAGAGCGGACATGTTGAACGTCACAAGGTTTGCATCATGTGGCCCGGGGGTTATGCGCGTTGTCCTAGGTCAAATTGAGGAGATGAAATTCGTGCTTGGGCTTCCCTGCGTAATGGAGAAAGCAGTACATGATCTGTACATGGCATCAAAGAAGGAACAACCGCTGAGCGACAAGTGCACCGTCACCACTCTTGATGAAACTCCTTTTCTAACGGCGATTCTCGCCCGCCCTCAGGTAGGTGATCTCACTTAAGTCTTTCTTTACAAAATTTTATTTCTCTCAGCCTGTCAAGTTTTTTCACGATCCAACTGCACGACAGGATTGGGTTGTTGCGAATGGCGAATAGCTGGCCTTGCTTCTAGGTAATAGAGGCATCCAGTTGCACAACGTGTACACTGGAATGACAGTTGATGTGCCTCCATTCACATCTCATGGGGTTCATCACGCTGGGGACAGTCGTCGATGGAGAAGGCGTTTCAACTATGATCTCATAGAACTTTGGTTGAAGAAGATAGCCATTGTACGGACACCAAGTGGTTTTCCCTATCGTGGGACCGTAAACTACGATCTTATCGCCGTATTCGAAAAGAGGATTGCCATCACCAAACGGAGCAAGGATGACAATTCCAGATTAACATGGTACATGCTCGGCACACCCCGTCTCAGTCCTTGGGCATTTGAAGATGTCGTTTACATTAGGGGTCGGTACTACGCCGTGACGGACCGTGGTATTTGCTACATGTGGGATCCAGAAGATGGAGGTAATAAGGAATTTACAGATATGTTATTCACTTCATTGTTAGTTCCATTCTTTTGTTAGATGTTGCATCGTTTGAATTGCAGGTTCGATGCAGCCCCCACTTTGAATTCGAGCAACACATCAATTTAAGGAGTATGACCACCTAATGATCAATTGGGATAATTGGGATCAGGAATGGCACCTCGTTCCTGCTATTCGCCATGACTAGTTTACAGTACATTCATTGCTACTCATGCGGGTTGTTGTAGATGTCGTCGACGATGAACCTGAAATTCTATTCCTGAACCAGACAATTCGATCTTACAAGGGTGCTATCTGCGATGTCTACATGATTAATGTATCATCCCGAATGGACCTCCGGGGCATAGAATGGCAGACGATTAGCGACTTAGGTCATCTCTCCATCTTTTTAGGCCAAAATTATCCTCGCGTGCTGAAAATGTCACCGGTGCGCACTGGCAATGATGGCTTGCCATTTATTAAGCCTGGTTGTGTTTTGCTGGATATCGCAACTCCGTCTTTGAAAAAGTATCATTGCCTGAGATACTTCGTTTTAAATTGGATGGCTCCCCTATGCTGGGTTGTGAATTGAACCCAAACAAGGACTGGACGAGCCGCGGGTCAGCAAGTGTGTGGATAGTGCCGTCACTGCAAAACTTCAAGGTTGGACCAACCGGGGTCAGGATGCATGAATGTGTAGTATTTTTATCCTTAATTAGTATGTAAGGGATGTATATATATATATGTAACTGAAGCACAAATGTGGTATGTGAATTAACAGTTTTTGGCTTGTAAACCCCAAACTTTTTATGTGTTCAACACTAAGCATTCACACTATGTGATCGTTTGTAATGATAAATGCATTGGTAAACAATATCAACTCTACAGATCAAATTGGTAAACAATATAACCTCTGCGGATCAAATTGAGAGGACTATCAAACATATAGATACACTTCTTTTACAAACTAGACCATTCCTTTCGAAGTATCAGGGATTCGATCGGAATCAATCACATTACAAAGACATCACACTATTTTTAAATCATTTAAACCCCAAACTTTTTATGTGTTAAACATTAACCATTCACACTAAAATCCTGAAATTTCAAACGTTTCTGACTTCATTTGGCAATTTCAAAGCATTAAATGAATAATTTTTGATCAAAAATGGCCTTGAAATTGAAAACCAATTCAGTCGGCCTCTAAAAAAGTACGAGACTTGGCATGTTGTCGTTATTTGACCTGCATGGTAGCTGGTAAATATTTGAGAGGATTATCAAAAAAATAGACACGCTTCATGTACAAACTAGACCATTCCTTTGGAAGTATCGTTGATTCAATCGGAATCAACCACATCACAAAGACGTCGCATTATTTTTAAATCCTTTAAAACCCAAACTTTTTATGTGTTCAACAGTAAGCATTCACACTAAGATCCTAAAATTTCAAACGTTTATGAATTCTTTTGGCAATTTCAAACCATTAAATGAATTCTTTTTGATCAAAATGGCCCTAAAATTGAAAACCAATTCAAACGCCTCTAAAAAGGATGAGACTTGGCATGCTGTCGTTATTTGACCTACATGTTAGCTGGTAAAAAATTGAGAGGATTATAAAAAATTTAGATACACTTTGTGTATAAAATGCATTACTTGAATGGTGGTCAAACAATGGAAAACCCCGTTGACCGTCTCAAAACTCTCGGGGATATCTTATAACCCTAGTGCACAACTATGGCCGTTGGATGTAACCGTAGCGCCGAACGATAGTCATTGGATCTTACCGCAAGAAGCAAGTTATGCGACCTGATTGGTTGGATATTTATTCAAGTATATTACACACAATTTATAATGCAGAAACGTTTGTGATCATCTGACACGTAACTAGCACCCAACCTACCGAAAAAGGATGAGACTTGGCATGATGTCGTCATTTGACCTACATGGTAGCTGGTAAAGGTTGAGAGGATTATAAAAAATATTAGATACACTTCATGTGCAAACTAGACCATTCTTTTCGAAGTACCAAGGATTCAATCGGAATCAACCACATTACAAAGATCCTGAAATTTCAAACATTTCTGACTTTATTTGGCATTCACACTAAGATCCTGAAATTTCAAACATGTCTGACTTTATTTGGCAAGTTCAAAGCATTAAATGAATTATTTTTGATAAAAATGGCCCTGAAATTGAAAATCAATTCAAACGGCCTCTAAAAAGGATGAGACTTGGCATGCTGTATTTATTTGACCTGCATGGTAGCTGGTAAAATCTTGAGTGGATTATAAAAAAACTAGATACGTTTCGTGTACAAACTAGACCATTCCTTTCGAAGTATCGTTGGTTCAATCAGAATCAACCACATTATAAATACATCACATTATTTTTAAACTCTTTAAACCCCAAACTTTTTACGTGTTCAACATTAAGCATTCACACTAAGATCCTGAAATTTCAAACGTTTCTGACTTCATTTGGCAATTTCAAAGCATTAAATGAATGTTTCTCGTATCATCTCATTCGGGTAAACAATAATATCCGTTTGCGATAGGACTATAACGCATATAATTGTATTATTAGATTTGTCTGTGGTATCACATATCCTGCAAGATCTCTCCCCCCCACAAGAGAAAAATTTCGCCTATCGAGTCCAATATCAAACCTTCCCCCTCCGCCCACAACCAAAAGGCGCCGCATCCCCCCTTTCTTGTTCAAATCCCCCTTGCTCCTCCTAGCGATGCGTCCTAGACAGCGCCGGTACCTCCCGCGGCGGCCAACACGACGCCACTCGCCCCCGCCATATACCACGCGCGGCGGCCTACATGGCGCAACCCCCCTTCCGTATACCGCACGTGGAGGCCTAGAATGTCTAGGCCGACCGCCCTCCTGATACGTCCTAAACTTATCTATAACTTCTGCTTGCTCCATGCATGTTTTGTGTGACTTTGCCATGTTTTTCTTGAACTTTCATACACTTTTTTTATCATATTTGGACTAACCTATTAGCTCAGTGCACCCAGTTGCCAGTTCCTGTTTTTCTGCTGTTTTTGTATTTCAGGTTTTCCGGCTATTAAAAGTGCCAAATAAATCCCGGAAAAATTATATAAAAAATCAGGGACCCGGAAGCTTCCCGAATCACCAAGGAAGGAAGGGGGTGGACCCACCAGGCCCCAGGAGGGTCCCTGGCGCGACCCCACCCTAGGTCGCGCCAGGAGGCCTCCTGGCTGCCCTGTGGCCCCTCTCGGTGCCCCCTTTGGCCTATATTTACCCCCCGTGACGGAAACCCCTAATATCGACCTGCTATTCCCGTTCTCCTCTATGTTCCGCCGCCGCCGCCGTTACAAGATCGGGGCTGCCAGGAGAAGCTGCCCCGGCACCCTGCCGGAAGGAGGAATCCCCTCCGGGAGACCATCCATCGCCATGGACACCTCCCGGATGTGGCGTGAGTAGTCCCCCTTGGACCATGGGTCCGTGACCAGTAGCTATGTGATGTACTCCTCCCCTCTTTGTGATTTCACTTTCGAGACCTCGTGAGCTGCCTCACATGATCGAGGCACTTTTGTAATTTTCTGTGTTGCTATGCTGAGTTTGCTGGGATCTGACGGATTATGAGATTATGTTCAGATTGTGATGAGTAGTATATTTGGTTCTCTTTTATATTTGTGTTCTTTAGTAAATTCTTGCATGTTCTCCGTTGCCGTATTTTACTTTGACCAAGTGATTTGTTGCAACTCCAAGAGGGAGCGTTATGCTTGATTGTGGGTTCAGCCCCTTGATGTCTAGCTTGAGTGACAGAGACATGAGACTAGGGGATGTACTGTTGCCACCAGGGATAAAACAACGGTGCTTGTACTTGCGGGGTGCAAGGATTGTTTACTTTACGCATAGTTCTTTTAATGCAGTTGAGCTTTGAGTTTACACTTTGGGTGGGATTCACAACTTAATACCAGCGAGATGTTCTGGATAGATATCTCAAGGTGGATGATTCGTAGTAGATGCAGATGGATTTCGGTCTACTTACCTTGGCATACTGCCCATTGCTTTTGAGCCTCTTCCTTTCTTTTGTAGCATAGTTAGCATTGCGGTGCGTTTATAATCCTGTCAATTGCCCAGCTGTAATTTGTTTACCTCGCTAGCACTTTTATCGTCTTTTGGGAGAGAGACATCACTAGTGAACATCACGGGACCCCGGTCCATATTTCCACCATTGCTTACATCTTCAATTTACTTTCAGTTCTTACTTTCCATTGCAACTATTATTATCTCTTGTGTTGATCCTTTGTAAACATCAAGGCCGGAGGAATTGACAACTCCTCTGTACTCGTAGGGAGCAAAGTTACTTGTTGTGTGTGCAGGTCCACATCAACCTCGTTCCATCCGGCAACAATTTATGTGCCGTTGACACCTTCTTGTATCTCTTGGAGTCCTACTGGTTCGATAACCTTGGTATCTTCACCGAGGAAATTTGCTGGTACGCTACATCTCACCTTCCACTTGGGGTAGCCAACGAGGAGTGAGAGAACTATCCTCACCGTATCAAGCCAATTTCTGGCACCGTTGCCGGGGACTCCAGTCTACAAGATAGGGGAGTTGCACACTATCTTTTATCTTTGCTTTTTAGTCTTGTTAGTTTACCTTTCAGTCTTTACTTTTGTGTCCCTTATCAAAAATACCAAAAATACCTGTTGCTACTACGGGTTCCAATGAAAACACCAAGATGTGTGACTTCACTAGTCACTACAACAGTGACTTTATCTGCACTCCTATTGCTCCACCTGCCACTTCAGCACCTTCTTATGAAATTAAACCTGCTTTGCTTAATCTTGTTATGAAAGATCAATTCTCAGGTGCTGGAGAGGATGATGCCTTGCACTTAAATAATTTTGTTGAGCTTTGTGAGATGCAAAAGTACAAGGAAGTAGATGGAGACATCGTCAAGCTGAAGCTTTTTCCTTTCTCCTTGAGAGGAAGAGACAAGGAGTGGTTGCAATCCTTACGTAAGAATAGTATCAATTCATGGGACAAGTGTAAGGACGCTTTTATTGGGAAGTACTACCCCCCAGCTAGAATTATCCAGTTGAGAAGTAACATTATGAATTTTAGGCAATTGGATAATGAACATGTTGCCCAAGCTTGGGAACGAATGAAATCTCTTGTTAAGAACTTCCCTACACATGGTTTGACTACCTGGATGGTTATCCATACTTTTATGCAGGACTAAACTTTACCTCGCGGAATCTGTTAGACTCGCCCGCGGGAGGAACTTTCATGTCAACCACACTTGGTGCTGCCACGAAGCTACTTGATGAGATGATGCTGAACTACTCTCAATGGCACACCGAACGATCTCCAACTGGTAAGAAGGTAAATTCTGTCGAGGAGATCTCCTCTCTTAATTAAAAGGTTGACTTGATCATGTCTCTACTTACCAAGCAAGCTCCTATTGGTCCCCAGGATGTTCCTTAAAATTCCTTGGTTGCTCAAGAACAAGTAGATGTGAACTTTATCTCTAGAAACAACTTCAACAATAATTCTTATAGGAGTAATTTTGGTAGCAACAATCCTATACCTTTCCCATCCAACAACTATGGGAACAGCAACACTTATCCTAGCACCAAAAAATCCACCTCTGAACTAGAGACCTTGCTCAAAGACTTTATCACTACCCAAAATACCTTCAACAAGAGTGTAGAAGAGAAATTAGACAAATTTTATATTCTCTCTTCGAAGGTAGACAACATAGCCCATGATGTTGAGATGCTTAAGATTAGAACTTCTCCCCCCGAGGAGAGGACGATGTTGGATATGTGCCCTAGAGGCAAATTAATAAAGATATTTGTCACATATCTATTTGTTCATAATACGTTGTATACTATGCTAGAACTTTATTAAGCGGAAACATTAATACACGTGTGGTATATAACAACCTGGTCCCTAGTTAACTCAGGCATACTAGCTCATTGGGCAATCGATGATCAAGGTTTCCTGATCATGAGATGTGAACTGTCTATTGACAATGAGGTCATATCATTAGGAGAATGATGTGATGGACACACACCCACCTATAGCATTGCAGTGTGATCAAGTCACATAGTTCAGCATTGCGATGACTTAATAACATAGTGACTCAATCCTTAGATCGTGATGATCATACATAATTGCTATCTATTAGGATGCTTTGAGTACATCAGCCGTTACACTGAAACATGGTAACCATAAAGGTGTGTCTTGGGTAATCCGATGTAGATATGTTGAGGAGTATGAAATAGATCAGAACGGGATTTGTCCATCCGAGTGACGGATAGGTACTCTGGGCCCACTCGGTGATATTGCATCAACAACTAGCTAGTGACTAGGTCACATGAGATGTAATATGCACAGACGAGTAAACATGTTTGTCAGAGACGAGGGAGAACTAGGTATTGGATACCGACGATCATACCTCGGACAAACATATTACCGCAGCACAAAGGGATCAAGTCATATTGTTAACGGTTCAACGGCGAAGAAGTTTATTCGATGGAAGCGCAGGGGCACATCAAGGATTGTAACCAGATCCCACATGATGGTCATTGGTCAGAGAGTGTCTCGATCATGTCTACTGTTTCCCGAACCGTAGGGTTTCACACTTAAGGGCAATCGATGCATTAAGGACAGATTCGGGATCATCGGTGAAATAAGAGAGAACACCGGAATTGTTCCGGGAGGAGCCGGAAGCTGTTCCGGATATTTTGAAAGGTTCAAAATAAAGTTTATTGATGTTTAAATATGTTTTATTATTTAATTGACAGAATTAAATATTAAAAAGGATTTAAATATTAATTAAAAAGGTGGAAAAGGCATATGGGCCTAAAGAGGCCCATGAGGGGAGAAGGGGGTTTCCCCCCTTGGCCCCCTCCCTAGCCGCACCCTTCCCCCTTTGGGAGTTTAGTCCCACATGGGGAAGGGGAGGAGGTTCCCCCCTCTCCTTGGCCTATATAAGGAGGGGTAGGGTGCACTTTTTCATCCATCCCATTGAGTTCTTTCTCTCTCTCTTTCTCCGACCTAGAGCGGACTCCCCTTGTTTGGAGTTTGCACCTGGTTGGGGGTTTGACCATCATCCGAACGCCGTCGCGCTGCCGGAATCGGGATCTGGATCAGTCTTCTTTCCGCTGCTCTTCTGGTTCGGATCCCGGAGGGACATCGGTTGCACCGTACGTGTAATCCCGCGAGGCACTACACGTGTGGTGCTACTTCATCGCCGGAGGTTATTCAACACGACAGGGAGGTCGTAGGATCAGAGTCTACGCCAAACACGTTCGAGGAAAGTTTCCCTCTTTCGGTCTTCAAAGGTATGAACACTGATTCCTTCTGTTACATACATCAGCATAGCATGATCTTGAGTTTGGGAATCGTAGTTGGAAAAATTATTGTTTTCTGCCCCGTTCTCCATCAGTGGTATCAGAGCAAGGCTATGCGTAGATGTATTGTACGGGTAGAACACATCTAGGATGAGGGCATCAGTTCTCCAATTGTTACCCTCCCACGTGTACTCGTTTAGTGTTGCATCAATGTCCTGATGAAGCGGCCCCGACCAACCTTACACGTTTACGCGAGACTGGTTCCACGCTTGACATATGGCTTGTAACATATAAGTGGCTGGGGGGTGTCTGTCTCTCTAACATTAGCGACGCGAAGACGTTTGCAACGGAGGGCCCCGACAGGGGTGTAATAGAGACGATTGCAGGATTGGTGTTGTGGCTTGTTTTCGCAGGATAGAAGCGGTTCTCTCTCGAAACCCCGTAGCAGCCACGTAAAACTTGCAAAAGATAAAGTAGAAGGCGTTTTAACTTTAATTTGCATGTAAAGGGGGATCATAGCATGTATGATTTACAGTTTTACTTCCTGTCTTGCTAATATGCTAGATATGCGACGGTAGCATGATAGGATAATCTCTCACTATAAAAACCAACCAAGTGTATTTACCCTAGTGAGCACCACCTGGAAAGATATCCATTATCGAGGCATCGCGTGTCACACAGGCGTCAAACATATTTGCGTTCAAATGAGGTGGGTGTAGCAAGCCTAGCATGTACAGAAACATGGCCTTGTATGACACAGCAAGAAATCACTTAGGGTATGGTGGCGAGCCTGGCATGTGTAGACATGGCCTCTGGACACAATGACCGAAAGGTTCAGCATGAGTCACATAACGGATGTGATTGGCATGATGGCCTACCTTAAACACATACTGATGGTCGTGTCACACGGGGGAGGTATGGTGTTCTAGGATTGTGTAATCACTTAGTAAAACTTTGAGGGATGTTTAACTGAGTGGGAGCTAGAATTGTTTTAAAAATTGAACTCCAATTATGAACAAAGTCTAAATATGTATTTTGCAAATAACCATTGTAGATGTCGGCACTTTCGCACCCCACATTCAACTTAGGGTCATTCCTAGAGAAAATAAACTGAAAACCGATGGGTCAAACTTCACGTCCTGGTTCCGTATTCTGAGGATTCTCCTCATTCCCCTCAAAATGTCCTATGTACTTGAGACTGCATTAGGTGATGCACCAGCAACTACCACTACTCTGGCTGAGAAGAATGTCTACCTCATTAAGTCGGATGATTCATCCCTTGTCCAGAAGGGTATGCTCTATGCCATGGAGGTTGAACTGCAGAAACGGTTTGAGAACCTCAGTGCTTATGAGATAATCACTGACCTCAAGACCACCTTTGCACCTCAAGCCAGGGTCGAGAGAAATGAAGTTTTTGAAGCTTTCTTTTCGGCAAAGATGGAAGAGCACAGCAGCATGAATGAGCACGTAATCAAAATGTCTGACTATGTTTAACTCCCAAATGACCTGGAATTTAAGATTCCAGATGAAATGGCGATTGATAGGGTGTTGCGTTCGCTGCCCCCTAGCTATGAGAGTTTTGTGTTGAAATACAACATGCAAGGAATGGTTAAGAACCTTTCTGAGTTGTTCACCATACTCAAGATTGCTGAAATGGAAATCAAGAAGGAGCATAGCTGCACCAAGTACTTAGAAGATAAGAAGGTCGGCAAGGTTGCTGGAAGAGACATGGATATATTTGATATACATGTTATTGATGTTTTCCTAACAAGTGCTCGGAGCAACATCTGGATATTTGATACCGGATCAGTTGCTCACATCTGTAACTCCCAGGAGGGGCTACAGAATAAATGACTCTTGCGGAAGAATGAAGTGACGATGCGCGTTGGAAACGGTTCCAAGGTTGATGTAATGTCCATTGGCACGCTTCGTCTCAGTCTCCCTTCGGGATTGATTCTTGTTTTGAATAACTGTTATTATGTACCCGCGTTGAGTATGAACATTGTGAGTGGGTCTTGCTTAATCGAAGACCATTATTCTTTTAAATCTGAGACAACTGGTTGTTCGATTTATAAGAATAATGTATTATATGTTCATGCAACGGTGCGTAATGGTTTATTCTTAATGGATCTCGAATATCATGACTCCCACATCAATAACATAGAGGCCAATAGATTAAAGCCTAGTAACGAAGAACACATGACGATGTGGCATTGTTGCCTTGGTCATATTGGCATAAAAGCATGAAGAAGCTCCATTCTGATGGACTTCTGGAGTCATTAGATTTTGGATCTCTTGACACGTGCGAGCCATGCCTTATGGGCAAAATGACAAGGACTCCATTCAATGGAATAATGGAGCGTGCGGCAGAATTATTGGGAATCATACATACTGATGTATGTGGACCAATGAATATCACCACACGCAATGGATTTCGTTACTTCGTGACCTTCACGGATGACTTGAGTAGATAAGGGTATATCTACTTAATGAAACATAAGTCTGAAACCTTTGAAAAGTTCAAGGAATTTCAGAGTGAGGTTGAGAATCAACTCGGGAAGAAAATCAAGCACCTTCGATCCGATCGAGGTGGCGAGTATTTAAGTCACGAGTTTGGCACTCATCTGAAGACTTGTGGCATTGTACCACAACTTACGCCAGCTGGAACACCTCAGCGAAACGGTGTGTCCGAGCGACGTAATCGCACACTATTGGATAGTGTGCGGTCAATGATGTCTCATACCGACTTACCTACATCATTCTGGGGGTATGCATTAGAAACTGCCGCTTACGTTCTTAATAGGGTACCGTCCAAATCCGTGAAGACAACACCGTTTGAAGAAAGGTTTGGCAAGAAACCAATGTTGTCTTACCTGAAAATTTGGGGTTGTGAGGCTTACGTTAGGAAACTTCAGCCTGACAAACTTGAATCTAAGGCGGAGAAATGCATCTTTGTGGGATATCCAAAGGAAACTGTTGGATACACCTTCTACAACCAGACTGAGGGCAAAACGTTTGTCGCCAAGAATGGACGCTTTCTTGAGAAAGAGTTTCTCTCAAAAGAATTGAGTGGGAGGAAAATAGACCTCAACGAGATGATTGACCAATCACTCCAAGTGGAAGACATGGCAATGGAAGTTGTTCCAGAACCACCTTCCGAAGTGGGAGATGAAGAGAACGGTCATCATGATATTCATAACGATTGTGACATACATGATGATCTTGATCAAGATGAAGAGGATCCTATTGTACCCCGCAGGTCATCAAGAGTCCAAAATAAAGTTGAATTTTACGGACAGCTTGTCAATGCAGTCATGTTAAATGAACCGGACGAACCTGCGAACTACAAAGAAGCAATGGGGGACCCGAGTCCGAGAAATGGCTGGAAGCCATGAAATCCGAGACAGACTCCATGTATGCCAAAAAAGTATGGACTTTGGTGGATATTCCCGAGGACCGAAAGGCCGTTGAGAATAAATGGATATTCAAGAAAAAGACTGACGCAGACGGAAACGTATCTGTCTATAAAGCTCGACTTGTCGCAAAAGGTTTCCGACAAGTTCAAGGAGTTGACTATGAAGAGACTTTCTCTCCCGTAGCGATGCTGAAGTCTATTCGTATAGTACTAGCAATTGATGCCTATCATGATTATGAAATATGGCAGATGGACGTGAAAACCGCGTTCCTTAATAGTAACATTGAGGAAGAGTTGTACATTGTACAACCAGAAGGTTTTATTGATCCTAAGGACGCTGGTAAGGTATGCAAACTTCAACGGTCCATTTATGGGTTGAAGCAAGCATCTCGGAGCGGGAATCTTCGATTTGATGAGGTGATCAAAGCATTTGGATTTGTCCAAAATGTCGAAGAATTCTGTGTTTATAAGAAAGTGAGTGGGAGCTCTGTAGCATTCCTAGTGCTATATGTGGATGACATATTGTTGATAGGGAATGATGTAAAATTTCTGGAGAGTGTGAAGGAATACTTAAATGGACAGTTTTCCATGAAGGACCTAGGTGAAGCTGCATAAATATTAGGCATTAAAATCTATAGAGATAGATCAAGACGCCTATTAGCACTGAGTTAGAGAACTTACCTTGAGAAGATATTGAACAGGTTCAATATGGATAACGCCAAGAGAGGCCTCTTGCCCTTTATGAAAGGAAGTAAATTGAGTGTGACTCAATGCCCAGCAACAACAAAAGAAAGGGAGGAAATGTCCTCAAAGCCCTATGCTTTAGCCATAGGTTCTATCATGTATGATATGCTGTGTACTCGACCAGATGTGGCCCTAGCGGTTAGTCTGACTAATCTCTACCAAAGTAATCCTGGAATGGATCATTGGATTGCAGTATAGAATTTCCTTAAGTACTTACGAAGAACTAAGGACCTAGTTCTCGTCTATGGGGGATGTGAAGAAGAGCTTGCCGTAACAGGTTACGTCGATGCTAGTCTTGGTACTGATCCCGATGACTCGAAATCTCAGACGGGATACGTATTCATGTTGAATGGTGGTGCGATTAGCTGGAGGAGTGGCAAGCAGTCAGTCGTCGCCCAATCTACGATGGAGTCGGAGTATATTGCCGCTTGCGAAGCATCAAATGAAGCGCATTGGCTGAAGAAGTTCGTCATCGAGCTTGGCGTATTCCCTAGTTGCACTGACCCCGTTAGCATTTATTGCGACAATACGGGTGCCATTGCTAACGCAAGGGAGCCGAGGACTCACTCTATAACCAAGCATATTCTCCGACGTTTCCATGTGACGCGAGACTAAGTCAAGGATGGTCATACTAGGATTTGTAAAATACATACGGATCTGAACCCGTCAGACCCAATGACTAAACCTCTTCCACAGGGAAAGTTTGAGAAATACCGAGAGACTATTGGTGTTAGATACATAACTGATGTAAACTAGTGTAATTTGTACTCTAGTGCAAGTGGGAGACTGTTGGATATGTGCCCTAGAGGCAAATTAATAAAGATATTTGTCACATATCTATTTGTTCATAATACGTTGTATACTATGCTAGAACTGTATTAAGCGGAAACATTAATACATGTGTGGTATATAACAACCTGGTCCCTAGTTAACTCAGGCATACTAGCTCATTGGGCAATCGATGATCAAGGTTTCCTGATCATGAGATGTGAACTGTCTATTGACAATGAGGTCATATCATTAGGAGAATGATGTGATGGACACCCACCCACCTATAGCATTGCAGTGTGATCAAGTCACATAGTTTAGCATTGCGATGACTTAATAACATAGTGACTCAATCCTTAGACCGTGATGATCATACATAATTGCTATTTATTAGGATGCTTTGAGTACATCAACCGTTACACTGAAACATGGTAACCATAAAGGTGTGTCTTGGGTAATCCGAAGTAGATATGTTGAGGAGTATGAAATAGATCAGAACGGGATTTGTCCATCCGAGTGACGGATAGGTACTCTGGGCCCACTCGGTGATATTGCATCAACAACTAGCTAGTGACTAGGTCACATGAGATGTAATATGCACAGACGAGTAAACATGTTTGTCAGAGACGATGGAGAACTAGGTATTGGATACCGATGATCATACCTCGGACAAACATAGTACCGCAGCACAAAGGGCTCAAGTAATATTGTTAACGGTTCAACGTCGAAGAAGTTTATTCGAGTGGAAGCGCAGGGGCACATAAAGGATTGTAACCAGATCCCACATGATGGTCATTGGTCAGAGAGTGTCTCGATCATGTCTACTGTTTCCCGAACCGTAGGGTGTCACACTTAAGGGCAATCGATGCATTAGGACAGATTCGGGATCATCGGTGAAATAAGAGAGAACACCGGAATTGTTCCGGGAGGTGCCGGAAGCTGTTCCGGATATTTTAAAGGTTCAAAATAAAGTTTATTGATGTTTAAATATGTTTTATTATTTAATTGATAGAATTAAATATTAAAAAGGATTTAAATATTAATTAAAAAGTTGAAAAAGGCATATGGGCCTAAAGAGGCCCATGAGGGGAGAAGGGGGTTTCCCCCCTTGGCCCATGGCGAGGGGCCTTGGCCCCCTCCCTAGCCGCATGTAACACCCTCAGTGTCATGGAACAGTAAACCCCTTTTGCTAATGATAATTACTGTTGATGATCATGCCTTGATCATTTTGGATCAAGATAGATTTCAAAATGCCCCTTTGATGATATTAAATAATGTGGCAAATCAAACCTTGTCAGAAAATTGTGAAAGCAATTTTGTAAAATGCCTAAAATTTAGTGGGTCACTTCCATATGGTTTTGGGAAATTCTTAAGCTTTAAAATAAATGCAACAAATAAAAACAGTAGCCAATAATCCCTTTTCATCAATAGGATAATTAAAACAAATGCTAAATGAATTTAGTTTGCCCCCAAACTTTATATGGCACTATTATAAAGTGAGACACTAATATTTGGACCAGATCCACACTTTACAAAAATGCTTAAGTAATTAAAACAACTATACAAAGAAATGAACAGAAAAGAAAAATAAAAGAAAAAAAAACCTATCCTACGCCTGGGGCGAGGCCCACCCCTCCCCCAGCCTGGCCCACCCCGGCCACCTGCCCCCGTCCCCGTCCTGCACTGTGGCGCCATGGCCATGGCAGAGAGGCCACGCGTCATGGTCCTCCTACCTGCCCCCTCCCCCTCCTGGAGGATAAGGCCGCGGCCCCGAACCCTCCCCTGGCCACTTCCCCTCACGCCATCACCTCCCTCCCTCCTCTCCTCTGTTCGCTTCGCCCGCCTCGGACCCGTGGCCGCGCCGCCGTCTCCACCGCGGCGAACGACCACCCCGGTCCGCGCCACCCTGTCCGGGAGGACCACGGAGCTCGGCACCCCCAGAGCCCTCACCGAATCACGGAGGGGAGACCGCATCGGCGACGCCATCGCCGTTTCCCCCCACCACGGCCGCCGGCGTGCATCGACGAATTCGTCGTGCTCCGACCGTCTCGCTCATCCAAACTGCGTTGACGAGATCCTCTGTGAGCTCCCCGTTCCGCTCGACCATTTTTCCCTTCGTTTCGTGCCCCAGGCGACGTTCCCCGTCGTTGCGAGCTCCGGCCGCCGCGGTTGCTCACCGTAGCCGCCGCCACATACCTCCTCTGTACCCTCCGCGAGCACCACTAGATGCGCGCCGTCACCCCCGTTCAATTACTCCCTCCCGTGCCCCAGTTACTCGCCGGAGCCTAGCCGTGCCTCGTCGCCGTGCCCTCTGTGGTCGTCGCCGGCGAGCACTGGCTCGGACCAGTGGGGTGGGTCCCTGGCTAGTGGGCCAGGGCTTGATTACATTAGGGGCTAATCCCCTATTAGTAACCCCTTGTTAAGTTAGATGCCTAAATAAAATAACCCCTGTTAGTATGACAGGTAGGCCCCCTGCTCTGTTTAATTAAATCAAATGAATTAACTACCCCTTCCTATGACACATGGGTCCCGCTGACTGCTTAAGTTAATTGAAATTGATTAATATTTAATCTTTGAATGACATGTGGGCCCTGTGCTTTATTTGAACAGAAAATGGTTTAATTAAATGGATAGAGGCTGACATGTGGGACCCACTGGTCAGTAGGTCCCACCTGTCAGGTTTGACCAGTCAAACTAGTTATGGATAATGTTTCTGTTTTAATAATAAAATAAATTCAGAAAAATGATTTAAAATGCTTTAAAACTTCAGAAATTAATATCTTTTAAATCGTAACTCGGATCGAAAAAATTTATACATGAAAATTGATCAGAAAAATACAACGAGTACGAATACGCTATCCGCATGTCAACCACCCCTCTCCAACACGACGAACATCGACATTCCCCCCTCCGGGCCGTCTGTCCGGTAATCGTCCGGAGCCGGTAAAATTGCCGGTTAAAATTCCCGTTTCGTCTGCAACGTGTATCACTGCGTTAGTTCACCCCTAACACTGCGTTTGTCATGTCTTGTATTTGTATTGATATTATTGCCGTGTATTTATTGTTTCTTCCCCCTCTCTTATTGTCCGGTAGTCCTGACGTCCGCTGCTGATGCCCCTGTGATCGACGACGTCGACGACGACCGTACCTCTACCGTCGAGCTTCCAGGCAAGCAGAGCCATTCTCTTCCCCAGATATCGCCTATCTTTCCGTACATTTCTCGCACTAGGCATTGTTACTGCTGCTGCTACGTTACAATCCTATTCAACTGCATAGCTTATCATTGTCGCCCCTTGATTACCTTTCCGCTATCCTATGCTGCCCTATATGTATATGTCTTATAATCAGCAGTTAGCCCTGCGCCTTGTTAGTCAATAGGATTAGATAGCGGGCCATGATTACTCTGGGAGTGATCGTGGAAACGATACCCTATAAACTGCTACAGGTACGGTTCAGAGCAGACACCGCTTCAGGCCCCTACCCCGGCTCTGCCGAGCCACATCAAGTGTGAGCTATCGAGGAGTAATCCTTGTACTCCACTCGTTGCTGACTCTGTATAGCCGTCTTAGGGTACTGAACCACGGTTGTCCTTAAAGGTAAGGAGTCGGGTGACCCCACGGTGCCCGCGCAGGGTATCTTAGCGGAACGACAGGTCAGGTGCATTCCACCGGTGTGCGGTGGGCCTGGTACTGTTCGTGGCCGACAGATATCCTGTTGTACGAAAGTCGAGCTCTTCGGAGCAAACGCGAGACAAGGTAAGGAGACGGTTCACCTTGTTGGTAACCGCACGAGTTGGTGGGACGTCAGGGCAGGCACCGATGTCACTGGTGGTCCTGACTGCTGTCGTTGTCCGTGACTCATTCAATAAGAGGCAACGATAACGGTTGTCTCGACAGAAAATAATAAAATGCTTAACGGGTTCGGCGGATGACTTGAGTAGCCTTTTGGCTTGTACGCACTACCTATACGTGGGATTACGGTGTGGGCCCTCCGCGTTGTGGTCTCGTTCGAAAGCTCTGAAAGACGTCAAGTTCAGCATTGTGGCGCGGTCGGATCCGCATCCATGATAGAGTTGCGTGGTATCCACCGTCCTCACAACGACCCGGAGAGCGAGGGGTGATAGGCCCATGACCCCCTTGCACTTAGGGCTGTAGACCGGCGGGGACCTCTCTGATGAGCCGTAGGATGGGCCTCGGCGTGTCGGATAGCCTCGGTGGGGTGTTCCCTAACAAGGTGTACGCCACCCTGGAGATCCGAGCGTGTAGTATGACACCAGTGCACCCCTGCATGGAGTTTAATCTATTCGAATAGCCGTGTCCACGGTAAAAGGACGCTTTATGCTGACGCCAGATCCTATCACTACAAACTACTACTATTAAACTGTTGGTTTCGGGTTTTCTTCCTCGCGGGGATGCCGAGGAGGGGAACTCGGAGGCATTGTTAATTATTAAAACTTATTATTATACAATGCTGCAGCAACTTCTGCTGCATTGTTACTTTATGCTTTATATAAACTGTTGGCTGATTCTTACCTCATGCTGCAAGACATCGTCGGAAGATGCTAGTCTTCGATAGGCCTAGCTTCTTACCCTTGCTCTAGATTTTTGTCTTCAGTCCACTATATACAACCACTTCTTTCCGTTGATACAATGCATATTGCTTAGTAGCGGACGTAAGACTCGCGGGTATACTAGATACTCACCTGCTTTATTTCCTTTACTGTTTTTCCTGATCGGCCGCTGCAGCCGACGTTGGAGCCCAGGAGCAGGAGTACCCCGGAGGCGCCTACTACGACGTCGAGTTTCCCGTTGACCAGGAGTAGTTCGGTGGATCCCAGGCAGGAGGCCTCGCCTTTTCGATCTGAATCTCTGATGTGATTTGTGCTAGCCTTCTTAAGGCAAAACTTGACTAACTATGTCTGTCCTCAGATATTATGGCTTGTATGACTTATGTATTCGGGTCCGCGTGACCCCCTCTATTGTAACATATTTGTTTATCCTTTTGTGTTTAGTGTTGTGCTGTGATATTATCACCGTGGCACCCTAATCTCAGTCGTGTACCCTGTGTGTATGATTACTGTACACGATCTGATTTTGGGGGCGTCACACTGCACCCTTCCCCCCTTTGGGAGTATAGTCCCACATGGGGAAGGGGAGGAGGTTCCCCCCTCTCCTTGGCCTATATAAGGAGGGGTAGGGTGCACTTTTTCATCCATCCCATTGAGTTCTTTCTCTCTCTCTTTCTCTGAGCTAGAGCGGTCTCCCCTTGTTTGGAGTTTGCACCTGGTTGAGGGTTTCACCATCATCCGAACGCCGTCGCGCTGCCGGAATCGGGATCCGGATCAGTCTTCTTTCCGTTGCTCTTCTGGTTCGGAGCCCGGAGGGACATCGGTTGCACCGTACGTGTAATCCCGCGAGGCACTACACGTGTGGTGCTACTTCATCACCGGAGGTTCTTCAACACGACAGGGAGGTCGTAGGATCAGAGTCTACGCCAACCACGTTCGAGGAACGTTTCCCTCTGTCGGTCTTCAAAGGTATGAACACCGAATCCTTCCGTTACATACATCAGCATAGCATAGATCTTGGGTTTGGGAATCGTAGTTGGAAAAATTATTGTTTTCTTCCCCGTTCTCCATCAGACGACCACTCCTATGAATGCTATCCAAGTGCAAATTAATGAAAACATTAGGATGTTGGGCAAACTTAAAGAGAGATGGGCTAGAGAAAAGGAGGAAGAAGAGAGAGTTAAGAGCCTTCCTACCTGTTGACACCCGTTTTTGGCACGACAATTAATCTATATAAGATGACCTCAAATGAAGAAGTTATCTACATGAAAAAGTTGGGTATTATCGATGTGAATAACTTTTTAGCTCGAGCCATGATCATCCGATTCCATCTCAAGGGTCGAAACTATGTTTGAAGCAATAATACCCTGCCATTCGGAGTACTATTCTGCCAATCAAGCCCTCAAGACATCCTCAAATGGGAAAATGTTCTACATAGGCCGGCTTCGTCTCGTCGAACCGGTCGATTTTGATATTTGAAACGTCCAAATTCGAGTTCGTATGAAGAAGTTATAGCCAAAACAGTGCGCTGCTAAAGAATCAGGTCGGACCGTCCGTACTTCAAGTCGGACCGTCCGGGCTAAGGTCGGACCGCCCGACCCGAGGACCCCGAGTACAGAAAGATTTTGACCTATAGGTCGGACCGTCCGACCTTGATGTTGGACCGTCCGACCCTACGGTCGGGACCGTCCGGGATTAAGTCCGGACGTCCGACCCCCCGATCCGGGTCCGAGTTTGTGCGGGTTTTTGGCAGTTTTGACGCGAATCTGAGCCCTTATCTTGCACGGAAAGTCCAACCCCTCATAAATAGATGAGGTGACAGCCGATTGAAACAACACACAATCGAACAAACATATCTACACTTCCAAACCCTAATTTTATCTCTCTGCCTTGTATCTTTCTTCTCGTTCTTCGTTCGTTCTTGTTCTTGCAGGGCAACAATCCACGAGGCCCTAGGGGCGATCAGGTCGACCTAGGTCAGCCCATAGCCGCCGTGCTCCCTGAAGGGGTCCCTCCCGAGAGTGTGGAGTTTCGGGTCTACAAAAGCGCCCACCGGATTGCTTGTGTACCGCGCTTCCGGTCGGGTCTCCTTCGACGTGAGTTGCGGTGTATCACCCCGGCGTCGAGGGTACACGTGACGTGTTCGTGTGTCAACACACTTTTTGGCGACTCCGCTGGGGACGAAGCTTTGAACGGTCTCCGACCCGTTCTTTCTATGAAAAGATCGTCATCAAGGATTTGCTATCTACGAAGGTAATATGAATACTCAATCCCCTCATGTAGATGCAAATAGCTCATATGGTGTTACTAGATCGTTCAATGAATATACTATATCGGCTAACCCTAGTTTTGTCAATTATACATCTAATTATATGCAAGGGCCGATTGAAAGTAATTTGCCTACTTTGACTTCTTATGATACTAGTAACATGCACCATATGTATTCCAATTCTCATGCATCGGAAACCCCAGAAATCCATATGCCGATGAACAACATGATGAGCTCGGTTGATAGAGTTGAAACACCCCATGTAGGAACTTTCAATAACATACAACAAAGTGTTTCACCTTTTTATTCATCGGCACCTAACTTGCAATATGTTAATCCAAATATGCCGATGGATAGGGGAATTGGCCATGCTAGCACTAGTTATTCGGCTAATTACCATCAACCATCATACGCTACAACTCATGCTACTAATCTGTCAGTGCCATATGCAATTGTTAATACTCATAATTCGGCTCCACACCTTCATGGTTATAGCCAAATATGTGACCAATCTAAAGTAGCATACTTACCGTCATCTAAAGTTGTTGCTGAGGTAGCTGCATTAGAAAGGAAGAAAGCCCAAAATGACAGGATTAGTGATATTTGTATGGAATTATATCTTAGTGGTTTGCCTTCTGACTATAATGCAATAAAAGCTAGAGTTTTGCAAGAAGATGAATCATTCCCAATTGATAGGTTATGCCAGGAAAAATATAGTTCCACACCAATGCATATGTCTACTCCTATTGCTCCAGCATACTATATATCCCCTATACAATTGCAAAGTTTCGACAACACTCAAGTTCCAATGCCGAAAGAGTCTGAAAGTATTGGAGGGAAATCTTACCCGGAGTGGGCTGGGATTGAGAAAAAGCTTAAAGCTAATGGCATTGGGGGGCAATCTTGTCCAGGGTGGGCTGAGCTTGAGAAGAAGCTTAAAGCTAAATCAGCTGCTCGCCGTTTGGAGCAAATAGAAAAAGAATTGGCTCAAAGAAAAGAAGGTTTGCCAATTGATGAAAAAAGTGATGGCTCAAAGATTGAAAGTTCTTCGGCTGGGAAAGCCGAATCAACTAGTGCATGTTCCGAATCCATCAAATCCAAAGAGGCAAGCACCATTGAGAAAGGGCATGGCGAGCACATAACAACCGTGCTTGATTTTTCTGAAGCAAAGGGAACCTATTTCCTGCCCTTTGAGTTCCGTGCCACAGAAATTGATGAGCATCAAGAACAAAGTGATATGGCCGAACAAAGTTTGGTTAATGATGAACATCAAGAACACAAGCGTGCATCTGAGCAAAGTTCACCTGACAATCATTCGAGTGATGAAGCACGGAACAAAGAAAAAGATGAGGACAAGACATTGGAGAGTCATCCAAAATTGGAACAAGCTATTATTCAATTCACACAACCATCATGCTCTCCCAACGCGCATGAAAAGGTATGTCTAGCAAATAATTTATCTATTTTCAGATTTGGTCATAACTTTATTGTTGATGCAACTATTAGCAAAATTCTTATAACAATTCTTGAGAGACCAATGAAGAAGGATAATTTACTTGTTAGCAATACAATTATAACAGAGCATATCGGTCAACACATTGTGTCACTTAGAGAGACCGGTAGAGAATTATTATTACAGCAAAAGCTTTTCCCATTGTTTCATTTAAAGTTTATATATACATGGATACCTTTGCTAGTTTCCTACTTGGCTTACCTTTTGACTCAAGTGAGACATATATGTCATAACAGTTTTGATTTCAGAAAAGTAAAGCCAAGATTTGAATCTTTTGAGAAAACCGATAATAGTATAATTTCTTATTCAAAGTCATCGGAGATAGAGTGCAAAACAAAATGCATAGCCGAATGGAGTGATGCGAAATCTGAACCATTCGTTGGCTTACTTCCAAAGCCGTTCTTGCACCAAGATCGGTGAAATAACAAAATGTTTACCTTCAATTCAAACATGTGTGATCAGATTTTTGATTTGTTGCTGAAAAATGATTATATTAGAATTATTGATCACCATGTCAAGCCATCAATCCAAGGACGAGTCTATTATAAGTTGCATGATTTGTTCAAGCATAATTTTGAGGACTGCAATATGTTTTGTCAAATAGTTAAATCGGCCATTGATAGAGGACGATTGAAACTTGTTAAAACACCAAAGGATGATCATGCCATTCCTATTGGTCCTGATGGCAAAAAGGGTTTGCATCGACTGCTTCAAGAGATCCATTCAAAGACAAGAAGGTAAAAACTGCATCTGTTGGGATCAAGCTTTCAAGTAAACAGGTTATTCATGAGCACAATGATGATATTCTTGAATCCGGAAGTTCTATCAAAGTTCCGATGAAGATGCCAAACACTGGGGGGAAACAAGCAAATCCTAAGATCGATGCAAGGAAAACCAAAGAGAGCAAGGGCCGAGGTAAATGCAAAGGTAAAAATCCGAAAGTCACTTTCGCGCAGCTATTGGAAAAATATCAGAAAATATTAGACTCTGATCCTATGACCTCCCTGTCGTGTTGAAGAACCTCCGCCGATGAAGTAGCACCACACGTGTAGTGCCTCGCGGGATTACACACGTATGGTGCAACCGACGTCCCTCCGGGCTCCGAACAAGAAGAGCAGCGGAAAGAAGATTGATCCGGGTCCCGATTCCGGCAGCGCGACGGCATCCAGATGATGGTGAAACCGCCAACCAGGTGCAAACTCCAAACCAGGGGAGTCCGCTCTAGGTCGGAGAAAGAGAGAGAGAGAGAGAAACTCAATGTTGTGTTGAAAAAGGCACCCCACCCCTCCTTATATAGGCCAAGGAGGGGCTCCACCCCCTCCCCTTCCCCATGCGGGACTAAACCCCCAAGGGGGGGAGTGGTGCGGCTAGGAGGGGGGACGGGCCCCTCCCTTGGCGCCAAGCCCAAGGGGGAGGCTCCCCCTTCCCCTCATGGGCCTTTTAAGGCCCAAATACCTTTTCACATTTTTAATTAATTATTTAAATCATTTTTAATATTTAATTCTGTCAATTAAATAATAAAACATATTTAAACATTAATATATATTATTTTGAACCTTTCAAAATATCCGGAACAGCTTCCGGCACCTCCCGGTACATTTCCGGTGTTTTCTCTCTTTTCACCGATGATCCCGAGTCAATCCTTAATGCATCGATTGCCCTTAAGTGTGACACCCTACGGTCCGGGAAACAGTAGACATGATCGAGACACTCTCTGACCAATGACCATCATGTGGGATCTGGTTGTTGGGAATGTGCCCTAGAGGCAAATAAAATATGTTTTATCGAGCATATTCCATTAGTTCATAATACGTTTGATACTATGCTAGAACTGTATTAAGCGGAAACATTAATACAGGTGTGGTATACAAACAACCAGGTCCCTAGTAAACCCTAGTATACTAGTCCATTGGGCGATTGATGATCAAGGTTTCCTGATCATGAGACAATGGCGTCTGTTGACAATGGAGTCGTATCATTGGATAATGATATGATGGACATACACCCACCAGAAGTGTTGCGATGTGATCAAGTCACATAGTTCGACATTGCGATAACTATAACGTAGTGACCAGATCCTTTGACCGTAATGATCATACGTAATTGTCATCTATGAGGAGACTTTGATTTGTATCCCACCGCCTGACTGAAATATGCTGGCCATAACGGTGCACTTTGGGTATTCCGAAATAGATGGTTGATGAGTATGCAAATAGATCAAAGCGGGATTTGTCCATCCGTGTGACGGATAGGTACTCTGGGCCCACTCGGTGATGTTACATTATAAAGTTTGCAAACGTGTGACTAGGTCACGGAGTTGTAATATCACGGGAACGAGAAAACTTGTTTGTTGAGAACGAGGACGAACTAGGTATATTGGATACCGATGATCAATCCTCGGACAAGCAAAGTACCATAGGACAAAGGGAACAGGCACACGGTTAACGGATCCAACAGCGATTGAAGTTCATTCGATGGAAGCGCAGGGGCTATCAAGGATTGTAACCAGGTCCAATTGATTAGTCATTGATCAATGAGAATTGTCTCGATCATGTCTGCTGTTTCCCGGACCGTAGGGTGTTACACTTAAGGGTACTCGACGCAGTAAGGATTGATTCGGGATCACCGGAGAAATTGGAGAGAACACCGGAATTGTTCCGGTGATGACCGGAATTGTTCCGATGAAGGCCGGAAGCTGTTCTGGGTATTTTGAAAGGTTCAAAATATATTTAATAATGTTTAATATATGTTTTATTATTTAATTATCTGAATTAAATATTAAAATGTATTTAAATATAACTAAAAATGAATTAAAAGGCATATGGGCCTCATAGGGCCCATTAGGGGGAGAGGGAGTCCTTCCCCATGGGCCATGGCGCCATGAGGGGGCCCACCCCCCTTATTGGTGCGCCCCCCCCCCTCCCCTTGGGATTAGTCCCACATGGGAAGTTGAGGGGAGGTTGCCCCCCCTCCTTGGCCTATATAAGGAGGGGTAGGGGTGCCCTTTTAATCATGAATTTTTTGAGAAAAGTTTCTCATCTCTCTCCCTCCTTTCTCCTTCCTTTGAGCGGACTCCCCTTGTTTGGAGGCTGCTCTGGGTTGGGGATTTCTCCACTATACGCACGCCGTCGTGCTGTTGGAATCGGGATCCGAATCCATCTTCTTTCCGCTGCTCTACTGGTTCGGAGCCCGGAGGGACGTCGGGTATACTGTATGTGTATAATCCCGCGAGGCACTACACTTGTGGTGCTACTTCATCGTCGTGGCCGGATCGCGAGGTCTTCATCAGCAACGTTCCGACGGGGACGTAATCCCGTCATCGGTCCGCAAGGATCGGGTGGCTACAGGAGTCATCGTGGATCTGCGCGGCATCGGGGATTGCCGGTACGACTACACCAACCACGTTCATGCGGGAACGTTTCCCGCTTAACGGACTACATACTGGTATGTGATCTGTTTCTGTCCGTTACTTGCATCAGCATAGCATAGGTCTTGGGATTGGGTATCGTAGGTCAAGGAAAAATTTGTGTTTTCTGCCCCGAACCCCAACAGTGGTATCAGAGCAAGGCTATGCGTAGATGTATTGTACGGATAGAACACATCTAGTATGTGGGCATAAATTCTCAATTGTTACCCTCTCACGTGTACTCATTTAGCATTGCGGCAATGTTTGATGAAGCGGCCCCCGACCGACCTTACGCGTTTACGCGAGACTGGTTCCACGCTTGACATATGGCTTGTACCATATAAAGTGGCTGGGGGGGTGTCTGTCTCTCTGCATTAGCGATGCGAAGATGTTTGCAACGGAGGGCCCCGACAGGGGTGTAATAGAGACAATTGTGGATTGGTGTTGTGGCTTGTTTTCGCAGGATAGAAAGCGGTTCTTTTCTCGAAACCCCTAGCAGCCACGTAAAACTTGCAAAAGATAAAGTAGAAAGGCGTTTTCAACTTTAATTTGCATGTCGGGGGGAATCATAGCATGTATGATTTATGTTGCATCCTGTTTTTGCTAATATGTTAGATATACGACGGTAGCATAATAGGATGATCCCTCACTAATCCAACAAAGTGTCCTTCCTTAGTGAAGCACCATCTGGAAAGTTCTTCATTATGGAGGCATCACGTGTCACACGGGTGTCAAACATTTTTACGTTCACAAGAGATGGGTGGAGCAAGCCTAGCATGTCCAGAAACATGGCCTTGCATACGCAGCATATACTCACTAAGGTTATTGTGGCGAGCCTGGCATGTGCAGACATGGCCTCGGGACACAAGAGACCGAAAGGTCGAGCATGAGTCACATGGATGATGTGATTGGCATGATGGCCTACCTTGAACAACATACTGATGGTCGTGTCACACGGGGGAGGTATGTTCTTCAAGGATCGTGTAATCACTTAGAACAAACTATGAGGGATGTTTGTCTGAGTGGGAGTTCCAGAATTGTTTTTTGAAACATGAACTCCATATTATGAACTTAATCTTCATGTCTTTGCAAATATCATTGTAGATAACGTCATACCAATGTTCAGAACTATGGCTCTTTTAGTATGATAGAACTTAAGGTAAATGGGTCTTACTTCATTGATGTGTACCAACACCATTAGAGACATACTCGTTAGTAATGACTTGTTAAACATAATACGAAGAACTGCTAGGAGATACACCTGATAACTCCGTATTCAAGGAAGATGATGATGAGTATCGTACTCACCGTCACTTATGAATGACTGTCCAATACACCATACTTCATTCTATGAGTCTGAATTGTGAATGCATGTTAACCAACACGTATGACGTGCTAGGTGAACTTGAAAGCACTTGGTCACAAATCAGAGAAATGGAATATGAGTATATGGACGGGGTTTCTTTCAACTATGGTGGAAGGAACAACCTGCTGAGAAAGTCACTTGGAAAATGTATAAGATACATGGAACACCTTGTGTATAACTTGGACTACTGAATGACTGGTTACTTTGCGATAACTGGGGAGTTGCATCCGCTTCCTCCTAGTTACAAAGACCATGTCTGGACTATGTCATGAAGGAGAATCGTTCACCTGTCATGAGGTCATGGTTAAAGTCAAGAACTTTAAGAGTAGAACCAATGCAGTCATTGACGGAGAAGGTATATTTGATATACGAGTTATAAATGTCTTTCCCACGAAACACTAATTGCGGTTGATTAAGTATTTGATGCTTGAACTTACTGCTTGAGAGAGACTTGGAAGGGAAGAGGTGACAATGTGTGCTGACGGCAATCAAGATAGTTGATGGTCGACAACACTCTCCCTCTACATCTATCAATTGATTAATATATGAATAAATTTATGATCGTTTGAATGAGGACTTTATTAGTGTGTCTTGCATCTCGCGAAGACAATTATTCATATTAGTGAGAAACAAGTCAGTTGTTCTCCTTTCATGAATGATATCTCTTATGGTCACATTACGATTATGAATGAGTTATTCTTATATCGATGATAGTTGTTTGATCATTTATAAAAAAAATATTGTAATGCCAAGAAATATCCAGGCTTAATAATGACACTACAGTTTAAGTCATGAATGGTATGATGATGTCTTAAGATACTTGATCTCTTGACACATACAAACCATGCCTTTTAGGTGAGATGACTAAAACCTCGCATTCTGGTAAACGGAATGTGTACTGATTGTTGAGTATCATACATTGTGATGTATCGTATGTCAGCATGTGGTGAATTTCATTATTTCGTAAACTTCGTATGTGGACTTAGATGAATATTTGTATTCACTAATGAAACATGACTCTGAAATAATTTGATATGATCAAAAGGGATTTCAGAGTAAAGATGGATATTAAATTAACAAGAAAGACAAGTCTCTACGATTTGATCAAAGTGACAAATGTTGTAAGTTAGTCTTGGGCATAAAGACTTGTGTGAAAGTTGTTCCACAAATTGCAATGTCTTGAGACACTTCAATATGATTGACGTGCCTGAACATTGTGATCATATTCTATCGAAAAGTGTATGGTCTAAGTTATTTCTTACCAAGTTACGTTATTATTGTTTAGAGTTATTAATTTAATATGCAAACACTCACTTCAGCATAGGGAACCATCTGAGTTCGTGGAAACCAACACTATATATGTCATGGTGTGTTGTGGTTTCTAGGAAGCTTGATTTATGTAAGATAAATTATCTTTGTAAGTGTATCCTTAGACAACTATGGATGCATCTACCACAACTAGAACCAAAAGGAGCAAAACTTGTATTGCTATGTTTGGTGTTTGTCAAGAATTGTTCTTGATAAATGTGGTAATGGAAGAAAAGTGAAAGTTCAACCAAGGTAATTGACCTTGCCTCCAAATGTCAGAGTAGTGCAACGGAATATGTTCTGGAAGCAAAGCTCTACAATAAGAGGAGAAACTAATGATAATGATCATGATTTTTCTGATGGGAGCTTTTACTGAGAAAGGTAGGATTCAAGAATATATATTTGCCCTTGATGCAAAATGATATTCATGATTCACTTGTCATGTTAATGGAACAAGACATTCCTACGAACTACAAAGAAGCGATGGTGGACCTAAGTACGAGATATGACTATGAGTCATAAAATCCTATGTTGAGTTACATTTAACATTGCTTGAATCTTATCAAGTAAGGAGGTTACTTGATATTCACAATAACTTCAGAGTTATGAGGAATAAATGTGAACATCAAAGGGACGTCAAGATTGGTTTGTCACAAAGATTGTTTCTGACAAATTCAATGGGTTGACTACAATGTGTAGCAATGCTTGAGTCAAAGGGATATTCACTACGATTGATCCAGGATTGTTATCAATACCGTGACTTCCTCAAATCCTGTATTTGAAGAAGTGTTGTAATTGGTACAACCAGAAGGTTTTGGAAAAACATATGGATACTAGTGTCTCGTAAACTGAATTCTCGATTTGATGAATGATCAAAGGATTTTGGACTTAGCCAAAATATCGAGGAAACATGCATTTGCATGAAACTGAGTGGGAGCTGAATAGTTTCCTGAAACTTGATATATGTAGACGACATATTTTGAGTGGGAGCTATGGGAGTATTATCCTAGCCTTATATGTAAATGACATATTTGAGTAGGAGCCATGTGGATAGTATCCTGAACTTAATATGTGTCTGACATATCTAAGTGGGAGCCATGTGGATGTTATCCTTGTCTTATATGTGGCTGACATATTTGAGTGGGAGCAATATGAGTGTTATCCTAAAGACTTAATATGTGCTTGACATATTTGAGTGGGAGCATGATAACATTCTCATATATGGATAACATATTATGAATGGTGCAGTTGGTGTTAATGATTATTTGAATCTTTCATAAATGAAGATGAATAAGTATTAAGCATTGAAGATCTATTAAGATAGATATGTGTTTAATAACATTGAGTCGTAATACTTTCCTGGATAAGATTCTGAAGGAGTTCAGAATGGGACAAGTCAAGAAGTGGTCCTTACTTGTATATCCAAGAGAAGTATTGAGTTAATCTCAGTACAAGAACAATGGTTAATGGTTAGTGAAAGAAATGGATGTGCTGGATCCTCTATGCCTTTGTCATAGGTTCTTTCATATAAAACCAGAGTTATGTACTCGACGTAATGTGACCCAAGTTCTTAGTAGTAAGAACATGTTGTGATATGATTTATGAGTAAATCATTGAACAAAGAGTTAAGTTTATCCTTCAGTATCTGAAGAGAACTGAGGATACATCTCAAATTTGTAAAGGATAGTGGACTTGACCATAAATGTTATGTTGGTTCAAGTTTTGACACTAACCTAGAAAATTGAGATATCATACTAATGAATGCCTAAGTTGAAAGAAACTTGGTTAGACATCAAAGTTGCATACAATGCACTAAGGATTGAATCTACATTGATGTGGCTGCTTTAGAAGTAGCAGGAGTTATATTATGGCTTAAGAAGTTAGACTTCTGATTGAGTGAGTTTCAAGTTTGCATGACTATGGGAAAGTCCGCGTGACCCACCGGATGTCATTGCTATGACACAGCAAACGAAGTCTCACTTCACCGCCAAAATATATACCTCATCATTATAGTGGATAATGAAGGAATGTCAAATTAGGTGACATTATGATTTGCAAAAGGACATACGGTTCTGAATGGTACCTAGACCGTTGATACAACCTCTTCCACGGGCAAGCATGATCAATAAGGAGTTATGATCCAGAGAAACTGCAACTAGATTATTTGTACTCTAGTGCAAGTGGGAGACTGTTGGGAATGTGCCCTAGAGGCAAATAAAATATGTTTTATCGAGCATATTCCATTAGTTCATAATACGTTTGATACTATGCTAGAACTGTATTAAGCGGAAACATTAATACAGGTGTGGTATACAAACAACCAGGTCCCTAGTAAACCCTAGTATACTAGTCCATTGGGCGATTGATGATCAAGGTTTCCTGATCATGAGACAATGGCGTCTGTTGACAATGGAGTTGTATCATTGGATAATGATATGATGGACATACACCCACCAGAAGTGTTGCGATGTGATCAAGTCACATAGTTCGACATTGCGATAACTATAACGTAGTGACCAGATCCTTTGACCGTAATGATCATACGTAATTGTCATCTATGAGGAGACTTTGATTTGTATCCCACCGCCTGACTGAAATATGCTGGCCATAACGTTGCACTTTGGGTATTCCGAAATATATGGTTGATGAGTATGCAAATAGATCAAAGCGGGATTTGTCCATCCGTGTGACGGATAGGTACTCTGGGCCCACTCGGTGATGTTACATCATAAAGTTTGCAAACGTGTGACTAGGTCACGGAGTTGTAATATCACGGGAACGAGTAAACTTGTTTGTTGAGAACGAGGACGAACTAGATATATTGGATACCGATGATCAAACCTCGGACAAGCAAAGTACCATAGGACAAAGGGAACAGGCACACGGTTAACGGATCCAACAGCGATTGAAGTTCATTCGATGGAAGCGCAGGGGCTATCAAGGATTGTAACCAGGTCCAATTGATTAGTCATTGATCAATGAGAATTGTCTCGATCATGTCTGCTGTTTCCCGGACCGTAGGGTGTTACACTTAAGGGTACTCGACGCAGTAAGGATTGATTCGGGATCACCGGAGAAATTGGAGAGAACACCGGAATTGTTCCGGTGATGACCGGAATTGTTCCGATGAAGGCCGGAAGCTGTTCTGGGTATTTTGAAAGGTTCAAAATATATTTAATAATGTTTAATATATGTTTTATTATTTAATTATCTGAATTAAATATTAAAATGTATTTAAATATAACTAAAAATGAATTAAAAGGCATATGGGCCTCATAGGGCCCATTAGGGGGAGAGGGAGTCCTTCCCCATGGGCCATGGCGCCATGAGGGGGCCCACCCCCCTTATTGGTGCGCCCCCCCTCCCCTTGGGATTAGTCCCACATGGGAAGTTGAGGGGAGGTTGCTGTTGGGAAACGTAGTAGAAAACAAAATTTTCGGCCTACGAATCAAGAACCCAAGATCATCCAAGAAGATTGCATACAAGGTTTTAGGTCATGGCTCACCAACCGATGTAGCGGAAGTAGAGTTGGTGAAGCTCGTGGACGTAGTGGAAGTAGATCTCGCAAGTTCTCCCACGAACAGTCCCTCGATCAATCCCACGAACAAGTCCCGCGATCTAGTCCCACGGACAAGTCCCATGAGCAAGCTCCTCGAAGAAGGGTCGAAGGTACGACCCCTCCATTAGTATCCACACATCCCGTAGCAGCAATCCAGCAGCGCTCCGCCGTCCAGAGATGAACGCCACCGAGAAAACTAGAGGGAGAAAACCCTAACGGATTCCGATCTAGAACAGCGTCTAAACCGGGGTCTAATTGTGGAGCAACGGGGTTTAGAGGAGGGAGGGTGGCGCATAGGCCTTGGGGATAACTTGTGTTGCGCCCCCCACCCCTCCCCCACATTATATAGGTGGCCAAGAGGCCCTTGGGGCGCAGCTCAAGGGGAATTGGGAGTCCAACTTGGACTCCCAAGCCTTCCAAACCTTACCACACCTTCCCACCGGAAACCTGCCATAATGGGTTTTGGTATTCCCACCTGGAGGAGGTTTCCTTCCCCTTGGTGTGCCCCACCCCTTTGGCCGGCCAGGGCAGCCTAGGTGGCTTGCCCCCCAAGGCCAGGGGCGCAGGGGAGTGGGTGGTACTGCCCGGAACTTTCCGGAACCTTCCATGACCTTCTAGAAGCTTCCAGGACCTTCCGGGACATATCGGGACCGTTTCGGGACATTCCGGACACTTCAGGAGCACTTCCAGGACCTTCCGGGACCGTTCTCGGACGTTCCGGAGCCATCCGAATAGTTTACAAAATCATCCGAGTTACAATTTAAGCCACCCGATGACCGCGAAGGTTGTCAGGACGCCCAGCGATTATCCAGAAACTATTTCGGTTCATCCAGGACTTCCCCAGTACCATTCTCATATGTTTCGGAACCACCTGAGACTACTCCAGAGTGATCCGGACATATCCTTAAATACCCAGAACTACTTCTGGTGCCCTTATGAACTATTCCATAAATCCTCGGAACTACTTCCGGTACCCGTATGAACTATTCTGCTTTGCTTCCACTAAACCTTCTACTATTCTAGTATTCTAACAGACTACTGCTCGTTAAGTGTGTGACCCAATAGGTTCGGTATAATGCGGACATGACTCAGAACATCTTCCGGACATAGGTCAACAGCCTTTTGTCAATAGCCAATAATCAACAGCGGATCCATGGACACCCATGTTGACTCCCACACATACACGAAGAAACTTCGAGTGAACCATTATGTTTATTCATGTACCATTCCCTTTGCTTCGTGATATATGACAAAGTTAGAGGAGAGATGTTTGGCACCCATGTGTAACAACTTCTTGAACACAAGCCACTCGTTATCCTCTTTGCTCGTTTGTCCATTTTCTCGTTATCGTATTCCGGTATCCCCGTGACTGAATCACAATGCGTCTGGCCAGACTATAATGGATACCGTCATACCGAGTGGGCCCAAAGTCAATATCTCTTCATCGTGAAGGAGAAAATCCCATTCTTGAACTATCACAGTCACTAGCCACACCATCTTACATACCCAGAACTTATTTTACTACTTCCCATTTACGGGAGGATTCATCTAAGAACCAAAGCATGTCTTCCTGTGTGAAGCAACTCGATACTCTCATGGTCTAAGGAATTACGTATATGATAACATTTCATGATATGACTTATAACGTAGTTACGATGTGATCTCTAAGTATATCATTCAATACTGGGGTCGGTTCAACATCATTGTTCTGCTAACAATATGTTCCCATTGCTACTGACATCCTTGTTACAAGAACAATGTCCATGATTAAGAAAACGTAATCATCAGTTAGCACATGAGCTGGTCTTAGAGGCTAAACCAGGAACTCTTGGTGTTTACATTTCCACACATGCAAGTGAGTTTTCTTCTGAATCTCATATTCAGGGTCATTGCAATTATAGCACAGAAATATAAACATTAATTATGAACATGGAAATATATATAATAACATTTTATTATTGCCTCTAGGGCATATTTCCAACAGTTGCCCCCCCCCCTCCTTGGCCTATATAAGGAGGGGTAGGGGTGCCCTTTTAATCATGAATTTTTTGAGAAAAGTTTCTCATCTCTCTCCCTCCTTTCTCCTTCCTTTGAGCGGACTCCCCTTGTTTGGAGGCTGCTCTGGGTTGGGGATTTCTCCACTATACGCACGCCGTCGTGCTGCTGGAATCGGGATCCGAATCCATCTTCTTTCCGCTGCTCTACTGGTTCGGAGCCCGGAGGGACGTCGGGTATACTGTATGTGTATAATCCCGCGAGGCACTACACTTGTGGTGCTACTTCATCGTCGTGGCCGGATCGCGAGGTCTTCATCAGCAACGTTCCGACGGGGACGTAATCCCGTCATCGGTCCGCAAGGATCGGGTGGCTACAGGAGTCATCGTGGATCTGCGCGGCATCGGGGATTGCCGGTACGACTACACCAACCACGTTCATGCGGGAACGTTTCCCGCTTAACAGACTACATACTGGTATGTGATCTATTTCTGTCCGTTACTTGCATCAGCATAGCATAGGTCTTGGGATTGGGTATCGTAGGTCAAGGAAAATTTTTTGTTTTCTGCCCCGAACCCCAACACTGGTTACAATCCTTGATGTGCCCCTACGCTTCCATCGAATAAACTTCACGTTAACAATATGACTTGATCCCTTTGTGCTTCGGTACTATGTTTGTCCGAGGTATGATCATCGGTATCTAATACCTAGTTCTTCCTCGTCTCCGACATAACATGTTTACTCGTCTGTGAATATTACATCTCTTGTGACCTAGTCACTTGCTTGCAAGCTATTGATGCAACACTACCGAGTGGGCCCAGAGTACCTATCCGTCACTCGGATTGACAAATCCCGCTCTGATCTATTTCATACTACTCAACATATCTACTTCGGAATACCCAAGATACACCTTTTCAGTTACCATGTTTCAGTGTAACGGTTAATGCACTCAAAGCATCCTAATAGATAGCAATTATGTATGATCATCACGATCTAAGGATTCAGTCACTATGTTATTAAGTCATCGCAATGCTGAACTTATGTGACTTGATCACACTGCAATGCTTAAGGTGGGTGTGTGTCCATCACATCATTCTCCTAATGATATGACCTCATTGTCAATAGACTATTATGTTCTCATGATCAGGAAACCTTGATCATCAATTTCCCAATGAGCTAGTATGCCTGAGTTTAACTAGGGACCAGGTTGTTATATATCACACGTGTATTAATGTTTCCTCTTAATACAGTTCTGGCACAATATATAACGTATTATGAACAAACAGATATGTGACAAATATCTTTATTAATTTGCCTCTAGGGCATATATCCAACAGTCTCCCACTTGCACTAGAGTACAAATTACACTAGTTTACATCAGGTATGTATCTAACACCAATAGTCTCTAGGTGTTGTTCAAACTTGGCTTGTGGAAGAGGTTTAGTCATTGGGTCTGACGGATTCAGATCCGTATGTATTTTGCAAATCCTAGTTGATGAGGACATCCCTACTAATGTTACACCCATACCCTCACCAACTACACATACTGGACCAGTTACTAGAGCACGTGCACGTCAACTAAATTATCAGGTACTTTCGTTTCTTGCGAATCCTTCTATTGTTCATGAACATATGATGCTGCCTAAATTAGATGCTTTTGTTTTTCTTATGAATGAAGGACCTAGCATGGACAAGAAGGATGGTCATTGGAGCGGGATCAAGAATGGAGAAGAAGGTGCGCGCGGGGGAAAGTACAGTGGAGCTTCCAGTGGGGATTTTCGCACGTTGAAGCCACCATAAGGCATGCATGAAGGCTTGGACGGAATACACGAGATGCCACTTCATTATTTTCGTCCAAGAGCAATTATAGGTGCTGCGTCACCTTAATATTGGGCTGGGCCCATGTAATTTCGAAATACCACATTATAGGCTGTTTTTAGAGTCCGTATGTGTGGGGAAACCAAGTTAGGGTTGTTTTCGGACCCCACCTCCAAGGGGTCACGAAAATCCCCTCTGTTCCCCCATATATACAGCCCTTAGGGCGTCGTTTAGACTTGGGTTTTAATTAGATTAAAGTTAGCCATAGCCGCAACTTCGAGCTCTTCGTTTGTGTCATCCGACCAGGCCAAGACCTCATTGGAACCCCAACTTTCGTAATCATTCATCTTATATTCGCAATATCCAGATTGCAATTCTTAGTTCTTGCTTGTTCTTCGATTGCTTGCAGGAATTAGACCTTCGTGGTCAGGTTGATCGTGCATCCGCGGGATCAATAACCTCTCGGAGTTGGTTTAGCGATCGCTAAGGCGCAACGTCTTCGCACGTTCGTAGTCGGATCGTGAAAGTCGTCTCCACCATAATCGATCTACACCATCTCATCGAAACATCGGGACACCTTCGCCTCTATCACTAGTATGACCATCCTTGATGTAGTCCCGCGTCACATGGAAACGCCGAAGAATATGCTTGGCTGTAGAGTGAGTCCTCGGCTCCCTTGCGTTAGCAATGGCACCTGTATTGTCGCAATAAATGCTAACAGGGTCAGTGCAACTAGGGAATACGCCAAGCTCGATGACGAACTTCTTCGGCCAATGCGCTTCGTTTGACGCTTCGCAAGCGGCAATATACTCCGACTCCATCGTAGATTGGGCGACGACTGACTGATTGTCGCTCCTCCAGCTAATCGTACCACCATTCAACATAAACACGTATCCCGTCTGGGATTTTGAGTCATCGGGATCAGTACCAAGACTGGCATCGACGTAACCTGTTACGGCGAGCTCTTCTTCACATCCTCCATAGACAAGAACCAGATCCTTAGTTCTTCGTAAGTACTTAAGGACGTTCTTCACTGCAATCCAATGATCCATTCCAGTATTACTTTGGAAACGATTAGTCAGACTAACCGCCAGTGCACATCTGGTCGAGTACACGGCATAGAATATATGATAGAACCGATAGCTGAGGCATAGGGCTTTGAGGACATTTCCTCCCTTTCTTTTGTTGTTGTTGGGCATTGAGTCACACTCAATTTACTTCCTTTCATAACGGGCAAGAGGCCTCTCTTGGCGTTATCCATATTGAACCTCTTCAATATCTTCTCAAGGTAAGTTCTCTGACTCAGTGCTAATAGGCGTCTTGATCTATCTCTATAGATTTTAATGCCTAATATGTATGCAGCTTCCCAAAGAAATAAAAAATAAAAGCAGACTAAAAGAGAACAACAATCCTAGGTCCTTCATGGAAAATTGCCCATTCAAATATTCCTTTACCCCCTCTAGAAATTTCACATCATTCCCTATCAATAATATGTCATACACATATAGTACTAGGAATGCCATAGAGCTCCCACTCGCTTTCTTATAAACACAGAATTCTTCTTCATTTTGGAAAAATCCAAAAGCTTTGATCACTTCATCAAAACGAAGATTTCAGCTCCGAGATGCTTTCTTCAACCCATAAATGGACCGTTGAAGTTTGCATACCTTACCAGCGTCCTTAGGATCAATAAAACCTTCCGGTTGTACCATATACAACTCTTCCTCAATGTTTCCATTTAGGAACGCGGTTTTCACATCCATCTGCCATATTTCATAATCGTAATAGGCAGCAATCGCTAGCAATATCCGGATAGACTTTAGCATCGCTACGGGAGAGAAAGTCTCTTCGTAGTCAACTCCTTGAATTTGTCGGAAACCTTTTGCGACAAGTCGAGCTTTATAGACAGATACGTTTCCGTCTGCGTTGGTCTTTTTCTTGAATATCCACTTATTCTCGACGGCCTTTCAGTCCTCGGGAATATCCACCAAAGTCCATACTTTGTTGGCTTACATGGAGTCTATCTCGGATTTCATGGCTTCCAGCCATTTCTCGGACTCGGGTCCCTCCATTGCTTCTTTGTAGTTCGCAGGTTCGTTAGGTTCATTTAACATGACTGCATTGACAAGTTGCCCATAAAACTGATTTTTTACTCGGGCTCTTGATGACCTGCGGGGTACAATAGGATCCTCTTCATCTTGATCATGATCATCATGTATGTCACGATCGTTATGAATATCATGATGACCGTTCTCTTCAGGTCCCACTACGGAAGATGGTTCCGGAACAACTTCCATTGCCATTTCTTCCACTTGGAGTGATTGGTCAATCATCTCGCTGAGGTCTATTTTCCTCCCACTCAATTCTTTCGAAAGAAACTCTTTCTCAAGAAAGCATCCAGTCATGGCGACAAACGGTTTGCCCTCAGACTGGTTGTAGAAGGTGTATCCAATGGTTTCCCTTGGATATCCCACAAAGATGCACTTATCCGCTTTTGATTCGAGTTTGTCAGGCTGAAGTTTCCTAACATAAGCCTCACAACCCCAAATCTTCAAGTGAGACAACTTTGGTTTCTTGCCATGCCATTCCTCAAATGGTGTTGTATTTACGGATTTTGATGGTGCCCTATTAAGAATGTAAGCGGCAATTTCTAATGCATACCCTCAGAATGACACAGGTAAGTCGGTATGAGACATCATCGACCGTATGCTATCCAATAGAGTTCGATTACGTCGCTCAGAAACACCGTTACGCTGAGGTGTTCTTGCCGACGTAAGTTGTGGTACGATGCCACAAGTCTTAAGATGATCGCCAAACTCGTGACTTAAATACTCGCCTCCTCGATCGGATCGAAGGTGCTTGATTTTCTTCCCGAGTTGATTCTCGACCTCACTCTGAAATTCCTTGAACCTTTCAAAGGTTTCAGACTTATGTTTCATTAAGTAGATATACCCATATCTGCTTAAGTCATCTGTGAAGGTCACGAAGTAACGAAGACCATTGCGTGTGGGGACGTTCATAGGTCCACATACATCTGAATGTATGATCCCTAACAAGTCTTCCACACGCTCCATTGTTCCGTCGAATGGAGTCCTTGTCATCTTGCCCATAAGGCATGGTTCACATGTGTCAAGGGATCCAAAATCCAATGACTCCAGAAGTCCATCATCATGAAGCTTCTTCATGCGCTTTTCACCAATATGACCAAGTCGACAATGCCACATCGTCATGTGTTCTTCGCCACTACGTTATCAATATGAAGTATATCAAAATCGAGATTAAGAATGAATAAGCCATTTTCTCCGGTGCGTGAACATAAAACACATCATCCTTATAAATCGCACAACCATTTGTATCTGACTTAAAAGAATAGTGGTCTCGCTTCAAGCAAGAACCACTAACGATGTTCACACTCAATGCGGGTACATAGTAGCACTTATTCAAAATCAAAACTAATCCCGAAGGGAGACTAAGATGCTTCGTGCCGACCGCCACCACTTCAATCCGGCAGCCGTTTCCCACGCGCATCGTCACTTCATCTTTCATCAAGCATCGCCTATTCCGTAGCCCCTGAGAGGAGTTAGAAATATGAGCAACAGATCCTGTATCAAATATCTAGGATTTGTTCCCAGCGCTTGTTAAGAAAAGATCAATAACGTGTATATCAAATATACCTTTGTCTCTTCTGACAATCTTGCCAGCCTTCTTATCCTCTAGGTACTTGGGGCAGTTGCGTTTCTAGTGACCATCACCCTTGTAGTAGAAGCACTCAACGTCGGGCTTGGGTCCAGGTTTGGGTGCCTTACGAGGAGTGACAACTGGCTTGTCACCCTTCTTCGGGCTTCCCTTCTTTCCCTTCTCCTTCTTGCCAGACTTCTTGAATTCAACGGTCTTGTTGACCATGAATACAGCATGCTCCTTCTTGATCTCAACCTCAGCAGTTTTCAGCATGGCGAACAACTCAGAAGGGGTCTTAGTCATCCCCTGCATGTTGTAGTTCAACACAAAGCCTTTGTAGCTAGGGGGCAGTGACTGCAATACCCTATCAACAGCAAGTTCATCTGGAATCTGACATTCCAGAGCATTCAAGCGTTGAACGTAGCCAGACATCTTGACCACGTGCTCACTAACACTGCTATGCTCATCCATCTTTGCTGAGAAGAAAGCTTCAGAAGCCTCATAACGTTCAGCCCTGGCTTGGGGTGCAAAGACGGCCTTGAGGTCGGTGATTATCTCATATGCACCCATCCTCTCAAAGCGTTTCTGCATCTCAGCCTCCATGGAGTAAAGCATTCCACTCTGGACAAGGTTGTAATCATCCGTCTTGGAGAGGTAGACATTCTTCTCATCCTGACTAGCGTCTGCTGGTGGTTCGTCACCTAACACGGCCTCTAGTACGTATGCCATCTTGAGGGGAACGAGGAGAATCCTCAGAGTGCGGAACCAGTTGGTGAAGTTTGACCCATCGGTTTTCAGCTTGTCTTTGTCTAGGAATGACCCTAAGTTGAATGAGGGGCGAGGTGCAGCCATCTACAATGGTTATTTGCAAAACACATATTTAGACTTTGTTCATAATTGGAGTTCAATTTTAATGAATTCTAAAACTCCCACTTAGTTAAATATCTCTCCAAATTTACTAAGTGATTAACATAATCCTAGTTTGAATGAGCGTCCTCGAATATCACACGGCCGACGACACATCTCCCTAGGTAGGCCATTATGCCAATCATATTCGTTATATGACTCATGCTTAACCTTTCGGTCATCCGTATCCCAAGCTCATATCTACATATGTCAAGCCTGCCAGTCGAACCTTAGTGTATGGCTGTTCAGCAAGGCCATATCTGCATATGCTAGGCTTGCCAAACCCAACCTCATGCGATTGCTAATGTATGTATGACACCCGATCGTCACGGCCTGCCTATCATAAAGAGATCCTTCCAGGCGGTGCCCACTAAGCGAGAATACAATCATGGTATTGAGAGAGATTATCCTATCATGCTACCGTCGCATATCTAGCATATTAGCAAGACAGGAAGTAAAACTGTAAATCATACAAGCTATGATCCCCCCTTACATGCAAATTAAAGTTAAAACGCCTTCTACTTTATCTTTTGCAAGTTTTACGTGGCTGCTAAGGGGTTTCGAGAGAGAACCGCTTTCTATCCTGCGAAGACAAGCCACAACACCAATCCTGCAATCGTCTCTATTACACCCCTGTCGGGGCCCTCCGTTGCAAACGTCTTCGCGTCGCTAATGTTAGAGAGACATACACTCTCCAGCCACTTATATGGTACAAGCCATATGTCAAGCGTGGAACCAGTCTCGCGTAAACGCGTAAGGTCGGTCGGGGACGCTTCATCAGGACATTGCCGCAATGCTAAACGAGTACACGTGGGAGGGTAACAATTGGAGAATTGATGCCCACATCCTAGATGTGTTCTACCCGTAAAATACATCTACGCATAGCCTTTCTCATGATACCACTGTTGGGGATCGGCGCAGAAAACAAAAATTTTCCTACCTACGAGTCCCGAACCCAAGATCTATGCTATGCTGATGTGTGTAACGGAAGGAATCGGTGTTCATAACTTTGAAGACCGAAAGAGGGAAAAGTTCCTCGAACGTGGTTGGCGTAGACTCTGATCCTACGACCTCCCTGTCGTGTTGAAGAACCTCCGACGATGAAGTAGCACCACACATGTAGTGCCTCGCGGGATTACACACGTACGGTCCAACCGACGTCCCTCCGGGCTCCGAACCAAAAGAGCAGCGGAAAGAAGATTGATCCGGATCCCGATTCCAGCAGCGCGACGACCTCCGGATGATGGTGAAACCCCCAACCAGGAGCAAACTCCAAACCAGGGGAGTCTGCTCTAGGTCGGAGAAAGAGAGAGAGAGAAACTCAATGTTGTGTTGAAAAAGGCACCCCCACCCCTCCTTATATAGGCCAAGGAGGGGCTCCACCCCCTCCCCTTCCCCATGTGGGACTAAACCCACAAGGGGGGGGTGCGGCTAGGAGGGGGGATGGGCCCCTCCCTTGGCGCCAAGCCCAAGGGGGGAGGCTCCCCCTTCCCCTCATGGGCCTTTTAAGGCCCAAATACCTTTTCACCTTTTTAATTAATTATTTAAATCATTTTTAATATTTAGTTCTATCAATTAAATAATAAAAAAGGTTTAAACATTAATATATATTATTTTGAACCTTTCAGAATATCCGGAACAGCTTCCGGCACCTCCCGGTACATTTCCGATGTTTTCTCTCTTTTCACCGATGATCCTGAGTCAATCCTTAATGCATCGATTGCCCTTAAGTGTGACACCCTACGGTCCGGGAAACAGTAGACATGATCGAGACACTCTCTGACCAATGACCATCATGTGGGATATGGTTACAATCCTTGATGTGCCCCTACGCTTCCATCGAATAAACATCATCGTTGTTGAACCGTTAACAATATGACTTGATCCCTTTGTGCTTCGGTACTATGTTTGTCTGAGGTATGATCGTCGGTATCCAATACCTAGTTCTTCCTCGTCTCCGGCATAACATGTTTACTCGTCTGTGAATATTACATCTCTTGTGACCTAGTCACTTGCTTGCAAGCTATTGATGCAACACCACCGAGTGGGCCCAGAGTACCTATCCGTCACTCGGATTGACAAATCCCGCTCTGATCTATTTCATACTCCTCAACATATCTACTTCGGAATACCCAAGATACACCTTTTCAGTTACCATGTTTCAGTGTAACGGTTAATGCACTTAAAGCATCCTAATAGATAGCAATTATGTATGATCATCATGGTCTAAGGATTCAGTCACTATGTTATTAAGTCATCGCAATGCTGAACTTATGTGACTTGATCACACTGCAATGCTTAAGGTGGGTGTGTGTCCATCACATCATTCTCCTAATGATATGACCTCATTGTCAATAGACTATTATGTTCTCATGATCAGGAAACCTTGATCATCAATTGCCCAATGAGATAGTATGCCTGAGTTTAACTAGGGACCAGGTTGTTATATATCACACGTGTATTAATTTTTCTGCTTAATACAGTTCTAGCACAATATATAACGTATTATGAACAAACAGATATGTGACAAATATCTTTATTAATTTGCCTCTAGGGCACATATCCAACAAGGTGGGACAGGGGCTCCAGGCGCCCCCCCTGGCGCGAACAGGGGTGGGGCCGCGCCCTCTGGCCGCCTGGGGCTCCCCTCTGGCCCCTCTCGGGCTCTTCGCGAAGCTTCCGGTACGCTGATTTTTCCTATATTTTTCCCGGAATTTTTCTGGTACTTTTAATAAGGGGGAAACCTGAAATAGAAAAACAGCAGAAAACAGGAACTGGCACTGGGGTGCATTGAGTTAATAGGTTATTCCAAATATGATCAAAAGTGTGTGGAAGTTCATCAATAACATAGCAATATCACACAAAAGAGGCATGGAGCAAGCAGAAATTATAGATACGTTTTGGACGTATCAACATCCCCAAGCTTAATTTTTGCTCGTCCTCGAGTAGGTTAATGATAACAAGCATAATTTATGTGGTGACATGCTAACAACCATATAAGAACTTTTAAGTAAAGAAATCAAGGCATGTAATTCAATTCAAGTCATAACAGGCAAGAGTCTATATTTGGCATTGAAATAAGCAACATAAGAACATAAAGGTGCAAGAGCTCTCGCTGTCCGTGACTCGAATGTCTCCAAATGGTGTTTCGTGCAAGAAAGGGGACAGGGATATATGATAAAAAGTATTTTTATGTTGAGAACTCAATCTACTAAATTTTCACACTTGGTCTTCTTTGGAATCTTATCTTGACTCATCCCGAGACCACTAGCCAGGTACAAGTCAAAATGATCCACTCCTTTTCGACATTTTGAGCACTCATGCAATGGATGAGTGTAAGCAAGAAAATTGACACTTAGGATGGCAAAGAGAGAATATGGTGGAGGAGGAAGACAAAAAGGTGTGAAAGGCTCACATCAATGAGGACAATCATAGGCGAGAGAAAGCCAGATGATAGATATGATGTGAGGAGTAGGGATTGCCATGCAACGGATGCACATATGAGCTAAGGTAAGCTCTCCAATGGAACTAGTGGGGGTGCATCCAACTTGCTTGCTCAAGAAGACCTAGAGCTCATTTGAGGAGGCTCATCATTGGAATATACAAGCCAAGTTCTAAAGTGTGAAGGTCCCCACATAGCTATATGCATGAATGATAATCTCTATGGAGTACAAGATATAAGAGAGAGTACGAGTGTGGATCTCTCAAAAGGAATAGTAGTGTGCCACCTTATCTCTTTTTATTTTCTTTTTTCTCTTTTTTCTATTTTTTTGTATTTTTTTTGGTGGCCTCAATGGCTCTTTCTATTTCTCTCATTTGTCCTCTTTGGGATCTTTTGATTTTGTCCTCTTTGGGATCTTCTGATTTGTCCACTTTGGGATCTTTTCCTCACTTTAGGGGCAACACTCTATATATTACAAAAAGTATAGAAGATCTTTCACACTTTACAAAGTACTCAAATCATAAAGAAGATGTAACTATCATGATGTATGCAAATGTATGCCTCTGCCAGTGTAGCAGGATATGCAATGATACTAGCGCGTCATGTAGCAATGATTAGGGCAAGGCCCAACTAGCATGCGGCTCATCGATCAAGCAAGTAGTATGTATGACATGAAGATCAAGTCATGAGAAGATGGATGTTGCATGGCAATATATCTCGAAAAGGCTATGGAAATGCCTTGATAGGTAGGTATGGTGGCTGTTTTGAGGAAGGATATAAGGAGGTTTATGATGACAGAGTGTATCATGCCAAGGGTTTGGATGTACCGGTGAAGGTGGACGCCAACTCTCGGAGTGAGAATAAAGCAATGCACGACACATGAGAGGCTAGAAAAATATGGGAAGGTGGAAGTGTAAACTTTCGAATACTCGCATTAGTCCAAAGAACTCATGCACTTATTATCGGTAACTCTCAATCTAATAAGGAGGTTCACAAAGAGACAAGTACCCCGAGTAGGAGTGTATGGGGGTTTGGTTATCCTTGCGCATCCTCGACTCATGGTACGTGAGTGTACTCTAATATTCGACCCCTCAGAAGAGTAGTGATCCATCTAGTAGCTAGAGTTCTCAACTAATTTGTAGGTTTTGAAAATAAACACGGATTGCCCAAAATACGACATCTATCACTAATAGGCTAAATCTCTTGACACCAAAAGTCCAAACATTACTCAAAACAACACCTCAAAACTATTGCAAGTAACTACTTGAAAAATAATAGCAACCTCAATTACCTACTTCAAGTCAAGACACACAAATCAGTGCAACAAGCAAACTCTCTAAACAAGATAAACATGAAAGCTCAAGAGAGTTACAGCAACAAACTAAACAAAAGCTCTTAAAAATATAAGCATGAAAGCTAAGAGCAAAACATGACAGTAGCTACGAAAAGATAAAGAACACACACAACAAAGATAAGCATGAAAAAATCCTATGTTGTGTTCTAAATTTTGGAAGTGGAGCATGTTTCTCTCCCACACAAAGAAAGCTGGGTTCTAACTTGTTATGAACAGAAATAAAACCTAAAGAAAACTAAAAATAAAACCTAAGAGCGAGACGCTCCAAGAATAGCACATAACGCATGAAGTGATAAAAATATAGTGAAAAGAGAGACGAACTGATAATTGTCGATGGAGAAGGGGATGCACGGGGGCATCCCCAAGCTTAGACACTGGACTATCCTTGAATATTTCTTGGGGATTCATGGGGGCATCTCCAAGCTTGAACGCTTGACACTTCTTAATCTTCTTTCATCATCTTCCCTCGCACACTTGAAAACTCCCTTCATACAAAACTCATCATAATCTGATTAGCGAGGTTAGTACCCATAATAAAATAATTTTTCTCTACTGGAAATAAAGATAATCTTTAAGAGCTACTGTTTCTCAAGATTTCCAAAAAAAAATTTCAAAGAAAAAGCAAGCTTAAGGTTTGCAAAACGAAGAAAAGGCAAAACAGGACAAAATCTGTGAAAAACAGACCAGCAGTTAGTAAAGAATTTTTTAGGGATACTTATGCAACTCAAATCAAAAAAACTCAAAACATACGAAAGTTTCGTAATTGTATAGAGCATGCTGTGTAAAAAATTCAGCTCAAAAAGATTAACTGGGATTTTTCTCTGATTTTTCTAGTCACGAGGACAGAATCTGTTTTCTGGACAGCATGTCACAACTTTCACTTCCCTTGTCGTATGAGGCTATAAAAGGCACAAAGCTTGAAAAGTAAAGATACAATGATGTTGCTACAGTAGTAACAATCATCAAAACCACTAAAAACAGAAGAAAAACAAAAATGAAAACCTAAATTCATTGCGGGATGCCTCCCGAAAGCGCTTCTTTAAAGCCAATAGCTAGGCATAAAGATTATAAAAGATGCTCTCATAAGAATAAGGACTTGAAGCAAAAGAGAGCATAAAGAAGCAAATATGAAACACATTTAAGCCTAACCCACTTCCTATGCATAGGCATCTTGTAAGAAAATAAGTCAAAGAAACACAAAGTGACATGCATAGAAAGGTGGAACAGGAACAATTTCAAAACTTTCAACATGAAGAGAGGTGTTTTTGCAACATGGAAATTTCTACAACCAATCTTTCCTCTCTCAAAATAATTTTCAGTAGTATCATGAGCAACATCAAGAATATAACTATCACATAAATAATATTTTTCATGACCTACAAGTACACGTGTATAGTTTTCAACACGGTCTTTAGGATCATACGATAAATGAAACCCATCACATTGAGCCTTAATAAGAGCATAATTCTCCGGAACATGATTTGGAGATTTCAAAAGGATAATAGGACAATCAAATGTGGGTGCAATAGCAAAAATTTCATGCTTAACATGAGGAACTATAGAAATTTCATCTCCCTAAGCATCATCCATAGTGGCATCATGGCCATAAGCATAGAAGGCATCAACTTCATCAAAAAGGGATATTTCAAAAGAATCCATAGGATCATAACACTCATATAAGGTAAGATTCAAAGAGTTACTCTCATTAGAACGTAGACATGGATGGCTCCATTCTTCCTCCTTTTGTTCGTCGCTCTCCTCCTCTTTTTCATCCAAGGAGCTTTCGGTTTCATCAATTTCTTCTTTCATAGAGTCCTGCAAAACATTAGTCTCTTCCTTTGGGGGAGAGATTCTCTCAAGATGATCAGTAATATAATATTTTGCATCATAATTTTCCAAAAAATAGTTAAGTATAGCAAGACTCTCAGATTTGTAAGGGGCATCATTAATATTTCTAAGAAGAGAAGTAATTTCATAAGCACCCTTATAAGCAACAAATTCTTCTATTGGCTCTGCATCATAAAAATCATAGTTTCCCTTAGCATAAGAAGCTAAGGTTTCATCATCATTGTACTCACATTGGAAAGAAAGGTGTTTATGCCTCATAAAGCAACAAGATTCATCCCTGCAGAAAGATATATTATATATTGAGCACAAGTTTCTAGCATAGTCATACAACCGGTGTATTTGTTTCCATAAGTGTATCCCCTTTTGAGACAGGCGGTGTTCCTTGTACCACTTTTGTTGATCCTCGGTGAATCCTCCATGCCAATAAGATCTGGTTTCAAAGAAGTCAGACATTGATTGGCAAGTAAGGAACTAGACATACTATTTTTTTTTAGATTTTTGATAAAGGAAATGAAGATAAAAACTGAAAGGTAAACTAACAAGACTAAAAAGCAAAGATAAAAGATAGTGTGCAACTCCCCTATCTTGAAGAGTGGAGTCCCCGGCAACGACGCCAGAAATTTGCTTGATACACGAGATAGCTTCTCGTCCCTCGTTGGTTACCCCAAGTGGAAGGTGAGATGTAGCGTAGCGGCAAATTTCCCTTAGCGAAGATGCTAAAGTTTAGATTGTCTCCAGTAGGACTCCAAGATCGACAAGTAGGTGGTGAAGTGAACAATGGCACCGTTTACAATCTAGGTTGCTAACTTCACCTGGACCTGCACACACAACAAATAGCTTTTCTCCCAACGAGTACAGAGGAGTTGTCAATTCCTCCGGCCTTGTTGTTTACAAAGGATAAAACGCACGGGATAATAATGAAAGTGATAGCTACGGAAAAGTAAATACTGAAAGTAAATTGAAGGTGTAAACAATATTGGAAATATGGACCGGGGTACTGTGATGTCCGCTAATGATGTCTCTCTCCCAAAAGACGATAAAATACCCATGCGAGGTAGACAAATTACAGCTGGGCAATTGACAGGATTATGTGCGCAAACCAATGCTAATTATGCTAAACAAAAAGGAAGAGGCTCAAAAGCATGGGAAGTACGCCAAGACAAGTAGACCGAAATCCATCTGCATCTACCTACTAATCATCCACCTTGAGATATCTATCCAGAACATCTCGCTGGTATTAAGTTGCGAATCCCACCCAAAGTGTAAACTCAAAGCAGCAGACAACTGCATTAAAGAACTTTGCGTAAAGTAAACAATCCTTGCACCCGCAAGTACAAGCACCGTTGTTTTCCCCCTTGTGTCAACAACACATCCCCTAGACTCATGTTTCTGTCACTCAAGCTAGTCATCGGGGGGCATGAACCCACAATCATGCATAATGCTCCCTCTTGGAGTCACTACCTACTACTTGGCCAAAGCAATAAACAGCAACAGAGAACATGCAAGAATTACTCAAGAACATAAATATAAAAGAAGATAATCAAATATATAACTCAATCACAATCTGAACATAATATCATAATCCATCGGATCCCAGCAAACTCGGCATATCAACAGCAGAAAGATTACATAAGTGCCTCGATCATGTAGGGCAACTCACGAGGTCTAATCCATGAAGAACGAAGAGGGGAGGAGAACATCACATAGATACTGATCATAGACCCATGGTCCAAGGTGGACTGCTCACGGTTCATCCGGGAAGCATCCATGGTGGTGGAGAAGCTCCCGGAGGTGATTCCTCCCTCCGGCAGGGTGCCGGGAAGAGGTCTTCTGATGCTCCCGATATTGGAAGCGCGGCGGCGGAGGAACAGAGGAGAGATCACGAAAAAGGGTTCCGTCCCCGAGGGTTTCTCGTCACGGGGAATAAATAGGCGAAAGGGGGCAGCCAGAGGTGGGCCAGGGGCTCCAGGCGCCCCCCTGGTGCGGCCAGGGGTGGGGCCGCGCCCTCTGGCCGCATGGGCCCCCCTGGCTCCCCTCTGGCTCATCTCGGTCTCTTCGCGAAGCTTTCGGTACACTGATTTTTCCTATATTTTTCCCGTAATTTTTCTGGTACTTTTAATAAGGGGGAAACCTGAAATAGAAAAACAGCAGGAAACAGGAACTGGCACTGGGGTGCACTGAGTTAATAGGTTAGTCAAAATATGATCAAAAGTGTGTGGAAGTTCATCAATAACATAGCAATATCACACAGAAGAGGCATGGAGCAAGCAAAAATTGTAGATACGTTTTGGACGTATCACCCTACCCCTTCTGTTCTTTTTTCCCCTTATTCTATCTGTCCAAAATGGTTGAGCACAATTGAAACGGAAAGTATTTTGCTTCGAACGTCATTGTGTTCCGAATCAAATGCTTCCAACTTTATCGAAGTCTTACTCAAGACGAAGACATATTCTTCGGTCGTTGAGATCCCGTCAAATCCGGGTCGTTGAGATTCCCTCACGAAACGCCACGAAATCCTCGCCACAGAATCCGGAGGGACGGTCGCTGGGAGCCTCCCGATCTGATCTGATAACTCCTGTCAGACCAGCCCTATATAAGGCATCCACCCCAGCGAACCGACTCATCACTTCGTCCCCAGCCGCTCCGGAACCCTAATCTCTCGCGCGCCGTCGTGCTCTTCGTCTCCGTTGCCGTTCTCGTCGCTTCACTGCCGGACTTCACGCCGCCATGGACTTCGCTCCGCCGTCGAGCTCCTCCTTTGCTCGTCCTCGCCGTAGCTACTCGACGACACCAAGTTAGGGTATGCCGAGCCCTCGATCCAATCTCCATCTCTCTGTTCATCCTCGTCTTGATTGGATCCGAGTTCTTAGTCTTGCTTTTCGGTTGATTGTGTTAGGTTTATTTGGTCCATTGGATCCTTTCTCCGTTGGGAATCTTGTTTTAGCCAGCAAAAGCTTCCCATCTCGATTCAGGTTAGAAGCTAGGGTTTGATGCCATCTGTTATGTGTTAGGGCTTGCAGTTTGTCATTATTTTGATGTTGCTAAGTCTAGCTCAGAACAGGACGGAAACATCACCCGTATTCAACACTGAATCTCTTTTCAAAATCATTTTTTGGTCGAAACTTTTGCTGGTGCTCAGACCATACTTGTCTTTTTCCCTCGCTACCTTTTGCTTTTTCACAGGATGTCTGTGGATTTAGTCTTCGGAAATGAGTCCCCTGTTCTTGATCATCTCAACGAATCCGAACAAACTGCTCCCAAGAGAAAAGGAGGCAGAACCAAGGAAACCAACAATGCAAGAGGCATTCCCGAGTCCATTCGAATTGAACTTGGATATGATACACCCCCGAAAGAAACCAAGGATCAGCACAAGATTCGTTTGCAAAACATTCGCTGCTACTGGGCCATCGGGTGGTACAAATACAAGAGTATCCCTGACTGGAAATGGGCAATGAAGTTTGCCTTCAATCCACCCTTCCTATACACTTCACACATGTGTGGAAGGTACACTGAAGAAAATCGCCATCTGTATTATCCAGTTCCACCAAAATTTCCTCACCCCAACACCCTCAAGACTCCGGATGATTATCCTGATGAGCAAGAGAGATTGAGAATCGCTGCAGAAAAGAAGAGACTCAAGGAAGCAAAGAAGGTTGCCAACCTAGCTGAAGCTCATGGAGTTGGCCCTAGCTCGAAGAAAAAGAGGAAGCTTAAGAAGAAATCTGCTTCACCCCCTCATGATTCCACCGATGATGAAGAGCAAGCACGACTGGAACGAGCTGCTCTGGAAGACTCGATTCTTAACGAGTCAAATGCTGAAGTTGATGATGAATCAGAATCTGAAGAAGATGATGAGTCAGAACTTGCTCCTCCCAACAAGCAAAGGATTCGGCTTCCATTGAAGAAGAAGCCAGGAGAGAAACCGGTTGCTAAGGGGATAAAAATTCAAGACCCCACAGATAAGCCCTCAGCTCGCCCCATCATTGACTTTTCAAATTTGGTGGTTGCGAAGCCCTTGGCCTCCAAGCCACCGGCTGATGCCCTCAATACTGAGAGGCGCTCGAAGAAGAGGCATGACCCTGCTAAGCATCAACAATCTGCAAAGGCCGCTGCACCAGCGAAGCCCAAGCAGACTGCTCCTCCAAATCCTTCAGGGAAGCGAAAGCTCACTGAAGCTGAACTGAAGCAGAAAGACCTCGAGGAGGCACTGAACCGCAACATCCTTTCTAAAGAATCTGCAGAGAAGCAGAAGGCAGAAGAGGCAGCTGCCAAAAAGCAAAGGGAGTTAGACTCCGCAAGATTTGCTGCAGAGAAGGCTGAGACGAAGCGCAAGCTCGCCGAAGCTGAAAAGAATGAAGAAAAAGCTGCAGGTGAAGCCAAACTGTTGGCTGAGCACGAAGCCAAACGCAAGGCCTCTCTAGAGGGTCTTAGAACAAAGAAAGCTGAGAAAGCTGCCAGGACTGTCCAAAAGAAGGCAGTGGTCGATATGAATCCCTCTGCTGAAGCTATTCCATCGAAGCAGAAAGGCATCTCTATGCCTGAAGCTCAAGCTGAAGCAGATCGCCATAGTGAACATCAGTTCCCTGATCCTCGTGAAGGCGAACTATGGGATCAATTTGGCGTTACTGAAGCTCTTTGGAAGAAGTGTGTGGCAGTAGATCCTGAAGCTATTGATCTCGGTGAAGTCTACATCTCAGGCTCCATCGAAGCAATGATATCTACAATGATCAGTCAGCTGAAGGACTTGCATTCAAGAGATAGATCTGAAGTTGAAAAGATTCACAACTATCAAAAGCGCGCTGAAGCTGAAACAGATGAAGAATTCAAACAACACGCCTTGAAGTTGCTTCAGAAGGTGACATACGTCAACACCACCACCAAAGATAACATCAAAACCTACAAGAGCAAGATTAAAGCTGCAGTGGATGAAATGGTGAAGACGCATAATGCATCAATTATGGAAAGGGATTCCCGGAAGCGCAAGGCCCCGCTGGAAGCTGAACCAGCTGCTTCCAAGCCAGTTGTTGCCAAGCCTTCTGACCCTTCTCCAAATAAGAGAACCACCAAGAAGCGGAATGTTACTTTGGCCTCGGCTGCTGACATGGATACGAGTGATGAACAAACCAGCCAGCCGAAGGATAAGACTGAAGCAGTTCCCACTCCTGCTCCCAAGCCAAAGCCTTCCCAGCCAAAACCAAAAGCTTCAGGTCCACCCACCAAAACCCCTACACCTCCTCCTACAAAATCCACTCCCAAGCAAACTCCCGTCACACACACACCCACTCCACCTCCAAAATCTCCAACCGCCAAGCGAACTCCAACCCCAACCCCGACACCTGCACCAACGCCTGCACCCATTCCTCCTCGTGCACTCACACCAACACCACTTGCTGCTCCCGCACCACCCCCATCATATCACCCGGAAGCCAATGAACCCTCTCCATCCCACTCCAGAACCCGTGGCTCCCGAGACTTTTCCCCCGCCAGAACTGCTCAAGAATCTGAAAAAAAATGTGCCTCGCTCTGAAGCACATGAAGATGAAGATGAGCAAGTATAGATTTTGAATCCCTCGCAAGAGAAAGCGTTGATCGTTGCTCAGACCGTTGGCCCTTCAAGAGCCAACCAAATAGCTCCTCTGCAAAGGATTCGCGCTCGTTCGCGCCCCTGCCAAGACACCTAGCTTGAATCCAATTACCCTCGTGAAAATTTTCCTATATTCAAGGGCGTTGGCTGTTCTTCAAGGCACGGTCCAGAATTTAGCTTAGAAAAACATCAGAAGCGTCACCGTTTCTTTGGTGTCAGTCCATATGCTTCAGACCGAACAGCGGATGATCTTCGTTTCTGGAATGCGGAGCAACAAATTTTATACACCAAGGTGAAAGGGCATGTGCCCTTATGTTTGGTTTTGGTAATTGATGACAATCTTTATGGACTAATGGTTTCCTTGAGTTATACTTTAAGGTTTGTCCATAGGCAACGCTTGAAGATCATATGGTGGCTTCAAGGTTGTAAGATGAAGATTACGTGTTGACCAAGGTGTTCTTCATGGAGCTATCCAAAGATTGGTCAAGTAGATGTGTGCAAGGTCAAGAGGAGCATCACGAAGATATCGTATGCTTGGAGCTTGCCGACCATTTGGTGATAATGGTCGTATGAAGATGTGCCTAAAAGAGTCTCACCCATAATGGAGTATGGGGGAGCTATCTACAAGTCTTCATCAAGCCGGAGGAATCAAGGAAGATGTTCCAAATTGAGGCGGGCATGATCGTCATCATCAAGCTCAAGTGGATTATGCGCAAGACAAAGGTTTGACTAGATAGGTGTCTAGTTTACCGGTCTCTTGGTGGTAGTTAGGAGACCGTGTTATAGGCTAGGCCGAGTCGTTCGTGGAGAGCTCAAACCTTTTGCATCCTTGGCATAATCTTTATTGGTTCTTGTTTGGCTTTTCTCTTTGTGGGTTTTGGAGCTTGTGGTCTTCTTCATGACAAGCTCTTGTTCATCGAAAACGGATTTCATATGCGTCTTCTCGTATGTTTTTCGATGTGGTAGATTTGCCGGGTCGTCTCGGTTAGAGGTTTCACACCTCTATTTGTTTGGCATTTCTCCCTTGCCACGTGATTAGGCAGCTCTATTCGTTAGCTTTCCATCAAGTTTGAGTTTGCCTTAATCGGAGTTCATTTGCAGAAATTGTGGCAGTTCAGGGTTTGCCTGTTTCATTTGGAGTTCATCTTTTGTGTGGCCTGGGCTCCCTGGGTCTGCTAGGGCGGTAGTACCGCTTGGAGTGCGGTAGTACCGCTCATGCGGTAGTACCGCGCTACGGTAGTATGGCAGTCTAGTATCGTAACCACTACCGCAAGCGTACTGACCGAGCGATAGTGGGCACGGCACTAAGCTGCGGTACTACGGCAGCGCGGTAGTACCGCACCCAGCGCGGTAGTACCGCGCTACGGTAGTACGTCAGGCTAGTACCGTAACCACTACCGCAAGCGTACTGACTAAGCGGTAGTGGGCACGACACTGGGCTGCGGTACTACGGCAGAGCGGTACCCAGTGCGGTAGTACCGCGGTTGGTGGGCTGCCAACGGGCTCCAACGGCTGGATTCGTGGGAGACTATAAAAGGGGGTCTTCTTCCTCCTTTGTCTCCACCCGTTTGGTGCAAGTTCTTCCCCCCATTGTTGACCTCTTTGATCTTGCTTACTCCCTTTCTCTCCTATGATTCTTGCTCCTTTTTGAGGGAAAAGAGAGAGGAGGTCTAGATCCACATTCTCCACCAAGCCATCTCTCCTTTAAGTGAGGGGAACCTTGTGGATCTAGATCTTGGAGTTCTTTGTGTTCTCCTTGTTCTTCCTCTCATATTCCTCCATAGCTTTTTTTGCTTTGGTGGGATTTGAGAGTTGGGGACTTGAGCACTTCGTGTGCTCTTGCCATTGCATTTGGTGCATCGGTTTGAGTTCTCTCCGAGGATTCGTTGTAGAAGTGAAGTTGAGAAGATTGCTACTCTTGAGTGCATTGGCACTCTAGAGCTTGTTCTCTTGAGTGCATTGGCACTCTAGAGCTTGTTCCTCTTGGGTGCATTGGCCCCTAGAGGCTTGTTGTTGCGGAGCTCAATCATTGTGGTGGAAAGCTTCGGGACGCTACGGGAGCCTCCAATTCGGTTGTGGAGATAGCCCCGAGCATTTGTACGGGTTCGGTGACCGCCCTCAAGGGTCGCCGTTTGTACGGGTTCGGTGACCGCCCTCAAGTGTCCTAATAGTGGAATCACGGCATCTTGCATTGGTAAGAGCGTGAGGAGAAATAGGGTGGCCCTCGTTGGCTTCGTGTGAGCATTGTGCTCCTTACCCTCTCCAAACGGAGACGTACTTCTCGCAAGAGAAGGAACTTCGGTAACGAATCCTTGTCTCCATCGGCTCCACTTGCGGTTATCTCTACCCTTACTTTGAGCAAGCTTATTACATTGTTTATCTTGTGATTGCTCATATTATTGTGCATTGCTTGTCCCATAGGTTGTTCATCTAGTCAACCTATTTACTTGTGCACCTACTTTGTGATAGCCTTAGTGCTCTTGTTATATATCTTGCTATCACATAGTTGTTTATATTGCTTAGTATAAGTTGTTGGTGCACATAGTTGAGCCTAGCTTATTTAGGTTTCTTGCTTGGCAAATTAAACGTTAAGTTTTATTCCGCATTTGTTCAAGCCGAAACCGTAATTATTTTAAGCGCCTATTCACCCCCCCCTCTAGGCGACATCCACGTCCTTTCACAAGGTTTTCTATCAGCAAGGAGTTTTGTTTCAGCACAGGTATCTGGATATGCGAAGTCTTTCCACTGCCACTTGCTTCCAGAACATCACCGAAACCATTGAGAATCAGAATCTGACTCGGCTGTTTGCTTTGAGCATTCCCTTCAATTCTAAACTCATCAAGCAATTCTATGCCACACTATATGTTTCTGGTGATGCAAATGAACCCCGCTCATGGACGCTGGAATGGATGATCCAATGTGAAATCTTCAGAATGTCTTCAGCCGAATTCATGGAGATTGTTAATATTCCAAGGCATTCTGGCGATCTAGAAAAGATTCACTTAGATCCAGATCTGACTGAAGAACAATTTTCTACCTTATTGGATACTGAAGTCACTGCTAATTATATTCCTGAAAACATTCGCCCGAAGCATTTGAACTTCATTTCCAAGACTTGGTTCTATATCTTGTCCAACTCTTTGATTCCATTGAGTACTGCTTCGGAGGAATCCAATATTTATCCTGAAACAAGGCATGCAATTATGAAGCTCACTCATGGTCTCATTTTTGACTTCGAGGATTGCTTCCTTCACAATTTGGTTCATGCAGCAGAACTGCCATTCACCCTGAAGCCATATGCTCCTTGGCTGCAAGTTGTCTGCGACTATGGAAGGAATGAAGACTTTGTGGCTCGCAATCATCCGAAGCTTTTCCTTCCCCCAGTGCGTGACACTTTGGAGTTGCTGAGGAAGCCCAATGATATTTTTCCACATATGTTGGGGTGCGCCATGAAGTCAATGAGCGCAACATCTCGAAGGAATTCCAGAAAGATTTCCACCACTTTGAAGTCAATCTTCGGTCGCAACAAATGCTCGAAAACTACAGTGAAGCCAATCAACTTCAAATGCAATTTCTTGCTGATGAAATCAACCGCGTTGGCAACATTGCTCTCAACAACAATCAGTATCTGCGTGTACTCAAACATCATTCCTGGAAGGGACTCCGGAAGTTCAACTCAGTAAAAGGCCTTTGTAAAGATCGCATTTACAAAGAGTATGAGCACCTCCAGCGAAACTTTTACCGCGATGATACTGTGGATCGCCCGAATCAAAAGCTTCCTCCCCTGCACAAGATTGATGAAGTATTCTTCGTCAACGAGCCAGAACCCATCAGGCCAGATACCGTCTCCGAAAACCACTCCATCACATCGAAGGACGACGATAGCCTCGACGACAGCGACCTCGACATCAACCTTATCACTCAGACGCGACTCGAAGATCTTCCTTCGCCTGCGTCGGTAGAAGAATCATCAGGAGATCAATCTTCTTCGGATGAGTCTTCGTCAAGCTCTGCTTCGCCGGGCTCCAAGGGTGCTGATGCTGCGAAATAGATCTCTCGAACCTCTTCCCAACCTTTTGTCCAATCATTGATAAAAAGGGGGAGAATGAGGGCATCGATGAGTTAGATTTGCATCGGGGAAAGGGCTTTTGCTATTTTCTTTTTGCTTCACTTGGTTTAAGTTGCAACAAACATTCCATTCTCTTCGATTGGGTTGTAACTTAAGTTTACATTCGGTGATGATACTCCTGTGCTACTCTTACATATGAATAAACCTTTTCTTGCAAGTACTGCTTTCTATCCTCTATCTTGCAGGTGCTTATTATTTTCTAAGTCACAGGTCATTGGAAGCAATTGCACACATTTCTGTACATACATTCAACTGCAATTGTCTTCGCTAAGATATTTGTTTTGCTCTCCACCGAAGAAATCTCTATCAAGCATTAACTTCGATTATATAAATCTTCGATGCTTGCATTCAGGGGGAGCCAAAAACTTCATATCTTAGAGTTTGTTCCATCACTTCACAAAAACTTCAATATCTTTTATCGATGTCTGTTTTGTCAACAATAGTCCAAAAAGGGGGAGATTGTAAGAGCAAAGTTTTGCCCCCCGTGTGTTTTGGATATTGTTGGAAAAGACAGTAGAAGAACTAACAATGTTTTCTAGTGTAAACAGTTGAATAGGTTCCTAAAGGACAAGCTAGGTGATAAAGCTTCAGGGAAGGTTTTCAAGTTATTGAAGCATTACTCTTCTAGCGAAGCTTAATCACGGAGGATGACCCCCAAAAATGAAGGTGTCCTGAAGCTCAACTCGTTGAAGGAAATTAAGAAGACGGCGCAAGACTTAGATGCTTTTGTGTAGTTCTTTTTCTGTTCTTTGAGTCATAGGACAAACCGTACTATCGAGAGGGGTCTTTAGTTTGTGGTCACCGAAGTTATTGAGAAAATGCTCAGATCAAATCTAAACCAAGTGAGAAGCCAGAGTGAAGAAATCTCATGTGCACTGAGTTAAGCTTCAGTAGCAAAGACTTCGTTCTTTGGATTCTGAAGTAGAACTAAGTCCGTGAGTCAGCTTTACTTGTTCCACAAGTGAAGTTGCGCAGTAATGACAAATCCGACCGTTGTGGACACATGTCAAGCTGTCACTTCGGGTCAGTCATTTCGCACCTCGGGATCACCAACTATAAATACGCCGCCCCCTCCTCCATTTACGGGTGTCTGCTCTAAGAATATTTCTGAGAGAGACTGAAGAGAACACCCCAAGAACACCACTGAAGCAAAACCCAAAACCCAGAATACTGAAGCCTAAGTCCCATTGATCTGAGTAGATTCGAGATGACTTAGGTGAAAGCTTACTAGCCTTTTTATCTTGGAGAACTGCAATTCTCCTAGACGGTTAGAGTGTCGACTTCAGAGAGCGAAGAGTAATTGTCGCCTCGAAGATCAAGTTTGTCAAAGGTTTCGGAGATTCCCTTGATAATCTACCCCGAGTCAAAACTGACAAAGCTCAAGGAGATTGGTGCAGTGGAGCAATAGACGGAGAGAGATTTTCTCCAGGTGTTCAATCACCAGTCCCTCCAACCAGACGTAGCACTTTGCTGAGCGTGAACTGGTCGAACAAACATCGCCGAGTCACAGTTCGCTTTACTTCAAGCATTTACCTTCCGCATTACATTTGCTTCCGAATTATGCTTCAATGTGTTTTGATTCACTGCATTTAGTTTCGCTTCCAGTTTTCCTTCCCTGTCACTTGTTTATGCTTCCATGTTCCTCTTTACTTATGCTTCACTTCCAAGTTTCAGCCGAAAATTTGAAGTGATCATTCACCCCCTGCCCCTCTGATCACATACTTGGATTTTCAATATCAATTGTTACATGCGGGATATGTATGAAACATGGCAACTTTGAGTAGAACATTGTAAATTTGTCATGATTACAATGGTGCAATAGGTTTTCACACCGCATGGCAATTTGCCTTGTTTTTAGTTTTTAGATTTTTTTATATAGGTTGTGATGGATCTTTTGCACATGAAGAAATTGCCCATTTCAAATTCAAAGTATTTTCCTTTTCCTAGTCATCCATAGAAAATTCATATTTTGTTTGAACAAGGAAATTCTTATGTTTTGTAGGACATGACAATTCTTATTCATTTGACATGATAATTCTTATTTATAGAACATGGTAATTATTATTCGTACGACATGGAAATTCTTATTTATTGGACATGACAATTCTTATATGTGAGACACTATACGATGTGGAATATGGAAATTTTTATTGAAAATGTTGGACATGGCTATCGATGGTGTGGGGATGTGCGGTGGTCAGGGGAGGGGGATTGTGGGTCGGGTGAAGTGGCAATCAGCGGTGTGGTGTCGCGACGGTGGCGACTCTTTTTCCGGATCCATGGCAAATCTACTATATAGACCAATAATAAAAAAAAATCTATGACAAACTATTGCCTTTTTGCATCCATGATTAATTTAATATATTTTTTGTCATGGCAATTTCAAATGTGTTCTTACCATTGCAAATAAACATGTGTTCTTGCCAAGACAAATAAACATGTGTTTTGCAATGAAAGTTTTTGAAGTTTTATTTTATGAACCATTGTAAATTTTCAATAAACATTGAAGAAAACGTATTAAAAACGCAGTTGAAATGCATCATGGCAATTTAAAGTTAAACAACATGAAAATTTTCGTGCAATAAACATGACAACTTTTAACCCAAGAAAAAGTTATCAAAACATATCGATATGGGATCTAGTTTCGAAAATCTCATCATGTCGAATTTAATGGTACGAACGGAGTTTTAATCTGGTTTTGTAATTAAAAAATAAAACATTTTAAAAACTAAAAAACGCAAACGAAACCGTTTGGACTGGAATCTGTCTTCCCGTATGCCAGGCACTTATCAAGATCCTTTCTCTTAAATTATACGGTCATCCGTAAAAGTGACCATAAAGCTCTTTTGTTAGAGTTGCTGAAGGGCCCGTTCTTTTGTTGGAGTTGCTCAAGGGCCAGTTTTGTGTGGCTTATAAGTAGCTATGGAAATAAGGTAACCCCTCCCGAGATCATCCTAGAAGCTCAAGCTAAATTTTGTTTTTAGAAGCCTATTAATTAACCTTTAATTACTAGACTTCTATAATAAAAAATTAGGTTGAGCATCTAGAATAAGCCGAAGGAGGGGTAGCTTATTTTCACAGCCGCTCATAGAGGGTGTTTGGTTGAGTGCAAATTTATGTAGCTCGAGCTACATGTAGCCCTTTATTTTGTAAAAATCATAACATATATTTAAAAGTTTCAAAAAAATCGAAATTTTTCCTGTGGTAACTTACATGAATTCCACACAAACATGTAAATTTTGGTTCAAAAATATTGTAATATGCAGTGCACAAAAATAATAAAATTTTGGCCCAAAAAGAAGAAGAAAAAGGCCCATTTAAAATCAAATATTTGTCAAATTGTTTCCCGCGGCGCATTAAAGTATAATGGTATGAAACTTTGCACAAATGTCCTATACATGTGTATGTATATCCATAAAAAATCAGAATTTTTTTAACTGTTTAAGTATTCTTTTTTTTTATTTTTAAAAACGAGCTACATGTAGCTCGGGCTACATTAGCATTTTCCCGTGTTTGGTTGGGCTATTGACCAGCTTTTCACTGGCAAAAGCCAGCAGCCCAACCAAACAGCTGGGATTCCATCCACAGTTACGCGCAACCAGACCCTTCTTCGCACGTAAGAAGAAAAGGCTGTGTATCATATCGACTGCTCGGTTGAGACACCGGACTCTGAGAGATGGCGATTAACTTGTGTTTATGGAGAAGCTCAAACCCACCTGACGCATCAAACTTGGGACACTATGAAAGATATAAGTTTTTCCAATCCTCTTCCGTGGCTTTGTATTGGAGATTTTAATGAAGTTTTACGTCTGGATGAGCATGATGGGATTGGTCAGCGGAGCAATGCGCAGATCCAGGGTTTCAGGGATGCTGTTGATGTTTGCATGCTCATGGATATCGGCTATGAAGGACGTTTCTGGACTTTTGAGAAGAAGGTCACAGGTGGCTCGTACACTAGGGCGAGACTTGAAAGAGCACTTTGCAATGCGGACTGGAAAGTTTTGTTCCCAAACTCCCAGGTTGAACATCTAACGTCAGCCTCATCTGACCACGGGCCGATTCTGCTGAACTTAATTGAATCTGCAATCCCACCCAGGCCGGCGACTTTCAGATACGAGGTCATGTGGGAGACACACGAAAGCTGGAGAGAAACACTTCTCGACCATAGGAGTACAGCACCAGCAGCGGCTACGGTTGAGGACATCAAGGTGAAACTGGCATCTCTGTCACTTGGCCTCTCGCAATGGAACAAATCCACCTTTGGAAATGTTCGGCGCAGGATAAAATCTCTGAATAGGGATATCGAAACCCTTCGCAATCTTCCTTCTAGAACGGGGCCGACTCTGGAGGACATAAAAATTAATGATGAGTTAGTAGAACTTTATCACAGGGAGGAGCTCATGTCGCGCCAGCGTTCAAGAGTGGAATGGTTAACGGCAGGGGACAAGAACACAATTTTTTTTCATATCCGAGCCAGTATGAGGAGGCGAAAGAACTTAATCAAGGCTCTGTCTAATGCGCTGGGTGTCCCGGTCACAAATATGGCTGAGCTTAAATCCATGGTCAAGGTCTTTTATGAGAACCTGTATGCATCTGAGGGAGTTCATGGGGTGGAAGATGTCCTCCAACATGTTCCGGTAAAAGTGACAACTGAAATGAACGCTACCTCTGTGCACCTTATTCCATCGATGAGGTGAAGACGGCGTTGTTTCAAATGGTTCCGACAAAAGCGTCGGGCCCTGATGGCTTTCCCGCACACTTTTATGAGCGCCATTGGGATATCTGTGGTGAAGAGATCTCCAGAATTGTCCTCAGAATTGTTAGGGGAGAGGAAAGTGCGGCAAGTTTGAATGAAACTATACTAGTTTTGATTCCGAAAGTTCAAAGCCCAACTCACCTGTCTCAGTTCAGACGATAAGTCTCTGCAGCGTTCTGTATAAGATAGCTTCAAAAGTGGTGGCAAATAGACTCAAGCTCATATTACCTGACATCATCTCTCCCGAGCAATCCGCCTTTGTTCCTGGCAGGCTGATATCGGATAATATTATAAGTGCTTATGAGTGTTTGCATTTTATGCGCAGGAGTAGAGCAAAAGTGAATAGCTCATGTGCGCTCAAGCTGGACATGATGAAATCTTACGACAGGTTGGAGTGGCCCTATCTTAGAGCTATGTTGGATTGATACAGTAATGGGGATGGTTTCGACAATATCTTTCTCAGTATTGTTTAATGGTGAAAGGCTTGAGCAATTCCAACCATCTCGGGGTATTAGGCAGGGAGACCCGATCTCTCCATACCTTTTCTTGATAGCAGCAGAGGGCCTCTCGTGCCTCCTGAAATCCAGTTCTCTTCCATCATCCTTGATTGGAATCAAGGTGGCTCCTACGGCCCCGGCTGTGAACCACCTCCTCTTCGCGGATGATAGCCTGCTTCTTTTCAAGTCAAGTGTTGTGGGAGCTACGGAATTATCAAACCTACTGAATACCTACTGTATGGCTTCGGGGCAAAGAGTAAACAATGAAAAATCCTCTATCTTCTTCAGCAAAGGATGTCCTCAAGCTATTAGAGAAGGGGTGATGGATGCACTCAATGTACACAATGAAACTTTAAGTGACAAATATTTGGGCCTGCCGACGGAAGTTGGACACTCAAGGAACGGTACTTTCAAGTACCTCAGGGATAGAGTTTGGGAGAGGATCAAAGGGTGGATGGAAAAAATTCTTTCAACTGCGGGGAAAGAGGTGCTCATAAAATCAGTAGCGCAGGCCATCCCAGTATTCTCAATGTCCTGTTTCAGATTGCCTAGAGGGATTTGTGAGAGCATAACCTCCATGATTCGCCAATTCTGGTGGGGAAGCAAGCAGGGAAAGCGAAAACCATGTTGGGTGGCATGGGACATCATGACATCGCCAGAATAGATGGGAGGTCTAGGATTCCGTGACCTGGAGGTTTTTAACATAGCACTTCTATGCAGGCAGGCTTGGAGATTAATCACTGAACCTTCATCCCTTAGTGCGCAAATTCTGAAGGCGGCATACTTCCCCAATTCGGAGATCTGGGAGGCCGGACTGGGGTCTCATCCATCCCAAGTCTGGAGGTCGATACTTGATGGACGTGACGCTCTCAGCAAGGGGATCATCTGCATAATTGGGGATGGAAACAACACGCAAATTTGGAGGTCCAACTGGCTACCTCGGGAGGGGATGATGAGACCTATAACTTCCCTGATCCAAAACCCTCCCGAGTTGGTCTCGGAGCTCATTGATGAGACGACGGCGACCTGGAAGGAATCCTTGGTGCGACAGGTGTTCTGCCCCTTTGATGCTGATATGATTCTAGGAATCCCTCTATGCACGAATAAAACCGAAGATTTCTGAGCTTGGGGAGCTGATGTTAAGGGCCAATTCTTCGTCAGCTCTGCATATCACATGATCTGCAGTCTCAAGAGGAACACCAACAAATTGCTTGCAGAAAACCAAGGATCTTCGGGTGAACCTGTGAGCAAAGAATGGAATTCTCTATGGGGATTGGAAGTACCCTCGAAGATCAAGATTTTTCTGTGGAGACTGGCGAGATCATCGCTGGCTACGGGGGATGTGCTCCACCACCATAATATGTCAACAAATCACATTTTCCCGTTCTGCTCTAGGGAGGACTCTTGGTCTCACGCGCTTGTAAAGTGCCCCTTGGCTAGCGGTGTTTGGAGTCTGGCGCAGGAGGACTTGGTTGATCACATGACCATAAACTTCCGCGATGATCCGAAGACTTGGTTGTTCGAGATGCAAGACTCCCTCTCAACGGATGTCTTCTTGAAGATGTCTGTGATGCTATGGGCCATCTTGAGTGCTCGGAGAAAGGCAATTCATGAGGACAAATTTCAACATCCGGCTGCTACTTTGGCATTTGTCGAACGCTATATTGAGGAGATTCAGATTTTGAGGAAGAGTCCGAAATCAAAGCCTTCACGAGTACGTACACTAGGTTGGATTCCGCCTTCTTCAGGACACTCAAAAGGCAATGCTGACGGAGCCACAACAGCGGCTGGAGACAAGGGGGCTGCAGCTGCTATTTTCAGAGATGAAAACGGTGCCTTCCTGGGAGCGTCTGTGATGGTTTTCGCCAAAGCTTACGATCCTCCGACACTTGAAGCTTTTGCTGTCCGAGAAGCCCTATCGTTGGCTCAGGATTTATATATCACCAACATTCATATAGCAAGTGATTGCAAGACGGTGGTAACGGAGATTTGTGAAGGCTCCCTTGCAAAACATGGTCCAATCATCAGAGAGATAGTTACAAAAATTTCCAGTTTTTCTTCTTGTAAGGTTGTTTTTGAGTTTAGGAGCTCTAATGTGAAAGCTCACAACTTAGCAAAGCATGCTTTAACTTTAGGGTTGGGCCGCCATGTTTGGTTAGATCAACCCGGTAATCTAGATTTTGTACCTGTAAACATTATCAGGACAGAATAAAGGCTTTGCTCTGTTGGCTAAAAAAAAGAAAAAGCTGGTCTCGAGCAGCTGCGAAGGGCTTTCACCGCGTTTGATTAATCCCACGCCCTTCCTACCCTTGCCTCTTCCTCCAAATTACCAAAAAACTGCCCTCCCATATAAGGAACAACCACGGTCATTTTCCTCATCCCACGCTATCCCCCCACCAGCCGCCTCCTCACCCCACGCCATGGAACAACGCTGGCGGAGCTAGGGTTTGGGCATCTCCTCTCCGGCCATCTTCCGCGGCGGGCGCTGGTTCCGGAGAACATCGGGCGCCAGTCTCCTCCACCTCCGGCCGCCCCATCGCCTCCTGACTCCAGCCGCTACCTCACCGTCCTCACCTCCAGCTGCCCCCCGGATTCCTCTTCCCCAGGCCGACCAGCGACGGCGTCGCCTCCAGCCGCTGCCACGCCGACGAGGAACGCCTCCTCTCGCCTCCAGCTTCTTCCACCTCGATATGGAGAAGCCTTCTCCCTCACGGCCTCCTCACAGCAAGATAGCCCCCTGTTCTTGCTGAAACAAAATTCATGTATGGATTTGAGATGGATAGTAGGACAACATGTGTGATTATATGAGTATAAAATACAGGGTAAAATACATACACACGGTTGATTATGTGTGAATTTTTTACTGCATATATGTGTGCAGTAGTTCATATGCATATGTATTTTTGCTGATGGATGTGTGTGCAATATTTAATTTGGTATGAAATAGATGGACAAAGCAAATTGGGATGCATATCATACTAAATATTTTGTGAGAGAAAATTTTGCAACTAACTAAAAGTAAGCGTTCAAGGAAGCAATTCAAAAAACAAATGGAATAATTTGAACTTTCAAGATTTTTTTTAGGTTTTTATATGTATGTGTGTTTTAAGATAATATATTTGTTGTAATTATCATTTTTAATTACCTCCAAGATCTAAAAAATAATGGAAACATGTTTAAAACAAATTATTATTATTATTATTATATCAGTACACAATAATCATTTCAACATCTCACGGGTATTGCAGACATTTTACACAAAAGTCACAGCTAGACACCAGTTTACCAAACAACAATATTGCTAGCAGCAGCTTTCACAGCACAACAGTTTTTTCACAGCTTACAGCCCACAACAGCCTTTTCACGTATCGCAGCCTAACCAAACACCCTCGTAAGCCCAAAAGAACTGGCCCTTAGTCTGCTAGGTGAAGCTCCAAGCATAGACGGTTTAACCTGTTGGGATGTTTAGACGGCTTTCTGCCAATTAACTAGGAGATTGTCCATTTCCAGAAGAACAACTCGAGGCAACCACGTTTGGGACGAACGATCCTAAAAACACTGGCGATGCTGTACCTTGAGTTGCTTTTCTAATTCACCCAATCCAAAGAGCACAGCAAAGCTGCCTCTAGTGTTCCGTACGACCAGACTTATCTGAATATCTGTGCAGGGCAATCGTTACACACACAACTGGAAATTATTGGCTACAACGGTTAATCAAATGCTTCAATGGTGTGACTCGATACAGTTCTGCCGCACAACGACAACAAGGAAAAGATTTGTTGATGATGACTGTTCCCCCATTTCGAACTGGAATATATATGAAATGCTTACTTATAGGAAGAACAAAAACGGTTTCTAAGATTATAGCAGGGAAAGCAATTCATGAGCCACAATGCAACGAACGGCCTCATGTTCAGGTTCAGGTTCATGACCAAGCTGTTGACTGCCATCAGGGACAAGTACTTGATGCTGAGCTACTCATCGAGGGCACCCAGTTGCTTCATATCCTCCAGGAATGCCATGTAGGAGTCATCAATGCTTTGTGGCTTAGAAGCTGAGGGTGAAGGCTGGGCTGCAGATTTTATGGGGGTTACTGAAGGCTTCAGAGCAGAATATGATGGTGCTGATGACTGCTGCTGCTGCTGCGCCTTTGATTTTGGTTTCGGGACAGCGGATTCTCTCTTAACTCGAACTGATGCAGGAATCTGTGATAGAAAGTATATTTGAGTTCTTGGTTCAGTGCAACACAGAAAGCTAACAATTTAGATGTAACAGGTGGTTATTACCAAACCCTGAAAGACCAAAGTTTTACACGAATATACTAGGTGACTGTTCAAACTTGAGTGCCCAATTTGTTTCATGTAAGACAAATAAAAGGACATTGCGTTTTAATTTATGTGTAGGACAGCATGAAAATCACTTGAAATATATTTAAAAAATACTTGAAATGGCCAGCAAGGCAACAAACATTACATTTCTGAATTTTATTGTTGCGAGGCGTGGATACTGCAAACTAGTAGTACGGAAAAAAATTGCATAGAAACCAGTCTTACAACTAGTAACATAAGACAAATCAAAATATATGCTGGGGGAGGGGGGTTCTACATACAAAACTTTAAAGGTTGGTAGTAGCACACTAGTGCCATAAGAAAACTTGCACGTCAAAAAGACATCTCTCTGACATGTTATATGGACTGTAGGTGCCTGACAGTCTCTGGAGCTAATTCTGTAATTCAGATAAGAACATATTCTAAATTGTTTATTTACTGGAATGCTGTTCTCAAAACCTTTTGTAAATGGCAAGTATAACAGTGATAAAACCCTAAAATTGAAAAGTCAAAGCAAATTGTTTGCTGCAGACGTCATCGTTGCTACGATATATGTGCTTCCTTGTAATGATATGCCCAAGCATTGGTACATATTACCACGGTACACGGTGTAAATACTGTGTTGCTGTGTTTGACAACTCTTCGGGAAATAAGCAAGCAACAGCATTTATGCAGCAAGTTAATATCCACAGTAAAGAACACATACCATAGCTGTTAGCTCGGGAGTATGTTGTGCTAATGGTCTCTTTACAACAGTTGAAGCAGCCGATTTGACGTAAGATGGCTGCTGAGGTAAATGCGGCCTTGGGCCAAAAGCAGTAAATTCTTCTGATTGAAAAGGGGGTCCTGGAAAAAATGGAGGCCTAAGCATTGGTGGCCGACCAGGAAGTAGACCAAAGGTTGTCATTGGCATTTGAGCTGTAGGTAATCCTGGAGGAGGTGGAGGGGGCCTGGCAGCAACACCAGAAGACATAAATGGCGGCCTTGAATCTGGTGGTGGCGGTGGTGGGGGAAATCTGACCATTCCTGGAGTTAGTATATCAGGTTGTACTGGAGGCATCCTTGGAGGCCTTGGAGGCAAAGGCAGTAGCTGAGATGGATGCGGTGGAGGTGGCGGTAAGACCCTTGAAATTTTGGCATCTTCTTTCACTACGGGAGTATCTCTGGCAGCACTGTTAGTAGCCTGCATTTCATTTGAGTTTGGTGGCGACCTAGGGGGAGGTGGAGGTGGAGGTAGCACAACTAGGGCCTGCAAATTGCCATTCAAAGTTGTAACAGGAACTAAACATCAGGAGCAACTTGGTAACTCAAACATTAAAAAGGATTTTCAGGGAATACATAAATACTAACATATTGAAAGAATCAGAAATATTTAAAATAAATTCTAAGTAGCACCTGTGAAGAATCTGTCGAGCATGCACCCTCTCCAACAATTTGCTTATTAGTAAGCTCATTTGTACCAGGTAGAGGTGGTGGTTGCAAAGGCCGCTGTGGTGGAGGTGGAGGTGGTGGCAGTAATGTATGACCTAATACAGGTTCTCTGGGAGGTGCACCAGGAGGAGGAGGTGGAGGTGGCAGGGGTAAGCCCGGTGATATTGCAAAGGCAGCAGGCTTAGGTGGGGGTGGGGGCGGTGGTGGGGGTAAAGGTAAAGAAGGAGCAGATAGATCTGAAGGTTCTGAAGAGGCTGGTAGTGGAGGGGGCGGTGGGGGAGGGGGCATGGTGGAAGGACCTGCTTCTTCAGATTCTGTCATGGAAGATGAAGCCCCATCACCGGTTGAGGAAGGCAATGGAATCCTTGGTCCTATTGTCAATCAAGAAAGAAAAGTGAGCAAGCCCGTTCCAGCAAAATGTAAAAAATATTAAGAAAATATTCTACAAGCTATGCTGACCTATAGATGATTTGTACATAGGAGGTTTGCCAGGTGGTGGTGCCCCATATGGATTCAAGGTTGGGTGATAGTAAACAGAATCCTGCATTGCAAACCTAGTTAGTATCTATTATAAACATCCTGTAATATATATCAACGGTGTCTGAAGAACTGGCCCGGCCAGTTCTTTTGGGGCTTATGGGTGGCTACCAAAAATAAGTTGCCCCCTACACAACTTATTCTGGCAGTGCAAATTTTATTCTAGAACCTTACTAATTAAGGGTTAACTAGTAGGCTTCTAAAATAAAATTTTAGGTTCGTGTGAGCTGGGCAGGAGGCAGCTTATTTTGGCAGCCACCCATAAGCCCCAACAGAACTGGCCCTATAAATACCATACCTCAGGCATAGGGTTTTTGGCTCTGTCGTCTTCGTCTGGTGCAGGTCGTCTCTTTGGTGGTCCAAGATGGCTGATTGGAAATGAAATTTAAATTTGATAAACAAAAACAGTTGCATGTAAATTTAATAAAACTAATGTACTATAACAAATAAGAAAAGTCTTACCTGAACATAACTGGTTGCTCACCCTTTTCTTTCATCTTTTCTTCATATTCCTGGCACAGATATGAAAAGGCAATGAGCTAACATGTGGCCAAAAAAAATATTATAGCATCTCCCATCAAGAAGTTGTATAGAAATTAGAAGATTAATTCAAAGTACCAACACATTTAAAAACACTTGTACTGTACCATAATGTGAGGGGTATGTAACTCATGAATAAGATAATAAGAGGCTTCATTTAGATTGCATAACACAGTTGATACAGATAATTCCATAAGGTAAGATCCCTTTTAGATCTAACTCTCCAATTGTTATCAATACCAAAAGTCCGATACTTAGAACTAAAAGGGATCATACCTAATAGAATCATCTGTATCAACTGTGTTCTACAATCGAAACCAAAAGATTTGTGGGAACATATAAGAATACAGTATTCATAGTTCACTAACAGCATGGGACATTTAACAAAAATACTCCAAATATCATGTCAAAGAATCCAGAACAGTTTTTTTTTAAGCTGCCCATTTGTTCAGGGTGTGCAAAACCAAACCTAAACCGAAAACCAAACCGAATTTTGGTTTTTCCAGTTTTCGGTTTCAGCTTCAGTTTCCAAATCTGAAAACCATTGCAACTTTGGTTTTTCCGGTTAAACCGAAACTACTGTCTCCGTGAGAAGACTGAGAAGATATAAGCTGATCCCACCTCCACCCCTCTTTTTATAGCACGCTTCACCCAGTGCGCTACTGCCCTTTAACGAGGTGGTACTAAAAAATCGCTATACGTGAGCAGTTGGGCACTTGCGCTGGTGGCAGGCACATGCAGACATGCTAGCTCGTTTAGCCCAGCTGAAGGCTACTAGTTGGGCCTCAACATTTCCAGCCCGCAGCGCATGGTAGAGTGGGGAATTAAAAAATTTGAGCTACTAGTTGATTCATAGGAAAATCATTCTTTTAGAGTATTACTGACATCGCCTAAAAAAAAGTATTACTGGACATTGATGAGGGACAGTAGATAAAATGAGAATAAAATAAAAGTAGAAGTCTAATCTGTTATGGCTTCTACACACTTCTACTATATTCTAGGTAATTTGGTCCTTTATCATATATGTTGTGGTGTGTTCTAGAGTATTCTAGCTATAATTTGTAACCAGGATATTTATATCCTTTCCCTAGCTTTAAGTAGTGTTCTCTGGAATGTTCTAGTTGTGAGTAGAGCTAGATAGTGAGGGCTCATGCAGCCTATAAATAGAGGCCTAGACCTCTACCTAGGGAACCAGACTATGTATCTACTACCTACCAATAAAAGGGAACTTTGTGTTCTGCCCTAAAGATCTTGGATTAGATCTTGTGTGTTGAGAGTTTGGATTGAGCTCTTGACAGCCCACGCCCCTAGAACGATATCTAGCACAGCACGTTGAAGTGGTTCCTTCAACATTTGTGCTGTCCACGTTGTAGCAACACGGTGGAGTTGTTCCTCCACAACATTGTGCTGCTTCAAACATGCATGTACATATGCTACGGTGCTACTGCTACCAAATCAGAAATCAATAATCATGTCTACTAGTACCATCTAATCATTTAATCTACGTAAGTACGCAGCTCTTACAAGAATAATATGATCAAAAAATTATTTGTTGTTTCAAAATTCGCATCAACTTTTGTTATTTTGGTTATTATCGAAACCAAACCAAAATCAAATGGTTATTACCGAAACCGAACCGTATCTATGTATAAAACCGTATAAACCCGAGTATAAAAATTGTAGAAACCGAAAAAATCAAATGCACACCCTGACCATTTGTCCATAGCCAGAGAAAAATTAAGGAACAGCTAAAAATCTTGTATGTTTGATGGACTAAAAAGATATTTAAACTGTAATAGTAGTGTAAACATCCGATACTTCCAACACAAAAGGTCCAACACATCTGCAGAAATCAGAATACCTTCCTTTTCTTCACAACAAGATTATAAGTATCCTCAAGCTGTCTTTTCTTATGTTTCCTTGCCTTATCCAGAGCACCATCGGCCTCTGCATCAACCAAATAGTAATTAATCACTCAGAAATACAATATTGTCAAAATCATTAACACATATTTCCTCCAAGCAAGCAAATAAATTCAAACGGACAATAAAGTTCCTCCAAGCAAACAAAGACAATAAAGTTCCTCCAAGCAAACAAAGACAATAAAGTTCTCCAAGCAAGCAAATCTTCTATATCTAAATAGCTAGCCCACACTACTAGATTTCTCTGCACATGTGTGCTTCCACATCGCCTCAATTATTGATAACCCTCTGACTGAAATTGTGTGACATCAGCAGCAAGTCATGCATGCAGTCGGAAGTTACTTTTTTGCATTAATCTATGCATGCAAACCATGCCACCTCATCAAGTCATGCATGCAGTCGGAAGTTACTTTTTTGCATTAATCTATGCATGCAAACCATGCCACCTCATCAAGTCATGCATGTCTTTTTTTCCCGGAGGAATCAAGACGTGCATTTCAGTCACAAGTTAAACTCTTTGTGTTGATTTTTGAGTGGTCATGGATGGTATGACTTGATAAGGAAAAATATGCATGCTAGCACATTCTCACTGACATGCTTCAAATTTCAACTTAATAAATGCACATCAGCACATGTAATTTGACAAGCTAAGATGGTGCCGCGTTAAGTTCAATTCAAAAGTTTTTGTTGTTTTATACATTTTCACATACTTCGTAGGTTTTATTGTTTTCAAAATGTAAACCAAGAACACTTACATTTGTTTTTCAATAAGTTTTAATTATTTTTAAGCACCTATTTATGCATTTATTTCAACATGGTTCCCGCGGCAACACGTAGGGCATAATCTAGTAAATTCAAACAGACAACAAGCTTGCAATTATACCAACACTGCATCTACAAGATGTGAAAGCTCTGTCGAACTTTAATGTTGATGTATAGCCAGATAATAATAAAAAGTGTCCTGATCATCTAACCAGGTCAATTAACATATTGCATACTCGATGAACAAGCGCTCAAGAACACACTTCTTGCGTTTACTATGCTAAAATGAGGATTGGCAATAAGACACATAAGGCCTCCTTTGGTTTGTACGAATCTTCTATATTACTAATCCTCCTGGGGAAAATCACTCAGGAGCGATTCACAAGTAAATTGGCTTGTGCCGATTGATTTTGACCGGGTCAGCGTAGGTGGGCTCGCTCCCTAAAAAAAGGTTGCACAACAAAGCCCGACACCCACCCATCTCTTTTTTTCGTTAGGGTTTCACGCAAAGCACGATCGGACGCCGCCCCCGCTTCTCTGTCTCCCTCAGATCCCAGCGATTTCCATCCCGGGATTCCGGGTGTTGCAGCTGCCACTCTTGACCGCTGCTGCACCAGAGCTATACCTCCCGTCACCACCACGCTATCTCCCACCGCTGCAACACACGTCGTCCTGTCAAATCGGGCGATTATTTTCCTGGTGGGAGCTGCCGGTGACTGGGGGTTTGCTCTTTCGCCACCAGGGACATGTTCCTCTCTGTTGCGCCTTCGACATTGGACAAACCTTCATTCCTTCCCTGAGTTTGTCTCACCATCAACAAGCTCCACCGGCCTCCTCTCCTTCCTTTCTTCTGTCCATCCATCCCCAATCCTCCCACGATGCCTGCCGCCGCGGACACCACGTGGGAAAGAGATTCACATCTCCTCCAGCAACAGCAACAAGCTCATACAACTCCAATCTCCCTCCTGCTAAAACGTGGGGCAATTTGGACCCTCTCTGTTTCCCCTTTTTTCTTCACATTGATGTATATTTTCTATTAGGTTTCACGCTGGATTCGTGCTGGTGTATGCTTCAAAATAATTGGTCTATTTTCTTTTGACCATTGGTGTATAACTGTGACATATTATGTACATGTATTGTTTTTTGTATATATAGCAGAGGGGTTCGGTTGAGGAATTCTTCAGCTTCATTTACATGTAGTAATGCAAGTCAATGTGTGTTTTCCTATGGTTTGAGCAACAACCAGCAGTTTTTTCATTGAGTAGATTACTTTATGTAAGTCTAGAATTTTGCAATATTTAGTCATAATATAATTAGACTTTTATCTTAACATGGATACATGTCCTGCAGTTAATTTAAGGTCAGTTGTAGCTACAAATTTACTCATTTTCTTTTATATGTTCCTTTTTCCCTCTCAAACTATATAATTGGGATGTGCCATATTTAAGACCTATTGTTTTACTAGCATGGCAAGTGCATGGATTGCTAATTTTTGGTACCTTTCTAATGCTAATTTATTTGACCAGTGTGATGATATTCTGATCAAGAATCTAATGCATTAAATCTTGTGCCATATGAATTCATCCTGAAGCTATTGTTAAAGAGTGTTCACAGAACTGGAATGGCGATTTACTTTTTTGTGTAGTTTTTGGTTAGTGTATTAAACTAGAAGAGTGTTCACAGAACTCGGCTATATGAAGCAATGACCCCTTGACATAAATCTCAATGCGCTAGCCTCATATATATAGGTGTTTTTTGATTCTTAGGTTACTTGTTTTCCAGGACTGATGCATTTGATTGATGATTTTCTTAACCATTGTTAAAGTTCTGGTAGACATAAAGTCACATGATGTATGGGTATTTTTTTCTAGCATGGACATTCCTTTTACCAATAAAATGAGAAGCATGTGAAGTTAATTAAAAAGCTTAACCATTTTATCACTCATTCATGCCTCTCAAGCTAAAAATAATCATGTTCCATAGTGAGGTTGAGCACAAAAGCACAACTTATTCATTCCATAGCAATTACAAATAAATTCTATGTATGTTTTACTATTTCAAGCTTCTCTTCTACATGAGTGAATCATGTGCATATCATACTTTTCTGTTACTGAATTATTTTTGCTCATCGCAGCATACACATATTTGTTAAGAAGTGAAGTTGGATTCCCATGTCATTGGTTGCGCTATTGCATATCAGTATATTAGATGATGATGTCAGCACCACCATAAAGATCTGATGTTAGGGAGCTTATTCATGATGGAGTGGGGACTTGGCCATAATATGGCAGCTGATCCACCATTGATGATAGACTCACACACAAGGTACCTATGGATCAACTGATGTGTTTTAGGATTCATGTTATGCTATAGAGGGACACTGATGTTACTAGCTTTTGATTTATATTAAAGAACAAAACGCGCTCGATATCATGTCACCAGGCATAGTTCCGGCACACAAAATTTTATTTTTACGTGGTTATTTTCACAAAAAAATTCTATTCATTGTGATACTATCAGCTTTGTAGGATGATGATGATTTTATTTTTATGAATAACAACACAAACCTTTTCAGAACTGTAACTTTTGTTCATATTTATTCTGATTCATTGACGTCTTCACCAATACAGACTAGAAAATTCAGATGAATGTGTACACATATTTTTGTACGGTCACCGGGGGGAGAGAGTCCTCACCTGAATATATTGCTCAAAGTGATTCAGTTTATAAGGAAAACTGGATCGAAAACCTTATGTGTACACACATTGGTGAATTGCAGGAGCATATTGTGGGAAGGGCTGAGTAGGGATCATTAAATTTAGTAATCAAAGGTACCTTATTCTAACAACAACAATGCTTTTCTAATTCCATTGGATAAAGATAATTATTTTCTACATTTCCAGTAGTGTTATTTCTAATGCATATTATAAGATCTTTTTTTCTGTGTTTGGGTAGATATAATTTAGTTTTCAGAGGCAGTTCCATACACTTGTACTCTATATGCTTATAGATTGATTGGTTGCCCCTTCAATATTTGTTATCATGTTCAGAGCTTACATGATACTAGAGTTTTGCTACATGGTTACATCTGGACTCCTCAAAAGTACTAATACTTTGATCGTCGGAATGTGTCATGGACTAATGTGGCCTTGCTGCTATCAGTATTTTTTGAGATGATGCTGGTCCCCAAAGCTATTCAGATTCTCCTTTGCTAGATGGAAACATTTGAGCTATGGTTTATGCGACAAGGGCCAGGATAAAGACTAGAGCCATATTGCTCAAAATTAATCTTTTTTCAGAAAAACACTGTGAACAAAAATTACGTATTTGTTATTACAAAGGAAGGGAAAATCATCCTATTATGGAAATCCTTGTAATATATACACTTTCATCTGAATAGGATATTTCCGAGAGAAGTGCATTCATAATTTCACAACTCTGCTTTCCTGGATGTGTTCTCAAGTAAAATATACCAGCTTATATTGATTTTGGTAGATTCTATTTTTTTAGGGTTTTTGTTATCTATGTGGCATTTTCTATTTGCCAACCAGAAAAATTACAAGCCTTAAGACATGTGTAAGGTTACTGAAATCCATATTTTGACCCTCGATGTGGGTAAGAGGTTACCAACATCTACATTTTGACACTCCAAACAAAGTACAATTTTGTTACCCAACCCACCAACGTCACACGTAAACTGATTTTGAAAGATACGAAAAAACGGCGTGGCAAAGCGTGCACTTTGCTTCTAGTTTTAAAGGAATTCTGAAAGATAGAAATTTTGTAGGAAAAATTCCTTTGAAGCCCTTTGATTCGTAGGAATGGGTTCCTATTCCTATGGAGGATAGGAATCAATCCTTCACATTTCAAAGGAAAAAAACATTAGCCTAGAATCAATGAAAAAAGTCCTATCCTATGAATCAAATTAGACGCATGCCATCTCACTTCCTAAGGTTTTCCTATTCCTATAATATTCCTATCCTATGAACCAAAGGAAGCCTAAAACTGAGAATGCTAGGCCTCCTGCAAACAAAGCTGGTAAGGCAAGTAAATAATCATCTGAGTTCTACATAAAAAAGATAGGTTTTTGAAAACGATCTGTTTCTAAGGCATTGATCTAAAAGTCTGAACTAGCCTAGAAATACAATGCAATATACTTACTCATCTTTTCCAACTTATCAATCTGATCCTTTATAGCATCTGGGTCCTTTTTTAAAATACCAACCTCCCGTACCTTCTTTCTTTCCTTTTTGTTCTGTGGATCAAAGAAAATGATAAAGTTTGAGAGAAATGAAGATGGATTAAACTAATTGGTACTCCCTCCGATCCATAATAAGTATCGCTCATCTAGTACAAAATTTGTACTAGCTTAGTACAAAATGAGCGACACTTATTATGTTATTATGGATCGGAGGGAGTAACAGATTGCGTGAATTACAAGTGCAAAATATTTTTAACATCAGTCTCATATGAAATTGGGGTTAAAAAGACAAAACTACCCACAAAACTGTTAGGTGGACATAACGTAGTATCTAGTATGTGACGCTCTGTAATGGCCACTATTGCCAGCGTTGGTGCATCTGTATCTGGATACACGACAAGGGATGCATTTCCAGGTCAAAATGATGTGCACCAACAAAATGTGACATCTGAAGATGCAAGAGTACAGCACAGAACAATTGCAGCAACTGGCTTTGGCCGCTCTGACAAACTAAATTGCTCCTGAAGTGCCCCATCAGATAAGAATACATCTTACGGAGTAGAAAACTTGAGTAACGTAACAAAGAAGTACAACTAAGCTGCTAGGCGATAGGATTTCTATTAACCTTTGTTTGGGAGACATAGCAAAAAAGTACATCCAACTGATCAAGAAAATCAAGCTACCACCCTAGTTTACCTGAGGGGGCATGGCCATAAAATATCTTGGGAGTGACAGTTTGTGGATCTAGATTATATACAAGTGACAGGGATCTACTGATCGATGGAATGCTCAGGTATCCTGATGAGTAGATAGGTAATATACTGTCCCTTGGTGGAAGATTGACCCTGATTAACTCCTCTCTTAGTGGTGCTCCAGTTTTTCCTATGTATATGTCTATTATGAATGACACTGTGCTGGAAAAGAGAAATAAGATTCTAAGAAACTTGTCTGGCAAGGTGGGAGTGTTAAGAGGAAATATGAAATGGTTAAGTGGGCCTTGATCTGCAGGCCGAAATCAAAAGGAGGGTTGATTGTTTTCAAATAAAGACCAGGAATCCCGTCCCAACCCATCCCGCCCAGCGGCCGCCTCCCCGGCGGCCGCCACCATTAAAGCTAGCGCTCGGTCCCCTTGGGCTACCAGTCTCCACCCTGATCCCCGGCTGGGATATCTTCTGACAGCTGCAGCGGTGCTCAGATAAGCAGAAGATAACATGGTGTTGTCGAGCCTGCAGGTGATTGTGTCGCACCGCCGTCCGATGACATGTGAGTGCCCCAGTAGCCGATTCCAAATGCAAACAAGTCGTTGATGTGGGCATCATGGGTCATCCGAGGCCGGCCCTTCCAAGCCTCACCGGCGGGAATACCGCTTATCTTCGACCATTGTCGCTCCCACTCCGTGTAGCAGCCAGGGATTTTTTTTCCCTTGTTATTTTTTTTACATCCGTCGACATCATTTGCATCAATAATTGATTAGATTGAAAATTTTACTTTGCCATTTTGTCAAATGATGAATAGTACTCGCCCCCCCCCCCCCTCTCTCGTATCGGTATACGTGTCCAAACCCACCCCACAATGGCACACGATGCAGGTTGTGGCATTCGGGAAGTCACCACTCACCCGATCACTGTCGCAGCTTTCGGCACAAGACTGGCAATTATCAACGGAGTAAGGCCCCGTTTATTTGATTGTGCTCAAATTGGCACGAAACCTTGTAGACGGCCTTGATATAGTGTGATGAGAATGTGGTTCGAATTTCGTCAAATTCCGGGTTCGTTTGATGCCCAAACGTTTGCAAACGTTTGAATACGGAGGCAAAATAGCCAGTATTTAATCGCAGAGCTCTGTTTGCAAAACTGCCAGCGAGCCAGCCCATTTCCCTCTCTTCCCTAACCCTAGAGGCCCATAAAGTTCCAGCTCAAACAAGCACAAAACTGCAATCCCCTATAGCCCCCTGCTATATATAGCAGTACCCCCTCTCCATTTTTGGCTAACCCTACAAATTGAGGGGGGGGGGGGGGGGGACAAACCCTCCAAATTTTGAAGTTCTCCCAGCCAGAGAGGTCCAAATTTTGAAGTTCTCTGTGTCAGTCAGGTTTGCTCGTGGCTCTTCTCCAAGGTTTTGGATCACAGCGATATACGAGCCACAGGCTGAAGATGATAAGCTTCATCTTTTAGAGGAAATTTAATAAGTCCGTGACTTTTTTTTTGCGGGGAATAAGTCCGTGACTTCACTGGGAGGCCCTGGGCTGTGATGGGGGGGGGGGGGGGGGGGGTTAACCTCATCCTAGAGGCTTCTGACAAGAGCAACCATAATCTCAACAGACGGATGATGGGTCGCTTTCGTGGGGTCGTTGATGATGTAATGCTTAACAATATTCACCTGGACGAAAGAGCCTTCTGTCAGGACCCTAGCTGATCGGATCACTGGCGGGCTCTCTCCTGTTCTCCGGATTCAAAGGCAACCGTCCATCTCCTCATCAACGGCTCGGACAACTTACCGTTTCACTGGGCGTGTGGAACCGTGGATATCGGATCGGACGGCCTGACCAGTTCTCCACGTGCTGTGCACCATCCGGCACTTCTTTTACTGTTGCCACTCTTTACTTTTACTGCACTTTTAGTTTTAATGGCTATATAAGCCCAGGATCGCTTAGAGTTGAGGCTATCTCTTTCCCTTTAGGGTTTCCCCCTTAGCCGCCGTGTTCCGGCTGGCCCCCTGGTTTTGTTCTTGAGGAACTAGAACTCCAAATAAAGTTCATCTAAGCTTGCCTGAATTTACCCTGTTTTCTGTGTGTTACTGTGAAATCCCCTCTTCAGCTAGTCCAGGGTCTTACACCTTCACCTGGTCAAATGATAAGCAGAATTCCACACTTTGCAGGATTGACTGGGTTATTGGCTCAATTGAGTGGCATGTGTTGTTTCTAAGTTGCTTTCTCAAGGTGTCCTCTTCTGACATGTCCGATCACGCCCCCTGGTTCTTTCAACAATAGTTAATGCCTCTAGATGCAAGAATTCAAGTTTAAGGTGTGCTGGCTCGGCAAGGAAGGTTTCTAGGAGACAGTCATTAAGGCCTGGAATAATGAAGAAATCTCAAAAATCAAGTGCCCCATCATTCACTTTAAGTGGAAGATTAATGCCACGGCTAAGGCCTTGCAAAGTTGGACTGCAAGAAATTTTAGTCAGATAAAATAGTAAATTGTCAGGGCAAGGGCAGTTATTGGTCTGATTGATCAAGCAGAGGATTTTAGATTGATTTCCTTTCAGGAGAGATGGTTGAGAAGGCAACTCAAGAAAAAAAAATCCTTCTACATGATATTACAACCTTCTATCAAAAGTGCTGGAGTATCATTATTGGTCTGAAAGACATTTTTACCTTTCTACATGATACTGGCAGTCAGGTTTTCGAGAAGATTAATCATGCCTTCATGGTTCTACTACCCAAGCATCCAGGTGCTAATAGGCCATGCAATTTTCGCCCAATCTGCCTTGTGCACAGACTTGCCAAAATCTTCTCAAAGGTGTAATCCAGGAGACTCGCACCCATTCTTCCTCTTATTGTGAGCAAAAATCAAGGTGCGTTCATGCGGGGCAAATCCTTGCATGATAAAAAATTCTGGTCAGGGAGTCCAGAAAAGACTTGTGCACGAAGAAAATTAGCGGTCCTCTGGTTAAATTGGTAATTGCTGATTCAAGTTCTCAAGAAGAAAGGTTTTAGTGATCGGTGGATCAATTGGATAGAAATGATTTTGTTGACGACATCCAAGAAAATTCTTCTAAATGGGATGCCTGGTGGTTTGGGCCACCCCCACTCTCTCACGTATATCATCATTCCGGACAAACTTGACTTGGGAGGAGTCCGTGAAGAGAGATCTGAAGGATTGGGTTATCACCACAGATCTAGCTCTGGACAGGGGTGCGTGGAAGTTAGCTATCCACGTGCCAGAAACATGACTTGGTTTCGATGTCTTTTGGGTTTCAGCTCTAGCCTACCCCAACTTGTTCGGGACTGGCAGGCTTTGTTGTTGTTGTTGTTGTGGGATGCCTGGTCCCTCCTATATGGCATGGTCATGGACTCAGGCAGGGAGATGCCCTTTCGCCGATGATCTTTATCATTGTGCTGGATGTTCTAAGAGCTCTTTTTGATAAGGCTGATAACGAAGGTCTCCTTTCCCAACTCAAGCCTACAATTCAGCAAAGACTTTCCATTTATGCCGACAACGTTATCCTTTTTATGAAGACATCGCAGGATGATGCCCACACCATCAAAGCCCTCCTTGAGTGGTTTGGCGACGCCTCGGGCCTCAGATGCAACATGGACAAGAGCTCGTTGCCTTCCTTTGGAACCAAGGGGTCATCCTCGAGGAGATTTGATGTGGGGCATCTCATGGACACCGCCATGGATTCAACTTCGTCACCAACACCTCCGAGTGAACCATTTAGGGGACCTGTCTTTGTTTAGTTACGCTACAGCCTACAGGGCAATTTGTTCTATGTTGTACTTAGGAGTATGTTCTTGTTCTTGTCCCTGTTGCTGTTTGGGTTGGTCGCTGAACCTTGTATGGGCTCTTTGCCCTCCTCTTTTCTCTATTTAATCTACATGCAGTTTTCCTGCATGGTTCGTAAAAGGAGGGTTGGAAGTGAAGAATTTGAAACTGTTCAATCTTAGCTTGATGTGCAAATGGTGGTGGAAGCTTGAGAGTGGCCATGGACCTTGGCAACAGTTGGTGCAAGCTAAATACAAGCTGCAGCATGGGATCACACAAGTCATGTGTGTCTGATTCTGAGATTTGGTCTGATCTGCTGAAAATCAATTAGGTATATCTGAAAGGGGGGATTATGAAAGTGGACGATGGTCAAACTACTGATTTTTGGAGGGATAAGTGGTGCGGTGATTTTTTCCCTTGTTGTATGATATTTCTGATGAGCAAGTATGCACAGTCGCAATATGGCAGCATCCCGTTGGAACTTGAGATTCAGACGATAGCTGGATCCTGTTCTGTAGTTGCAGTATTCTGAACTGCGTAGCATGTTGGTTGGGATAGCTCTAGGGGGAGGGCTCTGATACCCCATGCTGGAAGTATACTAAATCTAAGAAAATCACTGTGAATACAATGTATAAATGCTTGACTAACTCTGGACCTGATAGATCTTTCAAACAGATGTGAGAAGCCAACCTCCCACTCAGAATTAAGGTGTGTGTGTGTGTGGTTTCCCGCAAAAAAAAAAAGAATTAAGGCATGGTTATGGATTATCTGGCACAATACCATCGCTGTGAAAGATAATATGAAAAAGAGGAACTGGGTAGGGGATTACACATGAAGTTTCCGTGAATCTGATGAAGATATACATCACCTGTTCTTCTCGTGCTCTGCTGCGTCTTATGTGTGGAGCTCGCTCTAGCATTGGCATTCTTGATAGGCCATCCTGTTTTACCCAGTACTTCTCCTGGGATGCTACTAATTTCCCTTTGGGATCCAATTTCCATATCGCCTGCATTGCTGCTCTATGCTGGGCCATGTGGAAAACTCGCAACAGTGTTTATGGGCAGATTTACAACATCATCTATTTTTTAGAAGAAATTTCCATGGTCTCCTGTTGAGCTGATTTGTTACTTGTGTGTTTACTTCGTCTATGGGCAGGTTTTCAACATGATGCTGATAAAAGGACCCTGCTGGAAGGTGCTACCATGCTCCAGTGCTATGCTGCTGCGTCGTCATCTGGACACACGCTGAGGATTAATGAAGCAAGCGAAAAGGGGGAAGAAACTGAATCAGAATGATAAGTTGATGCTGTTCTGGAGGGTTGCCCCTGAGCGAACGAATCGTTTGCTGCAGGCAGCCCTACCAGCTGACGTATGTTCCCTATTGGGGTCCAAAAAAAACTATTCTACCTGAGATTTTCTAAATACAGCGAGCCAAAACAGCAGACAACCAGGTAATTTTACGTCACACGGCAGAACACGCTGCAGCTTCCAATCAAGACTTTTCGCAAATAAACTTGCGGGTATACTGGCCAATTATGACTATCCATTCCGCGTGGCAAGGCATTAGTCATACAAGTGTATAATTGGTTTATCTGCTACATACAAGCTCTTCAAGTCAAATATCTAGTAATGTCAAATGTAAATACGCCTGTTGCATGCAAGATTGCCCCAATGCATTATCCAATTGAACCAGAACAACGACTAGTTTACTAGGTGAGTAGCATCTCAATCGACCGTAATGAGCACAAGAGGAACTCGCGTTAAAACGACGATCAGAAAGCCACGAGGTCATTGCTGAATTTCCACCTTCAGAAAGCACTAACCCGCCGCCCCGCGAAACAACTAATCGAACTACTACCTTCATCGCAAGTTCGCAACGCACGAGGCTTGTTCAGATAACCCTCCACAACACAGAAACCCGTAGGGCAGAAACCCTAGGGTTGGAGACTCACCCGCTTAAGCTCCTTCCTGCGCTGCTCCTTGCGGAAGGCATCGGTGGGATTCATGACTTTCCCTCCCTTGGTGGTCTTCATCTTTCCTCCCGCCCTCTGACCTCCGGCGACGGAGCGAGCGAGCTGCAGCGGCGGCGGGAGATTTAGCCAAGAGAATGGAGGGGGAACGTCGCGGCAAACGTCGACGGGACAGGGTTCGGGTCGGCGTGGCTTGTGCCCTGCGTCTTACGAGCCGGAGGGGCAACCTGGTCCGACCTATTGGGATGCGGTTAGAACAATCCTAGCAGACTCTTCTTATCCAGCGGATTGTTAAAACCGATATACTTCCTTCGTTTTCATTTAATCCGCATATTAGCTTTAGTTAAAGTCAAGCTTGGTAAACTTTCACAAAAATATTAACCTATGAAATAACAAATCAATGTCATTAAATTTATTATTGAATATATTTTCACATCATATAGATTTGTTATAGTAAATTTTATATATATTTTTATAAATTTGGTCAAATTTTACAAAGTTTGACTATAGTCAATTCTAATATGCAGAGTAAATAAAAACGAAGGGAGTACTATAAGGGTTAAAAAAGGACCGTGATAAGTAGCCAAGCCTTCGGGCCAGCTTTTGCGTTTTTCAGTTTTTAAAAAGTTTTATATTTCAAATAAAAATTCTAAATAAATTTCTGTTTTCACCATTAAATCCGTCGCGAAAAAATCTTCGAAACTAGATCTCATATTGATATGTTTCAACAACTTTTTTGGGGGTTAAAAATTGACATGTATTGCACTTAAATTGACATGTTGTTTGCACTAAAATTACCATCATTTGCTTTAAATACATTTTTTGCACTTTTTCTTCAACGTTCTATGTAAATTTGCGTAATTCATAAACTAAAATTTTATAAATTTACCTTGGGTAAACACATGTTTATTTTGCCATGACAAAAACACATCTTAAATTGTCATGACGAAAGATTGCCATGAGCACAAAAAGGAAATAGTTTGTCATTTGTAGATACAAAAAACTTGAGATGCTGATAACTACCACATGTGTGGCGCGAGTACATGGCAACCCCTGATGTTTTTTTATGGCAAGTTTAGTAATGTGAGGGTGGCAATTTCAAAGTTATAGATGTTAATCCTGCGAATAATAATTGTCATGTCCTATGAGTAAAAATTGTCATGTCCTATGAATAAGAATTGCCAAGTCCTATGAATAAAATTTTCATATATAGGAGTCACTTCCGCCCATACTTTTTTAGATGCTAATTTTAGGTGTACGTAAATGACAATTATTAGCCAAAGTTACCATGTATTTAGTGAAGTTGCCATGTTTTAGCAGAAGTTATCGTCTCACATGTGTTAAAGTTGCCACCAAAGCGCGTGGGCTTGCCATTTTCCACCCACACTTGTGGCACGTTTTTATGTCAATGTTGATAACTACCACATGTGTGACACGAGTACATGGCAATCCCTGATGTTTTTTATGGCAAGTTTATTTATGTGAGGGTGGCAACTTCAAGTTGAAGACGCTAGTCCTGCGAATAAGAATTGCCATGTCCTACGAATAGAAATTGACATGTCCTATGAATAAGAATTGTCATGTTCTATGAATAGAAATTGTCATGGGCACAAAAAAGAGTCGCCGCCAGAGCAGCACCACACCGTCGATAAACTCTTCACCCCCCGATCCATGCCCCCTCCCCCACCGTCACGCATTGAGATGTTAAGTTGTCATGGCGAAATATATGTTAAATTTGACATGGACACAAAAATGAAATAGTTTGCCATTGGTAGATAAAAAAACTTGGGATGCTGATAACTACCAAGTTTTCTCTATCTACATGTGTGACACGAGTACATGGAAATCTCTAATATTTTTTATGGCAAGTTTAGTTATGTGAGGGTGACAACTTCAAGTTATAGACGCTAGTCCTGCGAATAAAAATTGCCATGTCCTATAAATAGAAATTGCCATGTCCTATGAATAGAAATTGCCAAGTCTATTCCACACCTTCGACAAACTCTCCACCCCCCCCCCCCCCGATCCATGTCCCCTCCCCCACCGTCACGCGTTGAGATGTGTAGGAGGATCTCCTCGACGCATTCGTAACCTAGGAGACCGTCATGTCACATACACCTCCCCCCGCTCCAGATATCTGCTCGGGGTCCATTGAGCATCACTGCAGCTCTCCCCAGTCATCGGCAGTGAGTCAAAAGGCGTTAAAATACAATGGTAGCTTTAAATCTATAAGAAAACAATAGATGGAAGAAATCACGACAACTTTAGTGTAAACAGGATGGCAATTTCGGTGTAAACAACATGACAACTTTTGGTTCGGAAAATAAAGTTCTCGAAACATATCAATATGACATCTAGTTTTGAAGATCTCGTCGAGACAGAGTTAATGGTGAAAACGGAATTTTAATCAGAATTTTTATTTAGGAGATAAAACTTTTTAAAATGGAAAAGACGCAAAAGCTGGCTATGCATGGATGGATTCTTTAAAATTGGTGCGCGTCGTATGTGGGGCGTTCGGGACGGGGGAGGCCGGCCGAACGTTCGGCGCTTACCATTATTGAAAAAATGTAGGTTAAGGGTTAAATCGACGCGGACGAATAGACCCGTAAAATCAAACAATAAAATAGCATATTATTTTAAATTTCTTTTTGACAATTTGTTTCCCTTTCTTTTCCTCTATCCAGTGGCCTACTTCCCCACCGCCACCGCTCTCCTCCTCATCCTTCTCCTATGAGTTCTCCTTTTTCAATCCAGAGCGACGCGGGCAAGCGGGAGCAGCGGTAGGGGCAGATTGGCGGGGGCGGACGGCGTGGCCCGACAGGGGCCGTCACGGGCAGGCGTGGCCTCGGGGGCGGACGACGCGGCCTGGCTGGGCGAACGGCACGGCCTGGAGGGGTCGGAAGGGGCGGACGCGGTCGGCCGGGGCGGGCATCGCGGCGACCTTGGATGGCAGGCCGGCCAACATGGGATGGACGGGCGGTGTCCCGGGACACGCGTACAACGCCCAAGGATGGGCGGAGCAGCACAGTCGATAGGCGAGTAGTCGGGAACGGGCGATTCACGAAGGTTTCAGTGGAAGTTGAGTTTCGCGAGCAGTTTTCTCCATATACGGGGCACGATCAGGTCGGAGGTCAGACCCTTGTTTCTACGAGGCGAGGAGGTAATTTACCGCGCCCCTTAAAAAAATAAGTATCGTTCGTGTTTACGGTATCTGTTCCGGCACATTTTCGCACGGAACTTTAAACTGACGTTTATTATAAGGGTTCACGGCTTTTAAAGGTCTGCTAGAGTTGCTCTAAGCGGTGTTCTGCGTCGATTTTACTGTGTGCCAAACCCATACAAGAGATCTCAGAGCCCGTAAACGCGTCGAACATCATCCATAAAGTCCCTCGATCCATAAAAGTTTTTAGGGGCGCCAAAAAAAATTCCCGCCGAATGGTGTATTCACTATTCATGCGAGCGACCCGGCAGGGCCCTGCATAGCGCGAAAACTGTTGGGCGGGAGGGACATTTCATTCCCGTGAGTTTCCCTCTCCTCTTCCTCAAGTGCCCATCGTCGCCGCCCCTTCCGCGCTCGCGTCTCCATCCCAGATCTGTTGCCCCCAACCTTTTGGAGTCGTCGGCCCTGCGCGAGTTGCTTTTATCGGACGAATCGATGCCGTCGTATCCATCAGGGAGTTGTTCTCCAGTCGTTTTAAAGCTCCACCTCGCCAATTCACAACGTGGCCATGTTTTTATTTCGATTTTAGATAGATTTTCTTTGACGAATCACTTAATGTTTATCTCGATAAGTGTCTTGACATAATTTCTACCTTGTATTGATTTGATATTGCTTATAATTTTAGACATGACGATTGAAGAGAAAATGAATTGGCACAACAGGCATCCAGCTATCATGCTAATCATGGTGTATTTTATATTGCTCAAGATCCGAAGCTGAGTTTGCCAACATAGGGGAGGTCAAACCGATGCCCACCGGTTCGGCCACTAATGGGAAATTATATGCAGGGGAAAGCAAGGATTGGAGGAAGTTTACTATTTGTTATTTGCAAGATTCTAGCAAAAGGGCGGACAATATGATTCAACGGATATCTTTGAGATTGATCTGGATATATGGGAATTATTGATGGATTTCTTATGGTATTATGTTCAAGTTCAGAAGGTTTCACCCAAGTCTGCATGAAGAGATTCAAACAAGCAATGGCCGGTATATTATTATGGCGCTAAGAACAAACATGGTCGATATATGATTATCGCCCCAAGCATAAAAATGGCCAGTATAGGATTATCTCCCTAAGCATAGATGGTTGATGAAGTGTTGACATTGTCCTTAGAACAAAGACGGTGCAAATTGTTTTTCGGCATGCAAGCTTTACCGAAAAACAGGGGGACATGTGTTGACACCGATTTTTGGCACGACAATGAACGTATATAAGATGACCTCAAATGAAGAATTGTTCAGCATGAAAAAGTTATGTATTATCAATATGAACATCTTTGAAGTTTGGGTCATCGTCATCCGATTTTATCTTGAGGGCTGAAACTATCTTTGAAGCAATCGGATTCTGGCATTCGGGGTACTATTCTGCTAATTAAGCCCCCCCAGAAAACCTAAAATGGAAAAATGTTCTACAAGAATTATTTTTCACATGTCGAGACGGTCGATTTTGATATTTGGAACGTCTAAATTCGAGTTCATATGAAAAAGTTAGAGCCAAATCTTACACTGCTACAGAACAAGGTCGGACCGTCCAGAATGCAACTCGGACCATCCGGATTAAATCTGTGATGACTCACAAGTGTAGGGGTTCTATCATAGCCTTTTCGAAAAGTAAGAGTGTCGAATCCAACAAGGAGTAGAAGGTAAAGACAAGTGACTTTGAGCAAGGAATAACTGCAGGCACTGAAAGGTAACTTTTTATGGGTTTTCGTCATAGTTGACAGGTAAATAAAAGGCAAAAAAGGTAAAAGATAAATAGGTGCAGCAAGTGGCCTAATCCTTTTGAACACAAAGGAAAGCCGAAAGGTTTCACTTATAAAAGCTAAAGCGCTCCTGAGGAGAGACGGGAAAGATAGTCAAGTTTCTTTCGCCATATTCCGTCAAGTAGTACATATTGTTTTGATGAGTGGTGTGTGGGTGAAACTATGCTAGCACACCGCCTAGACTAAGACAAGGGCACTCTTACAGTTAAACCTCTTGCAAGCATCCGCAAATACAAGAGATAAATTAAGGTAAACCTAACTATTGTTGGAAATATGTCCTAGAGGCAATAATAAAATTGTCATTATCATATTTCGGTGTTCATGATATATGTTTATTTTCCATGATTTATTTTGAAAGATAAAAGCCCCGAAGGACCTGGAATATGCATTAAATCGGCGTGGGAGTTACAGTTACAAAAGGGACCTCAAAAAAGTCCCTGGATTTTACAACAAACACCCTAAAAAGGATCACAAAAACGCGATCGAATCCATCGCCGCCTATGAACTTTGACCTCCGAACACGGCTACCTTCACCTCCACCGGGGATAGAACCACTTGGGGAAGCACCGACAATCACCACCGTGATGAGACCCGAAAGGATCCTCCGGTAAAGGAGGAAGAACAAGATCGAGAAACCTCCCTCGAGCGCAGCAGGGCTATCCCCATGACCAAAAATAGCACCGGCATAATCTCGCCACCGCTTAGGATCTGCTACAGGCACCGCAGATTCTGAGACCACCCAGGAGCAATTTTCCATAGATGCAGTCACGACAACACCTTCCTCCTCCCCCTCGCCACCACGGACGACCGGGAGCAGAAGCGGTGGCGCAGGACCACATCGACAGACAACCAAGCGCTTATTGGGGCTCGCCTCCAGCAGCTCCTCCTTGAATCTTGCCGTCAGCGACCGCTCGCCGCCGCGTAGATGCGGCAGAGCAGATGTAGAACCCTGGACACAACTCCATCCAGCAGCAACTCCGACCCTCCTCTTCATCCCCTCGCTACCACGACCGGCCAGAAGAAAAGGAAGCAGCAGAGAACCACCAAGAGAGAGGCAGCATCGCAAGACCTTATTCAGGGAGTCCCTTGAAAAAATGGTGCTCGGATCCTCCATCCACCGGAAAACAACAAGCAGCAAAAGAGACAAGGAGCACCAGATCTGGCCAAGAAGATCCGGCACCAAGCTCCAATCGACCGGCATAGCGCCAAGCAGCCAACATCTACCTAACCTAACTACTCCGACACCTTTTCTCCACCATCTTCGGGCGGCGTTGCCGCTTGAGAGGTCTTTGGATCGGTCCGGCCGCTCACGGGAGAAACTAAGACGAGGGGAGGGGAAAGGGGAGGGGAGAGGAGGGGAGGGGACGGGAGAGGCCTCGAAGCGGTTGGTCTCTGTCTATTTTCCATGATATAATTGTATTAACCAAAAACATAATGCATGCGTGGTTGCATAAACAACACCGGGTCCCTAGTAAGCCTCTATTATACTAGCTTGTTAATTAATGATGGTTATTGTTTACTGATACGTCCCAAACGTATCTATAATTTCTGCTTGTTCCATGCTTATATGGGTGCTATTGCTATGTGTTTTTCTACACTTTCATACATTTTTCAACATATTTGGACTAACCTACTAACTCAGTGCCCCAATGTCAGTTTCTGTTTGTTGTTGTCCATGCATTGCAGGAAAAATACCAATTATTAAATTGCTCGAAAAATTCCAGGAAAAAATATAAAAAAATCAGCAGTTCAGAAGCTTCCGGATGCCGGAAGGAGAGCCGAGGGGGGCACCCCCCTCCGGGGCGGCCAGGTGGCGCGACCCCACCCTAGGCCGCGCCAGGAGGCCACCCCGAGGGGTGGGAACTCCCCTCGAGCACCCTTTGGCCTATATTTAGCCCACATTACGTAAACCCTCGGGAGGCACTCCGTATCACGAATTTCACCACTGTTCCACCATCGCCGCGATCCCTAGATCGGGATCGCCAGAAGACCTTGTCAAGGCACCCTGCAGGAGGGAGGATCGATCTCCGGGAGCTTCTCCACTAATACGTCCCAAACGAATCTATAATTTTTTGCTTGCTCCATGCATGTTTTGGGTGATATTGATATGCTTTTGATACACTTTCATACACTTTTGATCATATTTGGACTATCCTATTAACTCGGTGCACCCCAGTGCCAGTTTATGTTTTCTGTTGTCTTTTTATTTCAGGTTTTCCCATTACTTAAAGTGCCAGAAAAATTCCGGGAAAAATATATAAAAATATCAGCATACCGGAAGCTTCCAGATGTCCGAAGGCGGGCCAGAGTGGCCCCACCTGGTGCCTAGGCGTCCAGGGGCGCGACCTAGCTTGGGGCCGCCCCGGGAGGCCGCCTGGACTCCCGGTGGGCCCCCTGGCTTCCCCCTTCGCCTATATATCTCTCTCGTCCTGAAACCACCGAGGGCCCTTTTTCGGGATCTCGCCTTTGTTCCGCCGTCGCCGCGCTTCAAAGATCAGGAGCACTAGAAGACCTCTTCCCGACACCCTGCCGGAGGGAGGATTGACCTCTGGGAGCTTCTCCACCACCATGGATGCTGCCCGGATGAGCCGTGAGTAGCCCACCTTGGACCATGGGTCCATGATCAGTAGCTATGTGATGTCCTCTCCCCCTCTTTTTTCTTCATGGATTAGACCTTATGAGCTGCCCTACATGATCAAGACACATATGTAATTTTTTCTGCTGTTGCTATGTTGAGTTTGCTGAGATCTGATGGATTATGAGATTATGTTCAGATTGTGATGAGTAATATATTTGGTTCTTCTCCTTTTATATTTGTGTTCTTGAGTAATTCTTGCATGTTCCCCGTTGCTATTTATTGCTTTGTCCAAGCAGTATGTAGTAACTCCAAGAGGGAGCGTTATCCATGATTGTAGGTCCATGTCCCCTAATGACTAGCTTGAGTTACAGAAACATAAGTCTAGGGGATGTGATGTTGCCACAAGGGGGAAAACAACGGTGCTTGTAACCGCGGTTGCAAGGATTGTTTACTTTACGCAAAGTTCTTTTAATGCAGTTGTCTGTTGCTTTGGGTTTACACTTTGGGTGGGGCTCGCAACTTAGTACCAGCGAGATGTTCTGGATAGATATATCAAGGTGGATGATTAGTAGTAGATGCAGATGGATTTCAGTCTACTTATCTTGGCGTACTGGCCATGCTTTTGAGCCTCTTCCTTTCTTTTGTAGCATAGTTAGCGTTGCGGTGCGGTTTTAATCCTGTCAATTGCCAAACTGTAATTTTTTTACCTCGCATAGGTGTTTATCGTCTTTTGGGAGAGAGACATCACTAGTGAACTTCATGGGACCCCGGTCCATATTTCCACCACTGTTTACACCCTCAATTTACTTCTTGTTCTACTTTCTAATCGCAATTACCTTTTATCTCTTGTGTTTGATCCTTTGTAAACGGCAAGGCCGGAGAGATTGACAACCTCTCTGTACTCGTTGGGAGCAAAGTTATTTGTTCTGTGTGCAGGTCCAGGTAAAGTAAGAAACCTCGGTTGTGAACGATGCCATTGTTCACTTTACCACCTACTTGTCGTCGTCGAAGTCCTACTACAAACCTTGGTATCTTTGCCAAGGGAAATTTGTTACTACGCTACATTTAAACCTTCCACTTGGGGTAGCCAATGAGGGGAACTACACGCCTTCCATCAAGCAATTTCTGGCGCCGTTGCCGGGGACTTCGCTCTTCAAGATAGGGGAGTTGCACGCTATCTTTTATCTTTGCTTTTTAGTCTTGTTAGTTTACCTTTCAGTTTTTTCTTTAGTGTCCTTTATCAAAAATTAGAAAAAAAATTGCTTGTCTTGCTTACTGCTACTATGGGTACCACTGAAAACACCAAGTTGTGTGACTTCACTAGTCACAACAACAATGATTTTATCTGCACTCCTGTTGCTACACCTGCTACTTCAGCAACTTCTTATGAAATTAAACATGCTTTGTTGAACCTTGTTATGAGAGAACAATTCTCCGGTGCTGGAGATGATGCTGCTTTACACTTAAATAATTTTGTTGAGCTTTGTGATATGCAAAAGTATAAAGAATTAGAAGGTGATATTGTTAAGCTTAAGCTTTTTCCTTTCTCCTTGAGAGAAGGAGCTAAAATCTGGTTTCAATCCTTGCCTAGGAATAGCATAGATTCTTGGGATAAGTGCAAGGATGCTTTTATTGGGAAGTATTACCCACCTGCTAAGACTATCCAATTGAGGAGCAATATTATGAATTTTAAGCAATTGGATAATGAACACGTTGCCCAAGCTTGGCAACGTATGAAATCTCTTGTTAAGAAATATCCTACACATGGTTTGACTAATTGGATGGTTATCCAGACTTTTTATGTAGGCTTGAACTTTACCTCGCGAAACCTGTTAGATTCAGCCGCGGGAGAAACCTTTATGTCAACAACACTTGGTGCTGCCACAAAACTTCTAGATGAGATGATGACCAACTATTCCCAATGGCACACCGAAAGAGCTCCAATAGGTATGAAGGTAAACTCTGTCGAGGAGATCTCCTCCCTAAAGGAAAACGTTGACTTGATCATGTCTTCACTTACCAAGCAAGCTCCTATTGATCCTCATGATGTTCCTTTAAATTCCTTTGTTTCCCAAGATCAAGTTGATGTGAACTTTATCTCTAGAAACAACTTCAACAACAATGCTTATAGGAGTAATTTTGGTAGCAATCCTAGACCGTTCCCATCCAACAACTATGGGAACAAGAACCCTTATCCTAGCACCAAGAACTCCACTTCTGAAGAGGAATTTATCACTAGCCAAAAAGCCTTCAACAAGAGAGTAGAAGAAAAATTAGACAAATTAGATAATCTCTCTTTGAATGTATACAACATAGCCCATGATGTTGAGATGCTTAAACTTAGAACTTCTCCCCTCGAGGAGAGGAAGACCACTACTATTAATGCTATCCAAATGCAAATTAATGAAAATATTAGGATGATGGCTAAACTTGAAGAAAGATGGGCTAGAGAAAAGGAGGAAGAAGATAGAATTAAGAGCCTTCCTACACACCATACCATTGCTACTATCCAAGTTGTTGAGGATACTCAAACTCTTAGCACCCAACATACCCCTAGTCCCATTGGACCCATTAATGGTGATGCTATAACCTCAACTGTAGAAGAAGAAACTCCTATGAACATAGAAGCTTTCAAACAAGTGAGCCTAGATGACACCACTACCACCTTTGATAGTAGTGACATTGATTTTGATAGTTGTACCCTTTCTGAAGTTATTAGTTTACTACACCAAATGTCTAGAGACCCCCACACTAGCACACTAAATGTTGCCTTCATGGAGCATATCACTAATGCTCTCATTAAAGCTAGGGAGGTGAAGCTGTTGGGGCGTGCGGTACGCTACTCTAGCGCAAATCAAAATTTTCTACCGCGCACAACCAAGATCACTGCTACTGGAAATGAACTACGTGATAAGGGATTACCACTAGACGCGCAGTCACGACAGCGGAAGGAGAGTTGGCGACGCGCGTCGGCGGCTTCTCCTCGAATCCCGCGAACCGATCCCTCGTACCCATCTCACGAACGGAGTCCCACGATCCGATTCCGCGAACAGTTCGTCCAAGCGCCGCAGGTGCGACGCTTCCAATGGATGCGCACGTACAAGGAGGAGCGCCAGGCGGCGGACTGCTAGGTCCGGCGGCTCAGCCTGGAGGTGGAGAGGCGGCTAGGGTTGTGGTCTAACCACTACCCCTTCGGGGTTCGCCCTAGCCCTTATATAGGCGCCCGTGGAATGGCCTCAACCCTTGAGGCAATCCAAACCCTCCATCCATATTCCATTCGGATCACATCCGAATGGGCTCCTTTCCCCTTAGGTGCGCGACCCTATAGGTTCACGTACACATGGTCACGTCCCGGATCACATCCGGTTCGATAGTCGGTAGCGGTTCCTAGAAGAACGTGCCGAATCCCATATATGCGTAAAGTCATAAGACGAACCATTACAAAGTGTCATATGGAACATTCATCTTGCCTCACGATATATGTTGTCAAGCTCAAGGTGAGTACTTGTCACCCTTGTGATAGCTTGACCACTCTTCTCGAAACCGTGATACAGATTCCTGAACCGGATTAACAATTAACCCATGTCACATGGCCATGATTTCTGAATCTTATCACTCGAGAGGGCCCTGAGAATATCTCTCCAAGGTGGAGGGGCAAATCCCATCTTGATCAACCATGTCTCGCGGCATGTATCATGACTCACCCGTAAGCTACATTTATAACTACCCAGTTATGGTGTAGCGTTTGATAGTTCCTAAGTGAGTCATTCCTCATCCCTTGAACATGCGAGGACCTCATGTCTAGGACATGGCATATACATTTTATTGAGACTAACAGATGACAGTATCTCGCTGCGTCTCAAAGTGGGTCTCTGTCCAACTCAGTGATCCCATCACTAAGTCCATACTATCGATAACATCTCTATGCTCATGACTTGTGAAACATAGTCATCAACCGAATCATATACTAGTCAAGGATATGTGTCCTCATAACCTTATCAACTAGGGACCATTAGAACAATCGTCATAGAATATATAGTCTCACAAATAAGTCACATACTTATTGATACATATCAGTGATGATGTTCAAGGACAATACAAATAACTCATGAATACATAAGGAGATAACATCATAACATGATTGCCTCTAGGGCATATCTCCAATAGTCTCCCACTTGCACTAGAGTCAATCACTTAGGAATCTAAGGCCCATGGCTCTCACGTATACTTCATGCTTCGACATCGGGAGATGCTTCGTCAAAGGATCGCCAACGTTTGCATCCGTGTGTACTTTGCATACATTGATATTACCACCATCTACAAATTTTTGTATGAGATGATAACGCCTTTCTATGTGCTTGGATTTCTGGTGATGCCTTGGCTCCCTGGCCTGTGCGATGGCACCACTATTATCACAATAGAGGTCCAACGGGTTCGCCGAGTCTGGAACCACACCAAGTAGGGTAATGAAATCCCATATCCAAACACCTTCCTTTGAAGCTTCAGAAGTTGCAAGGTACTCAACTTCTGTTGTAGAATCAGCTAGCGTCTCTTTCTTGTAACTTTTCCAGCTCACTGCACCTCCGTTCAGAATGAACACATAACCAGATTGCGAATGAAAGTCATCCCTATCGGTTTGGAAACTAGCATCGGTGTAACCCTTTACAATGAGCTCATCATCACCTCCATAAACTAAAACATATCCTTAGTCCTTCTCAAGTACTTTAGGATGCTCTTAAATGTTGTCCAATGGCTCTCGCCTAGATTAGGCTGGTATCTGCTCGTAGCACTTAGAGCATAGGAAACATCTGGACAAGTACATACCATAGCATACATGATAGACCCGATGGCCGAAGCATACGGAATCTTATCCATGCGTCTTTTCTCATCAGGAGTCGATGGGCCCTGAGTCTTGCTTAGATGAATGCCATGTGACGCAGGCAAGAACCCTTTCTTAGCCTCATGCATGTTGAACCTTTTCAACACCTTATCAATATACATACTCTGGCTTAATCCAATAAGCCTTTTTGATCTATCTCTATAGATCTTGATTCCCCAAATGTAAGCTGCTTCGCCCAAGTTCTTCATTGCAAAACTATTTTTCAATGAGTCCTTGACAGCTTCAAGCATTTGAATGTCATTCCCAATCAGTAATATGTCATCCACATATAAGACTAGAAATACGATAGAGCTCCCATTAAACTTCTTGAACACATAAGGTTCCTTTTCGATCTCGATGAAGCCAAATGATTTGACAACCTCTTTAAAATGAATATTCCAACTCCGAGATGCTTGCTTCAATCCATAAATGGATTTCTGAAGTTTGCATACTTTACTAGCATTCTCTGGATCGACAAAACCCTAGGGCTGTATCATACACATGTCCTCTTCTAGATTTCCATTAAGGAAAGCTGTTTTGACATCCATCTGTCAAATCTCATAATTGAAATAGGCAGATATAGCTAGAATAATCTGAACCGATTTAAGCATCGCTACAGGAGAGAAGGTCTTATTGTAGTCAATTCTTTGAACTTGTCGAAACCCCTTCGCGACAAGTCGAGCTTTATGGATTTGAACATTTCCATCCATATCAGTTTTCTTCTTAAAGATCCATTTGCACTCAATGGTTCTTGCACAATTTGGCAGATCAACCAAGTTCCAAACTTGATTGTCATCCATGGACTTTAACTCGGATCTCATGGCCTCAAGCCATAACTTGGAATCTGGATCCACCATTGCTTCCGCATATGTCAAAGACTCATCGTTTTCCAACAACAATACATTGCTTGTATTACGCAACCTTTCTGACCTTCGTGGTGCGGGTGCTACTTCAACCACGGGTTCACTGACTGGCTCTGCCGTAATAGCATCACTTGCCGTGTCTTCCACGAGTGGTTTATGTCGAACCTCTTCGAGTTGCACCGTACTCCCACTAGCCTTCCTAGTGAGAAACTCTTTCTCAGGGAAGGTACCGTGTTGAGCGACAAACACTTTGCCCTCTTGTCGGTTGTAGAAGTAATACCCTAAGGTTTCCCTTGGATATCCCACGAATATGCACTTATTCGATTTGGGTGCGAGCTTGTCCGACTGAAGTCGCTTGACAAATGCTTCACAACCCCAAATCTTTAGAGAAGACAAACTGTGACGCTTCACAGTCCATATCTCATATGGTGTCTTATCTAAGGATTTAGATGGTACTCTGTTTAGTGTGAAAGCTGCAGTTTGTAGAGCATAACCCCAAAATGCCAATGGTAGATCTGACCGACTCATCATCGATCGAACCATGTCCAACAAGGTACGATATCTCCGTTCCGACACGTCATTTCTCTGCGGCGTTCCAGGAGGAGTAAGTTGTGGAATAATTCCACGACTCTTTAGATGATCATCAAACTCTTGACTCAGATATTCACCTCCACGGTCTGATCGCAGAAGTTTGATCGTCTTGCCGAGTTGATTCTCTACTTCATTTTGGAACTCCTTGAACTTTTCAAAGGTTTCCGACTTGTGCCTCATCAAGTAGATATATCCATATCTGCTCAAGTCGTCGGTGAAAGTCACGAAGTACTGGTAACCACCTCTAGAAGTCGTGCTCATTGGTCCACATACATCAGTATGTATGAGTTCCAACAAGTCAGACGCCCTCTCACAACTCTTTGCAAAAGGTGTTTTGGTCATCTTTCCGAGTAGGCATGATTCGCATGTCTCGAATGATTAAAAATCAAACGAATTTAAAATTCCATCATCATGGAGCTTCTTCATGCGCTTTTCACTAATATGACCAAGCCGACAGTGCCAAAAGTAAGTTGTATTCAGATTGTTAGGTTTAAGCCTCTTGGCATTTATATATAGACAGATTCACCTTCAAGATTCAAAATGAATAACCCATTCACAACGGGCGCCAATCCATAAAACATCTTATCAAATATATAGAACAACCATTGTCCTTAATAATGAATTCATAACCTTGTCTCATCAAACATGAGGCAGAAATAATGTTTCAACTTAACGATGGAACATAATAACAATTATCAAGCTCCATTACAAATCCAGAAGGTAAATTAAGTTGCATGGTGCTGACGGCTAATGCAGCAACTCTTGCTTTATTCCCGACGCGTATGTCAACTTCTCCTCTTGCGACATCCCTACTTCCTTTTAGTCCCTGCATCGAGTTGCAAATGTGAACAACCGATCCGGTATCATATACCCAAGAACTGTTAGAAATGTATGTAAGATAAATGTCTATAACATATACAACAAGTGTACCTATAGAATACGTACTCCCACTGCTCTTGCCCTTGTTGGCGAGCCACTTGTTGCAGTTCCTCTTCCAGTGACCATTCTCCTTGCAATAGAAGCAAATGGTCTCTGCGTCAGGTCCAAGCTTAGGCACGGGGGCTGGAGTCAGGATCACATCCTTGTCCTTGCCCTTTGCGTTAGCCTTCTTCTTGGTCCATGACTTCTTGAACTTGGCCGTGTTCTGCACCATCAACACTTGATGCGTGCCCTTCTTAATGTCCTGCTCTGCTATCTTAAGCATCCCATGCAATTCAGTGGGCTTCTTTTCCATGCCATGCATATGAAAGTTCGTAATGAATGAGTTATAGCTTGGCAGAAGAGAACCGAGAATTGTATCTGTAGCTGACTTGGGAGTCAACGAATGCTCAAGACGATCCTTAGCTTGCATGTACCCCATCATTTCGATGACATGTGGGCTCAGTGGATCACCCTCTATCAGCTTGCAATCCATCAGGGTTCGCCAGACGTTGAACCTTTCGGTCCTAGCCTGAACCTGAAACATGCCCTTAAGACTCTCGATCATATCGAAAGCCCTAATGTCTTCGAACTGCTGCTGCAGCTCGGGCTCCATAGAAGCCAGCATGAGGCAGCTGATCTCAGTAGACTCATCCTTGAGTTTATGATAGGCATTCTTAGCAGCAACGGTGGCATTATCAGCCGGTTCCTCTAGAACATTTTCCTTTTTATCATGCTTGAGAACAATTCTCAGATTTCTATACCAGGTGGTAAAGTTTGTTCCATTCAATTTATCTTTCTCAAGGATGGATTTGAACGCAAAATTGGTAACTGGAGCAGGTGGTGCCATTGATCTACAACATAAAATGCAAAATACTAAGACATGTATTCATGAAGAGCAATTCATATTAAACACTTTAATAATATTACTCCCACTAAGTTCAACATCCCTCTAGTTGACACTAAGTGATCCAGGATCTGATGGAGCGAATTGACTAGTGAGCTTTTGCATCACTGCTAGCCGACTCGATCTACCGGTAAGCAACTCCTTGCTAATCGCATCAACCATACGACTCTTGTTTGTTGATGCACATCACATACTTATACACGCGAGATATGATAATTGCTTCTCGCCCTTCGTTGGTTACCCCAAGTGGAAGGTGAGATGCAGCGTAGCGGCAAGTTTCCCTTGGTGAGAATACCAAGGTTGAGTATCGACCAGTAGGACTCCTCATGATAAGTAGGTGTCAGCGGCGCAACTAACGTGGACCTGCACACAACACAAATAACTTTGCTCCCAATGAAGTTCAGAGAGGTTGACAATCTTTCCGGTCTTGTTGTTTACAAAGGATCAAACACAAGGGGTAATGATAATGATAGCAACTAAAAGTAAAAGCTAAAAAGTAAACAAGCGTGTAAATAGTGATGAGAATATGTACCGGGGTCCCATGATGTTCACTAGTGACGTCTCTCTCCCAAAAGACGATAAAACTGCTATGCGAGGTAAACAAATTACAGATGGGCAATTGACAGGACTATAAACGCACCGCAATGCTAACTATGCTACAAAAGAAAGGAAGAGGCTCAAAAGCATGGGCAGTACGCCAAAATAAGTAGACCGAAATCCAACTACATCTACTACTAATCATCCACCTTGATATATCTTTCCAGAACATCTCGCTGGTATTAAGTTGCGAGCCCCACTGAAAGTGTAAACCCAAAGCAACCGACAACTGCATTAAAAAGCACTTTGCGTAAAGTAAACAATCCTTGCAACCGCGGTTACAAGCACCGTTGTTTTCCCCCTTGTGGCAACAACACATCCCCTAGACTCATGCTTCTGTCACTCAAGCGTGTCATCAGGGGGCATGAACCCACAATCGAGCATAACGTTCCCTCTTGGAGTTACTACCTACTACTTGGCCAAAGCAATAAACAGCAACGGAGAACATGCAATAATTACTTAGGAACAAAAATATAAAAGATAAGAGCCAAATATATATCTCTATCACAATCTGAACATAATCTCATAATCCATCAGATCCCATCAAACTCAGCATAGCAACAGCAGAAAGATTACAAATGTGCCTCAATCATGTAGGGCAGCTCACGAGGTCTAAACCATGAAGAACAAAGAGGGGAGGAGAACATCACATAGCTACTGACCACGGACCATGGTCCAATGGAAACTACTCACGGCACATCGGGGAAGCGTCCATGGTAAAGGGGAAGCTCCCGGAGGTCGATCCTCCCTCCGGAAGGGTGCCGGGAAGAAGTCTGCTGGCGCTCCCGATCTTGGAAGCGCGGTGGCGGCGGAACAGAGGCGAGATCGCGAAAAAGGGTTCTCTTCTCAGAAGTTTCACGTCACGGGGAATATATAGGCGAAGGGGGCAGCCAGGGGGGCCACCAAGGGTCCAGGCGCCCCCCTGGCGTGGCCAAGCCCTAGGCCGCGCCAGGTGGCCGCCTGGGCACCTGGTGGTGGCCCCCTCCTTCGGGGTTCTGGAGGCTTCCGATGCGCTGATTTTTTATCCGATTTTTCCTGATTTTTTGGAGCACTTTTAATATGAGGGAAACCTGGAACAAAAATACAGCAGAAAACAAAAACTGGCCCTGGGGTGCACTGAGTTAATAGGTTTGTCCAAATATGATCAAAAGTGTATGAAAGTGTATCTAGATCATAGCAATATCACACAAGACATGCATGGAGCAAACAGAAATTATCGATACGTTTGGGACGTATCAACATCCCCAAGCTTAATTCCTGCTCGTCCTCGAGTAGGTAAATGATAACAAGCATAATTTATGTGGTGACATGCTAGCAACCATATAAGAGCTTTGAAAAGTAAGGCAATCAAGGTATGTGATTCAATTCAAGTCGTAACATGCAAGATTCTATATTAACATTGAAACAAGTAACAAAAGAACATTAGGTGCAAGAGCTCTCGTTGTCCGTGACTTGAATGTCTCCAAATGGTGTTTGAGTGCAAGAAGGGGGATAGGGAATACGAGAAAAAAGTATTTTTGTTGAGAACTCAATCTACTAAAGTTTCACACTTGGTCTTCTTTGGAATCTTATCTTGACTCGTCCCCAGACCACTAGCCAGGTACAAGTCAATTTGATCCACTCCTTTTTGATATTTTGAGCACTCATTCAATGGATGAGCGTAAGCACGAGAGTTAACACTTAGAATGGAAAAGAGAGAAATATGGTGGAGGAGGAAGACAAAAAGGTGAGAAAGGGTCGGATCAATGAGGACAATCATCGGCGAGAAGGGCAAATGATAGATATGATGTGAGGAGTAGGGATTGCCATGCAACGGATGCACATATGAGCTGAAAAGCTCTCCAATGGAACTAGTGGGGGTGCATCTAACTTGCTCTCTCATGAAGACCTAGAGCTCTTTTGAGGAGGCTCATCCTTGGAATATGCAAGCCAAGTTCTATAGTGTGAAGTTCCCCACATAGCTATATGCATGAATGATCATCTCTATGGATTACAAGGATAAGAGGGAGTACTAGTGTGGATCTTTCAAAAGGATAGTACTGTTTCCCCTTTATCTCTTTTTATTTTTATTTTTCTCTTTTTTTCTCTTTTTTTGGTGGCCTCAATGGCTCTTTCTATTTAACTCTCATTTGTCCTCTTTGGGATCTTTTATTTTGTCCACTTTGGGATCTTTTCCTCACTTAAGGGAAACACTCTAGTTTACAAGAGGGTATATAAGATCTTTCATACTTTCCAAGGTACTCAAATCATATAGAAGATGTAGCTATCATGATGTATGCAATGTATGTCGCTGCCAGTGTAGCAGGAACATGTATGACATGAAGATCAAGTCATGAAGAGGTGGAAGTTGCATGTCAATAAATCTCGGAAAGGCTATGGAAATGCCTTGATAGGTAGGTATGGTGGTTGTTTTGAGGAAGGATATAAGGAGGTTTATGATGACGGAGCGTATCATGCCAAGGGTTTGGATGTACCGGCGAAGGTGGAAGCCAACTCTCAGAGTGAGAAGAAGGCAATGCACGGCACGGGAGAGGCTGGCAAATATGAGGAGGTGGAAGTGTCAACTTTCAATACTTACATTAGTCCGAAGAACTCATGCACTTATTATCGGTACCTCTCAATCTAATAAGGAGGTTCACAAAGAGTCAAGTACCCCGAGGAGGAGTGTATGGGGGTTTGGTTATCCTTTCGCATCCTCGACTCATGGTACATGAGTGTACTCTAATATCCGATACCTCCAAAGATTAGCGATCCATCTAGTAGCTAGAGTTCTCAACTAGTTTTTGTAGGTTTTGAAAATACACACGGATTTCCCAAAATACGACACCTATCACTAATAGGCTAGAGCTCTTGACACCAAAAGTTCAAACATTACTCACATCAATACCTCAAACTGTTGCAAGTTACTACAAAAATTAAATAGCAACCTCAATTACCTACTTTCAAGACAAGACACAACTCAGTGAAACAACCAACTCTCTTAACAAGGTAAACATGAAAACTAAAGAGAGTTCCAGCAACAAACTAAACAAAAGCCAAGGCTCTTGCTAAAGACAAACTAAAACTAAAACTAAACTTGACAGTAGCTACGAAAAGATAAAGAACACACAATAACAAAAAGATAGGCATGAAAAATCCTATGATGTGTTATAGATTGGAGTGGAGCGTCTTTCTCTCCCCCCAAAAAGTAAGATGGGGTCTAACTTGTTATGAACAGCAAGCAAAGCTAAAGAAAACGAAAAATAAAACCTAAGAGCGAGACGCTCCAAGCATAGCACATAACGCATGAAGTGATAAAAATATAGTGAGATGAAGGACAACTTGATGATTTTTGATGGAGAAGGGGATGCACGGGGGCATCCCCAAGCTTAGACGCTTGAGTCTCCTTGAATATTTATTGGGGATTCATGGGGACATCCCCAAGCTTGAGCGCTTGACACTCCCGGATCTTCTTTCATCATCTTCCATCACACATTTGAAAACTCCGTTCATACATAACTCATCATAAGCTGATTAGAGAGGTTAGTACCCTTAATAAAATAATTTTCCCCCACTGGATATAAAGATATTATTGAAGAGATACCGTTCCTCAAGATTTCCAAAAGGTTTTTGCAAAGAAAAAGCAAGCTTAAGGTTTGCAAAAGTAAGGAGAGACAAAATGTGGCAGAATCTGTGAAAAACAGAACATCAGGTAATAGAGAATTTTTTCGGGGTACTTCTGAAACTCAAATAAAAAAACTCAGAACATAAGAAAGTTTAATAATTGTATAGAGCCTTTTGTGTAAAAAATTCAGCTCAAAAATATGAATTGGTGATTTGTTCCGATTTTTTCCGTCAAGAAGACAGAATCTGTTTTCTGGACAGCATGTCACAACTTTTGCTTCTCTTATCATAAGAGGCTATAACTTGGCACAAAGCTTGAAAATAAAGATACAATGATGTTGCTACAGTAGTAAAAATCATCAAGACCACTAAAAACAGAAGTAAAAACATCTTGGGTTGCCTCCCAACAAGCGCTTTCTTTTACGCCTTTAAGCTAGGCATAAGGCAAAAGAAGAATCAAGTTTTATCAAGAGAAAGAGAGTAGCTAGCCCGTGTAACGGACTCAAATGGTAACTTGATTTTCTTTATAGGGAAGTGTTCCATTCCCTTTTTGAGGGGGAATTGAAATTTTATATTCCCCTCTTTCATGTCAATGATAGCACCAACGATGCGAAGAAAAGGACGTCTCAAAATAATTGGACATAAAGGTTCACACTCTATATCCATAATGATAAAATCAACGGGAACATAGTTGTCATTGACAATGATAAGAACATCGACGATCTTCCCCAAAGGTTTCTTTACGGAAGAATCAACGAGACGAACACCAAAAGAAAAAGAGTCAAATGGTTTCAATTCAAACATATCATACATTCTTTTGGGCATGACAGAAGTACTAGCTCCAACGTCACATAAATCATAGGGTCCCAACCATCATCTAGCTTCCTAGGTATGGAGGCTTCTATCCTAAGCTTGTCCTCCCTAGCTTTGATGAGAGCATTTGTGATATGCTCCGTGAAGGCAAGATTGAGTGTGCTAGTGTGGGGGTCTCTAAATATTTTGTGTAGCAAGATAATGACTTCTGAGAGGGTGCAACTATCAAAATCAATATCACTACTATCAATCACTACTGGAAAAAGGGCTCTAATGGCGCACCTAATTTGGCTACTAATGGTGCACATATGGTGCGCCATTACTAGCACGCCATTAGTAAGTGATAGTAATGACGCACATCTGGTGCGCCATTACTATCCTGGATACTAAGTGCGCCATTACTGAAGCCAGTGGTGCGCTATTTTTGTTACTGCTACCACCACATGTGTGTATTGTGATCTGAATCACTAATGGCGCACTCTCAGGAAGTGCGCCATTACTTTGTTTCTGTACATGCGCCACTGACGTACTGTATGTGCGCCATTACTATGAATATTAGGATTTTTTCTTTTGCTTTTCTGTATTTGCATAGGTTACAAACATATATAAACAACACATATTTATCGAATACAATATAAGATTAGTCTCCAAATACAACGGAAGATTAGTCTCCGAATTCAAAATACCGAACAAAGTTAGAACATTACAAGTCTCGAGTAGCGAGTTTGTCTTCACATTACAAGTCACTATCTAAACTACCATGCCATTGAAGAAGAGGGTGGCGCTCACGATGAGCATCATTGTGACCAAAGTGATCTTCATCCGGTTCCTCCTCCGCTCCCTCCTCTCCCCCGCTAGATAGCACGCGTATCTAGCTTCCGCCTCCGCCCTTGTGGGGTACCCTTTGTAACTGTTACCGCTAAAACGGTGAACCTATCTCCGACAATCCTCCCAGTCGTCATAGACTCCGGGAATCCTACCAATGTACACGACATACGACGACATCTGCTTTATGCACTGGACAAACAAAACGTTAAGAGGAACATACATATACAACAAAATTAAGGACCAAAGAAAGAGAAAAGCAACACACATTAATAGCACACGGTTCATGGTCGTAGTAATAAATAGCATCGACTACATATAAGTTGAATGATGACTGTTTAAACTAAGGAGACATACGTACATACAAGTTCATAAAAGTTTATACAACACACGAGCTCGCGTCGATAGTCCAAAACTACATAGCTAGGTGCACGAGCATCAATACTTTTGACTCCGCTCATGGGCCGGAGCGTTGGTGAAGCCACCGTATTTCGTGATGGTCATGAATGAGCGATCGCCGTCAGCCTGCAATCTTAGCATTGTATCTATTTCAAGGTTGGACAGTTGATTGTTGAGGTAGAACTCCCCCGTGTTATGAAGGACATCTTCAGAGATGATTCCTGCCAAGTCCGACTGGATGCGAAAGAATTCTTGTCTGAGGTCGGCGTCTTGGATTTCCGACAAGCGTTTGGCCTAGTGCTTGAGATGAGCTGGCAGCGTAAGCTGCTGTTGGTCCTGTACGAACGCCCGCATGTGATGCAAGGCGTAGTAGGCATCCTTCTGACCGCCAGGCGGCTGCTTGACGCAGGCAAACTTTGTTACGTGAGTGAACACGTGCGCGCCGTACCTAACAACTTCCTTCTTGAAGGCGACTCCAGATTTGGAGTAGCGCGAGAGAGCCTCATCGAGAACTTTTTTGATATTTGTGTAGTCTTTGTTCGACTCACGGTCCGGGTCGAAATACGTGGCCATGGACCATTTCGGGCTTAGAGCAATGAGTGTGCACTTTGTTTCATCACTGCACACAACACGAATGTTAGGAGGAAAAGAACGACCGAAATCTAAGCAACCTCATGTACGTTACGGGGACGTGAGGGGATGACTTACTTGGGAAAGTAAGGCATGAGGAAGTTGTCCTTATCCTTGTTCGCTAGAATGACGTCTTGGAGGTAATCACTAGCGAGTCGCCGGTCCCCGGGGCTGGTCAAGAGCTTGGCACGCATGTATAATGGGTCGACTATAACGATCTCCGGGGTCTTTTCTCTAATGATCCGCATCTCCATACTGCGCGCAAATAGCCGAACGAATGTGTAGTGCAGCGGAAAAAGGTGAAACATAGCGAAGATGTCATCAAACCGCAGGAAGATCACACGTCCGATGTCGCAAGAAACAAAGCCCTTTCCCTCTGGCACCCTGGCGGGAAAACCGGGTATGCCACATCATTCTCTCTAGGACGTCGCGTCTCTGTATTCAGAACAATGTCATGCAGACTCTTCATAGCACCGGTTGCAGCATCGAGCATTGCAGTAGATAGCATCGGCCTACCCGCCACATGCACCCTCGACATGATTCCGTCGGGTCTTGGTGGCCCGTCTTAAGCACGGATCATCGGTGCCGGCTGGCTCGTAGTAGTGGGACCCTTCTTCCTTCTTGCCCGTCCCTTCTGCTTCTTTGGCTTCTCATGTAATGGGACCTTTACCTTCTCAGAGACCGCCTTCCTGAGTGTGTTGGAGCTGATAATATTTCGCGCCTCGGACGTCTCAGCCTCGGTGAAGGCGGCAGCTGGAGGCGTCTCTTGAGAACAGAACAGTCGATGCTTATTGTTGCAATTTATCTCCGTGCTACGAGATGGGCGGTGAGAGTCGTTTGCACCAAGGTTGGGTTCTTGAGAAGCAGGAAGGAAAAGCTCATCCATCTCGCACCCACCATGTTCCTCGAAGAACTCATCGACATGGGCAAGTAGTGTGTTGGTGTTGGTGTTGCTCCGATCTTTTGCCACATCCATGTCTGTGGGGTGGTGGCCCGGATCAGCTGATGGCGTTGCAGCGGTCTTGCCATGGCTTGGCGCCATCACGACTGGCGGTGGGGTGGAGTAGCTCCCCACCCCCAAACGAATCTGGCACTTTGGCCAAAGCAAGTTCCAGCTCAAGTAGCCGCGGAGGTCCATCACTTCTTTGTCGTCGGCTCCAGGGGGTCGATAGGGAGGTAACAATTCATCGTAGCCATCCAGCACCTGAACTAGTTGAACCCTATACAAGGTGGTTGGCATCGGATTACCATGGAACACGCAGTTGCCCGTTTGAACGATTCTGCCCACGGCAATATCGACCAACTCCTTGTCCACGAAGTGCAGGAGAGTGCATGGAACGTTGGCGGCGCCCTGCGAAAACATGTAGGGCGTCAAGGAAGCCCAGTCAAAGGAAAAAGAAGATGAAGTCATCGGCCGAGGCTTAGTTACCATGATGGCGTTGAGCTCGGCTAATGTCGATGGACCGCCAACGGACGGCGGGCATGTGACGGAGGGGGCGCTTGCTCCTGAGGTGCCGGGCGTTGGTGTTTTACGCTCCAATACCTCCGCCGCCGCCGGGGTCACATACGCATCCACCGTCGGGGACACCAACGCGGGCGTAGGCGGGGACACCATCGTGGCCACCGCCGGGGTCAGAAATGCATCTGCCGCCGGGCACATCGCTGCGGCTGCCGCTGGAGACAACGCTGCGGCCGTTGCCGTCGCGTTGTGAGAGTTGCTGCCCATGAAGCTGGGAATCGGGGGCATCCCCTGTTGACCACTCACAAGCCAGTCTCGCATGAACACAAACAAGGAATGCATCATGTTGTTGAGCGCCTGTCCAACTTGTTCTTCGACAATGCGTGGAATCTGCTCCATTTTTTCATGGAGTTGTGCCTCCGTCTGGTTCGCCGAGCCGCTAGTGCTTTTCTCCTTTCGCCTAGTGTCGTAGTAGTCCGACCATTTTGTGGAACAACCTTTGCCGGACACACGAGCAGCTGACGACGACTTACTAAACTTATCCTTTTTCTTGAGTGTGTAGACCGCCCTACTTAAAGGGTTGTCCCAAGGGGTGATAGGCGGGTACCCCGCGCTGCTGCTTTCAGTTTCCTGCACAAGGAACGCGGGGACCATTCAGAAATTTGGCTTCATTAATTTTAAAATGCAACCATATGAAGCTAATTAAATAGGGGGGAGGTATTCTTTACCAGAAGATGCTCAAGCTCCTCCACCTTCGGATCCGTCGTAAGCTCCCCTGTTATCGGGTTCCTCTTGTACCGGCCCTGACATAGTTAACGGTAGGCTTATGTCCGTATTTTTTGAAGAGGGGCGGTAGGCCTTGCGCGGCACGCTCCGCGTCCTCCTTGTCCCATTTCGGTTCCGCCACTCTGTAACCGCCAGGACCGAGTCTGTGGACCCCTAAGTTCAATTCCCGCACACCTTTCCCCCACTGACTCGATTCACTAGTTGAGGTGTCCTCGCGCTTGAGCTTGAACTCCTCGTAGTCAGTTTTGCTGATCGAAGGACTTGCCTCCTTGATCTTCTTGTAACTAACACCCTTACTAATAATTTTCTTCACCTTGTTTCGCCAAGTAGCTAGGGATGTGCTCATCTTCGTGAGGGCGACACTGTTCACTTTATTCCCTAAGAGGTTTGTGTTTGCGAATTGAGTGGGGAACTTGTATCGGTTGTGCAGCTTCGTGAAGAGTAGGTTGCGCAAATTTGCTCGGCCGGGATGCCTTAGGTTCTCGGTGTTGATCGAGACGGTGCTCCGGAGAATGCACCCGAGTTTTCCGGAGTACCCACGGACTAAATGTTCGGGCGCCGTTGGAAGCCCGTTTCTAGCCACTTCGGCAAATTCCTCCTTGACGGTGCCTAGCTTGCTCGAGCGCCTCTCCTTTTTTGCTTCTTCGGTTGGCTGCCATCTGTGGGTTGGCTGCCATCATCTGTGGCGGGATCGGCCTCGGCAGCACCACAATCATCCCTGCTAGCGGTTGTGTTCTCGTGATCGGTAGAGTCATCCACGATGCCGTCGTAGCGGGGTTGAGGTTCTGGATCATTGTAAGGCCCGATATGCGGTACTGTTCCAGATCTAGATGTTTCCATCTAGATCCGGGGACGAAGCACATATCGGTCCCACCGCGACATAAGACAATGTCATATGCCCCGGATTTCCAACATGATATCACAACATTACAGCAACAAGGATACAACATCTCATACAATCGGCATACAATTGCCTTAATACAATACATCAGCGGAAGATACATGTCTGAGTACAGACTACAATCAAATGCCTAATGGCAAAGGTAAAACACACCATTCCCGTAACCACACGGGTCCAGGCTCTCCGCCAGGATCCACCTAACTAGTCGTCGTCGAGTCTCCGCAAAGGCGTCCAGAAGAAGGGTCGTCGAGCTCCTCTGAAGTCGAAGATCGTTCGCATAACATGCACAAAATAGAAAAGAAGAGGTGAGATATATCACAGTCTTGTAACTAACTTCTTACAGGTAAGATGGGGGTAGTGGTGAGGTTGCAGACGCACTAGCAATATATGGGTGGCTAATGGTCTATTTTAGAGTAAGATGAGAACTAAGCATTCGATGAGGAATCGCCTCCAATAAGTCTGCTATCCACCTACTTACGCAAGCATAACACCTATCCTATCCTTTTCCTCCTCTTCGCATCCCGACGAAGAAGAAGCAGTCAAGGCACACACACACGTTGATCAAGTTATTAAGATTTCCTCAGTTGTTGTTGTCTATGAACAAGGAGTAGGTCTCAAGTCGTCCATAACCGTGGACACGGCTTCTCGAAAATATTTAACCCTGCAGGGGTGTACCAACTGCCCATTACAAGGCTCCGCAGGCACGCCCATCTCTCTCAGTTGCTACCCATCACAGGCAACCATTTTATGATTTAGTTCCGAGAGATCCGAAACGACAGGTCCCTCTAACTAACAACGCACAAATCTGGATGGCCCCCGGGGAGTCGACATCCAGTTCAGGAGCCGGCCGTGCTCTCGTCCTGGTCTCTTCCATCTTAACTGGGTTTGGGTTACCGTGGAAAAAACCATGTCCGGGCGCTCCCCGGCCAAGTGTGTACCAATCGGATATACCACCCCACTGGTCCGGTTTGTTTTAAATCCACTAGCCTGCAGACCAGTTACGCACACGGTTTTCAAATGGTAAATTAACTTGGGCCACCACTAGAATTGTTTGAAGCTAGGTAGGTAAGAAGAGGGGACCCCATAGCATCCCACACGCGGTTAGGCACGCTCGTCAAGAGACACAATACCCGGAACTCGGGTCCTAAGTGACTCGAATGGAACAAAGCGTCGGGGCGGGATAGCCTAGACCTTCCATCCTTCGTCGAGTATAGTCAACATTTATAATAATCATATCATCCACAACAATATAATAAAGGTGATAGCCCAATCCAAGGAGTAACAGGAGGTAACAGTTGATAACATCCTAGCATTCATACTAAGCAGTGGCTGAGCAGCAAGCAATAGTAACATAGCCGAACAAGGTTTGTTGGGATGTGGAGGACATGGATGTTTGGGTTTAATTGAGAGGCATGAATATGAAGTGGTAGGATCAAGCAGTCGTTCTATCCTACACCTAGGCGCGAGTGATCTGAAAGTTATAAGCATGATATATGCTCCCCCTTACCTGATGAGAAGACGAAACCGAAGCTATAGTCGATTGCAAGCTCGCGTCGTCTCCGAGAGTACCCGCGGAAGCACACAAGAAGGAAACACTGGAAAAGGCAATCGACGAGCAAACATCTATTACTACGAAGCAATCATGAGCAAGCATCAACAAGAAGGCAACACGAGACAACACACTACGGTATCACATCTATCGTCGAGAGCGGTTACTAACAGGTTAAGTGGAGTAGTCGTCACACACGACGATACCACACTTTAGAATGGTTCAAGTTGTTTAGCTACACAACATGAACAAAGGTTGTTAACATGGCATCTCACTCAAGCATGGCATATCACACAATCATGGCAAGAGGTTAAGCACAAAGTAAACTATCTATGCTAGTCAAGTTAAGTGGGGTAAAGCCCTAAGCAATGCATATACTAAGTACCCCACGAAAACAATAGCTTTTGGTACTGTTCTGCCCTAAACATAATTTTATTATTTTTATTAGCAAGCAAGAGCAGCATATTCACATTCTACACGAAATTCTAGTCAAGTTACATGTAAGAAACATTTTTATCGGAGCAACGGTTTAAAAGTTACGGCCTATTACATTTACAGTGGAAAGCAGTGTACATAGCAGGTAAACAACATGTTGACAAGTTCAAACATGGAAAACAAGCACATTTTATTAATCTACACGCAAAATGGAGCAACTTTCATGTTTAACGCGTCGCGATCCGACTAACGGTTTAAAATATATCGCCCTCGCAAAAATAATAACACAATCTGCCAAAAGATAAAAAAGGAGCTAAACTGCTATTGGGCCGAACCGGGGTGAGCGCTGGATAATATCTAACGCACAGAGCGCAAAATAGCTATGGGCCAAGCCCAGCTAGCACAACAGAAAAAAACGGAAAAGGGGGCTCACCGAGTGGGCCGAGCCCATGAGGCAGGGTGGGCGTCGGATAGCGCCGCGTCGCCCTGGGCGGGAAGCCGCGCTGGGCTGCACGGTGGGGCTGGGCTGCGCGCCCTGGCGGGCCTTGGCGAGGTGGGCCGGCCCAGGAGAACGGTGGCGGTTGGAGGCTCCGACATCGTCGCCGTTCCCGCACGGGCGGCTGGCGACACATATGCCGGTGGAGCTCCGGCGAGGGGGCGCTGGCACGGGGAAGCCAGGAACGAGCGCGGAGGCACCGCGACGTCCAGATCCCGTCGGATCTCAGCGCGGTAGGTCAACGGCGAGGCTGCAAGGTACGATGGCCGAGCTCTCTCGTGGGCGTCCATGGCGAAGCACATGGAGAGAGAGATGGGTTAGAGAGGAGAGGAGGAAGAAGGAAGAGAGGGAAAGGGAGCGCCGGGCGGCGGGACCTGCATGGCAGCGCGCCGGCCGGAGGCACGAGGTGGCGGGGCCACGGGAGGACTCCATGGCAGGCAGTTCGGGGAAGAGCGGGAGGCCTCCACTGCCGGCTTCGTGTTGTGGTGACGTGGCGCAACACGGGTGGTCCGATCTGGATCAGACGGCCCAGATCGTGGCCACCAGATCTGAGGTGGGATTGGGTGGCTCCTGACTTCGAGGTGGGGGTGGCGGCTGGGTTAGGAGGAACCCTAATCTGGCTTAGCTTGCTGCCTAAAATGGCTAGGGTCGCCTATTATATATAGTAGGTGGGTGTTTGGGAGGGGTTTCGGGCCACGAAATGGCCCGTTTCGGGACCGGTTTTTCGGGTGGCTAGAAGAAGATAAGAGGGGAATCTGGGGGTCCAGCTAATAGCGAGCGCGTCATTTTTTAAATACGCCCCTTGGATTACATCGCCTACTATGCCTGGCACATCCGAACGTTCACCTACCTAACGAAGTCGGAATCGCACAAAATTCAAAAAACCGCCTCAAAGCATCGAACTGAGATCGTCTACAATGTCTCACGCCCAACCGATACGACGATTAACTCCCGATAAAATAACCCATCGAAATCTAAATGGGGTTTTCCCGCACCGTTGGTGATGGCTGGTCCTGTGCCGGAGGTCGCGACGGTGATCGGGTGACTTTCCTGGTGCCGCAATGAGGTCGTGTGTTGAGGGGGCAAGGGTCGGTCTCCGTCCGGTACGATATAAAAGGGGGGAAATATAATCACCGATCGATAAATCGGGGACGCAAATACCGCAAACAAATCAGACAATCAACCAATTCACGCATAAAACAAAATTTTTAATTTTAGTGAAAATCTGGGTTGTTACAATCATCGTCCATGCTCATCTCCCAATATTGCTTCTGGTGGTGCGAACCGGAGGCCTCATCGTTGTCGGCCATCTACACCCACTAAATAGAATAAAAAAAAAATGCTACTAGAGTGATTGGATGATATCAGGGTAGCTAGTATATCTATTCTTCTCACATTTAGAGGAAAACTAGAAAGAAAGGAAGGTTTTAGAAAATGTGGTCAAGTGAATGATGTGCAACCAGAAAATAACTAGTCAATATAAATAACTAGAAAAGTGCATACAAATCACCTTCTAGGTCAAGAAAATTAACAAAGTTCATTCACGAATTCACGAAAAAATTCGGCATGACCTTTGCTAATTTTCTTGAGCTAGGACCCCATTCTCAACCGAAACGGAAATTAATCTACATTTTGAGAGAATGGGGTCATTATTTGTACCTGCACAAAAAAGGCCTACATATAGGCACAACAATCATATATATAGACACAACCAGGTGCACAATGGACATGTGCTTATGAAACTACAAGAATATAACAGTAACTTAATCCATGCCTAAAATAAAAATAGAATATTACAGGATCTATACTCCAGAATTTGGGAAACCCTTATCAGTTCCAGCTTGATGCTGGGTGGTGTACATGTCTGGTGAGCCATACAGCTGCACAATAAAAAATTGACCTATCTACAGGTTGGCAATTTGACAGTAGCCAAAAAGTGCTAAAAGCAGTTGGCCAAATAGTAGCCAAAAAGTGCTTAAAGCAGTTGGCCAAATAAAAAATTAACAATGAGGTGCATTATTCAGTTTCAAGTTCAGACTCAATCCCATTATAAGCTAAAATTAGTGATGTCCAGCAACAAATGTTCAGTAGCCTATGTCCAGGGGGATAAAACGCTGGGCTAAATTTAGTATGAACAACAACAATGTTTCTACTATAATAGGGGGCTAAACTCTGGGCTAAATTTAGCTCACAAACAATGAACAACACGGGTTAATCATCTTAAAGGCTGGGTAACAAGCCAATTAAAAGGTATTAGCACGACAGAGATGCAGTGGTTGTGCAAACAATGGGGGGTGTGTTTGGATGGTTCATGTATTGGATTTAGAAAATATCTAGTCAAGTTTCTCACTGTTCTACTGATGTGTCTAGGTCTGAAATCTAAACATTACAAATTATTCACTTGTTCCTCAAAAAGTCATATCCTGAAAATTGTTGTAGACATGGTGGTCAGTGGATTAATGATGACAAATCCTTTGTATCTCTCTAATGTACACCAAGTCGGGTCCATTTTCACACCACAAGGTAAACATGTAGAACCACAAAACTTAAATAGAAAACTCAGTTACATGACAAAGTACAGTATAATCACTACAAGATTAGTTGATTTTTTTAGCTGCATACTAGGAGTATTTGACACTACACAAAAGTATTAACATCCTAACAAGCCATTTTTTACAGTAAAGAAGAAGCAAAATTGACTTCAATTTTCGGCACATGATTCCATGTCTGACCTGAAAAGCCAGGAATCTGAACCGAACTAGTATCCCACAAACTCTAGAAATAATGCTAGGACGTCTTGGTACCCTTGCCAAGTCCCTTATTAGTTCCAGGTTAGTGCCTAGTTAAGTTCTATGTTCTTCGTATATATTCTTTTCATTCTTTTCCTGGCACAGCAGGCCAATTTCTACAATGGGAGTGAATGATCTATATATAGCTGTAGAATTAAACACTGACATCACTGCATATAGTATTTTTTTCAGACTCGAACTGGAGCTGATTGAGCCAGACTTGATTATTGAAGAACAAATGCATCAAGGAAGTAGTATGCTGCGGGATAATAACGGGGATATGAGTCTTGGGGAAAAAGACATAAAAAAGTTCCACTTTATAATCTAAATAAACATTTAGCACTTTGGTACTTTATTATAGCACTTTGGTCATTTTGTAACATTTTCACAAAATATATGATGCACATGGTAAACTTGGAATATACTGGCATTTTACAGTGTAAAAGAAGAAACGAATTTTACATGCCTAGGGAGCACTACATATGCCTGGGGAGCACTACATAAGATTTTTCAGTTAATGAATTGCCAATTAATCTAGCTATGCATGTTATTAGAAGAAGAAACAATGTATGGGGAGGTAAACGAAATCGTAGGAGAGAGATACTCACCGGGGGATGGTTGCGCGGGAGGGGTCGCCGGAGACGGGGAGGAATGATACGTCCAAAACGTATCTATAATTTCTGCTTGCTCCAGGCTTCTTTTGTGTGATATTGCTATGATATTGATGCACTTCCATACACTTTTGATCATATTTGGACTAACCTATTAACTCAGTGCACCCCAGTGCAAGTTCCTGTTTTCTGCTTTTTTTGTATTTCAAGTTTTCCCATTATTTAAAGTGCCAGAAAAATTCAGGAAAAAATATAGGAAAAATCAGCGTACAGGAAGATTCGGGAAGAGCCCAAGTGGGGCCAGAGGGGAGCCAGGGGTGGCCCAGGCGGCCACCTGGCGCGGCCACCCCCTAGGTCGCGCAAGGGGGGGGGGGCGCCTGGGGCCCTTGGTCCACCTCTGGCTGCCCCCCTTCGCCTATATATCCCTCTGATCCCGAAACCCTCGAGGACAGAACCCTTTTTCGCGATATCTCCTCTGTTCTGCCGCCAACGCGCTTCCAAGATCGGGAGCACCAGGAGTCCTCTTCTCGGCCCCCTTCCGGAGGGAGGAACCACCTCCGGGAGCTTCTCCACCACCATGGATGCTTCCCGGATGAACCGTGAGTAGTCCACCTTGGACCATGGGTCTATGATCAGTAGCTATGTGATGTTCTCCTCCCCTCTTTGTTCTTCATGGTTTAGACCTCGTGAGCTGCCCTACATGATCGAGGCACATATGTAATCTTTCTGCTGTTGCTATGTTGAGTTTGCTGGGATCCGATGGATTATGAGACTATGTTCAGATTGTGTTTGAGTAATATATTTGATTCTCCTCTTTTATATTTATGTTCTTGAGTAATTCTTGCATGTTCTCCGTTGCTGTTTATTGCTTTGGCCAAGTAGTAGGTAGTGATTCCAAGAGGGAGAGTTATGCATGATTGTGGGTTCATGCCCCCTGATGATTAGCTTGAGTGACAGAAACATGAGTCTAGGGATGTGTTGTTGCCACAAGGGAGAAAACAACGGTGCTTGTACTTGCGGGTGCAAGGATTGTTAACTTTACGCAAAGTTCTTTAATGTAGTTGTCTTTTGCTTTGAGTTTACACTTTGGGTGGGATTCGCAATGTAATACCAGCGAGATGTTCTCGATAGATATCTCAAGGTGGATGATTAGTAGGTAGATGCATATGGATTTCGGTCTACTTGTCTTGTCGTACCGCCCATGCTTTTGAGCCTCTTCCTTTCTATATAGCATAGTTAGCATTGGTTTGCGCACATAATCCTTTCAATTGCCCACTGTAATTTGTTTACCTCGCATGGCTATTTTATCGTCTTTTGGGAGAGAGACATCACTAGTGAACATCATGGGACCCCGGTCCATATTTCCAATACTGTTTACACCCACTATTTATTTTCTACTTTATTTACTTTTCTGTTGCTATAACTATCATTATTATCCCGTGCGTTTGATCCTTTGTGAACAACAAGGCCGGAGGGATTGACAACCTCTCTGAACTCGTTGGGAGCAAAGTTATCTGTTGTGTGTGTGCAGTTCCACGTCAACCGCCTAATTTCTGGTGCCGTTGTCACCTTCCTGTCGTTGTTGGAGTTCTACTGGAGACAAAACTTGGTATCTTCACCGAAGGAAATTTGCTGTTGTCTACATCTCAAACTTTCCACTTTGGGTAACCAACGAGGGGCGAGAAACTCTCGCGACATCAAAGAAATTTCTGGCGCCATTGCCGGGAACTCCACTCTTCAAGATAGGGGAGTTGCACACTACCTTTTATCTTTGCTTTTCAGTCTTGTTAGTTTACCTTTCAGTTTTTCCTTTAGTGTCCTTTATAAAAAAAATAGTTACCTTGCTTGCTGCTGCTATGGGTTCCTCCGAGAACACCAAGTTGTGTGACTTCACTAGTCATAACAACAGTGACTTTATCTACACTCCCATTGCTACACCTGCCACTTAAGCACCTTCTTATGAGATTAAACCTTCTTTGTTGAACCTTGTTATGAAAGATCAATTCTCCGGTGTTGGAGATGATGCTGCTTTGCACTTAAATAATTTTATTGAGCTCTGTGATATGCAAAAGTACAAAGAAGTAGATGGTGATATTGTTAAGCTTAAGCTTTTTCCTTTCTCTTTGAGAGGAGGATCTAAAATCCGATTTCAATCCTTGCCTAGGAATAGCATAAATTCTTGGGATAAGTGCAAGGATGCTTTTATTGGGAAGTACTACCCCCAGCTAAGATTATCCAATTGAGGAGTAATATTATGAATTTTAAGCAATTGGATAATGAACACGTTGCCCAAGCTTGGGAACGCATGAAATATCTTGTTAAGAATTGCCCTACTCATGGTTTGACTACTTGGATGGTTATCCAAAAAATTTATGCAGGCTTGAACTTTACCTCGCGGAACTTGCTAGATTCGGCCTCGGGAGGAACCTTTATGTCAACAACGCTTGGTGCTTCCACAAAACTACTCGATGAGATGATGACCAACTATTCCCAATGGCACACCGAAAGAGCTCGAACAGGTAGGAAGGTAAACTCTGTCGAGGAGATCTCCTCCCTAAATGAAAAAGTTGACTTGATTATGTCTCTACTTACCAAGCAATCTCCTATTGATCCTCATGATGTTCCTTTAAATTCTTTGATTGCTCAAGATTAAGTAGATGTGAACTTTATCTCTAGAAACAACTTCAATAACAATGCTTATATGAGTAATTCTGGTAGAAATCCTAGACCGTTCCCCTCCAACAACTATGGGAACAACAACACTTATCCTAGCACCAAGAACTCCACTTCTGAATTATAGAGTATGCTTAAAGACTTCATCACTACCCAAAAATCCATCAACAAGAGTGTAGAGGAAAAACTAGACAAATTAGATAATCTCTCGTCGAAGGTAGACAATTTATCCCATGAAGTAGCATTGCTTCAAATTATAACTTCTCCTCTTGAGGAGAGGAAGGTCACTCCTATTAACGCTATCCAAGTACAAATTAATGAAAATATTAGGATGATGGCTAAACTTAAAGAGAGATGGGCTAGAGAAAAGGAGGAAGAAGATAGAATTAAGAGCCTTCCTACACACCATACCATTTCTACTATCCAAGTTGTTGAGGATATCCAAACTCTTAGCACCCAATGCACTCCTAGTCCCATATGACCTATTAATGGTGATGCTATGACCTCAACCATAGAAGAAGAAACTCCTATGACCATAGAAGCTACCAAACAAGTGAGCCTAAAGGACACCTCTACCACTTTACTTGATAGTAGTGACCTTGATTTTGATAATTGCACCCTTTCCGAAGTTATTCGTTTCCTTCACAAGATGTCTAGAGACCCCCACACTAGCACGCTCAATCTTGCCTTCATGGAGCATATCACTAATGCTCTCATTAAAGCTAGGGAGGAGAAGCTTAGGATAGAAGCCTCCATACCTAGAAAGCTAGAAGATGGTTGGGATCCTATGATTAAAATTAAGTTGAATAACTTCTCTTGCTATGATTTATGTGATGTTGGAGCTAGTACCTCCGTTATGCCCAAAAGAATGTATGATATATCTGAATTGAAACCTTTTGATCCTTGTTCTTTTGGTGTTAGTCTTGTTGAATCTTCCGTAAAGAAACCTTTGGGGAAGATCGACGATGTTCTTATCATTGTCAATGGCAATTATGTTCCCGTTGATTTTACTATTATGGACATTGAATGTGAACCTTCTTGTCCAATTATTTTGGGACACCCTTTTCTTTGCACCGTTGGTGCTGTCATTGATATGAAAGAAGGGATTATAAAATTCCAATTCCCTCTCAAGAAAGGGATGGAACATTTCCCTAGGAAAAAGATTAAGTTGCCTTTTGAGTCCGTCACACGGGGTAGTTATTTTCTTGAAAAGACTTGATCTATTGCATCAAGCCTAGCTAATGGCTTTAAAAAAGCGCTTCCGGGAGGCAGCCTGCAACGAATTTAGGTTTTCCTTTTTGTTTTTATTCTTTTTTTAGTGGTCTTGATGATTGTTACTACTGTAGCAACATCATTGTATCTTTACTTTTCAAGCTTTGTGCCATTTATAGCCTCATATGACAAGGGAAGTGAAAGTTGTGACGTGCTATCCAGAAAACAGATTCTGTCCTCGTGACTGGAAAAATCACAGAAAAATCCCAGTTCATCTTTTTGAGCTGAAGTTTTTACACAGCGTGCTCTATACAATCACGGAACTCTTGTATGTTCAAAGTTTTTTCATTTGAGTTGCAGAAGCATCCCTAAAAATTCTTTACTACCTGCTGGTCTGTTTTTCACAGATTCTAGCCTGTTTTCCTTTTCTTCATTTTGCAAACCTTAAACTTGCTTTTTCTTTGAAAAAACTTCTTGGCAATCTTGAGAAATAGTAGCTCTTCAAGAATATCCTTATTTCCAGTAGAGAATTTTTTTAATTTATTATGGGTACTAACCTCGCTAATCAGATTATGATGAGTTATGTATGAAGGGAGTTTTCAAGTGTGCGAGGGAAGATGATAAAAGAAGATTCAGGAGTGTCAAACGCTCAATCTTGGGGATGCCCCCATGCATCCCCAAGAAATATTCAAGGAGACTCAAGCGTCTAAGCTTGGGGATGTCCCCGTGCATCGCCATCTCCATCAACAATTATCAGTTCGTCTTTCGTTCCACTATATTTTTATCACTTCATGCGTTATGTGCTATGTCTGGCGCGTCTTGCTATTTATTTCCTTTTTAGTTTTCTTTAGCTTTGCTTGCTGTTCATAACAAGTTAGAACCCAGCTTTCTTTGTGTGGGAGAGAAACACTCTCCACTTTCAAAATCTAGAACACATCATAGGATTTTTCATGCTTATCTTTGCTGTGTGTGTTCTTTATCCTTTTCATAGCTACTGTCTTGTTTAGCTCTTGAGTTTTCATGTTTATCTTGTTTAGAGAGTTTGTCTGTTGCACTGAGTTTTGTGTCTTGACTTGAAGTAGGTAATTGAGGTTGCTATTCAATTGTAGTAGTAACTTGCAATAGTTTTGAGGTATTGCTTTGAGTAATGTTTGGACTTTTGGTGTCAAGAACTTTAGCCTATTAGTGATAGATGTCGTATTCTGGGCAATCCGTGTTTATTTTCAAAACTTACAAAATTAGTTGAGAACTTTAGCTACTAGATGGATCACTACTCTTTGGAGGGATCGAATATTAGAGAACACTCACGTACCATGAGTCGAGGATGCGCAAGGATAACCAAACCCCCATACACTCCTCCTAGGGGTACTTGTCTCTTTGTGAACCTCCTTATTAGATTGAGAGTTACCGATAATAAGTGCATGAGTTCTTCGGACTAATGTGAGTATTCGAAAGTTGACACTTGCACCTACCCATATTTTTCTAGCCTCTCGAGTGCCATGCATTGCTTTCTTCTCACTCCGAGAGTTGGCGTCCACCTTCGCCGGTACACCCAAACCCTTGGCATGATATGCTCTGTCATCATAAACCTCCTTATATCCTTCCTCAAAACATCCACCATACCTACATATCAAGGCATTTCCATAGCCTTTCCGAGATACATTGCCATGCAACATCCACCTTCTCATGACTTGATCTTCATGTCATACATGCTTTTGCTTGATCGACGAGCCGCATGCTAGTTGGGCCTTTCCCTAATCATTGCTACATGACGCGCTAGTATAACTGCATATCCTGCTACACTGGCAGAGGCATACATTTGCATACTTCATGATAGTTTCATTTTCTTTATGATTTGAGTACCTTGTAAAGTGTGAAAGATCTTCTTTACTTTTTGTAATATATAGAGTGTTGCCCCTAAAGTGAGGAAAATATCCCAAAGAGGACAAAATCAAAAGATCCCAAAGAGGACAAATGAGAGAAATAGAAAGAGCCATTGAGGCCATCAAAAAAATACAAAAAATAGAAAAAAGAGAAAAAGAAATAAAAAGAGAGAAGGGGGCACACTACTATTCCTTTTGAGAGATCCACACTCGTACTCCCTCTTATATCCTATACTCCATAGAGATTATCATTCATGCATATAGCTATGTGGGACCTTCACACTATAGAACTTGGCTTGTATATTCCAATGATTAGCCTCCTCAAATGAGCTCTAGGTCTTCTTGAGCAAGCAAGTTGGATGCACCCCCACTAGTTCCATTGGAGAGCTTACCTTAGCTCATATGTGCATCCGTTGCATGGCAATCCCTACTCCTCACATCATATCTATCATTTGGCTTTCTCTCCCCTATGATTGTCCTCATTGATGTGAGCCTTTGACACCTTTTTTTTCTTCCTCCTCCATCATTATTCTCTCTTTTCCATCCTAAGTGTCAACTTTCTTGCTTATGCTCATCCATTGCATGAGTGCTCAAAATATCGAAAAGGAGTGGATCATTTTGACTTGTACCTGGCTAGTGGTCTGGGGATGAGTCAAGATAAGATTCCAAAGAAGACCAAGTGTGAAACTTTAGTAGATTAAGTTCTCAACAATAAAAACTATGCTTTACTCTCTCTCGTATATCCCTATCCCCTTTCTTGCACGCAAACACCATTTGGAGAATTCGAGTCACGGACAGCGAGAGCTCTTGCAGCTTTATGTTCTTATGTTGCTTGTTTCAATGTTAATATAGACTCTTGCCTGTTATGACTTGAATTGAATTACATGCCTTGATTGCTTTACTTCAAAGTTCTTATATGGTTGGTAGCATGTCACCACAGAAATTATGTTTGTTATCATTTACCTCCTCGAGGACGAGCAGGAATTAAGCTTGGGGATGTTGATACGTCCAAAACGTATCTATAATTTCTGCTTGCTCCATGCTTCTTTTGTGTGATATTGCTATGATATTGATACACTTTCATACACTTTTGATCATATTTGGACTAACCTATTAACTCAGTGCACCCCAGTGCCAGTTCCTGTTTTCTGCTATTTTTCTATTTCAGGTTTCCCCCGTATTAAAAGTGCTCCAAAAATTCGGGAAAAATCAAATAAAAAATCAGCGCTTCGGAAGCTTCGGGAATCACCAAGAAGGGGCCAGAGGGGACCCACCAGGGCCCCAGGCGCCATCCCGGCGCGCCCTAGGGTGGGGCCGCGCCAGGGGACCGCCTGGTGGCCCCCCTGGCTACCCCCCTTCGACCATATATTCTCCGTGACGCGAAACCCCCGAAGACAGAACCCTTTTTCGCGATCTCTCATCTGTTCCGCCGCCGCCACGCTTCCAAGATATGGAGCACCAGGAGCCCTCTTCCCGGCATCCTGCCGGAGGGAGTAACCACCTCCGGGAGCTTCTCCACCACCATGGACGCTTCCCGGATGAACCGTGAGTAGTCCCCCTTGGTCCATCGGTCCATGATCAGTAGCTATGTGATGTTCTCCTCCCCTCTTTGTTCTTCATGGTTTAGACCTCGTGAGCTGCCCTACATGATCGAGGCACATATGTAATCTTTCTGCTGTTACTATGCTGACTTTGCTGGGATCTGATGGATTATGAGACTATGTTCAGATTGTGATTGAGTAATATATTTGATTCTCCTCTTTTATATTTATGTTCTTGAGTAATTCTTGCATGTTCTCCGATGCTGTTTATTGCTTTGGCCAAGTAGTAGGTAGTGACTCCAAGACGGAGCATTATGCATGATTGTGGGTTCATTCCCCCGATGACTAGCTTGAGTGACAGAAACATGAGTCTAGGGGATGTGCTGTTACCACAAGGGAGAAAACAACGGTGCTTGTACTTGCGGGTGCAAGGATTGTTTACTTATGCAAAGTTCTTTAATGCAGTTGTCTGTTGCTTTGAGTTTACACTTTTTGTGGGATTCGCAAGTTAATACTAGCGAGATGTTGTGGATAGATATCTCAAGGTGGATGATTAGTAGGTATATGCATATGGATTTCGGCCTACTTGTCTTGGCGTATCGCCCATGCTTTTGAGCCTCTTCCTTTCTTTATAGCATAGTTAGCATTGGTTTGCGCACATAATCCTGTCAATTGCCCAGCTGTAATTTGTTTACCTCGCATGGATATTTTATCGTCTTTTGGGAGAGAGACATCACTAGTGAACATCATGGGATCCCGGTCCATATTTCCAATACTGTTTACACCCACTATTTATTTTCTGCTTTATTTAATTTTCCGTTGCTATCACTATCATTATTATCCCATACGTTTTATCCTTTGTGAACAACAAGGCCGGAGGGATTGACAACCTCTCTGAACTCATTGGGAGCAAAGTTATCTGTTGTGTGTGTGCAGGTCCACGCCAACCGCCTAATTTCTGGCGCCGTTGTCACCTTCCTGTCGTTGTTGGAGTCCTACTGGAGACAAACCTTGGTATCTTCACCGAGGGAAATTTGCTGCTGTCTACATCTCAAACCTTCCACTTTGGGTAACCAACGAGGGGCGAGCAACTCTTGCAACATGATCACACTATCTTTTTTCTTTGCTTTTTAGTCTTGTTAGTTTACTTTTCAGTTTTTGCTTTAGTGTTTTTTATCAAAAATAAAAAAATAGTTAGCTTTCTTTTAGTTGTCCTTTCTGTTTAGCCAAGCATGTTAGGATTTTGTGCCTTGAGGGAATCGGAGGTCCTAGATTTCCATCAAAGGGATGGAGAAAATATGAAGAAGGCATGTGACAGAATTTCTGATGCACATAGGAGAATTATGCCTTGGATACCTATAAAAATTGTGCTTAGAAATTTTTACCATGGTCTTTTTAGATGGTGCAAACACTCTCTTGATATTATAGACGAAGGAGATTTCTTAAATTGTGATGAAGCTAGAGCTCTTAAAATTATACATGGTCTATCTAGTTACTTTGTTTATGATATATAGTTTTGATACTGTTATAGATAGAATTGCTACTATTGAAAAGAGATTGGATGCTCTAGACTTGAGAGAAGTAAAGAAACCAAAGCCAAATAAGAAAGATGTTTATGAGTTATATGGAGACTGGGAACCCTTTGTTAGAATTAGCATCTCTAATCAAGACTTCCTTGCTTTTTGTGACATTGGATCCATGGTTTCTACTATGCCAAAAGTTGTTTATGATCTTTAAAATTTAACATGGACAAATTGTCATGCTATCATGAACATGCTAATGGAGATATTTCTGAGATCCAGGGAAGGATAAAAGATGTACCAGTGACATTCCTTAAAGGGATTGCAATGGTTGATTTCTTCGTCATGAAGCCAAACCAAGGAAACATAGTGCTTGGAAGGGATTTCCTCCGGGCCGTAAAGGGCTTCATTGATATAGGTAAGGGACAAATACGCCTACACGGGAAGGAAAAAGGTATGTACCCCTTTACTAAAATAATCAAGGATGAACTTGTTGAGGAACCATTTGAAGCAATTTATAACTCCGATTATTATGATGACTTTGATTCCTCCATTTTACATTAAGCCTAGCTAATGGCTTTAAAGAAGCGCTTTCGGGAGGCAGCCCGCAACGAATTTAGGTTTTCCTTTTTGTTTTTCTTCTGTTTTTAGTGTTCTTGATGATTGTTACTACTGTAGCAACATCATTGTATCTTTAATTTTCAAGCTTTGTGCCAATTATAGCCTCATATGACAAGGGAAGTGAAAGTTGTGACATGCTGTCCAGAAAACAGATTCTGTCCTTGTGACGGGAAAAATCATAGAAAAATACCAGTTCATCTTTTTGAGCTGAATTGTTTACACAACGTGTTCTATACAATCACGGAACTTTCCTATGTTCTGAGTTTTTTTATTTGAGTTGCAGAAGTATCCCTAAAAAATTCTTTACTACCTGCTTTTCTGTTTTTCACAGATTTTGTCCTGTTTTGCCTTTTCTTCGTTTTTCAAACCTTAAGCTTGCTTTTTCTTTGCAAAAACTTTTTGGCAATCTTGAGAAACAATATCTCTTCAATAATATCCTTATTTCCAGTAGAGAAAAAATATTTTATTGTGGGTACTAACCTCGCTAATCAGATTATGATGAGTTATGTATGAAGGGAGTTTTCAAGTGTGCGAGGGAAGATGATAAAAGAAGATTCAGGAGGGTCAAACGCTCAAGCTTGGGGATGCCCCCATGCATCCCCAAGAAATATTCAAGAAGACTCAAGCATCTAAGCTTGGGGATGCCCCCATGCATCCCCTTCTCCATCAAAAATTATCAGTTCGTCTTTCGTTCCACTATATTTTTATCACTTCATGCGTTATGTGCTATGCTTGGAGAGTCTTGCTCTTTATTTCCTTCTTAGTTATCTTTAGCTTTACTTGATGTTCATAACAAGCTATAACCCATATTTCTTTGTGTGGGAGAGAAACACGCTCCACTTTCAAAACCTAGAACACATCATATATTTTTTCATGCTTATCTTTGCTGTGTGTGTTCTTTATCTTTTTCGTAGCTGCTGTCATGTTTTAGCTCTTAGTTTTCATGCTTATCTTTTTAAGAGATTTTGTTTAGTTTGTTGCTGGAACTCTCTTGAGTTTTCATGTTTATCTTGTTTAGAGAGTTTGCCTGTTGCACTGAGTTTTGTGTCCTGACTTGAAGTAGGTAATTGAGGTTGCTATTCGATTGTAGTAGTAACTTGCAATAGTTTTGAGGTATTGCCATGAGTAATGATTGAACTTTTGGTGTCAAGAGATTTAGCCTATTAGTGATAGATGTCGTATTTTGGGCAATCCGTGTTTATTTTCGAAAAACCTACAAAATTAGTTGCGAACTTTAGCTACTAGATGGATCACTACTCTTTGGAGGGATCGAATATTAGAGTACACTCACGTACCATGAGTCGAGGACGCGCAAGGATAACCAAACCCCATACACTCCTCCTTGGGGTACTTTTCTCTTTGTGAACCTTCTTATTAGATTGAGTATTACCGATAATAAGTGCATGAGTTCCTCAGACTAATGTGAGTATTCGAAAGTTGACACTTGCACCTACCCATATTTTCTAGCCTCTCCTGTGCCGTGCATTGCCTCCTTCTCACTCCAAGAGTTGGCGTCCACCTTCGCCGGTACATCCAAATCCTTGGCATGATACGCTCTGTCATCATAAGCCTCATTATATCCTTCCTCAAAACAGCCACCATACCTACCTATCAAGGCATTTCCATAGCCTTTCTGAGATACATTTCCATGCAACATCCACCTTCTCATGACTTGATCTTCATATCATACATGTTTTTGCTTGATCGATGAGCCGCATGCTAGTTGGGCCTTGCCCTAATCATTGCTACATGACGCGCTAGTATCATTGCATATCCTGCTACACTGGCAGAGGCATACATTTGCATACTTCATGATAGTTTCATTTTCTTTATGTTGAGTACTTTTGTAAAGTGTGAAAGATCTTCTATCCTTCTTGTAATATATAGAGTGTTGCGCCTAAAGTGAGGAAAAGACCCCAAAGAGGACAAAATCAAAAGATCCCAAAGAGGACAAATGAGAGAAATAGAAAGAGCCATTGACGCCACAAAAAAATACAAAAAATAGAAGAAAGAGAAAAATAAATAAAAAGAGAGAAGGGGGAACACTACTATTCCTTTTGAGAGATCCACACTCATACTCCCTCTTATATCTTGTACTCCATAGAGATTATCATTCATGCATATAGCTATGTGGGACCTTCACACTATAGAACTTGGCTTGTACATTCCAACGATGAGCCTCCTCAAATGAGCTCTAGGTCTTCTTGAGCAAGCAAGTTGTATGCACCCCCACTAGTTCAATTGGAGAGCTTACCTTAGCTCATATGTGCATTCGTTGCATGGCAATCACTACTCCTCACATCATATCTATCATTTGGCTTTCTCTCGCCTATGATTGTCCTCATTGATGTGAGCCTTTCACACCTTTTTTGTCTTCCTCCCCCACCCTTTCTCTCTCTTTGCCATCCTAAGTGTCAACTTTCTTGCTTATGCTCATCCATTGCATGAGTGCTCAGAATATCGAACGGGAGTGGATCATTTTGACTTGTACCTGGCTAGTGGTCTGGGGATGAGTCAAGATAAGATTCCAAAGAAGACCAAGTGTGAAACTTTAGTAGATTGAGTTCTCAACACAAAAATACTTTTTCTCGTAATCCCTATCCCCTTTTCTTGCGCGCAAACACCATTTGGAGACATTCGAGTCACGGACAGCGAGAGCTCTTGCACCTTTATGTTCTTATGTTGTTTGTTGCAATGCTAATATAGACTCTTGCCTATTATGACTTGAATTGAATTACATGCCTTGATTGCTTTACTTAAAAGTTATTATATGGTTGGTAGCATGTCACCACAGAAATTATGCTTGTTATCATTTACCTACTCGAGGACGAGCAGGAATTAAGCTTGGGGATGTTGATACGTCCAAAACGTATCTATAATTTCTGCTTGCTCCATGCTTCTATTGTGTGATATTGCTATGATATTGATGCACTTCCATACACTTTTGATCATATTTGGACTAACCTATTAACTCAGTGCACCCCAGTGCGAGTTCCTGTTTTCTGCTGTTTTTGTATTTCAGGTTTTCCCATTATTTAATGTGCCAGAGAAATTCCGGGAAAAATATAGGAAAAATCAGCGTACAGGAAGCTCCGGGAAGAGCCCAAGTGGGGCGAGAGGGGAGCCAGGGGTGGCCCATGCGGCCACCTGGCGCGGCCACCCCCTAGGCCGCGCCAGGGGGCGCCTGGGGCCCCTGGTCCACCTCTGGCTGCCCCCTTCGCCTATATATCCCTCTCGTCCCGAAACCCTCGAGGACACCCTTTTTCGCGATCTCTCCTCTTTTCCGCCGCCGCCGCTCTTCCAAGATCGGGAGCACCAGGAGACCTCTTCCCGGCACCTTGCCGGAGGGAGGAACCACCTCCAGGAGCTTCTCCACCACCATGTATGCTTCCCGGATGAACCGTGAGTAGTCCACCTTGGACCATGGGTCTATCATCAGTAGCTATGTGATGTTCTCCTCCCCTCTTTGTTCTTCATGGTTTAGACCTCATGAGCTGCCCTACATGATCGAGGCACATATGTAGTCTTTCTGCTGTTGCTATGCTCAGTTTGCTGGGATCCAATGGATTATGAGACTATGTTCAGATTGTGTTTGAGTAATATATTTGATTCTCCTCTTTTATATTTATGTTCTTGAGTAATTCTTGCATGTTCTCCGTTGCTGTTTATTGCTTTGGACAAGTAGTAGGTAGTGACTCCAAGAGGGAGCGTTATGCATGATTGTGGGTCCATGCCCCCTGATGACTAGCTTGAGTGACAGAAACATGAGTCTAGGGGATGTGCTGTTGCCACAAGGGAGAAAACAACGGTGCTTGTACTTGCGGGGTGCAAGGATTGTTTACTTTACGCAAAGTTCTCTAATGCAGTTGTCTGTTGCTTTGAGTTTACACTTTGGGTGGGATTCACAACTTAATACCAGCGAGATGTTTTGGATAGATATCTCAAGGTGGATGATTAGTAGGTAGATGCAGACGGATTTCGATCTACTTGTCTTGGCGTACCGCCCATGCTTTTGAGCCTCTTCCTTTCTATATAGCATAGTTAGCATTGGTTTGTGCACATAATCCTGTCAATTGCCCAGCTGTAATTTGTTTACCTCGCATGGCTATTTTATCGTCTTTTGGGAGAGAGACATCACTAGTGAACATCATGGGACTCCGGTCCATATTTCCAATACTGTTTACACCCACTATTTATTTTCTGCTTTATTTACTTTTCTGTTGCTATCACTATCATTATTATCCCGTGCGTTTGATCCTTTGTGAACAACAAGGTCGGAGGGATTGGCAACCTCTCTGAACTCGTTGGGAGCAAAGTTATCTATTGTGTGTGCAGGTCCACGTCAACCGCCTAATTGCTTGCGGCGTTTTCACCTTCCTGTCGTTGTCGGAGTCCTACTGGAGACAAACCTTTGTATCTTCACCGAGGGAAATTTGCTACTGTCTACATCTCAACCTTCCACTTTGGGTAACCACCGAGGGGCGAGAAGCCATCAAGGAAGCATGGGCGCGGGAGACGGCCACCGTACAGGCGCGCATGCGAGCTAGGGTTTGCTGCGGGGGAACACCAGGCGCGACGAAGGCGGAGCGGATGGGGCTTGGACCCGCCGTCTCTCGGTGGGCGCGGTGGAGAAGGGGAGGGGGTCACCGGAGACGAGGGAGTCGCAGGAGACGGGCTCTGTAGCAGAGGAGGGGGCGCATGAGAGGGAGGGAGGGAGAGAGAGAGGGTGGGAGGGAGGGGGAGGGAGGCCCCCGGAGCGGAGGGGGTCGCCGGAGACGAGCGGAGCGGTGCGACGATCGCCGGAGACGAGCGGTGCGGCGGGGCGGTCGCGGGAGAGGTGGGGATGGACGGGAGTGCGAGGCAAGATCTAGCTAGGTTTTGTGCAAGAAGAGAGAGATGTGTGGTGGGGTTAGCAGGTACTGACGATAGCAATGGCGCACTTTTAGGATGTGCGCCCTAAGCATCGGGATATCAATGGCACACTTTTACGTGGTGCACCATTAGCATTAGTAAGAATAGCTTCTTAAAAGAGCAGCGTGTGTGGTTGTGGACAGAACAACTTACATAGCCTAGTGGTTGGTTCCCTTGATACAGTAAAGAAGCCACCTAGGTTTGAATCCTGACAACCCCATTTTTGGCCCCTTTTTAAATATTTATTTTAACCTCATGATAAACATCCAAACACTTTAAAATAAACACATAGAAATTCCTCCAAATATTTAAAATAATATAATATTTATAAGATTGCCAAAAATATATAGTAATATATAATGTCTCAAATATCTCCAAAAATTTAGACATATCAATATCTTCATAGAAAAATGATACAAAATTCCCACATACACACACACGCGGCAGGCACATCGTGATTGGATCTTAGCTATCATCTTTTCACAATCTTTTTGCCCTTCTTTTACGCGTTTGCATAATTTAGCCTCGGAACCCCTTGATTTCTTCTCTTGAACGGGCGAACGCCTTTAGGGTGGTCCTGCTTCTTCTTGATTTGTATGGCACTGCATCATCGTCGTCGTCATCTTCAATCTTTGGGTCGCCGTACTTGTCGAAGTCTTGCTCGCTGGCGGCTCCATCCATTCCGATGATGTTCCTTTTTCCTCTCCGCACGACAACACGACTGGGCTTTGACGGGTCGGTAATGAAGAAGCAATTGTCCACTTGGCTAGCCAGTACCCATGGCTTATTTTTCGCGGTGACGTTTGCGCCCGCGGTCTTGGTTTGGCCTCGGGTATACCCATGGTGGTGAAATACCGGCTTTCTTTTACGATGCTCTTGGCCCATCTGACGCGGAACATCGGCACCTTCTCTCCAGCGTAGCTGAGCTGCCAGATCTCCTCGATCCTTCCGTAGTATCGTTTCTTGACTTTACCGGTGTAGGCTTCCATCGTTACCCCGGAGTTCTGATAATCGCTCTTCATGTCCTTTTCCTCGGTGTAGAATGTGTAGTCGTTGATATCGTACGCCTGATATGTCATCAGGTTGTGCTCGGCGCCCTGTGACAAGGCGAATACGAGTTTTTCTTCCTCGGAAGAGTCCTCATGTGAAGGGTACGATAGGATCTTGTCCTTGAACCAACGCGTGAACCATGAGTTGTGATCTTTGAGTACATCTCTGCCCATCCAATGTTGGCCTCGGCCATTGTAGTCTTCTCAATTGAGGTTTTTGCTGTACCACCCAAGGATCGACCAAGTCAATGTGTTGCAGCGCGACTAGGTTTTCTCTTTCAAAGTCGGCGAGTCGATCCTGGAAGTCGACATGCATTTCGCGGTGACCCTCACGGTGACCACATCTAGCGAGCCTGCCGAGGTGCCTGTTGATGGGCAGACCAACGGGGTTATCAATGCCTAGATAATTTGTTCAAAATGTGATGCACTCATCGGTCAGAAAGCCCTGGGCTATACTTCCATCTGGACGAGCCCTGTTGCGAACGTATCCTTGGATCACACCATTCATCCTTTCGAACGACATCATGCTGTGTAGGAACATCAGCCCGAGTTGGATGATATCATCCACGATATGGACGAGGAGATGCACCATGACGTCAAAGAACGCGGGCGGGAAGTACATCTCGAGCTTGCATAGTATCACCACGATCTCTTCTTGTAGCCTTCTGAGTTGCCTCACGCCAACCGATTTCCGAGAGATGATGTAAAAGCCCAGTTTTCACAAAAATTAAAATTTTTATTTTCGGTGTGAATTGTTTGATTGTCTGATTTGTTTGCGGTGTTTGCATTCCCGGTTTATCGATCGTCGATTATTTTCCCCCCTCTTATCTCGTATCGGACGGTGACCGACCCTTGCCACCCTGACACTCGACCTTTGTGACACCGGGTTTCACCCGATCACCGTCGCGAAAACCGCACGAGACCAGCCACAGCCAACGGAATGAAAACCCCGTTTAATAATTAAACAAGTTATTTTTATAGCGCGCCGAAAAATGTTCTCGAAACGGTTCTAGTGCGAGGTGAACACCGTCGGCTAGACGCGCTGATCGCGCAGTTCGAAGTTTTACCCGAATCGGAGGTACTACGGACCCCCGGCGGTCAGAAACGTAAACACCGCGCGCGCGAGAGAAAAACCGGGGATGTTTTTGCAAACTGCCAGCCACCTGGGCTATATAAAGACCACCACACTCCCACCCCTTTCTAGGGTTTCCCTAGCCACAAAATTGCAGCCACGCCCTCCACTTTGCCCCAAAAATAGCCCCATTTTCGCACCAAACCCTAGCCCAGATCTGGATTTTGCCTCCCAAGCCATCTGGACCGTCATATCTCGCGATCCGACGACCCAGAGGCCGCCACGTCGCCACCTAGCCACCCACCTCTCTCCTCTCTCTCCTCACGCCCGTGCTCCTCCCAGCCGCCTCTCACCTCCGGCCGGTGAGCCGCGCCGCCGACGACCGCTGCACCCCGAGGTCACGGCCTCCTTCCTCCTCTCCTTGCTCTCTTTCTCCCTCACCCTCCTCTCCTCTCGCACTGTCCAGGTCGCCGAGCGCCGCCGTCCTCCATGGCTCGGCCACCCCGAGCTCGGCCCCGTCGCCGATAGCCGCCGACCTCCTCCTCCTCTCCCGCGCCTGCTTCTTTCCCTCTCCTCCTCCTTCCTCACGCCCCCTTCTCCCTCACATGCAGGTCCGCCGCGCCATGGTCACTCGTGCCGCCGTGCCCAGCCACCACGGCCGCCGCGCCTCCTCCTGCCTGGACCGGCTGCCGCGACACGAATCCGGCCGCCCTCCAACCACCTGCCGCTCTCCTGCCAGGATCCCTCGCCGCGCCGCCCGTAACCGACATCGCCGCCGGCGCCGCTCGGCCTCGATCCGGATGGGATCGGGCGAGCTCGGCAGCCCACCGCGCCGCTCGGGCCGCCGTAGCCCAGATCCGCGGCCCAGGCACGTCCAGCCCGTCAGCGGCCTCACCAGCGCCAGGCCACCACCGGCCAGATGGGCCTCGGACCATGGTGAGCCAGCTGGCCCGTGCCCCTTTTTTTATTTATTTTCCTGTGATTTTTCATTTTTTCCAATTTCTGCTAAGCGTTTAACTGCTGCTGACCCTGTTTTGCAACGCAATTTCCCGTTGACTCGTAGGTCGGAATGAAGTGATTCTTTTTTTGTTTGGTTGTGCTATGTGTGCTCTAGAGTTCATCTTTAGGAAGTTATTTATTTTGAGGTCATCTTGAATATGTAATTGTGTGTTGAACAGGGCACCAGATCGTTAAGTTGCTAATCTGCTGTTAACTACTGCTGCTGTTATTTTGTTCAAACTTTGAGTGATGCTTGTGTCAAATCCATGAGGCCTATTGCATTGATTCTTTTTCCTATGTGTTAAGCATCATGTGTACTTCATTACCATGCTTTAACTTGTCATGTTTGGGTGCTTTAGCTATATTAAATCTTGCTCCAAAGTGGTGACCCTGATGTTAATGTGCTACTGTTGCCGAAACTGTTATTTTGTTGCAACTTCGGGTAACGGTTGCGTCGCAACCGTTTATCGGGATTGAGTGATTCCAATTGCATATTGTTAAGCATCATGTCTACTTCCATTATATATATTGCATTGTCATGATATGCTTGCTGGTCATATAGTTATTGAGCTCCAAAGTTGCTATGCCGCTGTTGTTAACAACCACCTCTGTTTTTCACTAAGTCTGTAACGTTTCGATGCCATGTTGTTTGCTTAATATCTTTTGATCTGTGATGCCTATGACCATGATTCTTGTTTGTACCTGATCACCATCATGTCTAGTTCATGCCCATATATTGCTATGTCATGTTGCTGCACTTTTGCATATAGATTTTCTCATGTTTATACAACATAAAAATAACAGTTTCTGCCATGTTTTCATGATTTTCACTAAGTCCTTGACCAGTAATGTTTTATTGCATTTTGCATGAGCTATAATTAGTTGTTCATGATGCCTATTTGCATGATTCCTTTTGCCATGCATCCCTGCCATGTCTACTTTAGTTGCATATCATTTTTTAGCATGTTTGCATTCATTATCCTGTTTATGCATTGCTCTAAAGTGTGCTTCCCGATGTTGGCAGATTGTGTTCCAAACTTGTTTTGCTTGTATCTTTTTAACCGTAACTCCGTTTGGGGTGTTCTTTATATGTAACTTGATTAGTTTTTCGTGTACTTTGTGTTTATGCTATTCTTTGTTGTTGTTAACCAAACTAAAATATGGTTTATGACAGAACAGTACTAAATCATTTAATTGTCGTGGGGCACTTAGTGTTATGCCATGTTTAGGTTGTGCCTCACTTAAATTGACTAGCATAGATAGTGTTATACCATGCTTCTGTGCTTTGCCATGTTAACAACCTTTGTTGATCACCTGTAGCTAAACAACTTGAACCCTTCTAAATGTGTTGTATCGTCGTGTGTGACGAGTACTCCACTTAACCTGTTAGTAACCGCTCTCGACGGTAGGTGCGATGTCTCGTGTTGCCTTCTTTGATGCTTGCTCGTGTTTGATTCGTAGTAATAGATGCTTGCTCATTGATTGCTTTCTAGTGTTTATCCTCTTGTGTGCTTCCACGGGTACCTCTCGGAGACGATGTGAGCTTGTGATCAACTACACCTTCGGAACCCGACTTATCAACAGGCAAGGACTATACATTACTTATGATCCATTCTATTTCAACCAGCGGTTTGCATGCTAGTCTAGGATAGGTTCGATGTTTGATCCTACCACATGTTTACAACCTCTTTCAAACCGATACAGCCATGTACCCTCCCAGCAAACCTTGTACTGCTATGTTACTATTGCTCGTTGCTCAGCCCGTGCTTAGTATGCATGCTTAGGATGCTACGATGTTACCCTGTTACTCCTTGGTTTGGGCTATCACATTATCATATTGTTGTTGATGATATGATTATTATAAATGTTGACTATATTCGACGAAGGATGGAAGGTCCAGGCTATCCCGCCCCGACGCTTTGTTCCATTCGAGTCACCTAGGATCCGAGTTCCGGGTATTGGTTTTAAGACTGAGCGTGCCTAACCGCGTGTGGGATGCTATGGGGTCCCCTCTTCTTACCTACCTAGCTTCAAACATTTCTAGTGGTGGCCCAAGCTGATTTACCATTTGAAACGTGTGTGTGACTGGTCCGCGGCCGACAGATTTCAAACAACTTGGGCCAGCGGAGACATGGTTTCTCTTGTTGGTCTAACCCAGGGAGCTAGGGGGTTGTCCACATCTGTTTGGGCAACTAACCCAACCTCATCCAGACGATAGAGGCCGATTCGAGAGCGTGGTCGACTTTTGAGTTGGATGTCGACTCACCGGGGCCACCCGAATTTGTGCGTTGTTAGTTAGAGGGATCTGTCGTTCCGGATCTCTCGGGACTAAATCATAAAATGGTTGCCTGTGATGGGTAGAAACTAAGAGAGATGGGCGTGCGTGCGGAGCCTTGTAATGGGCAGTTGGTACACCCCTGCAGGGTTAAATCTTTTTGAGAAGCCGTGTCCACGGTGATGGACGACTTGAGACCTACGTCCTGTTCATAGACAACAACAACTGAGATAATCTTATTATAACTTGATCAACGTGTGTGTGTGTGCCTTGATTGCTTCTTCTTCATCTGGATGCGAAGAGGTGGACACGGATAGGATAGGTGTTATGTTTGCGTAAGTAGTTGATAGCAAGACTTGTTGGAGGCGATTCCTCATCGAATGCTTGGCTTCTTACCTTACTCTCTAGATCATTAGCCACTTCATAAATGCTAGTGTGGAAGCAACCTCACCACTTACCCAATCCTTACCATAAACTACTAGTTGTCCTAGAATGACGAGTGATGAAGTCCTTACTGGGTCAGATGACCACTACAGTTGGATGCTGAGTACCTCTGTACTCATGATACTACCCCCAAACTCGTTTCAGGGTTCTTGATCGACAACATGTATGGTGATCGACGTTTCACGTGGAGACTCGCCGACGACTAGTTAGGCGGATCCCGGCGGAGGGCCTGGACCCGTGTGGTTATGGGGACCGATGTTTTTCTCTTTGGCACTAGGCATTTGATTGTAGTCTGTACTCAGACATGTATCTTCCGCTGATGTAATGTATTTAAGGCAATTGTATGCCGATTGTATGAGATGTTGTATCCATGTAGCTGTAATGTTGTGATATCATGTTGGAAATCCGGGGCATATGGCTTGTCATATGTAACAGTCCAGTTTTCACAAAAATTAAATTTTTTGTTTTCGGTGTGAATTGTTTGTTTGTCTGATTTGTTTGCAGTGTTTGCATCCCCGATTTATCGATCGGCGATTATATTACCCCTCTTATCTCGTATCGGACGGAGACCGACCCTTGCCACCCTGACACTCGACCTTTGCGACACCGGGTGTCGGGACCCGGGGTTAGCGTATGCAAGTCCAGTTAAGGCATAGTCATATGGAGAGCCGAGAACCGTACCCACTTGTCTAAGCAGACAAGGCCAAGCACAGAACGTTCTCGGAAAGCATCGTACGTGAGGGGCATCCCATCCAGGCCGGATGATCAACTGAGATGGGTCCTCATCGTCTGCACACAAGTCTAATGATATGGGTGGTGAACTCCCATATTCAAAGACAAGTCGCCTCAACCATACTATCGACTATCTCATAACTCTTACATAGACTTACTCCAGCCCGATCACTTAGTCGGGGTCTAGGGCGGGCTCGATCATACCACAAAGTGTGCACGAGACAGAGTCTCGAACAATCGCATCGCTATGCACCAAGCTGCGCACATCTAAGGGCCACTTGGTGTATGAAAGACCGCCAGCCAGAACACAACTAAGGTCTCGAACACCCATACAAAGACATGCATGTTATAAACATACACGCAGCACACATGCCTTGTATGAACAGCAGGTACCATTGCAATTCTCTACAAAGTGTACAATTTTATTGATAACTCTTATAGAGTGCACACAGAGATCACATACATGTGATCCAACATTACATTACAAGCGGAAGCAAATTATGTCTGAGTACAGACAAGTTTAACAAATGGCTTAAGAAGCCTTATTGAAACACAAAGCCCTCCACGAGGGAACCAGTCGTCTGACTGGGACTAGACTAGTTGTTCTTCAGTCGTCCAGCTCGATGAAGAAGCCACCTTCGGGGTCAGTGGCATCATCTAAAACATAGATTAAGCAAACGTGAGTACAAAGTCGTACTCAGCAAGACTTACATAGGAGCTATACTACTCATGCATCTGTATCAAGGTAAAGGGAGGTGGGGTTCACTTGCAGAAATACCAGCTTTGACTTGGCTAATCCTGAACTACGAGTACCAGACTTTGAGGTAAGAAGCGTACACGAGTCCACTACTTTCTCCAATCAATACACCACTATGGTGCCTTCCTCGACTTCCCCACGAGAAAGCACGCCATAGCACTCACACTTATCTTGGTGTGTTTTAGAAGTATCCGGTCCAAGTTATCTAGTAATCAAGCTAAGCTTTCCAAGCAGTCCATAACCGCGGACGCGGCTATTCGAATAGTTTTGTTAACCTTGCAAGGGTGTACCGCTACACACACATGATCATCATTTACCGCCTTTGATCTCGACACCATTCAAGGGGTGCCAGCGAGGATGCTCACCACAACTGTTACCTCATAGCCGATCTAGTCCGAGAAAGCCGCCTACTTGGGTTGGTTACCACAATCGTGAACCCGGCCGGTTTACCGAAGTGGACCCAAGTGATGTGTGCGTGGTGCATAAGCCGGTCTCGGATGAGCCGTTCTCTCACTTAGCATCCAGGCCACAGACCTACCAGAACTCCGAACTATTGCGACATCTGGACATCGAAAGGGATGAGTTAGTAAGTTGAGAGGGGCGAGTGAGCCCAATGTGTGGTTGTACTCTTCATCTTGGATCACCACACAAGAACTCGTACTAGGGCGGTGTTCAACGAGACAACCCACTGTGTACTCCTACACAACCTCTCATCGTTCACCTTGTATTAGGGTCGATTCACCAACACTTTTCTACCATCATCAACATGATCATTCCCATCCCGACTCACATCACAGTAACAACATGGTATCAACTAAGCATGCAATAAGCAGTAACATTGCAGGGGCCACATGATATCAAACAACTCCTACATTTGCTAGGATTGTGGTTTGCTTACTACTGTGACAAAAAGATAGGTCATGCAAAGGAATGGGTTCATCTATGCGGTAGAAACGAAGCATGGTGATCATCCTAAACAATGCATAAGCGAGACATGAGAGGGAAGTGGGATTTTATCGACATGATCAATGGGGGTTTGCTTGCCTTGCTGACGAGGTTCGGGTTCGGGGTCTTCAACGTAGGGGGTGACCTCGGGCTCCGGCTCCACGTCTATCAGCAACATGACAATCATAGGATCAACAGAATGTACAATGCACAATCACATGAATAATATTGAAAAGGTGATGTTCATGGTATTGATGTGTTGATCATTCCATTTAAATGGAGTATATTGCAAATTGAATTGCAAATTCAAACTCCACATTTGAATTCAACATTAACCAAGTTATATGTGATATAGTTTGATCATTTTGAAACAACTTCAAATGTGTATGATATGCCTCTGATGTGTGATTGAAATGTAGCATGTTGCCATGGTTCAAGTTGCAAAAAAATTTGATTTGAATTTGATTTAATTCCATTTAAATCAAATAGCAAATGCTACTGATCACATTTTAAATTCAACTCAAACAGAGTTGAAAGTTGCATATTTGGAAAGATAATTTTCTCCTGATCATTTTTCATATATTATTTGTCCAATTTGGAGTTAATATGAATTTTCTATGAATTTCCAAAGTTTTGGGTATTTTCTGGAATTTCTGGAATTCTTTTAATTCATTTTGATTTTCTGGAAATTCATAAAACGATTTATTGCGCAAGTGCTGACGTCAGGGGGGGGGCTGACATGTGGGGCCACCCTGTCAGTGGCTGGGTTAATTAACCCGTGGGTTAAGTTAATCCAGTGGCTTAATTAAGCCACTGGGCCCACTGGTCAATGACCCAGGGGGTCATTAGCCAAGTGCTTAGGGGCTAATCCACCGGCGGCTAAACGCCGGCGGGATCACTATTCCGGCCACGGGAGGGGAAACGGAGGGCACCGGCTTGCTCCTGGAGGTCTTCCGCGTCGTCTGGAAGTAACAGGGGGTCACGGGGAGGTCGGGAGCGACGACGCCGACGACTCCAGCGGAAACAGAGAACCGGCGAGGTCGTAGATGATGTTGTGGTGCACGGTTGGAGTTGATTCGGGGCTCGTTCGAACGCTAGCACGTGCAGGAGTCAAACGCGTGCACTGGGGGTTCACGACGAGCACTGGAGCGAGGAGGACGACGACCATGGCGGCGACGAGCTCCTGCGTCCATGGAGGATCCGGCTAGAGGAGGCAAACGAGGGGGAGAAGTGAGGGGTTCCGGCCGTGAGCTCACCCTGAATCTATCTGGAGTGGTGGCTTGCTCGGGGAGGCGCTGGAGCTGCCGGAATTTGAAGTCGATCCACGGCGGCCGGCGATGAAGGCGACGAAGCTAGCGAGCTCGTGGAGGCGTCCTGCTCCGATTCCTTTCGTAGGTCGATGAAGACGACGACGAGGAGCACGGTGGACTTGCTGGCTTGAGCTCTAGGGCACGGTGGCCACGCGGGGGCTCGACGGCGCTCCGGCGTTCTTCTCGGGCGACGACGAAACGGGCGAGAGAGGAGGGGAGGGAGCTCGTGGAGGGGGGGAATGGACTGCGGAGGCTGCGGGGAGTCTCTAGGTGCGAGAAGAAGCCACGGGGAGGCCTGGAAGCTCCTCGACGGCGACGTGTCGTCCCCGGCTAGCTCGGTGGCATTCCACCGAGCAGCTTGGAGGCGCGGGAGGGGGAAGAAGACGCCCCTGCCCTTGTGGGCCGGCTGGGCTGGGGTGGGCCGTCTTCGCCTGGGCGCCAGGTAAGGGTTTTCTGCTTTCTTTTCTATTTTCCTTTTCTGACATTTGTTCTGTTTAGCTAAAATAAATAGCTAAAATTTTTATTAAATGCTGAAAATTTTTATGTGGCCTGATAATAATATCGACTAGCCACTCATAAAATTTCAACATTTTTAAAATTCAAATAATTTGAATCTTAAATCAAATAGGGGTATTTCTTTAATTCCAAGGCACTGTTTGATTATTTGAAAAATCTATGAGCATGGGATGGGTCCCACATCACTTGATATGTGATCACACTCATTTATAAGACTTTTCAAAAATCTAACATGAATTTTTGGAGAAGATTTTTATCTGGCCTTTTGAATTAATTCATCTGGGGGGTGTTCCTTCTCCCATTTGGATTTTGAAGTTGATTTCCTCTGAAAATTTGACATGATGCAAGCTTACTTGATCCTAGCACATTATCTAACAGAGGGTTCTGACACCGGGTTTCACCCGATCACCGTCGTGAAAACCGCACGAGACCAGCCGAAGCCAACGGAACGAAAACCCCGTTTAATAATTAAACGGGATATTTTTATAGCGTGTCGGAAAGTTTTCTTGGAACGGTTCCAGCGCGAGGTGAACGCCGCCGGCTCGACGCGTTGATCGCGCAGTTCGAAGTTTTACCCGAATCGGAGGTCCTGCGGACCCCCGGCGGTCAGAAACGTGAGCACTGCGCGCGCGAGAGAAAAACCGGAGATATTTTTGCAAACTGCCAGCCACCTGTGCTATATAAATACTACCACACTCCCACCCATTTCTAGGGTTTCCCTAGCCAAAATTTGCAGCCACCCCCCTCCACTTTGCCCAGTTTTGCCTCCCAGATCCCAGATTTTTCGGGCCGTTCGATCCCGCGATCGGATGCACCGGAAGGCGCCACGTCAGCGCCCTGATCTCCTCTCTCCTCCAGCCCACGCCCGTGGATGCACGCAGCCGCCGCCGCATCCGGCTAGCCAGCCGCCGGCCACCGGAGCACGCAGCAGCAGGCCGTCGGTCCCCTCCTCTCACCTCTCCTTCCCCTGCCGTGCCCCTTCTCCTCCCCTAACCTCCCTCCTCCTCTTCTGCTGCAGATCGCCGCCGGCAGGAGGACGCAGCCGCCGCCTCCATGGCCATGACCGACGCGGCCCCGACCTCAGCCGCTACCTCCTGGAGGTCCTCGCGCCCCCTGAAGCAGCGCCCCTCCTCGCGCCCCCGTGCAGCCGCCGGCCGGCGAGCCCGACGAGCCGCCGCCGCTGGTTGCGGTCGGGAGCGGCCCGAGCCGCACGCCATCGGCTCCAACCGCTGTGGACGCCCGCGTGGGCCGTGGCCCAGCTGGCCAGCGCGGCCTGCCAAGCCCCAGCGCCCAGCCTAGCCCAGCCAGGCCAGATGGGCCGATTTCGGCCCATGGTGAGAGCCAGGCCGCCCCCTTTTTTTATTTTTTTGTCTCTGTTTTTTTTCTTAGCACCCTGTAATTTCTGCTAACTCTGGAAATAATTGCTGCTGATCGGTTTTTGCGCTGTAAATTGCGAGTAATACGTAGCTCCGATGAACGTGCCCCCAAAATGAAAGATGCTCAGAATTGCGTGTACTTTAATTCATCTTTTGTGAGAATTTGCATTTGAGGTTATCTTGATTGTGTAATTGTGTGCTAAAGTGGGCATCAGGCCGTTAACTGCGACTTTTTCCTGTTAAGTGCTGCTGTTAATATTTTATTGCAACTTTGCATGATGATTGTGACTCATCCATGAGGCCTATTGCATTGATTCTTTATCCTATGTGTTAAGCATCATGTGTACCTCATTTCCATGCTTTAACATGTCATGTTTAGGTGATTTAGCTATATTAAATCTTGCTCCAAAGTAGCTATCCTGATGTTATTGTGCTGCTGTTGCTGAAACTGTTATTTTATTGCAACTTCGGGTGACGATTGCTTCGCAACCGTTTATCAGAATTGAGTGATTCCAATTGCATATTGTTAAGCATCATGTCTACTTTCATCCCATGTGTTGCATTACCATGATATGCTTGCTAGTCATATAGTTATTGAGCTCCAAAGTTGCTATGCTGCTGTTTTTGACAGCCACCTCTATTTTTCTCTAAGTCTGTAACGTCCCGATGCCATGTTGCATGCTTAATATCTTTTGATCTATGATGTCCTTTTGCATGATTCTTTTTGACATGCCTCCCTTGTCATGTCTAGTTTAATTTCATATCTTTTGTGAGCATGTTTGCATTGATTATCCTGTTTATGCATTGCTCTAAAGTGTGCTTCGTGATGTTGGCAGTTTGTGCCCGTAACTTGTTTTGCTCATATCTTTTAACCGTAACTCCGTTTGGGGTGTTCTTTATATGTAACTTGATTGGTTTTTCGTGTACTTTGTGTTTATGCTATTGTTTGCTGTTGTTAACCAACCTATAATATGGTTTAGGACAGAACAGTACCAAATCTTTTAATCATCGTGCGACACTTAGTGTATGCCATGTTTAGGTTGTGCCTCACATAAATTGACTAGCATAGATAGTTTACTTTGTGCTTCATCTGTTGACGTGTTTGTGTGCTATGCCATGCCTGCTTGAGTTGCCATGTTAATAACCGTTGATTGATCACCTGTAGCTAAACAACTTGAACCACCGTAAACGTGCGGTATTCGTCGTGTGTGACCGATACCCCACTTAAACTGTTAGTAACCGTTCTCGACGATAGATCCGTATCGCGTTGCCGTGCCTTGTGTTGCCTCTTTGATCTTGTATTGCTCCGTAGTAATAGTGGTGCACCCTTGATTGCTTTCCAGTGTTTATCGTCTTGTGTGCTCCCGCGGGTACCTTCGGAGACGATGCGAGCTTGCGATCAACTACACCTTCGGAACCCGACTTATCAACAGGCAAGGACTATACATTACTTATGATCCATTCTGTTTCAACCAACGGTTTGCATGCTAGTCTAGGTTAGGTTCGATGTTTGATCCTACCACATGTTTACAACCTCTTTCGAACCGATACAGCCATGTCCCCTCCCAGCAAACCTTGTACTGCTATGTTACTATTGCTCGTTGCTCAGCCCCTGCTTAGTATGCATGCTTAGGATGCTACGATGTTACCCTGTTACTCCTTGGGTTTGGATATCACATTATCATTATTATTATTGTTGTTGATGATATGATTATTATAATGTTAACTATATTCGACGAAGGATGGATGGTCTAGGCTATCCCGCCCCGACGCTTTGTTCCATTCGAGTCACCTAGGACCCGAGTTCCGGGTATTGGTTTTAAGACTGAGCGTGCCTAACCGCGTGTGGGATTTTATGGGGTCCCCTTTTCTTACCTACCTAGCTTCAAGCATTTCTAGTGGTGGCCCAAGCTGATTTTACCATTTGAAACCGTGTGTGTGCTGGTCGTACGCCAGTAGTTTTTAAACCAACCTGGACCAGTGAGGACATAGTTCCCTTGCTGGCCCATCATGACCGGCTGAGGACCCGGTGTCCCATGTGTGATTAACCGGCAATCCAAACCTGGAGTCATACGGTAGAGACCAGATCGAGAGCGCGGCCGGCTCCTGAGCTGGATGTCGTCTCACCGGGGGCCACCCGGATTTGTTCGTTGTTAGCTAGAGGGACTTGTCGTTTCGGATCTCTTGGAACTAAACCATAAAATGGTTGCCTGTGATGGGTAGCAACTGAGAGAGATGGGCGTGCGTGCGGAGCCTTGTAATGGGCAGTTGGTACACCCCTGCAGGGTTAAATATTTTTGAGAAGCCGTGTCCACGGTTATGGACGACTTGAGACCTACTCCTTGTTCATAGACAGCAACAACTGAGATAATCTTAATACAACTTGATCAACGTGTGTGTGTGCCTTGACTGCTTCTTCTTCGTCGGGATGCGAAGAGGAGGACAAGGATAGGATAGGTGTTATGTTTGCGTAGTAGTTGATAGCAAGACTTGTTGGAGGAGATTCCTCATCGAATGCTTGGCTTCTTATCTTACTCTCTAGATCGTTAGCCACTTCATAAATGCTAGTGTGGCAGCAACCTCACCACTTAACCCTTCCTTACCGTAAACTACTAGTTGTCCTAGAATGACGAGTGATGAAGTCCTTGCTGGGTCAGATGATCACTACGGTTGGATGCTGAGTACCTCTGTACTCATGATACTACCCCAAACTCTTTTCAGGGTTCTTAATCGACAACAGGTATGGTGATCGACGTTTCACGTGGAGACTCGACGACGACTAGTTAGGCGGATCCCGACGGAGGGCCTGGACCTGTGTGGTTATGGGATCGATGTTTTTCTCTTTGCCAGTAGGCATTTGATTGTAGTCTGTACTCAGACATGTATCTTCCGCTGTTGTATTGTATTTGAGGCAGTTGTATGCCGATTGTATGAGATGTTGTATCCTTGTATCTGTAATGTTGTGATATCATGTTGGAAATCCGTGGCATATGACTTCGTCATATGTCGCGGTGGGACCGATATGTGCTTCGTCCCCGGATCTGGAGGGAATCATCTAGATCTGGAACAGTATCGCATATCGGGCCTTACAACTTGGTATCAGAGCCTTACCGACCGTAGGATCCCCTCTTTGGCCGGAGTCGAGTCTAGACAAAAACTATTTTGTAGTTATTAAGTTAGTTATCGGAGAGTAGGAATCTTTTTACTCCTTACCCTTAGTCTGGTCAAGACAAGTGTCGTAAGTGGTTTATTCTCGTCTTATCCCCCTTCAAACTCTAGGATCTCGAGTGTGTGGAGTATCGGAACCGTTACAATGCCTTGCTTGCAGCGTATTGTCTCGATGCCGATCTCAGTTGGGAATTCCTGTAGTACCTTTAGCTTCTCCGACTTCGGGAATCATCTGGGTCATCCATTGCCATCCATCCTTTTGCCGGTGTTTTTACGATTTACGTCGAAAATCACTATCCCTTGATCTGGTTTTCGCGATCGTTCTTCCTCTTGTCACTGACGTTTTCCTTATTCCGACGATGTCATCTCTCTGCGGAAAATTTATCTCGACCGAAGTTCGACGTCGACATGGAGCAGAGTCCCTTGTTGGTGGTGTTGAAGATTGGCGTCTCTCTTTTCTCTTCACCTCTCACCCGGATCGTCCAGGATCTCGGGACGAGATCCCTTGTTGGTGGTGTTGTATTGTAACAGCCCAGTTTTCACAAAAATTAAAATTTTTGTTTTCGGTGTGAATTTTTTGATTGTCTGATTTGTTTGCGGTGTTTGCATCCCCGATTTATCGATCGGCGATTATATTACCCCTCTTATCTCGTATCGGACGGAGACCGACCCTTGCCACCCTGACACTCGACCTTTGCGACATCGGGTTTCACCCGATCACCGTCGCGAAAACCGCACGAGACCAGCCGAAGCCAACGGAACGAAAACCCCGTTTAATAATTAAACGGGATATTTTTATAGCGCACCGGAAAGTTTTCTCGGAACGGTTCCAGCGCGAGGTGAACGCCGCCGGCTCGACGCGTTGATCGCGCAGTTCGAATTTTCACAAGAATAGGAGTTCCTGCAGACCCCCGGCGGTCAGAAACGTGAGCACCGCGCGCGCGAGAGAAAAACCGGAGATGTTTTTGCAAACTGCCAGCCACCTGTGCTATATAAAGACCACCACACTACCACCCATTTCTAGGGTTTCCCTAGCCAAAATTTGCAGCCACCCCCCTCCACTTTGCCCAGTTTTGCCTCCCAGATCCCAGATTTTTCGGGCCGTTCGATCCCGCGATCGGACGCACCGGAAGGCGCCACATCAGCGCCCTGTTCTCCTCTCTCCTCCAGCCCACGCTCGTGGATGCACGCAGCCGCCGCCGCATCCGGCTAGCTAGCCGCCGGCCACCGGAGCACGCAGCAGCAGGCCGTCGGTCCCCTCCTCTCACCTCTCCTTCCCCTACCGCGCCCCCTTCTCCTCCCCTAACCTCCCTCCTCCTCTTCTGCTGCAGATCGCCGCCGGTAGGAGGACGCAGCCGCCGCCTCCATGGCCATGGCCGGCGCGGCCCCGACCTCAGCCGCCACCTTCTGGAGGTCCTCGCGCCCCCTGGAGCAACGCCCCTCCTCTGGCCTCCTCCGCGCGCCCCGCCGCCTCTCCGCCTCGCCGCCTTGCCGTGCAGCCGCCGGCCGGCGAGACCGACGAGCCGCCGCCGCTGGTTGCGGTCGGGAGAGGCCCAAGCCGCACGCCACCGGCTCCAACCGCTGTGGACGCCCGCGTGGGCCGTGGCCCAGCTGGCCAGCGCGGCCTGCCAAGCCCCAGCGCCCAGCCGAGCCCAGCCATGCCAGATGGGCCGATTTCGGCCCATGGTGAGAGCCAGGCCGCCCCTGTTTTTATTTTTTTGTCTCTGTTTTTTTTCTTAGCACCCTGTAATATCTGCTAAGTCTGGAAATAATTGATGCTGATCTGTTTTTGCGCTGTAAATTGCGAGTAATCCGTAGCTCCGATGAACGTTCCCCCAAAACGAAAGTTGCTCAGAATTGCGTGTACTTTAATTCATCTTTTGTGAGCATTTGCATTTGAGGTCATCTTGATTGTGTAATTGTGTGCTAAAGTGGGCATCAGGCCGTTAACTGCTACTTTTTCCTGTTAAGTGCTGCTGTTAATATTTTATTGCAACTTTGCATGATGATTGTGACTCATCCATGAGGCCTATTGCATTGATTCTTTCTCCTATGTGTTAAGCATCATGTTTAATTCATTTCCATGCTTTAACATGTCATGTTTGGGTGCTTTAGCTATATTAAATCATGCTCCAAAGTAGCTATCCTGATGTTATTGTGCCGCTGTTGCTGAAACTGTTATTTTATTGCAACTTCGGGTGACGATTGCTTCGCAACCGTTTATCGGAATTGAGTGATTCCAATTGCATATTGTTAAGAATCATATATAATTTCATCCCATGTGTTGCATTGCCATGATATGCTTGCAGGTCATATAGTTATTGAGCTCCAAAGTTGCTATGCTGCTGTTTTTGACAGCCACCTCTGTTTTTCTCTAAGTCTGTAACGTCCCGATGCCATGTTGCATGCTTAATATCTTTTGATCTATGATGTCTTTTTGCATGATTCTTTTTGACATGCCTTCCTTGTCATGTCCAGTTTAATTTCATATCTTTTGTGAGCATGTTTGCATTGATTATCATGTTTATGGATTGCTCTAAAGTGTGCTTCGTGATGTTGGCAGTTTGTGCCCGTAACTTGTTTTGCTCATATCTTTTTAACCGTAACTCCGTTTGGGGTGTTCTTTATATGTAACTTGATTGGTTTTTCGTGTACTTTGTGTTTATGCTATTGTTTGCTGTTGTTAACCAACCTAAAATATGGTTTAGGACAGAACAGTACCAAATCTTTTAATCATCGTGCGACACTTAGTGTATGCCATGTTTAGGTTGTGCCTCACATAAATTGACTAGCATAGATAGTTTACTTTGTGCTTCACCTCTTGACGTGTTTGTGTGCTATGCCATGCCTGCTTGAGTTGCCATGTTAATAACCGTTGATTGATCACCTGTACCTAAGCAACTTGAACCACCGTAAACGTGCGGTATTCGTCGTGTGTGACCGATACCCCACTTAAACTGTTAGTAACCGTTCTCGACGATAGATCCGTATCGCGTTGCCGTGCCTTGTGTTGCCTTTTTGATCTTGTATTGCTCCGTAGTAATAGTGGTGCACCCTTGATTGCTTTCCAGTGTTTATCGTCTTGTGTGCTCCCGCGGGTACCTTCGGAGACGATGCGAGCTTGCGATCAACTACACCTTCGGAACCCGACTTATCAACAGGAAAGGACTATACATTACTTATGATCCATTCTATTTCAACCAGCGGTTTGCATGCTAGTCTAGGTTAGGTTCGATGTTTGATCCTACCACATGTTTACAACCTCTTTCGAACCGATACAGCCATGTCCCCTCCCAGCAAACCTTGTACTGCTATGTTACTATTGCTCGTTGCTTAGCCCCTGCTTAGTATGCATGCTTAGGATGCTACGATGTTACCCTGTTACTCCTTGGGTTGGGATATCACATTATCATTATTATTATTGTTGTTGATGATATGATTATTATAATGTTGACTATATTCGACGAAGGATGGAAGGTCTAGGCTATCCTACCCCGACGCTTTGTTCCATTCGAGTCACCTAGGACCCGAGTTCCGGGTATTGGTTTTAAGACTGAGCGTGCCTAACCGCGTGTGGGATTTTATGGGGTCCCCTTTTCTTACCTACCTAGCTTCAAGCATTTCTAGTGGTGGCGCAAGCTGATTTTACCATTTGAAACCGTGTGTGTGCTGGTCGTACGCCAGTAGTTTTTAAACCAACCCGGACCAGTGAGGACATAGTTCCCTTGCTGGCCCATCATGACCGGATGAGGACCCGGTGTCCCATGTGTGATTAACCGGCAATCCAAACCTGGAGTCATACGGTAGAGACCAGATCGAGAGCGCAGCCGGCTCCTGAGCTGGATGTCGTCTCACCGGGGCCACCCGGATTTGTTCGTTGTTAGCTAGAGGGACTTGTCGTTTCGGATCTCTTGGAACTAAATCATAAAATGGTTGCCTGTGATGGGTAGCAACTGAGAGAGATGGGCGTGCGTGCGGAGCCTTGTAATGGGCAGTTGGTACACCCCTGCAGGGTTAAATCTTTTCGAGAAGCCGTGTCCACGGTTATGGACGACTTGAGACCTACTCCCTCTTCATAGACAACAACAACTGAGATAATTTTAATACAACTTGATCAACGTGTGTGTGTGCCTTGACTGCTTCTTCTTCGTCGGGATGCGAAGAGGAGGACAAGGATAGGATAGGTGTTATGTTTGCGTAGTAGTTGATAGCAAGACTTGTTGGAGGCGATTCCTCATCGAATGCTTGGCTTCTTATCTTACTCTCTAGATCGTTAGCCACTTCATAAATTCTAGTGCGTCAGCAACCTGACCACTTACCCCTTCCTTACCGTAAACTACTAGTTGTCCTAGAATGACGAGTGATGAAGTCCTTGCTGGGTCAGATGACCACTACAGTTGGATGCTGAGTACCTTTGTACTCATGATACTACCCCCAAACTCTTTTCAGGGTACTTGATCGACAATAGGTATGGTGATCGACATTTCACGTGGAGACTTGACGACGACTAGTTAGGCGGATCCCGGCGGAGGGCCTGGACCCGTGTGGTTATGGGATCGATGTTTTTCTCTTTGCTAGTGGGCATTTGATTGTAGTCTGTACTCAGACATGTATCTTCGCTGTTGTATTGTATTTGAGGCAGTTGTATGCCGATTGTATGAGATGTTGTATCCTTGTATCTTTAATGTTGTGATATCATGTTGGAAATCCGGGGCATATGACTTCGTCATATGTCGCGGTGGGACCGATATGTGCTTCGTCCCCGGATCTGGATGGAAACATCTAGATCTGGAACAGTACCGCATCGGGCCTTACATCATATGTCGCGGTGGGACCGATATGTTCTTCGTCCCCGGATCTGGATGGAAACATCTAGATCTGGAACAGTACCGCATATCGGGCCTTACTGATGACATCGAAAAAGTTGCATAGGCCAAATAGTGTTTGACGAACGTGGTCGTCCATGATCCCGCCGATTGCAACCGGAAGTAGCTGCGTCATCAGCACGTGACAGTCGAGAGACTTCATCCCGATGAAACCCTACTTCGCTGAGTCTAGGTATCTGCTGATCTTCCCCGTGAAACCGTAAGGAAGTTTTATCCCTAGGAGGCAGTTGATTAGATGCTGGATCTCCTTCTGACTTAAAGTGAAGCACGCGGGGGGGGGGGGGGGGAAGTAATGTTCGCTCTGCTTCTTGGCCTTTTTGCCTTTGCGCCGACTTTCCGTGTCCTCCGGTGGCACATCATCATCATCGTCGTCGTCGTCATCATCATCATCATCATCATTAGGGCGGTTTGCGTGAAGCTCCTCCCTGATGCCCAGTGTTAGCAAGTCTGCCCTTGCTTTCGGCCCATCTTTGGTCTTTTCTGGCATGTTGAGCAGGGTAGCAAACAGACTCTCACACACATTCTTAGTGATATGCATGACATCAAAGCTGTTCGGCACACCGAGGATGTTCCAGTACGACAAGTCCCAGAAAACAGACCTCGTTTTCCATACCTTCAGCAGCGACTCTGGTGCCTTTCTCTTAGAATTGATCTTTCCTGGTGGTGGGCACTCTTTCCAATTTTTCAACATCATATCTATTTCGGTGCCGCTCCTCCTACATGGGGCCTTTCGGGGTTCGGCTGTTCCATCGAACAGATCCTTGCGTTTTCTCCATGGGTCTTTGTGAGGAAGCCATCTTCGATGTCCCATGAACACGGTTTTTGAAGACCCGGGATCCTTAGGTAGCCGGTGATACGTTGTGTCATCCATGCACGTAGCGCATCCACAGTGTCCGTGGACCACCTGCCCTGCGACATATCCTAAACCGAGATAGTCGTGCACCGTCGTGAGCAGTGCGACTTTCATAGGGAAATATGTTTCCTCTACAGCGTCCCACGTATTGACTGGCGTTCTCCATAGCGTATCCAGCTCCTCTTTCAGGAGCCCCAGATACAGATTGAGGTCGTTTTCTTGTTGTTACGGCCCTTCAATTATCACACTCATGTGCATGTACTTCCTCTTCATGCACTCCCAGGGGGGGGATGTTGTACATGCCCACAAACACTGGCCAGGTGCTATGTGTGCTACTCTGGTTGCCGAAAGGATCGACTCCATCGGTGCTCGCGACCAACACTACGTTCCTTGGAACCTTCCCAAAGTCCTCCTCGAAGTTCAACGCCTCCCACTGGGTCCCATTAGAAGGGTGACTCAACATCTTGTCTTTTTCTGGATCATTTTTTCCAGCTTCTTCCTTTTGCTTCTTCCTTTCTGCATGCCAGTGCAAGAGCTTAGCTTGTTTAGGGTCCATGAAATAACGCTGCAGACGAGGAATGATCGGAAAGTACCACACCATTTTTTGAGGAGCTTTCTTATTCTTCTTGTATCGGCTGGCGCCGCACTTCGGACATACGTTGGACTCCGCGTACTCATGCCGATAAATTTTGCAATTGTTAACGCAGACATGGTATCTAACATGCGGTAAATCCAGAGGACACACGATTTTCTTTGCCTCATTGAAACTGGTCGGGCATGTGTTCCCCTTGGGAAGATGTTTTTGCCAGAATGACATGTTTTCGTCGAAGCATGTGTCGGTCATTTTTTGGTTTACTTTCATCTCCAGAGCCATTAGAGCTACTTTCAGGCGGGTATCCTCGGGATTGCATCCTTCATACAATGGAGTAACCGCGTCCATCTCAAGTTGATTTAGCTTGGCTTTCTCTCGGGCGGAAGCTCTTGCGTTATTACTCGCCTCATTCAGAAGCAACTCTTTAAGATGAGGGTCCTGCACCCAGTCCATCGACGATGGTCCATCGCCGTATTCTCTAGCATCTTCATCTTCATGATGATCATGCCCTTCGTCTTGATATTTCTCATGATCATGTCCAGCATCTTCTACATGATGATTGTGTCCTGCATCGTGATCATGTCCGGGAGATTCTTCGTCTTCTCGCTCGCCCTCGGCGCTATTTCTGCTTACTGTTGCCCGACCACCGTGGACGAATTCATAATCTTCTTCATCACCTTGGCACCGATAGTCATCCATGAAACCACGCGTGAGCAGGTGCCCCTTTATGGTTTTCGAATCCGGGTCCAAAAGGCACTTCAGCTTGCATCTTCGACACGGACATCTTATCTCTGTCTCGTTCTTTTGAATCATCTTGACGTTCACGGATCTCAAAAACCTATACACGATGCCTTCGGTCATCTTGCGAACCATGGTTGCCTGTGGGGCATAGAGCAAAACGATATTTCAAAACCAAACAAAAATTTGGCATGACCTTGCCTAATTATTAGGACAAAAAAGAATGCAAAGTGTGGCAAATTTTCGCCGAAACGGAAATGAATCAACATTCTGGCAAAATATTGGCAACTATCGCATATGTGAGGTACCTGCAAAACATACACGCATAGCCCGCCATGATCATCACACACCCATACATATATACCCTATGGTCATCACATCACACATACATATATACCCCATGATCATCACATCACACCACACATATACACCGAAAAAAGTGTGTTCGAGAGAGAACAAACTAGATCTACACAACAATAAAGAGATATACCTTACTTACCAATGAAAAAAGGAGATACAACTACTTATTTTGGGTAGATCTATGGTGTAAATAAGGTGAGGAGAAGGAAGGAACCGAGAGAAGCTAGTTGGAGGGGGAGGTGGAGAAAGTGAGTGTGGTGTATAGGCTGCCAAAACATCTAGCTGCTCCCAGACTTAGTAATGGCGCACCTTCACCAAAATGCGCCATTACTAAGTATGGGAGCTAATGGCGCACCAACAAGGGGTGTGCCATTACTAAGTCTGGGAGAGTGGGACCAGGGCCAGAGAGGGGGGGGGGGGCAGGATTGTAATGGCACACAGTGCAGAAATGCGCCATTACTGCTCCATACTTAGTAATGGCGCACCTCCACGACATGCGCTATTGCTGTGTCATCAGGCCTGGGCCCACCCCTCCCCTGACTTAGCAATGGCGCACTTCTCGTAAGTGCGCCATTAGCATCCCTGGTGGCTAATGGCGCACTTCCGAGGAGTGCGCCATTCCTAAGTCAGGGGAGGGGGGCTGGTCCAGGAGCGAAAGGGCGGTAGCGCACTGCTGTACAGGTGCGCCATTACTAGCAAGGGCACTACTATCAAAGGTGTTAGTAGTGTCATCTAGGCTCACTTGTTTGAAACCCTCTATGTTCATAGGAGTTTCTTCTTCTACGGTTGATGCATTAGCATCGCCATTAATAGGTCCAATGGGACCAGGAGTGCATTGGATGCTAATAGTTTCGGTATCCTCAACAATTTTGATAGTGGCAACTTGGTGGTGTGTAGGAAGGCTCTTAATTCTATCCTCTTCCTCTTTTTCTCTAGCCCGTCTTTCTTTAAGTTTAGCCATCATCCTAATATTTTCATTAATTTGTAACTAGACAACATTAATAGGAGTGGCCTTTCTTTCTTCAAGGGGAGAGGTTCTAATTTTCAGCATCTCAACATCAAGGGCTAAGCTATCTACCTTCAAGGAGAGATTATCTAACTTAGCTAATTTCTCTTCTACATTTTTGTTGAAGGATTTTTGGGTAGTGATAAAGTCTCTAAGCATACTTTCTAGTTCAGACGTGGGGTTCTTGTTGCTAGGATAAGGGTTGTTGTTCCCATAGTTCGATGGAAACGGTCTAGGATTGCTAGCAAAATTTCCCCTATAAGCATTGTTGTTGAAGTTGTTTCTAGAAATAAAGTTCGCATCTACTTGTTCCTGAGCAACCAAAGAATTTAAAGGAACATCATCAGGATCAATAGAGGGTTGCTTGGTAAGTAGAGACATAATTCAGTCAACTTTTTCATTTAGGGAGGCAATCTCCTCGACAGAGTTTACCTTCCTACCTGTTGGAGCGCGTTCGATGTGCCACTGGGAATAATTGGTCATCATCTCATTGAGAAGCTTTGTGGCGGCACCAAGTGTAGTTGACATAAAGGTTTCTCCCGCGGCCGAATCTAACAGGTTCCACGAGGTAAAGTTCAAGCCTGCATAAAAAGTCTGGATAACAATCCAAGTAGTCAAACCATGTGTAGGGCATTTCTTAACAAGAGATTTCATACGTTCCCAAGATTGGGCAACGTGTTCATTATCCAATTGCTTAAAATTCATAATGTTACTTCTCAATTGGATAATTTTAGCAGGTGGGTAATATTTCCCAATAAAAGCATCTTTGCACATATTCCAAGAACCTATGTTATTCCTAGGCAAAGATTGAAACCAGATTTTAGCTCCTTCCCTCAAAGAGAAAGGAAAAAGCTTGAGCTTAACAACATCACCTTCTACTTCTTTATACTTTTGCATATCACATAATTAAACAAAATAATTCAAGTGTAAAGCAGCATCATCTACAGCACCAGAGAATTGATCTCTCATAACAAGGTTTAGCAAAGCAGGTTTAATTTCATAAGAGGTAGCTGAAGTGGCAGGTGTGGCAATAGGAGTGCAGATAAAGTCTTTGTTGCTGTGACTAGCAAAGTCACACAACTTGGTGTTTTCAGTGGAACCCATAGTAGCAGCAAGTGTGGCAGATTTTTTTTGTAATTTTTGATGTAGGACACAAAGATAAAAACTGAAAGGTAAACTAACAAGACTAAAAAGTAAAGGTAAAAGGTAGTGGGCAACTCCCCTATTTTATCACTCGGAGTCCCCGGCAACGGCGCCAGAAATTTGCTTGATACGCGAGAGATGATAATTGCTTCTTGCCCTTCGTTGGTTACCCCAAGTGGAAGGAGAGATGAAACATAGCGGCAAGTTTCCCTTGGTGAGAATACCAAGGTTGAGTATCGACCAGTAGGACTCCGACAATGATAAGTAGGTGTCAGCGGTGCAACAGACGTGGACCTGCACACAACACAAATAACTTTGCTCCCAACGAAGTTCAGAGAGGTTGTCAATCTCTCCGGTCTTGTCGTTTACAAAGGATCAAACACAAGGGATAATGATAATGATAGCAACTGAAAGTAAAAGCTGAAAAGTAAATGAGCGTGTAAACGGTGATGAGAATATGGACCAGGGTCCCGTGATGTTCAATAGTGATGTCTCTCTCCCAAAATACAATAAAACTGCTATGCGAGATAAAACAATTACAGATGGGCCATTGACAGGATTATAAACGCACCGCAATGCTAACTATGCTACAAAATAAAGGAAGAGGATCAAAAGTGATAGAGGCGAAGGTGTCCCGATGTTTCGATGAGATGGTGGAGATCGATTATGGTGGAGACGACCTTCACGATCCGACTACGAACGTGCGAAGACGTTGCGCCTTAGCGATCGCTAAACCAACTCCGAGAGGTTATTGATCCCGCGGATGCACGATCAACCTGACCACGAAGGTCTAATTCCTGCAAGCAATCGAAGAACAAGCAAGAACTAAGAATTGCAACCTGGATATTGCGAATATAAGATGAATGATTACGAAAGTTGGGGTTCCAATGAGGTCTTGGCCTAGTCGGATGACACAAACGAAGAGCTCGAAGTTGCGGCTATGGCTAACTTAAATCTAATTAAAACCCAAGTCTAAACGACGCCCTAAGGGCTGTATATATGGGGGAACAGAGGGGAATTTCGTGGCCCCTTGGAGGAGGGGTCCGAAAACAACCCTAACTCGGTTTCCCCACACATACGGACTCTAAAAAATAGCCTATTAAGTGTATTTCGAAATTACATGGGCCTGGCCCAATAATAAGGTGACGCAACACCTATAATAACCCTTGGACGAAAATATTAATGTGGCGTCTTGTGTCTCTCGTCCAGGTCTTCATGCACGCCTTATGGTGGCCTCAAAGTGCGAAAATCACCACTGGAAGCTCCATTGTCCTTTCCCTCGCGCACACCTCCTTCTCCATGCTTGATCCCGCTCCAATGACCATCCTTCTTATCCATGCTAGGTCCTTCATTCATAAGACAAACAAAAGTATCTAATTTAGGCAGCATCATATGTTCCTGAACATTAGAAGGATTCGCAAGAAACGAAAGTACCTGATAATTTAGTTGACGTGCGCGTGCTCTAGTAACTGGTCCAGTATGTGTAGTTGGTGAAGATGTGGGTGTAACATTAGTAGAGATGTCCTCATCATCCTCCCCTTCTTGAATTGAAGTCGTCCTCGACGGAAGCTCATCATCTTCTCCCAAATAAGGTTTCAAATCTGCAATGTTAAATGTGGGACTAACCCCAAAATCTGCAGGTAACTCAAGTTTATATGCATTATCATTAATTTTCTGTAAAACCTTAAAGGGACCATCAGCTCGTGGAATTAACTTAGACTTGCGCAAATCAGGAAACCTATCTTTACGTAGATGTAACCAAACAAGATCTCCTGGTTCAAACACAACATGCTTTCAACCCTTATCACCAGCAAGCTTGTATCTAGCATTCATTTTCTCAATGTTTTCTTTAGTTAACTCATGCATTTTTAATATCAATTCAGCACGTTGCTTAGCATCAAAATTAACCTTCTCCGAAGATGGAAGAGGAAGCAAATCAATAGGTGCACGAGGTAGAAAACCATAAACAATCTCAAAAGGGCACATTTTAGTGGTAGAATGAAATGAACGGTTATAAGCAAATTCAATATGAGGTAAACATTCTTCCCACATTTTTAAGTTACTCTTTAAAACAGCCCTAAGCATAGTAGACAAAGTCCTATTGACTACTTCAGTTTGTCCATCAGTTTGGGGATGACATGTTGATAGAGGCGAAAGTGTCCCGATGTTTCGATGAGATGGTGGAGATCGATTTTGGTGGAGTAGACTTTCACGACCCGACTACGAACGTGCGAAGACGTTGCGCCTTAGCAATCGCTAAACCAACTCCGAGAGGTTATTGATCCCGCGGATGCACGATCAACCTGACCACGAAGGTCAATTCCTGCAAGCAATCGAAGAACAAGCAAGAACTAAGAATTGCAATCTGGATATTGCGAATATAAGATGAAAGATTAACAGAAGTTGGGGTTCCAAAGCGGTCTTGGCCTGGTCGGACGACACAAACGAAGAACTCGAAGTTGCGGCTATGGCTAACTTAAATCTAATTAAAACCCAAGTCTAAACGATGCCCTAAGGGCTGTATATATGGGGGAACAGAGGGGAATTTCGTGGCCCCTTGGAGGAGGGGTCCGAAAACAACCCTAACTCGGTTTCCCCACACATACGGACTCTAAAAAATAGCCTATTAAGTGTATTTCGAAATTACATGGGCCTGGCCCAATAATAAGGTGACGCAGCACCTATAATAACTCTTGGACGAAAATATTAATGTGGCATCTTGTGTCTCTCGTCCAAGTCTTCATGCGCGCCTTATGGTGGCTTCAAAGTGCGATAATCACCACGGGAAGCTCCGCTGTCCTTTCCCGCGCGCGCACCTTCTTCTCCATGCTTGATCCCGCTCCAATGACCATCCTTCTTGTCCATGCTAGGTCCTTCATTCATAAGACAAACAAAAGTATCTAATTTAGGCAGCATCATATGTTCTTGAATATTAGAAGGATTCGCAAGAAACGAAAGTACCTGATAATTTAATTGACGTGCGCGTGCTCTAGTAACTGGTCCATTATGTGTAGTTTGTGAAGATGTGGGTGTAACATTAGTAGAGATGTCCTCATCACATGTAGTACTAAAAAGTAGTTTAGTCCCCAACTTAGCCCATAAGCATCTCCAAAAATGGCTAAGAAACTTAGTATCACGATCCGAGACAATAGTATTGGGCACACCATGTAAGCGAATAATCTCTCGAAAGAATAAATCAGCAACATTAGCAGCATCATCGCTTTTATGACATGGTATAAAATGTGCCATCTTAGAAAATCTATCCACGACAACAAATATGCTATCCCTCCACTTCTTTGTTCGAGGCAAGCCTAAAACAAAGTCCATGGATATGTCCTCCCACGGAACACTAGGTACAGGTAAAGGCATGTATAAACCATGAGGATTGAGTCGTGACTTAGCTTTTTGACATGTAGTGCAGCGAGCAACAAAACGCTCAACATCCCGTCTCATCTTTGGCCAAAAGAAATGTGTAGCAAGTACGTCCTCCGTCTTCTTCACGCCAAAATGTCCCATTAATCCTCCTCCATGCGCCTCCTGCAACAACAAAAGAAGAATAGAGCTAGCTGGAATGCATAGCTTGTTAGAACGGAACACAAACCCATCATTAAGCACAAACTTGTTCCATGTTCTACCCTCTCTACAATTCTGCAAAACATCTTTAAATTCCGCATCATGTACATATTGATCTTTGATTGTCTCTAAACCGAATATCTTGAAGTCAAGTTGTGAAAGCATAGTATAACGACGAGACAAAGCATCAACAATAATATTATCTTTCCCCTTCTTGTGTTTAATGACATAAGGGAAAGTCTCAATAAATTCAACCCACTTAGCATGTCTACGATTAAGTTTTGCTTGACTTCTTATGTGTTTCAAAGATTCATGATCAGAATGTATAACAAATTCTTTGGGCCATAAATAATGTTGCCAAGTTTCTAATGTCCGAACAAGAGCATATAATTCCTTATCATAAGTAGAATAGTTCAGACTAGGCCCACTCAATTTTTCAAAAAAGTATGCAACAGGTTTAGCATCTTGTAATAACACACCTCCCAAACCAATACCACTAGCATCGCATTCAAGATCAAAAGTCTTATTAAAATCAGGAAGTTGGAGCAAAGGAGCATGTGTTAACTTATCTTTCAATACCGTGAAGGCTTCTTCCTGTGCGGTACCCCAAGTAAAAGGCACATCCTTGCGTGTAAGCTCATTGAGAGGTGCAGCAATGGTGCTGAAATCTCTCACAAAACGCCTATAGAATCCAGCGAGGCCAAGAAAACTCCTCACTTGTGTGACCGTTTTGGGCTGCGGCCAACTCTCAATCGCCTCGATCTTGGCTTTATCAACTTCAATTCCCTGCGGAGTAACAACATAGCCAAGAAACGATACTCGGTCGGTGCAAAAGGTGCACTTCCCAAGGTTACCAAACAAACATGCATTACGTAGAGCAATAAAAACAACACGTAAATGATCCAAATGTTCCTCCAAATATTTGCTATAAATCAGTATATCATCAAAATAGACTACCACAAATCGTCCAATGAAAGCACGTAAAACCTCGTTCATTAATCTCATGAAAGTGCTAGGTGCATTAGTTAACCCAAAAGGCATGACTAACCACTCATATAATCCAAACTTAGTTTTAAAAGCCGTCTTCCATTCATCTCCTAATTTCATGCGAATTTGATGGTATCCACTACGCAAATCAACTTTGGAAAACATGGTAGAGCCACTTAATTCATCAAGCATATCATCTAACCTAGGAATAGGATGACGATAACGAATAGTAATATTATTAATGGCTCGACAATCAACACACATACGCCATGTTCCATCCTTTTTCGGCACTAATATAACAGGAACAGCACAAGGACTAAGGGATTCACGTATGTAACCTTTTTCGAGTAGCTCTTGTACTTGACGCTGAATCTCCTTCGTCTCCTCCGGATTGGTACGGTATGGCGCACGGTTGGGCAGGGAAGCACCGGGAATTAAGTCAATCTGATGCTCAATCCCTCGAATAGGTGGTAATCCCGGTGGTACGTCTTGTGGAAAGACGTCAATAAATTCCTGCAAAAGGTCAGTGACAACAGGAGGCAAAGAAGGAGGCAATTCCTCAAATGAAAACAAAGCTTCTTTGCACACAAAAGCATAGCACACATATTGACTAACATCCAAATCTGAAATATCAACCTTAGTAGCAAGCAAAGTTGGACTAGTCAATTTAATTTCATTAGAAACAACAGAAGAAGATTTGCTATTAGTCTTATGTTGTTGCTTAAATTCTTTAGCTGCTATCTCATTTTCACTCTTATTTTTCTCCTGTTTAGCTTTACTAGCTCTAGCAAGATCATCTTTCACAATTTGTTCAGGAGACATAGGAAGTAAAGACATATTTTTATCCTGATGAACCAGAGTAAACTGATTGGTCCTACCATGGTGTACAACATTCCTATCAAATTGCCATGGTCTACCAAGTAAAAGAGAGCATGCTTGCATGGGTACCACAACACAATCAACATAATCAGCATATGCAGCAATGCTAAACAAAGCTTCTTTGCACACAAAAGCATAGCACACATATTGACTAACATCCAAATCTGAAATATCAACCTTAGTAGCAAGCAAAGTTGGACTAGTCAATTTAATTTCATTAGAAACAACAGAAGAAGATTTGCTATTAGTCTTATGTTGTTGCTTAAATTCTTTAGCTGCTATCTCATTTTCACTCTTATTTTTCTCCTGTTTAGCTTTACTAGCTCTAGCAAGATCATCTTTCACAATTTGTTCAGGAGACATAGGAAGTAAAGACATATTTTTATCCTGATGAACCAGAGTAAACTGATTGGTCCTACCATGGTGTACAACATTCCTATCAAATTGCCATGGTCTACCAAGTAAAAGAGAGCATGCTTGCATGGGTACCACAACACAATCAACATAATCAGCATATGCAGCAATGCTAAACAAAGCTTCTTTGCACACAAAAGCATAGCACACATATTGACTAACATCCAAATCTGAAATATCAACCTTAGTAGCAAGCAAAGTTGGACTAGTCAATTTAATTTCATTAGAAACAACAGAAGAAGATTTGCTATTAGTCTTATGTTGTTGCTTAAATTCTTTAGCTGCTATCTCATTTTCACTCTTATTTTTCTCCTGTTTAGCTTTACTAGCTCTAGCAAGATCATCTTTCACAATTTGTTCAGGAGACATAGGAAGTAAAGACATATTTTTATCCTGATGAACCAGAGTAAACTGATTGGTCCTACCATGGTGTACAACATTCCTATCAAATTGCCATGGTCTACCAAGTAAAAGAGAGCATGCTTGCATGGGTACCACAACACAATCAACATAATCAGCATATGCAGCAATGCTAAAGTGCACACGAACAGAACGCGTTACCTTAATCTTACCACTATTGTTAAACCACTGAATATAGTACGGATGGGGGTGTGGTCTTGTGGTGAGAGATAGCTTCTCCACCAACTCCATGCTAGCCAAGTTGTTGCAACTCCCTCCGTCAATGATGATGCGAACCGAACGTTCTTTCACCACTCCCTTTGTGTGGAACAAATTATGCCTCTGGTTTTTCTCGGCCTTCGTTACCTGCACACTTAACACACGTTGAGCAACCAAACTAGCATATTTATCTGCATCATCAGGAGCCATATAATCTATATCATGAGCATCATCATGGGCACCCTGTTCCTCATGAGCAATGAGAACTAAAGTCTCCTCATCATAGTCACTCGCTGACTCATACCCACCATCCGCCGTAATAGTCATCACACGCTTGGAGGGACAGTCTTTTGCGAAGTGACCTCCACCTTGGCACCTGCGTCATTTAATATCACGATCTCGTGTTTGCCCTGTGGAAGCCATGGATGAAGAAGAACTCGCTGCTGGACCACTCTGTGCACCCTTGAATGGTGGCGCTGGCTGTTTTGGTGGCTCCCTGTAAGAATGAGCGGTTGAAGTAGATGGTGGTGCAGCAGGACGTGTGGATGTAGAAGGTCCACGCGATGTCCATGATGTATTTCGTCCTGCAGAAAAGTTAGGTCTCGTAGCGGCCTGTCGATCCTGCACTTCACGTTCAGCTTTACAAGCAAGATGAAACAAACGAGTAATAGTAGCATAGTCCTTGTATTCTAGAATAGTTTGTATCTCCCTGTTTAAGCCACCTATAAAACGTGCAAACATAGCTTCATTATCCTCTACTAGGCCACATCTAATCAATCCAGTTTGTAATTCTTGATAATATTCCTCTACAGAATTTTTTCCTTGTCTCAAACGCTGTAATTTTTGTAGCAATTCACGTTGATAATAAGGAGGAACCCAGCGAGTACGCATAGCATCTTTTAAAGCAGCCCAAGTAGCTGGAATATTATTAGCATGCAATCTACAATGTTCAGACCACCAAATAGATGCAAACCCCGTGAATTCACAAACAGCAGCAGTAACACGTCTATTCTCAGGATATTGTAAACATGTAAAGCGTTGTTCAGTTTCTAACTCCCAAGTAAGATAAGCATCAGGAATATATCTACCCTCAAACGGCTTAAGATTCAATTTAAGTTTAGGCACATGTTCATCATCGCGTACTTGAGGGGGTGGTTGGTGTCGACCGTGGCGAATGTTGGGACGTGGACGCCCAGCTGGCTACTCATAGGCCGCTTCCTGTTCCACCTCCTCCTCGTAATCACCCTCGTAGTTGTCGTCCTGGCCGACGTCAGAAGCAGCAGCAGTAGCAGCAACTGCAGCAGCCGCAGGAGCACCAGCAGCTTCTCTGCCCGGAAACAGAATACGTCGTGCACGTCGTGGTGGCGGTGGCTGTGCTGGAGCGGCCGCAGGCTGTGCAGGTAGGCGTGCGAGCAACTAAGTAAACTTGGCGTCGAGCTTGGTGTCGATCATCTTCTCCACACCATCAATCGCCTCTGTAAATCTGTTCTCGATGTCATTCACCTGTTCAGACATCATTTGTGCAAATTTATCATGTAACGCTTTGTTTGTCATATTCTCCCAATCGGGTGCATCCCGCGCCACTTCATCATGGGATCCTGGCATGGTTAGCAGAAATAGAAAACACACAGAAATATGATCCTACTTCTACTAATGGGATGTGGGGTGGTGGAAAGCACAAATCCGTCAAGCTTTTCTTTCGTTCTTACCGATTCTTACCTAGCAGCAGGTGGTGATGTACAACCAACGGGTCAAAACTCTCAGAGATGTGGTAGAGCGATGACCAGGAGGTGTCAACCGCACGAAGTAGAATATATGTGGAGCTGTAGGTAGGCTTGACAAATATGGTAGCAAAAAGCTCAACAGTAATCAAAACAGAGATGCAAAGTTGAATAAACACTCAACGTCGGTACTGTGCTGATCCTAGGCTAGACCGTACTAGAGACGCGAGCCTAAAACACCAACGAAAGCACGGCGCGGCACGTAATCAACTGAGAAGCACACTCTGAATTTTTTTTTCTCTTTTTTTTTTGCTTTTTTTTTGCGATGCGGGACTGCGGTGGCTGAAAAAGTGCGAAAAAATGACTATGGTGGCGAAAGTCTCAAAATGAGTTTCTGCACCTAAGGAACGTATGGGCACGAAATTTTTTTACCCCCGAAATTTTTGGCCTAAAAACTGCTCTGGAAAGCGTGCCAGACTCTTTTTTTTTTTTTTTTTGGAAATCACCTCCTTCTACGTACGACAAAAGATTGGTGAAATCCGACTCTAATCAAATCAAAACTAATCTGGCTACGGAGAGATCACAAACCGAACAGGTGATGGAACTCAACTCGGATTGGTAGGTCGTGGTGCTGTATATGGACTCGACTTGGCGGAACGTGGTGGTGTATCTGGACTCGGATTGGCGGAAACGTGGCGGTGTACTACTGTGCGGCGGCGGTGTGACAAACTGTGATCAGAACTCGAAACTCTAAGGGAACTAGACGCTAAGATCAGCAACTCGACACAACGATGCAACCGCAAATTCAACAAAGCAAACTACTGTAAAGAAAACTGGACAAAGGCTCAGACTGTTTTGGGACGTGATGATCTAACCCTAAATTTTTTTTGGCTTTTTCGTGGACTGTAGGTATGAAGAACAGAACCAATCTAGACTACGAAAACTGGTAAATCTCACCGAGCAACCTGGAAATCTGATACCACTTGATAGAGGCGAAGGTGTCCTGATGTTTCGATGAGATGGTGGAGATCGATTATGGTGGAGACGACTTTCACGATCCGACTACGAACGTGCGAAGACGTTGCGCCTTAGCGATCGCTAAACCAACTCCGAGAGGTTATTGATCCCGCGGATGCACGATCAACCTGACCACGAAGGTCTAATTCCTGCAAGCAATCGAAGAACAAGCAAGAACTAAGAATTGCAACCTGGATATTGCGAATATAAGATGAATGATTACGAAAGTTGGGGTTCCAATGAGGTCTTGGCCTAGTCGGATGACACAAACGAAGAGCTCGAAGTTGCGGCTATGGCTAACTTAAATCTAATTAAAACCCAAGTCTAAACGACGCCCTAAGGGCTGTATATATGGGGGAACAGAGGGGAATTTCGTGGCCCCTTGGAGGAGGGGTCCGAAAACAACCCTAACTCGGTTTCCCCACACATACGGACTCTAAAAAATAGCCTATTAAGTGTATTTCGAAATTACATGGGCCTGGCCCAATAATAAGGTGACGCAGCACCTATAATAACCCTTGGACGAAAATATTAATGTGGCATCTTGTGTCTCTCGTCCAGGTCTTCATGCACGCCTTATGGTGGCCTCAAAGTGCGAAAATCACCACTGGAAGCTCCATTGTCCTTTCCCTCGCGCACACCTCCTTCTCCATGCTTGATCCCGCTCCAATGACCATCCTTCTTATCCATGCTAGGTCCTTCATTCATAAGACAAACAAAAGTATCTAATTTAGGCAGCATCATATGTTCCTGAACATTAGAAGGATTCGCAAGAAACGAAAGTACCTGATAATTTAGTTGACGTGCGCGTGCTCTAGTAACTGGTCCAGTATGTGTAGTTGGTGAAGATGTGGGTGTAACATTAGTAGAGATGTCCTCATCAAAAAGCATGGGCAGTACGCCAAAATAAGTAGACCGAAATCCAACTGCATCTACTACTAATCATCCACCTTGAGATATCTATCCAGAACATCTCGCTGGTATTAAGTTGCGAGCCCCACCCAAACTGTAAACCCAAAGCAACAGGCAACTGCATTAAAAATCACTTTGCGTAAAGTAAACAATCATTGCAACCATGGTTACAAGCACCGTTGTTTTCCCCCTTGTAGCAACAACACATCCCCTAGAATCATGTTTCTGTCACTCAACCGTGTCATCAGGGGGCATTAACCCACAATCGAGCATAACGTTCCCTCTTGGAGTTACTACCTACTACTTGGCCAAAGCAATAAACAACGACGGAGAGCATGCAAGAATTACATAGGAACAAAATATAAAAGATAAGAACCAAATATATTACTCTATCACAATCTGAACATAATCTCATAATCCATCAGATCCCATCAAACTCAGCATAGCAACAGCAGAAAGATTACAAATGTGTCTCGATCATGTAGGGCAGTTGATACGTCTCAAACGTATCAATAATTTTTTCTCGCTCCATGCATGTTTTGTGTGATATTGTTATGATCTAGATACACTTTCATACACTTTTGATTATATTTGGACTAACCTACTAACTCAGTGCACCCCAGTGCCAGTTCCTGTTTTCTGCTGTTTTTTATTTCAATTTCCCCCCATATAAAAAGTACTCCAAAAATCCGGGAAAAATCAGATAAAAAATCAAGGTGTCGGAAGACTCCAGAAGCCCGAAGGAGTGCCAGGGGGCCACTACCAGCCACCCAGGCGGCCACCTGGCGCGGCCAGGGGCCTGACCGCGCCAGGGGGGGGGGGGGGGCGCCTGGGCCCCTGGTGGCCCCCTTCGCCTATTTATTCTCCGTCACGGGAAACTTCCGAAGACAGAACCCTATTTCTCAATCTCGCCTCTGTTCCGTCGCCGCCGCGCTTCCAAGATTGGGAGCACCGTCAGGACCCTTCCCGGCACCCTGCCGGAGGGAGGATCGATCTCCGGGAGCTTCTCCTCCACCATGGACGCTTCCCGGATGTGTCGTGAGTAGTCTACCTTGGACCATGGGTCTGTGATCAGTAGCTATGTGATCTTCTCCTCCCCTCTTTGTTCTTCATGGTTTATACCTCGTGAGCTGCCCTACATGATCGAGGTACATATGTAATTCTTCTGCTGTTGCTATGCTGAGTTTGATGGGATCTGATGGATTATGAGATTATGTTTAGATCGTGATAGAGTCATATATTTGGTTTTTATCTCTTATATTTTCGTTCCTAAGTAATTCTTGCATGTTCTCTGTTGCTGTTTATTGCTTTGGCCAAGTGGTAGGTAGTAACTCCAAGAGGGAACGTTATGCTCGATTGTGGGTACATGCCCCCTGATGACACGCTTGAGTGACATAAACATGAGTCTTGGGGATGTGCTGTGGCCACAAGGGGGGAAAACAACGGTTCTTGTAATCGCGGTTGCAAGGATTGTTTACTTTACGCAAAGTTCTTTTTAATGCAGTTGTCTGTTTCTTTGGGTTTACACTTTGGGTGGGGCTCGCAACTTAATACCAGCGAGATGTTCTGGATAGATATATCAAGGTGGATGATTAGCAGTAGATGCAGATGGATTTAGGTCTACTTATTTTGGTGTACTGCGCATGCAAATGAGCCTCTTCCTTTCTTTTGTAGCATAGTTAGCATTGCGGTACGTTTATAATCCTATCAATTGACCATCTTTAAATTTTTTTACCTCGCATAGCAGTTTTATCGTCTTTTGGGAGAGAGACATCACTAGTGAACATCACGGGACCCCGATCCATGTTCTCATCACTGTTTACAAGATCATTTATTTTCTCGCATTTACTTTCAGTTTCTATCATTATCATTATCTTGTGTGTTTGATCCTTTGTAAACAACAAGACTGGAGAGATTCATAACCTCTCTGAACTTCGTTGGGAGCAAATTCAATCGTGTCGTGTGCAGGTCCAGGTCAAGGAAGCAACGTTTGTCGTAAACGGTGCAATTGTTTTCTTGCCACCTACTTATCATTGCCGGAGTCCTACGGGAGACAAACCCTATCCTCTACATAGGGGAAATTTGCTGCTATCCTACATCTCACCTTCCACTTGGGGTAACCAACGAAGGCCGAGAAGCAATTACCACTTCCACGCCATCAAGCAAATTTCTGGCGCCGTTGCCGGGGACTCCGAGTGATAAGATAGGGGAGTTGCCCACTATCTTTTACCTTTACTTTTTAGACTTGTTAGTCTACCTTTCAGTTTTTATCTTTGTGTCTTATATCGAAAATTACAAAAAAATCTGCCACACTTACTACTACTATGGGCTCCACTGAAAACACCAAGTTGCGTGACTTCACCAGTCACAACAACAAAGACTTTATCTGCACTCCTATTGCCACACCTTCCACTTCAGCTACCTCTTATGAAATTAAACCTGCTTTACTGAACCTAGTTATGAGAGATCAATTCTCTGGTGCTGGAGATGATGCTGCTTTACACTTGAATAATTTTGTTGAATTATGTGATATGCAAAATTATAAAGAAGTAGAAGGTGATGTTGTTAATCTCATGCTTTTTTCCTTTCTCTTTGAGGGACGGAGCTAAAATCTGGTTTCTATCTTTGCCTAGGAATATCATAGATTCTTGGGATAAGTGCAAAGATGCTTTTATTGGGAAGTATTACCCACCTGCTCAAATTATCCAATTGAGGAGTAACATTATGAATTTTAGGCAATTGGATAATGAACACGTTGCCCAAGCTTGGGAACGTATGAAACCTTTTGTTAAGAAATGCCCTACACATGGTTTGACTACCTGGTTGGTTATCCAGACTTTTTATGCAGGCTTGAACTTTACCTCGCGGAACCTGTTAGATTCGGCCGCGGGAGGAACCTTTATGTCAACTACACTCGGTGCTGCCACCAAACTACTTGATGAGATGATGACCAACTATTCCCAATGGCACACCGAACACACTCCAACAGGTAGGAAGGTAAATTCTGTCGAGGAAATTACCTCCATAAATGATAAAGTTGATTTAATTATGTCTCTACTTACCAAGAAACCTTCTATTAATCCTCATGATGTTCCTGTAAATTCTTTGGTTGCTCAGGAACAAGTAGATGTGAACTTCATTGCTATAAACAACTTTAATAATAATGCTTATAGGGGCAACTTTGCTAGTAATCCTAGACCGTTCCCATCCACTTATGGGAACAACAACACTTACCCTAGCAACAAGAACCCCACTTCTGAATTAGAATACATGCTTAGAGACTTTATCACTACCCAAAAAGCCTTCAACAAGAATGTGGAAGAAAAGCTAGCTAAATTAGATAATCTTTGTTTGAAGGTAGACAACTTAGCCCTTGATGTTGAGATGTTAAAAATTAGAACCTCTCCCCTTGAGGAGAGCAAGGCCACTCTATTAATGCTATCCAGTTACAAATTAATGAAAATATTAGGATGATGGCTAAACTTAAAGAAAGATGGGCTAGAGAAAAAGAGGAAGAGGATAGAATTAAGAGCCTTCCTACACACCACACAGTTGCCACTATCCAAATTGTTGAGGACACCGAAACTATTAGCACCCAATGCACTCCTGGTCCCATTGGACCTATTAATGGTGATGCTAATACCTCAACCGTAGATGAAGAAACTCCTATGAACATAGAGGGTTTCAAACAAGTGAGCCTAGATGACACTACTAACACCTTTGATAGTAGTGATATTGATTTTTATAGTTGCACCCTCTCAGAAGTTATTAGCTTACTACACAAAATGTCTAGAGACCCCCACACTAGCACACTTAATCTTGCCTTCACGGAGCATATCACAAATGCTCTCATCAAAGCTAGGGAGGAGAAGCTTAGGATAGAAGCCTCCATACCTAGGAAGCTAGATGATGGTTGGGACCCTATGATAAAAATTAAATTAAATAACTTCTCTTGCTATGCTTTATGTGACGTTGGAGCCAGTACCTCCGTCATGCCCAAAAGTATGTATGATATGTTTGAATTGAAACCTTTTGATCCTTGTTCTTTTGGTGTTCGTATCGTTGATTCTTCCGTAAAGAAACCTTTGGGTAAGATTGACAATGTTCTTATCATTGTCAATGAAAATTATGTTCCCGTTGATTTTACTATTATGGACATTGAGTGTGAACCCCTATGTCCAATTATTTTGGGACGTCGTTTTCTTCGCACCGTTGGTGCTATCATTGATATGAAAGAGGGGAATATAAAATTCCAATTCCATCTCAAGAAGGGGATGGAACACTTCCCTAGAAATAATATTATGTTACTTTGATTCCGTTACACGGGCTAGCTATTCTCGTACTCTTGATAAAACTTGATCTTTTTTGCTTTGTGCCTAGATCAAAGGCGTAAAAGAAAGCGCTTATTGGGAGGCAACCCAAGATGTTTTTCCTTATTTTTTAGTGGTCTTGAGATTTTTACTACTGTAGCAACATCATTGTATCTTTATTTTCAAGATTTTTGCCAAGTTTAGCCTCTGATTGCAAGAAAGTTCAAGAGTTGTGACGTGCTGTCCAAAAAACAGATTCTGTCCTTGGACGGAAAAATTTGGCTAAAATCACCAGATCATCTTTTTCATCTGAATCTTTTTGAAAGCATGATCTATACAATTAGCTTTTGAGCGTATGTTCTGAGTTTTTTATTTGAGTTGCAGAAGTACCCCAAAAAAATCATTTACTACCTGCTGGTCTGTTTTCAAAGATTCTGCCACGTTTTGCCTTTCCTCAGTTTTGCAAGTCTTGCGCTAGCTTTTTCTTTGCAAAAACTTTTTGGCAGTCTTGAGAAACAGTGGCCCTTCAAGAATATCTTTATTTCCAGTAGAGACAAATTGTTTTATTATGGGTACTAACCTCTCTAATCAGCTTATGATTAGTTATGTATGAAGGGAGTTTTCAAGTGTGCGAAGGAAGATGATGAAAGAAGATCCGGGAGTGTCAAACGCTCAAGCTTGGGGATTCCCCCATGCACCCGCAAGAAAAATTCAAAAAGACTCAAGCATCTAAGCTTGGGGATGCTCCCATGCATCCCCTTCTCCGTCAATTTTTATCAGTTCGTCCTTCGTTCCACTATATTTTTATCACTTCATGCGTTATGTGCTATGCTTGGAATGTCTTGCTCTTTACTTTTTAGTTTCTTTAGTTTTCTTTGCTGTTCATAACAAGTTATAACCCAACTTTCTTTGTGTGGGAGAGAAACAGGCTCCACTTTAAACTAGAACACATCATAGGATTTTCATGCTTATCTTTCTTTTGGTGGGTGTTCTTTATCTTTTCGTAGTTGCTGTCATGTTTAGCTCTTAGTTTTCATGCTTATCTTTTTAAGAGATTTTGTTTGGTTTGTTGTTGGAATTCTCTTGAGTTTTCATGTTTATCTTTTTAGAGAGTTGGCCTATTGCACTGAGTTGTGTCTCTTGATTTGAAGTATGTAATGGAGGTTGCCATTCAATTGTAGTTGTAACTTGCAACAGTTTTGAGGTATTGTTGTGAGTAATGTTGGAACTTTTGGTTTCAAGAGATCTAGCCTATTAGTGATAGATGTCGTATTTTGGGCAATCTTTGTTTATTTTCAAAAACTAGTTGGGAACTCTAGCTACTAGGATGATCACTAATCTTTGGAGGGATCGGATATTAGAGTACACTCACGTACCATGTGTCGAGGATGCGCAAGGATAACCAACCTATGCTGAGTACTTTTGTAAAGTGTGAAAGATCTCCTATGCTCCTTGTAAAATAGAGTGTTGCCCCTAAGTGAGGAAAATATCTCAAAGAGGACAAATTAAAAGATCCCAAAGAGGACAAATGAGAGTTAAATAGAAAGAGCCATTGAGGTCACCAAAAAAAATATAAAAAAGAGAAAAAGAAAATGAAAAGAGAGAAAGGAGCACACTAATATTCCTTTTGAGAGATCCACACTCGTACTCGCTCCAATATCTTGTACTCCATAGAGATGATCATATATGCATATAGCTATGTGGGGACCTTTACACTATAGAACTTGGCTTGTATATTCCAATGATGAGCCTCCTCAAATGAGCTCTAGGTCTTCTTGAGCAAGCAAGTTGGATGCACCCCCACTAGTCCCATTGGAGAACTTTCCATAGCTCGCATGTGCATCCGTTGAATGGCAATCCTGTTGGGAATGTGCCCTAGAGGCAAATAAAATATGTTTATTGGTATATTCCATTAGTTCGTAATAAGTCTTATACTGTGCTATAACTGTATTAAGCGGAAACATTAATACACGTGTGGTATACAAACAACCAGGTCCCATATTAACTCTAGTAAACTAGTCCATTGGGCAATTGATGATCAAGGTTTCCTGATCATGAGATGTGAACAGTCTATTGACAATGGGGTCATGTCATTGGGAGAATGACATGATGGACACACACCCACCATAAGTGTTGCAATGTGATCCAGTCACATAGTTCAACATTGCGATAACTATAAACGTAGTGACCCGATCCTAAAGACCGTGATGATCATACATAATTGCTATCTACCAGGATGCTTTGAGTGCATTAACCGTTAAACTGAAACATGGTAACCATAAATGTGTATCTTGGGTATTCCGAAGTAGATATGTTGATGAGTATGCAAATAGATCAAAACGAGATTTGTCCATCCGAGTGACGGATAGGTACTCTGGGCCCACTCGGTGATATTACATCATAAAGATTGCGCAATCATGTGACTAGGTCACCGGGTTTAATATCACGGGAACGATTAAAAATGTTTGTCGATAACGAGAATGAACTAGGTATATTGGATACCGACGATCAAACCTCAGACAAACAAAGTACCGTATGACAAAGGGATCAGGACTCAACGTTAACGGTTCAAACGATGAAGTTAATTCGATGGAAGCGCAGGGGCTCATCAAGGATTGTAACAAGATCCCACATGATGGTCATTGGTCAGAGAGTGTCTGATCATGTCAGTTGTTTCCCGAACCGTAGGGTGTCACGCTTAAGGGTATTTGACGCAATAAGGATTGATTCGGAATCATCCGTAAAATAAGAGAGAACACCGGAATTGTTCCGGGAGGTGCCGGAAGTTGTTCTGGATATTTTGAAAGGTTCAAAATAATGTTTGAATATGTTTTATTATTTAATTAACAGACTTAAATATTAAAATATATTTAAATATAATTAAAAATGAATTAAAAGGATACGGGCCTAAGGAGGCCCATTAGGGGAAGGAGGGAGCTCCCCCTTGGGCCAAGGCGCCAAGGGAGGGAGCCCACCTCCCCTAGCCGCACCAAACCCCCCCTCCCTAGGGTTTAGTCCCACATGGGAAGGGGAGGGAGGGTGGCACCCCTCCTTGTCCTATATAAGGAGGGGTGGGGGTGCCTTTTTTCTACACACAATTTGATTTGAGACAAGTTTCTCAAATCTCTCTTCTCTCTCTTTCTCCCTCCTCGAGTGGACTCCCCTTGTTTGGAGTCTACACTTGGTTGGGGTTTCTCCACCATACGCACGCCGTCGTGCTGCTGGAATTGGGATCCGAATCCATCTTCTTTCCGCTGCTCTTCTGGTTCGGAGCCCGGAGGGAACGTCGGGTACACCGTATGCGTGTAATCCCGCGAGGCGCTACACTTGTAGTGCTCCTTCATCTTTGAGTCCGTGTCGCGTTGTCTTCACCGACAACGTTCCGACGGGGACGTAATCCCGTCATCGGTCTTCAAGGAACGGGTGGCCTCAGGAGTCATCGTGGATCTGCGAGGCATCGGGGATTGCCGGTACGACTACATCAACCACGTTCACGCGGGAACGTTTCCCGCTTAACGGACTACATACTGGTATGTGACCAATTCCCTCTGTTACTTGCATCGCCATAGCATAGGTTTTGGGTTCGGGACGCGTAGGTCATGAAAAAATATTGTTTTCTGCCCCGTTCCCCAACAGTGGTATCAGAGCAAGGCTATGCGTAGATGTATTGTACGGATAGAACACATCTAGTCTGTGGGCATAAATTCTCCAATTGTTACCCTTTCACATGTACTCGTTTAGCATTGCGGCAATGTCCTGATGAAGCGGCCCCGACCGACCTTACGCGTTTACGCGAGACTGGTTCCACGCTTGACATATGGCTTGTACCATATAAGTGGCTGGGGGGTGTCTGTCTCTCTAACATTAGCGATGCGAAGACGTTTGCAACGGAGGGCCCCGACATGGGTGTAATAGAGACAATTGCGGGATTGGTGTTGTGGTTGTATGTTCGTAGGCATAGAAACGGTTCTATCTCGAAAGCCCTATCAGCCACGTAAAACTTGCAAAAGATAAAGTAGAGGAGTCTAAACTTTAATTTGTAGGGGGGCATCATAGTTAGTATGATTTATACTATAGCATCCTGTTTTGCTTGTATTAGATATACGACGGTAGCATTATAGGATGATCCCTCACTAATCCAACAAAGTGTCCTTCCTTAGTGAAGCACCATCTGGAAAGATCTCCATTATGGAGGCATCGCGTGTCACATGGGTGTCAAACATATTAGCGTTCAAATGAGATGGGTGGAGCAAGCCTAGCATGTCCAGAAACATGGCCTTGCATACGCGGCATATAATCACTAAGGTTATTGTGGCGAGCCTGGCATATGCAGATATGGCCTCAGGACACAATGATCTAAAGATCGATCATGAGTCACATGGATGATGTGATTGGCATGATGGCCTACCTTGAGAATATACTGATGGTCGTGTCACACGGGGGAGGTATAGTTCTCAAGGATCGTGTAATCACTTAGAATAAACTATGAGGGATGTTTGTCTGAGTGGGAGTTCCAGAATTGTTTTAAAAAACATGAACTCCTATTATGAACTTAGTCTTCATGTCTTATTAAATATCATTGTAGATAATCTCATACCCAATTTTTATTATTATGGCTCTTTTATGCGTGATGAAGAACTTAAGGTAGACGGGTCTTACTTCATTGATTGGTACCAACACCATTAGAGACATACTCATTAATAATGACTTGCTAAACGTAATACGAGAACTTCTAGGAGATGCACCAGATAACTCCGTAATTAAGGAAGATGATGATGAGTATCCTACACACCGTCACTTATGAATGACTGTCCAATACACCATACTTCATTCTATGAAATCTGAATTATGAATGCATGTTAACGACACCAACACGTATGACGTGCTAGGTGATCTTAAAAGCACTAAGTCACAAATCAGAGTAATGGAATATGAGTATATGGACGGGGTTTCTTTCAACCATGGTGGAAGGAACAACCTGCTGAGAAAGTCACATGGAAAATGTATAAGATACATGAACACCTTGTGTATAACTTGGACTACTGAATGACCGGTTCTTTTGCGATAACTGGGGAGTTGCATCCGCTTCCTCCCAGCTACAAAGACTGTGTCTAGACTATGTCATGAAGGAGAATCGTTCACCTGTCATGAGGTCATGGTTAAAGTTGGGAACTTTAAAGGTAGAACCAATGCAGGAATAGTCATTGACGGAGAAAGTATATTTGATATACGGGTTCTAAATGTCTTTCCCCACAAAACACTAATTGCGGTTGATTAAGTATTTGATACTTGAACTTACTGCTTAAAGAGTGGCTTGAAGGGATGAGGTGACAATGTGTGCTGACGATAATCAAGATAGCTGATGGTCGACAACACTCTCCCTCTACATCTATCATTAGATTAATTATATGAATAAATTTATGATCGTTGAGTGTGAACCTTATTAGTGTGTCTTGCATCTCGCGAAGACAATTATTCATATTAGTGAGAAACAAGTCAGTTGTTCTCCTTTTATGAATGATATCTTTTATGGCCACATTACGGTTATGAATGAGTTATTATTATATTGATGCTAGTAGTTTGATCATTTATAAGAAATATTGTAATGCCAAGAATTATCCAAACTTAATAATGACACTACCGTTTAAGTCATGAATGGTATGATGAATCTTGAGATACTTGATCTCTTGACACATGCAAACCATGCCTCTTTAAATGAGATGACTGAAACCTCGCATTCTGGTAAAACAGAGTTTGCGATGATTGTTGTATATCATACATAGTGATATATCATATTTCAGCATGTAGTGAATTTCATTATTTCGTGAACTTCATATGTGGACTTAGATGAATATGTGGATTCGCTAATGAAACATGAGTCTGAAATAGTTTGATATGATCAAAGGGATTTCAGAATGAAGATGGATATTAAATTAACAAGAAAGACAAGTCTCTGTGATTTGATCAAAGTGACAAATGTTTTTGAGTTAGCCTTGGGCATACGGACTTGTGTAAAAGTTTTTCCACAAATTACAATGTTTGAGACACTTCAATATTGTTGATGTGCCTGGACAACATAATCATACTCTATTGAATAGTGTATGATATAATTTATCTCTTACCGAGTTACGTTATTATTGTTTAGAGTTATTAATTTAATATGCAAACACTCACTTCAGTATAGGGAACCATCTAAGTTCGTGGAAACCAACACTATATAAGTTATGGTGTGTCATGGTTTCTAGGAAAATAATTTATGTGGTAAATTATCTTTGTAGTGTATCCTTAGTCAACTATGGATGCATCTTCCGCAACTAGGACCAAAGAGCAAAACTTGTGTTGCTAAGTTTGGTGTTTGTCAAGAAGTGTTCTTGATGAATGTGTTAATGGAAGAAAGTGAAAGTTCAAACAAGGTAATTGACCTTGCCTCCAGATGTCAGAGTAGCGCAATGGAATGTGTTCCGAAACCAAAGCTCTACAATTAGAGGAGAAAATGATGATAATGACCATGGTGTTTCGGTTGAAACTTTTACTGAACAAAGTAGGATTCAAGAATACATATTTGCCCTTGTGCAAAGTAATATTCATGATTCAGTTGTCAAGTTAATGGAACAAGACATACCTACGAACTACGAAGAAGCGATGGTGGACCTAAGTACGAGAAATGACTATGAGTCATGGAATCCCATATTGAGTTACATTTAAGATTACATGAATCTTATCGAGTAAAGAGGTTACTTGATATTCTCAATAACTTCAAGGTTATAAGGAATAAATGTGAACATCAAAGGAAGACATCAAAATCGATTTTTCATGAAGGATGTTTCTGACAAATTCAAAAGGTTGACTATAATAGTAGCGTCTTGAGTCAATAGGATTATCACTACGATTGATCCAAATTGTTATCAATACCGTGATTTTCTCAAATCCTGCATTTGAAGAAGGGTTGTAATTGGTACAACGAGAAGGTTTTGGAAAACATATGGATGCTAGTGTCTCATAACCGGAATTCTCGATTTGATGGATGATCAAAGGATTTTGGACTTGGACAAAATATCGAGGAAACATGCATTTGCATGAAACTGAGTGGGAGCTGAATAGTATCCTAAACCTAATATGTGGACGACATATTTTGAGTGGGAGCTATGGGAGTATTATCCTGAACTTAATATGTGGGTGACATATTTGAGTGGGAGCTATGTGGATGTTATCCTAGTCTTATATGTGGCTGACATATTTGAGTGGGAGTGTGACAACATTCTCATATATAACATATGGTGAATGATGTAGTTGGTATTAATGATTATTGAAAATCTTTCATGAATTAATTTAAGCATTGAAAATCTATTAAGATAGATTAATGCGTTTAATATCATTGAGTCGGAATACTTTCCTGGATAAGATTCTGAATAAGTTCAGAATGGGACAAGTCAAGAAGGTAGTTCTTACTTGTATATCCAAGAGAAGTATCGAGTTAATGTCAGTACAAGAACAATGGTTAAATGATGGTTAAATGAAAGAAATGGATGTGCTAGATCCTCTATGCCTCTATCATAGGTTCTTTCATATAAAAAACCAAAGTTTTGTACTAGACGTAATGTGACCCAAGTTCTTAGTAAGAAGAACATGTTGTGATATGATTTATGAGTAAATCATTGAACATAGAGTTAAGTTTATCCTTCAGTATCTGGGGAGAACTGAGGATACATCTCTAATTTGTAAAGGATAGTGGACTGGACCATAAATGTTATTCTGGTTCAAGTTCTGACACTAACCTGGAAAATTGAGATATCACACTAATAAATGCCTAAGTTGAAAGAAACATGGTTAGACATCAAAGTTGCATACAATGCACTAAGGATTAAATCTACAATGATATGGCTACTTTAGAAGTCGCAAGAGTTATATTGTGGCTTAATAAGTTCGACTTCTGACTGAGTGAGTTTCAGTGTGCATGACTATGGGAAAGTCCGCGTGACCCACCGGATGTCATTGCTGAAACACAAACAAACGAAGTCTCACTCTACCGCCGAATATATATATATATATATACCTCATCATTATAATGGATAATGAAGTAATGTCAAACTAGGTGACATTAATGATTTGAAAAAGACATACGGATCTGAATGGTACCCAGACCGTTGATACAACCTTTTCCACAAGCAATCATGATCTATAACCATATACATGATATGGAGTTATGATCCACAGAAAAATGCAACTAGATTATTTGTACTCTAGTGCAAGTGGGAGACTGTTGGGAATGTGCCCTAGAGGCAAATAAAATATGTTTATTTGTATATTCCATTAGTTCATAATAAGTTTCATACTGTGCTATAACTGTATTAAGCGGAAACATTAATACGCGTGTGGTATACAAACAACCAGGTCCCTAGTTAACTCTAGTAAACTAGTCCATTGGGCAATTGATGATCAAGGTTTCCTGATCATGAGATGTGAACAGTCTATTGACAATGGGGTCATGTCATTGGGAGAATGACATGATGGACACCCACTCACCAGAAGTGTTGCAATGTGATCCAGTCACATAGTTCAACATTGCGATAACTATAAACGTAGTGACCCGATCCTTAAGACCGTGATGATCATACATAATTGCTATCTACCAGGATGCTTTGAGTGCATTAACCATTACATTAAAACATGGTAACCATAAAAATGTATCTTGGGTATTCCGAAGTAGATATGTTGATGAGTATGCAAATAGATCAAAACGGGATTTGTCCATCTGAGTGACGGATAGGTACTCTTGGCCCACTCGATGATATTACATCATAAAGATTGCGCAATCATGTGACTAAGTCACGGGGTTGTAATATCACGGGAACGCGTAAACATGTTTGTCGGTAACGAGAATGAACTAGGTATAATTGATACCGACGATCAAACCTCGGACAAACAAAGTACCGTATGACAAAGGGATCAGGACTCAACGTTAACGGTTCAAACAATGAAGTTAATTCGATGGAAGCGCAGGGGCTCATCAAGGATTGTAACCAGATCCCACATGATGGTCATTGGTCAGAGAGTGTCTGATCATGTCAGCCGTTTCCCGAACCGTAGGGTGTCACGCTTAAGGGTATTCGAGGCAATAAGGATTGATTTGGGATCATCAGTGAAATAAGAGAGAACACCGGAATTGTTCCGGGAGGTGCCGGAAGTTGTTCTGGATATTTTGAAAGGTTAAAAATAATGTTTAATAATGTTTAAATATTTTTTATTATTTAATTAACCGAATTAAATATTAAAATGTGATTAAATATAATAAAAAATGAATTAAAAGGCATATGGGCCTAAAGAGGCCCATTAGGGGAAGGAGGAAGCTCCCCCTTGGGCCAAGGCGCCAAGGGAGGGAGCCCACCTCCCCTAACCGCACCAAACCCCCCTCCCTAGGGTTTAGTCCCACATGGGAAGGGGAGGGAGGGTGGCACCCCTCCTTGGCCTATATAAGGAGGGGGTGGGGGTGCTTTTTTTCTACACACAATTTGATTTGAGACAAGTTTCTCAGATCTCTCTTCTCTCTCTTTATCCCTCCTCGAGTGGACTCCCCTTGTTTGGAGTCTACACTTGGTTGGGGTTTCTCCACCATACGCACGCCGTCGTGCTGCTGGAATCGGGATCCGAATCCATCTTCTTTCCGCTGCTCTTCTGGTTCGGAGCCCGGAGGGAACGTCGGGTACACCGTATGCGTGTAATCCCGCGAGGCGCTACACTTGTGGTGCTCCTTCATCGTTGAGGCCGTGTCGCGACGTCTTCACCGAAAACGTTCCGACGGGGACGTAATCCCGTCATCGGTCTTCAAGGACCGGGTGGCCTCATGAGTCATCGTGGATCTGCGCGGCATCGGGGATTGCTGGTACAACTACATCAACCACGTTCACGCGGGAACGTTTCCCGCTTAACGGACTACATACTAGTATGTGACAAATTCCCTCCTTTACTTGCATCGCCATAGCATAGGTCTTGGGTTCGGGACGCGTAGGTCAAGAAAAATATTGTTTTCTGCCCCGTTCCCCATCAAATCCCTACTCCTCACATCATATCTATCATTTTGATTTCTCTCGCCTATGATTGTCCTCATTGATGTGAGCCTTTCACACCTTTTTGTCTTCCTCCTCCACCATCTCTCTCTTTTCCATCCTAAGTGTGAACTTTCTTGCTTGTGCTCATCCATTGCATGAGTGCTCAAAATGTCGAAAGGGAGTGGATCATTTTGACTTATACAAGACTAGTGGTCTGGGGACGAGTCAAGATAAGATTCCAAAGAATACCAAGTGTGAAACTTTAGTCGTTTGAGTTCTCAACCAAAATAAATAGTATGTTTTTACTCTCTCGTATTCCCATCTCTTACTTCTTGCATGCAAACACAATTTGGAGACATTCGAGTCGCGGACAGCGAGAGCTCTTGCACCTTTATGTTCTTATGTTGCTTGTTTCAATGCTAATATAGACTCTTTCTTGTTATGATTTGAATTGAATTACATGCCTTGCTTGCCTTACTTAAAAGTTCTTATATGGTTGGTAGCATGTCACCACAGAAATTATGCTTGTTATCATTTACCTACTCGAGGACGAGCAGGAATTAAGCTTGGGGATGTTGATATGCCCCAAACGTATTTGTAATTTATTCTTGCTCCATGCATGTTTTGGGTGATATTGCTATACTTTTGATGCACTTTCATACACTTTTGATCATATTTGGACTAACCTATTAACTCAGTGCACCACACTGCCAGTTTCTGTTTTCTGCTGTTTTTGATTTCAGGTTTTCCCATTACTTAAAGTGCCAGAAAAATTCCGGAAAAATATATAAAAATCAGTGACACGGAAGATTCCAGATGTTCGAAGGGGGACTGGGGGGGGACCCACCTGGTGCCTAGGCGGCCAGGGGGCGCGACCCCACCCTAGGCCGCTCCAGGGGGCCGCCTGGACCCCCTAGTCCACCCCTGGCTGCCCCCTTCACCTATATTTACCTCTCATCCGCAAACCCCCTAGGACAGAACCCTTTTTCGCGATCTCCCCTCTGTTCCGCCGCCACCATGCTTCGAAGATCGGGTAAGGTTGCTATTTCAAAGGATAAGCATATTGACAAAGTTATGCTTGTTCAGTCACTTGGATATAATCTCATGTGTATTTCAAAACTATGTGATATGGGTATGCTTGTTCTGTTTTCAGCTTCATGCTGTGTTGTGTTTTCACAGGATGACTATACCTTTGTCTTCGAGGGTTACCGAAAAGGAGATTTATATATTGTTGATTTTTCTTCGGGCCCTGTTGTATCCACCTGTTTAATGGCAAAAGCTTCCTCTGGTTGGTTATGGCATAGAAGACTTGGTCATGCAGGGATGAGAAATCTTCAAACTCTAGTGAAGAAGAAGCATGTTACTGGCCTTAGCGAAGTAAAATTCGATAAGGATCATCTCTGTAGTGACAGTGAAGCTGGCAAGATTACAAAGAAACACCATTCAACAAAGACAATCATGACTACTACTCGTCCTCTTGAATTGCTTCATATGGATCTTTTTGGTCCCCAAAATTATGCTAGCCTGGGAGGCAACAAGTATGGTCTAGTTATTGTTGATGATCTTTCTCGTTACAGTTGGGTTTTCTTTCTGGATGACAAGAGCAAAGTTGTTGAAATCTTCAAGTCATTCACTAAGAGAGCTCAACCCGAATATGAATTATCTCTGAAGCACATCCGAAGTGATAATGGAACTGAATTAAAAAATACTCATAATGAAGATTTTCTTGATGACTATGGTGTTACTCATGAATTCTCAGCAGCTTATATACCTCAACATAATGATGTGGTTGAAAGAAAGAATATAACTGTTATTGAGATGACCAGGACTATGCTTGCTAAATAGAAGACTCCTTTCAGGTTCTGGGCCGAAGCAATTAACACTGCCTGCCATATCATCAACAAGGTTTACCTTCATAAGTTTCTGAAGAAAACTTCACATGAGCTAATCACTGGTAACAAGCCTAATGTTTCATACCTTAGGGTGTTTGGTGCTCTATGTTTTATTAGAGATATGAATCATAGCTCTAAATTTTCCCCTAAGGCACATGAAGGTTTTCTTCTAGGTTATGGCTCAAACTCTCACACTTACAAAGTGTATAACTCCCACTTTGGGAAGGTTATGGAAACTATAAATGTGAGGTTTGATGAAACTAGTGGATCTCAAAAGGAGCATTTGCCTCATGATCTAGATGAACCTCCACTTGATGAAGTGACAAGGTCCATGGCTATTCGAGAGATTCGTCCTGTCGAAGAAAATCCTCTTCAAGCTAATAGGGATGATAATGATCCAATGTTCCCACCCATAGCCCGGGGCTCTGGAGTTCAAAACCCTGAAGCTAATGATGAATAGGGCAAAGAAGAACCCATGAACGAAGAAAATGCTAATCCCGAAGGACAAGCTGAACCCAAAGGACTAGCTGATCCCGAAGGACAGGCCAATCCCGAAGGTCAGGAAGACCCCGAAGGAGAACCTGACCTGCAAGCTAATTAATCTGGATTATCTCAAGTTCAAAAAAGAGTTGATGTTGATTCGATCTTGAAGAAATTCGTCAACCAGGTCGTCTCAGTACTCGATCTCGCACTCGTTTAGCTAACTTCCGTGGAAGCTTTTCGTTCGTCTCCATGCTAAAACCTTCAAAATTTGATGAAGCCATGAAGGACTCAGATTGTCTAACTGCAATGCTCGAAGAACTTAACCAGTTCAAGAGGAACAAAGTATGGTCATTAGTTGAAAGGTCTGATCCCACGAAGCATAATATCATTGGTACAAAGTGGATTTTTTGCAACAAGCAAGATGAACATGGTATTGTGGTAAGAAATAAAGCTCGACTGATTGCACAAGGTTACACCTAAATAGAAGGTAGCAATTTTGGCGAAACATATGCTCCAGTTGCTCGTCTCGAATCAATTCGTGTCATGCTTGCTTTTGCCAATTTCAATGGTATTCTACTGTATCAAATGGATGTCAAAAGTGTTTTTCTTAACGGTGAAATTAAAGAAGAAGTGTATGTTATGCAGCCTCTAGGTTTTGAAGACCCTAAGAACCCTGATATGGTGTACAGGTTACACAAATCTCTCTATGGTTTGAAACAAGCACCTCGTTCTTGGTATGAAACCTTGAAGTATTTCCTCCTGAAGAAACGCTTCAAACCTGGAACAACTGACCCAACTCTTTTCACTCATTCTTATAATGGTGATCTATTTGTGTGTCAAATATATGTAGATGATATTATCTTTGGTTGTACTAACCCTGAAATCAGCGAAGAATTTGCCAAGATGATGTCGAAGAAATATGTGATGTCAATGATGGGAGAATTGAACTTTTTCCTCGGACTTTAGATTCAACAACAGAAAAATGGCACTTTCCTTTCTCAAGAAAAATATCTTAAAGATTGCCTAAAGAAGTTTGGTCTTACTGATTGCAAAACTATTAAGACTCCAATGCCTACCAATGGCTTCCTGGATGCTGGTGAGAAGGGCAAACCCTTCGATCAGAAGAAGTATCGGTCTATGATTGGTTCACTCTTATATTTATGTGAATCTAGATGTGACATTATGCTTTCAGTATGTATATGTGCTTGTTTTCAGGAGAATCCAAAAGAATCTCATCACATTGTTGTAAAACGAATCCTTCGATATCTTGTCAGACACCCTCCTTGGGTCTATGGAATCCCAAGGGTGCTCAGTTTGATCTCATTGGCTATTATGATTTGGAATGGGCTGGTGATTGTGTCGATATGAAATCTACCTCAGACACTTTTCATTTTCTTGGTAGATCTCTTGTGTGTTGGGATTCGAAGAAGCAAAACTGTGTATCTATATCGATTGCTGAAGCCGAATACATTGCTGCTGGTTCATGCTACACTCAGATCCTTTGGCTTAAGCAGACGCTCAAAGATTATGGAATTCATGTGACGAAAATTCCTCTCCTATGTGATAATGAGAGTGCAATCAAAATTGCTCATAATCCAGTGCATCACTCTCGCACGAAGCATATTGATATATGTCATCATTTCCTTCATGATCATGTTCAGCGTGAAGACATTGTGATTAGTCATGTCAGAACTGAAGATCAATTGGCAGACATTTTCGCGAAACCATTGGATGAGAAAAAGGTTTCGTGCGTTGAGTTGTGAGCTAAATATTTTAGACTCACGCAACGTTCTATAAGTTCAAAACTTTTTACTCATTGTATATATTCATTTACTTCATGTTAGTATTTAGTTTCATTTTATTCCTTTTGCTTCAAGTTCTGTCTTTTTGATTCGTTTGGAGTTTGTCCCTAGGCTTATCACCTTTAGTTTCTTTTCTGTTTCTCTTCGTGGTGATAAGTTCCGGATCCTACCCCTTCTGTTTTATCTTATCTAAAATGGGCAAGCACATTTGAAACGATATGTATTCTGCTTCGAACGTCATTGAGTTCCGAATCAAAATACTATCAACTTTTCTCAAAGTTTTTACTCTTGGTCGAGTGTTCTGATTCGGCCGTTGAGATCCATCTATCACGGGCCGTTGAGATCTTCTCGCGAACCGCCACGAAATCCTAGGCACAGAACCTGGAGAGACAACCGCTGGGAAATGTCCGATACGATCTTACAGATCCGTCAGATCGGCCTATATAAGGCATTCCCCCTCCCAGCGAAACCAAACCTTCACTTCGTCTCTATCGCGACTCTCTCTCTCCTGTGCGCGCTGTCGTGCTTCTCTCTCTCCCGTCGTCGACCTTGCCGCTTTGCTGCCAGAAGGCAGGCACCAGGAGACTTCCACTCCGTCGAGAATACCATTCTCGCCGCTCCCGTCACCGTAGATGTCCGCCGACACCGAGTTAGGGTACACTAGACTCGATCCAATCTATCCCCCTTCATGAACTCCTCTGTGAAGATTGGACTCGATTTTCTTAGGATTTTCTGGTTATTTTCTATGGTTGTTCAGATCGTGTGATTTCCTTGTCCCGTGAGAAACTTGTTTGTAGCATCGAAAAGCTCTCACTCCGATTCAGGTTAGATCTGCATGTTATCTCTTCAATCTGTATGTTTTGTGCTAGGTCACTTTGTCCCAAATTGCTCTGGCTCAGTACAATCTAGATTGCAAGTCAACACATCTTATCTTGAATCTCTTGTCAAAACGATTTGTCAAAAACCTTGCTGGTGCTTGATTATGCCTATTACTTTTCCTTATTTCCTATCTCTTTTTCACAGGATGTCTGGTGAGATGGAATTTGGAGATGAATCACCTGTGCTCAAAGAGAATGCTCTAGAGATTGTGAACCAGAAGCTCCGAAGAAGAAAAGGAAGGGATGCCGGACCAAAGAGCTAAACAATGCTCGCGGCATTCCTCTGGCAGTCAGAGAAAGGTTTGGCTTCGACACGCCTGATGAAGAAACCTCCCATGAAAGGAAAATCAGACTGCAAGGGATTCACCGCTACTGGGTGCTTCGCTGGTACAAGTACAAGAGAATTCCAGAAGGAAAATGGGCCATGCAATTTGCCTTCATCCCTCCCTATTAGCACTGCATACACACAACCAACAAGTACAATGAAGCAAATCACCATCTTTACTATCCAGTGCCACCAAAGGAACCTCACCCCACTACTCTCAGAACCCCGGATGATTACCTGGACGAACAAATTCGCCTAGCTGCCCTGGCTGAAAAGCTTTGCAAGAAGAAAGGGAAGGAAGCAGCAAAGCTACGCGAATCTGAAGCTGCTGGAGAAGGAACCAACGCACCAAAGAAAAAGTCTCGGAAGCTGAAGAAGAAGGCTGCATCACCTCCTCTAGCCTTCACGGATGAAGAGCAAGCACATCAGAACGAAGCATCTCTTCAAGACTCCTCCTCAACCAATGAAGAGGAAGAAGATGATCCAGCCAGTCATGCCAATGATGAGTCTGAAAAGGCTCCCGCTCCTACTCCCAGGGAAAAGCTTCGTGTTCCCCTGAAGAAGAAGCCTGGTACAAAACTGGCTGCTAAGGGGTTTCAGATTTGTGACCCTACTGATATGGTCATCAACACTACTCACCTGGTTGTCGAGAAGCCATTAGCTTCCAAGCCTCCAACTCAAGTTGTGAAAATAGAAAATAGGTCGAAGAAAAAGCATGATCCGTCGAAGCAGAAGAAGCCTCCTGATAAACCTGCTGTCGCTCCTAAGCCGAAGGGAACGGTTGCCAAGCCGAACCCCTCCGTGACCCAAGTTGCCAAGAGACCATCTGAAGCAGAACTAAAGACGAAAGACAGGGAAGAGGCCTTGGAACGCCACAGGTTGGCGCAGGAATCTGCTGCTAAGGAAAGAGCAGCAAGAGAAAGAAAGAACCTTGAAGCTGCCAACAAGGCCGCAGCTGAAGCTGACGCGAAGCGTAAGCTCGCCGAAGCTAAAGAGAATGAAGAGAAAGCTGCCGCTGAGGCTCAAAATCTTCATGCATCCGATCCAAAGAGAACAACAAATCTCGAAAAGATTGCTACTAAAACTGCTGAGAAGCGAGCTAGAGAAGCTCAAAAACAACCTGTGGTCTCCAATGTCCAGAAGAACATTTCTGAAGAACCAAAGGTTCCATATGACATGGACTGGCACAGTGAACATCAATTTTCAGATCCAAGGGAAGATGAATTATGGGATGCCTTGGGCATCACCGAAGCTCTTTGGAAGAAGAGCGAAGTTGATGAAGAAGTTGATGTACCTAGCACCTTGTACATGCCCCCCACCATTGAACAAATCATTGTTAATCTGGTGACGAAGCTAAAAGAGATATATGCTCAAAGCAAAGCTGAATCTCTAAAGATTCATAAATACCAGAAGAAGGCTGAGACTGAAGATGATGAAGACATGAAAGAATCAGTCCTGTCTCTCCTCCAACAAGTCACCAACAAGAACTTTGCCACTTTAGAGGAAGTGGAGAATCATAAAGGCAAGATCAAGAAAGATGTTGAAGACTTTGCCTCAGCCACAACAATGCCATTTTGGCTGCTGATTCTAGGAAGCAGAAGGCCGGAGAAGAACTCCTCGCGAAGATAAATCAAGACAAGAAGAGGCCCCACATTATCTCTCTTGGCACTAAAGTAGACATGGAAAACGAAGGCGAATCAGCTTCACCAGTTCTTCATGCACAAGTTTCCAAGTCTGGCTCCAAGCTTGCCCCTGCCAAGACCTCCGCTCCACCAAAAGCACCCACAAAACCCCGACTCCCGCTCAAATCGCTACTCTCACTCCAGCACCAGCACCAACTCCACCACCCAGAGCTCCAACTCCACCAAGTCAACCCACTCCACCAGCTCCAATTCCTTCGCTTCCACCCGCCAACGAAGAACAAGCTCCTCCCCGCACTCCCACTCCATCGTGTGCCGCCACTCCTTCCAAAGCCTCACCCCAACAACAAGTTGCTCCCAAAGCAGATGCTCCCCAAGCCTCACGCCCTGCAGCCGAACCTCAAAGGAAACATTCCTTTTCCCCTGCTCGATCTTCTTCGGAATCAACTACTGCAAACCCAACTGCTTCACCTGCAGCAGCTGAGGAAGTCGAGATTATGAACCTCTAGCAGGAATTGGTTCTTGCCAAGGCCAAAGAGGCAGGACCATGACAAGTGATTCCCTCACCTCGCCACCCCAAGATCATTTCTGCCCGTCGAAGCCAACCTGCGGAAGACACCCAACTGGACTCCAACTATTATAGGGAAACTTTTCCCATCTTTTTGGGTGCAAGCAACTCTGCAAGACATGGTCCTGAGTTTGACCTCGAGCGCCATTGCAACAAATTGCGCTTCTTTGTAAACAATCCGTATGCTTCTTATCACACTACTGATGATCTGCGTTTCTGGACTGCTGAGCAACAAGTGCTATACACGAAGGTTTTCTGTCAGAAAGATGTGCTATTTCACCATCGCTATCTTGATCCGCGAAGCTTAGCCACTGCTCATTGCTTCTAGAATATATGTGAAACCATCAACTCCAAGAACCTGGTGCGCAATTTGCTCTTCAAGATACTTTCAACTCCGAACTGATCAAGCATTTTTATGCAACTCTTTATGTATCGGGCGAATCAAATGACCCCAACACTTGGACATTGGAATGGATGATTCAAGGGCAAGTGTTTCACATGTCCTTGCAAGAGTTCATGGAAATTGTTAATATTCCATGCCATACTTGTACTCAGCCCAAGATTCATTTGCTTCCCGATATGTCAGATGTTGAATTTGCTTCCTTGCTGGATCCAGAAGTCACTGAGGATTTTATGCCTGAAAACATTCGACTGAAGCACTTGGTGTTTATCTCCAAGACGTGGTTTTATATTCTTTCCAAGTCATCGCTGCCACTCAGTACTGCTTCGGAAGAATCCAATATATATCCGCAAGTGAGACATGCCATTCTGAAGCTCTCCCATGGCTTAGTGTTTGATTTTGAAGATTGCTTACTCCGCACCATGGTTCTTGCTGCTGAATTACCATTCACCTACAATCCCTATGCTCCTTGGCTTCAGGCAGTTTGCAATTATGGCCGGAATGAAAACTTCATTGCCAGACACCACCCGAAGCTATATATTCCATCAGTGCGTGATACAATGAATATGCTTCGCCAGCCCAATAATCCAATGATTACTTATGTGGGCGTACTGCAAGAAGTGAATGAGCGCAATCTCCAGAAGAACTTCCAGAAGGAATGCCACCATTATGAGGTTTCCCTTCGCTCCCAACAGATATTGGAGAATTACATCGAAGCCAATCAGCGCCAGATGCAATTCCTCTCAGATGAAATCAACCGCGTGGGAAACATTGCACTCAGCAACAATCAATACCTTTGCATGCTGAAGCGTCAGTCTTTGAAATGGCTGCGAAAATTCAACTCAGTTAAGGGCCTGCGCAAAGGTCGCAAATTCAAGGAGTACCCTCATCTGCAGCAATTTTTTTTCAAGGAATGACACCATTGACCGCCCAAATACGAAGCTGCTGTAAGGCCCGATATGCGGTACTGTTCCAGATCTAGATGTTTCCATTCAGATCTGGGGACGAAGCACATATCAGTCCCACCGCGACATATGACAAGTCATATGCCCCGGATTTCCAACATGATATCACAACATTATAGATACAAAGATACAATATCTCATACAGTCGGCATACAACTGCCTTAATACGATACAACATCGGAAGATATATGTCTGAGTACAAACTACAATCAAATGCCTACTAGCAAAGAGAAAATCATCAATCCCCATAACCACACGGGTCCAGGCCCTCCGCTGGGATCCGCCTAACTAGTCGTCATCGAGTCTCCACGTGAAACATCAATCACCATACCTGTTGTCGATCAAGAACCCTGAAAAGAGTTTGGGGGTAGTATCATGAGTAAAAAGTACTCAACATCCAACTGTAGTGGTCATCTGACCCAACAAGGACTTCACCACTCGTCATTCTAGGATAACTAGTAGTTTACGGTAAGGATGAGGTAAGTGGTGAGGTTGCTGCCGCACTAGCATTTATGAAGTGGCTAACGATCTAGAGAGTAAGATAAGAAGCCAAGCATTCGATGAGGAATCGCCTCCAACAATTTTTGCTATCCACCTACTTATGCAAGCATAACACCTATCCTATCCTTGTCCTCCTCTTCGCATCCCAACGAAGAAGAAGCAGTCAAGGCACACACACATTGATCAAATTATATTAAGATTATCTCAGTTGTTGTTGTCTATGAACAAGGAGTAGGTCTCAAGTCATCCATAACCGTGGACACGGCTTCTCGAAAAGATTTAACCCTGCAGGGGTGTACCAACTGCCCGTTACAAGGCTCCGCACGCACGCCCATCTCTCTCAGTTTCTACCCATCACAGGCAGCCATTTTATGATTTAGTTCTGAGAGATCCGAAATGACAGGTCCCTCTAGCTAACAACGAACAAATCCGGGTAGCCCCCGGTGAGTCGACATCCAACTCAAAAGCCGGCCGCGCTCTCGAATCGGCCTCTACCGTATGACTCTAGGTTTGGATTGCCAGTTAATCTCACATGAGACCGGGTCCTCAGCCGGTCATGATGGGCCAGCAAGGAACGATGTCCTCACGGGTCCGGGTTGGTTTGAAAAGTACTGGCGGCCGACCAGCACACACACCACTACAAGAAATATGCTAATACACGACGCTATATTTTCGCCGCTACATCGTCACGACTTTTAATTCACGACGATCTTATGATGAAAAACCAATCGTCGAAAACGAGGCGTCAAGAACTAAAAGCAACGACGTTTTGATCGAAATCGTCGTAACTTTCACGACGATTTTAGGATCGTCGTAACCTTTACGACGATCCTAAATCGTCGTTGGCAATCTAACCCAATCCTACGTGGCAAAATTGCGACGAAATCACAACGTCGTTGCTGAAATCAGCCCAGTCCGATTCGATGGTTTACATGGGCCAAGCCCAATAATTCTAGCCTTTTTTTCTTACCTAGTGTCTGGCCTTTTTTTGTTCCATTTTCCTTTCAGGCCTAAGACTTTTTACAACATCTTCTATTTTGGCCCATGGACGTTTTATTATCAATAGCTTTTTTCAACATTTTTCAAAGAATATTTCATTAACTTATTTTTGGCGGTGGCTTTTTGTTGCCCAAATATCTCTCTAAATCAAATAGCTATTCAATCAAGTAGAAGTCACCAAAGCCTTATATAAGATCAACCTAGCGTTCACTCCACTGCTATACACATTTAACCAAATCCAGTTCAGGTTAGCCTAGAATTTTTTTCAGAAAATATTAACTTACAACAAAATAGACATCATCACACAACCATAAAAAAACTAAACATACAAAAGGATAAAAAAATAACACATCACGGCCAGATGAGACCACATGACAGTTCTTGATATTGGATTCTATGTACTAAGATGGCTTCTTCAGACTTGTCGAAGGTAGCAAATTCTTAGACAAGCTATTTCTCCCCGAACTTTAACTTGCATATGAACAAGCCTTCTCCTGCAAATTCAAGCAATGCAAGGTCAAATAAAAGAGCAACAAAAGAAGATACAAATATCACATTTATGTATTTTCACAAGTCAAACACAAGTGGAGCAGAAAAATGCTCCCTACCCAAAAGCAGCACTATAAAACAAGTGTTGCGTACTCAGGCAATGCATTAAGCAAAGAAGTTAACTAGTTTAATTTAAAGTAGGTCTATTTTCATCACACAAGCAGTTTGGATACTTGCGTTGAATAGAAGAATCCAAACACTCAACAAATTGAGAGAAAAAAATGCTACTGCAGTGAACTTAAGGCTGGGAACACAGTGTCGTGGTGTACATCAAACGAAACTGAACTAGAAGAGGGATGGGACTGTTCAATCACTTACTTGGTGTACATCACCAGCTTCATTACTCCAGTACCCCAGCTTTTGACAGACTGAAATACTGATAAAATAGTAACATGTTAATTACTATGCCACCTGTGTACAGAAATAATACTACAACTAACACTATGATCCGAACACTAATCTAGCGAACATATATACCATGCTTCGGATTTAGGGGCATCTATAAAAAATTATGAGTGAAAGAAAATCCAAATACTGTATTCTAAGTATTTAATCTGACTAAACTATTGTTCTACGACCATCCATTCAACTAACATGACTTGATAATAATAACCAGTGCACGCAAACAACCATCACTCGCTCCGGTGCTACGTGCTGATGATGCCGACTAGAGCAAGAAGGTTTAGTTCTTCGTCAATGTCACAACTGGTAGCAAGTTGTAGGCAGCCTGGTCGAAAACCACTCCAATTTCACCTCCTTTTGCTTCCCTTTGCTCTTCTTCTGAAACACACCAAACAACTCCATGAGAAGCCGCTAGAGAGAGGAGCAATGATATACAGTAAAAATAAGGAGAGTATCACATGGTAAGCAGCAGAGTATTATTGTACAGTTTTTCATCCAGTGCATCAAACTTTGTTGAAGGAACGAGTGCACCAAGTTATTTCAGTTTTAACAGTGCATTTAACAGTTCTAATTCTAGATAGAAAATGCAGACAAATGTGAAAAATAGGATATCATGGATACTTAATTCTCAAGATGCAGAAATCTTATTTACAATAGTTTGGCTTTTAATTTTTCATCTTGAAGAATCATCGGAACAACATACATCAACTGGACATTTAAAAAACCAGAAACATACCCTAAATCATGAATTATTGCAAGTACACCATGCATTTTGTTTGCAAGAACTAGATAAAAACAAATATTGCTAAATAGATGGATATATACACGATTATACCCGCAACACAAAACAATAAATAACCCTATCATATCTTTCTTACCACAAGTTGTCAACAACTAACAGAATTCAGGTTAATCAATGCTAATAGGGTTCAGCTAAAAGTACCATTGCATAAAAATCTATACTCTGTAGTAAAAATAACAAGAAAAGGAATTCTAGTTCACGTGGAAAAAACTGATAAAATAAAAGCTATTATAAACTTCATCGCTCTTATTTCAAACCAGCCGCAGAGGGCAGAAACGCAAATGCATTAGAAAAAGAATGCAAAGGTATTACAGATTGTTTTCCTGCAATATAATGGGGAAGAAGACAAACAAATATTCCTGAGCAGACACTCAAGTAAAGCTAGATGAGATCAATAATACAACCAAGAGGAAATTGAGCAGTATCCTGAACTGAACTCTACATGAAGAAGAATAAAGCATTGCCAATCTGCTCCACATTGGTAAATGTAAACTAGAAAAGCTAATCTGATCCACCTAATGATTTAGTTACTCATGCTCTTTTTTTTAATAAAATCAGAAACAAAACAGGCTTGCTACTTCAAGGCTAATATTAGCAAGTCAATCCATGCAACTAATTAATGGATGGACGTAAATGTACTCACTACTACTACTTTGTACTTACTGGTATGTATTATAGGTACATAGAAAGCTAGGAAATTTTTATTGTTCTCAGCACTTTTGAGAAGGCAGTCCAGCTGGACTTGACTAGATCCTCCTGAGTCCTGACGACATGCTCCGCGCGAGGCTAACATGTTACATGACAGGTTTCTGTAGATATGCATACATAAATAATAAAGTTCCGATTTAGTCCAGAATTCATCCTTGTTAATATGCCACTAACACACAACGACCAATTAAACTTTGTAATTTTCACTTGTTTGGCTGCAAAAAATTTGGCGATCACTAATGGCAGTATACCATACCAGACACTTTATAGATAACTAGCTTTGGAAAGAGACGAGTCAGACTTCTCGTAGTGCTATAACACTACTACTAGCACGTCAATTAAAATGGGGACAAGGAAATTAAACGACCAAAGGTAACTTGGCATCGTTGTCTCCAATCAGTTTGAGGCATGACACCGTTGAAAATATGATACTGTGTGGCATGGACCTAAGCCTGACGGAGATAGTCTCAACAATCCAATTTGACAGAAAGAAAGGGAGTGAAGGGGGAGGGCAGTACCGGGCCTATGTGGTGCTTGGAATCGCACACTCAGATGGACGGGGAGAACCGAAAAGAGGAAGGATGTGAATCATACCATGGGAGTCGATAGGCTTCCGACAGGGAAAACCTTATTAGCAGTAATATATTCAGGTTTTTAATTAAATACACCAAAAGAGTTATCACCAGAGGCCCCAAAGAGTGTAGCTTATAAGAAGTGACAACTCCAACTACATTATATGAGGGCAAACAAAGTTACAATCAATTAACGCAACAATGCAGTACTTCAGTTGCAATGAAATTAAGCTAATTAGTCACTGGAACACACCAGGAAAGAAAAAATAGAGAGCATAATACTGCATGGCAGAGCATAGAGAAATCATCATGAAGGCAGTAAGCATCCATAGTTATACTAACCCCATTAAGCATCTTTAGTACAAGAAGAAAACAGAGTGCAAGAATCCGAGTAAAATGTTCAGCAAAACTACAGTGGAACGTACTAAGAGAGAGCAACTATGAGTGGCACCACATCATCCTGCAGTTTAGATTGGCAACACATGAATTCTGTCTTTGACAAAGAGCAAAGTAGAACTACAGTACTTCAGTTGTAAAGAATGGCCGCTCTAACTGCTGCACCTATAAAGAGAAATAAGACGGGGTCAGAAGGAGAGAGCAGGGAAGAAGGAATGGTTGTGGTCTTACCATCTGGCGGTGCAGGGGCTTTGCTGCTGATGGGCATGACGCTGGTGGTGATGGATGTCACCCATGCTGCTGTTGCTGCTCACGGAAGGAAATCGCAACGCATCAGTCAAGGGGATGGGAGGGAAGGAAGAAGAAATCCAAGAGGAGATGAGAGGAGAGGGGGTGGACCTGAACCTGGATGGCGTCGGGGTAGTCGTGGAGTTTCTTCCTCCATGTCATGGCGTCGGGGAAGGGGAGGAAGCAACCTTCGCGTCCATGGCGTCCCAGTGATCGACCTTGCTTGACCTGAGAGGGAGAGGGGACGTGGTGAGGAAGAGAGGGAGGGCCGTGACCAGGACGAGTGGAGAGTGAGGTGGGGTGTCCCGATCTTTCGATGAGAGATAACTATCGATTTGGTGGAGACGACTCTGACGATCCGACTACGAACGTGCAACAACGTCGCGCCTTAGCAATCGCTAAACCAATCTCCGGAGGTTATTGACCACGTCGGAGCACGATCAACCTGACCACGAAGGTCTAGTGCCTGCAAGCAATCGAAGAACAAGCAAGAACTATGATAAAGCAATCTGAATATTGCGAATATGTAGATGAAGTATAAATAAAGTTGGGATTCCAAAAGCGGTCTTGATCTGGTCGTTGGACACAAACCGAGTACACGAAGATGCGGCAATTAGCTAAGCAGTCTTTTTAACTAAAAGAAATCCAAAGAAAAACCCTAGGGGTTGATCTACTTATATAGGACTAAAGGGTGGAGGCCAAGGGGGTGGAAGGACGTCCAAAGGAGTCCTAAAACTAAACCTAGGTCATACAAGGCACTTGGGCCCATGTGGAGGTGATGCAACACCTATTGAGTTAGACTTTGATTCGGATTCTGCTGCTGGGTCACACCGTTTTCGCAATATCTCCACACTCCGAAGGAATTTGAAGGTGAAACCAATTGCGTTGGAAACTAGACGAGATAAGATATCACCAAAAAAAAGAATCACCCAATTTGGAGTTTGTATGTAGAAACGGAGTCTGTTTGAAGTTGGGTATATCTCTGCAGTCCGAATCTGAGTCCATGACGTGAAAGACTTGATCTCTATCTTCTCTTGGCCAAAAGTGACGTAAAATAACTTCTTGTACATCACACAATCATGCCCCTTTGTATTGACTTCATTTCTTGATCAAATATAGAGGAATTAATGGTCATATCCATGATAATTATGTCGTCATCATCTTCATGCTTGAACATGCTCCAATGCTCATCCTTCTTGTCCATGCTAGGTCCTTCATTTGTCAGGAACAGAAATATATCGACGTTAGGTAGCATCATATTCACATGAACATTAGAAAAATTACCAAGAAGAGAAAGTAACTGATAATTTAATTGGTGTGCACAATCTCTAGTAATTGGTCCAGTAGGTATATTAGCAGGGGTTGTGGTTGTAACTATGGTAGTCATGTCCTCATCATCCTCCCGTTCTTGAAAATAAAGTCGTCCCCGGCGTTTCTTAATCTGAAATGTGGCTAACAAAAGAGACAAGGTGTACATGTTGTATATATATATGTCATCCATTCTTACTTCCCTTAGTTTTTGGACATGTAACACATGTATATATGAGTAACTTTCGTATGTCGTGAAATATAAACATATATGATCATCACAATACATAAACGACATGAAAGTATTGCATCTCAGTTTGCATATATAAGTGAAGCTCTTATTCATATCTAAAGATGTACAATGCTCATCATTAAACCATCCCAATACCGGTGAAGAAACGTTAATGTTTTTCGAAGGGCATGCTACAACAGGCTTAACTAAGTAGTCATGCAACAAGTCATTCGACGCAGAATCATCACCAAGATTAGAGGTCATATCAAAATGATTAAGCATTGGCAGTTTCATAATAGTAACATGATTATCCAAAATAGATGGTGTGCTCAAATCAACAGGTAACTCAAGACATGATGTATTCAAGTCTATTAGGCAAGCAACATCTTCATGTGAAGTTATGACATTCTCGAAAATTGGTTGTGTGATGAAACTACTGGATAGCTCAACACATGTTGCTTTTAAATCAGCAAGGTTCTCATATTGAGGGGAAAGATCCATACCTTTGTCATTACCTTTTTGTGATGATAGATCAGATATTGGAGGAGTGCTTACGACAATTGATGTGGTTATGGTAGTGCTCATAGTGGTTGAAGGAACAACCTTCTCAACTTGTGGTATTTGCACATTCCGCTTGTTCGTCTTCTGGGCAACACGTCTGTCGATTTCCTGTTCAGCTTTACAAGCAAGACGAAACAAATGATCCATAGGATAAAACTTTTCATGAATTAGGATATCCTGAATGTCACGGTTTAAATCTTCCCAAAATATGTCCATGAAATATTCTTCACTTTCCTCTAAAAGAGAATGCAAGAATGTAGTTTCTAAAGCATCATAATATTCTGAAACAGTTTTAGTACCTTGTTTTAATTTTTTTAATTTCCTAACCTTGTCACGAGTATAATAAGAGGGAACGAATCTATATCGCATAGCAAGTTTGAGATCATTCCAAGTATTAGGTATATAATCAGGATATAAACTACAATATTCATTCCACCAAATAGAAGCAAAATCTTTGAAAGCACTAATTGCAGTTTTTACTTTCTTATGCTCAAGAAAATTATGGGAAACAAATATATCATTTATTTCAAACTCCCACTCAATGTATAAATCAGGTCTTAGACGTCCATGAAAGTGTGGTATAGAAACAATAACCTGATCATGTGCATGCTTATGTGTGTTTACCTTTTGCAATGACTGTTGTGTTGTTGTAGGTGGTGGAAAATCTCCAACTATAGTTGCCGCCCATGAAGATCTAACGCTAGAACCTGCCATGATTATTAGAAAACAAGAAACAAATCACAAGTATATGTCCCTATGAACTACTATAATGTGGTGGTAAAACGCTCACAGGATAGCAAATATCAATGTCTTACTAGTTCTTACCATGCAGCAGGTGGTGATCGGCAACCAACGGTGTCAAAGAACTCCAAAGATTAAGTAGAGCGATTGCCAGGTGAACGCACGTATACACGATGTAGAAATATGTGGAGCTTGGAAGGCTTTAATATGGAGGCAAAAATATCAACAATAATCAATTCAGAGATGCAAAATTGAATTAACGCTCAACGACGATACTGTGCTGGTCCTAGTCTAGACCGGACTAGAGACGCGAGCCTAGAACACTAATGTGGTCACGGCGTAGCACAACTAGCAGCAATGAATGATATGAAGTAGCTCTGAATAGCAAGATATAAGTGAAGATCATCAACAGAGCAAAGATAATGGTGAAAATAGGCTCCAAATCAAGATACACCCATATTCTCGCTACAAGTTTCCTCTGAAATATATTTGCTAATTTTTTGATATTTTTCCTCCAATAGGGCACTAGACCTTCGTGGTCAGGTTGATCGTGCTCCGACGTGGTCAATAACCTCCAGAGATTGGTTTAGCGATTGCTAAGGCGCGACGTTGTTGCACGTTTGTAGTCGGATCGTCAAAGTCGTCTCCACCAAATCGAAAGTGTCCAATAGGGCACTGACTTAAGCTTTCCGACGCAATAAGAATCACTCAATTTAGAGTTCGGATGAGGTGTTAAAAAAATTGAGAATCAGCCCGAAATCTGACAAAAACTGTGTTCGGAAACTTTAGAGGTCAAAAAGTCCATCTTCGAAGCCGATCTGGAGTTTCAAATAACACACTAGCTCCAGAACTATTTATAAGCGGCTCGGAAATATCTTTAATTTGAGTACTCGTGTAGCCAAAACGGACCTCGGATAACAAAGTTATGCCCGTTTTAGTGGACACTGCTCAAAACTGATTCCGACGAGATTTCAAATACGAGTTCAACTAGAGATAGATCCGAAATTTTTCTTCTTTTTTCTCCTTTTTCCTTTTTTCTTTCTTTTTTTCCTTTTTCTTTTCTCTCTCTTTTTTCAACTCTTTTTTTCTCTTTTTCTATGGTGGATGGTAGAAGTAGGCAGCGGATGGGATGATGGTGCAGCGGCGGCAGTGACTAACGTGAACAGAACTCGAAACTCTAAAGGACTAGATACTAAGACCAGCAACTGAACACGACAATGCAACCGATAATTCAATAAAGCAAATCACCGAAATGAAAATTGTGAAGTCTCAGATTGGTTTGGATATGATGATCTAATCCTATTTTTATGGCTTTTTGTGTGGATGATAGGTGATAAAAAACAGATCTAATATATATATGTGGAATTCTCACCGAGCAACCTGAAAACTGATACCACTTGATAGAGGCGGGGTGTCCCGATCTTTCGATGAGAGATAACTATCGATTTGGTGGAGACGACTCTGACGATCCGACTACGAACGTGCAACAACGTCGCGCCTTAGCAATCGCTAAACCAATCTCCGGAGGTTATTGACCACGTCGGAGCACGATGAACCTGACCACGAAGGTCTAGTGCCTGCAAGCAATCGAAGAACAAGCAAGAACTATGATAAAGCAATCTGAATATTGCGAATATGTAGATGAAGTATAAATAAAGTTGGGATTCCAAAAGCGGTCTTGATCTGGTCATTGGACACAAACCGAGTACACGAAGATGCGGCAATTAGCTAAGCAGTCTTTTTAACTAAAAGAAATCCAAAGAAAAACCCTAGGGGTTGATCTACTTATATAGGACTAAAGGGTGGAGGCCAAGGGGGTGGAAGGACGTCACAAGGAGTCCTAAAACTAAACCTAGGTCGTACAAGGCACTTGGGCCCATGTGGAGGTGATGCAACACCTATTGAGTTGGACTTTGATTCGGATTCTGCTGCTGGGTTGCACCGTTTTCGCAATATCTCCATACTCCGAAGGAATTTGAAGGTGAAACCAATTGCGTTGGAAACTAGACGAGATAAGATATCACCAGAAAAAAAAATCACCCAATTTGGAGTTCGTATGTAGAAACGGAGGCTGTTTGAAGTTGGGTATATCTCTGCAGTCCGAATCTGAGTCCATGACGTGAAAGACTTGATTTCTATCTTCTCTTGGGCCAAAAGTGACGTGAAATAACTTCTTGTACAGCACACAATCATGCCCCTTTGTATTGACTTCATTTCTTGATCAAATATAGAGGAATTAATGGTCATATCCATGATAATTATGTCGTCATCATGTTCATGCTTGAACATGCTCCAATGCTCACCCTTCTTGTCCATGCTAGGTCCTTCATTTGTCAGCAACAGAAATATATCGACGTTAGGCGGCATCATATTCACATGAACATTAGAAACATTACCAAGAAGCGAAAGTACCTGATAATTTAATTGGTGTGCACAATATCTAGTAATTGGTCCAGTAGGTATATTAGCAGGGGTTGTGGTTGTAACTATGGTAGTCATGTACTCATCAGAGAGATGCACCATATTCACCGGAGCAACGCTGACTGCGCGGCGGCCGAAACCCTAGAGGGTGAGGAGGGTCGCCTGTAACCGCAGGATGACGCCGCGTTGGATCTAGTCGGAGGAGATGGAGGACCGCATCGAGTGGGTTTGGGCGGTGGGGATACTCTCGGGTCGGGCGGCACGAAGGAGGAGGAGGAGGAGGTTGGGCGGCGCAAAAGAGGAGGAGGAGGAGGTCGGGCGGTGCGAAGGGGATCTGATTTTTCGGTGCTGGTAGAGAAGGAGGGAGAGGGAGAAGGAGTGGCTGGCGGCGGATAGGAGAGGGAGGCTGGGTTTGGGGCTAGGTTTTGGGGAGGACGCGCGCGGTGAACGGGGATGTAGTGAAATTTTGCATTGTGAGGGAGGGTAAGTTGGAGGGAAATAATTTGGTGATGAAAAAGAATAAAAAATAAAATAATAAATCTCTATCTTCTCTTCTCTGTCTCTACTTCTTTATCTACTAATAAAGGGCGATTAATTTCTCCAGGAATTTTGTACGTCGTTTTCGTCCGTCACATGTCCCGCTCGATAGAAAAAAAACATAAACCGAACGTGCAACGTATGGTAAAACAAACCAAAAAACAAGTTTGCGAGACATCCACGCACGCACTATCATGTTTCCCCTGAGCTGGGACGTGCATAGTTTTTGGTTTTTATCAGCCCATGTGCAAACCTGCGCCCCTCCACCCCCTGGGTTGCGGCCGAGTTTTCAAAATTATTGCTTGCGCTCTGTGCGTGTGCTGAGTTGGGCGAAAAAATGGTTGTGAGCCTTCCGTTGCATCCTTCTGGGTCTGGACGGAATGACGAGGGAAAAAATCGAGATTAGATTTGGCAACCATGATTAAAGAAGGTGTGGTATGGACAGTTAAATTAGAGGGACAAAACGATATCAGATTTGGAAAGCATATTTAAAAAGAACCGTTGCACCATTAGTTTTTTAGTAATAAAGGAGATTGTGTTTCTTTGGATTTTCGGTCCGTTTTTTATCAAGTCTTTCTTGACTTCACCGGTGGTGTTCGATTCTGTTGACACCAGTAAGACAGGTTTACTTGGGGCGCCCGCAATTTTATGATGAGGAGTGAGCTGGAGAAGTCGGATTACTTGCGGGGTGATCTTCTTGTAATTGAGTGCGATCTCAGCGTGATCATCCAACCAGTTGTTACGGCGACCGTGTAAGTCCAGGTGCCACCCTCCGACTTGGCAGATAATGTTGGAAAATGACTAGACACGGAGGAGGAAGCAGATGTGACATTCAGTGTTAAAGGGGAGACTTTCCCAGCACACAAGATTGTGCTCGCAATGCAGTCATCAGTCTTCAAGGCACAACTCTATGAGCAGATGAGAGACGAGAGTACACGGAGCATAACCGTGGAAGATATGAACCTACTGTTTTGAAGGCATTTCGTCACTTCACCTACACGGATTCATTGCCTTCCATGGACAACCTCGATGATGAGAATAACGACATGGTTAAACATTTACTGGTGGCTGCATTTCTGTTTAAACTGTTTTATTTTGTTTTTATATGATTTTTTTTATAAAACCATGATAAAATTATTGGGATATTAAATGAACATTATGAAGTCATTCCCCAAGTTTGAGGATTTTTGGAAATCAAATTATTTGAATCCAACTCAAATTGATTAGTATTAAATTTTGAAGCTTCTTTTAGAGTTTTTGAAAATTCCATGAGCATGAGATGGGACCCAAAACACATGAAATGTGATCATAACCATTTATAGACATTTAAAAAAAATCAGAAGATTTTTGTAAAAATATGTTTGTCTAGCCTTTTATTTGATTTGATTTTGAGGCTTTTCAAATTTCTCCATTTCATAATCAAAAGAATTTAAACATGATGCATTATTTCTAGTAATAAAACAACATAACAAAACTAGGGTTGTGACAATTAATTACACAAGAAATAATTAATTTAGGCTATTTTTAATTAATGCTAAGTTTTAGTGGTGATCATTATGGGCTATTTTTTATGAAGAACCTACCAAATAGTTTTTTGTAAAATGTAACAACCCATTTTACAAAAATATTAGATCACATATTATGTACAATTGACCAGATAGTTGCATGTAATTTTTTTTTCATACACCTCTCATAAAAATACAAAATTTCACCAATTCAGGTTAGAACTGGATCAAATTTTAACTATAGGGGCTAGATAGTTTTTTGTTATTGTTCACAAAAATCATTTCTAGGAAAACATGTAGTTATTTCATCATAGATCCACCAAAAGTTTGTCAGGAATAAACACCTAGCAACGAGCGCCCAATAGATGGATGAGGTGGATCGAATGGACCCCACGAGTGACATGCAAGCATAGTTAGAATAGGTTACGACGTTATTACAATCGTCGAAAATGTTCTGACGATCTAAAAAAGTCATAATCGACTAAAAATAATCTTGTAAGCAGTGTGGATCAGTTTACAACGATTTCATCTTATACGATTATGACCTTCTTGACTCACATCGTCATAATTTTATAGGGATTTGACCCACCTCAGACGGTTCATGACCATCTCGTATGAAATCATCATGGATTTACGACGAATTCATCCACGACCACTTAGAGAATGTCATGTATGAGCATATTTCTTGTAATGCACGGTTTCAAATGGTAAATCAGCTTGGGCCACCACTGGAAATGTTTGAAGCTTGGTAGGTAAGAAAAGGGGACCCCATAGCATCCCACACGTGGTTAGGAACGCTCGTCAAGAGACACAATACCCGGAACTCGGGTCCTAGGTGACTCGAATGGAATAAAGCGTCGGGGCGGGATAGCCTAGACCTTCCATCCTTCGTCGAATATAGTCAACATTATAATAATCATATCATCCACAACAATATAATAATATGATATCCCAATCCAAGGAGTAACAGGGTAACATCGTAGCATCCTAAGCATGCATACTAAGCAGGGGCTGAGCAACGAGCAATAGTAACATAGAAGTACATGGTTTGCTAGGAGGGGACATGGATGTATTGGTTTGAAAGAGGCTGTAAACATGTGGTAGGATCAAACATCGAACCTAACCTAGACTAGCATGCAAACCACTGGTTATAATAGAATGGATCATAAGTAATGTATAGTCCTTGCCTGTTGATAAGTCGGGTTCCGAAGGTGTAGTTGATCGCAAACTCGCATCGTCTCCGAAAGTATCCGCGAGAGCACACAAGAAGTAAACACTGGAAAGGCAATCAACGAACATGCTTTTATTACTACAGAACAAGCAAGAGAAAGCAATTAACAAACAAGCATGATTAATATGATGCATGTCATTTTAATGTCATGGAATGAACATAAGAACAAGCAAGTTTAAAAGAAGCATCGGGAAGCAAGGGTGCAATGCTACCGACAACCTCTATATACATTACGTAGGTGATTTACGGATCCGAAGGATCCTTATGTTAAAGTTATCATAATGCATGATAATGGCATATGCGAGGATTGAACAAGACATGAACAAGAATTGCCCACTTGTGAAGATAGACCTCACGTTGGGATTCCTCAACATAAACATAGATGCAATGACATGGCATGGTGTATGATGCACCTAATGCATTCTACGATAGCCAATAAAATAAGGAGAGGGACAATGCTATCGGAAACTACGGTCATCGCGAGATCTACGGCGCATCGATACAAGTGATATGAGTGTTAACGAAGAAGAGAAGTGATGGCGTATCACCTATGGAACAGGTTAACAACATCAATTATCGGGTGGTGCAACAGGATTGGTGGTCATGAAGTGAGCAACAATATACGGGTATCACAAGATATCATCCACTAAGCTATGCATGTATCTCGTGAGGATTTAGAAGGAATGACGAACACACATGCTACAAGGGACCACCTCAAGCATATACGGAAACAATATGTCAAGGTGATCCCTTTACATGAATGGAACGCAACATGGAGGAAAAGGTTTGGTGAATGGCACTCGGGGCAATATCCCGAAATAATGCATGCCCATATTGCAAAATGAACATCATCATCGCGTTCCTCACGGAATTCTACCCCAGAAGCATATATAACATGGTATATTTTGGGGGCAAGGAGGCACATGTTACAAGCAACGCAAGAACAAGATAGATTGGAAATAATTTGAAGCAAACTAAAAAAATAAAAGGAGGGAAACCTCCAGGAAAAAGATGGGTTTAATCACCCCAAGGGGAATCAAATCCCGGACCTCACGGTTACAAGCGCAGGGACGCAACCACTGGGCTACTGCTGCTACTCGTGCTATTAATCGAACCTGACAGAAGAAGAAACATAGGCGGCGCTAACTGAATTCTTAACTGAAGAATTCAACAGGCGACCTGCACACTGCAGGAAAATAATAAAAGATGGCATAAGGGCATCTTGCGCTGCCTGGAATTCGATCCCAGGACCTCTCAGTTGCAGATCGAAGCCACGCTACAACTGCACCATGAAGACCCGTTCGACAAGAAACGATACTACAATAACAAGATCAAATGGACGCAGCTATATCTGAATCTGAAGTTCCACAGGCTGCGCACCGGGCGGCAGAGGAAAACCAGCGCGACGACGAGAGGGCTGGGCTGCGCCCTTACCATCCAAAGGTGAGTCCCTGGGGGTCGGAGCATGCCACAACACGCATGCGTGTGCCCCGGCCATGACCAGGACGGACGGGGCGCCGGTGAGAGCATGGCGGCTCCACGACTACGACGACGAACAACAGATGGCGGCCGCGGGAACACGACGAAGGACGGGGCAAAACTGCGGCTACCTACGATTACCTACGGTGCCCTGCTGCTACTCACGACGAAGGAAAGGGAGCAAGGGGCGAGGTTCACAGAGGGGAGCGCTGAGGAGTCAATTGGCCTAGGAGGACACATGCTCGATGAAGATGACGGTGAAGTAGAGGAGGGCGCGGTCGCCCGTCTGCTGGAGGAAGACGATGATGACGAACCGGGCACTCCAGCTTCAATTTGAGCGGCTTCGGGGTCGCGGGAGAGGTCCAGGGGGTCTCGGGCGTCCATGATGGCGATGGTCACAACAGGCACTCACGAATTTCATGCCATGGATCTCCTGTCCATGGCGGGCTGTAGAGAAACAGGGGAGGGAGGATAAGAAGAGAGGAGAGGAGATGGCGGCGGGGATGGGAAACCCTAGGCAAGAGGGGCGAGGGGGAAGGATATAAGGGGGCCAAGAGGTGGCCGACGGGAGGGCTCCACCCATCCTCTCTTCCATGGCGTGAGAGAGAGGAGGGGGTCCTCCACGATGAAAAGCAAAAGGAGAGAGGAGGGGGAAAACGGTTGGGCTGGGGAGGAGAGGAGATTGGGCCGGAGAAAAAGGGAAAGGGCCCAGGTGGCTCTATGGCATTTCCTGCATTTATTCATTTATAAATATGAGAGCAGAAAAATGATATAAAATAAATATAAATGGATGTCTAAATTTCGTATAAAAATATGATTACTCATCCATAATATTTATAAGATTTACAAAAAATGAAATGGGTCCAAAATTATTTAAGTAATTCGAATGGCATTCAAATAAATTCAAATTCCATTTGAATTACAACCCCATTTTCTTGACATGACAAAATCATGAGAATTAGCATGTAGTTTGGCACAACATGATGATACCCAAAGGGTCTTTCTTAGGGGAGAAAATATGAGGCTTGAGAAAATTTGCACGGCCGGGAAAAGAAAGAATTAGAAATAATCCTTTTAAGCAATCATAAAAATGCTTGGGCATTTTTCTGTCACGTGGATTATGGCAAAGAATAAATGTGAAAATTATTATCCCCTAATGGGAAAAATAAAACTGCAATTTTTTCTGGATTTTTGTTGGTTTCGGGCTGTTACAGCTGCCCCCACTGCACAAACTCGAAGAAGTTCTATTTTTAAACAAGCCAGAGCCCATCAGGCCAGACACAGTCTCTGCAGGCGATTCAATCACTTCGAAAGATGACGATCTCAACGACAGTGATCTTGAGCTCCTCGCACCTGCCAATGCTGAAGCCTATGACTCGCCAGACTCTGAAGAAGAATCCTCTGGCGACCGGTCTTCGTCAAGCGCCTGTTCAGCGTCAGGCTCTTCCCGGAAGTCTTCCCAAGATGCTGCCAAGGCCTAGGAACTCTTCGTGCTCTTCGCCACCTTTTGTCAAATCATTGACAAAAATGGGGAGAATGATGCATCGATGAGTTTAGTTTGCCATGGGGACATGGTTTTGCTTCATCTTTTATCTCACGTATAAGTTATAACAAACACTCCTTTTGCTTCAATTGGGTTGTAACTTAATTTAGTTTCGTGACTGTGAACTGTATGCCACTATGTCGTTTTAATAACCCCTTGCTGGCAAGATTTTGCTTCGTATTATATCTCTTGCAGGTGGTTATCATTCTTAAGTTCATATGTCATTCGAGAGGATTGCATATCATTGGAATCTTATCTGGAATTGCAATCCTACTCGCTAAGATGTTCAAATTTTACTCTCCACTGAAGAAAAAGTTTATATATGCATCTAGTTCGATTCATATTATCTTTGATGCTTACATCCAGGGGGAGTAAAACCTTCACATCTTAGAGTTTTCCTTCATCTCAACTCAAAACTTCAATACTATTATCGATGCCTGTTTTCTCAACAATAGTAAAAAAGGAGTAGACTGTAAGAGTAAAGTTTTGCCCCCATGTTTTTTGGATATTGTTGGACAAGACAGTAGAGAAACTAACAATGTTTGCGAGTATACACATGTGTTTAGGTTCCTGAAGCATAAGCAATGTGGTACATATTCAAGGAAGATGGACATGAAGTCGAAGCTTATTCCTTCGAGGGAAGCTTAATCACGTTGGGTGACCCCTAAAAATGTATGGCTTCTGGAAGCATAACTCTCCGAAGGAAATGAAGAAGACGACACAAGACTTTGTAGTTTTTGTGTAGTTCTTTTTCTGCTTCTTTGAGTAATGGGAAAAACCGTACTATCAAGAGGGGTTAGTAAGTCGAAGCCGAAGTTATTGTGAAAAATCTCAGCTCGAATCAAAACCCAGTGAGAATCCTTAGAGGAGAAATCTCATGAGCGTTGAGTTAAGCTTCGATGGCAAAGACTTCGTACTTTTCGCCTCCGAATCAAAACTCAGGCTGTGAGTCAACCTTACTAGTTCCTCAAGTAAAGTTGCACATTGATGATAAATTCGACCATTGAGGACACGCATCAAGCTGTCGCTTCGGGTCAAATCAGTCATTTCGCACTTTGGGATCGCCACCTATAAATATGCTGCCCCCACCTTCATTTGCGGTTGGCTGCTTAGTGATTATTCCAAGAGAGAAACTGAAGTGAGAATCCCAAGAAAGATACCAAAGTTAAACCAAAGTACAACCACCGAATCAAAAGTCCCATTGATCTGAGCTGATTCACTATGACTTAGGTGGAAGTTTTCTAACCTTTTTTTTATCTTGGAGGACTGCAAGCCTCCTAGACGATTAGAGAGTCGACTTCAGAGTGTGAAGAGTAATTTTCGCCTCGAAGCATAAGTTTGTCAAAGGTTTCGGAGATTCCCTAAATAATCTACTCCGAGTCAAAACTGGCCAAGCTCAAGGAGATTGATGTAGTGGAGAATAGGACGGAGAGAGGTTAGCTCCTATGTTCAATCACAAGTCCCTCCAACCAGACATAGCACTTTGCAGAGTGTGAACTGGTCGAACAAACATCTCTGCATCCAGGCTCGTTTTACTTTCAAGCACTTACATTCTGTACCATTACTCTTCATGTTGTGCTTCGATATGTTTTGCTTCATTCTTATTTGCTTCAATTAGCAGTTGTGCTTCCTTATTTCTGTTTCTGTTCCAGTCAGTTGTTCTTCCACTTGAATTTTTTTCTGCTTCACTTCAAAGATCTGGTAGATTTTTTTTGAAGTGATCATTCACCCCCTCCCCCTCTGATCACATCCTTGGTCTTTCATTTTAACTTTTATATTTTGTTCTTGAGTAATTCTTGCATGTTCCCCATTGCTTTTTATTGCTTTGGCCAAGTAGTAGATAGTGACTCTAAGAGGGAGCGTTATGCATGATTGTGCGTTCATGCCCCCCGATGTCTATCTTGAGTGACAAAAACATGAGACTAGGGGATGTGCTGTTGCCACCAGGGAGAAAACAACGGTGCTTGTAACCGCGGTTGCAAGGATTGTTTACCTGACGCATAGATTGTTAGTGCAATTGTCTGTTGCTTTGAGTTTACACTTTGGGTGGGGCTCGCAACTTAATACCAGCGAGATGTTCTGGATAGATATCTCAAGGTGGATGATTAGTGAGTAGATGTAGATGGATTTCGGTCTACTTGTCTTGGCGTACTTCCCATACTTTTGAGCCTCTTACTTTCCAGTAGCATAATTAGCATTGCAGTGCATTTATAATTCTGTCAATTGCCTAGCTGTAATTTGTTCACCCAGCATTATCCCTTTTATCGTATTTTGGGAGAGAGACATCACTAGTGAATATCATGGGACCCCAGTTCATATTTCCACAATTGTTTACTCCTCCACTTTATTTTATGCATTTACTTTCAGTTTCTATCACCACTATCATTATCCTCTTGCGTTTGATCCTTTGTACACGACAAGGCCAGAGGGATTGAAAACCCCTCTATACTTTGTTGGGAGCAAAGTAATTTGTATATGTGTGCAGGTCCACGTCTTCTGTAAGCGCCGTTGCAGCAGGCACCTACTTGTCATCCTCCTAGATTCGTTAAACCTTACAACCTCCGCGTAAGGGAAATTTGCTGCTATCTACATCTCACCTTCCACTTGCGGTAACCAAAGAAGGGCGAGAAGCCATTATCATCTCTCGTACCATCAAGAAAATTTCTAGCGCCATTGCCGGGGACTCCAATCTTCAAGATAGGGGAGTTGCACACTATCTTTTATCTTTGCTTTTTATTCTTGTTAGTGTACTTTATAGTTTTTATCTTAGTGTCTTTTATCAAAAATCACAAAAAATTAGTTACCTTGCTTTTAGTTGTCCTTTTTGTTTAGTCAAGCAAGTTAGGACTTGGTGCTTTGAGGGAATCGGAAGTTCTAGATTTCCATCAAAGGGAGGGAGAAAATATGAGGAAGGCATAGGACATAATTTCTGATGCCCATAGGAGAATTATGCCTTGGATACCTATAAAAATTGTGCTTAGAAATTTTTACCACGGTCTTTTTAGAGGGTGTAAACACTCTCTTGATATTATAGTTGAGGGAGATTTCTTAGAGTGTGATGAAGCTAGAGCTCTTGATATTATACATGGTTTATCTAGTTACTTTGTTTATGATCATAGTTTTGATACTGTTATAGATAGACTTGCTACTATTGAAAAGAGATTGGATGCTCTAGACTTGAGGAAAGTAGAAAAACCTAAGCCCAACAAGAAAGATATTTTGGAGATAGACAATGATTGGGAGCCTTTTGTTAGAATTAGCATCTCTAACCAAGACTTTCTTGCTTATTGTGATATTGGATCCATGGTTTCTACAATGCCAAAAGTTGTTTATGATTCTTTAAAACTAAACATGGAAAATTTCTCATCTCATCATGAACATGATAATGGAGATATTTCTGAGATCCATGAAAGGTAAAAGATGTCCAAGTTTGTGTTGTTAGTCAGACAGAGATAACGGTTGTCTGCGAGATAATAATAAAATGCTAAATGGTTCGGTGGATGACTTGAGTAGCCTTTTGGCTTGTACGCGCTGCCTACACGTGGGATAATGAGTTATGGGCTCCTCTGCATCGTAGTCTCGTTCGAAGACTCTTGAGACGTCAGCAGTACCGCGGGCTGATTGCCGGGAAATGCGGTGTCTTGTTTTCTCGAGCTGTGTTGTTTTTTCTACGGCTTCTCGGCCACCCACGCACCTTGCAGGAGTACGTCAGGGTTGGGGTCCAAGGCCCTGCGTACTTAGGATTTAGACCGACAGATGGCCTCTCTATTGAGTTTGAAAGATGGGATACTTTGTGTCGGATAGCCTCGGTGGAGCGTTCCCTAACAAGGTTCCCGCCACCTTGGAGATCCGTGTGTTGTAGTGTAACAGAAGTGCACCCCTGCAGGGAAGATTAATCTATTCGAATAGCCGTGTCCACTTTAACAGGACGCTTTATGCTGAAGCTGGATCCTACCACTACAAACTACTACTATTAAACTGTATGGTTCCGGGTTTTCTTCCTCGCCGGGAAGTCGAGGAGGGGAACTCGGAGGCATTTATTATTGTTAATTATTACAACTTACTATTATACAATGCTGCAACAACCTTTGCTTCTTTGTTACTTTATGCTTTATATAAACTGTTGGCTATTCTCTCCTCATGCTGCAAGACTCGTCAGAAGATGCTAGTCTTCGATAGGCCTAGCTTCTTACCCTTATTCTGATTTCTACCTTACATTCCACTATATATAGCCTCCCCTTTCCATTTTATACAAATGCATAAATGCTTAGTAGCGGACGTAAGACTCGCGGGTATGCTAGATACTCACCTTTGCTTTATTTCCCCCATTTTGTTTTGCCTGATCGGCCGCTGCAGTCGACGTTGGAGTCCAGGAGCAGGAGATCTCCGATGCCAACCACTGCAACATGAAGATCCCCAATGCCTTCTACGACGTCGATTTCCCCTATGACCAGGAGTAGTTTGGAGGTTCCCAGGCAGGAGGCCTTGCCTTTTCGATCGAGTGTTGATTTTGTGCTAGCCTTCTTTAGGCAACCTTGTATCCTTGTGTCTATACTCAGATACTATTGCTTCCGCTAACTTTGTGCTCTCGGGCTGTTGTATTCGAGCCCTCGTGGCCCCTGGCTTGTATTAAACAAATTGTATTATTTTAATTGTAAAGTTGTGTTGTGATATCTCACCATGAGTCCCTAATCTCGATCGTGTACCTTGCGTGTATGATTACTGTACATGGCTTGATTTTGGGGGCGTCACATCACTGCAGTCTCTCTCAAAGAATAATCACGGAGCAGCCAACCGCAAATGACGGCGAGGGCAGCGTATTTATAGGTGGCGATCCCAAGGTGCGAAATGAGTGATTTGACCCGAAGTGACAGCTTGACGCGTGTCCACAACGGTTGTATTTGTCGTCAATGTGCAACTTAACTTGCGGACCAAGTAAGCTGACTGACAGTCTGAGTTTAGCTTCAAAGGAGGAAAGTATGAAGCCTTTGCCATCGAAACTTAACTCGACACGCATGAGATTTCTCCTCGAAAGCTCTCACTGAGTTTGGTTTCGAACTGAGCTTTTACACAATAACTTTGATTTCGACTTACCAACCCCTCTTGATAGTACGCTTTTTCCTATGAATCAAATAACAGAAAAAGAAGTACAAAAAAACTACTAAGTCCTGCGTCGTCTTCTCCATTTCCTTCGATGCGTTATTATTCGGGGCACCATAACATTTTAGGGGTCACACCCATCATGATTAAGCTTTACTCCAAGGAATAGTTTTGCCATTCTTGCGCGATTGGCTTGAAGATCTACCAACCATCTTGTTCTCCAGGAATCTAATCAACTTTTTACACTCGAAAACATTGTTAGTTCCTCTACTGCTTTGTCCAACAATATCCAAAACACACGGGGGAAAAACTTTGCTCTTACAATCTCCCTCTTTTTGGACTATTGTTGGCAAAATAGGCATCGGTAAAAATATTGAAGTTTTTGGGTAGTGATGAGAACAAAATCTAAGATGTGATGTTTTACTCCCCCTGAATGTGTGCATTGAAGATAAATAGATTTGTAGGGGATGCACCATTTTAACATTTCTTCGGTGGAGAGAAAATTAAACATCTCAGTGAGCAAGATTGTAGTTCCAGATAGAATTCCAATAATATGAAATCCTCTCGAATGACATATGAACTTAGGCATAATAACCATCTGTAAGAGAAGGATTCGAAACAATACTTGCAAGCACGGGGGTTATCATTATTACAGGTAAGAAAACAGTTTATGGTCACCAAGTTAAGTTACAACCATATTAAAACGATTGAAAATTTTGCTGTAACCAAACAGCGGAACAAGACCCCAAAACCCGTGGGCAAACTAAGTCTAATCGATGCATCATTCTCCCCCTTTTTGTCAATGATTGAACAAAAATATGGCGAATATAAATGAGAGAACCTAAGCGTTATCACCAGCCCTGGGACTCTGCTGAGTAGAACCGCACGGAGACGACTCGTCCGATGAAGATTGATCGTCAGAAGACTCTTCTTCGGAGGTCGGCGAAGCATAATCATCATCAACTGGAACGAGTAAGTTGATGTCGATGTCATCGAGGATGTCTTCAGGATTTGAAGTAATCGAATCACCTTCGGAGACAGTGTCGGGGCGAATTGGTTCTGGCTCGTTGACAAATAGGACTTAAGCAATCTTGTGCAGAGGGGGCAACTTCGAATTCGGGCGATCGACATGATCATTCCTGGAGAAATTTCGAGACAAATGAGGATAATCCTTGTAATAATTATCCTTGACCATACCCTTGTCAAAATAGAATTTCCTCATGTCCTTTCTAAGAGCGTCTTCCCAGCATACGAAGATGTTGATTATTGTTTACTGCAATGTTGCCGACACGATTGATTTCATCCATCAGTGCCTGCATCTGGCGTTGATTGGCTTCGATATAATTTTGAAGCATTTGTTGGGAGCAAAGAAAAACCTCAAAGTGATTGCAATCTTTTTGAAAGTGCTTGTCCATATTGCGTTCATTCACCTCTCGGCGAAGACCAACATATGTGTTGAAAGGATTGTTGGGCTGCCTCAAAGATTCAAGGTATCCCTGGACAGAGGAGTGTAAAGCTTCGGGTGATGACAAGGAACAAAGGCTTCGGGATGACCAAAGTAGCAGATTTCCTGGAGCCATGGAGCATAAGTTTTGTAAGTGAATGGCAGCTCAGCAGCAGAAACCATGGGTCCATTGGAAGCAATCCTCGAAGTCAAACACAAAGCCGTGAGATAACTTGAAGATAGAATGTCTGGCAGAGGGGTCAGTGTTGGACTCTTCATGTGCATTATTGAGTTTCAGCAAAGTCTTCGACAGGATATATAACCAAGTCTTGGAGATGAATACCAAATGCTTCGATCGAATATTTTCAAGCATGAAATCTGTAGTGACTTCAGGATGAGGCAGAGTTGCAAATTCTCCATCAGTCAGCTCAGGTAGAAAATGGATCTTGTCACGCTGGCCATTGTGACAAGGAATATTGATGATTTCCATTAACTCTTGCGAGTACATGCGAAACACTTGGCCTTGAATCATCCATTCCAGTGTCTAAGTACTGGTACCATTTGCTTTTCCCGACACATATAGTGTGGCATATATTGCGTGATCAACTCTGAGTTGAAGGTATATCGAAGAGCAAACAGATTCATCAAGTTCTGAGAGTTAATTGTTTCAACAATGTTGTGAAAGCAATCAACAGTGGAAAGACTTCGCAGGTCAAGATACCGATGATGGAATAACATATCCCTCTAGCATATCACTTTGGTGTATAAAATTTGTTGCTCAGCTGTCCAAAATCGTAGATCGTCAGCAGTGCGACACATTGAATATAGACTCGTTCCAAAGAAGCTCAGTTTGCTTCGATGGCTCTCGACATCAAATCGTGGGCCATGCCTGGAGCTTCTTGCACCCAAATAGATAGGATATGTTTCTCTGGGGTAGTTGGAGTCAAGTTGAGTGTCTTGAACTGGGATAGACCTCGAAGCAGATCTTGCTCTGGGCTGGCGAGGGGATAGAACAACATGAGATGTGCCAGAATTCTCGGAATCAGCAAGAGCCAATTCTTGAGAGAGATTCATAATTTGGAATTCTTCTTCACCGGAAGGAGAAGCATTTGATTCGGTTGCATTTGCTATAGACTCATGGACTGATCTGGCAGGAGAAAAATCTCGAGCCGCAGGCTCATCTGCAACTTCAGATGGAGGAGTGTGCTGTGGGGCGGGAGAGCGGGGAGCATCAGCTTTAGAAGCAACTTGTTGGGGGTGGAGGAGTCAGAAATTGAGGAGGAGGAGTTGGACCAACTTCTAGGGCTGCGGGAGCAGCAGGAGGTGCAGGTGGAGGAATTTTTTCGGGCGGAATGGGCTCGCCAGCTTCGTCTAAGTCAGTTGCGTTACTCAAAGTCAGACGAGTTGTCCTCTGTTTCTTCTTCTTTGACATATTCCGTTTAGGCACTGGTGAAGAAGTTTCAGCGGCCTTCCACTTCATGGAATCAACATCCATAATGGCTTTATTGTGGCTTTTGCTAAGATCCTCAACAACTTTCCGGATTTTGCCATTGAAAACCAAAATATCATCCTTGGTGACGAGATTTGTTTCGGTGACTTTCTGAATAAGAGACAACACAGATGGCTTGATGTCTTCATCTTCTTCGGTCTCAACTTTCTTCTGAAACTTACGTATCATGGATGTTTCGGCCAAGTCTTGAGTCGTAAATTCCTTCAGCCTGGTCAGAAATTTGGTGGCAATTTCTTCGATGGTGAGTGGCACATACACTTCACCGATTTCAGCTTCTTTCAGCTCGCTTTTCTTCCATAGTGCTTCGGTGATGCTCAAAGCATCCCAAATTTCTGCATCACAGAAATCAAGGAAGACGTTGTAACACCCTCAGTGTCAAGCTATAGTGATCATCTTTTTAATGACAAATCATAGTGATTAACCCTGCCTTGATCATCTTTGAATCAAATCATATTATAAGTCCTCTTGATTGGAATTTAAAACAAAAGTGGAAATAAAACTTGAACTAAAAATTGTGCAATCATTTTTATTAAATGCTTAAAAGTCAGTAGACCAAGATACTATAGCGATGGGTATTTTATACAATATATAAATATATTAAGCAAACCAAACAGTAGCTAAGATATCCCATTTTAATCAATTGTTGTTTAAATAAAATTTAAATGAATTTATAAAAGGCACAAACCTTTTGTATCAGCATATTGAAGTGTAATAGAATTATTAGTGCTAGTTTCACCTATTACAAAAATAAAAAACTAACTAAAGAAAATACAAACAAAAAAGCAGAAGGAAAAGAAATCAGAAAAGAAAAAAACTGGAAAAAACTAAATGCCGCATGGGGCAAGGCCCAGCCAACCGGTGTTTCCCCTTCCTCGCTATAATAGCGGAAGAACGGCCATGCCTTGGCGGGCATCGCGGGGCCGAGCCGCGCCGTGCCGCCGTGGCAACCATCCGGCGGCTTGCCGGCTGGGTTAAGTCGCCCCGAGCCCTCGCAAACCCTAGATCGAGCCGCTTTTCTCCCCCCTCTCCACTGCGCCATTTCCCCACCTCGCCGAGCAGTGCCATGGTCACCGCTCACCATTGACGTGACCACTGGCCACCTCAGGCCCAACTAGCGTGTCTGGGAGATGCCCCGTCGTCCTCCTCTTCGTCTCAAGTGTAGACTCGAGCTCGGGACGAACCACAGTCTGTGAATCGGGCTCGCCCCTCGGCCGGCCGATGCGGACTCCGTGGACGATTGCATCGCCGTCAGCTCCTCCCAGGTTCCATCGACCCAGAAGACGAGCTCCATGGTGAGAATGCGTTCGATTTGCCCCTTTCCACGCCCGATTTGATGCCGTAGAACACCCGCCTCGCTGCGCCGTACTCCGGCCGCCGCCGTGCTCGCCATGGCTGCCGTTTTAGACGTCCACCTCGTCTGTCTCGAGCACCCTTAGATGCACAATGTTGTACTCGTTTGGTCCCTGCTATTTGCTGCTCCTGTTGGTCACCGGAATGCCACCCCCGCCAACCCGAGCTCCGGCCGCCGCCGGCAGTCGTCATCGCCGTCGACCTTGCCCACCCCAACCCCTGCCTCCTCTCCTAATCGACGCACGGTGGGCGCCCCATCCGATTTCTCCCACCCACGCCCCGTTTGCTCGCTAGAGGCGAGCCGTGCCTCATCGCCGTGCCCCTCGGCCCTCGCCGCCGGCGTGCACACAGGGTTGGCTGTGCGATAACCCCACTGACAAGTCCCCCCCATGTTGATTAGCCCCTAATAATTTGTTTAATAGATTAAACCCCCTCACTGTCTATGACCAATGGGGCCCCATCCTAATTTAAGCTGGGTTAAATAAACTGTTAGCTGGGTAGAGGATGACATGTGGGACCCCAGCCTTTTAGTTAATGAAACTGTTTAATTTAAATCTGTCTAAATTATAGGCTCTATGACATGTGGGCCTAGTTCCTCTAATTAATTTGTGAATTAAAATAAATGGGGATTAACACTTGTGCCTATGACATGCCTGGCCCACTGTCAGGTTTGACCAGTCAAATGTCCAGTTCTGGATACTGTTGATTTTAATAATAAAAGAAATACCAAAAATGATTTCAACTTTGAAATTGAATATCTTTTAAACCGTAAGTCGGATCAAAAAAATGTATACATGAAAGTTGATCAGAAAAATACAACGAAAAGGGATACGCTATCCATACCCCCACCACACCCCTCTAACATACCACATTCGAGACATTCCCCCTCCGGTTGCATTGTTCATGTAATTTTGCCCAAACTGCAACAGCCCAAGAGCAATTCTTGTAATCATCATGTAATTTTGCTTTGTCATGTGACTTCCAAACTTGACATGCTGCTAGATGTTGACAATTCATGTCATGATTTTAATTGCCAAGAAGTTTTGAGTTCATTTGATTTTCTTTTGAATTCAAACAAAGTGGTTCAAGAAGGGTGTTTGAGGATTTTTCCATGTTGCATGCATGCTCCCCTTGACCCCAAACTTGGCATAGCCATTTCTTTTCCCTTCCCAAATGTTCTCAAACCCTTGCTCCATTTTTGCCAACTCTAGAAATGTGGGCCATAGTTCAATATGGTTTGAATTTAAAAAATGCCCCCACTTTTTAGTTGCTCAAAAATTGGTCAAACCAATTTTAGAAAATGGAGAATATTCCAAGCTTTCCAAAACATATTTTCATATGTTTTTCTCCCTTGTGTTTTGCTTAGAAGAATTCATGGAGTATTCTGTTTATTGTTAAATGGAAATTCCCTTTTCTTTTATTTTCTGGAGGCAGAGGACCTACCAGGCCCAGCCCAGCAGGCCTCGCCCCACTTCCCCGCAGTCCACCTGGCCCGTGCCACCGAAGCGGTATGCGGGGGCAACGCTGGCCGTTGGATGCAGATCGGGCGTCCCTCCTTCATCGTCTTTCCACCGTGGAGAGGTCCCCTCCCCCTTCTCTCTCACAGCCGGCCCGAAGCATCGACGTCGACGTCGTCGACGTGGCCAGGAAACCCTCTCCTTTATATCCAGCGCCCCTGAGCCGTCCAGGAACCCTAGGGCTCCAGTTCCCCCTCCCAAATATCGCCGCCGCCTGGTTCGCCCCAGAGGTTCTCCCCTGACCCGCCATGGCCGCCGGCCATATTCTTCAAATTTGCCTCCGTGCGCCGGAATCCTTGGACGTGCGTTTGCACGCGTCTTCTCCTGCCCTTTGTTGATCCGTTCCCGGTCGCAGGTAGCAGAGAGGGGCACGGAGTCAAAGAGGAGCTATGGACGTCGCCGAGGAGCTCTGCACCTGCGTCGTCGTCTTCAAGATCGTCTCCTTCCTCTACGGCAAGGCTGGGCCACGCGACGTGACCCACAAGGTCAGCACGAGCCCCTCCCTTTGCCCGTAGTTCTGCATAGCGCCAGGTCCGCGTTAGCATTAGGATATCCGTCGCATAGCTCGTCGCCGGCGAGAAGTTCGTGATCACCGTGCCCGTGGTGCATCTCGGACAGCCTCCCACGTGCTCTAGGAGCGTCCAGAGCGTGTCGTTGGCGCCCAAGGAGCTCCCTTTTCGTGTAGCTTAGATGGCGTCGCCCGCGTCTAAACTGTGTGAGTGTATCTGTCAGACACCGCCGTGAAGTTCAGGTGAGCCTGGTCTCCCCTCCGGTGAGATCCAGGTCGGGGTCAGGGCACCCACACGTTCGTGGACCTGCCCTCTGTCGTTTGCAAGTGGTCTCGTGGCCGGAGGCACCGTGTGCTCGACGCACTGGTCGCCTGAAGTTGGCCGCGCCGCCGGGTGTCTGAAGCTGTAGAGCAGGCTCGTCGCCGCGCTGTTCCCGGCCAGATTCCGGCGAGGCAGAGGAGTTCTGGTGACCATGGCTTCTACGCCCGTGCAGAGGGATGTGCCAGCTCGAGCTTCCCCTTGGAGGTTTTCTCTGAGCATGGTTGTAGGCGAGGCTATTGATGACCCTCAATGTAACGGGATATATTGTAGTGTTTTCGATAAATAAGAGTGTCGAACCCATCGAGGAGCGAAAGGTATTGATAGGTGATTTGGACAAGGAATAACTGCAAGCATTGAAAGATAACTTTGTAGGGGCTTTCGATATAAGCAACGATAAGATAAAAGCAATCAAAGTAAATAGCACTGAGGAGTAGCGAATAGCCCAATCCTTTTGAGCAAAGGATAAGCCTGGCAACTGAACTTATAAAGACTAAAGCGTTCTTGAGGACACATGGAGAGGTAGTCACGTGCTTTCTCCATACTCCGTATCGATAACAAGTGTTGCACTGATAAGTGTTGAGTGGTTGGATCTATGCTAGCACACCTTCTAGACTAAGATAAGTGCACTCTTATGATTAAACATCTTGCAAGCATCCGCAAATACAAGATAGAAATTAAGGCAAAGCCTAACCACAACAATACGATCAAGGATCCAGTATTCCCTTGTGCAAAAGTGTGCAAACTGGGGTTCAGGTTTCTGTCACTCCGGCAACCCACCGTAAGCATTCTTAATACACAATGTATTCCCCTAGGTCCTTAAGAAGGAGAAGTGTTGAGTGTTCGACTCACACAACACCACTAGGAAAATAACAACACAACTTAAATATCAAAAAACACAAATTACTTCAACATCATATGATTACTAACAACTAGACTTCTCCCATGTCCTCAAGAACTAAAGCAACTACTCAAAAGACATAAAAGAGATCATGATCAGAGGTGATAAATATATGATAAATAATCTGGACATAATGCTATTTCTCCAACAAAACTCAATAGCATTCACCCCAAAGTAGTAATCAACACCGGTAGAGTAGAGAGGATAGATAGTACGGATTACAACACAAGATAAACTTCTGAGGTGAGATTGGATGGTGGTGGAGATGGTGCTGATGTTGGGGATGATATTGATGATGATCTCTATGATTCCCGTGACAATGGTGATGACGATGGCGATGATCTCCCCTTCCGGGAGGTGATCTCCTCGGCTGAATCTGCCCGCCCGAGAGCCCTTTTCTTCTCTGTAGGTTTTCGCCATGGAGCGGAGGCCGAACTCCGTGAAAGCTTCTCTTTTTAGGGTTTTCGCGTAACGAGGGGTATATAGGCCAGAGGGGGGGAGCCGGGAGTGACCCCAGGGCTCCAGGCGCCCTCCCGGCGCGGCCAGGGGTGGGGCCGCGCAAGGTGGCCGCCTGGGGCTCCTGTGGACCCACTGGCCCCTCTTCGGCGAGTCTTCGTTAATCTTCTGGAAAATACCCCCGTCGATTTTCAGGTAATTTGGAGGTATTCTTCTTCAGCAAATCAGAGTCCACTTTTTACCGCCGAATCCTGCGTCTGCTGCTTCGGCACCGGAAAGTTGGAAACTGTGTAAAATAAGCCAAAACAACATAAGAACATCATCGTAACATGAAATATATTAATGAATAAGGATGAATTACGATATAAAATAGTGATGCAATTTGGACGTATCAACTCCCCCAAGCTTAGATCTCACTTGTCCCCAAGTGAAAACCGAGCTCGGTAAACCTGTCCACAAGTTTAGAGAGTGAAGCCTCGATAAATAAAATACGGACAAGAAGCATCATGATCTTTTCACCAAACTCAAACATCCTAAACAACAATCTCCAACTCATAAGGCTTCTTATGAAAAAGTAATAACAATTATAATCAAAAGTAAGGCTAAGGAAACTCATCAAATCAAGGCAAACAAGTCCTTTGGTCAAGGGACAGCTAAAAGCTTTTACCTTTTCTCTTTCTCTTCATATTTTGAAGAAACAATTTGAAACTTTTGAAAGAACAAGCTATTAGTCATGAAGTGTGAATGCTAACACAAAGGAAGATGTTTGCTTGGCAAATGCTTTCGCAAGCAACTTAGTTATCAAGATATAATTTCAACAATGATATGGCATGGCAAAACTTTAATGCAACATTATATGGATGAATCTTCATCAGCATCAAGTTTCTGTTCTCTTTGGAAAAGGAGGAAGTAGGGAAAACTGACTCAACATAAAAGTAAAGGAAAAAGCCTTGTTAAAGGAAAGCAGGGAAAACTCAAGTGCTATCCTTAAATCAAACAGAATGAAAACAAGTTTTGAGAGGTGCATGATTTGTCAACGAATGCTAATACATAACTCAATTGCTTCTCAGATTGGACAAGTTTCGAGGAACGGCTCCCAAACGGGGACGATCAGATCCCCTCAATCTCCTTTGTTTATCACTGCCATATTTTTCTGATTTCTCATGAACTAAGCGTGAAGGAGGGTTTGGTTGTTGTATTATCTTTTGTGAGCTGGGCGCACTCATGCCAGTTCCTCCTCGTATTAGGGGTTTGCAGATTAGACATGCAATCCCGGGGTAAAACTTGTCCAACTTAAGAAGGTCATGAATTAACTACTACTTCCTCATGAGCTAAAACAGGGGCACAAAACAGAAGATTTTGAACATCTAAGGATAACACAAAAATTCTATGCTTTAGAAGTGGTAGTGGAATACCACGAATAGGAAGGTATGGTGGACTCATATGGAAGATACTGGTTTCAAGGTATGGATGTACAAGCAGAATTCCTCTTAGTACAGAGGTTTGGCTAGCAAAGGCTTCGAGAGAACAGACAATTGATGATGACTTGGATGCAAAGCAATATAAAGCATAAACATTAAAACAAGCATAGCACATCAAGTTGTCTTCCTTGTCAACATAACACTACAAGCATAATAACAAAGAGGGTTTGGCTATGTCGCTACTTTGAGAAGAATAACATGCTTGTTGTTATGACCAAAGCTATGTTTGCCAGGATTAAATAAAGTTTTCAAAGCCACACCTGATATAAGGTCAATACTCCGATAAGAATCATCACGAGGTCGATTGCATGAAGAGAATACCGAGTGCATCGAAGGGATCAATAGACTTCTCATTAATATTCCATCATAGACGACTCCACACTCACGGATACATAAATCTCAAGAAGGAGTGATAGACCACAAAGCAAACACCTATTTTATAAGATAACTTCCCTAGACATGATACGACTCTACTTCACTCTAAAAGACATAGATAAAGATAAAGATACCGGGCACTCCCCCAAGCTTGGAACAAGCTAAGGGGATGCCATTACCCGAGGAGATTTACTCCTCATTCTTGTTCTTGTCGGTCACGTACTCCTTGGCGAAGCACTTCCATGGTAGCTGTTCTCCAGTCTCAAAGGACATTCCCGTCTCCAGGATCCTGCACTCAGCACCCAAACCCATGTGCATAAACTTTAGTTCATACTCACAGTTCTGGTTCTGCAGATCATAGATCTGTGCTTGGAGCCCATAAACTTTTTCTTCTAGTGCGGACAAACTTGACCACATCTCCTTCATCTCCTTCTTGTGGGAAGCCTCTATTTCGTTCATGATGTCGAAGTTAGCTTCAACACCACACTCCACCATCTTCTTGAACTTGAAGACCTCATGTTCCACCTCCTTCAGCCAATCCTCGGTGCTCCCCTCCTTGACTGGTCCCTTCAGATCCTCCTTGTGGAGGTCACCATCCTCCACACGAAGGACCCGGGGGTGCTTCTTCACCTCAGCGAGGTAAGGGTTAATGACGTTGACGATGAACTTGTCCGGGGGGGAACTTGGGGAAGCCATGGCACCTACGTCTAGCTGAAAGTCTTCCTGGCAGAAACAGATCAAAAGCTTAGTTTGGCATCCTTCTTCTCCATAAGATACTTAATGGAAGCATGGTTAGTATGAACAATAATCTTAGAATCAACAATATACTGCCTAAAACTTATCACAAGCAAACACTACTGCTAAGAATTCCTTCTCAGTAGTAGCATAATTCTTTTGAGCACTGTCAATGTTTTTTCTAGCATAGGATATAACATTCAACTTCTTATCAACCCTTTGTCCTAAAATAGCACCAACAGCAAAATCACTAGCATCACACATAATTTCAAAAGGTAAATTCCAATCAGGTGGTTGTTAAAGATTTCTTAAGAACTTCGAAGGCTTCCTTACAATCTTCTCAAAAACAAAAGGAACGTACTTCTGGAGAAGATTAGTGAGGGGTCTCGAAGTCTTAGAAAAGTCTTTAATAAATCTTCTACAGAAACCAGCATGACCGAGAAAACTATGAATACCTTTGGTGTCCCTTGGATAGGGCATCCTTTCAATTGCTTCGATCTTGGCCCTGTCCACCTCAATTCCCCTCTCGGAAATCTTGTGGCCAAGAACAATCCCCTCGTTGACCATAAAGTGGCACTTCTCCCAGTTAAGTACCAGATTTGTCTCCTCACATCTCTGCAAAACTTTATTAAGGTTGTGGAGACAATGGTCAAAAGAGGTTCCATAGACGGAGAAATCGTCCATGAATACCTCCACAATTTCTTCACAAAAATAATGAAAGATAGCAGACATACATCTTTGAAAAGTAGCAGGGGCATTACATAAACCAAAAGGCATACATATGTAAGCATAAGTGCCAAAGGGACAAGTAAAAGTGGTCTTCTCTTGATCAGCAGTGTTAACATGAATTTGAGAGAAGCCAGAATAACCATCAAGATAACAAAAGTGAGTATTTTTGGATAACCTTTCAAGCATTTGGTCGATGAATGGCAACGGGTAGTGTTCCTTCCTGGTTGCCTTGTTCAGCTTCCTGTAATCAATATACATTCTATATCCAATAATAATTCTCTGAGGTATTAGTTCATTCTTATCATTAGGAACCACAGTTGTTCCTCCTTTCTTCGGGACACAATGAACCGGGCTTACCCACTTACTATCAGCTATAGGGTAGATAATACATGCGGCTAGAAGCTTGAGAATCTCAGTCCTTACAACATCCATCATTTTCGGATTCAACCGTCGTTGATGATCAATAACCGGTTTAGTGTCAGGTTCAAGGTTGATGGTATGTTGACAAATAGATGAGCTAATCCCCTTAAGGTCATCAAGGGTATAGTCAATTGGACCTCGATGTTTGCGAAGTACTTCCAATAGTCGCTCTTCTTCATAACCTGAAAGGTTAGAATTGATAATAACATGATATACTTTCTTTTCATCTAAATAAGCATATTTGAGCGAATCGGGAACAGGTTTAATATCAAACACTGGATATTCTTTTGGTTGCGACAAAATTCCCAAAGGCTAAACTGAAAGGTTGTGCTTTAGGATAGCAGGTTGTCTTAAGAATATTTCGTCCAACTCATTCCTTTCCTGCATATGCAAATCATTCTCGTGGTCCTCCATATATTGCTGCAATGGATCATTAGGAGGAATAACAATGGAAGCAATATCTTCAATAATCTTATCATTACTAGGAAAATCAGTACCACGCGGTTGCTTAGAGAACTTAGAAAAATTAAATTCATAGGGCTCACCATTGAATTCAACAGAAACTCTACCTTTCTTGCAATCTTTTATAGCTCCGCATGTTCTGAGAAAACGTCTACCGAAAATAATAGGACAAAAATTATCCCTTACTGAACCAAGTACTAGAAAGTCGGTAGGATATTTTACCTTTCCACATAAGACTTCAACGTCTCTCACAATTCCGATAGGAGAGATAGTTGATCTGTTTGCAAGATGAATAGTAACATCAACTTCTTCAAGTTCACAAGGTGAAATTTCACCCATGATCTCTTGATAAAGTGAATACGGGATAGCACTGGCACTCGATCCCAAATCACATAGCCCATAATAGTTGTGATCTCCTATTTTAACAGATACTACTGGAGTACCTGAAATTGGGCCCTTATTCTGGGTTGTGACAAGGTTAGTGGAAACCGCACAAAAATTTATATTGGAATCTAAAGCATCATTAGTAATAAGATCCTTAACCAATGCAACTCGAGGATCGACCTTGATCTGGTCCTCAGGCTCATCAATTCTTCTCTCACTCTTATTCATTATGCCTGTCACAAAAGAGTGATCCCTTATTCTTACGGGAAAAGGGGGCTTTTCATATATAACTGCATGCACAATAGGATCAGCAACATGAATATCAATAGGTAATTCTTTGAAGGGTTTATGATGCTGATTCTTCTTCTTCTTAGAAGAGTCGATATGAGAGGCAAAGTCCTTACAAAAATTAATCATTAGATGGGAATCAAGACCAATCTTAGAGAAAAAGGCATTAAAGGAATCAGTTTTCACATCGCTCTCTATATAATCATGTTCATAATTTATAGCGGGTTCAATACCTTTATCTATTTCCCAATCTTCGGTATTCTTCTGGATCCTTTCAAGGAGATCCCACCTTTCTTCAACGCTTTTCGTCTGAAATACCCAACTAGAGGAGGCATCCAACATCTCTCTATCCTGACGAGAAAGTCTAGCATAGAAATTTGTAAGTATAGTTTTCTTGGGGAGCTCATGAGTAGGACATTTGAGCATAAGAGATTTCAATCTCCCCCAAGCTTGAGCGATGCTTTCTCCGTCACGAGACCTAAAGTTATAGATATAATTCCTGTCTCAATGAATTTCATGAAGAGGATAAAACTTGGTATAGAATAGAGACATAAGCTCATGCCAATCAAGCAAATGAGAGTTATCGAGAAGCTTATACCAATCTGAAGCTTTATCTATAAGCGATACGGAGAACAATTTCTTCATGACAAACTCCTTTGATACACCTGCAAGCTTAAATAGTGAACATAGTTGTGATAAATATAGCAAGTGTTCACTGGGATGTCTGTCTCCTGCATAACGATTAGCCAAAACACAATCGATAATACCAGCTGGTATTTTATAAGGCACAATTTCAGTAGGAGGAGGTACAACCACCACATATGTGGGGTGTTTCCCCATAAGCAACGATCCAATAGCTAGGTTGTCCATACGGACAAAGAGCAGCGACAACAAAATAAAAACAACAATATAAAAAAAATTCCTTACCAACTTCACTTACCAATAGTGCTATGCTCCCCGGCAACGGCTCTAGAAAACGTTACTTGATGACCCTCAACGTCAAGGGATCTATTGTAGTGTTTTCGATAAATAAGAGTGTTGAACCCAACGAGGAGCGAAAGGTATTGATAGGTGATTTTCGACAAGGAATAACTGCAAGCACTGAAAGATAACTTTTTAGGGGTTTTCGATATAAGCAACGATAAGATAAAAGCAAGCAAAGTAAATAGCACTGAGGAGTAGCAAGTGGCCCAATCGTTTTGACCAAAGGATAAGACTGACAACTGAACTTATAAAGACTAACGCGTTCTTGAGGACACATGGAGAGGTAGTCACGTGCTTCCGCCATACTCCGTATCGATAACAAGTGTTGCGCTGATAAGTGTTGAGTGGGTGGATCTATGCTAGCACACCTTCTAGACTAAGATAAGTGCACTCTTATGATTAAACATCTTGCAAGCATCCGCAAATACAAGATAGAAATTAAGGAAAAGCCTAACCATAGCAATACGATCAGGGATCCAGTATTCCCTTGTGCAAAAGTGTGAAAACTGGGGTTCAGGTTTCTGTCAGTCCGACAACCCACCGTAAGCATTCTTAATACACAATGTATTCCCCTAGGTCCTCAAGAAGGTGAAGTGTTGAGTGTTCGAATCACACAACACCACTAGGAAAATAACAACACAACTTAAATATCAAACAACACAAATTACTTCAACATCATATGACTACTAACAACTAGACTTCTCCCATGTCCTCAAGAACTAAAGCAACTACTCAAAAGACATAAATGAGATCATGATCAGAGGTGATAAATATATGATAAAAAATCTGGACATAATTGTATTTCTCCAACAAAACTCAATCGACTTCACCACAAAGTAGTAATAAACACCGGTAGAGTAGAGAGGATAGATATTACGGATTACAACACAAGATAAACTTGTGAGGTGAGATTGGATGGTGGTGGTGATGGTGCTGATGTTGGGGATGATGTTGATGATGATCTCGATGATGCCCGTGACGATGGTGATGACGATGGCGATGATCTCCCCTTCCGGGAGGTGATCTCCTCGGCGGAATCTGCCTTCCGGAGAGCCCTTTTCTTCTCTGTAGGTTTCTGCCACGGAGCGGCGGCGGAACTCTGTGAAAGCTTCTCTTTTTAGGGTTTTCGCGTAACGAGGGGTATATAGGCCAGAGGGGGGAGCCGGGAGTAGCCACAAGGCTCCAGGCGCCCTCCCGGCGCGGCCAGGAGTGGGGCCGCGCCAGGTGGCCGCCTGGGGCTCCTGTGGCCCCCCTCTGGCCCCTGTTTGGCGAGTCTTGGTTAATCTTTTGGAAAATACCCCCCGTCGATTTTCAGGTAATTTGGAGGTATTCTTCTTCAGCAACTCAGCGTCCACTTTCTATCGCTGAATCCTACGTCTGCTGCTTCGGCACCGGAAAGTTGCAAATTGTGTAAAATAAGCCAAAACAACATAAGAACATCATCGTAACATGAAATATATCAATGAATAAGGATGAATTACGACAACGCAGTGGCAAGGGGCAGTGGAGACAACAGCACGGCTCGGATTCGAGTCCCAGCCGGAGCCCCCAAATTTTTTGCATTTTGCAGAGGCTGACAGCCTGGACCCACGTGTTAGTGGGCTGCGCTACTGATGGGCCAGGCCGAGAGGAGAGGCTGGGCCTTTTCTCCCGAAACCAGCCCAAGCTGCTGGGTCTCCCCTGTCCTTTTTCTTTTCTTTTTCTTTTCTTTTGTTTTCCCTCCAAAACGGATTTGAATTCAAATTCAAATCTGTTTTCAAATGACTTGGGCATTTTACCTCAAACATATCATCCCATATATGAATTTGGGGTACAATTTCCCACTGAATGTCATGGTGAGGTCCATTTTGGAAATTGAGCCTTAAAAGAATTGAGGTGTTGGAAATTTGCATTAAGGCCCTTTAGTTCTTTTGATTTTGGAAACTGTGTTTTGCTTTTTCAAATTGGGTCATGTCACATAGGTTTTTTGGGCAGCAAGATCCAAGGAATTTAATGGTAATGTCCATTTTGTGTTTTGTGTAACACAAAAATGAACATGGTGCACAAGCACTTATGGCCATTTAATTTCTGTTGCCCTCCAATTGCTTGCCTTTTCAACTTCAGTGCATGTTGATCTTGTCCTATGATCCTTCAAGCTCTTCCATGTCATCTTGTGTTCTTTGCATCCTTGCACCATCCCCTGGCATATTGTAATATGCAAGTGGATGGGATCCTTTTCTTCTGTTGAACCCCCCGGTGTCAATTTCACCGACACTTCTCCGTCTCCGGAATCGATAGATTTATTTCATGATGCTTATTATTGTTAACTTGTTGTTATTATTTCATGCTATGCCATGTTTCCATGTTAATTACACCAAAGTTAAGGCTATGACCAAAGAAAGAAAAATATTAATAATTCCATATGGATTTTTTTGACGTGTTGTTAACACCTTCATTTAAATTTGACTAGATAGGGTCACATCATGCCTGTTAAACTTGATCATCTCATCCATGCTTGAGAATTGTTGGTCTCGATGTTTACTTGTGGGATTTTTCCTTGCCGGTACTTTAGTTAGCACCTGAGACTGCCGAGGAGACTTTCATGGAGATTTCCGATTTCGAGCCCGAGGACCCTGCTACGTCTGCTCCGTCGATTGATTACCCAGGCAAGGGGGTTTATATATCATTCCTTATAGCTTTCAGCTAGCTTGCCTAGCTGTATTTAGAACGGTTGCTTGATCCTACCACCATATACTTTTGCCTCTCAACTAAACCCAAACAACCATGGCCCCACATCCTAGCAAAACCTTTGTTTGGCTATGTACCTTGCTTGCTTAACCATTGCTTAGTATGTGTAGGCCCTTAACCTGCTGCTTATACCCATTGCTACTTGGTGGAATATCATGCTATTATTAGAAATTGGTTGATATTTATTATTATGATGTTAATTTATATTTGACGAAGGATGGGAGACCGGGTTGTTCCCGCCAGGTGTTTTGTTCCATTTGAGTCACCTAGGTCCCGAGTTCCGGGTATTGTGTTTCTTAACGAGCGTGCCTAATCGTGTGTGGGATTCTATGGGGTCCCCTTGTCTTACCTACCTAGCTTCAAACAATTCTAGTGGTGGCCCGAGCTGATTTTACTATTTGCAAACGTGTGTGTGCTTGGTTGGTACCCCAGCAGTTTTCGAAACAACCCGGGCCAGCGGAGACATAGTTCCTCTAGTTGGTCCACACTGGTGAGCTAGGGAAGTCCCCTGCTGTTCAGGTGAGACTAAACCCGACCTTAGCCATACGGTAGAGAGCGATTCAAGAGCGCGACCGGATTTTGAGTTGGATGTCGACTCACCGGGGGCCACCTGATGCCCGACAGGCGTAAGGGATCGAGATAGTCTTCGCGGGTAAGCTAACCCAATTTATTGATTCGACACATGGGGAGCCAAAGAGTATTTATAAGCTTTGACAGTTGAGTTTTCAATTCAACCGCACCTGAAATATACTTGCTTGCAACAATAGATAAGTGGTAATGGTGATATGATAGTGATGATAGCAACAGCAAAAGTAAATAGCAAAAAGTAACAACTAATAACCAGCAGGATTGAAACACTGTAGGCTAGGGAGATGGATGGTCGGGCACTGCATGGATGAGAGTAAACATATAATAGATTCTAATACGGGGCAAGGCACACAGAAGAAACAATGATCATCTAGGCAAATATCAAACAGTAGGCATGTACCCCGTAGGTAGTTGTGCGTGCTTGCAATAAGAACTTGCACAACATCTTTTGTCCTACCATCCCGCTATGAACGGGGCCAAAAGGAACTTATGGAGATTAAGGTGCTCCTGTCAAAGAGCACCGGAACAAAGCAATAAACTCAATGGATACATGGAATCCTCAAATCATGGACCATCCCCTTTGGTGTCCCAAGCTGTCACCTTTGGGATCGCCGGTTCCGGACCATAATAGGTGCATACAACTCATAGATAGGATCTAGAACACAAATATATTCATGAAAACACAAGGGGTTCAGATCTGAAAACATGGCACTCGGGCCCAATGTGACAAGAATTAAGAACAACAAGTTGTAGCAAAGAAGATAAACACCAATCTAGAAGATAGGCATCATGCCCCCAAGAATCTGACGAACTATTACATGATTAAACTCATCAAATCCCTACCATCCCCTTTGCCTACAGCAGGGAATTACTCGCACATGTGAAGAGAAGTCATGGAGGATGGATGGAGTGGCGATGGTGATGACGATGGCGACGATCTCCCCTCTCTGGAGGCCAAATCAGCCTCCAGATTAGCCCTCCCGAAGAATAACAGAGGGTGGCGGCGGCTCCGCGACGGAAACTGGGAAAACGACTTCTGTTCTGGGGTTTTCTCGTCACGGGGATAAATAGGAGCTTCGGTAGGGCACCAGAGGAGGGGGGAGCAGCCCAGGAGGCCTGAGGGCGCGGCCCCACCCCTGGCCGCGCCAGGGGGACGCCTGGGGCCCCCAGGGCTCCCCTCTGGTCCCACTTCTGGCTCCTGGCTCCATCGGGTGCGTGGATTTTCTGGTATTTTTCTGGGAATTTTTCGGGATGTCTAAAAATCCATTTTCCTGCACACAATAAAACCATACAGGCAGCTCTGCTGAAAACAGCGTTAGTCCGGGTTAGTTTCGTCCAAATCATGCAAGAATGAGGGCAAAACAATAGCAAAAGTGTTTGGAAAAGTAGATACGTTTGAGATGTATCAACTCCCCCAAGCTTAGCATATTGCTTGTCCTCAAGCAATTCAGTTCAACAAACTGGACGCGACAAAGAAAGCTTTGACAAACTCTTTTGCTTCATTAGATGTATATAAGCATGTACTACGAAAAGAGTTTAGCAAGTAATGAAACAATGCTATAGGGACAATGCACGAAGCAATTCTTCTTTCATGTGATCAGTCACAAACAACTAAAAGTAAATAATAAGCTACTGAAAATCAAGACAGGATCACAATGCACATAACTTGAACATACTTGGGTGGCATTTCGCTAGGATCCATGAGTGAAGCAAAACATAAATGCAGAAACTCCTCCGGAGTTTTAAAGGTGACTAGAACTCAGTATTTCAGACTAGCAATAACACAAGCATGCGGAAGACAATGTAATACTTTGGGACAATGCATGTTACACTAAGAATGACAATTATGCTCTCAGAGTTGGTGCTTTGAAGAAAGAAGGGGAGACTCTCGAACCGTGGCTTTTGATGGCAAGGTTGAAAACCCGTGAAAGGAAGCAAAGACTAAGCAAGTGCCAGAGCCCTTGGTTTTGAAAACGGAGATAAAACTCTTTTGAGAGGTGTAACTTTCCAGTCAACGGTAAACGGTAAAGGTCTCTCAATATCTCCCATGCCAACCATATATAATGCCTTTTGCTTACACATATTCCCTTATCCATAAATCCTTTGATGGTCTACGGAACCTTTTATTTTGCCTCAAGGATGGAAGGAGGGTATCGTTCCACCTATCATAAGCAGCATTTGGTCCATTTCACTCCATCATCAAGTATGCGGGAGGTGTAACTCTCATATTTTTGTTTCTGTTTGACTAGTTAAAACTTCCGTCAAAATATTTTTGGCATGAAAGATACTGATTTCCCCTCACCGCACCATGAGCTTGTATGGTTACAAAAAGGGAAACTTTTGAATAAATTTCTAGGTGGCACAAGAAAGTCTAAGTTAGGAGTGGCCGGTAAATACCACATATAGGTAGGTATGGTGGACTCAAATGGAACAACTGGGTTTGAAAAAGGAGTTTGGAAGCACAAGCAGAAATCCGCTTGGTGCGAGCGAAGGCTAGCAAAAGACTGGGAAGCGAACAACTAGAGAGCAATAACTGTCATAATCATGCAGAGCGACAAAGCAACATTGAATCGAGCATGAAAGTGGTATAACTATTCAGAAACAAAAAGGTCATCAAGGCAAAAGTAGACTTTTTAGTCATAAGCATGTGTGAACATGTGCCAAGTCAATCCAAAAATTCTCCGAAGGGAAATACCACTTCAGTATGCCAAACCATGAACAATGCAATGCATGTAAATCATTTCAACAACACATTATGTACTCTAGCTATTTGAGACTAGCCACAAGGAAAGCATGAACACTGGGAAAGCATTGTAAACATAGCACTATGTCGCTACAAGCTGGTCTCTAGATCATAAGTACAGGCATATGTACAGAAGTAGAAACAAGAAGAGTTCATACCGGTTTTCCTTGTTGCTTCCCTTCCGTCGATCTTCGTCATTACTGCCTGGTCACTTGCATGATTGAACGTAGGAAATATAATCAAATGCCATCACGGACTCGAGCTGATCTCTGGAAACAAAGCAAACTAAAGAGAGAAACGAAATCTTTTTGTTGTTTTTGCAAAGAAGGAATGAAAGAAAAAACGGGTAAAAGCTTCGAAAAGGATCAAAGCGAATAAAATGGATAATAAAATGGAAAAGTGAGAAGGGCACGTACTCCCCCAAGCTTAGGCTTTTGGCCTAAGTTGGTAGTAGCTAATTTCCCCAGGAGCCTCCTGCTCCAGAGTAGTACTGGTGAGTCCAAGGGTCGTATGAGGCTTCCGGCGCGTACACCGAAGTCCTCGGATCCTCCCACGAAGAAGGATCCGCGCTCCAAGCAGAGGAAGACCCTTCACCCAACTGGGTGACAGTCTCCCACTGGAAATGTGGGAACTCACCATGCTCCTCCTCGTCGGGCACAACCCCCTCCATGGGGTTATGAAACTCATGCTGGACCACGAACTCATCGAACTGGGTAACATCAAAGGACCATCCGTTCCTGCGAGAAAAATCAAACAAAAGAGGTGCAGGTAGATGGATCTTGCGTTCCGTGGTTGCTCCGAAACGCAAGATATAATCAAGGTTACCAAACTCGGAAGTCATGGTAACAAACTTATGCCTTTTCATAGCAGCAAGATCAAAACTTAAATAAGTAAAAGGCTTATCATCGGGGTGTGGGGTGCCATTAAGAGACTCTAGGATAAGTGTGGCGTAAACGCCACCAAATAAGTCTCCCTTGTTACCGTTCATAGCAAGGCGTCGAGCAATTAAGGCAACCACATTATAATCAAACCTCCCTGAGAGGGCGGTTGCCAGGATAGCAATATCCGGCGCAGATATGTTGCTCGTGTTGTCACGAGCTAACACCCCTCTAGCAATAAAATACGAAAAATACCTGAGGTGTGGGAATAAGATGCTGGAAATCTTTGACCGATGAATACCCCTCGTATCCATGCTACAGAGCGAGATGAAGACGGTTCTCAACTCGGAGGGCTGAGAGCTCATCTTCGCCGTCTGTCCCACGTTCGGCACACCTATTATTTCACAAAACCTTTCCAACGACATGGTCAAAAGATCATTGTAAATTTTAAACTCAACAGAACCAGCATCAAGGTTATATCTAAAACTGTTAATAAAACAGGATGTGAGTTTTTGATACTGAGTAACACGGCATGTTGCGAGCCGCGTCAAACCTGCATTAGCACAAAGATTATAGAACTCCTCCCTAATTCCTGCAGCTTCAAGGAATACATCGCACGGGAAAGTCATTGCACGTGCTTGATTTGTGTTCTCCAACAACTCCAAGGGCACATGATCTTCGTTGTAGCTCAGCCTAGCAGTCGAGGGTGAAGCTGCAGCTCTTGTAACTCGATCGGAGCGCTCGGGCCTCTTCTTCCCAATCCACCCCTTTGCTCTTCCTTGCAAACTTATTTCTGAAATTTTTGACAAATTACAAAAACAAGTATTTAAACAAAGTGAGTTAAGGCAAACTACTCAACTCACTTACCTAAGGCATAAAATTGCATCAAAACTTGGAAAATAAAATTCTACACATGCATGCAAGCTCATATAAACAGCACCAAGAGCTACTAAATACTTACAAATGAAGCCACCAATCAAAAATCTATTTGGAGGGGTGAAGGAGTTACATACCAGGGAGTATTTGCTCAAAAATTCAGCTCGAATGGTGGGCTGTAGAGAGAGATGGAAAATCGCCTCCAAGAACAGCAAGAACGCAAGAACCAAATGCAGAAATCGTGTTTTTGGAGAGAGAAGAAAGTGGAGGAAGAAGACATACCTGGAAGTGGGGCATGTGGGCCCCAGGCACCCTGTGGGCGCGGCCAGGGGGCAGGCCGCACCAGCTGGCCGCCTGGGCCACTGATGGCCCCCCTGGTCAGCCCCATGTGCCTCTGGGTCACTCCCGGCATGGAAATTTTTATTTTTATTTTTCTGGAATTTTTCTGAAGACTTCACTGTTGAAAATTTCTCGGAGTTCAAAAAGCTGCAAAACTTTCTGAAAACTTAAAGCGGTGATTAGTATGGTGAAGCTTCAAAAACACAAAAACTTGGTACAGCAAAAAGAATGAAAGCTAAAGCAAATGAAAACATAACAAGCTTAACTTTTTACCTATATAAAACAAGCTCACTAGTAAGGTTGATCAAGTCTTACCAACAAACCGGCGATATATAGAACAAGAAGTCTCCCCTCTTATGAAGTGATCATTGCACCATTACTTTGATGGACATTGTCCCCACCATAATGATTTTGTATTTGTGGTGCACATGTAGTGGACAGTCCCATTCTCCAATCTTCACGGTCTCAATATTCTCTATAGATTTAAGGCCATGCCTTTTGTTGATCTTCTTTGGAAAATACACCGTGTGTTCTTTGTCATCAACGTTGAAGGTGACCTTTCCTTTATTGCAATAAATGATAGCACATGCGGTGTTAAGAAAAGGTCTACCAAGAATAATGGACATGCTCCCATCCTCGGGCATGTCAAGCACAACAAAATCTGTAAGGATCAAATAGTTAGCAACTTCAATGGGTACATCCTCACAAATACCTATTGGGACAGCTGTTGATTTGTCAGCCATCTGAAGGGAGATATCTGTAGGGATTAGTTTCTCCAAAAAAAGCCTTTTGTAAAGAGAGAAAGGCATAACACTCACTCCTGCACCAAGGTCACATAAAGCAGTTCTGACGTAATTATTCTTTATGGAGCAAGGAATGGTGGGTATACCTGGATCACCGAGCTTTTTAGGAATCTTGCCACTGAAAGAGTAGTTAGCAAGCATAGTAGATATAGCCTCATTAGGAACTTTTATTTTATTAGTGACAATATCTTTCATATATTTTGAATAAGGAGGTAACTTAATAGCATCAGTCAAAGGAATTTGAAGAAAAAGAGGCTTCATCCATTCACAAAATTTATTATAATGCTCTTCTTCTTTAGATTTGAGGGACTTACCTGGAAAGGGCATGGGTTTCTGTATCCATGGTTCTCTTTCCTTCCCATGTCTTCTTACGACGAAGTCTTCTTTAGAGTACCTCTTGCGTTTATCGGGTGCTTCTTCTTCTCTTACCTTGGGTGGATCATCTTCCTCGGCGTCTTTTTCTTCAGGCTCGGCATCGTCTTCTGTTTCGGCATCAGAGGTAGATATGCTGTTAGGATCAACAGCTGGCTTTTCACTTGTAATAGGATCATCGGGATTGTCAGCCTCCTTGTGTTTCTTCTTTTTCTTCTTTGGAGAGCTAACAGCCTCGTCTTCTTCTTGTACTTGAGAATCTTGCTCGATCCTCTTTGGGTGCCCTTCAGGATAAAGTGGGTCCTGGGTGTGTGTTCCACCCCTTGTTTTAATTCCATAAGCTTGTATGTCCTGTTTGGCATTATTAGCAAGCAAATCTTTTTGCACATTAGAAATTTGTTCAAGCTGAGTTTGAACCATATGAAAATGCTTAACAAGACATTTAACATCATTAACTGTTCTCTCTAGAACATCACATAAACTTTTGATAGCAAGAGAATTATCATGCAACTGACTTTGTAACTTCCTATTAAAATGGTCTTGCTTAACAATAAAATTATCAAGCTCATCTAAGCATTGGTCGGGAGGCTTACCTCTAGGGATGTCACTTTCAGTAAAGTCTAATAGAGGGTGTACCTCTACCAAGGGAGGGTGAGTAGTAGGCTCACATAAATTCTCAATAGGCGGTAAATTCTTCATGTCTTCGGCTTTAATACCTTTCTCCTTTATAGACTTCTTTGCTTCTTGCATATCTTCGGGGTTGAAAACAAGCATGCCCCTCTTTTTCAGTGGTAGAAGTGGCTCAGGAACGGACCAATCTTCATAGTTCTTGGAAATTTTGCACATTAATTCTTCTGCATCGTCCGGCGTTCTTTCCCTGAAAACACAACTAGCACAACTATCCAGATAGGTTCTGGATTCATCGGTTAAACCAGCGTGAAATATATCAAGCAATTCATTCTTGGGGATCCCATGTCCTGGCATAACCTTAAGTAAATCACAAAACCTCCCCCAAGCTTTAGGGAGGTGCTCATCCTGCAATTGTTTAAAGTTATAGATTCTTTGCAAAGCAGCATGTTGCAGATGAGCTGGGAAATATTTATCAACAAAGAATTTGACTAAGTCCTGAGGACTTTTAATGGAACCATAGGGTAGTGCATCGTACCTTGATTTAGCGTCCTCCTTCAAAGAAAAAGGGAAAAGCTTGGCCACATAGAAGTTTCGTATCTTCTCATCAGTAGTGAATAGATTGCTTAACTCAGCGAGTTTGGTCAAGTGTGCTATAGCATCATCATTTTCTCTGCCATAAAAGGGGTCAGCCTCGACTGTAGATATAATTGAAAGATCAACAGAGAAATCATAATCAGGATCAGTGATGCATATAGGAGATGTGGGAAATTGAGGATCAGGAATAACTTTGTTCTTCATGGAGTGCTTTTTGAGCAACACCTTAACAACTCCAGGGTTAGAGTCGACACACTGTCTGAGTTCCCTGAAAAAATCATCATCAAGAGTAACATAATCATCATCAAGGATTCTCTCCCTGAGTTCATCTAAGCTCGGGTAACCAAAGGTTTTGCAGGTAGGAATTAGGTAGTAGGGGTCTCGGTCTTGGATTTTGATGTAGCCTTAGCAGTCTGAGTTTCAATATGGCGACCAAGAAAAGTAGCATCATCAAGAGTAGTGGAAGCATCATCAAAAGTATCGGACATAGTAACAGACTCAATAGAAGCATCATGTAGTGGTGGTGAAGTAAACTTACTCATAACGGAAGGTGAATCAAGTGTAGCACTAGTGTTCAGAACAGTACCTTTTCTTGTACGGGATGGTAAGATTGGAACCTTGGGGTCTCCTTTCTTTCCCATAGCGGATGATATGCAGCAGGCAGGATACTTCAAGTAGACTTGTAAATATTGCTATGCTCCCCGGCAACGGCGCCAGAAAACGCTGCTTGATGCCCCACAGGCGTAAGGGATCGAGATAGTCTTCGCGGGTAAGCTAACCCAATTTATTGATTCGACACACGGGGAGCCAAAGAGTATTTATAAGCTTTGACAGTTGAGTTGTCAATTCAACCGCACCTAAAATATACTTGCTTGCAACAATAGATAAGTGGTAATGGTGATATGATAGTGATGATAGCAACATCAAAAGTAAATAGCAAAAAGTAACAACTAATAACCAGCAGGATTGAAAACACTGTAGGCTAGGGAGATGGATGGTCGGGCGCTGCATGGATGAGAGTAAACATATAATAGATTCTAATACGGGGCAAGGCACACAGACGAAACAATGATCATCTAGGCAAATATCAAACAGTAGGCATGTATCCCGTAGGTAGTTGTGCGTGCGTGCAATAAGAACTTGCACAACATCTTTTGTCCTACCATCCCGCTACGAACGGGGCCAAAAGGAACTTATGGAGATTAAGGTGCTCCTGTCAAAGAGCACCGGAACAAAGCAATAAACTCAATGGAAACATGGATGTCACAACCCCAAGTTAGGTATGTGCTAGGATCAAGTGCTCCTTTGCATTCATGATAAAAATTTCAAAAGAAATTGAAATGGGAGAGAGAACACCCCCCAGATGAATTTAATTCAAATGGCCAAATAAAAAGTTGCTCCAAAAATTCCTCTGGTATTTTTGAAAAATCTTATAAATATGCATGATCACATCTAAAGTGAAGTGGGTCCCACTGCATGCACCAAGATTTTTCAAATATTCCAAAAAGGGCTTGGAAATTAAATAAATACCCTATTTGAATTAAAATTCAAATTATTTGAATTTTAAAAATGCTCAAATCTTATGAGTGGCTAGCTCTATATTTTTATGAGGCCACATAAAAATTTGGGGCATTTAATAAAATGCCTAGGTATTTTTATCTAGGCAGAACAAATAGAACAGAATTAAATAAAAATAAAAAGGAAAGGGGCCACCTTACCTCACGCCCTGGGCGAAGCGCACCTTCCCATGGCCGGCCCAGCCCACCCGAGGCGTGTTGTCGTCTACCTCCCCGCCGAGCCAAGCAGCTCGGTGGAGGCAGAGCACGCGTCGGGCGCCACCTCGACGCCGAGAGGCTTCCAGCCCCCCTGGACCTCATCTCCTCGCCTGGGAGGCCGCCTCGAAGCCCCCTTTCTTTTCCCCTCCCTCTGGAATTATTTCCCCTCCGTCTCCGGTGAGATTCGCAAGGAACCGAGCGCCCCTCCGGAGCACGACCGTGTGCACGCGAGGCCGACGAGCTCAAGAGCAGCAACCGCCTTGTCTAGAAGCTCCCCAGGCTTCGTCTACCTCACCGTGCGGAAGGAATCGAGCCCTGGAGCCACGACAACGCCATCCCCTTCGTCGAGCCGCCGCCGCCCGTCGTGGAAGTCTTCGCCGAATTCGCCGCAGCCGCAACTCCTCCGGCCTCCTCGAACCCTCTGCCGCATTCAGGGTGAGCAGCAGCCCGTTTCCCCCAACTTGTTGCCTCCCCGTTTGACCTCTAGCTCGATCCTCCATGGGAGCCGGTCAAGGTTGCCACCGCGGTTGACCAAACGTTCGCTCCCGTGCGCCTTTGTCCTCACCAACGTGTCCATGACACTCCTGGAGCCCGCAGCAGCCCAACGCACCCACGCACGCATCGCCCCGTGCTCGTTTTGCGAGCGATGTCCAAAATCGTAGCTCCGGCCGCCGCCATGGTTGAAGACGACGTCGCCTGGAGCCTCCCCGACAACGCCCGAGTAGCGCAGGCGATGCGGCTCGTCACGGGCCATCTTCTGGTGCCCTTGGCGCAGGGATTGGTGGCCGGGAACGTGATTCCGACGCAGCGCCGCCGCGTACAGAGCCGCCGGCCTGTTAGGCTAACCCCGAGCTAATCCCCCTCCTAATCCCCCCCACAGCCTATGACAGTGGGCCCCAACCCACTAATTAAACCCCGGGTTAATTAAACATAGTTTAAATAAACCCCCCCACTGACAGCAGGGCCCCACTCGTCAGCTGCCCCCTGACGTCAGCACTGCGCCAGGCTGACGCAGTAAACCCTTTTCCAGTTTAAAAAGAATATCAGAAAATTCCAGAAAAGGTAGAAAATGGCTGAAACTTTGAAAAATCATAGAAAATTCATTTGAACTCCAAATTGGACAAATAATATGTCTAAAATTATCAGACAAATACAAGGATTATGAATATGCAACTTGTTTCTATGTTTGACCATTTTAAAATGGGTGAACAGTAGCAAACATGCATATGGATCCTTTTCAAATTCAAATTTGGAGTGAATTTGCAAATGACTTTGCAACACACTTCTTTTAAATAGTTTCATCCACACATCAGAGGCTTTACCTCAACTATACCACATCACTTCATGCTCAACCTTTTCAAATGAACTTTCATGCATTCAAATGCATTTGAAATTCATCGATAAATCAAATGGAGTTTGAATTTGCAACTCAAATGCAATATACTCCTTTTAAATGAAATGCTCAACACATCAGTACCATGAACATCACCATTACAATCTTATTCATGTGATTGTGCATTGTACATTACGTTGATTCTATGATTGTCATGTTGATGATAGAAGTGGAGCCGGAACCCGAGATCACCCCCTTCGTTGAAGACCCCGTGACTGAACCTCGTCAGCAAGGCAAGCAAATCCCCATTGATCATGTCTATAAAATCCCAATTCCCTCTCAGTCTCGCTTATGCATGTTTTGGAGATCACCTTGTATCGATTCTACCGCATAGTTGAACCCATATCCGATGCATGACCTATCATCTTGTCACATTAGTAAGCAAACCACAATCCTAGCTGACATAGGAGTTGTTTGATATCATGTGACCCCTGCAACTGTTACTACTTATTGCGTGCTTAGTGGTACAATGAGGTTGCTTTTGATGTGAGTCGGGATGATGGTGAACATGGTGTTGATGAAAGTGAAACTGTGTTGGTGAATCTACCCGAATACAAGGTGAACGATGAGAGGCTGTGTAGGAGTACACAGTGGGTTGTCTCGTTGAACACCGCCTTAAGTCCGTGTTCTTGTGTGGTGATCCAATAAGAAGAGTACAACCACACATTGGACTCACTGACCCCTCTCATCCTAGTACCTCACCCCGTTCGAACCCCAGAAGTCGCAGTAGTTCGGAGTTCTGGTAGGGTTGTGGCACGGTCTGCGAAGTGGATGAACGGCTTTTCAAGACCGGCTTGGGACCCTGCACACATTGTTTGAGGCTGTACTGGAACCTCGGCCGGACTTCCATACGGATCCCCCTCAGATAGGAGACTCTCTCGACTAGAACGGAGCTGTGGGCGAAGTGTTGTGGTGGCATCCTCGCTGTCACCTCTTGAACGGTGACACGCAAAAGGCGGTAACTGATGACACGTGTGTGTATGGGTACACCCCTGCAGGGTTAACAAAACTATTCGAATAGCCGCGTCCGTGGTTAAGGACTGCTTGGAGAGCTGTGCTCGATTATTAGACAACTTGAACTGGATACTTCTAAAACTCGCAAGATAAGCATGAGTGCTATGGTGTGCTCCTCGTGGGGAAGTCGAGGAAGTAACCATAGTGGTGTATTGGTTGGAGATGTAGTGGACTCGTGTACGCTTCTTACCTCAAGTCTGGTACTCGTAGTTCAGGACTAGCCAAGTCAAAGCTGGCACTTCTGCAAGTGAAACCCCACCTCCCTTTATCTTGATACATGTGCATGAGTAGTATAGTTCCTACGTTAGTCTTGCTGAGTACGACTTTGTACTCACGTTTGCTTATTCTATGTTTTAGATGAACCCACCTACCTGATGATGGCTTCTACCCGAAGCTCGAAGATTGAAGACTCAGACCAAGACCAAGTTAGTGTAGTCCCAGTCAGACGACTGGTTCCCTCGTGGAGGGCTTGTTTTTAGATAAGGCTTCTCTAAGCCATTTGTTAAACTTGTCTGTACTCAGACCTACTTTTCTTCCGCATGTTTGATGTAATGTTGGATCACAGACTTGTGATCTCTGTGTACACTCTGTAAGAGTTATTAATAAAGATGTATACATTGTAGATAATTGCAATGATACCTGTTGTTCATACTAGACATGTGTGCTGCGTGTATGTTTATAACTTGCATGTCTTAGTATGGGTTTTCGAGACCTTAGTTGTGATCTGGCTGGCGGTCTTTTATACACCAAGTGGCCCTTAGATGTGCGCAGCTTGGGGCATCGCGATGCGATTGTTCGAGACTCTGTCTCGTGCACATTTTGATGTATGATCGAGCCCGCCCTAGACCCCGACTAAGTGATCGGGCTAGAGTAAGTCTATGTAAGAGTTATGAGATGGTCGATAGTATGGTTGAGGCGACTTGTCTACGAATATGGGAGTTCATCACCCATATCATTAGACTTGTGTGCGGACGATGAGGACCCATCTCAGATGATCATCCGGCCTGAATGGGATGCCCCTCACGTACGATGCTTTTCGAGAACGTTCTGTGCTTGGCCTTGTCTTCTTAGACAAGTGGGTACGGTTCTCGGCTCTCCATACGACTATGTCGTAGCGGGACTTGCATACGCTAACCCCGGGTCCCGACAGGTCTAGGGCGGGCTCGATCATACAACAAAGTGTGCACGTGACAGAGTCACGAGCAATCGCATCGCGATGCCCCAAGCTGCGCACATCTAAGGGCCACTTGGTGTATAAAAGACCGCCAGCCAGATCACAACTAAGGTCTCGAAAACCCATACTAAGACATGCATGTTATAAACATACACGCAACACGCATGCCTAGTATGAACAGCAGGTATCATCACATAACTCTACAAAGTGTATATTTATTGACTTACACATAGAGCATACAAAGATCACATGTCTGTGATCGTCATTACATCATACAACGGAAGCAAATTAGGTCTGAGTACAGACAAGTTTAACAAATGGCTTAGAGAAGCCATGTAAACATACATGCCCTTCCACGAGGGACCAGACTGCTGTCTGGAAATATACTAGCTTAGTCAATGTCGAGCTTCACGAAGGTGACTCCATCGGGGTCCGGTTCTCATCTAAAACATAGAATAAGCAAACGTGAGTACAAAGTCGTACTCAGCAAGACTTACATCAGATCTATACTACTCATGCTCAAGTTTCAAGGTAAAGGAGGTGGGGTTCAACATGCAGAAGTGCCAGCTTTGACTTGGCTAGTCCTGTACTACGAGTACCAGACTTGAGGTAAGAAGCGTACACGAGTCCACTACCAAGTCTCCAACCAATACACCACTATGGTTACTTACTCGACTTCCCCACGAGAAAGCACGCCATAGCACTCACGCTTATCTTGCGAGTTTTATAAGTATCCATTCAAGTTGTCTATGATCAAGTAAAGGTCTCCAAGTAGTCCATAACCGCGGACACGGCTATTCGAATAGTTCATTAACCCTGCAGGGTGTACATCTTCACACGCGTGTCATCACTTATCGCCTTGTTCTTGTCACCCTTCAAGCGGGTGTCAGACGTGGATGAAACCAAGGCACTACCCTCACATCACCTTCTCTAATCCAGGAGTCGACTACCTGAGTTTGTCACCGCTCGAGAGTCCGGTCGGTTCCAGGAAACGGACTCAGATAATGCAACGGAAACTGGGAAAACGACTTCTGTTCTAGGGTTTTCTCGTCACGGGGATAAATAGGAGCTTCGGTAGGGCACCAGAGGAAGGGGGAGCAGCCCAGGCGGCCTGAGGCCGCGGCCCCACCCCTGGCCGCGCCAGGGGGGCTCCTGGGGCCCCCAGGGCTCCCCTCTGGTCCCACTTCTGGCTCCTGTCTCCATCGGGTGCATGGATTATCTGGTATTTTTCTGGGAATTTTCCGGGATGTCTAAAAATCCATTTTCCTGCACACAATAAAACCATACAGGCAGCTCTGCTGAAAACAACGTTATTCCGGGTTAGTTTCGTCCAAATCATGCAAGAATGAGGGCAAAAAAATAGCAAAAGTGTTTGGAAAAGTAGATACGTTTGAGACGTATCACCACCCGGAATTGTGCGTTGTTAATTAGAGGCAGTCTGACGTACCGGAGTTTCAAGCATTTACCCAGCAAAGTGGAAACCGGGCGGACATGCGAAGCCTATGATGGGCAGTTGGTACACCCTTGCAGGGTTAAATCTTGTCGAAAAGTCGTGTCCGTGGTTATGGAAGACTTGAGACCTACTCCTTGTTCATAGAATAACATCAACTTAATCATGCTTTAGAAGTTGTCAACGTGTGAGTTTCCTTGATTGCTCTTCTTCGTCCGGGACGACACAGAGGAGACAAGGTTGTGTTATGTTTAGCGTAAGTAGGTGGATAGGAGACTTACGACACGTTTTCAACGAGTTCTTGGATCTTCCCTTACTCTAATAGATCGTTAGCCACTCATATATGCTAGCGCGGCTGCAACCTCAAGCACTTACTCTTCCTTACCGTGAGAAGATAGTTATACTGCATTGATATATTCTCACCTCTTGCATTTCCTTTCCCTTTTATTGTTTTTCATGATCGGCCGCTGCAGTTGATTACTACCTTGAATCGAGCACGGGACGTTACTTCGTGGAGGTGCCACCGGAGGAGGACGATGAGGAGGACTTCAATCAATAGATCCTATAGTTGGGTTCCGACGTTCCGTGGGTGGACTTGTTTATGTGCAGCCCTCTCTAGGGCCATTTGGGTTTTGACCGTACTCGGTCGTGTGTGTCTTCCGCATGATGTTATGATGTACTATTGGATCTTATGATCTCTGAGATGATGTAATAAATACCAGCGGCGAATGTACGCCCTGGACTTATATATTTATGTCTTAGTTGTTCATGCTTCATTACCTGTTGTCGAGAATCCGATAGCGATACGAGTGCGGGTATCGTGCGTCGGTGTCCACTTATGCGCTTCTATCTCAGGTGGGACGCGAAAGCGACTAACTCGAGATAGTACCGCATAGGGGGCCTTACAACTTGGTATCAGAGCAGGAATGATTGTAGGACCCCTTACTGGCCGAAGTCGAGTCTAGAAACTATTTTGTAGTTACTAAGGAAAAATCGGAGAGTAGGAACTGTTTCTTTTTCTTCTTACCCCACCCTCCCACCCCTTTTTCCGTGAGGAAGTGAAACGCTGTTTTCTCTCTGCAACTTATCTATTCAAAACAAATCTAGGTTCTCATTTACATGATGCTCCGATTCCTCTATAATCTTTTGCTAGCGACGAGAAGGGTTGGCGTACCTTGAGAACACTGAGCCGCCACATGGGGTTGACAGCTCCACCTCGCTTACGGCGTACCTCAGGTGAAACTCTTATACAGGGGTGGTTGGCATCCTCCGGATGTGGTTCCTCCCCCTATAGGAGACCGCTTCGGCGGGCCTCTCAGGGCAGATGTCTCAACGTTCAGGTCTTCAACCACTCGTATATATTGTTGTGTGCTCACTAGCATATTATTATCTTGGATTCGGATGATCTCGGTTTGGGGATTCAAGTAGCACCTAGCTTTCGGACTTTACGGGTTACCCTTGGTGGATATTCAGATTTCAACTTCCTCATACCTCGTGAGGAAGTTTTGTTGTCAATATTATTTTTATCTTCCGGTTTCATCGATATTTCTGCCATGTTCTCATAAGTGTTCCTATATACACGATTCCGAGAGGGAACATGACGCCGCCGGAGAACCCTATCCTTGGGGAGGCTATGGCCGCAGTGGCTCAGGGAACAGCTGCGATCGTACAAATGCTCCAAAACCATACAGGCCAGAGGAATGATCGACCACAGCACACGACTTTGCAACAGTTCCTCGCTATCAACCCCCCAGGTTCTCAGAGGCTCGAGACCCGCTAGAGGCGGATGATTGGATAGCAGAGATCAAGAAGCACTTCAGTGCGAACACCGTCAGACCAGTCGACTACGTCACCTTCGCCTCCTTCCAGCTTCAAGGTGCAGCAGCCAGTTGGTACGATACCTGTAACAGCCCAGTTTTCACAAAAATTAAAAATTTTGTTTTCGGTGTGAATTGTTTGATTGTCTGATTTGTTTGCGGTGTTTGCATCCCCGATTTATCGATCGGAGATTATTTTCCCCCCTCTTATCTCGTATCGGACGGAGACCGACCCTTGCCACCCTGACACTCGACCTTTGCGACACCGGGTTTCACCCGATCACCGTCGCGAAAACCCGCACGAGACCAACCGCAGCCAACGGAACGAAGACCCCGTTTAATAAATAAACGGATTATTTTATTAGGGCGCCGAAAAATGTTGTCGGAATGTCACCGCAGTGAGGTACGATCAACGGGCTCGACGCGCTCAGCGCGTGGATCGAGATTTCGTCGGAATCGGAGTCCGTATGCAACTTCGGCGGTCACGAACGCGATCACCGGACACGCGAGAGGGGTACCGGGGGCATTTGTGTAAACTGGACAGCCAACCCTGCCCTATATATAGACCACCACACTTCCCTAGGCCTTCTAGGGTTTCCCCCATGTAAAATTTGCAGCCACCCCCCTCACAATGTCCAGATCTGCCTCCCAAATCCCCCTCTCCCCTAAACCCTAGCTCCTGGTCAGATCTGACCGTCGGATCCGCAGATCGACGGCCTGGGAGCGCGCCACGTCACCCCTGGAGCAGCTCCTCCCATCTCCAGCCGATTCGGGCCCCGCCGGGCCCTCCCAGCCCGCAGCCGCGCCGCCCCGGGTCCGATCTGGGCTGAGAGGCTCGCGTCGCCGCCCGTGCTCCCGTGTGCCGCCGGCCTCCGACGAGGCACCGCCGGCGAGCCGCCCACAGCAGCCTCCCCGCGCCCGCACCTCTCCTCGCGCCCCTCCTCCTCTGTACTCCTCCTCACCTCCCTGACCGCCTCTCCCTCCTCCCTTGCAGGACGCTGCCGGTGACGGGCGCCATGGCCACGGCGAGGCCGAGCTCGCCCGAGCCCGAGCAGCTCGCTACCACACCGACGGCGCTCCCCTTCGCACGACACCGACCACACCCACCGCCAACCGCCCTCCCCGGTGGCCCGTGTCCCTCTCCCCGCCGCCTTCGGCCTCCTGCTCGCCGGAGCCGGCCGGCAAGCGCCGCCAGCCACCGTCGCTCGGTCCCTGACCGGATCGGGCGAGATCCGATCGGGGGCGCCCCCGTGGACCGCCAGGTGGGCCGCGCCCACTCCAGGCCCACCTCCCTCCAGCAGCAACTTGGGCCGAGCCCATGTGGGGTGAGGCCCCCTTTTTATTTTTTTTAATTGTTCTGCTGCTGTTTATTTTTGCTAAGTGATGATAAAACTGTGTGCTGATTCGGTATTGCGCTGTCGTTTGCGAGTAATCCGTAGCTCCGATGAACGTGCCCCCAAAACGAAAGTTGCTCAGAATTGCGTGTACTTTAATTCATCTTTTGTGAGCATTTGCATTTGAGCTCATCTTGATTGTGTAATTGTGCGCTAAACAGGGCATCAGGCCGTTAAACTGCTACAATTCCTGTTATGTGTTGCTGTTGTTATTTTGTTGCAACTTTGCATGATGATTGTAAGAAATCCATGAGGCCTATTGCATTGATTCCCTTTGCGTTGGGTTAATAAATGTTTCTACTTCAGTTTCATGCTTTCACATGCCATATTTGTCTTCTGCATCATGTTTATATCTTGCTCCAAAGTAGCTATCCTGATGTTATTGTGCTGCTATTGCTGAAACTGTTATTTTGTTGCAACTTCGGATGACGATTGCTTCGCAACCGTTCATTGGAATTGAGTGATTCCAATTGCATTTTGTTAAGCATCATGTCTAATTTCATCCCATGTATTGCTATGTCATGTTGCTGCACTTTTTCATATAGATTTACCCCTGTTTATACAGCATGTGTGCATAAATTGTTTTGCTTGTATCTTTGTAACCGTAACTCCGTTTGGGGTGTTCTTTATATGTAACTTGATTAGTTTTTCGTGTTCTTTGTGTTTATGCTATTGTTTGCTGTTTTTAACCAAGATAAAATATGGTTTAGGACAGAACAGTACCAAATCTTTTAATCATCGTGCGACACTTAGTGTTATGCCATGTTTAGGTTGTGCCTCACTTAAATTGACTAGCGTAGATAGTTTACTTTGTGCTTCACCTCTTGACCTGTTTGTGTGCTATGCCATGCTTGCTTGAGTTTCCATGTTAATAACCGTTGTTTGGTCACCTGTAGCTAAGCAACTTGAACCACCGTAAACGTGCGGTATCGTCGTGTGTGACGAGTACTCCACTTAAATTGTTAGCAACCGCTCTCGACGGTAGGTGCGATGTCTCATGTTGCTTCTTGTTGATGCTTTCTCGTGTTTGCCTCGTAGTAATAGATGCTTGCTCGTTGATTGCTTTCCAGTGTTTATCATCTTGTGTGCTTCCGCGGGTACCTCTCGGAGACGATGCGAGCTTGCGATCAACTACACCTTCGGAACCCGACTTATCAACAGGCAAGGACTTGCATTACTTATGATCCATTCTATTTCAACCAGCGGTTTGCATGCTAGTCTAGGTTAGGTTCGATGTTTGATCCTACCACATGTTTACAGCCTCTTTTAAACCGATACAGCCATGTCCCTTCCCAGCAAACCTTGTACTGCTATGTTACTTTTGCTCGTTGCTCAGCCCCTGCTTAGTATGCATGCTTAGGATGCTACGTTGTTACCCTGTTACTCTTTGGGTTGGGATATCACCTGATTATTATATTTTTGTTGATGGTATGATTATTATAATGTTGACTATATTCGACGAAGGATGGAAGGTCTAGGCTATCCTGCCCCGACGCTTTGTTCCATTCGAGTCACCTAGGATCCGAGTTCCGGGTATTGGTTTTAAGACTGAGCGTGCCTAACCGCGTGTGGGATTTTATGGGGTCCCCTCTTCTTACCTACCTAGCTTCAAACATTTCTAGTGGTGGCCCAAGCTGATTTACCATTTGAAAACCGTGTGTGTGTCTGTTGGGTCGCTCCTGGCAGATATTATTTAAAATAACCCGGACCAGTGAGGACATAGTTTCCTTGCTGGCCCACTTTGTCCGGCTGAGGACCCGGTCTCATAAGAGAACTAACCGGCTATCCAAACCCGAGACAGACGGTAGAGACCAGATCGAGAGAGCGGCCGGCTCCTGAGCTGGATGTCGACTCACCGGGGGCCACCCGGATTTGTTCGTTGTTAGTTAGAGGGACCTGTCGTTTCGGATCTCTTGGAACTAAATCATAAAATGGTTGCCTGTGATGGGTAGCAACTGAGAGTGATGGACGTGCGTGCGGAGCCTCGTAATGGGCAGTTGGTACACCCCTGCCGGGTTAAATCTTTTCGAGAAGCCGTGTCCACGGTTATGGACGACTTGAGACCTACTCCTTGTTCAGAGACAACAACAACTGAGATAATCTTAATACAACTTGATCAACATGTGTGTGTGCCTTGACTGCTTCTTCTTCGTCGGGATGCGAAGAAGAGGACAAGGATAGGATAGGTGTTATGATTGCGTAAGTAGTTGATAGTAAGACTTGTTGGAGGCGATTTGTCATCGAATGCTTGGCTTCTTACCTTACTCTCTAGATCGTTAGCCACTTCATAAATGCTAGTGCGGCAGCAACCTCACCACTTACCCCTTCCTTACCGTAAACTACTAGTTGTCCTAGAATGACGAGTGATGAAGTCCTTGCTGGGTCAGATGACCACTACAGTTGGATGCTGAGTACCTCTGTACTCATGATACTACCCCCAAACTCTTTTCAGGGTTCTTGATCGACAACAGGTATGGTGACCGACGTTTCACGTGGAGACTCGACGACGACTAGTTAGGCGGATCCCGGCGGAGGGCCTGGACCCGTGTGGTTATGGGATCGATGTTTTCTCTTGTCCAGTAGGCATTTGCTTGTAGTCTGTACTCAGACATGTATCTTCCGCTGCTGTATTGTATTTGAGGCAGTTGTATGCCGATTGTATGAGATGTTGTATCCTTGTATCTGTAATGTTGTGATATCCTGTTGGAAATCCGGGGCATATGGCTTTGTCATATGTCGCGGTGGGACCGATATGTGCTTCGTCCCCGGATCTGGGTGGAAACACCTAGATCTGGAACAGTACCTCATATCGGGCCTTACAATACCTACAAGGCAAATAAGGGCGATGTTGTGATCACGTGGGAGGACTTCGTCACAGACTTCAAAGTAGCGCGTATTCCCAGTGGCTTGATGGACAGGAAGAGAGAGGAGTTCTTGGCTCTGAGACAGGGTGAGAGGTCAGTTCAGGAGTACAACCTGGCCTTCGTCAGGCTCGCCAGGTACGCTCCTGAGGAGGTGTCCACACAGGCGAAGCGGATTGCCAGGTTCCATGGGGGTCTCAGCACAGAGATCAAGTATGCGCTCACCCAGTGCAACCCTACGCTGTTCTCGCAGATCGTCGATTCAACTATCCGCCAGGAGTCAGCCAGAGCAGAGTGGGACGCAAACAGAAAGCGCCAGAGAGAGTACAGCTCCGCAGTGATGGTCCACAAGAAGGCAAAGACTTGGGTCAAGATGGGCCACCACAGAGGCAGCAGTTCCAGCAGAGGGGGGTAGTTGTCCACACTTTTCCCGCCCTCTCGTCCCAGTTCAGCAGGCCCCTCGCTCTACACCACCACACGCGAGGCCACCCAGGCCGCAGTCCCATCCCAGGTCAGGCGTGATCTGCTACAAGTGCGGAGAGCCGGGAAACACTTCTCCCAAGTGCATCGATCCGCGCTTTGCTCGGCTCCCACCGCCCCCACCTCGCTCTACTCCGAGCACTGCGATGGTGAGGGCACATCCACGTGCAATTCGGGTGAACAACGTGATGATGGCAGATGCTCAGCAGTCTTCTGAGATTGTGATTGGTAGGTTGCTTGTTAGTTCTATTCCTCCGATAGTTTTATTCGATTCCGGAGTGTCTCATTCCTTCATTTCCAAGTCATTCGCTCAGCAATTCGATTTCTAGGCAGAGGTGATGCCTTCGCCATTGACCATCTCTACCCCGGGCTCTAAGTTCAGTTAAGGTGTCAGAGTTCCGAGTGTTCACATTCAGATTCAGGGTCTCCCTTTCTCCGCCTCCTTGATCTTGCTTCCGCGTTCCGACATTGATGTCATCTTGGGCATGGATTGGCTTGTGCAGCACAAGTCCAACATTGATTGTACGACCAGGTCCGTGAAGTTGACACATGATTCAGGCGCAGAAATCTTGTACACTTGTGGCTCAATGGCAGGAACAACACAGTTGTATACCCTGAACGCAGGAGCTGCGCCTTTTCTCGAAGAAGTCAAAGTTGTCTGTGAGTTCCCAGACGTCTTTCCAGAGGATTTGCCAGGAATTCCCCCAGCTCGAGCTATTGAGTTTGTTATTGAGCTAGAGCCTGGTACTCAGCCGATTTCTCGGCATCCGTACAAGATGTGTGCGAAGGAATTGATTGAGCTCAAGAAGCAGTTGACAAAATTGGAGGCAGGCGGTTTTATCCGCGCCAGCACTTACCCTTGGGGTGCACCAGGTTTGTTTGTCCAGAAGAAAGATGGGACTAGCCGCTTGGTCCAGGACTATCGCGGTATTAACAAGAAGACCATCAAGAACAAATACCCTTTACCCCACATCAATGATATTTTCGAACAGTTGAATGGGGCAAAGGTGTTTTCCAAGCTTGACTTGAGGATGGGGTACCACCAAATCCGTGTTTGTGAAGAGGACATTCCCAAGACCGCGTTCAACACACGTTATGGGATGTATGAGTTCACAGTCATGACTTTTGGGTTCTCAAACGCCCCTCCAACATTCATGAGAGCTATAAACTATTTGTTCCAAGAATGGCTTGATGTGTTTGTTATCCTCTACCTCAACGACATTCTTGTGTATTCCAAGTCAGAGGCTGAACATGAGGAACATCTTCGCCTGGTGTTGCAGAAGCTGAGAGAGCACCGGTACTATGCCAAGTTCTCCAAGTGTGAGTTTTGGGTCGACAAGGTCAATTTTCTTGGCCATGTTATTTCCGCAGAGGGTATTGCGGTTGATCCAGAGCGAGCCCGCACGATTCAAGAGTGGGCTCCGTCGAAGAATGTGAAATAGATAAGGAGTTTTCTCGGCCTCTCCAGCTATTGCAGGAGGTTTGTGCAGAATTTCTCCAAAATAGCAAAGCCAATGACTGAATTGTTGTGCCAAGGTAAACGGTACACTTGGTCACCGGCTTGCCATTCACCCTTCGAGGAGTTGAAATAGAAGTTGACCACAGCTCCAATTCTCACACCGCTAGATGAGTCACAGCCTTTTCAGGTGTTTTGTGATGCCTCATTGCAAGGTCTAGGCAGAGTTTTGATGAAAGGCATGAATATTGTGGCTTATACCTCACGACAGTTGAAGACAAGTGAGACGAATTATCCCACACACGACTTGGAGCTTGCAGCAGTTGTGCACGCCTTGATCACTTGGCGACACCTCCTCTTAGGGAGGAAGGTGGATGTGTTCACCGACCACAAGAGTCTGAAGTACTTGTTCACTCAGCCAAATCTGAATTTGAGGCAAAGAAGATGGCTTGAAACCATTACTGAGTACACGGTTGATATTCAGTACACGCCTGGGAAGGCGAATGTCATAGCTGATGCGCTGAGCCGCAAGGGCGGTTGCAATAATATCCAGGTGCAGAAGATCCACCCTGATTTGTGTGAGTCCTTTCGCAGGCTCAATCTCGAGCTAGTTCCAGCAGGCTACCTTGCCAACCTTGTGGTAGAGCCCACTATCCATGAGAAGATCCGTGAAGCTCAGTCTGGCAGATCAATGATACAAAAGATCAAACATGGTATTGCCGCCTCTGTTCCAAATGACGGTTTCTTTTCAGTGCATAATGAGGGCACCGTGTTCTTCGAAGAGAGAGTTGTTGTTCCCAAGGAGGGAGATCTACGAGAGGTCATCATGAAGGAGGCCCATGATTCCAAGCTATCAATTCACCCTGGCAGTACAAAGATGTATCAAGATCTCAAGCAAAGCTTTTGGTGGAGTCTTATGAAGCGGGATGTTGCCCGTTACGTGTCTCAGTGTGATGTGTGCAGAAGAGTGAAGGCACAGCACCAGAAACCTGCAGGGCTACTTCAGCCACTTGAGATTCCGGAGTGGAAATGAGATCACATAGAGATGGATTTCATCACAGGATTTCCGTTGTCGCAGAAGAAGAACAATGCCATCTTTGTCGTCATTGACAAGGGCAGATGTCTCATTGTTCAGGTTTCCAACCACTCGTATATATTGTTGTGTGCTCGCTAGCAGATTATTATCTTGGATTCGGATGATCTCGGTTTGGGGATTCCAGTAGCACCTAGCTTTCGACTTTCCGGGTTAACCTTGGTGGAATTTCAGCCTTCGGCTTTCTCATACCTCGTGAGGAAGTTTTGTGTCAATATTGCTTTATCTTCTGGTTACGTCAATGTTTCAATCATGTTCTCATAAGTGTTCCTGTATACAGGATGCCAAGAGCGAACATGCCGCCGCCAGAGAACCCTCTCCTTGGGGAGGCTGTGACCGCAGTGGCTCAGGGCACAGCTGCGATCTTACAGATGCTGCAGAACCAGACTGCCCAGAGGAATGATCGACCACAGTACACCACACTGCAGCAGTTCCTCGCGATAAACCCCCCCCCCCCCAGGTTCTCCGAGGCTCGAGACCCGCTGGAGGCGGATGACTGGATCGCAGAAATCAAGAAGCACTTCAATGCAAACACCGTCAGACCCGTCGACTACGTCACCTTCGCCTCCTTCCAGCTTCAGGGTGCAGCAGCCAGCTGGTACGATACCTACAAGGCCAACAAGGGCGATGCTATCATCACGTGGGAATATTTCGTCGCAGACTTCAGAGCAGCGCATATTCCGAGTGGCCTGATGGACAGGAAGCGTGAGGAGTTCTTGGCTCTGAGACAGGGTGACAGGTCAGTTCAGGAGTACAACCTGGCCTTCGTCAGGCTCGCCAGGTACGCTCCAGAGGAGGTTAGCACAGAGGCTAAGAAGATTGCGAGGTTCCATGGAGATCTCAGCACAGAGATCAAGTACGCACTCACTCAGTGGAGTCCCACGCTGTTCTCACAGTTCGTGGATCAGGCTATCCGCCAGGAGTCAGCCAGAGCAGAGTGGGATGCAGACAGGAAGCGCCAGAGAGAGCACAGTTCCGCAGTGATGATCCACAAGAAGGCAAAGACTTGGGTTGCAGAGGCACCACCACAGAGGCAGCAGTACCAGCAGAGGGGAGCGGTTGTCCGCACTTTTGCCCGCCCTCCCGTCCCAGTTCAGCAGGGGCCTCGCTCTACACCACCACACGCGAGGCCACCCAAGCCGCAGCAGCAGCCCAGGCCGGGCGTGATTTGCTACAAGTGTAGAGAGCCAGGGCACACGTCTCCCAACTGCACCGATCCGCGCTTTGCTCGGCTCCCACCGCCTCCACATCGCTCTACTCCGAGCACCGCGATGGTGAAGGCTCAGCCACGTGCACTTCGGGTGAACAACGTGATGCTCACAGATGCTCAACAGTCTTCAAAGATTGTTCTTGGTAGGTTGCTTGTGTGTTCAGTTCCCGCGACAGTTCTGCTCGATTCCGGAGCTTCCCATTCGTTCATATCCAATGATTTTGCTATGTCACTTGACCTTCCGAGAGAGCAGTTGTCTAAACCGCTCTCAGTTTGTTCTCCGGGCTCTAGAGTGGAGTCTTCCAGGCTTGTTCCAGATGTGGAGATCCGTATTCAGGGCGTTGTTTTCATAGCATCCCTGATTGTCTTTCCTCGTTCCGACATTGATGTCATTCTGGGCATGGATTGGCTTGTGCAGCACAAGGCCAATATTGATTGTCCAACCAGGTCAGTGAAGTTGACACATGATTCAAGCGCAGAGGTCTTGTTCACTTATGGCTCTATGTCGGGACCAGCACAGTTGTACGCGTTGAACACAGGAGTTGCGCCTTTGCTCGAAGAGGTCAGAGTTGTCTGTGAGTTCCCAGACGTCTTTCCGGAGGAGTTGCCAGGAATTCCACCAGTTCGAGCTATTGAGTTCGTTATTGAGCTAGAGCCTGGTACCCAGCCGATTTCTCGGCATCCGTACAAGATGTGTTCGAAGGAGTTGATTGAGCTCAAGAAGCAGTTGACAAAGTTGGAAGCAGGCGGTTTTATCCGCGCGAGCACTTCCCCTTGGGGTGCACCAGCTTTGTTTGTCCATAAGAAGGATGGGACTAGCCGCTTGGTCCAGGACTATCGCGGTATCAACAAGAAGACCATCAAGAACAAGTACCCTTTACCCCGCATCAATGATCTGTTCGAACAGTTGAATGGGGCTAAGGTGTTTTCCAAGCTTGACTTGAGGATGGGGTATCATCAAATCCGTGTTCGTGAAGAGGATATTCCCAAGACCGCGTTCAGCACACGTTATGGGCTGTATGAGTTCACAGTCATGACTTTTGGGTTCTCAAATGCCCCTCCGACATTCGTGAGAGCTATGAACTATTTGTTCCAATAATGGCTTGATGTGTTTGTGATCCTCTACCTCGACGACATTCTTGTCTATTCCAAGTCAGAGGCTGAGCATGAGGAACATTCGCGCTTGGTGCTGCAAAAGTTAAGAGAGCACCGGTATTACGCCAAGTTCTCCAAGTGTGAGTTTTAGCTGGACAAGGTCAATTTTCTGGGCCATGTCATCTCCGCCGAAGGAATTGCGGTTGACCCAGAGCGAGTCCGCACTATTCAAGAGTGGGCTCCACCGAAGAACGTGAAGCAGCTAAGGTTAGTGCAGAATTTCTCCAAAATAGCCAAGCCAATGACTGAGTTGTTGTGCAAGGACAAGCGGTATACTTGGTCACCAGCTTGCCAGTCAGCCTTCGAGGAGTTGAAAGAGAAGCTTACCACAACTCCAATTTTCACGCCGCCAGATGAGTCACAGCCTTTTCAGGTGTTTTGTGATGCTTCTTTGCAAGGTCTGGGCGGAGTTTTGATGCAAGGCAGGAATATTGTGGCGTATACCTCACGGCAGTTGAAGACGAGTGAGAGGAATTATCCCACGCACGACTTGGAGCTTGCAGCAGTTGTGCACGCTTTGGTCACTTGGCGACACCTCCTCTTAGGGAGGAAGGTAGATGTGTTCAAAAACCACAAGAGTCTGAAGTACTTGTTCACTCAACCAAATCTGAACTTGAGGCAAAGAAGATGGCTTGAAACCATTACTGAGTACACAGTTTATATTCAGTACACGCCTGGGAAGGCGAATGTCATAGCTGATGCGCAGAGCCGCAAGGGCGATTGCAATAATATCCAGGTGCAGAAGATCCACCCTGATTTGTGTGAGTCCTTTCGAAGGCTCAATCTCGAGCTAGTTCCAGTAGGCTACCTTGCCAACCTTGTTGTAGAGCCCACTATCCATGAGAAGATTCGTGAAGCTCAGTCTGACAGCTCAATGATTCAGAAGATCAAACAGGGTATTGCCGCCTCAGTTCCAAAGTACGGTTGCTTTTCAGTGCATAATGACGACACCGTGTTGTTCGAAGAGCGAGTTGTTGTTCCCAAGGAGGGAGATCTTAGAGAGGTCATCACGAAGGAAGCCCATGATTCCAAGCTATCGATTCACCCTGGCAGTACGAAGATGTATCAAGATCTCAAGCAAAGCTTTTGGTGGACTCGTATGAAGCGGGATGTTGTCCGTTACGTGTCTCAGTGTGATGTGTGCAGGAGAGTGAATGCACAACACCAGAAGCCTGCAGGGTTGCTTCAGCCACTTGAGATTCCGGAGTGGAAATGGGATCATATAGAGATGGATTTCATCACAGGCTTCCCTTTTTCATAGAAGAAGAACAATGCCATCTTTGTTGTCATTGACAATCTTTCCAAATTTTCCCACTTCTTCCCAGTGAAGGACTCCATTTCAGCATCTTAGTTGGCGGATTTGTACACCGCAAGCATTGTATCTTTGCATGGCATTCCCAAGAAGATCAGTTCTGATAGAGGCAACCTTTTCAACTCTAAGTTCTGACAGGCCTGTCAAAAGGCGATTGGTACGACAGTGTTGTTCAGTACCGCTTATGACCCTCAGACAAGTGGGCAAGTCGAGCGCGTGAACCAAATACTCGAGGACATGCTTCGGGCATGTGTCATCTCGTTTGGCATGAAGTGGGAAGAGTGCTTGCCGTATGCTGAGTTCTCTTACAACAACAGCTATCAGGAAAGTCTGCAGGCAGCGCCGTTTGAAGTGTTGTATGGCCGCTAGTGCATGACACCTTTGAACTGGTCCGAGACAGGTGAGAGGCAGCTGTTCGGTCCAGATGTGATCCAAGAGGCAGAGGACTGAGTGAAGATTGTCCGAGAGCACCTAAAGGCAGCACAGTCTAGGCAAAAGGCATATTATGACAAAAGGCACCGTGGTGTAGCGTTTCAGGTTGGTGATTGGGCGTACCTGAGAGTGTCTCCGTTGAGGGGAACTCACCGCTTTGGCATCAAAGGAAAGCTCGCTCCAAGATTTGTCGGACCTTTCCGCATCCTTGAGACTAGAGGACCTCTTGCCTTTCGGCTCGATCTCCCAGAGAGTCTGTCCATGGTGCATGATGTGTTCCATGTGTCCCAGCTAAAGAAGTGCTTCAAGCAGCCAGAGCAGGCTGTTGACTTGGGCGAGATATAGCTGAGTGCGAACCTTTCCTACTCAGAACGTACAGTCCGTGTTCTTGAGACGTCCGAGCGCAAGACGCGCAACAAGACCGTCAAGTTCATGAAAGTTCAGTGGGCACATCATTCGGAGAAGGAAGCGACATGGGAGCGCGGAGATCATCTCCGTTCTGAGTATCCTGAGTTGTTTCAGGCTTAGATCTCGGGACGAGATCCAGTGTTGGTGGGGTAGTGCTGTAACAGCCCATGTGCAATAAATAGAAAACACCATGAGATTGTAACTTGTCTGTTGACTTTGTATCTTGGCATGATGCTAAAGGTTGTAATTTCATGTGGTGATTTAAATTTTCATTGGGATTGGAGCCCATCTGGTTTGGTTGAGTTTTCTCCCAAAGTGGTTCAAGAAGGGTTTGTGGAGAATTTTCATTTTTGCATGCATGCTCTCCTTGACCCCAAACTTGGCATAGCCAATTCCTTTCCCATCCCAAGCTTTTTAAAAACCTTGCTCCATTTTTTGCAACTCAAAAAATGTGGCCCATAGTTCAATGTGTTTGGAATTTTAAAAAATGCCCCCACATTTTAGTTGCTCCAAAGTTGGTCAAACCAATTTTAGAAAATGGAGAATATTCCAAGGTTTTCAAAACATATTTTTATATGTTTTTCTCTTTTGTGGTTTGGCCACAAAAATTCTTGGGTTTTTCTGTTTTGGAAAAATAGGAAAGCCTTCTCTTCTTTTTTTTCGCAGAGACAGACCAGCCAGGCCCAGCCCAGCAGGCCTGTCTCCACTCGGGCCCAGCCCGTCTGCGAACCGGTAAGTGGGAGAACGCCCCGCCGTTCGATCCCGATCGCGTGGCTCCCGTGCTTCGTCTTTACAGCGTGGCCGGAGGGACCTCGTCGTCTCCTCTCACACCGGCGTCCACGCGGGCGTCGCCGGCCGTCGACGTGGCCAGGGCCTTCCCCCTTTATAAGCAGAGGTCCCAGGCCCCTCCTGGAACCCTAGCTTGAGTTACCCCTTTCCAATTTCGCCCGCCGCCGCCTGGTTCGTCCCCGAGTTCCTCCCCTGTTCCCGCCATGGCCGCCGGCCAACTTCTGTAATTCCTCGCCCCCTCTTTCAATCCTTGGTCGAGCGCTTGGATGCCGCGTCTCCTGCAACTTCTTGACCCGTTCCCGGTTGCAGGTAGCAGCGAAGGGGTCTGGATGCGCAGCGGAGCCGTGAACGTCACCGAGGAGTTCCGCACGGCGTCGTCGTCCCCGAGCTCTTCTTCTTCCTCTCCGGCAGGGATGGGACACACGAAGTGACCCCCTAGGTGAGCTGCAAACCGTCCCTGCTCCTCTGTTCCCCTCGCGCGTAGTATCTCGTCGTAGGACCGTAGCATCGCCCGCACGAGCTCGTCGCCGGTGAAATTCCGTGCACCCAGTGCCGTGTCGCGTCGGGATCGACAGTGCGCACGCTCTGGTGCCGCGCAGAGCACGCATATGGCACGCAAGGCCTCACATTTTGCGCGTAGCAGAGGCACGTCACCGTTGTCTGAAGTTTCTGTCAGTGTGCTGTTGCGCCGCCGTGAGTTCAGTCGAAGCTTCCGTCGCCGTCGTGTAGCTAGGGGCAAGATCTGAGGTGTGGAGTTGTAGAGGAAGGTCCCGGCTACGATTCGCCTGCCGTACCTTGGACGCCGGTGACGTGTGCTGCACGCCAGCTTCGCCTGAAGTTGGTCCCGCCGCCGGTGTGGTTACAGGTTCAGAGAAGTGTTGCCGGCGACCTGTTCCCGTGTAGATTCCGGACAGCCAGGTGCGAGATGGTGGTATTGGCCTACACCGGGGCGTAGAGGAAGGTCCCCTCTCGAGTTTTGTCATGGCAGTTCGCCGGGGAAAGGCCGGAGCTCGAGCGTAGCCTCGCCGGAAGTTGCGCGCGTCGTCGGGTTCAGAGGAAGGAGCCCGTTTTCTTCATTTGTCGCGTGAGTTCAGAGAGGGCTTTCGCCCCGGGCGTGGAGAAGGAGAGAAGGCCGTGGGCCTGGTCCAGCAGTGGGCTCGGCCCCTTTTTCTTTTTTTTGAATTTCTGTCTCCAGCCGAGTGGGCTGGTTCGTTTGGGCCAGGGAGAGAGGAGATGGGCCCTGGCGTCTGAGACAGCCCAGTTGGGTCTGTACCCTTCGTTTTTTTCCTTTTCTCTTTTTTTTCTTTTCTTTTCTGTTTAAATTCCAATTTGAATTTGGATTCAAATTCAAATTGAATTTTGAACTTGCAACTCAATTGGGGCATCCCATATTTTTTTTGCATTTTTCATTTTGAGCTTGAGGTACTGACCATCATGATGAGGTCCTTTTTGCATTTTGCCCCTTTGAATTTTGGAGTGTGGCAATTTTGCAAATAAACCCTTTTTATTTCTTTGTTTTTGTCAAGTTTTGCCAAAATTCAAAATGGCCATGCCATATATGATTTTTGGGTAGTTTCAACCAAGGAGTTGCATGGTGATAATGGTTTAACCATTTGAGCCTTTTCCAAAATGCATCTAGTGCAATTTTGCACTCAGCCCCCTGAAATTCTTTTGAATTGCAACTATGTTTGCAATTCCAGAGGATACCATATCATGTATGGTTTTGGGGTAGATTTTTGCAAGGATTGCAATGGTGATGTCCTCATGATGTTTTGAACAACTCAATTGGACAAGGTGTGACCACCTCATCCAGGACCAATCTGTCTTTTCCTTTCTTTGCATCATTCCAATTTCAGTGCATGTTGGAAATGATGTCCTTTTGAGTCTTTAAGGTTCTGTCTCATGTCATATCCATTTATTTTCTTCAAACCAGCACCTAACATATTGTCTTTGCAATGTGGCTGGATTCCAACTTTTGTTGCACCTTCCTTGTGTCAAATTCACCGACACTACTCCGTCTCCGGAATCGATGTTTATTTTTCACGTTGTTATGTTTCTGTTAAATGCATTGTTGATCATGTCATGTTGCCATGTTACTTACACCAAAAAGAAGGTTAAGACCAAAGCCATTTTTACGTAAATAAATTGCATATGAAGTTGTTGACGTGTCGTCACCACCTTCATTTAAGTTGACTAGATAGGGTCACAGCATGTCTATTAAACTTGCTCATACCATCTTTGCCTGTGCATTGCCCTCATTGCTTACTTGTGTGCCTTTTCCTTGTCGGTACCTTACGTTAGCAACTGAGACCGCCGAGGAGACTTACGCGGAGATTTCCGACACCGAGCCCGAGGACCCTGCTGCGTCTGCTTCGACGACCGATTACCCAGGCAAGGGGAAGATTCATACCATTACTTGATACCTTTATGCCTACCTGCCTAGCTGTAGCCTAGAACGTTTGTTTGATCCTATCCACTTTGAATATGCCACTTTCAAAACCCAAACAGCCATGATCCCCACATCCCGTCAAACCTTGAATTGTTAAGTTACCACTGCTCATCCATTGCTTAGTATGAGTAGGAAAACTTGCTGCTTACCCTATTGCTATGGTTTGGGATATCATGTTATTTAAAGAAGTTGGTTGATATTTATTATTGATGATGTTAATTTATACTTGACAAAAGATGGGAGACCAGGCTGTTCCCGACAGGTGTTTTGTTCCATTTGAGTCACCTAGGTCCCGAGTTCCGAGTATTGTGTTTATTGACGAGCGTGCCTAATCGTGTGTGGGATTCTATGGGGTCCCCTTGTCTTACCTACCTAGCTCCATACAATTCTAGTGGTGGCCCGAGCTGTTTTACTATTTGTAATGTGTGTGTGCTGGTGGTACCCCAGTTGTTTACAAACCACCTTGGGCCAGGAGGACTTGTGCCTTGGCTGGCCCACCTTGTCCGGCTGAGGACCCGGTGTCCCATGTGTGATTAATCGGGTATCCAAACCTGCGACAGACGGTAGAGGCCGATTCGAGAGCACGACCGGCTTTTGAGTTGGGTGTCGACTCACCGGGGGCCACCCGGAGTTGTGCGTTGTTAGTTAGAGGGACTCTGACGTTCCGGAGTTTCAGGCGTTTACCTAGCCAAGTGGAAACCGGGCGTACATGCGAAGCTTATGATGGGCAGTTGGTACACCCCTGCAAGGTTAAACCTTGTCGAAAAGCCGTGTCCGCGGTTATGGACGACTTGAGACCTACTCCTTGTTCATAGATCAACATCATTTTGAACTTAAGTTAAAACTTGCTTACCGTGTGAGTGCCTTGGTTGCTTTTCTTCGTCCAGGGGGACCGAGAGAAGATCCAGGTTGTGTTATGCTTGACGTAAGTAGGTGGATAGCAGACTTATGACACGATGTCACGTGTACTTCTTGGATCTCACCTCTATTCTAATAGAACGATAGCCACCATATATGCTAGTGCGGCTGCAACCTTTACCCACTACTAGGGAATGCCCTTTTAGTGGCGTCCTTTTTTCTGTTTAGTGGCGCATTTAGGATGCCACTAACTACAAGCCAGTAATAAGGGCTTATAGGCGGCGCATTCTGGATGCGCCACCCCTAAGACCCTTAGGCGTGGCGCATCTCAGAATGCGCCACCTATAAGCTCTTAGGGGTGGCGCATTCTGAAAATGCGCCACTATTAATTTTTTTAAATTTTGAATTTTGAATCTTGATCTGGAAAACAATTTTTTTATTTTTTATTAATCTCAGGTTAGTATGCTTAATGCCTGGTCAATATGCTTAATCTCAGGTCAAACTAACCTCCGTGGTCAAACTTCCCCGAGGGTCACCCATCCTAGCACTACTCTAGCCCCAGCACGCTTAACTTCTCGGTTCTATTCAACTCTCACTCCAGCTCACCTAGCAGGCACTTGTTGATATATCTAACATATAAATCCTATTAAACCATGTTGATGTCTAGGACCTTGTTAATGTTCATGGGTGTGCTAAAATTTTCAACATTTTTTTGAAACTTTCTCGATGGGACCATTAGCATATTTTGAACTTTTTATTTTTTTTTATTTTTTTTAAAAATTTAAATTTTTAGTTTTTAAATTTTTTAATGTTACTATCTAAAATTTTAAACTTTTTTTAACTTCCCAATTTGTCCTCTAGCCTATTTTGAATTTTTTTAAAAAAATTATAAAAAAATTCAATTTTTTTTCTGTTACTAGTGGTGCATTTCATACAAAATGCGCCACTACTAAGTTCAGTTTTTTTTTCAATTTTTTCTCTTTTTTTGGGCCTTCAGATCTTCAAACGCCCGTAACTTTTTTTCTGTAAGGTTTTTGAGGATTCTAAAAATGTTCAACAGGTTACATGGGGGGGTGTATTTGGGAATGCGCCACCCCTAAGAGCTTATGGGTGGCGCATTCTGAATGCGCCACTAATAATTCCTTAGGGGTGGCGCATTTCCAGAATGCGCCACCTCTAAGCTCTTAGGGGTGGCGCATTTCCAAAATGCGCCACCTATAAGGTTCTTAGGGGTGGCACATTTCTCCAAATGCGCCACGTATAAGGGGATCCAGGGCTGGCCCACTCTTAGGGGTGGCGCATTTTTAAAAATGTGCCACCTATAAGGGATAATAGGTGGCGCATTTTTTACCAGTGCGCCACCCCTTACAACATAGTGGCGCATTACATATAAAATGCGCCACTAATAAGCTTTCCATGTATAGCTATTTCCCTAGTAGTGACCTTTACCTGTCTTACCGTAGGAAGTCAGTTATCCTGTAGTGATATAATCTCACCCCTGTTTTCCTTTTGTGCTTTTACTGTTTTGCCTGATCGGCCGCTACAGTGAAGTACTATCTTGACCCGAGCTCTGGACGATACTTCGTGGAGGTGCCCCCGGAGGATGACGATGAGATCGACCTCGTTCAGTAGATCCTACAGTTGGGCTTCGACGATCCGTGGGTGGACTCTTTATGTGCAGCCCTCTCTAGGGCAATTTGGCTTTTGACCGTACTCGGTCGTGTTTGTCTTCCGCTTGTCGCATGATGTACTATTGGGTCCATGGACCTCTGAGATGTTGTAATAAAATCCAGTGGTTATGTATGCCCTGGACTCTATATATTTATGCCTTAGTTTAAAGTTCTTTGTTTCCTGTACCTGTTGTTGAGAATCCGGCAGCGACACGAGTGCGAGTGTCGTGAGTCGGTGGCTCTTTATGCGCTACTAACTTGAGCGGGACGCGAAAGCGACTAACTCGAGTTAGCACCGCATCGGGGGCCTTACAGTGCACAAGCACTTATGGCCATTTAATTTTTGTTGCTCTCCAATTGCTTGCCTTTTCAACTTCAGTGCATGTTGATCTTGTCCTTTGATCCTTCAAGCTCTTCCATGTCATCTTGTGTCCTTTGCATCCTTGCACTAGCCCCTGGCATATTGTAATATGCAAATGGATGGGATCCTTTTCTTCGGTTGAACCCCCCGGTGTCAATTTCACCGACACTTCTCCGTCTCCGGAATCGATAGATTTATTTCACGATGCTTATTATTTTTAACTTGTTGTTATTATTTCATGCTATGCCATGTTAATTACACCAAAGTTAAGGCTATGACCAAAGCCAGAAAAATATTAATAATTTCATATGGAGTTTGTTGACGTGTCGTCAACACCTTCATTTAAATTTGACTAGATAGGGTCACATCATGCCTGTTAAACTTTATCATATCATCCATGCTTGAGCATTGTTGGTCTCGATGTTTACTTGTGTGCTTTTTCCTTGCCGGATTTTACGTTAGCACCTGAGACTGCCGAGGAGACTTTCGTGGAGATTTCCGACACCGAGCCCGAGGACCCTGCTACGTCTGCTCCGTCGACTGATTACCCAAGGAAAGGGGGTTTATATATCATTCCTTATAGCTTTCAGCTCGTTTTCCTAGCTGTATTTAGAACGGTTGCTTGATCCTACCACCATATACTCCCGACGCTATGCGTATTTTCGTCTAACCAACTGGAGTGTTGTCAAGAATGTCGTTTGCAGCTGTTCGCTCGGGAGAACCGATTCCTATTTACAATGGGAAGGACTATCCTTATTGGTAGGATAAAATGAAGAGGAAAAACATGGCCATCAACTCTGCTGCTTGGGAAATTGTCAAGAGTGGAGTTCAAGTCAAAGATGAAAACTTATCACTCCTGATGAGGCAAAGAACGTGGATCTTGACTCTGAGGTCTGGGTACTCATCACGAACCAGCTGACTCCAAAAAAATACCATGAGGTCAAGAATATTCCTATGGCCAAAGGTGTCTGGGACTATCTCGAGAAGATTGGTCAAGGTGTCTCTACTCAAAAACATGCTCGCATTGACACTCTCCGAAGCAAATTCTACCGGTTCAAGCGGCACGAGGGAGAAAAGGTCAACTCCATCTACAACAGACTCACCACTTTATCAAATGAACTGATTCCCTCGGTGCTGAAGATATCACCAGTCACATAATTGTTAGGACTTTGCTTCATAATCTTGATGATTACTTCTATCACATTGTGGTGATGATCAAGGAAAGGACTGATTTCAGAAATCTTGTCGCTGCTGATATTCTCGAGAGACTTACCACCTTTGAAATGGAAGAAGAAGAAAAACATGAAGTGAATGGAACTCTGTGCGCACCCCGGACTATACGTCTGAAGCGGCCAGCTGTGTAAATTCTCCCATGATCAGTGTCACATGATACACAACTCAACAATGGATATCATAGTCAGAATGTTCATACAATACCGAATACATAGTCATACAGAAATAGAGTCTTACATGGCCTCATGGGGCTCAAATAGCGGCGGAATAAGCAAAAGCAGGATAAGTAGTAGCAGCACATTCCATAGGGCAGTTCAGAGCATAGCACATCCTAGTAATCATCAGTCGCATCATCGTCAAATACCTGCTCCACCAAGCCTGGCCGATTGAATAACCAGGGACAAAGCTGTGAGTACATACAAAGTACTCTCAAATCACCTAAAGAAAGAAATTAAGTTTTGCATACGAAAATAATGGGATGGCTATATGGTGGACTTTTTCATAGGGATTTCCTAACTACTCAAATTTTTATTAAGTTGGAAATTTTGAATCATAACAAGTTTTATTTTCCCACAATGACATTGGTTTAATCTGGTCCAACCCTTCCAACAATATCAACATCATCATCGTGATCCATAATCTCAGTACCAGGCTTTATCATCTATTCCCCACAAAGTGTGGCCTCACTAGCTGTCCATGACCGTGGACTACGGCTACTCGAATAGTTTTTACTCTGTAGAGGTTGTACACTTTACCCACAACATTTGACACATCTGCCTTATCATCCAAGGTTCGTCATACCTTAGTATGCGATGTTCGGATAATCAACCGTAGCCTTCCACTTGCCTATCATAGTACAGGTGATCTACCCAATGAATACATCCTAAACTGTCCGCGTGCAAGGACATGCTCCTCTTGGACCTATGCCTTCATTGTAGTAGAGGTGTAGCAAAGTTCCGTACAGACACCAAGAGCGGCGTATTTCACCCCCGACGCATCGGTAGGATCCCGGATTTTTGGCATACTCGTATACTCGTATACGAGTACACCTAACTCATATAGTTATAAGATCCCCGTAGTAAGATATGCAATCTTCCGAACTACCCCTGTCCCATTCCAGAGTATGTGGCCGTACTATAAGGCTAGGTTTTAGCGGCACTTATAGAGAGTCCCTCCAGACTTTGAATATGTTCAACGATGTTTCCAAACCACAATCTTGTCCATCACATCTTCTTAGATGTATTCCATCACATTAGGGTGGAGCAAGATTAACCAAATTATTATGTTATCATTAGTTCTTTAGCAACGCTAGGGATAGTACATAAGAAGCATTGGTGTTTAATTCATTTTTTTAAATAGGTGAGGTATAAGGGTATGTGGTGGTTCATCTATTCAAACCAGTACTATCCCAACCCAATATGATATAATAATAAGTGATACATAAACATGATATATGAAGGAAAGTAGAAAAATATAGGACAAGAGTTTGAGTTCTGAAGATGGCTTTCCTTCCTCGACGAAGAATCCTGGTACGGCTTATTCGGTGGCTTGGGAGGAGTCTTCACCTGCAACGTCAAGCGTCTCATCTACACGTTGCAAAAAATAATAACACGCAATTACAATCACGACATTCAATCAATGCATACAAGAAATATCACTCATCAAAGTATCACAAAGCTAATAACAATAATGTAATCACGAGAGGATAGCAATTATTAAAGTTTACCTTAACATGATTTTTCATTTATGTAAACAAACCATTATACAAAAGTATTAAGTAGCAACATGATTAACCACAATATTAAGTCATTGTATTTAAGTATCTAAAAAAGGATTTTAATAAGGTATTATACTAAAAAGGCTTCTTAAGTTGCACTAGTATTAGGTCATACCATTTTTATTTCAATGGGAAATGATTCCTAAAACAATTATTTTTAAGGAATTTTTTAAGTATTTTCGGGTTGTTTTTATTTTATTTTAAATTAATTATTTGCACAACAATTGATACTGATCAGAAACATTTTAAATAAATATGCTTAATGTAATTTATTTAACAAGGATTTTATTAATAATAAATAAAGAAGCACATAAATACAATCAATAATAAAATGACCATTATTTGTATTTTTTAAAACAATAATTATCAGTGCACAAACACATACGACATAATTGTAGGATCTCAATAAAATTTATTTCGTATTTTTATGAGGTGTATTCATTTTTTAAAGTATTTTAGTTCTGGTTATATAAAAAAAGAAAAAAGGAAATCCTAAAGGGTGGCCCAACATCTAAGCTGCGCTCTGTACGCTGTACAGAAATGGGCCGGGGCGAATTTGGCCTGTGCGCTCTGCAGATTTTTGTTTTTTCCTAAAGTAGCTGACAACGGGCCCCATCGGTCATGGACTCTTAATAGCCAAAGGTGTATGGGTTGTTCCTGGCTTTTGGATCAGCTCATATCCGATGGCTAGGGATCCATATTCTTCCCAGAGCCAACACTCAGCCTGGCAATGGCCATGGCGCACGGGAGGAAGGGGAGAGGCTCACCAAGGGTTGTTTCGGCAGCAGTGGACGACGTTGAGGGGCAGCGGAGCTTCAAGTTGGCGAGGGCGTTCTATTTTTGACGAAAACGGCTGCGGAAGACGTCGGGACCGTTGCCCGGCTTGGGGTAGCCGACGGGCCATGGCGTCGCCTCCGGGCTTCTCCTTGTTGGCGGCTCCTTACCGGTGAAGGCTCCAGCGTGGGGAAGAGAGGGGGCGGCGTGCCTCGCCGGCCCTCTCCTCCTCCTGCTTCTTCCTCCTCCTTCCCCCTAATCCTCTTCTTCTCATGTCTTCTTCTTCTTTCTTCATATCTGGACGAGCGGAGTGGTGTGCTGTGTGCGGAACGCTAGAGTGGCTCGGGTGTGGAGGAATGGGGCGTCCTGTGCAGCCCTTATATAGGCGTGGGGAAGGTGCTGCAATATGGGGAGGGGAAGGCGTGCGCGGGATGGAGCGCTACAACGGGCGGGAGCGCCACACTGTCGATCCACATCGTCTTCACGGACTGGGCATCGAGGGCGGTGGAGAGAAGAGGAGAGGGACGACGGCGGGTACAATCCACCCTGGACATCGCCAGCCACATCACGGCCACTGATTGGTGGTACAATTTGCGCTGGCAAGGCCATGTCGGCAATCCGTGCGCTCTCACATGGATTGGCTAGCTTCTGGCAAGGGCTGACATCACTGATGGTGTCACCGCTAGTAGGGTAGAGACAATGGCAGGTGGGGTCTCGCATCAGGGTGTGAAGTACAGAGCCTTTAGGCCACCGGCTTCGACCCAATAGGTTAGGAATTTTTTTGCTAATATTTGTTTACAAGTATTACTGTTTTTTCAAAAGTTCTACCTCCGGTTTGGTTTAAATTTGAAACGAAATATCAAACTCAAACCTCAAAAATAATTTATAAAACTCCAAGAGTATTATCCTAAGTTATTTACAATTTTTTCCGAATTTTTTTTATGTTAATAATATTATCCCTATGGTATTAGTAGCAATTAACCCAATAGCAGTTTTTAAATATTTTAATTAAATAATTTCTGTTATATAGGTGTTTTTAATTATTTAAATTATATTTATTGACATAATCAAAACTTTATGTGGCCATAAATTTATTGCTTCTATTGATATTATGATTCAATGTGGCTAATATAATATGAGGGGTGTTAGTCTAAATATTTTTCTTGGTTAAACTCTGTATCATAGCATGGAAACATAAAAGCATGGCAAGGAAAGTCTAACAAAACCAAGCAAGACAATAACAACCTTAGCAATCAAGACATGGCATAGCAATTATGACAGTTATCACATCACAACTAAGAAAGTTTTTTGTTGGCCCTAAATTTTTCCATTCTAATAAAAAGGAATGAAAAGTTGGGATGTGACTGACCTTCTCCCCTTAAAAGGAATCTCGTCCCCGAGATTCACAAGTAGTGAAGAGATGCGGAAAATCGCGCTGGAGGTAGTCCTCCCTTTCCTAGGTGGCCACTTCCTCTGTGTGATTTGTCCACTGGACCTTGTGGAACTTGATCGCGCGCTTCTGGTTGACTCGGGTGGCTTCTTCCAGGATCCGAAGCGGTGTCTCTCGGTAGGTGAGATCTTGGTTGATATCCACCATGCGTTGATCGATGTTCTTGAACACATCTGGTTTATCGGGCACCTCCAGACACTTTCGGAGCTGCGAGACATGGAAGACGTCATGCACATCAGATAGCTCGGCTGGCAGTCTCAACTGGTACGCAACTTTGCCTCGTCAGGTAATCACCTCAAATGGTCCAATGTATCGGGGTGCAAACTTCCCCTTCAGATGGAATCATTGCATGCCCTTCAGTGGGGTGACTAGAAGATACACAAAATCTCCAACTGCAAAAGTCACCTCTCGATGATTGGGGTCGGCATAACTCTTCTGTTGTGACTTAGCCTTCTTGAGACGTTCACGAATCAACTGGACTTGCTCTTCTGCCTCTTTCAGAACATTTGGCCCAAAAATCTTCCCTTTCCCGGCCTGAGACAAGTTTAGGGGCGTGCGACACTTCCTCCCATACAAAGCCTCAAATGGGGCCATTTGCAAACTCGACTGGTAGCTGTTGTTGTAGGAGAATTCTGCATAAGGGAAGCAGTCCTCCCACTTGGAACCATATGCTAGAGCACATGCGCAAAGCATATCCTCCAGTATCTGGTTCACTCGCTCGGTCTGGCCTGCAGTCTGCGGGTGATAGGCTGTGCTAAATGTGAGCTTAGTGATAAAAGATTCATGAACTTGCCTCCAGAATCCTTAGGTAAACTGGTTACCTCGGTCAGACACAATCTCCTTCGAGACTCCGTTAGACAAATGATCCTCAACATGTACAAGTCTGCCAGCTGATCTCCTCGATAGGTGGTTCGCACAGGAATAAAGTGTACTACCTTGGTGAGTCGGTCGACGATGACCCAGATAGAGTCATGACCTTATCTCGACCTCGGTAGTCCTGTGATGAAGTCCATGCCTATTTGTTCCCATTTCCACTCAGGAACTCGGAGTGGTTGCAGCAATCCCGCAGGTCTCCTAGTAATCGTTAGTCGCATCATCGTCAAATACTTGCTCCTCCAAGCCTGGCCGATTGAATAACCAGGGACAAATCCGTGAGTACATTCAAAGTACTTGCAAACCACCTAAAGAAAGAAAAAAGTTTTGTATACGAAAATAATGGGATGGCTATATGGTGGAGTTTTTCATAGGGATTTCCTAACTACTCAAAAAAATTAAGTTGGCAAAATTTTAATCATAGCAAGTTTTATTTTCGCACAATGACATTGGTTTAATCTGGTCCAACCCTTCCAACAATATCAACATCATCATCGTGATCCATAATCTCAGTACCGGGATTTCTCATCTATTCCCCACAAAGAGTGGCCTCACTAGCTGTCCATGACCGTGGAATCCTGCTACTCGAATAGTTTTCACTCTGCAGAGGTTGTACACTTTACCCACAACATTTGATACATCCGCCGTGTCATCTACGGTTCGTCATACCTCAGTATGTGATGTTCGGATAATCAACCGTAGCCTTCCACTTGCCTATCCTAGTACAGGTGATCTACCCAATGCATACATCCTGAACTGTCCGCGTGCAAGGACATGCTCCTCTTGGACCCAATCCTTCACCGTAGTAGAAGTGTAGCAAAGTTCCGTACCGACACCAAGAGTAGAGTATTTCACCCCTGACGCACCGGTAGGATACCGGCTTCTAGGCATAATCGTATAATCGTATATGAGTACACCTAACTCATATAGTCATAAGATCCCCGTCCTAAGATATGCAAGCTTCCGAAGTAGCCATGTCCCATACCAGAGTATTATGGTTGTACTGTAAGGCTAGGTTTTAGCGGCACTTATACTGATTCCCTCCAGATTTTGAATACGTTCAACGATGTTTACAAACCACAATATTGGCCATCACATCTTCTTAGATGTATGCCATCACATTAGGCTGGAGGAAGATTAACCAAATTATTATGTTGTCATTAGTTCTTTAGCAAGGCTAGGGATAGTACATAAGGAGCATTGGTGTTTAATTCATTTTTTCCCAATAGGTGAGGTATAAGGGTATGTGGTGGTTCATCTATTACAACTAGTACTATCCCAACCCAATATGATATAATAATAAGTGATACATAAACATGATATATGAAGGAAAGTAGAAGAATGTAAGACAAGGGTTTGAGTTTTGGAGGTTTGAGTATTATCCTAATTTATTAATAATTTTTAGGGAATTTTTATTGATGTTAATAATATTATCCCTATGGTATTAGTAGAAATTAACCGAATAGCAGTTTTAAATTTTTTAATTAAATACTTTCTGATATATATGTATTTTTATTTATTGTAATTATATTTTTTGACATAATCAAAACTTTATGTGGGCATAATTTTATTGCTGCTAATGTTATTATGATTCAATGTGGCTAATACAATATGAGGGGTGTTAGTCTAAATATTTTTCTTGGTTAAATTCTGTATCATAGCATGGAAACATAAAAAGCATGGCAAGGAAAGTCTAACAAACCCAAGCAAGACAATAACAATCTTAGCAATCAAGACATGGCATAGCAATTATGATCATTATTACATCACAACTAAGCATGTTTTTGTTGGCCCTAAAATTTTCCATTCTAATAAACAAGAATAAAAAGTTGGGATGTGACAAAATCGAAGGAGATCTTATGCTCTCAAGGCCAAAGGCTCACACCACTCATCTCCTTAAGCTAGTTCTAACTCCGGAGGTGCTTTAGTTGACCCCGAGAATATTGTAAGAGATCTGGCACTGATAATGAAATGGTTCAACCGCTTCCAGAGAAAGAATTCCTCTTCACCCAAGAAAAATTACTCGTCCAGGAATTCAAGAAATTTATCACAACATCAATCATCATCCAGAAACTCTTTAGCGAAGGAAAATTGTTGTTACAAATGCAAGAAGCCAGGTCACTTCATCGCTGATTGTCCTCACTGGGAATTTAACATAGATCCAAGCATTCACACAGCAACTCGTCGATCAAGTCGCACCGATCGAGCAAAAACTATGATTCGAAGAGATACGATTCAAAATCCATGAAAGAAAAGAAAGATGAGTCTGATGATGATAAGAAGAAGAAGTATCACAAGAATCGAGGGAGTTCTTCCTCGAAATCACATTCCTCTCGACGCAAGAATTCTTACCGTGCCAAGGCCTATCTGGGTAAAGAGATGAACTCTGAAGATGAAGCCTTTGGGACCAAAGCTGAATCAAACTGAATATCTGGTTCTGGTTCTGAGTTTGATGGTGTTGCTGGTCTAGCATTTGCTTCGAACAAGGCATCGAGTTCATTCTTCACCAACCAAAGCACTGAAGATGAGACTCTAGCTTTCTGCTTCATGGCCAAGGAAAAGGTGTCCTCTTCCAAGAATTCCTACGATACTTCTGATGGATCTGCTTATGAAAGTACTCTAGGATGAGCTATGCCAAACTTTCTAAAATTGCTTCTATCCAACAAGATGAACTAGATTCTCTGAGTGAAACTATTAAAAAATCTGAGACTTTGTTGATGGATGAGATTGAGAAAGGTCAAACTTTGACAAATGAGCATGCTGCTCTGAAAGAAAAGTATGATGAACTTTCCTCTCTGCATGATCATCTCTCAGTGGACTACGAGAAGCTAACCTACGAATTCCTTCAAAGGAAAATGGCTCTCGAGAAACTGAGAGAGGCTCATGAAGAGTTGGAAAATGTCAATCTCACTCTCATTGCTCAACAGGGCTCAGGTGCTAAAAATGATTCTGCTACACCTTTCTTAAGTTGTTTGGAACGAAGTACACCTAAGTCCACTTCTAAGCAATCAAAAGGAAAGGAACCTATTGTCATTGATGATACTAACCCCTTGGTCAAGGAAAATCCTGCTGTTACCAAGGAACTCCTCAGGTTGAAAGATTTATTTGATACAGGCATGTTCAAAAGTGTTCAGGGACACCAGTACCTATATGATATCCTAAAGAAGGTTCTTCTTCATAGGAATCCTTGAAAGGAAGGTGTTGGTTTCGGGAGGAAACTAAACCCTGAAGGCACCTACTGGGAGCCCATGCAGTATCCTAAAACTGTTTGGGTTCTAGCGAAAGAAAAGCCCATTGATATTGCTAATCTTTCAGGTTGCAACTGAAAAAATTGTTAAGGCTATTGTTGATGAATCACTTGATTCTGACTACAAGCTTATCAAAGATCAGTAAGGAAAGGTGTCCATTGAATTCGTTGGTACTCCTCCGAAGAATGGTTTCTATAAGTGACATATTTGGGTTCACAAATCTCTCGTAGAAAAACTTCCCCCTAACCATTCTATGCAGGGAAAATCCACGGTACCACCGAGACACTACTATTCTCTCGAGGATAGAAATGAACCTCTAGTGCCTGCATCAAATGTTCCCCAGAAGAAATACTATCGAGTAGATTGAAATTTTTATTGCCATCGTGATAATGAAGACAAAATTGCTTTTACCTACCAGTACTCTAACCTCTCACAGAGGAATTATATTTATGGTGTGCTTGATGGTCCCCCTCGCCAAAATGATCATGTTCTCTATAATACCGCTGCTTCATCTAGTACCTCCATGCCTTCTCAGTCACTTGCTCATTTGTGGGTGGTTAAGAAGAACTAATTCTTCTGCAGGGCTATGTGTCTGGTGGATCTAAATGGGTCATGGACAATGGTTGCACTAATCATATGACCGGAGACAAAGAGTTGTTCACCAAAGACAAACTTACTGAATCTTCACAGAGATATATTACCTTCGGTGACAATAACAAAGGAAAATAACTTAGTTTGGGTAAGGTTGCTATATCGAAGGATAAGCATATTGACAAAGTTATGCTTGTTCAATCTCTCGGATATAATCTTATGTCTATATCGAAACTTTGTGATATTGGTATGCTTGTACTGTTCCCTGCTTCTCGTTGTGTTGTGTTTTCACATGATGATTATTCTTTCGTGTTCGAAGGATATCGCAAAGGTGATCTTTATATTGTCGATTTCTCTTCGGGTCCTGCTGTATCCACATGCTTAATGGCTAAGGCTACATCTGGATGGCTATGGCATAGAAGACTTGGTCATGTAGGGATGAAAAATATTCAAACTCTTATATCGAAGAAAAATATCGTTGGTACTAAAAATTTGAAGTTAGAGAAAGATCGTCTATGCAATGCTTGTGAAGCAGGAAAGATTGCCAGGAAACATCATTCAGCAAAGACTATCATGACTACTAGTCGTCCTCTTGAATTGCTTCATATGGATCTATTCGGTCCTCCAAATTATGCTAGCCTTGGAGGTAACAAGTATGGTCTCGTTATTGTTGATGATTTCTCTCGTTATACTTGGATTTTCTTTTTAGATCACAAGAGCAAAGTTGTCGAGATCTTAAAAACTTTCGCTAGAGAGCGTAGACCGTGTACGAACTATCTCTCAAGCATATCAGAAGTAATAATGGTACAAAATTAAAAAATACTCATATCGAAGAATTTCTTGATGAATATGGCTTTACTCATGAATTCTCTGTTGCTTATACACCGCAACAAAATGGTATGGTCGAGAGAAAGAACCGAACTCTTATTCAAATGTCCAGAACAATGCTTGCTGAATACAAAACAACTATCAGGTTCTGGGAGAGGAAATTAAAACTACATGCCATATCATCAACAAGGTTTATCTACACAAGTTCCTGAAGAAAACTTCACATGAGCTTATCACTAGTAAAAATACAAATATATCATATCTTAAGGTATTTGGTGCTCCATGCTATATCAAAGATATGAATTATAGCTCCAAAATTTCCCCTAAGGCTCACGAAGGTTTTCTTATTGATTATGGTTCGAATTCTCACACTTACAGAGTGTACAACTCTCATCTTGGCAAAGTTGTCGAAACTGTAAATGTTAGATTTGATGAAACTAACGGCTCTCAAAAGGAGCAATTACCTCTTAACCTACATGAACCACCTTAGGATGAAGTGATCAGGTCAATGGCAATTGGAGATATGTCATGTTAAAGGAACTGCTCGACAAGTCATCAGGGTTGGTGATGATCCAATGTTCCCACACATAGCCCGGGGCGCTGGAGATCAACAGCCTGAAGACAGCGAAGAACAAGATGAAGAAGAACTCATGAACGAAGAAAATGCTCAACCCGAAGGAGAAGCTGAACCCGAAGGACAAGCTGATCCCGAAGGAGATGCTAACCGCGAAGGTCAAGCTGATCCCGAAGGAGAACCTAAGCCATAAGGAAATGAAGTGGAACTTTCTCGAGTCCGAAGAAGAGTGGACGTCGACTCAATTCTCGAAGAAATTTGTCAACCAGGTCGCCCCACCACTCTCTCTCGTACTCGTTTGGATAACTTCTATGGAAATTTCTCGTTTGTCTCCATGCTAGAACCATCGAAATTTGATGAAGCTATGAAGGACTCAGACTGGATGACTGCTATGCTCGAAGAACTTAATCAATTCGAGAGAAATAAAGTCCGGTCCCTTGTCGAAAAACCTGATCTCAAGAAGCATAATATCATTGGTACTAAATGGATTTTTCGCAACAAGCAAGATGAAGACGGTATAGTGGTAAGGAATAAAGCTCGACTGGTTGCACAAGGTTACACCCAAATTGAAGGTATTGATTTTGGTGAGTCCTATTGTGACGCCCCCAAAATCAACCCGTGTACAGTAATCATACACGCAGGGTACACGGCTGAGATTAGGGTGCCACGGTGAGAATATCACAGCACAACACTAAACACAAAAGGATAAACAAATATGTTACAATACCAGGGATCACGAGGATCCGAATACATAAGTCATACAAGCCATAATATCTGAGTACAGACATAGTTAGTCAAGTTTTGCCTTAAGAAGGCTAGCACAAAACACATCAGAGATACAGATCGAAAAGGCGAGGCCTCCTGCCTGGGATCCACCGAACTACTCCTGGTCGACGGGGAACTCGACGTCGTAGTAGTCGCCTCCGGGGTACTCCTTCTCCTGGGCTCCAACGTCGACTAAGCGGCCGATCAGGCAAAGCGAAAAATGGAAATAAAGCAAAGGTGAGTATCTAACATACCGGCGAGTCTTACGTCCGCTACTAAGCATTATGCATTGTATCAACGGAAAGAAGAGGCTGTATATAGTGGACAGCAAGATATAAATCAGGATAAGGGTAAGAATCTAGGCCTATCGAAGACTAACATCTTCCAACGATGTCTTGCAGCATGAGGTAAGAATCAGCCAACAGTTTATGTAAAGCATAAAGTAACAATGCAGCAGAGGTTGCTGCAGCATTGTATAATAATAAGTTGTAATAATTAACAATTCCTCCGAGTTCCCTCCTAGACTCCCCTAGGAGGAAGCAAACCCGGAACCATACAGTTTAATAGTAATAGTCTGTAGTGGTAAGATCCAGCTTGAGCATAAAGCGTCCTGTTACCGTGGACACGGCTATTCGAATAGATTAATCTTCCCTGTAGGGGTGCACTTGTGTTACACTACACGCATGGATCTCTAGGGTGGCGTACACCTTGTTAGGGAATGCCCCACCGAGGCTATCCGACACTCCGTATACCATCTTTCAAACTCAACAGAGAGGCCAACCGCCAGTCTAAATCCTAAGTACGCCGGGCCTTGGACCCCAACCCGAACGTACTCCTGCACGGTGCGTGGCTGGCAGGTGAAGTTAAAGCAAATCCAAATAAGACACCACCGCGCGAGAAAATAAGACAACACCACTTCCCGGCAATCAGCCCGCAGTATTGCTGACGTCTGAAGAGTCCTCGGACGACACTACGAAGCAGAGGAGCCCATAACTCGTAATTCCCACGGGTAGGTAGTGCGTACAGTGCATATAGCCAACTCAAGACATTCACTGAACCATTAGTCATTTTATTAACTTGCGGGACAACCGTTATCGTTGCCTCGACTTAACTGACCCGCGGACAACGACAACAGCCAGGACCACCAGTACATCGGTGCCTCCCCTGTCGTCCCACCAAGTCTCAGCGGTTACCAACAAGGTGAACCATCTCCTTACCTTGTCTCGCGTGTGCTCCTGGAGGAGCTCGACTTTCGTGGTTTGGTAACTCTCGCGGCCAACGATCAGGGGCAAAGCACAACGATACACTGGTCGTACCCTCCCTGTCGTCCCGTCGCAATACCACTCACGGGCACCGTTGGGTCGCCCGACTTCTTACCTGAAGGAAAACCGTTGCTCAGGTACCTAGAGCGGATATACATAGTCAACAACGAGTGGAGTACAAGGATCACTCCTCAATAGCTCACACTTGATGGTGGCTCGGCAGAGCCGAGGTAGGGGGTCTGAGGCGGTGTCTGCATTGTACCGTACCTGTGCAGTTATAATATTTGTATCCGCATTCACTCCCCTGAGTGATTGTCGGGACACGGGGTTAGCGTATGCAAGTCCCGCTACGACATAGTCATATGGAGAGCCGAGAACCGTACCCACTTGTCTAAGCAGACAAGGCCAAGCACAGAACGTTCTCCGAAAGAATCGTACGTGAGGGGCATCCCATCCAGGCCGGATGATCAACTGAGATGGTTCCTCATCGTCCGCACACAAGTCTAATGATATGGATGATGAACTCCCATATTCAAAGACAAGTCGCCTCAACCATACTATCGACTATCTCATAACTCTTACATAGACTTACGAGGTCTCGAAAACCCATACAAAGACATGCATGTTATAAACATACACGCAGCACACATGCCTTGTATGAACAGTAGGTATCATTGCAATTCTCTACAAAGTATACATTTTATTGATAACTCTTACAGAGTGCACACAGAGATCACAAGTATGTGATCCAACATTACAATACAAGCGGAAGCAAAGTATGTCTGAGTACAGACAAGTTTAACAAATGGCTTAAGAAGCCTTATTTAAACACAATCCCTCCACGAGGGGACCAGTCGTCTGACTGGGACTAGACTAGCTTGATCTTCAGTCGTCCAACTCGATGAAGAAGCCACCTTCGGGGTCAGTGGGTTCATCTAAAACATAGATTAAGAAAACGTGAGTACAAAGTCGTACTCAGCAAGACTTACATAGGAGCTTTACTACTCATACACATGTATCAAGGTAAAGGGAGGTGGGGTTTCACTTGCAGAAGTGCCAACTTTGACTTGGCTAGTCCTGAACTACGAGTACCAGACTTGAGGTAAGAATCGTACACGAGTCCACTACTTTCTCCAACCAATTACACCACTATGGTGCCTTCCTCGACTTCCCACGAGAAAGCACGCCATAGCACTCACACTTATCTTGGTGTGTTTTAGAAGTATCCAGTTCATGTTGTCTAATAATCAAGCTAAGCCTTCCAAGCAGTCCATAACCGCGGACGCGGCTATTCGAATAGTTTTGTTAACCCTACACACACATGAACATCGGTTACCGCCTTTGTACTCGACACCGTTCAAGAAGTGTCTGCGAGGATGCTCACCACAACTGTTACCTCATAGCCAATCTAGTCCGAGAAAGCCGCCTACCTAGGTTGGCTACCACTATCGTGAACCCGGCCGGTTTACCGAAGTGGACCCAAGTGATGTGTGCGTGGTGCATAAGCCGGTCTCGGGTGAGCCGTTCTCTCACTTAGCACCCAGGCCACAAACCTACCAGAACTCCGAACTATTGCGACATCTGGACATCGAAAGGGATGAGTTAGTAAGCTGAGAGGGGTCAGTGAGCGCAATGTGTGGTTGTACTCTTCATCTTGGATCACCACACAAGAACTCGGACTTAGGGCGTTGTTCAACGAGACAACCCACCGTGTACTCCTACACAGCCTCTCATCGTTGACCTTGTATTAGGGTAGATTCACCAACACCTTTCCACCAACATCATCATGATCACTACCATCCCGACTCACATAACAGTAACATCATTGTATCACTCTAAGCATGCAATAAGCAGTAACAATTGCAGGGGCCACATGATATCAATCAACTCCTACATTTGCTAGGATTGTGGTATTCCCACTACTGTGACAAATGATAGGTCATGCAAAGGAATGGGTTCATCTATGCGGTAGAAATGTAGCATGGTAATCATCCTATACAATGCATAAGCGAGACATGAGAGGGAAGTGGGATTTTATCGACATGATCAATGGGGGTTTGCTTGCCTTGCTGACGAGGTTCGGGTTCTGGGTCTTCAACGAAGGGGAAGCCTCCTGCTCCGGTTCCACCTCTACTCGACAAACAACAAACAAGGTAGCAAAGTAAATACAATGCACAATCACATGGTTGAAGGTTGAAACTTTATGTATATGCTTTGATGTGTAAAGCAATTCCATTTAAATGGAGTATATTGAAAATTGAATTGCAAATTCAAACTCCAATTTGAATTCAAACTTAGCCAAGTTACATGTGACATTGTTTGATCAATTTGAAATGAGTATGATATGCCTCTGATGTGTGTTTGAAATGTAGCATGTTGCCATGGTTCAAGTTGCAAAAACTTTTGAATTGAATTTGATTTAATTCCATTTAAATCAAATAGCAAATGCTACTGATCACCTTTTAAATTCAACTAAAACAAAGTTGAAATTTGGATATTTGGATAGCTTATTTTCTCCTGATCATTTTTCATATATTATTTGTCCAATTTGGAGTTAATATGAATTTTCTATGAATTTCCAAAGTTTGGGCTATTTTCTGGATTTTCTGGAATTTATTTAAATCATTTCTAATTTTCTGGAAATTCATTTACTGCGTCATGCTTGCGCAAGGATGACGTCAGGGGGGGCTGACGAGTGGGCCAACCCTGTCAGTGGGTCTGGGGTTAATCCCCGTTTAATTAAACTGACATGGGGGGTTAAGGGGGCCAGGGCCCCACCTGTCAGTGACTTGGGGCCAAATAACCAGGGGTTTAGCCCCTAATTAAGTGGACACGTCGGCAGCTGCCAGCGTTGAGCCGCCGGTGACCTGCATCCGCGGCGGCGCTCCACTGAAATGGCGCTCCCAGCCACCATTTGGCACGGGGAGAGCATGGGACTGCTCCTCGAGCTCGTCTGCGTCTCGTGGTGAACACGGGGGACCCTGGGGGGCACTGGAGCTATGCCGGCGACGACCTCCCGCGGCGGCCGTGGCTCGGTATGAGGCGGCGCATCGGCTAGGCGCACATCCTTGGCCATTCGCTGCGCCGTTCGACTCCTGGAGGCTCCAGGAGCACTAAGGACAACTCGCAGAGGTCTTTGGAGCACGGAAGCGAGCTCGTGCTTGGCCATGGCGGCGGCTGAGCTCGGCTTCCATGGCGGACGGGCTAGACTGCGAGGGAAGACGAGGGAGCAGAGGGGAAAATCTCACCGGAGTACGGGGAGATCGATGGTGCAGTCAAAGGAGGCGGGGAGGTTCAGGGGACCGGGAATCGACGACGACGAGCTTCGGGGTCCCGCGGCGGCTCGGGGACGATTCCGTCGGCTTGAAGGCGAATCAGCTCCCGATCTTGGCAAGGTGATGAAGACGACGGCGGTGAACACAATGGACACGATGGCGCTGTGTCTTGACGTTGATGGCCGCGCAGGAACGGCGGCGCGCTCTGCAGCAGTGCTCGGGCGGCGACGAAATCGGGCGAGGGAGACGGGGAGGGTGTTAGTGGAGTGGGGGAATGGAACGGGAGGGCTTCTGGGCGTCTCCAGGCGTGAGGAGGTGGCGCGGGAGAAGCAGGAGGTGGCCAGGGGCTCGTCGGCGGCCACGGCATGGTCTCCACGCAGCTCCCTGCGTACTGGCCTGGGGAAGACGACAAGGGAGTGCGGGCTGGGCTGGGCCAAAAAGGCCAGGGGGGACTAGTCGGGCTTCTTTGCCTAGGTAAGCTTCTGTTCTTATTTTCTATTTCTTTTTTTGACTTTTGTTTTGGTTCTGCCAAAAAAATAGCAAACAAATTTATAAAATGCTGAAACTTTTTACATGGCCTCAAAATAATATGGACTAGCCACTTAGAAAGTTTGGCACTTTTTAAAATTCAAATAATTTGAATCTCAACTCAAATAGGGGTTCTTGATTAAATCCAAGGCAATTTTTGAATATTTGAAAAATCCATGAGCATGGGGTGGGTCCCACATCACTTGATATGTGATCACACTCATTTATAAACTTTTCAAAATTCTAACATGAATTTTTGGAGAAGATTTTTATCTGGCCTTTTGAATTAATTCATCTGGGGGGTTCCTTCTCCCATTTTGCTTTTGATTTTGATTTCAATGATTTCTTTTGAAAATTTTAACATGATGCAAGGTTACTTTGATCCTAGCACATTACCTAACAGAGGGTTCTGACAACTCGCCCCCATTCAACAGAATCTCGTCCCGAGATTCAGAAGTCTGCGGGAGGAAGGTGGGGTACTCGGCACTGAGACGGTCTTCTCTTTCCCACGTAGCTTCTCTCTCAGAGTGGTGTGACCATTGCACTTTCAGAAACCTAATCTTCTGACGACGAGTGACACGCTCTGCGGAATCAAGAATACGAACGGGGTATTCTCGATAAGAAAGGTCATCTTGGAGATCAAGCGTTTCATGGTCGACTTCGCGGATGGGGTCCTTGAAGCAACGCCTGAGTTGGGACACATGGAATACATCATGTACTCGGGAAAGGTGCGGGGTAGTTCAAGTTGGTAGGAAACTTCTCCACGTTTAGCAAGAATGCGGAAAGGTCCGATGTAACGTGGGGCCAACTTGCCTTTGATACCGAAACGTTGGGTTCCCTTCAGAGGAGTAACCCGTAGGTAAGCCTTCTCATCCAGATTGTAGCTCTCTTGCCTATGATGACGATCATAGTAGCTTTTCTGTCGAGACTGGGATCCTTTCAATTGATCACGAACAATGCGAACTTTCTCTTCTCCTTCCTTGATCATATCCGGTCCAAAGAATTGTCTTTCACCGGTTTCTGACCAGTTTAAAGGTGTTCGACATCGTCGTCCATAAAGGAGTTCAAAAGGAGCCATGTTCAGACTAGATTGAAAACTATTGTTATAAGCAAATTCGGCGAATGGTAGAGACTTCTCCCAATTCTTTCCGAATGAGATAACACAAGCTCTGAGCATGTCTTCAAGAATTTGGTTAACCCTTTCGACTTGACCGCTAGACTGAGGATGGAAAGGTTGAAGTGTACCAGCAGGTCTTTGATGTTCTGCCTTAATGCGACGACAAACATCACATTCGGCAAAATATTGAGCAATGTCTCTCTTCATCCTAGTCCACCAAAATCTCTGGCGTAGATCTCGGTACATTTTAGTGCTACCGGGATGAATCGAGAGGGGTGTGTCATGGGCTTCCTTGAGGATGAGTTGCCTCAGTTCCCTATTCTTAGGTACTACCAAACGATTTCCAAAGAATACCGTCCCTTTGCTATCTGTGGAGAAACATTTAGCAACTCCGCTAGCAATGTTCTCCTTGATCCGGCTAACACCTCGTGCACGCCTTTGGGCAACTATGATTTGATCCTCAAGAGTTGGTTTCGCCACCAAGGTAGAAAGATAGCCATGAGGAACAATCTCAAGATTAAGCTTGCGAAATTCCTCATGAAGAAGTGGTTGATACTGTTGTAACATGAGGTTGTTACAATACGACTTACGACTTAGTGCATCAGCCATGACATTGGCTTTGCCTGGGGTGTAAGAAATTCCTACGTCGTAATCTTTTATCAACTCAATCCAGCGTCTTTGCCTGAGATTAAGATCTGGCTGGGTGAAAATGTATTAGAGGCTTTGGTGGTCGGAATAGATCTCACAACGATTACCAAGGAGGTAATGTCTCCAAGTTGTTAGGGCATGAACTACGGCAGCGAGTTCAAGGTCATGGGTAGGATAGTTCTCTTCATGTGGCCGCAACTGGCGTGAAGCATAAGATACCACATGTCTATCTTGCAGAAGTATGCATCCTAACCCTTGCCGTGATGTGTCACAGTAGATCTCAAAATCCTTTTTGGTGTCTGGAGGTGCAAGTACGGGTGCAGAAGTCAACCTTCTTTTTAGCTCTTGAAAGCTTTCCTCGCACTTGGGAGTCCATAGGAATTTATTATCTTTCTTGGGGAGTTCAGTTAGAGGCTTTGCAACTTTAGAAAAGTTTTCTCGACGAAGCGACGACAGTAGCTGGCTAGGCCAACAAAACTCCTAACTTGCTTAACCGATTCAGGTGGAGTCCAGTCAAGGACGGCCTGAACTCTCTCGGGATTCACAGCAATGCCTTTTGTAGAAATCACGTGGCCTAAGTAGGTCACTTCTGGTAGCCAAAATTCACAGTTGGAGAATTTAGCATACAGGCGATGCTCTCTAAGTTTCATCAATACCAGCCTTAGGTGTTCGACATGTTCTTCTTCGTTCTTCGAGTAGATGAGAATGTCATCGAGATAAACCACAAAAAATTTATCTAAGTACTCCATGAAGATCGAATTCATCATGCGTGAGAAAGTGGCGGGGGCATTGGTTAAACCAAAGGACATGACGGTGTACTCGTAAAGACCATAACGAGTAGTAAAAGCCGTTTTGGGAATGTCCTCGTTTCGGATCTTGATTTGATGATAACCTAATCTCAAATCCATCTTGGAGAAGAAAGAGGATCCTGCAAGTTGATCATAAAGATCATTGATCCTAGGCAATGGGTACTTGTTCTTTATCGTCGCTAAATTTAGCGGGCGATAGTCTACGCACATCCTTTCTGTTCCATCTTTCTTCGTTACGAACAGAACGGGGCAACCCCATGGCGATGAGCTAGGGCGGATGAAGCCTTTTTCCAACAAAGCCTCCAGTTGGGTTTTAAGCTCAGCTAACTCACGTGGGGCCATTTTGTATGGGCGTCTAGAAATTGGTGCGGTTCCTGGCACAAGATCCACTATAAACTCTACACATCTGTCGGGTGGCATGCCCGGCAGCTCTTCAGGAAAGACATCCGGAAAGTCACGAACCACCGGAACATCTTCAAGGTCGGGAAGGGGAAGTACATTCAAAGAATGCACTTGGGTTCTTGTTCTGGGTGAGGTATAGTTGACTGTCTTGCTTGAAGGGTGGGTGAGTTTCACTGATTTGCCTTTGCAATCCAGGTAGGCATTCTGTCTTGATAGCCAATCCATGCCAAGGATGACATCAATGTCTGAGGACTTGAGGGCTATGAGTGAAGCAAGGAATACTAAACCCTCAATTGCAATTTGATTACCATGGCTTACTCTATTAGTTTGCCATCTTGACCCTGGAGTTTGAACAATCATTGGGGTGGACAATTCAACAAAAGATAACTCATGACGAAGTGCATAACTTTCAGACATGAATGAATGAGATGCTCCTGGGTCGAAAAGAACGGAAGTAGGAACATAATTGACTGGGAGCGTACCAAGAATGACGTTAGTGGTGTCGTCAGTCTCTTCGGTGGCAATCTGGTTCACACGTCCATGAGTGGCGGGAGGAGCGGGTTTGGTGGTGTAGACCTTCTGGGGTGGCTTGCCACGACCATTGTTGTTGCCTCCAGCATGGGGTGGAGCATTCTGATTCTGGAGCTGGTTCTGGGGACACTCACGAGAGTAGTGGCCTGCCTGACCACACTTGTAACAGGCTCCAAAGACAGTGCGTGCAGCTGGGTTGTTTGGTGGGGCTGGGTGGAACTGAGTTGGTGGACGAGGCGCCACATAGGATGGCCTCGGTGGGTTGTTCTGGCGGAACATACTGTTGGGGATCCAGATCTTGCGCTTCTGAGAGCCGGAACTGGATGAACCATCGTCTCTAGGGTGTTTGCAGAAGTCATTGGGGGTGTTCATGTCCTCTGCCTTGATGGCCTTGTTGACAAGGACCTGGAAGGTGGCAAAGTCATGTAGGTTGAGCTCACGACGGAGTCCAGAATTTAGTCCACGACAGAACCTCTCTTGCTTATTTGCGTCGGTGGAGACTTCTTCAGTAGCATAGCGAGCCAGTCGGTTGAACTCACGACTAAACTCATCAACAGTCCTTCGGCCTTAGGTGAGGTTGCAGAACTCCTCACGCTTGCGGTCCATAAGACCCTTGGGAATGTGGTGCTCGCGGAAAGAAGTGCAGAATTCATCCCAAGATGCGGGCGGTCCAACGGGACGCATGTTCAGGAAGTTCTCCCACCAAGAGCTAGCTGCACCCTCAAGGTGATAGGTGGCATAGCTGACATTGTCGCCATCTGCAACATTGCCTTCCTGGAGCTTCCTCTCGATGCTGCGAAGCCAGTCATCGGCGTCAAGGGGCTCGGTGGAGTAACTGAAAACCGGGGGATGAAGCCGGATGAAGTCGTTTAGGGACACCAACTCGTTGCGCTGCTGAGTGGTGTTGCGAGCAATGACCTCCAGCAGATGGTGAGAGTCTCGGCGGTTCCTCTCAACCTCCATCAGAACCTGAGCCATCGTGGGTGGGGGTGGAAGGTTGCCTTCCTCTTGGTCATTCCCACGACCTTGGTTACGACCAAGCTGGCCACGGGTTCCTTGAGACATCCTGAAGGTGAAAACCAAAGTCAAGCAGAGTTTATTTGAAGAGTCTAAACAAGGTATTGAAGTACTGGAAGGATTACAGAGCAAAGGAAGTAATCATCTTGACAACATGGTGATAAAAGCATACAAGCCATATATTCACAAGCTGTCATACAAACCATACATCGTTTTAGTACAAGCACCAAGCTAATACAAACGTGATGAAGATGATACATCCTTCAGAGGCACTCTGACTTCCTATACAATATTTATCTAAGCCTCTGGAACTTAGAACACCTTGCGTACAATATACTAAGATACTACTACATCCTCACTAAGTAAGACCACAGGCGGTCTCACTCATCTCCATCTCCATAGTAGTCCTCGTAAAAGTTACCCGCGTATCCCGGTAGCTGAAGGTGACCATCGGAAAACACGGAGGCCTGTAGACCCTGATATCCATTTGGGCAAGGATGGGGCCTAGGACCCGCGTAGGGTGGAAGCAGAGGACCACGGGGTGGAAAAATGCCTCCAATCTCGGGCCAAGCAACTCGAGAAGTCATCTGAGTCCTCACAGGGTAGATAGCGTCATACTCGACTGATCCAACACTCACGAAGGGTGCCAAGAGTGTAAGTGCTCGATACAGACGAACACGGGTGGCGTGAAGCTCGAAACGGAGAGCGCGTGCATCACGATCTCGATCACAAGCAAACCCAGCAGTCATCTGAAGTACTGGATCTTCTGCAGAGTGATCTGAGTAGAGTCCGGTGTAATATCCCTCTTCTCCTGGAAGTGCAGCAGGGATATAGCGGAACGAGGTCTCTCTCAGCATAGTGTGCTCCTCTCTCAGCAGGGTAATGCATGAATATGCAGCATCCTGCACAACCATGTTCTTAGTCATGCCAATGCCATGTCCAAAGTGGATAGACTGAGTGACTCCAAGGTGGTGCGGGTAGATCCTGACAATGCAGTGTATCTGGGTCTGGTTGAAGTCAAGGAACTGCTCCTCAACTGTGTACTCAGGATACCATCGATATCCCACATAGGACATCATCTCGATCAACGTGGCGCGTTGGCCACGCACACCGAGGCACCTGGTCAAACGAACAATCTGCCGAGGGGGAAGATCTGCCATCTGAAACAGAGAGAAGGAGTTTGCAAATGCATCAGATTATAAGATAAACCTGGAATGACTCGGACAGCATAACGGTTGTAATTGTAAGAAATGACAATTTCTTCCAACATGGAAAACAACGCTTACATACGATGTAATAATTCAGGGAGCATAACCACTCTAACCAACCGATCACAGCCTTCCTACGGCTACAAGGAAGCAAACAACGAGATGTTCTAATCAGACAGAGGTGAGCCTAGTCCTATCTTCCCGTAGAATAATATGAGGGTGACTCATAACTCAGAACGATGAGGGTAAGGAGAAAAAATAAGCCTTACGTTGTTCCCTTATATACCCAGTGTAACTATATAACTATAGAAGGCTAGACTCGACTTCGGCCAAGGCTACTAGTACTACAGTTAGTCCTGCTCTGATACCAAGTCTGTCGAGACCCGGGGTTAGCGTATGCAAGTCCCGCTACGACATAGTCATATGGAGAGCCGAGAACCGTACGCACTTGTCTAAGCAGACAAGGCCATGCACAGAACATTATCGGAAAGCATCGTACGTGAGGGGCATCCCATCCAGGCCGGATGATCAACTGAGATGGGTCCTCATCGTCCGCACACAAGTCTAATGATATGGATGATGAACTCCCATATTGAAAGACAAGTCGCCTCAACCATACTATCGACTATCTCATAACTCTTACATAGACTTAGTCCAGCCCGATCACTTAGTCTGGGGCTAGGGCGGGCTCGATCATACCACAAAGTGTGCACGAGACGGAGTCTCGAACAATCGCATCGCGATGCCCCAAGCTGCGCACATCTAAGGGCCACTTGGTGTATGAAAGACCGCCAGCCAGATCACAACTAAGGTCTCGAAAACCCATACAAAGACATGCATGTTATAAACATACACGCAACACACATGCCTTGTATGAACAGTAGGTATCATTGCAATTCTCTACAAAGTATACATTTTATTGATAACTCTTACAGAGTGCACACAGAGATCACAAGTATGTGATCCAACATTACAACACAAGCGGAAGCAAAGTATGTCTGAGTACAGACAAGTTTAACAAATGGCTTCAGAAGCCTTATTTAAACACAAGCCCTCAACGAGGGGACCAGTCGTCTGACTGGGACTAGACTAGCTTGATCTTCAGTCGTCCAGCTCGATGAAGAAGCCACCTTCGGGGTCAGTGGGTTCATCTAAAACATAGATTAAGCAAACGTGAGTACAAATTCGTACTCAGCAAGACTTACATAGGAGCTATACTACTCATGCACATGTATCAAGGTAAAGGGAGGTGGGGTTTCACTTGCAGAAGTGCCAGCTTTGACTTTGCTAGTCCTGAACTACGAGTACCAGACTTGAGGTAAGAAGCATACACGAGTCCACTAATTTCTCCAACCAATTACACCACTATGGTGCCTTCCTCGACTTCCCACGAGAAAGCACGCCATAGCACTCACACTTATCTTGGTGTGTTTTAGAAGTATCCAGTTCATGTTGTCTAATAATCAAGCTAAGCTTTCCAAGCAGTCCATAACCGCGGACGCGGCTATTCGAATAGTTTTGTTAACCCTGCAGGGGTGTACTGCTACACACACATGATCATCGGTTACCGCCTTTGTACTCGACACCGTTCAAGAAGTGTCGGCGAGGATGCTCACCACAACTGTTACCTCATAGCCGATCTAGTCCGAGAAGCCGCCTACCTGGGTTGGCTACCACTATCGTGAACCCGGCCGGTTTACCGAAGTGGACCCAAGTGATGTGTGCGTGGTGCATAAGCCAGTCTCGGGTGAGTCGTTCTCTCACTTAGCAGCCAGGCCACAAACCTACCAGAACTCCGAACTATTGCGACATCTGGATATCGAAAGGGATGAGTTAGTAAGCTGAGAGGGGTCAGTGAGGCCAATGTGTGGTTGTACTCTTCATCTTGGATCACCACACAAGAACTCGGACTTAGGCGGTGTTCAACGAGACAACCCACCGTGTACTCCTACACAGCCCCTCATTGTTCACCTTGTATTAGGGTAGATTCACCAACACCTTTCCACCAACATCATCATAATCACTACCATCCCGACTCACATAACAGTAACATCATTGTATCACTCTAAGCATGCAATAAGCAATAACAATTGCAGGGGCCACATGATATCAATCAACTCCTACATTTGCTAGGATTGTGGTTTGCCTACTACTGTAACAAATGATAGGTCATGCAAAGGAATGGGTTCATCTATGCGGTAGAAACGTAGCATGGTAATCATCCTATACAATGCATAAGCGAGACATGAGAGGGAAGTGGGATTTTATCGACATGATCAATGGGGGTTTGCTTGCCTTGCTGACGAGGTTCGGGTCTGGGTCTTCAACGAAGGGGGCAGCCTCCTGCTCCGGTTCCACCTCTACTCGACAAACAACAAACAAGGTAGCAAAGTAAATACAATGCACAATCACATGGTTGAAGGTTGAAACTTGATGTATATGCTTTGATGTGTAAAGCAATTCCATTTAAATGGAGTATGTTGCAAATTGAATTGCAAATTCAAACTCCAATTTGAATTCAAACGTAGCCAAGTTACATGTGACATTGTTTGATCAATTTGAATCATTTTGAAATGTGTATGATATGCCTCTGATGTGTGTTTGAAATGTAGCATGTTGCCATGGTTCAAGTTGCAAAAACTTTTGAATTGAATTTGATTTAATTCCATTTAAATCAAATAGCAAATGCTACTGATCACCTTTTAAATTCAACTCAAACAAAGTTGAAAGTTGGATATTTGGATAGCTTATTTTCTCCTGATCATTTTTCATATATTATTTGTCCAATTTGGAGTTAATATGAATTTTCTATGAATTTCCAAAGTTTGGGCTATTTTCTGGATTTTCTGGAATTTCTTTAAATCATTTCTAATTTTCTGGAAATTCATTTACTGTGTCATGCTTGCGCAAGGATGACATCAGGGGGGGGGCTGACGAGTGGGCCAACCCTGTCAGTGGGTCTGGGGTTAATCCCCGTTTAATTAAACTGACAGGGGGGGTTAAGGGGTCCAGGGCCCCACCTGTCAGTGACTTGGGGTCAAATAACCAGGGGTTTAGCCCCTAATTAAGTGGACACGTCGGCGGCTGCCGGCGTTGAGCCGCCGGTGACCTGCAGCCGCGGCGGCGCTCCACTGAAATGGCGCTCCCAGCCACCATTTGGCACGGGGAGAGCATGGGACTGCTCCTCGAGCTCGTCTCCGTCTCGTGGTGAACACGGGGGACCCTGGGGGGCACCGGAGCTACGCCGGCGATGACCTCCCGCGGCGGCCGTGGCTCGGTATGAGGCGGCGCATCGGCTAGGCGCACGTCCTTGGCCATTCGCTGCGTCGTTCGACTCCTGGAGGCTCCAGGAGCACTAAGGACAACTCGCAGAGGTCTTTGGAGCACGGATGCGAGCTCGTGCTTGGCCATGGCGGCGGCTGAGCTCGGCTTCCATGGCGGACGGGCTAGACTGCGAGGGAAGACGAGGGAGCAGAGGGGAAAATCTCACCGGAGTACGGGGAGATCGATGGTGCAGTCAAAGGAGGCGGGGAGGTTCAGGTGACCGGGAATCGACGACGACGAGCTTCGGGGTCCGGCGGCGGCTCGGGGACGATTTCGTCGGCTTGAAGGCGAATCAGATCCTGATCCTTGGCAAGGTGATGAAGACCACGGCAGTGAACACAATGGACATGATGGCGCTGCGTCTTGACGTCGATGGCTGCGCAGGAACGGCGGCGCGCTCTGCGGCAGTGCTCGGGCGGCGACGAAATCGGGCGAGGGAGACGGGGAGGGTGTTCGTGGAGAGGGGGAATGGAACGGGAGGGCTTCTGGGCGTCTCCAGGCGTGAGGAGGTGGCACGGGAGAAGCAGGAGGTGGCCAGGGTCTCTTCGGCGGTGAACACAATGGACATGATGGCGCTGCGTCTTGACGTCGATGGTCGCGCAGGAACGGCGGCGCGCTCTGCGGCAGTGCTCGGGCGGCGACGAAATCGGGCGAGGGAGACGGGGAGGGTGTTCGTGGAGAGGGGGAATGGAACGGGAGGGCTTCTGGGCGTCTCCAGGCGTGAGGAGGTGGCGCGGGAGAAGCGGGAGGTGGCCAGGGGCTCGTCGGTGGCCACGGCATGGTCGCCACACAGCACCCTGCGTGCTGGCCTATGGAAGACGACAAGGGAGTGCGGATTGGGCTGGGCCAAAAAGGCCAGGGGGGACTAGTCGGGCTTCTTTGACCAAGTAAGCTTCTGTTCTTCTTTTCTATTTCTTTTTCTGACTTTTGTTTTGGTTCTGCTAATAAAATAGCAAACCAATTTATAAAATGCTGAAACTTTTTACATGGCCTCAAAATAATATAGACTAGCCACTTATAAAGTTTGGCACTTTTTAAAATTCAAATAATTTGAATCTTAACTTAAATAGGGGCTTTTGATTAAATCCAAGGCACTGTTTGAATATTTGAAAGATCCATGAGCATGGGTGGGTCCCACATCACTTGATATGTGATCACACTCATATATAAGACTTTTCAAAATTCTAACATGAATTTTTGGAGAAGATTTTTATCTGGCCTTTTGAATTAATTCATCTGGGGGTTCCTTCTCCCATTTTTCTTTTGATTTTGATTTCAATGATTTCTTTTGAAAATTTTAACATGATGCAAGGTTATTTTCATCCTAGCACATTACCTAACAGAGGGTTCTGACAGTGATCACGGCCCGCTATCTAATCCTAGCTAACAATGCGCAGGGCTCACTACTGAAAAATGCATAATAATAATAGGCAACATAGGATAAAGGAGGTACATCAAGGGGCGACAAAAACAGGCTATGCAATTGAATAGGATTGTAACGTAGCAGCAGCAGTAACAATGCCTAGTGCAAGAAATGTACGGAAAGATAGGCGATATCTGGGGAAGAGAATGGCTCTGCTTGCCTGGAAGCTCGACGGTAGGGGTAGGGTCGTCGACGAAGTAGTCGTACTCAGCAGCGGTGTAGTCGACGGCAGCAGCGGGGTCTACCGGAGATTAAGGGTGGAAGAAACAGTAAATACACAGCAAGCATATACAAACAGATGCATGACATGACAGATGAAATGTTAATGGTGTTCTAACGCAGTGCAATGCATGTTGCTCGGAGCGGGAATTCATTTGGGGATGAACGGCCAGCTCCGGGTGATTATCGGACAAGGTGTCCGGAGGGGGGAGATATCATGCCGGAGGTGTCGTGGACATCCGACACATGTGTGGGTGGTGTATCCGGGTTAGTTTATCTATTCCGAACAACTTTCGTGTTCGAAATAAATTCATCCGGGTACTTTAGCAGTACCGGACAATTTATCGGACAGTCGGTCCGGAGGGGGACGGTTCGATGTTCGTTGTGTTAGAGGGGTGTGATATACATACGGATAAAGTTTTTGAATCTCAGTTACGGTTGAAAAGATATTGAATTTCAAAGTTTAAATCAATTTAAATCATTTTCTAGATTTGTTTTTTTAATAAACATTATCCACAGAGGGGGTTGACTGGTCAAACCTGACCAGTGGGCCCACTGGTCAGCCTCACAGTGCTAATAATCCATTTTATTAAATTAATACAGAGCCAGGGCCCACATGTCATAGACTATTAGCATTTCTATATCTTTTATCTTAATTTCTTACAGGTGGGACCCAGCTGTCAGCCTAGAAGTTTCTATTTAACTTAAAACGAAGGGTTATCTGGTGGGGCCCATATGTCAGCCCCACAGGTTACAAACTAACAGGTTTTCTCAGATTAACTTAACAGCGGGATTAACAGGGGGTATGGCCCACTGTCAGTGGTTGGTTAACAACCAGTTAACCACCTGACAGGTGGGGGCCACCTAGCAGCGACACAGGCCACCGCCGGCGAGATAGAGCTCGTCGGAGCTTGGCCATGCGCTGCGCACCGGCGACTATCTGGCTTGCGACTTGGACCATTCAAACGAGCAGACCGAGCCGCGCCGAATGGTAGGTTTGCCCTCGCCGGAATCGCGCCGGAACGACGTCGGCGACGTGATTTGGTGGCGGCCGGAATGGGCACCCATGGAAACATGCAAACCGGGGGGATTTTGAGTGCGCAACCAGGTGGAATCAAACCACAAGCTCACGGGGAGCATGACAGGGTAACTTGGCGCGTGCTAGGAGGGCTGGGAGCTCGAACTCGACATCAATGGCGACGGCCGGAGCATGCCAAAGGGGGTTTACTCCTACGGGCTTTACGGGCGTCTACGGATAGTTGGCGACGGCGGTGTTGCTCACCGGGATCACGTAGAGGGTGGCAATTGGCTCGGAGAGGGCTTGGAGCTGCCGGAGTTCGTCGGGGATCTCGCCGGAGTCGAAGACGAAAACGTTGACGGTGCGGTTGCTGTGGTGGCCCCGGCTCGATTCCTCCACGAGGAAGACGAAGTCGACGACGACGAGTTCGCTGGACACGGTGGCTGGACGAGGTGAGCTCGGTGGCCGCGCGGGTTCGAGGTGTTGGCAGGCGGCGGCTCGGGCAGTTTTTCCCAGGCGAGGGAGAGGTGAGGAGGAGGGGAAAGGGCGGGGGTGGTTGTCGAGGGGGTCGGCCGGGGTGGCCTTATCGCGTCCGCGACACAGGGGAGGTGGGGGCGGCAGGCAGAGGCGCCAGCCACGGTGGTGCCACCACGGCGAAGGGGCAGTTGACGATGGCGACGGGGGCAGGTGAGGAAGGGGAGATGGCCCGGGGTGGATGGGCTGAGGGGGTATTGCCCATGGGCGTTAGATAGGTTTTTTGTTTTCTTTATTTCTTTTCTCTTCTTTCTTTTCTGTTTCATTTGTTTTTGCTACTTTTACATTTTTGTAAAATGTTTAACATATCCCATAATCACTATTGTGTAACATTAGAGTGCTACAAAAAGTTTGGGGCCAAAAGAAATATATTTAATATTTCTTTTAAATATCTGAATGACAATTGGTGGTGTTTTGGCTGGTGTTTGAATTGTTTGAATTTGTCAGAGGCATAATAAAATACCATAACCACATGGGCATGACCGACTGATTATTTGTGATTTAATAAAAGTGGTTGTATAATTTTTTGGACAAGTTTTATCTGCACCATTATTTTTAATATCAACAAAAGGCATTTTGGATTTGATTTGATTCAAATTTGATCATGGCATGATTTAGCAACAGTAATTGTCATTAGCAAAAGGATTACTGTTACAGACAACTGAGGGTGTTACACCTATGCTCCAGTTGCTCGACTTGAATCCATTTGTTTGATGCTTGCTTTTTCAAATTTCAGTGGTACATTTATATATCAAATAGATGTCAAAATTGCATTTCATAACGGTGAAATCGAAGAAGAAGTGTATGTTATGCAGCCACCAGGTTTTGAAGACCCGAAGAATCCAGACATGGTGTACAGGTTGCACAAGGCCCTCTTTGGGTTAAAGCAAGCACCTCGTGCTTGGTATGAAACACTCAAGGATTTTGTTCTGAAGAAGGGCTTCAAACCAGGAACAACTGATCCTACTATTTTTACTCGTGCATACAAAAATGACCTTTTTGTGTGTGAAATTTAAGTCGATGATATTATCTTTGGTTATACTAACCCTGATATCAGTGAAGAATTTTCTCGAATGATGTCGAAGAAATACGACATGTCAATGATGGGTGAATTAAAGTTCTTTCTTGGACTTCAAATCCGTCAACAGAAAAATGGGACATTTATCTCTCAACACTATTAGGGAAATATCTATATATGGAACCTTATTAGTGGCGCATATATTAAGCCATGCACCACCATCTGTTAGGGGAGGCACACTGGTAAATAATGCGCCACCCATAAGCCCTTAGGGGTGGCGCATTATTTTCCAGTGTGCCACCCCTAAGAGTGGGCCAGCCTGGATGAGCTTATACGTGGCACATTCTGGGAACTGCGCCACCCCTAAGAAACTTATAGGTGGCGCATTTCCGAAATGCACCACCCATAATAGCTAAGGGGTGGCGCATTTTGGAAATACGCCACCTATAAGTTTCTTAGGGGTGGCGCATTTTGGAAATGCGCCACCCCTAAGATCTTAGGGGTGGCACATTCTCAATATGCGCCACCCCTAAGAGCTTAGGGGTGGCACATTTCCAAAATGCGCCACCACTGACTTGCAATATGCGCCACTAAATACCTGGAGCTGCCCTTCTCTACTCCTCCCCACCTACCACCTCTCATTCACTCCACACACTTCTCAAACTAGATCCACTCTTCTCACCCTAGATCTATTCGGTTTTCTCCTCCTCCCCACCTCATTTCTTCCATTTATCCATCCATACTTGGCATTAAATATACTTTGTTTCATATTAAAGTAAGTGGACCTCCTCCCCAACTCTTTTCTTCCATTTATCACCCATATACTTGCCTTTATTAGCTTGGGGTTTGTTGTATATGTGAAGCTTGGGTTTGATGTATATGTGAAGCTTGGGTTTGATGTATATGTGAAGCTTGTGGTGGTTTGATGTATATGTGAAGTGTATATGTGAAGCTTGTGGTGGTTTGATGTATATGTGAAGTGTATATGTGAAGCTAATGGTGGTTTTGATGTATATGTGAAGTGTATATGTGAAGCTTGTGGTGGTTTGATGTATATGTGAAGCTTATGGTGGTTTGATGTATATGTGAATCTTGAGTTGCCAATGTTTTGCCGAAATGTCGATTCATTTCTGTTTCAGCAAATTTCTGGCGCACTCTCCGCATGCTCCCATGCATTATTAGGAAGGTCATGCCGAATTTTTCTGGCGATGACTGTGATATATAATTGTGTTTCTCTCTCCGTGCAAGCAGGCGATCATGGTCCGCGAGATGATGAGCGATATCATCGTGTCTAGGTAGATGCAATGTGCGACAAACGACATGCTACGGAATAATAGGTCGGAAATAAGATGTCCTTGTTGAAGATGCAAACTGCAGTGCGTGACCGAGTCTGATTCTGGAATATTGCAAAGACACCTGAAGCGTAATGGTTTGATGGATGGCTACACACGGTGGATAAGTGATGAAGCTGGTGAGGAGGAGGACGTCAATGGTGGGGCGCCAGTAAATGAGGAAGGGCAACCAGACAACAACGGCGGGCGAGAAGACGAAGAGCATCCCGTACATGATCATGAAGAAGATGCGGAAGCAGATCATGTAGATCAAGATGCCGGTCATGAAGATCAAGATGCCGTACATGAGGATTCAAGCTGGGTGCGGGACCCTCATCTTCAAGAGCTGCTTGTGAAAGAGGCGTTGAACTCAAGAGGTGCAGCTAGAGAGAAAACCAAGATGGTGCAACTCGAGAAAGATGTGGTTATGAAGTTGTATGAAGGATGCAACGACGGGGTTACCCGCTTGAATGTAACACTTTGGGCTATGGAGATGAAGGCAAAACACAAATGGACCGACGAAAGATTCGATGATAACATGGCATTCTGGCATGATCGTCTTTCGAAGGGCAACACGTGCCCAACTAGTATCGCCGAGGCCAAGAAATTCCTGTGCCCTCTGATCTTCCGCACGTTAAATACCATGTCTGCATAAATGATTTTATGATCTATCGGGGTGAGGAAGAAGAGAAAACCACATGCTCGGTGTGCGGTGTTAGTCGATACAAGAGAGGGAAGAAAGTTTCTAGAAAAGTGGTATGGTACTTTCCGATCACTCCTCGTCTGCAGAGGTATTTCGTAGATCCCGAGGAAGCAAAGCTCATGACCTGGCACGCAGATAGAAAGAAGCTAAAAGAGGATAACCCGAACCCGGATCCAGAAAAGGAGGACATGCTGAGGCACCCTTCAGATGGTAGCCAATGGACTGCGTTAGACCTCGAATACCCAGATTTTGGGGAAGAACCAAGGAACCTCACGATTGGTGTGAGCGCCGATGGAGTCAATCCGTTTGGCGTCTAGAGCAACACACACAGTACATGGCTCGTGTTTTTATGCATATACATCCTTCCCCCTGGAAGTGCATGAAGAAAAAGTACATAACAATGTGTCTGCTAGTTCAAGGGCCGAAACAACTAGGTACAGACCTCAATCTGTATCTCCAGCTGTTGAAAGAGGATCTAGAAACGTTATGGAAAGATGGAGTCAATACGTGGGACGCCGCCACAAAAGAGTATTTCCCAATGAAAGTCGCGGTGATCACGACGGTGCACGACTATCTCGGATAGGGATATTTCTCAGGGCAGGTGGTCCAAGGATTCTTTGCATGCGTTAGGTGCATGGATAATACAACGTACCGCCAGCTAGCGAAAGATCCCCGATCTTCAAAAGTCGTGTTCCAGGGGTCTCGAAGGTGGCTTCCTAAGAAAAACGCATGGAGAAAACAGGGACATCTGTTCGATGGCAGCGAGGAGCTCCAAGCACCCCCAGCTCGAAGGAGTGGTAAATAAATCGATAACGTGTTGACAACTTGGAAAGAGTGCCTCGCGCCGGGGAAGAAAAAAAAGAAGACTCAGCCATTGATGAGGGTATGGAAAGCGAGGTCTGTTTTCTAGGATTTGGAATACTGGAGTCTCCTCCGCAGTCCTCATAGCCTTAATCTCATGTATATCACCAAGAACGTGTGCGAGAGCTCGTTTGGCACGCTGCTCAACATGCCGGAGAAGACCAAGGACGGGCCAAAAGCAAAGAATGACTTGAAATTTATGGGCATCAGGAGGGAACTTCACCCCCCTAGTGACGACGACGATGAGTCGGAGGAGGAGGATACGGAAATGCAAAACTCTCGCAAACGAAAAAGGGCAACCAAGAAGAAGACCAGTATTGATCACTACCCCCTGGCATGCTTCACTCTGTGCGAGGAGGAGATCAAGCGGTTTATCCACTGCCTCATAGGAGTAAAATTTCCGAACGTCTAGGCGGGGAAGATAAGCAGATACCTAGACGGGGCGAAGCAGCATTTCAGCGGATGAAATCTCACGACTGTGCCGTGCTGATGACGCAGATTCTCCCGGTTGCGATCCAAGGGGTAATGGACGAGCACGTCTGTAAAACTTTGTTTGGCCTTTGCAACTTTTTTGATGTCATCTCTCGGAAGTCGATTTGCGCTACGCAACTCAAAAGGCTACAGGAGGAGATCGTGCTCATACTATGCGAGCTTGAGATCTATTTCCCGCCCGCGTTCCTCGACATTATGGTGCATCTGCTGATCCATGTCGTGGAGGATATCGTCCAACTCGTGCCTGCGTTTCTACGCAACATGATGCCGTTTGAAAGGATGAATGGACACATCAAAAAATACGTTCGTAACAGGTCCCGTCCAGATGCAAGCATAGCGAAGGGCTTTCTAGCCGAAGAGTGCATCCCTTTTTGCATGAATTATCTCAACACCGAGAACCTTGTTGGTCTGGCCGTCAACAAGAACTTTGGCAGGACCGATGGGTATGGTCACCACGAGGGAAGCCGCGCAACGCATGTCAACTTTGAGGGTCGAGACATCAACTTTGAAAGAGCAAGCCTAGTCACGCTACAACACATCCAGCTGGTCGATCCTTGGATAGTAAAGCACAAGGATGTAATCAGGAAGAAGTACAGTGACCAGGGTCTGGAGATAATGGACCGAGATCCACGGGTAATCAAAGAGCACAACTCCAGTTTCATGACTTGGTTCCGGGACGAGCTTTGTGCTAATCCCCTGCGAAGGAACGCTTCCGAGGAAGAAAAAATGATATTCACCTTGTCACAGGGTGCTGCACGCAACCTGATGACCTATCAAGCGTATCATATCAACGGCTACACATTCTACACGGAGGAAAAGGACAATAACTGCGATTACCAGAACTCAGGGGTAACGGGGATATTCTACACCGATGACATCAAGTAAAGATTCTACGGAAGGATCGAAGACATATGGGAGCTCGACTACTGTGGAGAGAAGGTGTCGATGTTCCGTGTGAGATGGGCCAAGCGCGTTGTAAAAGAATACAGGTACTTCACCACCATGGTTATACCCGAAGCCAAATCCAAGTCTGCGGGCGCAAACGTCACCGCGAAAAATGAGCCATGGGTACTGGCTAGCAAAGTGCACCAATTCTTCTTCATTACCGGCCCATCAAAGCCGAGCCGCGTTGCACTGAGGAGAGGCAAAAGAAACATCATCGGAATGGATAGAGTCGCCAATGAGAAAGACTTTGACAAGTACGGCGACCCGAAGATGGAAGATGACTACGCCGCTCAGGATACATACACCACAACCCTACCGAAGAAGGATCTCCCGTTCAAGAGGAAAAGTGAAGGCGTCCCGGGCCTAAATTATTCAACCACGACAAAGAAGGGAAAGAAGAAGATCGTGAGGAAACGCTAGCTAGATAGCTAGCTCCAAATATAAGAAAAATATTTTGTAATTCATGATCACTTTGTGTATGCATGGATTTAATCTGCACTTTGTAATTGATTATCACATTCTTATGTTTGAATCGTATAGTTTGAAGTGAATGAACGTCGACGATACACAATTGAAGCATCATGCCTAACTCCTTAAAAATGTTCTTTGCTCTTTATCTATCTTAGGGGGTATTTGGTTCGCATAACGGAAGGAGTGTCATGATTCCATTCAACTATAATGCATGGATCGGTTCCGTCTTTGTATTTAGTAAAAATAGTTCGAAGGAATGGAATGGTTAGCCCGCAAAAAAGATGAAATGGCCAGCCCACAAATAAAATGAAATGGTCAGTCCGCAAAAAATGAAATGGTTAAACTTTAATTAAAAAGATGAAATGATGCTTAGGGGTTGCGCATTCAAACGAAATGCACCACTAAGGGTTCTTAGGGGTGGCGCATTCTGTAGAAATGCGCCAGCAAGTGGATCCTTATGCGTGGCGCATTCTGTAGAAATGCGCCATGCATAAGGATCCACTTGGTGGTGCATTTCTACAAAATGTGCCACCCCAAAGACTTGACCTAACCACCTACCCCCTCCCCTACTCGCAAAGCAACCATTCCCCCCTAACCATCGACTCACCGGAGCCCTCGCCCCTTCCCCTCGACGCCGGGGCCTCCTTCGACGCCACCAGAGCCGCCATCCCAGAGCCCACAGTCGCCACCGCGCCTCTGCCTCGCCTCCGGCCGCCGCCGCCTTCAAGCACGAGCCTTCCCGAGAACGCAGTCGTCGCCGCGCCTCTGCCTCGACAACCGCAGTTGCGGCCGCGCCTCTGCCTCACCTCCGGCTGCCGCCACCTTCAAGCACGCGCCTTCCCGAGCCCCTATCGTCGACGCCTACTCCCCGCGGTGACCAACCGCCTCTCCATCCTCCCCTGTTCCAATTCTCTCTGCCCAGGCTACCCTCCCGTGATCCCCATTTCTAGTGGTTTGAGGTTGGATCCTCATAATTAGCTATAGCAATTGTTGAAGAAAAACCCGACGGAAATTTAGATGAGGATGATTACAATGTTAGTGGTCAATTAAATTTAGTCGAGGGTAATAATCTACTAGACCAAATTAATGTTTTACATGAGTGCTAAAATATAAGCAATTGCTTCTAATTTTGGTATTTTTCAAAGGCCTCAATATGTGAGATATCTTTTTTTCTCATGCCATGGCTCCCACTGTTGCCATGCTAAAAAAATTTCTTCACAATTTTGCAGATGCACATTATTGTACCAGAAAGACAGTGGTGCTTCCAGTTGATTTGAATCCCATGCCTTGTGCAATCCCAGCTGCTGATGTGTAAAGATAGTTATTAATAAAATTCAGTGTTCTTCACTTGGGTGCTTTGTGTCACGCCCCCAAAATCAGACCGTGTACAGTAATCATACATGCAAGGTACACGATCAAGATCAGGGACTCACGGTGGGATATCACAACACAACTCTACAAATAAAATAATACAAGTTGTTTAATACAAGCCAGGGCCCACGAGGGCTCGAATACAACAGCTCAAGAGCACAGAGTTAGCGGAAGCAAAAGTATCTAAGTACAGACACAAAAATACAAGGTTGCCTTAAGAAGGCTAGCACAAAATCAACACTCGACCAAAAAGGCAAGGCCTCCTGCCTGGGAACCTCCAAACTACTCCTGGTCAAAGGGGAACTCGATGTCGTAGAAGGCATCGGGGATCTTCACGTTGTGGTGGTCGGTATCGGGGATCTCCTCCTCCTGGACTCCAAGACTCCAACGTCGACTGCAGCGGCTGATTAGGCAAAACAATAAAAGGGAAAAAATAAAGCAGGTGAGTATCTAGCATACCCGCGAGTCTTACGTCCGCTACTAAGCATTATGCATTGTATCAACGGAAAGAAGAGGTTGTATATAGTGGACTGCAAGATAGAAATCAGAATAAGGGTAAGAAGCTAGGCCTATCTAAGACTAGCATCTTCCAACGAGTCTTGCAACATGAGGTAAGAATCAACCAACAGTTTATATAAAGCATAAAGTAACAATGCAGCAGAAGTTGCTGCAACATTGTATAATAATAAGTTGTAATAATTAACAATGCCTCCGAGTTCACCTCCTCGACATCCCCGCGAGGAAGAAAACCCAGAATAATACAGTTTAATAATAATAGTTTGTAGTGGTAAGATCCAGCTTCAGCATAAAGCGTCCTGTTACCGTGGACACGGCTATTCGAATAGATTAATCTTCCCTGCAGGGGTGCACTTGTGTTACACTACACGCACAGATCTCCAGGGTGGCGGGCACCTTGTTAGGGAACGCTCCACCGAGGCTATCCGACACTCCATAGCCCATCTTTCAAACTCAACAGAGAGGCCATCCGCCGGTCTAAATCCTAAGTACGCCGGGCCTTGGACCCCAACCCGAACGTACTCCTGCACGGTGCGTGGCTGGCCGGTGAAGTTAAAGAAAATCCAAATAAGACACCACCGCGTGAGAAAATAAGACAACACCACTTCGCGGTGCAAGCCGCGGTACTGCTGACGTCTGAAGAGTCCTCGGACAACACTACGAAGCAGAGGAGCCCATAACTCATAATTCCCACGGGTAGGTAGTGCGTACATGGCATATAGCCAACTCAAGACATTCACTGAACCATTTAGCATTTTAATTAACCTACGTGACAACCGTTATCGTTGTCTCGACTTAACTGACCCGCGGACAACGACAGCAGCCAGGACAACCAGTACATCGGTGCCTGCCCTGTCGTCCCACCAAGCCACTGCGGTTACCAACAAGGTGAACCGTCTCCTTACCTTGTCTCGCGTGTGCTCCTGGAGGATCTCAACTTTCGTAGGTTTGGTAACTCTCGCGGCCAACGATCAGGGGCCAAGCACACTGGTACACTGGTCGTACCCTCCTTGTCGTCCCGTCGCAATACCACTCGCGGGCACTGTTGGGTCGCCCGACTTCTTACCTTTAAGGACACCAGTTAGTTCGAGTTCCTACCATTAAGTGAAACCAGGAGGTATCACCCTCGATGGCACACTTAAAGAGGTTTGACAGAGACATCAGCGGAATGAACTAAAGAGGTAAACCTCATATCATCCCGGTGATGCTACGCTATTGAGCCGACGAGAGTGAAATACGAGTCCATTCCACTCGTAAGCCAAACTCGAAGCGACTCGGCAGAGTCTCGCCGTTGTAGGTTCCCTAGGGCGTCTGCATTGACCCGTACCTGTTGCAGTTGTATATATTTAGTATCCGCGTCACTCCCCTGAGTGGCCACAGCCCGCTATCTAATCCTAGCTAAAAATGCGCAGGGCTCACTGCTGAATATAATATATATATAAAGCAGGCAACATAGGATAAGGAAGGTACATCAAGGAGCGACAAAAATCAGGCTATGCAATTGAATAGGATTGTAACGTAGCAGCAGTAGTAACAATGCCTAGTGCAAGAAAGTACGGAAAGGTAGGCGATATTTGGGGAAGAGAATGGCTCTGCTTGCCTGGAAGCTCGACGGTAGGGGTAGGGTCGTCGACGAAGTAGTCGTACTCAGCAACGGTGTAGTCAACGGCAGCAGCGGGGTCTATCGGAGATTAAGGGGGGGAAGAACCAGTAAATACAAAGAAAGCATATACAAACAGTTGCATGACATGACATATGAAATGTTAACGGTGTTCTAACACAGTGCAATGCACGTTGCTCGGAACGGATATTCATCTGGGATGAACTACCGGCTCCGGGTGATTACCGGCCAGGGTGTCCGGAGTGGGAGTTATCATGCCGGAGGTGTCATGGACATCCGACACATGTGTGGGTGGTGTATCCGGGTTAGTTGATCTATTCCGAACAACTTTCGTGTTCAGAATAAATTCATTTGGATACTTTAACAGTACCGGACAAATCATCGGGCAGACGGTCCAGAGGGGGACGGTTCGATGTTCGGTATGTTAGAGGGGGGTGGTAGACCAACGGATAGCTTATTCATATTCGTTACATTTTTCTGATCAATTTTCATGTATAAAGTTTTTGAATCAGACTTACGGTTTAAAAGATATTTAAATTCAAAGTTTTAATCATTTTAAAAGATTTTCGGAATTTAATTTATTAATTAAATAACAACATTATCCACAAGTTCGGTTGATTGGTCAACTGACAGAGGGGACCCACCTGTCAGCCTCACAGTACTATTAATTCATTTTATTAAATTAAAACAGAGCCAGGACCCACATGTCATACTCTCATTTAAAGCAAAATCATTTTAATTATTAAACTGACAATGGGACCCATGTGTAAGTGGCTCAATGTTAATATAATTCCATTTTAATTACTTAAGGGCCTAGGGCCCATCTGTCATTCACTGGTGGGGGTTATTCTCTGTTTTAACTTCTAATCACACAGTGGGGTTAGTGGCCTAATGGTTGGGGATTAACAGCGGGGGTCCACCTGTCGGTGGGCCATTCAAGTGGCTTATGCCGAGCTCGTGCCCACGCCGGCGACGAGCGGAAGCTCGGCGGCCAGCACACCGGGGAGTTCCCGGCAACCAAAACCACGGCGGAGGCGAGGAATCGGGCGAGGGCGATGTCGCGCATCCGGGGGTGCAACAAGTGTGGGATAGAACGACATAACGCGACGACGACGAGCATAGCCGCGGCGGTCGGAGCTGGACAACACGGGGAACGTTGATGTGGCTACCAATCGAAGGGGAAAAGGGGTCCTGTAGGAAGGGGAGCTCACAGTGATGCTCGAGGATGTCACATGGAGGCTGGAGGAGCTCGGGACGCGGCGAATCGGCGCGGCGATCACGGCGGCCTGAGTGGAGGGAGATGACCGGGGCCTCGGGCTCGGGGCCTCGGGCTTCGATTGAGAGCGCAGGGGGACGAGTAGGTGCATGGCGGGGGCCTAGGACACGTCTGGCCGGCCTGTAGTCGTTGTTGGCCGCGCCGGCGCTGAGGGCATGCCCACGGCGGAGCTCGGGCTGGGTGGGAGAAGGTGCTAGGGAGGGGCGAGGGGGATCCGATCCAGGGTATGCAGGGGACAGTGGGGGTTGATCTTATCCCCACATCGACAAGAGGGGAGCAGGTGAGGGAGGGGGCCGGCTAAGCATGGCGCACCCATGGCCATGGCGCCACGTTGACGGGCAGGTGAGGGAGGCGACGGGGGCAGGCGGGAGGGAAGGTGGGCCGGGGTGGGCTTGTGCCCCAGGCGTAGGATAGGTGTTTTCCTATTTTGTTTTTGTTCTTGTTTCTTTCTATCTTGTTTACATTTTATTTGCCTATTAATACAATTTTGTAAAATATGCAAACTACACCAAAAATATTGTTGTAATTTAGTCTACTTCTAGAAAAATATTTGAACAAAAATAAAATCATTTAGATTTTATTCAATGCACAAAATATTATATGGAGCTATTTTTGCTACTGTTTATGTTTATCTGCATTATTTAAATAGTTAATAAAATATCATTTATCTTTTTATATGACCTACTGATTATTAGGTATTTAATAAAAATGGTTTCACAATTTTTAGTGCATTTAAAATTCCTACTTGTTTATTAAATTGACCATAGGCATTTAATAATTCCCAAAGCTATTGTTTTTATTTCATAATACTTTCTAAACACTTTAATAGAATACCCATTGCTATTTTAACATGGCCCAAGATTTCTAGGCAATACTATTAATAGTTTTTACAGTGTTGGTTTAACTATGATTTCCATTCCCAATTTAATTCACTTGGCAATACAACAATCCAGCATCCTTGGTTTCATAATCATCACTGACTTGTAATTATTCAAATTTCTAGGAGTTGACTTGCTTTAGGTATTTGCAAAATGGGTATCATACACCCACAATTTCCTTGGAGCAAGATTATAATCTGAAAATTTTATCAGGGTGAGAATCTTACAGAGCCATGATCAAAGGTGATTATGGTTTGATCATCAACAATAATGACCACTAACAGTGGAATCACTATAGTGATTGCTGGTACTGATTCTGAGGGTGTTACAAATCTCGACCACTACAAAGAATTCTCGTCCCGAGAATTAAAAGTAGTTTAAGGGGTAGAGTTTCGGTTTTTCCTTCTAACAAATCTTCTGGTTCTTGTTGTCCTACTCGAAGAAATTAACCCTTCACGTTGAGGCCTTCACTGCTCCTCATCGGTGCATCTCGATGGGTTTTCATCCTTTCTTCGGGGCTTCATCGCACTCACGAACAGGTTAAGAGGTAAAGCTTAAAGGGGTCGGATCGATACAAGATCAGTCGAATGGGGTTGCTCAAGGGTATGGGGTACAAAGTCCTTCCGAGTTTAACCTCAGGGAAGTACATCGTGAGAAGTTTTAAGCGGATAGGCACGTATTCGATGCCGATGACGGAAGATGGGAAAGGGGCCCCGATCATCAGACACAATCACTGAGTCTGATATCGGACGGGATATCACAAGGTCGATGACAAGAGTCAGGTTTCGGTCCCGTGGAAATGTGGGTTATGGCCCACGGAGAATTAGAAGGATGGCGACAAATAATGCGATCAAGTTGCAAGGTAAGTCAGAGAACAACTTGTCAGCTATATCGGCAACAACGTCGGTACCAGGAGCAGTGGACATTGAGAACCATTTTCCTGCTCGTTAATACGAGGCGGACCAATTGGCAAAGTTCTCGTCCCGGTGGTTACCAAGATGTCATCAACAATGGCAACAAGGGTTACTACCGAGGTTGTACACCGAGGTGTTTACATAAGCAGGGGAATTATCACTGCTCAGATAAGATACATTACAAGAAAGGTTAAATAGACCAATGGAAAAGAAATTGTGATGATACACAAGTGTCAGGTGTATATCTTTCCCAAGGGAAAGCAGAGCAAGATATACATGACCAAGTTTGTATTGGCATGGAGTCAACGAAGGTTGTCAATGATAACACAAATCATCGAGGGTCAAGGATGGTATTTCTCACGATGAGTCCAATTAAAACTTGGAAAAAGTCCAAATGTTGAGGAGGTCCACTACTCATTATGTCGAGAGGTTTTAGAGGATGTCACCGAATAGCGACGACATCGAGAAAAGGGATGGCGAGCAAAAGGTATCAAGTGTTCTAGGTTAACGACAACCCATAACCCATGGAGTGGTTATGACAGGGATAAGCATTATTTCATCACAATTCATAAGATGTAGTGCCAAGGCACGATATCCTCGAGATACCAGGAGTAATACTCGAAGGTAGAATGGTGGATCATAGGTGCAGCAGAATTTATACCAAGGGGATAATTATCTCTACGAGAAGCTTTCATGATAAGTTCTACATAGTATCCATGGGCATGAACACAAAGGTTCAGGGTCGACTCCCACTTCTTCAATGCATAGCCTTTCATTCACTTCTCGTTGTCGATGAATTTGCAACATTTAAAATTTATCTGACATAACACCAGTAGATTATGACCCTTAGAAGTTCATGGGTTCACACAGATGGATGAAGCATAGATACAACCCATAGGGACATTTTACGAATCTATACGACAAACAACAGGAACAAGAGATACAAGTTTGAAAGCAGAAGGCTGACGACACGGAGCAGATGATACCGTTCGCCAAAGGCATTTCGTATCAGGGGAAGCTCGCCAATGATTTAGGACACAAGGGGACGACAGGTAGTAATCCACCAAAAAGGTCAGGTGGTGTACCGAGAGTCTGGTGTGAGTATTGATACTCAATCATAAAAAGAAAGAATACAAAGGCATCGAATGATAGAAGCATCGGAATAATTCGATGCTTAAGTACAAAGGAAATAATACTTCCATATCGATCAAACATGAATAACTTGAATAGAAGCTTGACGGTGAATCGATTAAGGTTTGATTTAACGAGAACCAGCTCATGTACGGAATGACGTCTGAGCCAGAACAATGGATTCATAGGGATCAACTGATGATTGCGTGCACTAGCACACACGATGATTCAACAGATGAGAATGGCAGTGCCAAGGGAGGTCATTAAAGACTAAAAGACAAACGGGATTAATCATAGTGCAAGCAAGTAAGAAGAATCTCCAAAGTAGTAGGCTGCCGAGGATTGTCGCGAGATCGAATAGTATTTCAAAGTATTTTTGGGAATCACAGGAACTACTTAGGATGAACGGATCCTCGATAAATGTGAGGAATTATCCGCAGGGTGAAAAGAAGTTGCAAGGCAGTAGGCTCAAAGGATTTCCGAAACAACGGAAAGTATTTTGATGCATCTTGTGAACACAAGGGCAATTGGGATTGAATGGATGAACGAAACATGTATGTGGTTATACATACGGACTTATCGGTGGCAGTGAATTGTAAAGGTGATCAGCACGTATGGTCTCGGGAATTTTATCTGAGAGTAATCTTCAGAATCTTCTCGTGAAGCAAGCGATCATCTGTAATGAGGGGCTCTCCGGGAGGAAGTAGTCACGAGAACCTAATGTCAGAGTTAGTAAAATCTTTAACCGGAAAGGAAGAGAGATCAGAGTCCCAGAGTAAAGGTGAGGAGAAAAAGATCCTAATACCAAAGATATCACACGGGGTGATAACAATGTGGGCCCGTAAGCCAAACATTAAGGTAGCAAAGTAGTTTTGCAAAGTCTAGACACAACTTCGACCGAGGAGTGGTTAGGGGCTTCCTACAGGCAGTCGGCTCTGATACCCACTTGTGACGCCCCCAAATTCAGAATGTGTACAGTAATCATACACGCAAGGTACACGATCAAGATCAGGGACTCACGGTGGGATATCACAACACAACTCTACAAATAAAATAATACAAACTGTTTAATACAAGCCAGTGGCCACGAGGGCTCGAATACAACAGCTCAAGAGCACAAAGTTAGCGGAAGCAAAAGTATCTGAGTACAGACACAAAATTACAAGGTTGCCTTAAGAAGGCTAGCACAAAATCAACACTCGACCGAAAAGGCAAGGCCTCCTGCCTGGGAACTTCCAAACTACTCCTGGTCAAAGGGGAACTCGATGTCGTAGAAGGCATCGGGGATCTTCACGTTGTCGTGGTCGGCATCGGGGATCTCCTGCTCCTGGACTCCAAGACTCCAACATCGACTGCAGCGGTCGATTAGGCAAAACAATAAAAGGGGAAAAATAAAGAAGGTGAGTATCTAGCATACCCGCGAGTCTTACGTCCGCTACTAAGCATTATGCATTGTATCAACGGAAAGAAGAGGCTGTATATAGTGGACTACAAGATAGAAATCAGAATAAGTGTAAGAAGCTAGGCCTATCGAAGACTAGCATCTTCCAACGAGTCTTGCAGCATGAGGTAAGAATCAGCCAACAGTTTATATAAAGCATAAAGTAACAATGCAACAGAAGTTGCTGCAGCATTGTATAATAATAAGTTGTAATAATTAACAATGCCTCCGAGTTCACCTCCTCGACATCCCCGCGAGGAAGAAAACCCGGAACCATACATTTTAATAATAATAGTTTGTAGTGGTAAGATCCAGCTTCAGCATAAAGCGTCCTGTTACCGTGGACACAACTATTCGAATAGATTAATCTTCCCTGCAGGGGTGCACTTGTGTTACACTACACGCACGGATCTCCAGGGTGGCGGGCACCCTATTAGGGAACGCTCCACCGAGGCTTTCCGACACTCCATAGCCCGTCTTTCAAACTCAACAGAGAGGCCATCCGCCGGTCTAAATCCTTAGTACGCCGGGCCTTGGACCCCAACCCGAACGTACTCCTGCACGGTGCGTGGCTGGTCGGTGAAGTTAAAGCAAATCCAAATAAGACACCACCGCGCGAGAAAATAAGACAACACCACTTCCCGACGCAGGCCGCGGTACTGTTGACGTCTGAAGAGTCCTCGGACGACACTACGAAGCAGAGGAGCCCATAACTCGTAATTCCGACGGGTAGGTAGTGCGTACATGGCATATAGCCAACTCAAGACATTCACTAAACCATTTAGCATTTTAATTAACCTGCGTGACAACCGTTATCGTTGTCTCGACTTAACTGACCCGCGGACAACGACAGCAGCCAGGACCACCAGTACATCGGTGCCTGCCCTGTCGTCCCACCAAGCCACTAGGGTTACCAACAAGGTGAACCGTCTCCTTACCTTGTCTCGCGTGTGCTCCTGGAGGAGCTCGACTTTCGTAGGTTTGGTAAATCTCGCCGCCAACGATCAGGGGCCAAGCACACCGGTACACTGGTCGTTGGACACCAGTTGGTTCGAGTTCCTACAATTAAGTGAAACCAGGAGGTATCACCCTCAATGGCACACTTAAAGAGGTTTGACAGAGACATCATCGGAATGAACTAAAGAGGTAAACCTCATATCATCCCAGTGATGCTACGCTACTGAGCCGACGAGAGTGAAATACGAGTCCATTCCACTCGTAAGCCAAACTCGAAGCGACTCGGCAGAGTCTCTCCGTTGTAGGTTCCCTAGGGCGTCTGCATTGATCCGTACCTGTTGCAGTTGTATATATTTAGTATCCGCGTCACTCCCCTGAGTGGCCACGGCCCGCTATCTAATCCTAGCTAACAATGCGCAGGGCTCACTGCTGAATATAATATATAGATAAAGCAGGCCGCATAGGATAAGGAAGGTACATCAAGGGGCGAAAAAAATCAGGCTATGCAATTGAATAGGATTGTAACGTAGCAGTAGCAGTAACAATGCCTAGTGCAAGAAAGTACGGAAAGGTAGGGGATATCTGGGGAGGAGAATGGCTCTGCTTGCCTGGAAGCTCGACGGTAGGGGTAGGGTCGTCGACGAAGTAGTCGTACTCAGCAGCGGTGTAGTCGGCGGCAGCAGCGGGGTCTATCGGAGATTAAGCGGGGGAAAGAAATAGTAAATACAAAGAAAGCATATACAAACAGTTGCATGACATTACAGATGAAATGTTAACGGTGTTCTAACGTAGTGCAATGCACGTTACTCGGAACGGAAATTCATCTGGGGATGAACTACCGGCTCCGGGTGATTACCGGACAGGGTGTCCGGAGGGGGAGTTATCATGCCGAAGGTGTCGTGGACATCCGAGACATGTGTGGGTGGTGTATCTGGGTTAGTTGATCTATTCCAAACAACTTTCGTGTTCAGAATAAATTCATCTGGATACTTTAACAGTACCGGACATATCATCGGACAGACGGTCCGGACGGGGACGATTCGATGTTCGGTATGTTAGAGGGGGGTGGTAGACCAACGGATAGCGTATTCATATTCGTTACATTTTTCTAATCAATTTTCATGTATAAAGTTTTTGAATCAGACTTACGGTTTAAAAGATATTTGAATTAAAAGTTTTAATCATTTTAAAAGAGTTTCTGAATTTAATTTATTAATTAAATAACAACATTATCCACAAGTTCGGTTGCGTGGTCAACTGACAAAGGGGACCCACCTGTCAGCCTCACAGTACTATTAATTCATTTTATTAAATTAAAATAGAGCCAGGACCCACATGTCATACTCTCAGTTAAAGCAAAATCATTTTAATTATTAAACTGACAATGGGACCCATGTGTAAGTGGCTCAATGTTAATATAATTCCATTTTAATTAATTAAGGGCCTAGGGCCCATCTGTCATTCACTAGTGGGGGTTATTCTCTGTTTAACTTCTAATCACACAGGGGGGTTAGTTGCCTAATGGTTGGGGATTAACAGCGGGGGTCCACCTGTCGGTGGGCCATTCAAGTGGCTTATGCCGAGCTCGTGCCCACGCCGGCGACGAGCGGAAGCTCGGCGGCGAGCACACCGGGGAGTTCTTGCCAATCAAAACCACGGCGGAGGCGAGGAATCGGGCGAGGGCGACGTCGCGCATCCGGGGGTGCAACAAGTGTGGGATAGAACGACCTAACGTGACGACGGCGAGCGTAGCCGCGGCGGTCGGAGCTGGACAACACGGGGAACGTTGATACGGCTACCAATCGAAGGGTAAAAGGGGTCCTGTAGGACGGGGAGCTCACGGGGATGCTCGAGGATGTCACGTGGAGGCTGGAGTAGCTCGGGACGCGGCGAATCGGCGCAGCGATCACGGCGGCCTGAGCGGAGGGAGATGACCGGGGCGTCGGGCTCGGGGCGTTGGGATTTGATTGAGAGCGCAGGGGGACGAGTATGTCCATGGCGGGGGCCTAGGACACGTCTGGACGGCCTGTAGTCGTTGTTAGCCACGCCCGCGCTGAGGGCATGCCCTCGGCGGAGCTCGGGCTGGGTGGGAGAAGGTGCTGGGGAGGGGCGAGGGGAATCCGATCCAGGGTATGCAGGGGAATGTGGGGGTTGATCTTATCCCCCACATCGACGAGAGTGGAGCAGGTGAGGGAGGGGGCCGGCTAGGCATGCCGCGCCCATGGCCATGGCGCTACGGGGACGGGCAATTGAGGGAGGCGACGGGGGTAGGTGGGAGGGGAAGGTGGGCTGGGGTGGGCTTGTTCCCCAGGCGTAGAATAGGTGTTTTCATATTTTGTTTTTGTTCTTGATTCTTTCTATCTTGTTTACATTTTATTTGCCTATTAATACAATTTTTTAAAATATGCAAACTACACCAAAAATATTGTTGTAATTTAGTCTACTGCTAGAAAAATATTTGAACAAAAATAAAATCATTTAGATTTTATTCAATGCACAAAATATTATATGGAGCTATTTTTTCTACTGTTTATATTTATCTGCATTATTTAAATAGTTAATAAAATATCATTTATCTTTTTATATGACCTACTGATTATTAGGTATTTAATAAAAATGCTTTCACAATTTTTAGTGCATTTAAAATTCCTACTTATTTATTAAATTGACCATAGGCATTTCATAATTCCCAAAGCTATTGTTTTTATTTCATAATACTTTCTAAACACTTTAATAGAATACCCATTGCTATTTTAACATGGCCCAAGATTTCTAGGCAATACTATTAATAGTTTTTACAGTGTTGGTTTAACTATGATTTCCATTCCCAATTTAATTCACTTGGCAATACAACAATCCGGCATCCTTTGTTTCATAATCATCACTGACTTGTGATTATTCAAATTTCTAGGAGTTGAATTGGTTTAGGTATTTGCAAAATGGTTATCATACACCCACAATTTCCTTGGAGCAAGATTATAATATGAAAATTTTATCAGGGTGAGAATCTGACAGAGCCATGATCAAAGGTTGTAACAGCCCAGTTTTTGCAAAAATTTAAAATTTTTGTTTTCGATGTGAATTGTTTGATTGTCTGCTTTGTTTGCGGTGTTTGCATCCCTGATTTATCAATCAACGATTATTTTCCCCCCTCTTATCTCGTACCGGACGGAGACCGACCCTTGCCACTCTGACACTCGACCTTTGTGACACCGGTTTCACCCGATCACCGTCGCGAAACCGCACGAGACCAGCCGCAGCCAACGGAACGAAAACCCCGTTTAATAACTAAACGGGATATTTTTATAGCGCGCCGGAAATTGTTTTCAGAACGGTTCCAACGCGAGGTGGATGCCTCCGGCTCGACGCGCTGATCGCGCAGTTCGAAGTTTTACCCGAATCGGAGGTACTGCGGACCCCCGGCGGTCAGAAACGTGAGCACTGCGCGCGCGAGAGAAAAACCGGAGATGTTTTTGCAAACTGCCAGCCACCGGGGCTATATAAAGACCACCACACTCCCACCCATTTCTAGGGTTTCCCTAGCCAAAATTTGCGGCCACCCCCCTTCACTTTGCCCAGATCTGCCAAATTGATCCCCATTTTCGTCCAACCCTAGTCCCAACTGTTTTCGGCCATCCGATCGGGCGATCGGAGGGCTCCGAAGCCGCCACGTCAGCGCCCTGGACTCCCCAGCCCGAGCTCTCTCCTCCCTGTTCCGAGCCGCCCCCCATGCCGCATCAGCCGCCGCCTGCGCCTCCACTCCGGCCTGAACAGCAGGCTGCAGCCGCCGGCAGCCGGACCTCTCCCCTCTCCTTCTCTCCTCTTCCTCCCGCTTCTCCTCCTTCCCCTCCATCTCTTCCTCTCACCCCTTGTTTCTCCTCCACCCGCAGGACCCACGCCATGGCCATGGAGCCGCCAAGCTCGAGCTCGGCCTTCCCGGAGACAGCCGCCTGCCCGCGCCGCCCCTTCCCGCCGGATCCGGCCGGCGCCGCCGCTCCCGCGCCCGAACCCTGCCTCCGGCCGCCCCTCATCCCGCAGCCAGCCTGGCCGGAGCCAGCCGCCGGGTGCGGTTCCAGCGGGAGGCACGAGCCGGCCAGCCGCTGCGTGAGGCCAGGTGGGCCCCCCTCCCAAGCCGGCCCAAGCCACACCAGCAGGCCCATGGCGCCCAGGCCAGCCCAAGCCAGACCCCTCCAGATCCAGCGGCCTTTTGGGCTTGGCCCATGGGTGAGGGCCCGATTTCTTTTTTTTCTGATAAGAACTCTGTAATTTTTCCAAAGGCTGAGAAAATTTCTGCTGTTTCAATTTTGCGATTAGATTTGCGAGTAATCCGTAGCTCCGATGACGTTGCCCCCAAAACGAAAGTTGCTCAGTTTTGCGTGCTCTAGAATTCGTATGTAGAAAGTTTTTGCATTTGAGCTCATCTTGATTGTGTAATTGTGTGCTGAACAGGGCATCAGGCCGTTAAACTGCTACTTTTTCCTGTTAAGTGCTGCTGTTATTATTTTGTTGCAACTTTGCATGATGATTGTGACTCATCCATGAGGCCTATTGCATTGATTCTTTCTCCTATGTGTTAAGCATCATGTTTACTTCAATTCCGTGCTTTAACTTGCCATGTTTGGGTGCTCTAGCTATATTAAATCTTGCTCCAAAGTGGTGATCCTGATGTTAATGTGCTGTTGTTGCTGAAACTGTTACTTTATTGCAACTTCGGTCGACGAGTGTGTCGCGACCGTTTATCGGAATGGAGTGATTCAAATTGCATATTGTTAAGCATCATGTCTACTTTCATCCCATGTATTGCATTGCCATGTTATGCTTGCTGTTCATATATATATTTAGCTCCAAAGTTGCTATGCTGCTGTTTTTGACAGCCACCTCTGTTTTTCTCTAAGTCAGTTACTTTGCAATGCCATGTTGTTTGCTTAATATCTTTTGATCTATGATGTATTTTTGCATGATTCTTTTTGCCATGCCGTCCATGTCATGACTAATTTAATTGCAAGTCATTTGTGAGCATGTTTGCATTCATTGACCTGTTTATGCATTTCTCTGAAGTGTGCTTCGTGATGTTGGCAGTGTGTGCCCGTAACTTATTTTGCTTGTGTCTTTTTAACCGTAACTCCGTTTGGGGTGTTCTTTATATGTAACTTGATTAGTTTTTCGTGTACTTTGTGTTTATGCTATTGTTTGCTGTTGTTAACCAACCTAAAATATGGTTTAGGACAGAACAGTACCAAATGTTTTAATCATCGTGCGACACTTAGTGTTATGCCATGTTTAGGTTGTGCCTCACTTAAATTGACTAGAATAGATAGTTTACTTTGTGCTTCACCTCTTGACCTGTTTGTGTGCTATGCCATGATTGCTTGAGTTGCCATGTTAATAACCGTTGGTTGATCACCTGTAGCTAAGCAACTTGAACCACCGTAAACGTGCGGTATTTGTCGTGTGTGACCGATCCCCCACTTAAACTGTTAGTAACCGTTCTCGACGATAGATCCGTCTCGCGTTGTCGTGCTATGTGTTGCCCTTTTGATCTTGTGTTGCTTCGTAGTAATAGATGCTTTCTCGTTGATTGCTTTCCAGTGTTTATCGTCTTGTGTGCTTCCGCTGGTACCTCTCGGAGACGATGCGAGCTTGCGATCGACTACACCTTCGGAACCCGACTTATCAACAGGCAAGGACTATACATTACTTATGATCCATTCTATTTCAACCAGCGGTTTGCATGCTAGTATAGGTTAGGTTCGATGTTCGATCCTACCACATGTTTACAGCCTCTTTCAAACCAATACAGCCATGTCCCCTCCCAGCAAACCATGTACTGCTATGTTACTATTCCTCGTTGCTCAGCCCCTACTTAGTATGCATGCTTAGGATGCTACGATGTTACCCTGCTACTCTTTGGGTTTGGGATATCACCTTATTATATTGTTGTTGAAGATATGATTATTATAATGTTGATTATATTCGACGAAGGATGGAAGGTCTAGACTGTCCCGCCCCGACGCTTTGTTCCATTCGAGTCACCTAGGACCCGAGTTCCGGGTATTGGTTTTAAGACTGAGCGTGCCTAACCGCGTGTGGGATTTTATGGGGTCCCCTTTTCTTACCTATCTAGCTTCAAACATTTCTAGTGGTGGCCCAAGCTGATTTACCATTTGAAAACATGCATATATATCTTGTCGGGTCGCTCCTAGCAGATATCTTTTAAAACAACTTGGGCCAGCGGAGACATGGTTTCTCTTGTTGGTCCACACCAGGGAGCTAGGGGGTTGTCCACATCTGTTTGGGCAACCTATCCGACCTCATCCAGACGGTAGAGGCGGATTCGAGAGCGCGACCGGCTTTTGAGTTGGGTATCGACTCACCGGGGGCCACCCGAATTTGTTCGTTGTTAGCTAGAGGGACTTGTCGTTTCGGATCTCTTGGAACTAAATCATAAAATGGTTGCATGTGATGGGTAGAAACTGAGAGAGATGGACGTGCGTGCGGAGCCTTGTAATGGGCAGTTGGTACACCCCTGCAGGGTTAAATCTTTTCGAGAAGCCGTGTCCACGGTTATGGACGACTTGAGACCTACTCCGTGTTCATAGACAACAACAGCTGAGATAATTTTAATATAACTTGATCAACGTGTGTGTGCCTTGACTGCTTCTTCTTCGTCGGGATGCGAAGAGGAGGACAAGGATAGGATAGGTGTTATGTTTGCGTAAGTAGTTGATAGCAAGACTTGTTGGAGGCGATTTCCTCATCGAATGCTTGGCTTCTTATCTTACTCTCTAGATCGTTAGCCACTTCATAAATGCTAGTGCGGCAGCAACCTCACCACTTACCCCTGTTGTCCTAGAATGACGAGTGATGAAGTCCTTGCTGGGTCAGATGACCACTACAGTTGGATGCTGAGTACCTCTGTACTCATGATACTACCCCCAAACTCTTTTTAGGGTTCTTGATCGACAACAGGTACGGTGATCGACGTTTCACGTGGAGACTCGACGACGACTAGTTAGGCGGATCCCGGCGGAGGGCCTGGACCCGTGTGGTTATGGGATTGATGTTTTTATCTTTGCCAGTAGGCATTTTCTTGTAGTCTGTACCCAGACATATATCTTCCGCTGTTGTATTGTATTAAGGCAGTTGTATGCCGATTGTATGAGATGTTGTATCCTTGTATCTGTAATGTTGTGATATCATGTTGGAAATCCGGGGCATATGGCTTTGTCATATGTCGCGGTGGGACCGATATGTGCTTCGTCCCCGGATCTGGATGGAAACATCTAGATCTGGAACAGTACCACATATCGGGCCTTACAAAGGTGATCATGGTTTGATCATCAACAATAATGACCACTAACAGTGGAATCACTGTCGTGATTATTGGTACTGATTCTGAGGGTGTTACACTTTGTCTAAATTTTTTGAGTTCTTGACAGTGCCCTAGGTCCAATATTTCTGTTTTTTAGGTGTTGCAAAGTAGAACTTGCAAGTATAGATAAAATCAGACAAAAGCTAAGAAAGTGTATACCTTCCATCAAATGAAGTCTATAGCTTCCATCAAATGAAGTCTATAGCTTCCACCAAAAGATTCTAAAGTTACTTCCATCAAATGAACTTTATAGCTTAATGAAAACTTTTCTAGATAAATGGATGTATATGAAATTTTGGGAAGATCTACTGATCTTTTTTACCATATGAAAAAATCCAAGCAAGTGTAGAATTTTTTCTTAACAGACTTAAAAGAGAGAGGAGGAAAACCAGTAGGTAAGCATTTGTTCTTATGAACATAATGATGAAACCAGCAAGTGTATAATATGTTCTTCGATAGTTTTATATTTTGATGTGCCATTAGTACATGATCTCATCATGTTTATCTCATCATGTTTGTGCATTGTTTTAGTCAATCTCATTTTTTATCCACTTGCAAGTATACAAAATTTTCAATGCATTGTTTACCATATGAAATTTACCCATATATATGTTGTTTGAATATCTACTATTTGAATATCTATTTTAGTGCATTGTTCTACACTATATATGTGTTGGTTGTGCCTACATGGAGGCATTTGTTTTGTGAAGGTATAAATCATTATGCCCTTTCTCCCAAAATGTTGATTAACATCGGTTTCGGTTGAGAATGGGGCACTCTCATGTTAAGAAAAATAGCAAAGTTCATGCCAAATTTTTCCGTGAATTCGTGCATGACCTTTGCTATTTCTCTTAACATGAGAGTAGTTGCATTTATTTATTGTGCTAATTAATTAAGTAGTTGCATTTATTAATATTGTACTAGTGCAAACATGTCGACCGGAGCCGACGCCGGTCCTTCTTCTCAGTCGGGAAAAAAAGGACACAATTTTGGGAATACTCCCACAAGGAGGTCGATGAGCACAGAGAAGAGGAAGTACGTCCGGGCGAGGAGGAGTATGAGGAGTGAAAGTGAAATATATCGACCATAGGGGGGTGAATGGGAGATTTTCAATTTTAATATCAGATTTTGGTTTTCTTCAGGATTGAAGCAATACGAAGCTGAAGAAGTAACCAAAATGATGAACAAATAAAACTTCACAGAATGTAATTATTAGGGCAGCTCATCACAATGCAACAGAAATAACTCAAATCAGATAAGCAGAAGTGCTTCAGATGCAGAGTATGAAGACTTAGAGCAGAGGGAGAGCTGAAGCAGAAGATGTCAACATAGCAAGTACTGAAGCTTAAGAGGTTGAAGAGATAGCAAGAGTGCTTGAATACTTCGGTTTGGTAGACCAGTTCAAGTTGCTGTGACAACTCTACGTCTGGTTGGAGAGGCTGAGACTCAACTCAGAAGACATAGTCTTCACCTTGTTCTCCTTGAACTAGAGTCCTTAGACTCCGTCCAATAACTGAGGTGAGTCTTCAAGGTAGACTCCCGAAACCTTCACAGACTCAGTCACTCCGGGAAGTCACAATTGCATCTTGACTTCCTCAGACTGAAGACTTCTACACCGGCTGGAAGATCACAGTCTTCAAGAGTAAAAAGCTTCGGATCACTCGAACCGACTTCCTCAGAAATGCTCAACTACTTAGGCTGGTGGTTTTCCTCACTTAGGTTCTTCAGTGTCCTCAGAGGTGGGTTTCTCTCAAATGACAAGTGTCAGTTTTTCTCTCGGAGCAGCCAACCCACAAATGGGGCTGGGGGTGGCTATTTATAGCCGCGGAGCAACCCTAGGTGAAAGGACATAAATGCCCATGCATGCAATTACTCTCATGCCCTCGGATATGACCGTTGCTAGACAAGTTCTAGCCTCTCACCACGCGACACGTGGCACGGTCAAAGTATTCTCTCTGTCTCCTCACAATCTTTAGAAGAATCGCACTGGCGATCTCCTGACTCCTCAACCGAAGTTAGTTACCTCAGTGTCCTGAAGAACAACGTCTCAAACACCCGAGGACTGAACTTCTACCGCAGGAGACTTCCTCAGGGTTTTTCTTCAGGATTCCTAGTTGAGAAATTCCTTAGACCTTCGGAACTCGTTTCCTTCAACCCCTCTAACAGTACGATGTTTTCCTACGACTCAAGAAAGAAAAAGACTTAACGAAGACTACGCTTCAGCTTGATCTTCATCTTGACATGTCTTCAGTATGGCGCAACTTTCTTTAGGATCTCAATTCTTCGGGATCCAGTTTCTTCAGGATTCCAAGTCTTCAGGATCCAGTTTCTTCAGGATTCGGAGTCTTCAGGATTTTGCGCCAATACGTTCTTCAGGAAAACCTTCGTTTCTTCAATGTTCCTCAAAATTTTGAGGGGTCGACATTGGTGGTTAAACACCTCATCAGGGACTGTTCTCCTGTGTATACTCACAAACACATCAGTCCCTTAACCGTTTTGTCATCAAACTCCAAAACCACAAGGGGAGGGCACTTGATGCACTTACAATCTACCCCTTTTTGGTGATTTGATGACAATCAGGTTAAGCTTCAACTGGGATAAAATTATGAGTTTGAAGAATAAAAACTTTGAAGAACATTTTTATCATTTAGCTGGATATAATGAAGCTCCCCCTGAGGATATGCATATAAGTTGAAGAATGTTTAATATCTAAAGCATTTTGAGGCATATGAGGAGCTCCCCCTATATCCAGGCATTTTGGAAGCAGTGCATGTTTTGAAGTGTTTGAGGAATTTAAACAACGCACTGAGAGTGGTGTTTGCAGAGACAATCACATGCATATATGATAAACTTGAGGAAATACTATGAGGTAACTGAGGAATAGTATCAGGCAAACACCAAAATAACAGTTTACAACTCGTTACAAAAAAATTATGTGGAACGAGAGTTGTAACTGAAGAACCCCATAACTAAAACCCGCTTGAAGACTAACAGATTTCTCCCCCTTTGTCATAAAATGAACAAAAAGGGAAAAACTGAAGCTAACGCCCCTTTGAAGATGCTTCAAGGCTGAGGTGAGTCACACCTGAGGCAATCCATTGCAGTGTGAGGGCAGGCAGCTGTGTCTTCAGCTTCTTCAGCAGTCATTTCTTGGTTCGAAGAATAAGAGTCCATGGCCGGAGGAGGAGTTGTGCAGCGTCTGAATTGCCTCGGGGTCGGATGGCAGGAAGCTGAGGCTTTTGAAGACTCAATTTTGCAATGTCTGCGGGGGTGATTACTTCTCTCATCAAGGCATCGAGATGTTGATATGTATGATGAGCATACTGATGCACTTTCTTCATAGAACAATGCGTCTGAGCCATGTAGCTGAGGATTTCAGAAAACTGACGCTTCACCCAATCATGATTTCGGTCAACCTTCTAATGAAGACTAATCAGAAGCTCTCGGTCTGTCATCACTCGAGCCTAAGTCGTGTCCTCAGTAGAGGCATGAGTTCTGGTTTCATCAGTAGTGCGATACTGAGGATGCCAAATGTTTCCACCGAGTGAATTGGTCAGGAGAACTTCTTCATAGAAGAGGCCTTTGACCTTAGCATTAGAAGCAATCGTATGTTGAAGCACTTCGACAGGCGGCAGATAGGTCCTATGATTTGGGTGATCAGGTTGGAAATCAATGCCAGTCGTGACTCGGATGAGCTTCATGATCCATGGCGCGTAAGGCTTCAGCATATGAGGATTCTGTGCTGCATCCACCAGAGTTCTGAAGAAGAAGTCCAGAACGTTGATTGACCCAGACATGCAGAGGTTGTGGAGGATGGTCTTCATGATGCCAATGACTTCTTCAGCAGTGGATTCATAGCCCTTAATGGGGCAGAAGGACTTCGCCAGAATCCGATACAACGTGCTTGGCAGATACAGAAGCTCAGAAACTGGAAACTTTGTGCGAGCTAGGGCTTCAGGTGCCTGAGGCTTCATAAGCATGTTCATCAGGTCATCACGATGAATTGGATATCCATAGGAGCAAGCAGTGGAGGAAGTGCACTGAGGCAACTCAAGAATGACAATTGCTTTAGGAACAGTGATGGTGTAGTGATGATGCTCAGTCATCCACTCGAGGACCCAGGTGGTGATATCCAGAGGATCTCCTGAAACATACAGAGTTGCATAAACTGAAGCACAAGCTCTTCTTTCCAGTGGATGCATTCGGAGCATAACTGAAGCAGCTTGGCATGATGCAGATCCTGAAGAACACTGTTGAAGCAGGGAATGACTTCCATATCCATTAGAGGAATATGCTTGTGAGGAAACAGTTTGTTTTGCTTATATAGAACTGAAGCATAATAGTTCTTCTGAGTAGCTGTCCAGAACCTCAGCAACTTTCGAGGCGGAGCAGAATGATAAGGATTTTGAATCCCCTATTGGAAGAAAATCATGGCATTGAAGAAATCAGTAGCATCGAAGCTTGGGGTTTCACCAGCTTCAAGGTCACGGAAGAATGGTTGCTTCTGCTTCGGACACAAGGACCGAGCTGGAACTGGGCCTTGAGGTGGTGGAGGCGCTTGAGGCACTTCAATCTGAAGAGAGGCTTGAGGCTGAGGCGGAGCCGCTGCAGAGGCTTCAGGCACAGACGTGTTGAGGTCCTTGGTAAGACGACGTGATGTGACCTGTTTATCTTCAGATTCATCCTTTGAAGCTTCAGGATGAGCATTGGTACTGTTTTCTGCTTCAGGCTCCGCAGCACGGGCTTCAGTATCCATGGGTTGAGCTTCAGGAACCACAGGATCAGCTGCAACATTCTGAGTGTCTGGGGCAGGAGCAGAAGCTTCAGGATCAGCAGTAGTACGGGCACTAGTGGCCTCTGAGTCAGTTTCTTCAGTGCCAGGGGAGACAGAGGCATCCACAGAGGCTTCAGATTGTTGAGACGTGTCAGATAAAACAACTGTAACTGAGGGAGAATGAGGTTCCAGAGAGAACACGGTGTGAGAGGGAGAGTTGAAGTGTTCCAGCTCATATACTTCATCAACCACCCGAGGGTGCCCATGTCACCAATATCCACATCTTCATCCATTTCTTCAGCTTCAGTGATGACTGGAGGAATGGGAGATAGAGGCGTTGGAATGATCGGGGTGGCAAGCGTTGAAGCAGGTGTCTTGGACGGTGGAGTGAACACAACCAGCCGGCGCTTAGTATTTTCCTGAGGAATTGAAGCAGCAGGAGGTGTTGCAGATGCTTCAGGCGCTCTTGAAGTAGGAGGAGCAGAAGAAATGGGCCTAGCATCGATGGGCTCTTCAGTTGGCGCTTCAACAGAAGGCTTCTTGGCAGCTGGGGGAGTACTGGGTGGATCAGTCTCAGACCTGCACTTGAGGCTGTGGACAAGTTCATCAGTCCGGTCAGCCTGAGGTGCTGAAGCAGCAGGAGGCACTGAGGCATGTGGTTGTTGAAGCTTCATCAAGTTAGACATCTGCTTAGACATCCGTTCCTTGGATTTTCCGATATGCACGGTTGGCGGCATATTCAGTGTTGAGGCGTTGAACTTCACACTGATGCTCTATGAACTCCTGAGGAGTAATATAAGTAACAGGCTTCTTTTTAAAGTCACTTTGGACTTTCTTCAAATGAGCCTTCAACTGTTTCCGAAGATCACGTTGATGAATCTCATTGATGAGGAACTGTTGAACATAGAATTTGATGTCTTTAGGGATGTCCAAGTCAACAAGAGGAGTATTAGGCTTGACAGACCAGATTTCAATGTATTCCAAGATCTTCTTGGGATCAAGGAGAAGCGGGATTTCAGACCCAGTTCCTTCAGCTTTGCGTCTGGCTGCAGCACGCACATATTCAATCTTGGCTTCTTCAGTGGCGACGAAGCCGACCAAGTCTTCAAATTCATTTTCATCATCAGAGCTCTAAGGAGTATGATGAATGAAGCCTCGCATAGCAGTTTTCTTTGCTGAGGGCCGAGGGCCACGTTGAACAACAGTTTTGGTCTTCAGCAGCGGCTGAGGCATTTTGGTTGAGGCCTCAGGAGCACTGCCGGATTCATCAGTTCGAATCCGTGAAGGGGGGGAAGCACCGGCCGTGCGTTGACATGAGGAACCATGAGCTTGAGCTGAGGACTTCTTTGAAGGATTGATGCCAGGAGCCTTTTTGCGATGCTGAACCTGAGGTTGAGGCTTCGGCTGAGGCTGAGGCTGTGGCTGAGGCTGAGGCGGAAGCTGTACTGAGGCAGCGAAGTCACGGGCCAGATTACGGTAGACCAGTTCAAGTTGCTGTGACAACTCTACGTCTGGTTGGAGAGGCTGCGATTCAACTCAGAAGACATAGTCTTCACCTTGTTCTTCTTGAACTAGAGTCCTCAGACTCCGTCCAATAACTCAGGTGAGTCTTCAAGGTAGACTCCCGAAACCTTCACAGACTCAGTCACTCCGGGAAGTCACAATTGCATCTTGACTTCCTCAGACTGAAGACTTCTACACCGGCTGGAAGATCACAGTCTTCAAGAGTAAAAAGCTTCGGATCACTCGAACCGACTTCCTCAGAAATGCTCAACTACTCAGGCTGGTGGTTTTCCTCACTTATGTTCTTCAGTGTCCTCAGAGGTGGGTTTCTCTCAAATGACAAGTGATAGTTTTTGTCTCGGAGCAGCCAACCCACAAATGGGGCTGGGGGTGGCTATTTATAGCCGCAGAGCAACCCCAGGTGAAAGGACATAAATGCCCATGCATGCAATTACTCTCATGCCCTCGGATATGACCGTTGCTAGACAAGTTCTAGCCTCTCACAACGCGACACGTGGCACGGTCAAAGTATTCTTTCTCTCTCCTCACAATCTTCAGAAGAATCTCACTGGCGATCTCCTGACTCCTCAACCGAAGTTAGTTACCTCAGTGTCCTGAAGAACAACGTCTCAGACACCCGAGGACTGAACTTCTACCACAGGAGACTTCCTCAGGGTTTTTCTTCAGGATTCCTAGTTGAGAAATTCCTTAGACCTTCGGAACTCGTTTTCTTCAACCCCTCCAACAGTACTATGTTTTCCTACGACACAAGAAAGAAAAAGACTTAACGAAGACTATGCTTTAGCTTAATCTTCATCTTGACATGTCTTCAGTATGGCGCAACTTTCTTCAGGATCTCAATTCTTCGGGATCCAGTTTCTTCAGGATTCCAAGTCTTCAGGATCTTGTTTCTTCAGGATTCGGAGTCTTCAGGATCCTGTTTCTTCAGGATTTTGCGCCAATACGTTCTTCAGGAAAACCTTCGTTTCTTCAATGTTCCTCAACATTTTGAGGGGTCGACATTGGTGGTTAAACACCTCATCAGGGACTGTTCTCCTGTGTATACTCCCAAACACATCAGTCCCTTAACCGTTTTGTCATCAAACTCCAAAACCTCAAGGGGAGGGCACTTGATGTACTTACAAGGAGGATATAGAGTCGGAGTCCGACTCATCGGATGACGACATGGACGAGGAGGCCGGTACGACAGACGGCAAGAGGAACACCTACCAAGGTCGGCACCATCAGGCAAGAGTTTACTGTCGTGACCGCCGTTGGGATTCCTAAACAACCCGAACGTTTTTCGGAAGGGTACGGCCGTCAAGTCGCGACGATCCTCTACAACACCGTGCCGATCACCACGATTCACCTCAGGAGTCGTGAGAATATTCATTATTGTCAGCTTCTTATCAACAAGCTGCATGGACGATACAAGTTCCCGGAGCCGTACAATTACACAAAACTCAAAGGGAACAAAGTAAACACATGGGTCCTCGGGAAGATGAGGAAGGCCTTGTCCAGTTGGAAAACCCAGATGAAGGAGGCAATTATTGGAAAGAACAAAACCTGGGAGGAGCTCAAGGAGAAAGAGTCGTTGATCGACGAAGCTACCTACAACCTTTTCAAGGCTAGGTGTGAGTCCGAGCCAGCCAAGGCTGCGAGTGCAGAGGGCAAGGCAATGCGGTCGCAGGTCATAGATAACCACCGTCCACCGTCTCGGAGCCGGTGGTTACAGAAGTTCCAAGACTAAATGGGACAAGGAGGATGCCGAGTACGCCGCTGCGGGCATACCTAACCCCTTCGAGCAATACAAAGGTGATCTGCAGATCGAATTCTTTGTGAGGGCCCGGAGCTATAAGGACACAGCAACCTCGAAAATAGTTGTCGATCCTAAGATTCAGGAGTTTACGATTGCTGTGGTAAGTAGTTTACCACGCGACCTTGTCGATTGAATTCTCTAGTGCAGTTCACAATTTCTAATTGTTTCACATTCTTTCTGCAGCAAGCGGAAATAAAAATCGCCTCATTGCAGGAGTCGTCGGTTAAGCCGGCCGGCCCGTGGGACACCACCGTTAACAGGGCGTTGAACAAGGTCCAGAAGGTTGACGACGTGGCGGCGAAAACATCGTCAGCCGGCCGTGTGGTCGGCTTTGGTGCGGACCTAAATTGGTCCGAATATTATGGAAAACCAGCGGAGCAGTCGGGTTCGAGGGGGCGCAAGTCGAGAACGACCGAAGAAGATGTCGCTTATGTTCGTGGACTGGAGGAGAAGGTGAACATGTTTCCGCAGCTTGTCCAGGACGAAGTGGCGAAGACGATGAACGCCCTCCTTCCAGATATGATGCAGTCATTGGAGAATTGGCAAGCACGTGGTGGAGAAGATCCCATACCGGTCCCCAGCATGGACGGCAACAATTCCGGCACCGCGGCGCCTGCAGTCCCGACTCCCGCCGTATTGGTGGCTCCCGCACTGACTCCCGGCTTATTAGTGACTCCGTCCGCCAATACCGCGGCGGCGGCGCCGGACGTGATGGTAACTCCTCCAGCCACGATCGAGCAACCGGGGCATAACACTAATGCACCCGACGACATCAAAAATAGGGCAACCGGCGCCACGGGAGGCAGCGCGCCCTCCGTCTCTTGCATGCTCTCCATCGTCGGAGGGGTCTCTTCATTGGCCGACCTCGACGCCCTCAAGGTAACTATAAGCGTCTGCAACTCAAACATGAACTTCATCTCCTTGCCTTTTCTTAGTGGAATCTCTCTGATGCCCTACATGCATATATCTCTTTCGCAGGAGGACACTCCATGCATTCTATTACAAGTCGTGGACGGCGAGTTGAAGGATGTTGCCAAAGGTAAAATCCTTCAACCACAAAATCGAATCATGCACAATATGTCGATGGCACCGGAGATGCATAGGGTTCAAATCTCTCTCGTGATTTCGGGCTACGAGAGAGTTGAACCTCCCATTCAACCCCCCGGATACGATGAGGACGAGCCGGCAGTCCTCAGTGATTATTTCGGCCAAATATCCCTATGGCCGAAGACCCAAATGCGTTTAATGATGGGGGGAAGGGGCACCACACCTAGGACAACACCGGTAGTCATCGTGCCGGCGCCACATAATCCCATCGGCGCACAACAAGAAGACGATGATCTTGATGATGATGATATAAACGCCGACCAGTTCATCAACACTTCGTTTGAAGGTGATGACTTATTCATGCCTCTTGTTGAAGGAGCCTACCAGCATGACGAGGAAGCTCGCGGTCTAGCTGATCCTGCGGCGAAACCTGCTTCTCAGGATATGTCTCCAGCAGCTTGCGCCTTCACCGAGCCTCAAGTAGATGCCACAAGGAGATCTATTCTCAGCCCGTACACACTCCATAAGGAGGACACTTAGCAGATAAAGGCCGGTGAGTGCTCGAAATCAAAAAAGAAGAAGGGACAGAAAAGAAATAAGAGCATCACTTCGAGCAGCCAACCTTTGATGCCGATCCGGGCTTAGGACGGGCCACCAAGACCCAAGGATCTCTCGGTTGAAATCCATGTGGTGGGTAGGGTGATGCTACCGAAGGACATGCTCGACCTTGCAACTTCGGATATGCAGAGTGTGCATCACAGTATTATGGCATTAAAGAAGATTCTTCTTTGAGAACAGAATCCCTCGTACCCGGTTTTCATCGCCAAGGTGCCACTCAACATGGGATTCATCAACACTATCCCCGCGGATATGATAAGTCTGCGGTTTTGGGAGATTTCAATTTGTACCAGCTCAAGCGGCTGGACCATAGCCTTATCTGCCTGTTCTCGCTCAGCCTTTCTATGAGTATCAAGAGAGATAAGACCTCGAGTGTCGCGATATTGGACCCCTTCTACATGCGTGAAAGCATCCTGATGGACGACGGGGACGCGGCTCTCGCGGCAAGGTACATCAGAGACTTCATGCTAGAGAACGCCGGCAATGATTCAATTCTTATGACCTACTCTCCCAAGTAAGTCATTCGCTCGCCACCGTAGCATATATGCTTTCTTGCTTTCCATTGTCCTCTTCCAACATTTCTTTTGGATTGTTTTAATTATGAAGTGAGGATCAAGACTGCGTGCTCATCTTCTTTTCACCGCAACACTCGCATGCCGTGTATTTAGACTTGGGGAGTGTGAAGAAGAAAGATTACAAGTATATCATGAGAGTTTTGGATGATGCTCTCGCCGGCTACATAAAAGCCGGAGGCAAGATCGTGAAGCACAAGTTCAGGAAGAATCAGCCTGGCGTGAGCGTGTTCAACCACGTAACGCAGTTCCCGTGCGCCAACCAGCCGGCTGACAGTGTGAGGATGCGTACTACGCCCTCCATCACATGAGGGCGATTGCACAGGAACAACGCAACCTTACTCTGCCAAGTCATCTCAAAGAGTGGGCCAAAAGGAAGGCGGAAATCGCCGATGCAAATCTTAAGGAGGAGTTCTTTCACATCCAAGCGCAGATGGCGACTATCATCCATCATGAAGTACAAATTAGGGGGTCGATCTTCCACTCCAACATTTCACCATCCAATGGGGAGATAGAAGTCCGCCTAAAGGCCTTGCGTGACACAAGGCCTTTCATGACAAAAGAAGGATGCCACCCATTCCCTAAGCCGAGTCAGAACAAGTGACCAATTTATGTTATATATGGGAGTCGTTTGATGAATGTGTGCCCTACATGTAATTTGGATGCACTCTTAGTGTAGTAGATGGTAGTGTCAAATACTCTTGGTGCTCTTTGTGTATAAAGGTCACTGCATCTGCATTTTATGCATATGTGCATGATCCTGGCCATTGATCGACTTGCTTTATGTTGTTGATAAGAATAGATGCTATATTGCGTGGTTGTCCTTTGCTATGAATTCATATGGATGTGCCCTCTAAATCTTTGTTTTGTGCAGGTTGAAGAGCAAACAAGAGATGATGAAGAAAGTAGCTTTCTGTTTTCAATAATTGTTGGGCTCATTGTAATATTGTGATGGATGTAATCTTGTGAATCTTGTTGGCCTCTAAACCTTAGACGATGATGGATGTACTCTTGTAAATCTTTGTAATAATAATTATAATGCAATTCTTTTGTATCAATAATTGTTAGGCTCATTGTAATATTGTCTTTTGAATTTCTGTAATATGATAAAAATATCTGTAATGTTTGTAATTTTGAACTGTTTTATTCTTTTCTATAATTCTTTTTTTATTTTCTGTAACCCATTTAGTGGCGAATTATGTTTGGCTTTAGTGGCGCACTAGGAATGCGCCACCCCGAAGGACCCTTGGGCGTGACGCATTTTAGAATGTGCCATACCTAAGAGCTTATAGGTGGCGCATTTTGAAATGAGCCATGCCTAAGGGCCTTAGGGGTGGCGCATCCAGAATGCGCCACCTCTAAGCCCTTATTAGTGGCTTGTAGTTAGTAGTCATCTATAATGCGCCACTAAACGCAAAAAAAGGACGCCACTATAATGGTATTCCCTAGTAGTGCAAGAGAAGTATCTCAGGGATTGCCTGAAGAAGTTTGATCTCGTAAATTGTAAAACTATCAAGACTCCGATGCCTACGAATGTACATCTGGATGTTGATGAGAAGGGCACACCTTTCGACCAGAAGAAATATCGCTCTATGATTGGTTCGCTTCTTTATATATGTGCATTTAGTCCTGACATTATGTTATCCGTCTGTATGTGTCCTCGATTTCAGGAAAATCCAAAACAATCACATCATATTGCTGTCAAGCGAATTCTTCGATATCTTCCTCATACACCTAATTTGGGACTTTGGTATCCCAAAGGTGCTCAGTTTGATCTTATTGGATATTCTGATTCTGACTGGGCTGGTGATCGTGTTGACCGGAAATCTACCTCAGGCACATGTCATTTTATTGGTAGATCTCTTGTCTGTTGGGCTTCGAAGAAACATAATTGCGTATCAATCTCTATGGCTGAAGCCGAGTATATTGTTGTTGGCTCATGCTGCACTCAAATTCTGTGGCTTAAGTAAACGCTGAAAGATTACGGTATTCTTGTGAAGAAAATTCCTCTGCTATGTGATAACAAGAATGCTATCAAAATTTCTCATAGTCCTCTGCAACACTCTCGAACGAAGCATATTGATATTCTTCATCATTTTCTTCGAGATCACATTTAGCGAGAAGATATTGTTATCAGCCATGTCTGCACTAAAGATCAATTGGCTGATATCTTTACGAAGCCACTGGACGAGAACAGGTTTTGTGCACTGAGGTGTGAGTTACACATATTGGACTCACGTAACGTGCAGTAAGATCTAACTCGTATATCCTACGTATTATATGTGAAAACTTACTTGTAGTAGTTTCATTTCGATGTGTTTTTTTCTCTTTTGTTACTTTCCGTGTTTGATTTTATTCGCTTGGTGTTTGTCCTATACACTTGTCATTCCGAGTTTTCTATCATTTGTTTTCCCTCGGATTAATTAAGTATCGAACCCTGTTTTCTCTCTATTCTATCCGTATCCTCTGTATGTTTTTATCTTGTGAACATGTAGATTTGTACTCGATTAGATTCCCTTCGAATTTCATTAAATCCGAAGGAAAATCTATCGAACTTTTATCTAATTTTATACTCGATGTTCGATGAGTTTGTTCTCGGATGTGGAGAACATATCTTTCGGTTCGTTGGGATTTTCCCGCGATCTCCACCACAATATCCGTCCGTTGAATGCGAAGAGACGCGAGATCTGCGCTGTTGGATCCGATGTGACAGTTATGTCAGTCGTCCCCTTATAAATACCGATCCACCCCGTCGGCGCAACCCTCACTTTCCCTCGACTTTGTCTCTCTCCCTCTCGCCCCAAACTCTTGCGCGCCGCCGTGTTGTTCTATCGCCGTCGATCTCCTCGCCGCTTCACTACTGGAAGGAAGTCACCAGAGAAATTCCCGTCGACGATGATCTATATCCGCGCCACCGGAGATCTCACATGTAACATCCCAGATTTCACAAAAAATTAAAATTTTTGTTTTTGGTGTGAATTGTTTGATTGCCTGCTTCGTTTGCGGTGTTTGCATCCCCGATCTATCGATCGGCGATTATTTTTCTCCCTTTTATCTCGTACCGGACGGAGACCGATCCTTCCCACCCTGACACTCGACCTTTGCGACACTGGGTTTCACCCGATCACCGTCGCGAAAACCGCACGAGACCAGCCGCACCCAACGGAACGAAAAACCCGTTTAATAATTAAACGGGTTATTTTTATTGCGCACCGGAAAGTTTTCTCGGAACGGTTCCAGCGCGAGGTGAACGCCTCCAGCTCGACGCGCTGATCTCACAGTTCAAAGTTTTACCCGAATCGGAGGTCCTACGGACCCCCGGCGGTCAGAAACGTAAACACCGCACGCGCGAGAGAAAAAACGGGGATGTTTTTGCAAACTGCCAGCCACCTGGGATATATAAAGACCACCACACTCCCACCCCTTTCTAGGGTTTTTCTAGCCAAAAATTGCAGCCACCCCCTCCAATTAGCCACAATTTTCGCTCTTAGCCCCAAATCCCGAAAAACCCTAGCTCTTGACCGCTCTCGGTCGTCGATCTGCGAGATGGACGGCTCCAGGACGCGCCACGTCGCCCTCCCAGCTCCTCCAGTCTCTCCACCGCGAGTTCGGGCCCCGCAGGGCCAACCGCCGCCGCCGCCGGGCCGAGATGCCCGCACCAGCCCGAGCCATCCCGCCACCTCCGTCTGGTCGCTGCCGTCGGCGAGCACGACGAGCAGCCGCAGCCGCCGCGCCCATCCCGGTGAGGCCCTCCGCCGCCACACCTCGTCCTATCCCTCTCTCACCCCTCTGCCTCCTCTCCCTTTCGCAGGAGACGCGCCATGGCCGGAGCCGAGAGGAGCTCGGCCGCACCGCCCGATCCGCTCGCTCCAACCACCAAAGGCCGCCGCCGGAACCGGATCCGGACGGATCCGCCCTTCCCCATCGCCCAAACGCCCTCACGCCGGCCTCCTCGTCGCCGGGACCTCGCCGGAGAAGCAGCGTCGCCCCCTGCTGTTCACGACGACTACGGGCACGAGCCGATGCATGCTCGCCCGTTCGCTCCAATGGTGGGCCGCAAGGGAGCCAACCGATCCCCAAGGCCCAGCCGGCCCAGCATGCGTGACCGCCGCCCAGCTGCTCGCCCCGAGCGGCGCCCCGCTATCCAGCGCCGCCTCCTCTTCATGGGCCGAAGCCCGCACATTGAGCTGGCGCCCTTCTTTTTTTTTCTTGCTATTGTGCACTGTTGGGCTGCGCCCAAAGATATTTGACGCTCGTGTGCGCAATATAATATCTTGCGCCCACCTGGTTAGACCCATGAATAGCAGATTCGGCCCACTATATTTTTTTCTGGTTTATTAATAAAAATTGGCAGATTGTGTTATTATTTTCCGAGGCCCGTATCTTTTAAACCGTAGCTCAGATCGCGACACGTTAAACATGAAAGTTTCTTAGTTTTTCATGTAGTTTAATAAAATGTTCTCTTTTGCCATGTTAGACTTTGTTTACATGTTGTTTGACTGCTAATTACATCGCATGCCACCGTAAATTGTTTCTTTAATAACTTTTTAACCGTTGCTCTGTTTAAAATGTTTCTTATATGTAACTTGACTAGAATTGCATGTAGGTTGTGTTTATGTTGCTCTTGCTTGCTAATAAAAATAATAAAATATTGTTTAGGGCAAAACAGTTCCAAACATTATAATTATCGTGGGGTCCGTAATAGTTGTCATGTATAGGTTTTACCCCCACTTGAAATGACTAGATTATATAGTTTACTTTATGCTTCACCTTGTGCCATGATTGTGTGACATGCCATGCTTGGGTGCCTTGCCATGTTAACAACCATTGGTTGATCACTTGTAGCTAAAGAACTTGAACCTCTCTAAATGTGTGGTATCATCGTGTGTGACGGGTACTCCACTTAACCTGTTACTAACCGCTCTCGACGGTATGTGCGATGTCTCGTGTTGCCTTATTGTGTATGCTTTCTCGTGTTTGCTTCGTAGTAATAGATGCTTTCTCGTTGATTGCTTTCCAGTGTTTACCGTCTAGTGTGCTTCCGCGGGTACCTTTCGGAGACGATGCGAGCTTGCGATCAACTACACCTTCGGAACCCGACTTATCAACAGGCTAGGACTATGCATTACTTATGATCCATTCTATTTCAACCAGCGGTTTGCATGCTAGTCTAGGATAGATTCGATGTTTGATCCTACCACATGTTTAAAGCCTCTTTCAAACTGATACAGCCATGTCCCCTCCCAGCAAACCTTGTACTGCTATGTTACTATTGCTCGTTGCTCAGCCCCGACTTAGTATGCATGCTTAGGATGCTACGATGTTACCCTATTAGTCCTTGGTTTGGGCTATCACATTATTATATTGTTGTTGATGATATGGTTATTATAAATGTTGACTATATTCGACGAAGGATGGAAGGTCTAGGCTAATCCCGCCCCGACGCTTTGTTCCATTCGAGTCACCTAGGATCCGAGTTCCTGGTATTGGTTTTAAGACTGAGCGTGCCTAACCGCGTGTGGGATTTTATGGGGTCCCCTTTTCTTACCTACCTAGCTTCAAACATTTCTGGAGGTGGCCCAAGCTGATTTACCATTTGAAACCGTGTGCGTAACTGGTCTGCAGCCAGTGGTTTTAAAACAACTCGGGCCAGCAGAGACATAGTTCCTTTGTTGGTCCACACTGGTGAGCTAGGGAAGTCCCCTGTTATATAGGTGAGGCTAACCCCGACCTTAGCCATTCGGAAGAGTCCAATCCGAGAGCGTGTCCGGCTTTTGGGTTGGGTGTCGACTCCCCGGGGGCCACCCGGATTTGTTCAATGTTAGTTAGAGGGACCTGTCGTTTCGGATCTCTTGGAACTAAATCATAAAATGGTTGCCTGTGATGGGTAGCAACTAAGAGAGATGGGCGTGCGTGCGGAGCCTTGTAATGGGAAGTTGGTACACCCCTGCAGGGTTAAATTTTTTCGAGAAGCCGTGTCCACGGTTATGGACGACTTGAGACCTACTCCTCGTTCATAGACAACAACAACTGAGATAATCATAATATAATTTTATCAATGTGTGTGTGCCTTATGTTTGCGTCGGGATGCGAAGAGCAGGGCAAGGATAGGATAGGTCTTATGTTTGCGTAGTAGTTGATAGCAATACTTGTTGGAGGCGATTCCTCATCGAATGCTTGGCTTCTTATCTTACTCTCTAGATCGTTAGCCACTTCATAAATGCTAGTGCGGAAGCAACCTCACCATTTACCCCATCCTTACTGTAAACTACTAGTTGTCCTAGAATGACGAGTGATGAAGTCCTTGCTGGGTCAGATGACCACTGCAGTTGGATGTTGAGTACCTCTGTACTCATGATACTACCCCCAAACTCATTTCAGGGTTCTTGATCGACAACAGGTATGGTGATCGACGTTTCACGTGGAGGCTCGACGACGACTAGTTAGGCCGATCCCGGCGGAGGGCCTGGACCCGTGTGGTTACGGGGATCGATGTTTTTCTCTTTGCCACTAGGCATTTGTTTGTAGTCTGTACTCAGACATGTATCTTCCGCTGTTGTATTGTATTAAGGTAGTTGTATGCCGATTGTATGAGATGTTGTGTCCTTGTATCGATAATGTTGTGATATCATGTTGGAAATCCGGGGCATATGGCTATGTCATATGTCGCGGTGGGACCGATATGTGCTTCGTCCCCGGATCTGGATGGAAACATCTAGATCTGGAACAGTTCCGCGTATCGGGCCTTACAACTTGGTATCAGAGCCTTACCGACTGTAGGATCCCCTCTCTGGGCGAAGTCGAGTCTAGACAAAACTATTTTTTAGTTACTAAGTTAGTTATCGGAGAGTAGGAATCTTTTTACTCCTTACCTTTGCTCTGGTCAGGACAAGTGTCGTAAGTGTTTTAGCTCTCATCTTATCCTCGTCAAACTCTAGGATCTCGAGTGGGTGGAGTTTCAGAATAGTTACAGTGCCTTTCTTGCAGCGTATTGTCTCGATTCCGATCTCAGGTTTGGGATTCCTGTAGTACCTTTAGTCTATCCGACTCGGGTTTACATCTTGGTCGTTCTTTGACCCCAATCCTCTTGCCCAGTATCCTCACGATTTCCGTGAGAGTACTTCCCTTGATCGTCGCCTTGAAGTGTCTCATTTCCTCTTGACACTGACGGTTTCGTTTTTCCGACGATGTCGTCTCTCTGCGAAAAATTTATCTCACCCGAAGTTCGACGTCGACATGGAGCAGAGTCCCTTGTTGGTGGTGTTGAAGATTGTCGACTCTCTTTTCTCTTCTCCCATCTCCCCTGGATCGTCCTGGATCTTGGGACGAGATCCCTTGTTGGTGGTGTTGTATTGTAACAGCCCAGATTTCACAAAAAATTAAAAATTTTGTTTTCGGTGTGAATTGTTTGATTGCCTGCTTTGTTTGCGGTGTTTGCATCTCCGATCTATCGATCGGCGATTATTTTTCTCCCTTTTATCTCGTACCAGACGGAGACCGATCCTTGCCACCCTGACACTCGACCTTTGCGACACCGGGTTTCACCCGATCACCGTCGCGAAAACCGCACGAGACCAGCCGCAGCCAACAGAACGAAAACCCCGTTTAATAATTAAACGGGTTATTTTTATAGCGCACCGGAAAGTGTTCTCGGAACGGTTCCAGCGCGAGGTGAACGCCTCCGGCTCGACGCGCTGATCGCGTCGTTCAAAGTTTTACCCGAATCGGAGGTCCTACGGACCCCCGGCGGTCAGAAACGTAAACACCGCATGCGCGAGAGAAAAACAGGGGATGTTTTTGCAAACTGCCAGCCACCTGGGCTATATAAAGACCACCACACTCCCACCCCTTTCTAGGGTTTTCCTATCCAAAAATTTCAGCCACCCCCTCCAATTAGCCCCAATTTTAGCTCTTAGCCCCAAATTACGAAAAACCCTAGCTCCTGACCGCTCTCGGTCGTCTATCTGCGAGATGGACGGCTCCAGGACGCGCCACGTCGCCCTCCCAGCTCCTCCAGTCTCTCCAGCGCGAGTTCGGGCCCCGAAGGTCCCAACCGCCGCCGCCGCAGGGCCGAGATGCCTGCACCAGCTCGAGCCATCCTGCCGCCTCCGTATGGTCGCTGCCGCCGGTGAGCACGGCGAGCAGCCGCAGCCGCCGCACCCATCCCGTTGAGACCCTCCGCCGCCGCGCCTCATCCTATCACTCTCTCACCCCTTTGCCTCCTCTCCCTTGTGCAGGAGACGCGCCATGGCCGGAGCCGAGAGGATCTCGGCCGCGCCGCCCGATCCGCTCGCTCCAACCATCACAGGCCGCCGCCGGAACCGGATCCGGACAGATCCGCCCTTCCCCGTCGCCCCCACGCCCTCACGCCGGCCTCCTCGTCTCCGGGACCTCGCCGGAGAAGCAGCGCCGCCCCCTGCTGTTCACGACGACTACGGGAACGAGCCGCTGCCTGCTCGCCCGTTCGCTCCAATGGTGGGCTGCAAGGGAGCCAACCGAGCCCCAAGGCCCAGCCGTCCCAGCACGCGTGACCGCCGCCCAGCTGCTCGCCCCGAGCGGCGCCCCGCTATCTAGCGCCGCCTCCTCTTCATGGGCCGAAGCCCGCGCGGTGAGCTGGCGCCCTTCTTTTTTTTTCTTGCTGTTGTGCACTGTTGGGCTCGACCCAGAGCTATTTGACGCTCGTGTGCGTGATATAATATCTTACTTCCACCTGGTTACACCCATGAATAGCAGATTCGACCCAGTATATTTTTTCTGGTTAATCAATAAAAATTGGCAGATTGTGTTATGATTTTCGGAGGCCCGTATCTTTTAAACCGTAGCTCGGATCGCGACGCGTTAAAAAAGTTGCTTAGTTTTTCGGCTAGTCTAATAAAATATGCTCTTTTGCCATGTTTGACTTTGTTTACATGTTGTTTGACTGCTAATTACATCGCATGCCACCGTAAATTGTTTCTTTAATAACTTTTTAACCGTTGCTCTGTTTAAAATGTTTCTTATATGTAACTTAACTAGAATTGCATGTAGGTTGTGTTTATGCTGCTCTTGCTTGCTAATAAAAATAATAAAATATTTTTTAGGGCAAAACAGTACCAAACAATATAATTATCGTGGGGTCCGTAATAGTTGCCATGTATAGGTTTTACTCCCACTTAAAATGACTAGATTATATAGTTTACTTTATGCTTCACCTTTTGCCATGATTGTGTGACATGCCATGCTTGGGTGCATTGCCATGTTAAAAACCATTGGTCGATCACTTGTAGCTAAACAACTTGAACCTCTCTAAATGTGCGGTATCGTCGTGTGTGACGGGTACTCCAATTAACCTGTTAGTAACCGCTCTCGACGGTAGGTGCGATGTCTCGTGTTGCCTTCTTGTTTATGCTTGCTCGTGTTTGCTTAGTAGTAATAGATGCTTTCTCGTTTATTTCTTTCCAGTGTTTACCGTCTTGTGTGCTTCCGCGGGTACCTTTCGGAGACGATGCGAGTTTGCGATCAACGACACCTTCGGAACTCGACTTATCCACAGGCAAGGACTATGCATTACTTATGATCCATTCTATTTCAACCAGCGGTTTGCATGCTAGTCTAGGATAGGTTCGATGTTTGATCCTACCACATGTTTACAGCCTCTTTCAAACCGATACCGCCATGTCCCCTCCCGGCAAACCCTGTACTGCTATGTTACTATTTCTCGTTGCTCAGCCCCTGCTTAGTATGCATGCTTTGGATGCTACGATGTTACCCTGTTACTCCTTGGTTTGGGCTATCACATTATTATATTGTTGTTGATGATATGGTTATTATAAATGTTGACTATATTCGACGAAGGATGGAAGGTCTAGGCTAATCCCGCCCCGACGCTTTGTTCCATTCGAGTCACCTAGGATCCGAGTTCCTGGTATTGGTTTTAAGACTGAGCGTGCCTAACCGTGTGTGGGATTTGATGGGGTCCCCTTTTCTTACCTACCTAGCTTCAAACATTTCTAGAGGTGGCCCAAGCTGATTTACCATTTCAAACCGTGTGCGTAACTGGTCTGCAGCCAGTGGTTTTAAAACAACTCGGCCCAACAGAGACATAGTTCCTTTGTTGGTCCACACTGGTGAGCTAGGGAAGTCCCCTGTTATATAGGTGAGGCTAACCCCGACCTTCGCCATTCGGAAGAGTCCGATCCGAGAGCGTGGCCGGCTTTTGGGTTGGGGGTCGACTCCCCGGGGGCCACCCGGATTTGTTCGTTGTTAGTTAGAGGGACCTGTCGTTTCGGATCTCTTGGAACTAAATCATAAAATGGTTGCGTGAGATGGGTAGCAACTAAGAGAGATGGGCGTGCGTGCGGAGGCTTGTAATGGGCAGTTGGTACACCCCTGCAGGGTTAAATCTTTTCGAGAAGCCGTGTCCACATTTATGGACGACTTCAGACCTACTCCTTGTTCATAGACAACAACAACTGAGATAATCTTAATATAATTTGTTCAACGTGTGTGTGCCTTGACTGCTTCTTCTTCGTCGGGATGCGAAGAGGAGGACAGGGATATGATAGGTGTTATGTTTGCGTAGTAGTTGATAGCAAGACTTGTTGGAGGCGATTCCTCATCGAATGCTTGGCTTCTTATCTTACTCTCTAGATCGTTAGCCACTTCATAAATGCTAGTGCGGCAGCAACCTCACCATTTACCCCATCCTTACCGTAATCTACTAGTTGTCCTAGAATGACGAGTTATGAAGTCCTTGCTGGGTCAGATGACCACTACAGTTGGATGCTGATGGTGCGAGGGTTGACGGGTGTAGTCTTCTCGCCCTTTGTTGGTGAGCCCCAAGTGGAAGGCGTGATGCAGCACAGCAGAAAATTTCCCTCGGTAAAGATACCAAGGTTTGTCTCCAGTAGGACTCCAGAGATGATAAGTAGGTGTCAGCGGCGCAACTGACGCGGACCTGCACACAGACACAGATAACTTTGTTCCCAACGAAGTTCAGAGAGGTTGTCAATCTCTCCGGTCTTGTTGTTTACAAAGGATAAAACGCAAGGGATAATAATAGCAACTTGAAAGTAAATGCAGAAAAGTAAATATAGCGTGGAAACAATGATAAGGATATGGACCGGGATACGTGATGTTCGCTAGTGATGTCTCTCTCCCAAAAGACGACAAAATTGCTATGCGAGTTGAACAAATTACAGAAAGGCAATTGAGAGGATTATGAACGCACCGCAATGCTAACTATGCTACAAAAGAAAGGAAGAGGTTTAAAAGCACAGGCAGTACGCCAAGGTAAGTAGACCTAAATCCATCTGCATCTACTACTAATCATCCACCTTGAGATATCTATCCAGAACATCTCGCTGGTATTAAGTTGCGAGCCCCACCCAAAGTGTAAACCCAAAGCAACAGACAACTGCATTAAAAAGAACTCTGCGTAAAGAAAACAATCCTTGTAACCACGGTTACAAGCACCGTTCTTTTCCCCCTTGTGGCAACAGCACATCCCCTAGACTCATGTTTCTGTCACTCAAGCATGTCATCGGGGGGGGGGCATGAACCCACAATCTATCACAACGCTCCCTCTTGGAGTCACTACCTACTACTTGGACAAAGCAATAAACAACAACGGAGAACATGCAAGAAATACTTAGGAATAAAAATATAAGAGATAAAAACCAAATATATTACTCTATCACAATCTGAACATAATCTCATAATCCATCAGATCCTATCAAACTCAACAAAGCAATGGCAGAAATATTACAAAGGTGCCTCGATCATGTTGGGCAACTCACGAGGTCTAAACAATGAAGAGCAAAGAGGGGAGGAGAACATCACATAGCTACTGATCACGGACCCATGGTCCAAGGAAAACTACTCACGAGACATCCGGGGAGCATCCATGGTGGAGAGGAGACTCCCGGAGGTCAATCCTCCCTCCGGCAGGGTGCCGGGAAGAGGTCTTCTGGTGCTCCCGATCTTCGGAAGCGCGGCGGCGGCGGAACAAAGGCGAGTTCGCGGAATAGGGTTCTCTCTCTGGGGTTTTCCAGTGACGGGGGATAAATAGGCGAAAGGGGCAGCCAGAGGTGGGCCAGGGGCCCCAGGCGCCCCGCTGGCGCGGCCAGGGGTGGGGCCGCGCCGGGTGGCCGCCTGGGCCCACCTGACTCCCCTCTGGCCCCTCCCGGGCTCATCTCGAAGCTTCCGTCACGCTGATTTTTTATCTGAATTTTCCCGAATTTTTCTGGCACTTTTTATATGGGGGAAAACTGAAAATAGAAAAACAGCAGAAAACAGGAACTGGCACTGGGGTGCACTGAGTTAATAGGTTAGTCCAAATATGATCAAAAGTGTATGAAAGTGTATCTAGATCATAGCAATATCACACAAAACATGCATGGAGCAAGCAAAAATTATAGATACGTTTTGGACGTATCAACATCCCCAAGCTTAATTCCTGCTCGTCCTCGAGTAGGTAAATGATAACAACATAATTTCTGTGGTGACATGCTAGCAACCATAAAAGAACTTTGAAAAGGAAAGCAATCAAGGTTAGAGATTAAATTCAAGTCATAACATGCAAGAGTCTATATTAACATTGAAATAAGTAACAAAAGAACAAAAGGTGCAAGATCTCTCGGTGTCCGTGACTCGAATGTCTCCAAATGGTGTTTGCGTGCAAGAAAGGGGATAGGGAATACGAGAAAAAAGTATTTTTGTGTTGAGAACTCAATCTACTAAAGTTTCACACTTGGTCTTCTTTGGAATCTTATCTTGACTCGTCCCCAGACCACTAGCCAGGTACAAGTCTATTTGATCCACTCCTTTTCGATATTTTGAGCACTCATGCAATGGATGAGCGTAAGCACGAGAGTTGACACTTAGGATGGCAAAGATAGACATATGGTGGAGGAGGAAGACAGAAAGGATGAGAAAGGCTCATATCAATGAGGACAATCATAGGCAAGAGATGCCAAATGATAGATACGATGTGAGGAGTAGGGATTGCCATGCAACGGATGCACATACGAGCTAAGAAGCTCTCCAAAGGAACTAGTGGGGGTGCATCTAACTTGCTCGCTCATGAAGACCTAGAGCTCGTTTGAGGAGGCTCATCCTTGGAATATGCAAGCCAAGTTCTATAGTGTGAAGGTCCCCACATAGCTATATGCATGAAGATCATCTCTATGGAGTACAATGATATAAAGGGAGTACTAGTGTGGATCTCTCAAAAGGATAGTAGTGTTGCCCCTTTCTCTCTTTTTATTTCTTTTTCTATTTTTTCTATTTCTTTGTATTTTTTGTGGCCTCAATGGCTCTTTCTATTTAACTCTCATTTGTCCTCTTTGGGATCTTTTATTGTGTCCACTTTGGGATCTTTTCCTCACTTAAGGGCAACACTCTATTTTACAAGAAGGTAAAGGAGATCTTTCACACTTTACAAGGTACTCCAAATCATAAAGAAGATGTAACTATCATGATGTATGCCATGTATGCCGCTGCCAGTGTAGCAGAAACATGTATGACATGAATATCAAGTCATGAAGAGGTGGATGTTGCATGGCAATGTAACTCGGAAAGGCTATGGAAATGCCTTGATAGGCAGGTATGGTGGCTGGTTTGAGGGAAGATATAAGGAGGCTTATGATGACAGAGTGTATCATGCCAAGGGTTTGGAAGTGCCGGCGAAGGTGGACACCAACTCTCCGAGTGAGAAGAAGGCAATGCACGGCACAGGAAAGGCTAGCAAAATATGGAAGGTGGAAGTGTCAACTCTTAATACTTACATTAGTCCGAAGAACTCATGCACTTATTATCGGTAACTCTCAATCTAATGAGGAGGTTCACAAAGATACAAGTACCCCGAGGAGGAGTGTATGGGGGTTTGGTTATCCTTGCGCATCCTCGACTCATGGTACGTGAGTGTTCTCTAATATTCGAATCCTCAGAAGAGTAGTGATCCATCTAGTAGCTAGAGTTCTCAACTAGTTTTGTAAGTTTTGAAAATAAACACGGATTGCCAATACGACACCTATCACTAATAGGCAAGAGCTCTTGACACCAAAAGTTCAAACATTACTCACATCAATGCCTCAAAACTATTGCAAGCTACTACTAAAATTAAATAGCAACGTCAATTACCTACTTTCAAGACAAGACACAACTCAGTGCAACAACCAACTCTTTTAACAAGATAAACATGAAAACTAAAGAGTGTTCCAGCAACAAAATAAAACAAAAGCCAAGGCTCTTGCTAAAGACAAACTAAAACTAAGACTAAACATGGCAGTAGCTATGAAAAGATAAAGAACACACAACAGCAAGAAGATAGGCAGGAAAAATCCTATGATGTGTTCTAAATTTTGAAAGTGGAGCATGTTTCTATCCCACACAAAGTAAGAAAGGATCTAACTTGTTATGAACAGCAAGCAAAGCTAAAGAAAACTAAAAACAAAACCTAAGAGCGAGACGCTCCAAGCATAGCACATAACGCATGAAGTGATAAAAATATAGTGAGACGAAGGACGAACTGATGATTGTAAACGGAGAAGGGGATGCACGGGGGCATCCCCAAGCTTAGACGCTTGAGTCTCCTTGAATAATTATTGGGGATGCATGGGGGCATCCCCAAGCTTGAGCGCTCGACACTCCTGGATCTTCTTTCAACATCTTCCATCGCACACTTGAAAACTCCCTTCATACATAACTCATCATAAGCTGATTAGAGAGGTTAGTACCCTTAATAAAATAATTTTTACCCACTAGATATAAAGATATTATTGAAGAGCTACTGTTTCTGAAGATTTCAAAAAAGTTTTTGCAAAGAAAAAGCAAGCTTAAGGTTTGCAAAAGTTAGGAGAGACAAAACGTGGCAGAATCTTTGAAAAACAGAACAACAGGTAGTAAATAATTTTTTTAGGGGCACTTCTGCAACTCAAATCAAAAAACTCAGAACATACGGAAGTTTCGTAATTGTATAGAGCATACTGTGTAAAAATTTCAGCTCAAAAAGATGAACTGGGACTTTCTGGAATTTTTCTGGTCAGGAGGACAGAATCTGTTTTCTGGACAGCATGTCACAACTTTTACTTCCCTTGCCGTAAGAGGCTATAACTTGGCACAAAGATGAAAAATAAAGATACAATGATGTTGCTACAGAAGTAACAAACATCAAGACACAACAAAAGCAAAAAGAAAAACCTAAATTCGTTGCGGGCTGCCTCCCGAAAGCGCTTCTTTAAAGCCATTAGCTAGGCATAATGCAAAAGATCAAGTCGTAGCAATCGAATCATTATCAAGATCATCAAAAAGCTCTTCAATTGTACAACTAATCTTTAGAGGTCTTTCAAATAAAGGCCTAATGAGGATACTTCTAGGGAGAAAACCAAAAGGCGGAAAATCAATGGAAGATTCATTTATAAAATTATCAAAGAGAGGTATTTCTTCCAAAGTTTTCACGGTTTCAACATCTTTGGCAATAAGTGGTTTATTTTTGGGTCGGGGAACCTTAGGGACATAATTGAACTTAGGTTCCCTTCTTGCCGAAGTCTCTACCTTTTTTTGGTTTGATTGAGGAGAAAGTAGTTCCTAGAGTATTAATGATTTCCTCAATCTTATCTATCCTAGAAGGATCCGTATCACGGGATTTGATGTCCTCCAAGGTTTTAATAATTTTAAGCATGGAGCTATCAAGCTTATTCAAATTCCCTTGAATCTTGCGATCCAACTCATTCATCCTAGTTATACTTGGTATTTCTAACTCTATCTTTTCAAGTTTCTTCATAATATGAGATAGAGTTATATCTTCTTGTACGCTAGCAACAGGGAGATTTCAAACAAGATTTTCAATAACATTAAGAGACTCCCAGGTCGGGGCTTCTAGAAAATTCCCATTGATAGCAGTATCTAATATGAACCTATTCCAAGGAGTAATCCCGACATAAAAATTTCTAAGCAGGATAGTAGTGGATTGCTTCTTGGTGGCTTTTCTATGAGAATCATTAATTCTATACCAAGCATCTTTTAAACTTTCTCCACCTTTTTGTTTAAAGGTGAGAACCTCTGTCTCAACAAAGGCAGAAGGGCCAGACATAATGACAACTAGCAAGATAAATAAATTTTTTTGTAAATTTTGATAAAAGACACAAAGATAAAAACTGAAATATAAACTAACAAGAATAAAAAACAAAGGTAAAGGGTAGTGTGCAACTCCCCTATCTTAGCACTTGGAGTCCCCGGCAATGGCGCCAGAAATTTGCTTGATGGCGCGAGGGTTGACGGGTGTAGTCTTCTCGCCATTCGTTGGTGAGCCCCAAGTGGAAGGCGTGATGCAGCACGGCAGAAAATTTCCCTCGGTAAAGATACCAAGGTTTGTCTCTAGTAGGACTCCAGAGATGATAAGTAGGTGTCAGCGGCGCAACTGACGCGGACCTGCAGAGAGACACAGATAACTTTATTCCCAACGAAGTTCGGAGAGGTTGTCAATCTCTCCGGTCTTGTTGTTTACAAAGGATAAAACGCAAGGGATAATAATAGCAACTTGAAAGTAAATGCAGAAAAGTAAATATAGCGTGGAAACAATGATAAGGATATGGACCGGGATACGTGATGTTCGCTAGTGATGTCTCTCTCCCAAAAGACGATAAAATTGCTATGCGAGGTGAAAAAATTACAGAAAGGCAATTGACATGATTATGAACGCACCGCAATGCTAACTATGCTAAAAAAGAAAGGAAGAGGTTCAAAAGCACAGGCAGTACGCCAAGGTAAGTAGACCGAAATCCATCTGCATCTACTACTAATCATCCACCTTGAGATATCTATCCAGAACATCTCGCTGGTATTAAGTTGCGAGCCCCACCCAAAGTGTAAACCCAAAGCAACAGACAACTGCATTAAAAAGAACTCTCCGTAAAGTAAACAATCCTTGTAACCGCGGTTAAAAGCACCGTTGCTTTCCCCCTTGTGGCAACCGCACATCCCCTAGACTCATGTTTCTGTCACTCAGGGGCATGAACCCACAATCTAGCACACCTCTCCTTCTTGGAGTCACTACCTACTACTTGGCCAAAGAAATAAACATCAACGGAGAACATGCAAGAATTACTTAGGAACAAAAATATAAGAGATAAAAACCAAATATATTACTCTATCACAATCTGAACATAATCTATCCATCATATCCTATCAAACTCAACAAAGCAATGGCAGAAATATTATAAAGGTGCCGCGATCATGTTGGGCAGCTCACGAGGTCTAAACAATGAAGAGCAAAGAGGGGAGGAGAACATCACATAGCTACCGATCACGGACCCATGGTCCAAGGAAAACTACTCACGAGACATCCGGGGAGCATCCATGGTGGAGAGGAGACTCCCGGAGGTCAATCCTCCCTCCGGCAGGGTGACGGGAATAGGTCTTTTGGTGCTCCCGATCTTCGGAAGCGCGGCGGCGGCGGAACAGAGGCGAGTTCGCGGAATAGGGTTCTCTCTCTGGGGTTTTCCCGTGACGGGGGATAAATAGGCGAAAGGGGGCAGCCAGAGGTGGGACAGGGGTGGGGCCGCGCCGGGTGGCCGCCTTGTCCCCCTGGCTCCCCTCTGGCCCCTCCCGGGCTCTTCTCAAAGCTTCCGTCACGCTGAGTTTTTATCTGAATTTTCCCGAATTTTTCTGGCACTTTTTATATGGGGGAAAACTGAAATAGAAAAACAGCAGAAAACAGGAACTAGCACTGGGGTGCACTGAGTTAATAGGTTAGTCCAAATATGATCAAAAATGTATGAAAGTGTATCTAGATCATAGCAATATCACACAAAACATGCATGGAGCAAGCAGAAATTATAGATACGTTTTGAATGTATCAGATGCTGAGTACCTCTGTACTCATGATACTACCCCCAAACTCTTTTGAGGGTTCTTGATCGACAACAGGTATGGTGATCGACGTTTCACGTGGAGGCTCGACGACGACTAGTTAGGCGGATCCCGGCAGAGGGCCTGGACCCGTGTGGTTACGGGGATCGATGTTTTTCTCTTTGCCACTAGGCATTTGTTTGTAGTCTGTACTCAGACATGTATCTTCCGCTGCTGTATTGTATTAAGGTAGTTGTATGCCGATTGTATGAGATATTGTGTCCTTGTATCTGTAATGTTGTGATATCATGTTGGAAATCCGGGGCATATGGCTATGTCATATGTCGCGGTGGGACCGATATGTGCTTCGTCCCCGGATCTGGATGGAAACATCTAGATCTGGAACAGTACCGCATATCGGGCCTTACATCACACATCACCAAGTTAGGGTATGTGCGAGGCTAGACTCAAATCAGCTCCAGTCTGATCTTTGAGTTCTACATTTGTTCTTGATTTTCTCTTCTTTTTATTAGGTCTGTTTGATCCGTTTGTATCTTTTCACTACGGGAAATCAGTTTCTAGCGTTTCCACTCGATTTCCCATCAGATCTAGGTAAGAAATCCCTCGCCCCGTGGAATTTCTAACTTAGGAGAAATCTCTCAGATTCATATCAATAGATTTACACTTTAAGCACTTCCTTCATATAAGTTCTTTGTTAGACTTGCACCCGTATGAAAATCTGTTTCAAAGATAAATCCCTCTATATGATTGTTGCGTTCAAAATGATTTTGTTCGGAAATTTCTGGTACATGTTCATATCTTTCCTATTTTTCCCTCGTACCTATCTGTTCCGCAGGAATATGTCTGAGAACGCAGGAAATGTCAGGCAGCCCAGGCATGATGGAGGGAGAACAAAGATAACCAAAAATTCAGAAGGATTATCTAAAGATGCAATCATAGAGAAATATCTGAGTACGCCAGAAGGTTCTGTTGAAGATGCCAAAATGAGAGACAATATACTATAAGAGATTCGAAGACTTCAAGCTCTTCGTTGGTATGAGTATAAGGCCATTATTCCTCATTGGGAAAGACTGTTTGCCTTGTAGAATCCCTGGTCTGATGTCATGGCTTTGAAGCCAGGATGGACACGAGCAAATAGACCTCCTCCACCAGACAACGCTCACCCATCTACTCTGAAACCTCTAGCGGATTTCCAAGAGCTGGTTGCTGCTCGAGCTGAACAAGCAGAAAAGAGGAAGCAGGCCAAGGCCAGAAAAGCTGATGCTGCTGCTGTTGTTGGCAACGAAGGAGTTGCCGAAGAGGTTGGTCCAAGGACCAAACCGAAATCTGGTAAGAAATCTGTCAAGCACTACAAAAAGCTTGATGTTGTCTCACCACCTGAGGCTACATCTGAAGAAGAAGCAAGTACCCAACAACATGATCAAGGTACGGAGGCAGATGTAGAAGATCATCCTCCTCCTGCACCGAAGAAGAAACCAGGCCACAAGGGCGTATGGATCCAGGAGCCTGCTGCAACGACTCCTCAAGGAATAATAGACATGACTAATTTAGTCACAGATCCACTGCTTGCATATACCCAAAATAACTATATAACTATAGAAGGCTAGACTCGACTACGACCAAGGATGATAATCCTACAGACAGTCCTTCTCTAATACCAAGTCTGTCGGGAACTGGAATATGCATATGTAAATCCAGTCACAACTCAATCATATGGAGAGCCGAGAGCCATACCCACTTGTCTAAGCAGACAAGGCCAAGTACAAGACACTCTCGGATGGCTCGAATGTGAGGGGCATCCCATCCAGGCCCGGATGATCAACTGAGATGGGTCCTCATCGTCCGCTCACAAGTCTAAATGCTTATGGCTGGTGAAATCCCATACTCATAGACAAGTCACCTCAACCATATTATCGATATAATCATAACACTTACATAAACAGACTCCAGCCGGATCACTTAGTCAGGGTCTCCGGCGGGCTCGATCGTGCAATGAAGTGTGCCACTTGACGGAGTCACGAGCAATCGCATCGCGATTCCCCAAGCTGCGCACATTTCAGGGACACTTGGTGTAAGAAAGACCATCGACGAGACCACAGCTAAGCTATCGAACCCTACACATGACATGCACGATATAAACATACACGCAACATGCATGCCTAGTGTATAACAGCAGGTAACACAACATGAACTCTACAAACTCATAGACTTTATTGCATCTTCTAAACTGAGCAGACATGGTAAGTGTATTACAAGCAGAGATCACATGACTGTGATCCAACATTACATCAAACAACAACGGAAGCAAATTATGTCTTAGTAAATACAAGTTTAATAAATGGTTTAAGAAGCCTGAAGGAAAATAAAACGACCCTCCAAAGGAACCAGGCTGCTGTCTGGGACTATACGACTTAGTCGGCGTCGAGCTCAAGGTAGAGGCCACCATCAGGGTCAGTGGTCTCGTCTCTAAAACATAGGATAAGAAAACGTGAGTACAAAGGCATACTCAGCAAGACTTACATCAGAACTACACTACTTATGCTCATGTATCAAGGTAAAAGGTTGGTGGGGTTTGTAATGCAGAAGTGCCAGCTTTGACTTGGGTAACATGAACTACGATTACTAGAGTTGAGGTGAGAAGCGCACACGAGTCCACTTAATCTTGGTCACCACATCAATACACTACCATGGATTCTTCCTTGACTTCCCACAAGGAAGCAACCCAAAGCACTCACATTTATCTTGGAAATTTTAGAGTATCCATTCAAGTTGTCTAATGATCAAGCATAGGTCTCCAAGTAGTCCATTACCGCGGACGCGGCTATTCGAATAGTTTGTTAACCCTGCAGGGGTGTACTTCTTCACATGCGTGTCATCACTTACCGACCAGAATCTTCATCCTTCAAGCGGATGTCGGACGAGAACAATCACCAAGGCACTTACTTCACCTTACCTTCTCTAATCTAGGAGTCGATTATCTGAGTGGTTAGCGCTCGAGAGTCCTGCCGGTTCACGATAAGGCCCCAGACAATGTAGGCAACCGATACGCCACCCTGGAAGATGGTTTTAATGTCTCACAGGTCCACCCACATATCTAAATGACCTCTCATTCATTCTTTTTCTATGCATATGCCAAATGGAGGGCCCGAACTAGTGTGACTCCTGGACTTGATCGGGGGTGAGTTAATAGGCCAAACGGGGCTCCCATAAATCCTACATGTGGTAGTAATCTTTGTCTGGGATCACAACACAAGAACTCGGGGCCTAGGGCAGAGTTCAACGAGACAACCCATTGCGTACTCCTACACAACCTCTCATCGTTCTCCTTGTTTAGGTCAAATTCACCACACCCTTTTCATCTCAAGTAACATGAACATGATTACTACCATCATCAATTCATCACCCAAGATGGACCAATGGTTCCACAACTCTAAGCATAGCATAAGCATAACATGGATGAATGGCCACATGACGATCACAAGCAATTCCTAGATCTGCTAGGTTGAGGTTTGCTTAATACTGTGGTAGAAATGATAGGTCATGCAAAGGAATGAGTTCAACTAGCGATAGAACTTATCATTGTATCATCATAATCATGCATAAGCGAGAGCGAGAGGGAAATGGGTTTTTATAGACATGATCAATGGGGTTTGCTTGCCTTGCTGATGATACACGGGTTAACGATCTTCTGCTTCAGGAACATAGTCCGTCTCGGAAACACTGTTATCGAAACAATCATCAACGAAGGGGGACAACATCGAAAGTAAAATGCTCAAGCACATGTTAAGGTTGTGGCATGATGTATATAGCACTGATGTGTTGAAGATTCAAGTTAAATGAAGTATATTGCAAATTCAAACTCCATATTTGAATTCAAAATATTCCATAAGCACATTTTCTACTGTTCACCCATTTTAAAATGGTCAAACATGAAAACAAATTGCATATTAATTATCCTTGAATTTTTTTTGTTAATTTTTTATATATTATTTGTTTAATTTGGAGTTAGAATGAATTTTATATGAATTTCCAAAGTTTATACTAATTTCTAGAATTTCTTTTAAATATAAAAAGATTTATTGCGTCAGCAGGGGGGCTGACCAGTCAAACTGACTAGGGGACCCCACCTGTCAATGTCACAGGGGGTTAATCCCTCTGTTTAAATTAAACAGAGAGGGGGTTATTAGGGCAGGGCCCCACCTGTCATAGGCTCTGGGTGGGGGGTATTAGCTTAAGCTAATCCGGCCACGTTGGCCTCGCCAGCGGCGAGTCGCCGGCGACCAAATTTCACGGCGGCGCTGCTTGGGTTGGTGAATCTGGCCACCATTTGGTGCGTCGTGAGCGCCAAAAGGCAGCCCATGCACACCCGCGTCGTCCTGTGCGCCTAGGGAATCTTAGGGGGCACCGGAGCTCCACCGGTGACGAGCTCCTGCGACGGCAGAACTCGGAGTAGACGGGGACGACAATGTAGGGCTTCTCAGTGGGAATGGGCTAGTGCAAAGCGCTTCTGGGAACCGCAGGAGCACGTTAGGAAAGCTGGGTTGGACGGAGGAGCACGGGTGCGAGCTCCAGACCAGCCATGGCGGCGGCGGGGCTCGGCTCCCATGTCGGTATGCAAAAGAGGACGAGGGGGAGGCTCTGGATAGATGGGGAAGAAGTAGGGGCTCACCCTGAACTAGGTGGTGAAGACGTCGGGGCCGGGGAGGGCAGGGTGGCGACGAAATTGCTCGCCGATCTTCACGGCGGCCGGAGCAAAACGGTGACGGTAGCGTGGGCTTCGGGGACTCGCTGCTTCGATTGGGCAGGCTAAAGGACGAAGGCGAGGGTGGCGCGTCTTCTGGACAATCTTGCGCGGAGAGGTGAGCTCGGTGGCCACACGTTGTGCCTTGCGGTGCTCCGGTGAGCTTTGGGCAGCGAAGAAAAATGGCGACCCAGAGGAGGGAGAGCAAGATGGAGGAGGGGGAAGTGGCAGACGGGGATCGGGGCGTCTCCGTGGCGATCTGAGGAGGAAGGGGAGGGCCTGGAAGCACCTCGTCGTCGCGGTGGCGGTCGCCGCGCGCCCTCGGCTCGCCACCGAGGTGCTTGAAGAAGACGACAAGGAGAGGGGATGGGCCGTGGTGCTGGGCCAGGGGGGATAAGTTGGGACAGTTCCCAGGTAGGCCTCCTTTTCTTCATTTCTCTTTTTAAACTTTCCGTAATTTGTTTAACTTTAGTAAAATAAATACCAAAGCTATTTTGTAAAAATCCCAAAACATTTATTTGGTCTTATGAAACTTAATAGCCTCGTCCACGGTAATGGACTATTTGGAGACCTATGCTTGATCATTAGACAACTTGAATGGATACTATAAAATTGCCAAGATAAGTGTGAGTGCTTTGGGTTGCTTCCTTGTGGGAAGTCAAGGAAGAATCCATGGTAGTGTATTGATGTGGTGACCAAGATTAGGTGGACTCGTGTGCGCTTCTCACCCCAACTCTGTTAATCGTAGTTCAGGTTAGCCAAGTCAAAGCTGGCACTTCTGCATTACAAACCCCACCAACTTTTTACCTTGATACATGAGCATAAGTAGTGTAGTTTTGATGTAAGTATTGCTGAGTACGACTTTGTACTCACGTTTGCTTATTCTATGTTTTAGAGACGAGGTCACTGATCCTGATGGTGGCCTCTACCTCGAGCTCGACGCCGACTAAGTCGTATAGTCCCAGACAGCAGCCTGGTTCCTTTGGAGGGTCGTTGTATTTTCTTTCAGGCTTCTTAAGCCATTTGTTAAACTTGTCTTTACTAAGACATAATTTTCTTCCGTTGTTGTTTGATGTAATGTTCGATCACAGTCATGTGATCTTTGATTTTAATACAACTACTATGTCTTCTCAGTTTAGCAAATGCAATAAAGTCAATGAGTTTGTAGGGTTCATGTTGTGTTACCTGTTGTTATACACTTGGCATGCATGTTGCGTGTATGTTTATATCGTGCATGTCATGTGTGGGGTTCAATAGCTTACTTGTGCTCTCACCGGCGGTCTTTATTACACCAAGTGTCCCTTTGATGTGTGCAGCTTGGGGCATCACGATGCGATTGCTCGTGACTCCGTCAAGTCGCACACTTCGTTATACGATCGAGCCCGCCCGAGACCCCGACTAAGTGATCAGGCTGGAGTTTGTTTATGTAAGTGTTATGATTCAATCAATAATATGGTTGAGGCGACTTGTCTATGAGTATGGGATTTCACCACCCATAAGCATTTAGACTTGTGAGCGGACGATGAGGACCCGTCTCAGTTGATCATCCAGGCCTGGATGCGATGCCCCTCACGTTCGAGCCTTCTGAGAGTGTCTTGTACTTGGAATTGTGTGCTTAGACAAGTGGGTATGGCTCTTGGCTCTCCATATGGTTGAGTTGTGACTTGATTTACATATGCATATTCCGGGTCCCGACAGACTTTGTATCAGAGCAGGACTGTCTGTAGGATTATCAGCCTTGGTCGAAGTCGAGTCTAGCCTTCTATAGTGATATAGTTACTTTGGGTATATAAGGAAACTACGTAAGGCTTCTTTTTTCTCCTTACCCTCATCGATACGAGTTCTGAGTCACCCTCATCTTTTCTACGGGAAGATAGGACTAGGCTCATCTATGTCTTACTAGAACATCTCGTTGTTGCTTCTTTGTAGTCGTAGGAAAGTTGTGTTCGGTTGTCTAGAGTCGTTGTGCTTCCTTTTTTGAGACTTCCTATGTAAGTGTTGTTGTCATGTTGTAAGAATTTTCATTTCTCTTGCAATTACAGCCGTTATGTTGTCCGAGTCATTCCATCTTTCTTCATAATCTGATGCAATTGCAAAATCCTTCTCTCTATTTTAGATGTCTTTCCAGTATAATTGCTAGGTGGCATACCCGACAGTTCCATAGAGTTTGTTGAAGATTTTTTTCTAGAAACCTATATTGATGCATTTGAAGTTCTACCTCTCACTTTAGATGTCTTCTAGACAGAATAACCACACTAACCATCATGTTGGGGTACCTTGCTACTCTGATATATCTGTTGCAGCCCCTAGTAAGCCATGGTTATCCTCTAGAAAATATCCCTGTAATCCAACACCTTAAATCTATCCACCCGACAGATGTTTATAATTCATCGTGGATCTTATGCCAGGCACTTCCCCAAATTTCAAGATGCCCATATAGAAAGGCCCACATGAGTTAGCTGAGCTAAAAATCCAACTCGAAGCTTTGTTGGCAAAAGGCTTCATCCACCCTAGCTCGTCGCCATGGGGATGCCCCATTCTGTTCGTAACGAAGAAAGATGGAACATAAATGATGTGCGTAGACTATCGCCCGCTAAATCTAGCGGTGATAAAGAACAAGTACCCACTTCCCAGGATCAATGATCTTTATGATCAAATTGCTGGATCCTCTGTCTTCTCCAAGATGGATTTGTGATTAGGCTATCATCAAATCAAAATCCGAAACAAGGACGTTCCCAAGACGGTTTTCACTACTCTCTATGGTATTTACGAGTTCACCGTCATGTCGTTCGGTTTAACCAATGCCCCCGCCACATTCTCACGCTTGATGAACTCGATCTTCATGGAGTACCTAGATAAATTTGTTGTAGTTTATCTTGATGACATTCTCATCTACTCGAAGAACGTAGAAGAGCACGCAGAACATCTTAGGCTGGTATTGATGAAACTTCGAGAGCATCGCCTATATGCCAAGTTCTCTAAGTGCGAATTTTGGCTACTAGAAGTGACCTACTTAGGCCACGTGATTTCTAAGAAAGGCATTGCTTTCAATCCCGAGAGAGCCATCGGAGGCTGACGGAATATACTCATTAGGTAGTAGCTCATATTAGGGTTAATGGTGAAAGGTTTTGTTCAATTATCCGAAACCCGCATACTGAAGTATGATGGTTCGTGGATGACACGACGAATGTATTGAATTGTGTGGGTAAAGTGTACAACCTCTGCAGAGCGTAAATCTATTCGAGAAGCCGGAGTCCATGGTCATGGACAGCTAGTGAGGCAACACTTCATGGGGAAATAGATGAGAAATTCTAAGTACTGAGATTATGGTTCACGATGATGATGTTGATATTGTTGGAAGGGTTGGACCAGATGAAAACAATGTCATTGTGGGAAAATCAAAATTGCTAAGATTAAAAGTTTCCCAACCTAATTTAAATTGAGTAGCTAGGTATCTCCATCAGAAACTCCACCATATAGCCATCCTATTATTTTTGTATAAAAACTTTGTTTCTTACTTTATGTGGTTTGCGAGTAGTTTGTATGTACTCATGGCTTTGTCCCTGGTTATTCAATCGGCTAGGCTTTGAGGAGCAGGTATTTGACGATGATGCTACCAAAGGTTACTAGGACGTTCTATGCTCCGAACTTCCCTGTGGATTGTACCGCTACTACTTATCATGCGTTTTCTTATTCCGCTACTATTTAGCCCGATGAGGCTGTGTAAGACTTTTTTGTTGTATGACTTTGTATTCGGTATTGTATGAACATCTGACCTGATGTACCCATTGTCGAGTTGTGCTTCATGCGACGCTGATCATGGGAGCATGGCAGTATGCACAGCTGGCCGCTTCGGACATATAGTCCGTGGTGCCCACAGACTTGGTATCAGAGCCTATGTTCAGACAATAGCAGCCTAGTTAGAATTGACGTTAGTTAGAAATATTTTGCTAAAAAATCTCTTATACCTCTTACCCCTTTTCAAAATATTTTAAATCAAGCGAGACCGAAGATTAAGAGGGAATGGTGTCCCGAAATAGATGAGGACTAGTGGAAGTTTTGCCTTAGTCCCCTACCCGAAAGTGTGATCTTATGCTTGTTTGAATTGTGTTCTTTAGTCTTAAGTTAGAGTGACACTACCCCCACTTAGGATGACACTAACCCGTGCACCCTTACCTTGCGAAACAACCTCAGGATGTCGAGAAGCAACCGCACAAACCCAAGTGGATCTGGTGATATGCTGCCACCACCTGAACCGAACATGGCATAAATTTTTCACTTGTTACTGGAGGAGCGACATGCTTGTCAAGAGGAGCACCAAGCTGTCCGAGAGGAGCGCCAAGTGAATCTCGTAGCCCTCCAGTAGTTGGTACAAGCTGCCACCAGACACAAAGGAATAGGGAATGAGGAGCCCAGATACAAGCTCCGAGACTTCCGGAAAAGCAACTCGCCCGTGTTCTCCCAGTCAAATGAGCCTCTCGATGCTGCAGATTGGCTTACCACCATCGAGAATGACTTGGCATTTGCAAGAGTCGGAGGTAATGACAAGGTGCTCTATGCCACCCACTACCTCGCCGGCACCGCAAGGAGCTGGTGGCAAGGAGTACGTGGCCGTTTGGCTGAAGGGAAAGTGCTTCACTGGGAGAAGTTCAAGGAGAAGTTTTAAAAGGCACATATTCTCTCTGCTTTGATTCGGAGGAAGAGAGATGAGTTTCAGCACCTCAAGCAAGGAGGCACGACTGTGTTCGCTTACCTCAATAGGTTCACTGAACTGTCGAGGTATGCCCCCGAGGAGGTGGACACTTAAGAGAAGAGGAAGGATCGCTTCCTCGATGGCCTTGATGATAAGCTGCAGTGTTTTCTCGTCGCCATGTAGTTTCCAGACATGGAAGATTTGGCCAACGCCGCCATCTTGATGGAAGACAAGAGAAGCATGGTAGCTGAGAATCGCAAGCGTCGTATGATGCAGCACGGAGGATCCAGAAACCCCAGACTTCGCCCAACCCAGCCGCCAAGACCAGCACCACAGCCGCAGAGGAGTCAGAACCAAGTGCCGTGTCCCAGCTTCCCTTCACGTCCTGCTGGAGTCCCAAGGCCAGAAGAAGGATCTCGCAGCAACCCCGTAAATCGTCCTGACTTGGCAGATATGCAATGCTTTCAGTTCGGATAGAAGGGTCGTTTTACCACCAACTACACCAATAAGAAGAACCCCATGTTGTAACATCCCAATTTTCTAAATTCGGATGTTAATAGATCATCATATCCATGTCATGCTGGAGTTTTGCATTATTTGGATTTTATGAATATTTTAAACATTTTTCAACTTAAGGCAATTTATTGGAGAGGATATAATATGACTTATCCCCATTTTTTAAATGTTGGAAAATAGTTTAAGATATTTTCTGGAGAATTTTTAAATTTACTTTGGGGTTATAAATAATTTCTAAAAATATTTTGGGAATTTATTTATCATCCGGGATATTTTAAAATCCTTTTTGGAGTTTTTCGGTATTTTTTAATTTGCCAAAAAAGTATTTAAAAGTATTTAAAAATAAGTTGCAAAAGTTTTTATTTTTATTGAATATTTTGGTAAACCCAAAAATTAAATTTTAGTTTTAGTGATTTTCTGGAGAAAAAAAAAATTAAACATAAATTGCCGTTTTTTTTAGAAAATTGTTTTGGGCCTCCGGGAGCCTTTTGTTCTTTTTTTTCCGAGCTGAGCGCAGTTTAGACTTCGGGGGCCGGACTCGGACTGTTAAAAAAACAGAGGAGGGGTTGTCTATTTAAGCGGCGATTAGATTAGTTTTAATTTCTTTTTAGATTTAGTTTTTTATCCCTAACCTAATTCACCGGGACCCGACCCGACGTCATCGCGACGTCATCGCCGACGTCACCTCGCCGGAACGCCGCAGAACCGCCGCCGCACTCGCCTGAAAACGCCGCCGCCAGAGGTGAGCCACCGCCACCGCACCTCGCCCGCCTCCACCCCGTCCCCACCACCCTAGCGCCGCCAGGCCGCGACCACCTCGGCCGCTCGCGGGAGCCGCATGCCCGTGCCGCCGGGCGCCGCCATGGGCCACTGCCCCGCCCCCACGCATCGCCCCGCCGCCGCGCGCACAGCAGCCGCCGCCGCCTAGGTTAGCTGCGCCACGCTCCGCCTCCGCCGCGGCCACGCCGGCCGCCGCCGACCGTGCCGGGCCGCGCCGCCAGCCGCCAACAATCGGTTCGCCGGAATCCAGCCGGGCGCCGCAAGCCGTCGGATCTGGCCAACGGCCCAGATCTGGCCTGGCTAGGGTTTCGGCCCAAAAGCCTATTTTGCGGGCGTTCGCTGGTTGGAGAAAATAACGAACACGTTCTCTGTTAAAAAAAGAATATGTTCGTTGTTTAGCTCCAGGGACCTATTCGCGAGGTAGAATTTATTTTATTTATGCGTAGGCCCTTTTAGGCAGTTTGCCCCCTAGAACTTGCGATCGCCGCGGTTTCTAAACCGTGCGTCAGAATTGGGCGTTTCTTTTTCCTACGCGCTTGTAGTGTCCTGTAGTTCAGCATAGAACCAAAGTTTCACACGTTTGCACAATTTTAAATTTTGAATTTTTCAAATTGAAATTCAAAGTTCCGGTGACCGTAGTTTGCAAACGGTGCAACCATATTCGACGATTCCAATTGCGTTGGATTCGTGGTGACGAGTACTTTACGTTTAGCTAATGTTTAGTTAGTTTCCTTGCTGTTATTTTGGAGTTTCTTCTGTTATGCTTGTTTATGATTGTTATGTGTAAGCTGTGTATTGATTGCAACTCTGTTTGATCGTGTAGATTGTCTGGAGTGCAGTGCTTCATATTTTGAGGATTGTGATCGTCAGGAGCAGGATCAAGGCAAGTAATATATTTACCATCTCATAACCTATATTTTTACTTATGCATGTAGCAAATATCACCCTATGGATGTGTAGGAAGTTTTATATTATTATTGTTTCAAACCTGGTAGGGTAGTCACATGATCTTATCATGTTTGCTTAGACAACCTAGCACGTGCTTGCTATATATTTGCTATGCTTGTAGACCTGGATTGGTTTGAGATTACATTGATCTATGTGAGGATTTAATGACTGGACTAACAAACTTTTAATTAGAATACACCTCTGGACGGGCAGGGAGTGCTTCCTAGGGGCTCGTGCCTTATCTTAGGCGAGACCAGGTTGTACCCCTAATGGTTGGTATTGGTGGTCGACAATACGTCATGGTATCTACCCTCTAAACGTAAGTGGGCGCCGTCCAGGCTCAAAAATATCAGACATACTTGGTGACTAGGAGCTTCCATGTATAGCCGCTGGCCATATGGGCTCTGGCTTAGTTGAGTACGATGTAGGAAGCCTCTCCTGTGATAAGCTAGTAGATGTAGATGTGATAGGTGGTACCGGCTTTCCGTTGGGTGTAGGTGAACTCTTTGAAAGACTTCGTCTCAATCTTCGGGTTGATTCCAGCGGGGAAAGTGTACTAACCTCTGCAGAGTAAAAACTAATCATGATTAGTCGTGTCCCCGGTTATGGACATCCTTGAGCTACTAGACATTACTGTTACTGGAGGATCTTGACAGATGAATCACCATAATAAACTTGACTGGGCAAGATTTAATAAAGGGTGTGGTTTGGAACTGGTGTGCCCAGTTCAATCTTAAGTAGTAAGTTAAACTAAAAATTTGATTAGGTAGTTTGGGAAAAATCAGCTTTCTTCAAAACAAAACCATAAGCCTTTCCTTTGACTTACCTTGCATGTAGCGATAGGTCTGTTATATCCTTTTCCGTGTGACTTGCCGTACAAATCAGATGTACTGACCCGTTCTCGGGCTGTAACCTTCGGTGTTGCAGGTTTTTTAGACGACTGGTAAGGTGCGTTTAGGGTTGCGGGTCTTCACTCAACATGTTCGCTTGTGGATGTTGATGGGACTCCTCGTTATTTGCTTTTGCTTCCGCTATATTTATGTTGAATAAGCTAGCCTTGAGCTATGCAACTTGTTATTTATTTTATTCTAATCATACGTTGTAATAATGATGCACTTGTACTTTGATATACATCTATGATATTGTGTGTGCCAGCGAGTTCGATCCAGGGACTGGCACTTGATCACAGAGACTTCAATTCTATGTGAATTGGGTCGTTACAGATGGTATCAGAGCAGTGTGTTGACTATAGGACATGACCCTAGAAAATGGATTAGAAACGCCATAGGAATGAAAATATTACTTTACATCACTCTGTCTTGTACTTACTTACCTTCTCTATCTCGTATTCATACCTGTTCTAATCTTGTCTTTCCTCTCTTTGATTATAGATGACCACTTTGTCATACCGCTCTATGGCGTTTGGACCTGAGCTCAGGGGGATTTGCCATCACCTGAACATCTACGCGCTAGTCTTTCAGCCGGACATAGTGGAGACAAGGGGAGCTGATGACTACTGGCAAGTGGAGACATTTCTCCTAGGAAGCATGACGGAAGAAAGGGTGATCACGGAGTCATTCGAGGTGCATGCCCCGGAGAAGGAGCAGTGTTTGCACATACCCGCTCACATGGCTCTTGGACGCATCGTCGACCGGTATGCCGGCCAGCTTAAGGGTACGGTGTACGAGAAGATGACCAAGATCCTTCCATCGGGGAACATATGGCCAAAGAAGTTCAAGTATGTGCCTGGGACCATTTGTCCAGGTACAACTACCTACTTCATCCAGAGCCTGGAGAAGCACATCCACCACCTGGAGAAGAGCACCCAGTCGGATCTCTACACCATCACTGAGTTGTAGCAGAAGAACACTAAGCTCAAGAGGGACACTAACAAGCTGAATAATGAGAGGATGGAGTGCAAGAGGAGATCAAGAGGCTGAAGGACAAGCTGAAGGCCAATGGTGTTGAAGAAAAAGAAGAGGAAAGAGAACTGGAGACTTCGGCAGAAGAAGATGAACCGAGTCCCAAGAGGCGCAACCGCATTAGCGGGCGTGAATACCGTATGCTGTTTAGCAAAGACAACATTCGGAATTACTTCACCGGAAATTAGTTTACTTTCGTTATCGTGTTAGCGTATTTGACCATGTCGACTTATTCGGTATGGCAATACTAGGTTGCTTGATATACTCTTATATTCGTGGTTGTGTTGAGGATCTTATATCAGTTATGCAAAATATTTTGAGACTATATGGTGTGATTGTATTTGCTTATTGGTATGAGTGCTTTGCTTGATGATATTGATGATTGATGATTGGTGATAATTGTATGATGATTGTGTGGTATGATATGGTTTATATGTATATGTTGTCTTGATCATAATAAGCATATGGGGTAGGATATATTTCCCTAGCTACTTTCTGTCCACAACTTACCTATTCTTGCCCAACAGATGCCGCCAAGACGTGATCCCACAAGGAGTGGGAACAACAACAATGAAGTGCCAGCTTACATGCAACAGTTACTTCAAGGACAAGCTCAGTTGATCCAGTTCTTCACTCAGAATATGGGCAACAACAACAACAATGCTCCACCACCACCACCACCTGTGGAAACGCTTGCGAGGTTCCTGAGGCTGAATCCTCAGAGGTTCTCTAGCACTCCTGAACCCATAGTGGCGGATGACTGGCTTCGTTCAATGAGTCAGAACATGGAGACAGTTGGCTGTACTGAGGCATAAAGAGTGAGGTTTGCCTCACATTTGCTGGAGGGTCCCGCCGCTGCATGGTGGGACAACTACTTGGTAACTTATCCCATAGACACCATCACTTGGGCGCAGTTTCAGGCTGCGTTTCACGCCGCACATGTCTCTGCAGGCGCTATGGATTTGAAGAACAAGGAGTTCCGCAGTTTGCACCAAGGAGGCCGCACCGTAGTGGAGTATGTAGAGGAATTCAACAAGCTTGCCCGCTATGCTCCAAATGATTTCAACACAGATGCAACTAGGTAAGAGAAGTTCTTGGAGGGTCTCAACGATGAGTTGGGATTTCAGTTGACGGTGGCTACCTCCAACAATTTCCAAGGACTCATTGATAAGGCCATTGTGCTGGAAGGGAAACATCAGGCTATGGAGTAACGCAAGAGGAAGTACAACAACAACAAGTACAACTCAGGGCCACAGAAGAAGCAACACACTTCTTATAATGGGAATGGAGGACATAACCATCATGGTGGTAATGGACATTACCATCACGGTGGAAATGGACATAATCATCATGGAGGAAATGGCCACAACCATAATGGCCACAATCATCACAATGGGCACAAGAATGGCAATGGCAATGGGAAAGGAAATGGAAATGGAGGGAACTATAACCAGAACTGTCAACTGGTGAATGCTCAGAAGGACCTTAGTCAAGTTCAGTGTTTCAAGTGTAGGAAGATGGGACACTACTCCAACATGTGCCCGGAGAACAAGGACAACAATGGGAATCCTGGAGTCAGCAAGCCCAATCCTTTCAACAAGGGGCACGTGAACCATGTCAACGTGGAGGAGATTTATGACGAGCCTGATGCTGTGATTTGTAAGTTCCTTATCAATTCAGTACCCGCACTTGTTCTTTTTGATTCTGGTGCATCGCATTCATTCATATCGAGGGTATTTGTGGATAAGCATGAGTTACCTACCGTAGTTCTTCTATGCTCATAAGTTCACCGGGAGCGGAGATGTCAGCTAGTTTGGGATGCTATCAGATAAGCCTAGCCATAGGGAAGCATGATTTTCCTACAGATTTGATTATCTTGAAGTCACAAGGTTTGGATGTTATTTTGGGCATGGATTGGCTAGCCAAGTACCAAGGTGTTATTGATTGTGCCAGTCGGTCCATCACTCTCGGTACGCCGACTGGGCAGAAGATCAGATATGTATCCAAGTATAAGCATCAGCACGCTCAGGTGAATTCTCTTAAGGGGGGTAGCCTGGATGGTGTGCATGTTGTGAGGTATTATCCGGATGTGTTTCCAGAGGAGTTGCCAGGTATGCCACCGGATAGGGAGATTGAGTTCCTTATTGATTTAATACCAGGAACTGGGCCTATTGCTAAGAGACCGTATAGGATTCCCGCTAATGAACTTGGAGAGTTGAAGGAGCAAATTAGAGAGTTGCAGGCAAAGGGATTCATTCGCCCAATCTCGTCACCTTGGGGATCTCCAGTGTTGTTTGTTGAGAAGAAAGATGGAACCCAGAGGATGTGTGTGGATTACCGTTCTCTAAATGATGTTACTATCAAGAACAAGTATCTCCTACCCGTGATTAATGATCTATTTGACCAGTTGGAGGGAGGTTGTGTGTTTTCTAAGATTGACCTTCGTTCTGGTTATCATGAAGTGAAGATTCGGGAGAAGGATATTCCGAAGACTGCTTTTACTAGAAGGTATGGATTGTATGAGTATACCGTTATGTCATTTGGATTGACTAATGCTCCTGCATACTTCATGAATATGATGAATAAGGTGTTTATGGAGTTCTTGGATAAATTCATTGTGGTGTTCATTGATGATATATTGGTGTATTCCAAGAATGAGCAAGAGCATGAGGCACATCTGCGTTTGGTGTTGGAGAAGCTCAGGGAGCACAAGTTGTATGCCAAGTTCAGCAAGTGTGAGTTTTGGTTGAAGGAGGTAGGATTCCTTGGACATGTTGTGTCAGGAGAAGAAGTAGATGTGGACCCATCCAATGTTTCAACAGTTACAGAATGGGAGACACCCACGATAGTTGGAGACATTCGCAGTTTCTTGGGGCTTGCATGATATTATAGGAGGTTCATCGAGAATTTCTCCAAGATTGCAAAACCAATGTCTGAGATGTTAAAGAAGGAAAATAAGTTTGATTGGAGCGAGGAGTGTGAAACCAGCTTTCAGGAGTTGAAGAAATGGTTAGTAACTGCGCCTGTTTTATGTTTGCCTGATATACATAAGGATTTCCAAGTATATTGTGATGCATCTCGTCGAGGACTAGGTTGTGTTTTGATGCAAGGGGGTAGAGTTGTTGCTTATGCTTCACGTCAGCTTAAGAACCATGAGCAGAACTATCCTACACATGATTTGTAGTTAGCTGCAGTTGTTCAGGCATTGAAAACATGGAGGCAATATCTTGTTGGTAATCATTGTGATGTGTTTACTGATCATAATAGTTTGAAGTATATCTTTACTAAGAAGGAGTTGAATCTCAGGCAGAGTAGATGGCTGGAGATTATTAAGGATTATGATTTGAATGTGCAGTATCATCCTGGTAAAGCAAATGTGGTTGCTGATGCATTGAGCCGTAAGAGTCATATCAATGTTGCAAAAGTTGAGGATATGCCACTTGAGTTATGTGAGCAGTTCAAGAATCTCAGGTTGGAGATAGTTCCTAAGGGATATGTGGCAACATTGGAAGTGAAGCCAAATCTGTTGGAAAGAGTCAGAGAGGCTCGGAAGGGCGATGCAGAGATTGAAGAGATAAAGGTGAATATGACCAAAGGGAAAGCAGAGGGTTTCCATGAGGATGAGCATGGAGCCATTTGGTTTGAGAAGCGCATTTGTGTACCGCAAGACACAGAGATCAGGAAGTTGATTCTTCAGGAGGCGCATGATTCACCTTATTCTATCCATCCCGGGAATACCAAGATGTATTTGGACTTGAGGGAGAGATTTTGGTGGTCTAGCCTGAAGCGAGAGATAGCCCAGTATATTGCATTGTGTGATGTTTGCCAGAGATTCAAAGCTAAGAATTAGAAGCCAGCAAGATTGTTGCAGCCTTTGCCTATACCCGATTGGAAGTGGGATCAGATAGGTATGGACTTTATTACAGATTTACCCAGGACTCGGTCCGGATATGATTCTATTTGGGTGATTGTTGATCGTTTGACCAAGGTTGCTCACTTCATTCCAGTAAAGACAACTTATACAAGTGCTAAGCTAGCCAAGATTTATATGACCAGGATCGTTTGTCTGCATGGAGTTCCAAGCAAGGTAGTGTCTGATAGAGGTACTCAGTTTACATCGAAGTTTTGGCGTCAGTTGCATGAGACCTTGGGCACCAGGCTGGATTTCAGTACAGCTTTTCATCCACAGACAGATGGGCAGACAAAGAGGGTGAATAAGATTCTGGAAGATATGTTGAGAGCTTGTGCATTGGACTATGGGTCTAGTTGGGATGATAATCTACCATATGCGGAGTTCTCATACAACAACAGTTATCAGGCTAGTCTGCAGATGGCACCATTTGAGTTACTGTATGGCAGAAAGTGTAGAACACCGTTGATGTGGGATGAGGTAGGAGAAAGTCAGTTGTTTGGACCTGACCTAATCAAGGATGTTGAGGAGAAGATCAAGTTGATCCGTGACAGACTGAAGATGGCATAGTCCAGACAGAAGAGCTACGCTGATGCTAAGCGTAAGGATGTGACTTATGAGGTTGGTGACCGTGCATATCTCCGAGTTTCACCGATCCGTGGAATCAAGAGGTTCGGAATCAAACGGAAGTTAGCACCGCTTTTCGTGGGGCCTTATAAGATCTTGGAGCGCAGAGGAGAGGTAGTTTATCAGATGGAGTTGCCAGAAGCTTTGTCAGGAGTTCACGATGTGTTTCACGTATCCCAGCTGAAGAAGTGTCACGCCGAGATGGCAGATGTTGTTTTGAGAGACACCGTACTGCTTGATGCTATTCAGTTGGAGAGTGACTTGACTTATGAGGACAAGCCTGTGAAGATTCTGGAAGTTGTAGAGAGAGTTACCCGCACCAAGACGATCAGGCTATGCAAAGTTCAGTGGGATCACCATACCGAAGAAGAAGCTACTTGGGAACGAGAAGAAGATGTGAAGCAAGACCACCCGCATCTCTTTGCTAGCAAGCCCGAATCTCGAGGAAGAGATTCATCTTAAGGGGGGTAGGTCGTGTCTCGATGCACCAGCCCTAGGCCGAGGAGCCCCACGACGTTCGACAAACGTCTCCAAGGGACGGTTGAATCACGTGGATGCGGAAGAAGCTCAAGAAGCCCCTGATGTTGTGCTGGGAACATTCCTTGTGAACTTAGTACCGGCAAGAGTATTGTTTGATTCATGTGCATCACATTCTTTCATCACGGAAAGTTTTGTGCATAGAAGCGGGATAAAACCAAGCCAAATGGAGAAAACCATGATAGTGCAAGTACCCGGGCCCAAGACGAAGGCAGTGTTATCTTGCCCAGAGGTTCCTGTAATAATTGAAGGAGTAGATTTTTTAGCCAACCTCATTATGTTAGGAGCCCAAGGATTGGAAGTAATACTCAGGATGGATTGGATCTCCAAGTATCATGGACGCATAAACTGCACTAAGAAGTTAGTCGACTTAACCAATGCTGAAGGAGTTCAGGTGGAATATGTTCCCAAGCCAGAAGAGCCACAAGCCTTTTGCCACCATAGTATTTCGGGACCATCACTGGAGCAAGTGCTCATAGTTTGTGAGTTCCCAGATGTCTTTCCGGAGGAGTTACCCGGTATGCCGCTTGATCGGGATATCGAGTTCATCATTGAGTTGGTACCCGGCACAGCCCCCATTGCCCAGAGACCCTATTGGATGAATGTCGAGGAGCTAGTAGAGTTGAAGAAACAGCCGAATGACATGCTCCAGAAGGGACTAATTTGACCCAGTGCTTCACCCTGGGGTTCGCCAGTTCTTTTTATAGACAAGAGAGACGGTACCAAATGCATGTGGGTGGACTATGATAATTGGAATGAAGTAACCATCAAGAACAATTATCCACTCCCTAAGATCGAGGATCTGTTCGACCAGTTGAACGGAGCCTAAGTCTTCTCCAAGATCGATCTGAGGACCGGATATCATCAGCTGAAGGTCCCAGATTCGGACATCCCCAAGACAGACTTCATGAATCGCTCTGGTTTGTTCGAGTACACTATGATGTCCTTCGGACTTACCAATGCCCCGACCTATTTCATGAACCTCATGAACAATATCTTCATGAAGTACCTCGACAAGTTTGTCGTGGTTTTCATTGATGATATACTGATATAGTCCAAGGCAGAGGAAGATCATGCCGAGCATTTGCACTTAGTCCTTGAGACTCTGCGAGAGCACGAGCTGTACGCCAAGTTCAGAAAGTGTGAATTCTGGCTCAAGGAAGTCGGATTTTTGGGTCATGTATTGTCAGAAGGAGGAATATCCGTTGACCAAGCCAAGATTCAGTCTATCATGGACTAGAAAGCCCCGACCAATCAGATGGAGGTCAGAGGATTCCTCGGACTAGTGGGATACTACCGCAAGTTCGTGGAAGGCTTCTCCAGCATTGCCCATCCTATGACTCAATTGCTGAAGAAGGACCAGAATTTTGTGTGGACAGAGAAGTGTGAAGCCAGTTTCTAGGAGTTGAAGAGGAGATTGGTATCTGGCCCAGTTTTGACGATGCCTGACCCGGCCTAGAGCTTTGATGTGTATTGTGACGCATCGAAGATTGGATTGGGTTGTGTTCTGATGCAAGTCGACAAAGTCATTGAGTATCTGTCCAGACAGTTGAAGCCACATGAAGTGAACTACCCCACACACGACTTGGAGCTAGCCGCTATTGTGCTTGCTCTCAAGAGATGGCGACATTACCTAATGGGTCACCGTTGTGACATATACACAGACCATAAGATCCTGAAGTATATATTCTCTCAGAACGAGTTGAACATGAGGTAGAGGAGATGGATCGAGTGGATCAAGGATTATGATCTAGAGATCCACTACCATCCTGGCAAGGCCAACGTGGCAGCAGATGCCCTCAGTCGCAAGCCCTGCACAATTAATGAAATGATCAGAGAGAAGCAGCCAGCTCTGCATGAGGAGTTCGAGAAGCTGGGTTTGGGGCTTGTTACAACCGGTTTTCTTGCTCACCTCGAGCTAACTCCGACTCTGTTTGATCAGATGAAGGAGGAACAGAAGGGACATGATAGTATCGAGGGAATTAAGAAGAATATGCCCCTCGGCAAGGCCCCGAAGTTCAGGACAGATGATGAAGGAGTTTTTGGTTCGATGGCCGATTGTATGTGCCCAATGTGAAGGAGTTGAAGCTCACTATCCTGAGGGAAGCTCACGATACACCTTACTCCGTCCACCCCGAAGGGACTAAAATGTTTCAAGACCTGAAGGACATGTTCTGGTGGCACGGTATGAAGCGTGAGATTGCCTTGTATGTTGCCAAGTGCGACATCTACCAGAGGGTGAAAGAAGAGCACCAGAGACCTGCATGATTTTTGCAACCGCTCCGAGTTCCTAAATGGAAGTGGGAAAAGGTAGGCATGGACTTCATCATAGAACTACCGAGGTCGAGCAAGGGTCATGACTCTATCTAGGTCATTTTCGACCGACTCACCAAGGTAGCGCACTTCATTCCAGTGCGAACCACCTATCGAGGAGATCAGCTGGCATACTTCTACATGTCGAGGATCATTTGTCTGCATGGAGTCCCGAAGGAGATTGTGTCTGACCGAGGTACCCAGTTTACCTCGACGTTCTGGAAGCAAGTCTAGGAGGCACTAGGCACTAAGTTCACATTCAACACGGCTTTTCACCCGCAGACCGGAGGCCAGACCGAGCGAGTGAACCAGATACTAGAGGATATGCTCCGCGCATGTGCTCTAGCCTATGGTTCTAGGTGGGTGGACTGTTTTCCTTATGCAAAATTATCTTACAACCACAGTTACTAGTAGAGTTTGCAGATAGCCGCATTTGAAGCCTTGTATGGACGAAAGTGTCGCACGCCCCTAAACTGGTCTTAAACCGGAGAAGGGAAGATTTTTGAACCCGATGTTCTGACGGAGGTAGAAGAGCAAGTCCAGTTGATTCATGAGCGTCTCAAGATTGCTCAGTCTCGTCAGAAGAGTTATGCCGACACCAAGCGTCGAGAGGTGACTTTTGCCGTGGGAGATTTTGTGTATCTCCGAGTCACCCCACTAAGGTAATGCAGCGATTCCATGTGAATGGAAAGCTAGCACCCCGATACATCGGACCATTTGAGGTGATAGCCAGACAAGGCCAGGTTGCTTATCAATTGAGACTTCCCGAAGAGCTATCCTATGTGCACGACGTCTTCCATGTATCGCAACTCTGGAAGTGTCTGGAAGTGCCGGACAAGCCTGATGTTTAAAAAAAAATCACCGCACGGGGGACATCAACCAAGATCTCACATACCATGAGACACCCCTTCGTATCCTGGAAGAATCCACCTGAGTTACCCGTAAGCGCGCGATCAAGTTCCACAAGGTCCAGTGGAAAAACCACACAGAGGAAGAGGCCACCTGGGAATGGGAGGACTATCTCAAGCGTGAGTTCCCGCATCTCTTCACTAGCCTGTGAATCTCGGGGATGAGATTCTTTTTAAGGGGGAAAGGTCTGTCACATCCCAACTTTTATTATCTTGTTATTAGATTGCTAAAAAATTAGGGCTAACAAAAACCTTGATTAGTTGTGATGTGATATGAGTAGGATTGCCATGCCATGTTGATATACTTGATTTGGATCTTGTTTTGCTTGCTATGCTAGTAGAATGAATTGCTAGTTTTTGTCTTGCTTCATGTTAATATCATGCTATGTTATTATCTCACCTTGTGTTAAAGTTATGACTTGTTAATTAATTAACCCATAAAAGAAATACTAGGCTCACATCACTCCTGATTAGAATAACAACATTTTACCACCATAGAAAATTAGTATCAATAAGTTTTGTTTTTCCTAAATAAATATTTTATTTCACAGATATTCATCATTTATATAATCAAAAATACCCCTATAGCAGAAGGTATTTAATTAAAATATTTAAAAATTCCTAAATGATTATTTGTTGTTAATATAATAGTAATAATATTATTTACCCTATTACAAATTCCATAAAAATTTCTAAGACAATTTTGATAACAGTTATGGAGTTTTGTAAATTATTTAGGAGATTTAAGTCTTAAATTTTGTTTCACACTTAAAATCCAATCGAAATAGAAAGTTACCAAAACAAATAAAAAATGAGAAAAAATAGAAACCTAGCCTACTCAGCTGGGCTGTAGCCCATCTCTCTCTCCCTCTAAGCCTCACCCCTGAATAACCTACCCCGCATGGCAGCCCCTCACAAGCGCCTCTATGTCAGCACTAACGTCAGCACGCGGGCCCGCGTTGACGCCAGCACGATGACGTCACCTCGCCGCTCCTCTTGCCCAGCAATGGCTGAGACGTGGACGGCGCTGGCTCGCCATCCTGACCACGCTCACCCTCTCTGCACCTATAAAAGGAAGGCCCTGCCCCTCCTCTCCTCCACACCAGCAGCTCTTCCATCCCCTCTCCATAGCCCCCATAGCCCACTGCCTTCATCCACCCCGTTCGAAACAGAAGAGAAGAAGGAGAAGCACAAAAGGAGGAAGAAAGGAGAAGGAAGAGAAGAAAAGGAGGAAGGAGGAGCAGAAGAGGCTTGCGTGCCCTCCTCCACTGCGGAGCCACCCGCACCGAGCCTCGCCGGCGCCACAGCGATCCCCGCCAAGCCATTGCACCGACCCCGGTCCGTCGCCATCTACCTCGAGCCGCCGCCGTTCGATGCCACCCCGAGCCTCCCTAGCGCCAAAAATGGAATCCCGGTGCCCTGTGCAGAGGCCCGACCTGCAGGAAGAAAAATGCCCGGGACGGGAGATAGCCCTAGGCCGACCTGCAGATGTTTTTCCGTTTTATTAAATCGTTAGCACTAAATTACTTTTAGAAAAATAAGTATAAACCCTAAAAATATGAATCAAATTGTGTGTTGCTCCTAATTTTAATCTTTATTTTTATCCATTATTAGAATTTTGCTTTGTTTATTTAAATTTGTGGTAATTTGTTATTAAATCCTATTAAATTGCTACTTAGAATAATTCTAATAAATACTTTGTTTGTGTAATTAAATTATTAATATTTTGTTTGTTATGTTTCTGATCAGTAGCAATTTTTGTGCTTGTAATTAATTAAAAATAAAATAATTAAAATGATCAAAAATATAAACCCTTAAAAAGAACTATTTTAGGATCGTTTTCCACTTAAATAAAATTGGTGTGACTCAATAGTATTCCAACTTAAGGAACATGTTTAGGCTATTATTTTATTAAAAACTTTATTGAGATACTTTAATAGCATTAGTTAATCTTGTTGTTAATCTTGTGGCTACTTAATGTTCTTGTTATGTTGCCTTGTTTAAATAAATAAAAAGCATGTTAAGCTAGACAATAATATTTTTCTACCCTATCATGGTTACATTATTGTTAATAACTGTGTGATGAATTTAGTTTATAAAAAACATTGGTGTTAGAAAAAAATGAAAGAACAAAAGAAATTGTTATGAGCTTCTAGGTGCTTAATTATTCTTAAGTTTGTCAATTGAACCACATGTTAATAATCATGTTAAACCAACCTTTAAAAATTGAATATTAATATGTTGCTTTATGTGTTAACATCTAAGTGAAGATAAATCCTACAAAAATTGTTATCTTCCTTTATACCCGCTTGTGTGTTGTGATTCAATTGTTGGATGCTTATGTTTGTATGATTGAGTTGGATGATGTGATTGTAATGGTGTATTTATTTACTTTTTCGCAACGCGTAGACGAAGCGCTTGACGTTGCAGGAGAAGACTCCTCCCAAGCCGAAGAAGTCGTACTAGGAGACACCGCCGAGGAAGGCAAGCCATATTCAAAACTCAAACCCTTGTCCTACATTTTCTACTTTCTTTTGTATCATGTTATGTATCATCATAATACTATATCATCTTGGGTTGGGATTGTATTAGTTGTAGTAGGTAAAACCCCCACATACCCTCATAACCTACCTATTGGGAGAAATGAAATAAAATCCCGATGATCTTGATGTACTATCAAGACCGTCCCCTAGCCTTGTTAAAGAACTAAGTACAACGTAAAAATTTGGTTAATCTTGCTCCACCCGAAAAAAATGGCATATATATAAGAAGATGTGATGGGCAAGATTGTGGTTGTTGGAAACATCGTTGAACATATTCGAAATCTTGAAGGACTCTCTATAAGTGCCGCTAATACCTAGCCTCCCGTGCAACCACATTACCCTTATATGCGACGAGGCTTTACCGGAAGCCGTTGGGTTTAACATGAGCTACCTCACAACTACTATGAGGGATGCGTCCCTTGAAACCGGATTCTTCCCAACGATTGGGAGAACCAAACCAGGGGACTTCGGATCCCCTAGGCCCCGGAAGACACTGTGAGTCCCTCTACTCCATGGAGACATTGTTCCCAAGAGGGTCATGCGCTGCCGTCGGAGGCTGAGGGAATATACTCATTGGGTAGGAGCTCATATTAGGGTTAATGGTGAAAGCTTTTGTTAAATTATCCAAAATCCACATACTGAGATATGATGATTCGTGGATGACACGATGGATGTATTGAATTATGTTGCTAAAGTGTACAACCTCTACAGAGTGTAAATCTATTCGAGTAGCCGGAGTACACGGTCATGGCCAGCTAGTGAGGCCACACTTCATGGGGAAATAGATGAGAAATTCTAAGTACTGAGATTATGGTTCACGATGATGATGTTGATATTGTTGGAAGGGTTGGACTAGATTAAACCAATGTCATTGTGGGAAAATAAAACTTGCTAAGATTAAAATTTTGCCAACTTAATTTAAATTGAGTAGCTAGGAATCTCTATGAGAAACTCCACCGTATAGCCATCCTATTATTTTCGTATTCAAAACTTTGTTTCTTTCTTTAGGTGGTTTGCGTGTACTTTGTATGTACTCACGGATTTGTCCCTGGTTATTCAATTGGCTAGGCTCGGAGGAGCAGGTATTTTACGATGATGCTATCGAAGGTTACTAGGACGTGCTATGCTCTCAATTGCCCTGTGGATTGTGCTGCTACTACTTATCATGCGTTTGCTTATTCCGCTGCTATTGAGCTCGATGAGGCCGTGTAAGACTTTGTTGTTGTATGCCTTTGTATTCGGTATTGTATGAACATGTGATCTAACGTATCCATTGTCGAGTTGTGCATCATGCAACACTGATCATGGGAGCATGGAAGTATGCACAGTTGGCCGCTTCAGACATATAGTCCGGGGTGCCCACATGCAAATCAGTGATGGGAACCGACTTAGGCGGATTCACATTAACCAGAAGAGAAAACCGACCGGGTGAAGTCATCTCATCTGGATGATCTAAATCCTCAGAGTCGGAAGACTCGATTCTTCATATTTTCACCGGCTCTTCCCACTGAAAGAACAAGAAGACGAGTAAGCAGATTGGAAAGGATCCAGATAAAGCAAGGAAGGACACAAAAATACCCCTTCTTCAAAGGATTCATCCAGTTCTTCATCATGACTAGCATCTTGGTCCAACTCGAACTCATCATCATCATAGTCCACTGATATGAAAGGGGCATCAGCCAAAGTCCATGGATATGATTCCTACACGAATGATATATTCAATCATGCTAAAATCGAATCCATTACTTGATAAAAAAATATACACAACGAAAGACAAAAGCATTTCATAAAGAAGTGTTGGTCTGGAGATTCATTTCATAAAGTGTAGGCGCTTTCTTTTTAGATAAGTCGATTAGTTCGCTATTCCCAAAAGGCATCATCACAGACAAAGGAAAATAAAATCCTTAGTCTACTTGCGAGCATGCCTTGGGATCGGCTTGACGTCTTTGACATCTCGCTCATAGCTGGAGTAGCTATCACCACCTCCTCGGCCTTGAACTCCTTCATCTAACGATGAGTCTAAGGAGCCAGAGCTAGTGATGATCCTTTCGCTCTGGTTACTGGCGACAGGAGAGCGATGAGAGCCATCTTCTTGTTCTAAGTCAGCTTCACTGGTGCTCTCCGCGCAACACTCCAAGCGGTAGCCATGGGCATTGAAAGGTCTCACCAAGAGCGAATGTTTCCCATCAAACCTGCAACAGAAGCAATCTTCCCTACGCATATCGTACCAACGAGCAAAGGTTCTATCCTTTCCCCAGGAACATCAAAACCTCTTCCTCAAACTCCGTTTCCAACCAAATGGGGCCATATGGGTACCCATCAACGCGCAATAACAAGCCTGCGGGCTTGATATCCTCCATGGCGATAGCAAAAGAAGGAGTAAGCTCTATGCGACAACGAATTCAGGAGCAAATGTTTAACACGAAATCGTGGTTGGAGATGCCCTCATGGACGGACGGATCGCGGAGACCAGTTGCAATTTCTCCACGACCAGCACGGCCGCCACGACCATGGTCGCGACTACGACGGCCCCTGGTGCAACGGCACGTGCTAGGTCCTGTCTCTTCAATTTCACAGAGGCGAAGCTTGGGAGCCATGATAGTGGGCGTAAGGAAGAACGAAGAAGAAGATGGAAAGGAAAGGAGATGTGTGGATGAATCGTGCATGTGCCTCGGTTTAAATAGCCTAAGTTAGGGGTAAATCGTAAATTCATCTATGGTGGCGGTAAAGTTTCCCACGTCAGCCTTTAAGTTCCGGGACTCATCCATTCCCCATACGATGGGACTTAACGGCGACGCCTCGGTAACTGCGGGATTGTGGATTGTGTTAACACCTTGAAGAGATTTATTAAAATTGATACGTCTTCTACATTGAATGAAAAAAGGGACGCGAAGGACGCCGAATCTGTGTATTACTAGATTCTGATGATAAGTTTTTCCGAAGAAGATTGCCCTGGAGCCGGCCCCATGCCAATCTTGGGGGCTACTGACAGGGGGGTGATTCATGGCCCGGAGGTATTAGAAAGGAGGTCTCTATGTTCAAGGAAAATATAGTCGGCCTATGGGCCGGCTCATTGAAGAGAAGGACCAGAATAAGGTACCACATGTAAGCCGATTGACTTACAAGATGAAGACTGACGCATAAAGGAAGGATTCCAAGCTTCCTTGGAGGACAAGATACTCATCAAAGTGATAGAGTAGGACTCCGCCTCTTGTTGTGGTCGAACTCATTGTAAAACCCTAGGACTCGACATGTATATAAGACGAGGCCTCGGGATGTCCTGAGGGTGAATAAATCTAGATAGGCACTTGAGACACCAACGACTTCTAGCGCCATTGTAATCGAGATCTCCCACATATAATAAAAGAAATTCAGGAAGTAGGTCTTCACCTCGTCGAGGGGCCGAACCTAGGTAAATCTCTGTGTCTCTCTTGTGTCGACTCATCGATCTGACTCCCCACAGAATGACTCGCCCTCCTCAAAATCACTCGTAGAAAAGGCCCCGCTTTAGATCTCTATGACAACATCTGGTGTGTTTTTACCAAGACAAGTCTATCAAGCCTTGATGATCTTTTTATTTCAGAATAGTCGTATCACTTCCATGCCCGATTCAATGTTTCTTTGTCACTCTGCATGATTATGACTGTTATTTCTCTCTAGTTGGTCGCTTCCCCATCCTTTGCTAGCCTCCGTCTGTACTAAGCGGACTGACTGCTTGTGCATCCAAAATCCATGAAACCTGTTGCGCCATATGAGTCCACCATACCTTCGTATATATGATATTTACCAGAAATCCTAACGGAGACTTTCTTATACCACCATAAAATTATTCAAATGCACTTCTCTTTTTGTATCCGTACGAGCTCACGGAGCGTTAGGGGCAATCGATGTTTGTCGGGACCCGGGGTTAGCGTATGCAAGTCTAGTTAAGGCATAGTCATATGGAGAGCCGAGAACCGTACCCACTTGTCTAAGCAGACAAGGCCAAGCACAGAACGTTCTCGGAAAGCATCGTACGTGAGGGGCATCCCATCCAGGCCGGATGATCAACTGAGATGGGTCCTCATCGTCCGCACACAAGTCTAATGATATGGGTGGTGAACTCCCATATTCAAAGACAAGTCGCCTCAACCATACTATCAACTATCTCATAACTCTTACATAGACTTACTCCAGCCCGATCACTTAGTCGGGGTCTAGGGCGGGCTCGATCATACCACAAAGTGTGCACGAGACAGAGTCTCGAACAATCGCATCGCGATGCCCCAAGCTGCGCACATCTAAGGGCCACTTGGTGTATGAAAGACCGCCAGCTAGAACACAACTAAGGTCTCGAAAACCCATACAAAGACATGCATGTTATAAACATACACGCAACACACATGCCTTGTATGAACAGCAGGTACCATTGCAATTCTCTACAAAGTGTACATTTTATTTATAACTCTTATAGAGTACACACAGAGATCACATACATGTGATCCAACATTACATTACAAGCGGAAGAAAATTATCTCTGAGTACAGACAAGTTTAACAAATGGCTTAAGAAGCCTTATTTAAACACAAAGCCCTCCACGAGGGAACCAGTCGTCTGACTGGGACTAGACTAGTTGGTCTTCAGTCGTCCAGCTCGATGAAGAAGCCACCTTCGGGGTCAGTGGCATCATCTAAAACATAGATTAAGAAAACGTGAGTACAAAGTCGTACTCAGCAAGACTTACATAGGAGCTATACTACTCATGCATATGTATCAAGGTAAAGGGAGGTGGGGTTCACTTGCAGAAGTGCCAGCTTTGACTTGGCTAGTCCTGAACTACGAGTACCAGACTTTGAGGTAAGAAGCGTACACGAGTCCACTACTTTCTCCAATCAATACACCACTATGGTGCCTTCCTCGACTTCCCCACGAGAAAGCACTCCATAGCACTCACACTTATCTTGGTGTGTTTTAGAAGTATCCGGTTCAAGTTATCTAGTAATCAAGCTAAGCTTTCCAAGCAGTCCATAACCGCGGACGCGGCTATTCGAATAGTTTTGTTAACCTTGCAAGGGTGTACCGCTACACACACATAATCATCATTTACCGTCTTTGATCTCGACACCATTCAAGGGGTGCCAGCGAGGATGCTCACCACAACTGTTACCTCATAGCCGATCTAGTCCGAGAAAGCCGCCTACTTGGGTTGGTTACCACAATCGTGAACCCGCCGGTTTACCGAAGTGGACCCAAGTGATGTGTGCGTGGTGCATAAGCCGGTCTCGGATGAGCCGTTCTCTCACTTAGCAACCAAACCACTGACCTACCAGAACTCCGAACTATTTCGACATCTGGACATCGAAAGAGATGAGTTAGTAAGTTGAGAGGGGTCAGTGAGCCCAATGTGTGGTTGTACTCTTCATCTTGGATCACCACACAAGAACTCGTACTAGGGCGGTGTTCAACGAGACAACCCACTGTGTACTCCTACACAGCCTCTCATCGTTCACCTTGTATTAGGGTCGATTCACCAACACTTTTCTACCATCATCAACGTGATCATTCCCATCCCGACTCACATCACAGTACAACATGGTATCATACTAAGCATGCAATAAGCGATAACATTGCAGGGGCCACATGATATCAAACAACTCCTACATTTGCTAGGATTGTGGTTTGCTTACTACTGTGACAAAATGATAGGTCATGCAAAGGAATGGGTTCATCTATGCGTTAGAAACGAAGCATGGTGATCATCCTAAACAATGCATAAGCGAGACATGAGAGGGAAGTGGGATTTTATCGACATGATCAATGGGGGTTTGCTTGCCTTGCTGACGAGGTTCGGGTTCGGGGTCTTCAACGAAGGTTGCAACCTCTTGCTCCTGTTCCACGTCTATCAGCAACATGACAATCATAGGATCAACAGAATGTACAATGCACAATCACATGAATAATATTGAAAGGGTGATGTTCATGGTACTGATGTGTTGATCATTCCATTTAAATGGAGTATATTGCAAATTGAATTGCAAATTCAAACTCCACATTTGAATTCAACATTAACCAAGTTATATGTGATATAGTTTGATCATTTTGAAACAACTTCAAATGTGTATGATATACCTCTGATGTGTGATTGAAATGTAGCATGTTGCCATGGTTCAAGTTGCAAAACTATTTGATTTGAATTTGATTTAATTCCATTTAAATAAAATAGAAAATGCTACTGATCACATTTTAATTTCAACTCAAACAGAGTTGAAAGTTGCATATTTGGAAAGATAATTTTCTCCTGATCATTTTTCATATATTATTTGTCCAATTTGGAGTTAATATGAATTTTCTATGAATTTCCAAAGTTTGGGGTATTTTCTGGAATTTCTGGAATTCTTTTAATTCATTTTGATTTTCTGGAAATTCATAAAATGATTTATTGTGTCAGCTGACATGTGGGTCCAGGGTGTCAGTGACTGGGTTAATTTAACCCGTGGGTTAAATTAATCCAGTGGCTTAATTAAGCCACTGGGCCCATTGGTCAGTGACCCAGGGGGTCATTAGCCGAGTGCTTAAGGGCTAACCCACCGGCGGCTTGACGCCGGTGGCCTGGCCACGGCGGCGCACTCGCCGGAATGGCCTAGGGGCCACGGGAGGCCACGGGGAGGACACCATCTTGCTCAGCATCGTCTTTCGCATCTTCTGGAGGCAACAGGGGGTCACGGGGTGGTCGGGAGCGACGACGGCGACGACTCCGGCGGAAACAGAGAACCGGCGAGGTCGTAGTCGAGGCTAGGGGGCACGGATTGGGCTGAGCTCGTGTGCGTTCGAAAGCTGGAACACCCACGAGTCAAACGCGCGCACTGGGGTGTCGCGAGGAGAACGAGGGCGAGCTCTAGCTCAACCATGGCGGCGACGAGCTCGGTTCTCATGGCGGATTTGGCTAGAGGGTCTACGGGGTGCTAATAGCTTGGGGGAAAAACTTAGAAGCTCACCGCGGATCGAACAGAAGCAACAGCAAGCTCGGGGAGGCTTCAACGGCGGTGAATCGACGACGGCGAGCTCGCGGGTCCGGCGAGTTCTCGGTGAAGTTTGTGTCTCGTCTGGCCCGAATTGATGCGTCTCCTGCTGCTAGTCGTCGAAGTCGAGGACGAGGAGCACGGTGGACTTGCTGGCTTGAGCTCTAGGGCACGGTGGCCACGCGGGGGCTCGACGGCGCTCCGGTGAGGCTTCGGGCGGCGACGGATTCGAGCACGGGAGGAGGAGGAGGAAGCTCTGGAGGGGGGGAATGGACTGCGGAGGCTGCGGGGAGTCTCCAGGTGCGAGAAGAGGCCACGGGGAGGCCTGGAAGCTCCTCGACGGCGACGTGGCGTCCCCGGCTAGCTCGGTGGCATTCCACCGATCAGCTTGGAGGCGCGGGAGGGGGAAGAAGACGCCCCTGCCCCTATGGGCCGGCTGGGCTGGGGTGGGCCTGCTTCGCCTGGGCGCCAGGTAAGGTTTTCTGATTTCTTTTCTATTTTTATTTTCTGACATTTGTTCTGTTTAGCTAAAATAACTAGCTAAACATTTTATTAAATGCTGAAAATTTTTATGTGGCCTCATAATAATATAGACTAGCCACTCATAAAGTTTCAACATTTTTAAAATTCAAATAATTTGAATCTTAAATCAAATAGGGGTATTTCTTTAATTCCAAGGCACTGTTTGAATATTTGAAAAATCTATGAGCATGGGTTGGGTCCCACATCACTTGATATGTGATCACACTCATTTATAAGACTTTTCAAAAATCTAACATGAATTTTTGGAGAAGATTTTTATCTGGCCTTTTGAAATAATTCATCTGGGGGGGTGTTCCTTCTCCCATTTGGATTTTGAAGTTGATTTCCTTTGAAAATTTGACATGATGCAAGGTTACACTATCCTAGCACATTACCTAACAGAGGGTTCTGACAATATCTTCCATGAAAACAATTTTTTTAATCCTTGAGAAAGTTTAATCTAGTCAAATTAATGAGGCAGAGGCCGTTCTGGAGAATGCCCAGTTCTCATTTGTTTTCAAATTTTTAAAACTTACACTCTCCCCTCAATACTTGAAATGGAATGAAGGGAACTTATGTTGGCCAAAGACTGTTGATTATTGGTGGAAGGGGACTTTTCCTTCCATACTTGAGACAGAGTGAAGGGCACCCAGCAATCATTGTTGGCCAGAGACTGTCTATGATTGGTGGATAGGGAACACAATTGTAGGCATACCACAAGAAGCATGGTAACCACCATTAATATGGTTGGTATGGAAGATATTGAGAACCTTTACGGTTTACCGTTGACTGGAAAGTTACACTCCCAAAAAGTATTTTATCACTGTTTTCAAAACCACGAGCTCTGGTACTTATTTTATCTTTGCTTCCAGCCACGGGTTTTCAACCCGACCATTAAAAGCCACGGTTCAAGAATCTCCACATTATTCTTCCAACGCACCAACTATTGAGAGCATAATTGTCATTATGAGTGTAATGTGCATTGTCCCTAAGTACCACCATATCTTCCGCATGATTGTGTTATTGCTCATTCTGAAGTACTTATTTCTATTGTCCTTTAAAACTCCGGAGGCGCTTCTGCATTTATTTTTTGCTTCACTTATGAGGGAAAGCGACATACCACCTTATTATGTTTAAGTCATGTGCATTGTGATCCTGTCATGATTTTCAGTTGCATATTATTTATTCTTAGTTGTTTGATAGCTTTTCACAAGAATGAAGGATTGCTTCGCTTATTGTCTTTATAGCATTGCTCCAATACTTGCTAGACTTGTTCGTAGTGCAGACTTATACACATCTCATGAAGCAAAGGAGTTTTTCGATGTTTTCTTTGTCGCGTCTAGTTCATTGAACTAAATTACTTGAGGACAAGCAATATGCTAAGATCGGGGGAGTTGGTCGTCTCAAACGTATCAACTTTTCAAAGAACTTTTTCTATTGTTTTGACCTCATTCTTGCATGATTTGAATGAAACTACCCGGACTAACGTTGTTGTCAGCATAGCTTCATGTATGAATTTTTGTGTGCAGGAAAAGGGAAATTTAAGCATATCCGACCCGGCGAGGAAACGCCGAAATAGAAATCTATACTCCAATTTTCGTCGCGGAGCCGCCGCCACCTCTGTTCTTATTCGGGAGAGCAAATCTGGGGGCTGTTTTGGCCTCCGGTGAGGGGAGATCGACGCCATCATCATCGCCATCACCATTCCATCACCCTTCCATGACTCCCCCATCCATGTGTGAGTAATTACCTGTTGTAGGCGAAGGGTATGGTAGGGATTGGATGAGTTAGATCATGTAATAGCTCTTCAGATTGTTTGGGGCATGTTGCCTATCATCTACTATGGTGTTTATCATCTTTGTTAGTACTTGTTGCTCTTCATGATTGTAACTTTGGGCCCGAGTGCCATGATTTCAGATCTGAACCCTTTATGTTTTCATGAATATATTTGTGTTATTGGTCCTATCTACAAGTTGTATGCAACCTATTATAGTCCGGAACCGGCGATCTCAATGGTGACACCTTGGGACACCAAAGGGGATGGACTATTTTGAGGATTCCATGTATCCATTGATTTTTAATGCTTTGTTCCAATGCTCTTTGACAAGAGCACCTAAATCTCCATAAGTTTCGTTTGGCCCCATTGATAGTGTGATGGTAGCACAAAAGATGTTGTGCACAGTTCTTATTGCAAGCACATACAACTATCCTTGGGATAGATGCCTAATGTTTGATATTTTCCTACATGATCAGTACCTTTCTGTGTGCTTGACCAATGTTAATTACATGTTATCTCTCATCTATGCAGCGCCCTGGAGTATATTGCAAATTGAATTGCAAATTCAAACTCCACATTTGAATTCAACATTAACCAAGTTATATGTGATATAGTTTGATCATTTTGAAACAACTTCAAATGTGTATGATATGCCTCTGATGTGTGATTGAAATGTAGCATATTGCCATGGTTCAAGTTGCAAAACTATTTGATTTGAATTTGATTTAATTCCATTTAAATAAAATAGAAAATGCTACTGATCACATTTTAATTTCAACTCAAACAGAGTTGAAAGTTGCATATTTGGAAAGATAATTTTCTCCTGATCATTTTTCATATATTATTTGTCCAATTTGGAGTTAATATGAATTTTCTATGAATTTCCAAAGTTTGGGGTATTTTCTGGAATTTCTGGAATTCTTTTAATTCATTTTGATTTTCTGGAAATTCATAAAATGATTTATTGTGTCAGCTGACATGTGGGTCCAGGGTGTCGTGGGTTAAATTAATCCAGTGGCTTAATTAAGCCACTGGGCCCACTGGTCAGTGACCCAGGGGGTCATTAGCCGAGTGCTTAAGGGCTAACCCACCGGCGGCTTGACGCCGGTGGCCTGGCCACGGCGGCGCACTCGCCGGAATGGCCTAGGGGCCACGGGGAGGACACCATCTTGCTCAGCATCGTCTTCCGCATCTTCTGGAGGCAACAGGGGGTCACGGGGTGGTCGGGAGCGATGACGGCGACGACTCCGGCGGAAACAGAGAACCGGCGAGGTCGTAGTCGAGGCTAGGGGGCACGGATTGGGCTGAGCTCGTGTGCGTTCGAAAGCTGGAACACCCACGAGTCAAACGCGCGCACTGGGGTGTCGCGAGGAGCACGAGGGCGAGCTCTAGCTCAACCATGGCGACGACGAGCTCGGTTCTCATGGCGGATTTGGCTAGAGGGTCTACGGGGTGCTAGGAGCTTGGGGGAAAAACTTAGAAGCTCACCGCGGATCGAACAGAAGCAACAGCAAGCTCGGGGAGGCTTCAACGGCGGCGAATCGACGACGGCGAGCTCGCGGGTCCGGCGAGTTCTCGGTGAAGTTTGTGTCTCGTCTGGCCAGAATTGATGCGTCTCCTGCTGCTAGTCGTCGAAGTCGAGGACGAGAAGCACGGTGGACTTGCTGGCTTGAGCTCTAGGGCACGGTGGCCACGCGGGGGCTCGACGGCGCTCCGGTGAGGCTTCGGGCGGCGACGGATTCGAGCACGGGAGGAGGAGGAGGAAGCTCTGGAGGGGGGGAATGGACTGCGGAGGCTGCGGGGAGTCTCCAGGTGCGAGAAGAGGCCACGGGGAGGCCTGGAAGCTCCTCGACGGCGACGTGGCGTCCCCGGCTAGCTCGGTGGCATTCCACCGAGAAGCTTGGAGGCGCGGGAGGGGGAAGAAGACGCCCCTGCCCCTGTGGGCCGGTTGGGCTAGGGTGGGCCTGCTTCGCCTGGGCGCCAGGTAAGGTTTTCTGATTTCTTTTCTATTTTTCTTTTCTAACATTTGTTCTGTTTAGCTAAAATAAATAGCTAAACATTTTATTAAATGCTGAAATTTTTTATGTGGCCTAATAATAATATAGACTAGCCACTCATAAAGTTTCAACATTTTTAAAATTCAAATAATTTTAATCTTAAATCAAATAGGGGTATTTCTTTAATTCCAAGGCACTGTTTGAATATTTGAAAAATCTATGAGCATGGGGTGGGTCCCACATCACTTGATATGTGATCACACTCATTTATAAGACTTTTCAAAAATCTAACATGAATTTTTGGAGAAGATTTTTATCTGGCCTTTTGAAATAATTCATCTGGGGGGGTGTTCCTTCTCCCATTTGGATTTCGAAGTTGATTTCCTTTGAAAATTTGACATGATGCAAGGTTACTTGATCCTAGCACATTACCTAACAGAGGGTTCTGACAACTCGCCCCCACTCAACAGAATCTCGTCCCGAGATTCAGAAGTCTGCGGGAGGAAGGTGGGGTACTCGGCACTGAGACGGTCTTCTCTTTCCCACGTTGCTTCTCTTTCAGAGTGGTGTGACCATTGCACTTTCAGAAACCTAATCTTCTGACGACGAGTGACACGCTCTGCGGAATCAAGAATACGAACGGGGTATTCTCGATAAGAAAGGTCATCTTAGAGATCAAGCGTTTCATGGACGACTTCGCGGATAGGGTCCTTGAAGCAACGCCTGAGTTGGGACACATGCAATACATCATGTACTCGGGAGAGGTGCGGAGGTAGTTCAAGTTGGTAGGCAACTTCTCCACGTTTAGCAATAATGCGGAAAGGTCCGATGTAACGTGGGGCCAACTTGCCTTTGATACCGAAACGTTGGGTTCCCTTCAGAGGAGTAACCCGAAGGTAAGCCTTCTCATCCAGATTGTAGCTCTCTTGCCTATGATGACGATCATAGTAGCTTTTCTGACGAGACTGGGCTGCTTTCAATTGATCACGAACAATGCGAACTTGCTCTTCTGCTTCCTTGATCATATCCGGTCCAAAGAATTCTCTTTCACCGGTTTTTGACCAGTTTAAAGGTGTTCGACATCGTCGTCCATATAGCAGTTCAAAAGGAGCCATGTTCAGACTAGATTGAAAAGTATTGTTATAAGAAAATTCGGCAAATGGAAGAGACTTCTCCCAATTCTTTCCGAATGAGATAACACAAGCTCTGAGCATGTCTTCAAGAATTTGGTTAACCCTTTCGACTTGACCGCTAGACTAAGGATGGAAAGCTGTACTAAAGGAGAGATGAGTTCCCATAGCATTCTGAAAGCTTCCCCAAAATCTAGAGGTAAAAAGGCTACCACGATCAGAATTGATTTCCAAAGGAACACCATGAAGGGATACAATTCTAGAGATGTACAAGTCTGCTAACTGGCTAGCAGTTATAGACTCGCGAACCGGAAGGAAATGAGCAACTTTGGAAAGCCTATCTATGACAACGAAGATGGCATTGTTTCCTTTCTGGGTTCTTGGAAACCGGTGATGAAGTCCATACCGACTTTGTCCCATTTCCACTCGGGAATAGACAAAGGTTGAAGTGTACCAGCAGGTCTTTGATGTTCTGCCTTAATGCGACGACAAACGTCACATTCGGCAACAAATTGAGCAATGTCTCTCTTCATCCTAGTCCACCAAAACCTCTGGCGTAGATCTCGGTACATTTTTGTGCTACCGGGATGAATTGAGAGGGGTGTGTCATGGGCTTCCTTGAGGATGAGTTGCCTTAGCTCCTTATTCTTAGGTACTACCAAACGATTTTCAAAGAATACCGTTCCTTTACTATCTGTGGAGAAACATTTAGCAACTCCGCTAGCAATGTTCTCCTTGATCCGGCGAACACCTCGTGCACGCCTTTGGGAAACTATAATTTGATCCTCAAGAGTTGGTTTCGCCACCAAGGTAGAAAGATAGCCATGAGGAACAATCTCAAGATTGAACTTGCGAAAGTCCTCATGAAGAAGTGGTTGATACTGTTGTAACATGAGGTTGTTACAATACGACTTACGACTTAGTGCATCAGCCATGACATTGGCTTTGCCTGGGGTGTAATAAATTACTACGTCGTAATCTTTTATCAACTCAATCCAGCGTCTTTGCCTGAGATTAAGATCTGGCTGGGTGAAAATATATTTGAGGCTTTGGTGGTCGGAATAGATCTCTCAACGGTTACCAAGGAGGTAATGTCGCCAAGTTGTTAGGGCATGAACTACGGCAGCGATTTCAAGGTCATGGGTAGGATAGTTCTCTTCATGTGGCCGCAACTGGCGTGAAGCATAAGCTACCACATGTCGATCTTGCAGAAGTATGCATCCTAACCCTTGCCGTGATGCGTCACAAAAGATCTCGAAATCCTTTTTGGTGTCTGGAGGTGCAAGTACGGGTGCAGAAGTCAATCTTCTTTTTAGCTCTTGAAAGCTTTCCTCTTACTTGGGAGTCCATAGGAATTTCTTATCTTTCTTGAGGAGTTCAGTTAGAGGCTTTGGAACTTTAGAAAAGTTCTCGACGAAGTGACGACAATAGCTGGCTAGGCCAAGAAAACTTCTAACTTGCTTAACCGATTCAGGTGGAGTCCAGTCAAGGACGGCCTGAACTCTCTCGGGATTCCCAGCAATGCCTTTTGCAGAAATCACGTGGCCTAAGTAGGTCACTTCTGGTAGCCAAAATTCACACTTGGAGAATTTAGCATACAGGCGATGCTCTCTAAGTTTCATCAATACCAGCCTTAGTTGTTCGGCATGTTCTTCTTCGTTCTTCGAGTATATAAGGATGTCATCGAGGTAAACCACGACAAACTGGTCCAAATACTCCATGAAGATCGAGTTCATCATGCGTGAGAAAGTGGCGGGGGCATTGGTTAAACCAAAGGACATGATGGTGTACTCGTAAAGACCATAACGAGTAGTAAAAGCCGTTTTGGGAATGTCCTCGTTTCGGATTTTGATTTGATGATAACCTAATCTCAAATCCATCTTAGAGAAGACAGAGGATCCTGCAAGTTGATCATAAAGATCGTTGATCCTGGGCAGTGGGTATTTGTTCTTTATCGTCGCTAAATTTAGCGGGCGATAGTCTATGCACATCCTTTCTGTTCCATCTTTCTTCGTTACGAACAGAATGGGGCAACCCCATGGCGATGAGCTAGGGCGGATGAAGCCTTTCTCCAACAAAGCTTCCAGTTGGGTTTTAAGCTCAGCTAACTCACGTGGGGCCATTTTGTATGGGCGTCTAGAAATTGGTGCGGTTCCTGGGGCAAGATCCACTATAAACTCTACACATCTGTCGGGTGGCATGCCCGGCAGCTCTTCAGGAAAGACATCCGGGAAGTCACGAACCACCGGAATATCTTCAAGTTCGGGAAGGGGAAGTACATTCAAAGAATGCACTTGGATTCTTGTTCTGGGTGAGGTATAGTTGACGGTTTGGCCTGAAGGGTGGGTGAGTTTCACGGATTTGCCTTTGCAATCCAGGTAGGCATTCTGTCTTGATAGCCAATCCATGCCAAGGATGACATCAGTATCTGAAGACTTGAGGGCTATGAGTGAAGCAAGGAATACTAAACCCTCAATTGCAATTTGATTACCATGGCTCACTCTATTAGTTTGCCATCTTGACCCTGGAGTTTGAATAATCATCGGGGTGGACAATTCAACAAAAGATAACTCATGGTGAAGTGCATAACTTTCCGACATGAATGAATGAGATGGTCCTGGGTCGAAAAGAACGGAAGTAGGAACAAAATTGACTGGGAGCGTACCAAGAATGACGTCAGTGGTGTCGTCAGTCTCTTCGGCGGCGATTTGGTTCACACGTCCACGAGTGGCGGAAGGAGCCGGTTTGGCGTTGTAGACCTTCTAGGGTGGCTTGCCACGACCATTGTTGTTGTTGCCTCCGGCACGTGGTGGAGCATTCTGGTGTTGGAGCTGGTTCTGGGGACACTCGCGAGAATAGTGGCCTGCCTGACCACACTTGTAACAGGCTCCGAAAATAGTTCGTGGAGCTGGGTTGTTTGGCGGAGCTGGGTGGAACTGGGTGGGTGGACGAGGCGCCACATAGGATGGTCTCGGTGGGTTGTTCTGGCGGAACATGCTGTTTGGGATCCAGATCTTGCGCTTCTGGGAGCCAGAACTGGATGAGCCATCATCTCTGGGGTGTTTGCAGAAGTCGTTGGGGGTGTTCATGTCCTCTGCTTTGATGGCCTTGTTGAAAAGGACCTGGAAGGTGGCAAAGTCATGAAGGTTGAGCTCACGACGAAGTCCAGTGTTGAGGCCACGATGGAACCTCTCTTGTTTCTTGGAGTCGGTGGAGACTTCTTCGGTAGCATAACGAGCCAGTCGGTTGAACTCACGACTAAACTCATCAACGGTTCTTCTGCCTTGAGTGAGGTTGCTGAACTCCTCACGCTTGCGGTCCATAAGACCTTTGGGAATGTGGTGCTCGCGGAAGGACGTGCAGAATTCCTCCCAAGATGCAGGTGGTCCAACGGGACGCATATTCAGAAAGTTCTCCCACCAAGAACTAGCTGCACCTTCAAGGTGATAGGTGGCATAGCTGACCTTGTCACCAGCTGCAACACGGCCTGCTTGGAGCTTCCTCTCGATGCTGCGAAGCCAGTCATCGGCGTCAAGGGGCTCGGTGGAGTAACTAAAAACTGGGGGATGAAGTCGGATGAAGTCGTTCAGGGACACCAACTCATTGCGCTGTTGAGTGGTGTTGCGTGCGATGACTTCCAGCAGGTGGTGAGAGTCACGGCGGTTCCTCTCGACTTCCATCAGAACTTGTGCCATCGTGGGTGGGGGTGGAAGGTTGCCTTCCTCCTGGTCGTTTCCACGACCTTGGTTCCGACCAACCTGGCCACGGGTTCCTTGAGACATCCTGAAGGTGAAAAACCAAAGTCAAATAGAGTTGATTGGAAGAGTCTAAGCAAGGTATTGAAGTACTGGAAGGATTACAGAGCAAAGGAAGTAATCATCTTGACAACATGGTGATAAAGCATACAAGCCATATATTCACAAGCTGTCATACAAACCATACATCGTTTTAGTACAAGCACTAAGCTAATACAAACGTGATGAAGATGATACATCCTTCAGAGGCACTCTGACTTCCTATACATTATTTATCTAATCCTCTGGAACTTAGACACCTTGCCTACAATATACTAAGATACTACTACATCATCACTAAGTAAGACCACAGGCGGTCTCACTCATCTCCATCTCCATAGTAGTCCTCATAAAAGTTACCCGCGTATCCCGGTAGCTGGAGGTGACCATCGGAAAACACGGAGGCTTGTGGACCCTGATATCCATTTGGGCAAGGATGGGGCCTAGGTCCAGTGTAGGGTGGAAGCAAAGGACCACGGGGTGGAAAAATGCCTCCAATCTCGGGCCAAGCAACTCAAGAAGGCATCTGAGTCCTCACTGGGTAGATCGCATCATGCTCAACTGATCCCACGCTCACAAATGTTGCCAAGAGGGTCAGTGCTCGATACAGACGAACACGGGTGGCGTGGAGCTCGAAACGGAGAGCGCGTGCATCACGATCTTTGTCACCAGCAAACCTAGCAGTCACCTGGAGTGCTGGATCCTCTGCAGAGTGATCTGAGTAGAGTCCGGTGTAATATCCCTCTTCTCCTGGAAGTGCAGCAGGGATATAGCGGAAAGAAGTCTCTCTCAGCAAAGTGTGCTCCTCTCTCAGCAGTGTCATACATGAGTATGCAGCATCCTGCACAGCCATGTTCTCTGTAACGCCAATGCCATGTCCAAAATGGATAGGCTGAGGGACTCCAACGTGGTGCGGATAGATCCGGACAATGCAGTGGAACTGCGTCTGGTTGAAGTCGTGAAACTGCTCCTCGATGGTGTACTCAGGGTACCACCGATAACCCACATAGGACATCATCTCGATCAACGTGGCGGGATGGCCACGCACACCGAGGCACCTGGTCAAACGAACAATCTGCTGAGGGGGAAGATCTGCCATCTGAAACAGAAAGGAGTTTGCAAATGCATCAGATTATGAGATAAACCTGGAATGACTCGGACAGCATAACGGCTGTAATTGTAAGAAATGACAATTTCTTCCAACAGGGAAACAACACTTACATACGATGTAATAAAACAGGGAGCATAACCACTCTAACAAACCGATCACAACTTTCCTACGGCTATGAGGAAGCAAACAACGAGATGTTCTAATCAGACAGAGGAGATCCTAGTCCTATCTTCCCGTAGAATAAGATGAGGGTGACTCAGAACTCAGAACGAAGGGGGTAAGGAGAAAAAGAAGCCTTACGTTGTTCCCTTATATACCCAGAGTAACTATATAACTATAGCAAGCTAGACTCAACTTCGGCCAAGGCTACTAGTCCTACAGTCAGTCCTGCTCTGATACCAAGTCTGTCGGGACCCGGGGTTAGCGTATGCAAGTCCAAATAAGGCATAGTCATATGGAGAGCCGAGAACCGTAGCCACTTGTCTAAGCAGACAAGGCCAAGCATAGAACGTTCTCGGAAAGCATCGTACGTGAGGGGCATCCCATCCAGGACGGATGATCAACTGAGATGGGTCCTCATCGTCCGCACACAAGTCTAATGATATGGGTGGTGAACTCCCATATTCAAAGACAAGTCGCCTCAACCATACTATCGACTATCTCATAACTCTTACATAGACTTACTCCAGGCCGATCACTTAGTCGTGGTCTAGGGCGGGCTCGATCATACCACAAAGTGTGCACGAGACAGAGTCTCGAACAATCGCATTGCGATGCCCCAAGCTGCGCACATCTAAGGGCCACTTGGTGTATGAAAGACCGCCAGCTAGAACACAACTAAGGTCTCGAAAACCCATACAAAGACATGCATGTTATAAACATACACGCAGCACACATGCCTTGTATGAACAGCAGGTACCATTGCAATTCTCTACAAAGTGTACATTTTATTTATAACTCTTATAGAGTACACACAGAGATCACATACATGTGATCCAACATTACATTACAAGCGGAAGCAAATTATGTCTGAGTACAGACAAGTTTGACAAATGGCTTAAGAAGCCTTATTTAAACACAAAGCCCTCCACGAGGGAACCAGTCGTCTGACTGGGACTAGACTAGTTGGTCTTCAGTCGTCCAGCTCGATGAAGAAGCCACCTTCGGGGTCAGTGGCATCATCTAAAACATAGATTAAGAAAACGTGAGTACAAAGTCGTACTCAGCAAGACTTACATAGGAGCTATACTACTCATGCATATGTATCAAGGTAAAGGGAGGTGGGGTTCACTTGCAGAAGTGCCAGCTTTGACTTGGCTAGTCCTGAACTACGAGTACCAGACTTTGAGGTAAGAAGCGTACACGAGTCCACTACTTTCTCCAATCAATACACCACTATGGTGCCTTCCTCGACTTCCCCACGAGAAAGCACTCCATAGCACTCACACTTATCTTGGTGTGTTTTAGAAGTATCCGGTTCAAGTTATCTAGTAATCAAGCTAAGCTTTCCAAGCAGTCCATAACCGCGGACGCGGCTATTCGAATAGTTTTGTTAACCTTGCAAGGGTGTACCGCTACACACACATAATCATCATTTACCGTCTTTGATCTCGACACCATTCAAGGGGTGCCAGCGAGGATGCTCACCACAACTGTTACCTCATAGCCGATCTAGTCCGAGAAAGCCGCCTACTTGGGTTGGTTACCACAATCGTGAACCCGCCGGTTTACCGAAGTGGACCCAAGTGATGTGTGCGTGGTGCATAAGCCGGTCTCGGATGAGCCGTTCTCTCACTTAGCAACCAAACCACTGACCTACCAGAACTCCGAACTATTTCGACATCTGGACATCGAAAGAGATGAGTTAGTAAGTTGAGAGGGGTCAGTGAGCCCAATGTGTGGTTGTACTCTTCATCTTGGATCACCACACAAGAACTCGTACTAGGGCGGTGTTCAACGAGACAACCCACTGTGTACTCCTACACAGCCTCTCATCGTTCACCTTGTATTAGGGTCGATTCACCAACACTTTTCTACCATCATCAACGTGATCATTCCCATCCCGACTCACATCACAGTACAACATGGTATCATACTAAGCATGCAATAAGCGATAACATTGCAGGGGCCACATGATATCAAACAACTCCTACATTTGCTAGGATTGTGGTTTGCTTACTACTGTGACAAAATGATAGGTCATGCAAAGGAATGGGTTCATCTATGCGTTAGAAACGAAGCATGGTGATCATCCTAAACAATGCATAAGCGAGACATGAGAGGGAAGTGGGATTTTATCGACATGATCAATGGGGGTTTGCTTGCCTTGCTGACGAGGTTCGGGTTCGGGGTCTTCAACGAAGGTTGCAACCTCTTGCTCCTGTTCCACGTCTATCAGCAACATGACAATCATAGGATCAACAGAATGTACAATGCACAATCACATGAATAATATTGAAAGGGTGATGTTCATGGTACTGATGTGTTGATCATTCCATTTAAATGGAGTATATTGCAAATTGAATTGCAAATTCAAACTCCACATTTGAATTCAACATTAACCAAGTTATATGTGATATAGTTTGATCATTTTGAAACAACTTCAAATGTGTATGATATACCTCTGATGTGTGATTGAAATGTAGCATGTTGCCATGGTTCAAGTTGCAAAACTATTTGATTTGAATTTGATTTAATTCCATTTAAATAAAATAGAAAATGCTACTGATCACATTTTAATTTCAACTCAAACAGAGTTGAAAGTTGCATATTTGGAAAGATAATTTTCTCCTGATCATTTTTCATATATTATTTGTCCAATTTGGAGTTAATATGAATTTTCTATGAATTTCCAAAGTTTGGGGTATTTTCTGGAATTTCTGGAATTCTTTTAATTCATTTTGATTTTCTGGAAATTCATAAAATGATTTATTGTGTCAGCTGACATGTGGGTCCAGGGTGTCAGTGACTGGGTTAATTTAACCCGTGGGTTAAATTAATCCAGTGGCTTAATTAAGCCACTGGGCCCATTGGTCAGTGACCCAGGGGGTCATTAGCCGAGTGCTTAAGGGCTAACCCACCGGCGGCTTGACGCCGGTGGCCTGGCCACGGCGGCGCACTCGCCGGAATGGCCTAGGGGCCACGGGAGGCCACGGGGAGGACACCATCTTGCTCAGCATCGTCTTTCGCATCTTCTGGAGGCAACAGGGGGTCACGGGGTGGTCGGGAGCGACGACGGCGACGACTCCGGCGGAAACAGAGAACCGGCGAGGTCGTAGTCGAGGCTAGGGGGCACGGATTGGGCTGAGCTCGTGTGCGTTCGAAAGCTGGAACACCCACGAGTCAAACGCGCGCACTGGGGTGTCGCGAGGAGAACGAGGGCGAGCTCTAGCTCAACCATGGCGGCGACGAGCTCGGTTCTCATGGCGGATTTGGCTAGAGGGTCTACGGGGTGCTAATAGCTTGGGGGAAAAACTTAGAAGCTCACCGCGGATCGAACAGAAGCAACAGCAAGCTCGGGGAGGCTTCAACGGCGGTGAATCGACGACGGCGAGCTCGCGGGTCCGGCGAGTTCTCGGTGAAGTTTGTGTCTCGTCTGGCCCGAATTGATGCGTCTCCTGCTGCTAGTCGTCGAAGTCGAGGACGAGGAGCACGGTGGACTTGCTGGCTTGAGCTCTAGGGCACGGTGGCCACGCGGGGGCTCGACGGCGCTCCGGTGAGGCTTCGGGCGGCGACGGATTCGAGCACGGGAGGAGGAGGAGGAAGCTCTGGAGGGGGGGAATGGACTGCGGAGGCTGCGGGGAGTCTCCAGGTGCGAGAAGAGGCCACGGGGAGGCCTGGAAGCTCCTCGACGGCGACGTGGCGTCCCCGGCTAGCTCGGTGGCATTCCACCGATCAGCTTGGAGGCGCGGGAGGGGGAAGAAGACGCCCCTGCCCCTATGGGCCGGCTGGGCTGGGGTGGGCCTGCTTCGCCTGGGCGCCAGGTAAGGTTTTCTGATTTCTTTTCTATTTTTATTTTCTGACATTTGTTCTGTTTAGCTAAAATAACTAGCTAAACATTTTATTAAATGCTGAAAATTTTTATGTGGCCTCATAATAATATAGACTAGCCACTCATAAAGTTTCAACATTTTTAAAATTCAAATAATTTGAATCTTAAATCAAATAGGGGTATTTCTTTAATTCCAAGGCACTGTTTGAATATTTGAAAAATCTATGAGCATGGGTTGGGTCCCACATCACTTGATATGTGATCACACTCATTTATAAGACTTTTCAAAAATCTAACATGAATTTTTGGAGAAGATTTTTATCTGGCCTTTTGAAATAATTCATCTGGGGGGGTGTTCCTTCTCCCATTTGGATTTTGAAGTTGATTTCCTTTGAAAATTTGACATGATGCAAGGTTACACTATCCTAGCACATTACCTAACAGAGGGTTCTGACAATATCTTCCATGAAAACAATTTTTTTAATCCTTGAGAAAGTTTAATCTAGTCAAATTAATGAGGCAGAGGCCGTTCTGGAGAATGCCCAGTTCTCATTTGTTTTCAAATTTTTAAAACTTACACTCTCCCCTCAATACTTGAAATGGAATGAAGGGAACTTATGTTGGCCAAAGACTGTTGATTATTGGTGGAAGGGGACTTTTCCTTCCATACTTGAGACAGAGTGAAGGGCACCCAGCAATCATTGTTGGCCAGAGACTGTCTATGATTGGTGGATAGGGAACACAATTGTAGGCATACCACAAGAAGCATGGTAACCACCATTAATATGGTTGGTATGGAAGATATTGAGAACCTTTACGGTTTACCGTTGACTGGAAAGTTACACTCCCAAAAAGTATTTTATCACTGTTTTCAAAACCACGAGCTCTGGTACTTATTTTATCTTTGCTTCCAGCCACGGGTTTTCAACCCGACCATTAAAAGCCACGGTTCAAGAATCTCCACATTATTCTTCCAACGCACCAACTATTGAGAGCATAATTGTCATTATGAGTGTAATGTGCATTGTCCCTAAGTACCACCATATCTTCCGCATGATTGTGTTATTGCTCATTCTGAAGTACTTATTTCTATTGTCCTTTAAAACTCCGGAGGCGCTTCTGCATTTATTTTTTGCTTCACTTATGAGGGAAAGCGACATACCACCTTATTATGTTTAAGTCATGTGCATTGTGATCCTGTCATGATTTTCAGTTGCATATTATTTATTCTTAGTTGTTTGATAGCTTTTCACAAGAATGAAGGATTGCTTCGCTTATTGTCTTTATAGCATTGCTCCAATACTTGCTAGACTTGTTCGTAGTGCAGACTTATACACATCTCATGAAGCAAAGGAGTTTTTCGATGTTTTCTTTGTCGCGTCTAGTTCATTGAACTAAATTACTTGAGGACAAGCAATATGCTAAGATCGGGGGAGTTGGTCGTCTCAAACGTATCAACTTTTCAAAGAACTTTTTCTATTGTTTTGACCTCATTCTTGCATGATTTGAATGAAACTACCCGGACTAACGTTGTTGTCAGCATAGCTTCATGTATGAATTTTTGTGTGCAGGAAAAGGGAAATTTAAGCATATCCGACCCGGCGAGGAAACGCCGAAATAGAAATCTATACTCCAATTTTCGTCGCGGAGCCGCCGCCACCTCTGTTCTTATTCGGGAGAGCAAATCTGGGGGCTGTTTTGGCCTCCGGTGAGGGGAGATCGACGCCATCATCATCGCCATCACCATTCCATCACCCTTCCATGACTCCCCCATCCATGTGTGAGTAATTACCTGTTGTAGGCGAAGGGTATGGTAGGGATTGGATGAGTTAGATCATGTAATAGCTCTTCAGATTGTTTGGGGCATGTTGCCTATCATCTACTATGGTGTTTATCATCTTTGTTAGTACTTGTTGCTCTTCATGATTGTAACTTTGGGCCCGAGTGCCATGATTTCAGATCTGAACCCTTTATGTTTTCATGAATATATTTGTGTTATTGGTCCTATCTACAAGTTGTATGCAACCTATTATAGTCCGGAACCGGCGATCTCAATGGTGACACCTTGGGACACCAAAGGGGATGGACTATTTTGAGGATTCCATGTATCCATTGATTTTTAATGCTTTGTTCCAATGCTCTTTGACAAGAGCACCTAAATCTCCATAAGTTTCGTTTGGCCCCATTGATAGTGTGATGGTAGCACAAAAGATGTTGTGCACAGTTCTTATTGCAAGCACATACAACTATCCTTGGGATAGATGCCTAATGTTTGATATTTTCCTACATGATCAGTACCTTTCTGTGTGCTTGACCAATGTTAATTACATGTTATCTCTCATCTATGCAGCGCCCAACCATCCATTCCCATAGCCTACATTGTTTAAATCCTCCTTGTTAGAAGTTACTTTACTTTGCTGTTTTTACTTACGTCGCTTTGCCATCACTATTTCCGTTGCCACTATCACTTCCAAGCAAGTTACTACTAATAATTTGTTTCCAAGCAAGTATCTTTCAGGTGCGGTTGAATTTACCACTCAACTGTCAAAGCTTGTAAATAATCCTTGGCTTCCCTTGTGTCGAATCAATAAATTGGGTTATTCTTACCAACGAAGAATGTTGTGACCCCTACACTTGTGGGTCATCACTTGGGGTTGGGGTAGCCGAGGTTTTGATTGGCGTAAATGGAGACTGTGCTGCAACCGGTCTTCACCTTACCTCTTTCGAAAACTTTAGATCAGAAGTTGCAGAGCCAGGTCAACAACGACACATTCGGCCTAACGCCAAGGAAGCCCTCGCAGAAGGTGACAAAGTCCAATAGAAGCATGATGACATTGGGGCCGAGATGGTGCGGCTGCATGCCGAAGTAGTAGAGGAAATTGCCGACGAACCGGCTCACCTGCATAGCAAATCTTCGGGGGAAAGCGCCACGAAGACGATGCGCTCGACGACCTGAGGCTCCGGCACCACCTCGTCGCTGGGCACGCGGTAGGCGATGTCGTGCGGCATCTTGCGCGCGCGGCAGAGGCACTAGATGTCGTACTCCACTACCTCCGAGCCCTCCCATCCGCCGCTTGAGGAGGTGATACATCTCAAACGTATCTACTTTTCCAAACACTTTTTCTATTATTTTAGCCTCATTCTTTCATTATTTGAATGAAACTAACCCGGACTGGCGTTGTTTTCAGCAGACCTTCCTGTATGGTTTTCTTGTGTGCAGGATTATGGATTTTTAGGTACCTCAGAAAATTCCCAAATTTTTTACAGAAAATCCACGCACCTGAATGAGTCATGGGCCAGAAGATGGGCCAGAGGGGAGCCAGGGGGATCCCAGGCGCCCTGCTGGCGCGACCTCCCCCCTGGCCGCGCCGAGGGCCCGCCTGGGTTGGTCCCACCCCCTCTGGTGACCTACCTTGGCCCATAGTTTTACCCGTCGCGAGAAAACCCTAGAACAGAAGTCGTTTTCCCAATTCTCTTCGCGGAGCCACCGCCACCCTCCGTTCTTCTCGGGGAGGGCTAATCTGGAGGTTGTTTTGGCCCCCGATGAGGGGAGATCATCGCCATCGTCATCACCATCGCCACTCCATCATCCCTCCTTGACTTCTCCTTTCATGTGTGAGTAATTCCCTGTTGTAGGCAAAGGGTATGGTAGGAATTGGATGAGTTAGATCATGTAATAGTTTGTCTGATTGTTGAGGGCATGTCGCCTATCATCTACTTTAGTATTTATCAACTTTGCTACAACTTGTTTCTCTTAATGCTTGTCACTTCGGGCCCGAGTGCCATGATTTTAGATCTAAACCCTATGTGTTTGCATGAATATATTTGTGTTCTTGATCCTATCTATGAGTTGTATGCACCTATTATAGTCCAGAACCAGCGATCCTAATGGTGATAGCTTGGGACACCAAAGGGGATGGACTATAATTTGAGGATTCCATGTATCCATTGAGTGTTAATGTCGGGACCCGGAATATGCGTATGTAATTCCAGTCAAAACTCAATCATATGGAGAGCCGAGAGCCGTACCCACTTGTCGAAGCAGACAAGGCCAAGCACAGAACACTCTCGGAAAGCATCGAACATGAGGGGAATCCCATCCAGGCTGGATGATCAACTCAGATGGGTCCTCATCGCCCGCTCACAAGTCTAAATGATCATGGGCTCGCCTCAACCATATCATCGATTGAATTATAACACTTACATAAACAGACTCCAGCCCGATCACTTAGTCGGGGTCTCGGGCGGGCTCGATCGTACAACGAAGTGTGCGACGTGACGGAGTCACGAGCAATCGCATCGTGATGCCCCAAGCTGCGCACATCAAAGGGACACTTGATGTAATAAAGACCGCCGGTGAGAGCACAACTAAGCTATCGAACCCCACACTAAGACATGCACGTTATAAACATACACGCAACATACATGTCTAGTGTAAACAGCAGGTACTCATCACATGAACTCTACAAAGTATATCTTTATTGACTTACATAGAGTACACAAAGAGATCACGAGTTTTTGATCCAACATTACATCAAACAACAGAAGAAAATTAGGTCTGAGTATAGATAATCTTAACAAATGTCTTAGAGAAGCCTTGTTCAAACATACATAGCCCTTCCACGAGGGACCAAACTTCTATCTGGAACTATACTAGCTTAGTCCACGTCAAGCTTCAGGAAGGTGACTCCTTCGGGGTCTGGGTTCTCATCTAAAACATAAAATAAGCAAACATGAGTACAAAGTCATACTCAGCAAGACTTACATCAGAACTATACTACTCATGCTCAAGTTTCAAGGTAAAGGGAGGTGGGGTTCCATATGCAGAAGTGCCAGCTATGACTTGGCTAGTCCTGTACTACGAGTACCAGATTGGAGGTAATAAGCGCACACGAGTCCACTACCAATTCTCCAACCAATACACCACTATGGATACTTTCTTGACTTCCCCACGAGAAAGCACGCCATAGCACTCATGCTTATCTTGCGACTTTTAGAGTATCCGTTCAAGTTGTCTAATAATCAAGTAGAGGTCTTCAAATAGTCCATAATCGCGGACACGGCTATTCGAATAGTTCATTACCCTAGAGGGGTGTACATCTTCACATGCGTGTCATCACTTATCGCCTCGTTCTTGTCACCCTTCAAGCGGGTGTCGGACGTGGATGAAACCAAGGCACTTATCCAATCTAGGAGTCGACTATCTGAGTTTGTCACCGCTCGAGAGTCTGGCCGGTTCAACGAAACGGAGTCAGACAATGCAGGCGACCGAGACGCCACCTTGACAGACGGTTTTACTGTCTCACAGGTCCACCCACATATCTATATGATGCAACCTTTCATACATACTTTTTATATGCAAATGCCAAATGGAAATCCCAAAACTATTGTGACTCCTGGACTGGATTGGGTAAGTTAAGACGCCAAACGGGGTCCCATAAACCCTACATGTGGTAGTAATCTTTGTCTTGGATCACAACACAAGAACTCGGGGCCTAGGGCAGTGTTCAACGAGACAACCCAATGTGTACTCCTACACAACCTCTCATCGTTCACCTTTGTTTAGGTCAAATTCACCAACACGTTAACACCAGCATCACATGATCATTCCATCCCGAGTCATAACAAAGTAACCTCACTGTAACACTAAGCAGTAACAGTTGCAGGGGCCACATGCTCAACATTCAACTCCTAGATCTGCTAGGATTGTGGTTTGCTTAATACGGTGACAAAATGATAGGTCATTCCTAAGAATGGTTTCAACTATGCGGTAGAACGTATCATGGTGATCTCCTAAACATGCACAAGCAAGACTGAGAGGGAAGTGGGATTTTATCGACATGATCAATGGGGCTTGCTTACCTTGCTGACGATACAAGGGTTTATCGGTCTTCTGCTTCAGGGGTGACCTCCATCTCAGAACACTGTTTACCAGAACAAACATCAACATAGGGGGCAACTTCGAAAGTAAAATGCAAAGCACATGATCAGTTGCGACATGATGTATAGGGTATTGGTTTGTGGCAAATTCAATTTAATTGAAGTGCATTGCAAAGGATTTGCAAATTCAAACTCCAAATTTAAATTCAAATTATGCCATATGCTCATTTGCTACTGTTGCCCCATTTTAAAATGGTCAAACATAAAAAATAATTGCAAATTCATAATCCTTGCATTTTTCTGATAATTTTTCAAATATTAGTTTCCCAGTTTGGAGTTAGTATGAATTTTCTATGATATTTCAAAGTTTATACTATTTTCTAGATTTTCTCTGATTTCTTTTAATTAGAAAATTCATTTACTGCATCATGCTGGCGTCACAGTGACGTGGGGGAGGCTGATATGTGGGACCAGCATGTAAGTGGCCCAGGGATTAATACCTCTATTTAATTAAACAGAGAGGGGATTAGGGGCTAGGGGCCCCACCTGTCATCGGCTATTAGGGGGGATTAGGGGGTTAACCACCATGCCACGTCGGCTTCGCCGGCAGCGACGTCCCGACACGGCTGTGTCCTCACCGGAGTTGCGATTTGTCCACGGGAGTGCACGGGGTGAGCACCAAACTGCTCCCCGTGCTCTTCCGCATCACGTGCGCTATGTAGGGGTCACCGAGGAGGCCGTGCACGAGGACAGCTTCAACAACGGCGGCGGCCGGAGCTCTGGAAGATGGCGGTGGCAATTCTGTGCACGGGAAAATCTAGGGTTGGAGGGTAAATGAGCGCGAGCTCACCTTGAGTGTGATGGAGGGGTTGAGGAGGCCGGAGGGAGCGAGACGATGGCGTATTTCCTGCAATAGTGCACGGCGGTCGTGGGGAAGAAATCGACGCGGGCGGCGTATCCAGAGGGCTTCGGCTCGGGATCTTCTACGTGGAGGCGCTGGGAGTCGCGGCGGAGCTCGAGGACGTCTCGAGCCGGCTTGGAAAGGCCAATGGCCATGCGGGCGCACGGCGGTGCTCTTCGGCGTGCTTCGGGCGGCGACGAAATCGGGCCAGGGAGAGCGGGAAGTTGAGCGGCGAGAGGGGGAAATGGATGGGGTTGACCAGGGGGTCCTCCTGGAAACGTTGTCGTCGTCGGGGAGGCAGGCAGGTGGCGTCGGCGGCCGCGGCATGGTCGCCACGCACCTGCGTGCACGCCTGCCTGGGGAAGGCGACAAGCGTAGGGTGGGCCTTGGCTGTGGGGGACTAGTTGGGTCTAAGGCCTGGTAGGGTGGGCTGGGTTTTCCTTTTTCTTTTTCTCTGTTTTATTTTCTGTTTTTCCCTTTCTGTTCTTTGTTTTGCTTTGGAATAAATAACAAAGCATTTTATAAAATACCCGAAACTTTTATGTGACCTTACATAACATGTAGCTAGCCACTCACAAGTTTTAGATAATTTTGAAATTCAAACAATTTGAATTTCAAATCAAATTGGGGTTTAATTTAATTTCCAAGGCACTTAAAATATTTTTTAAAAATCAGTGAGCCTTGAGTGGGACCCACTCCACTTTATATGTGAACTCACTTATTTCTAGGACTTTTCAAAAATATCAAAGTGATTTTTGGAGCAACTTTTTATCTGGTCATGTCAATTAAATTCAATTAGGGCTTCTGCTTTCCCTATTTTAATTTCCTTTTGAAATTTTTACATGATGCAAACGAGCACTTGAACCCTAACATATACCAAAGTTGGGGTTGTGACAAGTCGCCCCCACTCAAAAGAATCTCGTCCCGAAATTCAGAAGTCGTCGGGAGGAAGGTGGGGTACTCGGCACGGAGGCGGTCTTCTCTTTCCCATGTTGCTTCTTTCTCGGAGTGGCGTGACAATTGCACTTTGAGAAACTTGATCTTCTGACGACGAGTGACATGCTCTGCAGAATCAAGAATACGAACAGGGTACTCTCGATAAGAAAGGTCATCTTGGAGATCAAGCGTTTCATGGTGGTCTTCGCGGATGGGGTCCTTGAAGCAACGCCTGAGTTGTGACACATGGAATACATCATGTACTCGAGAAAGGTGCGAGGGTAGTTCAAGTTGGTAGGTAACTTCTCCATGTTTAGCAAGAATGCAGAAAGGTCCGATGTAATGTGGGGCCAACTTGCCTTTGATACCGAATCGTTGGGTACCCTTTAGAGGAGTAACCAGAAGGTAAGCCTTCTCATCAATATTGTAGCTCTCTTCCCTATGATGACGATCATAGTATCTTTTTTGACGAGATTGGGCGTCTTTCAATTGATTACGAACAATTCGAACTTGTTCTTCTACTTCCTTGATCATATCCGATCCAAAGAATTGTCTTTCACCGGTTTCTGACTAGTTTAGCGGTGTTCGATATCTTCATCCATAGAGGAATTCAAAGGGAGCCATGTTCAGACTATATTGGAAGCTATTGTTATAAGCAAATTCGGCAAAAGGAAGAGATTTCTCATAATTCTTTCCGAAAGAGATAACACAAGATCTGAGCATGTCTTCCAGGATTTGGTTAACCCTTTCAACTTGACCGCTAGACTGAGGATGGAAAGTTGTACTAAAGCAGAGATGAGTTCCCATAGCATTTTGAAAGCTTTGCCAAAATCTAGACGTGAAAAGGCTACGACGATCAGAATTGATTACCAAAGGAACACCATGTAGAGACACAATTCTAGAGACATACAAGTCCGCTAACTGGCTAGCAGTAATAGACTTGCGAACAGTAAGGAAGTGAGAAACATTGGAGAGTCGATCAATGACAACGAAGATGACATCATTTCCTTTTTGGGTTTTTGGAAAGCCGGTGATGAAGTCCATACCGACTTTGTCCCATTTCCACTCGGGAATAGACAATGGTTGAAGAGTACCAGCAGGTCTTTGATGTTCTGTCTTAATGCGACGACAAACATCACATTCGGCAACAAATTGAGCAATGTCTCTCTTCATCCTAGTCCACCAAAATCTCTGGCATAGATCTCGGTACATTTTTGTGCTACCGGAATGAATTGAGAGGGGAGTGTCATGAGCTTCCTTAAGGATCAACATCCTTAGGTCTTGATTCTCAGGGAAAACTAAACGATTTTCAAAAAATACCGTTCCTTGATCATCTACAGAGAAACATTTAGCATCTTTGCTAGCAATGTTCTGCTTGATCTCTCAAATAAGACTATCATGTTTCTGGGCGGCTATTATTTGATCCTCAAGGGTTGGTTTCGCCACTAGGGTAGAAATAAATCCATGAGGAACTATCTCAAAATTGAGCTTGCAAAATTCCTCATGAAAAAGTGGTTGATACTGTTGTAACATGAGGTTGTTACAATACGAGTTACGACTTAGTGCATCAGCCATGACATTGGCTTTTCCTGGGGTATATGAGATTCCTACGTCGTAATGTTTTAACAACTCTATCCAGTGTATTTGCGTGAGATTAAGATCTGGCTGGGTGAATATGTATCTGAGGCGTTGGTGATCAGAATAGATCTAGCAGTGATTACCGAGGAGGTAATGTCGCCATGTCTTCAGGGCATGAACTATGAAAGCGAGTTCAAGATCATGGGTAGGATAGTTCTCTTCTTGTGGACGCAACTAGCGTGAAGCATATGCTACCACATATCGATCTTGCATAAGTATGCATCATAACCGTTGTCGTGAAGCATCACAATAGATATCGAATTCCCTTTTGGTGTCTGGAGGTGCAAGTACGGGTGCAGAAGTCAATCTTCTTTTTAGCTCTTGAAAGCTTTCCTCGCACTTGGGGGTCCATTCGAATTTCTTATCTTTCTTGAGGAGTCCAGTTAGAGGCTTTGAAACTTTGGAGAAGTTCTCAAAGAAGCGGCGACAATAGCTTGCTAAGCCAAGAAAACTCCTAACTTGCTTAACTGAGTTAGGTGGAGTCCAATCAAGGACAGCCTGAACTCTCTTGGGATTCACAGCAATGCCTTTCACAGAAATCACGTGGCCTAAGTAGGTCACTTCAGGTAGCCAAAATTCGCACTTAGAGAACTTGGCATATAGGCGATGCTCTCGAATTTTCATCAATACCAGCCTAAGATGTTCTGCGTGCTCTTCTTCGTTCTTCGAGTAGATGAGAATGTCATCAAGGTAAACTACAACAAATTTATCTAGGTACTCCATGAAGATCGAATTTATCAAGCGCGAGAAAGTGGTGGGGGAATTGGTTAAACAGAAGGACATGACGGTGAACTCGTAAAGACCATATCGAGTAGTGAAAGCTGTCTTGGGAACGTCCTCGTTTCGGATTTTGATTTGATGATAGCCTAATATCAAATCCATCTCGGAGAAGACAGAGGATCCAGCAAGTTGATCATAAAGATCATTGATCCTGGGAAGTGGGTACTTGTTCTTTATCGTCGCTAGATTTAGCGGGCGATAGTCTACGCACATCCTTTCTGTTCCATCTTTCTTCTTTACGAACAGAATGGGGCAATCCCATGGCGGTGAGATAGGGCTGATGAAACCTTTTGCCGACAAAGCTTCGAGTTGGATTTTAAGCTCAGCTAACTCATGTGGGGCCATTTATATGGGCGTCTGGAAATTGGGGCGGTACCTGGCATAAGATCAACTATGAATTCTACACATCTGTCGGGTGGCTAGATTTAAGGAGTTGGATTACTTGGTGGTTTTCTAGAGGATGACCATGGCTAACTAGGGATACAACAGATATGTCAGAGTAGCAAAGTACCCCAACACTATGGTTAGTGTGGTTATTCTGGCTAGAAGACATATAAATGGGAGGAAGAAGTGCAAATGCATCAATATACGTTTCTAGAATAAAACCTACAACAAACTCTATGAAACTATCATTCATGCCACATAACAATTCTTCTAGAAGGACAACCGAAATAGAGGGAAGGATTTTGCAAATGCATCAGATTATGAAGAAACCTGGAATGACTCGGACAGCATAATTGTAAGGCCCCCGATGCGGTGCTAACTCGAGTTAGTCGCTTTCGCATCCCGCTCAAGTTAGTAACGCATAAAAGGCCACCGACTCATGACACTCGCACTCGTGTCGCTGCCAGATTCTCGACAACAAGTATAAGAACAATGAACTAAATACTAAGACATAAATATATAGAATCCAGGGCATACATCGCCACTGAAAATTATTACATCATCTCAGAGGTCCATAGACCCAACAGTACATCATGCAACAAGCGGAAGACAATCACGACCGAGTACGGTCAAAATCCAAATTTCCCTAGAGAGGGCTGCACATAAATAGTCCACCCACGGATCGTCGAAGCCCAACTATATGATCTACTGAACGAGGTCGTCCTCATCGTCGTCCTCCGGGAGCACCTCCACGAAGTATCGCCCAGTGCTCGGGTCGAGGTAGTAGTCAACTGCATTGGCCGATCAGGCAAAACAGTAAAAGCACAAAAGGAAAACAGGGGTGAGATTATATCATTACAGGATAACTAACTCCCTACAGTAAGACAAGATACAGGTAAAGGTTGCAGCCGCACTAGCATATATGGTGGCTATCATTCTATTAGAGTAGGGGTAAGATCTAAGAATGCACGTGACATCGTGTCGTAAGTCTGCTATTCACCTACTTACGTCAAACATAACACAACCTGGATCTTCTCTCTGTCCCCCTGGACGAAGAAAATTAACCAAGACACTCACACGGTAGGCAAGTTTTAATTATGATTCAATTTGATGTTATTCTATGAACAAGGAGTAGGTCTCAAGTCGTCCATAACCGCGGACACGGCTTTTCTCAAAGATTTAACCCTGCAGTGGTGTACCAACTGCCCATCATAGGCTTCGCATGTACGCCCGGTTTCCACTTGGCTAGGTAAGTGCCTGAAACTCCAGAACGTCAGAGTCCCTCTAACTAACAACGCACAATTCCGGGTGGCCCCCGGGGGTGTCGACACCCAGCCCAAGAACAAGCCACGCTCCCAGGTCGGACTCTACCGTATGACGCAGGTCGGATTGCCGGTAATTCTCACATGAGATCGGGTCCTAGCTGATTAGGTGGACCAACAAAGGAACCATGTCCCCGTGGCCCGGTTTGTTTCGAAAACTGCTGGGGTACCAACCAAGCACACACACGTTTGCAAAATGTAAATCAGCACGGACCACCACTAGAACTGTATGAACCTAGGTAGGTAAGACAAGGGGACCCCATAGAATCCCACACACGATTAGGCACGCTCGTCATGAAACACAATACCCGGAACTCGGGACCTAGGTGACTCAAATGGAACAAAACACCTGGCGGGAACAGCCTGGTCTCCCATCATTCCTCAAGTATATAATTAACATCATAATAATAATAAATATCAACCAACTTCTTTAGGTAACATGATATCCCAAACCATAGCATAGGGTAAGCAGCAAGTTTTCCTACTCATACTAAGCAATGGCTGAGCAGCAGTAACTTAGCAATACAATGGTTTTGCTGGGAAGTGAGGATCCTGGCTGTTTGGTTTTAGAATGTGGCATAAGCAAGTGGATAGGATCAAATAAACGTTCTATAATACAGCTAGGCAGGTAGGCGGAAAGGTATCAAGTAATGGTATAAATCTTCCCCTTGCCTGGGTAATCGGTCGTCGAAGCAGACGTAGCAGGCTCCTCGGGCTCGTTGTCGGAAATCTCTACGTAAGTCTCCTCGGCGGTCTCAGGTGCTAACCTAAAGTACCAACAAGGAAAAGGCACACAAGTAAGCAATGGGTGCAATGCACAGGCAAAGATGGTATGATCAAGTTTAATCGACATGATGTGACCCTATCTAGGCAGATTTAAATGAAGGTGGTGACGACACGTCAACAACTTCATATGCAATTTATTTACGTGAAATGGCTTTGGTCTTAGCCTTAATTTTTTGTGTAATTAACATGGCAACATGACATGATCAAAAGTAATTAACAGAAAATAATTACAACGTGAAAGTAAATCATCGATTCCGGAGACGGAGAGATATCGATGAACTTGACATCCGAAAGGTGCAACAAAAGAAAGGGGCCCAGCCACATTGCATACGACAACATGCTAGGGGCTGGTCCGATGATGCAAAGATTTGAAGCTGACATGAAAATGGACTTGGAATGAAAAGATGATCAAGGTTCAACATGGACCGAAGTTGAAAGAATACAATGCAAATAAAACAGGTTGATATGGCTAGGTGTTTCACACCATGTCCACATGAGTTGCACAAAACATCACATGCACATCACCATTGGAATCCCTGCATTTTTCTACCCCAAAACTTTATAAGGTATGGCTCCATTTGAATTTTCAAGCATAGTTGCAAATTCGAATAAACTTAGGGGCCTGAGTGCAAAGTTGCACTACTTGCATTTCAGGAAAAAAATCAAATGGCAAAACCACTGTCACTATGTTGATCCTTGGGGAAAACTACCCCAAAGTCATATATGGCATGGCCATATTTGAATTTTGGAAACAGTTCACAAAAACAAAAGATTTGAAGGGGCTATTTGCAAAATTACCACACTCCAATTAATAGAGGGGGCAAAGTGCAAAATTGATCTCACCATTGAGATCAGTGGGTCAAACTACCCCAAAAACATATATGGCATGATATGCTTGAGGCAGAAAGATCAAAAGCCCCAAAACAGATTTGAATTTGAATTCAAATAAATTTTGAGAAAAAGGAAAACAGAAAAGAAAAGGAAAAAAAGAAAAAAATGGGCATCAGCACTAGGATGGATTCGGAAACCGGCCCATCTCTCCTCTTTCCCTCTGGGCCAGCCCACTAGGCTGTGGCAGCTACTGGGCCAAGCCCAGTCTGCCCCACGGGTCCAGGCAAAAGAAAAGAAAAAGGAGGGGGCAAATGCAGCGGCTTGGATTCGAACCCAGGCCGTGCCTCTCCAACTCAGCCCCCTCGACCACTACGCTACTGCACGATTGCTGAACAACTACACACAACAGCAAAGAAGAGCTACTCCTACCACTGACAACTGACGAACAGATTCCGTCTTCAGACCGGCGACAAAGCGCAACCACGGCGAGGCTCACGTTGAGCATACGTTGCCGGCCGGCCAGTGTCTGTGCGGGATCTCTTCCCCACACTACCAGCTACAGAGGAAAACATTCCACGACCACCAAGACACCACGGTGAGGTCTCGAGCTCACCGGGTTCAGTGCAGCGGCGAGGCCAACTTCAGAACAGCATCGCGCTGCCGACGACTTCAGGCGAGGCAAACCTCATTTCTGGGGCCCTAGATACACGATGGGCACATGGGAGCTGCAGGTGGGACATCCAGGTGGAGCCCAACGTCGACGGTTGGCCGGAAGCGACCTCGACGGCAACGGCAACTTCACTGCAAAGCGGGGCGGCGCCGCAACTTCAGAGCTTCAGACCGAGGCCATCGCACTCACACTCGGGCCAAAGGTGGGCGCTTTGCTGCCTTGGGCGCGCTCTGGACACACCCAAGACACGCCCGCAACGCTACTCGACACGCCCAGGGCACGGTGGTCACGGCTACACGGCGGCAACGGCGACACACGGCTCGAACCAAAACAGAACGCGGCCACGGCTCGGGATCTAACGCGCGGCCTACAGGGACAGTGCTGGCTCACCTTGGTGTGCTCGGGGGCGACGTCGAACGCACGGAGGATGAGGAGGTTGACACCACCGACGACGGGGAAGACGATGGCCCGCGGCGGAGGTTGTCGGCTCGAACTCGCAGCGCAGCTCCCCTCCTACTCCTGCAGGTCGGAACGGGTTAGGAACGGCGGCACAAAGGCGTGTGCAAACGCAGGCTCAACGACGGCGCACGACGGAGACGAATTCGAGACCTCACCGGCGGAAATAGGGGAGCTCCCCGGCGAGCAGAGAGGCGGCGGCAGAACGAATTGAGAGGGGGGGAAGAAACCCTAGGCCTCGGGGCTCTTATAGGGGGTCTCGACACGTGATGTGACGGCCGGAGACGGCTGCACTGGACGGCTCCGGCAGCCTCCTCTCTCGACGTCCGCGACGGCGGCCTAACGGAGCAGGTGGTCGTCACTGCGCCCTTCTATGCGAGGCGTAGGATCAACATCCTACGGCTTACACGGTTGTGACGCCCCCAAAATCAGACCGTGTACAGTAATCATACACGCAAGGTACACGATCGAGATCAGGGACTCACGGTGAGATATCACAAGACAACTCTACAAATAAAATAATACAAGCTGTTTAATACAAGCCAGGGGCCACGAGGGCTCGAATACAACAGCTCGAGAGCACAAAGTCAGCGGAAGCAATAGTATCTGAGTACAGACACAAGGGTACAAGGTTGCCTTAAGAAGGCTAGCACAAATATCACAACGATCGAAAAGGCGAGGCCTCCTGCCTGGGAACCTCCAAACTACTCCTAGTCTTGGTCATCGGGGATCTTCAGGTTGCGGTGGTCGACATCGGGAACTCCTGCTCCTAGGCTCCAACGTCGACTGCAGCGGCCGATCAGGCAAAACAGTAAAGGAAATAAAGCAGGGTGAGTATCTAGTATACCCGCGAGACTTACGTCCGCTACTAAGCATTATGCATTGTATCAACAGAAAGAAGAGGTTGTATATAGTGGACTGCAAGATAGAAATCTGAATAAGGGTAAGAAGCTAGGCCTATCAAAGACTAGCATCTTCCGACGATGTCTTGCAGCATGAGGTAAGAATCATCCAGCAGTTTATATAAAGCATAAAGTAAAAATGCAGCAGAAGTTGCTGCAGCATTGTATAATAATAAGTTGTAATAATTAACAATGCCTCCGATTTCACCTCCTCGACATCCCCGCGAGGAAGAAACCTCGGAACCATACAGTTTAATAATAATAGTTTCTAGTGGTAAGATCCAGCTTCAGCATAAAGCGTCCGGTTACCGTGGACACGGCTATTCGAATAGATTAATCTTCCCTGCAGGGGTGCACTTGTGTTACGCTACACGCACGGATCTCCAGGGTGGCGGGAACATTATTAGGAACGCTCCAACGAGGATATCCGACACTTCATAGCCCATCTATCAAACTCAACAGAGAGGCCATCCGCCGGTCTAAATCCTAAGTACTCAGGGCCTTGGACCCCAACCCTGACGTACTCCTGCACGGTGCGTGGGTGGACGGGAAGCCGTAACAAAAACAATACAGCTCGAGCCAAGAAGACAGCGCACTTCCCGGCAATCAGCCCGCGGTACTTCTTACGTCTGAAGAGTCCTCGGACGACACTACGAAGCAGAGGAGCCCATAAACTCGTAATTCTCACGGGTAGGTAGTGCGTACATGGCATTTAGCCAACTCAAGACATTCACTGAACCATTTAACATTTTAATTAACCTGCGTGACAATCATTATCGTTCCCTCGACTTAACTGACCCGCGGACAACGACAACAGCCAGGACCACCAGTACATCGGAGCCTGCCCCGTCGTCCCACCAAGTCACTGCGGTTACCAACAAGGTGAACCATCTCCTTACCTTGTCTCGCGTGTGCTCCAGGAGGAGCTCGACTTTCGTGGTTTGGTATCTCTCTCGACCAACGACCAGGGGCCAAGCACACCGGTACACTGGTCGTACCCTCCCTGTCGTCCCATCGCAATAACACTCGCGGGCACCGTTGGGTCGCCCGACTTCATACCTTTAAGGACACCAGTTGGTTTGAGTTCCTACCATTAAGTGAAACCAGGAGGTATCACCCTCGATGGCACACTTAAAGAGGTTTGACAGAGACATCAGCGAAATGAACTAAAGAGGTAAACCTCATATCATCCCCGTGATGCTACGCTACTGAGCCGACGAGAGTGAAATACGAGTCCATTCCACTCGTAATCCAAACACGAAGCGACTCGGCAGAGTCTCGCCGTTGTAGGTTCCCTAGGGCGTCTGCATTGTTCCGTACCTGTTACAGTTGTAATATATCGTTCCCGCGATCACTCCCAATGTGATCACGACCCTCTATTCTAAACCTAGCTAACAATGCGTAGGGTTTACTGCTGAATAATATATAGATATAGTAGGCAACATAGGATAAGGAAGGTACAACAAGGGGCGACAAAAATCAGGCCATGCAATTGAATAGGATTGTAACGTAGTAGCAGCAGTAACAATGCCCAGTGCAAGAAAGTACGGAAAGGTAGGCGATATCTGGGGAAGAGAATGGCTCTGCTTCCCTGTAAGCTCGGTAGTAGCGGTACGGTCGTCGACGAAGTAGTCGATCAAAAGGGGGAAGCATCGGCAGCGGTCGCAACGTCTATCAGCAGAAAGAGGGGGGAGAAACAATAAATACACAATAATAATAGCAACACAAATATATGACATAGAAGATACAAAGCTAACGATGATCTAACGCAGTACGAGGTGTATTGCTCGGAGCCGGAATTCATCCGGGGATGAACTGCCAGCTCCGGGTGATTATCGGACAAGGTGTCCGGAGGGGGGAGATATAATGCCGGAGGTGTCGTGGACATCCGACACATGTGTGGGTGGTGTATCCGGGTTAGTTGATCTATTCCGAACAACTTTCGTGTTTAGAATAAATTCATCCGGCAGGTTTTTTAGCGGCACCGGGAATTATCGACAGACGGCCCGAAGGGGGGAATGTCGATGTTCGTTGTGTTAGAGGGTGGTGGTTGACATACGGCTAGCGTATTCGTAGCCGTTATATTTTCTGATCAATTTTCATGTAAAAAGTTTTTCGATCCGAGTTACGGTTTAAAAGATATTGATTTCTGAAGTTTAAATCATTTTAAAAGATTTTCTTAATTTTATTTTATTAATAAAAACCCAACATTATCCACAACCTTATCCATAACAGTACTGACAGGTGGGACCTACATGTCATAGAGAGACATTTAAATTCAGTTTTATTAAAATAAATAACACAGAGGACCCACATGTCATAGGCACACATTAATAACTACATTTTATTTAAATAATTAAACCAGTGGGGCCCATGTGTAAGTGATCCAGGGATTAACAAAAGCTTTTAATTTAACCAAATAGATGGGGCCCAGCTGTAAGTGACACAATGACTTAATGATCTGATTAAATCTAATCAAAGAGTATTTAGTGGCTGGACCCACATGTCATACACTGTCTAGCTATTAGTTTATTCTAACCAGTTTAATTAGGGCGGGGGCCCCACAGGTCATATGCATAGGGGGGTTTTATTTCTCTGTTAAACTTAACAGCAGTTAGTAAGAGGGTGGGGCCTACAAGTAATAGACATAGGGGGAGGGGTTAGCCCCAAATGACCCCGGCCATGTCGGCCGGCCGGCGGCTCAACGCCGGTGGCCACTGATGACCACGGCGGAGCCCGCGGTTCTGGCCACGGGAAGGGGCCCTCGGGGCGTCAAAGTAACGCCCACACCCAGCCGCGTCGAATGGAACCCGCGGGGCAGGCTGTGGTGGCCGGAACCGGGCGGCGCAACGACGGCGAGCAGCGGACGGAATCGGGGGACGCGGCTACGACGGCTAAGATGATGAGGGAAGGAGGGTAATGGATATGGGAGCTCACAGGGAGCTCGAGGATGTGCTCGGGGAGGCCGGAGGTTGAACTGGGGCGACGAATTTGATGTAGTGGTGTCCTGCGGCCGGCGAGAGGAACGGCGAGATGGTGAGAATCCAGTGCGTCCACGGCTCGATTGAAGGCTCGGGGGGACGTAGATGTTCACAGCGAAGCTCCCGGACAAGATTGAGCGGCGCGGCGGGACAGTTGGCCATGGCGGCACGGTGGTGCGGCGTCGTGGCATCGATAGCGGGCTCGGGCGAGCTCGGGAGAGGCGAGGGAGAGACGAGGGGGAGGTAGGGGAGAGGAAATGAGCTTCCAGGGGGGAGCGGGGTTTATCCCATCGGGAGAGGGGGGCAGGTGGAGGGGGCCGGCAAGGCTTGCTCTGGCCATGGCCATGCTGCCACGGGAGGGGGAGCAGGTGAGGGCGGTTGGGTTGGGGAGAGAGAAGAGAGGAGTGGGCGGATGGGCCGGGGTGGGCCTCGCCCCAGGCGGGTTTTAGTTTTTTTTATATATTTTCTTAGTTTTTGTTTTCTTTTCTATCTTGTTTAAATTTTATTTGCCTACTAATACAATTTTGTAAAATATACATACTACACCAAAAATATTGTTGTAATTTAGTCTACTACTAGAAAAATATTTGAACAATAATAAAATCATTTAGATTTTATTCAATGCACAAAAAATTATATGGAGCTATTTTTGCTACTGTTTATATTTATCTGCATTATTTAAATAACTTAATAAATTCACATTCCAATATTTATAAGACCTACTGATTTTTAGGCATTTAATAAAATTGGTTCCACAAATTTTAGGTCAAGTAAAATTTGCACTTGTTTATTATTATTCCATGGCTATTAATAATTTCCAAGCAACTATTTTTTATTTCATATTATTCCTAAAGCACTTTTAATAAAATAACCATTGTTATACTAACATGGCCTAATGATTGTTTGGTATTTTATTAATAGGTTCCATCATTTTGGATTTATCTAAGATTTCATTTACATATCAAATTACATGAGAATTTTGATAACCCAACTTCATTTGGTTGCATGATCATCATTGTCGTGTGATCATTCAAATGACTAGGGGGATTTGGTTTAACCATGATCAAGGTGAGCAACATGCATCCACAATGCTTGGAGAAAGTTTTATAATTTACCCAATTGAAAATTTTATCCGGGTTGGAAATTGACAGAGCTATGATCAAAGGTGATCATGGCTTGATCATCAACAGTAATGATCACTAACAGTGGAATCACTGTAGTGATTACTATCACTGATTCTGAGGGTGTTACAAATCTCCACCACTACTAAGAATTCTCGTCCCGAGAATTAAAAGTAGTGTAAGGGGTAGAGTTTCGGTTTCGCCTTCTAACAAATCTTCTGGTCCTGGTGGTCGTACTCGAAGCAATTAATCCTTCACGTTGGGGCCTTCACTGCACTGCATCGGTGCAGCTCGTTGGGTTTTTCATCCTTTCTTCGAGGCTTCATTGCACTTACGAACAGGTTAAGAGGTAAAGATTAACGGGGTTGGATCGATACAAGGTTAATCAAATGGGGTTGCTCAAGGTTATGGGGTACAAATTCCTTCCGAGTTTAAGCTTAGGGAAGTACACCGAGAGAAGTTTTAAGCGGATAGGCACGCATTCGATGCCGATGATGGAAGATGGGAAAGGGGCCCCGATCATCAGACACAATCACTGAGTCTGATATCGGACGGAATATCACAAGGTCGATGACAAGAGTCAGGTTTCGGTCCTGTGGAACTGTTGGTTATGGGCCCCATTGAACCAGGGTGGTGACATTCAATGCGATCAAGTTGGAAGGGTATGACGGAGATCAACTTGTAAACTATGTCGGCAACAACATCAGTGCCAAGGGCGAGGGACGAAGAGAACCATTTTCCTGCTCGTTAAGACGAGGCGGACCAATTGGCAAAGTTCTCGTCCATCGGTGGTCACCGAAAAGTCATCAACAATCGTAACTAGTTGTACAGACAATGTAGCACACCAAAGTGTTTACATAAGCAGGGAATTATCGCTGCTTAGGTTATAATGATCGCAAGAAAGTTTAAACAGACCAATGGAAAGGAAAAATGTGATTGTCTGATCATACAGACCAATGGAAGGGAAAAAGTGATGATACACAAGTATCACGTGTATATCTTTCCCAAGGAAAAGCACAACACGATATACACGACCAAGTTATATTGGCAGAGAGTCAAGGGAGGTTGTCGATGATAACACAAATCATCGAGGGGCAAGGATGGTATTTCACACGATGAATCCAATCGGCACGTGGAAGAAGCCATGTAAGATTATTCGGATAATAATCCACCAAAGGTCGAGTGGTTCGCAAAGAATCTGGTGTGAGTATCGGCACTCAACCAGAAGGAGAAAGAATGCAAAGGCATAGGGTGATAGAAGCATCAGAATAATCCGAGACTTAAGTACAAAGGAATTATGACTTCCAGACCGGGGAGGTGTATGGTATTATCCATACAGACTTAACGGTGGCAGGGGATTGCAATGGCGATGAATAGGTAGGTTCTCGAGAATTTATCAGAGAATATCGTCGGAATCTTCGGGTGAAGCAAGCGATCATCTTGGGTGAAGGGATCTCCGGAAGGAAGGAGGTACGTGAACCTAAGTCAGAGTGATTAAAAATTTACCAGCAAGGATAAGAGAGTAGAGTCCCAGAGCATAGGTACGGAGAAAAAGATCCTAATACCATAGATATCACACGTAGTGACATCGATGTGGGCCCGTAAGCCAAACATTAAGTTAGCAAAGTAGTTTTGCAAATACTAGACTCAACTTCGACCAAGGAGTGGTTAGGGGCTTCCTACAGGCAGTCGGCTCTGATACCAACTTGTGACGCCCCCAAAATCAGACCGTGTACAGTAATCATACACGCAAGGTACACGATCGAGATCAGGGACTCACGGTGAGATATCACAACACAACTCTACAAATAAAATAATACAAGCTGTTTAATACGAGCCAGGGGTCACGAGGGCTCGAATACAACAGCTCGAGAGCACAAAGTCAGCGGAAGCAATAGTATCTGAGTACAGACACAAGGGTACAAGGTTGCCTTAAGAAGGCTAGGACAAATATCACAACGATCGAAAAAGCGAGGCCTCCTGCCTGGGAACCTCCAAACTACTCCTGGTCTTGGTCATCGGGGATCTTCACGTTGCGGTGGTCGACATCGGGAACTCCTGCTCCTGGGCTCCAACGTCGACTGCAGCGGCCGATCAAGCAAAACAGTAAAGGAAATAAAGCAGGGTGAGTATCTAGTATACCCGCGAGACTTACGTCCGCTACTAAGCATTATGCATTGTATCAACGGAAAGAAGAGGCTGTATATAGTGGACTGCAAGATAGAAATCAGAATAAGGGTAAGAAGCTAGGCCTATCGAAGACTAGCATCTTCCGACGATGTCTTGCAGCATAAGGTAAGAATCAGCCAGAAGTTTATATAAAGCATAAAGTAACAATGCAGCAGAAGTTGCTGCAGCATTGTATGATAATAAGTTGTAATAATTAACAATGCCTCCGAGTTCACTACCTCGACATCCCCGCGAGGAAGAAAACCCGGAACCATACAGTTTAATAATAATAGTTTCTAGTGGTAAGATCCAGCTTCAGCATAAAGCGTCCTGTTACCGTGGACACGGCTATTCGAATAGATTAATCTTCCCTGCAGGGGTGCACTTGTGTTAATCTACACGCACGGATCTCCAGGGTGGCGGGAACCTTGTTAGGGAACGCTCCACCGAGGCTATCCGACACTTCATAGCCCATCTTTCAAACTCAACAGAGAGGCCATCCGCCGGTCTAAATTCTAAGTACTCAGGGCCTTGGATCCCAACCCTGACGTACTCCTGCACGGTGCGCGGGTGGCCGGGAAGACGTAACAAAAACAACACAGCTCGAGCCAAGAAGACAGCGCACTTCCCGGCAATCAGCCTGCGGTACTGCTGACGTCGGAAGAGTCCTCGGACGACACTACGAAGAAGAGGAGCCCATAAACTCGTAATTCCCACGGGTAGGTAGTGCGTACATGGCATTTAGCCAACTCAAGACATTCACTGAACCGTTTAACATTTTAATTAACCTGCGTGACAACCGTTATCGTTGCCTCGACTTAACTGACCCGCGGACAACGAGAGCAGCCAGGACCACCAGTACATCGGTGCCTGCCCCTTCGTCCCACCAAGTCACTTCGGTTACCAACAAGGTGAACCGTCTCCTTACCTTGTCTCGCGTGTGCTCCTGGAGAAGCACGACTTTCGTGGTTTGGTAACTCTCGCGGCCAACGACCAGGGGCCAAGCACACCGGTACACTGGTCGTACCCTCCCTGTCGTCCCGTCGCAATACCACTCGTGGGCACGGTTAGGTCGCCCGACTTCTTACCTTTAAGGACACCCGTTGGTTCGAGTTCCTACCATTCAGTGAAACCAGGAGGTATCACCCTCGATGGCACACTTAAAGAGGTTTGACAGAGACATCAGCGGAATGAACTAAAGAGGTAAACCTCATATCATCCCGGTGATGCTACGCTACTGAGCCGACGAGAGTGAAATACGAGTCCATTCCACTCGTAAGCCAAACTCGAAGCGACTCGGCAGAGTCTCGCCGTTGTAGGTTCCCTAGGGCGTCTGCATTGTTCCGTAGCTGTTGCAGTTGTAATATATCGTTCCTGCGATCACTCCCAAAGTGATCACAACCCTCTATTTTAAACCTAGCTAACAATGCGCAGGGTTTACTGCTGAATAATATATAGATATAGCAGGCAGCATAGGATAAGGAAGGTACAACAAGGGGCGACAAAAATCAGGCCATGCAATTGAATAGGATTGTAACGTAGCAGCAACAGTAACAATGCCTAGTGCAAGAAAGTACGGAAAGGTAGGCGATATCTGGGGAAGAGAATGGCTCTGCTTCCCTATAAGCTCGGTAGTAGCGGTACGATCGTCGAGGAAGTAGTCGAACAAAAGGGGGAAGCATCGGCAGCGGTCGCAACGTCTATCGGCAGAAAGAGGGGGGAGAAACAATAAATACACAATAATAATAGCAATACAAATATATGACATAGCAGATACAAAGCTAACGGTGATCTAACGCAGTACGAGGTGTATTGCTCGGAGCGGGAATTCATCCGGGGATGAACTGCCAGCTCCGGGTGATTATCGGACAAGGTGTCCGGAGGGGGGGAGATATCATGCCGGAGGTGTCGTGGACATCCGACACATGTGTGGGTGGTGTATCCGGGTTAGTTGATCTATTCCGAACAACTTTCGTGTTTAGAATAAATTCATCCGGCAGGTTTTTTAGCGGCACCGGGAATTATCGACTGACGGCCCGAAGGGGGGAATGTCGATGTTCGTTGTGTTAGAGGGGGGTGGTTGACATACGGCTAGCGTATTCATATCCGTTATATTTTTCTGATCAATTTTCATGTATAAAGTTTTTCGATCCGAGTTACGGTTTAAAAGATATTGATTTCTGAAGTTTAAATCATTTTAAAAGATTTTCTTAATTTTTTTTATTAATAAAAACCCAACATTATCCACAACCTTATCCATAACAGTACTGACAGGTGGGACCTACATGTCATAGAGAGACATTTAAATTCAGTTTTATTAAAATAAATAACACAGAGGACCCACATGTCATACGCACACATTAATAACTACATTTTATTTAAATAATTAAACTAGTGGGGCCCATGTGTAAGTGATCCAGGGATTAACAAAAGCTTTTAATTTAACCAAATAGATGGGGCCCAGCTGTAAGTGACACAGTGAATTAATGATCTGATTAAATCTAATCAAAGAGTATTTAGTGGCTGGACCCACATGTCATACACTGTCTAGCTATTAGTTTATTCTAACCAGTTTAATTAGGGTGGGGGCCCCACAGGTCATATGCATAGGTGGGTTTTATTTCTCTGTTAAACTTAACAGCAGTTAGTAAGGGGGTGGGGCCTACAAGTAATAGACATAGGGGGAGGGGTTAGCCCCTAATGACCCCGGCCATGTCGGCCGGCCGGCGGCTCAACGCCGGTGGCCACTGATGACCACGGCGGAGCCCGTGGTTTTGGCCACGGGAAGGGGCCCTCGGGGCGTCAAAGTGACGCCCGCACCCAGCCGCGTCGAATGGAACCCGCGGGGCAGGCTGTGGTGGCCGGAACCGGGCGGCGCAACGACGGCGAGCTGCGGCCGGAATCGGGGGACACGGCTACGGCGGCTAAGATGATGAGGGAAGGAGGATAATGGATAGGGGAGCTCACAGGGAGCGCGAGGATGTGCTCGGGGAGGCCGGAGGTTGAACTGGGGCGACGAATTTGACGTCGTGGTGTCCGGCGGCCGGCGAGAGGAACGGCGAGATGGTGAGAATCCAGTGCGTCCACGGCTCGATTGAAGGCTCGGGGGGACGTAGATGTTCACGGCGAAGCTCCCGGACAAGATGGAGCGGCGCGGCGGGATGGTTGGCCATGGAGACGCGGTGGTGCGGCGTCGTGACATCGATGGCGGGCTCGGGCGAGCTCGGGTGAGGCGAGGGTGAGACGAGGGGGAGGTAGGGGAAAGGAAATGAGCTTCCAGGGGGGAGCGGGGTTTATCCCATCGGGAGAGGGGGCAGGTGGAGGGGGGCCGGCATGGCTTGCTCTGGCCATGGCCATGCTGCCACAGGAGGGGGAGCAGGTGAGGGCGGTTGGGTGGGGGAGAGAGAAGAGAGGAGTGGGCGGATGTGCCGGGGTGGGCCTCGCCCCAGGCGGGTTTTAGTTTTTTTTATATATTTTCTTAGTTTTTGTTTTCTTTTCTATCTTGCTTACATTTTATTTGCCTACTAATACAATTTTGTAAAATATACATACTACACCAAAAATATTGTTGTAATTTAGTCTACTGCTAGAAAAATACTTGAACAATAATAAAATCATTTAGATTTTATTCAATGCACAAAATATTATATGGAGCTATTTTTGCTACTGTTTATCTTTATCTGCATTATTTAAATAACTTAATAAATTCACATTCCAATATTTATAATACCTACTGATTTTTAGGCATTTAATAAAATTGGTTCGACAAATTTTAGTTCAAGTAAAATTTGCACTTGTTTATTATTATTCCATTGCAATTAATAATTTCCAAGCAACTATTTTTTATTTCATATTATTCCTAAAGCACTTTTAATAAAATAACCATTGTTATACTAACATGGCCTAATGATTGTTTAACCATGATCAAGGTGAGCGACATGCATCCACAATCCTTGGAGAAAGTTTTATAATTTACCTAATTGATAATTTTATCCGAGTTGGAAATTGACAGAGCTATGATCAAAGGTGATCATGGCTTGATCATCAATAGTAATGATCACTAACAGTGGAATCACTGTAGTGATTACTGTTACTGATTCTGAGGGTGTTACAAATCTCCACCACTACAAAGAATTCTCGTCCCGAGAATTAAAATTAGTGTAAGGGGTAGCGTTTCGGTTTCGCCTTCTAACAAATCTTCTGGTCCTGGTGGTCGTACTCGAAGCAATTAATCCTTCACGTTGGGGCCTTCACTGCACTGCATCGGTGCACCTCGTTGGGTTTTTCATCCTTTCTTCGAGGCCTCATCGCACTTACGAACAGGTTAAGAGGTAAAGCTTAAGGGGGTTGGACCGATACAAGGTTAATCAAATGGGGTTGCTCAAGGTTATGGGGTACAAAGTCCTTCCGAGTTTAAGCTCAGGGAAGTACATCGAGAGAAGTTTTCAGCGGATAGGCACGCATTCGATGCCGATGATGGAAGATGGGATAGGGCCCCCGATCATCAGACACAATCACTGAGTCTGATATCGGACGGAATATCACAAGGTCGATGACAAGAGTCAGGTTTCGGTCCTGTGGAACTGTGGGTTATGGGCCCCATTGAACCAGGGTGGTGACATTCAACGCGATCAAGTTGGAAGAGTATGACGGAGATCAACTTGTAAACTATGTCGGCAACAACATCAGTGCCAAGGGCGAGGGACGAAGAGAACCATTTTCCTGCTCGTTAAGACGAGGCGGACCAATTGGCAAAGTTCTCGTCCATCGGTGGTCACCGAAAAGTCATCAACAATCGAACTCCGGCGAGCTGCGCGCTGGCCACCACCTTCTCCGCGCCGCACCACCTCTCCTCTCCCACCTCCTCTCACCCTGCGTCGTCTTCACCTGCAAGAGGGACGCCGCCGGCCATGGACAGCCACGGTCGCCGCTGCGCCATGAATGGAGCCGCCGCCGCGCCCCTAGGACGACGCCGACGACCCCAGCGGCCGGATCCGGGCCGCCCTTCGACCTCGCGCCATCCTACCGCCATCCCCGCCTCCCCTGCGCGGCCCCCTCGCCGGAGACCGGCGCTGCGCCACCGCCTGGTCGCCGGGATCGAGCCCGAGCGGCTCCAGCGGCCTCCCTCCAACCGCCACGCCCTGCTGGTGGGCCGGCAGCCCACTCCAGCGGCCTGCCCCAGCCCAGCCGGCGCCAGCCCAGCCAGGCCGGCCTCTCCAGGCCAGTGGGCCTCGGCCCATGGGTGAGGCCGCCAGCCCCCCTTTTTTCTCTTTTCTTTTTTTTATTTATCTTTTTTTGCACGGTAGTTTCCCGTTAAACCGTAGCTCCGATGAACGTGCCCCCAAAACGAAAGTTGCTCAGTCTTGCGTGCTCTAGCTTTCGTATGTAGAAAGTTTTTCCATTTGAGGTCACCTTGATTGTGTAATTGTGTGCTAAAGTGGGCATCAGGCCGTTAAACTGCTACAAATTGCTATTATGTGCTGCTGTTATTATTTTGTTGCAACTTCGCATGATGATTGTGACTCATCCATGAGTCCTATTGCTTTGATTCGTTCTCCTATGTGTTAAGCATCATGTGTACTTCATTTCCATGCTTTAACATGTCATGTTTGGGTGCTCTAGCTATATTAAATCTTGCTCCAAAGTGGTGATCCTGATGTTAATGTGCTACTGTTTTTGACAGCCACCTCTGTTTTTCTCTAAGTCTGTTACTTTGCGATGCCATGTTGTTTGCTTAATATCTTTTGATCTATGATGCCTTTTTGCATGATTCTTTTTGCCATGCCTTCTCTGCCATGTCTACTTTAATTGCAAGTCATTTGTGAGCATGTTTGCATTGATTACCCTGTTTTTGCATTGCTCTGAGCTGTGCTTCGTGATGTTGGCAGTTTGTGCCCGTAACTTGTTTTTCTTATATGTTTTTAACCGTAACTCCGTTTGGGGTGTTCTTTATATGTAACTTGATTAGTTTTTCATGTACTTTGTGTTTATGCTATTGTTTTCTGTTGTTAACCAACATAAAATATGGTTTAGGACAGAACAGTACCAAATGTTTTAATCATCGTGCGGCACTTAGTGTTATGCCATGTTTAGGTTGTGCCTCACTTAAATTGACTAGCAAGATAGTTTACTTTGTGCTTCACCTCTTGACATGTTAGTGTGCTTGCCATGCTTGCTTGAGTTGCCATGTTAATAACCGTTGATTGATCACCTGTAGCTAAGCAACTTGAACCACCGTAAACGTGCGGTATTCGTCGTGTGTGACCGATACCCCACTTAAACTGTTAGTAATGGCTATCGACCGTAGGTGCGATGTCTCGTGTTTCCTTCTTGTTGATGCTTGCTCGTGTTTGCCTCGTAGTAATAGATGCTTGCTCGTTGATTGCTTTCCAGTGTTTATCGTCTTGTGTGCTTCCGCGGGTACCTTCGGAGACGATGCGAGCGTGCGATCAACTACACCTTCGGAACCCGACTTATCAACAGGCAAGGACTATACATTACTTATGATCTATTCTATTTCAACTAGCGGTTTGCATGCTAGTCTAGGTTAGGTTCGATGTTTGATCCTACCACATGTTTATAGCCTCTTTCAAACCGATACAGCCATTTCCCTTCCCAGCAAACCTTGTACTGCTATGTTACTATTGCTCGTTGCTCAGCCCATGCTTAGTATGCATGCTTAGGATGCTACGATGTTACCCTGTTACTCCTCGGTTTGGGATATCACTTTATTATTATTGTTATGGATGATATGATTATATAAATGTTGACTATATTCGATGAAGGATGGAAGGTCTAGGCTATCCCGCCCCGACGCTTTGTTCCATTCGAGTCACCTAGGATCCGAGTTCCGGGTATTGGTTTTAAGACTGAGCGTGCCAAACCGCGTGTGGGATTTTATGGGGTCCCCTTTTCTTACCTACCTAGCTTCAAACATTTCTAGTGGTGGCCCAAGCTGATTTACCTTTTGAAACATGTGTGTGACTGGTCCGCGGCCGGCAGATTTCAAACAACTTGGGCCAGCGGAGACATGGTTTCTCTTGTTGGTCCACCCCAGTGAGCTAGGGGGTTGTCCACATCTGTTTGGGCAACTAACCTGACCTCATCCAGACGGTAGAGGCTGATTCGAGAGCGCGGTCGGCTTTTGAGTTGGATGTCGACTCACCGGGGGCCACCCGCATTTGTGCGTTGTTAGGTAGAGGGACCTGTCATTCCGGGTCTCTTGGGACTAAATCATAAGATGGTTGCCTATCATGGGTAGCAACTGAGAGAGATGGGCGTGCGTGCGGAGCCTCGTAATGGGCAGTTGGTACACCCCTGCAGGGTTAAATCTTTTCGAGAAGCCGTGTCCACGGTTATGGACGACTTGAGACCAACTCCTTGTTCATAGACAACAACATTTGAGACAATCTTAATATAACTTGATCAACGTGTGTGTGTGCCTTGACTGCTTCTTCTTCGTCGGGATGCGAAGAGGAGGACAAGGATAGAATAGGTGTTATGTCTGCGTAAGTAGTTGATAGCAAGACTTGTTGGAGGCGATTCCTCATCGAATGCTTGGCTTCTTACCTTACTCTCTAGATCGTTAGCCACCTCATAAATGCTAGTGCGGCAGCAACCTCACCACTTACCCCTTTCTTAACGTAAACTACTAGTTGTCCTAGAATGACGAGTGACGAAGTCCTTGCTGGGTCAGATGACCACTACAGTTGGATGCTGAGTACCTCTGTACTCATGATACTACCCCGAAACTCTTTTCAGGGTTCTTGATCGGCAACAGGTTTGGTGATCGACGTTTCACGTGGAGACTCGACGAAGACTAGTTAGGCGGATCCCGGCGGAGGGCCTGGACCCGTGTGGTTATGGGGTCAATGTTTTTCTCTTTGCCAGTAGGCTTTTGATTGTAGTCTGTACTCAGACATATATCTTCGGCTGTTATATTGTATTAAGGCAGTTGTATGCCGATTGTATGAGATGTTGTATCCTTGTATCTGTAATGTTGTGATATCATGTTGGAAATCCGGGGCATATGGCTTTGTCATATGTCGCGGTGGGACCGATATGTGCTTTGTCCCCGGGTCTGGGTGGAAACACCTAGATCTGGAATAGTACCGCATATCGGGCCTTAGAACTTGGTATCAGAGCCTTACCGACCGTAGGATCCCTTTTCTGGCCGAAGTCGAGTCTAGACAAAAGCTATTTTCTAGTTACTAAGTTAGTTATCGGAGAGTAGGAATCTTTTTACTCCTTACCCTTGATCTGGTCAGGACAAGTGTCCTAAGTGTTTTATTCTCGTCTTACCCCCTTCAAAACTCTAGGATGTCGAGTGTGTGGAGTATCAGAATCGTTACAATGCCTTGCTTGCAGCGTATTTTCTCGATTCCGAGATCGGGTGGGAATTCCTGTAGTACCTTTAGCTTCTCCGGTTTCGGATATCATCTGGGTCGTCCTTTGCCCTCCCTCCTTTTGCCCGGTGTTTTTTATGACTTGCGTCGAAAATCACTATCCCTTGATCTTGTTTTCGCGATCGTTCTTCCTCTTGTCACTGATATTTTCGTTATTCCGACGATGTCGTCTCTCTGCGGAAATTTATCTCGACACGAGTTCGTCGTTCGACATGGAGCAGAGTCCATTGTTGGTGGTGTTGAAGATCATCGTCTTTCTTTTCTCTCCCCCCTCTCCCCCGTATCGTCCTGGATCTCGGGACGAGATCCCTTGTTGGTGGTCTTGTATTGTAACAACCCAGTTTTCACAAAAATTTAAATTTTTTGTTTTTGGTGTGAATTGTTTGATTGTCTGACTTGTTTGCAGTGTTTGCTTCACCGAAATAATAATCGGTTAATATTTCTCCCCCCTATTCTCCTATCGGATGCGTGACCAACCCCTTTCCACCATGGCACACGACTTTGCGACACCGCGATTTCACCCGAGCACCGTCGCGACCGGCACAAGTCCATCGCCACCGGAACGCAAACCCCGTTTATTTAATAAACGGATTATTTTATGGGGCACCGAAAAATCGTCGGAATGTCACCGCAGTGAGGAACGATCGACGGGCTCGACATGCTGAGCGCGTAGTTCGAAGTTTCGTCCGAATCGGAGTCCGTATGCAACTTCGGCGGTCACGAACGCGATCACCGGACATGCGAGAGGGGTACCGAGGGCATTTGTGTCAACTGGCTAGCCAACCAGCCCTATATAAAGACCACCACACTCCCCTAGCCTTCTAGGGTTTCCCCCATGTAAAATTTGCAGCCACCCCCATCCACTTTGCCCAGTTTTGCCTCCCAGATCGCCAAATCTGCCCAAGTCCCTCTCCCAAACCTAAACCCTAGTCCCCAGGAGCTCCTAGCCGTCAGATCATCAGATCTGGGGCTGAGAAGCCTCCACGTAGCCTCCACTGGCCTCCGAACCGATCCGGGCCGCGCCGGGCCCGCACCGCCGCCTCCAGGCCCGCCGAGCCCATCTGGAAGCCGCCCGGACGCCCGAGGTCGCCGCCGCCGCACGTTGAACTCCGGCGAGCTGCGCGCCGGCCACCACCTTCTCAGCGCCGCACCACCTCTCCTCTCCCTCCTCCTCTCACCCCGCGCCATCTTCACCTGCAGGAGTCCTTCACTGGAAAGAAGTGGGCAACTTTGGAAAGATTGTCAATGACAACAAAGATGGCATTGTTCTTCTTCTGCGACAAGGGGAAGCCTGTGATGAAATCCATCTCTATGTGATCCCATTTTCACTCCGGAATCTCAAGTGGATGAAGCAACCCTGCAGGCTTCTGGTGCTGTGCCTTCACTCTCCTGCACACATCACACTAAGACACGTAACGGGCAACATCCCGCTTCATACGAGTCCACCAAAAGCTTTAATTGAGATCTTGATACATCTTCGTACTGCCAGGGTGGATAGACAGCTTGGAATCATGGGCTTCCTTCATGATGACCTCTCTGAGATCTCCCTCCTTGGGAACAACAACTCGCTCTTCGAACAACACGGTGCCGTCATTATGCACTGAAAAGCAACCGTACTTTGGAACTGAGGCGGCAATACCTTGCTTGATCTTTTGTATCATTGAGCTGCCAGACTGAGCTTCACGAATCTTCTCATGGATAGTGGGCTCTACCACAAGGTTGGCAAGGTAGCCTGTAGGAACTAGCTCGAGATTGAGCCTTCGATAGGACTCACACAAATCAGGGTGGATCTTCTGCACTTGGATATTATTGCAATCGCTCTTGCGGCTCAACGCATCAGCTATGACATTCGCCTTCCCAGACGTGTACTGAATATCAACTGTGTACTCAGTAATGGTTTCAAGCCATCTTATTTGCCTCAAGTACAGATTTGGCTGAGTGAACAAGTACTTCAGACTCTTGTGGTCGGTGAACACATCCACCTTCCTCCCTAAGAGGAGGTGTCGCCAAGTGATCAAAGCGTGCACAACTGCTGCAAGCTCCAAGTCGTGCGTGGGATAATTCCTCTTACTTGTCTTCAACTGCCGTGACGTATAAGCCACAATATTCCTGCCTTGCATCAAAACTCCGCCTAGACCTTGCAACGAGGCATCACAAAACACCTGAAAAGGCTGTGACTCATCTGGCGGTGTGAGAATTGGAGCTGTGGTCAGCTTCTCTTTCAACTCCTCGAAGGCTGATTGGCAAGCTTGTGACCAAGTGTACCGCTTCCCTTTGCACAACAATTCAGTCATTGTCTTCTCTATTTTGGAGAAATTCTGCACAAACCTCCTGCAATAACTAGCGAGGCCGAGAAAACTCCTTAGCTGCTTCACGTTCTTCGGCGGAGCCCACTTTTGAATAGTGCGGACTCGCTCTGGATCAACCGCAATTCCCTCAGCGGAGATAACATGGCCCAGAAAATTGACCTTGTCCAGCCAAAACTCACACTTGGAGAACTTGGCGTAGTACCGGTGCTCTCTCAACTTCTGTAGCACCAGGCGTAGATGTTCCTCATGTTCAGCCTCTGACTTGGAATAGACAAGAATGTCGTCGAGGTAGAGGATCACAAACACATCAATCCATTCTTGTAACAAATAGTTCATAGCTCTCATGAATGTCGGAGGGGCATTTGAGAACCCAAAAGTCATGACTGTGAACTCATCCAGCCATAACGTGTGCTGAAAGCGGTCTTGGGAATGTCCTCTTCACGAACACGGATTTGATGATACCCTATCCTCAAGTCAATCTGGGAAAACACCTTAGCCCCATTCAACTGTTCGAACAGATCATTGATGCGGGGTAAAGGGTACTTGTTGTTGATGGTATTCTTGTTGATACCGCGATAGTCCTGGACCAAGCGGCTAGTCCCATCCTTCTTTTGGACAAACAAAGCTGGTGCACCCCAAGGGGAAGTGCTCGCGCGGATAAAACCGCCTGCCTCCAACTCTGTCAACTTCTTCTTGAGCTCAATCAACTCCTTCGAACACATCTTGTACGGATGCCAAGAAATCGGCTGGGTACCAGGCTCTAGCTCAATAACGAACTCAATAGCTCGAACTGGGGGAATTCCTGGCAACTCCTCCGGAAAGACGTCTGGGAACTCACAGACAACTTTGACTTCTTCGAGCAAAGGTGCAACTCTTGTGTTCAAGGCGTACAACTGTGCTGGTCCTGTCATAGAGCCACAAGTGTACAAGACTTCTGCACCTGAATCATGTGTCAACTTGACAGATCTGGTCGGACAATCAATATTGGCCTTGTGCTTCACATGCCAATCCATGCCCAAAATGACATCAATGTCGGAAAGAGGCAAGACAATCAAGGATGCTGAAAAGGGAACTCCCTGAATACGGATCTCTACATCGGGAACTGACCAGGAAGAAGTGAATTTGGAACCAGGAGTAACAACTGAGAGTACCCTGGGAAGCTGGTCTCTTGGAAGATCAATCATCGTTGCAAAAGACTGGGAGATAAAAGAGTGAGTTGCTCCAGAATCGAACAACACTGTCGCGGGAATTGAACACACAAGCAACCTACCAAGAACGATCTCTGAAGACTGTTGCGCATCTGTCGTCATCACATTGTTCAAACGAACTGCACGTGGTTGTGCCTTCACCATCGCGGTGCTCGGAGTAGAGCGAGGTGGAGGCGGTGGGAGCCGAGCAAAACGCGGGTCGGTGTAGTTGGGAGACGTATGCCCCGGCTCTCTGCACTTGTAGCAGGTCACGCCCTGCCTGGGCTGCTGCTGCGGCCTGGGTGGCCTCGCGTGTGGTGGTGTAGAGCGAGGCCCCTACTGAACTGGGACGGGAGGGCGGGCAAAAGTGCGGACAACTTCCCCCCTCTGCTAGAACTGCTGCCTCTGTGGTGATGCCTCTGTGACCCAAGTCTTTGCCTTCTTGTGGACCACCACTACGGAACTGTGCTCTCTCTGGCGCTTCCTGTCTGCATCCCACTCTGCTCTGGCTGACTCCTGGCGGATAGCCTGATCCACGAACTGTGAGAACAGCGTGGGGCTGCACTGGGTGAGTGCGTACTTGATCTCTGTGCTGAGGCCTCCACGGAACCTGGCAATCCTCTTGGCCTCAGTGTTGACCTCCTCTGGAGCGTACCTGGCGAGCCTGACGAAGGCCAGGTTGTACTCCTAAACTGACCTGTCACCCTGTCTCAGAGCCAAGAACTCCTCACGCTTCGTGTCCATCAGGCCACTCGGAATATGTGCTTCTCTGAAGTCTATGACGTAATCTGCCCACGTGATGATAGCATCTCCCTTGTTGGCCTTGTAGGTATCTGATGAGGACATCCCTACTAATGTTACACCCATACCTTCACCAACTACACATACTGGACCAGTTACTAGAGCACGTGCACGTCAACTAAATTATCAGGTACTTTCGTTTCTTGCGAATCCTTCTATTGTTCATGAACATATGATGCTGCCTAAATTAGATACTTTTGTTTTGTTTATGAATGAAGGACCTAGCATGGACAAGAAGGATGGTCATTGGAGCGGGATCAAGAATGGAGGAGAAGGTGCGCACGGGGGAAAGTACAGTGGAGCTTCCAGTGGGGATTTTCGCACGTTGAAGCCACCATAAGGCATGCATGAAGGCTTGGACGGAATACACGAGATGCCACTTCATTATTTTCGTCCAAGAGCAATTATAGGTGTTGCGTCACCTTAATATTGGGCTGGGCCCATGTAATTTCGAAATACCACATTATAGGCTGTTTTTAGAGTCCGTATGTGTGGGGAAACCGAGTTAGGGTTGTTTTCGGACCCCACCTCCAAGGGGTCACGAAAATCCCCTCTGTTTCCCCATATATACAGCCCTTAGGGCGTCGTTTAGACTTGGGTTTTAATTAGATTTAAGTTAGCCATAGCCGCAACTTCGAGTTCTTCGTTTGTGTCGTCCGACCAGGCCAAGACCGCATTGGAACCCCAACTTCTGTTAATCTTTCATCTTATATTCGCAATATCCAGATTGCAATTCTTAGTTCTTGCTTGTTCTTCGATTGCTTGCAAGAATTGACCTTCGTGGTCAGGTTGATCGTGCATCCGCGGGATCAATAACCTCTCGGAGTTGGTTTAGCGATTGCTAAGGCGCAACGTCTTCGCACGTTCGTAGTCGGGTCGTGAAAGTCTACTCCACCAAAATCGATCTACACCATCTCATCGAAACATCGGGACACCTTCGCCTCTATCAAGTGGTATCAGATTTCCAGGTTGCTCGGTGAGATTTACCAGTTTTCGTAGTCTAGATTGGTTCTGTTCTTCTTACCTACAGTCCACGAAAAAGCCAAAAAAAAAAATTTAGGGTTAGATCATCCCGTCCGAAAACAGTCCGAGCCTTTGTCCAGTTTTCTTTACAGTAGTTTGCTTTGTCGAATTTACGGTTGCATCGTTGTGTCGAGTTGCTGATCTTAGCGTCTAGTTACCTTAGAGTTTCGAGTTCTGCTCACAGTTTGCCACGTCGCCGCCGCACAGTAGTCACCCTACCACGTTCCGCCAATCCGAGTCCAGATAGACCACCACGTTCCGCCAAGCAGAGTCCATATACACCACCACGTACCACGAGTCCGAGTTGAGTTCCACCATTAGTACGGTTCGTGATCTCTCCATAGCCAGATTAGTTTGAGTTGATTAGAGTCGGATTTCACCAATCTTTGTCGTACGTAGAAGGGGGTGATTTCCAAAAAAAAAAAAAAAAAAAAATTGATTTCACCAAGCACGCTTTCCAGAGCAGTTTTTAGGCCAAAATTTTCAGGGGTAAAAAAATTTCGTGCCCATACGTTCCTTAGGTCCAGAAACTCGTTTTGAGACGTTCGCCACCACAGTGATTTTTTCGCAGTTTTTCAGCCCCCGCAGTCCCGCATCGCAAAAAAAAAAAGCAAAAAAAAAAAAAAAAAAAAAAGAGAATTTTTTTTTCAGAGTGTGCTTCACAGTTGTTACGTGCCGCGCCGTGCTTTCGTTGGTGTTTTAGGCTCGCGTCTCTAGTACGGTCTAGCCTAGGATCAGCACAGTACAGACGTTGAGTGTTTATTCAGCTTTGCATCTCTGTTTTGATTACTGTTGAGTTTTTCCTACCATCCTTGTCAGCCTTCCTACAGCTCCACATATATTCTACATCGTGCGTTTTGACACCGCCTGGCCATCGCTCTACCACATCTCTGAGAGTTTTGACCCGTTGGTTGTACATCACCACCTGCTGCTAGGTAAGAATCGGTAAGAACTAAAGAAAAGCTTGACGGATTTGTGCTTTCCACCACCCCACATCCCATTAGTAGAAGTAGGATCATACTTCTGTGTGTTTTCTATTTTTGCTAACCATGCCAGGATCACATGATGAAGTGGCGCGGGATGCACCCGATTGGGAGAACATGACAAACAAGGAGCTACATGATAAATTTGCACGTATGATGTCTCAACAGGTGCAGGACATCGAGACCAGATTTACAGAGGCGATTGATGGCGTGGAGAAGATGATCGACACCAAGCTTGACGCCAAGTTTACTGAGTTGATCGCACGCCTACCTTCAGCACAGCCACAACCACCGCCACTACCACGTGCACGACGTATTCTGTTTCCGCGAGGACAAGCTGCTGGTATTGGTGCCCCTCCTGCTGCTGCAGTTGCTGCTACTGCTGCTGCTGCTGCTTCTGACGTCGGCCTGGACGACAACTACGAGGGTGATTACGAGGAGGAGGTGGAACAGGAAGCGGCCTATGAGCAGCCAGCTGGACGTCCACGTCCCAACATTCGCCACGGTCGACACCAACCACCCCCTCAGGTACGCGATGATGAACATGTGCCTAAACTTAAATTGAATCTTAAGCCGTTTGAGGGTAGATATATTCCTGATGCTTATCTTACTTGGGAGTTAGAAACTGAACAACGTTTTACATGTTTACAATATCCTGAGAATAGACGTGTTACTGCTGCTGTTTGTGAATTCACGGGCTTTGCATCTATTTGGTGGTCTGAACATTGTAGATTGCATGCTAATAATATTCCAACTACTTGGGCTGCTTTAAAAGATGCTATGCGTACTCGCTGGGTTCCCCCTTATTATCAACGTGAATTGTTACAAAAATTACAGCGTTTGAGACAAGGAAAAAATTCTGTAGAGGAATATTATCAAGAATTACAAACTGGATTGATTAGATGTGGCCTAGTAGAGGATAATGAAGCTATGCTTGCACGTTTTATGGGTGGCTTAAACAGGGAGATACAAACTATTCTAGAATACAAGGACTTTGCTACTATCACTCGTTTGTTTCATCTTGCTTGTAAAGCTGAACGTGAAGTGCAGGATCGACAGGCCGCTACGAGACCTAACTTTTCTGCAGGATGAAATACATCATGGACATCGCGTGGAGCTTCTACATCCACACGTCCTGCTGCGCCACCATCTACTTCAGCCGCTCATTCTTACAGGGAGCCACCAAAACAGCCAGCGCCACCATTCAAGGGTGCACAGAGTGGTCCAGCGGCGAGTTCTTCTTCATCCATGGCATCCACAGGGCAAGCACGAGATCGTGATATTAAATGTCGCAGGTGCCAAGGTGGAGGTCACTTCGCAAAAGACTGTCCCTCCAAGCGTGTGATGACTATTACGGCGGATGGTGGGTATGAGTCAGCGAGTGACTATGATGAGGAGACTCTAGTTCTCATTGCTCATGAGGAACAGGGTGCCCATGATGATGCTCATGATATAGAGTATATGACTCCTGATGATGCAGATAAATATGCTAGTTTGGTTGCTCAACGTGTATTAAGTGTGCAGGTAACGAAGGCCGAGCAAAACCAGAGGCATAATTTGTTTCACACAAAGGGAGTGGTGAAAGAACGTTCGGTTCGCATCATCATTGACGGAGGGAGTTGCAACAACTTGGCTAGCATGGAGTTGGTGGAGAAGCTATCTCTCACCACAAGACCACACCCCCATCCGTACTATATTCAGTGGTTTAACAATAGTGGTAAGATTAAGGTAACGCGTTCTGTTCGTGTGCACTTTAGCATTGCTGCATATACTGATTATGTTGATTGTGATGTGGTACCCATGCAAGCATGCTCTCTTTTACTTGGTAGACCATGGCAATTTGATAGGAATGTTGTACACCATGGTAGGACAAATCAGTTTACTCTAGTTCATCAGGATAAAAATATTGCTTTACTTCCTATGTCTCCTGAACAAATTGTGAAAGATGATCTTGCTAGAGCTAGTAAAGCAAAACAGGAGAAAAATAAGAGTGAGAATGAGATAGCAGCCAAAGAATTTGAGCACCAACATAAGACTAATAGCAAATCTTCTTCTGCTGTTTCTAATGAAATTAAATTGACTAGTCCAACTTTGCTTGCTACTAAGGTTGATATTTCAGATTTGGATGTTAGTCAATATGTGTGCTATGCTTTTGTGTGCAAAGAAGCTTTGTTTTCATTTGAGGAATTGCCTCCTTCTTTGCCTCCTGTTGTCACTGACCTTTTGCAGGAGTTTATTGACGTCTTTCCACAAGACGTACCACCGGGATTACCACCTATTCGAGGGATTGAGCATCAGATTGACTTAATTCCCGGTGCTTCGTTGCCCAACCGTGCGCCATACCGTACCAATCCGGAGGAGACGAAGGAGATTCAGCGTCAAGTACAAGAGCTACTCGACAAAGGTTACATACGGGAGTCCCTTAGTCCTTGTGCTGTTCCTGTTATATTAGTGCCTAAAAAGGATGGAACATGGCGTATGTGTGTTGATTGTCGAGCCATTAATAATATTACTATTCGTTATCGTCATCCTATTCCTAGGTTAGATGATATGCTTGATGAATTAAGTGGCTCTACCATGTTTTCCAAAGTTGATTTGCGTAGTGGATACCATCAAATTCGCATGAAATTAGGAGATGAATGGAAAACGGCTTTTAAAACTAAGTTTGGATTATATGAGTGGTTAGTCATGCCTTTTGGGTTAACTAATGCACCTAGCACTTTCATGAGATTAATGAACGAGGTTTTACGTGCTTTCATTGGACGATTTGTGGTAGTCTATTTTGATGATATACTGATTTATAGCAAATCTTTGGAGGAACATTTGGATCATTTACGTGCTGTTTTTATTGCTCTACGTAATGCACGTTTATTTGGTAACCTTGGGAAGTGCACCTTTTGCACCGACCGAGTATCGTTTCTTGGCTATGTTGTTACTCCACAGGGTATTGAAGTTGATAAAGCCAAGATCGAGGCGATTGAGAGTTGGCCGCAGCCCAAAACGGTCACACAAGTGAGGAGTTTTCTTGGCCTCGCTGGATTCTATAGGCGTTTTGTGAGAGATTTCAGCACCATTGCTGCCCCTCTCAATGAGCTTACACGCAAGGATGTGCCTTTTACTTGGGGTACCGCACAGGAAGAAGCTTTCACGGTATTGAAAGATAAGTTAACACATGCTCCTTTGCTCCAACTTCCTGATTTTAATAAGACTTTTGAGCTTGAATGCGATGCTAGTGGGATTGGTTTGGGAGGTGTGTTATTACAAGATGCTAAACCTGTTGCATACTTTTCTGAAAAATTGAGTGGGCCTAGTCTGAACTATTCTACTTATGATAAGGAATTATATGCTCTTGTTCGGACATTAGAAACTTGGCAACATTATTTATGGCCCAAAGAATTTGTTATACATTCTGATCATGAATCTCTGAAACACATAAGAAGTCAAGCAAAACTTAATCGTAGACATGCTAAGTGGGTTGAATTTATTGAGACTTTCCCTTATGTCATTAAACACAAGAAGGGGAAAGATAATATTATTGCTGATGCTTTGTCTCGTCGTTATACTATGCTTTCACAACTTGACTTCAAGATATTCGGTTTAGAGACAATCAAAGAACAATATGCAAATGATGCGGATTTTAAAGATGTATTGCAGAATTGTAGAGAGGGTAGAACATGGAACAAGTTTGTGCTTAATGATGGATTTGTGTTCCGTTCTAACAAGCTATGCATTCCAGCTAGCTCTATTCGTCTTTTGTTGTTGCAGGAGGCGCATGGAGGAGGATTAATGGGACATTTTGGCGTGAAAAAGACGGAGGACGTACTTGCTACACATTTCTTTTGGCCAAAGATGAGACGGGATGTTGAGCGTTTTGTTGCTCGCTGCACTACATGTCAAAAAGCTAAGTCACGACTCAATCCTCATGGTTTATACATGCCTTTACCTGTACCTAGTGTTCCGTGGGAGGACATATCCATGGACTTTGTTTTAGGCTTGCCTCGAACAAAGAAGGGGAGGGATAGCATATTTGTTGTCGTGGATAGATTTTCTAAGATGGCACATTTTATACCATGTCATAAAAGCGATGATGCTGCTAATGTTGCTGATTTATTCTTTGGAGAGATTATTCGTTTACATGGTGTGCCCAATACTATTGTCTCGGATCGTGATACTAAGTTTCTTAGCCATTTTTGGAGATGCTTATGGGCTAAGTTGGGGACTAAACTACTTTTTAGTACTACATGTCATCCCCAAACTGATGGACAAACTGAAGTGGTCAATAGGACATTGTCTACTATGCTTAGGGCTGTTTTAAAAAGTAACTTGAAACTGTGGGAAGAATGTTTACCTCATATTGAATTTGCTTATAATCGTTCAGTGCATTCTACCACTAAAATGTGCCCTTTTGAGATTGTTTATGGTTTTCTACCTCGTGCACCTATTGATTTGCTGCCTCTTCCATCTTCGGAGAAGGTGAATTTTGATGCTAAGCAACATGCTGAATTGATATTAAAAATGCATGAGTTAACTAAAGAAAACATTGAGCGCATGAATGCTAGATACAAGCTTGCTGGTGATAGGGGTCGAAAGCATGTTGTATTTGAACCAGGCGATCTTGTTTGGTTACATCTACGAAAAGATAGGTTTCCTGATTTGCGCAAGTCTAAGTTAATGCCACGAGCTGATGGTCCCTTTAAGGTTTTACAGAAAATTAATGATAATGCATATAAACTTGAGCTACCTGCAGATTTTGGGGTTAGTCCCACATTTAACATTGCAGATTTGAAACCTTATTTGGGAGAAGATGATGAGCTTCCGTCGAGGACGACTTCAATTCAAGAAGGGGAGGATGATGAGGACATCCCTACTAATGTTACACCCATACCTTCACCAACTACACATACTGGACCAGTTACTAGAGCACGTGCACGTCAACTAAATTATCAGGTACTTTCGTTTCTTGCGAATCCTTCTATTGTTCATGAACATATGATGCTGCCTAAATTAGATACTTTTGTTTTGTTTATGAATGAAGGACCTAGCATGGACAAGAAGGATGGTCATTGGAGCGGGATCAAGAATGGAGGAGAAGGTGCGCGCGGGGGAAAGTACAGTGGAGCTTCCAGTGGGGATTTTCGCACGTTGAAGCCACCATAAGGCATGCATGAAGGCTTGGACGGAATACACGAGATGCCACTTCATTATTTTCGTCCAAGAGCAATTATAGGTGTTGCGTCACCTTAATATTGGGCTGGGCCCATGTAATTTCGAAATACCACATTATAGGCTGTTTTTAGAGTCCGTATGTGTGGGGAAACCGAGTTAGGGTTGTTTTCGGACCCCACCTCCAAGGGGTCACGAAAATCCCCTCTGTTTCCCCATATATACAGCCCTTAGGGCGTCGTTTAGACTTGGGTTTTAATTAGATTTAAGTTAGCCATAGCCGCAACTTCGAGTTCTTCGTTTGTGTCGTCCGACCAGGCCAAGACCGCATTGGAACCCCAACTTCTGTTAATCTTTCATCTTATATTCGCAATATCCAGATTGCAATTCTTAGTTCTTGCTTGTTCTTCGATTGCTTGCAGGAATTGACCTTCGTGGTCAGGTTGATCGTGCATCCGCGGGATCAATAACCTCTCGGAGTTGGTTTAGCGATTGCTAAGGCGCAACGTCTTCGCACGTTCGTAGTCGGGTCGTGAAAGTCTACTCCACCAAAATCGATCTACACCATCTCATATAAACATCGGGACACCTTCGCCTCTATCAGTATCGTACCAGCTGGCTGCTGCACCCTGAAGTTGGAAGGAGGCGAAGGTGACGTAGTTGACTGGTCTGAAAGTGTTTGCATTGAAGTGCTTCTTGATCTCTGCAATCCAATCATCCGCCTCAAGCGGGTCTCGAGCCCCGGAGAACCTAGGGGGGGGGGGGGTTGATAGCAAGGAACTGCTGCATAGTGGTGTACCGTGGTCGATCATTCCTCTGGGCGGTCTGGTTCTGCAGCATCTGTAAGATCACAGCTGTGCCGTGAGCCACTGCGGTCACAGCCTCCCCAAGGAGAGGGTTCTCTGGTGGCGGCATGTTCGGTCTTGGCATCCTGTATACAGGAACACTTATGAGAACATGGTTGAAACATTAACGAAACCAGAAGATAAAGCAAATATTGACAACAAAACTTCCTCACGAGGTATGAGAAAGTTGAAGGCTGAAATTCCACCAAGGTTAACCCGGAAGGTCGAAGGCTAGGTGCTACTGGAATCCCCAAACCGAGATCATCCGAATCCAAGATAATAATCTGCTAGCGAGCACACAACAATATATACGAGTGGTTGAAGACCTGAACGTTGAGACATCTGCCCTGAGCGGCCCGCCGAAGCGGTCTCCTATAGGGGGAGGAACCACATCCGGAGGATGCCAACCATCCCTGTATAGGAGTTTCACCTGAGGTATGCCGTAAGCGAGGTGGAGCTGTCAACCCCAAGTGGCGGCTCAGTGTTCTCAACGTACGCCAACCCTTCTCGTCGCTAGCAAAAAAATATAGAGGAATCGGAGCCTCATGTAAACGAGAACATAGATTTGTTTGAAAGGGGATAAGTTGCAGAGAGAAAATAGCGTTTCACTTCCTCACGGAAAAAGGGGTGGGAGGGTGGGGTAAGAAGAAAAAGAAAGAGTTCCTACTCTCCGTTTTTTCCTTAATAACTACAAAATAGTTTCTAGACTCAACTTCGGCCAGTAAGGGGTCCTACAGTCAGTCCTGCTCTGATACCAAGTTGTAAGGCCCCCGATGCGGTGCTAACTCGAGTTAGTCTCTTTCGCGTCCCGCTCAAGTTAGTAGCGCATAAAAGGCCACCGACTCACGACACTCGCACTCGTGTCGCTGCCGGATTCTCGACAACAAGTATAAGAACAATGAACTTAATACTAAGACATAAATATATAGAATCCAAGGCATACATCGCCACTGAAAATTATTACATCATCTCAGAGGTCCATAGACCCAACAGTACATCATGCAACAAGCGGAAGACAATCACGACCGAGTACGGTCAAAATCCAAATTGCCCTAGAGAGGGCTGCACATAAATAGTCCACCCACGGATCGTCGAAGCCCAACTATAGGATCTACTGAACAAGGTCGTCCTCATCGTCGTCCTCCGGGGGCACCTCCACGAAGTATCGCCCAGTGCTCGGGTCGAGGTAGTAGTCAACTGCAGCGGCCGATCAGGCAAAACAGTAAAAGCACAAAAGGAAAACAGCGGTGAGATTATATCATTACAAGATAACTAACTCCCTACGATAAGACAAGATAGAGGTAAAGGTTGCAGCCGCACTAGCATATATGGTGGCTATCGTTCTATTAGAGTAGGGTTAAGATCCAAGAATGCACGTGACATCGTGTCGTAAGTCTGCTATTCACCTACTTAAGTCAAACATAACACAACCTGGATCTTCTCTCGGTCCCCCTGGACGAAGAAAATTAACCAAGACACTCACACGGTAGGCAAGTTTTAATTATGATTCAATTTGATGTTATTCTAGGAACAAGGAGTAGGTCTCAAGTCGTCCATAACCGCGGACACGGCTTTTCTCAAAGATTTAACCCTGCAGGGGTGTACCAACTGCCCATCATAGGCTTCGCATGTACGCCCGGTTTCCACTTGGCTAGGTAAGCGCCTGAAACTCCAGAACGTCAGAGTCCCTCTAACTAACAACGCACAATTCCGGGTGGCCCCCGGGGAGTCGACACCCAACCCAAGAACAAGCCACGCTCCCGGGTCGGACTCTACCATATGACGCAGGTTGGATTGCCGGTAATTCTCACATGAGACCGGGTCCTAGCTATTCAGGTGGACCAACAAAGGAACCATGTCCCCGCTAGCCCGGTTTTTTTCGAAAACTGCTGGGGTACCAACCAAGCACACACACGTTTGCAAAATATAAATCAGCTCGGGCCACCACTAGAACTGTATGAAGCTAGGTAGGTAAGACAAGGGGACCCCATAGAATCCCACACACGATTAGGCACGCTCGTCATGAAACACAATGCCCGGAACTCGGGACCTAGGTGACTCAAATAGAACAAAACACCTGGCGGGAACAGCCTGGTCTCCCATCATTCGTTAAGTATATAATTAACATCATAATAATAATAAATATCAACCAACTTCTTTAGGTAACATGATATCCCAAACCATAGCATAGGGTAAGCAGCAAGTTTTCCTACTCATACTAAGCAATGGCTGAGCAGCAGTAACTTAGCAATACAATGGTTTTGCTGGGATGTGGGGAACCTGGCTGTTTGGTTTTAGAATGTGGCATAAGCAAGTGGATAGGATCTAACAAACGTTCTATAATACAGCTAGGCAGGTAGGCGGAAAGGTTTCAAGTAATGGTATAAATCTTCCCCTTGCCTGGGTAATCGGTCGTCGAAGCAGACGTAGTAGGCTCCTCGGGCTCGGTGTCGGAAATCTCCACGTAAGTCTCCTCGGCGGTCTCAGGTGCTAACGTAAAGTACCGGCAAGGAAAAGGCACACAAGTAAGCAATGGGTGCAATGCACAGGCAAAGATGGTATGATCAAGTTTAATCGACATGATGTGACCCTATCTAGTCAGATTTAAATGAAGGTGGTGACGACACGTCAACAACTTCATATGCAATTTATTTACGTGAAATGGCTTTGGTCTTAGCCTTAATTTTTGGTGTAATTAACATGGCAACATGACATGATCAAAAGTAATTAACAGAAAATAATTACAACGTGAAAGTAAATCATCGATTCCGGAGACGGAGAGATGTCGATGAATTTGACATTGGAAAGGTGCAACAAAAAAAAGGGGCCCAACCACATTGCATATGACAACATGCTAGGGGCTGGTCCGATGATGCAAAGATTTGAAGCTGACATGAAAAGGTACTTGGAATTAAAAGATGATCAAGGTTCAACATGCACCGAAGTTGAAAGAATACAAGGCAAAGAAAACAGGTTGATATGGCTAGGTGTTTCACACCATGTCCACATGAGTTGCACAAAACATCACATGGACATCACCATTGGAATCCCTGCATTTTTCTACCCCAAAACCATATAAGGTATGGGTCCATTTGAATTTTCAAGCACAGTTGCAAATTCAAATGAACTCAGGGGCCTCAGTGCAAAGTTGCACTACTTGCATTTCAGGAAAAAAAAATCAAATGGCAAAACCACTGTCACCATTTTGATCCTTGGGGAAAACTACCCCAAAGTCATATATGGCATGGCCATATTTGAATTTGGGAAACACTTGACAAAAACAAAAGATTTGAAGGGGCTATTTGCAAAATTACCACACTCCAATTAATAGAGGGGCAAAGTGCAAAATTTACCTCACCATTGAGATTAGTGGGTCAAACTACCCCAAAAACATATATGGCATGATATGCTTGAGGCAGAAAGATCAAAAGCCCCAAAACAGATTTGAATTTGAATTCAAATCAATTTTGAGAAAAAGGAAAACAAAAAAGAAAAGAAAAAAAGAAAAAAATGGACATCAGCACTGGGCTGGATTCGGCAACCGGCCTATCTCTCCTCTTTCCCTCTAGGCCAGCCCACCAGGCTGTGGAAGCTACTGGGCCAAGCCCAGTCTGCCCCGCGGGTCCAGGCAAAAGAAAAGAAAAAGGAGGGGGCAAATGCGGCGGCTGGGATTCAAACCCAGGCCGTGCCTCTCCAACTCAGCCCCCTCGACCAGTACGTTATTGCACGATTGTCGAACAACTACACACAGCAGCAAAGAAGAGCTACTCCTACCACTGACACCTGACGAACAGATTCAGTCTTCAGACCGGCGACAGAGCGCAACCACGGCGAGGCTCACGTTGAGCATACGTCACCAGCCGGCCAGTGTCTGTGCGGGATCTCTTCCCCACACTACCAGCTACAGAGGAAAACAGGCCACGACCAGCAAGACGCCACGGTGAGGTCTCGAGCTCACCGGGTTCAGAGCAGCGGGGAGGCCAACTTCAGAACAGCACCGCGCTGCCGACGACTTCAGGCGAGGAAAACCTCACATGTGGGGCCCTAGCTACACGATGGGCGCATGGCAGCTGCAGGTGGGACATCCAGGTGGAGCCCAACGTCGACGGTTGGCCGGAAGCGACCTCGACGGCGATGGCAACTTCACTGCAAAGCGGGGCGGCGCCGCAACTTAAGAGCTCCAGACCGAGGCCATCGCACTCACACTCGGGCCAAAGGTGGGAGCTTTGCTGCCTTGGGCGCGCTCTGGACACACCCAGGACACACCCGCAACGCTACTCGACACGCCTAGGGCACGGTGGTCACAGCTACACGGCGGCAATGGCGACACACAGCTCGAATCGAAACAGAATGCGACCACGGCTCAGGATCTAACGCGCGGCCTACGGGGACGGTGCTGGCTCACCTTGGTGTTCTCGGGGGCGACATCGAACGCACGGAGGATGAGGAGGTTGACACCACCGACGACGGGGAAGAAGACGGCCCGCGGCGGAGGTTGTCGTCTCGAACTCGCAGCGCAGCTCCCCTCCTGCTCGTGCAGGTCGGAACGGGTTAGAAAGGGCGGCACGAAGGCGTGTGCAACCGCAGGCTCAACGGCGGCGCACGACGGAGACGAATTCGAGACCTCACCGGCGGAAACAGGGGAGCTCCCCCGCGAGTAGAGAGGCGGCGGCAGAACGAATTGAGAGGGGGGGAAGAAACCCTAGTCCTCGGGGCTCTTATAGGGTGGCTCGACGCGTGATGTGACGGCCGGAGACGGCTGCACCGGACGGCTCTGGCAGTCTCCTCTCTCGACGTCCGCGACGGCGGCCTAACGGAACTGCTGGCCGTCACTGCGCCCTTCTATGCGAGGCGTAGGATCAAGATCCTACGGCTTACACGGCTCAGGCATACTGATTTGGCTGGGCTGGGCTGCGGCGAGGGGAGCCGGGCCAAACGACTGGGCCTGGATTCACCTTTTGCCAGAAATAAAAACGAGAGGGATTTCCATTAAAAATATAACAGAACCTTCCAGCATTTTTCCAGTGAAAAAGTCAAAAGAGAAAAACATATAAAATTATGTTTTGGAACCCTTGCAATATTCTCCAATTTATAAAATTGGTTTGACCATTTTTGAGCAACTAAAATGTGGGGCCATTTTTGGAAATTCAAATCACATTGAACTGTGGCCCACATTTTTGGAGTTGAAAAAAAGTGTTACAAGGTTTTTGAAAAGCTTGGGAAGGGGAGAGAATTGGCTATGCCAAGTTTGGGATCAAGGAGAGCATGCATGCAACAATTAAAACTCTTCAAACACCCTTCTTGAACCATTTTGGATGCAAACTCAAACAAACCAAATGGGCTCCAATCCCAATGAAAATTTAAATCACCAGATGAAATGTGAAAGTCTAGCATCATGCCAAGTTACAAAGTCATCAGACAAGGTACAACATCATGTTGATTTCTTATTATTGCAACTGGGCTGTTACAATAACAGATGTAATTGCAAGAGAAATGGAAATCCTCACAACATTTCAACATCACTTACATAAGAAGTCTCAAAATAGGAAGCACAACAACTCTAGACAACCGAACACAACTTTGCTACGGCTAAAAGGAAGCAATCAACGAGATGTTCTAGTAAGACATAGATGAGCCTAGTCCTATCTTCCCATAGAAAAGATGAGGGTGACTCAGAAATCAGATCGATGAGGGTAAGGAGAAAAAGAAGCCTTACGTTGTTCCCATTATACCCAAGTAATTATACAACTATAGAATGCTAGACTCGACTTCGAACAAGGGTTTGATAATCCTACAGATAGTACTGCTCTGATACCAAGTCTATCGGGACCCGGAATATGGGGCATTGTAATTCCAGTCACAACTCAATCATATGGAGAGCCGAGAGCCGTACCCACTTGTCTATGCAGACAAGGCCAAGCACAGAACACTCCTAGAAAGCATCGAACGTGAGGGGCATACCATCCAGGCCGGGTGATCAACTGAGATGGGTCCTCATCGCCCTCTCAAAAGTCTATATGATCATGGGTGGTGAAATCCCATACTTATAGAAAAGTCGTCTCAACCATATCATAGATTGGATTATAACACTTACATAAACAGACTCTAGCCCGATCACTTAGTCGGGGTCTCGGGCAGGCTCACGCATACAACAAAGTGTGCCACGTGACAGAGTCACGATCAATCGCAAGCGGCGCACATCTAAGCGGCGCACATCTAAGGGCCACTTGGTGTATAAAAGACCGCCGGCAAGAACACAACTAAGCTATCGAACCCCACACTAAGACATGCACGTTATAAACATACACGCAGCATACATGTCAAGTGTAAACAGTAGGTACTCATCACATGAACTCTACAAAGTATATCTTTAGTGACTTACACAGAGTACACAAAGAGATCACGAGTCTGTGATCCAACATTACATCAAACAACGGAAGAAAATTAGGTCTGAGTACAGACAAGCTTAACAAATGGCTTAGAGAAGCCTTGTTCAAACATACATAACCCTTCCACGAGGGACCAGACTGTTTTCTGGAACTATACTAGTTTAGTCCACGTCGAGCTTCAGGAAGGTGACTCCATCGGGGTCTGGGTTCTCATCTAAAACATAAAATAAGAAAACGTGAGTACAAAGTCGTACTCAGCAAGACTTACATCAGAACTATACTAATGATGATCAAGTTTCAAGGTAAAGGGAGGTGGTGTTCAACATGCAGAAGTGAAAGTTGTGACTTGGCTAGTCCTATACTACGAGTACCAGACTGGAGGTAAGAAGCGCACACGAGTACACTACCAAGTCTACAACCAATACACCACTATGGATACTTTCTCAACTTCCCCACGATAAAGCACACCATAGCACTCACGCTTATCTTGCGAGTTTTAGAGTATCCTTTAAAGTTGTCTAATAATCAAGTAGAGGTCTCCATGTAGTCCATAACTGCAGACAAGGCTATTTGATTAGTTCATTACCCTACATGGGTGTACATCTTCACACGAGTGTCATCACTTATCGCCTCGTTCTTGTCACCATTCAAGAGAGTGTCAGACGTGGATGAAACCAAGGCACTACCCTCACATCACCTTCTCTAATCCAGGAGTCGACTTTCTGAGTTTGTCACCACTCGAGAGTCCGGCCGGTTCAACGAAACGGACTTAGACAATGCAGGCGACCAAGATGCCACCTTGATAGATGGTTTTACTGCCTCACAAGTCCACCCACATATCTATATGATGTAACCTTTCATTGATTCTTTTTCTATGCACATGCCAAATGGAAAGCCCGAAACTATTGTGACTCCTTGATGAGGACATCCCTACTAATGTTACACCCATACCCACACCAACTACACATACTGGACCAGTTACTAGAGCACGTGCACGTCAACTAAATTATCAGGTACTTTCGTTTCTTGCGAATCCTTCTATTGTTCATGAACATATGATGCTGCCTAAATTAGATACTTTTGTTTTGCTTATGAATGAAGGACCTAGCATGGACACGAAGGATGGTCATTGGAGCGGGATCAAGAATGGAGAAGAAGGTGCGCGCGGGGGAAAGTACAGTGGAGTTTCCAGTGGGGATTTTCGCACGTTGAAGCCACCATAAGGCATGCATGAAGGCTTGGACGGAATACACGAGATGCCACTTCATTATTTTCGTCCAAGAGCAATTATAGGTGCTACGTCACCTTAATATTGGGCTGGGCCCATGTAATTTCGAAATACCACATTATAGGCTGTTTTTAGAGTCCGTATGTGTGGGGAAACCGAGTTAGGGTTGTTTTCGGACCCCACCTCCAAGGGGTCACGAAAATCCCCTCTGTTCCCCCATATATACAGCCCTTAGGGCGTCGTTTAGACTTGGGTTTTAATTAGATTTAAGTTAGCCATAGCCGCAACTTCGAGCTCTTCGTTTGTGTCATCCGACCAGGCCAAGACCTCATTGGAACCCCAACTTTCGTAATCATTCATCTTATATTCGCAATATCCAGATTGCAATTCTTAGTTCTTGCTTGTTCTTCGATTGCTTGCAGGAATTAGGCCTTCGTGGTCAGGTTGATCGTGCATCCGCGGGATCAATAACCTCTCGGAGTTGGTTTAGCGATCGCTAAGGCGCAACGTCTTCGCACGTTCGTAGTCGGGTCGTGAAAGTCGTCTCCACCATAATCGATCTCCACCATCTCATCGAAACATCGGGACACCTTCGCCTCTATCAAGTGGTATCAGATTTCCAGGTTGCTCGGTGAGATTTACCAGTTTTCGTAGTCTAGATTGATTCTGTTCGTCATACCTACAGCCCACGAAAAAGCCAAAAAAATTTAGGGTTAGATCATCACGTCCCAAGACAGTCCGAGCCTTTGTCCAGTTTTCTTTTCAGTACTTGCTTTGTTGAATTTACGGTTGCATCGTTGTGTCAAGTTGCTGATCTTAGCGTCTAGTTCCCTTAGAGTTTCGAGTTCTGATCACAGTTTGCCACGTCCCCGCCGCACAGTAGTCATCCTACCACGTTCCGCCAATCCAAGTCCACATACACCACCACGTTCCGCCAAGCAGAGTCCATATACACCACCACGTACCACGAGTCCGAGTTGAGTTCCATCATCAGTACGGTTCGTGACCTCTCCATAGCCAGATTAGTTTGAGTTGATTAGAGTCGGATTTCACCAATCTTTGTCGTACGTAGAAGGGGGTGATTTCCAAAAAAAAAAAATTCAGGGCACGCTTTTCAGAGCAGTTTTTAGGCCAAAATTTTCAGGGGTAAAAAAATTTTGTGCCCATACCTTCCTTAGGTCCAGAAACTCATTTTGAGACGTTCTCTACCATAGTGATTTTTTCGCACTTTTTCAGCCACCGCAGTCCCGCATCGCCAAAAAAAAAAAAAAGCAAAAAAAAAAAAAAAAGAGAAAAAAAAATTCCAGAGTGTGCTTCTCAGTTGATTACGTGCCGCGCCGTGCTTTCGTTGGTGTTTAGGCTCGCGTCTCTAGTACGGTCTAGCCTAGGATCAGCACAGTACCGACGTTGAGTGTTTATTCAACTTTGCATCTCTATTTTGATTACTGTTGAGCTTTTTGCTACCATACTTGTCAGCCTTCCTACAGCTCCACATATATTCTACATCGTGCGTTTTGACACCTCCTGGCCATCGCTCTACCACATCTCTGAGAGTTTTGACCCGTTGGTTGTACGTCACCACCTGCTGCTAGGTAAGAATTGGTAAGAACGAAAGAAAAGCTTGACGGATTTGTGCTTTCCACCACCCCACAGCCCATTAGTAGAAGTAGGATCATATTTCTGTGTGTTCTCTCTTTCTGCTAACCATGCCAGGATCACATGATGAAGTGGCGCGGGATGCACCCGATTGGGAGAACATGACAAACAAGGAGCTACATGATAAATTTGCACGTATGATGTCTCAACAGGTGCAGGACATCGAGACCAGATTTACAGAGGCGATTGATGGCGTGGAGAAGATGATCGACACCAAGCTCGACGCCAAGTTTACTGAGTTGATCGCACGCCTACCTTCAGCACAGCCACAGCCACCGCCACTACCACGTGCACGACGTATTCTGTTTCCGCGAGGACAAGCTGGTGGTATGGGTGCTCCTCCTGCTGCTGCAGTTGCTGCTACTGCTGCTGCTGCTGCTTCTGACGTCAGCCAGGACGACAACTACGAGGGTGATTACGAGGAGGAGGTGGAACAGGAAGCGGCCTATGAGCAGGCAGCTGGACGTCCACGTCCCAACATTCGCCATGATCGACACCAACCACCCCCTCAGGTACGCGATGATGAACATGTGCCTAAACTTAAATTGAATCTTAAGCCGTTTGAGGGTAGATATATTCCTGATGCTTATCTTACTTGGGAGTTAGAAACTGAACAACGTTTTACATGTTTACAATATCCTGAGAATAGACGTGTTACTGCTGCTGTTTGTGAATTCACGGGCTTTGCATCTATTTGGTGGTCTGAACATTGTAGATTGCATGCTAATAATATTCCAACTACTTGGGCTGCTTTAAAAGATGCTATGCGTACTCGCTGGGTTCCTCCTTATTATCAACGTGAATTGTTACAAAAATTACAGCGTTTGAGACAAGGAAAAAATTATGTAGAGGAATATTATCAAGAATTACAAACTGGATTGATTAGATGTGGCCTAGTAGAGGATAATGAAGCTATGCTTGCACGTTTTATGGGTGGCTTAAACAGGGAGATACAAACTATTCTAGAATACAAGGACTTTGCTACTATCACTCGTTTGTTTCATCTTGCTTGTAAAGCTGAACGTGAAGTGCAGGATCGACAGGCCGCTACGAGACCTAACTTTTCTGCAGGACGAAATACATCATGGACATCGCGTGGAGCTTCTACATCCACACGTCCTGCTGCGCCACCATCTACTTCAGCCGCTCATTCTTACAGGGAGCCACCAAAACAGCCAGCGCCACCATTCAAGGGTGCACATAGTGGTCCAGCGGCGAGTTCTTCTTCCTCCATGGCGTCCACAGGGCAAGCACGAGATCGTGATATTAAATGTCGCAGGTGCCAAGGTGGAGGTCACTTCGCAAAAGACTGTCCCTCCAAGCGTGTGATGACTATTACGGCGGATGGTGGGTATGAGTCAGCGAGTGACTATGATGAGGAGACTCTAGTTCTCATTGCTCATGAGGAACAGGGTGCCCATGATGATGCTCATGATATAGATTATATGACTCCTGATGATGCAGATAAATATGCTAGTTTGGTTGCTCAACGTGTATTAAGTGTGCAGGTAACGAAGGCCGAGCAAAACCAGAGGCATAATTTGTTCCACACAAAGGGAGTGGTGAAAGAACGTTCGGTTCGCATCATCATTGACGGAGGGAGTTGCAACAACTTGGCTAGCATGGAGTTGGTGGAGAAGCTATCTCTCACCACAAGACCACACCCCCATCCGTACTATATTCAGTGGTTTAACAATAGTGGTAAGATTAACGTAACACGTTCTGTTCGTGTGCACTTTAGCATTGCTGCATATGCTGATTATGTTGATTGTGATGTGGTACCCATGCAAGCATGCTCTCTTTTACTTGGTAGACCATGGCAATTTGATAGGAATGTTGTACACCATGGTAGGACAAATCAGTTTACTCTAGTTCATCAGGATAAAAATATTGCTTTACTTCCTATGTCTCCTGAACAAATTGTGAAAGATGATCTTGCTAGAGCTAGTAAAGCTAAACAGGTGAAAAATAAGAGTGAAAATGAGATAGCAGCTAAAGAATTTGAGCAACAACATAAGACTAATAGCAAATCTTCTTCTGTTGTTTCTAATGAAATTAAATTGACTAGTCCAACTTTGCTTGCTACTAAGGTTGATATTTCGGATTTGGATGTTAGTCAATATGTGTGCTATGCTTTTGTGTGCAAAGAAGCCTTGTTTTCATTTGAGGAATTGCCTCCTTCTTTGCCTCCTGTTGTCACTGACCTTTTGCAGGAGTTTATTGACGTCTTTCCACAAGACGTACCACCGGGATTACCACCTATTCGAGGGATTGAGCATCAGATTGACTTAATTCCCGGTGCTTCGCTGCCCAACCGTGCGCCATACCGTACCAATCCGGAGGAGACGAAGGAGATTCAGCGTCAAGTACAAGAGCTACTCGACAAAGGTTACATACGTGAATCCCTTAGTCCTTGTGCTGTTCCTGTTATATTAGTGCCTAAAAAGGATGGAACATGGCGTATGTGTGTTGATTGTCGAGCCATTAATAATATTACTATTCGTTATCTTCATCCTATTCCTAGGCTAGATGATATGCTTGATGAATTAAGTGGCTCTACCATGTTTTCCAAAGTTGATTTGCGTAGTGGATACCATCAAATTCGCATGAAATTAGGGGATGAATGGAAAACGGCATTTAAAACTAAGTTTGGATTATATGAGTGGTTAGTCATGCCTTTTGGGTTAACTAATGCACCTAGCACTTTTATGAGATTAATGAACGAGGTTTTACGTGCTTTCATTGGACGATTTGTGGTAGTCTATTTTGATGATATACTGATTTATAGCAAATCTTTGGAGGAACATTTGGATCATTTACGTGCTGTTTTTATTGCTCTACGTAATGCACGTTTATTTGGTAACCTTGGGAAGTGCACCTTTTGCACCGACCGAGTGTCGTTTCTTGGCTATGTTGTTACTCCGCAGGGAATTGAAGTTGATCATGCCAAGATCGAGGCAATTGAGAGTTGGCCGCAGCCCAAAACGGTCACACAAGTGAGGAGTTTTCTTGGCCTCGCTGGATTCTATAGGCGTTTTGTGAGAGATTTCAGCACCATTGCTGCACCTCTCAATGAGCTTACACGCAAGGATGTGCCTTTTACTTGGGGTACCGCACAGGAAGAAGCTTTCACGGTATTGAAAGATAAGTTAACACATGCTCCTTTGCTCCAACTTCCTGATTTTAATAAGACTTTTGAGCTTGAATGCGATGCTAGTGGGATTGGTTTGGGAGGTGTGTTATTACAAGATGCTAAACCTGTTGCATACTTTTCTGAAAAATTGAGTGGGCCTAGTCTGAACTATTCTACTTATGATAAGGAATTATATGCTCTTGTTCGGACATTAGAAACTTGGCAACATTATTTATGGCCCAAAGAATTTGTTATACATTCTGATCATGAATCTTTGAAACACATAAGAAGTCAAGCAAAACTTAATCGTAGACATGCTAAGTGGGTTGAATTTATTGAGACTTTCCCTTATGTCATTAAACACAAGAAGGGGAAAGATAATATTATTGCTGATGCTTTGTCTCGTCGTTATACTATGCTTTCACAACTTGACTTCAAGATATTCGGTTTAGAGACAATCAAAGAACAATATGTAAATGATGCGGAATTTAAAGATGTATTGCAGAATTGTAGAGAGGGTAGAACATGGAACAAGTTTGTGCTTAATGATGGATTTGTGTTCCGTTCTAACAAGCTATGCATTCCAGCTAGCTCTATTCGTCTTTTGTTGTTGCAGGAGGCGCATGGAGGAGGATTAATGGGACATTTTGGCGTGAAAAAGACGGAGGACGTACTTGCTACACATTTCTTTTGGCCAAAGATGAGACGGGATGTTGAGCGTTTTGTTGCTCGCTGCACTACATGTCAAAAAGCTAAGTCACGACTCAATCCTCATGGTTTATACATGCCTTTACCTGTACCTAGTGTTCCGTGGGAGGACATATCCATGGACTTTGTTTTAGGCTTGCCTCGAACAAAGAAGGGGAGGGATAGCATATTTGTTGTCGTGGATAGATTTTCTAAGATGGCACATTTTATACCATGTCATAAAAGCGATGATGCTGCTAATGTTGCTGATTTATTCTTTGGAGAGATTATTCGTTTACATGGTGTGCCCAATACTATTGTCTCGGATCGTGATACTAAGTTTCTTAGCCATTTTTGGAGATGCTTATGGGCTAAGTTGGGGACTAAACTACTTTTTAGTACCTCGTGCACCTATTGATTTGCTGCCTCTTCCATCTTCGGAGAAGGTTAATTTTGATGCTAAGCAACGTGCTGAATTGATATTAAAAATGCATGAGTTAACTAAAGAAAACATTGAGCGCATGAATGCTAGATACAAGCTTGCTGGTGATAGGGGTCGAAAGCATGTTGTGTTTGAACCAGGAGATCTTGTTTGGTTACATCTACGTAAAGATAGGTTTCCTGATTTGCGCAAGTCTAAGTTAATGCCACGAGCTGATGGTCCCTTTAAGGTTTTACAGAAAATTAATGATAATGCATATAAACTTGAGCTACCTGCAGATTTTGGGGTTAGTCCCACATTTAACATTGTAGATTTGAAACCTTATTTGGGAGAAGATGATGAGCTTCCGTCGAGGACGACTTCAATTCTAGAAGGGGAGGATGATGAGGACATCCCTACTAATGTTACACCCATACCCTCACCAACTACACATACTGGACCAGTTACTAGAGCACGTGCACGTCAACTAAATTATCAGGTACTTTCGTTTCTTGCGAATCCTTCTATTGTTCATGAACATATGATGCTGCCTAAATTAGATACTTTTGTTTTGCTTATGAATGAAGGACCTAGCATGGACACGAAGGATGGTCATTGGAGCGGGATCAAGAATGGAGAAGAAGGTGCGCACGGGGGAAAGTACAGTGGAGTTTCTAGTGGGGATTTTCGCACGTTGAAGCCACCATAAGGCATGCATGAAGGCTTGGACGGAATACACGAGATGCCACTTCATTATTTTCGTCCAAGAGCAATTATAGGTGCTGCGTCACCTTAATATTGGGCTGGGCCCATGTAATTTCGAAATACCACATTATAGGCTGTTTTTAGAGTCCGTATGTGTGGGGAAACCGAGTTAGGGTTGTTTTCGGACCCCACCTCCAAGGGGTCACAAAAATCCCCTCTGTTCCCCCATATATACAGCCCTTAGGGCGTCGTTTAGACTTGGGTTTTAATTAGATTTAAGTTAGCCATAGCCGCAACTTCGAGCTCTTCGTTTGTGTCATCCGACCAGGCCAAGACCTCATTGGAACCCCAACTTTCGTAATCATTCATCTTATATTCGCAATATCCAGATTGCAATTCTTAGTTCTTGCTTGTTCTTCGATTGCTTGCAGGAATTAGGCCTTCGTGGTCAGGTTGATCGTGCATCCGCGGGATCAATAACCTCTCGGAGTTGGTTTAGCGATCGCTAAGACGCAACGTCTTCGCACGTTCGTAGTCGGGTCGTGAAAGTCGTCTCCACCATAATCGATCTCCACCATCTCATCGAAACATCGGGACACCTTCGCCTCTATCACTCCTGGACTAGATCGGCCAAGTTAAGAGGGAAAACGGGGTCCCATAAACCCTACATGTGGTAGTAATCTTTGTCTTGTATCACCATACAAGAACTCTGGGCCTAGGGCAGTGTTCAATGAGACAACCCACTGTGTACTCCTACACAGCCTCTCATCGTTCACCTTTGTTTAGGTCAAATTCACCAACACGTTAACACCAGCATCACAGGATCATTCATTCCCGACGAAAAACAAAGTAATCCCACTGTAACACTAAGCAGCAATAAGAAGTAATAGTTGCAGGGGCCACATTCTCAACATGCAACTCCTACACCTGCTAGGATTGTGGTTTGCTTAATACGGTGACAAAATGATAGGTCATGCATCAGAATGGGTTCAACTATGCGGTAGAACGTATCGTGGTGATCTCCTAAACATGCATAAGAGATACTGAGAGGGAAGTGGAATTTTATCGACATGATCAATGGGGTTTGCTTGCCTTGCTGACGATACACGGGTTTATCAGTCTTCTGCTTCGGGGGTGACCTCCGTCTCGGAAAAACTGTTTACCGGAACAAACATCAACACAGGGGCAACATCAAAAGTAAAATGCAGAAGCACATGATAAGTTGTGACATGATTTATAGGGTATTGATTTGTGGCAAATTCAATTTAATTGAAGTGTATTGCAAAGGATTTGAAAATTCAAACTCCAAATTTAAATTCAAATTATGCCATATGCTCATTTGCTACTGTTGCCCCATTTTAAAATGGTCAAACATAAAAACAAATTGCATATTCATAATCCTTGCATTTTATACTATTTTCTGGATTTTCTCTGATTTATTTTAATTAGAAAGCTCATTTATTGCATCATGCTGGCGTACGGACGTTGGGGAGGCTGACATGTGGGGCTAGCATGTCAGTGGCCCAGGGATTTGTAACGACCCGATTCACTAAGAATTCAAGTCTCTTTGCATTCTGTGCTAGTCCCTGGATCAATAGCTAGTACACAGAGTACATGATGTAATATCAAGAATAAACCACATGTCATAAATATTACATCGAAGATCCAGTATTGCAATAAAGCATACCTGCATAGTTCAAGGCTAGCTTACAAATAGAATACAACAGAAAAATAATAAAAGCTTCGTGGTGTCCATCAACTCCACCGGCACAATTGAGTATAGACATCGTAACCCTACATCGCATCACTTACTCGTCGTATATAATCCTGCAACACCGAAGGTTACAGCCCGACAACGGGTCAGTACATCTGATTTGTACGACAAGTCACACGAAAAAGGATATAACAGACCTACATCTACATGCAAGGTAAGTCAAAGGAAGGCTTATGGTTTTATTTTGCAGAATCTAATTTTTCCCAATCTACCTAAGTAAAATTTTAATTTGTCTTACTATTTAAGGTTGAACTGGGCTACACCAGTACCAACCCAAACCCTTTATTAAATCTTGCCCACTCAAGTTTTATTAAGGTGAGTCATCTGTCAAGATCCTCCAGTAACAATAATGTCTAGTAGCTCAAGGTTGTCCATAGCCGGGAACACGGCTAATCATGATTTGTTTTTACTCTACAGAGGTTAGTACACTTTTCCCGCTGGACTCAACCCGAAGATTGAGACGAAGTCTTTAAGAAGAGGTCACCTACACCCAACGGCAAGCCGGTACACCTATCACATCTACATCTGCTAGCTTTACTCGGGAGAGGCTTCCTACAACGTACTCAACTAAGCCACGGGAGAGGCTTCCTACAACGTAGTCAACTAAGCCAGAGCCCATATGGCCAGCGGCTATACATGGAAGCTCCTACTCACCAACTATGTCTGATATTTTTGAGCATGGACGGCGCCCACTTATGTTCAGAGGGTAGATACCATGACGTTCCTTACTCCACCAATACCAGCCATTAGGGGTACAACATGGTCTCACCTTAGATAAGGTACGAGCCCCCAGGAAGCACTCCCTGCCCGTCCAGAGGTGCATTCTAATTAAGGTGTGCTAGTCAAGTAATTAAATCCTCACATAACTCAATGAAATCTCAAACCAATCCTGTCTACAAGTATAGCAATATATAACAAGCACGTGCTAGGTTGTCTAAGCAAACAGGATAAGATCATATGGCTACCCTACCAGGTTTGCAGCAATAATAATATAGTATAGTAATTCCTACACATGCATAGGGTGATATTTGCTACACGCATAAGTAAAAATATAGGTTGTGAAATGGTAAAATTATAACTTGCCTTGATCCTGTTCCTGATGATCACACTCTTCACAGAACGAAACGTTGCACTCCGGACAGTCTACACGATCAAACAATAATGCATTCAATACACATATAACACATAAGCAATGCAACAGTAAAAGAACCAAATGAACAGCAAGCAAACCAACTAAACAGTAGCTAAATGATAACTACAGGTCACCACGATCCCAACGCAACTGGAATCGACGAAAACGGATACACCGTATAAAAGATACGGTCCCCGGAAGTTTGAATTTAAAGCTGTACAAAATTCAAATTCGAAAAGTGAAAACTTTTGAAAACTTAGTTCAAATGGATAGGATTTTTCGTAATGGTTGCAACGCAACTGGAATTAACTAAAACGGAGCTACGGTTTAAAAGATATTGCGAAAACGGTTTCGGGGTCTTTTCTGCCAAAAAGGACTAAGTCGCGAATAAAGTTTTGCAGAAAACGCGATCGGGTCCCTAGTGTTTTGACCGGCGGTTGACCGGATCTGGACGCGTGTTTTTTTTAATACAGATCAGAACGATCTCGGCCGTCCGCGGCTGATCGGGCGGCCAGAAACAGATCCGGCCTCGGCCGGCGGCGGCAGGAGGCGACCGGCGACGCGGCGGCGCGGGGCGGCGACGGCGGCGGAGAGTGGCGGCGGCGTCTTACCGGCGATCGCCGGCGTGGATCCGTCGGCGGCGGCGCGGATTCCGGCGGCGCAGTCTCGGCGGGTAGCTGTTTCGGGCGGAAACCCTAGCGTCCGCGGGTCCGTGGGCATTTATAGACCCGCCCTGGATTTTTTTTCAAAACCGAGTCGAAACAGACTAGGCGTAAGATAATAAAAAAAACAGGACAGAGCCCAGCAGGCCAAAAATAGTTTTATAAAATTAACGGATAATTATTTTTAATTTCCGTTTTCACAAAAACTTTTAGGATAATAAAATTGAATTTTTGGCATTACCAAAATATTCAATAAAAAATTGCAACTTATTTTTAAATACTTTTAAATACTTTTCCGGCAATTAAAAAATACCGAAAAACTCCAAAAAAAAGATTTTGAAAATTTCGCGGAGCATAAATAAGTTCCCACTCAAATTTTTTTGAAGAAGTCATTTTATCTTCTCTCAAGTTGTTATTATTTTTGAATGAGAAATTATTTAAATAACTCCAATTAAAATAAACATTTCCAACTTTCCTTTATAATGAAGGAGTCATTTTACCTTCTCTCATTTTATTTTTAGTTGGATTTGTTTTAAATGATAAATTCTAAAACACCAAAATTTAATATTAGGGGAAAGTCCTTTTAATCCCCCTCATTTTAATATTCAATAAATTCCGAAAGTTTCAGATCCTAGTGAAAATCAAACATATCAAGCAAACAATCATTATTATAATTTATTTATTAACATTCCAAATTTTGAGAATTTTGGGATGTTGCAGACTACCACCCTTAAAACGAATCTCGTCCTCGAGATTCGAAAAGGCTAGAAAGAAAAGGTTAGGGTTGGGTCTTCCTTGATAGTCCATCGACCCTTCGATGAGCTAGGGTGCTATCACCCTTAAAAGGAATGTGACACGGTCTTGATGAGTCTTGCTCCATCAATGACATATTTCATAGAGATTTCACTAACTCCTTTGAGGTCTTGAATCCTTAGCAAAAGAGGAGTTTTCTGTATACTTAACCTTCATGGCTGACAGTCAGGCGCCCATACTAAGCAAATATCGGTTCCCTCATGGTGGTCATCAGGAATACTTCTATGGGATACCTGCATGAAACAGTCTTGGTTTATACTCACTTTATAACCTACTATCATTAACGATAATCTTATACAGGGGTCAAACATCGTACCATTCTATGGTTAAGGCTTATCATCGCCGTCTCTCTACCATAGTTAAGTCACTCAAGATTTACTATCCCGCATAGCAAGAACGAATAATAAGAGTAGTCTTCATGGGGGCCAATCCATTCCGCACCCAAATCATTACCCTTTATATGGCTTAGCAATTCTCGCAATCTAACACTCGGTCATCCTCACAGGCATTGCAGAAAGTTCATCTTGATCATGAACTGGGTTCACATAATTCCATTGGTTTTGCAAGCCAGACAAAATATCTATCGTTTCTTCACAACTCTTAGGTTTACGCAACCACTAAGAAACGTGTACTAGTGAACTACACCTTCCTCCAGGGCTCTTCCTTCGGCAAGATTGTGCTTGCTTGTTGTAAGATCCTGGCACATTGGGTTATCCTTGAACCCAACATTAAGTTGCATTCATCTTTATTCCGGTCTTGACTTTATCATCCATTGTAGTAGCTTCTTCGGTGTAGGATGAGGATGAGGGGGAATAGAATGTAGATAGAGACATAGAGAGAGAGGTAGAAAGAGATACCCATACAAACATCACACTAGTTTTTAAAATATAAGTTTTGATGTGTAGCTGTCGGTAAAACAAGAAATGGCAGCTCACAGAGATGATATAACGGTAGAACTTTGACTCTTCCAGGTATTCAAGTCTTCAATGTCGGTAGCTTCAGTTTTACATCGACGAAGCAATCTTCTTATCGTCGAAGCAATCTTCTTATCATCAAAGAAGTCTTCGTATCGTCGAGCCACCTGTCAACTTATTCTTCTTATTGTTGTGTCTCCTTCAGTCTTGAAGCACACTAAATAGATGGGGGTCTAAGTTAACATAAACTTATTCTACTCACGTAGAAGAAACGCAAAGCCCAACACACATCATCAATCAAAGACACAAGCAAAACCTGACAAAAAAGACATAACACATCTAGTTCATCCGCAGCAAAACATGCATCGATCCACATCTCCAACTATCATTAAAAGGTAACATCGTACACTTAGTGCACACCTACAAATATTCCATTCTCCAATTGCAAAACATAAGCTTAAATATGAAGACATCTTTGCTCCCACGTTCACGTCTTCTTCTTTCTCTTTAATCCTGGACACATGTTGGCGTAGTGTCCCTTGTTCCTGCACCAGTAACACTCAAGTTGGCTAAGGTCCTTCCTTTTCTTCCTCACGGGTGCTTCCTTGAACTCCTGGATAATCCTCTTCAGTCCTTCCTTTTGTTATTGAAGTACTTGTTGTGTCATGAGGAAAAATTGACACTAAGCGGGGTAGTGATTATTTTCTTCACACACAAAACATGTGACTTGAGCAGTGGGACATTCTTCACCCCAACTAATTTCTTCACAAGAGGGACATCCATCTTGGTGTCCTTCATGGGAGTGTCCTACTTCCCCGCAAATTTTGCAGGCTCGGGGCCTCTTACGGTTTACTGTCCTTTGCTTCGGGGTGACGAGGCGGGATCCCAACAAAATCTTTGTACATTCCCTCCATATTATGAATCCATTGCTCCACCTTTAGTTTAGTTATCGCCCCAAAAAGGCGAGTCCGACTACATACTCCATCTATTGAGCCCAAACGACAAGGGTTAGGGGCAACTAGGATACAAATAAGAAAACAATCTAGAGATAACACCAAGCACATGCACACAAACAAGAATAAGGCAAAACACCTACACAAAAACAAAATCACATAACATCAATCAATAAACTCACAAAAGTCCCACCACAAAGACAACACCTAGAGTAAGTTCATATGTGCAAGACATACGATCTCATCATACTACGCACAAATCGTTTATCTAACTTCACATAAGCAGTGGTGGTCTGAATCTAATCTTCATCCTTCTCAGCTAAGATGATCTTGAAAATCCTCTCGCAGTGTCAACAGTAATCCTTATTGAATCCATAGGATAATCCTTCTAATTCTGGTATTGGTAACTTCAATTGATCCACAAGGTTGATGAGTTACTTCTCAAAAATCATATCTTCAGCGGCATAAGCAATTCAGAGGGGTATTTACATTAAAACAAGACAAGGAGTTTAGAAAATGAATGATAGATGAGAGATACTAGTGGATAGGGTAAGTAATCAAAGAGTGGTAAAATAATTGTGTTCCTATGGCTATTTCTATCTATTTTCTATGTTCACGACCTACACTCAACACGACCTTCACTAAGAATCCAAGTCTCTGTCCATTCTGTGCTAGTCCCTGGATCAATAGCTAGTACACACTGTACATGATGTAATATCAATGATAAACCACATGTCATAAATATTACATCGAAGATCTAGTATTACAATAAAGCATACCTGCATAGCTCAAGGCTAGCTTACAAATAGGATACAATGGAAAAATAATAAAAGCTTCGTGGCGTCCATCAACTCCACCGGCACAGTTGAGTATAGACATCGTAACCCTATATCGCATCACTTACTCGTCGTATATAATCCTGCAACACCAAAGGTTACAGCCCGACAACGGGTCAGTACATCTGATTTGTACGACAAGTCACACGAAAAAGGATATAACAGACCTACATCTACATGCAAGGTATGTCAAAGGAAGGCTTATGGTTTTATTTTGCAGAAAGCTGAATTTTCCCAATCTACCTAAGTCAAATTTTAATTTGTCTTACTACCTCTAAGGTTGAACTGGGCTACACCAGTACCAACCCAAACCCTTTATTAAACCTTTCCCACTTAAGTTTTATTAAGGTGAGTCATCTGTTAAGATCTTCCAGTAACATTAATTTCTAGTAGCACAAGGTTGTCCATAACCGGGGACACAGCTAATCATGATTAGTTTTTACTCTCCAGAGGTTAGTACACTTTTCCCGCTGGACTCAACCCGAAGATTGAGACGAAGTATTTTAGAAGAGGTCACCTACACCCAACGGCAAGCCGGTACACCTATCACATCTACATCTGCTAGCTTTACACGGGAGAGGCTTCCTACAACGTACTCAACTAAGCCACGGGAGAGGCTTCCTTCAACGTACTCAACTAAGCCAGAGCCCATATAGCTAGCGGCTGTACATGGAAGCTCCTGGTCACCAAGTATGTCTGATCTTTTTGAGCCTGGACGGCGCCCACTTACGTTAAAAGGGTAGATACCATGACGTTCCTTACTCCACCAATACCAGCCATTAGGGGTACAACCTGGTCTCACCTTAGATAAGGTATGAGCCCCCAGGAAGCACTCCCTTCCCGTCCAGAGGTGTATTCTAATTAAGGTGTGCTAGTCAAGTAATTAAGTCGTCACATAACTCAATGAAATCTCAAAACAATCCCGTCTACAAGAATAACAATATGTAACAAGCACGTGCTAGGTTGTCTACGCAAAAAGAATAATATCATATGGCTACCCTACCAAGATTGCAGCAATAATAATATAGTATAGTAATTCCTACACATGCATTGGGTGATATTTTCTACATGATAAGTAAAAATATAGGTTGTGCAATGGTCAAAGTATGACTTGCCTTAATCCTGTTCCTAACGATCACACTCTTCACAGAACGAAACGTTGCACTCCGGAACGTCTACACGATCAAACAATAATGCATTCAATACACATATAACACAGATGCAATGCAACAGTAAAAGAACCAAATGAACAGCAATAAAACTAACTAAACAGTAGCTAAACGATAACTACAAGTCACCACGATCCCAAAGCAACTGGAATCGACGAAAACGGATACACCGTATAAAAGATACGGTCACCGGAAGTTTGAATTTAAATCTGTACAAAATTCAAATTCTAAAAGTGAAAACTTTTGAAATCTTAGGTCTAATGGATAGGATTTTTTGTAACGGTCGCAAAGCAACTGGAATTAACTAAAACGGAGCTACAGTTTAAAAGATATTGCGAAAACGGTTTCGCGGTCTTTTCTGCCAAAACGAACTAACTCGCGAATAACGTTTTTAAGAAAACGCGATCGGGTCCCTAGGGTTCTGACCGGTGGTTGATCGGATCTGGGCGCGTTTTTTTTAATATAGATCAAACGATCTCTGCCGTGTGTGGCCGATCGGGCGGCTAGAAACAGATCCGGCCTCGGTCGGCGGCGGCCGGCTGCGGCGGCGGAGGGTGGCGGCGGCGGCTTACCGGCGTTCGCTGGCGTGGATTCGTCGGCGGCGGCGGCGCGGATTCCGTCGGCGGGCGGCGCAGTCTCGGAGGGTGCCGGGTTTCGGGCGGAAACCCTAGCGCCCGCAGGCATTTATAGACCCACCCCGGATTTTTTTTCAAAACCGAGTCGAAACCGACTAGGCGTAAGATAATTAAAAAACAAGGACAGGGCCCAGCAGGCCCAAATCAGTTTTATAAAATTAACGGATAATTATTTTTAATTTCCGTTTTCATCAAAACTTTTAAAAGAATAAAACTAAAATTTTGGCATTACCAAAATATTCAATAAAAAATGCAACTTATTTTTAAATACTTTTCCGGCAATTTAAAATACCGAAAAACTCCAAAAAAAGATTTTAAAAATTTCCCGGAGCATAAATAAGTTCCCACTCCATTTTTTATCTTCTCTCAAGTTGTTATTATTTTTGAATGGGAAATTATTTAAATTACTCCAATTAAAATAAAATCACATTAAAACATTTCCAACTTTCTTTTATAATGAAGGAGTCATTTTACCTTCTCTCATTTTATTTTTAGTTGGATTTGTTTTAAATGATAAATTCTAAAACACCAAAATTGAATATTAGGGGAAAATCCTTTTATTCCCCCTCATTTTAATATTCAATAAACTCTGAAAGTTTCAGATCCTTGTGAAACTCAAATATATCAAGCAAACAATCATTATTATAATTTATTTATTAACATTCCAAATTTGAAAAAAATTCGGATTTTATAGGATTAATCCCTCTATTTAATTAAACAGAGAGGGGGTTAGGGGCTAGGGGGCCACCTGTCATCGGCTATTAGGGGGGATAAGTGGTTAACCACCGTGCCACGTCGGCTTCGCCGGCAGCGACGTCCCGACATGGCGGTGTCCTCGCCGGAGTTGCGATTTGTCCACGGCACCAAACTGCTCCCCGTGCTCTTCCGCATCACGTGCGCTATGCAGGGGTCACCGGGGAGGCCGTGCGCGACGACAGCTTCAACATCAACGGCAACCGGAGCTCTGGAAGACGACGGTGGCGATTCTGTGCACGGGAAGAGCTGGGGTTGGAGGGTAAATGAGCGCGATCTCACCTTGAGTGTGATGGAGGGGTTGAGGAGGCCGGAGGGAGCGAGATGGCGGCGTATTTCCGGCAATGGCGCACGGCGGACGTGGGGAAGAAATCGACGCGGGCGACATCTTCAGAGGGCTTCGGCTCGGGATCTTCTGCGTGGAGGCGCTGGCAGTCGCGGCGGAGATCGTGGACATATCGTGCCGGCTTGGGAAGGCCAGTGGCCATGCGGGCGCACAACGGTGCTCTCCGGCATGCTTCGGGCGGCAACCAAATCGGGCCAGGTAGAGCGGGAAGTTGAGCGGCGAGAGGGGGATATGGATGGGGGTGACCAGGGGGTCCTCCTGGACACATTGTCGTCGTCGGGAAGGCAGGAAGGTTGCCGTGGTGGCATCGGCGGCCGCGGCATGGTCGCCACGCACCTGCCTGCACGCCTTCCTGTGGAAGACGACCGGGGTAAGGTGGGCCTGGGCTGTGGGGGGTCTAGTTGGGCCCAAGGCCTGGTAGGGTGGGCTGGGTTTTCCTTTTTCTTTTTCTCTGTTTTTGTTTTCTGTTTTTCCTTTTCTGTTCTTTGTTTTGCTTTGGAATAAATAACAAAGCATTTTATAAAATACCCAAAACTTTTATGTGACCTTACATAACATGTAGCTAGCCACTCACAAGTTTTAGATAATTTTAAAATTCAAACAATTTGAATTTCAAATCAAATTGGGGTTTAATTTAATTTCCAAGGCACTTATAATATTTTTGAAAAATCAGTGAGCCTTGAGTGGGACCCACTCCACTTTATATGTGAACTCACTTATTTCTAGGAATTTTCGAAAATATCGAAGTGATTTTTCGAGAAACTTTTTATCTGGCCATGTGAATTAAATTCAATTAGGGCATCTGCTTTCCCCATTTCAAATTTCTTTTAAAAAATTTACATGCTGCAAAGGAGCACTCAAACCCTAGCACATACCAAAGTTGGGGTTGTGACAGTTAATGCTTTGTTCTGGTGCTCTTTGATAGGAGCACCTTAATCAGCATAAGTTCCTTTTGGCCCCATTCGTAGCGGGAGGGTAGGACAAAAGATGTTGTGCAAAGTTCTTATTGCAAGCACGCACAACTACCTTGGGATACATGCCTAATGTTTGATATTGCCTAGATGATCCTTGATTTTTTGTGTTCCATGCCCCATGTTAGAATCTATTACGTGTTCACTCTCATTCAAGCAGCACCCAACCATCCATCTCCCTAGCCTATAGTGTTTCAATCCTGCTGGTTACTAGTTGTTTACTTTTTCTATTTTACTTTCGCTGTTTCACCGCCACTATTTCCGTTTCCACCATCACTTCTATGTCACCGTTGCTACTAATACTTCGTTGCAAGCAATTGTATTTTAGGTGTGGTTGAATTGAAAACTCAACTGTTAAAGCTTGTGAGTATCCTTTGGCTCCCCTTGTGTCGAATCTATAAATTGGGTTATTCTTACCCGCGAAGACTATCTCGATCCCCTACACTTGTGGGTCATCAAGGACTGTTTTCTGGCACCGTTGTCGGGGAACATAGCTTTATTTACAAGTCTACTTGAAGTATTCTGCTTGTTGCACCTTATCCCCTATGGGTAAGAAAGGAGACCCCAAAGTTTCGATCTTAGAATCCCGTACAAGAAAAGGTACTGTTCTGAGCACTAGTGCTACAATTGATTCACCTTCAGTTATAAGTAAGTTTGCTTCACCACCACCACATGCTACTTCTGCTGAGTCTGGTAATATGTCCGACACTTTTGATGATGCTACTACTACCCTTGATGATATTGGTTCACTTGGTTACTTTCTTGAGACACAGATTGTTGTTGGTGCCAAACAAATCTCGAATTGAAATTCCTATTACTCGCTACCCTGTTGGTGGAACTTATGATTATCCAGACCAGAGTGGCCTCAAGTATAGACTCCTTGAGGATGATTATATTGTGCTTGATGATAATTTATGTAGGGAACTCAGAGATTATGATGACTCTGATCCCGATACTATGAAGAAGTTGCTTGCAAAGCATTCTATGAAGAACAATTTCTCTCCTGATCCTCAATTTGCTACATCTCCTATATGCATCAATGATCCTGATTTTGATTTCTCTGTTGATCTTTCACTTATATCTACAGTTGAATCTGACCCCTTTTATGGCGGAGAAAATGATGATGCTATTGCACACCTGGCCAAATTCACTGAGTTGGGTGGCTTTTTTACTACCGATGAAAACATACGATTTTTTTATGTGACTAAGCTTCTTCCTTTCTCTTTGAAGGAGGATGATAAAGCATGGTATGATGCACTGCCATGTGGTTCCGTTAAGATTCATCAGGACTTGGCTCAATCTTTTGTTGATAAGTACTTTCCTGATCACATGCAACATGCTGCTTTACATAGAATTTATAACATTAAACAGTTGCAGGTTGAGCACCTCCCTAAAGCTTGGGGGAGCTATTGTAGAATGATCAAGGCTAGACCGGGACATGGAGTTCCTAAGAACTACTTAGTTGATATATTTTATGTTGGTGTAACCGATGAATCTAGATCCTATTTGGATAGTTGTGCTGGTTGTGTTTTCACGGAAAGAACACCGGACGATGCAGAAGAATTGATGGGTAATATTGCCAAGAACCATGAAGATTGGTCTATCCCTGAACCACCTCCACCACCAAAGAAGAGGGGCATGCTTATCCTAATCCCTAAAGATATGCAAGGAGCACAGAAGTCTATAAAAGATAAAGGTATTAAAGCTGAAGACTTGAAGAATCTACCTCCTATTGAGAAGTTGCGTGAGCCTACTACTGACCCTCCTATGGTAGAGGTACACTCTCTTTTAGATTTCAATGCAAGTGACGTCCCTCGAGGTAAGCCTCCTGATGAATGTTTAGATGAGCTTGATAATTTTATTATGAGGCAAAGTAACTTTAATGAGAGGATACAAAGTCAGTCGCATGATAATTCCCTTGCTATCAAAATTTTGCTTGATGTTCTAAGTAGAACAGTTAATGATGTTAAATGTCTTGTGAAGAATTTTCATATGGTTCAAACTCAGCTTGAACAAATTTCTAATGTGCAAAAAGATTTTCTTGCTAACAATGCCAAACAAGATCATTTACAGGCTTACGGTATATACACTCGGGGTGGAACACACACCCAGGACCCTCTCTATCCAGAGGGGCATCCAAAGAGAATCGAGAAAGATTATCAAGTGCATGAAGAAGAAATTGTTAACTCTTCGAAGAAGAAGAAGAAGAAGAAGAAGAAGAATCACAAGGAAGATGACAATTCCAATGATCCTATTGCAAGTGAAGAGCATGTTTTTGATCCAAATAGAATATCTACCTCTGATGCTAAGACTAAAGACGGTGCTAAGCCTGAAAAAGATAATGAAAAGAATGATCCACCTGAAGTTCGAGAAGAAGAAGCACCCGACAAACATAAAAAATACAATAGAGAAAACTTCATCGCAAGAAGACATGGGAAGGAAAAAGAACCATGGGTACAGAAACCCATGACCTTTCCAGGTAAGGCTCTCAAAACCAAAGAAGAAGAGCACTACAATAAGTTTTGTGAGTGGATGAAACCTCTTTTTCTTCAAATTCCTTTGACTAATGCTATTAAGTTACCTCCTTACTCGAGATATATGAAAGATATTGTTACTAAAAAAAGAAAACTAACTAATGAGGCAATATCTACTATGCTTGCTAACTACTCTTTCAGTGGAAAGATTCCTGAGAAGCTTGGTGATCCAGGTATACCCACCATTCCTTGCTCCATAAAGAATAATTACGTCAAAACTGCTTTATGTGATGTTGGTGCAGGAGTGAGTGTTATGCCTTTCTCTCTTTACACGAGGCTTTGTTTAGAGAAACTAATCCCTACAGATATCTCTCTTCAAATGGCTGACAAGTCAAAGGCCGTTCAGATTGGTATTTGTGAAGATGTTCCTGTTGAAGTTGCTAATTACTTAATCCTTACTGATTTTGTTGTGCTTGACATGCCCGAGGATGGGAGCATGTCCATTATTCTTGGTAGTCCTTTTCTTAACACTGCAGATGCTATCATTGATTGCAATAAAGGAAAGATCACCTTCAACGTGAATGATAACAAACACACGGTGTATTTTCCGAAGAAGATCGACAAAAGGCATGGCCTTAACTCTTTAGAGGATATCGAGACCGTGAAGATTGGAGATTGGGATTTTCCTCTACGAGTGCATCACAAATGCAAAATCATTATGGTGGGGACAATGCCCATTAAAGTAAAGGTACAATGATCACTCTATAAGAGGTGAGACTTTCTACTCTATATATCACCAGTTTGTTGGTAAGACTTGATCAACCTTGCTAGCTAGCATGTTTTATATGGGTAAAAAGTGGAGCTTGTTATGTTCCCATTATCCTTGTTGTACCAAAGTTTAATGTTTTTGAAGCTTCACATTTCTAACCAGTGTTTCAAGTTTCCCGGAAGTTTTTTAGCTTTTGGAACTTCGAAAAAATTTCAACAGTGAAGTTGTCAGAAAAATTCCGCAAGAATAAAAATCAATTTTTGTACAGAAAAAGGGACCAGGTGGCGTGGACTAGCCCCTGGCCGCGCCCACAGGGCGCCTGGGACCCCCTAGGCCAGCCACCAGGTAAGTCTTCCTCCTCTATCTTTCTTTCTCCCCAAAAACATGAGTTCTTTAGCTGGAACCGGAGTTTTTGCTGATCTGTGACCGGACCTTCGATCTCTCTCTACATCCCATTTTTTGAGCTGAAATTTTGAGCAAAAACTCCCTGGTATGTGACTCCTCCACCCCTCCAGTTAGATTTTTATTGGTGGCTTCATTAGTGAGTATTTAGTAGTTCTTGTTGCTGTTCTTATGAGCCGAGATGCATGAGTAGAAATTTATTTTGCAAGTTTTGATGCAAGTTTATGCCTTGGGGAAGTGAGTAGAGAAGTTTGCCTCAACTCATTTTTCTTAAATCTTTGTTTTTGTAATTTTTCAAAAATTTCAGAAATGAGTTTGCTAGGGAAATGGCTTGGGAAGAAGAAGCCCGAGCGTACCGACCGAGTTACTAGAGCTTCAGTGAGACGCACCCAAAATCGAGCCGTGTACATTAATCATACACGCAAGGTACACAATCGAGATCAGGGACTCACGGTGAGATATCACAACACAACTCTACAAATAAAATAATACAAGCTGTATGATACAAGCCAGGGGCCACGAGGGCTCGAATACAACAACTCGAGAGCACAAAGTTAGCGGAAGCAATAGTATCTGAGTACAGACACAAGAATACAAGTTTGCCTTAAGAAGGCTAGGACACAATCAACAACGATCGAAAAAGCGAGGCCTCCTGCCTAGGAACCTCCAAACTACTCCTGGTCGTCGGGGATCTCCATGTCGTAGAAGCCATCGAGGATCTTCACGTTGCTGTGGTCGGCATCGGGGATCTCCTGCTCCTAGTATACAAGGTTCCAACATTGACTGCAGCGGTCGATCAGGAAAAACCAAAAGGGGGAAATAAAGCAAGGGTGAGTATCTAGCATACCCGTGAGTCTTACGTCCGCTACTAAGCATTTATGCATTTGTATCAAATGGAAAGGGGAGGTTGTATATAGTGGACTGAAGGGTAGAAAGGCAGAATAAGGATGAGAAGCTAGGCCTATCGAAGACTAGCATCTTCCGACGGTTCTTGCAGCATGAGGAGAGGATAGCCAAGAGTTCAATAACATGAATGTAATAACAATGCAGCAGAAGTTGCTGCAGCATTGTACAATAGTAAGTTGTAATAATTAACAATTATATAGGCCTCCGAGTTCCCTTCCTCGACTCCTTGCGAGGAAGAGAAACCAGAACCAACAATTTAATAGTAGTAGTTTTTCGTAGTAGGCACTGGCTTCAGCATAAAGCGTCCTTTTACCATGGACACGGCTACTCGAATAGATTAATCTACCCTGCAGGGGTGCACTGGTGTCATACTACACACTCGGATCTCCAGGGTGACGTACACCTTGTTAGGGAACACCCCACCGAGGCTATCTGACATGCTGAGGCCCATCCTAGGGCTCATCAGAGAGGTCCCTGCCAGTCTACAGCCCTAAGGGCAAGGGGGTCATGGGCCTATCACCCCTTTCTCTCCGGGTCGTTGCGAGGACGGTGAATTCCAGCGCCACCAGCGCGATCCGACCGTGCCGCGATGCTGAACTAGTCGTCTTTCAGAGCTTTCGAACGAGACCACAATGCGAAGGGCCCACACCGTAATCCCACATGAAGGTAGTGCGTATAGGCGTTTGCGGCCTCTCAAGTCATCCACCTTAACCATTAAGAATTTTATTATTATCTTTCGGGACATCCGTTATCGTTGCCCCTTTCTGGGTGAGTCGAGGACAACGACAGCAGCTAGGACCACTAGTACATCGGTGCCTACCCTTTGGTCCCACCAACTCTTGCGGTTACCAACAAGGTGAATCGTCTCCTTACCTTATCTCGCGTGTGCTCTTGGAAGGGCTCGACTTTCGTACTACAGGATATCTCACGGCCAGCGAGCAAGGACCAGGCCCATGATGGAATCAGCCTGTCCTGCCGGCCCGATACAATCCCTGCGCGGGCACCGTTGGGTCACCCTACTCCTTACCTTTAAGGACACCAGTTTATTCGAGTGCCTACCATCAAGTGAAACCATCGATGGTACACTTGAAGAGGTTCGACCGAGACATCATCGGAATGAACTAAAGAGGAATATCCTCATATCATCCTGGTGGTGCTAAGCTACCGAGCCGGCGACGAGAGTTAAATACGAGTCCATCCACTTGTAAGTCAAACTTGATGCGACTCGGAGAGTCTCACCTTTGTAGGTTCCATTGGGCGTCTGCTTTGTACCGTAGCTGTTGCAGTTATAATATTTTGTAATCCGAGTTCACTGACTAGAGTGATCACGGCCCGCTCTTCTAAACCTAGCTAACAATGCGCAAGGTTCACTGCTGAATATTATATATATTTATAAGGCAGCATAGGACAAAGGAGGGTACATCATGGGGCGACAAAAACAGGCTATGCAATTGAATAGGATTGTAACGTAGCAGTTGCAGCAATGCCTAGTGCAAGAAAAGTACGAAAAGATAGGCGATATCTGGGGAAGGAGAATGGCTCTGATTTCCTGGAAGTTCGGTAGTAGGGGTACGGTCGTCGATGAAGTGATCGTACTCGGCAACGGTGTAGTCGGCGGCATCAACGGGGTCTGTCGGAGAATAAAGGGGGAAGAAACAATAAATACACAACAATAATAACAATAAAAATTCAAGACATGGTAATACGTTGTACACGATGTTCTAATTCACTGTTAAGTATTTTAGGCGGAGCGGGAATTCATCCGGGGATGTCTCATCAATACCAGCGGATTACCGGACAGATGATCCCGAGGAGGACGGTTCCATGTCTGCAGTGTTGGAGACATCTTACTGACATGTGGATAGTGTATCCGTGTTAGTTGATCCATTCTGAACAACTTTCATGTTCAGAACAATTTCATCCAAAAAAATTTACCAGATCTGATCGTCTGACATATAGATGAACCGAAGGAGAAATGTTCCACGGTCGGTACATTAGTGGGGGGTGGTGGACATACGGGTAGCGTATTATTATTCATGGTATTTTTCTGAGAAACTTTCATGCAAAAATTATTTTCATCTGACATATGGTTTAAAAGATATTAATTTATATTAATTAAATGCTTTTCAAATTTACTGAAATTATTTGTAATATTAAATCCAACATTATCCACAATAGTGGGGTTGACTAGTCAACTCTAACAGGTGGGACACTAATGTCATTGACTGGCTCTAATAAATAATCTATTTAGTCAAATAGTGCAAGTGGTGCCACTTTTCATCCTGCCATCTATGAAAATCTGAATTTGCTAAGTCTGGGATCCTTGTTGCTAAACAACATTTAGCCGTTTTCGAGAGCCTATGGTTTGATGTTCTGCTCAACCGGACGATTTAATTCCATATATGAAATTTAACAGTTTTCTGTGATCTACAATCCGGTACGGATGGCAAATTTATTAGAGTTCATTAACTTAATTAAAACTTGGTATGAAAGGTGCTACTCGAGGTTAATTCCAGATATTGTTAAAATATGCAAAGTTTGCTAGATAATTACTATTGATCTATAGCTCAAATGAAGATGTTTCCAACACATGTTTTGCTCTATATTATGGGCACTTTCATGCAAACCTCCATGTTGCCATGGCAAAGGCATGTAGCATGTATAATACTCGTTCTAACTTAGAAATGGTGGTGTATGTATTTTTCTGTCCATAGAAATCCGCTTTTTGTGATTTTCATAGCATTAAATCCTTGCATCATCTGAAATTGGTCCAATGGAACAATTTGAAGCTGGTTAAGAGTACTCTCTGCATATATTAACTTTGGCTAAATTAGGACTAGTTTGTTTCCGGTTTGGCTGATGTTTTGACGGCTAGTTTCAAGTATCAGCAGCAAGTAGCAGAACAACATTCAGTGTAGTAGGAGTACAATAGCAACAAGTAGCAACTTGAGCAACACAAAGAAGTGCATCAGGGTCATCCCTGTTGTGCCCACGACGGCGGCTAATGGCGGCGGCGACGAGCAGTAGTTGGCGTAGCCTCGCTAAGTAGCACACACCACACACGTACACACGCTGTACACACACGTCATGCACGGCCTTGGCCATTGCGAGGGAAGCTCACAGGGGAGGGGGGCGTCGCGGCTGGGCGGCAGTGTTGAGCAGGCGCAGCACGACGAGGATGAGGAGGGAACCATGCCGACGCCACACTTCGCCGGGGTTGCTCCACGGAGCCATCCCACCGGAGACTGTGGGCACCAAGAGGCGGCCGGAGCAGGAGCCACTCGGGACGAGCGCAGGACCGCGGACAGCGTCGAGGAGGAGCACCACCCGCTCCAGTGATGGCCAAGGGAGGCCACCAGAGCATATCGACGACCTCAACCCCGTGCACCATCGAAACCCTAGCGGGAGGAAAACAAGGGGGCGACCATCGGAGGCAGAGCGAAGCAGATCGGCGCGACCAGGCGATGCGGCGTCGTGGGTCGGGGTCTTGGGCGCCAGCACGACGGCTGGCGGCGACCGGGATCGAACGGCGCAGCGGTGGCGAGCGCACATGCAGAAAGGGGATCGAGAGAAAAGATCGAGGGAGAGAGAGCTGAGCGAGAGAGATGGGTCGGCTCGGGTCGTGTCGTTTAGGTCTAGGGGGCCAGGGGGCAAGGTGGGCTGGGCCTAGTGGAATTTCGCCCTGAGCGAAACTTAACAATTCTTTTTTTTGTTTTACATTCATGTTTTATTTTATTTTGCCAACAAACGTTTTTTTGTAAAATATGAATCTTATCCCATAATTCGTGTTGTCCATTATGGCAATGCCACAAAAAGTTTGGGCACCAACAAAATTCATTTAGAATTTCATTCAATTATTAATCAATCAAATGGGGCTATTTTGGTTCTGTTTTGGTTTGTTTGAAATATTTAATCATTCAATAATTTAGCACTGCTATATTATTATGGTCCACTAATTATTTTCAAGTTTTAGAAAATGTCAACACAATTTTTGGCTCAACTTTATTTCGCAACTTTGTTTTGAAATTTTATTTGAGATGGATTTTCAATAAGGCATGATAAAGGGTGAACATGGCTTGGCCATCACAGTGACTTGGCATTAATCAAAGTGATTACTATTGCATAACACCGAGGGTGTTACATTCAGCTTCATCATCAACTACTAGGGTGAGATACAAAGATGATGTTGTGCCCCTCGAGTTGTTAGACGAGACAAGTCCGGCACGTGCAATAACATATCCGTGCCAAGTTTTCCTTGAAGCTACAGGTACCAAGGAGGAGTTTGACAACCTTTGTGCTAATGCAGGTTTGACACGGCTTGCAACATGCCGTGTGGCTTAGTATCGCAAACTCACCTCCTATTTTATTAATAGCTTTAGATATAATCATGATGCTGCTATTGTTGAGTGTAGAATTTACAATGATCTTTTGACCATGTCTTTGGCAAGATTTTGTGAAATAATAGGTGTGCCGAGCGAGCAAAGATGAACTCTCAGCCCACCGAGCTCAGGACTCTCTTCAGCTCTCTTTGCAGCCAGGACACGAAGGATATCCAACGTTCGAAGATTTCGAGCATCTTGTTTCCCCATCTCAGGTTTTTCGCATATTTTATTGCTAGAGGGGTGTTAGCTCGTGACAACACACTACTAGGAAAATGCTACTAGTAGCGCCCCTTAAATGGCTACTAGTAGCGCACGGTGGCGCGCTACTACTAGCACGCTATAGCTAACTTTTAGTAGTAGCGCGTGTTTGCGCGCGCTACTACTAGTTGTTATAGCAGTAGCATACCTCTTGTTCACGCGCTACTCTTAAATAGCAGCAGCGCCCTCTTTATTCATGCGCTACTACTATTAATTTCAAAAAACAAAAAAAATCTCGTCTGTGTCCATGCTCCGGCAGTCACGCCGGTTGCCACGGGGCAGGGTGGGGACGACGGCCGATCTGCAGGGCAGTGAGGAGGAGGTCACCGTGAGGAGGATGTCGTCGTCGGAGGAGCACCGTGAGGAGGAGGAGGTCGTCGGAGTAGGAGCACCGTGAGGAGGAGGAGGTCGCCGGAGGTGGAGCACCGTGAGGAGGAGGAGGTCGCCGGAGGAGGAGCACCATGAGGAGGAGGTCTCCCGGAGAGGAGATGGAGTGGAGGAGTTCGCCGGAGGAGGAGCACCATGAGGAGGAGGAGGAGGTCGCGGAGAGGAGGAGATGGAGTGGAGGAGAGGAGGACATGGAGTGTGAGGAGAGGAGGTGAAAATGCGTGGTGGGGGTTTTGTTGGCTTGCCATGTCACTGATCCGCGAGAGCAGGGCTAGACCAATAGGAAACTTCCACATCAGACCTAGCAGTAGCGCCCCTCTTGTATAGGCGCTACTGTTAAGTAGAAGTAGCGCCCCTCTTGTACAAGCACTACTGTTAAGTTTTTTCAAATTTTTGGCCTCTAGATATTAAAAGCATCGTAACTTTTTTCTGTTATGTTTTTAAGGATTCTAAAAATGTAAAAAGCTTTTTCATCGGAGTTCGTATGCAAAAGTTATGCCCATTTTACAAATTCTAGAGAGGTTTTGCAAAAAATGTCAAAATTCATATTTTTTCCATTTCCCTAACAACTAGACCACATTCACATGGGAATCTCATTTTATTTTATTTTTTTGACATTTCCATCATTTCCTTTTATTTTTTTAAACTAAAAAGGCTGTCCACGTGGGGGGGGTGTGCATTTGGTGAACTATGAACTTAGCATTAGCGTCCCTCTTGTACAAGCGCTACTAGTATGGCATGTCCTAGAGGGTGCAGTGAAGACCACTTAGTATCAGCGTGGGTTTATATCGCGCGCTACTACTATCAACGTAGCAGTAGCGCCCCTCTTGTACATGGCGCTACTGTTAAGTAGTAGTAGCGCCCCTTTTATACAGGCACTACTACTAAAGGCCTAGCATTAGCGCCCCTCTTGTGCAGGGCGCTACTGCTAATAATTAGCCGTAGCGCCCCTTATTTGGGGGCGCTACTGTTAAGCCTCTACCTATAAGCTTTTTCCTAGTAGTGACACGAGCAACAGTTATTCGCTGGATACTGCTATCCTGGCCAACGCCTTCTCAGGGGAAAGTAAGTATAATGTGGGTGCCTTGATTTCTCTCCGCCTTACTGCTAATGGCAACAAGGGAGATCTATTTGGTGGCCTTTATGCCACACTTATTCTTGAGTCTTTTGGGCGCACTGCACATCCTGACGATGAGCCTTTTTCTTTTGTGAGCCTCGACCTTGCTGCCATGAAGAGGCATGAGTTTGTTACCAGGACTTCCGAGTTTGGTAACCATAATTATATTCTAAGTTTTGTACTGACCACTATTCGAGAGAGCCGTCTAGTTGCACCTCTTTTGTTTTATTATACCCGCAGGAACGGATGGTCCTGCAACGCTATCCAGTTCGATGAGTTCGTGGCCCAGCAGCAGTTTCATAACCCCACGGAGGGGGTTGTGGCCAATGAGGAGGAGCACGTGGATTTTTCGCCTTTCCAGGGGAGCCCCTTACACAGTGGGGTGAAGGGTCTTCTTTTTCTTGGAGCGTGGAGCCTTCTTCGTGGGAGGATCCCAGTACTTCAGTCTACGCACCTGAAGCCCCGAACGACCCGTGGACGCACCAGTACTACCCTGGAGCTGGAGGCTCCAGGGGACCGTAGTAGTCGATCCCAACTTAGGCGAGAAGCCTATGCTTGGGGGAGTACATGCTCTTCTCCCCTTTCCGTTGTACTTTCCATTTTATGGTGTCCGCTTTGACATTTTCGAAGTTTTTTCTTGTTCCTCTTTGTCTCTCTTAATTTCCAAAAACAACAAAAAGATTTCTCCTTTCTTTTGCTTTCGTTTAACCTTTGAAAAACCCAAAAAGATTTCCTTTCTCTCGTTAGTTTGCTTTGTTTGCAGAGTTCAGCTCGAGTCCGTGATGGCATTTGCACTTGATTATGTTTTCTTGCGTTCGATCGCACAAGTGAAAAGGCAGTAATGACGAAGACTGACGGAAGGGATGCAACAAGGAAAGCCGGTATGAACTTTTTTTTTACTTTTGTACATATGCATGTACTTATGAATTAGGGACCAAATTGTAGCGGCATAGTGCTATGTTTACAATGCTTTCCCAGTGGTTCATGCTTTCTTTGTGGGAAGTCTCAAATAGCTAGAGTACATAATGTGCTGTTGAAATGATTTACATGCATTGCATTGTTCATGGACTGGCATATTGAAGTGGTATTTCCCTTCGGAGAATTCTTGGATTGACTTTTCACATGCTTACACATGTCTTTGCTTCTAGCCATGGGTTTTCAACCTTTCCATCAAAAGCCATGGTTCGAGAGTTTCCACCTTCTTTCTTCAAAGCAACATCTATTGAGAGCATAATTATTATTCTGAGTGTAATGCGCATTGTCCCAAAGTACCACATTGTCTTCTGCATGATTGTGATATTACTGGTTCTAAAATTCTTAGTTCTAGTCTCCTTTGAAACTCCGGAGGAGCTTCTACATTTATGTTTTTCTTCACTCATGGACGCTAGCGAGGTACCCCTCTAGTATGTTCAAGCTATGTGCATTGTGATCCTGTCTTGATTTTCAGTACCATATTATTTACTCTTGGTTGTTTGTGATTGATCACATGAAAGAAGGATTGCTTCGTCCATTGTCCTTGTAGCATTGTTCCAATACTTGCTAAACTCTTTCGTAGTACATGCTTATATACATCTAATGAAGCAAAAGAGTTTGTCAAAGTTTTCTTTGTCACGTCCAGTTCGCTGAACTGAATTGCTTGAGGAAAAGCAATATGCTAAACTTGGGGGAGTTGATACGTCTCAAACGTATCTACTTTTTCAAACACTTTTTCTATTGTTTTGGCCTCATTCTTGCATGATTTGAACGAAACTAAATCAGACTGACGCTATTTTCAGCAAAGCTGCCTGTATGGTTTTCTTGTGAGCAGGATTATGGATTTTTAGGTACCTCGGAAAATTCCCAGAAAAGTTACAGAAAATTCACGCACCCGAAGGAGTCCTGGGCTTGAATATGGGCCTGAGGGGAGAAAGGGGGAACCCAGGCGCCCTTCTGGCGTGGCCTCCCCCTGGCCGCGCTGGTAAGCCACCTGGGTGGGTCCCACGCCCTCTGGTGACATACCTTGTCCCCTATTTTTACGCATCGCGAGAAAACCTCAGAACGGAAGTGGTTTTCCAAATTCTCATTGCGGAGCCGCCGCCACGCTCTGTTCTTCTTTGGGAGGACAAATCTGGAGGTTGTTTTGTCCTCCGGTGAGGGGAGATCATCGCCATCATCAGCACCATCGTCACTCCATCATCCCTCCATGCCGGGACCCGAAATATGCATATGTAATTCCTGTTATAACACAATCATATGGGGAGCCGAGAGCCATACCCACTTGTCTAAGCAGACAAGGCCAAGCACAGAACACTCTCGGAAAGCATCGAACATGAGGGGTATCCCATTCAGGCCCGGATGATCATCTGAGATGGATCCTCATCGTCCGCTCACAAGTCTAAATGCTTATGGGTGGTGAAATCCCATACTCATAGACAAGTCGCCTCAACCATATTATCGATTGAATCATAGCACTTACATAAACAGACTCCAGCCCGATCACCTAGTCGGGATCACGGGCGGGCTCAATCATACTACAAAGTGTGCCACGTGACAGAGTCACGAGAAATCGCATCGCGATTCCCCAAGCTACGCACATCTAAGGGCCACTTGGTGTATAAAAGACCGCCGGCAAGAACACAACTAAGTTATCGAAAACCCATACTAAGACATGCATGTTATAATCATACACGCAGAACACATATCTAGTATGAACAGCAGGTATCATCACATAACTCTACAAATAACTACTTTATTGACTTACACATAGAGCATACAAAGATCACATGTCTGTGATCAACATTACATCATACAACGGAAGAAAATTAGGTCTGAGTACAGACATGTTTAACAAATGGCTTAGAGAAGCCTTGTTCAACAAACATGCCCTTCCATGAGGGACCAGACTGCTGTCTGGAACTATACTACCAAGGTCAACGTCGAGCTTCACGAAGGTGACTCCATCGGGGTCCGGGTTCTCATCTAAAACATAGAATAAGCAAATGTGTGTACAAAGACGTACTCAGCAAGACTTACATCAGAACTATACTACTCATTCTCAAGTTTCAAGGTAAAGGGAGGTGGGTTTTCAACATGCAGAAGTGCCAGCTTTGACTTGGCTAGTCCTGAACTACGAGTACCAGACTTTAGGTAAGAAGCGTACACGAGTCCACTACCAAGTCTCCAACCAATACACCACTATGGTTACTTCCTCGACTTCCCCACGAGGAAGCACGCCATAACACTCACGCTTATCTTGCGAGTTTTAGATTATCCATTCAAGTTGTCTAATAATCAGGTACAGGTTCAAAGTAGTCCATGACCGCGGACGCGGCTATTCGAATAGTTTCTTAACCCTGCAGGGGTGTACCGCTACACACACATGACCATCAGTTACCGCCAAGTACTCGTCACCATTCAAGGGGTGCCGGCGAGGATGTTCACCATGATACTTACCTCACGGCATCGTTATAGTCCAAGGAGTCAACTGTCTGAGTTCCAAACCCAATTGGAATTCCGGCCGAGCTTCCAGTCAGGACTCAAACCATGTAGGCACGACTGGCAAGCCCACCTCGACGGATGGTTCTCCACTTGACAAGCCATGTTCTACAAGCCCTACCATGAATGGCACATTTCATTTCCTTTATCTTTCTATGCATATGCCGAATGGAAAACCCGAACTAGGTGTGACTCCTGGACTTGGATCGAGTTTAGTTAATACACTACTGGAATCTGATCGTTTGCCATGTGTCTTTTCTTTGCCGTCTGCATTTTTTCGGGGCGGACGGCAAAGAGTCTCTTTGCCATCAGCCGCGGATGGTAAAGATTGGCTGACGGTAAAGAGTTCTTTGCCGTCTGCATTTTATTTCACGCATGGCAAAGAGTTCTTTGCCGTCTGTATTTTTTTTCACGCATGGAAAAGATGGCTTTGCCGTCTGTTTTTTTTTCACACATGGCAAAGAGGGACTTTGCCATCAGTTTTTATATGGCGGACGGCAAAGACAGTTCTTTGCCATCTGCTTTTTTTTTGCTGAAGGCAAAGATAGTTTTAGCTAATTATTTGTATATCTTTCATATTTTTTTGAAGATTCAAACAATGTTTAAATAATATGAAATTTAGCGTGGTGTTGTTTTATGATTCTTAGAAGGTCTGAAAAAAATTCAATTTTTTTTGAAATTTTGATAATGGTTACTTTATCAATTATTATAGGGTAAACAAACACAAAACGTGTACTTATTTTCTATTGCTGGAAAGCTAGTCTCGCGGATCGATGACGTGGCGACCACAACCTCCCCGCCAACCACATCCAACCGTCCCCCCACCCCCACCACGCACCCACTCTCTCCCTTATTCTCTCCTCTCCCCCACGAACCCACGCCCCCACGCTGGATCTCATCTCCTTCCTCACCTCACAGCCGGCATGGCTCTCTTTGCCTCCTTCCCCACCTCGCCGGTTCCCCCTCGCCGGCCAACCTCACGGCAACCCCGCCTACCTCACCTCGCCGGCCCTCCCCGCCTGCCTCGCCGCTGACCTCGCGGCCACCTCGTCAGCCCTCGTCACCGGCTGCACCGCCTGCCCCACCTCGCCGCCCCACATCGCCGGCCACCCGTCTGCCTCGCCGCCTCTCCTAGCAGCCACCTTGCCGGCCTGCGTCGTCGGCTGCCCCGCCTGAGCCCTTGTCGGCCCGTGACGCCGGCTGCCCTGCCACCTTACTTGCCCCACCTCGCCGACTCGCCCTCCTTCCGCCGGCCGCGCCACGCCTGCCCTGCCCCTCCGGCCCGTCATTCCCTACCATGTCTCATGCCGCCGTGGGTTGCATGTATAGAACAGAACAGAACGCGGTTGAGGCTAGAACAAGAACGGGGTCGACAGTTTTTTTTTGTAATTGAAAAAATTATTTGCCGTCTGCTTAAAGTATTAACGGGTTATCGGATCCACATCGAGCCAAAATGTGTAATAATTACTTTGCCGTCTGCCAGGATAAATACCTGATGGCAAACCTCTTTGACGTCCGTCGATATTAAGCAGACGGCAAAGCACCTCTTTGCCGGAGAAATGGCTGACGAGTGCTTTGTCGTCCGCCGGCAGATGGCAAAGGGCTTTGCCGTCCGTTTTTTCTATGTTTGCCGACTGCCGTGGCAGACGGCAAACGTCAGAATTCCAGTAGTGATAGGTCGAGAGGGGTCAGTGAGCCCAATGTGTGGTTGTACTCTTTGTCTCGGATTACTATACAAGAATTCGGGCTTGAGGCGGTGTTCAACGAGACAACCCACTGTGTACTCATACACAGCCTCTCATCGTTCACCTTTGTTTAGGGTGGATTCACCAACACGTTATCATCAGCACCATTATGAATATCCATCCTGACTCACAAACATGTAACCTCGTTGTATCACTAAGCACCAATAAGCAGTAACAGTTGCAAGGGCCACATGCTCAATTTTCAACTCCTATATCTGCTAGGATTGTGGTTTGCTTAATACGGTGACAAAATAATAGGTCATGCATCGGAATGGGTTCAACTATGCGAAAGAACGTGTCTCGGTGATCTCCTAAACATGCATAAGCGAGACTGAGAGGGAAGCAGGACTTTATAGACATGATCAATGGGGTTTGCTTGCCTTGCTAATGATACACAGGTTTACTGGTCTTCTTCTTCGGGGGTGATCTCCATCTCAGAAAGTCTATTACCGGAACAATCATCAACAAAGGGGGAACAAATAAAGTACAATGCTCAAGCACATGATAAGGTTGTGACATGATGTAAAGGGTACTGATTTGTGGAAAATTGAATTTAATTGAAGTGTATTGCAATTGAATTTCAAATTCAAACTTCAAATTTAAATTCAAATTATGCCATATGCATGTTTGCTATTGTTCACCCATTTTAAAATGGTCAAACATAGAAACAAGTTGCATATTCATAATCCTTGCATTTTTCTGATAATTTGTCATATATTATTTGTTTAATTTGGAGTTAAAATGAATTTTCTATGAATTTTAGAAGTTTAGTACATTTTCTATAATTTTTCCGTATTTCTTTTAAAGAGAAAAGCCCTTTACTGCGTCATGCTGACCTCATCATGACTCAGAGGCTTAACCCTCTGCTAATTTAAATTTAATTTGATTTGGGGGGCTGACCCCATCTGTCAGTGGCTTAGGCCAACTAATCAGGGGGGTTAGCCCCCTAATTACCCTGGCAGGTGGGCCTCTCGCCGCCGGCGAGCTCCGGCATGGTGGAGAAGGCGCCTGGATGACCAAATGGTCACGGGAGAGCACGGTAGAGGCGCCAAATCGATCCCCGCGTGCCCCCGCATCCATCTGCGCCATTCGGGGGTTCTTCGGGAGGGTCGTGGCGTCGCCGGCGCCATGAACTGCGGCGGCCCGAGCTCGGCTCTGGTGGAGCGTGGGGATGGGAAAGCGGAAGAGGGGCTCACCCTGGTTCCTTTGAAGAGGACGGGGAGGCCGGGGTGGCTGGAGGTCGCGAAATCGGCGAGGAATCCCGGCGGTCTCCGACGAGGTTTTAGTGACGAAAGCGGCGGCTCTAGCTCGATGGGGCTCTCGATCCGGGGCTCGAAGACGAAGTCGTCGGTGCTGATGAAGAGGGACACGGTCGTGGGAGCTGTGGCGTGCGGTGGCCGTGAGTTTCCACCGCAGCGTGCTCCGGCGGGCTCTTTCTAGCCGAGAAATCCGGCGAGGCTAGGGAGGGAGAGGTTCGAGTGAGAGGGGCAAAAGACGCGGGGGCGTCTCTAGGGCTCACGTGGCGAGAGGAGGGAGGCAGGGGAGGCCTAGAAGGCTGGTGGCGTGGTGTCGGCGGTCGCCGCGCGCTCTCGGGGCGACACCGAGCAGCTTGATGAAGGAGACAAAGGGGAGGTGGGATGGGCGGTGCTAGATGGGCCTGGGGGGGTTTAGTTGGCCAAATAGCCAGGGGGGTTTCCTCTTTCTTTTTTCTTCTGTTTTTCTTCTGGCATTTGTTTTGCTGTGGTAAAAATAAATACCAGGGCATTTTATAAAATCCCCAAAATTTTAATTTGGACTTACATGGCATACAACTAGCCACTCCCAAGTTTTGAAGATTTTTGAAATTCAAATAATTTGAATTTCAATTCAAATAGGGTTATTATTTAATTTCCAAGCTTTGTTTGGATTTTATGAGAAATCTTGGAGCATGTAGTGGGACCCACTTCACTTTATATGTGATCATGCTTATTTATAAGACTTTTCAAAAATAATGGAGGAATTTTTGGAAGAAATTTTTGTCTGGCCAATTGAATTAAATTCTTTAGGGCTTTTCTTTTTCCCCAATTCAATTTCTTTTGAAATTTTCACATGATGCAAAGGAGCACTTGAACCCTAGCACATACCTAACTTGGGGTTGTGACAACTCGCCCCCACTTAAAAGAATCTCGTCCCGAGATTCAGAACTCGTCGGGATTAAGGTGGGGTACTCGGCACGGAGGCGATTTTCTCTTTCCCATGTTGCTTCTTTCTCGGAGTGATGTGACCATTGCACTTTCAGAAACTTGATCTTCTCACGACGAGTGACTCACTCTGCGGAATCAAGAATACGAACAGGGTACTCTCGATAAGAAAGGTCATCTTGGAGATCAATCGTTTCGTGGTCGACTTCGCGGGATGGGGTCCTTGAAGCAACGCCTGAGTTGTGACACGTGGAATACATCATGTACTCGGGAAAGGTGCGGGGGTAGTTCAAGTTGGTAGGAAACTTCTCCACGTTTAGCGAGAATGCGGAAGGGTCCGATGTAACGTGGGGCCCACTTTCCTTTGATACCGAATCATTGGGTACCCTTCAGAGGAGTAACCCGAAGGTAAGCCTTCTCATCCAGATTGTAGCTTTCTTGGCTATGATGACGATCATAGTAGCTTTTCTGACGAGACTGTGCGGCTTTCAATTGATCACGAACAATGCGAACTTGCTCTTCTGCTTTATTGATCATATCCGGTCCAAAGAGCTGTCTTTCACCGGTTTCTGACCAGTTTAGGGTTGTTCGACATCGTCGTCCGTAGAGGAATTCAAAAGGAGCCATGTTCAGACTAGACTGGAAACTATTGTTATAAGAAAATTTGGCAAATGGAAGAGATTTCTCCCAATTCTTTCCAGATGAGATAGCACAAGCTCTGAGCATGTCTTCAAGAATTTGGTTAACCCTTTCAACTTGACCGCTAGACTGAGGATGGAAAGCTGTGCTAAAGGAAAGATGAGTTCCCATAGCATTCTGAAAGCCTTCCCAGAATCTAGAGGTGAAAAGGCTACCTCGATCAGAATTGATTTCCAAAGGAACACCATGAAGAGAAACAATTCTAGAGACATACAAGTTCGCTAACTGGCTAACAGTTTTAGAATCGCGAACTGGAAGGAAGTGAGCAACTTTGGAAAGCCTATCAATGACAACGAAGAAGGCATCATTTCCTTTCTGGGTTTTTGGAAAGCAAGTGATGAAATCCATACTTAATTTGTCCCATTTCCACTCGGGAATAGGCAAAGGTTGAAAAGTGCCAGCAGGTCTTTGATGTTCTGCCTTAATACGACGACAAACATCACATTCGGCAACATACTGAGCAATTTCTCTCTTCATCCTAGTCCACCAAAATCTCTGACATAGATCTCGGTACATTTTTGTGCTACCTGGATGAATTGAGAGGGGAGTGTCATGAGCTTCCTTAAGGATCAACTGTCTTAGGTCCTGATTCTCAGGGACTACTAAACGATTTTCAAAGAATATCGTTCCTTGATCATTTGTAGAGAAACAATTAGCATCTCCGCTAGCAAAGTTCTTCTTGATCTCTTGAATACCAATATCATGTTTCTGGGCGGCTATGATTTGATCCTCAAGGGTTGGTTTCGCCACCAGGGTAGAAATAAATCCATGAGGAACTATCTCAAGATTGAGCTTGCGAAATTCCTCATGAAGAAGTGGTTGATACTGTTGTAACATGAGGTTGTTACAATACGACTTACGACTTAGTGCATCAGCCATGACATTGGCTTTGCCTTGGGTGTAAGAAATTCCTAAGTCATAATCTTTTATCAACTCAATCCAGCGTCTTTGCCTGAGATTAAGATCTGGCTGGGTGAATATGTATTTGAGGCTTTGGTGATCAGAATAGATCTCACAACGATTACCAAGGAGGTAATGTCGCCAAGTCTTCAGGGAATAAACTACGGCAGCGAGTTCAAGATCATGGGTAGGATAGTTCTCTTCATGTGGATGCAACTGGCGTGAAGCGTCTGCTACCACATGTCGATCTTGCATAAGTATGCATCCTAGTCCTTGCCGTGAAGCGTCACAATAGATCTCGAAATCCCTTTTGGTGTCTGGAGGTGCAAGTACAGGTGCAGAAGTCAATCTTCATTTTAGCTCTTGAAAGCTTTCCTCGCACTTGGTAGTCCATTCGAATTTCTTATCTTTCTTGAGGAGTTCAGTTAGAGGCTTTGCAACTTTGGAGAAGTTCTCTACGAAGCGGCGACAATAGCTTGCTAAGCCAAGAAAACTCCTAACTTGCTTAACCGATTCAGGTGGAGTCCAGTCAAGGACGGCCTCAACTCTCTCGGGATTGACAGCAATGCCTTTAGCAGAAATCACGTGGCTTAAGTAGGTCACTTCTGGTAGCCAAAATTCACACTTGGAGAACATGGCATAAAGGCGATGCTCTCGAAGTTTCATCAATACAACCTAAGATGTTCTGCATGCTCTTCTTCGTTTTTCGAGCAGATGATAATGTCATCAAGATAAACCAGAATAAATTTATCTAGGTACTCCATGAAGATCGAATTCATCAAGCGCGAGAATGTGGCGGGGGCATTGGTTAAACCGAAGGACATGACGGTGTACTCGTAAAGACCATATCGAGTAGTGAAAGCCGTCTTGGGACTGTCCTCGTTTCGGATTTTGATTTGATGATAGCCTAATCTGAAATCCATCTTGGAGAAGATAGAGGATCCAGCAAGTTGATCATAGAGATCACTGATCCTGGGCAGTGGGTACTTGTTCTTTATCGTCGCTAGATTTAGCGGGCGATAGTCTACGCACATCCTTTCTGTTCCATCTTTCTTCGTTAGGAACAGAACGGGGCAACCCCATGGCGATGAGCTAGGGCGGATGAAGCCTTTTGCCAACAAAGCTTCAAGTTGGATTTTAAGCTCAGCTAACTCACGTGGGGCCATTTTTTATGGGCGTCTGGAAATTGGGGCTGTTCCTGGGGCAAGATCTACAGTGAATTCTACACATCTGTCGGGTGACAAGATTTAAGGGGTTGGGGTACTGGATGGTTTGCTAGAGGACGACCACGGATTAATAGGGGCTACAACAGATATGTCAGAGTAGAAAAGTACCCCCAACACGATGTTTAGTGTAGTTGTTCTGGCTAGAAGACATCTAAACTGGGAGGAAGAACTGCAAATGCATCAATATAGGCTTCTAGAAGAAAACCTACAACAAACTCTATGGAACTGTTGGGCATGCCACCTAATAATTCTTATGGAAAGACAACCGAAATGGAGGGAAGGATTTTGCAAATGCATCAGATTATGAAGAAACCTGGAATGGCTCGGACAGCATAACGGTTGTAATTGCAAGACAAATGGAAATCCTCACAACATTTCAACATCACTTACATAAGAAGTTCAAAACATGAAGCACAACGACTCTAGAGAACCGAACACAACTTTCCTACGGCTACAAAGAAGCAATCAACGAGATGTTCTAGTAAGACATAGATGAGCCTAGTCCTATCATCTCGTAGAAAAGATAAGGGTGACTCAGAACTCAGATCGATGAGGATAAGGAGAAAAAAGAATCCTTACGTTGTTCCCTTATACCCAAGTAACTATATAACTATAGAATGCTAGACTCGACTTCGGCCAAGGGTTTGATAATCCTACAGACAATCCTGCTCTGATACCAAGTCTGTCGGGACCCGGAATATGCATATGTAATTCCTGTTATAACACAATCATATGGGGAGCCGAGAGCCGTACCCACTTGTATAAGCAGACAAGGCTGATACGTCCCAAACGTATCTATAATTTCTGCTTGCTCCATGCATGTTTTGTGTGACTTTGCCATGATTTGCTTGAACTTTCATACACTTTTGAGCATATTTGGACTAATCTATTAACCCAGTGCACCCAGCTGCTAGTTTTCGTTTTCTGCTGTTTTTGTATTTCAGGTTTTTCGGCCATTAAAAGTGCTCCAAAAAATCCGGAAAAATCAGATAAAAAATCAGCGACTCGGAAGCTTCCGGAAACACCAAAGGAGGAAAGGGGGGCCACCACAGGGACTACAGAAGGGTCCCTGGCGCGGGCCCACCCTAGGCCGCGCCAGGGAGCCTCCTGGCTGCCCTGTGGCCCCTCTCGGTGCCCCCCTTCGCCTATATTTAGCCCTCGGGGTGGAAACCCCTAGGACGGATCTCATTTTCACGGACTCGCATCTGTACCGCCGCCGCCGCCGATTCTAGATCGGGGCTGCATGGAGAAGCTGCCCCCGGCACCTCGGGAGGAGGAAACCCTCCGGGAGACCATCCATAGCCATGGACGCCTCCCGTATATACCGTGAGTAGTTCCCCTTGGACCATGGGTCCGTGACCAGTAGGTATGTTATGTTCCTCTCCCCTCTTTGTGCTTCCACTTTCGAGACCTCGTGAGCTGCCTCACATGATCGAGGCACCTTTCTAATTTTCTGTTGTTGCTATGTTGAGTTTGCTGGGATCTGATGGATTATGAGACTATGTTCAGATTGTGATGAGTAATATATTTGGTTCTTATCTTTTATATTTTGTTCTTGAGTAAATTTTTGCATGTTCTCTGTTGCCGTATTTTACTTTGGCCAAGTGATTTTTTGCAACTCCAAGAGGGAGCATTATGCTTGATTGAGGGTTCAGCCCCTTGATGTCTAGCTTGAGTGAGAGAAACATGAGAGTAGGGGGTGTGCTTTTGCCACCAGGGATAAAACAACGGTGCTTGTACCCGCGGGTGCAAGGATAGTTTAATTTACGCAAAGTTCTTTTAATGCAGTTGTCTGTTGCTTTGAATTTACACTTTGGGTGGGATTCGCAACTTAATACCAGAGAGATGTTCTGGATAGATATCTCAAGGTGGACGATTCGTAGTAGATGCAGTTGGATTTAGGTCTACTTACCTTGGCGTACTGCCCATTGCTTTTGAGCCCTTCCTTTCTTTGCAGCATAGTTAGCATTGCGGTGCCTTCATAATTCTGTCAATTGCTCATCTGTGATTTGTTTACCTTGCTAGCACTTTTATCTTCTTTTGGGAGAGAGACATCACTAGTGAAAATCACGGGACCCCAGTCCATCTTTACATTATTGTTTATACCCTTAGCTTACTTTCAGTTCCACTTTTATCTCTTGCGTTTATCCTTTGTAAACAACAAGGCCGGAGGAATTGAAAACTCCTCTGTACTCGTTGGGAGCAAATTTATTTGTATCTGTGTGCAGGTCCAGGTGAAGCTAGCAACGTCGGCACCATTGTTCACTTTACCACCTTCTTGTATCCTTCGGAGTCCTACGGGAGACAAACCTTGGTATCTTTGCCAAGGGAAAACTTGCCGCTGCACTATATCTCACCCTGCACTTGGGGTAACCAACGAGGCTTGAAGAGTATTAACACTCTATTGCCATCAGCAAGTTTTCTGGCGCCGTTGCCGGGGACTCCAGTCTACAAGATAGGGGAGTTGCACACTATCTTTTATCTTTGATTTTTAGTCTTGTTAGTTTACCTTTCAGTTTTTATTCTTGTGTCCCTTATCAAAAATACCTATTGCTACTATGGGTTCCAATGAAAACACCAAGTTGTGTGACTTCACCAGTCACAACAACAGTGACTTTATCTGCACTCCTATTGCTACACCTGCTACTTCAGCACCTTCTTATGAGATTAACCTGCTTTGCTGAACCTTGTTATGAAAGACCAATTCTCTAGTGCTAGAGATGATGTTGCTTTGCATTTAAATAATTTTATTGAGCTTTGTGATATGCAAAAGTACAAAGAAGTAGATGGTGATATTGTTAAGCTTAATCTTTTTCCTTTCTCCTTGAGGGATGAAGCTAAAATTTGGTTTCAATCCTTGCCTAAGAATAGCATAGATTCTTGGGATAAGTGCAAGGATGCTTTTACCGGGAAGTATTACCCCCTGCTAAGATTATCCAGTTGAGGTTCTTTATTATGAATTTTAAACAATTGGATAATGAACACGTTGCCCAAGCTTGGGAACGCATGAAATCTCTTGTCAAGAACTGACCCACACATGGACTGACTACCTGGATGGTTATCCAGACTTTTTATGCAGGCTTGAACTTTACCTCGCGGAACCTGTTAGATTCGGCCGCGGGAGGAACTTTTATGTCAACCACACTTGGAGCTGCCAAAAAGCTACTTGATGAGATGATGCTGAACTACTCTCAGTGGCACACGGAAAGATCTCCAACTGGTAAGAAGGTAAATTCTGTCGAGGAGATCTCCTCTCTAAATGAAAAGGTTGACCTTATCATGTCTCTACTTACCAAGCAATCTCCTATTGATCCTCAAAATGTTCCTTTAAATTCTCTGATTGCTCGAGAACAAGTAGATGTGAAATTCATTGCTAGAAACAACTTCAATAATAATGCTTATAGGAGTAATTTTGGTAGCAACAATCCTAGGCCTTTCCCACCCAACAACTATGGGAACGGTAATAGAAACTCCTACAACAAGAATTATAGGGAAAGAGACCTACCCAGTTATGAGAAACTTATAGAAATAGAAAAAGACACCAAAAGCTATATGCACACACAGTTTGAACAAAAAAAGGCCTTTTCTAGACAGTTAGATGAGCACTCCTCTATCCTGCAAAACATTAGCAAACAACTTGAGAGCCTGAATAGTGACATTTCCAGCCTCCAAACTAGACTCACTGCTATTGAGACATATGTTTCAAACATGTCTCACACCCAATCTACCTTGATAAACAAGATGGCAGATAAACCAGAAGTCATTCCCAAGGAAGAAGATAGAATTAAGAGCCTTCCTACCTACCACACAGTAGCTACTATCCAAGTAGTTGAGTATGTCCAAACAGTTAGCACCCATCACACCCCTAGTCCCACTGGACCTATCGATGGTGATGCTACCACCTCAACCATAGATGAAAAAACCTCTATGAACATAGAGGCTTTCAAACAAGTGAGCCTAAATGATATCACTACCTCCCTGATAGATAGTAGTGACCTATACTTTGACAACTGCACTTTACCTGAAGTTATTGGTTTCCTACACAAGATGTCTAGAGACCCCCACACTAGCACACTTAATCTTGCCTTCACAGAGGATATCACTAATGCTCTAATCAAAGTTAGGGAGGAGAAGCTTAGACTAGAAGCCTACATACCTAGGAAGCTAGAAGATGGTTGGGATCCTATGATAAAAATCAAATTGAATAACTTCTCTTGTTATGCTCTTTGTGATGTTGGAGCAAGTACCTCTGTTATGCCCAAAAGAATGTATGATATGCTTGAATTGAAACCTTTTGATCCTTGTTCTTTTGGTGTTCATCTTGTTGATTCTTCCGTAAATAAACCTTTGGGGAAGATCGACAATGTTCTTATCATTGTCATTGACAATTATGTTACCGTTGATTTCACTATTATGGACATTGAATGTGAACCTTCTTGTCCAATTATTTTGGGACGTCCTTTTCTTCGCATAGTTTGTGCTGTTATTGATATGAAAGAAGGGATTATAAAATTCCAATTCCCTCTCAATAAAGATGGAACACTTCCCTATGAAAAAGATAAAGTTACCTTTTCAGTCCGTCACACGGGCTAGTTATTTTCTTGAAAAGACTTGATCTATTTGCATTAAGCCTAGCTAATGGCTCTAAAGAAGCGCTTTTGGGAGGCAGCCCGCAACGAATTTAGGTTTTTATTTTTTGCTTCTCTTCTGTTATTAGTGGTCTTGATGATTGTTACTACTGTAGCAACATCATTGTATCTTTACTTTTCAAGCTTTGTGCCTTTTATAGCCTCATACGAGAAGTGAAGTAAAAGTTGTGACATGTTGTCCAGAAAACAGATTTTGTCCTCGTGACTAGAAAAATCATGGAAAAATCCCAGTTCATTTTTTTGAGCTGAATTTTTTACACAGAGTGGTCTATACATTTACAAAACTTTCTTCTGTTCCGAGTTTTTTTATTTGAGTTGCAGAAGTATCCCTAAAAAATTCTTTACTATCTGCTGTTCTATTTTTCACAGATTCTGCCACGTTTTATCTCTCTTTACTTTTGCAAACCTTAAGCTTGCTTTTTCTTTGAAAAAACTTTTTGGCAATCTTGAGAAACAGTAGCTCTTCAAGAATAAATTTATTTCTAGTAAGGGAAAAATTATTTGAATAGGATACTAACCTCTCTAATCAGTCTGCAATGAGTTATGTATGAAGGGAGTTTTCAAGTGCGCGATGGAAGATGATGAAAGAAGATCTTGGAGTGTCAAACGCTCAAGCTTGGGGATTCCCATGTGCACCCCCAACAAATATTCAAGGAGACTCAAGCATCTAAGCTTGGGGATGCACCCGTTCATCCCCTTCTTCATCAACAATTATCAGTTCGTCTCTCGTTGCACTATTTTTTTATCACTTCTTGCGTTATGTGCTATACTTGGAGTGTCTCGCTCTTAGGTTTTATTTTTAGTTTTCTTTAGCTTTGTTTGCTGTAGTAACAAGTTAGACCCCAGCTTATTCTTTTGTGTGGGAGAGTTACACTCTACGCTTGAACTAGAACTCCTCATAGGATTTGCATGCTTATTTCTTTTAGCTGTGAGCTGTTCTTTTTCTTTTCTTAGCTGCTGCTCTGTTTAGTTGTAGTGCTTTAGTTTTTCTAGAGTTTTTCTTTTTGTTTTAGGTTGAACTTTCTATAGGTTGCATGTTTTATCTTGTTAGAGAGTTTGCCTGTTGCACTGAGTTTTGTGTCTTGACTAGAAGTAGGTAGTTGAAGTTGCTATTCTCTTTGTAGTAGTAACTTGCAATAGTTTTGAGGTATTGACTAGAGTAATGTTTGAACTTTTGGTGTCAAGAGATCGAGCCTATTAGTGATAAATGTCGTATTTTGGGCAATCTGTGTGTTTTTTGAAAAGAAAAAATCCCTGTTGATAACTCTAGCTACTAGATGGATCACTAACCTCTGGAGGATTCGAATATTAGAATACACTCACGTACCATGAGTCGAGGATGCGCAAGGATAACCAAACCCCCATACACTCCTCCTCGGGGTACTTGTCTCTTTGTGAACCTCCTGATTAGATTGAGAGTTACCGATAATAAGTGCATGAGTTCTTCGGACTAATGTGAGTATTCAAAAGTTGACACTTCCACCCACCTATACTTTTTCTAGCCTCTTCTGTACCGTGCATTTCCCGTTCTCACCTTGAGAGTTCGCGCATACTTCGCCGGTGCATCCAAACCCTTGGCACGTTACGCCCTACAAGGCATTTCCATAGCCATTCCGAGATACATTTCCATGCAACATCCACCTTCTCATGACTTGATCCTCATGTCGTACATGCTACTTGCTTGATCGATGAGACGCATGCTAGTTGGGCCTTGCCCTAATCATTGCTACATGACGCGCTAGTATCATTGCATATCCTGCTATCCTGGCAGAAGCATACATTTGCATCATGATAGTTATATCTTCTTTATGTGAGTACCTTTGTAAAGTGTGAAAGATCTCCTATATTCCTGTAAAATATAGACTGTTTCCCCTAAAGTGAGGAAAAGATCCCAAAGAGGACAAAATCAAAAGATCCCAAAGAGGACAAATTAGAGTTAAATAGATAGATCCATTGAGGCCACCAGAAAAATACAAAAAAATAGAAAAAAAGAGAAAAAGAAAAATAAAAAGAGAGAAGGGGGCACACTACTATTCCTTTTGAGAGATCCACACTAGTACTTCATCCTCTATCCCTTGTACTCCATAGAGATCATCATCATGCATATAGCTATGTGGGTACCTTCACACTATAGAACTTGGCTTGTATATTCCAATGATGAGCCTCCTCAAACGAGTTCTAGGTCTTCTTGGAGAAGCAAGTTAGATGCACCCCCACTAGTTTCCTCGGAGAGATTTTAGCTCACATGTGCATCCGTTGCATGGCAATCCCTACTCCTCACATCATATCTATCAAATGTCCTTCTCTCTCCTATGATTTTCCTCATTGATGTGAGCCTTTCACACCTTTTTTGTCTTCCTCCTCCACCTTCTTTCTGTTTCACCTTTTTGGTGTCAACTTTCTTGCTCCCGCTCATCCATTACATGAGTGCTCAAAATATTGAATGGGAGTGGATCAGTTTGACTTGTACCTGGCTAGTGGTCTGGTGATGAGTCAAGATAAGAATTCAAAGGAGACTAAGAGTGAAACTTTAGTAGATAGTTGTTCTCAACAACCTTTTTTTCTCTTTTTCCCAGTCCCCTGCCTGCACGCAAACACCATTTGGAGACATTCGAGTCACGGACAGCGAGAGCTCTTGCACCTTTGGTTCTTTTGTTGCTTGTGTTAATGCTAATATAGACTCTTGCTTGTTAAGACTTGAATTGAATTGCATTCTTTGATTGCTTTACTTAAAGGTCCTTATATGGTTGTGTGGCATGTCACCACAGAAATTATGCTTGTTATCATTTACCTACTCGAGGACGAGCAGGAATTAAGCTTGGGGATGTTGATACGTCCCAAACGTATCTATAATTTCTGGTTGCTCCATGCATGTTTTGTGTGACTTTGCCATGATTTGCTTGAACTTTCATACACTTTTGAGCATATTTGGACTAATCTATTAACCCAGTGCACCCAACTGCCAGTTGCTGTTTTCTGCTGTTTTTGTATTTCAGGTTTTCCGGCCATTAAAAGTGCTCCAAAAAAACCCGGAAAAATCAGATAAAAAATCAGCGACCCGGAAGCTTCCGGAAACACCAAAGGAGGGAAGGGGAGCCACCACATGGACTCCAGAAGGATCCCTGGCGCGGCCCCACCCTAGGCCGCGCCAGGGAGCCTCCTGGCTGCCCTGTGGCCCCTCTCGGTGCCCCCCTTCGCCTATATTTAGCCCTCGGGGTGGAAACCCCTAGGACGCATCTCGTTTTCGCGAACTCTCCTCTGTATCGCCGCCATCGCCGATTCTAGATCGGGGCTGCCTGGAGAAGCTGCCCCGGCACCCTGCCGGGAGGAGGAACCCCCTCCGGGAGACCATCCATATCCATGGACGCCTCCCGTATGTACCGTGAGTAGTTCCCCTTGGACCATGGGTCCATGACCAATAGATATGTGATGTTCCTCTCCCCTCTTTGTGCTTCCACTTTCGAGACCTCGTGAGCTGCCTCACATGACTGAGGCACCTTTGTAATTTTCTGTTGTTGCTATGCTGAGTTTGCTGGGATCTGATGGATTATGAGACTATGTTCAGATTGTGATGAGTAATATATTTGGTTTTTATCTTTTATATTTTGTTCTTGAGTAAATTATTGCATGTTCTCTGTTGCCGTATTTTACTTTGTCCAAGTGATTTGTTTCAACTCCAAGAGGGAGCGCTATGCTTGATTGTGGGTTCAGCCCCTTGATGTCTAGCTTGAGTGACAAAAACATGAGACTAGGGGATGTGCTGTTGCCACCAGGGATAAAACAACGGTGCTTGTACCCGCGGGTGCAAGGATTGTTTACTTTACGCAAAGTTCTTTTAATGCAGATGTCTGTTGCTTTGAATTTACACTTTGGGTGGGATTCGCAACTTAATACCAGCCAGATGTTCTGGATAGATATCTCAAGGTGGATGATTCGTAGTAGATGCAGTTGGATTTCGGTCTACTTACCTTGGCGTACTTCCCATTTCTTTTGAGCCCTTCCTTTCTTTGCAGCATAGTTAGCATTGCGGTGCCTTCATAATTCTGTCAATTTCCCAGCTGGGATTTGTTTACCTCGCTAGCACTTTTATTGTATTTTGGGAGAGAGACATCACTAGTAAAAATCACGGGACCCCGATCCATCTTTTCATTATTGTTTATACCCTTAGCTTACTTTCAGTCTTTACTTTAAGTTCCACTTTTATCTCTTGCGTTTATCCTTTGTAAACAGCAAGGCCGGAGGAATTGACAACTCCTCTGTACTCGTTGGGAGCAAATTTATTTGTATCTGTGTGCAGGTCCAGGTGAAGCTAACAACCTCGACGCCATTGTTCACTTTACAACCTTCTTGTATCCTTCGGAGTCCTACGGGAGACAAACCTTGGTATCTTTGCCAAGGAAAAACTTGTCGCTGCACTATATCTCACCCTGCACTTGGGGTAACCAATGAGGCTTGAAGAGTATTAACACTCTCTTGCCATGAAAGGCCAAGCACAGAACACTCTCGGAAAGCATCGGACGTGAGGGACATCCCATTCAGGCCCGGATGATCATCTGAGATGGGTCCTCATCGTCCGTTCACAAGTCTAAATGCCTATGGGTGGTGAAATCCCATACTCATAGACAAGTCGCCTCAACCATATTATCGATTGAATCATAGCACTTAGATTAACAGACTCCAGCCCGATCACCTAGTCGGGATCTCGGGCAGGCTCAATCATACAACAAAGTGTGCCACGTGACGGAGTCACGAGCAATCGCATCGCGATGCCCCAAGCTGCGCACATCTAAGGGCCACTTGGTGTATAAAAGACCGCCGGCAAGAACACAACTAAGTTATCGAAAACCCATACTAAGACATGCATGTTATAATCATACATGCAGCACACATATCTAGTATGAACAGCAGTGATGAGGACATCCCTACTAATGTTACACCCATATCCTCACCAACTACACATATTGGACCAGTTACTAGAGCTCGTGCACGTCAACTAAATTATCAGGTACTTTCGTTTCTTGCGAATCCTTCTATTGTTCATGAACATATGATGCTGCCTAAATTAGATACTTTTGTTTTGCTTATGAATGAAGGACCTAGCATGGACAAGAAGGATGGTCATTGGAGCGGGATCAAGCATGGAGAAGAAGGTGCGCGCGCGGGAAAGGACAGCGGAGCTTCCAGTGGTGATTGTCGCACTTTGAAGCCACCATAAGGCGCGCATGAAGTCTTGGACGAAATACGCGAGATGCCACTTCATTATTTTCGTCCAAGGGCAATTATAGGTGCTGCGTCACCTTAATATTGGGCTGGGCCCATGTAATTTCGAAATACCACCTTATAGGCTGTTTTTAGAGTCCGTATGTGTGGGGAAACCGAGTTAGGGTTGTTTTCGGACCCCACCTCCAAGGGGTCACGAAAATCCCCTCTGTTCCCCCATATATACAGCCCTTAGGGCGTCGTTTAGACTTGGGTTTTAATTAGATTTAAGTTAGCCATAGCCGCAACTTCGAGCTCTTCGTTTGTGTCATCCGACCAGGCCAAGACCTCATTGGAACCCCAACTTCTGTTAATCTTTCATCTTATATTCGCAATATCCAGATTGCAATTCTTAGTTCTTGCTTGTTCTTCGATTGCTTGCAGGAATTGACCTTCTTGGTCAGGTTGATCGTGCATCCGCGGGATCAATAACCTCTCGGAGTTGGTTTAGCGATTGCTAAGGCGCAATGTCTTCGCACGTTCGTAGTCGGGTCGTGAAAGTCTACTCCACCAAAAATCGATCTCCACCATCTCATCGAAACATCGGGACACCTTCGCCTCTATCAAGTGGTATCAGATTTCCAGGTTGCTCGGTGAGATTTACCAGTTTTCGTAGTCTAGATTGGTTCTGTTCTTCATACCTACAGTCCACGAAAAAGCCAACAAAAAAAAATTAGGGTTAGATCATCACGTCCCAAAACAGTCCGAGCCTTTGTCCAGTTTTCTTTACAGTAGTTTGCATTGTTGAATTTGCGGTTGCATCGTTGTGTCGAGTTGCTGATCTTAGCGTCTAGTTACCTTAGAGTTTCGAGTTCTGATCACAGTTTGTCACGCCGCCGCCGCACAGTAGTACACCACCACGTTCCGCCAATCCGAGTCCAGATACACCACCAAGTTCCGCCAAGCAGAGTCCATACACACCACCACAACCTACCGATCCGAGTTGAGTTCCATCACCCGTTCGGTTTGTGATATCTCCGTAGCCAGAATAGTTTTGAGTTGATTAGAGTCGGATTTCACCAATCTTTTGTCGTACGTAGAAGAGGGTGATTTCCAAAAAAAAAAAAAAAATCTTTTGTCGTACGTAGAAGAGTCTGGCACGCTTTCCAGAGCAGTTTTTAGGCCAAAATTTTCAGGGGTAAAAAAATTTCGTGCCCATACGTTCCTTAGGTCCAGAAACTCGTTTTGAGACGTTCGCCACCATAGTGATTTTTTCGCCCTTTTTCAGCCCCCGCAGTCCCGCATCCCCAAAAAAAAAAAACAAAAAAAAAAAAGAGAATTTTTTTTTTCAGAGTGTGCTTCACAGTTGTTACGTGCCGCGCCGTGCTTTCGTTGGTGTTTTAGGCTCGCGTCTCTAGTACGGTCTAGCCTAGGATCAGCACAGTACCGACGTTGAGTGTTTATTCAGCTTTGCATCTCTGTTTTGATTACTGTTGAGTTTTTCCTACCATACTTGTCAGCCTTCCTACAGCTCCACATATATTCTACATCGTGCGTTTTGACACCTCCTGGCCATCGCTCTACCATATCTCTGAGAGTTTTGACCCGTTGGTTGTACATCACCACCTGCTGCTAGGTAAGAATCGGTAAGAACGTAAGAAAAGCTTGACGGATTTGTGCTTTCAACCACCCCACATCCATCCCATTAGTAGCAGTAGGATCATATTCCTGTGTGTTTTCTATTTCTGCTAACCATGCCAGGATCACATGATGAAGTGGCGCGGGATGCACCCGGTTGGGAGAACATGACAAACAAGGAGCTACATGATAAATTTGCACGTATGATGTCTCAACAGGTGCAGGACATCGAGACCAGATTTACAGAGGCGATTGATGGCGTGGAGAAGCTGATCGACACCAAGCTCGACGCCAAGTTTACTGAGTTGGTCGCACGCCTACCTTCAGCACAGCCACAGCCACCGCCACTACCACGTGCACGACGTATTCTGTTTCCGCGAGGACAAGCTGCTGGTATTGATGCTCCTCCTGCTGCTGCAGTTGCTGCTGCTGCTGCTGCTGCTTCTGACGTCGCCCAGGACGACAACTACGAGGGTGATTACGAGGAGGAGGTGGAACAGGAAGCGGCCTATGAGCAGCCAGCTGGACGTCCACGTCCCAACATTCGCCACGGTCGACACCAACCACCCCCTCAGGTACGCGATGATGAACATGTGCCTAAACTTAAATTGAATCTTAAGCCATTTGAGGGTAGATATATTCCTGATGCTTATCTTACTTGGGAGTTAGAAACTGAACAACGTTTTACATGTTTACAATATCCTGAGAATAGACGTGTTACTTCTGCTGTTTGTGAATTCACGGGCTTTGCATCTATTTGGTGGTCTGAACATTGTAGATTGCATGCTAATAATATTCCAACTACTTGGGCTGCTTTAAAAGATGCTATGCGTACTCGCTGGGTTCCTCCTTATTATCAACGTGAATTGTTACAAAAATTACAGCGTTTGAGACAAGGAAAAAATTCTGTAGAGGAATATTATCAAGAATTACAAACTGGATTGATTAGATGTGGCCTAGTAGAGGATAATGAAGCTATGCTTGCACGTTTTATGGGTGGCTTAAACAGGGAGATACAAACTATTCTAGAATACAAGGACTTTGCTACTATCACTCGTTTGTTTCATCTTGCTTGTAAAGCTGAACGTGAAGTGCAGGATCGACAGGCCGCTACGAGACCTAACTTTTCTGCAGGACGAAATACATCATGGACATCGCGTGGAGCTTCTACATCCACACGTCCTGCTGCGCCACCATCTACTTCAGCCGCTCATTCTTACAGGGAGCCACCAAAACAGCCAGCGCCACCATTCAAGGGTGCACAGAGTGGTCCAGCGGCGAGTTCTTCTTCCTCCATGGCGTCCACAGGGCAAGCACGAGATCGTGATATTAAATGTCGCAGGTGCCAAGGTGGAGGTCACTTCGCAAAAGACTGTCCCTCCAAGCGTGTGATGACTATTACGGCGGATGGTGGGTATGAGTCAGGGAGTGGCTATGATGAGGAGACTCTAGTTCTCATTGCTCATGAGGAACAGGGTGCCCATGATGATGCTCATGATATAGAGTATATGACTCCTGATGATGCAGATAAATATGCTAGTTTGGTTGCTCAACGTGTATTAAGTGTGCAGGTAACGAAGGCCGAGCAAAACCAGAGGCATAATTTGTTCCACACAAAGGGAGTGGTGAAAGAACGTTCGGTTCGCATCATCATTGACGGAGGGAGTTGCAACAACTTGGCTAGCATGGAGTTGGTGGAGAAGCTATCTCTCACCACAAGACCACACCCCCATCCGTACTATATTCAGTGGTTTAACAATAGTGGTAAGATTAAGGTAACGCGTTCTGTTCGTGTGCACTTTGGCATTGCCGCATATGCTGATTATGTTGATTGTGATGTGGTACCCATGCAAGCATGCTCTCTTTTACTTGGTAGACCATGGCAATTTGATAGGAATGTTGTACACCATGGTAGGACAAATCAGTTTACTCTAGTTCATCAGGATAAAAATATTGCTTTACTTCCTATGTCTCCTGAACAAATTGTGAAAGATGATCTTGCTAGAGCTAGTAAAGCTAAACAGGAGAAAAATAATAGTGAAAATGAGATAGCAGCTAAAGAATTTGAGCAACAACATAAGACTAATAGCAAATCTTCTTCTGTTGTTTCTAATGAAATTAAATTGACTAGTCCAACTTTGCTTGCTACTAAGGTTGATATTTCGGATTTGGATGTTAGTCAATATGTGTGCTATTCTTTTGTGTGCAAAGAAGCCTTGTTTTCATTTGAGGAATTGCCTCCTTCTTTGCCTACTGTTGTCACTGACCTTTTGCAGGAGTTTATTGACGTCTTTCCACAAGACGTACCACCGGGATTACCACCTATTCGAGGGATTGAGCATCAGATTGACTTAATTCCCGGTGCTTCGCTGCCCAACCGTGCGCCATACCGTACCAATCCGGAGGAGACGAAGGAGATTCAGCGTCAAGTACAAGAGCTACTCGACAAAGGTTACATACGTGAATCCCTTAGTCCTTGTGCTGTTCCTGTTATATTAGTGCCTAAAAAGGATGGAACATGGCGTATGTGTGTTGATTGTCGAGCCATTAATAATATTACTATTCGTTATCGTCATCCTATTCCTAGGCTAGATGATATGCTTGATGAATTAAGTGGCTCTACCATATTTTCCAAAGTTGATTTGCGTAGTGGATACCATCAAATTCGCATGAAATTAGGAGATGAATGGAAAACGGCATTTAAAACTAAGTTTGGATTATATGAGTGGTTAGTCATGCCTTTTGGGTTAACTAATGCACCTAGCACTTTCATGAGATTAATGAACGAGGTTTTACGTGCTTTCATTGGACGATTTGTGGTAGTCTATTTTGATGATATACTGATTTATAGCAAATCTTTGGAGGAACATTTGGATCATTTACGTGTTGTTTTTATTGCTCTACGTAATGCACGTTTGTTTGGTAACCTTGGGAAGTGCACCTTTTGCACCGACCGAGTATCGTTTCTTGGCTATGTTGTTACTCCGCAGGGAATTGAAGTTGATAAAGCCAAGATCGAGGCGATTGAGAGTTGGCCGCAGCCCAAAACGGTCACACAAGTGAGGAGTTTTCTTGGCCTCGCTGGATTCTATAGGCGTTTTGTGAGAGATTTCAGCACCATTGCTGCACCTCTCAATGAGCTTACACGCAAGGATGTGCCTTTTACTTGGGGTACCGCACAGGAAGAAGCCTTCACGGTATTGAAAGATAAGTTAACACATGCTCCTTTGCTCCAACTTCCTGATTTTAATAAGACTTTTGAGCTTGAATGCGATGCTAGTGGGATTGGTTTGGGAGGTGTGTTATTACAAGATGCTAAACCTGTTGCTTACTTTTCTGAAAAATTGAGTGGGCCTAGTCTGAACTATTCTACTTATGATAAGGAATTATATGCTCTTGTTCGGACATTAGAAACTTGGCAACATTATTTATGGCCCAAAGAATTTGTTATACATTCTGATCATGAATCTTTGAAACACATAAGAAGTCAAGCAAAACTTAATCGTAGACATGCTAAGTGGGTTGAATTTATTGAGACTTTCCCTTATGTCATTAAACACAAGAAGGGGAAAGATAATATTATTGCTGATGCTTTGTCTCGTCGTTATACTATGCTTTCACAACTTGACTTCAAGATTTTCGGTTTAGAGACAATCAAAGATCAATATGTAAATGATGCGGAATTTAAAGATGTATTGCAGAATTGTAGAGAGGGTAGAACATGGAACAAGTTTGTGCTTAATGATGGATTTGTGTTCCGTTCTAACAAGCTATGCATTCCAGCTAGCTCTATTCGTCTTTTGTTGTTGCAGGAGGCGCATGGAGGAGGATTAATGGGACACTTTGGCGTGAAGAAGACGGAGGACGTACTTGCTACACATTTCTTTTGGCCAAAGATGAGACGGGATGTTGAGCGTTTTGTTGCTCGCTGCACTACATGTCAAAAAGCTAAGTCACGACTCAATCCTCATGGTTTATACATGCCTTTACCTGTACCTAGTGTTCCGTGGGAGGACATATCCATGGACTTTGTTTTAGGCTTGCCTCGAACAAAAAATGGGAGGGATAGCATATTTGTTGTCGTGGATAGATTTTCTAAGATGGCACATTTTATACCATGTCATAAAAGCGATGATGCTGCTAATGTTGCTGATTTATTCTTTCGTGAGATTATTCGCTTACATTGTGTGCCCAATACTATTGTCTCGGATCGTGATACTAAGTTTCTTAGCCATTTTTGGAGATGCTTATGGGCTAAGTTGGGGACTAAACTACTTTTTAGTACTACATGTCATCCCCAAACTGATGGACAAACTGAAGTGGTCAATAGGACATTGTCTACTATGCTTAGGGCTGTTTTAAAGAGTAACTTGAAACTGTGGGAAGAATGTTTACCTCATATTGAATTTGCTTATAATCGTTCATTGCATTCTACCACTAAAATGTGCCCTTTTGAGATTGTTTATGGTTTTCTACCTCGTGCACCTATTGATTTGCTGCCTCTTCCATCTTCGGAGAAGGTTAATTTTGATGCTAAGCAACGTGCTGAATTGATATTAAAAATGCATGAGTTAACTAAAGAAAACATTGAGCGCATGAATGCTAGATACAAGCTTGCTGGTGATAGGGGTCGAAAGCATGTTGTGTTTGAACCCGGAGATCTTGTTTGGTTACATCTACGTAAAGATAGGTTTCCTGATTTGCGCAAGTCTAAGTTAATGCCTCGAGCTGATGGTCCCTTTAAGGTTTTGCAGAAAATTAATGATAATGCATATAAACTGGAGCTACCTGCAGCCTTTGGGGTTAGTCCCACATTTAATATTGCAGATTTGAAGCCTTATTTGGGAGAAGATGATGAGCTTCCGTCGAGGACGACTTCAATTCAAGAAGGGGAGGATGATGAGGACATCCCTACTAATGTTACACCCATATCCTCACCAACTACACATATTGGACCAGTTACTAGAGCTCGTGCACGTCAACTAAATTATCAGGTACTTTCGTTTCTTGCGAATCCTTCTATTGTTCATGAACATATGATGCTGCCTAAATTAGATACTTTTGTTTTGCTTATGAATGAAGGACCTAGCATGGACAAGAAGGATGGTCATTGGAGCGGGATCAAGCATGGAGAAGAAGGTGCGCGCGCGGGAAAGGACAGCGGAGCTTCCAATGGTGATTGTCGCACTTTGAAGCCACCATAAGGCGCGCATGAAGTCTTGGACGAAATACGCGAGATGCCACTTCATTATTTTCGTCCAAGGGCAATTATAGGTGCTGCGTCACCTTAATATTGGGCTGGGCCCATGTAATTTCGAAATACCACCTTATAGGCTGTTTTTAGAGTCCGTATGTGTGGGGAAACCGAGTTAGGGTTGTTTTCGGACCCCACCTCCAAGGGGTCACGAAAATCCCCTCTGTTCCCCCATATATACAGCCCTTAGGGCATCGTTTAGACTTGGGTTTTAATTAGATTTAAGTTAGCCATAGCCGCAACTTCGAGCTCTTCGTTTGTGTCATCCGACCAGGCCAAGACCTCATTGGAACCCCAACTTCTGTTAATCTTTCATCTTATATTCGCAATATCCAGATTGCAATTCTTAGTTCTTGCTTGTTCTTCGATTGCTTGCAGGAATTGACCTTCTTGGTCAGGTTGATCGTGCATCCGCGGGATCAATAACCTCTCAGAGTTGGTTTAGCGATTGCTAAGGCGCAACGTCTTCGCACGTTCGTAGTCGGGTCGTGAAAGTCTACTCCACCAAAAATCGATCTCCACCATCTCATCGAAACATCGGGACACCTTCGCCTCTATCAAGCAGGTATCATCACATAACTCTACAAAGTACTACTTTATTGACTTACACATAGAGCATACAAAGATCACATGTCTGTGATCAACATTACATCATACAACGGAAGAAAATTAGGTCTGAGTACAAACAATTTTTACAAATGGCTTAGAGAACCCTTGTTCAACAAACATGCCCTTCCACGAGGGACCAGACTGCTGTCTGGAACTATACTACCATGGTCAACGTCGAGCTTCACGAAGGTGACTCCATCGGGGTCCGGGTTCTCATCTAAAATATAGAATAGGAAAACGTGAGTACAAAGTCATACTCAGCAAGAATTACATCAGAACTATACTACTCATGCTCAAGTTTCAAGGTAAAGGGAGGTGGGGTTTCAACATGCAGAAGTGCCAGCTTTGACTTGGCTAGTCCTTAACTACGAGTACCAGACTTGAGGTAAGAAGCGTACACGAGTCGACTACCAAGTATCCAACCAATACACCACTATGGTTACTTCCTCGACATCCCCACAAGGAAGCACGCCATAGCACTCACGCTTATCTTGCGAGTTTTAGAGTATCCATTCAAGTTGTCTCGGAAAGTCTGTTACCGGAACAATCATTAACAAAGGGGGCACAAATAAAGTACAATGCTCAAGCACCTGATAAGGTTACATGATGTAAAGGGTACTGATTTGTGGCATATTCAACTTAATTGAAGTGTATTGCAATTGAATTGCAAATTCAAACTTCAAACTTCAAATTCAAATTATGCCATATTCATGTTTGCTACCGTTCACCCATTTTAAATTGGTCAAACATAGAAACAAGTTTCATATTCATAATCCTTGCATTTTTCTGATAATTTTTCATATATTATTTGTTTAATTTGGAGTTAAAATGAATTTTCTATTAATTTTAGAAGTTTAATACATTTTCTGTAATTTTTATGTATTTCTTTTTAATAGAAAAGCCCTATACTGCGTCATGCTGACCTCAGCATGAGATGGGGGGCTTCTGGCCAGTGGGGCCCTCCTGTCAAAGACTCAGAGGCTTAACCCTCTGCTAATTAAAATTTAATTTGATTTGGGGGGGCTGACCCCACTTGTCAGTGGCTTAGGCCAACTAATTAGGGGGGTTAGCCCCCTAATTACCCTGGCAGGTGGGCCTCTCGCCGCCGGCGAGCTCCGGCACGGCGGAGAGGGCGCCGGGATTACCAAACGGTCACGGGAGAGCAGGGGAGAGGCGCCAAATCGATCCCCACGTGCCCCCGCATCCATCTGCGCCATTCGGGGTTCTTCGGGAGGGCCGTGGCGTCGCCGGCGCTATGAACTGCGGCGGCCCGAGCTCGGCTCCGGTGGAATCGAGGGTCCCGGCGATAATTTGGATAGCGGGGAGGGGAAAGCGGAAGAGGGGCTCACCCTGGTTCCTTTGAAGAGGACGGGGAGGCCGGGGGGTGGTGGAGGCGGCGAAATCGGCGAGGAATCCCGGCGGGCTCCGGCGAGGTTGCACTGACAAAAGTGGCGGCTCCAGCTCGATGGGGCTCTCGATCCGGGGCTCGAAGACGAAGTCGTCCGTGCTGATAAAGAGGGACACGGTCGTGGGAGTTGTGGCGCGCGGTGGCCGCGAGTTTCCACCGCAGCATGCTCCGGCGGGCTCTCTATAGCCGAGAAATCCGGTGAGGCTAGGGAGGGAGAGGTTCCAGTGAGACGGGGAAAAGACGCGGGGCGTCTCTGGGGCTCACGTGGCGAGAGGAGGGAGGCAGGGGAGGCCTAGAAGGCTGGTGGCGTGGCGTCGGCGGTCGCCGCGCGCTCTCGGGGCGACACCGAGCATCTTGAGGATGGAGACAAAGTGGAGGTGGGCTGGGCCGTGCTAGATGGGGCTGGGGGGTTCAGTTGGGCCAAATATCCAGGGGGGTTTCCTCTTTCTTTTTTCTTCTGTTTTTCTTCTGGCATTTGTTTTGCTGTGGTAAAAAAAATACCAGAGCATTTTATAAAATCCCCAAAATTTTAATTTGGACTTACATGGCATACAACTAGCCACTCCCGAGTTTTGAATATTTTTGAAATTCAAATAATTTGAATTTCAATTCAAATAGGGTTATTATTTAATTTCCAAGCTTTGTTTGGATTTTTTGAGAAATCTTGGAGCATGCAGTGGGACCCACTTCACTTTATATGTGATCATGCTTATTTATAAGACTTTTAAAAAATAACAGAGGAATTTTTCGAATAAATTTTTGTCTGGCCAATTGAATTAAATTCTTTAGGGCTTTTCTTTTTCCCCAATTCAATTTCTTTTGAAATTTTCACATGATGCAAAGGAGCACTTGAACCCTAGCACATACCTAACTTGGGGTTGTGACACTCCATGACTTCTCCTTTCATGTGTGAGTAATTCCCTGCTGTAGGCAAAGGAGATGGTAGGGATTGATGAGTTAGATCATGTAATAGTTCATCAGATTGTCGGGGGCATGTTGCCTATCATCTACTTTGGTTTTTATCATCTTTGCTACAACTTGTTGCTCTTAATGCTTGTCACTTTGGGCCCGAGTGCCATGATTTTCAGATCTGAACCCTATGTGTTTGCATGAATATATTTGTGTTCTTAATCCTATCTATGAGTTGTATGCACCTATTATAGTCCGGAACCGGCGATCCCAATGGTGATTGCTTGGGACACAAAAGGGGATGGTCTATCGTTTGAGGATTCCATGTATCCATTGAGTGTTAATGCTTTGTTCCGATGCTCTTTAACAGGAGCACCTTAATCTCCATAAGTTGACCCCGTTCGTAGCGGGGTTGTAGGACAAAAGATGTTGTGCAAAGTTCTTATTGCAAGCACGCACAACTACCTTGGGATACATGCCTAATGTTTGATATTGCCTAGATGATCCTTGATTTTCTGTGTGGCTTTCCCCGTGTTAGAATCTATTACATGTTCACTCTCATCCAAGCAACGCCCAACCATCCATATCCCTAGCCTACAGTGTTACAATCGTGCTGGTTACTAGTTGTTTACTTTTTCTGTTTTATTTTTATTGTTTCACCACCACTATTTCCGTTGCCACCATCACCTCCATATCATCGTTGCGACTAATACTTCATTGCAAGCATGTGTATTTTAGGTGCGGTTGAATTGACAACTCAACTGTTAAAGCTTGTGAGTATCTTTTGGCTCCCCTTGTGTCTAATATATAAATTAGGTTATTCTTACCCGCAAAGTTTATCTCGATCCCCTACACTTGTGGGTCATCAGGAGGCCATTTTAGAAATACATCTTGACGCCAAAGGAGCGGTGGGGCTGAATTGAGGAGAAGCGGTGGAGCGAGTTCGCACGGCGCTGGCAGCGGAGAAGGTGAGAGCACAGAGGAAGCAGAGGACGAAGATGAAGATCGAGAGAAAACGACGGGCTCAAGGAGGCCTGCCCACTCCCCTCCCATCCCCTATTTATGGGCGGCGACGCGTGAGTGGGATCGGGCAAGTGCCCTGTGGCCAGCTTGCTGCGGCGTGTTTACAATACTTTCCCAATAGTTCATGATTTCCTTGTGGCTAATCTTAAATAGATAGAGTGCATAATGTGTTACTGAAATGATTTACATGCATTGCATTTTTCATCATTTTGCATAGTGCAGTGATATCCTCCTTCGGAGAATTATTAGATTGACTTGACACATGCTTGCACATGTTTATGCCTGAAAGTCTATCTAGCCTTGATGATCTTTTTGTTTCGAAATAGTCATATCACTTTCATGCCCGATTCAATGTTGCTTTGTTGCTCTGCATGGTTATGACCGTTATTGCTCTCTACTTGGTTTCTTTCCCGTCTTTTGCTAGCCTTCATTTGTACTAAGCGGACTGCCTGCCTATGCATCCAAAATCCTTGAAACCGGTTGTGCCATATGAGTCCACTATACCTTACTATATATGGTATTTACCTGCCATCCTAAAGAAGACTTTCATGTACCACCGCAAAATCATTCAAATAATCTTCCCTTTTGTACCCGTACAAGCTCATGGAGCGGTAGGGGTGATCATTATCTTCCATGCTAAAGATGTTTTACTCCTTGAAAAAGTTTAATCTAGTCAAATTTATGAGGCAAAGGTTGGTTTGGAGAATACCCAGTTCTGAATGGTTTATATAATAAATAAACTTACACTCCCCCTGGGCTTGAGAATGTATGGAAGGCACCCGCGGATGCTGTTAGCCATGGCTTGCGTACGAATTGGTGGAGGGGGAGTGTAAGCATAAAAAAGCATGGGAACCACCATGAATGTAGTTGGCATGGAAGATATTGAGGACCTTTACCAAAAAATGCCGACTAGAAAGCAGCACTCTTAAAAGCAATTTATCTCTGATTTAAAGCTACAAGCTCTAGTACATGTTTAGTCTTTGCTTCCTACCTTGGTTATTCAAATTTGCCTTGCCACGGTTAGAGAGTCTCCATCTTCTTCTTCAAAAGCACCAACATAGAGAGCATAATTGTCATTCTGAGTGTAATGTGCAATGTCAAAAATTCCACATTGTCTTCTGCATGATTGTGATATTGCCCATTCTGAAATATTTATTTCTAGTCTCCTTTAAGACTTTGGAGGTGCCTCTGCATTTATGTTTTTCTTCACTCATGAGGGCAAGAAAGATACCACTCTACTATGTCCAAGTTATGTGCATTGTGATCTTGTGATAAGTTTCAGTTGCATATTACTAATCCTTGGTTGTTTGTGACCTTTTCATCAGATCGAAGGATTTTTTTTGCATTGTCTTTGTAGCATTGTTCTAATACTTGTTGGACCTGGTAGTAGTATAGATTTATGCACACCTTGTGAAGCAAGAGAGTTGTCAAAGTTTTCTGTATCACGTCCAGTTCATTGAACTGAATTACTTGAGGACACGCAATATGCAAAGCTTGGGGGATTTGATATGTCCCGAACATATCTACTTTTCAAACACTTTTGCTATTGTTTTGACCTCATTCTTGCATGATTTGAATGGAACTAGTATGGACTAACACTGTTTTCAGCAGAGTTGCCTGTATGTCTGATTTTTGTGCAGAAAAATAAAAAATGAAGTATCTCGGAAAATTCCTAGAAAATTCCCAAAATTCTTTTGTTCTAGAAGACTCCCTCAGCCACAAGACGACCTGGAGGGGGCCACTCCTAGCCCAGGCAGCCAGAGGGCGCGGCCACCCCCCTAGTCTCATCCTCCAGATGCTTGGACAGGTGTTACCTCCCCCTTTGGCCCTTATTGTTACTCGCGAAAAGGAAACCCTAAAACAGACGCCCATATTCATATTTTCCATCGCGGATCCGCCGTCACCTCTGTTCTTCCTCGAGAGAGCTAAAATGGAGGTTTTTTTGGCCTCCGGTGAGGGGAATTTGTCGCCATCGTCATCACCATCGTCACTCCATCATCCCTCCATGCTTCCCTCATTCATGTGTGAGGAATTCCTTGGTATGGCAAAGGGGATGGTAGAGATTGGATGAGATTGATCATTTAATAGTTCGTCAGATTGTTGGGGGCATGTTGCCTATCATCTCCTATGGTGTTTATCATCTTTGTTGCATCTTGTTACTCTTAATGCTTGACACTTGGGGGCCGAGTGCCATGATTTCAGATCTGAACACTATTCATTTTCATGAGTATATTTGTGTTGTTGACCCTATCTACAAGTTGTATGCACCTGTTATAGTCCGGAACCGACGATCTCAATGGTGACAACTTGGGCCACTATGGCACCCCGGATTATATACTCGGAGCGGCCAGCTGTGCATAATGTCATGCTCCCATGATCTGTGTTGCATGATGCACAACTCGACAATGGATACATCAGATCACATGTTCATACAAGTACCAAAACAACATAGTCTTACATCACATAGTCTTACACTGCCTCATCGGGCACAAATGCAGCGGAAACCAAAATACTCCTATCATAGCAGCGGGCATAACTAACATGAAAGTCCAGAGCGTAGCACGTCCTAGTAAACGTCAGCCAAATTGTCATCCATTACCTGCTCCTCCAAGCCTGGTCGATTGAATAAACAGGGACAAAGCCACGAGTACATACAAAGTACTCACAAACCATCTAAAGAAAAGAACAAAGATTTTTTCATAGGGAAAATAGTAGGATAGACATATGGTGGAGTTCATCATAGGGGGTACCTAGCTACCCATCTTTAGTTGGAAACTTTTTAGTGTTGATCAAGTTTTATTCCCTTAAGTAACATTGAGTGAATCATGTCCAACCCTATCCCTATCAACGTCAACATCAACATAGTCATCATGAACCATAATCTCAGTGCTTAGAATTTCTCATCTTTTCCCCACATAGTGTAGCCTCAATAGTTTTCCATGACCGTGGACTCCGGCTACTCGAATAGTTTCAACTGTGCAGAGGTTGTACACTTTACCCACACGACACAATCCCGTCTTGTTGCCACTAGTGGCCGCTGGCGTAGTACACTCTTTGGTATACCGACAGTGGGATTGTGACAAGATCATTCATTATATCACACTTACTGTGTCATGCCCACTAGGTTTCAACGCGAAAAGAACCTCTGTTCACAGTCCAAATCAGTCGTGCGAAAGTCACGGCAGATGTCCGAAGAGTCAAAATTTGTATGGGACCTTTGCTGCGAGACGATTTCGTAGAGAGAGTTGACTTGGACAAGAGACTCGGCGATTTACCCAGGTTTCATCCCCTCTTTGTCTCGAGGTAAAATCCTACTCCTACTTCTTATTATTATGGGTTCCGAATCTCAAATAGAAGAGTCGGTTGATCGATTACAAGAGAGTCGGTTCGCAACCTTGATCTCGAGGAGATCTAGGTTACGCCGACAAGTGTATAATCATATCTTAGATTGATATTGTTCTTGGCCCTGGATCCCATGGACCTCGACTTATAAAGGTACCGGGTTCCGGGATTCCGCGAGTCTAACTCCGGCACGAGGTGGAGTCCTATTCTACTTTACAAACGTGCTATACAAGGAAAGTCAAATTCCTTCTATGGCTTCGATCTTCTTTCTTGGCGCAGCCAGACCTTGGCCGGGTCTTCTTTCATGGGCCTTCTGTAGGTAAGTCGGCCCATGGATCTAATGCCGGGTTATGGTTTGGTCCATCCCCCCGACATTAGCCCCAGGATTGGTGTGGTGCTTTAGTCTTCACAGCAATCTTCTTGATTCTAACGTGTTTTTGCCGATTCTTCAATGGTTAAACCGACTCTCCCATCTTTTGAGGTTTGCAAGGAGTAGGTGCCAATTCTCTTGTCTCTTCGCTTCATCTTCCAATCAGAAAATTTCTTTTGAATTTTTCAGTCAGAGATCTGATATTGCATTTATGATTGCTCTGTCCGAAACGCCTGTTGGAAGCATTGATACTGCGGTGGGAATCGAGGAGTCTTTCCATAAATTTCACCTACCGTGGGTAGTTCACCCACGTCATTATGGCATTGATTGATCCTCTCCTCGGAATTGCAATAAACAGCCATCAGGTAGTGTATTTGAGAGCCTGCATTTTCTTCTTCCTCTTCTCTCTTTGCTAATTTTTCCATGGCTCCCAAGCTAGGTGCTCGTGTTATTTTGGCGGCCGATGATCCTGGTTCCAGTGTAGGCACTCGTGGTCGAGGCCGTGGCCGTGGGCGAGGTCGCGGCCATGGCAGGGGTAGGGGAAGAGGCGCGCGTACTACTTCTCTGTCTAAATCTCCACCTTCTTCTCCTGAGATGGGTGAGTTCTTGATACATGTTCAAACGATCCGGCATTGGATAAAGCTTCCTGAGTCCTTTGCTCAGCTTGTTATCGATTCAAAGCCTTCGGGTCTTTGGCTCCGCTCCGAGGGATGTCCTCATGGGCCCATGTGTGTAGCTACTAGCTTTTGTAGCCACAACTCGATGTTCTTGGAGAAAGGTTGGAAACCTTTCCTTTCTTCCTGTAACATCTCAAGGGGAGATACCATTGTTTTTAGATATGATGGTGGTGATACCCTGTGGACCAGGATCTTTGACTCAGATGGTGACCGAGCTGTTGCTGTATGGAGAGTTCCAGCAGCAGCGACCAAGAATTCTACAACAATGAAGAGGAAGTCCAAATCTCTTCATCTGAAGATGCAGCCGACTCTAAAGTCGACGACTGAAGTTGTAGTTTTTTACCTAGTAGTATTTTGCCGACTTTGGCTTTTACTTTCTTGTAATGTAAGGCTTCTCCTTTTGATGTAAGACTCGGCTGTTGATGAATGAAAATTTTAATTTCCCATCGAGTCTATAAGTCGGTTGTATTCCTGACTTCGAATGTTTTTGCACAATGCATAAGAGCCGATATTTTTTGATAGTTTATATCTGTAGCCCCCTGAGTTGATTCAGAATAGCCTTGTATCATTGATCGACTCATAGGATAGATCAACTTGTAGCCCTCATGAGTTGGTGTGGTCATGTTGTGTGCCATACTAGGTCATATAATTTTTGAAGTAATACTCCCCAAGAGTTGGTATGATTATTATGGCGTCGTGCCAAATCTTGAATAAGAAATTTTTGAAGTGTTACTCCCCAGGAGTCAGTGTATGCATCTGGGTAATGTACCGAAATTGAGAAGAAACTTTGAAGTGTAGTCCCCATGAGTCGGTATATGCATCTGGGTGTTGTGCCGAGTCACATAGGTCTAACTTTTATCTGTGAGAAAAAAATGTTATTGTTAATTGAGCATGATGCTTTATATGAAAGAATGAAATGCAAAGGCTAGAATAAGTCGACTTAGACCTCATCTTCTCGCGTTGAGAAAGATTATTGGTTCAGGAGTCGAAACTTCTCTGTAAAGCCGCCTTATATGACTAGCGTGCCCGGCTCTTAGGACTAAATTCGATAGGAGATTTTATGCAAGCTCCCAAAGTTTAGACCAACCAGGTTCGCGTTAGTCATATGATCTTGAGTTATACAGGCCGAACGGCGTGGGTAGCCAATTCATGTATATGTCGGGATTTCTTCGGTTAAGAGTTGATGGTGCCATCAAACTCCCCTACTCCCCCTTACTAAGTCATGCACATGAGAAATTTTACATATATATGTCGGCTTCTCTGTCAAGAGTCGATGAGTGTCATCGGGCTCCCCGATTCTCCTGACTAAGCAATATACATGCTCAGAGCCGATAGAGAGTTGATCAAGCCCCCAGGTCTCTGAGAAAAAGTATAAAAATATGTAACTTATGATTCAATATGATGCAATATGATGCAATATGTATGAAAGTTTATGCAATATGAAATTTGATTTTATGCATAAAGGTGGCGAGAGCCGGTGCGACGAGAGTCGACTTTTATGGCGAGATCCTGTTGCGATGAAAATCGACTTTATGGCGAAAGCCTGTTTGCGATGAAAATCGACTTTATGCCGAAAGCCTAATGCGATGAGAATCGACTTAATGACGAAAGCCCATTTCCGATGAAAATTGACTTTATGACGAAAACCTAATGCAATGAGAATCGACTTATTAATTATGCGGCAATAGCCGATGCGACGAATGTCGACTTATTTATATATATAGTGCGAAAGCCGGTGCGACGATGTCGACTTTGTAGAATAGTGTTCTTGTTCCACTCAAGTATAATATGGACGGAGTTGTGCGATGTTCCATGGCCTGGGAGTCTCCTCCATGGATGTGCGTGACTTTGCCTTCTCGCGTATATCAACCAGGTAGTAGGATCCATTGTACAGGTTCTTGTTGACCACAAACGGTCCTTCCCATGGAGAAGATAGCTTGTGCATTCCATCCTTTTTCTGTATGAGGCGGAGCACTAAGTCACCTTCCTGGAAAGTCCGGCTTCTGATACGACGACTATGATATCGTCACAAATCTTGTTGGTACATAGCCGACTGAGCTTCTACTAGTTCTCGTCTTTCATCGAGAAAATCCAGGGCGTCCTGTGTCGCTTTTTCATTGTCGGCATCCACATAAGCTGTGACCCTTGGTGAGTCGTGACGACTGTCACTTGGGAGAACGGCTTCCGCTCCATAGACCAGGAAGAAGGGTGTATAACCTGTCGACCTGTTAGGAGTCGTCCTGATACTCCACAATACTGAGGGTAATTCTTCCTCCCAGCAACCCGGCGTCCTTTCCAAAGGAACAAAGAGTCGGGGTTTGATGCCTCGGAGCAACTCTTGGTTGGCTCTCTCGGCTTGTCCATTGGTCTGTGGGTGAGCCACTAACGCAAGGTCGAGCCAGATATGCTCGTTCTGACAGAATCGCTGCATAATCCCCTCTGATAGGTCAGACCCATTATCATTGATGATGCTGTGGGGGTAGCTGAATCTGTATATTATCTTTTTCACGAATTTTAGCGTCGTTTCTGCATCGCATTTGCTAACCTGCTCTGCCTCGACCCACTTGGTGAATTTTTCCACTATCACTAATAAGTGTGTATTCGTGTTGGCTGACCTTTTGAAAGGTCCCAACATATCAAGCCCCCACACCGCAAAGGGAACATGAGCTTGCTTGGCATAATCCTGAGTTCTTGAGCTGGCACATGAGCTTGCTTGGCATAACGCTGGCACCCGTCGCATTTCTTGACTATATCCTCTGCCTCCACATGTGTTGTGGGCCAGTAGAATCCGTGTCTGTAGGCTTTAGCTACTAGCGAACGAGAGCCGGCATGATGCCAGCAGTCTCCAGAGTGTATCTCATTAATGATTTCTCTGCCTTCTTCAGGTGACACACATCTTTGACAGACGTCTGCAGGGCTTCGCCGATGTAACTCACCGTTGATGAGTACAAAAGATTTGCTTCTCCTGACAATTTTCCTGGCTTGTACCTCGTCAGTGGGTAGGATTCCCTGGGTCTTGTAATCCAAATAAGGAACGAACCATAAGGGGGTAGCATGTATCGCGGCCACCAGAGCCGGTTCTGGGTCCGGCTCTACTATGTCTTGCTCCGTTGGTATTTGCACGGACGGCTTTGTCAGGACATCAAGGAACACATTTGGTAGAACCGACTTTCGTTGAGAGCCGAGCCGGGATATAGCATCTGCAGGTTCGTTTAGCTTGCGCTCCACGTAATCCACTTGGTACCCAACAAAGAAACCGGCTTGTCTCTCTACCTCACGCCGATAGGCTGCCATGGTGGCATCTCTGGGTTCCACCTTCCCGACACTTGCCGAGAAACAAGATTGGAATCGCCATAGCATCGGATCCGGCTTATGTTCATCTCATGAGCCAGCCGCAACCCATGGAGCAGAGCCTCATATTCTGTTGCGTTGTTGGTGCAAGTAAACTGTAGCTGCAAGACATAGAAAAATTGTTCTCCTTTGGGAGAGGTGAGTACCACGCCGGCTCCTGACCCTTGAAGCTGCTGACTCCCACCAAAGTGTGTTGTCCCATACGTATTTCTGGCTTAGGAGCCGCCAGGATTGGAGCCTGGGACAATTGTTTCTTCAATGCTTCCAGAGCTTGATCAGCTTCATCGCCCCATACGAATTTCTCCGATTTTTGTAAGAGCCAGTATAGTGGGATCGCTTTTCTCCAAGTCGGCTTATGAATCAACTCAAGGCAGCTACACACCCTGTGAGCCGTTGGACTCCTTTCACCGAGGCCGGCTTCTGGAGAGCTATAATAGCATTGATTTTCTCCGGGTTTTCCTCAATTCCTCTCTCTGACACTATGTATCCGAGGAGCTTTCCTGCAGGGACCCCAAAGGTGCACTTGGCCGGGTTTAGTTTCATCTGATACTTGTGCAGATTCTTGAAGGTTTCCTGGAGGTCGCTGATGAGTGAGTCGGTGACCTGAGACTTGATGACTATGTCGTCCACGTAAGCGTGCACATTGCGCCCAATTTTCTCCTTGAGGCAGTTATGTACCGTTCGCTGATATGTGGCCCCTGCATTCTTCAAGCCGAAAGGAATAGAAGTGTAGCAGTATATCCCAAAGGGAGTAATAAAAGTTGTTTTCTCCTGGTCTTCTAGATCCATCTTGATCGATGATAGCCACAGTAGGCGTCGAGAAAGCACAGGAGCTCGCATCCCGCAGTAGAATTGATGATTTGATCAATGTGAGTTAGCGCAAAGGGATACTTTGGGCAGGCCTTCTTTAAGTCGGTGTAGTCAATGCACATACACCAAGTCCCATTCTTTTTCAGAACGAGGACCGGATTTGCAAGCCACTCCGGATAGAAAAATTCGATGATGAACCTGGCGGCAAGGAGCTGGGCTATCTCTTCCCCAATGGCGTTCCTCCTTTCGTCATTGAAAAGACGAAGGAATTGCTTGACCGGCTTCAGTTTTGGGTCAATGCTTAGGTGGTGCTCAGCAAGTTCCCTCGGGACACCTGGCATGTGACGTGCGAGATGATGATAATGGTTTCTCGCCCTTGGTTGGTTACCCCAACTGGAAGGTGAGATGTAGGAGCAAATTTCCCCTATGTAGAGGATAGGGTTTGTATCCCGTAGGACTCCGGCAATGATAAGTAGGTATCAGTGGCGCAACTCACGTGGACCTGCACACAGAAACAAATAACTTTGCTCCCAACGAAGTTCAGGGAGGTTGTCAATCGCTCCGGTCTTGTTGTTTACAAAGGATAAAACGCAAGGGATAATGGTGATAGTGATAGCAACTAGAAAGTAAAAGAAGGAAATTAAACAGTGATGAGAATATGGACCGGGGTCCCGTGATGTTCACTAGTGATGTCTCTCTCTCAAAAGACAATAAAACCTCTATGCGAGGTAAACAAATTACAGCTGGGCAATTGACAGGAGTATAAACGCACCGCAATGCTAACTATGCTACAAAGAAAGGACGAGGCTCAAAAGCATGGGTGGTACGCCAAAACAAATAGACCAAAATCCAACTGCATCTACTACTAATCATCCACCTTGAGATATCTATCCAGAACATCTCGCTGGTATTAAATTGCGAGCCCCACCCAAAATGTAAACCAAAGGCAACAGACAACTGCATTAAAAAGAACTTTGCGTAAAGTAAACAAACCTTGCAACCGCGGTTACAAGCAGCATTGTTTTCCCCCTTGTGGCAACATCACATCCCATAGATTCATGTTTCTATCACTCAAGCGTGTCATCGGGGCGCATGAACCCACAAGCAAGCATAACATTCCCTCTTGGAGTCACTACCTACTACTTGGCAAAAGCAATAAACAGCAACGGAGAACATTCAAGAATTACTTAAGAACAAAAATATAAAAGATAAGAACCAAATATATTACTCAATCACAATCTGAACATAATCTCATAATCCATCAGATCATAGCAAACTCAGCATAGCAACAACAGAAAGATTACATAGGTGCCTTGATCATGTAGGGCGGCTCACGAGGACTAAACCATGAAGAACAAAGAGGGGAGGAGAACATAAAATAGCTACTGATCACGGACCCATGGTCCAAGGGAAACTACTCACGGTACATCCGGGAAGCGTCCATGGTGGAGGGGAAGCTCCCGGAGGTCAATCCTCCCTCCGACAGGGTGCCGGGAAGAAGTCTGCTGGCGCTCCCGATCTTGGAAGCACGGTGGCGGCGGAACAAAGGTGATATCGCGAAAAAGGGTTCTGTCCTCGGGGTTTCGCATCATAGAGATTAAATAGGCGAAGGGGAGCAGCAAGGGGGGCACCAAGTGTCCAGGCGGCCACCCGGCGCGGACCCACCGTAGGCCGCGCCACCTGGCCGCCTGGGCACCAGGTGGGGCCCCTCTGGCCCTCCTTCGGGGCTATGGAAGGTTCTGTTGCGCTGATTTTTTATCCGATTTTCCCGAATAATTGGAGCACTTTTAATATGGGGGAAACCTGGAATAAAAAAAGTAGAAAACAGGAACTGGCACTGTGGTGCACAGAGTTAATAAGTTAGTCCAACTATGATCAAAAGTGTATGAAAGTGTATCTAGATGATAGCAATATCACACAAAACATGCACGAACCAAGCAGAAATTATAGATACGTTTGCGACGTATCAGCATTTAAGAAGGTTTCCATGCAAAAATGTCCCGATTCTCACGGAGGAACTCGATGAGCGCGCTTTCCTATTTGTCAGATAGCCCTGCCCCAATGATGAACTGCTTGGAAGCGTCACCAGGGACAAAGTTGACTTTCTTTGTGTCCTGAGCCTGTTGGAATTTGGGGTTGTTTTTAGGAGTCGGTTTGTTCAGGATGGTGGAGTCGGATGGATCTACCTTTTCCTAGTATGCAGACATGTCTTCCTTGGCCCATGTTGAGTCGGCAAATTTGACGTGTTGCTCGTCACATTCCGTAGCCCTGGACCGGCTCCCATCTACCGTAATCGGGCCTAAAGGACCCGACATCTTTAGCTTCAGCTAAACGTAGCATGGCCGAGCCATGAACCTGGAATAAGCCGGTCTGCCTAGGATGGCGTGATATGGGCTCTCGAGTTTTACCACCTCATAAGTTTTCAACAGTTCCAAAAGCTATCTCCAGGTAGATTTTGCCTATTGGGCGTGCCGACTTCCTTGGGACTATTCCATGGAACACAGTGTTGGAGGTTTGCAGCTGTTTGTGAGCAATCTCATCCTTCGGAACATCTCATAGTAGAGGATTTTGATAATACTTCCTCCATCCATGAGTAATTTGTCGAGTGTGTAGCACCCGATTTGTGGAGAAACTACCAGGTCTAGGGAACCCTGGTTTTCTACCACTAGTAGGTGGTCATCCCTCGTCCAGGTGATCGGCTGTTCATACCAGTTAAGCCATCTGGGATAAGCCGGCTCAGTGGCCGCAGACATGGCGGCTCTCTACTACAGCTTCCTGTCCCTCCGGCAACTACTTGTGGTGAAGACATGATAAGCTGAGTGGTCTTGGAGCTTCTTTGGGTTTTTTGGAATCCGGCGAGTCCCGATTGGTTTGGCTGTCCTCCTCCCTGGGGTCCTTGATATTGCGGTGATGCACCGGCTCCCTCGTGGCCAAAATTTTGGTTGTTGTTGTTTTGACCGGCTCCGCCACCTAACCCAGGGGGGCTTGACCTCCACGACGTGCGAACTCTTTCATGAATTTTCAATATTCCCAAGTGTGACTGGATGGACGGCCGGGTTTGATATGTTGTGCTCAGGGTCTCTTCAGATGTTCTTCAAAGCTGACTGGGGGTTGGAAACTTCGTTCTGACTTGCGGTAGATGTTGCCCCCTTGCTTCTTCCTATGGGAGCCGACATTTGTGTTGGCTACCAAGTCGGAAGTATTCTGATCGACTCGACGCTTGGTATCTTGGTTTTGGCTCTTAGATCCCTTGTCGTTATTCTTTTTATTCTGGGCGGCTTTTTCCTCTTCCTGATCAGCATCCTTGGTTTTGTCAGACTCGCATACTTGATGACCGCATTCATGAGCTCTCCCATGTTACTGACCGTCCTCTTGAGTCGGCCAAGCTTGTGTACTAGAGGATCGAACTTGTAGTTTCTTTCCAAGACGATCACTAAGTCTGTGCGGTAATAGTGTCTGAGGAATGGACTATATCTGCGACTCGTCGGGCCCAGCTTAGGGCCGACTCTCCTTCTTTCCGGACACAGTGCTCTAAGTCAAATATTGTGGTCGCTTGCCGGCAGGTGCCTTGGAAATTCTTGATGAACTTCTCTCTAAGATCCGCCCAGGAGGTGATGGAGTTCTCTGGAAGATTTTGGAACCATGTGCGAGCCGGCCTTTCCAACATCATTGTGAAGTAACGGGCACTAACCTCTTCGCCGGCTTGCAGCATGTCCATGGCAAGGCCGTAGCTTTCGATCCAAGCCGCTGGGTCCATCTCAGTCGTGTAGTTTGGGATCTTACGCGGTCCCTTGAAATCTGGGGGCAAGCGTGTGTTCCTCAAAGCCGACACTAGACATCGGTTACCCACAGATCTGCTGACGAACTCGGTGTTTTGCTCCTGTGAGGTGAGTTGGGCCACCGTCTCTACACAGTGGTTGGTGTTAGGAGCCGGCAGGTCCATAATTATCAATGCCCCCTGAGGGCTTAGAGGCGGAGGCGCTGTGTGGTGGCGATGGCTTCCCGAGGCTGTAGGATCCGGTGACTCTGCTTGCCGGCTCACACTTCGATATGGAGTTCCATGTATGTATGGGACCCCTTGTGAGTATTGGCCCTGCTGTGTGATCGCAGTTTTGAGAAAGTCGACGGCCTCGAGGGCGGCACGATCTGATGGGGTGTCTCCATGAATTGGCACGTTGGTGAGGTAACGGGTCGCCGCCATGACATTAGCGATGGGGTTGTCTAAGTGATGAGGAGGTGTATGGAAGCGATCTTGGCGTGGCAAAGGATCCGGCTGTCTGGGAGGCGTGAGTCCTAGGGAAGTCGACTAGTCAGGGCTGTGGAATAGCGTTCTGCTTTGGTAGCCAAGGGGGAACCGACTGGTGTATCCATGTGGGCGCGTACGAGTGAGGCTCAATCGCTGAGCGTCTATCAGACCAGACTCTCCTCGGAGGCGCGTGGCTTCCTGAACGAGTCGGGCTTCTCTCTCAACCATCTGTTCCTTTTTTATGTTGACTTCCCTCCGTAAGTTCGCTATCCGTACCTTGAGTTCGTTAACCCTTGTCTTCCAGGCCTCCTGATTCTCCATTTTTACCGTCAAGGCCAAAGCCACATCAAGGGAGTTTAGGGCATCTGCGAGGGCTTCGGATCCAGTGGAGACTTGTGCTGACGATAGGGCTGCCGGGTCCCTATTGTAATTAGGAGCCGCGGCGGCTGCCGACTCTGCTCCTTGATTTTGGGTTGCCTAACTCTCCAGTCCTCCAATGTCGGCCATGAACACCGTGGCACAATATGGAGGTTCAAAGTGAGGGTAATTCGGGTTATATTCTGGCACACCGGTGCCGAGTCTGTTGTTCCCCACAGATCGTATGGACCCCTCATCTGAAAAGCTTCCTTCACTTGGATATGAGTCGGCATCAGTCAGTTCTTCCGAAGTGTCGTGCATTGGGGACTCGACAGAGCGCTCTGACTCTGGAGACTCATCAATGAAATGACGAAAGTGCTTTTGGAGTCGGCATGTCGCCAACTTGAAGTTTCGATGCGAATTTCAGGATCTTGCTCTGGCTCAGATCCATCCGTCATGCCATTGAATATGTGGATAGACCCGATCGGGACCGGATATCCTGATTCGACAGAATTGGCTTCGGGGCCCCAGTTTGAGTCATCGACGCAGAGCTTCCCGCGCCGGTTTCTGGTGATCCGTCCAACGATGAATCCTCCATGCCTTGCAGAGCTCCCTCCAGAATCTCAACACATGCGAGCGCAGGCCCGAAGGTAGGCGCCAACTATGGTGGGAAAGTCAGGCAGATGTCCGAAGAGTCGAACTTTGTATGGGACCTTTGCTGCGAGGCGATTTCGTAGAGAGAGTCGACATGGACAAGAGACTCGGCGATTAACCCAGGTTTCTTCCCCTCTTTGTCTCGAGGTAAACGCCTACTCCTGCTTCTTATTATTATGGGTTCCAACTCTCCAATAGAAGAGTCAGTTGATCGATTACAAGAGAGTTAATTCACAACCTTGATCTCGAGGTGATCTAGGTTACGCCGACAAGTGTCTAATTCTATCTTAGATTGAGATTGTTCTTGGCCCTGGATCCCATGGACCTCGACTTATAAAGGAACCGGGTCCCGGGATTCCGTGAGTCCGACTCCGACACGAGGTGGAGTCCTATTCTACTTTAAAAATATGGTATACAAGGCAAGTCGAATTCCTTCTATGGCTTCGATCTTCTTGCTTGGCGCAGCCGGCCCGTGGCTGGGTCTTCTTTCGTGGGATTTCTGTAGGTAAGTCGGCCCATGGATCTAATGCCGGGTTATGGTCTTGGGCCATCCCCCCGACAGAATCGCCCTTTTCTACGGAGGATACCCCTCCCAAGGCGGCTAACCCTTCTGCGGTACGGCAATGACAACAATAAGGGTGAAATAACAAAGTAACCAAGCCAATGCCCATATAGCATGTGTTTGTACTGTAGGGCTAGTTTTTGGCGCCACTTATCGAGAGTCCTTCAAGACTTTGAATATGTTCAACAATGTTCCCAACAATAACCACAATCTTAGCCATCACACCTTCTTAGATGTATGCCATCACATTAGGGTGGAGCAAGATTAACCAATTATTAAGTTTCACTTAATTATTTACCAAGGCTACATGATGGTCTCGACCAAGCATCGAAATTATCAGGGTTCTATTTTCGTTTTCCCAAATAGACAGGGTATAATGGTATGTGGTCATTGTCCTAATACAAATACTATAACCCCATCCCAAAATGACGTAATAATAGGTGATACAATAGCATGATAGAAAAGAATGTAGAAAATGTAGGACATGGGTTTGAGTTTTGAATATGGCTTTCCTGCGTCGATGGTGTCTCCTGGTACGACTTCTTCGGCTTGGGAGGAGGCTTCACCTGCAACATCAAACGCTTCGTCTACGCGCCGCGGAAAAAGGGGTAACACATATTACAATCATAACAATCATACAAAGAATACAATTAACGACACTCACACATAACCAAAGCATCATAACAACATCACAACAAGAGCAGCAACAAGATTGTAACAATTTTAATTGGGGTTAGCTTAAAATGATGTATTACATAAGGTAGCAAGTAAATTATATAACAAGTTGCTAAAAATGTATTAATTCTTTTATTAGTTTTTGTTTAACATGGGGTTAAGCAAGAATATAACAGAGATGCTAGCAAATTTTAATTCACAAAAAATTTAATACATGATTCAACATAATAAATATTTATAACACCATGGTAGGATAACTTGGTTATTAGTAGGCGAAGCAATTAACAAGATTAAACAATCTTTCACCATGCAAATTAAAATGGTTATTAAATCCTACAACACCACATTCTTAAAGGTTTGCAATTTGAACAGGGGTATTGTGATAATTATCATGAATTAACTAACAACAAGATTAGAGTTAAACAAGTCCTAACTAAAGGTGATGTCGAGACCCGGAATACGCATATGTAATTCTAGTCACAACTCAATTATATGGAGAGCCGAAAGCCATACCCACTTGTCTAAGTAGACAAGGCCAAGTACAAGACACTCTCGGAAAGCTCGAACATGAGGGGCATCCCAACTAGGCCCGGATGATCAACTGAGATGGCTCCTCATCGTTCGCTCACAAGTCTAAATGCTTATGGGTGATGAAATCCCATACTTGTAGACAAGTCGCCTCAACCATATTATCAATTGTATCATAACATTTACTTTAGACAACTCTGGCCCGATTCACTTAGTCGGGGTCTCGGGCGGGCTCGATCGTACAACGAAGTGTGCCACGTAATGGAGGTACGTGCAATCGCATCACGATGCTCCAAGCTGCGCAAAACCGCCACCTGGCTATAAGAAAGACCGCCGACGAGAGAACAACTAAGCTATCGAACCCCACACTAAGACATGCACGTTATAATCATACACGCGGCATACATGTTCAGTGTAAACAGCAGGTACTCATCACATGACCTCTATGAAGTATACATCTTTATTGACTTACGTATAGAGTACACAAAGAGATCACATCACTGTGTTCCAACATTACATCAACCAACAGAAGCAACTTAGGTCTGAATACAGACAAATTTAACAAATGGCTTAGAGAAGCCGTATAGAAACATACACAACCCTTCCACGATGGACCAGACTGCTGTCTAGAACTACACTAGCTTAGTCCATGTCGACATCCACGAAGAAGCCTCCATCGGGTTAGGGGGTTTCATCTAAAAACATAAATAAGCAAACGTGAGTACAAAGGCGTACTCATCAAGACTTACATCAGATCTATACTACTCATGCTCAAGTTCCAAGGTAAAGGAAGGTGGGGTTTGTAATGCAGAAGTGCCAGCTTTGATTGGCTAATCCTGACAACGATTACCAGAATGAGGTAAGAGCGTACTCGAGTCCAACTATCCAAGTTTCCCAAACTATACACCACTATGGAACCTTCCTCGACTTACCACGAGAAAGAAAACCATAGCACTCACACTTATCTTGGCAAGTTTTAAAGTAACCATTGAAGTTCTCTAATAATCAAGCATAGGTCTCCAAGTAGTCCATTATCGCGGACGCGGCTATTCTAATAGTTTGTTAACCCTGCAGGGGTGTACTACTACACACACATGACCATCAGTTACCTCCAAGTACTCGTCACCATTCAAGGGGTGTCGGCGAGGATGTTCACCGCGACACTTACCTCACGGCACCGTTCTAGTCCAAGTAGTCAACTATCTGAGTTTCAAACCCAACTGGAATTCCGGCCGAGTTTCCTGTTAGGACTCAAACCATGTAGGCACGACTGGCAAGCCCACCTCGCCGGATGGTTCTCCGCTTGAAAAGCCATGTGCTACAAGCCCTACCATGAATGCCACATTTCACTTCTTTATCTTTCTATGCATATGCCGAAAGGAAATCCCGAACTAGGTGTGACTCCTCGACTTGGATCGGGGTGAGTTAATAGGTCGAGAGGGGTCAGTGAGCCCAATGTGTGGTTGTACTCTTTGTCTCGGATTAACATACAAGAACTCGAGCTTAAGGCGGTGCTCAACGAGACAACCCACTATGTACTCCTACACAGCCTCTCATCGCTCACCTTATTTAGGTCAAGTTCACCAACACATTTCCACCATCATCACATGATCAGTACCATCCCTGCTCACATAAGATTAACCTCATTGTAACACTCTAAGCATGCAATAAGAAGTAACAGTTGTAGGGTCCACATGACATCAACCAACTCCTACATTTTCTAGGATTGTGTTTTGCTTACTACGGTCACAAAATGATAGGTCATGCAAAGGGTTGGTTTAGCTATGCGGTAGAAACGCAGCATGGTAACATCCTAAATAATGCATAAGCGAGAATGAGAGGGAAATGGGTTTTTATCCACATGATCAATGAGGGTTTTCTTTCCTTGCTGACGAGGATTGTACTGGGAGTCCTTAACTACGGGGGTGAACTCGGGTTCTGGCTCCACTTCTATTCGATAGCAATCAACACAAGTATAACAATCAATATGAATGAACAATGCACAAACACATGATCAAGTGGTATAAGATGATGCAAATGGTGCTTATGTCTTGTTCATTCAATTTAAGTGAAGTGTATAACAAAAGAATTTGCAATTAAAACTTCACATTTGAATTTAAAAGGGTTCGTATGAATATTTGCTACTCTTCCCCCATTTTAAAATGTTCAAACATGAAAACAAAGCGCATATTAAAAATCCTTGCATTTTTCAGATATTTTTTCATATATTATATGTTTATTTTGGAGTTATGGTTTAAAAGTTATTGATTTCCAAAGTTTAAGCCTTTTCTGGATTTATTTTTAAACTAAAAAAATTGATTTATTGTGTCATGCTGGCGTCATGCTGACACGAGGGGGGGTTGACTGGTCAACTGACCAGTGGGCCAGGCCTATCATAGGCTCTGGGGTTTAATCCCTGTTTTATTTCAATTCCTGGATTAACTAAGAGCTCGGGGGCCCACTGTCATTGGCTTGGGGGTGGTTTAGTGGGGTGATTAGTGCCCTAATGGCCATGGCGGCCGTCGGCTAACCGTCGGTGCCAGTAGGTACGACGGCGGCTCCCCGGAGAGCACGGGAGGGGCGAGGAGGGCAGCGAGGGGGCGACTCGCGCTCGGGGCTCGTTGGCTCGATTGAAGGTGAAGGGCGACGAATTCGACGGTGATGATGTTGCTGGACACGTCAGCTCGGTGAGAGGAGGCCGGTGGCCACGCGGGTGAGGCGGCGCGCTCCGGTGAGGTCTTGGTTTTTTACTGCAAACGCCGAGGGTGAACGAGCGAGTGACCAGGGAGAGGAGGAGAGTGACGAGGTGTCCTCAGGATGTCTCCTGACGTGAGGAGGTGGCCCGGGAGAGGCGCGGGCGGCCTGGCCGCGTCGGCATGGTCGCCACGCAGCTCCCACCCTGCCTTGCGCGGGGTGGAAGACGACCCTGCCCCTGATGGGTTGGGCCAGGCCAGGTCTGGTGGGCTGAAAAGGTAAGCACGACCTCTTTCCCCTTTCTAATCTCTTTCTGTTTTCTATTTCTGTCTTTCTGTTTTGCTTTGACTAAAATATCAAAGCAATTTATAAAATCCCCAAATCTTTTATATGGCCTTATGTGACATGTAACTAGTCACTCCCAAGATTTGAGCATTTTTTAAATTCAAAATATTTGAATTCCAATTCAAATAGAGGTATTTGTTAATATCCAATGCCTTTATGGACTTTTGGAAAGATCAATGAGCATGGGTTTGAGTCCACTTCACTTGATATGTGATCACACTAATTTGTGGGAATTTTCAATAAGTTCAAAGGATTTGTTGGAAGCAACTTTCAAAATGGCCATTTGAATCAAATTGTTTGGGAGGATTTCTTTCTCCCATTTCAATTTCTTTTGCAAATTTTGACAAGATGCAATGTGAGGCTAAACCCTATCACATACCTAAAATGGGGTTGTGACAACTCGCCCCCACTCAAAAGAATCTCATCCCGAGATTCAGAAGTCGTTAGGAAGAAGGTGGGGTACTCAACAAGGAGGCGGTCTTCTCTTTCCCATGTTGCTTCTTTCTCGGAGTGGTGTGAAAATTGCACTTTCAAAAACTTGATCTTCTGACGACATGTGCTACACTCTGCTGATTCAAGAATACGAACGGGGTACTCTCGATAAGAAAGGTCAACTTGGAGATCAAGCGTTTCATGGTCGACTTCGCGGATGGGGTCCTTGAACCAACACCTGAGTTGTGACACATGGAATACATCATGTACTCGGGAAAGGTGTGGGGGTAGCTCAAATTGGTAGGCAACTTCTCCATGTTTAGTAAGAATGCGGAAAGGTCCAATGTAACGTGGGGCCAACTTGCCTTTGATACTGAATCGTTGGGTTCCCTTCATTGTAGTAACCCGAAGGTAAGCCTTCTCATCCAGATTATAGCTTTCTTTCCTATGATGACGATCATAGTAGCTTTTCTGACGAGACTGGACGGCTTTCAATTGATCACGAACAATGTGAACTTTCTCTTTTGCTTCCTTGATCATATCCGGTCCAAAGAATTGTCTTCCACCGGTTTCTAACCAGTTTAGGGGTGTTCGACATCTTCGTCAATAGAGGAATTTGAAAGGGGCCATGTTCAGACTAGATTGGAAACTAATGTTATAAGAAAATTCGGCGAATGCAAGAGAATTCTCCCAATGCTTTCCGAATGAGATAACACAAGCTCTGAGCATGTATTCAAGAATTTGGTTAACCCTTGAAACTTCACCGCTAGACTGGGGATGGAAAGCTGTACTAAAGGAGAGATTAGTTCACATAGCAATCTGAAAACTTTCCCAGAATCTAGAGGTGAAAAGGCTACCACGATCAGAATTTATTTCCAAAGGAACACCGTGAAGAGACAAAATCCTAGAGACATACAAGTCCGCTAACTGTCTTGAAGTTATAGACTCGCGAACGGGAAAGAAGTGAGCAACTTTGGAAAGTCTATCAATGACAACGAAGATGGCATCATTTCCATTAGGGACAATTACATTTGAGCCCTTAGTTGGGTCACACCCGTGGGTTTTGCCCCTAAATTCAAAAAACACACAGTTTTTTCCAAGCGGCTTAAATTCTCCTATGCTTTTTCCCTTTGACCATTTGACCGTAACTTCAAAAACTTCATAACATATTCATACTAACTCGAAAATATGCAAATAAGAAATCAAAATGCTTAGGAAAACATTGTGACGCCCCCAAAATCAATCCGTGTATAGTAATCATACACGCAGGGTACACGGCTGAGATTAGGGTGCCACGGTGAGAATATCACAGCACAACACTAAACACAAAATGATAAAACAATATGTTACAATACTAGGGATCACGAGGATCCAAATACATAATTCATACAAGCCATAATATCTGAGTACAGACATAGTTAGTCAAGTTTTGCCTTAAGAAGGCTAGCACAAATGACAACAGAGATACAAATCGAAAAGGCAAGGCCTCCTGCCTGGGATCCACCGAACTACTCCTGGTCAACGGGGAACTAGACGTCGTAGTAGTTGCCTCCGGGGTACTCCTTCTCTTGGGCTCCAACGTCGGGTGCAGCGGCCGATCAGGCAAAGCGAAAAAGGGAAATAAAGCAAAGGTGAGTATCTAGCATACCCGCGAGTCTTACGTCCGCTACTAAGCATTTATGCATTTTATCAAATGGAAAGGGGAGGCTATATATAGTGGAATGCAAGATAGAAATCAGAATAAGGGTAAGAAGCTAGGCCTATCGAAGACTAGCATCTTTCAACGAGTCTTGCAGCATGAGGAGAGAATAGCCAACAGTTTATATAAAGCATAAAGTAACAATGCAACAGAAGTTACTGCAGCATTGTATAATAGAAACTTGTAATAATTTGAAATGCCTCCAAGATCACCTCCTCGACATCCCAGCGAGGAAGAAAACCCGGAACCATACAGTTTAATAATAATAGTTGGTAGTGGTAAGATCTAGCTTCAGCATAAAGCGTCATGTTACCGTGGACACGGCTATTCGAATAGATTAATCTTCCCTGCAGGGGTGCACTTGTGTTACACTACACGCACGGATCTCCAGGGTGGCGTACACCTTATTAGGGAATGCCCCACCGAGGCTATCCGACACTCCACATCCCATCTTTCAAACTCAATAGAGAGGTCATCTGCCGGTCAAAATCCTAAGTACGCTGGGCCTTGGACCCCAACCCAAACGTACTCCTGCACGGTGCGTGACTGGCCGGTGAAGCATAAGCAAACCAAATAAGACAACACCGCGTGAGAAAATAAGACAACACCACTTCCCGGCAATCATCCCGCGGTACTGCTGACGTCTGAAGAGTTCTCGGACGACACTACGAAGCAGAGGAGCCCATAACTCATAATTCCCACGTGTAGGCAGCGCGTATAAGCCAAAAGGCTACTCAAGTCATCCGCCGAACCATTAGTCGTTTTATTAACTTGAGGGACAACCGTTATCGTTTCCTCGACTTAACTAACCCGCGGACAACGACAGCAGTCAGGACCACCAGTACATCAGTGCCTGCCATGTCGTCCAACCAAGTCCCTGCGGTTACCAACAAGGTGAACCGTCTCCTTACCTTGTCTCGCGTGTGCTCCTGGAGGAGCTCGAATTTCGTGGTTTGGTAAGTCTCGCGGAAAATGATCTGGGGCGAAGCACACCGATACACTGGTCGTACCCTCCCTGTCATCCCGTCGCAATACCACTCGCGGGCACCGTTGTGTCGCCCGACTCTTACCTTTAAGGACAACCGTTGCTCAGGTACCTAGAGCGGCTATACAGAGTCAGCAACGAGTGGAGTACAAGGATCACTCCTCGATAGCTCACACTTGATGGTGGCTCGGCAGAGCCGAGGTAGGGGCCTGAGGCGGTGTCTGCATTGTACCGTACTTGTGCAGTTGTAGTAATTTGTATCCGCTAGTTAGGTATGTGCTAGGTATCTAATCTGTCACAACCCCAAGTTAGGTATGTTCGAGAATAGCAAGTCACTTTGCATCATGATAAAATTTCAAAAGAAATTGAAATGGGAGAGAAAAACCCCCCCAGATGAATTTAATTCAAATGGCCAGATAAAAAGTTGCTCCAAAATTCCTTTTGCAATTTTGAAAAGTCTCATAAATGAGTGTGATCACATGTAAAGTGATTTGGATTCAAACCCATGCTCATAGATTTTTCAAATATTCAAACAGGAGCATGGAATTAAATTTAAACCCCTATTTGAATTAAAGTTCAAATTATTTGAATTTTAAAAATGTCCAAACTTTATAAGTGGCTAGCTATATATATTTTGAGGCCATATAAAAATTTGGAGCATTTATAATAATACTTTGCTAATTTTTTAGCAAGGTAAAACAAATTGCAGAAAATAAAAGCAGTAAAAGAAAAAGAAGAGGGGCCACCTTACCTGTTGCCCAGGGCGAGGCCCACCTCCTCTGGCCCAGCCCAGGCCCAGCAGCCTTTTGGCTTGTCTTCTACCTCCCCGCAGCTCCAAGCTGCTCGGTGGAGGCAGAGCGCGGGCACGGCGCCACCTCCTGCTTCGCCGTGGCCGGGCCTTCCCCCCGTCCCTATCCCCTCGTCACCGCTCCCCCTGGTCGCCCTCTCCATTCCCCCCCTCCTCTATCTCCACCTTCCACCTCTCTCTCGCCATTTTCCCCACGGTCCGTAGCTCGCTGGAGAGCAATACTGCGAACCGGCGTGGCCATCATCGCTGAGGAGCCTCTACGTGTTGTCAGCCATCACCAACGTTGTGCACTTCGTGATAGAGGCGAAGGTGTCCCGATGTTTCGATGAGATGATAACTACGATTTGATGGAGTCGACTTTGATGATCCAACTACAAACGTGCAACGACGTTGCGCCTTAGCAATCGCTAAACCAATCTCCTGAAGGTTATTGACCACGCCGGAGCACGATCAACCTGACCACGAAGGTCTAGTGCCTGCAAGCAATCGAAGAACAAGCAAGAACTATGATAAAGCAATCTGAATATTGCGAATATGTAGATGAAGTATGAATAAAGTTGGGATTCCGAAAGCGGTCTTGATCTGGTCGTTGGACACAAACCGAGTACACGAAGATGCAGCAATTAGCTAAGCAGTCTTTTTAACTAAAAGAAATCCAAAGAAAAACCCTAGGGGTTCATCTACTTATATAGGACTAAAGGGTGGAGGCCAAGGGGGTGGAAGGACATCCCAAGGAGTCCTAAAACTAAACCTAGGTCGTACAAGGCACTTGGGCCCATGTGGAGGTGATGCAACACCTATTGAGTTGGACTTTGATTCGGATTCTGCTGCTGGGTCGCACCGTTTTCGCCATATCTCCACGCTCCGAAGGAATTTGAAGGTGAAACCAATTGCGTTGGAAACTAGACGAGATAAGCTATCACCAGAAAAAAGAATCACCCAATTTGGAGTTCGTATGTAGAAACGGCGGCTGTTTGAAGTTGGGTATATCTCTGCAGTCCGAATCTGAGTCCATGACGTGAAAGACTTGGTCTCTATCTTCTCTTGGGCCAAAAGTGACGTGAAATAACTTCTTGTACAGCACACAATCATGCCCCTTTGTATTGACTTCATTTCTTGATCAAATATAGAGAAATTAATGGTCATATCCATGATAATTATGTCCTCATCATCTTCATGCTTGAACATGCTCCAATGCTCATCCTTCTTGTCCATGCTAGGTCCTTCATTTGTCAGCAACAGAAATATATCGACGTTAGGCAGCATCATATTCACATGAACATTAGAAACATTACCAAGAAGCGAAAGTACCTGATAATTTAATTGGTGTGCACGATCTCTAGTAATTGGTCCAGTAGGTATATTAGCAGGGGTTGTGGCTGTAACTATGGTAGCCATGTCCTCATCACTTCGCCACCGAGCCAACGCCCGCGAGCTGTAGCGCCCCGAAGACGATGAATCGAGCCATCCTCCGCCGCCACGGCCGCCGCACGCCGGCGAGAATTCCGGTGCCACCAGCTCGTCCCCAGCCCCTCCGTTCACTGTCGTGTGCTCAAGGTGAGCCCCCGCTTTTTTCCCCTCTCCCAGCGCGCAATTTGGTGCCCGAAATCGCCATCGCCGCCGTGCACCGTCTCCGGCCGCCGCCACGAGTGCTCGCCGCCGACGACTCCGGCCTCCCCAGTGATGCTGAGGTGCTCAGGGTGATGCGCACGACCAAGAGGAGTCGTTTGGTGCTCGCAACACTTCAAATGGACGCTGGAGGCGTTGACCCCGTGCAGCGCCACCGTCTCGGTTGGTCGCCGGCGACTAGCCGCCGGCATGCCAACGTGGCTGGATTAGCTTAAGCTAATCCCCCCCCCACCTAGAGCCTATGACAGTGGGCCCAGGGCCCTAATTAAGCCACTGTTAACTTAATTAAAACGGGTTTTAACCCCACTGACACTAACAGCAGGGCCCCACTTGTCAGGCTGACTAGTCAAACCCCATTGACGTCATGCTGACGCCAGCATGACGCAGTAAATAGAATTTAGTTTAAAAATAAATCCAGAAAAGTCAGAAAAAGCTTTAAACTTTGGAAATTCATAACTCATTCATTTTAACTCCAAATTGGACAAATAATATGTCTAAAATTATCAGAAAAATCCAAGGAATGTGAATATGGACTTTGTTTTTATGTTTGACCAATTTAAATTGGTGAATAGTGGCAAACATCCATATGAATTTAATTTTAATTCAAATTTAAGGTGCATTTGCAATTGGCTTCTTTTAAATGGAATTGCCAACACATTGTGACCATGAACATCAGCACCACAATATTGATCATGTATTTGAGCATTGCATTACATTTACCCCTTGATTGCTTTGTTGCTCGATAGACGTGCAACTGGAATCGGAGGCCACCCCCTTCGTGGAAGACCCCGATAGAGAACCTCGTCAGCAAGGCAAGCAACCCCTCATTGATCATGTCGATAAAATCCCAATTCCCTCTCAGTCTCGCTTATGCATTGTTTAGGATGATTACCATGATAACGTTTCTACCGCATAGTTGAACCCATATCCTTTGCATGACCTATCATCTTGTCACCGTAGTAAGCAAACCACAATCCTAGCAGATGCAGGAGTTGGTTGATATCATGTGGCCCCTGCAACTGTTACTTCTTATTGCATGCTTAGAGTGATACAATGTTGGTACTGTGATGTGAGTCGGGATGGAAGCAATCATGTTGATGATGGTGGAAATGTGTTGGTGAATCTACCCTAATACAAGGTGAACGATGAGAGGCTGTGTAGGAGTACAAAGTGGGTTGTCTCGTTGAACACCGCCTTAAGTCCGAGTTCTTGTGTGGTGATCCAAGAAGAAGAGTGCAACCACACATTGGGATCACTGACCCCTCTCATCCTAGTACCTCACCCCGTTCGAACCCCAGAATTCGCAGTAGTTCGGAGTTCTAGTAGGGCTGTGGTACGGTCTACGAAGTGGATGAACGGCTTTTCAAGAATGGCTTGGGGCCCTGCACACATCGTTTGAGGCTGTTCTGGAACCTCGGCCGGACTTCCATACGGATCCCCCTCAGATAGGCGACTCTCTGGACTAGAACGGAGCTGTGGGCGAAGTGTTGTGGTGGCATCCTCGCTGTCACCTCTTGAACGGTGACACGCAAAAGGTGGTAAGTGATGACACGTGTGTGTAGTAGTACACCCGTGCAGGGTTAACAAAACTATTCGAATAGCCGCGTCCGCGGTTATGGACTGCTTGGAAAGCTTAGCTTGATTATTAGACAACTCGAACTGGATACTAATAAAACTTGCCAAGATAAGCGTGAGTGCTATGGCGTGCTTTCTTGTGGGGAAGTCGAGGAAGGCATCATAGTGGTGTAATTGGTTGGAGGCAGGTAGTGGACTCGTGTACGCTTCTTACCTCAAGTCTGGTACTCGTAGTTCAGGACTAGCCAAGTCAAAGCTGGCACTTCTGCTTTTGAACCCCACCTCCCTTTACCTTGATACATGTGCATGAGTAGTACAGTTCCTACGTAAGTCTTTCCGAGTACGACTTTGTACTCACGTTTTCTTATTCTATGTTTTAGATGAACCCACTGACCCCGAAGGTGGATTCTTCCTGGAGCTCGACAACTAATCAAGCTAGTGTAATCCCAATCAGACGATTGGTCCCTCGTGGAAGGGCTTGTTTATAGATAAGGCTTCTCTAAGCCATTTGTTAAACTTGTCTGTACTCAGACCTACTTTGCTTCCGCATGTTTGATGTAATGTTGGATCATAGACTTGTGATCTCTGTGTGCACTCTGTAAAAGTTATCAATAAAGTTGTATACTTTGTAGAGAATTGCAATGATACCTGCTGTTCATACTAGACATGTGTGCTGCGTGTATTATTATATCATGCATGGCTTAGTATGGGTTTTCGAGACCTTAGTTGTGATCTGGCTGGCGGTCTTTTATACAACAAGTGGCCCTTAGATGTGCGCAGCTTGGGGCATCGCGATGCGATTGCTCGTGACTCTTTCACGTGCACACTTTGATGTATGATCGAGCCCGCCCTAGACCCCGACTAAGTGATTGGGCTGGAGTAAGTCTATGTAAGGGTTATAATACAATCGATAGTATGGTTGAGGCGACTTGTCTATGAGTATGGGAGTTCACCCACCATATCATTTAGACTTGTGTGCGGACGATGAGGACCCATTTCAGTTGATCATCCGGCCTGGATGGGATGCCCCTCACGTTCGATGCTTTCCGAGAACGTTTTGTGCTTGGCCTTGTCTGCTTAGACAAGTGGGTACGGTTCTCGGCTCTCCATATGATTGTGTTGTAGCGAGTCTTGCATACGCTAACCCCGGGTCCCCAACATAATCCTAACTAACAATGCGCAGGGCTCACTGCTGAATATAATATATATAATAGGCAGGATAGGATAAAGGAAGGTACATCAAGGGGCGACAAAAACAGGCTATGCGATTGAATAGGATTGTAACGTAGCAGCAGGAGTAACAATGCCTAGTGCAAGAAAGTACGAAAAGGTAGGCGATACCTAGGGAATATAATGGCTCTTCTTGCCTGGAAGCTCGACGGTAGGGGCAGGGTCGTCGACGTAGTAGTTGTACCCAGCAGCGGTGTAGTCGACGGTAGCAGCGGGGTCTACCGGAGAATAAAAGGGGGGGGAGAAACAGTAAATATAAAGCAATCATAAACAAACAGATGCATGACATGACATATGCAATTCTAACGGTGTTCTAACACAGTGCAATGTACGTTGATCGGAGCGGGAATTCATCTGGGGATGAACTGCCAGCTCCGGGTGATTATCGGACAGGGTGTCCGGAGGGGGAAGGTACCACACCAGACGTGTCCTGGACATCTGACGAACATGTGAAAGTTGTATCCGTGTTAGGTGATCCATTCTGAACAACTTTTGTGTTCAGAATAAATTCATTCGGATAGTTTATCGGTAACACACAATCATCGGACAATCGGTCCTGAGAGGGACGGTTCGATGTTTGGTATTTTAGAGGGGGGTGGTAGAAAAATGGATAGAGTATTCGTATTCTATGTATATTTTTGATCAATTTTGATGTATAAAGTTTTTGAATGTGACATACGGTTTAAAAGATATTCAATTTTAAAGTTCAAATCATTTTAAATCATTTTTGGAATTTCTTTTATTATTAAAATAGAAACATTATCCAGAGTAGTAGCACTGACTTGGGGGACCCACATGTCAGTGGCAGAGACCTTCTAATTGGTTTATTTAAACTAATAATACAGTGAGGGCCCACATGTCAGTGGCATATTACCATATCTATTTCTTTTAATCTGATTAAGCTAACCTCTTACAGGTGGGACCTAGCTGTCATAGAGACAGGTTTTGATTAGCACTAATATTAACCCAGGGATTAAGTTAATGGCATGGGGCCCACTGTCATGGGCACACTGTTATATTTCATTTTATTTTAAACAGAGAGGGTTAACAGGGCATAGGGCCCACATGTAAGTGACCTACACGGGTGTTTTAACTGCTAATGACACAACTGACGAGGGGGGGGGGGCTCATGGCAGTGTCACCAACGGCTCACCGACGGCTGAACTCCGGCGAGGTTGACCGTGTGCTCGCCGCAGGGCACCATTTGGCACGGGACGTGGTCCATTCGAACAAGAGCAACGCCGTGAGTCGAACTGTGGTGGTGCGGTGGCGATGGGTGGGCTGAGGTGAGCTCGAGGTCGTCAATGGCGGGAGCAGGCGTCGGGCTCGAATTGCAAATCCGGCGCGCCAAGTCGAACACACGGGGCAGCAGGAACCGGACGAAGCCAAAGGCGTGCGCTACGGGGGCTTGGGAGCACGGCTAGGTCGACAATGGCGACGGCGGAGCAACTTGAAGGGCGGGCGGCGCCTAGAGCGAGAGAGGGAAAGCGCGAGCGGTTGGGGCCGTTGGCGGGGCTCACCAGGACGTGTCGAGGTGGCAGCGTGCTCGGCTACTTCAGCGCGGAGACGAGGAAGACAATGGCGCAGCCTCTGGACACCACGGCGGGGCGGCTCGAGCTCGTTGGCCACGACTGGCCACGGCGGTGGCCGCGCGATTTTTCCCGAGCGAGTGCGAGGCGAAACGGGAGGGGAATGTGGGAGGGGTGTGTCTAGGGGTGGTTGGGGGCGTTCTTATCGTCACCGCGCGCACAGGGGAGGTGCGGGAGGCCGGCAGAGGCGTCGGCCATGGCAAGCTCGTCACGGCGACGGAGCAGGTGAGGGAGGGGACATGGGCATGTAGGAGAGGGAGGTGGGCCGGGTGGGCCATCGCGTGGGGCGAGGTTTAACTCCTTTTTCATTTTCTTTATTACTTTCCTTTCTGTATTTTCTATTTTGTATTTGTTTATATTGGTTTGCATTTTTATAAAACATGTTAGGGGTTTCCAAATTAGAATTATACCTCATGTAGGTTATACAAAAAGTTTGGTGGCAATATAAATCCATTTTCTATTTATTTTATTTAATAAATGCTCAAGGTGGGATTTTTAGGCTACTTTTGGAATTGTTTGGATTAATTCATAGCTCACAAAAATACCCAAGTTGGTCCAACATGGTTCTATTGATTTGTGGCATTTTACAAAATTGGTTTCATAATTTTTGGATGAACTTTCATCTACCACATTGTTTTTATTATCAATCAAAAGGAGTTTTGGACTTGATTTGATTCCAAGTGATCAAGGTGAATTAGTCATATGGTTTTGAATATCAACCAACATGGTTTGAATATGATCAGAGGCAAAGTTTGATCAAGGCATGATTAACAACCAGGATTAGCAACCGTAATATTCAACAGTCAAAGTGATTACTGTTACAGAAACTGAGGGCGTTACAAACATCACCTATATGTGCATGTAATTTGCATTCATGACAAAAGTGTTGGAAATAAGATATCAAAATTAAAAAAATGTTAATTATTTTTGATGTAAATGACTTACAAACACTTTTTTCATGAATGCAAATGGCATGCACATATAGGTGATGTTTTCCTAAACCTTTTGATATCTTATTTGCATTTTTTCGGGTTAGTATGAATATGTTATGAAGTTTTTAAAGTTACGGTCAAATGGTCAAAGGGAAAAAGCATAGGAGAATTTAAGCCGCTTGGACAAAACTGTGGGTTTTTTGAATTTAGGGGTAAAACCTACCGGTGTGACCCAACCAAGGACTGAAATATAATTTTCCCTTTCCTTTATGGGTTTTTGGAAAGCCAGTGATGAAATCCATACTGAATTTGTCCCATTTCCACTCGTCAATAGGCAAAGGTTGAAGAGTACCGACAGGTCTTTGATGTTCAGCCTTAATGCGACGACAAACATCACATTCGACAACATAACGAGTAATGTCTCGCTTCATCCTAGTCCACCAAAATCTCTGGCGTAGATCTCGGTACATCTTTGTGCTGCCGGGATGAATCGAGAGGGGAGTGTCGTGAGATTCCTTAAGAATTAGTTTCCTTAGATCCCTATTCTTAGGTACTACCAAATGATTTTCAAAGAATGTTGTTCCTTTACTATCTGTGCAGAAAGATTTAGCAGCTCCGCTAGCAATGTTCTCCTTGATCCGGCGAACACCTCGTCCACGCCTTTGGGAAATTATGATTTGATCCTCAAGGGTTGGTTTCTCCACCAGTTGAAAAGAGATCCACGAGGAACAATCTCGAGGTTGAGCTTTCGAAATTCCTCATGAAGAAGTGGTTAATACTGTTGTAACATGAGGTCGTTACAATATGACTTACGACTTAGTGCATCATCCATGACATTGGCTTTGCCTGGGGTGAAAGAAATTCCTTAGTCATAATCTGTTATCAACTCTATCCAGCGTCTTTTCCTGAGATTAAGATCTGGCTGGGTGAATATGTATTTGAGGCTTTGGTGGTTGGAATAGATCTCACAATGATTACCAAGGAGGTAATGTCGCCAAGTCTTCAAGATATGAACTACGACAGCCAGTTCAAGATCAAGGATCGGGTAGTTCTCTTCATGTGGACGCAGCTGGCGTGAAGCATATGATACCACATGTCGATCTTGCATAATTATGCGTCCTAACTCTTGCCGTGAAACGTCACAATAGATCTCGAAATCCCTTTTGGTGTATGGAGGTGCAAGCACGGGTGCAGAAGTTAACCTTCTTTTTAGCTCTTGAAAGCTTTCCTCGCACTTGGGGTTCCATTCAAATTTCTTATCTTTATTGAGGAGTTCAGTTAGAGGCTTCGCAACTTTGGAGAAGTTCTCAACGAAGCGGCGACAATAGCTTGCTAAGCCAAGAAAACTCCTAACTTGATTAACCGATTCAGGTGGAGTCTAGTCAAGGATGGCCTGAAATCTATCGGGATTGACAGCAATGCCTTTGGCAGAAATCACGTGACCTAAGTAGGTCACTTCTGGTAGCCGGAATTCTCATTCAGAAAACTTATCATCAAGGCGATGCTCTCGAAGTTTCATCAATACCAGCCTAAGATGTTCTGCCCGCTCTTTTTCGTTCTTCGAGTAGATGATAATGTCATCAAGATAAACTACAACAAATTTATCCAAGTACTCCATGAAGATCGAATTCATCATGCGTGAGAAAGTGGCAGGGGCATTGGTTAAACCGAAGGACATGACGGTGTACTCGTAAAGACCATAACGAGTAGTGAAAGTCATTTTAGGAATGTCCTCGTTTCGGATTTTGATTTAATGATAGCCTAATCTCAAATCCATCTTGGAGAAGACAGAGGATCCAGCAAGTTGATCGTAAAGATCATTGATCCTGGGAAGTGGGTACTTGTTCTTTATCGTCGCTAGATTAAGCAGGTGATAATCTACGCACATCCTTTCAGCTAGGGTGGATTAAGCCTTTTTCCAACAAAGCTTCAAGTTGGATTTTCAGCTCAGCTAACTCATGTGGGGCCATTTTGTATGGGCACCTAGAAACTGGGGCGGTTCCTGGCAAAAGATCTACAATGAATTCTACACATCTGTCAAGTGGCATTCCTGGCAGTTGTTCAGGAAAGACATCCGAGAAGTCACAAACTACGGAATATCTTCAAGGTCAGGAAGGGGAAGCACATTCAACGTATGCATTTGGGTTCTAGAGATGGGTGAGGTGAAATTTATTATCTGGCCTGACGGGTGGTTAATCTTTACTATCTTGGTTTTACAATCAAGAACATCATTCTATCTCGACAACCAATCCATTCCTAAGATGACATCAATGTTTGAAGACTTGAGGGCTATAAGAGAAGCAAGGAATACTAAACCCTCAATTGAAATTTTATTTGCATGGCTTACACTATTAGTTTGCCACTTTGAACCAGGAGTTTGAATTATCATTGGAGAAAACATTTCTTCAAAGGGGAACTCATGCCGAAGTGCATAACTCTCCGACATGAATGAATGAGATGATACTGGATCGAAAAGAGCGGAGGCGGGAACATGATTGCATGGGAGTGTACCAAGGATGACGTCAGAAGTATCATTAGCTTCCTCAACTGATATTTGGTTCACACAACCACTAACAGTGGCTAAGGCCTTTGCTTGCAAGGAGTTGGAGGTTGATTTCCCTAAAGACTTATCTTTGGAAGACTTGGGTGGGGTGGCATTATGTCTTGGACGAGGATCAACTTTCACCGACAAGGAACGTTTCCGCGCGATGTGGCCAGGCTGACCACACTTGTAGAAAATTCTGGTGTCAGGGGGTGGAGCAATTATGGCAGGCTCACTACCATAACTGTTGGGATTCGTGCTTGGTGGAGCAGGTTGAGGCACCATGTAGGATGAACTTGAAATAAGGTGTGAAGGAATGTAACTAGTTGGAATCCATATCCGACGTTTCTGTGGGGCCGAACTAGAAGATGGAGCAAGCTCATGAGCATGGTTGCGAGACTCTTCGAACACCTCAAGCTCTGAAGGATCTATTGACTAAACCATCAAAGTTGAAAACTCATGAAGATTGAGATCATGTCGAATGACAGGCTTAAGTCCCTTACGGAACCTTGCTTGCTTCCTGGCATCAGTGGATATCTCCTCTTGGGCATAACGAGAAAGACAGTTGAACTCATTCATATACTCGTGGATGGACATATCTCCTTGAGTCAGATAGAAAAACTCTTCCTTCTTTCTTTCCATCATCTCATCCAGAATGTGGTACCCTCGGAAGGCATCACGGAATTCCTGTCAAGTCACTACGTGATCATCAGGCTACATTGCAACATAGTTCTCCCACCATTCACCAGTAGCACCTTCCAGAAAGTATGCCGCAAACATCACACGATCATTGGGAGAAACATGCGCCGTCTCAAGCTTACGCTCGATGGAAAGGAACCAATAATCGGCTTCAAGGGGCTCAGATGAACATCAAAATATCGGCGGGTTGAGGAGAATGAAGTCCTCAATGCTGACAACCACATTGAGCTGACGAGCAGTATTCCGCTCTATCAGCTCTAGAAGGCGTGTTTGATCACAGTGATTTATCTCAGCCTCCATCATGATTTCCGCTGCAGAAGGCGGTGGAGGAGAATCTTCATCACTTTGACTACCATGACCGGATTCATCACGACTAGTTCCATGATGAGGACATCTCTACTAATGTTACACCCACATCTTCACCAACTACACATACTGGACCAGTTACTAGAGCACGCGCACGTCAACTAAATTATCAGGTACTTTCGTTTCTTGCGAATCCTTCTAATGTTCAGGAACATATGATGTTGCCTAAATTAGATACTTTTGTTTGTCTTATGAATGAAGGACCTAGCATGGATAAGAAGGATGGTCATTGTAGTGGGATCAAGCATGAAGAAGGAGGTGCGCGCGCGGGAAAGGACAATGGAGCTTCCAGTGGTGATTTTCGCACTTTGAGGCCACCATTAGGCGTGCATGAAGACTTGGACGAGAGACACAAAGATGCCACATTAATATTTTCGTCCAAGGGTTATTATAGGTGCTGCGTCACCTTATTATTGGGTCAGGCCCATGTAATTTCGAAATACACTTAATAGGCTATTTTTAGAGTCCGTATGTGTGGGGAAACCGAGTTAGGGTTGTTTTCGGACCCCTCCTCCAAGGCGCCACGAAATTCCCCTCTGTTCCCGCATATATACAGCCCTTAGGGCGTCGTTTAGACTTGGGTTTTAATTAGATTTAAGTTAGCCATAGCCGCAACTTCGAGCTCTTCGTTTGTGTCATCCGACCAGGCCAAGACCGCATTGGAACCCCAACTTCTGTTAATCTTTCATCTTATATTCGCAATATCCAGATTGCAATTCTTAGTTCTTGCTTGTTCTTCTCGATTGCTTGCATGAATTAGACCTTCCTGGTCAGGTTGATCGTGCATCCGCGGGATCAATAACCTCTCGGAGTTGGTTTAGCGATTGCTAAGGCGCAACGTCTTCGCACGTTCGTAGTCGGGTCGTGAAAGTCTACTCCACCAAAAATCGATCTCCATCATCTCATCGAAACATTGGGACACCTTCGCCTCTATCATTCCACCTGGCATTCTGTGTGATAAAAGTCAACAATCAGAATAGGAATCATGATGGAATCAAAGCAAAGATGACATAATTAAGAGCGGAAAAAATTGTATAGCGAAAGCATCGGAATCACTGGAAACACGGGACAAATTGGATAGCATAACGGCTACACCTGCAAGAGATTGGAGAGAACTTCTTCAAGGAACTCAATAACACGATGACTCTAGAGGACCACTACAGTCCTACGGTTACAAATAAGCAATCAACGAGATGTTCTAGTAAAGACATAGATGAGCCTAGTCATATCTTCCCGTAGAAAAGATGAGGGTGACTCAGAACTCAGATCGGTGAGGACAAGGAGAAAAAAGAAGTCTTATGTTGTTCCCATATACCCAAAGTAACTATAGAACTATAAAATGCTAGACTCTACTTCGACCAAGGTTTGATAATCCTACAGACAGTCCTGCTCTGATACCAAGTATGTCAGCACCTGGAATATGCATATGTAATTCTGGTCACAACTCAATTATATGGAGAGCCGAGAGCTATACCCACTTGTCTAATCAGACAAGGTCAAGTACAGACGTGAGGGGCATGCCATCCAGGCACAGATGATCAACTGAGATGGGTCCTCATCGTTCGCTCACAAGTCTATCAATTGAAATCCCATACTCATAGATAAGTCGCCTCAACAATATTATCAATTGAATCATAACATTTACATAGACAACTCCAGTCCGATTCACTTAGTCGAGGTCTCGGGCGGGCTCGATCGTACAACGAAGTGTCACAACCCCAGTTTAGGTATGTGCTAGGATTAGCTTGATTCTTTTGCATCATGTAAAAATTACAAAAATAAATTGAAATGGGGAATGATAAAAGCCCCAAATGAATTTTATTCAAATGGCCAGCAAAAAACTTTTTCCAAAAATCCCTTTGAGTCTTTGTAAAATCTCTGTAAATGTTCATGATAATGTTCCATGTGTTGTGGGATCCAAATCATGCTCATGGAATTTAAAAAAATCCAAACAGGGACTTGGAAATTATATTTTAATTCTATTTGAATTGGATTCAAGTATTTTGGAATCCAAAAATTCTTGGAAACTTGGTACTGACTTAATATTAGTCACATAAGTCCATATAAACTATTTCAGGGATTTGGTAAAATGTTTTTGCTATTTAAAACAAATCAAACAGAAAGCAGAAATAGAAACAAAAAGAAATAAAAAGGAAAGAGGCCTTACCTGGCTCGGGCCCAACTAGCTGAAGCCAGGCCCATCCCACCTCGTCGCCTTGTTGTCTACCTCCCCGCCGATGCAAGCAGCACGGTGGAGGCAGAGAACGTGGACGGCGCCACCTCGACGCCGAGGACCGTCTAGGCCTCCTCGAGCCTCATCTCGACGCCACGGAGACGCCCTGGGCGCCGTGTTCTAGTTCCACCCCCTCCAGGCTCACTCTCCTATTATCCCTCCTCGGTTTCTCACCGCGCCCGTGCGCCGCCGCGGAGAACGGACGTGCGCGCGCATGGACATCATCACCTTCTCGCCGAGCCACCTTGTCCAGGAGCTCCACCTCCATCGACTTCGTCACCATGCAACAGATCGTACACCGCCTCGACCCCGAGCCATCGGAATCAACCCCGAGGAGTCGTCGGAGCCGCAAGACCGCTGCCATCGATTCCGCCGCCGTCCTGCTTCCTTTGACCCTGTCGTCCTCTCCATCCACTGCGGGGTGAGCTAGGCCACATTTCCCCTCTCTATGTGCCTCTCCTTGTGCCCTAGGTCGCCGTCACCGCCATTCCAGTGCTCCGTCCACCGCGTGACTCGACACCGGCGTCGTCTCCGGCCATCCCCAGGTCGCCTGCGTGCACTTGGTGTTGCGCGGGAGCACGGGCACCATTTTGGTGCCTTTCCCGTGGCTAGACGTGGCCGGGATCCCACTCCATCACGGCTCCTCCATGCAGTGGGACGTTGTCGACATGTCGCCGGCGGGCAGATTAGCTTACAACTTAACTACCCCTTACCCATACCCTAGTAGTCAGTGACGCGTGGGCCCCGTGGACTAATATAATCGAGAAGATTAAATTAAAACGGGGATTAACCCCTGGGTCACTAACCAGTGGACCCCACTGGTCAGTTTGACCAGTCAGCAGCACTGTCGCCAGCATGACGTGATGCCGATGCAGTAATCCCCTTTCTGTTTAAAATAATTTCAGAAATTCCAGAAAAATCCCAAACTTCCATAAATCATAGAAAAATAATCCTAACTCCAAATTAAACATAAAATATATGAAAAATTATGAGGAGAAAATGCTCTATCCAGAAATCATACTGTCATCCATGTTTGAATTAGTTACAATGGTGAAACAGTAGCATTTTTCTATATGGTTTGTTAGGAATAAATCAAATAAGATGCTATGATCATTCCAACTTAAACCCTTGCCATGCAATACACTTCATATGAACATAAGAAGCTTAACACACATTTCATCATCATCATATCATGCCATATTTCTTGTGCATTTCTTTATATTGAATGTGCATTAGTTTCACTGTCTCGGTGATTGCTTCTTCTAGGTAGGAGTTGATCGCAGAGACGAGTTCAACCTCACGTCAGAAGAGTAGTACCTCGTGATCGTCAGCAGGGCAAGTAACCCCTCTTCGATCATGTCGATAAAATCCCAGTTCCCACTCATTCTCGCTTATGCATGTTTAGGATGTCACCATGATGCGTTTCTACCACTTAGTTGAACCTATTCCTTTGCATGACCTATCATTTTGTCACAGTAGTAAGCAAAACCACAATCCTAATAGATATAGGAGTTGATTGATATCATGTGGCCCCTGTGTGGGCACCCCGGACTATATGTCCAAAGCGGCCAGCTGTGCATACCGTCATGCTCCCATGATCAGTGTCACATGACGCACAACTCGACAATGGATATCACAGTCACAAGTTCATACAATACCGAATACAAAGTCAGACAACAACATAGTCTTACATGGCCTCATCGGGCTCAAATAGCAGCAGAATAAGAAAAAGCATCCTAGATAGTAGAGACACAATCCACAGGAAAAGCTCAGAGCGTAGAACATCCTAGTATTCGTCAGTCGCGTCATCGTCAAATACCTGCTCCTCCAAGCCTTGCTGATTGAATAACCAGGGACAAAGTCGTGAGTACATACAAAGTACTCGCAAACCACCTAAATAAAAGAACAAAAAAATTTGTACAAGAAAATAATGGGATGGCTATATGGTGGAGTTTTTCATGGGGGAACCTAGCTACTCAATATTAGTTAAGTTGTCAACATTTTATTATTGGCAAATTTCAATCCCACAAATATATTTGATTTAATCATGTCCAACCCTTTTTTATAATATCAACATCATCATCGTGAACCATAATCTCAGTACTACAATTTCTCATCTATTCCCCACAAAGTGTGGCCTCACTAGCTGTCCATGACCGTGGACTCCGGCTACTCGAATACTTTTCACTCTGCAGAGGTTGTACACTTTACCCACAACATTCGATACATCTTCCGTGAGTCCTCACAGTTCTTCATACCTCAGTATGCGGTTTTCGGATAATCGACCGCAGTCTTCCCCTTGCCTACCCTAGTACAGGTGATCTACCCAATGCCCACATCATGAACTACCCGTGTGCAAGGTCATGCTCCTCGTGGACACATGCCTTCACCGTAGTAGAGGTGCGGCAAAGTTTCGTACCGACACCGATATAATCCAGCGTATTACACCCCCGACGCATCGGCGGGATTCCGGATTCTGGTTACCATCGTGTACCTCACTCATGTAGTTATAAGATCCCCGTACTAAGATAAGCAAGCTTTCAACTAGCCCTGTCCCATACCAGAGTATTGTGGTTGTACTGTAAGGCTAGGTTTTGGTGGCACTTATATGGAGTCCCTCCAGACTTTGAATATGTTCAACGATGTTTCCAACAACCACAATCATGGCGATCACGTCTTCTTAGATGTATGCCATCACATTAAGGTGGAGAAAGATTAACCAAATTATTATGTTGTCATTAGTTCTTTAGCAAGGCTAGGGATGGTACAACATGATCATTGGTGTTTAACATATTTTTCCCTAATAGGTAAGGTATAAGGTATGTGGTGGTTCGCTTAATAAAACGAATACAATCCCAACCCAAATTGGTATAATAATAGCATGATATATAATATGATAAAAAGAAAGTAAAAATGTAGGACAAGGGTTAAGTTTTTGAAGATGGCTTGCCTTCCTCGGCGGTGTCTCCTGGTACGGCTTTTTCGGCTTGGAAGGAGTCTTCACCTGTAATGTCAAGCGTCTCATCTACACGTTGCGGAAAATAGCAAACAATTACCATCACATCAATTCAAGGCAAACATTCAACCAACATAACAATCACTTAGCACTCAATCAAAACAACAAATGAGTCATACCAAAAATTATATTCAGATTGGCACATGTGGGAATAATTTTTAACGGTGAATTAACAAATTCACATAGCTAAACAAGAATTAAGAAACACACTACATAGGATTTTACACAAGTCATTTTTTTATTGCCTTAGGTCATGTTTTATTTTAATTCAACAACAACCATAATTATCTATTGATTAGTAATATTATTATAGAAATTTATATCTAACTTATTTCGTTATTAAATATTTAACTAAATTTATCCTAAGCACTAATGTGCACAACTATAAAGAAAAGTGTTCTAGTTTTTTACCTTATTTTTATTATTAAAATATACAATAATTAGATACTAATAAGAGAGATTATTAATAAAAATTTCTTGGTTTAAAATTCATCAACAGAAGGTTTTATAATATTTATCTAAGCAACAAGTTACAAATAAAAAAAATGACCCCTATAATATTTCCATAAACAATAAATGTACCTATACAGAAAAATACAGCATAAATCTGAGTGCACAACACAATTTGTTTCACATTTTTCGGAGGTATATATATTTATATAAAATTATATTCGTGTTGTCAATTTAATAAAACCGAAAGGGAATTAAGATGGGCTGGCCTAGGTCTTTGACTCGCCCAGGGGCATTTTTCTGTATCGGGCCGAGCCGTTGCACAGGTGCTGCTCTTTTATTATATTATTATTTACGCGAAAGAGTACTAGGCCTCCCTGGCCGTTGGATCAAGACAGATCCGACGGCTGGGGGCCGTGTTCCCCACCGAACAGGCTGCTCTTCCTGTGCACGTTCATGGCGGAGAGTAGGGTAGGTGGGGGCTCACCGGGAGGATTCTGGCCGGCGGCTGACGTGGGGGATGGGTGGCGGAGGTGCTTCATGGCCGCGGGGTTCCGTTTTTTGTGAGAATGGTGGCAATCGGCTACGTGTGTTGTCGGCTCAGGGAAGCTTGCTCGGGGTAGACATGCGTTCCGGGCAGGGCCTTGGCTCGTCCTTTCGCTCCTCGTTGGAGTAGCTCCGGCATGGGGACAGAGAGGCGTGCTGCCCCCTCCTGCCTCCTCCTTCCTCCTTCCCCTCCTCTATCTCTTCTTATTCTCTACTGCTCGATTGGATGGTGTGCTGTGCGCGGGGTGGAGTGGAAGGGTGGTGCTGGGTTGAGTGGCGAAGCGAGAGCTGGGGCGCTCCTTTTATATTCGTCACGAGGGGTGGGTGCGGCAACGGCTACGAGCCCTGTTGGCCATCCATAGCCTCCTCCTGGAGTGGGCAACGAGGGTGGTGGAGAGCACGGAGAGATGGCGAGCGCGGGTAGAAATCGACGTGGGTGTCACCAGCCACATCGCATCAAAGGGTTGGGGGTATGTTTGCAGTGTCGGGCCACGAGGGCAATCTGTGGGCTAGCTGTTCGTTGGGTGAGTGCGGAAGTGAGGCTGACAATGGGGCTGGCTTGAGGAAGAAGTGAGTACCGTGGGGGAGAGTGAGAGAGATCGTGGGAGGGAGACAACGGTTGAGAGAGAGAACCCGAGAGGGAGATACGAGAGACAGAGAACGTGAGAGGAAGTTCTCTTTGCGTGAGGGAGAGGTTACGTGGGGGAGAGAGATTGGGGGTGGTTGAGTGTTTAGTGGAGTGGTAGTTAGGCTAGTTAGGATTTATTTCATATATTTTTTTTAAATTATCAATGTGCGTTCTTTTATTAAAATCTAGTATTACAGAAAATGTGCCCTAAGTGTATGTGAAAATTCCTATAAGAAATATTTATTCGACTTTTTAATATTTGCATTTATGAGATGAATTTGGATGGCCATGAAATCATTTTATTATGATTTTCCATATTTAGATAATTTTCTTTGATCAAGTTTTTAATTATTTACACCAAGCACAAGTTTAAGGTCTTAGGGTTTTGTGATAGTTCAGATTATTATCACTATAATTATAATAAAGAGAATATATAAGGCTTGAAGTTCATTATACACTTACCTAACAAATAGAAGAAGAATAGAAGCAAAATAATTCACAAGCAAATATTATGAGAGGGGGCAACAATGCTAAATGATGTTATTGATTATTGCTATTTCTAAGTGAAGTTTTTGGGGTTGATCAAGTGGTGTCATTTTATGCTCATATCAAGATGACCTTGTCAAGTTTGTGGTATGATGATCTACTTGCCATAACAAGCTCACACATGATCTACCACTACATGAAGAACTCACACAAATTCAAGCATTGAATCAAACAACATAACATTCCAATGAAAGTTTTTGTTGGCCCTAATTTTTGGTTATCTAAATTAACAGGAGAGGAAAAGTTGTTATCTGACATACCTTTCCCCCTTCAAAAGAATCTCGTCCCCAAGATTCACGAGCTAGTGAAAATATGCGGGAACTCGCGCTTGAGGTAGTCCTCCCGTTCCCAGGTGGCTTTCTCCTCGGTATTGTTTGTCGACTGGACCATGTGGAACTTGATCGCGCGCTTACGGGTGACTCGGGTGGCTTCTTCGAGGATACGAAGGGATGTCTCTTGGTATGTGAGATCCTGGTTGATATCCACCGTGAGGTGATCGATGTTTTTGAAAACATCAGGCTTGTACGACACCTCAAGACACTTCCGGAGCTCCGAGACAAGGAAGACGTTGTGCACATTGGATAGCTCTTCGGGCAGTCTCAGCTGATAAGAAACCTCGCCTCGTCTAGTTGTCACCTCAAATGGTCCAATGTAATGAGGTGCTAGCTTTCCCTTCACTTGGAATCACTGTATTTCCTTTAGTGGGGTGACTCGGAGATACACAAAGTCTCCAACTGCAAAAGTCACGTCTCGACGCTTGGTGTCACCATAGCTCTTCTGACGAGACTTAGCGGTCTTGAGATGCTCATGAATCAACTGGACTTGTTCGTCAGCCTCCTTCAAAACATCCAGTCCGATAATCTTCCCTTCCCCGGTTTGAGACCAGTTTAGGGGTGTGCGGTACTTCCGTCCATAAAGGGCTTCAAATGGGGCCATCTGTAGACTCGACTGATAGCTGTTGTTGTCGGAGAATTCCGCATAAGGCAAGCAGTCCTCCCACTTGGAACCATATGCTAGAGCACATGCGCAGAGCAAATCCTCCAGTATCTGGTTCACTTGCTCGGTCTGGCCTCCAGTCTGCGGGTGATAGGCTGTGCTGAATGTGAGCTTGGTGCCTAGTGCCTCCTGTTCTTTCTTCCAGAACCTCGAGGTAAACTGGGTACCTTGGTGATAGAGGCGAAGGTGTCCCGATGTTTCGATGAGATGGTGGAGATCGATTATGGTGGAGGCGACTTTCACGATCCGACTACGAACGTGCGAAGACGTTGCGCCTTAGCGATCGCTAAACCAACTCCGAGAGGTTATTGATCCCGCGGATGCACGATCAACCTGACCACGAAGGTCTAATTCCTGCAAGCAATCGAAGAACAAGCAAGAACTAAGAATTGCAATCTGGATATTGCGAATATAAGATGAATGATTACGAAAGTTGGGGTTCCAATGAGGTCTTGGCCTGGTCGGATGACACAAACGAAGAGCTCGAAGTTGCGGCTATGGCTAACTTAAATCTAATTAAAACCCAAGTCTAAACGACGCCCTAAGGGCTGTATATATGGGGGAACAGAGGGGATTTTCGTGACCCCTTGGAGGTGGGGTCCGAAAACAACCCTAACTCGGTTTCCCCACACATACGGACTCTAAAAACAGCCTATAAGGTGGTATTTCGAAATTACATGGGCCCAGCCCAATATTAAGGTGACGCAGCACCTATAATTGCCCTTGGACGAAAATAATGAAGTGGCATCTCGCGTATTTCGTCCAAGACTTCATGCGCGCCTTATGGTGGCTTCAAAGTGCGATAATCACCACGGGAAGCTCCGCTGTCCTTTCCCGCGCGCGCACCTTCTTCTCCATACTTGATCCCGCTCCAATGACCATCCTTCTTGTCCATGCTAGGTCCTTCATTCATAAGCAAAACAAAAGTATCTAATTTAGGCAGTATCATATGTTCATGAACAATAGAAGGATTCGCAAGAAACGAAAGTACCTGATAATTTAGTTGACGTGCACGAGCTCTAGTAACTGGTCCAATATGTGTAGTTGGTGAGGATATGGGTGTAACATTAGTAGGGATGTCCTCATCATCCTCCCCTTCTTGAATTGAAGTCGTCCTCGACGGAAGCTCATCATCTTCTCCCAAATAAGGCTTCAAATCTGCAATATTAAATGTGGGACTAACCCCAAAGGCTGCAGGTAGCTCAAGTTTATATGCATTATCATTAATTTTCTGCAAAACCTTAAAGGGACCATCAGCTCGAGGCATTAACTTAGACTTGCGCAAATCAGGAAACCTATCTTTACGTAGATGTAACCAAACAAGATCTCCGGGTTCAAACACAACATGCTTTCGACCCCTATCACCAGCAAGCTTGTATCTAGCATTCATGCGCTCAATGTTTTCTTTAGTTAACTCATGCAGTTTTAATATCAATTCAGCACGTTGCTTAGCATCAAAATTAACCTTCTCCGAAGATGGAAGAGGTAGCAAATCAATAGGTGCACGAGGTAGAAAACCATAAACAATCTCAAAAGGGCACATTTTAGTGGTAGAATGCAATGAACGATTATAAGCAAATTCAATATGAGGTAAACATTCTTCCCACAGTTTCAAGTTACTCTTTAAAACAGCCCTAAGCATAGTAGACAAAGTCCTATTGACTACTTCAGTTTGTCCATCAGTTTGGGGATGACATGTAGTACTAAAAAGTAGTTTAGTCCCCAACTTAGCCCATAAGCATCTCCAAAAATGGCTAAGAAACTTAGTATCACGATCCGAGACAATAGTATTGGGCACACCATGTAAGCGAATAATCTCACGAAAGAATAAATCAGCAACATTAGCAGCATCATCGCTTTTATGACATGGTATAAAATGTGCCATCTTAGAAAATCTATCCACGACAACAAATATGCTATCCCTCCCATTCTTTGTTCGAGGCAAGCCTAAAACAAAGTCCATGGATATGTCCTCCCACGGAACACTAGGTACAGGTAAAGGCATGTATAAACCATGAGGATTGAGTCGTGACTTAGCTTTTTGACATGTAGTGCAGCGAGCAACAAAACGCTCAACATCCCGTCTCATCTTTGGCCAAAAGAAATGTGTAGCAAGTACGTCCTCCGTCTTCTTCACGCCAAAGTGTCCCATTAATCCTCCTCCATGCGCCTCCTGCAACAACAAAAGACGAATAGAGCTAGCTGGAATGCATAGCTTGTTAGAACGGAACACAAATCCATCATTAAGCACAAACTTGTTCCATGTTCTACCCTCTCTACAATTCTGCAATACATCTTTAAATTCCGCATCATTTACGTATTGATCTTTGATTGTCTCTAAACCGAAAATCTTGAAGTCAAGTTGTGAAAGCATAGTATAACGACGAGACAAAGCATCAGCAATAATATTATCTTTCCCCTTCTTGTGTTTAATGACATAAGGGAAAGTCTCAATAAATTCAACCCACTTAGCATGTCTACGATTAAGTTTTGCTTGACTTCTTATGTGTTTCAAAGATTCATGATCAGAATGTATAACAAATTCTTTGGGCCATAAATAATGTTGCCAAGTTTCTAATGTCCGAACAAGAGCATATAATTCCTTATCATAAGTAGAATAGTTCAGACTAGGCCCACTCAATTTTTCAGAAAAGTAAGCAACAGGTTTAGCATCTTGTAATAACACACCTCCCAAACCAAACCCACTAGCATCGCATTCAAGCTCAAAAGTCTTATTAAAATCAGGAAGTTGGAGCAAAGGAGCATGTGTTAACTTATCTTTCAATACGGTGAAGGCTTCTTCCTGTGCGGTACCCCAAGTAAAAGGCACATCCTTGCGTGTAAGCTCATTGAGAGGTGCAGCAATGGTGCTGAAATCTCTCACAAAACGCCTATAGAATCCAGCGAGGCCAAGAAAACTCCTCACTTGTGTGACCGTTTTGGGCTGCGGCCAACTCTCAATCGCCTCGATCTTGGCTTTATCAACTTCAATTCCCTGCGGAGTAACAACATAGCCAAGAAACGATACTCGGTCGGTGCAAAAGGTGCACTTCCCAAGGTTACCAAACAAACGTGCATTACGTAGAGCAATAAAAACAGCACGTAAATGATCCAAATGTTCCTCCAAAGATTTGCTATAAATCAGTATATCATCAAAATAGACTACCACAAATCGTCCAATGAAAGCACGTAAAACCTCGTTCATTAATCTCATGAAAGTGCTAGGTGCATTAGTTAACCCAAAAGGCATGACTAACCACTCATATAATCCAAACTTAGTTTTAAATGCCGTTTTCCATTCATCTCCTAATTTCATGCGAATTTGATGGTATCCACTACGCAAATCAACTTTGGAAAACATGGTAGAGCCACTTAATTCATCAAGCATATCATCTAACCTAGGAATAGGATGACGATAACGAATAGTAATATTATTAATGGCTCGACAATCAACACACATACGCCATGTTCCATCCTTTTTAGGCACTAATATAACAGGAACAGCACAAGGACTAAGGGATTCACGTATGTAACCTTTGTCGAGTAGCTCTTGTACTTGACGCTGAATCTCCTTTGTCTCCTCCGAATTGGTACGGTATGGCGCACGGTTGGGCAGTGAAGCACCGGGAATTAAGTCAATCTGATGCTCAATCCCTCGAATAGGTGGTAATCCCGGTGGTACGTCTTGTGGAAAGACGTCAATAAACTCCTGCAAAAGGTCAGTGACAACAGGAGGCAAAGAAGGAGGCAATTCCTCAAATGAAAACAAAGCTTCTTTGCACACAAAAGCATAGCACACATATTGACTAACATCCAAATCTGAAATATCAACTTTAGTAGCAAGCAAAGTTGGACTAGTCAATTTAATTTCATTAGACACAGCAGAAGAAGATTTGCTATTAGTCTTATGTTGTTGCTCAAATTCTTTGGCTGCTATCTCATTTTCACTCTTATTTTTCTCCTGTTTAGCTTTACTAGCTCTAGCAAGATCATCTTTCACAATTTGTTCAGGAGACATAGGAAGTAAAGCAATATTTTTATCCTGATGAACCAGAGTAAACTGATTTGTCCTACCATGGTGTACAACATTCCTATCAAATTGCCATGGTCTACCAAGTAAAAGAGAGCATGCTTGCATGGGTACCACATCACAATCAACATAATCAGCATATGCAGCAATGCTAAAGTGCACACGAACAGAACGCGTTACCTTAATCTTACCACTATTGTTAAACCACTGAATATAGTACGGATGGGGGTGTGGTCTTGTGGTGAGAGATAGCTTCTCCACCAACTCCATGCTAGCCAAGTTGTTGCAACTCCCTCCGTCAATGATGATGCGAACCGAACGTTCTTTCACCACTCCCTTTGTGTGGAACAAATTATGCCTCTGGTTTTGCTCAGCCTTCGTTACCTGCACACTTAACACACGTTGAGCAACCAAACTAGCATATTTATCTGCATCATCAGGAGCCATATACTCCATATCATGAGCATCATCATGGGCACCCTGTTCCTCATGAGCAATGAGAACTAAAGTCTCCTCATCATAGTCACTCACTGACTCATACCCACCATCCGCCGTAATAATCATCACACGCTTGGAGGGACAGTCTTTTGCGAAGTGACCTCCACCTTGGCACCTGCGACATTTAATATCACGATCTCGTGTTTGCCCTGTGGAAGCCATGGATGAAGAAGAACTCGCCGCTGGACCACTCTGTGCACCCTTGAATGGTGGCGCTGACTGTTTTGGTGGCTCCCTGTAAGAATGAGCGGCTGAAGTAGAGGGTGGAGCAGCAGGACGTGTGGATGTAGAAGGTCCACGCGATGTCCATGATGTATTTCGTCCTGCAGAAAAGTTAGGTCTCGTAGCGGCCTGTCGATCCTGCACTTCACGTTCAGCTTTACAAGAAAGATGAAACAAACGAGTAATAGTAGCATAGTCCTTGTATTCTAGAATAGTTTGTATCTCCCTGTTTAAGCCACCTATGAAACGTGCAAACATAGCTTCATTATCCTCTACTAGGCCACATCTAATCAATCCAGTTTGTAATTCTTGATAATATTCCTCTACAGAATTTTTTCCTTGTCTCAAACGCTGTAATTTTTGTAGTAGTTCACGTTGATAATAAGGAGGAACCCAGCGAGTACGCATAGCATCTTTTAAAGCAGCCCAAGTAGCTGGAATATTAGTAGCATGCAATCTACAATGTTCAGACCACCAAATAGATGCAAAACCCGTGAATTCACAAACAGCAGCAGTAACACGTCTATTCTCAGGATATTGTAAACATGTAAAGCGTTGTTCAGTTTCTAACTCCCAAGTAAGATAAGCATCAGGAATATATCTACCCTCAAACGGCTTAAGATTCAATTTAAGTTTAGGCACATGTTCATCATCGCGTACCTGAGGGGGTGGTTGGTGTCGACCGTGGCGAATGTTGGGACGTGGACGTCCAGCTGGCTGTTCATAGGCCGCTTCTTGTTCCACCTCCTCCTCGTAATCACCCTCGTAGTTGTCGTCCTGGCCGACGTCAGAGGCAGCAGCAGCAGTAACTGCAGCAGCAGTAACTGCAGCAGCAGCAGGAGCACCAGCAGCTTGTCCGCCCGGAAACAGAATACGTCGTGCACGTCGTGGTGGCGGTGGCTGTGCTGGAGCGGCCGCAGGCTGTATAGGTAAGCGTGCGAGCAACTCAGTAAACTTGGCGTCGAGCTTGGTGTCGATCATCTTCTCCACACCATCAATCGCCTCTGTAAATCTGTTCTCGATGTCATTCACCTGTTCAGACATCATTTGTGCAAATTTATCATGTAATGCTTTGTTTGTCATATTCTCCCAATCAGGTGCATCCCGCGCCACTTCATCATGGGATCCTGGCATGGTTAGCAGAAATAGAAAACACACAGAAGTATGATCCTACTTCGACTAATGGGATGTGGGGTGGTGGAAAGCACAAATCCGTCAAGCTTTTCTTCAGTTCTTACCGATTCTTACCTAGCAGCAGGTGGTGATGTACAACCAACGGGTCAAAACTCTCAGAGATGTGGTAGAGCGATGGCCAGGAGGTGTCAACCGCACGAAGTAGAATATATGTGGAGCTGTAGGTAGGTTTGACAAATATGGTAGCAAAAAGCTCAACAGTAATCAAAACAGAGATGCAAAGTTGAAGAAACACTCAACGTCGGTACTGTGCTGATCCTAGGCTAGACCGTACTAGAGACGCGAGCCTAAAACACCAACGAAAGCACGGCGCGGCACGTAATCAACTGAGAAGCACACTCTGAATTTTTTTTTCTCTTTTTTTTTTTTTTTTTTTTTGCTTTTTTTTTTTTTGCGATGCGGGACTGCGGTGGCTGAAAAAGTGCGAAAAAATCACTATGGTGGCGAACGTCTCAAAATGAGTTTCTGGACCTAAGGAACGTATGGGCACAAAAATTTTTCACCCCTGAAAATTTTTTTTTTTTTTTTTTTTTTTGGAAATCACCCCCCTTCTCTGGACGGAAAAAGTTTGGTGAAATCCGACTCTAACAACTCAAAACTAATCTGGCTACAGAGAGATCAGGATCCTTACTGATGGTGGAACTCAACTCGGACTCGTGAGACGTGGTGGTGTATATGGACTCTGCTTGGCGGAACGTGGTGGTGTATCTGCACTTGGATTGGCGGAACGTGGTAGGATGACTACTGTGCGGCGGCGACGTGGCAAACTGTGATCAGAACTCGAAACTCTAAGGGAACTAGACGCTAAGATCAGCAACTTGACACAACGATGCAACCGTAAATTCAACAAGGCAAGCTACTGTAAAGAAAACTGGATAAGGGCTCGGACTGTTTTGGAACGTGATGATCTAACCCTAATTTTGTTTTTGGCTTTTTCGTGGACTGTAGGTATGAAGAACAGAACCAATCTAGACTATGAAAACTGGTAAATCTCACCGAGCAACCTGGAAATCTGATACCACTTGATAGAGGCGAAGGTGTCCCGATGTTTCGATGAGATGGTGGAGATCGATTATGGTGGAGGCGACTTTCACGATCCGACTACGAACGTGCGAAGACGTTGCGCCTTAGCGATCGCTAAACCAACTCCGAGAGGTTATTGATCCCGCGGATGCACGATCAACCTGACCACGAAGGTCTAATTCCTGCAAGCAATCGAAGAACAAGCAAGAACTAAGAATTGCAATCTGGATATTGCGAATATAAGATGAATGATTACGAAAGTTGGGGTTCCAATGAGGTCTTGGCCTGGTCGGATGACACAAACGAAGAGCTCGAAGTTGCGGCTATGGCTAACTTAAATCTAATTAAAACCCAAGTCTAAACGACGCCCTAAGGGCTGTATATATGGGGGAACAGAGGGGATTTTCGTGACCCCTTGGAGGTGGGGTCCAAAAACAACCCTAACTCGGTTTCCCCACACATACGGACTCTAAAAACAGCCTATAAGGTGGTATTTCGAAATTACATGGGCCCAGCCCAATATTAAGGTGACGCAGCACCTATAATTGCCCTTGGACGAAAATAATGAAGTGGCATCTCGCGTATTTCGTCCAAGACTTCATGCGCGCCTTATGGTGGCTTCAAAGTGCGATAATCACCACGGGAAGCTCCGCTGTCCTTTCCCGCGCGCGCACCTTCTTCTCCATACTTGATCCCGCTCCAATGACCATCCTTCTTGTCCATGCTAGGTCCTTCATTCATAAGCACAACAAAAGTATCTAATTTAGGCAGTATCATATGTTCATGAACAATAGAAGGATTCGCAAGAAACGAAAGTACCTGATAATTTAGTTGACGTGCACGAGCTCTAGTAACTGGTCCAATATGTGTAGTTGGTGAGGATATGGGTGTAACATTAGTAGGGATGTCCTCATCACTTGGTTTGACATAATCTCCTTCTGGACTACATACAGACATATGATCCTCGACATGTACAATTCTGCCAGCTGGTCTCCTCGGTAGGTGGTTCGCACCGGAATAAAGTGCGCTACCTTGGTGAGTCGGTCGACGATGACCTAGATAGAGTCATGACCCACTACTACAGAAATAGCTATACATGGAAACCTTATTAGTGGCGCATTTTTTATGTAATGCGCCACTATGTTGTAAGGGGTGGCGCACTGGTTAAAAATGCGCCACCCCTAAGAGCGGGCCAACCCTGGATCCCCTTATGCGTGGCGCATTTGGTGAAATGCACCACCCCTAAGAACCTTATAGGTGGCGCATTTTGGAAATGCGCCACCCTAAGAGCTTATGGGTGGCGCATTCTGGAAATGCGCCACCCCTAAGGAATTATTAGTTGCGCATCTAGAATGCGCCACCCATAATCTCTTAGGGGTGGCGCATCTTGCAATTTGAAAAAAGTAAAAGAAAATGATAGAAATTTCAAAAAAATAAAAGAAAATAAGTTTCCCATATGATATGTGGTCTAGTTGTTAGGAAATTTTACAAATATGAATTTCGACTTTTTTGCAAAATCTCACGAGAATTTTGTAAAATGGGCATAACTTTTGCATACGACCTCCGATGAAAAAAAAATTATATGAAAAATCATCTACTCGAAAAGTTATATCCAAGTTCCCCGTTGAATATTTTTAGAATCCTCAAAAACCTAATATATAAAAATTACGGGAATTTGAAGATCTGGAGACAAAAAATGAACATTTTTTTGAACTTAGTAGTGGTGAATTTTGTATGAAGTGCGCCACTAGTAACAGAAAAAAAATTGATATTTTTATAATTTTTTTTAATTCAAAATAGGCTAGAGGACCGATCGGGAAGTTTCAAAAAAAAGTTGAAAACTTAGGTAGTAACATTAAAAAATATATATTTAAAATATTGATTTTCAACTTTTTTTCAAAATATGCTATTGGTCCCATCGAGAAAGTTTCAAAAAAATGTTGAAAATTCTAGCACACCCATGAACATCAACAAGGTCCTAGACATAAACATGGTTTAATAGGATTTATATGATAAATATATCAATAAGTGCCTGCTAGGTGAGCTGGAGTGGGAGTTGAATAGAACCGAGAAGTTAAGCGTGGTGGGGCTGGAGTAGTGCTAGGATGGGTGACGGGGATCGGCCCCGGCAAATCCCATGGTCAGGGACCCTGGGTTAGTCATAGAGAGGGGATAGGTTGGATGATACTCGTCGGCTAACAGGAGAAGGACTTCCCGCTCGGTATTATTGCGTGAGGGGGCGATTACAGGGAAGTCCAAGGCGAGTTCTCGCAAGACCAGGAGAGTAGATTGTGTATTGGATTGATCTAGACGTCTCCCCTCCTAGCCTTTATATATTAGGCTAGGTCTCGGGGAGTCCGTACTAGACTACAAATATAGTTTCCTAGCTCTAGTCTTGCCTTGTATGCCAAGTCGTGCCTTCCTTATCAGTCGCGGACTCCTACGTCGGTGCTTAACTGGGCCAGTCGTAGGCCTGTCGAGGCTCTCCAGCGGGCCTTCTGTCTTCATACGCATCGGGTATCCTCATACGCATGAGTCGTGGGGTCATTCCCTTGTCTGTAGCCCCCGAGTGCCTGGGGGACTCGAAGAGTCGCGCAGGGACTCGAATTCGTCGTGCTTTATTGTTTGTAGGCGCGACACTACTGCGGGTCGCTGGCGATTTTGAGCCATGAAAATACCTGTTTAAAGAGATTGCTAAGCTGAAAAGGGCCCAAGGAGTCGACTGATCGAGCCTTGGTGAATTGCGCTAGTGGAAAATACCGCAGTAGCCCAATCAAGCTCACGTCCCTCAACATGAAGTTGGAACGACCGGTGTCTAGCAAAGTCATGCCGTTGGAGGTCTTATAGGATCAATTGCTGCCAGTCTAAGAAAATAGCCTGAGCGCGTACGCTCCGCTCTTTCTATCATGCGAGCGCATGGAAAAGGTCGGGTGAGAAATCGCTCTGCGGCAAGTCCCGGCCCGGCCGTTCTACGCAGCGGGGTCTTACCTACACGCTAAGCTTGCGTGGCATCTGGGTATAGTGTGTCGTAGCCCAGGCATAATTTTTTTTGTAGAGGCACGGAGCCTGGTTAGCGATGCAGCCACTTGGAATAAACAATCAAGTGATCTGTAGCAGTCACTCGCGGAGCTTGTAGCGAACTTAGGCGAGGAAAATAAGAAAGAACCCACTCGAAAAGTCGTCGAGTTCGCGAGTAGATCATATCGTCGAATACATTTTGAATCTTTAGCAAGTAGTCACTTCAGTGCCTTACTGTCTTCAGGGTGAGGGAGCACCCAAACTCTGAAAGTATGTTGTTTCTGCTGGTGCGAGTGATCACTCGAGCACATCTTTGCCTTCTGGGTGAGGGAGTGATCACTAGAATAAAGGTACTCCCGATGGGAGTAAGAGATTTTAAAATCAGAAATTTTTGACATCAAGAAATGGGTAGCTTTTGGAGTCTTTTATTTTTTTTCCAATTTCTTTTATCTTGATGTGTCCCTCTTGAGATGTCACGCTGATATGCATTGTCATGCTGTTTGGTGACCTATGATGATGCTTGCTTCTTTGATCCATCTCGTCTTCTGGCCAGTCATAATGATGATTTGGATGTCTTGCTGCCTGGTGCCTGATGGATTTCCAAGGTTGTATGGGAAACATGCGAGATTTGATGTGTCCTTTAAATAGTGCTCACCATGTGAAGGCATCTTGTCTTGGAATTCGTAACGCCCGGCCCGTTAGGTCTTTGATGTAATGATGGCGCCGCCTGGGCTTCTGTGTGTTTTCCCTGGTTTGCCCTTGGTTGTGCTATAAATAGCTCTTGTGGTTACCTGACCTTGGCATCCATTCTTCGCATCTTTTTCTTCTGCTTCTTGCTCATATGGCGCCCAAGCGTGGTGGTGGTGGTGGTGGTGTGACTAGGCGAGGTTGTGGCCGCCGTAGCCGTGGTGGCCGCACGCCTCGCTCTTCATGCGGTGGATTTCATGGTGTTGCGTCGGCGCCTTCTTCTTCTTCCACGGAAGAGGGTTTTTGGCGCTATGATTTTCATTTGCGTGTTCTTAGCCGGACCGCTGCCCGGATTCCTCTTCCATTCTCGTTTGCCTCCATTGCTTCTGAGCTTAATTTAAGGGGTCTTTGGCTCCGTCTTCATGGATGCGCTTAGTTTTCTTCTTGGGTGGAGTTGGAGGTTGATAATTCATCCTTGATTTTCCTTGGCGCTGGCTGGAGGGCGTTTTCTCATCGGTTGAATCTGCGTGACGGAGATAGCCTTTGCTGTCGTTTTGATGGCGAAGGTACTCTTACTGTTCGTGCATTTGATGCCGGTGGCAATCGTCTGGATCCATACTGGTAGGAGACAAGCAGTGGCACTTCCGATGGGTCGAGTGGTGGTTTTCCTGCTTCTCTCGTGACTTCATCTTCGCCCGATTCCTCGGCTGATGGTGCTTGCTCTTCTAGTTCTAAAGATGAGCTGGACGTCAAGCCGGTCGTCAAGAGGCTGCGTCAGTAGGTGAGGCACCTTGTAGAACTAGAGGACGGCGACCTGCTTCTTCGCGGACTGGGTTGCTACTTTGTCTGTCGTGATGCTCGTCAAGTGGTGTTACGAAAGTGCCAATTTTCTCAGCATGGGCATACATGTAGAAGTCATAATTCCTTGGGATAGTTGTAACCCGTCTGGTAGTTGCTCGAGTCCTTTTGTAGCGATAGCTGATCTTTGACTCCTTTGTAATGAAAAAAATATGTCCTCGACTCCTTTGTAATGAAACTGTCTTCGACTCCTATGTAATGGAAACTGTCTTCGACTCCTTTGTAATGAAACTGTCTTCGACTCCTATGTAATGGAAACTGTCCTCGACTCCTTTGTAATGAAATTGTCTTCAACTCCTATCTAATGGAAACTGTCCTCGAGTCTTTAGGTGATCACTTGCGATCAGGTGAAGACTAAAGAACTTTGTGTCTTTTGATGTGACTTTCTTTGTAGAAAACTCTTGGTGAATCGGCGGGAATCAGTTTCCAGTACTTGCAGATAAGGTCACGTTTTTAGCGAAGATAGCGTCTCTCGGGGGGAGTTTATGCTCGATCCCCTGAGTGTTTATTAAGTAAAAGTCGCATGAGCAAGGATAGCGTCTTTCGGGGGGAGTTTTATACTCGAGCCCCCGAGTGTTTTAAGTAGAAGTCGCATGAGCGAGGATAGCGTATCTCGGGGGGAGTTTTATGCTCGAGCCCCCGAGTGCTTTTAAGTAAAAGTCGCATGAGCGAGGATAGCGTCTCTCGGGGGGAGTTTTATGCTCGAGCCCCCGAGTGCTTTTAAGTATAGTCACGTGAGCGAAGATAGCGTCTCTCGGGGGGAGTTTTATGCTCGAGCCCCCGAGTGCTTTTGAGTAAGGTGTTTGGGAAGCATTATTTTATTTCTTCGAGTTTTACATGGGTTGCTGATCGGTGTTGTTGCCGATGTCTCTGATAATGCGTAGAGTACTATGGGTAGAACAGGCTTAGATTCGCTACGTTCCATGGATTTCCCACGTCCTCATTGGTTTTGGGGTTTTTCAACCTGTATGCGCCTCCTCCTATGACTTCCGAGATTATGAATGGCCCCTCCCATTGCGGGGCAAGCTTGTGCACTTTTTCCTGTATTAGCCGTAACACAAGGTCTCCTTTGTTGAACGTTCTGGTCCGCAGGCGACTTCTTAGATATGTGCGCAGTTTGTCCTGGTATCCTTCAGATCTTGTGATGGCTGTGTCCCATGCTTCGTCTGTTGTGTCTTTGTCGTTCTGCAGTGCTTCTTCTGCCTCTTCCTCTTCGTACACTGAGATTCTGGGGGCTCCAAATTTTAAGTCGTGCGGCAGTACTGCGGGTGTGCGACTGATGCGTAGTTGATTTTGATGCCCAGCTCTTGACAGAAGTTTTGGAATTTTGCTGCTCTGAAGTTTGTACCATTGTCTGTGATGATTTTGTGTGGTACTCCGAATCTGAAGATGATTGACTTGATGAAGTTAACTGCCGTGAGGGATGTTGAGCTAGTGATTGGTACTGCTTCGATCCATTTGGTGAACTTGTCGACTGCGACTAGTAGGTGTGTTCGTCCTCCTGTTGAGGATTTCTTGAGTGGGCCTACCATGTCGATTCCCCATGCGGCAAATAGCCATGATATCAGTATGGTTTTGAGTTCCGATGTTGGTGCATGTGGCCTGCTGGCGAATTTTTGGCAGGCGATGCAGCGCCGTACGATATCCTCTTCATTTCTCATAGCGGTCGGCCAGTAGAAACCTGCTCAAAAAGCCTTGGCAACGAGTGCTCGACTGCTTGCGTGATGTCCGCAGGTGCCTTCGTGGATCTCGGGCAGTAGGGCTTTGCCGTCTTCTTCATCGATACACTTTTGGAGGACATGAGAAATGTTGCGCATGTAGAGCTGTCTGTTGATTACTGTGAATGCTTTAGATCGTCGACTGATACGTCGGGCTTCTGAAACGTCTTGTGGTAGGGTGCCATCAAATAGGAATCGAAGGAAGGGTTTTTCCTAGGCTGGGTCTTCGAGTGTTGTTGGTTCTTGGGCTTCGGTTGCTTGGCTGCCTATGCTGTTGGCTGTGCTCATTGCTGCCACCTGTGCTGGTTCATTTGTGTCATCTTCCACTGCGACTACCTTGGGTTCCGCTGGCTTTGCTTTGATTGATCTCTGGTGGATTCTCTCGAGGAAAACACCTTGTGGTATTAGTCCTCGGGTCGATCCGATGTTCGCAAGTTCGTCAGCTTCTGTGTTATTTGCTTTAGGGATGTAGTTGAGTTCGCAGCCATAGAATCCTCCCTCTAGTGTGTTATAGAGCTTCTGGTAGGCTGTCATGTTGTTTGCGACTGCGTTACAGTCTCTCACCGTTTGCTGGACGACGAGGTTGGAGTGGCCATAGATCGAGAGGCGAGTGGCGTCGCAAGTTTTTGCCATGCGCATGCCGTGGAGTAGTGCCTCGTATTCTGCTTCGTTGTTGCAGGCATTGCTGAAGTTGATCTATAGGATGTATTTGAGCTTCGTTCCTTTGGGGGAGACTAGTACGACGCCTGCTCCGACTCCTTTCTGTCTTTTGGATCCGTCGAAATACATCGTCCATGAGTTGGATAGGTCTGGGGGACCTGGTGTTTGGACCTCTGCCCACTCGACCAGGAAGTCTGGGAGTACTTGGGCTTTGATTGCTGTTGGGTGTTTGAACTGCAGATCTCGCGGGCTGAGCTCCATGTTCCACTCAGCGACTCGGCCGGTCGCTCCGGGATTGTTGAGGATGTCCGCGAGTGGTGCACTGCTCACGATTGTGATGGAGTGTTCGTCGAAGTAGTGCGATACTTTCCTGGAGGTCATGATAATGACGAGCAGGAGTTTTTGGTAGTGCGGGTACCGTTGCTGTGGCTTTGTGAGCAGCGTGCTGAGGTAGTAGATTGGTCTTTGTATGCTCTGTATTTTGCCTTCTTCTGCGCGCTTGACGACAAGCACCATGCTCACGACACTGCTGCGCGCTGCTATGTAGAGGTACAACTTCTCCCGTTATTTAGGCACCGCCAAGATTGGTGAGGTCGAGAGGATTTTCTTTAGGTCGGCGAATGCATTGCAGGGTTCCTCGGTCCACTCGATTTTTTCTCCTTTTCTCAGCAGTTTGTAGAACGGTAAGGTCTTTTCTCCTAGCCTGCTGATGAAACGGCTCAATGCTGCGAGTTTTCCTGTGAGATGTTGCATGCCTCTGATGTTGGTTGACCTTTGCATCTTGGCGATTGCTTGGACCTTTTCGGGATTTGCTTCGATTCCTCGGGCAGAGACCATGTACCCGAGTAGTTTTCCGGCTGGGACGCCGAACACGCAGTTTTTTGGGTTGAGCTTGATTCTGTACTTGTTGAGGGCTGCGAATGTTTCACAGAGGTCGTCGAGTAGCGTGTTTGCGCTGTAGGTTTTGATGACAATGTCTTCTACATAGACCTGGACGGTTCTGCCAATCTGGTCTCTCAAGCGTTCTTGCATCATTCGCTGGTACGTGGCTCCGGCATTTTTTATGCCAAAGGGCATTGTTTGAAAGAAGAATACGCCGTAGGGAGTGATGAACGAGGTGTGCTCTTCTTCTTCTTCCTTCATCCTGATCTGAATGTATCCTCAGTATGCATCGAGGAAGGACAGGAGGTCGCATCCTGCTGTGGAGTCGATTATTTGATCGATTCTCGACAGGGGGAAGTGGTCCTTTGGGCAGTGCTTGTTGATAGGCCCATAGTCGACGCACATCCTCAGTGCCTCAGTGTCCTTTTTAGGGACTAGGACTGGGTTTGCTATCCAGGTTGCTTTCTTCGTCTCTCGGATGAACTGTGAGTCGAGTAGTCGGTTGACTTCTTCTCCGATTGCTCTGCGTTTGGGCTCTGAGAATCATCGCAGCGCCTGCTTTACTGGCTTGGTGTTTGGCTTGATGTGGAGCGAGTGTTCTGCAAATTCTCGCGGTATACCGGGCATGTCGGCAGGGCACCAGGAAAAAAATTCCACTCTTCACGAAGGAAGGTTATGAGGGCGGTTGCTTGTTCTTCTAGGAGGTGGGCATATACGCGGACCATATTTTCTGGGTCTGTTGGGTGGACTTGGTGTGTGATTGTGTCGCTGTCAACGCTGAAATCGCGGCCGAATTCTTTTGACTCGCTTCGACTTGCCAGCGGAAATATGCTTTTATCCGTCACCATGGCTATTTCTTTGAGCTGTTGTTGGGCTCCAAACGTGTCGGAGACTTTGTGGAAATCGCTGTTGCACTGGTCCGATTTGGTGAAGCTTCCCTTGACTGTGATGATTTCTGCGGGTCCTGGCATCTTGAGCTTGAGATATGCATAGTGCAGAACCGCCATGAATTGTGCGAACGCTGGTCGCCCGAGATGGCGTGATACTGCGACTGCCAGTCGAGCACTTCGAACTCGGCGACTTTCTTTGTGAAGTTGCGCTTGCTGCCGAAGATCACATCGAGCTCGATTGTTCCGATGGAGGCGGCTGCTTCGCCCGGAACTAAGCCATATGTTGCTGTGCCTGACTTCTTCCAAACTTATCGTGGGATTAGCATCTTGCTTAGGGTGCTGGCAAATATTATGTTTAGGTTGCTGCCTCTGTCCATGAAGATCATGTCCATGGCGTAACCTCCGATCTGGGCTTCGAGGACCAGGGGTGCATGCCCCGGCCTTGGGACTACAGGCGGGTGGTCGCTCTGAGAGAAGGTGATGCTGGTCTCAGCGGCTCGCAAATGGTGGATTTCTGCTATCTTTAGGCCTTCGCCTACTTCGGCCTGCAGGGTGTAGGCGTCTTGCTTTGCTTTTGAGGGTCTTCCTTCTTGGATCATGCAGATTCGTCCATGGGTCGTGGGGTATATTGCCTTTCGGTACTTGGTGCTGGTGACTGCGCGCTTCTTCCAGTGCGCATGGCTTCGCGCTGCTTTCCCTCCTTGAGGCTGTTGGAGAGTTCGGTGAATAGGTGACAATCTCCTAGGGTGTGGCTTGATCTGAGGTGTCCCCAACTTTCTTCGAAACAGTGGATCATGCAAGGTCCTTCCAGTTGCTCTTTGGCTGTGAGTTTACAGGATCCAGCGTGCCTTCTTCTCCTTGAGATTTGGAAGATCTGCGAGTGGTCTTCTGTTCGGTTGTGGAATCTTGGGTCAAGCTCTATCCCGTCGCTGAGTGATTTGTTCTGGATGAAGTTGGCGAATTCATCTGGTCTTCGGTCTGGATCGTAGTATTCTCCGGTCTGGGTTTCAGAGTCTTTGTCTTGTCGCGTGGCGGAGTCCCAGTAGCGGCGGGTCGTTGACTCGTGGGCGAGTCTTCTGTGACGCGCCGCGACTCCTCGAGTGGGGTTCCCGTGTGGATTCCTCGACCTTGTCTTCTGGGTCGTCGAGTTCTTTTCCGTCGGCGACGGATCTGGCGTTCGTTGGGGTGCTGGACTTGATTCGACTGCAGGCTAGGTGATCTTGACGGGGCGATGGAGATGCTTGTGGTGAACTTGAATTCCTCGAGCGGGCTAGATCTGGTTCTAGTCCTTGACTCTTGATTTTCTGAAGGCGCGACCGCCAAGATCATGATTCCAACCTGTGTAGTTCCCACAGACGGCACCAATTGACGGGGATCGCCCCGGCAAATCCCATGGTCAGGGACCCTGGGTTAGTCATAGAGAAGGGACATGTTGGACGATACTCGTCGGCTAACAGGAGAAGCACTTCCTTCTCGATATTATTGCGTAAGGGGGCGATTACAAGGGAGGCCAAGGCGAGTTCTCGCAAGACCAGGAGAGTAGATTGTGTATTGGATTGATCTAGACGTCTCCCCTCCTAGCCTTTATATATTAGGCTAGGTCTCAAGGAGTCCGTACTAGACTACAAAGATAGTTTCCTAGCTCTAGTCTTGCCTTGTGTGCCTAGTAGTGCCTTCCTTATCACTCGCGGACTCCTACGTCGGTGATTAACTGGGCTAGTCGTGGGCCTGTCGAGGCTCTCCAGCGGGCCTTCTGTCTTCATACACACCGGGTATCCTCATACGCAGGAGTCGTGGGGTCATCCCCTTGTCAATGGGTGACCCCGGGGAAAGTTTGACCATGGAGGTTAGTTTGACGTGAGATTAAGCATAGTGACCGGGCATTAAGCATACTAACCTGAGATTAAGAAAAAAATAAAAAAAAATAAAAAATTGTTATCCAGATCCAGATTCAAAATTAAAAAATTAATTTTTTTAATAGTGGCGCATTCTGAAAATGCGCCACCCCTAAGACTATTATGGGTGGCGTTTTAGGGGTGGCGCATTTGAAATGCGCCACTATTAAGGCCTTATTAGGGGCTTCTCCTTAGTGGCGCATTTCAAATGCACCACTAAAGGCAAAAAAAGGACGCCACAATAAGGCCCTTTCATAGTAGTGACCCTTGCTCGACCTCGGTTGTCCTGTGATGAAGTCCATGCCTATTTTTTCCCACTTCCATTCAGGAACTCGGAGCGGTTGAAACAATCCTGCAGGTCTCTGTTGCTCTGCTTATACTCTCTGACGGATGTCGCACTTGGCAACATACAAGGAAATCTCACACTTCATACCGTGCGACCACAACAAGTCCTTCAGGTCTTGATACATCTTAGTCCGTCCAGGGTGGATGGAGTAAGGTGTATCGTGAGCTTCCTTCAGGATAGTGGGCTTCCACTCCTCTACATCGGGCACACACAATCGGCCATCGAACCAGAGAACTCCATCATCTATCGTGAACTTTGGGGCCTTGACGAGGGGCATCTTCTTCTTGATTCCCTCGATACTATCGTGTCCCTTCTGTGCCTCCTTGATCTGATGAAACAAAGTAGGGGTCAGCGACGGTCGATTTCTTCATCATGGAGCCAAACCAAGGAAACATAATGCTTGGAAGGGACTTCCTCTGAGCCGTAAAAGGCTTCATTGATATAGGTAAAAGACACATACACTTACTTGGAAAGGAAAAAGTTATGTATCGTTTCCCTACAAGAAGTAAGGATGAGCTTGTTGAGGAACCATTTGAAGGTCTTTATAATTCCGACAACTATGATGAATTTTGATTCCTCTTCTTAGTATCATGCCTAGATAAAAGGCGTAAAAGAAAGCGCTTGTTGGGGGGCAACCCAAGATGTTTTTACTTTAATTTTTAGTGGTCTTGATGCTTGTCACTACTGTAGCAATATTATTGTATCTTTATTTTCAATCTTTGTGCCAAGTTTTAGCCTCCGATTGCAAGAAAGTTCAAAAGTTGTGACATGCTGTCCAGAAACAGATTCTGTCCCCTTGACGAAAAAATTCGGTTAAAATCACCAGATAATCTTTTTGATCTGAATTGTTTTTACATTGTGATCCATACAATTGGCTTTTGTGCATCTGTTCTGAGTTTTTTGATTTGAGTTGCAGAAGTACCCCAAAAATTATTTACCACCTGCTGGTCTATTTTTCACAAAATCTGCCACGTTTTGTGTTTCCTTCATTTTGCAAACCTTAAGTTTTCTTTTTCTTCGCCAAAACTTTTTGGAAATCTTGAGAAATAGGAGCTCTTCAAGAATATGTTTATTTCCAGTAGAGAAAAATTATTTTATCATGGGTACTAACCACTCTAATCAGCTTATGTTGAGTTCCTTATGAAGGAAGTTTTCAAGTACGCGAAGGAAGATGATGAAAGAAGATTCGGGAGTGTCAAGCGCTCAAGATTGGGGATGCCCCCATGCACCCCCAATAAATATTCAATGAGACTCAAGCTTCTAAGCTTGGGGATGCCCCCCGTGCATCCCCTTCTCCATCAACAATCATCAGTTCGTCCTTCTCCATGCTATATTTTTATTGCTTCATATGTTATGTGCTATACTTGGAGCGTCTTGCTCTTTAATTTTTGGTTTGCTTTAGTTTTGTTTGATGTTCATAGCAAGTTGGATCCTAGCCTTTATTATTTGGGAGAGAAACACGCTCCACTCCACCGCAGAACACAACATATGCTTGCATGCTTATCTTTCTTTTTGTGTGTGTTCTATATGTTTACATAGCTGCTGTCATGCTTAGCTCTTAGTTTTCAAGCCTATCTTTTTAAGAGCTTTTGTTTAGGATGTTCTAGGAACTCTCTTAGCCTTCATGTTTATCTTGTTTAGAGAGTTGGCTTGTTGCACTTAGTTGTGTGTCTTGCATGAGTAGGTAATTAAGGTTGCTATTACAAGTGTAGTAGTAACATGCAATAGTTTTGAGGTATTGATTAGAGTAATGTTTGGATATCAAGGTGCCAAGAGCTTGAGCCTATTAGTGATAGGTGTCGTATTTTGGGTAATCCGTGCTTATTTTCAAAAACTACAAAAATTAGTTGAGAACTCTAGCTACTAGATGGATCGCTAACCTCTGGAGGGGTTGGAATATATAGAGTACCCTCACGTACCATGGGTCGAGGATGCGCAAGGATAACCAAACTCCCATCCACTCCTCCTCAGGGTACTTGTGTCTTTGTGAGCCTCCCAATTAGATAGAGAGTTACCCATAATAAGTGCTACAATTCTTCGGACTAATGCGAGTATTCGATTGTTTGCACTTCCACCTTCCCATATTTTTCTAGCCTCTTCGGTACCGTGCATTGCTCTTTCTCACCTTGAGGGTTGGCGCATACTTTGCCGGTGCATCCAAACCCTTGGCATCATACGCTTTGTCATCATAAACCTCCTTATTTCTTCCTCAAAACAACCACCATATCTACCTATAAAGGTATTTCCATAGCTTTTGCGAGATACATTGCCATGCAACATCCACCATCTCATTGCTTGATCGAGGAGCCGCATGATAGTTGGGCTTTGCCCTTATTATTGCTACATGACGCGCTAGTATCATCGCATATCCTGCTACACTGGCAGAGGCATTTATTTCCATACATAATGATAGTTTTCATTCTTTCTTTATGTTGAGTACTTTTTGTAAAGTGTGAAGACCGTCTTTGTATTCTTGTAAAATATAGAGTGTTGCCCTTAAGTGAGGAAAATATCCCAAAGAGGTCAAATTAAAAGATCCCAAAGAGGACAAATTAAAAGATCCCAAAGAGGAAAAGTGAGAGATAAATAGAAAGAGCCAAAGAGGCCACAAAATACAAAAAAGGAGAAAGATAAAAAAGAAATAGAAAGAGAGAAGGGGGCAACACTACTACTTTTTGAAATATCCACACTCGTACTCCATTTTTATACTTGTACTCCATAGAGATTATCATTAATGCATAACTATGTGGGTACCCTTACACTATTAAACTGGTCTTGCACATTCCAAGGATGAGCCTCCTCAAATGAGCTCTAGGTCTTCATGAGAAATCAAGTTGGATGAACCTCCACTAGTTCCATTGGAGAGCTTACCTTAGCTCATATGTGCATCCGTTGCATGGCAATCCCTACTCCTCAAATCATATCTATCATTTGACTTTCTCTCGCCTATGATTGTCGTCATTGATGTGAGCCTTTCACACCTTTTTGTCTTCCTTCCCCATCATTTCTCTCTTTGCCATCCTAAGTGCTAACGTATCTTGCTCGCGCTCATCCATTGCATGAGCACTGAAAGTCGAAAGGGAGAGGATCAGCTTGACTTTTACCTGACTAGTGGTCTGGGGATGAGTCAAAATAAGATCCCAAAGGAGACTAAGTGTGAAACTTTAGTAGATTGAGTTCTCAATTAAACTATTTTTTTACTCTCTATATCCCATCTCCCATTGATTGCACGCAAACACCATTTGGAGAAATTTGAGTCACGAACAGCGAGAGATCTTGCACCCTTATGTTCATACTTTACTAGTTTCAATACCAAAATATAGAATCTTGCTTGTTATTATCTTGACTTGAGTTGCACATCTTACTTGCTTTACTTTGAAATTCTTATATGTGTGTTAGCATGTCACCGCAGAAATTATCTGTGTTATCATTTACCTACTCGAGGACGAGCAGGAATTAAGCTTGGGCATGTTGATACGTCCTAAATATATCTACATTTTCTGCTTGTTCCATGCACTTTTATGTGACATTGTTACATGTTTTGCTACACTTTCATATCATTTTACACATATTTGTACTAACCTATTAACTCAGTGTACCGAGTGCCAGTTTCTGTCTGATGATGTCTTTTAGTTGTAGTGATTTTAACCCAATTAAAAGTGCTCCAAAAATTCTAGAAAAATCAGAATAAAAATCAGCAGAACGGAAGCTTTCGGAACCCCGAAGGAGGGCCAGGGGGCCCCATGTAAGGCCCGATACACTGTACTGTTCCAGATCTAGATCTTTAGGCCTTCGGCTACTTCGTCCTGCAGGGTGTAGGCGTCTTGTTTTGCTTTTGAGTGTCTTCCTTCTTGGATCATGTAGATTCGTCCATGGGTCATGGCGTATTGCCTTTCTGTACTTGGTGCTGGTGACTGTGCGCTTCTTCTAGTGAGCATGGCTTCGCGCTGCTTTTCCTCCTTGAGGCTGTTGGAGAGTTCGGTGAATAGGTGACAATCTCCTAGGGTGTGGCTTGATCTGAGGTGTCCCCAACTGTTTTAGAAACAGTGGATCGCGCAAGGTCCTTCCAGTTGCTCTTTGGCTGTGAGTTTACTGGAGCCAGCGTTCCTTCTTCTCCTTGAGATTTGGAAGATTTGCGAGTGGTCTTCTGTTCGGTTGTGGAATCTTGGGTCAAGCTCTATCCCGTCGCTGAGTGATTGGTTCCGGATGAAGTTGGCGAATTCATCTGGTCTTCGGTCTGGATCGTAGTATTCTCCGGTCTGGGTTTCAGAGTCGTTGTCTTGTCGCGTGGCGGAGTCCGAGCGGCGGCGGGCCGACTGGTGGGCGAGTCTTCTGTGACGCGCCGCGACTCCTCGAGTGGGGTTGCCGTGTGGAGTCCTCGCGCTTGTCTTCTGGTTCGTCGAGTGCTTTTCCATCGGCGATGGATATGGCGGTCGTTGGGGTGCTGGACTTGATTCGACTGCAGGCTAGGTGATCTTGACGGGGCGATGGAGATGCTTGTGGTGAACTTGAATTCCTCGAGCGCGCTAGATCTGGTTCTAGTCCCTGAGTCTCGATTTGCTGAAGGCGAGACCGCCGAGATCGTGATTCCAACCTGTGTAGTTCCCACAGACGGCGCCAATTGACGGGGATCGGCCCCGGCACATCCCACGTTCAGGGACCCTGGGTTAGTCATAGAGAAGGGACATGTTGGACGATACTCGTCGGCTAACAGGAGAAGCACTTCCTGCTCGATATTATTGCGTAAGGGGGCGATTACAGGGCAGGCCAAGGCGAGTTCTCGCAAGACCAGGAGAGTAGATTGTGTATTGGATTGATCTACACGTCTCCCCTCCTAGCCTTTATATATTAGGCTAGGTCTCAAGGAGTCCGTAGTAGACTACAAAGATAGTTTCCTAGCTCTAGTCTTGCCTTGTATGCCAAGTCGTGCCTTCCTTATCAGTCGCGGACTCCTACGTCGGTGCTTAACTGGGCTAGTCGTGGGCCTATCGAGGCTCTCCAGCGGGCCTTCTCTCTTCATACACACCGGGTATCCTCATACGCAGGAGTCGTGGGGTCATCCCTTGTCAATGGGTGACCCTGGGGAAAGTTTGACCATGGAGGTTAGTTTGACCTGAGATTAAGCATAGTACCGGGCATTAAGCATACTAACCTGAGATTAAGAAAAAAAATATAAAATTGTTATCCAGATCCAGATTCAAAATTCAAATTTTTTTTTAATAGTGGCGCATTCTGAAAATGCGCCACCCCTAGGACTATTATGGGTGGCGTTTTAAGGGTGGCGCATTTGAAATGCGCCACTATTAAGGCCTTATTAGGGGCTTCTCCTTAGTGGCGCATTTCAAATGCACCACTAAAGGCAAAAAAAGGACGCCACAATAAGGCCCTTTCATAGTAGTGACCCTTGCTCGACCTCGGTTGTCCTGTGATGAAGTCCATGCCTATTTTTTCCCACTTCGATTCAGGAACTCGGAGCGGTTGAAACATTCCTGCAGGTCTCTGGTGCTCTGCTTATACTCTCTGACAGATGTCACACTTGGCAATATACAAGGAAATCTCACACTTCATACCGTGCCACCAGAACAAGTCCTTCAGGTCTTGATACATCTTAGTCCCTCCAGGGTGGATGGAGTAAAGTGTATCGTGAGCTTCCTGCGGGATAGTGGGCTTCCACTCCTCTACATCGGGCACACACAATCGGACATCGAACCAGATAACTCCATCATCTATCGTGAACTTTGGGGCCTTGACGAGGGGCATCTTCTTCTTGATTCCCTCGATACTATCGTGTCCCTTCTGTGCCTCCTTGATCTGATGAAACAAAGTAGGGGTCAGCGACGGTCGATTTCTTCATCATGGAGCCAAACCAAGGAAACATAATGCTTGGAATGGACTTCCTCTGAGGCGTAAAAGGCTTCATTGATATAGGTTAAGAACACATACACTTACTTGGAAAGGCAAAAGGTATGTATCATTTCCGTACAAGAAATAAGGATGATCTTGTTGAGGAACCATTTGAAGGTCTTTATAATTCCGACAACTATGATGACTTTTGATTCCTCTTCTTTGTATCATGCCTAGATAAAAGGCGTAAAAGAAAGCGCTTGTTGGGAGGCAACCCAAGATGTTATTACTTTAAGTTTTAGTGGTCTTGATGCTTGGTACTACTGTAGCAATATCATTGTATCTTTATTTTCAATCTTTGTGCCAAGTTTTAGCCTCCGATTGCAAGAAAGTTCAAAAGTTGTGACATGCTGTCCAGAAACAGATTCTGTCCCTTGACGAAAAAATTCGGTTAAAATCACCAGATCATCTTTTTGATCTGAATTGTTTTGACATTGTGCTCCATTCAATTGGCTTTTGTGCATCTGTTCTGAGTTTTTTGATTTGAGTTGTAGAAGTACCCCAAAAAAATTATTTACCACGGGCTGGTCTATTTTTCACAGAATCTGCCACGTTTTGTGTTTCCTTCATTTTGCAAACCTTAAGCTTTCTTTTTCTTCGCAAAAACTTTTTGGAAATCTTGAGAAATAGTAGCTCTTCAAGAATATGTTTATTTCAAGTAGAGAAAAATTATATTATCATGGGTACTAACCACTCTAATCAGCTTATGTTGAGTTTCTTATGAAGGAAGTTTTCAAGTTTGCGATGGAAGATGATGAAAGAAGATTCGGGAGTGTCAAGCACTCAAGCTTGGGGATGCCCCTTGCACCCCCAATAAATATTCACGGAGAATCAAGCTTCTAAGCTTGGGGATGCCCCCGTGCATCCCCTTCTCCATCAACAATCATCAGTACGTCCTTCTCCATGCTATATTTTTATTGCTTCATATGTTATGTGCTAGACTTGGAGCGTCTTGCTCTTTAATTTTTAGTTTGCTTTAGTTTTGTTTGCTGTTCATAGCAAGTTGGATCCTAGCCTTTATTATTTGGGAGAGAAACACGCTCCACTCCACCGCAGAACACAACATATGCTTGCATGCTTATCTTTCTTTTTGTGTGTGTTCTATATGTTTACATAGCTGCTGTCATGCTTATCTCTTAGTTTTCAAGCCTATCTTCTTAAGAGCTTTTGTTTAGGATGTTCTAGGAACTCTCTTAGCCTTCATGTTTATCTTGTTTAGAGAGTTGGCTTGTTGCACTGAGTTGTGTGTCTTGCATGAGTAGGTAATTAAGGTTGATATTACAAGTGTAGTTGTAACATGCAATAGTTTTGAGGTATTGATTAGAGTAATGTTTGGACATCAAGGTGCCAGGAGCTTGAGCCTATTAGTGATAGGTGTCATATTTTGGGTAATCCATGCTTATTTGCAAAAACTACAAAAATTAGTTGATAACTCTAGCTACTAGATGGATCGCTAACCTCTGGAGGGGTTGGAATATATAGAATACCCTCACGTACAATGGGTAGAGGATTCGTAAGGATAACCAAACCCCCATACACTCCTCCTCGGGGTACTTGTCTCTTGGTGAGCCTCCCAATTAAATAGAGAGTTGCCGAAAATAAGTGCTTCAGTTGTTCGGACTAATGCGAGTATTCGATTGTTGGCACTTCAACCTTCCCATATTTTTCTAGCCTCTTCGGTACCGTGCATTGCTCTTTCTCACCTTGAGAGTTGGCGCATACTTTGCCGGTGCATCCAAACCCTTGGAATGATACGCTTTGTCATCATAAACCTCCTTATGTCTTCCTCAAAACAGCCACCATACCTACCTATCAAGGTATTTCCATAGCTTTTGCGAGATACATTGCCATGCAACATCCACCATCTCATTGCTTGATCGAGGAGCCGCATGATATATGGGATTTGCCCTTATTATTGCTAAATGACGCGCTAGAATCGTCGCATATCCTGCTAGACTGGCAGAGGCATACATTTCCATACATCATGATAGTTTTCATTCTTTCTTTATGTTGAGTACTTTTTGTAAAGTGTGGAGACCGTCTATATATTCTTGCAAAATATAGAGTGTTGCCCTTAAGTGAGGAAAATATCCCAAAGAGGTCAAATTGTAAGATCCCAAAGAGGACAAATTAAAAGATCCCAAAGAGGACAAGTGAGAGATAAATAGAAAGAGCCAAAGAGGCCACAAAATACAAAAAGGAGAAAGATAAAAAATAAATAGAAAGAGAGAAGGGGGCAACACTACTACTTTTTGAAAGATCCACACTCGTACTACATTTTTATACTTGTACTCCATAGAGATTATCATTCATGCATAACTATGTGGGGACCCTTACACTATTAAACTGGGCTTGCACATTCGAAGGATGAGCCTCCTCAAATGAGCTCTAGGTCTTCATGAGCAATCAAGTTGGATGAACCTCCACTAGTTCCATTGGAGAGCTTACATTAGCTCATATGTGCATCCGTTGTATGGCAATCCCTACTCCTCACATCATATCTACCATTTGACTTTCTCTCGCCTATGATTGTCGTCATTGATGTGAGCCTTTCACACCTTTTTGTCTTCCTTCCCCATCATTTCTCTCTTTGCCATCTGATGAGGACATCCCTACTAATGTTACACCCATACCCTCACCAACTACACATACTGGACCAGTTACTAGAGCACGTGCACGTCAATTAAATTATCAGGTACTTTCGTTTCTTGCGAATCCTTCTATTGTTCATGAACATATGATGCTGCCTAAATTAGATACTTTTGTTTTGCTTATGAATGAAGGACCTAGCATGGACACGAAGGATGGTCATTGGAGCGGGATCAAGAATGGAGAAGAAGGTGCGCGCGGGGGAAAGTACAGTGGAGTTTCCAGTGGGGATTTTCGCACGTTGAAGCCACCATAAGGCATGCATGAAGGCTTGGACGGAATACACGAGATGCCACTTCATTATTTTCGTCCAAGAGCAATTATAGGTGCTGCGTCACCTTAATATTGGGCTGGGCCCATGTAATTTCGAAATACCACATTATAGGCTGTTTTTAGAGTCCGTATGTGTGGGGAAACCGAGTTATGGTTGTTTTCGGACCCCACCTCCAAGGGGTCACGAAAATCCCCTATGTTCCCCCATATATACAGCCCTTAGGGCGTCGTTTAGACTTGGGTTTTAATTAGATTTAAGTTAGCCATAGCCGCAACTTCGAGCTCTTCGTTTGTGTCCTCCGACCAGGCCAAGACCTCATTGGAACCCCAACTTCTGTTAATCTTTCATCTTATATTCGCAATATCCAGATTGCAATTCTTAGTTCTTGCTTGTTCTTCGATTGCTTGCAGGAATTGACCTTCTTGGTCAGGTTGATCGTGCATCCGCGGGATCAATAACCTCTCGGAGTTGGTTTAGCGATTGCTAAGGCGCAACGTCTTCGCACGTTCGTAGTCGGGTCGTGAAAGTCTACTCCACCAAAAATCGATCTCCACCATCTCATCGAAACATCGGGACACCTTCGCCTCTATCAAGTGGTATCAGATTTCCAGGTTGCTCGGTGAGATTTACCAGTTTTCATAGTCTAGATTGGTTCTGTTCTTCATACCTACAGTCCAAGAAAAAGCCAACAAAAAAAAATTAGGGTTACATCATCACGTCCCAAGACAGTCCTAGCCTTTGTCCAGTTTTCTTTTCAGTACTTGCTTTGTTGAATTTACGGTTGCATCGTTGTGTCAAGTTGCTGATCTTAGCGTCTAGTTCCCTTAGAGTTTCGAGTTCTGATCACAGTTTGCCACGTCGCCGCCGCACCAGTAGTCATCCTACCACGTTCCGCCAATCCGAGTCCAGATACACCACCAAGTTCCGCCAAGCAGAGTCCATATACACCACCACGTCTCACGAGTCCGAGTTGAGTTCCACCATCAGTACGGTTCCTGATATCCCCGTAGCCAGAATAGTTTTGAGTTGATTAGAGTCGGATTTCACCAATCTTTTGTCGTACGTAGAAGAGGGTGATTTCCAAAAAAAAAAAAAAAAAAAAAAAAAGAGAGAGAGAAAAAAAAAATTCAGAGTGTGCTTCACAGTTGTTACGTGCCGCGCCGTGCTTTCGTTGGTGTTTTAGGCTCGCGTCTCTAGTACGGTCTAGCCTAGGATCAGCACAGTACCGACGTTGAGTGTTTATTCAGCTTTGCATCTCTGTTTTGATTACTGTTGAGTTTTTCCTACCATACTTGTCAGCCTTCCTACAGCTCCACATATATTCTACATCGTGCGTTTTGACACCTCCTGGCCATCGCTCTACCATATCTCTGAGAGTTTTGACCCGTTGGTTGTACATCACCACCTGCTGCTAGGTAAGAATCGGTAAGAACGTAAGAAAAGCTTGACGGATTTGTGCTTTCCACCACCCCACATCCATCCCATTAGTAGAAGTAGGATCATATTCCTGTGTGTTTTCTATTTCTGCTAATCATGCCAGGATCACATGATGAAGTGGCGCGGGATGCACCCGATTGGGAGAACATGACAAACAAGGAGTTACATGATAAATTTATACGTATGATGTCTCAACAGGTGCAGGACATCGAGACCAGATTTACAGAGGCGATTGATGGCGTGGAGAAAATGATCGACACCAAGCTCGACGCCAAGTTTACTGAGTTGATCGCACGCCTACCTTCAGCACAGCCACAGCCACCGCCACTACCACGTGCACGACGTATTCTGTTTCCGCGAGGACAAGCTTCTGGTATTGGTGCTCCTCCTACTGCTGCAGTTGCTGCTACTGCTGCTGCTGCTGCTTCTGACGTCGCCCAGGACGACAACTACGAGGGTGATTACGAGGAGGAGGTGGAACAGGAAGCGGCCTATGAGCAGCCAGCTGGACGTCCACGTCCCAACATTCGCCACGGTCGACACCAACCACCCCCTCAGGTACGCGATGATGAACATGTGCCTAAACTTAAATTGAATCTTAAGCCGTTTGAGGGTAGATATATTCCTGATGCTTATCTTACTTGGGAGTTAGAAACTGAACAACGTTTTACATGTTTACAATATCCTGAGAATAGACGTGTTACTGCTGCTGTTTGTGAATTCACGGGCTTTGCATCTATTTGGTGGTCTGAACATTGTAGATTGCATGCTAATAATATTCCAACTACTTGGGCTGCTTTAAAAGATGCTATGCGTACTCGCTGGGTTCCTCCTTATTATCAACGTGAATTGTTACAAAAATTACAGCGTTTGAGACAAGGAATTTTTTTTGTAGAGGAATATTATCAAGAATTACAAACTGGATTGATTAGATGTGGCCTAGTAGAGGATAATGAAGCTATGCTTGCACGTTTTATGGGTGGCTTAAACAGGGAGATACAAACTATTCTAGAATACAAGGACTTTGCTACTATCACTCGTTTGTTTCATCTTGCTTGTAAAGCTGAACGTGAAGTGCAGGATCGACAGGCCGCTACGAGACCTAACTTTTCTGCAGGACGAAATACATCATGGACATCGCGTGGAGCTTCTACATCCACACGTCCTGCTGCGCCACCATCTACTTCAGCCGCTCATTCTTACAGGGAGCCACCAAAACAGCCAGCGCCACCATTCAAGGGTGCACAGAGTGGTCGAGCGGCGAGTTCTTCTTCCTCCGTGGCGTCCACAGGGCAAGCACGAGATCGTGATATTAAATGTCGAAGGTGCCAAGGTGGAGGTCACTTCGCAAAAGACTGTCCCTCCAAGCGTGTGATGACTATTACGGCGGATGGTGGGTATGAGTCAGCGAGTGACTATGATGAGGAGACTCTAGTTCTCATTGCTCATGAGGAACAGGGTGCCCATGATGATGCTCATGATATAGAGTATATGACTCCTGATGATGCAGATAAATATGCTAGTTTGGTTGCTCAACGTGTATTAAGTGTGCAGGTAACGAAGGCCGAGCAAAACCAGAGGCATAATTTGTTCCACACAAAGGGAGTGGTGAAAGAACGTTCGGTTCGCATCATCATTGACGGAGGGAGTTGCAACAACTTGGCTAGCATGGAGTTGGTGGAGAAGCTATCTCTCACCACAAGACCACACCCCCATCCGTACTATATTCAGTGGTTTAACAATAGTGGTAAGATTAAGGTAACACGTTCTGTTCGTGTGCACTTTAGCATTGCTGCATATGCTGATTATGTTGATTGTGATGTGGTACCCATGCAAGCATGCTCTCTTTTACTTGGTAGACCATGGCAATTTGATAGGAATGTTGTACACCATGGTAGGACAAATCAGTTTACTCTAGTTCATCAGGATAAAAATATTGCTTTACTTCCTATGTCTCCTGAACAAATTGTGAAAGATGATCTTGCTAGAGCTAGTAAAGCTAAACAGGAGAAAAATAAGAGTGAAAATGAGATAGCAGCTAAAGAATTTGAGCAACAACATAAGACTAATAGCAAATCTTCTTCTGTTGTTTCTAATGAAATTAAATTGACTAGTCCAACTTTGCTTGCTACTAAGGTTGATATTTCGGATTTGGATGTTAGTCAATATGTGTGCTATGCTTTTGTGTGCAAAGAAGCCTTGTTTTCATTTGAGGAATTGCCTCCTTCTTTGCCTCCTATTGTCACTGACCTTTTGCAGGAGTTTATTGACGTCTTTCCACAAGACGTACCACCGGGATTACCACCTATTCGAGGGATTGAGCATCAGATTGACTTAATTCCCGGTGCTTCGCTGCCCAACCGTGCGCCATACCGTACCAATCCGGAGGAGACGAAGGAGATTCAGCGTCAACTACAAGAGCTACTCGACAAAGGTTACATACGTGAATCCCTTAGTCCTTGTGTTGTTCCTGTTATATTAGTGCCTAAAAAGGATGGAACATGGCGTATGTGTGTTGATTGTCGAGCCATTAATAATATTACTATTCGTTATCGTCATCCTATTCCTAGGCTAGATGATATGCTTGATGAATTAAGTGGCTCTACCATGTTTTCCAAAGTTGATTTGCGTAGTGGATACCATCAAATTCGCATGAAATTAGGGGATGAATTGAAAACGACATTTAAAACTAAGTTTGGATTATATGAGTGGTTAGTCATGCCTTTTGGGTTAACTAATGCACCTAGCACTTTTATGAGATTAATGAACGAGGTTTTACGTGCTTTCATTGGACGATTTGTGGTAGTCTATTTTGATGATATACTGATTTATAGCAAATCTTTGGAGGAACATTTGGATCATTTACGTGCTGTTTTTATTGCTCTACGTAATGCACGTTTATTTGGTAACCTTGGGAAGTGCACCTTTTGCACCGACCGAGTGTCGTTTCTTGGCTATGTTGTTACTCCGCAGGGAATTGAAGTTGATCATGCCAAGATCGAGGCAATTGAGAGTTGGCCGCAGCCCAAAATGGTCACACAAGTGAGGAGTTTTCTTGGCCTCGCTGGATTCTATAGGCGTTTTGTGAGAGATTTCAGCACCATTGCTGCACCTCTCAATGAGCTTACACGCAAGGATGTGCCTTTTACTTGGGGTACCGCACAGGAAGAAGCTTTCACGGTATTGAAAGATAAGTTAACACATGCTCCTTTGCTCCAACTTCCTGATTTTAATAAGACTTTTGAGCTTGAATGCGATGCTAGTGGGATTGGTTTGGGAGGTGTGTTATTACAAGATGCTAAACCTGTTGCATACTTTTCTGAAAAATTGAGTGGGCCTAGTCTGAACTATTCTACTTATGATAAGGAATTATATGCTCTTGTTCGGACATTAGAAACTTGGCAACATTATTTATGGCCCAAAGAATTTGTTATACATTCTGATCATGAATCTTTGAAACACATAAGAAGTCAAGCAAAACTTAATCGTAGACATGCTAAGTGGGTTGAATTTATTGAGACTTTCCCTTATGTCATTAAACACAAGAAGGGGAAAGATAATATTATTGCTGATGCTTTGTCTCGTCGTTATACTATGCTTTCACAACTTGACTTCAAGATATTCGGTTTAGAGACAATCAAAGAACAATATGTAAATGATGCGGAATTTAAAGATGTATTGCAGAATTGTAGAGAGGGTAGAACATGGAACAAGTTTGTGCTTAATGATGGATTTGTGTTCCGTTCTAACAAGCTATGCATTCCAGCTAGCTCTATTCGTCTTTTGTTGTTGCAGGAGGCGCATGGAGGAGGATTAATGGGACATTTTGGCGTGAAAAAGACGGAGGACGTACTTGCTACACATTTCTTTTGGCCAAAGATGAGACGGGATGTTGAGCGTTTTGTTGCTCGCTGCACTACATGTCAAAAAGCTAAGTCACGACTCAATCCTCATGGTTTATACATGCCTTTACCTGTACCTAGTGTTCCGTGGGAGGACATATCCATGGACTTTGTTTTAGGCTTGCCTCGAACAAAGAAGGGGAGGGATAGCATATTTGTTGTCGTGGATAGATTTTCTAAGATGGCACATTTTATACCATGTCATAAAAGCGATGATGCTGCTAATGTTGCTGATTTATTCTTTGGAGAGATTATTCGTTTACATGGTGTGCCCAATACTATTGTCTCGGATCGTGATACTAAGTTTCTTAGCCATTTTTGGAGATGCTTATGGGCTAAGTTGGGGACTAAACTACTTTTTAGTACTACATGTCATCCCCAAACTGATGGACAAACTGAAGTGGTCAATAGGACATTGTCTACTATGCTTAGGGCTGTTTTAAAAAGTAACTTGAAACTGTGGGAAGGATGTTTACCTCATATTGAATTTGCTTATAATCGTTCAGTGCATTCTACCACTAAAATGTGCCCTTTTGAGATTGTTTATGGTTTTCTACCTCGTGCACCTATTGATTTGCTGCCTCTTCCATCTTCGGAGAAGGTTAATTTTGATGCTAAGCAACGTGCTGAATTGATATTAAAAATGCATGAGTTAACTAAAGAAAACATTGAGCGCATGAATGCTAGATACAAGCTTGCTGGTGATAGGGGTCGAAAGCATGTTGTGTTTGAACCAGGAGATCTTGTTTGGTTACATCTACGTAAAGATAGGTTTCCTGATTTGCGCAAGTCTAAGTTAATGCCACGAGCTGATGGTCCCTTTAAGGTTTTACAGAAAATTAATGATAATGCATATAAACTTGAGCTACCTGCAGATTTTGGGGTTAGTCCCACATTTAACATTGGGATTTGAAACCTTATTTGGGAGAAGATGATGAGCTTCCGTCGAGGACGACTTCAATTCAAGAAGGGGAGGATGATGAGGACATCCCTACTAATGTTACACCCATACCCTCACCAACTACACATACTGGACCAGTTACTAGAGCACGTGCACGTCAACTAAATTATCAGGTACTTTCGTTTCTTGCGAATCCTTCTATTGTTCATGAACATATGATGCTGCCTAAATTAGATACTTTTGTTTTGCTTATGAATGAAGGACCTAGCATGGACACGAAGGATGGTCATTGGAGCGGGATCAAGAATGGAGAAGAAGGTGCGCGCGGGGGAAAGTACAGTGGAGTTTCCAGTGGGGATTTTCGCACGTTGAAGCCACCATAAGGCATGCATGAAGGCTTGGACGGAATACACGAGATGCCACTTCATTATTTTCGTCCAAGAGCAATTATAGGTGCTGCGTCACCTTAATATTGGGCTGGGCCCATGTAATTTCGAAATACCACATTATAGGCTGTTTTTAGAGTCCGTATGTGTGGGGAAACCGAGTTAGGGTTGTTTTCGGACCCCACCTCCAAGGGGTCACGAAAATCCCCTATGTTCCCCCATATATACAGCCCTTAGGGCGTCGTTTAGACTTGGGTTTTAATTAGATTTAAGTTAGCCATAGCCGCAACTTCGAGCTCTTCGTTTGTGTCCTCCGACCAGGCCAAGACCTCATTGGAACCCCAACTTCTGTTAATCTTTCATCTTATATTCGCAATATCCAGATTGCAATTCTTAGTTCTTGCTTGTTCTTCGATTGCTTGCAGGAATTGACCTTCTTGGTCAGGTTGATCGTGCATCCGCGGGATCAATAACCTCTCGGAGTTGGTTTAGCGATTGCTAAGGCGCAACGTCTTCGCACGTTCGTAGTCGGGTCGTGAAAGTCTACTCCACCAAAAATCGATCTCCACCATCTCATCGAAACATCGGGACACCTTCGCCTCTATCACCATCCTAAGTGCCAACGTATTTTGCTCACGCTCATCCATTGCATGAGCACTGAAAGTTGAAAGGGAGAGGATCAGCTTGACTTTTACCTGACTAGTGGTCTGGGGATGAGTCAAAATAAGATCCCAAAGGAGATTAAGTGTGAAACTTTAGTAGATTGAGTTCTCAATTAAACTATTTTTTTACTCTCTATATCCCATCTCTCATTGATTGCACGCAAACACCATTTGGAGACATTCGAGTCACGGACAGCAAGAGCTCTTGCACCCTTATGTTCATACTTTTCTAGTATCAATACCAAAATATAGAATCTTGCTTGTTATTATCTTGACTTGAGTTGCACATCTTACTTGCTTTACTTTGAAGTTCTTATATGTGTGTTAGCATGTCACCACAGAAATTATTTGTGTTATCATTTACCTACTCGAGGACGAGAAGGAATTAAGCTTGGGGATGTTGATACGCCCCAAATGTATCTACATTTTCTGCTTGTTCCATGCACTTTTATGTGACATTGTTACATGTTTTTCTACACTTTCATATCATTTTACACATATTTGGACTAACCTATTAACTCAGTGCACCCAGTGCCAGTTTCTGTCTGCTGATGTCTTTTAGTTGTAGTGATTTTAACCCAATTAAAAGTGATCCAAAAATTCTAGAAAAATCTGAATAAAAATCAGCACAACGCAAGCTTCCGGAACCCTGAAGGAGGGCCAGGGGGCCCCATGTAAGGCCTGATACACTGTACTGTTCCAGATCTAGATCTTTAGGCCTTCGGCTACTTCGGCCTGCAGGGTGTAGGCGTCTTGCTTTGCTTTTGAGGGTCTTCCTTCTTGGATCATGCAGATTCGTCCATGGGTCGTGGGGTATTGCCTTTCTGTACTTGGTGCTGGTGACTGCGCGCTTCTTCTAGTGCACATGGCTTCACGCTGCTTTTCCTCCTTGAGGCTGTTGGAGAGTTCGGTGAATAGGAGACAATCTCCTAGGGTGTGGCCTGATCTGAGGTGTCCCCAACTGTCTTCGAAACAGTGGATCGCGCAAGGTCGTGGCATTGAGGCAACTTCGCATTGTTCGTGGAAGCAGAAGAGGAAGTTGCTCTTCTGCTTCCATGATCATATCCGGTCCAAAGAATTGTCAAGATCACCTAGTTGTGACAATTCTTTGGACCGGATAGGATCATGGAAGCAGAAGAGCAACTTCGCATTGTTCGTGATCAATTGAAAGCAGCCCTGTCTCGTCAGAAAAGCTACTATGATCGTCATCATAGGCAAGAAAGCTACAATCTGGATGAGAAGGCTTACCTTCGGGTTACTCCTCTGAAGGGAACCCAATGCTTCGGTATCAAAGGAAAGTTGGCCCCACGTTACATTGGACCTTTCCGCATTCTTGCTAAACGTGGAGAAGTTTCCTACCAACTTGAACTACCCCCGCACCTTTCCCGAGTACATGATGTATTCCATGTGTCTCAACTCAGGCGTTGCTTCAAGGACCCCATCCGCGAAGTCGACCATGAAATGCTTGTCTACAATATGACCTTTCTTATCGAGAGTACCCCGTTCGTATTCTTGATTCCGTAGAGCGTGTCACTCGCCGCAAGAAGATTAAGTTTCTCAAAGTTCAATGGTAACATCACTCTGAGAAAGAAGCCACGTGGGAAAGAGAAGACCGTCTCAGTGCCGAGTACCCCCTCCTTCCTCCCGCAGACTTCTGAATCTCGGGACGAGATTCTTTTGAGTGGGGGCGAGTTGTCACAACCCTCTTTTAGGTATGTGCTAGGGTTCATGTGCTCCTTTGCATCATGCAAAAATTTCAAAAGAAATCCAAAAGGGGAAAGAAGAAAAGCCCCAAAAGAATTTAATTAAATGGCCAGATAAAAATTGCTTCCAAAAATTCCTCTGTTATTTTTTAAAAGTCTTATAAATAAGCATGATCATATATAAAGTGAAGAGGGCCCCGCTGCATGCTCCAATCTCAAAAAATCCAAACAGAGCTTGGAAATTAAATAATAACTCTATTTGGTTTTAAATTCAAATTATTTGAATTTCAAAAATCCCCAAACCTTGTGAGTGTCTAGCTATATGTCTAGTAAGGCCACATAAAATATTTGGGAATTTATAAAAATGCTTTTCTATTTATTTCAAAGCAAAACAGAAAGCAGAAAATAGAAAACAGAAAGAAATAAGAAAGAAAAAGAGCAGAGACTACCTGTCGCCTATGGCTAAGCCCACCTACCTCCTGGCCCAACCCAGCCCAGCCGCCACTGCTGTTGTCGTCTTTCCCAAGCAACCAGGCACGGTGTTGCGTGCCCGGCATGCCGAGGTCGACGCCGTGGCAGCTCCCCTTCCGTGCCCCTTCCTCCCTCTCGCAGACGTCGACGCCTGGAGAAGTGCCGCTCACTTCCCCCCCTCCCCGGGCCTTCGTTCTTCCTCCCAGCGAGAAAACGCGCAGCGGCCGAAACCATAGCAAAGCATGGAGATTCTCCACCGTGGCCACTGATCAAACCAGTGCGCACCACTGATCAAACAGCGGCGCAAGCAGCGGCGGCGACTGGATCGGCCCCGATCCAGTCCCATACAGGGTGGCGGCGGCGCTCCAGCGAGGCAGGCGGGAGGCGACGAGGTGGATCCGCGCGGCGGAGTCCGGGGGCGTGGTGACGACAGAGTTTGGCGGTGCGGTGGTCTTCGGACGGAGGGGCACGACGGCCGAGCTTGGAGCTCGCCGGCGTCCATGGTGGCCTGCATGCTCGAGAGAGAGAGACAGAGAGGTTGGAGGTTAGGGAGAGGGAGAGAAGAGAGGGAAAGAGAGGGAGAGGCGCGGGAGGAGATGGCCGGCCGGGGCGCGATGGTCGGAAGCAGACGGCGGCGGTGGCGGTGAGTCCGCGGCTCAGGCTGGAGGCGGCTGTTGAGGAAAGAGGAGAGAGGCTAACGTGGCGCATCCAGGGCCCTCCGATCTCCCGATCGAACGGTTGCAAACATATCAGGGCCAGGGATGCGAAAATGGGGTATTTTTGGGGAAAGTGGAGGGGGTGGCTGCAATTTTTGGAAGGGGTAAACCCTAGAAAGGGGTGGGGGAGTGGTGGTCTTTATATAGCCCAGGTGGCTGGCAGTTTGCAAAAACATCCCCGGTTTTTCTCTCTCGCGTGCGGTGTTTACGTTTCTGACCGTCGGGGGTCTGCAGGACCTCCGATTCGGGTAAAACTTCGAACTGCACGATCAGCGCGTCGAGCCGGCGGCGTTCACCTCGCGCCGGAACCATTCTGAGAACACTTTCTGGCACGCTATAAAAATATCCCTTTTACTTATTAAACGGGGTTTTTCGTTCCGTTGGCTACGGCTGGTCTCGTGCGGTTTTCGCGACGGTGATCGGGTGAAACCCGGTGTTGCAAAGGGCGAGTGTCAGGGTGGCAAGGGTCGGTCTCCGTCCGGTACGAGATAAGAGGGGGAAAAATAATCGCCCATCAATAAATCGGGGATGCAAACACCGCAAACAAATCAGACAATCAAACAATTCACATCGAAAACAAAATTTTTAATTTTTGTGAAATCTGGGCTGTTACTGATAGAGGCGAAGGTGTCCCGATGTTTCGATGAGAGGATGGAGATCGATTTTTGGTGGAGTAGACTTTCACGACCCGACTACGAACGTGCGAAGACGTTGCGCCTTAGCAATCGCTAAACCAACTCCGAGAGGTTATTGATCCCGCGGATGCACGATCAACCTGACCACGAAGGTCAATTCCTGCAAGCAATCGAAGAACAAGCAAGAACTAAGAATTGCAATTTGGATATTGCGAATATAAGATGAAAGATTAACAGAAGTTGGGGTTCCAATGCGGTCTTGGCCTGGTCGGACGACACAAACGAAGAACTCGAAGTTGCAGCTATGGCTAACTTAAATCTAATTAAAACCCAAGTCTAAACGACGCCCTAAGGGCTGTATATATGGGGGAACAGAGGGGATTTTCGTGACCCCTTGGAGGTGGGGTCCGAAAACAACCCTAACTCGGTTTCCCCACACATACGGACTCTAAAAACAGCCTATAATGTGGTATTTCGAAATTACATGGGCCCAGCCCAATATTAAGGTGACGCAGCACCTATAATTGCTCTTGGACGAAAATAATGAAGTGGCATCTCGTGTATTCCGTCCAAGCCTTCATGCATGCCTTATGGTGGCTTCAACGTGCGAAAATCCCCACTGGAAGCTCCACTGTACTTTCCCCTGCGCGCACCTTCTTCTCCATTCTTGATCCCGCTCCAATGACCATCCTTCTTGTCCATGCTAGGTCCTTCATTCATAAGCAAAACAAAAGTATCTAATTTAGGCAGCATCATATGTTCATGAACAATAGAAGGATTCGCAAGAAACGAAAGTACCTGATAATTTAGTTGACGTGCACGTGCTCTAGTAACTGGTCCAGTATGTGTAGTTGGTGAGGGTATGGGTGTAACATTAGTAGGGATGTCCTCATCATCCTCCCCTTCTTGAATTGAAGTCGTCCTCGACGAAAGCTCATCATCTTCTCCCAAATAAGGTTTCAAATCTGCAATGTTAAATGTGGGACTAACCCCAAAATCTGCAGGTAGCTCAAGTTTATATGCATTATCATTAATTTTCTGTAAAACCTTAAAGGGACCATCAGCTCGTGGCATTAACTTAGACTTGCGCAAATCAGGAAACCTATCTTTTCGTAGATGTAACCAAACAAGATCTCCTGGTTCAAAAACAACATGCTTTCGACCCCTATCACCAGCAAGCTTGTATCTAGCATTCATGCGCTCAATGTTTTCTTTAGTTAACTCATGCATTTTTAATATCAATTCAGCACGTTGCTTAGCATCAAAATTCACCTTCTCCGAAGATGGAAGAGGCAGCAAATCAATAGGTGCACGAGGTAGAAAACCATAAACAATCTCAAAAGGGCACATTTTAGTGGTAGAATGCACTGAACGATTATAAGCAAATTCAATATGAGGTAAACATTCTTCCCACAGTTTCAAGTTACTTTTTAAAACAGCCCTAAGCATAGTAGACAATGTCCTATTGACCACTTCAGTTTGTCCATCAGTTTGGGGATGACATGTAGTACTAAAAAGTAGTTTAGTCCCCAACTTAGCCCATAAGCATCTCCAAAAATGGCTAAGAAACTTAGTATCACGATCCGAGACAATAGTATTGGGCACACCATGTAAACGAATAATCTCTCCAAAGAATAAATCAGCAACATTAGCAGCATCATCGCTTTTATGACATGGTATAAAATGTGCCATCTTAGAAAATCTATCCACGACAACAAATATGCTATCCCTCCCCTTCTTTGTTCGAGGCAAGCCTAAAACAAAGTCCATGGATATGTCCTCCCACGGAACACTAGGTACAGGTAAAGGCATGTATAAACCATGAGGATTGAGTCGTGACTTAGCTTTTTGACATGTAGTGCAGCGAGCAACAAAACGCTCAACATCCCGTCTCATCTTTGGCCAAAAGAAATGTGTAGCAAGTACGTCCTCCGTCTTTTTCACGCCAAAATGTCCCATTAATCCTCCTCCATGCGCCTCCTGCAACAACAAAAGACGAATAGAGCTAGCTGGAATGCATAGCTTGTTAGAACGGAACACAAATCCATCATTAAGCACAAACTTGTTCCAAGTTCTACCCTCTCTACAATTCTGCAATACATCTTTAAATTCCGCATCATTTGCATATTGTTCTTTGATTGTCTCTAAACCGAATATCTTGAAGTCAAGTTGTGAAAGCATAGTATAACGACGAGACAAAGCATCAGCAATAATATTATCTTTCCCCTTCTTGTGTTTAATGACATAAGGGAAAGTCTCAATAAATTCAACCCACTTAGCATGTCTACGATTAAGTTTTGCTTGACTTCTTATGTGTTTCAAAGATTCATGATCAGAATGTATAACAAATTCTTTGGGCCATAAATAATGTTGCCAAGTTTCTAATGTCCGAACAAGAGCATATAATTCCTTATCATAAGTAGAATAGTTCAGACTAGGCCCACTCAATTTTTCAGAAAAGTATGCAACAGGTTTAGCATCTTGTAATAACACACCTCCCAAACCAATCCCACTAGCATCGCATTCAAGCTCAAAAGTCTTATTAAAATCAGGAAGTTGGAGCAAAGGAGCATGTGTTAACTTATCTTTCAATACCGTGAAAGCTTCTTCCTGTGCGGTACCCCAAGTAAAAGGCACATCCTTGCGTGTAAGCTCATTGAGAGGGGCAGCAATGGTGCTGAAATCTCTCACAAAACGCCTATAGAATCCAGCGAGGCCAAGAAAACTCCTCACTTGTGTGACCGTTTTGGGCTGCGGCCAACTCTCAATCGCCTCGATCTTGGCTTTATCAACTTCAATACCCTGTGGAGTAACAACATAGCCAAGAAACGATACTCGGTCGGTGCAAAAGGTGCACTTCCCAAGGTTACCAAATAAACGTGCATTACGTAGAGCAATAAAAACAGCACGTAAATGATCCAAATGTTCCTCCAAAGATTTGCTATAAATCAGTATATCATCAAAATAGACTACCACAAATCGTCCAATGAAAGCACGTAAAACCTCGTTCATTAATCTCATGAAAGTGCTAGGTGCATTAGTTAACCCAAAAGGCATGACTAACCACTCATATAATCCAAACTTAGTTTTAAAAGCCGTTTTCCATTCATCTCCTAATTTCATGCGAATTTGATGGTATCCACTACGCAAATCAACTTTGGAAAACATGGTAGAGCCACTTAATTCATCAAGCATATCATCTAACCTAGGAATAGGATGACGATAACGAATAGTAATATTATTAATGGCTCGACAATCAACACACATACGCCATGTTCCATCCTTTTTAGGCACTAATATAACAGGTACAGCACAAGGACTAAGGGACTCACGTATGTAACCTTTGTCGAGTAGCTCTTGTACTTGACGCTGAATCTCCTTCGTCTCCTCTGGATTGGTACGGTATGGCGCACGGTTGGGCAACGAAGCACCGGGAATTAAGTCAATCTGATGCTCAATCCCTCGAATAGGTGGTAATCCCGGTGGTACGTCTTGTGGAAAGACGTCAATAAACTCCTGCAAAAGGTCAGTGACAACAGGAGGCAAAGAAGGAGGCAATTCCTCAAATGAAAACAAAGCTTCTTTGCACACAAAAGCATAGCACACATATTGACTAACATCCAAATCTGAAATATCAACCTTAGTAGCAAGCAAAGTTGGACTAGTCAATTTAATTTCATTAGAAACAGCAGAAGAAGATTTGCTATTAGTCTTATGTTGTTGCTCAAATTCTTTGGCTGCTATCTCATTCTCACTCTTATTTTTCTCCTGTTTTGCTTTACTAGCTCTAGCAAGATCATCTTTCACAATTTGTTCAGGAGACATAGGAAGTAAAGCAATATTTTTATCCTGATGAACGAGAGTAAACTGATTTGTCCTACCATGGTGTACAACATTCCTATCAAATTGCCATGGTCTACCAAGAAAAGAGAGCATGCTTGCATGGGTACCACATCACAATCAACATAATCAGCATATGCAGCAATGCTAAAGTGCACACGAACAGAACGCGTTACCTTAATCTTACCACTATTGTTAAACCACTGAATATAGTACGGATGGGGGTGTGGTCTTGTGGTGAGAGATAGCTTCTCCACCAACTCCATGCTAGCCAAGTTGTTGCAACTCCCTCCGTCAATGATGATGCGAACCGAACGTTCTTTCACCACTCCCTTTGTGTGGAACAAATTATGCCTCTGGTTTTGCTCGGCCTTCGTTACCTGCACACTTAATACACGTTGAGCCACCAAACTAGCATATTTATCTGCATCATCAGGAGTCATATACTCTATATCATGAGCATCATCATGGGCACCTTGTTCCTCATGAGCAATGAGAACTAGAGTCTCCTCATCATAGTCACTCGCTGACTCATACCCACCATCCGCCGTAATAGTCATCACACGCTTGGAGGGACAGTCCTTTGCGAAGTGACCTCCACCTTGGCACCTGTGACATTTAATATCACGATCTCGTGTTTGCCCTGTGGACGCCATGGATGAAGAAGAACTCGCCGCTGGACCACTCTGTGCACCCTTGAATGGTGGTGCTCGCTGTTTTGGTGGCTCCCTGTAAGAATGAGCGGCTGAAGTAGATGGTGGCGCAGCAGGACGTGTGGATGTAGAAGGTCCACGCGATGTCCATGATGTATTTCGTCCTGCAGAAAAGTTAGGTCTCGTAGCGGCCTGTCGATCCTGCACTTCACGTTCAGCTTTACAAGCAAGATGAAACAAACGAGTGATAGTAGCAAAGTCCTTGTATTCTAGAATAGTTTGTATCTCCCTGTTTAAGCCACCCATAAAACGTGCAAGCATAGCTTCATTATCCTCTACTAGGCCACATCTAATCAATCCAGTTTGTAATTCTTGATAATATTCCTCTACAGAATTTTTTCCTTGTCTCAAACGCTGTAATTTTTGTAACAATTCACGTTGATAATAAGGAGGAACCCAGCGAGTACGCATAGCATCTTTTAAAGCAGCCCAAGTAGTTGGAATATTATTAGCATGCAATCTACAATGTTCAGACCACCAAATAGATGCAAAGCCCGTGAATTCACAAACAGCAGCAGTAACACGTCTATTCTCAGGATATTGTAAACATGTAAAACGTTGTTCAGTTTCTAACTCCCAAGTAAGATAAGCATCAGGAATATATCTACCCTCAAACGGCTTAAGATTCAATTTAAGTTTAGGCACATGTTCATCATCGCGTACCTGAGGGGGTGGTTGGTGTCGACCGTGGCGAATGTTGGGACGTGGACGTCCAGCTGGCTGCTCATAGGCCGCTTCCTGTGCCACCTCCTCCTCGTAATCACCCTCGTAGTTGTCGTCCTGGCTGACGTCAGAAGCAGCAGCAGCAGTAGCAGCAACTGCAGCAGCAGGAGGAGCACCAATACCAGCAGCTTGTCCTCGAGGAAACAGAATACGTCGTGCACGTGGTAGTGGCGGTGGCTGTGGCTGTGCGGAAGGTAGGCGTGCGATCAACTCAGTAAACTTGGCGTCGAGCTTGGTGTCGATCATCTTCTCCACGCCATCAATCGCCTCTGTAAATCTGGTCTCGATGTCCTGCACCTGTTGAGACATCATACGTGCAAATTTATCATGTAGCTCCTTGTTTGTCATGTTCTCCCAATCGGGTGCATCCCGCGCCACTTCATCATGTGATCCTGGCATGGTTAGCAGAAATAAAAAACACACAGGAATATGATCCTACTTCTACTAATGGGATGGATGTGGGGTGGTGGAAAGCACAAATCCGTCAAGCTTTTCTTACGTTCTTACCGATTCTTACCTAGCAGCAGGTGGTGATGTACAACCAACGGGTCAAAACTCTCAGAGATATGGTAGAGCGATGGCCAGGAGGTGTCAAAACGCACGATGTAGGATATATGTGGAGCTGTAGGTAGGCTTGACAAATATGGTAGCAAAAAGCTCAACAGTAATCAAAACAGAGATGCAAAGTTGAATAAACACTCAACGTCGGTACTGTGCTGATCCTAGGCTAGACCGTACTAGAGACGCGAGCCTAAAACACCAACGAAAGCACGGCGCGGCACGTAATCAACTGAGAAGCACACTCTGATTTTTTTTTTCCTCTTTTTTTTTTTTTTTTTTTTTGCTTTTTTTTTTTTTTGGTGCGATGCGGGACTGCGGTGGCTGAAAAAGTGCGAAAAAATCACTATGGTGGCGAACGTCTCAAAACGAGTTTCTGGACCTAAGGAACGTATGGGCACGAAATTTTTTCACCCCCGAAATTTTTGGCCTAAAAACTGCTCTGGAAAGCGTGCCAGACTCTAATTTTTTTTTTTTTTTTTTTTTTTTTTTTTGGAAATCACCCTCTTATACGTACGACAAAAGATTGGTGAAATCCGACTCTAATCAAATCAAAACTAATCTGGCTACGGAGAGATCACAAACCGAACAGGTGATGGAACTCAACTCGGATTGGTAGGTCGTGGTGCTGTATATGGACTCGACTTGGCGGAACGTGGTGGTGTATCTGGACTCAGATTGGCGGAAACGTGGCGGTGTACTACTGTGCGGCGGCGGTGTGACAAACTGTGAGCAGAACTCGAAACTCTAAGGGAACTAGACGCTACGATCAGCAACTTGACACAACGATGCAATCGTAAATTCAACAAAGCAAGTACTGAAAAGAAAACTGGACAAAGGCTAGGACTGTCTTGGGACGTGATGATCTAACCCTAATTTTTTTTGTTGGCTTTTTCGTGGACTGTAGGTATGAAGAACAGAACCAATCTAGACTATGAAAACTGGTAAATCTCACCGAGCAACCTGGAAATCTGATACCACTTGATAGAGGCGAAGGTGTCCCGATGTTTCGATGAGAGGATGGAGATCGATTTTTGGTGGAGTAGACTTTCACGACCCGACTACGAACGTGCGAAGACGTTGCGCCTTAGCAATCGCTAAACCAACTCCGAGAGGTTATTGATCCCGCGGATGCACGATCAACCTGACCACGAAGGTCAATTCCTGCAAGCAATCGAAGAACAAGCAAGAACTAAGAATTGCAATCTGGATATTGCGAATATAAGATGAAAGATTAACAGAAGTTGGGGTTCCAATGCGGTCTTGGCCTGGTCGGACGACACAAACGAAGAACTCGAAGTTGCAGCTATGGCTAACTTAAATCTAATTAAAACCCAAGTCTAAACGACGCCCTAAGGGCTGTATATATGGGGGAACAGAGGGGATTTTCGTGACCCCTTGGAGGTGGGGTCCGAAAACAACCCTAACTCGGTTTCCCCACACATACGGACTCTAAAAACAGCCTATAATGTGGTATTTCGAAATTACATGGGCCCAGCCCAATATTAAGGTGACGCAGCACCTATAATTGCTCTTGGACGAAAATAATGAAGTGGCATCTCGTGTATTCCGTCCAAGCCTTCATGCATGCCTTATGGTGGCTTCAACGTGCGAAAATCCCCACTGGAAGCTCCACTGTACTTTCCCCTGCGCGCACCTTCTTCTCCATTCTTGATCCCGCTCCAATGACCATCCTTCTTGTCCATGCTAGGTCCTTCATTCATAAGCAAAACAAAAGTATCTAATTTAGGCAGCATCATATGTTCATGAACAATAGAAGGATTCGCAAGAAACGAAAGTACCTGATAATTTAGTTGACGTGCACGTGCTCTAGTAACTGGTCCAGTATGTGTAGTTGGTGAGGGTATGGGTGTAACATTAGTAGGGATGTCCTCATCAGTTACACATACCCCCTCCCTGGCTGGAGCACTCCCCTCCCTTGGGAGTTTAGTCCCAACTCAAGGAGAGGAGAAGTATGGCACCCCCCCGGCCTATATAAGGAGGGGTACACCCCCCTTTTTCCAAGACACAGAAATCTCTCTCTCTTCTTCTCCTACCTAGAGAGTAGACTCCCCTTGTTTGGAGTCTGCACCTGGTTTGGAGTTCTCCAGCATACCAGGCCGTCGCTCTACCGGAGTCGGGATCCGAATTGGTCTTTCTTCGAAGCCCGAAGGGAACATCGATTGTACTGTACGTGTATAATCTCTTCGAGGCACTACACCTGCGTTGCTACTTCATCGCTAGCGGTCAACCTGGAGTCTCCATCGCCGTTAGTCTTCTACACGACAGGGAGGTCGTAGTTCCCAGTCTACGCCAGCCACGTTCGCAAGAACGTTTCCCTCTTTCGGTCTTCAAAGGTATGAACTCCGATTCCCTCCGTTACTTTACATCGCCATAGCATAGATCTTGGGTTCGGGTAACGTAGGTATGAATTTTTTTTGTTTTCTGCCCCGTATCCCAACAGTGGTATCATGAGCTAGCTATGCGTAGATGTATTGTACGGGTAGAACACATCTAGGATGTGGGCATCGAATCTTCATTCGTTACCCTCCCATGTGTACAAATTTAGCGTTGCGGCAATGTCCTGATGAAGCGGCCCCGACCGACCTTACGCGTTTACGCGAGACTATTTCCACGCTTGACATATGGCTTGTACCATATAAGTGGCTGGGGGGTGTCTGTCTCTATAACATTATCGATGCGAAGATGTTTGAAACGGAGGGCCCTGACAGGGGTGTAATAGAGACGATTGGGGATCGGTGTTGTGGCATGTTTTCGCAGGATAGAATCGGTTCTCTCTCTCGAAACCCCTAGCAGCCACGTAAAACTGGCACAAGCTAAAGTAGAAAGCCGTTTATCTTTTCTTTGCATGAAGGGAGATCATAGCTTGCATGATTTACAGTTTTACTTCCTATTTATGCTAGTATGTTAGATATAAGGACGGTAGCACAAATAGGACCATCTCTCATAATACCAACATTGTGTTCTCCCTTGGTGGGTGATACGTCTCAAACGTATCTACTTTTCCAAACACTTTTTCTATTCTTTTGGCTTCATTCTTGCATAATTTGGACGAAACTAACCCGAACTGACGCTGTTTTCAACAGAGCTACCAGTGCTGTTTTATATTGTGCAGGTTTCTGGATATTTAGGTACGCTGGAAAAATCCAAAAAAATTATATAAAAAATCAGCGTTCCCGAAGCTTCGACGATGCCAAAGGGGGGCCACAAAGCAGCCAGGGGGCACCCAGAAGGGTGTGGGGCGTGGCCCAGCCCCTGTCCGCGCCACCTTCCCTCCTGGGTGGGTCCCACACCCCCTGGTGCCCTACTTTGGACCTATTTATTCCCTCGGCGTGGAAACTCCGAAACTGAAGTCGCTTTTCCAATCTACATCGCGGAGCCGCCGCCACCCTCTATTCTTCTCCGGGAGAGCTAATCTGGAGGCTGCTTTGGCCTCCGGTGAGGGGAAACATCGCCATCGACATCATCATCGCCTCTCCATCACCCCTCCATGACTTCTTCTCTCATGTGTGAGTAATTCCCTGCTGTAGGCAAAGGGGATGGTAGGGATTGGATGAGTTAGATCATGTAATAGTTCGTCAGATTGTTGGGGCATGTTTCCTATCATCTACTTGGTGTTTCTCATCTCTGTTACAACTTATTGTTCATAATTCTTGTCACTTTGGGCTCCAGTGCCATGATTTCAGATCTGATCACCCTTTTGTTTCTTGAGTTTGAGGTGTTCTTGATCCTATCTATGAGTTGTATGCACCTATTATAGTCCAGAACCGGTGATCCCAATGGTGACATCTTGGGACACCAATGGGGATGGACTCTAATTTGAGGACTCCACGTATCCATGAAGTGTTAATGCTTTGTTCTGGTGCTCTTTGTGACGCCCCCAAAATCAGACCGTGTACAGTAATCATACATGCAAGGTACACGATCGAGATTAGGGACTCACGGTGAGATATCACAACACAACTCTACAAATAAAATAATACAAGCTGTTTAATACAAGCCAGGGGCCACGAGGGCTCGAATACAACAGCTCGAGAGCACAAAGTCAGCGGAAGCAATAGTATCTGAGTACAGACACAAGGATACAAGGTTGCCTTAAGAAGGCTAGCACAAATATCAACAACGATCGAAAAGGTGAGGCCTCCTGCCTGGGAACCTCCAAACTACTCCTGGTCAAAGGGGAACTCGACGTCGTATAAGGCATCGGGGATCTTCATGTTGCGGTGGTCGGCATCGGGGATCTCCTGCTCCTGGACTCCAACGTCGACTGCAGCGGCCGATCAGGAAAAACAAAAAAGGGGGAAAATAAAGCAGGTGAGTATCTAGCATACCCGCGAGTCTTACGTCCGCTACTAAGAATTTATGCATTTGTATCAAATGGAAAGGGGAGGCTGTATATAGTGGACTGCAAGGTAGAAAGTCAGAATAAGGATAAGAAGCTAGGCCTATCGAAGACTAGCATCTTCCGACGAGTCTTGAAGCATGAGGTAAGAATCAGCCAACAGTTTAATATAACAGTAATGAAAGTAACAATGTAGCAGAAGTTGCTGCAGCATTGTATAATAATAAGTTGTAATCATAATTAACAATGCCTCCGAGTTCCCTCCCTCGACATCTCCGCGAGGGAGAAAACCCGGAACCAACAGTTTAATACTAGTAGTTTGTAGTGGTAGGATCTGGCTTCAGCATAAGGCGTCCTGTTACCGTGGACACGGCTATTCGGATAGATTATCATCCCTGCAGGGGTGCACTAGTGTGGCACTACACGCTCGGATCTCCAGGGTGGCGTACAACTGGTTAGGGAGCACCCCACCGAGGCTATCCGACACAACGCAGTCCATCCTACGACTCATCAGAGAGGTCCCCGCCGGTCTACAGCCCTAAGTGCAAGGGGGTCATGGGCCTATCACCCCTCGCTCTCCGGGTTGTTGCGAGGAGGGTGAATTCCAACGCCGCAGCGTGATCCGTCCCTACCGCAATGCTGAACTGGACGTCTTTCAGAGCTTTCAAACGAGTCTACATTGCGGAGGCGGCCAAACGCGTAATCCCACGTATAGGTAGTGCATACAAGCCAAAAGGCTACTCAAGTCATCCGCCGAACCCGTTAAGCATTTTATTAATTTTCTGTCGAGACAACCATTATCATTGCCCCTTATTGAATGAGTCGCGGACAACGACAGCAGTCAGGACCACCAGTAACGTCGGTGCTTGCCCTGTCGTCCCATCAACTCGTGCGGTTACCAACAAGGTGAACCGTCTCCTTACCTTGTCTCGCGTTTGCTCCGAAGAGCTCAACTTTCGTACAACAGGAAATCCTTCGGCGACGAACAGTACCAGGCCCGCCGCACACCGGTGGAATACACCTGACCTGTCGTTCCGCTAAGATACCCTGCGCGGGCACCGTTGGGTCACCCGACTCCCTACCAGTAAGGACACCAGTTGATTTGAGTGCCTACCATCAAGTGAAAACAGGAGGAATCACCCTCGATGGTACACTTGAAGAGGTTCGAAAGAGATATCAGCGGAATGAACTAAAGAGGAATATTCTCGTATCACCCCGGTGGTGCCGAGACACCAGCGGAATGAACTAAAGAGGAATACCCTCGTATCATCCCAGTGATGCTACGCTACTGAGCCGAAGAGAGTGAAATACGAGTCCGTCCACTCATAAGTCAAACTCGAAGCGACTCGGCAGAGTCTCGCCGTTGTAGGTTCCCTAGGGCGTCTGCATTGATCCGTACCTGGTTGCAGTTGTAATATATCGTAATCCGCGTTCACTCACCAGAGTGATCACGACCCGCTATTTTAAACCTATCTAACAATGCGCAGGGTTTACTGCTGAATATTATATATATATTTATAAGGCAGCATAGGATAAAGGAAGGTACATCAAGGGGCGACAAAAACATGCTATGCAATTGAATAGGATTGTAACGTAGCAGCAGCAGTAACCATGCCTAGTGCAAGAAATGTACGGAAAGATAGGCGATATCTGGGGAAGAGAATGGCTCTGCTTGCCTGGAAGCTCGGTAGTAGCGGTACGGTCGTCGACGAAGTAGTCGTACTCGGCAACGATTTCGTCGGCGACAGTGTCGGGGTCTATCGGAAGAATAAGGGGGGAGAAACAATAAATACACAACAATAATAGCAATACAAATTCAACACATGGCAAACGCATGGTTGGCGGTGTTCTAACACAGTGTTACACGTTGCAGACGAAACGAGAATTTAACCGGCTATTTTACCGGCTCCGGGTGATTACCAGACAGACGATCCGGAGGGGGAAAGTCGCGTGTTCATTGTGTTAGAGGGGTGTGGTGGGTATACGGGTAGCGTATCCATACTCGTTATATTATTCTAAGCAACTTTGTTATACAAAATATTTTCATCTGAGTTACGGTTTAGAAGATATTGAATTTTAAAGTTTAAATCAATTTGTCCAATTTAATTTTGTTATTAAATTGAACATTATTCAGAACAAGAGAGTTGATTGGTCAACCCTAACATGAGGGACTCACATGTCATAGGAAGTGACAAATAAAAATGATTTCATTTAATATGAAAGGTGCATGAGCCCACATGTCATTGTCTACTGTTGGAATTCCCAAACTTTGCTAAGTCTGAGATTTCTGGTTTAACATCAATTAGCTGTTTTCGAGGGGCTACGGTTTTGGTTCTGCTCATCCGCCGAGTTAGCGCCTTATATGAAAGTGTATCAGTTTTCTGTGATCTTCAAATCTGGTACGGAAGCCAAATTTATTAGGGTCCATTTACTTAATTAAAACCCGGTCCAAAAGTGCTACCAATTATTGATTACAGATGACTGTTATTTAATTCAAACGTTGCAAGTTAATAGCTATTAATCTATGGATCAAATTGGGGTACCTCCTATGAATGATTTGCAACATATAAGTTATACCAGCATGCCTTGGGTTTAATTTTGCATAAAACATTGCTTCAACTTGTTAACTCATAGTCCTAAATTAGGTATGAAAATCATTTGTTTTCTGCCATTGCTTTTTTTAATAGAAATCTGTCTTTTGCGATTTTTGTTGAATTTAATTCTTGCATTTTTTTGAAGTTGCTCCAATGGAACAAATCGAAGCTTGATACATCTACTTTCAATTCATACCATTTTTTTTGCTATTTTTGAATTGGGTTAGTTGATGTTTTATTTCTCTCAAAGTGGTGCAGTAGCAGCACTAGCAAGTTCAGTAACAGCAGCAAGCAGCGCAGTACAGCGGGGAACATCCTTCAGCAGCAGCAATTAGAAGTTTCAGAGATAGCAAATGCTTCAGCCGCGCAGCGACGCACTCACGGGCCGGCCAAGTCGTTCCCACGGCGGCCAAGGGCGAGCAGCTGCAGCACCACACACACACTACAAACACACGCACGCACATCACACTTGGCCATGCCTTGGTCGTTGCCATTTCCAGCACACATCACGACGAACAATGGCGACAGATCGGAGGGGGCAAGCGAGGTGGGGGGACGCGGCCACACGGGGCTGGGCACGCACGGGCTATGCGAGACGCGGAGGAGCTCACGAGGGGGGGGGCGTCGCGGCCGGGGAGGTCGCCGTTGAGGTGGCCGGTGGCGCGGGAGCTATGGCGGCCTAAGCGGCGGCGCGGAGCGAGCCTGAGCCTGACGGCTAGGGTTGCCATGCCCGCGGGAGGAGGGGGCGCGGCTTGAGGGGGGGCTCCAGGGCGGGGACTGGATGTCGAGGCGGCCCGGGGCGGGGCAGCCCGGCGGCCGGCTGGCCGGTGGCGGCCGGGACTAGCCCACAGCCGTGCGGCGGCGGCAACGTCGGAGGGAGGGGGAATCGGGATCGGGTGGGGATCGAGGTGGGGAGAGGGGGCGTTGACCCCGAGGGGGTTAAGACAGGGGAAGTGGGGGTGGGCCTGGGGCTGGGCCCAGCGCCCAGGGCGTAGAATAGGTTTTTTTTTGCTTTCTTTTCTTTTCTGCTTTTTAATTGTTTTAGCGACTTTGGAATTTTTGTAAAATGTGCAATCTGGTCCATAATTTGTACTACACCTAACTAGGGTGCCACAAAATGTTTGGGGTTTTTATAAACTCTTTTAGTAATTCTTTTGAATATTCAATTTGAAAACAGTGTTGTTATGCCACTGGTTAGAATTGTTTGAATTTTTCCAGGGGCTTAATAAATACTCCAAGTTGGTTTTCCCTGGTTCAATGATTATTAGTGATTTAACAAAATTGGTTTCACAATTTTTGGATAAAGATTTATTTGACACATATTTTCAATATTCAACCAAAAGCATTTGAGCATTGATTGATCTCAAATCAAAGGGCATTTGATTTGAGCTTGGACTGTATTTGATTCATGATGATCAAGGTCCATGACCTCATTGCTTTCAACAATATCAAGGGGGAATTTGAATGTGAACAGACCCAAGTTGATCAAAGCAAAATTTTGATCAAGGCCATTTTGAGCAACAGAGATTATCAACAGTGATTAGCAACAGTAATCCTGATTACTGTAGGTGATTACTGTAGCTTGACACCCGGGGTGTTACACTCTTTGAAAGGAGTACCTAAATCTCCCTATGTTCCTTTTGGCCCCGTTCGTAGCGGGAGGGTAGGACAAAAGATGTTGTGCAAAGTTCTTATTGCAAGCACGTACAACTACCTTGGGATACATGCCTGATGTTTGATATTTGCCTCAATGATCCTTTCATTTCTGTGAGCCTTGCCCGTGTTAGAATCTATTACATGTTTATTCGCATCCAAGTAGCGCCCAACCATCCATCTCCCTAGCCTACAGTGTTTCTTTCCGCTGGTTATTAGTTGTTACTTTCGCTGTTTTACTTTTGCTATTTAACCACCACTATCACCGCTATTATCACCCACACTACCACTACCATATTACCGTTGATACTAATACTTTTGTGCAAGAAAGTCTTTATTTCAGGTGCGGTTGAACTGACAACTCAATTGTCAAAGCCTGTACGTATTCTTTGTGTCCCCAAGTGTCGAATCAATAAATTGGGTTATCTTGCCCGCGAAGACTATCTCGATCCCCTACAGTTGAGGGTCATCAAGTACATTTTTCTGGCGCCGTTGCCGGGGACCATAGCTTTATTTACAGGTCTACTTGAAGTATCCTTCCTGCTGCACGTTATCCACTATGGGTAAGAAAGGATACCCCAAGGTTCCGATCCTACTATCCCGTACGAGACGAGGTACTACTCTTAGCACTAGTGCTAAACTTGATTCACCTTCAGTTATGAGTAAGTTTGATTCACCTTAGTTACATGCTACTTCTGTTGAGTCTGGCAATATGTCAGACACTTTTGATGATGCTTCTACTACCTTTGCGATTACTGGTTCACTTGGTTCTTTCATTGAAGAACAGATTGCTGCTGCTGCCCGATTCCCGGGAGTTGAAATTCCTGTTACCAAAACCCCTATTGGAAAAATTCAAGATTTTACTAGCCTTAAGGAGAAACTCCTTGAGGACGATTATATTATACTTGATGATGATTTATGCAGGGAGCTTAATCAATGTGTTGATTCCGACCCTGCTGCTATAAAGAAGTTGCTAGCAAAGCACTCCTTGAAGAACAAGTTTATTCCTGATCCTACTTTTGCTACGTCTCCTATATGCATCACTGATCCTGATCCTGATTTCTCTGTTGACCTTTCACTTATATCTACAGTTGAAGCTGATCCCTTTTATGGAAGAGAAAATGATGATGCTATCGAGCACCTGACTAAACTCACTGAGTTGGGTAGCTTGTTTACTACTGATGAAAGGATCCGGAACTTTTATGTGACCAAGCTTCTTCCTTTTTCCTTGAAAGGAGATGCTAGAGCACGGTACGATGCACTACCATGTGGTTCCATTCGAAGTCCTCAAGATATGGCTATATCTTTCGTTGATAAGTATTTTCCTGCTCATATGCAACATGCTGCTTTACAAAGAATTTATAACTTTAAACAGTTGCATGATGAGCATCTCCCTAAAGCTTGGGGGAGATTTTGCCGTTTGCTGAAGGCTAGACCGGGACATGAGATCCCTAAGAATGAATTACTTGATATATTTTATGCTTGTCTAACTGATAAATCTAAATCCTATCTAGATAGTTGTGATGGTTGTGTTTTCAGGCAAAGAACACCGGACGATGCAGAAGAATTGATGGGCAAGATTGCCAAAAACCACGAAGATTGGTCCGTCCCTGAACCACCTCCACCACCAAAGAAGAGGGGCATGCTTGTCCTAAGCCCCGAAGTATGCAAGAAGAAAAGAAGTCTATAGAAGAGAAAGGTATTAAAGCTAAAGACGTGAAGAATCTACCTCCAATTGAGAAGCTGTATGAGCCTAATACTCACCCACCTATGGTAGAGGTACACTCTCTATTACATTTCAATGCAAGTGACATTCCTAAAGGTAAGCCTCCTGACCAACGTTGAGATGAGCTTGATAATTTTATTATGAAGCAAAGTCACTTTAATGAGAAGATACAAGGTCGGTTGCATGATAATACTCTTGCTATCAAAAGTTTGCTTGATGTTCTAGGAAGAACAATTAATTATGTTAAATGCCTTGTTAAGCATTTTCATATGGTTCAGACTCAGCTTGAACAAATTTCTAATGTGCAAAAAGATTTGCTTGCTAATAATGCCAAACAAGATAAGTTACAGGCTTATGGTATAAAGACCCAGGGTGGAACACACACCCAGGACCTCTCTATCCAGAAGGGCATCTGAAGAGGATCGAGCAAGATTCTCAAGTGCAGGAAGAAGAAATTGTTAGCTCTCCAAAGAAGAAGAAGAAGAAGAAGAAGAAAAAGAAACACAAGGAAGCTGACAATGCCAATGATCCTATAGAAGAAGAAGAAGAACATGTTGTTGATCCAAACAACATATCTACCTCCGATGGTGAGACTGAAGAAGGTGCTGAACCAGAAAAAGATGCTAAAAAGAATGATCCACCTGAGGTTCGAGAAGAAGAAGCACCTGATAAGCGCATGAAGTACACTAGAGAAGACTTCCTTGCAAGGAGACACGGGAAGGAACGAGAACCATAGGTACAGAAATCCATGCCCTTTCCAGGAAAGTCCGTTAAAACCAAAGAAGAAGAGCACTACAACAAGTTTTGTGAGGGGATGAAACCTATTTTTCTTCAAATTCCTTTGACTGATGCTATTAAGTTACCTCCTTACTCTAAATATATGAACGATATTGTTACTAATAAAAGAAAAGTTCCTAATGAGGCAATATCTACTATGCTTTCTAACTACTCTTTCAGTGGAAAGATTCCTAAGAAGCTCGGTGATCTAGGTATACCCACCATTCCTTGCTCCATAAAGAATAATTATGTTACAACTGCCTTATGTGATCTTGGTGCATGAGTGAGTGTTATGCCCTTTTCTCTCTAAAAAAGGCTTTGTTTAGAGAAACTAATTCCTACAGATATCTCCCTTCAGATAGCTGACAAGTCAACGGCCGTCCCGATCGGTATTTTTGAGGATGTTCCTGTTGAAGTTGCCAATTGCTTAATACTTACTGATTTTGTTGTGCTTGACATGCCCGAGGATGGGAGCATGTCCATTATTCTTGGTAGACCTTTTCTTAACACCGCAGGTGCCATTATTGATTGAAATAAAGGGAAGGTTACCTTCAACGTGAATGACAAAGAACACACGGTGTATTTTCCCAAAAAGATCGACAAAAGGCATGGCCTTAACTCCATTGAGAATATCGAGACCGTGAAGATTGGAGAATGGGATTGTCCACTACATGTATATCACAAATACAAAAAAATTATGGTAGGGACAATGTCCATTAAAGTGAGAGTGCAATGATCACTTCATAAGAGGCGAGACTTTTTGCTCTATATATCGCCGGTTCGTTGGTAAGACTTGATCAACCTTGCTAACTAGCATGTTTTATATAGGTAAAAAGTTGAGCTCGTTATGTTTTCATTTCTTTTAGATTTTATTCTCCTTGCTGTACCTAAGTTTTTGTGTTTAAAGCTCCACTTGCTATAACTTTTGCCCCAAGTTCACGAAAGTTTTTGCAGCTTTTTGACTTTGAAAAATTCTCCACGGTGAAGTTGTCCAGAAAATTCAAAATAAAAATTTCCAGGTAAAAATCCATTGGGGATCACCTGAGGCTGACCAGGGGGTCCACCCCTGCCCCAGGAGGCCAGGTGGCATGGCCCAGCCCCTGGCCGCGCCCCAAACCCTCCTGGGGCCCACAGGCACCCCCTGCTGGCATCTCTTCTTCCACTCTCTCTCTTTCACCCCAAAAACTCGTGTTCTTTCTCTGGTTTCGTGTTCTTGTTGTTCTTGAGCACGGAACTTCGATCTCTCTCTACAACCACTCGTTTGAGCTGAAATTTGGAACAAATACTCCTTGGTATGTGACTTCCTCACCCCTCCAATTAGGTTTCTCGTTGGTGGCTTCATTAATGAGTATTTAGTATTTCTTGGTGATGTTTAGTTGAGCTTCAATGTTTGTGTAGAAATTTATTTTCCAAGTTTTCTTACTAGTTTGAGCCTTGGTAAATTAAGTAGAATGTTTTTCCCAAACTAGTTTTGCTTAAACCTTCATTTTTGTGATTTGTCAAAAATTTCAGAAATGGATAGGCTAGGAAGATGGATTGGGAAGAAGAAACCCGAGCGCTCTTGTCAGAACCCCAACTAGGGTAAGTGCTAGGGTTTGCTTGTCCCTTTGCATCATAAAAATTTCAAAAGGAAATTCAAAAATGGGGAAGCAGAAAGCCTTGAGAATTTATTTGAAATGGCCAGATAAAAATCTTTTTCCAAAAATCTTTTGAATGTTTGGAAAATTCCTATAAATGATGCTGATCATTTTAAAAGTGGTTTGGGTATTTTTCCATACTCATGGAATTTTCTAATATTCAAATAGTGCTCTGGAAATTAAAGTTTACCCCTATTTGAATTGAAATTCAAATTTATTGAATTTCAAAAATGTCCAAATTATTTATGTGACTAACTTCTGGTCACCTAGTATTTATAAAAGTATTTGGGCATTTTTATAAAATGCTTTGGTATTTTTACCAGGGCAAAACAAAAGGCAAAAAAACAAAACAAAAGAATTAAAAGGAAAAGGGACCCCGTGGCTTCTAGCCCAACTGAAGTCCCCCCAGCCCACCAGGCGGCCCAGCCCAGCCCGAGGCGTGTCGTCTACCTCCCCTCCCCCCGAAGCAGCTCGGTGGAGGGCAGGGAGGCAACGACGACGCCACCTCGACGAGCCGGCCTTCTAGGCCTTCCCCAGCCCCCTGCGCACGCCACGCACCCGCCAGAGCTGCCCCTCATCGCTTTCCTCCTTCCTCTTCTCCTCTGGCTCCCTCTCCTCCGAGTTTTCGCACACGCCCGAGTGCCTGACCTCGCCGCCGTCTTCGTTTTGCGCGGCCACCGGACGACTCAAGCATCGCCACCGTGTCCCTGACGTCCGCCGTGGAGCTCCACTTCACCTCGGCCCCTCAATTCGAGCGTAGCGGCTTCGGAGACGACGGCCGCCTCATGAACTCGCCGCCGGCCGCCAAGCACGTCTCCGACGAATTCGTCGCAACCGCGCACCACCGGCCTCTCAGACTCCAGCTGCGTGCTCCGGTGAGCTTCCGGCTTCGAATCCCCCTTCTCCCGTTTTTTTTTCATGCCTCCGTGCCCGAGTCCCTCGTCTCCAGTGCGCCGGCCGCCGCCTTTGCCGTCGTCGCCGAGCACCAGGGCCTCCCCTTGACGCCCCAATGGCACCGTTGGGTGCGGAATCCTGCGAGGAGCGCGCCCGTGGCCTCAAATCCCCACCCCGTGCCCATTTTGACGACTCCGGCGACACTCCGGCAGCACTCCGGCGACGGCGCCATTAACCTAACCTAATCCACAGCTTAACCCCCCCTGAGTCCATGACATGTGGGCCAGCCCCCCCCTAAACCCCTCTGTTAAGCTAATTCAAACCGGGAGATTAACCCCTGAGGCTGACAGAAGGGACCCACAGGCCAGGAGCCCCCACACGTCATGTTGAGGTAAGCATGACGCATTAAATCAAATTTCCAGTTTTTAAAAGAATTATTTAAAATAGAGAAAAATCCAGAAAATGAATTAAACTTGGGAAATTAATAACTAATTCATATGAACTCCAAATATAGCAAATAATATGTCTAAAAATATCAGAAGAATCCAAGGATTATGAATATGGGTTCTGTTTTCATGTTTGACCAATTAAAATTGGGTGAACAGTGCAAAACACCCATATGGCCTTACTTCAAATTCAAATTTGAAGCACATTTGCAAATGACTTTGCATATGACTTCTTTTAAATGGAATTGTAACCACATTGTGACCAAGAACATCACCATTTCAATATTGATCATGTGTTTGAGCATTGCAAATAAATTTATACCTTGTTTGATTGTTTGCTCGATAGACGTGCAACCGGAACCGGAGGCCACCCCCTTCGTTGAAGACCCCTGATATCGAACCTCGTCAGCAAGGCAAGCAAACCCCATTGATCATATCTATAAAATCCCAATTCCCTGTCAGTCTCGCTTATGCATGTTTAGGATATCCCCGAGACACGTTCTTTCGCATAGTTGAACCCATTCCGATGCATGACCTATCATTCTGTCACCGTATTAAGCAAACCACAATCCTAGCAGATATAGGAGTTGAATGATGAGCATGTGGCCCCTACAACTGTTACTGCTTTTGCTGCTTAGTGATACAATGAGGATGTTATGATTGTGAGTCGGGATGGAATGAACACAGTGGTGTTGATGAAAGTGAAACGTGTTGGTGAATCCACCCTAAGCAAAGGTGAACGATGAGAGGCTGTGTAGGAGTACACAGTGGGTTGTCTCGTTGAACACTGCCCTAGGCCCCCGAGTTCCTGTTTTGTGATCCAAGAAAAAGAGTATGACCACATGTAGGGTTTATGGGAGCCCCGTTTGGCCTCTTTACGTACCCGATCCAGTCCAGGAGTCACACTAGATTCGGGCTTTCCATTTGATTTATGTATAGATATGTGGTGGACCTGTGAGGCAGTGAAACCATCTGTCAAAGGTGGAGTCTCGGTCCCTTACATTATCTGAGTCCGTTTCGTGGAACCGGCCGGACTCTCGAGCGGTGACAAACTCAGGTAGTCGGCTCCTGGATTAGAGAAGGTGATGTGAGGGTAGTGCCTTGGTTTCATCCACGTCCGACATCCGCTTGAAGGATGACAAGAACGAGACGATAAGTGATGACACGCGTGTGAAGATGTACACCCCTGCAGGGTTAATGAACTATTCGAATAGCTGTGTCCGCGGTTATGGACTACTTGGAAACCTCTACTTGATGATAGATAACTCGAATGGATACTTTTAAAACTCGCAAGATAAGCGTGAGTGCTGTGGTGTGCTTCTTCGTGGGGAAGTCGAGGAAGTAACCATAGTGGTGTATTGTTTGGAGACATGTAGTGGACTCGTGTACGCTTCTTACCTCAAGTCTGGTACTCGTAGTACAGGATTAGCCAAGTCAAAGCTGGCACTTCTGCATGTGAAACCCCACCTCCCTTTACCTTGATACTTGAGCATGAGTAGTATAGATCTGATGTAAGTCTTGCTGAGTACGACTTTGTACTCACGTTTGCTTATTCTATGTTTTAGATAAGAACCGGACCCCGATGGAGTCACCTTCGTGAAGCTCGATGTTGACCTTGGTAGTATAATCCCAGACAGCAGTCTGGCCCCTCGTGGAAGGGCATGTTTGTTATACAAGGCTTCTCTAAGCCATTTGTTAAACTTGTCTGTACTCAGACCTAATTTGCTTCCGTTGTATGATGTAATGTTGATCACAGATATGTGATCTTTGTATGCTCTATATGTATTTCAATAAAGAGTACTTGTAGAGTTATGTGATGATACCTGCTGTTCATACTAGGCATGTGTGCTGCGTGTATGATTATGACATGCATGTCTTAGTATGGGTTTTCGAGACCTTAGTTGTGATCTGGCTGGCGGTCGTTTATACACCAAGTGGCCCTTAGATGTGCGCAGCTTGGGGCATCGCGATGCGATTGCTCGTGACTCTGTCACGTGCACACTTTGATGTATGATCGAGCCCGCCCTAGACCCCGACTAAGTGATCGGGCTGGAGTAAGTCTATGTAAGAGTTAGGATCCAATCGATAACATGGTTGAGGCGACTTGTCTATGAGTATGGGATTCACCACCCATAAGCATTTAGACTTGTGAGCGGACGTTGAGGACCCATCTCAGTTGATCATCCGGCCTGAATGGGATGCCCCTCACGTTCGATGCTTATCGAGAACGTTCTGTGCTTGGCCTTGTCTGCTTAGACAAGTGGGTACGGTTCTCGGCTCTCCATGTGATTGTATCGTGACTGGAATTACATACGCTAACCCCGGGTCCCGACAGACTTGGTATCAGAGCAGGACTGTCTGTAGGATTAGTAACCCTTGGTCAAAGTCGAGTCTAGCATTCTATAGTTATATAGTTACTCTGGGTATAAGGGAACAACGTAAGGCTTCTTTTTCTCCTTACCCTCATCGATCCGAGTTCTGGGTCACCCTTATCTTTTCTACGGGATGATAGGACTAGGCTCATCTATGTCTTATTAGAACATCTCGTTGAGTGCTTCCTTGTAGCCTTAGGATTGTTGTGGTCGTCCAGACTCATCGAGTTTTTGAGTTCCTTGAGGAAGTTCTGTCCAATCTCCTCGAGGTTGTCTTGTTTTCCATCCCGGTGTAGCCGTTATGCTGCCGGATTTATCCCGTGTTTCTGTGGATCATTGCCTTTGCATTAAAATGCTTTCCGCCTTCATCATGTCTTGTTATCCTTGAATCCATCATTCAACCTGTTCTGATTGTTGATTTTTATCACACAGGATGTCAGGTGGAACTCGTAGTGCTGTTCGTCGGAATCGAGACCGTGCTCGGAATCGAAATGATGATGCACCTCCACCACCGCCTTTTGCGGAGGAAATCATGATGGAAGCTGAAAAGAATCAACGTGATCAAACACGTCTTCTGGAGCTCATCGAGCAGAATACCTCACGTCATTGCAATGTGGTTGTGAGCATTCAGGACTTCATCCTCCTCAAGCCACCGGTATTCCGATGTTCTTCTGAGCCCCTTGAAGCTGATGATTGGCTCCGTTCCATCGAGCGTAAGCTTGATACTGCACATGTTGCTCCCGATGACCGAGTTGTTTTCGCGGTATACTTCTTGGAAGGTGCTACTCTTCAATGGTGGGAGAACCATGTTGCAATGCAGCCAGATGGTCACCTAGTGACTTGGCAGGAGTTTTGTGTTGCCTTTCGAGGGTACCACATTCTGGATGAGTTGATGGAGCGCAAGAAAGAAGAGTTCTGCAATCTGACTCAAGGAGAGATGTCCATGCATGAGTATGTACGGGAGTTCAACCGTCTTGCTCGGTATGCCCAAGATGAGATGACCACCGATGCCAGAAAGCAGGCAAGGTTCCGCAAGGGACTTAGCCCCATCCTTCGTCATGATCTCAACCTCATCGAATTTTCCACCTTTGAGGATTTAGTCAACAGATCCTTCAGAGCTGAGCATGGCAATGAAATTTTCGAGGAATCTCGCAAGCATGCTCTTGAGCTTGTTTCTTCTTCAAGTTCAGCCCCTCAGAAACGCAGAATTTAGATTCCAACTAGAGCCGTACCTCAAAACTTTCTGCAGAGGCCAACCTCCAATATATGCCATCCACCCCAACACATTATTCCACCCCGGAATGATGGTGTGCAGCCAAGTAATCCCACTCCCAACATTTCAGACAGGGTATGCTTTAAGTGTGGTCTTCCAGGCCATTACTATCGTCAATGCCCTCAGGTCTTGATGACACCACGTCATTCTCGACCTAAGCCTCCAAAGAAAGCAACCACCAAAACCATACCAGCAAAGCTTCCAGTCCCAAGTAGTGGATATGTGAACCAAATCTCAGTTGAGGAAACCACTGCTGCTTCTGACGTCATTCTTGGCACACTCCCAGTCAATCATGTCCCCGCCTCCGTTCTTTTCGATCCAGGAGCGTCTCATTCATTCATGTCGGAGAGTTATGCACTTCGTCATGAATTCCCTTTTGAAGAAATGTTTTCTCCAATGATCATTCAAACTCCTGGTTCAAAGTGGCAAACTAATAGAGTAAGCCATGGCAATCAAATTGCAATTGAGGGTTTAGTATTCCTTGCTTCACTTATAGCCCTCAAGTCTTCGGACATTGATGTCATCCTAGGAATGGATTGGTTATCAAGGCAAAATGCTTTCCTTGATTGTAAAACCAAATCAGTCAAACTCACACATCCTTCAGGCCAGACCATTGACTACACATCACCCAGCTCTAGAATCCAGGTGCAGACTTTGAATGTGCTTCCACTTCCAGACCTTGAAGATGTTCCGGTGGTTCGTGACTTCCCGGATGTCTTTCCTGAAGAACTGCCGGGAATGCCACCCGACAGGTGTGTAGAATTCATAGTTGATCTTATACCAGGCACAACCCCAATTTCCAGACGCCCATATAGAATGGCCCCACATGAGTTAGCTGAGCTAAGAACCCAACTTGATGCTTCGTTGGCAAAAGGCTTCATCCGCCCTAGCTCATCGCCATGGGGTTGCCCCGTTCTGTTCGTAACGAAGAAAGATGGAACAGAAAGGATGTGTGTAGACTATCGCCCGCTAAATTTAGCGACGATAAAGAACAAATACCCACTGCCCAGGATCAATGATCTTTATGATCAACTTGCAGGATCCTCTGTCTTCTCCAAGATGGATCTGAGATTAGGCTATCATCAGATCAAAATCCGAAACGAGGACATACCCAAAACGGCTTTCACCACTCGTTATGGTCTTTACGAGTACACTGTCATGTCCTTTGGTTTAACCAATGCCCAGCCACTTTCTCACGCTTGATGAATTCGATCTTCATGGAGTACCTAGATAAATTTGTTGTAGTTTATCTCGATGATATTCTCATCTACTCGAAGAACGAAGAAGATCATGCCCAACACCTAAGGCTGGTATTGATGAAACTTAGAGAGCACCGCCTTTGTGCCAAGTTTTCCAAGTGTGAATTTTGGCTACCAGAAGTGACCTACTTAGGCCACGTGATTTCTGCGAAAGGTGTTGTAGTCAATCCCGAGAGAGTTCAGGCCGTCCTTGACTGGACTCCACCTGAATCGGTTAAGAAAGTTAGGAGTTTTCTTGGCTTAGCAAGCTATTGCCGCCGCTTCATCGAGAACTTTTCTAAAGTTGCAAAGCCTCTTACTGAACTCCTCAAGAAAGATAAGAAATTCCAATGGACCCCCAAGTGCGAGGAAAGCTTTCAAGAGCTAAAAAGAAGATTGACTTCTGCACCCGTACTTGCACCTCCAGACACCAAAAGGGATTTCGAGATCTATTGTGATGCTTCACGGCAAGGGTTAGGATGCATACTTATGCAAGATCGAGATGTGGTAGCTTATGCTTCACGCCAGTTGCGGCCACATGAAGAGAACTATCCTACCCATGATCTTGAACTCGCTGCCGTAGTTCATGCCCTGAAGACTTGGCGACATTACCTCCTTGGTAATCGTTGTGAGATCTATTCCGACCACCAAAGCCTCAAATATATATTCACCCAGCCAGATCTTAATCTCAGGCAAAGACGCTGGATAGAGTTGATAAAAGATTATGACTTAGGAATTTCTTACACCCCAGGCAAGGCCAATGTCATGGCTGATGCACTAAGTCGTAAGTCGTATTGTAACAACCTCATGTTACAACAATATCAAGCACTTCTTCATGAGGAATTTTGAAAGCTCAATCTCGAGATTGTTCCTCGTGGATCTCTTTTCAACTTGGTGGCGAAACCAACCCTTGAGGATCAAATCATAGCCTCCCAGAAACAAGATAGTAGTATTCAAGAGATCAAGCAGAACATTGCTAGCGGAGTTGCTAAGTGTTTCTCTGCAAATGATCAAGGAACGATATTCTTTGAAAATCGTTTAGTAGTTCCTGAGAATGAAGACTTAAAGCAGCTGATCCTTAAGGAAGCTCATGACACTGCCCTGTCAATTCATCCCGGTAGCACAAAAATGTACCGAGATCTACGCCAGAGATTTTGGTGGACCCGGATGAAGAGAGACATTGCGCAATTTGTTGCTGAATGTGATGTTTGTCGTCGCATTAAGGCAGAACACCAAAGACCTGCTGGTACTCTTCAACCATTGTCTATTGCCGAGTGGAAATGGGACAAGGTCGGTATGGACTTCATCACCGGCTTTCCAAAAACCCAGAAAGGAAATGATGCCATCTTCGTTGTCATTGATCGACTTTCAAAAGTTGCTCACTTCCTTCCAGTTCGCGAGTATACAACTGCTAGTCAGTTGGCGGACTTGTATGTCTCTAGAATCGTGTCTCTTCACGGTGTTCCTTTGATGATCAATTCTGATCGTGGTAGCCTTTTCACCTCTAGATTTTGGGAAAGTTTTCAAAATGCTATGGGAACTCATCTATCCTTTAGTACAGCTTTCCACCCTCAGTCTAGCGGTCAAGTTGAAAGGGTTAATCAAATCTTGGAAGACATGCTCAGAGCTTGTGTTATCTCTTTCGGAAAGAATTGGGAGAAATCTCTTCCATTCTCCGAATTTGCTTATAACAATAGCTATCAATCTAGTCTGAACATGGCTCCTTTTGAATTCCTCTACGGACGACGATGTCGAACACCCCTTAACTGGTCAGAAACCGGTGAAAGACAACTCTTTGGACCGGATATGATCAAGGAAGCAGAAGAGAAAGTTCGCATTGTTCGTGATCGTTTGAAAGCCGCTCAGTCTCGTCAAAAGAGCTACTATGATCGTCATCATAGAGAGGAGAGCTACAATATTGATGAGAAGGCTTACCTCCGGGTTACTCCTCTGAAGGGAACCCAAAGATTCGGTATCAAAGGCAAGTTGGCCCCACGTTACATCGGACCTTTCCGCTTTCTTGCTAAACGTGGAGAAGTTGCCTACCAACTTGAACTACCCCCTCACCTTTCCCGAGTACATGATGTATTCCATGTGTCACAACTCAGGCGTTGCTTCAAGGACCCCATCCGCGAAGTCGACCATGAAACGCTTGATCTCCAAGATGACCTTTCTTATCGAGAGTACCCTGTTCGTATTCTTGATTCAGCAGAGCGTGTCACTCGTCTTCAGAAGATCAAGTTCCTCAAAGTGCAATGGTCACATCACTCCGAGAAAGAAGCAACATGGGAAAGAGAAGACCGCCTCCGTGCCGAGTACCCCACCTTCCTCCCGACGACTTCTGAATCTCGGGACGAGATTCTTTTGAGTGGGGGCGAGTTGTCAGAACCCCAACTAGGGTAAGTGCTAGGGTTTGCTTGTCCCTTTGCATCATAAAAATTTCAAAAGGAAATTCAAAAATGGGGAAGCAGAAAGCCCTGAGAATTTATTTGAAATGGTTAGATAAAAATCTTTTTCCAAAAATCTTTTGAATGTTTGGAAAATTCCTATAAATGATGCTGATCATTTTAAAAGTGGTTTGGGTATTTTTCCATACTCATGGAATTTTCTAATATTCAAATAGTGCTCTGGAAATTAAAGTTTACCCCTATTTGAATTTATTGAATTTCAAAAATGTCCAAATTATTTATGTGACTAACTTCTGGTCACCTAGTATTTATAAAAGTATTTGGGCATTAATATAAAATGCTTTGGTATTTTTACCAGGGCAAAACAAAAGGCAGAAAAACAAAACAGAAGAATTAAAAGGAAAAGGGACCCCGTGGCTTCTAGCCCAACTGAAGTCCCCCCAGCCCACCAGGCGGCCCAGCCCAGCCCGAGGCGTGTCGTCTACCTCCCCTCCCCCCGAAGCAGCTCGGTGGAGGGCAGGGAGGCAACGGCGACGCCACCTCGACGAGCCGGCCTTCTAGGCCTTCCCCAGCCCCCTGCGCACGCCACGCACCCGCCAGAGCTGCCCCTCATCGCTTTCCTCCTTCCTCTGCTCCTCTGGCTCCCTCTCCTCCGAGTTTTCGCACACGCCCGAGTGCCTGACCTCGCCGCCGTCTTCATTTTGCGCGGCCACCAGACGACTCAAGCATCGCCACCGTGTCCCTGACGTCCGCCGTGGAGCTCCACTTCACCTCGGCCCCTCAATTCGAGCGTAGCGGCTTCGGAGACGACGGCCACCTCAAGAACTCGCCGCCGGCCACCAAGCACGTCTCCGATGAATTCGTCGCAACCGCGCACCCCCGGCCTCTCAAACTCCAGCTGCGTGCTCCGGTGAGCTTCCGGCTTCGAATCCCCCTTCTCCCGTTTTTTTTTCATGCCTCCGTGCCCGAGTCCCTCGTCTCCAGTGCGCCGGCCGCCGCCTTTGCCGTCGTCGCCGAGCACCAGGGCCTCCCCTTGACGCCCCAATGGCACCGTTGGGTGCGGAATCCTGCGAGGAGCACGCCCGTGGCCTCAAATCCCCACCCCGTGCCCATTTTGACGACTCCGGCGACACTCCGGCAGCACTCTGGCGACGGCGCCATTAACCTAACCTAATCCACAGCTTAACCCCCCCTGAGTCCATGACATGTGGGCCAGCCCCCCCCCCCTAAACCCCTCTGTTAAGCTAATTCAAACCGGGAGATTAACCCCTGAGGCTGACAGAAGGGACCCACAGGTCAGGAGCCCCCACACGTCATGCTGAGGTCAGCATGACGCATTAAATCAAATTTCCAGTTTTTAAAAGAATTATTTAAAACAGAGAAAAATCCAGAAAATGAATTAAACTTGGGAAATTCATAACTAATTCATATGAACTCCAAATATAGCAAATAATATGTCTAAAAATATCAGAAAAATCCAAGGATTATGAATATGGGTTCTGTTTTCATGTTTGACCAATTAAAATTGGGTGAACAGTGCAAAACACCCATATGGCCTTACTTCAAATTCAAATTTGAAGCACATTTGCAAATGACTTTGCATATGACTTCTTTTAAATGGAATTGTAACCACATTGTGACCAAGAACATCACCATTTCAATATTGATCATGTGTTTGAGCATTGCAAATAAATTTATACCTTGTTTGATTGTTTGCTCGATAGACGTGCAACCGGAACCGGAGGCCACCCCCTTCGTTGAAGACCCCCGATATCGAACCTCGTCAGCAAGGCAAGCAAACCCCATTGATCATATCTATAAAATCCCAATTCCCTCTCAGTCTCGCTTATGCATGTTTAGGAGATCCCCGAGACACGTTCTTTCGCATAGTTGAACCCATTCCGATGCATGACCTATCATTCTGTCACCGTATTAAGCAAACCACAATCCTAGCAGATATAGGAGTTGAATGATGAGCATGTGGCCCCTACAACTGTTACTGCTTTTGCTGCTTAGTGATACAATGAGGATGTTATGATTGTGAGTCGGGATGGAATGAACACAGTGGTGTTGATGAAAGTGAAACGTGTTGGTGAATCCACCCTAAGCAAAGGTGAACGATGAGAGGCTGTGTAGGAGTACACAGTGGGTTGTCTCGTTGAACACTGCCCTAGGCCCCCGAGTTCCTGTTTTGTGATCCAAGAAAAAGAGTATGACCACATGTAGGGTTTATGGGAGCCCCGTTTGGCCTCTTTACGTACCCGATCCACTCCAGGAGTCACACTAGATTCGGGCTTTCCATTTGATTTATGTATAGATATGTGGTGGACCTGTGAGGCAGTGAAACCATCTGTCAAAGGTGGCGTCTCGGTCCCTTACATTATCTGAGTCCGTTTCGTGGAACCGGCCGGACTCTCGAGCGGTGACAAACTCAGGTAGTCGGCTCCTGGATTAGAGAAGGTGATGTGAGGGTAGTGCCTTGGTTTCATCCACGTCCGACATCCGCTTGAAGGATGACAAGAACGAGACGATAAGTGATGACATGCGTGTGAAGATGTACACCCCTGCAGGGTTAATGAACTATTCGAATAGCCGTGTCCGCGGTTATGGACTACGTGGAAACCTCTACTTGATCATAGATAACTCGAATGGATACTTTTAAAACTCGCAAGATAAGCGTGAGTGCTGTGGTGTGCTTCTTCGTGGGGAAGTCGAGGAAGTAACCATAGTGGTGTATTGTTTGGAGACATGTAGTGGACTCGTGTACGCTTCTTACCTCAAGTCTGGTACTCGTAGTACAGGATTAGCCAAGTCAAAGCTGGCACTTCTGCATGTGAAACCCCACCTCCCTTTACCTTGATACTTGAGCATGAGTAGTATAGATCTGATGTAAGTCTTGCTGAGTACGACTTTGTACTCACGTTTTCTTATTCTATGTTTTAGATAAGAACCGGACCCCGATGGAGTCACCTTCGTGAAGCTCGATGTTGACCTTGGTAGTATAATCCCAGACAGCAGTCTGGCCCCTCATGGAAGGGCATGTTTGTTATACAAGGCTTCTCTAAGCCATTTGTTAAACTTGTCTGTACTCAGACCTAATTTGCTTCCGTTGTATGATGTAATGTTGATCACAGATATGTGATCTTCGTATGCTCTATATGTATTTCAATAAAGAGTACTTGTAGAGTTATGTGATGATACCTGCTGTTCATACTAGGCATGTGTGCTGCGTGTATGATTATGACATGCATGTCTTAGTATGGGTTTTCGAGACCTTAGTTGTGATCTAGCTGGCGGTCTTTTATACACCAAGTGGCCCTTAGATGTGCGCAGCTTGGGGCATCGCGATGCGACTGCTCGTGACTCTGTCACGTGCACACTTTGATGTATGATCGAGCCCGCCCTAGACCCCGACTAAGTGATCGGGCTGGAGTAAGTCTATGTAAGAGTTAGGATCCAATCGATAACATGGTTGAGGCGACTTGTCTATGAGTATGGGATTCACCACCCATAAGCATTTAGACTTGTGAGCGGACGTTGAGGACCCATCTCAGTTGATCATCCGGCCTGAATGGGATGCCCCTCACGTTCGATGCTTATCGAGAACGTTCTGTGCTTGGCCTTGTCTGCTTAGACAAGTGGGTACGGTTCTCGGCTCTCCATGTGATTGTATCGTGACTGGAATTACATACGCTAACCCCGGGTCCCGACAGCTCTAGCCGTGTTACGCGGTCCACAGCTTCACCTTCAACTACCAGGTGAGCTACAATGAAGAAATCGTACCCTTGGAGCTGTTGGACGCATCACCCGCAAAGGCCATGGCATTTCCATGCAGAGATTTCATGGCGGATGCCGGCATACAGGAGGAGTTTGACGCCCTGTGTGCCAAAGCAGGTTTGACACGGCTGGTGACGAGTCGTGTGCCACAGTATGAGACGCTCACTTCTATATTTATTAACAGTTTCAGATTTTATCCTGAAAGTGATGCCGTTGTATTTCAGATTTATGAAAGGTAACTAACCATGCCTATGAGTACATTTTGTGAAGCTTTAGGTATGCCCGACAGAGGGGAAAAGAGGAGGAACAATTCTCAAACTGCTGCACTCAAGACCATTCTCGACTCGTTGTGCAACAGTGAAGTGTGGAACACTAACCGTCAGAAGATCTCCAATATTTTGTTTCCTCATCTCAGGTATTTCGCGTATTATATTGCTAGAGGGGTGTTGGCTCGAGACAACATGAGCAGCACTTCTTCGCATGATACTGCTATCATGGAGAACACCCTCTCAGGGAATCACGAGTATCATGTGGGCACACTGATTGCTAGACGCCTTGCTGCTAATAGCAACAAGGGGGGTCTCTTTGGTGGCGCCTATGCCACACTTCTTTTGCAGTTTCTCGAAGGAGAACCGCGCCCAGATGATACAATTTTTCCTTTTGTTAGTCTTGATTTGGTTGCCATGAAGAGGCACTTTTTTGTTACCCGGGCCTCTGACCGTTATGCACTTGATTATATTTTGCGGTTTGAGGGCGATGTGGAACGCATCATCCGTCTACATGCACCACTTGTGTTTGTTTTTTCTCGCAGGAACGGATACCGCTTTTCAGATACCCAGTTTGATGAGATCATGGGGAGATACCAGTTTCACGACCCCACGGAGGGGTTTGCGCCAGATGATGAGGAGCGCGTGGTATATCCACCCATCCAGGAGGAGACCGTCGCCCCATGGGACGGAGGGTCTTCCTATGGTTGGGATGAGGGACCTTCCTCATGGGAGGATCCGAGGACTTCAGTGTACGCACCGGAGGGCTCATAAAACCCTGGGACTTACCATTACCCCGGAGCAGGAGGCTCCTCGCGACCGCAGTAGACGAGCCCAACTTAGGCCAAAAGCCTAAGCTTGGGGGAGTACGTACTCTCATCCCCTTCCATTGTATCTTCCGTTTTGTTTGCTTTGATCTTTTTGAAGTTTTTGCCAGTTCTTGTTTATTCTTTTAATTTGCAAAAAAACCCAAAAATATTTCTCGTTTCTCGTTCTTTTATTTAGCCTTTGAAAAACCCCAAAAAGATTTTCTTTCTCTCTTTAGTTTGCTTTGTTTTCAGAGTTCAGCTCGAGTCTGTGATAGCATTTGATTATATATTTCCTACGTTTGATTGTGCAAGTGACAATGCAGTAATGACGAGGATCGACGGAAGGGATGCAACAAGGAAAGCCGGTATGAACTCTTTTTGTTTCTACTTTTGTACATATGCATGTACTTATGATTAGAGACCAGCTTGTAGCGAAATAGTGCTATATTTACAATGCTTTCCCAGTGGTTCATGCTTTCTTTGTGGTTAGTCTCAAATAGGTAGAGTTCATAATGTGTTGCTTGAAATGATTGACATGCATTGCATTGTTCATGGTTTGGCATATTGAAGTGGTATTTCCCTCCGGGGAATTCTTGGATCGACTTGGCACATGTTCACGCATGTTAAGACTAAAAAGTTTGTTCTTCCTTGATGACATTTTTATTTTAGAATAGTTATATCACTTTCATGCCCGATTCAATGTTACTTTGTCGCTCTGCATGATTATGACAATTATTTCTCTCTAGTTGGTCGCTTCCCAGTCTTTTTCCAGCCTTCACTCGCACCAAGCGGAATTCTTCTTGTGCATCCAAACTCCTTTTCAAACCATCTATTCCATTTGTGTCCACCATACCTACCTATATGTGGTATTTATCGGCCACTCCTAACTTAGACTTTCTTGTGCCATCTCAAAATTTATTCAAAAGCTTCCCTTTTGTAACCGTACAAGCTCATGGTGCGGTGAGGGAAAATCAGTATCTACCATGCCAAAAATATTTTGATGGAAGTTTTAACTAGTCAATGAAAAATATATGAGAGTTACACCTCCCCCATACTTGATGATGGAGTGAAATGGACCAAATGCTGCTTATGATAGATGGAACGATACCCACCTTCCATCCTTGAGGCAAAATAAAGGTTCTGTAGACCATCAAAGGATTTATGGATAAGGGAACATGTGTAAGCAAAAGGCATCAATATGGTTGGCATGGGAGATATTGAGAGACCTTTACCGTTCACCGTTGACTGGAAAGTTGCACTCCTCAAAAGAGTTTTATCTCTGTTTTCAAAACCAAGAGTTCTGGCACATGTTTAGTCTTTGCTTCCTTTCACGGGTTTTCAACCTTGCCATCAAAATCCACGGTTCGAGAGGCTCACCTTTTTTCTTCAAAGCACCAACTATTGAGAGCATAATTGTCATTCTTAGTGTAACATGCATTGTCCCAAAGTACAACATTGTCTTCTGCATGCTTGTTATATTGCTAGTCTGAAATTCTTTGTTCTAGTCTCCTTTAAAACTCCGGAGGAGTTTCTGCATTTATGTTTTGCTTCACTCATGGAGGCTAGCGAGATACCACTCTAGTATGTTCATGCTATGTGCATTTTGATCTTGAATTGATTTTCAGCAGCTTATTATTTACTTTTGTTTGTTTGTGACTGATCACATGAAAGAAGGATTGCTTCATGCATTGTCTTTGTAGCATGGTATCAAAACTTGCTAAACTCTTACGTAGTACATGTTTATGTACATCCAATGAAGCAAAAGAGTTTGTCAAAGTTTTCTTTCTCGCATCCAGTTCGTTGAACTGAATTGCTTGAGGATAAGCAATGGCTGAGCTTGGGGGATTTGATACGTCTCAAACGTATCTACTTTTCCAAACATGTTTGCTATTGTTTTGGCTTCATTCTTGCATAATTTGGACGAAACTAACCCGGACTGACGCTGTTTTCAGCAGAGCTACCAGTGCTGTTTTATATTGTGCAGGTTTCTGGATATTTAGGTACGCCGGAAAAATCCACAAAAAATATATAAAAAAAACAGCGTTCTCGAAGCTTCGACGATGCCAAAGGGGGCCACAGAGCAGCCAGGGGGCACCCAGAAGGGTGTGGGGCGCGGCCCAGCCCCTGGCCGCGCCACCTACCCTCCTGGATGGGTCCCACACCCCCTGGTGCCCTACATTGGCCCTAGTTATTCCCGCAGCGAGGAAACTCCGAAACAAAAGTCGCTTTTCCAATCTACGTCGTGGAGCCGCCGCTACCCTATGTTCTTCTCCAGGAGAGCTAATCTGGAGGCTGCTTTGGCCTCCGGTGAGGGGAAATCATCGCCATCGTCAGCATCATCGCCTCTCCATCACCCCTCCATGACTTCTTCTCTCATGTGTGAGTAATTCCCTGCTGTAGGAAAAGGGGATGGTAGGGTTTGGATGAGATAGATCATGTAATAGTTCGTCAGATTGTTGGGGCATGTTGCCTATCATCTACTTGGTGTTTATCATCTCTGTTACAACTTTTTGCTCTTAATGCTTGTCACTTTGGGCCCGAGTGCCATGATTTCAGATCTGATCACCCTTTTGTTTCTTCAGTTTGAGGTGTTCTTGATCCTATCTATGAGCTGTATGCACCTATTATAGTCCGGAACCGGCGATCCCAATGGTGACATCTTGGGACACCAATGGGGATGGACTATAATTTGAGGATTCCGTATATCCATGAAGTGTTAATGCTTTGTTCCGGTGCTCTTTGACAAGATTACCTTAATCTCCCTAAGTTCCTTTTGGCCCCGTTTATAGTGGGAGGGTAGGACAAAAGATGTTGTGCAAAGTTCTTATTGCAAGCACGTGCAACTACCTTGGGATACATGCCTGATGTTTGATATTTGCCTAGATGATCCTTTATTTTCTGTGAGCCTTGCCCGTGTTAGAATCTACTACATGTTTGTTCTCATCCAAGAAGCGCCCAACCATCCATATCCCTAGCCCACAGTGTTTCTTTCCGTTGGTTATTAGTTGTTTACTTTCACTGTTTTACTTTTGCTGTTTCACCACCACTATCACCACTATTATCACCCACACTACCACTACCATATTACCGTTGCTACTAATAATTTTGTGCAAGCAAGTGTTTATTTCTGGTGCGGTTGGACTGACAACTCAATTGTCAAAGCCTGTACGTATTCTTTGTGTCCCCAAGTGTCGAATCAATAAATTTGGTTATCTTGCCCGCGAAGACTATCTCGATCCCCTACAGTTGAGGGTCATCAGTGGGCATCGCCTGGAAGGATCTCCCATATGCCGACATTCCATACATACCGGGGGTCACACATATGAAACGACGTTCGAATGAGGTTGGGTTCGGCAAGCCTCGCATATGCTGATATGGCCTTGCTGAGCAACTAACATCAAGGTTGGATTGGCAGGCTTGACGTATGTAGATGCGGGCCTGTAACACAGTAGATCGAAAGATCGAGCATGAGTCACATACCTTATGTGATTGGCCAAGTGGCCTACCTGGACCACTTACTGATGGCCATGATGGTCGGGGGATGTATGTGGTTTGGGATTGTGTAATCACTTAGTTAAATTGAGAGGTGATTATCTAAGTGGCAGCTTTCTAGAATTTTGAAGATTAAATTGAAAACTCCACATTATGAACAAAAGTCTAAATATGTATCTTTGTGAATCACCATTGTAGATGGCAGCACCACGCCCCTCTTTCAACTTAGGCTCGTTCCTAGAGAAAGAAAAACTGAAAACCAATAGGTCAAACTTCACCAACTGGTTCCGTACCCTAAGGATTCTCCTCGTTCCCCTCAAAATGGCATACGTACTAGAGGGCACATTATGTGACGCACTAGCAGATGATGCAAGTCAGGATGAGAATAATGTCTATCTCTCCAAGACTGATGATTACAACCTTGTCAAGAGTGGCATGCTCTACTCCATGGAGGCTGAGCTGCAGAAGCGCTTTGAGAGGATTGGTGCATATGAGATTATCACCGACCTCAAGGCCGTTTTTGCACCACAAGCCAGGGCTGAACAGTACGAGGCGTCTGAAGCCTTCTTCTCGGCTAAGATGGATGAGCACAGCAGCGTGAGTGAGCACGTGGTCAAAATGTCTGGCTACGTTCAATGCTTGAATGCTCTGGAATGTCAGATTCCAGATGAACTTGCAGGTTATAGGGTGTTGCAGTCGCTTCCCCCTAGCTACAAAGGCTTTGTGCTGAACTACAACATGCAGGGGATGACTAAGACCCCTTCTGAGTTGTTCGCCATCCTGAAAAGTGATGAGGTTGAGATCAAGAAGGAGCACACTATATTCATGGTCAACAAGACCACTGAATTCAAGAGGTCAAGCAGACGGTACAAGGGAAAGAAAGGAAAACCCAAGAGGATGGCAAGTCAGTTGTCGTTCCTCCCAAGGCACCTAAGCCCAAGCCCGGAGTTGAGTGCTTCTATAGGCAAGGGTGAAGGTCACTGGAAACGCAACTGTCCCAAGTACCTAAAGGAAAAGACGGCTGGCAAGGTTGTCAAGAGAGACGAAGGTATATTTGATATACATATTGTTGATCTTTTCTTAACAAGCATCGGGAACACATCCTGGATACTTGATACAGGATTTGTCGCTCATATTTCTAATTCCATTCAGGGACTAAGGAATAAGAGACACTTGCTGAAAGATGAAGTGACGATGCGCATAGGCAACGGCTGTCAAATTGATGTATTGGCGGTCGGCACGAAGCATCTTAGTCTCCCTTGGGGATTAGTCTTGGTTTTGAATAAATGCTACTATGTACCCGCGTTGATTGTGAACATCGTTAGTGGCTCTTGCTTGAAGCGAGACCACTATTCTTTTAAGTCTGATACAATTGGTTGTTCGATTTATAAGGATGATGTGTTTTATGTTCATGCACCGGAGCAGCGTGGTTTATTCGTACTTGATCTCAATGGTGACGTGTGTCACATTAACAATATAGAGTCCAAAAGATTAAATTGTAGTGACGAAAAGCACATGACGATGTGGAATTGTCGACTTGGTCATATTGGTATAAAGCGCATGGAGAAGCTCCATAGGGATGGACTTCTTGATTCATTGGATTTTGGATCCCTTGATACATGTGAACCATGCCTCATGGGAAAAATGACAAGGACTCCATTCAATGGCGTAATGAAGCGTGCGTATGACTTATTGGGGATCATACATACAGATGTATGTGGACCCATGAACGTCCCCACACGCAATGGTCTTCGTTACTTCGTGACCTTTACTGATGACTTGAGTAGATATGGGTATATTTACTTGATGAAGCACAAGTCTGAAACCTTTGAAAGGTTCAAATAATTTCAGAGTGAGGTCGAGAATCAACTCGGGAAGAAAATCAAGCACCTTTAATCCGATCATGGTGGCGAGTATTTAAGTCAAGATTTTGGCAATCATTTGAAGTCTTGTGGGATCGTACCACAATTTACGCCGGCGGGCACACCTCAAAATAAAGGTGTAGCCGAACGACGTAATTGAACTCTATTGGATAGTGTGCGATCGATGATGTCTCATGCCGACTTACCTGTGTCATTCTGGGGGTATGCATTAGAAACTGCCGCTTACATTCTTAATAGGGCACCATCCAAATCCGTGAAGACAACACCATTAGAGGAATGGCATGCCACGAAACCAAAGTTTTCTCACCTGAAGATTTGGAGTTGTGAGGCTTATGTTAGGAAACTACAGCCTGACAGACTCGAATCAAAGGCGGATAAGTGCATCTTTGTAGGCTATCCAAAGGAAACTTGTGGATACACCTTCTACAATCAGTCTAAGGGCAAAACTTTTGTCGCCAAGACTGTACACTTCCTTGAGAAAGAGTTTCTCTTAAAAGAGTTGAGTGGGAGGAAAGTAGACCTCGATGAAGTGACTGACAAATCACTCCAACTAGAAGAACCGACAACAAAAATAGTTCTGGAATCATCTTCCACAGTGGGAGTTGAAGAGAATGGATAGGACCACATTCATAACGATCATGACAAACATGATGATCATGATGAGAATGAAGAGGAACCTATTTTTCCATGTAGGTCAACAAGAGTCCGACAAGCTCCTGAGTTTTACGGATAACTTGTGAATGCAATCTCGGTTGTTGAGTCAGATGAACCTACGAGCTACAAAGAAGCAATGGAGGGACCCGAGTCCGAGAAATGGCTAGAAGCAATGAAATCCGAAATAGACTCCATGTACGCCAAAAACGTTTGGATTTTGGTGGATATTCCCGAGGACCGCATGTCCGTCGAGAATAAATGGATATTCAAGAAAAAGACTGACGCGGACGGAAACGTTTCTGTCTACAAAGCTCAACTTGTCGCGAAAGGGTTCTGACAAATTCAAGGATTTGACTTCGAGGAGACATTCTCTCCTGTAGCGATGATCAAGTCTAATCAAATCCTACTAGCAATAGCTGCATATCATGATTACGAGATATGGCAGATGGACGTGAAAACTGCGTTCCTTAATGGCAACATTGAGGAAGAGTTGTATATGATGCAACCGGAGGGTTTCATTGATCCAAGAAATGCTGGTAAGGTGTGCAAGCTTCAATGGTCCATCTATGGGTTGAAGCAAGCATCTCGGAGCTGGAATCTTCGATTTGATGAAGTCATCAAAGCGTTTGGATTTGTCCAAAACGTCGAAGAGGTCTGCTTCTATAAGAAACTGAGTAGGAGCTCTGTGGCATTCCTTGTGTTATATGTAGATGACATATTGCTGATATGGAATGATAGAAAATTCTTAGAAGATGTGAAGGAATATCTGAATGGACAATTTTCCATGAAGGACCTAGGTGAAGCTGCGTACATATTGGAGATTAAGATCTATAGCCTAATCTCCTATTGGCTTTGAGTCAAAGTACTTATATTGATAAGATATTGAAAAGGTTCAGTATGGATAGCTCCAAGAGAGGCCACTTACCAGTTATAAAAGGTATCAAATTAAGTGTGACTCAATTTTCAACTATAGCGAAAGAGAAGGAGGAGATGTCCTCAAAGCCCTATTCCTCAACCATAGGTTCTCTCATGTATGCTATGTTATTTACCCGGCCGGATTTAGCGCTGGAAATTAGTATGACTAATCGCTACCAAAGTAATCCGGGAATGGCCCACTGGACCGCAGTAAAGAACATCCTAAAGTACTTGCAAAGAACAAAGGATCTCTTTCTCATTTATGGAGGAGTTGATGAGGAGCTCACCGTAAAGGGTTACGTTGACGCAAGCCTCGGCTCAGACCTATATGACTCAAAATCCCAGACGGGATATGTATTCATGTTGAACGGTGGCGCAATTAGCTGGAGGAGCGGAAAACAGTCAGTCGTCGCCCAATCTTCAATGGAGTCGGAGTATATTTCCGCTTGCGAAGCGTCAAATGAAGCGCTATTGCTGAAGAAGTTCGTGATCGATCTTAGCGTCTTTCCCAGCTGCACTGACCCCGTGGGAATCATCTGCGACAACACGGATGCCATTCCTAACGCGAAGGAACCAAGAAATCACTCTACAACCAAGCACATACTTCGAAAGTTCCATGTGACACGGGATTACGTCACAGATGGTCACACTAGGATTCACAAAATACATACGGATCTGAACGCAGCAGACCCAATGACTAAATCTCTTCCACAAGGTAAGTTTGAGGAACACTGCGAGACTATCGGTGTTAGATACATACCGGATGTAAACTAGTGTAATTTGTACTCTAGTGCAAGTGGGAGACTGTTGGATATGTGCCCTAGAGGCAATTTAATAAAGGTATTTTTCACATATCCGTTTTGTTCATAATACGTTTTATACTGTGCTATATATGTATTACTTGGAAATACTAATACACATGTGGTATAAAACACAAGTCCCTAGTTTAACTCGGGAAAACTAGATCATTGGGCAATTGATTGATCAAGCTTTCCTGATCATGGCGACACCTAAGTCCATTGACAATGAGGTCATATCATTGAGAGAATGATGTGATAGACACACACCCACCTAATGCATTGTAATGTGATCGGTGACATAGTTCAGCATTGCGATGACTTTGTAACGTATGGCTTAGTCCTTAGACCGTAATGATCATACGTAATTGTCTTTGAGGAGACTTTGATTTGTATCCCACCGCCTGATTGAAATATGCTGGCTATAACGATGCACTTTGGGTATTCCAAAATAGATAGTTGATGAGTATGTTAATAGATCAGAGCGGGATTTGTCAGTCCAAGTGATGGACAGGTACTCTGGGCCCACTCGATGATATTGCATCAATAGCTTGCAAGCAAGTGACTAGGTCACAGGAGATGCAATAGGCACGGACGAGTAAACTTGTTTGTTGTGAACAAGATGTGAACACGGCATATTGGATACCGATGATCAAACCTCGGACAAACAAAGTACCGCAGCACAAAGGGATTACATTGTCTCGTTAACGGTTTCCAAAAGAGAATGAAGTTCATTCGATGGAAGCGCAAGGGCTGTCAAAGATTATAACCAGGTCCAACTGACTAGTCATTGGTCAATGAGAGTGTTTTGATCATGTCTGCTGTTTCCCGGACCATTAGAGGTCAATCGATGCATTGGGATAGATTCAGGATCATCGATGAACTAGGAGAAATCACCAGAATAGTTCCGGAGGAAAACGAAAGTTGTTCCGGACATTTTGAAAGGTTCAAAATAAAGTTTAATTGTATTTAATAATGTTCTATTATTTAATTATCTGAATTAAATATTAAAATATAATTAAATTAATTAAAAAAGTGGAAAAAGGCTATATGGGCCATATGGGCCCATTAGGGGAGGAGGGGGTTTCCCCCCTTGGGCTTGGCGCCAAGGGTGGGGCCCATCCCCCCTCCCAGGCCGGCGCACCCCCTCCCTTGGGATTTTAGTCCCACCTCAGGGAGGGGATGAGGATGGCACCCCCCCTTGGCCTATATAAGGAGGGGTACACCCCCATTTTCCAAGACACAGAAATCTCTCTCCCTCTCCTTCTCCTACCTAGAGAGTGGACTCCCCTTGTTTGGAGTCTGCACCTGGTTTGGATTTCTCCACCATAGCAGGCTGTTGCTCTACTGGAGTCGGGATCTGAATCTGAGCCCGGAGGGAACATCGATTATACTGTACGTGTATAATCTCTTTGAGGCACTTCACCTGTGGTGCTACTTCATCGCTGGAGGTCAATCGGGAGTATCTATCGCCGGTGGTCTTCTACACGACAGGGAGGTAGTAGTTCCGAGTCTACACCAGCCACGTTCGCAAGAACGTTTCCCTCTTTCGGTCTTCAAAGGTATGAAATCTGATTCCCTCTGTTACTTTACATTGCCATAACATAGATCTTGGGTTCGGGTAATGTAGGTATGAAAAATTTGTGTTTTCTGCCCCGTATCCCAACACATCTTGGTGAGGTTGAGCGGGTCTGGCAGGTGGAGGAGCAGCTCCTTCAGGCTGAAGTGGCTGAGGGTGATCGCCTGCGCGCCCTTGCCGATGCTCTGACGGCTTAGTAACTGGATGCTGCCTATTTGCTTGAAAGGTGACTTTTGGATCGATTCATTATCGCCCTTTTCTGGTATGTAGGGTCCGTGGGTGTTGAGGTTGAAGCGGTTTCTTCTAAGGATTCGACCACTCTTCATGGCGCTGTCGATGCCATGTCGAGTGTTGCAGACTCCATCAAGGCCGCGACTGATCGACCTGCTGTTGTGCTCAAGTTGCTTCAGGAGAACTTGTTTCTAGAAGTCAACCTGCCTGAAGGTCTGGATCCATTGGTAGCTGCATTTGGCGCGGGTGGTGGACTCCTGGAGAGCTTCATTCGGGAAACCGTGGTGAGTGGGCTTGCGACGTCCCTAGTTGTTCTCTTAGGGCGTGATGTGCCAATTGAGGATGACATGGTGGATGTCATGCCTGATTACACGGAGGAGCAGAGTAAGTGAGCGACCGCGCTGGCCCGCCGCTTGATATTGGTTGTAGAGGCTGATATCCACAAGTCTAAGGGTGCCAAGTAGATGGGGAGGTGTTATTTCCTGGGTGTTGTTCTTTTGAGTGACTCTTTGTTTTGTAATATGTCTCCTCCTGAGGAAATGTTGAATGGTTCTTGCAATGTATTTCTGTCCCCGGGACTTTTATTTTTTGACTTATTTTGCTTTTCTTCTTGTGGTAGGCCGCGTCGGCTGTTTCTTGGGCTTGGAATTCGTTGAAGGAGGACACTCGCGAGGATGCGTACGAGTCCCTTCGCCTGCAGCTTAGAGACAAGGTGCGCGATATTGGTCGGCTCAAGGGTGGTGTTGCTGTTCATCGTTCGAAACGTGAGCGCGCTGAGGCCGCGTTGGACGGTTTGGTAGCTTGGTTACCAAAAATGTTCGATCTTTTGAAGGGTGAGTGTCGATGTGTGACTGCTCGTGTGCTTCTTTTTCCTTGTTCTGGCTGAAGTTTTTCCACTATTTGCTTTTTTGCTTTGAAGTGTTTTCCGGATGGTCCCGCAAGGAGGAGGAGGCGGTGCAGTCAGAGTTGTTGCGACTGGACGAACCGACTGTACAGGCTGAAAATCCTTTGTGGATGGATAGGGCTCGCGCACAAGCGTTTGCTATTCTTCGTCTGCAAGTCAACAGGGTTCCGAAGGCCCTGGAGTACTCCTCCCGGGTACTTAGTAGTATCTTCTCCAATTTTTATCCCTTAGATCCTATTCCGTCAACCGTGGAGAAGCTTTGCCTCGTGTTTTATCGTCCTTTAGAGCTTCGCCGTGTTGTGAATCATAAAATTCACGCGGTAGCTTGCTGTGCCTTTTCCTTCGTGCACAGTCAATAGCCCAGGATAGATCTTATGCTGGCGGCTCGTGGTCCTCCTGGTGGTCGAGATAAGCCGATGGAGGAGCACTATGAGGTGGCAGATGCACCCTCGCACTTGGTTGTGAAGAAGGTTTGCGAGGAGAATAACCGCATACTTGGTGCGCTGTAAAGTTAAAGCAGAGCCTGGTGCATAGGACTTCCTGTGACTTGTCGATGTTGTTCCTTTTTGCTGGTGGCTTGTAAGTATTGGACTTGCCATTTTTTCATGTAGTGCATATGAGTGTGCTTTGAGGGTGGCTTTGTCTTCTCGAATTTATGAGTGCTGGAATTGGGCCGCGTAAGAGAATAACGCTTCATAGGGTTGCTGTCTCGCGCGAGCCCCCGAGTGCCAATTTTGACTCGCGTAAGCGAACAACGCCTCGGAGGGTGGCTGTCGCGCGCAAGCCCTTGAGTGCCAATTTTGTGTCTCATGAGCGAGTAACGCTTGGGGGGGTTGTCGCGTGCAAGCCCCTGAGTGCAAATTTTGAGTTGCGTAAGCGAATAACGCCTCGGGGGACGGCTGTCGCGCGCAAGCCCTAGAGTGCCAATTTTCAGTCACGTAAGCGAATAATGCCTCGGGGGGAAGCTATCGCGCGCAAGCCCCCACGTGCCAATTTTGATTTTGAGTCGCATAAGCGAATAACTCCTAGGGGGTGGCTGTCGCGCGCAAGGCCCTACGTGCCAGTTTTGAGTCGCGTAAGCGTATAACGCCTCGTGGGGTGGCTGTCACGCGCAAGCCCGCGAGTGCCAATTTCGAGTCGCGTAAGTGAATAATGCCTCGGGGGTGGCTGTCACGCGCAAGCCCCCGAGTTCCAATTTTGAGTCATAAGCGAATAACGCCTCGGGGTGGATGTTGCGCGCAAGCCCCCGAGTGCCAATTTTGAGTCGCGTAAGTGAATAACGCCTCGAGGGGTGGCTGTCGCGCGCAAGCCCCGAGTGTCAATTTTGGGTCACGTAAGATGTTTGGGGAAAACTTCCTTGTTCTGTTATATCCCTGATGTTCTTACACGAGATGGCTGAGAAAGCAACTGTTATTTGTATCGATGGCTTGGTAGCCCTAGGAATGAAAATTTGCTGCTAAGATAGTGGGTGGATGGAGCGTGAAGCACTGACTTCTTCTTTGTTGTCCTTGTTCTGGTGGAGTTTGTGATTCTTTGCTGCTTGGTTCATTGTTTTGCTACGTTCGCGAGCTCCAAAAGGTTCTGAGATATTGTGAAATTCCCTGTCACAGCGATCAGACCTGGAGAAACTTCCACTGATGGTGATGACTCCGTTTGGTCCGGGCATTTTCAACTTGAGGTATGCGTAGTGGGGAACGACCATGAAGCCTGCGAAGGCTGGTCGGCCGAGGATTGGGTGGTACTGTGATCTCCAGTCGACCACTTCGAAATTTAGTGTCTCTTTTCTGAAGTTGCTTGCATTACCAAAGACCACATGTAGTCTTATTTTTCCCAAGGGGGTAGACTGCTTTTCCTGGTACAATTCCATGGAAGGTCGCGCCTGAAGTTTTGAGTGCTGAGGTTTGAATGAACATATCTTCTAGGGTCTTGGTGAATATGATGTTGATGCCACTACCCCCGTCCATGAACACTCGCGACATGTCGTAGTTTTCGATTCTTGCTTCGAGCAAGAGTGTGGCGTGTCCCGATTGCGGATGGCTGGCGGGTGGTCCTCCCGGGAGAAAGTGATGTCCGTATTTGACCCGCGGAGGTACTCTGGTATTGTTGGGTAAGAGGAGGCTGCCAGGATGACTTATCTGGAGACTTAATTCTGATGTCTGTTTGACGGCTTTCCTTTTTGGATCATGTAGATGCATCCGTCTGCTGGTGGGTATTCTTCCTCTTCTTCTGATGCCACACGTCTTTGTTGAATGGTGGCTACCTGCCTTGATGGTATGATAGGAGCGGGCGAAGAATTGTGCGTGATTGGTCCGACAGCCACACTTGCGAGTGATTGTGGGGCTGGTGCTGTGGTCCATCTTTTTTCTTCTAAGAGTTCAGTGAAGCGTCTACAATCTCTCAAGTTGTACCCTGACCTGATTTCTCCGTGCTCGTCTTTGAACTCATGGAGTGTGCATGGTCTGTCCAGTTGCTCTTTTACCGAGCGGATTTATCGGGTGTCGTCGCGCGGCTGTCGCAGTCGCGACTCGTGCTTCTGAATGTGCGGCGGGTCATCTTGATTGTCTCTTCTCTGCTGTCTATTGTCATCGCGGCGTCTGCCATCTCTGTCTCCTGGGAAACCAGCCGCGACCATTTCAGGCGTAGAAATTACACCTAGGTCACTTTCTTCTTCATTCGAAACTCCTGTCCCCGCTGTAATAGTCGTAGTCGCGGTCGCTGCGGGTTGCCGGGGCGTATGATTCATTGCGTATGGAGTCCTCTCCATCAGCCCAGTTTTTGGCATTCTCTAGTAGTTGTTGATGTGCGAGATGATGATAATGGTTTCTCGTCCTTCGTTGGTTACCCCAAGTGGAAGGTGAAATGTAGGATAGCAGCAAATTTCCCTCAGTGAAGATACCGAGGTCGAGTTCAATCTAGTAGGACTCCGACAATGATACGTAAGTGGCAAGGACACAATGGCACCGTGCGTTGCTTCCTTGACCTGGACCTGCCACAGAAACAAATAACTTTTCTCCCAACGAAGTTCAGAGAGGTTGTCAATCTCTCCGGTCTTGTTATTTACAAAGGATCAAACACAAGGGATAATGATAATGGTGATAGCAACTAGAAAGTAAAAGAAGAAAGTTAAATGAGCGTGTAAACAGTGATGAGATATGGACCGGGGTCCCGTGATGTTCACTAGTGAAGTCTCTCTCCCAAAAGACGATAAAACTGCTATGCGAGGTAAACAAAGTACATCTTGGCAATTGACAGTATTAAAAATGCACCGCAATGCTAACTATGCTACAAAGAAAGGAAGAGGCTCAAAAGCATGGGCGGTACGCCAAAATAAGTAGACAGAAATCCAACTGCATCTACTACTAATTATCCACCTTGAGATATCTATCCAAAACATCTCGCTGGTATTAAGTTGCGAGCCCCACCCAAAATGTAAACCAAAAGCAACAGAAAATTGCATTAAAAAGCACTTTGCGTAAAGAAAAAAATCCTTGCAACCGTGGTCACATGCACCGTTTTTTTCCTCTTCCCCTAGACTCATGTTTCTGTCACTCAAGCGTGTCATCGGAGGGCATGAACCCACAATCGAGCATAACGTTCCCTCTTGGAGTCACTACCTACTACTTGGCCAAAGCAATAAACAACAACGGAGAACATGCAAGAGTTACTTAGGAAAAAAAATATAAAACATAAGAACCAAATATATTACTCAATCACAATCTAAACATAGTCTCATAATCCATCAGATCCCAGCAAACTCAGCATAGCAACAACAGAAAATTACATATGTGCCTCGATCATGTAGGGAAGCTCACAAGGACTAAACCATGAAGAACAAAGAGGGCAGGAGAACATCACATAGCTACTGATCACGGACCCATCGTCCAAGGGATACTACTCATGGAACATCCGGGAAGCGTCGATGGTGGAGGCGAAGCTCCCGGAGGTCAAACCTCCCTCCGGCAGGGTGCCGGGAATAGGCCTGCTGGCGCTCCCGATCTTGGAAGCGCGGCGGCGGCGGAACAGAGGCGAGATTGCGAAAAAGGGTTCTGTCTTCGGAAGAATCCCTTGACGGAGAATATATAGGCGAAGGGGGCAGCCAGGGGGGCCACCAGGGGTCCAGGCGCCCCCTCGGCGCGGCAAGACCCTAGGACGCGCCAGGTGGTCGCCTGGGTCCCTGGTGGTGGCCCTCTGGCGCCACCCAGGTGATTCCGGAAGGTTCCTTCACGCTGATTTTTATCTGATTTTTCCCGAATTTTTGGAGCACTTTTAATATGGGGGAAACCTGAAATAGAAAACCAACAGAAAACAGTAACTGGCACTCTGGTGCACTGAGTTAATAAGTTAGTCCAAATATGATCAAAAGTGTATGAAAGTGTATCTAGATCATAGAAATGTCACACAAAAAATGCATGGAGCAAGCAGAAATTATAGATACATTTGGGACGTATCAGTTGCGCGAGTGTTCGGACTTTGAGCTGTCCGAGCTGTTCTTTGAAGTATATGCGTTGTTGTCCTCATCTGAATGCATCGTTTGCGCTTTCCTCCGATATGTCTTCGTCTGAGTTGTTGAGTATGGTCCACCGCTGGATGTAGGCTCTCAGAGACTCTCGGGTTCCTCCGTTGCAGGCTCTCAGTTCCTCGAGTGATGCTAGTCGCTTGTATTTTGACTTGAAATTCCTGATGAATGCGCTGCGGAACTGTCTCTAGGAGCTGATGGAGCCTTAGTGTTGGTTCTTTAGCCAGTGCCTCGCTGATGCTTCGAGCATAAGTTGCACATATTGAATGGTTGTGGTGTTGGTGACTCGTTGGAACTTGACGGCTATTAGGTAGTTGTCTAGCCAACCTTCTGGTTCTTCGACTCCGTCGTATTTGTGTGTTGTTGAGTTTAATTTGAAACCCTTGGGAATCCGTGTTTCACATATTGCCCTCGCAAAGCAGAGTGCTCCACAAGGTTTTAGGTCTTTGTCAGATTCTTGTTCATCTGAGTATTCTTGAGCCGCGCGTCTGCGTCGTCCTCCGTTGATCTTGTTCTGTGTGATGTCGTCCTGCGTGTCGCGTCGTTGGTTGTTTTTGCGTCGGTTGCCGCGGCCGTCCCTGTCGCGATATCTGTTTTGGTCGGGGTGGTCACGGCGATCATCCTTGCTATCGTCGTTGTTGTCGGGTGAGCTTGGGTCCCTGTCCGGCTATTCCTCGTGGGTCGCTCACCTTGTGCTTGCTTTTTTGGGTGCTGATGCGGCGATCGCGTCGTTCATCAATTTGAGTGCTCTCGCAGTGTTGCCGTGTACTTCGTATTTTTCTCCAGTTTGGGCGCAGTGGAGGTATGCCTTTGCGGCAATGTGAGCCTTTGTTGTTGTGAGCTGCTTTGCTTCCTTAGCCTCATCCTCGAGTATGAATGTGTCGTCTCAGTTGTGAGCGACTGTCTTTTTGTCTGTTCGGCGCAGGTTGTTGAATCTGGACCTGTGCTGGTATGGTCAACCACGATCTGAAGAGTCATCTGACGGTGCTGGCGGTTCTTGGCGGTCGGCCTTTGACTCGTCCGCAACTCACCTTCGCTTCTCCAGCTCGAGCCTTAGTCGTCTGGTTTTCTTTGTGACGTTGCTTGCTAGCTTGTTGTATGCTGATGCGCGAGAGATGATAATGGCTTCTCGCCATTCGTTGGTTACCCCAAGTGGAACGTGAGATGTAGGATAGCAACAATTTCCCTTGGAAAAGATACCAAGGTTGAGATCGACCATTAGGACTCCCAGGTCGACAAGTAGGTGGTGAAGTGAACAATGGTGCCGTTCACAATCTATGATTTCTTACTTCACATGGACCCGCACACACAACATGTAACTTTGCTCCCAACGAAGTTCAGAGAGGTTGTCAATCTATCTGGCCTTGCTGTTTACAAAGGATCAATGCAACAGATAATAGTAGTGATAATTGCAACTAGAAAGTAAAAGCAAGAAGTAAATTGAGGGTGTAGACAGTGGTGGAAATATGGACCGGGGTCCCATGATGTTCACTAGTGATGTCTCTCTCCGAAAAGACAATAAAACTGCTATGCGAGGTAAAAAATCACATCTGGGCAGTTGACATGATTACGGGCGCAAACCAATGCTAACTATGCTACAAAGAAAGGAAGAGGCTCAAAAGCATGGGCGGTATGCCAAAATAAGTAGACCGAAATCCAAATGCATCTACTACTAATCATCCACCTTGATATATCTATCCAGAACATCTCGCTGGTATTAAGTTGCGAGCCCCACCCAAAGTGTAAACCCAGAGCAACATACAATTGCATTAAAAGAAATTTGCATAAAGTAAACAATCCTTGCAACCGCGGTTAGAAGCACCGTTGCTTTACCCCTTGTGGCAATAGCACATCCCCTAGACTCATGTTTCTGTCACTCAAGCTAGTCATCAGGGGGCATGAACCCACAATCAAGCATAACGCTCCCTCTTGGAGTCACTACCTACTACTTGGCCAAAGCAATAAAAAGCAACGGGGAACATGCACGAATTACTTAAGAACAAAAATATAAAAGAGAAGAAACAAATATATTACTCAATCACAATCTGAACATAGTCTCATAATCTATCAGATCCTAGCAAACTCAGTATAGCAACAACAGAAAGAATTATATATGTGCCTTGATCATGTAGGGCAGCTCACAAGGTCTAATCCATGAAGAACAAAGAGGGGAGGAGAACATCACATAGCTACTGATCATGGACCCATGGTCCAAGGTGAAATACTCACGGATCATCTGGGAAGCGTCCATGGTGGTGGAGAAGCTCCCGGAGGTCAACCTCTCTCTGGCAGGGTCTCGGGGAGAGGTCTTCTGGTGCTCCCGATCTTGGAAGCGCGACAGCGATGGAACAGAGGCGAGATCGCAAAAAATGCTTCTGTCCGCGGGGGTTTCGGGTCAAGAGATAAATATAGGCGAAGGGGGGAAGCCAGTGGGCCCACCAGGGGTCTAGGCACCCCCCTGGAGCGAACCCACCTTAGGGCGCGCCGGGAGGGCACCTGGGGCCCTGGTAGGTCTGTCGTTGGAATGTCACGGCAGATGCTCGAAGAGTCGAACTTAACATGGGACCTTTGCTGCGAGGCGATTTCGTGGAGAGTGTCGACATGGACAAGAGACTCGGCGATTTACCCAGGTTTCAGCCCCTCTTCGTCTCGAGGTAAAAGTCTACTCCTGCTTCTTATTATTATGGGTTCCGACTCTCGAAAGAAGAGTCGGTTGATCGATTACAAGAGACTAGGCTTGTAAACTTAGTCTCGATGAGATCTAGGTTACTCCGAAAAGTTTCTAGTCCTATCTTAGATAGAGATTGTTCTCTGGCCCTGGATCCCATGGACCTCTGCTTATAAAGGCACCGGGTCCCAGAATTCCGTGAGTCCGACTCCGAAACGAGGTGGAGTCCTATTCTACTTTACAAATATACTATGTGTTATACAAGGTAAGTCGAATTCCTTCTATGGCTTCGTTTTTCTTTCCTTGGCGCAGCCGGCCCTTGGCCGGGTCTTCTCTTGTGGGCCTTCCGTAGGTGAGTCAGCCCATTGATCTAATGCCGGGTTTGGGCTTAGTCCATGCCCCGACATTAAACCCCTAGGATTGGTATGATGCTTTAGTCTTCACGACAATCTTCTTGACACCGCTGTGGTTGCTGGCTCCCTATTTTAGACAAACCAACTCCCATCCTCTTTGAGACTTTACGGGGAGTCGGTGTCAATCTTCTTGGTCTTCAAGGTATCAATCTTTGTTGAGCCGGATTTTTTGACTGAACCGACTCACACTCTCTGATGTTTAGACCTGGCTCTGTTTTTAAACAGTCGATCCGACTTTTCTGTTTTACTTGGAATCCTTGGATGGTTTTTATCCCAATTCTGGCGGCACAGTTAATGCCCACTAGATTTGTTCTCAAAAATCGAGGGATTTCCTGCCGTTAGACATCATCATGCGACACCTCGGGTTCTAGGAAGGTTTCCTTTATAATTAGGTTCATGTTCCCATCTGCCTTTTCTATCCCGTCCATACCCCTTCTCCACCGTCTTCCTCCTCGTGCACTGAAGGTCCGAGCTTTATCTCCACTGCAACGTCAAGCTTCTCCTCCTCCAGCGACTTGCGGAGAACAGACCGGGGCCGTGCCACTCTCGCACGTTAGTCGAGTAAGTTCTCCGTCCCCTACCTCTTGCTTTCAGTTGTTTTGCTCGTTGCCATTGTTGCGGACCTCCAAGATTCTACTGTTTGATAACCTGAGGTAGCTTTTAATGATAGATCTCGATGTGCATGTGGTGCGCATTGGTTAGGATACCCCATAAACCGCGTTCGCGTACATTACTCGTTCGAGAAGATGTGATAGATCTGTAGTTTTTAACTTCTTAGGGTTCTCCGTAGGCTGATAATCTGCTCCTATTTTTGTTTGATTTTTACTGATCCCGGTAGAACTTTTCACATCACTGTCATTTGTGAAACTTGTTTGTGTAGTCGTCGTAGAGTCGGTTTCGGTCCGAATCCTCGGATTTCAGCTGCATAGTAATCATAGAGTCGGTTTTGGTCCGAATCCTTGGACTCCAACTAGGATTATCCTTGGTTTGTCTTAGTCGGCTCACTATGTATCATCTTTTATCTTCTAGATCTGACTCTTGTGCCATGGGCAACAAGGTTGGTGCCACGAAGAAGACGGCGGGCAAGAACCCGCCTGTTCCAAAGCCGCCGACTCAGAGAACAACTGTAGAAGCGAACTGGGCCAAGAGTCAGGTGACTCTAGAACTATTAAATAAGATGGTGGAAGATGGAATCCTTCAGCCCCAAGACAAGATCAAGTGGCGGGTCCCTGGATAAGAGACCCGGCCAGAGCCTAGGGAAGGCGAAGTTATAGTTTTTGCTGATCATGTGACCCGGGGATTTCATCCTCCTGGGTCAAAATTCTTCAGAAGCGTGTTATACTAATATAAGTTGCACCCTCAGGATTTGAGTGCCAACTCGGTGCTCAACATATGCCACTTCCAAGTTTTATGTGAAGCTTGTACGCGGATCAAGCCGACTTTGAATCTGTTTGCGGAGTTCTATTACTGCAATCGGCAGACCGAATATAGAGGGGGTCCGTCTATGGAGTGTGGTGGATTCACCATCCAGAAGCAAGCCAAGTCGATCTTCCCTGCACCCAAACTGACAAGCAAGGTGAAGGACTGGCAAAAATCTTATTTCTATTGTATTTTGGGAGATATCCAAGGTGAGCACCCTCTGCTCGGCTTCCGTGAGAGTCGGCTGGTGTTCCATGATGGTTTGAATCTTTTTCCCAAAGACAGTCATAAAAAAATAAATGAGCTGGTCATTGTTCGGATGAAGGCTTTGACGGACCACAGGCTCACTGGCAGGGATTTAACCCGGTACTGGGTGGGTTGGCAAATCCAACCCCTCAGCATAAGGGAACGTCTTATGTGCGAATACACTTGGAAGGATGATCCCATGTGTTTTTCTCATAATGAGCTTTCTCCCGAGGAGTTGGTAAGGGCTTGCAAAAAAATTCTCCAAGAGTGTATCGATGACCTAAAGAAAGTCGGCCTTGCTCCGTTCTGCAAAGATAATCCGGCTCCACTGGTATGTCTGTTACCTATTTATTTGACTCGGTTTTTGTTCAAGTGTTTTGATCCATCAACTTCTATGTTTCTAGGAGGAGGATCCATTGTGGAACGCTGGTCAGGATCTTGAGACTATTGCAAAGAGTCCGAGTCATACGGTAGGAGTTGGATGACTTTGCTTTTTTGTAGTAAACTTCTTCTCCTTACTTCTTTTGCTCTTTGCAGGAGGACTCGGATGATCATGAGAATGAAGAAGAAGATGAAGAGGAGGTACAGGATAAGGCTCCACCGGTCGAGGCCGACTCTCAAAAGGAGAGTCAGAATGTGGATCCGCCGGTATGTATCTTTGCCCGCTCCTTGTTATTTAGTTGGTAGGATTTCTGTATCCTTATGTTGTATCTTGTCGCATAGGCGCAAGGCTCGAAGAGGCGTACCCGTATTACCGAATCGGGGGACCCTCTCTTAGTTATGGAAAATGAACCTCGACATGTTCCAGGAAAAACGACTGATGTGTCAACTCCCTCTCGTAAGTCGGGAGATCTTAGGGACGAGCAGCCGCAAGCCGGCAATTCTTCTTCTGAGGGATCATCTATCCAAGCACCTATCCCTATCAACCGTGGGTAAGTGCCCTTTATTATCATGATGACTTGTCTGTATATGTGTGTTTTTCTGACAAGTTGTGTATTTTTCTTTGAGAAGTGCTTGGATTGATCCTAAGGACCTGGTCGACTCTGAAGTTGTAAAAGAGTCGGCAGATTTGCCTGGAACTTTTCCAGAAACTATCTTTTCTGAGGATTTGAAGAAAGCTGGCTTAAATGAGTCGAGTCCTTCAGGTCTCTACAAGGATACTTCTCCTATTGTCGATGTAAAGAAACCGGAGACTTAAACTATTGAGGCGGCTCCAAGTTCTGCCCTGGCTCCTTCGGAGAGGGTGATTGTAAATGATGAAGTGACGATCACTGGCACTCACCAGGGCGCCCCACTTATACGTCCCAAACGTATCGATAATTTCTGCTTGCTCCATGCATGTTTTGTGGGATATTTCTATGATCTAGATACACTTTCATACACTTTTGATCATATTTGGACTAACCTATTAACTCAGTGCACCCTAGTGCCAGTTTCTGTTTTCTGCTGTTTTTCTATTTCAGTTTTCCCCCATATTAAAAGTGCTCAAAATATTCGGGAAAAATCAGATAAAAAATCAGCGTGAAGGAACCTTCCGGAGTCCCGAAGGGGGACCAGGTGGGACCCACCAGGGCCCCAGGAGCCTAGCTGGCGCGGCCTAGCGCTTGTCCGCGCCAGGGCGCCCCTGGAACCATGGTGGCCCCCTTGCTTCCCCCCTTCGCCTATATATCTCCCGTGACGTGAAACTTCCGAAGACAGAAACCTTTTTTGCGATCTCGCCTCTGTTCCGCCGCCGCCGCGCTTCCAAGATCGGGAGCACCAACAGAACCATTCTTGGCACCCTGCCAGAGGGAGGACCGACCTCCGGGAAATTCCCCTCCACCATGGACTCTTTCCGGATGTGTCGTGAGTAGTTTCCTTTGGACCATGGGACCGTGATCATTAGCTATGTGATGTTCTCCTCCCCTCTTTGTTCTTCATGGTTTAGACCTCGTGAGCTCCCTACATGATCGAGGCACATATGTAATCTTTCTGCTGTTTCTATGCTGAGTTTGATGGGATCTGATGGATTATAAGATTATGTTCAGATTTGATAGAGTAATATATTTGGTTCTTATCTTTTATATTTTTGTTCCTAAGTAATTCTTGCATGTTCTCCGTTGCTGTTTATTGCTTTGGCCAAGTAGTAGGTCGTAACTTCAAGAGGGAACGTTATGCTCGATTGTGGGTTCATGCCCCCTGATGAGTCTAGGGGATGTGTTGTTGCCACAAGGGGACAATAACGATGCTTGTAACCGCGGTTGCAAGGATTGTTTACTTTACGCAAAGTTCTTTTTAATGCAGTTGTCTGTTGCTTTGGGTTTACACTTTGGGTGGGGCTCGCAACTTAATACCAGCGAGATGTTCTGGATAGATATCTCAAGGTGGATGATTAGTAGTAGATGAAGTTAGATTTCGGTCTACTTATTTTGGCGTACCGCCCATGCTTTTGAGCATCTTCCTTTCTTTGTAGCATAGTTAGCATTGCGGTGCGTTTATAATCCTGTCAATTGCCCATCTGTAATTTGTTTACCTTGCATAGCATTTTTCTCGTATTTTGGGAGAGAGACATCACTGGTGAACATCACGGGACCCTGTCCATATCCTCATCATTGTTTACACACTTATTTACTTTCTAGCTTTTACTTTCAGTTGCTATCATCATTATCATTATCGTTCGTGTTTTTATCCTTTGTAAAAAACAAGGCCGGAGAGATTGAGAACCTCTCTGAACTTCGTTGGGAGCAAAGTTATTAGTGTCTGTGTGCAGGTCCAGGAGAAGCAAGTGATTATCTTCAAACGGCGCATCACTTACCGAACCACCTACTTATCATTGCCGGAGTCCTACGGGAGACAATCTTAAAACCTCGGTATCTTCATCGAGGGAGACTTGCCGCTACGCTGCATGTCACCTTCCACTTGGGGTAACCAACAAAGGGCGAGAAGCAATTATCATCTCTCGCGTATCAAGCAAATTTCTAGCGACGTTGCCGGGGACTCCGAGTGATAAGATAGGGGAGTTGCCCACTACCTTTTACCTTTACTTTTTAGTCTTGTTAGTTTACCTTTCAGTTTTTACCTTTGTGTCTTATAACAAAAAAATCCCAAAAATAGTATGTCTAGTTCCTTACTTGCCAATCAATGTCTGACTTCTTTGAAACCAGATCTTATTGGCATGGAGGATTCACTAAGGATCAACAAAAGTGGTACAAGGAACACTGCATGTCTCAAAAGGGGATACACTTACGGAAACAAATACATCAGTTGTATGAGTATGGTTGAAACTTGTGCTCAATATATAATATATCTTTCTACATGGATGAATCTTGTTGCTTTATGAGGCATAAACACCTTGCTTTCCAATGTGAGTACAATGATGATGAAACCTTTGCTTCTTATGCTAAGTGAAACTATGATTTTTATGATGCAAAGGAAATAGAAGAATTTGTTGCTTATAAGGGTGCCTATGAAATTACTTCTCTTCTTAAAAATATAGATGATGCCCCTTACAAATCTGAGAGTCTTGCTATACTTAACTATTGTTTGGAAAATTATGATGCAAATTATTATATTACTGATCATCTTGAGAGAATCTCTCCCCCAAAGGAAGAGACTAATGATTTGCAGGACTCTATGGAAGAAGAAATTGCTGAACGTGAAAGCTCCTTGGATGAAAAAGAGGCGGAGAGTGACGAATAAAAGGAGGAAGAATGGAGCGATCCACGTCTACCTTCTAATGAGAGTAACTCTTTGACTCTTACCTTATATGAGTGTTATGATCCCATGGATTCTTTTGAAATATCCCTTTTTGATGAAGTTGATGCCTTCGATGCTTATGGCCGTAATGCCACTATGGATGATGCTTACGGAGATGAACTTGCTATAGTTCCTCATGTTAAGCATGAAATTTTTACTATTGCACCCACACTTTATTGTCCTATTATCCTTTTGGCATCTCCAACTCATATACTGGAGAATTGTGTTCTTATCAAGGCTCAATGTGATGGGTTGCATTTATCTTATAATTCTAAACACCATGTTGAAAACTGTACACGTGTGCTTGTAGGTCATGAAAAACATGATTTATGTGATAGTTATATTCTTGATCTTGTTCATGATACTACTGAAAATTATTTTGAGAGAGGGATGTTTGGTTGTAGAAACTTCCATATTACTAAAACTCCTCTCTTTATGTTGAAAGTTTTGAAGATGTTCTTGTTCCACCTTCCTATGTTGGTTTCTTTTTGCTTCTTTGTTTTATTTTCTTATAAGATGCCTGTTCATAGGAAGTGGGTTAGGCCTAAATTGTCTCGTATTTTCTTCTTGATGCTCTATTTTGCTCTAAATTATTCTTCTTATGTGAGCATATTCTATAATCTTTATGCCTAGCTTAAAGGCGTAAAAGAAAGCGCTTGTTGGGAGGCAACCCAAGATGTTTTTATTTATGTTTTTAGTGGTCTTGATGATTGTTAATACTGTAGCAACATCATTGTATCTTTATTTTCAATCTTTGTGCCAAGTTATAGCCTCATATGATAAGGGAAGCGAAAGTTGTGACATGCTATCCAGAAAATAGATTATGTCTTCGTGACGAAAAAAACCGGATCAAATCACCAGTTCATCTTTTTGAGCTGAATTTTTTACACAGCACGCTCTATACAATTGCAAAACTTTTGTATGTTCTGATTTTTTTATTTGAGTTGCAGAAATATCCCGAAAAAATTCTCTACTACCTGTTGTTCTGTTTTTCACAGATTCTGCCACGTTTTGTCTCTCCTTACTTTTATAAACCTTAAGCTTGTTTTTTATTTGCAAAAATCTTTTGGCAATCTTGAGAAACAGTATCTATTAGAGAATATATTTATATACCGTGGGGAAAAATTATTTTATTAAGGGTACTAACCTCTCTAATCAGCTTATGATGAGTTATATGTATGAAGGTAGTTTTCAAGTGTGCGATGGAAGATGATGAAAGAAGATCCGGGAGTGTCAAGCGCTCAAGCTTGGGGATGCCCCCAGGCAACCCCAATCAATATTCAAGGAAAATCAAGCGTCTAAGCTTGGGGATGCCACCGCGCATCCCCTTCTCCATCAACAATCACCAGTTCGTCCTTCGTCTCACTATATTTTTATCACTTCATGCGTTATGTTCTATGCTTGGAGCGTCTCTCTCTTAGGTTTTATTTTTAGTTTTCTTTAGCTATGCTTGATGTTCAGAACAAGTTAGACCCCGTCTTACTTTGAGTGGGAGAGAAACACGCTCCACTTTCAAAATCTAGAACACATCATAGGATTTTTCATGCTTATCTTTTTGCTGTTGTGTGTTCTTTATCTTTCCGTATCTACTGCCATGTTTAGTTTTAGTTTTAGTTTGTATTTAGGAAGAGACCTGGATTTTTTTAGTTTGTTGTTTCAACTCTCTTTAATTTTCATGTTTATCTTGTTAAGAGAGTTGGTTGTTGCACTGAGTTGTGTCTTTTCCTGAAAGTAGGTAATTGAGGTTGCTATTTAATTTTAGTAGTAACTTGCAATAGTTTGGGGCATTGATGTGAGTAATGTTTGAACTTTTGGTGTCAAGAGCTCTAGCCTATTAGTGATAGGTGTCGTATTTGGGGAAATCCGTGTTTATTTTCAAAAAACCTACAAAACTAGTTCAGAACTCTAGCTACTAGATGGATCGGTAATCTTTGGAAGGATCGAATATTAGAGTACACTCACGTACCATGAGTCGAGGATGTGCAAGGATAACCAAACCCCCATAAACTCCTGCTCGTGGTAATTTTCTCTTTGTGAACCTCCTTATTAGATTGAGAGTTACCGATAAGAAGTGCATGAGTTCTTCGGACTAATGTAAGTATTGAAAGTTGACACTTCCACCTCCTCATATTTGCTAGCCTCTCCTGTGCCGTGCATTGCCTTCTTCTCACTCCGAGAGTTGGCGTCCACCTTCACCGGTACATCCAAACCCTTGGCATGATACGCTCTGTCATCATAAACCTCCTTATATCTTTCCTCAAAACAGCCACCATACGTACCGACCAAGGCATTTCCAAAGTCTTTCCGAGATATATTGCCATGCAACATCCACCTCTTCATGACTTAATCTTCATGTCATACATGTTCCTGCTACACTGGTAGCAGCATACATTGCATACATCATGATAGCTACATCTTCTTTATGATTTGAGTACCTTGTAAAGTGTGAAAGCTCTTCTATACCCTCTTGTAAATTAGAGTGTTGCCCTTAAGTGAGGAAAATTTCCCAAAGTGGACAAATTAAAAGATCCCTAAAGAGGACAAATGAGAGTTAAATAGAAAGAGCCATTGAGGCCACCAAAAAAATAAAAAAAATAGAAAAAAAAAAGAGAAAAGAAAAATAAAAAGAGAGAAAAGGGAAACACTACTATCCTTTTGAAAGATCCACACTAGTACTCCCTCTTATCCTTGTACTCCATAGAGATGATCATTCATGCATATAGCTATGTGGGGACCTTCACACTATAGGACTTGGCTTGCATATTCCAATGATGAGCCTCCTAAAAAGAGCTCTAGGTCTTGATGAGGGAGCAAGTTAGATGCACCCCCATAGTTCCATTGGAGAGCTTTCTAGCTCATATGTGCATCTGTTGCATGGAAATCCCTACTCCTCACACAATATATATCATTTGGCCTTCTCTCCTATGATTGTCCTCATTCATGTGAGCCTTTCTCATCCTTTTTGTCTTTCTCCTCCACCATATTTCTCTCTTTTCCATCCTAAGTGTCAACTTTCGTGCTTATGCTCATCCATTGCATGAGTGCTCAAAATATCGAAAAGGAGTGGATCCAATTGACTTGTACCTGGCTAGTGGTCTGGGGACGAGTCAAGATAAGATTCCAAAGAAGACCAAGTGTGAAACTTTAGTAGATTGAGTTCTCAACAAAAATACTTTTTTCTCGTACTCCCTATCCCTCTTCTTGCACGCAAACACCATTTGGAGACATTCGAGTCACGGACATCGAGAGCTCTTGCACCTAATGTTCTTTTGTTACTTGTTTCAATGCTAATATAGAATCTTGCATGTTATGCTAATATAGACTCTTGCATGTTATGACTTGATTTCTTTACTTTTCAAATTTCTTATATGGTTGCTAGCATGTCACCATAGAAATTATGCTTGTTATCATTTACCTACTCGAGGACGAGCACAAATTAAGCTTGGGGATGTTGATAAGTCCCAAACGTATCGACAATTTCTGCTTGCTCCATGCATGTTTTGTGTGATATTGCTATGATATAATTACACTTTCATACAATTTTGATCATATTTGGACTAACCTATTAAGTCAGTGCATCCCAGTGCCAATTTCTGTTTTCTGCTGTTTTTCTATTTCAGTTTTCCCCCATACTAAAAGTGCTCAAAAAATTCGGGAAAGATCAGATAAGAAATCAGCGTGAAGAAACCTTCCGGAGTCCCGAAGGGGGAACAGGTAGGACCCACCAGGGCCCCAGATGCCTAGCTGGCGCGGCCTAGGGCTTGGCCGCACCAGGGGGCGCCGTGACCCGTGGTGCCCCCCTGGCTGCCCCGCTTCGCCTATATATCTCCCGTGAAGTGAAACTTCCAAAGATAGAACCGTTTTTCGCGATCTCGCCTGTGTTCCGCCGCCGCCGCGCTTCCAATATCGGGAGCACCAGCAGACCCCTTCCCGGCACCATGCCGGGGGAGGATCGACCTCCGGGAGCTACCCCTCCACCATGGACGCTTCCCGGATGTGCCGTGAGTAGTTTCCTCTGGACCATGGATCCGTGATCAGTGGCTATGTGATGTTCTCCTCCCATCTTTGTTCTTCATGGTTTATACCTCGTGAGATTCCCTACATGATCGAGGCACATAAGTAATCTTTCTTTTGTTGCTATGCTGAGTTTGATGGGATCTGATGGATTATGAGATTATGTTCAGATTGTGATACAGTAATATATTTGGTTCTTATCTGTTATATTTTTGTTCCTATGTAATTCTTTCATGTTCTCAGTTGTTGTTTATTGCTTTGGCCAAGTAGTAGGTAGTAACTACAAGAGGGAACGTTATGCTTGATTGTGGGTTCATGCCCCCTGATGACACGCTTGAGTGACAGAAACATGAGTCTAGGGGATGTGTTGTTGCCACAAGGGGGAAAACAACGGTGCTTGTAACCGCGGTTGCAAGGATTGTTTACTTTACGCAAAGTTCTTTTTAATGCAGTTGTCTGTTGCTTTGGGTTTACACTTTGGGTGGGGCTCCCAACTTAATACCAGCGAGATGTTCTGGATAGATATATCAAGGTGGATAATTATTAGTAGATGTAGTTGGATTTCGGTCTACTTATTTTGGCATACCGCCCATGCTTTTGAGGCTCTTCCTTTCGTTGTAGCATAGTTAGCATTGCGGTGCGTTTATAATCCTGTCAATTTCCCATTTGTAATTTTTTTACCTCGCATAGAAGTTTTATCGTCTTTTGGGAGAGAGACATCACTAGTGAACATCACGGGACCCCGGTCCATATCCTCATCATTGTTTACATGCTTATTTACTTTCTAGCTTTTACTTTCAGTTGCTATCATCATTTTCATTATCCCTCGTGTTTTGATCCTTTGTAAACAACAAGACCGGAGAGATTGACAACCTCTCTGAACTTCGTTGGGAGCAAAGTTATTAGTGTATTTGTGCAGGTCCAGGAGAAGCAAATGATTATCTTCAAACGACGCATCACTTGCCAAACCACCTACTTACCATTGCCGGAGTCCTACGGGAGATAATCTTAAAACCTCGGTATCTTCACAGAGGGAAACTTGCCGCTACGCTGCATGTCACCTTCCACTTGGGGTAACCAACGAAGGGCGAGAAGCAATTATCATCTCTCGCGTATCACCCACTTGTTAAAAACATTCTTGGCGAATGTTGTAGATAGAAAAGAGCAGGTGTTGAGTCGGCCTCATGAATTGATCTCAGAGAAAACTTCTCTTGAAGAATTTTATAGGCGGTCGTTGGCTTGTTCTACTGAGCAACATGGCATAGTTCTCCAGCTCCGACAATGCTATGAGGTATTTTTCTATACTGTCTTTTGTTATGTATCCGTAGCCCCCATAAGCCGACATGGTTGTTTAAGACCATGGTGGGTTATGTTTTAGGGGAAATTGAGTTATTCCCATCATAAGTCGGCATAACACCCTTGTAGAATAGTATGAGTCGAAATATATTTTTTAGCTGTAGCCCCCATGAGTCGGTAAGATATGATTGTATCTCGCTGGGTTAAAAATTTGTTTGAAGGTGTAACCCCCAAGTGGCTGGTTGCGCAGCATGTCTAAGAAGATACTTAGTGAAAATTTTGTTTGTTTTTGATAGGATCTTGCTTTGAAAATCAGAAATGAAGCTTGTTAGGTGGAGGAGACTTATAGAGCCGAGGTGGCCAAGCATGAATAATCCGAAAAGCAAGTCGATCGTCTCCTTGATGATCTGAAGAAGAAGGATGATGAGCTGAGTCGGGCTAAATCCGACTCTTCTGAAGTTGAAAGCGCCTTGTCAAAGGCATTTGATGACATGTCAGCTCACTGTGATGCGGCCGAGAAGAAACTCGAGTCGGTTGAGAAGAAGCTGGAACGCTGAAAGGCAGCATCAACCGACTCGTGTCAGCAATATTTGGTTAGTCGGAAAAGCCTTTGGTAGCTTCTGTTTTCCTGACTTTCTTTGTTATTTTTGCTGACTTTGTTATATCTGCTTATGTTTTTTGCAGGCACAGAGCATGATATTGTCAAAGAGTCGCATGCAATGAAGTTGACCTGTACTTTTTCTATTGTGAAGCAACTATTTGAGGGCTCGTGCAAGGCCATAGGTGCAACCCAGCCGAAGCCCCCAAGTATGAAGAGAATTACTGATATGATGGGGCCTCTTTCGATTGTTCCTGAATGGGTGAAGCTCGGAAAGCGGTTGGCTTGTCGTATGGGTGTGATGCAAGGTTTAGAGCTTGCCAAAGCCTATCATCCCAGCCTTGAAGCCGGAATTTTTAGCTGTCGGCTTCCCCGAGTTCAACGCCGACAACTCCAAATTCTCCAAGAACGATCATACCAAGATTCGCGGAGAGACTCGTTCGGCCGCAACCAAGATAGCCGATGGCATGGAACTGTCTTCTTTGGAAGCCGGGTATTATGATACCAACAAGAGGCGCTGAGTCGAACTGCCTTCTACAACCGAGTTTTCTCTTCTACCGTCTCCGAAGAAAGTCCTATAGCCGGTTGGTTCTCTCGATCCGACTTCAGGTGCGGAAGAGGATGAGCTGAAGATGGATGGCACCTCTGATGAAGACTTGGTCGAGATGTGTAATGTCCTCATGTCATCTGCAGGTGCTCCCGGGTCGTCGTCGCAAAGCAAAGCCGGTGATCAAGCGTAGGCTTTAAGCGATCGTCTTTGAAAAACTTTATGATATATTGTCGGGACCCGGGGTTTTCGTATGTAATTCCTGCTACAACTCAATCATATGAAGAGCCGAGAGCCGTACCAACTTGTCTAAGCAGACAAGGCCAAGCACAGAACACTCTCGGAAATCTCAAACGTGAGGGGCATCCCATCCAGGACGTATGATCAACTGAGATGGGTCCTCCTCGTCCGCTCACAAGTCTAAATGATTATGGGTAGTGAAATCCCATACTCATAGACAAGTCGCCTCAACCATATTATCGATTGAATCATAACACTTACATAAACAGCCTCCAGCCCGATCACTTAGTTGGGGTCTCGGGCGGGATCAATCATACAACAAACTGTGCCACGTGACAGAGTCATGAGTAGTCGCATCGCAAAGCCCCAAGCTGCGCACATCTAAGGCCACTTGGTGTATGAAAGACCGCCGACAAGATCACAACCAAGCTATCGAACCCCACACTAAGACATGCACGTTATAATCATACACGCAGCATACATGTCTAGTGTAAACAGCAGGTAACACAACATGAACTCTACAAACTCATAGCTTTATTGCATCTGCTAAACAGAGTAGATATAGTAGTTTTACAAGCAGAGATCACATGAATGTGACCCAACATTACATCAAACAACAACGGAAGAAAATTACGTCTTAGTAAAGACAAGGTTAACAAATGGCTTCAGAAGCGTTTAAGAAAACACAACGACCCTCCAGAGGGACCAGGCTGCTGTTTGGAACTACATGTCTTCGTCGGCGTCGAGCTTGAGGGGTAGGCCACTGTCAGGGTCAGTGGTCTTGTCTCTAAAACATAAATTAAGCAAACGTGAGTACAAAGTTGTACTCACCAAGACTTACATCAGAACTATACTACTTATGCTCAGGTATCAAGGTAAAGGCAAGTGGGGTTGTAATGCAGAAAGATTTGACTTAGCTATCATGTACTACGACTACATAGAGGTGAGATGAGATGCGCACACGAGTCAATCTAGTCTTGATCACCACATCAATACACCACCATGGATTCTTCCTCGACTTCCCCACAAGGAAGCAACCCAAAGCACTCACACTTATCTTGGCAGTTTTATACTATCCGTTCAAGTTATCTAATAATCAAGTAAAGGTCCCAAAGTAGTCAATAACCACGGACACGGCTATGCGAATAGTTCATTAACCCTGCAGGGGTGTATGCTTCACACACATTTTATCACTTACCGCCCGTGACTCGTCATCCTTCATCCGGATGTCGGACGAGGATAAACACCAAGGCACTTACCTCACGGCTCCAACTCTAGTCTAGGGGATCGCCTATCCGTTCAAGTTGTCTAATAATCAAGTAAAGGTCTCCAAGTAGTCCATAACCACGGACACGGCTATAAGAATAGTTCATTAACCCTGCATGGGTGTACGCTTCACACACGTTTCATCACTTACCGCCCGTGACTCGTCATCCTTCAAGCAGATGTCGAACAAGGATAAACACCAAGGCACTTACCTCACGGCTCCAACTCTAGTCCAAGGGACAAGCCCACCTCGACGGATGGTACTGCTCTTGTCTAACACCGTGCTACAAAATCAAATCGAAGAATCAATAACCCATGCGAATCCTAGACCATAGTCGGGGTGAGTTAGTAGGCCAAACGGGGTCAATAGCCCTGCAATGTGGAAGTACTCTAGTCTTGGATCACAACACGAGAACTCGGGGCCTAGGGCAGTGTAAATGAGACAACCCACTGTGTACTCGTACACAGACTCTCATTGTTCACCTTTGTTTGGGTGACTTCATCAACACATTACCATCATGTTTCATTGTTCACTACCATCCCGATACATCACCCAGATGGATCATCTTCATTGCAATCACTCTAATCATAGCATGGCATAACATGGATGAACGGCCACATGATGAACACAAACAATCCTGGATCTGCTAGGTTGAGGTCTGCTTAATACTTTGGCTGCAATGATAGGTCATGCAAAGCATGGGTTCAACTAGCGATAGAACGGTAACATGTGAATCACCTAACCATGCATAAGAGAACAAGAGGGAAATGGGTTTATATAGACATGATCAATGGGGTTTGCTTCCCTTGCTGACGATCACGAGGTGCCACTCTTCAAAGCAGTCGGAAACTACGTCCGGTGATGAATCTATCGAGAAGAAGCAGACACCGAGACAACAAAGTATAAACATCACATTGCAATGCACAATCAAGATGCATAACATGGTACTGATGTGCTCTATGTTCATGTTTCAACATATTAATTGAAGTATACTTGGAACTAAATTCCAAATTCAAACTCCAAATGAATATTCAAAATTTCCCAAATTACATTTTCTACTGTTTGATCATTGTAAACTATTTTTGCATGCTTGAAAGTTGCATATTTTTATTCTTTGCATTTTTCTGACAATTTTCTTATATTATATGTTTAATTTGGAGTTATGGTTATTTTCTATGATTTATTGACGTTTTGTTTAATTTATGGAATTTCTGTTAATTAGAGAAATTGGATTATTCCGCAAGAATGACGCAAGGGTGAAGAATGACACTACCATATGCCCCAGATTTCCAACATGATATCTCAACATTACAACTACTTGGATACAACATCTCATACAATCGGCATACAATTTCCTCAATACATTACATCAGCGGAAGTTACATGGCTGAGTACAGACTACAATCAAATGCCTAGTGGAAAAGGTAAAACACACCATTCCCGAAACCACACGGGTCCAGGCTCTCCGCCGGGATCCACCTAACTAGTCGTCGCCGAGTCTCCAAGAAGGCGTACAGAAGAAGGGTCGTCGAGCTCCTCTGTAGTCCAAGATCATTTGCATAACGTGCTTAAAAGAGAAAAGAAGGGGTGAGCTATATCAACAAGTCTTGTAACTAACTTCTCACGGTAAGAAGGGGGGTAGTGGTTGAGGTTACGGCCGCACTAGCAATATATGAGTGGCTAACGTTCTATTCAGAGTAAGATGAGGATCCAAGCATTCGATGAGGAATCGCCTCCAACAAGTCTAGCTATCAGCTACTTACGCAATCATAACACCTATCCTATCCTTGTCCTCCCCTTCGCATCCCGAAGAAGAAGAAGTAGTCAAGGCACACACACATTGATCAAGGTTATTAAGATTATATCAGTTGTTGTTGTCTATGAACAAGGAGTAGATCCCAAGTCATCCATAACCGTGGACACGGATTCTCGAATATATTTAACCCTGCATGGGTGTACCAACTTCCCATTACAAGGCTCTACACGCACGCCCATCTCTCTCAGTTGCTACCCATCACAGGCAACCATTTTATGATTTAGTTCCGAGAGATCCGAAACGACGGGTCCCTCAACTAACAACGCACAAATCCTGGTGGCCCCCGGTTAGTCGACACCCAACCCACGAGCCGGCCGCACCCTCGGATCGGACTCTTCCATATGGCTAAGGTCGGGGTTAGCCTCACCTGAACTCAGGGGTTTACCTAGCTCACCAGTGTGGACCAACAGAGGAACTCTGTCTCCACTACCCCGGGTTGTTTAAAAACTACGAGGGGATCCAACCAAGCACACACACGGGGTTTCAAATGGTGAATCAGCTCGGGCCACCACTAGAAATGTTTGAAGCAAGGTAGGTAAGAAAAGGGGACCCCATAGTATCCCACACGCGGTTAGGCAGGCTCGTCAAGAGACACAATACCAGGAACTCGGTTCCTAGGTGACTCGAATGGAACAAAGCGTCGGGGCGGGATAGCCTAGACCTTCCATCCTTCATCGAATATAGTCAATATTATAATAATCATATCATCCACAACAATATAATATGGTGATAGCCCAATCCAAGGAGTAACAGGGGAACAATTGATAGCATACTAGCATGCATACTAAGCAGTGGCTGAGCAACGAGAAATAGTAACATAGCCGAACAAGGTTTGCTGTGACGTGGAGGACATGGTTGTTTGGGTTTATTTGAGAGGCATGAATATGAAGAGGTAAGATCAAGAATCATTTTATCCTACATATAGGCGTTAGTGAGCTGAAAGTTATAAGAATGATATATGCTCCCCCTTACCCGATGAGAATACGAAACCGAAGGTGTAGTCGATCGCAAGCTCGCATCGTCTCCGAGAGTAACCGCGGGAGCACACAAGAAGGAAACACTGGAAAAGGCAACCGACGAGCAAGAATCTATTACTACAAAGCAGTCATCAGCAAAACAACATCGAGAAGGGAACATGAGACAACGCACGGTATCACATCTATCATCGAGAGCGTATACTAAGAGGTTAAGTGGAGTATTCGTCACACACGACGATACCACACATTTAGAATGGCTCGGGTTGTTTAGCTACACAACATGAGAAAAAGTTGTTAACATGGCATCTCACTCAAGCATGTCATAGCACACAAACATGACAAGAGGTTAAGCATAAGATAAGCTATATATGCTAGTCAATTTAAGTGAGACACAACCTAAACATGGCATTCCACTAAGGGCCCCATGATTATTTAAGCATTTGGTACTGTTCTTACCTAAACCATAATTTAGGTTGTTTAACAATAGCATACAATATCATAAACACAAAGTACATGAAATTCCAAATAAGTTACATGTAAAGAACACTCCAAACGGAGTTACGGTTAAAAAGATACAAGCATCACAATTTACGTGTATATGTTGTTAACATCAGGGAGCATACATTAGAGCAATGAAACAATTAGCTACTGAATGCAAACATGCACCAAAATGTGTGGATCAACAGTAGACATGACAAGGAAGGCATGGCAACAAAGTTTCATGTATATGAGCATCAGGAACAAGTAAGTGTAACCCATGAAAAAGGCAAGAAAATACTACTGGTGTGGGGACTTAGTGAAAATCAGGGCATGTGACATCAAACAGCAGGGTTGCACTTTGGGAGCTCAAAAACTATATGAACAGAAAGGATATCATGGCAACTCAAAGCATGGCATCAAAGTACACATAACAAGGAGCAAATAATTACATTGGATATAAAGCATACGAGGCATGGATCACTAACTATAAGGCATGAAAGTAGCAACTTTATATAAACAGCAGCACATGTTAACAGGGTCACCACTTTGGAGCAAGAAATAAAATAACTACAATAGGTAAACATGGCAAAGGGATGCATCTAATTTAAGTACACATGATGCTTAACACATACAACAAATAATCAATAACGTAGGCCTCATGGATGTGACACAATCATCAATCAAACTTTGAATAAAATAATAGCAGCAGCAGTAAACAGTCTGGTGCCCACTTCAACAATGATTTATATCAACTAGATGGCCTCAAATCCATTAACTCATTGAAGCAACAAGTTAGAGCACACAAAACTGAGCACTTTTCATTTTGGGCTCCAATTCATACAATCTACGGATTACTCGCAAATCTAGTCGCAAAACAGTACCAGCAGCAGAATTACCAGGGACTTAGCAGAATTTATAGGGGGCGCTTGATAGTAAAAACGCCTATGGGCGCAACATAACTGATTCGACCTACTGGGCCAAGCCCAACTCGCGGTAGAAAAACAAACAATTAAAAACAGGGCGAGAAGAGCATAACATAGTGGGACGTGGCCCAGGACGGATAGTTGGCGAGGGATAGAGCCTGTCACACAGGATGTCGGGTAGCCATGGGTCGGGGTCGTGCGCCGCTGGGCGCACCGGCCCAGCTGGCAGCGGCGGCCTCGCTCGCCCGATCCAGATCGGATCGGGGCCGACCTCCACGGCGGCGGCGGCGGCGCTTCGGCCACCGGAGCGAGGCGAGATGGGCTGGTCGGGGTTGAGGAACTGGGCGCGGGGCCACTGGCGGTGCGGATCCATCGGACCTCGTCGCCATCGGGGTCCCGTGAGTGACGTGGCGCCGCGTCGGCGAGCTCGGGCGGCGACCATCCATGGCGGGCGGCGGACCTGCGGGGAAAAAGGGGAGGCCGGGATGAGGAGAGGGAAGGGGAAGAGGAGAGGGAAGAGAGGGAGGGATAGATGGCAGCGGGGTCAGGGGTGGCACGACTGCTGTCGGCGGCTGCCGGCGACCGGCGGAGCGGCGGCGGCGCATCGCATCCACGGGAGGCCACGACGTGGCGGCGGCTGGAGCGGCCCGGTTCGGCCCGCGGCTGGCCTGGTGACGGCGGCTGGAGCGGCCCGGTTCGGCCCGCGGCTGGCCTGGTGACGGCGGCGGCTGGGCCCTGCAGGGCCCAGATGCCCTGGATCTGGCAGCTGCTGTGGTTGGGGCGACGTGTCCTCACCTAGACGCTCCTATCGGGCGATCAGACGGCTAGGGTTGACTGGAGCTAGGGTTTCGGCTGTGTAGGGACTTGGGGGTAATTTTGGGGCAATTTTGGAGGGGTTTTCTGCGAAGTTAGATTAGGGGGGGCCTAGAAGGGCTAGGGGAGAGTGGTGGTCTATATATAGGCTGGCCTGGGTGGAAAGTTTACGCAAATACCCACGTCTCTCTTGCGCGTTCGGTGCTCCGCGTTTCTGATCGCCAGGAGTCCATAAGACCTCCGATTCAGACGAAATCTTGAACCACGCGCTCAGCGCGGCGAGCCCCTCAGTCCTACCTCACTTCTGTAACGTTACGAGAACATTTTCCGGCGCCCACTAAAATAATCCATTTAATTATTAAATGTGGTTTTCGTTCCGATGGCGATGACTGGTCCTGTGCGTGTTGCGACAGTGCTCGGGTGAAACCCCGGTGTCACAAAGGTCGTGTGCCGTTGGGAAAAGTTTTGGTCCCGCATCCGATACGAGAAGGAGGGGTGAAATATTCACTAATTAATCAATCGGTGAATAAAATAATGCAAACAATTTCTAGCAATCAACAAAATAAAGCAACAAACAATTTTTTTAATTTGGGTGAAAATCCCGGGCTGTTACAATACAATACCACCAACAAGGGATCTCGTCCCAAGATCCTGGACGATCCAGGGGAGAGGGGGGGAGAAAAGAGAGTCGACAATCTTCAACACCATCAACAAGGGACTCTGCTCCATGTCGAAGACGAACTTCCATCGAGATAAATTTCCGTAGAGAGAAGGCAACGTCGGAAAACGAAACCATCGGAATATCAAAAGGGAGAACGATAGATCAAAGAGACGATCAAGGGAGGCATTCTCACACAAATAGTGAGGATGATAGGGAAGAGGAATGGGGTCAACGGACGACCAAGGTGTTATCCGGAATAGGAGAATCTAAAGGTACTACGTGAATTCCCAAACCTGAGATCGGAATCGAGACAATACACTGCAAGCAAGGCATTGTAACTGTTCTAAAACTGCACTTACTCGAGATCCTAGAGTTTGAAGGGGATAAGGCGAGAATTAAAACACTTACGACACTTGTCCTGACCAGAGCAAGGATAAGGAGTAAAAAGATTCCTACTCTCCTATAACTATCTTAGTAACTACAAAATAGTTTTTTTCTAGACTCGAGTTCGGCCAGAAAAGGGATCCTACGGTCGGTAAGGCTCTGATACCAAGTTGTAAGGCCCGATATGTGGTACTTTTCCAGATCTAGATGTTCCCATCCAGATCCGGGGATGAAGCACATATTGGTCCCACCGCGATATATGACACTGCCATATGCCCCGGATTTCCAACATGATATCACAACATTGCAGCTACATGGATACAACATCTCATACAATCGGCATACAATTGCCTTAATACATTACATACGCGGAAGTTACATGTCTGAGTACAGACTATAGTCAAATGCCTAGTGGCAAAGGTAAAACACACCATTCCTGTAACCACATGGGTCCAGGCTCTCCGCCGGGATCCACCTAACTAGTCGTCGCCGAGTCTCCACGAAGGCGTCCAGAAGAAGGGTCGTCGAGCTCCTCGGTAGTCCAAGATAGTTTGCATAACGTGCGTAAAAGAGAAAAGAAGGGGTGAGCTATATCAACAAGTCTTGTAACTAACTTATCACGGTAAGAAGAGGGTAGTGGTTGAGGTTGCAGCCGCACTAGAAATATATGAGTGGCTAACGTTATATTCAGAGTAAGATGAGTAGCCAAGCATTCGATGAGGAATCGCCTCCGACAAGTCTTATCATCAGCTACTTACGCAATCATAACACCTATCCTATCCGTGTCCTCCCCTTTGCATCCCGACGAAGAAAAAGCAGTCAAGGCACACACACATTGATCAAGTTTATTAAGAATATCTCAGTTGTTGTTGTCTATGAACAAGGAGTAGGTCTCAAGCCGTCCATAACCATGAATACGGCTTCTCGAAAAGATTTAACCCTGCAGGGGTGTACCAACTTCCCATTATAATGCTCTGCACGCATGCCCATCTCTCAGTTACAACGCATCACAGGCAACCATTTTATGATTTAGTTCTGAGAGATCTGAAACGACAGGTCCCTCTAACTAACAACACACAAATCCGGGTGGCCCCCGGGGAGTTGACACCCAACCCAAGAGCCGGTCGCACCCTCGAATCAGACTCTTCCGTATGGCTAAGGTCGGGGTTAGTCCCACCTGAACTCAGGGGCTTCCTTAGGCCACTAGTGTGGACCAACAGAGGAACTATGTCTCCACTGGCCTGGGTTGTTTAAAAACTGTAAGGGGATCCAACCAAGCACACACACGGGGTTTCAAATGGTAAATCAGCTCGGGCCACCACTAGAAATGTTTGAAGCAAGGTAGGTAAGAAAAGGGGACCCGAGAGTATCCCACATGCGGTTAGGCACGCTCGTCAAGAGACACAATACCCGGAACTCGGGTCCTAGGTGACTCGAATGGAACAACGCGTCGGGGCGGGATAGCCTAGACCTTCTATCCTTCGTCTAATATAGTCAATATTATAATAATCATATCATCCACAACAATATATTATAGCTATAGCCCAATCCAAGGAGTAACAGGGGAACAGTTGATAGCATCCTAGAATGCATACTAAGTAGTGGCTGAGCACCGAGCAATAGTAACATAACCGAACAAGGTTTCCTGGGACGTGGAGGACATGACTGTTTGGATTTATTTGAGAGGAAATAATATGAAGTGGTAGGATCAAGAAATCATTCTATCCTACACCTAAGCGTGAGTGAGCTGAAAGTTATAACCATGATATATGCTCCCCCTTACCTGATGAGAAGACGAAACCGAAGGTGTAGTCGATTGCAAGCTCGCATCATCTCCAAGAGTAACCGTGGGAGCACACAAGAAGGAAACACTGTAAAATGCAATCGACGAGCAAGCATATATTACTACACAACATGAGAAAAAGTTGATAACATGGCATCTCACTCAAGCATGGCATATCACACAAACATGACAAGAGGTGAAGCATAAGATAATCTATCTATGCTAGTCAATTTAAGTGACACACAACCTAAACATGGCATTCCACTAAGGGCCCCACGATGATTTAAGCATTCGGTACTGTTCCGCCCTAAACCATATTTTAGGTTGTTTACCAACAGAAAACAATAGCAACACAAATTACATGAAATTATAGTCAAGTTACATGTAAAGAACACTCCAAACGGAGTTACGGTTAAAAAGATACAAGCATCACAATTTACGGGTACATGCTGTTAACATTAGGGAGCATACTTTAGAGAAATGAAACAATTAGCTACTGAATGCAAACATGCACCAAAATGATGTGGATCAACAGTAGACATGACAAGGAAGGCATGGAAACAAAGTTTCATGTATATGAGCATCAGGAACAAGTAATTGTAACCCAGGCAAAAGGCAAGAAAATACTACTGGTCTAGAGACTTAGTGAAAATCAGGGCATGTGACAGCAAACAGCAGGGTTGCACTTTGGGAGCTCAACAACTATATGAAAAGAAAGTATATAATGGAAAATCAAAGCATGGCATCAAAGTACACATAACAAGAAGCAAATAATTACATTGGGCTAAAGCATACGAGGCATGGATCACTAAATATAAGGCATGAAAGTAGCAACTTTATATAAACAGCAGCACATGTTAACAGGGTCACCACTTTGGAGCAAGAAATAAAATAGCTATAGCAGGTAAACATGGCAAAGGGATGCATCTAATTAAAGTACACATGATGCTTAACACATACAAGAAATAATCAATAGCATAGGCCTCATGGATGTGACACAATCATCAATCAAACTTTGAATAAAATAACAGCAGCAGCAGTAAACAGTCTGGTGCCCACTTCAACTCTGATTTACATCAATTAGATGGCCTCAAATCAATTAACTCACTAAAGCAAAAAAGTTAGAGAACACAAAACTGAGAACTTTTCATTTTGGGCGCCAAGTCCTACGATCTACGGATTACTCGCAAATCTAGTCGCAAAACAGTACCAGCAGAAGAATTGCCAGGGATTTAGCACAATTTACAGGGGGCGCTGATAGTAAAGAAACGCCTACGGGGGCAACATAACTGATTCGGCCTACTGGGCCAATCCCAACTCGCAGCTGAAAAAAACAGTTAAAAAAGGGCGAGCAGAGCACACCATAGTGGGTCGTGGCCCAGGACAGATAGGTGGCGAGGGATAGCGCCTGTTGCACGGGGCATCGGGGGCCGCTGGGCGCGCAGGACCAGCTGGCAGCGGCGTCCACGCTCGCCCGATCCAGATCGTATCGGGGCCGAGCTCCACGGCGGCGGTGGCGGTGCTCCGGCCAACGAAGGAGATGGGGTGGTCGGGGTTGAGGAACGGGGCGCGTGGCCGCTGGCGGTGCGGATCCACCGGATCCCGTCGCCGTCGGGGTCCCGGGAGCAATGTGGCGCGATGTGGGCGAGCTCGGGCGGCGACCCTCCATGGTGGGCGGCGGACCTGCGGGGGAAAAGGGGAGGCCAGGAGTACGAGAGGGAAGGGAAAGAGGAGAGGGAAGAGAGGGAGGTAGAGATGGCCGCGGGGTCAGGACGACGCGGCTGGTGCCGGCGACGGGCGGCGCGGCGGCGGCGCATCGCATCCACAGGAGGCCGCGGCGTGGCGGCGGCTGGTGCGGCCCGGTTTGTCCCGCGGCTGGGCTGGCGTCAGCCGTGGCCGGGCCCTGCGGGGCCCAGACGCCCAGGATCTGACGGCTGTTGTGGTTTGGGCGACGTGGCCTCACCTGGACGCTCCGATCGAGCGATCCAACGGCTACGGTTGACTGGAGCTAGGGTTTCGGCTGTGTAGGGACTTGGGGGTAATTTTGGGGCAATTTTGGAGGGGGTGGCTGCGAAATTAGATTATGGGGAACTCTAGAAGTGCTAGGGAAGAGTGGTGGTGTATATATAGGCTGGACTGGGTGGCAAGTTTACGCAAATGACCACGGTCTCTCTCGCACGTCTGCTGCTCCGCGTTTCTGACCACAGGGAGTCCATACGACCTCCGATTCGGACGAGATCTCGAACCACGCGCTCAACGCGGCGAGCCCATCAGTCCTACCTCACTTCGGTAACGTTCCGAGAACATTTTCCGGCGCCCAATAAAATAATCCATTTAATTATTAAATGGGGTTTTCGTTACGATGGCGATGGCTGGTCCTGTGCCGGTTGCGACAGTGCTCGGGTGAAATCCCGGTGCCACAAAGTTCGTGTGCCGTTGGGAAATGGTTTGGTCCCGCATCCGATACGAGAAGGAGGGGGAATATTCACCGATTAATAAATCGGCGAAGCAAATACTGCAAACAATTTCTAGCCATCAACAATATAAAGAAACAAACAAATTTTTTAATTTGGGTGGAAATCCCGGGCTGTTACAGCCGAAGTGCTTCTCAACGGCCACGGCGAATCGGGCCACGGGAGAGGCCGGGGTTAGGGAGAAATCGAGCGCGTGCTCAACCTGAGAGCAGAGGCGGGGTCGGGAAGGCCGAAAGAGCGGCTGCGGTGACGTATTTGACGGCGAAGACCCAGCGGCCGTGGCCGAGAGGGAGGTTGCAGGTGTCTTCCTTGGGGCTCCTCGGCTCAAATTGGACGGCCCGGTGACGAAGACGGGCACATCGGGCGTCCTGGACAAGATGGTGGGGCAATCGCTTGCCGGTGGTTGCGTAGATGCACGACAGCGGCGACGGTGAGTCCCGGGTGGCTGCCGGAAAACGGGGTAGGAGGAGGGGGAAGACAAGGGGAAAGGTGGGATGACTCACGACGGCTAGGGCGTCTCCGTAGCGCGCTCTTGGGGCAGGTGGAAGCAGGAGCTGGCCGTGCTGCCTGAGGAAGAAGACGCCCCTGCCCCTTTGGGCTGGGCTGCCTTCTGTTTCCAGTTGGGCCAGGTGGGCCAGAGGTAAGGGGCTCTCTTCTTCTTCTTTTTCTTCTTATTTTTTCCGTTTTTATTTGTTTTGCTCTGAAAAAATACCCAGAGCATTTTTATAAAATCCCCAAATATTTTATTTGGGCTTATGTGACCTACACCTAGTCACTCCCACTATTTGAGAATTTTTTAAATTCAAAACATTCGAATTTCAATTCAAATATGAATATGATTTAATTTACAAGCTCCTGTTTGACTTTTTGAAAATTCCTTGGGGATGAGGTTGGACCCACAACACATGAAATGTGATCATGCCCATTTATAGAGATTTTTAAAATCATGAGAAGATTTTTGGAAAAATATTTTTCTCTGGCCATTTATTTAAATTCTTTTTGAGGCTTTTCCAAATCCCCAATTATTAAAGAAGGAAAATTTAAACATGGTTCCTTATTTCTAGAAATCAAAAGCACATACAAAACTAGGGTTGTGACAACTCGCCCCACTCAAAAGAATCTCGTCCCGAGATTCAGAAGTCGTCGGGAAGAGGGTGGGGTAATCGACTCGAATACGATCTTCTCGTTCCCAGGTGGCTTCCTTCTCAGAATGGTTGGACCACTGCACTTCGAGGAACTTGATCTTCTGACGTCGGGTGGTACGCTCAGCTTCATCGAGGATACGGACATGATACTCTCGATATGACAGGTTTTCTTGGAGATCAAGCATTTCGTGGTCTACTTCACGGATGGGGTCCTTGAAGCAACGCATGAGTTCAGATAGGTGGAAGACATCGTGAACCTGAGAAAGATGCGGGGGTATTTAAGTTTGGTAGGCAACTTCTCCATGTTTAGCTAGAATGCGAAAGGGACCTATGTAACGTGGGGCCAATTTTCCTTTGATACCGAAGCGATGGGTTCCCTTTAGAGGAGTAACCCGGAGGTAAGCCTTCTCGTCCAGCTCGTAGCTTTCTGGACTATGATAACGATCATTGTAGATTTTCTGACGAGACTGGGCTGTTTTCAATTGCTCACGAACAATGCGAACCTTCTCTTCTGCTTCCAGGATCATATCCGGTCCAAAGAATTGTCTTCCACCGGCTTCTGACGAGTTCAATGGTGTTCGACATTTTCGGCCATAGAGAAATTCAAAAGGTGCCATGCCCAGACTAGATTGGAAACTTAACAGGATGCAAAAGGCATCAATCAATAACAGTTTCAACAAAATAACAGTTTCAGCAAGTTTTTACAGCAGCAGTGCAATTAACGGTCTGATGCCCTGTTCATCACCCAATAACACAATCAAAAAGACCTCAAACGGAAAAACTTCCTACATACGAACGCTAGAGCACGCAAAACTGAGCAACTTTCGTTTTGGGGGCACGTTCCTCGGAGCTACTGATTACTCGCAATCTACCGTGAAAAATTGAATCAGCAGCAGTTTTTTTACAGGACTTAGAAAAAAAATAAAAAGACAGAGAAAAAGGAAGAAAACGGGGCCTCACCCTACTGGGCTTGGCCCATCTGGCCTGGGCAGCGGCCTGGCGGATCTGGAGGGAGGTGGGCCTTGGCGCCTGGTGGGCCACGCAGACATGGCCGGCCCACGTCGGTTGTCCAGCGCTGGAGGGAGGCGGCTGGCTCCCGTCGTCTCCTGGACGCGGCGGCGCGAGCTCGCCGGCCGGCGGCGGCCACGCTCTCGGCGAGGGACGATGAGGAGGGGGTCCGAGGAGGGTGAGGCCGGCTGGGGCGAGGGGCGGCGTCCGGAGGCGGCATGGCGCGGTGAGGTGGCGGCGCAAGCTCCTCAGCTCGGGTGGCCACTGCCATGGCGCGTCGCGGCGCGACGCCGGCGTTAGGCGGCGCGGCCTGCGCAGAGGAGGGTCAAGGAGGTGAGGGGATGGAGGAGAAGAGGAGAGCGCGCTGCAGCGGCTCACCGCAGCGGCACGGCTGCCGGCTACCGGAGGCGGCGGCGGTTCCACGGGAGAGCTCGGACGGAGGCGCGGCCCAGATCGGGCCCTGGCGGCGGAGGAGCGGACCCGCGGGGCCCGAAAATCTAGAGGATGGAGGTGGGAGAAGGTGGAGGCAACGTGGCAGCCTCCAGGCCCTCCGATCTACGATTCGATGGCTGTGGTGCACCCAGATCTAGGGTTTTGGGATAGAGAGGGGCTAGGGGGCTGATCTGGATATTTTTCAGGGGGGTGGCTGCGAATATTCCATGGGGGAAACCCTAGAAGGCCTAGGGGAGTGTGGTGGTCTTTATATAGGCAGGTTGGCTGGCCAGTTGACGCAAACGCCCTCGGTACCTCTCTCGCGCGTCCGACGATCCCATTCGTGACCGCCGAGACTCCATACGGACTCCGATTCCGACGAAATCTCGAACCACGCGCTCAGCGCGTCGAGCCCGTCGATCGTACCTCAATGCGGTGACATTCTGACAACATTTTTTGGTGCCCCATAAATAATCCGTTTATTAAATAAACGGGGTTTTCATTCCGGTGGCGATGGCTGGACTTGTGCCGGTTGCGACGGTGCTCGGGTGAAATCCCGGTGCCGCAAAGTCGTGTGCCGTTGGGGAAAAGGGTCGGTCACGCATCCGATACGAGAATAAGGGGGAGAAATATTCACCGATTATTATTTCGGTGAAGCAAACACTGCAAATAACTCAGACAATCAAACAATTCACACCGAAAACAAAATTTTTAATTTTTGCAAAAACTGGGCTGTTACAAACACCAGAAGCCTGCAGGGTTGCTTCAGCCACTTGAGATTCCGGAGTGGAAATGGGATCATATAGAGATGGATTTCATCACAGGCTTCCCCTTGTCGCAGAAGAAGAACAATGCCATCTTTGTTGTCATTGACAATCTTTCCAAAGTTGCCCACTTCTTTCCAGTGAAGGACTCCATTTCAGCAGCTCAGTTGGCGGATTTGTACACCGCAAGAGTTGTATCTTTGCATGGCATTCCCAAGAAGATCAGTTCCGATAGAGGCAGCCTTTTCACCTCTAAGTTTTGGCAGGCCTTTCAAAAGGCAATTGGTACGACATTCCTCGAGGACATGCTTCGGGCATGTGTCATCTCGTTTGGCATGAAGTGGGAAGAGTGCTTGCCGTATGCAGAGTTCTCTTACAACAACAGCTATCAGGCAAGTCTACAGGCAGCGCCGTTTGAAGTCTTGTATGGCCGCAAATGCAGGACACCTCTGAACTGGTCCGAGACAGGTGAGAGGCAGCTGTTCGGTCCAGATGTGATCCAAGAGGCAGAGGACAGAGTGAATATTGTCCGAGAGCACCTAAAGGCAGCACAGTCTAGGAAGAAGGCCTATTATGACAAAAGGCACCGTGGTGTAGCGTTTCAGGTTGGTGATTGGGCGTACCTGAGAGTGTCTCCATTGAGGGGAACTCACCGCTTTGGCATCAAGGGAAAGCTCGCTCCAAGATTTGTCGGCCCTTTCCGCATCCTTGAGACTAGAGGACCTCTTGCCTTTCGGCTCGAGCTCCCAGAGAGTCTGTCCATGGTGCATGACGTGTTCCATGTGTCCCAGCTAAAGCAGTGCTTCAAGCAGCCAGAGCTGGCTGTTGACTTGGGCGAGATACAGCTGAGTGCGGACCTTTCCTACTCAGAGTGTCCAGCCCGTGTTCTTGAGACGTCCGAGCGCAAGACTCGCAACAAGACCGTCAAGTTCATGAAAGTTCAGTGGGCACATCATTCGGAGAAGGAAGCAACGTGGGAGCGTGAAGATCATCTCCGTTCTGAGTATCCTAAGATGTTTCAGGCTTAGATCTCGGGACGAGATCCTGTGTTGGTGGGGGAGTGCTGTAACAGCCCATGTGCAATAAATAAAAATCACCATCAGATTGTACTTTGTCTGTTGACTTTGTAACTTGGCATGATGCTAAACATTATAATTTCATGTGGTGATTTAAATTTGCATTGGGATTGGAGCCCATTTGGGTTGTTTGAGTTTGCATCCAAGATGGTTCAAGAAGGGTGTTTGAAGATTTTTCATTGTTGCATGCATGCTCTCCTTGACCCCAAACTTGGCATAGCCAATTCCTTGCCCCTCCCAGGCTTTTTAAAAGCCTTGCTCCATTTTTCGCAACTCTAAAAATTTGGGCCACAGTTCAATGTGATTTGAATTTTCAAAAGTGCCCCACATTTTAGTTGCTCCAAAATTGGTCACACCAATTTTAGAAAATGGGGAATATTCCAAGGTTTCCAAAACATATTTTTATATGTTTTTCTCTTTTGTGAATTGGCCACAAAAACTCTTGGGATTTTCTGTTATTTTCTTAATGGAAAAACCTTCTTTTCTTCTTTTTCTCGGGAGGCAGTCCAGCAGGCCAGCCCATCTGGGCCACCCCTTGCCCGCAGCCCATCTGGACCTCCGCCAGCGAAGCGGTACGCAGGACGCACCCTGGCCGTCCAATCAAGATCCGAGGGAGGGGACGCGTCGCCTATCCAGCGTGGAGAGGTCCCCTCCCCCTCTCCTCTCACAGCCGATGCCGGCATCGACGTCGAGGCCCGCCGACGTGGCCAGAGGGCCTGCCCTCTATAAGAGCCGCGCCCCGGAGCCGCAGGAGCCCCCTAGGGTTCCATTCCTCCAGCTGTTCTTCCTCGCCGCCGCCGGGTTCGTCTTCTGTTCCCTCCCCTGTTCCGCCATGGCCGCCGGCCAATTTCTTCAATTGTGCCGCCGTTAATCCATGTCGTCGAACCCGCCTTCGCGCTCGCCTTCCTGCAGCCCTTCCTGACCGATCCCCGTCGCCGCTGTGGTTGCAGGAGCCCCGCCGCGGTCCCGCGACGACGGCCTCCGCCACGGTCGCGTCTTCTCCCTCGTCGCCGTCGTCTCCTTCCTCGTCGACTCGCGCCTCGAGCACGACCGCAGCACCCCCTAGGTGAGCCTCGGAGTGCCCCGAGTCGCGTAGCTCGTCTAGACCGTGTCGCAGCGTAGCCCGTAGTCTGTCCCCGTCGGTAGTCACCGTTGTGAGCGCCCCGTGCACTCCGTGCCCATGGAGCTGCTCGGGAGTGCTTTCGCCCGCCGTGGCCGCGTCCAGAGCACGCATATGGCTGCAAAGGTGCCGCCTTGGCCACCACAGCAGCTGCGGCGCATCTCTGCTGAAGAGCTGCAGGTGCAGTCCATGGCGCCGCCGTGTTCAGGTGTCCCTCGCATCGCCGTCTCTGAGTTAGAGGCCGGATCCGTGGTGCGTTTGCGTAGAGGGATGTCCCAGCTACAAGCAGAACACCGGAGTTCGGCCGGAGACGAGCGGTACACCACGCTAGGCTCACCGTAAGTTCGCCGGTACGTCGCGTCTGTCTGCATCTTCTGAACCTGCCGCCGCACCTCTGAATCTTTGGAGATTCCGGCGAGCAGAGAGGTTGAGGGTGGCCGTGCCTTGCATCCGGGCGTAGAGGAGAGTGCCCTCTCGAGCTTCCCCATGGCAGTTCGCGAGGAGGTGGCCGGAGCGCAAGGTGAGCTTCGCCGCCAGTCGTCACCGGCTCGGGTTTAGTCGAGCCCCGTGTTTCTTCAGAGACGCCTGAGTTTCAGAGAAGGGGCTGTCGCCCTCGGCCTGGAGGAGTAGGAAGGCCGTGGGCTTGGCCCCTTTTTCCTTTTGTTTTGTTTTTTTCCCTTTTCTGTCTCAGCCGAGCTGGGCCGTGGAGAAGAGAGGGAGAGATGGGCCCTGGCGCCCGAGGCAGCCCATGTGTCCTGTGCCTTTTTCTTTTTCCTTTTTGTTTCTTTTTCTTTTCTGTTTAATTCAAATTTGAATTTGATTGCAAATTCAAATCTGATTTGAACTTCCTTATCAATTTGGGGCATCCCTTATATGGTTTTGGGGTAGTTAGACCCACTGATCTCAATGGTGAGGTCAATTTTGCACCTTGCCCCCTGTATTTTTTGGAGTGTGGTAATTTTTCAATTAAGCCCTCCATTTTCTTTGTTTTTGCCAAGTGTTGCCCAAATCCAAATATGGCCATGCCATATATGTTTTTAGGGTAGTTTATCCCAAGGAATTGCATGGTGATAATGGTTTTCCCATTTGACCCTTTTTCACAATGCATCTATTGCGACTGTGCACTCAGGTCCCAAGTTCCTATCCACGTCTTCTTCAAATCTTTGCATCTTTGAAAACCAGCCCCTATACATATTGTCATATGCAATGTGGCTGGGTTCCTTCTTTTGTTGCACCTTTCCGATGTCAAGTTCTTCGACATCTCTCCGTCTCCGGCATCGATATTTTATTTTCACGTTGTAATTATTCCTGTTAACTGCATTGTTGATCATGTCATGTTGCCATGTTACTTACACCAAATTAAGGCTAAGACCAAAGCCATTTTCCGTAAATAAATTGCATATGAAGTTGTTGACGTGTCGTCCCCACCTTCATATAAATCTGACTAGATAGGGTCACCACATGTCGATTAAATTTGATCATACCATCTTTGCCTATGCATTGCACCGATTGCTTACTTGTGTGCTTTTCCTTGCCGGTACTTTACGTTAGCACCTGAGACTGCCGAGGAGATTTACGTGGAGATTTCCGACACCGAGCCCGAGGACCCTGCTACGTCTGCTTCGACGACCGATTACCCAGGAAAGGGGAAGATTTATACCATTACTTGATACCTTTCTGCCTACCTGCCTAGCTGTAGTCTAGAACGTTTGTTTGATCCTATCCACTCTGCTTACGCCACATTCAAAACCAAACAGCCATGATCCCCACATCCCAGCAAACCTTTGTATTGCTAAGTTACTGCTGCTCAGGCATTGCTTAGTATGAGTAGGAAAACTTGCTTCTTACCCTATGCTATGGTTGGGATATCATGTTATTAAAGAAGTTGGTTGATATTTAATATTATTATGATGTTAAATTATACTTGACGAAAGATGGGAGACCAGGCTGTTCCCGCCAGGTGTTTTGTTCCATTTGAGTCACCTAGGTCCCGAGTTTCGGGTATTGTGTTTCTTGACGAGCGTGCCTAATCGTGTGTGGGATTCTATGGGGTCCCCTTGTCTTACCTGCCTAACTTCATACGATTCTAGTGGTGGCCAGAGCTGATTTACTATTTGCAAACGTGTGTGTGCTTTGTTGGTACCCCAGCAGTTTTCGAAACAACCCGGACCAGCGGAGACATGGTTTCTCTTGTTAGTCCACCCCAGGGAGCTAGGGGGTTGTCCACATCTTTTTGGGCAACTAACCCGACCTCATCTAGACGGTAGAGGCCGATTCGAGAGCGCGACCGGCTTTTGAGTTGGGTGGCGACTCACCGGGGGCCACCCGGAATTGTGCGTTGTTAATTAGAGGGACTCTGACGTTCCGGAGTTTCAGGAGTTTACCTAGCCAAGTGGAAACCAGGCGTACACGCGAAGCCTATGATGGGCAGTTGGTACACCCCTGCAGGGTTAACTCTTTTCGGAAAGCCGTGTCCGCCGTTATGGACGACTTGAGACCTACTCCTTGTTCATAGAATAACATCAATTGAATCATAATTAAAACTTGCCTACCGTGTGAGTATCTTGGTTGCTTTTCTTCGTCCAGGGGGACCGAGAGAAGATCCAGGTTTTGTTATGTTTGACGTCAGTAGGTGGATAGCAGACTTATGACGCGACGTCATGTGCATTCTTGGATCTTAACCCTACTCTAATAGAACGATCGCCACCTTATATGCTAGTGCGGCTGCAACCTTTACCTTTACCTTGTCTTACCGTAGGGAGTTAGTTATCCTGTAATGATATAATCTCACCCCTATTTTCCTTTCGTGCTTTACTGTTTTTCCTGATCGGCCGCTGCAGTGGACTACTACCTTGACCCGAGCACCGGACGATACTTCGTGGGGGTGCCCCCGGAGGATGACGATGAGGATGACTTCGTTCAGTAGATCCTACAGTTGGGCTTCGACGATCTGTGGGTGGACTCTTTATGTGCAGCCCTCTCTAGGGCAATTTGGCTTTTGACCGTACTCGGTCGTGATTGTCTTCCGCTTGTTGCATGATGTACTGTTGGGTCCACGGACCTCTGAGATGATGTAATAAATATCCAGTGGCTATGTATGCCCTGGACTCTATATATTTTATGTCTTAGCATAAAGTTCATTGTTCATATACCTGTTGTCGAGAATCCGGCAGCGACACGAGTGCGAGTGTCGTGAGCCGGTGGCCTTTTATGCGCTACTAACTTGAGCGGGACGCGAAAGCGACTAACTCAAGTTAGCACCGCATCGGGGGCCTTACACTCAAGCAACCCGCGGCCAGCTTAATCGTGCCCATGGTCGTGGGAATGATCCGGAGGAAGGCAATCTTCCACCCCCACCCACGATGGCTCAGGTTCTGATGGAGGTTGAGATGAACCGCCGAGACTCTCACCAGTTGCTAGAGGTCATTGCCCGCAACACCACTCAGCAACGCAACGAGTTGGTGTCTTTGAATGACTTCATCCGGCTTCATCCTCCGATTTTCAGCTACTCCACCGAGCCCCTTGACGCCGTTGACTGGCTACGCAGCATCGAAAGGAAGCTCCAGGCAGGCCATGTTGCAGATGGTGACAGGGTCAGCTATGCCACTTACCACCTCGAGGGTGCAGCTAGCTCTTGGTGGGAGAATTTCCTGAACATGCGTCCCGCTAGACCGCCCACAACTTGGGATGAGTTCTGCACTTCATTCCGTGAGCACCACATTCCAAAGGGTCTTATGGACCACAAGCGTGAGGAGTTCTGCAACCTCACCCAAGGAAGAAGGACTGTTGACGAGTTTAGTAGTGATTTCAACCGACTTGCTCGTTATGCTACTGAAGAGGTCTCCACCGACGCCAAGAAGCAATAGAGGTTCCGCAAGGGACTCAATTCAAGACTCCGTCGTGAGCTGAACCTGCATGACTTCGCCACCTTCCAGGTCCTTGTCAACAAGGCCATCAAGGCGGAGGACATGAACACCCCCAATGATTTCCGCAAGCACCCTAGAGATGATGGTTCATCCAGCTCAGGCTCTCAGAAGCGCAAGATCTGGGTCCCCAACAGCAAGTTTCACCAGAACAACCCACCGAGGCCATCCTATGTGGCGCCTCGTCCACCAGCTTCGTTCCACCCCTCTTGTAAGAGCAAAGTTATGCCCTCGTGAGTTTTGGATATTGTTGGTCAAAACAGTAGAGGTTTTCTAGTCTGAAACAGATGGTTAGGTTCCTGAAGTTATAGGTTGGTGATAAAGCTTCAACGAAGATTTACTCATTTATCGAAGCATATCCTCTGGAGTGAAGCTCATGACGGATGTTGACCCCTAAAAAGATAAGGAATCCTGAAGCACGTCTCATCGAAGAAGATGACCAAGATGGCGCAAGACTTAGTCGTTTTTGCGTAGTTCTTTTTCACTTCTTTGTGTCGTAGGAAAAATCGTACTATCAAGAGGGGTTTAGTAAATGTACTCCGAAGGTTTTGATGAAAAGACTCAGATCAAATCCAAACAAGTGAGAAACGAGAGTTGAAGAAAATCTCATGTGCACTAGGTAATGCTTCACCAGCGAAGACTTAGTTCTTTCGGCTCCTGAAGCAGAACCAAGTCTGTGAGTCAGCTTTACTTGGACCGCAAGTAAAGTTGCGCCTTTGATTGGAAATATGACCGTTGGGGACAGGTGTCAAGCTGTCACAACGGGCCACTTCAGTCTTTTCGCACCTAGGGATTGCCACCTATAAATACGCCACCCCCGCCCTCATTGGCGGGTGGCTGCTCCAAGATTGATTCCTTATAGAGGAGAGAGAGAGAGAGCAACCCCACCGAAGCAAACCAAAAACCAAACCACTGAAGCATAAGTCCTATTGATCTGAGTTGATTCATTATGACTTAGGAAGATGTTTGCTAGCCTTTTATCTTGGAGAACTGCAATTCTCCTAGATGGTTAGAGAGTTGTTCTTCAGAGAGCGAAGAGTTATTGTCGCCTCGAAGTCCAGTTTGTCAAAGGTTTCGGTGATTTCCTCAATAATCAACCACGAGTGAAGAACTGACCAAGCTCAAGGAGATTGGTGCAGTGGAGAAACGGACGGAGAGAGGTTACCTCCTGTGTTCAATCACAAGTCCCTCCAACCAGACGTAGCACTTTGCAGAGTGTGAACTGGTCGAACAAACATCGCCGAGTCAAGAGTTCGTTTTACTTTCCGCACTTACATTCAGTTTATCAATTGCTTCAGTGATATGCTTCAATGCAATTGATTCGATGCTTTCGATTCGCTATGTTATGCTTCAATCATGTTCTACTTCAATGTTTACCTTCCTGTTGAATGTCTTCGGTCGCTGAGTTATGCTTCACTTCATAGTTTCATGCAAAATTTTGAAGTGATCATTCACCCCCTCCCCCTCTGATCACATACTTGATCTAACAATTGGTATCAGAGCTAGGCACTCTTTATTTGGATTAACCTCCTAGAGTGTTTTGCAAGTATGTCTTTCGCAGCCGTTCGATCTGGCAAACCTATTCCTATATTCAATGGGAAGGACTACTCTTACTGGAAGGACAAGATGAAGAGGAATATTATGGCTATCAATTCCACTGCATGGCAAGTTGTCCTACATGGTGTTACTGTTGCAGACAAGAATGCTATCACTCCTGAAGAAGCTCAACTGATTGATCTTGATTCTGTAGTCTGGGTGTTCATCACAAATCATTTGACTCCAGAAAAGTATCATGAAGTGAAGAATATTCCTTCGGCCAAAGGTGTCTGGGACTATCTTGAAAAGATTGGTGAAGGTGTTTCTACCCAGAGAGATGCCAGAATTGACACACTCCGAAGAAAATTCTATCGCTTCAAAAGACTCGAGGGTGAAAAAGTCCACTAGATTTACAGCAGACTCACAGCTCTTGCAAATGAGTTGATTTCCCTCGGTGCTGATGACATAACTCCTCACTCAGTTGTCAGAACTCTGCTTCGCTCGTTAGATGACTCATTTGATCACATTGTGCTGATGATAAAGGAAAGGACTGATTACATACGTCTTGTTGCTGCTGATGTTCTTGAGAGACTCACTACCTTTGAAATGGAAGAAGATGAGAAACGTGACATAAATGGTTCTCGAAGGAGATCTCATGCTTTGAAAGCAAAAGCTTCGCGTCATTCTTCACCCGAAGTCAGTTCTGCTTCAGGTGTCGAATCAGATGATCCCACAAGCATTGGAAAGGATTTAGCACTGATCATGAGACGCTTCAATCGCTTTCAGAGAAAAGGTTTTTCTTCACCCAAGAAAAGTTATCCTTCAAGAAGCTCAAGTCATTCTTCCCACCGTTCATCATCAAGAAGCTCTCCATCGAAGGACAACTGCTGCTATAAGTGCAAGAAACCAGGACACTACATTGCTGACTGCCCTCTGTGGGAAGCTGAGAACAAATCGAAGCATTCACTCAGAGACTCTTCATCGAAGCCTTACAGATCCTCCAGAAGTCATGAGTCAAAGAAACATGATTCCAGTTCAAGAAGAGAAAAGAAGAAAGATTCTGATGATGATAAGAGGAAGAAGTATCATAAGAAGCGTGAAGGTTCTTCATCGAAGACTCACTCGTCTCGTCGAAGCAGCTCTCACCGTGCCAAGGCCTATTTGGGAAAGGAGATGAACTCAGAAGTTGAAGCCTCTTGTTCCGAAGCTGAACAAGACTCAAGGTTTGCTTCAGGGTCCGAATCAGATGGTGTTGCTGGTTTGGCCTTTGCTTCGGCAGTTGCTTCAGTCAATGCTTCGAGCTCATTCTTCACCAACAGCAGTAGTGAAGATGAAACTCCTGCATATTGCTTCATGGCCAAGGCAAAGGTATCTTCATCCAAATCAAACTATGATACTTCTGATTATTCCTCATGTGAAAGTGACTCAAATATAAGCTATGCTAAACTTGCTAAAATTGCTTCAATCCAACAAGATGAACTTGATTCACTAAGCAAAACCATTAAGAAGTCAGAAACGTTGTTGATCGATGAGATTGAGAAGAGTCAAACTTTAACCAATGAGCATGCTGCTCTGAAGGAGAAGTTTGAAGAATTATCCTCTCGGCATGATCTTCTTTCAGTTGATTATGAGAAGCTCACCTATGAATTTCTTCAGAGGAAAATGGCTCTTGAAAAACTGACAGAGGTTCATGAAGAATTGGAAAATGTTAATCTCTCTCTCATGGCTCAACAAGGTTCTGAAGCAATTGATAAAACTGAATCACCTTGTTTGGATTTTTTGGAACGAAGCAAAACTGATTCCAAAGGGAAAGTTCCTATTGTTATTGATGATACTAATGCCTCCGATGAGGAAAATCCTGCTGTTACCGAGGAACTCCTCAGGTTGAAAAACTTATTTGAAACAGGCATGTTCAAAAGTGTGCAAGGACACCAATATCTCTGTGATATCCTGAGGAAGGCTCTCCTTCACAGGAATCCCAGGAATGAAGGTGTTGGCTTTGAAAGAAAGATAAATCCTGATGGCACATATTGGGAGCCTGAACAGTATCCTAAGACTGTTTGGGTTCTAGCGAAGGAGAAACCCATTGATATTGCTAACCTTTCAGGTTTCGACTGCAAAATGAACAAAGTCATTGTGGATGAATCACTTGATTCAGACTACAAACTCATGAAAGATGAACAGGGAAAAGTTACGGCTGAGTATGTAGGTACTCCACCAAAGAATGGATTTTACAAGAGGCAGATATGGGTGCAGAAAGCACTTGTGGAAAAATTGCCTGCTAACCATTCTATGCAGGGAAAGCCTTCGGTACCACCGAATCATTTCTACTCTCTTGAGACAAGAAATGATCCATTGGTAACCGAATCAAATGTTCCGCAGAAGCAATACTATCGTACTGGTCGCCATACGTATCGTCCTCATAATAATCATACTAAGATTGCATATGCTCATACTTATGCTAACCATTCGCAGAGGACTTACATTTATGGTGTGCTTGATGGTACACCGAAGCAATACACTCCTGTCCGATTTAATATTGCTTCGACCAGTGCTTCAACATCTTCTCAGTCACCTGCTCGTTTGTGGGTGGTTAAGAAGAACTAATTATTCTGCAGGGCTATGTCTCCGGTGGATCCGAATGGGTCATGGATAGTGGTTGTACAAATCATATGACCGGAGACAAGGAGTTATTCACCGAAGAAAAACTATCTCAATCTTCTCTGAAGTACATTACCTTCGGTGATAACAACAAAGGTAAAGTGTTAGGTTTGGGTAAGATTGCCATATCGAAGGATAAGCACATTGACAAGGTTATGCTAGTCCAATCTCTTGGATATAATCTTATGTCTATCTCAAAGTTATGCGATATGGGTATGCTTGTTCTGTTTTCTGCTTCGCGTTGTGTTGTCTTTTCACAGGATGACTACACGTTTGTCTTCGAGGGTTACCGAAAGGGAGATCTATACATTGTTGATTTTTTCTTCGGGCCCTGCTGTATCCACTTTCTTAATGGCAAAAGCTTCATCTGGATGGTTATGGCATCGAAGACTTGGTCATGCAGGGATGAGAAATCTTCATAACCTAGTGAAGAAGAATCATGTTATTGGTCTTACCGAAGTAAAATTCGATAAGGATCATCTCTGCAGTGCTTGCGAAGATGGTAAAATTACGAAGAAACATCATTCAGCAAAGACTATCATGACTACCACTCGTCCTCTTGAATTGCTTCATATGGATCTTTTTGGTCCTCAAAATTATGCAAGTCTGGGAGGAAACAAATATGGTCTAGTTATTGTTGATGACTTCTCTCGTTATACCTGGGTTTTCTTTTTGGATGACAAGAGCAAAGTGGTTGAAATCTTCAAGTCATTCGCTAAGAGAGCTCAAACCGAATATGAATTATCTCTGAAGCATATCCGAAGTGATAATGGAACTGAGTTCAAAAATACTCATATTGAAGATTTTCTTGATGATCATGGTTTTACGCATGAGTTCTCTGCTGCTTATACACCTCAACAGAATGGTGTAGTTGAAAGGAAGAATAGAACTCTTATTGAGATGGCCAGAACTATGCTTCCTGAATACAAGACTCCTATTAGGTTCTGGGCCGAAGCAATCAACACTGCATGTCACATCATCAACAAGGTTTACCTTCACAAATTCTTGAAGAAGACTTCACATGAACTTATCACCGGTAACAAACCAAATGTCTCATATCTTAGGGTATTTGGTGCTCCATGTTTTATTAGAGATATGAATCATAGCTCCAAATTTGCCCCTAAGGCACATGAAGGTTTTCTTTTAGGTTATGGCTCAAACTCTCACACTTACAGAGTCTATAATTCTCACTTTGGGAAAGTTATGGAAACTGTAAATGTAAGGTTTGATGAAACTAATGGCTCTCAAAAGGAGCATTTGCCTCATGATCTAGATGAACCTCCACTTGATGAAGTGATAAGGTCCATGGCTATTGGTGAGATTCGCCCTGTTGAAGCCAATCAACGTCAAGCTGTAAGGGATGATGATGGTCCAATGTGCCCACACATAGCCCGGGGCGCTGGAAATCAACATCCTGAAGCTAAGGATGAACAGGACGAAGAAGGTCAAGGGAACGAAGGAAATGCTGAAGCTGAACCCGAAGCTGATGCAGATCCTGAAGCAGAAGCTGAGCCTGAAGCAAATGATTCTGTGTTATCACGAGTTCGAAGAAGAGTTGATGTGGATTCGATCCTCGAAGATATCAATCTACCAGGTCGTCCCACTACTCGATCTCGCACTCGATTGGATAACTTCTGTGGAAACTTTTCCTTTGTCTCCATGCTAGAGCCTTCAAAATATGATGAAGCCATGAAGGACCCTGATTGGTTATTGGCTATGATGGAAGAACTTCACCAATTTGAAAGGAACAAGGTCTGGTCACTTGTTGAAAGGCCAGATCCCACGAAGCACAATGTTATTGGCACCAAGTGGATATTTCGCAACAAGCAAGATGAAGACGGTATTGTGGTAAGAAATAAGGCTAGATTGGTAGCACAAGGTTACACCCAAATCGAAGGCATTGACTTTGGTGAAACCTATGCTCCAGTAGCCCGTCTCGAATCCATTCGTGTCATGCTTGCTTTTGCTAAACACAAAAATATATTGCTATATCAAATGGATGTCAAGAGTGCTTTTCTTAATGGTGAAATAGAAGAAGTGTATGTTATGCAGCCTCCAGGTTTTGAAGACTCGAAGAATCCTGATATGGTGTACAGGCTTCACAAAGCTGTGTATGGACTGAAGCAAGCACCTCGTGCTTGGTATGAAACATTGAAGGATTTCCTCCTGAAGAAAGGCTTCAAACCAGGAACAACTGACCCCACTCTTTTCACTCGATCATATAACAATGATCTATTTGTGTGTCAGATTTATGTAGATGATATTATTTTTGGCTGTACTAACACTGAGATCAGCGAAGAATTTGCAAGGATGATGTCGAAGAAATATGAGATGTCTATGATGGGAGAGTTGAAGTTTTTTCTTGGACTTCAGATTCGACAACAGAAGAATGGCACCTTTATTTCACAAGAGAAATACTTGAAGGATTGCCTAAAGAAGTTTGATCTTGCTGAATGCAAGACCATTAGAACTCCGATGCCTACTAATGGTTTTCTTGATGCAGATGAGAAAGGGAAACCCTTCGATCAGAAAAAGTTTCGATCGATGATAGGTTCACTCTTATACTTATGTGCATCTAGACCTGACATCATGCTATCAGTTTGTATTTGTGCTCGGGCAAATCCGAAGGAATCGCATCATATAGCTGTGAAGCGAATTCTTCGATATCTAGCACATACTCCTTCTTTGGGACTTTGGTATCCCAAAGGTACTCAGTTTGATTTGATTGGATATTCTGATTCAGACTGGGCTGGTGATAGGGTTGACAGGAAATCTACCTCACGCACTTGTCATTTTCTTGGTAGATCTCTTGTGTGTTGGGCTTCAAAGAAACAGAACTGTGTCTCAATATCTACTACTGAAGCTGAATACATTGCTGCTGGCTCATGCTGCACTCAAATACTTTGGCTTAAGCAGACGCTGAAAGATTATGGTATATTTTTGAAGAAAGTCCCTCTGCTTTGTGACAATGAGAGTGCCATCAAGATTGCTCACAATCCTGTGCAACACTCTCGAACGAAGCATATTGATATTCGTCATCATTTTCTTCGAGATCATGTTCAGCGCGAAGACATTGAGATTAGCCATGTAAGAACTGAAGATCAATTGGCAGACATATTCACGAAGCCATTGGACGAGAAAAGGTTTTGTACATTGAGATGTGAGCTAAACATCTTAGACTCACACAATGTTCAGTAAGATCGAAACTTTTCACTGTATATATTCACCTTCGTTGTGTATTTATTTGTTTAGTTTCGCTTGAGTTTTTCTTCGTCCAAGTTTAGCTTCGGTTGCCATTTGCTTTCTAGTCTGTGTTTAGTTTGTTTTACTTATTCGTTTCTTTTGTCCCCTATGCTTATCACTTTTAGCTTCGTTGTTGTTCTTCGAAGTGATAAGTTTCGGACCCTACCCCTCCATTCTGTTTCGCTCCCAATCTTTTCTATCTTGAATATTAAGCACAATTGAAACGGAATGCAAATTGCTTCGAACATCATTGAGTTCCGAATCAAATGCTTCCAACTTTATCGAAGTTTTTGCTCTCGGTCAAGACTTATTCTTCGGCCGTTGAGTCCCCGTCTTCTCCGGGTCGTTGAGATTCGCTCGCGATACGCCACTTCATCTGAGCCGTTGAATCGGAAGAGTCAGTCGCTGTGAACCGTTCGATTTGATCTGGTAACTGCTCCAGGTCGGGCCTATTTAAGGCGTTTCCCGAGCGAAACGGTTCCCCCACATTCATTCTCTCCGACTTCTCCGTCTTCCACCTCGAGCATCCGCAGAGCTCTCGTCCCCGTCGTCGCCGTCGCCGCTTCACTGCTGGAACGCCGCCGCCGTGGACATTCCCTGTCGACCCAGAGCACTTCTCCGCACTCCGTCGCCGTAGCCGCCTTGCATCACCAAGTTAGGGTACGCACAGCCTCTTGGATCCAATAGTGTTCTCCGTGTTCTTCATCTAGGGTTTGGATCTGAGTATGTTAGGGTTTTGTTTTCTGTTTTTAGGGTTGTTTGATCCGTGCTGATTCTTGCTTCTTGGGAAAGCTATTCTTAGCATCAAAGCAATCCCATCTTCTCAGGTCAGTGGTTAAGATTCGTTTCATTCTCTGATTTGGCTTAGGTTAGGTCTTGTTTTCGAACTGGTTCTAGCCAAATTCATACAGAGAGTTGCATCCAAACTGAGATTGATCTGGGTTCCTGTCAAAATTGATTTGTTTTGGTCGAAACCTTTGCCTGTGCTTATTCATTCCCTCTCCTTGTTTCCCTCTTGTCTATACTTCTGATCACAGGATGTCTGACGAAGAGGCTGCTATGGGGAATGAGTCTCCAATTGTTGATGGGCTCGAAAATTATGCAGAGCCACCGAAGCAGAAGGGCAAAGGAGGCAAAACAAAGGAAGTGAATAATGCCCGAGGCATACCCGAAGAAATTCGCATCAAGATGGGCTATGACACTCCTCCAGAAGAAACAGATCACGATAGAAAGATTCGACTGCAAAAGATTCGTCGATATTGGGCTATCAGATGGTACAAGTTCAAAAGCATCCCAACTTGGAAGTGGGCAATGCAATTTGCATCCAGTCCACCGTATAGATACACCACCGCTATGTGCGCTCAGTACACTGCAGTCAACCGGAAGAAGTACTACCCGAAGCCTCCGGCTGTCCCGCACCCAAATTCACTCAAGACCCCGGATGATTATCCTGAAGAGCAAGAGAGGCTTGCTATTCTGGCTGAGAAGAAGAGAATTCAAGAAGAAAAGAAAGCAAAAGCTCTTGCTGCTGCAGGGCTTGATGATGCTGAACCATCGAAGCCTAAGAAGAGGCGAAAGCTTCGGAAGCTGAGTGATTCACCCCCTCCTGCTTCAGAAGAGAAGGCTGAACACGAAGCAGATGACGAAGCTGAAGCAGCTGCTCAGCTTGAAGACTCGATCGATGAAGATCCTGCTGACGAAGCAGATGATGAGTCAGAGCACTCACCCATCCCCCCAAGTCCTAAGAAGAAACTGATTAAGAAGCCACTGAAGAAGAAGGCTGGAGCGAAGCCGACTGCTCCTAAAGGTGTTAAGTTTCAAGAACCAACTGAACCTCCTGCTCCCAAAAGAAACATAGATTTGACGAACTTGGTGGTCAAGGCTCCCCTGTCCTCCAAGCCTCCCCGCCGTCCAGTTCCAACCGAGCAGAGGACCAAGGAACGACATGACCCGAAGGCAAAGCCTGTGGCTAAGCCTACTGCTGTGCCCGAAGCCAAAGCTCCTGAGCATTCCAAAGCTCCGAAGCCGAAGACAACTGTGGCTAAGCCTGGTCAGATTTATGCCCAGGTTGGCACAAAGAAGCTGTCAGAAGCTGAATTGCGGAAGAGAGACCGCATCGAAGCTGAACGTCTGCATGCCGAAGCTCAAGCCAAAGCTAAGGCTGAGAAAGAAGCCAAAGAAAAAGAGAAAGCTGATAGAGAAGCTGCTGAGCTGGAGAAGCAAAGAAAAGCGCTGGCTGAGTCTAACCAGCAAGCTGAAGCGAAGCGCAAGCTAGCTGAAGCTAAAGCACAAGAGGCTAAGGCTGCCGCCGAAGCCAAACAGCTTAGCGAAGCTGAAGCCAAACGCCAAGCTCAGTTGGATGTTCTTCGCACGAAGAAAGCTGAGAAAGCTGCAAGGGCCGCTCAAAAGGAAGCCGCTGTGGACATGGCACCGAAGGAAATTCCCCCGAAGCCAGTCGCAGCTCCTGTCCCCGAAGCCCATGTTGAAGCTGAGCATAGTGAACACAATTTTCCAGATGCTAGAGAAGGTGAACTATGGGACTGTTTAGGCCTGAACCAGGCATACTGCAAGCTTGCTGAAGCTGTAAATCCTCAAGCTGTGGACATTGGGGATATCTATATTTCTCCAAATCTTTCAGCCATGCTCGAAACTTTATACACTCAGCTGAGGGATTTGCATTCAAGGGACAGATCAGAAACTGCTAAGATTCTGAAATTCAAGAAGAAAGCAGATGATGAGTCTGATGAGGATTTCAAGAGCGAAGCCATTGCTGCTTCGAAAAAGATTGTTGTTGTTAATGAACAAACGAAGCAAAATATTCAAGTCTATCTTGGCAAGATTAAGTCTGCCATTGAAGAATGTTGCAAGACCCACAATGCTTCAGTCATGGCTCTTGACTCCAAGAAGCGCGAAGCCATGGTCAAGCAATTAGCTTCACCTCTTCCCCAGTTGCAACCAAGAAAGAGACGCCTTATTGCTGACACTGAAGAAGCTGATGAGGTGAGCTCTCATCCGGCCAAGAAGGCCTCTAGAAAGGCATCGTCCCCCTCGTTGCAAAATCATCAAGCTTGGCAAATCCTCTTCGAAGCCATCCGCCCCCGCAGTCGCTCCACCCCGTGCTCCAACTCCTCCTCCACCTCAACCCGCTCCTCAACCGTCTGCTCAAGACAACTTTGCGCCAGAACCTTCTCCACCACCTCAAAACATTCCTGAAAAGGATTACTCTTCAGCTCACTCTGCTGAGGAGTCTGAAGACAAAGAAGGCGAAGCCCAAGACCAAGCTGTTAATGCTGAAGCCAATGCAGATGCAGAAATCGAAGCTGAAGCCGAAGCAAATGAGTTGGCCATCATAACTCAACCGCAGAGGCGAATCACAGATGCACGAAGGCACTGCATTCCTGCTCAAGACACACAGTTGGACTCCATCTATCCAAGAGAGACTTTTCCCATATTCCTGGGAGAAGGATCTTCTTCAAGACACGGTCCTGAATTTGACATTGAAGTTCATCGCAAGAAGCTTCGATTCTTTGGCACCAGTCCATATGATTCACCAAGAACTGCTGATGATCTTCGATTTTGGACTGCTGAACAACAAATTCTTTACACGAAGCTTTACTTCCAGAAAGGTGTTCTGTTCAGACACAAGTACTTGGATATGCACAGCCTATCCTCTGCAACGTGCTTCCAAAACATCATGGAAACTATCGAAGCACAGAATTTGACTGGATTATTTGCTATGGAAACTCCATTCAACTCAGAGCTAGTGAAGCCATTCTATGCCACACTTTACGTCTCTGGAGCCCCAGATGATACTAGCACATGGATTCTTGAATGGATGATTCAAGGGAAAGTGTTCAAAATGCACTCAGATGAATTCATGGAAATAGTGAACATACCAAGGCACACAGGAGAACTTGCAAAGGTTCACATGCTACCTGATCCCACTGAAGCCGAATTTGCATCACTTTTAGGTCCCGAAGTCACTAGAGATCACATGCCAGAAAACATTCGCCCGAAGCATCTGGTGTTCATATCGAAGACTTGGCTTTATATCTTGTGAAACTCACTGATGCCTCTCAGTACTGAGAATGAAGAATCCAACATTCTATATCCTACTCGTCATGCTCTATTGAAGCTCACCCATGGACATGTGTTTGACTTCGAGGATTGTTTTCTTCGATACATGGTACAAGCTGCTGAATTGGTCAATCAACTGAAGCCATATGCTCCTTGGCTGCAAGCCATTTGCAACCATGGACTCAGCGAAGATTACACTGCGAAGCATCACCCGAAGCTGCTCTTCCCTCCAGTCCGAGATACCATGAATATCTTCAGGCGGCCAAATGATCCATTTGCAACATATGTTGGAGTCAGACAGCATGTCAATGAACGGAACATGTCGAAGCGTTTCCAGAAAGAAGTGTACCACTTTGAAGTTGCAATTCGAAACCAACAGCTGCTCGAAAACTTTATTGAAGGAAATCAACGCCAGATGCAACATCTGTCAGATGAGATTAATAGAGTTGGAAACATTGCCCTGAACAACAACCAGTACTTGAACATGTTGAAACGTCATTCTTGGAAAGGTTTACGGAAATTCAACTCAGTGAAGAAACTTGAAGCTGATCGGATTTTCAAAGAGTATCCACATCTTCAACGTTACTTCTCCAGAGATGATACGGTCGACCGCCCCAACCCCAAGATCCCTTCGCTGGACAAGATTGATGAAGTCTTATTCGTCAACCCTGCTGAACAGATTCGCCCCGATACCTTATCGGATGAAGACTCCCATACCTCGAAGCATGAAGATGATCCTCTCGACGACAACGACCTTGAACTGCTTCAAGCGCCGATGGACTTCGACGAGGAAGAATCACCTGCTTCGACCGAAGGCGATACTTCAGGGGATGCATCTTCTTCAGGCGAAGACAATGTGCAGGGTCCCAGGGTTGCAGCTGACGCGTAAATGCTCTCGTTCTACCTCTCAACCTTTTGTCCAATTCTTGACAAAAAGGGGGAGAAAGTAGCATCGATTGAGTTTAGATTCGCTGCGGGGTTTTGGGTTTTGATTCGATAACTTTTGCATGTGTTAAGTTACGACAAACATTCCACTCACTTCGATTGGGTTGTATCTTAACGTTTTACTTCGGCTGTGAACTGTTTCATCATATATGTTAATAACCCCGTGCTTGCAAGTTGCTTTTCTATATTTTATCTTGCAGGTGGTTATTATCCTTAAGTTCACAGGTCATTGGATGATTGCATATTCTTCAAGACAAATTATCTTTGTATGCAATTGATTCACTAAGATATCTGTTAGGCTTCCCATTGATGTTATTCTTCAACAAGCATTCACTTCGATTATAAAAAATCTTCGATGCTTGCATTCAGGGGGAGTCAAAAGCTTCATATCTTAGAGTTTGCTCTCAACTCAAATTCAAATTCCAAATCTTTTATCGATGCCTGTTTTGTCAACAATAGTCCAAAAAGGGGGAGATTGTAAGAGCAAAGTTATGCCCTCGTGAGTTTTGGATATTGTTGGTCAAAACAGTAGAGGAACTAACAAGTTTTCTAGTCTGAAACAGATGGTTAGGTTCCTGAAGTTATAGGTTGGTGATAAAACTTCAACGAAGATTTACTCATTTATCGAAGCATATCCTCTGGAGTGAAGCTCATCATGGATGTTGACCCCTAAAAAGATAAGGAATCCTGAAGCACGTCTCACCGAAGAAGATGACCAAGATGGCGCAAGACTTAGTCGTTTTTGCGTAGTTCTTTTTCACTTCTTTGAGTCGTAGGAAAAACCGTACTATCAAGAGGGGTTTAGTAAATGTACTCCGAAGGTTTTGATGAAAAGACTCAGATCAAATCCAAACAAGTGAGAAACCAGAGTTGAAGAAAATCTCATGTGCACTAGGTATTGCTTCACCAGCGAAGACTTAGTTCTTTCGGCTCCTGAAGCAGAACCAAGTCTGTGAGTCAGCTTTACTTGGACCGCAAGTAAAGTTGCGCCTTTGATTGGAAATATGACCGTTGGGGACAGGTGTCAAGCTGTCACAACGGGTCACTTCAGTCTTTTCGCACCTAGGGATTGCCACCTATGAATACGCCACCCCCGCCCTCAATGGCGGGTGGCTGCTCCAAGATTGATTCCTTACAGAGGAGAGAGAGAGAGCAACCCCACCGAAGCAAACCAAAAACCAAACCACTGAAGCATAAGTCCTATTGAACTGAGTTGATTCATTATGACTTAGGAAGATGTTTGCTAGCCTTTTTATCTTGGAGAACTACAATTCTCCTAGACGGTTAGAGAGTTGTTCTTCAGAGAGCGAAGAGTTATTGTCGCCTCGAAGTCCAGTTTGTCAAAGGTTTCGGTGATTTCCTCAATAATCAACCACGAGTGAAGAACTGACCAAGCTCAAGGAGATTGGTGCAGTGGAGAAACGGACGGAGAGAGGTTAGCTCCTGTGTTCAATCACAAGTCCCTCCAACCAGACGTAGCACTTTGCAGAGTGTGAACTGGTCGAACAAACATCGCCGAGTCAAGAGTTCGTTTTACTTTCCGCACTTACATTCAGTTTATCAATTGCTTCAGTGATATGCTTCAATGCAATTGATTCGATGCTTTTGATTCGCTATGTTATGCTTCAATCATGTTCTACTTCAATGTTTACCTTCCTGTTGAATGTCTTCCGTCGCTGAGTTATGCTTCACTTCATAGTTTCATGCAAAATTTTGAAGTGATCATTCACCCCCTCCCCCTCTGATCACATACTTGGTCTAACACCGCTCCACCGAACAACCCAGCTCCCCGCACTGTCTATGGAGCCTGCTACAAGTGTGGTCAGGCAGGCCACTACTCCCGCGAGTGTCCCCAGAACCAGATCCAGAATCAGAATGCTCCACCCCGTGCCAGAGGTAACAACAATGGTCGTGGCAAGCCACCCCCGAAGGTCTTCACCACCAAACCTGCTCCTCCTGCCAATCGTGGACGTGTGAACCAGATCTCAGCTCAAGAGACTGACGACACTTCTGGCGTCATTCTTGGTACGCTCCCAGTCAATTATGTTCCTACTTCCATTCTTTTCGACCCAGGAGCATCTCATTCATTCATGTCGGAAAGTTATGCACTTCTTCATGAGTTATCCTTTGTAGAAATGTCCACCCCAATGATAATTCAAACTCCAGGGTCAAGATGGCAAACTAGTAGAGTAAGTCATGGCAATCAAATTGCAATTGAGGGTTTAGTATTCCTTGCTTCACTCATAGCCCTCAAGTCTTCAGACATTGATGTCATCCTTGGTATGGATTGGTTATCAAGACAAAATGCTTTTCTTGATTGTAAAGCCAAGTCAGTTAGACTTACACATCCTTCAGGCCAGACAATAGATTATTCCTCACCAAGAACAAGAACCCAGATGCATTCTTTGAATGTGCTTCCCCTTCCCGACCTTGAAGATATTCCGGTGGTTCGTGACTTCCCGGATGTCTTTCCTGAAGAGCTGCCGGGCATGCCACCCGGCAGATGTGTAGACTTCATAGTGGATCTTATGTCAGGTACCGCACCAATTTCCAGACGCCCATACAAAATGGCCCCATGTGAGCTAGCTGGGCTTAAAATCCAACTTGAAGCTTTGTTGGGAACAGGCTTCATCCTCCCTAGCTCATCGCCATGGGGTTGCCCCGTTCTGTTCCTAATGAAGAAAGATGGAACAGAAAGGACGTGCGAAGATTATCGCCCGCTAAATCTAGCGACGATAAAGAACAAGTACCCACTGCCCAGGATCAATGATCTTTGTGATCAACTTGCTGGATCCTCTGTCTTCTCCAAGATGGATTTGAGATTAGGTTATCATCAAATCAATATCCGAAACGAGGACATTCCCAAAACGGCTTTCACTACTCGTTATGCTCTTTACGAGTACACCGTCATGTCCTTCGGTTTACCCAATGCCCCTGCCACTTTCTCGCGCATGATGAATTCGATCTTCAGGGAGTACTTGGATAAATTTGTTGTAGTTTATATCGATGACATTCTCATCTACTCGAAGAACGAAGAAGAACATGCCGAACATCTCAGGCTGGTATTAATGAAACTTTGAGAGCATCGCTTGTATGCTAAATTATCCAAGTGTGAAATTTGGCTACCAGAAGTGACCTACTTAGGACACGTGATTTCTGCAAAAGGCATTGTTGTCAATCCCGAGAGAGTTCAGGCCGTCCTTGACTGGACTCCACCTGAATCGGTTAAGCATGTTCGGAGTTTTCTTGGCTTAGCAAGCTATTGCCGCCGCTTCGTCGAGAACTTTTTTAAGTTGCAAAGCCTCTAACTGAACTCCTTAAGAAAGATAAGAAATTCCTATGGACTCCCAAGTGCGAGGAAAGCTTTCAAGAGCTAAAAAGAAGATTGATTTCTGCACCCGTACTTGCGCCTCCAGACACCAAAAAGGATTTCGAGATCTTTTGTGATGCCTCACGGAAAGGGTTAGTATGCATACTTATGCAAGATAGACATGTGGTAGCTTATGCTTCACGCCAGTTGCGTCCACATGAAGAGAAATATCCTACCCATGATCTTGAACTCGCTGCCGTAGTGCATGCCCTGACAACTTGGCGACATTACCTCCTTGGTAATCGTTGTGAGATCTATTCCGACCACCAAAGCCTCAAATATATATTCACCCAGCCATATCTTAATCTCAGGCAAAGACGCTGGATTGAGTTGATAAAAGATTACGACGTAGGAATTTCTCACACCCCAGGAAAATCCAATGTCATGGCTGATGCACTAAGTCGCAAGTCGTATTGTAACAACCTCATGTTACAACAGTGTCAACCACTTCTTCATGGGGAATTTCGAAAGCTCAATCTTGAGATTGTTCCTCATGGCTATCTTTCTACCTTGGTGGCGAAACCAACTCTTGAGGATCAAATCATAGTTGCCCAAAGGCGTGCACGAGGTGTTCGCCGGATGAAGGAGAACATTGCTAGCGGAGTTGCTAAATGTTTCTCCAGAGATAGTAAAGGAACGATATTCTTTGGAAATCGTTGGGTAGTACCTAAGAATAGGGAACTAAGGCAACTCATCCTCAAAGAAGCCCATGATACACCCCTCTCAATTCATCTCGGTAGCACAAAAATGTACCGAGATCTACGCCAGAGATTTTGGTGGACTAGGATGAAGACAGACATTGCTCGATTTGTTGCCGAATGTGATGTTTGTCGTCGCATTAAGGCAGAACATCAAAGACCCGCTGGAACTCTTCAACCTTTGCCTATTCCAGAGTGGAAATGGGACAAAGTCAGTATGGATTTCATCACTGGCTTTCCAAAAACCCAGAAAGGAAATGATGCCATCTTCGTTGTTGTGGATAGACTTTCCCAAGTTGCACACTTCCTGCCCGTTCGCGAGTCTATAACTGCTAGCCAGTTAGCGGACTTGTATGCCTCTTGAATTGTGTCTCTTCATGGTGTTCCTTTGGAAGTAAATTCTGATCGTGGTAGCCTTTTCACCTCTAGATTTTGGGGAAGCTTTCAGAATGCTATGGGAACTCATCTCTCCTTTAGTACAACTTTCCATCCTTAGTCTAGCGTTCAAGTCGAAAGGGTTAACCAAATTCTTGAAGACATGCTCAGAGCTTGTGTTATCTCTTTCGGGAAGAATTGGGAGAAGTCTCTGCCATTTTCCGAATTTTCTTATAACAATAGTTTCCAATCTAGTCTGAACATGGCTCCTTTTGAACTCCTATATGGACGAAGATGTCAAACACCCCTTAACTGGTCCGAAACCGGTGAAAGACAATTCTTTGGACCAGATATGATCATGGAAGCAGAAGAGCAAGTTCGCATTGTTCATGATCAATTGAAAGCAGCCCAGTCTCGTCAGAAAAGCTACTATGATGGTCATCATAGGCAAGAAAGCTACAATCTAGATGAGAAGGCTTACCTTCGGGTTACTCCTTTGAAGGGAACCCAACGCTTCGGTATCAAAGGAAAGTTGGCCCCACGTTACATTGAACCTTTCCGCATTCTCTCTAAACGTGGAGAAGTTGCCTACCAACTTGAACTACCCCCGCACCTTTCCTGAGTACATGATGTATTCCATATGTCACAACGCAGGCGTTGCTTCAAGGACCCCATCCGCGAAGTCGAACATGAAACGCTTGATCTCCAAGATAACCTTTCTTATCGAGAATACCCCGTTCTTATTCTTCATTTAGCAGAGTGTGTCACTCGTCGTCAGAAGATTAAGTTTCTTAAAGTGCAATGGTCACACCACTCTGAGAGAGAAGCCACGTGGGAAAGAGAAGACCGTCTCAGTGCCGAGTACCCCTCCTTCCTCCCGCAGACTTCTGAATCTCGGGACGAGAATATTTTGAGTGGGGGCGAGTTGTCAGAACCCTCTGTTAGGTATGTGCTAGGGTTATCATGAAACTTTGCATCATGTTAAATTTTTCAAAAGAAATTGAAATGGGAGAGAGAACACCCCCTAGATGAATTTAATTCAAATGGCCAGAATAAAAGTTGCTCCAAAAATTCCTTTTGAATTTTTGAAAAGTCTCATAAATGAGTGTGATCACATATCAAGTGATGTGGGACCAATCCCATGCTCAAGGCTTTTTCAAATATTCAAACAGGACCTTGTAAATAATCAAATACCCCTATTTGAATTTGAATTCAAATAAGTTGAATTTCAAAAATATTCAAAACTTGGGAATGACTAGCTACTGGTCATGTAAGTCCATATATAAATTTTGAGCATTTATAAAAATGCCTAGCTATTTTATTTAATGGGCAAAACAAATTACAGAAAAGAAATCAAGAAAGGAAAGATTAAACAGACAGAAAAATTAGAAAAGATTACCTCTCGCTCAGGGCGAGGCCTAGCAAGCCGGCCCAGCAGCCCTCCCCCCTGTCGTCTTCCTCCCCCGCGCCCCAAGCTGCTCGGTGGAAAGCCACCGAGCCAGCCGAGCACGTCGACGACGCCTTTGGCTCCACCTGCCCCTCCCGCGCCTTCTAGCCACGCCACGGAGACGCTGGAGACGCCGTGCTTCCATTCCCCCCCCCTCTAGAGGAGCTCTCGCTCTCTCTCTCGCCAAGCCCAACGACGCCCCGAGCGTGTAACGACCCAATTCACACAGAATTGAAGTCTCTATGCTCAAGTGCCAGTCCCTGGATCGAACTTGCTGGCACACACAGTATCATAGATGTATATCAATGTACAAGTGCATCATTATTACAACATATGATCCAGAGTAAAAAAATAACAACTTGCATAGCTCAAGGCTAGCTTATTCAATATAAATATAGCGGAAGAAAAAGCAAGTAACGTGGAGTCCCATCAACAGCCACATGCGAACATGCTGAGTGTAGACTCGCAACCCCTAAACGCACCTTACTAGTCGTCTGAAAAACCTTAAACACCAAAGTTTACATCCCGACAACAGGTCAGTACATCTGATTTGTGCGGCAAGTGACACGGAAAAGTTTATATAAAGGACCTACAACTACATGCAAGGTAAGTCAAAGGAAAGGCTTATGGTTTTGTTTTGCAGAAAGCCAATTTTCTCCTGAACTAAACTAGTCAAAGTTTTAAGTTGAATTATACCTGAAACACACAGCAACCCATGCTAATCTTTCCCACCAAAATTATTATTAATTGTTCATCTGTCAAGATCATTCATCAACAGTACTGAGTAGTTGCTCAAAGTTCGTCCGTAACCGTGGACACGGCTAATCATCATCAGTTTACACGCTCTGCAGAGGTTGTACACGTTCCCCACTGGACTCAATCCGAAGATTGAGACAAAGACTTTCTGAAGAGGTTGCCTCCACCCTTTGGTAGCCGGTACACCTAACACACATCTACATCAGCTAGCTACTAGGGCCAGGTTCCCCACATCTACTCGTGCTAAGCCAGAGCCCATATAGCCAGTGGTTGTACACGGAAGCTACTAGTAATATTGCCTGTCTGATCTTTTTGAGCGTGGACGGCGCCCACTACGTCAGAGGGTACTCGCCATGACGCACCCGGTTCACCACCAAAACAACCATTCGGGAAGCATTTAGCCCTGGTCCCTCCTTATCCATGGCATGAGCACCAGGATGCATTCCCTGCCCGTCCAGAGGTGATTTCTATTTATTAAGAAGTTGCTACGCAAATTATTAAATAGCTCACATGCACTCCATGAAATCTCACAACCCAAACCACGTCTACAAAGAAGAGCAATAAAGTAACAACACGGGCTAGGTTGATCTACAAAAACAAGTCAAGTCATGTGGCTATCCTAACTGGTTTGCAGCAACAGTAAGTAAACTACCTATCATGCAATAGGGTGATATTCCTTAACATAATGCATATAGAAAATATAGGTATGAGTATGTTCAAAGCATCACTTGCCTTCTTTCTGGTCCTGATGGTCACAATCCTCACAAAACGAGGCGGCACACTCCGGACAATCTATATGAGCAAACATAGCACCAAGCAACATATATCCAATACAATTATGCACACACAGTAATAAACATTCAAAGAACAGTAGCAAAACTTTCCTAATAGTAGCTAAACTTAAAGTACTTGTCAGAATAAAACCAACGCAAAAAGAAACGGCGCAAACGGGTGCACCGTTATAAAGTTATGGCTGCTGGAAGTTCAAATTTGGATCTGCTTGGGATTCAAATTTGAAAACTTCAAACTTCTGTAAAATTTGGTCTACTGGCTAGGAAATTTCACCACGGTCGCAACTGAATCACTCGATTCCGAGTTACGGTTAAAAAGTACTCGCAAAAACGGAACCGCGCGAAAACGGGGTCTAATCTGCAAACAGGGGCCTATCCGTTAATAAAATAACTTAAAAAACGCGATCGGCTCCATGGCGAAAAAAAAAACGGATCTAGCCGGCGGCTGCAACGGCAACCGGTGGCGGCCAGCGCGCGGCCGGCGCGGCGGACGGGGCGGCGAGGCGGCGACGTACCGGAGCGGCGGCGGCGGCGATCCGGCGGCTGGCGGGTCGGGCGGCGCGGGTACGGGCGGCGTGGCGGATCGGGTCTGGAAACCCTAATCCCCGCGGGTTTTATAACCCGATCCGCAAAACTTTTTTTTAATCCGAATTAAACTCTAATTCGGTTTGTGAAAAAAAAACAGAACGGTCCGTTAGGCCCAAAATAGTTTTAGAAAAATCACGGAAAATTATTTTTAAATTCCGTCTTCGCGAATATTTTTAAAATAATGAAACTAAATTTTTGGCTTTACGAAAATATTAAATAAAAATAAAAACTTTGCAACTTATTTTGAAATATTTTTAAATACTTTTCTGGCATTTTAAAAATACTGAAAAACCCAAAAATTGATTTTAAAACTTTTTCGAAGCATAAATAAATTCCCAAAATATTTTTAGAAAATATTTATAACCCCAAAGTAAATTTAAAAAGTCTCCCAAAAATATTTTAAACTATTTTCCAACAAAATAAAAATGGGGATAAGTCCTTTTATATCCTCTCCAGCGAACTGCCATGTGTTGAAAAATGTTTAAAAATATTTTAAAACTCCAGAAAAATGCGGAAGCAGCATGAGATGCATATGATGATCTATTAACATCCGAATTTAGAAAATTGGGATGTTACAAACCTACCCCCCTTAAGATGAATCTCGTCCTTGAGATTCGGGCTGGCTAGCAAAGAGATGCGGGTGGTCTTGCTTCAGATCTTCTTCACGCTCGCAAGTTGCTTCCTCTTCGGTATGATGATCCCACTAAACCTTGCATAGCCTGATCGTCTTGGTGCGGGTAACTCTTTCTGCAGTCTCCAGACTCTTCACAGGTTTCTCCTCATAAGACAAGTCACTCTCCAACTGAATCGCCTCAAGTGGCACTGTATCTCTCAAAGGAATATATTCCATCTCTGCATGACACTTCTTCAGCTAGGATACGTGAAACACATCATGAACTCTTGACAAAGCTTCTGGCAACTCCAACTGATAAGCTACCTCTCCTCTGCGCTCCAAGATCTTGTAAGGCCCCATAAAACGTGGTGCTAACTTGCCCTTGATTCCAAACCTCTTGATTCCGCGAATTTGTGAAACTCTGAGATACGCACGGTCCCGAACTTCATAGGTTACATCCTTGCGCTTCGCATCTGCATAACTCTTCTTCCTGGACTGTGCTATCTTCAGTCTATCACGGATCAACTTGACTTTCTCTTCAGCATCTCTGATCAGGTCTGGTCCAAACAACTGACGTTCTCCTACCTCATCCCACATCAACGGAGTCCTGCACTTCCTGCCATACAGTAACTCGAATGGTGCCATCTGAAGACTTGCCTGGTAACTGTTGTTTTATGAGAACTCAGCATACGGTAAGTTGTCATCCCAACTCGAACCATAATCCAACGCACAATCCCTCAACATATCCTCCAAGATCTGATTGACTCTCTCGGTCTGCCCGTCTGTCTGAGGATGGAACGATGTACTGAACTCCAGCCTAGTGCCCAAGGTCTCATGCAACTGATGCCAAAACTTCGAAGTAAACTGAGTACCTCTATCAGACACAACCTTGCTTGGAACTCCATGCAAACACATGATCCTGGACATATAAATCTTGGCTAGCTTGGCACTGTTATAAGTTGTCTTCACTGGAAAGAAGTGAGCAACCTTGGTCAAACGATCAACAATCACCCAAATAGAATCATATCCTGACCGGGTCCTGGGTAAACCAGTAATAAAGTCCATACCTATCTGATCCCACTTCCAATCTGGTATAGGAAAAGGCTGCAACAGTCCTGCTGGCTTCTGATGCTCATCCTTGACTCTCTGGCAAACATCACACAAAGCAATATACCGGGCTATCTCTCGCTTCAGGCTAGGCCACCAAAATCTCTCCCTCAAATCCAAATACATCTTGGTATTCCCGAGATGAATAGAATAAGGTGAATCATGTGCCTCCTAAAGAATCAACTTCCTGATCTCTGCATCTTGCGGTACACAAATGCGCTTCTCAAACCAAATGGCTCCATGCTCATCCTCACGGAAACCCTCTGCTTTTCCCTTGGTCATATTCACCTTTATCTCATCAATTTCTGCATCACTCTTCTGAGCTTCTTTGATTCTTTCCAACAGATTTGGCTTCACTTCCAATGTTGCCACATATCCCTTAGGAACTATCTCCAACCTGAGATTCTTGAACTGCTCACATAACTCACGTGGCATATCCTCAACATTAGCAACATTGATATGACTCTTACGGCTCAATGCATCAGCAACCACATTCGCTTTACCAGGATGATACTGTACATTCAAATCATAATCCTTAATAAGCTCCAGCCATCTACTCTGCCTGAGATTCAACTCCTTCTGAGTAAAGATATACTTCAGACTCTTATGATCAGTAAAAACATCACAATGATTACCAACAAGATATTGCCTCCATGTTTTCAATGCATGAACAACTGCAGCTAACTCGAAATCATGTGTAGGATAATTCTGCTCATGGTTCTTAAGCTGACGTGAAGCATAAGCAACAACTCTACCCCCTTGCATCAAAACACAACCAAGTCCTCGACGAGATGCATCACAATATACTTGGAAATCCTTATGTATATCAGGCAAACATAAAACAGGTGCAGTTACTAACCGTTTCTTCAACTCCTGAAAGCTAGTTTCACATGCCTCACTCCAAACAAACTTATTCTCTTTCTTCAACAGCTCAGTCATTGGTTTTGCAAGCTTGGAGAAATTCTCAATGAACCTCCTATAATATCCTGCAAGACCCAAGAAACTGCGAATGTCTCCAACTGTCGCGGGTGTCTCCCATTCTGTAACTGTTGAAACCTTGGATGGGTCCACAGCTACTCCTTCTCCTGACACAACATGTCCAAGGAATCCTACCTCCTTCAACCAAAACTCGCACTTGCTGAACTTGGCATACAACTTGTGCTCCCTGAGCTTCTCCAATACCAAACGCAAATGTGCCTCATGCTCTTGCTCATTCTTGGAATACACCCATATATCATCAATGAATACCACAATGAATTTATCCAAGAACTCCATAAACACCTTGTTCATCATATTCATGAAGTATGCATGAGCATTAGTCAATCCAAATGACATAACGGTATACTCATACAACCCATACCTTGTAGTAAAAGCAGTCTTCGGAGTATCCTTCTCCCGAATCTTCACTTGATGATAACAAGAATGAAGATCAATCTTAGAGAATACACAAGCTCCCTCCAATTGGTCAAATAGATCATTAATCACAGGTAAAGGATACTTGTTCTTGATAGTAACATCATTCAGAGAACGGTAATCCACACACATCCTCTAGGTTCCATCCTTCTTCTGAACAAACAACACTGGAGATCCCAAGGCGACGAGCTTGGGCGAATGAACCCCTTTGCCTACAACTCTCTGATCTGTTCCGTCAATTCTGCGAGTTCATTAGCGGGCATCCTATACGATCTCTTAGCAATAGGCCCAGTGCCTGGTATTAAATCAATAAGGAACTCAATCTCCCTATCTGGCGGCATACCTGGCAACTCCTCCGGAAACACATCCGGATAATCCCTCAGAACACGCACATCATCCAGGCTACCCCCCTTAAGATAATTCACCTGAGCGTGCTGATGCTTATACTTGGACACATATCTGATCTTCTGTCCATTCGGTGTACGGAGAGTGATAGACCGACTGGCACAATCAATAACGCCTTGTTACTTGGCTAACCAATCCATGCCCAATATAATATCCAAACCTTGTGACTTCAATACAATCAAATCTGTAGGAAAAACATGCTTCCCTATGGATAGGCTCAACTGATAGCATCCCAAACTAGCTGACATCTCCACTCCCGGTGAACTTATGAGCATAGAAGACTTAAGAACTACGGTAGGTAACTCATGCTTATCCACAAATACCCTCGATATGAAAGAATGTGATGCACCAGAATCAAAAAGAACAAGTGCGGGTACTGATTTGATAAAGAACTTACCAATCACAGCATCAGGCTCATCATAGATCTCCTCCACGTTGACATGGTTCACATGCCCCTTGTTGAAAGGATTGGGCTTGACGACTCCATTCCCATTGGACTCTGGGCAGTCTGTGGCATAGTGTCCCATGTTCTTGCACCTGAAACACTGGATGTGACTCAAGTCCTTTGGTGTCTGGCCATTCTGATGGTTGTTTGCATTGCCTACATTGGCTCCATTGCTTCTCCCATTCCCATTGTTCCTTCCATTGCCATTGCCATTTCCATTTCCATTGCCATTCTTGTTCCCATTGTGGTGGTTGTGGCCATTATGGTTGTGACCATTCCCACCATGATGGTTTTGTCCTCCACTGTGAACATGGCTATTTCCACCATTGTGGTTATGTCCATGGTTATGTCCTCCATTGCCACCATAAGAATTGCGTGGCTTCTGATGCGGTCCAGAGTTATACTTGACACCATTGTTGTTGGTGTACTTCCTCTTGCGGTTCTCAATGGCTTGCTGCTTGCCTTCCAACACAATAGCTTTGTCTATGAGCGCCTTGCAGTTAGCAAAAGTAGCCACTGTCAACTGGACTCCCAACTCATCATTCAACCCCTCCAAGAACTTCTCCTGCCTCACTGCATCATTCCCGACATCATCTGGAGCATATCTGGCAAGCTTGTTGAACACCTCAACATACTCGGCCACTGAACGGCCTCCCTGACGCAAACTACGGAACTCCTTCTTCTTCAAGCTCATGGCGCGTGCTGAAACATGTGCTGCGCGAAAGGCAGACTAAAACTGCGCCCAAGTGATGGTGTCGATGGGGTAAGTCAGCAAGTAGTTATCCCACCAAGAAGCGGCAGGACCCTCCAACAAATGTGAGGCAAACCTCACTCTCTCGGCCTCAGTGCAGCCAACTGTCTCCATGTTCTGGCCCACTGAACGAAGCCAGTCATCCGCCACTATGGGCTCAGGAGTGCTAGAGAACTCAAGAACCTCGCAAGCGTGTCCACAGGAGGTGGTGGTGGCGCATTGTTGTTGTTGCCCATATTCTGAGTGAGCAACTGGATCAGCTGAGCTTGTCCTTGAAGTAACTGCTGCATGTAAGCTGGCACTCCATTGTTGTTGTTCTCATTCCCCGTGGGATCACGTCTCGGTGGCATCTGTTGGGTAAGAATAGGTAAGTTGTAGACAGAAAGTAGCTAGGGAAATATACTCCTACCCATATGCTTATGATGATCATGGCAAGCATTATATATACAATACATATATCACCAATCAACTTCACCAAACAATATCACCATAGCATCAAACATATAACAATCATCAACCAATGCACTCATACGGAAAACCACCACATATCACACCATATAGTTTAAAATATATTTTATAACTGATATAAGATCCTTAAAACAACCACGGGTAATATAAGAGTATATCAAGCAACCTAGTATTGCCACACCAAATGAGTTGACATGGTCAAATACGCTAACACGATAACGATAGCAAACTAATTACCGGTGAAGTAATTCTTAATGTTGTCCTTGCTAAACAACATGCGGTATTCGCGCACGCTAATGCGGTTGCGCCTTTTGGGACTCGGCTCCTATTCTTCTGCCGAGGTATCTACTTCTGGCTCCTCTTCTGGTTCTTCAATCCCATTGGCCTTCATCTTCTCCTTTAGCCTTGTTATCTCTGCTTGCATCTCCAACCTTTCCTTCTTCAGCTTGTTGTTGTCCCTCTTGAGCCTGGTGTTCTTCTGCTGCAACTCAATGATGGTGTAGAGGTCTGACTGAGTGCTCTTCTCCAGGGAATGGATGTGCTTCTCCAGGCTTTGGATGATGTAGCTGGTTGTACCTGGCCAAATGGCCCCAGGCACATACCTGAACCTCTTTGGCAATATGTTCCCCGATGGGAGAACCTTGGCCATCTCCGCGTACACCGTACCCTTTAGCCGGGCGGCATACGTCTCCACAATGCGTCCAAGAGATATGTGAGCGGCCATGCGCACACACCACTCCTTCTCCTGGGCATGCACCTCGAATGACTCCGTGATCACCCTTTCCTCATTCTCCATACTTCCAAGGATGAAAGTCTCCACTTGCCAGTAGTCATCAGCTCCCCTTGTCTCCACGATGTCCGGCTGAAAGACCGGCCCGTAGATGTTCAGGTAGTGGAAAATCCCCCTGAGCTCAGATCCAAACGCCATAGTGCGGTATGACAAAGTGGTCATCTATTATCAAAGAGAGGTAAGGCAAGATTAGAACAGGTATGATTACGAGATAGAGAAGGTAAGTAAGTACAAGACAGAGTGGTATAAAGTAATATTTTTATTCCTATAGCTTTCCTAGTCCATTTTCTAGGGTTCACGTCCGATAGTCAACACACTTCTCTGATACCATCTGTAATGACCCAATTCACACAGAATTGAAGTCTCTGTGCTCAAGTGCCAGTCCATGGATCGAACTCGCTGACACACACAATATCATAGATGTATATCAAAGTACAAGTGCATCATTATTACAATGTATGATCTAGAGTAAAATAAATAACAAGTTGCATAGCTCAAGGCTAGCTTATTCAATATAAATATAGAGGAAGCAAAAGCAAGTAACGTGGAGTCCTATCAACAGCCACATGCGAACATGCTGAGTGTAGACTCGCAACCCCTAAACGCACCTTACTGGTCGTCTGAAAAACCTGCAACACTGAAGGTTACAGCCCGACAACGGGTCAGTACATCTGATTTGTACGGCAAGTGACACGGAAAAGTTTATATAAAGGACCTACAACTACATGCAAGGTAAGTCAAAGGAAAGGCTTATGGTTTTGTTTTGCAGAAAGCCAATTTTCTCCTGAACTAAACTAGTCAAAGTTTTAAGTTGAATTCTACCTGAAACACACAGCAACCCATGCTACTCTTTCCCACCAAAATTATTATTAAGTGTTCATCTATCAAGATCATTCATCAACAGTACTGACTAGTTGCTCAAAGTTCGTCCGTAACCGTGGACACGGCTAATTATGATCAGTTTATACGCTCTGTAGAGGTTGTACACGTTCCCCACTGGACTCAATCCGAAGATTGAGACAAATACTTTCTGAAGAGGTTGCCTCCACCCTTTGGTATCCGGTACACCTAACACACATCTACATCAGCTAGCTACCAGGGCCAGGTTCCCCACAACGTACTCGTGCTAAGCCAGAGCCCATATAGCCAGTGGCTGTACACGGAAGCTACTAGTAATATTGCATGTCTGATCTTTTTGAGCCTGGACGGCGCCCACTGCATCAGAGGGTACTCGCCATGACGCACCCGGTTCACCACCAAAACAACCATTCGGGAAGCATTTAGCCCTGGTCCCTCTTTATCCAAGGCATGAGCACCAGGATGCATTCCCTGCCCGTCCAGAGGTGATTTCTATTTATTAAGAAGTTTCTACGCAAATTATTAAATAGCTCACATGCACTCCATGAAATCTCAAAACCCAAACCACGTCTACAAAGCATAGCAATAAAGTAACAACACGGGCTAGGTTGATCTACAAAAACAAGTCAAGTCATGTGGCTATCCTAACTTGTTTGCAGCAACAGTAAGTAAACTACCTATCATGCAATAGGGTGATATTCCTTCACATAATGCATATAGAAAATATAGGTATGAGTATGGTCAAAGCATCACTTGCCTTCTTGCTGGTCCTGACGGTCACAATCCTCACAAAACGAGGCGGCACACTCCGGACAATTTATACGAGCAAACATAGCACCAATCAACATATATCCAATACAATTATGCACAAACAGTAATAAACATTCAAAGAACAATATCAAAACTTTTCTAACAGTAGCTAAACTTAAAGTACTTGTCAGAATAAAACCAACGCAAAAAGAAACGGCGCAAACGGGCGCACCGTTAAAAAGTTACGGCTGCCGGAAGTTCAAATTTGGATCTGATTGGGATTAAAATTTAAAAACTTCAAACTTCTGTAAGACTTGGTTTACTGGCTAGGAAATTTCACCACAGTTGCAACGCAACTGGAGTTACCGTTAAAAAGTACTCGCGAAAACAATATCGCGCGAAAACGGGGTCTAATCTGCAAACAGGGGCCTATCCATAAATAAAATAACTTAAAAAAACGCGATCGGCTCCCTCGCGAAAACAAAACGGATCTGGCCGGCGGCGGCGACCTGCGCGCGCGGCGCGGCGGCGGCGGTCGTCGGACGGCGAGCTCGGCGGCGGCGGCGGCGCTCCGGCGGCTGGCGGGCCGGGCGGCGCGGGTACGGGCGGCGTGGCGGATCGGGTCTGGAAACCCTAATCCCCGCGGGTCCGCGGGTTTTTATAACCCGATCCGCAATTTTTTTTTAATCCGAATTAAACTCTAATTCGGTCTGCAAAAATAAAATAAAACGACCCGTTAGGCCCAAAATAGTTTTAGAAAAATCACGGAAAATTATTTTTAAATTCCGTCTTCGCCAATATTTTTAAAATAATGAAACTGAATTTTTGGCTTTACCAAAATATTAAATAAAAATAAAAAATTGCAACTTATTTTTAAATATTTTAAATACTTTTCTGGCATTTTAAAAATACCGAAAAACCCAAAATTTGATTTTAAAACTTTTCCGGAGCATAAATAAATTCCCAAAATATTTTTAGAAAATATTTATAACCCCAAAGTAAATTTAAAAAGTCTCCCAAAAATATTTTAAACTATTTTCCAACAAATTAAAAATGGCGATAAGTCCTTTTATATTCTCTCCAGCGAACTGCCATGTGTTGAAAAATGTTTAAAAATATTTTAAAACTCCAGAAAATGTGGAAGCAGCATGAGATGCATATGATGATCTATTAACATCCGAATTTAGAAAATTGGGATGTTACAGAGCGCCACCGTCGCCATGACGTGAAGTAACCGTAGCCACCGTCGTCCCCGAGCCGCGCCATCGTGTCCATCGTCTCCGCCACCGTCGCCTTCGTCCTCCTGTAGAAGTTGTCGAGCTAATTTCGCCTCGAGCCCACGCGAGCTTCACCGAGACGTCGTCGGACCCGCAGATCGCCGTTGTCAAATTATGCGGCCACACAGCCTCCCCGGCCTCACCGTCTTCGCTGTTAGCTTCAGGGTGAGCTCCTTCACTTTTCCCCTAAGCTCGCAGCGCCTCTTTCCCTCTGTAGAGAAATCCGCCATGAAACCCGAGCAAGCTCGCCGCCTCGGTCGAGCCAGAGCTCATTCTCGTACCCCTGGTGATGCCCCAGTGCGTGCGTTTGGCTCCTAGCTCCTCCAACTTTTGAACGCGCCAAGAATTGGCTCAAGCCGTGCACTACAACCCCGAACCCGACCTCGCCGTGCTTCTGTCGCCGCCAAGTTCGTCGCCGACGACGCTCCGGTGCCTCCCAGTAGCCCTGCCCTGCACCATTCGACGCGAACGACCTCCAGGAGCACGCCCGTGCTCTCCAAGCCCCCTCCCGTGCCCTAATTCGAAATCCCGGCGAGTCTCCGGCGACAACAGTGACGCTGGTAACGAACCCCCTCCATTAGAGCTCTAACCCCCGTGCTTAATCACCTGGCCCCACCTGCAGAGAGACAGACATGTGGGCCAGCCCCCCTGCTAATCCCCCTGTTAAGTTTAATTCAAAATTAATCAGTGTAATTAAACAACAGAGTCACTTACATGTGGGACCCACTGGTTAGAGGCCCTCTGACGCCAGCATGACCTCATTCTTGCGCAATAACTGGTTTTTCCAATTTAAAAATATTCCATAAATTCCAAAAAATGAATTAAACTTTGGAAATTCATAACTAATTCATTTTAACTCCAAATTAAACATATAATATATGTAAAATTATCAGAAAAATGCAAGGATTCTGAATATGCACTTTGTTTTCATGTTTGACCATTTTAAAATGGGGGAACAGAAGCAAACATGCATATGAACCCTTTTAAATTCATATATGGAGTTTGAATTTGCAACTCAAATGCAATACACTCCATTTAAATGGAATTGGCAACACATCAGCACCCCTTGCACCTTGTTATATCACTTGAACAGGTGATTGTGCATTGTATTTATATTGATCACTTTGTTTGCATTGTTTGCTATCGAATAGAGGTATAGCCGGAACACGAGTTCACCCCCTTCGTTGAAGACCCCGATACTGAACCTCGTCAGCAAGGCAAGCAAACCCCCATTGATCATGTCGATAAAATCCCACTTCCCTCTCAGTCTCGCTTATGCATTGTTTAGGATGATTACCATGCTACGTTTCTACCGCATAGATGAACCCATTCCTTTGCATGACCTATCATTTGTCACAGTAGTAAGCAAACCACAATCCTAGAAAATGTAGGAGTTGATTGATATCATGTGGCCCCTGCAACTGTTACTTATTATTGCATGCTTAGAGTGATAAAATGTTGATACTGTTATGTGAGTCGGGATGGTAGCAATCATGTTGATGTTGGTGGAAATGTGTTGGTGAATCTACCCTAATACAAGGTGAACGATGAGAGATTGTGTAGGAGTACACAGTGGGTTGTCTCATTGAACACCGCCCTAACGCCGAGTTCTTCTGTGGTGATCCAAGATGAAGAGTACAACCACACATTGGGGTCACTGACCCCTCTCAACCTACTAACTCATCCCTTTCGATGTCCAGATGTCGCAGTAGTTCGGAGTTCTGGTAGGTTTGTGGCCTGGCTGCTAAGTGAGAGAACGGCTCAGCCGAGACCAGCTTATGCACCACGCACACATCATCTTGGTCCACTTCGGTAAACCGGCTGGGTTCTCGATAGTGGTAGCCAACCTAGTTAGGCGGCTTTCTTGGACTAGATCGGCTATGATGTAACAGTTGTGGTGGCATCCTCGCTGTCACCTCTTGAATGGTGACACGCAAAAGGCGGTAAGTGATGAAACGTGTGTGTAGCGGTACACCCCTGCAGGGTTAACAAAACTATTCGAATAGCCATGTCCGCGGTAAGGGACTGCTTGGAAAGTATAGCTTGATTATTAGAAAACTTCAATGGATACTTATAAAACTTGCCAAGATAAGCGTGAGTGCTATGGTGTGCTTTCTCATGGGGAAGTCGAGGAAGGCACCATAGTGGTGTAATTGGTTGGAGACATGTAGTGGACTCGTGTATGCTTCTTACCTCAAGTCTGGTACTCGTATTTCAAGACTAGCCAAGTCAAAACTGGCACTTCCGCTTATGAACCCCACCTCCCTTTACCTTGATACATGTGCATGAGTAGTATATCTCCTACGTAAGTCTTTATGAGTATGACTTTGTACTCACGTTTGCTTATTCTATGTTTTAGATGAACCCACTGACCCCGAAGGTGGATTCTTCCTCGAGCTCAACGACTGAAGACCAAGCTAGTGTAGTCCCAGTCAGCAGACTGGTTCCCTCGTGGAGGGCTTGTGTTTAAATAAGGCTTCTTAAGCCATTTGTTAAACTTGTCTGTACCCAGACATAATTTGCTTCCGCATGCTTGTTGTAATGTTGGATCACGGTCTCGTGGTCTCTGTGTGCACTCTGTAAGAGTTATCAATAAAGTTGTAAACTTTGTAGAGAATTGCAATGATACCTGCTGTTCATACTAGACATGTGTGCTGCGTGTATGATTATAACATGCATGTCTTGGTATGGATTTTTGAGACCTTAGTTGTGATCTGGCTGGCGGTCTTTTATACACCAAGTGGCCCTTAGATGTGTGCAGCTTGGGGCATCGCCATGTGATTGCTCGTGACTCTGTCACGTGCACACTTTGATGTATGATCGAGCCCGCCCTAGACCCCGACTAAGTGATCGGGCTGGAGTAAGTCTATGTAAGGGTTATAATACAATCGATAGTATGGTTGAGGCTACTTGTCTATGAGTATGGGAGTTCACCACCCATATCATTTAGACTTGTTTGCGGACGATGAGGACCCATCTCATTTGATCATCCGGCCTGGATGGGATGCCCCTCACGTTCGATGCTTTCCGAGAAAGTTCTGTGCTTGGCCTTGTCTGCTTAGACAAGTGGGTACGGTTCTCGGCTCTCCATATGATTGTGTTGTAGCGAGTCTTGCATACGCTAACCCCGGGTCCCGACATCCTGCGCGTCGCGTCGTTGGTTGTTGTTGCCTCGGTTGCAGCGGTCGTCCCTGTCGCGATCTCTGTTTCGGTCGGGGTGGTCGCGGCGATCATCCTTGCTATCTTCTTTGTTGTTGGGTGAGCTTGGGTCCCTGTCCGTCGATTCCTCTCGGGTCTCTCACCTTGTGCTTGCTTTTTTGGGTGCTGATGCGATGATCGCGTCGTTCATCAATTTGAGTGCTCTCTCAGTGTTGCCGTGTACTTCGTATTTTTCTCCAGTTTGGGCGTAGTGGATGCCTTTGCGGCAATGTGAGCCTTTGCTGGTGTGAGCTGCTCTGCTTCCTACGCCTCATCCTCGAGTCTGAATGTGTCGTCTCAGTTGTGAGCGACTGTCTTTTTGTCTGTTCGGCGCAGGTTGTTGAATCTGGACAAGTGCTGGTATGGTGAACCACGATCTGAAGAGTCATCCGAGGGTGATGGCGGTGCTTGGTGGTCGGCCTTTGACTCGTCTACAACTCACCTTCGCTTCTCCAGCTCGAGCCTTAGTCGTCTGGTTTTCTTTGTGACGTTGCTTGCTAGCTTGTTGTATGCTGATGCGCGAGATATGATAATCTCTTCTCGCCCTTCGTTGGTTACCCCAAGTGGAACGTGAGATGTAGGATAGCATTAATTTCCCTTGGAAAAGATACCAAGGTTGAGATCGACCAATAGGACTCCAAGGTCGACAAGTAGGTGGTGAAATGAACAATGGCGCCGTTCACAATCTAAGATTGCTTACTTCACCGGGACCTGGACACACAACAAGTAACTTTGCTCCCAACGAAGTTCAAAGAGGTTGTCAATCTATCCGTCCTTGCTGTTTACAAAGGATCAACGCAACAGATAATACTAGTAATAATTGCAACTAGAAAGTAAAAGCAAGAAGTAAATTGAGGGTGTAGACAGTGGTGGAAATATGGACCGGGGTCCCATGATGTTCATAGTGATGTCTCTCTCCGAAAAGACGATAAAACTTCTATGTGAGGTAAACAAATCACATCTGGGCAATTGACATGATTACGGGCGCAAACCAATGCTAACTATGCTACAAAAGAAAGGAAGAAGCTCAAAATCATGGGAAGTATGCCAAAATAAGTAGACCGAAATCCATCTGCATCTACTACTAATCATCCACCTTGAGATATCTATCCAGAACATCTCGCTGGTATTAAGCTGCGAGCCCCACCCAAAGTGTAAACCCAAAGCAACAGACAACTGCATTAAAAGAAATTTTCATAAAGTAAACAATCCTTGCAACCGCAGTTACAAGCACCATTGTTTTACTCCTTGTGGCAATAGCACATCCCCTAGACTCATGTTTCTGTCACTCAAGCTAGTCATCAGGGGACATGAACCCACAATCAAGCATAACGCTCCCTCTTGGAGTCACTACCTACTACTTGTCCAAAGCAATAAAAAGCAACGGGGAACATGCACGAATTACTCAAGAACAAAAATATAAAAGAGAAGAAACAAATATATTACTCAATCACAATCTGAACATAGTCTCATAATCCATCAGGTCCTAGCAAACTCAGTATAGCAACAACAGAAAGAATTGCATATGTGCCTTGATCATGTAGGGCAGCTCACAAGGTCTAATCCATGAAGAACAAAGAGGGGAGGAGAACATCACATAGCTACTGATCATGGACCCATGCTCCAAGGTGGAATACTCACGGATCATATGGGAAGCGTCCATGGTGGTGGAGAAGCTCCCGGAGGTCAACCTCCCTCTGGCAGGGTCTCGGGCAGAGGTCTTCTGGTGCTCCCGATCTTGGAAGCGCGACAGCGATGGAACAGAGGCGAGATCACGAAAAATGCTTCTGTCCGCGGGGGTTTCTGGTCGAGAGATAAATATAGGCGAAGGGGGGAAGCCAGTGGCCCCACCAGGGGTCTAGGCGGCCCCCTGGCGCGAACTCACCTTTGGGCACGCCGGGAGGGCGCCTGGGGCCCTAGTAGGTTTGTCGTGGGAATGTCACGGCAGATGCCCGAAGAGTCGAACTTAACATGGGACCTTTGCTGCGAGGCGATTTCGTGGAGAGTGTCGACATGGACAAGAGACTCGGCGATTTACCTAGGTTTCATCCCCTTTTCGTCTCGAGGTAAAAGCCTACTCCTGCTTCTTATTATTATGGGTTCTGACTCTCGAAAGAAGAGTCGGTTGATCGATTACAAGAGACTCGGCTTGTAAACTTAGTCTCGATGAGATCTAGGTTACGCCGAAAAGTGTCTAGTCCTATCTTAGATAGAGATTGTTCTTTGGCCCTAGATCCCATGGACCTCGGCTTATAAAAGCACCGGGTCCCGGAATTCCGCGAGTTCAACTCCGACACGAGGTGGAGTCCTATTCTACTTTACAAATATACTATGTGTTATACAAGGTAAGTTGAATTCCTTCTATGGCTTCGTTCTTCTTTCCTTGGCGCGGCCGGCCCGTAGCCGGGTCTTCTCTTGTGGCCTTCCGTAAGTGAGTCAGCCCATATATCTAATGCCGGGTTTGGGCTTAGTCCATCCCCCCGACATTAGCCCCCAGGATTGGTATGATGCTTTAGTCTTCACGACAATCTTCTTGACACCGCCGTGGTTGTCGGCTCCCAAATTTAGACAAACCAACTCCCATCCTCTTTGAGACTTTACGGGGAGTCGGTGTCAATCTTCTTGGTCTTCAAGGTATCAATCTTTGTTGGGCCGGATTTTGTGACTGAACCGACTCACACTCTCTAGTGTTTAGACCCGGCTCTGTTTTTAAACAGTAGATCCAACTTTTCTGTTTTACTTGGAATCCTTGGATGGTTTTTATCCCGATTCTGGCGGCGCAGCTAATTCCCACTAGATTCGTTCTCGAAAATCGAGGGATTTCCTGCCGTTAGACATCATCATGCGACGCCTCGGGTTCTAGGAAGGTTTCCTTTATAAATAGGTTCATGTTCCCATCTGCCTTTTCTATCCCGTCCATACCCCTTCTCCATCGTCTTCCTCCTCGTGCACTGAAGGTCCGAGATTTATCTCCACTTTGACGTCAAGCTTCTCCTCCTCCAGCGACTTGCGGAGAACGGACCGGGGCCGTGCCACTCTCGCACGTTAGTCATGTAAGTTCTCCGTCCCCTACCTCTTGCTTTCAGTTGTTTCGCTCGTCTCCATTCTTGCGGACCTCCAAGCTTTTACTGTTTGATAACCTGAGGTAGCTTTTAATGATAGATCTCGATGTGCATGTGGTGCGCATAGGTTAGGATACCCCATACACCGCGTTTGCGTCCATTACTCATTCGAGAAGATGCGATAGATCTGTAGTTTTTAACTGCTTAGGGTTCTCCGTAGGCTGATAATCTGCTCCTATTTTTGTTTGATTTTCCTGATCCCGGTAGATCTTTTCACATCACTGTGATTTGTGAAACTTGTTTGTGTAGTCGTCGTAGAGTCGGTTTCGGTCCGAATCCTCGGATTTCAGCTGCATAGTCATCATAGAGTCGGTTTCGGTCCGACTCCTTGGACTCCAACTAGGATTATCCTTGGTTTGTCTTAGTCGGCTCACTATGTATCATCTTTTATCTTCACCGGTAGTGTGGTGGATTCACCATCCAGAAGCGAGCCAAATCGATCTTCCCTGCACCCAAACTGACAAGCAAGGTGAAGGCCTGGCAAAAATCTTTTTTCTACTGTATTTTGGGAGATATCCAAGGTGAGATCCCTCTTCTCGGCTTCCGTGAGAGTCGGCAGGTGTTCCATGACGGTTTGAATCCTTTTCCCAAAGAAAGTCATCAAAAAATAAATGAGCTGATCATTGTTCGGATGAAGGCTTTGACGGACCACGGGCTCACTGGCAGGGATTTAACCCGGTACTGGGTGGGTTGGAAAATCCAACCCCTCAGCATAAGGGAACGTCTTATGTGCGAATACACTGGGAAGGATGATCCCATGTGTTTTTCTCATAATGAGCTTTCTCCCGAGAAGTTGGTAAGGGCTTGCAAGAAATTTCTCCAAGAGTGTATCGATGACCTAAAGAAAGTCGGCCTTGCTCCGTTCTGTAAAGATAATCCGGCTCCACTGGTATGTCTGTCACCTATTTCTTTGACTCGGTTTTTGTTCAAGTGTTTTGGTCCTTCAACTTCTTTGTTTCTGGGAGGAGGATCCATGGTGGAACGCTGGTCAGGATCTTGAGACTATTGCAAAGAGTTCGAGTCATACGGTAGGAGTCAGATGACTTTCCTTTTTTGTAGTAAACTTCTTCTCCTTACTTATTTTTCTCTTTGTAGGAGGACTCGGAAGATCATGAGAATGAAGAAGAAGATGAAGAGGAGGTACAGGATAAGGCTCCTCCCGTCGAGGCCGACTCTCAAAAGGAGAGTCAGAATGTGGATCCGTCGGTATGTATCTTTGCCGGCTCCTTGCTATTTAGTTGGTAGGATTTCGGTATCCTTATGTTGTATCTTATCTCATAGGCGCATGGCTCGAAGAGGCGTACCCGTATTACCGACTCGGGGACCCTCTCTTAGTTATGTAAAATGAACCTCGACATGTTCGAGGCAAAACGGCTGATGTGTCAACTCCCTCTCGTAAGTCGGGAGATCTTAGGGACGAGCAGCCGCAAGCTGGAAATTCTTCTTCTGAGGGATCATCTATCCAAGCACCTATCCCTATCAACCGTGGGTAAGTGCCCTTTATTATCATGATGACTTGTCTGTATATGTGTGTTTTTCTGACAAGTTGTGTCTTTTTCTTTGAGAAGTGCTTGGATTGATCCTAAGGACCTGGCCGACTCTGAAGTTTTAAAAGAGTCGGCAGATTCGCCTGGCAGTTTTCCAGAAACTATCGTTTCTGAGGATTTGAAGAAAGCTGGCTTAAATGAGTCGACTCCTTCAGGTCTCTACAAGGATACTTCTCCTATTGTCGATGTAAAGAAACCGAAGACTCAAACTATTGAGGCGGCTCCAAGTTCTGCCCCGGCTCCTTCTGAGAGGGTGATCGTAAATGATGAAGTGACGATCACTGGCACTCACCAGGGCGCCCCACTTATACGTCCCAAATGTATCGATAATTTCTGTTTGCTCCATGCACGTTTTGTGTGATATTGCTATGATCTAAATACACTTTCACACCCTTTTGATCATATTTGGACTAACCAGTTAACTCAGTGCACCCAGTGCCAGTTTCAGTTTTCTGCTGTTTTTCTATTTCAGTTTTCCCCCATATTAAAAGTGCTCAAAATATTCGGGAAAATCAGATAAAAAATCAGCGTGAAGGAACCTGCCGGAGTACCGAAGGGGGACCAGGTGGGACCCACTAGGGCCCCAGGAGCCTAGCTGGCGGGGCCTAGGGCTTGGCCGCGCCAGGGCGCCCCTGGAACCATGGTGGCCCCCTCGCTTCCCCCCTTTGCCATATATCTCCCGTGACGTGAAACTTCCGAAGACAGAACCCTTTTTCGCGATCTCGCCTCTGTTCTGCCGCCGCCGCGCTTCCAAGATCGGGAGCACCAGCAGACCCCTTCTTGGTACCCTGCCAGAGGAAGGATCGACCTCTGGGAGCTACCCTCCACCATGGACGCTTCCCGGTTGTGCCGTGAGTAGTTTCCTTTGGACCATGGGACCGCGATCAGTAGCTATGTGATGTTCTCCTCCCCTCTTTGTTCTTCATCGTTTAGACCTCGTGAGCTCCCTACATGATCGAGGCACATATGTAATCTTTCTGTTGTTGCTATGCTGAGTTTGATGGGATCTGATGGATTATGAGATTATGTTCAGATTTGATAGAGTAATATATTTGGTTCTTATCTTTTATATTTTTGTTCCTAAGTAATTCTTGCGTGTTATCCGTTGCTGTTTATTTCTTTGGCCAAGTAGTAGGTCGTAACTTCAAGAGGGAACGATATTCTCGATTATGGGTTAATGCCCCCTGATGACACGCTTGAGTGACAAAAACATGAGTCTAGGGGATGTGTTGTTGCCACAAGGGGGAAAATAACGATGCTTGTAACCGCGGTTGCAAGGATTGTTTACTTTACGCAAAGTTCTTTTTAATGCAGTTTTCTGTTTCTTTGGGTTTTTACTTTGGGTTGGGCTCGCAACTTAATACCAGCGAGATGTTCTGGATAGATATCTCAAGGTGGATGATTAGTAGTAGATGAAGTTAGATTTCGGTCTACTTATTTTGGCGTACCGCCCATGCTTTTGAGCCTCTTCCTTTCTTTGTAGCATAGTTAGCATTGCGGTGCGTTTATAATCCTGTCAATTTCCATCTGTAACGTATTTACCTCGCATAGCAGTTTTATCATCTTTTGGGAGAGAGACATCTTTGGTGAACATCACGGGACCCCGGTCCATATCCTCATCATTGTTTACACACTTATTTACTTTCTAGCTTTTACTTTCAGTTGCTATCATCATTATAATTATCCCTCCTGTTTTTATCCTTTGTAAACAACAAGACCGGAGAGATTGACAACCTCTCTGAACTTCGTTGGGAGGAAAGTTATTAGTGTCTGTGTGTAGGTCCAGGAGAAGAAAGTGATTATCTTCAAACGGCATATCACTTGCCGAACCACCTAATTATCATTTCTGGAGTCCTACGGGAGACAATCTTAAAACCTTGGTATCTTCACCGAGGGAAACTTGCCGCAACGCTGCATGTCACCTTCCACTTGGGGTAACCAATGAAGGGAGAGAAGTAATTATCATCTCTAGCGTATCAAGAAAATTTATGGCGCCGTTGCCGGGGACTCCGTGTGATAAGATAGGGGAGTTACCCACTACCTTTTACCTTTAGTTTTTAGTCTTATTAGTTTACCTTTCAGTTTTTACCTTTGTGTCTTATACCAAAGAAAATCACAAAAATAGTATGTCTAGTTCCTTACTTACCAATCAATGTCTGAATTCTTTTAAACCAGATCTTATTGGCATGGAGGATTTACTGAGGTACAACAAAAGTGGTACAAGGAACACCACTTGTCTCAAAAGGGGATACACTTATGGAAACAAATACATCTGTTGTATGAGTATGCTCGAAACTTGTGCTCAATATATGATATATCTTTCTGCAGGGATGAATCTTGTTGCTTTATGAGGCATAAACACCTTGCTTTCCAATGTGAGTACAATGATGATGAAACCTTAGCTTCTTATGCTAAGATAAACTATGATTTTTATGATGCTGAGGAAATAGAAGAATTTGTTGCTTATAAGGGTGCCTATGAAATTACTTCTCTTCTTAAAAATATAGATGATGCCCCTTACAAATCTGAGGTCTTGCTATACTTAACTATTGTTTGGAAAATTATGATGCAAATTATTATATTACTGATCATCTTGAGAGAATCTCTCCCCCAAAGGAATAGACTAATGATTTGCAGCACTCTATGGAAGAAAAAATTGTTGAACCTGAAAGCTCCTTGGATGAAAAAGAGGAGGAGAGTGACGAATACAAGGAGGAAGAATGGAGCCATCCACTTCTACATTCTAATGAGAGTAACTCTTTGACTCTTACCTTATATGAGTGTTATGATCCCATGGATTCTTTTGAAATATCCCTTTTTGATGAAGTTGATGCCTTCTATGCTTATGGCCGTAATGCCACTATGGATGATGCTTACGGAGATGAACTTGCTATAGTTCCTCATGTTAAGCATGAAATTTTTGCTATTGCACCCACACTTAATTGTCCTATTATCCTTTTGAAATGTCCAACTCATATTCTGGAGAATTGTGCTCTTATCAAGGCTCAATGTGATGGGTTGCATTTATCTTATAATTCTAAAGACCATGTTGAAAACTGTACACGTGTGCTTGTAGGTCATGAACAACATGATTTATTTGATAGTTATATTCTTGATGTTGTTCATGATACTACTGAAAATTATTTTGAGAGAGGGAAGTTTGGTTGTGGAAACTTCCATATTACTAAAACTCCTCTCTTTATGTTGAAAGTTTTGAAGATGTTCTTGTTCCATCTTCCTATGCTGGTTTCTTTTTTCTTCTTTGATTTAATTTCTTATAAGATGCATGTGCATAGGAAGTGGGTTAGGCTTAAATGTGTCTCATATTTTCTACTTGATGCTCTATTTTGCTCTAAATTCTTATTCTTATGTGAGCATCTTCTATAATCTTTATGCCTAGCTTAAAGGCGTAAAAGAAAGCGCTTGTTGGGAGGCAACCCAAGATATTTTTACTTCTGTTTTTCGTGATCTTGATGATTGTTACTACTGTAGCAACATCATTGTATCTTTATTTTCAAGCTTTGTGCCAAGTGATAGCCTCATATGATAAGGGAAGCGAAAGTTGTGACATGCTATCCAGAAAACAGATTCTGTCTTCGTGTCGAAAAAAATCGGATAAAATCACCAGTTCATCTTTTTGAGCTGAATTTTTTACACAGCGTCCTCTATAGAATTGCAAAACATTCGTATTTTCTTATTTTTTTATTTGAGTTTCAGAAATACCCCGAAAAAATTCTCTACTACCTGTTGTTCTGTTTTTCATAGATTCTGCCACATTTTGTCTCTCCTTACTTTTATAAACCTTAAGCTTGCTTTTTCTTTGCAAAAATCTTTTGGCAATCTTGAGAAACAGTATCTATTAAAGAATATATCTATATATAGTGGGGAAAATTTATTTTATTAAGGGTACTAACCTCTCTAATCAGCTTATGATGAGTTATGTATGAAGGGAGTTTTCAAGTGTGCGATGGAAGATGATGACAGAAGATCCGGGAGTGTCAAGCGCTCAAGCTTGGGGATGCCCCGATGCATCCCCAATCAATATTCAAGGAGACTCAAGCGTCTAAGCTTGGGGATGGCCCCGCGCATCCCCTTCTCCATCAACAATCATCAATTCGTCCTTCGTCTCACTATATTTTTATCACTTCATGCGTTATGTGATATGCTTGGAGCGTCTCTCTCTTAGGTTTTATTTTTAGTTTTCTTTAGCTATGCTTGCTGTGCAGAACAAGTTAGACCCCGTCTTACTTTGAGTGGGAGAGAAACACGCTCCACTTTGAAAATCTAGAACACATCATAGGATTTTTCATGCTTATCTTTTTGCTGTTGTGTGTTCTTTATCTTTCCGTAGCTACTGCCATGTTTAGTTTTAGTTTTAGTTTGTATTTAGGAAGAGACTTGGCTTTTTTTAGTTTGTTGCTGGAACTCTCTTTAATTTTCATGTTTATCTTGTTAAGAGAGTTGGTTGTTGCACTGAGTTGTGTCTTTGTCTTGAAAGTAGGTAATTGAGGTTGCTATTTAATTTTAGTAGTAACTTGCAATAGTTTTGAGGCATTGATGTGAGTAATGTTTGAACTTTTGGTGTCAGGAGCTCTAGCCTATTAGTGATAGGTATCGTATTTTGGGCAATCCGTGTTTATTTTCAAAAAACCTACAAATCTAGTTGAGAACTCTAGCTACTAGATGCATCGCTAATCTTTGGAGGGATCGAATATGAGAGTACACTCACGTACCATGAGTCGAGGATGTGAAAGGATAACCAAACCCCCATACACTCCTCCTCGGGGTACTTTTCTCTTTGTGAACCTCCTTATTAGATTGAGAGTTACCGATAAGAAGTGCATGAGTTCTTTGGACTAATGTAAGTATTGAAAGTTGACACTTCCACCTCCTCATATTTGCTAGCCTCTCCTGTGTCGTGCATTGCCTTCTTCTCACTCCGAGAGTTGGCGTCCACCTTCACCTGTACATCCAAACCCTTGGCATGATACGCTCTTTCATCATAAACCTCCTTATATCTTTCCTAAAAAAAGCCACCATACCTACCTACCAAGGCATTTCCAAAGCCTTTCCGAGATATATTTCCATGCAACATCCACCTCTTCATGACTTAATCTTCATGTCATACATGTTCCTGCTACACTGGTAGCGGCATACATTGCATACATCATGATATCTCCATCTTCTTTATGATTTGAGTATCTTGTAAAGTGTGAAAGATCTTCTATACCCTCTTGTAAATTAGAGTGTTGCCCTTAAGTGAGGAAAATTTCCCAAAGTAGACAAATTAAAAGATCCCTAAAGCGGACAAATGAGAGTTGAATAGAAAGATCCATTGAGGCCACCAAAAAAATAAAAAATATAGAAAAAAAAGAGAAAAGAAAAATCAAAAGAGAGAAAGGGGCAACACTATATCCCTTTGAAAGATCCACACTAGTACTCCCTCTTATCCTTGTACTCCATAGAGATGATCATTCCTGCATATAGCTATGTGGGGACCTTCACACTATAGGACTTGGCTTGCATATTCCAAGGATGAGCCTCCTCAAAAGAGCTCTAGGTCTTCATGAGGGAGCAAGTTAGATGCACCCCATAGTTCCATTGGAGAGCTTTCTAGCTCATATGTGCATCCGTTGCATGCCAATCCCTACTCCTCACATAATATCTATCATTTGGCCTTCTCTCCTATGATTGTCCTCATTGATGTGAGCCTTTCTCATCCTTTTTGTCTTTCTCCTCCACCATATTTCTCTCTTTGCCGTCCTAAGTGTAAACTTTCGTGCTTACGCTCATCCATTGCATGAGTGCTCAAAATATCGAAAAGGAGTGGATCCAATTGACTTGTACCTGGATAGTGGTCTAGGGACGAGTCAAGATAAGATTCCAAAGAAGACCAAGTGTGAAACTTTAGTAGATTGAGTTCTCAACAAAAATACTTTTTTCTCGTATTCCCTATCATGTCACCACAGAAATTATGCTTGTTATCATTTACCTACTCGAGGACGAGGAGGAATTAAGCTTGGGGATGTTGATACGTCCCAAACGTATCTATAATTTCTTCTTGCTCCATGCATGTTTTGTGTGATATTGCTATGATCTAATTACACTTTCATACACTTTTGATCATATTTGGACTAACCTATTAACTCAGTGCATCCCAGTGCCAATTTTTGTTTTCTGCTGTTTTTCTATTTCAGATTTCCCCCATATTAAAAGTGCTCAAAAAATTCGGGAAAAATCAGATAAGAAATCAGCGTGAAGGAACCTTCTGGAGTCCCGAAGGGGGAACAGGTAGGACCCACCAGGGCCCCAGGCGCCTAGCTGGCGCGACCTAGGGCATGGCCGCGCCAGGGGGCGCCTGGACCTGTGGTGGCCCCCATGGCTGTCCCCCTTCACCTATATATCTCCCGTGAAGTGAAACTTCCGAAGATAGAACCCTTTTTCGCGATCTCGCCTCTGTTTCGCCGCCTCCGCGCTTCCAAGATCGGGAGCACCAGCAGAACCCTTTCCGGCACCCTGACGGGGGAGGATCGACCTCCGGGAGCTACCCCTCCACCATGGACGCTTCCCGGATGTGCCGTGAGTAGTTTCCTCTGGATCATGGGTCTGTGATCAGTGGCTATGTGGTGTTCTCCTCCCCTCTTTGTTCTTCATGGTTTATACCTCGTGAGATTCCCTACATGATCGAGGCACATATGTAATCTTTCTTCTGTTGCTATGCTGAGTTTGATGGGATCTAATGGATTATGAGATTATGTTCAGATTGTGATAGAGTAATATATTTGGTTCTTATCTTTTATATTTTTGTTCCTGAGTAATTCTTTCATGTTCTCAGTTGTTGTTTATTGCTTTGGCCAAGTAGTAGGTAGTAACTTCAAGAGGGAACGTTATGCTCGATTGTGGGTTCATGCCCCCTGATGACACGCTTGAGTGACGGAAACATGAGTCTAGGGGATGTGTTGTTGCCACAAGGGAGAAAACAACGGTGCTTGTCACCGCGGTTTGATGGATTGTTTACTTTACGAAAAGTTATTTTTAATGCAGTTGTATGTTGCTTTTGGTTTACACTTCGGGTGGGGCTCCCAACTTAATACCAGCGAGATGTTCTGGATAGATATCTCAAGGTGGATGATTAGTAGTAGATGTAGTTAGATTTCGGTCTACTTATTTTGGCGTATCTCCCATGCTTTTGAGGCTCTTCCTTTCGTTGTAGCATAGTTAGCATTGCGGTGCGTTTATAATCCTGTCAATTGCCCATTTGTAATTTGTTTACCTTGCATAGAAGTTTTATCGTCTTTTGGGAGAGAGACATCACTAGTGAACATCACAGGACCCCGGTCCATATCCTCATCATTGTTTACACGCTTATTTACTTTCTAGATTTTACTTTCAGTTGCTATCATCATTATCATTATCCCTCATGATTTGATCCTTTGTAAACAACAAGACCGGAGAGATTGAAAACCTCTCTGAACTTCGTTGGGAGCAAAGTTATTAGTGTCTTTGTGCAGGTCCAGGAGAAGCAAGTGATTATCTTCAAACGACGCATCACTTGCCGAACCACCTACTTATCATTGTCGGAGTCCTACGGGAGACAATCTTAAAAACTCGGTATCTTCACCGAGGGAAACTTGCCGCTACGTTGCATGTCACCTTCCACTTGGGGTAACCAACGAAGGGAGAGAAGAAATTATCATCTCTCGCGTATAACCCACTTGACAAAATAGTTTTGGCGAAAGTTGTAGATAGCAAAGAGCAGGTGGTGAGTCGGCCTCATGAATTGATCTCAGAGAAAACTTCTCTTGAAGAATTTTATAGGCGGCCGTTGGCTTGTTCTACTGAGCAACATGGCATAGTTCCACAGCTCCGACAATGCTATGAGGTATTTTTTTTATACTGTCTTTTGTTATGTATCCGTAGCCCCCATAAGCCGACATGCTTGTTTCAGACTATGGTGGGTTATGTTGTAGGGGAAATTGAGTTATTCCCATCATAAGTCGGCATAACACCCTTGTAGAATTGTATGAGTCGAAATATTTTTTTGAGTTGTAGCCCCCCATGAGTCGGTAAGATATGATTGTATCTCGCTGGGTTAAAAATTTGTTTGAAGGTGTAGCCCCCAAGTGGCTGGTTGGGCAGCGTGTCTAAGAAAATACTTGCTGAAATTTTTGTTTGTTTTTGACAGGCTCTTGCTTTGAAAATCGGAAATGAAGCTTGTTAGGTGGAGGAGACTTATAGAGCCGAGGTGGCCAAGCGTGAATAAGCCGAAAAGCAAGTCGATCGTCTCCTTGATGATCTGAAGAAGAAGGATGATGAGCTGAGTCGGGCTAAAGCCGACTCTTCTGAAGTTGAAAGCGCCTTGTCAAAGGCATTTGATGACATGTCGGCTCAGTGTGATGCGGCCGAGAAGAAACTCGAGTCGGTTGAGAAGAAGCTGGAAACGCTAAAAGGCAACATCAACCGACTCGTGTCAGCAATATTTGGTTAGTCGGAAAAGCCTTTGGTAGCTTCTGTTTTCCTGACTTTCTTTGTTATTTTTGCTGACTTTTGATATCTGCTTATCTTTTTTGCAGGAAAATAGCATGATATTGTCAAAGAGTCGCTTGCAATGAAGTTGACCTGTACTTTTGCTATTGTGAAGCAGCTGTTTGAGGGCGCCTGCAAGGCCATAGGTGCAACCCAGCCGAAGCCCCCAAGTATGAAGAGAATTACTGATATGATGGGGCCTCTTTCGATTGTTCCTGAATGGGTGAAGCTCAGAAAGCGGTCGTCTTGTCGTATGGGTGTGATGCGAGGTTTAGAGCTTGCCAAAGCCTATCATCCCAGCCTTGAAGCCGGAATTGTTAGCTGTCGGCTTCCCCGAGTTCAAGGCCGACAACTACAAATTCTCCAAGAACGATCATACCAAGATTCGCGGAGAGACTCGTTCAACCGCAACCAAGATAGCCGATGGGATGGAACTGTCTTCTTTGGAAGCCGGGTATTATGATACCAACAAGAGGCGCCGAGTCGAACTGCCTTCTCCAACCGAGTTTTCTCTTCTACCGTCTCCGAAGAAAGTCCCAGAGCCAGTTGGTTCTCTCGAGCCGACTTCAGGTGTGGAAGAGGATGAGCTGAAGATGGATGGCACCTCTGATGCAGACTTGGTCGAGATGTGTAATGTCCTCATGTCATCTGAAGGTTCTCCCGGGTTGTCGTCGCAAACCAAAGCCGGTGATCAAGCGTAGGCTTTAAGCGATCGTCTTTGAAAAACTTTATGATATATTGTCAGGACCCGGGGTTTTCGTATGCAATTCCTGCTACAAATCAATCATATGAAGAGCTGAGAGCTGTACACACTTGTCTAAGCAGAAAAGGCCAAGCACAGAACATTCCCGGAAAGCTCAAACGTGAGGGGCATCCCATCCAGGCCGGATGATCAACTCAGATGGGTCCTCCTCGTCCGCTCACAAGTCTAAATGATTATGGGTGGTGAAATCCCATACTCATAGACAAGTCGCCTCAACCATATTATCGATTGAATCATAACACTTACATAAACAGACTCCAGCCCGATCACTTAGTTGGGGTCTCGGGCGGGATCAATCATACAACAAACTGTGCCACGTGACAGAGTCATGAGTAGTCGCATCGCAAAGCCCCAAGCTGCGACATCTAAGGCCACTTGGTGTATTAAAGACCGCCGGCAAGAGCACAACCAAGCTATCGAACCCCACACTAAGACATTCACGTTATAATCATACACGCAGCATACATGTCTAGTGTAAACAGCAGGTAACACAACATGAACTCTACAAACTCATAGCTTTATTGCATCTGCTAAACAGAGTAGATATAGTAGTTTTACAAGCAGAGATCACATGACTGTTACCCAACATCACATCAAACAACAACGGAAGAAAATTATATCTTAGTAAATACAAGGTTAACAATAGGCCTAAGAAGCCTTTAAGAAAACACAATGACCCTCCAGAGGGACCAGGCTGCTGTTTGGAACTACATGTCTTCGTCAACGTCGAGCTTGAGGGGGAGGTCACTGTCAGGGTCAGTGGTCTCGCCTCTAAAACATAAATTAAGCAAACGTGAGTACAAAGTCGTACTCAGCAAGACTTACATCAGAACTATACGACTTATGCTCAGGTATCAAGGTAAAGGCAAGTGGGGTTGTAATGCAGAAAGCTTTGACTTGGCTATCCTGTACTACGACTACATAGAGGTGAGATGAGAGGCGCACACGAGTCAATCTAGTCTTGATCACCACATCAATACACCACCATGGATTCTTCCTCGACTTCCCCACAAGGAAGCAACCCAAAGCACTCACACTTATCTTGGCAGTTTTATACTATCCGTTCAAGTTATCTAATAATCAAGTAAAGGTCTCCAAGTAGTCAATAACCACGGACACAGCTATTTGAATAGTTCATTAACCCTGCAGGGGTGTACGCTTCACACACATTTCATCACTTACCGCCCGTGACTCGTCATCCTTCAACCGGATGTCGGACGAGGATAAACACCAAGGCACTTACCTCACGGCTCCAACTCTAGTCTAGGGGATTGCCTATCCGTTCAAGTTGTCTAATAATCAAGTAAAGGTCTCCAAGTAGTCCATAACCACGGACACGGCTATTCGAATAGTTCATTAACCCTGCAGGGGTGTACGCTTCACACACGTTTCATCACTTACCGTCTGTGACTCGTCATCCTTCAAGCGGATGTCGAACGAGGATAAACACCAAGGCACTTACCTCACGGCTCCAACTCTAGTCCAGGGGACAATCCCACCTCGACAGATGGTACTGCGCTTGTCTAACACCGTGCTACAAAATCAAATCGAAGAAGCAATAACCCATGCGAATCCTAGACCATAGTCGGGGTGAGTTAGTAGGCCAAACGGGGACCATAGCCCTGCAATGCGTAAGTACTCTAGTCTTGGATCACAACATGAGAACTCGGGGCCTAGGGCAGTGTAAATGAGACAACCCACTGTGTACTCGTACACAGCCTCTCATTGTTCACCTTTGTTTGGGTGACTTCATCAACACATTACCATCATGTTGCATTGTTCACTACCACCCCGATACATCACCCAGATGGATCATCTTCATTGCAATCACTCTAATCATAGCATGGCATAACATGGATGAACGGCCACATGATGAACACAAACAATCCTGGATCTGCTAGGTTGAGGTTTGCTTAATACTGTGGCTACAATGATAGGTCATGCAAAGCATGGGTTCAACTAGCGATAGAACGGTAACATGTGAATCACCTAACCATGCATAAGATAACAAGAGGGAAATGGGTTTATATAGACATGATCAATGGGGTTTGCTTCCCTTGCTGACGATCACGAGGTGCCACTCTTCAGAGCAATCGGAAACTACGTCCGGCGATGAATCTATCGAGAAGAAGTCGACACCGAGACAACAAAGTATAAACATCACATTGCAATGCACAATCAAGATGCATAACATGGTACTGATGTGCTTTATGTACATGTTTCAACATATTAACTGAAGAATATTTGGAACAAAATTCCAAATTCAAACTCCAAATGAACATTCAAAATTGCCCAAATTACATTTGCTACTGTTTGATCATTGTAAACTATTTTTGCATGCTTGAAAGTTGCATATTTGTATTCTTTGCATTTTTCTGACAGTTTTCTTATATTATATGTTTAATTTGGAGATATGGTTATTTTCTATGATTTATTGTAGTTTTGTCTAATTTATGGAATTTCTGTTAATTAGATAAATTGGATTATTCGGCAAGAATGGCGCAAGGGTGAAGTCGGGGTGGGGGGGCTGACATGTCGGATCACCTTGTCAGTGTCACAAGGTTAATTCTCTGTTAGTTTAAAAAAAACAATGGATTAAGGGGGGCTGGGCCCCACCTGTCAGTGGCTTAGGGCCAACTAACCAGAGGGGTTAGTGCCCTAATGTCCAAGGGGCCCGACGGCTCACCGCCGGTGCCACTGGGCACAGCGGCGCATCGCTGGAGAGGGCCTCCCGGCCACGGCTTGGCACACCAAGGGAACCAGGAGGGAGCCCTTGCACGCACATGTGTACGAGAGAATGCGGGCGGCCTCGGGATGCACCGGAGCATGGCCGGCGACTAGCTCCCGCGGCGGCCGGTGTAAGACTCGATATGCGGTACTGTTCCAGATCTAGATGTTCCCATCCAGATCCGGGGACGAATCACATATCGGTCCCACCGCGACATATGACACTACCATATGCCCCGGATTTCCGACATGATATCACAACATTACAACTACTTGGATACAACATCTCATACAATCGGCATGCAATTGCCTCAATACATTACACTAGTGGCAAAGGTAAAATACACCATTCCCGTAACTACACGGGTCCAGGCTCTCCGCCGGGATCCACCTAACTAGTCGTCGCCGAGTCTCCATGAAGGCGTCCAGAAGAAGGGTCGTCGAGCTCCTCGGTAGTCCAAGATCGTTTGCATAACGTTCTTAAAAGAGAAAAGAAGGGGTGAGCTATATCAACAAGTCTTGTAACTAACTTCTCACGGTAAGAAGGGGGTAGTGGTTGAGGTTACGGCCGCACTAGCAATATATAAGTGGCTAACGTTCTATTCAGAGTAAGATGAGGATCCAAGCATTCGATGAGGATTCGCATCCAACAAGTCTAGATATCAGCTACTTACGCAATCATAACACCTATCCTATCCTTTTCCTCCCCTTCGCATCCGGACGAAGAAGAAGAAGTCAAGGCACACACACATTGATCAAGTTTATTAAGATTATATCAGTTGTTGTTGTCTATGAACAAGGAGTAGGTCTCAAGTCGTCCATAACCGTGGACACGGATTCTCGAAAAGATTTAACCCTGCAGGGGTGTACCAACTGCCCATTACAAGGCTCTGCACGCACGCCCATATCTCTCAGTTGCTACCCATCACAGGAAACCATTTTATGATTTAGTTCCGAGAGATCCGAAACGACAGGTCCCTCAACTAACAACGCACAAATCCTGGTGGCCCCCCGGGAGTCGACACCCAACCCACGAGCCGGTCGCACCCTCGGATCGGACTCTTCCGTATGGCTAAGGTCGGGGTTAGCCTCACCTGATAACTCAGGGGCTTCCCTAGCTCACCAGTGTGGACCAACAGAGGAACTTTGTCTTCACTACCCCGGGTCGTTTAAAAACTGCGAGGGGATCCAACCAAGCACACACACGGGGTTTCAAATGGTAAATCAGCTCGGGCCACCACTAGAAATGTTTGAAGCAAGGTAAGTAAGAAAAGGGGACCCCATAGTATCCCACACGCGGTTAGGCAGGCTCGTCAAGAGACACAATACCCGGAACTCGGTTCCTAGGTGACTCGAATGGAACAAAGCGTCGCGGCGGGATAGCCTAGACCTTCCATCCTTCATCGAATATAGTCAAAATTATAATAATCATATCATCCACAACAATATAATATGGTGATAGACCAATCCAAGGAGTAACAGGGGAACAATTGATAGCATACTAGCATGCATACTAAGCAGTGGCTGAGCAACGAGCAATAGTAACATAGCCGAACAAGGTTTTCTAGGACATGGAGGACATGGTTGTTTGGGTTTATTTGAGAGGCATGAATATGAAGTGGTAAGATCAAGCAATCATTTTATCCTACACCTAAGCGCAAGTGACCTGAAAGTTCTAAGCATGATATATGCTCCCCCTTACCTGATGAGAAGACGAAACCGAAGGTGTAGTCGATCGCAAGCTCGCATCGTCTCCGAGAGTAACCGCGGGAGCACACAAGAAGGAAACACTTGAAAAGGCAATCGATCAGCAAGAATCTATTACTACAAAGCAGTCATCATCAAAACAACATCAAGAAGGGAACATGAGACAACGCACGGTATCACATCTATCGTCGAGAGCGGTTACTAACAGGTTAAGTGGAGTATTCGTCACACACGACGATACCACACATTTAGAATGGCTCAGGTTGTTTAGCTACACAACATGAGAAAAAGTTGTTAACATGGCATCTCACTCAAGCATGTCATAGCACACAAACATGACAAGAGGTTAAGCAGAAGATAAGCTATCTATGCTAGTCAATTTAAGTGAGACACAACCTAAACATGGCATTCCACTAAGGGCCCCATGATTATTTAAGCATTTGGTACTGTTCTTCCCTAAACCATAATTTAGGTTGTTTAACAATAGAAAACAATAGCATAAACACAAAGTACATGAAATTCCAAACAAGTTACATGTAAATAACACTCCAAACGGAGTTACGGTTAAAAAGATACAAGCATCACAATTTACGTGTACATACTGTTAACATCAGGGAGCATACATTAGAGCAATGAAACAATTAGCTACTGAATGCAAACATGCACCAAAATGTTGTGGATCAATAGTAGACATGACAAGGAAGTCATGGCAACAAAGTTTCATGTATATGAGCATCAGGAACATGTAATTGTAACCCATGAAAAAGGCAAGAAAATACTACTGGTCTAGGGACTTAGTGAAAATCAGGGCATGTGACAGCAAATAGCAGGATTGTACTTTGGGATCTCAACAACTATATGAACAGAAAGGATATCATGGCAACTCAAAGCATGGCATCAAAGTACACATAACAAGGAGCAAATAATTACATTGGATCTAAAGCATACGAGACATGGATCACTAACTATAAGGCATGAAAGTAACAACTTTATATAAACAACAGCACATGTTAACAGGGTCACCACTTTGGAGCAAGAAATAAAATAGCTACAACAGGTAAACATGGCAAAGGGATGCATCTAATTTAAGTACACATGATGCTTAACACATACAAGAAAGAATCAATAACATAGGCCTCATGGATGAGACACAATCATCAATCAAACTTTGAATAAAATAACAGCTGCAGTAGTAAACAGTCTGGTGCCCACTTCAACAATAATTTATATCAACTAGATGGCCTCAAATCAATTAACTCATTGAAGCAAAAAGTTAGATCACACAAAACTAAGAACTTTTCATCTTGGGAGCCAATTCATACAATATACGGATTACTCGCAAATCTAGTCACAAAACAGTACCTACAACAGAATTACCATGGACTTAGCAGAATTTACAGAGGGCGCTTGATAGTAAAAAAACGCATATGGGCGCAACATAACTGATTCGACCTACTGGGCCAAGCTCAACTCGCAGCAGAAGAAAAACAATCAAAAAAAGGGCGAGAAGAGCTTACCATAGTGGGCCGTGGCCCAGGCCGGATAGTTGGCGAGGGCTAGCGCCTGTCGCACGGGATGTCGGGTAGCCATGGGTCGTGGTCGTGGGCCGCTGGGCGCACCGGCCCAGCTGGCAGCTGAGGCCTCGCTCGCCCGATCCAGATCGGATCGTGACCGAGCTCCACGACGGCGGCGGCAGCGCTTCGGCCACCGGAGCGAGGCGAGATGGGGTGGTCGGGGTTGAGGAACGGGGCGCGAGCCAACTGGCGTTGCGGATCCATCGGATCTCGTCGCCATCGGGGTCCCGGGAGTGACGTGGCACCGCGTCGGCGAGCTTGGGCGGCGACCCTCCATGGCGGGCGGCGGACCTGCGGGGAAAAAGGGGAGGCCAGGATGAGGAGAGGGAAGGGGAAGAGGAGAGGGAAGTGAGGGAGGGAGAGATGGCCGCGGGGTCAGGGGTGGCGCGACTACTGTCGGCGGCTGCCGGCGACCGGCAGAGCGGCGGCGGCGCATCGCATCCACGGGAGGCCGCGACGTGGCGGCGGCTGGAGCGGCCCGGTTCGGCCCGCGGCTAGCCTGGTGACGGTGGAGGCTGGGCCCTGCGGGGCCCGGATGCCCTGGATCTGGTGGATGCTATGGTTGGGGCGACGTGTCCTCACCTAGACGCTCCGATCGGGCGATCAGACGGCTAGGGTTGACTGGAGCTAGGGTTTCGGCTGTAGGGACTTGGGGGTAATTTTGGGGGAATTTTGGAGGGGTTTGCTTCGAAATTTGATTAGGGGTGCCCTAGAAGGGCTAGGGGAGAGTGTTAATCTATATATAGGCTGGCCTGGGTGGCAAGTTTACACAAATGCCCACGTCTCTCTTGCGTGTCCGGTGCTCCGCGTTTTTGACCGCCGGGAGTCCATACGACCTCCGATTCGGACGAAATCTTGAACCACGTGCTCAGTGCGGCGAGCCCCTAAGTCCTACCTCACTTCTGTAACGTTACGAGAACATTTTTCGGCGCACACTAAAATAATCCATTTAATTGTTAAATGTGGTTTTTGTTCCGATGGCGATGACTGGTCCTGTGCCGGTTGCGACAGGGCTCGGGTGAAACCCCGGTGTCACAAAGGTCGTGTGTCGTTGGAAAAAGTTTTGGTCCCGCATCCGATACGAGAAGGAGGGGTGGAAGGCCGGCTCGAGGTCTCCGTGAAGGCTTCAGGATTCGGCTCTGGTCCAAATTTATCCGTTTGGCCAATGAAGATGTGGATGGATCCGATCTGGACCTGAAATCCTGATTCAATGGAATCGGCTTTAGGGCCTGTAACACCCTCAGTTCTTGTAGTAGTAATCACTGTTGATGGAACAGTAATCACCTTGCTACATTTAAATCACGGTTCTTGATCATTGCCTTGATCATCTTTGAATTCACAGATGAAACAAATTCAAAATGCTTTTTGTCTAATAATTAAAAACAATGTGGCAAATGAAAATTTGTCCAAAAATTGTGTAACTACTTTTGTTATCACAAATAATTAGTGGGCCATGCCAATATGGTTATTGTATTTTATCAAGCCACTGAAAAATTCAAAAAATCCAAACAAGGCTCAGAACAACACCATTTATCAGTATAATATTAAAGAGAAATATTAAATGAATTTCTTTTGCCACAAAACTTTTTGTGGAACCTCTAATATATGCAACACAAATATACCCCCATGTTTCACATGTGGCAAAAATCATTTGAAAGAAAAACAAATTAAAACAGTAAAGAAATAAGAGAAATGAAAACAAAAACAAAAGAAAATGGAAAGAGGGCCTCGTCCAGGGCGAGACCACCTCGGCCCACCCCGGCCCAGCCACCCCTCCCCGTTGTCTTCTTCCTCCCCCTTGCGTGGAGAGAATCCACCGGCTCCATGGCCGGCCGGGCCGCCGTGGCGGCTATCCCGTTGCTCACCGGCGGGATAAGGACGCGCCCCCTCAACCCTAACCCTAACCGCCCGCTTCCCCCGCACAAACCCAGTTCCTTCTCGCGCCGCCGCCGTGCTTGCGGCCAACATGCTCCCTGATCCTCGTCGTCGTGTCCAGTAGCCGCTTCGTAGTCGTCTACGCCTACTAGCTGGAGGATTCGAGCCAGGACCTTGCGAATCGAGCCATCGTCTTTGTCTTCCTCGTCGGACCCGCCGGCGAACTTCTCCAATTTCGGCTGCCCCGTACCTTCCCCGAGGGAATTAAGCACACCTTCAGGTTCCTGGTGAGCCCCTCGTCTGTCGCCAACCGTCCTTGAGCCTCCCCTCTCGCCGTACTCTCCATTTCCATGGGAGCCGACCTCGGCGCCGCCATGGGCGTCTGTGTGCTCTTTCCCGTGTGCCTCATCCCATGTCGCGTGTACCAGCGCGCTCCTCGTCGGTTGTGGGTTCGATTCGTGTATTTGGCGCGCTCTAAATCGGCTCGGGACGCCGTTCCCCTCAAACCCATACGCCGGCCGCCGCCGTCGTCGCCCGCTAGCTCGCCTCCGTCCACCTTGGCCGATTATGTCGCCACCATTCGACGCGTATTGAGGTGCCCGTTCGAACGATACCTGTCCTGCATGCTCCCGTGGTCCATACGACGCACACGTCCCTCGCCGGACTTACTGTGTCGTCGCCGGTGATGGCCTGGGCCTCTGCCAGTGGGACACAGCCGCCAGATGATTAGCCACTGGCTAATTACCCCCCTTGTATGACAGTGGGCCATCCCCTGTTAACTAACAACAATTAAAACAAATGAAATAACCCCTTGGGGCAGACATGTTGGCACATGCTAATTAAACCCTTCTAATTAAACTCTGGTTAAATTGATAAGACATTTACAAGTGGACCCCCTGTGTTGTTTAGTTAAATTAATAATTTTATTAAACTTGTGAGTATGACTGCTGGGCCCCACTAGTCAGATTAATTATATAAATAATTTAGTAAAGTAGCAGAGGCTGACATGTGGGCCCCTTCTATCAGCGCTGTTCTAGATAGACTTGTGGATAATGTTGGTATTAAATAATAAAAGAAATTCCAGTAAATGCTTTTAAAATGATTTAAACTTTAAAATTGAATATCTTTTAAACCGTAAATCAGATGAAAATAATTTATATATCAAAATTGATCAGAAAAATATAACGATTAAGAATACATTATCCGAATATCAACCACACCCCTCTAACACAATGAACATCGACATTCCCCCCTCTGGGTCGTTTGTCGATAATCACCCGGAGCCGATATTTCATCCCCGGATAAATCCGCGCTCCGAGCATAACCCTTTGCACCGCGTTAGAACATCGTTAACGTTGCATATGTCATGTAATGCATCTGTTTGTTATGCTTGCTTTGTATTTACTGTCCCCCCCCCTTTTATTCTCCGATAGACCCTGCGACTGCCGCCGACTACACTGTTGCTGGGTACGACTACTTCATCGACGACCCTACCCCTACCGTCGAGCTTCTAGGAAAGCAGAGCCATTCTCTTCCCCAGATATCGCCTATCTTGTCTGTACATTTCTTGCACTAGGCATTGTTACTGCTGCTGCTATGTTACAATCCTATTCAATTGCATAGCCTGTCATTGTCGCCCTTGATGTACCTTCCTTTGTCCTATGCTGCCTATTATAATTATATATTATACTCAGAAGTGAGCCCTGCGCTTTGTTAGTCAACTAGGATTAGATAGCGTGCCATGATCACTCAGGGGAGTGACGCGGATACAACTTATTATAACTGTAACAGGTACGGTACAATGCAGACATCGCCTAAGGCCCCCTAGCTCGGCTCTGCCGAGCCACCATAGAATGTGAGCTATCAAGGAGTAATCCTTGTACTCCACTCGTTTCTGAATCTGTATAGCTGCTCTAGGTACCTCCGAAACGGTTGTCCTTAAAGGTAAGAGTCGGGCGACACAACGGTGCCCGCGAGCGGTATTGCATCGGGAACGACAGGGAGGGTACGACCGACGTTACTGGCATGCTTGGCCCCTGCTCGTATCTCGCGAGAGTTACCAAACCACGCAAAGTTGAGCTCTACCAAGAGCACACGTGAGACAAGGTAAGGAGACGGTTCACCTTGTTGGTAACCGCGCGCTTTGACGGGACGACAGGGCAGGCCCCGACGTTACTGGTGGACCTTATTGTTGTTCATTGTCCGTTGTGTTGCTAGTTAGACAAAGATAACAGTTGTCTGCGAGATAATATTAAAATGCTAAATTGTTCAGTGGATGACTTGAGAGGCCCGTTGGTCTGTACGCACTACCTTCACGTGGGATAAGGAGTTATGGGCTCCCCTGCGTCGTAGTTTTTCTGAAAGCTCTTCAAACGTAAGCAGTACTGCGACCTGCGTCGTGAAGTGGTGTCTTCTTTGCTTGAGCGGTGTGTATTTGGTTTTGCTTTTGCTTCACCGGCCAGGCACACACCGTGCAGTAGCGTGAAGGGTGAGGGTTCCTAGACCCCTGATCGCATAGGATATAGTCCGGCGGATGGCCTCTCTGTTGAGCCTAGGATGGGATGCGGCGTGTCGGATAGCTTTGGTGGAGCGTATCCAAACAAGGTGCCCGCCACCCTGGAGATTCGAGCGTGCAGGCTGAACAGTAGTGCACCCCTGCAGGGATTTTAATTTATTCGAATAGTCGTGTCCACGGTAACATGATGCTTTATGCTAAAGCCGGATCATACCAGTACAAACTACTAATTCTATTAAACTGTATGGTTCCGGGTCTTCTTCCTCGCAGGGAAGTCGAGGAAGGGAACTCAGAGGCATTATTATTGTTAATTATTACAACTTACTATTATACAATGGTGCAGCAACTTCTGCTGCATTGTTACTTTATGCTTTATATAAACTGTTGGCTGATCTCTTCTTGTGCTGCAAGACTCGTCAAAAGATGCTAGTCTTCGATAGGACTAGCTTCTTATCCTTATTCTGGTTTCTACCTTGCAGTCCACTATATACAACCTCCCCTTTCCATTTGAAACAAATGCATAAATGCTTAGTAGCGGACGTATGACTCGCGGGTATGCTAGATACTCACCCTTGCTTTATTTCCCCCTTTTTGTTTTGCCTGATCGGCCGCTGCAGTCGAGGTTGGAGCCCAGGAGCAGGAGTACCGCGGAGGCGGATACTACTACGTCGAGACCCCCGCTGACCAGGACCAGGAGTAGTTTCGAAGGCTCCCAGGCAGGAGGCCTTGCCTTTTCGATCTGTACCTTTGATGTTATTTTTTCTAGCCTTCTTAAGGCAAAACTTGACTAACTATGTCTATACTCAGATATTATGGCTTGTATAACTTATGTACTCGGGTCCGTGTGACCGCCTTATCTTGTAACATATTGGTTTATCCTTTTGTGTTTAGTGTTGTGCTGTGGTATTCTCACCGTGGCACCCTAATATCATTCGTGTACCATGCGTGTATGATTACTGTACACGGATTGATTTTGGGGGCATCACAAGTTCGTATCAGAGCCGACTGCATGTAGAAAGCCACCCAACCACTACCTGGTCGAAGTTGAGTCTAGAATTTGAAAAACTATTTTGCTAACTTAATGTTTGGCTTACAGGCCCACATCGATATCACCCCGTCGTGATATCTATGGTATTAGGATCCTTTTCTCCGTACCTATGCTCTGGGACTGCATTCTTATCCTTGCTGGTATGTTTTACTAACTCTGACATTAGGATCACGTTCTCTTGATTCCACCCGGCGTTCTGGTGCTTACCCCTCGATTGAGTCGTGTCGCATGAGTTCTGACCCAGGTCCTGGACCACGGATCCCCTTTCTCATTCGGGGTAGGCCGCGCGTTCTCTGGCACAAACTCATGTGGCTAACAGTTTTCTTGTTGCGTGATTGCATAGTGGAAGCTATGTCGCGTCATGTATTACTTACCGCGGTCTGCACGCCGCCTAGTGTGTCCTTTTTCCTTAATTTCTACGACGTTACGCTACCCGATTTTTGGTTGACTGTATGTGTGGATGTGTATGTCTTGTATGACTACTCCTATATATCCGCGCCTCCTCTTCGTTGGCGCTTTACCTAATACTCGTTTCCGGTATCTCGTTAAATTTTCATCGCTGAAATACCCCTGTTAAATTCTAGTAGGATGGTTGGTCGTGGTTGTCGTGGTTGTGGTCGTGGTGCCAACGATCCACCTCCGTCGCCGGACTACATGGACGCGATGATGCATCAGTTTCAGTTGAACCAAGTGTTCATGCAAGGAGTCATAGATCAGCTCCAGAACCAGAACAAGAACCAGCACTAGAACCAACCGCCTGTGGTTACTCTGCGGGATTTCATGCGTCTCAATCCCCCTACCTTCCACCAACCTGAACATCCGCTGGATGTCGATGATTGTCTTTGTGACATCACTCGTCAGCTGGAGTTCGCTAGGGTGCACGCTGCTGATTACGTCACCTTCGTGTCCTATTTTCTGCGTGGCCCCGCTGCCCAGTGGTGGGGACCCACAAGGGCTCGCTAGCTGAAGGAACTGTCGTCTCCTGGATTGAGTTTAAGGCTGCTTTCCCTGCTCGTTACGTCCCTCAGGCGGTCATGAACCGTATGAAGGCCGAGTTCCGCAACCTCGTTCAGGGCAGTAAATCTGTCGAGGCATATCAGAGGGAATTCCTCCACCTCTTCCGCTATGCTGCAAGCGACCTCCCAGATGATGCAAGTAGGCAAGAGAAGTTCCATGATGGACTCAACTCAGATCTTCCGCTTTGTCTGGCCCTACATGTGTTCTCCGACTTTGCTACTATGGTGAACCATACTATCACTCTTGAGACCGCTCAGTCTAAGTTCAAGGGTTCGCCAAAGCGCCCCCGTGATGCTGGCTCATCTTCGGGCACAACACAGAAGCAATGTGTCTGGATTCCGCACAGCATGTATCGTCCGCCTGCCCCTGCACAAAGGCCATCGTATGTTCCACCCCGTCTGCCTCCTCCCCCCCTCCCCCCCACCCGTCGAGACAGCCGAAGACTTTGATAGCACCCCTCCGTCCTCAAGATGGACTGTGTTTCAAGTGTCACCTCCCAGGTAACTTTTACAAAGACTGCCCCCACCAACAGAATCAACTGGTAGTTCACCCTGCTGGCCGCGGTAATGGTTGTGCAACAACAGGACCCCCAACTATAATAGTGGGTCTTCTGCTCACACTCGTGGTCATGCTTACCACATTGACGTTGATGAAGATCAGGCACAACCCGCTACAGTGATGGGTGCTCTCCTCGTTAACTCAATACCTGCTACTGTTTTATTTGATTCAGGAGCATCACATTCATTCCTGTCGGAAGCATTTGCATTACCGCATAACTTTACGCTTGGAAAGATGAACACAACGATGGTTGTTCGCACCCCGATAGGCCAATGCCGAACCACCATGATGGTGCCTAATACCACCGTTGAAATCGAAGAAGTTGTATTCCATGTGTCTCCCATCATTCTGAAGTCTTTCACCATAGACCTCATCCTGGGAATGGGTTGGTTGAAAGTCCACGATGCCGCACTATATTGTGGAACCAAGTCTGTCCAACTTTTTCACCCCTCCGGTGAGATTGTTAACCACACCACCCAAATTACCCGTGATGCTGAAAAACATATCTATATGATGAATGCTGTGAACGTCTCGCCTCTTGAAGGAATTGAGCAAGTTCCAGTCGTTCGTGATTTTCCAGGCGTCTTCCCAGAAGAACTACCGGGAATACCCCCGATTAGAGAGGTAGAATTCGTCATCGACTTGAACCCTGGCACCGTCCCTATTGCCAAGCGTCCCTATAAGATGCCACCTCACCACCTCCTTGAACTGAAGATGGAGACCGACACAACACTCGATAAAGGATTCATCCGTGCCAGTTCCTCTTCTTGGGGAGCACCTTCGCTCTTTGTCAAGAAGAGTGATGGAACGAACCGTTTGGTACAAGATTACCGACCTATCAACCAGGCCACGATACAGAACAAGTACCCACTCCCTCGGGCCAATGATCTGTATGATCAACTTGCTGGATCCAAGGTGTTTTCTAAACTCGACTTGAGGTTGGGTTACCATCAGATCCGAGTCCGTCAAGAGGACATTCCGAAGACGGCCTTCATTACTTGCTATGGTTCATACGAGTATACCGTCATGTCCTTTGTCTTGACGAATGCCCCAGCCACCTTTTCCCGATTGATGAACTATATATTCATGGAATACCTCAACAAGTTTGTCGTGGTTTATCTGGATGATATATTTATATACTCAAAGAATGAAGAAGAACATGTTGAACATCTTCGTCTTATACTGGAAAAGATTCGAGAACACAAACTCTATGCTAAGTATTCTAAGTGTGAGTTCTGGCTTCCCGAAGTAACCTACCTTGGTCATGTGATTTCCAAGGATGGCGTTGCCGTCAACCCGGAACGTATCAAGGCTATTCTTGACTAGACTCCTCCCAAGACTGTCAAGCAAGTCCAAAGTTTCCTCGGCCTTGCCAGATATTGCCGCCGTTTTGTCGAGAACTTCTCCAAGATTGCCAAGCCTTTGACTAATCTGCTTCACAAAGGCATCAAGTTTGAGTGGACCGATAAATTCCAAGAAAGTTTTCAAGCTCTGAAGGACAAGCTCACTTCTCCCCCAGTGCTTGCTCCCCCAGATACTCAAAAGGACTTCGTGATATATTGCGACGCGTCTCGTCAAGGATTAGGCTGTGTCCTAATGCAAGAGCACAAAGTTATTTCTTACGTCTCTCGTCAGTTGCGTTCTCATGAAGAAAACTATCCAACACATGATCTCGAATTGGCAGCGGTAATTTATGGATTGAAGTTGTGGGGACATTACCTCGTCGGTAATCATTGCGAGATCTACACCGACCACCAAAGCCTGAAGTACCTGTTTACTCAACCAGACCTGAATCTCCGCCAACAGAGATGGCTCGAGACAATAGCCGACTACAACATGGGAATTTCTTACACCCCTCATACGTCCCAAACGTATCGATAATTTCTTCTTGCTCCATGCATGTTTTGTGTGATATTGCTATGATCTAGATACACTTCCATACACTTTTGATCATATTTGGACTAACCTATTAACTCAGTGCACCCAGTGCCAGTTTCTGTTTTCTGCTGTTTTTTTTGTTCCAGGTTTCACCCATATTAAAAGTGCTCCAAAAATTCGGCAAAAATCGGATAAAAAATCAGCGCATCGGAAGCTTCCAGAACCCCGAAGGAGGGCCGAGGGTCCACCACCAGGTGCCCAGGCGTCCACCTGGCGCGGGCTAGGGCTTGTTCGCGCCAAGGGGGGTGCCTGGACCCCTGGTGGCCCCCTGGCTGCCCCCTACGCCTATATATTCCCCGTGACGTGAAACTTCCGAGAAGAGCACCCTTTTTCGCGATCTCGCCTCTGTTTCGCCGCCGCCGCACTTCCAAGATCAGGAGCGTCAGCAGACTTCTTCTCGGCACCCTGTCGGAGGGAGGGTCAACCTCTGGGAGCTTCCCCTTCACCAGGGACGCTTCTCGGATGTGCCGTGAGTAGTTTCCTTTGGACCATGGGTCCGTGATCAGTAGCTATGTGATGTTCTCGTCCCCTCTTTTTTCTTCATGGTTTAGACCTCGTGAGCTTCCCTACATGATCGAGGCACATATGTAATATTTCTGCTGTTGCTATGCTGAGTTTATTGGGATCTGATGGATTATGAGATTATGTTCAGATTGTGATAGAGTAATATATTTGGTCCTTATCTTTTATATTTTGTTCCTAAGTAATTCTTGCATGTTCTCCGTTGCTGTTTATTTCTTTGGCCAAGTAGTAGGTAGTAACTCCAAGAGGGAACGTTATGCTCGATTGAGGGTTCATGCCCCCCTGATGACACACTTGAGTGACAAAAACATGAGTCTAGGGGATGTGTTGTTGCCACAAGGGGGAAAACAACTGTTCTTGTAGCCGCGGTTGCAAGGATTGTTTACTTTATGCAAAGTGCTTTTTAATTCATTTTTCTGTTGCTTTGGGTTTACACTTTGGGTGGGGCTCGCAACTTAATACCAGCGAGATGTTCTGGATAGATATCTCAAGGTGGATGATTAGTAGTAGATGCAGTTGGATTTCGGTGTACTTATTTTGGCGTACTGCCCATGCTTTTGAGCCTCTTCCTTTCTTTTGTAGCATAGTTAGCATTGCGGTGCATTTATAATCCTGTCAATTGCCCATCTGTAATGTGTTTACCTCGCATAGCAGTTTTATCGTCTTTTGGGAGAGAGACGTCACTAGTGAACATCACGGGACCCCGGTCCATATTCTCATCACTGTTTACACGCTCATTTATTTTCCGCTTTTACTTTAAGTTGCTATCATTATCATTATCCCTTGTGTTTGATCCTTTGTAAACAACAAGACCGGAGAGATTGACAACCTCTCTGAACTTCGTTGGGAGAAAAGTTATTTGTGTTGTGTGCAGGTCCACGTCAGTTGCGCCGCTGACACCTACTTATCATTGCAGGAGTCCTACTGGTCGATACTCTCAACCTTGGTGTTTTCACCAAGGGAAAGTTGCCTCTACGATGCATCTCACCTTCAACTTGGGGTAACCAATGAAGGGCGAGAAGCAATTATCATCTCTCGCGTATCAAGCAAATTTCCGGCGCTGTTGCCGGGGACTCCGAGTGATAAGATAGGGGAGTTTCCCACTACCTTTTACCTTTACTTTTTAGTCTTGTTAGTTTACCTTTCAGTTTTTATCTTTGTGTCCTATATCAAAAATTACAAAAAATTCGGCCACACTTGCTGCTACTATGGGTTCCACTGAAAACACCAAGTTGTGTGACTTCACTAGTCACAACAACAAAGACTTTATCTGCACTCCTATTGCCACACATGCCACTTCAGCTACCTCTTATGAAATTAAACCTGCTTTGCTAAACCTTGTTATGAGAGATCAATTCTCTGGTGCTAGAGATGATGCTGCTTTACACTTGAATAATTTTGTTGAATTATGTGATATGAAAAAGTATAAAGAAGTAGAAGGTGATGTTGTTAAGCTCAATCTTTTTCCTTTCTCTTTGAGGGAAGGAGCTAAAATCTGGTTTCAATCTTTGCCTAGGAATAGCATAGATTCTTGGAATAAGTACAAAGATGCTTTTATTGGGAAGTATTACCCACCTGCTAAAATTATCCAATTGAGAAGTAACATTATGAATTTTAAGTAATTGGATAATGAACACGTTTCCCAATCTTGGGAACGTATGAAATCTCTTGTTAAGAAATTCCCTACACATGGTTTGACTACTTGGATGGTTATCCAGACTTTTTATGCATGCTTGAACTTTACCTCGCGGAACCTGTTAGATCCGGTCGCGGGAGGAACCTTTATGTCAACTACACTTGGGCTGCCACAAAGCTTCTCGATGAGATGATGACCAATTATTCCTAATGGCACTCCGAACGCGCTCCAATAGGTAGGAAGGTAAACTATGTCGGGGAGATTACCTCCATAAATTCAAAAGTTGAATTAATTATGTCTCTACTTACCAAGCAACCCTCTATTGATCCTCATGATGTTCCATTAAATTCCTTGGTTGGTCAGGAACAAGTAGATGTGAACTTTATTTCTAGAAACAACTTCAACAACAATGCTTATCGGGGAAATTTTGCTAGAAATCCTAGACCGTTTCCATCCAACTATGGGAACAACAACACTTATCCTAGCAAAAATAACCCCACTTCTGAACTAGAAAGTATGCTTAGAGACTTTATGACTACCCAAAAAGCCTTCAATAAAAATGTAGAAGAGAACTTAGCTAAGTTAGATAATCTCTCTTTGAAGGTAGATAGCTTAGCCCTTGATGTTGAGATGCTGAAAATTACAACCTCTCCCCTTGAAGAGAGGAAGGCCACTCCTATTAATGTTGTCCAGTTACAAATTAATGAAAAATTAGGATGATGGCTAAACTTAAAGAAAGATGGGCTAGATAAAAAGAGGAAGAGGATAGAATTAAGAGCTTTCCTACACACCACACAGTTTCCACTATCCAAATTGTTGAGGATACCAAAACTATTAGCACCCAATGCACTCCTGGTCCCATTGGACCTATTAATGGTGATGCTAATACCTCAACCATAGAAGAAGAAACTCCTATGAAGACAGAGGGTTTCAAACAAGTGATCCTAGATGACACTACTACCACCTTTGATAGTAGTGAAATTGATTTTTATAGTTGCACCCTCTCACAAGTTATTAGCTTGCTACACAAAATGTCTAGAGACCCCCACACTAGCACACTCAATCTTGCCTTCATGGATCATATCACAAATGCTCTCATCAAATCTAGGGAGGAGAAGCTTAGGATAGAAGCCTCCATACCTAGGAAGATAGATGATGGTTGGGACCCTATGATAAAAATTAAATTAAATAACTTCTCTTGCTATGCTTTATGTGACATTGGAGCTAGTACTTCCGTTATGCCCAAAAGAATGTATGATATGTTTGAATTGAAACCTTTTGATTCTTGTTCTTTTGGTGTTCGTATCGTTGATCCTTCCGTAAAGAAACCTTTGGGGAAGATCGACGATGTTCTTATCATTATCAATGACAACTATGTTCCCGTTGATTTTATCATTATGAATATAGAGTGTGAACCTTTACGTCCAATTATTTTGGGACGTCCTTTTCTTCGCACCGTTGGTGCTATCATTGACATGAAAGAGGGGAATATAAAATTTCAATTCCCCCTCAAAAAGGGAATGGAACACTTCCCAAGAAATAAAATCAAGTTTCCATTTGAGTCTGTTACACAGGCTAGCTACTCTCTTTCTCTTGATAAAACTTGATTCTTCTTTTGCCTTATGCCTAGCTTAAAGGCGTAAAATAAAGCGCTTCTTGGGAGGCAACCCAAGATGTTTTTACTTATTTTTTTAGTGGTCTTGATGATTTTTACTACTGTAGAAACATTATTGTATCTTTATTTTCAAGCTTTGTGCCAAGTTATAGCCTCTTATGATAAGGGAAGCAAAAGTTGTGACATGCTGTCCAGAAAACAGATTCTGTCTTCTTGACGGAAAAAATCGGAACAAATCACCAGTTCGTCTTTTTGAGCTGAATTTTTTACACATCATGCTCTATACAATTGTTAAACTTTCGTATGTTCTGTGTTTTTTTATTTGAGTTGCATAAGTACCCCGAATAAATTCTCTACTACATGTTGTTCCGTTTTTCACAGATTCTGCCAAGTTTTGTCTCCCCTTACTTTTGCAAACCTTAAGCTTTCTTTTTCTTCGCAAAAACCTTTTGGAAATCTTGAGAAACAGTATCTCTTCAAGAATATCTGTATATCCAGTGGGGGAATTGTAACAGCAGATACGCAATTTCTAAAACATAATGTAATTTTACTTTGTCAGATGACCTTGTAACTTCACATGGTGCTAGCTCATATGAATTCATGTGGTGATTTCATTTGGCATTGGGATTGGAGCCCATTTGATTTGCCTTTAAATTCAACAAGTTGGCTCAAGAAAGATATTGGGGGATTTTTCCCATTTCCATTTATCCTCCCCTTGAACCGAAACTTGGCATAGCCATTTCTTTTCCCTTCCCAAGTGTTTTCAAAACCTTGCATCATTTTTGGAACCTCCAAAAATGGGGGCCATTGTTCAAAGTGGTTTGAGTTTCAAAAATGTCCCCACATTTTAGTTGTTCCAAAAATGGCCGAACCAATTTTAGAAATTGGAGAATATTGCAAGGATTCCAAAACATATTTTTATATGTTTTTCTCCCTTTTGGTTTGCTCTGAAAAACTCTTGGACATTTCTGTTTTTGTAAATGGAAAAATCCAATTTCTTTTGTTCTGGAGGTAGAGAACCTGCCAGGCCCAGCCCAGCAGGTCTCGCCCCACTTCCCGCAGCCCACCTGGCCCCATCCAGCAAAGCGATACACGGGATCACTCTGCGCCGTTCGATCTTGATCTGAGGGGCACCACGCGTCGCCTTTCCAGCGTGGAGAGGTCCCCTCTCCCTCCTCTCTCACAGCCGGCCGGAGGCATCGACGTCGACGCCGTTGACATGGCCAGGAGCCCCTCTCCTTTATATCCAGTGCCCCTGAGCCGTCCTGGTACCCTAGGGCTCTAGTTCCCCCTCCCGAATCTTGCCGCCGCGGCCTGGTTCGTCCCCGAGGTTCTCCTTTGACCCGCCATGGCAGCCGGCCAAATTCCTTCAAATTCGCCGCCATGCGCCCGAATCCTTGGACGTGCGTTTGCACGCATCTCCTCCTGCATGTTGTAGATCTGTTCCCGGTCGCAGGTAGCAGAGAGGGGCACGTAATCGCAGCGGAGCCGTGGACGTCGCCGAGGAGCTCTGCACTGCGTCGTCGTCCCCGAGCTCGTCTTCTTCCTCTACGGCAAGGTGACGTGTACCACAAGGTGAGAATGAGCCTTTCCCTTTTCCTGTAGTTCTGCTTAGCTCCAGGTCTGCGGTAGCCGTAGGTTTTCTTCCGCGCAGCTCGTCGCCGGCGAGGTGAACGTGGTCACCGTGCCGTGGCGTGTCGTGATCGGCCCTCTGCGTGCTCTAGGAGTGCTCAGAGCGTGCTTTTGGCGCCCAAGGGGCTCCCTTTCCCGCGTAGTTAGGTGGAGACGCCCGCGTCTAAAGGTCTGCACGACTGTCCATCGGAGCCGCCATGAAGTTCAGGAGAGCCTAGCCTTGATGGCTTCTCGCCCTTCGTTGATTACCCCAAGTGGAAGGTTTGAGATGTAGTGCAGCAGCAGTTTTCCCTCGGTGAAGATACCAAGGTTTGTCTCCATTAGGACTCTAGAGATGATAAGTAGGTGTCAGCGGCGCAACTGACGCAGACCTGCACACAGACACAGATAACTTTGTTCCCAACGAAGTTCAGAGAGGTTGTCAATCTCTCCGGTCTTGTTGTTCACAAAGGATAAAACGCAAGGGATAATGATAGCTAGTAAAGCAGTAAAGTAAATATAGCTTGGAAATAATAATGAGGATATGGACCGGGATACGTGATGTTCACTAGTGATGTCTCTCTCCCAAAAGACGATAAAACTGCTATGCGAGGTAAACAAATTACAGAAGGGCAATTGACAGGATTATGAACGCACCGCAATGCTAACTATGCTACAAAAGAAAGGAAGAGGCTCAAAAGCACGGGCAGTACGCCAAAATAAGTAGACCTAAATCCATCTGCATCTACTACTAATCATCCACCTTGAGATATCTATCCAGAACATCTCGCTGGTATTAAGTTGCGAGCCCCACCCAAAGTGTAAACCCAAAACAACAGACAACTGCATTAAAAAGAACTTTGCATAAAGTAAACAATCCTTGTAACCGCGGTTACAAGCACCGTTGTTTTCCCCCTTGTGGAAATAGCACATCCCCTAGACTCATGTTTCTGTCACTCAAGCGTGTCATCGGGGGGCATGAACTCACAATCTAGCACAACGTTCCCTCTTGGAGTCACTACCTACTACTTGGCCAAAGCATAAAACAGCAACGGAGAACATGCAATAATTACTTAGGAACAAAAATATAAGAGATAAAAACCAAATATATTACTCTATCACAATCTGCACATAATCTCATAATCCATCAGATCCCTCCAAACTTAGCATAGCAACAGCAGAAATATTACAAAGGTGCCTCGATCATGTAGGGCAGCTCACGAGGTCTAAACAATGAAGATCAAAGAGGGGAGGAGAACATCACATAGCTACTGATCACGGACCCATGGTCCAAGGAAAACTACTCACGAGACATCCGGGGAGCATCCATGGTGGAGAGGAGACTCCCGGAGGTCAATCCTCCCTCCGGCAGGGTGCCGGGAAGAGGTCTTCTGGTGCTCCCGATCTCGGAAGCGCGGCGGCGGCGAAACAGAGGCGAGTTTGCGGAATAGGGTTTCTCTTCTGGAGTTTTCCCGTGACGGAGAATAAATAGGAAAAGGGGGGCAGCCAGAGGTGGACCAGGGGCCCCAGGCGCCCCCCTGGCGCGGCCAGGGGTGGGGCCGCGCCGGGTGGCCGCCTGGGCCCCCCTGGCTCCCCTCTGGCCCCTCCCGGGCTCTTCTCGAAGCTTCCTGTACGCTGATTTTTCCTGTATTTTTCCCGGAATTTTTCTGGCACTTTTTATATGGGGGGAAACTGAAATAGAAAAACAGCAGAAAACAGGAACTGGCACTGGGGTGCACTGAGTTAATAGGTGATAGAGGCGAAGGTGTCCCGATGTTTCGATGAGATGATGGAGATCGATTTTTGGTGGAGTAGACTTTCACGACCCGACTACGAACGTGCGAAGACGTTGCGCCTTAGCGATCGCTAAACCAACTCCGAGAGGTTATTGATCCCGCGGATGCACGATCAACCTGACCACGAAGGTCTAATTCCTGCAAGCAATCGAAGAACAAGCAAGAACTAAGAATTGCAATCTGGATATTGCGAATATAAGATGAATGATTACGAAAGTTGGGGTTCCAATGAGGTCTTGGCCTGGTCGGATGACACAAACGAAGAGCTCGAAGTTGCGGCTATGGCTAACTTTAATCTAATTAAAACCCAAGTCTAAACGACGCCCTAAGGGCTGTATATATGGGGGAACAGAGGGGATTTTCGTGACCCCTTGGAGGTGGGGTCCGAAAACAACCCTAACTCGGTTTCCCCACACATACGGACTCTAAAAACTGCCTATAATGTGGTATTTCGAAATTACATGGGCCCAGCCCAATATTAAGGTGACGCAGCACCTATAATTGCTCTTGGACGAAAATAATGAAGTGGCATCTCGTGTAGTCCGTCCAAGCCTTCATGCATGCCTTATGGTGGCTTCAACGTGCGAAAATCCCCACTGGAAGCTCCACTGTACTTTCCCCCGCGCACACCTTCTTCTTCATTCTTGATCCCGCTCCAATGACCATCCTTCTTGTCCATGCTAGGTCCTTCATTCATAAGCAAAACAAAAGTATCTAATTTAGGCAGCATCATATGTTCATGAACAATAGAAGGATTCGCAAGAAACGAAAGTACCTGATAATTTAGTTGACGTGCACGTGCTCTAGTAACTGGTCCAGTATGTGTAGTTGGTGAGGGTATGGGTGTAACATTAGTAGGGATGTCCTCATCATCCTCCCCTTCTTGAATTGAAGTCGTCCTCGACGGAAGCTCATCATCTTCTCCCAAATAAGGTTTCAAATCTGCAATGTTAAATGTGGGACTAACCCCAAAATCTGCAGGTAGCTCAAGTTTATATGCATTATCATTAATTTTCTGTAAAACCTTAAAGGGACCATCAGCTCGTGGCATTAACTTAGACTTGCGCAAATCAGGAAACCTATCTTTTCGTAGATGTAACCAAACAAGATCTCCTGGTTCAAATACAACATGCTTCCGACCCCTATCCCCAGCAAGCTTGTATCTAGCATTCATGCGCTCAATGTTTTCTTTAGTTAACTCATGCATTTTTAATATCAACTCAGCACGTTGCTTAGCATCAAAATTCACCTTCTCCGAAGATGGAAGAGGCAGCAAATCAATAGGTGCACGAGGTAGAAAACCATAAACAATCTCAAAAGGGCACATTTTAGTGGTAGAATGCACTGAACGATTATAAGCAAATTCAATATGAGGTAAACATTCTTCCCACAGTTTCAAGTTACTTTTTAAAACAGCCCTAAGCATAGTAGACAATGTCCTATTGACCACTTCAGTTTGTCCATCAGTTTGGGGATGACATGTAGTACTAAAAAGTAGTTTAGTCCCCAACTTAGCCCATAAGCATCTCCAAAAATGGCTAAGAAACTTAGTATCACGATCCGAGACAATAGTATTGGGCACACCATGTAAACGAATAATCTCTCCAAAGAATAAATCAGCAACATTAGCAGCATCATCGCTTTTATGACATGGTATAAAATGTGCCATCTTAGAAAATCTATCCACGACAACAAATATGCTCTCCCTCCCCTTCTTTGTTCGAGGCAAGCCTAAAACAAAGTCCATGGATATGTCCTCCCACGGAACACTAGGTACAGGTAAAGGCATGTATAAACCATGAGGATTGAGTCGTGACTTAGCTTTTTGACATGTAGTGCAGCGAGCAACAAAACGCTCAACATCCCGTCTCATCTTTGGCCAAAAGAAATGTGTAGCAAGTACGTCCTCCGTCTTTTTCACGCCAAAATGTCCCATTAATCCTCCTCCATGCGCCTCCTGCAACAACAAAAGACGAATAGAGCTAGCTGGAATGCATAGCTTGTTAGAACGGAACACAAATCCATCATTAAGCACAAACTTGTTCCATGTTCTACCCTCTCTACAATTCTTCAATACATCTTTAAATTCCGCATCATTTGCATATTGTTCTTTGATTGTCTCTAAACCGAATATCTTGAAGTCAAGTTGTGAAAGCATAGTATAACGACGAGACAAAGCATCAGCAATAATATTATCTTTCCCCTTCTTGTGTTTAATGACATAAGGGAAAGTCTCAATAAATTCAACCCACTTAGCATGTCTACGATTAAGTTTTTCTTGACTTCTTATGTGTTTCAAAGATTCATGATCAGAATGTATAACAAATTCTTTGGGCCATAAATAATGTTGCCAAGTTTCTAATGTCCGAACAAGAGCATATAATTCCTTATCATAAGTAGAATAGTTCAGACTAGGCCCAGTCAATTTTTCAGAAAAGTATGCAACAGGTTTAGCATCTTGTAATAACACACCTCCCAAACCAATCCCACTAGCATCGCATTCAAGCTCAAAAGTCTTATTAAAATCAGGAAGTTGGAGCAAAGGAGCATGTGTTAACTTATCTTTCAATACCGTGAAAGCTTCTTCCTGTGCGGTACCCCAAGTAAAAGGCACATCCTTGCGTGTAAGCTCATTGAGAGGGGCAGCAATGGTGCTGAAATCTCTCACAAAACGCCTATAGAATCCAGCGAGGCCAAAAAAACTTCGCACTTGTGTGACCGTTTTGGGCTGCGGCCAACTCTCAATCGCCTCGATCTTGGCTGTATCAACTTCAATACCCTGTGGAGTAACAACATAGCCAAGAAACGATACTCGGTCGGTGCAAAAGGTGCACTTCCCAAGGTTACCAAATAAACGTGCATTACGTAGAGCAATAAAAACAGCACGTAAATGATCCAAATGTTCCTCCAAAGATTTGCTATAAATCAGTATATCATCAAAATAGACTACCACAAATCGTCCAATGAAAGCACGTAAAACCTCGTTCATTAATCTCATGAAAGTGCTAGGTGCATTAGTTAACCCAAACGGCATGACTAACCACTCATATAATCCAAACTTAGTTTTAAAAGCCGTTTTCCATTCATCTCCTAATTTCATGCGAATTTGATGGTATCCACTACGCAAATCAACTTTGGAAAACATGGTAGAGCCACTTAATTCATCAAGCATATCATCTAACCTAGGAATAGGATGACGATAACGAATAGTAATATTATTAATGGCTCGACAATCAACACACATACGCCATGTTCCATCCTTTTTAGGCACTAATATAACAGGAACAGCACAAGGACTAAGGGACTCACGTATGTAACCTTTGTCGAGTAGCTCTTGTACTTGACGCTGAATCTCCTTCGTCTCCTCCGGATTGGTACGGTATGGCGCACGGTTGGGCAACGAAGCACCGGGAATTAAGTCAATCTGATGCTCAATCCCTCGAATAGGTGGTAATCCCGGTGGTACGTCTTGTGGAAAGACGTCAATAAACTCCTGCAAAAGGTCAGTGACAACAGGAGGCAAAGAAGGAGGCAATTCCTCAAATGAAAACAAAGCTTCTTTGCAGACAAAAGCATAGCACACATATTGACTAACATCCAAATCTGAAATATCAACCTTAGTAGCAAGCAAAGTTGGACTAGTCAATTTAATTTCATTAGAAAAAACAGAAGAAGATTTGCTATTAGTCTTATGTTGTTGCTCAAATTCTTTGGCTGCTATCTCATTCTCACTCTTATTTTTCTCCTGTTTTGCTTTACTAGCTCTAGCAAGATCATCTTTCACAATTTGTTCAGGAGACATAGGAAGTAAAGCAATATTTTTATCCTGATGAACCAGAGTAAACTGATTTGTCCTACCATGGTGTACAACATTCCTATCAAATTGCCATGGTCTACCAAGTAAAAGAGAGCATGCTTGCATGGGTACCACATCACAATCAACATAATCAGCATATGCAGCAATGCTAAAGTGCACACGAACAGAACGCGTTACCTTAATCTTACCACTATTGTTAAACCACTGAATATAGTACGGATGGGGGTGTGGTCTTGTGGTGAGAGATAGCTTCTCCACCAACTCCATGCTAGCCAAGTTGTTGCAACTCCCTCCGTCAATGATGATGCGAACCGAACGTTCTTTCACCACTCCCTTTGTGTGGAACAAATTATGCCTCTGGTTTTGCTCGGCCTTCGTTACCTGCACACTTAATACACGTTGAGCAACCAAACTAGCATATTTATCTGCGTCATCAGGAGTCATATACTCTATATCATGAGCATCATCATGGGCACCCTGTTCCTCATGAGCAATGAGAACTAGAGTCTCCTCATCATAGTCACTCGCTGACTCATACCCACCATCCGCCGTAATAGTCATCACACGCTTGGAGGGACAGTCTTTTGCGAAGTGACCTCCACCTTGGCACCTGCGACATTTAATATCACGATCTCGTGTTTGCCCTGTGGACGCCATGGATGAAGAAGAACTCGCCGCCGGACCACTCTGTGCACCCTTGAATGGTGGCGCTGGCTGTTTTGGTGGCTCCCTGTAAGAATGAGCGGCTGAAGTAGATGGTGGCGCAGCAGGACGTGTGGATGTAGAAGGTCCACGCGATGTCCATGATGTATTTCGTCCTGCAGAAAAGTTAGGTCTTGTAGCGGCCTGTCGATCCTGCACTTCACGTTCAGCTTTACAAGCAAGATGAAACAAACGAGTGATAGTAGCAAAGTCCTTGTATTCTAGAATAGTTTGTATCTCCCTGTTTAAGCAACCCATAAAACGTGCAAGCATAGCTTCATTATCCTCTACTAGGCCACATCTAATCAATCCAGTTTGTAATTCTTGATAATATTCCTCTACAGAATTTTTTCCTTGTCTCAAACGCTGTAATTTTTGTAACAATTCACGTTGATAATAAGGAGGAACCCAGCGAGTACGCATAGCATCTTTTAAAGCAGCCCAAGTAGTTGGAATATTATTAGCATGCAATCTACAATGTTCAGACCACCAAATAGATGCAAAGCCCGTGAATTCACAAACAGCAGCAGTAACACGTCTATTCTCAGGATATTGTAAACATGTAAAACGTTGTTCAGTTTCTAACTCCCAAGTAAGATAAGCATCAGGAATATATCTACCATCAAACGGCTTAAGATTCAATTTAAGTTTAGGCACGTGTTCATCATCGCGTACCTGAGGGGGTGGTTGGTGTCGACCGTGGCGAATGTTGGGACGTGGACGTCCAGCTGGCTGCTCATAGGCCGCTTCCTGTTCCACCTCCTCCTCGTAATCACCCTCGTAGTTGTCGTCCTGGACGACGTCAGAAGCAGCAGCAGCAGTAGTAGCAGCAACTGCAGCAGCAGGAGGAGCACCAATACCAGCAGCTTGTCCTCGCGGAAACAGAATACGTCGTGCACGCGGTAGTGGCGGTGGCTGTGGCTGTGCTGAAGGTAGGCGTGCGATCAACTCAGTAAACTTGGCGTCGAGCTTGGTGTCGATCATCTTTTCCACGCCATCAATTGCCTCTGTAAATCTGGTCTCGATGTCATTCACCTGTTCAGACATCATTTGTGCAAATTTATCATGTAGCTCCTTGTTTGTCATGTTCTCCCAATCGGGTGCATCCCGCGCCACTTCATCATGTGATCCTGGCATGGTTAGCAGAAATAGAAAACACACAGGAATATGATCCTAGTTCTACTAATGGGATGGATGTGGGGTGGTGGAAAGCACAAATCCGTCAAGCTTTTCTTACGTTCTTACCGATTCTTACCTAGCAGCAGGTGGTGATGTACAACCAACGGGTCAAAACTCTCAGAGATATGGTAGAGCGATGGCCAGGAGGTGTCAAAACGGACGATGTAGGATATATGTGGAGCTATAGGTAGGCTTCACAAATATGGTAGCAAAAAGATCAACAGTAATCAAAACAGAGATGCAAAGCTGAATAAACACTCAACGTCGGTACTGTGCTGATCCTAGGCTAGACCGTACTAGAGACGCGAGCCTAAAACACCAACGAAAGCACGGCGCGGCACGTAACAACTGTGAAGCACACTCTGAATTTTTTATTTTCTCTTTTTTTTTTTTTTTTTTGCTCTTTTTTTTTTGCGATGCGGGACTGCGGTGGCTGAAAAAGTGCGAAAAAAACACTATGGTGGCGAACGTCTCAAAACGAGTTTCTGGACGTAAGGAACGTATGGGCACGAAATTTTTTTACCCCTGAAAATTTTGGCCTAATTTTTTTTTTTTTTTTTTTGGAAATCACCCTCTTCTACGTACGACAAAAGATTGGTGAAATCCGACTCTAATCAACTCAAAACTATTCTGGCTACGGAGATATCAGGAACCGTACTGATGGTGGAACTCAACTCGGACTCGTGAGACGTGCTGGTGTATATGGACTCTGCTTGGCGGAACGTGGTGGTGTATCTGGACTCCGATTAGCGGAACGTGGTAGGATGACTACTTGTGCGGCGGCGACGTGGAAAACTGTGATCAGAACTCGAAACTCTAAGGGAACTAGACGCTAAGATCAGCAACTTGACACAACGATGCAACCGTAAATTCAACAAAGCAAGTACTGAAAAGAAAACTGGACAAAGGCTAGGACTGTCTTGGGACGTGATGATCTAACCCTAATTTTTTTGTTGGCTTTTTCGTGGACTGTAGGTATGAAGAACAGAACCAATCTAGACTATGAAAACTGGTAAATCTCACCGAGCAACCTGGAAATCTGATACCACTTGATAGAGGCGAAGGTGTCCCGATGTTTCGATGAGATGATGGAGATCGATTTTTGGTGGAGTAGACTTTCACGACCCGACTACGAACGTGCGAAGACGTTGCGCCTTAGCGATCGCTAAACCAACTCCGAGAGGTTATTGATCCCGCGGATGCACGATCAACCTGACCACGAAGGTCTAATTCCTGCAAGCAATCGAAGAACAAGTAAGAACTAAGAATTGCAATCTGGATATTGCGAATATAAGATGAATGATTACGAAAGTTGGGGTTCCAATGAGGTCTTGGCCTGGTCGGATGACACAAACGAAGAGCTCGAAGTTGAGGCTATGACTAACTTTAATCTAATTAAAACCCAAGTCTAAACGACGCCCTAAGGGCTGTATATATGGGGGAACAGAGGGGATTTTCGTGACCCCTTGGAGGTGGGGTCCGAAAACAACCCTAACTCGGTTTCCCCACACATACGGACCCTAAAAACTGCCTATAATGTGGTATTTCGAAATTACATGGGCCCAGCCCAATATTAAGGTGACGCAGCACCTATAATTGCTCTTGGACGAAAATAATGAAGTGGCATCTCGTGTAGTCCGTCCAAGCCTTCATGCATGCCTTATGGTGGCTTCAACGTGCGAAAATCCCCACTGGAAGCTCCACTGTACTTTCCCCCGCGCACACCTTCTTCTCCATTCTTGATCCCGCTCCAATGACCATCCTTCTTGTCCATGCTAGGTCCTTCATTCATAAGCAAAACAAAAGTATCTAATTTAGGCAGCATCATATGTTCATGAACAATAGAAGGATTTGCAAGAAACGAAAGTACCTGATAATTTAGTTGACGTGCACGTGCTCTAGTAACTGGTCCAGTATGTGTAGTTGGTGAGGGTATGGGTGTAACATTAGTAGGGATGTCCTCATCAATAGGTTAGTCTAAATATGATCAAAAGTGTATGAAAGTTTATCTAGATCATAGCAATATCACACAAAACATGCATGGAGCAAGCAGAAATTATAGATACGTTTTGGACGTATCAGGCCTCCCCTCCGGTGAGGTCCAGGTCGGGGTCAGGGCACCCATGCGTTCGTGGAGATGCCCTCTCGAGGATGCAAGTGGTCTCGTAGTCGGAGGCGCCGTGTGCTCGACGCACGGGTCGCCTGAAGTTGGCCGCGCCGCCGGGTATCTGAAGCTGCAGAAGAGGCTCGTCGTCGTGCTGTTCCCGGCCAGATTCTGGCGAGGCTGTGAGGAGTAGGAGACCGTGGCCTGTGTGCCCGTATAGAGGGAGGTGCCAGCTGGCGCTTCCCCTTGATGGTTTTCTCTGAGAGTGGCTGCAGGAGAGGCTACTGTAAGGCCCGATATGCGGTACTGTTCCAGATCTAAGTGTTTCCACCCAGATCCGGGGACGAAGCACATATCGGTCCCACCGCGACATATGAAAAAGCCATATGCCCCGGATTTCCAACATGATATCACAACATTACAGATATAGGATACAACATCTCATACAATTGGCATACAACTGCCTCAAATACAATACAACAGCGGAAGGTACATGTCTGAGTACAGACTACAAGCAAATGCCTACTGGCAAAGAGAAAAGCATCGATCCCATAACCACACACGGTTAGGCACGCTCAGTCTTAAAACCAATACCCGGAACTCGGATCCTAGGTGACTCGAATGGAACAAAGCGTCGGGGCGGGATAGCCTAGACCTTCTATCCTTCGTCGAATATAGTCAACATTATAATAATCATATCATCAACAATAATATAATAATGTGATATCCCAAACCCAGGAGTAACAGGGTAACATCGTAGCATCCTAAGCATGCATACTAAGCAGGGGCTGAGCAACGAGCAATAGTAACATAGCAGTACAAGGTTTGCTGGGAAGGGACATGGCTGTATCGGTTTAAAAGAGGCTGTAAACATGTGGTAGGATCAAACATCGAACCTAACCTATACTAGCATGCAAACCGCTGGTTGAAATAGAATGGATCATAAGTAATGCAAAGTCCTTGCCTGTTGATAAGTCGGGTTCCGAAGGTGTAGTTGATCGCAAGCTCGCATCGTCTCCGAGAGGTACCCGCGGGAGCACACAAGAAGTAAACACTGGAAAGCAATCAACTGTGCACCACTATTACTACGGAGAAATACAAGAGCAAGCATCAACTAGAAGTAACACGAGACATCGCACCTACCGTCGAGAGCGGTTACTAACGATTTAAGTGGAGTACTCGTCACACACGACGATACCGCACTTTTACGATGGTTCAAGTTGTTTAGCTACAGGTGAGCAAACAACGGTTGTTAACATGGAAACTCAAGCAAGCATGGCATAACACACAAACATGGCAAGAGGTGAAGCACAAAGTAAACTATCTATGCTAGTCAATTTAAGTGAGGCACAACCTAAACATGGCATAACACTAAGTGCCGCACGATGATTAAAAGATTTGGTACTGTTCTGCCCTAAACCATATTTTAGGTTGGTTAACAACAGAAAACAATAGTGTAAACACAAAGTACACGAAAAACTAATCAAGTTACATATAAAGAACACTCCAAACGGAGTTACGGTTAAAAAGATATAAGCAAGACAAGTTATGCACACATGCTGTATAAACAGGGGTAAATCTATATGCAAAATTGCAGCAACATGACATATAAATACATGGGATGAAAGTATACATGATGCTTAACAATATTCAATTGGAATCACTCAAATCCGATAAACGGTCGCGACACACTCGTCGACCGAAGTTGCAACAAAATAACAGTTTCAGCAATAGCAGCACAATAACATCAGGATAGCTACTTTGGAGCAAGATATAAACATGATGCAGCAAGAAAATATGGCATGTGAATGCATGAAACTGAATTAGAAACATTGCTTAACGCAACGCAAAAGGAATCAATACAATAGGCCTCATGGATTTGTTACAATCATCATGCAAAGTTGCAACAAAATAATATCAGCAGCACAAAACAGGAAAAGTAGCAGTTAACGGCCTGATGCCCACTTTAGCACACAATTACACAATCAAGATGAGCTCAAATGAAAATTCTCAAAAAAGATGAATTAAAGTACACGCAATTCTAAACAATTCGTCTTTTGGGCGCAAAGTCATCCGGGCTACGGATCGCTTGCTATCGTCAACGCGGAATCGAATCAGCAGCAAAATAACACAGGACTTAGCAAATAAAACAGTTCTCAATAAAAAACAATTCGGGCCGAATCTCACCATGGGCCTCGGGGCCCATCTTGGCCTGGGAGAGGGGGATCTGGTCTGGCTTGGGCTGGGGCTTGCTGGGCTGCCAGGCCGGCCCAGCTCGGCCGGTGGAGGGAGCCGGCCCAGGCTGGCCAGGCGGTTGTGTCCTGCTCCTCCCGAGCGGAGCCCCAGCGGCGGCGGCTGCCTCCCGGTGGCGCGCCGGCCACCGGCGACGAGGGCAGCGGGGCGGCTGTGGAGGCGAGGAACGGGCGCGGTGAGGGCGCATGCGGCGGGATCCGGCCGGAGGGAGGCGGATCCGATGGCTTGGGTGGTGCCGGCGTGGTCCGGCTCGAAGCCCTCGAGCTTGGGCTGCCTCCAATGGCGGGCGGGGCTCCTGCAGAGAGAGAGAGGAGGGTCAGAGGAAAGAGGAGAAGAGGGAAAGGGGGGGGAGGAGAGGAGATGGTCGGGGCGCGTGCTGGGTGGCCGGCGGCGCACTCGCCGGGGCGGCGGCTTCCCACGGGATGGAGGGAGAGAGAGGAGAGGGAGGTTGGAGGAGCTCCCGAGTGACGTGGCACGATCCCAGGCCGTCGGATCTGACGATCTGACGGTCCAGATCCATTGGGATGGATCCAGATCTGGGAGGCTAGGTTTGCTGCGAAAATTGGGGTATTTGGGGCCAGATCTGGGGCTGGTGGCTGCCTAGGGAAACCCTAGGTGGGTGGGAGTGTGGTGGTCTTTATATAGCCCCGGTGGCTGGCAGTTTGCAAAAACATCATCTGTTTTTAGCTTGCACGCACGGTGCTCACGTTTCTGACCGCCGGGGGTCCGCAGTACCTCCGATTCGGGTAAAACTTCGAACTGCGCGATCAGTGCGTCGAGCCGGAGACGTTTACCTCGCGCTGGAACCGTTCCGAAAACACTTTCCGGTGCGCTCTAAAAATATCCCGTTTAATTATTAAGCGGGGTTTTCATTCCGTTGGCTGCGGCTGGTCTCGTGCGGTTTTCCCGACGGTGATTGGGCGAAACCCGGTGTCGCAAAGGTCGAGTGTCAGGGTGGCAAGGGTCGGTCTCCGTCCGATACGAGATAAGAGGGGGGGGGAAATAATCGCCGATCGATAAATCGGGGATGCAAACACCGCAAACAAATCAGACAATCAAACAATTCACACCGAAAACAAAATTTTTAATTTTTGCAAAAACTGGGCTGTTACAGCTACGTTCCCCGGTAACTGTCGCCGGCGTCGGGGTTCAGACCACTTTCAGAGTGCAGTGGTCACCAGGGATATGTTAACATGTTGCCTACCCCCTTTCGTTCAGAAAATGCTTCGTAGCTCAGTGGAAAGGGGCTGTGGGTTCGAGTCCTAGCCGGCGTGCCCCTTTTTCTTTTATTTTCGCTGGCTGACACCCAGGCCCCACAGGTCAGTGGGCTAGGCCACTAGGTGGGCTGGGCAGAGTTGGTGGCTGGGCTGCGCTGTGGGCTGAGCCCATCGGCTGATTTGGAGCTGGGCCAGATTGCCCGAAACAAGCCCAGTAGGGGTTTCCCCCGTTTTCATTTTCTTCCTTTTTTTGTTTGAATTTGAATTCAAATTCAAATTTCCCCCTGGTTTGCATGTTTAAGTGACCCCCTGAACATTTTGGGCATCCCATATATGTTTTTGGGGTAGGAGAAGCTACTGATCATGGTGGAGAGGTCAGATCAGGGGTTTGAGCAACTTAGAAGTGAAGATGTTGGTCATCCTCAATTTGTTGCTTATTTCTTTTCTAATATTTTATTTTTCCTTGTGAATTCATTTGTGGTTCCACGACAAGTGTTTAGCAGATGGAAAGTCAAAGAGGTTGCATGGGGATGGCTGACACCCAGGTCCCACAGGTCAGTGGGCTGGGCCACTAGGTGGGCTGGGCATAGCTGGTGGCTAGGCTGCGCTGTGGGCTGAGCCCACTGGCTGATTTGGAGCTAGGCCAGATTGCCCAAAACCATCCCAGTAGGGGTTTCCCCCTTTTCTTTTTCATCTTTTTCTGTTTGAATTTGAATTTGAATTCAAATTCAAATTTCCCCTTCGTTTGCATGTTTAAGTGACCCCCTGAACATTTTGGGCATCCCATATATGTTTTAGGGGTAGGAGAAGCTACTGATCATGATGGAGAGGTTAGATCAGGGGTTTGAGCAACTTAGAAGTGAAGATGTTGGTCATCCTCAATTTGTTGCTTATTTCTTTCTTTTCTTTTCTTTTCTTTCCTTTTTCCTTGTGAATTCATTTGTGGTTCCACCACACGTGTTTAGCAGATGGAAAGTCAAAGAGGTTGCATGGGGCTGGCTGACACCCTGGCCCCATAGGTCAGTGGGCTGGGCAGAGCTGGTGGCTGGGCTGCGCTGTGGGATGATCCCACTGGCTGATTTGGAGTTGGGCCAGATTGCCCGAAACCAGCCCAGTAGGGGTTTCCCCCCTTTTCTTTTTCTTCCTTTTTCTGTTTGAATTTGAATTTGAATTCAAATTCAAATTTCCCCCTGGTTTGCATGTTTAAGTGACCCCCTGAACATTTTGGGCATCCCATATATGTTTTTGGGGTAGGAGAAGCTACTGATCATGATGGAGAGGTCAGATTATGGGTTTGAGCAATTTAGAAGTGAAGATGTTGTTCATCCTCAATTTGTTTCTTATTTCTTTCTTTTCTTTTCTTTTCTTTTCTTTTTCCTTGTGAATTCATTTGTGGTTCCACCACAAGTGTTTAGCAGATGGAAAGTCAAAGAGGTTGCGTGGGGCCCAGGTGTGTTTGACCACACATGTGGCAAGGTGTAGAAGTTTTCCATGCAGAATCTTTTATTTTCCTTCTCTTTTCATCCTTGATACTTCTTCGGGTGTCACCCTTGTCGACACCTTTCAGTCTTCGGAAACGATATATTTATTTCACGATACACTTAACTTTGTTAACTTGTTATTGTTGTTCATGCCATGCCATGTTGCCATGTGATTTACACCAATACTAAGGCTATGACCCAAGCCAGAAAAATATTATTAATTGCATATGGAGTTTGTTGATGTGTCGTCAACACCTTCATTTAAAGTTGGCTAGATAGGGTCACATCATGCCTGTTAAACTTCATCATCCCATCCATGCTTGAGCATTTTGGTCTCGATGTTTACTTGTGTGCTTTTCCTTGCCGGTACCTTACGTTAGCACCTGAGACTACCGAGGAGACTTTCGTGGAGATTTCCGACACCGAGCCCGAGGACCCTGCTACGTCTGCTCCGTCGACTGATTACCCAGGCAAGGTGGTTTATATATCATTCTTTATAGCTTTCAGCTCGCTTGCCTAGCTGTATCTAGAACAGTTGCTTGATCCTACCACCATATACTTTTTCCTCTCAATTAAACCCAAACAGCCATGCCCCCACATCCTAGAAAAACCTTTGTTTGGCTATGTACCTTGCTTGCTTAACCATTGCTTGGTATGTGTAGGCCCTTAACCTGCTGCTTATACCCATTGCTGCTTGGTGGAATATCATGCTATTATCAGAAATTGGTTGATATTTTTTATTATGATATTAATTTATATTTGACGAAGGATGGGAGACCGGGTTGTTCCCGCCAGGTGTTTTGTTCTATTCGAGTCACGTAGGTCCCGAGTTCCGGGTATTGTGTTTCTTGACGAGCGTGCCTAATCGTGTGTTGGATTCTATGGGGTTCCCTTGTCTTACCTACCTAGCTTCAAACAGTTCTAGTGGTGGCCCGAGCTGATTTACTATTTGCAAACGTGTGTGTGCTTGGTTGGACCACAACAGTTTTCGAAACAACCCGGACCAGCAGAGACATAGTTCCTCTTGTTGGTCCACACTGGTGAGCTAAGGAAGTCCCCTGCTGTTTAGGTGAGGCTATACCAGACCTTGGCCATACGGTAGAGACCGGTTCGAGAGCGCGGCCGGCTTTTGAGTTGGATGTCGACTCACAGGGGGCCACCCGGAATTGTGCGTTGTTAGTTAGAGGGACTCTGACGTTCCGGATTTTCAGGCGTTTACACAGCCAAGTGGAAACCGAGCGTACATGCGAAGCCTATGATGGGCAGTTGGTACACCCCTGCAGGGTTAAATCTTTTCGAAAATCCGTGTCCGCGGTTATGGACGACTTGAGACCTACTCCTTGTTCATAGAATAACATCAACTTAATCATGCTTTAAAAGTTGCCAACGTGTGAGTTGCCTTGATTGCTCTTCTTCGTCCGGGGCGACAAAGAGGGGACAAGGTTGTGTTATGTTTGGCGTAAGTAGGTGGATAGCAGACCTATGACACGGTGTCAACGTAAGTTCTTGGATCTTCCCTTACTCTGATAGTTCATTAGCCACTCATATATGATAGCGCGGCAGCAACCTCAACCACTAATTTTCCTTACCGTGAGAAGTTAGTTATACTGCATTGATATATTATCACCTCTTGCTTTTCTTTTCCCTTTTATGTTTTTCCTAATCGGACGCTGCATTTGATTACTACCTCGACCCGAGCACCAGACACTACTTCGTGGAGGTGCCACCGGAGGAGGACGATGAGGAGGACTTTGCCCATTAGATCCTATAGTTGGGTTCCGACGTTCTGTGGGTGGACTTGTTTATGTGCATCCCTCTCTAGGGACATTTGGAGTTTGGCCGTACTCGGTCGTGTGTGTCTTCCGCATGATTTTATGATGTACTGTTGGATCTTATGATCTGTGAGATTATGTAATAAATACCAGCGGCGAGTGTATGCCCTGAACTTATATATTTATGTCTTAGTTGTTCATGCTTCATTTACCTGTCGTTATTATAAAGAACATGTCCAAGTTTTATTATATTACCATGACCACTGGTATGTTTGGTGCTTGTGTTATTAGTTAAGACATCTTCATGATTCAATATTCCCATACCTTGTATGATATGTGTCTTGCTATTTAGTTGTTGAGTTGTTTTTGTTGGTTGATTGTTGATATAGATAGGTTTGCTAATAGTTGTCATGATTGATGTTTGATTATACTTGGTGTAACCATTATAAGTATTTAGATTATATCTAAATATTTGTTTGTGGTTAACTTTTATCTTTATAATGCCATTTTATGATTGTGTAGTTAACATGTATAAGATGGTTCCATTCCATGTGTTGATGCCATTATGTTTATTATATAGTAGTTTCCTATATAGTTAGTCAAGATGTGTAGTAGGCACTACTAGCTGCTAGTATCATAGTTCTAGTTCGAATGTTAGTCTTGATCGCCGAGCCTTTCTTAGCCATATCAATCCAATCCTTGCATATTCATTGAATCCTCTCAACTTATCTTCTTGTTGTTCTACCTCATTTTGGAATCTCCATCTTGATCAATATCTTGCTATCCATCTAACCTTGATCTATCTTGGATGTTATTTGGATTTACTTTTGCTTTGGTATTTATTTGTTTTTATTTGCTATCGATACGACAAGTAGGGAGTGACGATGTTGGACATGGACAGACCCAAGTTATCGAAGATGGACTCAACAACGAAGGCATGCCTCCCTCTTTGATCATGTTGATCCTATGTTTTACAAAACTGCATTGTATTTTATAACCACTATATTGCATGCTATTTTATCTTGTAGCTAGCGTGTCGATTGACACATTACCCTGATCCGCTTGTCGCCTATTTACTTGACACCAGAGTAGAATTATTTAGTAATCTTGTAGAGTAGAAATGCTTAGCCATGCTAATTATTCTATAAGTGCTAATCTGAATGATCTTCGGATCATTAACACTTGAAACTTGTTACTGAGCTTGCTAAGCTAGGACGGTTGGCCATTGTTGACTTCCTCTACTCTCTTCTACTCTGGGTGAAACTTACCATCTAAATACTGGCGAGGACGACAGCTGGATCAAGGATTGAAGGAGCGATTGGCTGCCCTTCATAAGGTGAAGGGGCAATCCGTCGTCCGTGTCGCATGAGGCCCAATAAGTCTTGGATTTGAAGATTGTGACAACCGTACAACCACATGCTATATGGGCACTGGCTTGGTTAATTAGTTAGTTCAACCTTATTATCGTCATCGCCGTACCGCAGATGGGAAAGCTTCCTTGCGAGCAGAACCCCGGCACAAAAGGGGGCAACGACTGTGAACTGCGGTTACTGTAAGGCCCGATATGCGGTACTGTTCCAGATTTAGATGTTTCCATCCAGATCCGGGGACGAAGCACATATCGGTCCCACCGCGACATATGACATAGCCATATGCCAAGGATTTCCAACATGATATCACAACATTAGAGATACAAGGATACAACATCTCATACAATCGGCATACAACTGCCTTAAATACAATACAACAGCGGAAGATACATGTCTGAGTACAGACTACAATCAAATGCCTACTGGCAAAGAGAAAAACATCGATCGCATAACCACACGGGTCCAGGCCCTCCGCCGGGATCCGCCTAACTAGTCGTTGTCGAGTCTCCACATGAAACGTCGATCACCATACCTGTTGTCGATCAAGAACCCTGAAAAGAGTTTGGGGGTAGTATCATGAGTACAGAGGTACTCAGCATCCAACTGTAGTGGTCATCTGACCCAGCAAGGACTTCATCACTCGTCATTCTAGGACAACTAGTAGTTTACGGTAAGGATGGGGTAAGTGGTGAGGTTGCTTCCGCACTAGCATTTAATGAAGTGGCTATCGATCTAGAGAGTAAGATAAGAAACCAAGCATTCGATGAGGAATCGCCTCCAATAAGTCTTTCTATCAACTACTACGCAAACATAACACCTGATAGAGGCGAAGGTGTCCCGATGTTTCGATGAGATGATGGAGATCGATTTTGGTGGAGTAGACTTTCACGACCCGACTACGAACGTGCGAAGACGTTGCGCCTTAGCAATCGCTAAACCAACTCCGAGAGGTTATTGATCCCGCGGATGCACGATCAACCTGACCACGAAGGTCTAATTCCTGCAAGCAATCGAAGAACAAGCAAGAACTAAGAATTGCAATCTGGATATTGCGAATATAAGATGAAAGATTAACAGAAGTTGGGGTTCCAATGCGGTCTTGGCCTGGTCGGACGACACAAACGAAGAACTCGAAGTCGCGGCTATGGCTAACTTAAATCTAATTAAAACCCAACTCTAAACGACGCCCTAAGGGCTGTATATATGGGGGAACAGAGGGGATTTTCGTGACCCCTTGGAGGTGGGGTCCGAAAACAACCCTAACTCGGTTTCCCCACACATACGGACTCTAAAAACAGCCTATAAGGTGGTATTTCGAAATTACATGGGCCCAGCCCAATATTAAGGTGACGCAGCACCTATAATTGCCCTTGGACGAAAATAATGAAGTGGCATCTCGCGTATTTCGTCCAAGACTTCATGCGCGCCTTATGGTGGCTTCAAAGTGCGATAATCACCACTGGAAGCTCCGCTGTCCTTTCCCGCGCGCGCACCTTCTTCTCCATGCTTGATCCCGCTCCAATGACCATCCTTCTTGTCCATGCTAGGTCCTTCATTCATAAGCAAAACAAAAGTATCTAATTTAGGAAGCATCATATGTTCATGAACAATAGAAGGATTCGCAAGAAACGAAAGTACCTGATAATTTAGTTGACGTGCACGAGCTCTAGTAACTGGTCCAATATGTGTAGTTGGTGAGGATATGGGTGTAACATTAGTAGGGATGTCCTCATCAACACCTATCCTATCCTTGTCCTCCTCTTCGCATCCCGACGAAGAAGAAGCAGTCAAGGCACACACACACGTTGATCAAGTTATATTAAAATTATCTCAGTTGTTGTTGTCTATGAAAAAGGAGTAGGTCTCAAGTCGTCCATAACCGTGGACACGGCTTCTCGAAAAGATTTAACCCTGCAGGGGTGTACCAACTGCCCATTACAAGGCTCCGCACGCACGTCCATCTCTCTCAGTTGCTACCCATCACAGGCAACCATTTTATGATTTAGTTCCAAGAGATCCGAAACGACAGGTCCCTCTAACTAACAACGAACAAATTCGGGTGGCCCCCGGGGAGTCGACACCCAATCCAAAAGCTGGCCACGCTCTCGGATCGGACTCTTCCGTCTCAACAGGGTTTGGGTTACCGAGACGCCTCACGTGAGGCCTCGGGCCCTCGCCGGTCAAAGGTGGACCAACAGGGAAACCATGTCTCCGCTGGTCCGGGTTGTTTAAAAATTGCGAGGGGATCCACCAAGCACACACACGGGGCTTCTGATAGAGGCGAAGGTGTCCCGATGTTTCGATGAGATGGTGGAGATCGATTTTTGGTGGAGTAGACTTTCACGACCCGACTACGAACGTGCGAAGACGTTGCGCCTTAGCAATCGCTAAACCAACTCCGAGAGGTTATTGATCCCGCGGATGCACGATCAACCTGACCAAGAAGGTCAATTCCTGCAAGCAATCGAAGAACAAGCAAGAACTAAGAATTGCAATCTGGATATTGCGAATATAAGATGAAAGATTAACAGAAGTTGGGGTTCCAATGAGGTCTTGGCCTGGTCGGAGGACACAAACGAAGAGCTCGAAGTTGCGGCTATGGCTAACTTAAATCTAATTAAAACCCAAGTCTAAACGACGCCCTAAGGGCTGTATATATGGGGGAACATAGGGGATTTTCGTGACCCCTTGGAGGTGGGGTCCGAAAACAACCCTAACTCGGTTTCCCCACACATACGGACTCTAAAAATAGCCTATAATGTGGTATTTCGAAATTACATGGGCCCAGCCCAATATTAAGGTGCAACCTGGAAATCTGATACCACTTGATAGAGGCGAAGGTGTCCCGATGTTTCGATGAGACGGTGGAGATCGATTTTTGGTGGAGTAGACTTTCACGACCCGACTACGAACGTGCGAAGACGTTGCGCCTTAGCAATCGCTAAACCAACTCCGAGAGGTTATTGATCCCGCGGATGCACGATCAACCTGACCAAGAAGGTCAATTCCTGCAAGCAATCGAAGAACAAGCAAGAACTAAGAATTGCAATCTGGATATTGCGAATATAAGATGAAAGATTAACAGAAGTTGGGGTTCCAATGAGGTCTTGGCCTGGTCGGAGGACACAAACGAAGAGCTCGAAGTTGCGGCTATGGCTAACTTAAATCTAATTAAAACCCAAGTCTAAACGACGCCCTAAGGGCTGTATATATGGGGGAACATAGGGGATTTTCGTGACCCCTTGGAGGTGGGGTCCGAAAACAACCCTAACTCGGTTTCCCCACACATACGGACTCTAAAAATAGCCTATAATGTGGTATTTCGAAATTACATGGGCCCAGCCCAATATTAAGGTGACGCAGCACCTATAATTGCTCTTGGACGAAAATAATGAAGTGGCATCTCGTGTATTCCGTCCAAGACTTCATGCATGCCTTATGGTGGCTTCAACGTGCGAAAATTCCCACTGGAAACTCCACTGTACTTTCCCCCGCGCGCACCTTCTTCTCCATTCTTGATCCCGCTCCAATGACCATCCTTCGTGTCCATGCTAGGTCCTTCATTCATAAGCAAAACAAAAGTATCTAATTTAGGCAGCATCATATGTTCATGAACAATAGAAGGATTCGCAAGAAACGAAAGTACCTGATAATTTAGTTGACGTGCACGTGCTCTAGTAACTGGTCCAGTATGTGTAGTTGGTGAGGGTATGGGTGTAACATTAGTAGGGATGTCCTCATCAGCTTCAAATGGTAAATCATCTCGGGTCACCACTAGAAATGTTTGAAGCTAGATAGGTAAGAAAAGGGGACCCCATAAAATCCTACACGCGGTTAGGCACGCTTAGTCTTAAAACCAATACCCGGAACTCGGATCCTAGGTGACTCGAATGGAACAAAGCGTCGGGGCGGGATAGCCTAGACCTTCCATCCTTCGTCGAATATAGTCAACATTATAATAATCATATCATCAACAACAATAATAATAAGGTGATATCCCAAACCAAGGAGTAACAGGGTAACATCGTAGCATCCTAAGCATGCATACTAAGCAGGGGCTGAGCAACGAGCAATTGTAACATAGCAGTACAAGGTTTGCTGGGAAGGGACATGGTTGTATCGGTTTGAATGAGGCTGTAAACATCTGGTAGGATCAAACATCGAACCTAACCTAGACTAGCATGCAAACAGCTGGTTGAAATAGAATGAATCATAAGTAATGTATAGTCCTTGCCTCTTGATAAGTCGGGTTCCGAAGGTGTAGCCGATCGCAATCTCGCATCGTCTCCGAGAGGTACCCGCGAAGCACACAAGACGGTAAACACTGGAAAGCAATCAACGAGCAAGCATCTATTACTACGAAGCAAACACGAGCAAGCATCAACAAGAAGCAACACGAGACATCGCACCTACTGTCGAGAGCGGTTACTAACAATTTAAGTGGAGTACTCTTCACACACGATGATACCGCACGTTTACGATGGTTCAAGTTGTTTAGCTACAGGTGATCAACAAACTTGTTAACATGGCAACTCAAGCAAGCATGGCAAGAGGTGAAGCATAAAGAAAACTATCTATGCTAGTCAATTTAAGTGGGGGGTAAAACCTATACATGGCAAACTATTACGGACCCCACGATAAAATGAAATTTGGTACTGTTTTTCCGTAAACAATATTTTATTATTTTTATTTGCAAGCAAGAGCAGCATAAACACAATCTACATGCAATTCTAGTCAAGTTACATATAAGAAACATTTTAATCAGAGGTACGGTTAAAAAGTTATTGCAATTACAGTTGCAGTGGCAAGCAGTGTAATTAGCAGGTAAACAACATGTAAACAAGGTCAAACATGGCACCAAGCAACATTTTATGAAACTACACACAAAACTAAGCAAGTTTCATATTTTACGCGTCGCGATCGAAGCTACGGTTAAAAAGTTACGGGCACCGCAAAATACAATCTGCAATTAAATAAAAAAACCTAGCAGCAGAAAAAAACTAAACGGGCCGAATCTACTGGGCCCAACGGAGAAAAAGAAAATAAATAAATAAAAGGAAAAAAAGAGGGGCAGCTCACCCATGGGCTCAGCCAAGAGGAGGGGCGGCCTGGGTCAGAGGCCGGCCGGGCTTCTGGGGCGAGTGGGCCGTGCGGGGGCGTTGGGCCGCCTAGGGGCGCGCCGGCCCAGGCGTGGCTGGTTGGAGGCGGCCGCGGGATCGGGCTCCTCCCGACCCGGCGCAGCAGGCGGCGGCGTCTTGGTGGATCGCCGGCCGGCGAGGGAAGCGCGCAGGGGCGCGGGTAGGGGACGACAGTGGGCACCGGATCCAGCCGACGAGTCCACTTGGGGCGACGGGCACGGAGGTTGGAGGAGGCCGCGGCCGGCTCGAGCTCCAGGCCAAGGTGGCCATGGCGGCTCCGATGGTGAGCTACGCGCGGGGCGCTCCAGCGGTTTCTGCAGGGAGCTAGAGGGGCGGGGTGAGGAGTGAGGGGAAGAGAGGAGGCGGCGGTGCAGGGGCGGCTCACCGTGGTCGCCGGGTGGCGGCCGGCCGGAGTTGACCGGGGCGAGGCGGCGACGCGGGAGCCCACGGATTGGCTTCGTGAGGAGAGAGGTGGGTGGCGACGTGGCGCGTCCAGAGCCGTCGATCTCCAGATCGGACGGCTGTGAGGCCTCTGGATCTAGGGTTTCGAGATTGGGGGCAAAACTGGGGCAGATCTAGGCATTGTGAGGGGGGTGGCTGCAATTTTGGACTGGGAAAACCCTAGAAAGGGGTGGGAGTGTGGTGGTCTTTATATAGCCCCGGTGGCTGGCAGTTTGCAAAAACATCTCCAGTTCTTCTCTCGTGCGCGCGGTGCTCACGTTTCTGACCGCCGGGGGTCCGCAGGACCTCCGATTCGGGTAAAACTTCGAACTGCACGATCAGCGCGTCGAGCGGGAGGCGTTCACCTCGCGCTGGAACCGTTCCGAGAACACTTTCCGGCATGCTATAAAAATAACCCGTTTACTTATAAAACGTGGTTTTTCGTTCCGTTGGCTGCGGCTGGTCTCGTGCAGTTTTCGCGACGGTGATCGGGTGAAACTCGGTGTTGCAAACGTCGAGTGTCAGGGTGGCAAGGGTCGGTCTCCGTCCGGTACGAGATAAGAGGGGGGAAAATAATCGTCGATTGATAAATCGGGGATGCAAACACCGCAAACAAATCAGACAATCAAACAATTCATACCGAAAACAAAATTTTTAATTTTTGTAAAACCTGGGCTGTTACAGTTACTACCTTGTGAAACCTAGTGGGCATGGCATAGTAAGGGTGGGTCTAATGAAAGACCTCGTCACAATCTCCCTTCCGGTATAAAACATAGTGTACTACACCAGCGGCCAATGGTGGCAACAAGACGAGATTGTGTCGTGTGGGTAAAGGGTACAACCTCTGCAGAGGGTAAAACTATTCGAATAGCCGTGTCCACGGTCATGGACGACACATGAATCCTTCTTGGCATACGGGGACATGTCTTGCTTATTCCCTCTTTGCGCCTATTCTTTGAACCTATGAAGGATGTGAGTGGATCGAGGATCCTCACCTTGATGAAAGTTATGATGGAAAATTCTTGTTTTCGTCTAAAACCGCTTTATCAAACTATTATGCTTTTTCAAACAAAATTAGCTTTTATGCAAAAGAACCTTACAGCCTTCCTTTGAAGCCTCCTATAATTACTAGGTCCTTTCCCATGAGGCATGTTGAGTACGAAATGTACTCATGGCAATAATTTTGTTGAACAGAGTTCCATGAAGACGAAGGTGATGATTACGACTACTATGGTGATCCGTAGGAGTGAGGTCACGTGGACTACATCGACTGCCTGTGGCTGAGATGGAGTCACTGGGCATTTTTACTTTCCGTTGTTTCCTGATTGTAATAAATTTATATGTATGCCTTATGGAAGATTATGGTACTTGTAAAATCTTTATGTATTCTGCAATGATACCATTTCGCTGTGTTGTCAACAATGATCCTGGGATTGACAATTAAACACAGGAGGGTCTGGAAATTATTTCCGGGTTCCCACAGTAGGTAAGACAAGGGGAGCCCATAAAATCCCACACGCGGTTAGGCATGCTTGGTCTTATAACCAATACCCGGAACTCGGATCCTAGGTGACTCGAATGGAACAAAGCATCGAGGCGGGATAGCCTATACCTTCCATCCTTCGTCGAATATAGTCAACATTATAATAATGATATCATCCACAACAATATAATAATGTGATAGCCCAATCCAAGGAGTAACAGGATAACAGTTGATAGCATCCTAAGCATGCATACTAGCAGTGGTTAAGCAAGAAAGGTACATGGCCAAACAAAGGTTTGCTGGGATGTGGAGGAACATGGATGTTTGGGTTTATTTGAGAGGCATAAATATGAAGTGGTAGAATCAAGAAATTGTTCTATCATATACCTAGGCACAAGTGAGCTGAAAGTTATAAGCATGATATATGCTCCCCCTTACCTGATGAGAGGACGAAGTCGAAGGTGTAGTCGATCGCAAACTCGCAACGTCTCCGAGAGTACCCGCGGAAGCACACAAGAAGTAAACACTGGAAAGACAATCAACGGATATGCATCTATTACTACGAAGCAATCACGAGCAAGCATCAACAAGAAGATAACACGAGACAACGCACTACGGTATCACATCTATCCTCGAGAGTGGTTACTAGCAGGTTAAGTGGAGTACTCGTCACACACGACGATACCGCACATTTACAATGGTTCATGTTTTTTAGCTACCAACATGAGCAAAGGTTGTTAACATGGCATCTCACTCAAGCATGACATATCACACAATCATGGTAAGAGGTGAAGCACAAAATAAACTATCTATACTAGTCAATTTAAGTGAGTCAAAATCCTAAACATGGCACATCACTAATTACCCCCACAACAATTTAGGCATTTGGTGCTGATCTGCTCTAAACCATATTTTATATATTTTTTATTAGCAAGCAAGAGCAGCATAATCAAGATCTCCACGCAATTCTAGGTCAAGTTACATATAAGAAACATTTCAATCAGAGCAACGGTTTAAAAGTTATGTCCTATTACATTTACGGTGGCATGCGATGTAATTAGCATTGAAACAACATGTAAACAAGTGCAAACATGGCAAAAGAGCACATTTTATTAATCTACACAAAATTCTAAGAAATTTTCATGTAGAGAGCGCCGCGATCCGAGCTATGGTCTAAAAGATACGGGCATCGCAAACATACTATATAATCTTCCATTTAATCTAATCAAAAATAAATAAATAAAACCAACTGGGCCGAAAGCAGAACTAAATGGCCTAAACAGGGTGGGCGAGACCTATCTAAGTTGTGCACACGAGCACTGCGCAGTTAAATGGGCCAAGCCCAGCAGTGCATCAAGAAAAAGAAAAAGAGGGGGGTGGCGCCTCACCTCGCGGGCCAAGGCCCAACTCGCGGTGGGCGACGGTTAACGGGCGCTCGCCCAGGCGAGGAAGCATTGCGGGCCGCTCCCTGTTGCTGGACCGGGACACCTGCGCGCAGTTGCTGGGCCGGGACGCCTGCGCGTGCAGCCTGGACCGCAGATGTGCGCCATCCCCACGTGGGCGCCCTCATCTGGATCGAGTCGCATGACAGCTGCACCCTCGTCGTCTCCAAACAAACAGATGCGGTGCAACGGCGGCTCCCTCGCAGGAGCTAGCCAGATCAAAGGCGGAGGAGACCGGGGAAGGGTGCGGGGTTGCTAGTTCGTCGGATCCGGTGGCCGGAACGGGAGAGGCCAGCGGCAAGGCTTCAACGGCGGAGCTCCGAGGCGTATTCCATGGTGGCTCGACGCTGTGGACAAAGAGAGTGAGCACGGGGTGAGGAGAGGAGAGGTAAGGAAAGAGAGGAAGAGGAGGAGAAGGGAGGCGGGGACCTGGCCTGCTGGGGTGGTGCGACTCGCCAGTCGACAGCGCTTGGCGGCGACGAGGCGGCGGGGAACACGGCTCGGGTGGTGGAGCTCCACAGGAGCGGGGCAGGGGCGTGGGACGTGCGGGGCGACGTGGTGCTCTCAGAATCGTTCGGTCCAGATCGGGCGGACCAGATTGAGCCGATTTGATCTGGCATGGGGGTTGGTGGGAGGTTTGGCTGCGCCATGCGGCGGTGTGGTAGAGGGCTCGTGCAGAAATTGAGGGGTAGGGCCTAGGGTTTGCCAAATATGGTAGGGGTAACACTCTTATAAATAACAGGTGGGTGTTTGGGAGTGTTTGGGACACAAAATGGCCCGTTTCGGGTCTAGTTTTTTGGGTTGGCTATAATCCAAAGATAAGAAGGGAAACTAGGAGGCCATCTAATAGCGCACACGACATTTTGTAAATACGCCCCCCTGGAATTATACCGGCTACTATGCCTGGCACATCCGATCGTTCACCTATCAAACGAAGTCGGCCATGGATCGTGAGTAGTTCCTCCTTGGACTACGGGTTCTTGGTAGTAGCTATGCGGTATCTTCTCCCCCTAGATATTCAATACAAAGTTCTCATGAGCTGCCCTACATGATTGAGATCCTTATGATGTAATTGGTGTTGTGTTTGTTGGGATCCGATGAATTGTTACATTGTTATTCAGTCCTAAGGAGTTTATGAATTTTGTTGCTGCAATTTGTTGTTCTCAATGCTTGTTACTAGTGCACGAGTAGCATGATTTCAGATTTGAGCACGTTATGGTTGCATGATTATAATTGTTGTTCTAGATCTTATCTACGATTGTATGCACCAGTTATAGTCCGGAACCGACGATCTCAATGGTGACAGCTTGGGACACCAAAAGGGATGGGCTATAATTTGAGGATCACATTTGTTAATAGAGTGTTACTGCTTTGTTCCGGTGCTCTTTGACAGGAGCACCTTAATCTCCATAAGTTCCTTTTGGCCCCGTTTGTAGCGGGATGGTAGGACAAAAGATGTTGTGCAAGTTCTTATGGCAAGCACGTACAACTACATACGGAACACGTGCCTACGTTTGGTTCTTAGACTAGGATGCTCTAGTTTGTTCTTTGGCTAGAGTTAGTGCAATTTTGTCAATTAGCCAACTGCAATTTGTTCACCCAACACCTTGTCCTTTTTTTGGAGAGTTACCACTAGTGAAACATTGAACCATGGTCCATCTTTCATCTTCATTGCCTTCGTTGTTACTTTTGCTCTGTTTGCTGCTACTACTTTGTTACTAATTTGTGGTGTTGGTGATTTGGGAAGTCTTAAAGGCTACACCCGTCAACACACCATTGCTACTTATATCTTCTCTAGTTCTTTTTCAGGTGTGGTTGAATTGACAACTCAACTGCTAAGGCTTAGAAGTATTCTTTGGCTCCCCTTGTGTCGAATCAATAAATTGGGTTATACCTACCCGCAAAGACTGTTGCGACCCCCTACACTTGTGGGTTATCAGTTAGGTTGGGCATTTCAAGATCCATATTCTCAAGGTTGAACTCAAAATCATCAGGTTGAGCGTCATCATATGATAGAGGCGAAGGTGTCCCGATGTTTCGATGAGATGGTGGAGATCGATTATGGTGGAGGCGACTTTCACGATCCGACTACGAACGTGCGAAGACGTTGCGCCTTAGCGATCGCTAAACCAACTCCGAGAGGTTATTGATCCCGCGGATGCACGATCAACCTGACCACGAAGGTCTAATTCCTGCAAGCAATCGAAGAACAAGCAAGAACTAAGAATTGCAATCTGGATATTGCGAATATAAGATGAATGATTACGAAAGTTGGGGTTCCAATGAGGTCTTGGCCTGGTCGGATGACACAAACGAAGAGCTCGAAGTTGCGGCTATGGCTAACTTAAATCTAATTAAAACCCAAGTCTAAACGACGCCCTAAGGGCTGTATATATGGGGGAACAGAGGGGATTTTCGTGACCCCTTGGAGGTGGGGTCCGAAAACAACCCTAACTCGGTTTCCCCACACATACGGACTCTAAAAACAGCCTATAAGGTGGTATTTCGAAATTACATGGGCCCAGCCCAATATTAAGGTGACGCAGCACCTATAATTGCCCTTGGACGAAAATAATGAAGTGGCATCTCGCGTATTTCGTCCAAGACTTCATGCGCGCCTTATGGTGGCTTCAAAGTGCGATAATCACCACGGGAAGCTCCGCTGTCCTTTCCCGCGCGCGCACCTTCTTCTCCATGCTTGATCCCGCTCCAATGACCATCCTTCTTGTCCATGCTAGGTCCTTCATTCATAAGCAAAACAAAAGTATCTAATTTAGGCAGTATCATATGTTCATGAACAATAGAAGGATTCGCAAGAAACGAAAGTACCTGATAATTTAGTTGACGTGCACGAGCTCTAGTAACTGGTCCAATATGTGTAGTTGGTGAGGATATGGGTGTAACATTAGTAGGGATGTCCTCATCATCCTCCCCTTCTTGAATTGAAGTCGTCCTCGACGGAAGCTCATCATCTTCTCCCAAATAAGGCTTCAAATCTGCAATATTAAATGTGGGACTAACCCCAAAGGCTGCAGGTAGCTCAAGTTTATATGCATTATCATTAATTTTCTGCAAAACCTTAAAGGGACCATCAGCTCGAGGCATTAACTTAGACTTGCGCAAATCAGGAAACCTATCTTTACGTAGATGTAACCAAACAAGATCTCCGGGTTCAAACACAACATGCTTTCGACCCCTATCACCAGCAAGCTTGTATCTAGCATTCATGCGCTCAATGTTTTCTTTAGTTAACTCATGCAGTTTTAATATCAATTCAGCACGTTGCTTAGCATCAAAATTAACCTTCTCCGAAGATGGAAGAGGTAGCAAATCAATAGGTGCACGAGGTAGAAAACCATAAACAATCTCAAAAGGGCACATTTTAGTGGTAGAATGCAATGAACGATTATAAGCAAATTCAATATGAGGTAAACATTCTTCCCACAGTTTCAAGTTACTCTTTAAAACAGCCCTAAGCATAGTAGACAAAGTCCTATTGACTACTTCAGTTTGTCCATCAGTTTGGGGATGACATGTAGTACTAAAAAGTAGTTTAGTCCCCAACTTAGCCCATAAGCATCTCCAAAAATGGCTAAGAAACTTAGTATCACGATCCGAGACAATAGTATTGGGCACACCATGTAAGCGAATAATCTCACGAAAGAATAAATCAGCAACATTAGCAGCATCATCGCTTTTATGACATGGTATAAAATGTGCCATCTTAGAAAATCTATCCACGACAACAAATATGCTATCCCTCCCATTCTTTGTTCGAGGCAAGCCTAAAACAAAGTCCATGGATATGTCCTCCCACAGAACACTAGGTACAGGTAAAGGCATGTATAAACCATGAGGATTGAGTCGTGACTTAGCTTTTTGACATGTAGTGCAGCGAGCAACAAAACGCTCAACATCCCGTCTCATCTTTGGCCAAAAGAAATGTGTAGCAAGTACGTCCTCCGTCTTCTTCACGCCAAAGTGTCCCATTAATCCTCCTCCATGCGCCTCCTGCAACAACAAAAGACGAATAGAGCTAGCTGGAATGCATAGCTTGTTAGAACGGAACACAAATCCATCATTAAGCACAAACTTGTTCCATGTTCTACCCTCTCTACAATTCTGCAATACATCTTTAAATTCCGCATCATTTACGTATTGATCTTTGATTGTCTCTAAACCGAAAATCTTGAAGTCAAGTTGTGAAAGCATAGTATAACGACGAGACAAAGCATCAGCAATAATATTATCTTTCCCCTTCTTGTGTTTAATGACATAAGGGAAAGTCTCAATAAATTCAACCCACTTAGCATGTCTACGATTAAGTTTTGCTTGACTTCTTATGTGTTTCAAAGATTCATGATCAGAATGTATAACAAATTCTTTGGGCCATAAATAATGTTGCCAAGTTTCTAATGTCCGAACAAGAGCATATAATTCCTTATCATAAGTAGAATAGTTCAGACTAGGCCCACTCAATTTTTCAGAAAAGTAAGCAACAGGTTTAGCATCTTGTAATAACACACCTCCCAAACCAATCCCACTAGCATCGCATTCAAGCTCAAAAGTCTTATTAAAATCAGGAAGTTGGAGCAAAGGAGCATGTTTTAACTTATCTTTCAATACGGTGAAGGCTTCTTCCTGTGCGGTACCCCAAGTAAAAGGCACATCCTTGCGTGTAAGCTCATTGAGAGGTGCAGCAATGGTGCTGAAATCTCGCACAAAACGCCTATAGAATCCAGCGAGGCCAAGAAAACTCCTCACTTGTGTGACCGTTTTGGGCTGCGGCCAACTCTCAATCGCCTCGATCTTGGCTTTATCAACTTCAATTCCCTGCGGAGTAACAACATAGCCAAGAAACGATACTCGGTCGGTGCAAAAGGTGCACTTCCCAAGGTTACCAAACAAACGTGCATTACGTAGAGCAATAAAAACAGCACGTAAATGATCCAAATGTTCCTCCAAAGATTTGCTATAAATCAGTATATCATCAAAATAGACTACCACAAATCGTCCAATGAAAGCACGTAAAACCTCGTTCATTAATCTCATGAAAGTGCTAGGTGCATTAGTTAACCCAAAAGGCATGACTAACCACTCATATAATCCAAACTTAGTTTTAAATGCCGTTTTCCATTCATCTCCTAATTTCATGCGAATTTGATGGTATCCACTACGCAAATCAACTTTGGAAAACATGGTAGAGCCACTTAATTCATCAAGCATATCATCTAACCTAGGAATAGGATGACGATAACGAATAGTAATATTATTAATGGCTCGACAATCAACACACATACGCCATGTTCCATCCTTTTTAGGCACTAATATAACAGGAACAGCACAAGGACTAAGGGATTCACGTATGTAACCTTTGTCGAGTAGCTCTTGTACTTGACGCTGAATCTCCTTTGTCTCCTCCGGATTGGTACGGTATGGCGCACGGTTGGGCAGTGAAGCACCGGGAATTAAGTCAATCTGATGCTCAATCCCTCGAATAGGTGGTAATCCCGGTGGTACGTCTTGTGGAAAGACGTCAATAAACTCCTGCAAAAGGTCAGTGACAACAGGAGGCAAAGAAGGAGGCAATTCCTCAAATGAAAACAAAGCTTCTTTGCACACAAAAGCATAGCACACATATTGACTAACATCCAAATCTGAAATATCAACTTTAGTAGCAAGCAAAGTTGGACTAGTCAATTTAATTTCATTAGACACAGCAGAAGAAGATTTGCTATTAGTCTTATGTTGTTGCTCAAATTCTTTGGCTGCTATCTCATTTTCACTCTTATTTTTCTCCTGTTTAGCTTTACTAGCTCTAGCAAGATCATCTTTCACAATTTGTTCAGGAGACATAGGAAGTAAAGCAATATTTTTATCCTGATGAACCAGAGTAAACTGATTTGTCCTACCATGGTGTACAACATTCCTATCAAATTGCCATGGTCTACCAAGTAAAAGAGAGCATGCTTGCATGGGTACCACATCACAATCAACATAATCAGCATATGCAGCAATGCTAAAGTGCACACGAACAGAACGCGTTACCTTAATCTTACCACTATTGTTAAACCACTGAATATAGTACGGATGGGGGTGTGGTCTTGTGGTGAGAGATAGCTTCTCCACCAACTCCATGCTAGCCAAGTTGTTGCAACTCCCTCCGTCAATGATGATGCGAACCGAACGTTCTTTCACCACTCCCTTTGTGTGGAACAAATTATGCCTCTGGTTTTGCTCAGCCTTCGTTACCTGCACACTTAACACACGTTGAGCAACCAAACTAGCATATTTATCTGCATCATCAGGAGCCATATACTCCATATCATGAGCATCATCATGGGCACCCTGTTCCTCATGAGCAATGAGAACTAAAGTCTCCTCATCATAGTCACTCGCTGACTCATACCCACCATCCGCCGTAATAATCATCACACGCTTGGAGGGACAGTCTTTTGCGAAGTGACCTCCACCTTGGCACCTGCGACATTTAATATCACGATCTCGTGTTTGCCCTGTGGAAGCCATGGATGAAGAAGAACTCGCCGCTGGACCACTCTGTGCACCCTTGAATGGTGGCGCTGACTGTTTTGGTGGCTCCCTGTAAGAATGAGCGGCTGAAGTAGAGGGTGGAGCAGCAGGACGTGTGGATGTAGAAGGTCCACGCGATGTCCATGATGTATTTCGTCCTGCAGAAAAGTTAGGTCTCGTAGCGGCCTGTCGATCCTGCACTTCACGTTCAGCTTTACAAGCAAGATGAAACAAACGAGTAATAGTAGCATAGTCCTTGTATTCTAGAATAGTTTGTATCTCCCTGTTTAAGCCACCTATGAAACGTGCAAACATAGCTTCATTATCCTCTACTAGGCCACATCTAATCAATCCAGTTTGTAATTCTTGATAATATTCCTCTACAGAATTTTTTCCTTGTCTCAAACGCTGTAATTTTTGTAGCAATTCACGTTGATAATAAGGAGGAACCCAGCGAGTACGCATAGCATCTTTTAAAGCAGCCCAAGTAGCTGGAATATTATTAGCATGCAATCTACAATGTTCAGACCACCAAATAGATGCAAAACCCGTGAATTCACAAACAGCAGCAGTAACACGTCTATTCTCAGGATATTGTAAACATGTAAAGCGTTGTTCAGTTTCTAACTCCCAAGTAAGATAAGCATCAGGAATATATCTACCCTCAAACGGCTTAAGATTCAATTTAAGTTTAGGCACATGTTCATCATCGCGTACCTGAGGGGGTGGTTGGTGTCGACCGTGGCGAATGTTGGGACGTGGACGTCCAGCTGGCTGTTCATAGGCCGCTTCTTGTTCCACCTCCTCCTCGTAATCACCCTCGTAGTTGTCGTCCTGGCCGACGTCAGAGGCAGCAACAGCAGTAACTGCAGCAGCAGCAGGAGCACCAGCAGCTTGTCCGCCCGGAAACAGAATACGTCGTGCACGTCGTGGTGGCGGTGGCTGTGCTGGAGCGGCCGCAGGCTGTATAGGTAAGCGTGCGAGCAACTCAGTAAACTTGGCGTCGAGCTTGGTGTCGATCATCTTCTCCACACCATCAATCGCCTCTGTAAATCTGTTCTCGATGTCATTCACCTGTTCAGACATCATTTGTGCAAATTTATCATGTAATGCTTTGTTTGTCATATTCTCCCAATCAGGTGCATCCCGCGCCACTTCATCATGGGATCCTGGCATGGTTAGCAGAAATAGAAAACACACAGAAGTATGATCCTACTTCGACTAATGGGATGTGGGGTGGTGGAAAGCACAAATCCGTCAAGCTTTTCTTCAGTTCTTACCGATTCTTACCTAGCAGCAGGTGGTGATGTACAACCAACAGGTCAAAACTCTCAGAGATGTGGTAGAGCGATGGCCAGGAGGTGTCAACCGCACGAAGTAGAATATATGTGGAGCTGTAGGTAGGTTTGACAAATATGGTAGCAAAAAGCTCAACAGTAATCAAAACAGAGATGCAAAGTTGAATAAACACTCAACGTCGGTACTATGCTGATCCTAGGCTAGACCGTACTAGAGACGCGAGCCTAAAACACCAACGAAAGCACGGCGCGGCACGTAATCAACTGAGAAGCACACTCTGAATTTTTTTTTTTTTTTTTTGCTTTTTTTTTTTTTGCGATGCGGGACTGCGGTGGCTGAAAAAGTGCGAAAAAATCACTATGGTGGCGAACGTCTCAAAATGAGTTTCTGGACCTAAGGAACGTATGGGCACGAAATTTTTTCACCCCTGAAATTTTTGGCCTGAAAACTGCTCTGAAAAGCGTGCCAGACTAACAACTCAAAACTAATCTGGCTACGAAATTTTTTTTTTTTTTTTTGGAAATCACCCCCCTTCTCTGGACGGAAAAAGTTTGGTGAAATCCGACTCTAACAACTCAAAACTAATCTGGCTACAGAGAGATCAGGATCCTTACTGATGGTGGAACTCAACTCGGACTCGTGAGACGTGGTGGTGTATATGGACTCTGCTTGGCGGAACTTGGTGGTGTATCTGCACTTGGATTGGCGGAACGGGGTAGGATGACTACTGTGCGGCGGCGACGTCGCAAACTGTGATCAGAACTCGAAACTCTAAGGGAACTAGACGCTAAGATCAGCAACTTGACACAACGATGCAACCGTAAATTCAACAAAGCAAGTACTGAAAAGAAAACTGGACAAAGGCTAGGACTGTCTTGGGACGTGATGATCTAACCCTAATTTTTTTTGTTGGCTTTTTCGTGGACTGTAGGTATGAAGAACAGAACCAATCTAGACTATGAAAACTGGTAAATCTCACCGAGCAACCTGGAAATCTGATACCACTTGATAGAGGCGAAGGTGTCCCAATGTTTCGATGAGATGGTGGAGATCGATTATGGTGGAGTAGACTTTCACGACCCGACTACGAACGTGCGAAGACGTTGCGCCTTAGCGATCGCTAAACCAACTCCAAGAGGTTATTGATCCCGCGGATGCACGATCAACCTGACCACGAAGGTCTAATTCCTGCAAGCAATCGAAGAACAAGCAAGAACTAAGAATTGCAATCTGGATATTGCGAATATAAGATGAAAGATTACGAAAGTTGGGGTTCCAATGAGGTCTTGGCCTGGTCGGATGACACAAACGAAGAGCTCGAAGTTGCGGCTATGGCTAACTTAAATCTAATTAAAACCCAAGTCTAAACGACGCCCTAAGGGCTGTATATATGGGGGAACAGAGGGGATTTTCGTGACCCCTTGGAGGTGGGGTCCGAAAACAACCCTAACTCGGTTTCCCCACACATACGGACTCTAAAAACAGCCTATAATGTGGTATTTCGAAATTACATGGGCCCAGCCCAATATTAAGGTGACGCAGCACCTATAATTGCCCTTGGACGAAAATAATGAAGTGGCATCTCGCGTATTTCGTCCAAGACTTCATGCGCGCCTTATGGTGGCTTCAAAGTGCGATAATCACCACGGGAAGCTCCGCTGTCCTTTCCCGCGCGCGCACCTTCTTCTCCATGCTTGATCCCGCTCCAATGACCATCCTTCTTGTCCATGCTAGGTCCTTCATTCATAAGCAAAACAAAAGTATCTAATTTAGGCAGTATCATATGTTCATGAACAATAGAAGGATTCGCAAGAAACGAAAGTACCTGATAATTTAGTTGACGTGCACGAGCTCTAGTAACTGGTCCAATATGTGTAGTTGGTGAGGATATGGGTGTAACATTAGTAGGGATGTCCTCATCAGCTTCCGAGTTCAAATTGGGGGTAGGGATCGACGAAGATGGCCACGACGGGTTCCCTGGACACAGCGGCTCGCCGTGTAGGGCACAGTGGCCACGCTTTTGCGGTGGTGCGGCGAGGTGGAGCGCTCGGTTGCGGCGAGATCTTGAAGAGGAAGAAGCTAGAGGACGCGGGAATGGGGGGAAAGGATGCGGGGCATCGCGGCGTGCTCCGTGGCGCAGATTACGTGGGCGGGGAGCAACTGCGTGGCCTTGGCGGCCACAGCGGCCACGGCATGCCGGGAACGCAGCTGTGTGCTCGTGCTCGGGGAGGAAGACGACAACGGCGCCGCGGTGAGCTTTGGTTGGCTGGGCCGTGGGGGTTTAAGTTGGGCCTGTTTTCCCCTTTTTCTTTTTCTCTCTGTTTTCCTTTTTCTGTTATTTGTTTTACCATGAATAAAATAGCAACGCAATTTATAAAACCCTCCAAATTTTTATGTGGCCTCACAAGGCATATAGCTAGCCACTCACAAGTTTTGGAGATTTTCGAAATTCATATAATTTGAATTTCAAATCAAATAGGGTTTTAGTTTAATTTCCAAGCCCTTTTTGGACTTTTTGAGAAATATTAGAGCATGCAGTGGGACCCACTTCACTTTATATGTGATCATGCATATTTTTAAGACTTTTCAAAAATACCAGAGGAATTTTTGGAAGAAAATTTTATCAGGCCATTCGAATTAAAATCTTTAGGGCTTTTCTTTTTCCCTATTTGGATTTCTTTTGAATTTTTTTACATGATGCAAAGTGACCACCTAACCCTAGCACATACCTAAGTTGGGGTTGTGACAACTCGCACCCACTCAAAAGAATCTCGTCCCGAGATTCAGAAGTCGTCGGGAGGAAGGTGGGGTACTCGGCACAGAGGCGGTCTTCTCTTTACCACGTAGCTTCCTTCTCGGAGTGGTGTGACCATTGCACTTTGAAGAACTTGATCTTCTGACGACGAGTGACACGCTCTGCGGAATCAATAATACGAATGGGGTATTCTCGATAAGAAAGTTCATCTTGGAGATCAAGCATTTCATGGTCGACTTCGCGGATGGGGTCCTTGAAGCAACGCCTGAGTTGTGACACGTGGAATACATCATGTACTCGGGAAAGGTGCGGGGGTAGTTCAAGTTGGTAGGCAACTTGTCCACGTTTAGCAAGAATGCGAAAAGGTCCGATATAACATGGGGCCAACTTGCCTTTGATACCGAAGCGTTGGGTTCCCTTCAGAGGAGTAACCCCAAGGTAAGCCTTCTCATCCATATTGTAGCTTTCTTGCCTATGATGACGATTGATGCCCCACAAACGTAAGGGGTCGAGATAGTCTTCGCGGGTAAGTTAACCCAATTTATTGATTCGACACAAGGGGAGCCAAAGAGTATTTATAAGCTTTGACAGTTGAGTTGTCAATTCAACCGCACCTGAAATATACTTGCTTGCAACAAAAGATAAGTGGTAAAGGTAATATGATAGTGATGGTGACGACAGCAAAAGTAACAACTAATAACCAGCAGGATTGAAAACACTGTAGGCTAGGGAGATGGATGGTTGGGCGCTGCATGGATGAGAGTGAACATGTAATAGATTCTAACACGGGGCAAGGCACACAGAAAAGAAATGATCATCTAGGCAAATATCAAACATTAGGCACGTATCCCGTAGGTAGTTGTGCGTGCTTGCAATAAGAACTTGCACAACATCTTTTGTCCTACCATCCCGCTACGAATGGGGCCAAAGGGAACTTATGGAGATTAAGGTGCTCCTGTCAAAGAGCACCGGAACAAAGCAATAAAATCAATGGATACATGGAATCCTCAAATTATGGACCATCCCCTTTGGTGTCCCAAGCTGTCACCTTTGGGATCGCCGGTTCCGGACCATAATAGGTGCATACAACTCATAGATAGGATCAAGAACACAAATATATTCATGAAAACACATAGGGTTCAGATATGAAAACATGGCACTCGGGCCCAAAGTGACAAGCATTAAGAGCAACAAGTTGAAGCAAAGAAGATAAACACCAATCTAGATGATAGGCAACATGCCCCCAACAATCTGACGAACTATTACATGATCTAACTCATCCAATCCCTACCATCCCCTTTGCCTACAGCAGGGAATTACTCACACATGTGAAGAGAAGTCATGGAGGAGGGATGGATTGGTGATGGTGATGACGATGGCGACGATCTCCCCTCTCCGGAGGCCAAATCAGCCTCCAGATTAGCCCTCCCGAAGAAGAACAGAGGGTGGCGGCGGCTCCGTGACAGAAACTGGAAAAGCGACCTCTCTTCTGGGGTTTTCCCGTCACGAGAATAAATAGGAGCATCGGTAGGGCACCAGAGGAGGGGGGAGGCGCCCAGGCGGCCAGAGGGCGCGACCCCACCCCTGGCCGCGCCAGGGGGGCGCCTGGGGCCCCCAGGACTCTGATGAGGACATCTCTACTAATGTTACACCCACATCTTCACCAACTACACATACTGGACCAGTTACTAGAGCACGCGCACGTCAACTAAATTATCAGGTACTTTCGTTTCTTGCGAATCCTTCTATTGTTCATGAACATATGATGCTGCCTAAATTAGATACTTTTGTTTTGCTTATGAATGAAGGACCTAGCATGGACAAGAAGGATGGTCATTGGAGCGGGATCAAGCATGGAGAAGAAGGTGCGCGCGCGGGAAAGGACAGCGGAGCTTCCAGTGGTGATTATCGCACTTTGAAGCCACCATAAGGCGCGCATGAAGTCTTGGACGAAATACGCGAGATGCCACTTCATTATTTTCGTCCAAGGGCAATTATAGGTGCTGCGTCACCTTAATATTGGGCTGGGCCCATGTAATTTCGAAATACCACCTTATAGGCTGTTTTTGGAGTCCGTATGTGTGGGGAAACCGAGTTAGGGTTGTTTTCGGACCCCACCTCCAAGGGGTCACGAAAATCCCCTCTGTTCCCCCATATATACAGCCCTTAGGGCGTCGTTTAGACTTGGGTTTTAATTAGATTTAAGTTAGCCATAGCCGCAACTTCGAGTTCTTCGTTTGTGTCGTCCGACCAGGCCAAGACCGCATTGGAACCCCAACTTCTGTTAATCTTTCATCTTATATTCGCAATATCCAGATTGCAATTCTTAGTTCTTGCTTGTTCTTCGATTGCTTGCAGGAATTGACCTTCGTGGTTAGGTTGATCGTGCATCCGTGGGATCAATAACCTCTCGGAGTTGGTTTAGCGATTGCTAAGGCGCAACGTCTTCGCACGTTCGTAGTCGGGTCGTGAAAGTCTACTCCACCAAAATCGATCTCCATCATCTCATCGAAACATCGGGACACCTTCGCCTCTATCAAGTGGTATCAGATTTCCAGGTTGCTCGGTGAGATTTACCAGTTTTCATAGTCTAGATTGGTTCTGTTCTTCATACCTACAGCCCACAAAAAAGCCAACAAAAAAAATTAGGGTTAGATCATCACGTCCCAAGACAGTCCTAGCCTTTGTCCAGTTTTCTTTTCAGTACTTGCTTTGTTGAATTTACGGTTGCATCGTTGTGTCAAGTTGCTGATCTTAGCGTCTAGTTCCCTTAGAGTTTCGAGTTCTGATCACAGTTTGCCACGTCGCCGCCGCACAGTAGTCATCCTACCACGTTCCGCCAATCCGAGTCTAGATACACCACCACGTTCCGCCAAGCAGAGTCCATATACACCACCAAGACCTACCGATCCGAGTTGAGTTCCATCACCCGTTCGGTTTGTGATCTCTCCGTAGCCAGATTAGTTTGCGTTGATTAGAGTCGGATTTCACCAATCTTTGTCGTACGTAGAAGAGGGTGATTTCCAAAAAAAAAAAAAAAAAAAATTTCCAGAGCAGTTTTTAGGCCAAAAATTTCGGGGGTAAAAAATTTTCGTGCCCATACGTTCCTTATGTCCAGAAACTCATTTTGAGACGTTCGCCACCATAGTGATTTTTTCGCACTTTTTCAGCCACCGCAGTCCCGCATCGCACAAAAAAAAAGCAAAAAAAAAAAAAAAAAGAGGAAAAAAAAATTCAGAGTGTGCTTCTCAGTTTTTTACGTGCCGCGCCGTGCTTTCGTTGGTGTTTTAGGCTCGCGTCTCTAGTACGGTCTAGCCTAGGATCAGCACAGTACCGACGTTGAGTGTTTATTCAACTTTGCATCTCTGTTTTGATTACTGTTGAGCTTTTTGCTACCATATTTGTCAAGCCTACCTACAGCTCCACATATATTCTGCTTAGTGCGGTTGACACCTCCTGGCCATCGCTCTACCACATCTCTGAGAGTTTTGACCCGTTGGTTGTACATCACCACCTGCTGCTAGGTAAGAATCGGTAAGAACTGAAGAAAAGCTTGACGGATTTGTGCTTTCCACCACCCCACATCCCATTAGTAGAAGTAGGATCATACTTCTGTGTGTTTTCTATTTCTGCTAACCATGCCAGGATCCCATGATGAAGTGGCGCGGGATGCACCTGATTGGGAGAATATGACAAACAAAGCATTACATGATAAATTTGCACAAATGATGTCTGAACAGGTGAATGACATCGAGAACAGATTTACAGAGGCGATTGATGGTGTGGAGAAGATGATCGACACCAAGCTCGACGCCAAGTTTACTGAGTTGCTCGCACGCTTACCTATACAGCCTACGGCCGCTCCAGCACAGCCACCGCCACCACGACGTGCACGAAGTATTCTGTTTCCGGGCGGACAAGCTGCTGGTGCTCCTGCTGCTGCTGCAGTTACTGCTGCTGCTGCCTCTGACGTCGGCCAGGACGACAACTACGAGGGTGATTACGAGGAGGAGGTGGAACAAGAAGCGGCCTATGAACAGCCAGCTGGACGTCCACGTCCCAACATTCGCCACGGTCGACACCAACCACCCCCTCCGGTACGCGATGATGAACATGTGCCTAAACTTAAATTGAATCTTAAGCCGTTTGAGGGTAGATATATTCCTGATGCTTATCTTACTTGGGAGTTAGAAACTGAACAACGCTTTACATGTTTACAATATCCTGAGAATAGACGTGTTACTGCTGTTGTTTGTGAATTCACGGGTTTTTCATCTATTTGGTGGTCTGAACATTGTAGATTGCATGCTAATAATATTCCAGCTACTTGGGCTGCTTTAAAAGATGCTATGCGTACTCGCTGGGTTCCTCCTTATTATCAACGTGAATTGCTACAAAAATTACAGCGTTTGAGACAAGGAAAAAATTCTGTAGAGGAATATTATCAAGAATTACAAACTGGATTGATTAGATGTGGCCTAGTAGAGGATAATGAAGCTATGTTTGCACGTTTTATAGGTGGCTTAAACAGGGACATACAAACTATTCTAGAATACAAGGACTATGCTACTATTACTCGTTTGTTTCATCTTGCTTGTAAAGCTGAACGTGAAGTGCAGGATCGACAGGCCGCTACGAGACATAACTTTTCTGCAGGACGAAATACATCATGGACATCGCGTGGACCTTCTACATCCACACGTCCTGCTGCACCACCATCTACTTCAGCCGCTCATTCTTACAGGGAGCCACCAAAACAGCCAGCGCCACCATTCAAGGGTGCACAAAGTGGTCCAGCGGCGAGTTCTTCTTCATCCATGGCTTCCACAGGGCAAACACGAGATCGTGATATTAAATGTCGCAGGTGCCAAGGTGGAGGTCACTTCGCAAAAGACTGTCCCTCCAAGCGTGTGATGATTATTACGGCGGATGGTGGGTATGAGTCAGCGAGCGACTATAATGAGGAGACTTTAGTTCTCATTGCTCACGAGGAACAGGGTGCCCATGATGACGCTCATGATATAGAGTATATGGCTCCTGATGATGCAGATCAATATGCTAGTTTGGTTGCTCAACGTGTGTTAAGTGTGCAGGTATCGAAGGCCGAGAAAAACCAGAGGCATAATTTGTTCCACACAAAGGGAGTGGTGAAAGAACGTTCGGTTCGCATCATCATTGAAGGAGGGAGTTGCAACAACTTGGCGAGCATGGAGTTGGTGGAGAAGCTATCTCTCACCATAAGACCACACCCCCATCCGTACTATATTCAGTGGTTTAACAATAGTGGTAAGATTAAAGTAACGCGTTCTGTTCGTGTGCACTTTAGCATTGCTGCATATGCTGATTATGTTGATTGTGATGTGGTACCCATGCAAGCATGCTCTCTTTTACTTGGTAGACCATGGCAATTTGATAGGAATGTTGTACACCATGGTAGGACAAATCAGTTTACTCTGGTTCATCAGGATAAAACTATTGCTTTACTTCCTATGTCTCCTGAACAAATTGTGAAAGATGATCTTGCTAGAGCTAGTAAAGCTAAACATGAGAAAAATAAGAGTGAAAATGAGATAGCAGCTAAAGAATTTGAGCAACAACATAAGACTACTAGCAAATCTTCTTCTGCTGTTTCTAATGAAATTAAATTGACTAGTCCAACTTTGCTTGCTACTAAGGTTGATATTTCGGATTTGGATGTTAGTCAATATGTGTGCTATGCTTTTATGTGCAAAGAAGCTTTGTTTTCATTTGAGGAATTGCCTCCTTCTTTGCCTCCTGTTGTCACTGACCTTTTGCAGGAGTTTATTGACGTCTTTCCACAAGACGTACCACCGGGATTACCACCTATTCGAGGGATTGAGCATCAGATTGACTTAATTCCCAGTGCTTCGCTGCCCAACCGTGCGCCATACCGTACCAATCCGGAGGAGACGAAGGAGATTCAGCGTCAAGTACAAGAGCTACTCGACAAAGGTTACATACGTGAATCACTTAGTCCTTGTGCTGTTCCTGTTATATTAGTGCCTAAAAAGGATGGAACTTGGCGTATGTGTGTTGATTGTAGAGCCATTAATAATATTACTATTCGTTATCGTCATCCTATTCCTAGGTTAGATGATATGCTTGATGAATTAAGTGGCTCTACCATGTTTTCCAAAGTTGATTTGCGTAGTGGATACCATCAAATTCGCATGAAATTAGGGGATGAATGGAAAACGGCATTTAAAACTAAGTTTGGATTATATGAGTGGTTAGTCATGCCTTTTGGGTTAACTAATGCACCTAGCACTTTTATGAGATTAATGAACAAGGTTTTACGTGCTTTCATTGGACGATTTGTGGTAGTCTATTTTGATGATATACTGATTTATAGCAAATCTTTGGAGGAACATTTGGATCATTTACGTGCTGTTTTTATTGCTCTACGTAATGCACGTTTATTTGGTAACCTTGGGAAGTGCACCTTTTGCACCGACCGAGTATCGTTTCTTGGCTATGTTGTTACTCCACAGGGAATTGAAGTTGATAAAGCCAAGATCGAGGCAATTGAGAGTTGGCCGCAGCCCAAAACGGTCACACAAGTGAGGAGTTTTCTTGGCCTCGCTGGATTCTATAGGCGTTTTGTGAGAGATTTCAGCACCATTGCTGCCCCTCTCAATGAGCTTACACGCAAGGATGTGCCTTTTACTTGGGGTACCGCACAGGAAGAAGCCTTCACGGTATTGAAAGATAAGTTAACACATGCTCCTTTGCTCCAACTTCCTGATTTTAATAAGACTTTTGAGCTTGAATGCGATGCTAGTGGTATTGGTTTGGGAGGTGTGTTATTACAAGATGCTAAACCTGTTGCATACTTTTCTGAAAAATTGAGTGGGCCTAGTCTAAACTATTCTACTTATGATAAGGAATTATATGCTCTTGTTCGGACATTAGAAACTTGGCAACATTATTTATGGCCCAAAGAATTTGTTATACATTCTGATCATGAATCTTTGAAACACATAAGAAGTCAAGCAAAACTTAATCGTAGACATGCTAAGTGGGTTGAATTTATTGAGACTTTCCCTTATGTCATTAAACACAAGAAGGGGAAAGATAATATTATTGCTGATGCTTTGTCTCGTCGTTATACTATGCTTTCCCAACTTGACTTCAAGATATTCGGTTTAGAGACAATCAAAGATCAATATGTACATGATGCAGAATTTAAAGATGTTTTGCAGAATTGTAGAGAGGGTAGAACATGGAACAAGTTTGTGCTTAATGATGGGTTTGTGTTCCGTTCTAACAAGCTATGCATTCCAGCTAGCTCTATTCGTCTTTTGTTGTTGCAGGAGGCGCATGGAGGAGGATTAATGGGACATTTTGGCGTGAAGAAGACGGAGGACGTACTTGCTACACATTTCTTTTGGCCAAAGATGAGACGGGATGTTGAGCGTTTTGTTGCTCGCTGCACTACATGTCAAAAAGCTAAGTCACGACTCAATCCTCATGGTTTATACATGCCTTTACCTGTACCTAGTGTTCCGTGGGAGGACATCTCCATGGACTTTGTTTTAGGCTTGCCTCGAACAAAGAACGGGAGGGATAGCATATTTGTTGTCGTGGATAGATTTTCTAAGATGGCACATTTTATACCATGTCATAAAAGCGATGATGCTGCTAATGTTGCTGATTTATTCTTTCGTGAGATTATTCGCTTACATGGTGTGCCCAATACTATTGTCTCGGATCGTGATACTAAGTTTCTTAGCCATTTTTGGAGATGCTTATGGGCTAAGTTGGGGACTAAACTACTTTTTAGTACTACTTGTCATCCCCAAACTGATGGACAAACTGAAGTAGTCAATAGGACTTTGTCTACTATGCTTAGGGCTGTTTTAAAGAGTAACTTGAAAATGTGGGAAGAATGTTTACCTCATATTAAATTTGCTTATAATCGTTCTTTTCATTCTACCACTAAAATGTGCCCTTTTGAGATTGTTTATGGTTTTCTACCTCGTGCACCTATTGATTTGCTGCCTCTTCCATCTTCGGAGAAGGTTAATTTTGATGCTAAGCAACGTGCTGAATTGATTTTAAAAATGCATGAGTTAACTAAAGAAAACATTGAGAAAATGAATGCTAGATACAAGCTTGCTGGTGATAAGGGTAGAAAGCATGTTGTGTTTGAACCAGGAGATCTTGTTTGGTTACATCTACGTAAAGATAGGTTTCCTGATTTGCGCAAGTCTAAGTTAATGCCACGAGCTGATGGTCCCTTTAAGGTTTTACAGAAAATTAATGATAATGCATATAAACTTGAGCTACCTGCAGATTTTGGGGTTAGTCCCACATTTAACATTGCAGATTTGAAACCTTATTTGGGAGAAGATAATGAGCTTCCGTCGAGGACGACTTCAATTCAAGAAGGGGAGGATGATGAGGACATCTCTACTAATGTTACACCCACATCTTCACCAACTACACATACTGGACCAGTTACTAGAGCACGCGCACGTCAACTAAATTATCAGGTACTTTCGTTTCTTGTGAATCCTTCTATTGTTCATGAACATATGATGCTGCCTAAATTAGATACTTTTGTTTTTCTTATGAATGAAGGACCTAGCATGGACAAGAAGGATGGTCATTGGAGCGGGATCAAGCATGGAGAAGAAGGTGCGCGCGCGGGAAAGGACAATGGAGCTTCCAGTGGTGATTATCGCACTTTGAAGCCACCATAAGTTGCGCATGAAGTCTTGGACGAAATGCGCGAGATGCCACTTCATTATTTTCGTCCAAGGGCAATTATAGGTGCTGCGTCACCTTAAAATTGGGCTGGGCCCATGTAATTTCGAAATACCACATTATAGGCTGTTTTTAGAGTCCGTATGTGTGGGGAAACCGAGTTAGGGTTGTTTTCGGACCCCACCTCCAAGGGGTCACGAAAATCCCCTCTGTTCCCCCATATATACAGCCCTTAGGGCGTCGTTTAGACTTGGGTTTTAATTAGATTTAAGTTAGCCATAGCCGCAACTTCGAGTTCTTCGTTTGTGTCGTCCGACCAGGCCAAGACCGCATTGGAACCCCAACTTCTGTTAATCTTTCATCTTATATTCGCAATATCCAGATTGCAATTCTTAGTTCTTGCTTGTTCTTCGATTGCTTGCAGGAATTGACCTTCGTGGTCAGGTTGATCGTGCATCCGCGGGATCAATAACCTCTCGGAGTTGGTTTAGCGATTGCTAAGGCGCAACGTCTTCGCACGTTCGTAGTCGGGTCGTGAAAGTCTACTCCACCAAAATCGATCTCCATCATCTCATCAAAACATCGGGACACCTTCGCCTCTATCAGACTCCCCTTTGGTCCCACTTCTGGCATCTGGCTCCTTCGGGTGCGTGGATTTTCTGGTATTTTTCTCGGACACCTAAAAATCCATTTTCCTGCACACAATAAAAACATACAGGAAGCTCTGCTGAAAACAGCGTTAGTCCAGGTTAGTTTCATCCAAATCATGCAAGAATGTGCGGCTTTCAATTGATCACGAACAATGCGAACTTGCTCTTAATGCTTCCTTGATCATATCCAGTCCAAAGAATTGTCTTTCACCGGTTTCTGACCAGTTTAGGGGTGTTCGACATCATCGTCCATAGAGGAGTTCAAAAGGAGCCATGTCCAGACTAGATTGGAAACTATTGTTATAAGCAAACTCGGCAAATGGAAGAGATTTCTCCCAATTCTTTCCGAAAGAGATAACACAAGCTCTGAGCATGTCTTCAAGAATTTGGTTAACCCTTTCAACTCGACCACTAGACTAAGGATGGAAAGTTGTACTAAAGGAGAGATGAGTTCCCATAGCATTCTGAAAACTTTCCCAGAATCTAGAGGTTAAAAGGCTACCACGATCAGAATTGATTTCCAAAGGAACACCATAAAGAGATACAATTCTAGAGACATACAAGTCCGCTAACTGGCTAGCAGTTATAGACTCGTGAACTGGAAGGAAGTGAGCAACTTTAGAAAGTCGATCAATGACAATGAAGATGGCATAATTTCCTTTCTGGGTTTTTGGAAAGCCAGTGATGAAATCCATACTGACTTTGTCCCATTTCCACTCGGGATAGGCAAAGGTTGAAGAGTGCCAGCAGGTCTTTGATGTTCTGCCTTATTGCGACGAGAAACATCACATTCGACAACATAACGAGCAATGTCTCTCTTCATCCTAGTCCACCAAAATATATGGCGTAGATCTCGGTACATTTTTGTGCTACCGGTATGAATCGAGAGGGGAATGGCATGGGCTTCTTTGAGGATGAGTTGCCTTAGATCCCTATTCTTAGGTACTACCAAACGATTTTCAAAGAATACCGTTCCTTTACTATCTGTGGAGAAACATTTAGCAACTCCTCTAGCAATGTTCTCCTTGATCCGGCGAACACCTCGTGCATGCCTTTGGGCAACTATGATTTGATCCTCAAGGGTTGGTTTCGCCACCTGGGTAGAAAGAAATCCATGAGGAACTATCTGAAGATTGAGCTTGCGAAATTCCTCATGAATAAGTGGTTGATACTGTTGTAACATGAGGTTGTTACAATATGACTTACGACTTCGTGCATCAGCCATGACATTGGCTTTGCATGGGGTGTAAGAAATTCCTAAGTCATAATCTTTTATCAACTCTATCCAGCGTCTTTGGCTGAGATTAAGATCTAGCTGGGTAAATATATATTTGAGGTTTTGGTGGTCGGAATAGATCTCACAACGATTACCAAGGAGGTAATGTCGCCATGTCTTCAGGGCATGAACTATGGCAGCAAGTTCAAGATCATGGGTAGGATAATTCTCTTCATGTGGCCGCAACTGGCGTGAAGCGTACGCTACCACATGTAGATATTGCATAAGTATGCATCCTAACCCTTGCCTTGAAGCATCACAATAGATCTCGAAATCCTTTTTGGTGTATGGAGGCGCAAGTACGGGTGCAGAAGTCAATCTTATTTTTAGCTCTCGAAAGCTTTCCTCGCACTTGGAAGTCCATTGGAATTTCTTATCTTTCTTGAGGAGTTCAGTCAGAGGCTTTGCAACTTTGGAGAAATTCTCAACAAAGCGGTGACAATAGCTTGCTAAGCCAAGAAAACTCCTAACTTGCTTAATCGATTCAGGTGGAGTCCACTCAAGGACAACCTGAACTTTCTCGGGATTGACATCAATGCCTTTTGCAGAAATCACGTTGCCTAAATAGGTCACTTCTGGTAGCCAAAATTCACACTTAGAGAACTTGGCATAAAGGCGATGCTCTCGAAGTTTCATCAATACCAGCCTAAGATGTTCGACATGTTCTTCTTCATTCTTCGAGTAGATGAGGATGTCATCAAGATAAACTATAGCAAATTTATCCAAGTACTCCATGAAGATCGAATTCATCATGCGCGAGAAAGTGGCGGGGGCATTGGTTAAACTGAAGGACATGACGGTGTACTCGTAAAGACCATAACGAGTAGTGAAAGCCATTTTGGAAATGTCCTCGTTTCGGATTTTGATTTGATGATAGCCTAATCTCAAATCCATCTTGGAGAAGACAGAGGATCCAGCAAGTTGATCATAAAGATCATTGATCCTGGGAAGTGGGTACTTGTTCTTTATCTTCACTAGATTAAGTGGGTGATAGTCTATGCACATCCTTTCTGTTCCATCTTTCTTCGTTACGAACAGAACAGGGCAACCCCATGACGATGAGCTAGGGCGAATGAAGCCTTTTGCCAACAAAGCTTCAAGTTGGATTTTTAGCTCAACTAACTCATATGGGGCCATTCTATATGGACGTCTGGAAATTGGGGCTGTGCCTGGTATAAGATCCACTCTGAATTCTACACACTTGTCGGGTGACTAGGTTTAAGGAGTTGGGTTACTGAATGGTTTTCCTAGAGGATGACCACGGCTTTCTAGGGGCTACAACAGATATGTCAGAGAAGCAAAGTACCCCAACACGATGGTTAGTGTGGCTATTCTGGCTAGAAGACATCTAAGCTGGGAGGAAGAACTGCAAATGCATCAATATAGGTTTCTAGAATAAAACCTACAACAAACACTATGGAACTGTCGGGAATGCCACCTAGAAGTTCTTCTAAAAGGACAACCGAAATGGAGAGAAGGATTTTGCAAATGCATCAGATTATGAGGAAACATGGAATGACTCGGACAGCATAACGGTTGCATCGGGATGAAAAATGAGACAACCAGCAAGATAACAGAACTCACTTCCCTAGAAGCACTATGTAATGATGACTCTGAAATACCACAACACTCCTACAACTACAAAGAAGCAATCAACGAGATGTCCTATTAAAAGACATAGATGAGCCTAGTCCTATCTTCCCGTAGAACAAGATGAGGGTGACTCAGAACTCAGATCGGCGGGGGTAAGGAGAAAAAAGAAGTCTTACGTTGTTCCCTTATACCCAAAGTAACTATATAACTATAGAATGCTAGACTCGATATCGGCCAAGGGTTTGATAATCCTACAGACAGTCCCGCTCTGATACCAAGTCTGTCGGGACCCGAAATATGCGTATGTAATTCCATTCACAACTCAATCATATGGAGAGCCGAGAGCCGTACCCACTTGTCTAAGAAGACAATGCCAAGGACAGAACACTCTCGGAAAGCATCGAACATGAGGGGCATCCCATCCAGGCCGGATGATCAACTGATATGGGTCCTCATCGCCCGCTCACAAGTCTAAATGATTATGGGTGGTGAAATCCCATACTCATAGACAAGTCGCCTCAACCATATTATCGATTGAATTATAACACTTACATAAACAGACTCCAGCCGATCACTTAGTCGAGGTCTCGGGCGGGCTCAATCATACAACAAAGTGTGCCACGTCACAAAGTCACGAGCAATCTCATCGCGATGCCCCAAGCTGCGCACATCTAAGGGCCACTTGGTGTATAAAAGACCGCCGACAAGAACACAAATAATCTATCGAACCCCACACTAAGGCATGCATGTTATAATCATATACGCATCATACATGTCAAGTGTAAACAACAGGCACACGTTGCCTGATAGAGGCGAAGGTGTCCCGATGTTTCGATGAGATGATGGAGATCGATTTTGGTGGAGTAGACTTTCACGACCCGACTACGAACGTGCGAAGACGTTGCGCCTTAGCAATCGCTAAACCAACTCCGAGAGGTTATTGATCCCGCGGATGCACGATCAACCTGACCACGAAGGTCAATTCCTGCAAGCAATCGAAGAACAAGCAAGAACTAAGAATTGCAATCTGGATATTGCGAATATAAGATGAAAGATTAACAGAAGTTGGGGTTCCAATGCGGTCTTGGCCTGGTCGGACGACACAAACGAAGAACTCGAAGTCGCGGCTATGGCTAACTTAAATCTAATTAAAACCCAAGTCTAAACGACGCCCTAAGGGCTGTATATATGGGGGAACAGAGGGGATTTTCGTGACCCCTTGGAGGTGGGGTCCCAAAACAACCCTAACTCGGTTTCCCCACACATACGGACTCTAAAAACAGCCTATAAGGTGGTATTTCGAAATTACATGGGCCCAGCCCAATATTAAGGTGACGCAGCACCTATAATTGCCCTTGGACGAAAATAATGAAGTGGCATCTCGCGTATTTCGTCCAAGACTTCATGCGCGCCTTATGGTGGCTTCAAAGTGCGATAATCACCACTGGAAGCTCCGCTGTCCTTTCCCCCGCGCGCACCTTCTTCTCCATGCTTGATCCCGCTCCAATGACCATCCTTCTTATCCATGCTAGGTCCTTCATTCATAAGCAAAACAAAAGTATCTAATTTAGGCAGCATCATATGTTCATGAACAATAGAAGGATTCGCAAGAAACGAAAGTACCTGATAATTTAGTTGACGTGCACGAGCTCTAGTAACTGGTCCAATATGTGTAGTTGGTGAGGATATGGGTGTAACATTAGTAGGGATGTCCTCATCATTGCCTGAACTCTACAAAGTATATCTTTGTTGACTTACACATAGAGTACACATAGATCATATGACTATGATCCATCATTACATCAATCAACGAAAGCAAATTAGGTCTGAGTACAGACAAGATTAACAAATGTCTTAGAGAAGCCTTGTTCAACATACAAGCCCTTCCACGAGGGACCAGACTGCTGTCTGGAACTATACTATCTTAGTCAACGTCGAGCTTCAGGAAGGGGTCTCCATCGGGGTCTAGGTTCTCATCTAAAACATAGAATAAGCAAACGTGAGTACAAAGTCGTAATCAGCAAGACTTACATCAGAACTATACTACTCATGGTCAAGTTTCAAGGTAAAGGAGGTGGGGTTTCAACATGCAGAAGTGCCAGCTTTGACTTGGCTAGTCCTATACTACGAGTACCAGACTTGAGGTAAGAAGCGTACACGAGTCCACTATCCAAGTCTCTCAAACAATTACACCACTATGGATCCTTCCTCGACTTCCCACGAGAAAGCACGCCATATCACTCACACTTATCTTAGCAAGTTTTATAAGTATCCATTGAAGTTGTCCAATAATCAAGTAAAGGTCTCCAAGTACTCCATTACCGCGGACGCGGCTATTCGAATAGTTTATTAACCCTGCAGGGGTGTACTTCTTCACACGCGTGTCATCACTTACCGCCTAGGAATCGTCATCCTTCAAGCGGATGTCGGACGTGGATAATCACCAAGGCACTTACCTCACATCACCTTCTCTAAGATAGGAGTCGACTATTCGAGTTAGACCCCGCTCGAGAGTCCGGCCGGTTCACGATACGGACCTAGACAATGCAGGCGACCGAGACGCCACCCTGGAAGATGGTTTTACTGCCTCACAGGACCACCCACATATCTAATTGATGCAACCTCTCGTTCATTCTTTTTCTATGCATATGCCAAATGGAAAGCCTGAACTAGTGTTACTCGTGGACTTGATCGGGGGTGAGTTAATAGGACAAAAGGGGTCCCAAAACCCCTACATGTGGTAGTAATCTTTGTCTTGGATCACAACACAAGAACTCGGGGCCTAGGGCAGTGTTCAACGAGACAACCCACTGTGTACTCCTACACAACCTCTCATCGTTGACCTTGTTTAGCTCAAATTCACCACACCCTTTTTCATCACAAGTAACATGAACATGACTGCTACCAACATCAATTCATCAGCGAAGATGGACCAATGCTTCCACAACTCTAAGCATAGCATAAATATAACATGGATGAATGGCCACATGATGATCACAAGAAATTCCTAGATCTGCTAGGTTGAGGTTAGCTTAATACTGTGGCAGAAATGATAGGTCATGCAAAGGAATGGGTTCAACTAGCGGTAGAACGTATCATGGTGAACTCCTAAGCATGCGTAAGAAAGACTGAGAGGGAAATGTGTTTTTATAGACATGATCAATGGGTTTTTTCTTGCCTTGCTGACGATACACAAGTTTATCGGTCTTCTGCTTCGGGGGTGACCTCCGTCTCGGAAACGCTATTACCGAAACAATCATCAACAAAGGGGGGCAACATCAAAATAAAATGCACAAGCACATGATAAGGTTGTACATAATGTATATGGTACTGGTTTGTTGACAATTCCATTTAATTGAAGTATATTGCAAAGGATTTGCAAATTCAAACTCCAAATTCAAATTCAAATTATGCCATATGCACGTTTGTCACTGTTCACCCATTTTAAAATGGTCAAACATAGAAAAAAGTTGCATATTCATAATCGTTGCATTTTTCTGATAATTTTTCATATATTATATGTTTAATTTGGAGTTAATATGAATTTTCTATGATTTATTGAAGTTTAAAGTATTTTCTGCAATTTCTCTGAAATTCTTTTAATTCAGAATTTGATTTATTGCGTCATGCTGACATCAGCCTGATGTGAGGGGGCTTCTGGCCAGTGGGGCCCTTCTGTCAGTGGGGGGGATTAACCCCTCTGTTAATTAAAATTTAACTTAAATTTAGGGGGGGGGCAGGGCCCACCTGTCATTGATCCTGGGTCAAATGACTAGGGGGATGAGCCCCCTAATTACTGTCACGTTGGCCTCTCGCCGCCGGCGACCCAAACAGACGGCGGAGGGCTCTTCGGAGCTCGATTTGGAGCACAGGGGGCCACGGGACTAGCACGGGCATATGCCCCGTGCTCACCCGCATCCAGTGGTGCAGGCCAGGGCACCCGAGGAGGCTCGAGGCCATGGCGGCGATGAATCCCGCGGCGGCCGGAGCACTGGCCTCGGCGAGAACAACGGCTAGGGCGCGGGGAGATGCTCGGAGAGGATGGGAGGAGAGGTGAGCTCACCCTGAGCACGTCTGGGTGGTCTGGGAGGCCGGAGGGGCAACGGCGACGGAGGAATCCCTCGCCAGAGTCGATGGCGGCCCGCGGCAAGTTGGTGAGAACGGCGGCGACTCTAGTGCTTCCGAGCTCAAATTGGGGGTATGGATCGACGAAGATGGCCACGGCGGGTTCCCTGGACACAGTGGATCGCCGTGTAGGGTACGGTGGCCACGCTTGTGCGGCGGCGCGGCGAGGTTTAACGCTCGGTTGCGGCGAGATCTCGAAGAAGAAGAAGCTAGAGGACGCGGGAATGGGGGGAAAGGACGCGGGGCGTCGCGGCGTGCTCCGTGGCGCAGATGACGTGGGTAGGCAGCAGCTGCGTGGCCTTGGCGGCCACGGCATGCCGGGCACGCAGTTGTGTGCTCGTGCCCGGGGAGGAAGACGACAACGGCGCCGCGGTGGGCTTGGGCTGGTTGGGCCATGGGGGTTTAAGTTTGGCCTGTTTGCCCCTTTTTCTTTTTCTCTCTGTTTTCCTTTTTCTGTTATTTGTTTTGCCATGAATAAAATAGCAAGGCAATTTATAAAATCCTCCAAATTTTTAAGTGGCCTCACAAGGCATATAGCTAGCCACTCACAAGTTTTGGAGATTTTTGAAATTCATATAATTTGAATTTCAAATCAAATAGGTGTTTTTTATTTAATTTCCAAGCCCTTTTTGGACTTTTTGAGAAATCTTACAACATGCAGTGGGACCCACTTCACTTTATATGTGATCATGCATATTTGTAAGACTTTTCAAAAATACCAGAGGAATTTTTGGAAGAAATATTTATCTGGCCATTTGAATTAAATTATTTAGGGCTTTTTTGTTTCCCTATTTGGATTTCTTTTGAATTTTTTACATGATGCAAAGTGACCACCTAACCCTAGCACATACCTAAGTTGGGGTTGTGACAGTAATGCAATGGATGGTCTGGCTGGCATGAAGCAAGGAGATCTAATCATTTGGTATGCTGAGCATACAACCTATCATTTATCGATGTCGGGAATATGATGTAAATTTCCAAACTACTTGTATTATAAAGGGTAAATGACATGCACCCAAGTGACCATTTATCTTATGCCCTGCTAAAATAAAATCGAAATCAACATATAGACCATTGTGAGTCCTCATCTTTACTGAAATTTTGCCAATGGGTGTGCTTCTGCAAAGGTTGATACAGAGGGAAGGCCATCATATAGTCATAGACGAAGGAACAGAGGCAACATATGATAGTGCGACGTGAAGACCATCGGAGAACAGAATCCCCGCAGTTAATCCAAGCTATGTTATTTATTGATTAACCAGCTAATACACATCTAACATGATACATGTTATGTGGTTGACCAACACAATACACATTCAAATTATCCTATTGTCTTATGCACTAGAAATGTTGTACCTTCCATCCCCTCTTTAAGGAAGCACATGATCACTAGAATTGTATCATTAATTGTTAATTCAAAGGTTGAAGTCATGCATTACTGGGCCTTGTTCCGAGGAAGACATTGATGACACCGTGGACCACCACTTCACAAGAACCACCGCCTATTGCGACTATTTCACGTGCTCGCCAACATTGCAGCTACTAAAGTCGATGCCCCTCATCCCAGATGGCGCCACCACGAGAACATATGAAGAGATGTGGCATCCTCTATATGCTTTTTGGAAAAAAGATGAATCATGTGTGTAAGATTACCGTCTTGGTAAATCCTTTTGTCTTCTTTTGATCTATATATATTATGTATTGTGTTCATGGATTGCATTTTATATAATTCACGGCTATATAGCACTGAGAATTTCTGTATTTGCTACACTACTTTTCCACTTGCAGTTCATGACTTAGCTTGATCATTTGTTGGTTTGGTTAATAATTCGATATTTGATTGGGTAGAACTACAAAAATGATGTGGTTCTAAAAATGCAAGTTGTTTCTACGATTACATGGTTTCAATTAGGACTCTGCGCCATTTGGCGCAATGGCTCATCTAGTATCATATAATAACACTAATACATCTCAAATAATCCAGTGAATGCAACAATAATATCACCAATACATATCGAGTAATCCAGTTAATGCAACAATAATATTATCACATAATATATCACTAATACATTAAACAATGTCGGCTCCCGGCCCCTGAGCCCTGGGCGGTGGAGCATCCACGGGGTAGCTGGTGGGAGCCGTCAACTCAGACTGCGCAACAACAAGCTCAGTGGAAGGCACATTGCTTCTCCGCTGAGATGGCGGGGTAGCTTCTTGGGTAGCTTCGTCAACTCGATGCCTCTCCTCTAGCGCTTTAACTCTTGCATTCAATTGCTGCATTTCGCTGAGCTCCTTTTTGCTCTTCCTTTCTCGGCTTTTGTAACCGCCTGCATCGGGAAATCCATACTTCCACGGAACGGAGCCTGCCGTGCCCCGTGTTCGTCCTGGGTGCTCCGGATTACCGAGGGCCTCTGTGAGCGCGTCGTTCTCTCTGTCGGGAACGAACGTCCCTTTCGCCGATTTGGCGAAATATTTCCGAAGCTTTTCTACCTTTGCGTCCAATTTTTTGTCCTTCCAAGCGCACTTCCCTATTTCGGGGTCCAATGACCCCCCAACCCCGAAGAACCAAGTCTTTGCACGCGGTGACCAGAACCATGTCTCTGTTGTGATCCCTCTTTCAATCAGGTCATGCTCAGCCTTGTCCCACGACGGGCTGGCTTTGAGGTAGCTAGACCCCGTGCGATGGTGAAGCTGCTTCTTTGCAGCATTGAGCTTGTTTGTCTCTGACATCTTCTTACTCTTCTCCGATTTCTTGTGGGCCACAAATGCGTCCCAGTGATCTTTTATCTTCTCATATTGACGGGAGAATATTGGGGTCTCATTTTTGTCGACAAACTTTGTTTTCAAGTCATTCTTCCACGTCCTGAATAGTTCTGCCATCTTCTTAAGAGCATGAGTCTTGATAAATGGCTCTATAATTGGCTTTTCCTGATCCTCCTCTGGCGTTAGGATGAAATTTGCCTTCAGCGTGTTCCCAAGTTCATCTTTCTGTCTATCGGTGACAAAAGACACTTCAGGGTCTTCGCTCTTCGGCTTATTCCATTGGTGGATGCTGATCGGGATAAAGTCCCTAACGAGGACCCCACACTGAGTAGCAAATGCGTCCTTGGTCCGTCTGGGTTCAATCGGTTCGCCATCATTCCTTATCCCGGTGATAGTGAACTTTTCATCCAGGCCCAACCTTTTTTTCGGGCCTCGTCTCCTTACCGAACTTTGGCTCGATCCGGATACGGAGGGCTAGAAAAGAATAAAGAAGAGAGTTAATATATATGTCTACATAACAAAACAATTAATGCATCAATTCAATTAGCTAGTCTCATGAGCACAGGCTATATATACTAATATATATACCTCGCCGGACTTTGCAACAGCTCCTTCCTCCGTTCGCTCATCGTAGTCGTCATCACAGTCTACTTCTTCATCCTTGGAGCCTGCTTCACTCTCTCCTTCCAGACCATCGGTGTCGTTCAGAAACGACAAGGTCACATCACCTTCCTGGATGTCGTCACCCATCGACGGTCCCGGTCCTTCTTGGATGTCGTCGCCCACCGACGGTCCTTCTGCTCCTTCGCGGATGATTTCACCCATAACGTCTTCTTCTTCTAAGTTTCTTCGACCATCATCCATAGTTTCTGCAAAATATTACAACATATGACACTTAATATACAAACATGATAGCTAGCCATGGATTTGGATCGAAAACTTCGCACAATGCATCCTCTCTCGACCCGCCTCGGCGTTCCTCGACCCTCGACCCCTCGACGACCCTCGACGATCCTCGAACCCTCTCTCTGCGACCCCTCGACCCCTCGACGACTCGAGACCTCGATCTCTCGATGATCTTCTCGACCCCTCAACCACTCGACGACCCTCGAACCCTCTGCGACCCCTCGACGACTCGACCCACGACCTCTCTCAGTGATGACCCTGTCGACCCCTCGACGACCCTCGAACCGACGAGTATAGTTCCCGACCCTCGACCCTCGACCCTCGAGCTATAGAGACCTCTCTCGGTGACCCTCGATCGACCGTCTATGTACCGACGCGTATAGTTCCCGATCCTCGACCCGCATGGCGATCCTCGACACCCTCTCGTTCTCGATTTTCAAAAAAAGAGGATTCTATTTTTTTCTTCTTCTCCTCTTATTTTTTTCTTCTTCCTCATCTTCTTCTCCTCCTTCCTCTTCTTATTTTTCTTTTTGCCTCTCCTTCTTTTTCTTTTTCCTTCTCTTCCTCTTTTCTTATCCAACACTAGAACATTTTAACTTAGTAAAATTAAGACTAATTATAAAATAGAAAAAATAAGATGAACAAAAAAATTATTTTCCATTTTATTTTTCTCCTCTTTTTTGTCTTCCTCTATCCCTCTTGTTCTCCTCTTCTTATTTTTCTTTTTCCCTCTCCTTTTTCTTTTTCCTTTTTCCTTCCATCTTTTTTCTTTCTTCCCCCCCAACACTAGAACATTTTAACTTAATAAAATTGAGACTTATAAAACAGAAAAAAATTGAGAGAACAAAAAAAATCCCCCCACTGTTGCAGCCATCCATGGCACGCACGCCATGGCCGTGGCCATGGATGTCAGTCGGCGGCGAGGGCGGCGAGGGACAGACGGCTGGAGCGGCGAGGAGCGGCGAGGGGCGGCCGACGGTTCCCTCCTAGCCATGGCGGCGCACAAGAGGAGCTCCCCTCTCGGCCATGGCAAGGCGCGGCGACAGGTTTGGGCGCAATGCAAGAGAGGAGAGGGGGATGGCGAGACGCTCACATCGGGGGTGGCGCCGGCGAGGTCGTCGACGTCGTCGGGGGCGGTGCGCAGCGGTGCGACGCGGGCGTTGGGCAGCCTGATGGCGTCGGTTTCAACTCCGGCGTCGTCGGGGGCAAATGGCGAGATGAGAACTGAAAAATCCTAAGTGCCAGTTATATACCAGGAACATTGGTCCCAGTTGGTGGCACAAACCGGTACCAATGCTAACCTTTGGTACCGGTTCGTGTCACCAACCGGTACCAAAGGTCTTTTTCAGCAGCACAATTGGCGGGAAATAGGGACCTTTGTTACCGGTTGGTGGCACGAACCGGAACCAAAGGAGACCTTTCGTACCGGTTGGTGGCACGAACCGGAACCAAATGTCGCCTTTCGTTCCGGTTTGTGCCACCAACCGGGACAAAACTTGCGCTGCCGCGGTGCGGTGGGATGTTTAGTCCCACCTCGCTAGTCGAGTGACAGCCGGAGTGGTTACTTCTTGCCCGTGGGCCTTCTGGGTCTGCTGTGGGCCTGGATCCTAGCCCATTAGCGGGTTTCTAATTGTATCCAGGCCGTGTCAGCCCAGTAGGTGGCATTATTTTTCTCTGAAAAAGGACCTTTAGTCTCGGTTCGTGCCTCCAACCGGTACTAAAGGCTTCTCCCACCGTAATTAACCACTAACTAACCCTTTAGTACCGGTTGGTGCCTAGAACCGGTACTAAAGGTCCCCTGTAACCAACTAAAATTAGTACCACCTCGCTAGCCGAAGTGGAGTTAGACCTGTTTATAAGCACAGGTCCGCGTGGACTTATCGTAGCATAACAAGTTCACTAACGGCCGTACACGAAGGAATTCATCTGTATTCGGTACTCTGTCAGGGAGAAATGCGGACGGACCTCGGTTGGTTGGCAGATTTCCCAGATGTGACCACAAGGCGTGGCCCGTCTGAGAACCCGTAGGGGACGAAAATCCCGTACGGGTATTTCAGACGGTCCACGCCTGGTCGGTAGACTTGCCGGATCTGTCAACCAGGTGAGGACTGTCTGCAATTCGCTTTGATGGTGTACAGGATGTGGAGTATTCTTCCGTTGACGTTCTATAATGAAATTGCTATACTTTTTTGTTTTTGTTTTCCAATCAAAAAAACACAAGGTTTTCCCTGCATACAGCCCGACGGTGGCTCATGAGTGCAAGCATATCAAATGCACCGTCGGACGTATGCAGGGAATCCGAATGATTTGTATTTGGTCGATGAAGTGAAAGATTTCTAAGTAGATATATATAAGATCAACAAAACACACGATTTCTCCTGCATACAGCCCGACGGTGGCTCATGAGTGAAAGCATATCAAATGCACCGTCGAACGTATGCAAGCGAATCCGAATGGTTTGTATTCGGCCGATGAACTGAGTGTCGAACATGTCCTAGAGGTGGGCTATATATATAGGAAACGACAAGCCTGATCCAACGTTCACAAGCCTGATCCAACGACTCACAAGTGCTTGAAAGAAACACGCAATCCGTGTGCTTCTTCCTGATTGGTTGGATCCAACGGCTCAAAAGCCTGATCCAGCGACTCAGAAGCGTTTGAAAGAAACACGTGATCCGTGTGCTTCTAAACTTATTTCAACTCAAGACTTTTTTTGCATCCAACATGCAACATTCAAAGCCACATACTAAAATTTCAACCCTTTCTGACGTCATTTTCTATTTTTCATGCATTTAATGATTTATTTTCAGCTAAATGACCCTGTGGCATTATTTTTCTCTGAAAAAGGACCTTTAGTCCCGGTTGGTGCCTCCAACCGGTACTAAAGGCTTCTCCCACCGTAATTAACCACTAACTAACCCTTTAGTACCGGTTGGTGCCCAGAACCGGCACTAAAGGTCCCCTGTAACCAACTAAATTAGTACCACCTCGCTAGCCGAAGTGGAGTTAGACCTGTTTATAAGCACAGGTCCGCGTGGACTTATCGTAGCATAACAAGTTCACTAAAGGACGTAAATGGAGAAATTCATCTTTAGCCTGTACTCTGTCCGGGGTAAATTCGGACGGACCTCGTTTGGTTGGAAGATTTGCCAGATGTTCCCACAAGGCGGGGACCGTCTGTAAACCCGTATGGGATGAAAATCCCGTATAGGTATTATCAACGATCCCCGCCTGGTCGGTAGACTTGCCGGATTTGTCAACCAGATGAGGACCGTCTGAAATTTTCCTTGACGGTGTACAGGATGTGGAGTATTCTTCCGTTGACGTCCTATAATGAAATTGCTATACTTTTTTTTTGTTTTCCAATCAAACAAAACACAAGGTTTCCCCTGCATACAGCCCGACGGTGGCTCATGAGTGCAAGCATATCAAATGCACCATCGGACGTATGCAGGGAATCCGAATGATTTGTATTTGGTCGATGAAGTGAAAGATTTCTAACTAGATATATATAAGATCAACAAAACACACGGTTTCGCCTGGTTACAGCCCGACGGTGTGGCTCGTGAGTGCCCTCATATCAAAAGCACCGTCGGACCGCAACCAGGCGAATCCGAATGATTTGTATTCGGCCGATGAAATGAGTGTCGAACATGTCCGAGAGGTGGTCTATATATAGGCAACGACAAGCCTGATCCAACGGCTGACAAGCCTGATCCAACGACTCACAAAGCGCTTGAAAGAAAAACGCGATCCGTGTGCTTCTTCCTGATTGGTCGAGGTGAGCTGAAAGAAACAAAGCGCTTGCAGTATCGGTTTGTGATTGAAACCGGTGCAAAAGACCTTTCTGACTTCATTTGCTATTTTTTGAACTCAGAAAAGGTTGAAACTTGGCATGGTAGCATCATTTTACCATAACATGTGTGCAAAAGTTGAGAGGGTTACGACAAAAACTGGATGCACTTCGTGTACAAACTGGACCATCTCTTTCAAAGTACGAGGGTTTCAGACGAAAACTCATCTGTTTCAAAGACATTTCATCTTTCAAACCTTATATCAACTCAAGACTTTTTTTGCATCCAACATGCAACATTCAAAGCCACATACTAAAATTTCAACCCTTTCTGACTTCATTTGCTATTTTTCTTGCATTTAATGATTTATTTTGAGCTAAATGACCCTGTAATTGGAAAGCACTACAACTAAACTCAGAAAAGGTTAAAACTTGGCATGGTATCATCATTTGACCCACATAGCATGTGTGCAAAAGTTGAGAGGATTACGGCAAAAACTGGATGCACTTCGTGGACAAACTGGACCATCTCTTTCAAAGTACGAGGGTTTCAGACGAAAACACATCTGTTTCAAAGGCATTTCATTTTTCTAAACTTATTTCAACTCAAGACTTTTTTTGCATCCAACATGCATCATTCAAAGCCACATACTAAAATTTCAACCCTTTCTGACTTCATTTGCTATTTTTCATGCATTTAATGATTTATTTTGAGCTAAATGACCCTGTAATTGGAAAGCAGTACAACTGAACTCAGAAAAGGTTGAAACTTGGCATGGTATCATCATTTGACCCACATAGCATGTGTGCAAAAGTTTAGAGGATTACGGCAAAAACTGGACGCACTTTGTGTACAAACTGGACCATCTCTTTCAAAGTACGAGGGTTTCAGACGAAAACACATCTGTTTCAAAGGCATTTCATTTTTCTAAACTTATTTCAACTCAAGATTTATTTGGCATCCAACATGCAACATTCAAAGCCACATACTAAAATTTCAACCCTTTCTGACTTCATTTGCTATTTTTCATGTTTTAATGATTTATTTTGAGCTAAATGACCCTGTAATTGGAAAGCACTACAACTGAACTCAGAAAAGGTTGAAACTTGGCATGGTATCATCATTTGACCCACATAGCATGTGTGCAAAAGCTGAGAGGATTACGGCAAAAACTAGATGCACTTCTTGTACAAACTAGACCATCTCTTTCAAAGTACGAGGGTTTCAGACGAAAACACATCTGTTTCAAAGGCATTTCATTTTTCTAAACTTATTTGAACTCAAGACTTTTTTTGCATCCAACATGCAACATTCAAAGCCACATACTAAAATTTCAACCCTTTCTGACTTCATTTGCTATTTTTCATGCATTTAATGATTTATTTTGAGCTAAATGACCCTGTAATTGGAAAGCACTACAACTGAACTCAGAAAAAGTTGGAACTTGGCATGGTATCATCATTTGACCCACATAGCATGTGTGCAAAAGTTGAGAGGATTACGGCAAAAACTGGATGCACTAGAGGTGGGCTATATATATAGGCAACGACAAGCCTGATCCAATGGCTCACAAGCTGGATCCAACGACTCACAAGCGCTTGAAAGAAACACGCAATCTGTGTGCTTCTTCCTGATTGGTTGGATCCAACGGCTTAAAAGCCTGATCCAACGACTCACAAGCGCTTGAAAGAAACACGCGATCCGTGTGATTCTTCTTGATTGGTTGGATTCAAAATCGTGTACGGTTAAAAGCGAGTGGAAGAGGACTCCACGCAACGCAAGTTCTTTTCTCGTGCACTCTTTCCCCTTCCGCGCCACCGCCACCATGACGCCCCGCCGCCGCCCACCAAGCTACCACGGCGTCCGCGAGCGCTCGGACGACACATTCATGGCGGTGATCACTTGCGCCAACAACGAGCGTGTGTGTCTCGGCAGGTTCTGGCATGAATATTTAGCCACCCGCGCGTACGACTTTGCGGTTTGGAGACTCGGCCACCCGCGCGCGGAGATGAATAACCGCCATTGTCGCAGCTTGGAAGAGGCGGAGGACATGGCAGATCCGCCGCTCCTCCTCACTGAAGAGGACCACCGCCTCCATAATTAACGAGCGGTGCTCGGCCTCGCCTCAGAGCAGGACCAGCGTGCCGTGCAGGATTGGTACGCGAGCCATCCCCATTAATCCTCGGAGGAGGCGGAACAATGGACGAGGCTGGCGGCCGGGAGCGCAGAGCGGCGACAGGAGCGTCATGAATGGCGCAAGGAGCGGCGGGCGACCAAGGCGATGGCGGAGGAGGAACTGGCGAGAGGCGCCGCCAACTGGCCCCTCAGTGACACCCGCTGGATAGCGCTGGAGGATGACATCAGCTCCGTCACCGAAGACGATTTCTCCGACGACGAGGAGGAGTAGTTTTTTTATGTTCTAGGTTTGAGATGTTAAGTTGTGGAATGTTGTAAGTTTGCCGCGTCGCCGCCGCCATGCCACCATATGTTATAAGTTTCCCGCCACCATTTAATGATTTATTTTGGGCTTCAACCCTTTCTGACTTCATTTGCTATTTTTCATGCATTTAATGATTTATTTTGGGCTAAATGACCCTGAAATTGGAAAGCACTACAACTAAACTCAGAAAAGGTTGAAACTTGGCATGGTATCATCATCTAACCCACATAACATGTGTGCAAAAGTTGAGAGGGTTATGGCAAAAGCTGGATGCACTTCGTGTACAAACTGGACCATCTCTTTCGAAGTACGAGGGTTTCAGACGAAAACTCTTCTGTTACAAAGGCATTTCATTTTTCTAAACTTATTTGAACACAAGACTTTTTGTGCATTCAATATGCATCATTCAAAGCCACATACTAAAATTTCAATCCTATCTGACTTCATTTGCTCTTTTTCATGCAGTTAATGATTTATTTTGAGCTAAATGACTCTGAAATTGGACTAATGCTTGTGGGCGAGCCTTTAGTCCCGGGTCGAGCCACAAACCGGGATTAATGCTTGTGGGCCAGGAGCGAGGTGCATTGGTCCCAGTTCTTGGCTGGAACCGGGACATATGCCCCCAGAAGAACCGGGACCAATGTCGCACGAGGCCAGGCCGGCCCACTGGGCGCACGAACTGGGACGTATGCCCCCATGGGTCTCGGTTCGTGGCACAACCGGGACTAATGGGCTGGAGAGGCCTGAACCAAAGCCCTGTTTTCTACTAGTGTAAATATAGGGAGAAGGAGGGCACCAGGGGAGGTCCCACCCCTCAGGGCGGCCTCCTGGTGCGGCCTAGGGTGGGGCCGCACCACCTGGCCGCCTGGAGGGGGGTGGCCCCCCTCTGGCCCCCTTTGGGCATCTGGAAGCTTCTGTTGCGCTGATTTTTTATACATTTTTACTGGAATTTTCCGAGCACTTTAAATATTGGTATTTTACCTGCAATGCACGGACAACATCAGATAGAAACTGGCACTGGGGCACTGAGTTAGTTGGTTAGTCCAAATATGTTGAAAAAAGTATGAAAGTGTAGAAAAACACATAGCAATATCCCCCATATAAACATGAAACAAGAATAAATTATCGATACGTGTGGGACGTATCATCCTCCTCGATACTAGTAGGACACACGTTCCCCTCGGGATAAGTTCCTTGTAGAAACTTCAAATGCTCATCGACGCTTGTCTTTTGAACACCGAGCGTGAAGCTCAAGCGGGTTGTAACAGCCCAGTTTTCACAAAAAATAAAAAATTGTTTTCGGTGTGGATTGTTTGATTGTCTGATTTGTTTGCGGTGTTTGAATCCCCGATTTATCGATCGGCGATTATTTTCCCCCCTCTTATCTCGTATCGGACGAAGACCGACCCTTGCCACCCTGACACTCGACCTTTGCGACACCGGGTTTTGCACGATCACCGTCGCGAAAACCGCACGAGACCAGCCGCAGCCAAGGTAACGAAAACCCCGTTTAATAATTAAATGAGTTATTTTTATAGCGCGCCGGAAAGTGTTCTCGGAACGGTTCCAGCACGAGGTGAACGCCTCCGGCTCGACACGCTGATCGCGCAGTTCGAATTTTTACCCGAATCGGAGGTACTGCGGACCCCCGGCGATCAGAAATGTGAGCACCGCGCACGCGAGAAAAAAATCGGGGATGTTTTTGCAAACTTCCAGCCACCGGGGCTATATAAAGACCACCACTCTCCCACCTCCTTCTAGGGTTTCCCTAGTCCAAATTTTGCAGCCACCCCCCTATTTTTGCCCCCAATTTTCGCAACCTAGCCCAAGCAGATCCAGAATTCCCCCCTGAGCGATCTGGACCGTCAGATCTTCCGATCTGACGGCCAGGAACCGGTCTCCTCTCTCCTTCCACCCTTCTCTATCCTCCACCGCGCCGCCCTTGGGCACGCCCGAGCGCCCTCGCCGCCGCCACGCCTCCCACCGGTGCTGCACCGCCGCCCCGCAGGTCCATGCGCTGCTACCCCTCTCCCCTTTCCCTTTCTCTCTTCCTCATCTTACCTCTCCTCTCCCCCCCCCCCCGTTTCTTGCTGCCATGGCCGCCGCCAGGAGCCCGAGCGCCATGGACAGGAGCTGCCGCCGCCTGTGGCACAACTGGCGTGCCCCTTCGGCCAGATCCGATGTGGCCCGACCGGATCCGCCGATCCGCGCCTAGCCGCCTCCTCCGCGCCATCCCCGACCCCTCCTCTCGCCGGAGTTGAAGGATGCCACCTGCGTCGCCGCCTCGTCCTGGAGACGACGGGAGCCGGCCGCCTCCCTGCTCGCGAACCGCCTTGGGCCGGCCTCCCCTCCCTCGGCCCATGGCGCCCCAGGCGAGCGGCCCAGGCCTCTCCAAGCCAGCCCAGGCCGGCCTCTAGACCAGATGGGCCACGGTCCAGAGGGGAGCACCCCACCATTTTTATATTTTTTTATTTTTATTTTTCCTGTTTAGGCCCAGTAGCCTACTTTCGGCCCGTTAGAGTTTTTTTCCTTTCTAGTTTTTTTTATTTAGGCAGGTTTACTTATAACTTTTCACTGGTAGCTCCGATGGAGACGCTTTCTACATGAAAGTTGCTCCGTTTTGCGCGTAGATTATTAAAATGTTGCTTGTTTCCATGTTTGCACTTGTCTACTTGCTGTTTACCTGCTAATTACACTGCTTGCCACTGTAAACTGTAATTGCTATAACTTTTTAACCGTTGCTCTGTTTAAAATGTTCTTTATATGTAACTTGACTAGAATTGCATTTAGATTGTGTTTATGCTGCTGTTGCTTGCTAATAAAAAATATGAAATATTGTTTAGGACAAAACAGTACCAAATGCAATAATTATCGTGGGGTCCGCAATAGTTTGCCATGCGTAGGTTTTACCCCCACTTAAATCGACTAGCTTAGGTAGTTTATTTATGCTTCACCTCTTGCCATGTTTGTGTGCTATGCCATGCTTCTGTGCTTTACCATGTTAACAACCTTTGTTGATCACCTGTAGCTAAACAACTTGAACCACCGTAAATGTGCGGTATCGTCGTGTGTGACGAGTACTCCACTTAACCTGTTGCTAACCGCTCTCGATGGTAGGTGCGATGTCTCGTGTTTCCTCCTTGTTGATGCTTGCTCGTGTTTGCCTCGTATTAATAGATACTTGCTCGTTGATTGCTTTCCAGTGCTTACCATCTTGTGTGCTTCCGCGGGTACCTCTCGGAAATGATGCGAGCTTGCGATCAACTACACCTTCGGAACCCGACTTATCAACAGGCAAGGACTATACATTACTTATGATCCATTCTATTTCAACCAGCGGTTTGCATGCTAGTATAGGTTAGGTTCGATGTTTGATCCTACCACATGTTTACAGCCTCTTTCAAACCGATACAACCATGTCCCTTCCCAGCAAATCTTGTACTGCTATGTTACTATTGCTCGTTGCTCAGCCCCTGCTTAGTATGCATGCTTAGGATGCTACGATGTTACCCTGTTATTCCCGGGTTTGGGATATCACATTATTATATTTTTGTTGCTGAGGATATTGATTATTATAATGTTGACTATATTCGACGAAGGATGGAAGGTCTAGGATATCCCGCCCCGACGCTTTGTTCCATTCGAGTCACCTAGGACCCGAGTTCCGGGTATTGGTTTTAAGACTGAGCGTGACTAACCGCGTGTGGGATTTTATGGGGTCCCCTTTTCTTACCTACCTAGCTTCAAACATTTCTAGTGGTGGCCCAAGCTGATTTACCATTTGAAACCGTGTGTGTGCTGGTCGGCCGCCAGTTGTCTACAAACCAACCTGGACCAGTGAGGACTTAGTTACCTTGCTGGCCCACTTTGTCCGGCTGAGGACCCGGTGTCCCATGTGTGATTAACCGGCTATCCAAACCTGCGACAGACGGTTGAGACCAGATCGAGAGCGCGGCCGACTCCTGAGATGGATGTCGACTCACCGGGGGCCACCCGGATTTGTTCGTTGTTAGTTAGAGGAACCTGTCGTTTCGGATCTCTTGGGACTAAATCATAAAATGGTTGCCTATAATGGGTAGGAACTGAGAGAGATGGACGTGTGTGCGGAGCCTCGTAATGGGCAGTTGGTACACCCCTGCAGGGTTAGATCTTTTCGAGAATCCGTGTCCACGGTTATGGACGACTTGAGACATACTCCTTGTTCATAGACAACAACAACTAAGATAATCTTAATATGACTTGATCAACGTGTGTGTGTGCCTTGACTGCTTCTTCTTCGTCGGGATGCGAAGAGGAGGACAAGGATAGGATAGGTGTTATGATAGAGGCGAAGGTGTCCCGATGTTTCGATGAGAGATAACTATCGATTTGGTGGAGACGACTCTGACGATCCGACTACGAACGTGCGAAGACGTTGCGCCTTAGCGATCGCTAAACCAACTCCGAGAGGTTATTGATCCCGCGGATGCACGATCAACCTGACCACGAAGGTCTAATTCCTGCAAGCAATCGAAGAACAAGCAAGAACTAAGAATTGCAATTTGGATATTGCGAATATAAGATGAATGATTACGAAAGTTGGGGTTCCAATGAGGTCTTGGCCTGGTCGGATGACACAAACGAAGAGCTCGAAGTTGCGGCTATGGCTAACTTATATCTAATTAAAACCCAAGTCTAAACGACGCCCTAAGGGCTGTATATATGGGGGAACAGAGGGGATTTTCGTGACCCCTTGGAGGTGGGGTCCGAAAACAACCCTAACTCGGTTTCCCCACACATACGGACTCTAAAAACTGCCTATAATGTGGTATTTCGAAATTACATGGGCCCAGCCCAATATTAAGGTGGCGCAGCACCTATAATTGCTCTTGGACGAAAATAATGAAGTGGCATCTCGTGTATTCCGTCCAAGCCTTCATGCATGCCTTATGGTGGCTTCAACGTGCGAAAATCCCCACTGGAAGCTCCACTGTACTTTCCCCCGCGCGCACCTTCTTCTCCATTCTTGATCCCGCTCCAATGACCATCCTTCTTGTCCATGCTAGGTCCTTCATTCATAACCAAAACAAAAGTATCTAATTTAGGCAGCATCATATGTTCATGAACAATAGAAGGATTCGCAAGAAACGAAAGTACCTGATAATTTAGTTGACGTGCACGTGCTCTAGTAACTGGTCCAGTATGTGTAGTTGGTGAGGGTATGGGTGTAACATTAGTAGGGATGTCCTCATCATCCTCCCCTTCTTGAATTGAAGTCGTCCTCGACGGAAGCTCATCATCTTCTCCCAAATAAGGTTTCAAATCTGCAATGTTAAATGTGGGACTAACCCCAAAATCTGCAGGTAGCTCAAGTTTATATGCATTATCATTAATTTTCTGTAAAACCTTAAAGGGACCATCAGCTCGTGGCATTAACTTAGACTTGCGCAAATCAGGAAACCTATCTTTTCGTAGATGTAACCAAACAAGATCTCCTGGTTCAAAAACAACATGCTTTCGACCCCTATCACCAGCAAGCTTGTATCTAGCATTCATGCGCTCAATGTTTTCTTTAGTTAACTCATGCATTTTTAATAGCAATTCAGCACGTTGCTTAGCATCAAAATTCACCTTCTCCGAAGATGGAAGAGGCAGCAAATCAATAGGTGCACGAGGTAAAAAACCATAAACAATCTCAAAAGGGCACATTTTAGTGGTAGAATGCACTGAACGATTATAAGCAAATTCAATATGAGGTAAACATTCTTCCCACAGTTTCAAGTTACTTTTTAAAACAGCCCTAAGCATAGTAGACAATGTCCTATTGACCACTTCAGTTTGTCCATCAGTTTGGGGATGACATGTAGTACTAAAAAGTAGTTTAGTCCCCAACTTAGCCCATAAGCATCTCCAAAAATGGCTAAGAAACTTAGTATCATGATCCGAGACAATAGTATTGGGCACACCATGTAAACGAATAATCTCTCCAAAGAATAAATCAGCAACATTAGCAGCATCATCGCTTTTATGACATGGTATAAAATGTGCCATCTTAGAAAATCTATCCACGACAACAAATATGCTATCCCTCCCCTTCTTTGTTCGAGGCAAGCCTAAAACAAAGTCCATGGATATGTCCTCCCACGGAACACTAGGTACAGGTAAAGGCATGTATAAACCATGAGGATTGAGTCGTGACTTAGCTTTTTGACATGTAGTGCAGCGAGCAACAAAACGCTCAACATCCCGTCTCATCTTTGGCCAAAAGAAATGTGTAGCAAGTACGTCCTCCGTCTTTTTCACGCCAAAATGTCCCATTAATCCTCCTCCATGCGCCTCCTGCAACAACAAAAGACGAATAGAGCTAGCTGGAATGCAGAGCTTGTTAGAACGGAACACAAATCCATCATTAAGCACAAACTTGTTCCATGTTCTACCCTCTCTACAATTCTGCAATACATCTTTAAATTCCGCATCATTTGCATATTGTTCTTTGATTGTCTCTAAACCGAATATCTTGAAGTCAAGTTGTGAAAGCATAGTATAACGACGAGACAAAGCATCAGCAATAATATTATCTTTCCCCTTCTTGTGTTTAATGACATAAGGGAAAGTCTCAATAAATTCAACCCACTTAGCATGTCTACGATTAAGTTTTGCTTGACTTCTTATGTGTTTCAAAGATTCATGATCAGAATGTATAACAAATTCTTTGGGCCATAAATAATGTTGCCAAGTTTCTAATGTCCGAACAAGAGCATATAATTCCTTATCATAAGTAGAATAGTTCAGACTAGGCCCACTCAATTTTTCAGAAAAGTATGCAACAGGTTTAGCATCTTGTAATAACACACCTCCCAAACCAATCCCACTAGCATCGCATTCAAGCTCAAAAGTCTTATTAAAATCAGGAAGTTGGAGCAAAGGAGCATGTGTTAACTTATCTTTCAATACCGTGAAAGCTTCTTCCTGTGCGGTACCCCAAGTAAAAGGCACATCCTTGCGTGTAAGCTCATTGAGAGGGGCAGCAATGGTGCTGAAATCTCTCACAAAACGCCTATAGAATCCAGCGAGGCCAAGAAAACTCCTCACTTGTGTGACCATTGTGGGCTGCGGCCAACTCTCAATCGCCTCGATCTTGGCTTTATCAACTTCAATACCCTGTGGAGTAACAACATAGCCAAGAAACGATACTCGGTCGGTGCAAAAGGTGCACTTCCCAAGGTTACCAAATAAACGTGCATTACGTAGAGCAATAAAAACAGCACGTAAATGATCCAAATGTTCCTCCAAAGATTTGCTATAAATCAGTATATCATCAAAATAGACTACCACAAATCGTCCAATGAAAGCACGTAAAACCTCGTTCATTAATCTCATGAAAGTGCTAGGTGCATTAGTTAACCCAAAAGGCATGACTAACCACTCATATAATCCAAACTTAGTTTTAAAAGCCGTTTTCCATTCATCTCCTAATTTCATGCGAATTTGATGGTATCCACTACGCAAATCAACTTTGGAAAACATGGTAGAGCCACTTAATTCATCAAGCATATCATCTAGCCTAGGAATAGGATGACGATAACGAATAGTAATATTATTAATGGCTCGACAATCAACACACATACGCCATGTTCCATCCTTTTTAGGCACTAATATAACAGGAACAACACAAGGACTAAGGGATTCACGTATATAACCTTTGTCGAGTAGCTCTTGTACTTGACGCTGAATCTCCTTCGTCTCCTCCGGATTGGTACGGTATGGCGCACGGTTGGGCAGCGAAGCACCGGGAATTAAGTCAATCTGATGCTCAATCCCTCGAATAGGTGGTAATCCCGGTGGTACGTCTTGTGGAAAGACGTCAATAAACTCCTGCAAAAGGTCAGTGACAACAGGAGGCAAAGAAGGAGGCAATTCCTCAAATGAAAACAAGGCTTCTTTGCACACAAAAGCATAGCACACATATTGACTAACATCCAAATCCGAAATATCAACCTTAGTAGCAAGCAAAGTTGGACTAGTCAATTTAATTTCATTAGAAACAACAGAAGAAGATTTGCTATTAGTCTTATGTTGTTGTTCAAATTCTTTAGCTGCTATCTCATTTTCACTCTTATTTTTCTCCTGTTTAGCTTTACTAGCTCTAGCAAGATCATCTTTCACAATTTGTTCAGGAGACATAGAAGTAAAGCAATATTTTTATCCTGATGAACTAGAGTAAACTGATTTGTCCTACCATGGTGTACAACATTCCTATCAAATTGCCATGGTCTACCAAGTAAAAGAGAGCATGCTTGCATGGGTACCACATCACAATCAACATAATCAGCATATGCAGCAATGCTAAAGTGCACACGAACAGAACGCGTTACCTTAATCTTACCACTATTGTTAAACCACTGAATATAGTACGGATGGGGGTGTGGTCTTGTGGTGAGAGATAGCTTCTCCACCAACTCCATGCTAGCCAAGTTGTTGCAACTCCCTCCGTCAATGATGATGCGAACCGAACGTTCTTTCACCACTCCCTTTGTGTGGAACAAATTATGCCTCTGGTTTTGCTCGGCCTTCGTTACCTGCACACTTAATACACGTTGAGCAACCAAACTAGCATATTTATCTGCATCATCAGGAGTCATATACTCTATATCATGAGCATCATCATGGGCACCCTGTTCCTCATGAGAAATGAGAACTAGAGTCTCCTCATCATAGTCACTCGCTGACTCATACCCACCATCCGCCGTAATAGTCATCACACGCTTGGAGGGACAGTCTTTTGCGAAGTGACCTCCACCTTGGCACCTGCGACATTTAATATCACGATCTCGTGCTTGCCCTGTGGACGCCATGGATGAAGAAGAACTCGCTGCTGGACCACTCTGTGCACCCTTGAATGGTGGCGCTGGCTGTTTTGGTGGCTCCCTGTAAGAATGAGCGGCTGAAGTAGATGGTGGAGCAGCAGGACGTGTGGATGTAGAAGCTCCACGCGATGTCCATGATGTATTTCGTCCTGCAGAAAAGTTAGGTCTCGTAGCGGCCTGTCGATCCTGCACTTCACGTTCAGCTTTACAAGCAAGATGAAACAAACGAGTGATAGTAGCAAAGTCCTTGTATTCTAGAATAGTTTGTATCTCCCTGTTTAAGCCACCCATAAAACGTGCAAGCATAGCTTCATTATCCTCTACTAGGCCACATCTAATCAATCCAGTTTGTAATTCTTGATAATATTCCTCTACAGAATTTTTTCCTTGTCTCAAACGCTGTAATTTTTGTAACAATTCACGTTGATAATAAGGGGGAACTGATAGAGGCGAAGGTGTCCCGATGTTTCGATGAGATGGTGGAGATCGATTATGGTGGAGTAGACTTTCACGACCCGACTACGAACGTGCGAAGATCCCCACTGGAAGCTCCACTGTACTTTCCCCCGCGCGCACCTTCTTCTCCATTCTTGATCCCGCTCCAATGACCATCCTTCTTGTCCATGCTAGGTCCTTCATTCATAAGCAAAACAAAAGTATCTAATTTAGGCAGCATCATATGTTCATGAACAATAGAAGGATTCGCAAGAAACGAAAGTACCTGATAATTTAGTTGACGTGCACGTGCTCTAGTAACTGGTCCAGTATGTGTAGTTGGTGATGGTATGGGTGTAACATTAGTAGGGATGTCCTCATCATCCTCCCCTTCTTGAATGGAAGTCGTCCTCGACGGAAGCTCATCATCTTCTCCCAAATAAGGTTTCAAATCTGCAATGTTAAATGTGGGACTAACCCCAAAATCTGCAGGTAGCTCAAGTTTATATGCATTATCATTAATTTTCTGTAAAACCTTAACGGGACCATCAGCTCGTGGCATTAGCTTAGACTTGCGCAAATCAGGAAACCTATCTTTACGTAGATGTAACCAAACAAGATCTCCTGGTTCAAACACAACATGCTTTCGACCCCTATCACCAGCAAGCTTGTATCTAGCATTCATGCGCTCAATGTTTTCTTTAGTTAACTCATGCATTTTTAATATCAAATCAGCACGTTGCTTAGCATCAAAATTAACCTTCTCCGAAGATGGAAGAGGCAGCAAATCAAAAGGTGCACGAGGTAGAAAACCATAAACAATCTCAAAAGGGCACATTTTAGTGGTAGAATGCACTGAACGATTATAAGCAAATTCAATATGAGGTAAACATTCTTCCCACAGTTTCAAGTTACTTTTTAAAACAGCCCTAAGCATAGTAGACAATGTCCTATTGACCACTTCAGTTTGTCCATCAGTTTGGGGATGACATGTAGTACTAAAAAGTAGTTTAGTCCCCAACTTAGCCCATAAGCATCTCCAAAAATGGCTAAGAAACTTTGTATCACGATCCGAGACAATAGTATTGGGCACACCATGTAAACGAATAATCTCTCCAAAGAATAAATCAGCAACATTAGCAGCATCATCGCTTTTATGACATGGTATAAAATGTGCCATCTTAGAAAATCTATCCACGACAACAAATATGCTATCCCTCCCCTTCTTTGTTCGAGGCAAGCCTAAAACAAAGTCCATGGATATGTCCTCCCACGGAACACTAGGTACAGGTAAAGGCATGTATAAACCATGAGGATTGAGTCGTGACTTAGCTTTTTGACATGTAGTGCAGCGAGCAACAAAACGCTCAACATCCCGTCTCATCTTTGGCCAAAAGAAATGTGTAGCAAGTACGTCCTCCGTCTTTTTCACGCCAAAATGTCCCATTAATCCTCCTCCATGCGCCTCCTGCAACAACAAAAGACGAATAGAGCTAGCTGGAATGCATAGCTTGTTAGAACGGAACACAAATCCATCATTAAGCACAAACTTGTTCCATGTTCTACCCTCTCTACAATTCTGCAATACATCTTTAAATTCCACATCATTTACATATTGTTCTTTGATTGTCTCTAAACCGAAAATCTTGAAGTCAAGTTGTGAAAGCATAGTATAACGACGAGACAAAGCATCAGCAATAATATTATCTTTCCCCTTCTTGTGTTTAATGACATAAGGGAAAGTCTCAATAAATTCAACCCACTTAGCATGTCTACGATTAAGTTTTGCTTGACTTCTTATGTGTTTCAAAGATTCATGATCAGAATGTATAACAAATTCTTTGGGCCATAAATAATGTTGCCAAGTTTCTAATGTCCGAACAAGAGCATATAATTCCTTATCATAAGTAGAATAGTTCAGACTAGGCCCACTCAATTTTTCAGAAAAGTATGCAACAGGTTTAGCATCTTGTAATAACACACCTCCCAAACCAATCCCACTAGCATCGCATTCAAGCTCAAAAGTCTTATTAAAATCAGGAAGTTGGAGCAAAGGAGCATGTGTTAACTTATCTTTCAATACCGTGAAAGCTTCTTCCTGTGCGGTACCCCAAATGAAAGGCACATCCTTGCGTGTAAGCTCATTGAGAGGTGCAGCAATGGTGCTGAAATCTCTCACAAAACGCCTATAGAATCCAGCGAGGCCAAGAAAACTCCTCACTTGTGTGACCGTTTTGGGCTGCGGCCAACTCTCAATGGCCTCGATCTTGGCATGATCAACTTCAATTCCCTGCGGAGTAACAACATAGCCAAGAAACGATACTCGGTCGGTGCAAAAGGTGCACTTCCCAAGGTTACCAAATAAACGTGCATTACGTAGAGCAATAAAAACAGCACGTAAATGATCCAAATGTTCCTCCAAAGATTTGCTATAAATCAGTATATCATCAAAATAGACTACCACAAATCGTCCAATGAAAGCACGTAAAACCTCGTTCATTAATCTCATAAAAGTGCTAGGTGCATTAGTTAACCCAAAAGGCATGACTAACCACTCATATAATCCAAACTTAGTTTTAAATGCCGTTTTCCATTCATCCCCTAATTTCATGCGAATTTGATGGTATCCACTACGCAAATCAACTTTGGAAAACATGGTAGAGCCACTTAATTCATCAAGCATATCATCTAACCTAGGAATAGGATGACGATAACGAATAGTAATATTATTAATGGCTCTACAATCAACACACATACGCCAAGTTCCATCCTTTTTAGGCACTAATATAACAGGAACAGCACAAGGACTAAGTGATTCACGTATGTAACCTTTGTCGAGTAGCTCTTGTACTTGACGTTGAATCTCCTTCGTCTCCTCCGGATTGGTACGGTATGGCGCACGGTTGGGCAGCGAAGCACCGGGAATTAAGTCAATCTGATGCTCAATCCCTCGAATAGGTGGTAATCCCGGTGGTACGTCTTGTGGAAAGACGTCAATAAATTCCTGCAAAAGGTCAGTGACAACAGGAGGCAAAGAAGGAGGCAATTCCTCAAATGAAAACAAAGCTTCTTTGCACACAAAAGCATAGCACACATATCGACTAACATCCAAATCTGAAATATCAACCTTAGTAGCAAGCAAAGTTGGACTAGTCAATTTAATTTCATTAGAAACAACAGAAGAAGATTTGCTATTAGTCTTATGTTGTTGCTCAAATTCTTTAGCTGCTATCTCATTTTCACTCTTATTTTTCTCCTGTTTAGCTTTACTAGCTCTAGCAAGATCATCTTTCACAATTTGTTCAGGAGACATAGGAAGTAAAGCAATATTTTTATCCTGATGAACCAGAGTAAACTGATTTGTCCTACCATGATGTACAACATTCCTATCAAATTGCCATGGTCTACCAAGTAAAAGAGAGCATGCTTGCATGGGTACCACATCACAATCAACATAATCAGCATATGCAGCAATGCTAAAGTGCACACGAACAGAACGTGTTACCTTAATCTTACCACTATTGTTAAACCACTGAATATAGTACGGATGGGGGTGTGGTCTTGTGGTGAGAGATAGCTTCTCCACCAACTCCATGCTCGCCAAGTTGTTGCAACTCCCTCCGTCAATGATGATGCGAACCGAACGTTCTTTCACCACTCCCTTTGTGTGGAACAAATTATGCCTCTGGTTTTGCTCGGCCTTCGATACCTGCACACTTAACACACGTTCAGCAACCAAACTAGCATATTTATCTGCATCATCAGGATTCATATACTCTATATCATGAGCATCATCATGGGCACCCTGTTCCTCATGAGCAATGAGAACTAGAGTCTCCTCATCATAGTCACTCGCTGACTCATACCCACCATCCGCCGTAATAGTCATCACACGCTTGGAGGGACAGTCTTTTGCGAAGTGACCTCCACCTTGGCACCTGCGACATTTAATATCACGATCTCGTGTTTGCCCTGTGGACGCCATGGATGAAGAAGAACTCGCCGCTGGACCACTCTGTGCACCCTTGAATGGTGGCGCTGGCTGTTTTGGTGGCTCCCTGTAAGAATGAGCGGCTGAAGTAGATGGTGGCGCAGCAGGACGTGTGGATGTAGAAGCTCCACGCGATGTCCATGATGTATTTCGTCCTGCAGAAAAGTTAGGTCTCGTAGCAGCCTGTCGATCCTGCACTTCACGTTCAGCTTTACAAGCAAGATGAAACAAACGAGTGATAGTAGCAAAGTCCTTGTATTCTAGAATAGTTTGTATCTCCCTGTTTAAGCCACCCATAAAACGTGCAAGCAAAACTTCATTATCCTCTACTAGGCCACATCTAATCAATCCAGTTTGTAATTCTTGATAATATTCCTCTACAGAATTTTTTCCTTGTCTCAAACGCTGTAATTTTTGTAACAATTCACGTTGATAATAAGGAGGAACCCAGCGAGTACGCATAGCATCTTTTAAAGCAGCCCAAGTAGTTGGAATATTATCAGCATGCAATCTACAATGTTCAGACCACCAAATAGATGCAAAGCCCGTGAATTCACAAACAGCAGCCGTAACACGTCTATTCTCAGGATATTGTAAACATGTAAAACGTTGTTCAGTTTCTAACTCCCAAGTAAGATAAGCATCAGGAATATATCTACCCTCAAACGGCTTAAGATTCAATTTAAGTTTAGGCACATGTTCATCATCGCGTACCTGAGGGGGTGGTTGGTGTCGACCGTGGCGAATGTTGGGACGTGGACGTCCAGCTGGCTGCTCATAGGCCGCTTCCTGTTCCACCTCCTCCTCGTAATCACCCTCGTAGTTGTCGTCCAGGCCGACGTCAGAAGCAGCAGCAGCAGCAGTAGCAGCAACTGCAGCAGCAGGAGGAGCACCAATACCAGCAGCTTGTCCACGCGGAAACAGAATACGTCGTGCACGTGGTAGTGGCGGTGGCTGTGGCTGTGCTGAAGGTAGGCGTGCGATCAACTCAGTAAACTTGGCGTCGAGCTTGGTGTCGATCATCTTCTCCACGCCATCAATCGCCTCTGTAAATCTGGTCTCGATGTCCTGCACCTGTTGAGACATCATACGTGCAAATTTATCATGTAGCTCCTTGTTTGTCATGTTCTCCCAATCGGGTGCATCCCGCGCCACTTCATCATGTGATCCTGGCATGGTTAGCAGAAATAGAAAACACACCGGAATATGATCCTACTGCTACTAATGGGATGGATGTGGGGTGGTGGAAAGCACAAATCCGTCAAGCTTTTCTTACGTTCTTACCGATTCTTACCTAGCAGCAGGTGGTGATGTACAACCAACGGGTCAAAACTCTCAGAGATGTGGTAGAGCGATGGCCAGGCGGTGTCAAAACGGACGATGTAGAATATATGTGGAGCTGTAGGAAGGCTGACAAGTATGGTAGGAAAAAAACTCAACAGTAATCAAAACAGAGATGCAAAGCTGAATAAACACTCAACGTCGGTACTGTGCTGATCCTAGGCTAGACCGTACTAGAGACGCGAGCCTAAAACACCAACGAAAGCACGGCGCGGCACGTAACAACTGTGAAGCACACTCTGAATTTTTTTTTTCTCGCTTTTTTTTTATTGCTTTTTTTTTTTTTTTGGCGATGCGGGACTGCGGGGGCTGAAAAAGTGCGAAAAAATCACTATGGTGGTGAACGTCTCAAAACGAGTTTCTGGACCTAAGGAACGTATGGGCACGAAATTTTTTTACCCCAGAAAATTTTTTTTTTTTTTTTTTTTTTGGAAATCACCCTCTTCTACGTACGACAAAAGATTGGTGAAATCCGACTCTAATCAACTCAAAACTATTCTGGCTACGGAGATATCACAAACCGAACGGGTGATGGAACTCGACTCGGATCGGTAGGTTGTGGTGGTGTGTATGGACTCTGCTTGGCGGAACGTGGTGGTGTATCTGGACTCGGATTGGCGGAACGTGGTGGTGTACTACTGTTCGGCGGCGGCGTGACAAAACTGTGATCAGAACTCGAAACTCTAAGGTAACTAGACGCTAAGATCAGCAACTCGACACAACGATGCAACCGCAAATTCAACAATGCAAACTACTGTAAAGAAAACTGGACAAAGGCTCGGACTGTTTTGGGACGTGATGATCTAACCCTAATTTTTTTTGTTGGCTTTTTCGTGGACTGTAGGTATGAAAAACAGAACCAATCTAGACTGCGAAAACTGGTAAATCTCACCGAGCAACCTGGAAATCTGATACCACTTGATAGAGGCGAAGGTGTCCCGATGTTTCGATGAGAGATAACTATCGATTTGGTGGAGACGACTCTGACGATCCGACTACGAACGTGCGAAGACGTTGCGCCTTAGCGATCGCTAAACCAACTCCGAGAGGTTATTGATCCCGCGGATGCACGATCAACCTGACCACGAAGGTCTAATTCCTGCAAGCAATCGAAGAACAAGCAAGAACTAAGAATTGCAATCTGGATATTGCGAATATAAGATGAATGATTACGAAAGTTGGGGTTCCAATGAGGTCTTGGCCTGGTCGGATGACACAAACGAAGAGCTCGAAGTTGCGGCTATGGCTAACTTATATCTAATTAAAACCCAAGTCTAAACGACGCCCTAAGGGCTGTATATATGGGGGAACAGAGGGGATTTTCGTGACCCCTTGGAGGTGGGGTCCGAAAACAACCCTAACTCGGTTTCCCCACACATACGGACTCTAAAAACTGCCTATAATGTGGTATTTCGAAATTACATGGGCCCAGCCCAATATTAAGGTGGCGCAGCACCTATAATTGCTCTTGGACGAAAATAATGAAGTGGCATCTCGTGTATTCCGTCCAAGCCTTCATGCATGCCTTATGGTGGCTTCAACGTGCGAAAATCCCCACTGGAAGCTCCACTGTACTTTCCCCCGCGCGCACCTTCTTCTCCATTCTTGATCCCGCTCCAATGACCATCCTTCTTGTCCATGCTAGGTCCTTCATTCATAACCAAAACAAAAGTATCTAATTTAGGCAGCATCATATGTTCATGAACAATAGAAGGATTCGCAAGAAACGAAAGTACCTGATAATTTAGTTGACGTGCACGTGCTCTAGTAACTGGTCCAGTATGTGTAGTTGGTGAGGGTATGGGTGTAACATTAGTAGGGATGTCCTCATCATGTTATGTTTGCGTAAGTAGTTGATAGCAAGACTTGTTGGAGGCGATTCCTCATCGAATGCTTGGCTTCTTATCTTACTCTCTAGATCGTTAGCCACTTCATAAATGATAGTGCGGCAGCAACCTCACCACTTACCCCTTCCTTACCGTAAACTACTAGTTGTCCTAGAATGACGAGTGATGAAGTCCTTGCTGGGTCAGATGACCACTACAGTTGGATGCTGAGTACTTCTGTACTCATGATACTACCCCCAAACTCTTTTCAGGGTTCTTGATCGACGACAGGTATGGTGATCAACGTTTCACATGGAGACTCGACGATGACTAGCTAGGCGGATCCCGACGGAGGGCCTAGACCCGTGTGGTTATGGGGATCGATGTTTTCACTTTGCCGGTAGTCATTTGATTGTAGTCTGTACCCAGACATTTACCTTCCGCTGTTGTATTGTATTTGAGGAAGTTGTATGCCGATTGTATGAGATGTTTTATCCTTGTATCTTTAATGTTGTGATATCATGTTGGAAATACAGGGCATATGACTTCGTCATATGTCGCGGTGGGACCGATATGTGCTTCGTCCCCGGATCTGGATGGAAACATCTAGATCTGGAACAGTACCGCATATCGGGCCTTACACGGGTGTCCTCTGGTCGGCATCCTTCATACAGTGGAGTCTTTGAGTCTAACTCCAATTGTGCCAGCTTGGCCTCCTCTCTAGAAGCAGATCTTTCGCTAGTCGTATTCTTGTGAAGCAGGTATCGAACATGAGGGTCTTGCATGACTGAACTTAGTACAAGAGAATCATATTGTTTCGTGCCAGCGTCTTCTCCATTTCCACCATCTTTTTCTTCATTTACGACATCTTCTCCTCCATGTCCAGCATCTTGTACGCCATGTCTGGCATCTTTTCCGCCATGTCTGGCATCTTCTTCATGTCTGGTATCCTCATTATCATCTTTACTTATCCATCGAGTGTAGCCATTTATGAAACCATGCATGACGAGGCGCACCTTCAAATGGCCACATTTAAAGGGGTCCATACAGACTATTTCTTTGCATTTTCGACATGAACATTTTATCTCCTCGTGATTATTTTCATGCATGTCGGCCATCGCGGCTTCCAAAAATCTAGTCACGTTCACTAAATTCTTGTTCACGTTGCCTGCACGGTGTACATACACAAGCACAACATTTATAATCATGCATATGCATTAAACTCTCTTACAAAAAATGGGCATGATCTTCTATAAAAATAGGACATATAGAGTTTGCCTTAAATTCGCCGAAACAAAAATAAGTCGACATTTCGGCAAAACATAGGCAACTTTCATCATGTCATGCGCACATCATTCGATGATTCGACAAATACATGACCAACTCGATCATCATGTCAAACATAATACAATTAACCTCGATCTCTCAAGTGTCATACACACAAAAAGTCATCATTTTCAAAAAGCACAACTTTTTACTCGCCTAAATATGAAAGATTATCCTTGCTAGTTGGGAAGAAATATGATCAAGAGAGGAAAAGAGAGAGTGTGGGATCTAGTTGGTAGGAGAGAATGCAACGCAAGAGAGTAAAAGAGATCTAGCTACATCACATATGTAGGAGTAAGAAATATGATAAAAGGAGAGAGTGAGGGGAGCCATATTTACTGGAGATCGTGGAGGGCAAAGAAGAGTGTGAGGACAAAGGGGAGAAAGAAGAGTGTGAGGACGAAGGGGAGAAAGAAGAGAGGGAAAGGGAGCATTTAATGCACTCTGCGCACAATCAGCAGCACGGGGCACGACACTCGCCACGGCTAACTCAACCATCTATAGTGCGGTGTTATATGTCAGCGCTGCTAGTAACACTACTAGGAAACTGGCTATCTGTGGCGCACCTAATTTCACTTTCTGTGGCGCATATGAGGGTGCGTCACAGAATCCCCGCCACTACAATTTGAATTTTGTGGCGCATGTGGTCGTGAGCCACAGAAATATCATATTTCTGTGGCCCACCTAGCCCACATGCGCCACATAATTCTCAAAAAAAAAATCTAAAAAATTCAAAAAATAAAAAAAAATAAAAAAATAAAAAATATTTAAGAAAAGAAAAAAGAAAAAATGAAATAATTTGGAAAACAGAAATATTAGAATTATTTCCTAATTTTTTAACATATATCAAATGAGGACTTCCCACTAGGTCATCCATCCTAGAATTACTCAAAACCAAGCACGCTTAACTTATAAGTTCTAATCAATTCAATTACTCTCATGCTACTGAAGTCTTACTAATATAACTATCATATAAACCCTTTTAAGCCTTGTATATGTTTATATATGTGGTATGAATATATAAGTGTCTTTTTAAATTTTGAAAAAAATCAAAAACTTCAAAAATTTCAAAAGGAAATCCAAAAGTTTCAAAAAAATCTAAAAAACTGATTTTTTTTCAAAAAACCTGAAAACTTATAAAAAAATCGAAAAAATCGAAAATTTAAGAAAAAATGTAATCTTTTTCAAAATTACAAAAAAATCAAGGTTTTTCTACCCCCAAGATTCTCGAAATTCCAAAATGAAAAAAGAAGATTTTTTCTACAAAATAAAAAATATTTAGAAGTTCCAAATTTTCAAAAAAATAAAATCAATTTCTTTTTTGTAAAATATTTTTTTAATTTTTGGATTTTTTTTGGGATTTGTGATTTGTTTTTGGATTTTTTGATTTTTTATGGATTTTTTGGGATTTTTTTGAAACTTTTGTGGCGCATATACAACATGCGCCATAGAAAGCCACATTTCAGTGGCGCACATCCTACATGCGCCACAAAAACCTTTCTGTGGCGCATGTTGCATATGCGCCACAGATAGTGACATTTCAGTGGCGCACCTGGTCGAGATGCGTCATTGAAATGTCCATATTTCTGTGGCGCATTGTGTATCATGCATCACGGAAATATTTATATGGAGCACGCACTGTTTGGTGCGTCACAAAATCCATTCCTAGTAGTGTAAGTGGGACCACATAACTGGGCCAGGGCTAGCATCGTTAGCAGCACGGGGATCCTGATCCGTGTTGTACATACTAAACATCTATAGTGCGGGTCTTCCCACACACACTTCTAAAGTGTCCATACACGAGAGACGTAGTGGAGACAACTGAGTAGCAGCGCGGGTTACCAGTACTTGCACTGCTAATTTCGTACACCTAAAGCGCGGCTGCTAGCCCTGCGCTGCTAATATTTTGCTGCAACACATGCTTTAGGTCCCACGCTGCTAATGTCCATTCTTTTATGGCCAAAATCCTAGTAGTGCAAGGTAGGCCATGATGCCAATCACATCCATTATGTGACTCATTCTTAACCTTTCGGTCATATGTGTTCCGAGTCCATATCTGTATATGCTAGGCTCGCCAAATTAAACTTACTGTGGTAGTTGTTTAGCAAGGCCATATCTTCATATGCTAGGCTTGCTGAACCCATCCTCATGTGAACGCTTGTATGTGTGGCACCCGATCATCACGTGATGCCTATCATAGTAGAGAACCTTGCAGGTGGTGCCCGCTAAGGGAGAACACGTATGTTGGTATTAGTGAGAGATCGTCCTATCATGCTACCGTCGCATATCTAGCATACAAGCAAAAACCTGATGTAAAACATTAAATTATACATGCTATGATCCCCCCTTTTGCAAAGTAAAGTTGATACGCTTCTACTTTATCTCTGGCAAGTTTTACGTGGCTGCTAGGGGTTTTGAGAGAGAACCGTTTCTATCCTGCGAAATACATGCCACAACACCAATCCGACAATTATCTCTATTACACCCTGTCGGGGCCCTCTGTTGCAAACGTCTTCGCATCGCTAATTTTAGAGAGACAACCACTTTATATGGTACAAGCCATATGTCAAGAAAGGAACCAGTCTCTCTTAAGAGTACGTGTAAGGTCGGTCGGGGCCGCTTCATCAGGACATTGCTGTAACGCTAAACGAGTACAGGTGGGAGGGTAACAATTGGAGAACTGATTCCCACATCATAGATGTGTTCTACCAGTACAATACATCTACGCATAGCCTTGATCTGATACCTCTGTTGGGGGGCTTCGGTACAGAAAACAATAATTTTTCTACCTATGGCACCAAAAACCCAAGACCTATGCTATGGTGATGTAAGTAAAAGAAGGAATCGGTGTTCATAACTTTGAAGACCGAAAGCGAGAAACGTTATACGAACGTGGTTGGCATAGACTCACGATCCTTACCACCTCTTTGTCGTGTAGAAGTCGTTCGAAGATGAAGGAGTACCTCATGTGTGGCACGCGAGAGATGATAATTGCTTCTCTCCCTTCGTTGGTTACCCCAAGTGGAAGGTGAGATGCAGTGTAGCGGCAAGTTTCCCTTGGTGAAGATACCAAGGTTGAGATCGACCAGTAGGACTCCGGAGATGATAAGTAGGTGGTTAGGCAAGTGACGCGCCGTTTATGATAATCACTTGCTTCTCCTGGACCTACACACAGACACAAATAAATTTTCTCACAACGAAGTTCAGAGAGGTTGTCAATCTCTCCGGTCTTGTTGTTTACAAAGGATCAAAACACAAGGGATAATGATAATGATAGCCACTAAAAGTAAAAGCAGAAAAGTATATGAGCGTGTAAACAGTGATGAGAATATGGACCGGGGTCCCGTGATGTTCACTAGTGATGTCTCTCTCCCAAAAGATAATAAAACTGCTATGCGAGGTAAAAAATTTACAGAAGGGCAATTGATAGGATTATAAACGCACCGCAATGCTAACTATGCTACAAAAGAAAAGAAGGGGCTCAAAAACATGGGCAGTACGCCAAAATAAGTAGACCGAAATATATCTGCATCTACTACTAATCATCCACCTTGAGATATTTATCCAGAACATCTCGCTGGTATTAAGTTGCGAGCCCCACCCAAAGTGTAAACCCAAAGCAACAAACAACTGCATTAAAAAGAACTTTGCGTAAAGTAAACAATCCTTGCAACCGCGGTTACAAGCACCGTTGTTTTCCACCCTTGTGGCAACAACACATCCCCTAGACTCATGTTTCTGTCACTCAAGTGTGTCATCATGGGGCATGAACCTACAATCGAGCATAATGTTCCCTCTTGGAGTTACTACCTACTACTTGGCCAAAGCAATAAACAGCAACAGAGAACATGCAAGAATTACTTAGGAACAAAAATATAAAAGATAAGAACCAAATATATTACTCTATCACAATCTGAACATAATCTCATAATCCATTAGATCCCATGAAACTCAGCATAGCAAAACCAAAAGATTACATATGTGCCGCGATCATGTAGGGAAGCTCACGAGGTCTAAACCATTAAGAACAAAGAGGGGAGGAGAACATCACATAGCGACTGATCACGGACCCATGGTCCAAAGGAAACTACTCACGGAACATCTGAGAAGTGTCCATGGTGGAGGGGAAGCTCCCAGAGGTCGATCCTCCCTCCGGCACGATGCCGGGATGGGTCCTGCTGGTGCTCCCGATCTTGGAAGCGCGGCGGCGGCGGAACAGAGGAGAGATCGCGAAAAAGGGTTCTGTTTTCGGAAGTTTCACGTCACGAGAGATATATAGGAGAAGGGGGGGCAGCCAGGGGGCCCACCGGGGGTCCAGGCGCGGACAAGCCCTAGGACGCACCAGCTAGGCGCCTGGGGCCCTGGTGGGTCCTACCTGGTCCCCCTTCGGGACTCCGGAAGGTTCCTTCATGCTGATTTTTTATCTGATTTTTCCTGAATTTTTTGAGCACTTTTAATATGGGGGAAAACTGAAATAGAAAAACAACAGAAAATAGAAACTGGCACTGGGGTCCACTGAGTTTATAGGTTAGTCCAGATATGATCAAAAGTGTACGAAAGTGTATCTAGATCATAGCAATATCACACAAAACATGCATGGAGCAAGCAAAAATCATCGATACATTTGGGACGTATCAAATCCCCAAGCTTAATTCCAGCTTGTCCTCGAGTAGGTAAATGATAACAAGCATAATTTCTGTGGTGACATGCTAGCAACCATATAAGAACTTTGAAAATTAAAGCAATCAAGGTATGTGATTCAATTCAAGTCATAACATGCAAGAGTCTATATTAGCATTGAAACAAGTAACAAAAGAACATTAGGTGCAAGAGCTTTCGCTGTCCGTGACTCGAATGTCTCCAAATGGTGTTTGCATGCAAGAAGAGGGATAGGGAATACGAGAAAAAAAATTGTGTTGAGAACTCAATCTACTAAAGTTTCACACTTGGTTTTTCTTGGGAATCTTATCTTGACTCGTCCCCAGACCACTAGCCAGGTACAAGTCAATTTGATCCACTCCTTTTCGATATTTTGAGCACTCATGCAATGGATGAGCGTAAGCACGAGAGTTGACACTTAGGATGGAAAAGAGAGAAATATGGTGGAGGAGGAAGACAAAAAGGATGAGAAAGGCTCACATCAATGAGGACAATCATAGGCGAGAAGGCCAAATGATAGATATGATGTGAGGAGTAGGGATTGCCATGGAGCGGATGCACATATCAGCTAGAAAGCTCTCCAATGGAACTAGTGGGGGTGCATCTAACTTGCTCGCTCATAAAGACCTAGAGCTCTTTTAAGGAGGCTCATCCTTGGAATATGCAAGCCAAGTTCTATAGTGTGAAGGTCCCCACATAGCTATATGCATGAATGATCATCTCTATGGAGTACAAGGATAAGAGGGAGTACTAGTGTGGATCTTTCAAAAGGATAGTAATGTTGCCCATTTCTCTCTTTTTATTTATTTTCTCTTTTTCTATCTATTTGTATTTTTTGGTGTCCTCAATGGCTCTTTCTATTTAAGTCTCATTTGTCCTCTTTGGGATCTTTTATTTTGTCCACTTTGGGCTCTTTTCCTCACTTAAGGGCAACACTCTAATTTCAAGAGGGTATACAAGATCTTTCACACTTTACAAGGTACTCAAATCATAAAGAAGATGTAGCTATCATGATGTATGCAATGTATGACGCTTCCGGTGTAGCAGGAACATGTATGACATGAAGATCAAGTCATGAAGAGGTGGAAGTTGCATGGCAATATATCTCGGAAAGGCTATGGAAATGCCTTGATAGGTAGGTATGGTGGCTGTTTTGAGGAAAGATATAAGGAGGTTTATGATGACAGAGCATATCATGCCAAGGGTTTGGATGTACCGGCGAAGGTGGACGCCAACTCTCGGAGTGAGAAGAAGGCAATGCACGACACCGGAGAGGCTAGCAAATATGAGGAGGTGGAAGTGTCAACTTTCAATACTTACATTAGTCCGAAGAACTCATGCACTTATTATCGGTAACTCTCAATCTAATAAGGAGGTTCACAAAGAGATAAGTACCCGAGGAGGAGTGTATGGGGGTTTGGTTATCTTTGAGCATCCTCGACTCATGGTACGTGAGTGTACTCTAATATTCGATCCCTCCAAAGATTAGCGATCCATCTAGTAGCTAGAGTTCTCAACTAGTTTTGTAGGTTTTAGAAATTAAACACGGATTGCCAAAAATACGACACCTATCACTAATAGGCTAGACCTCTTGACACCAAAAGTTCAAACATTACTCACATCAATGCCTCAAAACTATTGCAAGTTACTACTAAAATTAAATAGCAACCTCAATTACCTACTTTCAAGACAAGACACAACTCAGTGCAACAACCAACTCTCTTAACCAGATAAACATGAAAACTAAAGAGGGTTCCAGCAACAAACTAAACAAAAACCAAGGCTCTTGCTAAAGAAAAACTAAAACTAAAACTAAAACTAAACATGGCAGTAGCTACGGAAAGATAAAGAACACACAACAGCAAAAAGATAAGCATGAAAAATCCTATGATGTGTTCTAGATTTTGAAAGTGGAGCGTCTTTCTCTCCCACACAAAGGAAGACGGGGTCTAACTTGTTATGAACAGCAACAAAGCTAAATAAAATTAAAAATAAAACCTAAGAGCGAGACGCTCCAAGCATAGCACATAACGCATGAAGTGATAAAAATATAGTGAGACGAAGGACGAACTGATGATTGTTGATGGATAAGGGGATGCACGGGGGCATCCCCAAGCTTAGACGCTTGATTCTCCTTGAATATTTATTGGGGATGCATGGGGGCATCCCCAAGCTTGAGCGCTTGACACTCCCGGATCTTCTTTCATCATCTTCCATCACACACTTGAAAACTCCCTTCATACATAACTCATCATAAGATGATTAGAGAGGTTAGTACCCTTAATAAAATAATTTTTCCCCACTGGATATAAAGATATTCTTGAAGAAATACTGTTTTTCAAGATTTCCAAAAGGTTTTGCAAAGAAAAATCAAACTTAAGGTTTGCAAAAGTAAGAAGAGACAAAACGTGGCAGAACCTGTGAATAACAGAACAACAGGTAGTAGAGAATTTTTTCGGGGTACTTCTACAACTCAAATAAAAAAAGTCAGAACATACGAAAGTTTCGCAATTTTATAGAGCACGCTGTGTACAAAATTCAGCTCAAAAAGATGAACTGGTGATTGGATCCGAGTTTTTTCGTCACGAAGACATAATCTGTTTTCTGGACAGCATGTCACAACTTTCGCTTCCCTTATCATATGAGGCTATAACTTGACACAAAGCTTGAAAATAAAGATACAATGATGTTGCTACAGTAGTAAAAATCATCAAGACCACTAAAACAGAAGTAAAAACATCTTGGGTTGCCTCCCAACAAGCGCTTTCTTTTACTCCTTTAAGCTAGTCATAAAGATTATAGTAGATGCTCACATAAGAATAAGAATTGGGAGCAAAATAGAGCATCAAGAAGAAAATATGAGACACATTTAAGCCTAACCCACTTCCTATGCACATGCATCTTATAAGAAAATAAATCAAAGAAGCAAAAATAAACCAGCATAGGAAGGTGCAACAAGAACATCTTCAAAACTTTCAACATAAAGAGAGGAGTTTTAGTAATATGGAAGTTTCTACAACCAAACTTCCCTCTCTCAAAATAATTTTCAGTAGTATCATGAACAACATCAAGAATATAACTATCACATAAATCATGTTGTTCATGACCTACAAGCACACGTGTACAGTTTTCAACATGGTCTTTAGAATTATAAGATAAATGCAACCCATCACATTGATCCTTGATAAGAGCACAATTCTCCGGAATATGAGTTGGAGATTTCAAAAGGATAATAGGACAATCAAGTGTGGGTGAAATAGCAAAAACTCCATGCTAAACATGAGGAACCATAGAAAGTTCATCTCCGTAAGCATCATCCATAGTGGCATTACGGCCATAAGCATAGAAGGCATCAACTTCATCAAAAAGGGATATTTCAAAAGAATCCATGGGATCATAACACTCACATAAGGTAAGAGTCAAAGAGTTACTCTCATTAGAAGGTATACGTGCATGGCTCCATTCTTCCTCCTTTTTTTCGTCACTCTCCTCCTCTTTTTCATCCAACGAGCTTTCAGGTTCAGCAATTTCTTCTTCCATAGAGTCCTACAAATCATTAGTCTCTTCCTTTGGGGGATAGATTCTCTCAAGATGATCAGTAATATAATAATTTGCATCGTAATTTTCCAAGCAATAGTTAAGTATAGCAAGAGCCTCAGATTTGTAAGGGGCATCATCTATATTTTTAAGAAGAGAAGTAATTTCATAGGCACCCTTATAAGCAAAAAAATCTTCTATTTCCTCTGCATCATAAAAATCATAGTTTCTCTTAGAATAAGAAGCTAAGGTTTCATCATCATTGTACTCACATTGGAAAGCAAGGTGTTTATGGCTCATAAAGCAACAAGATTCATCCCTGCAGAAAAATATATTATATATTGAGCACAAGTTTCGAGCATACTCATACAACTGATGTATTTGTTTCCATAAGTGTATCCCCTTTTGAGACTAGCGGTGTTCCTTGTACCACTTTTGTTGATCCCCAGTGAATCCTGCATGCCAATAAGATCTGGTTTCAAAGAAGTCAGACATTGATTGGCAAGTAAGGAACTAGACATTCTATTTTTGGGATTTTTTTGGTATAAGAAACAAAGGTAAAAACTGAAAGGTAAACTAACAAGACTAAAAAGTAAAGGTAAAAGGTAGTGGGCAACTCCCATATCTTATCACTCAAAGTCCCCGGCAAAAGTGCCAGAAATTTTCTTGGCACGCCAGAGATGATAATTGCTTCTCGCCCTTCGTTGGTTACCCCAAGTGGAAGGTGAGATGCAGCGTATCGGCAAGTTTCCCTTTGTGAAGATACCAAGGTTGAGATCGACCAGTAGAACTCCGGAGATGATAAGGAGGTGGTTCGGCAAGTGACGCGTCGTTTATGATAATCACTTGCTTCTCCTGGACCTGCACACAGACACAAATAACTTTGCTCCCAACGAAGTTCAGAGAGGTTGTCAATCTCTCCGGTCTTGTTGTTTACAAAGGATCAAAACACAAGGGATAATGATAATGATAGCAACTGAAAATAAAAGAAGAAAAGTAAATGAGCGTGTAAACGGTGATGAGAATATGGACCGGGGTCCCGTGATGTTCACTAGTGATGTCTCTCTCCCAAAAGACGATAAAAATACTATGCGAGGTAAACAAATTACAGATGGGCAATTGACAGGATTATAAACGCACCGCAATGCTAATTATGCTACAAAAGAAAGGAAGAGGCTCAAAAGCATGGGCAGTATGCCCGAAATAAGTAGACCGAAATCCATCTGCATCTACTACTAATTATCACCTTGAGATATCTATCCAGAACATCTCGCTGGTATTAAGTTGCGAGCCCCACCCAAAGCAACAGACAACTGCATTAAAAAGAACTTTGCGTAAAGTAAACAATCTTTGCAACCGCGGTTACAAGCACCGTTGTTTTCCCCCTTGTGGCAACAACACATCCCTAGACTCATGTTTCTGTCACTCAAGCGTGTCATCAGGGGGCATGAACCTACAATTGAGCATAACGTTCCCTCTTGGAGTTACTACCTACTACTTGGCCAAAGCAATAAACAGCAACGGAGAACATGCAAGAATTAATTAGGAACAAAAATATAAAAGATAAGAACCAAATATATTACTCTATTACAATCTGAACATAATCTCATAATCCATCAGATCCCATCAAACTCAGCATAGCAAAAGAAGAAAGATTACATATGTGCCTCGATCATGTAGGGAAGCTCACGAGGTCTAAACCATGAAGAACAATTAGGGGAGGAGAACTTCACATAGCTACTGATCACGGACGCATGGTCCAAAGGAAACTACGCACGGCACATCCAGGAAGCGTCCGGATATGCGGTACTATTCCAGATCTAGATGTTTCCATCCAGATCCGGGGACGAAGCACATATCGGTCCCACCGCAACATATGACATATCCATATGCCCCGGATTTCCAACATGATATCACAACATTACAGATACAAGGATACAACATCTCATACAATCGGCATACAACTGCCTTAATACATTACATCAGCGGAAGATATATGTCTGAGTACAGACTACAATCAAATTCCTACTAGCAAAGAGAAAATTCGATCCCCATAACCACACGGGTCCAGGCCCTTCGCCGGGATCCGTCTAACTAGTCGTCGTCGAGTCTCCACGTGAAACGTCGATCACCATACCTCTTGTCGATCAAGAACCCTGAAAAGAGTTTGTGGGTAGTATCATGAGGATAGACACCGCGACATATGACATATCCATATGCCCCGGATTTCCAACATGATATCACAACATTACAGATACAAGGATACAACATCTCATACAATCGGCATACAACTGCCTTAATACATTACATCAGCGGAAGATATATGTCTGAGTACAAACTACAATCAAATGCCTACTGGCAAAGAGAAAATTCAATCCCCATAACCACACGGGTCCAGGCCCTTCGCCGGGATCCGTCTAACTAGTCATCGTCGAGTCTCCACGTGAAACGTCGATCACCTTACCTCTTGTCGATCAAGAACCCTGAAAAGAGTTTGGGGGTAGTATCATGAGGACAGAGGTACTCAGCATCCAACTATAGTGGTCATCTGACCCAGCAATGACTTCATCACTCGTCATTCTAGGACAACTAGTAGTTTACGGTAAGGATGGGGTAAGTGGTGAGGTTGCTTCTGCGCTAGCATTTTTGAAGTGGCTAACGATCTAGAGAGGTAAGATAAGAAACCAGTTATATTAAGGCACACACACATTGATCAAGTTATATTAAGATTATCTCAGTTTGTTGTTGTCAATGAACAAGGAGTAGGTCTCAAGTCGTCCATAACTGTGGACACGGCTTCTCGAAAAGATTTAACCCATCTCTCTCAGTTGCTACCCATGATAGGCAACCATTTTATGATTTATTCCCAAGAGATCCGGAACGACAGGTCCCTCTAACTAACAACGCACAAATCCGGGTGGCCCCCGGTGAGTCGACATCCAACTCAAAAGTCGGTCGCGCTCTCGAATCGGCCTCTACCGTCTGGACGAGGTCGGGTTAGCTACCCAAACAGATGTGGGCAGCCCCCTAGCTTCTAGGTGTGGACCAACAAGAGAAACCATGTCTCCGCTGGTCCGAGTTGTTTGAAAATCTGCGAGGTCGACACTAGCACACACACGTTTTGCAAAAGGTAAACCCATCTTGGGCCACCACTAGAAATGTTTGAAGCTAGATAGGTAAGAAGAGGGGACCCCATAAAATCCCACACGCGGTTAGGCACGCTCAGTCTTAAAACCAATACCCGGAACTCGGATCCTAGGTGAATCGAATGGAACAAAGCGTCGGGGTGGGATAGCCTAGACCTTCCATCCTTCGTCGAATATAGTCAACATTATAATAATCATATCATCAACAGCAATATAATAATATGATAGCCCAAACAAAGGAGTAACAGGGTAACATCATAGCATCCGAAGCATGCATACTAAGCAGGGGCTGAGCAACGAGCAATAGTAACATAGCAGTACATGGTTTGCTGGGAGGGGACATGACTGTATCGGTTTGAAAGAGGCTGTAAACATATGGTAGGATCAAACATCGAACCTAACCTAGACTAGCATGCAAACCGCTGGTTGAAATAGAATGGATCATAAGTAATTTATAGTCCTTGCCTGTTGATAATTCGGGTTCCAAAGGTGTATCCGATCACAAGCTCGCATCGTCTCCGAGAGGTACCCGCGGAACCACACAAGACGATAAACACTGGAAAGCAATCAACGAGCAAGAACCTATTACTACGAAGCAAACACGAGAAAGCATCAACAAGAAGGCAACACGAGACATCGCTCCTACCGTCGAGAGCGGCTACTAACAGGTTAAGTGGAGTACTCGTTACACACGACGATACCGCACGTTTACGATGGTTCAAGTTGTTTAGCTACAGGTTATCAACAAAGTTATTAACATGGCATCTCACTCAAGCATGGCATAACACACAACCATGGAAAGAGGTGAAGCACAAAGTCAACTATCTATGCTAGTCAATTTAAGTGAGGCAACACCCTAAACATGGCATACACTAAGTGCCCCACGACAATTTAAGTATTTGGTACTGATCTGCCCTAAACCATATTTTAGGTTGGTTAACAACAGAAAACAACCACACAAACACCCAGTACACGAAAAAATAATCAAGTTACATATAAAGAACACTCCAAACGGAGTTACGGTTAAAAAGATATAACAAAACAAGTTTGCAACACAATCTGCCAACATCTGGAAGCACACTTTAGAGCAATGCATCAACAAACTACTGAGTGCAAACATGCACCAAATGACACGGAATTTCAGTAGGCATGACAAGGAAGGCATGGAAAAAATAATCATGCAAAAAGGCATCATGAACAACTAATTATAGCTCATGCAAAATGCAATAAAACATTACTGGTCTAGGACTTAGTGAAAATAATGAAAACATGGAAGAAACTGTTATTTTCATGCTGTATAAACAGGTGCAAAACTATATGCAAAAGTGCAGCAACATGACATAGCAATACATGGGCATGAAGTAGACATGATGAGGATCAGGTACAAACAAGAATCAAGGTCATAGGCATCATAGATCAAAAGATATTAAGCAAACAACATGGCATCGGAACGTTACAGACTTAGTGAAAAATAGAGGTGGCTGTCAAAAGCAGTGGCATAGCAACTTTGGAGCTCAATAACTATATGACCAGCAAGCATATCATGACAATGCAATACATATAATGGAAGTAGACATGATTCTTAACAATATGAAATTGGAATCACTCAATTCCGATAAACGGTTGCGACGCAACCGTCACCCGAAGTTGCAACAAATTAACAGTTTTCAGCACAACAGCACATTAACATCAGGTTCACCACTTTGGAGCAAGATTTAATATAGCTAAAGCACCCAAACATGACAAGTTAAAGCATGGGAATGAAGTACACATGATGCTTAACATATAGGAAAAAGAATCAATGCAATAGGCCTCATGGATGTGTCACAATCATCAACCAAAGTTGCAATAAAATAATAACAGCAGCACTTAACATGAATTAGTAGCAGTTAACGTCCTGATGCGCACTTCAACAGAGATTTGCACAATCAATATGGCCTCAAATAAAAATGGTCACAAAAGATGAACTGAAGTACACACAATTCTAAGCAATTTTCCTTTTGGGCGCAACATCATACGGGCTACGGATCACACGCAAATTGTAACAGCCCAGTTTTTACAAAAATTGAAAATTTTGTTTTCGGTGTGAATTGTTTGATTGTCTGGTTTGTTTGCGGTGTTTGCATCCCCGATTTATTGCTCGGCGATTATTTTCCCCCCCTCTTATCTCGTATCGGACGGAGACCGGCCTTTGCCACCCTGACACTCGACCTTTGCGACACCGGGTTTCACCCGAGCACCATCGCGAAAACCGCATGAGACCAGCCGCAGCCAACGGAACGAAAAACCCCGTTTAATAATTAAAATGGATATTTTTATAGCGCGCCAGAAAGTCTTCTCGGAACGGTTCCAGCGTGAGGTGAATGCCGCAGGCTCGACGCGCTGATCGCGCAGTTCGAAGTTTTACTCGAATCGGAGGTCCTGCGGACCCCCGGCGGTCAGAAACGTGAGCACCGCGCGCGAGAGAGAAAAACCGGGGATGTTTTTGCAAGATGCCAGCCACCTGGGCTATATAAGGACCACCACACTCCCACCCCTTTCTAGGGTTTCCCTAGCACAAAATTGCAGCCACCCCCTCCACTTTGCCAGATCTTCCCATTTTATCCCCATTTTCGCCCTTTTGCTAGCCCATCAGATCTGGACCGTCAGATCGCCCGATCTGACGGCCAGGACGTCGCCACGTCGCCCCCAAGTCTCCTCTCTCTCCTCCCGTGGAGCTCCCCGCGGACCCGAGGCTGCCGCTGCCTCCAACTCCGGCCGGCGAGCCGCCCGACGCCGTGGTCGACCTCCTCTCCTCTCCCTCTCAACCCCCTTGCTCTCTTCCTCGCAGGTCGGGCCGCCATGGCTGGCGAGCTCGAGCTCCCCCGAGCCGGCCGCCTCGCTTTGCCGCGCCCCCTGGAGCCGTCGACCGAGCCGGATCCAGCCGCCCTCCGGCGACCCTCCTCCGCCTCTGCGCCTCCTAGCCCGCCGGCGGCCGCCTGCCTCGCTGTCGTCGCGGCCATGGCGCGACCCCGTGCGGCTGGGGATCGAGACGCCCTCGCCCGAACCGCTGCGCCTGCGTCCTGGGCTGGCGCGCCCCCAAAGTCCCAGCAGCACCAAGCCTGCCCCAGCCGATCCGGCAGCCCAGGCCGCCCCCTCCAGTTGGGCTGGCCCAGCCAGGCACCCCAGCCCAGCCAGCCCGAGCTAGATCCAGCCCAGCCAGCCCAGGCCGGCCTCCAGGCCAGATGAGCCACGGCCCAGAGGTGAGCGCCCCAGCCCCTTTTTTATTTTATTTTTATTTTCTGTTGGGCCAGTAGCTTTCGGCCCGTTTAGTTTTATTTTCTGCTGCTAGGTTTTTTAATTTAATTGCAGATTGTATTAGCTTTTGCGGTGCCCGTATCTTTTCAGCGGTAGCTCCGATGGAGACGCTTTCTACATGAAAGTTGCTCCGTTTTGCGCGTAGATTATTAAAATGTTGCTTGTTGCCATGTTTGAGCTTGTTTACTTGCTGTTTATCTGCTAATTACACTGCTTGCCACTGTAAACTGTAATTGCAATAACTTTTTATCCGTTGCTCGGATTAAAATTTTTCTTATATGTAACTTGACTAGAATTGCATGTAGATTGTGTTTTTTTAGTTCTTTCTTGCTAATAAAAATAATAAAATATTTTTAGGGGCAAAACAGTACCAAATTCCATTTTTATCGTGGGGTCCGCAATAGTTTGCCATGTCTAGGATTTCACCGCACTTAAATTGACTAGCTTAGGTAGTTTATTTATGCTTCACCTCTTGCCATGTTTGTGTACTATGCCATGCTTGAGTGAGATGCCATGTTAACAACCTTTGTTGATCACCTTTAGCTAAACAACTTGAACCATCGTAAACGTGCGGTATCGTCGTGTGTGACGAGTACTCCACTTAACCTGTTAGTAACCGCTCTCGACGGTAGGTGCGATGTCTCGTGTTGCCTTCTTGTTGATGCTTACTCGTGTTTGCTTCGTAGTAATAGATGCTTGCTCGTTGATTGCTTTCCAGTGTTTACCGTCTTGTGTGCTTCCGCGGGTACCTCCCGGAGACGATGCGAGCTTGCGATCCACTACACCTTCGGAACCGACTTATCAACAGGCAAGGACTATACATTACTTATGATCCATTCTATTTCAACCAGCGGTTTGCATGCTAGTCTAGGTTAGCTTCGATGTTTGATCCTACCACATGTTTACAACCTCTTTCAAACCGATACAGCCATGTCCCTTCCCAGCAAACCTTGTACTGCTATGTTACTTTTGCTCGTTGCTCAGCCCCTGCTTAGTACGCATGCTTAGGATGCTACGATGTTACCCTGTTACTCCTGGGCTTGGGATATCACATTATTATATTGTTGTTGATGATATGATTATTATTATAATGTTGACTATATTCGACGAAGGATGGAAGGTCTAGGCTATCCCGCCCCGACGCTTTGTTCCATTCGAGTCACCTAGGATCCGAGTTCCGGATATTGGTTTTAAGACTGAGCGTGCCTAACCGCGTCTGGGATTTTATGGGGTCCCCTTTTCTTACCTACCTAGCTTCAGGCATTTCTAGTGGTGGCCCAAGCTGATTTACCATTTGAAACCGTGTGTGTGATGGTCGTACGCCAGTTGTTTACAAACCAACCTGGACCAGTGAGGACTTAGTTCCCTTGCTGGCCCACTTTGTCCGGCTGAGGACCCGGTGTCCCATGTGTGATTAACCGGCTTTCCAAACCTTCGACAGACGGTAGAGACCAGATCGAGAGAGCGGCCGGCTCCTAAGATGGATGTCGGCTCACCGGGGGCCACCCGGATTTGTTCGTTGTTAGTTAGAGGGCCCTGTCATTTCGGATCTCTTGGAACTAAATCATAAAATGGTTGCCTGTGATGGGTAGCAACTGAGAGAGATGGACGTGCGTGCGGAGCCTCGTAATGGGCAGTTGGTACACCCCTGCAGGGTTAAATATTTTCGAGAAGTCGTGTCCACGGTTATGGACGACTTGAGACCTACTCCTTGTTCATAGACAACAACAACTTAGATAATCTTAAATAACTTGATCAACGTGTGTGTGCCTTGACTGCTTCTTCTTCGTCGGGATGCGAAGAGGAGGACAAGGATAGGATAGATGTTATGTTTGCGTAAGTAGTTGATAGCAAGACTTCTTGGAGGCGATTTCCTCATCGAATGCTTGGCTTCTTATCTTACTCTCTAGATCGTTAGCCACTTATAAATGCTAGTGCGGCAGCAACCTCACCACTTACCCCTTCCTTACCGTAAACTACTAGTTGTCCTAGAATGACGAGTGATGAAGTCCTTGCTGGGTTAGATGACCACTACAGTTGAATGCTGAGTACCTCTGTACTCATGATACTACCCCCAAACTCTTTTCATAGTTCTTGATCGACAACAGGTATGGTGATCGACGTTTCATGTGGAGACTCGACGACGACTAGCTAGGCGGATCCCTGCGGAGGGCCTGGACCCGTGTGGTTATGGGATCGATGTTTTTCTCTTTGCCTAGGCATTTGCTTGTAGTCTGTACTCAGACATGTATCTTCCGCTGTTGTATTGTATTTAAGGCAGCTCTATGCCGATTGTCTGAGATGTTGTATCCTTGTATCTGTAATGTTGTGATATCATCTTGGAAATCCGGGGTATATGACTTCGTCATATGTCGTGGTGGAACCGATATGTGCTTCGTTCCCGGATCTGGATGGAAACATCTAGATCTGGAACAGTACCGCATATCGGGCCTGACACAAATCTACTCGGAAAACTGATAACAACAATAAAATACACATGACTTAGCAAAATTTTGGAAAAAGAAAAGACACAGGAAAAAAAGGGTCTCGGGCCGAAATCTCACTTTGGGCCGTGCCCTCCTAGCAGGCCGGCTGGGAGGCCGGCAGATCTGGGCCCCTCAGGCCTGGGTCTCGGTCTGGCTAGGCCAAGGGGCCCACCTGGCCATGGGAGCGGTCAACGGAGGAGCCGTCTGGCTCCCTTTTCGAGCGGCAGCGGCGGCGCCCGCAACACCGGTGGCGCGCCGGCCATCGGCGGCGAGGTGCGGGGCAAGGAGGGGGCGCAGGAGGCGGCGTCTCCTGGCCGAGGAGGCGGCCATCCAAGGCGAGGCGGCGGCGCGTGTCTTCGGGCGTAGGGCGACGCGGCTCGAGGTCGCCGTCCATGGCGTGCGGCGGTGGGCGCGACTCCGGCGATCCCTGCTGCATGGGAAGAGAGGGAGGGGAGGTGAGGTGAGGAGAAGGGAGAAGGGGAGGGTCTTTCGCTGGGCTGGCTCACCGGCGCGGCTCGCCGGAGACCGGAGCCGAGGGTGGCGCGCGGCGTCTCCTCGGGAGGAGGCGGTGAGGCCGACCCAGATCGGGCCCGGCGGCGGCGGTTGCGGGCCCGCGCGGCCCGGAGTGGGCTGGAGCTGTTGTGGGAGGCTGGGGACGCGATCTTGACCGTTGGATCTCAGATCTGACGGTCCAGATCAGTGGGAGAGCTAGGGTTTTGGATTTGGAGGGCTAGGGGGTAGAATTTGGGCAAAATGGAGGGGGTGGCTGCAATTTTTAGGCTAGGGAAACCCTAGAAAGAGGTGGGAGTGTGGTGGTCTTTATATAGCCCAGGTGGCTGGAAGTTTGCAAAAACATCCCCGGTTTTTCTCTCTCGCGCGCGGTGTTTACGTTTCTGACCGCCGGGGGTCTGCAGGACCTCCGATTCGGGTAAAACTTCAAACTGCGCGATCATTGCGTCGAGCCGGCGACATTCACCTCGCGCTGGAACCGTTCCGAAAACACTTTCCAGTGCGCTATAAAAAAAACCGTTTAATTATTAAACGGGGTTTTTCGTTCCGTTGGCTGCGGCTGGTCTCGTGCGGTTTTTGCAACGGTGATCGGGTGAAACCCGGTGTCGCAAAGGTCGAGTGTCAGGGTGGCAAGGGTCGGTCTTCATCCGGTACGAGATAAGAGGGGGAAAAATAATCGTCGATCGATAAATCGGGGATGCAAACACCGCAAACAAATCAGACCATCACCGAAAACAATTTTTTAAATTTTTGCGAAATCTGGGCTGTTACATGCTCCCGATCTTGGAAGCGTGGCGGTGGCAGAACAGAGGCAAGATCGCGAAAAAGGGTTTTGTCTTCTGAAGTTTCACGTCATGTGAGATATATAGGCGAAGGTGGGAAGCCAGGGGGGCCACCAGGGGTCCAGGCGCCTAGGGCCCTGGTGGGTCCCACCTGGTCCCCCTTCGGGACTCCGAAGGTTCCTTCATGCTGATTTTTTATCTGATTTTTCCTGAATTTTTTGAGCACTTTTAATATGGGGGAAAACTGAAATAGAAAAACGGCAGAAAACAGAAACTGGCACTAGGGTGCAGTGAGTTAATAGGTTAGTCAAAATATGATCAAAAGTGTATGAAAGTGTATCTAGATCATAGCAATATCACACAAAACATGCATGGAGCCAGCAGAAATTATCGATACGTTTGGGACGTATCAACGTGCAGTACCTCGCGAGATTGTACGCTTAAAGTGTAGTCGATGTTCCCTCCGGGCTCCGAACCAAGCGGCCAGAAGAAAGAAGACGGATTCGTATCCTGATTCCAGCAATGCAACGTCGTGCGTCTGGTGGAAAAAATACCTACCTATTGCAGACTCCAATGTTCTGGAATCCGACGAAGGTAGGAGAAAGAGAGAGAGAGAGAAAGAACTCAATTGGATTGAAGATAAAATGGCACCCTACCCCTCCTTATATAGGCTAAGGAGGGGTGTCATCTTACCTCCCTCCCCATGTGGGACTAAACCCCTTGGAGGGGGGAGTGCGCAGCCAATACGGGGTGTGGGCCCCTCCCTTGGCGCATGGCCCAAGGGGGAGGCTCCCTGCTTCCCCTAATGGGCCTTTTAAGGCCCGTGTGAGTTTTTATTCATTTTAAATAGTTTTAGTTACATTTTAATATTTTATTCTGCTAATTAAATAATAAAACATATTTAAACATTATTTTGAAACATTCAAAATATCCAAAACTATTTCTGCCATCTTCTGAAACAATTTTGGTGTTCTCTCTTATTACACCAATGATCCTGAATATGTCCATAATGCATTGATTGCCCTTAAGTGACACCCTATTGTTTGGGTCAACAACAGACATGATCGAGATACTCTCTGACTAATGACCATCATATGGGATCTGGTTACAATCCTTGATGGCCTTTGTGTTTTCATCGAATTAACTTCACCGCTTGATAGAGGCGAAGGTGTCCCGATGTTTCGATGAGATGGTGGAGATCGATTTTTGGTGGAGTAGACTTTCACGATCCGACTACGAACGTGCGAAGACGTTGCGCCTTAGCAATCGCTAAACCAACTCCGAGAGGTTATTGATCCCGCGGATGCACGATCAACCTGACCAAGAAGGTCAATTCCTGCAAGCAATCGAAGAACAAGCAAGAACTAAGAATTGCAATCTGGATATTGCGAATATAAGATGAAAGATTAACAGAAGTTGGGGTTCCAATGAGGTCTTGGCCTGGTCGGATGACACAAACGAAGAGCTCGAAGTTGCGGCTATGGCTAACTTAAATCTAATTAAAACCCAAGTCTAAACGACGCCCTAAGGGCTGTATATATGGGGGAACAGAGGGGATTTTCGTGACCCCTTGGAGGTGGGGTCCGAAAACAACCCTAAATCGGTTTCCCCACACATACGGACTCTAAAAACAGCCTATAAGGTGGTATTTCGAAATTACATGGGCCCAGCCCAATATTAAGGTGACGCAGCACCTATAATTGCCCTTGGACGAAAATAATGAAGTGGCATCTCGCGTATTTCGTCCAAGACTTCATGCGCGCCTTATGGTGGCTTCAAAGTGCGACAATCACCACTGGAAGCTCCGCTGTCCTTTCCCGCGCGTGCACCTTCTTCTCCATGCTTGATCCCGCTCCAATGACCATCCTTCTTGTCCATGCTAGGTCCTTCATTCATAAGCAAAACAAAAGTATCTAATTTAGGCAGCAGCATATGTTCATGAACAATAGAAGGATTCGCAAGAAACGAAAGTACCTGATAATTTAGTTGACGTGCACGAGCTCTAGTAACTGGTCCAATATGTGTAGTTGGTGAGGATATGGGTGTAACATTAGTAGGGATGTCCTCATCATCCTCCCCTTCTTGAATTGAAGTCGTCCTCGACGGAAGCTCATCATCTTCTCCCAAATAAGGCTTCAAATCTGCAATATTAAATGTGGGACTAACCCCAAAGGCTGCAGGTAGCTCCAGTTTATATGCATTATCATTAATTTTCTGCAAAACCTTAAAGGGACCATCAGCTCGAGGCATTAACTTAGACTTGCGCAAATCAGGAAACCTATCTTTACGTAGATGTAACCAAACAAGATCTCCGGGTTCAAACACAACATGCTTTCGACCCCTATCACCAGCAAGCTTGTATCTAGCATTCATGCGCTCAATGTTTTCTTTAGTTAACTCATGCATTTTTAATATCAATTCAGCACGTTGCTTAGCATCAAAATTAACCTTCTCCGAAGATGGAAGAGGCAGCAAATCAATAGGTGCACGAGGTAGAAAACCATAAACAATCTCAAAAGGGCACATTTTAGTGGTAGAATGCAATGAACGATTATAAGCAAATTCAATATGAGGTAAACATTCTTCCCACAGTTTCAAGTTACTCTTTAAAACAGCCCTAAGCATAGTAGACAATGTCCTATTGACCACTTCAGTTTGTCCATCAGTTTGGGGATGACATGTAGTACTAAAAAGTAGTTTAGTCCCCAACTTAGCCCATAAGCATCTCCAAAAATGGCTAAGAAACTTAGTATCACGATCCGAGACAATAGTATTGGGCACACCATGTAAGCGAATAATCTCACGAAAGAATAAATCAGCAACATTAGCAGCATCATCGCTTTTATGACATGGTATAAAATGTGCCATCTTAGAAAATCTATCCACGACAACAAATATGCTATCCCTCCCATTTTTTGTTCGAGGCAAGCCTAAAACAAAGTCCATGGATATGTCCTCCCACGGAACACTAGGTACAGGTAAAGGCATGTATAAACCATGAGGATTGAGTCGTGACTTAGCTTTTTGACATGTAGTGCAGCGAGCAACAAAACGCTCAACATCCCGTCTCATCTTTGGCCAAAAGAAATGTGTAGCAAGTACGTCCTCCGTCTTCTTCACGCCAAAGTGTCCCATTAATCCTCCTCCATGCGCCTCCTGCAACAACAAAAGACGAATAGAGCTAGCTGGAATGCATAGCTTGTTAGAACGGAACACAAATCCATCATTAAGCACAAACTTGTTCCATGTTCTACCCTCTCTACAATTCTGCAATACATCTTTAAATTCCGCATCATTTACATATTGATCTTTGATTGTCTCTAAACCGAAAATCTTGAAGTCAAGTTGTGAAAGCATAGTATAACGACGAGACAAAGCATCAGCAATAATATTATCTTTCCCCTTCTTGTGTTTAATGACATAAGGGAAAGTCTCAATAAATTCAACCCACTTAGCATGTCTACGATTAAGTTTTGCTTGACTTCGTATGTGTTTCAAAGATTCATGATCAGAATGTATAACAAATTCTTTGGGCCATAAATAATGTTGCCAAGTTTCTAATGTCCGAACAAGAGCATATAATTCCTTATCATAAGTAGAATAGTTCAGACTAGGCCCACTCAATTTTTCAGAAAAGTAAGCAACAGGTTTAGCATCTTGTAATAACACACCTCCCAAACCAATCCCATTAGCATGGCATTCAAGCTCAAAAGTCTTATTAAAATCAGGAAGTTGGAGCAAAGGAGCATGTGTTAACTTATCTTTCAATACCGTGAAGGCTTCTTCCTGTGCGGTACCCCAAGTAAAAGGCACATCCTTGCGTGTAAGCTCATTGAGAGGTGCAGCAATGGTGCTGAAATCTCTCACAAAACGCCTATAGAATCCAGCGAGGCCAAGAAAACTCCTCACTTGTGTGACCGTTTTGGGCTGCGGCCAACTCTCAATCGCCTCGATCTTGGCTTTATCAACTTCAATTCCCTGCGGAGTAACAACATAGCCAAGAAACGATACTCGGTTGGTGCAAAAGGTGCACTTCCCAAGGTTACCAAACAAACGTGCATTACGTAGAGCAATAAAAACAGCACGTAAATGATCCAAATGTTCCTCCAAAGATTTGCTATAAATCAGTATATCATCAAAATAGACTACCACAAATCGTCCAATGAAAGCACGTAAAACCTCGTTCATTAATCTCATGAAAGTGCTAGGTGCATTAGTTAACCCAAAAGGCATGACTAACCACTCATATAATCCAAACTTAGTTTTAAATGCCGTTTTCCATTCATCCCCTAATTTCATGCGAATTTGATGGTATCCACTATGCAAATCAACTTTGGAAAACATGGTAGAGCCACTTAATTCATCAAGCATATCATCTAGCCTAGGAATAGGATGACGATAACGAATAGTAATATTATTAATGGCTCGACAATCAACACACATACGCCATGTTCCATCCTTTTTAGGCACTAATATAACAGGAACATCACAAGGACTAAGGGATTCACGTATGTAACCTTTGTCGAGTAGCTCTTGTACTTGACGCTGAATCTCCTTCGTCTCCTCCGGATTGGTACGGTATGGCGCACGGTTGGGCAGCGAAGCACCGGGAATTAAGTCAATCTGATGCTCAATCCCTCGAATAGGTGGTAATCCTGGTGGTACGTCTTGTGGAAAGACGTCAATAAACTCCTGCAAAAGGTCAGTGACAACAGGAGGCAAAGAAGGAGGCAATTCCTCAAATGAAAACAAGGCTTCTTTGCACACAAAAGCATAGCACACATATTGACTAACATCCAAATCCGAAATATCAACCTTAGTAGCAAGCAAAGTTGGACTAGTCAATTTAATTTCATTAGAAACAACAGAAGAAGATTTGCTATTAGTCTTATGTTGTTGCTCAAATTCTTTAGCTGCTATCTCATTTTCACTCTTATTTTTCTCCAGTTTAGCTTTACTAGCTCTAGCAAGATCATCTTTCACAATTTGTTCAGGAGACATAGGAAGTAAAGCAATATTTTTATCCTGATGAACTAGAGTAAACTGATTTGTCCTACCATGGTGTACAACATTCCTATCAAATTGCCATGGTCTACCAAGTAAAAGAGAGCATGCTTGCATGGGTACCACATCACAATCAACATAATCAGCATATGCAGCAATGCTAAAGTGCACACGAACAGAACGTGTTACCTTAATCTTACCACTATTGTTAAACCACTGAATATAGTACGGATGGGGGTGTGGTCTTGTGGTGAGAGATAGCTTCTCCACCAATTCCATGCTAGCCAAGTTGTTGCAACTCCGTCCGTCAATGATGATGAGAACCGAACGTTCTTTCACCACTCCCTTTGTGTGGAACAAATTATGCCTCTGGTTTTGCTCGGCCTTCGGTACCTGCACACTTAATACACGTTGAGCAACCAAACTAGCATATTTATCTGCATCATCAGGAGTCATATACTCTATATCATGAGCATCATCATGGGCACCCTGTTCCTCATGAGCAATGAGAACTAGAGTCTCCTCATCATAGTCACTCGCTGACTCATACCCACCATCCGCCGTAATAGTCATCACACGCTTGGAGGGACAGTCTTTTGCGAAGTGACCTCCACCTTGGCACCTGCGACATTTAATATCACGATCTCGTGCTTGCCCTGTGGACGCCATGGAGGAAGAAGAACTCGCCGCTGGACCACTCTGTGCACCCTTGAATGGTGGCGCTGGCTGTTTTGGTGGCTCCCTGTAAGAATGAGCGGCTGAAGTAGATGGTGGCGCAGCAGGACGTGTGGATGTAGAAGCTACACGCGATGTCCATGATGTATTTCGTCCTGCAGAAAAGTTAGGTCTCGTAGCGGCCTGTCGATCCTGCACTTCACGTTCAGCTTTACAAGCAAGATGAAACAAACGAGTGATAGTAGCAAAGTCCTTGTATTCTAGAATAGTTTGTATCTCCCTGTTTAAGCCACCCATAAAACGTGCAAGCATAGCTTCATTATCCTCTACTAGGCCACATCTAATCAATCCAGTTTGTAATTCTTGATAATATTCCTCTACAGAATTTTTTCCTTGTCTCAAACGCTGTAATTTTTGTAACAATTCACGTTGATAATAAGGAGGAACCCAGCGAGTACGCATAGCATCTTTTAAAGCAGCCCAAGTAGTTGGAATATTATTAGCATGCAATCTACAATGTTCAGACCACCAAATAGATGCAAAGCCCGTGAATTCACAAACAGCAGCAGTAACACGTCTATTCTCAGGATATTGTAAACATGTAAAACGTTGTTCAGTTTCTAACTCCCAAGTAAGATAAGCATCAGGAATATATCTACCCTCAAACGGCTTAAGATTCAATTTAAGTTTGGGCACATGTTCATCATCGCGTACCTGAGGGGGTGGTTGGTGTCGACCGTGGCGAATGTTGGGACGTGGACGTCCAGCTGGCTGCTCATAGGCCGCTTCCTGTTCCACCTCCTCCTCGTAATCACCCTCGTAGTTGTCGTCCTGGGCGACGTCAGAAGCAGCAGCAGCAGCAGCAACTGCAGCAGTAGGAGGAGCACCAATACAAGCAGCTTGTCCTCGCGGAAACAGAATACGTCGTGCACGTGGTAGTGGCGGTGGCTGTGGCTGTGCTGAAGGTAGGCGTGCGATCAACTCAGTAAACTTGGCGTCGAGCTTGGTGTCGATCATTTTCTCCACGCCATCAATCGCCTCTGTAAATCTGGTCTCGATGTCCTGCACCTGTTGAGACATCATACGTGCAAATTTATCATGTAACTCCTTGTTTGTCATGTTCTCCCAATCGGGTGCATCCCGCGCCACTTCATCATGTGATCCTGGCATGGTTAGCAGAAATAGAAAACACACAGGAATATGATCCTACTTCTACTAATGGGATGGATGTGGGGTGGTGGAAAGCACAAATCCGTCAAGCTTTTCTTACGTTCTTACCGATTCTTACCTAGCAGCAGGTGGTGATGTACAACCAACGGGTCAAAACTCTCAGAGATATGGTAGAGCGATGGCCAGGAGGTGTCAAAACGCACGATGTAGAATATATGTGGAGCTGTAGGAAGGCTGACAAGTATGGTAGGAAAAACTCAACAGTAATCAAAACAGAGATGCAAAGCTGAATAAACACTCAACGTCGGTACTGTGCTGATCCTAGGCTAGACCGTACTAGAGACGCGAGCCTAAAACACCAACGAAAGCACGGCGCGGCACGTAACAACTGTGAAGCACACTCTGAATTTTTTTTTCTCTTTTTTTTTTTTCCTTTTTTTTTTTTTGGAAATCACCCTCTTCTACGTACGACAAAAGATTGGTGAAATCCGACTCTAATCAACTCAAAACTATTCTGGCTACGGGGATATCAGGAACCGTACTGATGGTGGAACTCAACTCGGACTCGTGAGACGTGGTGGTGTATATGGACTCTGCTTGGCGGAACGTGGTGGTGTATCTGGACTCGGATTGGCGGAACGTGGTAGGATGACTACTGGTGCGGCGGCGACGTGGCAAACTGTGATCAGAACTCGAAACTCTAAGGGAACTAGACGCTAAGATCAGCAACTTGACACAACGATGCAACCGTAAATTCAACAAAGCAAGTACTGAAAAGAAAACTGGACAAAGGCTAGGACTGTCTTGGGACGTGATGATCTAACCCTAATTTTTTTTTGTTGGCTTTTTCTTGGACTGTAGGTATGAAGAACAGAACCAATCTAGACTATGAAAACTGGTAAATCTCACCGAGCAACCTGGAAATCTGATACCACTTGATAGAGGCGAAGGTGTCCCGATGTTTCGATGAGATGGTGGAGATCGATTTTTGGTGGAGTAGACTTTCACGATCCGACTACGAACGTGCGAAGACGTTGCGCCTTAGCAATCGCTAAACCAACTCCGAGAGTTTATTGATCCCGCCGATGCACGATCAACCTGACCAAGAAGGTCAATTCCTGCAAGCAATCGAAGAACAAGCAAGAACTAAGAATTGCAATCTGGATATTGCGAATATAAGATGAAAGATTAACAGAAGTTGGGGTTCCAATGAGGTCTTGGCCTGGTCGGATGACACAAACGAAGAGCTCGAAGTTGCGGCTATGGCTAACTTAAATCTAATTAAAACCCAAGTCTAAACGACGCCCTAAGGGCTGTATATATGGGGGAACAGAGGGGATTTTCGTGACCCCTTGGAGGTGGGGTCCGAAAACAACCCTAACTCGGTTTCCCCACACATACGGACTCTAAAAACAGCCTATAAGGTGGTATTTCGAAATTACATGGGCCCAGCCCAATATTAAGGTGACGCAGCACCTATAATTGCCCTTGGACGAAAATAATGAAGTGGCATCTCACGTATTTCGTCCAAGACTTCATGCGCGCCTTATGGTGGCTTCAAAGTGCGACAATCACCACTAGAAGCTCCGCTGTCCTTTCCCGCGCGCGCACCTTCTTCTCCATGCTTGATCCCGCTCCAATGACCATCCTTCTTGTCCATGCTAGGTCCTTCATTCATAAGCAAAACAAAAGTATCTAATTTAGGCAGCAGCATATGTTCATGAACAATAGAAGGATTCGCAAGAAACGAAAGTACCTGATAATTTAGTTGACGTGCACGAGCTCTAGTAACTGGTCCAATATGTGTAGTTGGTGAGGATATGGGTGTAACATTAGTAGGGATGTCCTCATCACCGCTTATGATCGGTTAACGATAAGACTTGTTCCCTTTGTTCTAGGGTACTTTGTTTGTCTGAGGTTTGATCGTCAGTATCGTATACCTAGTTCATCCCCGTCTCCAACAAACATATCTACTCGTCTATGGTATTACATCTCTGTGACCTAGTCACCTGCTTGCAAGTTGTTGATGTAATACCAGTGAGTGTGACCAGAGTATCTTTCTGTTACTTCGATGCAAAAATCCCGTTCTGATCGATTCACACTCCTCAATATATCTACCGCGGAATACCCAAGATGCACCTTTATGGTTATCCTATTATGGTGTAACAGTTGATACACTCAAAGCATCCTCCATAGATAGCAATTACGTATGATCAGTACGGTCTAAGGATCGGGTCACTATGTTATTAAGTTATCGCAATGTTGAACTATTTGACTGGATCACATTGCAACACTTTAGGTGGGTGTGTGTCCATCATATCATTCTCCTAATGGCATGCCTTCATAGTCAACGAACGTATGTGTCTCCACGATTAGGAAACCTTTATCATCAATTTCCCAATGAACTAGTATACCCGAGTTAACTAGGGACTTGGTTGTTTATACTACACGTGCATTAATTTTTCCCATTTAATAAAGTTATAGCATATTCTAAAACTTATTATGAACAAACAGATATGTGACGAACAATATCTTTATTATTTTCCTCTAGGGAACATATCCAACAGTATCACGGGGGAGGACTTTCGATTGATAATCCGCGGGGTTAAGCCAAGGTCACCGTGGTACAGCTCCAGCCAGTCTGGACCATACCGGAGCCATGCGACGTAGGGCATCGCTCTCTACTGAGGGAGGGGGCACCCAGAGAGAGGTGTTTGCCTCAGCAGATGCAGTGCCTTGCAGTTTATCTTTCCCTTTTCTCCGAGCCTCAGTGAACGTGGTCTTCTTCTTGAGGAGCGGGCCTCTGGAGCCTCCACAACATCTTCATCCACAGGGTGTGCGGTAGCAGAGGCCTTGTAAAACTCTTCCAAGGACTGAAGGGCGTCCTTCTAAACACAACAGATGGTGATGGTACCTCCGCATCCTGGCATCTTGACAGTGTTGTAGCCGTGGTGAGTCACGACTATGAACTTGGCCAGGGTCGGGTAGCCAAGGAAGGCGTTGTAGGGCAGGACGATGGAGGCCAAATCGAAGATGACTTCTTCAGTGTGGTAGTTCTCACGAGTACCGAAGGTGACGGAGAGTGTGGTATGTCCCAAGGAAAGGGTTATACCTTCAGTCAATCCTAAGAAGGGCCTTGTGGGCCTCAGGCGCTTGTAAGGCAACTGATCTTTTCGAAGGTCTCCTCAAATAGCACATTGAGACCTGCCCCTCCATCGATGAGTGTCTTTGTGACTGCAACATTATTGATGGTCGGAGTGCACACCACAGGGATGGTTCCTACAGTCTTCGTGGTCTCGGGGTGGTCACTGACATCGAAAGAGATTGGGTACTGGGACCACCTCAAGCGTTGTGAGGCTTCAGGATTCAGGAGGACCGCATTGACTTCACGAGCCAACAGCTTCAAATTTCGGTTGGAGAGGAGCGTCAGGGCTCTGCCGAGGATGCAGGCCAGCCCCCGAGGCTCCTGGTAGCCCCTGGTGTGCTCGTCGGGGAGATTATTGTTGTCGGCGGGGTGCACTTGAACAACGTTATCTTGAGGATTGCCTTGTTGGGGGTTGTGCGAGCCCTGGTCGTTGCCGCGATTGTTGTTGTCGGAGTTGTTTTTTTAAGCCGTTGAAGCCATTGGAATTGTTGAAGCTGTTCTTGTTAGCGATGTTGATGTTATTTCCCCAGCGGTCAGGCGGCCACCGCGAGAGCGGACGTTTCAGTCGGAGAGATTCTTGTTGAGGGTGTCACGTAAATGCTTTATATCCCGACACTCGTTGGTGTTGTAGGATTGGGTCTCATGAAGCTGATAGTAGGGCTTAATCCATTCTTCAGCCTAGTCATCGCCGCGCTCGCGCTTCTGATTAGGCTTGGCGACTGATACGCCCAAAATGCATCACTATTTTATATCGTAATTCACCTCTATTCATTAATATATTTCACATTATGATGCTATTCTTATGTTGTTTTGGCTTGTTTTACACAGTTTGCAACTTTCCGGTGCCGAAACAGCAGACGCGGGATTCAACGGAGAAAAGTGGACATTGAGTTGCTGAAATAGAACATTTCCAAATGCGCTGAAAATTGATGGAGGATATTTTCCAGAAGAATAACGAAGCTTCGCCAAAAAGGAGCCAGAGGGGCGCGCCGAGAGGCCACCCCTGGGGCCACTCCCGGCTCCCCCCTTTTGCCTATATATCCCTCGTCACCTGAAAACCCTAAAAAGAAGAGGAGTTTCCCCGCCGCTCCGTGTAGGAAACCTACAGAGAAGAGAAGACATCTCCGGCGGGCATATTCCACCGAGGAGAACCCCTCCTAGAAGGGGAGATCATCGCCATCGTCATCACCACCGTCACGGGCATTATCGAGATCATCATTAACATCATCCCCAACATCAGCACCATCTCCATCTTCATCCCCTCTCATCTCACAATTGCAACTTGTGTTGTAATCCGTACCATCTATCCTTTCTACTCTACCGGTGTTGATTACTCTTTTGTGGTGAATGCTATTGAGTTTTGTTGGAGAAATATCGTTATTTCCAGATTCTTTATCATATATTTATCACCACTGATCATGATCCCTTTTATGTCTTGTGAGTAGTTACTTTAGTTCTTTAGGACATGGGAGAAGTCTAGTTGTTAGTAGTCATATGATGTTGAAGTAATATGTGTTGTTTGATATGTAAGTTGTGTTGTTATTTTCCTAGTGATGTTGTGTGAGTCGAACACATAACACTTCGCTTTGTTAAGTACCTAGGGGAATGCATTTTGTATAAAGGATGCTTATGGTGGGTTGCCGGAGTGACAGAAACATGAACCCCAGTTTGCACACTTTTGCACAAGGGAATAATGGATCCTTGATCTTATTGCTGTGGTTATGCTTTTGCCTTAATTTATACCTTGTATTTGTGGATGCTTGCAATGTGTTGAATCATAAGAGTGCACCTATCTTAGTCTAGAAGGTGTACTAGCATAGATCCACCCACTCAACACTTATCAATACAAAACATAGTAACGATGCAGAATATGGCAAAAGCACATGACTACCTCTCCCGTGTGTCCTCAAGAACGCTTTATCCTTTATAAGTTCAATTTCCAGGCTTATCCTTTGCTCAAAAGGATTGGGCCACTTGTTGCTCCCCAGTACCTTTTACTTTGCTTGTTTTTACCTTCTCCTTTCTTATACCGAAAACCCCTAAAAAGTTATCTTTTACTGTTTGCAGTTATTCCTTGACCAAAGTCAATAATCAATACCTTCTCCTCCTCGTTGGGTTCGACACTCTTACTTATCTAAAATTCTACAATGGACCCCCTACAGTTGAGGGTCATCAAGTACTGTTTTCTGGCACCGTTGCCGGGTAGCGTAGCGCTATTAGTAAGTGAAGCTGGTAAGGAAAGCTTTATATTGCGTGCTGCTTTTATTTTGTTGTTGCTACTTTTTGTCCTTATGGACACCTCTACCCTTGGTTTGTTGCTTTTGGGAAAGCACCCCACTACTTCGGTGGTTTCTCCCACCCCTACTGAAATTGTGCCTTATAAAATACCAACTAGTATTATCGATTATGTCTTGGCTAATCGTTATGCAGGAGACAGACACCCAGGTGAACCCTTGCTATATTTATCACAACTATGTTCATTATTTAAGCTTGCAGGTATGTCAATGGAGTTTGTCATGAGGAAATTATTTTCCGTATCACTTATAGATAAAGCTTCAGATTTGTATAAGCTCCTCGATAACTCACATTTTCTTAATTGGAAAGAGCTTATGTATCTCTTTTATACAAAGTTTTATCCTCTTCATGAAATTCATCGAGACAGGAACTATATCTATAACTTTTGGTCTCGTGACGGAGAAAGCATTGCTCAAGCTTGGGGGAGATTGAAGTCCCTAATGCTCAAATGTCCTATACATGAGCTCCCCAAAGATATTTTACTTACAAATTTCTATGCCAGGCTTTCTCGTCAGGATAAGGAGATGATGGATGCCTCCTCTAGTGGTGTATTTCAAACAAGAAGCGTTGAAGAGAGATGGGATCTCATTGAAAGGATTCAAAAGAACACTGAAGACTGGGAAATTCAGAAAGCTATTGAACCCATTACAGATTATGAGCACGATTATATTGAGAGCTATGTGAAAACTGATTACTTTAATACCTTTTTCTCTAAGATTGGTCTTGACTCCCAGCTAGTGATTGATTTTTGTAAGAACTTTGCCTCTCACATTGACTCTTCTAAGGAGAAGAAGGATCAGTACCATAAACCCTCCAAAGAATTACCTATTGATATTAATGTTCCTGGCCCTATTTTTCCTGCAGTTGTATATGAAAAACATCCTTTTCCCGCAAGGATGAGGGAGCACTCTTTTGTGACAGGCATAATAAATAAAAGTGAGAGAAGAACTGACGAGCCTGAGGACCAGATCAAGGTCGTTCCTCAAGTTGCGATGGTTAAAGATCTAGTCACTAATGATGTTTTAGATTCTAATATAAATTTTTGTGTTGTTTCCACTAACATTGTTACAGCCAAGAATAAAGGCCCAATTTCAGGTGCACCAGTTGTATCTGTTAAGATAGGAGATCACAATTATTATGGGCTATGTGATTTGGAATCGAATGCTAGCGCCATTCCTTATTCACTCTATCAAGAGATCATGGGTGAGATTTCACCCTGTGAACTTGAAGAGGTTGATGTTACTATTTATCTAGAAAATAAAGAAACTATCTCTCCCATAGGAATTGTGAGAGATGTTGAAGTCCTATGTGGAAAGGTAAAGTATCCTACCGACTTTGTAGTACTTGGTTTAGTGCAAGATATTTTTTGCCCTATTATCTTTGGTAGGCTTTTCCTCGGCACTTGTGGAGCTATAATAGATTGCAGGAAAAGTAAAGTTTCTATTGAATTCAATGGTGAGCCATATGAATTTAATTTTTCTAAGTTCTCTAAGAAGCCTCGTGGTACTGATTTGTCTAGTAATGATAAAATTATTGAAGATATTGCTTCTATTGCTATTACGCCTAACGATCTTTTGCAACAATACATGGAGGACCACGAGAATGATATGCATATGCAGGAAAGAAATGAGTTAGATGAAATATTCTTAAGGCAATCTCCTATCCTAAAGCACTACCTTCCGGTTGAACCTTTAGGAATCCTCACACAACCAAAGTAAGACCCGGTGTTTGATCTCAAACCACTTCCCGATACGCTCAAGTACGCTTATTTAGATGAAAAGAAAATGTATCATGTTATTATCAATGCTAACCTTTCAGGATTTGAAGAAGAGCGATTATTGGAGACACTTCGTAGACACCGTGGTGCCCTTGGCTATACCCTTTATGACCTTAAGGGAATTAGTCCATCAATTTGCCAACATACTATCAATCTCGAGCCCGATGCTAAACCAGTTGTTGATCATCAACGATGGTTGAACCAAAGATGAAGGACGTGGTTAGGACTGAAATTCTCAAGCTTCTAGCCACAGGTATCATCTATCCTATAGCTGATAGTAAGTGGGTAAGTCTGGTTCATTGTGTTCCTAAGAAAGGAGGTATGATTGTTGTTCCTAATGATAAAAATGAACTAATACATCAACGAGTTGTTATTGGATATAGAATGTGTATTGATTACAGGAAGTTGAACAAAGAAACCAGGAAGGAAAATTACCCGCTGCCCATCATTGATCAAATGCTAGAGAGGTTGTCCAAAAACACTCACTTTTTCTATCTTGACGGGTACTCTTGCTTCTCCCAAATTCGTGTCAACATTGCCGATCAAGAGAAGACTACTTTCACATGTCCTTACGGTACTTATGCTTATAGGAGTATGCCTTTTGGTTTATGCAATGCACCTGCTACTTTTCAGAGATGTATGTCTGCTATTTTACATGGTTTCCATGAGGAGATTGTGGAAGTCTTCATGGAAGATTTATCCATATATGGAACTTCCTTTGACCACTGTCTCCACAATCTTAATAAAGTTTTGCAGAGATGGGAGGATACAAATTTAGTACTAAATTGGGAAAAGGGACACTTCATGGTTAACGAAGGGATCGTTCTTGGTCACAAGATTTCCGACAGGGAAATTGAAGCGGACAAGGCGAAGATTGAAGCTATTTAAAGGATGCCCTATCCAAGGGACATCAAAGGTTTTCGTAGTTTTCTCGTTCATGTTGGTTTCTATAGAAGATTTATTAAAGACTTTTCTAAGACCTCTAGACCCCTCACTAATCTTCTCCAGAAGGATGTTCCTTTTGTATTTGATGAAGATTGTAAGGAAGCCTTCGAAGTTCTTAAGAGAGCTTTAATAACCGCTCCTATAGTACAACCACCCGATTGGAAATTTCCCTTTGAAATTATGTGTGATGCTAGTGATTTTGCTGTTGGAGCTGTTTTAGGACAAAGGGTTGATAAGAAGTTGAATGTTATACATTATGTTAGAAAACCCTTGATAGTGCTCAAAAGAATTACGCTACTACTGAGAAGGAATTCTTAGCAGTAGTGTTTGCTTGTGATAAGTTTAGGTAGTACATTGTTGATTCTAAGGTTATTATTCATACTGACCATGCTGCCCTTAAGTATCTTATGGAGAAGAAGGATGCCAAACCAAGGCTCATCCAGTGGGCACTCCTTCTTCAAGAATTTTATTTGCATATTGTTGATAGGAAAGGAGCAGACAATCCGGTGGCGGATAATCTTTCAAGGATGGAAGATATACCGCATGATCCCATTCCAGTCAACGAAATCTTTCCAGAAGAACAACTAGCTGTTGTAAAAGCCCCACAAGAAATACGATGATGGCTCCCTCCTCTCTCCCACCTCTCTCCCACCCCTCTCCACCCACCTCCACCTCTCCATCGACGGCAGATCATGGCTCCCTCTGGTGATCAATGGATAGCCTCCTCCATTGGGACTTCCACCCTGGCTTGGTGGTGGAAGATCAGGTTCGTAGACGCTTTCGTTCTTCGGTTCATTTCTCTGGCGACACTGGAAACAAGGAATTTTTCTTGGTGGCCTCTTTCTCTTCGGCATCTTTTCCTCTCAGCTGCACCTCGGTTGCTTTGGCACTACAATGTTGTATTGGTGGATTGGCCTCGGGTTTTAACGTTTTGCATTTGGGTGATCGGAATTATCGTTTTTCGGTGGCATCCAATAAAATTGGGCATTTCATCTACCAATTGCGAGATAGAATTTGGCCTGATTTCATTTGCCACTTCAACCTATTCTCGGCCAATTGACACAATTTGGTCCATAATTCTACTCTATGGACGGTGGATCGTGAAATGGGAGAGATCTCTGGCAGATCACCTGTTCGAGTACATAAGAATTTGGATTTTTTTAAAGGCTAATGCTCATAATGATTCATCTTCGGCACAAGAATTGGCAAAATTTGGTTTTCGAGTTCATACCACGGCCAGTATTCAAAATCTGTTTGATTCGTCGGAGGAGACACAACCTTCTACTTCGGGCAAGTGTATCAATCAACATTTAATGCCCCAATCGAATCACTTGGATGTTGCCTCTTTGAGCCCGACACGTCCGATCTATTTTGGTACGTTCCCCCCACCGGTTCCTTCCAAATATGTTGGGGGGCGCCTACTTTAGGGGACGAAACTTTAGGCGCGAAGCTTTCCAAGTTTTGAATCGGGACGATCTCGCCCGTATCATTGATCTCAGGCAGGCAGATTACTCAGATAATAATCTCTGCCAGATGCACAATATCTCTATATTGCCTAGTAATGAGGAAATGCTTAATTTCCTAAATCGGTGCTCTCGCTGTGGAGCCCATGATCATGTTGTCTCTATTTGCCAAGCTATATTGTGCACCATATGCCTGCGATTCCAAAGATCGTGCTCTTTCCAAGTTATACCTACAAAGGAGGAATATTGCATCACATGCAATGGAAACTCGCATGTTTCCTTTTTATGTCCAGCTCGTTGGTTTTGCCACAAATGCAACTACCTGGGTCATGATGCTAGAAGCTGTATTAGAAACGGGGCAGCCATGTTTATTTGGCAAGAAAAGAAATCGAGCATCTACTCTGTGCCCAGTTCGGATCCTATGCGGCGGAATCCATGTTTAGCCCTTGGTAAGCGTGAGCACTTGCCATCCAACAGGCTAGTTTGGAGAAGGAAACAGAGCAAGCAATCTGACCAGACCGCACATAATCGCTTGCCCCCTTCGCTTCCTTCTGGTCTTCTCCAGCGCAAGGACTGCCCTGTCCCATCCACCTCCTACGCTTCGCAAGAAAACCCCCCGTGCCGGCGGCGAGTTCATCCACGCCGGCCATGGCGAACTTCCCCGTCATGCCCTTCCAGTTCATCCCGTTGGGCTCGCAGCTGGAGCGGGGTCTTGACGATCGCCTGTAGCGGACCACCATTGTCGTCGATGATCCTCCGCTCAGCCATGAGAGGTATGCTCTTATTACTATCCATCCCGAGGTTGCGGATCATCACAAGAGCATGGTGCTGGAGGAAGTTGTGCGCATTATGAGGGAGGATTTTGAACTGATTATTCCTGATTATTTCGTGTATCCCATTGGAGTGGGGATGGTGGCCTTTGAGGATGTTCTGCTCAGGGATCAATATATTCAGGAGGGCCCTCATCTGTATGATGATAACACCACCTTCTACCTCGTTCCGCATGATGAAGGATGCAATATGAGGCTCTGCCCGTTTCAGTATGTAGCCTGGATTCTGTTTCTGGCTTTTCCAATGGATTATCAGACATAACACTACATCAAGAAGGCGGTCTCCACTTTCGCCAAGATGGACCTATGGCATCGTCCTGGACACAACAAGGAGTGGGTCCTGGTTCGCGTGATTATCAGTGACTTGGCGCTGGTGCCACATAGTCTTGTGGTCAGGAGGAGCAATACTGTACCGAGCCTGGGTCGCTCTTGGACTGTTCCAGTATATATCCTCAATGGCCGTCACACCATCCCTGCTCTTGCTGGTACTGAGGAGCCACCGCCACCAATGAATGCTTCCCCACACCCCTTCCAGCTCCCCTATCTTTTTGCTGCACAACAATGGGCTCTTGATCAACAGCAGTGGCAGCAAGCTCAAGCAGATGCTGCGTGGGAGCAAGCAGCTGCTGAATTTGAGGTGAAACCGCAGAATGATGGCTGGGGTGCTTGGCTAGTGCTACATGAACCTTATCAAGGTCTGAACTTGCGTCAATTTCTGCAATACAACGGTCCCTCGCTAATGGATGGGATCACTCCTGAGAGCAACATATCTGACGATCCCCAGGACGAATGGTCTCAGTACTCGGAGATTTCCTCTGCTGCCAGCGACCTTGTCCATGGCACACGCAACTCTTCACTGCAATTTGTGAGGGAAGGAGGTTCTGATCAGGACATGGATGTGCCGCCTATTCCCCTGTTCCTCGAATGGATTTGGTGCACATACCTGCGGACATATACTAGGCGTATCTTGGCCTCTCAGATGGAGATTGTTGAACCTGTAGTCTGTTTTCCGGTCAACCTAAACCGGATTTTCCACCAGGTCATGTTGGCGGTTGCGCAGGAGACTACCTTCTTTGGTCTACATGCGTCTTTCAGGTTGTTTGCTGCTGATTGCTTCCAGCTCCCCCTGATCATTCCACGTGATGTTTGCACTCTTACTGCTGATGCTGAAGAATTGCCTGCACCTGAACTTATGGACCTGGATACTGTGGTTCCCCTCATTGGTCATGATCTGGCACCTGAGCAGCATGTAGAGCTCGAGATTGCCGCTGACACCACTGCGATTGGGGAGCCTATACGTGATGTTGTGGTGGAACCCGCGGTGACCGTTAGTGCAAGAATTGCCTCTCTGGTCTCGACAGAGGTGGCCACTGTCAACTCTTTCTAGCTCAGACGGAGTGCCCGCTCCAACAAGTATGATGGGTTTAAAATCCCCATGATCACTGACACTGGTAAGATGCCCTCTAAAGTTAAACCTAAACAGGCCCCCTCGATCACCTCATGTTCTAGCACCACTCGTCCGTCTCCAGGTCTGAGGGTGGCTGTGGGCAACGATGATGAACCGCCTCCACCGCACACCCCCATCCGCACCATTCAACTCATCGGGACCAAGGTCTGCGGGATCCCCCTTGATTATCTTAGTGCGGAGAAGCTCAGGCAGAAGCGTGACAAACCGCCACCGCGCGCTTAAGCTCAATGCAGCCCAACAAGACTTGGAATGTTCTCTGTTGGAACATTCATGGGATAAACTCTGCTGAAAAACAGTTAGCTATCAGTAATGCCGTTGAACTCTCTGGTTTCTCGATCATTTGTTTGCAAGAAACTAAGCACGAGTCTTTTGATTTGAACTTTATTAAGCTCTGTTGCCCCCAAAAAGTTTGACCGTTTTAGCTTTGTTCCTTCGGTTGGTAATTCTGGGGGGTTGTGCATGATTTGGATGAGCTCTGTGTTCTTGGGCTCAGTTAAATTCGTTAGCTCTTTCGCTCTCACCATGAACTTCACCTCTACACAATCCGGTGAAACTTGGTCTCTGCTCAATATCTATGGTCCGTGTTCTGGACCTCACAGAGCAGATTTTATCGATTGGTTGTTCGCCCTGGGTATACCAAATGGTGAAGATTGGCTCCTGGTTGGAGATTTTAATCTTTACAGGGCACCTGATAACAGGAATCGTGCTGGCGGAAATGTGAGTGATATGCTTACCTTTAATGACTTTATTCACGCGTAATCGCCAGTCGAGCTTCCCATCAAAGGGCGTTCGTTCTCATGGAGTAATATGCAGCAGGACCCGCTGCTGGTCCAACTCGATTGGCACTTTACCTCCATCAACTGGGCGAGCAAATACCCCAACATAGTTGTGTTGCCGTTAGGTAAACCAGTATCTGATCACTCGTTGTGCTACGTTTGTATCTAAACGAGTATTCCTAAAGCCATAATATTCCGCTTTGAGGATTTTTGGATCTCTGCTCCCGGGTTTTTTGAAACAGTTGAGCGGGTATGGACATGTCGTCACTTTGCCGCAAATTCGTCTTCTCTGTTATGAAAGAAAATGAAATGCCTCAGATATGAACTGAAGAAATGGAGTAAAGGAATATCACATCTTGCCACGCTGGTCTCTAACTCCAACCAAGTGCTTGTTGACCTTGATCTGTTGGAGGACCGTCGTCCGCTTTCTATCCCTGAACGCAATTTTTGTCTGATCCTCAAGAATCATCTCATCATCCTATTGGATAGGAGGAAAACTTACTGGAATAAACGCTGCACTGTCAGATACTTCAAGTTTGGTGATGGCAATACCAAATTCTTTCATCGCGTTGCTACGGAGAGGTACCGTAGAAATTCCATCGCCACTTTAACCAACCCAAATGGATCGGTGGTCTCTGACCACGTGGGTAAGGAAGCGTTGCTCTACCAAACCTACAAAAACAGGTTAGGCACGTCCAATACTGTGGACATTGTGCTGGATTTTCATAGGCTCATCAAACGGATGGAGGGGCTTGATGCGTTGTCAGTTCCGTTTTCCCATGCAGAGATTGATGAGGTCGTCAGACGTATGCCTGCTGATAGAGCGCCGGGACCTGATGGGTTCAGTGGTGGCTTCCTGAAATCGTGCTGGCACATTATAAAGCATGACTTTTATAAACTCTGCGACGATTTTCACGCTGGGGTGATTGATTTAGAAAGCCTCAACACTGGGTTTATCACCCTGATCCCCAAAATCCAGTCACCTGAAACTGCGAATGATTATCGTCCTATCACCCTGTTGTCTGAAAATTATCACTAAACTGCTGGCAGACCGGTTGCAGGGATTCATTATGGGGCTGGTTAACTCCAACCAGTACGGGTTCTTGAAAGGAAGATCTATACAGGACTGTCTAGGCTAGGCATTTGAATTTCTGCATCAATGGAAGGCATCTGGTAAACCCATTGTCGTACTGAAACTTGATTTCGCAAAAGATTTCGACACGATCGAGCACAAACCGATGATTGAGATCATGAGATGTATGGGTTTCTGCTTTAGATGGTTGGGGTGGATGGAGGCCATCTTCTCCTCTGGCAAATCGTCCATCTTGCTCAACGGGACGCTGGGGCGTCAGTTCAAATGCTGTCGTGGTGTACGCCAGGGGGACCCATTATCGCCGCTCTTGTTCGTCCTTGCGGCTGATCTGTTACAGGCGGCGATCAATGACCAAATGCGGTCGGGTGATTTGGTGCCTCCAATCGCCGCTCCAGGGGACTACCCTGTAATCCAATATGCGGACGATACCATCCTTGTGTTACCGACAGACCAAGAGCAGATCCTGAAGATCAAAGGTACGTTGCAGGACTACGCGACTACTATGGGGCTAAGAATTAATTTCCCTAAATCCACATTAGTGCCTATAAACGTGACCGCTGATACCACTGCCACTCTGGCTGGCTTGCTTGGTTGCACCGTGGGGAGTATGCCGTTCACGTAACTGGGGCTACCCATGGGCACCACCAAACCCACGGTTCATGATTTCATGCCCATGATCGCGTCTGTGGAAAGGAGACTATCTACGGATGCTTCCTTGCTTAACTACGGGTCTAAGCTTACCCTTGTGAACTCCGTGATCACGTCCCTGACAATCTATGCTATGTGCTCCATTCGGCTCCCGCCGAAACTGATCGACCACCTGGACAAACTTCGTCGCCGATGCCTGTGGGCTAAATCAGATGACCCGACTATTAAACCCTGCTCGCTTGTTGCGTGAGAGCTAGTCCGTCGGCCTAAATCCAAAGGTGGGCTTGGTATCATTGATCTAAAATGACAGAACTAGGCGCTCCTACTCAAGCAACTACACAAGTTCTATAACAAAGCCGATGTGCCTTGGGTTCAACTGGTCTGGTTTACGCACTACTCTAGGGGAGTCCCTCATGCTGTTGGACCCTGTGGCTGCTTCTGGTGGAAGGACCTCATTCAGCTTGCGCCCATCTATAGAGCAATCACGACTGTGCAGATTAGGGATGGTAGTACTGTGCTCTTCTGTAAAGATCTCTGGTTATCCAACACCCTAGACGAGGATTTCCCGCGCTTGTTATCATTTGCAAAGGATGAGGATGTCTCTGTCCAGAGCTTGCTGACTGCAGCCTCGATAGGGGCTAGCTTCCACCTACCCATTTTGATGCAAGAAATGGATGAGCTGAGGAGTTTGCAACAGCCTGCTGAAAATGTGGTGATGGTGGCAGGCTCCAAGGACGTCTGGGACACTATCTGGCAGGGTGGAAGATTTACCTCTAGCAACTACTACTTATACTGCTTTCGGGATGAAGAGGCTGACATTGCCTTCAAATGGATTTGGCGATCGAGCTGCACCAACAAGTGGAAAGTGTTCTCCTGGTTACTGCTAGCGGACAGGCTTAATACACGCAACATGCTCAGAAGAAGAGGGATGACACTGCAAGACAACAACTATGGCTGCATCTTCTGTGCTAACCCCCCTGAGGAAACAGTGGAACACCTCTTCTTCACATGCCCTTTCAGTCAGCAGTGTTGGAGTAGAGTGGACATGAGTTGGCCCTTGTTTGGCGACAGACTTGGAATCATTCATGATGGGAAGAGATCTTGGAGCAGGCCCATGTTCATGGAGGTCTTTATGGTTGGGGCCTAGAGTCTGTGGAAGGAAAGGAACAACAAGCACTTTAGAGGGGTAGAACCATCAGTGGACTCCTGGCTGCAAAGATTCAAGTCTGATTTTGACCTTCTTAGGCTTAGGAATAAGGAAGGCCTAGGGCCTTTCATAACTGATTTTGTACTCTCTCTCTCTCTAACTCTTTTTTTAAGCTTTCTGACTACACCCTAGAGTTTAGTCTTTTTCTTCCTGACCCCCCTCCCTCCCCCCTCCCCAACATGTAATTCCACCCCCTCCCCCTTGTATTGTCTCACTGTTGGTGATCTAATTCAAAGGCAGTAGGGGGTGCCCCTACTGTCATAAAAGCTTAAAAAAAGCTGTTGTAAAAGTACAATCTCTCTCCGATCCTTGGTTTGCAGATTATGCTAATTTTATCGTTGCAAAGTTTTTGCCTCCAGGTTTAACATTTCAGCAAAGGAAGAAGTTCTTCCACGATTTTAGGCATTACTTTTTGGACGACCCACATCTTTTCAAGGATGGTCCGGACGGGATCGTGAGAAGATGCATATCGGAACACGAGCAGAGGGACATTCTTAGACAATGTCATGATAGTCCCTATCGAGGACATCATGTCGGTGAGAGGACCGCACATAAGGTTCTACAATCAGGTTTTTATTGGCCTACTCTCTTCAAGGATGCTAGAAATTATGTTTTATCTTGTGATAAGTGGCAGAGTGTTGGTAATATTAGTAGGAGAAATGAGATGCCTATGAATTACTCTCTAGTGATTGAGCCTTTTGATTGTTGGGGTTTTGATTTTATAGGTCCTTTTCCACCTTCACACAAGTACACTCACATTTTAGTAGCTGTTGATTATGTAACCAAGTGGGTTGAAGAAATCCCCACTGAGAATGCTGATCACAAGACATCTTTGAAAATGCTCAAGGATGTAATCTTTCCTAGGTTTGGTGTACCAAGGTACCTCATGACTGATGGAGGATCACACTTCACACATGGATCTTTTAGAAAAGCTTTAGCCAAGTACGATGTCAATCATAGAATTGCTTCACCGTACCATCCTCAAACTAGTGGGAAAGTTGAGCTCACCAATAGAAAGTTCAAGTTGATCTTGCAAAAGACAGTTAACAGTTCTAGAAAGGACTGGTCAAAGAAGTTAGAAGATGCTTTGTGGGCGTATAGAACTGCTTACAAAAAACCCATGGGCATGTCTCCCTATAAGATGGTCTATGGCAAGGCTTGCCATTTGCCATTAGAGTTAGAACACAAAGCTTTATGGGTTGTTAGAGAGCTTAATGCTGACCCACAATTAGCTGGCGAAAAGCGCCTCATGAACTTGAATTCCCTAGATGAGTGGAGAAGTGAAGCTTACGAGAGTGCTAAAATGTTCAAGGAAAAGTTAAAGAAGTGGCATGATAGAAGGATTATGAAACGTGAATTTAATGTCGGTGATAAAGTCTTGTTGTTTAGCTCCCGTTTAAGGTTTTCTCCAGGTAAACTACTTTCCATATGGGAAGGACCATTTCATATCGAAGAAGTCTACTTCTCCGGCGCAATCAAGATTAACAATTTTCAAGACACCAAACCTCAAGTTGTGAATGGGCAAAGACTCAAGCATTACATGGTAGGAGACCCTGTCAATGTTGATGTGAAATTGATACACACAACAACTCATGAAGAATATGTTGCATCCCTGTTTCAGACACCAGCAGAAGAAGAATAATAAAAGGTATGTATTACGGTAAGGAAACATCGCGAACATCAATAAAAGTTCCATATTACGGGTTTTTGCAAAGTTAGGAAAATTCGAAGCCTGAGTGGAGCAGGAGAGGAGCTCCAGGGGGTCCAGGCGCCCCGCTGGTGCGGCCTACCTCCTGGACGCGTCGGGAGGTCGCCTGGGCACCCCGGAGTCCGTCTTTGACCCCACTTTGGCTTGTTACTTTCCTTCTGGTGCAAAAAATTTTGCTATATATTTTCCCGGATCGTCCCGGCACCATATCTCGCGATTTCGTGTGTTTTCTTTTTGAGTTGTTTCTGCCAGGAAATCTTTCATCTAGACCTAGGTGCCATGGCTTCCCCAAGTTCCCCCAAGGAAAAGTTCGTCGTCAACATCATCAACCCTTACCTAGCTGAGGTGAAGAAGAACCCTCAAAGCGTTCGGGTGGAGGATGGAATCCTCCACCAAGAAGATCTTAAGGGACCTGTAAAGGGGGGAGCATCGAGGATAGGCTGGAAGAAGTGGAGCAAGAAGTCTTCAAGTACAAGAAGATGGTCGAGCGTGGTGTTGAAGCCAACTTCGATATCAACAACAATCTGAAGGCACACTACAAGAAGGAGATTAAGGAGATGTGGTCAAGCGTGACCGAACTAGAAGAAAAATAGATTGAGCTCCAAGGGCATATTTATGATCTTCAGAACCTTAACTGTGAGTATGAACTAAAGTTTCTGCGCATGGGTTTGGGTGCTGAGTGCAAGATCCCAGAGACTGACATCTCATATGAGAATGGAGAACCCCTTCCATGGAAGTGCTTCACAAAGGACTATGTGATCAACATGAACAGGAATGAGGAGTGAAATCTCCTTGGGTAATGGCATCCCCTTAGCTAGTTCCAAGCTTGGGGGAATGCGCGGTATCTTTATATTTATCTTTGTCTTTTAGAGTCAAGTAGAGTCGTATCATGTCTAGGGAAGTTATCTTATGAAATAGGTGTTTGCATTGAGGTCTATCACTCCTTTGTGGAGAGTCTTGTATCCGTGAGTGTGGAGTCATCTATGATGGAATATTAATGAGAAGTCTATTGGTTCCCTCGCTGCACTCGGTATTCTCTTCACGCAATCAACTTTATATGATGATTCTTATGGGGAGTATTGAGTTTATATCAGGTATGGCTTTGAAAACTTTATTTAAATCTTGGCAAACATAGCTTTGGTCATAACAACAAGCATGATTTTCTCAAAGTAGCGACATAGCCAAAACCTTTATGTTATTATGCTTGAGTGTTATGTTGACAAGGAAGGCAACTTGATGTGTTATGCTTACCTTAATTTTTATGCTTTATATGCTTTGCATCTAAGTCATCATCAATTGTATGTTCTCTCAAAGCCTTTGCTAGCCAAACTCTGTACTAAGCAGATTTCTTCCTGTGCATCCATACCCTGAAAGCAATATCTTCCATATGAGTCCACCATACCTTCCTATTCGTGGAATTTCCCTACCACTCCTAAAAGTATAGAATTCATGTGTTATCCTTAAATGTTCAAAATCTTCTGTTTTGTGCCTCTGGTTTATGATAGAGGCGAAGGTGTCCCGATGTTTCGATGAGATGGTGGAGATCGATTATGGTGGAGGCGACTTTCACGATCCGACTACGAACGTGCGAAGACGTTGCGCCTTAGCGATCGCTAAACCAACTCCGAGAGGTTATTGATCCCGCGGATGCACGATCAACCTGACCACGAAGGTCTAATTCCTGCAAGCAATCGAAGAACAAGCAAGAACTAAGAATTGCAATCTGGATATTGCGAATATAAGATGAAAGATTAACAGAAGTTGGGGTTCCAATGCGGTCTTGGCCTGGTCGGACGACACAAACGAAGAACTCGAAGTTGCGGCTATGGCTAACTTAAATCTAATTAAAACCCAAGTCTAAACGACGCCCTAAGGGCTGTATATATGGGGGAACAGAGGGGATTTTCGTGACCCCTTGGAGGTGGGGTCCGAAAACAACCCTAACTCGGTTTCCCCACACATACGGACTCTAAAAAACAGCCTATAATGTGGTATTTCGAAATTACATGGGCCCAGCCCAATATTAAGGTGACGCAGCACCTATAATTGCTCTTGGACGAAAATAATGAAGTGGCATCTCGTGTATTTCGTCCAAGCCTTCATGCATGCCTTATGGTGGCTTCAAAGTGCGAAAATCCCCACTGGAAGCTCCATTGTTCTTCCCCGCGCGCGCACCTTCTTCTCCATGCTTGATCCCGCTCCAATGACCGTCCTTCTTGTCCATGCTAGGTCCTTCATTCATAAGAAAAACAAAAGTATCTAATTTAGGCAGCATCATTTGTTCATGAACATTAGAAGGATTCGCAAGAAAAGAAAGTACCTGATAATTTAGTTGACGTGCACGTGCTCTAGTAACTGGTCCAGTATGTGTAGTTGGTGAAGATGTGGGTGTAACATTAGTAGAGATGTCCTCATCATCCTCCCCTTCTTGAATTGAAGTCGTCCTCGACGGAAGCTCATTATCTTGTCCCAAATAAGGTTTCAAATCTAAAATGTTAAATGTGGGACTAACCCCAAAATCTGCAGGTAGCTCAAGTTTATATGCATTATCATTAATTTTCTGTATAACCTTAAAGGGACCATAAGCTCGTGGCATTAACTTAGACTTGCGCAAATCAGGAAACCTATCTTTACGTAGATGTAACCAAACAAGATCTCCTGGTTCAAACACAACATGCTTTCTACCCTTATCACCAGTAATCTTGTATCTAGCATTCATTTTCTCAATGTTTTCTTTAGTTAACTCATGCATTTTTAATATCAATTCAGCACGTTGCTTAGCATCAAAATTAACCTTCTCCGAAGATGGAAGAGGAAGCAAATCAATAGGTGCACGAGGTAGAAAACCATAAACAATCTCAAAAGGGCACATTTTAGTGGTAGAATGAAATGAACGATTATAAGCAAATTCAATATGAGGTAAACATTCTTCCCACATTTTTAAGTTACTCTTTAAAACAGCCCTAAGCATAGTAGACAAAGTCCTATTGACTACTTCAGTTTGTCCATCAGTTTGGGGATGACATGTAGTACTAAAAAGTAGTTTAGTCCCCAACTTAGCCCATAAGCATCTCCAAAAATGGCTAAGAAACTTAGTATCACGATCCGAGACAATAGTATTGGGCACACCATGTAAGCGAATAATCTCTCGAAAGAATAAATCAGCAACATTAGCAGCATCATCGCTTTTATGACATGGTATAAAATGTGCCATCTTAGAAAATCTATCCACGACAACAAATATGCTATCCCTCCCGTTCTTTGTTCGAGGCAAGCCTAAAACAAAGTCCATGGATATGTCCTCCCACGGAACACTAGGTATAGGTAAAGGCATGTATAAACCATGAGGATTGAGTCGTGACTTAGCTTTTTGACATGTAGTGCAGCGAGCAACAAAACGCTCAACATCCCGTCTCATCTTTGGCCAAAAGAAATGTGTAGCAAGTACGTCCTCTGTCTACTTCACGCCAAAGTGTCCCGTTAATCCTCCTCCATGCGCCTCCTGTAGCAACAAAAGACGAATAGAGCTAGCTGGAATGCATAGCTTGTTAGAACGGAACACAAACCCATCATTAAGCACAAACTTGTTCCATGTTCTACCCTCTCTACAATTCTGCAAAACATCTTTAAATTCCGCATCATGTACATATTGATCTTTGATTGTCTCCAAACCGAATATCTTGAAGTCAAGTTGTGAAAGCATAGTATAACGACGAGACAAAGCATCAGCAATAATATTATCTTTCCCCTTCTTGTGTTTAATGACATAAGGGAAAGTCTCAATAAATTCAACCCACTTAGCATGTCTACGATTAAGTTTTGCTTGACTTCTTATGTGTTTCAAAGATTCATGATCAGAATGTATAACAAATTCTTTGGGCCATAAATAATGTTGCCAAGTTTCTAATGTCCGAACAAGAGCATATAATTCCTTATCATAAGTAGAATAGTTCAGACTAGGCCCACTCAATTTTTCAGAAAAGTAAGCAACAGGTTTAGCATCTTGCAATAACACACCTCCCAAACCAATACCACTAGCATCGCATTCAAGCTCAAAAGTCTTACTAAAATTAGGAAGTTGGAGCAAAGGAGCATGTGTTAACTTATCTTTCAAGACCGTGAAGGCTTCTTCCTGTGCGGAACCCCAAGTAAAAGGCACATCCTTGCGTGTAAGCTCATTGAGAGGTGCAGCAATGGTGCTGAAATCTCTCACAAAACGCCTATAGAATCCAGCGAGGCCAAGAAAACTCCTCACTTGTGTGACCGTTTTGGGCTGCGGCCAACTCTCAATCGCCTCGATCTTGGCTTTATCAACTTCAATTCCCTGCGGAGTAACAACATAGCCAAGAAACGATACTCGGTCGGTGCAAAAGGTGCACTTCCCAAGGTTACCAAACAAACGTGCATTACGTAGAGCAATAAAAACAGCACGTAAATGATCCAAATGTTCCTCCAAAGATTTGCTATAAATCAGTATATCATCAAAATAGACTACCACAAATCGTCCAATGAAAGCACGTAAAACCTCGTTCATTAATCTCATGAAAGTGCTAGGTGCATTAGTTAACCCAAAAGGCATGACTAACCACTCATATAATCCAAACTTAGTTTTAAATGCCGTTTTCCATTCATCTCCTAATTTCATGCGAATTTGATGGTATCCACTACGCAAATCAACTTTGGAAAACATGGTAGAGCCACTTAATTCATCAAGCATATCATCTAGCCTAGGAATAGGATGACGATAACGAATAGTAATATTATTAATTGCTCGACAATCAACACACATACGCCATGTTCCATCCTTTTTAGGCACTAATATAACAGGAACAGCACAAGGACTAAGGGATTCATATATGTAACCTTTGTCGAGTAGCTCTTGTACTTGACGCTGAATCTCCTTCGTCTCCTCCGGATTGGTACGGTATGGCGCACGGTTGGGCAGCGAAGCACCGGGAATTAAGTCAATCTGATGCTCAATCCCTCGAATAGGTGGTAATCCCGGTGGTACGTCTTGTGGAAAGACGTCAATAAACTCCTGCAAAAGGTCAGTGACAACAGGAGGCAAAGAAGGAGGCAATTCCTCAAATGAAAACAAAGCTTCTTTGCACACAAAAGCATAGCACACATATTGACTAACATCCAAATCTGAAATATCAACCTTAGTAGCAAGCAAAGTTGGACTAGTCAATTTAATTTCATTAGAAACAGCAGAAGAAGATTTGCTAGTAGTCTTATGTTGTTGCTCAAATTCTTTAGCTGCTATCTCATTTTCACTCTTATTTTTCTCCTGTTTAGCTTTACTAGCTCTAGCAAGATCATCTTTCACAATTTGTTCAGGAGACATAGGAAGTAAAGCAATATTTTTATCCTGATGAACCAGAGTAAACTGATTTGTCCTACCATGGTGTACAACATTCCTATCAAATTGCCATGGTCTACCAAGTAAAAGAGAGCATGCTTGCATGGGTACCACATCACAATCAACATAATCAGCATATGCAGCAATGCTAAAGTGCACACGAACAGAACGCGTTACCTTAATCTTACCACTATTGTTAAACCACTGAATATAGTACGGATGGGGGTGTGGTCTTGTGGTGAGAGATAGCTTCTCCACCAACTCCATGCTAGCCAAGTTGTTGCAACTCCCTCCGTCAATGATGATGCGGACCGAACGTTCTTTCACCACTCCCTTTGTGTGGAACAAATTATGCCTCTGGTTTTGCTCGGCCTTCGTTACCTGCACACTTAACACACGTTGAGCAACCAAACTAGCATATTTATCTGCATCATCAGGAGCCATATACTCTATATGATAGAGGCGAAGGTGTCCCGATGTTTCGATGAGATGATGGAGATCGATTTTGGTGGAGTAGACTTTCACGACCCGACTACGAACGTGCGAAGACGTTGCGCCTTAGCAATCGCTAAACCAACTCCGAGAGGTTATTGATCCCGCGGATGCACGATCAACCTGACCACGAAGGTCAATTCCTGCAAGCAATCGAAGAACAAGCAAGAACTAAGAATTGCAATCTGGATATTGCGAATATAAGATGAAAGATTAACAGAAGTTGGGGTTCCAATGCGGTCTTGGCCTGGTCGGACGACACAAACGAAGAACTCGAAGTCGCGGCTATGGCTAACTTAAATCTAATTAAAACCCAAGTCTAAACGACGCCCTAAGGGCTGTATATATGGGGGAACAGAGGGGATTTTCGTGACCCCTTGGAGGTGGGGTCCGAAAACAACCCTAACTCGGTTTCCCCACACATACGGACTCTAAAAACAGCCTATAAGGTGGTATTTCGAAATTACATGGGCCCAGCCCAATATTAAGGTGACGCAGCACCTATAATTGCCCTTGGACGAAAATAATGAAGTGGCATCTCGCGTATTTCGTCCTAGACTTCATGCGCGCCTTATGGTGGCTTCAAAGTGCGATAATCACCACTGGAAGCTCCGCTGTCCTTTCCCGCACGCGCACCTTCTTCTCCATGCTTGATCCCGCTCCAATGACCATCCTTCTTGTCCATGCTAGGTCCTTCATTCATAAGCAAAACAAAAGTATCTAATTTAGGCAGCATCATATGTTCATGAACAATAGAAGGATTCGCAAGAAACGAAAGTACCTGATAATTTAGTTGACGTGCACGAGCTCTAGTAACTGGTCCAATATGTGTAGTTGGTGAGGATATGGGTGTAACATTAGTAGGGATGTCCTCATCACTATATCATGAGCATCATCATGGGCACCCTGTTCCTCATGAGCAATGAGAACTAAAGTCTCCTCATCATAGTCACTCGCTGACTCATACCCACCATCCGCCGTAATAGTCATCACACGCTTGGAGGGACAGTCTTTTGCGAAGTGACCTCCACCTTGGCACCTGCGACATTTAATATCACGATCTCGTGTTTGCCCTGTGGAAGCCATGGATGAAGAAGAACTCGCCGCTGGACCACTTTGTGCACCCTTGAATGGTGGCGCTGGCTGTTTTGGTGGCTCCCTGTAAGAATGAGCGGCTGAAGTAGATGGTGGTGCAGCAGGACGTGTGGATGTAGAAGCTCCACGCAATGTCCATGATGTATTTCGTCCTGCAGAAAAGTTAGGTCTCGTAGCGGCCTGTCGATCCTGCACTTCACGTTCAGCTTTACAAGCAAGATGAAACAAACGAGTGATAGTAGCAAAGTCCTTGTATTCGAGAATAGTTTGTATCTCCCTGTTTAAACCACCCATAAAACGTGCAAGCATAGCTTCATTATCCTCTACTAGGCCACATCTAATCAATCCAGTTTGTAATTCTTGATAATATTCCTCTACAGAATTTTTTCCTTGTCTCAAACGCTGTAATTTTTGTAACAATTCACGTTGATAATAAGGAGGAACCCAACGAGTACGCATAGCATCTTTTAAAGCAGCCCAAGTAGTTGGAATATTATTAGCATGCAATCTACAATGTTCAGACCACCAAATAGATGCAAATCCCATGAATTCACAAACAGCAGCAGTAACACGTCTATTCTCAGGATATTGTAAACATGTAAAGCGTTGTTCAGTTTCTAACTCCCAAGTAAGATAAGCATCAGGAATATATCTACCCTCAAACGGCTTAAGATTCAATTTCAGTTTAGGCACATGTTCATCATCGCGTACCTGAGGGGGTGGTTGGTGTCGACCGTGGCGAATGTTGAGACGTGGACGTCCAGCTGGCTGTTCATAGGCCGCTTCCTGTTCCACCTCCACCTCGTAATCACCCTCGTAGTTGTCGTCCTCGCCGACGTCAGAAGCAGCAGCAGCAGGTACTGCAGCAGGAGGAGCACCAATACCAGCAGCTTGTCCTCTCGGAAACAGAATCCGTCGTGCACGTGGTAGTGGCGGTGGCTGTGGCTGTGCTGGAGCGGCAGCAGGCTGTGTAGGTAGGCGTGCGATCAACTCAGTAAACTTTGCGTCGAGCTTGGTGTCGATCATCTTTTCCACGCCATCAATTGCCTCTGTAAATCTGGTCTCGATGTCATTCACCTGTTCAGACATCATTTGTGCAAATTTATCATGTAGCTCCTTGTTTGTCATGTTCTCCCAATCGGGTGCATCCCGCGCCACTTCATCATGTGATCCTGGCATGGTTAGCAGAAATAGAAAACACACAGGAATATGATCCTACTTCTACTAATGGGATGTGGGATGGTGAAAAGCACAAATCCGTCAAGCTTTTCTTTCGTTCTTACCGATTCTTACCTAGCAGCAGGTGGTGATGTACAACCAACGGGTCAAAACTCTCAGAGATGTGGTAGAGCGATGGCCAGGAGGTGTCAAAACGCACGATGTAGAATATATGTGGAGCTGTAGGAAGGCTGACAAGTATGGTAGGAAAAACTCAACAGTAATCAAAACAGAGATGCAAAGCTGAATAAACACTCAACGTCGGTACTGTGCTGATCCTAGGCTAGACCGTACTAGAGACGCGAGCCTAAAACACCAACGAAAGCACGGCGCGGCACGTAAACAACTGAGAAGCACACTCTGAAAAAAAAAATTCTCTCTTTTTTTTTTGCTCTTTTTTTTTTGCGATGCGGGACTGCGGTGGCTGAAAAAGTGTGAAAAAAATCACTATGGTGGCGAACGTCTCAAAATGAGTTTCTGGACGTAAGGAACGTATGGGCACGAAATTTTTTTTGCTCTTTTTTTTTTTTTTTTTTTGCTAATCACCCCCCTTCTCTGTACGGAAAAAGTTTGATGAAATCCGATTCTAACAACTGAAAACTAATTTGGCTACAGAGAGATCAGGAACCGTACTGATGGTGGAACTCAATTCGGACTCGTGAGACGTGGTGGTGTATATGGACTCTGCTTGGCGGAACGTGGTGGTGTATCTGGACTCGGATTAGCGGAACGTGGTAGGATGACTACTTGTGCGGCGGCGACGTGGCAAACTGTGATCAGAACTCGAAACTCTAAGGGAACTAGACGCTAAGATCAGCAACTTGACACAACGATGCAACCGTAAATTCAACAAAGCAAGTACTGAAAAGAAAACTAGACAAAGGCTAGGACTGTCTTGGGACGTGATGATCTAACCCTAATTTTTTTTGTTGGCTTTTTCGTGTACTGTAGGTATGAAGAACAGAACCAATCTAGACTATGAAAACTGGTAAATCTCACCGAGCAACCTGGAAATCTGATACCACTTGATAGAGGCGAAGGTGTCCCGATGTTTCGATGAGATGGTGGAGATTGATTATGGTGGAGGCGACTTTCACGATCCGACTACGAACGTGCGAAGACGTTGCGCCTTAGCGATCGCTAAACCAACTCCGAGAGGTTATTGATCCCGCGGATGCACGATCAACCTGACCACGAAGGTCTAATTCCTGCAAGCAATCGAAGAACAAGCAAGAACTAAGAATTGCAATCTGGATATTGCGAATATAAGATGAAAGATTAACAGAAGTTGGGGTTCCAATGCGGTCTTGGCCTGGTCGGACGACACAAACGAAGAACTCGAAGTTGCGGCTATGGCTAACTTATATCTAATTAAAACCCAAGTCTAAACGACGCCCTAAGGGCTGTATATATGGGGGAACAGAGGGGATTTTCGTGACCCCTTGGAGGTGGGGTCCGAAAACAACCCTAACTCGGTTTCCCCACACGTACGGACTCTAAAAAACAGCCTATAATGTGGTATTTCGAAATTACATGGGCCCAGCCCAATATTAAGGTGACGCAGCACCTATAATTGCTCTTGGACGAAAATAATGAAGTGGCATCTCGTGTATTTCGTCCAAGCCTTCATGCATGCCTTATGGTGGCTTCAAAGTGCGAAAATCCCCACTGGAAGCTCCATTGTTCTTCCCCGCGCGCGCACCTTCTTCTCCATGCTTGATCCCGCTCCAATGACCGTCCTTCTTGTCCATGCTAGGTCCTTCATTCATAAGCAAAACAAAAGTATCTAATTTAGGCAGCATCATTTGTTCATGAACATTAGAAGGATTCGCAAGAAAAGAAAGTACCTGATAATTTAGTTGACGTGCACGTGCTCTAGTAACTGGTCCAGTATGTGATAGAGGCGAAGGTGTCCCGATGTTTCGATGAGATGGTGGAGATCGATTATGGTGGAGACGACTTTCACGACCCGACTACGAACGTGCGAAGACGTTGCGCCTTAGCGATCGCTAAACCAACTCCGAGAGGTTATTGATCCCGCGGATGCACGATCAACCTGACCACGAAGGCCTAATTCCTGCAAGTAATCGAAGAACAAGCAAGAACTAAGAATTGCAATCTGGATATTGCGAATATAAGATGAATGATTACGAAAGTTGGGGTTCCAATGAGGTCTTGGCCTGGTCGGATGACACAAACTAAGAGCTCGAAGTTGCGGCTATGGCTAACTTATATCTAATTAAAACCCAAGTCTAAACGACGCCCTAAGGGCTGTATATATGGGGGAACAGAGGGGATTTTCGTGACCCCTTGGAGGTGGGGTCCGAAAACAACCCTAACTCGGTTTCCCCACACATACGGACTCTAAAAACAGCCTATAATGTGGTATTTCGAAATTACATGGGCCCAGCCCAATATTAAGGTGACGCAGCACCTATAATTGCTCTTGGACGAAAATAATGAAGTGGCATCTCGTGTATTCCGTCCAAGCCTTCATGCATGCCTTATGGTGGCTTCAACGTGCGAAAATCGCCACTGGAAGCTCCACTGTACTTTCCCCTGCGCGCACCTTCTTCTCCATTCTTGATCCCGCTCCAATGACCATCCTTCTTGTCCATGCTAGGTCCTTCATTCATAAGCAAAACAAAAGTATCTAATTTAGGCAGCATCATATGTTCATGAACAATAGAAGGATTCGCAAGAAACGAAAGTACCTGATAATTTAGTTGACGTGCACGTGCTCTAGTAACTGGTCCAGTATGTGTAGTTGGTGAAGATGTGGGTGTAACATTAGCAGAGATGTCCTCATCATCCTCCCCTTCTTGAATTGAAGTCGTCCTCGACGGAAGCTCATTATCTTCTCCCAAATAAGGTTTCAAATCTGCAATGTTAAATGTGGGACTAACCCCAAAATCTGCAGGTAGCTCAAGTTTATATGCATTATCATTAATTTTCTGTAAAACCTTAAAGGGACCATCAGCTCGTGGCATTAACTTAGACTTGCGGAAATCAGGAAACCTATCTTTACGTAGATGTAACCAAACAAGATCTCCTGGTTCAAACACAACATGCTTTCTACCCTTATCACCAGCAATCTTGTATCTAGCATTCATTTTCTCAATGTTTTCTTTAGTTAACTCATGCATTTTTAATATCAATTCAGCACGTTGCTTAGCATCAAAATTAACCTTCTCCGAAGATGGAAGAGGAAGCAAATCAATAGGTGCACGAGGTAGAAAACCATAAACAATCTCAAAAGGGCACATTTTAGTGGTAGAATGAAATGAACGATTATAAGCAAATTCAATATGAGGTAAACATTCTTCCCACATTTTTAAGTTACTCTTTAAAACAGCCCTAAGCATAGTAGACAAAGTCCTATTGACTACTTCAGTTTGTCCATCAGTTTGGGGATGACATGTAGTACTAAAAAGTAGTTTAGTCCCCAACTTAGCCCATAAGCATCTCCAAAAATGGCTAAGAAACTTAGTATCACGATCCGAGACAATAGTATTGGGCACACCATGTAAGCGAATAATCTCTCGAAAGAATAAATCAGCAACATTAGCAGCATCATCGCTTTTATGACATGGTATAAAATGTGCCATCTTAGAAAATCTATCCACGACAACAAATATGCTATCCCTCCCGTTCTTTGTTCGAGGCAAGCCTAAAACAAAGTCCATGGATATGTCCTCCCACGGAACACTAGGTACAGGTAAAGGCATGTATAAACCATGAGGATTGAGTCGTGACTTAGCTTTTTGACATGTAGTGCAGCGAGCAACAAAACGCTCAACATCCCGTCTCATCTTTGGCCAAAAGAAATGTGTAGCAAGTACGTCCTCCGTCTTCTTCACGCCAAAGTGTCCCATTAATCCTCCTCCATGCGCCTCCTGTAGCAACAAAAGACGAATAGAGCTAGCTGGAATGCATAGCTTGTTAGAACGGAACACAAACCCATCATTAAGCACAAACTTGTTCCATGTTCTACCCTCTCTACAATTCTGCAAAACATCTTTAAATTCCGCATCATGTACATATTGATCTTTGATTGTCTCCAAACCGAATATCTTGAAGTCAAGTTGTGAAAGCATAGTATAACGACGAGACAAAGCATCAGCAATAATATTATCTTTCCCCTTCTTGTGTTTAATGACATAAGGGAAAGTCTCAATAAATTCAACCCACTTAGCATGTCTACGATTAAGTTTTGCTTGACTTCTTATGTGTTTCAAAGATTCATGATCAGAATGTATAACAAATTCTTTGGGCCATAAATAATGTTGCCAAGTTTCTAATGTCCGAACAAGAGCATATAATTCCTTATCATAAGTAGAATAGTTCAGACTAGGCCCACTCAATTTTTCAGAAAAGTAAGCAACAGGTTTAGCATCTTGCAATAACACACCTCCCAAACCAATACCACTAGCATCGCATTCAAGCTCAAAAGTCTTACTAAAATCAGGAAGTTGGAGCAAAGGAGCATGTGTTAACTTATCTTTCAAGACCGTGAAAGCTTCTTCCTGTGCGGTACCCCAAGTAAAAGGCACATCCTTGCGTGTAAGCTCATTGAGAGGTGCAGCAATGGTGCTGAAATCTCTCACAAAACGCCTATAGAATCCAGCGAGGCCAAGAAAACTCCTCACTTGTGTGACCGTTTTGGGCTGCGGCCAACTCTCAATCGCCTCGATCTTGGCTTTATCAACTTCAATTCCCTGCGGAGTAACAACATAGCCAAGAAACGATACTCGGTCGGTGCAAAAGGTGCACTTCCCAAGGTTACCAAACAAACGTGCATTACGTAGAGCAATAAAAACAGCACGTAAATGATCCAAATGTTCCTCCAAAGATTTGCTATAAATTAGTATATCATCAAAATAGACTACCACAAATCGTCCAATGAAAGCACGTAAAACCTCGTTCAGTAATCTCATGAAAGTGCTAGGTGCATTAGTTAACCCAAAAGGCATGACTAACCACTCATATAATCCAAACTTAGTTTTAAATGCCGTTTTCCATTGATCTCCTAATTTCATGCGAATTTGATGGTATCCACTACGCAAATCAACTTTGGAAAACATGGTAGAGCCACTTAATTCATCAAGCATATCATCTAGCCTAGGAATAGGATGACGATAACGAATAGTAATATTATTAATGGCTCGACAATCAACACACATACGCCATGTTCCATCCTTTTTAGGCACTAATATAACAGGAACAGCACAAGGACTAAGGGATTCACGTATGTAACCTTAGTCGAGTAGCTCTTGTACTTGACGCTGAATCTCCTTCGTCTCCTCCGGATTGGTACGGTATGGCGCACGGTTGGGCAGCGAAGCACCGGGAATTAAGTCAATCTGATGCTCAATCCCTCGAATAGGTGGTAATCCCGGTGGTACGTCTTGTGGAAAGACGTCAATAAACTCCTGCAAAAGGTCAGTGACAACAGGAGGCAAAGAAGGAGGCAATTCCTCAAATGAAAACAAAGCTTCTTTGCACACAAAAGCATAGCACACATATTGACTAACATCCAAATCTGAAATATCAACCTTAGTAGCAAGCAAAGTTGGACTAGTCAATTTAATTTCATTACAAACAGCAGAAGAAGATTTGCTAGTAGTCTTATGTTGTTGCTCAAATTCTTTAGCTGCTATCTCATTTTCACTCTTATTTTTCTCCTGTTTTGCTTTACTAGCTCTAGCAAGATCATCTTTCACAATTTGTTCAGGAGACATAGGAAGTAAAGCAATATTTTTATCCTGATGAACCAGAGTAAACTGATTTGTCCTACCATGGTGTACAACATTCCTATCAAATTGCCATGGTCTACCAAGTAAAAGAGAGCATGCTTGCATGGGTACCACATCACAATCAACATAATCAGCATATGCAGCAATGCTAAAGTGCACACGAACAGAACGCGTTACCTTAATCTTACCACTATTGTTAAACCACTGAATATAGTACGGATGGGGGTGTGGTCTTGTGGTGAGAGATAGCTTCTCCACCAACTCCATGCTAGCCAAGTTGTTGCAACTCCCTCCGTCAATGATGATGCGGACCGAACATTCTTTCACCACTCCCTTTGTGTGGAACAAATTATGCCTCTGGTTTTGCTCGGCCTTCGTTACCTGCACACTTAACACACGTTGAGCAACCAAACTAGCATATTTATCTGCATCATCAGGAGCCATATACTCTATATCATGAGCATCATCATGGGCACCCTGTTCCTCATGAGCAATGAGAACTAAAGTCTCCTCATCATAGTCACTCGCTGACTCATACCCACCATCCGCCGTAATAGTCATCACACGCTTGGAGGGACAGTCTTTTGCGAAGTGACCTCCACCTTGGCACCTGCGACATTTAATATCACGATCTCGTGTTTGCCCTGTGGAAGCCATGGATGAAGAAGAACACGCCGCTGGACCACTTTGTGCACCCTTGAATGGTGGCGCTGGCTGTTTTGGTGGCTCCCTGTAAGAATGAGCGGCTGAAGTAGATGGTGGTGCAGCAGGACGTGTGGATGTAGAAGCTCCACGCGATGTCCATGATGTATTTCGTCCTGCAGAAAAGTTAGGTCTCGTAGCGGCCTGTCGATCCTGCACTTCACGTTCAGCTTTACAAGCAAGATGAAACAAACGAGTGATAGTAGCAAAGTCCTTGTATTCGAGAATAGTTTGTATCTCCCTGTTTAAACCACCCATAAAACGTGCAAGCATAGCTTCATTATCCTCTACTAGGCCACATCTAATCAATCCAGTTTGTAATTCTTGATAATATTCCTCTACAGAATTTTTTCCTTGTCTCAAACGCTGTAATTTTTGTAACAATTCACGTTGATAATAAGGAGGAACCCAGCGAGTACGCATAGCATCTTTTAAAGCAGCCCAAGTAGTTGGAATATTATTAGCATGCAATCTACAATGTTCAGACCACCAAATAGATGCAAATCCCGTGAATTCACAAACAGCAGCAGTAACACGTCTATTCTCAGGATATTGTAAACATGTAAAGCGTTGTTCAGTTTCTAACTCCCAAGTAAGATAAGCATCAGGAATATATCTACCCTCAAACGGCTTAAGATTCAATTTCAGTTTAGGCACATGTTCATCATCGCGTACCTGATGGGGTGGTTGGTGTCGACCGTGGCGAATGTTGGGACGTGGACGTCCAGCTGGCTGTTCATAGGCCGCTTCCTGTTCCACCTCCACCTCGTAATCACCCTCGTAGTTGTCGTCCTGGCCGACGTCAGAAGCAGCAGCAGCAGGTACTGCAACAGGAGGAGCACCAATACCAGCAGCTTGTCCTCTCGGAAACAGAATCCGTCGTGCACGTGGTAGTGGCGGTGGCTGTGGCTGTGCTGGAGCGGCAGCAGGCTGTGTAGGTAGGCGTGCGATCAACTCAGTAAACTTGGCGTCGAGCTTGGTGTCGATCATCTTTTCCACGCCATCAATTGCCTCTGTAAATCTGGTCTCGATGTCATTCACCTGTTCAGACATCATTTGTGCAAATTTATCATGTAGCTCCTTGTTTGTCATGTTCTCCCAATCGGGTGCATCCCGCGCCACTTCATCATGTGATCCTGGCATGGTTAGCAGAAATAGAAAACACACAGGAATATGATCCTACTTCTACTAATGGGATGTGGGATGGTGAAAAGCACAAATCCGTCAAGCTTTTCTTTCGTTCTTACCGATTCTTACCTAGCAGCAGGTGGTGATGTACAACCAACGGGTCAAAACTCTCAGAGATGTGGTAGAGCGATGGCCAGGAGGTGTCAAAACGCACGATGTAGAATATATGTGGAGCTGTAGGAAGGCTGACAAGTATGGTAGGAAAAACTCAACAGTAATCAAAACAGAGATGCAAAGCTGAATAAACACTCAACGTCGGTACTGTGCTGATCCTAGGCTAGACCGTACTAGAGACGCGAGCCTAAAACACCAACGAAAGCACGGCGCGGCACGTAAACAACTGAGAAGCACACTCTGGAAAAAAAATTCTCTCTTTTTTTTTTTTGCTCTTTTTTTTTTTGCGATGCGGGACTGCGGTGGCTGAAAAAGTGTGAAAAAAATCACTATGGTGGCGAACGTCTCAAAATGAGTTTCTGGACGTAAGGAACGTATGGGCACGAATTTTTTTTTGCTCTTTTGTTTTTTTTTTTTTTTTTTTTTGCTAATCACCCCCCTTCTCTGTACGGAAAAAGTTTGATGAAATCCGATTCTAACAACTGAAAACTAATTTGGCTACAGAGAGATCAGGAACCGTACTGATGGTGGAACTCAATTCGGACTCGTGAGACGTGGTGGTGTATATGGACTCTGCTTGGCGGAACGTGGTGGTGTATCTGGACTCGGATTAGCGGAACGTGGTAGGATGACTACTTGTGCGGCGGCGACGTGGCAAACTGTGATCAGAACTCGAAACTCTAAGGGAACTAGACGCTAAGATCAGCAACTTGACACAACGATGCAACCGTAAATTCAACAAAGCAAGTACTGAAAAGAAAACTAGACAAAGGCTAGGACTGTCTTGGGACGTGATGATCTAACCCTAATTTTTTTTTGTTGGATTTTTCGTGGACTGTAGGTATGAAGAACAGAACCAATCTAGACTATGAAAACTGGTAAATCTCACCGAGCAACCTGGAAATCTGATACCACTTGATAGAGGCGAAGGTGTCCCGATGTTTCGATGAGATGGTGGAGATCGATTATGGTGGAGGCGACTTTCACGATCCGACTACGAACGTGCGAAGACGTTGCGCCTTAGCGATCGCTAAACCAACTCCGAGAGGTTATTGATCCCGCGGATGCACGATCAACCTGACCACGAAGGTCTAATTCCTGCAAGCAATCGAAGAACAAGCAAGAACTAAGAATTGCAATCTGGATATTGCGAATATAAGATGAAAGATTAACAGAAGTTGGGGTTCAAATGCGGTCTTGGCCTGGTCGGACGACACAAACGAAGAACTCGAAGTTGCGGCTATGGCTAACTTAAATCTAATTAAAATCCAAGTCTAAACGACGCCCTAAGGGCTGTATATATGGGGGAACAGAGGGGATTTTCGTGACCCCTTGGAGGTGGGGTCCGAAAACAACCCTAACTCGGTTTCCCCACACATACGGACTCTAAAAAACAGCCTATAATGTGGTATTTCGAAATTACATGGGCCCAGCCCAATATTAAGGTGACGCAGCACCTATAATTGCTCTTGGACGAAAATAATGAAGTGGCATCTCGTGTATTTCGTCCAAGCCTTCATGCATGCCTTATGGTGGCTTCAAAGTGCGAAAATCCCCACTGGAAGCTCCATTGTTCTTCCCCGCGCGCGCACCTTCTTCTCCATGCTTGATCCCGCTCCAATGACCGTCCTTCTTGTCCATGCTAGGTCCTTCATTCATAAGCAAAACAAAAGTATCTAATTTAGGCAGCATCATTTGTTCATGAACATTAGAAGGATTCGCAAGAAAAGAAAGTAACTGATAATTTAGTTGACGTGCACGTGCTCTAGTAACTGGTCCAGTATGTGTAGTTGGTGAAGATGTGGGTGTAACATTAGTAGAGATGTCCTCATCAGTTTAGCTCATGAGGAAGTAGTAGGTAATTCATGATCTTCTTAAGTTGGACAAGTTTTACCCCGAGATTGCATGTCTAATCTGCAAACCCATAATACGAGGAGGAACTGGCATGAGTGCACCCAGCTCGTAAGATAATACAATAAACAAACCCTCCTTCATGCTTGGTCTATGAGAAAACAGAAACTTTGGTAGTGATAAACAAAGGAGATTAAGGGGATGTGATCGTCCCCACTTGGGAGCCGTTCCTTGAAACTTGTCCAGCATGACAAATAATTGAGGTATGTATTAGCATTCGTTGACAAACTATGCACCTAGAAAAACTTGTTTTCATTCTGTTTGATTTAAGGATAGCACATGAGTTTTCCCTACTTCCCTTTAACAGAGCCTATCTTTTACTTTTATGTTGAGTCAGTTCTTCCTACTTCCTTCTTTTCTTAAAGGGAACAGACACTTGATGTTGATGAGGATTCATTCATATAATGTTGCATTAAGTTTTTTCATGCCACATCCTTGGTGACATTATCATTTGATAAGTAAGTTGTTTGCAAAGCATAGGCCAAGCAAATATCTTCCTTTGTGTTAGCATTTTCACTTCATGACTAATAACATGTTCTTTCAAAATCTTCAAATTGTTTCATTATAAGGAGAAAGAGCATTAATAAAAGTTATTAGTTGTCCTTTGACCAAGGAAATGTTTGCCATGCTTTGATGAGTTTCCTTAGCCCTACTTTTCATTATAATTGTTATTACTTTCTCATAAGGGCCTTATGAGTTGAGGTTGTTGTTGAGGATGCTTGAGTTTGGTGAAGAAATCATGATGTTTCTTGCATGTATTCTATTTATCGACACTTCACTCTCTAAACTTGTGGACAGGTTTACCGATATCAGTATTCGCTTGGGGACAATCGAGGTCAAAGCTTGGGGAGTTGATACGTCCAAAATGCATCACTATTTTATATCATAATTCACCCCTATCCATTGATATATTTCACATTACGATGCTATTCTTATGTTGTTTTGGCTTGTTTTACACAGTTTTCAACTTTCCGGTGCCGAAACAGCAGACACAGGATTCAGCGGAGAAAATTGGACATTGATTTGCTGAAACAGAACATCTCCAAATGCGCTAAAAATTGACGAAGGATATTTTCCAGAAGAATAATGAAGCTTCATCAAAGAGGAGACAGAGGGGGCCACCAGGTGCCCAGGGCCCCCCCCTGGCGCGGCCCCCACCAAGGGCGCCTCGGGAGGCCGCCTGGACCCTTGCGGACACTCCCGGCTCCCCCCTCTGGCCTAAATATCCCTCATCACCTGAAAACCCTAAAAAGAAGAGGAGTTTCATGAGTTCCACCGCCGCTCCGTGGCGGAAAACTACAGAGAAGAAAAGACATCTCCGGCAGGAAGATTTCGTCGGGGAGAACACCTCCCGGAAGGGGAGATCATCGCCATCGTCATCACCATCGTCACGGGCATCATCGAGATCATCATCAAAATCATCCCCAACATCAGCACAATCCCCATCTTCATCCCATCTCATATCACAACTGCAACTTGTGTTGTAATCCGTACCATCTATCCTCTCTACTCTACCATTGTTGATTACTCTTTTGTGGTGAATGCTATTGAGTTTTGTTGGAGAAATATTTTAATGTCCAGATTGTTTATTATCTATTTATCACCACTGATCATGATCTCTTTTATGTCTTGTGAGTAGTTACTTTAGTTCTTGAGGACATGGGATAAGTCTAGTTGTTAGTAGTCATATGATGTTGAAGTAATATGTGTTGTTTGATATTTAAGTTGTGTTGTTATTTTTCTAGTGGTGTTGTGTGAGTCGAACACATAACACTTTACCTTGTTAAGGACCTAGGGGAATGCATTGTGTATAAAGGATGCTTATGGTGGTTGCCGGAGTGACAGAAACCGGAACCCCAGTTTGCACACTTTTGCACAAGGGAATAATGGATCCTTGATCTTATTGTCGTGGTTAGGCTTTTGCCTTAATTTCTAACTTGTATTTGCGGATGCTTGCAAGGTGTTTCATCATAAGAGTGCACTTATCTTAGTCTAGAAGGTGTACTAGCATAGATCCACCCACTCAACACTTATCAACACAAAACATAGTAACGATGCAGAATATGGCGAAAGCACATAACTACCTCTCTTGTGTGTCCTCAAGAACGCTTTAGCCTTTATAAGTTCAGTTGTCAGTCTTATCCTTTTCTCAAAAGGATTGGGCGACCAATTGCTCCTCAGTACCTTTTACATTGCTTGTTTTTACCTTCTCGTTTCTTATACAGAAAACCCCTAAAAAGTTATCTTTCAGTGTTTGCAGTTGTTCCTTGACCAAAGTCACTTATCAATACCTTCTGATCCTCGTTGGGTTCGACACTCTTACTTATCGAAAACACTACAATAGATCCCCTACAGGTGAGGGCCATCAGCAACAAGCGCAATGAGAGCCTTGCGCTTGACGTCCTTGGCCTTCCTCTTGGAGGCTTCCTATTAGGGCTCAGGAGTGTCATGCCCTGGGAGGCGGCGACCCTCTTCGGTCTTGGCGCACTTGTCTGCCATCTCGAACATCTTGGTGACAGAGCCAATGTCGTCGTAGACAGCCATGTTCTCATAAATCCTGGTGTCTCTAACACCCGCATGGAAAGAAGAAATAACTACATCATCAGAGATCCGTGGGATCTGGTTGTGTACCTCATTGAAACTCCATATGAAGTTGTGTTGTGATTCTTCGGCGCCTTGGCGAACAACTCGCGTGTCGTTGATTGTGAGGGGTCGCTCGTACGTGCCCTTGAAGTTGGCGATGAAGGCATGGGTTAACCCGCGCCAGCTGGAGATGGAGATCACTGGGAGGTTCATCAGCCATATGAGAGGGGTTTCTTCTAGCTCCATTGGGAACCAAATGTTCATGGCCTTCTCGTCGGCACCCGCTGCGTGCACAACCAGCATGTATAGCTGGATTAACTCGACAGGGTTGTACTTGTCATCGTACTGGTGGGGTAGATCTTACCTGAACTTTGTGGGCCATAGGACACGCCCGAGATCGTCAGTGTAAGCAGGATAGCCCTTGCAGGGCAGGGTGCTCTTGTCCGCTTGTGCGTCGCGATGGCGCTCGACGGTGTTGCCGATGAAGCGGGGTTGGTGTGGCACAACTTCACAGTTATTCCTGGTAATGAAGCGACGATGTGCTAGATCGTCTCGTGGAGGAACGGGATCGGGGTCGGCCTCATGATGGCGTTGACCTGCGCCGTCTTCCGCAGACGATGGTCGCGGTGGAGGAGCACCTCACTGATATGTCCCAAACATATCTATAATTTCTGCTTGCTCCATGCATGTTTTGTGTGATATTGCTATGATCTAGATACACTTTCATACACTTTTGGTCATATTTGGACTAACTTATTAACTCAGTGCAACATGATACGTCCCAAACGTATCTATAATTCTTCTTGGTCCATGCATGTTTTGTGTGATATTGCTATGATGTAGATACACTTTCATACAATTTCGATCATATTTGGACTAACTTATTAACTCAGTGCACCATAGTGCTAGTTCCTGTTTTCTGCTGTTTTTCTATTTCAAGTTTCCCCCATATTAAAAATGCTCCAAAAATTCGGGAAAAATAAGATAAAAATCTGCGCAATGGTAGCTTCCGGAATCACCTGGGGAGGGCCAGAGGGCCCCGACCTTGTGCCCAGGCGGCCAGGTGGCGTGACCTAGGGCTTGGCCGCGCCACCAGGGCGCCTGGACACCTGGTGGCCCCCTGGCTGCCCCCTTCGCCTATATATTCTCCGTGACAAGAAACTTCCGAAGAGAGAACCCTTTTTCGTGATCTCGCCTCTGTTCCGCCGCCTCCGCGCTTCCAAGATCGGGAGCGCCAGCAGACCTCTTCCCGGCACCCTGCCGGAGGGAGGATTGACCTCCGAGAGCTTCTCCTCCACCATGGACGCTTCCCGGATGATCCATGAGTAGTCTACCTTGGACCATGGGTCCGTGATCAGTATCTATGTGATGTTCTCCTCCCCTCTTTGTTCTTCATGGTTTAGACCTCGTGAGCTGCCCTACATGATCGAGGCACATATGTAATTTTCTGTTGTTGCTATGCTGAGTTTGCTGGGATCTGATGGATTATGAGACTATGTTCAGTTTTGTGTTTGAGTAAAATATTTGGTTCTTATCTTTTATATTTTTGTTCCTAAGTAATTCTTGCATGTTCTTCGTTGCTGTTTATTGCTTTGGCCAAGTAGAAGGTAGTGACTCCAAGAGGGAACGTTATGCTCGATTGTGGGTTCATGCCCCCTGATGACACTCTTGAGTGACAGAAACATGAGTCTAGGGGATGTGTTGTTGCCACAAGGGGGAAAACAACGGTGCTTGTAACTGCGGTTCCAAGGATTATTTAATTTACGCAAAGTGCTTTTTAATGCAGTTGTCTGTTGCTTTTATTTACACTTTGGGTGGGGCTGGCAACTTAATACCAGTGAGATGTTCTGGATAGTTATCTCAAGGTGAATGATTAGTAGTATATGCAGTTGGATTTTGGTCTACTTATTTTGGCGTACCGCCCATGCTTTTGAGCCTCGTCCTTTCTTTGTAGCATAGTTAGAATTGCGGTGCGTTTTTAATATTGTCAATTGCCCAGCTATGATTTGTTTACCTCGCATAGCAGTTTTATCGCCTTTTGGGAGAGAGACATCACTAGTGAACATCACGGGACCCCGGTCCATATTCTCATCACTGTTTACACGCTCTTTTATTTTCCTGCTTTTACTTTCTAGCTACTATCACCATTACCTTTTATCTCTTGCCTTTGACCCTTTGTGAACAGTAAGGCCGGAGAGATTGGCAACCTCTCTGTACTCGTTGAGAGCAAAGTTATTTGTGTCGTGTGCAGGTCCAGGTCAAGGAAGCAACTTTTGTCTAAAACGGTGCCATTGTTTCCTTTCCACCTACTTATCACTATCGGAGTCCTACTGGTCGACACTCTCAACCTTGGTATCTTCACCAAGGGAAACTTGTCGCTACTCTACATCTCAACCTTCCACTTGGGGTAACCAACGAGGAGAGAGAATCAAGAAAATTTCTGGAGCCATTGCCGGGGACTATGAGTGCCAAGATAGGAGAGTTGGACACTATCTTTTATCTTTGCTTTTTAGTCTTGTTAGTTTACCTTTCAGTTTTTATCTTAGTGTCCTATATCAAAAATCACAAAAAAAATCTGCCACACTTGCTGCTGCTATGGGTTCCACTGAAAACACCAAGTTGTGTGACTTCACTAGTCACAACAACAAAGACTTTACCTGCACTCCTATTGCCACACCTTCCACTTCAGCTACCTCTTATGAAATTAACCCTGCCTTGCTAAACCTTGTTATGAGAGATCAATTCTCTGGTATTGGAGATGATGCTGCTTTACACTTGAATAATTTTGTTGAGCTATCTGATATGCAAAAGTATAAATAAATAGAAGGTGACGTTGTTAAGCTCAAGCTTTTTCCTTTCTTTTTGAGGGGAGAAGCTAAAATCTGATTTCAATCTTTGCCTAGGAATAGCATAGATTCTTGGGATAAGTGCAAAAATGCTTTTATTGGGAAGTACTACCCACCTGCTAAAATTATCCAATTGAGGAGCAACATTATGAATTTTAAGCAATTGGATAATGAACACGTTGCCCAAGCTTGGGAACGAATTAAATCTCTTGTTAAGAAATGCCCTACACATGGTTTGACTACTTGGATGGTTATCCAGACTTTTTATGCAGGCTTGAACTCTACCTCGCGGAACCTGTTAGATTCGGCCGCGGGAGGAAACTTTATGTCAAATACACTTAGTGCTGCCACAAAAATCCTAGATTAGATGATGACCAACTATTCCCAATGGCACACCGAACGCGCTCCAACAGGTAGGAAGGTAAACTCTGTCGAGGAGATTACCTCCCTAAATGAGAACTTGACTTAATTATGTCTCTACTTACCAAGAAACCCTCTATTGATCCTCATGATGTTCCTTTAAATTCTTTGGTTGCTTAGGAACAAGTAGATGTGAATTTTATTGCTAGAAACAACTTCAACAACAATGCTTATAGGGTTAATTTTGCTAGAATTCCTAAACTGTTTCCATCCAATTATGGGAACAACAACACTTATCCTAGTAACAAGAACCCCACTTCCGAACTAGAAAGCATGCTTAGAGACTTTATCACTACCCAAAAAGCCCTCAACAAGAGTGTAGAAGAGACATTAGCCAAATTAGATAATCTCTCTTTGAAGGTAGATAGCTTAGCCCTTGATGTTGAGATGCTTAAAATTAGAACCTCTCCTCTTGAGGAGAGGAAGGCCACTCCTATTAATGCTATCCAATTGAAAATTATTGAAAATATTAGGATGATGGCTAAACTTAAAGAAAGATGGGCTAGAGAAAAACAGGAAGATGATAGAATTAAGAGCCTTCCTACACCCCATATTGTTGCTACTATCCAAATTGTTGAGGACACCTAAACTATTAGCACCCAACATACTCCTAGTTCCATTGGACCTATTAATGGTGATGCTAATACCTCAACCGTAGAAGAAGAAACTCATATGAACATAGAGGGTTTCAAACAAGTGAGCCTAGATGACACCACTACCACCTTTGATAGTAGTGATATTGATTTTTATAGTTGTACCCTCTCAGAAGTTATTAGCTTGTTACACAAAATGTCTAGAGACCGCCACACTAGCACACTAAAGGTTGCCTTCACGGAGCGTATTACTAATGCTCTCATCAAAGCTAGGGACGAGAAGCTTAGAATATAAGCCTCCATACCTAGGAAACTATATCATGGTTGGGATCCTATGATAAAAATTAAATTGAATAACTTCTCTCGCTATGCTTTATGTGATGTTGGGGCTAGTACCTCCATTATGCCCAAAAGAATGTATGATATGTTTGAATTGAAGCCCTTTGAGCCTTGTTCTTTTGGTGTTTGTCTCGTTGATTCTTCCATAAAGAAACCTTCGGGGAAGATCGACAATGTTCTTATCATGGTCAATGACAATTATGTTCCCGTTGATTTTACTATTATGGATATAGAGTGTGAACCTTTATGTCCAATTATTTTGGGACGTCCTTTTCTTCGCACCGTTGGTGCTTTTATTGACATGAAAGAGGGGAATATAAAATTTCAATTCCCTCTCAAAAAGGGGATGGAACACTTCCCTAGAAAGAAAATCAAGTTACCTTTTGAGTCCGTTATGCGAGCTAGCTATTCTCTCGCCCTTGATAAAACTTGATTCTTCTTTTGCTTTATGCCTAGCTTAAAGGCGTAAAAGAAAGGGCTTGTTGGGAGGCAACCCAAGATGTTTTTACTTCTGTTTTTAGTGGTCTTGATGATTGTTACTACTGTAGCAACATCATTGTATCTCTATTTTCAAGATTTGTGCCAAGTTCTAGCCTCTTATGATAAGGGAAGCAAAAGTTGTGACATGCTGTCCAGAAAACAGATTTTGTCTGCTTGACGGAAGAAATCAAAACAAATCACCAGTTCATATTTTTGAGCTGAACTTTTTACACAGCATGCTATATAAAATTTTGAAACTTTCGTAGGTTCTGAGTTTTTTTATTTGAGTTGCAGAAGTACCCCAAAATGATTCTTTACTACATGATGTTCTGGTTTTCATAGATTCTCCCACATTTTGCCTTTCTTCACTTTTTCAAACCTTAAGCTTGCTTTTTCTTTGCAAAAACCATTTGGCAATCTTGAGAAACAGTATATATTAAAGAATATCTTTATTTCCAGTGGAGAAAAATTATTTTATTAAGGGTACTAACCTCTCTAATCAACTTATGATGAGTTATGTATGAAGGGAGTTTTCAAGTGTGCGAGGGGAGATGATGAAAGTGTTGGGATACGGGGCAAAAAACACAAAATTTTCATACCTAAGGTACCCGAACCCAAGATCTATGCTATGGCGATGTAAAGTAACGGAGGGAATCAGTGTTCATACCTTTGAAGACCGAAAGAGGGAAATGTTCTTGCGAACGTGGCTGGCGTAGACTCGGAACTACGAACTCCCTGTCGTGTAGTAGACCGCAGGCGAGGATGACTCCCGGTTGACCTCCAGCGATGAAGTAGCACCACAGGTGTAGTGCCTCGAAGAGATTATACACGTACGGTACAATTGATGTTCCTCCTGGGCCCCGAACCAGGCGAACAGCGGAAGAAAGATGGATTCGGATCCCGACTCCAGAAGAGCGACGGCCTACCTTATGGTGGAGAACTCCAGTCCAGGTGCAGACTCCAAACAAGGGGAGTCCACTTCACGGAAGGAGAAGGAGATAGAGAGGAATAATTGTGTGTTGGAAAAAGTGGGGTGTACCCCTCCTTATATAGGCCAAGGGGGGTGCCATCCTCCTCCCCTCCCCCATGTGGGACTAAACTCCCAAGGGGGGGAGTGCCCCAACCTAGGGGGGATGGGCCCCACCCTTGGCGCCAAGCCCAAGGGGGGAAACCCCCTCCTCCCCTAATGGGCCCCATAGGCCCATATAGCGTTTTTTCCAAAAAAATATAATTATTTTAATATGTTTAAATATTTAATTCAGATAATTAAATAATAAAACATTATTAAAACAAATTAAACTTTATTTTGAACCATTCAAAATGTCCGGAACAACTTTCGTCCTCTTCCGGAACCATTCCGGTGATTTCTCCTATTTCACTAATTGATCCCGAATCTGTCCTATGCATCGATTGCCCTTAAGTGTAGCACCCTAACGGTCCAGGAAACAACAGACATGGTCGAGACTCTTCTCATTGACCAATGACTAGTCAGTTGGAACTGGTTACAATCCTTGACAACCCCTGCGCTTCCATCGAATGAACTTCAATCGCTTTTGGAAACCGTTAACGATACGACGTAATCCCTTTGTGATGCGGTACTTTGTTTGTCCGAGGTTCGATCGTCGGTATCCCACATACCGTGTTCACATCTCGTTCACAACAAACAAGTTTACTTGTCCGTGCCTATTGCATCTCCCGTGACCTAGTCACCTGCTTGCAAGCTATTGATGCAATATCACCGAGTGGGCCCAGAGTACATGTCCTGTTACAAGGACTGACAAATCCCGCTCTGGTTTATTAACATACTCATCAACCATCTATTTCGGAATACCCAAAGTGCACCGTTATATCCAGCATATTTCAGTCAGGCGGTGGGATACAAATCAAAGTCTCCTCATAGATGACAATTACGTATGATCATTACGGTCTAAGGACTAAGCCATACGTTACAAAGTCATCGCAACGCTGAACTATGTGACTCGATCACATTGCAATACTTTAGGTGGGTGTATGTCCATCACATCATTCCCCTAATGACATGACCTCATTGTCAATGGACATAAGTATCGCCATGATCGGGAAAGCTTGATCAATCAATTTCCCAATGAGATAGTTTACCCGAGTTAAACTACGGACCTATGTTTTATACTACACCTGTATTAGTATTTCCAAGTAATACAATTATAGCACAGTATAAAACGTATTATGAACAAAATGGACATGTGAAAAATATCTTTATTAATTTGTCTCTAGGGCACATATCCAACAGAAAGAAGATCCGGGAGTGTCAAACGCTCAAGCTTGGGGATGCCCCCATGCATCCCCAATAAATATTCAAGGAGACTCAAGCGTCTAAGCTTGGGGATGCCCCCATGCATACCCTTCTCCATCGACAATCATTAGTTCGTCCTTCGTCTCACTATATTTTTATCACTTCATGCGTTATGTGCTATGCTTGGAGCGTCTCGCTCTTAGGTTTCCTTTTTAGTTTTCTTTAGGTTTGCTTGCTGTTCCTAACAAGTTAGACCCCAGCTTACTTTGTGTGGGAGAGAAACACGCTCCACTCCAATCTAGAACACATCATATGATTCTTCATGACTATCTTTTCTCTGTTGTGTGTTCTTTATCTTTTCGTAGCTGCTGACATGTTTAGTTTAAGTTTTAGTGTTTGTCTTTAGCAAGATCTTTAGCTTTTGTTTGGTTTGTTGCTGGAACTCTCTTTAGTTTTCATGTTTATCTTGTTAAGAGAGTTTGTTGTTGCACTGAGTTGTGTCTTGTCTTGAAGTAGGTAATTGAGGTGGCTATTCAATTGTAGTAAAGTTTGAACTTTTGTTGTCAAGAGCTCTAGCCTATTAGTGATAGTTGTCGTATTTTGGGCAATCCGTGCTTATTTTCAAAACCTACAAAAACTACTTGAGAACTCTAGCTACTACACTACTAGGGAAATAGCTATACATGGAAAGCTTATTAGTGGCGCATTTTATATGTAATGCGCCACTATGTTGTAAGGGGTGGCGCATTTTATAATAAATGCGCCACCTATAAGCCCTTATAGGTGGCGCATTTTCCAAAATGTGCCACCCCTAAGAGTGGGCCAGCCCTGGATCCCCTTATACGTGGCGCATTTGGAGAAATGCGCCACCCCTAAGAACCTTATAGGTGGCGCATTTTGGAAATGCGCCACCCCTAAGGAATTATTAGTGACGCATCCAGAATGCGCCACCCATAAGCTCTTAGGGGTGCCGCATTTCCCATATGCGCCACTAATAAGAAAAAACTAGGCGGGAAAATTCCCAAATACACCCCCCCCCCCCGTGGACCGCCTTTTCAATATGAAAAAAAATAAAAGAAAATGATAGAAATGTCAAAAAAATAAAAGAAAATAAGTTTTCCAAATGATATGTGGTCTAGTTGTTAGGAAAATTTACAAATATGAATTTCAACTTTTTTTGCAAAATCTCCCGAGAATTACGTAAAATGGGCTTAACTTTTGCATACGACCTCCGATGAAAAAGTTTTTTATATGAAAAATCATCTACTCGAAAAGTTATATCCAAATTCAACGGGGATTTTAGAATCCTCAAAAACCTAACAGAAAAAAGTTACGGGCGTTTGAAGATTTGGAGGCCCAAAAAAAGAGAAAAAAATTGAAAAAAAAAATTGAAACAAAAAAAAGTTTTGAATTTTTTTAAAAAATATTTTTTTTACTTTTTTTTAAAATTCAAAAATAGGCTGGAGGACAAATCGGAAGTTAAAAAAAGTTGAAAATATGCTAATGGTCCCATCGAGAAAGTTTCAAAAAAATGTTGAAAATTTTAGCACACCCATAAACATTAACAAGGTCCTAGACATCAACATGGTTTAATAGGATTTATATGTTAGATATATCAACAAGTGCCTGCTAGGTGAGCTGGAGTGAGAGTTGAATAGAACCGAGAAGTTAAGCGTGCTGGGGCTGGAGTAGTGCTAGGATGGGTGACCCTCAGGGAAGTTTGACCACGGAGGTTAGTTTGACCTGAGATTAAGCATAGTGATCGGGCATTAAGCATACTAACCTGAGATTAAGAAAAAAAAAATTGTTTTCCAGATCCAGATTCAAAATTCAAAATTTCACAAAATTTAATAGTGGCGCATTCTCAGAATGCGCCACCCCTAAGACTCTTATGGGTGGCGCATTTGAAATGCGCCACTATTAAGGCCTTATTAGTGGCTTGTCGTTAGTGGCGCATTCGAAATGCGCCACTAAACGCAAAAAAGGACGTCACTAAAAGGCTATTCCCTAGTAGTGCTAGCTGGATCACTAATCTTTGGAGGGATCGGATATTAGAGTACACTCACGTACCATGAGTCGAGGATGCGCAAGGATAACCAAACCCCCATACACTCCTCATCGGGGTACTTGTCTCTTTGTGGACCTCCTTATTAGATTGAGAGTTACCGATAATAAGTGCATGAGTTCTCTGGACTAATGTAAGTATTGAAAGTTGACACTTCCACCTTCCCATATTTGCTAGCCTCTTTAGTACCGTGCATTGCCCTCTTCTCACTCTGAGAGTTGGCGTCCACCTTCGCCGGTGCATCCAAACCCTTGGCATGATACGCTCTGTCATCATAAGCCTCCCTATATCTTTCCTCAAAACAGCCACCATACCTACGTATCAAGGCATTTCCATAGCCTTTCCGAGATATATTTCCATGCAACAACCACCTTCTCATGACTTGATCTTCATGTCATATATGTTCCTGCTACACTGGCAGAGGCATACATTTGCATACATCATGATAGCTACATCTTCTTTATGTTGAGTACCTTGTAAAGTGTGAAAGATCTTCTATACCTTCTTGTAAAATAGAGTGTTTCCCTTAAGTGAGGAAAAGATCCCAAAGGGAACAAATTTAAAAGATCCCAAAGAGCCATTAAGGCCCACCAAAAATAGAAAAAATAGAAAAAGGAGAAAAATAAAATAAAAAGAGAGAAAGGGGCAACACTACTACTCTTTTGAAAGATCCACACTCGTACTCCCTCAATATCTTTGTGCTCCATAGATATGAGCATTTATGCATATAGCTATGTGGGGACCCTTCACACTATAAAACTTGGCTTTCATATTCCAAGGATGAGCCTCCTCAAACGATCTCTATGTCTTCATGAGCGAGCAAGTTGGATGCACCCCCACTAGTTCCATTGGAGAGCTTTTCTTATCTTATATGTGCATCCGTTGCATGGCAATCCCTACTCCTCACATCATATCTATCATTTGGCCTTCTATTTCCTATGATTGTCCTCATTGATGTGAGCCTTTCTCCCGCTTTTTGTCTTCCTCCTCCACCATATCTCTCTCATTGCCATCCTAAGTGTCAACTCTCGTGCTTACGATCATCCATTGCATGATTCCTCAAAATATCAAAAAGGAGTGGATCAAATTGACTTGTACCTGGCTAGTGGTCTGGGGAAGAGTCAAGATAAGATTCCAAAGAATACCAAGTGTGAAACTTTAGTAGATTGAGTTCTCAACAAATATATTTTTCTCTCGTATTCCCATATCCCCCTTCTTGCACGCAAACACCATCTGGAGACATTCGAGTCACGGACAGCAAGAGCTCTTGCACCTTAATGTTCTTTCGTTACTCGTTTCAATGCTAATATAGACTCTTGCATGTTATGACTTGAATTGAATTACATACGTTGATTGCTTTACTTTGAAAGTTCTTATATGGTTGTCAGCATGTCACCACAGAAATTATGCTTGTTATCATTTACCTACTCGAGGATGAGCAGGAATTAAGCTTGGGGATATTGATACGTCCCAAACGTATCTATAATTTCTGCTTGCTCCATGCATGTTTTGTGTGATATTGCTATGATCTAGATACACTTTCATACAATTTTGATCATATTTGGACTAACTTATTAACTCAGTGCACCACAGTGCCAGTTCCTATTTTCTGGTGTTTTTCTATTTCAGGTTTCCCCCATATTAAAAGTGCTCCAAAAATTCGGGGAAAATTAGATAAAAAATTAGCGCAACGGAAGCTTCCGGAATCACCTGGGGAGGGCCATAGGGGACCCACCTGGTTCCCAGGCGGCCAGGTGGCGCGGCCTAGGGCTTGGCCGCGCCACCAGGGCGCCTGTACACCTGGTGCCCCCCTGGCTGCCCCCCTTCGCCTATCTATATATCCCCTCTGTTCCGTCGCCGCCGCGCTTCCAAGATCGGGAGCGGCAACAGACCTTTTCCCGGCACCCTGCCGGAGGGAGGATTGACCTCCGGGAGCTTCCCCTCCACCATGGACGCTTCCCAGATTATCCGTGAGTAGTCTACCTTGGACCATGGGTCCGTGATCAGTAGCTATGTGATGTTCTCCTCCCCTCTTTGTTCTTCATGGTTTAGACCTCGTGAGCTGCCCTACATGATCGAGGCACATATGTAATTTTCTGATGTTGCTATGCTGAGTTTGCTGGGATCTGATGGATTATGAGACTATGTTCAGTTTGTGATTGAGTAATATATTCAGTTCTTATCTTTCATATTTTTGTTCCTAAGTAATTCTTGCATGTTCTCCGTTGCTATTTATTGCTTTGGACAAGTAGTAGGTAGTGACTCCAAGAGGGAACGTTATGCTCGATTGTGGGTTCATGCCCCCTGATGACACGCTTGAGTGACAAAAACATGAGTCTAGGGGATGTGCGGTTTCCACAAGGGGGAAACAACGGTGCTTGTAACCGCGGTTGCAAGGATTGTTTACTTTACGCAAAGTGCTTTTTAATGCAGTTGTCTGTTGCTTTGGGTTTACACTTTGGGTGGGGCTCGCAACTTAATACCAGCGCGATGTTCTGGATAGATATCTCAAGGTGGATGATTAGTAGTAGATGCAGTTGGATTTTGGTCTACTTATTTTTGCGTACCGCCCATGCTTTTGAGCCTCGTCCTTTCTTTGTAGCATATTTAGAATTGCGGTGCGTTTTTAATCCTGTCAATTGCCCAGCTGTGATTTGCTTACCTCGCATATCAATTTTATCGTCTTTTGGGAGAGAGACATCACTTGTGAACATCACGGGACCCCGGTCTATATTCTCATCACTGTTTACACGCTCTTTTATTTTCCTGCTTTACTTTCTAGCTGCTATCACTATTACCTTTTATGTCTTGCATTTGACCCTTTGTGAAAAGCAAGGCCGGAGAGATTGAAAATCTCTCTATACTCGTTGGGAGAAAAGTTATTTGTGTCGTGTGCAGGTCCAGGTCAAGGAAGCAATTTTTGTCTAAAACGGTGTCATTGTTTCCTTGCCACCTACTTATCACTATCTGATGTCTACGCACGCTTCTATTCTTGTAGACTATGTTGGGCCTCCAAGCACAGAGGTTTGTAGGACAGCAGCAATTTCCCTCAAGTGGATGACCTAAGGTTTATCGAACTCGGGGAAGTAGAGGTTAAAGATGGTCTCTCTCAAGCAACCCTGCAATTAAGATACAAGAAGTCTCTTATGTCCTCAACACACCTAATACAACTATGAGTTTGTATAGGTGCACTAGTTCGGCGAAGAGATGGTAAAATATGGGTGATAGGTGTGGCAAAGCAAGGTAATATACATCTGTAATAAAAAGTGAAGCAAGCAAACATGTGACAAAAGTGAGCACCAACGGTGTAACAATGGTGGAAACAAGGTCTAAGCTTCATACTTTCACTAGTGGCAACTCTCAACAACATTAACATAGTCTAATCACATCATATTTCCCATAAAACATGCAATGGAGATGTACTCGGAGGTCATTACTTTGTGGTCAAGAGAGGACGAGAATTGTGTAGGGCTACAAAAGCACACCTCAGAGTTCATAGTTCTCATCTATGGATTTCACAATGTCACCGCGGCCATCCAAAGAGAGTACTACAATCACTACAACATATCTAAAGGATAGTCAAAGACAAGCACCAAGAGACTCTGAATCTTCAATCAACACACAAAAGAGGAAATCACTCATGAAAACATTCTCTAATCCATGTCCAATAGACCGCTGTCACCTTGGTCTCGGGGATTATACTAGATAAAGACAAGTCAGTACATCAAATACAATACATAGAAGAAGGGAAACATCATGAGATCACCCTAGATTAACATAGCATATGATCACAACAAAGATCACATCATGGGAGAGAGAGATAACCACATAGATCAAGATACAAGCCTTAGCCCCGAGGGGGGACTACTCACACATGTACATGGTGAGAGAGAGGATTGTTGATGAAGAGGTGCAGCCCGGAGGAGATGAAGGAGACGGCGGCGGCGGCGGCCACGGCCCTTGGGGCAGCGGCCCTTGGCCCCCTTCTTCCTTGGAGATGGTGCTCCTGTGGAGATTGATCTCCCCCTCAAGACGGATGCCAATGGGGAGGAAATTTCATGGTGTCCTTTGACCTAGCTTTCCTCTCTTTATATAAACTCTCGGATTCCCGTTATCCAGATTAGATCTTCGGTATTTCGGGGCACCAAGGAGCATACAGACTCCGATTGGGCCAAATTTTATGTCTAAATCCACCGGAAACAAATTCTCTACAACTTTGTAGTTTTAAGTTCTTCCGTTTTAGCAAGTCTTATAGATTTTCCGAGGCGATCTTTAAAAACTGTCTGGTGGGGACAGATTTCGGGAGAGTTAGAGTCCAACTCCTACAAGGCTCCTTTTTGTGATTTTTCATTTATCCAAATAATTCCTACACATAATGGAAAAAAACAAGAATTTGTGCACTTTTGCAACCATTAATAGATTAGTTCCAAAATATGTTATGAAAAGATATGAAAGTGTAGCAAACATTTAGCAATAACACCCAAAACATGCATCGATCAAGCAGAAGTTATAGATACGTTTGAGACGTATCACTATCGGAGTCCTACGGGTCGACACTCTCAACCTTGGTATCTTCACCAAGGGAAACTTGACGCTACTCTACATCTCAACCTTCCACTTGGGGTAACCAACGAGGAGAGAGTATCACACCAAAGTGTCAGTTCCTGTTTTCTACTGTTTTTCTATTTCAGGTTTCCCCAATAATAAAAATGCTCCAAAATTTTGGGAAAAATCAAATAAAAAATCTGTGCAACGGAAGCTTCCGAGTCCCGAAGGAGGGCCAGAGAGGCCCCACGTGGTGCCCAGGCGGCCAGGTGGCGTGACCTCGGGCTTGGTCGCGCCGGGAGGCCGCCTGGACACCTGGTGCCCCCCTTGCTGCCCCCTTCGCCTATTTATTCCCCGTGACGTGAAACTTCCGTGAAAATAACCCTTTTCGCGATCTCGCCTCTATTCCGCAGCCGACGCGCTTCCAAGATCGGGAGCGCCAGCAGACCTCTTACCGGCACCCTGCCAGAGGGAGGGTTGACCTCTGGGAACCTCTCCTCCACCATGGACGCTTCCCGGATGATCCGTGAGTAGTCTACCTTGGACCATGGGTCCGTGATCAGTAGCTCTGTGATGTTCTCCTCCCCTCTCTGTTCTTCATGGATTAGACCTCGTGATCTGCCCTACATGATCGAGGAACATATGTAATTTTCTGATGTAGCTATGCTGAGTTTTCTGGGATCTGATGGATTATGAGACTATGTTCAGTTTGTGATTGAGTAATATATTTGGTTCTTATATTTCATATTTATGTTCTTGATTAGTTCTTGCATTTCTCCGTTGCTGTTTATTGCTTTGCCAAGTTTTAGGTAGTGACTCCAAGAGGGAACGTTATACTCGATTGTGGGTTCATGCCCCTTGATGACTAGCTTGAGTGACAGAAACATGAGTCTATGGGATGTGTTGTTGCCACAAGGGGGAAAAGAACGATGCTTGTAACCGTGGGTGCAAGGATTGTTTACTTTACGCAAAGTGCTTTTTAATGCAGTTGTCTGTTGCTTTGGGTTTACACTTAGGGTGAGGCTCGCAAATTAATACCAGCGAGATGTTCTGGATAGATATCTCAAGATGGATGAATAGTAGTAGATGCAGTTGGATTTCGGTCTACTTATTTTGGCGTACCGCCCATGCTTTTGAGCCTCGTCCTTTCTTTGTAGCATAGTTAGCATTGCGGTGCGTTTTTAATCCCTTCAATTGCCCAGCTGTGATTTGTTTACCTCGCATAGCAGTTTTATTTTCTTTTGGGAGAGAGACATCACTAGTGAACATCACAGGACTCCAGTCCATATTCCCATCACTGTTTACACGCTCATTTATTTCCTGCCTTTACTTTCTAGCTTCTACCACCATTGTCATTATCCCTTGTGCTTGATTCTTTGTGAACAACAAGACCGGGGAAATTGACAGCTTCTCTGAACTTCGTTGGGAGCAATGTTATTTGTGTTTGTGTGCAGGTCCACGTCAACCGCTAAATTTCTAGCGCCGGTGTCACCTACTTTTCCGCTTTCGGAGTCCTACGGGAGACAAACCCTATCCTCTACATAGGGGAAATTTGTTGTTATCCTACATCTCACCTTCCACTTGGGGTAAGCAACGAAGGGAGAGAATCCATTATCACTTCCACGCCATCAAGAAAATTTCTAGCGCCGTTGCCGGGGACTCCAATCGTCAAGATATGGGAGTTGCACACTATATTTTATCTTTGCTTTCTAATCTTGTTAGTTTACCTTTCAGTTTTTTCCTTTGTGTCTTATACCAAAAAACCCAAAAAATAGTATGTCTAGTTCCTTGCTTGCCATCAATGCCTAACTTCTTTGAAACCAGATCCTATTGGCACGGAAGATTCACTAAGGATCAACAAGAATATTACAAGGAACACCGCTTGTCTCAAAAGGGCATACACTTATGCAGACTAATACATCAGTTGTATGAGTATGCTAGAAACTTGTGCTCAATATATAATATATCTTTCTGCAGGGATGAATCTTGTTGATTTATGAGGCATAAACACCTTGCTTTCCAATGTGAGTACAATGATGTCGAAACCTTAGCTTCTTATGCTAAGATAAATTATGATTTTTTTGATGCAGAGCCAATAGAAGAATTTCTTGCTTATAAGGGTGCCTATGAAATTACTTCTCTTCTTAAAAATATTGATGATGCCCCTTACAAATCTGAGAGTCTTGCTATACTTAACTATTGTTTGGAAAATTATGATACAAATTATTATATTACTGATCATCTTGAGAGAATCTCTCCCCCAAAGGAAGAGACTAATGTTTTGCAGGACTCTATGGAAGAAGAAATTGCTGAAACTGAAAGCTCCTTGGATGAAAAAGAGGAGGAGAGTGACGAACAAAAGGAGGAAGAATGGAGCCATACATGTCTACCTTCTAATGAGAGTAACTCTTTGAATATTACCTTATATGAGTGTTATGATCCTATGGATTCTGTTGAAATATCCCTTTTTGATGAAGTTGATGCCTTCTATACTTGTGGCCATGATGCGACTATGAATGATACTTATGGAGATGAACTTGCTATAGTTCCTCATGTTAAGAATGAAAGTATTGCTATTGCACGCACACTTGATTGCCCTATTATCCTTTTGAAATCTCCAACTCATATTCCGGAGAACTTTGCTCTTATCAAGACTCAATGTGATGGGTATAATTTATCTTATGATCCTAAAGACCGTGTTGAGAACTATACACGTATGCTTGTAGGTCATGAACAACATGATTTATGTGTATATTCTTGATGTTGTTCATGATACTACTGAAAATTATTTTGAGAGAGGGAAGTTTCGTTGTAGAATCTTCCATATTACTAAAACTCCTCTCTTTGTGTTGAAAGTTTTGAAGTTGTTCTTTTTGCACCTTCCTATGAATGTCACTTTGTGCTTCTTTGGTTTCTTTATTTACAAGTTTACTAGGCATAGAAAGTGGGTTAGGCTTAAATGTATTTCATATTTTCTTCTTGATGCTCTCTTTTGCTTCAAATCCTTATTCTTATGAGAGCACCTTTTATAATCTTCATGCCTAGCTTAAAGGCGTAAAAGAAAGCGCTTGTTGGGAGGCAAACCAAGATGTTTTTTACTTCTGTTTTTAGTGGTCTTGATGATTTTTACTACTGTAGCAACATCATTGTATCTTTATTTTCAAGCTTTGTGCCAAGTTCTAGCCTCTCATGATAAGGGAAGCAAAAGTTGTGACATGCTGTCCAGAAAACAGATTCTGACTGCTTGACGGAAAAAATCAAAACAAACCGCCAGGTCATCTTTGTGAGCTGAAATTTTTACACAGAATGCTCTATTCAATTGTCAAACTTTCATATGTTCTGAGCTTTTTGATTTGAGTTGCAGAAGTACCCCCAGAAAATTCTTTACTACCTGATGTTCTGTTTTTCACAGATTCTTTCACGTTTTCGCTTTCTTCACTTTTGCAAACCGTAAGCTTGCTTTTTCTTTGCAAATTTTTTTGGAAATCTTGAGAAATAGTAGCTCTTCAAGAATATCTTTATTTCCAGTGGAGAAAAATATTTTATTAAGGGTACTAACCTCTCTAATCAGCTTAAGATGAGTTATGTATGAAGGGAGTTTTCAAGTGTGCGAGGGAAGATGATGAAAGAAGATCCGGGAGTGTCAGACGCTAAGGCTTGGGGATTCCCCCATGCAACCCCAATAAATATTCAAAGAGACTCAAGAGTCTAAGCTTGGGGATGCCCCTGTGCATCCCCTTCTCCATCAACAATCATCAGTTCATCCTTCGTCTCACTATATTTTTATCACTTCATGTGTTATGTGCTATGCTTGGAGCGTCTCGCTCTTAGGTTTCGTTTTTAGTTTTCTTTAGCGTTGCTTGCTATTCATAACAAGTTAGATCCTAGATTACTTTGTGTGGGAGAGAAACACGCTCCACTTCAATCTAGAACACATCATAGGATTTTCATGCTTATTTTTCTTCTGTTGTGTGTTCTTTATCTCTTCGTAGCTACTGCCATGTTTAGTTTTAGTTTTAGTGATTGTATTTAGCAAGAGCTTTAGCTTTTGTTTAGTTTGTTGCTGGAACTCTCTTTAGTTTTCATGTTTATCTTGTTAAGAGAGTTGGTTGTTGCACTTAGTTGTGTCTTCTCTTGAAGTAGGTATTTGAGGTTGCTATTCAATTGTAGTAGTAACTTGCAATAGTTTTGAGGTATTGTCGTGAGTAATGTTTGAAGTTTTGGTGTCAAGAGCTCTAGCCTATTAGTGATAAGTGTCGTATTTTGGGCAATCCGTGTTTATTTTCAAAACCTACAAAAACTAGTTGAGAACTCTAGCTACTAGATGGATCACTAATCTTTTGAGGGATCGGATATTAGAGTACACTCACGTACCATGAGTCAAGGATGCGCAAGGATAACCAAACCCCATACACTCCTCCTCGGGGTACTCGTATCTTTGTGAACCTCCTTATTAGATTGAGAGTTACCGATAATAAGTGCATGAGTTCTTCGGACTAATGTAAGTATTGAAAGTTGACACTTCCACCTCCTCATATTTTCTAGCCTCTTCGATACCGTGAATTGCCCTCTTCTCACTCCGAGAGTTGGCGTCCACCTTGGCCGGTTGACGAGGGGGTGACCCCACGACTCCTACATATGAGGCTACCTGGTGCGTGTGAAGATAGAAGGCCCACCGGGAAGCTACGACAAGCCCACAATTGGTCTAACCAGGCACTGACGTAGGAGTACGCGACTAACATTGAAGGTGCAACTTGGCGTACAAGGCAAGACTAGAACTAGGAAACCTTCTCTGTAACCTAGTACGGACTCCCCGAGACCTAGCCTAGTATATAAAGGCTGGGAGGGGAGACGTCCAGATCATCTCGATACGCATTTACTCATCTTTGCCTTGCGAGAACTCGCCTGGGCATCCACTGTAATCGCCCCCTCACGTAATAATATCGAGCAGGAAGTGCTTCTCCTATTAGCCGACGAGTATCGTCCAACCTGTGCTATCTCTATGACTAACCCAGGGTCCCTGACCATGGGATTTGCCGGGGTTGATCCCCGTCAATTGGCACCGTCTGTGGGGACTTCGCAAGTTGGAATCGCGATCTCGGCGGCCTCATCATTGGCACTCGTCAAGGCAGCGACTTCATCAGCACTCATCGACTCTACGATCTGGGAAGACTACGATCTATTCAGATCCCTCAGTTTCATGGCTCACCTCCCGGCCTTTCGACCGGCTTTCGCCGACCTACGCACTGGAGTCAACCTGATTTTCGGAGCATATCAAATCTACATCAACCACTGAGGAGCCCTCCGTCTCACGGATCGCGCTCGAGCACCCGCGACGGCAGATCCTACATCAACAATCGAAGCAGCTCCCACCCGCGTGACGACTCCGCGAGTCAGCCACGACCCCCAGCCCGACTACTCGAGTGGTCCGTGGAAGAAGCGCATCAAGTGCGCAAGCAAGATGACATTCAAGACGTTGTCCCAAGTATTCATGGCAGACATCCACGAGCCAACCACAGATGGCAAAAACCAAGATGACGACCCGAGCAGTCACCGAGAAAACCACTCGAATAGCAAAGACAGTGATCCTCACAACACTGGCCAGGTCACCGTCACGCTTGGAGAACTAGGAACCATACGAAAGAAAATATACCAAAGAGTGGAGCATAGCAATCGCAGGAGCGACGAGCCAGAAAGCAGAAAGCATCAGACCCCAGGAATAGCAAAAGAGGACCATCACGTAGAAAAGATCTACCTATTCAAGGAAGCAATCGCCAGAATAATGGACGCAGTAAAGCGCGGAAAACTACTCCCGGAGAATGCAACGCGAGAAGAGATCAGAGCATACAACAAGCTAGCGAGTGACGCCACCAAGGGAGCAAGACAACAACGCTTAGAACTAGAGAAGCAAGGAAAGACTGCCATCGACTCAAGGAGCAACCGAAGATCACCTCCCAGAAGCGACTCCTTCGACTACGACTCCCCCATCCGAGCCAGGTCCAGATTCAGCAATCTGAAACGCACGGACAAGAAGAAGGTGGCCCGCAAGCTAGATGACGAATTCAAGCTAGAAGAGGACGACAAAGAGGAAGAACAACTCACGCCAGCCAAAGACCTTTTCACTGCCCAAGAGTACCTATCTCGTGCTCATAAAATCAAGAAAGGCAGCTTAGATCACAACACGACGATGGCACTCAAAATAATGAAAGACGCCATCTCAGCCCCCAAAAGAGCAGGCGCAAGACGGGCTCCCCGCGAGCAGACTCCGGACAAGGACCCCAGTTCACCCGACGACAACAGCAGCAACGACTGGCGCAAGCGCCCAAACAAAAATAAGAACCACGACAGCGACGACAACAACAACAGACGCAACAACAATCGACGAGACGCACGCGACGACATAACACAAAGCAAAGTCAACCGTGGAAGACGAAGGAGAGCAGCCTGCGAAGAGTACTCGGATGAGAAAGCTTCCGACGAGAACGTAGAACCATGCGGAGCACTGTGCTTCGCACGGTCCATACGGAAAACAAGGATGCAGAAAGGTTTCAAGCTAAACTCCACAACACACAAGTACGACGGGCTGGAAGAACCAGAAGCATGGCTCGACGACTACCTAACGGCTGTAAAATTCCACCGTGGAACCAATGTTATAGAAATGCAGTATATACAACTCATGCTCGAGAGCACAGCACGACACTGACTGAAGAACCTACCACGAGGATCAATCGACTCCTGGAGGCAGTTCCGCAGTGCCTTCATCGAGAACTTCAAGTCCACCTACAAACGACCAGCATCACTCGAGGAGCTGAGAGCCTGCAAACAAGGATCCAGAGAATCCCTGCGAGCATACATCCAGCGGTGGACTATACTCAAAACTCAGCCGATGACATATCAGACGAAAGCGCTATCGACGCATTCAGGAGGGGCTTGCAACGCATCGACTTCAAGGAGCAGCTCGGGCAGATGAAAGTCGGAACACTCGCACGACTGCTCGATCAAGCCAACAACTGGGTAGATGGATAAGACTCCGTACGAAACGAATCAGAGATCCAGACAGCGCGCTCAGAACGTGACTACGACTACCACACCAGCGATAGAGGATTCGACAGAAGAAGAAAACGCCCGAGGCGCAACTTCTACGACGACAGAGGACCTGATATGGTCGCGGCCGTCTTCACGGATGACAGAGAAGGCAGGCATCGCGAAGACAGGAGAATACATCACAGCGACAACCAAGAAGAAGCACCGCAAGTTCAAAAACGGGATTGGAGAACAAGGCAGCCACGGGACGACGCCCGAGCATATCGCTCGGCCAAAGAGCAGCTCGACGGACCGTGTACAATACACTGGTTCAGAAACGAGCGCAGAGAGCTCAGATCAGGGCACACCCTTAGGAACTGCAGGCGATTCATCGAGCTCTCCAAAGAAAAAAGTCGATCCGCAACAGCAGCAGCACGACCTCTCGCAAGCGTGGCAGTCGGAACCATCGCCCACGGCGCTCCGCCAGCACCTGCCATACCAGCAAGGCAAGTAGCAGTAATCCAAGAACGGGGCACGACACCCGAGGAAGAAAAATACCCGGAAGCACACGGTCAGATCTACATGATACAAGAAGGAAGACCATCAAACAGGCAGCAGAAGCAGGTCACTAGACAAGTTTTCCTCGCAATCTCTTCGCACCCCGCTGTCCCAGAATACTTGCACGGATCCGAGACTGAAATCATCTTCTCCCGAGAAGACCACCCGCCAGCTATCCCGCGCCCAGGACACGCCGCACTGGTACTCGAAGCACGGATCAGAAATTACGGTATATCACGAGTCTTCATGGACGGCGGCAGCGGAATCAACATCATATTCACTAGAACCCTGGAAGAAATGCTCATCTAAAACTCAGCACTGAAAACTTCAGGCACAACGTTCAACGGAATCGTGACAGGGAAAGCAGTCTATCCCCTCGGAAAAATAAGTCTTGAGGTGATTTTTGGCAGCACGAGCATGCCATTATGTCATTTTATTTACATTTTAGCTAGATTAGTTCTTGTTATTATAATGTCTTTTTACGTAAGCAGATTCAAATTTTGGTTCAATCCTTTTTTTTAATCAGAAAAAATCTAGTAAATCTATACCTAATAATAAAGGGAGGTGACTTTCTCAGTCCGTCAGCACATTTTGTAAAATAGCCCCTCAATTTTATACAAATTAACCCGCAGTTAAAAAAACTGTTCGCACAAAAAAATCAGATTAGCTTCGTCCCGTCCGCTCGATGGAGTCTCTCGCACGCTGCGCGGCCTGCCTACCAGCGCACAAGGTCTAAGTGCACGTATTTTGGGCCGACCCAACCCGTCCTAGAATCTATCTGTTGCCGTTGGAGGAAAAGTAGATTAGTCCCACCTCGAGTTTTTAAACGAAAATCTACCACTTTTTAAACGTTTACAAATTTACTAGAGCATCAACAAGACTCCTGAAAAATCAATAATAAATAAATAGAGGATGTGGGTCTCAGAGGATTATACCAAAAAAATAAGATGGAGGCCTGCATGTCAAGTTAGTTGATGAGAAAATAGAAGAGAAGGCATGCACGCAGCCGTGCTGGAATCTCAGATTTAATAAAAGAAGGGGATGAGGCTTTGCTGCCGTCAAGAGCCACACGACATGCAGCGCTGGAGCCAAAAAATATTGATTGGCCTGAAAATCTTGAACTAAATAAAAGATGAGGTGGGGCTTGCTTGGCGGGTTTGGTTAACAATAAAATCTCTGATAGGGGCTAATTGATGATCATCGCTGGCAAAAAATGGCCAACTTTGTTGAGGAAATAAGAGAAAGAAGGGTCTCCAGCATGCAACAACAAAAAAATTATTGCCTTTTTATGAAAAATGCTAAATTTAACATGATCGGACCAATTTGATTCTTTTGTCGTAGCAAGGTGTCCTGCGATTCATCACTAACATGATTCAATTAATTTAACAAGATTACTTCAAAATTTAAATGCTCTTTTGTGTTAGCACAGTCAGTCATGAATGTGTCGTGTTATGGGATATGCACAAAAGAAATGAACAAAATAATTTCACCACTTCCTGCATGCCGATAATTTTTTTTCATGGAAAACTAATTGGAGGGGAAAAAATTAGCAGAATGTATGATCAATAAAAAAAGCACATATCTTAAGTAGTAACAATCAAAATTGTGCATGCAACATCAAAGGAAAGGCAAATCGGTCTACCGGAAGCATTGCTGAATACAAAAAGGACAGTAAAGTTGACTCATTGATGTTTAAAGAGAAAGCGAGGCACCACAATATATTTTCTGGCTCCGAAAATATAAATTAATATATTTTTCTAAAACAAAGCAAGCGTAACTGAGAAATTTAACTTACTTTTTGAGAGAAAAGCAAGCACACTAATGAACAACTTTTGTAGATATACATTTTCTTTAGTCTTCGATGTGCGCTTTCCTGTCCCCTCGGATGCTTTATTAATTTATTTATTTTAAGAAGTCAAGTGAGAACACTAATGAACAATTTTTGTAGATATACATTTTCTTTAGTCTACGATGTGTGCTTTCAAGTCCCTTTATATGCTTTATTAATTTATTTATTTTCAAGAAATCAAGTGAGCACACTAATGAACAATTTTTGTAGATATATATTTTTTGTCTTCGATGTGCGCTTTCATATCCCTTCAGATGCTTTATTAATTTATTTATTTTAAGAAATCATGTGTATCGTCGAGAAATGTACAACCTTCTTTTTAAAAGAAAAGCAAACACAATAATTTAGTAATGTTTATGTATATATATTTCTTTTACCTCGGCGTGCGCATCTTTGTTGCTTCGAACGCCGGTGTGTTGTACTGATGTTTGTTTTGATCAACAAATAATTTCTTTCCCGTTGCAACGCACGGGCATATGTGCTAGTCTATACCTAATAATAAAGCGAGGTGACTTTTTTAGTCCGTTTTAGCACTTTTATAAAAAAGACCCTTTAATTTTTGAGTAATTTACCCGCAATACCTGTTAGGCTATGTTCGTTTAACCCCACCCCGGCGGGGTTACGGGCCAAATCCGCACGGATTGACAGGGATTACCCCCGCCGGGGAACAAATCCGGTCCGTGAATATTTCTTCGTTCGGTTAAGGCCCGTGGTCTGCATCCTCGGCCCAAACCCCTTCGTATCCACGCGGAAATAAACATCTCGGTCCAACCCGTGGAAATAATCCCTAGCGGCGGCGGTGGCGGCGCAAAGAGCTCGGACGAGTGAACGGCGGCCGCGCAACCTGCCGGGCGGCTTCCCAGCAATGACGACCTGCGCCCGGAGTCCCCGACGCCCCTCTGCTTTGTCCCATATCCCTGGCCGTACCACTCTAGATGCCGGCGACAGTGTAGCTGCGGGCGACAAGATCTCAAGGTTATCACTTTGTCTCTCTTTCCCTATCTTTATCCTCATCAGGCGCGCTATGCTACCTTGCTGCTCTCACTGCTGCTGCTCTCTCTCCCTCCTCTCATGCGTGGGCTGTTTGCTGCCTGCTACTGATGCTCTCTCTCTCCCACTTGTTTTCAGTGTTTGGATCTTTAGTTAAGCCCCAACCGAACATGCATGAGAGGAAGAGATTTGCGAGGTTGTAACCCCGCGGAGGTCTCATAATGTCACCCAATACCTGCCGGGGTTAATTCCACTAGTGGAACTAAACCCTGGTAACCGAACGCAGCCTTAAGTGGCAGAAAATTAGTTTTTTCCGTGCGTTTTTTTGTGTGCACTTCACCCCCGCGGGCCGCAACCCATAACTCCTTCGAAACCATGTCTAATTGAGGATGCAAAAAATTAAGCGCTAGAGGGTCGAACCCGTGACTTCATGAAGTTAATTCCGTTGTGAAGACGTTACCAACTCGGACAGCTTTTGTTATTGCTAAATAACGGGATTCTTTATAATCAATAGTCCCACCCCGCTCTTTCATATGAAATTCTACCGGTTTATATGCGTTCACTTGCGTGAAAGTATCAGCAAGACGAGTCAACAAACAAAGAGAATAATATGCAGATGCTGGATTAAATAAGGAATGGATTAATAGGTTCCCATGGGCGCACGTTGCATTATGGATTGGGCATGCATGATTAACGAAAGATTTTTGTGGCTGTCATGCATTAATTAAAAGAGGAGATGTTGCACAACAGATTAAAAGGGATAGCATTTAAAAGGAGGATTAAAGAAGGGATACTAAAGTATGATTAAAGGAAGGGAAGTATTAATATGGGGCTGCCATGCCCATGATTTAAGGAGGCCAGGGATTATGAGGCGTTAAAATACTGCTCCTGCAAAAAAAAGGATGATGTACTGCATTAGTAATCTCAATAAATAGGGGTATTAAAGAGGTGATTTTGTGGGCTGCTTGCTTTAATTTTTAGCTAGCTTTTGCTCTGGCTATATATACGTTTTGTATGCATTTATTCATCTTGCATTTGACACAAAATTTCATCAATTTGTAGTCTGTCTTGTCAAAAAATAAGCAAGCCATCTCTAAATTGGCTCTACTTGATTGCATGCATGTGTATGTCCCGATAAGTGATGATGAATAATCGACGTTGATGAATACGCGCGACGGCCACCACATCAGGTTTAGCATACTGTCTACAATGTCTATGTCATGCTCGCAGGTCGCCGACGTGGTTGTAATGTTCAAAGCAAAGACTGGATTGAAGCAATGCATAAATCAAGTCCACGCCGATTATCATTTTCTAGATTCACGGTAACACTTAACGTTTGATGAACGATACCGTGACTAGCAAGGCTTACAAGTCGTTTCAACATTGAGCTTACTACCAACTTTTGAAGGTGATGCACGTCCTCGGCCTTAGTGTGGCGTGGTTTTTGCGTGCGATCATGGACCTTTGATCCAACTCCCAACATGTTAGAAGTCTCGGGGGCCACCTCACTAGATCTTTAGCCATCTATGCAAAGATCCTTCCAAATCCAAAGCTTACCTTGCTCACTCTACTGGCGCGTGGTCTATGAGGCGTCACAATATAACCATGATTATAACAACGAACTTGGAGACTCCCGCACCAATAAGCCATGTCGACGATGAGGAACGGCGATATGAATGAGTCTTTGACTAGGGGCATGAGTGTGGAGATGGTGCATTCACCAAGTATAGGAGACACAGGATGGTGCCCACCATTATTATGAGTATGTGGTGTTACAATTTGGCGAAGTGAGGGACCCGCGAAAGCGACATGCTGTGAAGTTTAATGATCAAGCTCATCACCTTGTGATAGCACACATTCATTGTGAATAGGTGAACGAGATGATAATCATCGATCATATGACAAAGATAAAAAATGACAACGCAGATCAATTGTTAGGGGGCATGCGAGCATATATTTCTCCCGTTGCAATGTACGGGCATATTTGCTACATACCATCCACGTATACATGAATTTTGTTTCGTTGCAACGCACGGACACTCACCTATACTACTTAAAAAAAACCTAAATGTTTGGTGTTTCACCCGGTTTTCTTCCTACCACCCCTTTGTCCAACTTTTTTTTATAATAACCATTAGGTAAACCACCCCTTAAGTTACTAAAATATTTATATCCCGTTGCAACGCACAGGCATTGTCCTAGTACTACAAATTTCAAGTAGAAATCTATAAAATTTTGAGCTTATTTGAAGAAAAGGTCCGTGGATGATGACTTTTTTCCTAAACATATTTGACTTTAATTTTTTTTTACAAAAAATTCTAATATATACTACAAGTTTTCAACAGTAAACTAGAAAATTTTCAGTTTATTTGGACAAACGAATTAAAAGATTATATATTTTTTTGTTTTAAACAGGCATTAAGTTTTGTTGCAATTATTTTGAGCTCATCCTTCGTTTTCTTTCTAGATTCATCACTAGGCACAATCCTTCTTGAAATTAACCGAGACTGAGTATTGTGGTTCCACGCGTCGGTGTCGTGAGCGGAGGAATCTAACAAAGCCGAAAGGCTAATGATTCCCACCGGCTGACCGGCAAAAACGCTTCGGCCGGCCGCCTCTTTCCTCCAGTACGCAGTACGCAGTACCCAATATACAATATGCAGTATACAGATCATGGTCGCGCTCTCGCCGCAGTTCGACGCCATGGCCATGGCTGCGCTCTCGCCGCAGTTCGACGCCATGGCCATGGCTGCGCTCTCGCCGCAGTTCGACGCCACGACCACACTCTCGTGGACGCCCATGGAAATCATCAGATAGGCCATGGCCATGGCTCGAGGAGCTCGCCACCGTGCTCCGGGACCTTGTCGGCGTTCTCCCTCTGCCCAGAGCCGGTCCCTCCCCGACCAGTCGTGCCCGCCCTGGCCCTCCTCCGTCGAGCCCGCACCTCCCCGTGCCCCCACGTCACCGGCCATGGCCATGAGCAGCTCCGTGCACAACCATTTTTTTTGCTACAACCATATTATATTTTTGCTACAACCATATCATATTTTTGCTACAAAGGAACAAACTGATGTTTTTTCTACAACGCGCCATGTACAGGGGAATATCTGTGTATGTAATGTTGCAACCAGTGAACCATTTAGTTTCTACTTTTATATGTTTTTTCTACTACCGGTCAAGATTTTTGCTAACTGCGGGGCTACGACCTCGAGGGCGACGACGATGAATTTTGTTGCAACCGTTATTTTTTCTGCTATATCCGTTGTATGTTTTTGCTACCATCGTTGTATGTTTTTGTTACGCACAATGTTACAACCGTTTAAATTTTTTCTTCCACCGTTGTGTTTTTTTGCTACTATCGTTAAGAGTTTTTGCTACAACGAAAAAGTTATAAAGTGATTAGCGATAGCGGATTATGATTTTTTTGCAACCTATAGTAAAAAATGCTACCACCATCGATTAAAATTTGTTATTACAATTTTTTTCTACAAAAAACACAAAAACTAAAAATGTTGCATTCGTGTAAATTTTTTTACGAAAATACCGCAAATATTACAAAAAATACCGCAAATGTTACAATAAAAAACAAAAGAATACGCGCAAATCTAAACCGTTAAATCGCGGAGATCAAACGATCCGTGTTTGACCGATCGAAATGGAGCGCCAGTCCAAGCCGAAAGCAACACGCGAGAAGAAGCAAATATGAGACGAACTCTCTTTATTTAGCCCCTCTTAACTTCTTTTATGAATCCTGATGAGGACATCCCTACTAATGTTACACCCATACCCTCACCAACTACACATACTGGACCAGTTACTAGAGCACGTGCACGTCAACTAAATTATCAGGTACTTTCGTTTCTTGCGAATCCTTCTATTGTTCATGAACATATGATTCTGCCTAAATTAGATACTTTTGTTTTGCTTATGAATGAAGGACCTAGCATGGACAAGAAGGATGGTCATTGGAGCGGGATCAAGAATGGAGAAGAAGGTGCGCGCAGGGGAAAGTACAGTGGAGCTTCCAGTGGGGATTTTCGCACGTTGAAGCCACCATAAGGCATGCATGAAGGCTTGGACGGAATACACGAGATGCCACTTCATTATTTTCGTCCAAGAGCAATTATAGGTGCTGCGTCACCTTAATATTGGGCTGGGCCCATGTAATTTCGAAATACCACATTATAGGCTGTTTTTAGAGTCCGTATGTGTGGGGAAACCGAGTTAGGGTTGTTTTCGGACCCCACCTCCAAGGGGTCACGAAAATCCCCTCTGTTCCCCCATATATACAGCCCTTAGGGCGTCGTTTAGACTTGGGTTTTAATTAGATATAAGTTAGCCATAGCCGCAACTTCGAGCTCTTAGTTTGTGTCATCCGACCAGGCCAAGACCTCATTGGAACCCCAACTTTCGTAATCATTCATCTTATATTCGCAATATCCAGATTGCAATTCTTAGTTCTTGCTTGTTCTTCGATTGCTTGCAGGAATTAGGCCTTCGTGGTCAGGTTGATCGTGCATCCGCGGGATCAATAACCTCTCGGAGTTGGTTTAGCGATCGCTAAGGCGCAACGTCTTCGCACGTTCGTAGTCGGGTCGTGAAAGTCGTCTCCACCATAATCGATCTCCACCATCTCATCGAAACATCGGGACACCTTCGCCTCTATCAAGTGGTATCAGATTTCCAGGTTGCTCGGTGAGATGTACCAGTTTTCGTAGTCTAGATTGATTCTGTTCGTCATACCTACAGCCCACGAAAAAGCCAAAAAAAATTTAGGGTTAGATCATCACGTCCCAAGACAGTCCGAGCCTTTGTCCAGTTTTCTTTTCAGTACTTGCTTTGTTGAATTTACGGTTGCATCGTTGTGTCAAGTTGCTGATCTTAGCGTCTAGTTCCCTTAGAGTTTCGAGTTCTGATCACAGTTTGCCACGTCCCCGCCGCACAGTAGTCATCCTACCACGTTCCGCCAATCCAAGTCCACATACACCACCACGTTCCGCCAAGCAGAGTCCATATACACCACCACGTACCACGAGTCCGAGTTGAGTTCCATCATCAGTACGGTTCGTGACCTCTCCATAGCCAGATTAGTTTGAGTTGATTAGAGTCGGATTTCACCAATCTTTGTCGTACGTAGAAGGATGTGATTTCCAAAAAAAAAAAAAAAAAAAAAGAGTGGCACGCTTTTCAGAGCAGTTTTTAGGCCAAAATTTTCAGGGGTAAAAAAATTTCGTGCCCATACGTTCCTTAGGTCCAGAAACTCGTTTTGAGACGTTCTCTACCATAGTGATTTTTTCGCACTTTTTCAGCCACCGCAGTCCCGCATCGCCAAAAAAAAAAAGCAAAAAAAAAAAAAAAAAAAGAGAAAAAAAAATTCCAGAGTGTGCTTCTCAGTTGATTACGTGCCGCGCCGTGCTTTCGTTGGTGTTTAGGCTCGCGTCTCTAGTACGGTCTAGCCTAGGATCAGCACAGTACCGACGTTGAGTGTTTATTCAACTTTGCATCTCTGTTTTGATTACTGTTGAGCTTTTTGCTACCATACTTGTCAGCCTTCCTACAGCTCCACATATATTCTACATCGTGCGTTTTGACACCTCCTGGCCATCGCTCTACCACATCTCTGAGAGTTTTGACCCGTTGGTTGTACGTCACCACCTGCTGCTAGGTAAGAATTGGTAAGAACGAAAGAAAAGCTTGACGGATTTGTGCTTTCCACCACCCCACAGCCCATTAGTAGAAGTAGGATCATATTTCTGTGTGTTCTCTCTTTCTGCTAACCATGCCAGGATCACATGATGAAGTGGCGCGGGATGCACCCGATTGGGAGAACATGACAAACAAGGAGCTACATGATAAATTTGCACGTATGATGTCTCAACAGGTGCAGGACATCGAGACCAGATTTACAGAGGCAATTGATGGCGTGGAGAAGATGATCGACACCAAGCTCGACGCCAAGTTTACTGAGTTGATCGCACGCCTACCTTCAGCACAGCCACAGCCACCGCCACTACCACGTGCACGACGTATTCTGTTTCCGCGAGGACAAGCTGATGGTATTGGTGCTCCTCCTGCTGCTGCAGTTGCTGCTACTGCTGCTGCTTCTGACGTCAGCCAGGACGACAACTACGAGGGTGATTACGAGGAGGAGGTGGAACAGGAAGCGGCCTATGAGCAGCCAGCTGGACGTCCACGTCCCAACATTCGCCACGGTCGACACCAACCACCCCCTCAGGTACGCGATGATGAACATGTGCTTAAACTTAAATTGAATCTTAAGCCGTTTGAGGGTAGATATATTCCTGATGCTTATCTTACTTGGGAGTTAGAAACTGAACAACGTTTTACATGTTTACAATATCCTGAGAATAGACGTGTTACTACTGCTGTTTGTGAATTCACGGGCTTTGCATCTATTTGGTGGTCTGAACATTGTAGATTGCATGCTAATAATATTCCAACTACTTGGGCTGCTTTAAAAGATGCTATGCGTACTCGCTGGGTTCCTCCTTATTATCAACGTGAATTGTTACAAAAATTACAGCGTTTGAGACAAGGAAAAAATTCTGTAGAGGAATATTATCAAGAATTACAAACTGGATTGATTAGATGTGGCCTAGTAGAGGATAATGAAGCTATGCTTGCACGTTTTATGGGTGGCTTAAACACGGAGATACAAACTATTCTAGAATACAAGGACTTTGCTACTATCACTCGTTTGTTTCATCTTGCTTGTAAAGCTGAACGTGAAGTGCAGGATCGACAGGCCGCTACGAGACCTAACTTTTCTACAGGACGAAATACATCATGGACATCGCGTGGAGCTTCTACATCCACACGTCCTGCTGCGCCACCATCTACTTCAGCCGCTCATTCTTACAGGGAGCCACCAAAACAGCTAGCGCCACCATTCAAGGGTGCACAGAGTGGTCCAGCGGCGAGTTCTTCTTCATCCATGGCGTCCACAGGGCAAACACGAGATCGTGATATTAAATGTCGCAGGTGCCAAGGTGGAGGTCACTTCGCAAAAGACTGTCCCTCCAAGCGTGTGATGACTATTACGGCGGATGGTGGGTATGAGTCAGCGAGCGACTATGATGAGGAGACTCTAGTTCTCATTGCTCATGAGGAACAGGGTGCCCATGATGATGCTCATGATATAGAGTATATGACTCCTGATGATGCAGATAAATATGCTAGTTTGGTTGCTCAACGTGTATTAAGTGTGCAGGTAACGAAGGCCGAGCAAAACCAGAGGCATAATTTGTTCCACACAAAGGGAGTGGTGAAAGAACGTTCGGTTCGCATCATCATTGACGGAGGGAGTTGCAACAACTTGGCTAGCATGGAGTTGGTGGAGAAGCTATCTCTCACCACAAGACCACACCCCCATCCGTACTATATTCAGTGGTTTAACAATAGTGGTAAGATTAAGGTAACGCGTTCTGTTCATGTGCACTTTAGCATTGCTGCATATGCTGATTATGTTGATTGTGATGTGGTACCCATGCAAGCATGCTCTCTTTTACTTGGTAGACCATGGCAATTTGATAGGAATGTTGTACACCATGGTAGGACAAATCAGTTTACTCTAGTTCATCAGGATAAAAATATTGCTTTACTGCCTATGTCTCCTGAACAAATTGTGAAAGATGATCTTGCTAGAGCTAGTAAAGCAAAACAGGAGGAAAATAAGAGTGAGAATGAGATAGCAGCCAAAGAATTTGAGCAACAACATAAGACTAATAGCAAATCTTCTTCTGCTGTTTCTAATGAAATTAAATTGACTAGTCCAACTTTGCTTGCTACTAAGGTTGATATTTCAGATTTGGATGTTAGTCAATATGTGTGCTATGCTTTTGTGTGCAAAGAAGCCTTGTTTTCATTTGAGGAATTGCCTCCTTCTTTGCCTCCTGTTGTCACTGACCTTTTGCAGGAGTTTATTGACGTCTTTCCACAAGACGTACCACCGGGATTACCACCTATTCGAGGGATTGAGCATCAGATTGACTTAATTCCCGGTGCTTCGTTGCCCAACCGTGCGCCATACCGTACCAATCCGGAGGAGACGAAGGAGATTCAGCGTCAAGTACAAGAGCTACTCGACAAAGGTTACATACGTGAGTCCCTTAGTCCTTGTGCTGTTCCTGTTATATTAGTGCCTAAAAAGGATGGAACATGGCGTATGTGTGTTGATTGTCGAGCCATTAATAATATTACTATTCGTTATCGTCATCCTATTCCTAGGTTAGATGATATGCTTGATGAATTAAGTGGTTCTACCATGTTTTCCAAAGTTGATTTGCGTAGTGGATACCATCAAATTCGCATGAAATTAGGAGATGAATGGAAAACGGCTTTTAAAACTAAGTTTGGATTATATGAGTGGTTAGTCATGCCTTTTGGGTTAACTAATGCACCTAGCACTTTCATGAGATTAATGAACGAGGTTTTACGTGCTTTCATTGGACGATTTGTGGTAGTCTATTTTGATGATATACTGATTTATAGCAAATCTTTGGAGGAACATTTGGATCATTTACGTGCTGTTTTTATTGCTCTACGTAATGCACGTTTATTTGGTAACCTTGGGAAGTGCACCTTTTGCACCGACCGAGTATCGTTTCTTGGCTATGTTGTTACTCCACAGGGTATTGAAGTTGATAAAGCCAAGATCGAGGCGATTGAGAGTTGGCCGCAGCCCAAAACGGTCACACAAGTGAGGAGTTTTCTTGGCCTCGCTGGATTCTATAGGCGTTTTGTGAGAGATTTCAGCACCATTGCTGCCCCTCTCAATGAGCTTACACGCAAGGATGTGCCTTTTACTTGGGGTACCGCACGGGAAGAAGCTTTCACGGTATTGAAAGATAAGTTAACACATGCTCCTTTGCTCCAACTTCCTGATTTTAATAAGACTTTTGAGCTTGAATGCGATGCTAGTGGGATTGGTTTGGGAGGTGTGTTATTACAAGATGCTAAACCTGTTGCATACTTTTCTGAAAAATTGAGTGGGCCTAGTCTGAACTATTCTACTTATGATAAGGAATTATATGCTCTTGTTCGGACATTAGAAACTTGGCAACATTATTTATGGCCCAAAGAATTTGTTATACATTCTGATCATGAATCTTTGAAACACATAAGAAGTCAAGCAAAACTTAATCGTAGACATGCTAAGTGGGTTGAATTTATTGAGACTTTCCCTTATGTCATTAAACACAAGAAGGGGAAAGATAATACTATTGCTGATGCTTTGTCTCGTCGTTATACTATGCTTTCACAACTTGACTTCAAGATATTCGGTTTAGAGACAATCAAAGAACAATATGCAACTGATGTGGAATTTAAAAATGTATTGCAGAATTGTAGAGAGGGTAGAACATGGAACAAGTTTGTGCTTAATGATGGATTTGTGTTCCGTTCTAACAAGCTATGCATTCCAGCTAGCTCTATTCGTCTTTTGTTGTTGCAGGAGGCGCATGGAGGAGGATTAATGGGACATTTTGGCGTGAAAAAGACGGAGGATGTACTTGCTACACATTTCTTTTGGCCAAAGATGAGACGGGATGTTGAGCGTTTTGTTGCTCGCTGCACTACATGTCAAAAAGCTAAGTCACGACTCAATCCTCATGGTTTATACATGCCTTTACCTGTACCTAGTGTTCCGTGGGAGGACATATCCATGGACTTTGTTTTAGGCTTGCCTCGAACAAAGAAGGGGAGGGATAGCATATTTGTTGTCGTGGATAGATTTTCTAAGATGGCACATTTTATACCATGTCATAAAAGCGATGATGCTGCTAATGTTGCTGATTTATTCTTTGGAGAGATTATTCGTTTACATGGTGTGCCCAATACTATTGTCTCGGATCGTGATACTAAGTTTCTTAGCCATTTTTGGAGATGCTTATGGGCTAAGTTGGGGACTAAACTACTCTTTAGTACTACATGTCATCCCCAAACTGATGGACAAACTGAAGTGGTCAATAGGACATTGTCTACTATGCTTAGGGCTGTTTTAAAAAGTAACTTGAAACTGTGGGAAGAATGTTTACCTCATATTGAATTTGCTTATAATCGTTCAGTGCATTCTACCACTAAAATGTGCCCTTTTGAGATTGTTTATGGTTTTCTACCTCGTGCACCTATTGATTTGCTGCCTCTTCCATCTTCGGAGAAGGTGAATTTTGATGCTAAGCAACGTGCTGAATTGATATTAAAAATGCATGAGTTAACTAAAGAAAACATTGAGCGCATGAATGCTAGATACAAGCTTGCTGGTGATAGGGGTCGAAAGCATGTTGTATTTGAACCAGGAGATCTTGTTTGGTTACATCTACGAAAAGATAGGTTTCCTGATTTGCGCAAGTCTAAGTTAATGCCACGAGCTGATGGTCCCTTTAAGGTTTTACAGAAAATTAATGATAATGCATATAAACTTGAGCTACCTGCAGATTTTGGGGTTAGTCCCACATTTAACATTGCAGATTTGAAACCTTATTTGGGAGAAGATGATGAGCTTCCGTCGAGGACGACTTCAATTCAAGAAGGGGAGGATGATGAGGACATCCCTACTAATGTTACACCCATACCCTCACCAACTACACATACTGGACCAGTTACTAGAGCACGTGCACGTCAACTAAATTATCAGGTACTTTCGTTTCTTGCGAATCCTTCTATTGTTCATGAACATATGATGCTGCCTAAATTAGATACTTTTGTTTTGCTTATGAATGAAGGACCTAGCATGGACAAGAAGGATGGTCATTGGAGCGGGATCAAGAATGGAGAAGAAGGTGCGCGCAGGGGAAAGTACAGTGGAGCTTCCAGTGGGGATTTTCGCACGTTGAAGCCACCATAAGGCATGCATGAAGGCTTGGACGGAATACACGAGATGCCACTTCATTATTTTCGTCCAAGAGCAATTATAGGTGCTGCGTCACCTTAATATTGGGCTGGGCCCATGTAATTTCGAAATACCACATTATAGGCTGTTTTTAGAGTCCGTATGTGTGGGGAAACCGAGTTAGGGTTGTTTTCGGACCCCACCTCCAAGGGGTCACGAAAATCCCCTCTGTTCCCCCATATATACAGCCCTTAGGGCGTCGTTTAGACTTGGGTTTTAATTAGATATAAGTTAGCCATAGCCGCAACTTCGAGCTCTTAGTTTGTGTCATCCGACCAGGCCAAGACCTCATTGGAACCCCAACTTTCGTAATCATTCATCTTATATTCGCAATATCCAGATTGCAATTCTTAGTTCTTGCTTGTTCTTCGATTGCTTGCAGGAATTAGGCCTTCGTGGTCAGGTTGATCGTGCATCCGCGGGATCAATAACCTCTCGGAGTTGGTTTAGCGATCGCTAAGGCGCAACGTCTTCGCACGTTCGTAGTCGGGTCGTGAAAGTCGTCTCCACCATAATCGATCTCCACCATCTCATCGAAACATCGGGACACCTTCGCCTCTATCAAATCCAGGCCCGGAAATCTGTCGCCTCACAAACCAGTCCTCCAACTCTCCAAGTCCAACCCCACGACCATGGCGACCAAGCAGAGCCTCCTCGCCCTACTAGCCGCCGCAGCTGTGTGCCTCCTCCTGGTTCCCGCGGTCTCCGCCGTCACCAAAGTAGAGTACTGCAGTAAGTAGCAGCCTCGAAACTCTGGTGTTTGCAGCCACTTCAGGTTCCCGGAGGTGGAGATTAAGTGTGAATTCGCTAACTTTTATGGTTGTTGTTACCGTGCTTTGCAGATAAGGGCCAGAACTACCCAGTGAAGGTGAGCGGCGTGGAAATCGTGCCTGATCCGGTCCAGCGCGGCATGCCGGCCACCTTCAAGATCTCCGCTTCTACTGGTAAACCTTTCTCTGTCTGCTTTTATTTCCTTGTGTGTTTGCCTACTTGCGCACTTTGTTCTCCCATGTATTCCATTTGGTGTACTAGTTAGGCCTCTGAGGCCTTGTTCGGTTAATCCACTTGCCAAGAGGATTGAGGTGAATTGGAGGAAAATGGGGTGGAATTTGTACTAGATGGGATTTAATCCTTCTTAAACCATGCCCAACCCCCTCGGTTTTGGTGAAACCGAACAAAGCCTGAAAGTGATTAATAGTCTGGAGTTAAGCTTTGTAAGTAGTAATCAACTTTAAGGATATATAATTGAGTTCATAATTCATAGGCTAATTTTGTGTGCGGTTATTGGGACATAGTTTCTTTTCGAAATAAATAAATGAAATTATTTTGCTTGCTTTGGTTTTATTATTTCGCGAAAACGCAAAAGCTTTGCGTTTTGATGCATTGATAGAAAGAAGAAATTAAATGCTAAAAAAAGAGCAGACACATCCATACAACACGACACAACCCAAAGAGCACAATAGCCACACTCGCTGCGAACATCGAGCGTAGAACACAATGCACCTCCGGCTAGTCCGAAGATAGCCACCACGAGATCAGAACTACAAGGCAACAAAGCTTGCCCAAAGCTAAGAAACATCGCCGCTTCTCGATCAACACCGGTCACCTCCGAAGAATGATAGCTCCAACTGAACTTCCCTCCTCGAGGCACCATCCACCCTTGTAGCCAGAGAGGTGGCCGGTAGGTGGTGGGATTTGGTCGATTCCGAGAGAGGCACTCCCTTGGACTCACCGGCGACGGCGTGCATTGCGCCTCTGAACCATCTACCTTGGACGACGACGAGCACCGAAGAAAAGCAACAAGGAACCGCATCCCGAGTCTCCAAACACGATGCTCCCAAGGGAGAGACGACGTCGAGGACGCCGCCATCACGCCGATCCAAGTGAATCTATGCTTTCACCCGGAGACCTCAACCAAAGGGAGAGAGGGCAAAGGAGAGGGAGACACATGTAAGGCCCCCGATGCGGTGCTAACTCGAGTTAGTTGCTTTCGCGTCTTGCTCAAGTTAGTAGCGCATAAAGAGCCACCGACTCACGACACTCGCACTCGTGTCGCTGCTGAATTCTCGACAACAGGTATATGAACAATGAACTTAAGCTAAGACATAAATATATAGAGTCCAGGGCATACATCGCCACTGAAATTTATTACACCATCTCAGAGGTCTGTGGACCCAACAGAATATCATGCAACAAGCGGAAGACAAACAAGACCGAGTACGGTCAAAATCCAAATTGCCCTAGAGAGGGCTGCACATAAAGAGTCCACCCACGGATCGTCGAAACCCAACTGTAGGATCTACTGAACGAGGTCGACCTCATCGTCATCCTCCGGGGGCACCTCCACGAAGTATCGTCCAGTGCTCGGGTCAAGGTAGTAATCCACTGCAGCGGCCGATCAGGCAAAACAGTAAAAGCACAAAGGAAAACAGGGGTGAGATTATATCATTACAGGATAACCAACTTCCTACGGTAGACAAAGTAAAGGTAAAGGTTGCAGCCGCACTAGCATATATGGTGGCTACTCGTCCTATCAGAGTAGGGGTAAGATCCAAGAATGCACGTGACATCGCGTCATAAGTCTGCTAACCACCTACTTACCTCAAACATAACACAACCTGGATCTTCTCTCGGTCCCCCTGGACGAAGAAAAGCAACCAAGGCACTCACACAGTAGGCAAGTTTTAATTAAGGTTCAAATTGATGTTATTCTATGAACAAGGAGTAGATCTCAAGTCGTCCATAACCGCGGACATGGCTTTTCGAAAAGATTTAACCCTGCAGGGGTGTACCAACTGCCCATCATAGGCTTCGCACGTACGCCCGGTTTCCACTTGGCTAGGTAAGCGCCTGAAACTCCGGAACGTCAGAGTCCCTCTAACTAACAACACACAATTCCGGGTGGCCCCCGGTGAGTCGACACCCAACTCAAAAGCCAGCCACGCTCTCGAATCAGCCTCTACCGTCTGTCGCAGGTTTGGATACCCAGTAAATCACACATGGGACATGGGTCCTCAGCCGGACAAAGTGGGCCAGCGAAGGCGCAAGTCCTCCTGGCCCAAGATGGTTTGTAAACAACTGGGGTACCACCAGCACACACACATTGCAAATAATAAAATCAGCTCGGGCCACCACTAGAATTGTATGAAGCTAGGTAGGTAAGACAAGGGGACCCCATAGAATCCCACACACGATTAGGCACGCTCGTCAAGAAACACAATACCCGGAACTCGGGACCTAGGTGACTCAAATGGAACAAAACACCTGGCGGGAACATCTTGGTCTCCCATCTTTCGTCAAGTATAAGTTAACATCATAATAATAATAAATATCAACCAACTTCTTTAAATAACATGATATAACATACCATAGCATAGGGTAAGCAGCAAGTTTCCTACTCATACTAAGCAATGGCTGAGCAGCGGTAACTTAGCAATACAATGTTTTGCTGGGATGTAGGGATCATGGCTGTTTGGTTTTGAACGTGGCATAAGCAAATTGGATAGGATCAAACAAGCGTTCTAGGCTACAGCTAGGCAGAAAGGTATCAAGTAATGGTATGAATCTTCCCCTTGCCTGGGTAATCGGTCGTCGAAGCAGACACAGCAGGGTCCTCGGGCTCGGTGTCGGAAATCTCCACGTAAGTCTACTCGACGGTCTCAGGTGCTAACGTAAGGTACCGGCAAGGAAAAAGGCACACAAGTAAGCAATGGGTGCAATGCACATGCAAAGATGGTATGATCAAGTTTAATTGACATGATGTGACCCTATCTAGTCAGCTTTAAATGAAGGTGGTGACGACACGTCAACAACTTCATATGAAATTTATTTACGTAAAATGGCTTTGGTCTTAGCCTTATTTTAGGTGTAAGTAGCATGTCAACATGGCATGATCAACAATGCATTTAACAGAAACAAAAACAACGTGCAAAGTAAACATCGATTCCGAAGACGGAGTAGTGTCGGTGAAATTGACACAAGGAAGGTGCAACAAAAGTTTGGAATCCCAGCCATATTGCATATGCAAATATGTTAGGGACTGGTTGAAACAAAAGGATGAAGATGACATGAAAACAAAGCTTGAAGGATCAGTTGAAAAGATGCCAACATGCACTAAGGTTGGAATGATGCAAGGAAGGGAAGAACATGCTGATTCTGGTTAAGGTGGTCACACCCTGTCCACTTGAGTTGCACATAACCTCAGATGGACATTACCATTGCAAACCTTGCAGAATTCTACCCCAAAACCATATATGATATGGTACCACTTGAATTTGCAAACACAGTTGCAATTTCAAACGAGTTTCAGGGGGCTGAGTGCAAAATTGCACTACGTGCATTTTGAAAAAGGCTCAAATGGACAAACCACTGTCACCATGCAAATCCTTGGGAGAAACTACCCCAAAATCATGTATGGCCTGGCCATTTTTGAATTTGGGAAAACTTGACAAAAACAAAAGAAATGGAGGGCTTATTTGCAAAATTGCCACACTCCAATTATTTAGAGGGGCAAAATGCAAAATTGGACCTCACCATGATGATCAGTGGGTCAAGCTACCCCAAAAACATATATGGCATGATATGTTTGGGGTGGCAAGTTCAAAAGTCCAGATTCAGATTTGAATTTGAATTCAAATCAAATTTGGAATTTAAACAGAAAAGAAAAACAAAAGAAAAAGGAAAAAGAAAAGGACTCAGCCTCTCTAGGCTGGTCTCGGGCGAATCCGGCCCATCTTGCTTCTATGGCGCGCATTGGGCTCATCCCACTCGGCTATGGACAACCTGGGTCGCTGACATGCGGGACCCAGGTGTCAGCCTTTGCAAAAACCAAAAATGGGGGCTTCGGGCTGGGATTCGAACTCGAGAAGCGCCGCTTATCTCCACAGCCCTCGCCACTGCACTACGAATCGTTATCTGAAACGAAACGTGCAGCTGACGAGTTAAGTTAACCCCTCTCGGTTAACTGAACTGAAAGCGCACCCGACAGGCACCACTGCAGCGAGGTTCCGGCGACCACCGGCTCACACTCCGGCCATTTCCGGCTACTCCACCATGGGGGAACCCGAGAGGGTACTCAGCCCTACGCAGGGATGCACACCACGGCCACCAACTCCTCTCCACCTCGCCGGGATCTAAACGGGAGCAGCACGGCGGCGACGCCTCTACAACTCGTTCAGAGCCCGAACACGGAAGCAAACTCCGGCGAGCATAGCGGGGTGTACAGCTCGACGGCGCCCAGGCCACGGTGCTCTACACGTAGCTGGGACATCCCTCTTCACATCTGCACCTCGAGCTCGGCCCTACGCTTGACGACGGCGACGCGAGGCACAACGGAAAACACGGCGGCGCCACTGTCCCAACACGCAAAGTTCAGACACGGGCGTGGCTACGACCAAATCTTGCGCAAAGGGACTCCTTTAAGTCCATATGCGTGGCCAGAGCACGCCTAGGCACGCACGAGCGCACCCCGGGCACGCCATAGACAAGGCGGCCACGGTGGCTCGTCGGCGACGACGACGCGCAGAAGAAACAGACGAGCTACCGCGCGAGTAACTATGCTACGCGCTACGGGAGGAAGAAGGGCACCACGAGGCTCACCTTGGAGGTTCTGTGGTCGTGCTCGAGGCGCGGGTCGACGAGGAATGAGACGACGGCGATGAGGAAGAAGACGCGACCGTGGCGGAGGTCATCGTCGCGGGACCGCGGCGGGGCTCCTGCAATCACAGCGGCGACGGGGAACAGTCAAGAAAGGCTGCAGGAAGGCGAACGCGAAGGCGGGGTCGACGACATAGACCAACGGCGGCGCAATTGAAGAAATTGCCCGGCGGCCATGGCGGAACAGGGGAGGGAACAGAGGACGAACCAGGCGGGGGCAGCGGAAATTGGAGGGAGGAGTGGAACCCTAGGGCTCCAGGAGGGCTCTGGGGCTCGGAATATATGGAGGGGAGGCCTCCTGGCCACGTCGGCCGCATCGACGTCGACGCCGGCTTCGCTGTGAGAGGGGAGCTCGGGGGGACCTCGGCCACGCTGGAAAGGAGATGGAGGAGGGCGCTTGGATCTCGATCCGACGGCTGGCGTCTCTCCCGCGTACATCTTCGGTGGCAAGGCCGGCTGGGCTGCGGATGAGAGGCCCAGGTGGGCTGGGCTTCCAACAGGGAGTTGAAAAAAAGAAAAGAAAAAACCTGCTGCTGATCCATTTTCTATTTAAATAAAACAGAAAGGATTCAGGGTTTTTCTGGATTAAATACAAGTGGGAAAAATACATAAAAATATGTATAATTAACCTTGCATTATTCCTCAATTTCCAAAAATGGTTAGGGCATTTTTGGCAACAACAAAATGTGAGCTCATTTTTGAATTCAAAATCACTTTGAACTATAGTCACTGTTTTTGGTGATGACAAAAATGATTTGACCATTTGAAAACTAGTGGCTTTGCAAAAGAAAAGGATGGGTCAAGATTGGGATCAAGGAGAGCAAGCATGCAAATAGATCAATTGCATGAACATGGCACTTGAATGAACTTGGGAGCAATTTTAATCACCAAGAGGGCTCCAATCCCAATGCAATTTTAAATCATCACATGAAATGTCAAACTCTAGCATCATGCCAATTTACAAAGTCATCAGACAAGGTACAAAATCATGCTGGTTTAATATTATTGCAAATGGGCTGTTACAGCACTCCCCCACCAACACAGGATCTCGTCCCGAGATTAAGCCTGAAACAACTCAGGATACTCAGAACGGAGATGATCTTCACGCTCCCACGTTGCTTCCTTCTCCGAATGATGTGCCCACTGAATTTTCATGAACTTGACGGTCTTGTTGCGAGTCTTGTGCTCGGACGTCTCAAGAACACGGGCTGGACGCTCTGAGTAGGAAAGGTCCGCACTCAGCTGTATCTCGCCCAAGTCAACAACCTGCTCTGGCTGCTTGAAGCATTGCTTTAGCTGGGACACATGGAACACGTCATGCACCATGGACAGACTCTCTGGAAGCTCGAGCCGAAAGGCAAGAGGTCCTCTAGTCTCAAGGATGTGGAAAGGTCCGACAAATCTTGGAGCGAGCTTTCCTTTGATGCCAAAGCGGTGAGTTCCCCTCAACGGAGACACTCTCAGGTACGCCCAATCACCAACCTGAAACGCTACACCACGGTGCCTTTTGTCATAATAGGCCTTCTGCCTAGACTGTGCTACCTTTAAGTGCTCTCGGACAATCTTCACTCTGTCCTCTGCCTCTTGGATCACATCTGGACCGAACAGCTGCCTCTCGCCTGTCTCAGACCAGTTCAAAGGTGTCCTGCACTTGCGGCCATACAAGACTTCAAACGGCGCTGCTTGCAGTCTTGCCTGATAGCTGTTGTTGTAAGAGAACTCAGCATACGGCAAGCATTCTTCCTACTTCATGCCAAACGAGATGACACATGCCCGAAGCATGTCCTCGAGTATTTGGTTCACGCGCTCGACTTTCCCACTTGTCTGAGGGTGATAAGCGGTACTGAACAACACTGTCGTACCAATCGCCTATTGAAAGGCCTGCCAGAACTTAGAGGTGAAAAGGCTGCCTCTATCAGAACTGATCTTCTTAGGAATGCAATGCAAAGATACAACTCTTGCGGTGTACAAATCCGCCAACTGAGCTGCTGAAATGGAATCCTTCACTGGAAAGAAGTGGGCAACTTTGGAAAGATTGTCAATGACAACAAAGATGGCATTGTTCTTCTTCTGCGACAAGGGGAAGTCTGTGATGAAATCCATCTCTATGTGATCCCATTTCCACTCCGGAATCTCAAGTGGCTGAAGCAACCCTGCTGGCTTCTGGTGCTGTGCCTTCACTCTCCTGCACACATCATAGTGAGACACGTAACGGGCAACATCCCGCTTCATACGAGTCCACCAAAAGCTTTGCTTGAGATCTTGATACATATTCGTACTGCCAGGGTGAATAGACAACTTGGAATCATGGGCTTCCTTCATGATGACCTCTCTGAGATCTTCCTCTTTGGGAACAACAACTCGCTCTTCGAACAACACGGTGCCGTCATTATGCACTGAAAAGCAACCGTACTTTGGAACTGAGGCGGCAATACCCTGTTTGATGTTTTGTATCATTGAGCAGCCAGACTGAGCTTCACGAATCTTGTCATGGATAGTGGGCTCTACCACAAGGTTGGCAAGATAGCCTGCTGGAACTAGCTCGAGATTGAGCCTTCGAAAGGACTCACACAAATCAGGGTGGATCTTCTGCACCTGGATATTATTGCAATCGCCCTTGCGGCTCAGCGCATCAGCTATGACATTCGCCTTCCTAGGCATGTACTGAATATCAACTGTGTACTCAGTAATGGTTTCAAGCCATCTTCTTTGCCTCAAGTTCAGATTTTGCTGAGTGAACAAGTACTTCAGACTCTTGTGGTCGGTGAACACATCCACCTTCCTCCCTAAGAGGAGGTTTCGCCAAGTGACCAAAGCGTGCAGAACTGTTGCAAGCTCCAAGTCGTGCGTGGGATAATTCCTCTCACTCGTCTTCAACTGCCGTGAGGTATAAGCCACAATATTCCTGCCTTGCATCAGAACTCCGCGTAGACCTTGCAAGGAGGCATTACAAAACACTTGAAAAGGATGTGACTCATCTGGCGGCGTGAGAATTGGAGCTGTGGTCAACTTCTCTTTCAACTCCTCGAAGGCTGACTGGCAAGCTGGTGACCAAGTGTACCGCTTGTCCTTGCACAACAATTCAGTCATTGGTTTTGCTATTTTGGAGAAATTCTGCACAAACCTCCTGCAATAACTGGCGAGGCCGAGAAAACTCCTTAGATTCTTCACGTTCTTCGGCAGAGCCCACTCTTGAATAGTGCAGACTCACTCTGGGTCAACCGCAATTCCCTCAGCGGAGATGACATGGCCCAGAAAATTGACCTTGTCCAGCCAAAACTCACACTTGGAGAACTTGGCGTTGAAAGGGCATGTGCCCTTATGTTTGGTTTTGGTAATTGATGACAATCTTTATGGACTAATGGTTTCCTTGAGTTATACTTTAAAGTTTGTCCATAGGCAACGCTTGAAGATCATATGGTGGCTTCAAGGTTGTAAGATGAAGATTACGTGTTGACCAAGGTGTTCTTCATGGAGCTATCCAAAGATTGGTCAAGTACATATGTGCAAGGTTAAGAGGAGCATCACGAAGATATCGTATGCTTGGAGCTTACCGACCATTTGGTGATAATGGTCGTGTGAAGATGTGCCTAAAAGTGGCTCACCCATAATGGAGTATGGGGGAGCTATCTACAAGTCTTCATCGAGCCGGAGGGATCAAGGAAGATGTTCAACTTGCGGCGGGCATGATCTTCATCATCAAGCTCAAGTGGATTATGCGCAAGACAAAGGTTTGACTAGATAGGTGTCTAGTTTACCGGTCTCATGGTAGTAGTTAGGAGACCGTGTTATATGCTAGGCCGATTCATTCGTGGAGAGCTCAAACCTTTTGCATTCTTGGCATCATCTTTATTGGTTTTTGTTTGGATTTTCTCCGTGTGAGTTTTGGAGCTTGTGGTCTTCTTCATGACAAGCTCTTGTTCATCGAAAACGGATTTCATATGCGTCTTCTCGTATGTTTTTCGAGGTGGGAGATTTGCCGGGTCGTCTCGTTTAGAGGTTTCACACCTCTATTTGTTTGACATTTCTCCCTTGCCACTTCTAAATATTCCCAGTCGTGATTAGGCAGCTCTATTCGTTAGCTTTCCATCAAGCTTGAGTTTGCCTTAATCAGAGTTCATTTGCAGAAGTTGTGGCAGTTCAGGGTTTTGCCTGTGTCTTTGGAGTTCATCTGTTGTGTGGCCTGGGCTCCCTGGTTCTGCTGGGGCGGTAGTACCGCTTGGGGTGCGGTAGTACCGCTCATGCGGTACTACCGCACCCACTGCGGTAGTACTGCGCTACGGTAGTACGGCAGTCTAGTACCGTAACCACTACCGCAAGCGTTCTGACCGAGCGGTAGTGGGCACGACACTAAGCTGCGGTACTACGGCAGCGCGGTAGTACCGCACCCAGCGCGGTAGTACCGCACTACGGTAGTACGACAGGCTAGTACCGTAACCACTACCGCAAGCGTACTGACTAAGCGGTAGTGGGCACGACACTAGGCTGCGGTACTACGGCAGCGCGATAATACCGCACCCACTGCGGTAGTACCGCTCTCCGAGCGGTAGTACCGTGGTTGGTGGGCTGCCGAGGATTCGTTGTAGAAGTGAAGTTGAGAAGATTGCTACTCTTGAGTGCATTGGCACTCTAGAGCTTGTTCTCTTGAGTGCATTGGCACTCTAGAGCTTGTTCCTCTTGGGTGCGTTGGCCCCTAGAGGCTTGTTGTTGCGGAGCTCAATCATTGTGGTGGAAAGCTTCGGGACGCTACGGGAGCCTCTAATTCGGTTGTGGAGATAGCCCCGAGCATTTGTACGGGTTCGGTGACCGCCCTCAAGGGTCGCCATTTGTACGGGTCCGGTGACCGCCCTTAAGTGTCCTAATAGTGGAATCACGACATCTTGCATTGGTAAGAGCGTGAGGAGAAATAGGGTGTCCCTCGTTGGCTTCGTGTGAGCATTGTGCTCCTCATCCTCTCCAAACGGAGACGTACTTCTCGCAAGAGAAGGAACTTCGGTAACAAATCCTTGTCTCCATCGGCTCCACTTGCGGTTATCTCTTCCTTTACTTTGAGCAAGCTTATTACATTGTTTATCTTGTGCTTGCTCATATTATTATACATTGCTTGTCCCATAGGTTGTTCTTCTAGACAACCTATTTACTTGTGCACCTACTTTGTGATAGCCATAGTGCTCTTGTCATATATCTTGCTATCACATAGTTGTTTATCTTGCTTAGTATAAGTTGTTGGTGCACATAGTTGAGCCTAGCTTATTTAGGTTTCTTGCTTGGAAAATTAAACGTTAAGTTTTATTCCGCATTTTTTCAAGCCGAAACCGTAATTAGTTTAAACGCCTATTCACCCCCCTCTAGGCGACATCCACGTCCTTTCAATTGGTATCAGAGCCTTGTCTCTCTTTATAGGGCTTCACCGCCTTGAGAGTAAAGATTTCTACTAGGGGTTTAGGTTTGATTGACACTCTTAGTTTCGATGGCACAAATTATGTTGCTTGGAAAATTCGCATGCTTAATTATTTCCGGGGCATTGACCCGTGTATGGAGCGAATTGTAGATATGGGTTTTTCTCCTCCAAAGGATACTCAAAACCTATCCTTGGTGGATGAGAAAAACTCTTATCTCAATGCTCAAGCTTCTAATGTGCTTGTTGATGCTTTGAGTAATGTAGGCATATTTCAACTCATGCCGTTTCGGGATGCTCATGAGTTGTGGACAAAACTTCAAGATAAATATGGTGTGTCCAAGATTTGTGGGGATGATTGTTCTCCCTCCACCTCCGGTCGCGATACTTTCTCAACTTCTTCTACTTCACCAACATGTGGTTTTCCACAAGGTAATGAAATGGTGAGTAGTTTGAGTCATTGCAATGATGATAGTGAACTTATTGTTGATAACCCTTTATCACTATCTTATTGCAATGCCTCCTTGATGGACCTCAACACTTCGAGCACCATAAATGTTTTACATGCTTGTGTTGATAGTCCATGCATATCATGTAGAAATCACTTGAATATATCTCATGATGATATGCTTGCTATATCTTGTTGCCATGATAACCATGCCTCTATTTCCTCTAGTTATTGTGCTAACAATGTAGAGGAAAACCAACAATCCATGGAACAAGATGTGGTCTTGAATGGTGCCTCAAGAGATCCTACATCATCATCTCGTGTGACTCATTTTTGCCTTATGGCGAAGGAGTTAAAGGTATCTCCTACTTTGACCCCCATATCTAGTGATGGTGATGATGTAGATAATGTTGAAGAGCATGTTAATATTGCTTCCTTAAAAATTAAGGGAGAAATGATCTTTAAAGCTTTTCATAAGAATAAAATTGCTTGCTCCAACTTCATGAAAATCATGTCTATTGCCATTGAGGGCAAGAAATACATTGAGGAGTTGGAAGCTCATATTGAGGAGAATGAGGCCACCATTGAGAAAATGGAAAGCCATGAGCGTGATTACGCTAATGAAATTGCGGACCTATCTCAAGCTCTTGAGTGTGAAGAAACCACCAAGGAATCTCTTGAGGAGACTTTTACTTTAGAGTTATCTAAAGTAAAGGAATCTCTTGATAGAACCCTTGAGGTGGCTAATTCTATCAAAACTAAACATAATAAGCTTGAGGTTGCACATGCTAAACTCCTTGAGTATTTTGAGCACCTCAGAAATGGCTCACGGGTCATTAAGGGTGAGCTCATCAAACTCACCGAGTCGCATGCTCAACTAAAAGCTTCTTATTTGAAAGAGTTTGCCATGTCATCTTCTCCTTCCGTTATTCTTGATGATGCTTGTCCTACTAACTCCATTTCTTGTGAAGCATCCATCCTAAAGGAGAATGTTGAGCTAAAGGCTCAACTTGAGTTGCTAACTAGCAAGTATGGGAAATTGGAAGAAAGTCATAAAAAGCTCTCAAGCTCTCATGAGGATCTTCTAGTCTCCCATAATGTGCTAAAGTTAGCTCATGAGGCTAAGGTTTCTAAATTAGTTCCTCATGTAGACATTAGCACTACCTCTACTCATTATGCTATATTGCCATGTGCTAGTCCTTATAATTCATCCACTCATAATGTTGCTACATCTTGTGATGAATTACTTTCCTTGCCTTGTTGATCTAACAATGCTTCTACTTCCTCTAGCACTTGTATTGTTACTAACCATGTAGAGGAAATCAAAGAGCTCAAGTCCCAAGTCACTTCTTTGAAGAAAGACTTGGGAAAGGGTCATGAAGGGAAGTCTACACTTGACAAGGTTTTGTGTGGACAAAAATCCCCAATGACAAGGGTGGACTTGGATTCAACTCCAACAATAAGAAGTCCATGTTTAACAAGAAGAAGGGCCAATCTCAAGTCAAGAATTCGGCCAAGATTATTTGTTTCAAGTGCAATGTTGAAGGGCACCATGTTAGATCTTGCCCTTTGAAGAAGAAGCCCATTAGTGACAAGCAACTAGGGAAGAGGCCTCAAGTTCAACCGCAAGGTGAAGTGAAGCCACTTCCCAAGGAGACTCAAGTAAATGATCTTCATGTTGAGAAATCAATCATGAAGAAAGGAAAGAGTAGGTGTTGCTACTTATGTCACGAGAAGGGTCATCTTGCTTCTTCATGCACGAATGGTAACTTATCCAACCCTATTATAGTTGATGATTTTTATTCTCTTCGGAAGGATAAGGATGGCAATGTGGTTGCCAAATTTGTTGGCACTCAAAGTGGTGACAAGAAAAGCACCATTTGGGTTGCCAAGCCTATTGTGACTAACCTCTTAGGACCCAACTTGGTTGGGGACCAACAAGCTCCAACTTGATCAATAGGTGGTCTTGGAGGGCATTGGAGACTTGGCTACATTATGAAGAATTAAGGGACCTTCATTAAATCACATTATCTGAAGCCAAGTCATTTGGATTATCTTGTGTCTATCTTATATCCAATGTGCCTCCTTACGGTAACTTGTACTTAAATTGTTTACATTGAAAGTTACTTGCCCTATGCATGTTTTGGTTTTGTACCTTGCATGTGTTTGTATATGTTGTATTTCCAATCTACATATCTTGAGTAATCAATTTGGTGTATATTGGTTTGCACACCATGTATGTGTGAGTGTTGTATTGAGCCTAGTTTTCTTCTTGTTTGCATATTAGTTGGCTCTTGTGAGAGATTAATGGATCATCCCATTTTGGGGGAGTGATGTGCCTTGTGCACTTTACGATCCTAAAATGTGTATACATGAGGAATACCACCTAGTATTGATATTATAAGATTATCTAGTCACTATGTGGTATGTCGTACTCATGAGAAATTCCAATTCTAAAGTATCCATTAATTATCTCTTGTTGGTATTTGTTTGCCCCTAGTTGTAAATTTTAGGATATCACATTATGGGGGAGTAATATGCTTTGTGCATATTACACACATATAAAATGTGTATATTTGGGGTTTTTGTGCCACTTAGAGTTGATATTGTAAATTATCTAGTTCCTAGGTGGCATGGTTGCTCCTCAACTTCCAATTTGCTTATATTGAATTTATTTCTCATCTTATGGTTCTTGAGTGTGTGAGTTTTTCTTGTTACGGTTTCCCTCCAACAAGTACTTGTATTTCCTATGTGGGAACGTTTGCTCCAAGTTTTTTAGTCATTGCTTGCATGATTGGATGCATACTTGAAGTTAACAAGAATCTCGTTGTAAGCATTGTGGTCAATTCTTATCTTTTGCTACATGCTTATGGTTGTTGTTGGAAAGATGATAATTTATATTAATGTTATCTACCACCCGGAAGTAATTCCATATACCTCTTGTGCTTAACAATTGGTACTCTTATATGTGGTAGAAATTATTGATCATCTTTACCTATTGGCTTGTATATAATTGCCTCATTACTCGCCAATATTTTATTGTGGTTTTAACTCTTATTGCCTTCCTAGCCACTTGTGGATCATGTGTTTGTGATCTCGTCTAGTGTTTTTCTAGATATAGTGAAAGTGATGATCCCATCGTGTGCATTTTGTTTTCAAATGGAAATTCTATATAATGCACATCTCTTGGGGGAGCTAGCATCTTATGATTCATATCAAGTGTGTGTTATTGGAAGGCATATATATCCTCTTTGGTGCTTTATGTCATCATAAATTTGTTGAGGGCATAGTTTGTTTGGGATTGTGCTCTCTTGTTGATAGTTTGATATCTCCTTCTTTGATATCTTTTATTTTGATATCATGCTCTCTATCAATTGGTGTGTCAATTGATACCCCATTCCTTGGTGAATCTTTTATTTGGTATAATCCAAGTGACAAATTTATGTTTAAATCTTATTTTCAATTGGAATCTTATTTTGAAATTTAATGGTCATTTGGTATCCTTTTCAATTGTTTTCCTATTCAATCATGTGTTGATTGGGTTGTGATTCAATTGGTATTTCTTCACATTTGTTGGTGAATGTAGCAATTGACCATGTGTTAGTTTCTACTTGTCTCCTATCATGTGTTGATTTGGACCCTTGATATAATTTGGACAACCTTATGTTGTGTTACCCTTTGGTGTGCCATCTTGGTTTACTTGATGTTTTGTTCAAATTGTATTCACTTTTGGTTCTTGAAAGTCTTGTGCATGCATATTTCCTATGTGTTGTTCTGATGCATGATTTCTTTCTTTGATCCTATATATATGTTAAACTCCTTCCACTTCCTTATTGGCTAATATGTGCATGGAATTCATCTTCATGTCCATATGCACTTATTCCTGTGGAGTTTGTCCTATGTATGTTTGTTCCTCTAACTCTTGGGTCCCAATGAATTTGGGTACCATTTTTGTGTGTTAATGGTGATGTAGGAACTTTGGAGATGCATTAGAGGATCGTCTCATTTAAGGAAGGTGGTGTCACCATGTGCCTTTTGGAGTCATGCTAGGATGATCATTGAAGACTTTATCTACTACATCATTCCCATGCTATCTCGGTAACAAGTATCTACCTCATGCATACTTTTCTTGCTTCCAACCTTGTGTAGGTTGCATCATGGCATGATATTCTTCATTTGCAATTGTTCCAGTTCTTGATTTGTTCTAGAATTGCAAGATATATTATTGGTTGCGATACTTGTTTCGTTGTTCAAAGCATCTCAACTATCTCTTGATACCTTGATGATAGTTGTGATGACTTTGATGGTTGGTTGTGTGGATTTCATCCTTATACAATAAGATAATATTAAGCCATTGGCTATGCTTTCTAGCAAAGATCTTATTCGTATATTTATGACTTCCATTTGGATATCGTGTTCTCTCCTTTTGTAACTATCTCGGGTGTACATGCTTCTTTGTGGATATAATCTACCTAGAATCTTATACACTTGAGAGAAGTTACACTTTTAGTGGATATCCTTGGTCTTTCATGTCCACCTTTTTATTTTTAATGTTAAATTCTTCGGTGGTTACATGAAAGCATGTGTGTGGTTGAGTATGTATCTTAATTCTAGTCTTATTGGTGCACTCTTTTGGTGGTGAAGATTGTTGTCCTCATGCTTGCCTTGATGAGCCTATTATTTTCTATCTTCACCATGGGGTTGTCACAAGCCTTGATTTCACTTTGCATTTTACTTAAGCTTGTGAACCCATTTGTTGTTTGTGTGTGTGACCTTCTTAACTTATGTTGGAAGGACATGTCTAGCATCTTGAGTCTCAATTCTTCAAGACTACGTTGATGCTTAAATAATCATCCTTATACTAGTAACATCAAGTGCTTCGCCATGACTCACACACATCTTGTTGGTTGAGCCTATTCCTACGATTATCTCTTTTGCTATTTTCTCAACCATTGGTTTGTTGCAAGTGCTAGAATTTGTCTCATATCTTTGCACACTTGCACATGGGTTGTGTTTCTGTCGATTTTGGGGGAGTGATGATCCAATTTTTGTGAACTTTGTATTATACTACAAAGATTCTAAATAGTGCACAAATCTTGGGGAACTTCTCTATTTTCTTTAGAACACTCCTATGCTCAAATCATAATATCTTATAATCTTTTGGCATGTTGGATCGTTTGATTGCTTGCTTTTTCTTATGCCTTTGTGCCATCTCATATTTTTGCAATATTTGGATCCTCTATATAGTTTGTTTTTCCTCCCATCGTATATCGTTGGATATGTGTATTTTATTCCACTCATTTCTTGAGAAATACACCCTTTTGGGAGGAACACATTCTATATCGGCCTTATAAGTTTTTTTGCCCATTTTGGCAATCGAAGCCAAAGGGGGAGAAGAGTTTAGAGGTTTTTGTTTGAGGAGGTTCATGCTTTGGTTTTGTTCTTAAGCATTTGCCCTTGTTTGAGGAGGTTCATGCTTTGGTTTTGTTCTTAAGCATTTGCCCTCTTACTCAAGTGGCTGAAGAAACCCTACTGGCTTCTGGTGCTGTGCCTTCACTCTCCTGCACACATCACAGTGAGACACGTAATGGGCAACATCCCGCTTCATACGAGTCCACCAAAACCTTTGCTTGAGATCTTGATACATATTCGTACTGCCAGGGTGAATAGACAGCTTGGAATCATAGGATTCCTTCATGATGACCTCTCTGAGATCTTCCTCTTTGGGAACAACAAATCGCTCTTCGAACAACACGGTGCCGTCATTATGCACTGAAAAGCAACTGTACTTTGGAACTGAGGAGGCAATACCCTGTTTGTTCTTTTGTATCATTGAGCAGCCAGACTGAGCTTCACGAATCTTGTCATGGATAGTGGGCTCTACCACAAGGTTGGCAAGATAGCCTGCTGGAACTAGCTCGAGATTGAGCCTTCGAAAGGACTCACACAAATCAGGGTGGATCTTATGCACCTGGATATTATTGCAATCGCCCTTGCGGCTCAGCGCATCAGCTATGACATTCGCCTTCCCAGGCGTGTACTGAATATCAACTGTGTACTCAGTAATGGTTTCGAGCCATCTTCTTTGCCTCAAGTTCAGATTTGGCTGCGTGAACAAGTACTTCAGACTCTTGTGGTCGGTGAACACATCCATCTTCCTCCCTAAGAGGAGGTGTCGCCAAGTGACCAAAGCGTGCAGAACTGCTGCAAGGTCCAAGTCGTGCGTGGGGTAATTCCTCTCACTCGTCTTCAACTGCCGTGAGGTATAAGCCACAATATTCCTGCCTTGCATCAGAACTCCGCCTAGACCTTGCAAGGAGGCATCACAAAACACTTGAAAAGGCCGTGACTCATATGGCGGCGTGAGAATTGGAGCTGTGGTCAACTTCTCTTTCAACTCCTCGAAGGCTGACTGGCAAGCTGGTGACCAAGTGTACCGCTTGTCCTTGCACAACAATTTAGTCATTGGTTTTGCTATTTTGGAGAAATTCTGCACAAACCTCCTGCAATAACTGGCGAGGCCGAGAAAACTCCTTAGCTGCTTCACGTTCTTCGGCGGAGCCCACTCTTGAATAGTGCGGACTCGCTCTGGGTCAACCGCAATTCCCTCAGCGGAGATGACATGGCCCAGAAAATTGACCTTGTCCAGCCAAAACTCACACTTGGAGAACTGGGCGTTGAAAGGGCATGTGCCCTTATGTTTGGTTTTGGTAATTGATGACAATCTTTATGGACTAATGGTTTCCTTGAGTTATACTTTAAGGTTTGTCCATAGACAACGCTTGAAGATCATATGGTGGCTTTAAGGTTGTAAGATGAAGATTACGTGTTGACCAAAGTGTTCTTCATGGAGCTATCCAAAGATTGGTCAAGTAGATATGTGCAAGGTCAAGAGGAGCATCATGAAGATATCGTATGCTTGGAGCTTGCCGACCATTTGGTGATAATGGTCGTGTGAAGATGTGCCTAAAAGTGGCTCACCCATAATGGAGTATGGGGGAGCTATCTACAAGTCTTCATCGAGCCGGAGGGATCAAGGAAGATGTTTCAACTTGCGGCGGGCATGATCTTCGTCATCAAGCTCAAGTGAATTATGCGCAAGACAAAGGTTTGACTAGATAGGTGTCTAGTTTACCGGTCTCTTGGTAGTAGTTAGGAGACCGTGTTATAGGCTAGGCCGAGTCGTTCGTGGAGAGCTCAAACCTTTTGCATCCTTGGCATCATCTTTATTGGTTCTTGTTTGGATTTTCTCCGTGTGAGTTTTGGAGCTTGTCGTCTTCTTCATGACAAGCTCTATTCGTTAGCTTTCCATCAAGCTTGAGTTTTCCTTAATCAGAGTTCATTTGCAGAAGTTGTGGCAGTTCAGGGTTTTGCCTGTGTCTTTGGAGTTCATCTGTTGTGTGGCCTGGGCTCCCTGGTTCTGCTGGGGCGGTAGTACCGCTTGGGGTGCGGTAGTACCGCTCATGCGGTAGTACCGCACCCACTGCGGTAGTACCGCGCTACGGTAGTACGACAGTCTAGTACCGTAACCACTACCGCAAGCGTTCTGACCAAGCGGTAGTAGGCATGGCACTAAGCTGCGGTACTACAGCAGCGCGGTGGTACCGCACTACGGTAGTACGGCAGACTAGTACCGTAACCACTACCGCAAGCGTACTGACTAAGCGGTAGTGGGCACGACACTAGGTTGCGGTACTACGGCAACGCGGTAGTACCGCACCCACTGCGGTAGTACCGCAACACGGTAGTACCGCTCTCCGAGCGGTAGTACCGTGGTTGGTGGGCTGCCAACGGGCTCCAACGGCTGGATTCGTGGGAGACTATAAAAGGGAGTCTTCTTCCTCCTTTGTCACCACCGGTTTTCTGCAAGTTCTTTCCCCCATTGTTGACCTCTTTGAGCTTGCTTACTCTCTTCCCCTCCTATGATTCTTTCTCCTTTTTGAGGGAAAAGAGAGAGGAGGTCTAGATCCACATTCTCCACCAAGCCATCTCTCCTCTAAGTTAGGGGAACCTTGTGGATCTAGATCTTGGAGTTCTTGGTGTTCTCCTTGTTCTTCCTCTCATATTCCTCCATAGCTTTTGTTGCTTTGGTGGGATTTGAGAGTTGGGGACTTGAGCACTTCGTGTGCTCTTCCCATTGCATTTGGTGCATCGGTTTGAGTTCTCTCCGAGGATTCGTTGTAGAAGTGAAGTTGAGAAGATTTCTACTCTTGAGTGCATTGACACTCTAGAGCTTGTTCTCTTGAGTGCTTTGGCACTCTAGAGCTTGTTCCTCTTGGGTGCGTTGGCTCCTAGAGACTTGTTGTTGCGGAGCTCAATCATTGTGGTGGAAAGCTTCGGGACGCTACGGGAGCCTCCAATTCGGTTGTGGAGATATCCCCGAGCATTTGTACGGGTTCGGTGACCGCCCTCAAGGGTCGCCATTTGTACGAGTTCGGTGACCGCCCTCAAGTGTCCTAATAGTGGAATCACGGCATCTTGCATTGGTAAGAGCGTGAGGAGAAATAGGGTGGCCCTCGTTGGCTTCGTGTGAGCATTGTGCTCCTCATCCTCTCCAAACGGAGACGTACTTCTCGCAAGAGAAGGAACTTCGGTAACAAATCCTTGTCTCCATCGGCTCCACTTGCGGTTATCTCTACCTTTACTTTGAGCAAGCTTATTACATTGTTTATCTTGTGCTTGCTCATATTATTGTACATTTCTTGTCCCATAGGTTGTTCTTCTAGACAACCTATTTACTTGTGCACCTACTTTGTGATAGCCATAGTGCTCTTGTCATATATCTTGCTATCACATAATTGTTTATCTTGCTTAGTATAAGTTGTTGGTGCACATAGTTGAGCCTAGCTTATTTAGGTTTCTTGCTTGGCAAATTAAACGTTAAGTTTTATTCCGAATTTGTTCAAGCTGAAACCGTAATTATTTTAAACGCCTATTCACCCCCCTCTAGGCGACATCCACGTCCTTTCAGGCGTAATACCGGTGCTCTCTCAACTTCTGCAGCACCAGGCGTAGATGTTCCTCATGTTCAGCCTCTGACTTGGAATAGACAAGAATGTCGTCGAGGTAGAGGATCACAAGCACATCAAGCCATTCTTGGAACAAATAGTTCATGGCTCTCATGAATGTGGGAGGGGCATTTGAGAACCCAAAAGTCATGACTGTGAACTCATACAACCCATAACATGTGTTGAATGCGGTCTGGGAATATCCTCTTCGCGAACACGGATTTGGTGATACCCCATCCTCAAGTCAAGCTTGGAAAACACCTTAGCCCCATTCAACTGTTCGAACATATCATTGATGCGGGGAAAAGGGTACTTGTTCTTGATGGTCTTCTTGTTGATACCGCGATAGTCCTGGACCAAGCGGCTAGTCCCATCCTTCTTCTGGACAAACAAAGCTGATGCACCCCAAGGGGAAGTGCTCGCGCGGATAAAACCGCCTGCTTCCAACTCTGTCAACTGCTTCTTGAGCTCAATCAACTCCTTCGAACACATCTTGTACGGATGCCGAGAGATCGGCTGGGTACCAGGCTCTAGCTCAATAACGAACTCAATAGCTCGAACTGGGGGAATTCCTGGCAACTCCTCCGGAAAGACGTCTGGGAACTCACAGACAACTCTGACCTCTTTGAGCAAACGCGCAACTCCTGCGTTCAAAGCGTACAACTGTGCTGGTCCTGTCATAGAGCCACAACTGTACAAGACTTCTGCACCTGAATCATGAGTCAACTTCACTGATCTGGTTGGACAATCAATATTGGCCTTGTGCTGCACAAGCCAATCCATGCCCAAAATGACATCAATGTCGGAACGAGGCAAGACAATCAGGGATGCTGTGAACACAACGCCCTGAATATGGATCTCCACATCTGGAACAAGCCTGGAAGACTCCACTCTAGAGCCCGGAGAACAAACTGAGAGCGGTTTAGGCAACTGCTCTCTCGGAAGGTCAAGTGACATAACAAAGGCATTGGATATGAATGAATGGGAAGCTCCAGAATCGAACAGAACTGTCGCGGGAACTGAACACACAATCAACCTACCAAGAACGATCTCTGAAGACTGCTGAGCATCTGTGAGCATCACGTTGTTCACCCGAACTACACGTGGCTGTGCCTTCACCATCGCGGTGCTCGGAGTAGAGCGAGGTGGAGGCGGTGGGAGCCGAGAAAAGCGCGGATCGGTGCAGTTGGGAGACATGTGACCCGGCTCTCTGCACTTGTAGCATATCACGCCCGACCTGGGCTGCTACTGCGGCCTGGGTGGCCTTGCGTGTGATGGTGTAGAGCGAGGCCCCTGCTGAACTGGGACGGGAGGGCGGGAAAAAGTGCGGACAATTGCCCCCCTCTACTGGTACTGCTGTCTCTGCGGTGGCGCCTCTGTGACCCACGTTTTTGCCTTCTTGTGAACCATCACTGCGGAACTGTGCTCTCTCTAGCGCTTCCTGTCTGCATCCCACTCTACTCTGGATGACTCCTGGTGGATAGCCTGATCCACGAACTGTGAAAACAGCGTGGGGTTGCACTGAGTGAGCGCGTACTTGATCTCTGTGCTGAGACCCCCACGGAACCTGGCTATCTTGTTAGCCTCTGTGCTGACCTCCTCTGGAGCGTACCTGGCGAGCCTGACGAAGGCCAGGTTGTACTCCCGAACTGACCTGTCACCCTGTCTCAGAGCCAAGAACTCCTCACGCTTCCTGTCCATCAGGCCACTCGGAATATGCGCTGCTCTGAAGTCTGCGACGAAATCTGCCCACGTGATGATAACATCGCCCTTGTTGGCCTTGTAGGTATCGTACCAGCTGGCTGCTGCACCCTTAAGATGTAAGGAGGCGAAGGTGACGTAGTCAACGGGTCTGACAGTGTTTGCATTGAAGTGCTTCTTGATCTCTGCGATCCAGTCATCCGCCTCCAGCGGGTCTCGAGCCTCGGAGAACCTAGGGGGGTTGATAGCGAGGAACTGCTGCAGTGTGGTGTACTGTGGTCGATCATTCCTCTGGGCAATCTGGTTCTGCAGCATCTGTAAGATCGCAGCTGTGCCCTGAGCCACTGCGGCCACAGCCTCCCCAAGGATAGGGTTCTCTGGCGGCGGCATGTTCGCTCTTGGCATCCTGTATACAGGAACACTTATGAGAACATGGTTGAAACATTGAAGTAACCAGAGGATAAAGCAATATTGACAACAAACTTCCTCACGAGGTATGAGAAAGCCGAAGGCTGAAATTCCACCAAGGTTAACCCGGAAAGTCGAAAGCTAGGTGCTACTGGAATCCCCAAACCGAGATCATCTGAATCCAAGATAATAATCTGCTAGCGAGCACACAACAATATATACGAGTGGTTGAAGACCTGAACGTTGAGATATCTGCCCTGAGCGGCCCGCCGAAGCGGTCTCCTATAGGGGGAGGAACCACATCCGAAGGATGCCAACCATCCATGTATAGGAGTTTCACCTGAGGTACGCCGTAAACAAGGTGGAGCTGTCAACCCCAAGTGGCGGCTCAGTGTTCTAACCGTACGCCAACCCTTCTCGTCGCTAGCAAAAATTTATAGAGGAATCGGAGCCTCATGTAAACGAGAACCTAGATTTGTTTTGAAAGGGGATAAGTTGCAGAGAGAAAACAACGTTTCACTTCCTCACGGAAAAAGGGTGGGAGGGTGGGGTAAGAAGAAAAAGAAAGAGTTCCTACTCTCCGATTTTTCCTTAATAACTACAAAATAGTTTCTAGACTCAACTTTGGCCAGTAAGGGGTTCTACAGTCAGTCCTGCTCTGATACCAAGTTGTAAGGCCCCCGATGCGGTGCTAACTCGAGTTAGTCGCTTTCGCGTCTCGCTCAAGTTAGTAGCGCATAAAGAGCCACCGACTCACGACACTCGCACTCGTGTCGCTGCCGGATTCTCGACAACAGGTATATGAACAATGAACTTAAGCTAAGACATAAATATATAGAGTCCAGGGCATACATCGCCACTGAAATATATATAGAGTTGTTCGGTTGTCCGCCGAATTTTGACTCACACACGTCATTTTTCTCCGCCGCAGGGTTCTTACACCATTCAGATGAAGATGCTCGGAAAGGATAATGAGGAACTAAGCTGCATCTCCTTCGGGTTCAGCATTGGCTTCCTTGCTCAGGTTGCCCTGAGTGTGCACAATGAGACACACTTATGGATGACTGGGATCCAGTGACTTTGCTTCCCAATGTCACCACATGACTTTACCCCTTTGTTTTCCCTTGGATCCCCATCTAACAGATAAGATTGATCTAAAATTTAAACTCTTCCAATTTTTTTTAAAAAAATCAGCAAATTTTATACGTTTCATTTTGTATTCTGAGAAATTTTTGTTTCATTTGGATCACTGGTTTATTATTTAATATTATTTTAATCTCAAAATATGAAAGGCCATTTAATGATAAATCAATTGTCCAAATAAAGCGAAAATTTAGCAGAATACACAACGGACCATATATGAATTATTGGAATTTTTTCAATTTTTTTGAAAGTTTTTTTGAATATTTAGTTTAAATTTTAGAGTAATCTTGTCCGTTGGATGAAGATCGGAGGGCTGAAAGGTGGGTAAAGTCATGTGGTGACTTTGCTTCATAAAGTCACCGGGTCTCAATTCCTTGTGGATTGTAACTCTTACCTCTTTATCATTACCCTAGTATATGTTTTGCATATACACTCTTGGGTGCCGTAGCACTTCGACCAAGAAGTTTTTATGAACGTCACAATAAGAATGAAAATCGGATGTAATGAAATATGGAACTCTGTTATGACGCTCCTCGCCTGACCCCTGCATTCTATCTGTCACCGGATAGATTTGAACGCTTCGTTTTTGTTATGAATGCTTTTTCTGAACCACATGCATTGTCTTGCATTGCTGACGAACATGACTATGAACGTAACGTTCTTTACAATAAGGTCTTGTTGCAGCAAAGTTTTGCAACTTGAATCATGTTATACACTTTATAATTATGGAAACCATCAATGCGTCCAAGTTGCAATTGTAGAAGGATAGAGAGAGGGTTTGGTGTAATGCGGTGGTTGTTGTATTGAGCCTTTGTTGGGCGGTTTATATAGAATACAAGATTTGGAGGGCAAGAAGCCTATCCTAGAGATAAGGTAGGAGATGATTGCAAATCATAGTTTACCATATACAAAGATATGTCAATATATTCTAACATCCCCCCGCAGTCGTAGTAGTAGCGGCGCAGATAACAGGAGTGTTGCGGACGGTTAGACTGGAGAGGTGATAGCCTTTTATGCCGATGTCGAAGTAGCCGAGAGCGTAGGGTGGTGTAGACGTTGTCGAGGTAGCCGTGCGACGGACGTCGTTGTTGATGTCGAGTCGGGGTGGCCGGTATCGAGGTAGTCGCCGTCGACCTGGAAGAAGAGAGGCCGCGGCGGCCTAAGGAGGAGGAGGCGGCGGCTAGGTCACAAGAGCGGCGATGGTGCTCGAAGTAGGCGAGGAAGAACCCGAGAACGTTACGAAGACCGGCCCGGACGGCGGCGTTCTCGCGCCTAGGGATGCTACGTGACGCATACCACGTAGAAGTCGACGCGCGAAGACGGCGGAGTGGACTGCGTGCCGCGACGCTACGGCCCGAAGGGGCGACGTCGCGCGCAACGCGCGGGTCGGGGCGACGGCGGGGTAGACCTCGGGGTGGTTGCAGGGACCGTGCATCACGCTCATTACGGCCCGACGGGGCGACGCAGCGGCAGCCCGAGGGTCGGTGCAGCCTCGGGGAAGGCCTGGAGCGGACGACCTCGGGGCGACGGTTGACCGCGGGCCGCGACACTACGGTCTGAAGGGGCGACGAAGCGGAAGCGCGCGGGTTGGTGCAACCACGGGTACGGCCTCAGGGCGGCGGAGGGGAACACGTGCTGCGACGCTATGGCCCAAAGGGGCGACGCAACAGCGGCACAGATCGGTGCAGCCACGGGGAGAACCACGGGGCGGAGAGGAGAGGAATTGGCGTAATGCGGTGTATGTTGTATTGAGCCTCTCGGGCAGTGTATATACAGTACAAGACTAGGAGGGCCAGAAGAATATCATAGAGATAAGGTAGGAGATGATTACAAATCATAGTCTACCAAATACAGAGATATGTCAATATACTCTAACATCCCCCCGAAGCCGTAGAGGTAGCGGCGCATACAACAAGAGCGTCGCGAGCGGTCAGACTGGAGAGGAAGCCGTCGAGGTGCTCAACCGAGGTGTTAGCCCTTTGTGCCGATGTTGATGTAGCTGGGAGCATAGGGTGGTGTAGCCGTGGTCGATGTAGCCGTGCGGTGGACATCGTGGTCGATGTCGAGTCGGGATGGCCGATGGCGATGTAGTCGCCGTGGACCGGGAAGAAGAGCGGCGACGACGTCCTAAGGAGGAGGCGGCGGCGGCTAGGTCAGAAGCGTGGTGACGGTGCTCGAAATAGGCGCGGAAGAATCTGACAGCATGACGAAGACTAGCGCGGACGGTGGCGTTCCCACACCGTGGGAGGCGGCGCAGCGCATACCACATAGAATTCGATGCGCGGGGACAATGAAGTTGGCCGCGTGCCGCGACGTTGTGGCCCGAAGGGGCGAGACAGCGGCAACGCGCAGGTCAAGCGACGACGGGGAAGACCTCAGGGTGGTTGCAGGAACTGCGCGCCACGATCGCTACGGCCCGTCAGGGCAACGCAGCAGCAGCGCGAGGGTGGGTGCAACCTCGGGGACGGCCTGGAGCAGACAGCCTCGGGGCGGCGGTTGAACGCGGGCCGCGGCACTACAGCCCGAAGGGGTGACGCAGCGGCAGCGCGCGGGTCGGTGCAACCACGAAACGGTCTCAGGGCGGCGGCGGAGACCACGTGCCGCGGCGCTACGGCCCGAAGGGGCGACGCAACGGCGGCACGGATCGGTGCAGCCACGGGGAGAACCACGGGGCGGCGGCGCTGCGGCCCGACGGGGCGACACAGCGGCAACCCGTTTGTAAGGCCCGATATGCGGTACTGTTCCAGATCTCGGTGTTTCCACCCAGATCCGGGGACGAAGCACATATCGGTCCCACCGCGACGTATGACAAAGCCATATGCCCCGGATTTCCAACATGATATCACAACATTACAGATACAGGATACAACATCTCATACAATCGGCATACAACTGCCTCAAATACAATACAACAGCGGAAGGTAATGTCTGAGTATAGACTACAAGCAAATGCCTACTGGCCAAGAGAAAAACATTGATCCCATAACCACATGGGTCCAGGCCCTCCGCCGGGATCCGCCTAACTAGTCGTCGTCGAGTCTCCACGTAAAACGTCGATCACCATACCTGTTGCCGATCAAGAACCCTAAAAAGAGTTTGGGGGTAGTATCATGAGTACAGAGGTACTCAGCATCCAACTGTAGTGGTCATCTGACCCAGCAAGGACTTCATCACTCGTCATTCTAGGACAACTAGTAGTTTACGGTAAGGAAGGGGTAAGTGGTGAGGTTGCTGCCGCACTAGCATTTATGAAGTGGCTAACGATCTAGAGAGTAAGGTAAGAAGCCAAGCATTCGATGAGGAATCGCCTCCAACAAGTCTTGCTATCAACTATTACGCAAACATAACACCTATCCTATCCTTGTCCTCCTCTTCGCATCCCGACGAAGAAGCAGTCAAGGCACACACACACGTTGATCAAGTTATAATAAGATTATCTCAGTTGTTGTTGTCTATGAACAAGGAGTAGGTCTCAAGTCGTCCATAACCATGGACACGGCTTCACGAAAAGATTTAAACTTGCAGGGGTGTACCAACTGCCCATTACGAGGCTCCGCACGCACGTCCATCACTCTCAGTTGCTACCCATCACAGGCAACCATTTTATGATTTAGTTCCAAGAGATCCGAAACGACAGGTCCCTCTAGCTAACAAGGAACAAATCCGGGTGGCCCCCGGTGAGTCGACATCCATCTCAGGAGCCGGCCGCGCTCTCGATCTGGTCTCAACCGTCTGTCGCAGGTTTGGATAGCCGGTTAATCACACATGGAATACTGGGTCCTCAGCCGGACAAGGTGGGCCAGCAAGGGAACTAAGTCCTCATTGGTCCGGGTTGGTTTGTAAACAACTGGCAGCTGACCAGCACACACACGGTTTCAAATGGTAAATCAGCTTGGGCCACCACTAGAAATGTTTGAAGCTAGGTAGGTAAGAAAAGGGGACCCCATAAAATCCCACACGCGGTTAGGCACGCTCAGTCTTAAAACCAATACCCGGAACTCGGATCCTAGGTGACTCGAATGGAACAAAGCATCGGGGCGGGATAGCCTAGACCTTCCATCCTTCGTCGAATATAGTCAACATTATAATAATCATATCATCAACAACAATATAATAATGTGATATCCCAAACCCAGGAGTAACAGGGTAACATCGTAGCATCCTAAGCATGCATACTAAGCAGGGGCTGAGCAACGAGCAATAGTAACATAGCAGTACAAGGTTTGCTGGGAAGGGACATGGCTGTATCGGTTTGAAAGAGGATGTAAACATTTGGTAGGATCAAACATCGAACCTAACCTAGACTAGCATGCAAACCGCTGGTTGAAATAGAATGGATCATAAGTAATGTATAGTCCCTGCCTGTTGATAATTCGGGTCCCGAAGGTGTAGTTGATCGCAAGCTCGCATCGTCTCCGAGAGGTACCCGCGGGAGCACACAAGAAGGAAACACTGGAAAGCAATCAACGGTGCACCACTATTACTACGGAGCAATACAAGATCAAAGAGAAAACACAAGGCACGGCAACGCGATACGGATCTATCGTCGAGAACGGTTACTAACAGTTTAAGTGGGGTATCGGTCACACACGACGAATACCGCACGTTTACGGTGGTTCAAGTTGCTTAGCTACAGGTGATCAACCAAAGGTTGATAACATGGCAACTCAATCAAGCATGGCATAGCACACAAACATGTCAAGAGGTGAAGCACAAAGTAAACTATCTATGCTAGTCAATTTAAGTGAGGCACAATCCTAAACATGGCATATCACTAAGTGCCGCACGATGATTAAAACATTTGGTACTGTTCTGTCCTAAACCATATTTTAGGTTGGTTAACAACAGCAAACAATAGCATAAACACAAAGTACACGAAAAACTAATCAAGTTACATATAAAGAACACCCCAAACGGAGTTACGGTTAAAAAGATACAAGCAAAACAAGTTACGGGCACAAACTGCCAACATCACGAAGCACACTTTAGAGCATTGCACAAACAGGGTAATCAATTCAAACATGCTCACCAATGACTTGCAATTAAAGTAGACATGACATGGAAGGCATGGCAAAAAGAATCATGCAAATAGGCATCATAGATCAAAGGATATTAAGGAAACAAGATGACATCGTAAAGTAACAGACTTAGAGAAAAACAGAGGTGGCTGTCAAAAACAGCAGCATAGCAACTTTGGAGCTCAATAACTATATGATCAGCAAGCATATCATGACAATGCAATACATGGGATGAAAGTAGACATGATGCTTAACAATATGCAATTGGAATCACTCAATTCCGATAAACGGTCGCGACACACTCGTCGACCGAAGTTGCAATAAAATAACAGTTTTCAGCACATCAGCACATTAACATCAGGATCATTACTTTGGAGCAAGATTTAATATAGCTAAAGCACCCAAACATGGCAAGTTAAAGCATGGAAATGAAGTACACATGATGCTTAACACATAGGAGAAATAATCAATGCAGTAGGCCTCATGGATTTGTTACAATCATCATGGAAAGTTGCAACAAAATATCAACAACATCACATAACAGGAATTTGTAGCAGTTTAACGGCCTGATGCCCACTTCAGCACACAATTACACAATCAAGATGAGCTCAAATGCAAATGCTCACAAACGATGAATTAAAGTACACGCAAAACTGAGAAACCTTCGTTTTGGGGGCACGTTCATCAGAGCTACGGTTTGACGGGAAAACGTAACACGAAATTGAATCAGCAACAGATATTTCAGCACTTAGAAAAATTACAGGGGGTCTCAGAAAAAAAAAGGCAAAGGGACCACACCCATGGGCCAAGGCCCACTGGCTGGAGGCGCACTGGGCTGCGGCGAGTGGGCTGCGACCCACGTGGCCGAGGAGGCCCAGCAGGGGCGTGCGGTTGGTGGAGGCCGACGGCTCTCCTCGTATCCACGACGGGAGGCTGCGGCTGGCGGCGCCGTCCCGGTGGCGCGCCGGCCACCGGCGACGAGGGGCTTCGGCGGCGCAAGGAGGCGGGAAGGGCGCGGAGGAGGCGCTGGCGGCGGCGCCGGAGGGGGTGGCGCGGGGCTCCGGCGACCTCGGGTCAGGGGAGCTCGGGCCGACCCTCCCATGGCGGCGACGGCTCCTGCTGCTGCACATAGAGAGAGAGAAGTGAGAGGGAGAGGAGAGAAAGGAGAGGGGGGAGAGGGAAGGAGGAGAGGAGAGGTGGCGGCCGGGGGCGCTGCTCCGGCGGTTGCTGCGGCACGGCGGCCGGAGGCGCAGGCGGCGGCGCTCGGGTGCTTCAGCGGGGGGGAGAGGAGGCGGTTGGAGAGAGAGAAGGCTGGAGGCGATCTCGGCCGTCAGATCGGGCGATCTGACGGTCCAGATCTGCTGGTGCTAGGGATTTCGATTGTTGGGGTCTATTTGGGCAGATCTGAGCAATCTCAGGGGGGTGGCTGAAATTTTGTTGTAGGGAAACCCTAGAAAGGGGTGGGAGTGTGGTGGTCTTTATATAGCCCCGGTGGCTGGCAGTTTGCAAAAACATCTCCGGTTTTTATCTCGCGCGCGCGACGCTCACGTTTCTGACCGCCGGGGGTCCGTAGTTCCTCCGATTCGGGTAAAACTTTGAACTGCGCGATCAGCGAGTCGAGCCGGAGGCGTTCACCTCGCGCTGGAACCATTCCGAAAACACTTTCCGGCGCGCTATAAAATATCCCGTTTAATTATTAAACGGGGTTTTTCGTTCTGTTGGCTGCGGCTGGTCTCGTGCGGTTTTTGCGACGGTGATCGGGTGAAACCCGGTGTCGCAAAGGTTGAGTGTCAAGGTGGCAAGGGTCGGTCTCCGTCCGATACGAGACAAGAGGGGAAAAATAATCGCAGGTCGATAAATCAGGGATGCAAACACCGCAAACAAATCAGACAATCAAACAATTCACACCGAAAACAAAGTTTTTAATTTTTGTGAAAACTGGGCTGTTACAATACAACACCACCAACAAGGGATCTCGTCCCGAGATCCTGGACGATCCGGGGGAGAGAAAAGAGTCGACGATCTTCAACACCACCAACAAGGGACTCTGCTCCATGTCGACGTCGCACTTCGATCGAGACAAATTTCCGCAGAGAGACGACATCGTCGGAATAACGAAAACGTCAGTGACAAGGGGAAGAACGATCGCGAAAACCAGATCAAGGGATAGTGATTTTCGACGCAAGTCGTAAAAACACTGGGCAAAAGGAGGGATGGCAATGGATGACCCAAATGATACCCAAAATCGGAGAAGCTAAAGGTACTACAGGAATTCCCACCTGAGCTCGAAATCGAGACAATACGCTGCAAGAAAGGCATTGTAACGGTTCCGAAACTTGACACACTCGAGATCCTAAAGTTTGAAGGGGGATAAGGCGAGAATAAAACACTTACGACACTTGTCCTGACCAGCGCAAGGGTAAGGAGTAAAAAGATTCCTACTCTCCGATAACTAACTTAGTAACTACAAAATACTTTTTGTCTAGACTCGACTTCAGCCAGAGAAGGGATCCTACGGTCGGTAAGGCTCTGATACCAAGTTGTAAGTCCCGAAATGGAGTACGGTTCCAGATCTAGGTGTTTCCACCCAGATCCGGGGACGAAGAACATATCGGTCCCACCGCGACATATGACAAAGCCATATGCCCCGGATTTCCAACATGATATCACAACATTACAGATACAGGATACAACATCTCATACAATCGGCATACAACTGCCTCAAATACAATACAACAGCGGAAGGTAATGTATGAGTATAGACTACAAGCAAATGCCTACTGGCAAAGAGAAAAACATCGATCCCATAACCACACGGGTCCAGGCCCTCCGCCGGGATCCGCCTAACTAGTCGTCGTCGAGTCTCCACGTGAAACGTCGATCACCATACCTGTTGTCGATCAAGAACCCTGAAAAGAGTTTGGGGGTAGTATCATGAGTACAGAGGTACTCAACATCCAACTGTAGTGGTCATCTGACCCAGCAAGGACTTCATCACTCGTCATTCTAGGACTACTAGTAGCTTAGGTAAGGAAGGGGTAAGTGGTGAGGTTGCTGCCGCACTAGCATTTATGAAGTGGCTAACGATCTAGAGAGTAAGGTAAGAAGCCAAGCATTCAATGAGGAATCGCCTCCAACAAGTCTTGCTATCAACTATTACGCAAACATAACACCTATCCTATCCTTGTCCTCCTCTTAGCATCCCGACGAAGAAGAAGCAGTCAAGGCACACACACACGTTGATCAAGTTATAATAAGATTATCTCAGTTGTTGTTGTCTATGAACAAGGAGTAGGTCTCAAGTCGTCCATAACCGTGGACACGGCTTCTCGAAAAGATTTAACCCTGCAGGGGTGTACCAACTTCCCATTACGAGGCTCCGCACGCACGTCCATCACTCTCAGTTGCTACCCATCACATGCAACCATTTTATGATTTAGTTCCAAGAGATCCGAAACGATAGGTCCCTCTAGCTAACAATGAACAAATCCGGGTGGCCCCCGGTGAGTCGACAGCCATCTCAGGAGCCGGCCGCGCTCTCGATCTGGTCTCAACCGTCTGTCGCAGGTTTGGATAGCCGGTTAATCACACATGGGACACCGGGTCCTCAGCCGGACAAGGTGGGCCAGCAAGGCACCTAAGTCCTCACTGGTCCGGGTTGGTTTGTAAACAACTGGCAGCTGACCAGCACACACACGGTTTCAAATGGTAAATAAGCTTGGGCCACCACTAGAAATATTTGAAGCTAGGTAGGTAAGAAAAGGGGACCCCATAAAATCCCACACGCGGTTAGGCAAGCTCAGTCTTAAAACCAATACCCGGAACTCGGATCCTAGGTGACTCGAATGGAACAAAGCGTCGGGGCGGGATAGCCTAGACCTTCCATCCTTCATCGAATATAGTCAACATTATAATAATCATATCATCAACAACAATATAATAATGTGATATCCCAAACCTAGGAGTAACAGGGTAACATCGTAGCATCCTAAGCATGCATACTAAGCAGGGGCTGAGCAACGAGCAATAGTAACATAGCAGTACAAGGTTTGCTGGGAAGGGACATGGCTGTATCGGTTTGAAAGAGGATGTAAACATGTGGTAGGATCAAACATCGAACCTAACCTAGACTAGCATGCAAACCGCTGGTTGAAATAGAATGGATCATAAGTAATGTATAGTCCTTGCCTTTTGAGAAGTCGGGTCCCGAAAGTGTAGTTGATCGCAAGCTCGCATCGTCTCCGAGAGGTACCCGCGGGAGCAGACAAGAAGTAAACACTGGAAAGCAATCAACGGTGCACCACTATTACTACGGAGCAATACAAGATCAAAGATACAACACAAGGCACGGCAACGCGATACGGATTGATGAGGACATCCCTACTAATGTTACACCCATATCCTCACCAACTACACATATTGGACCAGTTACTAGAGCTCGTGCACGTCAACTAAATTATCAGGTACTTTCGTTTCTTGCGAATCCTTCTATTGTTCATGAACATATGATACTGCCTAAATTAGATACTTTTGTTTTGCTTATGAATGAAGGACCTAGCATGGACAAGAAGGATGGTCATTGGAGCGGGATCAAGCATGGAGAAGAAGGTGCGCGCGCGGGAAAGGACAGCGGAGCTTCCCGTGGTGATTATCGCACTTTGAAGCCACCATAAGGCGCGCATGAAGTCTTGGACGAAATACGCGAGATGCCACTTCATTATTTTCGTCCAAGGGCAATTATAGGTGCTGCGTCACCTTAATATTGGGCTGGGCCCATGTAATTTCGAAATACCACCTTATAGGCTGTTTTTAGAGTCCGTATGTGTGGGGAAACCGAGTTAGGGTTGTTTTCGGACCCCACCTCCAAGGGGTCACGAAAATCCCCTCTGTTCCCCCATATATACAGCCCTTAGGGCGTCGTTTAGACTTGGGTTTTAATTAGATTTAAGTTAGCCATAGCCGCAACTTCGAGCTCTTCGTTTGTGTCATCCGACCAGGCCAAGACCTCATTGGAACCCCAACTTTCGTAATCTTTCATCTTATATTCGCAATATCCAGATTGCAATTCTTAGTTCTTGCTTGTTCTTCGATTGCTTGCAGGAATTAGACCTTCGTGGTCAGGTTGATCGTGCATCCGCGGGATCAATAACCTCTCGGAGTTGGTTTAGCGATCGCTAAGGCGCAACGTCTTCGCACGTTCGTAGTCGGGTCGTGAAAGTCTACTCCACCATAATCGATCTCCACCATCTCATCGAAACATCGGGACACCTTCGCCTCTATCACGGATCTATCGTCGAGAACGGTTACTAACAGTTTAAGTGGGGTATCGGTCACGCACGACGAATACCGTACGTTTACAGTGGTTCAAGTTGATTAGCTACAGGTGATCAACCAACGGTTGTTAACATGGAAACTCAAGCAAGCATGGCATAGCACACAAATATGTCGAGAGGTGAAGCACAAAGTAAACTATCTATGCTAGTCAATTTAAGTGAGGCACAATCCTAAACATGGCATATCACTAAGTGCCGCACGATGATTAAAACATTTGGTACTGTTCTGTCCTAAACCATATTTTAGGTTGGTTAACAACAGAAAACAATAGCATAAACACAAAGTACACGAAAAACTAATCAAGTTACATATAAAGAACACCCCAAACGGAGTTACGGTTAAAAAGATGCAAGCAAAACAAGTTACGGGCACAAACTGCCAACATCACGAAGCACACTTTAGAGCAATGCACAAACATGGTAATCAATGCAAACATGCTCACCAATGACTTTCAATTAAATTAGACATGACATGGAAGGCATGGCAAAAAGAATCATGCAAATAGGCATCATAGATCAAAAGATATTAAGCAAACAACATGGCATCGTAAAGTAACAGACTTAGAGAAAAACAAAGGTGGCTGTCAAAAACAGCAGCATAGAAACTTTGGAGCTCAATAACTATATGACCAGCAAGCATATCATGACAATGCAATACATGGGATGAAAGTAGAAATGATGCTTAACAATATGCAATTGGAATCACTCAATTCCGATAAACGGTCGCGACACACTCGTCGACCGAAGTTGCAATAAAATAACAGTTTTCAGCACAGCAGCACATTAACATCAGGATCACCACTTTGGAGCAAGATATAATATAGCTAAAGCACCCAAACATGGCAAGTTAAAGCATGGAAATGAAGTACCCATGATGCTTCACACATAGGAGAAAGAATCAACGCAATAGGCCTCATGGATTTGTTACAATCATCATGAAAAGTTGCAACAAAATAATAACAGCAGCACATAACAGGAATTTGTAGCAGTTTAACGGCCTGATGCCCACTTCAGCACAAAATTACACAATCAAGATGAGCTCAAATGCAAATGCTCACAAAAGATGAATCAAAGTACACGCAAAACTGAGCAACTTTCGTTTTGGGGGCAGGTTCATCGGAGCTACGGTTTGACGGGAAAACGTAACACGAAATTGAATCAGCAGCAGATATTTCAGCACTTAGAAAAATTACAGGGGGTCTCAGAAAAAAAGGCAAAGGGACCTCACCCATGGGCCAAGGCCCACTGGCTGGAGGCGCACTGGGGTGGGGCGAGTGGGCTGCGGCCCACATGGCCGTGGAGGCCCAGCAGGAGCGTGCGGTTAGTGGAGGCCGACGGCTCTCCTCGTCTCCACGACGGGAGGCTGCGGCTGGCGGCGCCGTCCCGGTGGCGCGCCGGCCATCGGCAACGAGGGGCTTCGGAGGCGCAAGGAGGCTGGCAGGGCGCGGAGGAGGCGCTGGCGGCGGCGCCGGAGGGGGTGGCGCAGGGCGCCGGCGACCTTGGGTCAGGGGAGCTCGGGCTGGCCCTCCCATGGCGGCGACGGCTCCTGCTGCTGTACATAGAGAGAGAGAGAGGTGAGAGGTAGAGGAGAGAAGGAGAGGGGGGAGAGGGAAGGAGGAGAGGAGAGGTGGCGGCCGGGGGCGCTGCTCCGGCGGTTGCTGCGGCACGGCGGCCGGAGGCGCAGGCGGCGGCGCTCGGGTGCTTCCGCGGGGGGGAGAGGAGGCGGTTGGAGAGAGAGAAGGCTGGAGGCGATCTCGGCCGTCAGATCGGGCGATCTGACGGTCCAGATCTGTTGGTGCTAGGGATTTCGATTTTTGGGGGCTATTTGGGCAGATCTGAGCAATCTCAGGGGGTGGCTGCAATTTTGTGGTAGGGAAACCCTATAAAGGGGTGGGAGTGTGGTGGTCTTTATATAGCCCCGGTGGCTGGCAGTTTGCAAAAACATCTCCGGTTTTTATCTCGCGCGCGCGGCGCTCACGTTTCTGACCGCCGGGGGTCCGCAGTACCTCCGATTAGGGTAAAACTTCGAACTGCGCGATCAGCGAGTCGAGCCGGAGGCGTTCACCTCGCGCTGGAACCGTTCCGAAAACACTTTCCGGCGCGCTATAAAATATCCCGTTTAATTATTAAACGGGGTTTTTCGTTCCGTTGGCTGCGGCTGGTCTCGTGCGGTTTTCGCGACGGTGATCGGGTGAAACCCGGTGTCGCAAAGGTCGAGTGTCAAGGTGGCAAGGGTCGGTCTCCGTCCGATACGAGACAAGAGGGGAAAAATAATCGCCGATCGATAAATCGGGGATGCAAACACCGCAAACAAATCAGACAATCAAACAATTCACACCGAAAACAAAGTTTTTAATTTTTGTGAAAACTGGGCTTCTACACCGTTGCTCGATTGGTGGAGCGACGCGCTGAACTCGGGGATATGGCGGTGACGCCCGGTGTCGGAGTAGAGGCGTTCGTTGACGGCGGCGGTGGGCGACGCAACCCAATCTTCGATCGCTGAACCAAAAATAAATGTCGATCAAGACAATCGGCGCGAGAGAAAAAACCCCGGATCAAAGGATCGGGAAAAAACTCTCTAGGGCAGCCGATCCACGGGACCGGCGGACGAACCATAGCTACAGGCGACGCAGCCCCCGAGGGTGATCATGATGATCAGCCCGGGGGCGTCGTGAGGCCGAAGCGGCGGAGACAGATAGGGTTTGGATCGAGGTTAAGCTAATACTATGTAGAAGGATAGAGAGGAGAGGAATTGGTGTAATGCGGTGTATGTTGTATTGAGTCTCTCGGGCGGTTTATATAGAGTACAAGACTTGGAGGGCAAGAAGCCTATCCTAGAGATAAGGTAGGAGATGATTACAAATCATACTCTACCAAATATAGAGATATGTCAATATACTCTAGCAACAATGAAGGTTTGTACTCCCTTCTTTCCGAGTGGGGCGTTTTGGTGATTGGGCTCCATGAATCCTGATTTTTTGATTTTTTTTTTCAAATTTTTGGATTGGAGAAAATACCTGAAAACATATATGCAAGTATGTGAAGATGTATTGTATATGTGTAAAATTTTAGGATGAAATACCTTAAATTACGTCCTGTACAAAAAAACAAATTTATGATCAAAAAAGATGAATAGTATCATGTGTTAACAAGCCTCAGATTTGTTTTTCTTCAGATACTTATGTGTAATGCCTTCATGTGTATATGTGCATTTTTCTTCAAAATATTTTTTATCGTAGAAATAGAATTTTAGTGAATTCCTAAGTTTGAATTTGGAGGGCTTCATGGAGCTCGAACTCCAAAGAGCATTTTCGGATTTAGCAACTTCACTGCTATTAAGCAGTCTCATCACATACATATCAGTGCCAATAGGTTTGGCCGCGCATCTCATGCCCACTGGCAGTCCCCTTTATCACAGTAACAACAATATTTTTGGATCTCTCTTTCCTCTGTTTAGAGCATCCCTCGCCGTTTGCCCCCCTAAGGGAGGTTTTAGGCAATAAATAGTGTCTCTTGGGGGCTTGTCGGCATTATATTCGTCGGAGGGGGAGGTTCGGTTCCGAGCCGACCACCAAGTTTTCTCTCCAGCCGTTGAGATTCGGCACATATTCGTCTCAAATGCGGCAAAATTCATCACACTTCAGCACAAATTCAACAAAAAAATACGGATTCGACTCAAATTCGGCACAAAATTCTACATTTGGCACAAATAATTTATCACATAGTGCATCATATAAATCAATACAATCAAATAGTTCAACGAAGCAAGATCATAATATGAACACAAATTAAAACACATTGAACTAGACATTGCCCTTGATCCTTCATAGGTGCTCCGCCAGATCGTGCTATAGTTTTTGATGCACCTGTGGGTCTCGGATCTCATGACGCATATTGAGGGAGGCGTTCCATGCTGCCGGTACCTGGTGATCATCAGTTGCAAGAGGACCCTGCCTGAAATATAGTTCAATGTCGAAGACTGGCTCATGCTGTCGCTCTCAATATCATGTTATGCAAGATGACACAACAATTCATCACCTTCCACATCTGAGATTTCGACCAGGTCAGAGCGGGGTAGCGAACAACAGCAAATCGAGATTGGAGCACACCAAATGCCCGCTCAACATCCTTCCTGCAAGCCTCCTGACACTTGGCAAAGTAGGAGTGCTTGCCTCTAGGCAAAGGGTTTGAGATGGTATTCACAAATGTTGACCATCTTGGATAGATGCCATGTGCTAGGTAGTATCCCTTGTTGTAGTGGCGCCTGATGGGTGCAGATAACACCTCCTCGTTGGTTACCCCAAGTGGAAGGTTATGATGTAGATAGCGGTAAATTTCCCTCGGTGAAGACACCAAGGTTTATCAAACCAGCAGGACTCAAGGAGATAAAAGTAGGTTTGAACGACGCCATAAGTTTGACGGATGGATCAAGTTGACGTGGACACAAGAACATAAGTAACTTTGCTCCCAACGAGTTCAGAAGGGTTGCCAATCTCTCTGGCCTTGCTGTTTACAAAGGATCGAAATATAAGGAGAAAATAATAATAGTGATTGCAACGGAAAGGAAATAAAAGTAGTAAAGGTGAACGGTGTAAGTTATGGTGAAAATATGGACCGGGGTCCCATAACTTTCACTAGTGATGTCTCTCTCCCAAAAGACGAAAGCAACTATGTTGGGTGAATAAATTACAGCTGGGCAATTGATATAATTATAAACGCACCACAATGCTAATTATGCTACAAGAAAGCTAGAGACTCAATTGTATGGGCATTACACAAAAACAAGTAGACCGTTTATCCAAAATCATCTACTCACTAATCATCCACCTTGAGATATATATCCAGAACATCTCACCGGTATTATGTTGGGAACCCCAGTCAAATTGTAGGCTCAAAGCATGGACGATTGCCTTAATACTCTATGCGTAATGTAAGAAATCCTTGCAACCACAGTTACAAGCACCGCAGTTTTCTCCTTGGTGGCAACAACACATCCCCTAGTCTCATGTTTCTGTCACTCAAGCTAGACATCGAGGGGCATGAACTCAGACTCATGCATAACGCTCCCACTTGGAGTTACAATCTAGTACTTGGCCAGAGCAATAAACGTAACGGAGAACATGCAAGAATACTCAAGAACAAAAATATAAAGGTAAACAAAATATATTACTCATGACAAACTGAACATAATCTCATAATCTAGCGGATCCCAACAAACAGATCATAGAAAAACAGGAACTAATACATAAGTGCCTTGATCATGTAGGGAAGCTCACAAGGTCTAGGAATTGAAGCACAAGATTGGAGAGAAGAGATCACATAGCTACTGATCATGGACCCATGGTCCAAGGGGGACTACTCACTGCGCATTCCGGAGGCGATCATGGTGGTAGAGAGGCCTCCGGAGGTCAAACCTCTCTCCGGCAGTGATGAGGACATCCCTACTAATGTTACACCCATACCCTCACCAACTACACATACTGGACCAGTTACTAGAGCACGTGCACGTCAACTAAATTATCAGGTACTTTCGTTTCTTGCGAATCCTTCTATTGTTCATGAACATATGATGCTGCCTAAATTAGATACTTTTGTTTTGCTTATGAATGAAGGACCTAGCATGGACAAGAAGGATGGTCATTGGAGCGGGATCAAGAATGGAGAAGAAGGTGCGCGCAGGGGAAAGTACAGTGGAGCTTCCAGTGGGGATTTTCGCACGTCGAAGCCACCATAAGGCATGCATGAAGGCTTGGACGGAATACACGAGATGCCACTTCATTATTTTCGTCCAAGAGCAATTATAGGTGCTGCGTCACCTTAATATTGGGCTGGGCCCATGTAATTTCTAAATACCACATTATAGGCTGTTTTTAGAGTCCGTATGTGTGGGGAAACCGAGTTAGGGTTGTTTTCGGACCCCACCTCCAAGGGGTCACGAAAATCCCCTCTGTTCCCCCATATATACAGCCCTTAGGGCGTCGTTTAGACTTGGGTTTTAATTAGATTAAAGTTAGCCATAGCCGCAACTTCGAGTTCTTCGTTTGTGTCGTCCGACCAGGCCAAGACCGCATTGGAACCCCAACTTCTGTTAATCTTTCATCTTATATTCGCAATATCCAGATTGCAAATCTTAGTTCTTGCTTGTTCTTCGATTGCTTGCAGGAATTGACCTTCGTGGTCAGGTTGATCGTGCATCCGCGGGATCAATAACCTCTCGGAGTTGGTTTAGCGATTGCTAAGGCGCAACGTCTTCGCAGGTTCGTAGTCGGGTCGTGAAAGTCTACTCCACCAAAATCGATCTCCACCATCTCATCGAAACATTGGGACACCTTCGCCTCTATCAGCTCTGTTGCCTGAAAAAGTTTGATCGTTTTAGCTTTGTTCCTTCCATTGGTAACTCTGGTGGACTTTGTGTGATCTGGATGAGCTCTGTGTTCTCGGGCTCAGTTAAATTTATTAACCCTTTTGCTCTTGCCATGAATTTCACCTCCACGCAATCTGGGGATACTTGGTCGCTCCTCAATGTCTATGGTCCGTGCTCTGGTCCTCTCAGGGAAGATTTTATTAACTGGTTGTTTGAGTTCGACATACCAGCTGGGGAAGATTGGCTCCTTGTGGGCGATTTTAACTTTTATAGGGCTGCTGACAACAGAAACCGTGCAGGAGGGAATGTAAATGATATGCTCACGTTTAATGATTTTATCCGCGCGCAATCGTTTGTTGAACTGCCCATCAAGGGGCGTTCGTTCTCTTGGAGTAATATGCAGCAGGATCCGCTGCTAGTTCAGCTTGACTGGCACTTTACCTCGGTTGATTGGGCTTGCAAATATCCAAACACCATGGTCATGCCACTTGGCAAACCGGTGTCAGACCACTCGCCATGCTATGTCTGCATACAGACTAGTATCCCCAAAGACAAAATATTCCGTTTTGAGGATTTTTGGATATCTGTCCCCGGATTCCTTGAAACAGTAGATCGGGTGTGGAAGTGTCGTTACTTTGCCGCCAATTCAGCGGCGCTTCTCTGCAGGAAAATGAAATGCCTCAAGTACGCGCTGAAGAAATGGAGTAAAGGGATCTCACCTCTTGCCACGATGATCGATAGCTGTAATCATGTCCTAGCAGATCTTGACCTGTTGGAGGATCGTCGTCCTCTTTCAATACCTAAACAAAACTTTCGAGTGATCCTCAAAAAACACCTTCTTATCTTGCTAGATAGGAGGTAAGCGTACTGGAAAAAATGATGCACAGTTAGATATTTCAAATTTGGCGACGACAACACCAAATTCTTCCATCGTGTCGCCACTGAGAGATATCGCAGAAATTCCATCGCAACATTAGCCAATCCGGATGGGTCGGTTGTGTCGGATCACCTGGGCAAAGAAGGAGAGGCTGGGCACGTCCAATGCTGTGGACATTGTGCTTGATCTGAACCGTCTCATTAAAAGGGTTGAGGGACTGGAGGCTCTGTCAATACCTTTCTCTCATGCAGAAATTGACGAGGTTGTCAGATGTATGCCGGCTGACAGGGCTCCCGGTCCGGATGGCTTCAGTGGTGGTTTTTTGAAATCCTGCTGGCACATTATCAAGCATGATTTCTACAAAATCTGTGATGATTTTCATGCTGGTGGACTCGAGCTCGAGAATCTTAACTATGGGTTTATCACACTGATACCAAAAATTCAGTCGCCGGCGACGCCGAATGACTACCGTCCCATTACCCTGCCTGAAAATCATCACCAAAATTCTTGCTGTCAGGTTGCAAAAGTTCATCTTAGGGCTGGTTCACGCCAATCAGTATGGTTTTTTGAAAGGGAGATCTATACAAGACTGTCTCGGCTGGGCGTTTGAATTCCTCCATCAGTGTAGGGCCTTTGGCAAACCGATTGTTGTTCTGAAACTTGACTTCGCCAAAGCATTTGACACAATCGAGCACAAACCGATGATAGAGATCATGAGATGCATGGGCTTTTGTCCCAGATGGCTGGGGTGGATGGAAGCCATTTTCTCTTCAGGTAAATCGTCCATTCTGCTCAATGGAGCACCTGGACGCCAATTCAAATGCTGCAGGGGTGTGCGTCAGGGTGATCCTCTGTCACCGTTACTGTTCGTTCTCGCGGCTGATCTGCTGCAGGCGGCGATCAATGACCAAATGCGGATGGGTGATCTAGTGCCTCCAATCGACGCTCTTGGCGACTACCCTGTGATCCAATACACGGACGACACCATCCTGGTGTTGCCTGCAGAGCAAGATCAGATCCTGAAGGTCAAACGCACACTGCAGGACTACGCGACTATGGTGGCTTGCGAATCAATTTCTCCAAATCCACTCTTGTGCCTATCAATGTTCCTGCGGACACCACTGCCGTCCTTGCAGGGCTTCTCGGATGCGAGGTGGGGAGCATGCCATTCACGTACCTAGGGTTGCCCATGGGCACCAGCAAGCCCACGGTCCGTGATTTCATGCCAATGATTGCATCGGTGGAGAGGAGATTGTCTACGGCTGCCTCCCTACTCGATTATGGCTCTAAACTCACGCTTGTGAACTCTGTCATCACTTCCCTGTACATATACACTATGTGCTCTATTCGGCTGCCGCCGAAACTGATTGATCACCTAGACAAGCTGCGTCGTCATTGCCTGTGGAAGAAATCGAAAGACAGGAACTCCAGGACATATTCGCCTGCTGCATGGGAGCTAGTCTGCCGTCCAAAATCCAAAGGAGGACTGGGTGTCATAGATCTCAGGTGTCAGAACCAGGGATTGCTCCTCAAGCAACTGCACAAATTCTATAACAAGGCTGACGTGCCTTGGGTTCAGCTGGTTTGGTCCGCGCACTACGCTAGGGGGATCCCCCATGCTACAGGCGCATGCGGATCATTTTGGTGGAGGGACGTCATCGAACTTGCTCCAGTCTATAGAGCGATCACGAAGGTGGACATTGGGGATGGTAGCACTGTTCTTTTCTGGAAAGACTGCTGGCTATCCAACACCCTGTCAGAGGATTTCCCGCGATTGTTCTTATATGCGAAGGATGAAGATGTCTCGGTGCAGAGTCTGTTAACTGCCCCCTCGCTTGGGGATAACTTCCACCTGCCACTGTCAGAACCAGCGATGGATGAACTGCGTAGTCTGCAGCAAGCTACTGAGCACACTGTGATGACGGCTGGGTCTAAGGATGCGTGGAACACTATCTCGCAGGGTGGGAGGTTTACCTCCCGCAAATACTACCTCCACTACTTTAGGGACGAGGTGGATGATGTGGCATTTATTTGGGTGTGGCGTTCTAGTTGCACCAACAAATGGAAGGTGTTCTCATGGCTACTGCTAGCAGATAGGCTGAACACCAGGAATATGCTTAGGCGAAGAGGAATGACCCTACAGGACAAAAATTATAGATGTCTCTTTTGTAACAATCCACCTGAAGAAACGGTAGAGCATCTCTTCTTCACATGTCCGTTCAGTCGTCGGTGTTGGGACAGATTGGGCATGGACTGGCCGCTGTCTGGGAACAGACTTGAGATCATACATGGAGGGAAGAGGCTATGGACCACGCCCATGTTCATGGAAGTTTTTATTATAGGGGCATGGAGCTTATGGAAAGATAGGAATAACAAACACTTTAGAGGTGTTGCTCCATCGCTGTGCTCCTGGATCCAAAGATTCAAGACTGACTTTGATCTGCTGAGGCATAGGAATAAAGAGGACCTAGGACCCTACATAACGAATTTTCTGATCTGCCTTTGAGCCTTTTTTTTGAAGCTTTCTGACTACACCCTAGAGTTTAGTCTTCTCTCCACCCCCTCCCTCTCCAACCCCCCACCTTGTAAATCCATCTCTCAATGTAATTGGTTCCCTGTGGTTGATTTAATACAAAGGCAGTAGGGGGGGTGCCCCTACTGTCACTAAAAGCTTCAAAAAAAAGTGAACCATGATGCCTATTTGCATGATTCTTTTGCCATGCCTTCCCTGCCATGTCTACTTTAGTTGAATATCATTTGTGAGCATGTTTGCATTCATTATCCTGGTTATGCATTGCTCTAAAGTGTGCATCCTGATGTTGGCAGATTGTGTTCAAAACTTGTTTTGCTTATATCTTTTTAACTGTAACTCCGTTTGGAGTGTTCTTTATATGTAACTTGATTAAAATTTCATGTAATTTGTGTTTATGCTATTTTTTGATGCTATTAACCAACCTAAAATATGGTTTATGGTATAACAGTACCAACTCCTTTAATTGTCGTGGGGTACTTAGTGGAATGCCATGTTTAGGTTGTGCCTCACGTAAATTGACTAGCATAGATAGTTTCCTTTATGCTTCACCTCTTGTCATGTTTGTGTGCTATGCCATGCTTGAGTGAGTTGCCATGTTAACAACCTTTGTTGATCAACTGGAGCTAAACAACTTGAACCATTCTAAATGTGCGGTATCGTCGTGTGTGACGAGTACTGCACTTAACCTGTTAGTAATCGCTCTCGACGATAGGTGCGATGTCTCGTGTTGCCTTCTTGTTGATGCTTGCTCGTGTTTGCTTCGTAGTAATAGATGCTTGCTCGTTGGTTGCTTTCCAGTGTTTACCGTCTTGTGTGCTTCCGCGGGTACCTCTCGGAGACGATGCGAGCTTGCGATCGACTACACCTTCGGAACCCGACTTATCAACAGGCAAGGACTATACATTACTTATGATCCGTTCTATTTCAACCAATATTTTGCATGCTAGTATAGGATAGGTTCGATGTTTGATCCTAACACATGTTTACAACCTCTTTCAAACCGATACAGCCATGTCCCCTCCCAGCAAACCATGAACTGCTATGTTACTATTGCTTTTTGCTCAGCCCCTGCTTAGTATGCATGCTTAGGATGCTATGATGTTACCCTGTTACTCCTTGGTTTGGGCTATCACATTATTATATTGTTTTTGATAATATGATTATTATAATGTTGACTATATTCGACGAAGGATGGAAGGTCTAGGCTATCCCGCCCCGACGCTTTGTTCCATTCGAGTCACCTACGATCCGAGTTCCGGGTATTGGTTTTAAGACTGAGCGTGCCTAACCGCGTGTGGGATGCTATGGGGTCCCATTTTCTGACCTACCTAGCTTCAAACATTTCTAGTGGTGGCCCAAGCTGATTTACCATTTGAAAACCATGCATATATGTCTGTCGGGTAGCTCCTGGAAGACATCCTTTAAAACAACCCGGACCAGTAAGGACATGGTTCCTAGCTAGCCCATCATGACCGGCCGAGGACCCGGTCTCATGTGAGATTAACTAGCAATCCAAACCTGGAGTCATACGATAGAGACAAGATCGAGAGAGCAGCCGGCTCTTGAGCTGTATGTCGACTCACTGGGGGCCACCCGGATTTGTTCGTTGTTAGTTAGAGGGACCTGTCGTTTCGGATCTCTCAGAACTAAATTATAAAATGGTTGCCTGTGATGGGTAGCAACTGAGAGAGATGGGCGTGCGTGTGGAGCCTTGTGATGGGCAGCTGGTACACCCATGCAGGGTTAAATCTTTTCGAGAAGCCGTGTCCACGGTTATGGATGACTTGGAACCTGCGTATTGTTCATAGATAACATCAACTGAATCATATTTAATAACTTGATCAACGTGTGTGTGGCTTGACTGCTTCTTCTTCGTCGGGATGCGAAGAGGAGGACAAGGATAGGATAGGTGTTATCTTTGCGTAAGTAGCTGATAGGAAGACTTGTTGGAGGCGATTCCTCATCGAATGCTTGGCTTCTTACCTTACTCTCTAGATCGTTAGACACTTCATAAATGCTAGTGCGGCAGCAACCTCACCACTTACCCCGTCCTTACCGTAAACTACTAGTTGTCCTAGAATGACGAGTGATGAAGTCCTTGTTGGGTAAGTTGACCACTACAGTTGGATGATGAGTACTTCTGTACTCATGATACTACCCCAAACTCTTTTCAAGGTTCTCGATCGACAACAGGTATGTTGATCGACGTTTCGCGTGGAGACTCGACGACGACTAGTTAAGTGGATCCCGGCGGAGGGCCTAGACCCGTGTGGTTATGGGGATTGATGATATTCTCTTTGCCAGTAGGCATTTGATTGTAGTCTGTACTCAAACATATACCTTCCGCTGATGTATTTTATTTAAGGAAGTTGTATGACGATTGTAAGAGATGTTGTATCCTTGTATCTGTAATGTTGTGATATCCTGTTGGAAATCCGGGGCATATGGCTATGTCATATGTCGCGGTGGGACTGATATGTGCTTCGTCCCCGGATCTGGATGGAAACATCTAGATCTGGAACAGTACCGCATATCGGGCCTTACACAAGTACCACGAGGAGGAGTGTATGTGGTTTTGGTTATCCTTGCGCATCCTCGACTCATGGTACGTGAGTGTACTCTAATATCCGATCCCTCCAAAGATTAGTGATCCATCTAGTAGCTAGAGTTCTCAACTAGTTTTTTTAGGGTTTTAAAAATAAACACAGATTGCCCAAACTACGACACCTATCACTAATAGGCTAGAGCTCTTGACACGATAAGTTCAAACATTACTCAAAACAATACCTCAAAAATATTGCAAGTTACTACTACAATTGAATAGCAACCTCAATGACCTACTTCAAGACATGACACAACTCAGTGCAACAACCAAGTCTCTTAACAAGATAAACATGAAAACTAAAGAGAGTTGCAGCAACAAACTAAACAAAATTCAACGCTCTTGCTAAAGACAAAAACTAAAACTAAAACTAACCATGGCAGCAGCTACGAAAAGATAAAGAACACACAACAAAGAAAAGATAGGCATGAAAATCCTATGATGTGTTCTACATTGGAGTGGAGCGAGTTTCTCTCCCACCCAAAGTAAGTTGGGTTCTAATTTGTTATGAACAACAAGAAAAACTAAATAAAACTAAAAAGGAAACCTAAGAGCGAGATGCTCGTAGCATAGCACATAACGCATGAAGTGATAAAAATATAGTGAGACGAAGGACGAACTGATGATTGTTGATGGAGAAGGGGATGAACAGGGGCATCCCCTAGCATAGACGCTTGAGTCTCCTTGAATATTTATTGGGGATGCATGGGGACATCCCCAAGCTTGAGCGTTTGACACTCCCGGATCTTCTTTCATCATCTTCCCTCGCAAACTTGAAAAATCCCTTCATACATAACTCATCATAAGCTGATTAGAGAGGTTAGTACCCTTTATAAAATATTTTTCCCCACTAGATATAAAGATATTCTTGAAGAACTACCGTTTCTCAAGATTTCCAAAAGGTTTTTGCAAAGAAAAAGCAAGCCTAAGGTTTGCAAGAGTAAGGAAAGGAAAAACATGGCAGAATCTGTGAAAAACAAAACAGCAGTTAGTAGAGAATTTTTTCGGGGACTTCTGCAACTCAAATGAAAAAACTCAGAACATAAGAAAGTTTCAAAATTGTATAGATCACTGTGTAAAAAATTCAGATCAATAAGATGAACTGATGATTTGTTTTGATGTTTTCCGTCAAGAAGACATGATCTATTTTCTGGACAGCATGTCAGAACTTTTGCTTCCCTTATCATAAGAGGCTATTACTTGGCACAAAGCTTGAAAATAAAGATACAATGATGTTGCTATAGTAGTAACAATCATCAAGACCACTAAAAACATAAGAAAAAACATCTTGGGTTGCCTCCCAACAAGCGCTTTCTTTTACGCCTTTTAGCTAGGCATGAAGATTATAAAAGGTGCTCTCACAAGAGAATAGGAATTTTAGCAAAAGAGAGCATCAAGAAGCAAATTTGAAACACATTTAAGCCTAACCCACTTCCTATGCATAGGCATATTGTAAGAAAATAAATGAAAGAAGCACAAAGTGACAAGCATAGGAAGGTGGAACAAGAACAACTTCGAAACTTTCATCATAAAGAGAGGTGTTTTAGTAATATGGAAGTTTCTACAACCAAACTTTCCTCGCTCAAAATAATTTTTAGTAGCATCATGAACAACATCAAGAATATAACTATCACATAAATAAGGTTGTTCATGACCTACAAGCACACATGTATAGTTTTCAACACGGTCTTTAGGATCATAAGATAAATGCAACCCGTCACATTGAGCCTTGATAAGAACAAAATTCTCCGGAATATGAGTTGGAGATTTCAAAAGGATAATAGGGCAATCAAGTGTGGGTGCAATAGCAAAAATTTCATGCCTAACATGAAGAACAATAGCAAGTTCATCTCCGTAAGCATCATCCATAGTGGCATCACGACCATAAGCATAAAAGGCATCAACTTCATCAAAAAGGGACATTTCAAAAGAATCCATAGGATCATAACACTCATATAAGGTAAGAGTTAAAGAGTTACTCTCATTAGAAGGTAGACATGGATGGCTCCATTATTCCTCCTTTTTTTCATCACTCTCCTCCTCTTTTTCATCCAAGGAGCTTTCAGGTTCAGCAATTTCTTCTTCCATAGAATTCCTGCACAACATTAGTCTCTTCCTTCGGGGGAGATATTCTCTCAAGATGATCAGTAATATAATAATTTGCATCGTAATTTTCCAAATAATAGTTAAGTATAGCAAGACTTTCAGATTTGAAAGGGGCGTCATCAATATTTTTAAGAAGAGAAGTAATTTCACAGGCACCGTTATAAGCAAGAAATTCTTCTATTTGCTCTGCATCATGAAGTCATAGTTTCTATTAGCACAATAAGGTAAGGTTTCATCAAGATTGTTCTCACATTGGAAAGCGAGGTGTTTATGCCTCATAAAGCAACAAGATTCATCCCTGCAGAAAGATATATTATATATTGAGCACAAGTTTCTAGCATACTCATACAACTGATGTATTTGTTTCCATAAGTGTATCCCCTTTTGAGAAAAGCGGTGTTCCTTGTACCATTCTTGTTGATCCTCAGTGAATCCTCCATGCAAATAAGATCTAGTTTCAAAGAAATTAGACATTGATTGGCAAGTAAGGAACTAGACATACTATAATTTTTTTGGATTTTTGATAAAGGAAAGTAAGATAAAAACTGAAAGGTAAACTAACAAGACCAAAAAGCAAAGGTAAAAGATAGTGTGTAACTCCCCTATCTTAGCACTTGGAGTCCCCGGCAACGGCTCCAGAAATTTGCTTGATACTCTATCCTCGTTGGCTACCCCAAGTGGAAGGTTAGATGTGGTGCAGCGACAAATTTCCCCTATGTAGATGATAGGGTTTGTCTCCCGTAGGACTCCGGCAATGATAAGTAGGTGGTTTGGCAAGTGAGGCACCGAATCACTTGCTTCGTCTAGACGTGCACACAATACAAATAACTTTGCTTCGCAGCGAGTACAGAGAGGTTGTCAATCTCTCCGGCCTTGTTGTTCACAAAGGATCAAACGCAAGGGATAATGATAGCAACTAGAAAGTAAAAGAAGGAAAATAAAAGAGCGTGCAAACAGTGATGAGAATATGGACCGGGGTCCCGTGATTTTCACTAGTGACTTCTCTCTCCCAAAAGACGATAAAACTGCTATGTGAGGTAAACAAATCACAACTGGGCAATTGACAGGATTAAAAACGCACCGCAATGCTAACTATGCTACAAAGAAAGGAAGAGGCTCAAAAGCATAGGAGGTACGCCAAAATAAGTAGACCGAAATCCAACTGTATCTACTACTAATCATCCACATTGAGATATCTATCCAGAACATCTCGTTGGTATTAAGTTGTGAGCCCCACCCAAAGTGTAAACCCAAAGCAACAAACAACTGCATTAAAAAGAAGTTTGCGTAAAGTAAACAATCCTTGAAACCGCGGTTACTGTAAGGCCCGATATGCGGTACTGTTCCAGATCTAGATATTTCCATCCAGATCCTGGGACAAAGGACATATCGGTCCTACCGCGACATATGACACTGCCATATGCCCCGGATTTCCAACATGATGTCACAACATTACAGCTACAAGTATACAACATCTCATACAATCGGCATACAACTGCCTTAATACAATACATCAGCGGAAGGTACATGTCTGAGTACAGACTACAATCAAATGCCTAGTGGCAAAGAGAAAATCATCGATCCCCATAACCACATGGGTCCAGGCTCTCCGCCGGGATCCGCCTAACTAGTCGTCGTCGAGTCTCCACGTGAAATGTCGGTCACCATACATGTTGTCGATCAAGAACCCTGAAAAGAGTTTGAGGGTAGTATCATGAGTACAGAAGTACTCAGCATCCAACTGTAGTGGTCAACTGACCCAGCAAGGACTTCATCACTCGTCATTCTAGGATAACTAGTAGTTCACGATAAGGATGGGGTAAGTGGTGAGGTTGTTGCCGCACTAGCATTTATGACGTGGCTAACGATCTAGAGAGTAAGATAAGAAACCAAGCATTCGTGAGGAATCGCCTCCAACAAGTCTGCTATCCACCTACTTTCGCAAGCATAACACCTATCCTATCCTTGTCCTCCTCTTCGCATCCCGACGAAGAAGAAGAAGTCAAGGCACACACACGTTGATCAAGTTTATTAAGATTATCTCAGTTGTTGTTGTCTATGAACAAGGAGTAGGTCTCAAGTCGTCCATAACCATGGACATCGCTTCTCGCAAAGATTTAACACTGCAGGGGTGTACCAACTGCCCATTACAAGGCTCCGCACGCACGCCCATCTCTCTCAGTTGCTATCCATTATAGGCAACCATTTTATGATTTAGTTCTGAGAGATCCGAAACGACCGGTCCATCTAGCTAACAACGAACAAATCCGGGTGGCCCCCGGGGAGTCGACATCCAATCCAAAAGCCGACCGCACCCTCGGATCGGCCTCTTCCGTCTCAACAGGGTTTGGGTTACCGGGACACCTCACATGGGGTCGGGCCCTCGCCGACCAAGGTTGGACCAACAAGAAAACCATGTACTCACTGGTCCGGGTTGTTTTAAAGGATATCTGCTAGGAGCGACCCGACAGACATATATACTTGGTTTCAAATGGTGAATCATCTTAGGCCACCTCACTACTGGAAACAAGAGTTTTGCCGTCACCTTTGAGATTTGCCGTCAGCTGTTCATCGGGTCTGACGGCTTGGTAAAAAGCTGATGGCAAAGAATCAACTGTAGGCAAAGGTTTGTTAGCTGTTAGTTGGGGCAACGCCGTCAGTCAACTGACGACAACGTGCAGAATGACTAACGCCAAAACCGCCCGGACGGCAACGTTTGTCCAGGCCCCACCACATGGCTGAGGGATAACGGCCCGCCGCTTAGCCGTCAGTCAGCTGACGGCTTAGCCTAAATGCAGACGTTGCCGTCAGCCGGCTGACGGCTAAGAGGGGGCTTAAGCCCCCACCCGCAGCCAGACCTAACCCCACCACTCACTCTACCCACCCCACGCGCCGCCGCCACCACCACCCCAGCCGTCCCTCCCCCTGCTGCGCCGCCGGTGAGACGCCGCTCCTCTCTCCTCTCCCTATCCCTTCCTTCTCTCCTTTCTGCTCTCCCTCTAATTCTCTCATCTCTTGCTCGCCGCGCTCTCGCAGGACCGGGCCGCCGCCGCCCTCGCCTGCCGACCACGCCGCAGGCCCCCGCCCGGACTGGCTCCTCCCTCGCTGGCCGCCTCCTCGCTCCCCCGCCCCGCCCTGCACCGGCCAGCGCCGGCAGCTCCTCGTCGTCGACATGCAGGTGAGCCCCCTTCCCCTATTTTTTTATTTTTTTTCATTTCTATTTATTGTTAGTAGTAGAAATTTGTTAGTTTACTTAGTTAGTAGAATATGTTATTTAGTTAATTAGTATTTAGTAAATGTGTTATTAGTTGTTAGTTAGAAATAGAATATTTTTTTATTTCATTTTTTTTAGGATTCTATTATAGCTAGTTAGTAGATTTGTTATAGTTAGATTACTTTAGTTAGTACAATCTGTTAGTTAGTTAATTACTATTTATTAAATGTGTTATTGGATGTTAGTTAGAAATAGAATATTTTTTGATATAAAAATAGATGTTAGTTAGAAGTACAATTTGTAGAATTTGTTAGAATTTGTTAGGTGGAGCAAATTTAGTTGTTAAGAAAGAAAGAAAGAAATATAAAAGAAAGGAAGGAAAAGAAAGAAAGAAAGATGAAAGAAAGAAAGAATGATAAAATATAAGAAAATGACTTAGTTGTTAGGATATTTTTAGGAAATAAAAGGAGAAAAGAAGAAAGGTTGTTAGTTTTGACTTTGTAATAATTATATTTTAGGTATAATAATATGTTAGTTTTGTAGATGTTACTTTCATTTTTGTTTGTAGACACTTATTACTAGTTATTTGTTATTTGTTATTTATATATGGTATATATACGATTATTATTTTTAAGCCCCGGGGATAATCGGGGTTGTTGCTTCACTCTCTCCCCTAGTTTCACCCTACCCAAAAGATAGGTGTATAGCTAGTTCTTTCCTTCTCAACTCTTGCAAGTCACATAACCCATATGCGTCTCCCGTTCGAAAGATTCCATTCATAAATATGCATTCATTTGCATATTTATAATTGGATTCTTTCCAATTGTACAACGTTATCCATGGATAGCCCGAGTATGTGTAGATTGGATTCATTTCCCCATATGCTCTCCTCGCGATCAGACGCAGGATTTCTTCAGCGCCACCTTGTTGTTCTCCGGGTACACATCCTCTCGATTTATGCCGAGACGTGTATCAGGCGAACATCGGGGAGGTGTTGTCGAAATTTTGCGTCGGATCAGGAGGAGAGCATGGGGAAATGAATCCAATCTTCACATACTCGGGTGGGATTAGGACCTATCTTTACCTATTAGCTAGTAGGTGCATATGTCTTATCACCGTAATTAATTATATGCCTTCTTGTGTTAATTTGTACTAGCTAGCTAGCTAGAATGAATGATCGTGCGTGGATGTACACCGGTCACCCTAGTCAGAAAGATATGACTGAGGAATGGTTGACCAAGACTGAGGAGTTCCTAGAGGTTGCATTTAGTGCTGGCCAACCAAGAACATGGTGCCCCTGTACCAGATGTAAGAATTATTCACAACAGACAAAGGATGTAACGGGTAAACACCTGCAAATGCGTGGTTTCATGCATGATTATACGTTGTGGTCATTTCATGGCGAGTCGGCCCAACGTGACAGACATGAGGTAGTGCGTGAGCGCATCGAGGATTGTGGTACAGGGATCGAAGACATGATTAATGACTACAATGATGCTCGTCATGAGGACGAAGAACCAGAGGAAACTGCCAATGCCTTTTATGCCATGATGGAGTCTTCAAAACTCCCACTACATGCGCACACCAAGACTGAGGTGTTCCTAGAGGTTGTTAGTTTTGACAGACATGAGGTAGTGCGTGAGGAATCGCCTCCAACAAGTCTGCTATCCACCTACTTTCGCAAGCATAACACCTATCCTATCCTTGTCCTCCTCTTCGCATCCCGACGAAGAAGAAGAAGTCAAGGCACACACACGTTGATCAAGTTTATTAAGATTATCTCAGTTGTTGTTGTCTATGAACAAGGAGTAGGTCTCAAGTCGTCCATAACCGTGGACATCGCTTCTCGCAAAGATTTAACCCTGCAGGGGTGTAACAACTTCCCATTACAAGGCTCCGCACGCACGCCCATCTCTCTCAGTTGCTATCCATTATAGGCAACCATTTTATGATTTAGTTCTGAGAGATCCGAAACGACCGGTCCATCTAGCTAACAACGAACAAATCCGGGTGGCCCCCGGGGAGTCGACATCCAATCCAAAAGCCGACCGCACCCTCGGATCGGCCTCTTCCGTCTCAACAGGGTTTGGGTTACCGGGACACCTCACATGGGGTCGGGCCCTCGCCGACCAAGGGTGGACCAACAAGAAAACCATGTACTCACTCGTCCGGGTTATTTTAAAGGATATCTGCTAGGAGCGACCCGACAGACATATATGCTTGGTTTCAAATGGTGAATCATCTTAGGCCACCTCACTACTGGAAACAAGAGTTTTGCCGTCACCTTTGAGATATGTCGTCAGCTGTTCATCGGGTCTGACGGCAAAGCAAGCTTTGCCGTCAGCTTGGTAAAAAGCTGACGGCAAAGAATCAACTGTAGGCAAAGGTTTGTTAGCTGTTAGTCGGGGCAACGCCGTCAGTCAGCTGACGACAACGTGCAGAATGACTAACGGCAAAGCCGCCCGGACGGCAACGTATGTCCAGGCCCCACCACATGGCTGAGGGATAACGGCCCGCCGCTTAGCCGTCAGTTAGCTGACGGCTTAGCCTAAATGCAGACGTTGCCGTCAGCCGGCTGACGGCTAAGAGGGGCCTTAAGCCCCCACCGGCAGCCAGACCTAACCCCACCACTCACTCTCCCCACCCCTCTCTCCCCACCCCACGCGCCGCCGCCACCACCACCCCGGCCGTCCCTCCCCCTGCTGCACCGCCGGTGAGACGCCGCTCCTCTCTCCTCTCCCTATCCCTTCCTTCTCTCCTTTCTGCTCTCCCTCTAATTCTCTCATCTCTTGCTCGCCGCGCTCTCGCAGGACCGGGCCGCCGCCGCCCTCGCCGGCCGACCACGCCGCAGGCCCCCGCCCGGACTGGCTCCTCCCTCGCTGGCCGCCTCCTCGCTCCCCTGCCCCGCCCTGCACCGGCCAGCGCCGACAGCTCCTCGTCGTCGACATGCAGGTGAGCCCCCTTCCCCTTTTTTCTTTATTTTTTTTCATTTCTATTTATTGTGAGTAGTAGAAATTTGTTAGTTTACTTAGTTAGTAGAATATGTTATTTAGTTAATTAGTATTTAGTAAATGTGTTATTAGTTGTTAGTTCGAAATAGAATATTTTTTTATTTCATTTTTTTAGGATTCTATTATAGCTAGTTAGTAGATTTGTTATAGTTAGTTTACTTTAGTTAGTACAATCTGTTAGTTAGTTAATTACTATTTATTAAATGTGTTATTAGATGTTAGTTAGAAATAGAATATTTTTTGATATAAAAATAGATGTTAGTTAGAAGTAGAATTTGTAGAATTTGTTAGGTGGAGCAAATTTAGTTGTTAAGAAAGAAAGAAAGAAATATAAAAGAAAGGAAGGAAAAGAAAGAAAGAAAGATGAAAGAAAGAAAGAATGATAAAATATAAGAAAATGACTTAGTTGTTAGGATATTTTTAGGAAATAAAAGGAGAAAAGAAGAAAGGTTGTTAGTTTTGACTTTGTAATAATTATATTTTAGGTATAATAATATGTTAGTTTTGTAGATGTTACTTTCATTTTTGTTTGTAGACACTTATTACTAGTTATTTTTTATTTGTTATTTATATATGGTATATATACGATTATTATTTTTAAGCCCCGGGGATAATCGGGGTTGTTGCTCCACTCTCTCCCCTAGTTTCACCCTACCCAAAAGATAGGTGTATAGCTAGTTCTTTCCTTCTCAACTCTTGCAAGTCACATAACCCATATGCGTCTCCCGTTCGAAAGATTCCATTCATAAATATGCATTCATTTGCATATTTATAATTGGATTCTTTCCAATTGTACAACGTTATCCATGGACAGCCCGAGTATGTGTAGATTGGATTCATTTCCCCATATGCTCTCCTCGCGATCGGACGCAGGATTTCTTCAGCGCCACCTTGTTGTTCTCCGGGTACACATCCTCTCGATTTATGCCGAGACGTGTATCAGGAGTCGGGGAGGTGTTGTCGAAATTTTGCGTCGGATCGGGAGGAGAGCATGGGGAAATGAATCCAATCTTCACATACTCGGGTGGGATTAGGACCTATCTTTACCTATTAGCTAGTAGGTGCATATGTCTTATCACCGTAATTAATTATATGCCTTCTTGTGTTAATTTGTACTAGCTAGCTAGCCAGAATGAATGATCGTGCGTGGATGTACACCGGTCACCCTAGTCAGAAAGATATGACTGAGGAATGGTTGACCAAGACTGAGGAGTTCCTAGAGGTTGCATTTAGTGCTGGCCAACCAAGAACATGGTGCCCCTGTACCAGATGTAAGAATTATTCACAACAGACAAAGGATGTAACGGGTAAACACCTGCAAATGCGTGGTTTCATGCATGATTATACGTTGTGGTCATTTCATGGCGAGTCGGCCCAACGTGACAGACATGAGGTAGTGCGTGAGCGCATCGAGGATTGTGGTACAGGGATCGAAGACATGATTAATGACTACAATGATGCTCGTCATGAGGACGAAGAACCAGAGGAAACTGCCAATGCCTTTTATGCCATGATGGAGTCTTCAAAACTCCCACTACATGCGCACACCAAGCTTTGTCAACTAAATTCCATCGCACAAACAATGGATCTTAAGGCCCAATTCAACTTGGGAAGAGAGTGCTATGATGCGATGATGACCTTATTCGGGCGCTTTCTACCCGACGGTCATATTATGCCTGCAAACCTATACCACTCAGACAAAATACTCGGTGCACTGAAGATGCCCATCGAGAGGATACATGCTTGTGAGAAAGGATGCGTCTTATTTAGGCATGAGTATGCGGATGATAATTATTTTCCATGCTGCAAGTCCTCCAGGCATATTGTCGTAGACAACGTTCTTGGTGAGAAGACACAGAGCAAAATACCCGTAAACATTCTTCGTTACCTACCGATCTTATCAAGACTTCAACGGCTTTACATGCTTGAAGAAACAGCAAAACAGATGACATGGCACAGAGATGGAATTAGACGTGCTACCGATGAATACGGGAATTTGATGCTGACCCACCCCTCTGATGGTGAAGCGTGGAAGACGTTCAATGAAATACATAAAGAAGGTAAAGCCAAAGACCCAAAGAACGTGTCACTCACCATTAGTCTCGATGGGTTCAATCCTTTCGGTATGAAGGCAAACCAGCATAGTTGTTGGCCCGTATTCATCATGCCCCTCAATCTGCCCCCTGGAGTACTTATGCAAAGAAAGTACATATTCTTGACGTTGATAGTTCCAGGTCCCAACTATCCCAGCAAAAATATGAATGTGTACTTGCAACCGTTGATGGATGACTTGAAAGAAGCCTGGGATAATGGGATCTGGACATACGACGCAGCTAGCAAAACAAACTTCCGAATGCATGCTTGGTTGATGTACTCCATGCATGACCTGCCGGCCTTTGCACTTTTCGTTGCATGGTGTGTGCACGCAAGGTTCCCATGCCGGCAATGCAAGGCTGATCTTAAGTTTCATTGGCTGCCGGAGGGTCGCAAGTATTCTTGCTTCGACTTGCATAGACAATACCTTCCTCTGGACCATGGATTCAGAAAAGACAAGAAGAATTTTCACCAAAGGTAAAGTTGTCGAGCACGAGGCACCACCTATGATGACGGGCGCACAAATTCTTTATCAGTTGAACTCACTAGAGCCTGATCCGAACCGGCCAGGGTATTTCTTGGGATATAATACTGAACACGCCTGGACCCACAAGCCATGCTTCTGGGATCTCCCCTATTTCAAAGACCTTGCTCTTCCACACAACATTGATGTGATGCACACTGAAAAAAATATGGGTGAGGCCCTTTTTGGTACATTGTTCGGCACTGATAAGGGGAAATATAATGTTAAGGCTAGAGTCGATCAGGAGAGTCTATGTAATAGGAAGTCACTGAAAATGCGACAACCGAAAGGGAAGAAGAATTCGGAGAAGCCAAAGGCCTGGTTCAATCTTAAAAGGGAACACATGAGGGAAATCCTCATGTGGGTGAAAAAATGTTGATATTCCCCGATGGCTATGCAGCGAATCTAGCAAGGGGAGCAAGTCTTGAAAAGTTGAAAATCTTTGGGCTGAAAAGTCACGATTGGCACATATGGCTTGAGCGGATAATGACGGTGATGTTGTGCGGCTACATCCCCGAGGATGAATGGCTAGTACTGGCAGAGCTGAGCTCTTTCTTCCGTGTTCTTTGTGCTAAAGAACTATCGCCTATTGTGATAGAAGAGATGGAAAAACTGGTGCCGGAGTTGATATGAAAGTTAGAGAAGATCTTTCCACCGGGTTTCTTTAATCCGATGCAGCATATGATTTTGCATCTACCGCTGGAGGCAAGATTGGGTGGCCCTGTGCAAAACCGTTGGTGCCATGCAACTGATAGAATGGAGAAGACGCTTCGAGCAAAATGTAAAAATAAACGGAGAATTGAAGCATCAATGGCTGAGGCATTCGTTGTCGAGGAAGCGGCAAACTTCGTGACAACACACTATGCAGCCACTAATCACAGTTTTCATAATCCAAAGCCTCGGTACAATACTGGCGACCCCGAGCGACATGAATCCAAGTTCAAACTCTTTAAAGGGAGCATCGCACCTTGTGGGGTTATGAACACAAAAACGTTGACCTTCGAGGAATGGGGCATCATTACATTGTATATCTTGACCAACATGACAGAAGTGCGGCCGTAAATCGAGTAAGTGCTCGGTACATATTAATTGTTCCGCAACTTCTTGGCGAGTTTTGTGTCCAACTTCTCTTTATTATTTGATACAGTCGATTCGTCGCGCAATTCTCGACTGGAGTGGCGATCGAAAAATACTCCATCAAAGATATTAATCTTCTTGAGAAGCGGGGAGGCGGCAATCCCTGTTTCATCTCTTGGTTTGCACAAACAGTACTTCTTATATAATATATAGGACATTTTCATTTCTTCGTCGTCTCAGTTCAGACTAATACTACAAGCCTTTCCATTTCAACTTGTAGGCTAATTCAGAGTCGATGGACGCTGAATTGAGACAAATCGCAAATGGTTTTGACTTTAAGGTCCATACATATGAAAAATACAACATCAATGGGTGATGAGGACATCTCTACTAATGTTACACCCACATCTTCACCAACTACACATACTGGACCAGTTACTAGAGCACGCGCACGTCAACTAAATTATCAGGTACTTTCGTTTCTTGCGAATCCTTCTAATGTTCAGGAACATATGATGCTGCCTAAATTAGATACTTTTGTTTGTCTTATGAATGAAGGACCTAGCCTGGATAAGAAGGATGGTCATTGGAGCGGGATCAAGCATGGAGAAGGAGGTGCGCGCACGGGAAAGGACAATGGAGCTTCCAGTGTTGATTTTCGCACTTTGAGGCCACCATAAGGCGTGCATGAAGACTTGGACGAGAGACACAAGATGCCACATTAATATTTTCATCCAAGGGTTACTATAGGTGCTGCGTCACCTTATTATTGGGCCAGGCCCATGTAATTTCGAAATACACTTAATAGGCTATTTTTTAGAGTCCGTATGTGTGGGGAAACCGAGTTAGGGTTGTTTTCGGACCCCTCCTCCAAGGGGCCACGAAATTCCCCTCTGTTCCCCCATATATACAGCCCTTAGGGCGTCGTTTAGACTTGGGTTTTAATTAGATTTAAGTTAGCCATAGCCGCAACTTCGAGCTCTTCGTTTGTGTCATCCGACCAGGCCAAGACCGCATTGGAACCCCAACTTCTGTTAATCTTTCATCTTATATTCGCAATATCCAGATTGCAATTCTTAGTTCTGGCTTGTTCTTCGATTGCTTGCAGGAATTGACCTTCGTGGTCAGGTTGATCGTGCATCCGCGGGTTTAATAACCTCTCGGAGTTGGTTTAGCGATTGCTAAGGCGCAACGTCTTCGCACGTTCGTAGTCGGGTCGTGAAAGTCTATTCCACCAAAAATCGATCTCCATCATCTCATCGAAACATCGGGAAACCCGCCTCTATCAAGTGGTATCAGATTTCCAGGTTGCTCGGTGAGATTTACCAGTTTTCATAGTCTAGATTGGTTCTGTTCTTCATACCTACAGTCCACGAAAAAGCCAACACAAAAAAAAAGTTAGGGTTAGATCATCACGTCCCAAGACAGTCCTAGCCTTTGTCCAGTTTTCTTTTCAGTACTTGCTTTGTTGAATTTACGGTTGCATCGTTGTGTCAAGTTGCTGATCTTAGCGTCTAGTTCCCTTAGAGTTTCGAGTTCTGATCACAGTTTGCCACGTCGCCGCCGCACAATAGTCATCCTACCACGTTCCGCCAATCCGAGTCCAGATACACCACCACGTTCCACTAAGCAGAGTCCATATACACCACCACGCCCTACCGATCCGAGTTGAGTTCCATCACCCGTTCGGTTTGTGATATCTCCATAGCCAGATTAGTTTTGAGTTGATTAGAGTCGGATTTCACCAATCTTTCGTCGTAGGTAGAAGGGGGTGATTTCCAAAAAAAAAATTCGCACTTTTTCAGAGCAGTTATTAGGCCCAAATTTTCAGGGGTAAAATTTTTTCGTGCCCATACGTTCCTTAGGTCCAGAAACTCATTTTGAGACGTTCGCCACCATAGTGATTTTTTCGCACTTTTTCAGCCACCGCAGTCCCGCATCGCAAAAAAAAAGAGAAAAAAATGAGAGTGTGCTTCTCAGTTGTTTACGTGCCGCGCCGTGCTTTCATTGGTGTTTTAGGCTCGCATCTCTACTACGGTCTAGCCTAGGATCAGCACAGTACCGACATTGAGTGTTTATTCAGCTTTGCATCTCTGTTTTGATTACTGTTGAGTTTTTCCTACCATACTTGTCAGCCTTTCTACAGCTCCACATATATTCTACATCGTGCGTTTGACACCTCCTAGCCATCGCTCTGCCATATCTCTGAGAGTTTTGACCCGTTGGTTGTACATCACCACCTGCTGCTAGGTAAGAATCGGTAAGAACGAAAGAAAAGCTTGACGGATTTGTGCTTTCCACCACCCCACATCCCATTAGTAGAAGTAGGATCATATTCCTGTGTGTTTTCTATTTCTGCTAACCATGCCAGGATCACATGATGAAGTGGTGCGGGATGCACCCGATTGGGAGAACATGACAAACAAGGAGCTACATGATAAATTTGCACAAATGATGTCTGAACAGGTGAATGACATCGAGAACAGATTTACAGAGGCGATTGATGGCATGGAAAAGATGATCGACACCAAGCTCGACGCCAAGTTTACTGAGTTGATCACACGCCTACCTACACAGCCTGCTGCCGCTCCAGCACAGCCACAGCCACCGCCACTACCACGTGCACGACGTATTTTGTTTCCGAGAGGAGAAGCTGCTGGTATTGGTGCTCCTCCTGCTGCTGCTTCTGACGTCGGCCAGGACGACAACTACGAGGGTGATTACGAGGAGGAGGTGGAACAGGAAGCGACCTATGAACAGCCAGCTGGACGTCCACATCCCAACATTCGCCACGGTCGACACCAACCACCCCCTCAGGTACGCGATGATGAACATGTGCCTAAACTTAAATTGAATCTTAAGCCGTTTGAGGGTAGATATATTCCTGATGCTTATCTTACTTGGGAGTTAGAAACTGAACAACGCTTTACATGTTTACAATATCCTGAGAATAGACGTGTTACTGCTGCTGTTTGTGAATTCACGGGATTTGCATCTATTTGGTGGTCTGAACATTGTAGATTGCATGCTAATAATATTCCAACTACTTGGGCTGCTTTAAAAGATGCTAGGCGTACTCGCTGGGTTCCTCCTTATTATCAACGTGAATTGCTACAAAAATTACAGCGTTTGAGACAAGGAAAAAATTCTGTAGAGGAATATTATCAAGAATTACAAACTGGATTGATTAGATGTGGCCTAGTAGAGGATAACGAAGCTATGCTTGCACGTTTTATGGGTGGCTTAAACAGGGAGATACAAACTATTCTAGAATACAAGGATTATGCTACTATTACTCGTTTGTTTCATCTTGCTTGTAAAGATGAACGTGAAGTGCAGGATCGACAGGCCGCTACGAGACCTAACTTTTCTGCACGACGAAATACATCATGGATATCGCGTGGACCTTCTACATTCACACGTCCTGCTGCACCACCATCAACTTCAGCCGCTCATTCTTACAGGGAGCCACCAAAACAGCCAGCGCCACCATTCAAGGGTGCACAGAGTGGTCCAGCGGCGAGTTCTTCTTCATCCATGGCTTCCACAAGGCAAACACGAGATCGTGATATTAAATGTCGCAGGTGCCAAGGTGGAGGTCACTTCGCAAAAGACTGTCCCTCCAAGCGTGTGATGATTATTACGGCGGATGGTGGGTATGAGTCAGCGAGTGACTATGATGAGGAGACTTTAGTTCTCATTGCTCATGAGGAACAGGGTGCCCATGATGATGCTCATGGTATAGAGTATATGGCTCCTGATGATGCAGATAAATATGCTAGTTTGGTTGCTCAACGTGTGTTAAGTGTGCAGGTAACGAAGGCCGAGCAAAACCAGAGGCATAATTTGTTCCACACAAAGGGAGTGGTGAAAGAACTTTCGGTTCGCATCATCATTGACGAAGGGAGTTGCATCAACTTGGCAAGCATGGAGTTGGTGGAGAAGCTATCTATCACCACAAGACCACACCCCCATCCGTACTATATTCAGTGGTTTAACAATAGTGGTAAGATTAAGGTAACGCGTTCTGTTCGTGTGCACTTTAGCATTGCTGCATATGCTGATTATGTTGATTGTGATGTGGTACCCATGCAAGCATGCTCTCTTTTACTTGGTAGACCTTGGCAATTTTATAGGAATGTTGTACACCATGGTACGACAAATCAGTTTACTCTGGTTCATCAGGATAAAAATATTGCTTTACTTCCTATGTCTCGTGAACAAATTGTGAAAGATGATCTTGCTAGAGCTAGTAAAGCTAAACAGGAGAAAAATAAGAGTGAAAATGAGATAGCAGCTAAAGAATTTGAGAAACAACATAAGACTAATAGCAAATCTTCTTCTGCTGTTTCTAATGAAATTAAATTGACTAGTCCAACTTTGCTTGCTACTAAGGTTGATATTTCGTATTTGGATGTTAGTCAATATGTGTGCTATGCTTTTGTGTGCAAAGAAGCTTTGTTTTCCTTTGAGGAATTGCCTCCTTCTTTGCCTCCTGTTGTCACTGACCTTTTGCAGGAGTTTATTGACGTCTTTCCACAAGACGTAACACCGGGATTACCACCTATTCGAGGGATTGAGCATCAGATTGACTTAATTCCCGGTGCTTCGCTGCCCAACCGTGCGCCATACCGTACCAATCCGGAGGAGACAAAGGAGATTCAGCGTCAAGTACAAGAGCTACTCGACAAAGGTTACATACATGAATCCCTTAGTCCTTGTGCTGTTCCTGTTATATTAGTGCCTAAAAAGGATGGAACATGGCGTATGTGTGTTGATTGTCGAGCCATTAATAATATTACTATTCGTTATCGTCATCCTATTCCTAGGTTAGATGATATGCTTGATGAATTAAGTGGCTCTACCATTTTTTCCAAAGTTGATTTGCGTAGTGGATACCATCAAATTCGTATGAAATTAGGAGATGAATGGAAAACGGCATTTAAAACTAATGCACCTAGCACTTTCATGAGATTAATGAACGAGCTTTTACGTGCTTTCATTGGACGATTTGTGGTAGTCTATTTTGATGATATACTGATTTATAGCAAATCTTTGGAGGAACATTTGGATCATTTACGTGCTGTTTTTATTGCTCTACGCAATGCACGTTTATTTGGTAACCTTGGGAAGTGCACCTTTTGCACCGACCGAGTATCGTTTCTTGGCTATGTTGTTACTCCACAGGGTATTGAGGTTGATAAAGCCAAGATCGAGGCGATTGAGAGTTGGCCGCAGCCCAAAACGGTCACGCAAGTGAGGAGTTTTCTTGGCCTCGCTGGATTCTATAGGCGTTTTGTGAGATATTTCAGCACCATTGCTGCACCTCTCAATGAGCTTACACGCAAGGATGTGCCTTTTACTTGGGGTACCGCACAGGAAGAAGCCTTCACGGTATTGAAAGATAAGTTAACACATGCTCCTTTGCTCCAACTTCCTGATTTTAATAAGACTTTCGAGCTTGAATGCGATGCTAGTGGGATTGGTTTGGGAGGTTTGTTATTACAAGATGCTAAACCTGTTGCATACTTTTCTGAAAAATTGAGTGGGTCTAGTCTGAACCATTCTACTTATGATAAGGAATTATATGCTCTTGTTCGGACATTAGAAACTTGGCAATATTATTTATGGCCCAAAGAATTTGTTATACATTCTGATCATGAATCTTTGAAACACATAAGAAGTCAAGCAAAACTTAATCGTAGACATGCTAAGTGGGTTGAATTTATTAAGACTTTCCCTTATGTCATTAAACACAAGAAGGGGAAAGATAATATTATTGCTGATGCTTTGTCTCGTCGTTATACTATGCTTTCACAACTTGACTTCAAGATATTCGGTTTAGAGACAATCAAAGATCAATATGTAAATGATGCGGAATTTAAAGATGTATTGCAACATGGAACAAGTTTGTGCTTAATGATGGATTTGTGTTCCGTTCTAACAAGCTATGCATTCCAGCTAGCTCTATTCGTCTTTTGTTGTTACAGGAGGCGCATGGAGGAGGATTAATGGGATACTTTGGCGTGAAGAAGACGGAGGATGTACTTTCTACACATTTCTTTTGGCCAAAGATGAGACGGGATGTTGAGCGTTTTGTTGCTCGCTGCACTACATGTCAAAAAGCTAAGTCACGACTCAATCCTCATGGTTTATACATGCCTTTACCTGTACCTAGTGTTCCGTGGGAGGACATATCAATGGACTTTGTTTTAGGCTTGCCTCGAACAAAGAAGGGGAGGGATAGCATATTTGTTGTCGTGGATAGATTTTCTAAGATGGCACATTTTATACCATGTCATAAAAGCGATGATGCTGCTAATGTTGCTGATTTATTCTTTCGTGAGATTATTCGCTTACATGGTGTGCCCAATACTATTGTCTCGGATCGTGATACTAAGTTTCTTAGCCATTTTTGGAGATGCTTATGGGCTAAGTTGGGGACTAAACTACTTTTTAGTACTACATGTCATCCCCAAACTGATGGACAAACTGAAGTAGTCAATAGGACTTTGTCTACTATGCTTAGGGCTGTTTTAAAGAGTAACTTGAAAATGTGGGAAGAATGTTTACCTCATATTGAATTTGCTTATAATCGTTCATTTCATTCTACCACTAAAATGTGCCCTTTTGAGATTGTTTATGGTTTTCTACCTCGTGCACCTATTGATTTGCTGCCTCTTCCATCTTCGGAGAAGGTTAATTTTGATGCTAAGCAACGTGCTGAATTGATATTAAAAATGCATGAGTTAACTAAAGAAAACATTGAGAAAATGAATGCTAGATACAAGTTTGCTGGTGATAAGGGTAGAAAGCATGTTGTGTTTGAACCAGGAGATCTTGTTTGGTTACATCTACGTAAAGATAGGTTTCCTGATTTGCGCAAGTCTAAGTTAATGCCACGAGCTGATGGTCCCTTTAAGGTTTTACAGAAAATTAATGATAATGCATATAAACTTGAGCTACCTGCAGATTTTGGGGTTAGTCCCACATTTAACATTGCAGATTTGAAACCTTATTTGGGAGAAGATGATGAGCTTCCGTCGAGGACGACTTCAATCCAAGAAGGGGAGGATGATGAGGACATCTCTACTAATGTTACACCCACATCTTCACCAACTACACATACTGGACCAGTTACTAGAGCACGCGCACGTCAACTAAATTATCAGGTACTTTCGTTTCTTGCGAATCCTTCTAATGTTCAGGAACATATGATGCTGCATAAATTAGATACTTTTGTTTGTCTTATGAATGAAGGACCTAGCATGGATAAGAAGGATGGTCATTGGAGCGGGATCAAGCATGGAGAAGGTGGTGCGCGCGCGGGAAATGACAATGGAGCTTCCAGTGTTGATTTTCGCACTTTGAGGCCACCATAAGGCGTGCATGAAGACTTGGACGAGAGACACAAGATGCCACATTAATATTTTCATCCAAGGGTTATTATAGGTGGTGCGTCACCTTATTATTGGGCCAGGCCCATGTAATTTCGAAATACACTTAATAGGCTATTTTTTAGAGTCCATATGTGTGGGGAAACCGAGTTAGGGTCGTTTTCGGACCCCTCCTCCAAGGGGCCACGAAATTCCCCTCTGTTCCCCCATATATACAGCCCTTAGGTCGTCGTTTAGACTTGGGTTTTAATTAGATTTAAGTTAGCCATAGCCGCAACTTCGAGCTCTTCGTTTGTGTCATCCGACCAGGCCAGGACCGCATTGGAACCCCAACTTCTATTAATCTTTCAGCTTATATTCGCAATATCCAGATTGCAATTCTTAGATCTTGCTTGTTCTTCGATTGCTTGCAGGAATTGACCTTCGTGGTCAGGTTGATCGTGCATCCGCGGGATCAATAACCTCTCGGAGTTGGTTTAGCGATTGCTAAGGCGCAACGTCTTCGCACGTTCGTAGTCGGGTCGTGAAAGTCTACTCCACCAAAAATCGATCTCCATCATCTCATCGAAACATCGGGACACCCGCCTCTATCAATGAGTATCGCATTCGTACTGGTAGGAAAGAGCAAACTATGCCCGATCGGAAAACAACGAATTGCGGTGTGTCCGCAATAGATGGAGGTGTCGAGTATTATGGAATAGTTGAAGAAATATACGAACTGCTATATTATGGTGAAAATCCTCCGAACGCCGTTGTCTTCAAATGTCATTGGTTCGATCCGAAGGACACTAGACGAACTCATGAGCATGTTGGGCTAGTTTAAATTAAACAGAAGAACCATTTAAATATCGTCGATGTTTATATTGTGGCTCAACAGGCCACACAAGTTTTCTATCTTCCATGGGCCTGCCAAAGGGTAAAGAATCTCGAAGATTGGTATGTCGTGTACGACGTGCCGCCACATGGTAAACTACCTGCCCCAATGAAGAGGATTATGAACCTCACATAGACCCAGACACATATGAAGGAGAATTCTTCCAAGAAACACGTGTGGCCAAAAAACATTTCAGAAACACCTCTATGTTTGGTCAGAACATGGAAGTAGAGAATGACAATGCAGAGGAAGAAGAAGAAGTGGAAGACGAAGAGGTTACCGATGATGATGAGGAGGAAGAGGAAGAAGTGGAACACGAAGAGGACACCGATGCGGATGACCTATCATTGCTTGAACGGTTACAAAAAGGCTTTCGAAATGTGGTTGCCGCTGAACCTGATCGCGGAGAAGAGACCATTCATGACGACACGCGTGATAGTGACGATGATGTTTTTATTGATCCTGGAGAAGATACAGATGATCCCGACTATCATTAGTTGTATGCATCCCAACTTTCTTTTTTTTTGTATATATGAATTTGTATTATTTATTTCCTTACTGTAATAATTCATCTTTATATGCATATGTTTGTTTTTTGTATATGAATTTTTATTATTTATTTCCTTACTGTACTAATTCATCTTTACTTTGTAACAGGTGTTGACACATGGCGAGCCGTAGGGAGAATGACCCACCGGTGGATTCTTGACCACCTCTCCCTCTACGGAGAGAGTTGCTGGCGGATATTGGAGCAGCCAACTCGCTGTCGGCGCGTGCTGAGCAGCCTCGTGGGAGAGGTTGGTGAAAATGGCAAAAGAGAGCTAAACTCGGTGGTCGAGGAGGTGGTCGAGCAGGTGGTCGCTCAAAAGCGATCAGGGCGGCTGATAGAAGCAACTGACCACCACCCCTAGCCGAGTCACCCACTCACAGGAAAGTCTCACCGGTGGAGGAGCCACCGCTTCAGGAGCCACCAGTGCAGTCGGGGTATTGAAAGTTGACACTTCCATCTCCTCATATTTGCTAGCCTCTTCGGTACGGCCAATATTGCCCTCTTCTCACTCCGAGAGTTGGTGTCCACCTCGCCGGTGCATCCAAACCCTTGGCATGATACACTCTGTCATCATAAACCTCCTTATATCTTTCCTAAAAAGGCATTTCCATAGCCTTTCCGAGATATATTGTCATGCAACATCCACCTTCTCATGACTTGATCTTCATGTCATACATGTTCCTGCTACACTTGCAGAGGCATCATTTGCATAAATCATGATATCTACATCTTCTTTATGTTGAGTACCTTGTAAAGTGTGAAGATCTTATATACATTCTTGTAAAATAGAGTGTTGCCCTTAAGTGAGGAAAAGATTCCAAAGAGGACAAAATTAAAAGATCCCAAAGAGGAAAAATGAGAGTTAAATAGAAAGAGCCATTGAGGCCACCAAAAAATACAAAAAATAGAAAAAAGAGAAAAAGAAATAAAAAGAGAGAAGGGGCAATACTACTATCCCTTTTTAAAGATCCACACTCGTACTCGCTCTTATATCTTGTACTCCATAGAGAAGATCATATATGCATATAGCTATGTGGGGACCTTCACCCTATAGAACTTGCCTTGTATGTTCCAATGATTAGCCTCCTCAAACGAGTTCTAAGTATTCTTGAGCGAGCAAGTTGGATGCACCCCCACTAGTTCCATTGGAGAGCTTTCTTAGATCATATGTGCATCCATTGCATGGCAATCCCTACCCCTCACATCATATCTATCATTTGGCCTTCTCTCGCCCATGATTGTCCTCATTCATGTGAGCCTTTCACACCTTTTTGTCTTCCTCCTCCATCATCTCTCTCTCTTTGCCATCCTAATTGTAAACTCTCGTGCCTACGTTCATCCATTGCATGAGTGCTCAAAATATCGAAAGGGAGTGGATCAAATTGACTTGTACCTGGCTAGTGGTCTAGGAACGAGTCAAGATAAGATTACAAAGAAGACTAAGTGTGAAACTTTAGTATATTGTGTTCTCAACAATTATATTTTTCTCTCGTATTCCCATCTCCCCCTTCTTGCATTCAAACACCATCTGGAGACATTCGAGTCACGGACAGCAAGATCTCTTGCACCTTTATGTTCTTATGTTGCTTGTTGCAATGCTAATATAGACTCTTGCCTGTGATGACTTGAATTGAATTACATACCTTGATTTCTTTACTTTCAAAGTTCTTATATGGATGTTAGCATGTCACAACAGAAATTATGCTTGTTATCATTTACCTACTCGAGGACGAGCAGGAATTAATCTTGGGGATGTTGATACGTACCAAATGTATCTATAATTTGCGCTTGCTCCATGCATGTTTTGTGTGATATTGCTATGTTTTAGATACACTTTAATACACTTTTGATCATATTTGGACTAACCTATTAACTCAGTGCACCCTAGTGCTAGTTTCTGTTTTCATCTGTTTTTCTATTTCAGGTTTCCCCTGTATTAAAATTGCTCCAAAACTTCTGGAAACGTACAATAAAAAATCAGCATACCAGAAGCTTCCGGAAGAGCCAAAGTGGGGCCAGAGGGCCCACCACCAGGCGCCCAGGCGCCCTCCCGTCGCACCCTAGGGTGGGGCCATGCCAGTGGGCCACCTGGACCTCTGGTGGCCCCCCTGGCTGCCCCACTTCGCCTATATATTCTCCGTGACGGGAAACCTCTGAAGACAAAACCCTTTTTCGCGATTTGTCTCTGTTCCGCCGCCGCCGCGCTTCCAAGATCGGGAGCGCCAGCAGACCTCTTCCCGGCACCCTGCCGGAGGGAGGATTGACCTCTGGGAGCTTCTCCTCCACCATGGACGCTTCCCGGATGATTCGTGAGTAGTCTAACTTGGACCATGGATCCATGATAAGTAGCTATGTGATCTTCTCCTTCCCTCTTTGTTCTTCATGGATTAGACCTTGTTATCTGCCCTACATGATCAAGGCACATATGTAATTCTTTCTGCTGTTGCTATGCTGAGTTTGCTGGGATCTGATGGATTATGAGACTATGTTCAGTTTGTGATTGAGTAATATATTTGGTTGTTATCTTTTATATTTTTGTTCATGAGTAATTCTTTCATGTTCTCCATTCTGTTTATTACTTTGGCAAAGTAGTAGGTAGTGACTCCAAGAGGGAACGTTATGCTCGATTGTGGGTTCATGCCCCCTGATGACTAGTTTGAGTGATAGAAACATGAGTCTAGGGGATGTGCTATTGCCACAAGGGGGAAAGCAACAGTTCTTGTAACCGCGGTTGCAACGATTGTTTACTTTCAGCAAAGTTCTTTTAATGCAGTTGTCTTTTGCTTTGGGTTTACACTTTGGGTGGGGCTCGCAACTTAATACCAGTGAGATGTTCTGGATAGATATCTCAAGGTGGATGATTAGTAGTAGATGAAGTTGGATTTAGGTCTACTTATTTTGGCGTACCGCCCATGCTTTTGAGCCTCTTCCTTTCTTTGTAGCATAGTTAGCATTGAGGTGCGTTTTTAATTCTGTCAATTTCCTAGATGTGATTTGTTTATCTCGCATAGCAGTTTAATTGTCTTTTGGGAGAGAGACATCACTAGTGAACATCATGGGACCCCGGTCCATATTATCATCATTGTTTACACGCTCAATTTATTTCCTGCTTTTACTTTCTAGTAGTTATCATTATCATTATCCCTTGCGTTTGATCCGTTGTAAACAACAAGACCGGAGAGATTGACAACCTCTTTGAACTTCGTTGGGAGCAAAGTTATTTGTATCTTTGTGCAGGTCCAGGCAAAGCAAGTGATTCTTTTCAGATGGCACACCACTTGCCAAACCACCTACTTGTAGTTATCGGAGTCCTACTGGTTCGATCTCAACCTTGGTATCTTTGCCAAGGGAAATTTGCTGATATCCTACATCTCACCTTCCACTTGGGGTAACCAACAAAGGGCGAGAAGCCATTATCCTCTCGCATATCAGAGTACCTAGTCGGGTCCTCGAGTCAAGTATACCTCCACATGGAGTCCGCCCGGTTATCCCCTTCTTCAAAGCAGCGATTTTTTGCACTAAAGGCTTAACAACAACTAATTCACTAGCAATCAGAGAATGCACCCAAGATGATATCTTAGCCACTCGCGCAACCAGATTAACGGGAGCAAAACCAAACTGCTGGCCTTCAACATGCTGGTCCTTCAAATACAACCAGTTCTTCCACCATGTATGGACATAATCCAGTTTCTCCAGATCAAAATAAGCATTTTCCTACTTAATGGAAATGTCGATGCTCCCAATGGCATATTCAAAGTTCGTCCTCTTCACATTGAAGAGGCGTTTACAGAGCCCCCAATGGGGATAGATCCCTAAGAAACCCTCACAGAGCGTGATAAAACACGCTATATGCAGTATCCCATTAGGGGTGAAGTCATGCAACTGAAGCTGATACGCAAAGAGCAATCCCCGGACAAACGGATGAACCGGAAGAGAAAATCCACGAGGGAAAAAGCTCTGAAAGCATACTCGCTCGTCGTCGAGTTGGGGCCCTGGGTAAATCGCTGAGTAGGTCTTTACCTCGAGACAAAGAGGGGATGAAACCTGGGTAAATCGCTGAGTCTCTTGTCCATGTCGACTCTCTCCTCATATCCACCTCGCAGCAAAGGTCCCATGTTAAGTTCGACTCTTCGAACATCTGTCGTGACTTTCCCATGACAGTTGGCGCCCACCATGAGGCCTGCGCATGCAGGCGTTGAAATTATGGAGGGAGCTCTACAAGGCATGGAAGGATTCATCACCGGACGGATCACGAGAAGCCGGCGCGGGAAGCTCTGCATCGACGACTCAAATTGGGGCCCTGAAGCCGATTCCGTTGAATCTGGGTATCGGGTCCCAATCAGGTCTATTCACATCTTCATCGGCCAGAGCCAGATCCTGAAGTTTCCATCGAAACCTCGAGTCGGCGACATGCCGGCTCCAAACATAATTTCGTCAGATTCATTGATGGGTCTCTAGAGCCAGAGGACGACGCCTCGGAAGAAGCCACTGATGCCGACTCATACTCTAGTGAAGGAAGCTTCTGAGATGATGGGTCCATCCGATCTATTGGGGCAACAGACTCCCCACCGGTGTGGTAGAATACAACCGGGATTACCCTCGCTTTGAGCTTCCGTACTGCGTCACGGTGTTCATGGATGACACCGGAGGAAGTCAGGCAACACATCAGTGTGGCAGTCCCTAACCCAGGAAGGGAGCCGACAGCCCGCTCACCTGAACAAGTCCTAAGAGGAACATAAGCCCTCACTGATGCCTTGAACTCTCTTGATGAGGATTTGGCCATACCAATGAGAACAGAAAATCAAGAGGCCTTGAGGACAAGAGTCGACGGACTCAAAGCATGGGTGACAAGCATTCGGAGGGAGATCAACGCTGAAAAGGAGCGAATGGCGGAAAGGGAAGCTCGGCTCGTCCAAGAATCCAGGTGCCCTTGGGAAGACTCGGATCTGTTAGAGGCTCAGCGACTAAGCCTTGCCCATACGCGCCCCCAAGGACCTGCAAGTCGGATCCCCCTGACTACCAAGGACGAGCGATGTTTGATACACGAGATACTTCTCGCTCCTCGTTGGTTAGCCCAAGTGGAAGGTGAGATGTAGCGTAGCAGCAAGTTTCCCTTAGCAAAGATGCTAAGGTTGAATATCGAACCAGTAGGATTCCAACAGATACAAGTAGGTGGTGAAGTGAACAATTGGCGCCGTTGACAATCTAAGGATTGCTAACTTCACTTGGACCTGCACACACAACAGATAGTTTTGCTCCCAACGAGTACAGAGGAGTTGTCAATTCCTCCGACCTTGTTGTTTACAAAGGATAAAACGCACGGGATAATAGTGATAGTGATAGCTACGGAAAATTAAATACTGAAAGTAAATTGATAGTGTAAACATTAGTAGAAATATGGACCAATGTCTCTCTCCCAAAAGACGATAAAATAGCCATGAGAGGTAAACAAATTACAGCTGGGCAATTGACAGGATTATGTGCGCAAACCAATGCTAATTATGCTATACAGAAAGGAAGAGGCTCAAAAGCACGGGCGGTACGCCAAGACAATTAGACCGAAATCCATCTGCATCTACCCACTAATCATCCACCTTGAGATATCTATCCAGAACATCTCTCTGGTATTAAGTTGCGAATCCCACCCAAAGTGTAAACTCAAAGCAACAGACAACTGCATTAAAGAACTTTGCGTAAAGTAAACAATCCTTGCACCCGCAAGTACAAGCACCGTTGTTTTCTTCCTTGTGGCAACAACACATCCCATAGACTCATTTTTCTGTCACTCAAGCTAGTCATCGGGGGGCATGAACCCACAATCATCCATAACGCTCCCTCTTGGAGTCACTACCTACTACTTGGCCAAAGCAATAAACAACAATGGAGAACATGCAAGAGTTACTCAAGAACATAAATATAAAAGAAGAGAATCAAATATATAACTCTATCACAATCTGAACATAATCTCATAATCCATCGGATCCCAGCAAACTCAGCATAGCAACAGCAGAAAGATTACATATGTGCCTTGATCATGTAGGGCAGCTCACGAGGTCTAATCCATGAAGAACAAAGAGGGGAGGAGAACATCACATAGATACTGATCATAGACCCATGGTCCAAGGTGGACTACTCCCGGTTCATCCGGGAAGCATCCATGGTGGTGGAGAAGCTCCCGGAGGTGGTTCCTCCTTCCGGCAGGTTACCGGGAAGAGGTCTTCTAGTGCTCCCGATCTTGGAAGCGCGGCCGCGGCGGAACAGAGGAGAGACCGCGAAAAAGGTATCCGTCCCCAAGGGTTTCTCGTCACGGGGAATAAATAGGAGAAAGGGGGCAGCCAGAGGTGGGCCAGGGGCTCCAGGCGGACCCTGGCGCGGCCAGGGGTGGGGCCGCGCCCTCTGGCCGCCTAGGGCCCCCTAGATCCCCTCTGGCCCCTCTCGGGGTCTTCGTGAAGCTTTCGGTACACTGATTTTTCCTATATTTTCCCCGGAATTTTTCTGGTACTTTTAATAAGGGGGAGACCTGAAATAGAAAAACAGCAGAAAACAGGAACTGGCACTGGGGTGCACTGAGTTAATAGGTTAGTCGAAATATGATCAAAAGTGTATGGAAGTTCATCAATATCATAGCAATATCACACAAAATAGGCATGGAGCAAGTAGAAATTATAGATACGTTTTGGACGTATCAACATCCCCAAGCTTAATTCCTGCTCGTCCTCGAGTAGGTAAATGATAACAAGCATAATTTCTGTGGTGACATGCTAACAACCATATAAGAACTTTGTAAGTAAAGAAATCAAAGCATGAAATTCAATTTAAGTCATAACAGGCAAGAGTCTATATCTAGTATTGAAACAAGCAACATAAGAACATAAAGGTGCAAGAGCTCTCGCTGTCCGTGACTCGAATGTCTCCAAATGGTGTTTGCGTGCAAGAAAGGGGAAAGGGATATACGAGAAAACGTATTTTTAAGTTGAGAACTCAATCTACTAAAGTGTCACACTTGGTCTTCTTTGGAATCTTATTTTGACTCATCCCCAGACCACTAGCTGTGTACAAGTCAAAATGATCCACTCCTTTTCAACATTTTGAGCACTCATGCAATGGATGAGCATAAGCAAGAAAGTTGACACTTAGGATGGCAAAGAGAGAATAAGGTGGAGGAGGAAGACAAAAAAGGTGTGAAAGGCTCACATCAATGAGGACAATCATAGGCGAGAGAAAGCCAAATGATAGATATGATGTGAGGAGTAGGGATTGCCATGCAACGGATGCACATATGAGCTACAATCTCTCCAATGGAACTAGTGGGGGTGCATCCAACTTGCTTGCTCAAGAAGACCTAGAGCTCATTTGAGGAGGCTCATCATTGGAATATACAAGCCAAGTTCTATATGCATGAATGATAATCTCTATGGAGTACAAGATATAAGAAGGAGTACGAGTGTGGATCTCTCAAAAGGAATAGTAGTGTGCCCCCTTATCTTTTTATTTCTTTATTTTTTCTTTTTTTATTTTTTATTTATTTTTGGTGGCCTCAATGGCTCTTTCTATTTCTCTCATTTGTCCTCTTTGGGATCTTTTAATTTTGTTCTCTTTGGGATCTTTTAATTTGTACACTTTGTGATCTTTTCCTCACTTTAGGGGAAACACTCTATATATTACAAGAAGTATAGAAGATCTTTCACACTTTACAAAGTACTCAAATCATAAAGAAGATGTAACTATCATGATGTATGCAAATGTATGCCTCTGCCAATGTAGCAGGATATGCAATGATACTAGCGCGTCATGTAGAAATGATTCGGGCAAGGCCCAACTAGCATGCGGCTCATCGATCAAGCAAGTAGCATGTATGACATGAAGATCAAGTCATGAGAAGATGGATGTTGCATGGCAATGTATCTCGGAAAGGCTATGGAAATGCCTTGATAGGTAGGTATGGTGGCTGTTTTGAGGAAGGTTATAAGGAGGTTTATGATGACAGAGTGTATCGTGCCAAGGGTTTCGATGTACCAGCGAATGTGGACGCCAACTCTCGGAGTGAGAAGAAAGCAATGCACGGCACATGAAAGGCTAGCAAAATATGGGAGGGTGGAAGTGTCAACTTTCGAATACTCACATTAGTCCGAAGAGCTCATGCACTTATTATCGGTAACTCTCAATCTAATAAGGAGGTTTCACAAAGAGACAAGTACCCTGAGGAGGAGTGTATGGGGGTTTTGTTATCCTTGCGCATCCTCGACTCATGGTACGTGAGTGTACTCTAATATTCGACCCCTCAGAAGAGTAGTGATCCATCTAGTAGCTAGAGTTCTCAACTAATTTGTAGGTTTTGAAAATAAACACGGATTGCCCAAAATACGACATCTATCACTAATAGGCTAAAGCTCTTGACACCAAAAGTCCAAACATTACTCAAAACAACACCTCAAAACTATTGGAAGTTACTACTTCAAAAAGAATAGCAACCTCAATTACCTACTTCAAGTCAAGACGCAAAACTCAGTGCAACAGGCAAACTCTCTAAACAAGATAAACATGAAAACTCAAGAGAGTTCCAGAAACAAACTAAACAAAAGCTCTTAAAAAGATAAGCATGAAAGCTAAGAGCAAAACATGACAGTAGCTACGAAAAGATAAAGAATACACACAACAAAGATACGCATGAAAAATCCTATGTTGTGTTCTAAATTTTGGAAGTGGAGCGTGTTTCTATCCCACACAAATAAAGGTGGGTTCTAACTTGTTATGAACATCAAGCAAAGCTAAAGAAAACTAAAAAGAAAACCTAAGAGCGAGACGCTCCAAGAATAGCACATAACGCATGAAGTGATAAAAATATAGTGAAACGAGAGACGAACTGATAATTGTCGATGGAGAAGGGGTTGCACGGGGGCATCCCCAAGCTTAGACTCTTGAGTCTCCTTGAATATTTCTTGGGGGTGCATGGGGGCATCCCCAAGCTTGAACGCTTGACACTTCTTAATCTTCTTTCATCATCTTGCCTCGCACACTTGAAAACTCCCTTCATACATAACTCATCATAATCTAATTAGCGAGGTTAGTACCCATAAAAAATTAATTTTTCTCTACTGGAAATAAGGATAATATTGAAGAGCTACTGTTTCTCAAGATTTCCAAAAAGTTTTTGCAAAGAAAAAGCAAGCTTAAGGTTTGCAAAACGAAGAAAAGGCAAAACAGGACAAAATCTTTGAAAAACAGACCAGCAGGTAGTAAAGAATTTTTTAGGGATACTTCTGCAACTCAAATAAAAAAACTCAGAACATACGAAAGTTTCGTAATTGTATAGAGAACGCTGTGTAAAAAACTCAGCTCAAAAAGATGAACTGGGATTTTTCTATGATTTTTTGGTCACGAGGACATAATCTGTTTTCTGGACTGCATGTCACAACTTTCACTTCCCTTGCCGTATGAGGCTATAAAAGGTACAAAGCTTGAAAAGTAAAGATACAATGATGTTGCTATAGTAGTAAAAATCATCAAGACCACAAAAAACAGAAGAAAAACAAAAGGTAAATCCTAAATTCGTTGCGGGCTGCCTCCCGAAAGTGCTTCTTTAAAGCCATTAGCTAGGCTTAAAGATTATAGAAGATGCTCTCACAAGAATAAGAATTTTGAAGCAAAGAGAGCATCAAGAATAAAATATGAAACACATTTAAAACTAACCCACTTCCTATGCATAGGAACCTTGAAAAGAAATAAATCATGAAAACACAAAGTAACAAGCATAGGAAGGTAAAAGAAGAACAACTTCAAAACTTTCAACATGAAGAGAGGTGTTTTTGTAACATGGAAGTTTCTACAACCAATCTTTCCTCTCTCAAAATAATTTTCAGTAGCATCATAAACAACATCAAGAATTTAACTATCACATAAATCATGTTGTTCATGACCTACAAGCACACGTGTATAGTTTTCAACACGGTCTTTAGGATTATAAGATAAATGCAACCCATCACATTGAGCCTTGATAAGGGAAAAATTCTCCGGAGTTGGAGGTTTCAAAAGGATAATATGGCAATCAAGTGTGGGTGCAATAACAACAATTTCATGCTTAACATAAGGAACTATATAAAGTTCATCTCCGTAAGCATCATCCATAGTGGCATCACGGCCATAAGCATAGAAGGCATCAACTTCATCAAAAAGGGACATTTCAAAAGAATCCATAGGATTATAGCACTCATATAAGGTAAGATTCAAAGAGTAACTCTCATTACAAGGTAGACATGGATGGTTCCATTCTACCTCCTTTTGTTCGTCACTCTCCTCCTCTTTTTCATCCAAGGAGCTTTCAGTTTCAGCAATTTCTTCTTCCATAGAGTCCTGCAAATCATTAGTCTCTTCATTTGGGGGAGAGATTCTCTCAAGATGATCAGTAATATAATAATTTGCATCATAATTTTCCAAAAAATAGTTAAGCATAGCAAGACTCTCAGGTTTGTAAGGGGCATCATCAATATTTTTAATAAGAGAAGTAATTTCATAGGCACACTTATAAGCAAAAAATTCTTCTATTTTCTCTGCATCATGAAAATCGTAATTTCTCTTAGCATAAGAAGCTAAGGTTTCATCATCATTGTACTCACATTGGAAAGCAAGGTGTTTGTGCCTCATAAAGCAACAAGATTCATCCCTGCAGAAAGATATATTATTTATTGAGCACAAGTTTCTAGCATAGTCATACAACTGATGTATTTGTTTCCATAAATGTATCCCCTTTTGAGACAAGCGGTGTTCCTTGTACCACTTTTGTTGATCCTCGGTGAATCCTCCATGCCAATAAGCTCTTGTTTCGAAGAAGTCAGACATTGATTGGGAAGTAAGGAACTAGACATACTATTTTTTTTATTTTTGATAAAAGACACTAAAGCAAAAACTGAAAGGTAAACTAACAAGACTAAAAAGCAAAGATAAAAGATAGTGTGCAACTCCCCTATCTTGAAGGGTTGAGTCCCCGGCAACGGCGCCAGAAATTTGCCTGATACACGAGATACTTCTCGCTTCTCGTTGGTTACCCAAAGCGGAAGGTGAGATGTAGCGTAGCAGCAAGTTTCCATTAGCAAAGATGCTAAGGTTGAATATTAAACCAGTAGGACTCCAACAGATACAAGTAGGTGGTGAAGTGAACAATTGGCGTCGTTGACAATCTAAGGATTGCTAACTTCACCTTGACCTGCACACACAACAGATAGCTTTTCTCCCAACGAGTACAGAGGAGTTGTCAATTCCTCCGGCCTTGTTGTTTACAAAGGATAAAACGCACGGGATAATAGTTATAGTGATAGCTACGGAAAAGTAAATAATGAAAGTAAATTGACAGTGTAAACAGTAGTAGAAATATGGACCGGGGTCATATGATGTTCAATAGTGATGTCTCTCTCCCAAAAGACGATAAAATAGCCATGCGAGGTAAACAAATTATAGTTGGGAAATTGACAGGATTATGTGCGCAAACCAATGCTAATTATGCTATGCAGAAAGGAAGAGGCTCGAAAGCACGGGCGGTACGCCAAGACAAGTAGACCGAAATCCATCTGCATCTACCCACTAATCATCTACCTTGAGATATCTATCCAGAACATCTCGCTGGTATTAAGTTGCGAATCCCACACAAAGTGTAAAATCAAAGCAACAGACAACTGCATTAAAGAACTTTGCGTAAAGTAAACAATCCTTGCACCCGCAAGTACAAGCACCGTTGTTTTCCCCCTTGAGGCAACAACACATCCCCTAGAATCATGTTTCTGTCACTCAAGCTAGTCATCGGGGGGCATGAACCCACAACCATACATAACGCTCCCTCTTGGAGTCACTACCTACTACTTGGCCAAAGCAATAAACAACAACGGAGAACATGCAAGAGTTACTCAAGAACATAAATATAAAAGAAGAGAATCAAATATATAACTCTATCACAATCTGAACATAATCTCATAATCCATCGGATCCCAGCAAACTCAGCATAACAACAGCAGAAAGATTACATATGTGCCTCGAGCATGTTGGGCAGCTCACGAGGTCTAATCCATGAAGAACAAAGAGGGGAGGAGAATATCACATAGCTACTGATCATAGACCCATGGTCCAAGGTGGACTACTGACGGTTTATCTGGGAAGCATCCATGGTGGTGGAGAAGCTCCCGGAGGTGGTTCCTCCCTCTGGCAGGGTGCCGGGAAGAGGACTTCTGGTGCTCCCGATCTTGGAAGCGCGGCGGCGGCGGAACAGAGGAGAGATCGCGAAAAAGGGTTCCGTCCCCGAGGGTTTCTCGTCACGGGGAATAAATGGGAGAAAGGGGGCAGCCTAGGTGGGCCAGGGGCTCCAGGCGCCCCCCTGCCGCGTCGAGGGGTGGGGCCGCGCCCTCTGGCCGCCTGGGGCCCCCCTGGCTTCCCTCTGGCCCCTCTCGGGCTCTTCGCGAAGCTTCCGGTACGCTGATTTTTCCTATATTTTTCCCGGAATTTTTCTGGTACTTTTAATAAGGGGGAAACCTGAAATAGAAAAACAACAGAAAACAGGAACTGGCACTGGGGTGCACTGAGTTAATAGGTTAGTCCAAATATGATCAAAAGTGTATGGAAGTTCATCAATATCATAGCAATGTCACACAAAAGAGGCATGGAGCAAGCAGAAATTATAGATACGTTTTGGACGTATCACTGTTCCATAGCCCTCACCAGTCGACTCATCCAGGATTCATGCCACCTAGACAGCCGTCTCCTCCGCCACGCCCGGATCGGTTCTATACACCCCCTCATCACTTCCATAACCTCATGGAAAATGTCGTGGCCGAAACTCGGTTTCTCACCAACGCGCCAATTCACGGAGACATTCCAGCGGATCACGCCGCCCGAGAAGCCGTCGACTTACTCAAAACTGCGATCACACAACAAGCCCAATATTCACAGGGACTATCATACTTACATGGGACGCCGTATCACAGTATGAGCCAGCAAGCAGAATCGCTGACTCCCACAGCCTCGAGCAGTCATCGCCAGCACGGAGCACCGCCACCTCCGAACCCTCACGGGGAAGTGAGAATTCAAGATTTAACAACTCCTAACCCCGAGCTCCGTATAGATCCGGTGACCCAACTTCCCCCACAAGATCAAAATACCTAGTTCGTCAGCAGATCCGTGGGAAACCGGTGCCTGTTTTAAGCTTTGAGGAACACACGCTTGCTCCCAGATTTCAAGGAACCGCGTAAGATTCCAAACTATACCGCTGACATGGACCCGACAACTTGGATCAAAAGCTTCGACCTCGCCATGGATATGTTGTAAGACAGTGAAGAGGTTTGTGCCCGTTACCTCACGATGATGTTGGAAGGACCAGCTCTTAAATGGTTCAAAAACCTCCCAGAGAACTCCATCACCTCTTGGGCGGATCTCAAGGAAAAGTTCATCCAGAATTTCCAAGGCACCTGCCGGCGAGCCACCACAATCGTCGACTTGGAGCATTGTGTCCATAAGGAAGGAGAGTCGGCCCTAAGCTGGGCATGACGAGTCCTAGAGATAATCCATTCCTCAGACATTATTACTGCCCACATAGCAGTTATCATCTTGGAAATAAACTGCAAGTTTGATCTTTGGTACATAAACTTGTCCGACTCAAAAGAACGGTCAAAAACATGGGAGAGCTCATGAACGCGGTTATCAAGTATGCCGAGTCTGAGAAAACCAAGGACGTCGATTCAGAAGAGGATAAAACCGCCCACAATAAAAAGAGTGGTGGCAAAGGATCCCAAAGCCAGAATCAACAGACCAAGCGCCGACTCGATCAGACTACTTCTGACTTGGTAGCCAACACGAATGTCGGCTTCCAAAGGTAGAAGCAGGGGGGAAATAACTACCGCAAGTCGGAAGGAAACTTTCGGCCCCCAAGCATCTTTGAAGAAGCCATTAAAAGGCCTTGCCAAACACATAGTAAACCTGGTCGTCCGGCAAATCACACCTGAGAAGAGTGCAACTTCATGAAAGAGTACGCACGACGTGGAAGCCAGGGATCTCCCGGGTCAGGTGGAGGAGCCGGCTAGAACAGAAACAACCAAAATAATGGCCATCAGGGAGCCGGGCAACACCTCAACACCAATGACCCTGAGGAGGAGGGCAGGAAAATCAGTGAGGGCTTGCAGGATTCCAAGCAAACTCGAAACAACTCCAATATCACTCGGCAAACCACCCATGGGTCCTAGGTTTTACAATTAATCCGACTACGACACGAGGTGGAGTCTTATTCTATCTCTTTGGTGAATATCTTGTCCTCCAAGGCGGCTTGGACTCCTTCCTTCTACCATTGATCTTCATCTTATAAGTCGGTTGGCTCATTGGCCAAATCTTACTTCTTGGCCTTCCCTTCTACGGCTGACCCATGGGACGACTCTCTTCATCTTGAACACGGAGGCCCTCTTTTTTGTACTGCCGGGTATGTGAATTATCCCTCCGACAACTGCCTCGACGCCAGCCCAAGTCGCGGGGCCGATCCCAAGTTTATGATGGAAATCGTCGTCGGTAAAGAAACGTTGGGATTTACCCAAGTTCGAGCAGTCCGGAGATGTAAGACCCTACTCCTGCTTGTCTGGATTGCTTGGTGAATATTACAAACACAGAGAGATATTTTCCAAGAGGGAATACCAGCTCTCTGCGTGATGATGTGTGTCTGGGGGGGTCGAATCCTTTTTCCGTAGGTTGGGCCTCCCTTTTATAGGTCAAGGGGGTCACCAGAAGGGATAAGAGGGTCTTGAGTGTGGTGCGCGCCACATGTGTCGGGTGGATGGACCAAGCCCATAACCAAACATTAGATTTATGGGCCGACTCACATATGAAGGCCCATAAAAGAAGACCCGACCATGGGCCGGTCGTGGCAAGTATGAAGATCGAATCCATAGAAGGAATTTGACTTACCTTGTTTGGCACGTAATATCTTTGTAAAGTAGAATAGGACTCCACTTCCTATAGGAGTCAGACTAGCGGAACCCCGGGAGCCGGCACCTTTATAAGTCGAGGTCCACGGGATCCAGAGGAAGAACTCAATCTCAATCCAAGATAGGACTAGACACTTTTGGCGTAACCAAGATCTCTTCAAGACTATGGTTGCGATCCGACTCTCTTGTAATCAATCCATCGACTGTTCCATTGGAGGAGTTGATGCTTGCAATACTAAGAAGCAGGAGTAGGTCTTTACCTCAAGACAAAGAGGGGATGAAACCTGGGTAAATCGCCGAGTCTCTTTTCCATGTTGACTCTCTCCTCATATCCACCTCGCAGCAAAGGTCCCATGTTAAGTTCGACTCTTCGAACATGTGCCATGACTTTCCCATGACAGTTGGCGCCCACCGTGAGGCCTGCGCATGCTGGTGTTGAAATTATGGAGGGAGCTCTGCAAGGCATGGAAGGATTCGTCACCAGACGGATCACGAGAAGCCGGCGCGGGAAGCTCTGCATCGACGACTCAAATTGGGGCCCTGAAGCCGATTCCGTTGAATCTGGGTATCGGGTCCCGATCGGCTCTATTCACATCTTCACCAGCATGGTTGTGGCCTCAGAGCCGGCATGTCCTAGGTGGATTGATTGGTCTGAACAACCGATCACCTGGACAAGGGATGATCACCCCCCAGTGGTAGAGAACACGAGCACTCTAGCCCTAGTAGTTTCTCGACAAATCGGATGCTACACACTCGACAAAGTGCTCATCGATGGAGGAAGCATCATCAACATCCTTTACTACGAGACTTTCCGCATGATGGGATTGACTCAAAAACAACTGCAACCCTCCAACACTATTTTCCATGGAATAGTCCCTGGCAAGTCAGCACGCCCGATAGGCAAGATCTACCTGGAGACAACTTTTGGGAATGTTGAAAATTTTCGCTCTGAGATCATAACCTATGAGGTGGTAAAGCTCGAGAGACCATATCATGCCATCTTGGGAATACCTGCTTATGCCAGGTTCATGGCTCGACCATGCAATGTCTACCTAAAGCTGAAAATGCCGGGTCCTTACGACCCAATTACGGTAGATGGGAGCCGGTCTAAGGACACAGAGTGTGATGAACAACACGTCAAGTTTGCTGATTTGGCATGTGCCAAAGCGGACTTGTCAGCATACCAGGAGAAGGTAGACCCAACAAACTCCACTATCCTGAAGAAACCGACTCCTGATAACAACCCCAAGTTCCAACCGGATCCGGATACAAAGAAAATCGACTTTGTCCCTGGTGACGCTTCCCAACAGTTCATCATTGGTAAAGGGTTATCTGATAAATAGGAAAGCGCGCTCATTGAGTTCCTCCGTGAGAATCGGGACATTTTTGCATGGAAACCTTTCGACATGCCAGGTGTCCCGAGGGAACTCGCTGAGCACCACCTAAATATTGATCCAAAACTGAAGAAGGTCAAGAAATTTCTTCGTTGTTTCAATGACGAAAGGAGAAATGCCATTGGGGAAGAGATTGCCCGGCTCCTTCCCGCCGGGTTTATTATGAAAGTTTTTTTATCCAGAGTGGCTCGCAAACCCAGTCCTTGTTTTGAAAAAGAACGGGACTTGGAGTATGTGCATTGACTACACCTACATAAACAAGGCTTGACCAAAGGATCCCTTTGCGCTGCCTCGTATTGACCAGATCATATACTCGACTGCAGGATGCAAGCTCCTGTGTTTTCTCGGCGTCTACTCTGGCTATCACCAAATCAAGATGGCTCTTGAGGACCAGGAGAAAACGGCTTTCATCACTCCTTTTGGGATATACTGCTATACTTCTATGCCTTTCGGCATGAAGAATGCGGTAGCCACGTATCAGGGAATAGTGCAAAGTTGCCTCAAAGAGCATGTTGGGCGCAAAGTACACGCTTATGTGGATGATATAGTGACCAAATCTCAGCTGGCCGACTTACTCATCAGTGACCTCCAGGAAACATTCAAGAATCTGCGCAAGTATTAGATGAAGTTAAACCCGGCCAAATGCACATTTGGGGTCTCCGCAGGAAAGCTCCTCGGATACATAGTATCTGAGAGAGGCATTGATGCGAACCCGGAGAAAATGAATGCTATCATGGCCCTTCAGAATCCAACCTCACTGAAAGGAGTCTAACGACTCACAGGGTGCGTAGCTGCCCTAAGTCGGTTTATAAGCCGACTTGGAGAGAAAGCAATCCCCCGTACCGACTCTTGCGAAAGTCAGAAAAATTTGTCTGGGATGATGAGGCTGATCAGGCTCTGGAGTCACTGAAGAGACAATTGTCCCAGGCCCCAATCCTGGCGGCTCCTAAGCAAAAGGAACCAATGCTACTCTATATCTCATCCAACAATCGAGCAGTCATTGCAGTTGTTGTGGTTGAGCGGATGGAAGCCGAAAAAGAGCACCCCTTGCAGAGACCAGTCTATTATGTTAGTGAGGTCTTGAATTCATCAAAGCAACGCTACCCTCACTGGCAGAAACTTGTCCTTTGTGTATTCATGGAAAGTCCAAAGCTCAAGCACTATTTCCAGGAGCACCCCATAACTGTAGTCAGCTCAGCACCACTTGCAGATATCATCCAGAACCGGGAAGCCATGGGAAGGATTGCAAAGTGGGCTATAGAGTTGGGGGCTTATCATATCAAATATGAGCCGCGCACGGCCATCAAATCCCAGGCGTTGGTCGACTTCATGAATGACTGGGCAGAAATCCAAGACCTCCAGAGAAGCCAATTACCAAATACTGGAAATGCATTTTGATGGAAGTCTGCTGCTAATGGCCAGAGAGTGTTAATACTCTTCAAGCCTCGTTGGTTACCCCAAGTGCAGGGTGAGATATAGTGCAGTGGCAAGTTTTCCCTTGGCAAAGATACCAAGGTTTGTCTCCCGTAGGACTCCGAAGGATACAAGAAGGTGCTAAAGTGAACAATGGCGCCGAGGTTGCTAGCTTCTCCTGGACCTACACACAGATACAAATAACTTTGCTCCCAACGAGTACAAAGGAGTTTTCAATTCCTCCGGCCTTGCTGTTTACAAAGGATAAACAACTGCATTAAAAGAACTTTGCGTAAAGTAAACAATCCTTGCACCCGCGTGTACAAGCACCGTTGTTTTATCCCTGGTGGCAACAACACATCCCCTAGTCTCATGTTTCTGTCACTCAAGCTAGACATCAAGGGGATGAACCCACAATCAAGCATAACGCTCCCTCTTGGAGTTGCAACAAATCACTTGGCCAAAGTAAAATACGTCAACGGAGAACATGCAAGAATTTACTCAAGTACAAAATATAAAAGATAAGAACAAAATATATTACTCATCACAATCTGAACATAGTCTCATAATCCATCAGATCCCAGCAAACTCAACATAGCAACAACAGAAAATTACAAAGGTGCCTCGATCATGTGAGGCAGCTCACGAGGTCTCGAAAGTGGAAGCACAAAGAGGGGAGAGGAACATCACATAGCTACTGGTCACGGACCCATGGTCCAAGGGAAACTACTCACGGTACATACGGGAGGCGTCCATGGCTATGGATGGTCTCCCGGAGGGGGTTCCTCCTCCCGACAGGGTGCCGGGGTAGCTTCTCTAGGCAGCCCCGATCGAGAATCGGCGGCGGCGGCGGTACAGAGGCGAGTTCGCGAAAACGAGATCCGTCCTAGGGGTTTCCACCCCGAGGGATAAATATAGGCGAAGGGGGGAACCGAGAGGGGCCATAGGGCATCCAGGAGGCTCCCTGGCGCGGCCTAGGGTGGGGCCGCGCCAGGGACCCTTCTGGAGTACCTGTGGTGTCCCCCCTTCCCTCCTTTGGTGTTTCCGGAAGCTTCCGGGTCGCTGATTTTCTATCTGATATTTCTGGATTTTTTGGAGCACTTTTAATGGCCGGAAAAACTGAAATACAAAAACAACAGAAAAAACAACTGGCAGCTCGGTGCACTGGATTAATAGATTAGTCCAAATATTCTCAAAAGTGTATGAAAGTTCAAGCAAATCATGGCAAAGTCACACTAAACATGCATGGAGCAAGTAGAAATTATAGATACGTTTGGGACGTATCAGCAGCTCCAAGGATCAGGAGTCGGATGGTTCTTACCTCACCTAAAGGAGAGAAATTCTGCTATGTCTTGCAACTGGAGTTCACTTGCACCAATAACGCAGCAGAATATGAGGCCTTGCTTCATGGCCTACGGCTGGCTCGTGAGATGAACATAAGACGGATTCTATGCTACGGTGACTCTGACCTTGTTTCTCAACAAGTGGCAGGAAAATGGAACTCCAAAGATGCCACCATGGCAGCCTATCGGCGAGAGGTGGAAAGACAAGCCGGTTTCTTCGTTAGATACTAGGTGGATTATGTGGAGCACAAACTCAATGAAGTATCAGAGGCTTTGTCCCAGCTTGGCTCTCAGCGAAAGACGGTTCCACCAAACGTGTTCCTGGATGTCCTAACAAAGTCATCTGTGCAAATACCAACAAAGCAAGACATAGCAGAGCAGGATCTAGAACCGGCACTGGTGGCTGCAATACACACCACCCCATCATGGGTTGTACCTTATTTGGATTACAAGACCTAGGGAATCCTACCCTCAAGTGAGATACTGGCTAGAAAAATCTTCAGGAGCAGCAAATCCTTTGTACTCATCAACAGTGATTTACATCGGCGAAGTCCCGCAGACGTTTTTCAGAGATGTGTTTCACCAGAACAGGCAGAGAGATCCTCAATGAAATACACTCTGGAGATTGTGGACATCACGCAGGCTCTCGTTCACTGGTGGCTAAAGCTTATAGACACGGATTCTACTGGCTCACAGCACATGCGGACGGAGAGGATATAGTCAAGAAGTGTGATGGATCTCAGCGTTATGCGAAGCAAGCTCACTTGCCGACTCAAGAACTCAGTATGATCCCTATCACTTGCCCCTTTGAAGTGTGGGGACTTGATATGGTGGGACCTTTCAAGAGGTCGGCCAACTAGAATACACACTTATTAGTGGTAGTGGATAAATTCACCAAATGGGTTGAGGCAGAGCCGGTCAGTAAATGTGACGCTGCAACAACACTAAAATTCTTGAAAAAGATAATATAAATATTCGGCTATCCCCACAGCATCATCACTGATAATGGATCTAACCTATCAGAAGGGGTAATACAACGATTCTTCCAGAACGAGCACATCCGACTCGAGCTTGCGTCGGTAGCGCACCCACAGACCAACAGACAAGCCGAGAGAGCCAACCAAGAGTTGCTTCGAGGCATCAAACCCCGACTCTACATCCCCTTGGAAAGGACACCGGGTTGCTGGGAGGAAGAATTACCCTCATTACTATGGAGTAGCAGGACAACTCCTAACAGGTCGACGGCCTACACGCCCTTCTTCCTTGTATATGGAGCGGAAGCCGTTCTCCCAAGTGACATCCGTCACGACTAACCAAGGGTCACAGCATATGTGGAAGCCGACAATGAGAAAGCGAGGCAGGACGCCTTGGACATTCTCGACGAAAAACGAGAATTGGCAGCAGCTCAATCGGCTATCTACCAACAAGATCTGAGACAATATCATAGCCGTCGCCTCAGAAGTCGGACTTTCCAGGAAGGTGATTTAGTGCTCCGCCTCTTACAGAAAAAGGATGGAATGCACAAATTACCCTCTCCATGGGAAGAACTATTTGTGGTCAGCAAGAACCTGTACAATGGATCCTACTACCTGGTTGATATGCGCAAGAAGGCAAAGTCACGCACATCTATGGAGGAGAATCCCATACCGTGGAACATCACACAACTTCGTCCATATTATACTTGAGTAGAACAAGGTATTGTTCATTTATATAAGTCGACACTCGTCGCATCGGCTCTCGCCATATAATATATATATATATATATATATATATATATATATATATATATATATATATAAGTCGACTTTCATTGCACTAGGCTTTCGCCACATCTAATATCCAAGTCGACTTTCGTCGCACTAGGCTTTCCCACATCTAATATCTAAGTTGACTTTCGTCGCACTAGGCTTTCGACACATCTAATATCTAAGTCGAAATTCATCGCACCAGCTCTCGCCAATCTAGTTGTCATACAACCTTTTTCTTTACTTTATTGTCTTCATGTTTTCATTTTGCATCATACATTGCATATTTTTACATTTTTCTTAGAGACCTCGGGGCTTGATCAACCCTCTATCGGCTCTGAGCATGTATATTGCTTATTCAGGGGAAATAGGGGAGTTTGGTGGCACCCATCGACTCTTATCCAAAGAAAACCCGGCATATATATATATATATATATATATATGTAAAACTCCACATGTGTATGGATTATTCAGGGGAAATAGGGGAGCTCGATGACATCCATCGACTCTTATTTAAAGAAAACCCGGCATATACATTAATTGGCCACCCACACCTTGAATTTTGGCCTGTATAGCTCAAGCACATATGACAAAACACGAACCTGACTTAGTCTAAACTATGGGGGCTTACAAAAACGCCTATCGAGTTTTGTCCTAGGTACCGAAAATGCTAGTCATATGTGCCGGCTTACAGAGAAGTTCCGACACTTGAACTAATAATCTCTCTCAACGTGAGAAGATGAGGCATGAGTCGGCTTCTATATAAGCCTTCAAATTTTCTTTTTTGCATAAAAACAACATAGCATGCTTCATCTTCAATCATGCGTAACAATTTTTTCTTCTTTCAGAAAAAACTGAAGTTAGACCTATGTGATTCGGCATCGCACCCAGATGCATACACCGACTCATTGGGGAATACACTTCAAAACTTCTTATCAAGATTTGGCACGACGCCATAATAAATAATTGGAGTTAGACCTATTTGACTCGGTATAGCACCAACATACATACACCGACTCATGGGGACTACATTTCAAAATTTCTTTTCAAGACTCGGCACGACACAATGATGTTCGTACCAACTCTTGGGGAGTATCGCTTCAAAAAGCTTTTTATATGATCTGGTTTGACACACAAGGTGAAAATACAAAATCATGGGGGCTATAAGTCGATCTATCCAATGAGTCGACCCAGACACAAGTCCGTTTTGAATCGACTCACGGGGCTACAGATACAATTACTATCAAGAATGTCGGCTCTCATGCATAAAACATCCAAAGTCAGACATACAACCGACTGGCAAGATTTGAAGGGAAACTAAAATTTTCATTCAGCAGTGGCCGAGTCTTACATCAAAATAAGAGCCTTACATCAAAATAAGAGCCTTACATCAATATTAAACAAGACCAAAGTCAACAAATACTACTAGATAGAAACTACAGCTTTAGTGGTCCTCCTCAGAGTCAGCCTCGTCATCAGATGACGAGACTTGGGCCTCCTCTTCATTGTTTTATAATTCCTCATCACTGCTGCTGGAACTCTCCATACAGCATCCGGCTCAATCACCATCCGAGTCGAAAATCCTGGCCCACAGGGTATCACCTTCCATCATATCTAAAGACAATGGTGTCTCCTCTTGAGATGTTCCTGGAACGAAGAAAGGTCTTCCAACCCTTCTCCAGGAACATGGAATCATCACAAGAAAAACTAGTGGCCACCCAAATGTGTCCATGAGGACACCCCTCAGAGCGGAGCCAAAGCCCTGGAGGCTTGGAATCCATCATGATCTTGCCAAAAGATTCAGGAAAATTAACCCAACGAAGGATTGTCTGAAACTTCACCAAGAACTCACTCCTTTCAGAAGAAGAAGGTGGAGATTCAAGATCTGTAGATGGAGAAGCAGTACACGCACCTCTTCCTCTTCCCCTTTTGCAGCCTCTCCCATGGCCTCGACCACCACGAGAATCAACGTTGGAACTAGGATCGTTGGTGGTCAAAGGAGCACTGGTGCTGAGCTTGGGAGCCATGTAAAAAGTTGCAGAAGGGAGAAGAGGAAGAAGAAGATGCGCACGCCCAGAAGATTGGGCTACCAGATGGATATTTATATAGCCACAAGGAGATGGATAATCAATATCATAAAAGGTATGGGTAAACTACCCATCGTAGGTGAAATTTATGGAAGACTCCTCGATTCTCACCACGACATAATTTCCTTCAATAGTGGCGTTTCGGGCAAAGAAACCAAAAATGTAGTAACGGATCTTTGACTAAAAAGTCAAATGAAATTTTCTGGGTGGAAGGCGAAAAGAAAGCTAAAGAGAATAGGCTCCGACTTCTTATAAACCTCAAAGTGTAAGAGTCGGTCTGACCAATTGAAGAGTCGGCAACCACGATGGAATCGAGAAGATTACTGTGAAGACTGAAGCATCACACCAATATTGGGGCTAATGTCGGGGGATGGACCAAGCCCATAACCCGGCATTAGATTTATGGGCTGACTCACATATGAAGGCCCACAAAAGAAGACCGGACCATGGGCCGGTCGCGCCAAGTATGAAGATCGAAGCCATAGAAGGAATTTGACTTACCTTGTTTAGCACGTAACATCTTTGTAAAGTAGAATAGGACTCCACTTCCTTTAGGAGTCGGACTCACGGAACCTCGAGACCCGGAACCTTTATAAGTCTAGGTCCACGGGATCTAGTGGCAGAACTCAAACTCAATCCAAGATAGATCTAGACACTTTCGACCTAACCTAGATCTCTTCGAGACTAAGGTTGCGACCGGACTCTCTTGTAATCAATCCATCCACTGTTCCATTGGAGGAGTTGATCCCCGCAATAATAAGAAGCAGGAGTAGGTCTTTACCTCGAGACAAAGAGGGTCCAAAACATGGGTAAATCACCGAGTGTCTTGTCCATGTAGACTCTCTCCTTATATCCACCTCGCAGCAAAGGTCCCATATTAAGTTCGACTCTTTGAACATTTTCCCTGAATTTCCCATGACAACAGGGCTGGCCTCTTTCGCCGGGGTCGAGGGGTGTCGTTGTCCTGTTCCGGGAAGGATACGTGGCGGGAGGCCGCTGCCTCTGTTGTTTTATCGCACGGGCTTTTGGCACGAACGAGGATTGACTGGGTTAGACAAGACCGTTGCAGTTGCTGTCCCCCAAACCAGGGGGCAGTGCATTTAATGTAACTTGGAATGTACTACATCTGGTGGGGCCACGCCTGACTCCGCACCACCTAAGGAAGGCTGTGGCTAGATTTCCTCCGGAACATGAGCAAGCCTTTTCTGGTTGAGTCTTGTATGCTTGAAGTGGGATCATTTCCGGGCGTCTGGTGAAGCTTTCCGGCTTGAAGAAGTAACTCCCGTTCTCCGATCATATCCCCCGGGTTTGGCTTGGCATAGATAGGCTGTCCAGGAGCCATGTCAGTCCTGACGTTTCGGGAAGCTGAACCATCCGAGGGGTAAACCTTGATTTGGGAACACGTGTGTGGCACCGAGCCCTCCTGGCAGGCGGATGGCGACGGGTGACGGGTGGCGACTGCAAGGGCAGACATTGATGGTGATTGCAAAGGTCAAAGAGCGCCATGATTCTAGGCCCAAGGTGGAGTAACGACGGTGTTAACGTGCCACCTCTCGGGAGCGAGTATTTAACTCTCCAACTGGCGAACAAGTTGGGCGTCTTTTGGCAGTTTCTTTTCTTCCAATCGGCAGTTTGCACCCTCACCATGGCTCCAAAGCTTCAAAATCGCACTCCCCGGGCTATCGACGACGAAAGCCCACCGGCGCTCCACGGTGGTGGGCCACGAGGCCGCCCTGGCCGTGGGAGGGGAAGCAGAGGAGGACGGGTTACGCCGTCCGTTGGGTCTTCGAGGGGAGCCTGCTCGCACGTCCTGCGTGCACAAGGGCTCCGAGGCAGGGGAAATAGAGGAGGAGGCGGGCGAGGATTCGACGGCCGTGGTGGAGGCGGCGCCATGCCATCGGCCATCCCACAGTGTTGCTCATGATGAGGCCATCGCTTTTGAATTCGTTGTGAAGGTCACGTCGACCACTTGCAGATGGATTCCTCTTTCGAAGATGTTCCGTCGGGCCGTGAGGGATGCCCAGCCCCCCACATGTGGATAAGAGTGGATGGGTGTCCTCATGGAGCGGTGCGAGTAGACACCCAATTTTTGACCAACGGGGGTCTTCTCCTGACGCAAGGGTGGATTGTCTTCATGCGCAACCGCAATTTGAACCGTGGGGCGGGGGGTGGGGGATTTCCTCCTTTTTAGGTACGACAGCGATGGGGTCTTCAGTTCAGAGGGTGATCGGGTGGAGTGCTGCCCATAGAGCTCGAGCAGCGGAACCAAGGACTCCGTCGACAAGGAAGAAGATGATGCTTCCTCAGACCGGCACGGGGGATTAGAGGATTCCAGCAACAGCGGAGGCGATGACCCTCCGGAAGAGGATGTCAAGCCTGTGATCCGCATCGATTGAGCCCTTCCGCTCCCCGTGCCTTTTTCTTCATGATTGTAATTGGTCCGAAAAGCCAGTGGGCTCCGGGTTGTGAACCGTTTTCGCGATGGGAGAAGTTTTTTTTCCGCGATGGGCGAAGTTGGTTGCTTCTATTTCGCTTGCTTTGTTGAATGTATTCTTCCTATGATAGAAAGATAGGAATTGAAAAATCCCCGCATACCACGATCTGTCGTACAAACTAAGGGGGAGAGTTTTGTCCAGTGAGATTTTGCGCACCGGTTACGTCTCTCTCGAAAAGAACGCCGGAAAGTAGGGTTAGTCCGATATTGCTAAAGGTAAATCGCGCTAACACACACCAATTTTTCCTCGGGGATTTATTTGGGGTTGCACTCATAAACATGGACCCAGAGATCGCAATTTAGAAATGTTACGCTACCGGGAAACTATTCATCCGACAACTTTATGCTCTCATGGGTAGAACTTACGGAGATGATACTTCCGGAGGTGCTCGATGTTCCACGAGTTTCTCACGGGGACTCCATCCTCGGTCTCCAAGCGGACCAATCCGGGACGAGTGACTTGGACTACCCGATAAGGGCTTTCCAACTTTCGAGACAGCTTGTTTAGGCCCCTCCCGGGCTGTAGAAGACGGAGGACAAGGTCGCATTCCTCAAGTTCTCGGGAACAGACGTGGTGGCTCTGATAGCGGCGTAGTTCTTGCTGGTAGCGCGCATCGCGCATAGCAGCCCGAGTACGTACTTCCTCGACAACGATGATATCTCCTTGCCGGAGTTGCTAAGTTCGGCCTCACCGAAGGCTCTAACTCTAGGAGATCCGTATCAGAGTTCTGTGGGGAGCATCGCCTCCACTCCGTAAACGAGAGAAAACGACGCCTCATTTGTGGCTCGGCTGGTGTGGTCCGGATTGACTAGAGAACAACTAGGAGTTCGTCCACCCACCGCTTTCCACACTTCTCGAGCCGATGGAAGGTGCTGGTCCGGAGGCCTCGCAACACTTCAACATTGGCTCTCTCTTCCTGGACAGTGCTCCTTGGGTGAGACACTGAGGCGAGATACACTGAGGTGACCATCTGCTCGCAGTACTCGAGGAAGTCCTGGCTTGTGAACTGGGTGCCGTTTTCAGTGATGATCCTATTAGGACTCCGAAACGGCACAATATGCTTTTGATAAACTTGATGCCGGATTGCATGGTGACCTTCCTGACTGGCTCCACTTCAGGCCATTTGGTGAACTTGTCGATGGCGACGTAGATTAACTCATATCCGCCTGTAGCACGGGGGAATGGTCCGAGAATGTACAGTCCCCAAACCGCAAAGGGCCAGGATAGGGGGATAGTCTGGAGTGCTTGTGCTGGTTGGTGGACGACTTTGACGTGGAATTGGCAGGCTTCATAGGTGGTGACCAGCTCCGTGGCGTCGTTCAAGGCGGTTGGCCAATAGAACCCTTGCCATAAAACTTTGTCAACCAACGCCCGAGACCCAATGTGTGCACCCCATGTCCCTTCATGGATGTCTTGGAGTAGCTTCTTGACTTCGTCCGTGGATATGCATAACAACTTCAGACCGTTGGGACGTCTGCTATAGAGGCTCCCATCAAGTAGGAGGTACATTGATGATTGGCGAGTAACTCTCTCGGCGTCCTTCCGTTTTCTTGGTAGTTTTCCATCTTTTAAGTAGTCCAAGATGTCGTGGGCCCAATCCAGGGACGATGAGCTGATGGTGAGGACTTGATGCTTGTCGGAAATAAGAGAGGGCGATTATCCGGGAAACTGCTCTCCGATTCCGATCCTCCGCTTCTTGGATTTTGGCCGATGGGGGTCGACTGAGGGCTAGAGGATCCGTTCGATGACCACACCAGGCGGTACCTTCTCTTTTCGGGCAGCAATCTTGGACAGTTCATATGAAATGCTGTTCTTGGATCTCGGGATGTGCTCAATCCTAGACCATGGAATTACTTCTCAAGCTTATGGAATTCTTTGACGTATGCCTGCATCTAAGGACATCCTTAATCATCCTTGACTTGGTTAACTACCAGCTGGGAGTAGCCTCTGACTAGAAGTCTTCTGATGCCGAGACCCATGGAGGCTCTCAAACCGGTGAGCAGCCCTTCATATTCCGTTGTGTTGTTGGTGGAGGCCCTTGCCTGATACAACATCTGCACAAAGTACTCGGTGAGGGAGACCAGGACTGCTCCTGCCCCGGCCCCTTGCAGGGAGAAGGATCCATCAAAGTACAGGATCCACTCGTTGTCGTCTTCATTTCCGGGAAGGGATGTGCCCTCCCAGAGGTCTTCGTCATCTGCTGGGGTCAGAGTGCATTCAGCAAAGAAATCTGCGAGCACCCTTCTCTTGATGGTAGAGGAATTGACAAAGGTGAGTTCAAAACCAGATAGCTCCAGCGCCCATTCCACAATCCTGCCTATGGCTTCTCGGTTCTTCAGGATGCGCTCAAGCGGGAAACTAGTCTCCACTTCGACTTGGTACACCTGAAAATGTTGCATGAGCTTCCAGGAATCTATGAGCACTCCGATAAGTATTTTTTGGATTTTGGGGCATCGGTGTCTCACATCTCTTAGCACAATGCCGATGAAGTAGACCGACTTCTGGACTCCCCTCTAGGTGGGAACCTTGGCCCCGTGGTCTCTAGCTGCAGAAGATGACTTTGGTAGATCGCTTGCTTCGGACGGCTGGCTGCTGTGAGTTTTTTTGGGGTCACGCTCGACTACCAGCGCTCCACTTACCACTTGCGTAGTTGCTCAGATGTATAACGGCAAGGGTTCGCGGTGGTGTGGTTGATACGTCCCAAACGTATCTATAATTTCTGCTTGCTCCATGCATGTTTTGTGTGATATTGCTGTGATCTAGATACACCTTCATACACTTTTGATCATATTTGGACTAACTTATTAACTCAGTGCACCCCAGTGCAAGTTCCTATTTTCTGCTGTTTTTCTATTTCAGGTTTCCCCCATAATAAAAGTGCTCCAAAAACTCAGGAAAAATCAGATAAAAAATCATCTCAGAAGTACCTTTCGGTAACTCCTGGGTGCGGCCAGAGGGCCACCACCAGGGCCCCAGGCGCGCCCTAGGCCCTGGCCGCGCCACGGGGGCGCCTAGACCCCTGGTGCCCCTTGGCTGCCCCCCTTCGCCTATATATTCTCCGTGAAGGGATTCTTTTGAAGACAGAACCCTTTTTTCGCGATCTCTCCTTTGTTCCCCCACCGCCGCGCTTCCAAGATCGAGAGTGCCAGCAGACCTCTTCCCGGCACTCTACCGGAGGGAGGATTGACCTCCGGGAGATTCCCCTCCATGATGGACGCTTCCCGGATGATCCGTGAGTAGTCTACCTTGGACCATGGGTCCATGATCAGTAGCTATGTGATGTTCTCCTACCCTCTTTGTTCTTCATGGATTAGACCTTGTGAGGTTCCCTACACGATCAAGGCACATACGTAATTCTTCCTGCTATTGCTTTGCTGAGTTCGCTGGGATCTGATGGATTATGAGACTATGTTCAGTTTGTGATAGAGTAATATATTTGGTTCTTATGTTTTATATTTTTGTTCCTAAGTAATTCTTGCATGTTCTTCGTTGATGTTTATTGCTTTGGCCAAGTAGTAGGTAGCGACCCAAAGAGGGAAAGTGATGCTTGATTGTGGGTTCATGCCCCCTGATGACACACTTGAGCGACAAAAACATGAGTCTAGGGGATGTGTTGTTGCCACAAAGGGGAAAACAACGGTGCTCGTAACCGCGGTTGCAAGGATTATTTACTTTACGAAAAGTTCTTTTAATGCAGTTGTTTGTTGCTTTGGGTTTACACTTTGGGTGGGGCTCGCAACTTGATACCAACGAGATGTTCTGGATAGATATCTCAAGGTGGATGATTAGTAGTAGATGCAGTTGGATTCCAGTCTACTTATTTTGGTGTACCGCCCATGCTTTTGAGCCTCTTCCTTTCTTTGTGGCATAGTTAGCATTGCGGTGCGTTTTTAATCCTGTCAATTGCCCTGCTGTGATTTGTTTACCTCGCAGAGCACTTTCATCGTCTTTTGGGAGAGAGACATCACTAGTGAACATCATGGGACCCCGGTCCATATTCTCATCACTGTTTACACGCTCATTTATTTTCTGCGTTTACTTTTCAGTAGCTATCATTATCATTATCCCTTGTGTTTGATCCTTTGTAAACAACAAGACCGGAGAGATTGGCAACCTCTCTGAACTATGTTGGGAGAAAAGTTATTTGTTGTGTGTGTGCAGGTCCAAGAGAAGAAAGTGATTCTTTTCAGACGGCGCATCACTTGCCGAACCACCTACTTGTCGCTTTCAGAGTCTATGGGAGACACACTAAACCTTGGCATCTTTTCCAAGTGAAATTTGCTTCTATCCTACATCTCACCTTCCACTTAGGGTAACCAATGAAGGGCGAGAAGCCATTATCATATCTCGCGCATCAAGAAATCTTCAGGCCGTTGCCGGGGACTCCAATCGTCAAGATAGGGGAGTTGCACACTACCTTTTACCTTTGCTTTTTAGTCTTGTTAGTTTATCCTTCAGTTTTTATCTTAGTGTCCGTTATCGAAAATCACAAAAAAATTATATATCTTGCTAGTAGTTGACATCATGTTTGGTCCCTTTGCCTTTATTGAGACAAATGTTCTTACCTTTAAACAAAAAGGTGGTGAAAGTTTAAAAGATGCTTGGTATAGAATTAATTATTCTCAGAAAAGATCCACCAAGAAGCAATCCACCACTATCCTTCTTAGAATTTTTTATGTTGTGATCAATCCTTCGAATAGGTTTGTTTTAGATACTGCTATCAATGGGATTTTCCTTGAAGCCCCAATATGGGAATCTCTCAATGTTATTGAAAATCTTGTTGGAAATCTCCCTGTTGCTAGCATTCAAGTGGATATCACTATAGTTCACATTTTGAAAAAAACTTGAAAAGATAGAACTAGAAATACCAAGCATAAGTAGGATAAATGAGTTGGATCGCAAGATTCAAGTGAATTTTAATGGACTAGATAGGTCCATGCATAAAATTATTAAAACTTTGGAGACCATCAAATTCCATGATTTGGATCCTTCAAGGATAGATAGGATTGAGGAAATCATTGAAACTTTGGGAAATACTTTCTCCTCAATCAAACCAAAAAAAGTAGAATCTCCCGCAAGGAAGGAACCTAAGTTCAATTATGTCCCTAAGGTTCCTCGACCTAAAAATTATCCACCCATTGCCAAGGGAGTAGAAACCGTGAGAACTTTGGAAGAAATACCCCTCTTAGATAAATTTATAAATGAAAATCCCATTGATTTTCCGCCTTTTGGTTTTATCCCTAGAAGTATCTTCATCGGGCCTTTATTTTAAAGACCGCCTGAGTCTTTGTTTGTATGCATGATCAGATACCATGGACAATCCAAGGAGCATGACGGAGAAGACGAGGTTCAAGGAGGAGCCATGGAACAAGGCCAAGCCATCCCGGAAGAGGAGCCACGAGATGATGAAGCAAAGAAGCTCCAACCTTCAGGGAGCGGTACTACCATGCTCCAGAGCGGTACTACCGCCCCTACTACCCCGCTGGTGTAACAGCCCAGTTTTCACAAAAATTAAAATTTTTGTTTTCGGTGTGAATTGTTTGATTGTCTGATTTGTTTGCGGTGTTTGCATCCCCGATTTATCGATCGACGATTATTTTTCCCCCTCTTATCTCGTATCGGACGGAGACCGACCCTTGCCACCCTGACACTCGACCTTTGCGACACCGGGTTTCACCCGATCACCGTCGCGAAAACCGCATGAGACCAACCGCAGCCAACGAAACGAAAGACCCCGTTTAATAATTAAACGGGATATTTTTATACCGCGCCGGAAAGTGTTTTCGGAACGGTTCCAACGTGAGGTGAATGCCGCCGGCTCGACGCGCTGATCGCGCAGTTTGAAGTTTTACCCGAATCGGAGGTACTACGGACCCCCGGCGGTCAGAAACGTGAGCACCGCGCGCGCGAGAGAAAAACCGAGGATGTTTTTCGAACTGCCAGCCACCTGGTCTATATAAAGACCACCACACTCCCACCCATTTCTAGGGTTTCCCTAGTCCAAATATGCAGCCACCCCCTCAGATCTGCCCCAATTTTCGCAGCTATTCCCCCCAAATCAACAAACCCTAGATCCCAAGCGTTCTCAGCCGTCCGATCGGGCGATCGGAGGGCTCCGGGCGTGCCACGTCAGCCCCTCCATCTTCCTCTCTCCTATCCCGTGCCATGCCCGTGGGCTCACCGCTGCCTGGGCCTCCGGCCAGGGAGCCGCGCCCCGCCGGCCTCTCCTCCCTCTCTCTCTCCTTCCCTCTCCTCCCCCTTTCCTCTCTTTCCCTCACCTCTCTCTCTCTGTGTGCAGCAGCCGGCGCCCCCGCACCCATGGAGCCCCATGGGAGGCCGACCCGACCACGACGCCGACCCCGCCGCCTCCTCGCCGGGTCCGACCACCCGTCGCCGGCCACGGGCCACCCCGCCACCTCGGCCCCTCCCTGAACCTCGCCTCCTCCGCCGCCTGGCCACCGGCCCCGGCTCCAGTGGCGAGCGCAGCCGCCGGCGTCCTCCAGGACGGGAGGTGCCCGCAGCCAGCCGTCGGCCGGGGTGGGCTCGGTCGCCTCCAACCAGGCCCAGGCACCCAACGGGCACAACCGGCCAGATCCGGCCTTAGGCCCAGATCCGCCAGCCAAGCCGAGCCGCCGACCAGTTGGGCCGGCCCAATGGTAGCCCTCTTCATTTTTTTCCTATGAACTAACTCTGCTGAAAATTTTGCTAAGTGTTGGAAAATTTGCTGCTGATCCCGTTTTGTACTGTGTTTTCCCGTTGATCCGTAGCTCCGATGAATGTGCCCCCAAAATGAAAGTTGCTTAGAATTGCGTGTACTGTAATTCATCTTTTGTGAGCATTTTGATTTGAGGCCTATTGCATTGACTCTTTCTCCTATTGTTAAGCATCATGTGTACTTAATTTCCATGCTTTAACTTGTCATATTTGGGTGCTTTAGCTATATTAAATCTTGCTCCAAAGTGGTGATCCTGATGTTAATGTACTGCTGTTGCTGAAACTGTTATTTTTTTGCAACTCCGGTCGACGAGTGTGTCGCGACCGTTTATCGGAATTGAGTGATTCCAATTGCATATTGTTAAGCATCATGTCTAATTTCATCCCATGTATTTCATTGCCATGATATGCTTGCTGGTCATATAGTTATTGAGCTCCAAAGTTGCTATGCTGCTGTTTTTGACAGCCACCTCAGTTTTTCACTAAGTCTGTTACTTTGCGATGCCATGTTGCATGCTTAATATCTTTTGATCTATGATGCCTTTTGCATGATTCTTTTTGCCATGCCTTCCTTGTCATGTCTAGTTTAATTTGATATCTTTTGTGAGCATGTTTGCATTCATTATCCTGTTTATGCATTGCTCTAAATTGTGCTTCGTGATGTTGGCAGATTGTGCCCGTAACTTGTTTTGCTTGTATCTTTTTAACCGTAACTCCGTTTGGAGTGTACCTTATATGTAAATTGATTAGTTTTTCATGTACTTTGTGTTTATGCTATTGTTTTCTGTTGGTAACTAACCTAAAATATGGTTTAGGACAGAACAGTACCAAATCTTTTAATCATCGTGCAGCACTTAGTGTTATGCCATGTTTAGGTTGTGCCTCACTTAAATTGGCTAGCATAGATAGTTTACTTTGTGCTTCACCTCTTGACATGTTTGTGTGCTATGCCATGCTTGCTTGAGTTGGCATGATAACAACCTTGGTTGATCACCTGTAGCTAAGCAACTTGAACCACCGTAAATGTGTTATTCGTCGTGTGTGACCGATATCCCACTTAAATTGTTAGTAACCGTTCTCGACGATAGATCCGTATCGCGTTGCCGTGTCGTGTGATGTATTCTTGATCTTGTATTGATCCGTAGTAATAGTGGTGCACCGTTGATTGCTTTCCAGTGTTTCCTTCTTGTGTGCTTCCGCGGGTACCTCTCGGAGACGATGCGAGCTTGCGATCAACTACACCTTCGGAACCCGACTTATCAACAGGCAAGGACTATGCATTACTTATGATCCATAATATTTCAACTAGAGGTTTGAATGCTAGTCTAGGTTAGGTTCGATGTTTGATCCTACCACATGTTTACAGCCTCTTTCAAACCGATACAGCCATGTCCCTTCCCAGCAAACCTTGTACTGCTATGTTACTTTTTCTTGTTGCTTAGCCCCTGATTAGTATGCATGCTTAGGATGCTACGATGTTACCCTGTTACTCCTTGGTTTGGGATATCACCTTATTATATTGTTGTTGATGATATGATTATTATTAATGTTGACTATATTCGATGAAGGATGGAAGATCTAGGCTATCCTGCCCCGACATTTTGTTCCATTCGAGTCACCTAGGATCCGTGTTCCAGGTATTGGTTTTAAGACTGAGCGTGCCTAAGCCGTGTGGGATTTTATGGGGTCTCCTTTTCTTACCTACCTAGCTTCAAGCATTTCTAGTGGTGGCCCAAGATGAATTTACCTTTTGAAACCGTGTGTGTAGTGGTCGTACGCGAGTAGTTTTCCAACCAACCCGGACTAGTGAGGACATAGTTCCCTTGCTGGCCCACTTTGTCCGGCTGAGGGCCCGGTTTCCCATGTGTGATTAACCAGTTATCCAAACCTGCGACAGACGGTAGAGACCAGATCGAGAGAGCGGCCGGCACCTGAGATGGGTGTCGACTCACCGGGGGCCACCCGGATTTGTTCGTTGTTAGTTAGAGGGACCTGTCGTTTCAGATTTGTTGGAACTAAATCATAAAATGGTTGCTTGTGATGGGTAGCCACTGAGAGAGATGGGCGAGCGTGCGGAGCCTTGTAATGGGCAGTTGGTACACCCCTGCAGGGTTAAATCTTTTCGAGAAGACGTGTCCAGGGTTATGGACGACTTGAGACCTACTCCTTGTTCATAGACAACAACAGCTGAGATAATCTTTATATAACTTGATCAACGTGTGTGCATGCCTTGACTGCTTCTTCTTCGTCGGGATGCGAAGAGGAGGACAAGGATAGGATAGGTGTTATGTTTGCGTAGTGGTTGATAGCAAGACTTGTTGGAGGCGATTCCTCATCGAATGCTTGGCTTCTTATCTTACTCTCTAGATTGTTAGCCACTTCATAAATGCTAGTGCGGCAGCAACCTCACCACTTACCCCTTCCTTATCGTAAACTACTAGTTGTCCTAGAACTACGAGTGATGAAGTCCTTGCTGGGTCAGATGACCACTACGGTTGGATGCTGAGTACCTCTGTACTCATGATACTACCCCAAACTCTTTTCAGGGTTCTTGATCGACAACATGTACGGTGATCGACGTTTCACGTGGAGACTCGACGACGACTAGTTAGGCGGATCCCGGCGGAGGGCCTGGACCCGTGTGGTTATGGGATCGATGCTTTTCTCTTTGCCACTAGGCATTTGGTGTTAGTCTGTACGCACACATGTATCTTCCGCTTTTGTATTGTATTTAAGGCAGTTGTATGTCGATTGTATGAGATGTTGTATCCTTGTATTTGTAATGTTGTGATATCATGTTGGAAATCCGGGGCATATGGCTATTTCATATGTCGCGGTGGGACCGATATGTGCTTCGTCCCCAGATCTGGATGGAAACATCTAGATCTGGAACAGTACCGCATATCGGGCCTTACAACTTGGTATCAGAGCCTTACCGACCGTAGGATCCCTTCTCTGGCCGAAGTCGAGTATAGACAAAAAATATTTTGTAGTTACTTAGTTAGTTATCGGAGAGTAGGAATCTTTTTGCTCCTTACCCTTGCTCTGGTCAGGACAAGTGATGTAAGAGTTTTAATTCTCGCCTTACCCCCTTCAAAACTCTAGGATCTCGAGTGTGTGGAGTATCGGAACCGTTACAATGCTTTGCTTGGGAAGTATTGTCTCGATCCGAGCTCAGGTGGGAATTCCTGTAGTACCTTTAGCTTCTCCGGTTTCAGATATCATCTGGGTCGTCCTTTGCCCTCCCTCCTTTTGCCCGGTGTTTTCACGACTTGCGTCGAAATGCACTGTCCTTTGATCCAGCTTTCATTGTCATTCTTCCTCTTGACACTGGTGGTTTCGTTTTCCGACGTTGTCGTCTCTCTGCGGAAATTTATCTCGACAGAAGTTCGACGTCGACATGGAGCAGAGTCCCTTGTTGGTGGTGTTGAAGAATCGTCGACTCTCTTTTCTCTCCCCTTCCCCTCTCCCCCGGATCTTCGTGGATCTCGGGACGAGATCCCTTGTTGGTGGTGTTGTATTGTAACAGCCCAGTTTTCACAAAAATTAAAATTTTTGTTTTCGGTGTGAATTGTTTGATTGTCTGAATTGTTTGCGGTGTTTGTATCCCCGATTTATCGATCGGAGATTATTTTTCCCCCTCTTATCTCGTATCGGACGGAGACCGACCCTTGCCACCCTGACTCTCGACCTTTGCGACACCGGGTTTCACCCGATCACCGTCGCGAAAACCGCACGAGACCAACCGCAGCCAACGGAACGAAAAACCCCGTTTAATAATTAAACGGGATATTTTTATAGCGCGCCGGAAATTGTTTTCGGAATGGTTCTCGTGCGAGGTGAACGCCGCCGGCTCTATGCGCTGATCGCGCAGTTTGAAGTTTTACCCGAATCGGAGGTACTGCGGACCCCCGGCGGTCAGAAACATGAGCACCACGCGCGCGAGAGAAAACCGGGGATGTTTTTGTAAATTGTCAGCCACCTGGGCTATATAAAGACCACCACACTCCCACCCATTTCTAGGGTTTCCCTAGTACAAATATGCAGCCACCCCCTCAGATCTGCCCCAATTTTCGCAGCTATTCCCCCCAAATCAACAAACCCTAGATCCCAAGCGTTCTCAGCCGTCCGATCGGGCGATCGGAGGGCTCCGGGCGTGCCACGTCAGCCCCTCCATCTTCCTCTCTCCTCTCCCGTGCCATGCCCGTGGGCTCACCGCCGCCTGCGCCTCCGGCCAGGGAGTCGCGCCCCACCGGCCTCTCCTCCCTCTCTCTCTCCTTCCCTCTCCTCCCCCTTTCCTCTCTTTCCCTCACCTCTCTCTCTCTCTGTGTGTGCAACAGCCGGCGCCCCCGCACCCATGGAGCCCCATGGGAGGCCGACCCGACCACGACGCCGACCCCGCCGCCTCCTCGCCGGGTCCGGCCACGCCCCCCCCCCCCTGCCGCCACCTTGGCCCCTCCCTGGACCTCGCCTCCTCCGCCGCCTGGCCACCGGCCCCGCCTCTAGTGGCGAGCACAGCCGCCGGCGTCCTCCAGGACGGGAGGTGCCCCGCAGCCAGCCGTCGGCCGGGGTGGGCTCGGTCGCCTCCAACCAGGCCCAGGCACCCAACGGGCCCAACCGGCTAGATCCGGCCTTAGGCCCAGATCCGCCAGCCAAGCCGAGCCGGCGGCCAGTTGGGCCAGCCCAATGCTAGCCCTCTTCATTTTTTCCCTCTGAACTAACCCTGCTGAAAATTTTGCTAAGTGTTGGAAAATTTGCTGCTGATCCCGTTTTTTACTGCGTTTTCCCGTTGATCCGTAGCTCCGATAAACGTGCCCCAAAATGAAAGTTGCTTAGAATTGCGTGTACTTTAATTCATCTTTTGTGAGCATTTTGATTTGAGGCCTATTGCATTGATTCTTTCTCCTATTGTTAAGCATCATGTGTACTTCATTTCCATGCTTTAACTTGTCATATTGGGGTGCTTTAGCTATATTAAATCTTGCTCCAAAGTGGTGATCCTGATGTTAATGTGCTGCTGTTGCTGAAACTGTTATTTTTTTGCAACTTCGGTCGACGAGTGTGTCGCGACCGTTTATCGGAATTGAGTGATTCCAATTTCATATTGTTAAGCATCATGTCTACTTTCATCCCATGTATTGCATTGCCATGATATGCTTGCTGGTCATATAGTTATAGAGCTCCAAAGTTGCTATGCATTGCTCTAAATTGCGCTTCGTGATGTTGGCAAATTGTGCCCGTAACTTGTTTTCCTTGTATCTTTTTAACCGTAACTCCGTTTGGAGTGTGCCTTATATGTAACTTGATTAGTTTTTCGTGTACTTTGTGTTTATGCTATTGTTTGCTGTTGTTAACCAACCTAAAATATGGTTTAGGACAGAACAGTACCAAATCATTTAATCATCGTGCGGCACTTAGTGTTATGCCATGTTTAGGTTGTGCCTCACTTAAATTGGCTAGCATAGATAGTTTACTTTGTGCTTCACCTCTTGACATGTTTGTGTGCTATGCTATGCTTGCTTGAGTTGCGATGATAACAACCTTTCTTGATCACCTGTAGCTAAGCAACTTGAACCACCGTAAACGTGCGGTATTCGTCGTGTGTGACCGATACCCCACTTAAATTGTTAGTAACCGTTCTCGACGATAGATCTGTATCGCGTTGCCGTGTCGTGTGCTGTCTTCTTGATCTTGTATTGCTCCGTAGTAATATTGGTGCACCGTTGATTGCTTTCCAGTGTTTCCTTCTTGTGTTCTTCCGCAGGTACCTCTCGGAGACGATGCGAGCTTGCGATCAACTACACCTTCGGAACCCGACTTATCAACAGGCAAGGACTATGCATTACTTATGATCCATTCTATTTCAACCAGCGGTTTGCATGCTAGTCTAGGTTAGGTTCGATGTTTGATCCTACCACATGTTTATAGCCTCTTTCAAACCGATACAGCCATGTCCCTTCCCAGCAAACCTCGTACTTCTATGTTACTTTTGCTCGTTGCTCAGCCCCTTCTTAGTATGCATGCTTAGGATGCTACGATGTTACCCTGTTACTCCTTGGTTTGGGATATCACCTTATTATATTGTTGTTGATGATATGATTATTATTAAGGTTGACTATATTCGATGAAGGATGGAAGGTCTAGGCTATCCCGCCCCGACGCTTTGTTCCATTCAAGTCACCTAGGATCCGAGTTCCGGGTATTGGTTTTAAGACTGAGCGTGCCTAACCGCATGTGGGATTTTATGGGGTCCCCTTTTCTTACCTACCTAGATTCAAGCATTTCTAGTGGTGGCCCAAGATGAATTTACCTTTTGAAACCGTGTGAGGACCCGGTTTCCCATGTGTGATTAACCGGCTATCCAAACATGCGACAGACGGTAGAGACCAGATCGAGAGAGCGGCCGGCTCTTGAGATGGGTGTCGACTCACCGGGGGCCACCCGAATTTGTTCGTTGTTAGTTACAGGGACCTGTCGTTTCGGATCTCTTGGAACTAAATCATAAAATGGTTGCCTGTGATGGGTAGCAACTGAGAGAGATGGGCGAGCGTCCGGAGCCTTGTAATGGGCAGTTGGTACACCCCTGCAGGGTTAAATCTTTTCGAGAAGCCGTGTCCACGGTTATGGACGACTTGAGACCTACTCCTTGTTCATAGACAACAACAGCTGAGATAATCTTTAGATAACTTTATCAACGTGTGTGTGTGCCATGACTGCTTCTTCTTCGTCGAGATGCGAAGAGGAGGACAAGGATAGGATAGGTGTTATGTTTGCGTAGTAGTTGATAGCAAGACTTGTTGGAGGCGATTCCTCATCGAATGCTTGGCTTCTTATCTTACTCTCTAGAATGTTAGCCACTTCATAAATGCTAGTGCGGCAGCAACCTCACCACTTACCCCTTCCTTACCGTAAACTACTAGTTGTCCTAGAATGACGAGTGATGAAGTCCTTGCTAGGTCAGATGACCACTACAGTTGGATGCTGAGTACCTCTGTACTCATGATACTACCCCAAACTCTTTTCAGGGTTCTTGATCGACAACAGGTACGGTGATCAACGTTTCACGTGGAATCTCGACGACGACTAGTTAGGCGGATCCCGACGGAGGGCCTGGACCCGTGTGGTTATGGGATCGATGCTTTTCTCTTTGCCACTAGGCATTTGGTTGTAGTCTGTACTCAGACATGTATCTTCCGCTGTTGTATTGTATTTAAGGCAGTTCTATGCCGATTGTATGAGATGTTGTACCCTTGTATTTGTAATGTTGTGATATCATGTTGGAAATCCGGGGCATATGGCTATGTCATATGTCGCGGTGGGACCGATATGTGCTTCGTCCCCGGATCTGAATGGAAACATCTAGATCTGGAACAGTACCGCATATCGGGCCTTACAGCTGGTTACAGTAGGATTCCGGTAGTTAGTCCGGTACTACCGCACCGTACTACCGCTGGTTACAAAAGGGTTCCAGTAGTAGGTATGGTAGTAGCATATGGTACTACCGTGCCACGGTACTACCGTGATCATCACGGTACTACCATACTGCCTGCGCACAGAAACAGGGTCGCGGCCCTTGTACCGCCGTTTAGACCCCCTAGCTTATATAAACAGAACCGCCTATGAGTTTTAGGGTTAGACCACGTTTAGATAAACCCTAGTTCCAGAGAATTGCTCCAAGCATTCATCTTGAATCAAATACTTCAATTTGTATCGATCTGAAGTGTTGCTACTGCAAGTCTTGTGTGATATGTTGTTCCACTCGGAATTAGTAGATTGCAAATTACCGTCTCGTGGTCGACGGCTATGTTGCGCAAGTGTGTGAAGTTGTGAATATCCCAAGGGTAGAGAGTTGTCGCTTTGGCAACAGGGATCTAGCGAGGAGAGTTCATCGGCTATATACAAGTTACCTATCATCGCCCTCATATTCACCGTACGCTTACTGAGAAGATCGGGCCTCCCCATATCACGAGGGCGACCTTGTCGGCGAGCTCGAACAGGGCGGTGATAGTCTTGATGGACCGGGTACTCATCTTCTCCAGCATGCGTGGGTTCTTGACGTTGGCATCAAAGGTGGCGATGATTGCGGCCTCATGCGCGTCGGGGATGCAATGCTACATCTGGGTGAATGTTTGGACGAACTTTCGGCGAGGTTCGCCGTACTTCTGCACTACTCAGCGTAAGTCACTAGCGGAGGTTAGACCCCTCCGGTAAACGCGCCAACAAACTTTTCACACAGTTTCGCCCTCGAGCTGATGGAGTTGGCCGGTAGATGCATCATCCACCGGCGAACATTGTCCTTAAGCTTCATGGGGAAGTAGTTGGCCTTCTCTTTGTCGCCTCCCCCCGCGATCTCCACAACAGTGTTGTACATACGGATGAACTCGCCGGGGTCTTTCTTTCAGTCATATGGAAGTGGGCCATCTATCTATAACTTCTTGGGCCATTGGACGGTGCGGAGATCTTGGGTGAAGGCTACGCACACGGTGATGTAGTCGCTTTCACTGGAAAGGATCCCCTCCTGAACAACATCGAGTTCGCCACTGGACTTGATACAACACTAAGCGCGTCCTTTCTTCTCCACATGAGTTTGGACTTTGGCGCCACCACCTTCTCCTTCTCAACTCTTGATGGAGCCCTTTGTTGTTGAACATGAACCTTCTTTGTACGACCCTGCAAAGTGGTAATGCCCGGGCCACACAACTGACGAACACGTCCATCCTTGGCTTTGTGCACATGCACGGCTATTCCAACAAAATGTCGCAGAGGTGTTCGAACAAAACAGCGGTCATCAAACCTCGTCGCCATATGCACCGAGTCACGAACAACACCACTGTCATCAGTCTGAACACCTTTGTCAACATAAACTGAAGGTGTATAACATGCTGCAATTTCCTTCCTTTCATCACGAAGAGGCGTAACTTCAACCGGATTTTCACCAACAAGTACAACTGGCTTGTCATCTATAGGCATGGCTGAATTATTTTCAGTACTGACGCTCCTAGCATCATGATCCTCAGGCTACACCTTAGCTAAACTTGGTTGTGGTTTAGCCTTGTGCAACTTCTCCTTGCGAACCACCAGCACCACATCGGACATGATATGATCATCTCCCATAGGCTTCAAAGTCCTCTGTTTGCCATCATGCATAAAAGACTATGTATTTGCTCGGCCCACATGTATAGCATTGCGATCATACTGCCATGGACGCCCAAGTAACAGTCCACACACCTCCAATGGCAACACATCGCACTCAACCTCATCAACATACTCACCAACTGTAAATGGCACACGCACCTTATGAGTAACCTTCAGCATACCGCAGCTATTCAACCACTCGAGATGCTTCGGTTCAGGAATACGCCATGTGGACAACCTCAATGCTTCCACCATCGCCTTGCTAATGCCATTGGTACAGCGACCACCATCAATCATCAACTTTCATGCTTTTCCTTTGATCATACACTGCGCCTGAAATAAATTCCATCGCTGACATATATCCACTGTCATACAAGTATCACCATGTACTCTCTTGAGTTGCGCATTCATCCCACTCAATGGTACAACATCCTCAGGGGAAACCACCTTGTCCAGCTCTATGGACTTCTCAAAAAATCTAGTATGCAGAAATTGTTTGAAATCCTCCCAAGTAGATGTTCTGCCTGTAATGCCTTTCATGGAAATCTCTTGTAACAGCCCAGATTTCAAAAAAAATAAATTTTTTTGGGTGTGAATTGTTTGATTGTCTAATTTGTTTGCGGTGTTTGCATCCCCGATTTATCGATCGGCGATTATTTCGCCCCCTCTTATCTCGTATCGGACTGAGACCGACCCTTGCCACCCTGACACTCGACCTTTGCGACACCAGGTTTCACCCGATCACCGTCGCGAAAACCGCACAAGACCAGCCGCAGCCAACGGAACGAAAAACCCCGTTTAATAACTAAACGGGATATTTTTATAGCGCGCCGAAGAGTGTTCTCGAAACGGTTCCATCGTGAGGTGAACGCCGCCGGCTCGACGCGCTGATCGCGAAGTTCGAAGTTTTACCCGAATCGGAGGTACTGCGGACCCTCGGCGATCAGAAACGTAAACACCGCGCGCGCGAGAAAAACTGGGGATGTTTCTGCAAAGTGCCAGCCACCTGGGCTATATATAGACCACCACACTCCCACCCATTTCTAGGGTTTCCCTTGCCACAAAACTGCAGCCACCCCCTCCACTTTGCCCCAAAAATACCTCAATTTTCATCCAAACCTAGCCTCCCAGATCTGAGATCCAGCCCAATGGGTTCTGGACCGTGAGATCGGCCGATCTGACGGCCAGGATTGTGCCACGTCGGCCCCCACCGCCAGCCATTCCTCTCTCTCCTCCCGTGGACGCAGCTGCTCGTGCGCTCACGGCCGCCGCCACCGCGCGCCTCCGGCCGGAGCAGCCGCGCCGCCGCGTCTCTCCTCCTCCGCGCCCTTCCCTATTCCCTCCTCCCTTCTCTCTCACATCTCCTTTTCCCTCTCTACTGCAGGAACCCCGATGAGCCACCGCGCCATGGCCATGGCGAGGCCGAGCCGGGCTCCCCGTCGGCCGCCACCTGCACCTGCCGGCGCCTCCCCTCGCCCAACCAACTCCGACCGCGGCCACCCCGTGGAGCTCCCTCGCCGGATCCGCCTCGTCACCGGCCTGCCCCGCCTCGGGCCGCCATGCGCCACCACCGACGTCCATCAGCCCCCGCCGATCCCGATCTGGTTCGGGACAGACGTGGGCCGGCCACGCCCCCTTGAGGCCCAGCCCAGCGCCCCTCGCGGTCCAGCTCGCCAGCGCCCGCCGACCTGGGCTCGGCCCAGCAAGGTGAGCGGCCCAGCCGCCCCTTCTGTTTTTTTTATTTAGGCAGATTGTATTATTATTTTGCGTTGCTCGTATCTTTTAGCCCGTAGCTCGGATCGCAACGCGTTAAATATGAAAGTTGCTCAGTTTTTCGTGTAGTTTAATAAAATGTGCTCTTTTGTCATTTTGACCTTGTTTATATGTTGTTTGACTGCTAATTACACTGCTTGCCACTGTAAACTGTAATTGCCGTAACTTTTTAACCGTTGCTCTGTTTAAAATGTTCTTTATATGTAACTTGACTAGAATTTTGTGTAGATTCTGTTTATGCTTCTGTTGCTTGCTAATAAAAAATATAAAATATTGTTTAGGGAAAAAAAGTACCAAATTCCATTTTTATCGTGGGGTCCGCAATAGTTTGCCATGTCTAGGATTTCACCCCACTTAAATTGACTAGCTTAGGTAGTTTATTTATGCTTCACCTCTTGCCATGTTTGTGTGGTATGCCATGCTCCTGTGCTTTGCCATGTTAACAATCTTTGTTGATCACCTGTAGCTAAATAACTTGAACATTTCTAAATGTGCGGTATCGTTGTGTGTGACGAGTAATCCACTTAACCTGTTAGTAACCGCTCTCGACGGTAGGTGCGATGTCTCGTGTTGCCTTCTTGTTGATGCTTGCTCGTGTTTTCCTCATAGTAATAGAGTGTTTGCTCGTTGATTGCTTTCCAGTGTTTACCATCTTGTGTGCTTCTCGGAGACGATGCGAGCTTGTGATCAACTACACCTTCAGAACCCGACTTATCAACAGGCAAGGACTATACATTACTTATGATCCATTCTATTTCAACCAGCGGTTTGCATGCTAGTATAGGATAGGTTCGATGTTTGATCCTACCACATGTTTACAGCCTCTTTCAAACCGATATAGCCATGTCCCTTCCCAGCAAACCTTGTACTACTATGTTACTATTGCTCGTTGCTCAGCCCCTGCTTAGTATGCATGCTTAGGATGCTACGATGTTACCCTGTTACTCCTTGGTTTGGGATATCACATTATTATATTGTTATTGATGATATGATTATTATAATGTTGACAATATTCGACGAAGGATGGAAGGTCTAGGCTATCCCGCCCCGACGCTTTGTTCCATTCGAGTCACCTAGGATCCGAGTTCAGGGTATTGGTTTTAAGACTGAGCGTGCCTAACCGCGTGTGGGATTTTATGGGGTCCCTTTTCTTACCTACCTAGCTTCAAACATTTCTAGTGGTGGCCCAAGCTGATTTACCATTTGAAACCGTCTGTGTGTAGGTCGCCCGCCAGTAGTTTTCCAACCAACCTAGACCAGTGAGGACATAGTTCCCTTGCTGGCCCACCTTGTTCGGCTGATGACCCGGTTTCCCATGTGTGATCAACCGGCTATCCAAACCCGAGACAGACGGTAGAGACCGATTCGAGAGCGCGGCCGGCTTTTGAGTTGGGTGTCGACTCACCAAGGGCCACCCGGATTTGTTCGTTGTTAGTTAGAGGGACCTGTCGTTTCGGATCTCTCGGAACTAATTCATAAAATGGTTGCCTATAATGGGTAGCAACTGAGAGAGATGGGTGTGCGTGCGGAGCCTTGTAATGGGAAGTTGGTACACCCCTGCAGGGTTAAATCTTTTCGAGAAGCCGTGTCCACGGTTATGGACGACTTGAGACCTACTCCTTGTTCATAGACAACAACAACAACTGAGATAATCTTAATATAACTTGATCAACGTGTGTGTGCCTTGACTGCTTCTTCTTCGTCGCGACACGAAGAGGAGGACAAGGATAGGATAGGTGTTATTCTTGCGTAAGTAGTTAATAGCAAGACTTGTTGGAGGCTATTCCTCATCGAATGCTTGGCTTCTTATCTTACTCTCTAGATCGTTAGCCACTTCATAAATGCTAGTTCGGCAGCAACGTCACCACTTACCCCATCCTTACCGTAAACTACTAGTTGTCCTAGAATGACGAATGATGAAGTCCTTGCTGGGTCAGTTGACCACTACAGTTGGATGCTGAGTACTTCTGTACTCATGATACTACCCCCAAACTCTTTTCAGGGTTCTTAATCGACAACAGGTATGGTGTTCGACGTTTCACGTGGAGACTCGACGACGACTAGTTAGGCGGATCCCGGCGGAGGGCCTGGACCCGTGTGGTTATGGGATCAATGTTTTTCTCTTTGCCACTAGGCATTTGCTTGTAGTCTGTACCCAGACATGTATCTTACGTTGTTGTATTGTATTTGAGGCAGATGTATGCCGATTGTATGAGATTTTGTATCCTTGTATCTGTAATGTTGTGATATCATGTTGGAAATCCGGGGCATATGGCATTGTCATATGTCGCGGTGGGACCGATATGTGCTTCGTCCCCGGATCTGGATGGAAACATCTATATCTGGAACAGTACCGCATATCGGGCCTTACAGCTCTACTTGCCACCAACTAGCCAGTATTTCATCCACACGTCGACAAGCAAGAACAAACTCAGTATGACCACCAAACGTGGGAGAGAGTGTACGACATCTTGCGAAACCATGATCCATATTGGATTCCCAAGACTGAAAATCTGTGTATGTGGCAGAACTCGCCAACCGCCAGTTTATGTTTGTGGACTTCAACCCGAAACCAACCGCAATGCCGGTATAATCAAGATATATATCGTCAGACTTCTCAGTCACACGAACCTTCCTAGATGAATCCATCTCTCAATAAGGGATACGAATCTGCAGCGAGATCTCCTGCCTTCCTGTAAAAACTGCACAACACCATCAGTATTGTTTGCTCGTTTTCGGCTTGCCCGCTGTGAATCGGGGACGGTGGGTATACAATCTGGAAAGCACACAAGATATCTTTCCAAATTTTGCTTACACGCCTTATTTGGAGCACCGACGCGGATTCTGCACCTATATCAATTTCAGGACTCTTGACAGCCAAGTCCAATTACGGATTTTTTTTTCAACCTCTAGCAATCTCCTCGCAAATCAATGTAGCGGAAACAAATCTGCACAAACACAGCTGCAATCTGCAGCCTCTATGCACAACCTCCTCCAAGCAAATCAATTTGCACGGGAAATCCTCCAAGCAAACTCCTCCCAACAAAACCAATATCGTCGTGTTCAACCCGAAAATCTGATACCACATGATAAAGGGAGTAGACACACCTGATGATACGATCACCGAGGGAATCCTCTTGAGTTTGTCCCGATCTTTCACAGCGAGCAACCTGGATAGAAATCCTTCCAATCAGGGGATGAACGCAACCTGAAGAAGAGGAACGAATCCAGCAAGCAACGTGATGGAGATCACCACGCCTCAAACCAAAGCACGATAATCCTTGATGAACACAAGAACCTCCACGGCAATCTTTATTGGATAAACGGCATCGCCAACCCCGAGGGAAGCTTCACCAAGAGATGCAAATCTTAACCCTAAAATTCATGTCTAAACTTAAGCTGACCCTAAAACTCGTAGGGAGTGTTCTATTTATAAGCTAGGGTGTAAGATTAGGGATACATGGGCCGCAGCCCTAACTCTGCGCGCAGGCAGTCCTGCAAGTCGGACATCCGGCCCATAAGTCAGACGGTCCAGGATGAGGTCGGACGGTCCGGCTTGGGGTCGGACGGTCCGACTGCCGTCAGGTCTTCGGGTCTTTGGGGTGTAATTATCCGGACGTCCGACGTCATGTCCGGACGGTCCGAGGTCAGGTCGAATGATCTGGGAGCTGGTCCGGACGTCCGTCTCCTCGAGCTGTTCATCTTCTATCGCCTCCGCTCCTCGTGTAGCTTGCCCTTGTCCCATGGCTTCATGTTGGATGTCTCCTCCGTCGTGCCCATATCACATACTTTGAGCGCACCCAGCATATGTGAGTTGGTGCACCTTCACCATGAGGGCGTGAGTACACCCCCCATTATTCCACCAACACACAAGCGACCAAACATTCCACATCCAAGTGAGAGCCACAACTCCCATGAGAGTGATAGTTGTGTTTCCACTACATGTGAGTTTGACTCCACTTTAGTTGAGGGAGTGAGTGCCCCACCACACATTTTGAGAGAGATAGTTGATAGGTCACGTGAGACTATACTCACTACTAACAACTTAACCTCTACTCCTATTGTGTCTTCTTCATTGATGCAAGGTTCTACCAAGGACGGCGCAACTTCGATCAACAAGCCCATGCCTTACATGAAGAAGACGATAGCCATGGTGGTCCATCAAAATTCACCTCTTGACCACAAGATGGTAAGCACCCACTCATATCCACCCTTGGAGCAACCCCGTGATGGTAATGTTATAGGTGATTTATGAGGACATCCCTACTAATGTTACACCCACATCCTCACCAACTACACATATTGGACCAGTTACTAGAGCACGCGCACGTCAACTAAATTATCAGGTACTTTCGTTTCTTGCGAATCCTTCTAATGTTCATGAACATATAATGTTGCCTAAATTAGATACTTTTGTTTTGCTTATGAATGAAGAACCTAGCATGGACAAGAAGGATGGTCATTGGAGCGGGATCAAGCATGGAGAAGAAGGTGCGCGCGGGGGAAAGGACAACGGAGCTTCCAGTGGTGATTTTCGCACTTTGAAGCCACCATAATGCGTGCATGAAGGCTTGGACGAAATACACGAGATGCCACTTCATTATTTTCGTCCAAGGGCAATTATAGGTGCTGCGTCACCTTAATATTGGGCTGGGACCATGTAATTTCGAAATACCACCGTATACGTTGTTTTTAGAGTCCGTATGTGTTGGGAAACCGAGTTAGGGTTGTTTTCGGACCCCACCTCCAAGGGGTCACAAAAATCCCCTCTGTTCCCCCATATATACAGCCCTTAGGGCGTCGTTTAGACTTGGGTTTTGATTAGATTTAAGTTAGCCATAGCAGCAACTTCGAGCTCTTCGTTTGTGTCGTCCGACCAGGCCAAGACCGTATTGGAACCCCAACTTTCGTCAATCATTCATCTTATATTCGAAATATCCAGATTGCAATTCTTAGTTCTTGCATATTCTTGTCGATTGCTTGCAGGAATTAGACCTTCGTGGTCAGTTTGATCGTCCATCGGCGGGATAAATAACCTCTCGAAGTTGGTTTAGCGATCGCTAAGGCGCAACGTCTTCGCACTTTCATAGTCAGGTTGTGAAAGTCGTCTCCACAAGAATCGATCTCAACCATCTCGTAGAAACATCAGGACACCTTCGCCTCTATCAAGTGGTATCAGATTTCCAGGTTGATCGGTGAGATTTACTAGTTTTTCGTAGTCTAGATTAGTTCTGTTCTTCATATCTACGATCCACGAAAAAGGCAAAAAAATTTAGGGTTAGATCATCACGTCCCACAACAGTCCTAGCCTTTGTCCAGTTTTCTTTTTAGTACTTGCTTTGTTGAATTTGCGGTTGCATCGTTGTGTCAAGTTGCTGATCTTAGAGTCTAGTTCCCTTAGATTTTCGAGTTCTAATCATAGTTTTTCACGCCGTCGCCGCATAGTTCCATCCGTCCGCTGCCACCAATCCGAGTCCAGATACACCGCCACGTTCCGCCAATCCGAGTCCATATACACCACCACGACCTACCAATCCGAGTTGAGTTCCATCACCCGTTCGGTTTGTGATCTCTCCGTAGCCAGATTAGTATTGAGTTGATTAGAGTCGGATTTCACCAATCTTTTGTCGTACGTAGAAGGGGGTGATTTCCAAAAAAAAAAATTCAGAAAAAAATCCGTCCCTATCCTTTTTTCTAGGCTTGAGAAGTATTTTGAGACACTCCCCATTATAGTGATTTTCGTTGAAAAGAGCGCAAAAAAAAGCGCCACCAAAAAAATATAGAGAAAAATTCAGAGTGTGCTTCTCAGTTGTTTACGTGCCGCGCCATGCTTTTTTGGTGTTTTAGGCTTGCATCTCTAGTACGGTATAGCCTAGGATCAGCACAGTACCGATGTTGAGTGTTTATTCAGCTTTGCATCTCTATCTTGATTACTGTTGCGCTTTTGCTACCATACTTGCCAGCCTTCCTACAGCTCCACATATATTCTACATCGTGCATTTCGACACCTCCTGGCCATCGCTCTACCACATCTTTGAGAGTTTTGACCCGTTGGTTGTACATCACCACATGCTGCTAGGTAAGAATCGGTAAGAACAAAAGAAAAGCTTGACGAATTTTTGTTTCCACCACACCATATCCCATTCGTAGAACTAGGATCATATTTCTCTGCGTTTTCTATTTCTGCTAACCATGCCAGGATCAAATGATGAAGTGGCGCTGGACGCGCTCGATTGGGAGAACATGACAAATAAGGAGCTACATGATAAATTTGCACAAATGATGTCTGAACAGGTGCATGACATCGAGAACAGATTTATAGAGGCGATTGATGGCGTGGAGAAGATGATCGACACCAAGCTCGATGCCAAGTTTACTGAGTTGATCGCACGCCTGCCTCCATAGCCTACTGCCGCTCCGGCACATCCACCGTTTCAACGACGTGCACGACGTATTCTGTTTCCGGCCGGACAAGCTGCTGGTATTGCTGCTCCTGCCACTGCAGTTGCAGTTGCTGCTGCTGCTTCTGACATCGGCCAGTACGACGACTACGAGGGTGATTACGAGGAGAAGGTGGAACAGGAAGTGCCCTATGAACAGCCAGCTGGACGTCCACGTCCCAACATTCGACACGGTCGATACCAACCACCCCCTCAGGTACGCGATGATGAACATGTGCCTAAACTGAAATAGTATCTTAAGTCGTTTGAGGGTAGATATATTCTTGATGCTTATCTTAATAGGGAGTTAGAAACTGAGAAACGCTTTACATGTTTACAATATCCTGAGAATAGACGTGTTACTGCTGCTGTTTGTGAATTCACGGGGTTTGCATCTATTTGGTGGTCTGAACATTGTAGATTGCATGCTCATAATATTCCAACTAATTGGGTTGCTTTAAAAGATGCTATGCATACTCGTTGGGTTCCTCCTTATTATCAACGTGAATTGCTACAAAATTTACAGCGTTTGAGATAGGGAAAAAATTCTGTAGAGGAATACTATAAGGAATTACAAACTGGATTAATTAGATGTGGCCTAGTAGAGGATAATGAAGCTATGCTTGCACGTTTTATGGGAGGCTTAAACAAGCAGATACAGACTATTTTAGAATACAAGGACTATACTACTATCACTCGTTTGTTTCATCTTGCTTGTAAAGCTGAACGTGAAGTGCAAGATCGACATGCCGCTATGAGACCTAATTTTTCTGCAGGACGAAATACATCATGGACATCGCGTGGGCCTTCTACACGTCCTGCTGCACCACCACCTACTTCAGCCACTAATTCTTACAGGGAGCCACCAAAACAACCACCACCACCATTCAAGGGTACACAGAGAGGTCCAACGGCGAGTGCTTCATCATCCATGGCATCCACAGGGCAAACACGACATCGTGATATTATATGTCGCAGGTGCCAAGACGGCGGTCACTTCGCCAAAGACTGCCCCTCCAAGCGTGTGATGACTGTTACGGCGGATGGTGGTTATGAGTCAGCGAGTGACTACGATGAGGAGACTTTAGTCATCATTGCTAATGAGGAACAGGGTGCCCATGATGATGCTCATGATATAGAGTATATGGCTCATGATGATGCAGATAAATATGCTAGTTTGGTTGCTCAACGTGTGTTACGTGTGCAGGTAACGAAGGTCGAGCAAAACCAGAGGCATAATTTGTTCCATGCAAAGGGTGTGGTGACAGAACGTCCGGTTCGCATCATTATTGATGGAGGGAGTTGCAACAACTTGGCTACCATGGAATTGGTGGAGAAGCTATCTCTCACCACAAGACCACACCCTCATCTGTACTATATTCAGTGGTTTAATAATAGTTGTAAGATTAAGGTAACGCGTTCCGTTCGTGTGCACTTTAGCATTGCTTCATATGCTGATTATGTTGATTGTGATGTGGTACCCTTGCAAGCATGCTCTCTTTTACTTGGTAGACCATGGCAATTTGATAGGAATGTTGTACACCATGATAGGACAAATCAGTTTACTCTGGTTCATCAGGATAAAAATATTGCTTTACTTCCTATGTCTCCTGAACAAATTGTGAAAGATGATCTTGCTAGAGCTAGTAAAGCTAAAAAGGAGAAAAATAAGAGTGAAAATGAGATAGCAGCTAAAGAATTTGAGCAACAACATAAGACTAGTAGCAAATCTTCTTCTGCTGTTTCTAATGAAATTAAATTGACTAGTCCAACTTTTCTTGCTACTAAGGTTGATATTTCGGATTTGGATGTGAGTCAATATGTGTTCTATGCTTTCGTGTGCAAAGAAGCTTTGTTTTCATTTGAGGAATATCCTCCTTATTTGCCCCCTGTTTTCACTGACCTTTTGCAGGAGTTTATAGACGTCTTTCCCGAAGACGTACCACCGGGATTACCACCTATTCGAGGGATTGAGCATTAGATTGACTTAATTCCCGATGCTTCGCTGCCCAACCATGCGCCATACTGTACCAATCCTGAGGAGACGAAGGAGATTCAGCGTCAAGTACAAGAGCTACTCGACAAAGGTTATATACGCGAATCCCTTAGTCCTTGTGTTGTTCCTATTATATTAGTGCCAAAAAAGGATGGAACATGGCGTATGTGTGTTGATTGTAGAGCCATTAATAATATTACTATTCGTTATCGTCATCCTATTCCTAGGTTAGATGATATGCTTGATGAATTAAGTGGCTCTAACATGTTTTCCAAAGTTGCTTTGCGTAGTGGATACCATCAAATTCGCATGAAATTAGGAGATGAATGGAAAAGGGCATTTAAAACTAAGTTTGGACTATATGAGTGGTTAGTCATGCCTTTTGGGTTAACTAATGCACCTAGCACTTTGATGAGATTAATGAACGAGGTTTTACGTGCTTTCATTAGACGATTTGTGGTAGTCTATTTTGATGATATACTGATTTATAGAAAAAATTTGGAGGAACATTTAGATCATTTACGTGCTGTTTTTATTGCTCTACGTAATGCACTTTTGTTTGGTAACCTTGGGAAGTGCACCTTTTGCACCGACCGAGTATCGTTTCTTGGCTATGTAGTTACTCCGCGGGGAATTGAAGTTGATAAAGCCAAGATCGAGGCGATTGAGAGTTGGCCACAGCCCAAAACGGTCACACAAGTGAGGAGTTTTCTTGGCCTCGCTGGATTCTATAGGCGTTTTGTGAGAGATTTCAGCACCATTGATGCACCTCTCAATGAGCTTACACGCAAGGATGTGCCTTTTACTTGGGGTACCGCACAGGAAAGCTTCACGGTATTAAAAAATAAGTTAACACATGCTCCTTTGCTCCAACTTCCTGATTTTAATATGATGAGGACATCCCTACTAATGTTACACCCACATCCTCACCAACTACACACATTGGACCAGTTATGAGAGCACGCGCACGTCAACTAAATTATCAGGTACTTTCGTTTCTTGCGAATCCTTCTAATGTTCATGAACATATGATGCTGCCTAAATTAGATACTTTCTTTTTGCTTATGAATGAAGGACCTAGCATGGACAAGAAGGATGGTCAATGGAGCGGGATCAAGCATGGAGAAGAAGGTGCGCGCGCGGGAAAGGACAATGGAGCTTCCAGTGGTGATTTTCGCACTTTGAAGCCACCATATGGCGTGCATAACGCTTGGATGAAATACACGAGATGCCACTTAATTATTTTCGTCCAAGGGCAATTATAGGTGCTACGTCACCTTAATATCGGGTTGGGCCCATGTAATTTCGAAATACCACCTTATAGGCTATTTTTAGAGTCCGTATGTGTGGGGAAATCGAGTTAGGGTTGTTTTCGGACGCCACCTCCAAGGGGTCACGAAAATCCCCTCTGTTCCCCCATATATACAACCCTTAGGGCGTCGTTTAGACTTGGGTTTTGATTAGATTTAAGTTAGCCATAGCAGAAACTTCGAGCTCTTCGTTTGTGTCGTCCGACCAGGCCAAGACCTCATTGGAACCCCAACTTTCGTCAATCATTCATCTTATATTCGCAATATCTAGATTGCAATTCTTAGTTCTTGCTTGTTCTTGTCGATTGCTTGCATGAATTAGACCTTCGTGGTCAGGTTGATCGTGCATCCGCGGGATCAATAACCTCTCGGAGTTGGTTTAGCGATCGCTAAGGCGCAACGTCTTCGCACGTTCGTAGTCGAGTCGTGAAAGTCGTATCCACCAGAATCGATCTCCACCATCTCGTCGAAACATCGGGACACCTTCGCCTCTATCAGTGATGGTGTATCTTGCGTCCCACTAGTGGACACTCATGGTTTCCCTCGCTTGCATAATGTGCCTTGCCATAATGTCGATATCTTCATGCCTCCTATATGTCTTGACATGCTGTATGCACAAACTTGTGAAAACTTCATAGGCCACCTTATGTTCAAGCATCCTAAACCTTTGTCTTTTGCTATGAATATGATTAATGAATTCAAATCTTTAAAATCTAATCATAGAATTTATGCCAATCCCATCAAATGCACCCCAATAACCACACTTGGCATAGATGACAAAGCCTTGGCGCTTGGCATATGCTTTACTTATGATGCATTAGAATTGCACACTTCACATGCGCCGAATGCCTATTCTTCTTTGCCATGCCATGAACTTGCTTCGTTGGACATGCACCATTCTCATCATATTTCTCCTTACTTCGTTCACAAGATGACTCATAACATTTTTATTGAGGTAGCCCCCAAAGCTCCCTCAATATTAATAGGAGATCATGATATGTCTTATACTTTGCATGACCCCAACCCGAGTGTGCACAATATGCTTCCCTCATATAGTTATTCTCTGTCTAAAAACCATGGTGCATACTCTTATGAATAATATATTTTAATGATGCACATACCAATTATATTTTCATGACGGATGACATGTTCTTATATCATGCATCTAATTTCTTTAAGCATGCCATTGATTATACTAACCCACCCATGACCATACACATCATGATGGATGATGTGTATGCTTACCGCGCACACAACTTGTTTCTCTTATCTTGTTGCGTAGGTACCAAGGTCCTCCCTTCAACTTCGGCAACACAAGAGTTGAAGACACGATCTCTTGAAGCTAAGGACGAGGAGCCCCATCTTCATCCGCCATCCCCACTTCGACCATGGCACACGAAGCTTTGGTTTGCCTTCTTCACACTCCACCCATTACTATGGGATATGATTACTCTCTATCTTGTGTGTTCCTTTTCATGTTCACTTCACATGCTAGACTACTTTCTATTTCTATTCCCTGCGTTCGTGACATGTTATACTTCGAAAGGCCATATGCTATTCACCATCGCAATAATTTTCTTATCCATGAGAATAGGAATTTCCTTTGCAAATTTTTTGTGGTCTATCTTGATGACATGTTCATACCACATACACTCATCACTCTTCCTTACAAGCACATCCTACGCATTCTTGAATTGTTCCAAAGTGGACCATCCATTCCTCATCTTGGGACATTTTCATATGGCATATGCATTTTTAACATTGTCACACCTCTTCACCATTCTCATAAGCTTGCATATAACATACAATCCCATTATGATGTGATTCTCCATAACGGTAACAACTTTACGTCTTGGTCCACAAAATCATTGCATGATTTCACTACTCATGATTTTCATGCTTCTACCATGTTCACAATATATTTCTTGAATCACTCTTCATCCATCACTTTTGAGCCTTGGTATTCTCATGCTTTTACACACAACAATCAAGCTCATTATGATGTGTTTCTCCATACCGGTAGCATCCTCCAAACTTGTCCCCATGAACATTTCATGTCTCCCATACTCATTATTTCGATGCATCTACTTTGTGCGCCATACATGTCTTGGATCACGAATCTCTCAAAGATCTTTATGACCATACTTCTTACATGTTATGCTTTGCTTGTGCCAAAGCTTGTTTCCATGTGAAGCATGCTTGTTTGCCTTCCTTGCACCATATTCCTAGTGCCTTGAGTATAAACATCGATGCATACTCTTATCAATGCACTTCTAGGACTAATGATAATATGCAAGTGAAGAGGCACATCATCTTCGATTATGTGTTCATCTACCATGCACACACTTTCTTCGTTATGTCTCGTACATGTGTAGGAAACTTCGCCCGCGTGTCAACTACTAATCATCATGAGTTGATAATTTGATCTCTTGAGAGCGAGCTATGGATAGTGTCCATTGACACGTTTCTCCGGCACATATGCTTCGGCCATGACATTATGAAGGACGCACAAGGACAAGCTTTCAAGGTGACATCCTTCTCGTTTACATGTGTTGCTTCCACTACGTTACACTTTGGTCATCTTGGATCTTTCATTTGCTCACATGCTAGAGTCTATCTTGCTCCCCTTGATTGCCATGTTTCCATGTTTCATATAGTTTCCTTGTGTGTTGCATAACTTGTGCCTTCCAAACCACCTTCATATGTTTCATTTCAACTATAGCCTTGCTACTCACCTGCCATGCACCCATAATTTCTATATGTCTCACTTTGTGGCCTCACACATTTTGCCCAATTTATTTTTCCATTGTGTTGAGTGTAGAATTGATCATGAGTGGATTCTCTTGATCTTGGGATTGCCTATTCCGTACAACACCATCATGCACATGCTCCCTCATAGTTTGGTTATGCTTGTTGCCCATATGCCTATTGCCTTTGAATGTGCTCATTTCATACGTGTTGCCATGGTACACTTACTTCACACCACACATGATATGCATGATGACTCCACTTGTTCGGTGAATCACCACTTGAAGGTTTGGTTTTGCACTAACGCTAACCGCTTTCTTTTTTCCAAGTGTTTGTTGTGCTTCATGGTTTTGAAGGAATCACAAGGTGACGCAACTTTGGCACAAGGCCATCTGGTGCATCTTGATGGCAAGTACTTGGTGAGCGTCACATTCCATACGCCCACGAAATCTCTTTCCCATGGTGATGAAGATCTTGATCCGAGGACGGATCTTCCCCAAGGGGGGGGATGATGCGGAGCATCCAACGGACATCACCATGGACATGGGCCTCCCACCAAAGGACACACGCATCGAGCACTCAAAGGTGAACTCTATCCTTTACGCGTGGCCTTTCGATCCTCTCACGGATTGTATACTACTTGACCCTCCTATGTTTCGCACTTATAGGTTGGAGCCACATGACGAACGTGCAATGAAGGTGGTCGGACATAAGAGAACGGCTGCACTATCCATGAGAGAATCTTGGAAGAGAAGACATACGAAAGGAGGAGATGAAGAAGAAGGCAGGCAGGACCTCCTGGAGTTCCTTACCACCTCGGGTGCCCGGTCTCCCCGATCCCGGGTGCCCGGTCCCCCATGGAGCAAGACGGCGGGTCTCCTGACCACCCCGGGTGCCCGGCCTCCCGAAACCCGGGTGCCCGGTCCCCTACCCTCGGCTGGAGCCAGAAGCCCTCTGACCACCCCGGGTGCCCGTTCCTCGGCGACCATATCTGGGAAAGGGCCCTTGTATCCCCTCTTCCCACCCCTTACTATATATAGTTGTCTTCTACCTCAGTTTTAGGGTTAGCTAAGAATTTATCCAAAGACTTGAGAGCTTAGCTCCTACTTCCCCCATGGGGATTATATCTCTCTCTTGAGATCCTCTCAAGCCTACCTCCTACCTCTTCTCCCCACTGATAGAAGGAGAAGAACCCAATCCTAGTGATACAAGGAGAGGGACAACTATCAAGCTTACCTCTTCTGGTGTATGGATCTTGAGATGTATGGCAGTTGTGTGTGGATTTGAGTGTTCTAAGTGTTTGGATCTTGTTCCCCTTTTCCTCTTGTGTTGATTGTGTTTGTAATTCCCCTTGTGACTTGTTGTTGTTGTGAATCCTCACCTCCAAATTGTGAAGATTGGGACAATCCCTAGGCTTGCCCTATATCATTGCTGATGCGGAGCATCCAACGGACATCGCCATGGACGTGGGCCTCCCACCAAAGGACACACGCATCGAGCACTGAAAGGTGAACTCTATCCTTTACGTGTGTCATTTCTGTCCTCTCACGGATGGTATACTACTTGACCCTCCTATGTTGAACACCTATAGGTTGGAACCACATGACGAACGTGCAATGGAGGAGGTCGGACATAAGAGAACGACTACACTATCCATGAGAGAAGCTTGGAAGAGAAGACGGAAGAAAGGAGGAGATGAAGAAGAAGGCAAGAAGGACCTCCTGGAGTTCCTAACCAACCCGGGTGCCCGGTCTCCCCGATACCGGGTGCCCGGTCCCCCATGGAGGAAGACGGCGGTTCTCCTGACCACCCCGGGTGCCCGGCCTCCTGACAGGGTGCCCGGTCTCCCTCCCTCTGCTGGAGCCAGAAGCCCTCTGACCAGCCCGGGTGCCCGGTCCCCCGGGTTCCCGGAGTAAGTACCCCGGTTTCTCGGTCCTCGGCGACCAGATCTGGGCAAGGGCCCTTGTATACCCTCTTCCCACCCCTAGACTATATATAGTTGTCTTCTACCTCAGTTTTAGGGTTAGGTAAGAATTTATCCAACGACTTGAGAGCTTAGCTCCTACTTCCCCCATGGGGATTAGATATCTCTCTTGAGATCCTCTCAAGCCTACCTCCTACCTCTTCTCCCCACTCATAGAAGGAGAAGAACCCAATCCTAGTGATAGAAAGAGAGGGATCAATCTAGCTACCACTTGTGTGGATGTATGGATCTTGTTATGTGTGCATTTGGTGTGTGGATTTGAGTTCCCTTTGTTTGGATCTTGTTCCCCTTCCTCTCTTTTGTGTTCTTTTTGAGTTGCATCTACCAACCCGCAGTCGCAACACGGGAAAGAGTCGCGCTTGGGCCCTGTCCCTCAAAAAGGGATTTTCATCTTGTACGGCCGGATCATCCAAACACGATAACTCCAACTGAACAGTCGCCTCCTCCTCGCGTGATCGACCAGCCCACACTTTACCAGAAAACAGGAATCACCAAGATGCATGAGAAAGTAGCACTCACGCAATCAAGTAGCACCAACAGAAAGACTCAGCCTTCAGCTGATCAGACAACTTCCCCATCCAAGAATAGAGCCATCCAAGACAGCCTCAACTCGCTCACATTTTGAGCGATGGACCGCAACAACACCTTTGAGGCGACTAATATCGTTCTCCGCGTCCTTAAGCCTCAAACAGACAGACTCGTAAGCCCTCTTGCGACCGTCTTCCTTCAGCAATTTCCAAGCCCGAGAAACGCCCGGGATGGCCTACCGCAAAAGGATAAAAGAAGTCAAGCCAAAGGAAAAGACAGTACAATAAAAGAAGACAAGAAAATTTATTAATCAGTTCAAGATTCAGCATCCCTGGCTACAAAAGAAACTCATTACAAGGAAAATTTTCTCCGAGCATACAGATAAATAAAGTTTCCTACTCCGCGCCTTGAGGCTTGCAGACATCAGCCTCCACAACAAGTTGCAGTTGACGAGCAAGACGTGTGGCTCGCGCACTTTGCTCAGTCGTATAACCAGGCAGGAAATCCACCGTTGCATCCTCAATGGGAACCCCATGCCCCAGAAGAACAACGAAGGATGCCGCGAGCCCACTCACCACTATCTCGCATACCAAAACCTCTAGCTTATATCCGTTTGGCCCGAACGCAGCAACCTGAAGGTCAAGGCCATTGGGACGGTTCTCCTCATCTGGATACATGTGTTCATGAAGAAGCTTCAGAAGAGTCGAGGCATGACTGCAGACGTCCTTCACGGCACCAGTGGAACTCGACACGGCATCCACAGCACCACGAAGAACACCTGAGTTGTCAGAAGCAGCCGAGGCTACCTCAAAACTTACGGCGCCTACGCCACAGGGATACAACAATGATCAAACAACCACAACCAAAGGTGAAGCATTAGAGCAATCTCCTCACCTGCCAAAGCACTCGCCAGGTCGCGTAGCCGATTGCCCTCTACCTTCTCCAATTGTTGGAATTCCTCCTCCACTCGCAGGAGGCATTCGAGCTCATCACGTTGCGCCTTCAAATCCCTCTCCTTCGACTACAAAACACCTTGAATCGAGCCAAGCTTCTTCTCCGCAGCAGCAGCCCTCTTTTCAGCATCGTTCTTACAACCTACGGTCAAAGGATCACTCAAGCATCAAGCAAGAAAGGATAACAGAATAAAAAAGGCAGGAAAACAACTCACGACGCATGGTGGTCAGGCTATTCTGGGCCGCATCATGAGCACCCCGGGCACATCAGGATCAGTCAGCACTTGCTCACACATACGAAACAACGGCTGAAAAAGAAAGGAGCAAAGAAATCAGAACCAAGCAAAGGACAATCAAGTTTCAGACTGCGACCAACCACAAGCGATTGCTCGCAGTTCGAGGGCTATTCCCACCGGGAGCACTGCCGCACCCCAAATCTCAAGCAGAAGCGCACCAAAACAGAAAATCAAGCTTAAGACTGCGACCAACCAAAAGTGGTTACTCGCAGCTTCGGCGGCTACTCCCATCGGCAGCGCTGGCGCGCCCCCAATGCAAGTCAGATGAAAGGAAATTACGCACCTGCTCAACCATGCGATCAAAGAATTTTGCCTTCTCTTCAATGGGGAGGTCCTTCTTCTCCAAGAAGTACCCCTCGGGAAACACGGGTTTCATCTCCGGAGGTGATTCTATCTCAGTAGCAGCCACAGACCCGCCAGATGGAGTAGTCGCAGGTTTTGTACCCGGACCAGAAGTGCAGGAGTCGCAGAAGGTGCCGATCGATCAGCCGCGGTGCCACTGTTAGTCGACTGAAGGTCAACAGCATCAGTACCCGTGGAAGACGTGGCCCGAACAGGAGCACTACTGCAACACGCTCATCATCAGAATCGGAAGAAAACATAGCGGTGTAAAAACCAAGAATAAGTACGTACCCAACAGGTGCGACGCCCACGCGAATCAACACCCCCGGCTTGCGCTTTTTCTGTGCAACTGGAGGAGGGCAGCACGCAGCAACGAGCGCAACTGACGGCTGTCCATCACCATCGCCCTCCCTAGCCCGTCCACTAGCAGTCGAAGAGCGGTTGCGTTTGAAGCGAAGTGGCTCTGAATCTTCATCACCTTTAGGAGCCACTGGATGACCACAACCACTCGCACCCGTGGACTCACGAGTACCAGCATGCGAGGCACCACCCACGGGTGCAGGATCCACCACAACCACATCAGGCTCGTCCAATATCTCGGCATCCTCGGGTTGTTCAGCAAGGGAACATGGTTCTACGAGCAAAAAACAGTATCAGTAAACACAAGATAGGAAATACATGATCGGACCTGACAAAGACTCGAGCACATACCTCAGGAAATGGGAAATCTTCAGCATATGGAAGCACGGAACTCTCAACACCAGTACTTGTGCACTTAGTGACTTGCTGGATCCGAAACAGAAGATCGCTACCCGAGATATCATCAGGAGAGCACCTAGTCGGGTCTCGAGCCCAGAGTACCGCCACATAGGATGCACCCGATGCTGAAGCGGCTGGATGCGCCTCCTCATAAACACGACAATCATCTGGGCACCAGTTATCCTCTTCTCCAGTTCAGCGAGTTTTGCATTAGATGCACAACAACAGCCACGTCTTCAGCAGACAAAGCATGCCCCCAAGACGTACGCTTGACCACCCGCGCAACCGGGTCAAAAGGGGGAAGACCAAATTGCTGGCCGTCAACACGCCTATCCTTCAAGTAAAACCAACTCTTCCGCCCGGTATACACGGAATCCTGTTTCTCCAAATCGAAATAGGCTCTCTTCTCCTTAATGGAGAGGCCGACGCCCCCAATGGCATACTCAGATTTCGTCCACTTCACATTGAAGAGGCGCTTCCAAAGCCCTCAATGGGGATAGATCCCCAGGAAACTCTCACAGAGTGTGATAAAGCACGCAAGATGAAGTATCCCGTTCGAACACAAATCATGCAATTGAAGCTGATACGCAAAAAGTAATCCCCGGACAAATGGATAACGGGGAGACAAAACCCGCGAGGAAAAAAGCTCTGGAAGCATACCCGCTCATCTTCGTGCGGCGCAGGAACTTCTTCATCCCTAGAAATCCGCGCGGCACCCTCCAAGACATGGCCATCTTCCACCGGAGCATCCAGATCTGTAGCCTCAAAGGATGAGCGCTCCCACCTCCTAGTCATCCTCGCTGCTTCCTGCGCTGCACTCCGAGGACGTTTGGACATCCCGCCACACAGCCGCACGGAGGAACAAAGCGGAAGGCAAGAAGAAACAAAGGAAGAAGAAACAGCAGAAAGGGAGCGTTGGGTAAAAACCTAAATCTACCCAGCCCTTCGGTATTTATCCCATGGCCTGGGCCATCCACCCACCGTCGATCTAGGAACCCAACCAACGTGGCACGATCTCAAGATAACCATGCTACATGGAAAACCCAACCGGCGTAGTAACCATACCGCCCACTCCGCGCGAAAAACGAGGACCATCATCACGTCGAGCGATATTACCGCGGAGCATCACGTCTACGCGTGGCTGCCCAACTTGTCAGATAGCCCCTGTAACGTCACATCCCAAGCAAGGCGTACCGAGTACGCTTCATTCTCTACTCGTCAAAGGTTAACTTCTACAAAACTTTTGACCACATTTCAAAAAAAATTACTCCCATCGGGAGCACCCTGTCCCTGAAAAAATAGAGCAAAGACCAAAATTCGAGGACGCGAGTGGCTACTCCCCTCCATCAAGAACAAATGCATCTATTTATTTCAGGTGCTCCCTCACCCAGCAGCCTACAACACACACGAGTGATCACTCGGACCAGCAAACACCTTTGCATCTATAGAGTTCGGGTCCTCCCTCACCCAGAAGACGTTTAAGTGCTCAAGTGATCACTGGCACTAAAAGGAAAGACTTGGTCAAAACACCCAAGAGAACAATCTTCCCGAGCACTTGAGTGTCGTACGGGTGCATACATGATCAACTCACTCGATGACCATCCGAGTGGGTGCCGCCCTTCTTAACCCCTCGCTTGAGTTCATAAATTCTCCGCGAGATGACCACCATTCGTCCACTTGATTTGTTTTCCAAGTGGGTGCACATCTAATTAGGCTCCGCGCCTCTATAAAAAATGATGCCTGGGCGGCGACACACTGCACCCCAGATGTCGCGCAAGCTTAGCGCGTAGGTAAGACCCCGTTGCATAGTCGGCCGGGCCGGGACTTTCCACAGCTGCGACTTCACTCCCAATGTTTTCCATGCGCGGCGCATGAAGAAATTGATCCAATGATGTACGCGTCAAGGCTATTGTCTGAAACCGGCGGCACTGATCCTATAATACATTCAGCGGCATGATCTTGCTAGGCACCGGTTGTTTCCAAGTTTGTGTCAAGGGACACGGCTTGATTAGGTCCATTGAGGTGTTTGTTACCAATTCACCAAGGCTCGGCCACTGGACTACCTTGGGCCTCTTTAGCTTATCATCCCTCGAATAAACTATCTCTTGTGGCTAACAAGTTGGGCATGCGATTATGGATTCGAGTCCCTGTGCGACTCTTCGAGTCCCCCAGGCACTCGGGGGGTACAGACGAGGGGGTGAACCCACGACTCTTACAGATGAGGGTACGTGGTGCGTATCAAGACAGAAGGCCCGCTGGAAGCCTCGATCAGCCCATGACTGGCCCACTTGAGGCACCGCCATAGAACTCCTCGACGATTACAGAACCCATGACTTGGCGTCCAAGAAGGAAAATAAATTAGGAAACCCTCTCTGTAAACCTAGACGGACTCCTTGCGACCCAACCTAGTATATAAAGGCTGGGAGAGGGGACGTCTAGGGCATCGAATATTCAAGCAACACCTCCGATCCCGAGCGAACTCGCCTCGACCTCCACTGTAATCGCCTCCATCGCAATATAATGAGCAACAAGTGATTTCTGCTTTGAGCCGACGACTATTGCCAACCTGCACACCTCCTCTACGATCTAACCCATGGTTCCTAACCATGGGATTTGTCGAGGTCAATCCTCGTCACCAAGGTTGTTCATTGTAAGGCCCGATATGCGGTACTGTTCCAAATTTAGATGTTTCCATCCAGATACGGGGACGAAGCACATATCGGTCCCACCGCGACATATGACATAGCCATATGCCCCGGATTTTCCAACATGATATCACAACATTACAAATACAAGGATACAACATCTCATACAATCGGCACACAACTGCCTTAATACAATACAACAGCGGAAGATATATGTCTGAGTAAAGACTACAACAAATGCCTACTGGCAAAGAGAAAAACATCGATCTCCATAACCACACGGGTCCAGGGCCTCCGCCGGGATCCGCCCAACTAGTCGTCGTCGAGTCTCCACGTGAAACGTCGATCACCATACCTATTGTCGATCAAGAACCCTGAAAAGAGTTTGGGGTAGTATCATGAGTACATAAGTACTCAACATCCAACTGTAGTGGTCAACTGACACAGCAAGTACTTCATCACTCGTCATTCTAGGAAAACTAGTAGTTTACGGTAAGTGATAGAGGCGGGGTGTCCCGATCTTTCGATGAGAGATAACTATCGATTTGGTGGAGACGACTCTGACGATCCGACTACGAACGTGCAACAACGTCGCGCCTTAGCAATCGCTAAACCAATCTCCGGAGGTTATTGACCACGTCGGAGCACGATCAACCTGACCACAAAGGTCTAGTGCCTGCAAGCAATCGAAGAACAAGCAAGAACTATGATAAAGCAATCTGAATATTGCGAATATGTAGATGAAGTATGAATAAAGTTGGGATTCCGAAAGCGGTCTTGATCTGGTCGTTGGACACAAACCGAGTACACGAAGAAGCAGCAATTAGCTAAGCAGTCTTTTTAACTAAAAGAAATCCAAAGAAAAACCCTAGGGGTTGATCTACTTATATAGGACTAAAGGGTGGAGGCCAAGGGGGTGGAAGGACATCCCAAGGAGTCCTAAAACTAAACCTAGGTCGTACAAGGCACTTGGGCCCATGTGGAGGTGATGCAACACCTATTGAGTTGGACTTTGATTCGGATTCTGCTGCTGGGTCGCACCGTTTTCGCAATATCTCCACGCTCCGAAGGAATTTGAAGGTGAAACCAATTGCGTTGGAAACTAGACGAGATAAGCTATCACCAGAAAAAAGAATCACCCAATTTGGAGTTCGTATGTAGAAACGGCGGCAGTTTGAAGTTGGGTATATCTCTGCAGTCCGAATCTGAGTCCATGACGTGAAAGACTTGGTCTCTATCTTCTCTTGGGCCAAAAGTGACGTGAAATAACTTCTTGTACAGCACACAATCATGCCCCTTTGTATTGACTTCATTTCTTGATCAAATATAGAGGAATTAATGGTCATATCCATGATAATTATGTCCTCATCATCTTCATGCTTGAACATGCTCCAATGCTCATCCTTCTTGTCCATGCTAGGTCCTTCATTTGTCAGCAACAGAAATATATCGACGTTAGGCAGCATCATATTCACATGAACATTAGAAACATTACCAAGAAGCGAAAGTACCTGATAATTTAATTGGTGTGCACGATCTCTAGTAATTGGTCCAGTAGGTATATTAGCAGGGGTTGTGGCTGTAACTATGGTAGCCATGTCCTCATCATCCTCCCCTTCTTGAAAATAAAGCCATCCCCGGCGTTTCTTAATCTGAAATGTGGCTAACAAAAGAGACAAGGTGTACATGTTGTATATATATATGTCATCCATTCTTACTTCCCTTAGTTTTTGGACATGTAACACATGTATATATGAGTAACTTTCGTATGTCGTGAAATATAAACATATATGATCATCACAATACATAAACGACATGAAAGTATTGCAACTTAGTTTGCATATATAAGTGAAGCTCTTATTCATATCTAAAGATGTACAATGCTCATCATTAAACCATCCCAATACCGGTGAAGAAACATTAATGTTTTTCGAAGGGCATGCTACAACAGGCTTAACTAAGTAGTCATGCAACAAGTCATTCGACGCAGAATCATCACCAAGATTAGAGGTCATATCAAAATGATTAAGAGTTGACAGTTTCATAATAGTAACATGATTATCCAAAATAGATGGTGTGCTCAAATCAACAGGTAACTCAAGACATGATGTATTAAAGTCTATTAGGCAAGCAACATCTTCATGTGAAGTTATGACATTCTCGAAAATTGGTTGTGTGATGAAACTACTGGATAGCTCAACACAAGTTGCTTTTAAATCAGCAAGGTTCTCATGTGGAGGGGAAAGATCCATACTTTTGTCATTACCTTTTTGTGATGATAGATCAGATATTGGAGGAGTGCTTACGACAATTGATGTGGTTATGGTAGTGCTCATAGTGGTTGAAGGAACAACCTTCTCAACTTGTGGTATTTGCACATTCCGCTTGTTCGTTTTCTGGGCAACACGTCTGTCGATTTCCTGTTCAGCTTTACAAGAAAGACGAAACAAACGATCCATAGGATAACACTTTTCATGAATTAGGATATCCTGAATGTCACGGTTTAAACCTTGCCAAAATATGTCCATGAAATATTCTTCACTTTCCTCTAAAAGAGAATGCAAGAATGTAGTTTCTAAAGCATCATAATATTCTGAAACAGTTTTAGTACCTTGTTTTAAATTTTTTAATTTCCTAACCTTGTCACGAGTATAATAAGAGGGAACGAATCTATATCGCATAGCAAATTTGAGATCATTCCAAGTATTAGGTATATAATCTGGATATAAACTACAATATTCATTCCACCAAATAGAAGCAAAATCTTTGAAAGCACTAATTGCAGTTTTTACTTTCTTATGCTCAAGAAAATTATGGGAAACAAATAAATCATTTATTTCAAACTCCCACTCAATGTATAAATCAGGTCTTAGACGTCCATGAAAGTGTGGTATAGAAACAATAACCTGATCATGTGCATGCTTATGTGTGTTTACCTTTTGTAGTGACTGTTGTGTAGTTGTAGGTGGTGGCAAATCTCCAACTATAGCTGCCGCCCAAGAAGATCTAACTCTAGAACCTGCCATGATTAGTAGAAAACAAGAAACAAATCACAAGTATATGTCCCTATGAACTACTAGGATGTGGTGGTAAAACGCTCACAGGATAGCAAATATCAATGTCTTACTAGTTCTTACCATGCAGCAGGTGGTGATCGGCAATCAACGGTGTCAAAGAACTCCAAAGATTAAGTAGAGCGATTGCCAGGTGAACGCACGTATACACGATGTAGAAATATGTGGAGCTTGGAAGGCTTTAATATGGTGGCAAAAATATCAGCAATAATCAATTCAGAGATGCAAAATTGAATTAACGCTCAACGACGATACTGTGCTGGTCCTAGTCTAGACCGGACTAGAGACGCGAGCCTAGAACACTAATGTGGTCACGGCGTAGCACAACTAGCAGCAATGAATGATATGAAGTAGCTCTGAATAGCAAGATATAAGTGAAGATCATCAACAGAGCAAAGATAATGGTGAAAATAGGCTCCAAATCAAGATACACCAATATTCTCCCTACAACTTTCCTCTGAAATATATTTACTAATTTTTTGATATTTTTCCTCCAATAGGGCACTGACTTAAGCTTTCCGACGCAATAAGAATCTCTGATACCACTTGATAGAGGCGGGGTGTCCCGATCTTTCGATGAGAGATAACTATCGATTTGGTGGAGACGACTCTGACGATCTGACTACGAACGTGCAACAACGTCGCGCCTTAGCAATCGCTAAACCAATCTCCGGAGGTTATTGACCACGTCGGAGCACGATCAACCTGACCACAAAGGTCTAGTGCCTGCAAGCAATCGAAGAACAAGCAAGAACTATGATAAAGCAATCTGAATATTGCGAATATGTAGATGAAGTATGAATAAAGTTGGAATTCCGAAAGCGGTCTTGATCTGGTCGTTGGACACAAACCGAGTACACGAAGATGCAGCAATTAGCTAAGCAGTCTTTTTAACTAAAAGAAATCCAAAGAAAAACCCTAGGGGTTGATCTACTTATATAGGACTAAAGGGTGGAGGCCAAGGGGGTGGAAGGACATCCCAAGGAGTCCTAAAACTAAACCTAGGTCGTACAAGGCACTTGGGCCCATGTGGAGGTGATGCAACACCTATTGAGTTGGACTTTGATTCGGATTCTGCTGCTGGGTCGCACCGTTTTCGCAATATCTCCACGCTCCGAAGGAATTTGAAGGTGAAACCAATTGCGTTGGAAACTAGACGAGATAAGCTATCACCAGAAAAAAGAATCACCCAATTTGGAGTTCGTATGTAGAAACGGCGGCTGTTTGAAGTTGGGTATATCTCTGCAGTCCGAATCTGAGTCCATGACGTGAAAGACTTGGTCTCTATCTTCTCTTGGGCCAAAAGTGACGTGAAATAACTTCTTGTACAGCACACAATCATGCCCCTTTGTATTGACTTCATTTCTTGATCAAATATAGAGGAATTAATGGTCATATCCATGATAATTATGTCCTCATCATCTTCATGCTTGAACATGCTCCAATGCTCATCCTTCTTGTCCATGCTAGGTCCTTCATTTGTCAGCAACAGAAATATATCGACGTTAGGCAGCATCATATTCACATGAACATTAGAAACATTACCAAGAAGCGAAAGTACCTGATAATTTAATTGGTGTGCACGATCTCTAGTAATTGGTCCAGTAGGTATATTAGCAGGGGTTGTGGCTGTAACTATGGTAGCCATGTCCTCATCAGTAAGGATGGGGTAAGTGGTAAGGCTGCTGCCGCACTAGATTTATGAAGTGGCTAACGATCTAGAGAGTAAGGTAAGATACCAAGCATTCGATGAGGAATCGCCTCCAACAAGTCTTGCTATCAACTACTTACGCAAACATAACACCAATCCTATCCTTGTCCTCCTCTTCGCATCCCGACGAAGAATAAGCATTCAAGGCACACACACACGTTGATCAAGTTATATTAAGATTATCTCAGTTTTTATTGTCTATGAACAAGGAGTAGGTCTCAAGTCGTCCATATCCGTGGACACGGCTTCTCGAAAAGATTTAACCCTGCGGGGGTGTACTAACTGCCCATTACAAGGCTCCGCACACACGCCCATCTCTCTCAGTTGCTACCCATCATAGGCAACCATTTTATGATTTAGTTCCAAGAGATCCGAAACGACAGGTCCCTCTAACTAACAACGAACAAATCCGGGTGGCCCCTGGTGAGTCGACACCCAACTCAAAAGCCGACCGCACTCTCGAATCGGTCTCTACCGTCTGTCTAGGGTTTGGATAGCCGGTTGATCACACATGGGAAACCGGTTCCTAAGCCAGACAAGGTGGGCCAGCAAGGGACCTATGTCCTCACTGGTCCGGGTTGGTTGGAAAACTACTGGCGGCCGACCAGCACACACACGGTTTCAAATGGAAAATCAGCTTGGGCCACCACTAGAAATGTTTGAAACTAGGTAGGTAAGAAAAGGGGACCCATAAAATCCCACACGCGGTTAGGCACGCTTAGTCTTAAAATCAATACCCAGAACTCGGGTCCTAGGTGACTCGAATGGAACAAAGCGTCGGGGCGGGATAGCCTAGACCTTCCATCCTTCGTCGAAAATAGTCAACATTATAATAATCATATCATCAACAACAATGTAATAATGTGATAGCCCAAACCAAGGAGTAACAGGGTAACATCGTAGGATACTAAGCAAGCATACTAAGCAGGGGCTAAGCAACGAGCAATAGTAACATAGCAGTACATGGTTTGCTGGGAAAAGACATGGTTGTATCGGTTTGAAAGAGGTTGTAAACATGTGGTAGGATCAAACATCGAGCCTAACCTAGACTAGCATGAAAACCGCTGGTTGAAATAGAATGGATCATAAGGAATGCATAGTCCTTGCCTGTTGATAAGTCGGGTTCCGAAGGTGTAGATATCGCAAGCTCGCAACATCTCCGAGAGGTACCCGCGGAAGCACACAAGACGGTAAACACTGGAAAGCAATCAACGAGCAAACACTCTATTACTACGAGGAAAACACGATCAAGCATCAACAAGAAGGAAACACGAGACATCGCACCTACCATCGAGAGCGATTACTAACAGGGTAAGTGGAGTACTCGTCACACACGACGATACCGCACATTTGGAAAGGTTAAAGTTGTTTAGCTACAGGTGATCAACAAAGGTTGTTAACATGGCATATCACCCAAGTATGGCATATCACACAAACATGGCAAGAGGTGAAGCATAAGGCAAACTATCTAAGCTAGTCAATTTAAGTGAGGCACAACCTAACATGGCATAACACTAAGTACCCCACGACAATTAAAAGATTTGGTACTGTTCTGCCCTAAACCATATTTTAGGTTGGTTAAGAACAACAAACAATAGCATAAACGCAAAGTAGACGAAAAAATAATCAAGTTACATATAAAGAACACCCGAAACAGAGTTACGGTTAAAAAGATACAAGCAATACAAGTTACGGGCACAATCTGCCAACATCAGGAAGCACACTTTAGAGCAATGCATAAACAGGATAACGAATGCAAACATGCTCACAAATGATATGCAACTAAAGTAGACATGACAAGGAAGGCATGGTAAAAGGAATCATGCAAATAGGCATCATGATCAACTAGTTATAGCTCATGCAAAATGCAATAACACATTATTGGTCAAGGACTAAGTGAAGATCAGAGAAACATGGCAGAAACTGTTATTTTTATGCTGTATAAACAGGGGTAAAGCTATAAGCAAAAGTGCAGCAACATGACATAGCAATATATGAGCATGAACTAGACATCATAATGATCAGGTACAAACAAGAATCAAGGTCATAGGCATCATAGATCAAAAGATATTAAGCAAACAACATGGCATCGTGACGTTACAGACTTAGTGAAAAACAGAGGTGGCTGTATAAAACAGCAGCATAGCAAGTTTGGACCTCAATAACTATATGACCAGCAAGCATATCATGACAATGCAATACATATAATGGAAGTAGAAATGATGCTTAACAGTATGCAAAAAGAATCAATGCAATAGGCCTCATGGATGTGTCACAATCATCAAACAAAGTTGCAATAAAATAATAACAACAACAATTTCCAGAGATTAACAGCAGTTAACATTCTGATGCCCACTTGAACACAGATTAACAACATCAAGATGGACTCAAATCAAAATGCTCACAAAAGATGGATTGAGGTACACACAATTCTAAGCAATTTTCCTTTTGGGCGCAACATCATTCGAGCAACGGATTACTCGCAATCTACTACGCGAAACTGAATACAGCAGGAATACACAAGGACATAGACAAAAAAAAGAAAAGCTCAACAGAAAAAAAAGGCGGCCTGGGATCTCACCATGGGCCAGGACCATGAGGCGGCCTGGCGGATCTGGAGGGGCGGCTGGGCCTTGGCGGCTGGGCCGTGGAGGGGAGGCCGGCCTGCTTGTTGCGGCAGCTGGGCTCGCCGGCCCACGCGAGCGAGCGGCAACGGCTGCGGCGTCGTGCTCCTCTCGAGCGGCACGAGAAGTGCCATGGAGGCGCCGGCGGCTAGCCACCGCACCGGAGGTAGCACAGGGGGAGGCCGGAGTGGCCAAAACTGAGGGGAGAGGTGCAGATCTGGCCGGGGTTGCGTGGATCTGGCTGGGGGATGCGTCCAGGGTCGGCGAGGAGCTTCGTCTTCGGTACCGTTCCTATCCTTGTCCTCCTCTTCGCGTCAAGCTCCTTCCGGAAAGAACCATCCATCCGGGGAGCCCGGTGTAAGGCCCGATATGCGGTACTGTTCCAGATCTAGGTGTTTCCACCCAGATCCGGGGACGAAGCACATATCGGTCCCACCGGGACATATGACATAGCCATATGCCCCGGATTTCCAACATGATATCACAACATTACAGATACAAGGATACAACATCTCATACAATCGGCATACAATGTATTAAATACAATACATCAATGGAAGGTACATGTCTGAGTACAGACTACAATCAAATGCCTAGTGGCAAAGAGAAAAACATTGATCCCATAACCACACGGGTCCAGGCCCTCCGCCGGGATCCGCCGAACTAGTCGTCGTCGAGTCTCCACATGAAACGTCGAGCACCATACCTGTTGTCGATCAAGAACCCTGAAAAGAGTTTGGGGGTAGTATCATGAGTACAGAGGTACTCAGCATCCAACTGTAGTGGTCATCGGACCTAGCAAGGACTTCATCACTCGTCATTCTAAGACAACTAGTAGTTTACGGTAAGGATGGGGTAAGTGGTGAGGTTGTTGCCGCACTAGCATTTATGAAGTGGCTAACATCTAGAGCGTAAGATAAGAAGCCAAGCATTCGATGAGGAATCGCCTCCAACAAGTCTTGCTATCAACTACTTACGCAAACATAACACCTATCCTATCCTTGTCCTCCTCTTCGCATCCCGACGAAGAAGAAGCAATCAAGGCACACACACGTTGATCAAGTTATAATAAGATTATGTCAGTTTTTTTTGTCTATGAACAAGGAGTAGGTCTCAAGTCGTTCATAACCGTGGACACGGCTTCTCGAAAAGATTTAACCCTGCAGGGTTGTACCAACTGCCCATTACAAGGCTCCGCACGCATGCCCATCTCTCTCAGTTGCTACCCATTATAGGAAACCATTTTATGATTTAGTTCCGAGAGATCCGAAACGACAGGTCCCTCTAACAAACAACGAAAAAATCCGGGTGGCCCCCGGTGAGTCGGCACCCAACTCAAAAGCCGACCGTGCTCTCAAATCGGTCTCTACCATCTGTCTCGGGTTTGTATAGCCGGTTGATCAAACATGGTAAACCTGGTCCTCAGCCGAACAAGGTGGGCCAGCAAGGGAACTATGTCCTCACTGGTCCGGGTTGGTTTGAAAACTACTGGCGGCCGACCAGCACACACACGGTTTCAAATGGTAAATCAGCTTGGGTCACCACTGGAAATGTTTGAAGCTAAGTAGGTAAGAAAAGGGGACCACATAAAATCCCACACGCGGTTAGGCACGCTCGTCAAGAGACACAATACCCGGAACTCGGGTCCTAGGTGACTCGAATGGAACAAAGCGTCAGGGCGGGATAGGCTAGACCTTCCATCCTTCGTCGAATATAGTCAACATTATAATAATCATATCATCCACAACAATATAATAATGTGATAGCCCAAACCAAGGAGTAACAGGGTAACATCATAGCAGTACATGGTTTGCTGGGAGGGGACATGGTTGTATCGGTTTGAAAAAGGCTGTAAACATGCGGTAGGATCAAACATCGAACCTATCCTATACTAGCATGCAAACCGCTGGTTGAAAGAGAATGGATCATAAGTAATGTATAGTCCTTTCCCGTTGATAATTCGGGTTCCGAAGGTGTAGTTCATCGCAAGCTCGCATCGTCTCCGAGAGGTACCCGCGGAAGCACACAAGATGGTAAACACTGGAAATCAATCAACGAGCAAGCATCTATTACTACGAAGCAAACACGAGCAAGCATAAACAAGAAGGCAACACGAGACATCGCACCTACCGTCGAGAGCGGTTACTAAAAGGTTAAGTGGAGTACTCGTCGCACATGACGATACCGCACATTTTGAATGGTTCAAGATATTTAGCTACACAAGGTGAGCAAAGGTTATTAACATGGCATATCACTCAAGCATGTCATAGCACACAAACATTACAAGAGGTGAAGCATAAATAAACTATCTAATCTAGTCACTTTAAGTGGGGGGTAAAACCTATACATGGCAACTATTACGGACCCCATGATAATTATTGCATTTGGTACTTTTTTGTCCTAAACAATATTTTATATTTGTTATTAGCAAGAACCAGCAGCATAAACACAATCTACACAAAATTCTAGCCAAGTTACATATAAGAAACATTTTAAACGGAACAACGGTTAAAAAGTTATGGTAGTTACAGTTTACAGTGGCAAGCAGTTGTAAATAGCAGATAAAAAACATGTAAACAAAGTCAACCATGGCAACAAGCAAAATTTTGTTAAACTACACGAAAAACTAAGCAAGTTTCATATTTAATGCGTCGCGATCCGAGCTACCGTTAAAAAGTTACGGGCAACGCAAATACAACTAATACAATCTGCAATTTTATTAAACCAGAAAAAAACGTCTAACGGGCCGAAAGCTACTGGGCCCAACAGTGCAGCAGCAGCAATAAAAAAAGCAAAAAAAATGGGGGCGGCTCACCCCATGGGCCGAGGCCCAGCTGGCCGACGGGGAAGCGGATTGGACCGCGAGGGGCGCTGGGCTGGTGAGGTGGGCCGAGGGGAGGCGCCGAACCAGGTGGGTAGACGCGAGCAGGGGGGCTGGAGCGTCCTCGTCCCTGTCCCGACCTGGACAGGACCTGGCGGTGGCGGCTTCTAGCGCGGGGGCGCAGGTCGCCGGCGAGGCAGGGTGGCAACCGGATCCAGAAGCTGGGCGAGGTCGGGTCATCTAGGGCGGCGCGACGAGCTCGTGCGACCTCCCATGGCAGGCAGCGCTCCGGCGGCTTGGCTGCACGAGAGAGAGGGAGCCGAGGTGAGGGGAGGGAGCGGAAAGAAGAGGAGGTGGGGCGCGGGAGAGGGGTGGCCGGCGGCGACCGGAGCTATGGCCGGAGCGAGGCGACGGGGTCGCAGCGGCACGGGCGCGAGGAGGCCTTCGGGCGCTTGGGCAAGGGCCTCCACGGGAGTTGCATCTGGGGTGACGTGGCAGCCTCCGGAGCCGTCCATCTGCAGATCCTCCGGTCCAAAATTGCCAGGGAGCTAGGGTTTCGGGATTTGGGGCAAAACTGGGGCAGATCTGGACATTGTGAGGGGGGTGGCTGCAATTTTGTGGCTAGGGAACCCTAGAAAGATGTGGGCGAGTGGTGGTCTTTAAATAGACAAGGTGGCTAGCAGTTTGCAAAAACATCCCCGGTTTTTCTCTCGCGCGCGCGGTGTTTACGTTTCTGACCGCCGGGGGTCCGCAGGACCTCCGATTCGGGTAAAAATTCGAACAGAGCGATCAGCGCGTCGAGCCGGCGGCGTTCACCTCGCGCTGGAACCGTTTCGAGAACACTTTCCGGCGCGCTATAAAAATAAACTGTTTAATTATTAAACGGGGTTTTTCGTTCTGTTGGCTGCGGCTGGTCTCGTGCGGTTTTCGCGACGGTGATCGGGCGAAACCCGGTGTCGCAAAGGTCGAGTGTCAGGGTGGCAAGGGTCGGTCTCCGTCCGATACGAGAAAAGAGGGGGAAAAATAATCGCCGATCGATAAATCGGGGATGCAAACACCGCAAACAAATCAGACAATCAAACAGTTCACACCGAAAACAAAATTTTTAATTTTTGTGAAAACTGGGCTGTTACACCCGGGTCCCGTAAACTCGTACACCAAGCCGTGTTCACCACGGAGGGGAACGGGGCCGCTTCGCAACCACCCTCCATCGACATTGTGGTTGTCGCCGCGGACACCACACCATCGCCATACTGCAAGATACACAAGACCAAAAAACACGACCTTTCCGAGTGCCGCTCTGTCATCATGCTCCAAGAAGACATGGCGGCCTTCTTTTCCAAGAAGGATGCCGAAAGGAAGGCTCAGCGGGAGGAGGTTCCCAACGCGGGGGCCGAGGCGGCTATGAGAACCACCATCGTTAGGCAGAAGGAAACTCGTCGGTGTTCCGACGCCCGGGTTCCTCCCATCGATGCTGTCCGGGAGGGGATCCTTGCCGGTGAAAGCGAATGCATCATCATGTGCGTAGCCTTCACCCATGATCTCTGAAGCATCCAGTGGCCCAAGAAGTTCCAGATAGATGGCCCACTTCCGTATGACAGAAGGACAGAACCCGGCGAGTTCATCCGTATGTACTACACTGTTGTGGAGATGGCGTGGGGGGGGGGGGGAGGGAGACGACAAAGAGAAAGATAGCTACTTTCCCATGAAGGTCAAGGACAATGTTCGCCGGTGCATGATGCATCTCCCGGCCAACTCCATCAGCTCATGGGCGGAACTCTGAGAAATGTTTGTCAGCGCGTTTACCGGAGGGGTCCAACCTCCGAAAACCGTCAGTTACTCACGCCGAGTAGTGCAGAAGGATGGCGAACCTCTCCGAAAGTTCTTCCAAAGATTCACCCAGATGCAGCATTGCATCCCCGACGCACATGAGGCCGCAATCATCGCCACCTTTCATACCAACGTCAAGAACCCGCACATGTTGGAGTAGATGAGCACCCGGTCCATCAAGACTATCACCGCCCTGTTCGAGCTGGCCGACAAGGTCGCCTGCGTCGAAGAGGCGATCCTGCCTGTTAATCGACATGTCGAAAGACGCCCTACGACTCAAGATCCTTCCGGAAGGAACCATCTTCCTGCGAGCCTGTGTCCCGTAAATGCGTTCATCAAGCCGTGTTCGCCACGGAGGGGAATGGGGCCGCTCCGCAACCACCCTCCATCGACACCGTGGTTGATGGCGTCCATGTAGGCCTCAGCATTACGGTGTAATTGCGGACTGAGGACGATGTGGATGGCTCTCTTGAAGGTGGAACCCGCATTCTTCAACCCGAAGGGCATACATATGTAGAAATATGTGTCGCACGGGGTGATGAACGCGGTCTTTTCTTCGTCTTTGACTGCCATCTTGATCTAGTGGTATCTGACGTATGCATCCAGGAAAGACAGCCGAGCACACTCAGTTGTTGCGTCCATGATTTGATCAATGCGAGGGAGAGGGAAATAATGTTTCGAATAGGCGTCGTTGAAGTCCCCACAGGCGACGAATCTCCCCGATTAACCCGACCTTGAGAAATTTCTGGATCTCTTCTGATATGAATTCTTGACGGCCTGAGGCTTGACGATGGAGCTTCTGCTTCAAAGACTTGGCGCCTAACTTGACTCCTAGCTTGTGCTCGATCACCTACTTAGGAACTCCGGGAAGACCGGAGGATTCCGATGCGAAGACGCTGGCGTGTTCGCGGAGGAAGGCGACGAGCGCGCTTTCCTATTTGGGGGAGAGGTCAGCGCCAACGGACACGGTGCAACTCCCATCCTCCAAAATAGGGACCTTCTTCGACACAGCATTCGGGCTGAGCTGGCCGGGCTTCAGTTTCTTGGTCACGTGCCGGACGGGATCCACGGATTGGTGTGGACGTCCTCCAGGATGCTTGTTGCTCGTTGGGGCGGCGGGTACCTGGGGCTCCGGTATGTTGTCTTCGCTGGCTGGGCTTTCTGAAAGCGGGGTGTCGTCCCCGAGAACATGCACGTCGGTCGGAAGCGGTGCCTTCCCGGATGTCCTTGCAGCCGCTGCCTTCTGTAACAGCCTAGATTTCACAAAAATTAAACATGTTGTTTTCGGTATGAATTGTTTGATTGTCTGATTTGTTTGTGGTGTTGCATCCCCGATTTATCACTCGTCAATTATTTCCCCCCTCTTATCTCGTACCGGACGGAGACCGACCCTTGCCACCCTGGCAGTCGACCTTCGAGACATCGGGTTTCACCCGATCACCGTCGCGAAAACTCACACAAGACCAGCCGTAGCCAATGGAACGAAAAACCCCGTTTAATAATTAAACCGATTATTTTTATAGCGCGCCGGAAAGTGTTCTCGGAACGATTCCAGCGCGAGGTGAACGCCGCCGGATCGACGTGCTGATTGCGCAGTTCGAAGTTTTACCCGAATCGGAGGTCCTTGGGACCCCCGGCGGTCAGAAACGTAAACGTCGCGCACACGAGAGAAAAACCGGGGATGATTTTGCAAACTGCAAGCCACCTGGGCTATACAAAGACCACCACTCTCCCACCCCTTTCTACGGTTTCCCTAGTCCAAAAATTGTAGCCACCCCCTCCAGTTTGCCACAAAATTACCCCATTTTCGCAATTTAGCCATTTTTTCCCAAAATCCTAGCCAGATGCAAATCTGAGCCGTTGGATCTGACCATCCAACGGTTCACATCCGTCCCAGCCTTCAACCAGTCGGTACACCTCCTCACCGCCCGTCTTCGGCGAGGCCGCGCCGCCGCGCCGGCCATCTCCTCCTCCCCCTCCTCTCTCTTCTCCTTCTCTCCTCCCTCTCTCCTCCTCACCCCTCTCTCTCCTCTGCTGCAGGAACCCCGGCGATCCGCCGCGCGCCATGGACGTCGTCCCGAGGTCTACCCCCGCCGGCCCGAGCTCCACCCCGAGAGCACCTCGCCGCCTCCACGCCTAGATCCGATGTCCCCGCACCCTGATCCGGTGGATCCCGTCGACCCTGCACCGCTCCACGCCTCCTCTCGCCGGCGGTCGGCTAGGCAGCCGCGCAGGCACCACCATGGCCAGTCCCGAGCGGGACTGGCACGAGCGCAGCCCCGAGCGGTCGCAGGATGGGCTGCCTCCTACACATGGGCCGGCCTGCGCGGCACCGAGCCACGGCCCAACCGCAGTCTAAGGCCCAGTCGGCCTCCCTCCAGCAGCCTCTTGGGCCGGCCCGATGGGTGAGGCCCGTTTGCTTTTTTTTCTGAGAACCCTGCTGAAATTTTTCTAAGTCCCAAAAATTATTGCTGCTGATGCTGTTTTGCGTTGTAGTTTGCGAGTAAACCGTAGGTCGGATCACGTTGCGCCCAAAAGGAAAATTGTTTATAATTGTGTGTACATAAATTCATCTTTTGTGAGCATTTTCATTTTAGTCCATCTTGATGTTGGTAATCACTGTTGAAGTGGACATCAGGTTGTTAACTGCTACTAATTTCTGTTATGTGTTGCTGCTGTTATTTTATTGCAAGTTTGCATGATGATTGTGACACATATATGAGGCCTATTGCATTGATTCTTGTTGCATACAGTTAAGCATCATGTCTACTTCAATCCTATGCAATCACTTGTCATGTATGCATGTTGTAGCTATATTATTTATTGCTACAAAGTGGTGACCCTGATGTTATGTGCTGCTGTTTATATAAAGGTTCTACTTTGCTGCCCTATATCTTTTAACCATGCATTCTATTGAGCATTGCAATATGTCATTTTGATCTATGCCATGTCTAATTCCATTATATGTATTGCATTGTCATGTCTACATTCCTGGTCATAGATATGTTTAGCTCCAAACTTGCTATGCCACTGTTTTTGACAGCCACCTCTGCTTTCACTAAGTTTGTAACTTTCTGATGCCATGTTGCGTGCTTAATATGTTTTGATCTATGATGCCTATGACCATGACTCTTCTTTGTACCTGATCCTCATCATTCCAACTCAATGCTCATATATTCCTATGTCATGTTGTGGCACATTTGCATATAGTTTTGCTCCTTTTTATACAACATTAAAATAACAGTTTCTGCCATGTTTTCCTGATTTTCACTAAGTCCTTGACCAGTAATATTTTATAGCTTTTTGTGTTGCTTATAACTAGTGAACCATGATGCCTATTTGCATAATTCCTTTTTTCCATGCCTACCCTACCATGTCTACTTTAGTTGCATATCATTTGTGAGTATGTTTGCATTCATTATCCTGTTTATGCATTGCTCAAAAGTGTGCTTCCTGATGTTGGCAGATTGTGTGCATAACTTGTTTTGCTTATATCTTTTTAACCGTAACTCCTTTTAAATTGTTCTTTATATGTAACTTGATTAGAATTTCATGCACTTTGTGTTTATGCTATTTTTTTCTGTTGTTAAACAACCTAAAATATGGTTTAGGGCAGAATGGTACCAAATACTTTAATCGTCATGCGACCCATAGTGTTAAGCCATGTTTAGGTTGTGCCTCACTTAAATTGACTAGCATAGATAGTTTCCTTTATGATTCACCTCTTGTCATGTTTGTGTGCTATGCCATGCTTGGGTGAGATGCCATGTTAATAACCTTTGCTCACCTTGTGTAGCTAAACAACTTGAACCATTCTAAATGTGCGGTACCGTCGTGTGTGACGAGTACTCCACTTAACCTGTTAGTAACCACTCTCGATGATAGATGCGATACCGTGCGTTGTCTCGTGTTGCCTTCTTGTTGATGCTTGCTCGTGATTTCTTCGTAGTAATAGATGCTTTCTCGTTGATTGCTTTCCAGTGTTTACCGTCTTGTGTGCTTCCGCGGGTACCTCTCGGAGACGTTGCGAGCTTGTGATCGACTTCACCTTCGGTTTCATCTTCTCATCAGGTAAGGGGGAGCATATATCGTGCTTATAACTTTCAGCTCACACGCGCCTAGGTGTAGGATAGAACGATTGCTTGATCCTACCACTTCATATTCATACCTCTCAAATAAACCCAAACAACCATGTCCTCCACATCCTAGCAAACCTTATTCGGCTATGTTACTTTTGCTGGCTGCTCAGCCACTGCTTAGTATGCATGCTAAGATGTTATCAACTGTTACCTCCTGTTAATCCTTGGTTTGGGCTATCACATTATTATATTGTTGTGAATGATATGATTATTATAATGTTGACTATACTCGACGAACGATGGAAGGTCTAGGCTATCCCGCCCCGACGCTTTGTTCCATTCGAGTCACCTAGGTCCCCTTTTCTTACCTACCTAGATTTAAACATTTCTAGAGGTGGCCCAAGATGATTTACCATTTGAAACCATGCATATATGTTTGTCAGGTCGCTCCTAGAAGATATCCTTTAAACCAACCCGGGTCAGCGGAGACATGGTTTCTCTGTTGGTCCACACTAGTGAGCTAGGGGGCTGCCCACATGTGAGGGGATCAGTTACCTCGACCTTAGCCTGACGGAAGAGTCCGATCCGAGAGCGTGGCCAGCTTTTGGATTGGGTGTCAACTCCTCGGGGGCCACCCGGATTTGTTCGGTTTTAGCTAGAGGGGTCTGTCGTTTCAGATCTCTCGGAACTAAATCATAAAATGGTTGCCTGTGATGGGTAGCAACTAGGAGAGATGGGTATACGTGCGGAGCCTTGTAATGGGCAGTTGGCACACCCTTGCAGGGTTAAATCTTTTCGAGAAGCCGTGTCCACGGTTATGGACGACTTGAGACCTACTCCTTGTTCATAGAAAACAACAACTAAGATAATCTTAATATAACTTGATCAACGTGTGCGTGCCTTGACCGCTTCTTCTTCGTCGGGATGTGAAGAGGAGGAAAAGGATAAGGTAGGTGTTACGCCTGCGGAAGTATCGGATAGAAAGACTTAATGGAGGCGATTCCTCATCGAATGCTTGGTTCTCATGTTACTCTAAAATAGACCGTTAGCCACTCATATATTTCTAGTGCATCTGCAACCTTACCACTACCCCCATCTTACCCGTGAGAAGTTAGTTACAAGACTTTTGATATATTCTCACCCCTTTCTTTTCTTTTCCCTTTTATGTTTTTCCTGATCGGCCGCTGCAGTTGATTACTACCTCGACTCTTCTTCTGGACGCCTTCGTGGAGACTCGACGAAGACTAGTTAGGAGGATCCCGGCGGAAAGCCTGGACCCGTGTGGTTACAGGAATGGTGTGTTTTACCTTTGCCGCTAGGCATTTGCTTGTAGTCTGTACCCAGACATGTATCTTCCGTTGATGTAATGTATTAAGGAAGTTGTATACCGATTGTATGAGATGTTATCCTTATAGCTGTAATGTTGTGATATCATGTTGGAAATCCGGGGCATATGACTTTGTCATATGTCGCGGTGGGACCGATATGTGCTTCACCCTCGGATCTGGATGGAAACATCTAGATCTGGAACAGTACCGCATATCGGGTCTTACACCTTCTTCGCCTCGCCTTGGATGCAGCGCACGGCTTCTCGTGTGTAACAGCCCAGATTTTGCAAAAATTAAAAATTTTGTTTTTGGTGTGAATTGTTTGATTGTCTGATTTGTTTGCGGTGTTTGCGTCCCCGATTTATCGATCGGCGATTATTTTCCCCCCTATTATCTCGTATCGGATGGAGACCGACCCTTGCCACCTTGACACTCGACCTTTGCGACACCGGGTTTCACCCGATCACCATCGCGAAACTGGACGAGACCAGCTGCAGTCAACGGAATGAAAAACCACGTTTAATCATTAAATGGGTTATTTTTATAGTGCGTCAGAAAGTGTTCTCGAAACGGTTCCACCGCGAGGTGAACGCCACCGGCTCGACGCGCTAATCGCGCAGTTCGAAGTTTTACCCGAATCGGAGGTACTACGGACCCCCGGCGGTTAGAAACGTAAACACCACGCGCGCGGAGAGAAAAACCGGGGATGTTTTTGCAAACTGCCAGCCACCTGGGCTATATAAAGACCACCACGCTCCCACCCCTTTCTAGGGTTTCCCTAGCCACAAAATTGCAGCCACCCCCCTGTTTTTCCCCAAATCGGCCCAATTTAACCCAAAAATCCCGAAACCCTAGCCAGATGCAATTTAGCCATTGGATCTGACCATCCAACGGTTCAGATCACACACAGCCTCCCACCTCCTAGTCTTCTCTCTCCTCAAGCCCGTGGACGCCGCCGCACTCCGGCGACCTCGCCGGCAGCAGCCGCCGCACCGCGCCGTGCCCCTCTTCCCGTGCCGCGCCCCCTTCTCCTCCCTCTCTCCTCTCGCCCTGCCCTGCCTCCTCCTCTTCACAGGAAGCCGCCGCCGCTGCCCATAGCGCCATGGACAGGAGGGCCCGAGCTCGGTCCCGCCGCCGCTTGGTTCCGCCGCCAACCGGCGACCGCGCCACCACGGCTGGATCCGGCGCCCCGACGACCGCGCGCCCGTCCCTGCCGCCTCCGTTGCGCCACCCTGCGCCGGCTGCCTCCTCCTCGCCGGTTTCAGGTCGCCACTAGCCGCCGCCAGCCAGATCGGGAGGAGCCCGATCGGCTCCATCCACCAACCGCCGCGAGCCAGGTGGGCCGGCCAGCTCGCCAGCCGCCAGGCGGCCCAGCAGGCGCCCTAGGCCTTGCGCCCCCGCGTCATGGGCTTGGTCCGTTGGTGAGCATTTTTTTATTAGTGCTGCACTACGAGTTGGGCCTGGTCAGTAGCAGATTCGGCCCGTTTAGTTTTTTTTCTGCTAGGTTTTATTATTAACTGCAGATTGTAATGTTTTTATTGCGGTGCCCGTATGTTTTAGACAGTAGCTCGGATCGCGACGCGTAAAACATGAAAGTTGCTTAGTTTTTCATGTAGTTTAATAAAATGTGCTTTGTTTCCATGTTTGACTTTGTTTACATAATGTTTATCTCCTATTTACAATTTTCTGCCACTGTGAACTGTAATTGGCATAACTTTTTAACCGTTGCTCTGATTAAAATGTTTCTTATATGTAACTTGACTAGAATTGCATGTAGATTGTGTTTATGCTGTTCTTACTTGCTAAATAAGATAATAAAATGTTTATTAGGTGAAAACAGTACCAAATTCCATTCTTATCGTGGGGTCCGCAATAGTTTGCCATGTCTAGGATTTCACCCCACTTAAATTGACTAGCTTAGGTAGTTTATTTATGCTTCACCTGTTTCCATGTTTGTGTGCTATGCCATGCTAACAACCTTTGTTGATCACCTGTAGCTAAACAACTTGCACCATTCTAAATGTGCGGTATCGTTGTGTGTGACGAATACTCCACCTTAACCTTTTAGTAACCGCTCTCGACGGTAGGTCCGATGTCTCGTGTTGCCTTCTTGTTCATGCTTGCTCGTGTTTGCCTCGTAGTAATAGATGCTTTCTCGTTCATTGCCTTTTCCAGTGTTTCCTTCTTGTGTGCTTCCGCGGGTACCTTTCAGAGACGATGCGAGCTTGCGATCAATTACACCTTCAGAACCCGACTTATCAACAGGCAAGGACTATACATTACTTATGATCCATTCTATTTCAACTAGCGGTTTGCATGCTAGTCTAGGTTAGGTTCGATGTTTGATCGTACCACATGTTTACAGCCTCTTTCAAACCGATACAGCCATGTCCCCTCCCAGCAAACCATGTACTGCTATGTTACTATTGCTCGTTGCTCAGCCCTTGCTTAGTATGCATGCTTAGGATGCTACGATGTTACCCTGTTACTCCTTGGTTTGGTCTATCACATTATTATATTTTTGTAGATGATATTGATTATTATAAATGTTGACTATATTCGACGAAGGATGGAAGGTCTAGGCTATCCCGCCCCGACGCTTTGTTCCATTCGAGTCACCTAGGATCCGAGTTTCGGGTATTGGTTTTAAGACTGAGCGTGCCTAACCACGTGTGGGATTTTATGGGGTCCCCTTTTCTTACCTACCTAGCTTCAAACATTTCTAGTGGTGGCCCAAGCTGATTTACCATTTGAAACCGTGTGTGTGCTGGTCGGCCGCCAGTTTTTTACAAACCAACCTGGACCAGTGCGGACATAGTTCCCTTGCTGGCCCAACTTGTCCGACTGAGGAACCGGTTTCCCATGTGTGATTAACCACCTATCCAAACCTGCGACAGACGGTAGAGACCATATCGAGAGAGCGGCCGGCTCCTGAGATGGATGTCGACTCACCGGGGGGCACCCGGATTTGTTCGTTGTTAGTTAGAGGGACCTGACGTTTCGGATCTCTTGGAACTAATTCATAAAATGGTTGCATGGGTAGCAACTGAGAGAGATGGACGTGCGTGCGGAGCCTTGTAATGGGCAGTTGGTACACCCCTGCAGGGTTAAATCTTTTCGAGAAGTCGTGTCCACGGTTATGGACGAATTGAGACCTACTCCTTGTTCATAGACAACAACAACCGAGATAATCTTAAATAACTTGATCAAAGCGTGTGTGTGCCTTGACTGCTTCTTCTTCGTCGGGATGCGAAGAGGAGGACAAGGATAGGATAGGTGTTATGATTGCGTAAGTAGTTGATAGCAAGACTTGTTGGAGGCGATTCCTCATCGAATGCTTGGCTTCTTATCTTACTCTCTAGATCGTTAGCCACTTCATAAATGCTAGTGCGGCAGCAACCTCACCACTTACCCCATCCTTACCGTAAACTACTAGTTGTCCTATAATGACGACTGTTGAAGTCCTTGCTGTGTCAGTGGACCACTACAGTTGGATGCTGAGTACCTCTGTACTCATGATACTACCCCCAAACTCTTTTCAGGGTTCTTGATCAACAACAGGTATGGTGATCGACGTTTCACGTGGAGACTCGACGACGACTAGTTAGGCAGATCCCGGCGGAGGGCCTGGACCCGTGTGATTATGGGATCGATGTTTTTCTCTTTGCCAGTAGGCATTTAATTGTAGTCCGTACTCATACATGTATCTTCCGTTGTTGTATTGTATTAAGGCAGTTGTATGCCGACTGTATGAGATGTTGTATCCTTGTCTCTGTAATGTTGTGATATCATGTTGGAAATCCGGGGCATATGGCTTTGTCATATGTCCCAGTGGGACCGATATGTGCTTCGTCCCCGGATCTGGGTGGAAACACCTAGATCTAGAACAATACCGCATGTCAGGCCTTACAACTTGGTATCAGAGCCTTACCGACCGTAGGATCCCTTTTCTAGCCGAAGTCGAGTCTAGACAAAAACTATTTTGTAGTTACTAAGTTAGTTAATATTTTGTATCCTTGCACTGGTCAGGACATGTGTCGTAAGTGTTTTAATCTTGACTTATCCCCTACAAACTTTAGGATCTCGAGTGTGTGGAGTTTCGGAACCGTTACAGTGCCTTCCTTGCAGCGTATTGTCTCGATTCCGAGCTCAGGTGGGAATTACGGTAGTACCGGATGTACCAGGTGGGAATGTCTCTTACATCATCTTCCTGACCTTGATGTTGCCACTCGTCGGGGAGAGGAGCGTAGGCGGCAGGCCGTCGTTGTCGTCCGTGAGGATAGCACGGGTGGTCACTCACGTCCACCACTAGAGCGACGTTGGGCCAACGGGAGACCCTGGGCCCTCTGGTGGGGACTGGATTGCGGGAACTTGTCTCGCTGCTTTGTGGTATTGACGGTTGGAGGCGAGGGCGGACGCCCCTCTGTGGATGTAACCGACAAAATTCTCAGCAGCTTGAAAGTCGTTACCTGCGTCTCCTCCGGATTCCTCCTCTCCGGAAACGTCGTCGCCGTGATGCGGCGTCCTTGGATTGCCTTGTTCTGGTAGCCGCCTCGGCCCCTGCATTGGGAACCTCCGCCCCGCTGAGCATTCCTTTCGGTGTCCTTCTTGGAATAGAAGGCCGCCATGTCTTCTTGGAGCTTGATGATGGAGCGGCACTCGGACATGTCGTGCTTCTTTTTCTTGTGTATCTTGCAGTATGGCGATGGGGTGCTGTCCTCGGCGGCAACCGCGCTGTCGATGGACGGTGGTTGCGGAGCGTCCCGTATCCCTCCGTGGTGAACACGGCTTGGTGTACGCGTTTGCGGGCCCCGGGCTCCCCGTAAAGATGGTTCCTTCGGGAAGGAGCTTGAGCCGCAGAGCGTTTTCCGGCATCTCGGTTAACAAGAAGGACCGCCTCTTCGATGCGGGCGACCTTGTCGACCAGCTCAAATAGGGCGGTGAAAGTCTTGATGGACCGGGTACTCATCTTCTCCAGCATGCGCGGGTTCTTGACGTTGGCATGAAAGGTGATAGAGGCGGGGTGTCCCGATCTTTCGATGAGAGATAACTATCGATTTGGTGGAGACGACTCTGACGATCCGACTACGAACGTGCAACAATGTCGCGCCTTAGCAATCGCTAAACCAATCTCCGGAGGTTATTGACCACGTCGGAGCACGATCAACCTGACCACGAAGGTCTAGTGCCTGCAAGCAATCGAAGAACAAGCAAGAACTATGATAAAGCAATCTGAATATTGCGAATATGTAGATGAAGTATGAATAAAGTTGGGATTCCAAAAGCGGTCTTGATCTGGTCGTTGGACACAAACCGAGTACACGAAGATGCGGCAATTAGCTAAGCAGTCTTTTTAACTAAAAGAAATCCAAAAAAAAACCCTAGGGGTTGATCTACTTATATAGGACTAAAGGGTGGAGGCCAAGGGGGTGGAAGGACGTCCCAAGGAGTCCTAAAACTAAACCTAGGTCGTACAAGGCACTTGGGCCCATGTAGAGGTGATGCAACACCTATTGAGTTGGAATTTGATTCGGATTCTGCTGCTGGGTCGCACCGTTTTCTCAATATCTCCACGCTCCGAAGGAATTTGAAGGTGAAACCAATTGTGTTGGAAACTAGACGAGATAAGCTATCACCAGAAAAAAGAATCACCCAATTTGGAGTTCGTATGTAGAAACGGCGGCTGTTTGAAGTTGGGTATATCTCTGCAGTCCGAATCTGAGTCCATGACGTGAAAGACTTGGTCTCTATCTTCTCTTGGGCCAAAAGTGACGTGAAATAACTTCTTGTACAGTACACAATCATGCCCCTTTGTATTGACTTCATTTCTTGATCAAATATAGAGGAATTAATGGTCATATCCATGATAATTATGTCCTCATTATCTTCATGCTTAAACATGCTCCAATGCTCATCCTTCTTGTCCATGCTAGGTCCTTCATTTGTCAGCAACAGAAATATATCGACGTTAGGCAGCATCATATTCACATGAACATTAGAAACATTACCAAGAAGCGAAAGTACCTGATAATTTAATTGGTGTGCACAATCTCTAGTAATTGGTCTAGTAGGTATATTAGCAGGGGTTGTGGCTGTAACTATGGTAGTCATGTCCTCATCAAAAGGTGGCGATGATTGCGGCCTCATGCGCATCGGGGATGCAATGCTGCATCTGGGTAAATCTTTGGACGAACTTCTGGAGAGGTTCGTCTTCCTTCTGCACTACTCGGCGTAAGTCACTGATGATTTTCGGAGGTTGGACTCCTCCGGTAAACGCGCCAACAAACTTTTTGCAGAGTTCCGCCCACGAGCTAATGGAGTTGGCCGGGAGATGCATCATCCACCGACAAACATTGTCCTTGGGCTTCATGGGGAAGTTGTTTGCCTTCGCTTTGTCATCTCCCTCCGCGATCTCCGCAGCAATGTTGTACATACGGATGAACTCGCGGGGGTTCTGTCTTTCTGTCATATGGAAGTGGGCCATCTATCTGGAACTTCTTGGGCCACTGGATGCTGCGAAGATAATGGGTGAAGGCTATCCACGGTGATGTAGTCGCTTTCACCGGCAAGGATACCCTCCCGGACAACATCGATTGGAGGAACCCGGGCGTCGGAACACCGGCGAGTTTCCTTCAGCCTAAAGCTGGTGGTTCGATTGTCTTTGTGGCGTCAATAATCCAGGCGAGTACGCTGATCCGGGGATCCACGGTGCCCGGAGGATGCCACAGAAGCTGCTCCGAGACATCAACGAAGGAACATGCGCCGCCCACATTGGTTCTCGGGCTCTGTTCAGCAAAGATTTCCGGCAAGGGTTCTATTGGCCTACCGCCCTGAACGACGCCACGGAGCTTGTCAACACCTACTACGCCTGCCAATTCGCATGCCAAGGTTGTTCATCAACTAGCACAAGCTCTCCAAACCATCCCTCTATCATGGCCCTTTGCGGTCTGGGGATTGGACATCTTGGGCCCATTCCCCCATGCTACCGGAGGTTATGAGTTCATCTATGTCGCCATCGACAAATTCACCAAGTGGCCAGAAATGGAGCCAGCCGCAAGACGACGGCGCAATCCGCCATCAAGTTTATCAGAACCTTGGTGTGTCTTTTCAGAGTTCTAACCAGATCATCACGGACAACGACACCCACTTCACACCTCAGGCCTTCCTCAAGTACTTCGAGCAAATGGGCACCGCAGTGTGTTTCGCTTTAGTGGCTCATCCGAGGAGCAACGACCAAGTAGAGAGAGCCAATTTGGAAGTACTCCGAGGTCTCCAGTCCCGAATCTTCCAACGGCTCGAAAAGTGTGGAAAGTGGTGGGTGGATGAACTCCTAGTTGTTCTATGGTCAATCAGGACCACACGCAATCGAGCCACACATGAGACGCCCTTCGCTCTTGTTTATGGAGCGGACGCGGTGCTCCCCACAGAACTCAGATACGGATCTCCTCAAGTTCGTGCCTTCGAAGAAGCCGAATAGCTGCAACTCCGACAAGAAGATGTCGTCATTGCCGAGGAAGTACGTACTCGGGCTGCTACACGCGCCACGCGGCACCAGCAAGGACTATGCCGCTATCACTGCCGCCACATCCGCTCCTGAGAACTTGAGGAAGGCGATCTTGTCCTCTCTGTCTGTCAGACCAAGGGGCAGCACATTGACTACTTCTTGGAATTTTTTGCATGTGGTGGAACCGGCCTGTCCCCTCCGCATCTCTTAAGTCAGGAAGCGGTGTTGTCTTCGTCGGTATCCTGCTGCATGGAGCTCATTTCCGGCAGCGTCTTGAACGCACAACGGGGTGCTTTCCTTGGCGAGTTGGTGCATCCTTCCGGGATGGTGGAGCACACTCCTGCTCCCCGACAGTAGCCCCCGGGTCTGGCTCTGGCGTAGATGACTTGTACGAGAGCCACGCAAGGTCTGATGATCAGGCAAGCTGAACCGTCCGGAACGCGGGTCTGGTAGTGGAAGTGCGTTGGGTTCTGGGCCCTCCTGGCAGCGGAAGCCGACACTTGTCAAGAGGAGTGTGCGGGGTAGACTCATGATGACGGCTGTGCAAGCCGAGGGTCGACACGATCCTGAGCCCGAGGTGGAGTAATTGGGTGGGTTATTGCGTTCCCTCCAAGTAACGGGTACTTATCCCCTCTTCCATCCGCGGGTGGATCGGGCGACTCACAGTAGCTTCTTTCTTCCAATCGGCAGCTTACGTACACACCATGATATGGGGTGGCCCGATCTTCTCAGTAAGCGTAGGGTGACTATGAGGGTGATATGAGATAACTTGTATGTAGCCGATGAGCTCTCCTCGCTAGATCCCTGTTACCAATGCGACAACTCTCTACCCTTTGGATATTCACAACTTCACACACTTGCGCAACGTAGCCGTCGACCACGAGACGGTAATTTGGAATCTACTAATTCCCAGTGGAACAATAGATCACACAGAACTTGCAGTAGCCAAACTTCATATCGATACGAATTGAAGTCGATGATTCAAGATGAATGCTTAGAAGCAAATCTCTGAACTAGGGTTTATCTTAAACATGGTCTAACCCTAAAACTCGTAGGGGGTTCTGTATTTAAAAGATAGGGGGTCTAAGCGGGGTTAAAAGGTCCACATCCATGTTTCTACGCGCAGGCAGGACGGTAGTACCGTAGTGAGAGTGGTAATACCGATGGTGCGGTAGTACCGTACCTAGTACCATAACTACTACCATAAACCTCCTGGATACGAGTGGTAGTACGGTGCGGACTACCGTAAACCTCCTAGATACAGGCGGTAGTACGGGCGGTAGTACCGCTCTGGAGACCGGTAGTACCGCTGCCTGTAGGCTGAAGCTTCTTTGCATCGTCTTCTCGCGGCTCCTTTTCCAGTGGGGCTTGCCCTTGTTCCATGTCTCCTTCTTCTTGAGCCTCGTCTTCTCCTTCCTGCTCCTCGTCTTGTCCAAGGTATCTGATCATACATACATACAAGGACTTACGCAATATATAACTCTCATTATGCACAACATCAGATTCTATTAAGAGCAAGTTCACCTGTTGTTCTATTAGCTTTGCACGGGTTCTTGTAATAGGTCCAATTCTGATTTCATTATCTTGTTCTTCATGAAGAGTTGGGGATGTCTTGTCAGTAGGGATGTCCTCATCACACCATGGCCCCAAAGTGCCGCGCTCCCGATGTGTTTGATGACGACAACCCCCGAGCTTCCCGCGGTGACGGAGTTCATGGCGTCCATGGCCGGGGGAGGGGGAGCCGAGCAGGACGGGCGGCGCCGGCCATTGGGTCTTCAATGGGGGACCTTCTTCCCGCCACACGTGGACGGAGGACTCGAGGAAGGACGTGTCGTGGCCGCGGCGGCCGCGGCATAGGAGGTCGCGGTGTTGGGGCAACTCCCACGGTGAGCATATCAGCTTCGAGTTCGGCGTCGAGTTGACGTCGGCCACTTGCAGGTGGCTTCTTCTTCCGAAGGTGTTCCGTGAAGCGTTGATGGAGGCCGAGCCCCTGCACTTGCGGGTGCAGGTGGACGGGTGCCTTCACGGAATGGTCAAGGTGGAGACCCACCAGGTGACCACCGGTGATCTTTTCTTATCGCACGTGTGGAAGATCTTCGTCCGTGGCCGCAAGATGGACCGCGGGGACTTCCTCCTGTTTCGTTACGAGGGAATGGACACCGACTCCAGAAGATGACGAAGACCTCCGGGAAGCCGGCACCGAAGACAACAATGAGTGGACCCCGTACTTTGATGAATCCTTCTCTTTGCAGGGAGCCGGAGCCGACGCTGTCCTGGTTTCCCCAAACGGAGAAGTCTTGAAGTATGTTTTACAAATGTTGTATGAGGAAGAGGACTCCACCACCAACACAATAAAGTACAAAGGTAATTGGGCACGCAGTACGCTACGCTAGCGCTAAATCAAAATTTTCTACCGCGCACAACCAAGATCACTGCTACTGGAGATTAACTACGTGATTAGGGTTTACCACTAGAAGCGCAGTCACGGCAGCAGAAGGGGAGTTGGCGATGCGCGTCGGCGGCTTCTCCTCGAATCCCTCGAACCGATCCCTCGTACCGATCCCACGAACGGAGTCCCGCGAACAGTTCGTCCAAGCGCCGTAGGTGCAGAGCCTCCAAGGGATGCGCACGTACAAGGAGGAGCATCGGGCGGCGGACTGCTAGGTCCGGCGGCTCGGCCTAGAGGTGGAGTGGCGGCTAGGGTTGTGGTCTGTCCTGTACCCCTTCGGGGTTCGCCCTAGCCTTTATATAGGCTCCCGTGGAAAGGCCTCGACCTTTGAGGCAATCCGGACCCTCCATCCATAATCCATTCGGATCACATCCGAATGGGCTCCTTTCCCCTTAAGCGCGCGACCCTATAGGTTCATGTACACATGGACACGTCCCAAATCACATCCGATTCGATAGTCGGTAGTGGTTCCTAGCAGGACGCGCCGACTCCCATATATGCGTAAAGTCATAAGACGAACCATTACAAAGTGTCATATGCAACATTCCTTTTGCCTCACGATATATGTTGCCAAGCTCAAGGCGAGTACTTGTCACCCTTGTGATAGCTTGACCTCTCTTCTCTAAACCATGATACAGATTCCAAAACCGGGTTAACACTTAACCCATGTCGCATGGCCATGCTTTCTGAATCTTATCACTCGAGAGGGCTCAGAGAATATCTCTCCAAAGTGGAGGGGCAAATCCCATCTTGATCAACCATGTCTCGCGGCATGTATCATGAATCACCCGTAAGCTACCTTTATAACTACCCAGTTACGGTGTAGAATTTGATAGTCCCTAAGTGAGTCATTCCTCATCCCGAGAACATGCGAGGACCTCAGGTCTAGGACATGGCATATACATTGTATTGAGACTAACAGATGACAATATCTCGCTGCATATCAAAGTGGGTCTCTGTCCAACTCAGTGATCCCATCACTAAGTTCATACTATCGGTAGCATCTCCATGCTCATGACTTGTGAAACATAGTCATCAATCGAATCATATACTAGTCAAGGATATGTGTCCGCATAACCTTATCAACTAGGGACCATTAGAACAATCATCATAGAATATATAGTCTCACAAACAAGTCACATACTTGTTGATACATATCAGTGATGATGTTCAAGGACAATACAAATAACTCATGAATACATAAGGAGATAACATCATAACATGATTGCCTCTAGGGCATATCTCCAACAGTCTCCCACTTGCACTAGAGTCAATCAGTTAGGCATCTAAGGCCCATGGCTCTTACGTGCGCCTCATGCTTCGGCATCGGGAGAGGCTTTGTCAAAGGATCAACAACGTTTGCATCCGTGTGTACTTTGCATACATTTATATTACCATCATCTACGAATTGTCGTATGAGATGATAACGCCTGTCTATGTGCTTGGATTTCTGGTGATGCCTTGGCTCCCTAGCCTGTGCGATGGCACCACTATTATCACAATAGAGGTCCAACGGGTTTGCCGAGTCTGGAACCACACCAAGTAGGGTAATGAAATCCCTTATCCAAACACCTTCCTTTGAAGCTTCAGAAGCTGCAAGGTACTCGGCCTCTGTTGTAGAATTAGGTAATGTCTCTTGCTTGGAACTTTTCCAGCTCACTGCACCTCCGTTCAGAATGAACACATAACCAGATTGCGAGCGAAAGTCATACCTGTCGGTTTCGAAACTAGCATCGGTGTAACCATTTACAACGAGCTCATCCTCACCTCCATAAACTAGGAACATATCCTTAGTCCTTCTCAGGTAGTTTAGGATGCTCTTAACTGCTTTCCAGTGGCTCTCTCCTGGATTAGCCTGGTATCTGCACGTAGCACTTAGAGCATAGGAAACATCTGGACGAGTACATACCATAGCATACATGATAGACCCGATGGCCGAAGCATACGGAATCTTATCCATGCGTCTTTGCTCATCAGGAGTCGATGGATCCTGAGTCTTTCTTAGATGAATGCCATGTGACGCAAGCAAGAACCCTTTCTTAGCCTCATGCATGTTGAACCTTTTCAACACCTTGTCAATATACGTACTTTGGCTTAATCCAATAAGCCTCCTTGATCTATCTCTATAGATCTTGATTCCCAAAATGTAAGCTTCTTGTCCCAAGTCCTTCATTGCAAAACTATTTATCAATGAGTCCTTGACAGCTTCAAGTATTGGAATGTCATTCCCAATCAGTAATATGTCATCCACATATAAGATTAGAAATATGATTGAGCTCCCACTAAGCTTCTTGAACACACAAGGTTCCTTTTCGTTCTCGATGAAGCCAAAAGATTTGACAACCTCTTTAAAATGAATATTGCAACTCCGAGATGCTTGCTTCAATCCATAAATAGATTTCTGAAGTTTGCATACCTTACTAGTATTCTCTTGATCGACAAAACCCTCGGGCTGTATCATATACACGTCCTCTTCTGGATTTCCATTAAGGAAAGCTGTTTTGACATCCATCTGCCATATCTCATAATCGAAATAGGCAGGTATAGCTAGAATAATCCGAACTGATTTAAGCATCGCTACAGGCGAGAAGGTCTCGTTGTAGTCAATTCCTTGAACTTGTCAAAACCCCTTCGCGACAACTCGAGCTTTATGGATTTGAACATTTCCATCCATATCAGTCTTCTTCTTAAAGATCCATTTGCACTCAATGGTTCTTGCACCATTTGGCAGATCAACCAAGTTCCAAACTTGATTGTCATCCATGGACTTTAACTCTTATCTCATGGCCTCAAGCCATAACTCGGAATCTGGATCCACCATCGCTTCCGCATATGTCAAAGGCTCATCGTTGTCCAACAACAATACATTGCTTGCATTACGCAGCCTTTCTGACCTTCATGGTGCGTGTGCTACTTCAACCACGGGTACACTGACTGGCAATGCCATAATGGCATCACTTTCCGTGTCTTCCCCGAGTGGTTTATCTCGAACCTCTTCGAGTTGCACCGTCCTCCCACTAGCCTTCCTAGTGAGAAACACTTTCTCAAGGAAGATACCATGTCGAGCGACAAACAGTTTGCCCTCTTGTCGGTTGTAAAAGTAATACCCTAAGGTTTCCCTTGGATATCCCACGAATATGCACTTATCTGATTTAGATGCGAGCTTGTCCGACTGAAGTCGCTTGACAAACGCTTCACAACCCCAAATCTTTAGCAAAGACAAACTGTGACGGTTCCCAGTCCATATCTCATATGGTGTCTTATCTACGGATTTAGATGGTACTCTGTTTAGTGTGAAAGCTGCAATTTCTAGAGTATGACCCAAAAATGACAACGGTAGATCTGATTGACTCGTCATCGATCAAACCATGTCCAACAAGGTGTGATTCCTCCATTCCGATACACCATTTCTTTGAGGCGTTCTAGGAGGAGTGAGTTGTGGAACTATTCCACGACTCTTGAGATGATCATCAAACTCTTGACTCAGATATTCACCTCCACGATCTGATCATAGAAGTTTGATCGTCTTGCCAAGTTGATTCTCTACTTCATTCTGAAACTCCTTGAACTTTTCAAAGGTTTCCGACTTGTGCCTGATCAAATAGATATATCCATATCTGCTCAAGTGGTCGGTGAAAGTCACGAAGTACTGGTAACCACCTCTAGCAGTCGTGCTCATTGATCCACACACATCAGTATGTATGAGTTCCAACAAGTCGGATGCCCTCTCGCAACTCCTTGCGAAAGATGTCTTGGTCATCTTGCCGAGTAGGCACGATTCGCATGTCTCGAATGATTCAAAATCAAACGAATTTAAAAGTCCATCATCATGGAGCTTCTTCATGCGCTTTTCACTAATATGACCAAGCTGACAGTGCCAAAAGTAAGTTGTATTCAAATCGTTAGGTTTAAGCCTCTTGCCATTTATATTATAGACAGATTCACCTTCAAGATTCAAAATGAATAACCCATTCACAACGGGTGCCAAGCCATAAAACATCTTCTTCAAATATATAGAACAACCATTGTCCTTAATAATGAATTCATAACCTTGTCACATCAAACATGAGGCAGAAATAATTTTTTGACTTAACGATGGAACATAATAACAATTATCAAGCTCCATTACAAATACAGAAGGTAAATTAAGTTGCATGGTGCCGACGGCTAATGCAGCAACTCTTGCTTTATTCCCGACGCGAATGTCAACTTCTCCTCTTGCGACATCTCTACTTATTTTTAGTGCCCGCATCGAGTTGCAAATGTGAACAACCGATCCGGTATCATATACCCAAGAACTATTAGAAATATCCGCAAGATAAATGTCTATAACATATACAACTAGTGTACCTGTAGAAGACGTACTCCTACTGCTCTTGCCCTTGCTGGCGAGCCACTTTTTGCAGTTCCTCTTCCAGTGACCACTCTCCTTGCAATAGAAGCAAATGGTCTCCGCGTCAGGTCCAGGATTAGGCGCCGGGGCTGGAGTCGGGATCACATCCTTGTCCTTTCCCTTTGCGTTAGCCTTCTTCTTGGTCCATGACTTCTTGAACTTGGCCGTGTTCTGCATGCGGATATGCTATGCATCATTAGGTACCAAGGAGATGGTCAAGGAGAATCTGCAACGGAAGGGGAGCCACGGGAACATGAAGCAAGGAAGATCACTCCTCCAAATACAGGTACTACCGGCCTAGAGGGCGGTTCTACCGGCACCTGGGGACACCTACCGACACCTAGAGCCCGTGGAGACGAGTAGCTGGCTGGAGCGCGACAAGAACTACCGTCCGGGGGAGCACTACTACCGGCCGAGTGGTACTACCACCCGTGCAGAGCGGTACTACCTCCCGTCAAAGTGAAATATTTCTGTTAAGGGACGATACCGATCCGGTACCACCCCGGTTGTTCCGGTAAATCTGAATTACCGGTACTACCGGTCGTGCCGACCGGTACAACTGCTTTGGATGCAGATCTGGGCTTTGTAGGCCATGTACCCCTTCGTTTTACACCTAGACTACAAGTACTCTTCCCCTGCCTCCGTTTTAGGGTTAGCTAAGAACAAATCTAAACAATTCAGACAGCTTAGCTCCTTTTCCCCTTGGGAAATTGATCTCCTTGAGATCATCTCTCAATCTACCTTCCTCTTCCTAGTAGTAGAAGAAGAGACCCTCTTGTAGTAGTAGAAGGGGAGCGAACTACCAAGACTACCACTTGTGGATGTATGGATCTTGAGTTGTATGGCACTTTTGTGTGGATTTGATTATCCTATGTGTCTGGATCTTGTTCCCCTTTCTCTCTTGTGTTGATTGGGCTTGTGATTCCCCCTTGTCTCTTGTTATTGTTGTGGATCTCCCCTCCAAATTGTGAATATTGTGCCAACCCCTAGGCTTGTCCTATATCAGGCGACTTTTTCCTCCGTCGGCTACAGACCGAGAGGGGTCTAAACAAGTTGTCTCCAAAGTGGGAAGGCCCTTATCGGGTAGTCCAAGTCACCTGGCCCGGATCCGTCCTCCTGGAGACCGAGGATGGAGCACTACTAGAGAAATGTCTTATGGTGGCGCCCTTTTTTAGCATTTAGTGGCGCATTATGGATGCGCCACTAAGGACAAGCCACTAATAAGGGCTTATGGGTGGCTCATTTCGAAATGCGCCACCCCTAATACCTTATGGGTGGCGCATTCCAGAATGCGCCACCCATAAGGTTCCTTAGGGGTGGCGCATTTCAGATGCGCCACTAACTGTACAGGAGATGCGCCACCAAATATTTATTACAGAAAACAAAAAAATAAATTTACAGAAAAAGAAAACAAAATACAGAAACAATTACATAAATGGAATCACAGAAATTATTACATAAATAGAAGCATTGCAGAACTAGAGAAAGCATTACATGTTTTCGAGTATTGTTTACAAGTATCGAATACAAGTTATTACAAATGAAATAATAGAAAACCCTAAAACTAATCTTCTAGTATTGTTGTCTTCACTCCATCTTGATAATGTTGATCATTTTGATCGATTTGTTGCAGCCAACAAGTGAGTGTGAATGACAATGGCATCAATGACCACATTTATCGTTTAAGCATATAGGAAGATACATACACACAACACAACTTTAATAAGAACTGTTCAGCTAAACTAGTAGCATAGCTAAAATGATGCATGATACATTTATACAAAGATGGAAAAGTGTTTGTGCAATAGAGATAAAGTTATTTAGAACACAAATCATCAATATTATTCGGAACTAACAACGCTAAGCGTTAAACAATGTAGCACGAAATTCACATCGATCGTCATCACTTGTGACCCGGCTCAGGGAATGGGCGGCATCCTTCTTTCGTCGTGAAAGGCCTTGTGTCACGCAAGGCCTTTAGGCGGGCTTCAATCTCCCCATTGGATGGTGCAATGTTGCAGTGGAAGATCGACCCCTTCATCTGTACTTCATGACGGATGATAGTCGCCATCTCCCCTTGGATGTGAAAGAACTCCTGCCTAAGATTTGCATCGGCGATTGCCGCCTTCCTTTCAGCCCACGCTTTCAGATGACTTGGCAGCGTAAGGTTGCGCTCTTCCTGTACAATCGTCTGCATGTGATGGAGGGCGTAGTACGCATCCCTCACACTGCCAGCCGGCTTCTTGACGCACGGGAACTGCGTCACGTGGTTGAACACGCTCATGCCGGGCTGATTGTTCCTGTACTTGTGCTTCACAATCTTGCCTCCGGCTTCTTTGTAGCCGGCGGGAGCATCATCCAAAACTCTCATGATATACTTGTAATCTTTCTTCTTCACACTCCCCGAGTCTAAATACACGGCATGTGAGTGTTGCGGTGAAAAGAAGATGAGCACGCAATCTTGATCCTCACTGCATAATTAAAACAATCCAAAAGGAATGTTGGAAGAGGACAATGGCACAAAGCTAAGAAAGCATATATGCTACGGCGGCGAGCGAATGACTTACTTGGGAGAGTAGGTCATGAGAAATGAATCCTTGTTGGCGTTCTGTAGCATGAATTCTCTGATGTACCCCGCCGCAAGAGTCGCATTCCCATCGTCTCTCAAGATTCTTTCACGCATGTAGAAGGGGTCCAATATCGCAACGCTCGGGGTCTTATCTCTCCTGATACTCATAGAAAGACTGAGAGAGAACATACGGATAAGGTTATGGTCCAGCCTCTTAAGATGAAACAAATTGAAGATCTTTGAGAACCGCAGGATTATCATATCCGCGGGGACATTGTTGATGAAACCCATGTGGAGTGGCACCTTGGCCATGAAAACTGAGTATGAGGGATTCTTCTCTCGAAGAAGCATGTTCTCTAATGCCATAACACTATGATGCACACTCTGCATATCCGAAGTTGCAAGGTCGAGCATGTCATTAGGTAGCATCACTCTACCCACCACATGGATTTCAAAAGAGAGATCCTTGGGTCTTTGTGGCCCGTCATGTGCCCTGATCGGCATCGGAGGTTGGCTGCTCGAAGCGCCCTTCTTTCTTTTCCGTCCCTTCTTCTTTTCTGATTTCGAGCAGTCTGCACTGGCCTTTATCTTCTCAGTAGCCGCCTTATGGAGTATGGACGGGGTGAGAATAGATATCATTGTGGCATCTGCCTGAGGCTCAGTGAATGCGCAAGCTGCTGGAGACATCTCTTGAGAAGCAGCGAAGAGACACGTATAGCAAGCAGGCTTCGCCGCAGGATCAGCTGGACCGCGAGCTTCCTGGTCATGCTGATAGGCTCCTTCAGCAGGAGGCATGAATAAGTCATCAGCATCATACAAAGTATTGATGAACTGGTCGGCGCTGATACCATCATCAAGATCGTCGTCTTCTTGTTGTGCACCGATGGGATCAGGTGGCGTCAGCACGATGACTACCGGCGTTGTCCTTGGTGTGCTGCCCCCTTCCCCCGTGATGAGGACATCCCTACTAATGTTACACCCATACCCTCACCAACTACACATACTGGACCAGTTACTAGAGCACGTGCACGTCAACTAAATTATCAGGTACTTTCGTTTCTTGCGAATCCTTCTATTGTTCATGAACATATGATGCTGCCAAAATTAGATACTTTTGTTTTGCTTATGAATGAAGGACCTAGCATGGACAAGAAGGATGGTCATTGGAGCGGGATCAAGAATGGAGAAGAAGGTGTGCGCGGGGGAAAAGTACATTGGAGCTTCCAGTGGGGATTTTCGCATGTTGAAGCCACCATAAGGCATGCATGAAGGCTTGGACGGACTACACGAGATGCCACTTCATTATTTTTGTCCAAGAGCAATTATAGGTGCTGCGTCACCTTAATATTGGGCTGGGCCCATGTAATTTCGAAATACCACATTATAGGCAGTTTTTAGAGTCCGTATGTGTGGGGAAACCGAGTTAGGGTTGTTTTCGGACCCCACCTCCAAGGGGTCACGAAAATCCCCTCTGTTCCCCCATATATACAGCCCTTAGGGCGTCGTTTAGACTTGGGTTTTAATTAGATTAAAGTTAGCCATAGCCGCAACTTCGAGCTCTTCGTTTGTGTCATCCGACCAGGCCAAGACCTCATTGGAACCCCAACTTTCGTAATCATTCATCTTATATTCGCAATATCCAGATTGCAATTCTTAGTTCTTGCTTGTTCTTCGATTGCTTGCAGGAATTAGACCTTCGTGGTCAGGTTGATCGTGCATCCGCGGGATCAATAACCTCTCGGAGTTGGTTTAGCGATCGCTAAGGCGCAACGTCTTCGCACGTTCGTAGTCGGGTCGTGAAAGTCTACTCCACCAAAAATCGATCTCCATCATCTCATCGAAACATCGGGACACCTTCGCCTCTATCAAGTGGTATCAGATTTCCAGGTTGCTCGGTGAGATTTACCAGTTTTCATAGTCTAGATTGGTTCTGTTCTTCATACCTACAGTCCACGAAAAAGCCAACAAAAAAAATTAGGGTTAGATCATCACGTCCCAAGACAGTCCTAGCCTTTGTCCAGTTTTCTTTTCAGTACTTGCTTTGTTGAATTTACGGTTGCATCGTTGTGTCAAGTTGCTGATCTTAGCGTCTAGTTCCTTAGAGTTTCGAGTTCTGATCACAGTTTTCCACGTCGCCGCCGCACAAGTAGTCATCCTACCACGTTCCGCTAATCCGAGTCCAGATACACCACCATGTTCCGCCAAGCAGAGTCCATATACACCAGCACGTCTCACGAGTCCGAGTTGAGTTCCACCATCAGTACGGTTCCTGATATCTCCGTAGCCAGAATAGTTTTGAGTTGATTAGAGTCGGATTTCACCAATCTTTTGTCGAACGTAGAAGAGGGTGATTTCCAAAAAAAAAAAAAAAAAATATTAGACCAAAATTTTCAGGGGTAAAAAAATTTCGTGCCCATACGTTCCTTACGTCCAGAAACTCGTTTTGAGACGTTCGCCACCATAGTGTTTTTTTCGCACTTTTTCAGCCATCGCAGTCCCGCATCGCAAAAAAAAAAAAAAGAGCAAAAAAAAAAAAAAAAAGAGAGAAAATAAAAAATTCAGAGTGTGCTTCACAGTTGTTACGTGCCGCGCCGTGCTTTCGTTGGTGTTTTAGGCTCGCTTCTCTAGTACGGTCTAGCCTAGGATCAGCACAGTACCGACGTTGAGTGTTTATTCAGCTTTGCATCTCTGTTTTGATTACTGTTGATCTTTTTGCTACCATATTTGTCAAGCCTACCTACAGCTCCACATATATCCTACATCGTGCGTTTTGACACCTCCTGGCCTTCGCTCTACCATATCTCTGAGAGTTTTGACCCGTTGGTTGTACATCACCACCTGCTGCTAGGTAAGAATCGGTAAGAACGTAAGAAAAGCTTGACGGATTTGTGCTTTCCACCACCCCACATCCATCCCATTAGTAGAAGTAGGATCATATTCCTGTGTGTTTTCTATTTCTGCTAACCATGCCAGGATCACATGATGAAGTGGCGCGGGATGCACCCGATTGGGAGAACATGACAAACAAGGAGCTACATGATAAATTTGCACAAATGATGTCTGAACAGGTGAATGACATCGAGACCAGATTTACAGAGGCAATTGATGGCGTGGAAAAGATGATCGACACCAAGCTCGACGCCAAGTTTACTGAGTTGATCGCACGCCTACCTTCAGCACAGCCACAGCCACCGCCACTACCACGTGCACGACGTATTCTGTTTCCGCGAGGACAAGCTGCTGGTATTGGTGCTCCTCCTGCTGCTGCAGTTGCTGCTACTGCTGCTGCTGCTTCTGACGTCGTCCAGGACGACAACTACGAGGGTGATTACGAGGAGGAGGTGGAACAGGAAGCGGCCTATGAGCAGCCAGCTGGACGTCCACGTTCCAACATTCGCCACGGTCGACACCAACCACCCCCTCAGGTACGCGATGATGAACACGTGCCTAAACTTAAATTGAATCTTAAGCCGTTTGAGGGTAGATATATTCCTGATGCTTATCTTACTTGGGAGTTAGAAACTGAACAACGTTTTACATGTTTACAATATCCTGAGAATAGACGTGTTACTGCTGCTGTTTGTGAATTCACGGGCTTTGCATCTATTTGGTGGTCTGAACATTGTAGATTGCATGCTAATAATATTCCAACTACTTGGGCTGCTTTAAAAGATGCTATGCGTACTCGCTGGGTTCCTCCTTATTATCAACGTGAATTGTTACAAAAATTACAGCGTTTGAGACAAGGAAAAAATTCTGTAGAGGAATATTATCAAGAATTACAAACTGGATTGATTAGATGTGGCCTAGTAGAGGATAATGAAGCTATGCTTGCACGTTTTATGGGTGGCTTAAACAGGGAGATACAAACTATTCTAGAATACAAGGACTTTGCTACTATCACTCGTTTGTTTCATCTTGCTTGTAAAGCTGAACGTGAAGTGCAGGATCGACAGGCCGCTACAAGACCTAACTTTTCTGCAGGACGAAATACATCATGGACATCGCGTGGAGCTTCTACATCCACACGTCCTGCTGCGCCACCATCTACTTCAGCCGCTCATTCTTACAGGGAGCCACCAAAACAGCCAGCGCCACCATTCAAGGGTGCACAGAGTGGTCCGGCGGCGAGTTCTTCTTCATCCATGGCGTCCACAGGGCAAACACGAGATCGTGATATTCAATGTCGCAGGTGCCAAGGTGGAGGTCACTTCGCAAAAGACTGTCCCTCCAAGCGTGTGATGACTATTACGGCGGATGGTGGGTATGAGTCAGCGAGTGACTATGATGAGGAGACTCTAGTTCTCATTGCTCATGAGGAACAGGGTGCCCATGATGATGCTCATGATATAGAGTATATGACTCCTGATGACGCAGATAAATATGCTAGTTTGGTTGCTCAACGTGTATTAAGTGTGCAGGTAACGAAGGCCGAGCAAAACCAGAGGCATAATTTGTTCCACACAAAGGGAGTGGTGAAAGAACGTTCGGTTCGCATCATCATTGACGGAGGGAGTTGCAACAACTTGGCTAGCATGGAGTTGGTGGAGAAGCTATCTCTCACCACAAGACCACACCCCCATCCGTACTATATTCAGTGGTTTAACAATAGTGGTAAGATTAAGGTAACGCGTTCTGTTCGTGTGCACTTTAGCATTGCTGCTTATGCTGATTATGTTGATTGTGATGTGGTACCCATGCAAGCATGCTCTCTTTTACTTGGTAGACCATGGCAATTTGATAGGAATGTTGTACACCATGGTAGGACAAATCAGTTTACTCTGGTTCATCAGGATAAAAATATTGCTTTACTTCCTATGTCTCCTGAACAAATTGTGAAAGATGATCTTGCTAGAGCTAGTAAAGCAAAACAGGAGAAAAATAAGAGTGAGAATGAGATAGCGGCCAAAGAATTTGAGCAACAACATAAGACTAATAGCAAATCTTCTTCTGCTGTTTCTAATGAAATTAAATTGACTAGTCCAACTTTGCTTGCTACTAAGGTTGATATTTCAGATTTGGATGTTAGTCAATATGTGTGCTATGCTTTTGTCTGCAAAGAAGCTTTGTTTTCATTTGAGGAATTGCCTCCTTCTTTGCCTCCTGTTGTCATTGACCTTTTGCAGGAGTTTATTGACGTCTTTCCACAAGACGTACCACCGGGATTACCACCTATTCGAGGGATTGAGCATCAGATTGACTTAATTCCCGGTGCTTCGTTGCCCAACCGTGCGCCATACCGTACCAATCCGGAGGAGACGAAGGAGATTCAGCGTCAAGTACAAGAGCTACTCGACAAAGGTTACATACGTGAGTCCCTTAGTCCTTGTGCTGTTCCTGTTATATTAGTGCCTAAAAAGGATGGAACATGGCGTATGTGTGTTGATTGTCGAGCCATTAATAATATTACTATTCGTTATCGTCATCCTATTCCTAGGTTAGATGATATGCTTGATGAATTAAGTGGCTCTACCATGTTTTCCAAAGTTGATTTGCGTAGTGGATACCATAAAATTCGCATGAAATTAGGAGATGAATGGAAAACGGCTTTTAAAACTAAGTTTGGATTATATGAGTGGTTAGTCATGCCTTTTGGGTTAACTAATGCACCTAGCACTTTCATGAGATTAATGAACGAGGTTTTACGTGCTTTCATTGGACGATTTGTGGTAGTCTATTTTGATGATATACTGATTTATAGCAAATCTTTGGAGGAACATTTGGATCATTTACGTGCTGTTTTTATTGCTCTACGTAATGCACGTTTATTTGGTAACCTTGGGAAGTGCACCTTTTGCACCGACCGAGTATCGTTTCTTGGCTATGTTGTTACTCCACAGGGTATTGAAGTTGATACAGCCAAGATCGAGGCGATTGAGAGTTGGCCGCAGCCCAAAACGGTCACACAAGTGCGAAGTTTTCTTGGCCTCGCTGGATTCTATAGGCGTTTTGTGAGAGATTTCAGCACCATTGCTGCCCCTCTCAATGAGCTTACACGCAAGGATGTGCCTTTTACTTGGGGTACCGCACAGGAAGAAGCTTTCACGGTATTGAAAGATAAGTTAACACATGCTCCTTTGCTCCAACTTCCTGATTTTAATAAGACTTTTGAGCTTGAATGCGATGCTAGTGGGATTGGTTTGGGAGGTGTGTTATTACAAGATGCTAAACCTGTTGCATACTTTTCTGAAAAATTGAGTGGGCCTAGTCTGAACTATTCTACTTATGATAAGGAATTATATGCTCTTGTTCGGACATTAGAAACTTGGCAACATTATTTATGGCCCAAAGAATTTGTTATACATTCTGATCATGAATCTTTGAAACACATAAGAAGTCAAGCAAAACTTAATCGTAGACATGCTAAGTGGGTTGAATTTATTGAGACTTTCCCTTATGTCATTAAACACAAGAAGGGGAAAGATAATATTATTGCTGATGCTTTGTCTCGTCGTTATACTATGCTTTCACAACTTGACTTCAAGATATTCGGTTTAGAGACAATCAAAGAACAATATGCAAATGATGCGGAATTTAAAGATGTATTGCAGAATTGTAGAGAGGGTAGAACATGGAACAAGTTTGTGCTTAATGATGGATTTGTGTTCCGTTCTAACAAGCTATGCATTCCAGCTAGCTCTATTCGTCTTTTGTTGTTGCAGGAGGCGCATGGAGGAGGATTAATGGGACATTTTGGCGTGAAAGAGACGGAGGACGTACTTGCTACACATTTCTTTTGGCCAAAGATGAGACGGGATGTTGAGCATTTTGTTGCTCGCTGCACTACATGTCAAAAAGCTAAGTCACGACTCAATCCTCATTGTTTATACATGCCTTTACCTGTACCTAGTGTTCCGTGGGAGGACATATCCATGGACTTTGTTTTAGGCTTGCCTCGAACAAAGAAGGGGAGGGATAGCATATTTGTTGTCGTGGATAGATTTTCTAAGATGGCACATTTTATACCATGTCATAAAAGCGATGATGCTGCTAATGTTGCTGATTTATTCTTTGGAGAGATTATTCGTTTACATGGTGTGCCCAATACTATTGTCTCGGATCGTGATACTAAGTTTCTTAGCCATTTTTGGAGATGCTTATGGGCTAAGTTGGGGACTAAACTACTTTTTAGTACTACATGTCATCCCCAAACTGATGGACAAACTGAAGTGGTCAATAGGACATTGTCTACTATGCTTAGGGCTGTTTTAAAAAGTAACTTGAAACTGTGGGAAGAATGTTTACCTCATATTGAATTTGCTTATAATCGTTCAGTGCATTCTACCACTAAAATGTGCCCTTTTGAGATTGTTTATGGTTTTCTACCTCGTGCACCTATTGATTTGCTGCCTCTTCCATCTTCGGAGAAGGTGAATTTTGATGCTAAGCAACGTGCTGAGTTGATATTAAAAATGCATGAGTTAACTAAAGAAAACATTGAGCGCATGAATGCTAGATACAAGCTTGCTGGTGATAGGGGTCGAAAGCATGTTGTATTTGAACCAGGAGATCTTGTTTGGTTACATCTACGAAAAGATAGGTTTCCTGATTTGCGCAAGTCTAAGTTAATGCCACGAGCTGATGGTCCCTTTAAGGTTTTACAGAAAATTAATGATAATGCATATAAACTTGAGCTACCTGCAGATTTTGGGGTTAGTCCCACATTTAACATTGCAGATTTGAAACCTTATTTGGGAGAAGATGATGAGCTTCCGTCGAGGACGACTTCAATTCAAGAAGGGGAGGATGATGAGGACATCCCTACTAATGTTACACCCATACCCTCACCAACTACACATACTGGACCAGTTACTAGAGCACGTGCACGTCAACTAAATTATCAGGTACTTTCGTTTCTTGCGAATCCTTCTATTGTTCATGAACATATGATGCTGCCTAAATTAGATACTTTTGTTTTGCTTATGAATGAAGGACCTAGCATGGACAAGAAGGATGGTCATTGGAGCGGGATCAAGAATGGAGAAGAAGGTGTGCGCGGGGGAAAGTACATTGGAGCTTCCAGTGGGGATTTTCGCACGTTGAAGCCACCATAAGGCATGCATGAAGGCTTGGACGGACTACACGAGATGCCACTTCATTATTTTCGTCCAAGAGCAATTATAGGTGCTGCGTCACCTTAATATTGGGCTGGGCCCATGTAATTTCGAAATACCACATTATAGGCAGTTTTTAGAGTCCGTATGTGTGGGGAAACCGAGTTAGGGTTGTTTTCGGACCCCACCTCCAAGGGGTCACGAAAATCCCCTCTGTTCCCCCATATATACAGCCCTTAGGGCGTCGTTTAGACTTGGGTTTTAATTAGATTAAAGTTAGCCATAGCCGCAACTTCGAGCTCTTCGTTTGTGTCATCCGACCAGGCCAAGACCTCATTGGAACCCCAACTTTCGTAATCATTCATCTTATATTCGCAATATCCAGATTGCAATTCTTAGTTCTTTCTTGTTCTTCGATTGCTTGCAGGAATCCGTTTTGTGCTATCCTACTTGATTGGTTTGAACGTGAGGTACTAGAATATCCACCTGATCTCGGTTTCCGTGCGTGGAGAGAGACAAAATAGTTTTGTTAGTTGGCATCGTATCTCACGTGCAAGTTTTAGAAGGAAAATCAATCATCGGTTTTAAAGGATTTTTTTTATTAGCTGAAAGGAAAAGCATCACGTGGTGGTAATCCTTTGTGCTGATTTCATGTGCCTCTAAATCCAACGTGATTGGGATTGTCCTTTTTGGAAACCGTGAGGGCTATTTGGAAACAAAAGAGTAGTCGTACTGTGCTATATCTTGGAAACTGTACGTACTACTAGTTCCTTTGTGTAGCACGTTTGGTATTTGGAAGAAGAAAAAAAACGTTGGATCACGTTGGACAGAAATAAAGAGAGGGAAAAGTGGATACGTGGCCTTGGAACTTTTGGTGCTACGGTTGTTGGAAAGTTTTGGATAAAAAAAAACGAGAGAAAAAAGTGGGCTGTTCGGTTTGTGTGTTTGGAAAGATAAGATTGAGTCAAAGAAGAAGGGAAGGTTTTGGTTTCTTGGAAAGATGGATCGGCTGTAACAAAAAAAAGTGAAAAAGGAGAGAGATTCTTGGCCGTTGGAAAGAAGAAAAAAGGAAAGTTTGAGAAAAAAAAAGTGTTGTGTCGTTCGTACTTCATTGCACGTGAATTTTATATGTGTCTTAGGCTCGCGTCTCTAGCACAGTCTAGCCTAAGATCAGCACTCGACTACTTTGAACGAATTTTCAGCTTGCACTTATTAACGTGGTTGTAGCATTTTTTTTCCACATATATATAGCCAACCCAGCTCCACATATTTCTACAACGCGCATACATACGTTCACCTGGCAATCGCTTTACACAATCTTTGGAGTTATTTGACACCGCCCGTTGCCGATCACCACCTGCTGCATGGTAAGAATTTGTAAGACACTGATATTTGCTTTACTGTGAGCGCTTTACCACCACATCCTAGTAGTTCATAGGAACATTTTTGTTTCTTGTTTCTACTAACTATGACAGGTTCCGGAGTTACAAGTTCTTCGCCGATGGACACACGTTCACCACCACGAGAGATGCGCCCACACAAAGAAGCATATGGACAGGTTATTTCTTTGCCATCTTTTGAGGGTAGATTTAACCCTGCTATTTATCTTGATTGGGAGCTTGAAGTAGAACAAATTTTTGCGAGTAATATTTTTTCTGAACTTGACAAAGTACGAGCTACCACTCGCGCTTTTATTGGTTTTGCTTCCATTTGGTGGAGTGTGTATATTAAGAAAAACATTGATAATAAACCTAAAATTTGGAAAGATTTGAAAGCTATAATGAGACATAAATTTGTTCCTCCTTATTATCGTCGTGAATTGCTTCGTAATTTGGAACAATTAAAACAAGGAAGTAACACTGTTCATACTTACTATCAAGAGTTTAAATCTTATATGCATAAGTGTGACATAGAAGAATCTGAGGATGATAGAAAGAATAGATTTTTTCATGGTTTGAACAATGACATCCGCGCACGATTTCATTATACTCCTCGCTGCATTATTGGTATGTATGTTCGTGCTTGTACCTTTGAGAGACAGATACAGGAGGATGCTTTGGGCGACTACGACGACTACGACGGCTACTATTCCAGACCATGCTCACCACCACCGATTGTCTCATTCGCCATTGCACCTTCTACGACGACCATGCCTCCTTTTGTGAGTGTGATATCGCCTCCAGCCTCTATGACCTTGCCATCATCCGTACCTACATCATCTGAGTTGTTGCAACAAGGTAACAACAAAGGTATTGATGACATAACTTCACATAAGGATGATGCATGCATAGTAGAGTTGAATAAATCATGTGTTGAGTTACCTGTTGATTTGAGCACACCATCTATTTTGGATAATCATTATACTATTATGAAATTGCCAATGCTTAATCATTTTGGTATGACCTCTAATCTTGGTGATGATTATGCGTCGAATGACTTGTTGCACGACTACTTAGTTAAACCTTTTGTAGCATGTCCTTCGAAAAACATTAACGTTTATTCACCGGTGTTAGGATGGTTTAATGATGAGCATTGTAAATCTTTAGATATGAATAAAATCTTCACTTATATATGCAAACTGAGTTGCAATATTTTCATGTCGTTTACCTATTGTGATGAATTCATATCTTTAGATTTCACGACATATGAAAGTTATTTGTGTATACATGTGTCTCATGTGCACAAACTGAGGGCCGTAAAAATGGATGATATATACATATACAACATGTACACCTTGTCTCTTTTGTTAGCCACATTTCAGATTAAGCAACGCCGAGGACGGCTTTGTTTTCAAGAAGGGGAGGATGATGAGGACATGGCTACCACAGTTACAGCCATAACTCATGCTACTACACACATTGGATCGGCTACTAGAGCTCGCGCAAACCAACAGAATTATCAGGTATTTTCGTTTCTTGGAAATCCTTCTAATGTTTATGAACATGTGATGCTGCCTAAATTAGATATTTTTGTCTTACTTATGCATGAAGGACCTAATGTGGACAAGAGGGATGGCCATTGGAGCGAGATCAAGCATGGAGAGGAAGTAGCGTGTGCGGCAAAGAATAATGGAGCTTTCAGTAGTGATTTCCGCACTTTGAAGCCACCATAAGAAGTGCATGAAGCCTTGGACGAAATATACAAAGATTCCACTTCATAATTTTGTCCAGGGGCTGTTATAGGTGCTGCGCCACCTTATTTATGGGCCAGGCCCATGTAATTTCGAAATAGTGCTTAATAGGCTGTTTTAGAGTCCGTATTGTAGGGGAAAATGACTCCAGAGGGATTTTTGTCCCACCTTGCCAAGGGAGGACGAAATTCCCTCTCTTTTCCCCTATATATACACCCCATAGGGCATCCTTTAGACTTGGATTTCTTTTAGTTAAAAAGACTGCTTAGCTAATTGCTGCATCTTCGTGTACTCGGTTTGTGTCCAACGACCAGATCAAGACCGCTTTCGGAATCCCAACTTTAATCATACTTCATCTACATATTCGCAATATTCAGATTGCTTTATCATAGTTCTTGCTTGTTCTTCGATTGCTTGCAGGCACTAGACCTTCGTGGTCAGGTTGATCGTGCTCCGGCGTGGTCAATAACTTTCAGGAGATTGGTTTAGCGATTGCTAAGGCGCAACGTCGTTGCACGTTTGTAGTCGGATCTTCAAAGTCGACTCCATCAAATCGTAGTTATCATCTCATCGAAAGATCGGGACACCCCGCCTCTATCAAGTGGTATCAGTTTTCAGGTTGCTCGGTGAGAATTTCCAATTATCCCTAGATTAGATCGTTTTTATTTACCTATCGTCCAAGAAAAAGCCACCAAAAAAAGTAGATTAGTTCATCCATGTCCAAAATAGTCTAAGCCTTTTCGCCATAATCACTTAGTTTTTGCATTGTTGAATTTTCGATTGCATCGTGTGTCGAGTTGCTGGTTTAGTGTCTAAACTTTTAGAGTTTCGAGTTCTAGTCACGCTTTGTTCACATCGCATCTGCATTTACCATCACCATCACCATCATCCATCCGCTGCTGCTGTTCGTCGCTGTCTTGAATCATCATTTATCTTGTGGAGAGAAAAAGTTTAGTCAAGAATAAAGAAGAGAAGCAAGGAGAAGACCATGACTACCTAGTTCGTACTAGTAGTTTGGCACGGGGAGATCCTCACGAGTAGTACTAATTGATTTTGGTTTTGGAAAGAGGAAGCCTGGGAAATAAAATTACGTGAGCAATTAGCAGGAAAAAAAAGGTTGCTGATTGAAAGAAAAGGAAACCGTTTTGTGCTATCCTACTTGATTGGTTTGAACGTGAGGTACTAGAATATCCACCTGATCTCGGTTTCCGTGCGTGGAGAGAGACAAAATAGTTTTGTTAGTTGGCATCGTATCTCACGTGCAAGTTTTAGAAGGAAAATCAATCATCGGTTTTAAAGGATTTTTTTTATTAGCTGAAAGGAAAAGCATCACGTGGTGGTAATCCTTTGTGCTGATTTCATGTGCCTCTAAATCCAACGTGATTGGGATTGTCCTTTTTGGAAACCGTGAGGGCTATTTGGAAACAAAAGAGTAGTCGTACTGTGCTATATCTTGGAAACTGTACGTACTACTAGTTCCTTTGTGTAGCACGTTTGGTATTTGGAAGAAGAAAAAAAACGTTGGATCACGTTGGACAGAAATAAAGAGAGGGAAAAGTGGATACGTGGCCTTGGAACTTTTGGTGCTACGGTTGTTGGAAAGTTTTGGATAAAAAAAAACGAGAGAAAAAAGTGGGCTGTTCGGTTTGTGTGTTTGGAAAGATAAGATTGAGTCAAAGAAGAAGGGAAGGTTTTGGTTTCTTGGAAAGATGGATCGGCTGTAACAAAAAAAAGTGAAAAAGGAGAGAGATTCTTGGCCGTTGGAAAGAAGAAAAAAGGAAAGTTTGAGAAAAAAAAAGTGATGTGTCGTTCGTACTTCATTGCACGTGAATTTTATATGTGTCTTAGGCTCGCGTCTCTAGCACAGTCTAGCCTAAGATCAGCACTCGACTACTTTGAACGAATTTTCAGCTTGCACTTATTAACGTGGTTGTAGCATTTTTTTTCCACATATATATAGCCAACCCAGCTCCACATATTTCTACAACGCGCATACATACGTTCACCTGGCAATCGCTTTACACAATCTTTGGAGTTATTTGACACCGCCCGTTGCCGATCACCACCTGCTGCATGGTAAGAATTTGTAAGACACTGATATTTGCTTTACTGTGAGCGCTTTACCACCACATCCTAGTAGTTCATAGGAACATTTTTGTTTCTTGTTTCTACTAACTATGACAGGTTCCGGAGTTACAAGTTCTTCGCCGATGGACACACGTTCACCACCACGAGAGATGCGCCCACACAAAGAAGCATATGGACAGGTTATTTCTTTGCCATCTTTTGAGGGTAGATTTAACCCTGCTATTTATCTTGATTGGGAGCTTGAAGTAGAACAAATTTTTGCGAGTAATATTTTTTCTGAACTTGACAAAGTACGAGCTACCACTCGCGCTTTTATTGGTTTTGCTTCCATTTGGTGGAGTGTGTATATTAAGAAAAACATTGATAATAAACCTAAAATTTGGAAAGATTTGAAAGCTATAATGAGACATAAATTTGTTCCTCCTTATTATCGTCGTGAATTGCTTCGTAATTTGGAACAATTAAAACAAGGAAGTAACACTGTTCATACTTACTATCAAGAGTTTAAATCTTATATGCATAAGTGTGACATAGAAGAATCTGAGGATGATAGAAAGAATAGATTTTTTCATGGTTTGAACAATGACATCCGCGCACGATTTCATTATACTCCTCGCTGCATTATTGGTATGTATGTTCGTGCTTGTACCTTTGAGAGACAGATACAGGAGGATGCTTTGGGCGACTACGACGACTACGACGGCTACTATTCCAGACCATGCTCACCACCACCGATTGTCTCATTCGCCATTGCACCTTCTACGACGACCATGCCTCCTTTTGTGAGTGTGATATCGCCTCCAGCCTCTATGACCTTGCCATCATCCGTACCTACATCATCTGAGTTGTTGCAACAAGGTAACAACAAAGGTATTGATGACATAACTTCACATAAGGATGATGCATGCATAGTAGAGTTGAATAAATCATGTGTTGAGTTACCTGTTGATTTGAGCACACCATCTATTTTGGATAATCATTATACTATTATGAAATTGCCAATGCTTAATCATTTTGGTATGACCTCTAATCTTGGTGATGATTATGCGTCGAATGACTTGTTGCACGACTACTTAGTTAAACCTTTTGTAGCATGTCCTTCGAAAAACATTAACGTTTATTCACCGGTGTTAGGATGGTTTAATGATGAGCATTGTAAATCTTTAGATATGAATAAAATCTTCACTTATATATGCAAACTGAGTTGCAATATTTTCATGTCGTTTACCTATTGTGATGAATTCATATCTTTATATTTCACGACATATGAAAGTTATTTGTGTATACATGTGTCTCATGTGCACAAACTGAGGGCCGTAAAAATGGATGATATATACATATACAACATGTACACCTTGTCTCTTTTGTTAGCCACATTTCAGATTAAGCAACGCCGAGGACGGCTTTGTTTTCAAGAAGGGGAGGATGATGAGGACATGGCTACCACAGTTACAGCCATAACTCATGCTACTACACACATTGGATCGGCTACTAGAGCTCGCGCAAACCAACAGAATTATCAGGTATTTTCGTTTCTTGGAAATCCTTCTAATGTTTATGAACATGTGATGCTGCCTAAATTAGATATTTTTGTCTTACTTATGCATGAAGGACCTAATGTGGACAAGAGGGATGGCCATTGGAGCGAGATCAAGCATGGAGAGGAAGTAGCGTGTGCGGCAAAGAATAATGGAGCTTTCAGTAGTGATTTCCGCACTTTGAAGCCACCATAAGAAGTGCATGAAGCCTTGGACGAAATATACAAAGATTCCACTTCATAATTTTGTCCAGGGGCTGTTATAGGTGCTGCGCCACCTTATTTATGGGCCAGGCCCATGTAATTTCGAAATAGTGCTTAATAGGCTGTTTTAGAGTCCGTATTGTAGGGGAAAATGACTCCAGAGGGATTTTAGTCCCACCTTGCCAAGGGAGGACGAAATTCCCTCTCTTTTCCCCTATATATACACCCCATAGGGCATCCTTTAGACTTGGATTTCTTTTAGTTAAAAAGACTGCTTAGCTAATTGCTGCATCTTCGTGTACTCGGTTTGTGTCCAACGACCAGATCAAGACCGCTTTCGGAATCCCAACTTTAATCATACTTCATCTACATATTCGCAATATTCAGATTGCTTTATCATAGTTCTTGCTTGTTCTTCGATTGCTTGCAGGCACTAGACCTTCGTGGTCAGGTTGATCGTGCTCCGGCGTGGTCAATAACTTTCAGGAGATTGGTTTAGCGATTGCTAAGGCGCAACGTCGTTGCACGTTTGTAGTCGGATCTTCAAAGTCGACTCCATCAAATCGTAGTTATCATCTCATCGAAAGATCGGGACACCCCGCCTCTATCACTTCGCCTCTATCACCCCGTCATCAAACGCATTTGGGTCTTCGGCCAAAGGCATATTTGGCCGAAACAATCATTGAGGACTGCCGGCTCTTCCTCATCGTATCCGGGGGGTTGAATGGGAGGTTCCACTCTCTCGTAGCCTGAAATCACGAGAGAGATTTGAACCCTATGCATCTCCGGTGCCATCGGCCTATTGTGCATCACTCGATTTTGGGGTTGAAGGATTTTACCTTTGGCAACATCCTTCAATTCGCCGTCCATGACTTGTAGTAGAATGCATGGAGTGTGCTCCTATGAAAGAGACATATGCATTTAGGGATCAGAGAGATGCCAGTAATAAAAGGCAAGGAGATGAAGTCCTCGTTTGAGTTGCGGACTCTTATAGTTACCTTGAGGGCGTCGAGGTCGGCCAATGAAGAGACAACGCCGACGACGGCGGGCATGCAAGAGACGGAGGGTGCGCTGCCTCCCGTGGCGTCGGTCGCGTTTTTTTCACTACCAGCGGGAGCATTATTATTATGCCCCGGTTGCTTGATCATCTCTAGAGGAGTCACCATCACGTCCGGCGCCGGCGTCGCAGTGTTAGCGGCCGGAGTCGGTGCGGGATCCGGAGTCGGTGCGGGAGCCGTAGTCGGTGCGCGAGCCGAGACTGCGGCCGCCGCGGTGCCCGAGTTGCTGCCGACCATGCTCGGGACTGGTATGGGCCCTTGTCCACCACACGCTTGCCAATTCGCGAGTGATTGCATCATATCAGGAAGGAGGGCACTCATCGTGTTCGCCACTTCATCCTGGACAAGCTGCGGAAGCATGTTCACTTTCTCCTCCAGTCCACGAACATTAGCGGTGTCTTCTTCGGTCCTTATCGCCTTGCGCCCCCTCGAACCCGACTGCTCCGCGGATTTCCCATAATATTCGGACCAAATTTAGGTCCGCACAAAAGCCGACCACACGGCCGGCTGACGATGGCTTCGCCGACACGTTCTCAACCTTCTTAACCTTGTTCATCGCCCTGTTAAAAGTGGTGTCCCACGGGCAGGCCAGCTTAATAGACGAGCCCTGCAATGAGGCTGCGGAGAATTCATCTTCCTGCACAAAGAATGTGAAACACTAAGAAGCTGAACTTCATGAACTAGAATTCAATCGATAAGGAACTCACGTGGTGAACTACTTACCACGGCAGCTGTAAACTCCAGAACCTTAGGATCGAGAACTATGTTTGAGGTTTCTTTGTCCTTATGGCTCCGGGCCCTCACAATGAATTCAGTCTGTGGATCAACTTTGTATTTCCCAAAGGGGTTAGGTAGGCCCTCAGCGGCATACTCGGCATCCTCCTTGTCCCGTTTAGGCTTGGAATGTCTGTAACCACCGGCTCCGAGACGGTGGTTACCTATGACTTGCGCTTGCATCGCCTTTCCCTTTGCACTCGTGGCCTTGGCGTCCTCGGACTCACACCTAGCCTTGAAAAGGTCGTAGGTAGCTTCGTCGATCATCGACTCTTTCTCCTTGAGCTCCTCCTAGGATTTTCCGTGCTCCATAATTGCCTCCTTCACCCGGGTTTTCCAACTGGACAACTCTTTTCTCATCCTTCTGAGGGCCCATTTGTTTACCTTGTTCCCTTCGAGGTTTTTGTTGTCGTACGGCTCCGGGAACTTGTATTGTCTGTGAAACTTGTCGAGAAGGAGCTGACAATAATGAGTGTTGTCACGACTCCTTAGGTTTATTGTGGTGATCGGGACGGTGTTCCGGAGGATCGCCACGACTTGACAGCCGTACCCTTCCGAGAAATGCCCCAAGCTCGGTAGGAATCCCAACGGAGGTCACAACGGTAAACTCTTTCCTGATGGTGCCGACCTTGGTTGGTTTCCGATTCCGCTTCCTCGACTGGCTACCATCTCTGTTTGAGCCACCGGCATGATCATCCTCGTCGGCGGTGTTCCTCTCCCCTTCCTCCATGTCATCATCCTCCGATGAGTCGGACTCCGACTCTATCTCTTCTGCTCCTCAACCTCTTCCTGTGAGTATTCCCAAAATTGATTCCTTTTTTTTCCCGGCTGAGAAGAAGGACCGGCGTCGGCTCCGGTCGACTTATTTGCACTAGTACAATATTAAGAAATGCAACTACTTAATTAATTATCACAATAAATAAATGCAACTACTCTCATGTTAAAAAAATAGCACAGTTCATGCACGAATTCACGGAAAAATTCGTCATGACCTTTGCTATTTTTCTTATCATGTCGGGACCCGGGGTTTGCATATGTAATTCCCGCTACAACTCAATCATATGAAGAGCCGAGAGCCGTACCCACTTGTCTAGGCAGCCAAGGCCAAGCACAGATCACTCTCGGAAAGCATCAAACGTGAGGGGCATCCCATCCAGGCCGGATGATCAACTGAGATGGTCCTCATCGTCCGCTCACAAGTCTAAATGATTATGGGTGGTGACATCCCATACTCATAGACAAGTCGCCTCAACCATATTATCGATTGAACCATAACACTTACATAAACAGACTCCAGCCCGATCACGTAGTCGGGATCTCGGGCGGGCTAAATCATACAACAAAGTGTGCCACGTGACAGAGTCACGAGCAATCGCATCGCGATTCCCCAAGCTGCGCACATCTAAGGGCCACTTGGTGTATGAAAGACCGCCGGCAAGAACTCAACTAAGCTATCGAATCCCACACTAAGACATGCACGTTATAATCATACACGCAACATACATGTCTAGTGTAAACAACAGGTAACACAACATGAACCCTACAAACTCATAGTTTTATTGCATCTGCTAAACAGAGAAGATATAGTAGTGTTACAAGCAGAGATCACATAACTGTGACCCAACATTACATTATACAACAACGGAAGCAAATCATGTCTTAGTAAAGACAAGGTTAACAAATGGCTTAAGAAGCCTTTAAGAAAAAAACAACGACCCTCTAGAGGGACCACGCTGTTGTCTGGGACTACATTACTTCGTCGACGTCGAGCTTGAGGGGGAGGCCACCATCAGGTTCAGTGGTCTCGGCTCTAAAACATAGAATAAGCAAACGTGAGTACATAGTCGTACTCAGCAAGACTTACAACATAACTATACTACACATGCTCAGGTATCAAGGTAAAGGCAAGTGGCGTTGTAATGCAGAAAGCTTTGACTTGGCTATCCTGTACTACGACTACATAGAGTTGAGATGAGAGGCGCACACGACTCCATCTAATCTTGATCACCACATCTGATAGAGGCGAAGGTGTCCCAATGTTTCGATGAGATGGTGGAGATCGATTATGGTGGAGTAGACTTTCACGACCCGACTACGAACGTGCGAAGACGTTGCGCCTTAGCGATCGCTAAACCAACTCCGAGAGGTTATTGATCCCGCGGATGCACGATCAACCTGACCACGAAGGTCTAATTCCTGCAAGCAATCGAAGAACAAGCAAGAACTAAGAATTGCAATCTGGATATTGCGAATATAAGATGAAAGATTACGAAAGTTGGGGTTCCAATGAGGTCTTGGCCTGGTCGGATGACACAAACGAAGAGCTCGAAGTTGCGGCTATGGCTAACTTAAATCTAATTAAAACCCAAGTCTAAACGACGCCCTAAGGGCTGTATATATGGGGGAACAGAGGGGATTTTCGTGACCCCTTGGAGGTGGGGTCCGAAAACAACCCTAACTCGGTTTCCCCACACATACGGACTCTAAAAACAGCCTATAAGGTGGTATTTCGAAATTACATGGGCCCAGCCCAATATTAAGGTGACGCAGCACCTATAATTGCCCTTGGACGAAAATAATGAAGTGGCATCTCGCGTATTTCGTCCAAGACTTCATGCGCGCCTTATGGTGGCTTCAAAGTGCGATAATCACCACGGGAAGCTCCACTGTCCTTTCCCGCGCGCACACCTTCTTCTCCATGCTTGATCCCGCTCCAATGACCATCCTTCTTGTCCATGCTAGGTCCTTCATTCATAAGAAAAACAAAAGTATCTAATTTAGGCAGTATCATATGTTCATGAACAATAGAAGGATTCGCAAGAAACGAAAGTACCTGATAATTTAGTTGACGTGCACGAGCTCTAGTAACTGGTCCAATATGTGTAGTTGGTGAGGATATGGGTGTAACATTAGTAGGGATGTCCTCATCATCCTCCCCTTCTTGAATTGAAGTCGTCCTCGACGGAAGCTCATCATCTTCTCCCAAATAAGGCTTCAAATCTGCAATATTAAATGTGGGACTAACCCCAAAGGCTGCAGGTAGCTCAAGTTTATATGCATTATCATTAATTTTCTGCAAAACCTTAAAGGGACCATCAGCTCGAGGCATTAACTTAGACTTGCGCAAATCAGGAAACCTATCTTTACGTAGATGTAACCAAACAAGATCTCCGGGTTCAAACACAACATGCTTTCGACCCCTATCACCAGCAAGCTTGTATCTAGCATTCATGCGCTCAATGTTTTCTTTAGTTAACTCATGCAGTTTTAATATCAATTCAGCACGTTGCTTAGCATCAAAATTAACCTTCTCCGAAGATGGAAGAGGTAGCAAATCAATAGGTGCACGAGGTAGAAAACCATAAACAATCTCAAAAGGGCACATTTTAGTGGTAGAATGCAATGAACGATTATAAGCAAATTCAATATGAGGTAAACATTCTTCCCACAGTTTCAAGTTACTCTTTAAAACAGCCCTAAGCATAGTAGACAAAGTCCTATTGACTACTTCAGTTTGTCCATCAGTTTGGGGATGACATGTAGTACTAAAAAGTAGTTTAGTCCCCAACTTAGCCCATAAGCATCTCCAAAAATGGCTAAGAAACTTAGTATCACGATCCGAGACAATAGTATTGGGCACACCATGTAAGCGAATAATCTCACGAAAGAATAAATCAGCAACATTAGCAGCATCATCGCTTTTATGACATGGTATAAAATGTGCCATCTTAGAAAATCTATCCACGACAACAAATATGCTATCCCTCCCATTCTTTGTTCGAGGCAAGCCTAAAACAAAGTCCATGGATATGTCCTCCCATGGAACACTAGGTACAGGTAAAGGCATGTATAAACCATGAGGATTGAGTCGTGACTTAGCTTTTTGACATGTAGTGCAGCGAGCAACAAAACGCTCAACATCCCGTCTCATCTTTGGCCAAAAGAAATGTGTAGCAAGTACGTCCTCCGTCTTCTTCACGCCAAAGTGTCCCATTAATCCTCCTCCATGCGCCTCCTGCAACAACAAAAGACGAATAGAGCTAGCTGGAATGCATAGCTTGTTAGAATGGAACACAAATCCATCATTAAGCACAAACTTGTTCCATGTTCTACCCTCTCTACAATTCTGCAATACATCTTTAAATTCCGCATCATTTACGTATTGATCTTTGATTGTCTCTAAACCGAAAATCTTGAAGTCAAGTTGTGAAAGCATAGTATAACGACGAGACAAAGCATCAGCAATAATATTATCTTTCCCCTTCTTGTGTTTAATGACATAAGGGAAAGTCTCAATAAATTCAACCCACTTAGCATGTCTACGATTAAGTTTTGCTTGACTTCTTATGTGTTTCAAAGATTCATGATCAGAATGTATAACAAATTCTTTGGGCCATAAATAATGTTGCCAAGTTTCTAATGTCCGAACAAGAGCATATAATTCCTTATCATAAGTAGAATAGTTCAGACTAGGCCCACTCAATTTTTCAGAAAAGTAAGCAACAGGTTTAGCATCTTGTAATAACACACCTCCCAAACCAATCCCACTAGCATCGCATTCAAGCTCAAAAGTCTTATTAAAATCAGGAAGTTGGAGCAAAGGAGCATGTGTTAACTTATCTTTCAATACGGTGAAGGATTCTTCCTGTGCGGTACCCCAAGTAAAAGGCACATCCTTGCGTGTAAGCTCATTGAGAGGTGCAGCAATGGTGCTGAAATCTCTCACAAAACGCCTATAGAATCCAGCGAGGCCAAGAAAACTCCTCACTTGTGTGACCGTTTTGGGCTGCGGCCAACCCTCAATCGCCTCGATCTTGGCTTTATCAACTTCAATTCCCTGCGGAGTAACAACATAGCCAAGAAACGATACTCGGTCGGTGCAAAAGGTGCACTTCCCAAGGTTACCAAACAAACGTGCATTACGTAGAGCAATAAAAACAGCACGTAAATGATCCAAATGTTCCTCCAAAGATTTGCTATAAATCAGTATATCATCAAAATAGACTACCACAAATCGTCCAATGAAAGCACGTAAAACCTCGTTCATTAATCTCATGAAAGTGCTAGGTGCATTAGTTAACCCAAAAGGCATGACTAACCACTCATATAATCCAAACTTAGTTTTAAATGCCGTTTTCCATTCATCTCCTAATTTCATGCGAAATTGATGGTATCCACTACGCAAATCAACTTTGGAAAACATGGTAGAGCCACTTAATTCATCAAGCATATCATCTAACCTAGGAATAGGATGACGATAACGAATAGTAATATTATTAATGGCTCGACAATCAACACACATACGCCATGTTCCATCCTTTTTAGGCACTAATATAACAGGAACAGCACAAGGACTAAGGGATTCACGTATGTAACCTTTGTCGAGTAGCTCTTGTACTTGACGCTGAATCTCCTTTGTCTCCTCCGGATTGGTACGGTATGGCGCACGGTTGGGAAGTGAAGCACCGGGAATTAAGTCAATCTGATGCTCAATCCCTCGAATAGGTGGTAATCCCGGTGGTACGTCTTGTGGAAAGACGTCAATAAACTCCTGCAAAAGGTCAGTGACAACAGGAGGCAAAGAAGGAGGCAATTCCTCAAATGAAAACAAAGCTTCTTTGCACACAAAAGCATAGCACACATATTGACTAACATCCAAATCTGAAATATCAACTTTAGTAGCAAGCAAAGTTGGACTAGTCAATTTAATTTCATTAGACACAGCAGAAGAAGATTTGCTATTAGTCTTATGTTGTTGCTCAAATTCTTTGGCTGCTATCTCATTTTCACTCTTATTTTTCTCCTGTTTAGCTTTACTAGCTCTAGCAAGATCATCTTTCACAATTTGTTCAGGAGACATAGGAAGTAAAGCAATATTTTTATCCTGATGAACCAGAGTAAACTGATTTGTCCTACCATGGTGTACAACATTCCTATCAAATTGCCATGGTCTACCAAGTAAAAGAGAGCATGCTTGCATGGGTACCACATCACAATCAACATAATCAGCATATGCAGCAATGCTAAAGTGCACACGAACAGAACGCGTTACCTTAATCTTACCACTATTGTTAAACCACTGAATATAGTACGGATGGGGGTGTGGTCTTGTGGTGAGAGATAGCTTCTCCACCAACTCCATGCTAGCCAAGTTGTTGCAACTCCCTCCGTCAATGATGATGCGAACCGAACGTTCTTTCACCACTCCCTTTGTGTGGAACAAATTATGCCTCTGGTTTTGCTCATCCTTCGTTACCTGCACACTTAACACACGTTGAGCAACCAAACTAGCATATTTATCTGCATCATCAGGAGCCATATACTCCATATCATGAGCATCATCATGGGCACCCTGTTCCTCATGAGCAATGAGAACTAAAGTCTCCTCATCATAGTCACTCGCTGACTCATACCCACCATCCGCCGTAATAATCATCACACGCTTGGAGGGACAGTCTTTTGCGAAGTGACCTCCACCTTGGCACCTGCGACATTTAATATCACGATCTCGTGTTTGCCCTGTGGAAGCCATGGATGAAGAAGAACTCGCCGCTGGACCACTCTGTGCACCCTTGAATGGTGGCGCTGAATGTTTTGGTGGCTCCCTGTAAGAATGAGCGGCTGAAGTAGAGGGTGGAGCAGCAGGACGTGTGGATGTAGAAGGTCCACGCGATGTCCATGATGTATTTCGTCCTGCAGAAAAGTTAGGTCTCGTAGCGGCCTGTCGATCCTGCACTTCACGTTCAGCTTTACAAGCAAGATGAAACAAACGAGTAATAGTAGCATAGTCCTTGTATTCTAGAATAGTTTGTATCTCCCTGTTTAAGCCACCTATAAAACGTGCAAACATAGCTTCATTATCCTCTACTAGGCCACATCTAATCAATCCAGTTTGTAATTCTTGATAATATTCCTCTACAGAATTTTTTCCCTGTCTCAAACGCTGTAATTTTTGTAGCAATTCACGTTGATAATAAGGAGGAACCCAGCGAGTACGCATAGCATCTTTTAAAGCAGCCCAAGTAGCTGGAATATTATTAGCATGCAATCTACAATGTTCAGACCACCAAATAGATGCAAAACCCGTGAATTCACAAACAGCAGCAGTAACACGTCTATTCTCAGGATATTGTAAACATGTAAAGCGTTGTTCAGTTTCTAACTCCCAAGTAAGATAAGCATCAGGAATATATCTACCCTCAAACGGCTTAAGATTCAATTTAAGTTTAGGCACATGTTCATCATCGCGTACCTGAGGGGGTGGTTGGTGTCGACCGTGGCGAATGTTGGGACGTGGACGTCCAGCTGGCTGTTCATAGGCCGCTTCTTGTTCCACCTCCTCCTCGTAATCACCCTCGTAGTTGTCGTCCTGGCCGACGTCAGAGGCAGCAGCAGCAGTAACTGCAGCAGCAGCAGGAGCACCAGCAGCTTGTCCGCCCGGAAACAGAATACGTCGTGCACGTCGTGGTGGCGGTGGCTGTGCTGGAGCGGCCGCAGGCTGTATAGGTAAGCGTGCGAGCAACTCAGTAAACTTGGCGTCGAGCTTGGTGTCGATCATCTTCTCCACACCATCAATCGCCTCTGTAAATCTGTTCTCGATGTCATTCACCTGTTCAGACATCATTTGTGCAAATTTATCATGTAATGCTTTGTTTGTCATATTCTCCCAATCAGGTGCATCCCGCGCCACTTCATCATGGGGTCCTGGCATGGTTAGCAGAAATAGAAAACACACAGAAGTATGATCCTACTTCGACTAATGGGATGTGGGGTGGTGGAAAGCACAAATCCGTCAAGCTTTTCTTCAGTTCTTACCGATTCTTACCTAGCAGCAGGTGGTGATGTACAACCAATGGGTCAAAACTCTCAGAGATGTGGTAGAGCGATGGCCAGGAGGTGTCAACCGCACGAAGTAGAATATATGTGGAGCTGTAGGTAGGTTTGACAAATATGGTAGCAAAAAGCTCAACAGTAATCAAAACAGAGATGCAAAGTTGAATAAACACTCAACGTCGGTACTGTGCTGATCCTAGGCTAGACCGTACTAGAGACGCGAGCCTAAAACACCAACGAAAGCACGGCGCGGCACGTAATCAACTGAGAAGCACCCTCTGAATTTTTTTTTTCTCTTTTTTTTTTTTTTTTTTTTGCTTTTTTTTTTTTGCGATGCGGGACTGCGGTGGCTGAAAAAGTGCGAAAAAATCACTATGGTGGCGAACGTCTCAAAATGAGTTTTTTTTTTTTTTTGGAAATCACCCCCCTTCTCTGGACGGAAAAAGTTTGGTGAAATCCGACTCTAACAACTCAAAACTAATCTGGCTACAGAGAGATCAGGATCCTTACTGATGGTGGAACTCAACTCGGACTCGTGAGACGTGGTGGTGTATATGGACTCTGCTTGGCGGAACTTGGTGGTGTATCTGCACTTGGATTGGCGGAAACGTGGTAGGATGACTACTGTGCGGCGGCGACGTGGCAAACTGTGATCAGAACTCGAAACTCTAAGGGAACTAGACGCTAAGATCAGCAACTTGACACAACGATGCAACCGTAAATTCAACAAAGCAAGTACTGAAAAGAAAACTGGACAAAGGCTAGGACTGTCTTGGGACGTGATGGTCTAACCCTAATTTTTTTTTGTTGGCTTTTTCGTGGACTGTAGGTATGAAGAACAGAACCAATCTAGACTATGAAAACTGGTAAATCTCACCGAGCAACCTGGAAATCTGATACCACTTGATAGAGGCGAAGGTGTCCCGATGTTTCGATGAGATGGTGGAGATCGATTATGGTGGAGTAGACTTTCACGACCCGACTACGAACGTGCGAAGACGTTGCGCCTTAGCGATCGCTAAACCAACTCCGAGAGGTTATTGATCCCGCGGATGCACGATCAACCTGACCACGAAGGTCTAATTCCTGCAAGCAATCGAAGAACAAGCAAGAACTAAGAATTGCAATCTGGATATTGCGAATATAAGATGAAAGATTACGAAAGTTGGGGTTCCAATGAGGTCTTGGCCTGGTCGGATGACACAAACGAAGAGCTCGAAGTTGCGGCTATGGCTAACTTAAATCTAATTAAAACCCAAGTCTAAACGACGCCCTAAGGGCTGTATATATGGGGGAACAGAGGGGATTTTCGTGACCCCTTGGAGGTGGGGTCCGAAAACAACCCTAACTCGGTTTCCCCACACATACGGACTCTAAAAACAGCCTATAAGGTGGTATTTCGAAATTACATGGGCCCAGCCCAATATTAAGGTGACGCAGCACCTATAATTGCCCTTGGACGAAAATAATGAAGTGGCATCTCGCGTATTTCGTCCAAGACTTCATGCGCGCCTTATGGTGGCTTCAAAGTGCGATAATCACCACGGGAAGCTCCACTGTCCTTTCCCGCGCGCGCACCTTCTTCTCCATGCTTGATCCCGCTCCAATGACCATCCTTCTTGTCCATGCTAGGTCCTTCATTCATAAGCAAAACAAAAGTATCTAATTTAGGCAGTATCATATGTTCATGAACAATAGAAGGATTCGCAAGAAACGAAAGTACCTGATAATTTAGTTGACGTGCACGAGCTCTAGTAACTGGTCCAATATGTGTAGTTGGTGAGGATATGGGTGTAACATTAGTAGGGATGTCCTCATCAACATCAATACACCAACATTGATCCTTCCTCGACTCCCCCACGAGGAAGCAACCCAAAGCACTCACCCTTATCTTGGCAATTTTAGAGTATCCATTTAAGTTGTCTAATAATCAAGTAAAGGTCTCCAAGTAGTCCATAACCGCGGACACGGCTATTCGAATAGATCTTTACCCTGCAGGTGTGTACGCTTCACACACGTGTCATCACTTACCGCCCGTGACTCGTCATCCTTCAAGCGGATGTCGGACGAGGATAAACACCAAGGAACTTACCTCACGGCTCCAACTCTAGTCCAGGGGATCGCCTATCTGAGTATGTACCCCAATCGGGAATCCGGCCGTGGTTTTTGTTCAGGACCCAAACGATGTGTGGACGGTCCGACAAGCCCACCTCGACGGATGGAACTGCGCTTGCCTAAAACCGTGCTACAATATGAAATCAAATCGAAGAAACAATAACCCATGCGAATCCTGGACCATAGTTGAGGTGAGTTAATAGGCCAAACGGGGTCCATAGCTCTGCATGTGGAAGTACTCTTGTCTTGGATCACAACACGAGAACTCGGGGCCTAGGGTAGTGTAAATGAGACAACCCACTGTGTAATCCTACACATCCTCTCATTGTTCACCTTTGTTAGGGTGACTTCACCAACACATTACCAGTACATTGCATTGTTCTCTACCATCCCGATACATCACCCAGATGGATCATCTTCATTGTAAACAACTCTAGCATGGCATAGCATAACAGGGATGAAGGGCCACATGAAGAACACAAACAAATCTTGTATCTGCTAGGTTGAGTTTTGATTAATACTGTGGCAGCAATGATAGGTCATGCAAAGGATGAGTTCAACTCGCGGTAGAACGGTAACATGTGAATCACCTAATCATGCATAAGAGAACAAGAGGGAAAATGGGTTTATATAGACATGATCAATGGGGTTTGCTTGCCTTGTTGACGATCACGAGGTGTCACTCTTCATGGCAGTCGGAAACTACGTCCGGCGATGAATCTATCGAGACGAGGCAAACACCGAGATAACAAAGTATAAATATCACATTGCAATGCACAATCAAGACGCATAACATAGCATGGCATGGTACTGATGTACTCTATGTTCATGGTTCAACATATTTATTTAAGTATATTTGGAAAAGAATTCTAAATTCAAACTCCAAATGATTATTCAAACTTTCCCAAATCACATTTTCCACTGTTTGATCTTTGTAAACTATTTTGTCATGCATGAAAGTTGCATATTTGGATTCCTTGCATTTTTCTGATAATTTTTCATATATTATTTATTTAATTTGGAGTTATGGTTTAAAAGTTATTCAATTTCAAAGATTTAATCATTTTCTAAATTTTCTAATAAACAGAGAATATTGATTTATTGCGCAAGCATGACGCAATGATGACGCCAGGGGGTTGACTGGTCAAGCTGACCAGTGGCCAGCCCTGTCAGTGTCTCTAGGTTAAGTCTCTGGTTTAAATAAGAACTAACAGGGGATTAGGGGGCAGGGCCCCACCTGTCCGCCACCTAGAGTTAAGCTAACCTAGGTGGTTAGTGTTAACTAACCAGCCCACGTTGGCCTCGCCGGCGTTAAGCCGCCGGTGGCCATCTGAGGCGGCGGCGTGCTCCTGGACGGCGGCTCCGGGCACGAATCTGAGCGCATCGACCACCAGGAGGTAGAGCACGCTCGCGCGCGTCTACGGGAGCATGCGGTCGGCCTCGAGAGGCACCGGAGCATGGCCGGCAACGAGCTCCCGCGGCGGCCGGAGCACTTCTCAACGGCCATGGCGAACCGGGACTCGGGAGGGGCCACGGTTAGGGGTAAACGAAGCGCACGATCACCCCGAACTTGAAGGAGGCGTCGGCGAGGAGGCGAATTTGGTGGAAGAAGCCACGGCGGCCGGCGGCGAGTCGATGAAGGGGTGGCGTCCTCGGGGCTCCTCGGCTCAATTGAAGGTGCAGGGCGATGAAGTCGACGATGCTTAAGTGGCTGGACACGACGGAGTGACGAGGAGAGGCCGTTGGCCGCGTGTTCAAGCGACGGTGCTCTCCGGGTGGCGCGGAAGAGAGGGACAGAGGAGGGTAAGGGCACGACTTTGGGAGGGATAAGCGCGGGGTGTGTCCTGGGCGTCCACGCGCGCTGAGATAAGCTCGGGGGCAAGCAGGATGTGACCAGCGGCGTTGGCATGGTCGCCACGCAGCGGCCTGCCTGCCTATCTCGGGGAAGAAGACGCCCCTGCCCTTGGGCTGGGCCACTTCGGTTAGACAGGCCCAGGTAAGTGGGCTCTGTTCTTTTTCTTTTTCTTTTATTGCTTCTGTTTTATTTGTTTTTCCTTGGAAAAATATCTAGGCATTTTATAAAATGCCCAAAACTTTTATGTGGCCTTAAATGGCATATAGCTAACCAGTCACAAGTTTTTAATATTTTTTAAATTCAAATAATTTGAATTTAAATTCAAATAGGATTTTTATATAATTTCCAAGCCCTTTTGGACTTTTTGAAAAATCTTAGAGCATGGAGTGGGACCCACTTCACTTTATATGTGATCATGCTCACTTATAAATTCTTTTTGAGGCTTTTCCAAATCCCCAGTTATTAAATATAGGAAATTTAAACATGATGCCACTTATTCTATCAATAAAAAAATACATACCAAACTAGGGTTGTGACAACTTGCCCCCACTCAAAAAAATCTCGTACCGAGATTCAGAAGTCGTCGGGAAGACGGTGGGGTACTCGACTCGGAGACGATCTTCTCGTTCCCAGGTGGCTTCTCTCTCAGAATGGTTGGACCACTGCACTTTGAGGAACTTGATCTTCTAACGTCGGGTGGTGCGCTCAGCTTCATCGAGGATATGGACAGGATACTCTCAATAAGACAGGTATTCTTGGAGATCAAGCGTTCCGTGGTCTATGTAACAGCCCAGATTTCAAAAAAAATTAAAAAAAATTGTTTTCGGTGTGAATTGTTTGATTGTCTGATTTGTTGCGGTGTTTGCATCCCCGTTTTATCGATCGACGATTATTTTTACCCCTCTTATTTCGTACCGGACGGATACCGGCCCTTGACACCCTGACACTTGACCTTTGCGTCACCGGGTTTCACCCGATCACCGTCGCGAAAACCCGGACCAGACAAGGCGTAGCCAACGGAACGAAAAACCCCGTTTAATAATTAAACGGGTTATTTTTATAGCGCACCGGAAAGTGTTTTCAGAACGGTTCCAGCGCGAGGTGAACGCCACCGGCTCGACACGCTGATCGCGCAGTTCGAAGTTTTACCCGAATCGGAGGTCCTACGGACCACCGGCGGTCAGACACGTAAACATCGCGGGCGCGAGAGAAAAACCGGGGATATGTTTGCAAACTGCCAGCCACCTGGGCTATATAAATACCACCACACTCCCACCTCTTTCTAGGGTTTTCCTAGCCAAAAATTGCAGCCAACACCCTCAAAAATCCCTAAATTTGCGCAACAGCCCCTCCACCAGCCGAAACCCTAGCCTCCCAGCCCCCACAGCTGTTGGATTTGGAGATCCACGGTCCAGGAGAGTCCACGTCGCCCCTGGAGACAGCGCCCCCCTCCCAGGCCGATCCGGGAGCCGCCGGGCCTGCCCCAGGCCCGATCTGGGCCGAGCGCCCATGGAGAGCTCGCCGCCACCGCCGGCGACCAGCAGCAGAGCCGCGGCCACCTCTCCTCTCTGCACCCTCTCCTCCTTCTCCTGCCCCTAGCTTCACGTCTACCCTGTGCAGGTCCCGCGCCGGAGCCGCCCGCCCGCCATGGAGCTCGGCTGCCGCATTGCCCGGTTCCGTTGCCCGGTTCCCGGCCACCGCGCCATCGCCGCCTCCGGCCTCGCGCCGCCTGGACCCTGTTCGCCTCGCCGCCCGCCGCGTCAAGACTCCGCTGGCCGGAGCCTGGCGCCGCCGCCGTCGTTCCGCTCGGGAGGAGCTCGCCTCCACGAGCCAGGCCGCCGTCGCCTCCCCGGCCCACCACCGAGCCACGGCCCAGCACCACGCACGGCCCACGGCCTTCTTCCGCCCTGTGTGAGCGGCACCTATCCAACGCCCACGGGTTCTTGGGCCGAGGCCCAATGGTGAGGCGCCCCCCTTTTGTTTTTTTTCTTTTATCATGTGGGCCGGTGTCTGTGCTATGTAGCGCCCATGGGCGCCTTTTATTATTTTGCACTCGGCCCTGTTCAGCCCAGTACCAGCAGATTTCGTCCAGTTAGATTTTTTTTCGTTCTGAGTTATTATTTTGGCAGATTATTGTTGTATATTTGCGATGCCTGTATCTTTTAAACCGTAGCTCGGATCGCGACACGTAAAATGTGTAACTTGCTTAGAATTTTGTGTTGATTAATAAAATGTGCTTCTTTGCTATTTTTTCACTTGTCTACATGCTGTTTTTCTGCTAATTACAACCCTTGCCACTGTAACTGTTTCTTTAATAACTTTTTAACCGTTGCTCCGATTAAAATGTTTCTTGTATGTAACTTGACTAGAATTGCATGTAGATTGTGATTATGCTGCTGTTGCTTTCTAATAAATTTAATAAAATATTGTATAGGGCAAAACAGTACCAAATATTATAATTATCGTGGGGTCCGTAATAGTTGCCATGTGTAGGTTTTACCCCCCACTTAAAGTGACCTAGATTAGATAGTTTATTTATGCTTCACCTCCTGCCATGTTTGTGTGCTATGCCATGCTTGAGTGACATGCCATGTTAAAACTTTGTTGATCACCTGTAGCTAAACAACTCGGACCATCTTAAAACGTGCGGTATCGTCCTGTGTGACGAGTACTTCACTTAACCTGTTAGTAACCTCTCTCAACGGTAGGTGCGATGTCTCGTGTTGCCTTCTTGTTGATGCTTTCTCGTGTTTGCTTCGTAGTAATAGATGCTTTCTCGTTGATTGCTTTCCAGTGTTCACCGTCTTGTGTGCTTCCGCGGGTACTCTCGGAGATGATGCGAGCTTGCGATCAACTACACCTTCGGAACCCGACTTATCAACAGGCAAGGACTATACATTACTTATGATCCATTCTATTTCAACAAGCGGTTTGCATGCTAGTCTAGGATAGGTTCGATGTTTGATCCTACCACATGTTTACAGCCTTTTTCAAACCGATACAGCCATGTCCCCTCCTAGCAAACCTTGTACTGCTATCTTACTATTGCTCGTTGCTCAGCCCCTGCTTAGTATGCATGATTAGGATGCTACGATGTTACCCCCTGTTACTCCTTGGTTTGGGATATCACATTATTATATTTGTTGTTGATGATATGATTATTATAAATGTTGACTATATTCGACGAAGGATGGAAGGTCTAGGCTATCCCGCCCCGACGCTTTGTTCCATTCGAGTCACCTAGGACCCGAGTTCCTGGTATTGTTTTTGAGACTGAGCGTGCCTAACCGCGTGTGGGATTTTATGGGGTCCCCTTTTCTTACCTACCTAGCTTCAAACATTTCTAGTGGTGGCCCAAGCTGATTTTACCATTTGAGAAACCGTGTGCGTAACTGGTCTGCAGCTAGTGGATTTAAAATAAACCGGGTCAGTGGGATGGTATATCCTGTTGGTTCACACCTGGAAGCTAGGGGGTTGCCCACATCTGTTTGGGTAGCTAACCCGACCTCATCCAGACGGTAGAGGCCGATTCGAGAGCGCGACCGGCTTTTGAGTTGGATGTCGACTCACCGGGGGCCACCCGGATTTGTGCGTTGTTAGCTAGAGGGACCTGTCATTCCGGATCTCTTGGGACTAAATCATAAAATGGTTGCCTATCATGGGTAGCAACTGAGAGAGATGGGCGTGCGTGCGGAGCCTTGTAATGGGAAGTTGGTACACCCCTGCAGGGTTAAATCTTTTCGAGAAGCCGTGTCCACGGTTATGGACGACTTGAGACCTACTCCTTGTTCATAGACAACAACATCTGAGATAATCTTAATATAACTTGCTCAACGTGTGTGTGCCTTGACTGCTTCTTCTTCGTTGGGATGCGAAGAGGAGGACAAGGATAAGAATAGGTGTTATGCGTGCGTAAGTAGCTGATAGCAGACTTGTTGGAGGCGATTCCTCATCGAATGCTTGGCTTCTTATCTTACTCTCTAGATCGCTAGCCACTTCATAAATGCTAGTGCGGCAGCAACCTCAGCACTTACCCCATCCTTACCGTAAACTACTAGTTTTCCTAGAATTACGAGTGATGAAGTCCTTGCTGGGTCAGTTGACCACTACAGTTGGATGCTGAGTACCTCTGTACTCATGATACTACCCCCAAACTCTTTTCAGGGTTCTTGGTCGACAACAGGTATGGTGATCGACTATTCACGTGGAGACTCAACGACGACTAGTTAGGCGGATCCCGGCGGAGGGCCTGGACCCGTGTGGTTATGGGGATCGATGATTTTCTTTTGCCACTAGGCATTTGATTGTAGTCCGTACTCAGACATGTATCTTCCGCTGTTGTATTGTATTAAGGCAGTTGTATGCCGATTGTATGAGATGTTGTATCCTTGTATCTGTAATGTTGTGATATCATGTTGGAAATCCGGGGCATATGACTTTGTCATATGTCGCGGTGGGACCGATATGTGCTTCGTCCCCGGATCTGGATGGAAACATCTAGATCTGGAACAGTACCGCATATCAGGCCTTACGTTCTACTTCGCGGTTGGGGTCCTTGAAGCAACGCCTGAGTTGAGATACGTGGAAGTCATCGTGAACCTGAGAAAGATGCGGGGGTAGTTCAAGTTGGTAGGAAACTTCTCCACGTTTAGCTAGAATGCGAAAGGGACCAATGTAACGTGGGGAAAATTTGCCTTTGATACCGAAGAGATGGGTTCCTTTCAGAGGAGTAACCCGGAGGTAAGCCTTCTGGTTCAGCTCATAGCTTTCTGGCCTATGATGACGATCATAGTAGCTTTTCTGACGAGACTGGGCTGTTTTCAATTGCTCACGAACAATGCGAACCTTCTCTTTTGCTTCCTGGATCATATGCGGTCCAAAGAATTGTCTTTCACGGCTTCTTACCAGTTCAATGGTGTTCGACATTTTCGGCCATAGAGAAATTCAAAGGGTGCCATGCCCAAGCTAGATTGGAAGCTATTGTTATAAGCAAACTCAGCGAATGGAAGATATTTATCCCAACTCTTTCCGAATGACATAACACAGGCTCTGAGCATGTCTTCGAGAACTTGATTGACTCTTTCTACTTGACCACTTGACTGGGGATGAAAGGCAGTGCTAAAGGAGAGATGGGTTCCCATAGCAATTTGAAAACTTTCCCAAAATCGAGAGGTGAAAAGACATCCACGGCCTGAATTGATTTCCAAAGGAACACCATGGAGAGAAACGATCTGGGAGACATATAAATCCGCTAACTGGCTAGCAGTTATACTCTCGCGAACAGGAAGGAAATGAGCAACTTTTGAAAGACGGTCAATGACCACGAAGATGGCATTGTTTCCCTTCTGAGACTTTGGAAAGCCAGTGATGAAATCCATAATGACTTTATCCCATTTCCACTCAGGGATAGGCAAAGGTTGAAGAGTACCAGCAGGTCTTTGGTGCTCTTCCTTAATGCGACGACAAACATCACATTCACTAACAAATTGAGCGATTTCTCGCTTCATACAGGTCCACCAAAATCTCTGGCATAGATCTCGGTACATTTTCGTACTACCGAGATGAATCGAGAGAGGTGTGTCATGAGCTTCTTGAAGGATCATCTGTTTTAGGTTTTGGTTTTCTGGCACTACGAAACGATTCTCAAGAATATCGTTCCTTGATCATTTACAGAGAAACATTTAGCACTTTTGCTAGCAAGGTTCTCTTTGATCTCTTGGATACCACTATCATGTTTCTGGGTAGCTACGATTTGAGCCTCAAGAGTTGGTTTCACTATCAAGGTGGAAAGGAATCCATGAGGAACAATCTCGAGATTGAGCTTTCGAAATTCCTCATAGATAAGTGGTTGATACTGTTGTAACATGAGGTTCTTACAATCCGACTTACGACTTAGTGCATCAGCCATGACATTGGCTTTTCCTGGGATATACGAAATATTAAGTCATAATATTTTATCAACTCTATCCAGCGTCTTTGCCTGAGATTAAGATCTGGCTGGGTGAATATGTATTTGAGGCTTTGGTGATCGGTATAGATTTCACAACGATTACACAGGAGGTAATGTCGCCAAGTCTTCAGGGCATGAACTACGGCTGCGAGTTCAAGATCATGGGTAGGATAGTTCTCTTCATGTGGACGCAACTGGCATGAAGCCTATGCTACCACATGTCGATCTTGCATAAGTATGCATCCTAACCCTTGCCGTGAAGCATCACAATAGATTTCAAAATCCCTTTTGGTGTCAGGAGGCGCAAGTACGGGTGCGGAAGTCAATCTTCTCTTTAGCTATTGAAATCTTTCCTCGCACTTGGGGTTCCATTCGAATGTCTTATCTTTCTTGAGGAGTTCAGTTAGAGGCTTTGCAACTTTGGAGGAGTTCTCAACGAAGCGGCGACAATAGCTTGCTAAGCCAAGAAAACTCCTACTTGCTTAACCGATTCAGGTGGAGTCCAATCAAGGATGGCCTGAACTCTCTCGGGATTCACAGCAATGCCTTTTGCAGAAATTACGTGGCCTAGATAGGTCACTTCTGGAAGCCAGAATTTGCATTTGGAAAACTTAGCATAAAGGCGATGCTCTCTAAGTTTCATCAATACCAGCCTTAGATGCTCAGCATGTTCTTCTTCGTTCTTCGATTAGATAAGGATATCATCGAGGTAAACCACAACGAACTTGTCCAAATAATCCATGAAGATCGAATTCATTAAGCGTGAAAAAGTGGCTGGGGCATTGGTTAAACCGAAGGACATGACGGTGTACTCATAAAGACCATAACGAGTAGTGAAAGACGTTTTGGGAATGTCCTCGTTTCTGATTTTAATTTGATGATAACCTAATCTCAAATCCATCTTGGAGAAGACAGAGGATCCAGAAAGTTGATCATAAAGATCATTGATCCTGGGAAGTGGATACTTGTTCTTTATCATCGCTAGATTTAGCAGGCGATAGTCTACGCACCTCCTTTTTGTTCCATCTTTCTTAGTTATGAACAGAACAGGGCAACCCCATTGCGATGAGCTAGGGCGGATGAAGCTTTTTTCCAACGAATCTTCAAGTTGGATTTTAAGCTCAGCTAACTCATGTGGGGACATTCTATATGGGCGTCTGGAAATTGGGGCGGTTCCTAGGATAAGATCTACAATGAATTCTACACATCTGTCAGGGGGCATTCCTGGCAGCTCTTCTGGAAAGACATCCGCAAAGTCACAAACTATCGAAATATCTTCAAGGTTAGGAAGGGGATGTTCATTCAACGAATATAGCTGGGTTTCTGAACCTTGAGATGCGAAATGGACTATCTTGCCGGAAGGATGAGTGAGTTGAACAGATTTAGTGGCACAATCAATCTTGGCACGGTGTTTTGACAACCAATCCATACCTAAGATGATATCGATATCTGAAGATTTGAGGGCTATGAGAGAAGGAAGGAATACAAGATCCTCAACAGCAATTTCATTGTCATGACTTACCCTACTGGTACGCCATGTGGATCCTGGAGTTTTAATCATGAAAGGGGTAGGCAAGTCCTCAAATGAAAGGTCATGCAGGAGTGCGAACTTTTCAGACAAAAAGGAATGAGAAGCTCCAGAATCAAATAGAACAGAAGCAGGTTTGGAGTTAACAGGAAGTGTACCGAGTACAACCTTAGTATCCTCTTGGGCTTCTTTGATTGTGGCATGGTTCACACGTCCGTATTCAACAATAGAGGACTTGGCTTTGGAAGACTTTGGTGTCTTAGCTTTGGCTTTATGTTTTGGACGAGGAGGAACATTCTCATGCAATGAACACTGTCGTGCAATGTGGCCAGGATTACCACACTTGTAGCACCCTCGGGTGTTAGGTTGTGGAGTTTGGATGGCAAGCTCTCTACTATATTTCTAGGTTTTCTTGCTTTGTGGATATGGTCTTGGAATCAAGTGCGAAGGAAGGGCACTAGTTGGGATCCAAATTCGACGTTTCTGAGAACCCGAACTAGAAGAGGAAGGAAAATCACGATCACTCTTGCGAGACTCTTCAAAGACCTCATTTCCATGCTTAGCTCTGAATGATCTATTGACCAAATCCTCGAAGTTGACAAATTCAAGGAGATTGATATCATGACGAAGGACAGGGTTAAGTCCCTTGCGGAACCTTTCCTTCTTCTTGGCATCGGTTGATATCTTCTCAGGGGCATAACGAGAAAGACGATTAAACTCAGTCCTGTACTGATGAACAGTCAAATTTCCCTGAGATAGCTTGCAGAACTCTTGCCTCTTTCTTTCCATCAACTCATCCAGAATGTCATACCCTTGGAAGGCATCACGGAATTCCTGCCAAGTCACTACGTGACCATCAGGCTGCATTGCAACAAAACTTTCCCACCATTCACTAGTAGCACCTTCCAGGAAGTATGCCGCGAACATCACACGATCAACTGGAGAAACATGCGCCGTCTTAAGCTTACGCTCGATGGAACAGAGCCAATCATCGGCATCAAGGGGCTCAGATGAACATCGGAATACTGACGGGTTCAAGAGGATGAAATCCTTGATGTATATTACCGCATCTCGCTGAAGAGAAGTATTCTTCTCAATGAGCTCCAAAAGGCGTGTTTGATCACGTCGACTTCGCTCAGCCTCCATCATGATTTCCGCTGCAGAAGGCGGTGAAGGAGGATCATCATCACCACTTTGATTACCGTGACCATATTCAACACATCTAGTTCCACCTGACATTCTGTGTGATAAAAATCAACAATCGGAGTAGGATTTATGATGGAACCAAAGCAAAGATGACATAATTTAAGAGCGGACAAGATTGTAATGCAAAAGCATTGGAATCACTGGAAACACAGGACAAATCAGACAGCATAATGGCTGTACCGGGGTGGAAAAATGAATCAATTTGCAATAATGATCAGAACCTTCTCAAAAGGCTCGATGGAATGGTGACTCTAGACGACCAAAACATTCCTACAGCTATTGAGAAGCAAACAACGAGATGTTTTAGTATAGACATAGAAGAGCCTAGTCCTATCTTCCCGTAGAAAAGATGAGGGTGACTCAGAACTCTGATCGATGAGGGTAAGGAGAAAAATGAAGCCTCACGTTGTTCCCTTATACCCAAAGTAACTATATAAACATAGAATGCTAGACTCGACTTCGGCCAAGGTTTAGTAATCCTACAGGCAGTCCTGCTCTGATACCAAGTCTATCGGGACCCGGGGTTTTCATATGTAATTCCTGCTAAAACTCAATCATATGAAGAGCCGAGAGCCGTACCCACTTGTCTAGGCAGACAAGGCCAAGCACAGATCACTCTCGGAAAGAATCGAACGTGAGGGGCATCCCATCCAGGCCGGATGATCAACTGAGATGGTCCTCATCGTCCTCTCACAAGTCTAAATGATTATGGGTGGTGAAATCCCATACTCATAGACAAGTCATCTCAACCATATTATCGATTGAATCATAACACTTACATAAACAGACTCCAGTCCGATCACCTAGTCGGGACCTCGAGCGGGCTCAATCATACAACAAAGTGTGCCACGTGACAAAGTCACGAGCAATCGCATCGCGATGCCCCAAGCTGCGCACATCTAAGGGCCACTTGGTGTATGAAAGACCGCCGAAAAGAACTCAACTAAGCTATCGAATCCCACACTAAGACATGCACGTTATAATCATACACGCAACATACATGTATAGTGTAAATAACAGGTAACACAACATGAACTCTACAAACTCATAGTTTTATTGCATTTGCTAAACAGAGCAGATATAGTAGTGTTACAAGAAGAGATCACATAATTGTGACCCAACACTACATCATACAACAACGGAAGCAAATTATGTCTTAGTAAAGACATGGTTAACAAATGGCTTAAGAAGCCTTTAAGAAAACACAACAACCCTCCAGAGGGACCAGGCTGCTGTCTGGGCCTACATTACTTCGTCGACGTCGAGCTTGAGGGGGAGGCCCCCATCAGGTTCAGTGGTCTCGTCTCTAAAACATAGAATAAGCAAACGTGAGTACAAAGTCGTACTCACCAAGACTTACGTCAGAACTATACTACTCATGCTCAGGTATCAAGGTAAAGGAAAGTGGGGTTGTAATGCAGAAAGCTTTGACTTGGCTATCCTGTACTACGACTACATAGAGTTGAGATGAGAGGCGCACACGAGTCCATCTAATCTTGATCACCACATCAATACACCACCATGGATCCTTCCTCGACTTCCCCACGAGGAAGAAACCCAAAGCACTCACCCTTATCCTGCAGGGGTGTACGCTTCACACACGTGTCATCACTTATCGCCCGTGACTCGTCATCCTTCAAGCGGATGTCGGACGAGGATAAACACCAAGGCACTTACCTCACGGCTCCAACTCTAGTCCAGGGGATCATCTATCTGAGTATGTACCCCAATCAGGAATCCGGCCGGGGTTTACGTTCAGGACCCAGACGATGTATGGACGGTCCGACAAGCCCACCTCGATGGATGGAACTGCGCTTGCCTAAAACCGTGCTACAATACGAAATCAAATCGAATAAACAATAACCCATGCGAATCCTGGACCATAGTTGGGGTGAGTTAATAGGCCAAAAGGGGTCCATAGCCCTGCATGTGGAAGTACTCTTGTCTTGGATCACAACACAAGAACTCGGGGCCTAGGGCAGTGTAAATGAGAAAACCCACTGTGTACTCCTACACATCCTCTCATTGTTCACCTTTGTTAGGGTGACTTCACCAACACATTACCATTACATTGCATTGTTCTTTACCATCCCGATACATCACCCAGATGGATCATCTTCATTGCAAACAACTCCAGCATGGCATAGCATAACAGGGATGAAGGGCCACATGATGAACACAAACAAATCTTGTATCTGCTACGTTGAGGTTTGCTTAATACTGTGGCAGCAAGGATAGGTCATGCAAAGGATGGGTTCAACTAGCGGTAGAACGGTAACATGTGAATCACCTAATCATGCATAAGAGAACAAGAGGGAAAATGGGTTTATATAGACATGATCAATGGGGTTTGCTTGCTTGTTGACGATCACGAGGTGTCACTCTTCAGGGCAGTCGGAAACTACGTCCGGCTATGAATCTATCGAGAAGAGGAAAACACCGAGACAACAAAGTATCACATTGCAATGCACAATCAAAATTCATAACATAGCATGGCATGGTACTGATGTGCTCTTTGTTCATGTTTCAACATGTTAATTGAAGTATATTTGGGAAAGAATTCTAAATTCAAACTCCAAATGATTATTCAAATTTGCCCAAATCACATTTGCTACTGTTTGATCTTTGTAACCTATTTTTTCATGCATGAAAGTTTCATATTTGGAATCCTTGCATTTTTCTGATAATTTTTCATATATTATTTATTTAATTTGGAGTAATGGTTTAAAAGTTATTCAATTTCAAAGATTTAATCATTTTCTGGAATTTTTATAATAAACAGAGAATATTGATTTATTGCGCAAGCATGACGCAATGATGACGTCAGGGGTTTGACTGGTCAAGCTGACTAGTGGGCCAGCCCTGTCAGTGTCTCTGGGTTAAGTCTCTGGTTTAAATTAGAACTAACAGGGGATTAGGGGGCAGGGCCCCACCTGTCAGCCACCTAGGGTTAAGCTAACCTTGGTGGTTAGTGTTAACTAACCAGCCCACGGTGGCCTCGCCGGCGTTAAGCCGCCGGTGGCCATTTGAGGCGGCGGCGTGCTCCTGGACAGCGGCTCCGGGCACGAATCGGAGCGCATCGACCACCAGGAGGTAGAGCACGCTCGCGCGCGTCTACGGGAGCATGCGATCGGCCTCGGGAGGCACCGGAGCATGGCCGGCAACGAGCTCCCGCGGCGGCCGGAGTGCTTCTCAACGGCCATGGCGAACCGGGACACGGGAGGGGCCGCGGTTAGGGGTGAACGAAGCGCACGCTCACCCTGAGCTTGAAGGAGGCGCCTGCGAGGTCGGGGAGGTCCGGTAGGCGGCGAATTTGGTGGAAGAAGCCACGGCGGCCGGTGGCGAGTCGATGAAGGGGCGGCGTCCTCGGGGCTCCTCAGCTCAATTGGCTGTGCAGGGCGATGAAGCCGAAGATGCTTAAGCGGCTGGACACGACGGAGTGACGAGGAGAGGCCGTTGGCCACGTTTATAAGCGACGGTGCTCTCCGGCGAGCTACGGGTGGCGTGGAAGAGCGGGACAGAGGAGGGGAAGGGCACGACTTTGGGAGGGATAAGCGTGGGGTGTGTCCTGGGCGTCCACGCGCGCTGAGATAGGCTCGGGGGGCAAGCAGGAGGTGGCCAGCGGCGTCGGCATGGTCGCCACGCAGCGGCCTGCTTTCCTGTCCCGGGGAAGAAGACGCCCCTGCCCTTGGGCTGGGCCGCTTCGGCTAGACATGCCCATGTAAGTGGGCTCTGTTCTTTTTCTTGTTCGTTTATTGCTTCTGTTTTATTTGTTTTGCCTTGGAAAAAAATCTAGGCATTTTATATAATGCCCAAAACTTTTAAGTGGCCTTAAATGGAATATAGCTAACCACTCACAAGTTTTGGATATTTTTGAATTTCAAATAATTTGAATTTAAATTCAAATAGGATTTTTATTCAATTTCCAAGCCCTTTTGGACTTTTTGAAAAATCTTAGAGCATGCAGTGGGACCCACTTCACTTTATATGTGATCATGCTCACTTATAAAGATTTTCAAAAAGTTCAGAAGATTTTTGGAAAAATATTTTTGTCTGGCCATTTATTTAAATTCTTTTTGACGCTTTTCCAAATCCCCGATTATTAAATAAAGAAAATTTAAACATGATGCCACTTATTCTAGCAATAAAAAAACACATACCAAACTAGGGTTATGACATATCATGAGAGTGCCCCATTCTCAACCGAAACGGAAGTTAATCAACATTTCGGGAGAAAGGGGATAATGATTTGTACCTGCATAAAAAAATGCCTACATATAGGCACAAGCAACATAACAGTACATATTCTAGAATTGCACGAAACAGTGCATAAAAATATTGATAAGAAAAGCATCTTGTCAATGCACTAAAAACATCATTTAAAAACAGCAATCTCCCTAACTAGTCACTTCACAAAATTTATATACATCCATTTATCTACAAAAGTTTTCATTAAGCTATAAACTTCATTTTGTTTGAATTTATCTATACTACTTGCAAGTTCTACTTTCCAACACCTAAAACAATAACAGATCATTGCTTCCTTTTCTCTCTTCTAAATTTATTAAAACAGACCCTACACATGTGTTTTGCTATACATATTTAGTTTTGAAATGTAAATCATTTTAATTTCAAATTTCCATCTCAGCATTGTAAATGTAAATCACTTTAACAATTCAGTACTTGCATTTGCATGGATCAGAAAAAAATAGAGTTGCATATCAATAAGAAACCTAATAACTACTTAGTTCTTTTTTAGGATTAACTCTTTAATTCAATTCTACTAAAGACCTTCTAATGGAGGAATAGAAGTGTTGGCCCCTTGAATTTCTACTAAATGAGCTGTAGAACAGAGCATATAATCTCTTACAATTAAATCTAGTGAGCACAAATTCCATGTTATTGATCATCAAAGGCAAACTTTGATCTCTATAAGAAACAATTAGCATAATCAAGATCAAATCCCCTCTGTTCTCTAAGTTTTGCACATGAGCAGAAACAACATCGAGGAGCTTCGAGCGAGTGGGGGTTGAGGGCGGCCATGGCCACCACGGGCGCCGTCGGAAGCCAGCAAGGGCGAGGCAAAGATGGAGGGGAGGGGGGAGCAGGGGAGGAAGGATGTACCTGGACGGCGGCGACCACTCGAACGGCAGGGGCGGGGCCGATATCGAAGTAGAGGAGGCACGATGGAGAGGCGTCGCCTAGGTCGCCGTGGAGGGGTTGGGGCAGCTTCGGTGGTCGACGGCGAGGAGCGGCTCCGGTGGTCGACGGCGAGGAGCGGCTCCGATGGTCGACGGCGAGGAGCGGCTCCGATGGTCGAAGGCGACGAGACGGGGGGGCTCCTCCGGCGACGCGCGGTGGCGGCTAGGGATCGAGTGTGTGGGGAATGGTTGCTGTGTACGGGCGAGGGGAGGGGCCCGATGGAGGTTAAGGCTTAGGGGTGGCGCATTTCGCCAGAATCCGCCACCAAGAGGTTTCTTATGCGTGGCGCATTTTGACAGAATGCGCCACGCATAAGAAACCTCTTGGTGGCGCATTCTGGAAAAATGCGCCACCCCTAAGCACATTTAGTGGTGCATTTATGAAAGATGCACCACCCCTAAGAGTTTTTTAATTATTTTTTTATTAATTGGCCTAGCTATCTATCTGGTTTTTTATCGCTACTACTTTTTTTATTGTTACTAAATATTTGGTTTTTTTAGCGAGGCCATGGCCTTCCTTCCCATCGGTGTGTTACTCATCCTATCGATCCACGTACCATGCCTTAACCGTGTAGCGGCATTTGGAAACATAAGAATGTGATCATCAATTACAAGGTGTAGCTGGCCATTTCATCTTTTTAAGGAGTTAGGCATGATGCTTCAATTGTGTATCGTCGACATTCATACACTTCAAACTATATGATCCAAACCTAAGAATGTGATCATCAATTACAAAGTGCAGAGTAAATCCATGCAGAGTAAATTTGGAGCTAGATATCTAGCTAGCGTTTCCTCACGATCTTCTTCTTTCCCTTCTTTGTCGTGGTTGAATAATTTAGGACCGGGACGCCTTCACTTTTCCTCTTGAACGGGAGACCTTTCTTCGGTAGGGTTGTGGTGTATGTATCCTAAGCGGCGTAGTCATCTTCCATCTTTGGGTCGCCGTACTTGTCAAAGTCTTGCTCGTTGGCGACTCCATCCATTCCGATTATGTTTCTTTTGCCTCTCCTCACTACAACACGGCTCGGCTTTGATGGGTTGGTAATGAAGAAGCATTGGTCCACTTGGCTAGCCAGTACCCATGGCTCATTTTTCGCGGTGACGTTTGCGCCCGTAGACTTGGATTTGGCTTCGGGTATAACCATGGTGGTGAAGTACCGGTCTTCTTTTACGACGCTCTTGGCCCATCGCACACAGAACATCGACACCTTCTCTCCATAGTAGTCGAGCTCCCATATGTCCTCGATCCTTCCGGTTGATAGGTCATCTGGTTGATATCCACAGTAGTCAAGCTCCCATATGTCCTCGATCCTTCCAGTAGTCGAGCTCCCACAGTGGATATCACACGCTTGATAGGTCATCAGGTTGCGTGCGGCACCCTGTGACAAGGTGAATATCATCTTTTTGTCCTCGGAAGCGTTCCTTTGCGGGGGATTATCACGAAGCTCGTCCCTGAACCAAGTCATTAAACCAGAGTTGTGCTCTTTGATTAGCCGTGGATCTGGGTCCGTTATCTGCTGGCCCTGGTCACTATACTTCTTCTTGATTACATCCTTGTGCTTTATTATCCAAGGATCGACCAACTGGATGTGTTGTAGCGCGACTAGGCTTTCTCTTTCAAAGTCGATGCCTCGACCCTCGAAGTTTGATGAGGACATCCCCATTGACAAGCCATCCCCAACTCTTCATGAAGCACAAGCTAATGAAATCAGAATTGGACCTATTACAAGAGCCCGTGCAAAGCTAATAGAACAATAGGTGAACTTGCTCTTAATAGAATCTGATGTTTTGCTTAATAAGAATTTTATACTGCCTGAATCCTTGTTTGTATGCATGATCAGATATCAAGAACAAGGACAAGCTACATTGGAAGAAGAACCTCAAGAAGACAAGGACATGAAGAACCAAGCTTCAGGCCGCGGTACTACCGCGCCACGGTACTACCGGGCCTACTACCGCACGTACTACCGCGACAACAGAAGGTTTACGGTAGTCCTTACGGTACTACCGTAAATACTACCGTGCTGGTCAGGAGAGATACGGAAGTGACTACGGTAGTAGCTGCGGTACTGCCGCTCCCGCGGTACTACCGCGCCAATCACGGTACTACCGTGCTGCCTGCGCGCATTGGCAACAGGGATCTAGCGAGGAGAGTTCATCGGCTACCCACAAGTTATCTATCATTGCCCTCATATTCATCGTTCGCTTACTGAGAAGATCGGGCCACCCCATATCATCTTGGTATCATATTTCCAGTGTTTCCTCGGTAAGCATCCACCAAATCCATCTATTAGATAGTTTTTGTTTCGTCCTATCCAGAAAAATCCATACAAAAATATTAGGGTTTCTAGTTTTGCCATAACTTAGATTGCATCGGAGTCATTGTGTTAGTTTGCTGTTTCGTTGTGTTCTTCCCGAAAATTTCTCCGCGGTGCGACATCTTGTGGCCTAAAGAGAAAATTTACTGTAGCAATTTTGTCCAGTTTGGAATAGTGTCAGAAAAATCAAAAAAAAAAAAGAGAAAGAAGTGTGATAAAAAAGAGTTATCAAAGAGTGCAAAGAGATATACAAGTGTTAGAAAGGAAATATCATAGTGGTGATCTTTTGAGAGGCTTGTCTTTCGTTTGTCTCCACTGTGTGAGTTTTTCCTTGGGTTTGTATCACACGATCAGCACTAGGACTTGACTTCGGTGTAGTTAGGGTGCCATACCTATAGCTCCACCACATATATCCTGCTTTGTCGTGTGTTCACTCTTTTACTCGGGTATTCACTTTATCACATCCGTGCACTAGTCCTCCATTCGAACGGGTACGCATTACTATTCACTTTGGAACGGTAAGATTCACCTTTTCTTGTCAGTTTTGAGTGAGTTGTGAGTGTCCACCAAAAGATTTTTGATTTGGTGCACTAACCTACTAATCATGTCTCAAAGTGGTTTTGATGTGATGCAGAAACAGGACAAGGATGCGCCAGTAACATGGGAGGCATATGAAGGTCTCCGTGATCACTTGACTGGGATGTTTTACTAAATCCGCTGATGCGATTGATACAAATGTTCAAGCGGTCCAACTGAAATTGGACGCGACTGAAGCTTCATTCACCACTATGCAACAACAACTTCCTGCTATACAGCAGAGCCTACAACAAATGACAACATCTGTCACGGGCATACAAGCAGCTATGGTACAACGCCAACCTGACGCTCAGGAAGATGATGGTAGTGTCCATGTTGACAATGCTGATTTGAGGGGTAATCAAGGCCGTGGGCGTGGTGTTCAGGGGCCGGTTCGCCAACCTCCGCTTGGTTTTGGTGCGCGCCGTATACCCATTCAGGAAGAAGATGTCTTGAGCAAGCCCAAGTTTAACATCCCCAAATTTGAAGGTTCCACGGATGTGGAAGAGTACCTTACATGGGAGCTTAAGATGGAAAAATTATGGCGTTTGCATGATTATCCGGAGGACAAGAAGATCAAGATTGCTTCGTCCGAATTTGACAGTTATGCTTTGCGTTTGTGGGAGAGTGTGTTGACCGAGATACAAGAAACCGATGGGCAGCCTATTCGTACATGGACATGAAGGCGACCATGAAAGCTCGGTTTGTTCCCACTAATTACTTACGGACAGTTTTTGATAAATTGCAACAATTGAAGCACGGTACTATGTCTGTTGATGCATACTATATGGAGATGGAGATGCTGCTGCAACGTGCACGAGTTCGTGAAGAAGTTGAGATGACTATGCAACGTTTTCTCCATGGGCTGAAATTTAACATCAAGAGTATTGTGCGGCATCACCAATACTATAATATGAATGATTTATTGCATCTTGCAAGGGAGGTTGAATCCCATCTTGCAGAAGGGGCACAACGGAAGTCAAGATACTCCACATCTAGCAGATTTTCTCCAAGAACACTGTCTGCCGCGCCTATGGAGAATTATGGTGCCAATACTCGAGCTTCTTCTTCAGTTTCCAAACCAGCCTCCAATGGTTCTATGGCCAAGAAGCCAGCTGCTCCTGCCACTAGTGCTGGCTCCAACATGTCTACAGCTTGCAATCGCGAGCTCACTTCAAGAGAGATTGCCCGAACAGAAAGGTCATGTTTGTGAATGAAGAAACCGGCGAGTATGAAACTGGTGATGATGAAGATCCTTCCGCATTCGATGACGAGGGATACCATAATGAAGAAGGCATGGATGCTTTTCCGTTGCATGCTCCTACCATTGTGGTGTCACAACGTGCTCTCACGGTGCAGCCACATGCTGATTCTCAGCGCTGCAATCTGTTCCAAACCAAGGCGCTCGTTGGCCCCAACAAAGCTTGCAAAGTGATCATTGATGGAGGTAGCTTCCGCAACCTCGCAAGCAAGGAGTTATGTGCCAAGCTCAATCTGAAATACTTACCTCACCCAAATCCTTATTATGTCCAATGGTTGAGTGGCAGTGGTGAGATGAAGGTGAATCACATGGTGCGCGTAAATTTTGAGATAGGACCATACAAAGATTCCATCGATTTTGATGTGGTGCCTATGACAGTTTGCCATCTCTTATTGGGTCGGCCGTGGTTATATGATCGCCATGTGCAACACAATGGCCGAGCCAATACATATCATTTGGAGTTCAAGGGCAAGAAAGTTAATCTCCATCCTATGTCCCCACAGCAAATTGTGAATGAGTCTCGTCAGAAGGTAGAGGTGAATGTAGAACCAACACGAGAGAACAATGTAATAGCTGCGAGTGATAATATAACGAAAAGTGCGAGAGAGACTAGTTTTCTTACATTAACCACCAAAGAAGACATGAGAGAATTTAGTGAGGATCCTACAGCCATACCTCTTTTCCTCATGTATAAAGGCGAGGTTTTGGTTTCTAATGATAACCATCCTATTTCTCCTGGTGTGTCTACTGTTTTGCAGGATTATGATGATGTGTTCCCGGCGGAGGTCCCAGCGGGATTACCACCCTTGCGTGGTATTGAGCACCAAATTGATCTTATACCGGGTGCAACTCTTCCTAACTGGGCACCATACAGGACAAACCCCCAAGAGACGAAGGAAATTCAGCAACAAGTACAAGCACTTCTGGATAAAGGGTATATTCGTGTCAGCCTTAGCCCTTGTGTTGTTCCTGTTATTTTGGTTCCTAAGAAAGATGGTACATGGCGTATGTGTGTAGATTGAAGAGATATTAATAACATCACTATTCGATATCGTCATCCTATTCCACGTTTAGAGGATATGCTTGATGAATTGTGTGGTGCTGCTATTTTCTCTAAAATTGATTTGCGTAGTGGATACCATCAAATTAGGATGAAAGAAGGGGATGAATGGAAAACTTCTTTCAAAACTAAGTTCGGCTTATATGAGTGGTTAGTTATGCCTTTTGGTCTTACTAATGCTCCTAGTACTTTCATGAGATTAATGAACCATGTTTTGAGGGAGTTTATTGGACATTTTGTGGTTGTGTATTTTGATGATATACTTATTTAGAGCTGCAATGAATTTGAACATGCTGATCATATTAGACAAGTTTTGCAAGTGTTGCGTGATGCTAAATTATATGCTAATCTTGAGAAGTGCACTTTTGCAAAAGATAAGGTCATATTTTTGGGATATGTTGTTTCTAAGCATGGGGTAGAAGTAGATTCTTCTAAAATTGAGGTGATTCAAAATTGGCCTACTCCCATGAATGTTAGCCAAGTACGAAGTTTTCACGGTCTTGCTGGTTTTTATAGACGTTTTGTGAAAGACTTTAGTACTATTGCTGCACCGTTGAATGAATTGACTAAGAAAGGTGTGCCTTTTGTTTGTGGCGTTGCCCAAGACCTTGCATTTGATTAGTTGAAACGTTTGCTTACATCTGCACCATTACTTGTGTTACCAGATTTTACTAAGCAATTTGAAGTTGAATGTGATGCTAGTGGTATAGGCATTGGTGGTGTGTAGATGCAAGAAGGTAGACCTATTGCCTATTTCAGTGAGAAACTTTCTGGTGCTAGATTGAACTACCCTGTTTATGATAAAGAATTGTATGCACTTGTTCGAGTTCTTGAGGTTTGGCAACATTATCTGTGGCCAAAAGAATTTATCATACATTCTGATCATGAAGCTTTGAAATATCTGAAAGCTCAATCTAATTTGCATAGACGCTTAGCTAAGTGGGTTGAGTTCATTGAGTCTTTTCCCTACATCATCAAATATAAGAAAGGGAAAGATAATGCTGTTGCTGATGCTCTCTCTAGGAAGAATATGTTACTGACACATCTTGTTGTTAAAATTCCTGGATTAGAGAGTTTGTGTGATTTATATGCATCTGATCATGATTTTGCTGAACCATATCGTTTGTGTTTGCTTCGGAATGCATGGGACAAGTTCCACATACATGATAGATTTTTGTTTCGAGCTAACAAACTTTGTGTTCCAGAATGTTCTGTGCGTTTGCTATTGTTGCAGGAATCACATGCAGGAGGATTGATGGGTCACTTTGGGCGTGAGAAGACACTGCTCATGCTTACTGATAATTTTTATTGGCCCAGGATGAGGCGTGATGTGGATAGGTTTGTTCGACGCTTCCTTTTATGCAACACATCCAAGTCCAAGCTAAACCCTCACGGTTTGTATACTCCACTATCGGCTCCTACTACACCTTGGGAAGATATTAGTTTGGAATTTGTGTTAGGATTGCCACGCACTAAATATGGTCATGATAGTATATTTGTTGTAGTGGATAGATTTTCTAAGATGGCACATTTTATTGCATGCCATAAGAGCGACGATGCGTCGCATGTTGCTAACCTGTTTTTCAGGGAGATTGTACGCTTGCATGGAGTGCCCAAGACAATTGTTTCTGACAGGGATGTAAAGTTTGTGAGCTACTTTTGGAAGACACTTTGGGGAAGGTTGGGAACAAAGTTGATGTTCAGCACTACATGTCATCCTCAAACTGATGGTCAAACGGAGGTGGTGAATAGAACATTGTCACAATTGTTTCGCACTATGATCAAGAAAAATCTGCGTGAATGGGAGGAATGTTTGCCACATGTTGAGTTTTCTTATAACAGGGAAGTACACACTACTACTCAGCTTTGTCCTTTTGAAGTGGTATATGGTTTCAAGCCTATTACACCTCTTGATTTGCTGCCTCTTCCATTGCAGGAACGAGTTAATATGGAGGCATCCAAACGAGCAGATTATGTGAAGAAGATCCATGAGAAGACCCGAGAGGCTATTGAGAAGAAAGGAAAGAACGTTGCTGCTACAAGGAACCAGACACGGAAGCAAGTTTTATTCAGCCCGGAGACATGGTTTGGGTGCATTTGCGCAAGGATAGTTTTCCAGTGTTGCGAAATTCCAAATTGAAGCCGCGTGGTGCTGGTCCTTACAAGGTGTTAGCCAGGATCAATGACAATGCCTACTCGATTGATATTCCCATTGCTGAGTTTGGTGGCGCTAGCAACAGTTTCAACGTTGCTGATTTATTACCATACATGGGAGAGGACCTTGGAGCGTTGAGGTCGACGCCTTTTGAAGGGGGGGAGATGACGAGGACATCCCTATTGACAAGCCATCCCCAACTCTTCATGAAGCACAAGCTAATGAAATCAGAATTGGACCTATTACAAGAGCCCGTGCAAAGCTAATAGAACAACAAGTGAACTTGCTCTTAATAGAATCTAATGTTTTGCTTAATAAGAATTTTATACTGCCTGAATCCTTGTTTGTATGCATGATCAGATATCAAGAACAAGGACAAGCTACATTGGAAGAAGAACCTCAAGAAGACAAGGACATGAAGAACCAAGCTTCAGGCCGCGGTACTACCGCGCTGACCGCGGTACTACCGCGCCACGGTACTACCGGGCCTACTACCGCACGTACTACCGCGACAACAGAAGGTTTACGGTAGTCCTTACGGTACTACCGTAAATACTACCGTGCTGGTCAGGAGAGATACGGAAGTGACTACGGTAGTAGCTGCGGTACTACCGCTCCCGCGGTACTACCGCGCCAATCATGGTACTACCGTGCTGCCTGCGCGCAGAAACGGGCCTACGGCCCCTGTATCCGAGTCTAGACCCCCTTAGACTATAAATACAAGTCCCCTACGAGTTTTAGAGGAGACCACGTTTAGATAAACCCTAGCTCCTGAGAATTGCTCCAAGCATTCATCTTGAATCAAATAGTTCAATTCGTATCGATCTGAAGTGTTGCTACTTCAAGTCTTGTGTGATCTGTTGTTCCACTAGGAATTAGTAGATTGCAAATTACCGTCTCGTGGTCGACGGCTACGTTGCGCAAGTGTGTGAAGTTGTGAATATCCAAAGGGTAGAAAGCTGTCGCATTGGCAACAGGGATCTAGCGAGGAGAGTTCATCGGCTACCCACAAGTTATCTATCATCGCCCTCATATTCATCGTTCGCTTACTGAGAAGATCGGGCCACCCCATATCAAAGTTGACATGCATTGCACGGCTTCCCTCCTGGTGACCACACCCATCGATCCTGCCAAAGTGCTTGTTGACGGGCAGACCAACAGGGTTCTCGGTGTTGAGATAATTCGTGCAAAAAGAGATGCACTCTTCGGTTAGAAATACCTTCGCTATGCTTCCATGTAGACGGGACATGTTACGAACGTATTTTTTGATGTGTCCATTCATCCTTTCGAACGGCATCATGCTGCGCAGAAACGCAGGCCCGAGTTGGAAGATAGCCTCCATGACATGGATCAGCAGATGCACCATAATGTCGAAGAACGCGAGCGGGAAATAGATCTCAAGCTCACATAGTATGAGCATGATCTCCTCCTCTAGCCTTTTGAGTTGTGTAGCGCAAATCGACTTCCGAGAGATGACGTCAAAAAAGTTGCAAAGGCTAAACAACGTTTTACGGACGTGCTCTTCCATTATCCCTCGGATCGCAACCGGGAGAATCTGCGTCATCAGCACGGCACTATCGTGAGATTTCATCCCGCTGAAACGCTTCTTCGCCTCGTCTAGGTATCTGCTTATCTTCCCCGTGTAGCCGTTCGGAAATTTTACTCATATGTGGTAATGGATAAATCGCTTGATCTCCTCTCGCAGAGTGAAGCATGACGGGGAGGGGGGGCAGTGATCAATACCGGTCTTCTTCTTGGTCGCCCTTTTTTGTTTGCGAGAGTTTTGTGTTTCCGTATCCTCTTCAACCTCCGGCTCATCATCGTCGTCACTAGGGGGTGAAGTTCCCTCCTGATGCCCATAAATTTCAAGTCATTCCTTTCTTTTGGCCCGTCCTTTGTCTTCTCCGGCATGTTGAGCAGCGTGCCAAACAAGCTCTCGCACACGTTCTTTGTGATATGCATGAGATCAAGGCTATGAGGACTGCGGAGGAGACTCCAGTATACCAAATCCCAGAAAACAAACCTCGCTTTCCATACCCTCATCAACGGCTGAGTCTTATTTTTTTTCTTTCCCGGCGCGGCGCACTCTTTCCAAGTTTTCCGCAAGTTGTCGATTTCTTTGCCGCTCCTTCGAGATGGGGGTGCTCGGAGCTCCTCGTTTCCATCGAACAGATGTCCCTATTTTCTCCACGCGTGTTTCTTGAGAAGCCACCTCCGAGAGCCCTGGAACAAGGTTTTTGAAGATCCGCGATCTTTTGGTAGCTGGCGGTACGTTGTATTATCCATGCACCTAACGCATGCACAGAATCCTTGGACCACCTGCCCTGAGAAATATCCGTATCCGAGATAGTCGTGCACCATCGTGATCACCGCGGCTTTCATTGGGAAATATTCTTTTTCCGCGGCGTCCCACGTATTGAGTCCGTCTTTCCATAACGTTTCTAGCTCCTCTTTCAATAGCTGCAGATATAGATTGAGGTCCGTACCTGGTTGTTTCGGCCATTGAACTAGCATACACATTGTTATGTACTTTTTCTTCATGCACTTCCAGGGGGAAGGTTGTATATGCATACAAACACGGGCCAGGTACTGTGTGTGCTGGTCTGGCCGCCAAACGGATTGACTCCATCGGTGCTCACACCAATCCTGAGGTTCATTGGTTCTTTCCCAAAATCTTGGTATTCGAGGTCCAACGCAATCCATTGGCTACCATCTGAAGGGTGCCTCGGCATTTCCTCCTTTTCCGGATCCAGGGGAAAGGGTCATCCTCTTTTAGCTTCTTTCTATCTACGTGCCAGGTCATGAGCTTTGCTTCCTCGGGATCTACAAAATACCTCTGCAGACGAGGAGTGATCGGAAAGTACCATACCACTTATCTAGGAACTTTCTTCTCTCTCTTGTATCGACTAACACCGCACACTGAACATGTGGTTTTATCTTCGTCCTCACCCCGATAGATCATGCAATCATTTATGCAGACGTGGTATTTAACGTGCGGAAGATCGAGAGGGAAAAGGACTTTCTTGGCCTCAGCGATACTAGTTGGGCAGTGTTGCCCTTCGGAAGACGATCGTGCCAGAATGCCATGTTATAATCGAAGCTTTCGTCGGTTCATTTGTGTTTTTCTTTCATCTCCTAGCCCCAAGTGTTACATTCAAGCGGTTATCCCCGTCTTTTCATCCTTCGTACAGCTTCGTAATCGTATCTTTCTCGAGTTGTGCCATCTTGGCCTTCTCTCTAGCCGCACCTCTTGCGTTCACCGCCTCTTTGAAAAGCAGCTCTTGAACATGAGGGTCCCGAACCCAGCTTGAATCCTCATGTCCGGCATCTCGATCTTAATGATTTGCTTCCGCATTTTCTTCATGATCATGATAGAGGCGAAGGTGTCCCGATGTTTCGATGAGATGGTGGAGATCGATTTTTGGTGGAGTAGACTTTCACGACCCGACTACGAACGTGCAAAGACGTTGCGCCTTAGCAATCGCTAAACCAACTCCGAGAGGTTATTGATCCCGCGGGTGCACGATCAACCTGACCACGAAGGTCAATTCCTGCAAGCAATCGAAGAACAAGCAAGAACTAAGAATTGCAATCTGGATATTGCGAATATAAGATGAAAGATTAACAGAAGTTGGGGTTCCAATGCGGTCTTGGCCTGGTCGGACGACACAAACGAAGAACTCGAAGTTGCGGCTATGGCTAACTTAAATCTAATTAAAACCCAAGTCTAAACGACGCCCTAAGGGCTGTATATATGGGGGAACAGAGGGGATTTTCGTGACCCCTTGGAGGTGGGGTCCGAAAACAACCCTAACTCGGTTTCCCCACACATACGGACTCTAAAAACAGCCTATAAGGTGGTATTTCGAAATTACATGGGCCCAGCCCAATATTAAGGTGACGCAGCACCTATAATTGCCCTTGGACGAAAATAATGAAGTGGCATCTCGCGTATTTCGTCCAAGACTTTATGCGCGCCTTATGGTGGCTTCAAAGTGCGATAATCACCACTGGAAGCTCCGCTGTCCTTTCCCGCGCGCGCACCTTCTTCTCCATGCTTGATCCCGCTCCAATGACCATCCTTCTTGTCCATGCTAGGTCCTTCATTCATAAGCAAAACAAAAGTATCTAATTTAGGCACAATCATATGTTCATGAACAATAGAAGGATTCGCAAGAAACGAAAGTACCTGATAATTTAGTTGACGTGCACGAGCTCTAGTAACTGGTCCAATATGTGTAGTTGGTGAGGATATGGGTGTAACATTAGTAGGGATGTCCTCATCATCCTCCCCTTCTTGAATTGAAGTCGTCCTCGACGGAAGCTCATCATCTTCTCCCAAATAAGGCTTCAAATCTGCAATATTAAATGTGGGACTAACCCCAAAGGCTGCAGGTAGCTCAAGTTTATATGCATTATCATTAATTTTCTTCAAAACCTTAAAGGGACCATCAGCTCGAGGCATTAACTTAGACTTGCGCAAATCAGGAAACCTATCTTTACGTAGATGTAACCAAACAAGATCTCCGGGTTCAAACACAACATGCTTTCGACCCCTATCACCAGCAAGCTTGTATCTAGCATTCATGCGCTCAATGTTTTCTTTAGTTAACTCATGCATTTTTAATATCAATTCAGCACGTTGCTTAGCATCAAAATTAACCTTCTCCGAAGATGGAAGAGGCAGCAAATCAATAGGTGCACGAGGTAGAAAACCATAAACAATCTCAAAAGGGCACATTTTAGTGGTAGAATGCAATGAACGATTATAAGCAAATTCAATATGAGGTAAACATTCTTCCCACAGTTTCAAGTTACTCTTTAAAACAGCCCTAAGCATAGTAGACAAAGTCCTATTGACCACTTCAGTTTGTCCATCAGTTTGGGGATGACATGTAGTACTAAAAAGTAGTTTAGTCCCCAACTTAGCCCATAAGCATCTCCAAAAATGGCTAAGAAACTTAGTATCACGATCCGAGACAATAGTATTGGGCACACCATGTAAGCGAATAATCTCACGAAAAAATAAATCAGCAACATTAGCAGCATCATCGCTTTTATGACATGGTATAAAATGTGCCATCTTAGAAAATCTATCCACGACCAAAAATATGCTATCCCTCCCATTCTTTGTTCGAGGCAAGCCTAAAACAAAGTCCATGGATATGTCCTCCCACGGAACACTAGGTACAGGTAAAGGCATGTATAAACCATGAGGATTGAGTCGTGACTTAGCTTTTTGACATGTAGTGCAGCGAGCAACAAAACGCTCAACATCCCGTCTCATCTTTGGCCAAAAGAAATGTGTAGCAAGTACGTCCTCCGTCTTCTTCACGCCAAAGTGTCCCATTAATCCTCCTCCATGCGCCTCCTGCAACAACAAAAGACGAATAGAGCTAGCTGGAATGCATAGCTTGTTAGAACGGAACACAAATCCATCATTAAGCACAAACTTGTTCCATGTTCTACCCTCTCTACAATTCTGCAATACATCTTTAAATTCCGCATCATTTACATATTGATCTTTGATTGTCTCTAAACCGAAAATCTTGAAGTCAAGTTGTGAAAGCATAGTATAACGACGAGACAAAGCATCAGCAATAATATTATCTTTCCCCTTCTTATGTTTAATGACATAAGGGAAAGTCTCAATAAATTCAACCCACTTAGCATGTCTACGATTAAGTTTTGCTTGACTTCTTATGTGTTTCAAAGATTCATGATCAGAATGTATAACAAATTCTTTGGGCCATAAATAGTGTTGCCAAGTTTCTAATGTCCGAACAAGAGCATATAATTCCTTATCATAAGTAGAATAGTTCAGACTAGGCCCACTCAATTTTTCAGAAAAGTAAGCAACAGGTTTAGCATCTTGTAATAACACACCTCCCAAACCAATCCCACTAGCATCGCATTCAAGCTCAAAAGTCTTATTAAAATCAGGAAGTTGGAGCAAAGGAGCATGTGTTAACTTATCTTTCAATACCGTGAAGGCTTCTTCCTGTGCGGTACCCCAAGTAAAAGGCACATCCTTGCGTGTAAGCTCATTGAGAGGGGCAGCAATGGTGCTGAAATCTCTCACAAAACGCCTATAGAATCCAGCGAGGCCAAGAAAACTCCTCACTTGTGTGACCGTTTTGGGCTGCGGCCAACTCTCAATCGCCTCGATCTTGGCTTTATCCACTTCAATTCCCTGCGGAGTAACAACATAGCCAAGAAACGATACTCGGTCGGTGCAAAAGGTGCACTTCCCAAGGTTACCAAACAAACGTGCATTACGTAGAGCAATAAAAACAGCACGTAAATGATCCAAATGTTCCTCCAAAGATTTGCTATAAATCAGTATATCATCAAAATAGACTACCACAAATCGTCCAATGAAAGCACGTAAAACCTCGTTCATTAATCTCATGAAAGTGCTAGGTGCATTAGTTAACCCAAAAGGCATGACTAACCACTCATATAATCCAAACTTAGTTTTAAAAGCCGTTTTCCATTCATCTCCTAATTTCATGCGAATTTGATGGTATCCACTACGCAAATCAACTTTGGAAAACATGGTAGAGCCACTTAATTCATCAAGCATATCATCTAACCTAGGAATAGGATGACGATAACGAATAGTAATATTATTAATGGCTCGACAATCAACACACATACGCCATGTTCCATCCTTTTTAGGCACTAATATAACAGGAACAACACAAGGACTAAGGGATTCACGTATGTAACCTTTGTCGAGTAGCTCTTGTACTTGACGCTGAATCTCCTTCGTCTCCTCCGGATTGGTACGGTATGGCGCACGGTTGGGCAACGAAGCACCGGGAATTAAGTCAATCTGATGCTCAATCCCTCGAATAGGTGGTAATCCCGGTGGTACGTCTTGTGGAAAGACGTCAATAAACTCCTGCAAAAGGTCAGTGACAACAGGAGGCAAAGAAGGAGGCAATTCCTCAAATGAAAACAAGGCTTCTTTGCACACAATAGCATAGCACACATATTGACTAACATCCAAATCTGAAATATCAACTTTAGTAGCAAGCAAAGTTGGACTAGTCAATTTAATTTCATTAGAAACAGCAGAAGAAGATTTGCTATTAGTCTCATTTTCACTCTTATTTTTCTCCTGTTTAGCTTTACTAGCTCTAGCAAGATCATCTTTCACAATTTGTTCAGGAGACATAGGAAGTAAAGCAATATTTTTATCCTGATGAACCAGAGTAAACTGATTTGTCCTACCATGGTGTACAACATTCCTATCAAATTGCCATGGTCTACCAAGTAAAAGAGAGCATGCTTGCATGGGTACCACATCACAATCAACATAATCAGCATATGCAGCAATGCTAAAGTGCACACGAACAGAACGCGTTACCTTAATCTTACCACTATTGTTAAACCACTGAATATAGTACGGATGGGGGTGTGGTCTTGTGGTGAGAGATAGCTTCTCCACCAACTCCATGCTAGCCAAGTTGTTGCAACTCCCTCCGTCAATGATGATGCGAACCGAACGTTCTTGCACCACTCCCTTTGTGTGGAACAAATTATGCCTCTGGTTTTGCTCAGCCTTCGTTACCTGCACACTTAACACACGTTGAGCAACCAAACTAGCATATTTATCTGCATCATCAGGAGCCATATACTCTATATCAAGAGCATCATCATGGGCACCCTGTTCCTCATGAGCGATGAGAACTAAAGTCTCCTCATCATAGTCACTCGCTGAATCATACCCACCATCCGCCGTAATAATCATCACACGCTTGGAGGGACAGTCTTTTGCGAAGTGACCTCCACCTTGGCACCTGCGACATTTAATATCACGATCTCGTGTTTGCCCTGTGGAAGCCATGGATGAAGAAGAACTCGCCGCTGGACCACTCTGTGCACCCTTGAATGGTGGCGCTGACTGTTTTTGTGGCTCCCTGTAAGAATGAGCGGCTGAAGTAGATGGTGGTGCAGTAGGACGTGTGGATGTAGAAGGTCCACGCGATGTCCATGATGTATTTCGTCCTGCAGAAAAGTTAGGTCTCGTAGCGGCCTGTCGATCCTGCACTTCACGTTCAGCTTTACAAGCAAGATGAAACAAACGAGTAATAGTAGCAAAGTCCTTGTATTCTAGAATAGTTTGTATCTCCCTGTTTAAACCACCCATAAAACGTGCAAGCATAGCTTCATTATCCTCTACTAGGCCACATCTAATCAATCCAGTTTGTAATTCTTGATAATATTCCTCTACAGAATTTTTGCCTTGTCTCAAACGCTGTAATTTTTGTAGCAATTCACGTTGATAATAAGGAGGAACCCAGCGAGTACGCATAGCATCTTTTAAAGCAGCCCAAGTGGTTGGAATATTATTAGCATGCAATCTACAATGTTCAGACCACCAAATAGATGCAAACCCCGTGAATTCACAAACAGCAGCAGTAACACGTCTATTCTCAGGATATTGTAAACATGTAAAGCGTTGTTCAGTTTCTAACTCCCAAGTAAGATAAGCATCAGGAATATATCTACCCTCAAACGGTTTAAGATTCAATTTAAGTTTAGGCACATGTTCATCATCGCGTACCTGAGGGGGTGGTTGGTGTCGACCGTGGCGAATGTTGGGACGTGGACGTCCAGCTGGCTGTTCATAGGCCGCTTCCTGTTCCACCTCCTCCTCGTAATCACCCTCGTAGTTGTCGTCCAGGCCGACGTCAGAAGCAGCAGCAACAGGTACTACAACAGCAGGAGGAGCACCAAGACCAGCAGCTTGTCCTCTCGGAAACAGAATACGTCGTGCACGTGGTAGTGGCGGTGGCTGTGGCTGTGCTGGAGCGGCAGCAGGCTGTGTAGGTAGGCGTGCGATCAACTCAGTAAACTTGGCGTCGAGCTTGGTGTCGATCATCTTTTCCACGCCATCAATTGCCTCTGTAAATCTGGTCTCGATGTCATTCACCTGTTCAGACATCATTTGTGCAAATTTATCATGTAGCTCCTTGTTTGTCATGTTCTCCCAATCGGGTGCATCCCGCGCCACTTCATCATGTGATCCTGGCATGGTTAGCAGAAATAGAAAACAAACAGGAATATGATCCTACTTCTACTAATGGGATGTGGGGTGGTGGAAAGCACAAATCCGTCAAGCTTTTCTTTCGTTCTTACCGATTCTTACCTAGCAGCAGGTGGTGACGTACAACCAACGGGTCAAAACTCTCAGAGATGTGGTAGAGCGATGGCCAGGAGGTGTCAAAACGCACGATGTAGAATATATGTGGAGCTGTAGGAAGGCTGACAAGTATGGTAGCAAAAGCTCAACAGTAATCAAAACAGAGATGCAAAGCTGAATAAACACTCAACGTCGGTACTGTGCTGATCCTAGGCTAGACCGTACTAGAGACGCGAGCCTAAAACACCAACGAAAGCACGGCGCGGCACGTAAACAACTGAGAAGTACACTCTGAATTTTTTTTGCTCTCTTTTTTTTTTTTTTTTTTTTTTTTTGCGATGCGGGACTGCGGTGGCTGAAAAAGTGCGAAAAAATCACTATGGTGACGAACGTCTCAAAATGAGTTTCTGGACCTAAGGAACGTATGGGCACGAAATTTTTTCACCCCTGAATTTTTTGGCCTAAAAACTGCTCTGAAAAGCGTGCCAGACTCTTTTTTTTTTTTTTTTTTTTTTTTTTTGGAAATCACCCCCCTTCTCTGGACGGAAAAAGTTTGGTGAAATCCGACTCTAACAACTCAAAACTAATCTGGCTACAGAGAGATCACGAACCGTACTAATGGTGGAACTCAACTCGGACTCGTGGGACGTGGTGGTGTATGTGGACTTGGATTGGCGGAACGTGGTAGGATGACTACTGTGCGGCGGCGACGTGGCAAACTGTGATCAGAACTCGAAACTCTAAGGGAACTAGACGCTAAGATCAGCAACTTGACACAACGATGCAACCGTAAATTCAACAAAGCAAGTACTGAAAAGAAAACTGGACAAAGGCTCGGACTGTCTTGGGACGTGATGATCTAACCCTAAAGTTTTTTGGCTTTTTCGTGGGATGTAGGTATGACGAACAGAATCAATCTAGACTACGAAAACTGGTAAATCTCACCGAGCAACCTGGAAATCTGATACCACTTGATAGAGGCGAAGGTGTCCCGATGTTTCGATGAGATGGTGGAGATCGATTTTTGGTGGAGTAGACTTTCACGACCCGACTACGAACGTGCGAAGACGTTGCGCCTTAGCAATCGCTAAACCAACTCCGAGAGGTTATTGATCCCGCGGGTGCACGATCAACCTGACCACGAAGGTCAATTCCTGCAAGCAATCGAAGAACAAGCAAGAACTAAGAATTGCAATCTGGATATTGCGAATATAAGATGAAAGATTAACAGAAGTTGGGGTTCCAATGCGGTCTTGGCCTGGTCGGACGACACAAACGAAGAACTCGAAGTTGCGGCTATGGCTAACTTAAATCTAATTAAAACCCAAGTCTAAACGACGCCCTAAGGGCTGTATATATGGGGGAACAGAGGGGATTTTCGTGACCCCTTGGAGGTGGGGTCCGAAAACAACCCTAACTCGGTTTCCCCACACATACGGACTCTAAAAACAGCCTATAAGGTGGTATTTCGAAATTACATGGGCCCAGCCCAATATTAAGGTGATGCAGCACCTATAATTGCCCTTGGACGAAAATAATGAAGTGGCATCTCGCGTATTTCGTCCAAGACTTCATGCGCGCCTTATGGTGGCTTCAAAGTGCGATAATCACCACTGGAAGCTCCGCTGTCCTTTCCCGCGCGCGCACCTTCTTCTCCATGCTTGATCCCGCTCCAATGACCATCCTTCTTGTCCATGCTAGGTCCTTCATTCATAAGCAAAACAAAAGTATCTAATTTAGGCAGTATCATATGTTCATGAACAATAGAAGGATTCGCAAGAAACGAAAGTACCTGATAATTTAGTTGACGTGTACGAGCTCTAGTAACTGGTCCAATATGTGTAGTTGGTGAGGATATGGGTGTAACATTAGTAGGGATGTCCTCATCAGATCATGTACGGGATGATCTTCGTCTTCTCGCCCGCCGTTGTTGTCTGGTTGCCCTTCCTCATTTACTGGCGCATTGACGTTCTCCTCCTCACCAGCTTCATCACTTATCCACCGTGTGTAGCCATCCATCAAACCATTACGCTTCAGGTGTCTTTCCAATATTCCGGAATCAGGCTCTGTCACGCACTGAAGTTTGCATCTCCGACACTGACATCTTATATCTGTCCTATTATTCCATAGCATGTCATTTGTCGCACATTGCATCCACCTAGTCATGGTGATATCACTCAGCATCTCGCGGACCATGATTGCCTGCATGCACAGAGAACAACACAATTATATATCACGGTCGTCGCCGGCAAAATTTGGCATGACCTTCCCTAATAATGCATGGGAGCATGCGGAGAGTGCGCGAGAAATTTGCCAAAATGGAAATGAATCAACATTTCGGCAAAAAATTGGCAACTCAAGATTCACATATATATCAAACCACCATAAGCTTCACATATACACTTCACTTATACATCAAACCACCATAAGATTCACATATACATCAAACCACCTCAAGCTTTCACATATACATCAAACCACCTCAAGCTTTCACATATACATCAAACCACCTCAAGCTTTCACATATACCTCAAACCACCACAAGCTTCACATATATACTTCACATCTACATCAAACTCAAGATTCACATATACATGAAACCCCAAGCTAATAAAGGGAATTATGGGTGATAAATGGAAGAAAAGAGTTGGGGAGGAGGCCCACTTACTTTAATATGAAACAAAGTAGATTTCAAGACAAGTATGGATGGATAAATGGAAGAAATGAGGTGGGGAGGAGCACAAAAGCGAATAGAGCTAGGTGAGAAGAGTAGATCTAGTTTGAGAAGTGTGTGGAGTGAATGAGAGGTGGTAGGTGGGGTGGAGTAGATAAGGGTAGCTACACACTTAGGGGTGGCGCATATTGCATGTCCGTGGTGGCGCATATTGGAAATGCGCCACCACTAAGAGCTTAGGGGTGGCGCATTTCCTGTATGCGCCACCCATAACCTCTTAGGGGTGGCGCATTTCCAATATGCGCCACCCATAAGCTCTTAGGGGTGGCGCATCAGCAATATGCGCCACCTATTATATTCTTAGGGGTGGCGCATTTTTCCAAATGCGCCACATATAAGAGGATCCAGGGTTGGCCCACCCTTATGGGTGGCACACTTTACAATATGCGCCACCTCTAAGGTCTTAGAGGTGGCGCATTTTTAACCAGTGCGCCACCCATTACATCCTAGTGGCGCATTACACTAAATATGCGCCACCAATAAGATTTCCATGGATAGGCTTTTCTCTAGTAGTGAGTAGTGGAGTCCTCGTGAGAAACTCGTGGAACATCGAGCACCTCTGGAAGTACCATCTCCATAAGTTCTATCCGTGAGGGTATAAAGTTGTCGGATGACCAGTTTCTCGGTAGCGCCACATTTGTAAGTTGTGATCCGCGGATCCATGATTATGAGTGCAACCCGAAAAATCCCCGGGGGCTAAATCGGTGTTTGTTGGAGAAGGATCTGTCAAAGTATAGGGTCCACTCATTGTTGTCTTCAGGGCCGGGAAGCATAGATGCTTCCCGGAGGTCTTCGTCATTTTCCGGAGTCGGAGTCCATTCAACAACGAAATCAACCAGTACCTTGCTCTTGATGGTGGAGGAGTTGACAAACGTGAGGTCGAAGCCAGAGAGCTCCAGCGCCCATTCCACGATCCGGCCCGTGGCTTCTCGGTTTCTCAGTGATATGGGCACGACGGAGGACGAGAAGCTGGAACAGTCCCTGGTACTGGACGTCCGTTGGATGTCGAACGTCCGACCTCGTAGATGTGGGAATGAACACCTTCAGCATCATCATGTCAAGAGACCTACGCATCGCGCGACGGAAGTCCGACGACCGGACGTCCGACCCATACCGGAATTAGGGTACCTCGAGGACATAATGGTTTTGCGTTATAAATACCAGAAATCCGATGCCAATCAGACGTCCGATGGTCCCAATGGACGTCCGATCCCGACCGGACATCCGACACTGCCTACGCATTTTTTAGGGCTGCGGCCCATGTATCCCTAGCTTTATTCCCTAGCTTATAAATACAGAACCCCCTACGAGTTTTAGGGTTAGCTTAGGTCAGAATTAGAGTTTGAGAACTATTGACTTGTATATCTTGGTGAAGCTTCCTTCTAGGGTTGGGATGCCGTTTATCCAATAAAGATTTCCGCGGAGGTTCTTGTGTTCATCAAGGATTGTCGTGTTTTAGTTTGAGGCGTGGTGATATCCATCATGTTGCTTGCTGGATTCGTTTCTTTTCTTCAGGTTGCGTTCATCGCGTGATTGGAAGGATTTCTATCCGGATTGCTCGCTGTGAATGATCGGGACAAACTCAAGAGGATCACCCCGGTGTTCGTATCATCAGATGTGTCCCTCCTTCTCATGTGGGATCAGATTTTCGGGTTGATCACGGCGAGGTTGAGTTGATCGATCGCATCTAGATCGGTTTGTTGTGAGGAGTTTGCCCGGATGATTTCTCGTTCAGATTGATTTTTTTGGAGGAGATTGTGCATAGAGGCTGCAAATTGCTGTTGTGTTTATGCAGATTTCTTTATGCTAGATTGATTTGCGAGGAGATTGCTAGAGGTTGAAGAAAAGAAATTCCGTAATATAATTTGTCTTTCAGGAGTTCCGAAATTGATATAGTTGCGGAATCGGTGTTGGTGCTCCAAATAAGGCGTTTAAGTTCATAAGGACGTCTCGTGTGCTTTCCAAATTGTATACCCACAGCCCCCGATTCGCAGTGGTCCAGCGGGTAACGTCAAAACAATATTGTGATTGCTGTGAGTTGATTCTATCAAGTTGCGGATGATGAGTGCATCAAGGGTAGATTGCGTTGATGCACAAGGTACGAAGATGGCTGCAGTTTGTTTGGGCACATATGCAATTCCCAAGTTTGATGGCACGACATATATTGAGGTATATATTCGTTGGGAATTGGACATGCAAAGAGGGTTCCGCATGAATTCGTTACCGATATTGAGCAAGTCACATTAGCATCTTCTGCGTTCCATCATGGTGCTTTGGATTGTTGCGAAACAATTGTGCGTACCAGAATTGCGATGGGACAGCCAGCTATTGTTACATGGTGCGCTATGAGGGACGCGATGCGTGCTCGTTTCATTCCACTAGATTATATTAATACCTTACGTGATAAATTGCCGACTCTGCATCAAGGAAGTTCGTCCGTGGATGAAGACTTTAAGGAGATGACCCTTATTTTGCGGCGTACTTCGGTGCGAGAAGAGCCATAGCAAACAATGCAATGTTTTCTCTCAGGTCTAAATGATAACATCCTGCATATGGTTCGACTTTCTCCATGTGGTGACATGACAGATTTGTTAGGTCGAGCACGTCAGGCAGAATTGCAAGTGGCCAAGGATGTTGTGGATGATGTTGTACCATTGAGTGGGATGAATGTGCAACTCAAGAGAGTATATGGTGATACTTGTATGACAGCGGATAGATGTCAGCATTGGAATTTATTTCAGGCGCATTGTATGATTAAAGGCAAAGCATGCAAGTTGATGATTGGTGATGGTAGCTGTACCAATGGCATTAGCAAGGCGATGGTGGCAGCATTGGGGTTGTCAACATGGCGTATTCCCAAACCGAAGCATCTCGAATGGTTGAATAGCTGTGGTGTGTTGAATGTTACTCATAAGGTGCGTGTGCCATTTACAGTTGGTGACTATGTTGATGAGGTTCAGTGCGATGTGTTGCCATTGGAGGTGTGTGGACTGTTACTTGGGCGTCCATGGTAGTATGATCGCAATGCTATACATGCGGGCCGAGAAAATACATATTCTTTTATGCATGATGGAAAACAGCGGACTTTGAAGCCTATGGGAGATGATCATATCAAGTCCGATGTGGTGCTGGTGGTTCGCAAGGAGAAGTTGCACAAGGCTAAACCACAACCAAGTTTAGCTAAGTTTCAGCATGATGAGCATGATGCTAGGAGCGTCGGTACTGAAACTAATTCAGCCATTCCTATAGATGACAAGCCAGTTGTACTTGTTGGTCACAAGACGGTTGAAGTTACTCCTCTTCGTGATGAAAGAAAGGAAATTGATGCATGTGATACACCTTCAGTTACGCCTCTTTGTGATGACAGTGGTGATGTTCATGACTCGGTGCATATGGCGACGAGGTTCGATGACCAAAGTTTTGTTCGAACAACTCTGCGACGTTTTGTTGGAGTAGCCGGGTGTGTGCACAAAGGAAAGGATGGACGTGTTCGTCAGTTGTGTGGCTCGGGCATTACCACTTTGCAGGGTCGTACAAAGTAGATTCATGTTCAGCAACAAAGGGCTCCAGCAAGAGTTGAGAAGAAGAAGGTCGTGGCGCCAAAGTCCAAACTCATGTGGAGAAGAAAGGAGGCGCTCAGTTCTGCATCAAGACAAATGGCTTAGATGTGTGATGCTGTTGCTATCACGCCACCCTCTCGAGAAGAACCTCACGCGTTGAGGACAATGCTTTTTGAAGGGGGGGGGGAGGATGATATGGGCACGACGGAGGACGAGAAGATGGAACAGTCCCAAGTACCGGACGTCCGTTGGATGTCGGACATCCGACCTCGTAGACGTGGACGAGAGCAGTGATGAGGACATCCCTAATAATGTTACACCCACATCCTCACCATCTACACATATTGGACCAGTTACTAGAGCACGCGCACGTCAACTAAATTATCAGGTACTTTCGTTTCTTGCGAATACATCTAATCTTCATGAACATATGATGTTGCCTAAATTAGATACTTTTGTTTTCCTTATGAATGAAGGACCTAGCATGGACAAGAAGGATGGTCATTGGAGCGGGATCAAGCATGCAGAAGAAGGTGCGCGCGCGGGAAAGGACAATGGAGCTTCCAGTGGTGATTTTCACACTTTGAAGCCACCATAAGGCGTGCATGAAGGCTTGGACGAAATACACGAGATGCCACTTCATTATTTTCGTCCAAGGGCAATTATAGGTGCTGCGTCACCTTAATATTGGGCTGGGCCCCTGTAATTTCTAAATACCACCTTATAGGCTGTTTTTAGAGACCGTATGTGTGGGGAAACTGAGTTAGGGTTGTTTTCGGACCCCACCTCCAAGGGGTCACGAAAGTCCCCTCTGTTCCCCCATATATACAGCCCTTAGGGCGTCATTTAGACTTGGGTTTTGATTAGATTTAAGTTAGCCATAACAGAAACTTCGAGCTCTTCGTTTGTGTCGTCCGACCAGTCCAAGACCGCACGGGAACCCCAATTTTCGTCAATCATTCATCTTATATTCGCAATATCCAGATTGCAATTCTTAGTTCTTACTTGTTCTTGTCGATTACTTGCAGGAATTAGACCTTCGTGGTCAGGTTGATCGTGCATCCGCGGGATCAATAACCTCTCGGAGTTTGTTTAGCGATCGGTAAGGCGCAACGTCTTCGCACGTTCGTAGTCGGTTCGTGAAACTCGTCTCCACCAGAATCGGTCTCCCCCATCTCATCGAAACATCTGGACACCTTCGCCTCTATCAAGTGGTATCAGATTTCCAGGTTGCTCGATGAGATTTACCAGTTTTTCGTAGTCTAGATTAGTTTTGTTCTTCATCCCTACAGTCCACGAAAAAGCCAAAAAAATTTTAGGGTTAGATCATCACGTTCGACAACAGTCCTAGCCTTTGTCTAGTTTTCTTTTTAGTACTTGCTTTGTAGAATTTGCGGTTGCATCGTAGTGTCAAGTTACTGATCTTAGAGTCTAGTTCCCTTAGAGTTTCGAGTTCTGATCACAGTTTGTCACGCCGCCGCCGCACAGTTCCATCCGTCCGCTGCCACCAATCCGAGTCCAGATACACCACCACGTTCCGCTAATCCGAGACCATATACACCACCACGACCTACAATCCGAGTTGAGTTCCATCACCCGTTCGGTTTGTGATCTCTCCGTAGCCAGATTAGTATTGAGTTGATTAGAGTCGGATTTCACCAATCTTTTGTCGTTTGTAGAAGGGGGTGATTTCCAAAAAATAAATAAAAAGTCTGGAGACCCCCCGCGCAGTTTTGGGCCAAAATTTCCGAAATCCAAATTTTTGATCCGGATAGTCAAAAAAAAAATTTGCTGAAAATTTTTCGTGCCTATCCTGTTTTCTAGGCTTGAGAAGTATTTTGAGACACTCCCCATTATAGTGATTTTCGTTGAAAAGAGCGCAAAAAAAAGCGCCACCAAAAAAATGAGAGAAAAAGAAAAGAGAGAAAAATCAGAGTGTGCTTCTCAGTTGTTTATGTGCCGCGTCGTGCTTTCGTTGGTGTTTTAGGCTCACGTCTCTAGTACAGTCTAGCCTTGGATAAGCACAGTACCGACATTGAGTGTTTATTCAGCTTTGCATCTCTGTCTTGATTACTGTTGAGCTTTTGCTACCATACTTGTCAGCCTTCCTACAACTCCACATATATATTCTACATCGTGCGTTTTGACACCTCCTCGCCATCGCTCTACCACATCTTTGAGAGTTTTAACCCGTTGGTTGTACATCACCACCTGCTGCTAGGTAACAATCGGTAAGAACAAAAGAAAAGATTGACGGATTTGTGTTTCCACCACACCACATCCCATTCGTGGAACTAGTGATATGGGGTGGCCCTATCTTCTCAGTAAGCGTATGGTGAATATGAGGGCGATGATAGGTAACTTGTATGTAGCCAATGAACTCTCCTCACTAGATCCCTGTTGCCAATGTAGCCGTCGACCACGGGATGGTAATTTGCAATCTACTAATTCCCAATGGAACAACAGATCACACAAGACTTGCAGTAGCAACACTTCTAATCGATAAGAATTGAAAATTTGATTCAAGATGAGTGCTTCGAGAAATTCTCTAGAACTACGTTTTATCTAAACGTGGTCTAACCCTAAACCTCATAGGGGTTTCTCTTTATATAAGATAGGGGGTCTAAATGGGGGTACAAGGGCCGTAGCCCTGTTTCTGCGTGCAGGCAGCACGGTAGTACAGTGATGATCACGCTAGTACCGTACCTACTACCGGAACCCTTCTGTAACCAGCGGTAGTACGGTGCGGCAGTACCGGACCAACTACCAGAATCCTTCTGTAACTAGCGGTACTAGGAGCGGTAGTACGGGGGGTAGTACCACTCTGGAGCACGGTAGTACCGCTCCCTGAAGGCTGGAGCTTCTTTGCTTCATCTTCTCATGGCTCCTCTTCCGGGATGGCTTGGCCTTGTTCCATGGCTCCTTCTCCTTGAACCTTGTCTTCTTCATTCTCCTTGTCTTGTCCATGGTATCTGATCGTGCATAAAAACAAAGACTCAGGCAGTATAAAATTCTCATTAAGCACAACATCAGATTCTATTAAGAACAAGTTCACCTATTGTTCTATTAGCTTTGCACGGGCTCTTGTAATAGATCCAATTCTTATTTCATTAGCTTGTGCTTCATGAAGAGTTGGGGATGGCTTATCAGTAGGGATGTCCTCAGCATCTCCCCCCTTCAAAAGGCGTCGACCTCGACGCTCCAAGGTCATCTCCCATGTATGGTGATAAATCAGCAACATTGAAACTGTTGCTAGCGCCACCAAACTTAGCAATGGGCATATCAATCGAGTAGGCATTGTCATTGATCTTGGATAACACCTTGTAAGGACCAGCACCACGCGGCTTCAATTTGGAATTCCGCCACCCTGGAAATCTATCCTTGTGCAAATGCACCCAAACCATATCTCCAGGCTGAAATAGAACTTGCTTCCTGGACTGGTTCCTTGTAGCAGCAACGCTCTTGCCTTGCTTCTCAATAGCCTCCCGCGTCTTCTCATGAATCGTCTTCACATAATCTGCTCGTTTAGAGGCCTCCATATTAACTCTTTCCTGCAATGGTAGAGGCAGCAAATCAAGAGGTGTAATAGGCTTAAAACCATAAACCACCTCAAAAGGACAAAGATGAGTAGTAGTGTGTACTGCCCTGTTATAAGAAAATTCCACATGTGGCAAACACTCCTCCCATTCGCGCAGATTTTTCATGATTATAGCTCGCAACAATTGTGACAATGTTCTATTGACCACCTCCGTTTGGCCATCGGTTTGGGGATGACATGTAGTGCTGAACACCAGCTTTGTCCCCATCTTTCCCCAAAGAGTCTTCCAGAAGTAGCTCACAAACTTCACATCCCTGTCAGAAACAATTGTCTTGGGCACTCCATGCAAGCGTACAATCTCCCTGAAAAATAGGTTAGCAACATGCGACGCATCGTCGCTCTTATGGCATGCAATAAAATGTGCCATCTTAGAAAATCTATCCACTACCACAAATATACTATCATGACAATGTTTAGTGCGTGGCAATCCTAACACAAAATCCATACTAATATCTTCCTAAGGTGTGGTAGGAGCTGATAGTGGAGTATACAAACCGTGAGGCTTCAACTTGGACTTGGATGTGTTGCATACAATGAAGCGCCGAACAAACCTGTCGACATCACGCGCTCATCCTGGGCCAATAAAAATTATCAGCAAGCATGAGTAGTGTCTTCTCACGCCCAAAGTGACCCATCAATCCTCCTGCATGTGATTCCTGCAACAATAGCAAACACACAGAAGATTCTGGAACACAAAGTTTGTTAGCTCGAAACAAAAATCTATCATGGATGTGGAATTTATCCCATGCGGTTCGAAGCAAACACAAACCATATGGTTCAGCAAAATCATGATCAGTTGCATATAAATCACACAAACTCTCTAATCCATGAATTTTAACATCAAGATGTGTCAATAACATGGTCTTCCTAGATAGAGCATCAACAACAACATTATCTTTCCCTTTCTTATATTTGATGGTATAGGGAAAAGACTCAATGAACTCAACCCACTTAGCTAAGCGTCTATGAAAACTAGATTGATCTTTCACATATTTCAAAGCTTCATGATCAGAATGTATGATAAATTCTTTTGGCCACAAATAATGTTGCCAAACCTCAAGAACTCTAACGAGTGCATACAATTCTTTATCATAAATAGGATAATTCAATCGAGCACCAGAAAGTTTCTCACTAAAATAAGCAACAGGTCTACCTTCCTGCATCAAGACACCACCAATTCCTATGCCACTAGCATCACATTCAATCTCAAATTGTTTAGCAAAATCAGGTAGTGCAAGTAATGGTGCAGAAGTAAGCAAACATTTTAACTCATCAAAAGCAAGATCTTGGGCAGCGCCCCAAACAACAGGCACTCCTTTCTTAGTCAATGCATTCAAAGGTGCAGCAATAGTACTAAAGTCTTTCACAAAACGTCGATAAAAACCAGCAAGACCGCGATAACTTCGTACTTGACTAACATTCATGGGAGTAGGCCAATCTTGAATGTTTGTAATTTTAGAAGAATCTACTTCTACCCCATGTTTAGATACAACGTATCCTAAAAAGATGACCTTATCCTTTGCAAAAGTGCACTTCTACGGATTAGCATACAATTTACCATCACGCAACACTTGCAAAACTTGTCGAATATGGTCACAATGTTCAGTTTCATTGTGGATGTAAATAAGTATATCATCAAAATAGACAACCACAAAACGACCAATAAATTCTCACAAAATATGGTTCATTAAACGCATGAAAGTACTAGGGGAATCAGTAAGACCAAAAGGCATAACTAGCCACTCATATAAACCAAATTTTGTTTTGAAAGCAGTTTTCCATTCATCCCCTTCTTTCATCCTAATTTGATGGTATCCACTACGCAAATCAATTTTAGAGAAAATAATAGCACCACACAATTCATCAAGCATATCCACTAAGCCTCGAATAGGAAGACGATATCTAATAGTGATATTATTAATAGCTGTACAATCTACGCACATACGCCATGTGCCATCTTTATTAGGAACCAAAATAACAGGCACATCACAAGGACTAAGACTGACACGAATATACCCTTTGTCCAGAAGTGCTTGTACTTGCTGCTGAATTTCCTTCGCCTCTTGGGGATTAGTCTTGTATGGTGCCCGGTTTGGGAGAGTAGCACCTGGAATAAGATCAAGTCGGTGCTTAATACCACACAAGGGTGGCAATCCCGCTGGTTCCTCCGCCGGAAACACATCATCATAATCCTGCAAAACATTAGACAAACCAAGATAAATAGGCTGGTTATCATTAGAAACCAAAACCTCGCCTTTATACATGAGGACAAGAGGTATGGCTCTAGGATCCTCACTAAATTCTCTCATGTCTTCTTTGGTGGCTAATTTAAGCAAACTAGGCTCTCTCGCACTTTTTGTTATATTATCTCTCACAGCTATTACATTGTTCTCTCGTGTAGGTTCTAGATTCACCTCTACTTTCTGAAGAGACTCATTCACAATTTGCTGTGGAGACATAGGATGGAGATTAACTATCTTTCCCTTGAACTCCAAATGATATGGATTGGCTCGTCCATTGTGTTTCACATGGTGGTCATATGACCACGACCGACCCAATAAGAGATGTCAAACTATCATAGGCACCACATAAAAATCGATGGAATCCTTGTATGGCCCTATCTCAAAATTTACGCGCACCATATGATTCACCTTCATCTCACCACCGTCACTCAACCATTGGACATAATATGGATTGGGGTGAGGTAAGTATTTCAGATTTAGTTTGGCACATAACTCCTTTCTTGCGAGGTTGCGGCAGCTAACTCCATCAATGATCACTTTGCAAGCTTTGTTGGGGCCAACTAATGCTTTTGTTTGGAACAAATTGCAGCGCTGAGAATCAGCATGTGGCCGCATAGTAAGAGCACGTTGTGACACAACAATGGTAGGAGCAGGCAACGGAAAAGCATCCTTGCCTTCTTCACTATTGTATCCCTCATCATTGAATGCGGAGGGGTCTTCATCATCACTGGTTTGATACTCGCCAGTTTCTTCATTCACAAACATGACCTTTCTATTGGGGCAATCTCTTTTAAAGTGACCTGGATTATCCCAAGCATCGCAAGTGATCTCTCGATTGCGAGCTGTAGACATGTTGGAGCCTGCACTAGGGGCAGGTCCAGCTGGCTTCTTGGTCATAGAAACTTGGACACTGGCTTGGAATATGAAGAAGAAGGATTGCGAGGAGCACTCGTGATCTCCATAGGCGCGGCAGATTGTGTCCTTGGAGAAAACCTGCTAGATGCTGCATATCTTGACTTCAGTTGTGCCTCTTCTGCAAGCTGGGATTCAGCCTCGCATTCAACATGCAATAGATCATTCATATTATAGTATTGGTGATGCCGCACAATACTCTTGATGTTAAATTTCAGCCCATGGAGAAAACGTTGCATAGTCATCTCAACCTCTTCGCGAACTCGTGCACGTTGCAGCAACATCTCCATCTCCATATAATATGCATCAACGGACATAGTACCTTTCTTCAATTGTTGCAATTTGTCAAAAACTGTCCGCAAATAATTAGTGGGAACAAACCGAGATTTCATTGTTGCCTTCATATCACGCCATGTACGGATAGGCTGTCCATTGGTTTCTTATATCTCGGTCAAAACACTCTCCCACCAACGCAAGGCATAACCATCAAACTCGGAGGAAGCAATCTTGATCTCCTTATCCTCGGAATAATCATGCAAATGCCATAATTTCTCCAACTTAGGATCCTATGTGAGGTACTCTTCCACATCCGTGGAGCCTTCAAATTTAGGAATTGAAAATTTAGGCTTGCTCAAGCCATCTTCTTCCTGGATGGGCATATGCCACGCACCCAACCCAAATTGAGGTTGGCGAAACTGCCCTTGACCACCACGCCCACGACCATGATTGGCCCTCATGTTGTCATTGTCACCATGGACACTACCATCATCTTCCTGGCCTTCCTGTTGACGTTGGTCAATGGTAGCTTGCATCCCATTAACGGACATTCTCAACTGTTGTATGCTTGCTTGGAGAGCAATGAGTTGTGTTTGCATAGTGGTGACGGTGGCCTCCGTGCCATCCACTTTCATTTGGACTGCTTGCATATTAGTATCAACATTGTCCACAGATTTAGTGAGCATCTCCGTTAAGTGATCACAAAGACCTTCATAGGCCTCCCAAGTAACCGGAGCATCCTTAGCCTGTTTCTGCATCACATCAAAACCGCTTTGAGACATGATTAGTAGGTTAGTGCACTAAATCAAAATATTTTGGTGGACACTCACAACTCACTCAAAACTAACAAGAAAAGGTGAATCTTACCGTTCCAAAGTGAATAGCAATGCGTACCCTTTCGGATGGAGGACTAGTGCACAGATGTGATGAAGTGAATACCCGAGTAAAAGAGTGAACACACGACAAAGCAGGATATATGTGGTGGAGCTATAGGTATGGCACCCTAACTACACCGAAGTGAAGTCCTGGTGCTGATCGTGTGATACAAACCCAAGGAAAAACTCACACAGCGGAGACAAAAGAAACCAGGCCTCTCTAAAGATCACCACTATGATATGTCCTTTGTAGCACTTGTATATCTCTTTGCGCTCTTTGATAACTCTTTTTGATCACACTTCCTCTCTCTTTTTTGAAACTTTTCTCTTTTTCTCTCTTTATTTTTTATTTTTCTGACACTATTCCAAACTTGACGAAATTTGGGGGAAAGAACACAACGAAAAGCAACTAAAACAATGACTTCGATGAAATCTAAGCTATGACAAACTAGAAAACCTAATATTTTTGTATGGAATTTTCTGGATAGGACGAACAAAAAATCAATCTAAAGGATGGATATGGTGGATGCTTACCGAGTAAACATTGCAAATCTGATACCAAGATGATATGGGGTGGCGCGATCTTCTCAGTAAGCGTACGGTGAATATGAGGGCGATGATAGGTAACTTGTATGTAGCCGATGAACTCTCCTCGCTAGATCGCTGTTGCCAATGCAACAGCTCTCTACCCATGGAATATTCACAACTTCACACACTTGCGCAACGTAGCCGTCGACCTCGAGACGGTAATTTGCAATCTACTTATTCCTAGTGGAACAACAGATCACACAAGACTTGCAGTAGGAACACTTCAGATCGATACGAATTGAAGTAATTGATTCAAGCTGAATGCTTGGAGCAATTCTCTAGAACTATGATTTATCTAAACGTGGTCTAACCCTAAAACTCGTAGGGGGTTCTGTTTATATTAGCTAGGGGGTCTAAACGGGGCTACAAGGGCCGCAGTCCTGTTTCTGCGCACAGGCATCATGGTAGTACCGTATGCTACTACCGCCGTACCTACTACCAGAACCCTTCTGTAACCAACGGAAGTACGGTGCGGTAGTACCGGACTAACTACCGGAATCCTTCTGTAACCAGCGGTACTAGGAGCGGTAGTACGGGCGGTAGTATCGCTCTGGAGCGCGGTAGTACCGCTCCCTGAATGCTGGACCTTCTTTGCTTCATCTTCTCGTGGCTCCTCTTCCGGGATGGCTTGGCCTTGTTCCATGGCTCCTTCTCCTTGAACCTTGTCTTCTCCTTCATGCTCCTTGTCTTGTCCATGGTATCTGATCATGCATACAAACAAAGACTCAGGTAGTATAAAATTCTCATTAAGCACAACATCAGATTCTATTAAGAGAAAGTTCACTTGTTGTTCTATTAGCTTTGCACGGGCTCTTGTTATAGGTCCAATTCTGATTTCATTATCTTGTGGTTCATGAAGAGTTGGGGATGGCTTATGAGTAGGGATGTCCTCATCAACTAGGATCATATTTCTCTATGTTTTCTATTTATGCTAACCATGCCAGGATCACATGATGAAGTGGCGCAGGACGCGCCCGATTGGGAGAACATGACAAACAAGGAGCTACATGATAAATTTTCACAAATGATGTTTGAACAGGTGCATGACATCGAGAACAAATTTACAGAGACGATTGATGGCGTGGAGAAGATGATCGACACCAAGCTCGACGCCAAGTTTACTGAGTTAATCGCACGCCTGCCTCCACAGCCTGCTGCCGCTCCGGCACAACCACCGTTTCAATGACGTGCACGACGTATTTTGTTTCCAGCCGGACTAGCTGCTGGTATTGGTGCTCCTGCCGCTGCAGTTGCTTCAGCTGTTGCTGCTTCTGACGTCGGCCAGTACGACGACTAAGAGGGTGATTACGAGGAGGAGGTGGAACAGGAAGCGCCCTATGAACAACCAGCTTGACGTCCACGCCCCAACATTCGACACGGTCGACACCAGCCACCCCCTCAGGTACGTGATGATGAACATGTGCCTAAACTGAAATTGAATCTTAAGCCGTTTGAGGGTAGATATATTCCTGATGCTTATCTTACTTGGGAGTTAGAAACTGAACAACGCTTTACATGTTTACAATATGTTGAGAATAGACATGTTACTGCTGCTGTTTGTGAATTCACGGGCTTTGCATCTATTTGGTGGTCTGAACATTGTAGATTGCATGCTAATAATATTCCAACTACTTGGGCTGCTTTAAGAGATGTTATGCGTACTCGTTGGTTTCCTCCTTATTATCAACGTGAATTGCTACAAATTTTACATCGTTTGAGACAGGGAAAAAATTCTGTAGAGGAATATTATCAGGAATTACAAACTGGATTGATTAGATGTGGTCTATTAGAGGATAATGAAGCTGTGCTTGCACGTTTTATGGGAGGCTTAAACAAGGAGATACAAACTATTTTAGAATACAAGGACTATACTACTATCACTTGTTTATTTCATCTTGCTTGTAAAGCTGAACGTGAAGTGCAGGATCGACAGGCCGCTACGAGACCTAATTTTCTGGAGGACAAAGTACATCATGGACATTGTGTGGGCCTTCTACACATCCTGCTGCACCACCACCTACTTCAGCCACTAATTCTTACAGGGACCACCAAAACAGCTACCTCCACCATTCAAGGGTACACAAAGAGGTCCAGCGGCGAGTGCTTCATCATGCATGGCATCCACTGGGCAAACACGAGATCGTGATATTATATGTCGCAGGTGCCAAGGCGGCGGTCACTTCTCCAAAGACTATCCCTCCAAGCGTGTGATGACTGTTACGGTGGATGGTGGGTATGAGTCAGCGATTGACTTCGATGAGGAGACTTTAGTCCTCATTGGTAATGAGGAACAGGGTGCCCATGATGATGCTCATGATATAGAGTCTATGGCTCCTGATGATGCAGATAAATATGCTAGTTTGGTTGCTCAACTTGTGTTAAGTGTGCAGGTAACGAAGGCCGAGCAAAACCAGAGGCATAATTTGTTCCACACAAAGGGTGTGGTGAAAGAACGTTTGGTTCGCATCATTATTGATGGCGGGAGTTGCAACAACTTGGCTAGCATGGAGTTAGTGGAGAAGCTATCTCTCACCACAAGACCACACCCTCATCCGTACTATATTCAGTGGTTTAACAATAGTGGTAAGATTAAGGTAATGCATTCCGTTCGTGTGCACTTTAGCATTGCTGGATATGCTAATTATGTTGATTATGATGTGGTACCCATGCAAGCATGCTTTCTTTTACTTGGTAGACCATGGCAATTTGATAGGAATGTTGTACACCATGGTAGGAAAAATCAGTTTACTCTGGTTCATCAGGACAAAAATATTGCTTTACTTCCTATGTCTCCTGAACAAATTGTGAAAGATGATCTTGCTAGAGCTGGTAAAGATAAACAGGAGAAAAATAAGAATTAAAATGAGATAGCAGCTAAAGAATTTAAGCAACACCATAAGAATAATAGCAAATCTTCTTCTGTTGTTTCTAATGAAATTAAATTGAGTAGTCCAACTTTGCTTTCTATTAAGATGGATATTTCAGATTTGGCTGTTGGTCAATATGTGTGCTATGCTTTTTTGTGCAAAGAAGCTTTGTTTTCATTTGAGAAATTGCCTCCTTCTTTGCCTCCTGTTGTCACTTACCTTTTGCAGGAGTTTATAGACGTCTTTCCCCAAGACGTACCACCGGTATTACCACCTATTCGAGGCATTGAGCATCAAATTGACTTAATTCCCTGTGCTTCGCTGCCCAAGTACTAGAGCTACTCGAGAAAGGTTATATACGCGAATCCCTTATTCCTTGTGTTGTTCCTATTATATTAGTGCCAAAAGGATGGAACATGGCGTATGTGTGTTGATTGTAGAGACATTAATAATATTACTATTCGTTACCGTCATCCTATTCCTAGGTTAAATGATATGCTTCATGAATTAAGTGGCTCTACCCTGTTTTCCAAAGTTGATTTGCGTAGTGGATACCATCAAATTCGCATCAAATTAGGAGATGAATGGAAAACAACATTTAAAACTAAGTTTGGACTATATGAGTGGTTAGTCATGCCTTTTGGGTTAACTAATGCACCTAGCACTTTCATGAGATAAATGAACAAGGTTTTACGTGCTTTCATTGGACGATTTGTGGTAGTCTATTTTGATGATATACTGCTTTATAGCAAATCTTTGGAGGAACATTTGGATAATTTACGTGATGTTTTTATTGCTCTACGCAATGCACGTTTGTTTGGTAACCTTGGGAAGTGCACCTTTTGCACCGACCGAGTATCGTTTTTTGGCTATGTTGTTACTCCGCAGGGAATTGAAGTTGATAAAGCCTAGATCGAGGTGATTGAGAGTTGGCCGCAACCCAAAACGGTCACACAAGTGAGGAGGTTTCTTGGACTCGCTGGATTCTATAGGCGTTTTTGTGAGAGATTTCAGCACCATTGCCGCACCTCTCAATGAGCTTACACGCAAGGATGTGCCTTTTACTTGGGGTACCGCACATGAAGAAGCCTTCACTGTATTGAAAAATAAGTTAACACATGCTCCTTTGCTCCAACTTCCTGATTTTAATAAGACTTTTGAGCTTGAATGCGATTCAAGTGGGATTGGTTTCGGAGGTGTGTTATTACAAGATGCTAAACTTGTTGCATACTTTTATGAAAAATTGATTGGGACTAGTCTGAACTATTCTACTTATGATAAGGAATTATATGCTCTTGTTCGGACATTAGAAACTTGGCAACATTATTTATGGCCCAAAGAATTTGTTTTACATTCTGATCATGAATCTTTCAAACACATAAGAAGTCAAGAAAAACTTAATCATAGACATGCTAAGTGGGTTAATTTATTGAGACTTTCCCTTATGTCATTAAACAGAAGAAGGGGAAAAATAATATTATTGCGGATGCATTGTCTCGTCGTTATACTATGCTTTCACAACTTGACTTTAAGATATTCGGTTTAGAGACAATCAAAGATCAATATGTACATGATGCGGAATTTAAAGATGTATTGCAGAATTGTAGAGAACGTAGAACATGGAACAAGTTTGTGCTTAATGATGGATTTGTGTTCTGTTCTAACAAGCTATGCATCCCAGCTAGCTCTATTCGTCTTTTGTTGTTGCAGGAGCCGCATGGCGGAGGATTAATGGGACACTTTGGCGTGAAGAAGACGTAGGATGTACTTACTACACATTTCTTTTTTCCAAAGATGAGACTGGATGTTGAGCGTTTTGTTGCTCGCTGCACTACATGTCAAAAAGCTAAGTCACGACTCAATCCTGAATCCTGATTGTTGATACATGCCTTTACCTGTACCTAGTGTTCCGTGGGAGGACATATCCATGGAATTTGTTTTAGGTTTGCCTCGAACAAAGAAGAGGAGGGATAGCATATTTGTTGTCGTGGATAGATTTTCTAAGATGGAACACTTTATACCATTAAATAAAAGCGACGATGCTGCTAATGTTGCCGATTTATTCTTTCGTGAGATTATTCGCTTAGATGGTGTGCCCAATAGTATTGTCTCGGATCGTGATACTAAGTTTCTTAGCCATTTTGGGAGATGCTTATAGGCTAAGCTGGGGACTAAACTACTTTTTAGTACTACATGTCATCCCCAAACTGATGGACAAACTGAAGTTGTCAATAGGACTTTGTCTACTATGCTTAGGGCTGTTTTAAAGAGTAACTTGAAAATGTGGGAATAATGTTTACCTCATATTGAATTTCCTTATAATCGTTCATTGCATTCTACCACTAAAATGTGCCCTTTTGAAATTGTTTATGGTTTTCTACCTCGTGCACCTATTGATTTGCTGCCTCTTCCATCTTCAGAGAAGGTTAATTTTCATGCTAAGCAACATGCTGAATTGATATTAAAAATTCATGAGTTAACTAAAGAAAACATTGAGAGAATGAATGCTAGATACGAGCTTGCTGGTGATAAGGGTAGAAAGCATGTTGTGTTTGAACCCGGAGATCTTGTTTGGTTACATTTACGTAAAGATAGGTTTCCTGATTTGCGCAAGTCTAAGTTAATGCCACGAGCTGATGGTCCCTTTAAGGTTTTGTAGAAAATTAATGATAATGCATATAAAATTGAGCTACCTACAGATTTTGGGGTTAGGCCGACATTTAATATTGCAGATTTGAAGCCTTATTTGGGAGAAGATGATGAGCTTCCGTCGAGGACGACTTCAATTCAAGAAGGGGAGGATGATGAGGACATCCCTACTAATGTTACAACCACATCCTCACCAACTACACATATGGGACCAGTTACAAGAGCACGCGCACGTCAACTAAATTATCAGGTACTTTCGTTTCTTGTGAATCCTTCTAATGTTCATGAATATATGATGCCGAGTAAATTAGATACTTTTGTTTTGCTTATGAATGAAGGATCTAAAATGGACAAGAATGATGGTCACTTGAGCGGGATCAAGCATGGAGAAGGAGGTGCGCGCGTGGGAAAGGACAATGGAGCTTCTAGTGGTGATTTTCGCACTTTGAAGCCATCATAAGGCGTGCATGAAGGCTTGGACGAAATATACGAGATGCCACTTCATTATTTTCGTCCAAGGGCAATTATAGGTGCTACGTCACCTTAATATTGGGCTGGGCCCCTATAATTTCGAAATACTACCTTATAGGTTGTTTTTAGAGTCCGTACGTGTGGGGAAACCGAGTTAGGGTTGTTTTCAGACCCCACCTCCAAGGGGTCACGAAAATTCCCTCTGTTCCCCCATATATACAGCCCTTAGGGCATCATTTAGACGTGGGTTTTGATTAGATTTAAGTTAGCCATAGTAGCTACTTCGAGATCTTCGTTTGTGTTATCCGACCAGGCCAACACCGCATTGGAACCCCAACTTCTGTCAATCATTCATCTTATATCCGCAATATCCAGATTGAAATTCTTAGTTCTTGCTTATTCTTGTCGATTGCTTGCAGGAATTAGACCTTCGTGGTCAGGTTGATCGTGCATCAGCGGGATCAATAAACTCTCGGAGTTGGTTTAGGGATAGCTAAGGCGCAACGTCATCGCACGTTCGTAGTCGGGTCGTGAATGTCGTCTCCACCGTAATTGATCTACACCATCTCATCGAAACATCGGGACACCTTCGCCTCTATCAAGAAGCTTCAACATCATCATGTCAGGAGACCTCCGCATCGCGCGACGGAAGTCCGACGATCATCAGACGTCCGACGAGCGGACGTCCGACCCATACCGGAATTAGGGTACCTCGAGGACAGAAGGGTTTGGAGTTATAAATACCGGAAATCCGTTGCCAACCGGATGTCCGATGGTCCCGACGAACATCCGATGCCGACCGGACATCCAACACTGCCTGCGCGCAGATTTCAGGGCTGCGGCCCATGTATCCCTAGTTTTATTCGCTAACTTATAAATACATAACCCCCTACGAGTTTTAAGGTTAGCTTAGGTCAGAATTAGATTTTGAGAACTATTGAGTTGTATCTTTTGGTGAAGCTCCCCTCCGGGGTTGGCGATGCCGTTTATCCAATAAAGATTGCCGCGGAGATTCTTGTGTTCATCAAGCATTGTCATGTTTTGGTTTGAGGCGTGGTGATGTCCATCGCGTTTCTTGCTGGATTCATTCCTCTTCTTCAGGTTGCGTTCATCGCGTGATTGGAAGGAATTCTATCCGGATTGCTCGCTGTGAAAGATCGGGACAAACTCAAGAGGGTCACCCCGGTGTTCGTACCATCAGGTGTGTCCCTCCTTATCACTCCGGATGCGCTCGAGCGGGAAAATGGTTACCACTCGAATTGAATGCGCTTGAAAATAGTGCCTATGCTTCCGGGAAGCTATGAGCACCCCGAGAAGTATCGTCTTGATCTGAGGGTACCGACGTCTCGCGTCCCGGAGGACAGTGCTGATGAAATATATTGCCTTCTGGGTTGTCCTCTTGGCAGGAACGTTGGCCTCGTGGGCTCTAGTTGCAGGAGGTGATCCCTTGAAATTGGACTTCCCGAACTTGTCTCACTGCTTTGTGGTTTGACAGTTTGAGTCGAGCGCGGACGCCCCTCCGTGGATGTAACCGACAAAAGCCAAAGCAGCCTGAAAGTCGTCACCCATGTCACCTCCGGATTCTTCCTCTTCGGAAATGTCATCGCCGTGATGCGGCGTCCTTGGCTTGCCCTTGTTCTGGTAGCCTCCTCGGCCCTCGCGTTGGGAACCACCACCTCACTGAGCCTTCCTTTCGGCGTCCATCTTGGAATAGTAGGCCTCCATGTCTTCTTGGAGCTTGATGACGGAGCGGCACTCGGACAGGTCGTGCTTGTTCGTCTTGTGTATCTTGTAGTATGGCGATGGGGTGGTGTCTGCAGCGACAACCACGGTGTCGATGGAGGGTGGTTGCGGAGCGGCCCTGTTGCCCTCCATGGTGAACATGGCTTGGTGTACGCGTTTACGGGCCCCGGTCTCCCTGGAATGATGGACCTCTTCGGGAGGATCCCGACATCTGGAGCTAGAAGGAGGGAAGGCGATCACATCGGCCGTAACGTTTGTTTCCCTGTGCAGGTTTTGAAGCTTCTTCACGCTTTCACCGCATCCCAGAAAGTGCCATCGAAATGGGTATTGGTACGGGTGACAGCCCGCCTCACCCCTCGCGTTGGACGCATGGTTTTCACGCTCGAGGGCTTCTCAGCACTTCCGAGAGAGCGTTCCGAGAAACCTCGCCCCCAAGGTTCTCGGGAATAGCATCCCGGATGGTTTTATCGTGTCGGATGTTTGTTCCCAAAAGGTTACTGGACACCTTCCCTTGACGGTCTCTTGATCACCAAGGGCTGGCCATCTCGTTATTCTCGGACAACTGAGCCTGATGGTTTTCTCTTCCCGGATGCTAATTCCCGGAAAGCACCTGCTACCCAAGGCGAAGAGTGCACGAGGCCTCGCCCTCTCTTTACCTTGGCAAAAGAGTCACAAGAAACCGCGCCGTCCATCGACGCTAGTTCTCCGCGAGATAAAACCCACTCGAACGACTGGACTCGCTCCATGCAGACAGTTTGAGCTAGCACTATTGGTCCATTCGGTAAGCTCTGTTCCGAGTAGCCTATGGGGGACCCGTACCTGCCTAGGATAAGATTCTACTGGATGGTCCTTACCTCTCGGGATCCAGCTATCCCAGAGAGACCGGGATGGAGTTCCGTTCAAGCACCCATGATCACCGGTGATCTCTTCTTGTCGCACGGGTGGAAGATCTTCGTCCGTGGCCGCAAGCTGGACCGCGAGGACTTCCTCCTGTTCCGTTACGAGGACGAGGATGTTTTGACGCTGAAGTGCTTCAGCATGAACGGCGACTACGTGAAGAACGGAGAGCTACCAAGCAACCGGAAGGACGCCGAGTGGGTTGCTCGTCAATCATCGATGTACCTCCTACTCGATTAGACCCTTTACCGCAAGGGTCCCAATGGTGTGAAGCTACTGTGCATCCCCATAGATGAAGGCAAGAAGCTTCTCCCGTCCGGACCATGAAGGAACATGCAGCGCCAACATTAGTTCCCGGGATCTAGTCAGCGAAGCTTTACGGCAAGGGTCCTATTGGACTACCGCCTTTAACGACGCCATGGAGCTTGTCAACACCAGCGACGCCTGCCAATTCCACGTCAAGGTTGTTCATCAACCAACACAAGCTCTCCAAACCATCCCTCTGTAATGGCCCTTTGCGGTCTGGGGATTGGACCTCTTGGGCCCATTCTCCCGTGCTGTCAGAGGTTATGAGTTCCTCTACGTCGCCATCGAAAAAATCACCAAGTGGCCAGAAATGGAGCCAGTCCGCAAGACCACATCACAATCCTGCATCAAGTGTATCAGAAGCCTGGTGTGTCGTGTCGGAGTTCCTAACCGGATCATCACGGACAACGGCACCCAATTCACAAGTCAGGCCTTCCTCGAGTAGTGCGAGTAAATGGGCACCGCAGTGTGTTTCGCTTCAGTGGCTCATCCGAGGAGCAACGGCAGGCAGAGAGTGCCAATTCAGAAGTACTCTGAGGTCTCCGGACCCGTATCTACAAGCAGCTCGAAAAGTGAGAAAAGCGGTGGTTGGATGAACTCCTAGCTATTCTATTTTCAATGATGACCACACCCAATCGAGCCACAAATGAGACACACTTTTCTCTCATTTACGGAGCGGAGGCGGTGCTCCCCACAGAACTCAGATATGGATCTCCTCGAGTATGGGCCTTCGATGAAGCCGAACAACAGCAACTACGACAACGATATGTCGTCGTTGCCGAGGAAGTACGTACTCGGGCTGCTACACGCGCCGCGCGGTCCCAGGAAGGACTACGTCGCTATCACAGAGGCCACGTCCGCTCCCGAGAACTTGAGGAAGGCGACCTTGTCCTCCGTCGGCTACAGTACAGGATGGGTCTAAACAAGTTGTCTCCAAAGTGGGAAGGCCCTTATCGGGGAGGGGGTTCCGCCTACGGACGGAACACTATGCACCCCCCCGGCATGGGCGTCAACAAGACCATCCCCAAGATGAGCGATGTCGCGACCCCGCCGTCTGCCAGACCGCTCCTCGATGGGCCGGATCTCCTGGTGCAGATTTTGTGGCATCATCCTGGCACCATGGATCCCCGGTTCAGCGTAGTCGCCTAGAGGATCGCCGCCACGAAGACGCTCGAACCACCATCTTTAGGAGGAAGGAAACTCGCCGGTGTTCCAACGCCCGGGTTCCTCCCATGGATGCTGTCCGGGAGAGGATCCTTGCCTCTGAAAGCGACTAAAGCAATGTGTGCGTAGCCTTCACCCAAGATCTCCGCCGCGTCTAGTGGCCCCAGAAGTTCCAGATAGATGGCCCACTTCCGTTTGATAGAAAGACAGACTCCGACGAGTTCATCCGTAGGTACAACACTACTGTGCAGATCGCGGGGGGGAGACGACAAAGAGAAGGCGAACTACATCCCCGTTTAGCTCAAGGACAATGTTCGCAGTGGATGATGCATCTCCCGGCCAACTCCATCAGCTCGTGGGAGGAACTCTGCGAAAAGTTTGTCGTCGCGTTTACCGGAGTGGTCCAACCTCCGAAAACCATTAGTGACTTACGACGAGTACTGCAGAAGAACGGCGAACCCATCCGATAGTTCGTCCAAAGATTCACCCAGATGCAGCATTGCATCCCCGACGCGCATGAGGCCGCAATCATCGCCACCTTTCATGCCAAGGTCAAGAACCCGCGCATGATGGAGAAGATGAGTACCCGTTCCATCAAGACTATCACCGCCCTATTCGAGCTCTCCTACAAGTTCGCCCGCGTCGAAGAGGCAGTCCTGCCTATTAATCGAGATGCCGGAAGACACCCTGCGGATCAAGATCCTTCCGGAAGTAACCATCCTTAGGGGGATCCGGAGGCCCGTAAACGCGTACACCAAGCCGATTTCACCACGGAGGGGAACAGGGCCGCTCCAAAACCACCCTCCATCGACACCGTGGTTGCCGCCGTTCAGACCACCCCATCGCCATACTGCAAGATACACAAGACCAACTAATAGAGGCGAAGGTGTCCCGATGTTTCGATGAGATGGTGTAGATCGATTACGGTGGAGACGACATTCACGACCCAACTATGAACGTGCGATGACGTTGCGCCTCAGCTATCGCTAAACCAACTCAGAGAGGTTATTGATCCCGCTGATCCACGATCAACCTGACCACGAAGGTCTAATTCCTGCAAGCAATCGACAAGAACAAGCAAGAACTAAGAATTGCAATCTAGATATTGCGGATATAAGATGAATGATTGACAGAAGTTGGGGTTCCAATGCGGTGTTGGCCTGGTCGGATGACACAAACGAAGAGCTCGAAGTTGCTACTATGGCTAACTTAAATCTAATCAAAACCCACGTCTAAACGATGCCCTAAGGGCTGTGTATATGGGGGAACAGAGGGAATTTTCTTGACCCCTTGGAGGTGGGGTCCGAAAACAACCCTAACTCGGTTTCCCCACACATACGGACTCTAAAAACAACCTATAAGGTAGTATTTCGAAATTACATGGGCCCAGCCCAATATTAAGGTGACGTAGCACCTATAATTGCCCTTGGACGAAAATAATGAAGTGGCATCTCGTATATTTCGTCCAAGCCTTCATGCACGCCTTATGATGGCTTCATAGTGCGAAAATCACCACTAGAAGCTCCATTGTCCTTTCCCACGCGCGCACCTCCTTCTCCATGCTTGATCCCGCTCCAGTGACCATCCTTCTTATCCATTCTAGGTCCTTCATTCATAAGCAAAACAAAAGTATCTAATTTAGGCAGCATAATATGTTCGTGAACATTAGAACGATTCACAAGAAACGAAAGTACCTGATAATTTAGTTGACGTGCGCGTGCTCTAGTAACTGGTCCAATATGTGTAGTTGGTGAGGATGTGGTTGTAACATTAGTAGGGATGTCCTCATCACCCTTCTTGAATTGAAGTCGTCCTCGACGGAAGCTCATCATCTTCTCCCAAATAAGGCTTCAAATATGCATTATTAAATGTGGGACTAACCCCAAAATATGCAGGTAGCTCAAGTTTATATGCATTATCATTAATTTTCTGCAAAACCTTAAAGGGACCATCAGCTCGTGGCATTAACTTAGACTTGCGCAAATCAGGAAACCTATCTTTAGGTAAATGTAACCAAACAAGATCTCCGGGTTCAAACACAACATGCTTTCTACCCTTATCACCAGCAAGCTTGTATCTAACATTCATTCTCTCAATGTTTTCTTTAGTTAACTCATGAATTTTTAATATCAATTCAGCACGTTGCTTAGCATCAAAATTCACCTTCTCTGAAGATGGAAGAGGCAGCAAATCAATAGGTGCACGAGGTAGAAAACCATAAACAATCTCAAAAGGGCACATTTTAGTGGTAGAATGCAATGAACGATTATAAGCAAATTCAATATGAGATAAACAGTATTCCCACATTTTCAAGTTACTCTTTAAAACAGCCCTAAGCATAGTAGACAAAGTCCTATTGACAACTTCAGTTTGTCCATCAGTTTGGGGATGACATGTAGTACTAAAAAGTAGTTTAGTCCCCAACTTAGCCCATAAGCATCTCCAAAAATGGCTAAGAAACTTAGTATCACGATCCGAGACAGTACTATTGGGCACACCATGTAAGCGAATAATCTCATGAAAGAATAAATCGGCAACATTAGCAGCATCATCGGTTTTATGACATGGTATAAAGTGTTCCATCTTAGGAAATCTATCCACGACAACAAATATGCTATCCCTCCCCTTCTTTGTTCGAGGCAAACCTAAAACAAAGTCCATGGATATGTCCTCCCACGGAACACTAGGTATAGGTAAAGACATGTATAAACCATGAGGATTGAGTCGTGACTTCGCTTTTTGACATGTAATGCAGCGAGCAACAAAACGCTCAACATCCCGTCTCATCTTTGGCCAAAAGAAATGCGTAGAAGGTACATCCTCCGTCTTCTTCACGCCAAAGTGTCCCATTAATCCTCCTCCATGCGCCTCGTGCAACAACAAAAGACGAATAGAGCTAGCTGAAATGCATAGCTTGTTAGAACGGAACACGAATCCATCATTAAGCACAAACTTGATCCATGTTCTACCTTCTCTACAATTCTGCAATACATTTTTAAATTCCGCATCATGCACATATTGATCTTTGATTGTCTGTACACCGAATATCTTAAAGTCAAGTTGTGAAAGCATAGTATAACGACGAGACAATGCATCAACAATAATATTATCTTTACCCTTCTTGTGTTTAATGACATAAGGGAAAGTCTCAATAAATTCAACCCACTTAGCATGTCTACGATTAAGTTTTGCTTGACTTCTGATGTGCTTCAAAGATGTATGATCAGAATGTATAACAAATTCTTTGGGCCATAAATAATGTTTCCAAGTTTCTAATGTCCGAACAAGAGTATATAATTCCTTATAATAAGTAGAATAGTTCAGACTAGGCCCACTCAATTTTTCAGAAAAGTATGCAACAGGTTTAGCATCTTGTAATAACACACCTCCCAAACCAATCCCACTAGCATCGCATTCAAGCTCAAAATTCTTATTAAAGGAGCATGTGTTAACATATCTTTCAATACCGTGAAGTCTTCTTCCTGTGCGGTACACCAAGTAAAAGGCACATCCTTGCGTGTAAGCTCATTGAAGGTGCAGCAATGGTGCTGAAAGCTCTCACAAAACGCCTATAGAATCCAACGAGGCCAAGAAAACTCCTCACTTGTGTGACCGTTTTAGGATGCGGCCAACTCTCAATCGCCTCGATCTTGGCTTTATCAACTTCAATTCCCTGCGGAGTAACAACATAGCCAAGAAACGATACACGGTCGGTGCAAAAGATGCACTTCCCAAGGTTACCAAACAAACGTGCATTACGTAGAGCAATAAAAACAACACGTAAATGATCCAAATCTTCCTCCAAAGATTTGCTATAAATCAGTATATCATCAAAATAGACTACCACAAATCGTCCAATGAAAGCACGTAAAACCTTGTTCATTAATCTCATGAAAGGGCTAGGTGCATTAGTTAACCCAAAAGGCATGACTAACCACTCATATAGTCCAAACTTAGTTTTAAATGTTGTTTTCCATTCATCTCCTAATTTCATGCGAATTTGATGGTATCCACTACGTAAATCAACTTTGGAAAACATGGTAGAGCCACTTAATTCATCAAGCATATCATCTAAACTAGGAATAGGATGACGATAACGAATAGTAATATTATTAATGGCTCGACAATCAACACACATACGCCATGTTCCATCCTTTTTGGGCACTAATATAACAGGAACATCACAAGGACTAAGGGATTCACGTATATAACCTTTCTCAAGTAGATCTTGTACTTGACGCTGAATCTCCTTCGTCTCCTCCGGATTGGTACGGTATGGCGCACGGTTGGGCAGCGACGCACCGGGAATTAAATCAATCTGATGCTCAATCCCTCGAATAGGTGGTAATCCCGGTGGCACGTCTTGTGGAAAGACGTCAATAAACTCCTACAAAAGGTCAGTGATAACAAGAGGCAAAGAAGGAGGCAATTCCTCAAATGAAAACAAAGCTTCTTTGCACACAAAAGCATAGCACACATATTGGCTAACATCCAAATCCGAAATATCAACCTTAGTAGCAAGCAAAGTTGGACTAAACAATTTAATTTCATTAGAAACAGTAGAAGAAGATTTTCTATTAGTCCTATGTTGTTGATCAAATTCTTTAGCTGCTATCTCATTTTCACTCTTATATTTCTCCTGTTTAGCTTTACTAGCTCTAGCAAGATCATCTTTCACAATTTGTTCAGGAGACATAGGAAGTAAAGCAATATTTTTATCCTGATGAACCAGAGTAAACTGATTTGTCCTACCACGGTGTACAACATTCCTATCAAATTTCCATGGTCTACCAAGTAAAAGAGAGCTTGCTTGCATGGGTACCACATCACAATTAACATAATCAGCATATGCAGCAATGCTAAAGTGCACACGAACAGAACGCGTTACCTTAGTCTTACCACTATTGTTAAAATCATGAATATAGTACGGATGAGGGTTTGGTCTTGTGGTGAGAGATAGCTTCTCCACCAACTCCATTCTAGAAAAGTTGTTGCAACTCCCTCCATCAATAATGATGCGAACCGAACGTTCTTTCACCACTCCCTTTGTGTGGAACAAACTATGCCTATGGTTTTTCTCGGACTTCGTTACCTGCACACTAAACACACGTTGAGCAACCAAAGTAGCATATTTATCCGCATCATCAGGAGCCATATACTCTATATCATGAGCATCATCATGGGCATCATGTTCCTCATTAGCAATGAGGACTAAAGTCTCCTCATCATAGTCACTCGCTGACTCATACCCACCATCCGCCGTAATAGTCATCACACGCTTGGAGGGACGGTATTTTGCGAAGTGACCTCCGCCTTGGCACCTGCGACATTTAATATCACGATCTCGTGTTTGCCCTGTGGAAGCCATGGATGAATAAGAAATCGCCGCTGGACCACTCTGTGAACCCTTGAATGCTGGCGCTGGCTGTTTTGGTGGCTCCCTGTAAGAATGAGCGGCTGAAGTAGATGGTGGTGCAGCAGGACGTGTGGATGTAGAAGGTCCACGCGATGTCCATGCTGTATTTCGTCCTGCGGAAAAGTTAGTTCTTGTAGTGGCTTGTCGATCCTGCACTTCACGTCCAGCTTTACAAGAAGGATGAAACAAAAGAGTGATAGTAGCATAGTCCTTGTATTCTAGAATAGTTCGTATCTCCTTGTTTAAGCCACCCATACAACGTGCAAGCATAGCTTCATTATCCTCTACATAATTTTTTCCCTGTCTCAAACGCTATAATTTTTGTAGCAATTCACGTTGATAATAAGGAGGAACCCAACGAGTCCGCATAGCATCTTTTAAAGCAGCCCAAGTAGTTGGAATATTATTAGCATGCAATCTACAATGTTCAGACCACCAAATAGATGCAAACCCCGTGAATTGACAAACAGCAGCAGTAACATGTCTATTCTCAGGATATTGTAAACATGTAATGCGTTGTTCAGTTCCTAACTCCCAAGTAAGATAAGCATCACGAATATATCTGCCCTCAAAAGGTTTAAGATTCAGTTTCAGTTTAGGCACATGTTCATCATCGCGTACCTGAGGGTGTGGCGGGTGTCGACCTTGTCGTATGTTTGGACGTGGACGTCCATCTTGTTGTTCATAGGGCGCTTCCTGTTCCACCTCATCCAGGTAATCACCCTCGTAGTCGTCATACTCACCGATGTCAGAAGAAGCAGCAGCAGTAGGAGGATCACCAATACCAGAAGTTTGTCTGGTCGGAAACAAAATACGTGGTGCATGTCGTGGGGGCGGTGGCTGTGCCGCAGCGGCAGCAGGCTATGGAGGTAGACGTGCAATCAACTCAGTAAACTTGGTGTCGATCATCTTCTCCACGCCATCAATCGCCTCTGTAAATCTGTTCTCGATGTCATGCACCTGTTTAGACATCATTTGTGCAAATTTATCATGTAGGTCCTTGTTTGTCATGTTCTCCCAATCGGGCGCGTCCTGCGCCACTTCATCATGTCATCCTGGCATGGTTAGCAGAAATAGAAAGCACACAGAAATATGATCCTACTTCTACGAATGGGATGTGGTGTGGTGGAAAACACAAATCCGTCAAGCTTTTCTTTTGTTCTTACCTATTCTTACCTAGCAGCAGGTGGTAGTGTACAACCAACGGGTCAAAACTCTCAAAGATGTGGTAAAGCGATGGCTAGGAGGTGTCAAAACGCACGATGTAGAATATATGTGGAGTTGTAGGAAGGTTGACAAGTATGGTAGCAAAAGCTCAACAGTAATCAAGACAGATATGCACAGCTGAATAAACACTCAACGTCGGTACTGTGCTGATCCTAGGCTCGACCGTACTAGAGACGCGAGCCCAAAACACCAACAAAAGCACGGCGCGACACGTAAACAACTGAGAAGAAAACTCTGAATTTTTTCTCTCCTTTTATTTGCGCTCTTTTCAACGAAAAATCACTATAATGGGGAGTGTCTCAAAATACTTCACAAACCTAGAAAACAAGATAGGCACGAATTTTTTTCTGAATCTTTTTTTGACTGTCCAGATCAAAAATTTGGATTTCGGGAATGAAAATTTTCTATGATGGCGAGTGTCTCAAAACGCTCTACTAGACTTAAAAATAGGATAGCCAGAATTTTTTTTGAGAACTGCGTTTTTTCAAAAATTTTGGCCCAAAACAGCGCGGGGGGTCTCCAGACTTTTTTTTTGGAAATCACCCCTTGTACGTACGACAAGAGTTTGGTGAAATCCGACTCTAACAACTCAAAACTAAACTATGTCGTGGTGGTGTATATGGACTCAGATTGGCGGAACGTGGTGGTGTATATGGACTCGGATTGGCGGAACGTGGTGGTGTAACTACTTTGCAGCGGCGGCGGGACAAACTGTGATCAGAACTCGAAACTCTAAGGGAACTAGACTCTAAGATCAGGAACTTGACACAACGATGCAACCGAAAATTTAACAAAGAAAGTACTGAAAAGAAAACTGGACAAAGGCTAGGACTGTCTTGGGACGTGATGATCTAACCCTAATTTTTTTTAGGCTTTTTCGTGGACTGTAGGTATGAAGAAAAGAACTAATATAGACTACGAAAAACTGGTAAATCTCACCGATCAACCTGGAAATCTGATACCACTTGATAGAGGCGAAGGTGTCCCGATATTTCGATGAGATGGTGTAGATCAATTACGGTGGAGACGACTTTCACGACCCGACTACGAACGTGCGATGACGATGCGCCTTAGCGATCGCTAAACCAACTCCGAGAGATTATTGATCCCGCTGATGCACGATCAACCTAAACACGAAGGTATAATTCCTGCAGCAATCGACAAGAACAAGCAAGAAATAATAATTGCAATCTGGATATTGCAGATATAAGATGAATGATTGACAGAAGTTGGGGTTCCAATGCGGTCTTGGCCTGGTCGGATGACACAAACGAAGAGCTCGAAGTTTCTGCTATGGCTAACTTAAATCTAATCAAAACCCAAGTCTAAACGAGGCCCAAAGGGCTGTATATATGGGGGAACAGAGGGGATTTTCGTGACCCCTTGGAGGTGGGGTCCGAAAACAACCCTAACTCGGTTTCCCCACACATATGTACTCTAAAAACAGCCTATAAGGTAGTATTTCGACATTACATGCGCCCAACCCAATATTAAGGTGACGCATCACCTATAATTGCCCTTGGATGAAAATAATGAAGTGGTATCTCGTGTATTTCGTCCAAGCCTTCATGCACGCCATATGGGGGATTCAAAGTGCGAAAATCACCAATGGAAGCTCCATTGTCCTTTCCCACGCGTGCACCTCCTTCTACATGCTTGATCCCGCTCCAATGACCATCCTTCTTGTCAATGCTAGGTCCTTCATTCATTAGAAAAACAAAAGTATCTAATTTAGGAAGCATCATATGTTCATGAACATTAGAAGGATTCGCAAGAAACGAAAGTACCAGATAATATAGTTGACGTGTGCGTGCTCTAGTAACTGGTCCAATATGTGTAGTTGGTGAGGATGTGGGTGTTACATTAGTAGGGATTTCCTCATCACCAACAAGCATGACCTGTCCGAGTGCTACTCCGTCATCAAGCTCCAAGAAGACATAGTGGCCTTCTATTCCAAGAAGGACGCCGAAAGGAAGGCTTAGCGGAGCGAACTTTCCCAACGCGGGGCCGAGGCGGCTACCAGAACAAGGGTAAGCCAAGGACGCCGCATCACGGCAACGACGTTTCCGGAGAGGAGGAATCTGAAGGCAACGCGGTGAAGGTGGAGACCCATTGGGCGACCACGGTGGAATGTCTTCATCCGTGGCCGCAAGCTAGACCGCGGGGACTTCCTGCTGTTCCGTTACCAGGAAGAGGACGTCTTGATGCTGAAGTGCTTCAGCATGACTGGTGACTACCTAAAGAACAGAGAGCTACCAAGCAACAAAAAGGACGCCGAGTGGGTCGCTCGTCAATCATTGATGTACCTCCTACTCGATGAGACCCTTTACCGCACGTGTCCCAACGGTGTGAAGCTACTGTGCATCCCCACACACGAAGGCAAGAAGATGCTCCCGTCCGGACCACGAAGGAACATGCGGCGCCCACATTGGTTCCCGGGCTCTGATTGGCAAAGCTTTCCGGCAAGGGTTCTATTGGCCTACCTCCTTGAACGACGCCATGGAGCTTGTCAACAACTGCGACGCCTACCAATTCCACGCCAAGGCTTTTAGTCAACCAGCACAAGCTATACAAACCATCCCTCCGTCATGGCCCTTTGCAGTCTGGGGATTGGACATCTTGGGCCCATTCCCCCATGCTACCGGAGGTTATGGGTTCCTCTACGTCGCCGTCGGCTAATTCACCAGGTGGCCAGAAGTGGAGCCAGTCCGCAAGACCACGGTGCAATCCTCCATCAGGTTTATCAGAAGCCTGGTGTGTCGTTTCGGAGTTCCTAACTGGATCATCATGGACAACGACACTTAGTGTCTTTCGCTTCAATGGCTCATCCGAGGAGCAACGCCCAGGAAGAGAGTGCCAATTCGGAAGTACTCCGAGGTCTCCGGACCCGTACCTTCCAGCGACTCGAAAAGTTTGGAAAGCGGTGGGTGGATGAAATCCCAGCTATTCTATGGTCAATGAGGACCACACCCAATCGAGCCACCAATGAGACGCTCTTCACTCTCATTTACAGAGCAGAGGCGGTGCTCCCCACAGATATCAGATATGGATCTCTTCGAGTCCGCGCCTTCGATGAAGCGGAACACCAGCAACTCCGACAAGGATATGTCATCGTTGTCGAGGAATTGCGCTCGAGCTACCGCACGCGTCGGGCGGTAGCAGCAAAGACTACGCCGGTATCACAGCTGCCACGTCCACTCCCGAGAACTTGAGGAAGGTGACCTTGTCCTCCGTCGGCTATAGTCCAGGAGGGGTCTAAACAAGTTGTCTCCCTAGTGGGAAGGCCCTTAGCGGAGAGGGTGTTCCGGTTACGAAGGGAACACTATGCACTCGCCCGGCATGGGTGTCAACAAGACCATCCCCGAGATGAGCGCTGCCGCGACCCCGCCGTCCGCCAGACCACTCCTCGAGGGGCTGGATCTCCTGGTGCAGCTTCTGTGGAATTCATCCGGGCACCATGGATCCCTGGATCAGCGTACTCGCCAGGAGGATCGTTGCCACGAAGACGCTCGAACCACCATTGTTAGGCAGAGGGAAACTCGCCGGTGTTCCGACACGCGGGTTCCTCCCATCGATGTTGTCCAAGAGGGGATCTTTCCGGTGAAAGCAACTACAACACCGTGTGCGTAGCCTTCACCCAGGATCTCCGCAGCGTCCAGTGGCCCAAGAAGTTCCAAATAGATGGCCCACTTTCATATGCCGGAAAGACAGACCCCGACAAGTTCATCTGTATGTACAACACTGCTATGGAGATCGCGGGTGGAGACGACAAAGCGGTGGCCAACTACTTCCGCATGAAGCTCAAGGACAATGTTCTCCGGTGGATGATGCATCTCCGGAACAACTCCATCAGCTCGTGAGCGGAACTGGAACTCTGGGAAAATTTTGTTGGCGCGTTTACCGGAGGGGTCCAACCTCCGAAAACTGTTAGTGACTTACGCTGAGTAGTATAGAAGGACGGCGAACCTCTCCGAAAGTTCGTCCAAAGATTCACCCTGATGCAGCATTGCATCCCCGACGCGCATGAGGCCGCAATCATCCCCGGCGGGTTCTTGACGTTGGCATGAAAGGTGGCGATGATTGCAGCCTCATCCGCGTCGGGGATGCAATGCTGCATCTTGGTGAATCTTTGGACGAACTTCCGGAGAGTTTCTCTGTCCTTCTTCACTACTCGTCATAAGTCACTGATGGTTTCCAGAGGTTGGACCCCTCCGGTAAATGCGCCGACAAACTTTTCGCAGAGTTCCGCCCACGAGCTGATGGAGTTGGCCGGGAGATGCATCATCCACCGGTGGAAATTGTCCTTGTACTTCATGGGGAAGTAGTTGGCCTTCACTTTGTCGTCTCCCCCCCGCAATCTCCCAAGTAGTGTTGTACATACGGATGAACTCGCCGAGGTCTGTGTTTTCGTCACACGGAAGTGGCCATCTATGTGGAACTTCTTGGGCCACTGGATGCTGGGGAGATCTCGGGTGAAGGCTACGCAAACGGTGTTGTAGTCGCTTTCACCGGAAAGGATTCCCTCCCGGATAGCATCGATGGGAGGAACCCGGGCGTCAGAACACCGGCGAGTTTCCTTCTTCCTAACGCTGGGGGTTCGAGTTTCTTCGTGGCGGTGATCCTCTAGGCGAGTACGCTGATCTGGGGATCCACGGTGCCCGGATGATGGCACAGAAGTTGCATCAGGAGATCTGGCCCATCGAGGAGTGGTGTGGCGGACGGCGGGGTTGCGGCAGCGCTCATCTCGGGGGTGGTCTTGTTGACGCCCATGCCGGGGGAGTGCATAGTGTTCCCTTCGTATCCGGAACACCCTCCCCGATAAGGGCCTTCCCACTTGGGAGACAACTTGTTAAGACCCCTCCTGGACTGTATCCGACGAAGGACAAGGTCGCCTTCCTCAAGTTCTCAGGAGCGGACGTGGCGGCTGTGATAGCGGCGTAGTCCTTGCTGGTACCGTCTGGCGCGTGTAGCAGCCCGAGTACGTAATTCCTCGGGAACGATGACGTCTCCTTGTCGGAGTTGTTGTTGTTCGGCTTCATCGAAGGCGCGAACTCGAGGAGATTCGTATCTCAGTTCTACAGGGAGCACCGCCTCTGCTCCGTAAATGAGAGCGAAGCGCGTCTCATTTGTGGCTCGATTGGGTGTGGTCCTGATTGACCATAGAACAGCTGGGAGTTGATCCACCCACCGCTTTCCACACTTTTTGATCCGCTTTAAGGTACGGGTCCGGAGACCACGGAGGAGTTCCGAATTGGCACTTTCTGGCTGGCCATTGCTCCTCGGATGAGCCACTGAAGCGAAACACACTGCGGTGCCCATTTACTCGCATTACTCGAGGAAGGCCTGACTTGTGAATTGGGTGCCATTGTCCATGATGATTCGGTTAAGAACACCGAAACGACACACCAGGCTTATGATAAACTTGATTGCGGATTGCGCCGTGATCTTCTGGACTGGCTCCAATTTTGGCCACTTGGTGATTTTGTCGATGGCGACGTAGAGGAACTCAGAACCTCCAATTGCAAGAGGGAATGGGCCCAAGATGTCCAATCCCCAAACCGCAAAGGTCCATGACAGAGGGATGGTTTGGAGAGCTTGTGTTGGTTGATGAACAACCTTGGTGTGGAATTGGCCGGCGTCGCAGGTGCGGACAAGCTCCATGGCGTCGTTCAAGGCGGTAGGCCAATAGAACCCTTGCCGGAAAGCTTTAACGACCAGAGCACGTGAACCAATGTGGGAGCCGCATGTTCCTTCGTGGTCCGAACGGAAGCAACTTTTAGGATTAGACCACGTTTTAGATAAACCCTAGTTCATAGATTTCCTTCTAAGCATTCATCTTGAATCATAAACTTCAATTCGTATCGGTGTGAATTTTTGCTATGGCAAGTTCCGTGTGATATGTTGTTCCACTGGGAATTAGTAGATTGCAAATTACCCTCTCGTGGTCGACTGCTACGTTGCGCAAGTGTGTGAAGTTGTGACTATCCAAAGGGTAGAGAGATGTCGCATTGGCAACAGGGATCTAGCGAGGAGAGTTCATCGTCTACATACAAGTTATCTCATATCACCCTGATATTCACCCTACACTTACAAAGAAGATCGGGCCAACCCATATCATGGTGTGCACGTAAGATGCCGATTGGAAGAAAGTAGCTACTGTGAGTCGCCCGATCCACCCACGGATGGAAGAGGGGATAAGTACCCGTTACTAGGAGGGAACACAGTAACTCCCCCAATTACTCCACCTCGGTCTCAGGATCGTGTCGACCCTCGGCCTACGCGGGCGTCATCATCATTCTGCCCCACACACTCCTCTCGACACGTGTCGGTTTACGCCGCCAGGAGGGCCCAGAACCCAACGCACTCGCACTACCAGTCCCGCGTTCCGGACAGTCCAGCTTCCCGGATCATTAGACCTGGCGTGGCTCTCGTACAAGTCATCTACGCCAACAGTCATTGTCCTGGGTTACATATCATGCTGGCGGCTCGAGGTCCTCCTCGTGGTCGTGGTGAGCCGATGGATGAGCATTATGCGGTGGAAAATGAGCCTGCGAGCTTGGTTATGAAGAAGGTGTGCGAGGAGAATGACCGCCTTCTTGGTTCCCTTTGTAAGGTGAACTCAAAGCCTGGGGACTAGATTTTCGGAGCCCTTGTAAATTCTTCCTTTCTCAATGTATGTTTTTGAGGTTGTAAGCTCTAGTCTTCCGTTGTGGAATTGCATGGTAGCATTTCCCTTGGGGGTGGCTGCTGCGAGCGAGCCCTCGAGTGCCAAGTATGAGGTCGTGTAAGTGAATAACGCCTCGGAGGGTGGCTGCTGCGAGCGAGCCCCCGAGTGCCAAATATGAAGTCGCGTGAGCGAATAACGCCTCGGAGGGTGGCTGCTGCGACGAGCCCCCGAGTGCCAAATATGAAGTCGCGTGAGCGAACAACGTCTCGGAGGGTGGCTGCTGCGAGCGAGCCCCCAAGTGCAAAATATGAAGTCGCGTGAGCGAATAACGCCTCGGAGGGTGGCTGCTGTGAGCGAGCCCCCGAGTGCCAAATATGAAGTCGCTTGAGCGAATAACGCGTCGGAGGGTAGCTGCTGTGAGCGAGCCCCCGAATGCCAAATATGAAGTCGCGTGAGCGAATAATGCCTCGGAGGGTGGCTACTGCGAGCGATCCCCCGAGAGCCAAATATGAAGTCGCGTGAGCGAATAACGCCTCGGAGGGTGGCTTTTGCGAGCGAGCCCCGGAGTGCCAAATATGAAGTCTCGTTAGCGAATAATGCCTCGGAAGGTGGCTGCTGCGAGTGAGCCCCCGAGTGCCAAATATGATGTCTTGTGTAAGATACATTTGGGAGAATATTTAGAATCTTTCCCTTGCGTTCTTACATGAGTGGGATGTGACGAAATGGCCCTTTATTTGGATCGATTGCTGGATAGCCCTAGGAATGTAAAGCTGCTGCTGGGATAGCTTGAGGTCTCGTTGTCAGGTGTCGGTTCTTCGAGTCCTCGACTGGTGCCTTGTGTTTTACAGGAGTTCTTCTTCCTTCTCGTCGACTCCTCGGGTGTGTTGTGCTCCAAAGGTTTCCGATATCTTGTGGAATTCTCTGTCGCAGCGATCAGATCTGACGAAGCTGATATTGACTGTGATGACTCCTCTTGGGCCTGGCATTTTTAGCTTGAGGTACGCGAAGTGCGGCACCGCCATGAAGCGCGCGAAGGACGGCCGACCGAGGATGGCATGGCACTTTGATTTCCAATCGACTACTTCGAAGTCTAGCGTTTCCAAGGTGGTTTGTAAATAGTAAATCAGCTCGGGCCACCACTAGAACTGTATGAAGCTAGGTAGGTAAGACAAGGGGACCCCATAGAATCCCACACACGATTAGGCACGCTCGTCAAGAAACACAATACCCGGAACCCGGGACCTAGGTGACTCAAATGGAACAAAACACCTGGCGGGAACAGCCTGGTCTCCCATCTTTCGCCAAGTATAATTAACATCATAATTATAATAAATATCAACCAACTTCTTTAAATAACATGATATCCCAAACCATAGCAATAGGGTAAGCAGCAAGTTTTCCTACTCATACTAAGCAATGGCTGAGCAGCGGTAACTTAGCAATACAATGTTTTGCTGGGATGTGGGGATCATGGCTGTTTGGATTTTTGAAGGTGGCATACTCAAAGTGGATAGGATCAAACAATACCTCTAGGCTACAGCTAAGCAGGTAGGCAGAAAGGTATCAAGTAATGGTATGAATCTTCCCCTTGCCTGGGTAATCGGTCGTCGAAGCAGACGCAACAGGGTCCTCGGGCTCGGTGTCGGAAACCTCCACGTAAGTCTCCTCGGCGGTCTCAGGTGCTAACGTAAGGTACCGGCAAGAAAAAGGCACACAAGTAAGTAACGGGTACAATGCACAGGCAATGATGATATGAGCAAGTTTAATTTGACATGCTGTGACCCTATCTAGTCAAGTTAAATGAAGGTGGTGACGACACGTCAACAACTCCATATGAAATTTATTTACGTGAAGATGGCTTTGGTCATAGCCTCATTTTTGGTGTAAGTAGCATGTCAACATGGCATGAACAACAAATGCATATAACAAAAATAAAACAACGTAAAAAGTAATCATCGATTCCGGAGACGGAGTAGTGTCGATGAATTTGACACAAGGAAGGTGCAACAATAGTTGGGAACCAGCCACTTGCATATGACAGTATGTTAGGGCTGACTTTGAGGAAAGATGATTGAAGATGACATGAAACAAACTTGAAAAGGGCAGATGATCAACATTTCAAGATGCACTGAAGTTGAAATGTTGCAAGCAGATAGACCGATGAATCCGGATCAGGTGGTCACACCTTATTCACATGAGTTGCACAAAACCTCATGAGGACTTCACCATTGCAATCCTTGCACAAAACTACCCAAATTCCATATATGGCATGGGCAATTTTGAGTTTGGATAAAACATGATCAACACAAAAGAAAAGGAGGGGGTTTATTGCAAATTTACCACACCTCAATTATTAGAGGAGGCAAAATGCAAAACAGACCTCACCAGGAAGGTCAGTGAGTCAAGCTACCCCAAAATGATATATGGCATGCCCTCAAATTGAATTTGAAGTTCAAGGCAGATTTGAATTCGAAAACAAATTCAAATTTGATTTGAACAGAAAAGAAAAGAAACAAAAGGAAAAGAAAAAAAAACACGCCACATGGGCTGCCTCGGACTCCAGGGCCCAACTGGTTGGAGCCTTGCGTGGGGGGGGCTGGTTGGGCCAGCCCACCAGCGTTTGCTGGCCTGGCAGCCGCTGACACGCGGGTCCGGGGTGTCAGCCTCCTGGACACACGAAACAGAAAATAAAAAAAGGGGGAGGATCCAGGGATCGAACCCAGGTCTCCCAGGAACAAGCAGCTCTCCCTCGCCACTACACTGCAAGTAGGCTTCTGAAACTACAAGGGTGCCAGCCTCCTTAACCTCTGCTGCACCCGGTGTCTGCACTGAACTTCGACAGGCATCAGATCTGACAGTGCGCGGAGCGAAACGGCGACGAGCCTCTCCTCGGCTACGCTACACCGGTGACTAGACGGCGACTTGCAGCACGTAGAAGGGACACCCAGGGATCCATTTCTGCACTGGGACGCACCGGAGAGGTGACAACGGAGACGTGCGCCTCGCCGGAATATCACGGCGGCCACGGTTTACAGGCAAATCTTTAGAACTGCGCAAACGAGAAAAGCGCCAAGCTTCCTCCTTTGAGGCAACTGGCGTGCTCCGGGCGCAGCCTTACTACGCCCGCACGCGTCCAGACTTCGCCGGGGTCACGGGGTTCACCGACGACGCGGTAAACCGTGCCACGGCGGACGACGTCGAGGGCACACGCATGCGCGGTCTACTGCTACTGCTACGGGGAAGAGAGGGGCGTCATCTTGCTCACCTATGGGTGGCCGGTGATGACTCGCAACGCGGTTGACGGAAGGGGGTCGACGGCGACGCGGAAGCAGACGCGTCAGAGGAGGGGGTCTTCGTCGCGGGGACGCTCAGGAGCTCCTCCCTGCTGCCTGCGGGAAGCAAGAGGGGAGATGAGATCACAGACGGCCAGAACAAGCGCGGGACCGAGGAATTGTGGCGAGGCGGCGGCGAATTCCTCACCGGAGTCATGGCGCCCGGCGGAACAGGGGAGGACGGATCTCGCTCGAGCGGCGGCGGCGAGGGGAAAGCTTTGAGGAAATGGAACCCTAGGGGGTTCCTGGGCTCGGGGGTGTGGAACTTATAGAGGGGAGCCCCTCAGGCCACGTCGGTGGCCATCGACGTCGACGCCGGAGCCCGTGTGAGAGGGGGAGGAGGACGACGTGGAAAGGGGGTCTGTCCTGGCCGCACGATCGGGACTCCACAGCCTGGATCCCCTCCTCCGTACCGCTTCGCTGGAAAGGTGGATGGGCTGCGGGGAAGGAAGCTCCAGATGGGCCTGGCCTGGCAGGAAGAGGAGAAGAAAGAGACCAAGGCCCTGTTCTAGAACAGAAAAAAATCAGCAGGGAAAAAGAAAAGGAAAAGGGACAGAAGAAAAGGGAGAAAATATATAAAGAAATATATTTGATATCCCTTGAGGCATACTTGATCACCCAAAAATGGGTTGGGCAATTTTGATTGCAAGGAAAAATTGCCACAGCAAAAAAAGTACCTATTCCTATTTAAAATTAAATAGAAAAGGTGCTTATGGAATTTTGGGGAAGAAAACACAAGGTGCAAAATTCCATGAACTTGATAATCTTGAACCTTGCATTATTCCTTAATTTCCAAAAGTGGTTTGGGTATTCTTGACAACAACAAAATTGTGAGCTCATTTTGAATTCAAGACCACTTTGAACTAGAGCCCATATTTTGATGATGGCAAAAATAAGTTTGAGGATTTTAAAACCCTTGCCATAACAAGAGAAATGGCTAGGCCAGGTTTGGGGTCAAGGAGAGCAAGCATGCAACAAAGAAAAATCCTCCAACACCCTTCTTGAACCATCTTGGATGCAAAAACAAACAACCCAAATGGGCTCCAATCTCAAAGCCAAATTAAATCACCACATGAAATTATAAGGTTTAGCATCATGCCAAGTTACAAAGTCAACAGACAAAGTACAACTTCATGGTGATTCCTATTATTGCAAATGGGTTGTTACAGAAACCTATCTTTACGTAGATGTAACCAAACAAGATCTCCTGGTTCAAAGACAACATGTTTTCGACCCTTATCACCAGCCAACTTGTATCTAGCATTCATTATCTCAATGTTTTCTTTAGTTAACTCATGCATTTTTAATATCTATTCAGCACATTGCTTAGCATCAAAATTAACCTTCTCTGAAGATGGAAGAGGCAGCAAATCAATTCGTGCAGAGGGTAGAAAACCATACGCAATCTCAAAAGGGCACATTTTAGTGGTATAATGCAATGAACGATTATAAGAAAATTCAATATAAGGTAAACATTCTTCCCACATTTTCAAGTTACTCTTCAAAACAACCCTAAGCATAGTAGAAAAATTCCCATTGACTACTTCAGTTTGTCAATCATTTTGGGGATGACAAGTAGTACTAAAAAGTAGTTTAGTCCCCAACTTAGCCCATAAACATCTCCAAAAGTGGCTAAGAAATTTAGTATCACGATCTGAGACAATAGTATTTGGCACACCATGCAAGCATATAATTTCACGAAAGAATAAATCAGCAACATTAGCAGCATCATCACTTTTATGACATGGTATAAAGTGTGTCATCTTAGAAAATCTATCCACGACAACAAATATGCTATCCCTCCCCTTCTTTGTTCGAGGCAAGCATAAAACAATTCCATGGATATGTCCTCCCACGGAACACTAGGTACAGGTAAAGGCATGTATAAACCATGAGGATTGAGTCGTGACTTAGCTTTTTGACAAGTAGTGCAACGAGCAAACAAACGCTCAACATCTCGTCTCATCTTTGGCCAAAAGAAATGTGTAGCAAGTACGTCCTCCGTCTTCTTCACGCCAAAGTGTCCCATTAATCCTCCTCCATGCGCCTCCTGTAACAACAAAACATGAACAAAGCTAGCTGGAATGCATAGCTTGTTAGAACGGAACACGAATCCATCATTAAGAACAAACTTGTTCCATGTTGTAACTTCTCTACAATTCTGCAAGACATCTTTAAATTCCGCATCATGAACATATTGATCTTTGATTGTCTCTAATCCTAATATCTTAAAGTCAAGTTGTGAAAGCATAGTATAACGACGAGACAATGCATCAGCAATAATATTATCTTTGCCCTTCTTGTGTTTAATGACATAAGGGAAAGTCTCAATAAATTCAACCCACTTAGCATGTCCACGATTAAGTTTTGCTTGACTTCTTATGTGTTTCAAAGATTCATGATTAGAATGTATCACAAATTCTTTCGGCCATAAATAATGTTGCCAAGTTTCTAATGTCCGAACAAGAGCATATTCCTTATCATAAGTAGAATTGTTAATACTAGGCCCACTCAATTTTTCAGAAAAGTATGCAAGAGGTTTAGCATCTTGTAATAACACACCTCCCAAACCAATCCCACTATGATGAGGACATCCCTACTAATGTTACACCCATACCCTCACCAACTACACATACTGGACCAGTTACTAGAGCACGTGCACGTCAACTAAATTATCAGGTACTTTCGTTTCTTGCGAATCCTTCTATTGTTCATGAACATATGATGCTGCCTAAATTAGATACTTTTGTTTTGCTTATGAATGAAGGACCTAGCATGGACACGAAGGATGGTCATTGGAGCGGGATCAAGAATGGAGACGAAGGTGCGCGCAGGGGAAAGTACAGTGGAGCTTCCAGTGGGGATTTTCGCACGTTGAAGCCACCATAAGGCATGCATGAAGGCTTGGACGGAATACACGAGATGCCACTTCATTATTTTCGTCCAAGAGCAATTATAGGTGCTGCGTCACCTTAATATTGGGCTGGGCCCATGTAATTTCGAAATACCACATTATAGGCTGTTTTTAGAGTCCGTATGTGTGGGGAAACCGAGTTAGGGTTGTTTTCGGACCCCACCTCCAAGGGGTCACGAAAATCCCCTCTGTTCCCCCATATATACAGCCCTTAGGGCGTCGTTTAGACTGGGGGTTTTAATTAGATTTAAGTTAGCCATAGCCGCAACTTCGAGTTCTTCGTTTGTGTCGTCCGACCAGGCCAAGACCGCATTGGAACCCCAACTTCTGTTAATCTTTCATCTTATATTCGCAATATCCAGATTGCAATTCTTAGTTCTTGCTTGTTCTTCGATTGCTTGCAGGAATTGACCTTCGTGGTCAGGTTGATCGTGCACCCGCGGGATCAATAACCTCTCGGAGTTGGTTTAGCGATTGCTAAGGCGCAACGTCTTCGCACGTTCGTAGTCGGGTCGTGAAAGTCTACTCCACCAAAAATCGATCTCCACCATCTCATCGAAACATCGGGACACCTTCGCCTCTATCAAGTGGTATCAGATTTCCAGGTTGATCGGTGAGATTTACCAGTACTCTAGATTACTTCTGTTCTTCATACCTACAGTCCACGAAAAAGCCAAAAAAAAATTAGGGTTAGATCATCACGTCCCAAAACAGTCCGAGCCTTTGTTCAGTCTTCCTTACAGTAGTTTGCTTTGTTGAATTTGCAGTTACATCGTTGTGTCGAGTTGCTGATCTTAGCGTCTAGTTCCCTTAGAGTTTCGAGTTCTGATCACAGTTTGTCACGCCGCCGCCGCACAGTAGTACACCACCACGTTCCGCCAATCCGAGTCCAGATACACCACCAAGTTCCGCCAAGCAGAGGCCATACACACCACCACAACCTACCGATCCGAGTTGAGTTCCATCACCCGTTCGGTTTGTGATCTCTCCGTAGCCAGATTAGTTTGAGTTGATTAGAGTCGGATTTCACCAATCTTTTGTCGTACGTAGAAGAGGGGTGATTTCCAAAAAAATAAAAAAATAAAAAATAAAAATCAAGAAGCATTTGGGATGCGAGAACGCAAGTGGCTTCCGTCCGAAGCTATACTCAATCAACATTGATCTAGCCAGATTTCCCCACCTCTGGTGATTCAAGAACACAATCCATTCCTCAACACATCAGTCGCCTTAGGTCTATAGGAAGGGGACGTCGACTCGCTACCATAGGGCTCATCGGGCCAGCTTTGCCGCCGCCCCGGTGCCTGCCAGAGGCGGTGGTTCCGACGATGCTGCCCTGAGTGCGGCCTTGCACCCGTTTGGAGCGAGGTATCGTTTGGTCACCGATTCCTTCATTATCCTGGCCACCCCGATCATCACCGATTTCCCGGATATTTCCATCTTGTTGGCCGGTCATGCCCGATAGGCGACCCCTTTTTACTGCAGGACTCCGGCCGTCTCCGTTTTGCCCACCCCGACCGCATCCGTCCAACGTGCAGTTATGGAAGAGGCCAGGGCGACAGAAGCTGCTAAGAGGGCGGCTTAGGTCGCCATCTTGGCGGCGGTAGCGGCCAGAAGAACGACGGAGGCCCCCAACAAGGTGGCGGCATACGTCGATGCCGCGAAGGCCTCTCTACACCAGCTCATCGACGTTCAGGAGGTCAATAGGGCGGCGGAATACGCCGATGCCGCGGCGGCCTCTCCGGACCATCAGCTCATCGAATTTCAGTGAGCCAACAGAGCGGCGACATACGCTGATGCTGCGGCGGCCTCTCTGGACCTGCAGCTCAGCGACGTTCAGCGGGCCAACAGGGCGGCGGAATACGCCGATGCCGCTGCGGCCTCTCTGGACCAGCAGCTCATCGACGTTCAGTGGGCCAACATGGAGGCAACATATGCCAATTCCGCGGCGGCCTCTCTGTACCAACAGCTCAGCGTCGTTCAGTGGGCCAACAGGGAGGCTGCATACGCCGATGCCTCGGAGGCCTCTCTGGACCAGCAGCTCATCGACTGTCAGGAGGCCAATAAGGCGGCGTCATACGCCGATGCCTCATAATTCTCTCTGGATCAGCAGGACTAGTAGTATTTGTTTAATTAGGCGTCGGTGTTTTGTTATTCTAGTAGATCTTGAGTAAGAGCTATGTTAAGTCTAGTACCTTGTTTAACTATTGAGCTGGTTCGATTTAGCAAGTTTGACCTTTTCTAATATCTCAGTTGTTTTCTCAAATGAACAACTACTCTTAATATATTCAATGCCATGGATGATGTTGATACGTCCAAAACTTAAACACCCTCAGTTTCTGTAACAGTAATCACTTTGACTGTTGACTATTATTGTTGCTAATCCTGGTTGCTAATCATGCCTTGATCAAACTTTGCCTCTGATCATATTCAAACCATGATGGTTGATATTCAAAACCATATGCCTAATTCACCTTGATCACTTGGAATCAAATCAAGTCCAAAACTCCTTTTGATTGATAATAAAAACAATTTGGTAGATGAAAGTTAATCCAAAAATTATGAAACCAATTTTGTAAAATGCCACAAATCAATAGAACCATGTTACACCAACTTGGGTATTTTTGTGAGCTATGAAATAATTCAAACAATTCATGCGGTAGCTTAAAAACACCACTTTAAGCATTTATTAATTAAAATAAATACTAAAGGAATTTATATCACAACCAAAAAATTTGTATCACTTCTTTAGGAGGTAACTCTAATTTACAAACACCTCAAATGTTTTACAAAAATGTAGAGGCATTTAAATTAAATACATAAAGAGGAAACAAAAGTACAAAAAGTAAAAGAAATGGAAAAAGAGTTAAACCTCGCCCTAGGCGAGGCCCACCCGGCCCAATACCCCTTCCCCTACCTACTCCCCTCACATCCCCACCTTCCCCCATCGCCGTGGCGCCACCGCCGTGGTTGGGGCTCCTGCCGGCCGGCCCCACCTCCACTATGCCGCTGAGGCGATAAGAACGCCCCCGTCCACCCCCTGGACATCCTCCCCTGCCATTCCTCCTCCCCCTCACATCGCTCGCCTCGGGGGAGATCCACCCGAGCGGAGTCGTCGCTGCCGTCGCGCACCCGTGCGGCCAACGGCCACCGCAGCCGCAACCATCTTTCCCATCAGCCTCGCCGTCGCCGACATTGTCTACGCGCAGGAGGAATCGAGCCGGGAGCCTCCACCCCGAGCACACGGTCGTCGTTCCCCTTCTACATCGCCACCGCATCGCCGTCGAATTGCCGCTCCGTCGTGCCCTCTCCGAGCAGTCTGCCGTCCACTACGCATCGCCGGTGAGCACGGCTTCCACCGCCAGCACCCCGATAGCGCTTGATCCTACCGTAGGCGCCGCCCCCTTTTAACTTGCTCCGGTCGGCGCCGTTATATTCGTCGTCGTGGCCCCGGTCGCTCCCAGCGCGCGCCAATGACCCTAGCATGCTCCTGGTGAGCTGTAGGTTCCACCAGCTAATCCTCGCTCGAGAAAACTCATGGGAACTGAGTTCCCCGTCTGCCCCAAAGCTAGTCTCCGCCTAACCTCATCGCCGGCCCCGTTCCGGCGAGTCCCCGGCGACGCCACAACCCCCAAACACCTCCCCGTCGCCTCCTCGACCGTTTGAGCCCACCCACGCCCCCTCCCGTGCACCACGGCGAGCTCACGGCCCACCTCGCCGGAGTCCAGGCACCGGCGAGCTCACCGGAGTCACTGCCAGGTGGGCCACCACTATCAGGGGCTTAGTTAAGCCGTAATGTGCCACTGACAGTGGGCCACCCCACTGTTAATTAAGCTGCATTTTAAAACAAATTGAAAACTGTTAGATTAACCACCCTGTGTCATTGACAGGTGGGCCCTAGCTATTTGTTAATTAAATTAACTGTTAGTTTAAGTTAGTCTCACTTACTGTTGGGCCCCACTGTGCTTAGATTAATTAAAATTGTATTAGTATAAGTTATTCTGAATGACATGTGGGTCCAGGGGATATTTAAATTTAGTTAATTGAATTATTAATAAACAGAGGCTGGCATATGGGTCCCACATGTCAGCACTGTTCTGCATAGACTTGTGGATAATGTTTCTATTTTAATATTAAAAGAAATTCAAAACTTCTTTTAAAATGATTTAAACTTTAAAATTGAATATCTTTCAAACCGTAAGTCGGTTTCAAAAACTTTATACATGAAAATTGATCAGAAAAAAATAACGAATACGAATACGTTAACCGTATGTCTACCACAACCCTCTAACACAACGAACATCGAACTGTCCCCCTCCGGACCGACTGTCCGATGATTGCCTGATACCGATAAACTATCCTGATGAATTTATTCTGAACACGAAAGTTGTTCAGAATGGATCAACTAACACGGATACACCTTTCACATGTTTGTCGGATGTCCACGACACCTCCGGCATGGTACCTTCCCCCTCCGGACACCCTGTCCGATAATCACCCGGAGCTGGCAGTTCATCCCCGGATGAATTCCCGCTCTGAGCAACGTGCATTGCACTGAGTTAGAACACCATTAGCATTGCATCTGTCCTGTCTTCCATCTCTTTGTTTATGCTTGCTTTGTATTTACTGTTTCTTCCGCCCCTAATCTCCGATAGACCCGCTGCTGCCGTCGACTACACCGCTTCTGAGTATGATAACTTCGTCGACGACCCTACCTCTACTGCCGAGCTTCCTGGCAAGCATAACTATTCTCTTCCCCAGATATCGCCTACCTTTCCGTACCTTCTTGCACTAGGCATTGTTACTGCTGCTGCTACGTTACATCCTATTCAATTGCATAGCCTGTTTTTGTCGCCCCTTGATGTACCTTTCTTTACCCTATGCTGCCTATATAGATATATATTATATTCAGAAGTGAGCCCTGCGCATTGTTAGCTAGGATTAGATAGCGGGCCGTGATCACTCAGGGAGTGAACGCGGATACAAATATTATAACTGCACAGGTATGGTACAATGCAGACACCGCCTAAGGCCGCCTAGCTTGGCTCTGCCGAGCCACCACCAAGTGTGAACTATCAAGGAGAAATCCTTGTACTCCACTCGTTGCTAAATCTGTATAGCCGCTCCAGGTACCTGAGTAATGGTTGTCCTTCAAGTAAGAAGTTGGGCGACCCAACGGTGCCCACGAGTGGTATTGCGATGGGACGACAGGGAGGGTACGACCAATGTACCGATGTGCTTGGCCCTTGATCGTTGGCCGCGAGAGTTACCAAACCACGAAAGTCGAGCTCCTCCAGGAGCACACGCGAGACAAGGTAAGGAGACGGTTAACCTTGTTGGTAACTGCAGAGACTTGGTGGGACAACAGGGCAGGCACCGATGTACTGGTGGTCCTGACTGCTGTCGTTGTCCGCGTGATGAGGACATCCCTACTAATGTTACACCCATACCCTCACCAACTACACATACTGGACCAGTTACTAGAGCACGTGCACGTCAACTAAATTATCAGGTACTTTCGTTTCTTGCGAATCCTTCTATTGTTCATGAACATATGATGCTGCCTAAATTAGATACTTTTGTTTTGCTTATGAATGAAGGACCTAGCATGGACACGAAGGATGGTCATTGGAGCGGGATCAAGAATGGAGACGAAGGTGCGCGCAGGGGAAAGTACAGTGGAGCTTCCAGTGGGGATTTTCGCACGTTGAAGCCACCATAAGGCATGCATGAAGGCTTGGACGGAATACACGAGATGCCACTTCATTATTTTCGTCCAAGAGCAATTATAGGTGCTGCGTCACCTTAATATTGGGCTGGGCCCATGTAATTTCGAAATACCACATTATAGGCTGTTTTTAGAGTCCGTATGTGTGGGGAAACCGAGTTAGGGTTGTTTTCGGACCCCACCTCCAAGGGGTCACGAAAATCCCCTCTGTTCCCCCATATATACAGCCCTTAGGGCGTCGTTTAGACTGGGGGTTTTAATTAGATTTAAGTTAGCCATAGCCGCAACTTCGAGTTCTTCGTTTGTGTCGTCCGACCAGGCCAAGACCGCATTGGAACCCCAACTTCTGTTAATCTTTCATCTTATATTCGCAATATCCAGATTGCAATTCTTAGTTCTTGCTTGTTCTTCGATTGCTTGCAGGAATTGACCTTCGTGGTCAGGTTGATCGTGCACCCGCGGGATCAATAACCTCTCGGAGTTGGTTTAGCGATTGCTAAGGCGCAACGTCTTCGCACGTTCGTAGTCGGGTCGTGAAAGTCTACTCCACCAAAAATCGATCTCCACCATCTCATCGAAACATCGGGACACCTTCGCCTCTATCAAGTGGTATCAGATTTCCAGGTTGATCGGTGAGATTTACCAGTACTCTAGATTACTTCTGTTCTTCATACCTACAGTCCACGAAAAAGCCAAAAAAAAATTAGGGTTAGATCATCACGTCCCAAAACAGTCCGAGCCTTTGTTCAGTCTTCCTTACAGTAGTTTGCTTTGTTGAATTTGCAGTTACATCGTTGTGTCGAGTTGCTGATCTTAGCGTCTAGTTCCCTTAGAGTTTCGAGTTCTGATCACAGTTTGTCACGCCGCCGCCGCACAGTAGTACACCACCACGTTCCGCCAATCCGAGTCCAGATACACCACCAAGTTCCGCCAAGCAGAGGCCATACACACCACCACAACCTACCGATCCGAGTTGAGTTCCATCACCCGTTCGGTTTGTGATCTCTCCGTAGCCAGATTAGTTTGAGTTGATTAGAGTCGGATTTCACCAATCTTTTGTCGTACGTAGAAGAGGGGTGATTTCCAAAAAAATAAAAAAATAAAAAATAAAAATCAAGAAGCATTTGGGATGCGAGAACGCAAGTGGCTTCCGTCCGAAGCTATACTCAATCAACATTGATCTAGCCAGATTTCCCCACCTCTGGTGATTCAAGAACACAATCCATTCCTCAACACATCAGTCGCCTTAGGTCTATAGGAAGGGGACGTCGACTCGCTACCATAGGGCTCATCGGGCCAGCTTTGCCGCCGCCCCGGTGCCTGCCAGAGGCGGTGGTTCCGACGATGCTGCCCTGAGTGCGGCCTTGCACCCGTTTGGAGCGAGGTATCGTTTGGTCACCGATTCCTTCATTATCCTGGCCACCCCGATCATCACCGATTTCCCGGATATTTCCATCTTGTTGGCCGGTCATGCCCGATAGGCGACCCCTTTTTACTGCAGGACTCCGGCCGTCTCCGTCTTGCCCACCCCGACCGCATCCGTCCAACGTGCAGTTATGGAAGAGGCCAGGGCGACAGAAGCTGCTAAGAGGGCGGCTTAGGTCGCCATCTTGGCGGCGGTAGCGGCCAGAAGAACGACGGAGGCCCCCAACAAGGTGGCGGCATACGTCGATGCCGCGAAGGCCTCTCTACACCAGCTCATCGACGTTCAGGAGGTCAATAGGGCGGCGGAATACGCCGATGCCGCGGCGGCCTCTCCGGACCATCAGCTCATCGAATTTCAGTGAGCCAACAGAGCGGCGACATACGCTGATGCTGCGGCGGCCTCTCTGGACCTGCAGCTCAGCGACGTTCAGCGGGCCAACAGGGCGGCGGAATACGCCGATGCCGCTGCGGCCTCTCTGGACCAGCAGCTCATCGACGTTCAGTGGGCCAACATGGAGGCAACATACGCCAATTCCGCGGCGGCCTCTCTGTACCAACAGCTCAGCGTCGTTCAGTGGGCCAACAGGGAGGCTGCATACGCCGATGCCTCGGAGGCCTCTCTGGACCAGCAGCTCATCGACTGTCAGGAGGCCAATAAGGCGGCGTCATACGCCGATGCCTCATAATTCTCTCTGGATCAGCAGGACTAGTAGTATTTGTTTAATTAGGCGTCGGTGTTTTGTTATTCTAGTAGATCTTGAGTAAGAGCTATGTTAAGTCTAGTACCTTGTTTAACTATTGAGCTGGTTCGATTTAGCAAGTTTGACCTTTTCTAATATCTCAGTTGTTTTCTCAAATGAACAACTACTCTTAATATATTCAATGCCATGGATGATGTTGATACGTCCAAAACTTAAACACCCTCAGTTTCTGTAACAGTAATCACTTTGACTGTTGACTATTATTGTTGCTAATCCTGGTTGCTAATCATGCCTTGATCAAACTTTGCCTCTGATCATATTCAAACCATGATGGTTGATATTCAAAACCATATGCCTAATTCACCTTGATCACTTGGAATCAAATCAAGTCCAAAACTCCTTTTGATTGATAATAAAAACAATGTGGTAGATGAAAGTTAATCCAAAAATTATGAAACCAATTTTGTAAAATGCCACAAATCAATAGAACCATGTTACACCAACTTGGGTATTTTTGTGAGCTATGAAATAATTCAAACAATTCATGCGGTAGCTTAAAAACACCACTTTAAGCATTTATTAATTAAAATAAATACTAAAGGAATTTATATCACAACCAAAAATTTTGTATCACTTCTTTAGGAGGTAACTCTAATTTACAAACACCTCAAATGTTTTACAAAAATGTAGAGGCATTTAAATTAAATACATAAAGAGGAAACAAAAGTACAAAAAGTAAAAGAAATGGAAAAAGAGTTAAACCTCGCCCTAGGCGAGGCCCACCCGGCCCAATACCCCTTCCCCTACCTACTCCCCTCACATCCCCACCTTCCCCCATCGCCGTGGCGCCATCGCCGTGGTTGGGGCTCCTGCCGGCCGGCCCCACCTCCACTATGCCGCTGAGGCGATAAGAACGCCCCCGTCCACCCCCTGGACATCCTCCCCTGCCATTCCTCCTCCCCCTCACATCGCTCGCCTCGGGGGAGATCCACCCGAGCGGAGTCGTCGCTGCCGTCGCGCACCCGTGCGGCCAATGGCCACCGCAGCCGCAACCATCTTTCCCATCAGCCTCGCCGTCGCCGACATTGTCTACGCGCAGGAGGAATCGAGCCGGGAGCCTCCACCCCGAGCACACGGTCGTCGTTCCCCTTCTACATCGCCACCGCATCGCCGTCGAATTGCCGCTCCGTCGTGCCCTCTCCGAGCAGTCTGCCGTCCACTACGCATCGCCGGTGAGCACGGCTTCCACCGCCAGCACCCCGATAGCGCTTGATCCTACCGTAGGCGCCGCCCCCTTTTAACTTGCTCCGGTCGGCGCCGTTATATTCGTCGTCGTGGCCCCGGTCGCTCCCAGCGCGCGCCAATGACCCTAGCATGCTCCTGGTGAGCTGTAGGTTCCACCAGCTAATCCTCGCTCGAGAAAACTCATGGGAACTGAGTTCCCCGTCTGCCCCAAAGCTAGCCTCCGCCTAACCTCATCGCCGGCCCCGTTGTCCCCGGCGACGCCACAACCCCCAAACACCTCCCCGTCGCCTCCTCGACCGTTTGAGCCCACCCACGCCCCCTCCCGTGCACCACGGCGAGCTCACGGCCCACCTCGCCGGAGTCCAGGCACCGGCGAGCTCACCGGAGTCACTGCCAGGTGGGCCACCACTATCAGGGGCTTAGTTAAGCCGTAATGTGCCACTGACAGTGGGCCACCCCACTGTTAATTAAGCTGCATTTTAAAACAAATTGAAAACTGTTAGATTAACCACCCTGTGTCATTGACAGGTGGGCCCTAGCTATTTGTTAATTAAATTAACTGTTAGTTTAAGTTAGTCTCACTTACTGTTGGGCCCCACTGTGCTTAGATTAATTAAAATTGTATTAGTATAAGTTATTCTGAATGACATGTGGGTCCAGGGGATATTTAAATTTAGTTAATTGAATTATTAATAAACAGAGGCTGGCATATGGGTCCCACATGTCAGCACTGTTCTGCATAGACTTGTGGATAATGTTTCTATTTTAATATTAAAAGAAATTCAAAACTTCTTTTAAAATGATTTAAACTTTAAAATTGAATATCTTTCAAACCGTAAGTCGGTTTCAAAAACTTTATACATGAAAATTGATCAGAAAAAAATAACGAATACGAATACGTTAACCGTATGTCTACCACAACCCTCTAACACAACGAACATCGAACTGTCCCCCTCCGGACCGACTGTCCGATGATTGCCTGATACCGATAAACTATCCTGATGAATTTATTCTGAACACGAAAGTTGTTCAGAATGGATCAACTAACACGGATACACCTTTCACATGTTTGTCGGATGTCCACGACACCTCCGGCATGGTACCTTCCCCCTCCGGACACCCTGTCCGATAATCACCCGGAGCTGGCAGTTCATCCCCGGATGAATTCCCGCTCTGAGCAACGTGCATTGCACTGAGTTAGAACACCATTAGCATTGCATCTGTCCTGTCTTCCATCTCTTTGTTTATGCTTGCTTTGTATTTACTGTTTCTTCCGCCCCTAATCTCCGATAGACCCGCTGCTGCCGTCGACTACACCGCTTCTGAGTATGATAACTTCGTCGACGACCCTACCTCTACTGCCGAGCTTCCTGGCAAGCATAACTATTCTCTTCCCCAGATATCGCCTACCTTTCCGTACCTTCTTGCACTAGGCATTGTTACTGCTGCTGCTACGTTACATCCTATTCAATTGCATAGCCTGTTTTTGTCGCCCCTTGATGTACCTTTCTTTACCCTATGCTGCCTATATAGATATATATTATATTCAGAAGTGAGCCCTGCGCATTGTTAGCTAGGATTAGATAGCGGGCCGTGATCACTCAGGGAGTGAACGCGGATACAAATATTATAACTGCACAGGTATGGTACAATGCAGACACCGCCTAAGGCCGCCTAGCTTGGCTCTGCCGAGCCACCACCAAGTGTGAACTATCAAGGAGAAATCCTTGTACTCCACTCGTTGCTAACTCTGTATAGCCGCTCCAGGTACCTGAGTAATGGTTGTCCTTCAAGTAAGAAGTTGGGCGACCCAACGGTGCCCACGAGTGGTATTGCGATGGGACGACAGGGAGGGTACGACCAATGTACCGATGTGCTTGGCCCTTGATCGTTGGCCGCGAGAGTTACCAAACCACGAAAGTCGAGCTCCTCCAGGAGCACACGCGAGACAAGGTAAGGAGACGGTTAACCTTGTTGGTAACTGCAGAGACTTGGTGGGACAACAGGGCAGGCACCGATGTACTGGTGGTCCTGACTGCTGTCGTTGTCCGCGTGATGAGGACATCCCTACTAATGTTACACCCATACCCTCACCAACTACACATACTGGACCAGTTACTAGAGCACGTGCACGTCAACTAAATTATCAGGTACTTTCGTTTCTTGCGAATCCTTCTATTGTTCATGAACATATGATGCTGCCTAAATTAGATACTTTTGTTTTGCTTATGAATGAAGGACCTAGCATGGACACGAAGGATGGTCATTGGAGCGGGATCAAGAATGGAGAAGAAGGTGCGCGCGGGGGAAAGTACAGTGGAGTTTCCAGTGGGGATTTTCGCACGTTGAAGCCACCATAAGGCATGCATGAAGGCTTGGACGGAATACACGAGATGCCACTTCATTATTTTCGTCCAAGAGCAATTATAGGTGCTGCGTCACCTTAATATTGGGCTGGGCCCATGTAATTTCGAAATACCACATTATAGGCTGTTTTTAGAGTCCGTATGTGTGGGGAAACCGAGTTAGGGTTGTTTTCGGACCCCACCTCCAAGGGGTCACGAAAATCCCCTCTGTTCCCCCATATATACAGCCCTTAGGGCGTCGTTTAGACTTGGGTTTTAATTAGATATAAGTTAGCCATAGCCGCAACTTCGAGCTCTTCGTTTTTGTCATCCGACCAGGCCAAGACCTCATTGGAACCCCAACTTTCGTAATCATTCATCTTATATTCGCAATATCCAGATTGCAATTCTTATTTCTTGCTTGTTCTTCGATTGCTTGCAGGAATTAGACCTTCGTGGTCAGGTTGATCGTGCATCCGCGGGATCAATAACCTCTCGGAGTTGGTTTAGCGATCGCTAAGGCGCAACGTCTTCGCACGTTCGTAGTCGGATCGTGAAAGTTGCCTCCACCATAATCGATCTCCACCATCTCATCGAAACATCGGGACACCTTCGCCTCTATCAAGTGGTATCAGATTTCCAGGTTGCTCGGTGAGATTTACCAGTTTTCATAGTCTAGATTGGTTCTGTTCTTCATACCTACAGTCCAAGAAAAAGCCAACAAAAAAAAATTAGGGTTAGATCATCACGTCCCAAGACAGTCCTAGCCTTTGTCCAGTTTTCTTTTCAGTACTTGCTTTGTTGAATTTACGGTTGCATCGTTGTGTCAAGTTGCTGATCTTAGCGTCTAGTTCCCTTAGAGTTTCGAGTTCTGATCACAGTTTGCCACGTCGCCGCCGCACCAGTAGTCATCCTACCACGTTCCGCCAATCCGAGTCCAGATACACCACCACGTTCCGCCAAGCAGAGTCCATATACACCACCATGTCTCACGAGTCCGAGTTGAGTTTCACCATCAGTACGGTTCCTGATATCCCCGTAGCCAGAATAGTTTTGAGTTGATTAGAGTCGGATTTCACCAATCTTTTGTCGTACGTAGAAGAGGGTGATTTCCAAAAAAAAAAAAAAAAAAAAAAAAAAAGAGTCTGGCACGCTTTTCAAAGCAGTTTTTAGGCCAAAATTTTCAGGGGTAAAAAAATTTCGTGCCCATACGTTCCTTAGGTCCAGAAACTCGTTTTGAGACGTTCGCCACCATAGTGATTTTTTCGCACTTTTTCAGCCCCCGCAGTCCCGCATCGCCAAAAAAAAAAAGCAAAAAAAAAAAAAAAAAAAAGAGAGAAAAAAAAATTCAGAGTGTGCTTCACAGTTGTTACGTGCCGCGCCGTGCTTTCGTTGGTGTTTTAGGCTCGCGTCTCTAGTACGGTCTAGCCTAGGATCAGCACAGTGCCGACGTTGAGTGTTTATTCAGCTTTGCCTCTCTGTTTTGATTACTGTTGAGTTTTTCCTACCATACTTGTCAGCCTTCCTACAGCTCCACATATATTCTACATCGTGCGTTTTGACACCTCCTGGCCATCGCTCTACCATATCTCTGAGAGTTTTGACCCGTTGGTTGTACATCACCACCTGCTGCTAGGTAAGAATCGGTAAGAACGTAAGAAAAGCTTGACGGATTTGTGCTTTCCACCACCCCACATCCATCCCATTAGTAGAAGTAGGATCATATTCCTGTGTGTTTTCTATTTCTGCTAACCATGCCAGGATCACATGATGAAGTGGCGCGGGATGCACCCGATTGGGAGAACATGACAAACAAGGAGTTACATGATAAATTTGCACGTATGATGTCTCAACAGGTGCAGGACATCGAGACCAGATTTACAGAGGTGATTGATGGCGTGGAGAAAATGATCGACACCAAGCTCGACGCCAAGTTTACTGAGTTGATCGCACGCCTACCTTCAGCACAGCCACAGCCACCACCACTACCACGTGCACGACGTATTCTGTTTCCGCGAGGACAAGCTGCTGGTATTGGTGCTCCTCCTACTGCTGCAGTTGCTGCTACTGCTGCTGCTGCTTCTGACGTCGCCCAGGACGACAACTACGAGGGTGATTACGAGGAGGAGGTGGAACAGGAAGCGGCCTATGAGCAGCCAGCTGGACGTCCACGTCCCAACATTCGCCACGGTCGACACCAACCACCCCCTCAGGTACGCGATGATGAACATGTGCCTAAACTTAAATTGAATCTTAAGCCGTTTGAGGGTAGATATATTCCTGATGCTTATCTTACTTGGGAGTTAGAAACTGAACAACGTTTTACATGTTTACAATATCCTGAGAATAGACGTGTTACTGCTGCTGTTTGTGAATTCACGGGCTTGGCATCTATTTGGTGGTCTGAACATTGTAGATTGCATGCTAATAATATTCCAACTACTTGGGCTGCTTTAAAAGATGCTATGCGTACTCGCTGGGTTCCTCCTTATTATCAACGTGAATTGTTACAAAAATTACAGCGTTTGAGACAAGGAAAAAATTCTGTAGAGGAATATTATCAAGAATTACAAACTGGATTGATTAGATGTGGCCTAGTAGAGGATAATGAAGCTATGCTTGCACGTTTTATGGGTGGCTTAAATAGGGAGATACAAACTATTCTAGAATACAAGGACTTTGCTACTATCACTCGTTTGTTTCATCTTGCTTGTAAAGCTGAACGTGAAGTGCAGGATCGACAGGCCGCTACGAGACCTAACTTTTCTGCAGGACGAAATACATCATGGACATCGCGTGGAGCTTCTACATCCACACGTCCTGCTGCTCCACCATCTACTTCAGCCGCTCATTCTTACAGGGAGCCACCAAAACAGCCAGCGTGTGATGACTATTACGGCGGATGGTGGGTATGAGTCAGCGAGTGACTATGATGAGGAGACTCTAGTTCTCATTGCTCATGAGGAACAGGGTGCCCATGATGATGCTCATGATATAGAGTATATGACTCCTGATGATGCAGATAAATATGCTAGTTTGGTTGCTCAACGTGTATTAAGTGTGCAGGTAATGAAGGCCGAGCAAAACCAGAGGCATAATTTGTTCCACACAAAGGGAGTGGTGAAAGAACGTTCGGTTCGAATCATCATTGACGGAGGGAGTTGTAACAACTTGGCTAGCATGGAGTTGGTGGAGAAGCTATCTCTCACCACAAGACCACACCCCCATCCGTACTATATTCAGTGGTTTAACAATAGTGGTAAGATTAAGGTAACGCGTTCTGTTCGTGTGCACTTTAGCATTGCTGCATATGCTGATTATGTTGATTGTGATGTGGTACCCATGCAAGCTTGCTCTCTTTTACTTGGTAGACCATGGCAATTTGATAGGAATGTTGTACACCATGGTAGGACAAATCAGTTTACTCTGGTTCATCAGGATAAAAATATTGCTTTACTTCCTATGTCTCCTGAACAAATTGTGAAAGCTGATCTTGCTAGAGCTAGTAAAGCTAAACAGGAGAAAAATAAGAGTGAAAATGAGACTAATAGCAAATCTTCTTCTGCTGTTTCTAATGAAATTAAATTGACTAGTCCAACTTTGCTTGCTACTAAAGTTGATATTTCAGATTTGGATGTTAGTCAATATGTGTGCTATGCTTTTGTGTGCAAAGAAGCCTTGTTTTCATTTGAGGAATTGCCTCCTTCTTTGCCTCCTGTTGTCACTGACCTTTTGCAGGAGTTTATTGACGTCTTTCCACAAGACGTACCACCGGGATTACCACCTATTCGAGGGATTGAGCATCAGATTGACTTAATTCCCGGTGCTTCATTGCCCAACCGTGCGCCATACCGTACCAATCCGGAGGAGACGAAGGAGATTCAGCGTCAAGTACAAGAGCTACTCGACAAAGGTTACATACGTGAATCCCTTAGTCCTTGTGCTGTTCCTGTTATATTAGTGCCTAAAAAGGATGGAACATGGCGTATGTGTGTTGATTGTCGAGCCATTAATAATATTACTATTCGTTATCGTCATCCTATTCCTAGGTTAGATGATATGCTTGATGAATTAAGTGGCTCTACCATGTTTTCCAAAGTTGATTTGCGTAGTGGATACCATCAAATTCGCATGAAATTAGGAGATGAATGGAAAACGGCTTTTAAAACTAAGTTTGGATTATATGAGTGGTTAGTCATGCCTTTTGGGTTAACTAATGCACCTAGCACTTTCATGAGATTAATGAACGAGGTTTTACGTGCTTTCATTGGACGATTTGTGGTAGTCTATTTTGATGATATACTGATTTATAGCAAATCTTTGGAGGAACATTTGGATCATTTACGTGCTGTTTTTATTGCTCTACGTAATGCACATTTATTTGGTAACCTTGGGAAGTGCACCTTTTGCACCGACCGAGTATCGTTTCTTGGCTATGTTGTTACTCCACAGGGTATTGAAGTTGATAAAGCCAAGATCGAGGCGATTGAGAGTTGGCCGCAGCCCAAAACGGTCACACAAGTGAGGAGTTTTCTTGGCCTCGCTGGATTCTATAGGCGTTTTGTGAGAGATTTCAGCACCATTGCTGCCCCTCTCAATGAGCTTACACGCAAGGATGTGCCTTTTACTTGGGGTACCGCACAGGAAGAAGCTTTCACGGTATTGAAAGATAAGTTAACACATGCTCCTTTGCTCCAACTTCCTGATTTTAATAAGACTTTTGAGCTTGAATGCGATGCTAGTGGGATTGGTTTGGGAGGTGTGTTATTACAAGATGCTAAACCTGTTGCATACTTTTCTGAAAAATTGAGTGGGCCTAGCCTGAACTATTCTACTTATGATAAGGAATTATATGCTCTTGTTCGGACATTAGAAACTTGGCAACATTATTTATGGCCCAAAGAATTTGTTATACATTCTGATCATGAATCTTTGAAACACATAAGAAGTCAAGCAAAACTTAATCGTAGACATGCTAAGTGGGTTGAATTTATTGAGACTTTCCCTTATGTCATTAAACACAAGAAGGGGAAAGATAATATTATTGCTCATGCTTTGTCTCGTTGTTATACTATGCTTTCACAACTTGACTTCAAGATATTCGGTTTAGAGACAATCAAAGAACAATATGCAAATGATGCGGAATTTAAAGATGTATTGCAAAATTGTCGAGAGGGTAGAACATGGAACAAGTTTGTGCTTAATGATGGTTTTGTGTTCCGTTCTAACAAGCTATGCATTCCAGCTAGCTCTATTCGTCTTTTGTTGTTGCAGGAGGCGCATGGAGGAGGATTAATGGGACATTTTGGCGTGAAAAAGACGGAGGACGTACTTGCTACACATTTCTTTTGGCCAAAGATGAGACGGGATGTTGAGCGTTTTGTTGCTCGCTGCACTACATGTCAAAAAGCTAAGTCACGACTCAATCCTCATGGTTTATACATGCCTTTACCTGTACCTAGTGTTCCGTGGGAGGACATATCCATGGACTTTGTTTTAGGCTTGCCTCGAACAAAGAAGGGGAGGGATAGCATATTTGTTGTCGTGGATAGATTTTCTAAGATGGCACATTTTATACCATGTCATAAAAGCGATGATGCTGCTAATGTTGCTGATTTATTCTTTGGAGAGATTATTCGTTTACATGGTGTGCCCAATACTATTGTCTCGGATCGTGATACTAAGTTTTTTAGCCATTTTTGGAGATGCTTATGGGCTAAGTTGGGGACTAAACTACTTTTTAGTACTACATGTCATCCCCAAACTGATGGACAAACTGAAGTGGTCAATAGGACATTGTCTACTATGCTTAGGGCTGTTTTAAAAAGTAACTTGAAACTGTGGGAAGAATGTTTACCTCATATTGAATTTGCTTATAATCGTTCAGTGCATTCTACCACTAAAATGTGCCCTTTTGAGATTGTTTATGGTTTTCTACCTCGTGCACCTATTGATTTGCTGCCTCTTCCATCTTCGGAGAAGGTTAATTTTGATGCTAAGCAACGTGCTGAATTGATATTAAAAATGCATGAGTTAACTAAAGAAAACATTGAGCGCATGAATGCTAGATACAAGCTTGCTGGTGATAGGGGTCGAAAGCATGTTGTGTTTGAACCAGGAGATCTTGTTTGGTTACATCTACGTAAAGATAGGTTTCCTGATTTGCGCAAGTCTAAGTTAATGCCACGAGCTGATGGTCCCTTTAAGGTTTTACAGAAAATTAATGATAATGCATATAAACTTGAGCTACCTGCAGATTTTGGGGTTAGTCCCACATTTAACATTGCAGATTTGAAACCTTATTTGGGAGAAGATGATGAGCTTCCGTCGAGGACGACTTCAATTCAAGAAGGGGAGGATGATGAGGACATCCCTACTAATGTTACACCCATACCCTCACCAACTACACATACTGGACCAGTTACTAGAGCACGTGCACGTCAACTAAATTATCAGGTACTTTCGTTTCTTGCGAATCCTTCTATTGTTCATGAACATATGATGCTGCCTAAATTAGATACTTTTGTTTTGCTTATGAATGAAGGACCTAGCATGGACACGAAGGATGGTCATTGGAGCGGGATCAAGAATGGAGACGAAGGTGCGCGCAGGGGAAAGTACAGTGGAGCTTCCAGTGGGGATTTTCGCACGTTGAAGCCACCATAAGGCATGCATGAAGGCTTGGACGGAATACACGAGATGCCACTTCATTATTTTCGTCCAAGAGCAATTATAGGTGCTGCGTCACCTTAATATTGGGCTGGGCCCATGTAATTTCGAAATACCACATTATAGGCTGTTTTTAGAGTCCGTATGTGTGGGGAAACCGAGTTAGGGTTGTTTTCGGACCCCACCTCCAAGGGGTCACGAAAATCCCCTCTGTTCCCCCATATATACAGCCCTTAGGGCGTCGTTTAGACTGGGGGTTTTAATTAGATTTAAGTTAGCCATAGCCGCAACTTCGAGTTCTTCGTTTGTGTCGTCCGACCAGGCCAAGACCGCATTGGAACCCCAACTTCTGTTAATCTTTCATCTTATATTCGCAATATCCAGATTGCAATTCTTAGTTCTTGCTTGTTCTTCGATTGCTTGCAGGAATTGACCTTCGTGGTCAGGTTGATCGTGCACCCGCGGGATCAATAACCTCTCGGAGTTGGTTTAGCGATTGCTAAGGCGCAACGTCTTCGCACGTTCGTAGTCGGGTCGTGAAAGTCTACTCCACCAAAAATCGATCTCCACCATCTCATCGAAACATCGGGACACCAATCCCACTAGCATCGCATTCAAGCTCAAAAGTCTTATTAAAATCAGGAAGTTGGAGCAAAGGAGCATGTGCTAACTTATCTTTCAATACCGTGAAGTCTTCTTCCTGTGCGGTACCCAAGTAAAAGGCACATCCTTGCGTGTAAGCTCATTGAGAGGTGCAGCAATGGTGCTGAAATCTCTCACAAAACTCCTATTAAATCCAGCGAGGCCAATAAAACTCCTCACTTGTGTGACCATTTTGTGTTGCATCCAACTCTCAAACGCCTCGGTCTTGGCTTTATCAACTTCAATTCCCTGTGGAGTAACAACACAGCCAAGAAACGATACTCGGTCGGTGCAAAAGGTGCACTTCCCAAGGTTACCAACCAAACGTGCATTACGTAGAGCAATAAAAACAACACGTAAATGATCTTAATGTTCCTCCAAAGATTTGCTATAAATCAGTATTTCATCAAAATAGACTACCAGAAATTGTCCAATGAAAGCACGTAAAACCACGTTCATTAATCTCATAAAAGTCATGAATAACCACTCATATAGTCCAAACTTAATTTTAAATGATGTTTTCCATTCATCTCCTAATTTCATGCGAATTTGATGGTATCCACTACGCAAAACAACTTTCGAAAACATGGTAGAGCCACTTAATTCATCAAGCATATCATCTATCCTAGGAATAGGATGACGATAACGAATAGTAATATTATTAATGGCTCGACAATCAACACACATACGCCATGTTCCATCCTTTTTGGGCACTAATATAACAGGAACATCACAAGGACTAAGGGATTCACGTATATAACCTTTCTCAAGTAGCTCATGTACTTGACGCTGAATCTCCTTCGTCTCCTCCGGATTGGTACGGTATGACGCACGGTTGGGCAGCGAAGCACCGGGAATTAAATCAATCTGATGCTCAATCCCTCGAATAGGTGGTAATCCCGGTGGCACGTCTTGTGGAAAGACGTCAATAAACTCCTACAAAAGGTCAGTGATAACAAGAGGCAAAGAAGGAGGCAATTCCTCAAATGAAAACAAAGCTTCTTTGCACACAAAAGCATAGCACACATATTTACTAACATCCAAATCCGAAATATCAACCTTAGTAGCAACCAAAGTTGGACTAGTCAATTTAATTTCATTAGAGACAGAAGGTGAAGATTTTCTATTAGTCTTATGTTGTTTCTCAAATTATTTAGCTGCTATCTCATTTTCACTCTTATTTTTTCTCTTGTTTAGATTTACTAGCTCTAGCAAGATCATCTTTTACAATTTGTTCAGGAGACATAGGAAGTAAAGCAATATTTTTATCCATATGAACAAGAGTAAACTGATTTGTCCTATCATGGCGTACAACATTCCTATCAAATTTCCATCTTCTACCAAGTAAAAGAGAGCATGCTTGCATGGGTACCACATCACAATCAACATAATCTGCATATGCAGCAATGCTAAAATGCACACGAACAGAATGTGTTACCTTAATCTTACCACTATTGTTAAACCTGTGAATATAGTACGGATGAGGCTGTGGTCTTGTGGTGAGAGATAGCTTCTTCACCAACTCCATTCTTGCCAAGATGTTGCAACTCCCTCCATCAATAATGATGCGAACTGAACGTTCTTTCACCACTCCCTTCGTGTGGAACAAATTATGCCTCTGGTTTTTCTTGGCCTTCGTTACCTACACACTTAACACACGTTGAGCAACCAAACTAGCATATTTATCCGCATCATTAGGAGCCATATACTCTATATCATGAGCATCGTCATAGGCACCCTGTTCCTCATTGGCAATAAGGACTAAAGTCTCCTCATCATAGTCACTCGTTGAGTCATACCCACCATCCGCCGTAATAGTCATCACTCTCTTGGAGAGACAGTCTTTTGCGAAGTGACCTCCACCTTGGCACCTGCGACATTTAATATCACGATGTCGTGTTTGCCATGTGGAAGCCATGGATGAAGAAGAACTCGCCGTTGGCTCACTCTGTGCACCGTTGAATGGTGGCGCTGGTTGTTTCGCTGGCTCCCTGTAAGAATGAGCGGCTGAAGTAGATGGTGGTGCAGCAGTAAGTCTAGATGTAGAAGGTCCACGCGATGTCCATGATGTATTTTGTCCTGCAGAAAAGTTAGTTCTCATAGCGGCCTGTCGATCCTGCACTTCACATTCAGCTTTACAAGCAAGATGAAACAAACGAGTGATAGTAGCATAGTCCTTGTATTCTAGAATAGTTTGTATCTTGTTGTTTAAGCCACCCATAAAACGTGCAAGCATAGCTTCATTATCCTCTACTAGGCCACATCTAATCAATCCAGTTTGTAATTCCTGATAATATTCCTCTACAGATCTTTTTTCCCAGTCTCAAACGCTGTAATTTTTGTAGCAATTCATGTTGATAATAAGGAGGAACCCAACGAGTACGCATATCATCTTTTAAAGGAGCCCAAGTAGTTGGAATTTTATTAGCATGCAATCTACAATATTCAGACCACAAAATAGATGCAAACCCCGTGAATTCACAAACAACAGTAACATGTCTATTCTCAGGATGTTGCAAACATGTAAAGCGTTGTTCAGTTTCTAACTCCCAAGTAAGATAAGCAACAGGAATATACCTACCCTCAAAAGGTTTAAGATTCAGTTTCAGTTTAGGCACATGTTCATCATCGCATACCTGAGGGGGTGGCGGGTGTCGACCTTGTCGAATGTTGGGACGTGGACATCCAACTTGTTGTTCATAGGGCGCTTCCTGTTCCACCTCATCCTCGTAATCACCCTCGTAGTCGTCATACTGGCCGACGTCAGAAGCAGCAGAAACAACAACTGCAGTAGGAGGAGCACCAATACCAACAGCTTGTCCGGTCGAAAACAGAATACGTCGTGCATGTCGTGGGGGCGATGGCTGTGCCGGAGCGGCAGAAGGCTGTGTAGGTATACGTGCAATCAACTCAGTAAACTTGTCGTCGAGCTTGGTGTCGATCATCTTCTCCACGCCATCAATCGCCTCTGTAAATTTGTTCTTGATGTCATGCACCTGTTCAGACATCATTTGTGAAAATTTATCATGTAGCTCCTTGTTTGTCATGTTCTCCCAATCGGGCGCGTCCTTTAACACTTCATCATGTGATCCTGGCATCTTAGCAGAAATAGAAAGCACACAGAAATATGATCCTACTTCTACGAATGGGATGTGGTGTGGTGGAAATCACAAATCCTTCAAGATTTTCTTTTGTTCTTACCTATTCTTACCTAGCAGCAGGTGGTGATGTACAACCAACGGGTCAAAACTCTAAAAGATGTGGTAAAGCAATGGCCAGGAGGTGTCAAAACGCACGATGTAGAATATATGTGGAGCTGTAGGAAGGCTGACAAGTATGGTAGCAAAATCTCAACAGTAATCAAGACAGAGATGCAAAGCTGAATAAACACTCAACGTTGGTACTGTGCTGATCCTAGGATAGACTGTACTAGAGACGCGAGCCTAAAACACCAACGAAAGCACGGCGCGGCACGTAAACAACTGAGAAGCACACTCTGAATTATTTTTCCTCCTTTTTTGTGGTTATTTTTTCTCTCTTTTCAATGAAAAATCACTATAATGGGGAGTGTATGATAAGGACATCCCTACTAATGTTACACCCACATCCTCACCAACTACACATATTGGACCAGTTACTAGAGCACGCGCACGTCAAATAAATTATCAGGTACTTTCATTTCTTGTGAATCCTTCTAATGTTCATGAACATATGATGTTGTCAAAATTAGATACTTTTGTTTTTCTTATGAATGAAGGACCTAGCATGGACAAGAAGGATGGTCATTGGAGCGGGATCAAGCAAGGAGAAGAAGGTGCGTGCGCGGGAAAGGACAATGGAGCTTCCATTGTGATTTTCGCACTTTGAAGCTACCATAAAACATGCATGAAGGCTTGGACGAAAAACACGAGATGTCACTTCATTATTTTCGCTCAAGGGCAATTATAGGTGCTGCATCACCTTAATATTGGGCTGGGCCAATGTAATTTCCAAATGCCACCTTATAGGTTGTTTTTAGAGTCCGTATGTGTGGGGAAACCGAGTTAGGATTGTTTTCGGACCCCACCTCCAAGGGGTCACGAAAATCACCTCTATTCCCCCATATATACAACCCTTAGGGCGTCATTTAGACTTGGGTTTTGATTAGATTTAAGTTAGCCATAACAGAAACTTCGAGCTCTTCGTTTGTGTCGTCCGACCAGTCCAAGACCGCACTGGAACCCCAATTTTCGTCAATCATTCATCTTATATTCGCAATATCCAGATTGCAATTCTTAGTTCTTACTTGTTCTTGTCGATTACTTGCAGGAATTAGACCTTCGTGGTCAGGTTGATCGTGCATCCGCGGGATCAATAACCTCTCGGAGTTTGTTTAGCGATCGGTAAGGCGCAACGTCTTCGCACGTTCGTAGTCGGTTCGTGAAACTCGTCTCCACCAGAATCGGTCTCCCCCATCTCATCGAAACATCGGGACACCTTCGCCTCTATCAAGTGGTATCAGATTTCCAGGTTGCTCGATGAGATTTACCAGTTTTTCGTAGTCTAGATTAGTTTTGTTCTTCATCCCTACAGTCCACGAAAAAGCCAAAAAAAATTTAGGGTTAGATCATCACGTTCGACAACAGTCCTAGCCTTTGTCTAGTTTTCTTTTTAGTACTTGCTTTGTTGAATTTGCGGTTGCATCGTTGTGTCAAGTTGCTGATCTTAGAGTCTAGTTCCCTTAGAGTTTTGAGTTCTGATCACAATTTCTCACGCCGCCGCCGCATAGTTCCATTCGTCCGCTGCCACTAATCCAAGTCCAGATACACCACCACGTTCCGCCAATCAGAGTCCATATACACCACCATGACATACCAATCCGAGTTGAGTTCCATCACCCGTTCGGTTTGTGATCTCTCCGTAGCCATATTAGTATTGAGTTGATTAGAGTAGGATTCCACCAATCTTTTGTTGTACGTAGAAGAGGGTGATTTCCAGAAAAAGAGAGAGAGAGAAAAAAAATTCAGAGTGTGCTTCTCAGTTGTTTACGTGCCGCGTCGTGCTTTTGTTGGTGTTTTAGGCTCGCGTCTCTAGTACGATCTAGCCTAGGATCAGCACAGTACCGACGTTGAGTCTTTATTTAGTTTTGCATTTGTGTCTTGATTACTGTTGAGCTTTTGCTACCATACTTGTCAGCCTTCCTACAGCTCCACATATATTCTACATCATGCGTTTTGACACCTCCTGGCCATCTCTCTACCACATCTTTGAGAGTTTTGACTCGTTGGTTGTACATCACCACCTGCTGCTAGGTAAGAATCGGTAAGAATAAACGAAAAGCTTGACGGATTTGTATTTCCACCACACCACATCCCATTCGTAGAACTAGAATCATATTTCTCTTTGTTTTCTATTTCTGCTAACCATGCCAGGATCCCATGATGAAGTGGCGCAGGACGCGCCCGATTGGGAGAACATGACAAACAAGGAGCTACATGATAAATTTGCACAAATGATGTCTGAACAGGTGCATGACATCGAGAACAGATTTACAGAGGCGATTGATGGCGTGGAGAAGATGATCGACACCAAGCTCGACGCCAAGTTTACTGAGTTGATCGCACACCTGCCTCCACAGCCTGCTGCCGCTCCGGCACAGCCACCGTTTCAACGACGTGCACGACGTATTATGTTTCCGTCCGGACAAGCTGCTGGGATTGGTGCTCCTGGCACTGCAGTTTATGTTGTTGCTGCTTCTTCTAACGTCGGCCAGTACGACGACTACGAGGGTCATTACGAGGAGGAGGTGGAACATGAAGCGCCCTATGAACAACCAGCTGGACGTCCACGTCCCAACATTCGACACGGTCGACACCATCTGCCCCCTCAGGTACGCGATGATGAACATGTGCCTAAACTTAAATTGAATCTTAAGTCATTTGAGGGTAGATATATTCCTGATGCTTATCTTACTTGGGAGTTAGAAACTGAACAACGCTTTACATGTTTACAATATCCGGAGAATAGACGTGTTACTTCTGCTGTTTGTGAATTCACGGGGTTTGCATCTATTTGGTGGTCTGAACATTGTAGATTGCGTTTATACATGCCTTTACCTGTACCTAGTGTTCCGTGGGAGGATATATCCATGGACTTTGTTTTAGGCTTGCCTCGAACAAAGAAGGGGAGGGATAGCATCTTTGTTGTCGTGGATAGATTTTCTAAGATGGCACTCTTTATACCATGTCATAAAAGCGACGATGCTGCTAATGTTGCTGATTTATTCTTTCATGAGATTATTCGCTTACATGGTGTGCCCAATACTATTGTTTGGGATCATGATACTAAGTTTCTTAGCCATTTTTGGAGATGCTTATGGGCTAAGTTGGGGACTAAACTACTTTCTAGTACTACAAGTCATCCCCAAACTGATGGACAAACTGAGGTAGTCAATAGGACTTTGTCTACAATGCTTAGGGTTTTTTTAAAGTGCAACTTGAAAATGTGGGAATAATGTTTACCTCATATTGAATTTGCTTATAATCGTTCATTGCATTCTACCACTAAAATGTGCCCTTTTGAGATTGTGTATGGTTTTCTACCTCGTGCACCAATTAATTTGCTGCCTCTTCCATCTTCGGAGAAGGTTAATTTTGATGCTAAGCAACATGCTGAATTGATATTAAAAATGCATGAGTTAACTAAAGAAAACATTAAGAGAATGAATGCTAGATACAAGATGGCTGGTGATAAGGATAGAAAGCATGTTGTGTTTGAACCAGGAGATCTTGTTTGGTTACATCTACGTAAAGATAGGTTTCCTGATTTGCGCAAGTCTAAGTTAATGCCACGAGCTGATGGTCCCTTTAAGGTTTTGCAGAAAATTAATGATAATGCATATAAACTTGAGCTACCTACAGAATTTGGGGTTAATCCCACATTTAATATTGCAGATTTGAAGCCTTATTTGGGAGAAGATGATGAGCTTTCGTCGAGGAAGACTTCAATTCAAGAAGGGGAGGATGATGAGGACATCCCTACTAATGATACACCCACATCCTCACCAACTACACATATTGGACTAGTTACTAGAGCACGTGCACGTCAACTAAATTATGAGGTACTTTCGTTTCCTGCGAATCCTTCTAATGTTCATGAACATATGATGCTGCCTAAATTAGATACTTTTATTTTGCTTATGATTGAAGGACCTAGCATGGACAAGAAGGATGGTCATTGGAGCGGGATCAACCATGGAGAAGAAGGTGCGCGCGCGGGAAAGGACAATGGAGCTTTCTGTGGCGATTTTCGCACTTTGAAGCCACCATAAGGCTTGCATGAAGGCTTGGACGAAATACACGAGATGTCACTTCATTATTTTCGTCCAAGGGCAATTATAGGTGCTGCGTCACCTTAATATTGGGCTAGGCCCATGTAATTTCGAAATACCACCTTATAGGCCCATCCCAAGAAAGAACTAAGAATTATAGAGTCCGTATGTGTGGGGAAACCGAGTTAGGGTTATTTTCGGACCCCACCTACAAGGGGTCAAGAAAATCCCCTCTGATCCCCCATATATACAGCCCTTAGGGCGTCGTTTAGACTTGGGTTTTGATTAGATTTAAGTTAGCCATAGAAGCAACTTCGAGCTCTTCGTTTGTGTCGTCTGACCAGGCCAAGACCACATTGGAACCCCGATTTTGGTCAATCATTCATCTTATATTCGCAATATCCAGATTGCAATTCTTAGTTCTTGCTTGTTCTTGTCGATTACTTGCAGGAATTAGACCTTCGTGGTCAGGTTGATCGTGCATCCGCAGGATCAATAACCTCTCGGAGTTGGTTTAGCGATTGCTAAGGCGCAACGTCTTCGGACGTTCGTAGTCCGGCGTGAAAGTCGTCTCCACCAGAATCCATTTCCCCCATCTCATTGAAACATCAGGACACCTTGGCCTCTATCAGTGTCTCAAAATACTTCTCAAGCCTAGAAAACAGGATAGTCATGAAAAAAATTCTGCTTTTGTTTTACTGTCCGAAGAAATTTTTTGGAATTCGGGCTCGAAAATTTGCTATGATGGCGAGTGTCTCAAAACGCTCTATTAGACCTAAAAATGGGATAGCCAGAAAAATTTCCAACCTGCGTCTTCCCCACGGACGGCGCCAATTGACGAGGATTGACCTCGGCAAATCCCATGGTTAGGAACCCTGGGTTAGATCGTAGAGGAGATGTGCAGGTTGGCGATACTTGTCGGCTAACAGGAGAAAGCACTTCATGCTTGATTATATTGCGATGGAGGCGATTACAGTGGAGGTCGAGGCTAGTTTGCTCGGGTTCGGAGGTGTTGCTTGAATATTCGATGCCCTAGACGTCCCCTCTCCCAGCCTTTATATATTAGGCTGGGTCGCAAGGAGTCCTTCTAGGTTTACAGATACGGTTTCCTAATCTATCTTCCTTCTTGGACGCCAAGTCGTGGGTTCCATAATCGTCGAGGACTCCTATGGAGGTGCCTCGAGTGGGCCAGTCATGGGCACATCGAGGCTTCCAGCGGGCCTTCTGTTTTGATACGCACCAGGTACCCTCATCTATAAGATTCATGGGGTAGCCCCCTCGTCACTTGGCGTGGAATTGGCAGGCGTCGCAGGTGTTGACAAGCTCCATGGTATCGTTTTAGGCGGTAGGCCAATAGAACCCTTGCCCGAAAGCTTTGCCGACCAGAGCCCGGGAACCAATGTCGGCGCCGATTGTTCCTTCGTGGTCCGAACGGGAGCAGCTTCTTGCCTTCGTCTGTGGGGATGCACAGTAGCTTCACACCGTTGGGACGCCTTCGGTAAAGGGTCTCATCGAGTAGGAGGTACATCGATGGTCGACGAGCGACCTGCTCGGCATCCTTCCGGTTTCTTCGTAGCTCTCCGTTCTTCAGGTAGTCGCCGTTCATGCTGAATCACTTCAGCGTCAAGAAATCCTCGCCCTCGTAGCGGAACATGAGGAAGTCAGCGCGGTCTAGCTTGCGGCCACAGACGAAGACCTTCCACCCGTGCGACAAGAAGAGATCATCGGTGGTCTCCTGGTAGGTCTCCACCTTCTCCGCGTCACCTTCGGATTCCTCCTCTCCGGAAACGTCATCGCCGTGATGCGGCGTCCTTGGCTTGCCCTTGTTCTGGTATCCGCCTTAGCCGCCATGTTGGGAACCTCAGCCCCGCTGAACCTTCCTTTCGATGGAGAGTGGTTACGGAGCGGCCCCGTACCCCTCCGTGGTGAATACGGCTTGGTGTACGCGTTTACGGGCCCCGGGCTCCCCGGAAGGATGATTCCTTTCGGAAGGATCTTGAGCCGTACAGCGTCTTCCGACATCTCGATTAACAAGCAGGTCCGCCTCTTCGATGCGGGCGACCTTGTCGACCATCTCGAACAGGGCGGTGATAATCTTGATGGACCGGGTACTCATCTTCTCCAGCATGCGCGGGTTCTTGACGTTGGCATGAAAGGAGGCGATGATTGCGGCCTCATGCGCGTCGGGGATGCAATGCTGCATCTGGGTGAATCTTTGGACGAACTTCCGGAGAGGTTTGCCGTCCTTCTGCACTACTCATCGTAAGTCACTAACGGTTTTCGGAGGTTGGACCCCTCCTGTAAATGCGCCGACAAACTTTTCGCAGAGTTCCGCCAATGAGCTGATGGACTTGGCCGAGAGATGCATCATCCACCGGCGAGCATTGTCCTCGAGCTTCATGGGGAAGCAGTTGGCCTTCACTTTGTCATCTCCCCCCGTGATCTCCACGGCAGTGTTATAAATACGGATGAACTCGTCGGGGTCTGTGTTTTTGTCATACGAAAGTGGGCCATCTATCTGGAACTTCTTGGGCCACTGGACGCAGGGGAGATATCGGGTGAAGGCTACGCAAACGGTGTTATAGTCGCTTTCACCGGAAAGGATTTCCTCCCGGACAACATCGATGGGAGGAACCCGGGTGTTGGAACACCGGCGAGTTTCCTTCTGCCTAATGATGGTCGTTTGAGCGTCTTCGTGGCGGCGGTCCTCTAGGCGAGTACGCCGATCCGGGTATCCACGGTGCCCGGATGATGGCACAGAAGCTGCATCATGAGATCCAGCCCATCTAGGAGCGGTCTGGCGGACGGAGGGGTCGCGGCGACTGTGATAGCGGGGTAGTCCTTGCTGGTACCGTCCAGCGCGCGTAGCAGCCCGAGTACCTACTTTATCGAAGGCGTGAACTCGAGGAGAACCGTATCTCAGTTCTGCGGGGGAGCACCGCCTCCGCTCCGTAAATGAGAGCGAAGCGCTGCTCATTTGTGGCTCGATTGGGTGTGGTCCTCATTGACCATAGAACAGGTGGGAGTTTATCCTCCCACCGCTTTCCAGACTTTTCGAGCCGCTTGAAGGTACGGGTCCAAAGACCTCGGAGGAATTCCGAATTGGCACTCTCTGCCTAGCCGTTGCTCCTCGGATGAGCCACTGAAGCGAAACACACTGCGGTGCCCATTTACTCGCAGTTCTCGAGGAAGGCCTGACTTGTGAATTAGGTGCCGTTGTCCATGATGATCCGGTTAAGAACTCCGAAATGACACACCAGGCTTATGACAAACTTGATGGCAGATTGCGCCGTGGTCTTGCAGACTGGCTCCAATTTTTTCCACTTGGTGATTTTGTCGATGGCGACGTAGAGGAACTCATAACCTCCGATAGCACGGGGGAATGGGCCCAAGATGTCCAATCCCCAGACCGCAAAGGGCCATGATAGAGGGATGGTTTGGAGAGCTTGTGCTGGTTCATGAATAGCCTTGGCGTGGGATTGGCAAGCTTCGCAGGTGTTGACAAGCTCCATGGCGTTGTTCAAGGCGGTAGGACAATAGAACCCTTGCCGGAAAGCTTTAACGACCAGAGCCCGGGAACCAATGTTTGAGCCGCATGTTCCTTCGTTGTCCGAATGGGAGCAGCTTCTTGCCTTCATCTGTGGGGATGAACAGTAGGTTCACACCGTTGGGACGCCTGCGGTAAAGGGTCTCATCGAGTAGGAGGTACATCGATGATTGACGAGCAACCCGCTCGGTGTCCTTCCGGTTGCTTGGTAGCTCTCCGTTCTTCAGGTAGTCGCCGTACATGCTGAAGCACATCAGCGTCAAAACTTCCTCGTAATGAAACAGGAGGAAGTCCTCGTAAAGAAACAGGAGGAAGTCCTCGCGGTCTGTCTTGCGGCCACAGACAAAGAACTTCCAACCGTGCGACAAGAAGAGATCACCGCTGGTCTCCTGGGGGGTCTCCACCTTCAGCGCGTCGCCTCCGGATTCCTCCTCTTTGGAAACGTCATTGCCGTGATGTGGCGTCCTTGGCTCACCCTTGTTCTGGTAGCCGCCTTGGCCCTCGCGTTAGGAACCTCCGCCCCGCTGAGCCTTCCTTACGGCATCCTTCTTGGAATAGCAGGCCGCCATGTCTTCTTGGATCTTGATGATGGAACGACACTTGGACAGGTCTGTGTTGTTGGTCTTGTGTATCTTGCAGTATGGCGATCGGGTGGTGTCTGCAGCGGCAACCACGGTGTCGATGGAGGGTGGTTGCAGAGCGGCCCCGCTCCCCTCCGTGGTGAATACGGCTTGGTGTATGCGTTTACGGGCCCCGGCTCCTCGGAAGGATTGTTCCTTACGGAAGGATATTGAGCCGCAGGGCGTCTTCTGGAATCTGATTAATAGGCAAGACCGCCTCTTCGATGCGGGAGACCTTGTCGGCGAGCTCGAACAGGGCGGTGATAGTCTTGATGGACCGGGTACTCATCTTTTCCAGCATGCGTGGGTTCTGGATGGTTGCATGAAAGGTGGAGATGATTGCGGCCTCATGCGCGTCGGGGATGCAATACTGCATCTGGGTGAATCTTTGGACGAACTTTCGGAGAGGTTCGCCGTCCTTCTGTACTACTCGGCCTAAGTCACTAACGGCTTTCGGAGTTTGTACCCCTCTGATAAACGCGCTGACAAACTTTTCACAGAGTTCCGCCCACGAGCTGATTGAGTTGGCCGGGAGATGCATCATCCATCGGCGAACATTGTCCTTGAGCTTCATGGGGAAGTAGTTGGACTTCGCTTTGTCGTCTCTCCCCGCGATCTCCACAACAATGTTGTACATACGGATGAGCTTTCCGGGATATGTCTTTCCGTCATACGGATGTGGACCATCTATCTGGAACTTCTTGGGCCACTAGACGATGCGGAGATCCTGGGTGAAGGCTACGCACACGGTGTTGTAGTTGTTTTCACCGGAAAGGATCCCCTACTGGACATCATCGATGGGAGGAACCCGGGCGTCAGAACACCGGCGAGTTTCCTTCTGCCCAACGATGGTGGTTCGAGCGATCCACGGTGCCCGGATGATGCCACAGAAGCTGCACCAGGAGATCGGGCCCCTCAAGGAGCGGTCTGGCGGAGGGCGGGGTCACGGTATCGCTCATCTCGGGGATGGTCTTGTTGACGCCCATTCCGGGGGGAGTGCATAGTGTTCCCTTTGTAACTGGAACACCCTCCATGATAAGGGCCTTCCCACTTGGGAGACAGCTTGTTTAGACCCCTCCTGGAATGTAGCCGACGGAGACAAGGTCACCTTCCTCAAGTTCTTGGGAGCGGACGTGGCAGTTGTGATAGCGGCGTAGTCTTTGCTGGTACCGCCCGGCGCGTGTAGTAGCCCGAGTACGTACTTCCTCGTCAACGATGACATCTCCTTGTTGGAGTTGCTTTTGTTCGGCTCCATCGAAGGCGCGGACTCCAGGGGATCCATATTTGAGTTATGTGGGGAGCACCGCGTCCGCTCCGTAAATAGAACAGCTGGGAGTTTGTGGCTCGATTGGGTGTGGTCCTCATTGACCATAGAACAGCTGGGAGTTCATCCACCCAACGCTTTCCACACTTTTGGAGTCGCCGGAAGGTACGGGTCCGGAGACCTCGGATTACTTCCGAATTGGCACTCTCTTCTTGGTCGTTGCTCCTCTGATGAGCCACAGAAGAGAAACACACTGTGGTGCCCATTTACTCGCAGTACTCAAGGAAGGCCTGACTTTTGATTAGGGTGTCGTTGTCCATGATGATCCTGTTAGGAACTCCAAAACGACACACCAGGTTTCTTATAAACTTGATGGAGGATTGCGTCGTGGTCTTGCGGACTGGCTCCACTTCTGGCCACTTAGTAAATTTGTCGATGGCGACGTAGAGGAACTCATAACCTCCGATAGCATGGGCCCAAGATGTCCAATCCCCAGACCGCAACGGGCCATGACAGAGGGATGGTTTGGAGAGATTGTGCTGGTTGATGAACAACCTTGGCGTGGAATTGGTAGGCGTCACAGGTGTTGACAAGCTCCATGGCGTCGTTCAAGGAGGTAGGCTAATAGAACCCTTGCCGGCAAGCTTGGCCGACCAGAGCCCGGGAACCAATGTGGGCGCCGCATGTTCCTTCGTGGTCCGGACGGGAACAACTTCTTGCCTTCATGTGTGGGGATGCACAGTAGCTTCACACCGTTTGGACGCCTGTGGTAAAGGGTCTCATCGAGTAGGAGGTACATCGTTGATTGGTAGCTCTCTGTTCTTCAGGTAGCCGCCAGTCATGCTGGAGCACTTCAGCATCAAGACGTCCTCGTCCTGGTAACGGAACAACAGGAAGTCCCCGCGGTCCATCTTGCGGCCACGGACGAAGACCTTCCACCCGTGAGACAAGAAGAGATCACCGGTGGTCTCCTGGTGGGTCTCCACCTTCACCGTGTCGCCTCCGGATTCCTCCTCTTCGGAAACGTCATGGTCGTGATGCGGCGTCCTTGGCTTGCCCTTGTTCTGGTAGCCGCCTCGGCCCCCCACGTTGGGAACCTCCGCCCTGCTGAGCCTTCTTTTCGGCGTCCTTCTTGAAATAGAACGCCGCCATGTCTTCTTGGAGCTGATGACGGAGCAGCACTCGCACAGGTCATGCTTGTTGGTCTTGTGTATCTCGCAATATGGCGATGGGGTGGTGTCAACGGAGGCAACGACGATGACGATGGAAGGTGGTTGTGGAGCGGCCTTGTTCCCCTTCGTGGTGAACATGGCTTAGTTAACATGCTTCCTTACGGAAGGAGCTTGAGCCGCAGGGCGTCTTCCGGCATCTCGATTAATAGGCAGGACCGCCTCTTCGAAGCACGCTACCTTTTCGGCGAGCTCGAACAGGGCGATGATAGTCTTGATGGACCGGCTACTAATCTTCTCCAACATGCGCGGGTTCTTGACGTTGGCATGAGAGGTGGCGATGATTGCGGCCGCATGCGCGTCGGGGATGCAATGCTTCATCTGGGTGAATCTTTGGACGACCTTCCGTATGGGTTTGATGTACTTCTGCACTACTCGGCGTAAGTCACTAACGGTTTTCGGAGGTTGGACCCCTCCGATAAACGCGACGACAATTTTTTTACGGAGTTCGGCCCACGAGCTGATGGAGTTGGTCGAGAGATGCATCATCCACCAGAAACATTGTCCTTGAGCTTCATGCGGAAGTAGTTGGCCTTCGCTTTGTCGTCTCCCCCCGTGATCTGCACAACAATGTTCTACATATGGATGTACTCGCCGGGGTCTGTCTTTCGATCATACGGAAGTGGGCCATCATCTGAAACTTCTTGGGCCACTGGACGTTGCGGAGATCTTGGGTGAAGGCTACGCACTTGTTGTTGTAGTCTCTTTCACCGGAAAGGATCCTCTCCCGGACAGTATCGATGGGAGGAACACATTTAAGTCTAACATGCTTCCTATGCAAAGGGATCTTGTAGAGAAATAACTCATAGAAGCATAAAGATATTAGCATAGGAAGCCAAAATAAGTGCAACTTCAAAACCGTCAACATAAAGAGAGGGAACTTGATATTATTGAAATATCTATAAGCATATGCTCCCCTCTCATAATAATTTTCAGTGGGATCATGAATAAACTCAACAATATAAGTATCACATAAAGCATTGTTACCATGATCCACATGCAAAAGGGGACTCTTACTCCCCACATAAGCATAATCTTTCTCATTGGTAATAGTGGGAGTAGGACTATCATAAACAACTTGAACACTATAGATTAATTGTGTATTAGGAAGATGGTGTTCAACAAGGGAGTAATTCCCTCCATGATTATGACAAGTTTCATAAGGATAGTTTCTCCTTATGTCATAGGTACCTTTATAATCACTAAAGATAGGAGTTATAACATCATCATAGTAGATAAGAGCATTATCATTGCTAGAAACTATATTTGTAAACATGTTGTCTTTATTCTTACTAGCAAAAGAATTATCAATTACCACATCACTAATGGGTAAAGCACTTGCAATCCTATCATCCCCAAGCTTAGAGCTTTCCATATCATCACTCTCAGAGTTAGTACCAAAAATATTTTCAAGATCATAAGTAGCATTATCATCATTTTCCCAATCAAAAAAAGTAACATGCATATCATAATCAAAATCATCTTCAATAGTACTTACAGACTTATCTTCAAGATAATAATGAATGCAATCAAGCTCACCATCCTCCATAAATTTCTGTCCATTAGGATAAAAATCGATGCGAGGAATATGCTCAGGCCAGGTTGTTACCCATTCTTCTTCCTTCTTGCTCCTCTTCCTCCTCCTCTTCTTTTTCTTCTTCTTCACCTTAGGAAGGAGTGGTTGGAGAGAAAGCTTCTCCACATATCCGGGTTTATCATTAGAAACAATAGGGGAAATTTGGGAGAAACTCTCCTTTTTATTAGTAGAAACATAAGAGACATTTTTATACATTGGGTAAAGTTCCCTCCTTTCTAATATTTTATATATAATCATTATCATGGCAATTAACAACACAATAGAGATGGCAATTCTGCAAAGTGTTATTTATTCGCAAAGCGTGAACATCTAGCCAAGAAGTCTTTTCTGATAACTCTTCACACATCAAAAATAACATAAGCTCATCATAAAGATCAGGGGTGATCATGTCATCACACAACTGGCTAACAGTTATGTTTTGAAAGTACATGCACTGAAAATTGAAGTGACCCCTTATGCAGCAAAGTTCACAAGTAAAAGGATAAAGGTCACACAATTCTCTAGCAATTTCATTTAAATCTCTAACCCAAGTGATTGTTCTTTCATGCTTATGTTTCTTACAATACTTCTCTTCTTCAATCATAGGCCTTTCACAAGGTCTATCCACTCCACAAAAATGAACATGCTTATATAAAACTTCATTTTCAGGAATCGGATCATGCATGTTGCAATCATCATTAACAATTTCATTTTCTTTGCAAATCTTTTTAAAAGGTTCATGATGCTTGATCCAATTCTCCTTAGGCATATTAAGATGTGAAGCAAAAGATTTGAGGAAATCAATAAGGAGTTGAGAATCAAGCCCAAACTTAGCACTAAACTTATTAAAACTTGCAGTTTCAACAAAGGACTTAATGCAATCATACTCATAAATTATACCTGACTCTTTACATTTGTCGATCTCCCAATCTTCAGTATTGTGTTGGATTCTTTCAAGGAGTTCCCATTTAGCATCAATCTTTTCGTTTGTGAAAGAACCCATCAAGGAAGCATCGAGCAAGTCTTTTTCCTGTCGAGATAGCCTTGCATAGAAATTAGTAATAATCATATCTTTGGGGAGCCCATGGTTAGGACATTTTAGCATCAAAGTTTTCAGTCTCCCCCAAGCTTGAGCTATGCTCTCTCCGTCATGAGGATAGAAATTATAAACATAATTCCTATTCTAATGGACTTCATGAAGAGGATAAAACTTGGAGTAAATGAGAGAATGGATCTCTTCCCAATCCAGCAGGTGAGAATCATGTAGTAGCCTATACCACTCCAATGCTTTTCCTTTAAGTGACAAGGCAAATAATTTCCTCATGACTTCATCTCTTGTCAAACCTGAAATCTTAAATAACTCACAAAGTTCTGTAAGTTTCAATAGATGAACACTAGGATGGACTTTTCCATACCCTGCATAATGATCATTCATAACCTTTTCAATTATCCCAAGTGGTATTTTGAATGGGATACATGCATTAGGTGGAGGATAGTTCTCTACCACGGGTGTGGTAAAGCGGCCTCCCCGAAGCAGCGAACTAAGATTGCAGTTTTCCATAAGCCTAACTAGTGAAAATACAAACAAGAAACAAAAAATATTTAATTGCAGAATCTAAAGATATACCTTCAAACCTTACTTCCCCGGCAACGGCGCCAGAAATATCTTGATGTCTATGCACGCTTCTATTCTTGTAGACTATGTTGGGCCTCCAAGCGCAGAGGTTTGTAGGACAGCAACAATTTCCCTCAAGTGGATGACCTAAGGTTTATCGAACTCAGGGAAGTAGAGGTTGAAGATGGTATCTCTCAAGCAACCCTGCAATTAAGGTACAAGAAGTCTCTTGTGTCCTCAACACACCTAATACAACTAGGAGTTGTATAGGTGCACTAGTTCGGCGAAGAGATGGTAAAATACGAGTGATAGGTGTGGAAAAACAAAGTAATATAAATCTGTAATAAAAAGTGCAGTAAGCAAACATGTGACAAAAGTGAGCACAAACGGTGTAACAATGGTGGAAACAAGGCCTAGGCTTCATACTTTCACTAGTGGCAACTCTCAACAACATTAACATAGTCTAATCACATGATATTTCCCATAAAACATGCAATGGAGACTCACTCGGAGGTCATTCCTTTGTGGTCAAGAGAGGATGAGAATTATGTAGAGCTACAAAATCACACCTCAAAGTTCGTAGTTCTCAATCTATGGATTTCCCAATGTCACCGCGGCCTTCCAAAGAGAGTACCACAATCACCACAACATATCTCAAGGATAGTCAAAGAAAAGAACCAAGAGACTCTCAATCTTCTATCAACACACAAAAGAGGAAATCACTCATGATAATATTCTTCTAACCCATGTCCAATAGACCGCTGTCACCTTGGTCTCGGGGATTATACTAGATAAGATCAATTGAGTACATCAATCCAATACATAGAGGAAGGGGAAATATCATGGGATCACCCTAGATTAACATAGCCTATGATCACAACGAAGATCACATCATGGGAGAGAGAGAAGAACACATAGCTACTGGTAGAAACCTAAGCCCCGAGGAGGAACTACTCCCGCTTCATGGAGGAGGGAAGCAACGACGATGGAGATGAATCCGGGGGCACTTCCCCGTCTCGGCAGGGTGCCGGCACAGGAATTCTATCCCCCCGAAACTTGATGGCGATGGCGGCGGAGATCGGAATTGCTTCTGGAGAAAAGGGGTCTGGAATCAGGGTTTCCGCGACGGGAGAATAAATAGGAGCCAAAGTAGGACACTAGGGGGTGTGGGACCAAGCCAAGAGGGCAGGTGGCGCGGCCAGGGGCTAGGCCGCGCCAGGCACCCTCCTGGCTGCCCCATGGATGCCCTGTGGCCCCCCTTTGGACTCGCGGAAGCTTCCGGAACGCTGATTTTTTATATAATTTTACCGGGATTTATTGGGGACTTTAATTATTGGAAAAACCTGAAATACAAAATCAGTAGAAAACAGGAACTGGCAACTAGGTGCACTGAGTTAATAGGTTAGTCCAAATATGCTCAAAAGTGTATGAAAGTTCAAGAGAAACATGGCAAAGTCACACAAAACATGCATGGAGCAAGCAGAAATTATAGATACGTTTGGGACGTATCAGGTCCAGCTTGCGCCAACAGACGAAGATCTTCCTACCGTGCGACAAGAAGAGATCACCGGTGGTCGCCTGGAGGGTCTCCACCTTCACCGCGTCGCCTCCGGATTTCTCCTCTCTGGAAACGTCATCGCCGTGATGCGGATTCCTTGTCTTGCCCTTGTTCTGGTAGCCACCTCAGCCCCTGCGTTGGGAACCTCCGCCCCGCTGAGCCTATCTTTCGTCGTCCTTCTTGGAATAGAAGGCCGCCATGTCTTCTTGGAGCTTGATGACGGAGAGACACTCGGACATGTCGTTCTTGTTGGTCTTGTGTATCTTGCAGTATGGCGATGGGGTGGTGTCTGCGGCGGCAACCATGGTGTCGATGGAGGGTGGTTGCGGAGCGGCCCCGTTTCCCTCCGTGGTGAACACGGCTTGTTGTACGCGTTTACGGGCACCGGGCTCCTCGGAACGATTGTTCCTTCCGGAAGGAGCTTGTCCCGCAGGGCGTCTTCGGTATCTCGATTAATAGGTATGACAACCTCTTTGACGCGGGCGACCTTGTCGGCGAGCTCGAACAGGAGGTGATAGTCTTGATGGACCGCGTACTCATCTTCTCCAGCATGCGCGGGTTCTTGACGTTGGCATGAAAGGTGGCGATGATTGCGGCCTCATGCGCGTCGGGGATGCAATGTTGCATCTGGGTGAATCTTTGGAAGAACTTTCGGAGAGGTTCGCTGTTCTTCCGCACTACTTAGCATAAGTCACTAACGGAGGTTGGACCCCTCCGGGAAACGCGCCAACAAACTTTTCACATAGTTCTGCCCTCGAGCTGATGGAGTTGGCCGGGAGATGCATCATCCACCAACGAACATTGTCCTTAAGCTTCATGGGGAAGTAGTTGGCCTTCGCTTTGTCGCCTCCCCCCCGCTCCGAAACTGTGTTGTACATACGGATGAACTCGCCGGGGTCTGTCTTTCTGTCATATGGAAGTGGGCCATCTATCTGGAACTTCTTAGGCCACTGGACGGTGCGGAGATCTTGGGTGAAGGCTACGCACATGGTGATTTAGTCGCTTTCACCGGAAAGGATACCCTAATGGACAACATCGAGTGGAGAAACCCGGGTGTCCGAACACCGACGAGTTTCCTTCTGCTTAACGATGGTGGTTCCAGCGCCTTCTTGGCGGCAATCCTCTAGGCGAGTACGCTGATCCGAGTATCCACAGTGCTCGGAGGATGCCACAGAAGCTGCACCAGGAGATCCGGCCCATCGAGGAGCGGTCGGGCGGATGGCGGGGTCACGGCAGCGCTCATCTCGGGGATGGTATTGTCGACGCCCATGCCGGGGGGAGTGCATAGTTTCTCTCGTAGCCGGAACACAATCCCCAATAAAGGCCTTCCCACTTGGGAGACAGCTTGCTTAGACCTCTCCTGGACTGTAGCCGATGGAGGACAAGGTTACCTTCCTCAAGTTCTCGGGAGCGGACGTGGCAGCTGTGATAGCGGCATAGTCTTTGCTAGTACCGCCCAGCGCATGTAGCGGCCCGAGTACGTACTTCCTTAACAACGACGACATCTCCTTGTCGGATTTGCTGTTGTTCGGCTTCATCGAAGGCGCGAACTCGAGGAGATCCGTATCTGAGTTCTGTGGGGAGCACCGCCTCCGCTCCGTAAATGAGATCGAAGCGCGTCTCATTTCTGGCTCAATTGGGTGTGGTCCTCATTAACCATAGAACAGTTGGGAGTTCATCCACCCACTTCCACACTTTTCGAGCCGCTTGAAGGTACGGGTCCGGAGACCTCGGAGTACTTCCGAATTGGCAATCTCTGCCTAGCCGTTGATCATTGGATGAGCCATTGAAGTGAAACACGTTGCGGTGCCCATTTACTCGCAGTATTCAAGGAAGGCATGACTTGTGAACTGGGTTACTTTGTTCGTGATGATCCGGTTAGGAACTCCGAAATGACACACCAGGCTTTGATAAACATGATGGCGGATTGCGCCATGGTCTTGAGTACTAGCTCCATGTAACAACGTGGAATCACCACCCTAATTAAAAAATTTGTTTGTTGCATTATTTTGTTGATTGCTAGAATTGTTTGTAGTATCTGCTTCGCCGAATTATTAATCGGTGAATATTTTCCCCCTCTTTCTCGTATCGGATGCGGGACCAATCCTTTTCCCAACTGCGCACGACCTTTGCGACAACGGGGTTTCACCCGAACACTGTCGCAACCGGCACGAGACCAGCCATTGCCATCGGAACGAAAAACCCCATTTAATAATTAAATGGGTTATTTTATTGGGTGCCGGAAAATATTCTCTGAACGGTATTGAAGCGAGGTACGACTATTGGGTTCGACGCGCTTAGCGCGTGGTTCGAGATTTCGCTCGAATCGGAGGTCGTATGCACTCCCGGCGGTCAGAAACGTGGAGTACCGAACGCGAGGGACAAAACCCGGGGGCTTTTGCGTAAACCTTCCATCCAGGCCAGCCTATATAAAGACCACCACTTCCCCTAGCCATTTCTAGGGTTTCCGTACACAAAATTGCAGCCACCCCCCTCACAATTACCCCTTATTATGCCCTCATCCCTCTTCAATTCGAAACCCTAGCCTTCCCTTTTTTTCTGGCCGTCAGATCTGGCCATCGGTGGCTTAGATCGAGCCATGTTGCCTCCCACACCCTCCTCCACCGAATCGGGCCCCGCAGGGTCCCTCCTCCACTGCCGCCGGCCCGCCGGGCCCATCTGGCGTCCTAGCCGCCCGAGACACCGCCGCCTCCGGTCGCAGGAGAGCCACCGAGCCGCACGCGCCGCCGCAGCTCCGGTGAGCAGCCCGCCGCGCCGCACCTCCTCCTCTCCCTCTCTCACTGTCAGAACGCTCTGTTAGGTATGTGCTAGGGTTAGCAAGAAACTTTGCATCATATTAAAAATTTCAAAAGAAATTGAAATGGGAGAGAGAAGAACCCCCAGATGAATTTAATTCAAATGGCCAGAATAAAAGTTGCTCCAAAAATTCCTTTTGCATTTTTGAAAAATCTTATAAATGAGTGTGATCACATATCAAGTGATGTGGGACAAACCCCATGCTCATGGATTTTCCAAATATTCAAACAGGAGCATGGATTTAAATTTAAACCCCTATTTGAATTAAAGTTCAAATAATTTGAATTTTAAAAATGTTCAAACTTTACAAGTGGCTAGCCTATTATATTGTGAAGCCATATAAAAAGTTTCAGCATTTTAGAAAATGCCTAGCTATTTTATTTAGCAAGTCACAACAAATAACAGAAAGAAAAAGAAAAGGAAAAAGGGAAAGGGGCTCACCTGGCCATTTCGGCCCAACTCATCTCCCCCTCGGCCCAGGCCCGCCTACCCTCCTTGTCGTCTTCCCCCAGCGCGGCAAGCACCTCGCTGGAGGGCATGCCAACGCCGGCGACAGCTGCTAGCCTGCCTGGCCCCCTCCCGAGCCCTCTAACCGCGCCACGACGATGCCCTGGGGACGCTGTGTCCATTCCCCCCTGGGAGCCGTCTCCCCTTTCTCCCCCGCTTGATCTCATCGCCACCGAGAGCAGCCGTGGGGCACGCCACCGTCTTCACGCAGCCACCGTCGACGAGAGGACGCACCGCCAAGTCCATCAGCTTCGCCGTCGTCTACAACGCCACCGTGCACAAGGAATCAAAGCCAGGCACCCCCGCGAGCTCGCTAGCTTCATCGTCTTCGTCTCCGGCCGCCGCGGATCCACCTCAAAATCCGGCAGCTCCAGAGCCTCCCCGCCTCCGTAGACTACACCGGCGTGTTCACCAGAGCATGGTGATCATTTCCCCTAGCCTTGCAGCTCCCCGTTCCCCTCCTATCCAAATCCTCCATGAGAGCTGGAGCTTCTCGCCGCCGGGATCCATGGCGACGACCCCCTGTTGCGCATTCGAGCCCGCCTCCTTGTCCGTCGTGTTCACCGTGCTCCACTGCTTCGAACGGGGCCATCATGGGTTCTTCTCGTGCACGAAATCGACCGCAGCCTCGAGCCAGTGGCTTCTCCGCCGCTAGAGCTCAACGCCGGCATGGCTACGGTGCCTCCCAGCACCCGTACCTTGGCCCGTTCAATGCGCGACGTCAAGAGCTACGTCTCAGTGGTCGCAGCTCTTCGAATGGTGCCCGGAATCGCCCCCCCCATATGTCGCCGCCGTGCTGGAAGGTCGCCGGCAACTAGCCGCCGGCGAGATGACGTGGACATCATTAGCTTAGTGCTAATCCCCCCCCAGAGACACTTACATGTGGGCCCAAGGGCAGGCTAATCTCTATGATTAGTTTAAATCAATTTAAACTTATTTAAGTAACAGAACAGAGGATAACATGTGGGACCCCTCTTTCAGTGGCCCCCTGACGTCAGCCTGGTGTCACCGTGATGTAGTAATGTTTATTTGATTTAAAATAAATCCAGAAAATGGCAGAAAATATGCTGAACTTTGGAAATTCATAGAAAATTCATCCTAACTCCAATTGTATCAAATAATATGTCTAAAATTATTAGAAAAATTCAAGGAATCTGAATATGCAATCTGTTTTCATGTTTGACCAAGTTTTCTTGGGTGAACAGTGGTAACAAAGCATATGCATTCCTTTTAAATTCAAAATGGAGTTTGAATTTGCAAAACCTTTGCAATACACTTCATTTAATTGGAATCACTCACACATCAGTGGCACATACATCAAGTTTCAACCTTCAACCATGTGTTTGTGCATTGTACTTATGTTGCCCCCCTTTGATTGTTGTTTGTCGATAGAAGTTGAAAAGGAATAGGAGGCTGCCCCCTTCGTTGAAGATCCCGATACTTAACCTCGTCAGCAAGGCAAGCAAACCCCCATTGATCATGTCGATAAAATCCCACTTCCCTCTCAGTCTCGCTTATGCATTGTTTAGGATGATTACCATGCTACGTTTCTACCGCATAGATGAACCCATTCCTTTGCATGACCAATCATTTGTCACAGTAGTAAGCAAACCACAATCCTAGCAAATGTAGGAGTTGATTGATATCATGTGGCCCCTGCAACTGTTACTGCTTATTGCATGCTTAGAGTGATACAATGTTGATACTTGTATGTGAGTCGGGATGGTAGCAATCATGATGATGATGGTAGAAATGTGTTGGTGAATCTACCCTAATACAAGGTGAACGATGAGAGGGTGTGTAGGAGTACATAGTGGGTTGTCTCGTTGAACACCGCCCTAAGTCCGAGTTCTTGTGTGGTGATCCAAGATGAAGAGTACAACCACACATTGGGCTCACTAACCCCTCTCAACCTACTAACTCATCCCTTTCGATGTCCAGATTTCGCAGTAGTTCGGAGTTTTGGTAAGTTTGTGGCCTGGCTGCTAAGTGAGAGAACGGCTCAGCCGAGACCGGCTTATGCACCACGCACACATGATCTGGGTCCACTTCGGTAAACCGGCCGGGTTCACGATAGTGGTAGCCAACCCAGGTAGGCGGCTTTCTTGGACTAGATCGGCTATGAGGTAACAGTTGTGGTGAACATCCTCGCCGACACCTCTTGAATGGTGTTGAGTACAAAGGCGGTAACTGATGGTCATGTGTGTGTAGCGGTACACCCCTGCAGGGTTAACAAAACTATTCGAATATCCGCGTCCGCGGTAAGGGACTACTTGGAAAGCTTAGCTTGATTATTATAAAACTTAAACTGGATACTTATAAAACTTGCCAAGATAAGCGTGAGTGCTATGGCGTCCTTTCTCGTGGGGAAGTCGAGGAAGGCACCATAGTGGTGTAATTGGTTGGAGACATGTAGTGGACTCGTGTACGCTTCTTACCTCAAGTCTGGTACTCGTAGTTCAGGACTAGCTAAGTCAAAGCTGACACTTCTTCTTATGAACCCCACCTCCCTTTGCCTTGATACATGTGCATGAGTAGTATAGCTCCTACGTAAGTCTTGCTGAGTACGAATTTGTACTCACGTTTTCTTATTCTATGTTTTAGATGAACCCACTGACCCTGAAGGTGGATTCTTCCTCGAGCTCGACGACTGAAGACCAAGCTAGTGTAGTCCCAGTGAGCAGACTGGTTCCCTCGTGGAGGGCTTGTGTTTAAATAAGGCTTCTTAAGTCATTTCTTAAACTTGTCTGTACCCAGACATAATTTGCTTCCGCATGCTTGTTGTAATGTTGGATCACGGTCTCGTGATCCCTGTGTGCACTCTTTAAGAGTTATCAATAAAGTTGTACACTTTGTAGAGCATTGCAATGATACCTCCTGTTCATACTAGACATGTGTGCTGTGTGTATGATTATATAATGCATGTCTTAGTATGGGTTTTCGAGACCTTAGTTGTGATCTGCCTGGCGGTCTTTTATACACCGAATGGCCCTTAGATGTGCGCAGCTTGGGGCATCGCGATGCCATTGTTCGTGACTCCGTCACGTGCACACTTTGATGTATGATCGAGCCCGCCCTAGACACCGACTAAGTGATCGGGCTGGAGTAAGTCTATGTAAGGGTTATAATACAATCGATAGTATGGTTGAGGCGACTTGTCTATGATTATGGGAGTTCACCACCCATATCATTTAGACTTGTGTGCGGACGATCAGGACCCATCTCAGTTGATCATCCGCCCATGATGGGATGCCGCTCACGTTCGATGCTTCCCGAGAACGTTCTGTGCTTGGCCTTGTCTTCTTAGACAAGTGGGTACGGTTCTTGGCTCTCCATATGATTGTGTTTTAACGAGTCTTTCATACGCTAACCCCGGGTCCTGACACTCACCCTCTTCCCCTCCCCCTCCTCCAGGAACGCGCCATGGCCGCCGTGCCCTCAACCTCGCCGCGCCATGGATGGCTGAAGCTCGCGCCGCCCGAAGAAGCTCGCCGACGCCGCCCATTCGCGCCGCCCCGAACCACACCGGCATCGAGCCTTCCTCCGGATCCATCCATGGCAAGCCTGTCCGTGCCGCCTCAACTCCTCTCCGACATCGCCGGAGTATGACGGCCGCCGGCGCCCCATGCGGGATCGGGACCGCCCGATCTAGTGGCGTTGAGCCGCCCGTGGGCCGGACTCTGCATCGCGGCCCAAGAGCGTCCCCGCCAGCCCACCGTTAGCTCTAGCCGTGGCGAGATCTGCGCTATCCTGCGCCCTCCCCACCGAGCTGGGCCTCAGCCCACACGGTGAGCAGCGCCCTTCTCCTTTTTTTTTCTTTTTTCCCCTTGTGCACTGTTGGGCTTGGCCCATTATTGCTGCTGCTATTTGACGCCCGAGCGAGATTTAGCTAAGTAACGCTCGCCCTCTGTGCTAGCCCGTTAACAGCAGTTTTGGCCCAGTAGATGTTTAGTTTTTTTCTCTATTTAAAAATATATTTGGCAGATTTATTTATTTCTTGCGATGCCCGTATCTTTTCAACCGTAGCTCGGATCGTGACGAGTTCTATATGTAAGTTGCTTAGTTTTTTGCGTAGATTAATAAAATGTGCTCTTTTACCATGTTTTCACTTTTCTACGTGATGTTTTACTGTTAATTACATCGCATGCCACCGTAAACTGTTTCTTTAATAACTTTTCAATCGTTGCTCCGATAAAGATGTTCCTTACATGTAACTTGACTAGAATTTCGTGTAGGTTGTGAATATGCTGATCTTGCTTGCTAATAAAAATAATAAAATATGGTTAGGGTAAAACAGTACCAAATATTATAATTATCGCGAGGTAATAGCGATATGCCATGTGTAGGAATTTTACCCTCTTAACTTGACTAGTATAGGTAGATTTCTTATGCTTCACACCTCTTGCCATGTTTGTGTGACATGCCATGCTTGAGTGAGATGCCATGTTAACAACCTTGCTCATGTTGGTAGCTAAACAACTTGAACTATAATAAACATGCGGTATCGTCGTGTGTGACGCATACTCCACTTAACCTATTAGTAATCACTCTCGACGGTAGATACGTATTGTAGTGCGTTGTCTCGTGTTCCCTTGTTGATGTTGTTTGCTACTGATTGCTTCGTAGTAATAGATGCTTGATCGTCGATAGCTTTTCCATTGTTTCCTTCTTGTGTGCTTCCGCGGGTACTCTCGGAGACGGTGCCAGCTTGTGCTCGACTACACCTTCGGTTTTGTCTTTTCATCAGGTAAGGGGGAGCATATATCATGCTTATGACTTTAAGTTCACTCGCGCCTAGGTCTAAGAGAGAACGATTACTTGATCTTACCACTTCATATTCATGCCTCTCAAATAAACCCAGACATCCATGTCCTCCACATCCCAGCAAACCTTGTTCGGCTATGTTACTTTTGCTCGCTGCTCAGCCACCTCTTAGTATGCATGCTAGGATTTTATCAACTGTTACCCTGTTACTCCTTGGTTTGGGCTATCACAGTATTATATTGTTGTGGATGATATGATTATTATAATGATGAGGTGCTAGCTTTCCCTTCACATGGAATCGCTGCATTCCCTTCAGTGGGGTGACTCGGAGATACACAAAATCTCCAACTGCAAAAGTCACCTCTCGACGCTTGGGGTCGGCATAGCTCTTCTAACGAGACTGGGCGGTCTAGAGACGTTCAGGAATCAACTGGACCTGCTCTTCGGCCTCCTTCAGAACATCGGGTCCGAAAATTTCCCTTCTCCGGTCTGAGACCAGCTCAGGGGCATGCGACACTTCCTCCCATACAAAGCTTCAAATGGAGCCATCTGCAAACTCGACTGGTAGCTGTTGTTGTAGGAGAATACTGCATAGGGCAAGCAGTCCTCCGACTTGTAACCATAGGCTAAAGCACATGCGCGGAGCATGTCCTCTAGTATCTGGTTCAATCGCTCAGTCTGGCCTCCAGTCTGCGGGTGATAGGATGTGCTGAATGTGAGCTTGGTGCCTAGTGCCTCCTGGACTTGCTTCAAAAACGTGTAAAGGTCCCCACATAGCTATATGCATATATTATCATCTCTACGGAGTACAAGATACAAGAGGGAGTACAAGTGTGGATCTCTCAAAAGGAATAGTAGTGTGCCCCCTTCTCTCTCTTTATTTTATTTTTCTATTCTTTTGTATTTTTTTGGTGGCCTCAATGATTCTTTCTATTTAACTCTCATTTGTCCTCTTTGGGATATTTTCCTCACTTTATGGGCAACACTCTATTTTACAAGTATAGAAGATCTTTCACATATTACAAAAAGTACTCAGCATAAAGAAGATAAAGCTATCATGATGTATGCAAATGTATTACTATGCCAGTGTAGCAGGAACATGTAACTACATGAAGATCATGTCATGAGAGGATGGATGATACACGACAATGTATCTCGGAAAGGCTATGGAAATGCCTTTATAGGAAGGTATGGTGGCTGTTTTGAAGAAGGATATAAGGAGGTTTATGATGACAGAGCGTATCATGCCAAGGGTTTGGATGCACCGGAGAGGTAGGCGCCAACTCTTGGAGTGAGAAAAGGAAATGCACGATACCGAAGAGGCTAGAAAATATGGGAAGGTTGAAGTGTCAACTTTCGAATACTTACATTAGTCTAAAGAACACATGCACTTATTATTGGTAACTCTCAATCTAATCAAGAGGTTCACAAAGAGACAAGTACCCCGATTAGGAGTGTATGGGGGTTTGGTTATCCTTGCACATCCTCGAATCATGGTACGTGAGTGTACTCTAATATCCAATCCCTCCAAAGATTAGTGATCCATCTATTAACTAGAGTTCTCAACTAGTTTTTTTTGTAGTTTTTGAAAATAAACACGGATTGCCCAAAATACTACATATATCACTAATAGCATAAAGCTCTTAACACCAAAATTTCATACATTACTCAAAACAATACCTCAAAACTATTGCAAGTTAGTACTACAATTGAATAGCAACCTCAATTACCAACTTCAAGTCAAGACACACAACTCAGTGCAAATGGAAAACTCTCTTAACAAGATAAACATGAAAACTCAAGAGAGTTCCAGTAAAAAAGTAAACAAAATCTCTTAAAAAGATAAGCATGAAAACTAAGAGTTAAACATGACAGCAGCTACGAAATGATAAAGAACATACACAAAAAGAAATATAAGCATGAAAATCCTATGATGTGTTCTAGTTTAAAGTGGAGCGTGTTTTTCTCCCACACAAAGAAATCGGGGGGCATGAATCCACAATCATGCATAACACTCCCTCTTGGAATTACTACCTACTACTTGCCAAAGCAATAAACATCAACAGAGAACATGAAATAATTACTCTAGAACAAAAATATAAAGGAGAAGAACCAAATATATTACTCATCACAATTTGAACATATATAGTCTCATAATCCATCAGATCCCAGCAAACTCTACATAGCAACAATAGAAAGAATTACATATCTGCCTTGGTCATGTAGGGCAGCTCATAAGGTCTAATCCATGAAGAACAAAGAGGGGTAGAGGACATCACATAGCTACTTATCATGGACCCATGGTCAAAAGTGGACTACTCACGGCTCATCCGGGAAGCGTCCATGGTGGTAGAGAACCTCCCGGAGGTCAATCCTCCCTCTAGCAGGGTGCCGGGAAGAGGTCTTCTAGTGCTCCCGATCTTGGAAGCGTGGCGGCGGTGGAATAGAGGCGAGATCGCGAAAAAGGGTTCTTTCCTCGGGGGTTTCGGAATGAGAGAGATATATAGGCAAAGGGAGGCAGCCAGGGGGGCACTAGGGGTCCAGGCGGAGTCCCGGCGCGGCCCCACACTAGGCCGCGCCCCTGGCCTCCTGGGCACTTGGTGGGGCCCCTCTAGCCCCCCCCCTTTGGGCATCTAGAAGCTTCCGGTACGCTTATTTTTTTTATATTTTTCCAAGAATTTTTCTGGCATTTTACATAATGGGAAACCTGAAATAAAAAGAAGGCAGAAAACAGAAACTAGCACTTGGGTGCACTGAGTTAATAGGTAAGTTCAAATATTATCAAAAGTGTATGAAAGTGTATCAAAGGCATAGCAATATCACATAAAACATGCATGGAGCAAGCAGAAATTATAGATACGTTTGGGACGTATCAATGCTTAAAATTAGAACTTCTCCCCTTGAGGAAAGGAAAACTACACACATGAATGCTATTCAAGTGAAAATTAATGAGAACATTAGAATTCTAGCCAAATTTAAGGACAGATGGGCTAGATACAAGGAAGAGGAAGGTAGGATTAAGAGCCTTACTACACACACTACTATTGCCACTATACAAGTTGTTGAGGATCTCAAAAAATTTAGCACCCAACACATCCCTACTCCCAATGGACCTATTAATGGTGATGCTAATACCTCAACTTTAGGAAAAGAAGGTCCCATGAATATAGAGACTACCAAGAGAATGAGCTTATATGACATCACCACCACTTTAATAAATGGTAGTGATCTTGATTCTGATAATTGCACTCTTCCTGAAGTTATCACTTTTTTGCAAAGAATGGCTAAAGACCCCCACACTAGTACACTTAACATTGCATTCACTTAGCATATTGCCAATGCTCTTATCAAATCTAGGGAGGATAAACTCAAGATAGAGACTTCTATTCCTAGAAAACTAGAAGATGGTTGGGATCCTATGGTCAAAATTAAATTGAATAATTTCTCTTGCTTTGCTTAATGTGATGTTGGAGATAGTGCCTCCGTTTTACCCAGAAGAATGTATGATATGCTTGAATTGAAACCTTTTGATCCATGTTCTTTTGGTGTTCGTATTTTTTATTGTTCCGTAAAGAAACCTTTAGGGAGGATTGATGATGTACTTATTGTTTTCAATGATAATTAAGTTCCGGTTGATTTTCTTGTCATGGACATTGAGTGTGATCCCTCATGTCCAATTATTTTGGTACGTCCTTTTCTCCGCACCGTTGGTTCTATCATTGATATGAAAGAAGGGACCATTAGATTACAGTTCCCCCTCAAAAATGGAATGGAACACTTCCCTCAAATGAAGATTAAGTTTCCTTATGAGTCCGTTACACGGGCAAGTTATTCTTTGGGAGTTGATAAAACTGGATCTTTTTGCATCATGCCTAGCTAAAAGGCATAAAAGAAAGCGTTTATTGGGAGGCAACCCAAAATATTTTTACTTATAGTTTTAGTGGTCTTGATGCTTGTTACTAATGTAGCAACATCATTGTATCTTTATTTTAAAGCTTTGTGCCAAGTTTTAGCCTCCAATTGCAAGAAAGTTCAAAAGTTGTTACATGTTGTCCAGAAAAAGATTTTTTTTGCTTGACGGAAAAATTCATGATAAATCACCAGATCAACTTTTTGATCTAACTTTTTTGAAAGTATGCTCTATACAATTAGCCTCCTGGCGTCTGTTTTCAGTTTTTTGATTAGAGTTGCAGAAGTACCCCGAAAAAATTATTTACTACTTGTTGGTCTGTTTTTCACAGATTATGCCACGTTTTGCGTTTTCATCGTGTTGCAAATCTTAAGATTTCTTTTTCTTTGCAATTTTTTTTTGGAAATCTTTAGAAACAGTAGCTCCTCATGAAAATCTTTATTTGTAGTAGAATTTTATTTATTTATTTAGGGGTACTAACCACTCTAATCAGCTTATGATGAGTTTCGTATGAAGGGAGTTTTCAAGTATGCGATGGAAGATGATGAAAGAAGATTCGAGAGGGTAAAAAGCTGAAGCTTGGGGATGCCCCCATGCACCCCCAAGAAATATCCAAGGAGAATCAAGCGTCTAAGCTTGGGGATGCCGCCGTGCATCCCGTTGTCCATGAACAATCATCAGTTCGTCCTTCTCCATGCTATATTTTTATCTCTTCATGTTTTATGTGCTATGCTTGGAGCATATCGCTCTTTACTTTCTAGTTTGTTTTAGTTTTTCTTGCTATTAATAACAAGTTGGACCCTAGCCTTCATTGTTTGGTAGAGAACACGCTCCACTCCACCCTAGAACACAACATAAGTTTGAATGCTTATCTTTTTTTGCGCTCTTTATCTTTTCGTAGATGGTGTCATGCTTAGCTCTTAGTTTTCATGCTTTGTATTTTTAAGAGCTTTTCTTTAGGTTGCTTTTGGAACTCTCTTGAGTTATCATGCTTATCTTTCTTAGAGAGTTGGCTTGTTGCACTAAGTTGTGTGTCTTGCATGACTAGGTAATTAAGGTTGCTATTATAAGTGTAGTAGTAACTTGCAATAGTTCTGAGGTATTGATTTGAGTAATGTTTGTACTTTTGGTGCCAAGAGCTTGAGCCTATTAGTGATTGTCAGAACCATAACTTAGGTTTGTATTTAACCTAGCTTGCATTTTTGCACCATGAAATTTTTTGCAAAAGAAAAATAATTGGGGAAGCAAAAAGCCCCAAAATATTTTTTAATAAAAGGCCAAACAAAATTGTTTTTCCAAAAATGCTTTGACCTTTTTGAAAAATCTCATAAATGGGCATGATCACATTTCAAGTGAAGTGGGTCCCACTCCATGCTCATGGAATTTTCAAAAAGTACAAAAGGGTCTTGGAAATTAGATCCAACCACTATTCGAATTTGAATTCAAATAATTTGAATTTCAGAAAGTTCCAAATAGTGGGGGTGACTTGGTACATGTCACCGAAGACCACATAAAAGTTTTTGGATTTTTATAAAATGATTTGGTTTTAAAATCAAATCAAAACAAAATAACATAAAAACAAGTAAAATAAAGAACAGAGAGAGGCTTACCTTCTGGCCCAACTCGCCGAAGCCAGCCGAGGCCTAGCCCCACTTCCTTGTCTTCTACCTCGCTGGCAAGCACAGAGCTGCGTGGCGGCCATGCCACGGCAGCCTGGCCACCTCCTGCTTCCCCCTCGTCGTTCTCTGTCGTCGTGGAATCCTAGAGAATACCCCCAATCCATTTGCGCCCTCTCTCTGGCCCTCCCTCTCTCTTCCCCGACGAGATCCCGCGGCAACATTCGATACATCCGACGTGAGTCCCACAGTTCGTCATACCTCAATATGCGGTTTTTGGATAATCGACCGTAGTCTTCCCCTTGCCTACCCTAGTATAGGTGATCTACCCGATGCCCACATCTTGAACTGTCCGCGTGCAAGGTCATGCTCCTCGTGGACACACGCCTTCACCGTAGTAGAGGTGCGGCAAAGTTCCGTACCGACACTGATATAATCCAGCGTATTACACCCCCGACGCATCGGCAGGATTCCGGCTTCTGGTTACCATCGTGTACCTCACTCATATAGTTATAAGATCCCCGTACTAAGATAAGCAAGCTTCCAACTAGCCATGTCCCATACCAGAGTATTGTGGTTGTACTGTAAGACTAGGTTTTGGCGGTACTTATAGAGAGTCCTTCAAGACTTCGAATATGTTCAACGATGTTTCCAACAACCACAATCTTGGCCATCACATCTTCTCAGATGTATGCCAATTCTTTTGGGTGGAGCAAGATTAACCAAATTCTTAAGTTGCACGTAGTTCATTAACAAGGCTAGGGGACGGTCTTAATAAGACATCAAGATCATCGTGGTTTTATTTCATTTCTCCCTACAGGTAGGTTATGAGGGTATGTGGGGCTTTTACCTAATACAACTAATACCAACCCAAGATGATATAACATTATGATGATACATAACATGATACAAAAGAAAGTAAAAAATATAGGACAAGGGTTTGAGTGTTGAAGATGGCTTGCCTTCCTCGGCGGTGTATCCCGGTATGGCTTCTTCAGCTTGGAAGGAGTCTTCACCTGCAGCGTAAGTCGTATCGTCTACACGTTGCGAAAAGAAATCCACCATTACAACGGGGCAATAGCAAGCAATGCACACATCACTCAACTTTACAAACAAGTTCACAAGCAATTAAGGGCAAAACAATTTTCAAAGTTTTTCAAAGTTTTACCACCAATAAATATTAAATCCTATAACACACAACAAGGTTAAAATTTATAGCATGGCATTTGAAATAAATCTAATAAAATTATTACAACAAGATTATATTAAAACAAATCTTAACTTAAGTAATGCTTTTTACTTAATTTACTCACTAATAGATTTTTAATTTTTTTTATTTCCATTAACTAAGTTCATAACAATTGCTACTGATCATTAGTGAATTTAATAAAGTGCTAATAAATTAATATCATTAACAGAAAAATTAAGGATATTAAACTAGCATTAAAAATAATAATAAAAGATCACAATTTTATTCTAGCAAACCAAAATTCTATACAAGCAGAAAAATAGAGCATAATTATATAAACAACACAAAATTTATTTCAATTTTTTCTGGTTTACACTTATTTTTCTAATATTATTCTAATGCTGCAGATCAACTAAAAAGGGAAAACAAACAGCAGGCCGACCCGTGCCTATACTGCGCCCATGGGAAAGCTTCTCCAGTGGGCCGAGCCTAGCACACGCGCAGCTCTATCTTTTTTTTAACGAAGGGGTATCGGCCTCTCCAGGCCGTTGGATCTAATTAGACCGGACGGCCTCTGGCCTTCTTCCCCGTCGGGCCTGGCCAGGTCGGCCTGTACCTTGTCCATGGCGGCCAAGAGCATTCAGGGTGTCACCAGCTGCGCCCTGGTCGACGGCGAAGGGAGGCGAGCGGCGGGGGAGGTGCGTCGCGGCATGGGGTGGTCCATTTTCCCCAAAAATGGAGGCGTTTGACGTGGGAAAACGGGGCGTTTGTGGCGGACAGGAGGGGTTGTGGGAGCTCGACGAAGGTGCTCGGGACGGTGGCTGTCGACGGGGAGTGGTGGCGCGGGGTAGGGACAGTGCCGCGGTTCCGTTTTTGCGGAATGGGGCGACCGGGGTCGTCGTGTGGAGGCGTTGTTCGGGGTAGACGGCCGAACGGAAGCGTCGGTTTCTCCGGGATTCTCCTGGCGCAGCCTCCCCTGGACGCAGCCTCGACGGCGGCGCGAGGGCAGAGGGACGGCTCGCCGGCCTCCCCTCCTCCTCCTCCGGTTTCCTTCCCTCTCTTCCTTCTCCAACGACTTCTTCTGCTCGGTCCCCTCCTCCTTTCCTCTTGGGCTGGCAAGGCGGGGGAGCAAGGTGGTGTGGCTGGGAGGGTGGTGGCGAGTGGAGTGGTGGTGGTGCAAGGCTAGGGAGTGCCCGGGGCCTCGTTTTATAGGCGGGTGGCGAGTGCTGCCACCAGAGGGAGGTCAAGGTGGCGATCAGTGGCCTCTCGGGGTATTAGGCAACGAGGCCGGTGGTCGAGCTCGTGAGAGGAGTGCAGCTGGGTCAATTCCGACGTATGCGTCGCCGGCCACATCGCAGAAGAGGGTTTGGGGGTACGTTAGATTGTCAGGCCAACTCACCCATCCGTGGCTTCGGTTCTTGTCACGCATTGTCTAGGTCTGGAGTGAGGGAAGGGCGTGCGGGGACGGCACTCGATCCAGGCAAGGGAGAGAGGATCGTGGGGGAGAGAGAGATACAAAAGATAGAGATTAAGGGAGGGTTTAGTGGTGATGAGGACATCTCTACTAATGTTACACCCACATCTTCACAAACTACACATAATGGACCAGTTACTAGAGCACGCGCACGTCAATTAAATTATCAGGTACTTTCGTTTCTTGCGAATCCTTCTAATATTCAAGAACATATGATGCTGCCTAAATTAGATACTTTTGTTTGTCTTATGAATGAAGGACCTAGCATGGACAAGAAGGATGGTCATTGGAGCGGGATCAAGCATGGAGAAGAAGGTGCGCGCGCGGGAAAGGACAGCGGAGCTTCCCGTGGTGATTATCGCACTTTGAAGCCACCATAAGGCGCGCATGAAGACTTGGACGAGAGACACAAGATGCCACATTAATATTTTCGTCCAAGAGTTATTATAGGTGCTGCGTCACCTTATTATTGGGCCAGGCCCATGTAATTTCGAAATACACTTAATAGGCTATTTTTTAGAGTCCGTATGTGTGGGGAAACCGAGTTAGGGTTGTTTTCGGACCCCTCCTCCAAGGGGCCACGAAATTCCCCTCTGTTCCCCCATATATACAGCCCTTAGGGCATCGTTTAGACTTGGGTTTTAATTAGATTTAAGTTAGCCATAGCCGCAACTTCGAGTTCTTCGTTTGTGTCGTCCGACCAGGCCAAGACCGCATTGGAACCCCAACTTCTGTTAATCTTTCATCTTATATTCGCAATATCCAGATTGCAATTCTTAGTTCTTGCTTGTTCTTCGATTGCTTGCAGGAATTGACCTTCGTGGTCAGGTTGATCGTGCATCCGCGGGATCAATAACCTCTCGGAGTTGGTTTAGCGATTGCTAAGGCGCAACGTCTTCGCACGTTCGTAGTCGGGTCGTGAAAGTCTACTCCACCAAAATCGATCTCCACCATCTCATCGAAACATCGGGACACCTTCGCCTCTATCAAGTGGTATCAGATTTCCAGGTTGCTCGGTGAGATTTACCAGTTTTTCATAGTCTAGATTGGTTCTGTTCTTCATACCTACAGTCCACGAAAAAGCCAAAAAAAAAATTTAGGGTTAGATCATCACGTCCCAAGACAGTCCTAGCCATTGTCCAGTTTTCTTTTCAGTACTTGCTTTGTTGAATTTACGGTTGCATCGTTGTGTCAAGTTGCTGATCTTAGCGTCTAGTTTCCTTAGAGTTTCGAGTTCTGATCACAGTTTGCCACGTCGCCACCGCACAGTAGTAATCCGAGTCCAGATACACCACGTTCCGCCAATCCGAGTCCATATACACCACCACGAGCTACACGAGTCCGAGTTGAGTTCCACCATCAGTACGGTTTGTGATCTCTCCGTAGCCAGAATAGTTTGAGTGTATTAGAGTCGGATTTCACCAAACTTTTGTCGTACGTAGAAGGTATGGCTTTCCAGAGCAGTTTTTAGGCCAAAAATTTCAGGGGTAAAAAAAAATTTTGTGCCCATACGTTCCTTAGGTCCAGAAACTCATTTTAAGACATTCGCCACCATAGTGACTTTTTCGCACTTTTTCAGCCACCGCAGTCCCGCATCGCAAAAAAAAAAAAAAAAAAAAAAAAAAAGAGAAATTTTTTTTTTTCAGAGTATGCTTCTCAGTTGATTACGTGCCGCGCCGTGCTTTCGTTGGTGTTTTAGGCTCGCGTCTCTAGTACGGTCTAGCCTAGGATCAGCACAGTACCCACGTTGAGCGTTTATTCAGCTTTGCATCTCTGTTTTGATTACTGTTGAGTTTTTTCTACCATACTTGTCAGCCTTCCTACAGCTCCACATATATTCTACATCGTGCGTTTGACACCTCCTGGCCATCGCTCTACCATATCTCTGAGAGTTTTGACCCGTTGGTTGTACATCACCACCTGCTGCTAGGTAAGAATCGGTAAGAACGAAAGAAAAGCTTGACGGATTTGTGCTTTCCACCACACCACATCCCATTAGTAGAAGTAGGATCATATTACTGTGTGTTTTCTATTTCTGCTAACCATGACAGGATCACATGATGAAGTGGCGCGGGATGCACCCGATTGGGAGAACATGACAAACAAGGAGCTACATGATAAATTTGCACGTATGATGTCTGAACAGGTGCAGGACATCCATAACAGATTTACAGAGGCGATTGATGGCGTGGAAAAGATGATCGACACCAAGCTAGACGCCAAGTTTACTGAGTTGATCGCACGCCTACCTTCAGCACAGCCACAGCCACCGCCACTACCACGTGCACGACGTATTCTGTTGCCGCGAGGACAAGCTGCTGGTATTGGTGCTCCTCCTGCTACTGCAGTTGCTGCTACTGCTGCTGCTGCTTCTGACGTCGGCCAGGACGACTACTACGAGGGTGATTACGAGGAGGAGGTGGAACAGGAAGCGGTCTATGAGCAGCCAGCTGGACGTCCACGTCCCAACATTCGCCACGGTCGACACCAACCACCCCCTCAGGTACGCGATGATGAACATGTGCCTAAACTTAAATTGAATCTTAAGCCATTTGAGGGTAGATATATTCCTGATGTTTATCTTACTTGGGAGTTAGAAACTGAACAACGCTTTACATGTTTACAATATCCTGAGAATAGACGTGTTACTGCTGCTGTTTGTGAATTCACGGGATTTGCATCTATTTGGTGGTCCGAACATTGTAGATTGCATGCTAATAATATTCCAACTACTTGGGCTGCTTTAAAAGATGCTATGCGTACTCGCTGGGTTCCTCCTTATTATCAACGTGACTTGTTACAAAAATTACAGCGTTTGAGACAAGGAAAAAATTCTGTAGAGGAATATTATCAGGAATTACAAACTGGATTGATTAGATGCGGCCTAGTAGAGGATAATGAAGCTATGCTTGCACGTTTTATGGGTGGCTTAAACAGGGAGATACAAACTATTCTAGAATACAAGGACTTTACTACTATCACTCGTTTGTTTCATCTTGCTTGTAAAGCTGAACGTGAAGTGCAGGATCGACAGGCCGCTACGAGACCTAACTTTTCTGCAGGACGAAATACATCATGGACATCGCGTGGAGCTTCTACATCCACACGTCCTGCTGCACCACCATCTACTTCAGCCGCTCATTCTTACAGGGAGCCACCGACACAGCCAGCGCCACCATTCAAGGGTGCACAGAGTGGTCCCGCGGCGAGTTCTTCTTCATCCATGGCGTCCACAGGGCAAGCACGAGATCGTGATATTAAATGTCGCAGGTGCCAAGGTGGAGGTCACTTCGCAAAAGACTGTCCCTCCAAGCGTGTGATGATTATTACGGCGGATGGTGGGTATGAGTCAGCGAGTGACTATGATGAGGAGACTTTAGTTCTCATTGCTCATGAGGATCAGGGTGCCCATGATGATGCTCGTGATATAGAGTATATGGCTCCTGATGATGCAGATAAATATGCTAGTTTGGTTGCTCAACGTGTGTTAAGTGTGCAGGTATCGAAGGACGAGCAAAACCAGAGGCATAATTTGTTCCACACAAAGGGAGTGGTGAAAGAACGTTCGGTTCGCATCATCATTGACGGAGGGAGTTGCAACAACTTGGCGAGCATGGAGTTGGTGGAGAAGCTATCTCTCACCACAAGACCACACCCCCATCCGTACTATATTCAGTGGTTTAACAATAGTGGTAAGATTAAGGTAACGCGTTCTGTTCGTGTGCACTTTAGCATTGCCGCATATGCTGATTATGTTGATTGTGATGTGGTACCCATGCAAGCATGCTCTCTTTTACTTGGTAGACCATGGCAATTTGATAGGAATGTTGTACACCATGGTAGGACAAATCAGTTTACTCTGGTTCATCAGGATAAAACTATTGCTTTACTTCCTATGTCTCCTGAACAAATTGTGCAAGATGATCTTGCTAGAGCTAGTAAAGCTAAACAGGAGAAAAATAAGAGTGAAAATGAGATAGCAGCTAAAGAATTTGAGCAACAACATAAGACCAATAGCAAATCTTCTTCCGCTGTTTCTAATGAAATTAAATTGACTAGTCCATCTTTGCTTGCTACTAAGGTTGATATTTCGGATTTGGATGTTAGTCAATATGTGTGCTATGCTTTTGTGTGCAAAGAAGCTTTGTTTTCATTTGAGGAATTGCCTCCTTCTTTGCCTCCTGTTGTCACTGACCTTTTGCAGGAGTTTATTGACGTCTTTCCACAAGACGTGCCACCGGGATTACCACCTATTCGAGGGATTGAGCATCAGATTGACTTAATTCCCGGTGCTTCGCTGCCTAACCGTGCGCCATACCGTACCAATCCGGAGGAGACGAAGGAGATTCAGCGTCAAGTACAAGAGCTACTCGACAAAGGTTACATACGTGAATCCCTTAGTCCTTGTGCTGTTCCTGTTATATTAGTGCCTAAAAAGGATGGAACATGGCGTATGTGTGTTGATTGTCGAGCCATTAATAATATTACTATTCGTTATCGTCATCCTATTCCTAGGTTAGATGATATGCTTGATGAATTAAGTGGCTCTACCATGTTTTCCAAAGTTGATTTGCGTAGTGGATACCATCAAATTCGCATGAAATTAGGAGATGAATGGAAAACGGCATTTAAAACTAAGTTTGGATTATATGAGTGGTTAGTCATGCCTTTTGGGTTAACTAATGCACCTAGCACTTTCATGAGATTAATGAACGAGGTTTTACGTGCTTTCATTGGACGATTTGTGGTAGTCTATTTTGATGATATACTGATTTATAGCAAATCTTTGGAGGAACATTTGGATCATTTACGTGCTGTTTTTATTGCTCTACGTAATGCACGTTTGTTTGGTAACCTTGGGAAGTGCACCTTTTGCACCGACCGAGTATCGTTTCTTGGCTATGTTGTTACTCCGCAGGGAATTGAAGTTGATAAAGCCAAGATCGAGGCGATTGAGAGTTGGCCGCAGCCCAAAACGGTCACACAAGTGAGGAGTTTTCTTGGCCTCGCTGGATTCTATAGGCGTTTTGTGAGAGATTTCAGCACCATTGCTGCACCTCTCAATGAGCTTACACGCAAGGATGTGCCTTTTACTTGGGGTACCGCACAGGAAGAAGCCTTCACCGTATTGAAAGATAAGTTAACACATGCTCCTTTGCTCCAACTTCCTGATTTTAATAAGACTTTTGAGCTTGAATGCGATGCTAGTGGGATTGGTTTGGGAGGTGTGTTATTACAAGATGCTAAACCTGTTGCTTACTTTTCTGAAAAATTGAGTGGGCCTAGTCTGAACTATTCTACTTATGATAAGGAATTATATGCTCTTGTTCGGACATTAGAAACTTGGCAACATTATTTATGGCCCAAAGAATTTGTTATACATTCTGATCATGAATCTTTGAAACACATAAGAAGTCAAGCAAAACTTAATCGTAGACATGCTAAGTGGGTTGAATTTATTGAGACTTTCCCTTATGTCATTAAACACAAGAAGGGGAAAGATAATATTATTGCTGATGCTTTGTCTCGTCGTTATACTATGCTTTCACAACTTGACTTCAAGATTTTCGGTTTAGAGACAATCAAAGATCAATACGTAAATGATGCGGAATTTAAAGATGTATTGCAGAATTGTAGAGAGGGTAGAACATGGAACAAGTTTGTGCTTAATGATGGATTTGTGTTCCGTTCTAACAAGCTATGCATTCCAGCTAGCTCTATTCGTCTTTTGTTGTTGCAGGAGGCGCATGGAGGAGGATTAATGGGACACTTTGGCGTGAAGAAGACGGAGGACGTACTTGCTACACATTTCTTTTGGCCAAAGATGAGACGGGATGTTGAGCGTTTTGTTGCTCGCTGCCCTACATGTCAAAAAGCTAAGTCACGACTCAATCCTCATGGTTTATACATGCCTTTACCTGTACCTAGTGTTCCGTGGGAGGACATATCCATGGACTTTGTTTTAGGCTTGCCTCGAACAAAGAATGGGAGGGATAGCATATTTGTTGTCGTGGATAGATTTTCTAAAATGGCACATTTTATACCATGTCATAAAAGCGATGATGCTGCTAATGTTGCTGATTTATTCTTTCGTGAGATTATTCGCTTACATGGTGTGCCCAATACTATTGTCTCGGATCGTGATACTAAGTTTCTTAGCCATTTTTGGAGATGCTTATGGGCTAAGTTGGGGACTAAACTACTTTTTAGTACTACATGTCATCCCCAAACTGATGGACAAACTGAAGTGGTCAATAGGACTTTGTCTACTATGCTTAGGGCTGTTTTAAAGAGTAACTTGAAACAATGGGAAGAATGTTTACCTCATATTGAATTTGCTTATAATCGTTCATTGCATTCTACCACTAAAATGTGCCCTTTTGAGATTGTTTATGGTTTTCTACCTCGTGCACCTATTGATTTGCTGCCTCTTCCATCTTCGGAGAAGGTTAATTTTGATGCTAAGCAACGTGCTGAATTGATATTAAAAATGCATGAGTTAACTAAAGAAAACATTGAGCGCATGAATGCTAGATACAAGCTTGCTGGTGATAGGGGTCGAAAGCATGTTGTGTTTGAACCCGGAGATCTTGTTTGGTTACATCTACGTAAAGATAGGTTTCCTGATTTGCGCAAGTCTAAGTTAATGCCTCGAGCTGATGGTCCCTTTAAGGTTTTGCAGAAAATTAATGATAATGCATATAAACTTGAGCTACCTGCAGCCTTTGGGGTTAGTCCCACATTTAATATTGCAGATTTGAAGCCTTATTTGGAAGAAGATGATGAGCTTCCGTCGAGGACGACTTCAATTCAAGAAGGGGAGGATGATGAGGACATCTCTACTAATGTTACACCCACATCTTCACAAACTACACATAATGGACCAGTTACTAGAGCACGCGCACGTCAATTAAATTATCAGGTACTTTCGTTTCTTGCGAATCCTTCTAATATTCAAGAACATATGATGCTGCCTAAATTAGATACTTTTGTTTGTCTTATGAATGAAGGACCTAGCATGGACAAGAAGGATGGTCATTGGAGCGGGATCAAGCATGGAGAAGAAGGTGCGCGCGCGGGAAAGGACAGCGGAGCTTCCCGTGGTGATTATCGCACTTTGAAGCCACCATAAGGCGCGCATGAAGACTTGGACGAGAGACACAAGATGCCACATTAATATTTTCGTCCAAGAGTTATTATAGGTGCTGCGTCACCTTATTATTGGGCCAGGCCCATGTAATTTCGAAATACACTTAATAGGCTATTTTTTAGAGTCCGTATGTGTGGGGAAACCGAGTTAGGGTTGTTTTCGGACCCCTCCTCCAAGGGGCCACGAAATTCCCCTCTGTTCCCCCATATATACAGCCCTTAGGGCATCGTTTAGACTTGGGTTTTAATTAGATTTAAGTTAGCCATAGCCGCAACTTCGAGTTCTTCGTTTGTGTCGTCCGACCAGGCCAAGACCGCATTGGAACCCCAACTTCTGTTAATCTTTCATCTTATATTCGCAATATCCAGATTGCAATTCTTAGTTCTTGCTTGTTCTTCGATTGCTTGCAGGAATTGACCTTCGTGGTCAGGTTGATCGTGCATCCGCGGGATCAATAACCTCTCGGAGTTGGTTTAGCGATTGCTAAGGCGCAACGTCTTCGCACGTTCGTAGTCGGGTCGTGAAAGTCTACTCCACCAAAATCGATCTCCACCATCTCATCGAAACATCGGGACACCTTCGCCTCTATCAAGTGGGGTACTTAGGCTAGTTATGATTTATTTCCTAAGAAAAACCATATGTGTTTTACCAATAAAATTTTGTATTACAGAAAGTGTGCCCTAAGTGTTCGTGAAAATGCCTACAAGAAATATTTATTCAAAATTTTAATATTTGCGTTCATGAGATGAATTTGGATGGGCAAGGAATCATTTTATTATGACTTTCCGATTTTAAATAATTTTAATTGACCAAGGTTTTAATTATTGGTGTCGAGCACAATGTAAGTTCTTATGGTTTTTGGGATAGTTAAAATTATTATCATTATAATTATAATACAGAAAATATATAAGGCTTGATATCATTATACACTTACCTAACAAAATAGAGAAACCGTAGAAGCAAAACAATTCACAAGCAAATATTATGAGAGGGGGCAAAAGTGCTAAATGATGTGATTATTTTAAGTGCAGTTCTTGGGGGTTGATCGAGTGGTGTCAATTCATGCTCATGCCAAGATGACCTAGTCAATTTGGTGGTGTAATGATCTACTTGCCATAACAAGCTCACACATGATCTACCACTACATGAAGAACTCACACAAAATTCAAGCATTGAATCAAACAACATAACATTTCATGCAAGGTTTTGGTTGACTCCTAATTTTTGGTTATCTACATTAACAAGAAGGCAAAAGTTGGAATGTGATAGACCTTCCCCACTTAAAAAGAATCAAGTCCCCGAGATTCACAAGCTAGTGAAGAGATGCGGAACTCGCTCTTGAGGTAGTTCTCCCGTTCCCAGGTGGCTTCCTTCTCAGTGTGGTTGGTCCACTGGACCTTGTGGAACTTGAGCGCGCGCTTTCGGGTGACTCGGGTGGTTTCTTCCAGGATACGAAGGGGTGTGTCACGGTACGTGAGATCCTGGTTGATGTCCACCGTGCGGTAATCGATGTTCTTTAAAACATCGGGCTTGTCCGGCACCTCCAGACACTTCCGGAGCTGCGATACATGGAAGACATCGTGCACATCGGATAGCTCTTCGGGCAGTGTCAACTGATAAGAAGCCTGGCCTCGCTTGGCTGTCACCTCAAATGGTCCAATGTAACGAGGTGCTAGCTTTTCCTTCACATGGAATCGCTGCATTCCCTTCAGTGGGGTGACTCAGAGATACACAAAATCTCCAACTACAAAAGTCACATGTCGACGCTTGGGGTCAGCATAGCTCTTCTAACGAGACTGGGCGGTCTTGAGACGGTCAGGAATCAACTGGACCTGCTCTTCGGCCTCCTTCAGAACATCGGGTCCGAAAATTTCCCTTCTCCGGTCTGAGACCAGCTCAGGGGCGTGCGACACTTCCTCCCATACAAAGCTTCAAATGGAGCCATCTGCAAACTCGACTGGTAGCTGTTGTGGTAGGAGAATTCTGCATTGGGCAAGCAGTCCTCCGACTTGTAACCATAGGCTAGAGCACATGCGCGGAGCATGTCCTCTAGTATCTGGTTCAATCGCTCAGTCTGGCCTCCAGTCTGCGGGTGATAGGATGTGCTGAATGTGAGCTTGGTGCCTAGTGCCTCCTGGACTTACTTCAAAAACGTGTAAAGGACCCCACATAGCTATATGCATATATTATCATCTCTACGGAGTACAAGATACAAGAGGGAGTACAAGTGTGGATCTCTCAAAAGGAATAGTAGTGTGCCCCCTTCTCTCTCTTTATTTTATTTTTCTATTCTTTTGTATTTTTTTGGTGGCCTCAATGATTCTTTCTATTTAACTCTCATTTGTCCTCTTTGGGATATTTTCCTCACTTTATGGGCAACACTCTAGTTTACAAGTATAGAAGATCGTTCACACATTACAAAAAGTACTCAGCATAAAGAAGATAAAGCTATCATGATGTATGCAAATGTATTACTATGACAGTGTAGCAGGAACATGTAACTACATGAAGATCATGTCATGAGAGGATGGATGATGCACGGCAATGTATCTCGGAAAGTCTATGGAAATGCCTTTATAGGAAGGTATGGTGGCTGTTTTGAAGAAGGATATAAGGAGGTTTATGATGACACAGCGTATCATGCCATGGGTTTGGATGCACCGGAGAGGTAGGCGCCAACTCTTGGAGTGAGAAAAGGCAATGCACGGTACCGAAGAGGCTAGAAAATATGGGAAGGTTGAAGTGTCAACTTTCGAATACTTACATTAGTCTAAAGAACTCATGCACTTATTATCGGTAACTCTCAATCTAATCAAGAGGTTCACAAAGAGACAAGTACCCCGATTAGGAGTGTATGGGGGTTTGGTTATCCTTGCACATCGTCGAATCATGGTACGTGAGTGTACTCTAATATCCAATCCCTCCAAAGATTAGTGATCCATCTATTAACTAGAGTTCTCAACTAGTTTTTTTTGTAGTTTTTGAAAATAAACACGGATTGCCCAAAATACTACATATATCACTAATATCCTAAAGCTCTGAACACCAAAATTTCAAACATTACTCAAAACAATACCTCAAAACTATTGCAAGTTAGTACTACAATTGAATAGCAACCTCAATTACCTACTTCAAGTCAAGACACACAACTCAGTGCAAATGGAAAACTCTCTTAACAAGATAAACATGAAAACTCAAGAGAGTTCCAGTAACAAACTAAACAAAAGCTCTTAAAAAGATAAGCATGAAAACTAAGAGTTAAACATGACAGCAGCTACGAAAAGATAAAGAACATACACAAAAAGAAATATAAGCATGAAAATCCTATGATGTGTTCTAGTTTAAAGTGGATCATGTTTTTCTCCCACACAAAGAAATCGGGGGGCATGAATCCACAATCATGCATAACGCTCCCTCTTGGAATTACTACCTACTACTTGCCAAAGCAATAAACATCAACGGAGAACATGAAAGAATTACTCTAGAACAAAAATATAAAGGAGAAGAACCAAATATATTACTCATCACAATCTGAACATATATAGTCTCATAATCCATCAGATCCCAGCAAACTCTACATAGCAACAATAGAAAGAATTACATATCTGCCTTGGTCATGTAGGGCAGCTCACAAGGTCTAATCCATGAAGAACAAAGAGGGGGAGAGGACATCACATAGCTACTGATCATGGACCCATGGTCCAAAGTGGACTACTCACGGCTCATCCGGGAAGCGTCCATGGTGGTAGAGAACCTCCCGGAGGTCAATCCTCCCTCTAGCAGGGTGCCGGGAAGAGGTCTTCTAGTGCTCCTGATCTTGGAAGCGTGGCGGCGGTGGAATAGAGGCGAGATCGCGAAAAAGGGTTCTTTCCTCGGGGGTTTCGGAATGAGAGAGATATATAGGCAAAGGGAGGCAGCCAGGGGGGCCTCTCTGGCCCCCCTTTGGGCATCTAGAAGCTTCCGGTACGTTTATTTTTTCTAAAAAAATTCCCAGAATTTTTCTGGCATTTTACATAATGGGAAACCTGAAATAAAAAGACGGCAGAAAACAGAAACTAGCACTTGGGTGCACTGAGTTAATAGGTAAGTTCAAATATTATCAAAAGTGTATGAAAGTGTATCAAAAGCATAGCAATATCACATAAAACATGCATGGAGCAAGCAGAAATTATAGATACGTTTGGGACGTATCAATGCTTAAAATTAGAACTTCTCCCCTTGAGGAAAGGAAAACTACACACATGAATGCTATTCAAGTGAAAATTAATGAGAACATTAGAATTCTAGCCAAATTTAAGGATAGATGGGCTAGATACAAGGAAGAGGAAGGTAGGATTAAGAGCCTTACTACACACACTACTATTGCCACTATACAAGTTGTTGAGGATCTCAAAAAATTTAGCACCCAACACATCCCTACTCCCAATGGACCTATTAATGGTGATGCTAATACCTCAACTTTAGGAAAAGAAGGTCCCATGAATATAGAGACTACCAAGAGAATGAGATTATATGACATCACCACCACTTTAATAAATGGTAGTGATCTTGATTCTGATAATTGCACTCTTCCTGAAGTTATCACTTTTTTGCAAAGAATGGCTAAAGATCCCCACACTAGTACACTTAACATTGCCTTCACTTAGCATATTGCCAATGCTCTTATCAAATCTAGGGAGGATAAACTAAAGATAGAGACTTCTATTCCTAGAAAACTAGAAGATGGTTGGGATCCTATGGTCAAAATTAAATTGAATAATTTCTCTTGCTTTGCTTAATGTGATGTTGGAGCTAGTGCCTCCGTTTTACCCAAAAGAATGTATGATATGCTTGAATTGAAACCTTTTGATCCATGTTATTTTGGTGGTCGTATTTTTTATTCTTCCGTAAAGAAACCTTTAGGGAGGATTGATGATGTACTTATTGTTTACAATGATAATAAAGTTCCGGTTGATTTTCTTGTCATGGACATTGAGTGTGATCCCTCATGTCCAATTATTTTGGTACGTCCTTTTCTCCGCACCGTTGGTTCTATCATTGATATGAAAGAAGGGACCATTAGATTACAGTTCCCCCTAAAAAATGGAATGGAACACTTCCGTCAAAAGAAGATTAAGTTTCCTTATGAGTCCGTTACACGGGCAAGTTATTCTTTGGGAGTTGATAAAACTGGATCTTTTTGCATCATTCCTAGCTAAAAGGCATAAAAGAAAGCGTTTATTGGGAGGCAACCCAAAATGTTTTTACTTACAGTTTTAGTGGTCTTGATGCTTGTTACTAATGTATCAACATCATTGTATCTTTATTTTAAAGCTTTGTGCCAAGTTTTAGCCTCCAATTGCAAGAAAGTTCAAAAGTTGTTACATGTTGTCCAGAAAAAGATTTTTTTTGCTTGACGGAAAAATTCATGATAAATCACCAGATCAACTTTTTGATCTTACTTTTTTGAAAGTATGCTCTATACAATCAGCCTCCTAGCGTCTGTTTTCAGTTTTTTGATTAGAGTTGCAGAAGTACCCCGAAAAAATTATTTACTACTTTTTGGTCTGTTTTTCACAGATTATGGCACGTTTTGCGTTTTCATCATGTTGCAAATCTTAAGCTTTCTTTTTATTTGCAATTTTTTTTTGGAAATCTTTAGAAACAGTAGCTCCTCATGAAAATCTTTATTTGTAGTAGAATCTTATTTATTTATTTAGGGGTACTAACCACTCTAATCAGCTTATGATGAGTTTCGTATGAAGGGAGTTTTCAAGTATGCGATGGAAGATGATGAAAGAAGGTCCGAGAGTGTAAAAAGCTGAAGCTTGGGGATGCCCCCATGCACCCCCAAGAAATATCCAAGGAGAATCAAGCGTCTAAGCTTGGGGATGCCGCCGTGCATCCCGTTGTCCATCAACAATCATCAGTTCGTCCTTCTCCATAGTATATTTTTATCTCTTCATGTTTTATGTGCTATGCTTGGAGCATATCGCTCTTTACTTTCTAGTTTGTTTTAGTTTTTCTTGCTATTAATAAAAAGTTGGACCCTAGCCTTCATTGTTTGGGAGAGAACACGCTCCACTCCACCCTAGAACACAACATAGGTTTGCATGCTTATCTTTTTGTGCGCTCTTTATCTTTTCGTAGCTGATGTAATGCTTAGCTCTTAGTTTTCATGCTTTGTATTTTTAAGAGCTTTTCTTTAGGTTGCTTTTGGAACTCTCTTGAGTTATCATGCTTATCTTTCTTACAGAGTTGGCTTGTTGCACTAAGTTGTGTGTCTTGCATGAGTAGGTAATTAAGGTTGCTATTATAAGTGTAGTAGTAACTTGCAATAGTTCTGAGGTATTTATTTGAGTAATGTTTGTACTTTTGGTGCCAAGAGCTTGAGCCTATTAGTGATTGTCAGAACCATAACTTAGGTTTGTCTTTAACCTAGCTTGCATTTTTGCACCATGAAATTTTTTGCAAAAGAAAAATAATTGGGGAAGCAAAAAGCCCCAAAATATTTTTTAATAAAAGGCCAAACAAAATTGTTTTTCCAAAAATGCTTTGACCTTTTTGAAAAATCTCATAAATGGGCATGATCACATGTCAAGTGAAGTGGGTCCCACTCCATGCTCATGGAATTTTCAAAAAGTACAAAAGGGTCTTGGAAATTAGATCAAACCCCTATTCGAATTTTAATGCAAATAATTTTAATTTCAGAAAGTTCCAAATAGTGGGGGTGACTTGGTACATGTCACCGAAGACCACATAAAAGTTTTTGGAATTTTATAAAATGATTTGGTTTTAAAATCAAATCAAAACAAAATAACATAAAAACAAGTAAAATAAAGAACAGAGAGAGGCTTACCTTCTGGCCCAACTCGCCGAAGCCAGCCGAGGCCTAGCCCCCACTTCCTTGTCTTCTACCTCGCTGGCAAGCACAGAGCTGCGTGGCGGCCATGCCACGGCAGCCTGGCCACCTCCTGCTTCCCCCTCGTCGTTCTCTGTCGTCGTGGAAGCCTAGAGAATACCCCCAATCCATTTGCGCCCTCTCTCTGGCCCTCCCTCTCTCTTCCCCGACGAGATCCCGCGGCAACCCGAGACCCGCAGAGCACGCCGCCGTGGGACGCATGGCCACCGTGCTCCTCAAGTCGCGCCACATTGTTCAGTGGCACCGCAGTTGACGACTTCATCGAGATGAGCCATGAATTCGGGCCAAGGCACACCAGAGACGACGACCACTCTATCGCATCACCGCCGGCCGCAGTAGATTCCGGCGAGCAATTACTCACCACCGAGCCCCCTCCGACCTCGCCGTCGATGCCATCGAATTCCGGTGATCTTCACACTTTGTTTGCCCCCACCCCAAAGTTCTTCCCCATGCCGTGCTTTGCCATGTTCATCAAGGTCCGAGGCCGGCCGCCGCGCGAGTCGTCGTCGGCGTGGCCCGAGGTCTCCTCGAGGTCCCCCGCGTGCTCCACACGATGGCGCGAGCACGGGGCAGGCGCTGGTGCCCTTCGTGGCCCTTCCCGTGGCCTGCAGCGGGATTCTGGCGACGCGCCTCTGTGCCCGTTCCACCGGAAGCAAGCTGCCGACCGAGTTAGGCTTAACCCCCTCCCTAATCACCCCCCTGGGCCACTGACCAGTGGGCCCAGGCCACTAATTAAACAGGTTTAATTTTAAACCGAGACAGATTAACCCCCAGCCACTGACAGTCGGGCCCCACCGGCCAGTTGGACCGGTCAACACAGATGACGTCAGCATGACATGTTTCTTGCGCAATAATTCCTTTTTCCAAATTAAAAACAATTCCAGAAAATAAGCAAAACTTTGAATTTAAATAACTGTTAAACCATAAATCAGAATGAAATGATTTTTATATGAAAAATGATCAGAAGAAAATTATCTATCCAAATATCAAACTTTCATCCATGATTGAAATTTTTACAATGAGGGATCAGTGTCATTTTGCTATTTGGCTCTTTTGTATTAAATCAAAGAAATTACTATGATCATTCTAACTTGAACCAATGCAATGCAATACACTTCACATGGACATAAGAAGCACAACACACCCATGTTCATCATCTTATCATGAGATATTGCTTGTGCACTTTAATTTATTGAATGTGCATTACTTTTAGTGCTTCGGTGATCTCGGAGATGACTTCAACCTCATGTCAGAAGAGTGTTACATCGTCATCGTCAGCAAGGCAAGCACCCCTTCTTTGATCATGTCGATAAAATCCTAGTTCCCTCTCATTCTCGCTTAAGCATGTTTAGGATGTCACCATGATATGTTATACGACTAGTTCAACCTATTCCTTTGCATGACCTATCATTTTGTCACAGTAGTATGCAAACCACAATCCTAGCAGATCTAGGAATTGTTTGATATCATGTGGCCCCTGCAACTGTTACAGCTTATTGCATGCTTACAGTTTACAATGAGGTTACTATGATGTGAGTCGGAATGGTAGTGATCATGTGAACGATGGTGGTAACGTGTTGGTGAATTTGACCTAAACAAGGTGAACGATGAGAGGCTGTGTAGGAGTACACAGTGGGTTGTTTCGTTGAACACCGCCTTAAGCCCGAGTTCTTGTGTTGTTATCCAAGACTAAGAGTACGACCACACATTGGGCTCACTGACCCCTCTCGGCCTAGTACCTCACCACAGACCAAGTCCAGGATTAGCAAGTAGTTCGCACTTTAAACGATCTCAAGCAGGTACGCCAAGGTAAAAGGTGGACGTAGGTTGTGGGCACGTCGAATCAAGTGATCATGATCGAGTTGAGCTTGATGGCGGTCACACAACGTTTGAGTCCACATCAGAAAAATCGGCCGGATTCTGATTGTTGTCCCAACTCAAATAGGCGACTCCATAGGACTAGAGATGCTGCTGTGAGTGAAGTGTCTTGGCAACATCCTCACCGGTAGTCGCTTGAAGGGTCCACTCCCAGGCGGTAACTGATGCGTGCGTGTGTGTAGAATTACACCCCTGCAGGGTTAATGAACTATTCGAATAGCCGCCTCCGCGGTTATGGACTACTTGGATACCATTACTTGATCATAGACAACTTCAATGGTTACACTAAAATTGCCAAGATAATAGTGAGTGCTATGGTTTTCTTTCTCGTGGGAAGTCAAGGAAGGATCCATAGTGGTGTATTGGTTGGAGACTTGATACTTGGACTCGTGTACGCTCCTTACCTCATCCTGGTATTCGTAGTACATGAGTAGCCAAGTCAAAGCTGGCACTTCTGCATTGAAACCCCACCCCCCTTTGCCTTGATACATGAGCATGAGTAGTATAGTTCCTATGTAAGTCTTGCTGGGTACGTCTTTGTACTCACGTTTTCTTATTTTATGTTTTAGAGATGAGACATTTGACCCTGATGGTGGCCTCTACCTCGAGCTCGACGTGGACTAAGCCGTATGGTTATAGACAGCAGACTGTGCCCTCTGGTGGGTTGTTGTATTTTCTTTCAGGCTTCTTAAGCCATTTGTTAAACTTGTCTTTACTAAGACATAATTTGCTTCCATTGATGTTTGATGTAATGTTGGATCACAGTCATGTGATCTCTGCTTGTAATACAACTACTATGTCTGCTCTGTTTAGCAGAAGTTATAAAGACTATGAGTTTGTAGACTTCATGTTGTGATTACCTGCTATTTACACAGGACATGTATGCTGCGTGTATGATTATAACGTGCATGTCTTAGTGTGGGGTTCGATAGCTTAGTTGAGTTCTTGCCGGTGGTCTTTTTTACACCAAGTGGCCCTTAGATGTGCGTAGCTTGGGGCATCGCGATGCGATTTCTTGTGACTCTGTCACGTGGCACACTTTGTTGTATGATTGAGCCCGCCCGAGATCCCGACTAGGTGATCGGGCTGGAGTCGGTTTATGTAAGTGTTATAATTCAATCTATAATATGGTTGAGGCGACTTGTCTATGAGTATGGGATTTCACCACCCATAATCATTTAGACTTGTGAGCGGACGATGAGGACCCATCTCAGTTGATCATCCGGCCTGGATGGGATGCCCCTCACGTTTGATGCTTTCCGAGAGTGTTCTATGCTTGGAATTGTCTGCTTAGACAAGTGAGTACGTCTCTCGGCTCTTCATATGATTGAGTTGTAGAAGGAATTACATACGCAAACCCCGGGTCCCGATAGTGATAGGTGTCTTATTCTAGGCAATCCGTGTTTATTTTCAAAAAATACAAAAAATTAGTTGAGAACTTTAGCTACTAGATGGATCGCTAACCTCTGGAGGGGTTGGAATATATAGAGTACCCTCACGTACCATGGGTCGAGGATGCGTAAAGATAACCAAACACCCATACGCTCCTCCTTGGGTTACTTGTCTCTTTGTGAACCTCATGATTAGATAGAGAGTTACCGATAATAAGTGCATGAGTTCTTCGGACTAATACGGGAATTCGATTGTTGGCACTTCCACCTTCCATATTTTTCTAGCCTCCTCGGTACTGTGCATTTCCCTTTCTCATCTTGAGAGTTGGTGCATACTTCGCCAGTGCATCCAAACCCTTGGCTTGATGCGTTCTGTCATCATAAACATCCTTATATCTTCCTCAAAACAGCCACCATATCCACCTATCAAGGCATTTCCATAGCCTTTCCGAGATACATTGCCATGCAACATCCATCATCTCATGACTTGATCTTCATGTCATACATGCTTTTGCTTGATCGAGGAGCCGTATGGTAGTTGGGATTTTCCATTATCACACTAGTGCACACGATAGCTATCCAAACGGTTTTTGACCCCTATCGCCTACGGGAATCAGAACCGTCGCCTTGCCTTCGGTGCGATAGGGGGGTCTATTCCACACGATAGCCAGAAACCGTGGCCTATGTACTAGTCTGCAAAGACACATATGATAAATCGAACGTTTCTGTTGACCTGTTCATAAAAAACACTTATCCACGAATTTACGTCTGAGATTATGAACCTAGAGCATACGTTTAATCCATAAACTACATTTGTGTTCTTCAGATAAAAAAATAGTTGTGCACAAATGCTCGTGTGGCTTGATAATTGAATCCCAAATTCCTCTTCCCGATCAAATTGTGTGCTCTTCGTTGCACATTACAAATGGTTGTGAATAAAATATGGTGTGGAACTAAAATTAATTGCCAAACGCTCATTATGCTCGAACTGTGTGAGTTGTACACAGTCACCAATGACGAATTTATATGAAAAAACGTGTGTAATAATATAAATAATAACTAAACATCTTAATTATGCAACCGTTTGGAATGTAATACGAAATAAAAAAAATAAGAATATTATGCAATAATCAGATCATTTAACGAATGTAATGAAAGCATGTTCATATCAACTATAACACACAATATATTTCAAAGCCATCGCAATATTTCAGAACTTGCACCGAAGTACACATCAAGATTTTACAATTGACATTATAGTACATAATTGAGCAGTAAATTTGACATCCAACGTCTAAAACCTTTCAAAACAAACATAACAGATGAACCTCATCTACAAATATGTTGAAGTGGAAGGAGAATATTGATGGCGTCATTGACGGGATCAGCAATGACATGTGGCGTCACAACCCTGTAAAACACAAGAAAAATTACTACCTCTTTTTCCAAGGTTGTGTTCATAGCGCTAAGATAAGTAGAATAAACTTGCAGCTATTATTTTTTTGCAGAATGTCACATGTGTGGGAGTACTTTATCTTAAAGTGACAGTGAATTGATCTACAGTATCAATCTTCACACATATCATCCGGCACTTTGTTCAGCTCAACTATCAAATTTGGTCCCGCTACCTCTCTGGCATAATGGAATTATCGGAAAGATCACCATATTACACCAATTTTCAGACATGACACCACCCTACAACCTGCAGCCGAGGCGGAGATATGAGCCAGAGGATGCAAATAATTAACCACGGGGGGTGAGGAAGGAGGCATCATATCACCTGAGTGATATTAGAGAACGCAAATTTCTTCATCCTGGTGGCTTAAACTTAATGGGCTGCTGGAAGCATGAAGTGCTTTACCTTCAGCAAAATTGCCTTCTATATGGTTGATATCATTGTGCCAGAATTCTGGCTACCTGTGATCCCCTCTCGGTGTGTTCCTTGCAAAATAAGGAAAAAATCATAAGTGACAAAACAGAACATATGTAGAAGCTGCATTATAAGAACATCATATTTTGGTTTTGAAGAAATAAGTAATCGAAATGAGTAAGTAAACAAACTCGGGTGGATGACGAATGAAGTAGCAGATCAGCTGAGGGACTTTAAAGAACGAAAATTTCTTCATCAAACTGGCTTAAGATCCATCGACAGTTGTAGCATAAAGTGATTTACCATCAGCAAAATTAGCATCATCTGCGGGCATCGTTAGTCACGTATGACTCATTCACATAAGTATAAGGACTAGGTATAGTGGAGCTGTAAATACAAGATTTTTCCACCCATTAAATCCAAAGTTCTGTTCATAAATATAGTTAATCTATTTTGTTGTAACAAATTTGGAAGACGTAAACAACATAGTAAATTCCCAACATTGGGCAATACTACTCTCGTCCTGGGTACTTTGAGAAGTTATATGATCGCAAAAACATATAATAAATGCTATATATATATATATCTCTTATAAAGAAAAATCCCACTAAGATGCATTTATAGTGTCTATCTCAACATGCAAGCTATCTACCTCACCAACTATTATAGCCAATCATTTGTACATGTCATCCACTAACAAAACTTCACTAGGATAAATTTGTGCGTAATATTTTAGCCAACCATTTTTCCATGTCATTGAGTTTATTTACATGCATTTTATATCCTTTCAATTTACCTTATAGACTTCTAATAGAAATTTCCGCTGAAGCACGCGGGATGTTCTTCTAGTTCAATATATGATGTGATCGTCGATATCATAGCTGCTCAAACTACCCTGGGACAAGAGTAATATTGATGACTGATTGTCAGGTATAATGAAGTTTAGTTCTTAAATTTTGTGTTTCAATCTACAATCCTACGATCCTTCCACTGTTAGGACTTTTAAATTTCCCCGGGACAAAATTAATATTGTTGACTTCTCAAATTCATATCTACATTTTAGGACATTGAAATCAATGACGAAAGGATAAAGCTTTCTTGCACCTACAATCCTACAATATACATCCTTCCAAATGTAAGAATAAGTCTAACTTGAGTCGTGATGCAGATCTAAGCACACCAACATAGAGATAGGAGGGCTAAACCGAAGCCTGTATGCCAAACCTGAGATAGCCACAAACGTCCGGGAATAAGTAAACATATAGGTGTATCATGGCAGTGGAGTAGTCAGTTTTCTTACTAGATCTCCAGATTCCTCTGTTTCTCCCTCCTCTGCAGGAAGCCCATTTTTTATAATCCTCCCTGGCCTCTTCCATTCCTGCGATCAGATCAAAAACCAGAGAATAGTTAATCACAATAGATTTCTCAGACCCCTTTTATTCTTGAAGAATTGCACGAAATAAAGAGTGAAATTTACCACCATGTTACAGCTCTAACATGACATCACATTGCTAATGTAAGTTTTATTGAAGAGCTTATTACATAATGGAATTACAATGGAAAGGGAAAGAGAAGATAATGAACTAAGCATAAGGTGCTAGTTGAACACATGCATTAGGAAAGCTAAAACGATATACTGCCCATCGTCATCAGAGATGATGATGTTCTCTTTCCCCTGGGAAGAGGGCTAGATCTGCACGTCGTGGGTGCCCTACTCGTGGTCGGTGTGGTTCACCAACCTGCTAGATCTAGAGCTCATGTAAGCACGAGCACACTGAGAAAACACAACGTAGGGTTCGTCGTCGGCACCAACGGTGCCGTCGAAAAAACACCAAGAGCTGCTACGCAAAGAAGACAATCATGAGGCAAAGTCGTTGAGCGACGCGTTCAAGGTGGCCTCGACGGCCATGGGATCCTCGAGGATCTTATGGTTCGCCCGCATTGAAGACACCACTACCTCGTCATCGACTGCGGCCGCGATTTGCCTCTCTGCGACCAAGTGCTCCTTGAGCGCCAGGCCATGCCGCCTGGACCATAGCGAACGGCCGGACCTGGGGTTTGTGGGAAGTGGTGGTGGTGATTTGGATGGGATGTGTCGGGCCGGCGGTCATGGCATGGGTTTGGACGAACAGGGTTGAGTTGCATCTTAATTGACTAGGTCTATGGGGTGAGAACAGGGTAGGGGCGTCTTCGGCAAGGAGGACGACGAAGAAGGTTTGGGCTTAGAAAGGGGGGAAATGTGCAAGGGAGGTTGGGGGTTTAAACAAGAAAGGGGGAATGTGTGTTAAAAAGAAAAAAGAAAGGGCATGGCTCTATATTTGCGCGGCTGGCGAAAATTTTCGCTATATGCGCGGGTAAAGTGACGCCAAAATAACTCATCGTAAACGCTTCTATCTTAATAATTGATTGTGCTCATGGTATATCCCAAAGTTACTTTCTTAATTAGTCGTTTTGTACGATTTAGAACATATGAAATTAGCTCAAATTGTCCCAGTTCCAGGTCGAACATACAGTGCATTTCATAAGAATAGCAGTAGCTGCTAAGTTAAGGAAACTAATGAGGCAACACCCATGCTTCCTATAACTAAATGGAGAAGGTAAAGTACTTAAAATGAGCTAGCATTAACATTAACAATAGACAAGGGCTTAACTACCATCAGTGATTAAACGGAGACCACGACCGACGACCCAGGGATTCGGCGGACCTATGCATTGCCGTCGGAGGAGACATTGACGACTAGTGAGGACGAAATCTTTGTGTCGTCGTTGTCGGTGTCGGCATTGGCATCGGCAACGCCCTCGGACACTGATGATCCAATGCTGAGGTCGATGTTTCCATCATGGTCGAACAGTTCGTCGTAATGCTCGCAGTAATGCTCGCAGTAGTGGCGATGCCAAAGATCCTTTTGGTACACCGCTTCCGATTCTTCCATGACCCATAGGAGGTCTTCCTCCTTCTCCAGCTCACGCTCGTACTCGCGCTCATCGAGTTCGTCTGGAAGGGGAACCATAGCGTCCGTAGCCGCGTCGTCGGAGAGCATCTCGGCCGTTGCGTCGGCCAACTCTTTGGACGTGGGGTGCGGACTGGAGTCCGTGGAAACCGTCCCGATCTGTACGCCAACGGCGTCGTTCTAGGCAAGGGAGGCCTCCGCGGCGTCGGCGGTTGCTCTACCAGTTACGCTGATTAGGACATCACTACTGATAGTACATCACCAACTCTTCATGATGAACAAGCCAATGAAATTAGACTTTGACCTATTACAAGAGCTCATGCAAACCTAATTGAACAATAGGTGAACTTGCTCTTAATAGAATCTGATGTTGTGCTTAATGAGAATTATATAATGCCTAAGTCTTTGTATGTATGTATGATTAGGTACCATGGAGAAGACGAGAAGAAGAAATGAGAAGATGAGGTTCGGGAACGAGAATATGATCGAGGAACCGGGCGTCCGATTCCAATCGGACGTCCGACGCTGTTGACCTAGACACGAGAAGCCTCGCCATCAATCATGTAGAATCTCCAGGGAATGGATGTCTGATGCCTACCGGACGTCCGACACCGGACGTCCGACCTGTACCGGAAATAGGGTACCTCGAGAGAGAAGCTTTAGGCGTCAAAACATCGCAAATCCAACATCTGACAGAAATAGGGTGCGCCTAGTACAGAAGGCTTTGGCTTCATAATTACCAGAAATTCGACGTCCACCGGACGTCCAATACCCACCGGACGTCTGACACTGCCTGCGCGCAGATTTCAGGGTTGCGGCCCTTTTATCCAACGTTAGACCCCCTAGCTTATAAATACCTAGCCCCCAGCGCGTTTTCGGGTTAGACCATGTTTTAGATAAACTCTAGTTCGGAGAATTTCTCCAACAATTCATCTTGAATCATATACTTCAATACGCATCGATCTGAAGTGTTGCTACTGCGAGTTTTGTGTGATCTGTTGTTCCACTGGGAATTAGTAGATTGCAAATCACCGTCTCGTAATCGACAGCTATGTTGCACAAGTGTGTGAAGATGTGAATATCCAAAGGGTATAGAGTTGTCGCATTGGTAACAGGGATCTAGCGAGGAGAGTTCATCGGCTACATACAAGTTATCTATCATCGCCCTCATATTCACTAGAAAATCACATGCATACGCCGTCTCGGATGCTGCCGTGGTGGTCTGTAATGCTGTCGCCTCCCTCTTCTCAGCCGCTGCCGCCCGTGCGACAGCCACCGACGCACTCTCGGCGGCAGCGGCTGCTCGAGAAGGAGTGGCACCTACAACTAGTGTCTCAGCTTCTGCTGTGGCGGTCTGTAAAGTTGCCTCCGCCCCGTGGTCCGACGCAGGGCCCTCTCAGCGTATGCGACCGCGCTCTCACTATGCCGGGGATTTTTTATGAAGCACATGCCAATGCGAAAATGCTTCATTAGATCTCTCCCCCACGCCATCCTCTCACCTCGCGCACACGATCCAACCTACCAGAATGGCACCGCCGGTCAGCCCACATTCAGTCGTTCCTCCCGTCACCACACCCCAACGATTGACACCTCCAAGAGATGCTGCCGCCGGAGGTAAAAGAGAAGCAACTGGCTGAAAAGGAGGAGGCAGAGGCGAAGGAAGCCATAGTTGATAGAGGCGAAGGTGTCCCGATGTTTCGATGAGATGGTGGAGATCGATTTTGGTGGAGTAGACTTTCACGACCCGACTACGAACGTGCGAAGACGTTGCGCCTTAGCAATCGCTAAACCAACTCCGAGAGGTTATTGATCCCGCGGATGCACGATCAACCTGACCACGAAGGTCAATTCCTGCAAGCAATCGAAGAACAAGCAAGAACTAAGAATTGCAATCTGGATATTGCGAATATAAGATGAAAGATTAACAGAAGTTGGGGTTCCAATGCGGTCTTGGCCTGGTCGGACGACACAAACGAAGAACTCGAAGTTGCGGCTATGGCTAACTTAAATCTAATTAAAACCCAAGTATAAACGACGCCCTAAGGGCTGTATATATGGGGGAACAGAGGGGATTTTCGTGACCCCTTGGAGGTGGGGTCCGAAAACAACCCTAACTCGGTTTCCCCACACATACGGACTCTAAAAACAGCCTATAATGTGGTATTTCGAAATTACATGGGCCCAGCCCAATATTAAGGTGACGCAGCACCTATAATTGCTCTTAGACGAAAATAATGAAGTGGCATCTCGTGTATTCCGTCCAAGCCTTCATGCATGCCTTATGGTGGCTTCAACGTGCGAAAATCCCCACTGTACTTTCCCCCGCGCGCACCTTCTTCTCCATTCTTGATCCCGCTCCAATGACCATCCTTCGTGTCGATGCTAGGTCCTTCATTCATAAATAAAACAAAAGTATCTAATTTAGGCAGCATCATATGTTCATGAACAATAGAAGGATTCGCAAGAAACGAAAGTACCTGATAATTTAGTTGACGTGCACGTGCTCTAGTAACTGGTCCAGTATGTGTAGTTGGTGAGGGTATGGGTGTAACATTAGTAGGGATGTCCTCATCATCCTCCCCTTCTTGAATTGAAGTCGTCCTCGACGGAAGCTCATCATCTTCTCCCAAATATGGTTTCAAATCTGCAATGTTAAATGTGGGACTAACCCCAAAATCTGCAGGTAGCTCAAGGTTATATGCATTATCATTAATTTTCTGTAAAACCTTAAAGGGACCATCAGCTCGTGGCATTAACTTAGACTTGCGCAAATCAGGAAACCTATCTTTACGTAGATGTAACCAAACAAGATCTCCTGGTTCAAACACAACATGCTTTCGACCCCTATCACCAGCAAGCTTGTATCTAGCATTCATGCGCTCAATGTTTTCTTTAGTTAACTCATGCATTTTTAATATCAATTCAGCACGTTGCTTAGCATCAAAATTAACCTTCTCCGAAGATGGAAGAGGCAGCAAATCAATAGGTGCACGAGGTAGAAAACCATAAACAATCTCAAAAGGGCACATTTTAGTGGTAGAATGCACTGAGCGATTATAAGCAAATTCTATATGAGGTAAACATTCTTCCCACAGTTTCAAGTTACTTTTTAAAACAGCCCTAAGCATAGTAGACAATGTCCTATTGACCACTTCAGTTTGTCCATCAGTTTGGGGATGACATGTAGTACTAAAAAGTAGTTTAGTCCCCAACTTAGCCCATAAGCATCTCCAAAAATGGCTAAGAAACTTAGTATCACGATCCGAGACAATAGTATTGGGCACACCATGTAAACGAATAATCTCTCCAAAGAATAAATCAGCAACATTAGCAGCATCATCGCTTTTATGACATGGTATAAAATGTGCCATCTTAGAAAATCTATCCACGACAACAAATATGCTATCCCTCCCCTTCTTTGTTCGAGGCAAGCCTAAAACAAAGTCCATGGATATGTCCTCCCACGGAACACTAGGTACAGGTAAAGGCATGTATAAACCATGAGGATTGAGTCGTGACTTAGCTTTTTGACATGTAGTGCAGCGAGCAACAAAACGCTCAACATCCCGTCTCATCTTTGGCCAAAAGAAATGTGTAGCAAGTACGTCCTCCGTCTTCTTCACGCCAAAATGTCCCATTAATCCTCCTCCATGCGCCTCCTGCAACAACAAAAGACGAATAGAGCTAGCTGGAATGCATAGCTTGTTAGAACGGAACACAAACCCATCATTAAGCACAAACTTGTTCCCTGTTCTACCCTCTCTACAATTCTGCAAAACATCTTTAAATTCCGCATCATGTACATATTGATCTTTGATTGTCTCTAAACCGAATATCTTGAAGTCAAGTTGTGAAAGCATAGTATAACGACGAGACAAAGCATCAGCAATAATATTATCTTTCCCCTTCTTGTGTTTAATGACATAAGGGAAAGTCTCAATAAATTCAACCCACTTAGCATGTCTACGATTAAGTTTTGCTTGACTTCTTATGTGTTTCAAAGATTCATGATCAGAATGTATAACAAATTCTTTGGGCCATAAATAATGTTGCCAAGTTTCTAATGTCCGAACAAGAGCATATAATTCCTTATCATAAGTAGAATAGTTCAGACTAGGCCCACTCAATTTTTCAGAAAAGTATGCAACAGGTTTAGCATCTTGTAATAACACACCTCCCAAACCAATCCCACTAGCATCGCATTCAAGCTCAAAAGTTTTATTAAAATCAGGAAGTTGGAGCAAAGGAGCATGTGTTAACTTATCTTTCAATACCGTGAAGGCTTCTTCCTGTGCGGTACCCCAAGTAAAAGGCACATCCTTGCGTGTAAGCTCATTGAGAGGTGCAGCAATGGTGCTGAAATCTCTCACAAAACGCCTATAGAATCCAGCGAGTCCAAGAAAACTCCTCACTTGTGTGACCATTTTGGGCTGCGGCCAACTCTCAATCGCCTCGATCTTGGCTTTATCAACTTCAATTCCCTGCGGAGTAACAACATAGCCAAGAAACGATACTCGGTCGGTGCAAAAGGTGCACTTCCCAAGGTTACCAAACAAACGTGCATTACGTAGAGCAATAAAAACAGCACGTAAATGATCCAAATGTTCCTCCAAAGATTTGCTATAAATCAGTATATCATCAAAATAGACTACCACAAATCGTCCAATGAAAGCACGTAAAACCTCGTTCATTAATCTCATGAAAGTGCTAGGTGCATTAGTTAACCCAAAAGGCATGACTAACCACTCATATAATCCAAACTTAGTTTTAAAAGCCGTTTTCCATTCATCTCCTAATTTCATGCGAATTTGATGGTATCCACTACGCAAATCAACTTTGGAAAACATGGTAGAGCCACTTAATTCATCAAGCATATCATCTAACCTAGGAATAGGATGACGATAACGAATAGTAATATTATTAATGGCTCGACAATCAACACACATACGCCATGTTCCATCCTTTTTAGGCACTAATATAACAGGAACAGCACAAGGACTAAGGGACTCACGTATGTAACCTTTGTCGAGTAGCTCTTGTACTTGACGCTGAATCTCCTTCGTCTCCTCCGGATTGGTACGGTATGGCGCACGGTTGGGCAACGAAGCACCGGGAATTAAGTCAATCTGATGCTCAATCCCTCGAATAGGTGGTAATCCCGGTGGGACGTCTTGTGGAAAGACGTCAATAAACTCCTGCAAAAGGTCAGTGACAACAGGAGGCAAAGAAGGAGGCAATTCCTCAAATGAAAACAAAGCTTCTTTGCACACAAAAGCATAGCACACATATTGACTAACATCCAAATCTGAAATATCAACCTTAGTAGCAAGCAAAGTTGGACTAGTCAATTTAATTTCATTAGAAACAGCAGAAGAAGATTTGCTATTAGTCTTATGTTGTTGCTCAAATTCTTTGGCTGCTATCTCATTCTCACTCTTATTTTTCTCCTGTTTTGCTTTACTAGCTCTAGCAAGATCATCTTTCACAATTTGTTCAGGAGACATAGGAAGTAAAGCAATATTTTTATCCTGATGAACTAGAGTAAACTGATTTGTCCTACCATGGTGTACAACATTCCTATCAAATTGCCATGGTCTACCAAGTAAAAGAGAGCATGCTTGCATGGGTACCACATCACAATCAACATAATCAGCATATGCAGCAATGCTAAAGTGCACACGAACAGAACGCGTTACCTTAATCTTACCACTATTGTTAAACCACTGAATATAGTACGGATGGGGGTGTGGTCTTGTGGTGAGAGATAGCTTCTCCACCAACTCCATGCTAGCCAAGTTGTTGCAACTCCCTCCGTCAATGATGATGCGAACCGAACGTTCTTTCACCACTCCCTTTGTGTGGAACAAATTATGCCTCTGGTTTTGCTCGGCCTTCGTTACCTGCACACTTAATACACGTTGAGCAACCAAACTAGCATATTTATCTGCATCATCAGGAGTCATATACTCTATATCATGAGCATCATCATGGACACCCTGTTCCTCATGAGCAATGAGAACTAGAGTCTCCTCATCATAGTCACTCGCTGACTCATACCCATCATCCGCCGTAATAGTCATCACACGCTTGGAGGGACAGTCTTTTGCGAAGTGACCTCCACCTTGGCACCTGCGACATTTAATATCACGATCTCGTGCTTGCCCTGTGGACGCCATGGAGGAAGAAGAACTCGCCGCTGGACCACTCTGTGCACCCTTGAATGGTGGCGCTGGCTGTTTTGGTGGCTCCCTGTAAGAATGAGCGGCTGAAGTAGATGGTGGCGCAGCAGGACGTGTGGATGTAGAAGCTCCACGCGATGTCCATGATGTATTTCGTCCTGCAGAAAAGTTAGGTCTCGTAGCGGCCTGTCGATCCTGCACTTCACGTTCAGCTTTACAAGCAAGATGAAACAAACGAGTGATAGTAGCAAAGTCCTTGTATTCTAGAATAGTTTGTATCTCCCTGTTTAAGCCACCCATAAAACGTGCAAGCATAGCTTCATTATCCTCTACTAGGCCACATCTAATCAATCCAGTTTGTAATTCTTGATAATATTCCTCTACAGAATTTTTTCCTTGTCTCAAACGCTGTAATTTTTGTAACAATTCACGTTGATAATAAGGAGGAACCCAGCGAGTACGCATAGCATCTTTTAAAGCAGCCCAAGTAGTTGGAATATTATTAGCATGCAATCTACAATGTTCAGACCACCAAATAGATGCAAAGCCCGTGAATTCACAAACAGCAGCAGTAACACGTCTATTCTCAGGATATTGTAAACATGTAAAACGTTGTTCAGTTTCTAACTCCCAAGTAAGATAAGCATCAGGAATATATCTACCCTCAAACGGCTTAAGATTCAATTTAAGTTTAGGCACATGTTCATCATCGCGTACCTGAGGGGGTGGTTGGTGTCGACCGTGGCGAATGTTGGGACGTGGACGTCCAGCTGGCTGCTCATAGGCCGCTTCCTGTTCCACCTCCTCCTCGTAATCACCCTCGTAGTTGTCGTCCTGGGCGACGTCAGAAGCAGCAGCAGCAGTAGCAGCAACTGCAGCAGTAGGAGGAGCACCAATACCAGCAGCTTGTCCTCGCGGAAACAGAATACGTCGTGCACGTGGTAGTGGCGGTGGCTGTGGCTGTGCTGAAGGTAGGCGTGCGATCAACTCAGTAAACTTGGCGTCGAGCTTGGTGTCGATCATTTTCTCCACGCCATCAATCGCCTCTGTAAATCTGGTCTCGATGTCCTGCACCTGTTGAGACATCATACGTGCAAATTTATCATGTAACTCCTTGTTTGTCATGTTCTCCCAATCGGGTGCATCCCGCGCCACTTCATCATGTGATCCTGGCATGGTTAGCAGAAATAGAAAACACACAGGAATATGATCCTACTTCTACTAATGGGATGGATGTGGGGTGGTGGAAAGCACAAATCCGTCAAGCTTTTCTTACGTTCTTACCGATTCTTACCTAGCAGCAGGTGGTGATGTACAACCAACGGGTCAAAACTCTCAGAGATATGGTAGAGCGATGGCCAGGAGGTGTCAAAACGCACGATGTAGAATATATGTGGAGCTGTAGGAAGGCTGACAAGTATGGTAGGAAAAACTCAACAGTAATCAAAACAGAGATGCAAAGCTGAATAAACACTCAACGTCGGTACTGTGCTGATCCTAGGCTAGACCGTACTAGAGACGCGAGCCTAAAACACCAACGAAAGCACGGCGCGGCACGTAACAACTGTGAAGCACACTGAAATTTTTTTTTTCTCTCTTTTTTTTTTTTTTTTTGGAAATCACCCTCTTCTACGTACGACAAAAGATTGGTGAAATCCGACTCTAATCAACTCAAACTAATCTGGCTACGGAGAGATCACAAACCGAACGGGTGATGGAACTCAACTCGGATCGGTAGGTTGTGGTGGTGTGTATGGACTCTGCTTGGCGGAACTTGGTGGTGTATCTGGACTCGGATTGGCGGAACGTGGTGGTGTACTACTGTGCGGCGGCGACGTGACAAACTGTGATCAGAACTCGAAACTCTAAGGTAACTAGACGCTAGGATCAGCAACTCGACACAACGATGCAACCGCAAATTCAACAATGCAAACTACTGTAAAGAAAACTGGACAAAGGCTCGGACTGTTTTGGGACGTGATGATCTAACCCTAATTTTTTTTTGTTGGCTTTTTCGTGGACTGTAGGTATGAAGAACAGACCCAATCTAGACTACGAAAACTGGGAAATCTCACCGAGCAACCTGGAAATCTGATACCACTTGATAGAGGCGAAGGTGTCCCGATGTTTCGATGAGATGGTGGAGATCGATTTTGGTGGAGTAGACTTTCACGACCCGACTACGAACGTGCGAAGACGTTGCGCCTTAGCAATCGCTAAACCAACTCCGAGAGGTTATTGATCCCGCGGATGCACGATCAACCTGACCACGAAGGTCAATTCCTGCAAGCAATCGAAGAACAAGCAAGAACTAAGAATTGCAATCTGGATATTGCGAATATAAGATGAAAGATTAACAGAAGTTGGGGTTCCAATGCGGTCTTGGCCTGGTCGGACGACACAAACGAAGAACTCGAAGTTGCGGCTATGGCTAACTTAAATCTAATTAAAACCCAAGTATAAACGACGCCCTAAGGGCTGTATATATGGGGGAACAGAGGGGATTTTCGTGACCCCTTGGAGGTGGGGTCCGAAAACAACCCTAACTCGGTTTCCCCACACATACGGACTCTAAAAACAGCCTATAATGTGGTATTTCGAAATTACATGGGCCCAGCCCAATATTAAGGTGACGCAGCACCTATAATTGCTCTTGGACGAAAATAATGAAGTGGCATCTCGTGTATTCCGTCCAAGCCTTCATGCATGCCTTATGGTGGCTTCAACGTGCGAAAATCCCCACTGGACACTCCACTGTACTTTCCCCCGCGCGCACCTTCTTCTCCATTCTTGATCCCGCTCCAATGACCATCCTTCGTGTCCATGCTAGGTCCTTCATTCATAAGCAAAACAAAAGTATCTAATTTAGGCAGCATCATATGTTCATGAACAATAGAAGGATTCGCAAGAAACGAAAGTACCTGATAATTTAGTTGACGTGCACGTGCTCTAGTAACTGGTCCAGTATGTGTAGTTGGTGAGGGTATGGGTGTAACATTAGTAGGGATGTCCTCATCAATAGTGGCGCGTTGGGAGGAAGTGAAGTGGAGGAAGTGATGAGGACATCTCTACTAATGTTACACCCACTTCTTCACCAACTACACATACTGGACCAGTTACTAGAGCACGCGCACGTCAACTAAATTATCAGGTACTTTCATTTCTGGCGAATCCTTCTAATGTTCAGGAACATATGATGCTGCCTAAATTAGATACTTTTGTTTGTCTTATGAATGAAGAACCTAGCATGGATAAGAAGGATGGTCATTGGAGCGGGATCAAGCATGGAGAAGGAGGTGCGCGCGCGGGAAAGGAAAATGGAGCTTCCAGTGGTGATGTTCGCACTTTTAGGCCACCATAAGGCGTGCATGAAGACTTGGACGAGAGACACAAGATGCCACATTAATATTTTCGTCCAAGGGTTATTATAGGTGCTGCGTCACCTTATTATTGGGCCAGGCCCATGTAATTTCGAAATACACTTAATAGGTTATTTTTTAGAGTCCGTATGTGTGGGGAAACCGAGTTAGGATTGTTTTCGGACCCTTCCTCCAAGGGGCCACGAAATTCCCCTCTGTTCCCCCATATATACAGCCCTTAGGGCGTCGTTTAGACTTGGGTTTTAATTAGATTTAAGTTAGCCATAGCCGCAACTTTGAGCTCTTCGTTTGTGTCATGCGACCAGGCCAAGACTGCATTGGAACCCCAACTTTCGTAATCATTCATCTTATATTCGCAATATCTAGATTGAAATTCTTAGTTCTTGCTTGTTCTTCGATTGCTTGCAGGAATTAGACCTTTGTGGTCAGGTTGATCGTGCATCTGCGGGATCAATAACCTCTCGGAGTTGGTTTAGCGATCACTAAGGCGCAACGTCTTCGGACGTTCGTAGTCGGATCGTGAAAGTCGTCTCTACCATAATCGATCTCCACCATCTCATCGAAACATCGGGACACCTTCGCCTCTATCAAGTGGTATCAGAGCCAAGTTGATCGGTGAGATTTACCAGTTTTTCGTAGTCTAGATTGGTTCTGTTCTTCATACCTACAGTCCACGAAAAAGCCAAAAAAAATAGGGTTAGATCCACGTCCCAAAACAGTCCGAGCCTTTGTCCAGTTTTCTTTATAGTAGTTTGCTTTGTTGAATTTGCGGTTGCATCGTTGTGTTGAGTTGCTGATCTTAGCGTCTAGTTCCCTTAGAGTTTCGAGTTCTGATCACAGTTTGTCATGCCGCCGGCGCACTAGTTCCATCCGTCCGCTGCCACCAATCCGAGTCCAGTAACACCACCACGTTCCGCCAACCCGAGTCCATATACACCACCACGACCTACCAATCCGAGTTGAGTTCCATCACCCATTCGGTTTGAGATATCTCCGTAGCCAGAATAGTTTTGAGTTGATTAGAGTCAGATTTCACGAATCTTTTGTCGTAGGTAGAAGGGGGTGATTTCCAAAAAAAAATTGAGACATTTCAGGGGTAAATTTTTTTCGTGCCCATACCTTTCTTAGGTCCAGAAACTCATTTTGAGACGTTCGCCACCATAGTGATTTTTTCACACTTTTTCAGCCGCCACAGTCCCGCATCGCAAAAAAAAAGCAAAGAAAAAAAGAGCGCAAAAAAAATCAGAGTGTGCTTCTCAGTTGTTTACGTGTCGCGCCGTGCTTTCGTTGGTGTTTTAGGCTCGCGTCTCTAGTACGGTCTAGCCTAGGATCAGCACAGTACCGACGTTGAGTGTTTATTCAGCTTTGCATCTCTGTTTTGATTACTGTTGAGCTTTTGCTACCATACTTGTCAGCCTTCCTACAGTTCCACATATATTCTACATCGTGCATTTTGACACCTCCTGGCCATCGCTCTACCATATCTCTGAGAGTTTTGACCCGTTGGTTGTACATCACCACCTGCTCCTAGGTAAGAATCGGTAAGAACGAAAGAAAAGCTTGACGGATTTGTGCTTTCCACCACCCCACATCCCATTAGTAGAAGTAGGATCATATTCCTGTGTGTTTTCTATTTCTGCTAACCATGCCAGGATCCCATGATGAAGTGGCGCGGGATGCGCCCGATTGGGAGAACATGACAAACAAGGAGCTACATGATAAATTTTCACAAATGATGTCTGAACAGGTGAATGACATCGAGAACAGATTTACAGAGGCGATTGATGGCGTGGAGAAGATGATCGACACCAAGCTCGACGCCAAGTTTACTGAGTTGATCGCACGCCTACCTACACAGCCTGCTGCCGCTCCAGCACAGCCACCGCCACCACGACGTGCACGACGTATTCTGTTTCCGGGCGGACAAGCTGCTGGTGCTCCTCCTGCTGCTGCACTTACTGCTACTGCTGCTGCTTCTGACGTCGGCCAGGACGACAACTACGAGGGTCATTACGTGGAGGAGGTGGAACAGGAAGCGGCATATGAGCAGCCAGCTGGACGTCCATGTCCCAACATTCGCCACGGTCGACACCAACCACCCCCTCAGGTACGCGATGATGAACATGTGCCTAAAGTTAAATTGAATCTTAAGACGTTTGAGGGTAGATATATCCCTGATGCTTATCTTACTTGGGAGTTAGAAAATGAACAACGCTTTACATGTTTACAATATCCTGAGAATAGACGTGTTACTGCTGCTATTTGTGAATTCACGGGGTTTGCATCTATTTGGTGGTCTGAACATTGTAGATTGCATGCTAATAATATTCCAACTACTTGGGCTTCTTTAAAAGATGCTATGCATACTCGCTGGGTTCCTCTTTATTATCAACGTGAATTGCTACAAAAATTACGCGTTTGAGACAAGGAAAAAATTCTGTAGAGGAGTATTATCAAGAATTACAAACTGGATTGATTAGATGTGTCCTAGTAGAGGATAATGAAGCTATGCTTGCACGTTTTATGGGTGGCTTAAACAGGGAGATACAAACTATTCTAGAATACAAGGACTATGCTACTATCACTCGTTTGTTTCATCTTGCTTATAAAGCTGAACGTGAAGTGCAGGATCGACAGGCCGCTACGAGACCTAACTTTTCTGCAGGACGAAATACATCAAGGACATCGCGTGGAGCTTCTACATCCACGCGTCCTGCTGCACCACCATCTACTTCAGCCGCTCATCCTTAAGGGGAGCCACCAAAATAGCCAGCGCCACCATTCAAGGGTGCACAGAGTGGTCCATCGGAGAGTTATTCTTCATCCATGGCTTCCACAGGGCAAACACGAGATCGTGATATTAAATGTCGCAGGTGCCAAGGTGGAGGTCACTTCGTAAAAGACTGTCCCTCCAAGCGTGTGATGACGATGACGGCGGATGGTGGGTATGAGTCAGCGAGTGACTATGATGAGGAGATTTTAGTTCTCATTGATCATGAGGAACAGGGTGCCCAGGATGATGCTCATGATATAGAGTATATGGCTCCTGATGATGCAGATAAATATGCTAGTTTGGTTGCTCAACGTGTGTTAAGTGTGCAGGTAATGAAGGCCGAGCAAAACCAGAGACATAATTTGTTCCACACAAAGGGAGTGGTGAAAGAACGGTCGGTTCGCATCATCATTGACGGAGGGAGTTGCAACAACTTGGCTAGCATGGAGTTGGTGGAGAAGCTATCTCTCACCACAAGACCACACCCCCATCCGTACTATATTCAGTGGTTTAACAATAGTTGTAAGATTAAGGTAACACGTTCTGTTCGTGTGCACTTTAGCATTGCTGCATATGCTGATTATGTTGATTGTGATGTGGTACCCATGCAAGCATGCTCTCTTTTACTTGGTAGACCATGGAAATTTGATAGGAATGTTGTACACCATGGTAGGACAAATTAGTTTACTCTGGTTCATCAGCATAAAAATATTGTTTTACTTCCTATGTCTCCTGAACAAATTGTGAAAGATGATCTTGCTAGAGCTAGTAAAGCTAAACAGGAGAAAAATAAGAGTGAAAATGACATAGCAGCTAAAGAATTTGAGCAACAACATAAGACTAATAGCAAATCTTCTTGTGTTGTTTCTAATGAAATTAAATTGACTAGTCCAACTTTGCTTGCTACTAAGGCTGATATTTCGGATTTGGATGTTAGTCAATATGTGTGCTATGCTTTTGTGTGCAAAGAAGCTTTGTTTTCATTTGAGGAATTGCCTCCTTCTTTGCCTCCTGTTGTCACTGACCTTTTGCAGGAGTTTATTGACGTCTTTCCACAAGACGTACAACTGGGATTACCACCTATTCGAGGGATTGAGCATCAGATTGACTTAATTCCCGGTGCTTCGCTGCCCAACCGTGCGCCATACCGTACCAATCCGGAGGAGACGAAGGAGATTCAGCGTCAAGTACAAGAGCTACTCGACAAAGGTTACATACGTGAATCCCTTTGTCCTTGTGCTGTTCCTGTTATATTAGTGCCTAAAAAGGATGGAACATGGCGTATGTGTGTTGATTGTCGAGCCATTAATAATATTACTATTCATTATCGTCATCCTATTCCTAGGATAGATGATATGCTTGATGAATTAAGTGGCTCTACCATGTTTTCCAAAGTTGATTTGCGTAGTGGATTCCATCAAATTCTCATGAAATTAGGAGATGAATGGAAAACGGCATTTAAAACTAAGTTTGGATTATATGAGTGGTTAGTCATGCCTTTTGGGTTAACTAATGCACCTAGCACTTTCATGAGATTAAAGAACGAGGTTTTTCGTGCTTTAATTGGACGATTTGTGGTAGTCTATTTTGATGATATACTGATTTATAGCAAATCTTTGGAGGAACATTTGGATCATTTACGTGTTGTTTTTATTGCTCTACGTAATGCACGTTTGTTTGGTAACCTTGGGAAGTGCACCTTTTGCACCGACCGAGTATCGTTTCTTGGCTATGTTGTTACTCCGCAGGCAATTGAAGTTGATAAAGCCAAGATCGAGGCGATTGAGAGTTGGCCGCAGCCCAAAATGGTCACACAAGTGAGGAGTTTTCTTGGCCTCGCTGGATTCTATAGGCATTTTGTGAGAGATTTCAGCACCATTGCTGCACCTCTCAATGAGCTTACACGCGAGGATGTGCCATTTACTTGGGGTACCGCACAAGAAGAAGCCTTCACGGTATTGAAAGATAAGCTAACACATGCTCGTTTTCTCCAACTTCCTGATTTTAATAAGACTTTTGAGCTTGAATGCGATGATAGTGGGATTGGTTTGGGAGGTGTGTTATTACAAGATGCTAAACCTGTTTTATACTTTTCTGAAAAATTGAGTGGGCCTAGTCTGAACTATTCTACTTATGATAAGGAATTATATGCTCTTATTCGTACATTAGAAACTTGGAAACATTATTTATGGCCCAAAGAATTTGTTATACATTCTGATCATGAATCTTTGAAACACGTAAGAAGTCAAGAAAAACTTAATCGTAGACAGTCTAAGTGGGTTGAATTTATTGAGACTTTCCCTTATGTCATTAAACACAAGAAGGGGAAAGATAATATTATTGCTGATGCATTGTCTCGTCGTTATACTATGCTTTCACAACTTGACTTCAAGATATTCGTTTTAGAGACAATCAAAGATCAATATGTAAATGATGCGGAATTTAAAGATGTATTGCAGAATTGTAGAGAGGGTAGACAATGGAACAAGTTTGTGCTTAATGATGGATTTGTGTTCCGTTCTAACAAGCTATGCATTCCAGCTAGCTCTATTCGTCTTTTGTTGTTGCAGGAGGCGCATGGAGGAGGTTTAATGGGACACTTTGGCGTGTAGAAGACGGAGGACGTACTTGCTACACATTTCTTTTGGTCAAAGATGAGACGGGATGTTGAGCGTTTTGTTGCTCGCCGCACTACATGTCAAAAAGCTAAGTCACGACTCAATCCTTATGGTTTATACATGCCTTTACCAGTACCTAGTGTTTTGTGGGAGGACATATCCATGGACTTTGTTTTAGGCTTGCCTCGAACAAAGAAGGGGAGGGATAGCATATTTGTTGTCGTGGATAGATTTTCTAAGATGGCACATTTTATACCATGTCATAAAAGCGATGATGCTACTAATGTTGCTGATTTATTCTTTCGTGAGATTATTCGATTACATGGTGTGCCCAATACTATTGTCTCGGATCGTGATACTAAGTTTCTTAGGCATTTTTGGAGACGCTTATGGGCTAAGTTGAGGACTAAACTAATTTTTAGTACTACATGTCATCCCCAAACTGATGGACAAACTGAAGTAGTCAATAGGACTTTGTCTACTATGCTTCCGGCTGTTTTAAAGAGTAACTTGAAAATGTGGGAAGAATGTTTACCTCATATTGAATTTGCTTATAATCGTTCATTTCATTCTACCACTAAAATGTGCCCTTTTGAAATTGTTTATGGTTTTCTACCTCGTGCACCTATTGATTTGCTGCCTCTTCCATCTTCGGAGAAGGTTAATTTTGATGCTAAGCAACGTGCTGAATTGATATTAAAAATGCATGAGTTAACTAAAGAAAACATTGAGAAAATGAATGCTAGATAAATGCTTGCTGGTGATAAGGGTAGAAAGCATGTTGTGTTTGAACCAGGAGATCTTGTTTGGTTACATCTACGTAAAGATAGGTTTCCTGATTTGCGCAAGTCTAAGTTAATTCCACGAGCTGATGGTCCCTTTAAGGTTTTACAGAAAATTAATGATAATGCATATAAACTTGAGCTACCTACAGATTTTGGGGTTAGTCCCACATTTAACATTGCAGATTTGAAACCTTATTTGGGAGAAGATGATGAGCTTCCGTCGAGGACGACTTCAATTCAAGAAGGGGAGGATGATGAGGACATCTCTACTAATGTTACACCCACATCTTCACCAACTACACATACTGGACCAGTTACTAGAGCACGGACACGTCAACTAAATTATCAGGTACTTTCGTTTCTTGCGAATCCTTCTAATGTTCAGGAACATATGATGCTGCCTAAATTAGATACTTTTGTTTGTCTTATGAATGAAGGACCTAGCATGGATAATAAGGATGGTCATTGGAGCGGGATCAAGCATGGAGAAGGAGGTGCGCGCGCGGGAAAGGACAATGGAGCTTCCAGTGGTGATTTTCGCACTTTTAGGCCACCATAAGGCGTGCATGAAGACTTGGACGAGAGACACAAGATGCCACATTAATATTTTTGTCCAAGGGTTATTATAGGTGCTGCGTCACCTTATTATTGGGCCAGGCCCATGTAACTTCGAAATACACTTAATAGGTTATTTTTTAGAGTCCGTATGTGTGGGGAAACCGAGTTAGGGTTGTTTTCGGACCCCTCCTCCAAGGGGTCACGAAATTCCCCTCTGTTCCCCCATATATACAGCCTTTAGGGCGTCGTTTAGATTTGGGTTTTAATTAGATTTAAGTTAGCCATAGTCGCAACTTCGAGCTCTTCGTTTGTGTCATCCGACCAGGCCAATAACGCATTGGAACCCGAACTTTCGTAATCATTCATCTTATATTCGCAATATCCAGATTGCAATTCTTATTTCTTGCTTGTTCTTCGATTTCTTGCAGGAATTAGACCTTCGTGGTCAGGTTGATCGTGCATCCGCGGGATCAATAACCTCTCAGAGTTGGGTTAGCGATCGCTAAGGCGCAACGTCTTCGCACATTCGTAGTCGGATCGTGAAAGTCGTCTCTACGATAATCGATCTCCACCATCTCATCGAAACATCGGGACACCTTCGCCTCTATCAGGAAGGCCGTCCAGTGTTCCGTCCGGGTGGAGGAGGAGTCCGTGTTTCTCTACAAGTAGGCGAAAGCCGCCAAACGCATCGCCGCCGCATGGAGGTACCAAGCAGAGTTATACAATGCCACGGAGAGTGAGATCGACTATGCTTCAACCCAGTCCGATATGCTTGTGGCCGAGGAGCGCCGGCGCGTTGCTGATTCACATGTCAAGGATGTCAAGGCGGCGGAGGAGGCCCTCGCTCAGAGCGTTGGAAAACCGCCGCGAAGCACGGAGGAGTGGATTAAGAAGACGCAGCGTAGGAGGATGAGATTAAGAAGACGCAGTATTAGTGCTAGTAGTAGTATAGTAGTTAAATAAATTATTTTATGTTGCATTTGTTTTTGTTTTTACGGCTACAGTAGTTTGTAAGATAATATGATGCATATGCATGCATGCATGTAATTCTTAAATAATATAAGAAGATTTCGTGCATTAATGGAAATAACATCGCTCACCAATACTTGTTGCTAATCTGAAAATTACATATCAAGGGAGATACTGATCAGATCGATCAACTTGAAAGGATAATAAATTAACTAGCTAGCTAGAATGATGGAGCTACTACTTATTGTGGAAACTAATAATCCTGGCACGTCTTCAAAATCGTCTCTCGGATGGCGGGATCCAGATCTTGGGATTTCTCCACCTTCTCCTTGAACAATCCATAGGCGCCTTATCCAGAAGCATGCTTTGTGGGCATGTTCTTCAGCAGCACGAGAAATGCAGGTGGGACAACAACATCGGCGCGTGTGGCCACGCTCGTTGCCTCTTGGGCCTTCGCGATCACAATAGACCTCTCCACCAGGAGTTCATCGGGGACTTTCTCCTTTAATTCACAGACAAGGGTAGTGCAGTGCTCACTGATGATATCGTCCGCTTCCCATAGGGACTGGGTGGCCGCAGTCAATATTGCCGCCCTGGACGAGGCCTTGAACGCTTCTGACATGATGGCCTCATCCAACACTATATTTTAAGCCGCTCTCATCTCATGGAGTATCCGTGAGGCCAGCCGAACGGGCGACGACGAGTCGGAATCACTGTCGCACATTGCAATCGAGGAGGAGGCGGCTAGGAGTGAGGGAAGGAGAGAAGCAGGATTTTGGTGCACGATAAAGGTAGGATAAGAAGCTGGCAATGAAACGGTGGTAGTAATTATTGCTAGGGATGATCAAAGCAAACATGCAGTCAAAATGTTGTGTCTGCGATTGCGCCGTCTGGTATAGCAGCTAGTAATATATTCATACAAGCTAGGAATCGACCTCTCGCAGTGCCCATTGAGGCAGTGCTGAGCAGATGCCATCCCACACGCAATGTTGTGATGTTGTAACGCGTCCATCAGTATAAAATAACATATTTTCTACGAAATTGCTATGCAAGCGACACTGCACTACTAGGGAATACCCTTTTAGTAGCGTCCTTTTTTTCCTTTAGTGGCGCATTTGTGTGGCGCATTACAAATGCGCCACTAAGGACAAGCCACTAATAAGGCCTTAATAGTGGCGCATTTCAAATGCGCCAACCCTAAGAATCTTAGGCGTGGCGCATTTCTGAAATGCGCCACTAATAAGGCCTTAGGGGTGGCGCATTTCCGAAATGCGTCACGCCTAAGATTCTTAGGGGTGGCGCATTTTGAAGATGCGCCACCATTAACTTTTTTTGAATTTTGAATATGGATCTGGATTATGATTTTTTTCTCGTTTTTTCTTTGAATGATTTGTCCCGTTCATCTAGCCACTTTGTTTGCTCATTTTTATTCTCTGACCCGTTCATCTAGCCAATTTTGGATCTTAAAGGATGGAGGAGATGATAGGAGAGGATGGAGGGCGCCATGGAGGAAGAGACGAGGAGGAGGGGGAGCCAAGAAAGGGGAGGAGGAACCATGAGGAGTAGGAGACATGGAGGAGGGGAGGAGGAAGAAGAAGACCCGTGGAGGAGGGGGAACCTTGGAGGAGGAGGAGGAGCCATGGAGGAGGGGAGGATGAGGAGGAACAACACCCTTGGAGCCATGGAGGAGGGGAGGAGGAGGAGCCATGGAGAAGGTGGAGAGGAGGAGGAGATGGTGGAGGAGAGGAGGATCAGGATGAAGAGGTAAGGAGGAGAAGGAAGCCGGCCGGGTTATATATACTCTTATTAGTGGCGCATATAGGAAAATGCACCACTAATGGTTCCATAGGGGTGGCGCATTTTCAGAACGCGCCACCCATAAGCTCTTAGGGGTGGCGCATTTCCAAAATGCGCCACCTATAAGGTTCTTAGGGGGGGCGCATTTCTCCAAATGCGCCACATATAAGAGGATCCAGGGCTGGCCCACTCTTAGGGGTGGCGCATTTAAAAAAATGCGCCACCTATAAGAGCTTATAGGTGGCACATTTTTACCAGTGCGCCACCCCTTAAAACATAGTGGTGTATTACATATAAACTGCGCCACTAATAACGTTTCCATGTATAGATATTTCCCTAGTAGTGTTGCACACACGACATACAGCCAACACTTGGTGTCTGACATGTGGGCTGGTAACCTATTGGACCAACGTGTCGGATTGTATGCATGCCTCATATCCAGCGTCGTCCACCCCACCCAAATCATGTGTGTGTGTGTGTGTGTGTGTGTGTGGCGTCGTGTGTATAGCAGGTTTGTTCTACTTCATGATTTTACAGCGGTGTAAGAACTCCATTAATTGATAACTTCTCCACCCGACACGCATGGCTTTACTAAGAGGGTGTGGGTTGGCATCTCATTCACCGTGACGGTCAGGCAGCTGGACGATCAAGAACGCCTTCCTTCAATGTTGCGGTGGGAAGTCATCCCGTCGGCCTGCCACCCCGTTCAATTTCTCTCCACTTTGCTTCCAAATTTTCTTTCCATTCCAATTTACCACACGCTTCATAACTTCTACCCGTAGGGATAGGGATGAGTCTTCTCCGCAGTACTGCACTCTGACTTTGGTGGTTGCCATGTGGGTCCGTAAGCTACCTGGCCCACACGTCAGTGATCTCAATTGAAAGGATCTGGTTCTGGGGTATTGAGGAATAGCCAGTGCAGTTCCATCTTTTTATCCGAACCCCACCCCCTCGCTCCTCCCTCCCTAGCTAGCTCCCCATCCCCTTCGCTGCCACCCCCTTACTAGCTCCTTCTCCCCTCCCAATGTCCCAAGATGATTCCCATCGAAATGTCAGGGTTTCGACATGAAACAACAACATCACAAAGACAACATGTATTTCTAAAATACTTTAACCTCCATTTGTTGTGTGTGTTCAGCATTAAATACTCACACCGGTATCCCAAAATTTCAAACATCTATGACTGCATTTTACAAATAAAATATACCAGGTGAATCATTTTCGAGCAAAACAACCCTGCAACTGAAAATCAATTCAAACGGTCTCTAAATTGGATAAAACTTTGCATGTTGTCATCATTTCACCAACAATGTATGTGGTCAAATTTAAAGGTGGTTATGATAAAAAGCAATGCTACTTCGTGTACGAAGTTGTACCGTTCACTTTGAAACATCGGTGATTCTATCGGAAACATTCACATTACAAATGCAACATATTATTTTAAGTGTTTTGTACTCCAACAATTTGTATGTGTTCACCGTCAAGCATTCACACTAATATCCTAAAATTTCAAGGAGTTTGGACCTTGTTTTATAAATATTGTGCACTCGCCAATATTTTAAGAAAAATGCCCATGAAGTTGAAAGTCGATTAAAATGACGTCTAAATGGGATGGTATTTGGCATGCCTTCATCATTTCACGAACATGGTACGTGGTAAAAATTTGAGAGGATTATGAAAAAATTGGTGGCACTTATTGTACAAACTGCATTAGTTGAATGTTGGTCAAACACTGAAAAACCATGTTGACCTTTTGAAAAACCATCCGAAAAAATATCGTGGTCGTTGGATGTAATATTAGTGCCGAATGGTGGTCGTTGGATCTCAGTGCAATCCGTGAGGAGCTGGTTCTGCAACCTGATTTGCTGGCTTTTATCAAAGTACATGCACACAATTTACAATGTTGAAGCGTTTGGGATGGGAGAACGCAAGTGGCACGCCTCCAAACGAAGGCTTCCGTCCAAAGCTATCAAAATTTCTCACAGTTTTCTTCGTAGTACGTACAAATGGAAAAGCATACACATACAGAAATATAATCGTTTGCGTTGTAAGATGTAACAGCCCAGATTTCAGAAAAAATTAAAAAATTTGTTTTCGGTCTGAATTGTTTGATTGTCTGATTTGTTTGCGGTGTTTGCATCCCCGATCTATTGATCGGCGATTATTTTTTAACCCTCTTATCTCGTATCGGACGGAGACCGACCCTTGCCAACCCGATACTAGACATTTGCGACACCGGGTTTCGCCCTATCATCGTCGCGAAAACCGCACGAGACTAGCCGTAGCCAATGGAATGAAAACCCCGTTTAATAATTAAACGGGTTATTTTTATAGCGCACTGGAAAGTGTTCTCGAAACGGTTCCAGTGTGAGGTGAACGCCGCCGGCTCGACACGCTGATCGTGCAGTTCGAAGTTTTACCCAAATCGGAGGTCCTGCGGACCCCCGACGGTCAGAAATGTAAACACCGCGTGCGCGAGAGAAAATCGGGGATTTTTTTGCAAACTGCCAGCCACCTGGGCTATATAAAGACCACCACTCTCCCACCCCTCTCTAGGGTTTCCCTAAGAAAAATTACCAGCCACCCCCCTCCACTTGCCCAAATCTGCCCCCAATGCGCCCAAAAATTAGAAACCCTAGCCCCCTAGCCCTTTAGAGCCGTCGGATCTGTGATCCGACGCTCTAGGAGAGGCCACGTTGCCTCCACAGGAAACCCTAGACAGTTTGGGCCCTGCGGTCCCGCTCCTCCACCGCCGGGCCGCACCTGGCCGCAGCCAGCCCGCGCGGCCCCATGGAGCAAGCCACGGCCACGGCCACGCCTCCGTCCAACGCCGCCGAGCCACCGCCGCCTCCTCACTGCGCGCCGGGTGATCTCTTCCCTCTCCTCCATCGGCCCTCCTCCTCTCACCCTCTTTCCCTCTCCCCTCATATAGGAACTGCGCGGCCGCCGGCGGGATTTGAAGCGCCGCTGGGCCGTGACCAAGGCTGGCCGAGCCGGGGGTCACTGGAAGCCGCCACACTCCTCACGACCAGCCCGGTCCAGCCTCTCTGCTCGCCGCCGACCCGGATCCGCCGTCCAAGCCGCCTGCCTCGCCGCCTCGACCTCCCTCCGTTCGATGAAGCGCCGCCCTCGCCTGTAACAGCCCACATGTAATAAGCTACCAAACACTATATATTTTACTTCCTCTGTTGGACTTGTAACTTGGCATGGTGGATGTGTATGTCACTTCATGTGGTGATCTTAATTGGCATTGGGATTAGAGTCATGTTGGGTTGTTTTCTTTTGCATCCAAAGTGGTTCAAGAAGGACATTGATGGAATTTCCTTGTCACATGCTCACTCCACTTGACCCCAAACTTGGCCTAGCCATTTCAATTGCTATTGCAAGGGTTTTAAAATCCTCAAAGCATTTTTGCCACCACCAAAAACAGTAGCCCTAGTTCAAAGTGATTTTTGAATTCAAAAAGGGGCCACATTTTTGTTGTTGCCAAAATTGGTCAAACCAATTTTGAAAAATCTAGAAAAATGCAAGGATTAAGAATTTCAAGCTCATGGAATTTTGAACCTTCTGTTTTTCTCTCAAAAACTCTCCAAAGGCTTTTCCTATTTAATTTTAAATAGAAAAGGGTGCTGTTTTACTTTGGGGGGAATTTTCACTGCATGCAAAATTGATCAAATCAATTTTGGGTGATCAAGCATCTTTTTAGGGGAATTTAAAAATATTTAAAATATTTTCCCCTTCCCCCTATCTTTTCCTTTTTCTTTTTCTTTTTCTTCCCTGCTGCTCTTTTTATATGGAAAAGGGCCCTGTCCTTCCTTTTCCTCTTCTAGCCACTTGGGCCGACCGTTTTCAGCCCACCAGGGGCAGCGCCCCGTTTTTTTTTCTATTTCCTCCCTCTCTCTCGGCCAGCGGGACCCGCCTGTCATCCCCCTCCTCTCACCTTTCTCCCCCTCACGCACATGGCGTGCCCGTGGAGGAGAGGCCCTCCTGGAGCTACGTCGCCTCTCCCCCTCTCCTATTTATGCCTCCTCTCCTTGTCTCCAACCCTAGCATCCTCCCTCGGGCGCCGCAGCCTCCTTCTCCCATCTCCTCCTCCCTCCGCGTCCTATCCGAGGCCGCCATGGACAGGAGGTCAATGGCCTGAGGAATTCCGGCGCGCTCATCTTCGTCTTCGTCTGCGACTGCGTGAAGGACGCCGGCGACCTTTCCCCCGAGCCCGCACGAGCCGTCGCCCCGCTGTGAGCCTCGCCGATCCCCTCCCCTGTCTCCCGCAAGCGGCCGTTCCGCCGTGTTTTTCCGATCAGTTGTAGCTCCCGTAGGTAGCACGGCGAAGCGAGGTTAGTGGCAAAATGAGTTCTGGGTGCTCCCGGTTGCGGCTAGGAGAAATCTTGGAGTCCTCGGCGAGCCGTGCGAGATGCGAGGGACGCCGGAGTTCCACGCGCGCGGCAACTGCGCTGTCTGAATTTTTCAGACAGCAGAACAAGCGGCCGGTTTTCTTCAGTTCGCGCCTTGTTTTGCTTCGTTTCTGCGAGGAGGATGGTCACCGTAGCAGGTACAAGGACGACGCAGCGCTGCGCCAGTGCGCTTGGAGTCCTGGATCAATCCAAGCCTCGCAAGCCCCCTCCTTTGTTCCATCCACTGCCGCCTGAAGTCGGGTTCAGTTCGTGTTTCAGTGCAGCAACGCCTCACGGTTAGTTTAGGTTCAGAGCGTGCTTCCTTTTGTCAAGTGACGAGCAGTGGCCGAGTGGTAGCGCGCCTGGTGTGGAACCGCGGGGTGCGGGGTTCGATCCCCCCTGGGGTCGATTTACCCCGGAGTTTTTGTTCCTTTCTAGCGTGGCCGTGGATCCAGCTGGGCTTGTCCCGTTAGAGCTAGCGCGCCCAGGCGGCAGGGAGCAGCAGCTGGGCCTGCTGGCCGAAGCCAGCCTAAGCTGGCTGGGCTCCTCCCCTTCCCTTTTCTTTTATTCTTTTTCTTTTCTGTTTTTATTTCAAATTAGGTTTGAATTCAAATTCAGATTAGAGTTCAACCTCCTGTTCATTTTGATGCATGCCTTATATCTTTTTAGGGTAGCTTGATAGTTCCCAGATGTCTTTCCAGAGGAGTTGCCAGGTATTCCACCCGTGCGTGCTATTGAGTTCGTGATCGAGGTAGAACCTGGTACACAGCCGATATCTCGGCAGCCTTACAAGATGTGTCCGGAAGAGCTGACTGAGTTGAAGGAGCAGCTTGTTAAGCTTGAGAAGGATGGGCTCATTCGTCCGAGCACTTCTCCTTGGGGTGCCCCGTGTCTTTTTGTGAAGAAGAAAGATGGTACTAGCCGGTTGGTTCAAGACTACCGTGGTATCAACAAGAAGACGATTAAAAACAAGTACCCTTTGCCCAACATCAATGACCTATTTGAGCAGTTGCATGAAGCAAAGGTGTTTTCAAAGCTTGATTTAAAGATGGGGTGCCACCAGATTCGTGTCCGTGAGGAGGACATTCCCAAGACAACCTTCCGCACTCGTTATGGACTGTACGAGTTTACGGTCATGACGTTTGGATTTTCTAACGCACCTCCGAAGTTCATGAGGGACATGAACTATCTATTCCAAGAGTGGTTAGATGTGTTCGTACTCCTCTACCTCGACGACATCCTTGTCTTTTCCAAGTCAGAGGCTGAGCATGAGGAGCATCTCAGATTGGTGTTGCAGAAGTTGAGAGATCACCAGTTTTATGCCAAGTACTCCAAGTGTGAATTTTGGATCAATAAGGTCAACTTCCTTGGCCATGTCATTTCCTCAGAGGGCATTGCTGTTGACCCAGACAGAGTCCGGACGATACAGGATTGGACTCCGCCGAAAAATGTCAAGCAGCTGAGGAGTTTTCTCGGACTTGCCAGCTACTGCAGGAAGTTTGTCGAGAATTTCTCCAAGATAGCAAAGCCGATGACCGAGTTGTTGTGCAAGGTCAAGAAGTACAATTGGTCACAAGCTTGCCAAGCAGCTTTCGATGAGTTGAAGCTAAGACTGACCACAGCTCCGATCCTAACACCGCCAGATGAGTCACAGCCGTTTCAAGATTTCTGTGATGCCTCGTTGAATGGCCTTGGCGGAGTGTTGATGCAGGGAAAGAATATTGTGGCGTACACCTCCAGACAGTTGAAGCAGGCTCAGAGGAATTATCCGACCCACGACCTTGAGCTGGCTGCAGTAATTCATGCGTTGGTTACTTGGCGACACCTCCTCCTAGGGAGGAAGGTTGATGTGTTCACTGATCACAAAAGCTTAAAGTACTTGTTCACGCAGCCTAACCTGAACTTGAGGCAAAGGAGATGGCTCGAGACTATTACCGAGTACTCCGTGGAGATTCAGTATACGCCTGGCAAGGCGAATGTCATAGCTGATGCGTTGAGCCGCAAGGGTGATTGCAACAGTGTCCAGGTGCAGAAGATACACCCTGATTTGTGTGAGGCATTTCGAAGGCTCAATCTCGAGTTAGTTCCAGCAGGCTATCTAGCCAACCTTGTGGTAGAGCCCACTATCCGTGAGAAGATTCGTGAAGCTCAGTCTGGTAGCTTGATGATTCAGAAAGTCAAACAGGGTGTTGCCGCCTCAGTTCCGAAGTACGGTTGCTTTTCAGTGCATAATGACGGCACCGTGATGTTCGAGGAGCGAGTTGTTGTTCCCAAAGAAGGAGGTCTCAGGGAGGTCATTTTGAAAGAAGCCCATGACTCAAAGCTGTCTATCCACCCTGGTAGCACCAAGATGTATCAGGACCTCAAGCAGAGCTTTTGGTGGACTCGTATGAAGCGGGATGTTGCCCGTTTTGTCTCCCAGTGTGATGTGTGCAGGAAAGTGAAAGCACAGCACCAGAAGCCTGCAGGGCTACTTCAGCCAATTGAAATTCCAGAGTGGAAATGGGATCACATTGAGATGGATTTCATCACAGGTTTTCCTCTGTCGCAGAAGAAGAACAATGCCATCTCTGTCGTCATTGACAATCTCTCCAAAGTTGCCCACTTCTTCCCAGTGAAGGACTCCATTTCAGCAGCTCAGTTGGTGGATTTGTACACCGCAAGAGTTGTGTCTTTGCATGGCACCCCCAAGAAGATCAGTTCAGATAGGGGCAGCCTATTCACCTCTAAGTTCTGGCAGGCCTTCCAAAAGGCGATTGGTACGACAGTGTTGTTCAGTACCGCGTATCACCCTCAGACCAGTGGGCAGGTTGAGCGTGTGAATCAAATTCTCGAGGACATGTTGAGGGCATGTGTGATCTCGTTTGGCATGAAGTGGGAAGAATGCTTGCCGTATGCTGAGTTCTCTTACAACAACAGCTATCAGGCAAGTCTGCAAGCAGCGCCGTTTGAAGTCTTGTATGGCCGCAAGTGCAGGACACCTTTGAACTGGTCCGAGACAGGTGAGAGGCAGCTGTTCGGTCCAGATGTGATCCAAGAGGCAGAGGACAGAGTGAAGATTGTCCGGGAGAACCTAAAGGCAGCACAGTCTAGGCAGAAGGCTCATTATGACAAGAAGCACCGTGGTATTGACTTCAAAGTTGGTGACTTCGCATACCTCAAAGTGTCTCCCCTTCGGGGCACTCACCGCTTTGGGATCAAAGGCAAGTTGGCTCCCAGGTTCGTTGGTCCGTTCCGCATCCTCGAGACTCGGGGACCTCTCGCGTTCCTCCTCGAGCTTCCAGACAGCTTGGCTATGGTGCATGATGTGTTCCACCTGTCTCAGTTGAAGAAGTGTTTCAAGCAGCCAGAGCAGGCAGTGGACTTGGGCAAGATCCAGCTCAGTGCGGATCTTTCTTACTCAGAGCGTCCAGTCCGTGTTCTTGACTTGTCCGAGCGAAAGACTCGCAACAAGACCGTCAAGTTCCTCAAGGTGCAGTGGGCACATCACTCGGAGAAAGAGGCAACGTGGGAGCGTGAAGATTATCTCCGTTCCGAGTACCCCGAGCTTTTTCTTGCTTAGATCTCGGGACGAGATCCTATGTTGGTAGGGGAGAGCTGTAACAGCCCACATGAAATAAGCTACCAAACACTATGTATTTTACTTCCTCTGTTGGACTTGTAACTTGGCATGGTGGATGTGTATGTCACTTCATGTGGTGATCTTAATTGGCATTGGGATTAGAGTCATGTTGGGTTGTTTTCTTTTGCATCCAAAGTGGTTCAAGAAGGACATTGATGGAATTTCCTTGTCACATGCTCACTCCACTTGACCCCAAACTTGGCCTAGACATTTCAATTGCTATTGCAAGGGTTTTAAAATCCTCAAAGCATTTTTGCCACCACCAAAAACAGTAGCACTAGTTCAAAGTGATTTTTGAATTCAAAAAGGGGCCACATTTTTGTTGTTGCCAAAATTGGTCAAACCAATTTTGAAAAATCTAGAAAAATGCAAGGATTAAGAATTTCAAGCTCATGGAATTTTGAACCTTCTGTTTTTCTCTCAAAAACTCTCCAAAGGCTTTTCCTATTTAATTTTAAATAGAAAAGGGTGTTGTTTTACTTTGGGGGGATTTTCCACTGCATGCAAAATTGATCAAATCAATTTTGGGTGATCAAGCATCTTTTTAGGGGAATTTAAAAATATTTAAATATTTTTCCCTTCCCCCTATCTTTTCCTTTTGCTTTTTCTTTTTCTTCCCTGCTGCTCTTTTTATATGGAAAAGGGCCCTGTCCTTCCTTTTCCTCTTCTAGCCACTTGGGCCGACCGTTTTCAGCCCACCAGGGGCAGCGCCCGGTTTTTTTTTCTATTTCCTCCCTCTCTCTCGGCCAGCGGGACCCGCCTGTCATCCCCCACCTCTCACCTTTCTCCCCCTCACGCACATGGCGTGCCCGTGGAGGAGAGGCCCTCCTGGAGCCACGTCGCCTCTCCCCCTCTCCTATTTATGCCCCCTCTCCTTGTCTCCAACCCTAGCATCCTCCCTCGGGCGCCGCCGCCTCCTTCTCCCATCTCCTCCTCCCTCCGCGTCCTGTCCGACGCCGCCATGGACAGGAGGTCCATGGCCTGAGGAATTCCGGCGCGCTCATCTTCGTCTTCGTCTGCGACTGCGTGAAGGACGGCGGCGACCTTTCCCCCGAGCCCGCACGAGCCGTCGCCCCGCTGTGAGCCTCGCTGATCCCCTCCCCTGTCTCCCGCAAGCGGCCGTTCCGCCGTGTTTTTCCGATCAGTTGTAGCTCCCGTAGGTAGCACGGCGAGGCGAGGTTAGTGGCAAAACGAGTTCTGGGTCCTCCCGGTTGCGGCTAGGAGAAATCTTGGAGTCCCCGGCGAGCCGTGCGAGATGTGAGGGACGCCGGAGTTCCACGCGCGCGGCAACTGCGCTGTCTGAATTTCTTCAGACAGCAGAGCAAGCGGCCGGTTTTCTTCAGTTCGCGCCTTGTTTTGCTTCGTTTCTGCGAAGAGGATGGTCACCGTAGCAGGTACAAGGACGATGCAGCGCTGCGCCAGTGCGCTTGGAGTCCTGGATCAATCCAAGCCTCGCAAGCCCCCTCCTTTGTTCCATCCACTGCCGCCTGAAGTCGGGTTCAGTTCGTGTTTCAGTGCAGCAACGCCTCACGGTTAGTTTAGGTTCATAGCGTGCTGCCTTCTGTCAAGTGACGAGCAGTGGCCGAGTGGTAGCGCGCCTGGTGTGGAACCGTGGGGTGCGGGGTTCGATCCCCCCTGGGGTCGATTTACCCCGGAGTTTTTGCTCCTTTCTAGCGTGGCCGTGGATCCAGCTGGGCCTGGCCCGTTAGAGCTAGCGCGCCCAGGCGGCAGGGAGAAGCAGCTGGGCCTGCTGGCCGAAGCCAGCCCAAGCTGGCTGGGCTCCTCTCCTTCCCTTTTCTTTTATTCTTTTTCTTTTCTTCTTTTATTTCAAATTAGGTTTGAATTCAAATTCATATTAGAGTTCAACCTCCTGTTCATTTTGATGCATGCCTTATATATTTTTAGGGTAGCTTGAGCTACTGGTTAGCATGGTGGGGTGAATTTTTGTATTTGGTCCCTTTATTAATTGGAGCTTGGCCAATTTTACAAAATGCCCCCTGTTAATTCTTGCTTTTGCCAAGTTTGTTCAAATTTCAAAGTTGCCCATGCCATATATGAAATTGAGGTAATTTTGCACAAGGAATTGCATGGTGATGATGATTTGTTCATCTGAGCCTTTCTCAAAAATTCATGTGGTACAATTTTGCACTCAGCCCCTGAGCTTCAGTTGAATTTGCAACTGCCTTGCAAATTCAAATGGGGACATATCATATATGTTTTGGGGTGCTTTTCTGCAAGGATTTCAGCAGTGATGTTCCCATGATGTTTTGTGCAACTCATGAGTTCAGGTGTGGTCACCTGACTCGGGAACTTTCAGATCTTCTGCCTGCAACATTTCAACTTCAGTGCATTTGAAATTGTTGATCGTCTGATCTTTTCAATCTTGTTTCATGTCATCTTCTTCAGTTCAGCCATAACATATTGTCATATGTAATGTGGCTGGGTTCAAACTTTTGTTGCACCCTCCTATGTGTCAAGTTCACCGACACTACTCCGTCTCCGGAATCTTTGCTTTATTCTTTCATGTTATTTAATTTCTTGTAATGCTTTGTTGATCATGTCATGCTATCATGTTACCTACACCTAAGGTTAAGGCTTAGACCAAAGCCATTACAATGTAATAAATGCATATGAAGTTGATGACTTGTCGTCATCACCTTCATTTAAACTTGACTAGACAGGGTCATACCATGTAAATAAAAACTTGAACGTGCCATCTTTGTTTGAGTTTGCATCAGTTGCTTACTTGGGTGTTTTCCTTGCCGGTATCTTTACGTTAGCACCCGAGACTGACGAGGAGACTTACGTGGAGCTGTCCGACACCGAGCCCGAGAGTACCATGGGTGCTGCTTCGACTACCTTACCAGGCAATGGGGAGATCTGTGTCATTACTTTATAACTTTCTGCTCATGCCTAGCTGTAGATCTAGAACGTTGTTTCTTGATCCCATCTACCTTCCATGCCATGTTTAAACCCATACAGCCATGATCCCCACATCCCAGCTAACCATTGTACTGCTAAGTTACCGCTGCTCAGCCATTGCTTAGTATGGATAGAAAACTTGCTGCTTACCTTATATATTTATGGTTGGGATATCATGCTATAAAAGAAGTTGGTTGATATTTATTATTGTTAAATGATGTTAATTTATATTGGACGAAAGGTGGAAGGCTGGACTATTCCCGTCTGGTGTTTTGTTCCATTTGAGTCACCTAGGACCCGAGTTCCGGGTATTGTGTTTCTTGATGAGCGTGCCTAATCGTGTGTGGGGTTTTATGGGCCCCCCTTGTCTTACCTACCTAGCTTCGTACATTCTAGTGGTGGCCCGAGCTGATTTACATTTGCAACGTGTGTGTGCTGGTTGGATCCCCAGTTGTTTCCAAACCAAACCAGGGCCAGGAGGACATAGTTTCTTGGCTGGCCCACTTTGTCCGGCTGAGGACCCGGTCTCATAAGAGAACTAACCGGTTATCCAAACCTGCGACAGACGGTAGAGACCGATTCGAGAGCGTGGCCAGCTTTTGAGTTGGGTGTCGACTCACCGGGGGCCACCCGGAGTTGTGCGTTGTTAGTTAGAAGGACTCTGACGTCCCGGAGTTTCAGGCGCTTACCTAGCCAAGTGGAAACCGGGCGTACATGCGACGTCTATAATGGACAGTTGGTACACCCCTGCAGGGTAAATCTTTTCGAGCCGTGTCCGCGGTTATGGACTACTTGAGTCCTACTCCTTGTTCATAGAATAACATCAATTATAATCATGCTTTAAAACTTGAAAAACCGTGTGCGTGCCTTGGTTGTCTTTCTTCGTCCAGGGGGACCGAGAGGGAAACTAGGTTGTGTTATGTTTGCTTAAGTAGGTGAATAGCCGACTTATGACACGTTGTCAACGTACTTCTTGGATCTCATCTCTATTCTGATAGAACGTGTAGCCACCATATATGCTAGTACGGCTGCAACCTGTCTATGCTTTACCTTCCCTGTAGCGATAGTTATTCCGTAATGACATGTTCTCACCCCCGTTTACATTTCTGTCTTTACCGCTTTGCCTGATCGGCCGCTGCAGTGGACTACTACCTCGACCCCAGCACCGGACGTTACTTCGTGGAGATGCCCCCGGAGGACGACGACGAGTACGAGTACCTCGACCAGTAGGATCCTATAGTTGGGCTCAGACGTTCCCGAGGTTGGATATTTATGTGTAGCCCTCTCTAGGGAAATTTGGATCTTGACCGTACTCGGTCCCCATTTTGCTTCCGCTTGATGTATTGATGAGATGTACTCATGATGATGTTGTATTATTAGAAAGTGGCGTTGTATGCCCTGCTCTATTTATCTATCTATATGTATTTCTATTCTTATAGAGTTATGCTTATATACCTGTTGTCGAGAATCCGACAGCGACACGAGTGCGAGTGTCGTGCGACGGTGGCGTTTGATGCGCTTCTAACTCCGACCGGACGCGAAAGCGACTAGTTAGAGTTAGTACCGCATCAGGGGCTTTACATCGCCGGAGGAAGCCGCCGCGAATCGCCGGGCGCCGCCGCTGTCCTCGATTCGATCTGCATCAGGACGGGCGAGCTGCCGCCGCCAGGTGAGCCGGCTTGCGCGCAGTAACGGCCCAGCCCGGGCTGGCCAGCCTCCTCTCCAGGCCGAGATGGGCCCTAGAGCCCATGGTAGGCTTCGAGCCCGATTTCCTTTTTTTTTCCTGGAACCCTACCTGTGAATTTCACTAAGTCTGGTAAAATTTTGTCTGCTGTCCTGTTTTGCAACGTTAATTCCCGTTGACTCGTAGGTCCAAATGAAGTGATTCTTTTTTTATTTGGTTGTGCTTTGCGTGCTCTAGAGTTCATCTTTAGGTAGTTATTTACTTTCAGGTCATTTGGAATATGTAATTGTGTGTTGAACAGGGCACCAGATCGTTAAGTTGCTAATCTGCTGTTAACTACTGCTGCTGTTATTTTGTTCAAACTTTGGGTGATGCTTGTGTCAAATCCATGATGCCTATTGCATTGATTCTTTTTCCTATGTGTTAAGCATCATGTGTACTTCATTCCCAGGCTTTAACTTGTCATGTTTGGGTGGTTTAGCTATATTAAAGCTTTCTCCAAAGTGGTGATGATAGAGGCGAAGGTGTCCCGATGTTTCGATGAGATGGTGGAGATCGATTATGGTGGAGTAGACTTTCACGACCCGACTACGACGTGCGAAGACGTTGCGCCTTAGCGATCGCTAAACCAACTCCGAGAGGTTATTGATCCCGCGGATGCACGATCAACCTGACCACGAAGGTCTAATTCCTGCAAGCAATCGAAGAACAAGCAAGAACTAAGAATTGCAATCTGGATATTGCGAATATAAGATGAAAGATTACGAAAGTTGGGGTTCCAATGAGGTCTTGGCCTGGTCGGATGACACAAACGAAGAGCTCGAAGTTGCGGCTATGGCTAACTTAAATCTAATTAAAACCCAAGTCTAAACGACGCCCTAAGGGCTGTATATATGGGGGAACAGAGGGGATTTTCGTGACCCCTTGGAGGTGGGGTCCGAAAACAACCCTAACTCGGTTTCCCCACACATACGGACTCTAAAAACAGCCTATAAGGTGGTATTTCGAAAATACATGGGCCCAGCCCAATATTAAGGTGACGCAGCACCTATAATTGCCCTTGGACGAAAATAATGAAGTGGCATCTCGCGTATTTCGTCCAAGACTTCATGCGCGCCTTATGGTGGCTTCAAAGTGCGATAATCACCACGGGAAGCTCCGCTGTCCTTTCCCGCGCGCGCACCTTCTTCTCCATGCTTGATCCCGCTCCAATGACCATCCTTCTTGTCCATGCTAGGTCCTTCATTCATAAGCAAAACAAAAGTATCTAATTTAGGCAGTATCATATGTTCATGAACAATAGAAGGATTCGCAAGAAACGAAAGTACCTGATAATTTAGTTGACGTGCACGAGCTCTAGTAACTGGTCCAATATGTGTAGTTGGTGAGGATATGGGTGTAACATTAGTAGGGATGTCCTCATCATCCTCCCCTTCTTGAATTGAAGTCGTCCTCGACGGAAGCTCATCATCTTCTCCCAAATAAGGCTTCAAATCTGCAATATTAAATGTGGGACTAACCCCAAAGGCTGCAGGTAGCTCAAGTTTATATGCATTATCATTAATTTTCTGCAAAACCTTAAAGGGACCATCAGCTCGAGGCATTAACTTAGACTTGCGCAAATCAGGAAACCTATCTTTACGTAGATGTAACCAAACAAGATCTCCGGGTTCAAACACAACATGCTTTCGACCCCTATCACCAGCAAGCTTGTATCTAGCATTCATGCGCTCAATGTTTTCTTTAGTTAACTCATGCAGTTTTAATATCAATTCAGCACGTTGCTTAGCATCAAAATTAACCTTCTCCGAAGATGGAAGAGGTAGCAAATCAATAGGTGCACGAGGTAGAAAACCATAAACAATCTCAAAAGGGCACATTTTAGTGGTAGAATGCAATGAACGATTATAAGCAAATTCAATATGAGGTAAACATTCTTCCCACAGTTTCAAGTTACTCTTTAAAACAGCCCTAAGCATAGTAGACAAAGTCCTATTGACTACTTCAGTTTGTCCATCAGTTTGGGGATGACATGTAGTACTAAAAAGTAGTTTAGTCCCCAACTTAGCCCATAAGCATCTCCAAAAATGGCTAAGAAACTTAGTATCACGATCCGAGACAATAGTATTGGGCACACCATGTAAGCGAATAATCTCACGAAAGAATAAATCAGCAACATTAGCAGCATCATCGCTTTTATGACATGGTATAAAATGTGCCATCTTAGAAAATCTATCCACGACAACAAATATGCTATCCCTCCCATTCTTTGTTCGAGGCAAGCCTAAAACAAAGTCCATGGATATGTCCTCCCACGGAACACTAGGTACAGGTAAAGGCATGTATAAACCATGAGGATTGAGTCGTGACTTAGCTTTTTGACATGTAGTGCAGCGAGCAACAAAACGCTCAACATCCCGTCTCATCTTTGGCCAAAAGAAATGTGTAGCAAGTACGTCCTCCGTCTTCTTCACGCCAAAGTGTCCCATTAATCCTCCTCCATGCGCCTCCTGCAACAACAAAAGACGAATAGAGCTAGCTGGAATGCATAGCTTGTTAGAACGGAACACAAATCCATCATTAAGCACAAACTTGTTCCATGTTCTACCCTTTCTACAATTCTGCAATACATCTTTAAATTCCGCATCATTTACGTATTGATCTTTGATTGTCTCTAAACCGAAAATCTTGAAGTCAAGTTGTGAAAGCATAGTATAACGACGAGACAAAGCATCAGCAATAATATTATCTTTCCCCTTCTTGTGTTTAATGACATAAGGGAAAGTCTCAATAAATTCAACCCACTTAGCATGTCTACGATTAAGTTTTGCTTGACTTCTTATGTGTTTCAAAGATTCATGATCAGAATGTATAACAAATTCTTTGGGCCATAAATAATGTTGCCAAGTTTCTAATGTCCGAACAAGAGCATATAATTCCTTATCATAAGTAGAATAGTTCAGACTAGGCCCACTCAATTTTTCAGAAAAGTAAGCAACAGGTTTAGCATCTTGTAATAACACACCTCCCAAACCAATCCCACTAGCATCGCATTCAAGCTCAAAAGTCTTATTAAAATCAGGAAGTTGGAGCAAAGGAGCATGTGTTAACTTATCTTTCAATACGGTGAAGGCTTCTTCCTGTGCGGTACCCCAAGTAAAAGGCACATCCTTGCGTGTAAGCTCATTGAGAGGTGCAGCAATGGTGCTGAAATCTCTCACAAAACACCTATAGAATCCAGCGAGGCCAAGAAAACTCCTCACTTGTGTGACCGTTTTGGGCTGCAGCCAACTCTCAATCGCCTCGATCTTGGCTTTATCAACTTCAATTCCCTGCGGAGTAACAACATAGCCAAGAAACGATACTCGGTCGGTGCAAAAGGTGCACTTCCCAAGGTTACCAAACAAGCGTGCATTACGTAGAGCAATAAAAACAGCACGTAAATGATCCAAATGTTCCTCCAAAGATTTGCTATAAATCAGTATATCATCAAAATAGACTACCACAAATCGTCCAATGAAAGCACGTAAAACCTCGTTCATTAATCTCATGAAAGTGCTAGGTGCATTAGTTAACCCAAAAGGCATGACTAACCACTCATATAATCCAAACTTAGTTTTAAATGCCGTTTTCCATTCATCTCCTAATTTCATGCGAATTTGATGGTATCCACTACGCAAATCAACTTTGGAAAACATGGTAGAGCCACTTAATTCATCAAGCATATCATCTAACCTAGGAATAGGATGACGATAACGAATAGTAATATTATTAATGGCTCGACAATCAACACACATACGCCATGTTCCATCCTTTTTCGGCACTAATATAACAGGAACAGCACAAGGACTAAGGGATTCACGTATGTAACCTTTGTCGAGTAGCTCTTGTACTTGACGCTGAATCTCCTTCGTCTCCTCCGGATTGGTACGGTATGGCGCACGGTTGGGCAGCGAAGCACCGGGAATTAAGTCAATCTGATGCTCAATCCCTCGAATAGGTGGTAATCCCGGTGGTACGTCTTGTGGAAAGACGTCAATAAATTCCTGCGAAAGGTCAGTGACAACAGGAGGCAAAGAAGGAGGCAATTCCTCAAATGAAAACAAAGCTTCTTTGCACACAAAAGCATAGCACACATATTGACTAACATCCAAATCTGAAATATCAACTTTAGTAGCAAGCAAAGTTGGACTAGTCAATTTAATTTCATTAGACACAGCAGAAGAAGATTTGCTATTAGTCTTATGTTGTTGCTCAAATTCTTTGGCTGCTATCTCATTTTCACTCTTATTTTTCTCCTGTATAGCTTTACTAGCTCTAGCAAGATCATCTTTCACAATTTGTTCAGGAGACATAGGAAGTAAAGCAATATTTTTATCCTGATGAACCAGAGTAAACTGATTTGTCCTACCATGGTGTACAACATTCCTATCAAATTGCCATGGTCTACCAAGTAAAAGAGAGCATGCTTGCATGGGTACCACATCACAATCAACATAATCAGCATATGCAGCAATGCTAAAGTGCACACGAACAGAACGCGTTACCTTAATCTTACCACTATTGTTAAACCACTGAATATAGTACGGATGGGGGTGTGGTCTTGTGGTGAGAGATAGCTTCTCCACCAACTCCATGCTAGCCAAGTTGTTGCAACTCCCTCCGTCAATGATGATGCGAACCGAACGTTCTTTCACCACTCCCTTTGTGTGGAACAAATTATGCCTCTGGTTTTGCTCAGCCTTCGTTACCTGCACACTTAACACACGTTGAGCAACCAAACTAGCATATTTATCTGCATCATCAGGAGCCATATACTCCATCTCATGAGCATCATCATGGGCACCCTGTTCCTCATGAGCAATGAGAACTAAAGTCTCCTCATCATAGTCACTCGCTGACTCATACCCACCATCCGCCGTAATAATCATCACACGCTTGGAGGGACAGTCTTTTGCGAAGTGACCTCCACCTTGGCACCTGCGACATTTAATATCACGATCTCGTGTTTGCCCTGTGGAAGCCATGGATGAAGAAGAACTCGCCGCTGGACCACTCTGTGCACCCTTGAATGGTGGCGCTGACTGTTTTGGTGGCTCCCTGTAAGAATGAGCGGCTGAAGTAGAGGGTGGAGCAGCAGGACGTGTGGATGTAGAAGGTCCACGCGATGTCCATGATGTATTTCGTCCTGCAGAAAAGTTAGGTCTCGTAGCGGCCTGTCGATCCTGCACTTCACGTTCAGCTTTACAAGCAAGATGAAACAAACGAGTAATAGTAGCATAGTCCTTGTATTCTAGAATAGTTTGTATCTCCCTGTTTAAGCCACCTATGAAACGTGCAAACATAGCTTCATTATCCTCTACTAGGCCACATCTAATCAATCCAGTTTGTAATTCTTGATAATATTCCTCTACAGAATTTTTTCCTTGTCTCAAACGCTGTAATTTTTGTAGCAATTCACGTTGATAATAAGGAGGAACCCAGCGAGTACGCATAGCATCTTTTAAAGCAGCCCAAGTAGCTGGAATATTATTAGCATGCAATCTACAATGTTCAGACCACCAAATAGATGCAAAACCCGTGAATTCACAAACAGCAGCAGTAACACGTCTATTCTCAGGATATTGTAAACATGTAAAGCGTTGTTCAGTTTCTAACTCCCAAGTAAGATAAGCATCAGGAATATATCTACCCTCAAACGGCTTAAGATTCAATTTAAGTTTAGGCACATGTTCATCATCGCGTACCTGAGGGGGTGGTTGGTGTCGACCGTGGCGAATGTTGGGACGTGGACGTCCAGCTGGCTGTTCATAGGTCGCTTCTTGTTCCACCTCCTCCTCGTAATCACCCTCGTAGTTGTCGTCCTGGCCGACGTCAGAGGCAGCAGCAGCAGTAACTGCAGCAGCAGCAGGAGCACCAGCAGCTTGTCCGCCCGGAAACAGAATACGTCGTGCACGTCGTGGTGGCGGTGGCTGTGCTGGAGCGGCCGCAGGCTGTATAGGTAAGCGTGCGAGCAACTCAGTAAACTTGGCGTCGAGCTTGGTGTCGATCATCTTCTCCACACCATCAATCGCCTCTGTAAATCTGTTCTCGATGTCATTCACCTGTTCAGACATCATTTGTGCAAATTTATCATGTAATGCTTTGTTTGTCATATTCTCCCAATCAGGTGCATCCCGCGCCACTTCATCATGGGATCCTGGCATGGTTAGCAGAAATAGAAAACACACAGAAGTATGATCCTACTTCGACTAATGGGATGTGGGGTGGTGGAAAGCACAAATCCGTCAAGCTTTTCTTCAGTTCTTACCGATTCTTACCTAGCAGCAGGTGGTGATGTACAACCAACGGGTCAAAACTCTCAGAGATGTGGTAGAGCGATGGCCAGGAGGTGTCAACCGCACGAAGTAGAATATATGTGGAGCTGTAGGTAGGTTTGACAAATATGGTAGCAAAAAGCTCAACAGTAATCAAAACAGAGATGCAAAGTTGAATAAACACTCAACGTCGGTACTGTGCTGATCCTAGGCTAGACCGTACTAGAGACGCGAGCCTAAAACACCAACGAAAGCACGGCGCGACACGTAATCAACTGAGAAGCACACTCTGAAAAAAAAAATTCTCTTTTTTTTTTTTTTTTTTTTGCTTCTTTTTTTTTTTGCGATGCGGGACTGCGGTGGCTGAAAAAGTGCGAAAAAATCACTATGGTGGCGAACGTCTCAAAATGAGTTTCTGGACCTAAGGAACGTATGGGCACGAAATTTTTTCACCCCTGAATTTTTTGGCCTAAAAACTGCTCTGAAAAGCGTGCCAGATTTTTTTTTTTTTTTTTTTGGGGAAATCACCCCCCTTCTCTGGACGGAAAAAGTTTGGTGAAATCCGACTCTAACAACTCAAAACTAATCTGGCTACAGAGAGATCAGGATCCTTACTGATGGTGGAACTCAACTCGGACTCGTGAGACGTGGTGGTGTATATGGACTCTGCTTGGCGGAACGTGGTGGTGTATCTGCACTTGGATTGGCGGAACGTGGTAGGATGACTACTGTGCGGCGGCGACGTGGCAAACTGTGATCAGAACTCGAAACTCTAAGGGAACTAGACGCTAAGATCAGCAACTTGACACAACGATGCAACCGTAAATTCAACAAGGCAAGCTACTGTAAAGAAAACTGGATAAGGGCTCGGACTGTTTTGGAACGTGATGATCTAACCCTAATTTTGTTTTTGGCTTTTTCGTGGACTGTAGGTATGAAGAACAGAACCAATCTAGACTATGAAAACTGGTAAATCTCACCGAGCAACCTGGAAATCTGATACCACTTGATAGAGGCGAAGGTGTCCCGATGTTTCGATGAGATGGTGGAGATCGATTATGGTGGAGTAGACTTTCACGACCCGACTACGACGTGCGAAGACGTTGCGCCTTAGCGATCGCTAAACCAACTCCGAGAGGTTATTGATCCCGCGGATGCACGATCAACCTGACCACGAAGGTCTAATTCCTGCAAGCAATCGAAGAACAAGCAAGAACTAAGAATTGCAATCTGGATATTGCGAATATAAGATGAAAGATTACGAAAGTTGGGGTTCCAATGAGGTCTTGGCCTGGTCGGATGACACAAACGAAGAGCTCGAAGTTGCGGCTATGGCTAACTTAAATCTAATTAAAACCCAAGTCTAAACGACGCCCTAAGGGCTGTATATATGGGGGAACAGAGGGGATTTTCGTGACCCCTTGGAGGTGGGGTCCGAAAACAACCCTAACTCGGTTTCCCCACACATACGGACTCTAAAAACAGCCTATAAGGTGGTATTTCGAAAATACATGGGCCCAGCCCAATATTAAGGTGACGCAGCACCTATAATTGCCCTTGGACGAAAATAATGAAGTGGCATCTCGCGTATTTCGTCCAAGACTTCATGCGCGCCTTATGGTGGCTTCAAAGTGCGATAATCACCACGGGAAGCTCCGCTGTCCTTTCCCGCGCGCGCACCTTCTTCTCCATGCTTGATCCCGCTCCAATGACCATCCTTCTTGTCCATGCTAGGTCCTTCATTCATAAGCAAAACAAAAGTATCTAATTTAGGCAGTATCATATGTTCATGAACAATAGAAGGATTCGCAAGAAACGAAAGTACCTGATAATTTAGTTGACGTGCACGAGCTCTAGTAACTGGTCCAATATGTGTAGTTGGTGAGGATATGGGTGTAACATTAGTAGGGATGTCCTCATTAGGTGACCTTGCTGTTAATGTGCTGTTGTGCTGAAAACTGTTAATTTGTTGCAACTTCAGGTGACGGTTGTGTCCCGACCGTTTATCGGAATTGAATGATTCCAATTGCATATTGTTAAGAATCATGTATACTTCCATTATATGTATTGCATTGTCATGATATGCTTTCTGGTCATATAGTTATTGAGCTCCAAAGTTGCTATCCCGCTGTTTTTTACAGCCACCTCTGTTTTTCTCCAAGTCTGTAATGTTCCGATGCCATGTTGCATGCTTAATATCTTTTGATCTATGATGCCTATCACCTTGATTCTTGTTTGTACCTGATCATCATCATGTCTAGTTCATGCTCATATATTGCTATGTCATGTTGCTGCACATCTACATATAGTTTTGCACCTGTTTGTACAGCATAAAAATAACAGTTTCTACCCTGTTTTCCTGATTTTCGCTAAGTCCTAGACCAGTAATGTTTTATAGCTTTTTGTGTTGCTTATAACTAGTGATCCATGATGCCTTTTTGCATGATTCTTTTTGCCATGCGTTCCATGCCATGTCTACTTTAGTTGCATATCCTTTGTGATCTTGTTTGCATTCATTATCCTGTTTATGCATTGCTCTAAAGTGTGCTTCCTGATGTTTAGCAGATTGTGTTCCAAACTTGTTTTGCTTGTATCTTTTTAACCGTAACTCCGTTTGGCGTGTTCTTTATATGTAACTTGATTAGTTTTTCATATAATTTGTGTTTATGCTATTGTTTGTTGTTGTTAACCAACCTAAAATATGGTTTAGGACAGAACAGTACCAATGTTTTAAATTGTCATGGGGAACTTAGTGGATGCCATGTTTAGGTTGTGCCTCACTTAAATTGACTAGCATAGATAGTTTCCTTTATGCTTCACCTCTTTCCATGTTTGAGTGCTATGCCATGCTTGAGTGAGATGCCATGTTAACAATCTTTGTTGATCACCTGTAGCTAGACAACTTGAACCATTCTAAATGTGTTGTATCGTCGTGTGTGACGAGTACTCCACTTAACCTGTTAGTAACCGCTCTCGACGGTAGGTGCGATGTCTCGTGTTGCCTTCTTGTTGACGCTTGCTCGTGTTTGCTTCGTAGTAATAGATGCTTGCTCGTTGATTACTTCCAGTGTTTATCCTCTTGTGTGCTTCCGCAGGTACCTCTCGGAGACGATGCGAGCTTGCGATCAACTACACCTTCGGAACCCGATTATCAACAAGCAAGGACTATACATTACTTATGATCCATTCTGTTTCAACCAGCAGTTTGCATGCTAATCTAGGATAGGTTCGATGTTTGATCCTACATGTTTATAGCCTCTTTCAAACCGATACAACCATGTCCCCTCCCAGCAAACCATGTACTGCTATATTACTGTTGCTCGTTGCTCAGCCCCTGCTTAGTATGCATGCTTAGGATGCTACGATATTACCCTGTTACTCCTTGGCTTGGGATATCACATTATTATATTGTTGTTGATGATATGATTATTATAATGTTGACTATATTTGACGAAGTATGGAAGGTCTAGGCTATCCTGCCCCGACGCTTTGTTCCATTCGAGTCACCTAGGACCGAAGTTCCGGGTATTGTGTCTCTTGACGAGCGTGCCTAACCGCGTGTGGGATGCTAAGGGGTCCCCTCTTCTTACCTATCTAGCTTCAAACATTTCTAGTGGTGGCCCAAGCTGATTTACCATTTCAAAACCGTGTGTGTGTCTGTTGGGTCGCTCCTGGCAGATATTCTTTCAACCAACCCGGGCCAGTGGGGACATGGTTTCCCTGTTGGTCCACCTTTGACCGGCGAGGGCCCGAGGCCTCACGTGAGGCGTCTCGGTAACCCAAACCCTGTTGAGACGGAAGAGACCGATCCGAGAGCGTAGCCAGCTTTTTGATTGGGTGTCGACTCCCCAGGGGCCACAAGGATTTGTTTGTTGTTAGCTAGAGGGACCTGTCGTTTCGGATCTCTCGGAACTAAATCATAAAATGGTTGCCTATGATGGGTAGCAACTGAGAGAGATGGGCGTGCGTGCGGAGCCTTGTAATGGGCAGTTGATACACCCCTGCAGGGTTAAATCTTTTCGAGAAGCCGTGTCCACATTTATGGACGATTTGAGACCCACTCCTTGTTCATAGACAACAACAACTTAGATAATCTTAATATAACTTGACCAACGTGTGTGTGCCTTGACTGCTTCTTCTTCGTCGGGATGCGAAGAGGAGGACAAGGATATGATAGGTGTTATGCTTGCGTAAGTAGTTGATAGCAAGACTTGTTGGAGGCGATTCCTCATCGAATGCTTGGCTTCTGACCTTAATCTCTAGATCGTTAGCCACTTCATAAATGCTAGTGCGGCAGCAACCTCACCACTTACCCCATCCTTACCGTAAACTACTAGTTGTCCTAGAATGACGAGTGATGAAGTCATTCCTGGGTCAGTTGACCACTACAGTTGGATGTTGAGTACTTCTATACTCATGATAATACCATCAAACTCTTTTCAGGGTTCTTGATCGACAACAGGTATGGTGATCGACGTTTCACGTGGAGACTCAACGACGACTAGTTAGGCGGATCCCGGCGGAGGGCCTGGACCCGTGTGGTTATGGGATCGATGTTTTTCTCTTTGCCAGTAGGCTTTTGACTGTAGTCTGTACTCAGACATGTATCTTCCGTTGATGTATTGTATTAAGGCAGTTGTATGCCGATTGTATGAGATGTTGTATTCTTGTAGCTGTAATGTTGTGATATCATGTTGGAAATCCGGGGCATATGGCATTGTCATATGTCACGGTGGGACCGATATGTGCTTCGTCCCCGGATCTGGATGGAAACATCTAGATCTAGAACAGTACCGCATATCGGGCTTTACATAAGAGCTCGTGGGTATAATCCCTAAAGGAATTTGAAATCGAAAACCAATTCAAATGATGACTACTCAGTATGAGACTTTGCATGTTGTCATCATTTCACCAGACCGGAATGTTGTGTAAATTTGAGATTATCGTGATAAAAAATAGGCGTACTTCATATACAAAATGGGCCATTCCTATCAAAATATCAGGGTTTCTATGTGAAACAACCACATTAGAAAGACAAAATGTTATTCTAAAATCCTTTAAACCCCCAGTTTTTTATGTGTTAAGCAATGGGCACTCACACTGGGTTCCCAAAATTTCAAACATCTTTGACTTCATTTGACATATATGATGTACCAGGTGAATCATTTTCGAGAAAAACAACCCTGGAAATCACAATCAATTCAAATGGTCTCTAAATTGGATGAAACTTTTTATGTTGTCATCATTTCACCAACAATGTATGTGGTTACATTTAAAGGTTGTTATGATAAAAACCAATGGTACTCCGTGTACGAATTTGTACCATTCACTTTGAAGCATCGGTGTTTCTACCGGCAACACCTGGATTACAAGTACAACATATTATTTGTAAGTGATTTGAACCCCAAACTTTTTATGTGTTCAACACCACGCATTCACACTAAAATCCTAAAATTTCAAGCATTTTGGACCTCGTTTGGTATATATTACGCATTTAGTGCTTTATTTTTTAGCAAAATACCCATGAAATTGAAAGTCGAGTAAAATGACCTCTAAACGGGATGAGATTTGGCATTCCAGCATCATTTCACGAACTTGGTACGTGTTATAAATTTGAGAGGATTATGAAAAAAACTGGTGGCACTAAGTGTACAAACTGCATTAGTTGAATGCTGGTCAAACACTGAAAAACCTCGTTGACCGTCTCAAAAACTATCCGGAAAAAATCTCGTAACCATAGCGCACAACAGTGGCCGTTAGATGTAATACTAGCGCCGAATGGTGGTCATTGGATTTCAGCGCGATCCGCGAGGAGCTGGTTCTGCAACCTGATTGGCTGTCTATTATCAAAGTACATGTACACAATTTACAATGAAGAAGCGTTTGGGATGCGAGAACGCAGGTGGAACGCCTCCTAACGAAGGCTTCCATCCGAAGCTATCCAAATTTCTCACGATTTGCTTTGTAGTACATACAGATGGAAAAGCATACACATAGAGAAATATAATCGTTTGTGTAGTAAGAGCTGGTGGGTATAAACCCTAAAGTAATTTGAAATCGAAAACCAATTCAAATGATGAATAATCAGTATGAGACTTTGCAGGTTGTCATTGTTTCACCAGACCGGAATGTTGTGTAAATTTGAGATTATCGTGATAAAAAATAGGGGTGCTTCGTGTACAAAATGGGCCATTCCTATCGAAATATCAGGGTTTCTATGTGAGACAACCACATTAGAAAGACAACATGTTATTCTAAAAACCTTTAAACCCCTAGTTTATTATTTGTTAAGCAATGGGCACTCACACTGGGTTCCCAAAATTTCAAACATCTTTGACTTCATTTGACATATATGATGTACCAGGTGAATCATTTTCAATCAAAACAACCCTGCAAATGAAAATCAATTCAAATGGTCTCTAAATTGGATGAAACTTTGCGTGTTTTCATCATTTCACCAACAATCTATGTGATTACATTTAATGGTTGTTATGATAAAAAAAATGGTACTCCGTGTACGAAGTTGTACCATTCACTTCGAAGCATCGGTGTTTCTACCTGAAAAAACAGCTGCATTACAAGTACAACATATTATTTGTAACTGATTTGAACCCCAAAAGTTTTATGTGTTCAACACCAAGCATTCACACTAACATCCTAAAATTTCAAGAATTTTGCACCTCGTTTGATAAATATTACGCATTTAGTGCTTTATGTTTGAGCAAAATGCCCATGAAATTGAAAGTCGATTTAAATGACCTCTAAACGGGATGGGATTTGGTATGTTGTCACCATTTCACGAACATGGTACGTGTTAAAAATTGCAGAGGATTATGACAAAAACTGGTGGAACTTAGTCTACAAACTACATTAGTTGAATGCTGGCCAAACACTGAAAACCCCCGTTGACCGTCTCAAAAACTATCCGAAAAAAATATCGTAAGCATAGCGCACAAAAGTGGTCGTTGGATGTAACATTAGCGCAAAATGGTAGTCATTAGATCTTAGCGCGATCCATGAGGAGCTGGTTCCGCAACCCGATTGGCTGGCTTTTATCAAAGTACATGCACACAGTTTACAATCAAGAAGCGTTTGGGATGCGAGAACGCAAGTGGCTTCCGTCCGAAGCTATACTCAATCAACATTGATCTAGCCAGATTTCCCCACCTCTGGTGATTCAAGAACACAATCCATTCCTCAACACATCAGTCGCCTTAGGTCTATAGGAAGGGGACGTCGACTCGCTACCATAGGGCTCATCGGGCCAGCTTTGCCGCCGCCCCGGTGCCTGCCAGAGGCGGTGGTTCCGACGATGCTGCCCTGAGTGCGGCCTTGCACCCGTTTGGAGCGAGGTATCGTTTGGTCACCGATTCCTTCATTATCCTGGCCACCCCGATCATCACCGATTTCCCGGATATTTCCATCTTGTTGGCCGGTCATGCCCGATAGGCGACCCCTTTTTACTGCAGGACTCCGGCCATCTCCGTCTTGCCCACCCCGACCGCATCCGTCCAACGTGCAGTTATGGAAGAGGCCAGGGCGACAGAAGCTGCTAAGAGGGCGGCTTAGGTCGCCATCTTGGCGGCGGTAGCGGCCAGAAGAACGACGGAGGCCCCCAACAAGGTGGCGGCATACGTCGATGCCGCGAAGGCCTCTCTACACCAGCTCATCGACGTTCAGGAGGTCAATAGGGCGGCGGAATACGCCGATGCCGCGGCGGCCTCTCCGGACCATCAGCTCATCGAATTTCAGTGAGCCAACAGAGCGGCGACATACGCTGATGCTACGGCGGCCTCTCTGGACCTGCAGCTCAGCGACGTTCAGCGGGCCAACAGGGCGGCGGAATACGCCGATGCCGCTGCGGCCTCTCTGGACCAGCAGCTCATCGACGTTCAGTGGGCCAACATGGAGGCAACATACGCCAATTCCGCGGCGGCCTCTCTGTACCAACAGCTCAGCGTCGTTCAGTGGGCCAACAGGGAGGCTGCATACGCCGATGCCTCGGAGGCCTCTCTGGACCAGCAGCTCATCGACTGTCAGGAGGCCAATAAGGCGGCGTCATACGCCGATGCCTCATAATTCTCTCTGGATCAGCAGGACTAGTAGTATTTGTTTAATTAGGCGTCGGTGTTTTGTTATTCTAGTAGATCTTGAGTAAGAGCTATGTTAAGTCTAGTACCTTGTTTAACTATTGAGCTGGTTCGATTTAGCAAGTTTGACCTTTTCTAATATCTCAGTTGTTTTCTCAAATGAACAACTACTCTTAATATATTCAATGCCATGGATGATGTTGATACGTCCAAAACTTAAACACCCTCAGTTTCTGTAACAGTAATCACTTTGACTGTTGACTATTATTGTTGCTAATCCTGGTTGCTAATCATGCCTTGATCAAACTTTGCCTCTGATCATATTCAAACCATGATGGTTGATATTCAAAACCATATGCCTAATTCACCTTGATCACTTGGAATCAAATCAAGTCCAAAACTCCTTTTGATTGATAATAAAAACAATGTGGTAGATGAAAGTTAATCCAAAAATTATGAAACCAATTTTGTAAAATGCCACAAATCAATAGAACCATGTTACACCAACTTGGGTATTTTTGTGAGCTATGAAATAATTCAAACAATTCATGCGGTAGCTTAAAAACACCACTTTAAGCATTTATTAATTAAAATAAATACTAAAGGAATTTATATCACAACCAAAAATTTTGTATCACTTCTTTAGGAGGTAACTCTAATTTACAAACACCTCAAATGTTTTACAAAAATGTAGAGGCATTTAAATTAAATACATAAAGAGGAAACAAAAGTACAAAAAGTAAAAGAAATGGAAAAAGAGTTAAACCTCGCCCTAGGCGAGGCCCACCCGGCCCAATACCCCTTCCCCTACCTACTCCCCTCACATCCCCACCTTCCCCCATCGCCGTGGCGCCACCGCCGTGGTTGGGGCTCCTGCCGGCCGCCCCCACCTCCACTATGCCGCTGAGGCGATAAGAACGCCCCCGTCCACCCCCTGGACATCCTCCCCTGCCATTCCTCCTCCCCCTCACATCGCTCGCCTCGGGGGAGATCCACCCGAGCGGAGTCGTCGCTACCGTCGCGCACTCGTGCGGCCAACGGCCACCGCAGCCGCAACCATCTTTCCCATCAGCCTCGCCGTCGCCGACATTGTCTACGCGCAGGAGGAATCGAGCCGGGAGCCTCCACCCCGAGCACACGGTCGTCGTTCCCCTTCTACATCGCCACCGCATCGCCGTCGAATTGCCGCTCCGTCGTGCCCTCTCCGAGCAGTCTGCCGTCCACTACGCATCGCCGGTGAGCACGGCTTCCACCGCCAGCACCCCGATAGCGCTTGATCCTACCGTAGGCGCCGCCCCCTTTTAACTTGCTCCGGTCGGCGCCGTTATATTCGTCGTCGTGGCCCCGGTCGCTCCCAGCGCGCGCCAATGACCCTAGCATGCTCCTGGTGAGTTGTAGGTTCCACCAGCTAATCCTCGCTCGAGAAAACTCATGGGAACTGAGTTCCCCGTCTGCCCCAAAGCTAGCCTCCGCCTAACCTCATCGCCGGCCCCGTTCCGGCGAGTCCCCGGCGACGCCACAACCCCCAAACACCTCCCCGTCGCCTCCTCGACCGTTTGAGCCCACCCACGCCCCCTCCCGTGCACCACGGCGAGCTCACGGCCCACCTCGCCGGAGTCCAGGCACCGGCGAGCTCACCGGAGTCACTGCCAGGTGGGCCACCACTATCAGGGGCTTAGTTAAGCCGTAATGTGCCACTGACAGTGGGCCACCCCACTGTTAATTAAGCTGCATTTTAAAACAAATTGAAAACTGTTAGATTAACCACCCTGTGTCATTGACAGGTGGGCCCTAGCTATTTGTTAATTAAATTAACTGTTAGTTTAAGTTAGTCTCACTTACTGTTGGGCCCCACTGTGCTTAGATTAATTAAAATTGTATTAGTATAAGTTATTCTGAATGACATGTGGGTCCAGGGGATATTTAAATTTAGTTAATTGAATTATTAATAAACAGAGGCTGGCATATGGGTCCCACATGTCAGCACTGTTCTGCATAGACTTGTGGATAATGTTTCTATTTTAATATTAAAAGAAATTCAAAACTTCTTTTAAAATGATTTAAACTTTAAAATTGAATATCTTTCAAACCGTAAGTCGGTTTCAAAAACTTTATACATGAAAATTGATCAGAAAAAAATAACGAATACGAATACGTTAACCGTATGTCTACCACAACCCTCTAACACAACGAACATCGAACTGTCCCCCTCCGGACCGACTGTCCGATGATTGCCTGATACCGATAAACTATCCTGATGAATTTATTCTGAACACGAAAGTTGTTCAGAATGGATCAACTAACACGGATACACCTTTCACATGTTTGTCGGATGTCCACGACACCTCCGGCATGGTACCTTCCCCCTCCGGACACCCTGTCCGATAATCACCCGGAGCTGGCAGTTCATCCCCGGATGAATTCCCGCTCTGAGCAACGTGCATTGCACTGAGTTAGAACACCATTAGCATTGCATCTGTCCTGTCTTCCATCTCTTTGTTTATGCTTGCTTTGTATTTACTGTTTCTTCCGCCCCTAATCTCCGATAGACCCGCTGCTGCCGTCGACTACACCGCTTCTGAGTATGATAACTTCGTCGACGACCCTACCTCTACTGCCGAGCTTCCTGGCAAGCATAACTATTCTCTTCCCCAGATATCGCCTACCTTTCCGTACCTTCTTGCACTAGGCATTGTTACTGCTGCTGCTACGTTACATCCTATTCAATTGCATAGCCTGTTTTTGTCGCCCCTTGATGTACCTTTCTTTACCCTATGCTGCCTATATAGATATATATTATATTCAGAAGTGAGCCCTGCGCATTGTTAGCTAGGATTAGATAGCGGGCCGTGATCACTCAGGGAGTGAACGCGGATACAAATATTATAACTGCACAGGTATGGTACAATGCAGACACCGCCTAAGGCCGCCTAGCTTGGCTCTGCCGAGCCACCACCAAGTGTGAACTATCAAGGAGAAATCCTTGTACTCCACTCGTTGCTAACTCTGTATAGCCGCTCCAGGTACCTGAGTAATGGTTGTCCTTCAAGTAAGAAGTTGGGCGACCCAACGGTGCCCACGAGTGGTATTGCGATGGGACGACAGGGAGGGTACGACCAATGTACCGATGTGCTTGGCCCTTGATCGTTGGCCGCGAGAGTTACCAAACCACGAAAGTCGAGCTCCTCCAGGAGCACACGCGAGACAAGGTAAGGAGACGGTTAACCTTGTTGGTAACTGCAGAGACTTGGTGGGACAACAGGGCAGGCACCGATGTACTGGTGGTCCTGACTGCTGTCGTTGTCCGCGTGATGAGGACATCCCTACTAATGTTACACCCATACCCTCACCAACTACACATACTGGACCAGTTACTAGAGCACGTGCACGTCAACTAAATTATCAGGTACTTTCGTTTCTTGCGAATCCTTCTATTGTTCATGAACATATGATGCTGCCTAAATTAGATACTTTTGTTTTGCTTATGAATGAAGGACCTAGCATGGACACGAAGGATGGTCATTGGAGCGGGATCAAGAATGGAGAAGAAGGTGCGCGCGGGGGAAAGTACAGTGGAGTTTCCAGTGGGGATTTTCGCACGTTGAAGCCACCATAAGGCATGCATGAAGGCTTGGACGGAATACACGAGATGCCACTTCATTATTTTCGTCCAAGAGCAATTATAGGTGCTGCGTCACCTTAATATTGGGCTGGGCCCATGTAATTTCGAAATACCACATTATAGGCTGTTTTTAGAGTCCGTATGTGTGGGGAAACCGAGTTAGGGTTGTTTTCGGACCCCACCTCCAAGGGGTCACGAAAATCCCCTCTGTTCCCCCATATATACAGCCCTTAGGGCGTCGTTTAGACTTGGGTTTTAATTAGATATAAGTTAGCCATAGCCGCAACTTCGAGCTCTTCGTTTGTGTCATCCGACCAGGCCAAGACCTCATTGGAACCCCAACTTTCGTAATCATTCATCTTATATTCGCAATATCCAGATTGCAATTCTTATTTCTTGCTTGTTCTTCGATTGCTTGCAGGAATTAGACCTTCGTGGTCAGGTTGATCGTGCATCCGCGGGATCAATAACCTCTCGGAGTTGGTTTAGCGATCGCTAAGGCGCAACGTCTTCGCACGTTCGTAGTCGGATCGTGAAAGTTGCCTCCACCATAATCGATCTCCACCATCTCATCGAAACATCGGGACACCTTCGCCTCTATCAAGTGGTATCAGATTTCCAGGTTGCTCGGTGAGATTTACCAGTTTTCATAGTCTAGATTGGTTTTGTTCTTCATACCTACAGTCCAAGAAAAAGCCAACAAAAAAAATTAGGGTTAGATCATCACGTCCCAAGACAGTCCTAGCCTTTGTCCAGTTTTCTTTTCAGTACTTGCTTTGTTGAATTTACGGTTGCATCGTTGTGTCAAGTTGCTGATCTTAGGGTCTAGTTCCCTTAGACTTTCGAGTTCTGATCACAGTTTGCCACGTCGCCGCCGCACCAGTAGTCATCCTACCACGTTCCGCCAATCCGAGTCCAGATACACCACCCACGTTCCGCCAAGCAGAGTCCATATACACCACCATGTCTCACGAGTCCGAGTTGAGTTTCACCATCAGTACGGTTCCTGATATCCCCGTAGCCAGAATAGTTTTGAGTTGATTAGAGTCGGATTTCACCAATCTTTTGTCGTACGTAGAAGAGGGTGATTTCCAAAAAAAAAAAAAAAAAAAAGAGTCTGGCACGCTTTTCAAAGCAGTTTTTAGGCCAAAATTTTCAGGGGTAAAAAAATTTCGTGCCCATACGTTCCTTAGGTCCAGAAACTCGTTTTGAGACGTTCGCCACCATAGTGATTTTTTCGCACTTTTTCAGCCCCCGCAGTCCCGCATCGCCAAAAAAAAAAGCAAAAAAAAAAAAAAAAAAAAGAGAGAGAAAAAAAAAATCAGAGTGTGCTTCACAGTTGTTACGTGCCGCGCCGTGCTTTCGTTGGTGTTTTAGGCTCGCGTCTCTAGTACGGTCTAGCCTAGGATCAGCACAGTACCGACGTTGAGTGTTTATTCAGCTTTGCATCTCTGTTTTGATTACTGTTGAGTTTTTCCTACCATACTTGTCAGCCTTCCTACAGCTCCACATATATTCTACATCGTGCGTTTTGACACCTCCTGGCCATCGCTCTACCATATCTCTGAGAGTTTTGACCCGTTGGTTGTACATCACCACCTGCTGCTAGGTAAGAATCGGTAAGAACGTAAGAAAAGCTTGACGGATTTGTGCTTTCCACCACCCCACATCCATCCCATTAGTAGAAGTAGGATCATATTCCTGTGTGTTTTCTATTTCTGCTAACCATGCCAGGATCACATGATGAAGTGGCGCGGGATGCACCCGATTGGGAGAACATGACAAACAAGGAGTTACATGATAAATTTGCACGTATGATGTCTCAACAGGTGCAGGACATCGAGACCAGATTTACAGAGGCGATTGATGGCGTGGAGAAAATGATCGACACCAAGCTCGACGCCAAGTTTACTGAGTTGATCGCACGCCTACCTTCAGCACAGCCACAGCCACCGCCACTACCACGTGCACGACGTATTCCGTTTCCGCGAGGACAAGCTGCTGGTATTGGTGCTCCTCCTACTGCTGCAGTTGCTGCTACTGCTGCAGTTGCTGCTACTGCTGCTGCTGCTGCTTCTGACGTCGCCCAGGACGACAACTACGAGGGTGATTACGAGGAGGAGGTGGAACAGGAAGCGGCCTATGAGCAGCCAGCTGGACGTCCACGTCCCAACATTCGCCACGGTCGACACCAACCACCCCCTCAGGTACGCGATGATGAACATGTGCCTAAACTTAAATTGATTCTTAAGCCGTTTGAGGGTAGATATATTCCTGATGCTTATCTTACTTGGGAGTTAGAAACTGAACAACGTTTTACATGTTTACAATATCCTGAGAATAGACGTGTTACTGCTGCTGTTTGTGAATTCACGGGCTTTGCATCTATTTGGTGGTCTGAACATTGTAGATTGCATGCTAATAATATTCCAACTACTTGGGATGCTTTAAAAGATGCTATGCGTACTCGCTGGGTTCCTCCTTATTATCAACGTGAATTGTTACAAAAATTACAGCGTTTGAGACAAGGAAAAAATTCTGTAGAGGAATATTATCAAGAATTACAAACTGGATTGATTAGATGTGGCCTAGTAGAGGATAATGAAGCTATGCTTGCACGTTTTATGGGTGGCTTAAACAGGGAGATACAAACTATTCTAGAATACAAGGACTTTGCTACTATCACTCGTTTGTTTCATCTTGCTTGTAAAGCTGAACGTGAAGTGCAGGATCGACAGGCCGCTACGAGACCTAACTTTTCTGCAGGACGAAATACATCATGGACATCGCGTGGAGCTTCTACATCCACACGTCCTGCTGCGCCACCATCTACTTCAGCCGCTCATTCTTACAGGGAGCCACCAAAACAGCCAGCGCCACCATTCAAGGGTGCACAGAGTGGTCCAGCGGCGAGTTCTTCTTCCTCCATGGCGTCCACAGGGCAAGCACGAGATCGTGATATTAAATGTCGCAGGTGCCAAGGTGGAGGTCACTTCGCAAAAGACTGTCCCTCCAAGCGTGTGATGACTATTACGGCGGATGGTGGGTATGAGTCAGCGAGTGACTATGATGAGGAGACTCTAGTTCTCATTGCTCATGAGGAACAGGGTGCCCATGATGATGCTCATGATATAGAGTATATGACTCCTGATGATGCAGATAAATATGCTAGTTTGGTTGCTCAACGTGTATTAAGTGTGTAGGTAACGAAGGCCGCGCAAAACCAGAGGCATAATTTGTTCCACACAAAGGGAGTGGTGAAAGAACGTTCGGTTCGCATCATCATTGACGGAGGGAGTTGCAACAACTTGGCTAGCATGGAGTTGGTGGAGAAGCTATCTCTCACCACAAGACCACACCCCCATCCGTACTATATTCAGTGGTTTAACAATAGTGGTAAGATTAAGGTAACACGTTCTGTTCGTGTGCACTTTAGCATTGCTGCATATGCTGATTATGTTGATTGTGATGTGGTACCCATGCAAGCATGCTCTCTTTTACTTGGTAGACCATGGCAATTTGATAGGAATGTTGTACACCATGGTAGGACAAATCAGTTTACTCTAGTTCATCAGGATAAAAATATTGCTTTACTTCCTATGTCTCCTGAACAAATTGTGAAAGATGATCTTGCTAGAGCTAGTAAAGCTAAACAGGAGAAAAATAAGAGTGAAAATGAGATAGCAGCTAAAGAATTTGAGCAACAACATAAGACTAATAGCAAATCTTCTTCTGTTGTTTCTAATGAAATTAAATTGACTAGTCCAACTTTGCTTGCTACTAAGGTTGATATTTCGGATTTGGATGTTAGTCAATATGTGTGCTATGCTTTTGTGTGCAAAGAAGCCTTGTTTTCATTTGAGGAATTGCCTCCTTCTTTGCCTCCTGTTGTCACTGACCTTTTGCAGGAGTTTATTGACGTCTTTCCACAAGACGTACCACCGGGATTACCACCTATTCGAGGGATTGAGCATCAGATTGACTTAATTCCCGGTGCTTCGCTGCCCAACCGTGCGCCATACCGTACCAATCCGGAGGAGACGAAGGAGATTCAGCGTCAAGTACAAGAGCTACTCGACAAAGGTTACATACGTGAATCCCTTAGTCCTTGTGCTGTTCCTGTTATATTAGTGCCTAAAAAGGATGGAACATGGCGTATGTGTGTTGATTGTCGAGCCATTAATAATATTACTATTCGTTATCGTCATCCTATTCCTAGGCTAGATGATATGCTTGATGAATTAAGTGGCTCTACCATGTTTTCCAAAGTTGATTTGCGTAGTGGATACCATCAAATTCGCATGAAATTAGGGGATGAATGGAAAACGGCATTTAAAACTAAGTTTGGATTATATGAGTGGTTAGTCATGCCTTTTGGGTTAACTAATGCACCTAGCACTTTTATGAGATTAATGAACGAGGTTTTACGTGCTTTCATTGGACGATTTGTGGTAGTCTATTTTGATGATATACTGATTTATAGCAAATCTTTGGAGGAACATTTGGATCATTTACGTGCTGTTTTTATTGCTCTACGTAATGCACGTTTATTTGGTAACCTTGGGAAGTGCACCTTTTGCATCGACCGAGTGTCGTTTCTTGGCTATGTTGTTACTCCGCAGGGAATTGAAGTTGATCATGCCAAGATCGAGGCAATTGAGAGTTGGCCGCAGCCCAAAATGGTCACACAAGTGAGGAGTTTTCTTGGCCTCGCTGGATTCTATAGGAGTTTTGTGAGAGATTTCAGCACCATTGCTGCACCACTCAATGAGCTTACACGCAAGGATGTGCCTTTTACTTGGGGTACCGCACAGGAAGAAGCTTTCACGGTATTGAAAGATAAGTTAACACATGCTCCTTTGCTCCAACTTCCTGATTTTAATAAGACTTTTGAGCTTGAATGCGATGCTAGTGGGATTGGTTTGGGAGGTGTGTTATTACAAGATGCTAAACCTGTTGCATACTTTTCTGAAAAATTGAGTGGGCCTAGTCTGAACTATTCTACTTATGATAAGGAATTATATGCTCTTGTTCGGACATTAGAAACTTGGCAACATTATTTATGGCCCAAAGAATTTGTTATACATTCTGATCATGAATCTTTGAAACACATAAGAAGTCAAGCAAAACTTAATCGTAGACATGCTAAGTGGGTTGAATTTATTGAGACTTTCCCTTATGTCATTAAACACAAGAAGGGGAAAGATAATATTATTGCTGATGCATTGTCTCGTCGTTATACTATGCTTTCACAACTTGACTTCAAGATATTCGGTTTAGAGACAATCAAAGAACAATATGTAAAATATGCGGAATTTAAAGATGTATTGCAGAATTGTAGAGAGGGTAGAACATGGAACAAGTTTGTGCTTAATGATGGATTTGTGTTCCGTTCTAACAAGCTATGCATTCTAGCTAGCTCTATTCGTCTTTTGTTGTTGCAGGAGGCGCATGGAGGAGGATTAATGGGACATTTTGGCGTGAAAAAGACGGAGGACGTACTTGCTACACATTTCTTTTGGCCAAAGATGAGACGGGATGTTGAGCGTTTTGTTGCTCGCTGCACTACATGTCAAAAAGCTAAGTCACGACTCAATCCTCATGGTTTATACATGCCTTTACCTGTACCTAGTGTTCCGTGGGAGGACATATCCATGGACTTTGTTTTAGGCTTGCCTCGAACAAAGAAGGGGAGGGATAGCATATTTGTTGTCGTCGATAAATTTTCTAAGATGGCACATTTTGTACCATGTCATAAAAGCGATGATGCTGCTAATGTTGCTGATTTATTCTTTGGAGAGATTATTCGTTTACATGGTGTGCCCAATACTATTGTCTCGGATCGTGATACTAAGTTTCTTAGCCATTTTTGGAGATGCTTATGGGCTAAGTTGGGGACTAAACTACTTTTTAGTACTACATGTCATCCCCAAACTGATGGACAAACTGAAGTGGTCAATAGGACATTGTCTACTATGCTTAGGGCTGTTTTAAAAAGTAACTTCAAACTGTGGGAAGAATGTTTACCTCATATTGAATTTGCTTATAATCGTTCAGTGCATTCTACCACTAAAATGTGCCCTTTTGAGATTGTTTATGGTTTTCTACCTCGTGCACCTATTGATTTGCTGCCTCTTCCATCTTCGGAGAAGGTTAATTTTGATGCTAAGCAACGTGCTGAATTGATATTAAGAATGCATGAGTTAACTAAAGAAAACATTGAGCGCATGAATGCTAGATACAAGCTTGCTGGTGATAGGGGTCGAAAGCATGTTGTGTTTGAACCAGGAGATCTTGTTTGGTTACATCTACGTAAAGATAGGTTTCCTGATTTGCGCAAGTCTAAGTTAATGCCACGAGCTGATGGTCCCTTTAAGGTTTTACAGAAAATTAATGATAATGCATATAAACTTGAGCTACCTGCAGATTTTGGGGTTAGTCCCACATTTAACATTGCAGATTTGAAACCTTATTTGGGAGAAGATGATGAGCTTCCGTCGAGCACGACTTCAATTCAAGAAGGGGAGGATGATGAGGACATCCCTACTAATGTTACACCCATACCCTCACCAACTACACATACTGGACCAGTTACTAGAGCACGTGCACGTCAACTAAATTATCAGGTACTTTCGTTTCTTGCGAATCCTTCTATTGTTCATGAACATATGATGCTGCCTAAATTAGATACTTTTGTTTTGCTTATGAATGAAGGACCTAGCATGGACACGAAGGATGGTCATTGGAGCGGGATCAAGAATGGAGAAGAAGGTGCGCGCGGGGGAAAGTACAGTGGAGTTTCCAGTGGGGATTTTCGCACGTTGAAGCCACCATAAGGCATGCATGAAGGCTTGGACGGAATACACGAGATGCCACTTCATTATTTTCGTCCAAGAGCAATTATAGGTGCTGCGTCACCTTAATATTGGGCTGGGCCCATGTAATTTCGAAATACCACATTATAGGCTGTTTTTAGAGTCCGTATGTGTGGGGAAACCGAGTTAGGGTTGTTTTCGGACCCCACCTCCAAGGGGTCACGAAAATCCCCTCTGTTCCCCCATATATACAGCCCTTAGGGCGTCGTTTAGACTTGGGTTTTAATTAGATATAAGTTAGCCATAGCCGCAACTTCGAGCTCTTCGTTTGTGTCATCCGACCAGGCCAAGACCTCATTGGAACCCCAACTTTCGTAATCATTCATCTTATATTCGCAATATCCAGATTGCAATTCTTAGTTCTTGCTTGTTCTTCGATTGCTTGCAGGAATTAGACCTTCGTGGTCAGGTTGATCGTGCATCCGCGGGATCAATAACCTCTCGGAGTTGGTTTAGCGATCGCTAAGGCGCAACGTCTTCGCACGTTCGTAGTCGGATCGTGAAAGTTGCCTCCACCATAATCGATCTCCACCATCTCATCGAAACATCGGGACACCTTCGCCTCTATCACCGCGGGTCAGTTAAGTCGAGGCAACGATAATAGTTGTCCCGCAAGTTAATAAAATGACTAATGGTTGGGCGGATGACTTGAGTAGCCTTTTGGCTTATACGCGCTGCCTACACGTGGGAATTACGAGTTATGGGCTCCTCTTCTTCATAGTGTCGTCCGAGGACTCTTCAGACGTCAGCAGTACTGCGGGATGATTGCCGGGAAGTGGTATTGTCTTATTTTCTCGCGCGGTGGTGTCTTATTTGGATTTGCTTTAACTTCACCGGCCAGCCACGCACCGTGCAGGAGTACGTTCGGGTTGGGTCCAAGGCCTGGCGTACTTAGGATTTAGGCCGGCGGATGGCCTCTCTGTTGAGTTTGAATTATGGGCTACGGAGTGTCGGATAGCCTTGGTTGAGCGTTCCCTAACAAGGTGCCCGCCACCCTGGAGATCCATGCGTGTAGTGTAACACAAGTGCACACCTGCAGGGAAGATTAATCTATTCGAATAGCCGTGTCCACGGTAACAGGACGCTTTATGCTGAAGCTGGATCTTACCACTACAAACTATTATTATTAAACTGTATGGTTCCGGGTTTTATTCCTCGCTGGGATGTCGAGGAAGGGATCTCGGAGGTATTGCTAATTATTACAACTTACTATTATACAATGCTGCAGCAACTTCTGCTGCATTGTTACTTTATGCTTTATATAAACTGTTGGCTAATTCTCTCCCCATGATGCAAGACACGTCAGAAGATGCTAGTCTTCGATAGGCCTAGCTTCTTACCCTTATTCTGATTTCTACCTTGCAGTCCTCTATATATAGCCTCCCTTTCCTTTTGATACAATGCATAAATGCTTAGTAGCGGACGTAAGACTCGTGGGTATGCTAGATACTCACCTTTGCTTTATTTCCCCCTTTTCGCTTTGCCTGATCGGCCGCTGCAGCCGACGTTGTAGCCAAGGAGCAGGAGTACCCCGGAGGCGACTACTACGACGTCGAGTTCCCCGTTGACCAGGAGTAGTTCGGTGGATCCCAGGAAGGAGGCCTCGCCTTTTCGATCTGTATCTCTGATGTCATTTGTCACTACTAGGGAAATAGCTATACATGGAAAGCTTATTAGTGGCGCATATAGAATTCTCAGGGCAGGTGGTCCAAGGATTCTGTGCATGCGATAGGTGCATGGATAATACAACGTACCGCCAGCTACCAAAAGATCCCGGATCTTCAAAAATCTTGTTCCAGGGGTCTCGGAGGTGGCTTCCCAAGAAACACGCGTGGAGAAAACAAGGACATCTGTTCGACGGAACGAGGAGCTCCGAGCACCCCTAGCTCGAAGGAGCGGCAAAGAAATCGACAACTTACTGAAAACTTGGAAAGAGTGCCCCGCGCCGGGAAAGAAAAAAAAGAAGACTCATCCGTTGATGAGGGTATGGAAAGCGAGGTCTGTTTTCTGGGATTTTCAATACTGGAGTCTACTCCGCAGTCCTCATAGCCTTGATCTAATGCATATCACAAAGAAAGTGTGCGAGAGCTTGTTTGGCACGCTGCTCAACATGCCGGAGAAGACCAAGGACGGCCAAAAGCAAGGAATGACTTGAAATTTATGGGCATCAGGAGGGAACTTCACCCCCCTAGTGACGACGATGATGAGCCGGAGGAGGAAGAGGATACGGAAACGCAAAACTCTCGCAAACGAAAAAGGACGACCAAGAAGAAGACCGGTATTGATCACTGCCCCCCGGCATGCTTCACTCTGTGCAAGGAGGAGATCAAGCGGTTTATCCACTGCCTCATAGGAGTAAAATTTCCGAACGGCTACGCGGGGAAGATAAACAGATACCTAGACGAGGCGAAGCAGCGTTTCAGCGGGATGAAATCTCACGACTGTTTCGTGCTGATGACGCAGATTCTCTCGGTTGCGATGCGAGGGATAATGGACGAGCACGTCCGTAAAACGTTGTTTGGCCTTTGCAACTTTTTTGACGTCATCTCCCGGAAGTCGATTTGCGCTACGCAACTCAAAAGGCTACAGGAGGAGATCGTGCTCATACTATGCGAGCTTGAGATCTATTTCCCGCCCGCGTTCTTCAACATTATGGTGCATCTGCTGATCCACGTCGTGGAGGATATCGTCCAACTCGGGCCTGCGTTTCTGCGCAGCATGATGCCGTTCGAAAGGATGAATGGGCACATCAAAAAATACGTTCGTAACAGGTCCCGTCCAGATGCAAGCATAGCGAAGGGCTTTCTAACCGAAGAGTGCATCTCTTTTTGCACGAATTATCTCAACACCGAGAACCCTGTTGTTCTGGCCGTCAACAAGCACTTTGGCAGGACCGATGGGTGTGGTCACCACGAGGGAAGCCGCGCAATGCATGTCAACTTTGACGGTCGAGACATCGACTTTGAAAGAGCAAGCCTAGTCGCGCTACAACACATCCAGCTGGTCGATCCTTGGATAGTAAAGCACAAGGATTTAATCAGGAAGAAGTACAGTGACCAGGGCCTGCAGATAACGGACCGAGATCCACGACTAATCAAAGAGCACAACTCCGGTTTCATGACTGTGTTCAGGGACGAGCTTCGTGCTAATCCCCCGCGAAGGAACGCTTCCGAGGACGAAAAGATGATATTCACCTTGTCACAGGGTGCCGCACGCAAACTGATGACCTATCAAGCGTATGATATCAACGGATACACATTTTACACGGAGGAAAAGGACAATAACTGCGATTACCAGAACTCAGGGGTAACGGGGATATTCTACACCGATGACGTCAAGGAAAGATTCTATGGAAGGATCAAGGACATATGGGAGCTCGACTACTGTGGAGAGAAGGTGTCGATGTTCCGTGTGAGATGGGCCAAGAGCGTCGTAAAAGAAGACCGGTACTTCACCACCATGGTTATACCCGAAGCCAAAACCAAGCCTGCGGGCGCAAACGTCACCGCGAAAAATGAGCCATGGGTACTGGCTAGACAAGTGGACCAATGCTTCTTCATTACCGAACCATCAAAGTCGAGCCGCGTTGTAGTGAGGAGAGGAAAAATAAACATCATCGGAATGGATGGAGTCGCCAACGAGCAAGACTTTGACAAGTACGGCGACCCGAAGATGGAGGATGACTACGCCACTCAGGATACATACACCACAACCCTACCGTAGAAAGGTCTCCTCCCGTTCAAGAGGAAAAGTGAAGGCGTCCCGGGCCTAAATTATTCAACCACGACAAAGAAGGGAAAGAAGAAGATCGTGAGGAAACTATAGCTAGATAGCTAGCTCCAAATTTAAGAAAAATATTTTGTAATTCATGATCACTTTGTGTATGCATGGATTTAATATGACTTTGCTGTTGTTTGTAGGTGTTGCTGCTTGTGCTTTCTCCCCTCTCACATTACACCTAATATTTTGTTAAAGATTTTCCTTGTTTGCATCCAATTAAAAAAATGAAATGGTTAAACTTTAATTAAAAAAATGAAATGGTTAAACAAATATAATGAAATGGTTAAACTTTAATTACAAAAATGAAATGGTTAAACTTTAATTAAAAAAATGAAATGGTTAAACAAATATAATGAAATGGTTAAACTTTAATTAAAAAAATGAAATGGTTAAACTTTAATTAAAAAAATGAAATGGTTAAACTTTAATTAAAAAAATGAAATGGTTAAACTTTAATTAAAAATGAAATGGTGCTTAGGGGTGGCGCATTTAGCTTAAATGCGCCACTAAGTGTTCTTAGGGGTGGCCCACTTTGTAGAAATGCGCCACCAAGTGTATCCTTATGTGTGGCGCATTTTGAGCCCGCAGTCGCCGCCGCGCCTCTGCCTCGCCTCCGGCCGCTGCCGCCTTCAAGCACACGCCTTCCCGAGCCCGCAGTCGTCGCAGCGCCTCTGCCTCAACTCCGGCCGCCGCCGCCTTCAACGCCTCCTCCCCGCGGTGAGCAGCCTCCTATCCATCCTCCCCTCTCCATGCTCCAACCATCAATGATTGTCGTGGGCAGTAGTAAACCGTGCAGTTCCCAAAGGCAATCCATGATTGCTATCTATCCATTCAGACCTAGCTTTGCTCAAGAATGCTGCAAATTTGTATAATCCGATTGGACAGCCAGCTTGAATCCATTTTGCATATGCACCGACCCTGCTCACTTGACCTACAATATTTAAAACAAGTGCCTAATTAAATTAAGTAGCTGCCTCTATCTTTGGAGTTTGGATCCTTCCAGACACTTGCGACTAATTAATTTGATCACCATGTAATGTAGCCACACTGGATAGACAAAGATATTAGGACAAGCTACTTTTAGAATGATAATAAGTATATACACTTCACCTTGTCATGGACTGCATCTGCTTTCTCAATAAGAAAATAGAATATGGATGAATATTTATCCAGCACTTGTGCGTCAAACATCGGTAGTTGGAGGTGGAATACACCAGTACAAAGAGCCTTTATTTATCTTGGTTTATTAAAACATGGTCCGGTTGAGTTTAGTTTCTAGGCCCCAATGTTTAGGTGTGTGAGCCTATGCTGCAAGTGTGTGTACTTGACCACTATAAAAGTTTTAACATAAAGAACATAGAGAATTGGCAATTAAATGAAGTGTAGGCTCCCTGTTCTTCTAATTTCAAAAGTAAAAATTAGTTCTAGTAGTACTCTGTATTAGGTTTGTAGTGGTAGCAATAGAGGTAGTAGTTGAAAAATAGCAATGGTGCCCTGCTCCCCCTCCCCTGCTGGAAAAAAACAAGTTGTCTGGATTTTCAACTAGCAAAGGTGCCATGGTGCTTTGTCTGAATTTTTTGAGTTCTTGACAATGCCCTAGTTCCAAATTTTCTGTTTTTAGGTGTTGCAAAGTACAACTTGCAAGTATACAGAATTTGCAACGCATTAATCTGCCAGCAGAACTTGACATGATAAGATGGTTGCCTATGTTATGTGATGTGGGTGCCAAACTGTTTATGTGATTAATTTTTTTACCTTGCTTGACAGACTTGTTGTTTGAGGCTAGCATAAATATGATGGTGAGAAGTACTAGCAATTTTCAGTTTTCAGTTATCTTTGGAATATTATGGTGTTAATAGATTTCTTATTGACTATTATGTTTTTGAATACTGTTTCAATATCTATAAATATGCTGGTTGTGCCTACACGTAGGCATTTTTTTGTGCAGGTACAAGTCATTATCCCCTTTCTCCCGAAATGTTGATTAACTTCCGTTTCGGTTGAGAATGGGGCACTCTCATGTTAAGAAAAAGAGCAAAGGTCATGCCGAATTTTTCCGTGAATTCGTGCATGACCTTTGCTATTTTTCTTAACATGAGAGTATTTGCATTTATTTATTGTGCTAATTAATTAAGTAGTTGCATTTCTTAATATTTTACTAGTGCAAACATGTCGACCGGAGCCGACGTCGGTCCTTCTTCTCAGCCGGGAGAAAAAGGAAGCAATTTTGGGAATACTCCTAGGAGGAGGTCGAGGAGCAGAGAGAAGAGGAAGTACCTCCGGGCGAGGAGGAGTATGAGGAGGAGATAGAGTCGGAGTCTGACTCATCGGATGATGACTTGGAGGAGGAGGCCGGTACGACAGACGGCGAGAGGAACATCGGCGAGGATGATGGGACCGGTGGCTCCAACACAGATGGTACCCAGTCGAAGAAGAGGAATCGGAAACCGACCAAGGTCGGCGTCATCAGGCAAGAGTTTACTGTTGTGACCGCCGTCGGGATTCCTAAAGAGCCCGAACGTTTTTCGGAAGGGTACGGCCGTCAAGTCGCGGCGATCCTCCGCAACACCGTGCCGATCACCACGATTAACCTCAGGAGTCGTGAGAATATTCATTATTGTCAGCTTCTTATCAACAAGCTGCACGGACGATACAAGTTTCCGGAGCCGTATGATAACACCAAACTCTGAGGGAACAAAGTAAACACATGAGCCCTCAGGAAGATTAGCATGGCCTTGTCCAGTTGGAAAACCCGGGTGAAGAGGGAAATTTTTGAAAAGAACAAAACCTGGGAGGAGCTCAAGGAGAAAGAGTCTTTGATCAACGAAGCTACCTACAACCTTTTCAAGGCTAGGTGTGAGTCCGAGCAAGCCAAGGCCGCGAGTGCAAAGGGCAAGGCCATGCGGTCGCAGGTCATAGGTAACCACCGTCTCGGAGCCGGTGGTTACAAAAGTTCCAAGCCTAAATGGGACAAGGAGGATGCCGAGTACGCCGCTGCGGGCATACCTAACCCCTTCCAGCAATACAAAGATGATCCGCAGACCGAATTCTTTGTGAGGGCCCGGAGCTATAAGGACAAAGCAACCTCGAAAATAATTATCGATCCTAAGATTCAGGAGTTTACGACTGCCGTGGTAAGTAGTTTACCACGCGACCTTGTCGATTGAATTCTCGAGTGAAGTTCACAATTTCTTAACGTTTCACATTCTTTTTGCAGCAAGCGGAAATGAAAATCGCCTCATCGCAGGAGTCGTCAGTTAAGCCGGCCGGCCCGTGGGACAACGCCTTTAACAGGGCGTTGAACAAGGTCAAGAAGGTTGACGACGTGATGGCGAAGCCATCGTCAGCCGGCCGTGTGGTCGGCTTTGGTGCGGACCTAAATTGGTCCGAATATTATGAAAATCGGCGGAGCAGTCCGGTTCGAGGGGGCGCAAGGCGAGAAGGACCGAAAAAGATGCCGCTTATGTTCGTGGACTGGAGGAGAAGGTGAACATGCTTCCTCAGCTTGTCCAGGACGAAGTGGCGAAGACGATGAACGCTCTCCATCCAGATATGATGCAGTCGCTCGCGAATTGGCAAGCGCGAGATGGACAAGGGCCCATACCAGTGCCCAGCATGGTCGGCAGCAACTCGGGCACCGCGGCGCCTGCAGTCCCGAATCCGGCCGTAGTGGTGGCTCCCGCACCGACTCCCGATGTATTGATGACTCCGGCCGCCAACACCGCGGCGGCGACGCCGGACGTGATGGTAACTCCTCCGGCGACGATCGAGCAATCGGGGCATAACAATAATGCACCCGGCGGCAGCGCAAACAGGGCGACCGACGCCACGGGAGGCTGCGCGCCCTCCGTCTCTTGCATGCCTGCCGTCATCGGCGGGGTCTCTTCACTAGCCGACCTCGACGCCCTCAAGGTAACTATAATCGTCTGCAATTCAAAAGAGGACTTCATCTCCTTGCCTTTTTTAGTGGAATCTCTCTGATGCCGTACATGCATATATATATCTCTGTCGTAGGAGGACACTCCATGCATTCTATTACAAGTCGTGGACGGCGAGTTGAAGGATGTTGCCAAAGGTAAAATCATTCAACCACAAAATCGAATCAGGCACAATATGCCGATGGCACCGGAGATGCATAGGGTTCAAATCTCTCTCATGATTTCGGGCTACGAGAGAGTTGAACCTCCCATTCAACCCCCCGGATACGATGAGGACGAGCCGGCAGTCCTCAGTGACTGTTTCAACCAAATATGTGTAACATCCCAAATTTATTTTTGGATGAGTTACTAGAGAGCATATGCATATCATATTTTTTTTTGTGTGCATTTTGGATTCTTATTTGAGAGTTTATTTGAATTTATTGAATAAAGTTTTTCTTTAGTATTTTATTTTGTATAAATAACTTATTGAAAATATTATTTATGTTTTTCTAAGATTTTAGAAATTTATTTCGTATTTTTCCGACTTATATTTTATGTTATAAAACTCTTTGAAGCTTAAAAAAAAGTACGTATATATTTATATAAACGTACTTACGTTTTACGTATTTTTATTATTTTTAAAAAATAAGATGTTATTTTCCGGGGCTATTTTTATTATATTAAAAATACCTCTATACTTTTAAAAAAAAATTCGCAAAAAAAAAAAAAACTGAACGGGCCGGCCAGCCGGACCAGCCAGGCCAGCGGCCGAGCAGCCAAGCTAGCGAGCTAGCCTGCTGCACCGCACGAGCACGTGCGTGCTCGTTTTCTCCAGGCGCCTACACGAACTCCTGTTCGTGTCGGACTCCAGCGCACGGCCGTCGTTCGTGTTCCTTCGGGACACATTCCGGTTGCCCTTTGCCCACGAAATCTTGTCCCTTAAATACCCCATGACCCCCTCCACCGATTCCCCACAAAATTTCGCAGCAAACCGTTCCAAATCGAGCTAATTTCGGGGTAGATCTAGGTCCAACGGAGCTCTATTGTTGGACGAATTTCGTCACCGGTGAGCCTCCCCTTGACCCCAAATTCTACAGACTGACTCTTCTCTTCGTTGTGCTTCTAATTGACATCTTTTTCACTCTTCTTTTTTTTGCGCAAGATTGATCCCCAAATTGTACGCGTACCGCGGGAGTTCATTGGAGCGCGCTCGGTTCACCGCGTTGCCACGCTCGTACAGACGACGTTGGAGATCATCACCATCACCGTTGTGATCTTCTAATCAAGCCCTACACCCTAGACGTCCTCGTTGACGCCGAAGATCGCCGGAGTTGTCGTCTTCGTCGCGTCTAATCTACACGTCGCGGTTAGTAAAAGCGCCGTAACTTTTTATCCGTTGCTCCGTTTTAGATGAAACCAGCGGCAAAATCGTTGTTTTAAAACCCTCTAAATATTGTGTACTGTAGATCCAAGTTTTAAGAAAAAATATTTTTTTTCCGTTCGGTCAAAAAAAAATCCTAAATCCTATGCAAAAGCGTTCAAGTAATATCTTTTTACTCGTAGATCCGTTTTGCGTGATTCCAAAGCCCACGGTTTTTTTTTGGAATTCTCTATCCAGTACCACCCTAAACTTTTATTTGTGAATTTCGAAAATAATCAGATCTGATCAGTTTCAAAATCAAGTTTCTTTTGATCGTAACTTTTGTTTTACAACTCGGATTTGATTAATTCTTTTTGCAAACTAAAACCCTAGCTAAACCCTATATTCTAGACACTTTGCAACCCACTTTTAAAATCAATCTTGATCTGTTTTTGCAAAATCTTTTATTCGGATTTTATTTTGGAGTTCTTGAACATTGTTTTGCTTTTGGTTGTGTATTGATTGTGTGTATCTTTGTTTGCTCACGATAGATTGTCCGGAGTGCGAAGCAGAGTACCACCAATCTTTAGAGTTCTGCAATCAACAGCAAGGCAAGTCATATCTTTGACCATACTCCCTATTACCTATGTTTTCAATGCATTAGTTCTTCTTCTTTAGATTGCATGATAGGTTATGCTATGCTATTACACCCAGTAGTTCATTGAGGTAGGTCTGATCCTTACATCTTTGTCACCATCGTATAATAGGATATTGCTATGCTAAGTAGACGTGGATTGGGAAGTGAATCATTATGAGGTATGAGTGATAAAGTAGTAATTAGGACCAAGATAAAGTTAATGAACTACCTGGGTGGGTTGGTTGCGAGCATCCTGGAGGTGGCCAGTGATGACTGCGGAAAGCCACCCAGGCTCAAAGGGACTGTTTGTATTGACATACCTAGAAGCTTACGTGTGCAGCCACAAGCTACTATGGGCTCTGGCTTGGTTGATCAGTAGTAGGGACTCTTACTAGGTAGCGCTACGAAAGTAGATGTGAGTAGGTGGGATGGGTGCTACCGGAGTAAGGGAAACTCTTCTGAAAGACCATGTCTCGATCTTCCAGTTGTCATACATCATGCAGTGTGACGAACTACAAAGGAGGCGATCGAGTCTTGTGGGGAAAAGTGCACAAACCTCTGCAGAGTGTAAAACTAATCGATTAGCCGTGTCCCCGGTTATGGACAATTTGAGCAACTAGTTGTGGAAATATTGATTTGTCTCATCATCTTTAATTAATTTATTGGGTTAATCACTTTGGGATAGATTGAGTGGGGTTTCCCATCTCAATCGTATGCTATTGTAGAACTTAGCTATTATTATTCTATAGGGAAAATTAGTTTTTTGCAAAAATAAATGTAGAAGCTCCACCAGCCAAATTGCATGTATTACAGGGCTTTTACTTCTTTCTGTGATATGGCTTGCCGTACGATCAAAGTACTGACCCCTTTTGGGGCTGTAACTTATTCATGTTGCAGATTGTTCCGACGAGGAGTAAGGTGCGAATAGGTCGCTGTCTTATACTCAACTTTTGCCGTGGAGTCGGATGGACTCGCTACTACTACTATTATAGCTTCCGCAAGTATTTGATTAGATGGCCTTAAGCCATGTTATTATTGTAATATTTACTTCATTCGATGTAATAAAGACATGTTTTACTTCTGTTATTTCATCGTGTACTGTGTGTGCTAGAAAACTGATCCAGGGACTAGCACATTAAGCACAGAGACTTGGTCCCTTCGGATCTGGTCGTTACAATATGCCTATGGCCGAAGAGCCAAATGCGTTTAATGACGGGGGAAAGGGGCACCACACCTAGGACAACACCGCTAGTCATCGTGTCGGTGCCACATGATCCCATCGGCGCACAACAAGAAGACGATGATCTTGATGATGATATCAGTGCCGACCAGTTCATCAATACTTTGTATGATGCTGATGACTTATTCATGCCTCCTGCTGAAGGAGCCTATCAGCCTGACGAGGAAGCTCGCGGTCCAGCTGATTCTGCGGCGAAGCCTGCTTGCTCCACGCGTCTCTTCGCTGCTTCTCAGGACATGTCTCCAGTAGCTTGCGCCTTCACCGAGCCTCAAGAAGATGCCACAAGATCTATTCTCAGCCCGTCCACACTCCATAAGGCGGCCACTGAGCAGATAAAGTCCGGTGACTGCTCAAAATCAGAAAAGAAGAAGGGACGGAAAAGAAAGAAGAGCATCACTTCTAGTAGCCAACCTTCGATGCCGATCCGGGCTCAGGACGGGCCACCAAGACCCAAGGATCTCTCGTTTGAAATCCATGTGGCTGGTAGGGCGATGCTACCTAAGGACATGCTGGACCTTGCAACTTCGGATATGCAGAGTGTGCATCATAGTATTATGGCATTAGAGAAGATTCTTCTTCGAGAAGAGAATCCCTCGTACCCGGTTTTCATGGCCAAGGTGCCACTCAACATGGGCTTCATCAACACTATCCCCGCGGATATGATAATCCTGCGATTTTCGGAGATCTTCAATTTGTACCATCTTAAGCGGCTGGACCATAGCCTTATCCGTCTGTTCTCGCTCAGCCTTTCTATGAGTATCAGGAGAGATAAGACCCCGAGCGTCGCGATATTGGACCCCTTCTACATGCGTGAAACCATCTTGATGGACGACGGGGACGCGGCTCTCCCGGCGGGGTACATCACAGACTTCATGCTACGAAACGCCGACAAAGATTCATTTCTTATGACCTACTCTCCCAAGTAAGTAATTCGCTCGCCTCCATAGCATATATGCTTTCTTAGCTTTCCATTGTCCTCTTCCAACATTCCTTTTGGATTGTTTTAATTCTGCAGTGAGGATCAAGACTGCGTGCTCATCTGCTTTTCACCGCAACACTCGCATGCCGTGTATTTAGACTCGGGGAGTGTGAAGAATAAATATTACAAGTATATCATGAGAGTTTTGGATGATGCTCTCGTCGGCTACATAAAAGCAGGAGGCAAGATCATGAAGCACAAGTTCAGGAAAAATCAGCTTGGCGTGAACGTGTTCAACCACGTAACACAGTTCCCGTGCGTGAAGCAGTGGGCTGGCAGTGTGAGGAATGCGTACTACGCCCTTCATCACATGAGGGCAATTGTACAGGAACAACACAACCTTACGCTGCCAATTCATCTCAGAGCGTGGGCCCAAAGGAAGGCGGAAATCGCCGATGCAAATCTGAAGGAGGAGTTCTTTCACATCCAAGCGCAGATGGCGACTATCATCCGTCATGAAGTACAAATGAAGGGGGCGATCTTCCACTCCAACATTGCACCATCCAATGGGGAGATAGAAGTCCGCCTAAAGGCCCTGCGTGACACAAGGCCTTTCATGACGAAAGAAGGATGCCGCCCATTCCCCGAGCCGAGTCAAAACAATTGAATGTACTCTTTGTGTAATTTGGATGTAATTTGGATGTACTCTTTGTGTAGTAGATGGTAGTGTCAAATACTGTTGGTGCTCTTTGTGTATAAAGGTCACTGCATATGCATTTTTATGCATATGTGCATGCTTCTCACCATTGATCGACTTGTTTTAAGTTGTTGATAAGAATAGATGCTAGATTGCTTTGTTCTCCTTTGGTATGATTCATATGGATGTGACCTCTAAAGCTTTGTTTTGTGCAGGTTGAAGAGCAAACAAGATATGATTACGAAAGTAGCTTTCGGTTTTCAATAATTGTTGGACTCATTGTAATTTTGTGATGGATGTAATCTTGTGAATCTTGTTGGCCTCTAAACCTTTGTAATAAAAATTATATTGCAATTCTTTTGTATCAATAATTGTTGGCCTCATTGTTATATTGTATTTTGTATTTCTGTAATATAATAAAAATATCTGTAATGCTTTTATTCTTTTATGTAATTCTTTTTTTTTGTTTTCTGTAATTATTTAGTGGCGCATATTGTCAGGATTTAGTGGCGCACAATGAATGCGCCACCCCTAAGGCCCTTAGGCGTGGCGCATACCAGAATGCGCCACCCCTAAGAGCTTACAGGTGGCGCATTCTGAGATGCGCCACGCCTAAGGGCCTTATGGGTGGCGCATCCAGAATGTGCCACCTCTAAGCCCTTATTAGTGGCTTGTAGTTAGTGGCGCATCCCTAATGCGCCACTAAACTCAAAAAAAGGGCGCCACCATAAGGGTATTCCCTAGTAGTGTGTGCTAGCCTTCTTAAGGCAAAACTTGACTAACTATGTCTGTACTCAGATATTATGGCTTGTATTACTTATGTATTCGGATCCTCGTGATCCCTAGTATTGTAACATATTGGTTTATCCTTTTGTGTTTAGTGTTGTGCTGTGATATTCTCACCGTGGCACCCTAATCTTAGCCGTGTACCCTGCGTGTATGATTACTGTACATGGATTGATTTTAGGGGCGTCACAAGTTGGTATCACAGCCGACTGCCTGTAGGAAGGCACCCCATCACTACTTGGTCGAAGTTGAGTCTAGACTTTGAAAAAACTATTTTGCTAACTTAATGTTTTGCTTACGGGGCCACATCGATGTCACTACGTGTGATATCTATGGTATTAGGATCCTTTTCTCCTTACCTATGCTCTGGGACTCTGCTCTCTTATCCTTGCTGAAAGTTTTACTAACCCTGACATTAGGATCACGTTCTCTTGATTCCACCCGGCGTTCTGGTGCGTCCCCATTGATTGAGTCGTGTCGCAGGAGTTCTACCCCAGTGTAACAGCCCATTTGCAATAATATTAAACCAGCATGATTTTGTACCTTGTCTGATGACTTTGTAACTTGGCATGTTTCTAGAGTTTGAAATTTCATGTGATGAGTTAAAATTGCATTGGGATTGGAGCCCTTTTGGTTTGATTCAAATTGCTCCCAAGTTCTTTCAAGTGCCATGTTCATGCAATTGTTCTGTTTGCATGCTTGCTCTCCTTGATCCCAATCTTGGCCCATCCTTTTCTTTTGCAAGGCCACTAGTTTTCAAATGGTCAAATCATTTTTGTCATCACAAAAAACATTGGCTATAGTTCAAAGTGATTTTGAATTCAAAAATAAGCTCACATTTTGTTGTTGCCAAAAATGCCCAAACCATTTTTGGAAATTGAGGAATAATGCAAGGTTAATTATACATATTTCTATGTATTTTTCCTACTTGTATTTAATCCAGAAAAACCCTGAATCCTTTCTGTTTTATTTTAAATAGAAAAATGGATCAGCATCAGGTTTTTCTTTTCCTTTTCAACTCTTTGTTGCAAGCCCAGCCCACCTGGGCCTCTCATCCGCAGCCCAGTCGGCCTTGCCACCGAAGGGGTACGCGGGAGAGACGCCAGCCGTCGGATCGAGATCCAAGCGCCCTCCTCCATCCTCTTTCTAGCGTGGCCGAGGTCCCCCCGGGCTCCCCTCTCACAGCGACGCCGGCGTGTACGTAAATGCGGCCGACGTGGCCAGGAGGCCTCCCCTCCTTATATTCCGAACCCCAGAGCCCTCCTGGAGCCCTAGGGTTCCACTCCTCCCTCCAATTTCCGCCGCTGCCGCCTGGTTCGTCCTCTGTTTCCTCCCCTTTTCCTCCATGGCCGCCGGCCAATTTCTTCAATTGCGCCGCCGTTGGTCCATGTCATCGACCACGCCTTCGCGTTCGCCTTCCTGCAGCCTTTCCTGACCGTTCCCCATCGTCGCTGTGGTTGCAGGATCCCCGCCGCGGTCCCGCGACGACGACCTTAGACACGGCCGCGTCTTCTTCCTCCTCGCCGTCATCTCCTTCCCCGTCGACCCGCGCCTCGAGCACGACCACATCACCCCCAAGGTGAGCCTCTTGGTGCCCTTCTTCCTCCCGTAGCGCGTAGCATAGTTTCTCGCGCGGTAGCTCATCAGCTTCTCCCGCGCGTTGTCGTCGCCGACGAGCCACCGTGGCCGCCTTGTCTATGGCGTGCCCGGGGTGCGCTCGTGCGTGCCTAGGCGTGCTCTGGCCACGCATATGGACTCAAAGGAGTCCCTTTGCGCAAGATTTGGCCGTAGCCGCGCCCGTGCCTGAACCTTTGCGTGTTGAACAGTGGCCGTCGTGTTTTCCGTTGAGCCTCGCGTCGCCGTCGTGAAGCGTAGGGTCGAGCTCGAGGTGTGGCGTTGTAGCAGGATGTGCCAGGAGGCCGTAGCAACTCGCGGTGTTGCCGGAGGAGCCCTGTGGACGTGGCTAGCTTCGCCTGAACTTTGCTGTCGCCGCCGTCTGATTTTCTGTCAATAGTGCAATGTTGCGCCGTCGTTTTCAGAGGAGCCTAGCATCCTCTCCGTTGGGCTTCGTTCAGATCCGAGGGCACCCGTGTGTTCGTGGTGGTTCCGTCTCCACGTTGCGCTAAATGGATAAGCCGGAGACGCCTCAACGGCGACGAGAGCCTCGCCGTGGTTCCCTGTCGCAGGTGTCTGTCAGAGGTGTCCAAGGTTTCAGTTAACCACTTGGGGTTAACTTACCTTGCGTCTACCAAGTCTTTGTTCAGCAAGCCGTTCATAGCGCAGTGGTTAGGGGGGCAGGTGGAGAAGACCACGGCCTGGGTTCGAATCCCAGTCGAGGCACCCCCCCCCCCTCTTTTGTCTTCTGCTTTTTTTGCTTGGACTTGGGCCTTTCCCAGTGGGCCTGCAGAGAAGCGAGGTGGGCCTGGCGACCGAGGGCAGCCCAGCAGGCCAGTGCCACTTTTTCTTTTCTTTTTCTTTTGTTTTCTTTTTCTGTTTAATTCAAATTTGAATTTGATTCCAAATTCAAATGTGTTTTGAGCTTCAAATCTTTTTGGGGCCATCCCATATATGTTTTTGAGGTAGCTTGACCCACTGATCATCATGGTGAGGTCCATTTTTGCACTTTGCCCCTCTAAATAATTGGAGTGTGGCAATTTTGCAATTAAGCCCTCCATTTCTTTTGTTTTAGTCAAGTTTTTCCCATATTCAAAAATGGCCATGCCATATATGCTTTTGGGGTAGTTTCTCCCAAGGTTTTTCATGGTGATAGTGGTTTGTCCATTTGAGCCTGTTTCAAAATGCATGTAGTGCAATTTTGCACTCAGCCCCCTGGAACTCATTTGAATTTGCAACTGTGTTTGCAAATTCAAGTGGTACCATATCATATATGGTTCTGGGGTAGAATTCTGCAAGGTTTGCAATGGTAATGTCCATCTGAGGTGATGTGCAACTCAAGTGGACAGGGTGTGACCACCTTAACCAGAACCAACCCGTTCTTCCCTTCCTTGCATCTTTCCAACTTCAGTGCATGTTGGCCTCTTTTCAACTGATCCTTCAAGCTTTGTTTTCATGTCGTCTTCATCCTTTTGTTTAAACCAGCCCTAACATATTTTCATATGCCAAGTGGTTGGGTTCCTTTCTTTTGTTGCGCCTTTTCCGATGTCAAGTTCATCGACGTCTCTCCGTCTCCGGAATCGATGATTATTTTCACGTTGTTTTTGTTTCTGTTAAATGCATTATTGATCACGTCATGTTCCCATGTTGCTTACACCAAAAATAAGGCTAAGACCAAAGCCATTTTTACGTAAATAAATTGCATATGAAGTTGTTCTGACTAGATAGGGTCACATCAAGTCGAATAAACTTGATAATACCATCCTTGCCTGTGCATTGTACCCGTTACTTACTTATGTGCCTTTTCCTTGCCGGTACTTTACGTTAGCACCTGAGACTGCCGAGGAGACTTACGTGGAGATTTCCGACACCGAGCCCGAGGACCCTGCTGCGTTTGCTTCGACGACCGATTACCCAGGGAAGGGGAAGATTTATACCATTACTTGATCCTATCCACTTTGAACATGCCACTTTCAAAACCCAAACAACCATGATCCCCCAGATCCCAGCAAACCTTTGTATTGCTAATTTACCGCTGCTCAGCCATTGCTTAGTATGAGTAGGAAAACATGCTGCTTACCCAATGCTTGGTTTGGGATATCATGTCATTTAAATAAGTTGGTTGATATTTATTATTATTATGATGTTAACTTATAATTGACGAAAGATGGGAGACCAGGCTGTTTCCGCCAGGTGTTTTGTTCCATTTGAGTCACCTAGGTCCCGAGTTCCGGTTATTGTGTTTCTTGACGAGCATGCCTAATCATGTGTGGGATTCTATGGGGTCCCCTTGTCTTACCTACCTAGCTTCATACAATTTAGTGGTGGCCCGAGCTGATTTACTATTTGCAATGTGTGTGTCCTGGTGGTACCCCAGTTGTTTACAAACCACCTTGGGCCAGGAGGACTTGTGCCTTGGCTGGCCCACCTTTGACCGGCGAGGGCCCGGTCCTCATGTGAGGTTTAACCGGTAGCCCAAACTCTGGTTATACGGAAGAGGCCTATCTGAGAGCGTGTCCGGCTTTTGGATTGGATGTCGACTCCCCGGGGGCCACCCGGATTTGTGTGTTGTTAGTTAGAGGGACTCTGACGTTCCGGAGTGTCAGGCGCTTACCTAGCCAAGTGGAAACCGGGAGTACATACAAAGCCTATGATGGGCAGTTGGTACACCCCTGCAGGGTTAAATCTTTTCGAAAAGCCGTGTCCGCGGTTATGGACGACTTGAGACCTACTCCTTGTTCATAGAATAACATCCATTTGAACCTTAATTAAAACTTACCTACCGTGTGAGTGCCTTGGTTGATTTTCTTCGTCCAGGGGGATCGAGAGAAGATCCAGGTTGTGTTATGCTTGACGTAAGTAGGTGGTTAGCAGACTTATGACGCGATGTCACGTGCAATCTTGGATCTTACCCCTACTCTGATAGAACAAGTAGCCACCATATATGCAAGCGCGGCTGCAACCTTTACCTTCACTTTCTCTTACCATAGGAAGTCAGTTATCCTGTAATGATATAATCTCACCCCTGTTTTCCGTTGTGCTTTTACTGTTTTGCCTGATCTGCCGCTGCAGTGGATTACTACCTCGACCAGAGCACTGGATGATACTTCGTGGAGGTGCCCCGGAGGATGACGATAAGGTCGACCTTGTTCAGTAGATCTTAGAGTTGGGTTTCGACGATCCGTGCGTGGACTCTTTATGTGCAGCCCTCTCTAGGGCAATTTGGATTTTGACCGTACTCGGTCGTGTTTGTCTTCCGCTTGTTGCATGGTATTCTGTTGGGTCCACGGACCCCTGAGATGTTGTAATAAATTCCAGTGGCGATGTATGCCCTGGACTCTATATTTTTATGTCTTAGCTTTGAGTTCTTTGTTCATATACCTGTTGTCGAGAATCCGGCAGCGACATGAGTGCGAGTGTCGTGAGTCGGTGGCTCTTTATGCGCTACTAACTTGAGCGGGACGCGAAAGCGACTAACTCGGGTTAGTACCGCATCGTAGGCCTGACACCCAGGTCCCGGACTGCGGATCCCATTCTCATTCAAGGAAGGCCGCGCGTTCTCTCGAATTTACTCATGTGGCCAATAGTTTTCTTGCGGCGTGATTGACATAGTCGAATCTATGTCGCGTCGTGGAATCCTTACCGCGGTCTGCGCGCCGCCTAGTGTGTCCTTTTTCCTTAATTTCTACGATGTTACGCTGCCCGATTTTCGATTGACTCCGTGTGTGAATGTGTATGCCTTGTATGACTACTCCTATATATTCGCGCCTCCTCTTCGTTGTCGCTTTACTTCAGGCTTGATTCCGGTATCTCGTTAAATTTTCATCGCTGAAATACCCCTGTTCAATTCTAGCAGGATGGCTGGTCATGGTCGTGGTCGTGGTGCCAATGACCCACCTCCACCGCCGGATTATATGGCCGCGATGATGCAGCAATTTGAGCTGAACCGTCAGTTCATGCAGAATGTCATGGCTCAGTTCCCCCAGCCGAATCAGAATTGGCACCACCATCAGCACGCCAACGTGACTCTGCACGACTTCACCTGCCTCAACCCCACTATGTTCCGCAACTCTGTTCAGCCGTTGGAAGCTGATGACTGGCTTCGCGACATCACCCACGAGCTGGAGTCTGCTAATGTCGATCCGGCCGACTATGTGAACTTTGCGTCCTATCACCTGAAAGGCGCCGCTGCTCAGTGGTGGAGCACCCACAAGCGTTCACTGCCAGTCGGAGAAGTCATAACTTGGGATGAATTTCAGTCCGCCTTCCGCGCCCGCTACATTCCTCATGGAATCATGGATCGTAAGGGGGAAGAATTCCGCAACCTCACTCAGTACAACATGACTGTTGAAGCCTATCAGCGCGAGTTCCTCAACTTCTCTCGCTATGCGGAATAAGAGATCACCACTGATACTCGTAGGCAGCAGAAGTTCCGTCGTGGCCTCAATCCAGACCTCAGGCACGCTCTTGCCATTCATGATTTCGCCAACTTCGCCACCATGGTGAACAAGGAAATCACCGTCGAGAATGCCCAAATGGAGCACAAGAACTCACTGAAAAGCTATCGTGACGTTGGCTCATCTTCGGGCGCAACAAAGAAGCGTCGTATCTGGCTCCCTATCAATGTGACCCATTCACCTGTACCTGCTCCAAGGCCGTCTTATGCTGCACCCCGTCTTCCTCCGCCACCGCAGATGCCAAGAGCTCTGCCTCCACCACCCAATGCTACACCCCTTCTTCCTCAGGATGGATTATGCTTCACGTGCCGCCAACCTAGGGATTTTTCCAGGGAGTGCCCCCAGAAACAGAAGCAACTGGTAATTCACCCCGCTGGCCCCGGAAATGCTCGTGGCAATAACAGGACCTCCAACTATAATACTGGGCCTGCTGCTTATGCTCGTGGACATGCTAACAACATTAATGTTGATGAAGCTCAACAACAACCCGCTACCTTGATGGGTACCCTTCTCGTTAATTCTGTACCTACTACTATTTTATTTGATACAGGAGCATCACATTCATTCATGTCGGAAGCATTTGCATTGTCGCATAACTTCACGCTAGAAAAGATGAACCCACCGATGGTTGTCCGCACCCCGATAGGCCAATGCCAAACCACCAAGATAATGCTCGGAACCATTGCTGAAATTGAGGGGATTGAATTCCTTGCTTCCCCCATCATCTTAAAGTCTTCCACCATAGACCTCATTCTCGGAATGGATTGGTTGAAATTTCACGATGTTGCACTGTATTGTGGCACCAAGTCTGTCCAACTTTTTCATCCCTCCGGCGAGATTGTTAACCACACCACCCGAATTAGCCGTAATGCTGAAACAGAGATATTTATGATGAATGCTTTGAATGCCGCCCCCCTCAGAGGAATCGAGGATGTTCCGGTCGTTCGCGATTTTCCCGACATCTTCCCAGAAGAACTGCCGGGAATACCCCTGATCAAAGAAGTTGAATTCGTCTCCCGACTTGAAGCCAGACACTGTTCCTATTGCCAAGCGTCCTTACAAGATGCCGCCACATGAACTCCTTGAACTTAAGGATGAAATCGACAAGGCACTTCAGAAATGATTCATTCGCCCCAATTCCTCTGCTTGGGGAGCACCTTCGCTCTTTGTCAAGAAGAGCGATGGGACAAACCGATTGGTCCAAGATTATCAGCCCATTAACCAAGCCACCATCCAGAACAAATACCCACTTCCCCGGATCAACGATCTGTATGATCAACTTGCCGGATCCAAGGTGTTTTCTAAACTCGACTTGAGGTTGGGTTCTCACAAAATCCGAGTCCGTGATGAGGACATTCCGAAGTCTGCCTTCATTACTCGCTATGGTTCATACGAGTACACTGTCATGTCCTTTGGCTTAACCAATGCTCCAGCCACCTTCTCCAGACTGATGAATTATATTTTCATGGAGTACCTCGACAAGTTCGTCGTGGTTTATCTGGATGATATATTGATATATTCCAAGAATGAAGAAGGACATGCTGAACATCTTCGTCTTATACTGGAAAAGCTTCGAGAACACAAACTCTACCCTAAATATTCTAAGTGTGAGTTCTAGCTCCCCAAAGTAACCTACCTTGGACATGTGATTTCCAAGGATGGCATTGCCGTCACCCCAGAACGTATCTAGGCTATTCTTGACTGTACTCCTCCCAAGACCGTCAAGCAAGTCCGCAGTTTCCTCGGGCTCGCTAGCTATTGCCGCCGTTTCATCGAGAATTTTTCCAAGATTGCCAGGCCTCTGACTAATCTTCTTCACAAAGGCGTCAAGTTCGAGTGGACAGATAAATGTCAAGAAAGTTTCCAAGCGCTCAAGTACAAGCTAACTTCTCCCCCGTTGCTCGCTCCCCTAAAACTCAGAAGGACTTCGTGATATATTGCGACGCGTCTCGTCAAGGATTAGGCTGTGTCCTAATGCCAGAGCGCAAAGTGATTGCTTATGGCTCTCGTCATTTGCGTGCTCACGAAAACAAGTATTCAACACATGATCTCGAATTGGCAGCAATAATTTATGCATTGAAGTTGTGGCGACATTACCTCGTCGGTAATCGTTGCGAGATCTACACCGACCACCAAAGCCTGAAATACTTGCTTGCTCAGCCAGATCTGAATCTCCGCCAACAAAGATGGCTCAAGACAATAGCCGATTTCAACATGGATATTCATTAAACCCCTGGCAAAGCCAATGTGGTGGTCGATGCCTTGAGCCACAAAGCCTACTGTAGTGAACTTGAAGTTCAAGTACAATAGCCACTTCTGTATGAAGAGCTATGCAAGCTAAACCTTGAGATTCTTCCTCAAGTTTATGTAAATAACCTGGTTATCGAACCAGATCTCGTCAAATCCGTCAAGGCTATACAATTTTATGATGATTTCGTATACAAGATTAAGCGCGATATCGCCAATGGGAGACCCTCACCCTTCACCATTGATAGCAAAGGTGCGGTGTTCTACGAGAACCGTTTAGTGGTTACTCACAGCAAGGGCAGGCGTGAGAACCTGGATATGACCCCGAAGGTCATGAAAGAGGCTCACGATACCCCGTTGTCCATTCATCCTGGAAGCACCAAGATGTACCAAAACATTCGTCAGCAATTCTGGTGGCCTAACATGAAGCAAGACATTGCCTGATATGTTTCTGAATGTGAAGTTTGTCTTCGCGTCAAGGGTGAACATCAAAAACCCGCTGGAACTCTACAACCACCTGAAATTCCTGTAATGGAAGTGGAACAAAGTTCAGATGGACTTCGTCACCGGTTTTCCCCGATCACATAAAGGTAACGATGCTATCTTTGTCGTCATCGACCGGTTCTCCAAGGTTGCTCACTTTATACCGGTCAAGGGGAAGATCACGGCTGCTCAGTTAGCGGAATTGTATATCGCCCAAATCGTGTCGCTCCACGGTATTCCGTTGGAGATCAGTTCAGATCGTGCCAGCCTTTTCACCTCAAGATATTGGCGGAGTTTCCAAGAAGCTTTGGGGACTATTCGGCATCTCAGCACCGCTTATCACCCCTAGTCACAAGGCCAAGTTGAACGAGTAAATCAAGTACTAGAAGACATGTTTCGAGCTTGCGTTATTTCCTTCGGTAAGAAATGGGAGGAATCTCTTCCGTTGGTCGAGTTCTCGTATAACAATAGCTACCACCTTAGTCTGAAGATGGCACCCTGTGAAGTTCTCTATGGGCGTAAGTGTCGGACCCCTGAGTTGGTCAGAAACTGGGGAACGTGCACTCATTGGCCCGGATATTATTCAGCAAGCTGAAGATCAAGTTCACGTCATTCGTGAACATTTGAAGGCCGCTCAGTCCCGCCAGAAGAGCAACTATGACCGCAAATACCGAGAAATGGAATATCAGCCTGGTGAACAGGCTTACCTTCGTGTCACTCCCATGAGGGGCACTCATCGCTTCGGGATCAAAGGCAAGTTAGCTCCTGGCTACATTGGCATGTTCCGTATCCTTACCAGGAGTGGACCCGTGGAATACCGGTTGGAATTGCCGCCGAACCTCTCCCAAGTCCACGATGCCTTCCACGTGTCGCAACTCCGTCGCTTCTTCAAGGACCCTATCCGTGAAGTGGAACATGATATGATCGAGCTGCAACAAGACTTGACTTATCGAGAACATCCAAGCCGCATTCTCGATCAGTCTGAACGTCGAACCCGCAACAAGACCGTCAAGTTCCTCAAGGTATAGTGGTCGAATCATTCTGAAGATGAACCACTTCGGAACGCGAGGATCGTCGAATCAAGGTCAAGTTGAACGATTGATAATAAAAATAATGTGGTAGATGAAAGTTAATCCAAAAATTATGAAACCAATTTTGTAAAATGCCACAAATCAATAGAACCATGTTACACCAACTTGGGTATTTTTGTGAGCTATGAAATAATTCAAACAATTCATGCAGTAGATTAAAAACACCACTTTGTGCATTTATTAATTAAAAGAAATACTAAAGGAATTTATATCACAACCAAACTTTTTGTATCACTGCTTTAGGAGGTAACTCTAATTTACAAACACCTCAAATGTTTTACAAAAATGTAGAGGCATTTAAATTAAATACATAAAGAGGAAACAGAAGTACAAAAACTAAAAGAAATGGAAAAAGAGTTAAACCTCGCCCTAGGCGAGGCCCACTCGGCCCAATACCTCTTCCCCTACCTGCTCCCCTCACATCCCCACCTTCCCCTGTCGCCGTGGCGCCACCGCCGTGGTTGGGGCTCCTGCCGGCCGCCCCCTCCTCCACTGTGCCGCTGAGGCGATAAGAACGCCCCCGGCCACCCCCTGGACATCCTCCACCACCATTCCTCCTCCTCCTCCTCACCTCGCTCTCGTCGGGGGAGATCCACCCGAGCGGAGTCGTCGCTACCGTCGCGCACCCGCGCGGCCAACGGCCACCGCAGCCGCAGCCACCTTATCCATCATCCTCGTCGTCGCCGACATCGTCTACGCGCAGGAGGAATCGAGCCGGGACCCTCCACCCCGAGCACACGGTCGTCGTTCCCCTTCTACATCGCCTCCGCATCGCCGTCGAATTGCTGCTCCGTTGAGCCCTCCCCGAGAAGCCTGGCGTCCACTACGCATCGCCGGTGAGCACGGCTTCCACCGCCAGCACCCCGATAGCGCTTGATCCTACCGTACGCGCCGCCCCCTTTTACCTTGCTCCGGTCGCCGCCGTTATATTCGTCGTCGTGGCCCCGGTCGCTCCCAGCGCGCGCCAATGACCCTAGCATGCTCCTGGTGAGCTGTAGGTTCCGCCAGCTAATCCCCGCTCGAGAAAACTCATGGGAACTGAGTTCCCCGTCTGCCCCGAAGCTAGCATCCGCCTAACCTCATCGTCGGCCCCGTTCCGGCAAGTCCCCAACGACGCCACAACCCCCAAACATCTCCCCGTCGCCTCCTCGACCGTTTGAGCCCACCCACGCCCCCTCCCGTGGACCACGGCAACGTCACGGCCCACCTCGCCGGAGTCCAGCCGCCGGCGTGCTCGCCGGAGTCACTGCCAGGTGGGCCACCACTGTCAAGGGCTTAGTTAAGCCCTAATGTGCCACTTACAGTGGGCCACCCCACTGTTAATTAAGCTGCGTTTTAAAAAAAATTGAAAACTGTTAGATTACCCACCCTGTGTCATTGATAGGTGGGCCCTAGCTATTTGTTAGATTAATTAAAATTGTATTAGTATAAGTTATTGTGAATGACATGATGGTCTAGGGGATATTTAAATTTAATTAATTGAATTATTAATAAACAGAGGCTGACATATGGGTCCCACATGTCAGCACTGTTCTGGATAGACTTGTGGATTATGTTTCTATTTTAATATTAAAAGAAATTCAAAACTTCTTTTAAAATGATTTAAACTTTAAAATTGAATATCTTTTAAATCGTAAGTCAGTTTCAAAAAATTTATACATGAAATTGATTAGAAAAATATAACGAATACGAATACGCTATCCGTATGTCTACCACACCCCTCTAACACAACGAACACCGAACTGTCCCCCTCCGGATCGACTGTCCGATGATTGCCTGATAAACTATCCGGATGAATTTATTTTGAACACGAAAGTTGTTCAGAATGTATCAACTAACACGGATACACCTTTCACATGTTTGTCGGATGTCCACGACACCTCTGGCATGGTACCTTCCCCCTCCGGACAACCTGTCTGATAATCACCCGGAGCTGGCATTTCATCCCCGGATGAATTCCTGCTCCGAGCAACGTGCATTGCACTGCGTTAGAACACCGTTAGCATTGCATCTATCATGTCATGCATCTATTTGTTTATGCTTGCTTTGTATTTACTGTTTCTCCCCCCCCCTTAATCTACGGTAGACCCTGCTGCTGCCATCGACTACACCGCTGCTGAGTACGACTACTTTGTTGACGACCCTGCCTCTACTAATGAGCTTCCAGGCAAGCAGAGCCATTCTCTTCCCCAGATATCGCCTACCTTTCTGTACCTTCTTGCACTAGGAATTGTTACTACTGCTGCTACGTTATAGCCTATTCAATTGCATGGCCTGTTTTTGTCGCCCCTTGATGTACCTTTATTTACCCTATGCTGCCTATATAAATATATATTATATTCAAAAGTGAGCCTCGCGCATTGTTAGCTAGGATTAGATAGCGGGCCGTGATCACTCAGGGGACTGAACGCGGATACAAATATTATAACTGCACAGGTACGGTACAATGCAGACACCGTCTAAGGGCGCCTAGCTTGGCTCTGCCGAGCCACCACCAAGTGTGAGCTATCAAGGAGAAATCCTTGTACTCCACTCGTTGCTGACTCTGTATAGCCGCTCCAGGTACCTGAGTAATGGTTTTCCTTCAAGTAAGAAGTCGGGCGACCCAACGGTGCCCGCGAGTGGTATTGCGACGGGACGACAGGGAGGGTACGACCAGTGTACCAGTGTGCTTGGCCCCTGATCGCTGGCCGCGAGAGTTACCAAACCACGAAAGTGGAGCTCCTCCAGGAGCACACGCGAGACAAGGTAAGGAGACGGTTCACCTTGTTGGTAACCGCAGAGACTTGGTGGGACGACAGGGCAGGCACCGATGTACTGGTAGTCCTGACTGCTGTCGTTGTCCGCGGGTCAGTTAAGTCGAGGCAATGATAACGGTTGTCCCACAAGTTACTAAAATGACTAATTGTTCCGAGGATGACTTGAGTAGCCTTTTGGCTTATACGCGCTGCCTACACGTGGGAATTACGAGTTATGGGCTCCTCTGCTTCATAGTGTCGTCCGAGGACTCTTCAGACGTCAGCAGTACTGCGGGCTTATTGCCGGGAAGTGGTGTTGTCTTATTTGCTCGCGCGGTGGTGTCTTATTTGGATTTTCTTTATCTTCACCGGCCAGCCACGCACCGTGAAGGAGTACGTTCGGGTTGGGGTGCAAGGCCCGGCGTATTTAGGATTTAGATCGGCGTATGGCCTCTTTGTTGAGTTTGAAAGATGGGCTACGGAGTGTCGGATAGCCTCGGTGGAGCGTTCCCTAACAAGGTGCCCGCCACCCTGGAGATCCGTGCGTGTAGTGTAACACAAGTGCACCCCTACAGGGAAGATTAATCTATTCGAATAGCCGTGTCCACGGTAACAGTACGCTTTATGCTGAAGCTGGATCTTACCACTACAAACTATTATTATTAAACTGTATGGTTCCAGGTTTTCTTCCTCGTTGGGAAGTCGAGGAAGGGATCTCGGAGGCATTGCTAAATATTACAACTTACTATTATACAATGCTGCAGCAACTTCTGTTGCATTGTTACTTTATGCTTTATATAAACGTTTGGCTAATTCTCTCCCCATGCTGCAAGACACGTTAGAAGATGCTAGTCTTCGATAGGCCTAGCTTCTTACACTTATTCTAATTTCTACCTTGAAGTCCACTATATATAGCCTTGTTGGATATGTGCCCTAGAGGCAAATTAATAAAGATATTTGTCACATATCTGTTTGTTCATAATACATTATATATTGTGCTAGAACTGTATTAAGAGGAAATATTAATACACGTGTGATATATAACAACCTGGTCCCTAGTTAAACTTAGGCATAATATCTCATTGGGCAATTGATGATCAAGGTTTCCTGATCATGAGAACATAATAGTCTATTGACAATGAGGTCATATCATTAGGAGAATGATGTGATGGTCACAAACCCACCTTAAGCATTCACTACTGGAATTCACCTATTTGCCGTCTGCCTCGGCGGACGGCAAACACCTATATGGCGGACGGCAAAGTCCGTTGCCGTCTGCCCCCACACGGCAAAGCACCCGTCAGCTATTTCTTCGGCAAAGAGGTGCTTTGCCGTCTGCAGGAAATCGACGGACGGCAAACCACCTTTGTCGTGCGCATTTGTGCAAACAGACGGCAGAGAGGGTGTGACGGTGAAACTTTGCCAGCCGGCTCCGTCAGGCCGTTAACGGCGGGGTTTGCCGTCTACTGACAGACGGCAAACTTTGCCGTCTGCCTCAAAACTAGCCGGCTGGTCGGCCGGCTCCGTCAGGCCGTTAATGCCGTCTACTGACAGACGGCAAACCTCCCAACTTTGCCGTCTGTCTTGCCGGAGGCAGACGGTATAATGACCAAATGGTCACCCAGCTGTTGCCAGATTGCACAGCTAGGCGCCACGTGTCCTCTTTGCCAACTGCAAGCAGACGACAAAGGCCTTTGCCGACAGCTTGCAGACGGCAAAGAGGCTGCATTCCTTCTGTTTTTTCTGTTTTCTTTTAAATCCCTGCATTTGACAAAAACTACCAATATATATAGCAATATGTTTCTCCAACAGCATAGTCTAGGCACCCACACACATGTTGATCAACCAAATATTAATAAAAATCCATATATACACAAGTTATCATACATATATAGGAAACACAAGTGACCAAATAGCAAGTTCTCATGCATAGTAAACAAGTACACACAAGTGACCAAACAGTTTATAAACAAAGCTACAAGTCCAATTGCAATTCTCCATCATAGCATTACTCCCATTAAGCAAATCTGCAAAATGAAGAAAAGAAGATTATAAGAAGATGAAGTAGAAGAAGAAGAAGAAGAAGAATGAGAAGAGAAGAAGAATGAGAAGAGAAGAAGAAGAAGAAGAAGAAGAAGAGAGAACTCTTCTTCTTCTTCTCCTTCTTCTTGTCTTCTTCTCTTTACAAGTGAAAATGCAGCAACTCCAAAAATGCATTACTTTAGTCATTTTTAGGCAATAAAGCTAATTTTACAATTTTTTAGCAAATTAAGCTAACTTTGTCAACTTTGAACAAATGAAGCTAACTTTAGCATTTTTTGAGCCAATTAAGGTAACTTTAGCATTTTGTGAGCAAATTAAGCTAACTTTGGCAACTTTGAACACATGAAGCTAACTTTAGCATTTTTTGAGCCAATTAAGGTAACTTTAGCATTTTGTGAGAAAATTAAGCTAACTTTGGCAACATTGAACAAATGAAGCTAACTTTAGCATTTTTGATTCAATTAAGGTAACTTTAGCATTTTGTGAGCAAATCAAGCTAACTTCATCATATTGTGAGCAAATCTGGCTAATCATGCTATTATTGAGCTAACTTAGCTATATTTAAGAATTTCATAATATTTCAGAAGCTAAATATGCATTTTCAAACTAAGTAAACATTTTCAAACTTACCGGAGTGTAGCCCTCAAGGCTGAGGTGGCTGAGAAGCATCCGTCGGGTTGGCCGATGTTGACGGTGGAGAAGGGTCATGGGACGCAGCCCGAGAGTTATGCTGCACGAAAAGATCAACCAGAGGTTAGCATGACGCCACTCAATATGGTATTGATGATCATCGAAAGATACTCACCGTCCCGACAGGAGAAATGATCGACATCGGTGGAGCGGCCTGACCCGTCTTCTCGCACATAGTCTGCACATTTGTTTTTCATGAGTCAATCATATTAGTTACTAATATAAACAAAAATTATAACATGCATTCTTTGGGTGAATATGAACAAGTGACTTACCACGAAGAGCTCATACAAGGCCTGGTTCGATGCATCGTGTCGTGTCGCGGCCTCCTCGAGAGCCTTCGCCATCCTCTCCTCCGCCAGCCGCTCTCTCTCGGCTGCCTTCTCCTCTGCCAACCGCTCCTTCTCCTCCAGTAGCCGATGCGTGTTCTGTCGCTCTTTTTTCCAAGAGCTTCCTGCAACCCCACTCCTCTAGTTAGCATTGTAATATTCGATGAGAGAAAACAAGAATGCAAGAGTCTTTATGGATAACCTGGATAGCAAGGTCGACTGGCCGCGGACGAGTCCTTATAGCAGGAGAAGAACTCGTTTGGCGCGCCTTGATCTCAGGAAGAGTCTTATCACACCTAATCAACTTATCTCCAATGGCCATGGCGCCATGGCGCCTTCCGCCACCAGAGATCATCACCAGCTCCGGGTCAATAGGCTTCCCAATCAGGGTGTAAGCCTCCCCGTGCTTATCCTTCGCCACCTCAGTATAAGCCTTGAGCTTACTATAGGCGGCAATGTTGGTGAAAGTCGAAGGAGTGGCGAGATCCGACTCTGAGAGCGCCTTGGCCTTCTTGTACGACGCTGTATGGGACATGCCATACATGTCGAACACCTGGGGCACCTCCGTTTTATTATGCTCCACCTAAAAGACAAAGCAAAGCATGATATTAGTAAGTGGGTGCCTAAAAGACAAAGCAAAGAAGAATTTGCACATACCCATTTATGCCCGTAACCAGCTAAGTTACGACTGCCTTGATGGTGTGGCACACCAACCATTTGGGCGCGCCGGTCCTTGGCATTGTTGTGGACGGCCAACCAGGCATCTGAGCACCAGTGGTCCACAATGACCTCCCAACAATCCATCTTGTCCGCACACGATCTCGGCGGCGCCTAAGTTAGTAAACAAGGAAACTAATAATTAGCCTAGATAGGAATCAAATCAAGCAAACTATTGAAGACTGAAGAAGGGTTACCGTCATGTACTGGGCCCTGGTCAGAAACTTCTTGCGGCAGTCCTTCTTGCTACGCTTGCGCCCTTGCTTGGCGTAGTAGTCACGGACCCCTTGCACTCGCATCTCGTGCCTTGTGTTCTGCAAGAGGCGCGTGGCCTCTGCAACTATCACGTCCTCCGCCTCCTGCTCCTTGGACTCATCGAGCATGTAGTAGACCTGCAATAGAAAGAGACAACACTGATATGTGCACCAAATAGTTATTGTCAAGATTTTATTGTGTGAAACAGAAATTACCCAAAAGCCGTTGATCACCAAGGCGGCGGCGGCGGGGGGTTGGGAGAGAGAGGGGTTTGGGAGAGAGAGTGGAGAGAGAGAGACAGAGAGGGACCGTGCGGGGGGTTAACGGCCCACCGCTTTGCCGTCTGCCGACAGACGGCAACGGCAGCTATGCCGTCCGCAGGCAGACGGCAAAGCGGTGGGCCGTTAGCCAGGCCGCGTGCCTCGCTTGGGTGGGCCCCAGCTGGAGGTTTGCCGTCTGTCGACAGATGGCATAGGTGTCGTGTTGTCGTCTGCCTGCGTCCACGCAGACGACAAACATGTGGTTTGGCGTATGTCTACGTGTTACCGTCTGTACTTAGGGCAGCGGACGGCATACCGCTGCTTTGCCGTCCGCCCCGACGAAATGCAGACGGCAAAGCCACTAGGTCATTGCAAACTGGTGAATTCCAGTAGTGATTGTAGTGTGATCAAGACACATAAGTTCAGCATTGCGATGACTTAATAACATAGTGACTGAATCCTTAGACCGTGATGATCATACATAATTGCTATCTATTAGGATGCTTTGAGTTCATTAACCGTTACATTGAAACATGGTAACGGAAAAGGTGTATCTTGGGTATTCCGAAGTAGATATGTTGAGGAGTAGGAAATAGATCAGAGCGGGATTTGTAAATCCGAGTGACGGATAGGTACTCTGAGCCCACTCGGTGGTGTTGTGTCAATAGCTTGCAAGCAAGTGACTAGGTCACAAGAGATGTAATATTCACAGACGAGTAAACATGTTATGTCGGAGACGAGGAAGAACTAGGTATTGAATACCGACGATCATACCTCGGACAAACATAGTACCAAAGCACATAGGGATCAAGTCATATTGTTAACGGTTCAACAACGATGAAGTTTATTCGATGGAAGCGTAGGGGCACATCAAGGATTGTAACCAGATCCCACATGATGGTCATTGGTCAGAGAATGTCTCGATCATGTATATTGTTTCCCGGACCGTAGGGTGTCACACTTAAGGACAATCAATGCATTAAGGATTCAATCGGGATCATCGGTGAAAAGAGAGAAAACACCGGAAATGTACCGGGAGGTGCCGGAAGCTGTTCCGGATATTTTGAAAGGTTCAAAATAATATATATTAATGTTTAAAATGTTTTTTTATTTAATTTAAAGAATTAAATATTAAAAATAATTTAAATTTTTTATTAAAAAGGTGAAAAGGTATTCGGGCCTTAAAAGGCCCATGAGGGGAAGGGGAGCCTCCCCCCTTGGGCTTGGCGCCAAGGGAGGGGCCCATCCCCCCTCCTAGCTGCACCACTCCCCCCCCTTGGGGGTTTAGTCCCCATGGGGGAAGGGGAGGGGGTGGACCCCCTCCTTGGCCTATATAAGGAGGGGTGGGGTGCCTTTTTCTACACAACATTGAGTTTCTCTCTCTCTCTTTCTCCAACCTAGAGCGGACTTGTAACAGCCCAGATTTCACAAAAGATAAAATTTTTGTTTTCGGTGTGAATTGTTTGATTGTCTGATTTGTTTGCGGTGTTTGCATCCTCGATTTATCGATTGGCGATTATTTTCCCCCCTCTTATCTCGTATCAGGCGGAGACCGACCCTTGCCACCCTGACGCTCGAGCTTTGCGACACCGGGTTTCACCCGATCACCGTCGCGAAACCCGCATGAGACTAGCCGCAGCCAACGGAATGAAAAACCCCGTTTAATAATTAAACGGGTTATTTTTATAGCGCATCGGAAAGTTTTCTCAGAACGGTTCCAGCGCGAGGTGAATGCCTCCGGCTCGACGCGCTGATCGCGCAGTTCGAAGTTTTACTCGAATCGAAGGTCCTGCGGACCCCCGGTGGTTAGAAACGTAAACACCGCGCGCGAGAGAGAAAAACGGAGGATGTTTTTGCAAACTGCCAGCCACCTGGGCTATATATAGACCACCACACTCCCACCCCTTTCTAGGGTTTCCCTAGCCACAAAATTGCAGCCACCCCCTCCACTTTGCCCCAAAAATTGCCCTCAATTACCCCATTTTCGCACCAAACCCTAATTCCAGATCTGGAGATCAGCCCAATGGGTTCTGGGCCGTCAGATCGGCCGATCTGACGGCCAGGATCGTGCCACGTCAGTCCCATCCTTCTCCTCTCCCCTCTCCACCGCGCCTCCCCGTGGAGGCCCTGGTCGCGCCACCGCACGCTGGCGTGCCGCCGGCAGCCGCTGCCCTCCCGCTCCGGTGAGCACCTCCAGTGCTGCGCCCTTCTCTCCTGTCTTCCCTCTCACCTCGGTCTCCCTCTCTCCTCGCAGAGCAAGCCGGCGCCGCCCGAGCACAACCGTCGCGCCATGGTCGGCCATGTGGGAGATCGCCGCCGCCTCCGTTCCATGTGGCCGTGCCGCCCCCGGGGCCTCACCGGAGTCCTCCCCGGCGACGGATCCGTGGCGCCGCCACCCAGCTCCGGCCTCCGCGCCTTGTGCCCCTTCACGCCGGAGCCGGCCGCCGTGGGAGCTCGTCGGGATCGAGCGGCCGCTCCAGCCGCGCCCCAGCCCCACCGGACGCCCGGTGGGCCGCCTCCGTCACGTGGGCCGGCCTGCCAGGCCAATGAGGCCCAATGGTGCGGCGCCCCCTTCCTCCTTTTTATTTATTTTTTATTTGTTCCCTGTTGGGCTCGTGTAGGCAGATTCGGCCCGTTGCCCTGTTTTTTTTCCTGGACAGTTTATTTTAGGCAGATTGTATTATAATTTTGCGGTGCTCGTATCTTTTTAACGGTAGCTCGGATCGCGACGCTTTAAACATGAAACTTGCTTAGAATTTTGTGTAGTTTATTAAAATGTTGCTTGTTGCCATGTTTGAGTTTGTTTACATGTTGTTTACCTGCTATTTACACTGCCTGCCACTGTAATCTCTAATTGCAATAACTTTTTAACCGTTGCTCGGATTAAAATGTTTCTTATATGTAACTTGACTAGAATTGCATGTAGATTGTGTTTATGTTGTTCTTGCTTGCTAAATAAAATATTGTTTAGGACAAAACAGTACCAAATGCAATAATTATCGTGGGGTCTGTAATAGTTGCCATGTATAGGTTTTACCCCCCCCCCCCACTTAAATTGACTAGAATAGATAGTTTACCTTATGCTTCACCTCTTGCCATGGTTGTGTGCTATGCCATGCTTCTGTGCTTTCCATGTTAACAAACTTGGTTGATCACCTGTAGCTAAACAACTTGAACCACCGTAAATGTGTGGTATCGTCGTGTATGACGAGTACTCCACTTAACCTGTTAGAAATCGCTCTCGATGGTAGGTGCGATGTCTCGTATTGCCTTCTTGTAGATGCTTTCTCGTGTTTCCTTCGTAGTAATAGATGCTTGCTTGTTGATTGATTTCCAGTGTTTACCCTCTTGTGTGCTTCCGCGGGTACCTCTCGGAGATGATGCGAGCTTGCGATCAACTACACCTTCGGAACCCGACTCATCAACAGGCAAGGACTATGTATTACTTATGATCCATTCTATTTCAACCAGAGGTTTGCATGCTAGTCTAGGTTAGGTTCGATGTTTGATCCTACCACATGTTTACAGCCCCTTTCAAACCGATACAGCCATGTCCCCTCCCAGCAAACCATGTACTACTATGTTACTATTGCTCGTTGCTCAGCCCCTGCTTAGTATGCATGCTTAGGATGCTACGATGTTACCCTGTTACTCCTTGGTTTGGGATATCACATTATTATATTGTTGTTGATGATATGATTATTATTAATGTTGACTATATTCGACGAAGGATGGAAGGTCTAGGCTATCCCGCCCCGACGCTTTGTTCCATTCGAGTCACCTAGGACCCGAGTTCCGGGTATTGGTTTTAAGACTGAGCGTGCCTAACCGCGTGTGGGATTTTATGGGGTCCCCTGTTCTTACCTACCTATTTCCAGTGGTGGCCCAAGCTGATTTACCATTTGAAACCGTGTGTGTGCTATCTTGCTAATTTTAACTTTAATTTGCATGTCAGGGGGGATCATAGCTTGTATGATTTATAGTTTTACTTCCTATCTTGATAATATGCTAGATATGCGACGGTAGCATGATAGGATAATCTCTCTCAATACCATGATTGTATTCTCCCTTAGTGGGCACCGCCTGGAAGGATCTCTTTATGATAGGCAGGCCGTGACGATCGGGTGTCATACATACATTAGCGATCGCATGAGGTTGGGTTTGGCAAGCCTTGCATATGCAGATATGGCCTTGCTGAACAGCCATACACTAAGGTTCGACTGGCAGGCTTGACATATGTAGATATGAGCTTGGGATACGGATGACAGAAAGGTTAAGCATGAGTCATATAACGCATATGATTGGCATGATGGCCTACCTAGGGAGATGTGTCGTCGGCCGTGTGATATTCGAGGACGATCATTCAAACTAGGATTATGTTAATAACTTAGTAAATTTGGAGAGATGTTTAACTAAGTGGGAGTTTTAGAATTAATTAAAATTGAACTCCAATTATGAACAAAGTCTAAATATGTGTTTTGCAAATAACCATTGTAGATGGCTGCATCTCGCCCCTCATTCAACTTAGGGTCATTCCTAGACAAAGACAAACTAAAAACCGATGGGTCAAACTTCACCAACTGGTTCCGCACTCTGAGGATTCTCCTCGTTCCCCTCAAGATGGCATACGTACTAGAGGCCGCGTTAGGTGACGAACCACCAGCAGACGCTAGTCAGGATGAGAAGAATGTCTATCTCTCCAAGACGGATGATTACAACCTTGTCCAGAGTGGAATGCTTTACTCCATGGAGGCTGAGTTGAAGAAACGCTTTGAGAGGATGGGTGCATATGAGATAATCACCGACCTCAAGGCCGTCTTTGCACCCCAAGCCAGGGCTGAACGTTATGAGGCTTCTGAAAAATTCTTCTCAGCAAAGATGGATGAGCATAGCAGTGTTTGTGAGCACGTGGTCAAGATGTCTGGCTACGTTCAACGCTTGAATGCTCTGGAATGTCAGATTCCAGACAACTTGCTGTTGAAAGGGTGCTGCAGTCGCTGCCCCCTAGCTACAAAGGCTTTGTGTTGAATTACAACATGCAGGGGATGACTAAGACCCCTTCTGAGTTGTTCGCCATGCTGAAAACTGCCGAGGTTGAGATCAAGAAGGAGCATGCTGTATTCATGGTCAACAAGACCTTTGAATTCAAGAAGTCTGGCAATAAGGAGAAGGGAAAGAAGGGATGCCCGAAGAAGGGTGATAAGCCAGTTGTCACTCCTCGTATGGCACCCAAACCTGGACCGAAGCCCGGTGTTGAGTGCTTCTACTGCAAGGGTGATGGTCACTGGAAACGCAACTGCCCCAAGTACCTAGAGGATAAGAAGGCGGGCAAGATTTTCAGAAGAGACAAAGGTATATTTGATATACACATTATTGATCTTTTCTTAACAAGCGCTGGGAAAAAATCCTGGATATTTGATACAGGATCTGTTGCTCATATTTCTAACTCCTCTCAGGGGCTACGGAATAGGCGACGCTTGATGAAAGATGAAGTGACGATGCACGTGGGAAAGGCTGCCGGATTGAAGTGATGGCGGTCGGCGCGAAGCATCTTAGTCTCCCTTCGGGATTAGTTTTTATTTTGAATAAGTTCTACTATGTACCCGCATTGAGTGTGAACATCGTTAGTGGTTCTTGCTTGAAGCGAGACCACTATTCTTTTAAGTCAGATACAATTGGTTGTGCGATTTATAAGGATGATGTTTTTTATGTTCACGCACCAGAGAAAAATGGCTTATTCATTCTTAATCTCGATTGTGATATACTTCATATTGACAACGTAGAGGCCAAAAGATTAGAACCTAGTGGCGAAGAACACATGATGATGTGGCATTGTCGACTTGGTCATATTAGTGAAAAGCGCATGAAGAAGCTTCATGATGATGGACTTCTGGAGTCATTGGATTTTGGATCCCTTGACACATGCGAACCATGCCTTTTGGGCAAGACGACAAGGACTCCATTCAATGGAACAATGGAGCGTGCGGAAGACTTGTTAGGGATCATACATTCAGATATATGTGGACCTATGAACGTCCCCACACGCAATGGTCTTCGTTACTTCGTGACCTTCACAGATGACTTAAGTAGATATGGGTATATCTACTTAATGAAACATAAGTCTGAAACCTTTGAAAGGTTCAAGGAATTTCAGAGTGAGGTCGAGAATCAACTCGGGAATAAAATCAAGCACCTTCGATCCGATCGAGGAGGCGAGTAATTAATTCACGAGTTTGGCGATCATCTTAAGACTTGTGGCATCGTACCACAAATTACGCCGGTAGGAACACCTCAGTGTAATGGTGTTTCTGAGTGACGTAATCGAACTCTATTGGATAGCGTATGATCGATGATGTCTCATACCGACTTACCTGTGTCATTCTGGGGGTATGCATTAGAAACTGCCGCTTACATTCTTAATAGGGCACCGTCCAAATCCGTAAAGACAACACCATTTGAGGAATGGCATGGCAAGAAACCAAAGTTGTCTCACTTAAAGATTTGGGGTTTTGAGGCATATGTTAGGAAACTTCAGCCTGACAAACTCGAATCAAAAGCGGATAAGTGCATCTTTGTGGGATATCCAAGGGAAACCGTTGGATACACCTTCTACAACCAGTCTGAGGGAAAAACATTTGTCGCCAAGACTGGATGCTTTCTTGAGAAAGAGTTTCTTTCGAAAGAATTGAGTGGGAGGAAAATAGACCTCAACGAAATGATTGACCAATCACTCCAAGTGGAAGAAATGTCAATGGAAGTTGTTCTAGAACCATCTTCCGTAGTGGGAGCTGAAGAGAACGGTCATCATGATATTCATAACGATCGTGACATACATGATGATCATGATCAAGATGAAGAGGATCCTATTGTACCCCGCAGGTCATCAAGAGCCCGAGTAAAAACTCAGTTTTATGGGCAACTTGTCAATGCAGTCATGTAAAATGAACCTGACGAACCTGCGAACTACAAAGAAGCAATGGAGGGACCCGAGTACGAGAAATGGCTGGAAGCCATGAAATCCGAGATAGACTCCATGTATGCCAACAAAGTATGGACTTTGGTGGATATTCCCGAGGACCGAAAGGCCGTCGAGAATAAGTGGATATTCAAGAAAATGACTGACGCAGACGGAAATGTATCTGTCTATAAAGCTCGACTTGTCGCAAAAGGTTTCCGACAAATTAAGGGAGTTGACTACGAAGAGACTTTCTCTCCCATAGCGATGCTAAATTCTATCCGGATATTGCTAGCAGTTGCTTCCTATTACGATTATGAAATATGACAGATGGATGTGAAAACCGCGTTCCTAAATGGCAACATTAAGGAAGAGTTGTATATGGTACAACCGGAAGGTTTTATTGATCCTAAGGACGCTGGTAAGGTATGAAAACTTCAACGGTCCATTTATGGGTTAAAGCAAGCATCTCGGAGCTGGAATCTTCGTTTTGATGAGGTGATCAAAACTTTTCGATTTGTCCAAAATGAAGAAGAATTCTGTGTTTATAAGAAAGCGAGTGGGAGCTCTGTGGCATTACTAGTACTATATGTGGATGACATATTGTTGATAGGGAATGATGTGAAATTTATAGAGGGGGTAAAGGAATATTTGAATGGATAATTTTCCATGAAGGACCTAGGTGAAGCTGCATACATATTAGGCATTAAAATCTACAGAGATAGATCAAGACGCCTATTAGCACTGAGTCAGAGAACTTACCTTGAGAAGATATTGAAGAGGTTCAATATGGATAACGCCAAGAGAGGCCTCTTGCCCGTTATGAAAGGAAGTAAATTGAGTGTGACTCAATGCCCAGAAATAGCAAAAGAAAGGGAGGAAATGTCCTCACAGCCCTATGCCTCAGCCATAGGTTCTATCATGTATGCTATGTTGTGTACTCGACCAGATGTGGCCATGGCGTTTAGTCTGACTAATCGTTTCCAAAGTAATCCTGGAATGGATCATTGGATTGCAGTGAAGAAAATCCTTAAGTACTTACGAAGAACTAAGGATCTGGTTCTTGTTTATGGAGGATGTGACGAAGAGCTCGCCGTAACAGGTTACGTCGATGCCAGTCTTGGTACTGATCCCGATGACTCAAAATCCCAAACGGGATATGTGTTTATGTTGAATGGTGGTGCGATTAGCTGGAGGAGCGGCAAGCAGTCAGTCGTCGCCCAATCTACGATGGAGTCGGTGTATATTGCCGCTTGCGAAGCGTCAAACGAAGCGCATTGGCTGAAGAAGTTCGTCATCGAGCTTGGCGTATTCCCTAGTTGCACTGACCCTGTTAGCATTTATTGCGACAATACGGGTGCCATTGCTATCGCAAGGGAGCCGACGACTCACTCTACAGCCAAGCATATTCTTCGGCGTTTCCATGTGACGTGGGACTACGTCAAGGATGGTCATACTAGGATTTACATACGGATCTGAATCCGCCAGACCCAATGACAAAACCTCTTCCACAAGACATGTTTGAACAACACCGAGAGACTATTGGTGTTAGATACATACCTGATGTAAACTAGTGTAATTTGTACTCTAGTGCAAGTGGGAGACTGTTGGATATGTGCCCTAGAGGCAAATTAATAAAGATGTTTGTCACATATCTGTTTGTTCATAATACGTTATATATTGTGCTAGAACTGTATTAAGAGGAAACATTAATGCTCTGTGATATATAAGAACCTGGTCCCTAGTTAAACTCAGGCATACTAGCTCATTGGGCAATTGATGATCAAGGTTTCCTGATCATGAGAACATAATAGTCTTTTGACAATGAGGTCATATCATTAGGATAATGATGTGATGGAGACACACCCACCTTAAGCATTGCATTGTGATCAAGTCACATAAGTTCAGCATTGCGATGACTTAATAACATAGTGACTGAATCCTTAGACCGTGATGATCATACATAATTGCTATCTATTAGGATGCTTTGAGTGCATTAACCGTTACACTGAAACATGGTAACTGAAAAGTTGTATCTTGGGTATTCCGAAGTAGATATGTTGAGGAGTATGAAATAGATCAGAGCGGGATTTGTCAATCTGAGTAACGGATAGGTACTCTGGGCCCACTCGGTGGTGTTGCATCAATAGCTTGCAATCAAGTGACTAGGTCACAAGAGATCTAATATTCACAGACGAGTAAACATGTTATGTCGGAGACGAGGAAGAACTAGGTATTGGATACCGACGATCATACCTCGGACAAACATAGTACCAAAGCACAAAGGGATCAAGTCATATTGTTAACGGTTCAACAGCGATGAAGTTTATTCGATGGAAGCGTAGGGGCACATCAAGGATTGTAACCAGATCCCACATGATGGTCATTGGTCAGAGAGTGTCTCGATCATGTCTACTGTTTCCCGGACCGTAGGGTGTCAGACTTAAGGGCAATCGAACCATTAAGGATTGAATCGGGATCATCGGTGAAAAGAGAGAAAACACCGGAAATGTACCGGGAGGTGCCGGAAGCTGTTCCGGATATTTTGAAAGGTTCAAAATAATATATTTATTAATGTTTAAATATGTTTTATTATTTAATTGACAGAATTAAATATTAAAAATGATTTAAATAATTACTTAAAAAGGTGAAAAGGTATTTGGGCATTAAAAGGCCCATGAGGGGAAGGGGGAGCCTCCCCCCTCCTAACCACACCACTCCCCCCCTTGGGGGTTTAGTCCCACATGGGGGAAGGGGAGGGGGTGGAGCCCCTCCTTGGCCTATATAAGGAGGGGTGGGGGTGCCTTTTTCTACACAACATTGAGTTTCTTTCTCTCTCTCTTTCTCCGACCTAGAGAGGACTCCCCTGGTTTGGAGTTTTCACCTGGTTGGGGGTTTCACCATCATCCGGACGCCGTCGCTCTGCCGGAATTGGGATCCAGATCAATCTTCTTTCCGCTCCTCTTCTGGTTCGGAGCCCGGAGGGACGTCGGTTGCACCATACGTGTGTAATCCCGCGAGGCACTACACTTGTGGTGCTACTTCATCGTTGGAGGTTCTTCAACACGACAGGGAGGTCGTAGGATCAGAGTCTACGCCAACCACGGTCGTAGGATTAGAGGTTTGGGACTCATAGGTTGGAATTTTTTTGTTTTTTGCGCTGATCCCCAACAAGCCTCCCCTTCCTTTTGATACAATGCATAAATGCTTAGTAGCGGACGTAAGACTCGCGGGTATGCTAGATACTCACCTTTGATTTATTTTCCCCTTTTCGCTTTTTCTGATCGGCCGCTGCAACCGATGTTGGAGCCCAGGAGCAGGAGTACCCCGGAGGCGACTACTACGACGTCGAGTTCCCCGTTGACCAGGAGTAGTTCGGTGGATCCCATGCAGGAGGCCTCGCCTTTTCGATCTGTATCTCTCATGTCATTTGTGCTAGCCTTCTTAAGGCAAAACTTGACTAACTATGTCTGTACTCAGATATTATGGCTTGTATGACTTATGTATTCGGATCCTCGTGATCCCTGGTATTGTAACATATTGGTTTATCCTTTTGTGTTTAGTGTTGTGCTGTGATATTCTCACCGTGGCACCCTAATCTCAGCCGTGTACCCTGCGTGTATGATTACTGTACACGGATTGATTTTAGGGGCGTCACAAAAACGTATCTATAATTTCTGCTTGCTCCATGCCTGTTTTGTGTGATACTGCTATGATATTGATGAACTTCCATAAACTTTTGATCATATTTGGACTAACCTATTAACTCAGTGCACCGCAGTGCCAGTTCCTGTTTTCTGCTGTTTTTGTATCTCAGGTTTTCCCATTATTTAAAGTTCCAGAAAAATTCCGGGAAAAATATATGAAAAATCAGCGTACGGGAACCTTCCAAAAGAGCCCTAGTGGGGCCAGAGGGGGGGGGGCATGGGTGGCCCAGGCGGCCACCTGGCACGGCCACCCCCTAGGCCGCGCCAGGGGGGCGCCTGGGGCCCCTGGTCCACCTCTGGCTGCCCCCTTCGCCTATTTATTCCCCGTGACGAGAAACCCTCGGGGACAGAACCCTTTTTCGCGATTTCTCCTCTGTTCCGCCGCCTCCGCGCTTCCAAGATCGGGAGCACCAGGAGACCTCTTCCCGGCACCCTACCGGAGGGAGGAACCACCTCCGGGAGCTTCTCCACCACGATGGATGCTTCCCGGATGAACTGTGAATAGTCCACCTTGGACCATGGGTCTATGATCAGTAGCTATGTGATGTTCTCCTCCCCTCTTTGTTCTTCATGGAATAGACCTCGTGTGCTGCCCTACATGATCGAGGCACATATGTAATCATTCTTCTGTTGCTATGCTGAGTTTGTTGGGATCTGATGGATTATGAGACTATGTGCATATTGTGTTTGAGTAATATATTTGATTCTCCTCTTTTATATTTATGTTCTTGAGTGATTCTTGCATGTTCTCCGTTGTTGTTTATTGCTTTGGCCAAGTAGTAGGTAGTAACTCCAAGAGGGAGCGTTATGCATCATTGTGGGTTCATGCCCCCCGATCACTAGCTTGAGTGACAGAAACATGAGAAAAGGGGATGTGATGTTGCCATAAGGGAGAAAACAATGGTGCTTGTACTTGTGGGTGCAAGGATTGTTTACTTTACTCAAAGTTCTTTAATGCGGTTGTCTGTTGCTTTGAGTTTACACTTTGGGTGGGATTCGCAACTTAATACCAGCGAGATGTTCTGGATAGATATCTCAAGGTGGATGGTTAGTAGGTATATGCAGATGGATTTCGGTCTACTTGTCTTGGCCTCTGCCTCTCTTTATAGCCTAGTTAGCATTGGTTTGCGCACATAATCCTGTCAATTGCCCAGATGTAATTTGTTTACCTCGCATGGCTATTTTATCATATTTTGGGAGAGAGACATCACTAGTGAACATCATGGGATCCCGGTCCATATTTCCAATACGGTTTACACCCGCTATTTATTTCCTGCTTAATTTACCTTTCTGAACTCGTTGGGAGAAAAGTTATTTGTTGTGTGTGCAGGTCCACGTCAACACTCGCGCCAGCAATGCAATTTCTGGCGCCGTTTTTACCTTCCTGTCGTTGTTGGATTCCTACTGGAGACAAATCTTGGTATCTTCACCGAGGGAAATTTGCTGCTGTCTACATCTCAACCTTCCACTTTGGGTAACCAACGAGGGGCGAGAAGCCATCAAAGAAATTTCTGGCGCCGTTGCTGGGGACTCCACTCTTCAAGATAGGGGAGTTGCACACTATCTTTTATCTTTGCTTTTTAGTCTTGTTAGTTTACCTTTCAGTTTTTTATCTTCGTGTACTTTATCAAAAAAGAATTGTATGTCTAGTTCCTTACTTGCCAATCAATGTCTGACTTCTTTGAAACCAGATCTTATTTTCATGGAGGATTCACCGAGGATCAACAAAAGTGATACAAGGAACACCGCTTGTCTCAAAAGGGGATACACTTATGGAAACAAATACACCAGTTGTATGAGTATGCTAGAAACTTGTGCTCAATATATAATATATCTTTCTGAAGGGATGAATCTTGTTGCTTTATGAGGCACAAACACCTTGCTTTCCAATGTGAGTACAATGATGATGAAACCTTAGCTTCTTATGCTAAGAGAAATTATGATTTTCATGATGCAGAGCAAATAAAAGAATTTGTTGCTTATAAGGGTGCCTATGAAATTACTTCTCTTCTTAAAAATATTGATGATGCCCCTTACAAATCTGAGAGTCTTGCTATACTTAACTATTGTTTGGAAAATTACGATGCAAATTATTATATTACTGATCATCTTGAGAGAATCTCTCCCCCAAAGGAAGAGACTAATAATTTGCAGGACTCTATGGAAGAAGAAATTACTGAACCTGAAAGCTCCTTGGATGAAAAATAGGAGAAGAGTGACGAACAAGGGGAGGAAGAATGGAGCCATCCACATCTACCTTCTAATGAGAGTAACGCTTTGACTCTTAGCTTATATGAGTGTTATGAACCCATGGATTCTTTTGAAATATCCCTTTTTGATGAAGTTGATACCTTCTATGCTTATGGCTGTGGTGCCACTATGGATGATGCTTACGGAGATGAACTTGCTATAGTTCCTCATGTTAAGCATGAAATTTTTGCTATTGCACCCACATTTGATTGTCCTATTATCTTTTCGAAATCTCCAACTCATATTCCGGAGAATTGTATTCTTATCAAGGCTCAATGTGATGGGTTGCATTTATCTTATAATACTAAAGACCGCGTTGAAAACTATTCACGTGTGCTTGTAGGTCATAAACAACATGATTTATGTGATAGTTATATTCTTTATGTTGTTCATGATACTACTGAAAATTATTTCGAGAGAGGGAAGTTTGGTTGTAGAAACTTCCATATTACTAAAACTCCTCTCTTTATGTTGAATGTTTTGAAGATGTTCTTGTTCCACCTTCCTATGGGTGTTTCTTTTTGCATCTCTGATTTATTTTCTTATTAGATGCCTATGCATAGTAAGTGGATTAGGCTTAAATGTGTTTCAAATTTGCTTCTTGATTCTCTCTTTTGCTTCAAATTCTTATTCTTATGAGAGCACCTTTTACAATCTTTATGCCCAGCTTAAAGGCGTAAAAGAAGCGCTTTCGGGAGGTAGCCCGCAACGAATTTAGGTTTTTCTTTTTGCTTTCCTTCTGTTTTTAGTGGTCTTGATGATTGTTACTACTGTAGCAACATCATTGTATCTTTACTTTTTAATCTTTGTGCCATTTATAGCCTCATATGACAAGGGAACTGAAAGTTGTGACATGCTGTCCAGAAAACAGATTCTGTCCTCGTGACGGGAAAAATCACAGAAAAATCCCAGTTCATCTTTTTGAGCTGAAATTGTTACACAGCGTGCTCTATACAATCACGGAACTTTCGTATGTTCTGATTTTTTTTATTTGAGTTGTAGAAGTATCCCTAAAAAATTCTTTACTACCTGCTAGTCTGTTATTCACAGATTCTGTCCTGTTTTGCCTTTTATTCGTTTTGAAAACCTTCAACTTGCTTTTTCTTTGCAAAAACTTTTGGGAAATCTTCAGAAACAGTATCTCTTCAAGATTATCCTTATTTCCAGTGGAGAAAAAATTATTTTATTATGGGAACTAACCTCGCTAATCGGATTATGATGAGTTATGTATGAAGGGAGTTTTCAAGTGTGCGAGGGAAGATGATGAAAGAAGATTCAAGAGTGTCAAACGCTCAAGCTTGGGGATGCCCCCGTGCATCCACAAGAAATATTCAAGGAGACTCAAGCGTCTAAGCTTGGGGATGCCCCCGTGCGTCCCCTTCTCCATCAACAATTATCAGTTCGTCCTTCGTTCCACTATATTTTTATCACTTTATGCGTTATGTGCTATGCTTGGAGCGTCTCGCTCTTTATCCTTTTTAGTTTTCTTTAGCTTTTCTTTCTGTTCATAACAAGTTAGAACCTAGCTTTATTTCTGTGGGACAGAAACACGCTCCACTTTCAAAATCTAGAACACATCATATGATTCTTCATGCTTATCTTTGTTGTGTGTGTTCTTTATCTTTCTCATAGCTGCTGTCATGTTTAGATCTTAGTTTTCATGCTTATCTTTTTAAGAGCTTTTGTTTAGTTAGTTGCTGGAACTCTCATGAGTTTTCATGTTTATCTTGTTTAGAGAGTTTTCCTGTTGCACTGAGTTTTGTATCTTGACTTCAAGTAGGTAGTTGAGGTTGCTATTCAATTGTAGTAGTAACTTGTAATAGTTTTGAGGTATTTCTATGAGTAATGTTTGGAATTTTGGTGTCAAGAGCTTTAGCCTATTAGTGATAGATGTCGTATTTTGGGCAATCCGTGTTTATTTTAAAAACCTTCAAAATTAGTTGAGAACAATAGCTACTAGATGGATCACTAATCTTTGGAGGGGTCGAATATTAGAGTACACTCACGTACCATGAGTCGACGATGCGCAAGGATAACCAAACCCCCATACACTCCTCCTCTGGGTACTTGTCTCTTTTTGAACCTCCGTATTAGATTGAGAGTTACCGATAATAAGTGCATGAGTTCTTCGGACTAATGTGAGTATTCGAAAGTTGACACTTCCACCTACCCATATTTTTGTAGCCTCTCCTGTGTCGTGCATTGCTTTCTTCTCACTCCGAGAGTTACGTCCACCTTCGCCGGTACATCCAAACACTTGGCACGATACGCTCTGTCATAATAAACCTCCTTACATCCTTCCTTAAAACAGCCACCATACCTACCTATCAAGGCATTTCCATAGCCTTTACGAGATACATTTCCATGCAACATCCACCTTCTCATGACTTGATCTTCATGTCATACATGATACTTGATTGATCGATGAACCGCATGCTAGTTGGGCCTTGCCCTAATCATTGCTACATGATGCGCTAGTATCATTGCATATCCTTCTACACTAGTGGACGCATACATTTGAATACTTCATGATAGTTTCATTTCCTTTATGTTGATTACTTTTGTAAAGTGTGGAAGATCTTCTATACTTCTTGTAATATATAGAGTGTTGCCCCTAAAGTGAGGAAAAGAACCCAAAGAGGAAAAAAATCAAAAGATCCCAAATAGGACAAATGAGAGAAATAGAAATAGCCATTGAGGCCACCAAAAAATTACAAAAAAATAGAAAAAAGAGAAAAATAAATAAAAAGAGAGAAGGGGGCACACTACTATTCATTTTGAGAGATCCACACTCGTACTCCCTCTTATATATATCTTGTACTCCATAGAGATTATTATTCATGCATATAGCTATGTGGGGACCTTCACACTATAGAACTTGGCTTGTATATTCCAATGATGAGTCTCCTCAAATGAGATCTAGGTCTTCTTGAGCAAGCAAGTTGGATGCACCCCCACTAGTTCCATTGGAGAGCTTACCTTAGTTCATATGTGCATCCTTTGCATGGAAATTCCTACTCCTCACATCATATCTATCATTTGGCTTTCTCTCCCCTATGATTGTCCTCATTGATGTGAGCCTTTCTCACCTTTTTGTCTTCCTCCTCCACCGTATTCTCTCTTTGCCATCCTAAGTGTCAACTTTCTTGCTTACGCTCATCCATTGCATGAGTGCTCAAAATATCGAAAAGGGGTGGATCATTTTGACTTGTACCTGGCTAGTGCTCTGGGGATGAGTCAAGATAAGATTCCAAAGAAGACCAAGTGTGAAACTTTAGTAGATTGAGTTCTCAACACAAAAATACTTTTCTCTCGTATATCCCTATCCCCTTTCTTGCACGCAAACACCATTTGGAGACATTCGAGTCACGGACAGTGAGAGCTCTTGCACCTTTATGTTCTTATGTTGCTTGTTTCAATGCTAATATAGACTCTTGCCTGTTATGACTTGAATTGAATTACATGCCTTGATTGCTTTACTTAAAAGTTCTTATACGGTTGGTAGCATATCACCACAAAAATTATGCTTGTTATCATTTACCTACTCGAGGACGAGCAGGAATTAAGCTTGGGGATGTTGATACGTCCAAAACTTATCTATTATTTCTCCTTGCTCCATGCCTCTTTTGTGTGATATTGCTATGATATTGATGAACTTCCATACACTTTTGATCATATTTGGACTAACCTATTAACTCAATGCACCCCAGTGACAGTTCTTGTTTTCTGCTGTTTTTGTATTTCAGGTTTTCCCATTATTTAATGTGCCAGAAAAAATCCGGGATAAATATAGGAAAAATCAGCGTACGGGAACCTTCCAGAAGATCCCTAGTGGGGCCAGAGGGGGCAGGGGTGGCCCAGGCGGCCACCTGGCGCGGCCACCCCCTAGGCCGCGCTAGGGGGCGCCTGGGGCCACTGGTCCACCTCTGGCTTCCCCCCTTCGCCTATTTATTCCCCGTGATGAGAAACCCTCGAGGGAAAAACCCTTTTTCGCGATCTCACCTCTGTTCTGCCGCCGCCGCACTTCCAAGATCAGGAGCACCAGGAGACCTCTTCCCGGCACCCTGTCGGAGGGAGGAACCACCTCCGGGAGCTTCTCCACCACCATGGATGTTTCCCGGATGAACCGTGAGAATTCTACCTTGGACCATGGGTCTATGATCAGTAGCTATGTGATGTTCTCCTTCCCTCTTTGTTCTTCATGGATTAGACCTCGTGAGCTTCCTTACATGATCGAGGCACATATGTAATCTTTCTGTTGTTGCTATGCTGAGTTTGTTGGGATCCGATGGATTATGAGACTATGTGCAGATTGTGTTTGAGTAATATATTTGATTCTCCTCTTTTATATTAATGTTCTTGAGTAATTCTTGCATGTTCTCCGTTTCTGTTTATTGCTTTGGCCAAGTAGTAGGTAGTAACTCCAAGAGGGAGCGTTATGCATGATTGTGGATTCATGCCCCCCGATGACTAGCTTGAGTGACAGAAACATGAGTCTAGGGATGTGTTGTTGCCACAAGGGAGAAAACAACAGTGCTTGTACTTGCGGGTGCAAGGATTGGTTACTTTACGCAAAGTTCTTTAATGCAGTTGTCTGTTGCTTTGAGTTTACACTTTGGGTGGGATTCGCAACTTAATTCCAGCGAGATGTTCTGGATAGATATCTCAAGGTGGATGCTTAGTAGGTAGATGCAGATGGATTTCGGTCTACTTGTCTTGGCGTACCGCCCATGCTTTTGAGCCTCTGCCTTTCTTTATAGCATAGTTAGCATTGGTTTGCGCACATAATCCTGTCAATTGCCCATCTGTAATTTTTTTACCTCGCATGGCTATTTTATCGTCTTTTGGGACAGAGACATCACTAGTGAACATCATGGGATCCCAGTCCATATTTCCAATACTGTTTACACCCGCTATTTATTTCCTGCATAATTTACCTTTCCGTTGCTATCACTATCATTATTATCCCATGCGTTTGATCCTTTGTGAACAACAAGGCCAGAGGGATTGACAACCTCTCTGAACTCATTGGGAGCAAATTTATCTGTTGTGTGTGCAGGTCCACGTCAACTCTCGCGCCACCAAAGCAATTTCTGGCGCCGTTGTCACCTTCCTGTCGTTGTTGGAGTCCTAATGGAGACAAACCTTGTTATCTTTACCGAGGGAAATTTGCTGTTGTCTACATCGCAACCTTCCACTTTGGGTAACCGACGAGGGGCGAGAAGCCATTAGATGTTCGCTATAATCAGGATGATTTGCACAAAGTTTCAAAGGTTCCCATACGAATTTATTTTTAGTTTTGTCTGCGATACTACTTCTCCTGGCTATCCTCCCCACCTACCCAAAAATTTCGCCAGCCGCGGTAATATCTAAGCTGCCCCCTCCTTACTTCCACCACCAAAGGCCGCATCCCCCCCTTCTTGTTCAAAACCTCCCCTGCTCCTCCTAGCAGTGCGGCCTAGACGGCGCAGGCAACTCCAGCAAAGTGCTACACGGCGCAACCCCGCCCACGTTTCACACAACGGTCACGACGTCCTACACGGCGCAAACCCCCCCTGTTTCGTATACCGCGCGCGGAGGCCTAGACTATGTAAGCCGGCCGCCGCCCTCCCTGCTAAACGCGGTGCTCGCCCTATTCCGGTAAGATCTTGGCCACCCTCCTCATGCACATGCTCTTAGTCCTCCATCGATCATGTATGGCCTCACAACCAAATCATGGAGGATAGACGTGCTGAGGATGCCACCCTCACCACACTCGAGCGCCATCGCGTGCTTTCCTTGAATCCAGGACCGGCAGTCATCTGCTACGATGGTGTGGAGCGCAGCCACGACGAGGAAACCTCGCTTCCTTCCTTCCAATGGGAAGGAACCCATTTCCCTCTCCATTGGCGACGAGTAGGTCGTTATTAGCTTCCTAGATACATATGTTTAGTTAGATATGCCACAAAGTTAAATTATATTCAGATCACCCTTTCCACATGCGTTGCTCATGCCTTGCATATTTTTTTTTCTTTTGATTGCATCTGGAAATTATTATTTTGTTTGGATTGCATCTACAACTTCAAGTAATTGAAACCATAATCTGTATAATGTTATCATGCAATGTGATACCCAAGTTAATCAGCGATCATTAACACATGAAAACCTATTCATTTCCTATATTTGTTAGGCATGTTGTAGTTACTTAGCTGGACTTTCCATGTCTTGAATATGTTGGATTGTATGGTGTATAATGTATGCATGAACCTGCTATCATTGACTGCATGCCAATTATTACATTAACTAATCATTATGTACTTTATGCAATTTCAGGGTAGTAATGGGTGACTCTGAGATTTACAACCGAGGTATACACATGGTCTACATGGCTTATTTCCCATTAGTGTAAAAATGAAGGAGAAATGCCACTGCTCGGGTTTTAATACTTACATTTTGCATGTAGCTCCCTTTTTCAAAGGACTAGATCCACTGTTCGACCCGTTTTGCATCTGGGGAAACGAGGTGACCATGACTATCAATCAAGTCAAGAAGCATAGAAAAATTGTAAGGATAAAGAAACTGGCCACGAAAGACAACAAACTCTTTGTCTGCACAATGAAGAAGACTTCAGTCTCCTATAGGATGGTACTAATTTACGTTCCAACCATATTTTCCCCTACGCACACAATTTCCATACAAAAAACTATATTTATGCATATCTTTGTATTCAGTATTTTCCGACGCAGTTCACCGATGATTATCTATCAAACCACCTGTATAGTCAAGAGGCAAGAAAGGTTTTTGTACAACACCCGCGCTATAATATTGAAGCCTTCCTGAAGAGGGCAAACGATGGGCGGGCAATCATCCACAGGCGTAGGACTAAATTTTCAAAGGCCTTTAACATTATCTAAGGCTCTATTTTCGTATTCCGCTTCGACGGTTTCCCAGATGAGATTCTTCTGTCTATCTACCGACTATGATGTACTCACTCCGTCCCACAATATAGTAACGTTTTTTAAGCTAGTCTAGTTTAAAAAATGATACTATATTTTGGGACAGAGGTAGTAGTACTTTACAAAGGTTGTTTCTGTATTACGGCCTGGTGTACTATCTGCTGGTTGTTACCATATATTTCATGTTTATGTAATGCGGCCTACTGTACTAGCTGTTGGATGTACTGTTATTTGAGTAACTATGAAAATCCTGGTGACCACTACAAGCATATGAAAGATATTGTGTTATGTATATATGAATGTGTTTATATCAGCAATTAAAAATAATCCTAAAATATTTAATATAAATACAATGCTAATTAAACTGTGAGCGATTGGATCATTGCACACGGTTCTGCATATAAGTTCGTCACTGATAGGTGTGTACATCGCACACATTCGATAGAAAATGAGCGTTGGGGATTTATTTCTAATTCCACACAATATTTTGTGCACAACCGTTTGTAATGTTCAGTGTACATCATACAAAGTTTGGACGAAAAGAATGTTTGGGATTTAACTCTGAACCCACACGAGCATTTGTCCACAAATGTTTGTGTAGGTGTCAACAACACAAACGTGTACTATATATAGACTCTAAGGAATAGCTTTGGCTATCCCACACAGTTCCTGATACACCAGCGTTTGGGATAGTGTAACTCAACACAACCGTATTTTCTGTATTAAACGTATGCCATAGGATAATAATCTCAAACGTACATTCGAGTTATCTTGTGCGTCTGCGCGGACTATGCATAGGAAACGGTTTTTGTCTATCGTGTGTAATAGCCCCCCCTATCGCAATCGAGAGCAAGGGGACTGTTCCGATTCCCGTAGGCGATAGGGGTCAAAAACTATTTGGATAGCTGTCGCGCGCACCAGTGTTCCCTCATCGGGTGGTTGTACTGTTCGTAGTCTTCTATGTTGGCGACTCAATCCATTACGGCGATGTTTCTTTTGCCTCTCCTCACGAAAATGTGACGCACCCAAAATCAATCCGTGTACAGTAATCATACACACATGGTAAACGGCTGAGATTAGGGTGCCACGGTGAGAATATCACAACACAACACTAAACACAAAAGGATAAACCAAATATGTTACAAGATAAGAGGGTCACACGGACCCGAAAACATAAGTTATACAAGCCATAATATCTGAGTACAGACATAGTTAGTCTGGGTTTTGCCTTAATAAGGCTAGCACAAATAACATAAGAGATACAGATCGAAAAGGCAAGGCCTCCTGCCTGGGAGCCTCCGAAACTACTCCTGTTCCTGGTCAGCGGGGGTCTCGACGTAGTAGTATCCGCCTCTGGGGAACTCCTGCTCCTGGGCTCCAACGTCGACTGCAGCGGCCGATCAGGCAAAAAATAAAGGGGAAATAAAACAAGGGTGAGTATCTAGTATACCCGCGAGTCTTACGTCCGCTACTAAGCATTTATGCATTAGTATCAAATGGAAAGGGGAGGCTGTATATAGTGGATTGCAAGATAGAAATCAGAATAAGGGTAAGAAGCTAGGCCTATCGAAGGCTAGCATCTTCTAACGTGTCTTGCCACATGAGAAGAGAAACAACCAATAGTTCAATAGCATGAATGTAATAACAATGGAGCAGAAGTTGCTGCAGCATTGTATAGTAGTAAGTTGTAATAATTAATAATAATAATTCCTCCGAGTTCCCTTCCTCGACTTCCCTGCGACGAAGAAGACCCGGAACCATACGGTTTAATAGTAGTAGTTTGTAGTGCTACGATCCATCTTTAGCATAAAGCCTCCTGTTACCGTGGACACGGCTATTCGAATAGATTAAACTCCCTGCAGGGGTCCACTACTGTTTAGCCTGCACGCTCGGATCTCCAGGGTGGCGGGAACCTTGTTACGGAACGCTCCACCAAAGCTATCCGACACGACGCAGCCCATCCTAGGCTCAACAGAGAGTCCATCCGCCGGACTATATCATATGCAATCAGGGGTCTAGGAACCCTCACCCTTCACGCTCCTGCATGCTGCGTGGCTGGCCGGTGAAGCAAAAGCAAATCCAAATACACACCGCTCGAGCGAAGAAGACACCACTTCCCGACGCAGGCCGCGGTACTGCTAACGTCTGAAGAGCTTTCGGACAAACTACGACACAGGGGAGCCCATAACTCCTTATCCCACGTGAAGGTATTGTGTACAGGCCTTTGCGGCCTCTCAAGTCACCCGCCGAACCATTTAGCATTTTAATTAACCTGCGTGACAACCGTTATCGTTGCCTCGACTTAACTGACCTGCGGACAACGACATCAGTCAGGACCACCAGTACATCGATGCCTGCCCTGTCGTCCCACCAAGTCTCTGCGGTTACCAACAAGGCGAACTGTCTCCTTACCTTGTCTCGCGTGTGCTCTTGGTAGAGCTCGATCTTTCGTGGTTTGGTAACTCTCACGAGATACGAGCAGGGGCCAAGCACGCCAGTAACGTCGGTCGTACCCTCCCTGTCATTCCCGACGCAATACCTCCCGCGGGCACCGTTCGGTCTCCCAACTCTTACCTTCAAGGACAACCGTTGCTCAGGTACCTAGAACGGCTATACCGAGTCATCAACGAGTGGAGTACAAGATTACTCCATGATAACTCACACTTGAAGGTGGCTCGGCAAAGCCGAACTAGGGGGCCTTAGGCAGTGTCTGCATTGTACCGTACCTATTGCAGTTATATATATTGTATCCGTGTTCCCCCCCTGAGTGGTCACGGCCCGCTATCTAATCCGAGCTAACAATGCGCAGGGCTCACTACTGAATAATGCAAAATTATAATAGGAAACATAGGATAAAGGAGGTACATCAAGGGGCGACAAAAACAGGCTATGCAATTGAATAGGATTGTAATCGTAGCAGCAGCAGTAACAATGCCTAGTGCAAGAAATGTATGGAAATGATAGGCGATATCTGTGGAATAGAATGGATCGGATTTCCTGCTAGCTCGACGGTAGGGGTAGGGTCTTCGACGAAGTAGTCGTACCCGGCAGCGGTGTAGTCAGCGGTAGCAGCGGGGTCTACCGGAGAATAAAGGGGGGGGGGGAGAAACAGTAAATATAAAGAAATCATAGCAAACAGATGAATGGCATGACATATGCAATCTTAACGGTGCTCTAACGCAGTGCAATGCACGTTGCTCAGAGCGGGAATTCATTCGGGGATGAAATGCCGGCTCCGGGTGATTATTGAAAAACTGCTCGGAGGAGGGGATATCGATGTTCGTTGTGTTAGAGGGGTGTGATTGGTATTCAATTTCAAAGTTTCTATCAATTTTAAATCATTTTCTGAATTTAATTTATTAATTAAATAACAACATTATCCACAATAGTAAAATTTGACTGTTTAAACCTGACCAGTGGGTCCCACTGGTCAGCCTCACATGTGATATAAATCATTTTTATTGAATTAAAATAGAGCCAGGACCCACATGCCATTGACTAGATTTTCTAATAATTCTTTTAAATAAAAATATGACAGGTGGGGCCCAAGTGTAAGCCACACAGTGCTAAATAATCTATATAATTAAGTTTAAAAGGGATGGGGCCCATCTATAAGTGACTTACTAGTTAACTAATAGTTTTCTTATTGTTTTAATTTGCAGATTAATTAACAGGGGGGTGGCCCACCTGTAAGTGACACCTAGCAGTTCAATTAACCACCTGACAGGGAGGGGCCACCTTTGAGGGGATCAACCGTCGACGGTGAGGACGCAGGAAGGCCAGCGGTGAGCTTGCGCTGGACTCCGGCGATGAGAGCGGTCGTGGGGGGGGGGGGGCTTAATCGAACCGGGAGCAAAAGCCGCATCGATCCGTACAATCAACGCGGGCTAGGACGGCGGGGGACGAGCGCAACATCGACGGTGGCGGCGGGAGCTTTCGGGTCGTCGACGGGAACACGGTTCCATTGGGTTTTGGCGAGCGCCACCTAGCCGGTCGGGCTCTACGGCTCACCAGGAGCGCAACGGAGCCACTGGTGCGCGCGGAGCGGCCCTGGAGCGGGTGCATGGCCGGCCATGGCGGCGGCCGGAGTGTGGCGGGGTGAAATTGGCGATTGGAGGGGAAAAACTAAGCGCGGCGAGAGGGGAAACTTGCGGGAGCTCACTGCGATGCGTGTGGAGGTGGCAGCGAGCTTGGGGGAGCACCGGAGCCAGATAATTTGTCGCTGACGTACGACGGAGCTGCGGAGGAGAACGGCGAGATGGCGAGCGCCCCGTGCGTCTTGTCTCGAATTGATGCACCCAGAGGAAGTAGTCGTCGACGAGGAGCGCTCAGGACATGCCGAGGAGGGCAGACGTTGCCGTTGGCCGCGTCGGCGTCGCGGACGTGCTCACGGCGGAGCTCGAGGAATAGCAGGGGCGGCGCGAGGAAGGGGAATGGAGTGGGCACGGGGCACTAGGGTTTCCAGGGGGCGGCGGGGTCACGGGTGACCTTATACGCGCGGGCCGGCCACCGGATGGCCTCCACGCCGACGGCAATCGCCGTGCAGCCGTGGGATGCCCTCCACGCAAGGCAGAGGTAGAAGACAACGGGGAGGAGGCCGTGATGGGCCGGGGTGGGCTGTCTAGTGGGATTGGGGGAAACAGGGGTGGGCTCCTTTTGCTTTTATTCTTTTCTGTATTTTATTTTATTTCATTTTCTGTTTTGATTTGTTTTAGTTTCTTAAGCATTTTTGTAAAACTTGTAACTTCCTCCATTATTTTTATTACCATATGTAGCAATGCTACAAAAAGTTTGGTGATTAAAGAAATTCATTTGAATATTGTTGTTTATTTTAATATGGATTTTTGTGCTGTTTTGCTACTGTTAATAATTGTTTGCAATATTTAGATATTGCAATAAATGCTCAATGCAGGTTTACCATGGTTCACTGGTTTTTAGGGATTTTTCAAAAGTGGTTTAATAATTTTTGGACAAAGTTTTATCCATCACTTATTTTTAATATTCATAAAAAGGAATTTTGAGTTTGAGTTGATCCAAGGTGATCAAAGCATGATTAGAAACAGTGATTAGCAACAGTAATCTTCATTATCAAAAGTGTTACTGTTCCATAACACTAAGGGTGTTACAGAAAACACGGTTGGCATTTGTAGGGTCGGTTATGTAGAAACATTGAGTCACGTGTTTAGCGTGTACCCATTGCTATTGTTTGGCGATGACTTTCACGGTATAGACATAGTAGTAAAATACTTGTTTTCTCTTTCGACATTCTTAGCCCATCTGATACGGAACATCGTCGCATTGTGTAGTCCAGAGTAGTTAAGCTCCAAGATCTCCTCAAGCCTTCCATAATATCTTTCAGTTGAGCCGTTGTATCATCACCCCCGAGTTCTGGAAATCACTTTTCAGATCTCTGGGCTTTGTATAGAACGTGTATCCGTATATATTGTATGCCTGATAGGTGAGGAAGTTGACAGCGGGGCCATGTGCTAATAAGGCGTATATGAGCAATGCGTCTGTAGACCCATCTTCCGGGGGATTAAAAAAGAACATGTTCTTTGAACCAAGGGAAGAAAGTGGAGTTGTTCTATCTAGTAACTTCGGAGTCCGTCTTGTGTAGGCCCTGGTCAAGGTACTTCTTGGCGATGGTTTCTTTGTGCAGTGTCACGAAAGGGTTTACCACATCAAGAGTTGTAGCACTACTAAGTTGGCCCTGTCAAAGTCACTGCATCGATCCGAGTGGTAGATATGCCGTTCCCTGCGATCGTTGGTGTAACCTTCTCCTTCGAGGCTCCCATGGTGTTTGTTAACGGGAAAACCAACAATTGGGACGTCTTCATCTCCGTTGCATAGATAATTCTCGCAGAAAGGGATGCACTCTTGTGTCAGATATCCCTGTACGAGGATTCCATCTGGTTGGGGCATGTTACGAACGAATCCTTGTTGATGACCTGTAACAGCCCAGATTTCACAAAAATTAAATTTTTTGTTTTCGGTGATAATTGTTTGATTGTCTGATTTGTTTGCAGTGTTTGCATCCCCGATTTATCGATCGGCGATTATTTTCCCCCCTCTTATCTCGTATCAGACGGAGACCGACCCTTGCCACCCTGACACTCGACCTTTGCGACATCGGGATTTACCCGATCACTGTCGTGAAAACCCGCACAAGACCAGCCACAGCCAACGGAACGAAAAACCCCGTTTAATAAGTAAACGGGATATTTTATAGCGCGCCAGAAAGTGTTCTCGCAACGGTTCCAACACGAGGTGAACGCCGCCGGCTCGACGCGCTGGTCGCGCAGTTCGAAGTTTTACCCGAATTGGAGGTCCTGCGGACCCTAGGCAGTCAGAAACGTAAACACCGCACGCGCGAGAGAAAAACCGGGGATGTTTTTGCAAACTGCCAGCCACCTGGGCTATATAAAGACCACCACTCTCCCACCCCTTTGTAGGGTTTCCCCTAAGCCAAAATTGCAGCCACCCCCCTCACAATATCCAGATCTGGCGCAGAAAAAACCCCATTTTCGTCCAAACCTAGCCCCTTTGATCTGGACCGTCAGATCCGGAGATCCGACGGCCCAGATCTCACCTAGGTCCCCACCAACCGCACCTCCTCTCTCCTCCAGCCCGTGGGCCGAGCCGCCGCCGCCTCCAACTCCGGCCGTCGCTGGCGAGGCCATGCCTCCGGCCAACCTCTCCTTCTCCCGCGCCTCCTTTCCTCCCCTCCTTCTCACCATGTGCCTCACCCTCTCGCGCAGGTCGGCGCCGACACGGGGTATCGCCGCCGCCGCCATGGAAACGGCGCCAGGGATCCGCCGCCCCCGTCCGTTGGATCCGCACCCCGCGCCCTCCCTTTGGACTCCAGCAGCGTGCCTTCTCCCCTCAACGCTGGCGGCCGGAGCAGCCGTGGCTGCAGCCCGCACCGACTAGCTAGGCGTCGCCGTCACCGTGGGCCGGCCTAGCGACCGGGGCCCACGTCGCCTCCCCGGCCCAGCGCACCCCGAGCCCAGACAGGCCTCTCTAGCCGCTGTTGGGCCGACCCCATCTGGGTGAGGCCCGTTTCTTTTTTCTGCTTTTTTTGTTATTTTTTATTTATTTTTCCAGGACCTCAATTTTTTCTAAGTCTGAGATAAATTGGTGTTGTATTCAATTTTGCGCTATAGGTTGCGATCAAACCATAGCCCGGATGACGTTGCGCCCAAAAGGGAATTTGGTTAGTTTAGTGTGTACTTCAATCATCTTTTGTGAGCATTTTGATTTGAGGCCATCTTGATGTTGTTAATCACTGTTGAAGTGTGCATCAGACTGTCAACTACTGTTAATTTCTGTCAAGTGTTGCTGCTATTATTTTATTGCAAGTTTGTTTGATGATTGTGACACATCCAGGAGGCCTATTGCATTGATTCTTGTTGCATACTGTTAAGCATCATGTCTACTTCAATCCTATGCAATTACTTGCCATGTTCGCATGCTATAGCTAGATTATTTATTGCTCCAAAGTGGTTATCCTGATGACATGTGCCGCTGTTTATATAAAGTTGCTACTTTGTTGCCTGATACGTCCAAAACGTATCTATAATTTATACTTGCTCCATGCATGTTTTGTGTGATATTGCTATGATCTAGATACACTTTCATACACTTTTGATCATATTTGGACTAACCTATTAACTCAGTGCACCCCAGTGCCAGTTCCTGTTTTCTGCTGTTTTTCTATTTCAGTTTTCCCCCATATAAAAAGTGCCAGAAAAATTCGGGAAAATTCATATAAAAAATCAGCGTGGCGGAAGCTTCGAGAAGATCCCGGGAGGGGCCAGAGGGGAGCCAGGGGGGCCCAGGCGGCCACCCGGCGCGGCCCCACCACTGGCCGCGCCAGGGGGGCGCCTGGGGTCCCTGGCCCACCTCTGGCTGCCCCCTTTCGCCTATTTATCCCCCGTCACGGGAAAACCCCTGAAAGAGAACCCTATTCCGCGAACTCGCCTCTGTTCCACCGCCGCGCTTCCGAAGATCGGGAGCACCAGAAGACCTCTTCTCGGCACCCTGCCGGAGGGAGGATTGACCTCCGAGAGTCTCCTCTCCACCATGGATGCTCCCCGGATGTCTCGTGAGTAGTTTTCCTTGGACCATGGGTCCGTGATCAGTAGCTATTGGATGTTCTCCTCACCTCTTTGATCTTCATTGATTAGACCTGGTGAGCTGCCCAACATGATCGAGGCACCTTTGTAATATTTCTGCTATTGCTATGTTGAGTTTGATAGGATCGGATGGATTATGAGATTATGTTCAGATTGTGATAGAGTAATATATTTGGTTTTTATCTCTTATATTTTTGTTCCTAAGTAATTCTTGCATGTTCCCCGTTGCTGTTTATTGCTTTGGCCAAGTAGTAGGTAGTGACTCCAAGAGGGAGCGTTGTGCTAGATTGTGGGTTCATGCCCCCCGATGACACGCTTGAGTGACAAAAACATGAGTCTAGGGGATGTGCTGTTTCCACAAGGGGGAAAACAACGGTGCCAAGGATTGTTTACTTTACGCAGAGTTCTTTTTAATACAGCTGTCTGTTGCTTTGGGTTTACACTTTGGGTGGGGCTCATAACTTAATACCAGCGAGATGTTTTGGATAGATATCTCAAGGTGGATGATTAGTAGTAGATGAAGTTGGATTTCGGTCTACTTACCTTGGCGTACTGCCTGTGCTTTTGAACCTCTTCCTTTCTTTTGTAGCATAGTTAGCATTGCGGTGCGTTCATATTCCTGTCAATTGCCTTTCTGTAATTTGTTTACCTCGCATAGCAATTTTATCGTCTTTTGGGACAGAGACATCACTAGCGAACATCACGTATCCCGGTCCATATCCTTATCATTGTTTCCACGCTATATTTACTTTTCTGCATTTACTTTCAAGTTGCTATTATTATCCCTTGCGTTTTATCCTTTGTAAACAACAAGACCGGAGAGATTGAAAACCTCTCTGAACTTCGTTGGGAAAAAAGTTATATGTGTCTGTGTGCAGGTCCGCGTCAGTGGCGCCGCTGACACCTACTTATCATCTCTGGAGTCCTACTGGAGACAAACCTTGGTATCTTTACCGAGGGAAATTTGCTGCTGTGCTGCATCACGCGTTCCACTTGGGGCTCACCAACGAAGGGCGAGAAGACTACACCGGTCAACCCTCGCGCCATCAAGAAAATTTCTGGCGCCGCTACCGGGGACTCCAAGTGCTAAGATAGGGGAGTTGCACACTACCCTTTACCTTTGTTTTTTAGTCTCGTTAGTTTATCTTTCAGTTTTTATCTTTGTGTCTTTTATCAAAATTTACAAAAAAATTAGTTATCTTGCTAGTTGTCATTATGTCTGGCCCTTCTGCCTTTGTTGAGACAGAGGTTCTCACCTTTAAACAAAATGGTGGAGAAAGTTTAAAAGATGGTTGGTATAGAATTAATGATTCTCATAGAAAAGCCACCAAGAAGCAATCCACTACTATCCTGCTTAAAAAAATTTATGTAGGGATTACTCCTTGGAATAGGTTCATATTAGACACTGCTATCAATGGGAATTTTCTAGAAGCCCCGACTTGGGAGTCTCTTAATGTTATTGAAAATCTTGTTGGAAATCTCCCTATTGTTAGCATGCAAGAAGATATAACTCTATCTCATATTATGAAAAAACTTGAAAAGATAGAGTTAGAAATTCCAAGTATAACTAGGATAATTGAGTTGGATCTCAAGATTCAAGGGAATTTGAATAGGCTTGATAGCTCCATGCTGAAAATTATTAAAACCTTGGAGGTCATCAAATCTCGTGATACGGATCCTTCTAGGATAGATAAGATTGAGGTAATCATTAATACTCTAGGAACTACTTTCTCCTCAATCAAACCAAAAAAGGTTGAGACCTCGGCAAGAAGGGAACCTAAGTTCAATTATGTCCCTAAGGTTCCCCGACCTAAGAATAAGCCACCTATTGCCAAAGAAGTTGAAACCGTGAAAACTTTGGAAGAAATACCTCTCTTTGATAATTTTATAAATGAATCTTCCATTTATTTTCCGCCTTTTGGTTTTCTCCCTAGAAGTATCTTCATTAGGCCTTTATTTTAAAGACCTCTTAAGACTAGTTGTACAATTGAAGAGCTTTTTGATGATCTTGATAATGATTCGATTGATACAACTCGATCTTTTGCATTAAGCCTAGCCAATGGCTTTAAAGAAGCGCTTTCGGGAGGCAGCCCGCAACGAATTTAGTAGTTTTATTTTTTGCTTTTTTGTGTCTTGATGATTGTTACTTCTGTAGCAACATCATTGTATCTTTATTTTTCAGCTTTGTGACAAGTTATAGCCTCTTACGGCAAGGGAAGTAAAAGTTGTGCCATGCTGTCCAGAAAACAGATTCTGTCCTCGTGACCAGAAAAATTCCAGAAAAATCCCTGTTCATCTTTTTGAGCTGAAATGTTTACACAGTATGCTCTATACAATTACGAAACTTCCGCATGTTCTGAGTTTTTTGATTTGAGTTGCAGAAGTACCCCTAAAAAATTCTTTACTATCTGTTGTTCTGTTTTTCACAGATTCTGCCACGTTTTGTCTCTCCTAACTTTTGCAAACCTTAAGCTTGCTTTTTCTTTGAAAAAACTTTTTGGCACTCTTGAGAAATAGTATCTCTTCAAGAATATCTTTCTATCCAGTGGATAAAAAATTATTTATTAAGGGTACTAACCTCTCTAATCAGCTTGTGATGAGTTATGTATGAAGGGAGTTTTCAAGTGTGCGATAGAAGATGATGAAAGAAGATCCAGGAGTGTCAAGCGCTCAAGCTTGGGGATGCCCCCATGCATCCCCAATAAATATTCAAGGAGACTCAAGCGTCTAAGCTTGGGGATGCCCCCGTGCATCCCCTTCTCCATCAACAATCATCAGTTCGTCCTTCGTCTCACTATATTTTTATCACTTCATGCGTTATGTGCTATGCTTGGAGCGTCTCGCTCTTAGGTTTTATTTTTAGTTTCTTTAGCTTTTCTTGCTGTTCATAACAAGTTAGATCCTGTCTTACTTTGTGTGGGAGAGAAACACGCTCCACTTTCAAAATTTAGAACACCTCATAGGATTTTTCCTGCCTATCTTCTTACTGTTGTGTGTTCTTTATCTGTTCATAGCTACTGCCATGTTTAGTCTTAGTTTTAGTTTGTCTTTAGCAAGAGCCTTGGCTTCTGTTTTATTTTGTTGCTGGAATTCTCTTTAGTTTTCATGTTTATCTTGTTAAGAGAGTTGGTTATTGCACTGAGTTGTGTCTTGTCTTGAAAGTAGGTAATTGAGGTTGCTATTTAATTTTAGTAGTAGCTTGCAATAGTTTTGAGGTATTGATGTGAGTAATGTTTGAAATTTTGGTTTCAAGAGCTCTTTCCTATTAGTGATAGGTGTCGTATTTTGGGCAATCCGTGTTTATTTTCAAAACCTACAAAATAGTTGTGAACTCTAGCTACTAGATGGATCACTACTCTTCTGAGGAGTCGATATTAGAGTACACTAACGTACCATGAGTCGAGGTTGCGCAAGGATAACCAAACCCCCATACACTCCTCCTCGGGGTACTTGTCTCTTTGTGAACCTCCTTACTAGATTGTGAGTTACCGATAATAAGTGCATGAGTTCTTCGGACTAATGTAAGTATTGAGAGTTGACACTTCCACCTTCCCATATTTTGCTAGCCTTTCCCGTGCCGTGCATTGCCTTCTTCTCACTCCGAGAGTTGGTGTCCACCTTCGCCGGTACTTCCAAACCCTTGGCATGATACGCTCTGTCATCATAATCCTCCTTATATCTTCCCTCAAAACAGCCACCATACCTACCTATCAAGGCATTTCCATAGCCTTTCCGAGTTATATTGCCATGCAACTTCCACCTCTTCATGACTTGATCTTCATGTCATACATGTTCCTGCTACACTGGCAGCGGCATACATTGCATACATCCTAATAGTTACATCTTCTTTATGATTTTGAGTACCTTGCAAAGTGTGAAGATTTCCTATACCTTCTTGTAAAATAGAGTGTTGCCCTTAAGTGAGGAAAAGATCCCAAAGTGGACACAACTAAAGATCCCAAAGAGGACAAATGAGAGTTAAATAGAAAGAGCCATTGAGGCCACCAAAAAAATACAAAAAATAGAAAAAAGAGAAAAAAGAATAAAAAGAGAGAAAAGGGCAACACTACTATCCTTTTGGGAGATCCACACTAGTACTCCCTTTATATCCTTGTACTCCATAGAGATGATCATTATGCATATAGCTATGTGGGGAACTTCACACTATAAAACTTGGCTTGCATATTCCAAGGATGAGCCTCCTCAAAAGAGCTCTAGGTCTTCATGAGCGAGCAAGTTAGATGTACCCCCACTAGTTCCATTGGAGAGCTTCCTAGCTCGTATGTGCATCCGTTGCATGGCAATCCCTACTCCTCACATCATATCTATCATTTGGCATCTCTTGCCTATGATTGTCCTCATTGATGTGAGCCTTTCTCATCCTTTTTGTCTTCCTCCTCCACCATATTTCTCTCTTTGCCATCCTAAGTGTCAACTCTCATGCTTACGCTCATCCATTGCATGAGTGCTCGAAATATCGAAAAGGAGTGGATCAAATTGACTTGTAACTGGCTAGTGGTCTGGGGACGAGTCAAGATAAGATTCCAAACAAGACCAAGTGTGAAACTTTAGTAGATTGAGTTCTCAACACAAAAATACTTTTTCTCGTATTCCCTATCCCCCTTCTTGCACGCAAACACCATTTGGAGACATTCGAGTCACGGACAGCGAGAGCTCTTGCACCTATTGTTCTTTTGTTACTTGTTTCAATGTTAATATAGACTCTTGCATGTTATGACTTGAATTGAATCTCTAACCTTGATTGCTTTACTTTTCAAAGTTCTCATATGGTTGCTAGCATGTCAGCATAGAAATTATGTTGTTATCATTTACCTACTCGAGGACGAGCAGGAATTAAGCTTGGGGATGTTGATACGTCCAAAACGTATCTATAATTTCTGCTTGCTCCATGCATGTTTTGTGTGATATTGCTATGATCTAGATACACTTTCATACACTTTTGATCATATTTGGACTAACCTATTAACTCAGTGCACCCCAGTGCCAGTTCCTGTTTTCTGCTGTTTTTCTATTTCAGTTTTCCCCCATATAAAAAGTGCCAGAAAAATTCGGGAAAATTCAGATAAAAAATCCGCGTGACGGAAGCTTCCAGAAGAGCCCGGGTGGGGCCAGAGGGGAGCCAGGGGGGCCCAGTCGGACACCTGGCGCGGCCCCACCCCTGGCCGCGCCAAGGGGACGCCTGGGGCCTTTGGCCCACCTCTGGCTGCCCCCTTTCGCCTATTTATCCCCCGTCACGGTAAAACCCCAGAAAGAGAACCCTATTCCGTGAACTCGCCTCTGTTCCGCCGCCGCCGCGCTTCCGAAGATCGGGAGCACCAGAAGACCTCTTCCCGGCACCCTGTCGGAGGGAGGATTGACCTCCGGGAGTCTGCTCTCCACCATGGATGCTCCCCGGATGTCTCGTGAGTAGTTTTCCTTGGACCATGGGTCCGTGATCAGTAGCTATGTGATGTTCTCCTCCCCTCTTTGATCTTCATTGTTTAGACCTCGTGAGCTGCCCAACATGATCGAGGCACCTTTGTAATATTTCTGCTATTGCTATGTTGAGTTTGATAGGATCTGATGGATTATGAGATTATGTTCACATTGTGATAGAGTAATATATTTGGTTTTAATCTCTTATATTTTTGTTCCTAAGTAATTCTTGCATGTTCCCCGTTGTTGTTTATTGCTTTGGCCAAGTACTAGGTAGTGACTCCAAGAGGGAGCGTTGTGCTAGATTGTGGGTTCATGCCCCCCGATGACACGCTTGAGTGACAGAAACATGAGTCTAGGGGATGTGATGTTTCCACAAGGGCGAAAACAACGGTGCTTGTAACTGCGGTTACAAGGATTGGTTACTTTACGCAGAGTTCTTTTTAATGCAGTTGTCTGTTGCTTTGGGTTTACACTTTGGGTCGCAACTTAATACCAGCGAGATGTTCTGGATAGATATCTCAAGGTGGATGATTAGTAGTAGATGCAGTTGGATTTCGGTCTACTTACCTTGGCGTACTACCTGTGCTTTTGAACCTCTTCCTTTCTTTTGTAGCATAGTTAGCATTGCGGTGCGTTCATAATCCTGTCAATTGCCTTTCTGTAATTTGTTTACCTCGCATAGCAATTTTATCCTGGTTTGGGAGAGAGACATCACTAGCGAACATCACGTATCCCGGTCCATATCCTTATCATTGTTTCCACCCTATATTTACTTTTCTGCATTTACTTTCAAGTTGCTATTATTATCCCTTGCGTTTTATCCTTTGTAAACAACAAGACCGGAGAGATTGACAACCTCTCTGAACTTTGTTGGGAACAAAGTTATCTGTGTCTGTGTGCAGGTCCGCGTCAGTTGCGCCGCTGACACCTACTTATCATCTCTGGAGTCCTACTGGAGACAAACCTTGTTATCTTTACCAAGGGAAATTTGCTGCTGTGCTGCATCACGCCTTCCACTTGGGGCTCACCAACGAAGGGCGAGAAGACTACACCCGTCAACCCTCGCGCCATCACTGCCCTCTATCTTTTTAACCATGCATCCTATTGAGCATTGCAATATGTCATTTGATCTATGCCATGTCTACTTCCATTATATGTATTGCATTGTCATGTTTACATTTCTGTTCATAGTTATATTGAGCTCCAAAGTTGCTATCTTGCTGTTTTTGACAGCCACCTCTGTTTTCACTAAGTCTGTAACTTTCCGAAGCCATGTTGCATGCTTAATATCTATTGATCTGTTATGCATATGACCATGATTCTTGTTTGTACCTGATCACCATCATGTGTAGTTCATGCCCATATATTTCTATGTCATGTTTCTGCACTTTTTCATATAGTTTTACCCCTGTTTATAAAGCATGAAAATAACAGTTTCTACCCTGTTTCCCTGATTTTCACTAAGTCCTACACCAGTAATGTTTTATAGCTTTTTGTGTTGCTTATAACTAGTGAACCATGATGCCTTTTTGCATGATTCTTTTTGCCATGCCTTCCTTGCCATGTATACTATAATTCCATGTCCATTTGATGCATGTTTGCTATCTTTAGCAAAATTTTGCATTGCTCTAAAGTGTGCTCCCTGATGTTGGCAAATTGTGTGCGTAACTTGTTTTGCTTATATCTTTTTAACCGTAACTCCGTTTGGAGTGTTCTTTATATGTAACTTGATTAGTTTTTCGTGTAATTTGTGTTTGTGCTATTGTTTGTTGCCACTAACCAACCTAAAATATGGTTTAGGGAACAACAGTAACAAATGTTTTAATTGTCGTGCAGCACTTAGTGTATGCCATGTTTAGGTTGTGCCTCACTTAAATTGATTAGCATAGATAGTTTATCTTATGCTTCACCTCTTTCCATGTTTGTGTGCTATGCCATGCTTGAGTGAGATGCCATGTTAACAACCTTTGCTCACCTTGTGTAGCTAAACAACTTGAACCTTTCTAAATGTGCGGTATCGCCGTGTGTGACGAATACTCCACTTAACCTGTTAGTAACCGCTCTCGACGATAGATGTGGTACCATAGTGTGTTGTCTCGTGTTGCCTTCTTGTTGATTCTTGCTCATGTTTTCTTCGTAGTAATAGATGCTTGCTCGTCGATTGCCTTTTCCAGTGTTTCCTTCTTGTGTGCTTCCGCGGGTACCTCTCGGAGACGTTGCGAGCTTGCGATCGACTTCACCTTCGGATCGTCTTCTCATCAAGTAAGGGGGAGCATATATCATGCTTATAACTTTAAGCTCACTTGCACCTAGGTGTAGGATAGAACGATTGCTTGATCCTACCACTTTATATTCATGCCTCTCAAATAAACCGAAACAGCCATGTCCCTCCACATCCCAGCAAACCTTGTTCGGCTATGTTACTTTTGCTCGCTGCTCAGCCACTGCTTAGTATGCATGCTAGGATGTTATCAAATGTTACCTCCTGTTACTCCTTGGATTGGGCTATCACATTATTTATATTGTTGTGGATGATATGATTATTATAATGTTGACTATATTCGACGAAGGATGGAAGGTCTAGGCTATCCCGCCCCATCGCTTTGTTCCATTCGAGTCACCTAGGATCCGAGTTCCGGTTATTGGTTCTAAGACTGAGCGTGCCTAACCGCGTGTGGGATAAGAATGGACTCCCCTCTTCTTTAATATCTAGCTTCAAACATTTCTAGTGGTGGCCCAAGCTGATTTACCATTTGAAACCGTGTGTGTGTCTGTTGGGTCGCTCCTGGCAGATATTCTTTAAAAAAACAACCCGGACCAGTGGGGACATCGTTTCCCTATTGGTCCACCCTTGACCGGCGAGGGCCCGGGACCTCACGTGAGGTGTCCCGGCAACCAAAACCCTGTTGAGACGGAAGAGGCCGATCCAAGGGCGCGGCCGGCTTTTGGTTTGGATGTCGACTCGCCGGGGGCCACCCGGATTTGTTTGTTGTTAGCTAGAGGGATCTATCATTTCGGATCTCTCGGGACTAAATCATAAAATGGCTACCTGTGATGGGTAGAAACTGAGAGAGATGGGTGTGCGTGCGGAGCCTTGTAATGGGCAGTTGGTACACCCCTGCAGGTTTAAATCTTTTCGAGAAGCCATGTCCACGGTTATAGACGACTTGGAACCTACGTCTTATTCATAGATAACATCAACTGAATCATAACTATAACTTGATCAATGTGTGTGTGCCTTGACTGCTTCTTATTTGTCGGGATGCGAAGAGGCGGACAAGGATAGGATAGGTGTTATGCTTGCGTAAGTACTTGATAGCAAGACTTGTTGGAGGTGATTCCTCATCGAATGCTTGGATCTCATCTTACTCTAAAATAGACCGTTAGCCACTCATATATTGCTAGTGAGTCTGCAACCTCACCACTACCCCCATCTTACCCGTGAGAAGTTAGTTACAAGACTTTTGATATATTCTCACCCCTTGCTTTTCTTTCCCCTTTTATGTTTTTCCTGATCGGTCGCTGTAGTTGATAAATACCTTGACTCTTCTTCTGGACGCCTTCGTGGAGACTCGACGACGACTAGTTAGGCGGATCCCGGCGGAGATCCTGGACCCGTGTGGTTACGGGAATGGTGTGTTTTACCTTTGCCACTAGGCATTTGATTGTAGTCTATACTCAGACATGTATCTTCCGCTGATGTATTGTATTAAGGAAATTGTATGCCGATTGTATGAGACGTTGTATCCATGTAGCTGTAATGTTGTGATATCATGTTGGAAATCAGGGGCATATGGCTTTGACATATGTCGCGGTGGGACCGATATGTACTTCGTCCCTCGATTTGGATGGAAACATCTAGATCTGGAACAGTACCGCATATCGGGCCTTACCTGACCCCATTCATCCTCTGAAATGGCAACATGTTTTGCAGGTATGACGGGCCGAGGTCGATGATGTCGTCCACAATGTGGACACACAGATGCACCATGAAGTCAAAGAACACGGGCGGGAAGTACATCTCGAGCTCACATAGTATGAAAATGATCTCTTCCTGTAGCCTTTTGAGTTGCTTCGAACTGATCGACTTTCGAGAGATAACATCGAAAAAATTACATAAACCAGTAAGCGTGTCATGGACGTGCTTGTCCATTATGCCTCTAAGGGAAACCGGTAGTATCTGCGTCATCATCATGTGACAGTCATGAGACTTCATCCCGCTGAACCTTTTTTCTTGATGTCTAGAAATCTTCTTATCTTCCCACAGTAAACGGAACTAACTTTTATTCCGGTAAGACACTTGAAAAATGGATCGATCTCTTGTGTATGTAGTTTGTTCATGTGTATGTACTTTGTCTTCATGCACTTCCACAGGGGAATGTTGTACATCCATACAAACACGGGCCATGTGATGATAGAGGCGAAGGTGTCCCGATGTTTCGATGAGATGGTGGAGATCGATTATGGTGGAGACGACTTTCACGATCCGACTACGAACGTGCGAAGACGTTGCGCCTTAGCGATCGCTAAACCAACTCTGAGAGGTTATTGATCCCGCGGATGCACGATCAACCTGACCACGAAGGTCTAATTCCTGCAAGCAATCGAAGAACAAGCAAGAACTAGGAATTGCAATCTGGATATTGCGAATATAAGATGAATGATTACGAAAGTTGGGGTCCAATGAGGTCTTGGCCTGGTCGGATGACACAAACGAAGAGCTCGAAGTTGCGGCTATGGCTAACTTAAATCTAATTAAAACCCAAGTCTAAACGATGCCCTAAGGGCTGTATATATGGGGGAACAGAGGGGATTTTCGTGACCCCTAGGAGGTGGGGTCCGAAAACAACCCTAACTCAGTTTCCCCACACATACGGACTCTAAAAACAGCCTATAATGTGGTATTTCGAAATTACATGGGCCCAGCCCAATATTAAGGTGACGCAGCACCTATATTTGCTCTTGGACGAAAATAATGAAGTGACATCTCGTGTATTTCGTCCAAGCCTTCATGCATGCCTTATGGTGGCTTCAAAGTGCAAAAATCCCCACTGGAAGCTCCATTGTTCTTTCCCGCGCGCGCACCTTCTTCTCCATGCTTGATCCCGCTCCAATGACCGTCCTTCTTGTCCATGCTAGGTCCGTCATTCATAAGCAAAACAAAAGTATCTAATTTAGGCAGCATCATATGTTCATGAACACTAGAAGGATTCGCAAGAAACGAAAGTACCTGATAATTTAGTTGACGTGCACGTGCTCTAGTAACTGGTCCAGTATGTGTAGTTGGTGAAGATGTGGGTGTAACATTAGTAGAGATGTCCTCATCATCCTCCCCTTCTTGAATTGAAGTCTTCCTCGACGGAAGCTCATTATCTTCTCCCAAATAAGGTTTCAAATCTGCAATGTTAAATGTGGGACTAACCCCAAAATCTGCAGGTAGCTCAAGTTTATATGCATTATCGTTAATTTTCTGTAAAACCTTAAAGGGACCATCAGCTCGTGGCATTAACTTAGACTTGCGCAAATCAGGAAACCTATCTTTACGTAGATGTAACCAAACAAGATCTCCTGGTTCAAACACAACATGATTTCTACCCTTATCACCAGCAAGCTTGTATCTAGCATTCATTTTCTCAATGTTTTCTTTAGTTAACTCATGCATTTTTAATATCAATTCAGCACGTTGCTTAGCATCAAAATTAACCTTCTCCGAAGATGGAAGAGGAAGCAAATCAATAGGTGCACGAGGTAGAAAACCATAAACAATCTCAAAAGGGCACATTTTAGTGGTAGAATGAAATGAACGATTATAAGCAAATTCAATATGAGGTAAACATTCTTCCCACATTTTTAAGTTACTCTTTAAAACAGCCCTAAGCATAGTAGACAAAGTCCTATTGACTACTTCAGTTTGTCCATCAGTTTGGGGATGACATGTAGTACTAAAAAGTAGTTTAGTCCCCAACTTAGCCCATAAGCATCTCCAAAAATGGCTAAGAAACTTAGTATCACGATCCGAGACAATAGTATTGGGCACACCATGTAAGAGAATAATCTCTCGAAAGAATAAATCAGCAACATTAGCAGCATCATCGCTTTTATGACATGGTATAAAATGTGCCATCTTAGAAAATCTATCCACGACAACAAATATGCTATCCCTCCCCTTCTTTGTTCGAGGCAAGCCTAAAACAAAGTCCATGGATATGTCCTCCCACGGAACACTAGGTACAGGTAAAGGCATGTATAAACCATGAGGATTGAGTCGTGACTTAGCTTTTTGACATGTAGTGCAGCGAGCAACAAAACGCTCAACATCCCGTCTCATCTTTGGCCAAAAGAAATGTGTAGCAAGTACGTCCTCCGTCTTCTTCACGCCAAAATGTCCCATTAATCCTCCTCCATGCGCCTCCTGCAACAACAAAAGACGAATAGAGCTAGCTGGAATGCATAGCTTGTTAGAACGGAACACAAACCCATCATTAAGCACAAACTTGTTCCATGTTCTACCCTCTCTACAATTCTGCAAAACATCTTTAAATTCCGCATCATGTACATATTGATCTTTTATTGTCTCTAAACCGAATATCTTGAAGTCAAGTTGTGAAAGCATAGTATAACGACGAGACAAAGCATCAACAATAATATTATCTTTCCCCTTCTTGTGTTTAATGACATAAGGGAAAGTCTCAATAAATTCAACCCACTTAGCATGTCTATGATTAAGTTTTTCTTGACTTCTTATGTGTTTCAAAGATTCATGATCAGAATATATAACAAATTCTTTGGGCCATAAATAATGTTGCCAAGTTTCTAATGTCCGAACAAGAGCATATAATTCCTTATCATAAGTAGAATAGTTCAGACTAGGCCCACTCAATTTTTCAGAAAAGTATGCAACAGGTTTAGCATCTTGTAATAACACACCTCCCAAACCAATACCACTAGCATCGCATTCAAGCTCAAAAGTCTTATTAAAATCAGGAAGTTGGAGCAAAGGAGCATGTGTTAACTTATCTTTCAATACCGTGAAGGCTTCTTCCTGTGCGGTACCCCAAGTAAAAGGCACATCCTTGCGTGTAAGGTCATTGAGAGGTGCAGCAATGGTGCTGAAATCTCTCACAAAACGCCTATAGAATCCAGCGAGGCCAAGAAAACTCCTCACTTGTGTGACCGTTTTGGGCTGCGGCCAACTCTCAATCGCCTCGATCTTGGCTTTATCAACTTCAATTCCATGCGGAGTAACAACATAGCCAAGAAACGATACTCGGTCGATGCAAAAGGTGCACTTCCCAAGGTTACCAAACAAACGTGCATTACGTAGAGCAATAAAAACAGCACGTAAATGATCCAAATGTTCCTCCAAAGATTTGCTATAAATCAGTATATCATCAAAATAGACTACCACAAATCGTCCAATGAAAGCACGTAAAACCTCGTTCATTAATCTCATGAAAGTGCTAGGTGCATTAGTTAACCCAAAAGGAATGACTAACCACTCATATAATCCAAACTTAGTTTTAAAAGCCGTTTTCCATTCATCTCCTAATTTCATGCGAATTTGATGGTATCCACTACGCAAATCAACTTTGGAAAACATGGTAGAGCCACTTAATTCATCAAGCATATCATCTAACCTAGGAATAGGATGACGATAACGAATAGTAATATTATTAATGGCTCGACAATCAACACACATACGCCATGTTCCATCCTTTTTCGGCACTAATATAACAGGAACAGCACAAGGACTAAGGGATTCACGTATGTAACCTTTGTCGAGTAGCTCTTGTACTTGACGCTGAATCTCCTTCGTCTCCTCCGGATTGGTACGGTATGGCGCACGGTTGGGCAGCGAAGCACCGGGAATTAAGTCAATCTGATGCTCAATCCCTCGAATAGGTGGTAATCCCGGTGGTACGTCTTGTGGAAAGACGTCAATAAATTCCTGCGAAAGGTCAGTGACAACAGGAGGCAAAGAAGGAGGCAATTCCTCAAATGAAAACAAAGCTTCTTTGCACACAAAAGCATAGCACACATATTGACTAACATCCAAATCTGAAATATCAACCTTAGTAGCAAGCAAAGTTGGACTAGTCAATTTAATTTCATTAGAAACAGCAGAAGAAGATTTGCTATTAGTCTTATGTTGTTGCTCAAATTCTTTAGCTGCTATCTCATTTTCACTCTTATTTTTCTCCTGTTTAGCTTTACTAGCTCTAGCAAGATCATCTTTCACAATTTGTTCAGGAGACATAGGAAGTAAAGCAATATTTTTATCCTGATGAACCAGAGTAAACTGATTGGTCCTACCATGGTGTACAACATTCCTATCAAATTGCCATGGTCTACCAAGTAAAAGAGAGCATGCTTGCATGGGTACCACATCACAATCAACATAATCAGCATATGCAGTAATGCTAAAGTGCACACGAACTGAACGCGTTACCTTAATCTTACCACTATTGTTAAACCACTGAATATAGTACGGATGGGGGTGTGGTCTTGTGGTGAGAGATAGCTTCTCCACCAACTCCATGCTAGCCAAGTTGTTGCAACTCCCTCCGTCAATGATGATGAGAACCGAACGTTCTTTCACCACTCCCTTTGTGTGGAACAAATTATGCCTCTGGTTTTGCTCGGCCTTCGTTACCTGCACACTTAACACACGTTGAGCAACCAAACTAGCATATTTATCTGCATCATCAGGAGCCATATACTCTATATCATGAGCATCATCATGGGCACCCTGTTCCTCATGAGCAATGAGAACTAAAGTCTCCTCATCATAGTCACTCGCTGACTCATACCCACCATCCGCCGTAATAGTCATCACACGCTTGGAGGGACAGTCTTTTGCGAAGTGACCTCCACCTTGGCACCTGCGACATTTAATATCACGATCTCGTGTTTGCCCTGTGGAAGCCATGGATGAAGAAGAACTCGCCGCTGGACCATTCTGTGCACCCTTGAATGGTGGCGCTGGCTGTTTTGGTGGCTCCCTGTAAGAATGAGCGGCTGAAGTAGATGGTGGTGCAGCAGGACGTGTGGATGTAGAAGCTCCACGCGATGTCCATGATGTATTTCTTCCTGCAGAAAAGTTAGGTCTCGTAGCGGCCTGTCGATCCTGCACTTCACGTTCAGCTTTACAAGCATGATGAAACAAACGAGTGATAGTAGCAAAGTCCTTGTATTCTAGAATAGTTTGTATCTCCCTGTTTAAACCACCCATAAAACGTGCAAGCATAGCTTCATTATCCTCTACTAGGCCACATCTAATCAATCCAGTTTGTAATTCTTGATAATATTCCTCTACAGAATTTTTTCCTTGTCTCAAACGCTGTAATTTTTGTAACAATTCACGTTGATAATAACGAGGAACCCAGCGAGTACGCATAGCATCTTTTAAAGCAGCCCAAGTAGTTGGAATATTATTAGCATGCAATCTACAATGTTCAGACCACCAAATAGATGCAAATCCCGTGAATTCACAAACTGCAGCAGTAACACGTCTATTCTCAGGATATTGTAAACATGTAAAGCGTTGTTCAGTTTCTAACTCCCAAGTAAGATAAGCATTAGGAATATATCTACCCTCAAACGGCTTAAGATTCAATTTCAGTTTAGGCACGTGTTCATCATCACGTACCTGAGGGGGTGGTTGGTGTCGACCATGGCAAATGTTGGGACGTGGACGTCCAGCTGGCTGTTCATAGGCCGCTTCCTGTTCCACCTCCTCCTCGTAATCACCCTCGTAGTTGTCGTCCTGGCCGACGTCAGAAGCAGCAGCAGCAGGTACTGCAGCAGCAGCAGGTACTGCAGCAGCAGCAGGAGCACCAATACCAGCAGCTTGTCCTCTCGGAAACAGAATACGTCGTGCACGTGGTAGTGGCGGTGGCTGTGGCTGTGCTGGAGCGGCAGCAGGCTGCGTAGGTAGGCGTGCGGTCAACTCAGTAAACTTGGCGTCGAGCTTGGTGTCGATCATCTTTTCCACGCCATCAATTGCCTCTGTAAATCTGGTCTCGATGTCATTCACCTGTTCAGACATCATTTGTGCAAATTTATCATGTAGCTCCTTGTTTGTCATGTTCTCCCAATCGGGTGCATCCCGCGCCACTTCATCATGTGATCCTGGCATGGTTAGCAGAAATAGAAAACACACAATAATATGATCCTACTTCTACTAATGGGATGTGGGGTGGTGGAAAGCACAAATCCGTCAAGCTTTTCTTTCGTTCTTACCGATTCTTACCTAGCAGAAGGTGGTGATGTACAACCAACGGGTCAAAACTCTCAGAGATATGGTGGAGCGATGGCCAGGAGGTGTCAAATGCACGATGTAGAATATATGTGGAGCTATAGGAAGGCTGACAAGTATGGTAGGAAAAACTCAACAGTAATCAAAACAGAGATGCAAAGCTGAATAAACACTCAACGTCGGTACTGTGCTGATCCTAGGCTAGACCGTACTAGAGACGCGAGCCTAAAACACCAACGAAAGCACGGCGCGGCACGTAAACAACTGAGAAGCACACTCTGAATTTTTTTTTCTCTCTCTTTTTTTTTTTGCTCTTTTTTTTTGCGATGCGGGACTGCGGTGGCTGAAAAAGTGCGAAAAAATCACTATGGTGGCGAACGTCTCAAAATGAGTTTCTGGACCTAAGGAACGTATGGGCACGAAATTTTTTCACCCCTGAAATTTTTGGCCTAAAAACTGCTCTGGGAAGCGTGCCAGACTCTAATCCGACTCTTTTTTCACCCCTGAATTTTTTTTTCTCTCCCTTTTTTTTTTTTTGGAAATCACCCTCTTCTACGTACGACAAAGATTGGTGAAATCCGACTCTAATCAACTCAAACTAATCTGGCTACGGAGAGATCACAAACCGAACGGGTGATGGAACTCAACTCGGATCGGTAGGTCGTGGTGGTGTATATGGACTCTGCTTGGCGGAACGTGGTGGTGTATCTGGACTCGGATGGGCGGCACGTGGTGGTGTAGTACTGTGCGGCGGCGGCGTGACAAACTATGATCAGAACTCGAAACTCTAAGGGAACTAGACGCTAAGATCAGCAACTCGACACAACGATGCAACCGCAAATTCAACAAAGCAAACTACTGTAAGGAAGACTGGACAAAGGCTCGGACAGTTTAGGGACGTCATGATCTAACCCTAAAATTTTTTTTGGCTTTTTCGTGGACTGTAGGTATGAAGAACAGAAGTAATCTAGAGTACGAAAACAGGTAAATCTCACCGATCAACCTGGAAATCTGATACCACTTGATAGAGGCGAAGGTGTCCCGATGTTTCGATGAGATGGTGGAGATCGATTATGGTGGAGACGACTTTCACGATCCGACTACGAACGTGCGAAGACGTTGCGCCTTAGCGATCGCTAAACCAACTCCGAGAGGTTATTGATCCCGCGGATGCACGATCAACCTGACCACGAAGGTCTAATTCCTGCAAGCAATCGAAGAACAAGCAAGAACTAAGAATTGCAATCTGGATATTGCGAATATAAGATGAATGATTACGAAAGTTGGGGTTCCAATGAGGTCTTGGCCTGGTCGGATGACACAAACGAAGAGCTCGAAGTTGCGGCTATGGATAACTTAAATCTAATTAAAACCCAAGTCTAAACGATGCCCTAAGGGCTGTATATATGGGGGAACAGAGGGGATTTTCGTGACCCCTTGGAGGTGGGGTCCGAAAACAACCCTAACTCAGTTTCCCCACACATACGGACTCTAAAAAACAGCCTATAATGTGGTATTTCGAAATTACATGGGCCCAGCCCAATATTAAGGTGACGCAGCACCTATATTTGCTCTTGGACGAAAATAATGAAGTGGCATCTCGTGTATTTCGTCCAAGCCTTCATGCATGCCTTATGGTGGCTTCAAAGTGCAAAAATCCCCACTGGAAGCTCCATTGTTCTTTCCCGCGCGTGCACCTTCTTCTCCATGCTTGATCCCGCTCCAATGACCGTCCTTCTTGTCCATGCTAGGTCCTTCATTCATAAGCAAAAAAAAAGTATCTAATTTAGGCAGCATCATATGTTCATGAACACTAGAAGGATTCGCAAGAAACGAAAGTACCTGATAATTTAGTTGACGTGCACGTGCTCTAGTAACTGGTCCAGTATGTGTAGTTGGTGAAGATGTGGGTGTAACATTAGTAGAGATGTCCTCATCATGTGATGTGGTTGGTGTTCTGGTTGCCAAATGGATTCATGCCATCTGAACTCACTCTAAGCATGACGTTCCTTGCATCAAGATGAAATCCATATTCGGCTTTCAACGCTCTCCACTGGCTTCCATCCACATGGTGTCTCATCTTAGGATCATCTCCATCATCGGGCACCTTCGTGAACACTTGACACCGCATGAGCTCTGCTTCCTTAGGATCTACGAAATAACGCTGCAGACAAGGAAAGATCGGAAAGTACCATACAACTTTTGGGGGAGATTTCTTTCCGGCCTTCTTGTATCTATCAGTATTGCACACCAGACAACTAGTTTTTCTGCGTTCTCGTTTCGATAAATGATGTAATCTTTGATGCATGCATGGTATCTAATGAGCGGCAGATCAAGAGGGCACACAATCTTCTTGGCCTCATCGACACTAGTAGGACAAACGTTCCCCGGGGAAAGAACTGTCTTGTTTAGGTACTTGAGATGATCATCGAGGCTTTTGTCGCTCCATTTGTTTTTAGCCTTCGTCTTTATAAGTTCGAGCATGTAACTCAAGCGGGTCACCTCAGGAACGCAACCATCATACAATGGAGTCTTTGAGTCTACCTCCAGTTGCTCCAACTTGGCCTCCTCTCTAGAAGCAGCTTTGTCGCTAGTCGTCTTCTTGCGAAGCAGGTATCGAACATGAGGGTCCCGCGCGATTGAATTTAGTAGCAATGAAGGGACCATCATGTCCGCATCTTCTCCGTCATTACCATATGTGGCCTCTACTACGTCATTACCATGTTCGGGATGTTCTTCTCCTCCATTACCGTGTGCGTCCTCTTCTCCGTCGTTATTTCCAGCGCCCTCTTTGTCTTTGGATCCATCAGTCATCTCTTCATCCGCTACCATGGGGTTATTGGTTGCACCATCGATATCGTCATCATCGTCTTTAGTTATCCTTTGAGTATAGCCATCCATGAAACCATATCTAAGAAGGTGCACCTTCAAAACTCCACCTTAAAGGGGTCCAGCCAGACGCCCTCTTTGCATTTTCAACACGGACATAAAATCTCCTTTTTGTTTTTTTCATTCATGTCGTCCACCACGGATCGCAAGTATCTATCCACCATCCTTGAACATACCTTCAATGTCACCTAAAAGTTATAAAAACAAAAGATTATAATGACACATGCATATTAAAGTCATACAAAAATTCGGCATGACCTTCCTAAAAATAGGACATATAGAGTTTGCCCGAAATTCACCGAAATGGAAATAAATTGACATTTAGGCAAAACATAGGCGAACTCTCATATCACACACACACACACACAGACACACACACAAACACACACAAATATTTTCATTGATGCATAACACAATTTTTTACTCACATCTCATGCATGCATCCACCTAGCTAGCTAGCTAGTAATTAATTAAGAGAGAGAGAGGGGAAGGAGACAAAGGTGAGAAAGAGAGAGAGATAGATACATTTATGGTGGGAAGCAAGTGAGATGAGGATGAGAGAGATAGTGCATATGCATGGTGGTGGTGGAGGAGGAAGCAAAGAAGGATCAAAGAGAGAGAGATTGCATTAATGGAGATGGTGTGTAGTGCATTAATGGAGCTGGTGTAGTGCATTAGTCGAGATGGACAAGAGGTAGGACAAGGAATCAGGAAGAAGCAAGTGATGTAGAGAGAGGAGGGGGAAGGGGGAGAGTTGGTGAAAAGGTGGCTGCTGCGCCTTAGCAGCAGCGCCTATACCGCGACCGTGCTACTACTATTGCGTTAGTAGTAGCGCCCCTTACAGAAACACGTTGGTGCTATTTTCGGACCTCTGGGTTAAGTTGGGTCCACTTTTGCAGCAGTGTGCGACACGAAAAGGTGCTACTACTAACGCAATAGCGGTAGCGGGCTTTCCATGAAGGCGCTACTACTACAATTTGTTAGCTGGGTTTTGTGGGGACCACCTTTAAAAGTAGCGGGTCTTAGAGGGAGGCACTATTGCTAGAGTTCTAGCCATAACAGCCCACCAGAAGAGGCGCTACTGCTAATTAGCAGTAGCTCCCCTTTTTTGAGGGTGCTACTGTTAAGTCTGCACCTATAAGCTTTTTCCTAGTAGTGTGTGGAAGTTAGTAGATTGAGTTCTCAACAACAATTCAGTATTTTTATTATCTAAAACCATTTCCCATTTTCTGCACGGGAATGCCTATTGGAGACATTCGAGTCACGGACAGTGAGAGCTCTTGCACCTTTATTTTCTTACTTTAATAGTTTCAATACTAGATATACACTCTTGCTTGTTATTATCTTGACTTGAACTGCATCTATTGCTTGTTGGACTTTAAAGTTCAACGTAGGTTGACAGCCTTTCACCACAAAAATTATCTTGGTTGTAATTTACCTACTTGAGGATGAGTAAGCTTGGGGATGTTGATACGTCCCAAACATATCTATAATTTTTCCTTGTTCTATGATTCTTTTGGTGACTTTGCTATACATTTTGATGCCCTTTCATATCTTTTTATAACATAATTTGGAACTAACCTATTAATGGTTGCAAGAGTGCACAAGTTCTTGTTTTTTTACTTTATGTTTAGGAATTATTTGGATATAGGAAAAATCACAAAAGGAGCCTTGTTGGAGTTGGAGTCTAACTCTCCCGAAATCTGTTCCCACTAGATAGGTTTTAAAGATTGCATCCAGAACGACAGACGACGAACTCAAATGGAAAAACTTAAAACTAAAAATTTGTAGAGAATTTGTTCTCTTGGTTCTGGATATACAATTCCGCCCATTCTGAGTTCGGATGTGCCTTGTATCCCCGATATACGAAAGACGTAATCTGGATGACGGGAATTCGAGAGTGTTTATAAATAGAGGAAACCTAATATCGTGGGAAAGTCACGGCATATCTCCTCATTGGAGGACATAGAGTGAGGCTTTTGCTGCGAGGTGAATACGAGGAGAGAGTCGGTGAGATTACGAGACACGAGAGTTTACTCAGGTTTCGGTCCCTCGTAAGGTAAAGACGTACTCCTTCTTTGCTATTATTGGATGTCGACTTCTCAAATACAAGGATGTGGAATCGCTACCTATGCCTCGAGAGGATCTAAGTTGATTTGTCCTTTTGATGTCCAAGGGTGCCGGCTAATATAGATGCCGGGTACCTAAGTTTACACGAGTCCGACTTCCACACGAGCTGGAGTCATATTCTAGTTACAAGAGGTTTCCTTGTTCACCAAGATAAGTACTATTCCTTCTAGATTCTCCGGGCTTCATTCTTGATATGACCCTGCCCACTGCCGATTCTCCTTCTGGTCCTTCCTCTTTGGAGTCGGCCCGGGTTACAATCATGCCGGGTTATGGCCTTGAGCCATCCCCCTGACATTAGATCCAAGATTGGCGTGACGATTTAGCTTCATGGCGATCTTCTCGGATTCCTTTGTAAATATCGATGCTGACCCTTGTGATTTTCTTCGCATATAATTTCTCCAGAATAAATCTTCAGGGCTTCGTCTTCATGACATAGACCAACTCTTCTGATGAGCCGAATTTCCTTACAAATCTGTTTTCTAGTAAAAAAAATCTCCAAAGTGGGAATTGAAATGTCTCCACTATACTAGCTGATAAATCCTCATAAAGTGTCTTCATAGAACGAAGCATCATCATTAAACGTCCTGTTTATGCCATGGAAAAAATCAAAGATATTTCCTCTTAAATGTCGCTTGACATGGGTAATCCGCAAGATATAATGATATTGCTTTAACTACACCACCTCCCATTGATATATAACCGGCCATAGTATCAAATGAATCGTATATCTTCTTCTTTTCTTCTTCCTTCCTTCTCATTCTGCGAGTTCTCCTCTTCATGGCTCCAAAACTCTGCAACCGCGAGTCCATGTCCATGGATGGGACAAACTTCAACATTCGCGGAGGAATTGGTTCCCATGGTGGTCATGGTCGAGGTCGAAGAGGTAGGGGTGGACGTGGTGCGCAAGGGCGTGGACCCACGGGAGGTTATCTTGTTCGTCCTCCCTTGCTGCTGTTCATGAGGGGGCATTTAGCTATGAGTTCTTCGTAAAGCTCCGCTCAAAACCTCGTCGATGGGTTCATCTTCCCAGCAGCTTTTCTCAATTCATGGAAGACTCCAAGACCCCTGTAAGGCCCGATATGCGGTACTGTTCCAGATCTAGATGTTTCCATCCAGATCCGAGGACGAAGCACATATCGGTCCCACCGCGACACATGACGAAGTCATATGCCCCGGATTTCCAACATGATATCACAACATTACAGATACAAGGATACAACATCTCATACAATCGGCATACAACTGCCTCAAAAGCACTACAACAGCGGAAGATACATGTCTGAGTACAGACTACAATCAAATGCCTACTGGCAAAGAGAAAAACATCGATCCCATAACCACACGGGTCTAGGGCCTCCGCCAGGATCCGCCTAACTAGTCGTCGTCGAGTATGCACATGAAATGTCGATCACCATACCTGTTGTCGATCAAGAACCCTGAAAAGAGTTTGGGGGTAGTATCATGAGTACAGAAGTACTCAGCATCCAACTGTAGTGGTCATCTGAACCAGCAAGGACTTCATCACTCGTCATTCTAGGACAACTAGTAGTTTACGGTAAGGAAGGGGTAAGTGGTGAGGTTGCTGCCGCACTAGCATTTATGAAGTGGCTAACGATCTAGAGAGTAAGATAAGAAGCCAAGCATTTGATGAGGAGTCGCCTCCAACAAGTCTTGCTATCAACTACTTACGCAATCATAACACCTATCCTATCCTTGTCCTCCTCTTCGCATCCCGACGAAGAAGAAGCAGTCAAGGCACACACACGTTGATCAAGTTATATTAAGATTATCTCAGTTGTTGTTGTCTATGAACAAGGAGTAGGTCTCAAGTCGTCCATAACCGTGGACACGGCTTCTCGAAAAGATTTAACCCTGCAAGGGTGTACCAACTGCCCATTACAAGGCTCCGCACGCACGCCCATCTCTCTCAGTTGCTACCCATCACAGGCAACCATTTTATGATTTAGGTCCAACATATCCGAAACGACAGGTCCCTCTAACTAACAACGAACAAATCCGGGTGGCCCCCGGTGAGACAACATCCAGCTCAGGAGCCGGCCGCGCTCTCGATCTGGTCTCTACCGTATGACTCCAGGTTTGGATTGCCGGTTAATCACACATGGGACACCGGGTCCTCAGCCGGTCATGATGGGCCAGCAAGGGGACTATGTCCTCACTGGTCCGGGTTGGTTTAAAAACTACTGGCGTACGACCAGCACACACAGGGTTTCAAATGGTAAATAATCTTGGGCCACCACTAAAAATGCTTGAAGCTAGGTAGGTAAGAAAAGGGGACCCCATAAAATCCCACACGCGGTTAGGAACGCTCAGTCTTAAAACCAATACCCGGAACTCGGATCCTAGGTGACTCGAATGGAACAAAGCGTCGGGGCGGGATAGCCTAGACCTTCCATCCTTCGTCAAATATAGTCAACATTATAATAATAATCATATCATGAACAACAATATAATAAGGTGATATCCCAAACCAAGGAGTAACAGGGTAACATCGTAGCATCCTAAGCATGCATACTAAGCGGGGGCTGAGCAACGAGCAATAGTAACATAGCAGTACATGGTTTGCTGGGAGGGGGACATGGCTGTATCGGTTTGAAAGAGGTTGTAAACATGTGGTAGGATCAAACATCGAAACTAACCTAGACTAGCATGCAAACCGCTGGTTGAAATAGAATGGATCATAAGTAATGTATAGTCCTTGCCTGTTGATAAGTCGGGTTCCGAAGGTGTAGTTGATCGCAAGCTCGCATCGTCCCCGAGAGGTACCCAAGGAAGCACACAAGACGGTAAACACTGGAAAGAAATCAACGAGCAAGAATCTATTAGTACGAAGAAAACACGAGCAAGCATCAACAAGAAGGCAACACGAGACATCGCACCTACCGTCGAGAGCGGTTACTAACAGTTTAAGTGGGGTATCGGTCACACACGACGAATACCGCACGTTTACGTTGGTTCAAGTTGCTTAGCTACAGGTGATCAACCAACGGTTATTAACATGGCAACTCAAGCAAGCATGGCATAGAAGACAAACAGTTCAAGAGGTGAAGCACAAAATAAACTATCTATGCTAGACAATTTAAGTGAGGCACAATCTTAAACATGGCATACACTAAGTGCCGCCCGATGATTAAAGGATTTGGTACTGTTCTGCCCTAAACCATATTTTAGATTGGTTAACAACAGCAAAAAATAGCATAAACACAAAGTACACGAAAAACTAATCAAGTTACAAATAAGGCACACTCCAAACGGAGTTACGGTTAAAAAGATACGAGCAAAACAAGTTACGGGCACAATCTGCCAACATCACGAAGCACACTTGAGAGCATGCATAAAAAGGTTAATAATTTCAAACATGCTCACAAATGATATGAAATTAAAGTAGACATGACAGGGAAGGCATGGCATAAATAATCATGCAAATAGGCATCATAGATCAAAAGATAATAAGCAAACAACATGGCATCGTGACGTTGTAGACTTAGAGAAAAACAGAGGTGGCTGTCAAAAACAGTAGCATAGAAACTTTGGAGCTCAATATCTATATGACCAGCAATCATATCATGAAAATGCAATACATGTAATGAATGTAGACATGATTCTTAACAATATGCAATTGGAATCACTCAATTCCGATAAACGGTCGCGACACACTCGTCGACTGAAGTTGCAACAAAATAACAGTTTCAGCAATAGCAGCACATTAACATCAGGATAGCTACTTTGGAGCAAGATTTAATATAGCTAGAGCACCCAAACATGAAAAGTTAAAGCATGGAAATGAAGTACACATGATGCTTAACACAAAGGAGAAAGAATCAATGCAATAGGCCTCACGGATGTGTCACAATCATCATGGAAAGTTGCAACAAAATATAAACAGAAGCACTTAACAGGAATTTGTAGCAGTTTAACGGCCTGATGCCCACTTCAACACATAATTACACAATCAAGGTGACCTCAAATCAAAAAGCTCACAAAAGTTGAATTAAAGTACACGCAATTCTGAGCAACTTTCGTTTGGGGGCACGTTCATCGGAGCTACGGATTACTCGAAAATTACCGTGCAAAACAGATCACAGCAGCAATTTTTATCCAGGACATAGAAAAATTTACAGATCTCGGGGAGGGAAAAAACCTACCGTGGGCTTTGGCCCATCAGGCCGGGAGAGGCGGCTGGGCTGCTGGGGGCGCTGGCTGGGCAGTGGGCCGCTGGTGGGCGCCGGGCCCATGGCGGTTGGAGGTGAGGCGGCCTCGGGGTCGTCCAGTGGCCGGCCGGCGGCGGCTCGACGCCGGAGGGCGGTGGCGCGGCGTCGCGTAGGCCGCGTGAGGAGGTGGACGCGGCGGATCCAGCCGGATCTAGCCGGAGACGGTGATGGGGGCCATGGGGCGCGGCGCGGCTTGAGCTTGAGCTCGTCGTCCATGGCGCGCGACGCCGGCCTGTCGGCGCTCCGGCGACCTGCAAACGCAGCGGGGAGGGCGGTGAGGACAGGGAGGAGGAGAGGAGGAGGAAAGGGGGCGTGGGGGAGAGAGGTCGTCGCGCGGCGGCTTGGCTGCTGTCGGCGCGATGGCTCGCCGTGGCCGGAGAGGAGAAGCGGCGGCGGCTTCACGGGAGGAGGGCGGCTGGCTCGGGGCCCAGATGGGCTTCGTCGGGCCCGGCGGCGGCGGAGTGGGCCCGCGGAGTCCGGTTGACCTGTGCTGCGGCTGGAGGGGGAGGATGGCTAGATCTGGGCCGTTGGAGGGTAGATGTGACGGCTCAAATCATCTAGTAGCTAGGGTTTCGGGACAGGAGGGGCTAGGGGGAAAATTTTGTGCAAAAAGAGGGGGGTGGCTACAATTTTCCATTATGGTAAACCCTAATTGGCTGGTTTGGGAGGTGGGGGTCGTTATATAGGAAGGTTGGCTGGACAGTTTACGCAAACGCCCTCGGTACCCCTCTCTCGCGTCTGGTGATCGCGTTCGTTACCGCCGAGACCCCGTATGGACTCCGATTCCGACGAAATCTCGAACCACGCGCTCAGCGCGTTGAGCCCGTTGATCGTACTTCACTGCGGTGACATCCCGACAACATTTTTTGGCGCCCCAATAAAATAATCCGTTTATTAAATAAACGGGGTTTTCGTTCCAGTGGCGACGGCTGGTCTCGTGCGGGTTTTGCGACGGTGATCGGGTGAAACCCGGTGTCGCAAAGGTCGAGTGTCAGGGTGGCAAGTGATGAGGACATCCCTACTAATGTTACACCCATACCCTCACCAACTACACATACTGGACCAGTTACTAGAGCACGTGCACGTCAACTAAATTATCAGGTACTTTCGTTTCTTGCGAATCCTTCTATTGTTCATGAACATATGATGCTGCCTAAATTAGATACTTTTGTTTTGCTTATGAATGAAGGACCTAGCATGGACAAGAAGGATGGTCATTGGAGCGGGATCAAGAATGGAGAAGAAGGTGCGCGCAGGGGAAAGTACAGTGGAGCTTCCAGTGGGGATTTTCGCACGTTGAAGCCACCATAAGGCATGCATGTAGGCTTGGACGGAATACACGAGATGCCACTTCATTATTTTCGTCCAAGAGCAATTATAGGTGCTGCGTCACCTTAATATTGGGCTGGGCCCATGTAATTTCGAAATACCACATTATAGGCTGTTTTTAGAGTCCGTATGTGTGGGGAAACCGAGTTAGGGTTGTTTTCGGACCCCACCTCCAAGGGGTCACGAAAATCCCCTCTGTTCCCCCATATATACAGCCCTTAGGGCGTCGTTTAGACTTGGGTTTTAAGTTAGCCATAGCCGCAACTTCGAGTTCTTCGTTTGTGTCGTCCGACCAGGCCAAGACCGCATTGGAACCCCAACTTCTGTTAATCTTTCATCTTATATTCGCAATATCCAGATTGCAATTCTTAGTTCTTGCTTGTTCTTCGATTGCTTGCAGGAATTGACCTTCGTGGTCAGGTTGATCGTGCATCCGCGGGATCAATAACCTCTCGGAGTTGGTTTAGCGATTGCTAAGGCGCAACGTCTTCGCACGTTCGTAGTCGGGTCGTGAAAGTCTACTCCACCAAAATCGATCTCCACCATCTCATCGAAACATCGGGACACCTTCGCCTCTATCAGCAAGGGTCGGTCTCCGTCCGGTATGAGATAAGAGGGGGAAAAATAATCTCCGAGTTGGTGGAGAAGCTATCTCTCACCACAAGACCACACCCCCATCCGTACTATATTCAGTGGTTTAACAATAGTGGTAAGATTAAGGTAACGCGTTCTGTTCGTGTGCACTTTAGCATTGCTGCATATGCTGATTATGTTGATTGTGATGTGGTACCCATGCAAGCTTGCTCTCTTTTACTTGGTAGACCATGGCAATTTGATAGGAATGTTGTACACCATGGTAGGACAAATCAGTTTACTCTAGTTCATCAGGATAAAAATATTGCTTTACTTCCTATGTCTCCTGAACAAATTGTGAAAGATGACCTTGCTAGAGCTAGTAAAGCAAAACAGGAGAAAAATAAGAGTGAGAATGAGATAGCAGCCAAAGAATTTGAGCAACAACATAAGACTAATAGCAAATCTTCTTCTGCTGTTTCTAATGAAATTAAATTGACTAGTCCAACTTTGCTTGCTACTAAGGTTGATATTTCAGATTTGGATGTTAGTCAATATGTGTGCTATGCTTTTGTGTGCAAAGAAGCTTTGTTTTCATTTGAGGAATTGCCTCCTTCTTTGCCTCCTGTTGTCACTGACCTTTTGCAGGAGTTTATTGACGTCTTTCCACAAGACGTACCACCGGGATTACCACCTATTCGAGGGATTGAGCATCAGATTGACTTAATTCCCGGTGCTTCGTTGCCCAACCGTGCGCCATACCGTACCAATCCGGAGGAGACGAAGGAGATTCAGCGTCAAGTACAAGAGCTACTCGACAAAGGTTACATACGTGAGTCCCTTAGTCCTTGTGCTGTTCCTGTTATATTAGTGCCTAAAAAGGATGGAACATGGCGTATGTGTGTTGATTGTCGAGCCATTAATAATATTACTATTCGTTATCGTCATCCTATTCCTAGGTTAGATGATATGCTTGATGAATTAAGTGGCTCTACCATGTTTTCCAAAGTTGATTTGCGTAGTGGATACCATCAAATTCGCATGAAATTAGGAGATGAATGGAAAACGGCTTTTAAAACTAAGTTTGGATTATATGAGTGGTTAGTCATGCCTTTTGGGTTAACTAATGCACCTAGCACTTTCATGAGATTAATGAACGAGGTTTTACGTGCTTTCATTGGACGATTTGTGGTAGTCTATTTTGATGATATACTGATTTATAGCAAATCTTTGGAGGAACATTTGGATCATTTACGTGTTGTTTTTATTGCTCTACGTAATGCACGTTTATTTGGTAACCTTGGGAAGTGCACCTTTTGCACCGACCGAGTATCGTTTCTTGGCTATGTTGTTACTCCACAGGGTATTGAAGTTGATAAAGCCAAGATCGAGGCGATTGAGAGTTGGCCGCAGCCCAAAACGGTCACACAAGTGAGGAGTTTTCTTGGCCTCGCTGGATTCTATAGGCGTTTTGTGAGAGATTTCAGCACCATTGCTGCCCCTCTCAATGAGCTTACACGCAAGGATGTGCCTTTTACTTGGGGTACCGCACAGGAAGAAGCTTTCACGGTATTGAAAGATAAGTTAACACATGCTCCTTTGCTCCAACTTCCTGATTTTAATAAGACTTTTGAGCTTGAATGCGATGCTAGTGGGATTGGTTTGGGAGGTGTGTTATTACAAGATGCTAAACCTGTTGCATACTTTTCTGAAAAATTGAGTGGGCCTAGTCTGAACTATTCTACTTATGATAAGGAATTATATGCTCTTGTTCGGACATTAGAAACTTGGCAACATTATTTATGGCCCAAAGAATTTGTTATATATTCTGATCATGAATCTTTGAAACACATAAGAAGTCAAGAAAAACTTAATCATAGACATGCTAAGTGGGTTGAATTTATTGAGACTTTCCCTTATGTCATTAAACACAAGAAGGGGAAAGATAATATTATTGTTGATGCTTTGTCTCGTCGTTATACTATGCTTTCACAACTTGACTTCAAGATATTCGGTTTAGAGACAATAAAAGATCAATATGTACATGATGCGGAATTTAAAGATGTTTTGCAGAATTGTAGAGAGGGTAGAACATGGAACAAGTTTGTGCTTAATGATGGGTTTGTGTTCCGTTCTAACAAGCTATGCATTCCAGCTAGCTCTATTCGTCTTTTGTTGTTGCAGGAGGCGCATGGAGGAGGATTAATGGGACATTTTGGCGTGAAGAAGACGGAGGACGTACTTGCTACACATTTCTTTTGGCCAAAGATGAGACGGGATGTTGAGCGTTTTGTTGCTCGCTGCACTACATGTCAAAAAGCTAAGTCACGACTCAATCCTCATGGTTTATACATGCCTTTACCTGTACCTAGTGTTCCGTGGGAGGACATATCCATGGACTTTGTTTTAGGCTTGCCTCGAACAAAGAAGGGGAGGGATAGCATATTTGTTGTCGTGGATAGATTTTCTAAGATGGCACATTTTATACCATGTCATAAAAGCGATGATGCTGCTAATGTTGCTGATTTATTCTTTGGAGAGATTATTCGTTTACATGGTGTGCCCAATACTATTGTCTCGGATCGTGATACTAAGTTTCTTAGCCATTTTTGGAGATGCTTATGGGCTAAGTTGGGGACTAAACTACTCTTTAGTACTACATGTCATCCCCAAACTGATGGACAAACTGAAGTGGTCAATAGGACATTGTCTACTATGCTTAGGGCTGTTTTAAAAAGTAACTTGAAACTGTGGGAAGAATGTTTACCTCATATTGAATTTGCTTATAATCGTTCAGTGCATTCTACCACTAAAATGTGCCCTTTTGAGATTGTTTATGGTTTTCTACCTCGTGCACCTATTGATTTGCTGCCTCTTCCATCTTCGGAGAAGGTGAATTTTGATGCTAAGCAACGTGCTGAATTGATATTAAAAATGCATGAGTTAACTAAAGAAAACATTGAGCGCATGAATGCTAGATACAAGCTTGCTGGTGATAGGGGTCGAAAGCATGTTGTTTTTGAACCAGGAGATCTTGTTTCGTTACATCTACGAAAAGATAGGTTTCCTGATTTGCGCAAGTCTAAGTTAATGCCACGAGCTGATGGTCCCTTTAAGGTTTTACAGAAAATTAATGATAATGCATATAAACTTGAGCTACCTGCAGATTTTGGGGTTAGTCCCACATTTAACATTGCAGATTTGAAACCTTATTTGGGAGAAGATGATGAGCTTCCGTCGAGGACGACTTCAATTCAAGAAGGGGAGGATGATGAGGACATCCCTACTAATGTTACACCCATACCCTCACCAACTACACATACTGGACCAGTTACTAGAGCACGTGCACGTCAACTAAATTATCAGGTACTTTCATTTCTTGCGAATCCTTCTATTGTTCATGAACATATGATGCTGCCTAAATTAGATACTTTTGTTTTGCTTATGAATGAAGGACCTAGCATGGACAAGAAGGATGGTCATTGGAGCGGGATCAAGAATGGAGAAGAAGGTGCGCGCAGGGGAAAGTACAGTGGAGCTTCCAGTGGGGATTTTCGCACGTTGAAGCCACCATAAGGCATGCATGAAGGCTTGGACGGAATACACGAGATGCCACTTCATTATTTTCGTCCAAGAGCAATTATAGGTGCTGCGTCACCTTAATATTGGGCTGGGCCCATGTAATTTCGAAATACCACATTATAGGCTGTTTTTAGAGTCCGTATGCGTGGGAAAACCGAGTTAGGGTTGTTTTCGGACCCCACCTCCAAGGGGTCACGAAAATCCCCTCTGTTCCCCCATATATACAGCCCTTAGGGCGTCGTTTAGACTTGGGTTTTAATTAGATTTAAGTTAGCCATAGCCGCAACTTCGAGTTCTTCGTTTGTGTCGTCCGACCAGGCCAAGACCGCATTGGAACCCCAACTTCTGTTAATCTTTCATCTTATATTCGCAATATCCAGATTGCAATTCTTAGTTCTTGCTTGTTCTTCGATTGCTTGCAGGAATTGACCTTCGTGGTCAGGTTGATCGTGCATCCGCGGGATCAATAACCTCTCGGAGTTGGTTTAGCGATTGCTAAGGCGCAACGTCTTCGCACGTTCGTAGTCGGGTCGTGAAAGTCTACTCCACCAAAATCGATCTCCACCATCTCATCGAAACATCGGGACACCTTCGCCTCTATCAGCAAGGGTCGGTCTCCGTCCGGTATGAGATAAGAGGGGGAAAAATAATCTCCGATTGATAGATCGGGGATGAAACCACCGCAAACAAATCAGACAATCAAACAATTCACACCGAAAACAAAAATTTTAAATTTTGCAAAAACTGGGCTGTTACAACCCCCGGGTTGTGGCTTCGGTCGTATGGTTTCCCTGACGGGCCTATCTGGGTGACCACAAGGTTCTATAGCAACGACTCCATGTTCTTGGAGAAAGGTTGGAAGACCTTTATCCGCTCACACAGCCTTAAAAAGCGGGATAACATCATCTTCAGGTATGACGGAGACGAAACCTTGTGGGCAAGGTGTTTTTATTATTATGGGGGTCGCATGGAGTGTGATGCTAGCAAGGAATATAATCTCTCGCTTCCCGTTGGTTACCCCAAGTGGAAGGTGAGATGTAGCGTAGAAACAAATTTCTCCTATCTTATAGAGGATAGGGTTTGTCTCCCGTACGACTCGCTGAGATACAAGAAGGTGGTAAAGTGAACAATGGCGCCGAGGTTGCTACTTCACCTAGACCTGCACACACAGGAAATAACTTTGCTCCCAACGAGTACAGAGGAGTTGTCAATTCCTCCGTCTTGCCATTTACAAAGGATCAACGCAAGAGATAATAATAGTGGCAATGGAAAGTAAGAAACGAAAGTAAATTGAAGGTGTAAACAATGGTGGAAATATGGACCGGGGTCCCATGACGTTCACTAGTAATGTGTCTCTCCCAAAAGACGATAAAAGTGCTAGCGAGGTAAACAAATCATAGCTGGGCAATTGATAGGATTATAAACGCACCGCAATGCTAACTAAGCTATAAAAGAAAGGAAGAGGCTCAAAAGCAATGGGAAGTACGCCAAGGTAAGTAGACCGAAATCCATCTGCATCTATTACGAATCATCCACCTTGAGATATCTATCCAGAACATCTCGCTGGTATTAAGTTGCGAATCCCACCCAAAGTGTAAACTCAAAGCAACAGACAACTACATTAAAAGAACTATGTGTAAAGTAAAAAAATCCTTGCACCCACAAGTACAAGCACCGTTGTTTTATCCCTGGTGGCGACAACACATCCCCTAGTCTCATGTTTCTATCACTCAAGCTAGACATCAGGGAGTTGAACCCACAATCAAGCATAACGCTCCCTCTTGGACTTGCAACAAATCATTTGGCCAAAGCAAAATACGGCAACGGAGAACATGGAAAAATTAACTAAAGAACACAAATATAAAAGAGAATCAAATATATTACTCATCCCAATGTAAACATAATCTCATAATCCATCAGATCTCAGCAAACTCAGCATAGCAACACAGAAATTACAAAGGTGCCTCGATCATGTGAGGCATCTCACGAGGTCTCGAAAGTGGAAGAACAAAGAGGGGAGGAAAAAATCACATAGCTACTGGTCATGGACCCATGGTCCAAGGGGTACTACTCACAAGACATCCGGGAGGCGTCCATGGCGATGGATGGTCTCCCGGAGGGGATTCTTCCTTCCGGCAGGGTGCCGGGGCAGCTTCTGGCAGCCCCGATCTTGAAACGGTGGTGGCGGCGGTACAAAGAGGAGAACGGGAATAGCATATCGATATTAGGGGTTTCCTCCGCGGGGGCTAAATATAGGCCAAAGGGGGCACCGAGAGGGGCCATAGGGCAGCCAGCAGGCCTCCTGGCGCGCCCTAAAGTGGGGCCGCGCCAGGGACCCTCCTCGGGCCCTCGTGGGTCCACCCCATTCCATCTTTGGTTATTTGGGAAGCTTCCGGTTCGATGATTTTTTATATAATTTTTCCGGGATTTATTTGGCACTTTTAATGGCCGGAAAACCTGAAATACAAAAACAGTATAAAACAGGAACTGGCAACTGGGTGCACTGAGTTAATAGGTTAGTCCAAATATGATAAAAAGTGTATGAAAGTTCAAGAAAAACATGGCAAAGTCACACAAATCATGCATGGAGCAACCATAAATTATAGATACGTTTGGGACGTATCAACATCCCCAAGCTTAATTCCTGCTCGTTCTCGAGTAGGGAAATGATAACAAGCATAATTTCTGTGGCGACATGACACACAACCATACAAGGAATTTTGAAGTAAAGAAATCAAAGCATGCAATTCAATTCAATTCATAACAAGCAAGAGTCTATATTAGCATTAACACAAGTAACAAAAGAACAAAGGGTGTAAGAGCTCTCGCTGTCCGTGACTAGAATGTCTCCAGATGGTGTTTGTGATGCGGAGCATCCCACCGACATCAACATGGAAACCTCTCCTTCACGTGGGCCATTGACGAGAGCACAAGCACGTGCCTTTGGAACAAAGGTTAACTCGCTCCTCTCCGAAATACACCTTGATAGGTGCGAAGCTTGGTGCTACCTCATGCGGATATGCTATGCATCATTAGGTGCCAAGGAGCTGGTCAAGGAGAAGCCACAATGGAAGGGGAGCCACGGGAACATGAAGCCAGGAAGATCGCACCTCCAGGGACCGGTACTACCGGCCTAGAGAGCGGTACTACCGGTGCCTGGAAACACCTACCGGCACCTGGGGCTCGTGGAGTCAAGTAGCCGGCTGGAGCGCGACAAGAATTACCACCCGGGAGAGCGGTACAACCGGCCGAGCGGTTCTACCACCCTGGCAGAGCGGTACTACCGCCCGACATCATGAAATGCTTCTGCTGAGGGCCGGTACCGGACCGGTACCACCCCGGTTATACCGGTAAATCCGGTACTACCGGTCGGACAGGCCGGTACAACCGCTCCAGTCACAGATCTGGGATGTATTAGCCATGTAACCCTTCGTTTGCACCAGGACTATAAGTACTCTCCTCCTACCTCCGTTCTAGGGTTAGCTAAGAAATTATCCAAAGACTTGAGAGCTTAGCTCCTTCTTCCCCTAGGGAATTAGATCTCCTTGAGATCCTCTCAAGCTTTCCTCCTACCTCCTCTCCCCACTCATAGAAGGAGAGGAACCCAATCCTATTCATAGAAGGAGAGGGAGACTACCAAGCTTAGCTCTTGTGGTGTATGGATCTTGTGATGTGTGGTATTTGGGAGTGGATTTGAGTGTTTGTGTTTGGATCTTGTTCCCCTTTGTCTCTTGTCTTAATTGTGTTTGTATTCCCCCTTGTTCTAGTTGTTATATTGGATCCCCACCTCCATATTGTGAAGATTGGGTCAAACCCTAGGCTTGCCCTACATCATTTGGTATCATGAGCAAGGTTGACACATTTGGAGTCCCTCCCCCTCACTTTTCTAGCCAATTTTGGTTTGTTCTTGTCCAATTTCGAAAATTCCCCACCAAAAATATCCATACCCAAGATCTTGCAACTTGTTGGTTCTTGTGAAATTTTGTTGGTTTTGATCCATGGATGTGGTGTTTTACTACTGGATCTCACCCCTTTTGTGTTGCTTTAGCCGCCCCACCAACAATTTTCCCCAAAATTTTTCTTTCTTTCCACCAATTTATGTTTGGTAACCCCAAGGACTCCACCTCCATCAACAACGAAGATCCAATCAACCTCCACACCGGAAGCAAGGCCGGTACCAACATTCTTCGCGAGGGTAAGGTGACGTGAGGTATCATTTCCGTCCTAACCACCCTTTCCTTGCAACTTACCTTTGAGAGCCCATCTCCCTTTTGTGAACACCTTCCTTGTCCTATTGAGACTAGCTCTCCGAGTATTGCCGTCTCTCACAACTCGTGCACCTTAGCAGTCATACAATTGATACTCCGTGCATTACTCATCAAGTCATAGCGCTTCAAGTATCGTGGTCAAAAGTGAGTTCCCTTAAAAAAAGAGCGAAAGAGCACAAGATATCAAAAGATTTTAAGAAAACGAGTGCGCAAATAGGTAAGCATCCACCAAAAGCACGTTTAGAGTTCATCCATTCATATAGGTTGGTGCACTTGTGCGAATCAAGCCGTTGAGAAATCGAGCTAGTGACTCTCTTTGTACTTGTGCAACGCGAGCATTAGTCTTCGTTAGGCTCACTTATCTTGCCCATTTTCTTGGTTTCATGAGTCCCAATATCTTTGCGCGTGCGTTTCCTTTTTCTATTTTTCTCTTTCGACCTACTTGTATTACATTGCTTCTTTTGGACCACTACCAATTTTATTAACACCTTGTTCCACTTGTCGCATTTCTTTGGCCACTAATTCCTACCAAGCTCCACGATAAGCCTTTGTAGGTGTGCGTGTGGGGAACGAGACTCAAACAAGGACATTCTTTTCATTTCAAGAAGTTATACATCACTTTCCTCATTACATCTTCGAGAAGGTATCCTTGTTATTTCTCTCTCTCTCTTTTACTCTCACATCTACCCGCTTGTTGTCATGGCTAGGCAAGACCCCCCCTACCTCACAGGTGAATGGTACACTTCGCGATACAAGCCATATGGTTACTCAAGAAGCTTACCTACAATTCCAACATGAGATGTGCGACGCGCACGAGAAGTTGAGCAACCGCATCGCCACGATTGCGGTACACTTCCATCAAGGCCAAGCTCTTATGTCACAAAAAAATGGAAGAGCTATCCGAGCGCAATGAAGCGAAAATGGAGGAATTCCAACAACAAATGATCGCTCGTGACAAAGCCAATATGTCCGAGCTAAAGGCCATGCTCTCTTCTCGACATCACCATTCTTCATCATCCGCCTCTACACACCGGTCTTCTCACCGTTCCAAGGCCAACCATGAACGCGTTGAGCACATCCAACCTCGCGCCGAAAAGGAGCCTCAAGCCCAAGCCACAGAACGCGACAAACGTCCACTCCTTGAGAGACGAGTGCACGACACTCTCAACTTCCATCTTCAGCACCAAGGGGCAACAACTTATAATGCCCGGTCAACAAGACATGAAGTCCACAAACATGGAGAACCATCTTACTCTCATATGCCTCGAGATGACCATCATCCAAGACCACCACTTCACCCGCGTCAAGACAACATACCCCCAACGGCTCTTCACACATTGGAGGGGCGCCCAAATGCACCTCACGTGCCACACTTTGATCATCAAGAGTACTACAACGACAACATCCATCACAATAACTGGCGAGCTCGAGCACCTCCGCCGCCCGAGAACCTTCGGGTTCTCCAACCCCAACACAATGCAGAGCATTTTGGGAGACTCAATTTCACAATTCCCAAGTTCTCAGGAGGAACAAACCCCGAGGACTACCTCTCATGGGCCCTAAAGGTGGACAAGATGTACCGTGTGCATAATTATGAGGAGTCCAAGAAATTTGCCATGGCGTCACTTGAATTTGAAGACTATGTTCTCAATTGGTGGGAGCAAGTACAAGAACTCCGTCTCGAGCAAGGAAACCTACAAGTGTGCACATGGGAAGAAATGAAGCAAGTGATGAGAGCCCGGTTTGTACCACAACACTACACATGTGACCTCTACCAAAAGTTACAAGCCCTTAAGCAAGGATACAAGACGGTGGAAGAGTACTAGAAGGAAATGGAGTTGGCCATGATCCGAGCCAATGTAAAGGAATCCTCCGAACAAACCATGGCCTGCTTCCTCAATGGTCTAAATTACCAAGTGAAGAAGATCACCAACTTCCAACCTTACAACACCATTGAAGAATTGGTCCATCAAGCCTCCAAAGCGGAGAGGCAAGTTCAAGAAGATGTGAAGTACTCCAAATTTGTGTCCTCCAACACTCGGGGTACACCTTCTACTTCTCAAGCGCCGCCAAGCACAACGCCCTATACCCGCGCTCCAACATCAAGTGGTGACCCTTCAAACACACGGCCACCGGCAAATTCTTCAACACGTTCTTCATCAACCACAACAAGTTTCAAGCCACGAGAGCCTACCAAGGCCTTTCCACCCAAAGATGAAAAGACTAGCTCCATTGCATGCTTCACTTGCAAGGGCCGTGGCCACAAGTCTTTCGAGTGCCCCACCAAGAGGACCATGATAATCACCGAAGACGGCGAGTATGATTCCATTAGTGACGGTGAAATGGATGCTTTTGCTCAAGTATCTCAACACATCCAAGCAAATGAAGATGATGAAGACAGCCACATATATTGTGACAATGATGCAAGTCCTTCCCTCGTGGTGTCCAAGGTGTTGACTCTTCAACAAGAGCTCGATGAGAATCAAAGGTGCCACATATTCCACACCAAGTGGGCATCAAAGGGCGATCCGTGAAGGTCATTATTGATGGCGGAAGTTGCCACAACTTGGCAAGCGAAGAACTTTGTACCAAACTCAACCTCATCAAGAAGAAGCACCCTCACCCATACAAGGTGCAATGGCTTAGTGACTCCGGCTCAATAAAAGTGGACCACATGGTGGAAGTCTCATTCAAAATTGGCGCCTACGAAGACACGTTGGAAAGTGACGTGGTACCAATGAGCGTGTGTCATTTGCTCTTGGGCCGACCTTGGCAATTTGATACGAGTGTTCTACACAATGGTCGCACCAATCACTATATCTTCAAGTGGAGTGGCAAATAATTGGTCCTTCGTCCCATGACCCCAAGTCAAGTGATTGCCGACAAAATACACACTTCCAACCCTCATGGGGACAAAAGTGAGAGAGAGAACCACCACAAAGTGAGTGAGAGCCACAAGCCAAATATGAGTGCCCCCATGAGGCGTCCCACCAATGACACCATCTTATTAGCCACCAAATAAGAGGTCCAAGAAGTGTGGAATAACCCATCCCATATTCCTCATTTTGTACTCTTGTACAAGGATGAGGTGCTCTTACCTAACGATTCACCCCCTCTTCCTCGTGCTATAGCTACAATTTTGCAGGAATTTGAAGACGTCTTCCCCGACGATCTACCACCGGGTTTTCCACCACTTCGTGGAATTGAGCACCGCATCGACCTCATACCCGGCGCTCCCCTCCCCAACCGGGCACCTTACCGCACCAACCCCGAGGAGACAAAGGAGATTCAACGCCAAGTCGAACAACTACTCAAGAAAGGGTATGTTCGTGAAATCTTTAGCCCTTGCGTGGTACCGGTCCTAATTGTGCCAAAGAAAGATGGCACATGGAGCATGTGTTGTGATTGTCGTCCCATCAATAACATTCCCGTGCGCTATAGACACCCCATTCCTCGCTTAGATGACATTCTGGACGAACTATCAGGTGCCATCATTTTCACAAAAATTGATCTTAAGAGTGGCTATCATCAAATACGTATGCACGTTGGCGACGAGTGGAAAACCACCTTCAAGACCAAGAGTGGTATCTATGAATGGTTGGTTATTCCATTCGGCCTACGAAGCACCTAGTACTTTCATGCGCGTTATGAACTATGTTCTTCGCTATCTCATTGGCAAGTTCGTTGTCGTTTACATTTATGATATCATCATTTATAGCAAATCCATAGAGGAACATGCTAGCCATATTCGTGAAGTGCTTCAAGTGTTGCATAAAGAACAATTATATGCTAATCTTGAAAAATGTACTTTTTGCACTTCCAACCTCATATTCCTTGGCTTTGTTGTTTCCTCCAATGGCATTGAAGTTGATGAAACTAAAGTAAACGCAATTAGAACATGGCCTCACCCTACCAACCTATCTCAAGTCCAGAGTTTCCTTGGACTAGACGGCTTTTACCGCCGTTTCGTTGAAGACTTTAGCACCATTGCATCACCTTTACACGCTTTGAGCAAAAAGAATGTGCCTTTTATTTGGGGACCCTCCCAAGAAAAGGCTTTCAATGAACTCAAACAGCGCCTCACCAACGCTCCCTTACTTGTGTTACCCAATTTTGATAAATCTTTCGAAGTTCATTGTGACGCTAGCGGTATAGGAGTTGTACTTATGAAAGATAGACGACCGGTAGCCTACTTTAGCGAAAAACTCTCCGGCTCCCAATTGAACTACCCTATATAAGATAAGTAACTCTATGCGTTGATCCGCGTCTTACAAGTTTGGGAACACTATCTTCGCCCGAGAGAATTCGTAATTCACTCGGACCATGAATCTCTTAAGTACTTGAAGTCTCAAACCAAATTGAATCGTAGACATGCTAGATGGAGTGAATTCATTGAGTCTTTCCCTTATATCATCATGTATAAAAAGGGCAATGACAATGTCGTCGTGGACGCCTTGTCACGTAGATGCATGCTTACAACAAAGTTTGAATTTGACATTGTGGGATTTGAACACATCAAAGATCTATATGCACATGACCCTTACTTTGCTACACCTATCGTCAATTGCAGGCGCCACACCACTTGGGACAATTATTATATCAATGATGGATACCTTATGCGCGCTAACAAGTTTTGCATTCCCGAGTTTTCTTTGCGTCTTCTCCTTTTGCAGGAATCTCATGGCGGTGGCCTCATGGGACACCTTGGCCGCGACAAAACATACGCTACACTCTCCGCCAACTTCTTTTGGCCAAAGATGTTCCGTGACGTGGGACGACTTGTACAACGGTGCCACACTTGTCAAAAGGCTAAGTCAAAATCTCTATCTTACGGTCTCTATATGCCTTTTCCTATTCCTCATGTACCATGGGAACACATTAGCATGGATTTCGTTCTTGTTCTACCGCGTACTAGGCATGGCAAGGATTCTATATTTGTGGTAGTTGATAGATTCTCCAAAATGGCACATTTTCTCCCGTGTAATAAAGCGGATGATGCCTCGCATATTGCTAACATCTTTTGTCGGGAGATTCTTCGACTCCATTGCGTGCCCAAGTCCATCGTCTCCGACTGTGATGTGAAGTTTCTAAGCTACTTTTGGAAGACACTATGCGCCAAGCTCGGCATCAAGCTCCTCTTCTCCACGGCATATCACCCACAAACGGACGGGCAAACGGAAGTTGTGAACCGCTCCCTATCAACTCTACTCCGCACGCTCATCAAAAAGAACATCAAGGAGTGGGAAGATCACCTCCCGGTGGCGGAGTTTGCCTACAACCGCGCCATCCACTCCACCACGAAGCGGTCTCCATTCGAGGTTGTCTATGGGTTCAATCCTTTGTGCCCATTGCACATCCTACCTCTACCACTCGAAGAACGCGCCAACATGGATGCTAGCGCACGGGCAAGTTTCCTCAAGAGACTTCATGACGATACAAGGGAAACTATCGAGAAACATGTCCAAGGACACGCACACAAGATGAACATCCACAAAAAGCCAAGCACGTTCCAACCGGGAGACCTTGTGTTGATACATCTTCGCAAAGACCGGTTCCCGGACGCCCGCACGTAGAACCTTCTTCCCCGCGCCGACGAACCATTCAAAATCCTCACCAAGGTCAACAACAATGCATACACGATGGACATCCCCACCGACAACTACTCGGTGAGCAACACGTTCAACATCTCCGACCTCGCGCCTTACCATGGTAATGAAGACCTTGATTCGTGGAAGGATCTTCCCAAAGGGAGGGAGATGATGCGGAGCATCCCACCGACATCACCATGGACACCTCTCCTTCACGTGGGCCATTGACGAGAGCACAAGCATGCGCCTTTGGAACAAAGGTTAACTCGCTCCTCTCCGAAATACACCTTGATACGTGCGAAGCTTGGGTGCTACCCCATGCGGATATGCTATGCATCATTAGGTACCAAGGAGCTGGTCAAGGAGAAGCCACAACAGAAGGGGAGCCACGGGAACATGAAGCCAGGAAGATCGCACCTCCAGGGACCGGTACTACCGGCCTAGAGAGCGGTACTACCGGTCGGGCGGTACTACCGGTGCCTGGAAACACCTACCGGCACCTGGGGCTCCAGGAGTCAAGTAGCTGGCTGGAGCGCGACAAGAACTACCGCCCGGGAGAGCGGTACAACCGGACGAGCGGTACTACCGCCCGACATCATGAAATGCTTCTGCTGAGGGCCGGCACCGGACCGGTACCACCCCGGTTGTACCGGTAAATTCGGTACTACCGGTCGTACAGGACGGTACAACCACTCTAGTCGCACATCTGGGCTGTATTTTCCATGTAACCCTTCGTTTGCACCAGGACTATAAGTACTCTCCTCCTACCTCCTTTCTAGGGTTAGCTAAGAAATTATCCAAAGACTTGAGAGCTTAGCTCCTTCTTCCCCTAGGGAATTAGATCTCCTTGAGATCCTCTCAAGCTTTCCTCCTACCTCCTCTCCCCACCCATAGAAGGAGAGGAACCCAATCCTATTCATAGAAGGAGAGGGAGACTACCAAGCTTACCTCTTGTGGTGTATGGATCTTGTGATGTGTGATATTTGGGAGTGGATTTGAGTGTTTGTGTTTGGATCTTGTTCCCCTTTGTCTCTTGTCTTAATTGTATTTGTATTCCCCCTTGTTCTAGTTGTTATTGTGGATCCCCACCTCCAAATTGTGAAGATTGGGCCAAACCCTAGGCTTGCCCTACATCGGTTTGCGTGAAAGAAGGGGATATGGGAATACGAGATAAAAAATATATTTTTGTTGAAAACTCAATCTACTAAAGTTTCACACTTTGTCTCCTTTGGATTCTTATCTTGACTTGTTCCTAGACCACTAGTCAGGTACAAGTCAAACTGATCCACTCCTTTTCGATATTTTGATCACTCATGCAATGGATGAGCGTGAGCAAGAAAGTTGACACCTAAAAGGCGAAACAGAAAGAAGGTGGAGGAGGAAGACAAAAGAGGTGTGAAAGGCTCACATCAATGAGGAAAATCATAGGCAAGAGAAGGCCATATGATAGATATGATGTGAGTAGTAGGGATTTCCATGCAATGGATGCACATGTGAGCTAAAAGCTCTCCAAGGGAAATAGTGGGGGTGCATCCAACCTGCTTGCTCAAGAAGACCTAGAGATCATTTGAGGAGGCTCATCATTCGAATATACAAGCCAAGTTCTATAGTGTGAAGGGTCCCCACATAGCTATATGCATGTATGACGATCTCTATGGAGTACAAGGGATAGAGGATGAAGTACCAGTGTGGATCTCTCAAAAGGAATAGTAGTGTGCCCCTTCTCTTTTTTTTTCTTTTTCTCCTTTTCTATTTTTTGTCTTTTTTTGGTGGCCTCAATGGCTCTTTCTATTTCTCTCATTTGTCTTCTTTGGGACCTTTTGACTTTGTCCTCTTTGGGATCTTTTCCTCACTTTAGGGGCAACACTCTATATTTTACAAGAATATAGGAGATGTTTCACACTTTACAAGGGTACTCACATAAAGAAAATGTAACTATCATGGTACAAATGTATGCCTCTGCCAGGATAGCAGGATATGCAATGATACTAGCGCGTCATATAGCAATGATTAGGGCAAGGCCCAACTAGCATGCGGCTCATCGATCAAGCAAGTAGCATGTATGATGATCTCTATGGAGTACAAGGGATAGAGGATGAAGTACTAGTGTGGATCTCTCAAAAGGAATAGTAGTGTGCCCCCTTCTCTCTTTTTTTTCTTTTTCTCCTTTTCTATTTTTTTGTATTTTTTTGGTGGCCTCAATGGCTCTTTCTATTTCTCTCATTTGTCTTCTTTGGGATCTTTTGATTTTGTCCTCTTTGGGATCTTTTCCTCACTTTAGGGGCAACACTCTATATTTTATAAGAATATAGGAGATCTTTCACATTTTACAAGGCTACTCACATAAATAAAATGTAACTATCGTGGTGCAAATGTATGCCTCTTCCAGGATAGCAGGATATGCAATGATACTAGCGCGTCATATAGCAATGATTAGGGAAAGGCCCAACTAGCATGCGGCTCATCGATCAAGCAAGTAGCATGTATGACATGAAGATCAAGTCATGAGAAGGTGTATGTTGCATGGCAATGTATCTCGGAAAGGCTATGGAAATGCCTTGATAGGTAGGTATGGTGGCTGTTTTGAGGAAAGATATAAGGAGGTTTATGATGACAGAGCGTATCATGCCAAGGGTTTGGATGTACCGGAGAAGGTGGACGCCAACTTTCGGAGTGAGAACAAGGCACTGCACGGCGCAAGAAAGTCTAGAAAAATATGGGAAGGTGGAAGTGTCAACTTTCGAATACTCACATTAGTCCGAAGAACTCATGCACTTATTATCGGTAACTCTCAATCTAATAAGGAGGTTCACAAAGAGAAAAGTACCCCGAGGAGGACTGTATGTGAGTTTGGTTATCCTTGCGCATCCTCAACACATGGTACGTGAGTGTACTCTAATATTCGAACCCTCCAGAGGTTAGTGATCCATCTAGTAGCTAGAGTTATCAACAAGGGTTTTGGTTTTCGAAAATAAACACGGATTGCCCAAAATACGACATCTATCACTAATAGGCTAAATGACGACGATCAGCCTCGGCAAATCCCATGGTCAGGGACCCTGGGTTAGTCATAGAGAAGGAACAGTTTGGACGATGCTCGTCGGCTAACATGACAAGCACTTCCTGGTCGATATTATTGCGTCAGGGGGCGATTACAAGGGAGGCCAAGGCGAGTTCTCGCAAGACCAGGAGAGTAGATTGGATATTGGATGATCAAGACATCTCCCCTCCTAGCCTTTATATACTAGGCTAGGTCTCGGGGAGTCCGTACTAGATTATAGAGATAGTTTCCTAGTTCTAGTCTTTCCTTGTGCGCCAAGTTGTGCCTTCCATATCAGTCGCGTACTCCTACGTCGGTGTCTTGATTGGGCCAGTCGTGGGCCTGTCGAGGCTTTCCAATGGGCCTTCTGTCTTCATACACACCGGGTATCCTCATACGCAGGAGTCGTGGGGTCACCCCCTCGTCAGTAGCCCCCGAGTACCTAGGGGACTCGAAGAGTCGCGCAGGGACTCGAATTTGTCAACAATTTATTATTTGTAAGCGCAGCATAGCTGCGGGTCGCTGTTAGTTTTGAGCCATGACAATAACTGTTTCCAATGATTGCTAAGCTGAAAAGGGCCCAAGGAATCGACTGGTCGAGCCTTGGTGAATTGCACTACTGGCAAATACCGCAGGAGCCCAATCAAGCTCACGTCCCTCAACATGAACTTGGAACGACCGGTGTCTAGCAAAGTCATGCCGCTGCAGGTCTTATAGGATCAATTGCTTCCAGTCTAAGAAAATAGCCTGAGCGCGTCCGCTCGGCTATCTCTATCATGCGAGCGCATGGAAAAGTTCGGGAGTGAAATCTCTCTGCGGTAAGTCCCGGCCCGGCCGTTCTACGCAGCGGTGTCTTACCTACACGCTAAGCTTGCGTGGCATCTGGGTACAGTGTGTTGTAGCCCAGGTATAATTGTTTTTTGTAGAGGCATGGAGCCTGGTTAGCGATGCACCCACTTGGGATAAACAATCAAGTGAACTATTAGTAGTCACTCGCGGTGATTTTTTGCGACCTCAGGCAAGGAAAATAAGAAAGCGCCCACTCGGAAAGTCGTTGAGTGCGCTAGTAGATCATATTGTCGAATACTTCTTTGCGAGTAGTCACTCGAATGCTTTATTGTCTTCAGGGTGAGGGAGCACCCGAACTCTCTAAGTACATTTATTTCTGCTAGTGCGAGTGATCTCTCGAGCACATCTTTTCCTTCTAGGTGAGCGAGCACCCGAACTCGAATGAAGGTACTCCCGATGGGAGTAAAAAAATTAGAATCAGAAAATTTTGGCACCAAGAGATAGGTAGCCTTTGCAGTCTTTTGTTTATTCCAAATGCCTTTATCTTGATCTGTCCTTTTTGAGATGTCACGTTGATAGGCGTTGTCATGCTATTTGGTGACCTATGATGATGCTTGGTCTTCAATCCGTCGCGTCTTCTGGCCAGTCATAATGACAACTTGGACGCCGTGCTGCCTGGTGCCTGTTGGATTTCCAAGGCGTGTATGGTAAACATGCGAGATTTGACGTGTCCTTTAAATAGTGCTGACCGTGTGAAGGCATCTTGTCTTGGAATTCGTAACGCCCGGCGTGTTTGGTCTTTGATTTAATGATGGCGCCGCCTGGGCTTCTTCATGTTTTCTTGGTTTGCCCTTGGATTGTGTTATAAATACCTCTATGGTTTTACTATCTTTGGCATCCATTCTTCGCGCCTGTCTCTTCTGCTTCTCTCTCATATGGCGCACAAGCGTGGTGATGGTGTGACTAGGCAAGGTCGTGGCCGCCGCGGCCGTGGTGGCCGCACGCCTCGTTCTTCACGCGGTGGACGTCATGGTGCTACGTCAACACCTTCTTCTTCTTCCATGGAGGAGGGTTTTTGGCGCTATGATTTCCTTTTGCCTGTTCTTAGACAGACCGCTTCCCGGATTCCTCTTCCGTTCTCGTTTGCCTCCATTGCTTCAGAGCTTAATTTGAGGGGTATCTGGCTCCATCTTCAAGGATGCGCTCGACCTTCTTCTTGGGTGGGATTGGAGGTTGACAATTCATCCCTGATTTTTCTTGGATCTGGCTAAAGGGCGTTTTCTCGTCGGTTGAATATGCATGACGGAGATAGCCTTTGTTGTCGTTTTGATGGCATAGATACTCTCACTGTTCATGCATTTGATGCCGGTGGCAATCGTCTGGATCTATACTGGGAGGAAACAATCAGTGACAATTCTGATGGGTCGAGTGGTGGTTCGCCTGCTTCTCCCGTGACTTCATCTTCGGCCGATTCCTCGGCTAATGGTGCTTCCTCTTCTAGTTCTAAAGATGTGTTGGATGTCAAGCCGGTCGTCAATAGGCGAGGCACCTTGTAGAACTGGAGGACGGCGACCTGCTTCTTCGCAGACGGCGACCTGGAGGATGTCAAGTTGTGGTACGAATGTGCCAATTATCTCAGCATGAGCGTACATGTAGAAGTCATAATTCCTTGGGATAATTACCCCGTCTGGTAGTTGCTCGAGTCCTTTTGTAGTGGTAACTGTCCTTTGACTCCTTTGTCACGAAACTGTGTTCGACTGCTTGGTAAGTAGGCTGACTTCGGCTTCTTTGTAATGGAAATTGTCCTCGACTCCGTTGTAATGGAAATTGTCCTCAACTCCTTTGTCATGGAAAACTGTCTTCGACGGCCTTGTGATGATCAATTGTCCTCCGGGTGCGCGGTAGTGCTCCCGATGGGAGTAGCCCCCGAGGCGACGTTTGATTTGTAGAATCAGGCGTAGGCTGTGAGTTTTTTTCTACCTGGGCTGTCCCTTCTCATGGCTGTTTGTAAGTTATTCCAAGTTTTTTTCGTCGGGTGCGCGTCAGCGCTCCCGATGGGAGTACCCCCTGAGTCGTTCGGTGATCGTTTGCGATCAGGTGAAGACTAAAAAACTTTGCGTTTTTCGATGTGATTCTCTTTGTGGAAAACTCTTGGTGCGTGATGGAGATCTTGTGTTCTTGTGTTCCGGTACCTGTAGAGGAGGTCGCCTTTTAGCGTGGATAGCATCCCTCGGGGGGGGTGTTTTATGCTCGAGCCCCCGAGCGCTTTTAAGTTGCATGAGTAAGGATAGCGGTTCTCGGGGGTTGTTTATGCTCGAGCCCCCGAGTGCTTTTACGTGAAGTTGCATGAGCGAGTTTACCGTCTCTCGGGGGGAGTTTATGCTCGAGCCCCCGAGTGCTTTTAAGTGAAGTCGCATAAGCGAGGATAGCATCTCTCGGGGGGAGTTTATGCTCGAGCCCCCGAGTGCTTTTAATTAAAGTCGCATGAGCAAGGATAGCGTCTCTCGGGGGGAGTTTATGCTCGAGCCCCCAAGTGCTTTTAAGTGATAATGCTTGGGCCACATTATTTTATTTCTTTGGGTATTAAATTGGTTGCTGAGCAGTGCTGTTGTCGATGCCACTGCAGTGTTTGGAGGGCTATGGGTAGAACAGGCGTAGGTTCGCTACGTTCCATGGGTTTCCCACGTCTTCATTGGTCTTCGGGTTCTGCAACCTGTATGCGCCGCCTCCGATGACTTCCAAGATTATGAATGGCCCTTCCCATTGTGGAGCGAGTTTATGTACTTTTTCTTGTATCAGTCGCAAGACGAGGTCTCCTTTGCTGAAGGTTCTTGTACGCAGGCGGCTACTTTGATATGTGCGCAGCTTGTCCTGGTATCCTTCAGATCTTGTTATCGCTGTGTCTCGTGCTTCGTCTGATGTATCTTTATCGTTCTTTAGTGCTTCTTCTGCTTCTTCCTCTACGTACCCTGAGATGCGGGGGGCTCCAAATTTTAAGTCGTGCGACAGTACCGCTTTTGCCCCGTATACCAAGAAGAAAGGTGTGTACTGGGTCGAGCTGTTTGGGGTGGTACGCAGGCTCTACAGTACTGCGGGAAGTTCTTCTACCCAGTTGCCTGCGGCCTGTTCCAGTGGTGCAAGGAGTCGTTTCTTTAGTCCTCTGCATACTAGGCCGTTTGCTTTCTCCACCTGGCCGTTGGATTGTGGGTGCGTGACTGATGGGTAGTTGACTTTGATGCCCAGCTCCTGGCAAAAGTTTTGGAACTCTGATGCTGTGAAGTTTGTACCGCTGTCTGTGATGATATTGTGTGGTACGCCGAATCTGAAGATGATTGAATTGATGAAGTTCACTGTTGTGAGGGCTGTTGAGCTAGTGATTGGTACTGCTTCGATCCATTTTGTGAACTTGTCGACTGCGACTAGTAGGTGTGTTCGTCCTCCTTTTCAGGATTTCTTGAGTGGACCCACCATGTCGAGTCCCCATGTGGCGAAAGGCCAGGACAATGGTATAGTTTTGAGCTCTAATGATGGGGCGTGTGGCCTGCTGGCGAACTTCTGGCAGGCGATGCAACATCGTACGATATCTTCCGCATTTCTCATGGCGGTCGGCCAGTAGAAACCTGCTCAAAAGGCCTTGGCCACGAGTGCGCGACTGCTCGCGTGATGCCCACAGGTGCCCTCGTGAATCTCGAGTAGTAGGGCTTTTCCGTCTTCTTCATCGATACACTTTTGGAGGACCTGAGAGATGCTGCGCTTGTATAGCTGTCTGTTGATTACTGTGAATGCTTTGGATCGTCGACTAATGCGTAGAGCTTTTGCAACGTTCTGTGGTAAGGCGCCTTCGTTTAAGAATCAAAGGAATGGTTTTGTCGAGGCCGGGTCTTCGAGTGCGGCTAGCTCTGCGACTTCGGTTGCTTGGCTGCTTGAGTTTTTGGTTGTGCTAGTTGCTGCCACCTGCGCTGGTTCATTTGCGTCATCTGCCTTTGCGACTTCCTCGAGCGCCGCTGATTTACTTTGATTGATATCTGTTTGATGCTCTCGAGGAAAAAACCTGGTGTCTATTGGACCTCGAGTCGATCCGATGTTAGCAAGTTTGTCGGCTTCTGTGTTATTTGCTCCGGGGACGTAGTTGAGTTCGCAGCCGTCGAATCTTCCCTCTAGTGTGTTGTAGTGCTTCTGGTAGGCCGTCATGTTGTCTGCGACTGCGTTACAGTCTCTCATCGCCTGCTAAACGACGAGGTTGGAGTCGCCATAGATCGAGATGCGAGTGGTGCCGCAAGTTTTTGCCATGCGCATGCCGTGGAGTATTGCCTCGTATTGTGCTTCGTTGTTTGAGGCATTGCTGAAGTTGATTTGGAGGACGTATTTGAGCTTCGTTCCTTTGGGGGAGACTAGTACGATGCCTTCTCCGGATCTTTGCTCTCTTTTGGATCCGTCAAAGAACATCGTCCATGAGTTGGACAGATCTAGGGGGGGGGGGCTGGTGTTTGGACCTCAGTCCACTCGACCAAGAAGTCTGGGAGTACTTGGGATTTGATTGATGTTGGGTGTTTGAACTGCAGGTCTCGAGGGCTGAGCTGGATGTTCCACTCAACGACTCGTCCGATCGCTTCGGAGTTGTTGAGGATGTCCGCGAGTGGTGCACTGCTCACGATTGTAATGGGGTGTTCGTCGAAGTAATGCGATACTTTCCTGGAGGTCATGATAATGGCGAGCAGGAGCTTCTAGTAGTGTGGGTACCGTTGCCGTGGCTTTGTGAGCAGTGTGCTAAGGTAGTAGATTGGTCTCTGTATGCTCTGGATTTTGCCTTCTTCTGTGCACTCAACGACGAGCGCCGTGCTGACTACACTGCTGCGCGCTACTATGTAGAGGTACAGTTTCTCCCTTTCTTTGGGAACCGCCAAGATTGGTGGAGTCGAGAGGATTTTCTTTATGTCCGGGAATGCATTGCGGGCTTCCTCGGTCCACTCGAATTTTTCTCCTTTTCTGAGCAGTTGGTAGAAGGGTAAGGTCCTTTCTCCTAGCCTGCTGAAGAAATGGCTCAGTGCTGCGATCCTTCCTGTGAGCTGCTGCACGCCTTTGATGTTGGTTGGCCTTTGCATCTTGACGATTTCTTGGACCTTTTTGGGGTTTGCTTTGATTCCTCGGGCGGAGACCATGTACCCGAGTAATTTCTGGCTACGACGCCGAACAAGCACTTTTTTGGGTTGAGTTTGATTATGTACTTGTTGAGGGCCGCAAATGTTTCGCGGAGGTCATCGAGTAGCGTGTTTGCGCTGTAGGTTTTGATGACAATGTCGTCTACGTAGACCTGGACATTTCTGCCAATTTAGTCTCTCAAGCATGCTTGCATCATTCGTTGGTAAGTGGCTCCGGCATTTTTTTAGGCCAAAGGGCATGTTTGGTAGCAGAACACGCCGTAGGGGGTGATGAACGAGTTGTGCTCTTCGTCTTCTTCCTTCATCCTGATCTGATTGTTTCCTGAGTATGCATCGAGGAAGGATAGGAGGTCGCATCCTGCTGTGGAGTCAATTATCTGATCGATTCTCGGCAGGGGGAAGTGGTCTTTCGGGTAGAGCTTGTTGACAGGCCCATAGTCGATGCACATCCTCAGTACCTTAGTGTCTATTTTATGGACTAGGAATGGATTTGCAATCCAGGTTGCTTTCTTCGTCTCTCGGATGAACTGTGCGTCGGGTAGTCGGTTGATTTCTTCTCCGACTGCTCTGTGCTTGGGCTCTGAGAATCGTCGTAGTGCCTGCTTTACTGGCTTGGTGTTTGGCTTGATCTGGAGCGCGTGTTCTGCGAATTATTGCGGTATTCCGGGCATGTCGGTTGGGCACCTGGCGAAAATTTTACACTCTTCCCTAAGGAAGGTTATGAGGGCGGTTGCTTGTTCTTCTAGGAAGGGGGCGTATACGCGGACCGTCTTCTCTGGGTCTGTTGGGTGAACTTGGTGGGTGATTGTGTCGCTGTCGACGCTGAAATCGCGGCCGAATTCTTTTGACTCGCTTCGGCTCGCCAGTGGAAAGATTCTTTTATCCGTCACCAAGGCTATTTCTTTGAGTTGTTGTTGGGCTCCAAACGTGTCGGAGACTTTGTGGAAGTCGCGATCGCATTGGTCCGATTTGGTGAAGCTTCCCTTGATTGTGATGACTCCTGCGGGTCCTGGCATCTTGAGCTTGAGATATGCATAGTGTGGAACCGCCATGAATTGTGCAAACGCTGGTCGCCCGAGTATGGCGTGGTACTGCGACTGCCAGTCGAGCACTTCAAACTCGAGGACTTGTCTTGCGAAGTTGCGCTTGCTGCCGAAGATGACATCAAGATCGATTGTTCCAATGGAGGCGGCTGCATCGCCTTAAACTACGCCATATATTGTGGTGCCTGACTTCTTCCAAACTGATCGTCAGATTAGCATCTTGTGTAGGGTGTTGGCGAAGATTATGTTTAGGCTCCGGCCTCCATCCATGAAGACTATGTCCATGTCGTAACCTCCGATCTGGGCTTCAAGGACCAGGCGTGCGTGCCCCGGCCTTGGGACTGTGGGCGGGTGGTCGCTCTGAGAGAAGGTGATGCTGGTCTCGGTGCCGCATAGTTGGTAGATTCCTTCTATCTTTAGGCCCTCGGCTGCTCGGACCTGCAGGGTGTAAGCGTCTTGCTTTGTTTTTGAGGGTCTTCCTTCTTGGATCATGAAAATTCGTCCATGGGACGTAGGGTATTGTCTTTCTGTACTTGGTGCTGGTGACTGCGCGCCTCTTCGAGTGCGCTTGGCTTCACGTTAATTTTCCTCCTTGAGGCTGTTGGAGAGTTCGGTGAATAGGCGACAATCTCCTAGGGTGTGGCTTGCTCTGAGGTGTCCCCAACTGTCTTTGAAACAGTGGATCACGCAAGGTCCTTCCAGTTGCTCTCTGGCTGTGAGCTTACTAGAGCCAGCGTGCCTTCTTCTCCTTGAGACTTGGAAAATCTGCGAGTGGTCTTCTGTTCGGTTGTGGAATCTTGGGTCGAGCTCTATCCCATCGCTAAGCGACTGGTTCCAGATGAAGTTGAAAAATTCGTCTGGTCTTCGGTCTGGGTCGTAGTCCTCGCCGGTCTGGGTTTCGGAGTCGTTGTCTTGTCGCGCGGCGGGAGTCCGGGCGGCGGCGGGTTGTCGAGTGGTTGGCGAGTCTTCTGTCACGCGTCGCGACTATTCGACTGGGGATCCCGTGTAGAGTCCTCGCGCCTGTCTTCTGGGTCGTCGGGTTCTTTTCCGTCGGCAATAGATTTGGAGGTCGTCGATATGCTGGACTTGATTCGGCTGCAGGTTAAGTGATCTTGACGGGGCGATGGAGATGCTTGTGGTGAACTTGAACTCCTCAACCGGGCTAGATCTGGCTCTAGTCCTCGAGTCATGATTTGCTGAAGGTGGGACCGCCGAGATCGTGATTCCAACCTGTGTGGTTCCCAGAGACGGCGCCAATTGACGGGGATCAGCCTCGGAAATACCATGGTCAGGGACCCCGGGTTAGTCATAGAGAAGGAACAGGTTGGGCGATGCTCGTCGGCTAACAGGAGAAGCACTTCGTGCTCGATATTATTGCGTGAGGTAGCGATTACAAGGGAGGCCAAGGTGAGTTCTTGCAAGACCAGGAGAGTAGATTGGATATTGGATGATCAAGACGTCTCCCCTCCCAGCCTTTATATACTAGGCTAGGTCTCGGGGAGTCTGTACTAGATTGAAGAGATAGTTTCCTAGTTCTAGTCTTGCCTTGTGCGCCAAGTTGTGCCTTCCATATCAGTCGTGGACTCCTACGTCGGTGCCTTGATTGGGCCAGTAGTGGGCCTGTCGAGGCTTTCCAACGGACCTTCTGTCTTCATACACACCGGGTATCCTCATACACAGGAGTCGTGGGGTCACCCCCTCATCACTAAAGCTCTTGACACCATTAGTTCAAACATTACTCTAATCGATACCTCAAAACTATTGCAAGTTACTACTACAAAGAAAATAGCAACTTCAACTACCTACTTTCTAGTCAAGACACAAAACTGAGTGCAAAAGGAAAATTCTATAAAAAAGATAAAACATGCAACCTATAGAAAGTTCAACCTAATACAAAAGAAAATCTCCAGAAGAAAACTAAAGCACTTCAACTAAACAGGGCAGCAACTAAGAAAAAGAAAAAGAACAACTCGCAGCTAAGAAAATAAGCATGCAAATCCTATGAGGAGTCCTAGTTAAAGAGGAGCGTGTTTCTCTCCCACACAAAAGAAAGTTGGGGTATAACTTGTTATTACAGCAAACAAAGAAAAAACAAACCTAAGAAAATTAAAGAGCGAGACACTCCAAGCATAGCACATAACGCATGAAGTGATAAAAATATAGTGCAACGAGGGACGAACTGATAATTGTTGATGAAGAAGGGGATGCACGGGGGCATCCCCAAGCTTAGACACTTGAGTCTCCTTGAATATGTATTAGGCATGCATGGGGGCATCCCCAAGCTTGAGTGTTTGACACTCCAGGATCTTCTTTCATCATCTTCCATCGCACACTTGAAAACTCCCTTCATACACAACTCATCATAAGCTGATTAGAGAGGTTAGTACCCTATTAAAATAATATTTCCCTTACTGGAAATAAAGATATTCTTGAATATCTACTGTTTATCAAGATTTCCAAAAAGTTTTTGCAAGGAAAAAGCAAGCTTAAGGTTTAAAAAAATTAGGAGAGACAAAACGTGATAGAATATGTGAAAAACAGAACAGAAGGTAGTAAAGAATTTTTTAGGGATACTTCTACAACTCAAATAAAAAAACTCTGAACATACGAAAGTTCCGTGATTGTATAGAGCACTCTTTGTAAAAAATTCAGATCAAAAATCTGAAATGGTAATTTTCTATGATTTTTCCCATGACGAGGACAGAATCTGTTTTCTGGACAACATGTCACAACTTTCACTTCCCCTGTCATATGAGGCTATATTTGGCACAAAGCTTGAAAAATAAAGATACAATGATGTTTCTACAGTTGTAACAATCATCAAGACCACTAAAAGCAGAAGAAAAAACATCTTGGGTTGCCTCCCAACCAGCGCTTTCTTTTATGCCTTTGAGCTAGGCACAAAGCAAAAGATCAAGTTTTATCAAGAAAATAACTAGCCCGTGTTACAGACTCAAAAGGCAACTTAATCTGTTTCCTAGGGAAGTGTTCCATCCCTTTATTGAGAGGGAATTGGAATTTGATATTCCCCTCTTGCATGTCGATAACAGAACAAACGCTGCGAAGAAAAGGACGTCCCAAAATAATTGGACAAGAGGGCTCACACTCAATGTCCATAATAGTAAAATAAATGGGAACATAATTGTCATTGAAAATGATAAGAACATCATCGATCTTCCCCAATGGTTTCTGTACGGAAGAATCGACAAGACGAACACCAAAATAACAAGGATCAAAAGGTTTCAATTCAAGCATATCATACATTCTTTTGGGCATAACAGAGGAACTAGCTCCAATATCACAAAGAGCAAAGCAAGAGAAGTTATTCAATTTGATTTTTATCATAGGATCCCAACCATCTTATAGCTTCCTAGGTATGGAGGCTTCTAGTCTAAGCTTCTCCTCCCTAACTTTGATTAGAGCATTGGTGATATGCTCTGTGAAGGCAAGATTAAGTGTGCTAGTGTGTGGGTCTCTAGACATCTTGTGTAGGAAACCAATAACTTCAGGTAAGGTGCAGTTATCAAACTCTAGATCACTACTATCTATCAAGGAGGTAGTGATATCATTAAGGCTCACTTGTTTGAAATCCTCTATGTCCATAGAGGTTTCTTCATCTATGGTTAAGGTGGTAGCATCACCATTGATATGTCTAGGTGGACTAGGGGTGTGATGGGTGCTAATAGTTTGAACATCCTCAACAACTTGGATAGTAGCTATGGTGTGGTAGGTAGGAAGGCTCTTAACTCTCTCTTCTTCCTCCTTTTCTCTATCCCATCTCTCTTTAATCTTGCCCAACATCCTAATGTTTTCATTAATTTGCACTTGGATAGCATTGATAGGAGTGGTTTGCCTCTCCTCGGGGGGAGAAGTTCAAATCTTAAGCATCTCAACATCATGTACTATGTTGTCTACCTTCGAAGAGAGGATATCTAATTTGTCTAATTTTTCTTCTACACTCTTGTTGAAGACCTTTTGGGTATTTATAAAGTCTTTAAGCATACTCTCTAGTTCATAAGTGGAGTTTTTGGTGCTAGGGTAAGTGTTGTTCTTCCCATAGTTGTTGGATAGGAAAGGTTTAGGATTGTTGCTACCAAAATTACTCCTATAAGCATTATTATTGAAGTTGTTTCTAGAGATAAAGTTCACATCTACTTGTTCTTGAGCAACCAAGGAATTTAAAGGAACATACTGAGGATCAATAGGAGCTTGCTTGGTCAGTAGAGACATGATCAAGTCAACCTTTTCATTAAGAGAGGAGATCTCCTCGACAGAATTTACCTTCTTACCAGTTGGAGATCGTTTGGTGTGCCACTTAGAGTAGTACAACATCATCTTATCAAGTAGCTTCGTGTCAGCACCAAGTGTGGTTGACATAAAAGTTCCTCCCGCGGCCGAGTCTAGCAGATTCCGCGCGGTAAAGTTTAAGCATGCATAAAAAGTCTCGATAACCATCCAAGTAGTCAAACCATGTGTAGGGAAGTTCTTAGAAAGTGATTTCATATGTTCCCAAGCTTGGGAAACATGTTCATTATCCAATTTCCTAAAATTCATAATGTTACTTCTTAACTGGATAATTCTAGCAGGGGGATAGTACTTCCCAATAAAAGCATCCTTACACTTGTCTCAAGAATCAATGCCATTCTTAGGTAAGGATTGCAGCCACTCCTTGGCTCTTCCTGTCGGGACCCGGAATATGCATATGTAATTCCTGTTATAACACAATCATATGGAGAGCCGAGAACCGTACCCACTTGTCTAAGCAGACATGGCCAAGCACAGAACACTCTGGGAAAGAATCGAACGTAAGGGGCATCCCATCCAGGCCCGTATGATCATCTGAGATGGGTCCTCATCGTCTGCTCACAAGTACAAATGCTTATGGGTGGTGAAATCCCATACTCATAGACAAGTCGCATCAACCATAATATCGATTGAATCATAGCACTTACATAAACAGACTCCATCCCGATCACTTAGTCGGGATCTCGAGCGGGCTTAATCATACAACAAAGTGTGCCACGTGATAGAGTCACGAGCAATCGCATCACGATTCCCCAAGCTGCGCACATCTAAGGGCCACTTGGTGTATAAAAGACCACCGGCAAGAACACAACTAAGTTATCGAAAACCCATACTAAGACATGCATGTTATAATCATACACGCAGCACACATGTCTAGTATAAACAGCAGGTATCATCACATAACTCTACAAAGTACTTCTTTATTGACTTACACATAGAGCATACAAAGATCACATGTCTGCTATCAACATTACATCATACAACAGAAGCAAATTAGGTCTGAGTACAGAAAAGTTTAACAAATGGCTTAGAGAAGCCTTGTTCAACAAACATGCCCTTCCACGAGGGACCAGACTATTGTCTGGAACTATACTACAAAGGTCAACGTCGAGCTTCATGAAGGTGACTCCATCGGGGTCCGGGTTCTCATCTAAAAGATAGAATAAGCAAACGTGAGTACAAAGTCGTACTCAGCAAGACATACATCAGAACTATACTACTCATGCTCAAGTTTCAAGATAAAAGGAGGTGGGGTTTCAACATGCAGAATTGCCAGCTTTGACTTGGCTATTCCTGAACTACGAGTACCAGACTTGAGGAAAGAAGCGTACACGAGTCCACTACCAAGTCTCCAACCAATACACCACTATGGATACTTCCTCGACTTCCCCACTAGGAAGCACGCCATAGCACTCACGCTTATCTTGCGAGTTTTATAAGTATCCATTCAAGTTGTCTATGGTCAAGTAAAGGTCTCCAAGTAGTCCATAACCGCGGACACGGCAATTCGAATAGTTTATTAACCCTGCATGGGTGTACATCTTCACACGCGTGCCATCACTTATCGCCTCATTCTTGTCACCCTTCAAGCGGGTGTCAGACGTGGATGAAACCAGGGCACTACACTCACATCACGTTCTCTAATCCAGGAGTCGACTACCTGAGTTTGTCACCGCTCGAGAGTCCGGCCGGTTCAACGAAACAGACTCAGATAATGCAAGGGACCGAGACGCCACCTTTGACAGATGGTTTCGCTGCCTCACAGGTCCACCCACATATCTATGCATAAGTCAATTGGAAATACCGAATCTAGTGTGACTCCTGGACCGGATCGGTTACGTAAAGAGGCCAAACGGGGCTCCCATAAACCCTACATGTGGTCGTACTCTTTGTCTTGGATCACAAAACATGAACTCGGGGCCTAGGGAAGTGTTCAACGAGACAACCCACTGTGTACTCCTACACAACCTCTCATCGTTCACCTTTGTTTAGGGTGGATTCACCAACACGTTATAATCAGCACCATTATGAATATCCATCTGAAAGCTCAAGAATGATCAGAGGGGGAGGGGGTGAATGATCACTTCTAAAAATTCTAAGGAACTTAGAAGGAAATCATGCAAACATCGTAGGACTAAAGACATCTCGAAGGAAATACAGTATCGAAAGTAATGCAAGGCTCGAAAGGATTTGGAGCGAAGGAAAACATCGAAGACAAACAGGCTACGAGTAAATACTTGAAGTAAATGCTAGAAGGAAAACGAGCCTGACACAGCGATGTTTGGTAAACCAGTTCACACTCTGCAAAGTGCTACGTCTGGTTGGAGGGACTGGTGATTGAACACCTGGAGCAAAACTCTCTCCGTCCTATTCTCCACTGCAACAAACTCCTCGAGCTTGTCCAGTTTTCACTCGTTGTAGATGATTCAGGACATCTCCGAGACCTTTACAAACTTCCTTCAGCAGTGACAATTACTCTTCGACTGCTTGACAGGCGACGCCTAACCGTCTAGGAGACTTGCAGTTCTCCAAGATAAAAAGATCGGCTAATCTCGACCTAAGTCATAGTGAATTGCTCAACTCAGTTCAGACTTGGGTGTAGGTTTTCTCTCGATGAATCTCTTCGGGATGCACTCAGACTTCTGTCTTAGAATCTTCAGTGGAGCAGCCAACCCGAAATGGCGGGTGGGTGCGGGGTATTTATAGTTGGCGATCCCGATGGGTAAAATGACTGAAGTGACCCGATGCAACCGCTTGACGCGTGTCCACAACGGTCGGATTCCAATCACTGCGCAACTTTACTTGTGGAACAAGTAAGCTGACTCACCGAACGAGTTCTCTCTCGATGGCACGAAGTGCAATGACTTTGCCTTCGAGCTATTCGCTCGACTCGGTGAGATTTCTCTCGGTAGGCTTTTGTGGGTTTTGGTTGAGCAGAGCAAATTCACTTCGACAAAGATCTCAACTAGCAAACCTCTCTTAATAGTACGGTTTTTCCTACGACTCAAGAAATAAAGAGAAACTAGCAAAAAGACTAAGTCTTCGACCAGCTTCAGCTTTCTCCTTGTTGCGCTTTTACTCGAGAGAGACATCTTCTTCGACGACATTTTTAGGGGTCGTCTTCCTTCAAAAGCTTCGCTAGATGACTGCAGCTTTACTGCAGTGAGTTGTCCTTCGACCTTCTACATGCAAACTCCATTCTTTCGGAACCTAAGTATCTGTTTATACTCGAAAACAATATTAGTTCCACTTCTGCTTTGTCCAACAATGTCCAAAACCTTCGGGGGCAAAACTTGCTCTTACAATCTCCCCCTTTTTGGACGATTGTTGACAAAACAGGCATCGATAAATAATTTGAAAAAGTTTGAGTTTTCAATGATAAACCAGTGCTAGGATGGATGAAGTACTCCCCCTCGATGTATGCACGAAAGATAAAGATTTCCTGTGAAGTGCATATTAGACAAGTAGTGTCGAGGGAAAAACATCAATAGTCTTAGTGAGAGAAATTGCATTCCAGATAGTATCCAATGTGAAGTGTGCAATTTTCTCGAATGACCTGTGAACTTATATGAAAGATAGCTTCCTGCAAAAATGGTTAAGTATAGCAAGCAGCAGATAGATATCTTACGAAAATAGTAGCAGTTCACAGTCCTACTTAGAGTTAGTTACAACCAGATCGAATGTGAATCGAAAGTTTGTTGAAACTACTCAGAAACCTCAAAAACAACGAATGGAATGCAAAACCCTTAACCCCGTAGGCAAACTAATTTCTTCGATGCCACTACATCTCCCCCTTTTTGTCACAACGTACAAAAAGATCGAGAGAATAGGGTCGAAAGAAATCCCTACTCGCGAGGCTGGCTCCGGCGACGACGAGAAGATTCGGCGAGCGTTGGAGCACGACGAATTGGACGAGCGCCTGGAGGAGTAATCTTCGTGCGGAATGAATGTTGATCTCCTGAAGATTCCAGCTGCGATTCCGGCGGGGTCCTGGGGCTTCGAGGAAGTGGCGAGGGAACTCTGGGTTGACGTTGAGGAGGGGCTTATTCTTCTTGCTCGGAGTCAGAGGATAAATTGTCCAAAGTGATATGATAATAATCATCGACACTTAGCGCATCTCTGTTCTTCGGTAGACGAGGGATATTGGGATCCGGTCGATCTGCTCGATCATCATTGGTCCAATTCCTGTTCAGATGGGGAGGATATTCTTCGAACCCGCAACGTTGAAGTTGACCGAGGGAATTGAACTTCCGAAGACCTTTCCAATCACGGCGAAGGCATTCACGCAGCATCTGATTGTTGTTCATGGTAATGTTACGCAAGTGATTGATCTCATCCATCAGAGCTTGCTTCTGAATAAAATCTTGATCAATGTGATGTTGAAGCATTTGCTGAGACCGAAGAGAAACTTCCATATGATGCACTGGCTTGATAAACTTCGAGCGAATATTGCGCTCAGTTAAGTGGGCGCGGATGCCAGTGTGCTCAGCAAAAGGGTCGTTGGGTCGAGCAACAACCTGCAATACTTCACGAACTGGAGGAGTGAAAATCTTCGGGTAAATGGACACGGGGAATGACACGTCCCGAGAGTAATTGCAGATTGCCATCAGCCATGGTGCATATGGTTTGTGGGAATTGTGGTCATCAGCACAAGACACCAAAGTTCTGAGGAAGTAGTCTTCAAAATCGAAGGGATGACCGTGGACTAGCTTCAACAGAGCAAGTTGCACATCATTTGGAATTGGAAAATTATCGTGCACATCAAGCATTGGCATCAAAGTCTTCGAGAGAATATAAAACCATGCCTTTGCTTCAAATACCAAGTGTCTTGGCTTCGGCTCAGTGGGGTAGTGATCTCCTACGACTTCTGGATCCATCAGCGTAGAGAATTCAGCAGGAGTTGCAGCAGGTAAGTCATGAAGTTTGTGAGGTAATCCTTCGAACCGAGGTAAGTTGATTATGGCCAAAAATTGATCGACAGTCATATGAAAAACTTGGCCTTGAATCATATAGTCAAACTTCCATGTCTTCGAGTTCTCAGGATCTCCAGAGACATAAAGTGTTGCATAAAACTGCTTGATAAGCTCGGGATTGTAACCACAATCGAGAGCAAACATCTTGTGAGCATGCAGGCTATCAATTGTCTCGGCAATGTTCTCGAAACAAGTAGCGGAGTACACCGAAGGCATATCAAGATACTGATGCTGGAAAATTCTTGCCTTGTTGTACAATATACGAGTGTAATAGATAGCTTGCTCTTGAGTCCAAAACCGAAGAGAATAAGCACTTCTGGGCTTCTCGTAGGGATTGGAACCGAAGAAAAATGGCTTGTGTTCGCGCCTTTTGAAGATGGGACCTCCTCGAGGAACATCTGAGCGGAACAAAGGCAGCATTTCTCTCGGATGAGCAGAGTGAAGCAGCTCATCAATGGGAAAAACCTCAGCAGCATTATCTGGCATCTGGAACTCTGGTTCAGCAGGTCGAGAGATAGATGATGGAATGTTGACAAAATCCTGAGCCGGAGTGACTGCAGGAGCATTCTCCTCGGCCTGAGCTACGACGGCATCTCCTTCGTCGGTTTGAGCATTTTGTGCGGCCTCTTCAATTTCCATGGCCTCCAAGTCTTCATTAAATTGAGCAAACGCATCAACCATTTCTTCGTTCGAAGAACTGGATGAGGAGGATGAAGAATTATTACTTGAACTGTCATTTGCAGAACTATTGTTTACGACAGAATCTCGTCGAGAGGAAACTGTCGTGATGTCAACATCAACATCTTCTCCTTCAGGCATAGTCCGGGCAGAAGAGTAATCTTTCTGGACTTGAATTTCTTGCTCGACACGAGCAACTTTCTCGGTCTCTGCATGAGCTTGGATCTCAGTGGCGGGGGTGGTCGATGGAATGACATGAGGTGGAGATGGTGGGTTTGGAGGTGGTGGCGAGGCTTTTGGTGGTGAGGGTTGACGGGGTGGAGATGGAGGTGGGGGTGGAGGTGGAGGTGTTTGTTGTCGGGGTGGGGGTGTAGCTTGACGAGGGGGTGGAGTTGTTTGTCGAGGCGGTGAACTTGTTTGGCGAGGTGGTGGAGTTTTCTTACGGGGAGGAGCGGGTTGCTTGGTGGGGTTTGGTTCAGTTTCTTGTCGTTCTGTGGGAGCAACGACCTCGGTGGATTTGGCCTTCTTTGCATTCTTCTCGATCTCTGGCGTCCCACGCTCAGAGGTTGGGGCAGCAGACTTTCTCTTTCGAGATTGTCTTTGGAACAGAGCATCATTATGCTCTTTGCACACAGCAGACACAACTTGTTTTACCTTGTCAAACACAGCAGTTAAATTTTCTTTCTGAGTCCTCCTGGAAGCTTCAGTAGATGCAATCTTGGACTTGAAAAAATTTCGGGACTCAATGTCCTCGGTTTCCTCTTGGAGTTGCCTGGTGTAAAACCTGACTTGCTCCTTATCCTTTCGATCCTGGGTGATGTAGCCTTCCCAGCGTATCATGTATCGAGCAACATGCTCTTGGATTTCAGCAGGAACATCATCCTCGGCAGTGACTTTGCTTGGTGTAGTAGCCATCTTCCAGAGAATGTGAGAAATGTGTGCAGCATCCCAAGGAGCATTTGCATTAGATTCTCCTTCATTGGAACATTCTTCATCGGCACGAGGGCCGGAAACAGCAGGTGCAACCGGGGCAGGAGCTGGTGCAGCTCGAGGAAATGGAGCAGCTTGAGCCTTCTGTCTTGCCTCCTTGGCTTTCTTTTCGGCTTCCTTGGTGGCTTTGGCAGCAGAAATGGGTTTTGAGACCACTGCTTTATCCTTCGAGGCACTAGGGGCCTCAGCATTCTTCTTCGAAGCACTAGGGGCTATTACCTTTTCTTTCGTGACTGTGGGAGTCACAACTTTCTCGGTGACCTTTTCTTTCGGGTCACAAGGGATAGTGCCTGCAGGAACCTGTCGTCGATATTTTTCACTGACCAAGTGAAGAATGCCCAGTTGTTGAGCAACCAGAGCCTTTTTATGCTCGGGCTGACTGTGAAAGTTTAGGAGCTTAGAACTAATCAAGTCTTTTTCTTCTTGTTCCTTTTGCTTGGCCAGTCTTTCCTTTCGCTGAATAAGCGTTTCATCATCTTCACCAACTTGAGCTTGCTTTCCCTTCGATGGAGCCGAAGGTTTTGGTTGGCGAGCAGGAACAGGTGGAGCAGATGAAATAGGTGGATCTGTGACCAAGTTGGTCAAGTCAATATTTCCTCGAGGAGCCTGTGGAGCTGGCTCCTGGATCCTTGTACCTCTACTGCTCGGCTTTTTCTTCAGAGGTAAGTCCTCGACATCAGCCTCTGTACCAGGGTCTTGATCATCTGAATTAGCTTCTCCTTCGGAGCTTGCACCAGGAGGTGAAACTATTACAACCTTTTTCTGTCTCCTGGCAGACTTCTTGCCACCCTTCGGTTTGGCTCTAGGGCCAACTTCTTCGGCAGCTTTAGCAGCAGCTGCTTCCTTTCGAGCTTTAGCTTCTTTCCTCTTTTGTGCTCGAAGTTCACGTGCTTCAACGAGCTCTTTAAAATCATCAGGAGTTTTGAGAGCTGAAGGGTGAGCATCAGCAGGAGGAGGTGGTCGATTAAATTTCGTCCACTTTGGCCTTAGAGCTTTGACATCAACCCAAGGATTCTTCATAGCAAACAGCCTCTCCCAACGAGGAATAAGAGACTTGTATTCATACCAACGAAGAGCTTGAAGTCTTCGAATCTCTTGCAGACGATTCTCTCTTGTACGATCATCCTCAGATCCTGGCGGCGTTCTCAAATTCTTCTCAATGATTACTTCCTCCGATAATCCTTCAGAGTTATTGGTGATTCTTGTTCGGCCTCCCACACGCTTGGGAACTCTAATATTTCCTTCGTTATCAGCCATTTTCCTGCGAAAAAGAAGGATACGAGGGAATATAGGAAAGTTGTGAACAAGTACCAACAATTTCGAGGAAGAACATTTTGAATGCAGCAATCTTTTCGAGAGATTTGTCTTCTCGCAAGTTTTCATGAAAGTGCTAGGCTAGATTTTCATCGGGTGGAAATCTAACGAAGAACTTGTATGAACAAATTGCACAAGAATAAATCTATCGAAACGATACTGTAGGAATTGCCTAACTGAGAGAATCCAAGGGATTTCTTACCAAGGACAGATGGGGAATCGACAGAAAAACTAGAAACAGATTTCCCAAGTTTCAAAGATCCAACCGGATCAAACAGACCTAAGAGAAATCAGAGAAAAATTAACACAAAAACTGGAAACGATGAACAGAACGGGATGAATCGACTCCAGAGCCACACATGCCCTAACTTGGTGATGTGAGGCGACTACGGCGACGCGGATGATGATCTTCGTCGACGGGAATGCCTCCGGCGGCTTCCTTCCGACAGTTAAGCGGCGAGGGAGTCGACGGCGACGAGACAGCACGGCGGCGCGCGAGAGAGAGAGCTTCTGGAGGCGAAGAGACGAAGTCGAAGGAATAGCGATGTCTAAGCCGGTGGGGTGGATCAGTATTTATAAGGGGAGGTCTGACAGAGCTGTCAGATCTGATCCAACGGCGCAATTTCACGTCTCTCCGCATTCAACGGACGGATTTTGTGGCGGTAATCGCGGGAAATCCCAACGAACCGAAAGAAAGTTGCTCCACGTCCGAGACCAAACTCATCGAACATCGAGTATAAAAGTAGATAAAACATCGATAGATTTTCCTTCGGAATCAATGACATTCGAGGGGAATCTTGATCGAGTACAATATGTACATGTTCACGAGAGAAAAAGCACAGATGGGGTAGGGATAGAATAGAGGGAAAACAGGGTCCGATACTTAGTCAATCCGAGATAAAACAGCGATAAAAGCTCGGAGTGATAAGTGTATAGGACAACACCAAACGAACAAAAATAAACGAAAAGGAAACACGATAGAATATTAACGAAAGTAAATAACAATAATAAGGTATTGTACATAGTACCGATAGTTATGATCTTACTGCACATTGCGTGAGTCCAAGATGTTCAACTCACACCTCAGTGTACAGAACCTCTTTTCATCCAAGGGCTTTGTGAATATATCAGCCAATTGTTCTTCGGTGCGAACATGACTGATAACAATATCTTCTCGCTGAACATGATCTCGAAGAAAATGATGACGAATATCAATATGCTTCGTTCGAGAGTGTTGCACTGGATTATGAGCAATTTTGATTGCACTCTCGTTATCACAAAGCAATGGAATTTTCTTCACAAGAATACCATAATCTTTCAGCGTTTGCTTGAGCCACAGAATCTGAGTACAGCATGAACCGGCAGCAATATACTCGGCTTCAGCCGTAGAGATAGATACACAATTCTGTTTCTTCGAGGCCCAACAGACAAGAGATCTACCGAGAAAATGACATGTGCCTGAGGTAGATTTCCTGTCGACTCGATCACCAGCCCAGTCAGAATCTGAATAACCAACGAGATCAAACTGGGCACCCTTGGGATACCAAAGACCCAAGGTTGGTGTGTGTGCCAGATATCGAAGGATTCGCTTGACAGCAATATGATGAGATTCCTTCGGATTTGCCTGAAAACGAGCACACATACAAACTGATAGCATAATGTCAGGTCTAGATGCACAAAGGTAAAGAAGCGAACCGATCATCGAGCGATATTTCTTCTGATCGAAAGGTTTGCCCTTCTCATCTGCATCTAGATGAACATTCGTAGGCATTGGAGTCTTGATAGTTTTGCAACCGACAAGATCAAACTTCTTCAGGCAATCTCTGAGATACTTCTCTTGTGAAATGAAAGTACCATTTTTCTGTTGACGGATTTGAAGCCCGAGAAAGAACTTCAATTCTCCCATCATAGACATTTCATATTTCTTTGACATCATACGAGAAAATTCTTCGCTAATATCAGGGTTAGTACAGCCAAAGATAATGTCATCGACATAAATTTGACACACAAAAAGATCATTTTTGTATGCACGAGTAAAAAGAGTCGGATCAGTTGTTCCTGGTTTGAAGCCCTTCTTAAGAAGAAAATCCTTCAGCGTTTCATACCAAGCACGAGGTGCTTGCTTTAACCCATATAGGGCCTTGTGCAATCTGTACACCTTATCAGGATTCTTCGGGTCTTCAAAACCTGGTGGCTGCATAACATACACTTCTTCTTCGATCTCACCGTTAAGAAATGCACTTTTGACATCCATTTGATATAGTAGAATACCATTGTAATTGGCAAAAGCAAGCATGACACGAATGGATTCAAGTCGAGCAACTGGGGCATAAGTCTCACCAAAATCAATACCTTCGATTTGAGTGTAGCCTTGTGCAACCAGTCGAGCTTTATTCCTTACCACTACGCCATCTTCATCTTGCTTGTTGCGAAAAATCCACTTCGTACCAATGATATTATGCTTCGTGGAATCAGGTCTATCGACAAGGGACCAGACTTTATTTCTCTCGAACTGGTTAAGTTCTTCGAGCATGGCAGTCATCCAATCTGAGTCCTTCATGGCTTCATCGAATTTTGATGGTTCTAGCATGGATACAAACGAAAAATTTCCACAGAAGTTAGCTAATCGAGTACGAGAACGAGTGGTGTGACGACCTGGTAAACGAATCTCTTTGAGAATTGAGTCGACATCCACTCTTCTTCGAACACGAGGAAAAATTTCTTCATCTTGTGGATCAGGTTGATCTTCGGGATCAGCTTGTCCTTCGGGATCAACATATTCTTCGTTTATGCGTTTTCCTTCGACCTGTGCATCAATTTCTTCAGGATGTTGATCTCCAGCGCCCCGGGCTATGTGTGGGAACATTGGACCATCATCATCCCTGTTGGCTTGTTGAGCATTTCCTTCGACAGGTCGAATATCTCCAATAGCCATGTACCTGATAACTTCATCCAAAGGAGGTTCATCCAGGTTAAGAGGTAATTGCTCCTTTTGAGAGCCGTTAGTTTCATCAAATCGAACATTTACAGTTTCTACAACTTTGCCAAGATGTGAGTTGTAAACTCTGTAAGTGTGAGAATTTGAACCATAACCTAGAAGAAAACCTTCGTGAGCCTTTGGGGCAAACTTGGAGCTGTGATTCATGTCTCTGATATAACATGGAGCACCAAAAACCCTGAGATAAGACACATTTGGCTTTTTACTAGTGATGAGTTCATGTGAAGTTTTCTTCAGAAACTTATGCAGATAAACCTTGTTGATGATATGACATGCAGTGTTGATAGCTTCGGCCCAGAACCTGATAGGAGTCTTGTATTCAGCAAGCATTGTTCTGGCCATTTCAATAAGTGTTCGATTCTTTCTCTCGACCACACCATTTTGTTGCGGTGTATAAGCAGCCGAGAATTCATGAGTAAAGCCATATTCATCAAGAAAATCTTCGATATGAGTATTTTTGAATTCTGTACCATTATCACTTCTGATATGCTTGAGAGATAATTCATATTCAGTTTGAGCTCTCTTTGCGAAAGTTTGGAAAATTTCAACAACCTTGCTCTTGTCATCTAGAAAGAAAACCCAGGTATATCGAGAGAAATCATCAACAATAACCAGACCATACTTGTTACCTCCAAGACTAGCATAATTTTGAGGACCGAATAAATCCATATGAAGTAATTCAAGAGGACGAGTAGTAGTCATGACGGTTTTTGCAGAGTGATGTTTCTTGGCAATCTTTCCTGCTTCACAGGCACTGCATAGACGATCTTTATCGAATTTTACATTATCAATTCCAACGATGTTCTTCTTCGATGATAGAGGCGAAGGTGTCCCGATGTTTCGATGAGAGATAACAATCGATTTGGTGGAGATGACTCTGACGATCCGACTACGAACATGCGAAGACGTTGCGCCTTAGCGATCGCTAAACCAACTCCGAGAGGTTATTGATCCCGCGGATGCACGATCAACCTGACCACGAAGGTCTAATTCCTGCAAGCAATCGAAGAACAAGCAAGAACTAAGAATTGCAATCTGGATATTGCGAATATAAGATGAATGATTACGAAAGTTGGGGTTCCAATGAGGTCTTGGCCTGGTCGGATGACACAAACGAAGAGCTCGAAGTTGCGGCTATGGCTAACTTATGTCTAATTAAAACCCAAGTCTAAACGACGCCCTAAGGGCTGTATATATGGGGGAACAGAGGGGATTTTCGTGACCCCTTGGAGGTGGGGTCCGAAAACAACCCTAACTCGGTTTCCCCACACATACGGACTCTAAAAACAGCCTATAATGTGGTATTTCGAAATTACATGGGCCCAGCCCAATATTAAGGTGACGCAGCACCTATATTTGCTCTTGGACGAAAATAATGAAGTGGCATCTCGTGTATTCCGTCCAAGCCTTCATGCATGCCTTATGGTGGCTTCAACGTGCGAAAATCCCCACTGGAAGCTCCACTGTACTTTCCCCCGCGCGCACCTTCTTCTCCATTCTTGATCCCGCTCCAATGACCATCCTTCTTGTCCATGCTAGGTCCTTCATTCATAAGCAAAACAAAAGTATCTAATTTAGGCAGCATCATATGTTCATGAACAATAGAAGGATTCGCAAGAAACGAAAGTACCTGATAATTTAGTTGACGTGCACGTGCTCTAGTAACTGGTCCAGTATGTGTAGTTGGTGATGGTATGGGTGTAACATTAGTAGGGATGTCCTCATCATTCGAGATAAGAGTTTGAAGATTTTTCATCCCTGCATGACCAAGCCTTCGGTGCCATAACCAACCAGAAGTGGCTTTGGCCATTAAACATGTGGACACAGCAGGTCCCGAAGAAAAATCAACGACGTAAAGATCACCCTTGCGATATCCTTCGAACACGAAGGAATAATCATCCTGTGAAAAGACAACACAACGAGACGCAGAAAACAGTACAAGCATACCCATATCACAAAGTTTCAATATAGACATAAGATTATATCCTAGAGATTGTACAAGCAAAACCTTATCAATGTGCTTGTCTTTCGATATAGCAACTTTACCCAAACCAAGTACTTTCCCTTTGTTGTTGTCACCGAAGGTAATATATTTCTGTGAAGATTCAGACAGTTTTTCTTCGGTGAACAAATCTTTGTCTCCGGTCATATGATTTGTACATCCACTATCCATGACCCATTCGGATCCACCGGAGACATAGCCCTGCAGAAGAATTAGTTCTTCTTAACCACCCACAAATGAGCAGGTGACTTAGAAGGCATGGTAGAGCTAGATGGATCAGCAATATTATATCGAACAGGATTGCATTGTCGATCAGGACCATCAAGCACACCATAAATATAATTCCTCGACGAGGGGTTAGAGTAACGATGGGTAATGGCAATTTTGGTACGATTGTCACGATGACGATAAACAGTTCTATCTATACGATAGTAATCCTTCTGGGGAACATTTGAAGCAGGCACCAAGGGTTCATTTCTATCCTCGAGAGAATAGTAGTGATTCGGTGGTACTGTGGGTTTTCCCTGCATTGAATGGTTAGAGGGCAGTTTTTCTACGAGAGATTTGCGAACCCAAATCTGTCGTTTATAAAAGCCATTCTTTGGAGGAGTACCAACGAACTCAGCCGACACCTTTCCTTCCTGATCTTTGATAAGCTTATAGTTAGAATCAAGTGATTCATCGACAATAGCCTTATCCATTTTGCAACTGAAACCTGAAAGATTAGCAATATCAACGGGCTTTTCCTTCGCAAGAACCCAGACAGTTTTAGGATACTGTTCGGGTTTCCAGTAGGTTCCATCAGGATTGATATTCCTTTCGAAGCCAACTCCTTCGTTTCGAGGATTCCTGTGAAGAAGAGCCTTTCGAAGGATATCACACAGATAATGGTGTCCCTGCACACTTTTGAACATGCCTGTTTCAAACAAATTTCTCAACCTGAGGAGTTCCTCGATAATGGTTTCCTCATCCGAGGGGTTAGCATCATCAATAACAATAGGTTGCTTTTCTTTCGATCTTTCATAAATAGAATCAATTTTACTTCGTTCCAAACAAGTCAAGCAAGGTGAAACATATTCATTTTTATCTTCTGAGCCCTGTTGAGCCATGAGAGTGAGATTTACACTTTCCAACTCTTCATTAGCCCCTCTCAGTTTCTCGAGAGCCATTTTCCTTTGAAGGAATTCGTAGGTTAGCTTCTCGTAGTCCACTGAGAGAAGTTCATGACGAGAGGAAAGTTCATCATACTTTTCCTTCAGAGCAGCATGCTCGTTAGTCAAAGTTTGACCCTTCTCAATCTCATTGATCAACAGAGTCTCAGATTTTTGAATAGTTTCACTTAGAGAATCTAGTTCATCTTGTTGGATAGAAGCAATTTTAGCAAGTTTAGCATAGCTTATCCTAGAGTCACTTTCATAAGCAGATCCATCAGAAGTATCGTAGGATTTCTTAGATGAAGATACCTTAGCCTTGGCCATGAAGCAGTAAGCTGGAGATTCATCTTCACTGCTCTGGTTGGAGAAGAATGAACTTGAATTCTTGTTCGAGGCGAATGCTATCCCAGCAACACCATCAGATTCAGAACCAGAACCAAAACCTGATCTTGACTTTGATCCTGCTTCAGAACCGGATGCTTCTTCTTCAGAGTTCATCTCTTTACCCAGATAGGCTTTGGCTCGGTGCGAATTCTTTCGACGAGAGGAATGAGATTTTGATGAAGAGCCCTCTCGATGCTTGTGATACTTCTTTTTCTTGTCATCATCAGAACCATCTTTCTTGTCTTTTCTGGACCTTGAATCATATCTCTTCGAATCGTGATTTTTGCTCGATCTGTAAAACTTGCTCGAAGAGCTGCTGTGAGAGTGCTTTGATTTATGTTCAATTTCCCAGAGAGGACAATCAGCGATGAAGTGACCTGGCTTCTTGCACTTGTAACAACAGTTATCTTTCGCAGATGAGTTTTTGGATGATGACCGATGCTGAGATGAATTGCTAGAATGTCTTGAAGAATAGTTTTTCTTCGGTGAAGAGGAGTTCCTTCTCTGAAGGCGATTGAATCTTCTCATTATCAGTGCAAGATCTTTCCCAATGTTCTCGGGGTCATCAGAGGCACCATCAGATTCACAACTGGCTTCAGGAGAGGAGTGATGTGAAGCTCTGGCCTTTAGTGCATGAGATTTCTTTCGACTCCCATTGACATCACGCTTCTCATCTTCTTCCATCTCGAAAGTATTAAGCCTTTCAAGAATATCAGCGGCAACCATATCCTTGAAATCAGTTCTTTCCTTAATCATCAGCACAATGTGATCGAAGGAATCATCAAGAGAACGGAGCAAGGTTCTGACAATAATCCGATTGGTAATGTCATCTGCACCGAGGGAAATCAGTTCATTTGACAGCGCAGTGAGTCTGCTGTATATGGAACAAACTTTTTCTCCCTCGTGCCTCTTGAACCGATAGAACTTGCTTCGAAGGGTGTCAATTCGAGCATCTTTCTGAGTAGAGACACCTTCACCAATCTTCTCAAGATAATCCCAAACACCTTTGGCCGAAGGAATATTCTTGACCTCATGATATTTTTCAGGAATCAGATGATTTGTGATGAATACCCAGACTTCAGCATCAAGGGACAACTTCTTAGCCTCTTCAGGAGTGATGGCATCAGTGTCCTCGACAGTTACACCATTCTTGACAACTTCCCAAGCGGCAGAGTTGATAGCCATGATATTCCTCTTCATTTTGTCCTTCCAATAGGGATAGTCCTTCCCATTGAATATAGGGATCGGTTCCCCCGAGCGAACAGCTGCAAACGACATTCTTGACAACACTCCAGGTTGTTAGACCAAAATACGCAGAGCGTAGGGAGTGCCTAGCTCTGATACCAATTGAAAGCTCAAGAATGATCAGAGGGGGAGGGGGTGAATGATCACTTCTAAAAATTCTAAGGAACTTAGAAGGAAATCATGCAAACATCGTAGGACTAAAGACATCTCGAAGGAAATACAGTATCGAAAGTAATGCAAGGCTCGAAAGGATTTGGAGCGAAGGAAAACATCGAAGACAAACAGGCTACGAGTAAATACTTGAAGTAAATGCTAGAAGGAAAACGAGCCTGACACAGCGATGTTTGGTAAACCAGTTCACACTCTGCAAAGTGCTACGTCTGGTTGGAGGGACTGGTGATTGAACACCTGGAGCAAAACTCTCTCCGTCCTATTCTCCACTGCAACAAACTCCTCGAGCTTGTCCAGTTTTCACTCGTGGTAGATGATTCAGGACATCTCCGAGACCTTTACAAACTTCCTTCAGCAGTGACAATTACTCTTCGACTGCTTGACAGGCGACGCCTAACCGTCTAGGAGACTTGCAGTTCTCCAAGATAAAAAGATCGGCTAATCTCGACCTAAGTCATAGTGAATTTCTCAACTCAGTTCAGACTTGGGTGTAGGTTTTCTCTCGATGAATCTCTTTGGGATGCACTCAGACTTCTGTCTTAGAATCTTCAGTGGAGCAGCCAACCCGAAATGGCGGGTGGGTGCGGGGTATTTATAGTTGGCGATCCCGATGGGTAAAATGACTGAAGTGACCCGATGCAACCGCTTGACGTGTGTCCACAACGGTCGGATTCCAATCACTGCGCAACTTTACTTGTGGAACAAGTAAGCTGACTCACCGAACGAGTTCTCTCTCGATGGCACGAAGTGCAATGACTTTGCCTTCGAGCTATTCGCTCGACTCGGTGAGATTTCTCTCGGTAGGCTTTTGTGGGTTTTGGTTGAGCAGAGCAAATTCACTTCGACAAAGATCTCAACTAGCAAACCCCTCTTAATAGTACGGTTTTTCCTACGACTCAAGAAATAAAGAGAAACTAGCAAAAAGACTAAGTCTTCGACCAGCTTAAGCTTTCTCCTCGTTGCGCTTTTACTCGAGAGAGACATCTTCTTCGACGACATTTTTAGGGGTCGTCTTCCTTCAAAAGCTTCGCTAGATGACTGCAGCTTTACTGCAGTGAGTTGTCCTTCGACCTTCTACATGCAAACTCCATTCTTTCGGAACCTAAGTATCTGTTTATACTCGAAAACAATATTAGTTCCACTTCTGCTTTGTCCAACAATGTCCAAAACCTTCGGGGGCAAAACTTGCTCTTACACCATCCCGTCTAACAAACAACGTAACCTCATTGTATCACTAAGTAGCAATAAGCAGTAACAGTTGCAGGGGCCACATGCTCATCATTCAACTCCTATATCTGCTAGGATTGTGTTTTTCTTAATACGGTGACAAAATGATAGGCCATGCATCGGAATGGGTACAACTATGCGAAAGAACGTGTCTCGGTGATCTCATAAACATCCATAAGCGAGACTGAGAGGGAAGTAGGATTTATAGACATGATCAATGGGGTTTGCTTGCCTTGCTGGACGTTACACGGGTTTATCGGTCTTCTTCTTCTGCGGGGGTGATCACCTTTCTCGGAAAGTCTATTACCGGAACAATCATCAACAAAGGGGGGAAACAACATCGAAATAGAATGCACTAGCACATGATATAGTTGTCCATGATGTGAATGCTACTGGTTCGTGGCAAATTCATCTTAATTGAAGTGTATTGCATTTGGAATGCAAATTCAAACTTCAAATTCAAATTCAAATTATGCCATATGCATGTTTTCTACTGTTCACCCATTTTAAAATGGTCAAACATAGAAACAAGTTACATATTCATAATCCTTGCATTTTTCTGATAATTTTCCATATATTATATGTTTAATTTGGAGTTGTATTTATTTTTCTATGAATTTCTAAAGTTTATTCAATTTTTAGCCATTTTCTGTTTATTTTAAATAGAAAAACCCCTTTAATGCGTCAGCATTAGGTCACTGTGACGTCAGGGGGGGTATGACTGCTGGGGCTCCCATGTCAGTGGGAGAGGGAATTAATCCCTCTCTGTTTTAGTTAGCAGAGGGGTTAGGGGGGTTTTGGGCCCCACTGCCAGTGGTTGTGGGAGGGTTAGTGGTTTAATTAGTTTAGGGTTAACCGGGGCCACGTCACCCTCGCCGCTGGTGATCAAAAGGACGGCGGAGGGGCCGCCGGAATTGGCCATTTGGCCATGGGAGGCGATGGGGTTTGGATAGTGAGATGCCGTGTGTTCTCCCGCGTCGAGAGGAGCTAACAGGGGAACGCCAGGGGCTCGGGGGCGACGACAGCGTCGTCAATGGCGACGGCCGTGGCTCGGAAGAACGACGGGGTGATTTGGTGCACAGGGAAGGCCAGGATTAGGGGGCATCCGCTCACCGGAGCTCGGGGAGAACGAAGGTGTTGGCGAGGAGACCGGAGGCGCTGGGACGGCGACGAATTCGGGGAAGATCTCCCACGGCGGCAGTGGCGTTTCCGGTGATGCTGGCGTCGTCTATGGGATCGTCTGCTTCGATTCAGAGCTTGACTCGGCGGAGAGGAGGTCGGCCGACGTGCTGGACAAGGTGGAGAGGACGGAGGGGCTCTCTGGACACGACTGCGCGGTAAGGTGCTCCGGCAGGGCGCTCGGGTGCGCGCGGGAACGGCGATCTAGAGCGAGAGAGAGGAAACCAGAGGAGGGGGGAAAGTGAGAGGAGTGCGAGGGCGTTCTCCTGGCGAGAAGATGAGGCCAGGGGGGCCTTGGAGCCTTCTCGGCGTCGCGGTGGCGTCGCGGCGTGCTCCCAGGCCGCCATAGAGCAGCTTCAGTGCGCGGGGAGGAAGACGACACCGGTGGAGGTGGGCTGGGCTGTGGTTCAGTTAGTTGGGCCCGAGGGCGTAGGGTGTGGGCTGGGATTCTTTTTCTTATTTCTTTCTGTTTTTGTTTTCTGTTTTCTTTTTCTTCTTTTGTTTTGCCCCAACTAAAATCGCAGAGAATTTTATAAAATACCCAAAACTTTTATGTGTGCTTAGTAGACTTATAGCTAGCCACTTATAGGTCTTGGAAATTTTTAAAATTCAAACAATTTGAATTTCAATTCAAATTGGAGTTTAATTTAATTTCCAAGCTCTATTTGGATTTTTGTAAAATTCCATATGCATGAAGTGGGTCCCACAACACATGGAACTTGGTCATGCACATTTTTAGAAGTTTTACAAACATTCAAATGGATTTTTAGAGGAAATTTTTATCTGGACATTTGAATTAATTTCTCAGGGCTTTCTGCTTTCCCCATTTTTTAATTTCTTTTGAAATTTTCACATGATGCAAAGGGGCACTCAAACCATAGCACTTACCCAAATTGGGGTTCTGACAACTCGCCCCCACTCAAAAGAATCTCATCTCGAGATTCAGAAGTCGTCGGGAGGAAGGTGGGGTTCTCGGCACGGAGGCGGTCTTCTCTTTCCTAGGTAGCTTCTTTCTCGGAGTGATGTGACCATTGCACTTTGAGAAACTTGATCTTCTGACGACGAGTGACACGCTCTGCGGAATCAAGAATACGAACGGGGTATTCTCGATAAGAAAGGTCATCTTGGCGATCAAGCGTTTCATGGTCGACTTCGCGGATGGGGTCCTTGAAGCAACGCCTGAGTTGTGACACATGGAATACATCATGTACTCAGGAAGGTGCGGGGGTAGTTCAAGTTGGTAGGCAACTTCTCCACGTTTAGCAAGAATGCGAAATGGTCCAATGTAACGTGGGGCCAACTTACCTTTGATACCGAAGCGTTGGGTTCCCTTCATAGGAGTAACCCGAAGGTAAGCCTTCTCATCCAGATTGTATCTTTCTTCCCTACGATGACGATCATAGTAGCTTTTCTGACGAGACTGAGCGGCTTTCAATTGATCACGAACAATGCGAACTTGCTCTTCTGCTTCCTTGATCATATCCGGTCCAAAGAATTGTCTTTCACCGGTTTCTGACCAGCTTAGGGGTGTTCGACATCGTCGTCCATAGAGGAGTTCAAAAGGAGCCATGTTCAGACTAGATTGGAAACTATTGTTATAAGAAAATTCGGCAAATGGAAGAGATTTCTCCCAATTCTTTCTGAAAGAGATAACACAAGTTCTGAGCATGTCTTCCAAGATTTGATTAACCCTTTCAACTTGACCGCTAGATTGAGGATGGAAAGTTGTACTAAAGGAGAGATGAGTTCCCATAGCATTTTGAAAACTTTCCCAGAATCTAGAGGTGAAAAGGCTACCACGATCCGAATTGATTTCCAAAGGAACACCATGAAGAGACACAATTCTAGAGACATACAAGTCCGCTAATTGGCTAGCAGTTATAGACTCGTGAACTGGAAGGAAGTGAGCAACTTTGGAAAGTCGATCAATGACAATGAAGATGGCATCATTTCCTTTCTGGGTTTTTGGAAAGCCGGTGATGAAGTCCATACCGAATTTTTCCCATTTCCACTAGGGAATAGACAATGGTTGAAGTGTACCAGCAGGTCTTTGGTGTTCTGCTTTAATGCGACGACAAACATCACATTCGGCAACAAATTGTGCAATGTCTCTCTTCATCCGGGTCCACCAAAATCTCTGGCATAGATCTCGGTACATTTTTGTGCTACCGGGATGAATGGAGAGGGGAGTGTCATGAGCTTCCCTAAGGATCAACTTCCTTAGGTCTTGATTCTCAGGGACTACTAAACGATTTTCAAATAATATCGTTCCTTGATCATTTGTAGAGAAACATTTAGCATCTCTGCTAGCAATGTTCTCCTTGATCTCTCGAATACCACTATCATGTTTCTGGGCGGCTATGATTTTATCCTCAAGGGTTGGTTTCTCCACCAGGGTAGAAAGAAATCCATGAGGAACTATCTCAAGATTGAGCTTGCAAAATTCCTCATGAAGAAGTGGTTGATACTGTTGTAACATGAGGTTGTTACAATACGACTTACGACTTAGTGCATCAGCAATGACATTGGCTTTGCCTGGGGTGTAAGAAATTCTTAAGTCATAATCTTTTATCAACTCTATCCAGCGTCTTTTCCTGAGATTAAGATCTTCCTGGGTGAATATGTATTTGAGGCTTTGATGATCGGAATAGATCTCACAACGATTACCAAGGAGGTAATGTCGCCAAGTCTTCAGGGCATGAACTACGGCAGCGAGTTCAAGATCATGGGTAGGATAGTTCTCTTCATGTGTACGCAACTGGCGTGAAGCGTATGCTACCACATGTCGATCTTGCATAAGTATGCATCCTAACCCTTACCGTGAAGCGTCACAATAGATCTCAAAATCCTTTTATATGTATGAAGGTGCAAGGACGGGTGCAGAAGTTAATCTTCTCTTTAGCTCTTGAAAGCTTTCCTCGCACTTGGGGGTCCATTGGAATTTCTTATCTTTCTTGAGGAGTTCAGTAAGAGACTTTGGAACTTTGGAGAAGTTCTCAACGAAGCGGCGACAATAGTTTGCTAATCCAAGAAAACTCCTAACTTGCTTAACCGATTCAGGTGGAGTCCAATCAAGGATGGCTTGAAATCTCTCGGGATTGACAGCAATGCCTTTCGCAGAAATCACGTGGCCTAAGTAGGTCACTTCTGGTAGCCAAAATTCACACTTGGATAACTTGGCATAAAGGCGATGCTCTCCAAGTTTAATCAATACCAACCTAAGATGTTCTGCGTGTTTGTTCTTCGAGTAGATGAGAATGTCATCAAGATAAACCACAACAAATTCATCTAGGTACTCCATGAAGATCGAATTCATTAAGCGCGAGAATGTGGCGGGGCCATTGGTTAAACCGAAGGACATGACGGTGTACTCGTAAAGACCATATCGAGTAGTGAAAGACGTCTTGGGAATGTCCTCGTTTCGGATTTTGATTTGATGATATCCTAATCTCAAATCCATCTTGGAGAAGACAGAGGATCCAGCAAGTTGATCATAAAGATCATTGATCCTAGGAAGTGGGTACTTGTTCTTTATCGTCGCTAGATTAAGCCGGCGATAATCTACGCACATCCTTTCTGTTCCATCTTTCTTCGTTAAGAACAGAACAGGGCAACCCCATGGCGATGAGCTAGGGCGGATGAAGCCTTTTGCCAACGAAGCATCAAGTAGGGTTTTTAGCTCAGCTAACTCATGTGGGGCCATTCTATATGGGCGTCTGGAAATTGGGGTCGTTCCTGGTATAAGATCCACTATGAATTCTACACATCTGTCGGGTGGCATGCCCGACAGCTCTTCAGGAAAGACATCCGGGAAGTCACGAACAATCGGAATATCTTCAAGGTCAGGAAGGGGAAGCACATTCAAAGTATGCATCTGGATTCTAGAGCTTGGTGATGTGTAGTAAATTGTCTGGCCTGAAGGATGGGTGAGTTTAACTAACTTGGCTTTACAATCAAGGACAACATTCTATCTCGATAACCAATCCATTCCTAGGATGACATCAATGTCTGAAGACTTGAGGGCTATAAGGGAATCAAGTAATACTAAACCCTCAATTGCAATTTGATTGCCATGGCTTACTCTATTAGTTTGCCATTTGGAACCAGGAGTTTGAATTATCATTGGAGAAAACATTTCTTCAAAAGGGAATTCATGCCGAAGTACATAACTCTCCGACATGAATGAATGAGATGCTCCTGGATCGAAAAGAACGGAGGCGGGAACATGATTGACTGGGAGTGTACCAAGGATGACGTCAGAAGTAGCAGTGGTTTCCTCAACTGAGATTTGGTTCACATATCCACTACCTGTGACTGAAAGCTTTGCTGGAAAGGTTTCGGTGGTTGATTTCTTTGGAGGCTTATGACTAGGTCGACGGGGTGCCACCAATACTTTAGGGCATTGTTGGAAGTAATGGCCTCTCAGACCACACGTGAAACACACCCTGCCTGAATTGCTGGGAGCAGGATTACTTGATTGCACACCATCAATCCTGGGAGGAACAATGTGTTGAGGTGGATGGCATATATTGGATGGTGGTCTCTGAAGAAAGTTTTGAGGTATGGAACCAGTTGGAATCCAAATTCTGCGTTTCTGAGGGGCTGAACTAGAAGAAGGAGCAAGCTCAAGATCATGCTTGCGAGACTCTTCGAACACTTCATTGCCATGCTCAGCTCTGAAGGATATGTTGACTAAATCCTCAAAGGTGGCAAATTCAAGGAGGTTGAGATCATGGCGAAGGATGGGGCTAAGTCCCTTATGGAACCTTGCCTGATTTCTGGCATCGGTAGTGATCTCATCTTGGGCATAACGAGCAAGACGGTTGAACTCCGTCACATACTCATGAATGGACATCTCTCCTTGAGTCAGATTGCATAACTCTTCCTTCTTGCGCTCCATTAACTCATCTAGAAGGTGGTACCCTCGAAAGGCATCATGAAACTCCTGCCAAATCACTATGTTACCATCAGGCTGCATCGCAACATAGTTCTCCCACCATTCAGCAGCAGCATCTTCTAGAAAGTATGCCGGCAATATAACTCGGTCATTGGGAGCAACATTTGTCGTGTCAAGCTTACGCTCGATGGAACGGAGCCAATCATCGGCTTCAAGGGGCTCAGAAGAACATCGGAATACCGGTGGTTTGAGGAGGATGAAGTCCTGAATGCTCACAACCACATTGCAATGACGTGAGGTATTCTACTCGATGAGCTCCAGAACGCTTGTTTGGTCACGTCGATTCTTCTCAGCTTCCATCATGATTTCCGCCGAAGAAGGCGGTGGTGGAGGTGCATCATCATTTCGATTCCGATCATGTTCTCGATTGCGACGAACAGCACTACGAGTTCCACCTGACATCCTGTGTGATAAAAATCAATAATCAGAACAGGTTGTACGATGGAATCAAAGATAAGAGGACATGATTTCGAAAGAAAAGATCATAAAGCAAAGGCAATGATTCATAGAAACACGGGATAAATCGGGTAGCATAACGGCTACACCGGGATGGAGAATGAAACAACCTTGAAGAGATTTGACAGAAATTCTTCAAGGAACTCAAAATACGGAGACTCTGGACGACCACAACAATCCTACAGCTACAAGGAAGCACTCAACGAGATGTTCTAGTAAGACATATATGAGCCTAGTCCTATCTTCCCGTAGAAAAGATGAGGGTGACTCAGAACTCAGATCGATCAGGGTAAGGAGTAAAAGAAGCCTTACGTTGTTCCCTTTATACCCAAGTAACTATATAACTATATAATGCTAGACTCGACTTCGACCAAGGGTTGAATAATCCTACAGACAGTCCTTCTCTGATACCAAGTCTGTCGGGACCCGGAATATGCATATGTAATTCCTGTTACAACACAATCATATGGGGAGCCGAGAGCCGTACCCACTTGTCTAAGCAGACAAGTCCAAGCACAGAACACTCTCGGAAAGCATCGAACGTGAGGGGCATCCCATCCAGGTCCGGATGATCATCTGAGATGGGTCCTCATCGTCTTCTCACAAGTCTAAATGCTTATGGGTGGTGAAATCCAATACTCATAGACAAGTCGCCTCAACCATAATATCGATTGAATCATAGCACTTATATAAACAGACTCCAGCCCAATCACTTAGTCGGGATCTCGGGCGGGCTCAATCATACAACAAAGTGTGCCACGTGACAGAGTCAGGATCAATCGCATCGCGATGCCCCAAGCTGCGCACATCTAAGGGCCACTTCGTGTATAAAAGACCACCGGCAAGAACACAACTAAGTTATTGAAAACCCATACTAAGACATGCATGTTATAATCATACACGCAACACACATGTCTAGTATGAATAGCAGGTATCATCACATAACTCTACAAAGTACTTCTTTATTGACTTACACATAGAGCATACAAAGATCACATGTCTGCGATCAACATTACATCATACAACGGAAGCAAATTAGGTCTGAGTACAGACAAGTTTAACAAATGGCTTAGAGAAGCCTTGTTCAACAAACATGCCCTTCCACGAGGGACCAGACTGCTGTCTGGAACTATACTACAAAGGTCAATGTCGAGCTTCACGAAGGTGACTCCATCGGGGTCCGTGTTCTCATCTAAAACATAGATTAAGCAAACGTGAGTACAAAGTCGTACTCAGCAAGACTTACATTAGAACTATACTACTCATGATCAAGTTTGAAGGTAAAAGGAGGTGGGGTTTCAACATGCAGAATTCCCAGCTTTGACTTGGCTAGTCCTGAACTACGAGTACCAGACTTGAGGTAACAAGCGTACACGAGTCCACTACCAAGTCTCCAACCAATACACCACTATGGATACTTTGTCGACTTCCCCACGAGGAAGCACGCCATAGAACTCACGCTTATCTTGCGAGTTTTATAAGTATCCATTCAAGTTGTCTATGATAAAGTAAAGGTCTCCAAGTAGTCCATAACCGTGGACACGACTATTTGAATAGTTTATTAACCCTGCAGGGGTGTACATCTTCACACGCGTGTCATCACTTATCGCCTCATTCTTGTCACCCTTCAAGCGGGTGTCGGACGTGGATGAAACCAAGGCACTACCCTCACATCACGTTCTCTAATCCAGGAGTCGACTACATGAGTTTGTCACCTCTCGAGATTCCGTCCGGTTCAACGAAACTGACTCAGATAATGCAAGGGATCGAGATGCCACCTTTGACAGATGGTTTCGCTGCCTCATAGGTCCACCCACATATCTATGCATAAGTCAAATGGAAAGCCCGAATCTAGTGTGACTCCTTGACTGGATCGGGTACGTAAAGAGGCCAAACGGGGCTCCCATAAACCCTACATGTGGTCATACTCTTTGTCTTGGATCACAAAACAGGAAATCGGGGCCTAGGGCAGTGTTCAACGAGACAACCCACTGTGTACTCCTACACAGCCTCTCATCGTTCACCTTTGTTTAGGGTGGATTCACCAACACGTTATAATCAACACCATTATGAATATCCATCCCGACTCACAAACAATGTAACCTCATTGTATCACTAAGCAGCAATAAGCAGTAACAGTTGCAGGGGCCACATGCTCATCATTCAACTCCTATATCTGCTAGGATTGTGGTTTTCTTAATACGGTGACAAAATGATAGGTCATGCATCGGAATGGGTTCAACTATGCGAAAGAACGTGTCTCGGTGATCTCCTAAATATGCATAAGCGAGACTGAGAGGGAAGTAGGATTTTATAGACATGATCAATGGGGTTTGCTTGCCTTGCTGGACGTTACACGGGTTTACCGGTCTTCTTCTTCTGCGGGGGTGAACATCATCTCGGAATATCTGTTACCGGAACAATCATCAACAAAGGGGGGGAAACAACATTGAAATAAAATGCACAAGCACATGTGTATTGCATTTGGAATGCAAATTCAAACTTAAAATTCAAATTCAAATTATGCCATATGCATGTTTGCTACTGTTCACCCATTTTAGAATGTTCAAACATAGAAACATGCTGCATATTCATAATCCTTGCATTTTTCTGATAATTTTTCCTATATTATATGTTTAATTTAGAGTTGTATTTATTTTTCTATTAATTTCTAAAGTTTATTCAAATTTCAGCCATTTTCTGATTCCTTTTAAATAGAAAAACCCCTTTACTGCGTCAGCATTAGGTCACTATGACGTCAGGGGGGTCTGACTGCTAGGGCCCCCATGTTAGTGGGAGAGGGAATTAATCCCTCTCTGTTTTAGTTAGCAGAGGGGTTAGGTGGTTTGGGGCCCCACTCTCAGTGGCTGTGGGGTGGGTTAGTGGGTTAATTAGTTTAGGGTTAACCGGGGCCACGTCACCCTCGCCGCCGGTGTCCAAAAGGACGGCGGAGGGGCCGCCGGACTTGGCCATTTGGCCACGGGAGGCGATGGGGTTTGGATAGGGAGACGCTACGTGCTCTCCCGCGTCGAGGGGAGCTAATAGGGGAACGCCAGGGGCTCGGGGGCAACGACAGCATCGTTAATGGCGAGGGCCGTGGCTCGGAAGAATGGCGGGGGTGATTTGGTGCACAGGGAAGGCCAGGGTTAGGGGGAATCCGCTCACCAGAGCTCGGGGAGAACGAAGGTGTTGGAGAGGAGGCCGGAGGCGCTGGGACGGCGACGAATTTGGGGAAGATCTCCCACGGCGGCAGTGGCGTTTCCGGTGATGTTGGCGTCGTATACGGGGCTTGTCTGCTTCGATTCGGAGCTTGACTCGTCAGAGAGGAGGTCGGACGACGTGCTGGACAAGTTGGCGAGGACGGAGGGGCTCTCTGTCCACGACTGCGCGGTGAGGTGCTCCGGCGGGGCGATCGGGTGCGTGCGGGAACGTCGATCTAGAGCGAGAGAGAGGAAACTAGAGGAGGGGGGAAAGTGAGAGGAGTGTGAGGGCGTTCTCCTAGCGAGAAGATGAGGCCAGGGAGGCCTTGGAGCCTTCTCGGCGTCGCGGTGGCGTCGCGGCGTGGTCCCAGGCCGCCACCGAGCAGCTTCGGTGCGCGGGGAGGAAGACGACACCGCTGGAGGTGGGCTGGGCTGTGGTTCAGTTAGTTGGGCCCGAGGCCGTAGGGGGTGGGCTGGGATTCTTTTTCTAATTTCTTTCTGTTTCTGTTTTCTGTTTTCTTTTTCTTCTTTTGTTTTGCCCCAACTAAAATAGCAGAGCATTTTATAAAATACCAAAAAGTTTTATGTGTGCTTAGTAGACTTATAGCTAGCCACTTATAGGTTTTGGACATTTTTAAAATTCAAACAATTTGAATTTCAATTCAAATTGGAGTTTAATTTAATTTCCAAGCTCTATTTGGATTTTTGTGAAATTCCATATGCATGAAGTGGGTCCCACAACACATGGAACTTGGTCATGCACATTTTTAGAAGTTTTACAAACATTCAATTGGATTTTTAGAAGAAATATTTATCTGGCCATTTGAATTAATTTCTCAGGACTTTCTGCTTTCCCCATTTTTTAATTTCTTTTGAAATTTTCAGATGATGCAAAGGGGCACTCAAACCCTAGCACTTACCCAGATTAGGGTTCTGACAACTCTGTAGGGACCCGGGGTTGGCGTATGCAAGACTCGCTACAACACAATCCTATGGAGAGCCGAGAACCGTAACCACTTGTCTAAGAAGACAAGGCCAAGCACAGAACGTTCTCGGAAAGCAACGAACGTGAGGGACATCCCATCCAGGCTGGATGATCAACTGAGATGGGTCCTCATCGTATGCACACAAGTCTAAATGATATGGGTGGTGAACTCCCATACTCATAGACAAGTCACCTAGACCATACTATCGATTGTATTATAACCCTTACATAGACTTACTCCAGCCCGATCACTTAGTCGGGGTCTAGGGCGGGCTCGATCATACATCAAAGTGTGCACGTGACGGAGTCACGAGCAATCGCATCGCGATGCCCCAAGCTGTGCACATCTAAGGGCCACTTGGTGTATAAAAGACCGCCAGCCAGATCACAACTAAGGTCTCGAAAACCCATACTAAGACATGCATGATATAATCATACACGCAGCACACATGTCTAGTTTGAACAGCAGGTATCATTGCAATTCTCTACAATGTTTACATCTTTATTGATAACTCTTACAGAGTGCACACAGAGATCACGAGACCGTGATCCAACATTACAACAAGCATGCGGAAGCAAAGTAGGTCTGAGTATAGACAAGTTTAACAAATGGCTTTGAGAAGCCTTATTTATAAATAAGCCCTTCCACGAGGGAACAGTCGTCTGACTGGGACTACACTAGCTTGGCTTCAGTCATCGAGCTCCATGAAGAATCCACCTTCGGGGTCAGTGGGTTCATCTAAAACATATAATAAGCAAACGTGAGTACAAAGTCGTACTCAGCAAGACTTACGTCGGAGCTATACTACTCATGCACATGTATCAAGGTAAAGGGAGGTGGGGTTCATAAGAAGAAGTGCCAGCTTTGACTTAGCTATTCGTGAACTACGAGTACCAGACTTGAGGTAAGAGGCGTACACGAGTCCACTACATCTCCAACCAATTACACCACTATGGTGCCTTCCTCGACTTCCCACGAGAAGGCACGACATAGCACTCACGCTTATCTTGGCAAGTTTTATAAGTATCCATTGAAGTTGTCTAATAATCAAGCTAAGCTTTCCAAGCAGTCCCTTACCGCGGACGCGGCTATTCGAATAGTTTTGTTAACCCTGTAGGGGTGTACCGCTACACACACATGACCATCAGTTACCGCCTTTAGCCTCAACACCATTAAAGGGGTGTCGGCGAGGATGCTCACCACAAATGTTACCTCATAGCCGATCTAGTCCAAGAAAGCGACCTACCTGGGTTGGCTACCACTATCGTGAACCCGGCCGGTTTACCGAACTGGACCCAGATAATGTGTGTGTGATGCATAAGCCGGTCTCGGTTGAGCCGTTCTCTCACTTAGAAGCCAGGCCACAAACCTACCAGAACTCCGAACTACTACGACATCTGGACATCGAATGGGATGAGTTAGAAGGTTGAGATGGGTCAGTGAGCCCAATGTGTGGTTGTAATCTTTATCTTGGATCACCACACAAGAACTCGGACTTAGGGCGGTGTTCAACGAGACAACCCACTGTGTACTCCGACACAGCCTCTCATCGTTCACCTTGTATTACGGTAGATTCACCAACACATTTCCACCATCATCAACATGATTGCTACCATCCCGACACACATAACAGTATCTACATTGTATCACTCTAATCATGCAATAAGCAGTAACAGTTGCAGGGGCCACATGATATCAAACAACTCCTACATTTGCTAGGATTGTGGTTTGCTTACTACTGTGACAAAATGATAGGTCATGCAAAGGAATGGGTTCATCTATGCGGTAGAAACGTTATCATGGTAATCATCGTAAACAATGCATAAGAGAGACTGAGAGGGAAGTGGGATTTTATTGACATGATCAATGGGGGTTTGCTTGCCTTGCTGACGAGGTTCAGTATCGGGGTCTTCAAAGAAGGGGGTGATCTCGGGTTCCGGCTCCGCCTCTATTCGAGCAAACAACACAAACATTGCAATCAATATAATGTACAATGCACAATAACATGATCAAGTTGTAGAAAATGATGTATATGGTGTTGATGTGTTGGGCATTCCATTTAAATGAAGTATATTGCATTTGACTTGCAAATTCAAACTCCAATTTGAATTTCAAAAGAATGCATATGCAGTGTTGCCACTGTTGACCCAATTTTATTTGGTCAAACAAGAAAACATATTGCATATTCTGAATCCTTGCATTTTTCTGATAATTTTAAATATATTATATGTTTAATTTGGAGTTCAAATGAATTAGTTATGAATTTCCAAAGTTTAAGCATTTTCTGGAATTATTTTAATTCAAATAAGCATTTACTGCGTCAGCATGACAGCATGCTGGAGTCAGGGGGCCACTAACTGATAGAGGCGAAGGTGTCCCGATGTTTCGATGAGATGGTGGAGATCGATTTTGGTGGAGTAGACTTTCACGACCCGACTACGAACGTGCGAAGACGTTGCGCCTTAGCAATCGCTAAACCAACTCCGAGAGGTTATTGATCCCGCGGATGCACGATCAACCTGACCACGAAGGTCAATTCCTGCAAGCAATCGAAGAACAAGCAAGAACTAAGAATTGCAATCTGGATATTGCGAATATAAGATGAAAGATTAACAAAAGTTGGGGTTCCAATGCGGTCTTGGCCTGGTCGGACGACACAAACGAAGAACTCGAAGTTGCGGCTATGGCTAACTTAAATCTAATTAAAACCCAAGTCTAAACGATGCCCTAAGGGCTGTATATATGGGGGAACAGAGGGGAATTTCGTGGCCCCTTGGAGGAGGGGTCCGAAAACAACCCTAACTCGGTTTCCCCACACATACGGACTCTAAAAAATAGCCTATTAAGTGTATTTCGAAATTACATGGGCCTGGCCCAATAATAAGGTGACGCAGCACCTATAATAACTCTTGGACGAAAATATTAATGTGGCATCTTGTGTCTCTCGTCCAAGTCTTTATGCGCGCCTTATGGTGGCTTCAAAGTGCGATAATCACCACGGGAAGCTCCGCTGTCCTTTCCCGCGCGCGCACCTTCTTCTCCATGCTTGATCCCGCTCCAATGACCATCCTTCTTGTCCATGCTAGGTCCTTCATTCATAAGACAAACAAAAGTATCTAATTTAGACAGCATCATATGTTCTTGAATATTAGAAGGATTCGCAAGAAACGAAAGTACCTGATAATTTAATTGACGTGCGCGTGCTCTAGTAACTGGTCCATTATGTGTAGTTTGTGAAGATGTGGGTGTAACATTAGTAGAGATGTCCTCATCATCCTCCCCTTCTTGAATTGAAGTCGTCCTCGACGGAAGCTCATCATCTTCTTCCAAATAAGGCTTCAAATCTGCAATATTAAATGTGGGACTAACCCCAAAGGCTGCAGGTAGCTCAAGTTTATATGCATTATCATTAATTTTCTGCAAAACCTTAAAGGGACCATCAGCTCGAGGCATTAACTTAGACTTGCGCAAATCAGGAAACCTATCTTTACGTAGATGTAACCAAACAAGATCTCCGGGTTCAAACACAACATGCTTTCGACCCCTATCACCAGCAAGCTTGTATCTAGCATTCATGCGCTCAATGTTTTCTTTAGTTAACTCATGCATTTTTAATATCAATTCAGCACGTTGCTTAGCATCAAAATTAACCTTCTCCGAAGATGGAAGAGGCAGCAAATCAATAGGTGCACGAGGTAGAAAACCATAAACAATCTCAAAAGGGCACATTTTAGTGGTAGAATGCAATGAACGATTATAAGCAAATTCAATATGAGGTAAACATTCTTCCCACTGTTTCAAGTTACTCTTTAAAACAGCCCTAAGCATAGTAGACAAAGTCCTATTGACCACTTCAGTTTGTCCATCAGTTTGGGGATGACATGTAGTACTAAAAAGTAGTTTAGTCCCCAACTTAGCCCATAAGCATCTCCAAAAATGGCTAAGAAACTTAGTATCACGATCCGAGACAATAGTATTGGGCACACCATGTAAGCGAATAATCTCACGAAAGAATAAATCAGCAACATTAGCAGCATCATCGCTTTTATGACATGGTATAAAATGTGCCATTTTAGAAAATCTATCCACGACAACAAATATGCTATCCCTCCCATTCTTTGTTCGAGGCAAGCCTAAAACAAAGTCCATGGATATGTCCTCCCACGGAACACTAGGTACAGGTAAAGGCATGTATAAACCATGAGGATTGAGTCGTGACTTAGCTTTTTGACATGTAGTGCAGCGAGCAACAAAACGCTCAACATCCCGTCTCATCTTTGGCCAAAAGAAATGTGTAGCAAGTACGTCCTCCGTCTTCTTCACGCCAAAGTGTCCCATTAATCCTCCTCCATGCGCCTCCTGCAACAACAAAAGACGAATAGAGCTAGCTGGAATGCATAGCTTGTTAGAACGGAACACAAATCCATCATTAAGCACAAACTTGTTCCATGTTCTACCCTCTCTACAATTCTGCAATACATCTTTAAATTCCGCATCATTTACGTATTGATCTTTGATTGTCTCTAAACCGAAAATCTTGAAGTCAAGTTGTGAAAGCATAGTATAACGACGAGACAAAGCATCAGCAATAATATTATCTTTCCCCTTCTTGTGTTTAATGACATAAGGGAAAGTCTCAATAAATTCAACCCACTTAGCATGTCTACGATTAAGTTTTGCTTGACTTCTTATGTGTTTCAAAGATTCATGATCAGAATGTATAACAAATTCTTTGGGCCATAAATAATGTTGCCAAGTTTCTAATGTCCGAACAAGAGCATATAATTCCTTATCATAAGTAGAATAGTTCAGACTAGGCCCACTCAATTTTTCAGAAAAGTAAGCAACAGGTTTAGCATCTTGTAATAACACACCTCCCAAACCAATCCCACTAGCATCGCATTCAAGCTCAAAAGTCTTATTAAAATCAGGAAGTTGGAGCAAAGGAGCATGTGTTAACTTATCTTTCAATACGGTGAAGGCTTCTTCCTGTGCGGTACCCCAAGTAAAAGGCACATCCTTGCGTGTAAGCTCATTGAGAGGTGCAGCAATGGTGCTGAAATCTCTCACAAAACGCCTATAGAATCCAGCGAGGCCAAGAAAACTCCTCACTTGTGTGACCGTTTTGGGCTGCGGCCAACTCTCAATCGCCTCGATCTTGGCTTTATCAACTTCAATTCCCTGCGGAGTAACAACATAGCCAAGAAACGATACTCGGTCGGTGCAAAAGGTGCACTTCCCAAGGTTACCAAACAAACGTGCATTACGTAGAGCAAAAAAAACAGCACGTAAATGATCCAAATGTTCCTCCAAAGATTTGCTATAAATCAGTATATCATCAAAATAGACTACCACAAATCGTCCAATGAAAGCACGTAAAACCTCGTTCATTAATCTCATGAAAGTGCTAGGTGCATTAGTTAACCCAAAAGGCATGACTAACCACTCATATAATCCAAACTTAGTTTTAAATGCCGTTTTCCATTCATCTCCTAATTTCATGCGAATTTGATGGTATCCACTACGCAAATCAACTTTGGAAAACATGGTAGAGCCACTTAATTCATCAAGCATATCATCTAACCTAGGAATAGGATGACGATAACGAATAGTAATATTATTAATGGCTCGACAATCAACACACATACGCCATGTTCCATCCTTTTTAGGCACTAATATAACAGGAACAGCACAAGGACTAAGGGATTCACGTATGTAACCTTTGTCGAGTAGCTCTTGTACTTGACGCTGAATCTCCTTCGTCTCCTCCGGATTGGTACGGTATGGCGCACGGTTGGGCAGCGAAGCACCGGGAATTAAGTCAATCTGATGCTCAATCCCTCGAATAGGTGGTAATCCCGGTGGTACGTCTTGTGGAAAGACGTCAATAAATTCCTGCGAAAGGTCAGTGACAACAGGAGGCAAAGAAGGAGGCAATTCCTCAAATGAAAACAAAGCTTCTTTGCACACAAAAGCATAGCACACATATTGACTAACATCCAAATCCGAAATATCAACCTTAGTAGCAAGCAAAGTTGGACTAGTCAATTTAATTTCATTAGAAACAGCGGAAGAAGATTTGCTATTGGTCTTATGTTGTTGCTCAAATTCTTTAGCTGCTATCTCATTTTCACTCTTATTTTTCTCCTGTTTAGCTTTACTAGCTCTAGCAAGATCATCTTGCACAATTTGTTCAGGAGACATAGGAAGTAAAGCAATAGTTTTATCCTGATGAACCAGAGTAAACTGATTTGTCCTACCATGGTGTACAACATTCCTATCAAATTGCCATGGTCTACCAAGTAAAAGAGAGCATGCTTGCATGGGTACCACATCACAATCAACATAATCAGCATATGCGGCAATGCTAAAGTGCACACGAACAGAACGCGTTACCTTAATCTTACCACTATTGTTAAACCACTGAATATAGTACGGATGGGGGTGTGGTCTTGTGGTGAGAGATAGCTTCTCCACCAACTCCATGCTCGCCAAGTTGTTGCAACTCCCTCCGTCAATGATGATGCGAACCGAACGTTCTTTCACCACTCCCTTTGTGTGGAACAAATTATGCCTCTGGTTTTGCTCGTCCTTCGATACCTGCACACTTAACACACGTTGAGCAACCAAACTAGCATATTTATCTGCATCATCAGGAGCCATATACTCTATATCACGAGCATCATCATGGGCACCCTGATCCTCATGAGCAATGAGAACTAAAGTATCCTCATCATAGTCACTCGCTGACTCATACCCACCATCCGCCGTAATAATCATCACACGCTTGGAGGGACAGTCTTTTGCGAAGTGACCTCCACCTTGGCACCTGCGACATTTAATATCACGATCTCGTGCTTGCCCTGTGGACGCCATGGATGAAGAAGAACTCGCCGCGGGACCACTCTGTGCACCCTTGAATGGTGGCGCTGGCTGTGTCGGTGGCTCCCTGTAAGAATGAGCGGCTGAAGTAGATGGTGGTGCAGCAGGACGTGTGGATGTAGAAGCTCCACGCGATGTCCATGATGTATTTCGTCCTGCAGAAAAGTTAGGTCTCGTAGCGGCCTGTCGATCCTGCACTTCACGTTCAGCTTTACAAGCAAGATGAAACAAACGAGTGATAGTAGTAAAGTCCTTGTATTCTAGAATAGTTTGTATCTCCCTGTTTAAGCCACCCATAAAACGTGCAAGCATAGCTTCATTATCCTCTACTAGGCCGCATCTAATCAATCCAGTTTGTAATTCCTGATAATATTCCTCTACAGAATTTTTTCCTTGTCTCAAACGCTGTAATTTTTGTAACAAGTCACGCTGATAATAAGGAGGAACCCAGCGAGTACGCATAGCATCTTTTAAAGCAGCCCAAGTAGTTGGAATATTATTAGCATGCAATCTACAATGTTCGGACCACCAAATAGATGCAAATCCCGTGAATTCACAAACAGCAGCAGTAACACGTCTATTCTCAGGATATTGTAAACATGTAAAGCGTTGTTCAGTTTCTAACTCCCAAGTAAGATAAACATCAGGAATATATCTACCCTCAAATGGCTTAAGATTCAATTTAAGTTTAGGCACATGTTCATCATCGCGTACCTGAGGGGGTGGTTGGTGTCGACCGTGGCGAATGTTGGGACGTGGACGTCCAGCTGGCTGCTCATAGACCGCTTCCTGTTCCACCTCCTCCTCGTAATCACCCTCGTAGTAGTCGTCCTGGCCGACGTCAGAAGCAGCAGCAGCAGTAGCAGCAACTGCAGTAGCCGGAGGAGCACCAATACCAGCAGCTTGTCCTCGCGGCAACAGAATACGTCGTGCACGTGGTAGTGGCGGTGGCTGTGGCTGTGCTGAAGGTAGGCGTGCGATCAACTCAGTAAACTTGGCGTCTAGCTTGGTGTCGATCATCTTTTCCACGCCATCAATCGCCTCTGTAAATCTGTTATGGATGTCCTGCACCTGTTCAGACATCATACGTGCAAATTTATCATGTAGCTCCTTGTTTGTCATGTTCTCCCAATCGGGTGCATCCCGCGCCACTTCATCATGTGATCCTGTCATGGTTAGCAGAAATAGAAAACACACAGTAATATGATCCTACTTCTACTAATGGGATGTGGTGTGGTGGAAAGCACAAATCCGTCAAGCTTTTCTTTCGTTCTTACCGATTCTTACCTAGCAGCAGGTGGTGATGTACAACCAACGGGTCAAAACTCTCAGAGATATGGTAGAGCGATGGCCAGGAGGTGTCAAACGCACGATGTAGAATATATGTGGAGCTGTAGGAAGGCTGACAAGTATGGTAGAAAAAAACTCAACAGTAATCAAAACAGAGATGCAAAGCTGAATAAACGCTCAACGTGGGTACTGTGCTGATCCTAGGCTAGACCGTACTAGAGACGCGAGCCTAAAACACCAACGAAAGCACGGCGCGGCACGTAATCAACTGAGAAGCATACTCTGAATTTTTTTTTTCTCTTTTTTTTTTTTTTTTTTTTGGAAATCACCTCCCTTCTACGTACGACAAAAGTTTGGTGAAATCCGACTCTAATCAACTCAAACTATTCTGGCTACGGAGAGATCACAAACCGTACTGATGGTGGAACTCAACTCGGACTCGTGTAGCTCGTGGTGGTGTATATGGACTCGGATTGGCGGAACGTGGTGTATCTGGACTCGGATTACTACTGTGCGGTGGCGACGTGGCAAACTGTGATCAGAACTCGAAACTCTAAGGAAACTAGACGCTAAGATCAGCAACTTGACACAACGATGCAACCGTAAATTCAACAAAGCAAGTACTGAAAAGAAAACTGGACAATGGCTAGGACTGTCTTGGGACGAGATGATCTAACCCTAATTTTTTTTTGGCTTTTTCGTGGACTGTAGGTATGAAGAACAGAACCAATCTAGACTATGAAAAACTGGTAAATCTCACCGAGCAACCTGGAAATCTGATACCACTTGATAGAGGCGAAGGTGTCCCGATGTTTCGATGAGATGGTGGAGATCGATTTTGGTGGAGTAGACTTTCACGACCCGACTACGAACGTGCGAAGACGTTGCGCCTTAGCAATCGCTAAACCAACTCCGAGAGGTTATTGATCCCGCGGATGCACGATCAACCTGACCACGAAGGTCAATTCCTGCAAGCAATCGAAGAACAAGCAAGAACTAAGAATTGCAATCTGGATATTGCGAATATAAGATGAAAGATTAACAAAAGTTGGGGTTCCAATGCGGTCTTGGCCTGGTCGGACGACACAAACGAAGAACTCGAAGTTGCGGCTATGGCTAACTTAAATCTAATTAAAACCCAAGTCTAAACGATGCCCTAAGGGCTGTATATATGGGGGAACAGAGGGGAATTTCGTGGCCCCTTGGAGGAGGGGTCCGAAAACAACCCTAACTCGGTTTCCCCACACATACGGACTCTAAAAAATAGCCTATTAAGTGTATTTCGAAATTACATGGGCCTGGCCCAATAATAAGGTGACGCAGCACCTATAATAACTCTTGGACGAAAATATTAATGTGGCATCTTGTGTCTCTCGTCCAAGTCTTTATGCGCGCCTTATGGTGGCTTCAAAGTGCGATAATCACCACGGGAAGCTCCGCTGTCCTTTCCCGCGCGCGCACCTTCTTCTCCATGCTTGATCCCGCTCCAATGACCATCCTTCTTGTCCATGCTAGGTCCTTCATTCATAAGACAAACAAAAGTATCTAATTTAGACAGCATCATATGTTCTTGAATATTAGAAGGATTCGCAAGAAACGAAAGTACCTGATAATTTAATTGACGTGCGCGTGCTCTAGTAACTGGTCCATTATGTGTAGTTTGTGAAGATGTGGGTGTAACATTAGTAGAGATGTCCTCATCACTAACAGAGGGGTCCCACCTGTAAGCCTCACTGTTGGTTAATTAAACAGATTTAATTCGAATTGATTTAACCAGAGGGGATTAGCAAGGGATGGCCAACATGGCAATTCCACTGACTGGTGGGGCCAGGGGGGTGATTAGCTTGGGGTTAGGTGCTAATGGCGTCCCGGACGTGCACTGTTCACCGGAGACTCGCCGGAGTTGCGAAAATGAGCATGGTTTGGGGATTGCTTGGCACTGGTGTGTAGCTGGGGTTCTTCCGCGTCGAACGGTGGCATTAGGGGGTCACGGGGTTCATCTGAGCGTCGCGGGCATCGAGGTCGGCGGAGACAGAAGCTAGGGCTTCGGCGTGGAGGAGGAAATCGGCCACCAAATCAAGCTGGGAGTGGGGGGTTAGGATCCTGGAGCACATGGGGGTCAAACGCACGCTCTGGTGCGAACCGGGGGGCACGGGAGCATGCACCTCACCAGCCATGGCGGCGGCGAGCTCCTGCTCCCATGGCGGATCGGTGCAGAGGAGGAGTTAGGGGGCGTGGGGTTAGGCAAAAGACGCAGCTGCTCACCAGGAAGGCGATGGAGCAGACGGCGTGCTTGGGGAGGAACTAGAGCTGCCAGAATTTGAAGGAGACTCGCGGCGGCCGGAGTTGAAGGAGACGAAGCTCATGTCGGCTACACAACACCTCGGGGCGATTCCTCCTGCGACACGACGTACACGGCGATGGCGAATACGGTGGACACGATGGCGCGTGTCGGGACCCGGGGTTAGCGTATGTAATTCCGGTCATAATACAATCACATGGAGAGCCGAGAGCCGTACCCACTTGTCTAAGCAGACAAGGCCAAGCACAGATCACTCTCGGTAAGCATCGAACGTGAGGGGCATCCCATCCAGGCCGGATGATTAACTGAGATGGGTCCTCATCGTCCGCTCACAAGTCTAAATGCTTATGGGTGGTGAACCCCATACTCATAGACAAGTCGCCTCAACCATGTTATCGATTGAATCATAACACTTACAAAGACTTAATCCAGCCCGATCACTTAGTCGGGATCTCGGGCGGCCTCAATCATACAACAAAGTGTGCCACGTGACAGAGTCACGAGCAATCGCATCGCGATGCCCCAAGCTGCACACATCTAAGGGACACTTGGTGTATAAAAGACCGCCGGCAATAACACAACTAAGCTATCGACCCACACACTAGGACATGCATGTTATAATCATACACGCAGCATACATGTCCAGTGTAAACAGCAGGTAATCACAACATGAACTCTACAAACTCAGTCTTTATAACTTCTGCGAAACAGAGCAGACATAGTAGTTGTATTACAAGCAGAGATCACATGGATGTGTTCCAACATTACATCAAGCATCAACGGAAGCAAATTATGTCTTAGTAAAGACAAGTTTAACAAATGGCTTAAGAAGCCTGAAAGAAAATACAACGACCCTCCAGAGGGCACAGGCTGCTGCCTGGAACTATACGACATTGGTCCACGTCGAGCTCGAGGTAGAGGCCACCATCAGGGTCAGTGGTCTCGTCACTAAAACATAGAATAAGCAAACATGAGTACAAAGTCGTACTCAGCAAGACTTACATAGGAACTATACTACTCATGCACATGTATCAAGGCAAAGGGAGGTGGGGTTTCACTTGCAGAAGTGCCAGCTTTGACTTGGCTAATCCTGAACTACGAGTACCAGAGAGAGGTAAGAACGTACACGAGTCCAAGTAACAGTCTCCAATCAATATTCCACTATGGTTCCTTCCTCGACTTCCCCACGAGAAAGCACGCCATAGCACTCACACTTATCTTGGTGTGTTTTAGGAGTATCCGGTTCAAGTTATCTATGATCAAGTAAAGGTCTCCAAGTAGTCCATAACCGCGGACACGGCTATTCGAATAGTTCATTAACCCTGCAGGGGTGTACTTCTACACACACGCCTCATCAGTTACCGCCTGGGGATGGACCCTTCAAGTGAGTACCGGCGAGGATGCTGCCACGACACTTCACTCACGACACCATCTCTAGTCCTAGGGAGTCGCCTATTTGAGTTGGGACGACAATCGGAATCCGGCCGATTGTTCCGATGCGGACTCAAACGTTGTGTGACCGCCATCAAGCTCAACTCGATCATGATCACTTGATTCAACGTGCCCACAACCTACGCCAACCACTTACCTTGGTTCCACCTGCTTGAGATCGTTAACGGGCGAACTACTTGCGACTCCTGGACAGGTCCGGGGTGAGGTACTAGGCCGAGAGGGGTCAGTGAGCCCAATGTGTGGTCGTACTCTTGGTCTTGGATAACAACACAAGAACTCGGGCCTAAGGCAGTGTTCAACGAGACAACCCACTGTGTACTCCTACACAGCCTCTCATCGTTCACCTTTGTTTAGGGTAGATTCACCAACACGTTACCACCATCATTCACATGATCACTACCATCGCGACTCACATCAAAGTAGCCTCAGGTAACAACTCTAAGCATGCAATAAGCTGTAACAGTTCCAGAAGCCACATGATATCAACCAACTCCTACATCTGCTAGGATTGTGGTTTGCTTACTACTTTGACAAAATGATAGGTCATGCAATGGAATGGGTTCAACTAGCGGTAGAATGTATCATGGTGGCATCCTAAACATGCATTTGCGAGAATGAGAGGGAACTGGGATTTTATAGACATGATCAAAGAGGGGGCTGCTTGCCTTGCTGACGATCACGATGTAACACTCTTCTGACGTGAGGTTGAACTCGTCTCCGAGATCAACTCTACCGAGAAGAAGAAATCACCGAAGCACTAGAAGTAAAGCACAATCAAGATAATACAATGCACAATCATTATGCAAAACAAAGCATGGCAAGGTGCTGAAGTGACCTATGTTTGAATTGCCACATGTTAATTGAAGTTGATTTGAAAAGTAAATTCAAATTCAAACTCCAAATGTTATTCAATTTAGTTTAACTTGCATTTGCTAAAGTTGGTTCTTTGTAATCCAAGTGATCATATGTTTGAAATGCTTCTGAAGTACAAGTGATGTGTGGTGCATTTGAAAGGTTGAAGTTGGAATAGTTTTTGAATTGAATTTGAAATAATTCCAATTAAATCAAATAGCAAAAGCTACTGATCCCTTTTTAAGATCAACTCCAACATAGCTGAAAGTTGGAAATTTGGATAGAGGATTTTCTCCTGATCATTTTTCATATATTATATGTTAAATTTGGAGTTAAAATGAATTTTCTATGATTTTTCAAAGTTTCAGCCATTTTCTGGAATTTACTGAAATTCTTTATTATTATTATTTTAAACGTTTTTCTGTTTATTGTGTCATTAGGACGTCAGCATGACGCAAGGGGGGGGGGCTGACCAGTGGGGTCCCTTTGTCAGTGAGAGAGGGGGTTATTATCTCTCTGTTTAAACTAAACCCAGTTTAATTAAGGGGCTGGGCCCACTGTCATAGAGAGAGGGGAGGGTGATTAACAGGGGGGGGTTAGCTGGGCTAATGGCGTGGGTCGGCGGACTCACTGCAGTCGGCCGGAGTTCACGCCGGAGAGGGGAAACGGGCACGGGGGAGGAGAGGGGAGGCACTGGGACGAAGCCAGGGTCCGCGCGCGTACGCCTGTGCCATCGGGGCAACGCGAGGAGGCCCGTGGCCATGGCTGCGACAAGGGGGGCGGCGGCCGTGGCCTCTGCTCATGGCGGACGACGACAGGGGAATTGGGGAGAAGCACGGGAGGGGGTATTCAAGGTGCGGTGCTCACCTGAACACGATGAGAGGCACGGCGGGGCCGGAGAAGGGGCAGGCGGAGGTAATTTGACGCCGGAGTCTTCGGTGGCCGCGGCGACATGTTGAAGCCGTCTTCGTCTCCGTTGCCTCTCGCTCCAAATTTGTGGCGCCGCTCGAAGAAGTTGACCCCGGCGGACCGAATGGACAGGGTGGCGCGACGGGGGAGGCACAATGGCCACGGTGGCGCACGGTGGCCGCTCCGGCTGGGGCTCGGTTCGCGCGGAATCTCGTCGGGGAAGAGAGAGGGAGGGCCAGAGAGAGGGCAGAGGAGTGCGGGGGGGGGGGGGGTGGGGGTTGCTGCTGCGTGGCGTGCGAGAGAGAGGCGAGGGGAGGCCTAGAAGGCAGGGTGTGTCGCCGTGGCGTCCATGGCCACCGCATGCGCTTCAGCGAGCAGCATCGGGGCCAGGGGAGGCCCCCTGGTGGGCTGGGCCGGCTAGGCTGGAAGGGCCAGGTAAGGTGGGCTCTGCCCTTTTTCTTTTGTTTTCTATTTATTTCCTTCTGTTATTTGTTTTGCCCTTTAAAATAAATAGCTAGGGCATTTGTAAAAACTCCCAATTATTTTTATAAAACCTAGGTGACTCTATAGAAGTCAACCCCAAGTATTAGGAATTTTTGAAATTCAAATTATTTGAATTCCAATTCAAATAGACAAAAGATTTAATTTCCAAGCCACTATTTGGATTATGGAAAAATCTATGAGCATGGGATTAATCCCAAATCACTTTTAAAATGATCACACTCATTTTTAGGATTTTTCAACACATCCAAAAGAATTTTGGAAAAAGATTTATTTCTGGCCTTTTTATTTAATTCATTTAGGGCTTTTCTTTTGCAATTTTTTTTCATGATGCAAAAATGCAACTTTAGAAAAGCACAAACCTAATTAGGATTCTGACAACTCGCCCCCACTCAAAAGAATCTCGTCCCGAGATTCAGAACTCGTCGGGAAGAGGGTGGGGTACTCAGCTCGTAGACGATCATCTCGTTCCCAGGTGGCTTCTTTCTCTGAATGATGCGACCACTGCACTTTGAAGAATCTTATCTTCTGACGTCTGGTGCTTCGCTCGGCTTCATCAAGAATACGAACAGGGTACTCTCGATATGAAAGGTTATCTTGGAGATCAAGCGTTTCGTGGTCTACTTCGCGGATGGGGTCCTTGAAGCAACGCCTGAGTTGAGAGACGTGGAAGACATCATGAACCTGGGAGAGGTGAGGGGGTAGTTCCAATTGGTAGGCAACTTCTCCACGTTTAGCGAGAATGCGAAAGGGACCGATGTAACGTGGGGCCAACTTGCCTTTGATACCGAAGCGATGGGTATCCTTCAGAGGAGTAACCCGAAGGTAAGCCTTCTCATCTAGATTATAGCTTTCTTCCCTATGATGACGATCATAATAGCTTTTCTCACGAGACTGGGCTGTTTTCAACTTCTCACGAACAATGCGAACTTGCTCTTCTGCATCCTGAATTAAATCCGGTGCAAAGAATTGTCTTTCACCGGTTTCTGACCAGTTTAGGGGTGTTCGACATTTCCGTCCATAGAGAAATTCAAAAGGAGCCATGCCCAAACTAGATTGGAAACTATTGTTATACGCAAATTCGGCAAAAGGAAGAGAATTCTCCCATTTCTTTCCGAAAGAGATAACACAAGCTTTGAGCATGTCTTCGAGAATTTGATTGACCCTTTCTACTTGACCACTTGACTGCGGGTGATAAGCGGTGCTAAAGGAGAGGTGGGTTCCCATAGCATTCTGGAAACTTTCCAAAAATCGAGAAGTGAAAAGACTACCACGGTCTGAATTGATTTCCAAAGGAACACCGTGAAGTGACACGATTCGGGAGACATACAAGTCCGCTAACTGGCTAGCAGTTATAGACTCTCGAACTTGAAGGAAGTGAGCAACTTTGGAAAGTCTATCTATGACAACGAAGATGGCATCATTTCCTTTCTGGGTTTTTGGAAAGCCGGTGATGAAGTCCATACTGACTTTATCCCATATCCACTCGGGGATAGGCAACGGTCTAAGAGTACCAGCAGGTCTTTGATGTTCTGCCTTAATGCGACGACAAACATCACATTCAGCAATGAACTGAGCAATTTCTCTCTTCATCCTAGTCCACCAAAATCTCTGGCGTAGATCTCGGTACATTTTTGTGCTACCGGGATGAATCGAGAGGGGTGTGTCATGGGCTTCTTTGAGGATGAGTTGCCTTAGTTCCCTATTCTTAGGTACTACCAAACGATTTCCAATGAATACCGTTCCTTTGCTATCTGTGGAGAAACATTTAGCAACTCCGCTAGCAATGTTCTCCTTGATCCGGCGAACACCTCGTGCACGCCTTTGGGCAACTATGATTTGATCCTCAAGGGTTGGTTTCGCCACCAAGTTGAAAAGAGATCCACGAGGAACAATCTCGAGGTTGAGCTTTCAAAATTCCTCATGAAGAAGTGGTTGATACTGTTGTAACATGAGGTTGTTACAATACGACTTACGACTTAGTGCATCAGCCATGACATTGGCTTTGCCTGGGGTGTAAGAAATTCCTAAGTCATAATCTTTTATCAACTCAATCCAGCGTCTTTTTCTGAGATTAAGATCTGTCTGGGTGAATATATATTTGAGGCTTTGGTGGTCGGAATAGATCTCACAACGATTACCAAGGAGGTAATGTCGCCAAGTTGTTAGGGCATGAACTACGGCAGCGAGTTCAAGATCATGGGTAGGATAGTTCTCTTCATGTGGCCGCAACTGGCGTGAAGCATAAGCTACCACATGTCGATCTTGCAGAAGTATGCATCCTAACCCTTGCCGTGAGGCATCACAATAGATCTCGAAATCCTTTTTGGTGTCTGGAGGCGCACGTACGGGTGCAGAAGTCAATCTTCTTTTTAGCTCTTGAAAGCTTTCATCGCACTTGGGAGTCCATTCGAATTTCTTCTCTTTATTGAGGAGTTCAGTTAGAGGCTTTGCAACTTTAGAAAAGTTCTCGACGAAGCGGCGACAATAGATTGCTAAGCCAAGAAAACTCCTAAGTTTCTTAACCGATTCAGGTGGAGTCCAGTCAAGGACGGCCTGAACTCTCTCGGGATTGACAGCAATGCCTTTTGCAGAAATCACGTGGCCTAAGTAGGTCACTTCTGGTAGCCAGAATTCACACTTGGAGAATTTAGCATACATGCGATGCTCTCTAAGTTTCATCAATACCAACCTAAGATGTTCTGCGTGCTCTTCTTCGTTCTTCGAGTAGATGAGAATGTCATCAAGATAAACTACAACAAATTTATCTAGGTACTCCATGAAGATCGAATTCATCAAGCGCGAGAATGTGGCGGGGGCATTGGTTAAACCGAAGGACATCACGGTGTACTCGTAAAGACCATAACGAGTAGTAAAAGCCGTTTTGGGAATTTCCTCGTTTTGGACTTTTATTTGATGATAACCTAATCTCAAATCCATCTTGGAGAAGACAGAGGATCCAGCAAGTTGATCATAAAGATCATTGATCCTGGGCAGTGGGTACTTGTTCTTTATCGTCGCTAGATTTAGCGGGCGATAGTCTACGCATATCCTTTCTGTTCCATCTTTCTTCGTTACGAACAGAACGGGGCAACCCCATGGCGATGGGCTAGGGCGGATGAAGCCTTTTGCCAACGAAGCTTCAAGTTGGATTTTTAGCTCAGCTAACTCACGTGGGGCCATTCTATATGGGCGTCTGGATATTGGGGCGGTTCCTGGGATAAGGTCTACCACAAACTCTACAGATCTGTCAGGTGGTATTCCTGGCAGCTCTTCTAGAAAGACATCCGGGAAGTCACGAACCACCGGAATATCTTCAAGGTCTGGAAGAGGAAGCACATTCAAAGAATGCACCTGGGTTTTAGAGCTTGGTGAGGTGTACTTGATTGTCTGGCCTGATAGATGGGTTAGTTTAACTGATTTTGCTTTACAATCAAGGACAACATTCTGTCTTGATAACCAATCCATTCCTAGGATGACATCAATGTCTAAAGACTTGAGGGCTATAAGTGAGGCAAGGAATACTAAACCCTCAATTGCAATTTCATTCTCATGACTCACCATGGTGGTGTGCCATCTGGATCCAGGGGCTTGCACAACTAAGGGGGTGGATAACATCGAAAAAGAGATGTCATGTGACAGTGCAAAGTCCTGGGATATGAATGAGTGAGATGCTCCTGGGTGAAAAAGAACCGAAGCTGGGGTGGAATTGACAGGAAGGGTTCCGAGTACAACATCGGTTGACTTGTGGGAATCTAGAATGGATACATGATTCACATAACCATGTTCATAACCAGGAGTCTTGACATTGGAAGTCTTGGGTGGTGGCTTACCACGAAGAAAGGCTTGCTTTGGATTAGGTGTGGTGGCTACATGATTTTGGGGACACTCTCGAACATTGTGGCCTGATTGTCCACATTGGAAACAAACACCACGTGGAATGAAAGGAACTTGAGAACTTGATTGTCCAAAAAAATTCCAAGGAGGAAGATTGGGTTGAGGTGGACGATATATGGTGGGGGGTGGTCTAGAAGCAATTACAGCACGACTGACGTCACTGAAGGGAATCCATACAGAGCGTTTTCGAGAAACTGGGCCAGAAGATTGGGAAAACTCACGATCACGCTTGCGAGACTCTTCATACAACTCATTTCCATACTCGGCCTTGAAGGATTTGTCGACCAAATCCCTGAAGTTGATGAACTCATGAAGATTCAGGTCATGACGTAGAACGGGGCTAAGTCCCTTACGGAACCTTGCTTGTTTCTTGGCATCGGTGGATACTTCTTCTTGGGCGTAACGTGCTAAACGAGCGAACTCAGTCCTATACTCATGAACAGTCATCTTTCCTTGGGTCAGATTGCAAAATTCTTCTCTCTTGCGCTCCATCAGCTGATCCGGAATATGATTTCCTCGGAAGTCATCACAGAACTCTTGCCAAGTCACCACGTGACCAACTGGTTTCATTGCTACAAAATTACCATTGAAGAGCAGCACCTTCCAGAAAGTATGCCGCAAATAGCACACGATCACCTGGAGCAACATGGGCTATCTCAAGCTTACGCTCGAGGGAACGAAGCCAATCATCGGCATCAAGGGGCTCGGAAGGACATCGGAAAACTGGCGGGTTGAGGAGAATGAAGTCCTGGATGGTAACAACACTATGATGCTGACGAGAAGTGTTCTCCTCAATACGCTCGAGAAGACGTGTCTGATCACGACGATTCTGTTCAGCCTCCATCATGATTTCTGCCGTTGAGGGTGGTGGTGGAGGTTCTTCACCGTCTATGTAACTAGAACTGGGATCAACACCTTTATTTGCACCTGACATTCTGTGTGATAAGAATCAACAATCAGAATAGGATTTAGGACACAATTCTATGCTAAGATAGAAGACTATAATGCAATAGCATCAAAGTCACAAACGGACAGCATAACGGCTGTACCGGGATGGAAATTGAGACAACCTACAGGATAACGGACATCACTTCCACAGAAACACTATGGAATGATGGCTCCGAAAAGACCACAACACTCCTACAGCTACAAAGAAGCAATCAACGAGATATCCTAGTAAAGACATAGATGAGCCTAGTCCTATCTTCCCGTAGAATAAGATGAGGATGACTCAGAACTCAGATCGATGAGGATAAGGAAAAAAAAGAAGTCTTACGTTGTTCCCTTATACCCAAAGTAACTATATAACTATAGAATGCTAGACTCGACATCGGCCAATGGTTTGATAATCCTACAGGCATTCCTGCTCTGATACCAAGTATGTCGGCACCCGGTGATGAGGACATGGCTACCACAGTTACAGCCATAACTCATGCTACTACACACATTGGATCGGCTACTAGAGCTCGCGCAAACCAACAGAATTATCAGGTATTTTCGTTTCTTGGAAATCCTTCTAATGTTTATGAACATGTGATGCTGCCTAAATTAGATATTTTTGTCTTACTTATGCATGAAGGACCTAATGTGGACAAGAGGGATGGCCATTGGAGCGAGATCAAGCATGGAGAGGAAGTAGCGTGTGCGGCAAAGAATAATGGAGCTTTCAGTAGTGATTTCCGCACTTTGAAGCCACCATAAGAAGTGCATGAAGCCTTGGACGAAATATACAAAGATTCCACTTCATAATTTTGTCCAGGGGCTGTTATAGGTGCTGCGCCACCTTATTTATGGGCCAGGCCCATGTAATTTCGAAATAGTGCTTAATAGGCTGTTTTAGAGTCCGTATTGTAGGGGAAAATGACTCCAGAGGGATTTTAGTCCCACCTTGCCAAGGGAGGACGAAATTCCCTCTCTTTTCCCCTATATATACACCCCATAGGGCATCCTTTAGACTTGGAATTCTTTTAGTTAAAAAGACTGCTTAGCCAATTGCTGCATCTTCGTGTACTCGGTTTGTGTCCAACGACCAGATCAAGACCGCTTTTGGAATCCCAACTTTATTCATACTTCATCTACATATTCGCAATATTCAGATTGCTTTATCATAGTTCTTGCTTGTTCTTCGATTGCTTGCAGGCACTAGACCTTCGTGGTCAGGTTGATCGTGCTCCGGCGTGGTCAATAACCTTCAGGAGATTGGTTTAGCGATTGCTAAGGCGCAACGTCGTTGCACGTTTGTAGTCGGATCGTCAAAGTCGACTCCATCAAATCGTAGTTATCATCTCATCGAAAGATCGGGACACCCCGCCTCTATCAAGTGGTATCAGTTTTCAGGTTGCTCGGTGAGAATTTCCAATTATCCCTAGATTAGATCGTTTTTATTTACCTATCGTCCAAGAAAAAGCCACCAAAAAAAGTAGATTAGTTCATCCATGTCCAAAATAGTCTAAGCCTTTTCGCCATAATCACTTAGTTTTTGCATTGTTGAATTTTCGATTGCATCGTGTGTCGAGTTGCTGGTTTAGTGTCTAAACTTTTAGAGTTTCGAGTTCTAGTCACGCTTTGTTCACATCGCATCTGCATTTACCATCACCATCACCATCATCCATCCGCTGCTGCTGTTCGTCGCTGTCTTGAATCATCATTTATCTTGTGGAGAGAAAAAGTTTAGTCAAGAATAAAGAAGAGAAGCAAGGAGAAGACCATGACTACCTAGTTCGTACTAGTAGTTTGGCACGGGGAGATCCTCACGAGTAGTACTAATTGATTTTGGTTTTGGAAAGAGGAAGCCTGGGAAATAAAATTACGTGAGCAATTAGCAGGAAAAAAAGGTTGCTGATTGAAAGAAAAGGAAACCGTTTTGTGCTATCCTACTTGATTGGTTTGAACGTGAGGTACTAGAATATCCACCTGATCTCGGTTTCCGTGCGTGGAGAGAGACAAAATAGTTTTGTTAGTTGGCATCGTATCTCACGTGCAAGTTTTAGAAGGAAAATCAATCATCGGTTTTAAAGGATTTTTTTATTAGCTGAAAGGAAAAGCATCACGTGGTGGTAATCCTTTGTGCTGATTTCATGTGCCTCTAAATCCAACGTGATTGGGATTGTCCTTTTTGGAAACCGTGAGGGCTATTTGGAAACAAAAGAGTAGTCGTACTGTGCTATATCTTGGAAACTGTACGTACTACTAGTTCCTTTGTGTAGCACGTTTGGTATTTGGAAGAAGAAAAAAAACGTTGGATCACGTTGGACAGAAATAAAGAGAGGGAAAAGTGGATACGTGGCCTTGGAACTTTTGGTGCTACGGTTGTTGGAAAGTTTTGGATAAAAAAAAAACGAGAGAAAAAAGTGGGCTGTTCGGTTTGTGTGTTTGGAAAGATAAGATTGAGTCAAAGAAGAAGGGAAGGTTTTGGTTTCTTGGAAAGATGGATCGGCTGTAACAAAAAAAAGTGAAAAAGGAGAGAGATTCTTGGCCGTTGGAAAGAAGAAAAAAGGAAAGTTTGAGAAAAAAAAAGTGCTGTGTCGTTCGTACTTCATTGCACGTGAATTTTATATGTGTCTTAGGCTCGCGTCTCTAGCACAGTCTAGCCTAAGATCAGCACTCGACTACTTTGAACGAATTTTCAGCTTGCACTTATTAACGTGGTTGTAGCATTTTTTTTCCACATATATATAGCCAACCCAGCTCCACATATTTCTACAACGCGCATACATACGTTCACCTGGCAATCGCTTTACACAATCTTTGGAGTTATTTGACACCGCCCGTTGCCGATCACCACCTGCTGCATGGTAAGAATTTGTAAGACACTGATATTTGCTTTACTGTGAGCGCTTTACCACCACATCCTAGTAGTTCATAGGAACATTTTTGTTTCTTGTTTCTACTAACTATGACAGGTTCCGGAGTTACAAGTTCTTCGCCGATGGACACACGTTCACCACCACGAGAGATGCGCCCACACAAAGAAGCATATGGACAGGTTATTTCTTTGCCATCTTTTGAGGGTAGATTTAACCCTGCTATTTATCTTGATTGGGAGCTTGAAGTAGAACAAATTTTTGCGAGTAATATTTTTTCTGAACTTGACAAAGTACGAGCTACCACTCGCGCTTTTATTGGTTTTGCTTCCATTTGGTGGAGTGTGTATATTAAGAAAAACATTGATAATAAACCTAAAATTTGGAAAGATTTGAAAGCTATAATGAGACATAAATTTGTTCCTCCTTATTATCGTCGTGAATTGCTTCGTAATTTGGAACAATTAAAACAAGGAAGTAACACTGTTCATACTTACTATCAAGAGTTTAAATCTTATATGCATAAGTGTGACATAGAAGAATCTGAGGATGATAGAAAGAATAGATTTTTTCATGGTTTGAACAATGACATCCGCGCACGATTTCATTATACTCCTCGCTGCATTATTGGTATGTATGTTCGTGCTTGTACCTTTGAGAGACAGATACAGGAGGATGCTTTGGGCGACTACGACGACTACGACGGCTACTATTCCAGACCATGCTCACCACCACCGATTGTCTCATTCGCCATTGCACCTTCTACGACGACCATGCCTCCTTTTGTGAGTGTGATATCGCCTCCAGCCTCTATGACCTTGCCATCATCCGTACCTACATCATCTGAGTTGTTGCAACAAGGTAACAACAAAGGTATTGATGACATAACTTCACATAAGGATGATGCATGCATAGTAGAGTTGAATAAATCATGTGTTGAGTTACCTGTTGATTTGAGCACACCATCTATTTTGGATAATCATTATACTATTATGAAATTGCCAATGCTTAATCATTTTGGTATGACCTCTAATCTTGGTGATGATTATGCGTCGAATGACTTGTTGCACGACTACTTAGTTAAACCTTTTGTAGCATGTCCTTCGAAAAACATTAACGTTTATTCACCGGTGTTAGAATGGTTTAATGATGAGCATTGTAAATCTTTAGATATGAATAAAATCTTCACTTATATATGCAAACTGAGTTGCAATATTTTCATGTCGTTTACCTATTGTGATGAATTCATATCTTTATATTTCACGACATATGAAAGTTATTTGTGTATACATGTGTCTCATGTGCACAAACTGAGGGCCGTAAAAATGGATGATATATACATATACAACATGTACACCTTGTCTCTTTTGTTAGCTACATTTCAGATTAAGCAACGCCGAGGACGGCTTTGTTTTCAAGAAGGGGAGGATGATGAGGACATGGCTACCACAGTTACAGCCATAACTCATGCTACTACACACATTGGATCGGCTACTAGAGCTCGCGCAAACCAACAGAATTATCAGGTATTTTCGTTTCTTGGAAATCCTTCTAATGTTTATGAACATGTGATGCTGCCTAAATTAGATATTTTTGTCTTACTTATGCATGAAGGACCTAATGTGGACAAGAGGGATGGCCATTGGAGCGAGATCAAGCATGGAGAGGAAGTAGCGTGTGCGGCAAAGAATAATGGAGCTTTCAGTAGTGATTTCCACACTTTGAAGCCACCATAAGAAGTGCATGAAGCCTTGGACGAAATATACAAAGATTCCACTTCATAATTTTGTCCAGGGGCTGTTATAGGTGCTGCGCCACCTTATTTATGGGCCAGGCCCATGTAATTTCGAAATAGTGCTTAATAGGCTGTTTTAGAGTCCGTATTGTAGGGGAAAATGACTCCAGAGGGATTTTAGTCCCACCTTGCCAAGGGAGGACGAAATTCCCTCTCTTTTCCCCTATATATACACCCCATAGGGCATCCTTTAGACTTGGAATTCTTTTAGTTAAAAAGACTGCTTAGCCAATTGCTGCATCTTCGTGTACTCGGTTTGTGTCCAACGACCAGATCAAGACCGCTTTTGGAATCCCAACTTTATTCATACTTCATCTACATATTCGCAATATTCAGATTGCTTTATCATAGTTCTTGCTTGTTCTTCGATTGCTTGCAGGCACTAGACCTTCGTGGTCAGGTTGATCGTGCTCCGGCGTGGTCAATAACCTTCAGGAGATTGGTTTAGCGATTGCTAAGGCGCAACGTCGTTGCACGTTTGTAGTCGGATCGTCAAAGTCGACTCCATCAAATCGTAGTTATCATCTCATCGAAAGATCGGGACACCCCGCCTCTATCACCCGGGGTTAGCGTATGTAATTCCGGTCATAATACAATCACATGGAGAGCCGAGAGCCGTACCCACTTGTCTAAGCAGACAAGGCCAAGCAAAGATCACTCTCGGTAAGCATCGAACGTGAGGGGCATCCCATCCAGGCCGGATGATCAACTGAGATGGGTCCTCATCGTCCGCTCACAAGTCTAAATGCTTATGGGTGGTGAACCCCATACTCATAGACAAGTCGCCTCAACCATGTTATCGATTGAATCATAACCCTTACATAGACTTATTCCAGCCCGATCACTTAGTCGGGATCTTGGGCGGGCTCAATCATACAACAAAGTGTGCCACGTGACAGAGTCACGAGCAATCGCATCGCGATGCCCCAAGCTGCACACATCTAAGGGCCACTTGGTGTATAGAAGACCGCCGGCAAGAACACAACTAAGCTATCGAACCCCACACTAGGACATGCATGTTATAATCATACACGCAGCATACATGTCCAGTGTAAACAGCAGGTAATCACAACATGAACTCTACAAACTCAGTCTTTATAACTTCTGCTAAACAGAGCAGACATAGTAGTTGTATTACAAGCAGAGATCACATGGATGTGATCCAACATTACATCAAGCATCAACGGAAGCAAATTATGTCTTAGTAAAGAGAGGTTTAACAAATGGCTTAAGAAGCCTAAAAGAAAATACAACGACCCTCCAAAGGGCACAGGCTGCTGCTTGGAACTATACGACATTGGTCCACGTCGAGCTCGAGGTAGAGGCCACCATCAGGGTCAATGGTCTCGTCACTAAAACATAGAATAAGAAAACGTGAGTACAAAGTCGTACTCAGCAAGACTTACATAGGAACTATACTAATCATGCACATGTATCAAGGCAAAGGGAGGTGGGGTTTCACTTGCAGAAGTGCCAGCTTTGACTTGGCTAATCCTGAACTACGAGTACCAGAGAGAGGTAAGAACGTACAAGATCGTCCAAGTAACAGTCTCCAATCAATACTCCACTATGGTGCCTTCCTCGACTTCCCCACGAGAAAGCACACCATAGCACTCACACTTATCTTGGTGTGTTTTAGGAGTACCCGGTTCAAGTTATCTATGATCAAGTAAAGGTCTCCAAGTAGTCCATAACCGCGGACACGGCTATTCGAATAGTTCATTAACCCTGCAGGGGTGTACTGCTACACACACGCCTCATCAGTTACCGCCTGGGGATGGACCCTTCAAGTGAGTACCCGCGAGGATGCTGCCACGACACTTCACTCACGGCACCATCTCTAGTCCTAGGGAGTCGCCTATTTGAGTTGGGACGACAATCGGAATCCGGCCGATTGTTTCGATGCGGACTCAAACGTTGTGTGACCGCCATCAAGCTCAGCTCGATGATGATCACTTGATTCAACGTGCCTACGCCAACCACTTACCTTGGTTCCACCTGCTTGATATCGTTAAAGGGCGAACTACTTGCGACTCCTGGACAGGTCCGGGGTGAGGTACTAGGCCTAGAGGGGTCAGTGAGCCCAATGTGTGGTCGTACTCTTGGTCTTGGATAACAACACAAGAACTCGGGCCTAAGGCACTGTTCAACGAGACAACCCACTGTGTACTCCTACACAGCCTCTCATCGTTCACCTTTGTTTAGGGTAGATTCACCAACACGTTACCACCATCATTCACATGATCACTACCATCCCGACTCACATCAAAGTAGCCTCAGGTAACAACTCTAAGCATGCAATAAGCTGTAACAGTTGCAGGGGCCACATGATATCAACCAACTCCTACATCTACTAGGATTGTGGTTTGCTTACTACTGTGACAAAACGATAGGTCATGCAAAGGAATGGGTTCAACTAGTGGTAGAACGTATCATGGTGATATCCTAAACATGCCTTTGCGAGAATGAGAGGGAACTTGGATTTTATAGACATGATCAAAGAGGGGGGGTGCTTGCCTTGCTGACGATCACGATGTAGCACTCTTCTGACGTGAGGTTGAACTCGTCTCCGAGATCAACTCTACCGAGAAGAAGCAATCACCGAAGCACTGGAAGTAAAGCACAATCAAGATAATACAATGCACAATCAATATGCAAAACAAAGCATGGCAAGGTGCTGAAGTGACCTATGTTTGAATTGCCACATGTTAATTGAAGTTGATTTGAAAACTAAATTCAAATTCAAACTCCCAATGTTATTCAATTTATTTTAACTTGCATTTGCTAAAGTTTGTACTTTGTAATCCAAGTGATCATATGTGTGAAATGCTTCTGAAGTACAATTGATGTGTGGTGCATTTCAAAGGTTGAAGTTGGAATAGTTTTTGAATTGAATTTGAAATAATTCCAATTAAATCAAATAACAAAAGCTACTGATCCCTTTTTAAGATCAACTCCAACATAGCTGAAAGTTGGAAATTTGGATAGAGGAGTTTCTCCTGATCATTTTTCATATATTAATGTTAAATTTGGAGTTAAAATGAATTTTCTATGATTTTTCAAAGTTTCAGCCATTTTCTGGAATTTACTGAAATTCTTTTTTTAAACGTTTTTATGTTTATTGCGTCATTAGGACGTCAGCATGACGCAAGGGGGGGGGTCTGACCAGTGGGGTCCCTTTGTCAGTGAGAGAGGGGGTTATTATCTCTCTGGTTAAACTAAACCCAGTTTTATTAAGAGGCTGGGCCCACTGACATAGAGAGAGGGGAGGGTGATTAACAGGGGGGATTAGCTGGGCTAATGGCGTGGGTCGCCGGACTCACTGCAGCCGGCCGGAGTTCACGCCGGAGAGGGGAAACGGGCACGGGGGAGGAGCGGGGAGGCACTGGGACGAAGCCTGAGTCCGCGCGCGTACGCCTGTGCCATCGGGGCAACGCGAGGAGGCCCGTGGCCATGGCTGCGACAAGGGGAGCGGCGGCCGTGGCCTCAGCTCATGGCGGACGACGACAGGGGAGTAGGGGAGAAGCACGGGAGGGGGTATTCGAGGCGCGGTGCTCACCTGAACACGATGAGAGGCACGGCGGGGCCGGAGAAGGGGCAGGCGGAGGTAATTTGACGCCGGAGTCTTCGGTGGCCGCGGCGACACGTTGAAGTTGTCGTCGTCTCCGTTGCCTCTCGCTCCAAATTGGTGGCGCCGCTCGAAGAACTCGACCCCGGCGGACCGAATGGACAGGGTGGCGCGACGGGGGAGGCACACTGGCCACGGTGGCGCACGGTGGACGCTCCGGCTGGGGCTCGGTTCGCGCGGAATCTCGTCGGGGAAGAGAGAGGGAGGGCCAGAGAGAGGGCAGAGGAGTGCGGGGGGGTTTGCTACTGCGTGGCGTGCGAGAGAGAGGCGAGGGGAGGCCTAGAAGTCAGGGGACGTCGCCGTGGCGTCCATGACCACCGCATGCGCTCCAGCGAGCAGCATCAGGGCCAGGGGAGGAAGACGACAGGGGAGGCCCCCCTGGTGGGCTGGGCCGGCTAGGCTGGAAGGGCCAGGTAAGGTGGGCTCTGCCCTTTTTCTTTTGTTTTCTGTTTATTTCCTTCTGTTATTTGTTTTGCCCTTTAAAATAAATAGCTAGGGCATTTCCAAAAACTCCAAATTATTTTTATAAAACCTAGGTGACTATAGAAGTCAACTCCAAGTTTTGGGAATTTTTGAAATTCAAATTATTTGAATTCCAATTCAAATAGACAAAAGATTTAATTTCCAAGCCACTATTTGGATTATGGAAAAATCTATGAGGATGGGATTAATCCCAAATCACTTTTAAAATGATCACACTCATTTTTAGGATTTTTCAACACATCCAAAAGAATTTTGGAAAAATATTTATTTCTCGCCTTTTTATTTAATTCATTTAGGGCTTTTCTTTTCCCCATTTCCTTTTCTTTTGCAATTTTTTTTTCATGATGCAAAAATGCAAGTTTAGAAAAGCACAAACCTAATTAGGGTTCTGACAGCGCGGCTCGGGGACGACGGTGGTCACTCAAACTTCACGCCATGGCGACGGTGGCAACAAAACATCCCCTAGTCTCATGTTTCTGTCACTCAAGCTAGACATCAGGGAGTTGAACCCACAATCAAGCATAACGCTCCCTCTTGGAGTTGCCAAAAATCACTTGGCCAAAGCAAAATACGCCAACGGAGAACATGCAAGAATTAACTAACGTACAGAAATATAAAAGAGAATCAAATATATTACTCATCACAATGTGAACATAATATCATAATCCATCAGATCCTAGCCAACTCAGCATAGCAACACAAAAATTACAAAGGTGCCTCGATCATGTGAGGCAGCTCATGAGGTCTCGAAAATGGAAGCACAAAGAGGGGAGGAGAACATCACATAGCTACTGGTCATGGACCCATGGTCCAAGGGGTACTAATCACAAGACATACGGGAGGCGTCCATAGCGATGGATGGTCTCCCGGAGGGGATTCCTCCTTCCGGCAGGGTGCCGGGGCAGCTTCTCCTGGCAGCCCCGATCTTGAAACGGCGGCGATGGCGGTACAGAGAGGAGAACGGGAATAGCATATCGATATTAGGGGTTTCCTCCGCGCGGGCTAAATATAGGCCAAAGGGGGCACCAAGAGGGGCCATAGGGCAGCCAGGAGTCCTCCTGGCGCGCCCTAGGGTGGGGCCTCGCCAGGGACCCTCCTGGGGCCCTGGTGGGTCCACCCCCTTCCATCTTTGGTTATTCGGGAAGCTTCCGGGTCGCTGAATTTTTATATAATTTTTCCGGGATTTATTTGGCACTTTTAATGGCCGGAAAACCTGAAATACAAAAACAGCAGAAAACAGGAACTGGAAACTGGGTGCACTGAGTTCATAGGTTACATGATAAAAAGTGTATGAAGTTTAAGCAAAACATCGCAAAGTCACAAAAATCATGCATGGAGCACGAAGAAATTATAGATACGTTTGGTACTTATCAGAGTGCTGCGTGGAAAGCTCTATTAGTGGTGGTAGTGAATTTCATAATGGAGAAGGCGCATCTCATAGTTCTGCATCAACTGACGATAATGGAGTTTCTAGCTGTGATGATGAAATTGAAGAGGTCCAGACGTGATGCTTCACAATAGTTTCACTTTCGAGTGTTGGTCATGCCTGTAATGTTCTGTCTTATGAAGATAGGTTTTTAATAAGAAAGAATATGTGCTTTTTGTAAAGCTTCTCTTTGTTCTTGTAACGCTTTAATCAACCGGTTTTTCATAACCGACTTGTATTAACTAGGGAAAAATCTTTTGAGGAGTCGGTATCTTCACCATGTGTAGCCCTCATGAATCGGGATGATTAATCTGCATGTCATGCGAATCATAATAAATCAACACGTAACCTCCATGAGTCGGCAAAGACCATTGTATGTCATGCCGAGTCACAGTAAAATCAACATGTGTGTTATTTTGAAATCTCGAGGTGTAGCCCCATGAGTCGGTATGATCAATTTATGTTCATGCTGAATCATAGTAGAGTCAACCCGCATCCCCCAAGTACCGACTTTTAGTTCATTTGATAATGTTCATTAAAGTCGATATGTTGACAAAGGAAAGAATTGATATGTTTGTGCATGCTGAGAAAAGTAAACAGACAAAAGAAAAAAAATTCTTATGTATGCAAGAAATGCAAGAGATCATATAGAAGACGGCCGTACGCGTGACAGTCACAACATTCTTTAACGATACAAGTTCAGCACTAACCAACATACTAAAGAGGAGGTTTGTGTCCGTCTTGTAGAAAAGAATTACTGGTCACCTGATTGCGTGTAAGTTGAAACTTCTCTATAGTCAAGCATCGCATGACTTATTCTAGTGTTCTCTGTAATAGAATCAAACTCAACAGGTGTCTGATAAAGTCGGCTGGTGTTTGAACTAAGACGGGTCACTTAGGTCACAGAAGTGTGAGTTTGCATCATCTCTACAGGCAAAGATAAAGCCATAGTAGGCCAATTTCATGTATACGCCGACTCCCCAGTTGAAGAATTGAAATCGAAAGAATTCAAGTCCATAGGGTCCCTAAATAAAGCCATATACATGCCTGGTACAAGGGAAAGGGGTGATCAAGCCCTCCAGGTTTCCAAGGATTGAAATGCAAGAATGTAATGGAGTGCAAGGTAAAATGGAAAAAAGAAAAAAGAAAAAAGGAAGTCATTATAAAAAACAAAAATCAACTTTTTGAAAGAAAGGAAGTCGGCTTCGTATATTAGAGATGTCTGTAAATTGGTATAAAAGAATATTCCTGGCTACTCAAGTATAATAGGGACGGAGCTGAGCTATGTTCCACGGCCTGGAAGGCTCTTCCTCGGACGTGCGCGTGGCAGTCGGCTCGCGTATATTAACCAGATAGTAGGACCCATTGTTTAAATTCTTGCTTATCATGAACAGTCCTTCCCAAGGCGGGGAGAACTTGTGCATTCCTTTCCTTTTTTGTATTAGGCGGATCAATAAGTCCCCTTCTTGAAAAGTCTGACTCTTGATGCGTCGACTATGATAACGCCGCAGATCTTGCTGATAGATAGCCGACTTAGCAGCCTCTAAGTCTCGTTATTCATCAAGGACATCTAAAGAATACTGTCTAGCTTCTTCATTGTCAGCCTTAACATAAGCGGTGACTCGGGGTGAGTCGTGACGCATGTCACTTGGGAGGACGGCTTCGACTCCATAAACAAGTAAGAAAGGTATAAACCAGTTGACCTATTGGGCGTAGTCCTGATACTCCAAAGTACGGAGGTTAAATCCTCAACCCAACAACCCGGCATTCTTATTAGAGGGATACAGAGTCAGGGTTTGATGCCTCGCAGCAGTTCCTGGTTGGCTCTCTCGGCCTGTCCATTAGACTGTGGAGCCACAGATGTGAGATCAAGTCGGATATGTTCCTTCACAAAGAAACGCTCCATGACCCCTTCTGATAAATTGCTCCTATTATTAGTGATGATGCTCTAGGGATATCCAAACCGGAAGATGACTTTTTCAGAAATTTGAGTGTTGTTGCCGCATCACATTTACTGACCGGCTCCGCTTCAACCCACTTGGTGAATTTATCCACTTCAACCAAGAAGTGAGTATTTCCGCATTTGGATCGTCTGAAAGGCCCCACCATATCAAGCCCCCAGACTGCAAAGGGTCAGGTGATTGGAATCATCCTGAGTTCTTGAGCCGGCACGTGGTATTGCCTTGCATAACACTGGGAACCATCGCACTTCTTTACTATGTCCTCCACATCTGCATGAGCTATGGGCCAATAGAATCCATTGCGATAAGATTTTGCCACAAGCGATCGGGAACCGACATGATTACCACAGTCTCCAGAGTGTATTTCATTTAGTATGACTCGTCCTTCTTCTAGTGAAACACATCTCTTGAAAACTTGGGTGGGGCTAAGTCGATGTAGCTCTCCATTGATAAGAACAAAGGATTTTCTACGTCTGATGATTTTTCTGGCCAATATCTCATTAGTTGGGAAGATACCCCGGGTCTTGTAACCCAAATATGGTATGACCCACGAGGGAGTGGCATGTATTGCAGGTACTTAGGCCAGCTCCGGATCGGGTACTGCTATATCCTGCTCGGCAAGGAGCTGCACAGACGGATGCAACATGACATCAAGGAAGACGTTTGGTGGAACCGACTTCCATTGAGAGCCGAGCCGGAACAGAGCGTCAGCCGCCTCGTTTTTCCTGCGATCTACATGGTCCACTTGGTAGCCGGTAAATAATTCGGCTTGCCTCGAAACTTCTCGTATGTAGGCTGTCATTATGGGGTCCTTAGAATCCCATCTCCCTCATACTTGCTGGGAGACAAGATCATAATAACCAAAATATTGAATGCGGCTTATGTTCATCTCGCGTGCTGATGACACTGAAGTAGTGCCTCGTTGGCTACCCCAAGTGGAAGGTTGAGATGTAGCGTAGCGGTAATTTCTCCTAACATAGAGGATATGGTTATGTCTCTAGTAGGACTCCAACGACGACAAGTAGGTGGTAAAGTGAACAATGGCGCCATTCATAACCCAAGGTTGCTTACTTTACCTGGACCTGCACACAGATACAAATAACTTTTCTCCCAACGAGTACAGAGGGGTTGTCAATACCTCCGGCCTTGCTGTTTACAAAGGGTCAAACGCAAGATATAATGATAGTGATAATGATAAATTCAATGTAAAGTAAAGGAAGTAAAATAAAGTGAGGGTGTAAACAGTGGTGGAAATATGGACCGGGGTACCATGAAGTTCACTACTGATGTATCTCTCCCAAAAGATGATAAACAGCTATGCGAGGTGAACAAATTACAGCTGGGAAATTGACAGGATTAAAAACGCACCGCAATGCTAACTATGCTACAAAAGAAAGGAAGAGGCTCAAAATTATGGGAATTACACCAAGACAAGTAGACTGAAATCCATCTGCATCTACTCACTAATCATCCACTTTGAGATATCTATCCAGAACATCTTGCTCATATTAAGTTGCGAGCCCCACCCAAAGTGTAAACCCAAAGCAACAGACAACAGCATTAAAAGTAGTTTGCGTAAAGTAAACAATCCTTGCTCCCGCATGTAGAAGCACCGTTATTTTCCCCCTGGTGGCAACAACACATTCCCTAGACTCATGTTTCTGTCATTCAACCTAGTAATCGAGGGGGGGGGGGCATGAACCCACAATCATGAATAGCGCTCCCTCTTGGAGTCACTACCTACTACTTGGCCAAAGCAATAAACAACAACAAAGAACATGGAAAAATTACTCAAGAACATAAATATAAAAGGAGAAGAACCAAATATATTACTCATCACAATCTGAACATAATCTCATAATCCATCAGATCCTAGCAAACTCAGCATAGCAATAGCAGAAAAATTACATATGTGCCTTGATCATGTAGGGTAGCTCACAAGGTCTAAACATTGAAGAACAAAGGTGGAGAGAAGACATCACATAGCTACTGATCATGGACCCGTGGTCGAAGGTGGACTACTCAAGGCTCATCCAGGAAGCGTCCATGGTGGTGGAGAAGCTCCCGGAGGTAAATCCTCCCTCCGGTAGGGTACCGGGACAGGGTCTCCTGGGAGCCCCGATCTTGGAAGTGCGGAGGCGGCGGAACAGATTGCAGATCGCGAAAAAGGGTTCTCACCTCGAGGGTTTCGGGAGGAGAGGTAAATATAGGCGAAGGGGGGCGACCAGGGGTGGACCAGGGAGTCCAGGCGCCCCCCCCCCCCCACCGGCGCGGCCTAGGGTGGCGCCGCGCCCCCTGGGCGCCTGGGCGCCAGGTGGGCCCCCCTTGGCCCTCCCTTCGGGCATCGTGAAGCTTCTGTGTCGCTGTTTTTTTATATATTTTCCCCGGTATTTTTTGGGCACTTTAAGTAATGAAAAAACCTGAAATACAAAAATAGCAGAAAACAAAAACTGGCACTGGGGTGCACTAAGTTAATAGGTTAGTCCAAATATAATCAAAAGTGTATGAAAGTGCATCAAAAGCATAGCAATATCCTACAAAACTTGCGTGGAGCAAGCAGATATTATAAATACATTTGGGACGTATCAACATCCCCATGGTTAATTCCTGCTCTTTCTCGAGTAGGTAAATGAAAACAAGCATAATTTATGTGGTGACATGCTACAAACCATATAAGAACTTTTAAGTACAGCAATCAAGTCATAACAAGCAAGATTATATATTAGCAATGAAACATGCAACATAAGAACATAAAGGTGCAAGAGCTCTCGCGGTCCATGACTCAAATGTCTCCAAAACTCGAATGTCTCCAAATGGTGTTTCCGTGACAGAAGTGGGAGATGGATTTAGAGAAAAAACTTACTATTTAATTTAGTTGAGAACTTAATCTACTAAAGTTTCACACTTGGTCTCCTTTTGAATATAATCTTGACTCGTCGCCAGACCACTAGCAAGGTACAAGTCAAATTGATCCACTCCCTTTCGACTTTTTGTGCACTCATGCAATGGATGAGCGTAAGCAAGAAAGTTGACACTTAGGATGGCATAGAGAAAAATGATGGAGGAGGAAGACAAAAAGGTGTGAAAAGCTCACATCAATGAGGACAATCATAGGCGAGAGAAAGCCAAATGATAGATATGATGTGAGGAGTAGGGATTTCTATGCAACGGATACACATGTGAGCTATGGAAACCTCTGCAAAGGAACTAGTGGGGGTGCATCCAATTTGCTTGCTCAAGAAGACCTAGAGCTCATTTTAGGAGGCTCATCATTGGAATATACAAGCCAAGTTCTATAGTGTAAAGGTCGCCACATAGCTATATGCATGTATGATGATCTCTATGGAGTAAAAGATACAAGAGGGAGTACGAGTGTGGATCTCTCAAAAGGAATAGTAGTGTGCCCCCTCTCTCTTTTTATTTTCTTTTTCTCTTTTTTCTATTATTTTTTTGTATTTTTGTGGCCTCAATGGCTCTTTCTATTTAACTCTCAGTTGTCCTCTTTGGGATATTTTAATTTTTCCTCTTTGAGATATTTTCCTCACTTTACTCTATATATTACAAGAAGTATAGAAGATATTTCACACTTTACAAAAGTACTCATCATAAAGAAGATGAAACTATCATGATGTATGCAAATGTATGCCTCTGCCAGTGTAGCAGGATATGCAATGATACCAGCGCGTCATGTAGCAATTATTAGGGCAAGACCCAACTAGCATGCGGCTAATTGATACGTCCCAAACGTATCTATAATTTCTGCTTGATCCATGGATATTTTGGGTGATATTGCTTTGATTTTGATACACTTTCATGCACTTTTGATCATATTTGGACTAACCTATTAACTCAGTGCACCCAAGTGCCAATTTTCTATTTTCTGTTGTATTTTTATTCAGGTTTTCCCATTACGTAAAATGCCAGAAAAATTCCGGGGAAAATATATAAAAAATTAGCATACCAGAAGCTTCCAGAGTCCCGAAGGGGGGCCAGAGGGGACCCACCAGGGATCCAGGCACCCTGTGGGTGCGGCCTATAGTGGGGCCACGCCAGGGGGCGCCTGGTGGCCCCCTGGCTTCCCCCTTCGCCTATATTTACCTCATCCTCCGAAACCCCCCGAGGACATAACCCTTTTTCGCGATCTCGCCTCTATTCCACCGCCGCCACGCTTCCAAGATCTGGAGCGCCTGAAGACCTGTTCCCAGCACCCTGTCGGAGGGAGGATTGACCTCCGGTAGCTTCTCCACCACGATGGAAGCTTCCTGGATGATCCATGAGTAGTTCACCTTGGACCATGGGTCCATGATTAGTAGATATGTGGTTTCCTCTCCCCCTCTTTGTTGTTCATGGATTAGACCTTGTGAGGTTCCCTACATGATCAAGGCACATATGTAATTCTTTCTGCTGTTGCTATGTTGAGTTTGCTGAGATTTGATGGATTATGAGACTATGTTCAGATTGTGATGAGTAATATATTTGGTTCTTGTCTTTTATATTTTTGTTCTTGAGTAATTCATGCATGTTATCCTTTGCTTTTTATTGCTTTGGCCAAGTAGAAGGTAATAACTCCAAGAGGGAGCGTTATGCCCCCCGATGACTAGCTTGAGTGACAGAAACATGAGTCTAGGGTATGTACTATTGCCACAAGGGGGAAAACAACGGTGCTTGTAACCGCGGTTGCAAGGATTTTGTACTATATGTAGAGTTCTTTTAATGCAGTTGTCTGTTTCTTTGGGTTTACACCTTGGATGGGCCCGCAACTTAAAACCAGCGAGATGTTCTAGATAGATATCTCAAGGTGGATAATTAGTAGGAGATGCAGATAGATTTCGGTCTACTTATCTTGGCGTACTCCCGTGCTTTTGAGCCTCTTCCTTTCTTTTGTAGCATAGTTAGCATTGGTTTGCGCCCGTAATCCTGTCAATTGCGCAGCTATAATTTTTTCACCTTGCATAGATGTTTATCTTATTTTGGGAGAGAGACATCACTAGTGAACTTCATGGGACCTCGGTCCTTAATTCCACCACTATTTACACCCTCAATTTACTTCATGTTTTACTTTCTAGTTGCAGTTATCATTATCTTTTATATCTTGCGTTTGACCCTTTGTTAACAACAAGGATGGAGAGATTGACAACTTCTCTAAACTCGTTGGGAGCAAAGTTATTTGTATCTGTGTGCAGGTTCACGTCAACTCGTGCTAGTAATTTCTAGCGTCTTTATCACCTACTTGTCGTTGCCGGAGTCCTACTAGAGACGAACCTTGGTATCTTCACTGAGGGAAATTACTGCTATGCTACATATGAAACTTCCACTTGGGTTAGCCAACGAGGAGCACTACTTCTATGCCATCAAGAGTAATTTCTGGCACCGTTGACGGGGACTCCGCTCTACAAGATAGGGGAGTTGCACCCTATCTTTTATCTTTGCTTTTTAGTCTTGTTAGTTTACCTTTCAGTTTTTACTTTAGTGTCCTTTATCAAAAACCACAAAAAATATATTTATCTGTCTTTTAGTAGTCCTTTCAGTTTAGTCAAGCATGTTAGGACTTGGTGCTTTGAGGGAATCGGAAGTTCTAGATTTCCATCAAAGGGATGGAGAAAATATGAAGAAGGCATGGGACAGATTTTCTGATGCACATAGGAGAATTATGCCTTGGATACCTATAAAAATTGTGCTTAGAAATGTTTACCATGGTCTTTTTAAGTGGTGTAAACAATCTCTTGATATGATAGCAGGAGGAGATTTCCTAGAATGTGATGAAGCTAGAGCTCTTTATATTATACATGGTTTATCTAGTTATTCTTTTTATGATCATAGTTTTGATACTGTTATAGATAGACTTGCTACTCTTGAAAGGAGAATGGATGCTCTAGACTTGAGGAAGGTAGAGAAACCTAAGCCCAACAAGAAAGATATGTAGGAGATAGATGATGATTGGGATCCTTTTGTTGGAATTAGCATTTCTAACCAAGGCTTCCTTGCTTTTTGTGATATTGGATCCATGGTTTCTACAATGCCAAAAATATTTTATGATTCTATGAAACTAAACATGGATAATTTGTCATATTATCATGAACATGCTAATGGACATATTTCTGAGATCCAGGGAAAGGTAAAAGACGTTCAAGTAGCATTCCTTAGAAGGATTGCAATGGTTGATTTCTTCATCATGGAGCCCAACCAAGGAAACATAGTGCTTGGAAGGGACTCCCTCCGAGCCATGAAGGTATTCATTCAGAAAGGTAAGGGACACATACGCTTACATGGGAAAGAAAAAGGTAAGTACCTCTTCCCTAGGAAAAAGAAGAATGAAATTGTTGAAGATCAATTTGAAATTTTTTATGATTCTGATGACCTTGGTGATCTCTGATTCTTCTTGTTGCTTTGTTCCTAGCTCAAGGGCGTAAAATAAAGCGCTTGTTGGGAGGCAACCCAAGATGTTTTTCCTTCTGTTTTTAGTGGTTTTGATGATTGTTACAACTGTAGGAACATCATTGTATCTTTATTTTCAAGCTTTGTGCCGAGTTTAGCCTTTGATTGCAAGAAAGTTCAAAAGTTGTGACATGCTGTCTAGAAAACAGATTCTGTCCTTGGACGGAAAAATTCACGATAAATCACCAGATCACCTTTTGATCTGATTTTTCTGGACAGCGTGCTCTATAAAATTAGATTTCAAGGTATGTTCTGAGTTTTTTTATTTGAGTTGCAGAAGTACCCAAAAAATCATTTACTACCAGATGGTCTCTTTTTCACAGATTCTTCCACCTTTTTCCTTTCCTCAGTTTTGCAAGCCTTGCGCTAGCCTTTTATTTACAAAAACTGTTTGGCGGTCTTGAGAAACAGTAGCCCTTCAAGAAAATCTTTATTTCCAGTAGAGGCAATTTTTTTTATTATGGGTACTAACCTCTCTAATCTGCTTATGATGAGTTATGCATGAAGGTAGTTTTCAAGTGTGCGAGGGAAGATTATGAAAGACGATCCGGGAGTGTCAAACGGTCAAGCTTGGGGATGCCCCCATGCACCCCAAGAAATATTCAGGGTGACTCAAGCGTCTAAGCTTGGGGATTCCCCCGTGCATCCCCTTCTCCATCAACAATTATCAGTTCGTCCTTAGTTACACTATATTTTTATCACTTCATGCGTTATGTGTTATGCTTGGAGCGTCTTGCTCTTTACTTTTTAGTTTTCTTTAGCTTTGCTTTCTGTTCATAAAAAGTTAGAATCCATCTTTCTTTGTGTGGGAGAGAATAACGCTCCACTTTAAACTAGAACACATCATAGGATTTTCATGCTTATCTTTCTTTTGTTGTGTGTTCTTTATCTTTTCGTAGATCCTTTCATGTTTAGCTCTTAGTTTTCATGATTATCTTTTTAAGAGATTTTGTTTAGTTTTTTGCTGGAACTCCCTTGATTCTTCAAGTATTATCTTCTTTTGAGAGTTGGCTTGTTGCACTGAGTTGTGTGTCTTGACTCAAAAGTAGGTAATTGAGGTTGCTATTCGATTGTAGTAGTAACTTGCAATAGTTTTGAGGTATTGTTGTAAGTAATGTTTGAACTTTTGGTGTCAAGAGCTTTATCCTATTATTGATAGTGTCGTATTTTGGGAAATACGTGTTTATTTTCGAAAAACAACAAAACTAGTTGAAAACTCTAGATACTAGATGGATCACTAATCTTTGGAGGGATCGGATATTAGAGTACACTCACGTACCATGAGTCGAGGATCCGCAAGGATAACCAAAACCCCATACACTCCTCCTCGGGGTACTTATCTCTTTGTGAAACTCCTCATTAGATTGAGAGTGACCGAAAATAATTGCATCAGTTTTTCGGACTAATGTAAGTGTTCAAAAGTTTACACTTTCACCTTCCCACATTTGCTAACCTCTTTAGTACCGTCCATTGCCCTCTTCACACTCCGAGAGTTGGCGTCTACCTCGCCGGTGCATCCAAACCCTTGGCATGATACGCTCTGTCATCATACACCTCCTTATATCCTTCCTCAAAACATCCACCATACCTACCTACCAAGGCATTTCCATTACCTTTCCGAGATATAGTGCCATGCAACATCCACCTTCTCATGACTTGGTCTTCATGTCATACATGTTACTGCTACCTGGCAGAGGCATAGATTTGCATAAATCATGATAGCTTCATGTTCTTTATGCTGAGTACTTTTGTAAAGTGTGAAAAATCTTCTATAGTCCTTGTAAAATAGAGTGTTGCCCCTAAGTGAGGAAAAGATCCCAAAGAGGACAAATTAAAAGATCCCAAAGAGGAAAAATGAGAGTTAAATGGAAAGAGCCATTGAAGCCACCAAAAAATAAAATAAAAAGAGAAAAATAAAATAAAAAGAGAGAAGGGGCCAACACTACTATTCCTTTTGAGAGATCCACACTCGTACTCCTTCTTGTATCTTGTACTCCATAGAGATGATCATATATTCATATAGCTATGTGCGGACCTTTACACTATAGAACTTGGCTTGTATATTTCAATGATGAGCCTCCTCAAATGATCTCTAGGTCTTCTTGAGAAAGTAGGTTGGATGCACCCCCACTAGTTCCATTGGAGCGCTTACCTTAGCTTATATGTGCACCCGTTGCATGGCAATCCCTACTCCTCACATCATATCTATCATTTGGATTTCTTTCGCCTATGATTTTCCTCCTTGATCTGAGCCTTTCACACCTTTTTTATCTGCCTCCTCCACTATATCTCTCTCTTTGCCATCCTAAGTGTCAACTTTCTTGCTTACGCTCATCGATTGCATGAGTGCTCAAAATATTGAAAGGGAGTGGATCAGTTTGACTTGTACATGGCTAGTGGTCTGGGGACGAGTCAAGATAAGATTCCAAATAAGACCAAGTTTAAAACTTTAGTAGATTGACTTCTCAATGAAATAAATATTTGCTTTCTCTCATATTCCCAGCCCCCACCTCTTGCACGCAAATACCATTTGGAGACATTGGAGTCACGGACAGCGAGAGCTCTTGCACCTTTATGTTCTTATGTTTCTTGTTTCAATGCTAATACAGACTCTTGCTTGTTATGACTTGAATTGAATTACATGCCTTACTTGATTTAGTTAAAAGTCCTTTTATGGTTATAGCATGTCACCACAGAAATTATGCTTGTTATCATTTACCTACTCGAGGACGAGAAGGAATTAAGCTTGGGGATGTTGATACGTCCCAAATGTATCTATAATTTCTGCTTGCTCCATGCATGTTTTGGGTGATATTTCTATGCTTTTGATACACTTTTGATCATATTTGGACTAACCTATTAACTCAGTGCACCCCCAGTGCCAGTTTTTGTTTTCTGCTGTATTTTTATTTTAGGTTTTTCCATTACGTAAAATGTTAGAAAAATTACGGGAAAATATATAAAAAATCATCGTACCGGAAGCTTCCATAGTCCCGAAGGGGGCGCAGAAGGGGCCCACCAGGGATCCAGGCACCCTGTGAGCGCGGACTAGGGTGGGGCCACGCCGGGGGGCCACCTGGACTCCCTGGTGACCCCCTGGCTGCCGCCTTCGCCTATATCTACCTCGTCCTCCGAAACCCCCAAGGACAGAACCCTTTTTCGCCATCTTGCCTCTGTTCCGCGGCCGCCGCGCTTCCAAGATTGGGAGCGCCAGAAGACCTCTTCCCGGCACCCTGTCGGAGGGAGGATTGACCTCCGGGAGGTTCTCCACCACCATGGACGCTTCCCGTATGATCCGTGAGTAGTCCACCTTGGACCATGGGTCCATGATCAGTAGCTATGTGATGTCCTCTCCCCCTCTTTGTTCTTCATAGATTACACCTTGTGAGCTGCCCTACATGATCAAGGCACATATTTAATTCCCTCTGCTGTTGCTAGGTTGAGTTTGCTGGGATATGATGGATTATGAGCCAATGTTCAGATTGTGATGAGTAATATATTTGGTTCTTCTCTTTTATATTTTTGTTCTTGAGTAATTCTTGCATGTTCTCCGTTGCTGTTTATTTCTTTGGCCAAGTAGTAGGAAGTAGCTCCAAGAGGGAGCGTTATGCATTATTGTGGGTTCATGCCCCCCAATGACTAGCTTGAGTGACAGAAACATGAGTCTAGGGGATGTGTTATTGCCACAAGGGGGAAAACAACGGTGCTTGTAACCGCGGTTGCAAGGATTGTTTACTTTACGCAGAGTTCTTTTAATGTAGTTGTCTGTTGCTTTGGGTTTGCACTTTGGGTGGGGCTCGCAACTTAATACCTTCTAGATGTTCTGGATAGATATCTCAAGGTGGATAATTAGTAGTAGATGTAGATGGATTTCGGTCTACTTATCTTGGCGTACTGCGCATGCTTTTGAGCCTATTCCTTTATTTTATAGCATAGTTAGCATTGGTTTGCGCCCGTAATCTTGTGAATTGCCCAACTGTAATTTGTGCACCTTGCATAGCTGTATATCGTCTTTTGGGAGAGAGACGTCACTAGTGAACTTCATGGGACCCCGGTCCATAATTACACCAATGTTTACACCCTCAAATTACTTCCTTTTTTACTTTCTCGTTGCAGTTATCATTACCTTTTATCTCTTGCGTTTGACCCTTTGTAAACAACAAGGCCGGAGAGATTGACAACCTCTCTGAACCGTTGGGAGCAAATTTATTTGTATGTGTGTGCAGGTTCACGTCAACTCTTGCTAGTAATTTATAGCGCCATTGTCACCTACTTGTCGTTGCCGGAGTCCTACTGGAGACAAACCTTGGTATCTTCACCGAGGGAAATTACTGCTATGCTAGATCTCAACCTTCCACTTGGGGTAGCCAACGAGGAGCACTACTTCAGTGCCATCACTCATCGATCACGCAAAAGAATGTATGACATGAAGATCAAGTCGTGAGAAGGTGGATGTTGCATGTCAATATATCTCGGAAAGGCTATGTAGGTATGGTGGTTGTTTTGAGGAAGATATGATGAGGTTTATGATGACAGATCGTATCATGCCAAGGGTTTGGATGGACCGGTGAAGTATGCGCCAACGCTTGAGATGAGAAAAGGGCAATGCACAATACTGAAGAGGCTAGAAAAATATGGGTGGTGGAAGTGTAAACAATCGAATACTTACATTAGTCTGAAGAACTCATGCATTTATTATCGGTAACTCTCAATCCAACCAGGAGGTTCAAAAAGAGACAAGTACCCCTAGGAGGAGTGTATGGGGGTTTGGTTATCCTTGCGCATCCTCGACTCGTAGTACGTGAGTGTACTCTAATATCCGATGCCTCCAAAGATTAGTGATCCATCTATTAGCTAGAGTTCTCAACTAGTTTTTTGTTGTTTTTCAAAAATAAACACAGATCTCCCAAAATACGACATCTATCACTAATAGGGTAAAGCTTTTGACACCAAAAGTTCAAACATTACTCAAGAAAATACCTTAAAACTATTACGAGCTACTACTACAATTGAATAGCAACCTCAATTACCTACTTCAAGTCAAGACACACAACTCAGTGCAACAGGCCAACTCTCTAAATAAGATAAACATGAAAACTCAAAAGAGTTCTAGCAATAAACTTAACAAAAGCTCTTAAAAAGAAATAAACATGAAAAATAAGAGCTAAGCATGACAGCAGCTACGAAAAGATGAAGAACACCCACAGCAAAGATAAGCATGAAAATCCTATGAATGTTCTAGGTTAAAGTGGGGCATGTTTCTCTTTGACACAAAGAAAGACGGGTTCTAACATGTTATGAACAGCAAAAAAATCTAAACAAAACTAAAAAGTAAAGAGCAAGAAGCTCCAAGCACAACACAGAACGCGTGAAGTGATGAAAATATAGTGGAACGAAGGACGGACTGATAATTGTTCATGTAGAAGGGCATGCACGGGGGCATCCCAAGGTTAGATGCTTGAGTCTCCTTGGATATTTATTGGTGTGCATGTGGGCATCCCCAATCGAGTGTTTGACACTCCCGGATCTTCTTTTATCATCTTCCTTCGCACACTTGAAAACTCCCTTCATACATAACTCATCATAAGCTGATTAGAGAGGTTAGTACCCATAATAAAATATTTTTTCTCTACTGGAAATAAAGATATTCTTGAAGAGCCACCGTTTCTCAAGATTGCCAAAAAAAATTTGCAAAGAAAAAAGTAAGCTTAAGGTTTACAAAACGAAGATAAGACAAAACGTGGCAGAAACTTCGAAAAACAGACTAGCAAGTATTAAATAATTTTTTGGGGTACTTTTGCAACTAAAATAAAAAACTAAGAACAGACGCATGAAATCTAATTGTATAAAGCACGCTGTAAAAACAAATCAGATCAAAAAGATGATCTAGTGATTTTAGCCGAATTTTTCCGTCAAGGGGAGAGAATCTGTTTCTGGAAAGCATCTCACAACTTTTGAACTTTTTCGCAATCAGAGGCTAAAACTTGGCACAAAGATTGAAAATAAAGATACAATGATGTTGCTACACTATTAACTAACATCAAAACCACTAAAAATGAAAATAAAAACATCTTCAGTTGCCTCCCAACAAGCGCTTTCTTTTATACCTTTAAGCTAGGCATGAAGATTGTAGAAGGTGCTCTCATAAGAATAGGAATTTGAAGCAAAAGATAGAATCAAGAACCAAATATGAAACACATTTAAGCCTAACCCACTTCCTATGCATAGGCATCTTGTAAGTAAATAAATCATGAAAGCACAAAGTAACAAGCATAGGAAGGTGGAAGAAGAACAACTTCAAGACTTTCAACAAAAAGAGAGGTGTTTTAGTAACATGGAAGTTTCTATTGTTGGAGATATGCCCTCGAGGCAATCATGTTATGATGTTATCTCCTTATGTATTCATGATTTATTTGTATTGTCCTTTAACATCATCGCTGATATGTATCAATAAGTATGTGACTTGTTTGTGAGACTATATATTCTATGATGATTTCCTATTGGTCCCAAGTTGATAAAGTTATGGGGACACATATCCTTGAGTAGTATATGATTCAGTTGATTACTATGTTTCACAAGTCATGAGCATGGAGATGCTACCAATATTTTTGACTTAGTGATAAGATCACTTAGTTTGACAGATGAAAGGACGTGGATGTCGCCTAGAGGGGGGGGGGGTGAATAGGCGTTTTAAAATAATTACGGTTTCGGCTTGAACAAATGCGGAATAAAACTTAACGTTTAATTTGCCAAGCAAGAAACCTAAATAAGCTAGGCTCAACTATGTGCACCAACAACTTATACTAAGCAAGATAAACAACTATGTGATAGCAAGATATATGACAAGAGCACTATGGATATCACAAAGTAGGTGCACAAGTAAATAGGTTGTCTAGAAGAACAACCTATGGGACAAGCAAAGTACAATAATATGAGCAAGCACAAGATAAACAATGTAATAAGCTTTCTCAAGGTAAGGGTAGAGATAACCGCAAGTGGAGCCGATGGAGACAAGGATTTGTTACCGAAGTTCCTTCTCTTGCGAGAAGTACGTCTCCGTTTGGAGAGGGTGAGGAGCACAATGCTCACACGAAGCCAACGAGGGCCACCCTATTTATCATCACGCTCTTACCAATGCAAGATGCCGTGATTCCACTATTAGGACAATTGAGGGCGGTCACCGAACCCGTACAAATGGCAACCCTTGGGGGCGGTCACCGAACCCATACAAAATGCTCGGGGCAATCTCCACAACCGAATTGGAGGCTCCCGTAGCGTCCCGAAGCTTTCCACCACAATGATTGAGCTCCGCAACAACAAGCCTCTAGGTGTCAACGCACCCACGAGGTACAAGTTCTAGAGTGCCAAACCACTCAAGAGTAGCTATCTTCTCAACTTCACTCACTACAAAGAATCCTCGGAGAGAACTCAAACCGATGCACCAAATGCAATGGCAAGAGCACACGAAGTGCTCAAATCCCCAACTCTCAAATCGCACCAAAGCAACAAAAGCTATGGAGGAATATGAGAGGAAGAACAAGGAGAACACCAAGAACTCCAAGGTCTAGATCCACAAGGTTCCCCTCACTTAGAGGAGAGATGGCTTTGTGGAGAAAGTGGATCTAGACCTCCTCTCTTTTTTCCCTCAAAAAGGAGCAAGAATCATAGGAGAGGAAGAGAGTAAGCAAGCTCAAAGAGGTCAAAATGGGGGGAAGAACTTGCACAAAACCGGTGGGGACAAAGGAAGAAGAAGACCCCCTTTTATAGTCCCCCACGAATCCAGCCGTTGGGAACCGTTGGCAGCCCACCAACCACGGTACTACCGCTCGGAGAGCGGTACTACCATGGTGCGGTACTACCGCACCCGGAGCGGTACCACCCCCACGGTACTACTGAAGCCTAGTTCCGTGCCCACTACCGCATAGTCCAGTGGACTTACGGTAGTGATGAGGACATCCCTACTAATGTTACACCCATATCCTCACCAACTACACATATTGGACCAGTTACTAGAGCTCGTGCACGTCAACTAAATTATCAGGTACTTTCGTTTCTTGCGAATCCTTCTATTGTTCATGAACATATGATGCTGCCTAAATTAGATACTTTTGTTTTGCTTATGAATGAAGGACCTAGCATGGACAAGAAGGATGGTCATTGGAGAGGGATCAAGCATGGAGAAGAAGGTGCGCGCGCGGGAAAGGACAGCGGAGCTTCCAGTGGTGATTATCGCACTTTGAAGCCACCATAAGGCGCGCATGAAGTCTTGGACGAAATACGCGAGATGCCACTTCATTATTTTCGTCCAAGGGCAATTATAGGTGCTGCGTCACCTTAATATTGGGCTGGGCCCATGTAATTTCGAAATACCACCTTATAGGCTGTTTTTAGAGTCCGTATGTGTGGGGAAACCGAGTTAGGGTTGTTTTCGGACCCCACCTCCAAGGGGTCACGAAAATCCCCTCTGTTCCCCCATATATACAGCCCTTAGGGCGTCGTTTTGACTTGGGTTTTAATTAGATTTAAGTTAGCCATAGCCGCAACTTCGAGCTCTTCGTTTGTGTCATCCGACCAGGCCAAGACCTCATTGGAACCCCAACTTTCGTAATCTTTCATCTTATATTCGCAATATCCAGATTGCAATTCTTAGTTCTTGCTTGTTCTTCGATTGCTTGCAGGAATTAGACCTTCGTGGTCAGGTTGATCGTGCATCCGCGGGATCAATAACCTCTCGGAGTTGGTTTAGCGATCGCTAAGGCGCAACGTCTTCGCACGTCGTAGTCGGGTCGTGAAAGTCTACTCCACCATAATCGATCTCCACCATCTCATCGAAACATCGGGACACCTTCGCCTCTATCAAGTGGTATCAGATTTCCAGGTTGCTCGGTGAGATTTACCAGTTTTCATAGTCTAGATTGGTTCTGTTCTTCATACCTACAGTCCACGAAAAAGCCAAAAAAAAAAATTAGGGTTAGATCATCACGTTCCAAAACAGTCCGAGCCCTTTTCCAGTTTTCTTTACAGTAGCTTGCTTTGTTGAATTTACGGTTGCATCGTTGTGTCAAGTTGCTGATCTTAGCGTCTAGTTCCCTTAGAGTTTCGAGTTCTGATCACAGTTTGCCACGTCGCCGCCGCACAGTAGTCATCCTACCACGTTCCGCCAATCCAAGTCCAGATACACCACCACGTTCCGCCAAGCAGAGTCCATATACACCACCACGTCTCACGAGTCCGAGTTGAGTTCCACCATCAGTAAGGATCCTGATCTCTCTGTAGCCAGATTAGTTTTGAGTTGTTAGAGTCGGATTTCACCAAACTTTTACCGTCCAGAGAAGGGGGGGTGATTTCCAAAAAAAAAAAAATTTCAGGGGTGAAAAAATTTCGTGCCCATACGTTCCTTAGGTCCAGAAACTCATTTTGAGACGTTCGCCAGCATAGTGATTTTTTCGCACTTTTTCAGCCACCGCAGTCCCGCATCGCAAAAAAAAAAAAAAAAAAAAGCAAAAAAAAAAAAAAAAAAAAAGAGAAAAAAATTCAGAGTGTGCTTCTCAGTTGATTACGTGCCGCGCCGTGCTTTCGTTGGTGTTTTAGGCTCGCGTCTCTAGTACGGTCTAGCCTAGGATCAGCACAGTACCGACGTTGAGTGTTTATTCAACTTTGCATCTCTGTTTTGATTACTGTTGAAGCTTTTTGCTACCATATTTGTCAAGCCTACCTACAGCTCCACATATATTCTACTTCGTGCGGTTGACACCTCCTGGCCATCGCTCTACCACATCTCTGAGAGTTTTGACCCGTTGGTTGTACATCACCACCTGCTGCTAGGTAAGAATCGGTAAGAACTGAAGAAAAGCTTGACGGATTTGTGCTTTCCACCACCCCACATCCCATTAGTCGAAGTAGGATCATACTTTTGTGTGTTTTCTATTCCTGCTAACCATGCCAGGATCCCATGATGAAGTGGCGCGGGATGCACCTGATTGGGAGAATATGACAAACAAAGCATTACATGATAAATTTGCACAAATGATGTCTGAACAGGTGAATGACATCGAGAACAGATTTACAGAGGCGATTGATGGTGTGGAGAAGATGATCGACACCAAGCTCGACGCCAAGTTTACTGAGTTGCTCGCACGCTTACCTATACAGCCTGCGGCCGCTCCAGCACAGCCACCGCCACCACGACGTGCACGACGTATTCTGTTTCCGGGCGGACAAGCTGCTGGTGCTCCTGCTGCTGCTGCAGTTACTGCTGCTGCTGCCTCTGACGTCGGCCAGGACGACAACTACGAGGGTGATTACGAGGAGGAGGTGGAACAAGAAGCGGCCTATGAACAGCCAGCTGGACGTCCACGTCCCAACATTCGCCACGGTCGACACCAACCACCCCCTCAGGTACGCGATGATGAACATGTGCCTAAACTTAAATTGAATCTTAAGCCGTTTGAGGGTAGATATATTCCTGATGCTTATCTTACTTGGGAGTTAGAAACTGAACAACGCTTTACATGTTTACAATATCCTGAGAATAGACGTGTTACTGCTGCTGTTTGTGAATTCACGGGTTTTGCATCTATTTGGTGGTCTGAACATTGTAGATTGCATGCTAATAATATTCCAGCTACTTGGGCTGCTTTAAAAGATGCTATGCGTACTCGCTGGGTTCCTCCTTATTATCAACGTGAATTGCTACAAAAATTACAGCGTTTGAGACAAGGAAAAAATTCTGTAGAGGAATATTATCAAGAATTACAAACTGGATTGATTAGATGTGGCCTAGTAGAGGATAATGAAGCTATGTTTGCACGTTTTATAGGTGGCTTAAACAGGGAGATACAAACTATTCTAGAATACAAGGACTATGCTACTATTACTCGTTTGTTTCATCTTGCTTGTAAAGCTGAACGTGAAGTGCAGGATCGACAGGCCGCTACGAGACCTAACTTTTCTGCAGGACGAAATACATCATGAACATCGCGTGGACCTTCTACATCCACACGTCCTGCTGCTCCACCCTCTACTTCAGCCGCTCATTCTTACAGGGAGCCACCAAAACAGTCAGCGCCACCATTCAAGGGTGCACAGAGTGGTCCAGCGGCGAGTTCTTCTTCATCCATGGCTTCCACAGGGCAAACACGAGATCGTGATATTAAATGTCGCAGGTGCCAAGGTGGAGGTCACTTCGCAAAAGACTGTCCCTCCAAGCGTGTGATGATTATTACGGCGGATGGTGGGTATGAGTCAGCGAGTGACTATGATGAGGAGACTTTAGTTCTCATTGCTCATGAGGAACAGGGTGCCCATGATGATGCTCATGATATGGAGTATATGGCTCCTGATGATGCAGATAAATATGCTAGTTTGGTTGCTCAACGTGTGTTAAGTGTGCAGGTAACGAAGGCTGAGCAAAACCAGAGGCATAATTTGTTCCACACAAAGGGAGTGGTGAAAGAACGTTCGGTTCGCATCATCATTGACGGAGGGAGTTGCAACAACTTGGCTAGCATGGAGTTGGTGGAGAAGCTATCTCTCACCACAAGACCACACCCCCATCCGTACTATATTCAGTGGTTTAACAATAGTGGTAAGATAAAGGTAACGCGTTCTGTTCGTGTGCACTTTAGCATTGCTGCATATGCTGATTATGTTGATTGTGATGTGGTACCCATGCAAGCATGCTCTCTTTTACTTGGTAGACCATGGCAATTTGATAGGAATGTTGTACACCATGGTAGGACAAATCAGTTTACTCTGGTTCATCAGGATAAAAATATTGCTTTACTTCCTATGTCTCCTGAACAAATTGTGAAAGATGATCTTGCTAGAGCTAGTAAAGCTAAACAGGAGAAAAATAAGAGTGAAAATGAGATAGCAGCCAAAGAATTTGAGCAACAACATAAGACTAATAGCAAATCTTCTTCTGCTGTGTCTAATGAAATTAAATTGACTAGTCCAACTTTGCTTGCTACTAAAGTTGATATTTCAGATTTGGATGTTAGTCAATATGTGTGCTATCCTTTTGTGTGCAAAGAAGCTTTGTTTTCATTTGAGGAATTGCCTCCTTCTTTGCCTCCTGTTGTCACTGACCTTTTGCAGGAGTTTATTGACGTCTTTCCACAAGACGTACCACCGGGATTACCACCTATTCGAGGGATTGAGCATCAGATTGACTTAATTCCCGGTGCTTCACTGCCCAACCGTGCGCCATACCGTACCAATCCGGAGGAGACAAAGGAGATTCAGCGTCAAGTACAAGAGCTACTCGACAAAGGTTACATACGTGAATCCCTTAGTCCTTGTGCTGTTCCTGTTATATTAGTGCCTAAAAAGGATGGAACATGGCGTATGTGTGTTGATTGTCGAGCCATTAATAATATTACTATTCGTTATCGTCATCCTATTCCTAGGTTAGATGATATGCTTGATGAATTAAGTGGCTCTACCATGTTTTCCAAAGTTGATTTGCGTAGTGGATACCATCAAATTCGCATGAAATTAGGAGATGAATGGAAAACGGCTTTTAAAACTAAGTTTGGATTATATGAGTGGTTAGTCATGCCTTTTGGGTTAACTAATGCACCTAGCACTTTCATGAGATTAATGAACGAGGTTTTACGTGCTTTCATTGGACGATTTGTGGTAGTCTATTTTGATGATATACTGATTTATAGCAAATCTTTGGAGGAACATTTGGATCATTTACGTGCTGTTTTTATTGCTCTACGTAATGCACGTTTGTTTGGTAACCTTGGGAAGTGCACCTTTTGCACCGACCGAGTATCGTTTCTTGGCTATGTTGTTACTCCGCAGGGAATTGAAGTTGATAAAGCCAAGATCGAGGCGATTGAGAGTTGGCCGCAGCCCAAAACGGTCACACAAGTGAGGAGTTTTCTTGGCCTCGCTGGATTCTATAGGCGTTTTGTGAGAGATTTCAGCACCATTGCTGCACCTCTCAATGAGCTTACACGCAAGGATGTGCCTTTTACTTGGGGTACCGCCCAGGAAGAAGCCTTCACCGTATTGAAAGATAAGTTAACACATGCTCCTTTGCTCCAACTTCCTGATTTTAATAAGACTTTTGAGCTTGAATGCGATGCTAGTGGGATTGGTTTGGGAGGTGTGTTATTACAAGATGCTAAACCTGTTGCTTACTTTTCTGAAAAATTGAGTGGGCCTAGTCTGAACTATTCTACTTATGATAAGGAATTATATGCTCTTGTTCGGACATTAGAAACTTGGCAACATTATTTATGGCCCAAAGAATTTGTTATACATTCTGATCATGAATCTTTGAAACACATAAGAAGTCAAGCAAAACTTAATCGTAGACATGCTAAGTGGGTTGAATTTATTGAGACTTTCCCTTATGTCATTAAACACAAGAAGGGGAAAGATAATATTATTGCTGATGCTTTGTCTCGTCGTTATACTATGCTTTCACAACTTGACTTCAAGATTTTCGGTTTAGAGACAATCAAAGATCAATACGTAAATGATGCGGAATTTAAAGATGTATTGCAGAATTGTAGAGAGGGTAGAACATGGAACAAGTTTGTGCTTAATGATGGATTTGTGTTCCGTTCTAACAAGCTATGCATTCCAGCTAGCTCTATTCGTCTTTTGTTGTTGCAGGAGGCGCATGGAGGAGGATTAATGGGACACTTTGGCGTGAAGAAGACGGAGGACGTACTTGCTACACATTTCTTTTGGCCAAAGATGAGACGGGATGTTGAGCGTTTTGTTGCTCGCTGCACTACATGTCAAAAAGCTAAGTCACGACTCAATCCTCATGGTTTATACATGCCTTTACCTGTACCTAGTGTTCCGTGGGAGGACATATCCATGGACTTTGTTTTAGGCTTGCCTCGAACAAAGAATGGGAGGGATAGCATATTTGTTGTCGTGGATAGATTTTCTAAGATGGCACATTTTATACCATGTCATAAAAGCGATGATGCTGCTAATGTTGCTGATTTATTCTTTCGTGAGATTATTCGCTTACATGGTGTGCCCAATACTATTGTCTCGGATCGTGATACTAAGTTTCTTAGCCATTTTTGGAGATGCTTATGGGCTAAGTTGGGGACTAAACTACTTTTTAGTACTACATGTCATCCCCAAACTGATGGACAAACTGAAGTGGTCAATAGGACTTTGTCTACTATGCTTAGGGCTGTTTTAAAGAGTAACTTGAAACTGTGGGAAGAATGTTTACCTCATATTGAATTTGCTTATAATCGTTCATTGCATTCTACCACTAAAATGTGCCCTTTTCAGATTGTTTATGGTTTTCTACCTCGTGCACCTATTGATTTGCTACCTCTTCCATCTTCGGAGAAGGTTAATTTTGATGCTAAGCAACGTGCTGAATTGATATTAAAAATGCATGAGTTAACTAAAGAAAACATTGAGCGCATGAATGCTAGATACAAGCTTGCTGGTGATAGGGGTCGAAAGCATGTTGTGTTTGAACCCGGAGATCTTGTTTGGTTACATCTACGTAAAGATAGGTTTCCTGATTTGCGCAAGTCTAAGTTAATGCCTCGAGCTGATGGTCCCTTTAAGGTTTTGCAGAAAATTAATGATAATGCATATAAACTTGAGCTACCTGCAGCCTTTGGGGTTAGTCCCACATTTAATATTGCAGATTTGAAGCCTTATTTGGGAGAAGATGATGAGCTTCCGTCGAGGACGACTTCAATTCAAGAAGGGGAGGATGATGAGGACATCCCTACTAATGTTACACCCATATCCTCACCAACTACACATATTGGACCAGTTACTAGAGCTCGTGCACGTCAACTAAATTATCAGGTACTTTCGTTTCTTGCGAATCCTTCTATTGTTCATGAACATATGATGCTGCCTAAATTAGATACTTTTGTTTTGCTTATGAATGAAGGACCTAGCATGGACAAGAAGGATGGTCATTGGAGAGGGATCAAGCATGGAGAAGAAGGTGCGCGCGCGGGAAAGGACAGCGGAGCTTCCAGTGGTGATTATCGCACTTTGAAGCCACCATAAGGCGCGCATGAAGTCTTGGACGAAATACGCGAGATGCCACTTCATTATTTTCGTCCAAGGGCAATTATAGGTGCTGCGTCACCTTAATATTGGGCTGGGCCCATGTAATTTCGAAATACCACCTTATAGGCTGTTTTTAGAGTCCGTATGTGTGGGGAAACCGAGTTAGGGTTGTTTTCGGACCCCACCTCCAAGGGGTCACGAAAATCCCCTCTGTTCCCCCATATATACAGCCCTTAGGGCGTCGTTTTGACTTGGGTTTTAATTAGATTTAAGTTAGCCATAGCCGCAACTTCGAGCTCTTCGTTTGTGTCATCCGACCAGGCCAAGACCTCATTGGAACCCCAACTTTCGTAATCTTTCATCTTATATTCGCAATATCCAGATTGCAATTCTTAGTTCTTGCTTGTTCTTCGATTGCTTGCAGGAATTAGACCTTCGTGGTCAGGTTGATCGTGCATCCGCGGGATCAATAACCTCTCGGAGTTGGTTTAGCGATCGCTAAGGCGCAACGTCTTCGCACGTCGTAGTCGGGTCGTGAAAGTCTACTCCACCATAATCGATCTCCACCATCTCATCGAAACATCGGGACACCTTCGCCTCTATCAGGTAGTGAGTGTGGTACTTGCCCGCGGTACTACCGTGGCACGGTACTACCTCGTTGGGAGCGGTACTACCCCCCCACGGTAATACCGGGGGCCAGTACCGTGCCCACTACCGCAAATTCTAGTGGACTTACGGTTGTGAATGCGGTACTCGCCCACGGTACTACCATGGCGCGGTACTACCGCTCCAAGAGCGGTACTACCGCCCTGGCAGAACCAGGGAGCCCAGGCCACACAACCGATCAACTCCAAATGAAACAGGCAAACCCTGAACTGCCACAACTTCTGCAAATGAACTTCGATTAAGGCAAACTCAAGCTTGATGGAAATATTTAGAAGTGGCAGGGGAGAAATGTCAAACAGATAGAGGTGAGAAACCTCTAACCGAGACGACCCGACAAATCTCCCAAATCGAAAAACATATGAGAAGACGCATGAAGAAGACCACAAGCTCCAAAACCCACAAAGAGAAAAGCCAAACAAGAACCAATAAAGATGATGCCAAGGATGAAAAATGTTTTAGCTCTCCACGAACGACTCGGCCTAGCCTATAACACGGTCTCCTAACTACTACAAAGAGACCGGTAAACTAGACACCTATCTAGTCAAACCTTTGTCTTGCGCATAATCCACTTCAGCTTGATGATGACGATCATGCCCGCCTCAAGTTGGAACATCTTCCTTGATTCCTCCGGCTCGATGAAGACTTGTAGATAGCTCCCCCATACTCCATTATGGGTGAGCCTCTTTTAGGCACATCTTCACACGACCATTATCACCACATGGTCGGCAAGCTCCAAGCATAAAATATCTTCGTGATGCTCCTCTTGACCTGGCACACATCTACTTGACCAATCTTTGGATAGCTCCATGAAGAACACCTTGGTCAACACGTAATCTTCATCTTACAACCTTGAAGCCACCATATGATCTTCAAGCGTTGCCTATGGACAAACCTTAAAGTATAACTCAAGGAAACCATTAGTCCATAAAGATTGTCATCAATTACCAAAACCAAACATAAGGGCACATGCCCTTTCAACAGAGACCCACTTTGAGACGCACCGAGAAATTGTCATCTGTTAGTCTCAATACAATGTTTATGCCATGTCCTAGACCTGAGGTCCTCCTATGTTCTCGGGATGAGGAATGACTCACTTAGGTACTATCAAACGCTACACTGTAACTGGGGAGTTATAAAGGTAGCTTACGGGTGAGTCATGATACATGCCGCGAGACATGGTTGATCAAGATGGGATTTGCCCCTCCACATTGGAGAGATATTCTCTGGGCCCTCTCGAGTGATAAGGATTTAGAAAGCATGGCCATGCGACATGGGTTAACTGTTAACCCGGTTCATGAATCTATATTACGGTTTCGAGAAGAGAGGTCAAGCTATCACAAGGGTGACAAGCTAGTACTCGCCTTGAGCTTGACAACATATATCGTGAGGAAAAAGGAATTTTGTATATGACACTTTGTAATGGTTCGTCTTATGAATTTACGCATATATGGGAGCCGACACGTTATGCTATGAACCGCTACCGACTATCGAACCGGATGTGATCCGGGTCGTGTCCATGTATATGTGAACTTATAGGGTCGCGCGCTTAAGGGGAAAGTAGCCCATTCAGAAGTGATCCGAATGGAATATGGATGGAGGATTCAGATTGCCTTAATGTTTGAGGCCATTCCACGGGCGCCTATATAAGGGCTAGGGCGCATCCCGAAGGGGTGCAGATCAGACAACAACCCTAGCCGCAACTCCACCTCCAGGCCGAGCCGTTGGACCTAGCAGTCCACCGCCTGGTGCTCCTCCTTGTACGTGCGCATCACTTGGAGGATCCGCACCTGTGGTGCTTGGATGAACTGTTCACGGAATCAGATCGCGGGACTCCTTTTGAGGGATTGGTATGAAGGATCGGTTCGAGGGATTCGAGGAGCAGCCGCCGACGCGCATCGCCAACCCTCCTTCCGCTTTCATGACTGCGCGACTAGTGGTAATCCCTTATCACGTAGTTCATCTCCAGATCTATGTTATGTGGTGGTTAATTCGTGGTGGATTTCCATATAGATATGTGTAGATCAGATTGGTTTTGCATATTTGAGGTTCTTGATTTCATGATTTGTCCCGAGGCGCGAGATACTTAGATCGTGCCACAACTTATCCCTAGAGGCCGGTTATCCGCCATTGCGATAGACAGTGTGCCGTAAACCATGTTGTAGCATACGGATATCACTATGTGATTGATCCGGGACACGGATCACGACACGGCGTGGATATGACCCGCGTTGTCCAGAAATATGTGAGCGGGTTCGGTCCATAGACCATATGAACTCCGATTGAGATCCATGACCTACCAAATGACGCAAAATGAAAAGATATGCAAAACAATGATGGTAGAACGTCTAACTTGGTTTAGTTAATTAGGCAATTTTTCGCAGACCTAATTTGAATAGTGCTAAAATAGGTTTAGACGACGGTAGAACGTCTAACTTGGTTTTGCAGGGAATGATTGTGATCTTGTATAGCCCATTATGTATCTTATTATTCATGAACTGCGCTTCATGGTTTTAAAACCGGCTGGAGAAATATGGTTGTCTCATTATTGTATTAGTGACCTGCGTGTCAACTTGTGGATCCCTGTAATGTAATTTACTTTCTTATCGATTAGTTTGTAATATCATAGTAACTTGGCGTGATGGGTTTGTGCCAGACACTTACACACATAGTATTTGGTTAACTTGTCGAGGCTATCAAAATAGTTTTGGGCTTCGGGGCATAGGAGTTTGTGTGTGTGTTATGCGCATCAACAAACATGAGTCGTATGGTTGATGCGATTAGCAAGGAGTTGCTTACCGGTAGATCGAGTCGGCTAGCAGTGATGCAAAAGCTCACTAGTCAATTCGCTCCATCGGATCCTGAATCACTTAGTGTTAACCAGAGGGATGTTGAACTTAGTGGGAGTAATATTATTAAAGTGTTTAATATGAATTGCTCTTCATGAATACATGTCTTAGTATTTTGCATTTTAAGTTATATATCAATGGCACCACCTGCTCCAGTTACCAATTTTGCGTTGAAATCCATCCTTGAGAAAGATAAACTGAATGGAACAAACTTTATCACCTGGTATAGAAATCTTAGAATTGTTCTCAAGCATGATAAAAAGGAAAATGTTCTAGAGGAGCTACTTCCAGAGGAACCAGCTCATAATGCCACCGCTGCTGCTAACAATGCCTATTAGAAACTCAGGGAAGAGTCTACTGAGATCAGCTGCCTCATGCTGGCTTCTATGGAGCCCGAGCTACAACAGAGGTTTGAATATATTAGGGATTTCGATATGATCGATAGTCTTAAGGGCATGTTTCAGGTTCACGCTACGACCGAAAGGTTCAACGTCTGGGGATCCCTGATGGATTGCAAGCTGAAAGAGGGTGATCCACTGAGCCCGCATGTCAGAACCCCAACTAGGGTAAGTGCTAGGGCTTGCTTGACCCTTTGCATCATGAAAAATTCAAATGGAAATTCAAAAATGGGGAAAATAAAAGCCCTGAGAAATTAATTCAAATGGCCAAATAAAAATTTCCTATAAAAATCCATTTGAATATTTGTAAAACTTCTGAAAATGTGCATGACTAAGTTCCATGTGTTTTGGGACCCACTTCATGCATATGGGATTTTACAAAAATCCAAATAGGGCTAGGAAATTAAATTAAACTCCAATTTGAATTTAAATTCAAATTGTTTGAATTTCAAAAGTCACCAAAACTTGTGAGTGGCTAGTGGCATGACCCCTAAGCCCACATAAAAGTTTTGGGGATTTTTAAAAATGCTCTAGTATTTCTATTTATTAGAGCAAAAAAAGACAGAAAAATAAAAAGAAAGAAATAGAAGAAAATAGGAAAAGGAAACCCAGCCCAACCTACCAGGCCTCGGGCCAAACTAACCCCCCACGGCCCAAGCCCACTCCCGGCGTGTCGTCTTCCTCAAGCTGCTGGGTGGCGAGCCGAGAGCGCGTCGACGACGCCACCGCGACGTCTTGCGGATTCCAGGCCACCTAGGCCTCCTCCCCTCGCCATAGAGACGCCACGCACGCGCTCTTTCTTTTTCCCCTCTCTCCGCTCTTCGTCCCGCCCTCCTCTGCACGATTTCGTCGTGAACTGTAGCTCGTCGGAGAGCGCCGACACGTGTGGTTGTGGCCACCGGCAAGCTCGAGCCACCCCACCTTGTCCAGAAGGACCGCAACGCTCGTCTACGTCGACTGCTGCGATCAGTTGAACCAGGGATCCCCCGAAGCCGACGCCATCTTCGTCAATTCGCCGCCTGCCGTTGTAGACCTCCTCGGGAAATTCGTCGCCGTCAGATCTCCTCCGCCCTCGCCGTCAACCCCGTTGGCATAAGGGTGAGATTCCACACCGTTCCCCTCCAACCCCAGCTCTTCCCGTGAACCAAATCGCCTCCTCGGGGAACTCGTCGCCGGCGACGTTCTGACCCTCCCCGTAGTCACCCGCGTGTACGAGGTGGTGCGCGGGAGCACGGGCTTTCCTCCCGTGGCCTTGGCACGCAAAATGGACGACGGGACCGCGGTCCCGTGTGTGCGTTGCCGCGCTGGTGCCACCGGCGGCTAGACGCCGGCAGCCCGCCGACGTGGCTGCGGTTAGATTAGGTGCTAATCATACCCCTGGGCCACTTACATGTGGGTCCAGGCTCCTAATTAAGCCCCTGTTAATTAACTAACCTGGGGATTAACCCCCACAGAGGCTGACCAATGGGTCCCCCTGGTCAGAGCCCCCCTGACGTCACCCTTGCGTCAGCATGACGCAATAAATAGTTTTCTAATTAAAAGAATTATAGAAAATCCACAAAATAGAATAAACTTTGAAATTCAATAACTTTTTAATCCTAACTCCAAATTAAACTAATAATATATGTAAAACTATCATAAAAATGCAAGGATTATGAATATGCAACTTGTTTCTATGTTTGACCATTTTAAAATGGGTGAACAGTAGCAAAAATGCATATGGCATAATTTGAATTTGAATTTGAAGTTTGAATTTGCATTCCAAATGCAATACAGTTCAATTAAGACAAATTTGCCACAATCCAGTAGCATTCACATCATGGACAACTATATCATGTGCTTGTGCATTGTATTTCAATGTTGTTTCCCCCCCCCCTTCGTTGATGATTGCCTCCGGTAACATACTTTCCGAGACGTTGATCACCCCCGAAGAAGAAGATCGATAAACCCGTGTATCGTTAGCAAGGCAAGCAAACCCATTGATCATGTCTATAAAATCCTACTTCCCTCTCAGTCTCGCTTATCCATGTTTAGGAGATCACCGCGACACGTTCTTTCGCATAGTTGAACCCATTCCGATGCATGACCTATCATTTTTTCACCGTATTAAGCAAACCAATATCCAAGCAGATATAGGAGTTGAATGATGAGCATGTGGCCCCTACAACTGTTACTGCTTATTGTTGCTTAGTGATACAATGAGGTTACACTGTTTGTGTGTCGGGATGGATATTCATAATGGTGCTGATGATAACGTGTTGGTGAATCCACCCTAAACAAAGGTGAACGATGAGAGGCTGTGTAGGAGTACACAGTGGGTTGTCTCATTGAACACTGCCCTAGGCCCCGAGTTCCTGTTTTGTGATCCAAGACAAAGAGTATGACCACGTGTAGGGTTTATGGGAGCCCCGTTTGGCCTCTTTACGTACCCGATCCGGTCCAGGAGTCACACTAGATTCGGGCTTTCCATTTGGCATATGCATAGATATGTGGGTGGACCTGTGAGGCAGCGAAACCATCTGTCAAAGGTGGCGTCTCGGTCCCTTGCATTATCTGAGTCCGTTTCGTAGAACCGGCCGGACTCTCGAGCGATGACAAACTCAGGTAGTCGACTCCTGGATTAGAGAAGGTGATGTGAGGGTAGTGCCTTGGTTTCATCCACATCCGACACCCGCTTGAAGGGTGACAAGAATGAGGCGATAAGTGATGACACGCGTGTGAAGATGTACACCCCTGCAGGGTTAATAAACTATTCGTATAGCCGTGTCCGCGGTTATGGACTACTTGGAGACCTCTACTTGATCATAGAAAACTTGAATGGATATTTATAAAACTCGCAAGATAAGAGTGAGTTCTATGGCGTGCTTCCTCGTGGGGAATTCGAGGAAGTATCCATAGTGGTGTATTGGTTGGAGACTTGGTAGTGGACTCATGTACACTTCTTACGTCAAGTCTGGTACTCGTAGTACAGGACTAGCCATGTCAAAGCTGACACTTCTGCATGATGAAACCCCACGTCCCTTTACCTTGAAACTTGAGCATGAGTAGTATAGTTCTGATGTAAGTCTTGCTGAGTACGACTTTTTACTCACGTTTTCTTATTCTATGTTTTAGATGAGAACCCCAGACCCCGATGGAGTCACCTTCCTGAAGCTCGACGTTGACTAAGCTAGTATAGTTCCCGACAGCAGTCTGGTGCCTCGTGGAAGGGCATGTATGTTTACAAGGCTTCTCTAAGCCCTTTGTTAAACTTGTCTGTACTTAGACCTAATTTGCTTCCGTTGTATGATGTAATGTTGATCACAGACATGTGATCTCTGTGTAATCTATGTGTAAGTCAACAAAGAAGTACTTTGTAGAGTTATGTGATGAGTACCTGCTGTTTACACTGGACATGTATGTTGCGTGTATGACTATAACATGCATGTCTTAGTGTGGGGTTCAAAAGCTTAGTTGTGTTCTTGCCGGCGGTCTTTTATACACAAAGTGGCCCTTAGATGTGCGCAGCTTGGGGCATCGCGATGCGATTTCTCGTGAATCTGTCACGTGGCACACTTTCATGTATGATTGAGCCCGCCCGAGATCTCGACTAGGTGATCAGGCTGGAGTCTGATTATGTAAGTGTTATAATTTAATCGATAATATGGTTGAGGCGACTTGTCTATGAGTATGGGATTTCACCACCCATAATCATTTAGACTTGTGAGCGGGCGATGAGGACCCATCTCAGTTGATCATCCGGCCTGGATGGGATGCCCCTCACGTACGATGCTTTCCGAGAGTGTTTTGTGCTTGGCCTTGTCTGCTTAGACAAGTGGGTACGACTCTGGGCTGTCCATATGATTGAGTTGTGACTAGAATTACATACACATATTCCGGGTCCCGACACCGCATGTCATCAAAATGATAGGATACATGCTATCTTTGGATCGTCTTGGGCATCCGTTGACTCCCGAGTTAGCTACAAATATAATTCTGGGTTCTCTTCCGCCAAGCTATAAATCGTTCATTACGAACTGTCATATGCATGGCATGGAAAAGAACCCACTGAATTGTATGGGATACTTAAGATAGTAGAGCAGGACATTAAGAAGGGCACGCATCAAGTGTTGATGGTGCAGAACATGGCCAAGTTCAAGAAGTAATGGACCAAGAAGAAGGCTAACACAAAGGGCAAGGACAAGGATGTGATCCCGACTCCAGCCCTAGCGCCTAAGCCTGGACCTGACGCAGAGACCATTCGATTCTATTGCAAGGAAAATGGTCACTGGAAGAGGAACTGCAACAAGTGGCTAGCCAAGAAGGGCAAGAGCAGTGGGAGTACGTCTTCTACAGGTACAATTATAGATATTTATCTTGCAGACATTTCTAATAGTTCTTTGGTATATGATACCGGATCAGTTGTTCACATTTGCAAATCGATGCAGGGTGTCGGGACCCGGGGTTAGCGTATGTAATTCCGGTCATAATACAATCACATGGAGAGCCGAGAGCCGTACCCACTTGTCTAAGCAGACAAGGCCAAGCACAGATCACTCTCGGTAAGCATCGAACGTGAGGGGCATCCCATTCAGGACGGATGATCAACTGAGATGGGTCCTCATCGTCCGCACACAAGTCTAATGATATGGGTGGTGAATCCCATATTCACAGACAAGTCGCCTCAACCATGTTATCGATTGGATCATAACCCTTACATAGACTTACTCCAGCCCGATCACTTAGTCGGGATCTCGGGCGGGCTCGATCATACAACGAAGTGTGCCACATGACAGAGTCACGAGCAATCGCATCGCGATGCCCCAAGCTGCGCACATCTAAGGGCCACTTGGTGTATAAAAGACCGCCGGCAAGAACACAACTAAGTTCTCGAACCCCACACTAACACATGCATGTTATAATCATACACGCAGCATACATGTCCAGTGTAAACAGCAGGTAATCACAACATGAACTCTACAAACTCATAGTCTTTATAACTTCTGCTAAACAGAGCAGACATAGTAGTTGTATTACAAGCAGAGATCAAATGGATGTGATCCAACATTACATCAAACATCAATGGAAGCAAATTATGTCTTAGTAAAAACAACTTTAACAAATGGCTTAAGAAGCCTGAAAGAAAAGTACAACGACCCTCCATAGGGCACAGGCTGCTGCCTGGAACTGTACGACATTGGTCCACGTCGAGCTCGAGGTAGAGGCCACCATCAGGGTCAGTGGTCTCGTCTCTAAAACATAGAATAAGAAAACGTGAGTACAAAGTCGTACTCAGCAAGACTTACATAGGAACTATACTACTCATGCACATGAATCAAGGCAAAGGGAGGTGGGGTTTCACTTGCAGAAATGCCAGCTTTGACTTGGCTAATCCTGAACTACGAGTACCAGAGAGAGGTAAGAACGTACACGAGTCCAAGTAACAGTCTCCAAACAATACTCCACTATGGTGCCTTCCTCGACTTCCCCACGAGGAAGCACGCCATAGCACTCACACTTATCTTGGTGTGTTTTAGAAGTATCCGGTTCAAGTTATCTATGATCAAGTAAAGGTCTCCAAGTAGTCGATAACCGCGGACACGGCTATTCGAATAGTTCATTAACCTTGCAGGGGTGTACTGCTACACACACGCCTCATCAGTTACCGCCTGGGGATGGACCCTTCAAATGAGTACCGGCGAGGATGCTGCCACGACACTTCACTCACGGCACCATCTCTAGTCCTAGGGAGTCGCCTATTTGAGTTGGGACCACGATCGGAATCCGGCCGATTGTTCCGATGCGGACTCAAACGTTGTGTGACCGCCATCAAGCTCAACTCGATCATGATCACTTGATTCAACGTGCCCACAACCTACGTCAACCACTTACCTTGGTTCCACCTGCTTGAGATCGTTAAAGGGCGAACTACTTGCGACTCCTGGACTGGTCCGGGGTGAGGTACTAGGCCGAGAGGGGTCAGTGAGCCCAATGTGTGGTCGTACTCTTAGTCTTGGATAACAACACAAGAACTCGGGCCTAAGGCAGTGTTCAACGAGACAACCCACTGTGTACTCCTACACAGCCTCTCATCGTTCACCTTTGTTTAGGGTAGATTCACCAACACGTTACCACCATCATTCACATGATCACTACCATCCCGACTCACATCAAAGTAGGCTCAGGTAACAACTCTAAGCATGTAATAAGCGGTAACAGTTGTAGGGGCCACATGATATCAACCAACTCCTACATCTTCTAGGATTGTGGTTTGCTTACTACTGTGACAAAATGATTGGTCATGCAAAGGAATGGGTTCAACTAGCGGTAGAACGTATCATGGTGACATCCTAAACATGCATTTGCGAGAATGAGAGGGAACTGGGATTTTATCGACATGATCAAAGAGGGGGGGTGCTTGCCTTGCTGACGATCACGATGTAACACTCTTCTGACGTGAGGTTGAACTCGTCTCCGAGATCAACTCTACCGGGAAGAAGCAATCACCGAAGCACTGGAAGTAAAGCACAATCAATATAATACAATGCACATTCAATATGCAAAACATAGCATGGCAATGTGCTGATGTGACCTATGTTTGAATTGCCACATTTTAATTGAAGTTGATTTGAAAAGGAAATTCAAATTCAAACTCCAAATGTATTCAAATTTGGCCAACTTGCATTTGCTAAAGTTTGTTCATTTTAAACCAAAAGATCATATGTGTGAAATGCTTCTGAAGTACAAGTGATGTGTGGTGCTTTTCAAAGTTTGAAGTTGGAATAGCAATTGAATTCATTTTGAATTAAATCCAATTAAATCAAATAGCAAAAGCTACTGATCCCTTTTTAAGATCAACTCCAACATAGTTGAAAGTTGGAAATTTGGATAGAGGATTTTCTCCTGATCATTTTTCATATATTATATGTTAAATTTGGAGTTAAAATGAATTTTCTATGATTTTTCAAAGTTTCAGCCATTTTCTGGAATTTACTGAATTAAATAAATGATTTAAGATTTACTGCGTCAGCACTGCATCATGCTGGCGTCAGGGGTTTGACTGGTCAACTGACAAAAGGGGCCCACCAGTCAGTGGTAGTGGGGTTAATTGGTTCTGTTTAAAATAAAACGTGGATTAGCTTAAGGCCTAGGGCCCACTATCAGAGAGAGAGACGGGGGATTAGAGGGTGTTTAGGCCTAACAGGCCGGCGGTTAAACGCCGGTGGCCTGGGCCACGGCGGCGCTCTGCCGGGGTGGGATTTCGGCAACGGGGAAGGGGGCTGGGGGCACGGGAGCGAAGCTTGCGACGTCGCGCGCCTCCTGGAGCATGCAGAGGACCTCGAGGAGGCCCTGAGCCATGGCTACTTCGACGGGAGGCGGCGGCCGGAGCCACTGGTCATGGCGGATGATGACAGAGGGCACGGGGGAGAAGAGGAAGAGCACGGGGAGGATGCTCACGACCTTGCGCATCTCCTGGAGCAAGCCGGGGACCTCGAGAAGGCCTGGAGCCATGGCTACGACGATGGGAAGCGGCGGCTGGCCACTGGCTCCGGCGAACTCACGCTACAGAACACGGGGGAGAGAGCTAGGAGGGGGAAAACGAGCAGGAGCTCACGAGGAGGATGAAGACGTGCTCGGGGAAGCCGGAGAGGGACTGGACGCGGCGAATTCGTCGACGACGTCCACGGTGCACGGCGGTGAACTGGAGAAGAGGGCTTCGTCCACGGGGCCTCCGGGCTCGATTGGATGCGCTTGAAGAAGAAGTCCACGGCGGAGAACCTCCTGGACAAGGTTGCACGGCGATTTGAGGCCGTTAGCCGCGACGATGCACTGAGATGCTCTCCGGCGAGCTCTCGGGGCGGCTCGGAAATGGCGGCAGAGGAGAGGAGAGAGGTCGCGAGGGGAGAGGAAAGTGGCCTGGGGTCTTCCAGATGCTGCGTGGCAAGAGAGGAAGAGGAGGGGGGGGGTCTTCGCTGGCCAGAGGAGGAGGTGGCGGCCATGCCCGCAGCGCACGACTCCTCCAGCTCTCCTTCTGGCAAGGAGGAAGATGACAAGGGAGCTGGAGTGGGCTGGGCCAGATGGGCTTCGCCCTGAGCGAAAGGTAAGCTCTCTGTTGTTTTTCTTTTTATTTTTCTTTTCTGTTGTCTGTTTGCCCAATTAAAATAAATAGCTAGGGCATTTATAAAAATCCCCAAACATTTTTATAAAACCTAGGTGACTATATAGAAGTCAACCCCAAGTTTTGGGAATTTTTGAAATTCAAATTATTTGAATTTCAATTCAAATAAGCAATTTATTTAATTTCCAAGCCACTATTTGAATTATTGAAAAATCTAGGAGCATGGGATTAATCCCAAATCACTTTTAAAATGATTCCACTCATTTTTAGGATTTTTCAATACATTCAAAAGAATTTTGGAAAAAGATTTATTTCTGGCCTTTTTATTTAATTCCTTTAGGGCTTTTCTTTTCCCCATTTCCTTTTCTTTTGCAATTTTTTTTTAAGATGCAAAAATGCAAGCTAGGTTAAACACAAACCTACTTTGGGGTTCTGACACAGGGACTAAAAGGAAGTAGGAATGTCGCAAGAGGAGAAGTTGACATACGCGTCGGGAATAAAGAAAGAGTTGATGCATTAGCCGTCGACACCATGCAACTTAATTTACCTTCTGGATTTGTAATGGAGCTTGATAATTGTTATTATGCTCCATTGTTAAGTCGAAACATTATTTCTCCCTCATGTTTGATGAGACAAGGTTATGAATTCATTATTAAGGACAATGGTTGTTCTATATATTTGAATAAGATGTTTTATGGCTTGGCGCCCATTGTGGATGGGTTGTTCATTTTCAAAATTGAAGGTGGAACTGTCTATAATAAAAATTCCAAGAGGTTTAAACCTAACGATCTGAATACAACTTCGCATGAACAAGATCCATGATGATGGGCTTTTAAATTCATTTGATTTTGAATCATTCGAGACATGCGAATCATGCCTACTCGACAAGATGACCAAGACACCTTTTGCAAAGAGTTGCGAGAGGGCATTCTACTTGTTGGAACTCATACATACTGATGTGTGTGGACCAATGAGCACGACTGGTAGAGGTGGTTACCAGTACTTCGTGACTTTCACCGACGACTAGATGAGTCACAAATCGGAAACCTTTGAAAAGTTCACGGAGTTTTAGAATGAAGTAGAGAATCAACTCGGCAAGATGATCAAACTTCTACGATCAGATTGTGGAGGTGAATATCTGAGTCAAGAGTTTGATGATCACCTGAAGAGTCGTGGAATAGTTTATGAGGACATCCCTACTGACAAGCCATCCCCAACTCTGCATGCAGAACAAGCTAATGAAATTAGAATTGGACCTATGCAAGAGCCCATGCAAAGCTAATAGAAAAACATGTGAACTTGCTCTTAACAGAATCTGATGTTGTGCTTAATGAGAATTTTATACTGCCTGAGTCTTTGTTTGTATGCATGATCAGATACCATTGACAAGACAAGGAGCATGAAGGGGAAGACGAGGTTCAAGGAGAAGAGCCATGGAACAAGGCCAAGCCATCCCGGAAGAGGAGCCACGAGAAGATGAAGCAAAGAAGATCCAGCCTTCAGGGAGCGGTACTACCGCGCTCCAGAGCGGTACTACCGCCCGACGGTACTACCGCTCCTAGTACCGTGCATCCAGGAGAGATACGGTACCTAGTACGGTACTACCACCCCGTACTACCGCTCTATCTAGAGAAGTTATGGTAGTAGGTACAGTAGTAGCGTACGGTACTACCGTGATACTCACGGTACTACCGTACTTCCTGCGCGCAGAAACAGGGATGCGGCCCTTGTACCCCCATTTATACCCCTTACCTTATATAAACAGAACCCCCTACGAGTTTTAGGGTTAGACCACGTTTAGATAAACCCTAGTTATAGAGAATTGCACCAAGCATTCATCTTGAATCAAATACTTCAATTCGTATCAATCTAGAGTGTTGCTACTACAAGTCTTGTGTGACCTGTTGTTCCACTAGGAATTAGTAGACTGCAAATTACCGTCTCGTGGTCGATCGCTACATTGCGCAAGTGTGTGAAGTTGTGAATATCCCAAGGGTAGAGAGATGTCACATTGGCAACAGTGATCTAGCGAGGAGAGTTCATCGGCTACATACAAGTTATCTATCATCGCCCTCATATTCACTGACGAGGAGGTGACCCCACGACTCCTGCGTATGAGGATACCCGGTGCATATGAAGATAGGAGGCCCGCTGGGAAGCTACGACAGGCCCATGACTGGCCCAAACAAGCACCAACGTAGGAGTCCGCGACTAGTATGGAAGGCACGACTTGGCGTACAAGGCAAGACTAGAACTAGGAAACTATCTTTGTAATCTAGCACGGACTCTCCGAGGCTGGGAGTGGAGACGTCGAGATCAATCCAATGCACAATCTACTCCTGGTCTTGCGAGAACTCGCGTTGGCCTCCCCTGTAATCGCCCCCCTCACGCTATAATATCGAGCGGGAAGTGCTTCTCCTGTTATCCGACGAGTATCGTCCAACCTGTTCCTTCTCTATGACTAACCCAGGGTCCAAGACCATGGGATTTGCCGAGGCTGATCCCCGTCAATTGGCGCCATCTGTGGGAACTACACAGGTTGGAATCACGATCTCGACGGTCCCACCTTCAGCAAATCAAGACTCAAGGATTAGAACCAGATCTAGCCCGCTCGAGGAATTCAAGTTCAACACAAGCATTTCCATCGTCCCGTCAAGATCACCTAGCCTGCAGTCGAATCAAGTCCAGCACCCCCAACGACCGCCAGATCCATCGCCGACAGAAAATAACTCGACGACCCAGAAGACAAGAGCGAGGACTCGACACGGGAACCCCAATCGAGGAGTCGCGTCGCGTGACAGAAGACTCGCTCACCAGTCGACGACCCGCCGCCGCCCGGACTCCCGCCATGCGACAAGACAACGACTCCGAAACCCAGACTGGAGAATACTACGACCCAGACCGAAGACCAGATGAATTCGCTAACTCCATCCGGAACCAATCACTCAGCGATGGGATAGATCTTGACCCAAGATTCCACAACCCAACAGAATACCGCTCGAAGATCTTCCAAATCTCAAGGAGAAGAAGGCACGCTATCTCCAGTAAACTCACAGCCAAAGAGCAACTGGAAGGACCTTGCGCGATCCACAGTTTCGAAGACAGATGGGGACACCTCAGAGCAAGCCACAACTTAGGAGATTTCCGCTTATTCACCGAACTCTCCAACAGCCTCAAGGAGGAAAAGCAGCGTGAAGCCAAGCGCACTCGAGTAAGCGCGCAGTCACCAACACCAAGTATAGAAAGGCAATACCCCATGTCCCATGGACGAATCTGCATGATCCAAGAAGGAAGACCCTCAAAAGCAAAGCAAGACGCCTACACCCTACAGTCCGAAGCATCCGAAGACCTAAAGATAACAGAAATCTACCAACTGCATGGCGTTGAGACCAGCATCACCTTCTCTCAGAGCGACGACCCTCCAGCAGTCCCATGGCCGGGGCACGCAACCCTGGTTCTCGAAGCCCAGATCGGAGGTCACGACATGGACAAAGTCTTGAAGGACAGAGGCAACAGCCTAAACATAATCTTTGCCAGCACCCTACGCAAGATGCTAATCCCACGATCATTTTGGAACAAGTCAGGCACAAAAATATATGGCGTAGTTCCGGCCGAAGGATCCTCCTCCATCGGAACAATCAAGCTTGATGTGATCTTTGGCAGCAAGCGCAACTTCTCAAAACAAGTCCTCGAGTTCGAAGTGCTTGACTGGCAGTCGCAGTATCACGCCATACTCGGTCGACCAGCATTCGCACAATTCATGGCGATCCCACACTATGCATATCTCAAGCTCAAGATGCCAGGACCTCCAGGAATCATCACAGTAAAGGGAAGCTTCACCAAATCGGACCAGTGCGACCGCGACTTCCACAAAGTCTCTGACACGTTTGGAGCCACACAACAGCTCAAAGAAATAGCAATTGTAACGGACAAAAGCATATTTCCGCTGGCAAGCCGGAGCGAGTCAAAACAATTCGGTCGCGACTTCAGCGTCGACAGCGACACAATCACACACCAAGTCCACCCAACAGACACAAAAAAGACGGTCCGCGTATATGCCCACCTCCCAGAAGAACAAGCAACCGCCCTCATAACCTTCTTTCGTGAAGAGTGGAAAATTTTCGCCTTGTGCCCAGCCGACATGCCCGGAATGCCGCGAGAATTTTCAGAACACGCGCTCCACATCAAGCCAAACACCAAGCCACTAAAGCAGGCGCTGCGACGATTCGCAGAGCCCAAACGCAGAGCAATCGATAGAAGAAGTCAACCGACTACTTGACGCACAGTTCATCCGAGAGACGAAGAAAGCAACCTGGATAGCAAACCCAGTCCTAGTCCCTAAAAAGGACACTGAGGTAATGAGGATGTGCGTGGACTATGGGCCTGTCAAGAAGCACTGCCCAACGGACCACTTCCACCTGCCGAGAATCGATCAAATAATCGACTCCACAGCAGGATGCGACCTCCTATCCTTCTTCGACGCATAATCAGGATACAATCAGATCAGTATGAAGGAAGAAGACGAAGAGCACACCTCGTTCATCACCCCCTATGGCGTATTATGCTATCAAACAATGCCATTTGGCCTAAAAAATGCCGGAGCCACATACCTGCGAATGATGCAAGCATGCTTGAGAGACGAGATTGGCAGAAATGTCCAGGTCTATGTAGACGACATTGTCATCAAAACCTACAGCGCCAACACGCTACTCGACGACCTTCGCGAAACATTCGCGGCCCTTAACAAGTACAGAATCAAGCTCAACCCAAAAAAGTGCGTGTTCGGAGTCCCAGCCGGAAAACTACTCGGATACATGGTCTCTTCCCGAGGAATCGAAGCAAACCCGAAAAAGGTCCAAGCAATCGCCAAGATGCAAAGGCCAACCATAATCAGAGGCGTGTAGAAACTCCCAGGAAAACTCGCAACATTGAGCCGTTTCATCAGCAGGCTAGGAGAAAGGACCTAACCGTTCTACAAATTGCTGAGAAAAGGAGAAAAATTCGAGTGGACCGATAAAGCCAACAATGCATTCGCAGACCTAAAGCAAACCCTCTCGACCCCACCAATCTTGGTGGTGCCGAAAGAATGGGAGAATTTGTACCTCTACATAGCAGCGCGCAGCAGTGTCATGAGCACGGTGCTCGTAGTCGAGCGCGCAGAAGAAGGCAAAATCTAGACCATACAAAGACCAATCTACTACCTCAGCACGCTACTCACAAAGCCACAGCAACGGTACCCGCATTACCAGAAGGTCTTTCTCGCCATTATCATGACCTCCAGGAAAGTATCGCACTACTTCGACGAACACTCCATCACAATCATGAGCAATGCACCACTCGCGGACATCCTCAACAATCCCGGACCAACCGGCGAAGTCGCTGAGTGGAACATGGAGCTCAGCCCGCAGGATCTGCAATTCAAATACCCAACAGCAATCAAAGCCCAAGTACTCCCAGACTTCCTGTTCGAGTGGGCAGAGGTCCAAACACCAGGCCCCCTAGACCTATCCAACTCATGTACGATGTATTTCAACGGATCCAAAAGACAGCAAGGAGCCGGAGCAGGCGTTGTCCTAGTCTCCCCCAAAGGAACGAAGCTCAAATACATCCTCCAGATCAACTTCAGCAATGCCTCCAACAACGAAGCAGAATACGAGGCACTACTCCACGGCATGTGCATGGCAAAAACCTGCGGCGCCACTCGCCTCTCGATCTATGGCGACTCCAACCTCGTCGTCCAGCAGGCGATGAGAGACTGTAACGCAGTCGCAGACAACATGACAACCTACCAGAAGCTCTATAACACACTAGAGGGAGGATTCGACGTCTGCGAACTCAACTACATCCCCAGAGAAAATAACACAGAAGCCGACGAACTTGCGAACATCGGGTCAACTCGAGGACCAATACCACCAGGCATTTTCTTCGAGAGCATCAACCAGAGATCAATCAAAGCAAAGCCAGCGGCACCCAAAGTAGTCGCAGAGGAAGATGACACAAATGAACCAGCAGAGGTCGCAGCAACGAGCACAGCCGACGGCACAAGCAACCAAGCAACCGAAGCTGAAGAACCAACAGCACTCGAAGTCCCAGCCTGGGAAAAACCTTTCCTTCGATTCCTAATCGAGTGCACCCTACCAAAAGACGTTGCAAAAGGCCGACGCATCAGTCGACGATCTAAAGCATTCACAGTAATCAACAGAACGCTCTATAAGCGCAACATCTGTCAGATCCTCCAAAAGTGCATAGATGAAGAAGACGGCAAAGACCTACTGCTCGAGATTGACGAAGGCACCTACGGACATCACGCGAGCAATCGAGCACTCGTGGCCAAGGCCTTTCGAGAAGGTTTCTACTGGACGACCGCTGTGAAAAATGCAGAGGACATCGTACGGCATTGCATCGCCTGCCAAAAGTTCGCCAGCAGGACACACGCCCCAGCATCGGAACTCAAAACCATACCATTGTCATGGCCATTTGCCACATGGGGACTCGACATGGTAGGCCCACTCAAGAAATCCTCAAAATGAGGACGAACACACCTACTAGTCGCAGTTGACAAGTTCACCAAATGGATCAAAGAAGTACCAATCACTAGCTCAACAGCTCTCACATCAGTTAACTTCATCAAGTCAATCCTCTTCAGATTCGGAGTACCACACAATATCATCACAGACAATGGTACAAACTTCATAGCAGCAGAATTCCAAAACTTCTGTCAAGAGCTGGGCATCAAAATCAACTACGCATCAGTCGCACACCCACAGTCCAACGGCCAAGTGGAGAAACCAAACGGCCTAGTATCCGGAGGAATAAAGAAACGACTCCTAGCACCACTAGAACAAGCCGCAGGCAACTGGGTAGAGGAACTCCCCGCAGTACTATGGAGCCTGCGCACCACCACAAACAGCTCAACCCAGTATACACATTTCTTCTTCGTATACGGGGCAGAAGCAGTACTGCCGCACGACCTAAAATTCGGAGCTCCCAGAATCTCAGGGTACGAAGAGGAAGAGGCAGAAGAAGCACTACAGAACGACAAAGACACAGCAGACGAAGCACGGGACATAGCCATCACAAGATCTGAAGGTTACCAGGACAAACTGCGCACATATCAATGCAGTCGCCTGCGAACCAGAACGTTCACCAAAGGAGACCTCGTGTTACGACTAATACAGGAAAAAGTGCACAAGCTTGCCCCGCAATGGGAGGGGCCGTTCATCATCTCGGAAGTGGTAGGAGGAGGCGCATACAGGTTGAAGAACCCGAAGACCAATGAGGACGTGGGAAATCCATGGAACCAAGTGAACCTACGCCTGTTATACCCATAGTCCTCTAGGCATTGTCAGAGACATTGGCAGCAGCACCGGTCGGCAACCCATCTAAACACTCGAAGAAATAAAATAATGCTGCCCAAACACCTTACTTCAAAGCACTCGGGGGCTCGAGCATAAAACTCCCCCCGAGAGACGCTATCCTCGCACATGTGACTATACTTAAAAGCACTCGGGGGCTCGAGCATAAAACTCCCCCCGAGAGACGCTATCCTCGCTCATGGGACCATACTTAAAAGCACTCGGGGGCTCGAGCATAAAATCCCCCCGAGAGACGCTATCTTCGCTCATGCGACTATACTTAAAAGCACTCGGGGGCTCGAGCATAAACTCCCCCCGAGAGATGCTATCTTCGCTCATGCGACTACACTCAAAAACACTCAGGGCTCGAGCATAAAACTTCCCCCGAGAGATGCAACCTCATCTGCAAACACCGGGAAACCAGAACACAAGTTCCCCTCCGAGTCACCAAAAGTTTTTCGCAAAAAAGAATCATATCGAAAAACGCAAAAGTTCTTTAAGTCTTCACCTGATCGCAAGAGATCACCTAAAGACTCGGGGGCTACTCCCATCGGGAGCGCTGACGCGCACCCGATCAAACCTTGGAATTAATAGAAACGGGAAAGGACATCCCAGGTAATCAAAAATCACAGCCTACGGCTGATTCTACAAATCAAACATAGACTCGGCAGCTACTCCCATCGGGAGCGCTGCCACGCCCGAAGGAGTCGAAGACAGTTCTCCTTTACATAGGAGTCAAACACAGTTCTCCTTTACATAGGATTCGAAGACATTTTTCATTACAAAGGAGTCGAAGACAGTTTTTCACTACAAAGGAGTCGAAAGCAGTCTTCATTACAAAGGAGTTGAGCACAGTTTTTTCATTACAAAGGAGTCAAAAGACAGTTATTGCTACAGAAGGACCCGAGCAACTACAAGACGGGTTACAATTATCCCAAGGAATTATGACTTGTACATGTATGCTGATGCTGAGATAATTGGCACTTTCGTACCACAACTTGACGAGCATCACCACAGACAAAGTAGTAACTCAGTCCGCGAAGAAGCAGGTCGCTGTCCTAAAGTTCTACAAGGGGGCTCGCCTACTGATGTAGCAGCTTGAAGACCGGATTGACATCCAGCTCATCCTTAGAACTAGAAGAGAAAGCACCATCAGCCGAGGAATCAGCCGAAGATGAAGGCACGGGAGAAGCAGGCGAACCACCACTCGATCCATCGGAATCACCACTGCTTGTTTCCTCCCAGTATGGACCCAGACGGTTGCCACCGGGCTCAAATGCACGGACAGTAAGAGTATCTTCGCCATCAAAATGATAGCAAAGGCTATCTCCGTCGTGCAGATTCAACCGACTAGAAAACGCCCTCCAGCCAGACCCAAGGAAAATCTACGATGAATTATCAACTTCCAAATCCACCCAAGAATAAGACCGAGCGCATCTGTGAAGACGGATCCAGAAACCCCTCAAATTACGCTCAGAAGCAATGGAGGCAAACGAGAACGGAAGAGGAATCCGGGCAGCGGCCCGGTTAAGAACACGCAAAAGAAAGTCATAGCGCTAAAAACCCTCTTCCGTGAAAGAAGAAGAAGAAGAAGAAGGCTCCGGCTCAACACCACGACATCCACCACGCGAAGAACGAGGCGTGCGGCCACCACGGCCGCGGCGGCCACGACCTCGCCCAGTCACACCACCACCACGCTTGGGCGCCATATGAAGAAGAAGCAGGAGAGAAAGGCGAGAACAATGGATGCCAAGGACAAGCAACCACAGGAGGTATTTATAACACAATCAAAGGGCAAACCAGGGAAAACACACAGAAGCTCAGGTGGCGCCATCATTAGTTCAAAGACCAAATGAGCCGGGCGTTATAAATTCCAAGACAAGATGCCTTCACACGGTCAGCACTATTTAATGGATACATCAAATCTCGCCTGTTTCCCATACAAGCCTTGGAGACCCAACAGGCACCAGGAAGCATGACGTCCAAATCGTCATTATGACGGGCCAGAAGACGCGAAGGATCAAAAAAGCAAGCATCATCATAGGTCACCAAACAGCATCACAATGCAAATCAGCGTGACATCTCAAGAGAGATGGGTGAAGATAAAAGCAATTGGAAAAAAACAAAAGACTCCAAAATCTACCTATTTATTGATGTCAAAATTTTCTGATTCTTAAAATCTCTTACTCCCATCGGGAGTACCTTTATTTGAGTTCAGGTGCTCCCTCACCTAGAAGGCGAAGACGTGCTCGAGTGATCACTCGCACCAACAAATACAACGTACTCTCAGAGTTCAGGTGCTCCCTCACCCTGAAGTCAGTGAAGCATTCGAGTGACTACTCGCCAAAAGACTCAGCAATTCAACAATATGATCTACTCACGCACTCGACGACTTTCCGATTGGGTACTTTCTTATTTCCCTCGCCTGAGTTCACTACAAGCTCCGCGAGTGACTGCTAAATAGCTCACTTGATTGTTTATTCCAAGTGAGTGCATCGCTAACCAGGCTTGGTTCCTCTACAAAAAAACAATTATGCCTAGGCTACGACACATTGTACCCAGAAGCCACGCAAGATTAGCATGTCGGCAAGACCCCGCTGCATAGAACGGCCGGGCCGGGACTTTCCGCAGAGCGGTTTCACTCCCGACCTTTTCCATGCGCTCGCATGATAGAAAGAGCCGAGCGGACGCGCTCGGGCTATTTTCTGATACTGACAGCAATTGATCCTATAAGACCTGCAGCGGCATGACTTTGCTAGACACCGGTCGTTCCAAGTTCATTTCGAGGGACGTGAGCTTGATTGGGCTACTGCGGTATTTGCCACTAGCGTCACCAAGGCTTGACCAGTCGACTCCTTGGGCCCTTTTCAGCTTAGCAATCCCTCGAAAAAGGTATTGTCATGGCTCAAAACTGCCAACGACCCACGACAATGCCGCGCCTACAAACAATAAAGCGCTGACGAATTCGAGTCCCTGCGCGACTCTTCGAGTCCCCCAGACACTCGGGGGCTATTGACAAGGGCGTGGCCCCACGAATCCTGCGTATGAGGATACCCGGTGCATATGAAGATAGGAGGCCCGCTGGGAAGCCACGATAGGCCCACGACTGGCCCAACCAAGCACCGACGTAGGAGTCCGCGCCTAGTATGGAAGGCATGACTTGGCATACAAGGCAAGACTAGAACTAGGAAACTATGTTTGTAATCTAGCATGGACTCCCAGAGACCTAGCTTAATATATAAAGGCTGGGAGGGGAGACGTCGAGATCAATCCAATACACAATCTACTCCTGGTCTTGCGATAACTCGCCTTGGCCTCCCCTGTAATCGCCCCATCAAGCAATAATATCGAGTAGGAAGTGCTTCTCCTCTTAGCCGACGAGTATCGTCCAACCTGTTCCTTCTCTATGACTAACCCAGGGTCCCTGACCTTGGGATTTGCCGGGGATGATCCCCGTCATTCACCGTTCGTTACTGAGAAGATTGGGCCACCCCATATCATCTTGGTATCAGATTTCTAGTGTTACCTCGGTAAGCATCCACCAAATCACCCGTAGATTGATTTTATTTTCGTCCTATCCAGAAAAAGCCATACAAAAATTAGGGTTTCTAGTTTTCCATAGCTTAGATTGCATCAAAGTCATTGTTTTAGTTGCTTTTTCGTTGTGTTTTTCCCCGAAATTTCTCCGCGGTGCGACATATTGTGGCCTATAGAGAAAAGTTACTGTAGCAATTTTTGTCAAGATTGGAATAGTGTCAAAAAAAAGAGAAAAGATTAAAAATAAAAATAAAAAGGAAGGGTGATAAAAAAAGAGTTATCAAAGAAGTGTCAAGATATACAAGAGCTAGAAGGGAGATTTCAAGTGGTGATCTTCAGAGGCATGTCTTCTTTTGTGTCCACTGTGTGAGTTTTTACTTGGGTTTGCATCACACGATTAGCACTAGGACTTGACTTCGGTGTAGTTAGGGTGCCATACCTATAGCTCCACCACATATATCCTGCTTTGTCGTGTGTTCACTCTTTTACTCGGGTATTCACTTCATCACATCCGTGCACTAGTCGACCATCCGAACGGGTACGCATTGCTATTCACTTTGGAACGGTAAGATTCACCTTTTCTTTTCAGTTTTGAGTGAGTTGTGAGTGTCCACCAAAAGATTTTGATTTACTGCAATAACCTACTAATCATGTCTCAAAGTGGTTTTCCTATGATGCAGAAACAGGCTAAGGATGCTCCGGTTACATGTGAGGCCTATGAAGGTCTTCGTGATCACTTAACGGAGATGCTCACTAAATCTGCAAACAATTTTGATACTAATATGAAAGCAGTCCAAATGAAAGTGGATGGCACGGAGGCCACCTTCACCACTATGCAAACACAACTCATTGCTCTCCAAGAAAGCATATAGAATTTGACAACATCCGTTAATGGGCTGCAAGCTACCATCGACCAACGTCAACAGGAAGACCATGAAGATGATGGTAGTGTCCATGGTGACAATGACAACATGAGAGCCAATCATGGCCGTGGGTGTGGTGGTCAAGGGCAGTTTCGCCAACCTCAATTTGGGTTGGGTGCACGGCGTATACCCATCCAGGAAGAAGATGTCGTGAGCAAGCTTAAATTTTCAATTCCAAAATTTGAAGGCTCCACGGATGTGGAAGAGTACGTCACATGGGAGCTTAAGATGGAGAAATTATGGCGTTTGCATGATTATTCCGAGGATAAGAAGATCAAGATTGCTTCCTCCGAGTTTGATGGTTATGCCTTGCGTTGGTGGGAGAGTGTTTTGACCGAGATACAAGAAACCAATGAACATCCTATCCATATATGGCGCGATATGAAGGCAACTATGATAGCTCCGTTTGTTCCCACTAATTATTTGCGAACAGTTTTTGATAAGTTGCGACAATTGAAGCAAAGTACTATGTTCGTTGATGCATGTTATATGGAGATGGAGATGTTGCTGCAACGTGCAGGAGTTCGCGAAGAGGTTGAGATGACTATGCAAAGTTTTCTCCATGGGCTGAAATTTAATATCAAGAGTATTGTTCGGCATCATCAATATTATAACATGCATGACTTGTTACATCTTGCAAGAGAGGCTGAATCCCAGCTTTCAGAAGAGGCACAACTGAAGTCAACATATGCACCATCTAGCAGGTTTTCTCCAAGGACACCATCGGCCGCGCCTATGGAGACCCCGAGTGCTTCTAGCCATCCTTCTTCTTCATCTTCCAAGCCAACCTCCAATATTTCTATGGCCAAGAAGCCAGCTGCACCTGCCCCTAGTGCAGGCTCCAACATGTCTACAGCTCGCAATCGAGAGATTACTTGTCATACTTGTGGTAATCCGGGTCACTTCAAGAGAGATTGCCCGAACAGAAAGGTCATGTTCATGAATGAAGAAACCGGCGAGTATGAAACCGGTGATGATGAAGACCCCTCCACATTCAATGATGAGGGATACAATAGTGAAGAAGGCATGGATGCTTTTCTGTCGCATGCTCCTACCATTGTTGTGTCACAACGTGCTCTCACGGTGCAGCCACATGCTGATTCTCAGTGCTGCAATCTGTTCCAAACCATGGCGCTAGTTGGCCCAAACAAAGCTTGCAAAGTGATCATTGATGGAGGTAGCTGCCGCAACCTCGCAAGCAAGGAGTTATGTTCCAAGCTGAATCTGAAATACTTGCCTCACCCGAATCTTTATTATGTCCAATGGTTGAGTGGCAATGGTCAGATGAAGGTGAATCATATGGTGCGCCTAAATTTTGAGATAGGCCCATACAAGGATTCCATAAATTTTTATGTGGTGCCTATGACAGTTTTCCATCTCTTATTGGGTCGGTCGTGGTTATATGACCGCCATGTGCAACATAATGGCCGAGCCAATAAATATCATTTGGAGTTCAAGGGCAAGAAAGTTAATCTCCATGCTATTTCTCCACAACAAATTGTGAATGAGTCTCGTCAGAAAGTAGAGGTGAATTTAGAACCTACACGAGAAAACAATGTAATAGCCGTGAGCGATAATATAACGAAAAGTGCGAGAGAGCCTAGTTTGCTTACATTAGCCACCAAAGAAGACATGAGAGAATTTAGTGAGGATCCTACAGCCATACCTCATGTCCTCATGTATAAAGGCGAGGTTTTTGTTTCTAATGATAACCATCCTATTTCTCTTGGTGTGTCCAATGTTTTGCAGGATTATGATGATGTGTTTCCGGCGGAGGTACCAGCGGGACTGCCACCCTTACGTGGCATTGAGCACCAAATTGATCTTATTCCAGGTGCTACTCTCCCCAACCGGGCACCATACAGGACCAATCCCCAAGAGACGAAGGAAATTCAGCAACAAGTACAAGCACTTTTGGATAAAGGGTATATTCGTTTCAGCCTTAGCCCCTGTGTTGTTCCTGCTATTTTGGTTCCTAAAAAAGATGGTACTTGGCGTATGTGCGTAGATTGTAGAGCTATTAATAATATCACTATTAGATATCGTCATCCTATTCCACGTTTAGAGGATATGTGTCACACCCCAACTTTTATTGACTTGTTATATTAATGCTAAATTTTATGGTAAACAAAAACTTTGCTTTGTTTGATTGCTATGCCCTGCCTTTCCAAGCTTGTTAATGCTTTACCGTATGTTGTTGTCTTTCCTTGACTAAAAAGGAAAAAAATCAACCTAAGTGGTAGTATAAACTCACAACCCAATTTTCAAACAACCACATTTAGTCACCCATAATAATTGGTGTCAATAAAATGGCTCCCAAATAAATGTTTGTCTATATGGAAATTCATTATTTAAATAATAAAAAATACCTGTATAGCAAAAGGTATTTAATTAAAATATTTCAAAACTGCTAATTAATTTATTACTATTACTATAATAGTAACTAGCGTGGTGACCCGTGCATTTGCGCGACTAGATTTTTAATTGTTGAAGTGTTTCTATTTGCGTTTAGTTATATGTATTCTACTATTCTTAGATAGAACTTTCAAAATATAGAAAAATGGTAGATAATAACATAACTTAGGAAGCTGATTTGATACTTCCAACATAATTCAAATAAGAGATATTTTAAATATGTTTTGTGCAAAAGTTTTGGAACTTTGACATGTATATCATTTGAATTATTTATATAGGTACCAAATCCTATATATAGGTCGATCTCAAGATTTATTGTAGAATCTTATAAATTTATAGTTTTATAAATATATTAGAATATAAATTAGCTGTCAAAAATATCATTTATCTGTGATATTGAGTAAGGGTTTGTCTATTTAATTATTGTTTTACAACTATGTGAATCACTATTTAACTCTTCTGTGTGATTGCATTTTGATAAAAAAAATTCTATTAAGTAAAATATGTTATTGCAATATTTGGAGTGTGAAAATAGAAGATGTATGACCATCGTCTTTTATATACATAATTGTAGATGTGAAAAATTTACCAATTTTCAAATATTTTGTTTACCAAAAATAAATCACATATATTGGTGCCACTTAAACTTTGTGTTATTTTGTCCATCACCATCAATAACGCTCGAAGTGGTTATGAAATATTTTATTTGCATCGCCATGTCTCCCGATGCTTTGACAGATGATTCATTAATCAACAAATGAAATAATAAAACATATATGTCTTACACATTCTCATCGGTGTTCTTTCCAATCATGTGAATTTTGTTTTGCATTGTCTTATATTTCTTTAGCACATTCATATGAATTATCCTTACGACCCTAATACTTAAGTGATACATTCTCATTTGTGTTCTTTCTAATCATGTGAATTCTGTTTTGCATTGTCTTATACTTCTTTAGCACATTGATACGGTTTATCCTTATAGGACCCTAATACTTAAATGATGACATAGTATGTTGTTTTTATTTCTACACTATGCCCACTCAATTAGCTTGTAACTCTATCATTATTTTTACCCGATGCCATGCATGTTAGTTGCGGGATTCTTGTAAATGTATATATTATTTGATTCTTCATTGCTATAACTTCTTCATCGCTCTTAATGGGCATGAACACCTTGAATGATCTCTAATTCATGCTTGGATTTCTAATCTATGTTATGTTTTATCAACCCCTCTTCCTACCCTGAAGGTATACATATTGATACCTTTAGAGAAAACATCATATCTATTTTTATTTTTATTCTTAAATTGCATACATAATAATTTCAAATCTTGGCTATTCATTGACCATTTTTTATCTGACTATATACATATAGCTCCCTTGAGAAAAAATGAATAATTTATTTTTATTCCACAATTCTTCATATGCTAACTTCAAATTTTGGCTCTTTGTTGACTAATTTTACACTATTTCTTATCACTTGTTTCGTCTATGTAAGAGTTGCGCTCTTGAATAACCCTTTAATTTCCATTGTAAAATTTTTCTTTTTACAATTGGAAAAGATCGCGGGTGGGCGCTGGTTATCCTAGGCCGGCCTGCTAAATCCTTTTCTTTTTTATATCTATGTGCAAAACCTTTAGAATATTAGAAAACTAATTACAACTCAGAAAATTATGCAATAAATTTTGTGATGTTCATAGAATTATTCTTTATTTTTCTGGATGTGTAGAATATTATTTTACTTAGATAAAATTGTGACCCCTTTATTATTACTATTTCTAGTTTAATTTGTATATAATTTATGTTAGTAGTATTCAATTATTAGCTTATTATTAAAATTGCCTCTAGTTAGTAGCAATTTTGTTATGCATTTAGTTAATAAAAATAAAATAAACTTAAAAGTTGTTAGTGATTAAAATAGGTTAAAAGCATTGCTTTTAGTTAAAGTTGTTTTATTTAATATTGATGTTAATAAAGCCACCAAAATTATCCTATTGCCTTGTTATAAATTTCAACCATGTTGGGGTGGTATAAAATTTAAATCTTAATAAATAGAAAACCTTGAAATTGTTTTGTCCTTGTTGCTTGTGTCTTTGTTTGAAAAATTGAGTGATGTTGTGCTTGCTATTGCCCCGTTGTAATATTGTGAATTTCCTTGTGTCGCAACGTGTAGACGAGACGATTGACCCTGCAGGACAAGACTACCTCCAAGCTACCCCTGAGACTGACCAGGAGACCACTGCCGACGGAGGCAAGCCACCCTCAAAACTCAAAACCCCGCATTACCCCTTTTTACATTTCTTGTATCACTGATATTGCATCATGCTAGTATTATATTCATATGGTTTGGGATTGTATTACTTGTATTAGGAAAACTCCACACCACCCCATAGCCTACCTATTTGGGAAAAGAAAGTAGAATCCCGGTGATCCCGACACTCCGTCGAGACCATCACTCAGCTCTAGCTTTATCATCACATAAAAAGTTGGAAAGTCATACTTCACCGGATATCGTACGACATACACCTAAGAAGGTGGTATGGCCGGGTTGGTGGAACATCGTCAGACACGGAAAAAGTCTGGAGGGACTCTCTATAAGTGCCTCCAAAAATCTAGCCTTACAGTACAACCACTACACTCTGGTATGGGACATGGCTAGTTGGAAGCTTGTTTGTCTTAGTACGGGGGTCTTATAACTACAGATGGATGGGTGATTCCACGAATCTGATAGCCCTCGAAGTCGATGGGTGAAATTCGCTAGGCTTAGTGTCGGAGGGAACCTTGGTGCTCTTCGACTACGGTGCAGGCTTGGGTCCAAGAGGAGCATGTCCTGACACACAGACAGTCCATGCAGTATGCAAGGGGTAGATTCACCTATACTAGGACATACAAGGGGAAGACTATGGTCGATTATCCGAGACCCGCATACTAAAGTATGACAATCCGTGGGGACACACGGAGGATGTATCGAATGTGGTGGGTAAAGTGTACAACATGTGAAGAGTGTAAATCTATTCGAGTAGCCGGAGTCCAGGGTCATGGACAACTAGTGAGGCCACACTTTTTGGGGAATAGATGAAAGCCCGGTACTGAGTTTATAGTTCGCAATGATGGTGTTGATATTGTTGGAAAAGGGTTGGACTTGACTTATCCAAATTCATTGTGTGATATAAAACTTGCCAAGCTTAAAACTTTGCCAACTTAATAATAATTTGAAGTAGATAGGAAATCCCTATGAGAAACTGCACCATATAGCCATCCTATTATTTTCGTATGCAAAACTTTGTTTCTTTCTTCAGGTGGTTTGTGAGTACTTTGTATGTACTCACGACTTTGTCCCTAGTTATTCAATCGGCCAGGCTTGGAGGAGCCGGTATATGACTATGATGCTACCGGCGATTACTAGGACGTGCTATGCTCTGATCTACCATGTGTATTGTGTCGCCACTACCTTTGATGCTTTTGCTTATTTCGCTGCTATTTGAGCCCGATGAGGCCTTGTAAGACTATGTTATTGTGAGATTTCTATTCGGTAATGTATGAACATTGAGACTATGATTTCCTTGTCGAGTTGTGTGTCATGCGAACTGATCATGGGAGCATGACTGTATACCCAGTTGGTTGCTTCGGACATATAGTCCGGGGTGCCCACAGACTTGGTATCAGAGCCTCTGTTCAGACCGTAGCAGCCTAATTAGAACGGACGGTAGATAGGATGGCAGGGAAACAAAAACTATTTTCTAAAATAAGGAGATGGTCAAATGCATAGTATAGAATGCTTACCTCTCTTACCCCCTCTATTGTAAACATTTATAACTGTTTTATTATGTTAAAATTTTGCACACTTGTCATCTAACTTAAATTCTTAAAATTTGTAGATGGCAGCTCCTTTCTCGTACTACTTGCAGCTGGCGAGCGCTACCGCCGACACGGCAACCTTTGGTCCCGATCTGATCGAGCTACTCCAGCTTGTCGATCGCCCGTGTGCTGAGTTCACTGGCAGAGTGGTTCCCGTGGATGACCCGCGCGAGGTCCGCATTATCGTGGAGTGTATCCTCTGAGGTCGGGTACTTCACCCGGAATCTGACCCTATAGATTTCCGTGTGTATGCCCAGACCTGGGAAGAGGGTAAGCGCCGAGCGATGCAGGAGGCGATCGCTCGTGTGGTCAGCTACCACCACGCTGAGCTTGAGGGCACACGCTTCCATTTCTATGGGAGGCGCGATGAGGATGGCTACTCTACCTCCGCCACCACCCACCTGGAGCTTGGAGATCACTTGACCGACTCGCAGCACCACCTGACCAGTACGGAGCTTGCTCTGGATGTGGTCTGTGCTCACTTTGACTACACCATCACAACCTCGAGCGTGCCAATGGTAAGATCCAAGCTAGGAACCATGAGGTGGAGAGTCTTACTGAGAAAGTTGAGCACCTTCGTGAGGCTAATGGCAACCTTCAGGCCACGACCCAGGAGGTGGCAAGGCTCACTGAGGAGGTTGAGCGCCTGCATCAATGCAACAGAGTGCTCAGGAGGAACTATAGTGGCCTAAAGCGCCAGCGCGATGTCTTGGAGGCTGAGATCAAGGATCTGGAGGCTGCGGAGGACCTTTGCAAGGAGAAGAACGCTCACATTAGCGACGATGAGGACTGGCTGGAGTCTGCTGAGGAGGACGAGGAGACTCCGGAATTGTAGGATGAGGACTTCATCGATGATCGCGATGAGGATGAGCTCTAGGCGTTGTTAGTTGTTGGATGCCCCTTTTGGAGTCTGCGTTAGACGTTTGCATGTGTGGTTGGTTACCTGTAAGACTTGGTTATGTATGAGACTTATGCTATCGTTATGCTACCATGTGGTGATTTGCTAGGTTCATGATTATTGCCTATTTTATATGTCTTGCTTGTGTGATAACTAGATTGTGAGGGAATTACCCCCTTGTAGACTAAATTCCCTCTTATCTTGCGCAACAACCTCAGGATGTCGAGGAACACCCGCGCCAACCCGAGTGGATCCGGTGACGCGCCACCGCCATGTAAGAGCCCAGATTTCACAAAAATTAAAAAAAATTGTTTTCGGTGTGAATTGTTTGATTGTCTGATTTGTTTGCGGTGTTTGCTTCCCCGATTTATCAATCGACGATTATTTTTTCCCCTCTTATCTCGTACCGTACGGAGACTGACCCTTGCCACGCGGACACTCGACCTTTGCGACACCGGGTTTGACCCGATCACCATCACGAAAACCGGCACAAGACCAGCCGAAGCCAACGGAACGAAAACCCCATTTAATAATTAAACGGGTTATTTTTATAGCGCGCCAGAAAAAGTTCTCGGAACGGTTCCCGCGCTAGGTGAACGCCGCCGACTAGACGCACTGATCACGCAGTTCGAAGTTTTACCTAAATCAGAGGTCCTACTAACCCCCGGCGGTCGGAAACGTAAACACCGCGCGCGCGAGAGAAAAACTGAGGATGGTTTTGGAAACTGCCACCCACCTGGGCTATATAAAGACCACCACTCTCCTACCCCTTTCTAGGGTTTCCCTAGCCCGAAAATTGCAGCCACCTCCCTAGAAAATCCCCAAAATCTACCCTCTAGCCCCAATTCCCGAAATCCTAGCCCAAACCCTCGATCTGGATCGTCAGATCCAGATCGGAGGGCTCCCAGCCGTCCACATGGCCTCCACAGCCAACCCTAGTCGCCTGAGCTCCTCCTCCTCCCGTGGAACCGCAGCCGCGTGTCGCCGGGTCTGAGGCTGCCGCCGGCGAGGCAGGCAGCCGGCTACCCTTCTCTCCCTCTCCTCCTTCCTCTTCCCTCCTCCCTTCTCTCTCTCATCTCCCTTTCCCACTCTACTGCAGGAACCCCGGCGAGCCACCGCGCCATGGTCGCCCGAGCTCGAGCTCGCCTCCGGCGCCCTCCGCTCTCCTGCTGCCTCCGTACACCGGGAACCGACCTCCCGCGCCCGTTCCGCCACCCCTGTTGCCGCCACGAGCCCGCGCTGCCGTGTGTCTGCCGCCGGTGTCGGCCGGCGAGCCGCCACCGCACCGGGAAGCCGCGATCCAGATCGGATCGGGCTCCGGTTGCCCCCGCCAGGCCAGGTGGGCCGGCCCAAGGCGCCAGCGGCCCAGCCACCCAGCCAGGCGCCCCCAGGCCCAAGGACGTCTCCAGGCCGCCTCATGGGCCAAGGCCCAGGGTGAGTCCTTTTTCTTTCTTTTTGTTGTTTATTTTTTTCCTGGCTAACCCCTGATTCAATTTTGCGAGTAAACCGTAACTCGGATCACGTTGCTCCCAAGAGGAAAATTGTTGTGCTTGATGTGCTCTAACTTTCATCTGTTGTGAGAATTTTGATTTGAGGCCATCTTGATGTTGTTAATCTGTGTTGAAGTGGGCACCGGGCTTTTAACTGCTGTTATTTCCTGATGAACTGTTGCTGTCATTATTTTATTGCAAGTTTGCATGATGATTGTGACACATCCATGAGGCCTATTGCATTGATTCTTTTTGCATACTATTAAGCATCATGTCTACTTCCATTACATGTATTGCATTGTCATGTTTACATTTCTGGTCATAGATATGTTTAGCTCCAAAGTTGCTATGCCACAGTTTTCTTCAACCACCACTGTTTTTCTCTAAGTCAACTTTCTTATGCCATGTTGCATGCTTAATATCTTTTGATCTGTTATGCCTATGACCTTGATTCTTGTTTGTACCTGATCATCATCATGTCGACTTCATGCTCATATATTGCTATGTCATGTTGCTGCACTTTTACATATAGTTTTTCCCTGTTTTTACAGCATGAAAATAGCAGTTTCTGCCCTGTTTTCCTGATTTTCACTAAATCCTTGACCAGTAATGTTTTATAGCTTCTTGTGTTGCTTATAACTAGTGAACCATGATGCCTTTTTGCATGATTCCTTTTGCCATGCCTTTACTGCCATGTCTACTTTAGTTGCATATCAATTGTGAGCATGTTTGCATTCATTATCTTGTTTATGAATTGCTCTAAAGTGTGCTTCCTGATGTTGGCAGATTGTGTTCCAAACTTGTTTTGCTTGTATCTTTTTAACCGTAACTCCGTTCGGAGTGTTATTTATATGTAACTTGATTCATGTTCTTTGTGTTTATGCTATTGTTTTCTGCCGTTAACCAACCTAAAATATGGTTTAGGGCAGAACAGTACCAATTACTAAAATTGTCGTGGGACACTTAGTGGAATGCCATGTTTAGGAGCTTGTCCCAGTTAAATTTACTAGCATAGATAGTTTATCTTATGCTTCACCTCTTGTAATGTTTGTATGCTAAGCCATGCTTGAGTGATATGCCATGTTAACAACCTTTGCTCATCTTGTATAGCTAAACAACTTGAACCCTTGTAAATGTGCGGTATCGTCGTGTGTGACGTGTACTCCACTTAACCTGTTAGTAACCGCTCTCGACGGTAGGTGTGATGTCTCGTGTTGCCTTCTTGTTGATGCCTGATCGTGATTGCTTCGTAGTAATAGATGCTTGCTCGTGTATTTCCTTTTCCAGTGTTTCCATGTTGTGTGCTTCCGCGGGTACCTCTCGGAGACGATACGAGCTTGAGATCAACTACACCTTCGAAACCCGACTTATCAACAGGCAAGGACAATACATTACTTATGATCCATTCTATTTCAACCAGCGGTTTGCATGCTAGTCTAGGATAGGTTCGATGTTTGATCCTAACACATGTTTACAGGCTTTTTCAAACCGATACAGCCATGTCCCCTCCCAGCAAACCTTGTACTGCTATGATACTATTGCTCGTTGCTCAGCCCCTGCTTAGTATGCATGCTTAGGATGCTACGATGTTACCCTGTTACTCCTTGGTTTGGGCTATCACACTATTATATTGTTGTTGATGATATGATTATTATAATGTTGACTATATACGAAGAAGGATGGAAGGTCTAGGCTATCCCGCCCCGACGCTTTGTTCCATTCGAGTCACCTAGGATCCGAGTTCCGGGTATTGATTTTAAGACTGAGCGTTCCTAACCGCGTGTGGGATTTTATGGGGTCCCCTTTTCTTACCTACCTAGCTTCAAACATTTTTAGAGGTGGCCCAAGCTGATTTACCATTTGCAAACCATGCATATATATCTGTCGGGTCGCTCCTAGCAGATATCCTTTAAAATAACCCGGGCCAACAGTGACATAGTTCCTCTATTGGTCCACAATGGTGAGCTAGAGGCCTGCCCACATGTGAGGGGATCAGTTACCTCGACCTTAGCCTGACGGAAGAGTCCGATCCGAGAGCGTGGCCAGCTTTTGGATTGGGTGTCGACTCCCCGGGGACCACCCGGATTTGTTCGTTGTTAACTAGAGGGACCTGTCGTTTCGGATCTCTTGGAACTAAATCATAAAATGGCTGCATGTGATGGGTAGAAACTGAGAGAGATGGGCGTGTGTGCGGAGCCTTGTAATGGGCAGTTGGTACACCCCTGCAGGTTTAAATCTTTTCGAGAAGCCGTCTCCACAGTTCTGGACGACTTGAGACCTACTCCTTGTTCATAGAAAACAACAACTGAGATAATCTTAATATAATTTGATCAACGTGTGTGTGCCTTGACTGCTTCTTCTTCGTCGGGATGCAAAGAGGAGGACAAGGATAGGATAGGTGTTATGCCTGCGTAAGTAGGTGGATAGCAGACTTGTTGGAGGCGATTCCTCATCGAATGCTTGGCTTCTTATCTTACTCTCTAGGTCGTTAGCCACTTCATAAATGCTAGTGCGGCAGCAATCTCACCACTCACCCCATCCTTACCGTAAACTACTAGTTGTCCTAGAATGACGAGTGATGAAGTCCTTGCTGGGTCAGTTGACCACTCCAGTTGGATGCTGAGTACTTCTGTACTCATGATACTACCCCCAAACTCTTTTTAGGGTTCTTGATCGACAACAGGTATGGTGATCGACGTTTCACGTGGAGACTCGACGACGACTAGTTAGGAGGATCCCGGCGGAGGACCTGGACCCGTGTGGTTATGTGGATCGATGATTTTCTCTTTGCCATTAGGCATTTGATGGTAGTCTGAACTCAGACATATATCTTCCGCTGTTGTAATTGTATTAAGGCAGTTGTATGCCGATTGTATGAGATGTTGTGTCCTTGTATCTGTAATGTTGTGATATCATGTTGGAAATCCGGGGCATATGGCTATGTCATATGTCGCGGTGGGACCGATATGTGCTTCGTCCCCGGATCTGGGTGGAAACATCTAGATCTGAAACAGTACCGCATATCGGGCCTTACACGCCACCACCCGACCCGAACATGGCGCAGCTTCTGCGACTGCTGATGGAGGAGCGCCAGGTTGCTCGTGACGAGCGCCAGGCGAACATGGCTGCACTCCAGCAGCTTGTCCAGGCCGCCACCAATGCCAACCAAGGAGGCGGAGGAGCTGGTGGGAATGAGGAGCCCAGGTCTCGGCTCCCAGATTTCCAGAACACCAACCCGACCGTGTTCTCACAGACGAAGGAGCCTTTGGATGCTGAGGATTGGCTCCGCACCATGGAGAATAATCTCGCTGTCACCGCTGTTGGCAACAACGAGAAGGTCATATATGCCACCCACTACCTCACCGACACCGCAAGGAACTGGTGGTAAGGAGTATGTGCCCATCTTCCTGAAGGGCAAGTACTCACCTCGGCTGAGTTCTCCGAGAAGTTCAAGAAGGCGCACATCCCGACTGCACTGATCAGGAGGATGAAGGACGAGTTCCGCCACCTCAAGCAAGGGGGCATGACTGTAGTTGGATATCTTGAACGCTTCACTCAGCTGTCGAGGTATGCCTCGGAGGAGGTGGACACTGAGGAGAAGCGGAAGGACCATTTCCTGGATGGACTACAATTGTTTCTTTAATAACTTTTTAACCGTTTCTTTTTTTAATATGTTCTTTATATGTAACTTGACTAGAATTGCATGTAGAATGTGTTTATGCTGTTCTTGCTTGCTAATAGAAATAATAAAATATTGTTTAGGGCAAAACAGTACCAAATGCAATAAATATTGTGGGGTCCGTAATAGTTGCCATGTATAGGTTTTACCCCCCCACTTAAAATGACTAGATTGGATAGTTTATTTATGCTTCACCTTTTGCCATGTTTGTGTGCTATTACATTCTTGGGTGAGATGCCATGTTAATAACCTCTGCTCACCTTGTGTAGCTAAACAACTTGAACCATCGTAAACGTGTGGCATCGTCGTGTGTGACGATTACTCCACCTAACCTGTTAGTAACCGCTCTCGACGGTAGGTGCGATGTCTCGTGTTGCCTTCTTGTTGATGCTTGCTCGTGTTTGCTTACTAGTAATAGATGCCTGCTCGTTGATTGCTTTCAAGTGTTTACCGTCTTGTGTGCTTCCGCAGGTACCTTCGGAGACGATGCGAGCTTGTGATCAACTACACCTTCGGAACCCGACTTATCAACAGGCAAGGGCTATACATTACTTATGGTCCATTCTATTTCAACCAGCGGTTTGCATGCTAGTCTAGGATAGGCTCGATGTTTGATCCTACCACATGTTCACAGCATCTTTTGAACCGATACAGCCATGTCCCCTCCCAGCAAACCTTGTACTGCTATGTTACTATTGCTCGTTGCTCAGCCCCTGCTTAGTATGCATGCTTAGGAAGCTACGATGTTACCCTGTTACTCCTTGGTTTGGGCTATCACATTATTATATTATATTGTTGTTGATGATATGATTATTATAATGTTGACTATATTCGACGAAGGATGGAAGGTCTAGGCTATCCCGCCCCGACGCTTTGTTCCATTCGAGTCACCTAGGACCCGAGTTCGGGGTATTGGTTTTAAGACTGAGCGTGCCTAACCGCGTGTGGGATTTTATGGGGTCCCCTTTTCTTACCTACCTAGCTTCAACATTTCTAGAGGTGGCCCAAGCTGATTTACCATTTGAAAACCATGCATATATGCCTGTCGGGTAGCTCCTGGCAGACATCCTTTAAAACAACCCGAACCAGTGAGGACTTTGTTTCCCTATTGGTCCACCTTTGACCGGCGAGGGCCCGAGGCCTCACGTGAGGCGTCTCGGTAACCCAAACCTTTTTAGACGGAAGAGTACGATCCGAGAGCGTGGACAGCTTTGGATTGGGTGTCGACTCCCCGGGGGCCACCCGGATTTGTTCGTTGTTAGTTAGAGGGACCTGTCGTTTCAGATCTCTTGGGACTAAATCATAAAATGGTTGCCTATCATGGGTAGCAACTGAGAGAAATGGGCGTGCGTGCGGAGCCTTGTAATGCGTAGTTGGTACACCCCTGCAGGGTTAAATCTTTTCGAGAAGCCATGTCCACGGTTATGGACTACTTGAGACCTACTCCTTGTTCATAGACAACAACAACAACTGATATAATCTTAATATAACTTGATCAACGTGTGTGTGCCTTGACTGCTTCTTCTTCATCGGGATGCGAAGAGGAGGACAAGGATAGGTTAGGTGTTATGTTTGCGTAGTAGGTGGATAGCAGACTTGTTGGAGGCGATTCCTCATCGAATGCTTGGCTTCTTATCTTACTCTCTAGATCATTAGCCACTTCATAATGCTAGTGCGGCAGCAACCTCACCACTTACCCCATCCTTACCATAAACTACTAGTTGTCCTAGAATGACGAGTGATGAAGTCCTTGCTGGGTCAGATGACCACTACAGTTGGATGCTGAGTACTTCTGTACTCATGATACTACCACCAAACTCTTTTTAGGGTCCGTGATCGACAACAGGTATGGTGATCGACGTTTCACGTGGAGACTCGACGCCGACTAGTTAGGCGGATCCCGGCGGAGGGCCTGGACCCGTGTGGTTATGGGGATCGATGTTTTTCTCTTTGCCACTAGGCATTTGATTGTAGTCTGTACTCAGACATGTATCTTCCGCTGTTCTATTGTATTAAGGCTGTTGTATGCCGATTGTATGAGATGTTGTATCCTTGTATCCGTAATGTTGTGATATCATGTTGGAAATCCGGGGCATATGACTCCGTTATATGTCGCGGTGGGACCGATATGTGCTTCGTCCCCGGATCTAGATGGAAACATCTAGATTTGGAGCAGTACCGCATATCGGGCCTTACAAGCTCACTATCCTGAAGGAAGCTCACGATACACCTTACTCCATCCACACCGGAGGGACTAATATGTATCGAGACCTGAAGGACTTGTTCTGGTGACACGGTATGAAGCTTGAAATTGCCTTCTATGTCGCCAAGTGCGACATCTGACAAAGAGTGAAGGCAGAGCATCAGAGACCTGCGGGACTATTGCAGCCACTCCGAGTTCCTAAATGGAAGTGGGAACAAATAGGCATGTACTTCATCACAAGACTGCCAAGGTCGAGCAAGGGTCATCAATCTATCTGGGTCATCGTCGACCGACTCACCAAGATATCGCACTTCATTCCAGTGCGAACCACCTATCGAGGAGACCGAGTCGCAGACTTGTACATGTCGAGGATCGTATGCCTGCACGGAGTTCCGAAGGAGATTGTGTCTGACCGAGGTACCCAGTTTATCTCAAGGTTTTGGAAGCAAGTCCAAGAGGCACTAGGCACCAAGCTCACATTCAGCACAGCCTATCACCCGCAGGTTGGAGGCCAGACTGAGCGAGTGAACCAGATACTAGAGGATATGCTCCGTGCATGTACTCTAGCCTATGGTTCCAAGTGGGAGGACTGCTTGCCCTATGTAGAATTCTCCTACAATAACAGCTACCAGTCGAGTTTGCAGATGGCTCCATTGGAAGCTTTGTATGGGAGGAAGTGTCGCACGCCCCTAAACTGGTCTCAGACCAGAGAAGGGAAAAATTTCGGACCCGATGTTCTGAAGGAGGCCGAAGAGGAGGTCCAGTTGATTCGTGAGAGTCTCAAGACCGCTCAGTATCGTCAGAAAAGTTATGCCGACCCAAAGCGTCGAGTGGTGAATTTTGCCGTTGGAGTTTTTCTATATCTCCGAGTGACCCCACTGAAGGGAATGTAGTGATTCCATGTAAAGGGGAAGTTAGCACCCCGATACATTGGACCATTTGAAGTTATAGCTAGACGAGGCCAAGTTTCTTATTAGTTGGGACTGTCAACAGAGCTATCCGATATGCATGACGTCTTCCATGTCTCGCAACTCCGAAAGTGTCTGGAGGTGCCAGACAAGCCCGATGTTTTCAAGAACATCAATCACCGCACGGTGGACATCAACCAGGATCTCACGTACCGCGAGACACCCCTTCGTATCCTGGAATAAGCCACCCGAGTCACCCGTAAGCGCGCGATCAAGTTCCACAAGGTTCAGTGTACAAATCACACAGACGAGGAAGCCACCTGGAAACGAGAGGAATACCTCAAGCGCGAGTTCCCACATATCTTCACTAGATTGTGAATCTCGGGGACGAGATTCTTTTAAGGGGGGAAGGTCTGTCACACCCCAACTTTTATTGCCTTTTTATATTAATCCTAAATTTTAGGGTAAACAAAAACTTTGCTTTGTTTGATTGTTATGCCCTGCCTTTCCATGCTTGTTAATTCTTTACCGTATGTTGTTGTCTTGCCTTGACTAAAAAGGAAAAAAAACAACCTAAGTGGTATTATAAACTCACAACACCAATTTTCAAACAACCACATTTAGTCACCCATAATAATTGGTGTAAATAAAATGGCTCCCAAATAAATGTTTGTCTATATAGAAATTCATTATTTAAATAATTGAAAATACCTCTATAGAAGAAGGTATTTATTTAAAATATTTCAAAACGGCTAATTAATTTATTACTATTACTATAATAGTAATAATATTATAAACATAATTAAAAATTTCCCTAATTTTTTAAAATAAATTTGAATAATACCCCTAGAGTTTATAAAGTATTTAGAAGGTTCAAATTTGAAATTTTGCTTCAAATTTTAAATTGAACCGGATTTAGAACTGGGCAAACCTAACTAATTTAGTACGTATTAAAAAGAAAAAAAGGAAACCGAGCTTACTGGGCCGCATCCCCATATCCCTCTCCCTCCATCCCTCCCTGACAGCCGGGCCCCGCATGTCAGCCTCACCCCATCCGCTATGTTATCAGTGGAGCCCCCTGCTGACGCACACCCGGTGACGCCAGCCCTCGCCACCGCCCTCGTCGTCCCTCTCCCGCAACTCTCCTGCACCTCTCTCGCTCCGGCCTCCCGCTCCCGCACCCCCCTTGCCTCGCTATAAAAGGGGAGCACCGAGCCCTCTCCTCTCCTCACTCCACCTCGCTCCAGCACCCAGTGCCCACCCCACAGCCCCGCTCCACTTCACCTCGCCACGAACAGAAGAAGAAGGGAAGCTAGGAGGAGGAAGAAGGAAAAGGAGGAGGGAATGAAGAGGAGGAGGAGGGAGGCCCGGCTGGCGCGCCTTGGCCCTCTCTCGCCGGAGCTGGCGCCGGCGAGGAGCCGCCGCAAGGAGGAGTTCCTGGCCACATCTACCCCGAGTTCGTCTACACCAAGCCTCCACCGTTCCCGACGAACATCGCCGCTCGGGAGTCCAAAAACGGAACTGCAACACGTCCTAGACCCCGCGCCACCACTCTCCGTCGACAGCCGCCGCCCCGAGCACCTCCGGTGAGCCTCCCGCAAACCCCTCTGTCCGCCGCGAAGAGCGTCGGTTGCACACGTCGCGCACCCTTTTTGTTGGGGAAAATAGGGCCCCGAGGCCGCGCCGCCCATCCCCCGCCCCTGGCCTCCTTCCGCCGGCCACCGGAGGGCTGCCGCCGAGGCCTGGCTCACCCCTGGCCGCCATGCATGCCCTCCCGTGCTCGCACTGGGCGAGAGGAGGAAGATGGCCCCCTGGCCGTCAGATCACACTTGATCCAACGGCCAGGGCGAGCCGGTACCCCTTCGTTTAACAAAAACTTAACCGTTGCGCTGTGCCCAGGCTCGGCCCGCTGGAACATACCGCACGTGGGCGCTGGTTAGCCCAGGCCGGCCTACTAAATCCTTTTCGTTTTTTTATATCTCTGTAAAAACCTTTAGAATATTAGAAAATAATTACAACTCAGAAAATTATGAAATAAATTTTGTGATGTTCATAGAATTATGCTTTATTTTTCTGCATGTGTAGAATATTACTTTACTTAGATAAAATTGTGACCCCTTTATTATTATTGCTATTGCTAGTTTAATTTGTATATAATTTATGTTAGTAGTATTAAATTATTAGCTTATTATTAAAATTTCCTCTGGTCAGTAGCAATTTTGTTATGCATTTAGTTAATAAAAATAAAATAAATTTGAAGGTTTTTAGTGATTAAAATACGTTAAAAGCAGTGCTTTTAATATTGATGTTAATAAAGCCACCAAAATTATCATATTGCCTTGTTATAAATTTTAACCTTGTTGAGGTGGTATGAAATTTAAATCTTAATAAATAGAAAACCTTGAATTTGTTTTGTCCTTGTTGCTTGTGGCTTTGTTTTAAAAATTGAGTGATGTTGTGCTTGCTATTGCCCCGTTGTAATATTGTGAATTTCCTTGTGTCGCAACGTATAGACGAGACGATTGACCCTCCAGGACAAGACTACCTCCAAGCTGCCCCCGAGACTGACCAGAAGACGACTGCCGACGAAGCCAAGCCACCGTCAAAACTCAAAACCCCGCATTACCCCTTTTTACATTTCTTGTATCACTTATATTGTATCATGCTAGTATTATATTCATATGGTTTGGGAAAAATCCACACCACCCCATAGCCTACCTATTTGGGAAAAGAAAGTAGAACCCCGGTGATCCCGACACTCCGTCGAGGCGATCACTCAGCTCTAGCTTTATCATCACATAACAAGTTGGAAAGTCATACTTCACCGGATATGGTACGGTGTACACCTAAGAAGGTGGTATAGCCGGGTTTGTGGAACATCGTCGGACATGGTCAAAGTCTGGATGGACTCTCTATATGTGCCACCAAAAATCTAGCCTTACAGTACAACCACTATACTCTGGTATGGGACAGGGCTAGTTGGAAGCTTGTTTTCTTAGTACGGGAGCATGTCCTGACACACGGAAAGTCCATGCAGTTTGCAAGGGGTAGATTCACGTGTACTAGGAAATACAAGGGGAAGACTATGGTCGATTATCCGAGACCCGCATACTAAAGTATGACGATCCGTGGGGACACACGGCGGATGTATCGAATGTGGTGGGTAAAGTGTACAACATGTGAAGAGTGTAAATCTATTCGAGTAGCCGGAGTCCACGGTCATGGACAGCTAGTGAGGCCACACTTTGTGGGGAATAGATTAGAAATCCCGGTACTGAGTTTATGGTTCGCAATGATGGTGTTGATATTGTTGGAAAAGTGATAGAGGCGAAGGTGTCCCGATGTTTCGATGAGATGGTGGAGATCGATTATGGTGGAGGCAACTTTCACGATCCGACTACGAACGTGCGAAGACGTTGCGCCTTAGCAATCGCTAAACCAACTCCGAGAGGTTATTGATCCCGCGGATGCACGATCAACCTGACCACGAAGGTCTAATTCCTGCAAGCAATCGAAGAACAAGCAAGAACTAAGAATTGCAATCTGGATATTGCGAATATAAGATGAATGATTACGAAAGTTGGGGTTCCAATGAGGTCTTGGCCTGGTCGGATGACACAAACGAAGAGCTCGAAGTTGCGGCTATGGCTAACTTATATGTAATTAAAACCCCAAGTCTAAACGACGCCCTAAGGGCTGTATATATGGGGGAACAGAGGGGATTTTCGTGACCCCTTGGAGGTGGGGTCCGAAAACAACCCTAACTCGGTTTCCCCACACATACGGACTCTAAAAACAGCCTATAATGTGGTATTTCGAAATTACATGGGCCCAGCCCAATATTAAGGTGACGCAGCACCTATAATTGCTCTTGGACGAAAATAATGAAGTGGCATCTCGTGTATTCCGCCCAAGCCTTCATGCATGCCTTATGGTGGCTTCAACGTGCGAAAATCCCCACTGGAAACTCCACTGTACTTTCCCCCGCGCGCACCTTCTTCTCCATTCTTGATCCCGCTCCAATGACCATCCTTCGTGTCCATGCTAGGTCCTTCATTCATAAGCAAAACAAAAGTATCTAATTTAGGCAGCATCATATGTTCATGAACAATAGAAGGATTCGCAAGAAACGAAAGTACCTGATAATTTAGTTGACGTGCACGTGCTCTAGTAACTGGTCCAGTATGTGTAGTTGGTGAGGGTATGGGTGTAACATTAGTAGGGATGTCCTCATCATCCTCCCCTTCTTGAATTGAAGTCGTCCTCGACGGAAGCTCATCATCTTCTCCCAAATAAGGTTTCAAATCTGCAATGTTAAATGTGGGACTAACCCCAAAATCTGCAGGTAGCTCAAGTTTATATGCATTATCATTAATTTTCTGTAAAACCTTAAAGGGACCATCAGCTCGTGGCATTAACTTAGACTTGCGCAAATCAGGAAACCTATCTTTACGTAGATGTAACCAAACAAGATCTCCTGGTTCAAACACAACATGCTTTCGACCCCTATCACCAGCAAGCTTGTATCTAGCATTCATGCGCTCAATGTTTTCTTTAGTTAACTCATGCATTTTTAATATCAATTCAGCACGTTGCTTAGCATCAAAATTAACCTTCTCCGAAGATGGAAGAGGCAGCAAATCAATAGGTGCACGAGGTAGAAAACCATAAACAATCTCAAAAGGGCACATTTTAGTGGTAGAATGCACTGAACGATTATAAGCAAATTCAATATGAGGTAAACATTCTTCCCACAGTTTCAAGTTACTTTTTAAAACAGCCCTAAGCATAGTAGACAATGTCCTATTGACCACTTCAGTTTGTCCATCAGTTTGGGGATGACATGTAGTACTAAAAAGTAGTTTAGTCCCCAACTTAGCCCATAAGCATCTCCAAAAATGGCTAAGAAACTTAGTATCACGATCCGAGACAATAGTATTGGGCACACCATGTAAACGAATAATCTCTCCAAAGAATAAATCAGCAACATTAGCAGCATCATCGCTTTTATGACATGGTATAAAATGTGCCATCTTAGAAAATCTATCCACGACAACAAATATGCTATCCCTCCCCTTCTTTGTTCGAGGCAAGCCTAAAACAAAGTCCATGGATATGTCCTCCCACGGAACACTAGGTACAGGTAAAGGCATGTATAAACCATGAGGATTGAGTCGTGACTTAGCTTTTTGACATGTAGTGCAGCGAGCAACAAAACGCTCAACATCCCGTCTCATCTTTGGCCAAAAGAAATGTGTAGCAAGTACGTCCTCCGTCTTTTTCACGCCAAAATGTCCCATTAATCCTCCTCCATGCGCCTCCTGCAACAACAAAAGACGAATAGAGCTAGCTGGAATGCATAGCTTGTTAGAACGGAACACAAATCCATCATTAAGCACAAACTTGTTCCATGTTCTACCCTCTCTACAATTCTGCAATACATCTTTAAATTCCGCATCATTTACATATTGTTCTTTGATTGTCTCTAAACCGAATATCTTGAAGTCAAGTTGTGAAAGCATAGTATAACGACGAGACAAAGCATCAGCAATAATATTATCTTTCCCCTTCTTGTGTTTAATGACATAAGGGAAAGTCTCAATAAATTCAACCCACTTAGCATGTCTACGATTAAGTTTTGCTTGACTTCTTATGTGTTTCAAAGATTCATGATCAGAATGTATAAAAAATTCTTTGGGCCATAAATAATGTTGCCAAGTTTCTAATGTCCGAACAAGAGCATATAATTCCTTATCATAAGTAGAATAGTTCAGACTAGGCCCACTCAATTTTTCAGAAAAGTATGCAACAGGTTTAGCATCTTGTAATAACACACCTCCCAAACCAATCCCACTAGCATCGCATTCAAGCTCAAAAGTCTTATTAAAATCAAGAAGTTGTAGCAAAGGAGCATGTGTTAACTTATCTTTCAATACCGTGAAAGCTTCTTCCTGTGCGGTACCCCAAGTAAAAGGCACATCCTTGCGTGTAAGCTCATTGAGAGGTGCAGCAATGGTGCTGAAATCTCTCACAAAACGCCTATAGAATCCAGCGAGGCCACGAAAACTCCTCACTTGTGTGACCGTTTTGGGCTGCGGCCAACTCTCAATTGCCTCGATCTTGGCATGATCAACTTCAATTCCCTGCGGAGTAACAACATAGCCAAGAAACGACACTCGGTCGGTGCAAAAGGTGCACTTCCCAAGGTTACCAAATAAACGTGCATTACGTAGAGCAATAAAAACAGCACGTAAATGATCCAAATGTTCCTCCAAAGATTTGCTATAAATCAGTATATCATCAAAATAGACTACCACAAATCGTCCAATGAAAGCACGTAAAACCTCGTTCATTAATCTCATAAAAGTGCTAGGTGCATTAGTTAACCCAAAAGGCATGACTAACCACTCATATAATCCAAACTTAGTTTTAAATGCCGTTTTCCATTCATCCCCTAATTTCATGCGAATTTGATGGTATCCACTACGCAAATCAACTTTGGAAAACATGGTAGAGCCACTTAATTCATCAAGCATATCATCTAGCCTAGGAATAGGATGACGATAACGAATAGTAATATTATTAATGGCTCGACAATCAACACACATACGCCATGTTCCATCCTTTTTAGGCACTAATATAACAGGAACAGCACAAGGACTAAGGGATTCACGTATGTAACCTTTGTCGAGTAGCTCTTGTACTTGACGCTGAATCTCCTTCGTCTCCTCCGGATTGGTACGGTATGGCGCACGGTTGGGCAGCGAAGCACCGGGAATTAAGTCAATCTGATGCTCAATCCCTCGAATAGGTGGTAATCCCGGTGGTACGTCTTGTGGAAAGACGTCAATAAACTCCTGCAAAAGGTCAGTGACAACAGGAGGCAAAGAAGGAGGCAATTCCTCAAATGAAAACAAGGCTTCTTTGCACACAAAAGCATAGCACACATATTGACTAACATCCAAATCCGAAATATCAACCTTAGTAGCAAGCAAAGTTGGACTAGTCAATTTAATTTCATTAGAAACAACAGAAGAAGATTTGCTATTAGTCTTATGTTGTTGCTCAAATTCTTTAGCTGCTATCTCATTTTCACTCTTATTTTTCTCCTGTTTAGCTTTACTAGCTCTAGCAAGATCATCTTTCACAATTTGTTCAGGAGACATAGGAAGTAAAGCAATATTTTTATCCTGATGAACTAGAGTAAACTGATTTGTCCTACCATGGTGTACAACATTCCTATCAAATTGCCATGGTCTACCAAGTAAAAGAGAGCATGCTTGCATGGGTACCACATCACAATCAACATAATCAGCATATGCAGCAATGCTAAAGTGCACACGAACAGAACGTGTTACCTTAATCTTACCACTATTGTTAAACCACTGAATATAGTACGGATGGGGGTGTGGTCTTGTGGTGAGAGATAGCTTCTCCACCAACTCCATGCTAGCCAAGTTGTTGCAACTCCCTCCGTCAATGATGATGCGAACCGAACGTTCTTTCACCACTCCCTTTGTGTGGAACAAATTATGCCTCTGGTTTTGCTCGGCCTTCGTTACCTGCACACTTAATACACGTTGAGCAACCAAACTAGCATATTTATCTGCATCATCAGGAGTCATATACTCTATATCATGAGCATCATCATGGGCACCCTGTTCCTCATGAGCAATGAGAACTAGAGTCTCCTCATCATAGTCACTCGCTGACTCATACCCACCATCCGCCGTAATAGTCATCACACGCTTGGAGGGACAGTCTTTTGTGAAGTGACCTCCACCTTGGCACCTGCGACATTTAATATCACGATCTCGTGCTTGCCTTGTGGACGCCATGGAGGAAGAAGAACTCGCCGCTGGACCACTCTGTGCACCCTTGAATGGTGGCGCTGGCTGTTTTGGTGGCTCCCTGTAAGAATGAGCGGCTGAAGTAGATGGTGGCGCAGCAGGACGTGTGGATGTAGAAGCTCCACGCGATGTCCATGATGTATTTCGTCCTGCAGAAAAGTTAGGTCTCGTAGCGGCCTGTCGATCCTGCACTTCACGTTCAGCTTTACAAGCAAGATGAAACAAACGAGTGATAGTAGCAAAGTCCTTGTATTCTAGAATAGTTTGTATCTCCCTGTTTAAGCCACCCATAAAACGTGCAAGCATAGCTTCATTATCCTCTACTAGGCCACATCTAATCAATCCAGTTTGTAATTCTTCATAATATTCCTCTACAGAATTTTTTCCTTGTCTCAAACGCTGTAATTTTTGTAACAATTCACGTTGATAATAAGGAGGAACCCAGCGAGTACGCATAGCATCTTTTAAAGCAGCCCAAGTAGTTGGAATATTATTAGCATGCAATCTACAATGTTCAGACCACCAAATAGATGCAAAGCCCGTGAATTCACAAACAGCAGCAGTAACACGTCTATTCTCAGGATATTGTAAACATGTAAAACGTTGTTCAGTTTCTAACTCCCAAGTAAGATAAGCATCAGGAATATATCTACCCTCAAACGGCTTAAGATTCAATTTAAGTTTAGGCACATGTTCATCATCGCGTACCTGAGGGGGTGGTTGGTGTCGACCGTGGCGAATGTTGGGACGTGGACGTCCAGCTGGCTGCTCATAGGCCGCTTCCTGTTCCACCTCCTCCTCGTAATCACCCTCGTAGTTGTCGTCCTGGGCGACGTCAGAAGCAGCAGCAGCAGCAGTAGCAGCAACTGCAGCAGTAGGAGGAGCACCAATACCAGCAGCTTGTCCTCGCGGAAACAGAATACGTCGTGCACGTGGTAGTGGCGGTGGCTGTGGCGGTGGCTGTGCTGAAGGTAGGCGTGCGATCAACTCAGTAAACTTGGCGTCGAGCTTGGTGTCGATCATTTTCTCCACGCCATCAATCGCCTCTGTAAATCTGGTCTCGATGTCCTGCACCTGTTGAGACATCATACGTGCAAATTTATTATGTAACTCCTTGTTTGTCATGTTCTCCCAATCGGGTGCATCCCGCGCCACTTCATCATGTGATCCTGGCATGGTTAGCAGAAATAGAAAACACACAGGAATATGATCCTACTTCTACTAATGGGATGGATGTGGGGTGGTGGAAAGCACAAATCCGTCAAGCTTTTCTTACGTTCATACCGATTCTTACCTAGCAGCAGGTGGTGATGTACAACCAACGGGTCAAAAATCTCAGAGATATGGTAGAGCGATGGCCAGGAGGTGTCAAAACGCACGATGTAGAATATATGTGGAGCTGTAGGAAGGCTGACAAGTATGGTAGGAAAAACTCAACAGTAATCAAAACAGAGATGCAAAGCTGAATAAACACTCAACGTCGGTACTGTGCTGATCCTAGGCTAGACCGTACTAGAGACGCGAGCCTAAAACACCAACGAAAGCACGGCGCGGCACGTAACAACTGTGAAGCACACTCTGAATTTTTTTTTCTCTCTCTTTTTTTTTTTTTTTTTGGCGATGCGGGACTGCGGGGGCTGAAAAAGTGCGAAAAAATCACTATGGTGGCGAACGTCTCAAAATGAGTTTCTGGACCTAAGGAACGTATGGGCACGATTTTTTTTTTTTTTTTTTTTTGGAAATCACCCTCTTCTACGTACGACAAAAGATTGGTGAAATCCGACTCTAATCAACTCAAAACTATTCTGGCTACGGGGATATCAGGAACCGTACTGATGGTGGAACTCAACTCGGACTCGTGAGACGTGGTGGTGTATATGGACTCTGCTTGGCGGAACGTGGTGGTGTATCTGGACTTGGATTGGCGGAACGTGGTAGGATGACTACTGGTGCGGCGGCGACGTGGCAAACTGTGATCAGAACTCGAAACTCTAAGGGAACTAGACGCTAAGATCAGCAACTTGACACAACGATGCAACCGTAAATTCAACAAAGCAAGTACTGAAAAGAAAACTGGACAAAGGCTAGGACTGTCTTGGGACGTGATGATCTAACCCTAAATTTTTTTTTTGTTGGCTTTTTCTTGGACTGTAGGTATGAAGAACAGAACCAATCTAGACTATGAAAACTGGTAAATCTCACCGAGCAACCTGGAAATCTGATACCACTTGATAGAGGCGAAGGTGTCCCGATGTTTCGATGAGATGGTGGAGATCGATTATGGTGGAGGCAACTTTCACGATCCGACTACGAACGTGCGAAGACGTTGCGCCTTAGCAATCGCTAAACCAACTCCGAGAGGTTATTGATCCCGCGGATGCACGATCAACCTGACCACGAAGGTCTAATTCCTGCAAGCAATCGAAGAACAAGCAAGAACTAAGAATTGCAATCTGGATATTGCGAATATAAGATGAATGATTACGAAAGTTGGGGTTCCAATGAGGTCTTGGCCTGGTCGGATGACACAAACGAAGAGCTCGAAGTTGCGGCTATGGCTAACTTATATCTAATTAAAACCCCAAGTCTAAACGACGCCCTAAGGGCTGTATATATGGGGGAACAGAGGGGATTTTCGTGACCCCTTGGAGGTGGGGTCCGAAAACAACCCTAACTCGGTTTCCCCACACATACGGACTCTAAAAACAGCCTATAATGTGGTATTTCGAAATTACATGGGCCCAGCCCAATATTAAGGTGACGCAGCACCTATAATTGCTCTTGGACGAAAATAATGAAGTGGCATCTCGTGTATTCCGTCCAAGCCTTCATGCATGCCTTATGGTGGCTTCAACGTGCGAAAATCCCCACTGGAAACTCCACTGTACTTTCCCCCGCGCGCACCTTCTTCTCCATTCTTGATCCCGCTCCAATGACCATCCTTCGTGTCCATGCTAGGTCCTTCATTCATAAGCAAAACAAAAGTATCTAATTTAGGCAGCATCATATGTTCATGAACAATAGAAGGATTCGCAAGAAACGAAAGTACCTGATAATTTAGTTGACGTGCACGTGCTCTAGTAACTGGTCCAGTATGTGTAGTTGGTGAGGGTATGGGTGTAACATTAGTAGGGATGTCCTCATCAAAAAGGGTTGGACTTGACTTATCCAAATTCATTGTGGGAGATAAAACTTGCCAAGCTTAAAACTTTGCCAACTTAATAATAATTTGAAGTAGATAGGAAATCCCTATGAGAAACTCCACCATATAGCCAACCTATTATTTTTGTATGCAAAACTTTGTTTCTTTCTTTAGGTGGTTTGCGAGTACTTTGTATGTACTCACGGCTTTTTCCCTGGTTATTCAATCGGCCAGGCTTGGAGGAGCAGGTATAAGACTATGATGCTACTGGTGATTACTAGGACGTGCTATGCTCTGATCTACCCTGTGGATTGTATCGCCACTACCTTTAATGCTTTTGCTTATTCCGCTGCTATTTGAGCCCGATGAGGCCTTGTAAGTCTATGTTATTGTGAGATTACTATTCGGTAATGTATGAACATTGAGACTATGATTTCCCTGTCGAGTTGTGTTTTATGCGAACTAATCATGGGAGCATGATTGTATACACAGATGGTTGCTTCGGAAATATAGTCCGGAGTGCCCACATACTTGGTATCAGAGCCTCTGTTCAGACCGTAGCAGCCTAGTTAGAATGGACGGTAGATAGGATGGGGTGAAAACAAAAACTATTTTCGAAAATAAAGAGATGGTCAAATGCATAGTATAGAATGAATACCTCTCTTATCCCCTCTATTGTAATCATTTATAACTGTTTTATTATGTTAAAATTTTGCACACTTGTCATCTAACTTAAACTCTTAAATTTGTAGATGACAGCTCCTTTCCCGTACTACTTGCAGCTGATGAGTGCTACCGCCGACACGGCCACCTTTGGTCCCGATCTGATCGAGCTACTCCAACTTGTCGATCGCCGGTGTGCTGAGTTCAATGGCAGAGTGGTTCCCGTGGATGACCAGCGCGAGATCCGCATTATCGTGGAGTGTATCCTCTGAGGTCGGGTACTTCACCTGGAATCGGAACCTATCGATTTCCCTGTGTATGCCCAGACCTGGGAAGAGGGTAAGCGTCGAGCGATGCAGGAGGCGATCGCTCGTGTGGTCAGCTACCACCACGCTGAGCTTGAGGGCACGCGCTTCCATTTCTATGGGAGGCGCGATGAGGATGGCTACCCTACCCCCACCACCACCCACCTGGAGCTTGGAGATCACTTGACCGACTTGCAGCACCACCTGACCAGTACGGAGCTTGCTCTGGACGTGTTCCGTGCTCGCTTTGACTACACCATCCACAACCTCGAGCGTGCCAATGGTAAGCTCCAAGCTAAGAACCAGGAGGTGGAGATTCTTACTGAGGAGGTTGAGCACCTGCGTGAGGCCAATGGCAACCTTCAGGCCATGACCCAGGAGGTGGCAAGGCTCACTGAGGAGGTTGAGTGCCTGCGGGAGCGCAACGGAGTGGCTAGTTATGCCTTTTGGTCTTACTAATGCCCCTAGTACTTCCATGCGGTTAATGATCCATATTTTGCGAGAGTTTATCGGTCATTTTGTGGTTGTCTATTTTGATGATATACTTATTTACAGCCATAATGAAACTGAACATTGTAACCATATTCGACAAGTTTTGCAAGTGTTACTTGATGCTAACTTGTTTGCTAATCAAGAGAAGTGAACTTTTTGAAAAGGATAATGTTATATTTCTGAGATACGTTGTATAAAGCATGCGGTAGAAGTAGATTCTTCTAAAATTACAGCCATACAAGATTGGCCTACTCCCATGAATGTTAGTCAAGTACGAAGTTTTCACGGTCTTGCGGGTTTTTATCGACGTTTTGTGAAACAATTTAGTACTATTGCTGCACCTTTGAATGAATTGACTAAGAAGGGAGTGCCTTTATTTGGGGTGCTGCCCAAGATCTTGATTTTGATGAGTTAAAACGTTTGCTTACTTCTGCACCATTACTTGCACTACCAGATTTTGCTAAACAATTCGAGATTGAATGTGATGCTAGTGGCATAGGAATTGGTGGTGTGTTGATGCAGGAAGGTAGACCTATTGCTTATTTTAGTGAGAAACTTCTGGTGCTAGATTGAATTATCCTGTTTATGATAAATAATTGTATGCGCTTGTTAGAGTTCTTGAGGTTTGGCAACATTATTTGTGGCCAAAAGTATTTATCATACATTCTGATCATGAAGCTTTGAAGTATCTCATAGCTCAATCTAATTTGCATAGACGCCTAGCTAAGTGGGTTGAGTTTATTGAGTCTTTTCCCTACATCATCAAATATAAGAAAGGTTAAGATAATGTTGTTGCTGATGTTCTATCTAGGAAGAACATGTTATTGACACATATTGACGTTAAAATTCTTGGATTCTAGAGTTTGTGTGATTTATATGCAACTGATCATGATTTTGCTGAACCATATCGTTTGTGTTTGCTTCGAACAGCTTGGGATAAATTCCACATCCATGATAGATTTTTGTTTCGTGCTAACAAAATTTGTGTTCCAGAATCTTCTGTGCATTTGCTATTGTTGCAGGAATCACATGCAGGAGGTTTGATGGGTCACGTTGGGCATGAGAAGACACTTCTCATGCTTGCTGATAATTTTTATTGGCCCAGAATGAGGTGTGATGTGGACAGGTTTGTTCGGCGCTGCATTGTATGCAATACATCCAAGTACAAACTGAAGCCTCACGGTTTGTATACTACACTATCGGCTCCTACCACACCTTGGGAAGATATTAGTATGGATTTTGTGTCAGGATTTCCACTCACTAAACATGGTCATGATACTATATTTGTGGTAGTGGATAGATTTTCTAAGATTGCACATTTTATTGCATGCCATAAGAGCGACGATGCGTCGCATGTTGCTAACCTGTTTTTCAGGGAGATTGTACGCTTGCATGGAGTGCCCAAGAAAATTGTTTCTGATAGGGATGTGAAGTTTGTGAGCTACTTCTAGAAGACACTTTGGGGAAAGTTGGGAAAAAAGTTGATGTTCAACACTACATGTCATCCCCAAACTGATGGTCTAACGGAGGTGGTCAATAGAACATCGTCACAATTATTGCGAGCTATGATCAAGAAAAATCTGCGTGAATGGGAGGATTGTTTTCCACATGTGGAATTTGCTTATAATAGGGCAGTACACACTACTACTCATTTTTGTCCTTTTGAAGTAGTGTATGGTTTTAAGCCTATTACACCTCTTGATTTGTTGCCTTTACCATTGCAGGAACGAGTTAATATGGAGGCATCTAACCGAGCAGATTATGTGAAGAAGATTCATGAGAAGACACGAGAGGATATTGAGAAGCAAGGCAAGAGCGTTGCTGCTACAAGGAACCAGGCACGGAAGCAAGTTCTATTTCAGCCCGGAGATATGGTTTGGGTGCATTTGCACAAGGATCGATTTCTAGGGTTGCGGAATTCCAAATTGATGCCTCGTGGTGCTGGTCCTTACAAGGTGTTAGCCAAGATCAATGATAATGCCTACTCTATTGATATTCCCATTGTTGAGTTTGGTGGCGCTAGCAACAGTTTCAACGTTGCTGATTTATCACCATACATGGGAGATGACCTTGGAGCGTCGAGGTCGACGCCTTTTGAAGGGGGGGGGGAGATGATGAGGACCTACTGACAAGCCATCCCCAACTCTTCATGAAGAACAATCTAATGAAATCAGAATTGGACCTATTACAAGAGCCCGTGCAAAGCTAATAGAACAACAGGTGAACTTCCTCTTAACAACATCTGATGTTGTGCTTAATGAGAATTTTATACTGCCTGAGTCTTTGCTTGTATGCATGATCAGATACCATGGACAAGACAAGGAGCATGAAGGAGTAGATGAGGTTCAAGGAGAAGGAGCCATGGAACAAGGCCAAGCCATCCCGGAAGAGGAGCTACGAGAAGATGAAGCAAAGAAGATCCAGCCTTCAGGGAGCGGTACTACCGCGCTTTAGAGCGGTACTATCGCCCGTACTACGACTCCTAGTACCGTGCATCCAGGAGAGATACGGTACCTAGTACGGTACTACCGCCCCGTACTATCGCTCTATCCAGAGAAGTTACGGTAGTAGCATACGGTACTACTGTACTGCCTGCGCGCAGAAACATGGTTGCGGCCCTTGTACCCCAGTTTATACACCTTAGCTTATATAAACAGAACCCCCTACGAGTTTTAGGGTTAGACCACGTTTAGATAAACCCTATTTCTAGAGAATTTCTCCAAGCATTCATCTTGAATCAATACTTCAATTCGTATCGATCTGGAGTGTTGCTACTGCAAGTCTTGTTTGATCTGTTGTTCCACTGAGAATTAGTAGATTGGAAATTACCATCTCGTGGTCGATGGCTACGTTGCGCAAGTGTGTGAAGTTATGAATATCCCAAGGGTAGAGAGCTATCGCATTGGAAACAGGGATCTAGCGAGGAGAGTTCGTCGGCTACATACAAGTTATCTATCATCGCCCTCATATTCACCGTTCGCTTACTAAGAAGATCGGGCCACCCCATATCAATAGTTCCACAACTCACTCCTCTTGGAACTCCGCAAAGAAATGGCATAACAGAATGGAGGAATCGCACATTATTGGACATGGTTCGATCGATGATGAGTCAGTCAGATCTACCATTGTCATTTTGGGGTTATGCTCAAGAAACTGTAGCTTTCACACTAAAAAGAGTACCATCTAAATCCGTAAATAAGACACCACATGAGATATGGACTGGGAAGCGTCACAGTTTGTCTTTTCTAATGATTTGGGGTTGTGAAGCATTTTTCAACCGACTCCAGTGGGACAAGCTCGCACCCAAATCGGATAAGTGCATATTCGTGGGATATCCAAGGGTAACCTTAGGGTATTACTTCTGCAACCGACAAGAGGGCAAAGTGTTTGTCGCTCGACACGGTACCTTCCTTGAGAAAGAGTTTCTCACTAGGAAGGCTAGTGGGAGGACGGTTCAACTCGAAGAGTTTTGAGATAAACCACTCGGGGAACACACGACAAGTGATGCTATTACGGCAGAGCCATCCGGTGAACCCGTGGTTGAAGTAGCACCCGCACCACGAAGGTTAGAAAGGATGCGTAATGCAAGCAATGTATTGTTGTTAAAACGATGAGCCTTTGACATATGAGGAAGCAATGGTGGATCCAGATTCCAAGTTATGGCTTGAGGCCATGAGATCCGAGTTAAAGTCCATGTATGACAATCAAGTTTGGAACTTGGTCGATCTGCCAAATGGTGCAAGAACCATAGAGTGCAAATGGATCTTTAAGAAGAAAACTGATATGGATGGAAATGTTCAAATCCATAAAGCTCGACTTTTCGCGAAGGGGTTTCGACAAGTTCAAGGAATTGACTACAACGAGACCTTCTCGCTTGTACAAATGTTTAAATCAGTTCAGATCATTCTAGCTATAGATGCCTATTTCGATTATGTGATTTGGTAGATGGATGTCGAAAGAGCTTTCCTTAACGGAAATCTAGATGAGGACGTGTATATGATACAGCCTAAAGGTTTTGTCAATCTAGAGAATGCTAGTAAGGTTTGCAAGCTTCATAAATCCATTTTAAAGAGGTAGTCAAATCGTTTGGCTTCATCGAGAACGAAAATGAACCTTGTGTGTTCAAGAAATTTAGTGGGAACTCAATCGTATTTCTAATTTTATATGTGGATGACATATTACTGATTGGGAATGACATTCCAATGCTTGAAGCCGTCAAGGACTCATTGAAAAATAGTTTTGCAATGAAGGACTTGGGAGAAGCAGCTTACATTTTGGGAATCAAGATCTATAGAGATAGATCAAGGAGGCTTATTGGATTAAGCCAAAGTACGTATATTTACAAGTTGTTGAAAAGGTTCAACATGCATGAGGCTAAGAAAGGGTTCTTGCCTAGGTCACATGGCATTCATCTAAGCAAGACTCAGGGTCCATCGACTCCTGATGAGCAAAGACACATGTATAAGATTCCGTATGCTTCGGCCATCGGGTCTATCGTGTATGCTATGATATGTAGTCGTCCAGATGTTTCATATGCTCTAAGTGCTACGCGAAGATACCAGGCTAATCCAGGAGAGAGCCACTGGACATAAGTTAAGAGCATCCTAAAGTACCTGAGAAGGACTAATGATATGTTCCTAGTTTATGGACGTGAGGATGACCTCGTTTTAAAGGGTTACAGCGATGCTAGTTTCCAAACCGACAGGGATGACTTTCGTTCGCAATTTGGTTATGTGTTCATTCTGAACGGAGGTGTAGTGAGCTGGAAAAGTTCCAAGCAAGAGTCGCTAGCTGATTCTACAACAAAGGTTGAGTACCTTGCAGGTTCTGAAGCTTAAAAGGAAGGTGTTTGGATAAGGGATTTCATTACCCTACTTGGTGTGGTTCTAGACTCGGCAAACCCGTTGGACCTCTATTGTGATAATAGTGGTGCCATCACACAGCCCAGGGAGCCAAGTCATCACCAGAAATCCAAGCACATAGAAAGGCATTATCACCTCATACGACAATTTGTAGATGATGGTAATATAAATGTGTGCAAAATAAACACGGATGCAAACGTTGCTGATCCTTTGACGAAGCCTCTCTTGATGCCGAAGCATGAGGCCCATGTAAGAGCCATGGGCCTTAGATGCCTAATTTATTGACTGTAGTGCAATTGGGAGACTGTTGGAGATATACCCTAGAGGCAATCATGTTATGATGTTATCTCCTTATGTATTCATGAGTTATTTGTATTGTCCTTGAACATCATCACTGATATGTATCAATAAGTATGTCACTTGTTTGTGAGACTATATATTATATGATGATTTTTCTAATAGTCCCAAGTTCATAAGGTTATGTGGACACATATCCTTGACTAGTATATGATTCGGTTGATGACTATGTTTCACAACTCATGAGCATGGAGATCCTACCGATAGTATGGATTAGTGATGGGATCACTAAGTTGGACAGAGACCCACTTTGAGATGCATCGACATATTGTCATCTGTTAGTCTCAATACAATGTTTATGCCATGTCCTAGACCTGAGGTCCTCACATGTTCTCGGGATGTGGAATGACCCACTTAGGGACTATCAAACGCTACGCCATAACTGGGTAGTTATAAAGGTAGCTTACGCGTGAGTCATGATACATGCCACGTGACATGGTTGATCAAGTTGGGATTTTCCCCTCCACATTGGACAGATATTCTCTGGGCCCTCTCGAGTGGTAAAGATTCAGAAAGCATGGCCATGCGACATGGGTTAAGTGTTAACCTGGTTCAGAATCTATATCACAGTTTCAAGAAGAGAGGTCAAGCTATCACAAGGGTGACAAGTACTCGCCTTGAGCTTGACAACATATATCGTGAGGCAAAAGGAATGTTGCATATGACACTTTGTAATGGTTCGTCATATGACTTTACGCATATATGGGAGCCGACACGTTCTGCTAGGAACCGCTACCGACTATCAAACCGGATGTGATCCGAGTCGTGTCAATGTATACGTGAACCTATAGGGTCGCGCGCTTAAGGGGAAAGGAGCCCATTCGGGTATGATCCGAATGGAATAATGATGGAGGGTCCGGATTTCCTTAAGAGTTGAGGCCATTCCATGGGCGCCTATATAAGGGCAAGGGCGAACCCCGAAGGGGTGCAAGTAAGACCACAACCCTAGCCGCCACTCCACCTCCAGGCCGAGCCGTCGGACCTAGAAGTCCGCCGCTCGGCGCTCCTCCTTGTACGTGCGCATCCCTTGGAGGCGCCGCACCTGCGGTGCTTGGACGAACTATTCGCAGGATCGGATCGCGGTACTCCGTTCGAGGGATTGGTACGAAGGGTCGGTTCGAGGGATTCGAGGAGCAGCCGCCGACGCGCATCGCCAGCTCTCATTCCGCTGCCGTGACTGCGCGTCTAGTTGTAATCCCTTATCACGTAGTTCATCTCCAGTAGCAGTGATCTTGGTTGTACGCGGTAGAAAAATTTGATTTGCGCTAGAGTAGCATACCGCGTGCCCCAAGATCTAATACCAACCGTTCCCCTCTCAAAATAATTTTCAGTAGCATCATGAACAACATCAAGAATATAATTATCACATAAATCATATTTTTCATGACCTACAAGCACACGTGTGTAGTTTTGAACAGGGTCTCTGGGAACATAAGATAAATGCAACCCGTCACATTGACTCTTAATAAGAGCACAATTCTCGGGAATATGAGTTGGAGATTTCAAAATTATAATAGGACAATCGAGTGTGGGTGCAATAGCAACAATTTGATGTTTAACATGAGGAACTATAGAAAGTTCATCACCGTAAGCATCATCCAAAGTGGCATCTTGGCCAAAAGCACGACAAGCATCAATATCTTCGGAAAGGGATGTATCAAGTGAGTCATTTGAATCATAGGATTCCTCATCATAACAATCATTAGCCTCTTCTTGGGAAGCAAACATTTTGTTTTTAAAATCCTCAATATAATTATTGCAAATATAATTCTCAAAGAAATAAGCTAGAACTGCAAGGTTTTCGGACTTTTGAATAGCATCATAATACTTTTCAATCAAACAAGCAATCTCATAAGCACCCTTAAAAGCAACAAATTCTTCAATCTTTTCAAGATCAAAGTAATCATAAACATCTTTGGCATAAGAAGATATGATCTCATTCTCATTAATCTCACATTGAAAAGGTAGGTGTTTACTATCTATATTAGAACAACAAGTGAAATCATAAATGTGGAAGAAAGATTCAGCATAGGAATGAGAAACTTGTATTTGTTCCCATAAGTATTTCCCTTTCTGAGATAGGCGGTGCCGCGTATAATGAGCATGCTCATCCAATGATTTTCCCTCAACCAAGTCGGTTGGGTTTTTAGCGCGAGCACAAATTGATCGAAGACGATCCAAGTGAAACATGTCCATCCTACTATATTTGGGTGGTTCCACACCCATGTTGAGGTGTCACATCCCAAATTTTATTGCCTTGTTATTAAAATGCTAAAAATTAGGGTAAACAAGAGCTTTTCTAAGTAGTTGTGTGATAGCACTAGTATTTCCATGCCATGCTTGCCTATGCTTCGTTTTCATTGTTATGCCTTACCTTGCCATGCTATTGAGTGTTTTGTTTTATCTTATGCATTGTTAAAATTATCAACCAATATAACTATCTAGTCTCACCTCACTAAGATCTAATAGCCACATTAGATCATCACAAATTTTAAGAACGAATAAAATTCTTCCCAGGTAATGTTTCGCTTGTGCAAAAAATTATGAGGTAAATAATAAAAAATATCTAAATAGCAAAAGGTATTAAAAATATTTAAAAAATGCTAACTTACTAGTTTTTATTAAAATAATGGTATTAATATTATAAACCCAATTACACAAATCCTAAAAATACTAAAACAATTATTCAACAATTATTTAATAATTAGGAGTATTTGCTTTAATTGGAGTTTGAGTTTTAAATTCAAAGTTAATTTATGAACAGAAAAAAATTAGAGCAACACTTTTTTCAAAGAGAAGAAGCTGAGAGACCTATTTGGGTCGTAGCCCATCTCTCCCTCTCTCTAATCTAACGCCCCTCTCTCTCCCAGCCTCTTAAAGCTCGGCCCCGCTCAGTCATTCTCTCTCCCTCGCACTAACGTCGTCCCGTAGGCCCCGTGCTGAAGAGAACCGTCAGACGTAATCCTTCGCGCTACCCTCGACGCCCAACCGTAGCCGAGGCCATGGATCGCGAAAGAAGAACGAGCGCACACACCCCCCCTCTCGCTAGCAACTCCCGCTCACGCACCCCCCTTCCTCTCCCTATAAAAGGGGAGCCCCAGCCCCCCTTTCCTCCCTCCACACAACAACATCCAGAACCACCCTGCCCCGTCCATAATAGGAGTAGAACCACATGTTTGGAGGAGGAAGGAGGAGAAGAAAGGAGGAAAGTGGGGAAGGAAGGAGGGGTGAGGTTGGCGAGCCGCGCCCCTGCTTCCACCCTACACCGATGACCCGACGCCCTCTGCAACACCGCCGGCAAGGAGACGCCAGAGGAGCCGTAGCCGCCCCGAGCCTCGTACGTCTACCACAAGCATCCGCCATCCCCGACATCCTCACTCACCGCCAACGCCAAAAATAGAGCCCTGAGGCCTTCTCGCACGCCCGCCGCCCGTCTCCGGTGATACCCATCGACCGGAAGCCCCTCCGGTGAGCCCCCACATGCACCCTGTCCGCCATAGGAGCGCACAGGACAAGCTGGCCTGACCGCTTGAGAAGAAGGCCCATGGCTTTCAGATCCAGGGAGATCTAACGACCCAGGGAGCCCCATACCTCTTCTCCTTTTCAGAAAAAAGGAAAAAAGAAAAAAGGAAAAAAAAAGAGATAGAACCACCGCACTGCGCATGGGCTCGGCCCACTGGAAAGAATCTGCCCGTGGGCGCAGTTTAGGCATGGGCCGAGAGTGCAGATTTCCTTTTATTTTTACTATTTCCACCTAACAACAATAGTTTTAGAAAAATATTTATAGCTCAGAAAAATATGAAACAAACTGTGTCCTGATTCTAAAATGATGCTTTATATGTTTTTGCATGTGTAGAATGTTGATTTGATATAATAAAATTGAGACCATTTATTATTAAATTGCTTTTTTTTAATTCTATAATTTGTATGTTGGTAATATTAATTTATTAGCACTTTATTAAAATAACCTATGATCAGTAGCAAATTCTTATGCATTTAGTTAATAGAAATAAAATTCATTAAAAAGTTGTTAGTGAATAAATAGGTGAAAAGCATTGGTTTAGTTAAGGCTTGTTTAAATTTAACCATGTTGTTAATAACTTCATAATATTTACTCCAATGCCATGTTATAAATTTTAACCTTGTTGTGTGTTATAGGATCTAATATTTATTGGTGATAAAACCTTGAAAATTGTTTTATCCTTAGTTGGTTATGAAATTGTCTGTAAAGTTGAGTGTTGTATGCATTGCTTGCTATTGCTCGTTGTAATGGTGTGTATTCTTTTTCGCAACGTGTAGAAGATACGCCTGATACTTCAGGACAAGACTGCTTCCAAGCCAAAGACGCCGTACTAGGAGGCTTCGCCGACATGGACAAAGTCTGGAGGGACTCTCTATAAGTGCCGCCAAAACTTAGCCTTACAGTAAAACCACTATACTCTGGTATGGGACATGACTAGGTGGAAACTTGTTTTTTTTAGTAAGGGGGTCTTATAAGTACACATGGATGAGCGATGCCACGAATCCGATAGCCCTCGAATTCGATGGGTGAAATTCGCTAGGCTTAGTGTCGGAAGGAACCTTCGTGCTCTTCGACTATCGTGCATGCTTGGTTCCAAGAGGAGCATGACCTGACACACGGACAATCCATGTAGTACGCAAGGGGTAGATTTACCTGTACTAGAACAGACAAGGGAAAGACTGTGCTCAATTATTCGAGACCCGCATATTGAAGTATGACGATTCGTGGGGACACACGGTCGATGTATCGAATGTGGTGGGTAAAGTGTACAATATCTGTAGTGTGAAAACAATTCGAGTAGCCGGAGTCCACGGTGATGGACAGCTAGTGAGGCCACACTTTGTGGGGAATATATGAGAAAGCCCGATACTTAGTTTCTGGTGCGCAATGATGATGTTGATATTGGTGGAAAGGTTTGGACTTGACTTATCCAAATTCATTGTGGGAAATAAAACTTGCCAAGTTTAACACTTTTCCAACTTAATAATAATCTTGAGTAGATAGGAAATCCCTATGAGAAACTCCACCATATAGCCATCCTATTATTTTTGCATACAAAACTTTTTTTCTTTCTTTAGGTGGTTTGCGAGTACTTTGTATGTACTCACAGCTTTGTCCCTGGTTATTCAATCACCCAGTCTTGGAGGAGCAGGTATTTGGCGATGATGCTACCGACGATTACTAGGACGTGCTATGGTCTTAACTACCTTGTGGATTGTGCCACTACTATCTATCATGCTTTTGCTTATTCCACCGCCATTTGAGCCCGATGAGGCAATGTAAGACTATGTTATTTGTAAGACTTTTATTCGTTATTGTATGAATATTGAGACTATGATATCCATGTCGAGTTGTGTGTCATGCGACACTGATCATGGGAGAATGACAGTATACATAGGTAGCCACTTTGGACATATAGTCTGGGGTGCCCACAGACTTGGTATCAGATTCACTGTTCAGACTGTAGCAACCTAGTTAGCATGGACGTTAGTTAGAAATATTTTTGATCAAAAAATATCTTATGCCTCTTACCCCATTCAAAATGATTTAAGTCAAGCGAGACCGAAGATTAAGAGGAAATGGTGTCCCGATACATATGAGAACTAGTGGAAGTTTTGCCTTAGTTCCCTATTCGAATGCGTGATTTTATGCTTTTTTGAGTTGTGTTTTTTAGTATTAAGCTAGAGTGATCGTACTCCTACTTAGGATGACACTAACCCGAGCACTCTTATCTTGCGCAACAACCTCTGGATATCGAGAAGAAACCGCGCCAACCCAAGTGGATCCGGTGATGCGCCACCACCACCACCCGACCCGTACATGGTGCATCTTCTATGACTGTTGATGGAGGAGGGCCAGGCTGCTTGTGACGAGCGCCAAGAAAACATGGCTGCACTCCAGCAGTTAGTCCAGGATTCCACCAATGGCAACCAAGGAGGCGGAGGAGCTGGTGGGAATGAGGAGACCAGGTCGGCTCCGAGATTTCCAGAACACCAACCCACCCGTGTTCTCGCAGACGAAGGAGCCTCTGGATGATGAGGATTGCACTACTAGGAAAATGGTCATCTATGGAGCACCCATTTTGCCTTTCTGTGGCGCATATGTGGGTGCTCCACAGAAAGCTCGCCAATAAAATTTATTTCTGTGGTACATGTGGAGGTGGGCCACAGAAAGAGGACATTCTGTGGCGCACCTGGGACTATGCGCCACAAAAATATTATGTTTCCGTGGAGCACCACGCGCACATGCGCCCCAGAACTGGGTCCACCACAGAAAATGCTCATGCGCTACAAAATTTATATTTACATGCGCCATAAAAATATATTTCATATAAAAAATATGCCACCATCACCAAAGAGATTGATCATTACAAATACAAATAGCAGATTAAAACAAACAGATTGATCATCACAAGTTGTCAAAACAGTTTGATCATCACAAGCTAGTCATCAAACAGATTGATCACCACAACTACTCCAAATCCATCACAAGTTATGCAAATCCATCACAAGTTACACAAGTCATCCCAAGTCATCACATTACAAGTTATCACAAGTCACCACTATTCAGCGGATCATGTAGAGCACAGGCATGATAAGGGTGAGCAAGATGAGCGTGAGCACAACCAAGTTCTGCATCCGATTCCTCTTCCTCGTGTGGTTCCCCCACTTGGCTACTGCTTCCTCTCTAGTCGCGTACCCTTTGTAGTTGTTGCCTCTGAACTTGTTCACTTGTCTATGACAGTCATCCCACTTCTCGTAGACTCCAGGAACCCGTCCATCGAACACCACATAGCACTTCTGCATCTGTATAGTCAAGGCATATTAGTATATCATGCAATGGAAAGAATTCTATGGTTCAAATGCACATATATATATGTCTACATAAAGCAAAGGATTCATAAACATAATAAAAGATACATAATCATTCTATCTAGGCACACGTCATGATCTAGATTTTCCCTGACTTGGCGCCGGGAAAGGCTTATATCCACCTTTTGTCGTCCATGTCCTGGCGTCAGCCTGCATTTTTAGGCGATCTTCGATCTCTCCCTTAGGCATCCCTCTGGAATAGTTTAAGATCCCACCTGATGTCATGACATCGTGCTGCATGATTTACGATGTTTGGACTTGGATGCGGAAGAAGTCTTCTCTGAGATTATCATCGTCGATTCGCGCCAACCTCTCGGCCCATCCTCGGATACTACATGGCAGCATAAGCATATGGCAGTCACGGACGAAGCCCCGTAGGTGATGGAGGACGTAGAAGGCCTCCTTCACGCTGCGAGCCGGCTGCTTGACGCAGGGTAACTCTGTTACGTGTTTGAACAAGTGCTTTCCATTTCAGATACATTCCACTGTTTTGTTAGCAAAACTGCGTCCCTTTCAGGCATAGCCCTCGAGAGCATCATCTAGAAGAACCCTTATTCCAGTGTGGTCGTTTATTCCTTATCAAACTCCCCGAGTCAAAATAGGTGGCTCGCCAAAACCTCGGGGAAATTAGGATAAGTGTGCAGTATATGTTTCTGCGCAACACAACTGAAACGACATGTGTTGGAAGAGAGTAATGGAAGAAATCTAATTAAGGAAGCTAAAGTTACGTACGAGCACGAGGGAGTGGGTACTTACTCGGGAAAGAAAGGAAAAAAGAATGACGTTCTTCCTCTTGTTGGCCACCAAGAACCGTTGGAGGTATGTCTTCTCCATTTCCCGCTCCCCTGATCCTTCGAGTAGCTGGTAGTCACGCATGTAGTATGGATCCACTATCGCGATGTTTGGGGTGTTCTCTCTGTTGATCTTCATCACCAGATGGAGTGCGTAAAGGAGGACCAAGTTATAGTCGAGCCGTCTCAAGTGAAACAAATTGAAGATTTCCTTGTAGGCTATGAAGAACAGATCCGCGGGAACAGATCATGGACAAAGTGCACGTCGTTTGGGAACTTGGCCGTGAAAAGCGGGTAACCTGGATTTGTTTCACGAAGAAGTAGATGTTCTAGTACCTTGATACTATCATGCAAACTAACCATAGCTCCACGTGAGAGATTGCGCAGATCCTTGCTCAGTATAGGGTGACCAGCTACATGAACCCGGACCATGCCATCCATGGTTGCTGGTACAAGGTCATCCTGAGCCCGGATCCTCTTTGGTGCCTGCTTCTTGGCCAGTGTCTTACTTCTCTTCCTCTGCTTCTTCTTCACAGATCCATCCACTAGGGATTTGATATGCTCACTGGCCGTCTAGCGGAGTGTGTTAGGGCTGAAAATGATTCCCACAGGTTTTTTTGTTTGATCCTCGGCCGGAGGCGTATCTTGAGATACACCATTATCTAGGCGTCGCTTCTTGGAAGGTTCAGTTTGATCATCGCGAGCGTGGCCGTAGGATTCTTCTTTCTCTATGGCTGGCATGTAAAATCCTTTTGTGTAGCCGGTGTTGATGAACTCATGGACGTCGATATCATAATCATCGTCGTCGTTGGGGCCATGAAGTGGCACCATGTACTCTTCATCACATGTTGGCGGGGCCGGGGACAGTGGCGGTTGCGATTCAATGGGGCCCTTGCCATGGGGCGGTACAAACGCTCCCAACAGTTATTGGTGGCGATTGGTCGTGGCGATGACCGGTGGTGGTGCCCGCGTCCGTGGCCGAGAAGAGTGCTGAATAGACTCTCGGTGACGTTTCATCACCCACACGCAAGATTCACATATGTACAAAACATCTCATATACACACAGCGCACACCACCGTCCACATATTCACATAAGTCTTCCAACTACTTACCTATAGTAGATTCCATCGGAGACGACACCACGGTGAGAGCAAGTGGTGTTTGGATAGGATAGTGAAGAAAAAGAGATATGGAGAAGGAAAACAAAGTGTTGGAGAGGCTTCTCCTTACAAATATATCAACCCAAATAGGTTAAAAAACTAAAATTTAATGAAACTATGGGAAAAACGGGGTGGGGTGAGGAGGAGCACGACCTAGGGGGAGGAATGAATAAACTTGGGGTGGTGGTGGTGGAGAGGGTCCGGTTTTAAAGGATGGATCCGGAGGACACTTTCTTTGGCGCATGTGCTCCGGTGCGCCACAGAGTGTCTACTTTCTCTGGAGCATGTGGCAGGGTGTGCCACAGAAACTAGACATTCTGTGGAGCATGCATATAGGTGCGCATAGAAAGCGGCTTCTAGATCCACGTGGTGGTCCCCACCCAAATTTCAATGGCGCATCTCAGCACATGCGCCACAGAAATGCGCAGTTTAGTGGCGCACATAGCTCCCATGCCCCATAGAAATATCTATGTTTTTGTGGCGCACGACACCACATGCGCCACAAAAATAATTCTGTGGAGCACACCTTTTTAGGTGCGCCACAAAAATTATGTCTATCAATAAGCAGTTTCCTAGTAGTGTTGGCTCTGCACAATGGAGAACAATCTCGTTGTCGCTGCTGTTGGATACAATGAGAAGGTCTTGTATGCCACCCACTACCTCACCGGCATCGCCAGGAGCTAGTAGGAAGGAGTGCGTGCCCGTCTTCCTAAAGGGCAAGTACTCACCTGGATTGAGTCCTCTGAGAAGTTCAAGAAGGCGCACATTTCGATCACACTGATCAGGAGGATGAAGGACGAGTTCCGCCACCTCAAGCAAGGGGGCATTACTGTGGCTGGATATCTTGACCGCTTCATGATACGTCCCAAACGTATCTATAATTTCTGCTTGCTCCATGCATGTTTTGTGTCATATTGCTATGTTTTAGATACACTTTTGATCATATTTGTACTAACCTATAAACTCAGTGCACCCCAATGCCAGTTTCTTTTTTCTGCTGTCTTCTTATTTCAGGATTTTCCATTGCGTAAAATGCTAGAAAAATTCCGGAAAAATCCAATAAAAAATCAGCACAACGGAAGCTTCTGGAGCCCCGAAGGAGAGCCGGGGGGCACCATGTGCCTAGGCGGCTAGGGGGCACGGCCCCACCCTAGGCCGTGCCAGGGGGCGCCTGCACTCCCTGGTGGCCCCCCGGCTGCCACCCTTTGCCTTTATATTTCCTTCGCCCCAAAACCTCTGAAGACATAACCCTTTTTCGCAATCTCGCCTTTTTCCGCCTCCGCCCTGCTTCCAAGATCGGGAGCACCAAAAGACCTCTTCCAGACACCCTGTCGGAGGGAGGATTGACCTCCGCGAGCTTCTCTACCACCATGGACGCTTCCCGGATGATCCATGAGTAGTCCACCTTGGACCATGGGTCCATGATCAGTAGCTATGTGATGTTTTCCTCCCGACCTTGTGATCAGCCCTACATGATCAAGACACATATGTAACTCTTTTTGATGTTGCTATGCTAAGTTTGCTGGGATCTGATGAATTATGTGACTATTTTGAGATTGTGTTGAGTAATATATTTGGTTCTTCTCTTTTATATTTTTGTTCTTGAGTAATTCTTGCATGTTCTCCGTTGTTGTTTATTGCTTTGGGAAAGTAGTAGGTAGTGACTCCAAGAGAGAGCGTTATGCTTGATTGTGGGTTCATGCCCCCTGATGACTAGCTTGAGTGACAGAAACATGAGTCTAGGGGATGTGCTGTTCCCTCAAGGGGGAAACAACGGTGCATGTAACTGCGGTTAAAAGGATTGTTTATTTACGCAAAGTTATTTTAATGAAGTTGTCTGTTGCTTTGGGTTTACACTTTGGGTGGAGCTCGCAACTTAATACCAGCGAGATGTTCTGGATAGATATCTCAAGCTGGATGATTAGTAGTAGATGCAGATGGATTTCTTTCTACTTTTTTTGTCGTACTGCCCATGCTTTTGAGCATCTTCCTTTCTTTTGAAGAATAGTTAGCATTGGTTTCCGCCCGTAATCATGTCAATTTCCCAACTGTGATTTGTTTACCTCGCATAGCAGTTTTATCTTATTTTGGGAGAGAGACATGACTAGTGAACATCATGGGACCCCGGTCCATATTTCCAGCACAGTTGACACCCTCAATTTACTTCTTGCTTTTACTTTCCAGTTGCAATTATCACCATCATTATCTGTTGTGTTGATCCCTTGTAAACAACAAGACCGGAGATATTGACAACCTCTATGAACTTCGTTGGAGAAAAGTTATTTGTATTTGTGTGTAGGTCCATGTGAAGTAAGCAACCTTGGCGCGATTGTTCACTTTACCACCTACGTGTCGCTTTCGGAGTCCTACGGGAGACAAACCCTAACCTCTAAGTAAGAGGAAATTTGCTACTATCCTACATCTCACCTTCCACTTGGGGTAAACAACGAAGGGCGAGAAGCCATTATCACCTCTCGCACATCACTTCACTCAGCTGTCGAGGTATGCCCCAGAGGAGGTGGACACCGAGGAGAACAGGAAGGACCATTTCCTGGATGGTTTGTAAAGTAGAATAGAACTCCACTTCGTGTAGGAGTCGGACTCACGGAACCCCGAGACCAGGCGCTTTTATAAGTCGAGGTCTACGGGATCCAGAGTCAAAACTCAATCTCAATCCAAGATAAGACTAGACACTTACGGTGTAACCTAGATCTCCTCGAGACTAAGGTTGTGATCAGACTCTCGTGTAATCAATCCATCGACTCTTCTATTCGAGGGGTCGATACCCGCAATAATAAGAAGTAGGAGTAGGTCTTTACCTCGAGACAAAGAGGGGCCGAAACCTGGGTAAATCTCCGAGTCTCTTGTCCATGTCGACTCTCTCCTCATATCCACGTCGTAGCAAAGGCCCCATGTCCAGTTAGACTCTTCGAACATCTGACGTGATGTTGCTGTTCTCGCCGGCTCCTCCACCTGACCTAGGAGTTCCCTGGCTTCCGTGCCGTGCATACTGTTTCATGAAGTTGCACTCTTCCCAGGTGTGATTGGTTGGACGACCAGGTTTACTATGTGTTGGGCAAGACCTTTTCATGGTTTCTTCAAAGCTTCTTGGGGGGCGAGAGTTTCCTTCGGTTCTTGCGAAGTTATTGACCCCCTGCTTACGCCTTTGGAAGCCGACATTCGTGTTAGCTACCAAGTCAGAAGTGTCTGATCGAGTCGGCGCTTGGTCTGTTGATTATGGCTCTTCCGAACCAACATCCTTGATTTGATCCTTGGTTCATGAGCTCTCCCATGTTGTTGACCGTTCTTTTGAGTCGGCTAAGTTTATGTACCAAAGGCTCAAATTTGCATTTTATTTCCAAGACAATCACTGATGTCTAGGCATTAATAGCGTCTGAGGAATGGACTAACTCTGCAACACGTCGTTCCCAACTCAGGGCCGACTCTCCTTCCTACTGGTCACAATGCTCCAAGTCGATGATTGTGGTGTCTCGCCGGCAGGTGCCTTGGAAATTCTTGATGAACTTTTCCTTGAGATACGCCCAAGAGGTGATGGAGTTCTTTGGGAGATTTTTGAACCATGTATGAGTCAGTCCTTCCAACATCAACGTGAGGTAACAGGCACAAACCTGTTCACTGGCTTGCAGCATATCCATGGCAAAGTCGTAGCTTACGATCCAAGTCACCAAGTCCATGTCAGCTGTCTAGTTTGGAATCTTACGCGGTCCCTTGAAATCTGGGGGAAAGCGTGTGTTCCTCAAAGCCGACACCAAACACCGTTTACCCACGGATCTGCTGACGAACTCGGTATTTTGATCTTGTGAGGAAAATTTGGTTACCGGCTCTATACGGCGCTCGGGGTTAGGAGTCGGTAGGTCCAGATTTTTTACTGCCCCCTGAGGGTTCGGAGGCGGCGGCGCCCCGTGCTGGCGATGACTGCTCGAGGCTGCAGGGGTTAGCGATTCTGCTTGCCGGTTCACACTTTGATACGGGGTCCCATGTAAGTATGAGAGTCCTTGTGAATATTGGGCTTGTTGTGTGATCGCGGTCTTGAGTAAATCGACAGCTTTTTCGGGGGGATGGACCAAACCCATAAACCCGGCATTAGGATCTATGGGCCCACTCACTGAAGGAAGGTCCACAAAAGGAGACCCGGCCACGAGGAGGCCATGCCAAGCATGAAGAATCGAAGCCGCAGAAGGAATTCTACTTACCTTGTATATCATGTAGCATATTTGTAAAGTAGAATAGGAATCCACCTCGTGTCAGACTCGGACTCACGGAACCCCAGCACCTTTATAAGTCGAGGTCCACGGGATCCAGAGTCAGAACAATCTCAATCCACGATAGTACTAGACACTTTTCGGCGTGACCTAGACCTCGTCAAGACAAAGTTACGATCCGGCTCACCTGTAATCGATCCACCAATTCTTCTATTCAGAGAGTCGGAACCCATAATAATAAGAAGTAGGAGTAGGCTTTTACCTCGAGACAAAGAGGAGCTGAAACCTGGGTAAATCGCCGAGTCTCTTGTCCATGTCGACTCTCTCCACGTATTCGCCTCACAGCAAAGGTCACATGTTAAGTCCAACTCTTCGGACATCTGTCGTGACTTTCCCACGCAGTTGGCGCCCACTGTGGGACCTGCGCATGCAGGTGTTGATATTTTGGAGGGAGCTCTGCAAGGCATGGAAGGATTCGTCACCGGACGGATCAACAGAAGCCAGCGCGGGAGGCTCTCCATCGACGACTCAACTTGGGGCCCTGAAGCCGATTCAATCGAATCTCGATATCGGGTCCTTCCACCTCTTCATCGGCAGGACGGACGGATCTGAGCTAGAGCCATATCCTGAAGTTCCCATCGAAACCTTGAGTCGGCGACATGTCGACTCTAAACACGCTTTCATCGGATTCATTGATGAGTCTCCAATGTACGACACCTCAGAAGAACTAACTGATTTCGACTCGTACCCTAGTGAAGGAAGCTTCTCAGATGAGGGGTCCATCCGATCCATGGGGAGCAACAGACTTGGCACCCGTGTGCCAGAATACAACCCGGATTATCCTCACTTTGAGCCTATTGCGCCACGGTGTTCATGGCTGATATTGGAGGACACGGAAGTCAGCTAGCTCAAAATCAAGGCGCAGAGCCGGCGGCCAGCGCGGCCCCTAATGCAGACAGGGAACGGACAGCACGCTCGTAAGAAAAAGTCCCCACCGGAGCCGATGCCATCATAGATGCCTTAAACTCCCTTGATTTGGCCTTGGCCATGATAGTAACAACGGAGAATCAGGAAGCCTGGAGGACAAGGGTCAACGGACTCAAGGAACGGATTGCAAGCATACGGAGGGAAATCAACACCAAAAAGGAGCAGATGGCTGAGAGAGAAGCCCTGCTCGTTCAGGAAGCCGCACGCCTCAAGGGAGAGTCGAAACTGATAGAGTCTCAGCGACTAAGCCTCGCCCATATGCGCCCACAGGGATAGGCGAGTCGGATCCCACTGGCTACCAAGGACGAACGTTGTTCCACAGCCTGACCAGTATCCCCCTGGATTCACGCCTCCTAGACAGTCGACTCCTTCGCCACCCCAAGATCATTTCCATACACCTCCTCATCACTTTGACAACCCCATGTCTAATGTCATGGCGGCAACTTGTTTCCTCACCAACGCGCCAATTCAGGGGACACTCCATGAGATCATGCCACTCGAGAAGCCGTCGACTTACTCAAGACTGCGATCACACAGCAAGCTCAATATTCCCAAGAGGTCCCATACATCCACGAGACTCCATATCAAAGTGTGAGCCGGCAAGAAGAGTCGCCGGCCCCTGCAGCCTCGAACAGCCATCGCCACCACGGAGCACCCCCTCCTCTGAGCCCTCAGGGGGCATTGAGAATTATGGACCTACCGGCTCCTAACACCAACCGCCGTGTAGATCCAGTGTCCCAACTTCCCCACAAGAACAAAACACCGAGTTCATCAGCAGATCCTTGGGTAACTGGTGTCTAGTGTCGGCTTTGAGGAACACATTCTTGCCCCCAGATTTCAAGGGTCCGCGTAAGATTCTACAGTACACAGCTGACATGGACCCGGTGGCTTGGATCGAAAGCTACGACCTCGCCATGGATATGCTGCAAGACGGCGAAGAAGTCTGTTCCTGTTACTTCACGATGATGTTGGAAGGGCCGGCTCATACATGGTTACAAAATCTCCCAGAGAATTCCATCACTTCCTAGGCGGACCTCACAGATAAGTTTATCAAGAATTTCCAAGGCACCTACCCACGAGCCACCACAATCGTCGACTTGGAGCACTATGTCCAGAAGGAATGAGAGTCCGCCCTAATTTGGGAACGACGAGTCGAAGATGTAGTCCATTCCTCAGACACTATTACTGCTCAAACAACAGTGATTGTCTTGGAAAGAAACTGCAATTTCGAGCCCCTAGTGCACAAGCTTGGCCGACTCAAGAGGACGGTCAGTAACATGGGAGAGCTCATGAATGCGGTCATCAAGTATGCCAAGTCTGACAAAACCAAGGATGCTGATCCAGAAGAGGACAAATCTTCCCAGAATAAAAAGAATAACGACAAGGGATCACAGAGCCAGAATCAACAGAACAAGCGTCGACTCGATCAGAATACTTCCGACTTGGTAACAAACACAAATGTCAGGTTCCAAAGGCAGAAGCAGGGGGCAACAACTACCGCAAGCCGGAAGGAGGTTTCCGACCCCCAACTAGCTTTAAAGAAGCTTTGAAAAGACCTTGTCCAACACACAGTAAACCCAACCGTCCATCCGATCACACTTGGGAATATTGCAACTTCATGAAAGAGTTTGCACGACGGGGAGGCCAGGGACCTCCCGGGTCAGGGGGAGGAGCCGGTCAGAACAACAACAACCAAGAATTTGGGCATCAGGGAGCCGGCACAACACCTCAACACCAAGGATCCAGGGGGGAGGACAACAAAACCAGTCAGGACTTGCTGCATTCCAAGAAAACCCAAAACAGCTCCGAGACGACTCATCTTATCTTGTCTTCGTCACCAGCAGCTGTCGGAGGGACAGGAAGTTGCAGCAGAGGGCTGCCATGTCTGTGGTCACGGAGCCGTCTTGGCCCAGGTGGCATAACTGGTCTGAATAGATGATCACCTAGCCCTGGTAGTTTCTCCGCAAACTGGGTGCTACACGCTCGACAAAGTACTCATGGACGGAGGAAGCAGTATCAACATCCTTTACTACGAGACTTTCCATAGGATGGGATTGACTCACAAACATCTGCAAACCTCCAACACCGTGTTCCATGGAATAGTCCCAGACAAGTAGGAACACCCGATAGGCAAAATCTACATGGAGACAGCCTTTGGAACCGCTGAAATTTTTTGCTCTGAGATCATACCCTATGAGGTGGTGAAACTCGAGAGCCCATATCATGCCATCTTAGGCAGACCGCCTTATGCCAGGTTCATGGCTCGACCATGCTACGTATACCTGAAGCTAAAGATGACGGGTCCCTTCGACCCAATCACGGTAGATTGGAGTCGGTACAGGGCTACGGAATGTGACGAGCAGCACGTCAAGTTTCCCGACACGACATGCGCCAAGGAGGACCTGTCTGCATACCAGGAGAAGGTAGATCCAGCCGACTCCACCATCCTAAAGAAACCGACTACTGACAATGAGCCAAAATTCCAATCGGCTAAGGACACGAAGAAAGTCGACTTTGTCCCTGGTGACGCTTCCCAGCAGTTCATCATTGGGACAGGGCTATCTGACAAATAGGAAAGCGCGCTCATCGAGTTCCTCCGTGTGAATCGGGAAATTTTTGCATGGAAACCTTCGGACATTCCAGGTGTCCCGAGGGTACTCGCTGAGCACCACCTAAATATTGACCCAAAACTGAAGATGGTCAAGCAATTCCTTTGTTGTTTCAATGATGAAAGGAGGAACGCCATTGGGGAAGAGATAGCCCGGCTCCTTGCTGTCGGGTTCATCATGGAAGTTTTCTATCCAGAGTGACGTGAAAACCCGGTCCTCGTTTGGAAAGGGAACGGGACATCGCGTATGTGCATTGACTACACCGACTTAAACAAGGCTTGCCCAAAGGATCCCTTTGCGCTTCCTTGTATTGACCAGATCGTAGACTCAACCGCGGGATGCGAGCTCCTGTGTTTTCTCGTCGCGTACTCTGGCTATCACCAAATCAAGATGGATCTTGAGGATAAGGAGAAAACGGCTTTCATCACTCCTTTTAGAATATAATGCTACACTTGTATGCCTTTCATCTTGAAGAATGTAGGAGCCAAATATCAGCGAACAGTGCAGAACTGCCTCAAGGAGAAAATTGGGCGCAATGTGCATGCTTACGTGGATGACATAGTTATCAAGTCTTAGGTGGCCGACTCACTCATCAGTGACCTCCAGCAAACCATCAAGAATCTGCGCAAGTGCCAGATGAAGCTGAACCTGGCCAAATGCACCTTTGGGGTCCCTGCTGGAAAGCTCCTTGGATATATAGTGTCAGAGAGAGGCATCGAGGAAAACCCGGAGAAAATCAATGCTATCATGGCTCTCCAGAAGCCGGCCTCACTGAAAGGAGTCCAACAACTCATAGGGTGTGTAGCTGACCTGAGTCGGTTCATTAGCCGACTTGGAGAAAAAGCGATCCCACTGTACCGACTTGGAGAAAAAGTTGATCAGGATCTGGAGTTACTAAATAAACAGCTGTCCTAGGCTCCAATTCTAGCAGCTCCCAAGCCAAAGGAGCCAATGTTGCTCTATATCTCATCCAACAATCGAGAAGTCAATGTTGTGGTTGTGGTTGAACGTATGGAAGCCGGTAAAGAACACCTTTACAGAGGACAGTCTATGATGTTAGTGAGGTCTTGACTTCATCGAAGCAACGCTACCCTCACTGGACGAAATTGGTCCTTGGCGTATTCATGGAAAATCGGAAGCTCAAGCACTCCTTCCAGGAGAACCCCATAACTGTAGTCAGCTCAGCGCCACTTGCAGATATCATCCAAAACCGAGAAGCCACGGGAAGGATTTTAAAATGGGCTATTAATTTGGGGGCTTATCACATCAAGTATTAGCCACGCACGACCATCAAGCCCCAAGCACTAGTCGACTTCATCAATGACTGGACAGAAATCCAGGCGCCTCCGGAGAAGCCGATTACCAAATACTGGACAATGCACTTTGGTGGGAGTCGGCAACTCCAAGGGTCAGGAGCCGGCGTGGTCCTCACTTCTCCCAAAGGAGAGAAATTACGCTATGTCTTGCAGTTGCAGTTCACATGCCCCAATAACGCAGTAGAATATGAGGCCATACTTCATGGGCTACGTCTAGCTCGTGAGATGAACATAAGTCGGATCCAATGCTACGGCGATTCCGACCTTGTTTCCTAAGAAGTGTCAGGAAAATGGATCTCCAAAGATGCCAGCATGGCAGCTTATCGGTGAGAGGTGGAGAGACAAGCCAGTTTCTTTGTTGGGTACCAAGTGGACTATGTGGAGCGCAAACTAAACGAAGCCGCAGACGCTCTATCCTGGCTCGGCTCTCAGCGAAATCCAGTTCCACCAAATGTGTTCCTGGACGTCGTGACAAAGTCGTCCATGCAAATACCGACGGGGCAAGACATAGCAGATACGGATCCAGAACCGGCTCTGGTGGCCGCAAATACACGCCACCCCTCATAGGTTGTGCCATATTTGGATTACAAGAACCGGGGAATCCTACCTACGGATGAGGTATTGGCCAGAAAAATTGTCAGGAGGAGCAAATCTTTTGTACTCATCAACGGTGAGTTACATTTGCGAAGCCCTACGGACGTTTTTCAGAGATGTGTGTCACCAGAAGAAGGCAGAGAAATCCTCAATGAAATACACTCTGGAGACTGCGGGCATCATGACGGCTCTCGTTCGCTAGTGGCCAAAGCTTACAGCCACGGATTCTATTTGCTCACAGCACATGCGAACGCAGATGATATAGTCAAAAAATGCGACGGATGCCAGCGTTATGCAAAGCAGGCACTTGTGCAGGCTCAAGAACTCAGGATGATCCCTATCACTTGGCCCTTTGAAGTGTGGGGGCTTTATATGGTGGGACCATTCAAAAGGTCAGCCAACAAGAATATACACTTGTTAGTGGTGGTGGATAAATTGACCAAGTTGGCCGAGGCAGAGCCAGTCAACAAATGGGATGCAGCAACGGCGTTAAATTCTTGGAAAAAGATAATATACATATTCGGCTACTCCCATAGTATCATCATTGATAAGGGATCTAACCTATCAGAGGAGGTTATGCAGCGATTCTTCCAAAATGAGCACATCCGACTCGACCTTGCATCAGTGGCTCACCCACAGACCAATGGATAAGCCGAGAGAGCCAACCAAGAGTTGCTCCGAGGCATCAAACCCCGACTCTTTGTACCCTTGGAGAGGACGCCGGGTTGCTGGGAGGAAGAATTACCCTCAGTATTATGGAGTATCAGGACGACTCCTAATAGGTCGACAGGCTACACACCCTTCTTCCTGGTCTATGGAGAAAAAGCCGTTCTCCCAAGTGATATCCATCACGACTCACCAAGGGTCACAGCTTATGTGGAAGCCGACAATGAGAAAGCAAGACAGGACGCCCTGGATGTTCTTGATGAAAAACGAGAACTAGCAGCAGTTCAGTCGGCTATCTATCAACAAGATCTGCGACGATACCATAGCCGTCGCATCCAAAGTCGGACTTTCCAGGAAGGTTACTTAGTGCTCCGCCTCATTCATAAAAAGGCTGGAATGTACAAGTTATCTTCTCAATGGGAAGGTCCACTTGTGGTCAGGAAGAATATACACTTGTTAGTGGTGGTGGATAAATTGACCAAGTTGGCCGAGCCAGAGCCAGTCAACAAATGGGATGCAGCAACGGCGCTAAAATTCTTGGAAAAAGATAATATACATATTCGGCTACCCCCATAGTATCATCATTGATAAGGGATCTAACCTATCAGAGGAGGTTATGCAGCGATTCTGCCAAAATGAGCACATCCGTCTCGACCTTGCATCAGTGGCTCACCCACAGACCAATGGACAAGCCGAGAGAGCCAACCAAGAGTTGCTCCGAGACATCAAACCCCGACTCTTTCTACCCTTGGAGAGGACGCCGGGTTGCTGGGAGGAAGAATTACCCTCAGTATTATGGAGTATCAGGACGACTCCTAACAGATCGACAGGCTACACACCCTTCTTCCTGGTCTATGGAGAAAAAGCCGTTCTCCCAAGTGATATCCATCACGACTCACCAAGGGTCACAGCTTATGTGGAAGCCGACAATGCGAAAGCAAGACAGGACGCCCTGGATGTTCTTGATGAAAAACGAGAACTAGCAGCAGTTCAGTCGGCTATCTACCAACAAGATCTGCGACGATACCATAGCCGTCGCATCAAAAGTCGGACTTTCCAGGAAGGTTACTTAGTGCTCCGCCTCATACATAAAAAGGATGGAATGTTCAAGTTATCTTCTCAATGGGAAGGTCCACTTGTGGTCAGGAAGAACTTGTACAATGGATCCTACTACCTAGTTGATATACGCAAGAAGGCAAAGTCACGCACATCCATGGAGGAGACTCCCAGGTCGTGGAACATCGCAGAACTACGTCCATATTATACTTGAGTAGAACAGGAACACTATTGTACATATAAGACGACATCCGTCGCATCGGCTTTCGCCATATATATATATATATATATACTATTCGTCACCCTGGGTGAGGAATAACTATTCCTCACCCCCCTCTGTTTTGACATCAATGCACCATAATTTTAAATTTTGTAAATTTTGTCTTATTTCATACGTAAAAAGAGAACGTAAAAAAATATAATCGCCGTAAAATATATTTTATATTACATAAAATTACAAAGGTAAAAATGATGGTGTAAAATATACATAAAATGTAATTTTTTTGATCTTATGATCAATATTTTTGTTTTCTTATGTGAAAATTTATGAAGTGAATCCATATTAATGTAACTATTTGTATTGCAAATGTAAAAAAATTATGAAAGGTTCATAAAATTACCTCGGGTGAAGAATAAATTATTCTGTACCCTGGGTGATGAATAGCTTCACTATATATATATATATAGGGTGGGTCTATTCTAACAACACCCCTTAAGACCTTATTCTAACAACTAATTCTTATTCTAACAACACCCCTCCCAGCTTCCTGGCGCGACAGCGCCCGCGACCGGCGGCGACCCCGACCTCTGCCAGCTTCCTGGCGCCGCAGCGCCCCCGATCTGGCGGCGACCCCAACCCCTCCCAGCTTCCTGGCGCGGCAGCGCCCGCGACCGGCGGCGACCCCGACCTCTCCCATCTTCCTGGCGCGGAAGCGCCCCGATCCGGCGGCGACCCCAACCGTGCAGCGCCCAAGGCCGGCGGCGAAAGACACAAAGAGCCACTATGCGGCGCGAATTCGGCAGATTCGGAGGATCCTTCCACAATTCAGCGTCGCCACCGCCTGCAGCTCCACCACTACTTCAGTTCCGATCTCCTAGCCTGCAAGATCCGCCGCCGTTCAGCAAATCGGGGCATCCAGCCGCGGTGATGCATGGTCGAGGGAAGCGAACTGCAAGGAGTCCTTCGAAAAACTCGCAGTCGTCGTGGGAGCGAACTGCAATGGTCATATCGCCCATACAGCCTTCTCCAGCGACGATGGCGCTTGTTGAGAAGGCCCATGTGTTCCTGCAACGCAGGTGGGCTGCTCGTCGAAAACAAGCCAAATTGCAACTACAGAACAGCAGAGCTGCTTTCAAGAGGAAGGTCGCGCATCCAACTAATGTAAGCAGTCCTACTACATGAATTCATAATGCACTGCTATGTTTGTTTGCAATGCAGTGCGTTGTTGCGTCAAAAATGCGTTCATGACTCTCCCATGGCTTACATTATGTAGTAGTTTGTGAAAATAATGAAGTGCACATTGTTTGTGTATGTTGAGCACTGTGTCTTTGAACTGAACTGCATGGGAGTACATTGCATCCAAAAAAAATATAGTTTCACAGTAACTGAACTGCAAAAGTAACAATGGTCCCTCCGACAACCAAAGAGTACCACTTTGCTTGTTGCGTACAGAAATGACATATAGTATCTAAAAAATACAGTGCAGTTCACTATTCTACGAATAAAAAAAAGAGTACCACTTTGGATTAGATACTAAAGTGAAGTTCGCTGCCTATTCTTCTATGCAGGATAAAGCTGTGCAAAGAAGCCAGAAGATGCAACGAGTGATTCACGACAATCAACCCCTTAACTGCGTTGAGGAGAGAAGAGTGGGAGATGGCCGCAAAGATAACACCAGAGATACCTAGAGGTTTTTTCAACACGACAAACAGGACTGCATACTCAGCGGAGGAAGATGTAGAGGACGAAGATGAAGACGGAATAGAACATAGCGGCCAATATGAGGAGGACGATGAACTGATATACATGGGGAAGCATGCGCAGCGAGACGACGATGAAGAGAAACTCATAACAGTTATGCAGCCAAGGTATACGGACGTTATTGCAACATTTGGTCAGCAGATAAGAGTGGATGATATTGAGCCTCCACAAAACAATGATGCGCCTCCGCCTCATACATAAAAAGGATGGAATGTACAAGTTATCTTCTCAATGGGAAGGTGCACTTGTGGTCAGGTTGAATATACACTTGTTAGTGGTGGTGGATAAATTGACCAAGTTGGCCGAGGCAGAGCCAGTCAACAAAATGGGATGCAGCAACGGCGCTAAAATTCTTGGAAAAAGATAATATACATATTCGGCTACCCCATAGTATCATCATTGATAAGGGATCTAACCTATCAGAGGAGGTTATGCAGCGATTCTGCCAAAATGAGCACATCCGTCTCGACCTTGCATCAGTGGCTCACCCACAGACCAATGGACAAGCCGAGAGAGCCAACCAAGAGTTGCTCCGAGACATCAAACCCCGACTCTTTCTACCCTTGGAGAGGACGCCGGGTTGCTGGGAGGAAGAATTACCCTCAGTATTATGGAGTATCAGGACGACTCCTAACAGATCGACAGGCTACACACCCTTCTTCCTGGTCTATGGAGAAAAAGCCGTTCTCCCAAGTGATATCCATCACGACTCACCAAGGGTCACAGCTTATGTGGAAGCCGACAATGCGAAAGCAAGACAGGACGCCCTGGATGTTCTTGATGAAAAACGAGAACTAGCAGCAGTTCAATCGGCTATCTACCAACAAGATCTGCGACGATACCATAGCCGTCGCATCAAAAGTCGGACTTTCCAGGAAGGTTACTTAGTGCTCCGCCTCATACATAAAAAGGATGGAATGTTCAAGTTATCTTCTCAATGGGAAGGTCCACTTGTGGTCAGGAAGAACTTGTACAATGGATCCTACTACCTAGTTGATATACGCAAGAAGGCAAAGTCACGCACATCCATGGAGGAGACTCCCAGGTCGTGGAACATCGCAGAACTACGTCCATATTATACTTGAGTAGAACAGGAACACTATTGTACATATAAGACGACATCCGTCGCATCGGCTTTCGCCATATATATATATATATATATACTATTCGTCACCCTGGGTGAGGAATAACTATTCCTCACCCCCCTCTGTTTTGACATCAATGCACCATAATTTTAAATTTTGTAAATTTTGTCTTATTTCATACGTAAAAAGAGAACGTAAAAAAATATAATCGCCGTAAAATATATTTTATATTACATAAAATTACAAAGGTAAAAATGATGGTGTAAAATATACATAAAATGTAATTTTTTTGATCTTATGATCAATATTTTTGTTTTCTTATGTGAAAATTTATGAAGTGAATCCATATTAATGTAACTATTTGTATTGCAAATGTAAAAAAATTATGAAAGGTTCATAAAATTACCTCGGGTGAAGAATAAATTATTCTGTACCCTGGGTGATGAATAGCTTCACTATATATATATATAGGGTGGGTCTATTCTAACAACACCCCTTAAGACCTTATTCTAACAACTAATTCTTATTCTAACAACACCCCTCCCAGCTTCCTGGCGCGACAGCGCCCGCGACCGGCGGCGACCCCGACCTCTGCCAGCTTCCTGGCGCCGCAGCGCCCCCGATCTGGCGGCGACCCCAACCCCTCCCAGCTTCCTGGCGCGGCAGCGCCCGCGACCGGCGGCGACCCCGACCTCTCCCATCTTCCTGGCGCGGAAGCGCCCCGATCCGGCGGCGACCCCAACCGTGCAGCGCCCAAGGCCGGCGGCGAAAGACACAAAGAGCCACTATGCGGCGCGAATTCGGCAGATTCGGAGGATCCTTCCACAATTCAGCGTCGCCACCGCCTGCAGCTCCACCACTACTTCAGTTCCGATCTCCTAGCCTGCAAGATCCGCCGCCGTTCAGCAAATCGGGGCATCCAGCCGCGGTGATGCATGGTCGAGGGAAGCGAACTGCAAGGAGTCCTTCGAAAAACTCGCAGTCGTCGTGGGAGCGAACTGCAATGGTCATATCGCCCATACAGCCTTCTCCAGCGACGATGGCGCTTGTTGAGAAGGCCCATGTGTTCCTGCAACGCAGGTGGGCTGCTCGTCGAAAACAAGCCAAATTGCAACTACAGAACAGCAGAGCTGCTTTCAAGAGGAAGGTCGCGCATCCAACTAATGTAAGCAGTCCTACTACATGAATTCATAATGCACTGCTATGTTTGTTTGCAATGCAGTGCGTTGTTGCGTCAAAAATGCGTTCATGACTCTCCCATGGCTTACATTATGTAGTAGTTTGTGAAAATAATGAAGTGCACATTGTTTGTGTATGTTGAGCACTGTGTCTTTGAACTGAACTGCATGGGAGTACATTGCATCCAAAAAAAATATAGTTTCACAGTAACTGAACTGCAAAAGTAACAATGGTCCCTCCGACAACCAAAGAGTACCACTTTGCTTGTTGCGTACAGAAATGACATATAGTATCTAAAAAATACAGTGCAGTTCACTATTCTACGAATAAAAAAAAGAGTACCACTTTGGATTAGATACTAAAGTGAAGTTCGCTGCCTATTCTTCTATGCAGGATAAAGCTGTGCAAAGAAGCCAGAAGATGCAACGAGTGATTCACGACAATCAACCCCTTAACTGCGTTGAGGAGAGAAGAGTGGGAGATGGCCGCAAAGATAACACCAGAGATACCTAGAGGTTTTTTCAACACGACAAACAGGACTGCATACTCAGCGGAGGAAGATGTAGAGGACGAAGATGAAGACGGAATAGAACATAGCGGCCAATATGAGGAGGACGATGAACTGATATACATGGGGAAGCATGCGCAGCGAGACGACGATGAAGAGAAACTCATAACAGTTATGCAGCCAAGGTATACGGACGTTATTGCAACATTTGGTCAGCAGATAAGAGTGGATGATATTGAGCCTCCACAAAACAATGATGCGCCTCCGCCTCATACATAAAAAGGATGGAATGTACAAGTTATCTTCTCAATGGGAAGGTGCACTTGTGGTCAGGTTGAATATACACTTGTTAGTGGTGGTGGATAAATTGACCAAGTTGGCCGAGGCAGAGCCAGTCAACAAAATGGGATGCAGCAACGGCGCTAAAATTCTTGGAAAAAGATAATATACATATTCGGCTACCCCATAGTATCATCATTGATAAGGGATCTAACCTATCAGAGGAGGTTATGCAGCGATTCTGCCAAAATGAGCACATCCGACTCGACCTTGCATCAGTGGCTCACCCACAGACCAATGGACAAGCCGAGAGAGCCAACCAAGAGTTAGTCCGAGGCATCAAACCACGACTCTTTGTACCCTTGGAGAGGACGCCGGGTTGCTGGGAGGAAGAATTACCCTCAGTATTATGGAGTATCAGGACGACTCCTAACAGGTCGACAGGCTACACACCCTTCTTCCTGGTCTATGGAGAAAAAGCCGTTCTCCCAAGTGATATCCATCACGACTCACCAAGGGTCACAGCTTATGTGGAAGCCGACAATGCGAAAGCAAGACAGGACGCCCTGGATGTTCTTGATGAAAAACGAGAACTAGCAGCAGTTCAATCGGCTATCTACCAACAAGATCTGCGACGATACAATAGCCGTCGCATCAAAAGTCGGACTTTCCAGGAAGGTTACTTTGTGCTCCGCCTCATACATAAAAAGGATGGAATGTACAAGTTATCTTCTCAATGGGAAGGTCCACTTGTGGTCAGGAAGAACTTGTACAATGGATCCTACTACCTAGTTGATATACGCAAGAAGGCAAAGTCATGCACATCCATGGAGGAGACTCCCAGGTCGTGGAACATCGCAGAACTACGTCCATATTATACTTGAGTAGAACAGGAACACTATTGTACATATAAGACGACATCCGTCGCATCGGCTTTCGCCATATATATATATATATATATATATATATATATATATATATATATATATATATATATATAGGGTGGGTCTATTCTAACAACACCCCTTAAGACCTTATTCTAACAACTAATTCTTATTCTAACAACACCCCTCCGAGCTTCCTGGCGCGACCGACGGCGACCCCGACCTCTGCCAGCTTCTTGGCGCCGCAGCGCCCCCGATCCGGCGGCGACCCCAACCCCTCCCAGCTTCCTGGCGCGGCAGCGCCCGCGACCGGCGGCGACCCCGACCTCTCCCAGCTTCCTGGCGCGGAAGCGCCCCGATCCGGCGGCGACCCCAACCGTGCAGCTCCCAAGGCCGGCGGCGAATGACACAAAGAGCCACTATGCAGCGCGAATTCGGCGGATTCGGAGGATCCTTCCACAATTCAGCGTCGCCACCGCCTGCAGCTCCACCACTACTTCAGTTCCGATCTACTAGCCTGTAAGATCCGCCGCCGTTCAGCAAATCGGGGCATCTAGCCGCGGTGATGCATGGTCGAGGGAAGCGAACTGCAAGGAGTCCTTCTCCGAAAAACTCGCAGTCGTCGTGGGAGCGAACTGCAATGGTCATATCGCCCATACATCCTTCTCCAGCGACGATGGCGCAGGTTGAGAAGGCCCATGTGTTCCTGCAACGCAGGTGGGCTGCTCGTCGACAACAAGCCAAATTGCAACTACCGAACAGCAGAGCTGCTTTCAAGAGGAAGGTCGCGCATCCAACTAATGTAAGCAGTCCTACTACATGAATTCATAATGCAGTGCTCTGTTTGTTTGCAATGCAGTGCGTTGTTGCGTCAAAAATGCGTTCGTGACTCTCCCATTGCTTACATTATGTAGTAGTTTGTGAAAATAATGAAGTGCACATTGTTTGTGTATGTTGAGCACTGTGTCTTTGAACTGAACTGTATGGGAGTACATTGCATCCAAAAAAATATAGTTTCACAGTAACTGAACTGCAAAAGTAACAATGGTCCCTCCGACAACCAAAGAGTACCACTTTGCTTGCTGCGTACAGAAATGACATATAGTATCTAAAAAATACAGTGCACTTCACTATTCTACGAATAAAAAAAAGAGTACCACTTTGGATTAGATACTAAAGTGAAGTTCAATGCCTATTCTCCTATGCAGGATAAAGCTCTGCAGCGAAGCAAGAAGATGCAACGAGTGATTCACGACAATCAACCCCTTAACTGCGTTGAGAGAGAAGAGTGGGAGATGTCCGCAAAGATAACACCAGAGATACCTAGAGGTTTTTTCAACACGACAAACAGGACTGCATACTCAGCGGAGGAAGATGTAGAGGACGAAGATGAAGACGGAATAGAACATAGCAGCCAATATGAGGAGGACGATGAACTGATATACATGGGGAAGCATGCGCAGCGAGACGACGATGACGACGACGATGAAGAGAAACTCATAACAGTTATGCAGCCAAGGTACACGGACGTGATTGCAACATTTGGTCAGCAGATAAGAGTGGATGATATTGAGCCTCCACAAAACAATGATGCGCCTCCGGAAACCAATGCAGAACACGAGCCGGTTCGGGAGCAACCGGTTCGTCGACACAGAAACAGTGGGATTCCGCCGAGGCCGCGTGCCACACATCAAATGGATCAACGCCTGGATCAGAAAAAGACACAGGCAACAAAGAGGGTATAGTTCTCATCACTTCTGCCTCCCCGAGATCCTCGATTACACAGGTCTGTTGTAACTCCTCCATGCCCAATAAACATTGGTGAGATGCAAACACCAATGGAGAATAAGAAGTACACACATGTAAGCTTCCTTGACTTACTGCTGCAGTTCGCTTATGAAAACTTTTTCAGCCTGTGCGTTCTTTCGTTAACAATAAAAAAATCATTTTCATGTTGCGGTGCAGAACAAGAACTTTCTGCAAGAACTTGTGCCTGCGAAAGGTATGCAGTTCACCTCTTTTGCGGCAGCACACGAGTTCTACAACGCATATGCGAGGAATGCAGGATTCGGCACACGAAAAAGGGGGACACACATGAAGAACAACTACATAGTTTGCTCAAGAGAGGGCAACCACCAAGAGACTGTGTCAGATTATGACAGGAAGCGAGATAAAACAACGAAAAGAACAGACTGCAAGGCGAAAATAAGAGTGAAAAACATCAAGGATGTGTTTGTGATAGCACATGTTGAGCTCAATCACAACCACAATATGATTGAAAGCCCAGCTATGCTTCCGCACTTTCACTCGCATAAGAGGGATGATCCATTGCTTGATAAACTGGTAAAGGACATGCAGATCGACAACCTGACGCACACGCAAATGATGTCAACCCTGTCGAGAATGTGAGGAGGGCTAAAATATATGGGGCGCACTAGCCATGACTGGGTGAACAAGTACATACATTAAACTAGCTGATATCTCCTCTGCTTGATGCAGTTCTCTTGTGCATTTCTATGTGTTGTTTAATGCTGAGGTATGTTCTGCTTTCAAACTGCAGGAAGTACCAGTTCGCAAAGGAGGAAATTGAGGACGATGTGAAGAAACTGCTAGATTTCTTTGGGAAGATGCAGGAAATAAATCCAAAGTTCTTCTATGATTACAAAAAAGATGCCGATAACCGTGTGCAAAACATCTTCTGGGCGAACGCAAGCTGCCGGGGTTCCTATGAAGATTTTGGAGATTGTGTCACATTCGACACGACATACAAGACCAACAAGTTTCACATGCCTCTGGGCGTGTTCGTTGGAGTAAACCACCACCTACAAAGTACAATATTTGCGGTGGCTCTCGTCAGAGACGAAACAATACCATCTTTCGAGTGGGTGTTCCGGACGTTCTTGCGTTGCATGAACAACAAGCGGCCAATCTGCATACTGAAAGGTAAACTAAAAAATGCAGTTCAATGCTAGATTTTTTGTAGTCCTTTTCTTACATCCAAAAAACAAAAAATAAAATGGAGAAAAAGAAAAAAAAGAGAAATGCAATTCTATCAAAATAACTGACTGCTTGTTTTCTAAAAAACATGCAGATCAATGCCCGTCCATGGATGCAGCGATAAAGAGTACACTAATAGGCACGCTGCACAAGTTGTGTCGTTGGCATATACTAAAGAAATACAAGGATCATCTGTCCTTGCTGTACAAATCATACGAGACATTCAAAGATGAGCTGACATCAGTTCTCAACCATCCATTGATGCCATCGGAGTTTGAACGCGCTTGGCATGACCTCATGGAGAAGTATAACCTGCAGAATGATGAAATTATGAATGCGCTCTAGACAGACCGAGAAGAATGGATATCAGCTTACTACAAGGAGGTGTTCTGTGCACGGATGACATCAACACAGAGAAGTGAAAGCATGAACCGGATCTTGAAGAGAAACTTTGTCAAGGAAAGACACGACCTACACATATTTGCGTCGGAGGTGGACAGATGCATCCAGACGAGGAAGGGCATCGAGCATGCAGAGACCATGGCTAACGAGGTATGGTACAAAAAAACTTATTAAGCTCATATACGCGGTTCAGACTCACTACTGATTTTCCTTTGAACTTAAAAAATGCGGTTCTCTTTCCGTATGAACAAAAATGAGATGAAAAGTGTGATGTTAAATGCAGTTCTCTTCTGTATATAAAATCAATTATGTTTTTTGTTAACCAAAAACAGCTAACTGAATGGCTTCTTTGTTTCGCAAGCGGAAATTAAAAATACTACTCAGTTAGGTTTCGAGGTTCAACTATCTAGGATTTACACAAGGGCGATCTTTGCTGACTTCTAGCAAACGCACTACCGCAACACTGCATTCAGATCGGAGCAGTCCCATGACAACCTAACAAAGTATTTGGTGCGCCACTACAACCAGTCCGATGATTTTGACTGGGAGAGACATGAGTTTCAGGTTGTCGCTGACGTGACGAACGGTATCTACGAATGCGAATGCAAACTGTGGACACACACAGCTCAGTGAGACGAGAAATAAGGCACAAAAAAAAGCATAATGAAGTTCACTAGAATAAAAAACAAAAAAGTACATATTTTTTATGCAGTTCGCAAACCCTAAATTATCTGTTACATATTTATTTGAAGTTTGATCGCACTGACAACCAAAAAAATAAATGAATATTTGTTGCAGGGCCGTTCTGCGTACACATCGTTTGCATGCTGGATCAGCTGCGGGTGGACAAGATACCTGAGGAGTACATATTAAAGAGGTACAAACAGAACACGCGGCAAAGTGCAACTTTTGACCGCAGAGACTACAAACAAACTGCTCCAGATGGAAGTTCAATGTTCTGCCGTAGGAGGCTACTAGTAGAAACAGCCATGGACCTGTCAAACAGGGGTGTCAAGTTGGATAGTGGGTTCAACAGAGCGTTATATGGGATGAGAGCACTCATAGAAGAAGTTGACGTGCTGAACGAAGAAGAGGCGGAGATAAACAAGAATGAACGGAGTGAAGAAAAGGAAGATGAGAACAAACATGACACTGATGGTGCAGCTCCTACTGTGGAAGAAACAATTCTTCCCCCACCTGTATCAAACACAAAAGGGAGAAAGAAGGAGAGCAAGTCAACAAATAAAAAAGCTGCAGCAAAGGATGTACGTTCTGAAAAGAAGAACAAGCCTGAGCCAGAGCTGGACAGCGAAGGGAGGCCACTAGGAGTGAGGATGTGCAAATCATGCGAAAAGATTGCGGGGCACAACTCGAGGACATGCAAGCAGAGGCTAGAAAAAATCAAGGCCAAAAATGCCACCACATATGACCAAGCTGACCAACAAGATGATTTGACAAAGAGAAGACTGTGCAGCATCTGCAAAAAGAGAGAGAAGCATAATGCAAGAACTTGCCAACAGAGAGAAGAAGAAAAAGATGAAGAAGATGAGGAAGAAGATGATGATGAGGAAGAAGATGAAGATGATGATGATGATGATGAAGAGGGAAAGGACGAAGAATAAGATGAAGATGAAGACAGCGAAGGACCAGTATCAACATCAAAGGGAAAGGGCATTAAGAAAACAGAGCATAGGCAAGCATCGCGCCCGCATGGGCGCGTTACAAGGAATAACACGTTCAACAAGAAGAAAACAAATGGAGCGACAAACAATGAAGCAATTGCAGTGCACGCTTTGAGAAGAAGAAGCAGGAACAGGATATAGCACAACACACATACATTGTATCCTTTTTACGTACATCAACTTCATCCATTTATGTAGCATATAATAGAGATAACTTGAATTTAGTGGACAGCAAAAAAATAGACTTCGAGATATAATGTTGAACTCCAATTTAATATATATAGCACAAAAACAGGTATACTTTGTATTCAATGCTCTGCTGGTGCAATTGAGGAGAATGCAGTTCTCTGTAGAAAATGAAATGAGGATGAGATAGGAGTGTCATTTTAAACATGCAGTTCTATTCTGTTTCAGAACAATAATAGATGATATAAAATGCAGTTCTCTTATGTGTGCCGAAGCTGGGATGCCAGTGTGATGTTAAAAAAATGCAGTTCTCTACTATTTGCAGAAGCTCATATGGAGAAAAAAAGGTAAATAATGTGGTTATGAAAATAAACAATACTCTACATGTAGTAGAGGCTGGGATTCTTCATGTGTACATTGCAGTGCGCTTACCCCGAACAATGCAGTGCGCCATCATGTAACCTGTGCAGTTCGCTTAATACAATTTAAAAAAAAATGGAGCTCTTGATTAGCGCACACATGAAGTTCTATGTTCCAAAGAAAATACTATTTTCCAAAACTTTTTGATTATCAACACTATAAAGCGTTGAAGGCCCTCTTTTGCGCAATGTAGTGCACTTTGCAAAAAATGTTATATATTATATAGATATTCTGTTAACCAAGTATGGGGGGGGTCGCCCCCCCCACACCCCCCAACCTCCAACCCACCAGCAAAACACATCCTCCAATAAAAATATGTAGTGCGGATACGTATGTTTACACTCATGTAAGGATAGTTTCCGCTGACAAAGATAAAAATTAGATGAAACTCCATTATATACTTGGTCAAACAGAGTTGCTTTCTCCATTATATTACATAGATGTACAGAAAAAGGAGAACATACATAAAAAAGGAGTGACAAAACTATTTACAATGAAGTTTCTAAAACACATCAAACAGGTCTGCTGTTGTACTATGCCTCATCCTGCTCCTGCGAGTCGGGTTTGGCAATGAGACCAAGAGACTTGCACATATTTTTTAGCTCCTCAGGAAACTCGCTCGGTAGGACCATGTTTTCAGGGTGGAACTGAATATGGAACAGGAACTCAGCCTTCCAATCCACGATATCAGCTTCCTGCGATCAAAAAATAGCAACAAGATAAAACGAAACAACAACTTGGTTATGACAAAAAAGGTGATATTGCTGCAGACTGGAAGAGGAAATATATGAAGGATTACATCGCGCTTTCCAAACTTCACAACAAAGCTTCTGCCGCCATAAAACTGAGCCATCTTTAGAACAAAAAAGCTGCACTCATTGGGGCCCTGTGCAGGGGTGCCTAAAAAGCTAGCTTTCTTTGAAACATCGACCCAGTCTACCGACTCCTTATTGTATTCCTTTTCTCCCTAAACCTTCTTCATCAAAGCGTTCATCCTGATCATCTGTTGAAATACGACATAGACAAATGCACGCAACAAGTACACGTCACGAAAACTGTCGTTCAGCTCGTATACATGTGAAACCAAAAATATACAAAGATGAATAAAAGCGAACATTTTACCATTTCAGTGCGGTCGCTGTGGTAGTCAGACTTATGCCACCTCGTCGTTTCATCAAACGATCTGCGGTATCTCCTAGTGTCATGGATATCGAGTGAGGAAGGTGACCTTGTCCTCCATCGGCTACAGTCCAGGAGGGGTCTAAACATGCTGTCTCCCAGGTGGGAAGGCCCTTATCGGGGAGGGTGTTCCGGCTACGAAAGGAACACTATGCATTCCCCCTGGCATGGGCATCGACAAGACCATCCCTGAGATAAGCGCTGCCGCGACTCCACCATCCGCCCGACCACTCGTCGATGGGCCGGATCTCCTGGTGCAGCTTCTGTGGAATCTTCCGGGCACCCTGGATCCCCGGATCAGCGTACTCGCCTGGAGGATTGCCGCCAAGAAGATGCTCGAACCACCATCATTAGGAAGAAGGAAACTCATCGGTGTTCCGACGCCCGGGTTCCTCCACTCGATGTTGTCCAGGAGGAGATTATTTCCGGTGAATGCGACTACATCATCGTGTGCGTAGACATCACCCAAGATCTCTGCACCGTCCAGTGGCCCAAGAAGTTCCATATAGATGGCCCACTTCCATATGACGAAAATACAGACCCCCGGCGAGTTCATCACCTCGAGGGCGGAACTTTGTGAAAAGGTTGTCGGCGCGTTTACCAGAGGGGTCCAACCTCCGTTAGTGACTTACACTGAGTAGTGCAGAAGGACGGCAAACCCATCTGAAAGTTCGTCCAATGATTCACCCAGATGTAGCATTGCATCCCCGACGCGCATGAGGCCGCAATCATCGCCACCTCTCATGCCAATGTCAAGACATGCGCATGCTGGAGAAGATGAGTACCCGGTCCATCAAGACTATCACTGCCCTGTTCGAGCTCCCCGACAAGGTCATGCGCGTCGAAGAGGCGGTCCTGCCTATTAATCGAGATGTCGGAAGTCGCCCTGCGGCTCAAGCTCCTTCCGGAAGGAACCATCCTTCCAGGGAGCCATGGGCCCGTAAACGCGTACACTAAGCCATGTTCACCACGGAGGGGAACAGGGCCGCTCCATAACCACCCTCCATCGACACCGTGGTTGCCACCGTTGACACCACCCCATCACCATATTGCAAGATACACAAGACCAACAAGCATGGCCTGTCCGAGTGCTGCTCCGTCATCAAGCTCCAAGAAGACATGGCGGCCTTCAATTTCAAGAAGGACGCCGAATGGAAGGCTCAGCAGGGAGGAGGTTCCCAACGTGGGGGCCGAGGCGGCTACCAGAGTTGACGATCTTCAACACCACCAACAGGGGACTCTGCTCCATGTCAACGTCGAATTTCGGTCGAGATAAATTTTCCACAGAGAGACGGCAACGTCAGAAAACAAAACCTTCAAGGGATCAAGAGGAGGAACGACAGTTAACGCGACGATCAAGGGAAACATTCTCACTCAAATAGTGAGGACACTAGACAAGACGACTGAAGTCAACAGACGACCAAGATGTTATCCGGAGTAAGAAAAGCTAAAGGTATTACCGGATTTCCCAAACCTGAGATCAGAATCGAGACAATACGATGCAAGCAAGGCATTGTAACGGTTCCGAAACTCTACACACTTGAGATCCTAGAGTTTGAAGGGGATAAGCTGAGAATAAAACACTTACGACACTTGTCCTGACCAGAGCAAAGGTAAGGAGGAAAAAGAATCCTACTCTCCAATAACAAACTTAGTAACTACAAAATAGTTTTTGTCTAGACTCGACTTCGGCCAGAAAAGGGATCCTATGGTCGGTAAAGCTCTGATACCAAGTTTTAAGGCCCGATATGCGGTACTGTTCCAGATCTAGATGTTTCCATCCAGATCCGGGGACGAAGCACATATCGGTCCCACCGCGACATATGACGAAGCCATATGCCCCGGATTTCCAACATGATATCACAACATTACAGATACAAGGATACAACATCTCATACGGTCGGCATACAACTTCCTTAATACAATACAACAGCGGAAGATATATGTCTGAGTACAGACTACAATCAAATGCCTAGTGGCAAAAGAAAATCATCGATCCCCATAACCACACGGGTCCAGGCCCTCCGCCGGGATCCTCCTAACTAGTCGTCGTCGAGTCTCCACGTGAAACGTCGATCACCGTACCTGTTGTCGATCAGAAGCCTGAAAAGAGTTTGGGGGTAGTATCATGAGTACAGAAGTACTCAGCATCCAACTGTAGTGGTCAACTGACCCGGCAAGGACTTCATCACTCGTCATTCTAGGAAAGCTAGTAGTTTACGGTAAGGATTGGGTAAGTTTTGAGGTTGCTGCCGCACTAGCATTTATGAAGTGGCTAACGATCTAGAGAGTAAGATAAGAAGCCAAGCATTCGATGAGGAATCGCCTCCAACAAGTCTGCTATCCACCTACTTACGCAAACATAACACCTATCATATCCTTGTCCTCCTCTTCGCATCCCGACGAAGAAGAAGCAGTCAAGGCACACACACATTGATCAAGTTATATTAAGATTATCTCAGTTGTTGTTGTCTATGAACAAGGAGTAGGTCTCAAGTCGTCCATAACCGTGGACACGGATTCTCGAAAAGATTTAACCCTGCAGGGGTGTACCAACTTCCCATTACAAGGCTTCCGCACGCACGCCCATCTCTCTCAGTTGCTACCCATGATAGGCAATTATTTTATGATTTAGTCCCAAGAGATCCGGAACGACAGGTGATGAGGACATCCCTACTAATGTTACACCCATATCCTCACCAACTACACATATTGGACCAGTTACTAGAGCTCGTGCACGTCAACTAAATTATCAGGTACTTTCGTTTCTTGCGAATCCTTCTATTGTTCATGAACATATGATACTTCCTAAATTAGATACTTTTGTTTTGCTTATGAATGAAGGACCTAGCATGGACAAGAAGGATGGTCATTGGAGCGGGATCAAGCATGGAGAAGAAGGTGCGCGCGCGGGAAAGGACAGCGGAGCTTCCAGTGGTGATTATCGCACTTTGAAGCCACCATAAGGCGCGCATGAAGTCTTGGACGAAATACGCGAGATGCCACTTCATTATTTTCGTCCAAGGGCAATTATAGGTGCTGCGTCACCTTAATATTGGGCTGGGCCCATGTAATTTCGAAATACCACCTTATAGGCTGTTTTTAGAGTCCGTATGTGTGGGGAAACCGAGTTAGGGTTGTTTTCGGACCCCACCTCCAAGGGGTCACGAAAATCCCCTCTGTTCCCCCATATATACAGCCCTTAGGGCGTCGTTTAGACTTGGGTTTTAATTAGATTTAAGTTAGCCATAGCCGCAACTTCGAGCTCTTCGTTTGTGTCATCCGACCAGGCCAAGACCTCATTGGAACCCCAACTTTCGTAATCATTCATCTTATATTCGCAATATCCAGATTGCAATTCTTAGTTCTTGCTTGTTCTTCGATTGCTTGCAGGAATTAGACCTTCGTGGTCAGGTTGATCGTGCATCCGCGGGATCAATAACCTCTCGGAGTTGGTTTAGCGATCGCTAAGGCGCAACGTCTTCGCACGTTAGTAGTCGGATCGTGAAAGTCGCCTCCACCATAATCGATCTCCACCATCTCATCGAAACATCGGGACACCTTCGCCTCTATCAACAGGTCCTCTAACTAACAACGCACAAATCCGGGTGGCCCCCGGTGAGTCGACATCCAACTCAAAAGCCGGCCGCGCTCTCGAATCGGCCTCTACCGTCTGGACGAGGTCGGGTTAGCTACCCAAACAGATGTGGGAAGCCCCCTAGATTCCAGGTGTGGACCAACAAAGAAACCATGTCTCCGCTGGCCCAAGTTGTTTTAAACAATATCTTCCAGGAGCGACCCAACAGACACACACACGGTTTTCAAATGGTAAATCATCTTGGGCCACCACTAGAAATGTTTGAAGCTAGGTAGGTAAGAAAAGGGGACCCCATAAAATCCCACACACGGTTAGGCACGCTCAGTCTTAAAACCAATACCCGGAAACCGGATCCTAGGTGACTCGAATGGAACAAAGCGTCGGGGCGGGATAGCCTAGACCTTCCATCCTTCGTCGAATATAGTCAACATTATAATAATCATATCATCAACAACAATATAATAATGTGATATCCCAAGCCAAGGAGTAACAGGGTAACATCGTAGCATCCTAAGCATGCATACTAAGCAGGGGCTGATCAACGAGCAATAGTAACATAGCAGTACAAGGTTTGCTGGGAGGGGGCATGGCTGTATCAGTTTGAAAGAGGCTGTAAACATGTGGTAGGATCAAACATCGAACCTATCCTAGACTAGCATGCAAACCGCTGGTTGAAATAGAATGGATCATAAGTAATGTATAGTCCTTTCCTGTTGATAAGTCGGGTTCCGAAGGTGTAGTTGATCGTAAGCACACAAGACGGTAAACACTGGAAAGCAATCAAAGAGCAAGCATTTATTACTAAGGAGAAAACACGAGCAAGAATCTACAAGAAGGCAACACGAGACATCGCACCTACCGTCTAGAGCGGTTACTAACAGGTTAAGTGGAGTACTCGTCACACACGACGATACCGCACGTTTACGGTGGTTCAAGTTGTCTAGCTACAGGTGATCAACAAAGGTTGTTAACATGGCATAACACTCAAGCATGGCATAGCACACAAACATGGCAAGAGGTGACACATAAATAAACTATCTAACCTAGTCACTTTAAGAGGTGTTATGTTTGCGTAAGTAGTTGATAGCAATACTTGTTGGAGGCGATTCCTCATCGAATGCTTGGCTTCTTATCTTACTCTCTAGATCGTTAGCCACTTCATAAATGCTAGTGCAGCAGCAACCTCACCACTTACCCCATCCTTACCGTAAACTACTAGTTTTCCTAGAATGACGAGTGATGAAGTCCTTGCTTGGTCAGTTGACCACTACAGTTGGATGCTGAGTACTTCTGTACTCATGATACTACCCCCAAACTCTTTTCAGGGTTCTTGATCGATAACAGGTATGGTGATCGACGTTTCACGTGGAGAATCGACGACGACTAGTTAGGCGGATCCCGGAGGAGGGCCTGGACCCGTGTGGTTATGGGGATTGATGTTTTCTCTTTGCCAGTAGGTATTTGATTGTAGTCTATACTCAGACATATACCTTCCGCTGATGTATTGTATTTAAGGCAATTGTATGCCGATTGTATGAGATGTTGTATCCTTTTATCTGTAATGTTGTGATATCATGTTGGAAATCCGGGGCATATGGCTTTGTCATATGTCGCTGTGGGACCGATATGTGCTTCGTCCCCAGATCTGGGTGGAAACATCTAGATCTGGAATAGTACCGCATATCGGGCCTTACACCTTCCAGCGGCTCGAAAAGTGTGGAAAGCGTTGGGTGGATGAACCCTCAGCTTTTCTATGGTCAATGAGGACCACACCCAATCGAGTACAAATGAGACGCGCTTCTCTCTCATTGACGGAGCGGACGCGGTGCTCCCCACAGAACTCAAATATGGATCTCCTCGAGTCTACGCCTTCGATGAAGCCGAACAGTAGCAACTGCGACAAAGAGATGTCATCGTTGCCAAGGAAGTACGTACTCGGGCTAATACACGCGCCGGGTTGTACCAGTAAGGTCTACGCCGCTATCTTAGCTGCCACGTCCGCTCCCTAGAATGTGAGGAAGGTGAGCTTATCTCCGTCGGCTACAGTCCAGTTACGAAGTAGGAAGGCCCTTATCATGGAGGGTGTTCCGGTTACGAAGGGAACACTATGCACTCCCTCCAGCATGGGCGGTAACAAGACCATTCCCGAGATGAGCGATGCCGCGACCCCGCCGTCCGCCAGACCGCTCCTCGAGGGGCCGGATCTCCTGGTGCAGCTTCTGTGGCATCATCCGGGCACCCTGGAACCCTGGATCAGCGTACTCGCCTGGAGGATTGCCGCCACGAAGACGCTCGAACCACCATCGTTGGGCAGAAGGAAACTCGTCGTTGTTCCGACGCCCGGGTTCGTCCCATCGATGATGTCCATGAGGGGATCCTTTCCGGTGAAAGCAACTACAGCACCGTGTGCGTAGCCTTCACCGAGGATCTCCGCAGCGTCCAGTGGCCCAAGAAGTTCCAGATAAATGGTCCACTTCCGTATGACGGAAAGACAGATCCCGGCAAGTTCATCCGTATGTACAACACTGTTGTGGAGATCGCGGGGGGAGACGACAAAGCGAAGGCCAACTACTTCCCCATGAAGCTCAGGACAATGTTCACAGGTGGATGATGCATCTCTCGGCCAACTCAATCAGCTCGTGGGCGGAACTCTATGAAAAGTTTGCCGATGCGCTTACCGGAGGGGTCCAACCTCCGAAAACCGTTAATGACTTACCCCGAGTAGTGCAGAAGGACGGCGAACCTCTCCGAAAGTTCGTCCAGAGATTCACCCAGATGCAGTATTGCATCCCCGACGCGCATGAGACCGCAATCATCTCCACCTTTCGTGCAACCGTCAAGAATCTACGCATGCTGGAGAATATGAGTACCCGGTCCATCAAGACTATCACCGCCCTGTTCGACCTCGCCGACAAGGTCGCCTGCATCGAAGATGCGGTCCTGCCTATTAATAGAGATGCCAGAAGACGCCCTGCGGCTCAAGCTCCTTACGGAAGGAACCATTCTTCCGAGGAGCCCGGGGACCGTAAACGCGTACACCAAGCCGTGTTCACCACGGAGGGGAACGGGGCCGCTCCGCAACCACCCTCCATCGACACCATGGTTGCCGCCGCGGACACCACCCCATCTCCATACTGCAAGATACAAAAGACCAACAAGCACGACCTGTCCAAGTGTCCCTCCGTCATCAAGCTCCAAGAAGACATGGTTGCCTTCTATTCCAAGAAGGACGCTGAAAGGAAGGCTCAGCGGGGCAGAGGTTCCCAACACGAGAGCCTAGGAGGCTACCAGAACAATGGCGAGCCAAGGACGCCACATCGCGGCAATGAAATTTCCGGAGAAGAGGAATCCGGAGGCGACGAGGTGAAGGTGGAGACCCGCCAGGCGACCAGCGGTGATCTCTTCTTATCGCACGAGTGGAAGGTCTTCGTCTGTGGCCGCAAGCTAGACCGCGAAGACTTCCTCCTATTTTATTACGAGGAAGAGGACGTCTCGATGATGAAGTGCTTCAGCATGAACGGCGATTACCTGAAGAACGGAGAGCTACCAAGCAACCGGAAGGACGCCGAGCGGGTTGCTCGTCAATCATCGATGTACCTCCTACTCGATGAGACCCTTTACCGCACGCTTTGTCGGGGGGATGGATCAGGACCATAGACCCGGCATTAGAAACCTCTGATCTGACTTTATATGAAGGCCCACAAAGAAGACCCGACCAGGAGTCTGATGTGCCAAGCGTGAAGATTGAAGACATAGAAGGAATTCGACTTACCTTCTATAGCACGTAGAAAACTTGTAAACTAGAATAGAACTCCACATCGTGTAGGAGTCGGACTCTAGGAATCCCGGGACCCGGCACGTTTATAAGCCGAGGTCCACAGAAGCCGTAGGAAGAAATTACCTCAAGCCAGGATTAGACAACTCGCCCTATAACCTAGATCTCCACGAGACTAAGGTTGCGAAACATCATCAATGTAATCGATACGATCGACTCTTCCTATTGAGGAGTCGACCCCCCTATAGTAAAAAAACAAGAGTAGGTCTTTACCGCATCGACGGGGTAGAACCTGGGTAAATCGCCGAGTCCTGTGTCTATGTCAACTCTCTCCTCGAATTTGCCTCGCAGCAAAGGTCCCATGATAAGTCCGACTCTACGGACATCTGCGCCCGCCGTGGGGCCTGCGCTCGAAGGTGTTGAGATACTAGGAGGAGCTCTGCAAGGCATGGAAGGATTCTTGACCGGACGAATCACCAGGAGCCGGCGCGAAAAGCTCTGCATCGACGACTCGACTTGGGGTCCTGACGCCGACTCCGTCGAATCCGGTTCTTGGGTCCCGATCGGATCTATTCATATCTTCATTGGGAAGACAGACGGACCTGAGCCAGAGCCGGATCCTGAAGTCCCCCTGGAAACCTCGAGTCAGCAACATGCCTGCTCAAGGCACACTTTTGTTGGGTTCATCGCTGGATCTCCGGAGTCGGCGCGCTCCGTTAAGTCTCTGACTCCCAACACCACGGGAGAAACATCTGACCCTAACTCACACCCCAGTGAAACAGGCTTCTTAGATACTGGCTCCATCCGATCCGCCGGGAGCAATAGACTCGGCACCAGAACAGATGAATACAACCTCGACTTTCCGCAGTACGATCCTCCATATTGCGCGACAGTGTTCATGGCAGGCACCAAAGAGCAGGGAATCCAACCGGCTTAAGGTGCAACGCAGAACCGGAATGTGGAGACGACTCACAACACGGCCCCTAACCCAGATAGGGAACAACCAGAAGTTCTTACAGGAGCAGAAGTTCTCTCAGATGCCCCAAACTCCTTGGATGAAGCCTTAGCTGCGCCAATGACTGCTGAAAACCAGCAAGCCAGGAGAACCAGGGTCAATGGACTCAAGGCCCAGGTGATGAGCATTCGGAGGGAAATTAACTCCCAGAACGCACAAATGGTGGAAAGAGAAACCCAACTCGCCCAAGAAACCAGACGCATACGACGTGAGTCAGAATTGATAGAAGCCCAGAAACTAGGTCTCGCCAACGCACGCTCCGCGGGACTTACGAGTCGAATCCCTGCTGATCTGCTGGCCCGGAGACTATTTCAGGATACGAATCAGTCAACTCCCCCAGGATACATGCCACCAAGGCAACTTGTCCCTTCGCCACGGCAGGAACGGTTCCATACACCCCCGGATCACTTCAATAACCCCATAGAAAACATGGTGGCGGCGACACGGTACCTCACCAGCGTGCATGTGTATGGAGACACCCCAGTGGACCAGGCCAATCGTGGGGCGATCGATCTTCTCAAAACCGAAATCACACAACAAGCCTAGTACTCACAAGGATTCCAATACTTACATGAAACCCCATATCAAAGTATGAGCCGGAAAGCAGATTCACCGGCTCCAGCCGGCTCGAGCAGCCATCGCCAGCGCAGAGCTCCACCACCGCCAGACCCGCAAGGGGCGATAAGGATCCAAGATTTACCGTCCAGTTTCCACCCCGAACGATGGGTAGAGCAGATGTTCCAATATCCGCCCCTAGATCAAGACACCGAGTCCATCAGCAGATCCTTGGGCAATCGATGCCTGGTGCCGGCTCTACGAAATACACGCCTGCCACCAGACATCAAAGGACCACGTAAGATCGCGAACTACACAGCCGACATGGACCCGACGGCTTGGATCGAAAGTTATGACCTAGCCATGGAAATGTTACAAGCCAGCGAAGGAGTCTGCACCCGTTACCTCACAATGATGTTGGAAGGGACGGCTCGCACATGGTTCAAAAATCTCCCAGAGAATTCCGTCACCTCCTGGGCGGATCTCAAGGAAAAATTTATCCAGAACTTCCAAGGCACATGCCGGCGGGCCACCACAATCGTCGACTTGGAGCATTGTGTCTAGAAGGAAGGAGAGTCGACCCTGAGCCGGGCACGACGGGTTGCAGAAATAATCCACTCCTCTGACACCATCACTCCCCAAACAGCCGTCATTGTCTTCGAAAGGAACTGCAAGATCGAGCCCTTAGTCCACAAACTTGGCCGACTCAAGAGGACGGTCAAGGATATAGGAGAGCTCACGAACGCGGCCATCAAGTACGCCGTGGAGGCGACGGGCGGTGCGGGAGCCCACGGGTTGGCTGCGTGAAGAGAGAGGAGGTTGGTGGCTGGGTGCTCCCTGGGCCGTAGGATCGCGAGATCTGACGGTCCAGGATGGATCTGACTAGGGTTTGCTACAAAAATGGGCAAAATGCAAAAATTGGAGCTATTGTGAGGGGGTGGCTGCAATTTTGTGGCTAGGGAAACCATAGAAATGGGGTGGGAGTGTGGTGGTCTTTATATAGCCCAGGTGGCTGTCAGTTTGCAAAAACATCCTTGGTTTTTCTCTCGCGCACGTGGTGCTCACGTTTCTGACCGCCGGGGGTCCGCAGGACCTCCGATTCGGGTAAAACTTCGAACTGCGCGATCAGCGGGTCGAGCTTGTGGCGTTCACCTCGCGTGGGAACCGTTCTGAGAACACTTTCCGGAGCGCTATAAAAATATCCTGTTTATTTATTAAACGTTGTTTTTCGTTCTGTTGGCTGCGACTGGTCTCGTCCGGGTTTTCGCGGCGGTGATCGGGTGAAACCTGGTGTCGCAAAGGTCGAGTGTCAGGGTGGCAAGGGTCGGTCTCCGTCCGATACGAGATAAGAGGGGGAGAAATAATCGCCGATTGATAAATCGGGGATGCAAACACCGCAAACAAATCAGACAATCAAACAAATCACACCGAAAACAAAAATTTTAATTTTTGTGAAATCTGGGTTGTTACAGTAAGTATCATGCTTGTGTTGTTTATACATGTCTACTTGATATGATAATGCTAAAAGTGATCATGCCATGTTTACTGTTTAGTATCATGCCCATGTTGTTCATGTTAATTATATCATGCTTATGCCAGAGGTTTTACATGTGTTGATCTTATTCATGCTTTAATATCCATGCTTACTAGATTCATACCATGCCATGCTAGTGGTTTCACGTCGTTGGTGGTAGTGTTATGTTCATGCCATGTTGCCTTGTTCAATTTATGCTGCAAGAACTAATTCTAAAACTTGATGAACATAATATAACCGTTGACCAAGTGCCACCGAACCGGGCAATATTCGTGCAGCCACATTTTCCTGTATGGGCAGGCCTTAGCTTGGGCTATAGTAGTGCCTTCTACGGGTATCACCAAAGAGGGGAGGTTATGCACGCACGCTACCCAGGCCCGGTAGGTGGTGATAACCTTGACATCCAGAGTTGTTTACCCGGGAGTCCCCGTTCGGGACAGTGTTTGCCACATGGTGGTCGTTTGCCAAGAGTTTGGCCGGTGTCTGGAGGACACAGGGATACCCAAGACAGTGTGTCGGTGATACTGTAAGGAGGTTACGCGGTAATCGAGTTTCGTTGGAGAAGTCCTAGCCCACTCTTGCTGAACGAGTTCCAAGGATCATGTGCGACAAGTTCCGGAGTCCTGGGTGGAGGAAGAACTCCATGGTGTGGGTAACGTGCACAAACTCTGCAGAGTCACAATCTATTCGAATAGCAGAGTCCTCGGTCATGGGACACATTTCGTACTAGGTCACACTATGGTCAACACAAACCGGTATAATAATGGTGCTGAGTTGATGGTCATGCGATGACCGGATTGGTTGGGTGGTAACGAAGGACACCTAACCCGTTGCTGGTCATGCGATGACCGGAATGATTGGGTGGTAACATAAGGAAACCTAATCCGTTGAGTGGTCATGCGATGACCCGTCACTGAAAGGTGGAGTCGGTAATGACTCCGAGGTAAGCTGCATGGTCATGCGAGGATCATGAGTGTTCCATGTGTTGTTTGCACTAGTCTTAATCATGGTAGAATGCTCATTTCATTATGATGATATTCATTATTCCATGTGTTGATTGTTATTGCTCTTGTTTTTCTCTTAATAGCATGCTGCATACATCATGTTAATATTGCTTAAGCTGCATTGCTATGATAACAAATATCACTCTAATATCTTATGGCATGCTTGAATTCCATGGATTGCTTTGCTTGTTGTATATGTTACTTGGTTTTCTTGTTTGCGAGTACATTCAAACGTACTCACATGGCTTTCATCCCTGGCTATTCGCGTAGCCAGATTTTCAGGTTTATCTAAGGATTCGCTTTCCCTAGGAGGAGTCGAGCGTTTGCGAGCTAGGAAGAGTAAAGTCAGATCCCTGTGGATTGGAGCCGCTCCAAGTCCGTGCTGCCGTAGACAGTTTATATTCCGCTGCCCCCATCTCTGTAATAAACCATTTATGGTGGTAACATATTGATTCAAGCCACTTTGGCTTATGAATCCCTTTTACAGTTGTGCCTATGTTATTGGTACGTGTTGTAAGCGCGCACACCACAGTGATTCCTGGGCTAGTGTGTGGGTGACACTCGTCTTTATACAGTGGTATTCAGGCGAGGTGTCACAAACATGGTATCAGAGAAGCCAGGCTGACTGTAGGTTACCCCAAGCTGGATCAGTTGTCTCTGACTCAGTAGAAAGCCCAGATGGATTTCAGCCATCTTTGCCCAATCGGCACGGCTACTATTGATCAAAAGACAATGTCATAGGATTTACCTCTCATCTATGCCCCGACTCTCATGGCATTCGTCTTTGGTGTGAAATTATCGCACTGGGCAATGACCGTGAGCCCTTCAACCCCCTAGGTAAGTCAGATATCCTCACCCTTCTTGCTAACCGTGGTATATCTCTCCTTATGTCTAGTTTCCATCGGGAAACACCAGTTCCATCTTTCCTAAACAACCATAGACTAGTTGACTAAGCCACCTTGGCTATGGCCATGAGGTGAATTTGATATTCTCCCTGAGGAAGTAGTAGAAGCTTTACGCCAATTGCTACCAGGAGCATTGTGTGATTTTGCTTCTAAATCCTTAGAGAGGCATCGCGTGCGCTAAGTTAGTGTAGTTAGTGGATCTGCATCCACGTCTGGATAGACCGTAGATTTCGAACTATGTTTGCTTCCTGGTGTCTGTTGTTTGCTGTCTGCTCCGTCTTTGTCGGTTTTATTGTTTGGCTCTGAGTCGTACCATCGGTAGGGAGACCGATAGTGAGCCCCATAGTGTTTCCCTATCCCGTGGAATCCGGCATGGCTACTGTATATTAACAATTGACATAGTGGGATTTGACGCCTGCCCAACCAGTGGACCGACCATCTAGCTACTCTTGGATTGGACCCCAACCAACCCTAGTTGTTTGCCGTGCCAGGCATATCCTTTTCTTTGTCTGAGCAAGATCTTTGCCATGCCTGTGTGCCCCAGTCTTGCTGCCTATAAAACCCCGTCCTCCTTGCTGCAGCATTCCCCGCTCAGTAAGCCAGACCACCAGAGAACCCCGGCCAGTTTGCCCCTGGAAAACATGTCCGGCTTTTTCAAAGCCCCCACCTTTCATAGCAAGACCTCGGCGGTCAACCATGCTGGTTTTCCCCGCCTCCTTTGGGAAATTCTTTCCCAAGCCCTTGGCTGTGTTGTTAACCCCGATTACCAGGTGTTCCAATCCGAGCCTGTCCCTCGCCTTTGCCGATATTGTGCAAAGGTGCTCATCCACCTTGGTACCGATAAGATTGGAGAGCCCATAGTCTTTAAGGGAAAGCCCATGCCCACTGCAGCGTTGGACATCCAGACGGCTGCCGCAGAAGCTGTCAGTCGACTCCGATTCAAGTTTCCGCAGATCGGGGAGATGCGGGAGTTCCGCTACTTCCTGAATGTGTCAAGCTTTGGCTACCAGCTCGCCGACACAACCAAGGAAGCCGACCCGGCAATAGTTCGTCTGGTTCAGTTCAGAACTGCCCAGGGACTACTGCTCGGCGGTATTCTTGGGGAGTTCAAGGCCATGGATAGTGGTGTAACACAATCTGTTGGAGCCGCGTACCGTGCAGGACGCCAAGGTTCCTCTCAAGCCGTCAATCCCCTGCTGCCAAACCCAGTGCTATCCTCTCAGGTCGTTCCACCCTCTCAGCCTGTGGACGAGTGCAACCTAGGCACTGTCTATGCCAACCCCACCAACCGAACCATCCTTCAGCTGTATCGGCAGGGTCTGCTCCGGCAAGATCCAGCCGATCCCCAAGGAGTTGACTCTCGACTAGCCGAGTTACTCACCTTCGGGAAGCATCTTAGCATGCGTCCTCCAGGAGAGCCTGAGCTAGACTAGTTCTATAGGTGTTGCTTAGTTTGTCTTCCACCCTCGTCAGAGGATGGGAATCGTAGACCCGAGTGAGTGGTTGTCGTGAGGTGCGTAGTCAGGTCGTGCTTGTTTCTGTTGCTTGTGTTGCATGTGATGCTTGTATCGTATGTTGTTGTAATGCTTTATGTATGCCGTGTTTGTTTGCGTGTCTGTTGCATCTGTCCCCTGTTAAGCCGGAACGTTTAACAGAGCTGACAGTGGTTTTCCAAGATGTTTGTAATTAGTAGAGCACTCACACCCTTAACATTGGACACGTTCCGAGTCTCTAATAAATGTGAGATGGTTTAGGTATATGTAATTCCAGAGTACATATACCAACCGGCATTAAAACATCTTAGTGTGGTTTGATGTAATGTGTTTTCTTGCATTTGCATGTATGCTGGTTTGAGTTCGCTGTTGGAACGTTGCATGCTCGCGCCCGCGCGAGAGTCATTCCTCATGGGTACGATCACCCTAGTACCCGGATGGAATGTAAGGACACATCTCCCGCCCTTCTATGGCTGCCCTGTTTTGCCAGACCTTTGACCCAGGATTCAGAGGCGATTGTTCCAACCCTTGAACCCAGTCCCAAGCCAGTCGCAATCTCGGATAAACTCTGAGAATTTTATTGCGGAAAAATCCTTGCAACCCTTCCAGTACAATTGCAGAACCAGACCCTTGTCCCCGATGCCTGTCCAGCCTGGTTGTCACTCGATGAGGAGCAACCAGAGGCGAGACCCTCGCGTTGCCAGAACCCCTCCGACCCCTCCAACCCTCCGAGACAGTGGCACCGCCATCACCAATCTGCATGACATCCGACAGCCCGCTGCCTCACCTTGCCGCAACCCTGCTTATCCCGACGGTCCAAAGCGACGGTGGAACAAGCCTAGAGGACCACCAGCCGCCGCGCCATCGTCGACCCGCTCCCGAGCTGCCGCATCCCTGCCTTCCCTTTCGCAAGATCGCTCCTGCCGGGTGACCACCCACAGCAAGAGCGACGAGCCGACCAGCGTAGCTAGCTGCCCGTCGAGCAGGCACCGTAGAAACTCCAGGAACATGGCCTCTCCAGGAGACCGTGGCTCCAGCTCCTCCAAGCCGAAGAGGTAGTAGAGCGGCATGGCGAGAGCTTCCAGTAGCTGCGTCGCCGTCTTTTATAGTCCGAGCCCGGTGTACGGTGAACGAGGTCCAGGAGCCTCGCCGCTCGACCACCGGTGTCCACGAAGCGAATCCACGAGTAGTGCCGCCATCGGTGCTGGCCCGCGATGCAAGAGCACTCGCAGCGTCGACCCGTGCACGCCGCGCACCACCGCCGTAGGGTCCCGAGTGCCCTATGGGCTAGATGCGTGTAGCCCCAGCTCCACTCGGAGCAGCACCACCGTAGGAGAAGTAGAGGTAGCCGGAGGAAGAAGAAGAAGAGGCTGACAATGGTCCCTGGACCCACATGTCAGCAGGTGATCCACTGTTCATCGGGGTGACGTTAGCATTTTTGGAAAAGTGAATTTGTAGCTTTTCTAAAAATGGTGACCCTACAGTGGAGGTGATCCCGCGATATCCGTGTCTCGATCGTGATGCACCTGTGCATCGTTTCTCCCCAGCCCAGAAGTTTTCGAGGAGTAAGGTGTGATTTTGAGCTAACCCTACGAATCTCGAGAACGAGATTCTTTTAAGGGGAAAGGTTTGTAACACCCCAAAAATCGGGTTATCGATTTTTGTGTTGTTAATCCTTCGTAGCTCTTTCTCCCGATATTTTTCCCCTGGAGTCTGGTTTATGACCAGAAGAATCCAGACAATCCTTGACCTTGCAACCCTTTTCTCTGCCTCTTTGCAAGGCAAGATCCCTCCCCAGACACTCGATCCGGGATATGCAAGGATATTGCCGAGTCCGGTGCAATGTTCTCCATATCAGCTTAATTCCATTTGTGCCAATCGATGGAATTAAATCCCGGAAAATACCGAGACATCTCTAAAGGTTGTGTAAACTTGTGGAGATGATCTAGGCGATCCTCTTGACCTCTCCCAAAGATATTGGTTATGATTAGATAAAGGAAATTTTGATTTTCTTTATAAAGCCAATAATCCCTTTTTAGCCCATTTGGAAAGGAGCTACCATTTTGGTTGCCCCATTTGTTCTCAAATAAATTGTGGAGCTCCTAGTATCCAACCCATGGACATTTCTATCAAAACATGGGGTTCCATAGTTCAAAGTTTGAGCATAGCTTCCATTTGCAAAGTCAGGGCAGAATAGCACTTTCCAAAGGAAGTGTTATTTATGTTTGCCCATTGGCTCCCAAACTTTTTGTGACTTTTCCCCTGCCCATTTCATGGTGTTGTGCCAAAATTCAGCTATAAAGGCAAAGCCATTAATTCACACTAAATTCCCAAAGTTTCTTTCCAACAGGTAACTTTGTGAAGGAAGTGCAAGCTATCCTTGTCCATTTGAGCTGAAATTTTGTGTAAATACGTATCCTAGTGTATGATGAAGCTCTACCAAATATCAAGACAAGTGGACCAGTGTGCTAGCCACACCGCAGCACAAACACCTTCTGCCTAGTTGGTGCATTTGTAAAGGAAGTGGTATGTACAATGATTCATTTGTGCTCAAACTTGGCAGAGGTAATCACCTATGGATAAGATTGCTATGACACAAGTTCCAGACCATTCCACCAAATGAGCCTCCCCCAGTTCAGCACAAACACCTTGCTGGTCCAACCTAGGTCATGTCACTTTCAACTGCTATGTGCCATCCAGGTAATACAATGGAGGTGTTGTTGCTTCCTGATATGTCACATAGCACAATGGACATGGTCCCTAGTCATTTGCACGCTCTGGACACGTCTTTGCCTTGGTGACCATACAAAGGACGTGCTCTGCAAAGTGTTTGTACTGGATCCTTATCCTCAATGGCGTCTTCTTCATGTCTGGTCATGTCCACCGTGCTCCCCACTCCAAGCCTGACCAGGCGTGCTCTTCCCCCTCGTCCCCTAGCTTCTCTCCCCGCATGCCGACGCCGTGTTCTCCACGGCCCCGCCGCCACGTAGCCATGATCTGGGAGCTTCGAGCTCCATCTCCAGAGCCATCCCCGTGGCTATATTTAGAGCACCTCCCGAGCCCCTCGCCAGCAGAGCAAGCCGCAGCCACCCCCAGCTCCTTCCCCTCGAACATCAAGGCCACGGTTCGGCCTCGCCCATACCCATGGTCGAGGGCCTCGCCGCCATGGCCGTTGCGCTCGAGCCCCAGCCTCTCCGCACAAGCCCGTCCGCTCCTCGGTGTCCGGATCCCCCGCCGCCTCACCCCCATTGGAGTAGGGCGCCGCCGCTGCCGCCATCCAGGCCCGGCCAGGGGGCCACGACCCTTGTGCCCCGGCAAGTGGCGACGGCGACGCCGGCCGTCTCGAGCGGCCCTGCAGCTTCCCCTGGGTGCGACCGGCCAGCCGCGCCGTCAGGCGTGCCGGCGAGCCCGTCCCGGCCACGGCGGCGAGCTCCCCGACGGCCGCCTTGTCGACCCCGCCCTGGCCTGCTCCGCGGTACGAGAAAAACAGGGGAGGAGAGAGAAGTATCTCACGGGCGGGCCCCTCATGTCAGCCGGCAGCCCTGGCCCGCGCGAGGCGCAATCCTTAGAATACGTTTCCCTCCAGGGAAAGCGTATATTCGTGCAGCGCCGGGTTGGAATGCGCTTTCCCTTCACTGAAAGCGTATTTCTCTACTGCTTCGGCTGGAAGTATGTTTCCCTGTTAGGAAAGCGCATTTCTATCGATACGCTTTCTCTCACCGGCCGAAGCGGTTAAGTTGTTAACGTTCACCCAATAAGCACCTTTTTCCCGTCTATCGAACGAACGGCCGTATCTCCGCGACCGTGACTCCCACTGAGGTGATTCAAAAGCCCAGGTTCTCAGTTTTTCGAGCCCGTTCCATTGGTGCAAATTTCATGATGTGTTTGCATTGTGAGATTTACCCTTTTGCCCCCGGTTGTCGTTAGGCTTCGCCGAAGAACCGTCAGTCCCATCGGATCTTTTCGGAAGGTGATCGTACGTCCGTCCGGTGGATTCATCGACCCCCCCCCAGGCAAGCAAGCCATCTAATATATGCTCTAAGCATTGTGCCGTGTTGTTCTTGTGTGTTCAAAATGTCATCTCGTCATGTTGCTTTAACGATGAACTAAACCCTGAGCTGTTAACTTGACTTGACACACTTATGCCATGCTTACGTGATATGTTTATGTCGATCATGCTAGGTTCACTCGTAAGTATCATGCTTCTGTTGTTTATACATGTCTACTTGATATGATAATGCTAAAAGTGATCATGCCATGTTTACTATTTAGTATCATGCCCATGTTGTTCATGTTAATTACATCATGCTTATGCCGGTGGTTTTACATGTGTTGACCTTATTCATGCTTTAATATCCATGCTTACTAGATTCATACCATGCCATGCTAGTGGTTGCACGTCGTTGGTGGTAGTATTATGTTCATGCCATGTTGCCTTGTTCAATTTATGCTACAAGAACTAATGCTAAAACTTGATGAACATAATATAACCTTTGACCAAGTGCCACCGAACCGGGCTTTATTCATGCAGCCACATTTTCCTGCATGGGAAGGCCTTAGCTTGGGCTATCGTAGTGCCTTCTACGGGTATCACCAAAGAGGGGAGGTTATGCACGCACCCTACCCTGGCCCTGTAGGTGGTGATAACCTTGACATCCAGAGTTGTTTACCTGGGAGTCCCCGTTCGGGACAATGTTTGCCACATGGTGCCCGTTTGCCAAGAGTTTGGTCGGTGTCTGGAAGACACAGGGATACCCAAGACAGTGTGTCGGTGATACCGTAGGGAGGTTACGCGGTAGTCGAGTTTCATTGGAGAATTCCTAGCCCGCTCTTGCGGAACGAGTTCCAAGGATCCTGTGGGACTTATGACGCGAGAGTTGACGGGTGTAGTCTTCTCGCCCTTCGTTGGTGAGTCCAAAGTGGAAGGCGTGACGCAGCACGGCAGCAAATTTCCCTCAGTAAAGATACCAAGGTTTTTCTCAAGTAGGACTCCAGAGATGATAAGTAGGTGTCAGCGGCGCTACTGACGCGGACCTGCACACAGAAAAAAATAACTTTGTTCCCAACGAAGTTCAGAGAGGTTTTCAATCTCTCCGGTCTTGTTGTTCACAAAGGATCAAACACAAAGGATAATGATAGCAACTGAAAGTAAAAGCAGAAAAGTAAATGAGCGTGAAAACAGTAATGAGGATATGGACCGGGATACGTGATGTTCACTAGTGATTTCTCTCTCCCAAAAGACGATAAAACTGCTATGCAAGGTAAATAAATTAGAGAAGGGAAATTGACAGGATTATGAACGCACCGCAATGCTAACTATGCTACAAAAGAAAGGAAGAGGCTCAAACGAACGGGCAGTACGCCAAAATAAGTAGACCAAAATCCAACTGAATCTACTACTAATCATCCACCTTGAGATATCTATCCAGAACATCTCGCTGGTATTAAGTTGCGAGCCCCACCCAAAGTGTAAACCCAAAGCAACAGACATCTGCATTAAAAAGCACTTTGCGTAAAGTAAACAATCCTTGCAACCGCGGTTACAAGCACCGTTGTTTTCCCCCTTGTGGCAACAACACATCCCCTAGACTCATGTTTCTGTTACTCAAGCATGTCATCGGGGGGCATGAACCCACAATCGAGCATAACATTCCCTCTTGGAGTTGCTACCTACTACTTGGCCAAAGCTGTAAGGCCCCTGATGCGGTACTAACTCTAACTAGCCGCTTTCGCGTCCGGTCGGAGTTAGAAGCGCATCAAACGCCACCGGCGCACGACACTCGCACTCGTGTCGCTGCCGGATTCTCGACAACAGGTATAAAAAGGCATAACTCTACAAGATAGAAAAACATATAGATATATAAATAGAGCAGGGCATACAACGCCACTGTCTAATAATACAACATCATCTGAGTACAACTCGTCAATACATCAAGCGGAAGCATAATAGGGACCGAGTACGGTCAAGATCCAAATTGCCCTAGAGAGGGCTACACATAAATATCCACCCACGGGAACGTCTGAACCCAACTATAAGATCCTACTGGTCGAGGTACTCGTACTCGTCGTCATCCTCCGGGGGCACCTCCACGAAGTAACGTCCGGTGCTGGGGTCGAGGTAGTAGTCCACTGCAGCGGCCGATCAGGAAAAGCGGTAAAGACAGAAATGTAAACGGGGGTGAGAACATGTCATTACGGAATAACTAACGCTACAGGTAAGGTAAAGACATAGACAGGTTGCAGCCGTACTAGCATATATGGTGGCTACTCGTTCTATCAGAACAGAGATGAGATCCAAGAAGTTACGTTGACAACGTGTCATAAGTCGGCTATCCACCTACTTACGCAAACATAACACAACCTCGTTTCCCTCTCGGTCCCCCCTGGACGAAGAAAGACAACCAAGGCACGCACACGGTTTGTCAAGTTTTATAGCATGATTATAATTGATGTTATTCTATGAACAAGGAGTAGGTCTCAAGTCGTCCATAACCGCGGACACGGCTTTTCGAAAAGATTTTCCCTGCAGGGGTGTACCAACTGTCCATTATAGACGTCGCATGTACGCCCGGTTTCCACTTGGCTAGGTAAGCGCCAGAAACTCCGGAACGTCAGAGTCCCTCTAACTAACAACGCACAACTCCGGGTGGCCCCCGGGGAGTCGACACCCAAACCTCAAGCTAGCCACGCTCTCGGATCGGACTCTTCCGTATGACGCAGGTCGGATTACCGGTTAGTTCTCTTATGAGATCGGGTCCTAGCTGATCAGGTGGACCAACAGATAACTATGCTCCACTGGCCCGGTTTGTTTTGTAAACAGCTGGGGTACCAACCAACACACACACGGGGAAAATGTAAATCAGCTCGGGCCACCACTAGAATTGTACGAAGCTAGGTAGGTAAGACAAGGGGGCCCCATAAAACCCCACACACGATTAGGCACGCTCGTCAAGAAACACAATAACCAGAACTCGGGTCCTAGGTGACTCAAATGGAACAAAGCACCAGACGGGAACAGTCCAACCTTCCACCTTTCGTCGAATATAAGTTAACATCATTTAACAATAATAAATATCAACCAACTTCTTTCATAGCATGATATCCCAACCATAATTATATAGGGTAAGCAGCAAGCTTCCTATCCATACTAAGCAATTGCTGAGCAGCGGTAACTTAGCAGTACAATGGTTTGCTGGGATGTGGGGATCATGGCTGTATGGGTTTAAACATGGCATATAAGGTAGATAGGATCAAGCAACAACGTTCTAGATCTACAGCTAGGCATGAACAGAAAGTTATAAAGTAATGACACAGTTTCTCCCCCTTGCCTGGTAAGGTAGTCGAAGCAGCACCCACGGTACCCTCGGGCTCGGTGTCGGACAGCTCCACGTAAGTCTCCTCGTCAGTCTCGGGTGCTAACGTGAGATACCGGCAAGGAGAACACACAAGTAAGCAACTGAGGCAAACTCAAACAAGGATGGCATGTTCAAGTTTTATTCACATGACATGACCCTGTCTAGTCAAGTTTAAATGAAGGTGATGACGACAAGTCATCACCTTCACATGCATTATTTTTACATGGTAATAGCTTTGGTCTAAGCCTTAATATTAGGTGTAAGTAACATGATAACATGACATGAACAACAAGGCATTACAAGAACTTAAATAACATGAAAGTAAAACAATGATTCCGGCGACGGAGCAGTGTCGGTGAAATTGACACATAGGAAGGTGCAACAACTGTTGGAAGCCAGCCCCAATACATATGACAATATGTGAGGGCTGAATTGAAAAATAAGAAGACATGAAACAAGAGTGAAAAGATCAGATGATCAACATTTCAAATACACTGAAGTTGAAATGTTGCAAGTAGATGAATGGAAAGCTCCTGGATCAGGTGATCACACCTTGACCTCATGAGTTGCACAAAACACCATGAAAACTTCACCATGGAAATCCTTGCAGAAAAGCACCCCAAAAACATATATGATATGTCTCCATTTGAATTTGTAAGGGCAGTTGCTAATTCAAATGAAGTTCAGGGGGCTGAGTGCAAAATTGCACCACATTAATTTTGAAATGGGCTCAAATGACCAAGTCATCATCACCATGCAATTCCTTGTGCAAAATTACCCAAATTCCATATATGGCATGAGCAATTTTGAAATTGGAATAAACTTGGCAAAACAGGAATTTTCAGGGGGCTTATTGCAAAATTGACCAAGCTCCAATTTATAGAGGGGCCAATTGCAAAATGCATATCACCATTGTGACCAGTAGCTCAAGCTACCCTAAAAACATATATGGGGAGCCCCTGTTTGAAAAGGTGGTCAAAAATCAGATTTGAATTTGAACTCAAATTCAAATTTGAATTTAAACAGAAAAGGAAAAGAAATAAAAAGAAAAACCGAGAGGACTTGGCCACACGGGCCAGTCTCGGGTGCTCGGGCCCAGCTCCTTCTCCACAGCTCAAGCGAGCAGAGCCCACTCGGCTAAAGCAAAGGAATAACAAAAAAAAAGAAAAAGGGGCTGAGCCCATAAGCTGGACGGCCCACTGCACGATACTCCGCCGGCTGGGACTCGACCCCACGACGCAACCCTGGCTGCGCTGCTCGGTCGCCACTACACCAACACACGAGTTCGAACAGAGCACAGGCGCCAGGGAAGAAATACTTCCTCCCAGGGATAACTGAACCCCGAACACTGAACACCTGAAACTGGTTCAGCGGCTGACGCAGCGGCGACTTCCGGCGAAGCTCTCCCCGCGCTCCGGCCGTCTACTGCACCTCCACCACATGGAAAACGGAGGGGGCATTGTCCTCTGCAGAACGGCGTAGGCCACGGTCGTCATCTCCCTCTCGTCTCGCCGGAACTCTCACGGAAACAGAGCGGCGACACGCCTGCTCTGCAGCTTCTGAACCCACACAACTCCGGCGAGGTTCAGATGAAGCCAGCGACGCGTACAGTGCAGCTCGGGCCGGCCTCCGCTGTTCTACACGCAGCTGCGACATCACTCTACACCTCGGCACAACACATTTGGCCGCGAGACCGACGACGGCGACGCCAGGGTCTACTGAAACTAACGGCGGCGTTGCTGAAAACCTGAACCTTCGGTCCGCGGCGTGACTTCTACTACAATTCGCACAAAAGTTCTTCTTTTGGGGTCACAACCGTGCTCTGGGCGAGCACAAAGTGTGCACCCATACTCCTCGGCATCGCCATGGTTCCGGTGACCACCGACCTGTCCGGAGTCCGTGGCATGGCGGCCGGCGACGCTCATCTAAGGCTACGGCCCTCACGCGGGCACGAAGAGGAAGGGGCACGCAACGCTCACCTAGAGGGGCTTGGTGACGCGTTCGAGCCGTCGGGGAAGAAGACGGGAGGCGCGACCGGAGCTGAAGAAGAAGGGGCCGCGGCGATCGACGACGACACCAGGTCTTCTCGGGCCTGCTGGCTTCAAACTGCGACAGAAAACGAGACGCACACACGGCCAGGGCCGCGTATACGAACGTGTAGTGCATGACAACGTCGACACGACGGTCAATTCGGAGCTCACCGGCGGGACAGAAAACTCCAATTGTTCCCATGGCGGCGGCGGCGGAGGAAACGAGGAGGGGGAAGCAGCTAGGGTTCCCAAGGCGAGGGGAAGCCCAGCTTATAAAGGGGAAGGAGGAGAGGCTGGTGAGAGGACTCCACGCCGAGCTCCTCTCCGTCCTGGTCTGACGACGGGAAAAAGGAGGGGGAAAGGTGAGGAGGACGACGCTGACTAGCGGGCCCGGGCAGTCAGCGGGGGAGAGGGAAAAAGAAAAAGAACAGAGCGCCTCCCTGCTGGGCTGGATTCGGTCGGCCCAAGTGGCTGGAGAAGAGAGAAGGGGGGAGGGAACAAAGCCCTTGTCCATTTAAATGAACAACAGTGGAGAAAGAAAAGAAAAGAAAATAAAAGGGCAATCAAAAATATACCACAATATTTTTTAAATACCCCTTAGAACAAACTTGAACACCCAAAATTGATTTGATCAATTTTGCATGCAGGGAAAAATTACCCAAAGTAAAAGAACACCATTTCCTATTTAAAATTAAATAGACAAGGCCTTTGGGGAGTTTTTGAGGAGAAAACAGAAGGTTCAAAATTTCATGAGCTTGAAATTCTTAATCCTTGCATTTTTCTAGATTTTTCAAAATTGGCTTGACCAATTTTGGCAACAACAAAAATGTGGCCCCTTTTGAATTCAAATTCACCTTGAACTAGGGCTACTGTTTTTGATGATGGCAAAATGCTTTGAGGATTTTAAAACCCTTGCAATAGCAATTGACATGGCTAGGCCAAGTTTGGGGTCAAGAGAAGTGAGCATGCTACAAGGAAAAATCCTTCAACCCCCTTCTTGAACCATTTTGGTTGCAAAAGCAAACAACCCAAAAAGGCTCCAATCTCAATGCCAATTAAGATCACCACATGAAATCTCAACAACATCCACCATGACAAGTTACAAGTCCAACAGAGGAAGTAAAATACATAGTGTTTGGTAGCTTATTACATGTGGGCTGTTACAAAAGCAATAAACAGCAACGGAGAACATGCAAGAATTACTTAGGAACAAAAATATAAGAGATAAAAACCAAATATATTACTCAATCACAATCTGAACATAATCTCATAATCCATCAGATCCCATCAAACTCAGCATAGCAATAGCAGAAAGATTACAAAAGTGCCTCAATCATGTAGGGCAGCTCACGAGGTTTAAACCATGAAGAACAAAGAGGGGAGGAGAACATCACATAGCTACTTATCACGGACCCATGGTCCAAGGAAAACTACTCAAGAGACATCCGGGGAGCATCCATGGTGGAGAGGAGACTCCCGGAGGTCAATCCTCCCTCCGGCAGGGTGCCGGGAAGAGGTCTTCTGGTGCTCCCGATCTCGGAAACGCGGCGGCGGCGGAACAGAGGCGAGGTCTTTTATACACCAATTGGCCCTTAGATGTGCGCAGCTTGGGGCATCGCGATGCGATTGCTCGAGACTCTGTCTCGTGCACACTTTGTTGTATGATCGAGCCCGCCCTAGACCCCGACTAAGTGATCGGGCTGGAGTAAGTCTATGTAAGAGTTATGAGATAGTCGATAGTATGGTTGAGGCGACTTGTCTGTGAATATGGGATTTCATCACCCATATCATTTAGACTTGTTTGCGGACGATGAGGACCCATCTCAGTTGATCATCCGACCTGGATGGGATGCCCCTCACGTACGATGCTTTCCGAGAACGTTTTGTGCTTGGCCTTGTCTGCTTACACAAGTGGGTACGGTTCTCGGCTCTCCGTATGACTATGTCGTAGCGGGACTTGCATACACTAACCCCGGGTCCCGACAGACTTGGTATGAGAGCAGGACTGACTGTAGGATTATCAGCCTTGGCCGAAGTCGAGTCTAGCTTGCTATAGTTATATAGTTACTCCGGGTATATAAGGGAACAACGTAAGGCTTCTTTTTTCTCCTTACCCTCATCGTTCTGAGTTCTGAGTCACCCTCATCTTGTTCTATGGGAAGATAGGACTAGGCTCATCTATGTCTTACTAGAACATCTCGTTGTTTGCTTCCTTGTAGCCGTAGGAAAGTTGTGTTTGGTTTACTAGCGATGTTGTGCTTCCTGATTTCTTACGTCGTATGTAAGTGATGTTTTCATGTTGTAAGAAATTGTATTTTCTTGCAATTACATCCGTTATGCTGCCCGAGTCATTCCAAGTTTCTTCATAATCTGATGCATTTGGAAACTCCTTCTTTCTATTTCAGATGGCGGATCTTCGCCCTCGGCCGATTGTTCGTCTGACCAGGTGCCTCGATGTGGGTGGGCATCCAGCCATGCTCACCGAGATGATGTCCTTCATTGGCTATCGATGGTATCCTGAGTACACCGTTGAGGAGCAGTTCCTTGACTTCAACCAGACTCAGTTCCACTGCACTGTCAGGATTTACCCGCACCACATTGGAGTCTCTCAGCGTGTCCTTTTTGGACATGGCATTGGTTTCACCGAGAACATGGCTGTGCAGGATGCTGCATACTCATGTATTACCCTGCTGAGAGAGGAGCATGCACTGCTTGCAGGATCACCTTTCCGCTATATCCCTGCTGCACTTCCAGGAGAATAGGGGTATTACACCGGATTGTACACAGATCACTCCCTGGAGGATACTTTGCTTCAGATCACTGCTCGGCATGCTTGTGATAGAGATCGTGATGCACATGCCCTTCGTTTTGAGCTTCACGCCACCCGTGTCCGTCTGTATCGAGCACTTACACTCCTGGCTCCTTTTGTGAGTGTTGGATCAGTGGAGTATGATGCTATCTACCCAGCTAGGACACAAATTCCTTCTCGAGTTGCTTGGCCCGAGATTGGAGGCATTTTTCCACCCTGTGGTCCTCTGCTTCCACCCTAAGCTGGACCTAGGCCCCATCCTTTCCCAAATGGATATCAGGGTCCACAGGCCTCCGTGTTTTCCGATGGTCACCTTCAGCTACCGGGTTACGCGGGTAACTTTTACGAGGACTACTATGGCGTTGGAGATGAGTGAGACCGCTTGTGGTCTTGCTTTAGTGAGGATGTAGTAGTATCTTAGTATATTGTACGCAAGGTGTTCTAAGTTCCAGAGGCTTAGATAAATAATGTATAGGAAGTCAGAGTGCCTCTGAAGGATGTATCATCTTCATCACGTTTGTATTAGCTTGGCGCTTGTACTAAAACGATGTATGGTTTGTATGACAGCTTGTGAATATATGGCTTGTATGCTTTTATCACCATGTTGTCAAGATGATTACTTCCTTTGCTCTGTCATTCTTCCAGTACCTTCAATACCTTGTTTAGACTCTTCCAATCAACTCTGTTTGACTTTGGTCTTCACCTTCAGGATGTCTCAAGGAACCCATGGCCAGCTTGGTCGTGCCCATGGTCGTGGGAATGAACCGGAGGAAGGCAATCTTCCACCCCCACCCACGATGGCTCAGGTTCTGATGGAGGTTGAGAGGAACCTCCGAGACTCTCACCATTTGCTGGAGGTCATTGTCCGCAACACCACTCAGCCGCGCAACGAGTTGGTGTCCTTGAATGACTTCATTCGACTTCATCCCCCGGTTTTCAGCTACTCCACCGAGCCCCTTGACGCCGATGACTGGCTTCGCAGCATCGAGAGGAAGCTCCAGGCAGGCCATGTTGCAGATAGTGACAGGGTCAGCTATGCCACCTACCACCTCGAGGGTGCAGCTAGCTCTTGGTGGGAGAATTTCCTGAACATGCGTCCCGTTGGACCGCCCACAACTTGGGATGAGTTCTGCACTTCATTCCGTGAGCACCACATACCAAAGGGTCTTATGGACCGCAAGCGTGAGGAGTTCTACAACCTCAACCAAGGCAGGAGGACTGTTGACGAGTTTAGTCGTGAGTTCAACCGACTTGCTCGTTATGCTACTGAAGAGGTCTCCACCAACGCTAAGAACCAAGAGAGGTTCCGTCATGGACATAATTCTGGACTCCGTCGTGAGCTCAACTGCATGACTTTGCTACCTTCCAGGTCCCTGTCAACAAGGCCATCAAGGCGGAGGACATGAACACCCCCAATGACTTCTGCAAGCACCCTAGAGATGATGGTTCATCCAGTTCAGGCTCTCAGAAGCGCAAGATCTAGATCCCCAACAGCATGTTTCGCCAGAACAACCCACCGAGGCCATCCTATGTGGCGCCTCGTCCACCAGCTTCGTTCCACCCAGCTCCACGCACTGTCTTTGGAGCCTGCTACAAGTGTGGTCAGACAGGCCACTACTCCCGGGAGTGTCCCCAGAACCAGCTCCATTATCAGAATGCTCCACCCTGTGCCGGAGGTAACAACAATGGTCGTGGCAAGCCACCCCCGAAGGTCTACACCACCAAACCCGCTCCTCCCGCCACTCATGGACGTGTGAATCAGATTGCCGCCGAAGAGACTGACGACACCACTGATATCATTCTTGGTACGCTCCCAGTCAATTATATTCCTACTTCTGTTCTTTTCGACCCAGGAGCATCTCAATCATTCATGTCGGAAAGTTATGCACTTCGTCATGAGTTATCCTTTGTTGAATTGTCCACCCCAATGATTATTCAAACTCCAGGGTCAAGATGGCAAACTAATAGAGTAAGCCATGGTAATCAAATTGCAATTGAGGGTTTATTATTCCTTGCTTCACTCATAGCCCTCAAGTCTTCAGACATCAATGTAATCCTTGGCATGGATTGGCTATCAAGGCAGAATGCCTACCTTGATTGCAAAGGTAAATCAGTGAAACTCACCCACCCTTCAGGCAAGACAGTCAACTACACCTCACCCACAACAAGTACCCAGGTGCATTCTTTGAATGTACTTCCCCTTCCCGACCTTGAAGATATTCCGGTGGTTCGTGACTTCCCGGATGTCTTTCCTGAAGAGCTGCCGGGAATGCCCCCGACAGATGTGTAGAGTTCATAGTAGATCTTATGCCAGGAACCGCACCAATTTCCAGACGCCCATACAAAATGGCCCCACGTGAGTTAGCTGAGCTTAAAATCCAACTTGAAGCTTTGTTGGAAAAAGGCTTCATCCGCCCTAGCTCATCGCCATGGGGTTGCCCCGTTCTGTTCATAACGAAGGAAGATGGAACAGAAAGGATGTGCGTAGACTATCGCCCGCTAAATCTAGCGACGATAAAGAACAAGTACCCACTGCCCAGGATCAATGATCTTTATGATCAACTTGCTGGATCCTCTGTCTTCTCCAAGATGGATTTGAGATTGGGTTATCATCAAATCAAAATCCGAAACGAGGACATTCCAAAAACGGTTTTTACTACTCGTTATGGTCTTTACGAGTACACCGTCATGTCCTTTGTTTAACCAATGCCCCCGCAACTTTCTCGCGCATGATGAATTCGATCTTCATGGAGTACCTAGATAAATTTGTTGTAGTTTATCTTGATGACATTCTCATCTACTCGAAGAACGAAGAAGAACATGCCGAACATCTCAGGCTGGTATTTAAGAAACTGAGAGAGCAACGCCTGTATGCTAAATTATCCAAGTGTGAATTTTTGCTACCAGAAGTGACCTACTTAGGCCACGTGATTTCTGAAAAAGGCATTTCTGTGAATCCCGAGAGTGCTCGGGCCGTCCTTCACTGGACTCCACCTGAATCGGTTAAGCAAGTTCGGAGTTTTCTTGGCCTAGCCAGCTATTCCCGCCGCTTCGTCGAGAACTTTTCTACAGTTGCAAAGCCTCTAACTGAACTCCTCAAGAAAGATAAGAAATTCCTATGGACTCCCAAGTGCGAGGAAAGATTTAAAGAGATAAAAAGAAGATTGACTTCTGCACCCGTACTTGCGCCTCCAGACACCAAGAAGGATTTCGAGATCTTTTGTGAAGCATCACGGCAAGGGTTAGGATGCATACTTATGCAAGATAGACATGTGGTAGCTTATGCTTCACGCCAGTTGCGTCCACATGAACTATCCTACCCATGATCTTGAACTCGCTGCCGTAGTTCATGCCCTGACAACTTGGCGACATTACCTCCTTGGTAATCGTTGTGAGATCTATTCCGACCACCAAAGCCTCAAATACATTTTCACCCAGCCAGATCTTAATCTCAGGCAAAGACGCTGGATTGAGTTGATAAAAGATTACGACGTAGGAATTTCTTACACCCCAGGCAAAGCCAATGTCATGGCTGATGCACTAAGTCGTAAGTCGTATTGTAACAACCTCATGTTAAAACAGTATCAACCACTTCTTCATGAGGAATTTTGCAAGCTCAATCTTGAGATTGTTCCTCATGGCTATCTTTCTACCTTGGTGGCGAAACCAACTCTTGAGGATCACATCATGGTTGCCCAAAGGCGTGCACGAGGTGTTCGCCGGATCAAGGAGAACATTGCTAGCGGAGTTGCTAGATGTTTCTCCACAGATAGTAAAGGAACAGTATTCTTTGGAAATCGTTTGGTAGTACCTAAGAATAGGGAACTAAGGCAACTTATCCTCAAGGAAGCCCATGACACACCCCTCTCGATTCATCCCGGTAGCACAAAAATGTACCAAGATCTACGCCAGAGATTTTGGTGGACTAGGATGAAGAGACACATTGCTCGATTTTTTGCCGAATGTGATGTTTGTCGTCGCATTAAGGCAGAACATCAAAGACCTGCTGGTACACTTCAACCTTTGCCTATTCCAGAGTGGAAATGGGACAAAGTCGGTATGGACTTCATCACCGGCTTTCCAAAAACTCAGAAAGGAAACGATGCCATCTTCGTTGTCATAGATAGACTTTCCAAAGTTGCTCACTTCCTTCCCGTTCGCGAGTCTATAACTGCAAGCCAGTTAGCGGACTTGTACGTATCTAGAATTGTGTCCCTTCACGGTGTTCCTTTGGAAATCAATTCTGATCGTGGTAGCCTTTTCACCTCTAGATTTTGGGGAAGCTTCCAAAATGCTATCGGAACTCATCTCTCCTTTAGTACAGCTTTCCATCCTCGGTCTAGAGGTCAAGTCGAAAGGGTTAACAAAATTCTTGAATACATGCTCAGAGCTTGTGTTATCTCATTCGGAAAGAATTGGGAGAAGTCTCTTCCATTCACCAAAATTGCTTATAACAATAGTTTCCAATCTAGTCTGAACATGGCTCCTTTTGAACTCCTATATGGGCGACGATGTCGAACACCCCTTAACTGGTCAGAAACCGGTGAAAGACAATTCTTTGGACTAGATATGATCAAGGCAGCAGAAGAGCAAGTTCGCATTGTTCGTGATCAATTGAAAGCAGCCCAGTCTCGTCAGAAAAGCTACTATGATCGTCATCATAGGCAAGAGAGCTACAATCTGGATGAGAAGGCTTACCTTCGGGTTACTCCTCTGGAGGGAACCCAACGATTCGGTATCAAAGGCAAGTTGGCCCCACGTTACATCGGACCTTTCCGCATTCTTGCTAAACGTGGAGAAGTTGCCTACCAACTTGAACTACCCCTGCACCTTTCCTGAGTACATGATGTATTCCATGTGTCACAACTCAGGCGTTGCTTCAAGGACCCCATCCGCAAAGTCGACCATGAAACGCTTGATCTCCAAGATGACCTTTCTTATCGGGAATACCCCATTCGTATTCTTGATTCCGCAGAGCGTGTCACTCGTCGTCAGAAGATTAAGTTTCTGAAGGTGCAATGGTCACACCACTCTGAGAGAGAATCCACGTGGGAAAGAGAAGACCGTCTCCGTACCGAGTACCCCACCTTCCTCCCACAGACTTCTGAATCTCGGGACGAGATTATGTTGAGTGGGGGCGAGTTGTCACAACCCCAAGTTAGGTATGTGCTAGGGTTAGCAAGTCACTTTCCACCATGTTAAAAAATTCAAAAAATATCAATTGAAATCAAATTGAAATGCAAAACGGGAGAAGGAACCCCCCCCCCAGATGAATTGATTCAAAAGGCCGGAAATAAATCTTCTCCAAAAATTCATGTTGGAATTTTGAAAAGTCTTATAAATGAGTGTGATCACATATCAAGTGATGTGGGACCAACCCCATGCTCATGGATTTTTCAAATATTCAAATAGGACCTTGGATTAATTCAAAAACCCCTATTTGATTTAAGATTCAAATAATTTGAATTTTAAAAGTGCCAAACTTTGCAAATGGCTAGTATGTATTATTATAGGGCCATATAAAAAGTTTTAGCAGTTTATAAATTGGTTTGCTATTTAATTAGCAGAGCCAAAAACAAATGTTAGATGAAAAACAGAAAGAAAAATGAAAATGGAAAGTGGCCCACTTACCTGGGCCTCCTCGGCCCAACTTACCGCACTGCAGCCCAGGCCCGCTCCCTAGCCTTGTCGTCTTGCCCAGCGACGACAAGCTCCTCGGTGGAAAGCATGCCGCGGCCGCCACGCCACCAGCCTGCCTGGAGGCCTCCCAGGCATCCTTATCACGCCACGGAGACGCCCAGCTGCGTCCTGATCCATCTCCCCCTCTCAAACGCCAGCTTCCCCTCCTCTCTCGCCGGAATCGAAGACGAACCGAGGACTCGCCGGAGGGCGCCGCCGTGAAAGACGTGGCCACCATAGCCTAGAGCTCAAGCCAACTTGTCCCAAGCGTGCGTCATCGTCGAATTCATCGCCTCGCAGAAGACGGCGCCTTGATTTGATCCAGAGGAGACGCGAGCTTCACCGAATAGCCGCCGGTCGCCGGAGAACCACCTCTTTGATTCGCCGCCACCAGACCCTCCCCGAGCCCGCTGACCACGCCATCGAGTTTGTGGAGAGATCCTGCCCGTTTCCCACAACCTGGTGCCCTCTCTCTTGGTCTCTATACACGGCCGCCATGGTTGCCGAAGCACATCGCCTCCATGGACGACGACGAGGTCGCCCCTGTACCCCATCGTCTCGTCCAGCGCGCGCGTTTGACTCCTAGTTGCTCTAGCAAACGAACGCACCCGTCCTAGCTTCAAGCCGTGGCCTCTAGCCCCACTCCCGACCTCGCCGGTTCTCTGTCGCCGCTAAGTTCGTCGCCGGCAAGCCACCAGTGCACCCCAGCCTCCTAGCCTAGCTCCAATGAACGCGCGCTACTGCCAGCTTCCGTTTGAACCAAACCCCGCTCGATTTGGTCCCCGGAATCGCCCTCCCCGTGAGGGCCGCCGTGTGCTGGAGTAACCGACGACTAGTCGCCGGCAAGGCCGACGTGGCGGGGTTAAGTTAACACTAATCTACCCCTAAACAGTCACTGACCAGTGGGCCCAAGGCCACTAAACCCTCTGTTTAAAATAAACCAAACCGGTTTAATTAACTGAGTCACTGACCAATGGGGCCCCCATGTCAGTTTGACCGTGGTCAAACCCCTAACGTCAGGCTGGCGCACTACTGATGCAGTAAATGCTTTTCTAATTAAAACAATTCTAGAAATTGGCAGAAAATACTCTAAACTTTGGAAATTCATAGAAAATTCATTTTAACTCCAAATTTAACATATAATATATGAAAAATGATCAGGAGAAAATAATCTATCCAAATATACAACTTTAAGCTATGTTTGAGTTGAATTTATAATGGGACCAGTAGCATTTTCTATTTGGTTTAATTGGAATTTAATCAAATTAAATTCAAATGCTTTTGCAATTTGAACCTTAGCAACATGCCACATTTCACTTGAACATCAGAGGCATATCATACACATATCAAGATGAGTTACATTGATCAAACAATAGCATTTGCAACTTGGCTAAATTGAATTCAATTTGGAGTTTGAATTTGCAATTCATTTGCAATATACTCCATTTAAATGGAATTGCCTCACACATCAGAAGCATGCAAACCAAGTTTCAACCTTCAACCATGTGCTTGTGCATTGTATTTACTTTGCTACCTTGTTTGTTGTTTGTCGAGTAGAAGTTGAACCGGAACAGGACGCTGCCCCCTTCGTTGAAGATCCCGAGACTGAACCTCGTCAACAAGGCAAGCAAACCCCCATTGATCATGTCGATAAAATCTGACTTCCCTCTCATGTCTCGCTTATGCATTGTATAGGATGATTACCATGCTACGTTTCTACCGCATAGATGAACCAATTCCTTTGCATGACCTATCATTAGTCACAGTAGTAAGCAAACCACAATCCTAGCAAATGTAGGAGTTGGTTGATATCATGTGGCCCCTGCAATTGTTACTGCTTATTGCATGCTTAGAGTGATACAATTTTGTTACTGTTATGTGAGTCGGGATGGTAGCAATCATGATGATGATGGTGAAAATGTGTTGGTGAATATAACCTAATACAAGGTGAACGAGGAGAGGCTGTGTAGGAGTACACAGTGGGTTGTCTCGTTGAACACCGCCCTAAGTCCGAGTTCTTGTGTGGTGATCCAAGATGAAGAGTACAACCACACATTGGGCTCACTGACCCCTCTCAACCTATTATCTCATCCCTTTCGATGTCCAGATGTCGCAGTAGTTCGGAGTTCTGGTAGGTTTGTGGCCTGGCTGCTAAGTGAGAGAAAGGCTCAACCGAGATTGGCTTATGCACCACGCACACATCATCTGGGTCCACTTCGGTAAACCGGCCGGGTTCACGATAGTGGTAGCCAACCCAGGTAGGCGTATTTCTTGGACTAGATCGGCTATGAGGTAACAGTTGTGGTGAGCATCCTCGCAGACACCCCTTGAATGGTGTCGAGATCAAAGGCGGTAACTGATGGTCATGTGTGTGTAGCGGTACACCCCTGCAGGGTTAACAAAACTATTCGAATAGCCGCGTCCGCGGTTAAGGATTGCTTGGAAAGCTTAGCTTGATTATTAGACAACTTGAACTGGATACTTATAAAACTTGCCAAGATAAGCGTGAGTGCTATGGCGTGCTTTCTCGTGGGGAAGTCGAGGAAGGCACCATAGTGGTGTAATTGATTGGAGATGTAGTGGACTCGTGTACGCTTCTTACCTCAAGTCTGGTACTCGTAGTTTAGGAATAGCCAAGTCAAAGCTGGCACTTCTTCTTATGAACCCCACCTCCCTTTACCTTGAAACATGTGCATGAGTAGTATAGCTCCTATGTAAGTCTTGCTGAGTACGACTTTGTACTCACGTTTGCTTATTCTATGTTTTAGATGAACCCACTGACCCTGAAGGTGGATTCTTCCTCGAGCTCGACGACTGAAAACCAAGCTAGTGTAGTCCCAGTCAGCAGACTGGTTCCCTCGTGAAGGGCTTTGTGTTTAAATAAGGCTTCTTAAGCCATTTGTTAAGTTTGTCTATACTCAGACCTACTCTGCTTCCGTTGAATGTTGTAATGTTGGATCACATACTTGTGATCTCTGTGTGCACTCTATGAGAGTTATCAATAAAATGTATACTTTGTAGAGGATTGCAATGATACTTGTTGTTCATACAAGGCATGTGTGCTGCGTGTATGTTTATAACATGCATGTCTTTGTATGGGTTTTCGAGACCTTAGTTGTGATCTGGCTGGCGGTCTTTTATACACCAAGTGGCCCTTAGATGTGCGCAGCTTGGGGCATCGCGATGCGATTGCTCGAGACTCTGTCTCGTGCACACTTTGTATGATTGACCCCGCCCTAGACCCCAACTAAGTGATCAGGCTGGAGTAAGTGTCTCATGCACACTTTGTTGTATGATTGACCCCGCCCTAGACCCCAACTAAGTGATCGGGCTGGAGTAAGTCTATGTAAGAGTTATGAGATAGTCGATAGTATGGTTGAGGCGACTTGTCTGTGAATATGGGAGTTCGTCACCCATATCATTTAGACTTGTGTGCGGACGATGAGGACCCATCTCAGTTGATCATCTGGCCCGGATGGGATGCCCCTCACGTGCGATGCTTTCCGAGAACGTTCTGTGCTTGGCCTTGTCTACTTAGACAAGTGGGTACGGTTCTCGGCTCTCCATATGACTATGTCGTAGCGGGACTTGCATACGCTAACCCGGGTCCCGATATGGACCCAGCCAACCCTAGTTGTCTGTCGTGCCAGGCGTATCCTTTTCTTTGTCTGAGCAAGATCTCCGCCATGCCTGTGTGCCCCAGCCTTGCTGCCTATAAAACACCGTCCTCCTTGCTGCAGCTTTCCCCGCTCAGTAAGCCAGACCACCAGAGAACCCCAACCAGTTTCCCCCTGGAAACCATGTCCGGTTTTTTCAAAGCCCCCACCTTTCATAGCAAGACCTCTGTGGTCAACCATGCTGGTTTTCCTCGCCTCCTTTGGGAAATGATTTCCCAAGCCCTTGGCTGTGTTGTTAACCCCGATTACCAGGTGTTCCAATCCGAGCCTGTCCCTCGCCTTTGCCGATATTGTGCAAAGGTGGTCATCCACGTTGGTCCCGATAAGATTGGAGAGCCCGTAGTCTTTGAGGGCAAGCCCATGCCCACTGCAGCGTTGGCCATCCAGACGGCTGCCGCAGAAGCTGTCAGTCGCCTCCGATTCAAGTTTCCGCAGATCGGGGAGATGCGGGAGTTCCGCTACTTCCCGAATGTGTCAAGCTTTGGCTACAAGCTCGCCGACACAACGAAGGAAGCCGACCCACCAATAGTTCGCCTGGTTCAGTTCATCACCGCCCAGCGACTACTGCTCGGCGACATTCTTGGGGAGTTCAAGGCCATGGATAGTGGCGTAACGCAGTCTGTTGGAGCCGCGTACCGTGCAGGATGCCAAGGTTCCTCTCAAGTCGTCAATCCCCTGCTGCCAAACCCAGTGCTATCCTCTCAGTTTGTGCCACCCTCTCAAGTGGTGCTACCCTTCCAGCCCGTGGACGAGTGCAACCTAGGCACTGTCTACGCCGACCCCACCAACCGAACCATCCTTCAGCTCTATCGGCAAGGTCTGCTCTAGCAAGATCCAGCTGATCTCCAAGGAGTTGAGTCCCGACTAGCCGAGTTACTCGCCTTCGGGAAGCATCTCAGCCTGCGTCCTCCAGGAGAGCCTGGGCTAGACTAGTTCTTTAGGTGTTGCTTAGTTTTTCTTCCACCCTCGTCAGAGGATGGGAATCGTAGTCCTGAGTGAGTGGTTGTCGTGAGGTGCGTAGTCAGGTCGCGCTTGTTTCTGTTGCTTGTGTTGCATGTGAAGCTTGTATCGTCTGTTGTTGTAATGCTTTATGTATGCCGTGTTTGTTTGCGTGTCTATTGCATCTGTCCCCTGTTAAGCCGGAACGTTTAACAGAGCGTATAGTGGTTTTCAAAGATGTTTGGAATTAGTAGAGCACTCACACCCTTAACATTGGACTTGTTCCGAGTCTCTAATATATGCGAGCTGGTTTAGGTATATGTAATTCCAGAGTACATATACCCACTGGCATTAAAACATCTTAGTGTGGTTTCATCTGATGTGTTTTCTTACATTTCCATGTATGCTGGTTTGAGTTTGTTGTTTGCACGTTGCATGCTCGCGCCCGCGCGAGAGTCATTCCTCATGGGTACGATCACCCCAGTACCCGGATGGAATGCAAGGACACATCTCCCGCCCTTCTACGCCTGCCCTGTTTTGCCAGACCTTTGACCCAGGATTCGGAGGCGATTGTTCTAACCCCTGAACCCAGTCCCAAGCCAGTCGCAATCTCGGATAAACTCTGAGAATTTATTGTGGAAAAAGCCTTGCAACCCTTCCAGTACAATTGCAGACACAGACCCTTGTCCCCGATGCCCGTCCAGCCTGGTTGTCACTCGATGAGGATCAACCAGAGGCGAGACCCTCGCGTTACCAGAACCCCTCCGACCCCTACAAGCCTCCGAGACAGTGGCGCCGCCGTCACCACTCTTTGTGAAATCTGACAGCCCGCTGCCTCACCTCGCCGCAACCCTGCTTATCCCGACGGTCCGAAGCGACGGTGGAACAAGCCTAGAGGACAACCAGCCGCCACGCCATCGTCGACCCGCTCCCGAGCTGCCGCATCCCTGCCCTCCCTTTCGCGAGCTCGCTCCTGCCGGGTGACCACCCACAGCAAGAGTGCCGAGCCGAGCAACACAGCTAGCAGCCCGTCGATCAGGCAACATAGCAACTCCAAGAACACGGCCTCCACAGGAGACCGTGGCTCCAGCTCCTCCAAGCCGAAGAGGTAGTAGAGCGGCATGGCGTGAGCTTCTAGTAGCTGTGTTGCCCTCTTTTATAGCCCGAGCCCGGTGTACGGTGAACGAGGTCCAGGAGCCTCGCCGCTCGATCACCGGTGTCCCCGAAGTGAATGCGCGAGAAGTGCCGCCATCGGTGCTGGCCCGCGATGCGAGAGCACTCGCGGCCTCGACCCGTGCACGCCGTGTACCACCGCCGTAGGGTCCCGAGTGCCCTATGGGCTAGATGCGTGTAGCCCCAGCTCCACTCGGAGCAGCACCACTTCAGGAGAAGTGGAGGTAGCCGGAGGAAGAAGAAGATGAGGCTGACAATGGTCCCTGGACCTACATGTCAGCAGGAGAGCCACTGTTCATCGGGGTGACGTTAGCATTTTTGGAAAAGTGAATTTGTAGCTTTTCTAAAAATTGTGACCCTACAGTGGAGGTGATCTCGCGATATCCGTGTCTCGATCGTGATGCACCCGGGCATCGTTTCTGCCCAACCCAGAAGTTTTCGAGGAGTAAGGTGTGATTTTGAGCTAACCCTACGAATCTCGAGGACGAGATTATTTTAAGGGGGAAAGGTTTGTAACACCCCAAAAATCGGGTTATCGATTTTTGTGTTGTTAATCCTTCCTATCTTTTTTTCCCGATCTTTTTCCAGTTGAGTTAGGTTTATGACCAGAGGAATCCAGACAATACTTGACCTTGCAACCCTTTTCTCTGCCTCTTTGCAAGGCAAGATCCCTCCCCAGACACTCGAGCCGGGATATGCAAGGATATTGCCGAGTCCGGTGCAATGTTCTCCATATCAGCTTAATTCCATTTGTATCAATCGATGGAATTAAATCCCGGAAAATACCTAGACATCTCTAAAGGTTATGTAAACTTGTGGATATGATCTTGGTGATCCTCTTGACCTCTCCCAAAGATATTGGCTATGATTGGATAAAGGAAATTGTGATTTTCTTTATAAATCCAATAATCCCTTTTTAGCCCATTTGCAAAGGAGCTACCATTTTGGTTGCCCCATTTGCGCTCAAATGAATTGTGGAGCTCCTAGTATCCAACCCAAGGCCATTTCTATCAAAACATGGGGTTCTATAGTTCAAAGTTTGAGCATAGCTTCCATTTGCAAATTCAGGGCAGAATAACACTTTCCAAAGGAAGTGTTATTTATGTTTGCCCATTGCCTCCGAAACATTTTGTGCCTTTTCCCCTGCTCATGTCATGGTGTTGTGCCAAATTTCAGCTATAAAGGCAAATCCATTAATTCACACTAAATTCCCACAGTTTCTCTCCAGTAGGTAACTTTGTGAAGGAAGTGCAAGCTATCCTTGTCCATTTGAGCTGAAATTTTGTGTACATACTTATCTTAGTGTATGATGAAGCTCTTACAAATTTCAAGACAAGTGGACCAGTGTGCTAGCCACACCGCAGCACAAACACCTTCTGCCTATTTGGTGCATTTGTAAAGGAAGTGGTATGTACAACGATTCATTTGTGCTCAAACTTGGCAGAGGTAATCACCTATGGATAATATTGCTATGACACAAGTTCCAGACCATTCCACCAAATGAGCCTCCCCCAATTCAGCACATACACCTTGCTGGTCCAACCTAGGTCATGTCACTTTCAACTGCTATGTGCCATCCAGGTCAGACAATGGAGGTGTTGTTTCTTCCTGATATGTCACATAGCACAGTGGACATGGTCCCTAGTCATTTGCACGCTCTAGACACGTGGTTGCCTTGGTGAGCACGCAAAGGACGTGCTCTGCAAAGTGTTTGTACTGGATCATTATCCCCAATGGCGTCTTCTTCATGTCTGGTCATGTCCACCGTGCTCCCCACTCCAAGCCTGACCAGGCGTGCTCTTCCGCCTCGTCCCCTAGCTTGTGTCCGTGCATGCCGACGACGTGTTCTCCACGGCCCGGCCGCCACGTAGGCATGATATGGGAGCTTCGAGCTCCATCTCTAGAGCCTTCCCCGTGGCTATATTTAGAGCGCCGCCCGAGCACCTCGCCAGCAGAGCAAACCGCAGCCACCCCAGCTCCTTCCCCTTGAACATCCAGGCCGTGGTTCGGCCTCGGCCCGGCCCATGGTCGAGGGCCTCGCCGCCATGGCCGTTGCGCTCGAGCCCCAGCCTCTCCGCACCAGTCCGTCCGCTCCTCGGTGTCCGGATCCCCTGCCGCCTCACCCCCATCGGAGTAGGGCGCCGCCGCTGCCGCCATCCCGGCCCGGCCAGGGGGCCACGGCCCTCGCGCCCCAGCAAGTGGCGATGGAGACACCGGCCGTCCCGGTCGGCCCTGCAGCTTCCCCTAGGTGCGCCCCGGACAGCCGCGCCGTCAGGCGTGCCGGCGAGCCCGTCCCGGCCACGGCGGCGAGCTTCCCGCCGGCCGCCCTGTCGGCCCCGCCCTGCCCTGCTCCGCGGTACGAGAGAAACAGGGGAGGAGAGAGAAGTATCTGACGGGCGGGCCCGCATGTCAGCCGGCAGCCCTAGGCCCGCGCGAGGCGCATTCGTTAGAATACGTTTCCCTCCAGGGAAAGCCTATTTTCGTGCAGCGCCGGGTTGGAATGCGCTTTCCCTTCAGTGAAAGCGTATTTCTCTACAGCTTCGGCTGGAAGTACGTTTCCCTGTTAAGAAAGAGCATTTCTGTCGATACGCTTTCTCTCTCCGGCCAAAGCGGTTAAGTTGTGGACATTCACCCGATAAGCGCCGTTTTCCCATCTATCGAACGAACGGCCGTATCTCCGCGACCGTGACTCCGATTGAGGTGATTCAAAAGCCCAGGTTCTCAGTTTTTCATGCCCGTTCCATTGGTGCAAATTTCATGATGTGTTTGCATTGTGAGATTTAACCTTTTGCCCCCGGTTGTCGTTAGGCTTCGCCGGAGAACCATTGGTCCCGTCGGATCTTTTCGGAAGGTGATCGTACGTCCGTCCGGTGGATTCATCGACCCCCCCAGGCAAGCAAGCCATCTAATATATGCTCTAAGTATTCTGCCGTGTTGTTCTTGTGTGTTTAAAATGTGATCTCTTCATGTTGCTTTAACGATGAACTAAACCTTGAGCTGTTAACTTGACTTTATACGCTTATGCCATGCTTACGTGATATGTTTATGTCGATCATGCTAGGTTCACTCGTAATTATCATGCTTGTGTTGTTTATACATGTGTACTTGATATGATAATGCTAAAAGTGATTATGCCATGTTTACTGTTTAGTATCATGCCCATGTTGTTCATGTTAATTATATCAAGCTTATGCCGGTGGTTATACATGTGTTGACCTTATTCATGCTTTAATATCCATGCTTACTAGATTCATACCATGCCATGCTAGTGGTTGCACGTCGTTGGTGGTAGTGTTATGTTCATGCCATGTTTCCTTGTTCAATTTATGCTGCAAGAACTAATGCTAAAACTTGATGAACATAATATAATCGTTGACCAAGTGCCACCGAACCGGGCTTTATTCGTGCAGCCAAATTTTCCTGTATGGGCAGGCCTTAGCTTGGGCTATCATTGTGCCTTCTACGGGTATCACCAAAGAGGGGAGGTTATGCGCGCACACTACCCTGGCCTGGTAGGTGGTGATAACCTTGACATCCAGACTTGTTTACCCGGGAGTCCCCGTTCGGGATAGTGTTTTCCACATGGTGGCCGTTTGCCAAGAGTTTGGCCGGTGTCTGAAGGAAACAGGCATACCCAAGACAGTGTGTCGGTGATACCGTAGGGAGCTTACGCGGTAGTCGAGTTTCTTGGGAGAATTCCTAGCCCACTCTTACGGAACGAGTTCCAAGGATCCTATGGGACAAGTTCCGGAGTGCTGGGTGGCGGAAGAACTCCATGGTGTGGGTAACGTGCACAAACTCTCCAGAGTCACAATCTATTCGAATAGCAGAGTCCTTGGTCATGGGACACAGTTCGTACTAGGTCACACTATGGTCAACACAAACCGGTATATTATTGGTGCTGAGTTGATGGTCATGCGATGACCGTATTGGTTGGGTGGTAACGAAGGACACCTAACCCGTTGCTGGTCATGCGATGACCGGAATGATTGCGTGGTAACATAAGGAAGCCTAATCCGTTGAGTGGTCATGCGATGACCCGTCAGTTGAAGGTGGAGTCGGTAATGACTCCGAGGTAAGCTGCATGGTCATGCGAGGATCATGAGTGTTCCATGTGTTGTTTGCACTAGTCTTAATCATGGTAGAATGCTCATTTCATTATGATGATATTGATTATTCCATGTATTCATTGTTATTTCTCTTTTTTTGCTCTTAATAGCATGCTAGATTCATCATGTTAATATTGCTTATGCCATGATTATTAATATTGTTTAAGTTGCATTGCTATGATAACAACTATCACTCTAATAACTTAAGGCATGCTTGAATTCCATGGATTTCTTTGCTTGTTGTATATGTTACTTGGTTTGCTTGTTTGCGAGTACATTCAAACATACTCACATGGCTTTCATCCCTGGCTATTCGCGTAGCCAGATTTTCAGGTTTATCTAAGCATCCGCTTTCCCTAGGAGGAGTCGAGCGTTTGCGAGCTAGGAAGAGTAACCATCTAGCTACTGTTGGATTGGACCCCAGCCAACCCTAGTTGTCTGCCGTGCCAGGCGTATCCTTTTCTTTGTCTGAGCAAGATCTCCGCCATGCATGTGTGCCCCAGCCTTGCTGCCTATAAAACCCCGTCCTCCTTGCTGCAGCATTCCCCGCTCATTAAGCCAGACCACCAGAGAACCCCAGCCAGTTTCCCCCTGGAAACCATGTCCGGCTTTTTCAAAGCCCCCACCTTTCATAGCAAGACCTTGGCGGTCAGCCATGCTGGTTTCCCCTGCCTCCTTTGGGAAATGCTTTCCCAAGCCCTTGGCTGTGTTGTTAACCCCGATTACCAAGTGTTCCAATCCGAGCCTGTTCCTCGCCTTTGCCGATATTGTGCAAAGGTGCTCATCCAACTTGTTCCCGATAAGATTGGAGTGCCCATAGTCTTTGAGGGAAAGCCCATGCCCACTGCAGCGTTGGCCATCCAGACGGCTGCCGCAGAAGCTATCAGTCGCCTCCGATTCAAGTTTCCGCAGATCGGGGAGATGCGGGAGTTCCGCTAATTCCCGAATGTGTCAAGCTTTGGCTAGGAGCTCGCCGACACAACCAAGACGACCCGGCAATAGTTCGCCTGGTTCAGTTCAGCACCGCCCAGAGACTACTGCTTGGCGGCATTCTTGGGGAGTTCAAGGCCATGGATACTAACGTAACGCAATCTGTTGGAGCCGCGTACCGCGCAGGACGCCAAGGTTCCTCTCAAGCGGTCAATCCCCTGCTGCCAAACCCAGTGCTATCCTCTCAGGTCATGCCACACTCTCAAGTGGTGCTACCCTCCCAGCCCGTGGAAGAGTGCAACCTAGGCACTGTCTACGCCGACCCCACCAATCGAACCATCCTTCAGCTGTATCGGCAAGGTCTGCTCCAGCAAGATCCAGCCGATCCCCAAGGAGTTGAGTCCCGACTAGCCGAGTTACTCTCCTTCGGGAAGCATCTCAGCCTGCGTCCTCCAGGAGAGCATTAGCTAGACTAGTTCTTTAGGTGTTGCTTAGTTTGTCTTCCACCCTCGTCAGAGGATGGGAATTGTAGTCCCGAGTGAGTGGTTGTCGTGAGGTGCGTAGTCAGGTCGGGCTTGTTTCTGTTGCTTGTGTTGCATGTGATGCTTGTATCGTCTGTTGTAGTAATGCTTTATGTATGCCGTGTTTGTTTGCGTATCTGTTGCATCTGTCCCCTGTTAAGCCGGAACGTTTAACAGAGCTGATAGTGGTTTTCCAAGATGTCTGTAATTAGTAGAGCACTCACACCCTTAACATTGGACTCGTTCCGAGTCTCTAATATATGCGAGCTGGTTTAGGTATATGTAATTCCAGAGTACATATACCACTGGCATTAAAACATCTTAGTGTGGTTTGATCTGATGTGTTTTCTTGCATTTGCATGTATGCTGGTTTGAGTTTGATGTTGGCATGTTGCATGCTCGCGCCCGCGCGAGTCATTCCTCATGGGTACGATCACCCAGTACCCGGATGGAATGCAAGGACACATCTCCCACCCTTCTACGCCTGCCCTGTTTTGCCAGACCTTTGACCCAGGATTCAGAGGAGATTGTTCCAGCCCCTGAACCCAGTCCCAAGCCAGTCGCAATCTCGGATAAACTCTGAGAATTTTATTGCGGCAAAAGCCTTGCAACCCTTCCAGTACAATTGCAGACCCAGACCCTTGTCCCCGATGCCCGTACAACCTGGTTGTCACTCGATGAGGAGCAACCAGAGGCGAGACCCTCGCGTTGCCAGGGCCCCTCCGACCCCTCCAAGCCTCCGAGACTGTGGCGCCGCCGTCACCACTCTGCGTGACATCCGACAGCCCGCTGCCTCACCTCGCCGCAACCCTTTTTATCCCGACGGTCCGAAGCGACGGTGGAACAAGCCTAGAGGACCACCAGCCGCCACACCATCGTCGACCCGCTCCCGAGCTGCTGCATCCCTTCCCTCCCTTTCGCGAGCTCGCTCCTTCCGGGTGACCACCCACAGCAAGAGCGACGAGCCGACCAGCGCAGCTAGGAGCCCGTCGAGCAGGCACCGTAGCAACTCCAGGAACACGGCCTCGCCAGGAGACCGAGCTCCAGCTCCTGCAAGCCGACTAGGTAGTAGAGAGGCATGGCATGAGCTTCCAGTAGCTACGTCGCCGTCTTTTATAGCCCGAGCCCGGTGTACGATGAACGAGGTCCAGGAGCCTCGCCCCTCGACTACCGGTGTCCCCGAAGCGAATCCGCGAGCAGTGCCGCCGTCGGTGCTGGCCCGCGATGTGAGAGCACTCGCGGCGTCGACCTGTGCAAGCCGCGCACCACCACCGTATGGTCCCGAGTGCCCTATGGGCTAGATGCGTGTAGCCCCAGCTCCACTCGGAGCAGCACCACCGCAGGAGAAGCGGAGGTAGCCGGAGGAAGAAGAAGAAGAGGCTGATAATGGTCCCTGGACCCACATGTCAGCAGGAGAGCCACTGTTCATCGGGGTGACGTTAGGATTTTTGGAAAAGTGAATTTGTATCTTTTCTAAAAATGGTGACCCTACAGTGTACAATGAACATTTTCACTAATGCTTACAATCATACATTGTACTAGATATCTTATATCCAACATTAATTGTCTTACTACTGAAAACTTATTTTTCAGTTCCATGAATATAACATAACTATCCCAATCTTTTCGAAGTTCGGGTTTCATGGTGGTGAAGAAATTGCACTTAGCTGTCGTGGAATTCTAGCATTTTGGATTATGGACATAAGTCACATCATCCATAGCATCAGCGGGAGAGCATCAAAAATTTGCGATAGGACAAGCTCCTTCTCGACACTATTGAGGATAGTCCTCACAATACGGTACCAATCGTAAAGTTTTTACTAGATAAAACAGTTAATCAAAAACAATTGGGAAGGTGGTAACGCGAGCCATTATTCTACAACGATAATGCAAATACTAAGACTTTGTTCATAATTAAGTTGCACTTGTGATTAATCAATTTAATTACTTAGTGCGCTCCCACTCAGATCAATATCTCTCGTAATTGATGCTGGAGTGATTCAAGATCCAACCCAATCGTCCGCCATTGATGTGACATCACTGATGACTTAGACTGGACCGGTAGGCCAACTTGCCAATCACGCCAAAGGTGATTCTTGTTCATCTTTCGATGGGCGTGTTCCGGTAGCAAACTTTTATCCAAACCGTCAAGATAACCAAGTGTAATGTGCTGTGTGTTCTTTTAACACACCCGTCTTTTATGCGTCACACCGTGTGCACCCATGTGACATGACCTGCTCCGATGTGAAACATAGTATAGACGGTGCTACAGTTGGAAGAACACTATCAACTTGATATTGTTTTGCGAGAGATCACCCTAACAAAATACGACTACCGCGCATCAAACAAGGGTGCATCAAAGGGATAAACATCACAGGCAGTTCATAAAATTTTGTGATATAGTATAGCCCTTTGCTTCATGAAGTCTTCATTGTCTTCACGTCGTCGTGGTTGAAGTCACCGTGTCCACCAACTTTGTCCTTGGCGCCGGGAACATCACCACGGCTTCCGGCATGTGCGTCGGGGTCCACCTCCGCATCGTAGATCATCACCTTGCATCTATCTATTGCTTTGCCTCGAGCTAATAAACAGTTCTGGCACGCAGGCCATAATTAAGTGACAATCATATGACTCCAGTCATCATGCCGTACCACGACACGCAGGTCGCGAATAAATATTACATAATATAGCATCTCATACAAACACATTGCAAATCTTGAAGGCTATACCACATCACATGCATACTCTGCAAAAACGAGTTAGATCGCCATTTACACGGGTTGTTGAAACTTTTATCGTGGTTGTTAAGCAGGTTTACAAGGCAAACGAGAAACCCTAGATAAAACAAAACACGATACTTCTTTTGTTGCTAGTTTAACATACGGGGTGCGTGCAGCAACTAATGCCACAAGCCAAACTTCGTTCAACGCGTGACCCCCGTGTGGATTTGAGTTCATAAAATCCACAAGCCCCTCCATGTTAAATCTTCTATTGCGAGATTAAGATGAGATCCAAGGAGTTTGATGTAGACCATGATCAAGGCAACTAGCATACTGAAAGCAGCATAGAGGGATCGATGGAAAACTCAATCCTTGTAGCAAAACCTCAACTTCCCATCAAGCATAGAAAAAATCACATGACAGGGAAGCAACAAGAAAATCAATGCCTCATATCACACATATGATCTAGACCTAAACATGCATCTAATCAAGGATCGCTCATGATACCACTGTTGGGAAACGTAGTAGAAAACAAAAAATTTCGGCCTACGAATCAAGAACCCAAGATCATCCAAGAAGATTGCATACAAGGTTTTAGTTCATGGCTCACCAACCGATGTAGCGGAAGTAGAGTTGGTGAAGCTCGTGGACATAGTGGAAGTAGATCTCGCAAGTTCTCCCACGAACAGTCCCTCGATCAATCCCACGAACAAGTCCCGCGATCTAGTCCCACGGACAAGTCCCATGATGATGAGGACATGACTACCATAGTTACAGCCACAACCCCTGCTAATATACCTACTGGACCAATTACTAGAGATCGTGCACACCAATTAAATTATTAGGTACTTTCGCTTCTTGGTAATGTTTCTAATGTTCATGTGAATATGATGCTGCCTAACGTCGATATATTTCTGTTGCTGACAAATGAAGGACCTAGCATGGACAAGAAGGATGAGCATTGGAGCATGTTCAAGCATGAAGATGATGAGGACATAATTATCATTGATATGACCATTAATTCCTCTATATTTGATCAAGAAATGAAGTCAATACAAAGGGGCATGATTGTGTGCTGTACAAGAAGTTATTTCACGTCACTTTTGGCCCAAGAGAAGATAGAGACCAAGTCTTTCACGTCATGCACTCAGATTCGGACTGCAGAGATATACCCAACTTCAAACAGCCGCCGTTTCTACATACGAACTCCAAATTGGGTGATTCTTTTTTCTGGTGATAGCTTATCTCGTCTAGTTTCCAACGCAATTGGTTTCACCTTCAAATTCCTTCGGAGCGTGGAGATATTGCGAAAACGGTGCGACCCAGCAGCAGAATCCGAATCAAAGTCCAACTCAATAGGTGTTGCATCACCTCCACATGGGCCCAAGTGCCTTGTACGACCTAGGTTTAGTTTTAGGACTCCTTGGGACGTCCTTCCACCCCCTTGGCCTCCACCCTTTAGTCCTATATAAGTAGATCAACCCCTAGGGTTTTAATTAGATTTAAGTTAGCCATAGCCGCAACTTCGAGCTCTTCGTTTGTGTCATCCGACCAGGCCAAGACCTCATTGGAACCCCAACTTTCGTAATCATTCATCTTATATTCGCAATATCCAGATTGCAATTCTTAGTTCTTGCTTGTCTTCGATTGCTTGCAGGAATTATACCTTCGTGGTCAGGTTGATCGTGCATCCGCGGGATCAATAACCTCTCGGAGTTGGTTTAGCGATCGCTAAGGCGCAACGTCTTCGCACGTTCGTAGTCGGATCGTGAAAGTCGTCTCCACCATAATCGATCTACACCATCTCATCGAAACATCGGGACACCTTCGCCTCTATCAAGTGGTATCAGTTTTCAGGTTGCTCGGTGAGAATTCCACATCCATATATTAGATCTGTTTTTTTTATCACCTATCATCCACACAAAAAGCCATAAAAATAGGATTAGATCATCATATCCAAACCAATCTGAGACTTCGCAATTTTCTTTTCAGTGCTTTCCTTTATTGAATTATCGGTTGCATCGTCGTGTTCAGTTGCTGGTCTTAGTATCTAGTCCTTTAGAGTTTCGAGTTCTGTTCACGTTAGTCACCGCCGCCGCTGCACCATCATCCCATCCGCTGCCTACTTCTACCATCCACCATAGAAAAAGAAAGAAAAAAGAGTTGAAAAAAGAGAGAAAAAAAAAGAAAAAGGAAAAAAAGAAAGAAAAAAGGAAAAAAGAGAAAAAAGAAGAAAAATTTCGGATCTATCTCTAGTTGAACTCGTATTTGAAATCTCGTCGGAATCAGTTTTGAGCAGTGTCCACTAAAACGGGCATAACTTTGTCATCCGAAGTCCGTTTTGGCTCCACGAGTACTCAAATTAAAGATATTTCCGAGCCGCTTCTAAATAGTTCTGGAGCTAGTGTGTTATTCGAAACTCCAGATCGGCTTCTAAGACGGACTTTTTGACCTCTAAAGTTTCCGAACACAGTTTTTGTCAGATTTCGGGCTGATTCTCAATTTTTTTGACACCTCATCCGAACTCTAAATTGAGTGATTCTTATTGCGTCGGAAAGCTTAAGTCAGTGCCCTATTGGAGGAAAAATATCAAAAAATTAGCAAATATATTTCAGAGGAAAGTTGTAGCGAGAATATTGGTGTATCTTGATTTGGAGCCTATTTTCACCATTATCTTTGCTCTGTTGATGATCTTCACTTATATCTTGCTATTCAGAGCTACTTCATATCATTCATTGCTGCTAGTTGTGCTACGCCGTGACCACATTAGTGTTCTAGGCTCGCGTCTCTAGTCCGGTCTAGACTAGGACCAGCACAGTATCGTCGTTGAGCGTTAATTCAATTTTGCATCTCTGAATTGATTATTGCTGATATTTTTGCCACCATATTAAAGCCTTCCAAGCTTCACATATTTCTACATCGTGTATACGTGCGTTCACCTGGCAATCGCTCTACTTAATCTTTGGAGTTCTTTGACACCGTTGGTTGCCGATCACCACCTGCTGCATGGTAAGAACTAGTAAGACATTGATATTTGCTATCCTGTAAGCGTTTTACCACCACATCCTAGTAGTTCATAGGGACATATACTTGTGATTTGTTTCTTGTTTTCTACTAATCATGGCAGGTTCTGGAGTTAGATCTTCTTGGGCGGCAGCTATAGTTGGAGATTTGCCACCACCTACAACTACACAACAGTCACTGCAAAAGGTAAACACACATAAGCATGCACATGATCAGGTTATTGTTTCTATACCACACTTCCATGGACGTCTAAGACCTGATTTATACATTGAGTGGGAGTTTGAAATAAATGATTTATTTGTTTCCCATAATTTTCTTGAGCATAAGAAAGTAAAAACTGCAATTAGTGCTTTCAAAGATTTTGCTTCTATTTGGTGGAATGAATATTGTAGTTTATATCCTGATTATATACCTAATACTTGGAATGATCTCAAATTTGCTATGCGATATAGATTCGTTCCCTCTTATTATACTCGTGACAAGGTTAGGAAATTAAAAAAATTAAAACAAGGTACTAAAACTGTTTCAGAATATTATGATGCTTTAGAAACTACATTCTTGCATTCTCTTTTAGAGGAAAGTGAAGAATATTTCATGGACATATTTTGGGAAGGTTTAAACCGTGACATTCAGGATATCCTAATTCATGAAAAGTGTTATCCTATGGATCGTTTGTTTCGTCTTGCTTGTAAAGCTGAACAGGAAATCGACAGACGTGTTGCCCAGAAGACGAACAAGCGGAATGTGCAAATACCACAAGTTGAGAAGGTTGTTCCTTCAACCACTATGAGCACTACCATAACCACATCAATTGTCGTAAGCACTCCTCCAATATCTGATCTATCATCACAAAAAGGTAATGACAAAGGTATGGATCTTTCCCCTCCACATGAGAACCTTGCTGATTTAAAAGCAACATGTGTTGAGCTATCCAGTAGTTTCATCACACAACCAATTTTCGAGAATGTCATAACTTCACATGAAGATGTTGCTTTCCTAATAGACTTTAATACATCATGTCTTGAGTTACATGTTGATTTGAGCACACCATCTATTTTGGATAATCATGTTACTATTATGAAACTGCCAATGCTTAATCATTTTGATATGACCTCTAATCTTGGTGATGATTCTGCGTCGAATGACTTGTTGCATGACTACTTAGTTAAGCCTGTTGTAGCATGTCCTTCGAAAAACATTAACGTTTCTTCACCGGTATTGGGATGGTTTAATGATGAGCATTGTACATCTTTAGATATGAATAAGAGCTTCACTTATATATGCAAACTGAGTTGGAATACTTTCATGTCGTTTATGTATTGTGATGATCATATATGTTTATATTTCACGACATACGAAAGTTACTCATATATACATGTGTTACATGTCCAAAAACTAAGGGAAGTAAGAATGGATGACATATATATATACAACATGTACACCTTGTCTCTTTTGTTAGCCACATTTCAGATTAAGAAACGCCGGGGACGGCTTTATTTTCAAGAAGGGGAGGATGATGAGGACATGACTACCATAGTTACAGCCACAACCCCTGCTAATATACCTACTGGACCAATTACTAGAGATCGTGCACACCAATTAAATTATTAGGTACTTTCGCTTCTTGGTAATGTTTCTAATGTTCATGTGAATATGATGCTGCCTGACGCGAGCCTAAAACACCAACGAAAGCACGGCGCGGCACGTAACAACTGTGAAGCACACTCTGAATTTTTTGTTCTCTCTTTTTTTTTTTTTTTGGCGATGCGGGACTTCGGGGGCTGAAAAAGTGCGAAAAAATCACTATGGTGGCGAACGTCTCAAAACGAGTTTCTGGACCTAAGGAACGTATGGGCACGAAATTTTTTTACCCCTGAAAATTTTGGCCTAAAAACTGCTCTGGAAAGCGTGCCAGACTTTTTTTTTTTTTTGGAAATCACCCTCTTCTACGTACGACAAAAGATTAGTGAAATGAGACTCTAATCAACTCAAAACTATGCTGGCTACGGAGATATCACAAACCGAACGGGTGATGGAACTCGACTCGGATCGGTAGGTTGTGGTGGTGTGTATGGACTCTGCTTGGCGGAACGTGGTGGTGTATCTGGACTCGGATTGGCGGAACGTGGTGGTGTACTACTGTTCGGCGGCAGCGTGACAAAACTGTGATCAGAACTCGAAACTCTAAGGTAACTAGACGCTAAGATCAGCAACTCGACACAACAATGCAACCGTAAATTCAACAAAGCAAGTACTGAAAAGAAAACTGGACAAAGGCTAGGACTGTCTTGGGACGTGATGATCTAACCCTAATTTTTTTTTGTTGGCTTTTTCGTGGACTGTAGGTATGAAGAACAGAACCAATCTAGACTATGAAAACTGGTAAATCTCACCGAGCAACCTAGAAATCTGATACCACTTGATAGAGGCGAAGGTGTCCCGATGTTTCGATGAGATGGTGGAGATCGATTTTGGTGGAGTAGACTTTCACGACCCGACTACGAACGTGCGAAGACGTTGCGCCTTAGCAATCGCTAAACCAACTCCGAGAGGTTATTGATCCCGCGGATGCACGATCAACCTGACCACGAAGGTCAATTCCTGCAAGCAATCGAAGAACAAGCAAGAACTAAGAATTGCAATCTGGATATTGCGAATATAAGATGAAAGATTAACAGAAGTTGGGGTTCCAATGCGGTCTTGGCCTGGTCGGACGACACAAACGAAGAACTCGAAGTTGCGGCTATGGCTAACTTAAATCTAATTAAAACCCAAGTCTAAACGACGCCCTAAGGGCTGTATATATGGGGGAACAGAGGGGATTTTCGTGACCCCTTGGAGGTGGGGTCCGAAAACAACCCTAACTCGGTTTCCCCACACATACGGACTCTAAAAACAGCCTATAATGTGGTATTTCGAAATTACATGGGCCCAACCCAATATTAAGGTGACGCAGCACCTATAATTGCTCTTGGACGAAAATAATGAAGTGGCATCTCGTGTATTCCGTCCAAGCCTTCATGCATGCCTTATGGTGGCTTCAACGTGCGAAAATCCCCACTGGAAGCTCCACTGTACTTTCCCCTGCGCGCACCTTCTTCTCCATTCTTGATCCCGCTCCAATGACCATCCTTCTTGTCCATGCTAGGTCCTTCATTCATAAGCAAAACAAAAGTATCTAATTTAGGCAGCATCATATGTTCATGAACAATAGAAGGATTCGCAAGAAACGAAAGTACCTGATAATTTAGTTGACGTGCACGTGCTCTAGTAACTGGTCCAGTATGTGTAGTTGGTGAGGGTATGGGTGTAACATTAGTAGGGATGTCCTCATCATCCTCCCCTTCTTGAATTGAAGTCGTCCTCGACGGAAGCTCATCATCTTCTCCCAAATAAGGTTTCAAATCTGCAATGTTAAATGTGGGACTAACCCCAAAATCTGCAGGTAGCTCAAGTTTATATGCATTATCATTAATTTTCTGTAGAACCTTAAAGGGACCATCAGCTCGTGGCATTAACTTAGACTTGCGCAAATCAGGAAACCTATCTTTTCGTAGATGTAACCAAACAAGATCTCCTGGTTCAAATACAACATGCTTTCGACCCCTATCACCAGCAAGCTTGTATCTAGCATTCATGCGCTCAATGTTTTCTTTAGTTAACTCATGCATTTTTAATATCAATTCAGCACGTTGCTTAGCATCAAAATTCACCTTCTCCGAAGATGGAAGAGGCAGCAAATCAATAGGTGCACGAGGTAGAAAACCATAAAAAATCTCAAAAGGGCCCATTTTAGTGGTAGAATGCACTGAACGATTATAAGCAAATTCAATATGAGGTAAACATTCTTCCCACAGTTTCAAGTTACTTTTTAAAACAGCCCTAAGCATAGTAGACAATGTCCTATTGACCACTTCAGTTTGTCCATCAGTTTGGGGATGACATGTAGTACTAAAGAGTAGTTTAGTCCCCAACTTAGCCCATAAGCATCTCCAAAAATGGCTAAGAAACTTAGTATCACGATCCGAGACAATAGTATTGGGCACACCATGTAAACGAATAATCTCTCCAAAGAATAAATCAGCAACATTAGCAGCATCATCGCTTTTATGACATGGTATAAAATGTGCCATCTTAGAAAATCTATCCACGACAACAAATATGCTATCCCTCCCCTTCTTTGTTCGAGGCAAGCCTAAAACAAAGTCCATGGATATGTCCTCCCACGGAACACTAGGTACAGGTAAAGGCATGTATAAACCATGAGGATTGAGTCGTGACTTAGCTTTTTGACATGTAGTGCAGCGAGCAACAAAACGCTCAACATCCCGTCTCATCTTTGGCCAAAAGAAATGTGTAGCAAGTACATCCTCCGTCTTTTTCACGCCAAAATGTCCCATTAATCCTCCTCCATGCGCCTCCTGCAACAAAAAAAGACGAATAGAGCTAGCTGGAATGCATAGCTTGTTAGAACGGAACACAAATCCATCATTAAGCACAAACTTGTTCCATGTTCTACCCTCTCTACAATTCTGCAATACATCTTTAAATTCCACATCATTTGCATATTGTTCTTTGATTGTCTCTAAACCGAATATCTTGAAGTCAAGTTGTGAAAGCATAGTATAACGACGAGACAAAGCATCAGCAATAATATTATCTTTCCCCTTCTTGTGTTTAATGACATAAGGGAAAGTCTCAATAAATTCAACCCACTTAGCATGTCTACGATTAAGTTTTGCTTGACTTCTTATGTGTTTCAAAGATTCATGATCAGAATGTATAACAAATTCTTTGGGCCATAAATAATGTTGCCAAGTTTCTAATGTCCGAACAAGAGCATATAATTCCTTATCATAAGTAGAATAGTTCAGACTAGGCCCACTCAATTTTTCAGAAAAGTATGCAACAGGTTTAGCATCTTGTAATAACACACCTCCCAAACCAATCCCACTAGCATCGCATTCAAGCTCAAAAGTCTTATTAAAATCAGGAAGTTGGAGCAAAGGAGCATGTGTTAACTTATCTTTCAATACCGTGAAAGCTTCTTCCTGTGCGGTACACCAAGTAAAAGGCACATCCTTGCGTGTAAGCTCATTGAGAGGGGCAGCAATGGTGCTGAAATCTCTCACAAAACGCCTATAGAATCCAGCGAGGCCAAGAAAACTCCTCACTTGTGTGACCGTTTTGGGCTGCGGCCAACTCTCAATCGCCTCGATCTTGGCTTTATCAACTTCAATACCCTGTGGAGTAACAACATAGCCAAGAAACGATACTCGGTCGGTGCAAAAGGTGCACTTCCCAAGGTTACCAAATAAACGTGCATTACGTAGAGCAATAAAAACAGCACGTAAATGATCCAAATGTTCCTCCAAAGATTTGCTATAAATCAGTATATCATCAAAATAGACTACCACAAATCGTCCAATGAAAGCACGTAAAACCTCGTTCATTAATCTCATGAAAGTGCTAGGTGCATTAGTTAACCCAAAAGGCATGACTAACCACTCATATAATCCAAACTTAGTTTTAAAAGCCGTTTTCCATTCATCTCCTAATTTCATGCGAATTTGATGGTATCCACTACGCAAATCAACTTTGGAAAACATGGTAGAGCCACTTAATTCATCAAGCATATCATCTAACCTAGGAATAGGATGACGATAACGAATAGTAATATTATTAATGGCTCGACAATCAACACACATACGCCATGTTCCATCCTTTTTAGGCACTAATATAACAGGAACAGCACAAGGACTAAGGGACTCACGTATGTAACCTTTGTCGAGTAGCTCTTGTACTTGACGCTGAATCTCCTTCGTCTCCTCCGGATTGGTACGGTATGGCGCACGGTTGGGCAACGAAGCACCGGGAATTAAGTCAATCTGATGCTCAATCCCTCGAATAGGTGGTAATCCCGGTGGTACGTCTTGTGGAAAGACGTCAATAAACTCCTGCAAAAGGTCAGTGACAACAGGAGGCAAAGAAGGAGGCAATTCCTCAAATGAAAACAAAGCTTCTTTGCACACAAAAGCATAGCACACATATTGACTAACATCCAAATCTGAAATATCAACCTTAGTAGCAAGCAAAGTTGGACTAGTCAATTTAATTTCATTAGAAACAGCAGAAGAAGATTTGCTATTAGTCTTATGTTGTTGCTCAAATTCTTTGGCGGCTATCTCATTCTCACTCTTATTTTTCTCCTGTTTTGCTTTACTAGCTCTAGCAAGATCATCTTTCACAATTTGTTCAGGAGACATAGGAAGTAAAGAAATATTTTTATCCTGATGAACTAGAGTAAACTGATTTGTCCTACCATGGTGTACAACATTCCTATCAAATTGCCATGGTCTACCAAGTAAAAGAGAGCATGCTTGCATGGGTACCACATCACAATCAACATAATCAGCATATGCAGCAATGCTAAAGTGCACACGAACAGAACGCGTTACCTTAATCTTACCACTATTGTTAAACCACTGAATATAGTACGGATGGGGGTGTGGTCTTGTGGTGAGAGATAGCTTCTCCACCAACTCCATGCTAGCCAAGTTGTTGCAACTCCCTCCGTCAATGATGATGCGAACCGAACGTTCTTTCACCACTCCCTTTGTGTGGAACAAATTATGCCTCTGGTTTTGCTCGGCCTTCGTTACCTGCACACTTAATACACGTTGAGCAACCAAACTAGCATATTTATCTTCATCATCAGGAGTCATATACTCTATATCATGAGCATCATCATGGGCACCCTGTTCCTCATGAGCAATGAGAACTAGAGTCTCCTCATCATAGTCGCTCGCTGACTCATACCCACCATCCGCCGTAATAGTCATCACACGCTTGGAGGGACAGTCTTTTGCGAAGTGACCTCCACCTTGGCACCTGCGACATTTAATATCACGATCTCGTGTTTGCCCTGTGGACGCCATGGATGAAGAAGAACTCGCCGCTGGACCACTCTGTGCACCCTTGAATGGTGGCGCTGGCTGTTTTGGTGGCTCCCTGTAAGAATGAGCGGCTGAAGTAGATGGTGGCGCAGCAGGACGTGTGGATGTAGAAGCTCCACGCGATGTCCATGATGTATTTCGTCCTGCAGAAAAGTTAGGTCTCGTAGCGGCCTGTCGATCCTGCACTTCACGTTCAGCTTTACAAGCAAGATGAAACAAACGAGTGATAGTAGCAAAGTCCTTGTATTCTAGAATAGTTTGTATCTCCCTGTTTAAGCCACCCATAAAACGTGCAAGCATAGCTTCATTATCCTCTACTAGGCCACATCTAATCAATCCAGTTTGTAATTCTTGATAATATTCCTCTACAGAATTTTTTCCTTGTCTCAAACGCTGTAATTTTTGTAACAATTCACGTTGTTAATAAGGAGGAACCCAGCGAGTACGCATAGCATCTTTTAAAGCAGCCCAAGTAGTTGGAATATTATTAGCATGCAATCTACAATGTTCAGACCACCAAATAGATGCAAAGCCCGTGAATTCACAAACAGCAGCAGTAACACGTCTATTCTCAGGATATTGTAAACATGTAAAACGTTGTTCAGTTTCTAACTCCCAAGTAAGATAAGCATCAGGAATATATCTACCCTCAAACGGCTTAAGATTCAATTTAAGTTTAGGCACATGTTCATCATCGCGTACCTGAGGGGGTGGTTGGTGTCGACCGTGGCGAATGTTGGGATGTGGACGTCCAGCTGGCTGCTCATAGGCCGCTTCCTGTTCCACCTCCTCCTCGTAATCACCCTCGTAGTTGTCGTCCTGGCTGACGTCAGAAGCAGCAGTAGCAGCAACTGCAGCAGCAGGAGGAGCACCAATACCAGCAGCTTGTCCTCGCGGAAACAGAATACGTCGTGCACGTGGTAGTGGCGGTGGTTGTGGCTGTGCTGAAGGTAGGCGTGCGATCAACTCAGTAAACTTGGCGTCGAGCTTGGTGTCGATCATCTTCTCCACGCCATCAATCGCCTCTGTAAATCTGGTCTCGATGTCCTGCACCTGTTGAGACATCATACGTGCAAATTTATCATGTAGCTCCTTGTTTGTCATGTTCTCCCAATCGGGTGCATCCCGCGCCACTTCAACATGTGATCCTGGCATGGTTAGCAGAAATAGAAAACACACAGGAATATGATCCTACTTCTACTAATGGGATGGATGTGGGGTGGTGGAAAGCACAAATCCGTCAAGCTTTTCTTACGTTCTTACCGATTCTTACCTAGCAGCAGGTGGTGATGTACAACCAACGGGTCAAAACTCTCAGAGATATGGTAGAGCGATGGCCAGGAGGTGTCAAAACGCACGATGTAGAAAATATGTGGAGCTGTAGGTAGGCTTGACAAATATGGTAGCAAAAAGATCAACAGTAATCAAAACAGAGATGCAAAGCTGAATAAACACTCAACGTCGGTACTGTGCTGATCCTAGGCTAGACCGTACTAGAGACGCGAGCCTAAAACACCAACGAAAGCACGGCGCGGCACGTAACAACTGTGAAGCACACTCTGAATTTTTTGTTCTCTCTTTTTTTTTTTTTTTTGGCGATGCGGGACTTCGGGGGCTGAAAAAGTGCGAAAAAATCACTATGGTGGCGAACGTCTCAAAACGAGTTTCTGGACCTAAGGAACGTATGGGCACGAAATTTTTTTACCCCTGAAAATTTTGGCCTAAAAACTGCTCTGGAAAGCGTGCCAGACTTTTTTTTTTTTTGGAAATCACCCTCTTCTACGTACGACAAAAGATTAGTGAAATGAGACTCTAATCAACTCAAAACTATGCTGGCTACGGAGATATCACAAACCGAACGGGTGATGGAACTCGACTCGGATCGGTAGGTTGTGGTGGTGTGTATGGACTCTGCTTGGCGGAACGTGGTGGTGTATCTGGACTCGGATTGGCGGAACGTGGTGGTGTACTACTGTTCGGCGGCAGCGTGACAAAACTGTGATCAGAACTCGAAACTCTAAGGTAACTAGACGCTAAGATCAGCAACTCGACACAACAATGCAACCGTAAATTCAACAAAGCAAGTACTGAAAAGAAAACTGGACAAAGGCTAGGACTGTCTTGGGACGTGATGATCTAACCCTAATTTTTTTTTGTTGGCTTTTTCGTGGACTGTAGGTATGAAGAACAGAACCAATCTAGACTATGAAAACTGGTAAATCTCACCGAGCAACCTAGAAATCTGATACCACTTGATAGAGGCGAAGGTGTCCCGATGTTTCGATGAGATGGTGGAGATCGATTTTGGTGGAGTAGACTTTCACGACCCGACTACGAACGTGCGAAGACGTTGCGCCTTAGCAATCGCTAAACCAACTCCGAGAGGTTATTGATCCCGCGGATGCACGATCAACCTGACCACGAAGGTCAATTCCTGCAAGCAATCGAAGAACAAGCAAGAACTAAGAATTGCAATCTGGATATTGCGAATATAAGATGAAAGATTAACAGAAGTTGGGGTTCCAATGCGGTCTTGGCCTGGTCGGACGACACAAACGAAGAACTCGAAGTTGCGGCTATGGCTAACTTAAATCTAATTAAAACCCAAGTCTAAACGACGCCCTAAGGGCTGTATATATGGGGGAACAGAGGGGATTTTCGTGACCCCTTGGAGGTGGGGTCCGAAAACAACCCTAACTCGGTTTCCCCACACATACGGACTCTAAAAACAGCCTATAATGTGGTATTTCGAAATTACATGGGCCCAGCCCAATATTAAGGTGACGCAGCACCTATAATTGCTCTTGGACGAAAATAATGAAGTGGCATCTCGTGTATTCCGTCCAAGCCTTCATGCATGCCTTATGGTGGCTTCAACGTGCGAAAATCCCCACTGGAAGCTCCACTGTACTTTCCCCTGCGCGCACCTTCTTCTCCATTCTTGATCCCGCTCCAATGACCATCCTTCTTGTCCATGCTAGGTCCTTCATTCATAAGCAAAACAAAAGTATCTAATTTAGGCAGCATCATATGTTCATGAACAATAGAAGGATTCGCAAGAAACGAAAGTACCTGATAATTTAGTTGACGTGCACGTGCTCTAGTAACTGGTCCAGTATGTGTAGTTGGTGAGGGTATGGGTGTAACATTAGTAGGGATGTCCTCATCACTTGGCCTCCACCCTTTAGTCCTATATAAGTAGATCAACCCCTAGGGTTTTAATTAGATTTAAGTTAGCCATAGCCGCAACTTCGAGCTCTTCGTTTGTGTCATCCGACCAGGCCAAGACCTCATTGGAACCCCAACTTTCGTAATCATTCATCTTATATTCGCAATATCCAGATTGCAATTCTTAGTTCTTGCTTGTTCTTCGATTGCTTACAGGAATTAGACCTTCGTGGTCAGGTTGATCGTGCATCCGCGGGATCAATAACCTCTCGGAGTTGGTTTAGCGATCGCTAAGGCGCAACGTCTTCGCACGTTCGTAGTCGGATCGTGAAAGTCGTCTCCACCATAATCGATCTACACCATCTCATCGAAACATCGGGACACCTTCGCCTCTATCACATGAACAAGCTCCTCGAAGAAGGGTCGAAGGTACAACCCCTCCATTAGTATCCACACATCCCGTAGCAGCAATCCAGCAGCGCTCCGCCGTCCAGAGATGAACGCCACCGAGAAAACTAGAGGGAGAAAACCATAACGGATTCCGAGATGAACAACTCTCTTGCAACAAACATGATTCAAAATGATGTTTTGCAACAAGGCTAAAGTGTAGTAACAATTTACTCAACTCTAAAATGAATTATGAAGATAATCATAGAGTCAACACACGGTATAGTAAACCTTTTACCGTATTCCCGAGCGTGTCAAAACTCATCATTAGCTAGTCATAAAGGCCATGGTATTTCTTGCATCGAGTTGCAACAATATGCAATCGATGTGATATTCCGGTGATCAACAGTTTAATCACAATATACAGAATCCACAATTAACTGCTTAATCATGATTCCCAAGAATTACATCTCTTGACCAGCAATGAATTCATCTATAACTCCGTATGACTTTCATTTCTGAGCTGGTTATTCCAGTCTTCTTTCGTTTTGCCTTTATACGTATCATAGTTCTATTTCCAATGTCACTCCTACTCACAGAAGACCACACATGATCAAGGGTGGCGCAGGCCATGGACTTTCCGGCGTGTAAGTCTTACTAACACCCTATGGAACTTCCTTTCCCTTAATCCTCATCATCATATGATCATTGTTCTTCTGGATCCCACACTATCAGTTTTTTTTAGAGCACAATGAACATTTTCACTAATGCTTACAATCATACATTGTACTAGATATCTTATATCCAACATTAATTTTCTTACTACTGAAAACTTATTTTTCAGTTCCATGAATATAACATAACTATCCCAATCTTTTCGAAGTTCGGGTTTCATGGTGGTGAAGACAATGCACTTAGCTGTCGTGGAATTCTAGCATTTTGGATTATGGACATAAGTCACATCATCCATAGCATCAGCGGGAGAGCATAAAAAATTTGCGATAGGACAAGCTCCTTCTCGACACTATTGAGGATAGTCCTCACAATACGGTACCAATCGTAAAGTTTTTACCAGATAAAACAGTTAATCAAAAACAATTGGGAAGGTGGTAACGCGAGCCATTATTCTACAACGATAATGCAAATACTAAGACTTTGTTCATAATTAAGTTGCACTTGTGATTAATCAATTTAATTACTTAGTGCGCTCCCACTCAGATCAATATCTCTCGTAATTGATGCTGGAGTGATTCAAGATCCAACCCAATCGTCCGCCATTGATGTGACATCACTGATGACTTAGACTGGACCGGTAGGCCAACTTGCCAATCACGCCAAAGGTGATTCTTGTTCATCTTTCGATGGGCGTGTTCCGGTAGCAAACTTTTATCCAAACCGTCAAGATAACCAAGTGTAATGTGCTGTGTGTTCTTTTAACACACCCGTCTTTTATGCGTCACACCGTGTGCACCCATGTGACATGACCTGCTCCGATGTGAAACATAGTATAGACGGTGCTACAGTTGGAAGAACACTATCAACTTGATATTGTTTTGCGAGAGATCACCCTAATAAAATACGACTACCGCGCATCAAACAAGGGTGCATCAAAGGGATAAACATCACAGGCAGTTCATAAAATTTTGTGATATAGTATAGCCCTTTGCTTCATGAAGTCTTCATTGTCTTCACGTCGTCGTGGTTGAAGTCACCGTGTCCACCAACTTTGTCCTTGGCGCCGGGAACATCACCACGGCTTCCGGCATGTGCGTCGGGGTCCACCTCCGCATCGTAGATCATCACCTTGCATCTATCTATTGCTTTGCCTCGAGCTAATAAACAGTTCTGGCACGCAGGCCATAATTAAGTGACAATCATATGACTCCAGTCATCATGTCGTACCACGACACGCAGGTCGCGAATAAATATTACATAATATAGCATCTCATACAAACACATTGCAAATCTTGAAGGCTATACCACATCACATGCATACTCTACAAAAACGAGTTAGATCGCCATCTACACGGGTTGTTGCAACTTCTATCGTGGTTGTTAAGCAGGTTTACAAGGCAAACGAGAAACCCTAGATAAAACAAAACACGATACTTCTTTTGTTGCTAGTTTAACATACGGGGTGCGTGCAGCAACTAATGCCACAAGCCAAACTTCGTTCAACGCGTGACCCCCGTGTGGATTTGAGTTCATAAAATCCACAAGCCCCTCCATGTTAAATCTTCTATTGCGAGATTAAGATGAGATCCAAGGAATTTGATGTAGACCATGATCAAGGCAACCAGCATACTGAAAGCAGCATAGAGGGATCGATGGAAAACTCAATCCTTGTAGCAAAACCTCAACTTGCCATCAAGCATAGAAAAAATCACATGACAGGGAAGCAACAAGAAAATCAATGCCTCATATCACACATATGATCTAGACCTAAACATGCATCTAATCAAGGATCGCTCATGATACCACTGTTGGGAAACGTAGTAGAAAACAAAAAATTTCGGCCTACGAATCAAGAACCCAAGATCATCCAAGAAGATTGCATACAAGGTTTTAGTTCATGGCTCACCAACCGATGTAGCGGAAGTAGAGTTGGTGAAGCTCGTGGACATAGTGGAAGTAGATCTCGCAAGTTCTCCCACGAACAGTCCCTCGATCAATCCCACGAACAAGTCCCGCGATCTAGTCCCACGGACAAGTCCCATGAACAAGCTCCTCGAAGAAGGGTCGAAGGTACGACCCCTCCATTAGTATCCACACATCCCGTAGCAGCAATCCAGCAGCGCTCCGCCGTCCAGAGATGAACGCCACCGAGAAAACTAGAGGGAGAAAACCCTAACGGATTCCGATCTAGAACAGCGTCTAAACCGGGGTCTAAAAGTGGAGCAACGGGGTTTAGAGGAGGGAGGGTGGCGCATAGGCCTTGGGGATTGATTGTGTGTCTTCCCCCCACCCTTGGCTCACCTTATATAGGTGGCCAAGGGGCCTAGGGCGCAGCTCAAGGAGGTTTGGGAGTCCAACTTGGACTCCCAAGCCTTCCAAACCTACACATACCTTCCCACCGGAAACCTTCCATAATGGTATTTGGAAATCCCACCTGGAGGATCTCCCACCCCTTTTTGGTGCGCCCCCACCACCTGGCCAGCCAGGGCAGCCTAGGTGGCTTGCCCCCCAAGGCCAGGGGCGCAGGGCAGTGGGTGGTACTGCCCAGAACCTTCCGGAACCTTCTAGAAGCTTCCAGGACCTTCCGGGACCTACCGGGACTGTTTCGGGACATTCCGGACACTTTTGGAGCACTTCCAATACCTTCCGGAACCTCTAACGAATGTTCCGGAGCCATCTAAATGGGTTTCGGAGCCATCCGGGCAAAGGTTATTATGTCCGGTGAACACAACATATTGTTTAAGCTGTCCACCGATCACCGAAACTATTCCGGTTGATCGTAAACTTTCCCATTACCATTTTCATATGTTCCGGAACCACCTGGGACTACTCCAGAGAGATCCGAACATATCCTAAATACCCAGAACTACTTCTGGTGCCCTTATGAACTATTCCATAAATCTCCGGAACTACTTCCGGTACCCGTATGAACTATTCTGCTTTGCTTCCACTAAACCTTCTACCATACTAGTATTCTAACAGACTACTGTTCGTTAAGTGTGTGACCCAATAGGTTCGGTATAATGCGGACATGACTCAGGACATCTTCCGGACATAGGTCAACAGCCTTTTGTCAATAGCCAATAATCAACAGCGGAGCCATGGACACCCATGTTGACTCCCGCACATACACGAAGAAACTTCGAGTGAACCATTATGTTTAGTCATGTACCATTCCCTTTGCTTCGTGATATATGACAAAGTTAGAGGAGAGAAGTTTGGCACCCATGTGTAACAACTTCTTAAACGCAAGCCACTCGTTATCCTCTTTGCTCGTTTGTCCATTTTCTCATTATCGTATTCCGGTATCCCCGTGACTGAATCACAATGCGTCTGGCCAGACTATAATGGATACCGTCATACCGAGTGGGCCCAAAGTCAATATCTCTTCATCGTGAAGGAGCAAATCCCATTCTTGAACTATCACAGTCACTAGCCACACCATCTGACATACCCAGAACTTATTTTACTACTTCCCATTTACGGGAGGATTCATCTAAGAACCAAAGCATGTCTTCCTGTGTGAAGCAACTCGATACTCTCATGGTCTAAGGAATTACGTATATGATAACATTTCATGATAAGACTTATAACGTTGTTACGATGTGATCTCTAAGTATATCATTCAATACTGGGGTCGGTTCAACATTATTGGTCTGCTAACAATATGTTCCCATTGCTACTGACATCCTTGTTACAAGAACAATGTCCATGATTAAGAAAACGTAATCATCAGTTAGCACATGAGCTGGTCTTAGAGGCTAAACCAGGAACTCTTGGTGTTTACATTTCCACACATGAAAATGAGTTTTCTTCTGAATCTCACAGTCAGGGTCATTGCAATTATAGCACAGAAATATAAACATTAATTACGAACGTGGAAATATATATAATAACATTTTATTATTGCCTCTAGGGCATATTTCCAACAGTCTCCCACTTGCACTAGAGTCAATAATATTGTCAGTGCTTGAGCACTTTACACCTATGGCATACCGGTGTAATAAATGCCTCATTTGTGGTATAGACCTCATCTTCGGATCTGACGTTTCAGGCCCGTTTGTATCTTGCATATCTTCGCGTTTTCACGCTATCATAAAATTCACTAATTTTATCAGTTTAGCTTTGTATATGTTTGAATCATTTGGTAGGACCTTGGTTCCTTAGAATAAGTCATGAAATCATTCATCAATGTTCCATGAGCTTCAAGCATCTAGGAAACCATACCATGTTAATAAATGAACTGATGATTCAAAATACCCTCCCTTGTTACTTCTTTAAGCAACAATATACTTAGCCTCTGTTATAGAATTCGCCACAGTATCTAACTTTAACACAGTTCCTTCATACTGTGCCACCCTTATGTGTGAAACACATAATCCCAATTAAAATCGAAAATCGATCGGAGTAAGTATGAAGACTGAATTGGTGTAACTGTTTACATCAAAATTCAGCTGGTGTAACTTATTACAACGAGCTCTTCATTATCTCCATTTTCCGAGAAACATATCTTATCTATCATAAATTTAACTTTTCACTGTTTGTCCAATGATCAACATATTGATCACTTTGGTATCTTGCTCATAACCTTTTGAAGCACTGGACATATCTGGTCGTTTTACATATTTTGGTGTACATGATTAATCCAAACACACGGGTGAGTGGAATTCAATTCACGTGTTTTTGCTTATCTGTGTTCATCAACACCGATTTCTGCAAACAACTTTTCACCACGACTTCGGCAAGAACATGTTTCTTGGCATTTCATACTAAACTACTTTAGTATCATGTCAATATGTAGTGTTGGCTTTAGCATGATCAGGCACTTACTATCTTCATAGATCACTATGCTCAATACTAATGCTATATCAGCCCAATTTCTTCAACCGAAAACTATTTCCAATGAAGTCCTTATTCGTGTCAAGAAATTTATATCATTTCTAATCAACAATATGTCATCTACATAAGGTTTTAGAAATATTATTCAGCTCCCACTTACTTTCTTGAATATTCAAGCATCTTCGTTATTCCTGATGAAAACAAACTCTTTTGGCAATTTCATCACAACGAAAATTCCAACTCCATTATGCTAGCTCCAGTCCATCACTGGATATCCAAGGCTTGCATCTATTTTAGCATCCTTTGAATCGACAAAACATTCCGGTCGTATCACATATACGTCCTTTGTTATATTTCCGTGTAGGAACTTTGTTTTGACGTTCATTCTACCATATCCTATAAATGAGATATGTAGTAATTGCTAATATAACCCGAACTGACTAAAGCATCTCTACGGTCGAAACTACTTCGCCGTAGTCAACCTTTGAACTTGCTAGAAAACAATTTTCCAACGAGTTGAGCTTTATGGATAAAACAATTTCATCCGAATCAATTATAGATCCACATATATATATTCTTCAGACTTTTAGTCTTTCGGAGGGTCTACCAAGTTCAAAACTTGACTTACTTCCATGGATACTATCTCGGATTATTTGGCATTTAGCCAAATCCCGGAGTCAGGGCCCATCAACGCTTCTTTGTATATCACAGGTTTATCATTGTCGAACAACAATATCTCGTTTTACATATCATGAATGTTTGTACGAGTTTTGTCTAACCTGTGTGGTTCAGCTGCGCACTTATTTGAAGATTCAACAATCTTTAACAAGTTGCACCGTCCTCCCACTCACTCTTTTGCAAGAAACTATTTTCTTCCAAACACATTGTTCTTAACTGCAAACAGTTTTGCTTTTGTGTAGTGATAGAGGAATACCAAACCCTTTTGGAATAACCTTAACAAAGTAGCACTTATCTGATTTGGTGTTTTGAGCATGTCAAACACATGTCTCATATACCCAAATTTTAAGAAAAGACAATATGGTTTTAACACTTCCATTCCACATCTAATATGGTGTCATTTCAACAGATTTGATGGTGCTCTTTTCAGTGTAAAAGCCGTAGTCTCTAACGCATAACTTTAATAAGTATAATGGAAAATTGATAAACGTCATATTTGATCTTACAGTGTCATACATGGCTTGATTACATCTCTCGAACACTTTACTCATAGTGGTGTTCCGGGAGACGCAAGTTATGACACTTCTTCACAACTCATCAGACGTTCGCTAAACTTGTAACTCAAATATTGCTTTCTACAATCTAATTTGCAGAAGCTTTATTTTCTCGTTACAATGAATTTCTATTTCACTCTAAAATTCCTTGAACATTTCAAAGATTTCAGACGTATGTATCTATTGAACAGATATCCACATATGTACTTCAACTCATGAGTGAAGATAGGGAATCCACTGCACACAACTACACTTATTGGACTACACACATCATCATGTATGATTACCAATGGTTTAGTTGCCCGTTCATGTATGGCCTATCAACGGTGTTTTAGTCACATTACTTCGAGACAAAGATCGCAAGCGTCAAGTGATTCATAATCATATGACTCGAAAGTCCATCACTTATGGAAATTCTTCATGCATGTTATGTCACTCGTGATAAACGGCAGTGCCACATCTATGTGGTATTTCTTGTTAGTCTTGCGACGTTTAGCGTCAGTGTTATGGATGTTTAATATTATTATCAAGATTCATAACATACAACCTATTCATAATGGAAGTATGGCCTTTACGTTATTCATAGCTTTGAACAACTCTCTTGCAACAAACATGATTCAAAATGATGTTTTGCAACAAGGCTAAAGTGTAGTAACAATTTACTCAACTCTAAAATGAATTATGAAGATAATCATAGAGTCAACACACGGTATAGTAAACCTTTTACCGTATTCCCGAGCGTGTCAAAACTCACCATTAGCTAGTCATAAAGGCCATGGTATTTCTTGCATCGAGTTGCAACAATATGCAATCGATGTGATATTCCGGTGATCAACAGTTTAATCACAATATACAGAATCCACAATTAACTGCTTAATCATGATTCCCAAGAATTACATCTCTTGACCAGCAATGAATTCATCTATAACTCCGTATGACTTTCATTTCTGAGCTGGTTATTCCAGTCTTCTTTCGTTTTGCCTTTATACGTATCATAGTTCTATTTCCAATGTCACTCCTACTCACAGAAGACCACACATGATCAAGGGTGGCGCAGGCCATGGACTTTCCGGCGTGTAAGTCTTACTAACACCCTATGGAACTTCCTTTCCCTTAATCCTCATCATCATATGATCATTGTTCTTCTGGATCCCACACTATCAGTTTTGTTTAGAGCACAATGAACATTTTCACTAATGCTTACAATCATACATTGTACTAGATATCTTATATCCAACATTAATTGTCTTACTACTGAAAACTTATTTTTCAGTTCCATGAATATAACATAACTATCCCAATCTTTTCGAAGTTCGGGTTTCATGGTGGTGAAGACAATGCACTTAGCTTTCGTGGAATTCTAGCATTTTGGATTATGGACATAAGTCACATCATCCATAGCATCAGCGGGAGAGCATAAAAAATTTGCGATAGGACAAGCTCCTTCTCGACACTATTGAGGATAGTCCTCACAATACGGTACTAATCGTAAAGTTTTTACCAGATAAAACAGTTAATCAAAAACAATTGGGAAGGTGGTAACGCGAGCCATTATTCTACAACGATAATGCAAATACTAAGACTTTGTTCATAATTAAGTTGCACTTGTGATTAATCAATTTAATTACTTAGTGCGCTCCCACTCAGATCAATATCTCTCGTAATTGATGCTGGAGTGATTCAAGATCCAACCCAATCGTCCGCCATTGATGTGACATCACTGATGACTTAGACTGGACCGGTAGGCCAACTTGCCAATCACGCCAAAGGTGATTCTTGTTCATCTTTCGATGGGCGTGTTCCGGTAGCAAACTTTTATCCAAACCGTCAAGATAACCAAGTGTAATGTGCTGTGTGTTCTTTTAACACACCCGTCTTTTATGCGTCACACCGTGTGCACCCATGTGACATGACCTGCTCCGATGTGAAACATAGTATAGACGGTGCTACAGTTGGAAGAACACTATCAACTTGATATTGTTTTGCGAGAGATCACCCTAATAAAATACGACTACCGCGCATCAAACAAGGGTGCATCAAAGGGATAAACATCACAGGCAGTTCATAAAATTTTGTGATATAGTATAGCCCTTTGCTTCATGAAGTCTTCATTGTCTTCACGTCGTCGTGGTTGAAGTCACCGTGTCCACCAACTTTGTCCTTGGCGCCGGGAACATCACCACGGCTTCCGGCATGTGCGTCGGGGTCCACCTCCGCATCGTAGATCATTACCTTGCATCTATCTATTGCTTTGCCTCGAGCTAATAAACAGTTCTGGCACGCAGGCCATAATTAAGTGACAATCATATGACTCCAGTCATCATGTCGTACCACGACACGCAGGTCGCGAATAAATATTACATAATATAGCATCTCATACAAACACATTGCAAATCTTGAAGGCTATACCACATCACATGCATACTCTGCAAAAACGAGTTAGATCGCCATCTACACGGGTTGCTGCAACTTTTATCGTGGTTGTTAAGCAGGTTTACAAGGCAAACGAGAAACCCTAGATAAAACAAAACACGATACTTCTTTTGTTGCTAGTTTAACATACGGGGTGCGTGCAGCAACTAATGCCACAAGCCAAACTTCGTTCAACGCGTGACCCCCGTGTGGATTTGAGTTCATAAAATCCACAAGCCCCTCCATGTTAAATCTTCTATTGCGAGATTAAGATGAGATCCAAGGAGTTTGATGTAGACCATGATCAAGGCAACCAGCATACTGAAAGCAGCATAGAGGGATCGATGGAAAACTCAATCCTTGTAGCAAAACCTCAACTTGCCATCAAGCATAGAAAAAATCACATGACAGGGAAGCAACAAGAAAATCAATGCCTCATATCACACATATGATCTAGACCTAAACATGCATCTAATCAAGGATCGCTCATGATACCACTGTTGGGAAACGTAGTAGAAAACAAAAAAATTCGGCCTACGAATCAAGAACCCAAGATCATCCAAGAAGATTGCATACAAGGTTTTAGTTCATGGCTCACCAACCGATGTAGCGGAAGTAGAGTTGGTGAAGCTCGTGGACATAGTGGAAGTAGATCTCGCAAGTTCTCCCACGAACAGTCCCTCGATCAATCCCACGAACAAGTCCCGCGATCTAGTCCCACGGACAAGTCCCATGAACAAGCTCCTCGAAGAAGGGTCGAAGGTACGACCCCTCCATTAGTATCCACACATCCCGTAGCAGCAATCCAGCAGCGCTCCGCCGTCCAGAGATGAACGCCACCGAGAAAACTAGAGGGAGAAAACCCTAACGGATTCCGATCTAGAACAGCGTCTAAACCGGGGTCTAAAAGTGGAGCAACGGGGTTTAGAGGAGGGAGGGTGGCGCATAGGCCTTGGGGATTGATTGTGTGTCTTCCCCCCACCCTTGGCTCACCTTATATAGGTGGCCAAGGGGCCTAGGGCGCAGCTCAAGGAGGTTTGGGAGTCCAACTTGGACTCCCAAGCCTTCCAAACCTACACATACCTTCCCACCGGAAACCTTCCATAATGGTATTTGGAAATCCCACCTGGAGGATCTCCCACCCCTTTTTGGTGCGCCCCCACCACCTGGCCGGCCAGGGCAGCCTAGGTGGCTTGCCCCCCAAGGCCAGGGGCGCAGGGCAGTGGGTGGTACTGCCCGGAACCTTCCGGAACCTTCTAGAAGCTTCCAGGACCTTCCGGGACCTACCGGGACTATTTCGGGACATTCCGGACACTTTTGGAGCACTTCCAATACCTTCCGGAACCTCTAACGAATGTTCCGGAGCCATCTAAATGGGTTTCGGAGCCATCCGGGCAAAGGTTATTATGTCCGGTGAACACAACATATTGTTTAAGCTGTCCACCGATCACCGAAACTATTCCGGTTGATCGTAAACTTTCCCATTACCATTTTCATATGTTCCGGAACCACCTGGGACTACTCCAGAGAGATCCGAACATATCCTAAATACCCAGAACTACTTCTGGTGCCCTTATGAACTATTCCATAAATCTCCGGAACTACTTCCGGTACCCGTATGAACTATTCTGCTTTGCTTCCACTAAACCTTCTACCATACTAGTATTCTAACAGACTACTGTTCGTTAAGTGTGTGACCCAATAGGTTCGGTATAATGCGGACAGGACTCAGGACATCTTTCGGACATAGGTCAACAGCCTTTTGTCAATAGCCAATAATCAACAGCGGAGCCATGGACACCCATGTTGACTCCCGCACATACACGAAGAAACTTCGAGTGAACCATTATGTTTAGTCATGTACCATTCCCTTTGCTTCGTGATATATGACAAAGTTAGAGGAGAGAAGTTTGGCACCCATGTGTAACAACTTATTGAACGCAAGCCACTCGTTATCCTCTTTGCTCGTTTGTCCATTTTCTCATTATCGTATTCCGGTATCCCCGTGACTGAATCACAATGCGTCTGGCCAGACTATAATGGATACCGTCATACCGAGTGGGCCCAAAGTCAATATCTCTTCATCGTGAAGGAGCAAATCCCATTCTTGAACTATCACAGTCACTAGCCACACCATCTGACATACCCAGAACTTATTTTACTACTTCCCATTTACGGGAGGATTCATCTAAGAACCAAAGCATGTCTTCCTGTGTGAAGCAACTCGATACTCTCATGGTCTAAGGAATTACGTATATGATAACATTTCATGATATGACTTATAACGTTGTTACGATGTGATCTCTAAGTATATCATTCAATACTGGGGTCGGTTCAACATCATTGTTCTGCTAACAATATGTTCCCATTGCTACTGACATCCTTGTTACAAGAACAATGTCCATGATTAAGAAAACGTAATCATCAGTTAGCACATGAGCTGGTCTTAGAGGCTAAACCAGGAAATCTTGGTGTTTACATTGCCACACATGAAAATGAGTTTTCTTCTGAATCTCACAGTCAGGGTCATTGCAATTATAGCACAGAAATATAAACATTAATTACGAACGTGGAAATATATATAATAACATTTTATTATTGCCTCTAGGGCATATTTCCAACAGTCTCCCACTTGCACTAGAGTCAATAATATTGTCAGTGCTTGAGCACTTTACACCTATGGCATACCGGTGTAATAAATGCCTCATTTGTGGTATAGACCTCATCTTCGGATCTGACGTTTCAGGCCCGTTTGTATCTTGCATATCTTCGCGTTTTCACGCTATCATAAAATTCACTAATTTTATCAGTTTAGCTTTGTATATGTTTGAATCATTTGGTAGGACCTTGGTTCCTTAGAATAAGTCATGAAATCATTCATCAATGTTCCATGAGCTTCAAGCATCTAGGAAACCATACCATGTTAATAAATGAACTGATGATTCAAAATACCCTCCCTTGTTACTTCTTTAAGCAACAATATACTTAGCCTCTGTTATAGAATTCGCCACAGTATCTAACTTTAACACAGTTCCTTCATACTGTGCCACCCTTATGTGTGAAACACATAATCCCAATTAAAATCGAAAATCGATCGGAGTAAGTATGAAGACTGAATTGGTGTAACTGTTTACATCAAAATTCAGCTGGTGTAACTTATTACAACGAGCTCTTCATTATCTCCATTTTCCGAGAAACATATCTTATCTATCATAAATTTAACTTTTCACTGTTTGTCCAATGATCAACATATTGATCACTTTGGTATCTTGCTCATAACCTTTTGAAGCACTGGACATATCTGGTCGTTTTACATATTATGGTGTACATGATTAATCCAAACACACGGGTGAGTGGAATTCAATTCACGTGTTTTTGCTTATCTGTGTTCATCAACACCGATTTCTGCAAACAACTTTTCACCACGACTTCGGCAAGAACATGTTTCTTGGCATTTCATACTAAACTACTTTAGTATCATGTCAATATGTAGTGTTGGCTTTAGCATGATCACGCACTTACTATCTTCATAGATCACTATGCTCAATACTAATGCTATATCAGCCCAATTTCTTCAACCGAAAACTATTTCCAATGAAGTCCTTATTCGTGTCAAGAAATTTATATCATTTCTAATCAACAATATGTCATCTACATAAGGTTTTAGAAATATTATTCAGCTCCCACTTACTTTCTTGAATATTCAAGCATCTTCGTTATTCCTGATGAAAACAAACTCTTTTGGCAATTTCATCACAACGAAAATTCCAACTCCATTATGCTAGCTCCAGTCCATCACTGGATATCCAAGGCTTGCATCTATTTTAGCATCCTTTGAATCGACAAAACATTCCGGTCGTATCACATATACGTCCTTTGTTATATTTCCGTGTAGGAACTTTGTTTTGACGTTCATTCTACCATATCCTATAAATGAGATATGTAGTAATTGCTAATATAACCCGAACTGACTAAAGCATCTCTACGGTCGAAACTACTTCGCCGTAGTCAACCTTTGAACTTGCTAGAAAACAATTTTCCAACGAGTTGAGCTTTATGGATAAAACAATTTCATCCGAATCAATTATAGATCCACATATATATATTCTTCAGACTTTTAGTCTTTCGGAGGGTCTACCAAGTTCAAAACTTGACTTACTTCCATGGATACTATCTCGGATTATTTGGCATTTAGCCAAATCCCGGAGTCAGGGCCCATCAACGCTTCTTTGTATATCACAGGTTTATCATTGTCGAACAACAATATCTCGTTTTACATATCATGAATGTTTGTACGAGTTTTGTCTAACCTGTGTGGTTCAGCTGCGCACTTATTTGAAGATTCAACAATCTTTAACAAGTTGCACCGTCCTCCCACTCACTCTTTTGCAAGAAACTATTTTCTTCCAAACACATTGTTCTTAACTGCAAACAGTTTTGCTTTTGTGTAGTGATAGAGGAATACCAAACCCTTTTGGAATAACCTTAACAAAGTAGCACTTATCTGATTTGGTGTTTTGAGCATGTCAAACACATGTCTCATATACCCAAATTTTAAGAAAAGACAATATGGTTTTAACACTTCCATTCCACATCTAATATGGTGTCATTTCAACAGATTTGATGGTGCTCTTTTCAGTGTAAAAGCCGTAGTCTCTAACGCATAACTTTAATAAGTATAATGGAAAATTGATAAACGTCATATTTGATCTTACCGTGTCATACATGGCTTGATTACATCTCTCGAACACTTTACTCATAGTGGTGTTCCGGGAGACGCAAGTTATGACACTTCTTCACAACTCATCAGACGTTCGCTAAACTTGTAACTCAAATATTGCTTTCTACAATCTAATTTGCAGAAGCTTTATTTTCTCGTTACAATGAATTTCTATTTCACTCTAAAATTCCTTGAACATTTCAAAGATTTCAGACGTATGTATCTATTGAACAGATATCCACATATGTACTTCAACTCATGAGTGAAGATAGGGAATCCACTGCACACAACTACACTTATTGGACTACACACATCATCATGTATGATTACCAATGGTTTAGTTGCCCGTTCATGTATGGCCTATCAACGGTGGTTTAGTCACATTACTTCGAGACAAAGATCGCAAGCGTCAAGTGATTCATAATCATATGACTCGAAAGTCCATCACTTATGGAAATTCTTCATGCATGTTATGTCACTCGTGATAAACGGCAGTGCCACATCTATGTGGTATTTCTTGTTAGTCTTGCGACGTTTAGCGTCAGTGTTATGGATGTTTAATATTATTATCAAGATTCATAACATACAACCTATTCATAATGGAAGTATGGCCTTTACGTTATTCATAGCTTTGAACAACTCTCTTGCAACAAACATGATTCAAAATGATGTTTTGCAACAAGGCTAAAGTGTAGTAACAATTTACTCAACTCTAAAATGAATTATGAAGATAATCATAGAGTCAACACACGGTATAGTAAACCTTTTACCGTATTCCCGAGCGTGTCAAAACTCATCATTAGCTAGTCATAAAGGCCATGGTATTTCTTGCATCGAGTTGCAACAATATGCAATCGATGTGATATTCCGGTGATCAACAGTTTAATCACAATATACAGAATCCACAATTAACTGCTTAATCATGATTCCCAAGAATTACATCTCTTGACCAGCAATGAATTCATCTATAACTCCGTATGACTTTCATTTCTGAGCTGGTTATTCCAGTCTTCTTTCGTTTTGCCTTTATACGTATCATAGTTCTATTTCCAATGTCACTCCTACTCACAGAAGACCACACATGATCAAGGGTGGCGCAGGCCATGGACTTTCCGGCGTGTAAGTCTTACTAACACCCTATGGAACTTCCTTTCCCTTAATCCTCATCATCATATGATCATTGTTCTTCTGGATCCCACACTATCAGTTTTGTTTAGAGCACAATGAACATTTTCACTAATGCTTACAATCATACATTGTACTAGATATCTTATATCCAACATTAATTGTCTTACTACTGAAAACTTATTTTTCAGTTCCATGAATATAACATAACTATCCCAATCTTTTCGAAGTTCGGGTTTCATGGTGGTGAAGACAATGCACTTAGCGGTCGTGGAATTCTAGCATTTTGGATTATGGACATAAGTCACATCATCCATAGCATCAGCGGGAGAGCATAAAAAATTTGCGATAGGACAAGCTCCTTCTCGACACTATTGAGGATAGTCCTCACAATACGGTACCAATCGTAAAGTTTTTACCAGATAAAACAGTTAATCAAAAACAATTGGGAAGGTGGTAACGCGAGCCATTATTCTACAACGATAATGCAAATACTAAGACTTTGTTCATAATTAAGTTGCACTTGTGATTAATCAATTTAATTACTTAGTGCGCTCCCACTCAGATCAATATCTCTCGTAATTGATGCTGGAGTGATTCAAGATCCAACCCAATCGTCCGCCATTGATGTGACATCACTGATGACTTAGACTGGACCGGTAGGCCAACTTGCCAATCACGCCAAAGGTGATTCTTGTTCATCTTTCGATGGGCGTGTTCCGGTAGCAAACTTTTATCCAAACCGTCAAGATAACCAAGTGTAATGTGCTGTGTGTTCTTTTAACACACCCGTCTTTTATGCGTCACACCGTGTGCACCCATGTGACATGACCTGCTCCGATGTGAAACATAGTATAGACGGTGCTACAGTTGGAAGAACACTATCAACTTGATATTGTTTTGCGAGAGATCACCCTAATAAAATACGACTACCGCGCATCAAACAAGGGTGCATCAAAGGGATAAACATCACAGGCAGTTCATAAAATTTTGTGATATAGTATAGCCCTTTGCTTCATGAAGTCTTCATTGTCTTCACGTCGTCGTGGTTGAAGTCACCGTGTCCACCAACTTTGTCCTTGGCGCCGGGAACATCACCACGGCTTCCGGCATGTGCGTCGGGGTCCACCTCCGCATCGTAGATCATTACCTTGCATCTATCTATTGCTTTGCCTCGAGCTAATAAACAGTTCTGGCACGCAGGCCATAATTAAGTGACAATCATATGACTCCAGTCATCATGTCGTACCACGACACGCAGGTCGCGAATAAATATTACATAATATAGCATCTCATACAAACACATTGCAAATCTTGAAGGCTATACCACATCACATGCATACTCTGCAAAAACGAGTTAGATCGCCATCTACACGGGTTGTTGCAACTTTTATCGTGGTTGTTAAGAAGGTTTACAAGGCAAACGAGAAACCCTAGATAAAACAAAACACGATACTTCTTTTGTTGCTAGTTTAACATACGGGGTGCGTGCAGCAACTAATGCCACAAGCCAAACTTCGTTCAACGCGTGACCCCCGTGTGGATTTGAGTTCATAAAATCCACAAGCCCCTCCATGTTAAATCTTCTATTGCGAGATTAAGATGAGATCCAAGGAGTTTGATGTAGACCATGATCAAGGCAACCAGCATACTGAAAGCAGCATAGAGGGATCGATGGAAAACTCAATCCTTGTAGCAAAACCTCAACTTGCCATCAAGCATAGAAAAAATCACATGACAGGGAAGCAACAAGAAAATCAATGCCTCATATCACACATATGATCTAGACCTAAACATGCATCTAATCAAGGATCGCTCATGATACCACTGTTGGGAAACGTAGTAGAAAACAAAAAAATTCGGCCTACGAATCAAGAACCCAAGATCATCCAAGAAGATTGCATACAAGGTTTTAGTTCATGGCTCACCAACCGATGTAGCGGAAGTAGAGTTGGTGAAGCTCGTGGACATAGTGGAAGTAGATCTCGCAAGTTCTCCCACGAACAGTCCCTCGATCAATCCCACGAACAAGTCCCGCGATCTAGTCCCACGGACAAGTCCCATGAACAAGCTCCTCGAAGAAGGTTCGAAGGTACGACCCCTCCATTAGTATCCACACATCCCGTAGCAGCAATCCAGCAGCGCTCCGCCGTCCAGAGATGAACGCCACCGAGAAAACTAGAGGGAGAAAACCCTAACGGATTCCGATCTAGAACAGCGTCTAAACCGGGGTCTAAAAGTGGAGCAACGGGGTTTAGAGGAGGGAGGGTGGCGCATAGGCCTTGGGGATTGATTGTGTGTCTTCCCCCCACCCTTGGCTCACCTTATATAGGTGGCCAAGGGGCCTAGGGCGCAGCTCAAGGAGGTTTGGGAGTCCAACTTGGACTCCCAAGCCTTCCAAACCTACACATACCTTCCCACCGGAAACCTTCCATAATGGTATTTGGAAATCCCACCTGGAGGATCTCCCACCCCTTTTTGGTGCGCCCCCACCACCTGGCCGGCCAGGGCAGCCTAGGTGGCTTGCCCCCCAAGGCCAGGGGCGTAGGGCAGTGGGTGGTACTGCCCGGAACCTTCCGGAACCTTCTAGAAGCTTCCAGGACCTTCCGAGACCTACCGGGACTGTTTCGGGACATTCCGGACACTTTTGGAGCACTTCCAATACCTTTCGGAACCTCTAACGAATGTTCCGGAGCCATCTAAATGGGTTTCGGAGCCATCCGGGCAAAGGTTATTATGTCCGGTGAACACAACATATTGTTTAAGCTGTCCACCGATCACCGAAACTATTTCGGTTGATCGTAAACTTTCCCATTACCATTTTCATATGTTCCGGAACCACCTGGGACTACTCCAGAGAGATCCGAACATATCCTAAATACCCAGAACTACTTCTGGTGCCCTTATGAACTATTCCATAAATCTCCGGAACTACTTCCGGTACCCGTATGAACTATTCTGCTTTGCTTCCACTAAACCTTCTACCATACTGGTATTCTAACAGACTACTGTTCGTTAAGTGTGTGACCCAATAGGTTCGGTATAATGCGGACAGGACTCAGGACATCTTTCGGACATAGGTCAACAGCCTTTTGTCAATAGCCAATAATCAACAGCGGAGCCATGGACACCCATGTTGACTCCCGCACATACACCAAGAAACTTCGAGTGAACCATTATGTTTAGTCATGTACCATTCCCTTTGCTTCGTGATATATGACAAAGTTAGAGGAGAGAAGTTTGGCACCCATGTGTAACAACTTCTTGAACGCAAGCCACTCTTTATCCTCTTTGCTCGTTTGTCCATTTTCTCATTATCGTATTCCGGTATCCCCGTGACTGAATCACAATGCGTCTGGCCAGACTATAATGGATACCGTCATACCGAGTGGGCCCAAAGTCAATATCTCTTCATCGTGAAGGAGCAAATCCCATTCTTGAACTATCACAGTCACTAGCCACACCATCTGACATACCCAGAACTTATTTTACTACTTCCCATTTACGGGAGGATTCATCTAAGAACCAAAGCATGTCTTCCTGTGTGAAGCAACTCGATACTCTCATGGTCTAAGGAATTACGTATATGATAACATTTCATGATATGACTTATAACGTTGTTACGATGTGATCTCTAAGTATATCATTCAATACTGGGGTCGGTTCAACATCATTGTTCTGCTAACAATATGTTCCCATTTCTACTGACATCCTTGTTACAAGAACAATGTCCATGATTAAGAAAACGTAATCATCAGTTAGCACATGAGCTGGTCTTAGAGGCTAAACCAGGAACTCTTGGTGTTTACATTTCCACACATGAAAATGAGTTTTCTTCTGAATCTCACAGTCAGGGTCATTGCAATTATAGCACAGAAATATAAACATTAATTACGAACGTGGAAATATATATAATAACATTTTATTATTGCCTCTAGGGCATATTTCCAACACAGTGGAGGTGATCCCGCGATATCCGTGTCTCGAGCGTGATTTACCCTTGCATCGTTTCTCCCTAGCCCTGAAGTTTTCGAGGAGTAAGGTGTGATTTTGAGCTAACCCTACGAATCTCGAGGACGAGATTCTTTTAAGGGGGAAAGGTTTGTAATACCCCAAAAATCGGGTTATCGATTTTTGTGTTGTTAATCCTTCCTAGCTTTTTCTCCCGATCTTTTTCCCCTGGAGTTTGGTTGTCACAACCCTCTTTCAGGTAAGTGCTAGGGTTTGATTGTGCCCCTTTGCATCATGCAAAAATTCAAAAAAGAAATAATTGGGGAAAAGAAAAGCCCCAAAATATTTAATTAAAAGGCCAGAAATAAATCTTTTTTCCAAAATTCTTTTGGATATGTTGAAAAATCCTAAAAATGAGTGGGATCACTTTAAAAGTGATTTGGGATTAATCCCATGCTCATAGGTTTTTCGAAAATCCAAGCAGTAGCTTGGAAATTAAATCAATTGCATATTTGAATTGGAATTCAAATAAGTTGAATTCCAAATATTCCCAAAACTTGGGGTTGACTAATATAATGTCACCTAGGTTTTATAAAATTACTTGGGAATTTTTATTAAATGCCTGGTATTTATTTAAAAGGGCAAAACAAATAAACAGAAACAAATAAGAAGAAAACAGGACCCCCCACCCCACTTACCTGGCCCATGTGGCCCAGCCTGGCCAGCAAGCCAGCCCAGCCCACCAGGGGTAGAGCTGTCTTCTACACCGGGACAGGCAGTCTGCTTGTCTGCGTGGCGAGCATGCCGTCGCCACAGCCATCTCCTGCTTGCCCCCTGGCCTCATACCCCTCCCCGTGCACGCCTGGAAGGCCCCAGGTCCATCTCCCCCGTCCCTGGTTCTTCCCGTCTCCCTCTTTCGCCTGTTCCAGCGCGCACCCGAGACGCCTTCTCTCCGCCGACACGCCCACGCGTGGCCACCGTTCTTCCCTCGGCGCACCGCCGTGTCCCGTGGACTCCCCGTGGTCTTCTTCATCGCACTGCCCCTCGAATCGAAGCCGAGGAGCTCGGGAGTCTCCGCTCGCCTCTCCACTTCACCGCCGGCCGCCGTGGAGCTCGAGCCCGAATTCGCCGCCACCTCTTCGTCTCCGGCCATCCCGAATCCTCCACTACACTCAGGGTGAGCCTCCGATTCGAACACCACCCTCCGCGCCCCTTTATGTGCACGCCATCACTGTCCCCCCTCATCGGCCAAGAGCTCGCTGCCGTGCTCCGGGACCTCCCCGTGAACCCCAGCTAGCTCCACGCGATGCGGAAGACCACGAGACGCACGCCCGTGCTATCCAACCCCTTCCCCGTGCCCTGGATCCGATTCCGGCGAAGTTCCAGCGAGGTGTCGCCGTCCCAGACGTCGCCGACGACGACCCAGGCCATTAAGCCTTAACTCTCTCGCTAGTAACCCCCCCAGAGGTTGACAGTGGGCCCCAACACACTAACTAACCACGGTTAGTTTAAACAGAGAGGGATTAACTCCCCCTCTCACTGACCAGTGGGACCCAGCCGTTAGAGCCCTCCCCACGTCAGCATGAGGCCATGTTGACACAATAAAGAATTTCCAGATTAAAAAGAAAATCAGAAAATTACAGAAAATCATTTAAACTTTGTAAATTCAAAACTAATTCATTTTAACTCCAAATTGGATAAATAATATATGAAAATTATCAGAAAAAGGCAAGGATTATGAATATGCAATTTGTTTCTATGTTTGACCATTTTAAAATGGGTGAATAGTAGCAAACATGCATATGGCATAATTTGAATTTGAATTTGAAGTTTGAATTCGCATTACAAATGCAATACACTTCAATTAAATGGAATTTGTCACAAACCAGTACCATATACATCATGGACAACTATATCATGTGCTTGTGCATTTTAGTTCGATGTTGCCCCCCCCTTTGTTGATGATTGTTCCGGTAGCAGTGCCTACGAGACGGAGATCACCCCTGAAGCAGAAGACCGATAAACCAGTGTATCGTCAGCAAGGCAAGCAAACCCCATTGATAATGTCTATAAAATCCTACTTCCCTCTCAGTCTCGCTTATGCATGGTTAGGAGATCACCGAGACACGTTCTTTCGCATAGTTGAACCCATTCCGATGAATGACCTATCATTTTGTCACCGTATTAAGCAAACCACAATCCTAGCAGATATAGGAGTTCAATGATGAGCATGTGGCCCCTGCAACTGTTACTGCTTATTGTTGCTTAGTGATACAATGAGGTTACTTTGTTTGTGAGTCGGGATGGAATGTTCACATGTTGTTGATGTTAGCGTGTTGGTGAATCCACCCTAAACAAAGGTGAACGATGAGAGGCTGTGTAGGAGTACATAGTGGTTGTCTCGTTGAACACTGCCCTAGGCCCCGAGTTCCTGTTTTGTGATCCAAGACAAAGAGTATGACCACATGTAGGGTTTATGGGACCCCCGTTTGGCCTCTTTACTTACCCGATCCGGTCCAGGAATCACACTAGATTCGGGATTTCCATTTGTCATGTGCATAGAAAAAGATTGAAGAAAAGGTAGCATCATATATATATGTGGGTGGACCTGTGAGGCAGTAAAACCATCTGGCAGAGGTGGCCTCTCGGTCCCTTGCATTATCTGAGTCTGTTTCAATGAACCGGTCGGACTCTCGAGCGGTGCCAAACTCAGGTAGTCGACTCCTGGATTAGAGAAGGTGATGTGAGGGTAGTTCCTTGGTTTCATCCACGTCCGACACCCGCTTGAAGGGTGACAAGGACGAGGCGATAAGTGATGAAACGCTTGTGAAGATGTACACCCCTGCAGGGTTAATAAACTATTCGAATATCCGTGTCCGCGGTTATGGACTACTTAGAGATCTCTACTTGATCATTAGACAACTTGAATGGATACTCTCAAACTCGCAAGATAATTGTTAGTGCTATGGCGTGCTTCTTCGTGGGGAAGTCGAGGAAGTATCCATAGTGGTGTATTGGTTGGAGACTTGGTAGTGGACTCGTGTGCGCTTCTTACCTCAAGTCTGGTACTTGTAGTTCAGGACTAGCCAAGTCAAAGCTGGCACTTCTACATGTTGAACCCCCTCCTTTACCTTGAAACTTGAGCATGAGTAGTATAGTTTTGATGTAAGTCTTGCTGAGTACGACTTTGTACTCACGTTTTCTTATTCTATGTTTTAGATGAGAACCCAGCCCCCGATGGAGACACCTTCCTGAAGCTTGACGTTGACTAAGATAGTATAGTTCCAGACAAAAGTTTGGTCCCTCGTGGAAGGGCATGTTTGTTGAACAAGGCTTCTCTAAGCCATTTGTTAATCTTGTCTGTACTCAGACCTAATTTGCTTCCGTTGTATGATGTAATGCTGATCACAGACATGTGATCTTTGTATGATCTATGTGCAAGTCAATAAAGAAGTACATTGTAGAGTTATGTGATGATACCTGCTGTTCATACTAGGCATGTGTGCTGCGTGTATGATTATAACATGCATGTCTTAGTATGGGTTTTCGATAACTTAGTTGTGTTCTTGCCGGCGGTCTTTTGTACACCAAGTGGCCCTTAGATGTGCGCAGCTTGGGGCATCGCGATGCGATTGCTCGTGACTCGGTCACATGGCACACTTTGTTGTATGTTTGAGCCCGCCCGAGACCCCGACTAAGTGATCGGGCTGGAGTTTGTTTATGTAAGTGTTATAATTCAATCGATAATATGGTTGAGGCGACTTGTCTATGAGTATGGGATTTCACCACCCATAATCATTTAGACTTGTGAGCGGGCGATGAGGACCCATCTTAGTTGATCATCCGGCCTAGATGGGATGCCCCTCACGTTCGATGCTTTCAGAGAGTGTTCTGTGCTTGGCCTTGTCTGCTTAGACAAGTGGGTACGGCTGTCGGCTCTCCATATGATTGCGTTGTGACTGGAATTACATATGCATTTTCCGGGTCCCGACACTGGTTTATGAACAGAAGAATCCAGACAATCCTTGACCTTGCAACCCTTTTCAATTCCTCTTTGCAAGGCAAGATCCCTCCCCAGACACTCGAGCTGGGATATGGAAGGATATTGCCGAGTCCGGTGCAATGTTCTCCATATCAGCTTAATTCCATTTGTGCCAATCGATGGAATTAAATCCCGGAAAATACATAGATATCTCTAAAGGTTGTGTAAACTTGTGGAGATGATCTTGGTGATCCTCTAGACCTCTCCCAAAGATATTGGCTATGATTGGATAAAGGATATTGTGATTTTCTTTATAAAGCCAATAATCCCTTTTTAGCCCATTTGCAAAGGATATACCATTTTGGTTGCCCCATTTGTGCTCAAATTAATTGTGGAGCTCCTAGTATCCAACCCATGGCCATTTCTATCAAAACATGGGGTTCCATAGTTCAAATTTTGAGCATAGCTTCCATTTGCAAATTCAGGGCAGAATAGCACTTTCCAAAGGAAGTGTTATTTATGTTTGCCCATTGCCTCCCAAACTTTTTGTGCCTTTTCCCCTGCCCATGTCATGGTGTTGTGCCAAATTTCAGCTATAAAGGCAAAGCCATTATTTCACACTAAATTCCCAAATTTTCTGTCCAGCAGGTAACTTTGTGAAGGAAGTGCAAGATATCCTTGTCCATTTGAGCTGAAATTTTTTGTACATACTTATCCTAGTGTATGATGAAGCTCTGCCAAATTTCAAGCCAAGTGGACCAGTGTGCTAGCCACACCACAGCACAAACACCTTCTGCCTAGTTGGTGCATTTGTAAATGAAGTGGCATGTACAATGATTCATTTGTGCTCAAACTTGGCAGAGGTAATCACCAATGGATAAGATTGCTATGACACAAGTTCCAGACCATTCCACCAGATGAGCCTCCCCCAGTTCAGCACAAACACCTTGCTGGTCCAACCTAGTCATGTCACTTTCAACTGCTATGTGCCATCCAGGTCAGACAATGGAGGTGTTGTTGCTTCATGATATGTCACATAGCACAGTGGACAGGGTTCCTAGTCATTTGCACGCTCTGAACACGTGGTTGCCTTGGTGACCATGCAAAGGACGTTCTGTGAAAGTGTTTGTACTGGATCCTAATCCCCAATGGCGTCTTCTTCATGTCTGCTCATGTCCACCGTGCTCCCCACTCCAAGCCTGACCAGGCGTGCTCTTCCCCCTCGTCCCCTAGCTTCTGTCCGCGCATGCCGACGCCATGTTCTCCACGGTCCGGCCGCCACGTAGCCATGATCTGGGAGCTTCGAGCTCCATCTCCAGAGCCTTCCCCGTGGCTATATTTAGAGCGCCGCCCGAGCCCCTCGCTAGAAGAGCAAGCCGCATCCACCCTTAGCTCCTTCCCCTTGAAAATCCAAGCCAGGTTCGGCCTTGCCCCGCCCCATGGTCGAGGGCCTCGTCGCCATGGCCGCTGCGCTTGAGCCCCAGCCTTTCCGCTCCTCGGTGTCTGGATCCCCCGCCGCCTGACCCCCATCGGAGTAGGGCGCCGCCGCTACCGCCGTCCCTACCCGGCCAGGGGGCCACGACCCTCGCGCCCCGGCAAGTGGCGAAGGCGACGCCGGCCGTTCTGGGCGCCCCTGCAGCTTCCCCTAGGTGCGCCCCGGCCAGCCGCGCCGTCAGGCGTGCCGCCGAGCCCGTCCCGGCCACGACGGCGATCTCCCCGCCGGACGCCCTGTCAGCCCCGCCCGGCCCTGCTCCGCAGTACGAGAGAAACACGGGAGGAGAGAGAAGTATCTGACGGGCGGGCCCCGCATGTCAGCCGGCAGCCCAGGGCCCGCGCGAGGCGAATTCTTTAGAATACGTTTCCCTCCAGGGAAAGCGTATTTTCGTGAAGCGCCGGGTTGGAATGCGCTTTCCCTTCAGTGAAAGCGTATTTCTCTACTGCTTTGGCTGGAAGTACGTTTCCCTGTTAGGAAAGCGCATTTCTGTCGATACTCTTTCTCTCTCCGGCCAAAGCGGTTAAGTTGTGGACATTCACCTGATAAGCGTCGTTTTCCCGTCTATCGAACGAACGGCCGTATCTCCGCGACCGTGACTCCGATTGAGGTGATTCAAAATCCCAGGTTCTCAGTTTTTCGAGCCCGTTCCGTTGGTGCAAATTTCATTATGTGTTTGCATTGTGAGATTTACCCTTTTCCCCCCGGTTTTCGTTAGGCTTCGCCGGAGAACCTTCGGTCCCGTCGGATATTTTTGGAAGGTGATCGTACGTCCGTCCGGTGGATTCATCGACCCCCCCAGGCAAGAAATCCATCTGATATATTCTCTAAGCACTGTGCCGTGTTGTTCTGGTGTGTTGAAAATGTGATCTCGTCATGTTCCTTTAACGATGAACTAAACCCTGAGCTTTTAACTTGACTTGACACGCTTATGCCATGCTTACGTGATATGTTTATGTCGATCATGCTAGGTTCACTCGTAAGTATCATGCTTGTGTTTTTTTATACATGTATACTCTATATGATAATGCTAAAAGTGATCATGCCATGTTTACTGTTTAGTATCATGCCCATGTTGTTCATATTAGTTATATAATGCTTATGCTGGTGGTTTTACATGTGTTGACCTTATTCATGCTTTAATATCCATGCTTACTAGATTCATACCATGCCATGCTAGTGGTTGCACGTCGTTGGTGGTAGTGTTATGTTCATGCCATGTTGCCTTGTTCAATTTATGCTGCAAGAACTAATGCTAAAACTTGATGAACATAATATAACCGTTGACCAAGTGCCACCGAACCGGGCTTTATTCGTGCAGACACATTTTCTTGTATGGGCGGGCCTTAGCTTGGGCTATCGTAGTGCCTTCTACGGGTATCACCAAAGAGGGGAGGTTATGCACGCACGCTACCCTGGCCCGGTAGGTGGTGATAACCTTGACATCTAGAGTTTTTTACTCGGGTGTCCCCGTTCGGGACAGTGTTATCCACATGGTGGCCGTTTGCCAAGAGTTTGGCCGGTGTCTGGAGGACACAGGGATACCCAAGACAATGTGTTAGTGATACCGTAGGGAGGTTACGCGGTAGTCCTAGCCCACTCTTGCGGAACGAGTTCCATTGATCCTGTGTGACAAGTTCTGGAGTGCTGGGTGGAGGAAGAACTCCATGGTGTGTGTAACATGCACAAATTCTGCAGAGTCACAATCTATTCGAATAGCCGAGTCCTCGGTCATGGGACACAGTTCGTACTAGGTCACACTATGGTCAACACAAACCGGTATAATAATGGTGCTGAGTTGATGGTCATGCGATGACCGGATTGGTTGGGTGGTAGCGAAGGACACCTAACCCATTGCTGGTCATGCGATGACCGGAATGATTGGTGGTAACATAAGGAAACCTAATCCGTTGAGTGGTCATGCGATGACCCGTCACTTGAAGGTGGAGTCAGTAATGACTCCGAGGTAAGCTGCATGGTCATGCGAGGATCATGAGTGTTCCATGTGTTGTTTGCGCTAGTCTTAATCATGGTAGAATGCTCATTTCATTATGATGATATTTATAATTCCATGTGTTGATTGTTATTGCTCTGGTTTTGCTCTTAATAGCATGCTAGATTAATCATGTTAATATTGCTTATGCCATGATTATTAATATTGTTTAAGCTGCATTGCTATGATAACAAATATCACTCTAATAACTTAAGGCATGCTTGAATTCCATGGATTGCTTTGCTTGTTGTATATGTTACTTGGTTTGCTTGTTTGCGAGTACATTCAAACATACTCACATGGCTTTCATCCCTGGCTATTCGCGTAGCCAGATTTTCAGGTTTATCTAAGGATCCGCTTTCCCTAGGAGGACTCGAGCGTTCGCGAGCTAGGAAGAGTAACCCAGTCAGATCCCTGTGGATTGGAGCCACTCCAAGTCCATGCTGCCGTAGACAGTTTATATTCCTCTGCCCCCATCTCTGTAATAAACCATTTCTGGTGGTAACATATTGATTCAAGCCACTTTGGCTTATGAATCCTTTTTACAGTTGTGCCTATGTTCTTGGTACGTGTTGTAAGCGCGCACACCAGAGTGATTCTTGGGCTGGTGTGTGGGCGACACTCGTCTGTGTACAGTGGTATTCAGGCGGGGTGTCACACTCTAACCGACATTTCGGGCAGTGTGATCATAAAAACCAAACCGGATCTTTGACCAAAGGTCAAAAGAAAAATCTTCAAGTAAAAGGAAATGAGAAGCTAATAAGTGTTGGCGTCGACTCCTAGTAAAACATCAGATGAGAAGCTGACTCAACCAGAAGAGCCGACTTCATGGAGATAAAAGAATTGAAGCAAAATTGAAGAGAGACGATTCTGACTCCTAATCAACATCAAGCATAAAGTCGACCCTTGATCCATGAAGAGCCGGCGACAATGAAAAAAATAAACAAGAATGCTGTGAAGACTGAAGCATCATAACAATCCTGGGGCCCAATGTTGGTGGGATCGATCAGGCCCATAGACCGGCATTAGAAACCTCTAAGCCGACTTTATATGAAGGCCCACAAAGAAGACCCGAACAGGAGTCTGATGTGCCAAGCGTGAAGATTGAAGACCTAGAAGGAATTCGACTTACCTTGTATAGCACGTAGAAAACTTGTAAAGTAGAATAGAACTCCACATCGTGTAGGAGTCGGACTCTAGGAATCCCGGGACCCGACACCTTTATAAGTCGAGGTCCACGGGAGCCAGAGGCAGAACTTACCTCAAGCCAGGATTAGACAACTCGCGCTATAACCTAGATCTCCACAAGACTAAGGTTGCGAAACATCATCACTGTAATCGGTACGATCGACTCTTCCTATTGAGGAGTCGATCCCCCTATAGTCAAAAAGCACGAGTTGGTCTTTACCTCATCGACGGGGCTGAACCTGGGTAAATCGCCGAGTCCGGTATCTATGTCGACTCTCTCCTCGAATTCGCCTCGCAGCAAAGGTCCCATGATAATTCCGACTCTACGGACATCTGCCGTGACTTTCCCACGACAGGCGTCCCACCGGTGTGAACCTACTGTGCATCCCCACAGATGAAGGCAAGAAGCTGCTATAAGTGATGAGGATATCGCTACCATGGATACAATCAAAAATATCATTAATTTGTCTATATTTGATCACGAAATGAAGTCAATACAAAGGGGCATGATTGTGTGATGTACAAGAAGTTATTTCACGTCACTTTTGGCCCAACAGAAGATAGAGACCAAGTCCCTCACGTCATGGACCTAGATTCGGACTACAGAGATATACCCAACTTCAAACACCCGCATTTTCTACATACAAACTCCATATTGGGTGATTGTTTTTTATGGTGATAGCTTATTTCTCTTACTTTCCAACACAATTGGTTTCACCTTAATATTCCTTCTGAGCGTGGAGATATTGCGAAAACAGTGCGACCCAGCAGCAGAATCCGTGTCAAAGTCCAACTCAATAGGTGTTGCATCACCTCCACATGGGCCCAAGTTCCTTGTACGATCTAGGTTCAGTTTTAGGACTCCTTGGGACGTCCTTCCACCCCTTGGCCTCCACCCTTTAGTCCTATATAAGTATATCAACCCCTAGGGTTTTCTTTGGGTTTTGTTTACTTAAAAGTTAGCCATTGCAACTTCGTGTACTTCGTTTGTGTCCTACGACCAGGCCAAGACCGCTTCGGAACGCCAACTTTCATCTATACTCCATCTATATACTCGCAATATTCAGATTGCTTTATCATAGTTCTTGCTTGTTCTTCGATTGCTTGCAAGCATTAGACCTTCATGGTCAGGTTGATCATGCTACGACGTGGTCAATAACCTCCAGAGATTGGTTTAGCGATTGCTAAGGCGCGACGTTGTTGCACGTTCGTAGTCGGATCGTCAAAGTCATCTCCACAAAATCTATAGTTATCTCTCATCGAAAGATCGGGAAACCCCGCCTCTATCAAGTGGTATCAGTTTTTAGGTTGCTCGGTGAGAATTCCCCATCCATATATTAGATCTATTTTTTAGCACCTATCATCCATACAAAAAGCCATAAAATAGTATTAGATCATCATATCCAAACCAATCTGAGCCTTCGCAATTTTCTTTTCGGTGCTTTGCTTTATTGAACTAGCGGTTGCATCGTCGTGTTCAGTTGTTGGTCATAGTATCTACTCCTTTAGAGTTTCGAGTTCAGTTCACATTAGTCACCGCCGCCACTGCACCATCATCCCATTCGCTGCCTACTTCCACCATCCACCATAGAAAAAGAGAGAAAAGAGTTAAAAAGAGAAAAAAGAAAGAGAAAAAAAGGAAGAAAAAAGATAGAAAGAGAAATAAGCAGAAAATTTTCGGATCAATCTCTAGTTGAACTCGTATTTGAAATCTCGCGGAAATCAGTTTTGAGCAGTGTCCAGTAAAACGGGCATAACTTTGTCATCCGAAGTCTGTTTTGGCTCCACGAGTACTCAAATTAATGATATTTCCGAGCCGCTTCTAAATAGTTCCAGAGATTGTGTGTTATTTGAAACTCCAGATCGGCTTCTAAGATGGACTTTTTGACCTATAAAGTTTCCGAACACAGTTTTTGACAGATTCGGGTTGGTTCTCAATTATTTTGACACCTCATCCTGCCTTCAAATTGAGTGATTCTTGTTGCATCGGAAAGCTTAAGTCAGCGCCCTGTTGGAGAAAAAATATCAAAAAAATAGCCAATATATTTTAGAGAAAGTTATAGCGAGAGTATTGGTGTATCCTGATTTGGAGCTTATTTTCACCATTATATTTACTCTCTTCGTGGTCTTCAGTTATATCTTTTTTTAAGCTGCTAATATCATTCATTGCTGCTAGTTGTGCTACGCCGTGACAACATTAGTGTTCTAGGCTCGCGTGTCTAGTCCGGTCTAGGCTAGGACCAGCAAAGTACCGTCGTTGAGCGTTAATTCAATTTTGCATCTCTGAATTGATTATTGCTAAAAAAATTTGCCACCATATTAAAGCCTTCGAAGCTCCAAATTTTTCTACATCGTGTATACCTACGTTCACTTGGCAATCGCTGTACTCAATCTTTGGAGTTCTTTGACATCGTTGGTTGCCGATCACCACGTGATGCATGGTAAGAACTTGTAAGACATTGAGATTTGCTATACTGTGAGGTTTTACCACCACATCCTAGTAGTTGATAGGAACATATAATTGTGATTTGTTTCTTGTTTTCTACTAATCATGGTAGGTTCTGGAGTTAGAACTTCTTGGGCGTCAACTATAATTGGAGATTTTCCACCAGCTACAACTACACAACAACCACTGGAAAAGGTAAACACACATAAGCATGCACATGATCAGGTTATTGTTTCTATACCACCCTTTCATGGACAATTTTTCTGAGCATAAAAAGGAAAAGGTTTTGCTTCTATTTGGGTGGAATGAATATTGCAGTTTATATCCTGATTATATACCTAATACTTGGAATGATCTCAAAGTTTCTATGCGATATAGATTTGTTCCCTCTTATTATACTCGTGACATGGTTAAGAAATTACAAAATTTAAAGCAAGGCACTAAAACTGTTTCAGAATATTATGATGCTTTAGAAACTACCTTGTTGCACTCTTTTTTAGAGGAAAGTGAAGAAGATTTCATGGACAGATTTTGGGAAGGTTTAAACTGTGACATTCAGAATATCCTAATTCATGAAATTTTTTATCCTATGGATCGTTTGTTTCTTCTTGCTTGTAAAGCTGAACAGGAAATCGATAGACGTGTTGCCCACAAGACGAAGAAGCGCAATGTGCAAATACCACAAGTTGAGAAGGTTGTTCCTTCAACCACTATGAGCACTACGATAACCACATCAATTGTCGTAAGAACTCCTCCAATATCACAAAAAGGTAATGACAAAGGTATGGATCTTTCCCCTCCACATGAGAACCTTGTTAATTTACAAGCACCATGTGTTGATCTATCAACTAGTTTGATCACACAACCAATTTTAGAGGATGTCATAACTTCACATGAAGATGTTGCTTGCCTAATAGACTTGAATACATCACGTGTCGAGGTACCTACTGATTTGATCACACAATCTATTTTAGATAATCGTGTTGCTGTTATGAAAGAGGCAGCGTTTACTCATTTTGATATGACCTGTAATCTTGGTGTTGATACTACGTCGAATGACTTGTTGCATAAATGCGTATTTAAGGCTGTTGTAGAATGTCCTTCAAAAACAATTATCGCTTATTCGCCGATGTTGGGATGGTTTAATGATGAACATTTTCAATCTTTACATATGAATAAGAGTTTCATTTATATATGCAAACTAAGTTGCAATATTTTCATGTCATTTATTATTGTGATCATTACCGATCTTTATATTCGACGACATATGATAGCCATTCATATATACATGTGTCACATGTGCACAATTTGAGGGCAATAATAATGGATGACATATACATATACCATGCGTACACCTTGTCTCTTTTGTTTAACATGTTTAAGATTAAGCAACGCCGAGGACGACTTTATTTTCAAGAAGGGGAGGATGATGAGGACATCGCTACCATGGATACAATCAAAAATATCATTAATTTGTCTATATTTGATCAAGAAATGAAGTCAATACAAAGGGGCATGATTGTGTGATGTACAAGAAGTTGTTTCACATCACTTTTGGCCGAAGAGAAGATAGAGACCAAGTCCCTCACGTCATGGACCCAGATTCGGACTGCAGAGATATACCCAACTTCAAACAGCCGCCGTTTCTACATACGAACTACAAATTGGGTGATTATTTTTTCTGGTGATACATTATTTCGTGCACTTTCCAACCTAATTGGTTTCACCTTAAAATTCCATCTGAGTGTGGAGATATTGCAAAAACAGTGCGACCTAGCAGCAGAATCCGAGTCAAAGTCCAACTCAATAGGTGTTGCATCACCTCCACATGGGCCCAAGTGCGTTGTATGATCTAGGCTTAGTTTTTGAATCCTTGGGACGTCCTTCCACCCCATGGCCTCCACCCTTTAGTCCTATATAAGTATATCAACCCTTAGGGTTTTCTTTGGGTTTTGTTTAGTTAAAAGTTAGCCATTGCAACTTCGTGTACTTCGTTTCTATCCTACGACCAGGCCAAGACCGCTTCGGAACCCCAACTTTAATCTATACTTCATCTATATACTCGGAATATTCAGATTGCTTTATCATAGACCTTCGTGGTCAGGTCGATCGTGCTACGGCGTGCTCAATAACCTCCAGAGATTGGTTTAGCGATTGCTAAGGCGCAACGTTGTTGCACGTTCGTAGTCGGATCGTCAAAGTCATCTCCACCAAATCTATAGTTATCTCTCATCGAAAGACCGGGACACCCCGCCTCTATCACGAAGGAACATGCGGATCCCACATTGGTTCCCGGGCTCGGGTCGTTAAAGCTTTCCGTCAAGGGTTCTATTGGCCTACCGCCTTGTATGACGCCATCGAGCTTGTCAACACCTGCGACGCCTGCCAATTCCACGCAATGGATGTTCATTTTAAGGCCCGATATGCGGTACTGTTGTAGATCTAGATGTTTCCATCCAGATCTGGGGACGAAGCACATATCGGTCCCACCGCGACATATGACGAAGTCATATACCCCGGATTTCCAACATGATATCACAACATTACAGATACAAGGATACAACATCTCATACAGTCGGCATACAACTGCCTTAATACAATACATCAGCGGAAGATACATGTCTGAGTACAGACTACAATCAAATGCCTACTGGAAAAGAGAAAAACATCGATCCCCATAACCACACAGGTCCAGGCCCTCCGCCGGGATCCGCCTAACTAGTCGTCGTCGAGTCTCCACGTGAAATATCGATCACCATACCTGTTTTCGATCAAGAACCCTGAAAAGAGTTTGGGGGTAGTATCATGAGTACAGAGGTACTCAGCACCCAACTATAGTGGTCATCTGACCCAGCAATGACTTCATCGCTCGTCATTCTAGGACAACTAGTAGTTTATGGTAAGGATGGGGTAAGTGGTGAGGTTGCTGGCGCACTAGAATTTATGAAGTGGCTAACAATCTAGAGATTAAGATAAGAAGCCAAGCATTCGATGAGGAATCTCCTCCAACAAGTCTTGCTATCAACTACTACGCAAACATAACAGCTATCCTATCCTTTTCCTCCTCTTCGCATCCCGACAAAGAAGAAGCAGTCAAGGCACACACACGTTGATCAAGTTATTAATTATGATTATATCAGTAGTAGTTGTCTATGAACAAGGAGTAGGTCTCAAGTCTTTCATAACCGTGAAAATGGCTTCTCGAAAAGATTTAACCCTGCAGGGGTGTACCAACTGCCCATTACAAGGCTCCGCACACATGACCATCTCTCTCAGTTTCTACCCATGATAGGAAACAATTTTATGATTTAGTCCCAAGAGATCCGGAACGAAACGTCCCTCTAACTAACAACGCACAAATCCGGGTGGCCCCCGGTGAGTCGACATCCAACTCAAAAGGCGGCCGCACTCTCGAATCGGTCTCTACCGTCTGGACGAGGTCGGGATAACCTACCCTCGCCCAGACAGGCTCCCTAGCTTCCAGATTTGGACAAACAAGGTATACAATCCCACTGGCCCGGTTTGTTTTAAATCCACTGGCTGCAGACCAGTTATGCATGCGGTTTTCAAATGGTAAAATCAGCTTGGTCCACCAATAGAAATGTTTGAAGCTAGCTAGGTAAAACAAGGGGACCCCATAGCATCCCAAATGCGGTTACGCACGCTCAGTCTTAAAACCAATACCCGGAACTCGGATCTTAGGTGACTCGAATGGAACAAAGCGTCGGGGCGGGATAGCCTAGACCTTCCATCCTTCATCGAATATAGTCAACATTTACAATAATCATATCATCAACAACAGTACAATAATGTGATAGCCCAACCAAGGAGTAACAGGGTAACATCGTCGCATCCTAAGTGTGCATACTAAGCAGGGCTGAGCAACGAGCAATAGTAACATAGCAGTACAAGGTTTGCTGGGAGGGGACATGGCTGTATCGGTTTGAAAGAGGCTGTAAAAATGTGGTAGGATCAAACATCGATCCTATCATAGACTAGCATGCAAACCGTGGTTGAAATAGAATGGATCATAAGTAATGTATAGTCCTTGCCTGTTGATAAGCCGGGTTCCGAAGGTGTAGTTGATCGCAAGCTCGCATCGTCTCTGAAGGTACCCGCGGAAGCACACAAGACGGTAAACACTGGAAAGCAATCGACGAGCAATCATCTATTACTACGAAGCAAACACGAGCAAGCATAAAAAAGAAGGCAACACGAGACATCGCACCTATCGTCGAGAGCGGTTACTAACAGGTTAAGTGGAGTATTCGTCATACACAACGATACCGCACGTTTATGATGATTCAAGTTGTTTAGCTACAGGTGATCAACAAAGTTGTTAACATGGCGAAGCATAGAAGAATGACATAGCACACAAACATGACAAGAGATGAAGCATAAAGTAAAATATATAATCTAGTCATTTTAAGTTGGGGTAAAACCTATACATGCCAACTATTACGGACAACACGATAATAATAATGTTTGGTACTGTTTTTCCCTAATCAATATTTTATTATTTTTATTAGCAAGCAAGAGCAGCATAAACACAATCTACATGCAATTCTAGTCAAGTTACATATAAAGAACATTTTAATCCGAGCAACGGTTAAAAAGTTATGGCAATTACAATTTACAGTCCCAAGAAGTTGTAAATAGCAGTCAAACAGCATGTAAACAAAGTAAAACATGACAAAGAGTCACATTTTAATAATCTACACAAAATTCTAAGCAAGTTTCATGTTTAAGGCGTCGCGGTCCGAGCTACGAGGTAAAAGATACGGGCAACGCAAAATTAACAATAATCTGCAATTTAAATAAGCCTAGGAAAACAAAAAAAAATATTAAGGGCCGATACTCTGCTGGGCCTAAACATGAAAAAGGAAAAAAGGGAAAAAAAGGTGCTCACCGAGTGGGCCGCGGCTGGGACTTGGGCCATAGGTGGGGCGCCGGCTCACAGTGGTGGCGACGGCTGGCGGCCTGCCTCCCCTCGCCCGATCCAACGGCATCGAGGCCAGAGCCACGCCGGCGTGCGGCGGCTGCTGGTGGCCGACTTCTCCGGCGAGGGCTCGACGCAGGGGAGGTCGGGGACGAGCGCAGGAGGGGCGGTTCTCGGCAGGGTCGACCGGATCCGGGGCTGGGCTGGCCGTAGGCGAGGTCCTGGGGCGGCGACGCCTCGAGCTCGGCCGGCCCATCGCCATGGTGCGCGGCGACGCCCCTGTTCGACGGTGGCGGCACAACCGCGAGGAGAAGAGGGAGGGGTGAGGGAGGAGAGGAGTGGGAGGAAGGAGAAGGGAAAAGAGGGAGGTCCTGGCGGGGGCGCGCGGTGGAGGCCGGTCGGCCGGCGGCTTGTCCAGAGAGCTCGGGTGCGACGGCGGCTGAGGAGAGAGATAGAGGAGGGAGGTGGTTGGTGGGGAGCTCCTTGGGCCATCGGATCGCGAGATCTGACGGTCCAGGATGGATCTGGCAGAAAAATGGACGAAACTGGGGCTAATTTGTGAAAATGAGGGCTATTGTGAGGGGGGTGGCTGCAATTTTGGCTTAGGGGAACCCTAAGTGGGTGTGGGAGAGTGTGGTCTTTATATAGCCCAGGTGGCTGGCAGTTTGCAAAAACATCCCCGGTTTTTCTCTCGCGCGCGCGGTATTTACCTTTCTGACCGACGGGGGTCCGCAGGACCTCCGATTCGGGTAAAACTTCGAACTGCGCGATCAGCGCGTCGATCCGGCGGCGTTCACCTCACGCTGTAATCGTTCTGAGAACACTTTCCGGCGCGCTAAAAAATATCCCGTTTACTTATTAAACGGGGTTTTTCGTTCCGTTCGTTGCGGCTTGTCTCATGCGGTTTTTGCCACGGTGATCGGGTGAAACCCGGTGTCGCAAAGGTCGAGTGTCAGGGTGGCAAGGGTCGATCTCCGTCCGGTACGAGACAAGAGGGGGAAAAATAATCGTCGATCAATAAATCGGGGATGCAAACACCGCAAACAATTCAGACAATCAAACAAATCACACTGAAAGCAAAAATTTTAATTTTTGTGAAATCTGGGCTATTACAATACAACACCACCAACAAGGGATCTCGTCCCGAGATCCAGGACGATCCGGGGGAGAGGGGGGGTAGAAAAGAGAGACGACGATCTTCAACACCACCAACAAGGGACTCTGCTCCATGTCGAATGGCGAACTCCGTCGAGAAACTTTCCGCAGAGGACGACATCGTCGGAAAAACGAAACCGTTAGTGACAAGAGGAAGAACGATCGCAAAAACAAGATCAAGGGATAGTGATTTTCGACGCAAGTCGTGAAAACACCGGGAAAAAGGAGGGAGCGCAAAGGACGACCCAGATAATATCTGAAACCGGAGAAGCTAAAGGTACTACAGGAATTCCCACCTGAGCTCGGAATCGAGACAATACACTGCAAGCAAGGCATTGTAATGGTTCCGAAACTTCACACTCAACGAGATCCTAAGAGTTTGAAGGGGGTAAGATAAGAATTAAAACACTTACGACACTTGTCCTGACCAGAGCAAGGATAAGGAGTAAAAAGATTCCTACTCGCCAATAACTAACTTAGTAACTACAAAATAGTTTTTGTCTAGACTCGACTTCAGCTAGAAAAGGGATCCTACGGTCGGTAAGGCTCTGATACCAAGTTGTAAGGCCTGATATGCGGTACTATTCTAGATCTAGATGTTTCCATCCAGATCCGAGGACGAAGCACATATCGGTCCCACCGCGACATATGACGAAGTCATATACCCCGGATTTCCAACATGATATCACAACATTATAGATACAAGGATACAACATCTCATACAGTCGGCATACAACTGCCTTAATACAATACATCAGCGGAAGATACATGTCTGAGTATAGACTACAATCCAATGCCTACTGGCAAAGAGAAAAACATCGATCCCCATAACCACACGGGTCTAGGCCCTCCGCCGGGATCCGCCTAACTAGTTGTCGTCGAGTCTCCACGTGAAACGTCGATCACCATACCTGTTGTCGATCAAGAACCCTGAAAAGAGTTTGGGGTAGTATCATGAGTATAGAGGTACTCAGCATCCAACTGTAGTGGTCATCTGACCCAGCAAGGACTTCATCACTCGTCATTCTAGGACAACTAGTAGTTTACGGTAAGGATGGGGTAAGTGGTGAGGTTGCAGCCGCACTAGCATTTATGAAGTGGCTAACGATCTAGAGAGTAAGATAAGAGGCCAAGCATTCGATGAGGAATCGCCTCCAACAAGTCTTGCTATCAACTACTACGCAAACATAACACCTATCCTATCCTTGTCCTCCTCTTCGCATCCTAACGAAGAAGAAGCATTCAAGGCACACACAGTTGATCAAGTTATTAATTATGATTATCTCAGTAGTAGTTGTCTATTAACAAGGAGTAGGTCTCAAGTCGTCCATAACCGTGGACACGGCTTCTCGAAAAGATTTAACCCTGCAGGGGTGTACCAACTGCCCATTACAAGGCTCCGCACGCACGCCCATCTCTCTCAGTTGGTACCCATGATAGGCAACCATTTTATGATTTAGTCCCAATAGATCCGGAACGATAGGTCCCTGTAACTAACAACGCACAAATCCGGGTGGCCCCCGGTGAGTCGACATCCAACTCAAAAGCCGGCCGCGTTCTCGAATCGGTCTCTACCGTCTGGACGAGGTCGGGATAACCTACCCTCGCCCGGGCAGGCTCCCTAGCTTCCAGATTTGGACCAACAGGATATACCATCCCACTGGCACAGTTTATTTTAAATCCACTGGCTGCAGACCAGTTATGCATGCGGTTTTCAAATGGTAAAATCAACTTGGGCCACCACTAGAAATGTTTGAAGCTAGATAGGTAAAACAAGGGGACCCCATAGCATCCCACACTTGGTTAGGCGCGCTCAGTCTTAAAACCAATACCCGGAACTCGGATCCTAGGTGACTCGAATGGAACAAAGCGTCGGGGCGGGATAGCCTAGACCTTCCATCCTTCGTCGAATATAGTCAACATTTACAATAATCATATCATCAACAATAGTATAATAATGTGATAGCCCAACCAAGGAGTAACAGGGTAACATCGTAGCTTCCTCAGCATGCATACTAAGCAGGGGCTAAGCAACGAGCAATAGTAACATAGCAGTACAAGGTTTGCTGGGAGGGGACTTGGCTGTATCGGTTTGAAAGAGGCTGTAAACATGTGGTAGGATCAAACATCGAACCTATCCTAGACTAGCATGCAAACCGCTGGTTGAAATAGAATGGATCATAAGTAATGTATAGTCCTTGCATGTTGATAAGTCGGGTTCCGAAGGTGTAGATGATCGCAAGCTTGCATCGTCTCCGAAGGTACCCGCGGAAGCACACAAGAGGGTAATCACTAGAAAGAAATCGACAAGAAATCATCTATTACTATGAAGCAAACACGAGCAATCATCGAAAAGAAGGAAACACGAGACATCGCACCTACCGTCGAGAGCGGTTACTAACAGGTTAAGTGGAGTATTCGTCACACACGACGATACCGCACGTTTACGACGATTCAAGTTGTTTAGCTACAGGTGATCAACAAAGTTGTTAACATGGCAAAACACAGAAGCATGGCATAGCACACAAACATGACAAGAGATGAAGCATAAAGTAAACTATATAATCTAGTCATTTTAAGTGGGGGTAAAACCTATACATGCCAACTATTACGGACCCCAAGATAATTGTAATGTTTGGTACTGTTTTTCCCTAATCAATATTTTATTATTTTTATTAGCAAGCAAGAGCAGCATAAACACAATCTACATGCAATTCTAGTCAAGTTACATATAAAGAACATTTTAATCCGAGCAACGGTTAAAAAGTTATCGCAATTACCGTTTACAGTCGCAAGCAGTTGTAAATAGCAGTCAAACAGCATGTAAACAAAGTAAAACATGACAAAGAGTCACATTTTAATAATCTACACAAAATTCAAAGGACTTGGCCGGCGGCCGGCTGGGAAAAAAGGTGCTCACCGAGTGGGACGTGGCTGGGACTTGGGCCATAGGTGGGGCGCCGGCCCATAGCGGTGGCGACGGCTGGCGGCCTGCCTCCCCTCGCCCGATCCAGCGGGATCGAGGCCAGAGCCACGCCGGCGTGCGGCGGCTGCTGGTGGCCGGCTTCTCCGGCGAGAGCTCGACGCAGGGGAGATCGGGGACGAGCGCAGGAGGGGCGGATCGGGGCAGGGTCGACCGGATCCGGGGCTGGGTTGGCCGTAGGCGAGGTCCTGGGGCGGCGGCGCCTCGAGCTCGGCCGGCCCATGGGCATGGCGCGCGGCGGCACCCCTGTTCGACGGTGCCGGCATGTAAGGCCCCCGATGCGGTGCTAACTCGAGTTAGTCGCTTTCGCGTCCCGCTCAAGTTAGTAGCGCATAAAGAGCCACCGACTCGCGACACTCGCACTCGTGTCGCTGCCGGATCCTCAACAATAGGTATATGAACAAAGAACTTAAAGCTAAGACATAAATATATAGAGTCCAGGGCATACATCGCCGCTGGAATTATTAGAACATCTCAGAGGTCAATGGACCCATCAGTACATCATGCGACAAGCAGAAGACAAACACGACCGAGTACGGTCAAAATCCAAATTGTCCTAGAGAGGGTTGCACATAAATAGTCCACCCACGGATCGTCGAAGCCCAACTATAGGATCTACTGAACGAGGTCGTCCTCATCGTCGTCCTCTGGGGGCACCTCCACGAAGTATCTCCAAGTGCTCGGGTCGAGGTAGTAGTCCACTGAAGCGGCCGATCAGGCAAAACAGTAAAAGCACAAAGGAAAACAGGGGTGAGATTATATCATTACAGGATAACTAACTCCCTGCGGTAAGACAAGGTAAAGGTAAAGGTTGCAGCCGCACTAGCATATATGGTGGCTATCGTTCTACTAGAGTAGGGGTAAGATCCAAAAATACACATGACATCGCTTCATAAGCCTGCTAACCACCTACTTACGTCAAACATAACACCACCTGGATCTTCTCTCGGTCCCCCTGGACGAAGAAAAGCAACAAGGCACTCACACGGTAGGCAAGTTTTAATTATGATTCAAATTGATGTTACTTCTATGAACAAGGAGTAGGTCTCAAGTCGTCCATAACCGCGGACACGGCTTTTCGAAAATATTTAACCCTGCAGGGGTGTACCAACTGCCCATCATAGGCTTCGCATGTACGCCCGGTTTCCACTTGGCTAGGTGAACGCCTGAAACTCCGGAACGTCAGAGTCCCTCTAACTAACAACGCACAATTCCGGGTGGCCCCCGGGGAGTCGACACCCAACCCAAGAACAAGCCACGCTCCCGGGTCGGACCCTACCGTATGACGCAGGTCGGATTGCCGGTAATTCTCACATGAGATCGGGTCCTAGCTGATCAGGTGGGCCAACAAAGGAACCATGTCCTCGCTGGGCCGGTTTGTTTCGAAAACTGCTGGGGTACCAACCAAGCACACACACGTTTGCAAACAGTAAATCAGCTCGGGCCACCACTAGGATTGTATTAAGCTAGGTAGGCAAGACAAGGGGACCCCATAGAATCCCACACACGATTAGGCACGCTCGTCAAGAAACACAATACCCGGAACTCGGGACCTAGGTGACTCAAATGGAACAAAACACCTGGCAGGAACAACCTGGTCTCCCATCTTTCGTCAACTATAAATTAACATCATCAATAATAAATATCAACCAACTTCTTTAACTAACATGATATCCCAAACCAAAGCATAGGGTAAGCAGCAAGTTTTCCGACTCATACTAAGCAATGGCTGAGCAGCGGTAACTTAGCAACACAATGTTTTGCTCGGATGTGGGGATCATGGCTGTTTGGTTTTGATTAAGGCATAAGCAAGGTGGAGAGGATCAAACAATCGTTCTAGACTACAGCTAGGCAGGTAGGAAGAAAGGTATCAAGTAATAGTCATCTTCCCCTTGCCTGGGTAATCGGTCATCGAAGCAGACGTAGCAGGCTCCTCGGGCTCGGTGTCGGAAATCTCCACGTAAGTCTCCTCGAAGGTCTCAGGTGCTAACGTAAGGTACCGGCAAGGAAAAGGCACACAAGTAAGCAATGGGTGCAATGCACAGGCAAGGATGGTATGATCAAGCTTATTCGACATGATGTGACCCTATCTAGTCAGAACTAAATGAAGGTGGTGACGACACGTCAACAAATTCATATGCAATTTATTTACGTAAAATGGCTTTGGTCTTAGCCTTATTTTGGTGTGAGTAACATGGCAACATGACATGATCAACAATGCAATTAACAGAAATAATTACAACGTGAAAGTAAACATCGATTCCGGAGACGGAGAGATGTCGATGAACTTGACATCGGAAAAGGTGCAACAAAAGAAAGGAACCCAGCCACATTGCATATGACAGTATGCTAAGGGCTGGTTGATGATGCAAAGACTTGAAGATGACATGGACAGGAACTTGGGACCTGAGTGCAAAGTTGCACTTCTTGCATTTTGGAGAAAGCTCAAATGGCAATTCCCACATCACCATGTTGTTCCTTGGGAAAAGCTACCCAAAATTCATATATGGGTTGCCATGTTTGAATTTTGGGAAGTGATTGCAAAAACAAAAGAAATAAAGGGGCCTATTTGCATATTTTCCAGCATCACAAAATTTTTGAGGGGGAAAATTACCAAATGGTCATCACCACTGTGTTCAGTGGGTCAGACCACCCCAGAAACATATACGGGATGCCCCAAAATGATTTGAAAGTTCAAAACAGATTTGAATTTCAATTGAAATTCAAATTTGAATTAAACAGAAAATAAAAAGAAAAGGAAAAAAAGAAAAATATGGCACTGGCCTGCTAGGCTTCCCTCGGGCGCCAGGGCCCATCTCTCCTTCTCTCTCTGTGCACGGCCCAGTTCTGCGAGCCCATCAGTGGCAGAAACCACATGGGCCAAGTTCCAAACGCTTGCTGGGGAAAAAATCAAAACAAAAGAAAAGGGAGCTGCTCCGGCTGGGATTCGAACCCAGGCCGTGCCCTTCTCCACTAGCCCCCTCTACCACTCTGCTACAGCACGACAGTTGAACAACCACACGAAACAATCAACAAGGAGCTACACCCTCCTGTCACCTGACGAAAACTTCAGGTTCAGACCGGCGACACAGTGCAACTGCCGCGAGGCTCGCATGAGCACACGTCGCCGGCCGGGCAGTGGCTGCACGGGGCCTCTTCCTCACACATCCATCTATCAGGGAAGCTAGGCCACGCCCTCCAAGACGCCACGGTGAGAGCTCTAGTTCAACGGGTTCAGAGCGGCGGCGAAGCAAGTTCAGAACTCGGCTACGCTGCTGACGACATTCAGACGAGGCGGGCATCGCACCGGGGTGCCTAGTTACACGATGAGCGCGCGAGATCTGCAGCTGGGACATACCAGAGCAGCCCGGCGTCGACGGTTGGCCGGAAGCAACCTCGACGGCGACGACAACTGCACCGCAAAACAGGGCGGCGCTGCAACTCCAAAGCTTCAGACAGAGGCCGACGCACTCGCACCTAGCCAAAGGTGGGCGCTTTGCTGCCTTTGGCGCAATCTGGACACAGCCAGAACACGCCCGCAACGCTACAAGAGATGCCACGGCCACGGCGGCCACAGTCTGCACGGCAACGACGCCGACAACGGCCGGAAACGACGAAGAACGCGACCACGTTCGGGATCTAACGCGCGGCCTACGGGGACGGTGCTGGCTCACCTTGGTGTGCTCGGGGGCGACGTCGAACGCACGGAGGAGGAGGAGGAGGAGGACACCACCGATGACGGGGAAGACGATGGCCCGCGGCAGAGGTCGTCGGCTCGAACTTGCAGCGCAGCTCCCCTCCAGCTCCTGCAGGTCGGAACGGGTTAGGAAGGGCGGCACGAAGGCGTGTGCAAGCGCAGGTTCAACGGCCGCGCACGGCGGAGACGAATTCGTGACCTCACCGGCGGAAAGAGGGGAGCTTCCCGGCGAGCAGAGAGGCGGCGGCAGAACGAATTGAGAGGGGGGGAAAGGAACCCTAGGCCTCGGGGCTCTTATAAGGGGGCTTGGCGCGTGATGTGACGGCCAGAGACGGCTGCACCGGACGGCTCCGGAAGCCTCCTCTCTCGACGTCCGCGATGGCGGCCTAACGGAGCAGGTGGCCATCACTGCTCCCTTCTATGCGCGGCGTAGGATCAAGATCCTACGGTCTAAACGGCTCCGGCGTACCGATTCGGCTGGGCTGGGCTGCGGTGAGTGGAGCCAGGCCAGAAGGCTGGGCCTGGATTCACCTTTTGCCAGAGTAAAAATGAGAGAGATTTCCATTAAAAATATAACAGAACCTTCCAGCTTTTTTCTAGAGAAAAAGTCAAAGGAGAAAAACATACAAAAATGTGTTTTGGAATCCTTGCAATATTCCCCAATTTAAAAAATTGGGTTGACCATTTTTGGAGCAACTAAAATGTGAGGCCATTTTTGGAAATTCAAAACACATTGAACTGTGGCCCACATTCTGAAGTTGGCCAAAATGTTGCAAGACTTTTTAAAAAGCTTGGGGAGGGCAAGGAATTGTCTATGCCAAGTTTGGGGTCAAGGAGAGCATGCATGCAACAATTAAAATTCTTCAAACACCCTTCTTGAACCATTTTGGATGCAAACTCAAACAAACCAAATGGGCTCCAATCCCAATGCAAATTTAAATCACCACATGAAATTTCAATCTTTAGCATCATGCCAAGTTACAAAGACAACAGACAAGGTACAATCTCATGGTGATTTCTTATTATTGCAAATGGGCTGTTACACGGCACAACTGCGAGTGGAAGAGGGAGGGGTGAGGGAGGAGAGGAGTGGGAGGAAGGAGAAGTGATAGAGGCGAAGGTGTCCCGATGTTTCGATGAGATGGTGGAGATCGATTTTTGGTGGAGTAGACTTTCACGACCCGACTACGAACGTGCGAAGACGTTGCGCCTTAGCAATCGCTAAACCAACTCCGAGAGGTTATTGATCCCGCGGATGCACGATCAACCTGACCACGAAGGTCAATTCCTGCAAGCAATCGAAGAACAAGCAAGAACTAAGAATTGCAATCTGGATATTGCGAATATAAGATGAAAGATTAACAGAAGTTGGGGTTCCAATGCGGTCTTGGCCTGGTCGGACGACACAAACGAAGAACTCGAAGTTGCGGCTATGGCTAACTTAAATCTAATTAAAACCCAAGTCTAAACGACGCCCTAAGGGCTGTATATATGGGGGAACAGAGGGGATTTTCGTGACCCCTTGGAGGTGGGGTCCGAAAATAACCCTAACTCGGTTTCCCCACACATACGGACTCTAAAAACAGCCTATAATGTGGTATTTCGAAATTACATGGGCCCAGCCCAATATTAAGGTGACGCAGCACCTATAATTGCTCTTGGACGAAAATAATGAAGTGGCATCTCGTGTATTCCGTCCAAGCCTTCATGCATGCCTTATGGTGGCTTCAACGTGCGGAAATCCCCACTGGAAGCTCCACTGTACTTTCCCCTGCGCGCACCTTCTTCTCCATTCTTGATCCCGCTCCAATGACCGTCCTTCTTGTCCATGCTAGGTCCTTCATTCATAAGAAAAACAAAAGTATATAATTTAGGCAGCATCATATGTTCATGAACAATAGAAGGATTCGCAAGAAACGAAAGTACCTGATAATTTAGTTGACGTGCACGTGCTCTAGTAACTGGTCCAGTATGTGTAGTTGGTGAGGGTATGGGTGTAACATTAGTAGGGATGTCCTCATCATCCTCCCCTTCTTGAATTGAAGTCGTCCTCGACGGAAGCTCATCATCTTCTCCCAAATAAGGTTTCAAATCTGCAATGTTAAATGTGGGACTAACCCCAAAATCTGCAGGTAGCTCAAGTTTATATGCATTATCATTATTTTTTTGTAAAACCTTAAAGGGACCATCAGCTCGTGGCATTAACTTAGACTTGCGCAAATCAGGAAACCTATCTTTTCGTAGATGTAACCAAACAAGATCTCCTGGTTCAAATACAACATGCTTTCGACCCCTATCACCAGCAAGCTTGTATCTAGCATTCATGCGCTCAATGTTTTCTTTAGTTAACTCATGCATTTTTAATATCAATTCAGCACGTTGCTTAGCATCAAAATTCACCTTCTCCGAAGATGGAAGAGGCAGCAAATCAATAGGTGCACGAGGTAGAAAACCATAAACAATCTCAAAAGGGCACATTTTAGTGGTAGAATGCACTGAACGATTATAAGCAAATTCAATATGAGGTAAACATTCTTCCCACAGTTTCAAGTTACTTTTTAAAACAGCCCTAAGCATAGTAGACAAAGTCCTATTGACCACTTCAGTTTGTCCATCAGTTTGGGGATGACAGGTAGTACTAAAGAGTAGTTTAGTCCCCAACTTAGCCCATAAGCATCTCCAAAAATGGCTAAGAAACTTAGTATCACGATCCGAGACAATAGTATTGGGCACACCATGTAAACGAATAATCTCTCCAAAGAATAAATCAGCAACATTAGCAGCATCATCGCTTTTATGACATGGTATAAAATGTGCCATCTTAGAAAATCTATCCACGACAACAAATATGCTATCCCTCCCCTTCTTTGTTCGAGGCAAGCCTAAAACAAAGTCCATGGATATGTCCTCCCACGGAACACTAGGTACAGGTAAAGGCATGTATAAACCATGAGGATTGAGTCGTGACTTAGCTTTTTGACATGTAGTGCAGCGAGCAACAAAACGCTCAACATCCCGTCTCATCTTTGGCCAAAATAAATGTGTAGCAAGTACATCCTCCGTCTTTTTCACGCCAAAATGTCCCATTAATCCTCCTCCATGCGCCTCCTGCAACAACAAAAGACGAATAGAGCTAGCTGGAATGCATAGCTTGTTAGAACGGAACACAAATCCATCATTAAGCACAAACTTGTTCCATGTTCTACCCTCTCTACAAATCTGCAATACATCTTTAAATTCCACATCATTTGCATATTGTTCTTTGATTGTCTCTAAACCGAATATCTTGAAGTCAAGTTGTGAAAGCATAGTATAACGACGAGACAAAGCATCAGCAATAATATTATCTTTCCCCTTCTTGTGTTTAATGACATAAGGGAAAGTCTCAATAAATTCAACCCACTTAGCATGTCTACGATTAAGTTTTTCTTGACTTCTTATGTGTTTCAAAGATTCATGATCAGAATGTATAACAAATTCTTTGGGCCATAAATAATGTTGCCAAGTTTCTAATGTCCGAACAAGAGCATATAATTCCTTATCATAAGTAGAATAGTTCAGACTAGGCCCACTCAATTTTTCAGAAAAGTATGCAACAGGTTTAGCATCTTGTAATAACACACCTCCCAAACCAATCCCACTAGCATCGCATTCAAGCTCAAAAGTCTTATTAAAATCAGGAAGTTGGAGCAAAGGAGCATGTGTTAACTTATCTTTCAATACCGTGAAAGCTTCTTCCTGTGCGGTACCCCAAGTAAAAGGCACATCCTTGCGTGTAAGCTCATTGAGAGGGGCAGCAATGGTGCTGAAATCTCTCACAAAACGCCTATAGAATCCAGCGAGGCCAAGAAAACTCCTCACTTGTGTGACCGTTTTGGGCTGCGGCCAACTCTCAATCGCCTCGATCTTGGCTTTATCAACTTCAATACCCTGTGGAGTAACAACATAGCCAAGAAACGATACTCGGTCGGTGCAAAAGGTGCACTTCCCAAGGTTACCAAATAAACGTGCATTACGTAGAGCAATAAAAACAGCACGTAAATGATCCAAATGTTCCTCCAAAGATTTGCTATAAATCAGTATATCATCAAAATAGACTACCACAAATCGTCCAATGAAAGCACGTAAAACCTCGTTCATTAATCTCATGAAAGTGCTAGGTGCATTAGTTAACCCAAAAGGCATGACTAACCACTCATATAATCCAAACTTAGTTTTAAAAGCCGTTTTCCATTCATCTCCTAATTTCATGCGAATTTGATGGTATCCACTACGCAAATCAACTTTGGAAAACATGGTAGAGCCACTTAATTCATCAAGCATATCATCTAACCTAGGAATAGGATGACGATAACGAATAGTAATATTATTAATGGCTCGACAATCAACACACATACGCCATGTTCCATCCTTTTTAGGCACTAATATAACAGGAACAGCACAAGGACTAAGGGACTCACGTATGTAACCTTTGTCGAGTAGCTCTTGTACTTGACGCTGAATCTCCTTCGTCTCCTCCGGATTGGTACGGTATGGCGCACGGTTGGGCAACGAAGCACCGGGAATTAAGTCAATCTGATGCTCAATCCCTCGAATAGGTGGTAATCCCGGTGGTACGTCTTGTGGAAAGACGTCAATAAACTCCTGCAAAAGGTCAGTGACAACAGGAGGCAAAGAAGGAGGCAATTCCTCAAATGAAAACAAAGCTTCTTTGCACACAAAAGCATAGCACACATATTGACTAACATCCAAATCTGAAATATCAACCTTAGTAGCAAGCAAAGTTGGACTAGTCAATTTAATTTCATTAGAAACAGCAGAAGAAGATTTGCTATTAGTCTTATGTTGTTGCTCAAATTCTTTGGCTGCTATTTCATTCTCACTCTTATTTTTCTCCTGTTTTGCTTTACTAGCTCGAGCAAGATCATCTTTCACAATTTGTTCAGGAGACATAGGAAGTAAAGCAATATTTTTATCCTGATGAACTAAAGTAAACTGATTTGTCCTACCATGGTGTACAACATTCCTATCAAATTGCCATGGTCTACCAAGTAAAAGAGAGCATGCTTGCATGGGTACCACATCACAATCAACATAATCAGCATATGCAGCAATGCTAAAGTGCACACGAACAGAACGCGTTACCTTAATCTTACCACTATTGTTAAACCACTGAATATAGTACGGATGGGGGTGTCGTCTTGTGGTGAGAGATAGCTTCTCCACCAACTCCATGCTAGCCAAGTTGTTGCAACTCCCTCCGTCAATGATGATGCGAACCGAACGTTCTTTCACCACTCCCTTTGTGTGGAACAAATTATGCCTCTGGTTTTGCTCGGCCTTCGTTACCTGCACACTTAATACACGTTGAGCAACCAAACTAGCATATTTATCTGCATCATCAGGAGTCATATACTCTATATCATGAGCATCATCATGGGCACCCTGTTCCTCATGAGCAATGAGAACTAGAGTCTCCTCATCATAGTCGCTCGCTGACTCATACCCACCATCCGCCGTAATAGTCATCACACGCTTGGAGGGACAGTCTTTTGCGAAGTGACCTCCACCTTGGCACCTGCGACATTTAATATCACGATCTCGTGTGTGCCCTGTGGACGCCATGGATGAAGAAGAACTCGCCGCTGGACCACTCTGTGCACCCTTGAATGGTGGCGCTGGCTGTTTTGGTGGCTCCCTGTAAGAATGAGCGGCTGAAGTAGATGGTGGCGCAGCAGGACGTGTGGATGTAGAAGCTCCACGCGATGTCCATGATGTATTTCGTCCTGCAGAAAAGTTAGGTCTCGTAGCGGCCTGTCGATCCTGCACTTCACGTTCAGCTTTACAAGCAAGATGAAACAAACGAGTGATAGTAGCAAAGTCCTTGTATTCTAGAATAGTTTGTATCTCCCTGTTTAAGCCACCCATAAAACGTGCAAGCATAGCTTCATTATCCTCTACTAGGCCACATCTAATCAATCCAGTTTGTAATTCTTGATAATATTCCTCTACAGAATTTTTTCCTTGTCTCAAACGCTGTAATTTTTGTAACAATTCACGTTGATAATAAGGAGGAACCCAGCGAGTACGCATAGCATCTTTTAAAGCAGCCCAAGTAGTTGGAATATTATTAGCATGCAATCTACAATGTTCAGACCACGAAATAGATGCAAAGCCCGTGAATTCACAAACAGCAGCAGTAACACGTCTATTCTCAGGATATTGTAAACATGTAAAACGTTGTTCAGTTTCTAACTCCCAAGTAAGATAAGCATCAGGAATATATCTACCCTCAAACGGCTTAAGATTCAATTTAAGTTTAGGCACATGTTCATCATCGCGTACCTGAGGGGGTGGTTGGTGTCGACCGTGGCGAATGTTGGGACGTGGACGTCCAGCTGGCTGCTCATAGGCCGCTTCCTGTTCCACCTCCTCCTCGTAATCACCCTCGTAGTTGTCGTCCTGGCTGACGTCAGAAGCAGCAGCAGCAGCAGTAGCGGCAACTGCAGCAGCAGGAGGAGCACCAATACCAGCAGCTTGTCCTCGCGGAAACAGAATACGTCGTGCACGTGGTAGTGGCGGTGGCTGTGGCTGTGCTGAAGGTAGGCGTGCGATCAACTCAGTAAACTTGGCGTCGAGCTTGGTGTCGATCATCTTCTCCACGCCATCAATCGCCTCTGTAAATCTGGTCTCGATGTCCTGCACCTGTTGAGACATCATACGTGCAAATTTATCATGTAGCTCCTTGTTTGTCATGTTCTCCCAATCGGGTGCATCCCACGCCACTTCAACATGTGATCCTGGCATGGTTAGCAGAAATAGAAAACACACAGGAATATGATCCTACTTCTACTAATGGGATGGATGTGGGGTGGTGGACAGCACAAATCCATCAAGCTTTTCTTACGTTCTTACCGATTCTTACCTAGCAGCAGGTGGTGATGTACAACCAACGGGTCAAAACTCTCAGAGATATGGTAGAGCGATGGCCAGGAGGTGTCAAAACGCACGATGTAGAAAATATGTGGAGCTGTAGGTAGGCTTGACAAATATGGTAGCAAAAAGATCAACAGTAATCAAAACAGAGATGCAAAGCTGAATAAACACTCAACGTCGGTACTGTGCTGATCCTAGGCTAGACCGTACTACAGACGCGAGCCTAAAACACCAACGAAAGCACGGCGCGGCACGTAACAACTGTGAAGCACACTCTGAATTTTTTGTTCTCTTTTTTTTTTTTTTTTTTTTTTTTGGAAATCACCCTCTTCTACGTACGACAAAAGATTGGTGAAATCCGACTCTAATCAACTCAAAACTATTCTGGCTACGGGGATATCAGGAACCGTACTGATGGTGGAACTCAACTCGGACTCGTGAGACGTGGTGGTGTATATGGACTCTGCTTGGCGGAACGTGGTGGTGTATCTGGACTCGGATTGGCGGAACGTGGTAGGATGACTACTGGTGCGGCGGCGACGTGCCAAACTGTGATCAGAACTCGAAACTCTAAGGGAACTAGACGCTAAGATCAGCAACTTGACACAACGATGCAACCGTAAATTCAACAAAGCAAGTACTGAAAAGAAAACTGGACAAAGGCTAGGACTGTCTTGGGACGTGATGATCTAACCCTAAATTTTTTTTGTTGGCTTTTTCGTGGACTGTAGGTATGAAGAACAGAACCAATCTAGACTATGAAAACTGGTAAATCTCACCGAGCAACCTGGAAATCTGATACCACTTGATAGAGGCGAAGGTGTCCCGATGTTTCGATGAGATGGTGGAGATCGATTTTTGGTGGAGTAGACTTTCACGACCCGACTACGAACGTGCGAAGACGTTGCGCCTTAGCAATCGCTAAACCAACTCCGAGAGGTTATTGATCCCGCGGATGCACGATCAACCTGACCACGAAGGTCAATTCCTGCAAGCAATCGAAGAACAAGCAAGAACTAAGAATTGCAATCTGGATATTGCGAATATAAGATGAAAGATTAACAGAAGTTGGGGTTCCAATGCGGTCTTGGCCTGGTCGGACGACACAAACGAAGAACTCGAAGTTGCGGCTATGGCTAACTTAAATCTAATTAAAACCCAAGTCTAAACGACGCCCTAAGGGCTGTATATATGGGGGAACAGAGGGGATTTTCGTGACCCCTTGGAGGTGGGGTCCGAAAATAACCCTAACTCGGTTTCCCCACACATACGGACTCTAAAAACAGCCTATAATGTGGTATTTCGAAATTACATGGGCCCAGCCCAATATTAAGGTGACGCAGCACCTATAATTGCTCTTGGACGAAAATAATGAAGTGGCATCTCGTGTATTCCGTCCAAGCCTTCATGCATGCCTTATGGTGGCTTCAACGTGCGGAAATCCCCACTGGAAGCTCCACTGTACTTTCCCCTGCGCGCACCTTCTTCTCCATTCTTGATCCCGCTCCAATGACCGTCCTTCTTGTCCATGCTAGGCCCTTCATTCATAAGAAAAACAAAAGTATCTAATTTAGGCAGCATCATATGTTCATGAACAATAGAAGGATTCGCAAGAAACGAAAGTACCTGATAATTTAGTTGACGTGCACGTGCTCTAGTAACTGGTCCAGTATGTGTAGTTGGTGAGGGTATGGGTGTAACATTAGTAGGGATGTCCTCATCAAGAAGGGAACAGAGGGAGGTCCTGGTGGGGGCGCGCGGTGGAGGCCGGTCGGCCGGTGGCTTGGCCGGAGAGCTCGGGTGCGGCGGCGGCTGAGGAGAGAGAGAGGAGGGAGGTGGTTGGTGAGGAGCTCCCTAGGCCGTCATATCGTGAGATCTGATGGTCCAGGATGGATCTGGCAAAAAAATGGACGAAATTGGGGCTAAATTGTGAAAATGAGGGATATTGTGAGGGGGATGGCTGCAATTTTGGCTTAGGGGAACCCTAAGTGGGGGTGGGAGAGTGGTGGTCTTTATACAGCCCAGGTGGCTGGCAGTTTGCAGAAACACCCCCGTAGGACCTCCGATTCGGGTAAAACTTCGAACTGCGCGATCAGCGCGTCGAGCTGGAGGCGTTCACCTCGCGCTGTAACCGTTCCTAAAACACTTTCCGGCGCGCTAAAAAATATCTCGTTTACTTATGAAACGGGGTTTTTCGTTCCGTTGGCTGCGGCTGGTCTCGTGCGGTTTTCGCGACGGTGATCGGGTGAAACCCGGTGTCGCAAAGGTCGAGTGTCAGGGTGGCAAGGGTCGGTCTCCGTCCGGGACGAGACAAGTGGGGGAAAAAATAATCGTCGATCAATAAATCGGGGATGCAAACACAGCAAACAAATCAGACAATCAAACAAATCACACTAAAAACAAAAATTTTAATTTTTGTGAAATCTGGGCTGTTACATTCATCAACCAGCACAAGCTCTCCAAACCATCCCTCTGTCATGGCCCTTTGCGATATGGGGATTGGGCATCTTGGGCCCATTCCCCCGTGCTATCGGAGGTTATGAGTTCTTCTACGTTGCCATCGACAAAATCACCAAGTGGTAAAAATTGGAGCCTGTCCGCAAGACCACCACGCAATCTTCCGTCAAGGTTATCATAAGCTTGGTGTGTCATTTCGGGGTTCTTAACCGGATCATCACGGACAACGGCACCCAATTCACAAGTTAGGCCTTCCTCAAGTACTGCGATTAAATGGGCACCGTAGTGTGTTTCGCTTCAGTGGCTCATCCGAGGAGACACGACCAGACAGAGAGAGCCAATTCGGAAGTCCTCTGAGGTCTCCGGACCCGTACCTTCAAGCGGCTCGAAAAGTGTGGAAAGCGGTGGGTGGATGAACGCATGTCGTCATTCCCGATGAAGTACGTACTCGGGCTGCTACACGCGCCGGACGGTACCAGCAAGGACTACGCCGCTACCACAGCCGCCACGTCCGCTCCAGAGAACTTGAGGAAGGCGACCTTGTCCTCCGTCGGCTACAGTCCAGGAGGGGTATAAACAAGCTGTCTCCCAAGTGGGAAGGCCATTATCGGGGAGGGTGTTCCGGTTACGAAGGGAACACTATGCACTACCCCCGGCATGGGCGTCAACAAGACCATCCCCGAGATGAGCGCTGCCGCGACCCCGTCGTCCGCCAGACCGCTCCTTGATAGGCCGGATCTCCTGATGCAGCTTCTGTGCCATCATCCGGGCACCGTGGATCCCCGGATCAGCGTACTCGCCTAGAGGACCGCCGCCACGAAGACGCTCGAACCACCATCGTTAGGAAGAAGGAAACTCGCCGGTGTTCCAACGCCCGGGTTCCTTCCATCGATGTTGTCCGGGAGGAAATCCTTTCCGGTGAAAGCGACTATAGCACTGTTTGCGTAGCCTTCACCCGATATTTCCCCTGCGTCCAGTGGCTCAAGAAGTTCCAGATAGATGGCCCACTTTCGTATGACGAAAACACAGACCCCAGCGAGTTCATCTGTATGTACAACACTACTATGGAGATCGCGGGGGGAGACGACAAAGCGAAGGCCAACTACTTACCCATGAAGCTCAAGGACAATGCTCGCCGGTGGATGATGTATCTCCCGGCCAACTCCATCAGCTCGTGGCCGGAACTCTGCGAAAAGTTTGTCGGCGCATTTATCGGAGGGGTCCAACCTCCGAAAACCGTTAGTGACTTACGATGAGTTGTACAGAAGGACGGCGAACCTCTCCGAAAGTTCGTCCAAAGATTCACCCAGATGCAGCATTGCATCCCCGACGCGCATGAGGCCGCAATCATCGCCACCTTTCATGCCAATGTCAAGAAGGTACGAGGCCGGTCCGCAACCACACTCCATCGAAAGGAAGGCTCAGCGGGGCTCAGGTTCCCAACGTGGGGGCCAAGGCGGCTACCAGAATAGGGGCAAGCCAAGGACGCCGCATGTAACAACCCAGATTTCACAAAATTTAAATTTTTTTGTTTCGGTGTGAATTGTTTGATTGTCTGGTTTGTTTGCGGTGCTTGCATCCCCGATTTATTGATCGGCGATTATTTCCCCCCCTCTTATCTCGTACCGGACGAAGACCGACCCTTGCCACCCTGACACTCGACCTTTGCGACACCGGGTTTCACCTGATCACCGTCGCGAAAACCGCACGAGACCAGCCGTAGCCAACGGAACAAAAACCACGCTTAATAATTAAACGGGTTATTTTTATAGCGCACCGGAAAGTGTTCTCGGAACGGTTCCAGCGTTAGGTGAACGCCTCCGGCTCGACGCCCTGATCGCGCAGTTCAAAGTTTTACCCGAATCGGAGGTACCGCGGACCCCCGCCGGTCAGAAACGTGAGCACCGCGCGCGCGAGAGAAAAACCGGGGATGTTTTTGCAAACTGCCAGCCACCTGGGCTATATAAAGACCACAACACTCCCACCTCTTTCTAGGGTTTCCCTAGCCACAAAATTGCATCCACCCCCTCCACTTTGTCCAGATCTGACCCAAAAACACCCCATTTTCGCAGTCCTAGCCTTCCCTGCGATCTGGACCGTCGGATCGGCCGATCCAACGGCCGAGATGCGCCTGGGAGCTCCCACCAACCTCTCTTCCACCTCCTGCCCGTGGGCAACCTCCGCCGCACCCGAGCCCTCCGGCCACCGCGACCCGATGAGGTCCTCCGAGCCGTCGGCCACCTCTCCTCTCTCCTGCCGCTCTCCCCTTCCTCTCCTCTTCTCTCACGTCTCCCCCGCGTCTCCCCTGCAGGACCAAGGCGGACGCCGCCGAGAGCCATGGCCGCCGTGTGGGAGCTCGTCGGCCAGCACGCCTGCGACCGCCGCCACGCGCCGGATCCGGCGGGATCCGCGCCGCCACGCCAAGGTCCGCTCCTCCCCGACACCTCCTCACCTCATAGCTCCGCCTCCCCCGTATGGCGCCGCCCCTCGCCGACTGGGACACCGGCTGCCATCGCCGGCCACGACGAGGCCGAGCTGGAGCCGCCACCAGCCTGGGCCGGCCTGCCAGGCCTCGGCCCGGCTCCTCGAAGCGGCCCAGGCGCCCCAGTCCGCCCCGCCCAGGCCACTGAGATGGGCCTCGGCCCAACTGGGTGAGGCCCGAGCCACTTTTTTTTCTCTACAAGTATTTATCTTTTCCAGATTTTGCTAAGTCTGAGTAATTTTTGTTGCTGATGTCTTTTTGCAACGTAATTTCCCGTTGATCCGTAGCTCCGATGAACGTGCCCCCAAAAGGAATATTGATTAGAATTGTGTGTACTCCAATCCATCTTTTGTGAGAATTTGCATTTGAGGTAATCTTGATTGTGTAATTGTGTGCTAAACAGGGCATCAAATCGTTAATTGCAACTGCTGCTGTTAAACTTGCTGAAACTGTTAATTTGTTGAAACTTCGGGCGACGGTTGCTTCGCAACCGTACGTCGGAATTGAATGATTCCTTTTGCGTTGCGTTAAGAATTGTTTCTACTTCAGTTTCATGCATTCACATGCCATAATTTCTTTCTTCATCATGATTGTATCTTGCTCCAAAGTAGCTAACCTGCTGTTAATGTGTTGCTGTTGCTGAAACTATTATTTTGTTGCAACTTCGGTCGACGAGTGTGTCGCGACCGTTTATTGGAATTGAGTGGTTCCAATTGAATATTGTTAAGCATCATGTCTACTTCCATTATATGTATTGAATTTCCACGATATGCTTGCTGGTCATATAGTTATTGAGCTCCGAAGTTGCTATGCTGCTGTTTTTGACAGCCACCTCTTTTTTTCTCTAAGTCTGTAACGTTCCGATTCCATGTTGCATGCTTAATATCTTTTGATCTATGATGCCTATTTGCATGATTCTTTTTGCCATGCCTTGCCTGTCATGTCTACTTTAGTTCCATATCATTTGTGAGCATTTGCATTGATTATCCTATTTATGCATTGCTCTAAAGTGTGCTTCGTGATGTTGGCAGATTGTGCCCGTAACTTGTTTTGCTTATATCTTTTTAACCGTAACTCCGCTTGGGGTGTTCTTTATATGTAACTTGACTAGTTTTTCATGTACTTTGGGTTTATGCTATTGTTTGTTGTTCTTAACCAACCTAAAAATTGGTTTAGGACAGAACAGTACCAAATGTTTTAATCATCGTGCGCCACTTAGTGTTATGCCATGTTTAGGTTGTGCCTCACTTAAATTGACTAGCATAGATAGTTTACTTTGTGCTTCACCTCTTGACATGTTTGTTTGCTTTGCCATGCTTGCTTGAGTTGCCATGTTAACAACCTTTGTTGATCACCTGTAGCTAAACAACTTGAACCCTTGTAAATATGCGGTATCGTCGTGTGTGACTGATACCCCACTTAACCTGTTAGTAACCGCTCTCGACGGTAGGTGCGATGTCTCGTGTTGCCTTCTTGTTGATGCTTGCTCGTGTTTTCCCCGTAGTAATAGAGTGCTTGCTCGTTGATTTCTTTCAAGTGTTTATCGTCTTGTGTGCTTCCGCGGGTACCTTTGGAGACGATGCGAGCTTGCGATCCACTACACCTTAGGAACCCAACTTATCAACAGGCAAGGACTATACATTACTTATGATCCATTCTATTTCAACCAGCGGTTTGCATGCTAGTCTAGGTTAGGTTCGATGTTTGATCCTACTACATGTTTACAGCCTCCTTCAGACCGATACAACCATCTCCCTTCCCAGCAAACCTTGTACTGCTATGTTACTATTGCTCGTTGCTCAGCCCCTGCTTACTATGCATGCTTAGGATGCTACGATGTTACCCTGTTACTCCTTGGTTTGGGATATCACATTATTATATTGTTGTTCATGATATGATTATTATAATGTTGACTATATTCGACGAAGGATGGAAGGTCTAGGCTATCCCGCCCCGACGCTTTGTTCCATTCAAGTCACCTAGGACCCGAGTTCTGGGTATTGGTTTTAAGACTGAGCGTGCCTAATCGCGTGTGGGATTTTATGGGGTCCCCTCTTCTTACCTACCTAGCTTCAAACATTTCTAGAGGTGGCCCAAGCTGATTTACCATTTGAAACCGTGTGTGTGCTGGTCAGCTGCCAGTAATTTTCAAACAACTCGGGCCAGCGGAGACATAGTTCCTCTGTTGGTCCACACTGGTGAGCTAGCGAAGTCCCCTGTTATATAGGTGAAAATAAACCAGACCTTGGCCATACGGAAGAGTCCCATCCGAGAGTCTGGCCATCTTTTGGATTGGGTGTCGACTCCCCGGGGGCCACCCGGATTTGCTCGTTCTTAGTTAGAGGGACCTGTCGTTTCGGATCTCTTGGAACTAAATCATAAAATGGTTGCCTATAATCGGTAGCAACTGAGAGAGATGGGCGAGCATGCGACCCCTCGTAATGGGCAGTTGGTACACCATGCAGGGTTAAATCTTTTAGAGAAGCCGTGTCCACGTTTATAGACGACTTGAGACCTACTCTTTATTCATAGACAACAACAACTTATATAATCTTAATATAACTTGATCAACGTCTGTGTGTGCCTTGACTGCTTCTTCTTCGTCGGGATGCGAAGAGGAGGACAAGGATAGGATAGGTGTTATGATTGCGTAAGTTGTTGATAGCAAGACTTGTTGGAGGCGATTCCTCATTGAATGCTTGGCTACTTACCTTACTCTCTAGATCGTTAGCCACTTCATAAATGCTAGTGCGGCAGCAACCTCACCACTTACCCCTTTCTTACCGTAAACTACTAGTTGTCCTAGAATGACGAGTGATGAAGTCCTTGCTGGGTCAGTTGACCACTACAGTTGGATGCTGAGTACTTTGTACTCATGATACTACCCCCAAACTCTTTTCAGGGTTCTTGATCGACAATAGGTATGGTGATCGACGTTTCACATGCAGACTCGACGACGACTAGTTAGGCGGATCCCGGCGGAGGGCCTGGACCCGTGTGGTTATGGGGATCGATGTTTTTCTCTTTTCCACTAGGAATTTGATTGTAGTCTGTACTCAGACATGTACCTTCCGGTGTTGTATTGTACTTAAGGAAGTTGTATGCTAATTGTATGAGATGTTGTATCCTTGTATCTGTAATGTTGTGATATCATGTTGGAAATCCGGGGCATATGACTTTGGTCATATGTCGCGGTGGGATCGATATGTGCTTCGTCCCCGGATATGGATGGAAACAAATAGATCTGGAACAGTAGCTCATATCGGGCCTTACACCGCATCACGGCGACGACGTTTCCGGAGAGGAGGAGTCTGGAGGTGACGCGGAGAAGGTAGACACCCGCCAGGCGACCACTGGTGATCTCTTCTTATCGCACGGGTTGAAGGTCTCCGTCCGTGGCTGCAAGCTGGACCGCGGACACTTCCTCCTGTTCCGTTACGAGGGCGAGGACATCTTGACGCTGAAGTGCTTCAGCATGAACGGCGACTCCCTGTTGAACGGAGAGCTACCAAGAAACCGGAAGGAAGCCGAGCGGGTCGCTCGTCAATCATCGATGTACCTCCTACTCGATGAGACCCTTTACCGAAGGCGTCCCAACGGTGTGAAGCTACTGTGCATACCCAAAGACAAAGGCAAGAAGCTGCTCCCATTCGGACCACGAAGGAACATGCGGCACCCACATTGGTTCCCGGGATCTGGTCCGCAAAAGCTTTCGGGCAAGGATTCTATTGGCCTACCGCCTTAAACGACGCCATGGAGCTTGTCAACACCTGCGACGCCTGCCAATTCCACGCCAAGTGACGAGGGGGTGACCCCATGACTCTTATAGATGAGGGTACCTGGTGCGTATCAAGACAGAAGGCCCGCTGGAAGCCTCGATCGGCCCATGACTGGCCCACTCGAAGAACCTCCATAGGAGTCCTCGACGATGATGGAACCCACGACTTGGCATTCAAGAAGGATGATAGATTAGGGAACCGTCTCTGTAAACGTAGACGGACTCCTTGCGACCCAGCCTAGTATATAAAGGCTGGGAGAGGGGACTTCTAGGGCATCGAATATTCAAGCAACACCTCCGAACCCGAGCGAACTCGCCTGGACCTCCACTGTAATCGCCTCTATCATAATACAATCAAGAAGGAAGTGCTTTCTCCTGTTAGCCGACGAGTATCGCCAACCTGCACATCTCCTCTACGATCTAACCCAGGGTTCCTAACCATGGGATTTCCGAGGTCAATCCTCGTCAATTGGCGCCATCCGTGGGGAAGACGCAGGTTGGATCAACAATATCGGTGGTCCCTTCACCAGCAATCAGTGACTCGACGACTGCCCCAGCATCCGGCATCTCCACGACTGGAGCAAAATCAAATATGTTTGAGTCCCTCGGCTTCATCGCGCACCTCCCCCTCTAGCGATTAGCTTTCGCTGACTTCCGCGCAGGCGTAGATCTGACCTTCGGGATGCTCAAGATCCATGCCAACCACTGGGGCACCCTTCGCCACAAAGACGATGCTCGGGCACCCAGAAGAGCCACATCGCACAAGACAACGTCAGCCAAAAAAGCAACTCCGACCCACCCGACGACTCTGTGAGTCCTTCGGGCCACCCACCTCAGCCCTGTCCACGGTATTGCACGCAACTGCGCGAGCACGACACTCGCATGGAAAAATCAGATAGGAAAATGTTGTGTTGATTGAATCCATGTTTGAAGTTGTGTGATATCATGATGTAGTAGTAGATCATGTAGGAAATTGTGGTCATAGGGTAGATCACTACACCACTAACTTGGCTTGATCATCTTCATTTGAGCTTGGAATGACACCACTTGATCGACCCCAACAAATGTGTGCATTATCAACATAACTCATCTAAAAAATGTATATTAATAATGTCTCCAAAAAAATTTACTTGGGTGTTTTTTTAGTGTTAACTCAGATTTCCTTTTTAATCAAGTTAATCTAGGAAAAAAAGTTATTAACAAGAGTAAAAAAATGAGGTCGCCCGTTGCAGCCTCCCCTCTGCTCGGCTATAAAAGGAGGTCGCCCCAACCCCTCATCTCCACACTCCAACGCCCATCTCATTAGCCTCACCACCCAGCGCCACACCACCTCGCCTCTCCCCGTCCAGAACATAAGGTAGGAGGAGCAGAAGAAGTAGCAGGAGGAATAAGAAGAAGGAGAGAAGGAGGAGGGGGAGGCCGACGAGCCGCTCCCCTCTGCCGCTCGTGAAGCTGGCACCGCCCGGCAAGGCCGCGCCCAGGAGGAGCCACGCCGGCGTCCGCTACCCCGAGCCGAAGCTCCGCTCCACCCCGACCGCACTGCCACGAGCCGTCGTTCGCTTCCCCGAGCCCAAAAACGGAACGCCCTCGTCGAGCCGCACCCCCGCCGCCCAACATTGTCGGGAGGCCCTCCGGTGAGCTCCCCCTGCCCCCTGGACACCATTAGGGCCAAGCCCGTCCCCTGCTGGTTCGCTAGGTAGAAGACGACCAGGAGCCGTCGGATCTACATGACATCCAACGGCTCCGGGTCGTTCATACCCGTTTGTTTTAAACAAAATAAAAAAACCTGAATAGCGCTCGTTAAACAGGCTCGGCCCACTCAAAACAAATGCCCCTGGGCGAGACTTGGAACTAGGTCGGCCCATCTATTTTCCGGTCAGATTTATTAAATCACAAATGCTAAAATAGTTGTTTAAAAATCATTAGGACTCAGAAAAATATGCCGTAAATTTTATTGTGCTCCTAGATTTATGCTCCAATTTTCTGTATAGGTACATTTATAAGTACTTGAAATAATATAGTAATAATTTTATTATTATTAATGTTGCTGTACTTGTTGCTTAGGTAATAATATTAACTTTCTATTACTGTTTTAATTCAGAAAATTTTATTAGTAATATCTCTGTTTAGTACTTAACTATTGCATAGTTTTATAATACAAATAAAATTAAGATAAAATAATAATAATAATAATAATAAGAGTACTTTATCTATAGTGTGCACATTAATGCTTAGTATACATTTAGTTAAATCATTAATGATGAAATAAGTTAGATGAAAATTCCTATAATAATATTTCTAACGAGTAGCTATTTATTATGTTTATTAGATAATTGTTATGCGTTATTTAGCAAGTTATTTATATAAATAAGTGTGTAGCAATTTACACCCTGAGCAAGTTATTAAACTGGGCCAGTGTGATCATCTTATCTTTATTTGTATTGTACATAACTGTTATATTATTAGAAAAATAATTACTCATCAGAGAAATGTGAAATACATTTTGTTGTGATCATGTGTTTATGCTTTATTTTTCTCTATGAGTGGAATTGTTGGTTGCTTAAATAAAATTCAGGACCATGTTATTATTAATGCTAGTATTTCATGCTTATGATAATTTTAGTTTATATTCTGTTAACAAATTAAATATGTTAACATTTTATTATGTTTGTCTCTAGACAGTAGCTAATTATTGTATTGTAAATAAAAACATGACCTAAGGCAATAAGAATAAAAATGACTTGTGTAAACCTCTATGTAGTGTGTTGCTTAAATGTTTGCTTAGCCATATAAACTTATTAAACCACCATTAAAAATTCTGCCACATTTGATAATCTGATTATACTTGTTGGTATTATTCATGCGATGCTTTGATTGTGTGCTAGTGATGGTTATGCTTGTTGAATGCTTGCTTTGAATGATGTGATGGTAATTGTGTGCTATTTTCCGCAACGTGTAGACGAGATGATTCACGTTGCAGGTGAAGACTCCTTCCAAGCCGAAGAAGTCGTACCAGGAGACACCTCCGAGGAAGTCAAGCCATCTTCAAAAACTTAACCCTTGTCCTACATTTTTACTTTCTTTGTACCATATTATATATCATGTTTTCATTATACATTTTGGGTTGGGAATTGTATTTGTTTATTAGGTGAACCACCACATACCTTGTAATTCTATCAATTTGGGAGAAAGAAATTAGACACCGATGATCTTGATCCCTAGCCTTGCTAAAGAACTATTGACAACATAATACTTTGATTAATCTTGCTCCACCCTAATGAAATGGCATACATCTAAGAAGATGTGATGGCCAAGATTATGGTTGTTGGAAACTTGTTTATCTTAGTACGGGGGTCTTATAACTACACATGGATGTTTGATTCCACGAATCTAATAGCCCTTGAAGTCGAGTGGTGAAATTCTCTAGGCTTGGCGTCTGAGGGAACCTTTGTGCTCTTCGACTACGGTGCAGGCATGGGTCCAAGAGGAGCATGACCTGACACGCAGACAGTCCATGTAGTACACAAGGGATAGATTCACCTGTACTAGGATAGACAAGGGGAAGACTACGGTCGATTATCCGAAAATCGCATACTAAGGTATGACGAACCGTGGGGACTCACGGCGGATGTATCGAATGTAGTGGGTAAAGTGTACAACCTCTGCAGAGTGAAAACTATTCGAGTAGCCGGATTCCACGGTCATGGACAGCTAGTGAGGCCACACTTTGTGGTGAAATAGATGAGAAATTCTAGTACTGAGATTATGGTTCACAATGATGATGTTGGTATTATAAAAAGGGTTGGACATGATTAAATCAAATATAGTTGTGGGATTAAAATTTGCCAAGGATAAAAGGTTGCCAACTTAACTAATATTGGGTAGTTAGGTTCCCCCATACTAAACCCCACCATATAGCCATCCCATTATTTTCGTATACAAAAATCTTGTTCATTCTTTAGGTGGTTTGCGAGTACTTTGTATGTACTCACGGCTTTGTCCCTGGTTATTCAATCGGCCAGGCTTGGAGGAGCAGGTATTTGACGATGAAGCGACTCACGAGTACGAGGATGTGCTACGCTCTGAGCTTTACCCTTGGATTGTGCTGCTGCTATCTATCTTGCTTTTACTTATTCCGCTGCCATTTGAGCCTGATGAGGCCGTGTAAGAATATGTAAATGTATAACTTTGTATTCGTTATTGTATGAACTTGTGACTGTGATATCCATTTTCAAGTTGTGCGTCATGCGACACTGATCATGGGAGCATGACGGTATGCACAGCTGGCCGCTTCAGACATATAGTCCGGGGTGCCCACAACCACGTCTACGCGTGGCTGCCCAACTTGTCAGACATCCCTGCAACGTCACATCCCAAGCAAGGCGTACCAAGTACGATTCATTCGCTACTCGTCAAAGGTTAACTTCTACAAAAATTGTGACCACATTTCAAAAAAAAATTACTCCCATCGGGAGCACCTTTCCCTGCAAAAATAGAGCAAAGACCAAATTTTGAGGACGCGAGTGGCTACTCCCCTCCATCAAGAACAAATGCATCTATATAGTTCGGGTGCTCCCTCAACCAGCATCCTACAACATACACACCAGCAAAGACCTTTGCATATATAGAATTCGGGTGCTCCCTCACCCAGAAGAGATGAAGTGCTCGAGTGATCACTCGCACTAAAAGGCAAGACTTGGTCAAAACACCCAAGAGAACAATCTACCCGAGCACTTGAGTGTCGTACGTGTGCATACGTCATCAGCTCACTCGATGACCATCCGAGTGGGTGCCGCCCTTCTTAACCTTTCGCTTGAGTTCATAAATGCTCCGCGAGTAACCACTAATCGTCCACTTGATTGGTGTTCCAAGTGGGTGCACATCTAATTAGGCTCCGCGCCTCTATAAAAAATGATGCCTGGTCGGCGACACACTGCACCCCAGATGTCGCGCAAGCTTAGCGCGTAGGTAAGACCCCGCTGCGTAGTCGGCCGGGCTGGGACTTAACACAGTTGTGACTTCACTCCCAATGTATTCCATGCGAGGCGCATTGATGAGGACATCTCTACTAATGTTACACCCACATCTTCACAAACTACACATAATGGACCAGTTACTAGAGCACGCGCACGTCAATTAAATTATCAGGTACTTTCGTTTCTTGCGAATCCTTCTAATATTCAAGAACATATGATGCTGCCTAAATTAGATACTTTTGTTTGTCTTATGAATGAAGGACCTAGCATGGACAAGAAGGATGGTCATTGGAGCGGGATCAAGCATGGAGAAGAAGGTGCGCGCGCGGGAAAGGACAGCGGAGCTTCCCGTGGTGATTATCGCACTTTGAAGCCACCATAAGGCGCGCATGAAGACTTGGACGAGAGACACAAGATGCCACATTAATATTTTCGTCCAAGAGTTATTATAGGTGCTGCGTCACCTTATTATTGGGCCAGGCCCATGTAATTTCGAAATACACTTAATAGGCTATTTTTTAGAGTCCGTATGTGTGGGGAAACCGAGTTAGGGTTGTTTTCGGACCCCCCCTCCAAGGGGCCACGAAATTCCCCTCTGTTCCCCCATATATACAGCCCTTAGGGCATCGTTTAGACTTGGGTTTTAATTAGATTTAAGTTAGCCATAGCCGCAACTTCGAGTTCTTCGTTTGTGTCGTCCGACCAGGCCAAGACCGCATTGGAACCCCAACTTCTGTTAATCTTTCATCTTATATTCGCAATATCCAGATTGCAATTCTTAGTTCTTGCTTGTTCTTCGATTGCTTGCAGGAATTGACCTTCGTGGTCAGGTTGATCGTGCATCCGCGGGATCAATAACCTCTCGGAGTTGGTTTAGCGATTGCTAAGGCGCAACGTCTTCGCACGTTCGTAGTCGGGTCGTGAAAGTCTACTCCACCAAAATCGATCTCCACCATCTCATCGAAACATCGGGACACCTTCGCCTTTATCAAGTGGTATCAGATTTCCAGGTTGCTCGGTGAGATTTACCAGTTTTTCATAGTCTAGATTGGTTCTGTTCTTCATACCTACAGTCCACGAAAAAGCCAAAAAAAAATTAGGGTTAGATCATCACGTCCCAAGACAGTCCTAGCCATTGTCCAGTTTTCTTTTCAGTACTTGCTTTGTTGAATTTACGGTTGCATCGTTGTGTCAAGTTGCTGATCTTAGCGTCTAGTTCCCTTAGAGTTTCGAGTTCTGATCACAGTTTGCCACGTCGCCACCGCACAGTAGTAATCCGAGTCCAGATACACCACGTTCCGCCAATCCGAGTCCATATACACCACCACGAGCTACACGAGTCCGAGTTGAGTTCCACCATCAGTACGGTTTGTGATCTCTCCGTAGCCAGAATAGTTTGAGTTGATTAGAGTCGGTTTTCACCAAACTTTTGTCGTACGTAGAAGGGAGGTGATTTCCAAAAAAAAAAAAAAAAAAAAAAAAAAAAAGTCTGGCACGCTTTCCAGAGCAGTTTTTAGGCCAAAAATTTCAGGGGTAAAAAATTTTTGTGCCCATACGTTCCTTAGGTCCAGAAACTCATTTTAAGACTTTCGCCACCATAGTGACTTTTTCGCACTTTTTCAGCCACCGCAGTCCCGCATCGCAAAAAAAAAAAAAAAAAAAAAAAAAAAAGAGAGAAATTTTTTTTTTCAGAGTATGCTTCTCAGTTGATTACGTGCCGCGCCGTGCTTTCGTTGGTGTTTTAGGCTCGCGTCTCTAGTACGGTCTAGCCTAGGATCAGCACAGTACCCACGTTGAGCGTTTATTCAGCTTTGCATCTCTGTTTTGATTACTGTTGAGTTTTTTCTACCATACTTGTCAGCCTTCCTACAGCTCCACATATATTCTACATCGTGCGTTTGACACCTCCTGGCCATCGCTCTACCATATCTCTGAGAGTTTTGACCCGTTGGTTGTACATCACCACCTGCTGCTAGGTAAGAATCGGTAAGAACGAAAGAAAAGCTTGACGGATTTGTGCTTTCCACCACACCACATCCCATTAGTAGAAGTAGGATCATATTACTGTGTGTTTTCTATTTCTGCTAACCATGACAGGATCACATGATGAAGTGGCGCGGGATGCACCCGATTGGGAGAACATGACAAACAAGGAGCTACATGATAAATTTGCACGTATGATGTCTGAACAGGTGCAGGACATCCATAACAGATTTACAGAGGCGATTGATGGCGTGGAAAAGATGATCGACACCAAGCTAGACGCCAAGTTTACTGAGTTGATCGCACGCCTACCTTCAGCACAGCCACAGCCACCGCCACTACCACGTGCACGACGTATTCTGTTGCCGCGAGGACAAGCTGCTGGTATTGGTGCTCCTCCTGCTACTGCAGTTGCTGCTACTGCTGCTGCTGCTTCTGACGTCGGCCAGGACGACTACTACGAGGGTGATTACGAGGAGGAGGTGGAACAGGAAGCGGTCTATGAGCAGCCAGCTGGACGTCCACGTCCCAACATTCGCCACGGTCGACACCAACCACCCCCTCAGGTACGCGATGATGAACATGTGCCTAAACTTAAATTGAATCTTAAGCCTTTTGAGGGTAGATATATTCCTGATGTTTATCTTACTTGGGAGTTAGAAACTGAACAACGCTTTACATGTTTACAATATCCTGAGAATAGACGTGTTACTGCTGCTGTTTGTGAATTCACGGGATTTGCATCTATTTGGTGGTCCGAACATTGTAGATTGCATGCTAATAATATTCCAACTACTTGGGCTGCTTTAAAAGATGCTATGCGTACTCGCTGGGTTCCTCCTTATTATCAACGTGACTTGTTACAAAAATTACAGCGTTTGAGACAAGGAAAAAATTCTGTAGAGGAATATTATCAGGAATTACAAACTGGATTGATTAGATGCGGCCTAGTAGAGGATAATGAAGCTATGCTTGCACGTTTTATGGGTGGCTTAAACAGGGAGATACAAACTATTCTAGAATACAAGGACTTTACTACTATCACTCGTTTGTTTCATCTTGCTTGTAAAGCTGAACGTGAAGTGCAGGATCGACAGGCCGCTACGAGACCTAACTTTTCTGCAGGACGAAATACATCATGGACATCGCGTGGAGCTTCTACATCCACACGTCCTGCTGCACCACCATCTACTTCAGCCGCTCATTCTTACAGGGAGCCACCGACACAGCCAGCGCCACCATTCAAGGGTGCACAGAGTGGTCCCGCGGCGAGTTCTTCTTCATCCATGGCGTCCACAGGGCAAGCACGAGATCGTGATATTAAATGTCGCAGGTGCCAAGGTGGAGGTCACTTCGCAAAAGACTGTCCCTCCAAGCGTGTGATGATTATTACGGCGGATGGTGGGTATGAGTCAGCGAGTGACTATGATGAGGAGACTTTAGTTCTCATTGCTCATGAGGATCAGGGTGCCCATGATGATGCTCGTGATATAGAGTATATGGCTCCTGATGATGCAGATAAATATGCTAGTTTGGTTGCTCAACGTGTGTTAAGTGTGCAGGTATCGAAGGACGAGCAAAACCAGAGGCATAATTTGTTCCACACAAAGGGAGTGGTGAAAGAACGTTCGGTTCGCATCATCATTGACGGAGGGAGTTGCAACAACTTGGCGAGCATGGAGTTGGTGGAGAAGCTATCTCTCACCACAAGACCACACCCCCATCCGTACTATATTCAGTGGTTTAACAATAGTGGTAAGATTAAGGTAACGCGTTCTGTTCGTGTGCACTTTAGCATTGCCGCATATGCTGATTATGTTGATTGTGATGTGGTACCCATGCAAGCATGCTCTCTTTTACTTGGTAGACCATGGCAATTTGATAGGAATGTTGTACACCATGGTAGGACAAATCAGTTTACTCTGGTTCATCAGGATAAAACTATTGCTTTACTTCCTATGTCTCCTGAACAAATTGTGCAAGATGATCTTGCTAGAGCTAGTAAAGCTAAACAGGAGAAAAATAAGAGTGAAAATGAGATAGCAGCTAAAGAATTTGAGCAACAACATAAGACCAATAGCAAATCTTCTTCCGCTGTTTCTAATGAAATTAAATTGACTAGTCCAACTTTGCTTGCTACTAAGGTTGATATTTCGGATTTGGATGTTAGTCAATATGTGTGCTATGCTTTTGTGTGCAAAGAAGCTTTGTTTTCATTTGAGGAATTGCCTCCTTCTTTGCCTCCTGTTGTCACTGACCTTTTGCAGGAGTTTATTGACGTCTTTCCACAAGACGTGCCACCGGGATTACCACCTATTCGAGGGATTGAGCATCAGATTGACTTAATTCCCGGTGCTTCGCTGCCTAACCGTGCGCCATACCGTACCAATCCGGAGGAGACGAAGGAGATTCAGCGTCAAGTACAAGAGCTACTCGACAAAGGTTACATACGTGAATCCCTTAGTCCTTGTGCTGTTCCTGTTATATTAGTGCCTAAAAAGGATGGAACATGGCGTATGTGTGTTGATTGTCGAGCCATTAATAATATTACTATTCGTTATCGTCATCCTATTCCTAGGTTAGATGATATGCTTGATGAATTAAGTGGCTCTACCATGTTTTCCAAAGTTGATTTGCGTAGTGGATACCATCAAATTCGCATGAAATTAGGAGATGAATGGAAAACGGCATTTAAAACTAAGTTTGGATTATATGAGTGGTTAGTCATGCCTTTTGGGTTAACTAATGCACCTAGCACTTTCATGAGATTAATGAACGAGGTTTTACGTGCTTTCATTGGACGATTTGTGGTAGTCTATTTTGATGATATACTGATTTATAGCAAATCTTTGGAGGAACATTTGGATCATTTACGTGCTGTTTTTATTGCTCTACGTAATGCACGTTTGTTTGGTAACCTTGGGAAGTGCACCTTTTGCACCGACCGAGTATCGTTTCTTGGCTATGTTGTTACTCCGCAGGGAATTGAAGTTGATAAAGCCAAGATCGAGGCGATTGAGAGTTGGCCGCAGCCCAAAACGGTCACACAAGTGAGGAGTTTTCTTGGCCTCGCTGGATTCTATAGGCGTTTTGTGAGAGATTTCAGCACCATTGCTGCACCTCTCAATGAGCTTACACGCAAGGATGTGCCTTTTACTTGGGGTACCGCACAGGAAGAAGCCTTCACCGTATTGAAAGATAAGTTAACACATGCTCCTTTGCTCCAACTTCCTGATTTTAATAAGACTTTTGAGCTTGAATGCGATGCTAGTGGGATTGGTTTGGGAGGTGTGTTATTACAAGATGCTAAACCTGTTGCTTACTTTTCTGAAAAATTGAGTGGGCCTAGTCTGAACTATTCTACTTATGATGAGGAATTATATGCTCTTGTTCGGACATTAGAAACTTGGCAACATTATTTATGGCCCAAAGAATTTGTTATACATTCTGATCATGAATCTTTGAAACACATAAGAAGTCAAGCAAAACTTAATCGTAGACATGCTAAGTGGGTTGAATTTATTGAGACTTTCCCTTATGTCATTAAACACAAGAAGGGGAAAGATAATATTATTGCTGATGCTTTGTCTCGTCGTTATACTATGCTTTCACAACTTGACTTCAAGATTTTCGGTTTAGAGACAATCAAAGATCAATACGTAAATGATGCGGATTTTAAAGATGTATTGCAGAATTGTAGAGAGGGTAGAACATGGAACAAGTTTGTGCTTAATGATGGATTTGTGTTCCGTTCTAACAAGCTATGCATTCCAGCTAGCTCTATTCGTCTTTTGTTGTTGCAGGAGGCGCATGGAGGAGGATTAATGGGACACTTTGGCGTGAAGAAGACGGAGGACGTACTTGCTACACATTTCTTTTGGCCAAAGATGAGACGGGATGTTGAGCGTTTTGTTGCTCGCTGCACTACATGTCAAAAAGCTAAGTCACGACTCAATCCTCATGGTTTATACATGCCTTTACCTGTACCTAGTGTTCCGTGGGAGGACATATCCATGGACTTTGTTTTAGGCTTGCCTCGAACAAAGAATGGGAGGGATAGTTTGTTGTCGTGGATAGATTTTCTAAAATGGCACATTTTATACCATGTCATAAAAGCGATGATGCTGCTAATGTTGCTGATTTATTCTTTCGTGAGATTATTCGCTTACATGGTGTGCCCAATACTATTGTCTCGGATCGTGATACTAAGTTTCTTAGCCATTTTTGGAGATGCTTATGGGCTAAGTTGGGGACTAAACTACTTTTTAGTACTACATGTCATCCCCAAACTGATGGACAAACTGAAGTGGTCAATAGGACTTTGTCTACTATGCTTCGGGCTGTTTTAAAGAGTAACTTGAAACAGTGGGAAGAATGTTTACCTCATATTGAATTTGCTTATAATCGTTCATTGCATTCTACCACTAAAATGTGCCCTTTTGAGATTGTTTATGGTTTTCTACCTCGTGCACCTATTGATTTGCTGCCTCTTCCATCTTCGGAGAAGGTTAATTTTGATGCTAAGCAACGTGCTGAATTGATATTAAAAATGCATGAGTTAACTAAAGAAAACATTGAGCGCATGAATGCTAGATACAAGCTTGCTGGTGATAGGGGTCGGAAGCATGTTGTGTTTGAACCCGGAGATCTTGTTTGGTTACATCTACGTAAAGATAGGTTTCCTGATTTGCGCAAGTCTAAGTTAATGCCTCGAGCTGATGGTCCCTTTAAGGTTTTGCAGAAAATTAATGATAATGCATATAAACTTGAGCTACCTGCAGCCTTTGGGGTTAGTCCCACATTTAATATTGCAGATTTGAAGCCTTATTTGGAAGAAGATGATGAGCTTCCGTCGAGGACGACTTCAATTCAAGAAGGGGAGGATGATGAGGACATCTCTACTAATGTTACACCCACATCTTCACAAACTACACATAATGGACCAGTTACTAGAGCACGCGCACGTCAATTAAATTATCAGGTACTTTCGTTTCTTGCGAATCCTTCTAATATTCAAGAACATATGATGCTGCCTAAATTAGATACTTTTGTTTGTCTTATGAATGAAGGACCTAGCATGGACAAGAAGGATGGTCATTGGAGCGGGATCAAGCATGGAGAAGAAGGTGCGCGCGCGGGAAAGGACAGCGGAGCTTCCCGTGGTGATTATCGCACTTTGAAGCCACCATAAGGCGCGCATGAAGACTTGGACGAGAGACACAAGATGCCACATTAATATTTTCGTCCAAGAGTTATTATAGGTGCTGCGTCACCTTATTATTGGGCCAGGCCCATGTAATTTCGAAATACACTTAATAGGCTATTTTTTAGAGTCCGTATGTGTGGGGAAACCGAGTTAGGGTTGTTTTCGGACCCCTCCTCCAAGGGGCCACGAAATTCCCCTCTGTTCCCCCATATATACAGCCCTTAGGGCATCGTTTAGACTTGGGTTTTAATTAGATTTAAGTTAGCCATAGCCGCAACTTCGAGTTCTTCGTTTGTGTCGTCCGACCAGGCCAAGACCGCATTGGAACCCCAACTTCTGTTAATCTTTCATCTTATATTCGCAATATCCAGATTGCAATTCTTAGTTCTTGCTTGTTCTTCGATTGCTTGCAGGAATTGACCTTCGTGGTCAGGTTGATCGTGCATCCGCGGGATCAATAACCTCTCGGAGTTGGTTTAGCGATTGCTAAGGCGCAACGTCTTCGCACGTTCGTAGTCGGGTCGTGAAAGTCTACTCCACCAAAATCGATCTCCACCATCTCATCGAAACATCGGGACACCTTCGCCTTTATCACGCATGAAGAAATTGAGCCGATGACGGACACGTTAAGGCTATTGTCTGAAACCGGCGGCACTAATCCAATAAGACCTGCAACGGCATGATCTTGCGAGGCACCGGTTGTTTCCAAGTTTGTGTCAAGGGACACGACTTGATTAGGCCCATTGAGGTGTTTGTTACCAATTCACCAAGGCTCGACCAGTCGACTACCTTGGGCCTCTTTAGCTTATCATCCCTCGAATAAACTACATCTTGTGTCTAACAAGTTGGGCAGGCGATTATGGATTCGAGTCCCTGCGCGATTCTTCGAGTCTCCCAGGCTCTCGTGGGCTATAGAAGAGGGGGTGAACCCACGACTCTTACAGATGAGGGTACCTGGTGCGTATCAAGACAGAAGGCCCGCTGGAAGCCTCGATCAGCCCACGACTGGCCCACTCGAGGCACCACCATAGAACTCCTCGATGATTATGGAACCTATGACTTGGCGTCCAAGAAGGAAGATACATTAGGAAACCCTCTCTAAAAACCTAGATGGACTCCTTGCGACCCAGCCTAGTATATAAAGGCTGGGAGGGGGGACGTCTAGGGCATCGAATATTCAAGCAACACCTTCGGTCCCGAGCGAACTCGCCTCGACCTCCACTGTAATCGCCTCAATCGCAATACAGTCGTGCAGCAAGTGCTTTCTCCTATGATCCGACGAGTATTGCCAACCTGCACATCTCCTCTACGATCTAAACCAGGGTACCTAACCATGGGATTTGCCGAGGTCAATCCTCGTCACCAAGGCTGTTCATCAACCAGCACAAGCTCTCCAAACCATCCCTCTATCCTGGCCCTTTGCGTTCTGGGGATTGGACATCTTGGGCCCATTCCCCCGTGCTACCGAAGATTATGAGTTCCTCTACGTCACCATCGACAAATTCACCAAGTGGCCAGAAGTGGAGCCAGTCCGCAAGACCACGGCGCAATCTGCCATCAAGTTTATCAGAAGCCTGGTTTGTCGTTTCGGAGTTCCTAACCGGATCATCACGGACAATGGCACCAGTTCAAAATTCAGGCCTTCCTCGAGTATTGCGATCAAATGGGTACCGTAGTGTGTTTCCCTTCATTGGCTCATCCGAGGAGCAACGACCGGCAAGAGAGAGCCAATTCGGAAGTACTCCGAGGTCTCCGGACCCGTACCTTCCAGCGGCCCGAAAAGTGTGGAAAGCGGTGGCTGGATGAACTCCCAGCTGTTGTATGGTCAATCAGGACGACACCCAATGGAGCCACAAATGAGACGGCCTTCGCTCTCATTTACGGAGCGGAGGCGATGCTCCCCACAGAACTCTGATACGGATCTCCTCGAGTTCGCACCTCCGATGAAGCCGAACAGCAGAAAATCCAACAAGGAGATGTCGTCGTTGCCGAGGAAGTACGTACTCGGGCTGCTACACGTGCCGCGCGGTACCAGCAAGGACTACGCCGCTAGCACAACCGCCACGTCCGCTCCCGAGAACTTGAGGAAGGCGACCTTGTCCTACGTCGTCTCCAAAGTGAGAAGGCCCTTATCAGGGAGGGGGTTCCGATTACGAACGGAACACTGTGCAGTCCCCCCGGCATGGGCGTCGAAAAGACCATCCCCTAGATGAGCGCTTCCGCGACCCCGTCGTCCACCAGACCGCTCCTCGATGGGCCAGATCTCCTGGTGCAGCTTTTGTGGCATCATCCGGGCACCGTGGATCTCCGGATCAACGTACTCGCCTGGAGGATCGCCGCCATGAAGACGCTCGAACAACCATCGTTAAGAAGAAAGAAATTCGCCGGTCTTCTGACACCCGGGTTCCTCCCGTCGATGCTGTCCAGGATGGGATCCTTTCAAGTGAAAGCGACTACAGCATCGTGTGCGGAGCCTTGACCCAAGATCCCCGCAGCGTCGAGTGGCCCAAGATGTTCCAGATAGATGGCCCACTTCTGTATGACGGAAAGACAGACCCCGGAGAGTTCATGTGTATGTACAACACTGTTGTGGAGATCGTGAGGGAGACGACAAAGCGAAGGCCAACTACTTCCCCATGAAGCTCAATGACAGTTTTCGTCGGTGGATGATGCATCTCCCGGTCAACTCCATCAGCTCGTGGATGGAACTTTGCGAAAAGTTTGTCGGCGCATTTACCGGAGGGGTCCAACCTCCGAAAATCGTCAGTGACTTACGCCGAGTAGTGCAGAAGGACGTTGAACCTCTCCGGAAGTTCTTCCAAAGATTCACACATATGCAGCATTGCATCCCCGACGCGCATGAGGCCGCAATCATGGCCACCTTTCTTGCCAACAGCAAGAACCCGTGCATGCTCTTGGAGATGAGTCCCGGGTACATTAAGACGATCAATTCCCTGTTCGACCTGGCCGACAAGGTCGCACGAATCGAAGAGGCGGTCCTGCGTGTTAATCGAGATGCCGGAAGACGCCCTGCGGCTCAAGCTACATCCGGAAAGAACCATCCTTCCGGGGAGCCCGGGGCCCGTAAACGCGTACACCAAGCCGTGTTCACAACGAAGGGGAACGAGGCCGCTCCGCAACCACCCTCCATCGACACTGTGGTTGTCGCCACGGACACCACCCCATCGCCATACTGCAAGATGCACAAGACCAACAAACACGACATGTTCGAGTGCCGCTCTGTCATCAAGCTCCAAGAAAAAATTGGCGGCCTTCTATTCCAAGAAGGACGCCGAAAGGAAGACTCAGCGGGGCGGAGGTTCCCAACGCGGGGGCCGATGCAGCTACTAGAACAAGGGCATGCCAAGGACGCCGCATCACGACAACGACTTTTCCGGAGAGGAGGAATCCGGTGGCGACGCGGTGAAGGTGGAGACCCACCAAGCGACCACCGGTCATCTCTTCTTGTCGCACGGGTGGAAGGTCTTCGTCCGTGGCCGCAAGCTGGACTGCGGGGACTTCCTCCTGTTCCGGTACAAGGGCGATGACGTCTTCAAGCTGAAGTGCTAAGCATGAACGGCGACTACCTGAAGACCGGAGAGCTACCAAGCAACCGGAAGGAAGCCGAGCGGGCCACTCGTCAATCATCGATGTACCTCCTACTCGATGAGACCCTTTACCGCAGGCGTCCCAACGGTGTGAAGCTACTATGCATCCCCATAGAGGAAGGCAAGAAGTTGCTCCCGTTCGGACCACGAAGGAACATGCGGCGCCGACATTGGTTCCCGACCTCTGGTCGAAAAAGCTTACCAGAAAGGGTTTTATTGGCCTACCACCTTGAACGACGTCATAGAGCATGTCAACACCTACGATGCCTGCCAATTCCACGCCAAGGCTGATCATCAACCAGCACAAGGTCTCCAAACCATCCCTCTATCATGGACCTTTGCGGTGTGGGGATTGGACATCTTGGGCCCATTCCCCCGTGCTACCAGAGGTAATGAGGTCCTCTATGTCGCCATCGACAAATTCACCAAGTGGCCAGAAGTGGAGCTAGTCTGCAAGAACACGACGCAATCTGCCATCAAGTTTTTCAGAAGCCTGGTGTGTCGTTTCGGAGTTCCTAATCGGATCATCAAGGACAATGACAACCAGTTCATAAGTTAGGCCTTCCTCGAGTACTGCGAGCATATGGGCACCGTAGTGTGTTTCACTTCAGTGGCTCATCCGAGGAGAAATGGCCAGGAAGGGAGAGCTAATTCGAAAGTACTCCGAGGTCTCCGGACCCGTACCTTCCAGCGGCTTAGAAAGTGTGGAAAGTGGTGGGTGGATGAACTCCCAACTGTTCTATGGTCAGTCGGGACCACACCCAATTGAGCCACACATGAGACGCTCTTCGCTCTCGTTTACGGAGCGGAGGCGGTGCTCCCCATAGAAATCTGATACGGATCTCCTCGAGATCGCGCCTTCGATGAAGCCGAACAACAGATACTCCAACAAGGAGATGTCGTCGTTGCCGAGGAACTACGTACTCGGGCTGCTACACGCGTCGCGCGATACCAGAAAGGACTACGCCGCTATCACAGCCTCCACGTCCGCTCCCGAGAACTTGAGGAAGGCGGCCTTGTCCTCCGTCGGCTACAGTCCAGGAGGGGTGTAAACATGCTATCTCCAAAGTGAGAAGGCCCTTATCGTGGAGGGGGTTCCGATTACGAAAGGAACATTGTGCACTCCTCCGGCATGGGCGTCAACAAGACCATCCCCGAGATGAGCGCTGCCGCGACCCCGCCGTCCGCCAGACCGCTCCTCGATGGGCCGGATCTCCTGGTGCAGCTTCTGTGGCATCATCCGGGCACCGTGGATCCCTGGATCAGCGTAATCACCTGGAGGATCGCCGCCACGAAGATGTCGAACCACCATTGTTAGGCAGAATGAAACTCGCTGGTGTTCCGACGCCCGAGTTCCTCCCATCGATGCTGTCCGGGAGGGGATCCTTGCCGGTGAAAGCGACTACATCATTGTGTGCGTAGCCTTCACCCAAGATCTCTGAAGCATGGAGTGTCCCAAGAAGTTCCAGATAGATGGCCCACTTCCCTATGACGGAAAGACAGACCCCGGCGAGTTCATCCGTATGTACTACACTGTTGTGGAGATCGTGAGGGGAGACGACAAAGTGAAGGCCAACTACTTCCCCATGAAGCTCAAGTATATTGTTCGCCGGTGGATGATGCATCGCCGGACCAACTCCATCAACTCGTGGGCGGAACTCTGCGAAAAGTTTGTCGGCGTGTTTATCGGAGCGGTCCAACCTCCGAAAACCGTCAGTGACTCACGCCGAGTACTGCAGAAGGACGGCGAAGCTCTCCCGAAGTTCGTCCAAAGATTCACCCAGTTTCAGCATTGCATCCCCGATGCGCATGTGGCTGCAATCATCGCCACCTTTCATGCCAACGTCAAGAACCCGCACATGCTGGAGTAGATGAGTACCCGGTCCATCAAGACTATCACCGCCCTGTGCGAGCTGGCCGACAAGGTCGCCCGCGTCGAAGAAGTGGTCCTGCCTGTTAATCGACATGCCAAAAGACGCCCTACGACTCAAGCTCCTTCCAGAAGGAACCATCCTTCCTGGGAGCCTGTGGCCCATAAATGCGTTCACCAAGCCGTGTTCACAACGGAGGGGAACGGGGCCGCTCCGCAACCATCCTCCATCGACACCGTGGCTGACTGCGTCCATGTAGGCCTCAACATTGCGGTGTAATTGCGGCCCGAGGCCGATGTGGATGGCTCTCTGGAAGATGGAACCCACATTCTTCAACCCGAAGGGCATACATATGTAGCAATATGTGCCGCACGGGGTGATGAATGAGGTATTTTCTTCGTCTTTGACTACCATCTTGATCTAGTTGTATCCGGCGTATGCATCCAGGAAAGACAGCCGAGCACACTCCGTTGTTGCGTCCACGATTTGATCTACGCGAGGGAGAGGGAGAGAATCTTTCGGGCAGGCGTCGTTGAAGTCTCGCCATAGTCGATGCACAATCTCTTGTTACCGTTCGCCTTGAGGATAACAACAGGGTTGGCTAGCCAAGTGGGGTGCCGAATCTCCTGGATGAACCCGGCCTTGAGCAAATTCTGGATCTCTTCTGCTATGAATTCTTCACGGCCTAGAGCTTCATGACGGACCTTCTTATTCATAGGCTTGGCGCCTGCCTTGACTCCTAGCTTGTGCTCGATCACCTCCTTACAACTCCGAGAAGATCCGAGGGTTCCGATGCGAAGATGCTGGCGTGTTCGCGGAGGAAGGCGACGAGCGCGATTTCCTATTTGGGTGACAGGTCAGCCCCGCCGACGGACACGGTGCAACTCCCATCCTCCAAAATAGGGACCTTCTTCGACACAACCGCCAGGGCGAGCTGGCCGGGCTTCATTTTCTTGGTCATGTGCCGGACGGGATCCACACATGGGCGTGGACGTCCTCCGGGATGCTTGTTGCCCGTTGGGTCGGCGGGAACCTTGGGCTGCGGTCTTTTGTCTTCGTTGTCTGGGCTTTCGGAAAGCGGGGTGTTGTGATGCGGAGCATCCTACCGAAATCACCATGGGTACATCTCCTACACGCAGACACATGATGAGAGCACAAGCACGCGCCATTGAGGCTAAGGTGAACCCGCTCCTTTCCGAACCACGCTTAAACATATGTGAGATTTGGGTGCTACCTCACACGGACATGCTCTGCATCATCAGGTACCAAGGAGGCATCCAAGAAGAAGCCGCGGAACAAAGAGGGGACACGCAAGGAGAAGAATAAGGACCGTCTCCAGGAGGATCCGGACGACCGGGTGCCAGGCCGGACCGTCCGGGACATGGCCGGACCATCCGGGCCAGGAGTCGGACGTCAGAAGAATTGTGATCCCGAAGCCCCCTTCGGTTCGGACCGTCCGGGTCAGTGGTCGGACCGTCTGGGACCGAGGCCGGACCGTCCGGGCTGTGGCCCGGATCGTCCGACTTGGTCAACGCGGCCAAATCTGAAACGGTGTTGCGGCCCGTGTACCTCTTCGTTTCGCATCTAGACTATAAGTACTCATCTTCTGCCTCTGTTTTAGGGTTAGCTAAGAATTATCCAAAGACTTGAGAGCTTAGCTCCTTCTTCCCCCTAGGGAATTAGATCTCCTTGAGATCCTCTCAAGCTTTCCTCCTACCTCCTCTCCCCACTCATAGAAGGAGAGGAACCCAATCCTATTCATAGAAGGAGTGGAAGACTATCAAGCTTACCTCTTGTGGTGTATGGATCTTGTGATGTGTGGTATTTGTAAGTGGAATTGAGTGTTTATGTGTTTGGATCTTGTTCCGCTTTGTCTCTTGTTGTTGTGGATCCCCACCTCCAAATTGTGAAGATTGGGCCAAACCTGATAGAGGCGAAGGTGTCCCGATGTTTCGATGAGATGGTGGAGATCGATTATGGTGGAGTAGACTTTCACGACCCGACTACGAACGTGCGAAGACGTTGCGCCTTAGCGATCGCTAAACCAACTCCGAGAGGTTATTGATCCCGCGGATGCACGATCAACCTGACCACGAAGGTCTAATTCCTGCAAGCAATCGAAGAACAAGCAAGAACTAAGAATTGCAATCTGGATATTGCGAATATAAGATGAAAGATTACGAAAGTTGGGGTTCCAATGAGGTCTTGGCCTGGTCGGATGACACAAACGAAGAGCTCGAAGTTGCGGCTATGGCTAACTTAAATCTAATTAAAACCCAAGTCTAAACGACGCCCTAAGGGCTGTATATATGGGGGAACAGAGGGGATTTTCGTGACCCCTTGGAGGTGGGGTCCGAAAACAACCCTAACTCGGTTTCCCCACACATACGGACTCTAAAAACAGCCTATAAGGTGGTATTTCGAAATTACATGGGCCCAGCCCAATATTAAGGTGACGCAGCACCTATAATTGCCCTTGGACGAAAATAATGAAGTGGCATCTCGCGTATTTCGTCCAAGACTTCATGCGCGCCTTATGGTGGCTTCAAAGTGCGATAATCACCACGGGAAGCTCCGCTGTCCTTTCCCGCGCGCGCACCTTCTTCTCCATGCTTGATCCCGCTCCAATGACCATCCTTCTTGTCCATGCTAGGTCCTTCATTCATAAGCAAAACAAAAGTATCTAATTTAGGCAGTATCATATGTTCATGAACAATAGAAGGATTCGCAAGAAACGAAAGTACCTGATAATTTAGTTGACGTGCACGAGCTCTAGTAACTGGTCCAATATGTGTAGTTGGTGAGGATATGGGTGTAACATTAGTAGGGATGTCCTCATCATCCTCCCCTTCTTGAATTGAAGTCGTCCTCGACGGAAGCTCATCATCTTCTCCCAAATAAGGCTTCAAATCTGCAATATTAAATGTGGGACTAACCCCAAAGGCTGAAGGTAGCTCAAGTTTATATGCATTATCATTAATTTTCTGCAAAACCTTAAAGGGACCATCAGCTCGAGGCATTAACTTAGACTTGCGCAAATCAGGAAACCTATCTTTACGTAGATGTAACCAAACAAGATCTCCGGGTTCAAACACAACATGCTTTCGACCCCTATCACCAGCAAGCTTGTATCTAGCATTCATGCGCTCAATGTTTTCTTTAGTTAACTCATGCAGTTTTAATATCAATTCAGCACGTTGCTTAGCATCAAAATTAACCTTCTCCGAAGATGGAAGAGGAAGCAAATCAATAGGTGCACGAGGTAGAAAACCATAAACAATCTCAAAAGGGCACATTTTAGTGGTAGAATGCAATGAACGATTATAAGCAAATTCAATATGAGGTAAACATTCTTCCCACAGTTTCAAGTTACTCTTTAAAACAGCCCTAAGCATAGTAGACAAAGTCCTATTGACTACTTCAGTTTGTCCATCAGTTTGGGGATGATATGTAGTACTAAAAAGTAGTTTAGTCCCCAACTTAGCCCATAAGCATCTCCAAAAATGGCTAAGAAACTTAGTATCACGATCCGAGACAATAGTATTGGGCACACCATGTAAGCGAATAATCTCACGAAATAATAAATCAGCAACATTAGCAGCATCATCGCTTTTATGACATGGTATAAAATGTGCCATCTTAGAAAATCTATCCACGACAACAAATATGCTATCCCTCCCATTCTTTGTTCGAGGCAAGCCTAAAACAAAGTCCATGGATATGTCCTCCCACGGAACACTAGGTACAGGTAAAGGCATGTATAAACCATGAGGATTGAGTCGTGACTTAGCTTTTTGACATGTAGTGCAGGGAGCAACAAAACGCTCAACATCCCGTCTCATCTTTGGCCAAAAGAAATGTGTAGCAAGTACGTCCTCCGTCTTCTTCACGCCAAAGTGTCCCATTAATCCTCCTCCATGCGCCTCCTGCAACAACAAAAGACGAATAGAGCTAGCTGGAATGCATAGCTTGTTAGAACGGAACACAAATCCATCATTAAGCACAAACTTGTTCCATGTTCTACCCTCTCTACAATTCTGCAATACATCTTTAAATTCCGCATCATTTACGTATTGATCTTTGATTGTCTCTAAACCGAAAATCTTGAAGTCAAGTTGTGAAAGCATAGTATAACGACGAGACAAAGCATCAGCAATAATATTATCTTTCCCCTTCTTGTGTTTAATGACATAAGGGAAAGTCTCAATAAATTCAACCCACTTAGCATGTCTACGATTAAGTTTTGCTTGACTTCTTATGTGTTTCAAAGATTCATGATCAGAATGTATAACAAATTCTTTGGGCCATAAATAATGTTGCCAAGTTTCTAATGTCCGAACAAGAGCATATAATTCCTTATCATAAGTAGAATAGTTCAGACTAGGCCCACTCAATTTTTCAGAAAAGTAAGCAACAGGTTTAGCATCTTGTAATAACACACCTCCCAAACCAATCCCACTAGCATCGCATTCAAGCTCAAAAGTCTTATTAAAATCAGGAAGTTGGAGCAAAGGAGCATGTGTTAACTTATCTTTCAATACGGTGAAGGCTTCTTCCTGTGCGGTACCCCAAGTAAAAGGCACATCCTTGCGTGTAAGCTCATTGAGAGGTGCAGCAATGGTGCTGAAATCTCTCACAAAACGCCTATAGAATCCAGCGAGGACAAGAAAACTCCTCACTTGTGTGACCGTTTTGGGCTGCGGCCAACTCTCAATCGCCTCGATCTTGGCTTTATCAACTTCAATTCCCTGCGGAGTAACAACATAGCCAAGAAACGATACTCGGTCGGTGCAAAAGGTGCACTTCCCAAGGTTACCAAACAAACGTGCATTACGTAGAGCAATAAAAACAGCACGTAAATGATCCAAATGTTCCTCCAAAGATTTGCTATAAATCAGTATATCATCAAAATAGACTACCACAAATCGTCCAATGAAAGCACGTAAAACATCGTTCATTAATCTCATGAAAGTGCTAGGTGCATTAGTTAACCCAAAAGGCATGACTAACCACTCATATAATCCAAACTTAGTTTTAAATGCCGTTTTCCATTCATCTCCTAATTTCATGCGAATTTGATGGTATCCACTACGCAAATCAACTTTGGAAAACATGGTAGAGCCACTTAATTCATCAAGCATATCATCTAACCTAGGAATAGGATGACGATAACGAATAGTAATATTATTAATGGCTCGACAATCAACACACATACGCCATGTTCCATCCTTTTTAGGCACTAATATAACAGGAACAGCACAAGGACTAAGGGATTCACGTATGTAACCTTTGTCGAGTAGCTCTTGTACTTGACGCTGAATCTCCTTTGTCTCCTCCGGATTGGTACGGTATGGCGCACGGTTGGGCAGTGAAGCACCGGGAATTAAGTCAATCTGATGCTCAATCCCTCGAATAGGTGGTAATCCCGGTGGTACGTCTTGTGGAAAGACGTCAATAAACTCCTGCAAAAGGTCAGTGACAACAGGAGGCAAAGAAGGAGGCAATTCCTCAAATGAAAACAAAGCTTCTTTGCACACAAAAGCATAGCACACATATTGACTAACATCCAAATCTGAAATATCAACTTTAGTAGCAAGCAAAGTTGGACTAGTCAATTTAATTTCATTAGACACAGCAGAAGAAGATTTGCTATTAGTCTTATGTTGTTGCTCAAATTCTTTGGCTGCTATCTCATTTTCACTCTTATTTTTCTCCTGTTTAGCTTTACTAGCTCTAGCAAGATCATCTTTCACAATTTGTTCAGGAGACATAGGAAGTAAAGCAATATTTTTATCCTGATGAACTAGAGTAAACTGATTTGTCCTACCATGGTGTACAACATTCCTATCAAATTGCCATGGTCTACCAAGTAAAAGAGAGCATGCTTGCATGGGTACCACATCACAATCAACATAATCAGCATATGCAGCAATGCTAAAGTGCACACGAACAGAACGCGTTACCTTAATCTTACCACTATTGTTAAACCACTGAATATAGTACGGATGGGGGTGTGGTCTTGTGGTGAGAGATAGCTTCTCCACCAACTCCATGCTAGCCAAGTTGTTGCAACTCCCTCCGTCAATGATGATGCGAACCGAACGTTCTTTCACCACTCCCTTTGTGTGGAACAAATTATGCCTCTGGTTTTGCTCAGCCTTCGTTACCTGCACACTTAACACACGTTGAGCAACCAAACTAGCATATTTATCTGCATCATCAGGAGCCATATACTCCATATCATGAGCATCATCATGGGCACCCTGTTCCTCATGAGCAATGAGAACTAAAGTCTCCTCATCATAGTCACTCGCTGACTCATACCCACCATCCGCCGTAATAATCATCACACGCTTGGAGGGACAGTCTTTTGCGAAGTGACCTCCCTGTAAGAATGAGCGGCTGAAGTAGAGGGTGGAGCAGCAGGACGTGTGGATGTAGAAGGTCCACGCGATGTCCATGATGTATTTCGTCCTGCAGAAAAGTTAGGTCTCGTAGCGGCCTGTCGATCCTGCACTTCACGTTCAGCTTTACAAGCAAGATGAAACAAACGAGTAATAGTAGCATAGTCCTTGTATTCTAGAATAGTTTGTATCTCCCTGTTTAAGCCACCTATGAAACGTGCAAACATAGCTTCATTATCCTCTACTAGGCCACATCTAATCAATCCAGTTTGTAATTCTTCATAATATTCCTCTACAGAATTTTTTCCTTGTCTCAAACGTTGTAATTTTTGTAGCAATTCACGTTGATAATAAGGAGGAACCCAGCGAGTACGCATAGCATCTTTTAAAGCAGCCCAAGTAGCTGGAATATTATTAGCATGCAATCTACAATGTTCAGACCACCAAATAGATGCAAAACCCGTGAATTCACAAACAGCAGCAGTAACACGTCTATTCTCAGGATATTGTAAACATGTAAAGCGTTGTTCAGTTTCTAACTCCCAAGTAAGATAAGCATCAGGAATATATCTACCCTCAAACGGCTTAAGATTCAATTTAAGTTTAGGCACATGTTCATCATCGCGTACCTGAGGGGGTGGTTGGTGTCGACCGTGGCGAATGTTGGGACGTGGACGTCCAGCTGGCTGTTCATAGGCCGCTTCTTGTTCCACCTCCTCCTCGTAATCACCCTCGTAGTTGTCGTCCTGGCCGACGTCAGAGGCAGCAGCAGCAGTAACTGCAGCAGCAGCAGGAGCACCAGCAGCTTGTCCGCCCGGAAACAGAATACGTCGTGCACGTCGTGGTGGCGGTGGCTGTGCTGGAGCGGCCGCAGGCTGTATAGGTAAGCGTGCGAGCAACTCAGTAAACTTGGCGTCGAGCTTGGTGTCGATCATCTTCTCCACACCATCAATCGCCTCTGTAAATCTGTTCTCGATGTCATTCACCTGTTCAGACATCATTTGTGCAAATTTATCATGTAATGCTTTGTTTGTCATATTCTCCCAATCAGGTGCATCCCGCGCCACTTCATCATGGGATCCTGGCATGGTTAGCAGAAATAGAAAACACACAGAAGTATGATCCTACTTCGACTAAGGGGATGTGGGGTGGTGGAAAGCACAAATCCGTCAAGCTTTTCTTCAGTTCTTACCGATTCTTACCTAGCAGCAGGTGGTGATGTACAACCAACGGGTCAAAACTCTCAGAGATGTGGTAGAGCGATGGCCAGGAGGTGTCAACCGCACGAAGTAGAATATATGTGGAGCTGTAGGTAGGTTTGACAAATATGGTAGCAAAAAGCTCAACAGTAATCAAAACAGAGATGCAAAGTTGAATAAACACTCAACGTCGGTACTGTGCTGATCCCAGGCTAGACCGTACTAGAGACGCGAGCCTAAAACACCAACGAAAGCACGGCGCGGCACGTAATCAACTGAGAAGCACACTCTGAATTTTTTTTTTTTTTTTTTTTTTTGGAAATCACCCCCCTTCTCTGGACGGAAAAAGTTTGGTGAAATCCGACTCTAACAACTCAAAACTAATCTGGCTACAGAGAGATCAGGATCCTTACTGATGGTGGAACTCAACTCGGACTCGTGAGACGTGGTGGTGTATATGGACTCTGCTTGGCGGAACGTGGTGGTGTATCTGCACTTGGATTGGCGGAACGTGGTAGGATGACTACTGTGCGGCGGCGACGTGGCAAACTGTGATCAGAACTCGAAACTCTAAGGGAACTAGACGCTAAGATCAGCAACTTGACACAACGATGCAACCGTAAATTCAACAAGGCAAGCTACTGTAAAGAAAACTGGATAAGGGCTCGGACTGTTTTGGAACGTGATGATCTAACCCTAATTTTGTTTTTGGCTTTTTCGTGGACTGTAGGTATGAAGAACAGAACCAATCTAGACTATGAAAACTGGTAAATCTCACCGAGCAACCTGGAAATCTGATACCACTTGATAGAGGCGAAGGTGTCCCGATGTTTCGATGAGATGGTGGAGATCGATTATGGTGGAGGCGACTTTCACGATCCGACTACGAACGTGCGAAGACGTTCCGCCTTAGCGATCGCTAAACCAACTCCGAGAGGTTATTGATCCCGCGGATGCACGATCAACCTGACCACGAAGGTCTAATTCCTGCAAGCAATCGAAGAACAAGCAAGAACTTAGAATTGCAATCTGGATATTGCGAATATAAGATGAATGATTACGAAAGTTGGGGTTCCAATGAGGTCTTGGCCTGGTCGGATGACACAAACGAAGAGCTCGAAGTTGCGGCTATGGCTAACTTAAATCTAATTAAAACCCAAGTCTAAACGACGCCCTAAGGGCTGTATATATGGGGGAACAGAGGGGATTTTCGTGACCCCTTGGAGGTGGGGTCCGAAAACAACCCTAACTCGGTTTCCCCACACATACGGACTCTAAAAACAGCCTATAAGGTGGTATTTCGAAATTACATGGGCCCAGCCCAATATTAAGGTGACGCAGCACCTATAATTGCCCTTGGACGAAAATAATGAAGTGGCATCTCGCGTATTTCGTCCAAGACTTCATGCGCGCCTTATGGTGGCTTCAAAGTGCGATAATCACCACGGGAAGCTCCGCTGTCCTTTTCCGCGCGCGCACCTTCTTCTCCATGCTTGATCCCGCTCCAATGACCATCCTTCTTGTCCATGCTAGGTCCTTCATTCATAAGCAAAACAAAAGTATCTAATTTAGGCAGTATCATATGTTCATGAACAATAGAAGGATTCGCAAGAAACGAAAGTACCTGATAATTTAGTTGACGTGCACGAGCTCTAGTAACTGGTCCAATATGTGTAGTTGGTGAGGATATGGGTGTAACATTAGTAGGGATGTCCTCATCAGTGATAGTTGTGTTTCCACTACATGTGAGTTTGACTCCACTTTAGTTGAGGGAGCGAGTGCCCCACCACACATTTTGAGAGAGATAGTTGATAGGTCACGTGAGACTATACTCACTACTAACAACTTAACCTCTACTCCTATTTTGTCTTCTTCATTGGTGCAAGGTTCTACCCGAGACGACGCAACTTCGCTCAACAAGCCCATGCCTTACATGACGAAGACAATGGCCATGGTGGTCCATCAAAATTCACCTCTTGACCACAAGATGGTAACCACCCACTCATATCCACCCTTGGAGCACCCCCTAATGGTAATGTTATAGGTGATGGTGTTTCTTGCGTCCCACTACTGGACACTCACGGTTGCCCTCGCTTGCATAATGTGCCTTGCCATAATGTCGATATCTTCATGCCTCATATATGTCTTGACATGTTGCATGCACAAACTTGTGAAAACTCCATAGGCCACCTTATGTTTGAGCACCCTAAACCTTTGTCTTTTGCTATGAATATGATTCATGAAGTCAAATCTTTACAATCTAGTCATAGCATTTATGCCAATCCCATCAAATGCACCCCAATAACCACACTTGGCATAGATGAGAAAGCCTTGGCGCTTGGCATATGCTTTACTTATGATGCATTAGAATTGCACACTTCACATGCGCCGAATGCCTATTCTTCTTTGCCATGCCATGAACTTGCTCCGTTGGACATGCACCATTCTCATCATATTCCTCCTTACTTTGTTCACAAGATGACTCATAACATTGTTATTGAGGTAGCCCCCAAAGCTCCCTCAATATTAATAGGAGATCGTGATATGTCTTATACTTTGCATGACCCCAACCCCGAGTGTGCACAATATGCTTCCCTCATATAGTTATTCTCTATCTGCACATCATGGTGCATACTCTTATGAACCATATATTCTTCATGATGCACATACGAATTATATTTTCATGACAGATGACATGTTCTCGTATCATGCATCTAATTTCTTTGAGCACGCCATTGATTATGCTAACCCACCCATGACCATACACATCATGATGGATGATGTGTATGCTTACCGTGCACACAACTTGTTTCTCTTATCTTGTTGCGTAGGTACCAAAGTCCCTCCTTCAACTTCGGCAACACAAGAGTTGAAGACACGATCTCTTGAGGCCAAGGACGAGGAGCCCCATCTTCATCCGCCGTCCCCACTTCGACCATGGCACACGAAGCTTTGGTTTGCATTCTCCACGCTCCACCCATTGCTATGGGCTATGCTTCCTCTACTATCTTGCGTGTTCCTTTTCATGTTCACTTCACATGCTAGACTACCTTCTATTTCTATTCCAAGCATTCGTGACATGTTACACTTGGAAATGCCATATGCTATTCATCATCACAATAATTTCCTTATCCATGATCATAGACATTTCCTTTGAAAATTTGTTGTGGTCTATCTTGATGACATGTTCATACCATATACACTCATCACTCATCCTTACAAGCATATCCCACGCATTCTTGACTTGTTCCAAAGTGGACCATCCATGCCTCATCTTGGGACATTTTCATATGGCATATGCATTTTTCACATTGTCCCACCTCTTCACCATGCTCATAAGCTTGCATATAACATACAATCCCATTATGTTGTGATTCTCCATAACGGTAAAAATTTACTCTTGGTCCACAAAATCATTGCATGATTTCAATACTCATGATTTTCATGCTTCTACCATGTTCCCAATACATTTCTTGAATCAATCTTCATCCATCCTTTTGAGCCTTGGTATCCTCATGATTTTACACACAAAAAACAAGCTCACTATGATAGGTTGCTCCATACAAGTAGCACCCCCGAAACTTTGTCCCCACGAACTCTGAATGTCGTCCATACTCATAATTTCGATGCATCTACTTTGTGCGCCATACATGTCTTGGATCACGAATCTCTCAAAGATCTTTATGACCATACTTCGCACATGTTATGCTTTACTTGTGCCACAAATAGTTTCCATGTGAAGCATGCTTGTTTGCCTTCCTTGAACCATATTCCTAGTGCCTTGACAATTAGTAATCATCATGAGTTGACAATTCGATCTATTGAGAGCGAGCTATGGATGGTGTCCATTGACACCTTTCTTCGGCACATATGCTTAGACCATGACATTATGAAGGACGCACAAGGACAAGCTTTCAAGGTGACATCCTTCTCGTTTACATGTGTTGCTTCCACTACGTTACACTTTGGTCCTCTTGGATCATTCATTTGCTCAAATTCTAGAGTCCATCTTGCTCCCCTTGATGGCCATGTTTCCATGTTTCATATAGTTTCCTTGTGTGTTTGCATCAAACTTGTGCCTTCCAAACCGCCTTCATATGTGTCATTTCAACTATAGCCTTGCTACTCACATGCCATGCACCCATAATTGCTATATGTCTCACTTTGTTGCCTCACACATTTTTACCAATTTCTCTTTCCATTGTGTTGAGTGTAGCATTGATCATGAGTGGATTCTCTTTCTCTTGGGATTTCCTATTCTGTACAACACATCATGCACATGCTCCCTCCTAGTTTGGTTATGCTTGTTTCTCATATGCCTATTGCCTTTGAATGTGCTCATGTCATACGTGTTGCCATGGTACACTTCCTTCACACCACACATGATATGCATGATGACTCCACTTGTTCGGTGAATCACCACTTGAAGGTTTGGTTTCACACTAACGATAACCGCTTTCTTTTTTCCAAGTGTTTGTTGTGCTTCATGGTTTTGAAGGAATCACAAGGCGACGCGACTTTGGCAGAAGGCCATCTGGTGCATCTTGATGGCAAGTACTTGGTGAGGGTCACATTACATCCGTCGACGAAATCTATTTCCCATGATGATGAAGATCTTGATCCGAGGACGGATCTTCCCCAAGGGGGGGGGGGAGATGATGCGGAGCATCCTACCGACATCACCATGGATACATCTCCTACATGCGGACCCATGACGAGAGCACAAGCAACGCGCCATTGAGGCTAAGGTGAACCCGCTCCTTTCCGAATCACGCTTAAACATATGTGAGACTTGGGTGCTACCTCACGCGGACACGCTATGAATCATCAGGTACCAAGGAAGCATCCAAGAAGAATCCATGAAACAAGGAAGGGACACGCAAGGAGAAGAAGAACCGCAGGAGGCCGAAGAGAAGGACCCTCTCCAGGAGGATACGGACGACCGGGTGCTAGGCCGGACCGTCCGGGGCAAGGCCGGACCATCCGGGCCAGGAGTCGGACGTCCAACGAATTGTGATCCCGAACCCCCTTTGGTTCGAACCGTCCGGGACAAGGCCAGAACGTCCGGGTCAGTGGTCAGACCGTCCGAGACCCAGGCCGGACCGTCCGAGCTGTGGGCCGGATCGTCCGACTTGGTCAACGTGGCCAGATCTGAAACGGGGCTGCGGCCCGTGTACCTCTTCGTTTCGCATCTAGTCTATAAGTACTCACCTCCCACCTTCGTTTTAGGGTTAGCTCAGAATTATCCAAAGACTTGAGAGCTTAGCTCCTTCTTCCCCCTAGGGAATTAAATCTCCTTGAGATCCTCTCAAGCTTTCCTCCTACCTCCTCTCCCCACTCATAGAAGGAGAGGAACCCAATCCTATTCATAGAAGGAGAGGGAGACTATCAAGCTTACCTCTTGTGGTGTATGTGATGAGGACATCCCTACTAATGTTACACCCATATCCTCACCAACTACACATATTGGACCAGTTACTAGAGCTCGTGCACGTCAACTAAATTATCAGGTACTTTCGTTTCTTGCGAATCCTTCTATTGTTCATGAACATATGATGCTGCCTAAATTAGATACTTTTGTTTTGCTTATGAATGAAGGACCTAGCATGGACAAGAAGGATGGTCATTGGAGCGGGATCAAGCATGGAGAAGAAGGTGCGCGCGCGGGAAAGGACAGCGGAGCTTCCAGTGGTGATTATCGCACTTTGAAGCCACCATAAGGCGCGCATGAAGTCTTGGACGAAATACGCGAGATGCCACTTCATTATTTTCGTCCAAGGGCAATTATAGGTGCTGCGTCACCTTAATATTGGGCTGGGCCCATGTAATTTCGAAATACCACCTTATAGGCTGTTTTTAGAGTCCGTATGTGTGGGGAAACCGAGTTAGGGTTGTTTTCGGACCCCACCTCCAAGGGGTCACGAAAATCCCCTCTGTTCCCCCATATATACAGCCCTTAGGGCGTCGTTTAGACTTGGGTTTTAATTAGATATAAGTTAGCCATAGCCGGAACTTCGAGCTCTTCGTTTGTGTCATCCGACCAGGCCAAGACCTCATTGGAACCCCAACTTTCGTAATCATTCATCTTATATTCGCAATATCCAGATTGCAATTCTTAGTTCTTGCTTGTTCTTCGATTGCTTGCAGGAATTAGACCTTCGTGGTCAGGTTGATCGTGCATCCGCGGGATCAATAACCTCTCGGAGTTGGTTTAGCGATCGCTAAGGCGCAATGTCTTCGCACGTTAGTAGTCGGATCGTGAAAGTCGCCTCCACCATAATCGATCTCCACCATCTCATCGAAACATCGGGACACCTTCGCCTCTATCAAGTGGTATCAGATTTCCAGGTTGCTCGGTGAGATTTACCAGTTTTCATAGTCTAGATTGGTTCTGTTCTTCATACCTACAGTCCACGAAAAAGCCAAAAAAAAATTAGGGTTAGATCATCACGTTCCAAAACAGTCCGAGCCCTTATCCAGTTTTCTTTACAGTAGCTTGCTTTGTTGAATTTACGGTTGCATCGTTGTGTCAAGTTGCTGATCTTAGCGTCTAGTTCCCTTAGAGTTTCGAGTTCTGATCACAGTTTGCCACGTCGCCGCCGCACAGTAGTCATCCTACCACGTTCCGCCAATCCAAGTCCAGATACACCACCACGTTCCGCCAAGCAGAGTCCATATACACCACCACGTCTCACGAGTCCGAGTTGAGTTCCACCATCAGTAAGGATCCTGATCTCTCTGTAGCCAGATTAGTTTTGAGTTGTTAGAGTCGGATTTCACCAAACTTTTTCCGTCCAGAGAAGGGGGGTGATTTCCAAAAAAAAAAAAAAAAAAAAAAAATTCAGAGTGTGCTTCTCAGTTGATTACGTGCCGCGCCGTGCTTTCGTTGGTGTTTTAGGCTCGCGTCTCTAGTACGGTCTAGCCTGGGATCAGCACAGTACCGACGTTGAGTGTTTATTCAACTTTGCATCTCTGTTTTGATTACTGTTGAGCTTTTTGCTACCATATTTGTCAAGCCTACCTACAGCTCCACATATATTCTACTTCGTGCGGTTGACACCTCCTGGCCATCGCTCTACCACATCTCTGAGAGTTTTTGACCCGTTGGTTGTACATCACCACCTGCTGCTAGGTAAGAATCGGTAAGAACTGAAGAAAAGCTTGACGGATTTGTGCTTTCCACCACCCCACATCCCATTAGTCGAAGTAGGATCATACTTCTGTGTGTTTTCTATTTCTGCTAACCATGCCAGGATCCCATGATGAAGTTGCGCGGGATGCACCTGATTGGGAGAATATGACAAACAAAGCATTACATGATAAATTTGCACAAATGATGTCTGAACAGGTGAATGACATCGAGAACAGATTTACAGAGGCGATTGATGGTGTGGAGAAGATGATCGACACCAAGCTCGACGCCAAGTTTACTGAGTTGCTCGCACGCTTACCTATACAGCCTGCGGCCGCTCCAGCACAGCCACCGCCACCACGACGTGCACGACGTATTCTGTTTCCGGGCGGACAAGCTGCTGGTGCTCCTGCTGCTGCTGCAGTTACTGCTGCTGCTGCCTCTGACGTCGGCCAGGACGACAACTACGAGGGTGATTACGAGGAGGAGGTGGAACAAGAAGCGGCCTATGAACAGCCAGCTGGACGTCCACGTCCCAACATTCGCCACGGTCGACACCAACCACCCCCTCAGGTACGCGATGATGAACATGTGCCTAAACTTAAATTGAATCTTAAGCCGTTTGAGGGTAGATATATTCCTGATGCTTATCTTACTTGGGAGTTAGAAACTGAACAACGCTTTACATGTTTACAATATCCTGAGAATAGACGTGTTACTGCTGTTGTTTGTGAATTCACGGGTTTTGCATCTATTTGGTGGTCTGAACATTGTAGATTGCATGCTAATAATATTCCAGCTACTTGGGCTGCTTTAAAAGATGCTATGCGTACTCGCTGGGTTCCTCCTTATTATCAACGTGAATTGCTACAAAAATTACAGCGTTTGAGACAAGGAAAAAATTCTGTAGAGGAATATTATGAAGAATTACAAACTGGATTGATTAGATGTGGCCTAGTAGAGGATAATGAAGCTATGTTTGCACGTTTTATGGGTGGCTTAAACAGGGAGATACAAACTATTCTAGAATACAAGGACTATGCTACTATTACTCGTTTGTTTCATCTTGCTTGTAAAGCTGAACGTGAAGTGCAGGATCGACAGGCCGCTACGAGACCTAACTTTTCTGCAGGACGAAATACATCATGGACATCGCGTGGACCTTCTACATCCACACGTCCTGCTGCTCCACCCTCTACTTCAGCCGCTCATTCTTACAGGGAGCCACCAAAACAGTCAGCGCCACCATTCAAGGGTGCACAGAGTGGTCCAGCGGCGAGTTCTTCTTCATCCATGGCTTCCACAGGGCAAACACGAGATCGTGATATTAAATGTCGCAGGTGCCAAGGTGGAGGTCACTTCGCAAAAGACTGTCCCTCCAAGCGTGTGATGATTATTACGGCGGATGGTGGGTATGAGTCAGCGAGTGACTATGATGAGGAGACTTTAGTTCTCATTGCTCATGAGGAACAGGGTGCCCATGATGATGCTCATGATATGGAGTATATGGCTCCTGATGATGCAGATAAATATGCTAGTTTGGTTGCTCAACGTGTGTTAAGTGTGCAGGTAACGAAGGCTGAGCAAAACCAGAGGCATAATTTGTTCCACACAAAGGGAGTGGTGAAAGAACGTTCGGTTCGCATCATCATTGACGGAGGGAGTTGCAACAACTTGGCTAGCATGGAGTTGGTGGAGAAGCTATCTCTCACCACAAGACCACACCCCCATCCGTACTATATTCAGTGGTTTAACAATAGTGGTAAGATTAAGGTAACGCGTTCTGTTCGTGTGCACTTTAGCATTGCTGCATATGCTGATTATGTTGATTGTGATGTGGTACCCATGCAAGCATGCTCTCTTTTACTTGGTAGACCATGGCAATTTGATAGGAATGTTGTACACCATGGTAGGACAAATCAGTTTACTCTGGTTCATCAGGATAAAAATATTGCTTTACTTCCTATGTCTCCTGAACAAATTGTGAAAGATGATCTTGCTAGAGCTAGTAAAGCTAAACAGGAGAAAAATAAGAGTGAAAATGAGATAGCAGCCAAAGAATTTGAGCAACAACATAAGACTAATAGCAAATCTTCTTCTGCTGTGTCTAATGACATTAAATTGACTAGTCCAACTTTGCTTGCTACTAAAGTTAATATTTCAGATTTGGATGTTAGTCAATATGTGTGCTATGCTTTTGTGTGCAAAGAAGCTTTGTTTTCATTTGAGGAATTGCCTCCTTCTTTGCCTCCTGTTGTCACTGACCTTTTGCAGGAGTTTATTGACGTCTTTCCACAAGACGTACCACCGGGATTACCACCTATTCGAGGGATTGAGCATCAGATTGACTTAATTCCCGGTGCTTCACTGCCCAACCGTGCGCCATACCGTACCAATCCGGAGGAGACAAAGGAGATTCAGCGTCAAGTACAAGAGCTACTCGACAAAGGTTACATACGTGAATCCCTTAGTCCTTGTGCTGTTCCTGTTATATTAGTGCCTAAAAAGGATGGAACATGGCGTATGTGTGTTGATTGTCGAGCCATTAATAATATTACTATTCGTTATCGTCATCCTATTCCTAGGTTAGATGATATGCTTGATGAATTAAGTGGCTCTACCATGTTTTCCAAAGTTGATTTGCGTAGTGGATACCATCAAATTCGCATGAAATTAGGAGATGAATGGAAAACGGCATTTAAAACTAAGTTTGGATTATATGAGTGGTTAGTCATGCCTTTTGGGTTAACTAATGCACCTAGCACTTTCATGAGATTAATGAACGAGGTTTTACGTGCTTTCATTGGACGATTTGTGGTAGTCTATTTTGATGATATACTGATTTATAGCAAATCTTTGGAGGAACATTTGGATCATTTACGTGCTGTTTTTATTGCTCTACGTAATGCACGTTTGTTTGGTAACCTTGGGAAGTGCACCTTTTGCACCGACCGAGTATCGTTTCTTGGCTATGTTGTTACTCCGCAGGGAATTGAAGTTGATAAAGCCAAGATCGAGGCGATTGAGAGTTGGCCGCGGCCCAAAACGGTCACACAAGTGAGGAGTTTTCTTGGCCTCGCTGGATTCTATAGGCGTTTTGTGAGAGATTTCAGCACCATTGCTGCACCTCTCAATGAGCTTACACGCAAGGATGTGCCTTTTACTTGGGGTACCGCACAGGAAGAAGCCTTCACCGTATTGAAAGATAAGTTAACACATGCTCCTTTGCTCCAACTTCCTGATTTTAATAAGACTTTTGAGCTTGAATGCGATGCTAGTGGGATTGGTTTGGGAGGTGTGTTATTACAAGATGCTAAACCTGTTGCTTACTTTTCTGAAAAATTGAGTGGGCCTAGTCTGAACTATTCTACTTATGATAAGGAATTATATGCTCTTGTTCGGACATTAGAAACTTGGCAACATTATTTATGGCCCAAAGAATTTGTTATACATTCTGATCATGAATCTTTGAAACACATAAGAAGTCAAGCAAAACTTAATCGTAGACATGCTAAGTGGGTTGAATTTATTGAGACTTTCCCTTATGTCATTAAACACAAGAAGGGGAAAGATAATATTATTGCTGATGCTTTGTCTCGTCGTTATACTATGCTTTCACAACTTGACTTCAAGATTTTCGGTTTAGAGACAATCAAAGATCAATATGTAAATGATGCGGAATTTAAAGATGTATTGCAGAATTGTAGAGAGGGTAGAACATGGAACAAGTTTGTGCTTAATGATGGATTTGTGTTCCGTTCTAACAAGCTATGCATTCCAGCTAGCTCTATTCGTCTTTTGTTGTTGCAGGAGGCGCATGGAGGAGGATTAATGGGACACTTTGGCGTGAAGAAGACGGAGGACGTACTTGCTACACATTTCTTTTGGCCAAAGATGAGACGGGATGTTGAGCGTTTTGTTGCTCGCTGCACTACATGTCAAAAAGCTAAGTCACGACTCAATCCTCATGGTTTATACATGCCTTTACCTGTACCTAGTGTTCCGTGGGAGGACATATCCATGGACTTTGTTTTAGGCTTGCCTCGAACAAAGAATGGGAGGGATAGCATATTTGTTGTCGTGGATAGATTTTCTAAGATGGCACATTTTATACCATGTCATAAAAGCGATGATGCTGCTAATGTTGCTGATTTATTCTTTCGTGAGATTATTCGCTTACATGGTGTGCCCAATACTATTGTCTCGGATCGTGATACTAAGTTTCTTAGCCATTTTTGGAGATGCTTATGGGCTAAGTTGGGGACTAAACTACTTTTTAGTACTACATGTCATCCCCAAACTGATGGACAAACTGAAGTGGTCAATAGGACTTTGTCTACTATGCTTAGGGCTGTTTTAAAGAGTAACTTGAAACTGTGGGAAGAATGTTTACCTCATATTGAATTTGCTTATAATCGTTCATTGCATTCTACCACTAAAATGTGCCCTTTTGAGATTGTTTATGGTTTTCTACCTCGTGCACCTATTGATTTGCTACCTCTTCCATCTTCGGAGAAGGTTAATTTTGATGCTAAGCAACGTGCTGAATTGATATTAAAAATGCATGAGTTAACTAAAGAAAACATTGAGCGCATGAATGCTAGATACAAGCTTGCTGGTGAGAGGGGTCGAAAGCATGTTGTGTTTGAACCCGGAGATCTTGTTTGGTTACATCTACGTAAAGATAGGTTTCCTGATTTGCGCAAGTCTAAGTTAATGCCTCGAGCTGATGGTCCCTTTAAGGTTTTGCAGAAAATTAATGATAATGCATATAAACTTGAGCTACCTGCAGCCTTTGGGGTTAGTCCCACATTTAATATTGCAGATTTGAAGCCTTATTTGGGAGAAGATGATGAGCTTCCGTCGAGGACGACTTCAATTCAAGAAGGGGAGGATGATGACGACATCCCTACTAATGTTACACCCATATCCTCACCAACTACACATATTGGACCAGTTACTAGAGCTCGTGCACGTCAACTAAATTATCAGGTACTTTCGTTTCTTGCGAATCCTTCTATTGTTCATGAACATATGATGCTGCCTAAATTAGATACTTTTGTTTTGCTTATGAATGAAGCACCTAGCATGGACAAGAAGGATGGTCATTGGAGCGGGATCAAGCATGGAGAAGAAGGTGCGCGCGCGGGAAAGGACAGCGGAGCTTCCAGTGGTGATTATCGCACTTTGAAGCCACCATAAGGCGCGCATGAAGTCTTGGACGAAATACGCGAGATGCCACTTCATTATTTTCGTCCAAGGGCAATTATAGGTGCTGCGTCACCTTAATATTGGGCTGGGCCCATGTAATTTCGAAATACCACCTTATAGGCTGTTTTTAGAGTCCGTATGTGTGGGGAAACCGAGTTAGGGTTGTTTTCGGACCCCACCTCCAAGGGGTCACGAAAATCCCCTCTGTTCCCCCATATATACAGCCCTTAGGGCGTCGTTTAGACTTGGGTTTTAATTAGATATAAGTTAGCCATAGCCGCAACTTCGAGCTCTTCGTTTGTGTCATCCGACCAGGCCAAGACCTCATTGGAACCCCAACTTTCGTAATCATTCATCTTATATTCGCAATATCCAGATTGCAATTCTTAGTTCTTGCTTGTTCTTCGATTGCTTGCAGGAATTAGACCTTCGTGGTCAGGTTGATCGTGCATCCGCGGGATCAATAACCTCTCGGAGTTGGTTTAGCGATCGCTAAGGCGCAACGTCTTCGCACGTTAGTAGTCGGATCGTGAAAGTCGCCTCCACCATAATCGATCTCCACCATCTCATCGAAACATCGGGACACCTTCGCCTCTATCAGTATGGATCTTGTGATGTGTGGTATTTGTGAGTGGAATTGAGTGTTTATGTGTTTGGATCTTGTTCCCCTTTGTCTCTTGTGTTAATTGTGTTTGTGATCCCCTTTGTTCTTCTTGTTGCTGAGGATCCCCACCTCCAAATTGTGAAGATTGGGACAAACCCAAGGCTTTCCCTACATCATGTTGTCCCCGAGAACATGCACGTCGCTTAGAAGCGGTGCCTTCCCGGATGTCCTGAAAGCAGCTGCCTTCTTCTCCTCGCCTTGGATGCAGCACACGGCTTCTCGTGCGTTTCCAGCTAGCGTGATGACACCTCGGGGGCCCGGGATCTGGACGATGTTGTAAAGCCCCTGATTTACGGAAGCAAACCTCCTGATTAAAGGCCGCCCAAGCAGTCCTTTGTACAAGAGGGGCAAGTCTGTGACATCAAAGACAAGCATTTCTGTCCGGAAGTTGGTGGGGTGCCCGAGGGTGACGAGAAGTGAAATATTCCTAAGGGGTTGAACCTCCATTCCACTAACGCCGCTGAAGGAGGCAGACGGCAGGAGGTGGCTTCTCAGAATCTGCATCTTCTAGAAGGCGCGGTTGGACAACAGGTTTATGCTGGATCCGGTGTCGTACATCATCTTCCTGACCTTGATGTTGTTGATCGTCGGGGAGAGGAGCGTAGGCGGCAGGCCGTCGTTGTCGTCCGGGAGGGTAGCACGGGTGGTCTCTCACGTCCACCACTAGAGCGTTATTGGCCCAACGGGAGACCCTGGGGCCCTTTGGTGGGGATTGGATTGCGGGAACTTGTCTCACTTCTTTGTGGTATTGATGGTTCGAGGCGAGCGCGACCGGCCCTCCGTCGATGAAACCGACAAAATTCACAACATCCAGAAAGTCGTCACATGCGTATCCTTTGGATTCCACCTCTCCGGAAACATCGTCTCCGTGATGCGGCTTCCTTGTGATGAGGACATGACTACCATAGTTACAGCCACAACCCCTGCTAATATACCTACTGGAGCAATTACTAGAGATCGTGCACACCAATTAAATTATCAGGTACTTTTGCTTCTTGGTAATGTTTCTAATGTTCATGTGAATATGATGCTGCCTAACGTCGATATATTTCTGTTGCTGACAAATGAAGGACCTAGCATGGACAAGAAGGATGAGCATTGGAGCATGTTCAAGCATGAAGATGACGAGGACATAATTATCATGGATATGACCATTAATTCCTCTATATTTGATCAAGAAATTAAGTCAATACAAAGGGGCATGATTGTGTGCTGTACAAGAAGTTATTTCACGTCACTTTTGGCCCAAGAGAAGATAGAGACCAAGTCTTTCAAGTCATGGACTCAGATTCGGACTGCAGAGATATACCCAACTTCAAACAGCCGCCGTTTCTACATACGAACTCCAAATTGGGTGATTCTTTTTTCTGGTGATAACTTATCTCGTCTAGTTTCCAACGCAATTGGTTTCACCTTCAAATTCCTTCGGAGCGTGGAGATATTGCAAAAACGGTGCGACCCAGCAGCAGAATCCGAATCAAAGTCCAACTCAATAGATGTTGCATCACCTCCACATGGGCCCAAGTGCCTTGTACGACCTAGGTTTAGTTTTAGGACTTGATAGAGGCGAAAGTGTCCCGATGTTTCGATGAGATGGTGGAGATCGATTTTGGTGGAGTAGACTTTCACGACCCGACTACGAACGTGCGAAGACGTTGCGCCTTAGCAATCGCTAAACCAACTCCGAGAGGTTATTGATCCCGCGGATGCACGATCAACCTGACCACGAAGGTCAATTCCTGCAAGCAATCGAAGAACAAGCAAGAACTAAGAATTGCAATCTGGATATTGCGAATATAAGATGAAAGATTAACAGAAGTTGGGGTTCCAAAGCGGTCTTGGCCTGGTCGGACGACACAAACGAAGAACTCGAAGTTGCGGCTATGGCTAACTTAAATCTAATTAAAACCCAAGTCTAAACGATGCCCTAAGGGCTGTATATATGGGGGAACAGAGGGGAATTTCGTGGCCCCTTGGAGGAGGGGTCCGAAAACAACCCTAACTCGGTTTCCCCACACATACGGACTCTAAAAAATAGCCTATTAAGTGTATTTCGAAATTACATGGGCCTGGCCCAATAATAAGGTGACGCAGCACCTATAATAACTCTTGGACGAAAATATTAATGTGGCATCTTGTGTCTCTCGTCCAAGTCTTCATGCGCGCCTTATGGTGGCTTCAAAGTGCGATAATCACCACGGGAAGCTCCGCTGTCCTTTCCCGCGCGCGCACCTTCTTCTCCATGCTTGATCCCGCTCCAATGACCATCCTTCTTGTCCATGCTAGGTCCTTCATTCATAAGACAAACAAAAGTATCTAATTTAGGCAGCATCATATGTTCTTGAATATTAGAAGGATTCGCAAGAAACGAAAGTACCTGATAATTTAATTGACGTGCGCGTGCTCTAGTAACTGGTCCATTATGTGTAGTTTGTGAAGATGTGGGTGTAACATTAGTAGAGATGTCCTCATCATCCTCCCCTTCTTGAATTGAAGTCGTCCTCGACGGAAGCTCATCATCTTCTTCCAAATAAGGCTTCAAATCTGCAATATTAAATGTGGGACTAACCCCAAAGGCTGCAGGTAGCTCAAGTTTATATGCATTATCATTAATTTTCTGCAAAACCTTAAAGGGACCATCAGCTCGAGGCATTAACTTAGACTTGCGCAAATCAGGAAACCTATCTTTACGTAGATGTAACCAAACAAGATCTCCTGGTTCAAATACAACATGCTTTCGACCCCTATCACCAGCAAGCTTGTATCTAGCATTCATGCGCTCAATGTTTTCTTTAGTTAACTCATGCATTTTTAATATCAATTCAGCACGTTGCTTAGCATCAAAATTAACCTTCTCCGAAGATGGAAGAGGCAGCAAATCAATAGGTGCACGAGGTAGAAAACCATAAACAATCTCAAAAGGGCACATTTTAGTGGTAGAATGCAATGAACGATTATAAGCAAATTCAATATGAGGTAAACATTCTTCCCATTGTTTCAAGTTACTCTTTAAAACAGCCCTAAGCATAGTAGACAAAGTCCTATTGACCACTTCAGTTTGTCCATCAGTTTGGGGATGACATGTAGTACTAAAAAGTAGTTTAGTCCCCAACTTAGCCCATAAGCATCTCCAAAAATGGCTAAGAAACTTAGTATCACGATCCGAGACAATAGTATTGGGCACACCATGTAAGCGAATAATCTCACGAAAGAATAAATCAGCAACATTAGCAGCATCATCGCTTTTATGACATGGTATAAAATGTGCCATTTTAGAAAATCTATCCACGACAACAAATATGCTATCCCTCCCATTCTTTGTTCGAGGCAAGCCTAAAACAAAGTCCATGGATATGTCCTCCCACGGAACACTAGGTACAGGTAAAGGCATGTATAAACCATGAGGATTGAGTCGTGACTTAGCTTTTTGACATGTAGTGCAGCGAGCAACAAAACGCTCAACATCCCGTCTCATCTTTGGCCAAAAGAAATGTGTAGCAAGTACGTCCTCCGTCTTCTTCACGCCAAAGTGTCCCATTAATCCTCCTCCATGCGCCTCCTGCAACAACAAAAGACGAATAGAGCTAGCTGGAATGCATAGCTTGTTAGAACGGAACACAAATCCATCATTAAGCACAAACTTGTTCCATGTTCTACCCTCTCTACAATTCTGCAATACATCTTTAAATTCCGCATCATTTACGTATTGATCTTTGATTGTCTCTAAACCGAAAATCTTGAAGTCAAGTTGTGAAAGCATAGTATAACGACGAGACAAAGCATCAGCAATAATATTATCTTTCCCCTTCTTGTGTTTAATGACATAAGGGAAAGTCTCAATAAATTCAACCCACTTAGCATGTCTACGATTAAGTTTTGCTTGACTTCTTATGTGTTTCAAAGATTCATGATCAGAATGTATAACAAATTCTTTGGGCCATAAATAATGTTGCCAAGTTTCTAATGTCCGAACAAGAGCATATAATTCCTTATCATAAGTAGAATAGTTCAGACTAGGCCCACTCAATTTTTCAGAAAAGTAAGCAACAGGTTTAGCATCTTGTCATAACACACCTCCCAAACCAATCCCACTAGCATCGCATTCAAGCTCAAAAGTCTTATTAAAATCAGGAAGTTGGAGCAAAGGAGCATGTGTTAACTTATCTTTCAATACGGTGAAGGCTTCTTCCTGTGCGGTACCCCAAGTAAAAGGCACATCCTTGCGTGTAAGCTCATTGAGAGGTGCAGCAATGGTGCTGAAATCTCTCACAAAACGCCTATAGAATCCAGCGAGGCCAAGAAAACTCCTCACTTGTGTGACCGTTTTGGGCTGCGGCCAACTCTCAATCGCCTCGATCTTGGCTTTATCAACTTCAATTCCCTGCGGAGTAACAACATAGCCAAGAAACGATACTCGGTCGGTGCAAAAGGTGCACTTCCCAAGGTTACCAAACAAACGTGCATTACGTAGAGCAATAAAAACAGCACGTAAATGATCCAAATGTTCCTCCAAAGATTTGCTATAAATCAGTATATCATCAAAATAGACTACCACAAATCGTCCAATGAAAGCACGTAAAACCTCGTTCATTAATCTCATGAAAGTGCTAGGTGCATTAGTTAACCCAAAAGGCATGACTAACCACTCATATAATCCAAACTTAGTTTTAAATGCCGTTTTCCATTCATCTCCTAATTTCATGCGAATTTGATGGTATCCACTACGCAAATCAACTTTGGAAAACATGGTAGAGCCACTTAATTCATCAAGCATATTATCTAACCTAGGAATAGGATTACGATAACGAATAGTAATATTATTAATGGCTCGACAATCAACACACATACGCCAGGTTCCATCCTTTTTAGGCACTAATATAACAGGAACAGCACAAGGACTAAGGGATTCACGTATGTAACCTTTGTCGAGTAGCTCTTGTACTTGACGCTGAATCTCCTTCGTCTCCTCCGGATTGGTACGGTATGGCGCACGGTTAGGCAGCGAAGCACCGGGAATTAAGTCAATCTGATGCTCAATCCCTCGAATAGGTGGTAATCCCGGTGGCACGTCTTGTGGAAAGACGTCAATAAACTCCTGCAAAAGGTCAGTGACAACAGGAGGCAAAGAAGGAGGCAATTCCTCAAATGAAAACAAAGCTTCTTTGCACACAAAAGCATAGCACACATATTGACTAACATCCAAATCCGAAATATCAACCTTAGTAGCAAGCAAAGTTGGACTAGTCAATTTAATTTCATTAGAAACAGCGGAAGAAGATTTGCTATTGGTCTTATGTTGTTGCTCAAATTCTTTAGCTGCTATCTCATTTTCACTCTTATTTTTCTCCTGTTTAGCTTTACTAGCTCTAGCAAGATCATCTTGCACAATTTGTTCAGGAGACATAGGAAGTAAAGCAATAGTTTTATCCTGATGAACCAGAGTAAACTGATTTGTCCTACCATGGTGTACAACATTCCTATCAAATTGCCATGGTCTACCAAGTAAAAGAGAGCATGCTTGCATGGGTACCACATCACAATCAACATAATCAGCATATGCGGCAATGCTAAAGTGCACACGAACAGAACGCGTTACCTTAATCTTACCACTATTGTTAAACCACTGAATATAGTACGGATGGGGGTGTGGTCTTGTGGTGAGAGATAGCTTCTCCACCAACTCCATGCTCGCCAAGTTGTTGCAACTCCCTCCGTCAATGATGATGCGAACCGAACGTTCTTTCACCACTCCCTTTGTGTGGAACAAATTATGCCTCTGGTTTTGCTCGTCCTTCGATACCTGCACACTTAACACACGTTGAGCAACCAAACTAGCATATTTATCTGCATCATCAGGAGCCATATACTCTATATCACGAGCATCATCATGGGCACCCTGATCCTCATGAGCAATGAGAACTAAAGTCTCCTCATCATAGTCACTCGCTGACTCATACCCACCATCCGCCGTAATAATCATCACACGCTTGGAGGGACAGTCTTTTGCGAAGTGACCTCCACCTTGGCACCGGCGACATTTAATATCACGATCTCGTGCTTGCCCTGTGGACGCCATGGATGAAGAAGAACTCGCCGCGGGACCACTCTGTGCACCCTTGAATGGTGGCGCTGGCTGTGTCGGTGGCTCCCTGTAAGAATGAGCGGCTGAAGTAGATGGTGGTGCAGCAGGACGTGTGGATGTAGAAGCTCCACGCGATGTCCATGATGTATTTCGTCCTGCAAAAAAGTTAGGTCTCGTAGCGGCCTGTCGGTCCTGCACTTCACGTTCAGCTTTACAAGCAAGATGAAACAAACGAGTGATAGTAGTAAAGTCCTTGTATTCTAGAATAGTTTGTATCTCCCTGTTTAAGCCACCCATAAAACGTGCAAGCATAGCTTCATTATCCTCTACTAGGCCGCATCTAATCAATCCAGTTTGTAATTCCTGATAATATTCCTCTACCGAATTTTTTCCTTGTCTCAAACGCTGTAATTTTTGTAACAAGTCACGTTGATAATAAGGAGGAACCCAGCGAGTACGCATAGCATCTTTTAAAGCAGCCCAAGTAGTGGGAATATTATTAGCATGCAATCTACAATGTTCGGACCACCAAATAGATGCAAATCCCGTGAATTCACAAACAGCAGCAGTAACACGTCTATTCTCAGGATATTGTAAACATGTAAAGCGTTGTTCAGTTTCTAACTCCCAAGTAAGATAAACATCAGGAATATATCTACCCTCAAATGGCTTAAGATTCAATTTAAGTTTAGGCACATGTTCATCATCGCGTACCTGAGGGGGTGGTTGGTGTCGACCGTGGCGAATGTTGGGACGTGGACGTCCAGCTGGCTGCTCATAGACCGCTTCCTGTTCCACCTCCTCCTCGTAATCACCCTCGTAGTAGTCGTCCTGGCCGACGTCAGAAGCAGCAGCAGCAGTAGCAGCAACTGCAGTAGCAGGAGGAGCACCAATACCAGCAGCTTGTCCTCGCGGCAACAGAATACGTCGTGCACGTGGTAGTGGCGGTGGCTGTGGCTGTGCTGAAGGTAGGCGTGCGATCAACTCAGTAAACTTGGCGTCTAGCTTGGTGTCGATCATCTTTTCCACGCCATCAATCGCCTCTGTAAATCTGTTATGGATGTCCTGCACCTGTTCAGACATCATACGTGCAAATTTATCATGTAGCTCCTTGTTTGTCATGTTCTCCCAATCGGGTGCATCCCGCGCCACTTCATCATGTGATCCTGTCATGGTTAGCAGAAATAGAAAACATACGGTAATATGATCCTACTTCTACTAATGGGATGTGGTGTGGTGGAAAGCACAAATCCGTCAAGCTTTTCTTTCGTTCTTACCGATTCTTACCTAGCAGCAGGTGGTGAGGTACAACCAACGGGTCAAAACTCTCAGAGATATGGTAGAGCGATGGCCAGGAGGTGTCAAACGCACGATGTAGAATATATGTGGAGCTGTAGGAAGGCTGACAAGTATGGTAGAAAAAACTCAACAGTAATCAAAACAGAGATGCAAAGCTGAATAAACGCTCAACGTGGGTACTGTGCTGATCCTAGGCTAGACCGTACTAGAGACGCGAGCCTAAAACACCAACGAAAGCACGGCGCGGCACGTAATCAACTGAGAAGCATACTCTGAATTTTTTTTTTTTTTTCGTGGACTGTAGGTATGAAGAACAGAACCAATCTAGACTATGAAAAACTGGTAAATCTCACCGAGCAACCTGGAAATCTGATACCACTTGATAGAGGCGAAAGTGTCCCGATGTTTCGATGAGATGGTGGAGATCGATTTTGGTGGAGTAGACTTTCACGACCCGACTACGAACGTGCGAAGACGTTGCGCCTTAGCAATCGCTAAACCAACTCCGAGAGGTTATTGATCCCGCGGATGCACGATCAACCTGACCACGAAGGTCAATTCCTGCAAGCAATCGAAGAACAAGCAAGAACTAAGAATTGCAATCTGGATATTGCGAATATAAGATGAAAGATTAACAGAAGTTGGGGTTCCAAAGCGGTCTTGGCCTGGTCGGACGACACAAACGAATAACTCGAAGTTGCGGCTATGGCTAACTTAAATCTAATTAAAACCCAAGTCTAAACGATGCCCTAAGGGCTGTATATATGGGGGAACATAGGGGAATTTCGTGGCCCCTTGGAGGAGGGGTCCGAAAACAACCCTAACTCGGTTTCCCCACACATACGGACTCTAAAAAATAGCCTATTAAGTGTATTTCGAAATTACATGGGCCTGGCCCAATAATAAGGTGACGCAGCACCTATAATAACTCTTGGACGAAAATATTAATGTGGCATCTTGTGTCTCTCGTCCAAGTCTTCATGCGCGCCTTATGGTGGCTTCAAAGTGCGATAATCACCACGGGAAGCTCCGCTGTCCTTTCCCGCGCGCGCACCTTCTTCTCCATGCTTGATCCCGCTCCAATGACCATCCTTCTTGTCCATGCTAGGTCCTTCATTCATAAGACAAACAAAAGTATCTAATTTAGGCAGCATCATATGTTCTTGAATATTAGAAGGATTCGCAAGAAACGAAAGTACCTGATAATTTAATTGACGTGCGCGTGCTCTAGTAACTGGTCCATTATGTGTAGTTTGTGAAGATGTGGGTGTAACATTAGTAGAGATGTCCTCATCAGGACTCCTTGGGACGTCCTTCCACCCCCTTGGCCTCCACCCTTTAGTCATATATAAGTAGATCAACCCCTAGGGTTTTTCTTTGGATTTCTTTTAGTTAAAAAGACTGCTTAGCTAATTGCTGCATCTTCGTGTACTCGGTTTGTGTCCAACGACCAGATCAAGACCGCTTTTGGAATCCCAACTTTATTCATACTTCATCTACATATTCGCAATATTCAGATTGCTTTATCATAGTTCTTGCTTGTTATTCGATTGCTTGCAGGCACTAGACCTTCGTGGTCAGGTTGATCGTGCTCCGGCGTGGTCAATAACCTTCAGCAGATTGGTTTAGCGATTGCTAAGGCGCAACGTCGTTGCACGTTTGTAGTCGGATCGTCAAAGTCGACTCCATCAAATCGTAGTTATCATCTCATCGAAAGATCGGGACACCCCGCCTCTATCAAGTGGTATCAGTTTTCAGGTTGCTCGGTGAGAATTCCACATCCATATATTAGATCTGTTTTTTTTATCACCTATCATCCACACAAAAAGCCATAAAAATAGGATTAGATCATCATATCCAAACCAATTTGAGACTTCGCAATTTTCTTTTCGGTGCTTTGCTTTATTGAATTATCGGTTGCATCGTCGTGTTCAGTTGCTGGTCTTAGTATCTAGTCCTTTAGAGTTTCGAGTTCTGTTCACGTTAGTCACCGCCGCCGCTGCACCATCATCCCATCCGCTGCCTACTTCTACCATCCACCATAGAAAAAGAGAGAAAAAAAGTTGAAAAAGAGAGAGAAAAAATAAAAAGGAAAAAAAGAAAGAAAAAAGGAAAAAAGAGAAAAAAGAAGAAAAAATTTCGGATCTATCTCTAGTTGAACTCGTATTTGAAATCTCGTCGGAATCAGTTTTGAGCAGTGTCCACTAAAACGGGCATAACTTTGTCATCCGAAGTCCGTTTTGGCTCCACGTATACTCAAATTAAAGATATTTCCGAGCCGCTTCTAAATAGTTCTGGAGCAAGTGTGTTATTTGAAACTCCAGATCTGCTTCTAAGACGGACTTTTTGACCTCTAAAGTTTCCGAACACAGTTTTTGGCAGATTTTGGGCTGATTCTCAATTTTTTTGACACCTCATCCGAACTCTAAATTGAGTGATTCTTATTGCGTCGGAAAGCTTAAGTCAGTGCCCTATTGGAGGAAAAATATCAAAAAAAATTAGCAAATATATTTCAGAGGAAAGTTGTAGCAAGAATATTGGTGTATCTTGATTTGGAGCCTATTTTCACCATTATCTTTGCTCTGTTGATGATCTTCACTTATATCTTGCTATTCAGAGCTACTTCATATCATTCATTGCTGCTAGTTGTGCTACGCCGTGACCACATTAGTGTTCTAGGCTCGCGTCTCTAGTCCGGTCTAGACTAGGACCAGCACAGTATCGTCGTTGAGCGTTAATTCAATTTTGCATCTCTGAATTGATTATTGCTGATATTTTTGCCACCATATTAAAGCCTTCCAAGCTCCACATATTTCTACATCGTGTATACGTGCGTTCACCTGGCAATCGCTCTACTTAATCTTTGGAGTTCTTTGACACCGTTGGTTGCCGATCACCACCTGCTGCATGGTAAGAACTAGTAAGACATTGATATTTGCTATCATGTGAGCGTTTTACCACCACATCCTAGTAGTTCATAGGGACATATACTTGTGATTTGTTTCTTGTTTTCTACTAATCATGTCAGGTTCTGGAGTTAGATCTTCTTGGGCGGCAACTATAGTTGGAGATTTTCCACCACCTACAACTACACAACAGTCACTGCAAAAGGTAAACACACATAAGCATGCACATGATCAGGTTATTGTTTCTATACCACACTTTCATGGACGTCTAAGACCTGATTTATACATTGAGTGGGAGTTTGAAATAAATGATATATTTGTTTCCCATAATTTTCTTGAGCATAAGAAAGTAAAAACTGCAATTAGTGCTTTCAAGGATTTTGCTTCTATTTGGTGGAATGAATATTGTAGTTTATATCCTGATTATATACCTAATACTTGGAATGATCTCAAACTTGCTATGCGATATAGATTCGTTCCCTCTTATTATACTCGTGACAAGGTTAGGAAATTAAAAAATTTAAAACAAGGTACTAAAACTGTTTCAGAATATTATGATGCTTTAGAAACTACATTCTTGCATTCTCTTTTAGAGGAAAGTGAAGAATATTTCATGGACATATTTTGGGAAGGTTTAAACCGTGACATTCAGGATATCCTAATTCATGAAAAGTGTTATCCTATGGATCGTTTGTTTCGTCTTGCTTGTAAAGCTGAAAAGGAAATCGACAGACGTGTTGCCCAGAAGACGAACAAGCGGAATGTGCAAATACCACAAGTTGGGAAGGTTGTTCCTTCAACCACTATGAGCACTACCATAACCACCTCAATTGTCGTAAGCACTCCTCCAATATCTGATCTATCATCACAAAAAGGTAATGAAAAAGGTATGGATCTTTCCCCTCCACATGAGAACCTTGTTGATTTAAAAGAAACATGTGTTGAGCTATCCAGTAGTTTCATCACACAACCAATTTTCGAGAATGTCATAACTTCACATGAAGATGTTGCTTGCCTAATAGACTTGAATACATCATGTCTTGAGTTACCTGTTGATTTGAGCACACCATCTATTTTGGATAATCATGTTACTATTATGAAACTGCCAATGCTTAATCATTTTGATATGACCTCTAATCTTGGTGATGATTCTGCGTCGAATGACTTGTTGCATGACTACTTAGTTAAGCCTGTTGTAGCATGTCCTTCGAAAAACATTAACGTTTCTTCACCGGTATTGGGATGGTTTAATGATGAGCATTGTACATCTTTAGATATGAATAAGAGCTTCACTTATATATGCCAACTGAGTTGCAATACTTTCATGTCGTTTATGTATTGTGATGATCATATATGTTTATATTTCACGACATACGAAAGTTACTCATATATACATGTGTTACATGTCCAAAAACTAAGGGAAGTAAGAATAGATGACATATATATATACAACATGTACACCTTGTCTCTTTTGTTAGCCACATTTCAGATTAAGAAACGCCGGGGACGGCTTTATTTTCAAGAAGGGGAGGATGATGAGGACATGACTACCATAGTTACAGCCACAACCCCTGCTAATATACCTACTGGAGCAATTACTAGAGATCGTGCACACCAATTAAATTATCAGGTACTTTTGCTTCTTGGTAATGTTTCTAATGTTCATGTGAATATGATGCTGCCTAACGTCGATATATTTCTGTTGCTGACAAATGAAGGACCTAGCATGGACAAGAAGGATGAGCATTGGAGCATGTTCAAGCATGAAGATGACGAGGACATAATTATCATGGATATGACCATTAATTCCTCTATATTTGATCAAGAAATTAAGTCAATACAAAGGGGCATGATTGTGTGCTGTACAAGAAGTTATTTCACGTCACTTTTGGTCCAAGAGAAGATAGAGACCAAGTCTTTCAAGTCATGGACTCAGATTCGGACTGCAGAGATATACCCAACTTCAAACAGCCGCCGTTTCTACATACGAACTCCAAATTGGGTGATTCTTTTTTCTGGTGATAGCTTATCTCGTCTAGTTTGCAACGCAATTGGTTTCACCTTCAAATTCCTTCGGAGCGTGGAGATATTGCAAAAACGGTGCGACCCAGCAGCAGAATCCGAATCAAAGTCCAACTCAATAGATGTTGCATCACCTCCACATGGGCCCAAGTGCCTTGTACGACCTAGGTTTAGTTTTAGGACTCCTTGGGACGTCCTTCCACCCCCTTGGCCTCCACCCTTTAGTCATATATAAGTAGATCAACCCCTAGGGTTTTTCTTTGGATTTCTTTTAGTTAAAAAGACTGCTTAGCTAATTGCTGCATCTTCGTGTACTCGGTTTGTGTCCAACGACCAGATCAAGACCGCTTTTGGAATCCCAACTTTATTCATACTTCATCTACATATTCGCAATATTCAGATTGCTTTATCATAGTTCTTGCTTGTTATTCGATTGCTTGCAGGCACTAGACCTTCGTGGTCAGGTTGATCGTGCTCCGGCGTGGTCAATAACCTTCAGGAGATTGGTTTAGCGATTGCTAAGGCGCAACGTCGTTGCACGTTTGTAGTCGGATCGTCAAAGTCGACTCCATCAAATCGTAGTTATCATCTCATCGAAAGATCGGGACACCCCGCCTCTATCACCTTGGCTTGCCCTTGTTCTGGTAGCCGCCTCGGCCCCCGCATTGGGAATCTCCGCCCCTCTGATCATTCCTTTCGGTGTCCTTCTTGGAATAGAAGGCCGCCATGTCTTCTTGGAGCTTCATGATGGAGCGGCACTCGGACATGTCGTGCTTGTTGGTCTTGTGTATCTTGCATTATGGCGATGGGGTGCTATCCGCGGCGGCAACCACGGTGTCGATGGACGGTGGTTGTGGAGCGTCCCGTTCCCCTCCGTGGTGAACACGGCTTGGTGTACGCGTTTGTGGTCCCTGGGATCCCCGGAAAGATGGTTCCTTCCGGGAGGAGCTCGAGCCGCAGGGCATTTTCCGACATCTCTATTAACAAGCAGGATCGCCTCTTCGACGTGGGCGACCTTGTCGGCCAGCTCAAACAGGGTGGTGATAGTCTTGAAGGACCAGGTACTCATCTTCTCCAGCAGGCACATGTTCTTGACGTTGGCATGAAAGGTGGCGATGATTGCGGCCTCATGCACGTCGGGGATGCAATGCTTCATCTTGGTAAATCTTTGGATGAACTTCCAGAGAGGTTCGCCGTCCTTCTGCACTGCTCGGCGTAAGTCTCTGATGGTTTTTGGAGGTTGGACTCCTCCGGTAAACGCGCCGACAAACTTTTCGCAGAGTTCCGCCCACAAGCTAATGGAGTTGGCCGGGAGATGCATCATCCACTGGCGAACATTGTCCTTGAGCTTCATGGGGAAGTTGTTTGCCTTCGCTTTTTCGTCTCCCCCCACGATCTCCACAGCGGTGTTGTACATACGGATGAACTCGCGGGGGTTCTGTCTTTCTGTCATATTGAAGTGGGCCATCTATCCGGAACTTCTTGGGCCACTGGACGCTACGGAGATCTTCGGTGAAAGCTACCCACACGGTGATGTAGTCGCTCTCACCGATGAGGATACCCTCCCGGACAGCATTGTTGGGAGGAACCCGGGCGTCGAAACACTGGCTAGTTTCCTTCTGCCTAAAGATGGTGGTTCGAGCGTCTTCGTGGCGGCGATACTCCAGGCGAGTACGCTGATCCGGGGATCCGCGGTTCCCGGAGGATGCCACAGACGCTGCTCCGAGACATCCACGAAGGAACATGCGGCGCCCACATTGGTTCCCGAGCTCTGGTCAGCAAAGATTTCCGGCAAGGGTTCTATTGGCCTACTGATACGTCCAAAACGTATCTATAATTTCTGCTTGCTCCATGCATGTTTTGTGTGATATTTCTTTGTTCTAGACACACTTTCATACACTTTTGATCATATTTGGACTAACCTATTAACTCAGTGCACCCCAGTGCCAGTTCCTGTTTTCTGCTGTTTTTCTATTTCAGTTTTCCCCCATATAAAAAGTGCCAGAAAAATTCGGGAAAATTCAGATAAAAAATCAGCGTGGAGGAAGCTTCGCGAAGAGCCCGAGAGGGTCCAGAGGGAAGCCAGGGGGCCCAGGCGGCCACCCGGCGCGGCCCCACTGATAGAGGCGGGGTGTCCCGATCTTTCGATGAGAGATAACTATCGATTTGGTGGAGACGACTCTGACGATCCGACTACGAACGTGCAACAACGTCGCGCCTTAGCAATCGCTAAACCAATCTCCGGAGGTTATTGACCACGTCGGAGCACGATCAACCTGACCACGAAGGTCTAGTGCCTGCAAGCAATCGAAGAACAAGCAAGAACTATGATAAAGCAATCTGAATATTGCGAATATGTAGATGAAGTATGAATAAAGTTGGGATTCCGAAAGCGGTCTTGATCTGGTCGTTGGACACAAACCGAGTACACGAAGATGCAGCAATTAGCTAAGCAGTCTTTTTAACTAAAAGAAATCCAAAGAAAAACCCTAGGGGTTGATCTACTTATATAGGACTAAAGGGTGGAGGCCAAGGGGGTGGAAGGACATCCCAAGGAGTCCTAAAACTAAACCTAGGTCGTACAAGGCACTTGGGCCCATGTGGAGGTGATGCAACACCTATTGAGTTAGACTTTGATTCGGATTCTGCTGCTGGGTCGCACCGTTTTCGCAATATCTCCACGCTCCGAAGGAATTTGAAGGTGAAACCAATTGCGTTGGAAACTAGACGAGATAAGCTATCACCAGAAAAAAGAATCACCCAATTTGGAGTTCGTATGTAGAAACGGCGGCTGTTTGAAGTTGGGTATATCTCTGCAGTCCGAATCTGAGTCCATGACGTGAAAGACTTGGTCTCTATCTTCTCTTGGGCCAAAAGTGACGTGAAATAACTTCTTGTACAGCACACAATCATGCCCCTTTGTATTGACTTCATTTCTTGATCAAATATAGAGGAATTAATGGTCATATCCATGATAATTATGTCCTCATCATCTTCATGCTTGAACATGCTCCAATGCTCATCCTTCTTGTCCATGCTAGGTCCTTCATTTGTCAGCAACAGAAATATATCGACGTTAGGCAGCATCATATTCACATGAACATTAGAAACATTACCAAGAAGCGAAAGTACCTGATAATTTAATTGGTGTGCACGATCTCTAGTAATTGGTCCAGTAGGTATATTAGCAGGGGTTGTGGCTGTAACTATGGTAGCCATGTCCTCATCATCCTCCCCTTCTTGAAAATAAAGCCGTCCCCGGCGTTTCTTAATCTGAAATGTGGCTAACAAAAGAGACAAGGTGTACATGTTGTATATATATATGTCATCCATTCTTACTTCCCTTAGTTTTTGGACATGTAACACATGTATATATGAGTAACTTTCGTATGTCGTGAAATATAAACATATATGATCATCACAATACATAAACGACATGAAAGTATTGCAACTTAGTTTGCATATATAAGTGAAGCTCTTATTCATATCTAAAGATGTACAATGCTCATCATTAAACCATCCCAATACCGGTGAAGAAACATTAATGTTTTTCGAAGGACATGCTACAACAGGCTTAACTAAGTAGTCATGCAACAAGTCATTCGACGCAGAATCATCACCAAGATTAGAGGTCATATCAAAATGATTAAGCATTGGCAGTTTCATAATAGTAACATGATTATCCAAAATAGATGGTGTGCTCAAATCAATATGTAACTCAAGACATGATGTATTAAAGTCTATTAGGCAAGCAACATCTTCATGTGAAGTTATGACATTCTCGAAAATTGGTTGTGTGATGAAACTACTGGATAGCTCAACACATGTTGCTTTTAAATCAGCAAGGTTCTCATGTGGAGGGGAAAGATCCATACTTTTGTCATTACCTTTTTGTGATGATAGATCAGATATTGGAGGAGTGCTTACGACAATTGATGTGGTTATGGTAGTGCTCATAGTGGTTGAAGGAACAACCTTCTCAACTTGTGGTATTTGCACATTCCGCTTGTTCGTCTTCTGGGCAACACGTCTGTCGATTTCCTGTTCAGCTTTACAAGAAAGACGAAACAAACGATCCATAGGATAACACTTTTCATGAATTAGGATATCCTGAATGTCACAGTTTAAACCTTGCCAAAATATGTCCATGAAATATTCTTCACTTTCCTCTAAAAGAGAATGCAAGAATGTAGTTTCTAAAGCATCATAATATTCTGAAACAGTTTTAGTACCTTGTTTTAAATTTTTTAATTTCCTAACCTTGTCACGAGTATAATAAGAGGGAACGAATCTATATCGCATAGCAAATTTGAGATCATTCCAAGTATTAGGTATATAATCAGGATATAAACTACAATATTCATTCCACCAAATAGAAGCAAAATCTTTGAAAGCACTAATTGCAGTTTTTACTTTCTTATGCTCAAGAAAATTATGGGAAACAAATAAATCATTTATTTCAAACTCCCACTCAATGTATAAATCAGGTCTTAGACGTCCATGAAAGTGTGGTATAGAAACAATAACCTGATCATGTGCATGCTTATGTGTGTTTACCTTTTGTAGTGACTGTTGTGTAGTTGTAGGTGGTGGCAAATCTCCAACTATAGCTGCCGCCCAAGAAGATCTAACTCTAGCACCTGCCATGATTAGTAGAAAACAAGAAACAAATCACAAGTATATGTCCCTATGAACTACTAGGATGTGGTGGTAAAACGCTCACAAGATAGCAAATATCAATGTCTTACTAGTTCTTACCATGCAGCAGGTGGTGATCGGCAACCAACGGTGTCAAAGAACTCCAAAGATTAAGTAGAGCGATTGCCAGGTGAACGCACGTATACACGATGTAGAAATATGTGGAGCTTGGAAGGTTTTAATATGGTGGCAAAAATATCAGCAATAATCAATTCAGAGATGCAAAATTGAATTAACGCTCAACGACGATACTGTGCTGGTCCTAGTCTAGACCGGACTAGAGACGCGAGCCTAGAACACTAATGTGGTCACGGTGTAGCACAACTAGCAGCAATGAATGATATGAAGTAGCTCTGAATAGCAAGATATAAGTGAAGATCATCAACAGAGCAAAGATAATGGTGAAAATAGGCTCCAAATCAAGATACACCAATATTCTCCCTACAACTTTCCTCTGAAATATATTTGCTAATTTTTTGATATTTTTCCTCCAATAGGGCACTGACTTAAGCTTTCCGACGCAATAAGAATCACTCAATTTAGAGTTCGGATGAGGTGTCAAAAAAATTGAGAATCAGCCCGAAATCTGACAAAAACTGTGTTTGCAAACTTTAGAGGTCAAAAAGTCCGTCTTAGAAGCCGATCTGGACTTTCAAATAACACACTAGCTCCAGAACTATTTAGAAGCGGCTCGGAACTATCTTTAATTTGAGTACTCGTGGAGCCAAAACGGACTTCGGATGACAAAGTTATGCCCGTTTTAGTGGACACTGCTCAAAATTGATTCCGACGAGATTTCAAATACGAGTTCAACTAGAGATAGATCCGAAATTTTTCTTCTTTTTTCTCTTTTTTCCTTTTTTCTTTCTTTTTTTCCTTTTTCTCTTTTTTCAACTCTTTTTTCTCTCTTTTTCTATGGTGGATGGTAGAAGTAGGCAGCGGATGGGATGATGGTGCAGCGGCGGCGGTGACTAACGTGAACAGAACTCGAAACTCTAAAGGACTAGATACTAAGACCAGCAACTGAACACGACGATGCAACCGATAATTCAATAAAGCAAAGCACCGAAAAGAAAATTGCGAAGTCTCAGATTGGTTTGGATATGATGATCTAATCCTATTTTTATGGCTTTTTGTGTGGATGATAGGTGATAAAAAAACAGATCTAATATATGGATGTGGAATTCTCACCGAGCAACCTGAAAACTGATACCACTTGATAGAGGCGGGGTGTCCCGATCTTTCGATGAGAGATAACTATCGATTTGGTGGAGACGACTCTGACGATCCGACTACGAACGTGCAACAACGTCGCGCCTTAGCAATCGCTAAACCAATCTCCGGAGGTTATTGACCACGTCGGAGCACGATCAACCTGACCACGAAGGTCTAGTGCCTGCAAGCAATCGAATAACAAGCAAGAACTATGATAAAGCAATCTGAATATTGTGAATATGTAGATGAAGTATGAATAAAGTTGGGATTCAGAAAGCGGTCTTGATCTGGTCGTTGGACACAAACCGAGTACACGAAGATGCAGCAATTAGCTAAGCAGTCTTTTTAACTAAAAGAAATCCAAAGAAAAACCCTAGGGGTTGATCTACTTATATAGGACTAAAGGGTGGAGGCCAAGGGGGTGGAAGGACATCCCAAGGAGTCCTAAAACTAAACCTAGGTCGTACAAGGCACTTGGGCCCATGTGGAGGTGATGCAACACCTATTGAGTTAGACTTTGATTCGGATTCTGCTGCTGGGTCGCACCGTTTTCGCAATATCTCCACGCTCCGAAGGAATTTGAAGGTGAAACCAATTGCGTTGGAAACTAGACGAGATAAGCTATCACCAGAAAAAAGAATCACCCAATTTGGAGTTCGTATGTAGAAACGGCGGCTGTTTGAAGTTGGGTATATCTCTGCAGTCCGAATCTGAGTCCATGACGTGAAAGACTTGGTCTCTATCTTCTCTTGGGCCAAAAGTGACGTGAAATAACTTCTTGTACAGCACACAATCATGCCCCTTTGTATTGACTTCATTTCTTGATCAAATATAGAGGAATTAATGGTCATATCCATGATAATTATGTCCTCATCATCTTCATGCTTGAACATGCTCCAATGCTCATCCTTCTTGTCCATGCTAGGTCCTTCATTTGTCAGCAACAGAAATATATCGACGTTAGGCAGCATCATATTCACATGAACATTAGAAACATTACCAAGAAGCGAAAGTACCTGATAATTTAATTGGTGTGCACGATCTCTAGTAATTGGTCCAGTAGGTATATTAGCAGGGGTTGTGGCTGTAACTATGGTAGCCATGTCCTCATCACCCACCCTTGGCCGCGCCAGGGGGGCGCCTGGGGCCCTTGGTCCACCTCTGGCTGCCCCCCTTCGCCTATTTATTCTTCGTCACGGGAAAACTCCAGAAGAGGAACCCTATTCCGCGAACTCGCCTCTGTTCCGCCGCCGCCAGGCTTCCGAAGATCGGGAGCACCAGAAGACCTCTTCCCTGCACCCTGCTGGAGGGAGGATTGACCTCCGGGAGTCTCCTCTCCACCATGGATGCTCCCCGGATGTCTCTTGAGTAGTTTTCCTTGGACCATGGGTCCGTGATCAGTAGCTATGTGATGTTCTCCTCCCCTCTTTGATCTTCATTGTTTAGACCTCGTGAGATGGCCTACATGATCGAGGCATCTTTGTAATATTTCTGCTATTGCTATGTTGAGTTTGATAGGATCTGATGGATTATGAGATTATGTTCAGATTGTGATAGAGTATTATATTTGGTTTTTATCTCTTATATTTTTGTTCCTAAGTAATTTTTGCATGTTCTCCGTTGCTGTTTATTGCTTTGGCCAAGTAGTAGGTATTGACTTCAAGAGGGAACGTTCTGCTAGATTGTGGGTTCATGCCCCCCGATGACACGCTTGAGTGACAGAAACATGAGTCTAGGGGATGTGTTGTTGCCACAAGGGGGAAAACAACGGTGCTTGTGACCGCGGTCACAAGGATTGTTTACTTTATGCAGAGTTCTTTTTAATGCAGTTGTCTATTACTTTGGGTTTACACTTTGGGTGGGGATCGCAACTTAATAGCAGCGAGATGTTCTTGTTAGATATCTCAAGGTGGATGATTAGTAGTAGATGCAGATGGATTTCGGTCTACTTATCTTGGCGTACTGTTTGTGCTTTTGAACCTCGTCCTTTCTTTTGTAGCATAGTTAGCATTGCGGTGCGTTCGTAATCCTGTCAATTGCCTTTCTGTAATTTGTTTACCTCGCATAACAATTTTATCGTCTTTTGGGAGAGAGACATCACTAGCGATCATCACGTATCCCGGTCCATATCCTCATTATTGTTTCCACGCTATATTTACTTTACTGCTTTTACTTGCTATCATTATCCCTTGCATTTTGTCCTTGTGAACAACATGACCGGAGAGATTGACAACCTCTCTGACTTCGTTGGGACCAAAGTTATCTGTGTCTGTGTGCAGGTCCGCGTCAGTTGCGCCGCTGACACCTACTTATCATCTCTGGAGTCCTGCTGGAGACAAACCTTGGTATCTTCACCGAGGGAAAACTGCTGCTGCACTACATCTCAACCTTCCACTTGGGGTAACCAACGAAGGGGCGAGAAGCCATCAAGCAAAGTTTTCTGGCGCCATTGCCGGGGACTCCAAGTGCTAAGATAGGGGAGTTGCACACTACCCTTTACCATTGTTTTTTTAGTCTTGTTAGTTTATCTTTCAGTTTTTATCTTTGTGTCTTTTATCAAAATTTACAAAAAAATATATTTATCTTGCTGTTAGTAGTCCTCCTTGTTTAGATGAACATGTTAGGACTAGGTTCTTTTCGGGAATCGGAAGTTCTCGATTTCCGTCAAAGGGATGGAGAAAATATGAAGAAGGCATGGGACAGAATTTCTGAAGCGCATAAAAGAGTTATCCCTTGGATATCTATAAAAATTGTGCTTAGAAATTTTTACCATGGTCTTTTTCAGTGGTGTAAACACTCTCTTGACATTATAGCTGAGGGAAATTTTCTAGAGTGTGATGAAGATAGGGCTCTTGAGATTTTGCATAGTCTATCTAGTTATTTTGTTTATGATCGAAGTATTGATACTGTCATAGATACACTTGCCACTGTTGAAAAAAGACTGGGTGCTCTAGATTTTGGGAAAGTAGAGGAACTTAAGTCCAATAAGAAAGAAATGTTGGAGATAGATGATGATTGGGAGCCCTTTGTTAGGATTTGCATCTCTAACCAAGGCTTCCTTGCTCTTTGTGATATTGGATCCACAGTTTCTACTATGCCAAAAATAGTTTATGATTCTTTAAAACTAGATATGGATAAATTATCATCTTATCATGAACATTCTAATGGAGACATTTCAGAGATTAAAGGAAAGGTAAAAGAAGTCCAAGTTGCATTCCTTCATAGGACTGCACCAATGGATTTCTTCATCGTGGAGCCAAACCAAAGTAACATTGTGCTCGGAAGAGACTTCCTCCATGCTATGAAAGGCTTCATTGATATTGGTAATAGGCACATACGCTTACGCGGTATGGAAAAAGGTAAGTATATCTTTCCTAGTAAGAAGAAGAATGAGCTTATTTAAAATAGATTTGAAGGGTTTTATGATTCTGATCTTGGATACCCTTGATTCTTCTTTTTGCATTATGCCTAGCTAATGGCTTTAAAGAAGCGCTTTTGGGAGGCAGCCCGCAACGAATTTAGGTGTTTCTTTTTGCTTTTGTTATGTCTTGATGATTGTTACTTCTGTAGCAACATCATTGTATCTTTATTTTTCAGCTTTGTGCCAAGTTATAGCCTCTTACGGGAAGGGAAGTAAAAGTTGTGACATGTTGTCCAGAAAACAGATTCTGTCCTCGTGACCAGAAAAATTCCAGAAAAAACACAGTTCATCTTTTTGAGCTGAAATTTTTACACAGTATGCTCTATACAATTACGAAACTTCCGTATGTTCTGAGTTTTTTTATTTGAGTTGCAGAAGTGCCCCTAAAAAATTCTTTACTATCTGCTGTTCTGTTTTTCACAGATTCTGCCACGTTTTGTCTCTCCTTACTTTTGCAAACCTTAAGCTTGCTTTTTCTTTGCAAAAACTTTTTGGCACTCTAGAGAAACAGTAGCTCTTCAAGATTATCTTTAAATCCAGTGGAGAAAAAATATTTATTAAGGGTACTAACCTCTCTAATCAGCTTATGATGAGTTATGTATAAAGGGAGTTTTCAAGTGTGCGATGGAAGATGATGAAAGAAGATCCAGGAGTGTCAAGCGCTCAAGCTTGGGGATGCCCCCATGCATCCCCAATAAATATTCAAGGAGACTCAAGCGTCTAAGCTTGGGGATGCCCCCGTGCATCCCCTTCTCCATCAACAATCATCAGTTCGTCCTTCGTCTCACTATATTTTTATCACTTCATGCGTTATGTGCTATGCTTGGAGCGTCTCGCTCTTAGGTTTTGTTTTTAGTTTTCTTTAGCTTTGCTTGCTGTTCATAACAAGTTAGATCCTTTATTACTTTGTTTGGGAGAGAAACACGCTCCACTTTCAAAATTTAGAACACATCATAGGATTTTTCCTGCCTATCTTTCTGTTGTTGTGTGTTCTTTATCTTTTCATAGCTACTTCCTTGTTTAGTGTTAGTCTTAGTTTGTCTTTAGCAAGAGCCTTGGCTTTTGTTTAGTTTGTTGCTGCAACTCTTTTTGGTTTTCATGTTTATCTTGTTAAAGATAGTTGGTTGTTGCACTGAGTTCTGTCTTGTCTTGAAAGTAGGTAATTGAGGTTGCTATTTAATTTTAGTAGTAGCTTGCAATAGTTTTGAGGTATTGATGTGAGTAATGTTTGAACTTTTGGTGTCAAGAGCTCTAGCCTATTAGTGATAGGTGTCGTATTTTGGGTAATCCGTGTTTATTTTCAAAACCTACAAAACTAGTTCAGAACTCTAGCTACTAGATGGATCACTACTCTTTGGAGGGATCGAATATCAGAGAACACTCACGTACCATGAGTCGAGGATGCGCAAGGATAGCCAAACCCCCATACACTCCTCCTCGGGGTACTTGTCTCTTTGTGAACCTCCTTATTAGATTGTGAGTTACAGATAATAAGTGCATGAGTTCTTCGGACTAATGTAAGTATTGAAAGTTGACACTTCCACCTTCCCATATTTTGCTAGCCTCTCCTCTGCCATGCATTGCCTTCTTCTCACTCCGAGAGTTGGTGTCCACCTTCACCGGTACATCCAAACCCTTGGCATGATACGCTCTGTCATCATAAGCCTCTTTATAGCTTTCCTCAAAACAGCCACCATACCTACCTATCAAGGCATTTCCATAGCCTTTCTAAGTTACATTGCCATGCAACTTCCACCTCTTCATGACTTGATCTCCATGTCATACATGTTCCTGCTACACTGGCAGCGACATACATTGCATACATCATGTAGTTACATCTTCTTTATTATTTTGAGTACCTTGTAAAGTGTGAAAGATTTCCTTTACCTTCTTGTAAAATAGAGTGTTTCCCTTAAGTGAGGAAAAGATCAAAAAGTGGACACAATAAAAGATCCCAAAGAGGACAAATGAGAGTTAAATAGAAAGAGCCACTGAGGCCACCAAAAAGATACAAAAAAATAGAAAAAAGAGAAAAAGAAATAAAAAGAGAGAAAGGGGCAACACTACTATCCTTTTGAGAGATCCACACTAGTACTCCCTTTATATCCTTGTACTCCATAGAGATGATCATTATGCATATAGCTATGTGGGGACCTTCACACTATAGAACTTGGCTTGCATATTCCAAGGATGAGCCTCCTGAAACGAGCTCTAGGTCTTCATGAGCGAGCAAGTTAGATGCACCCCCACTAGTTCCATTGGAGAGCTTCTTAGCTCGTATGTGCATCCGTTGCATGGCAATCCCTACTCCTCACATCATATCTATCATTCGGCATCTCTTGCCTATGATTGTCCTCATTGATGTGAGCCTTTCTCTTCCTTTTTGTCTTCCTCTTCCACCTTATTTCTCTCTTTGCCATCCTAAGTGTGAACTCTCGTGCTTACGGTCATCCATTGCATGAGTGCTCGAAATATCGAAAAGGAGTGGATCAAATTGACTTGTACCTCGCTAGTGGTCTGGGGACGAGTCAAGATAAGATTCCGAAGAAGACCAAGTGTGAAACTTTAGTAGATTGAGTTCTCAACACAAAAATACTTTTTCTCGTATTCCCTATCCCCCTTATTGCACGCAAACACCATTTGGAGACATTCGAGTCACAGACAGCGAGAGCTCTTGCACCTAATGTTCTTTTGTTACTTATTACAATGCTAATATAGACTCTTGCATGTTATGACTTGAATTGAATCTCTAACCTTGATTGCTTTACTTTCCAAAGTTCTTTTATGGTTGCTAGCATGTCACCACAGAAATTATGCTGTTATCATTTACCTACTCGAGGACGAGCAGGAATTAAGCTTGGGGATGTTGATACGTCCAAAACGTATCTATAATTTCTGCTTGCTCCATGCATGTTTTGTGTGATATTTCTTTGTTCTAGATAAACTTTCATACACTTTTGATCATATTTGGACTAACCTATTAACTCAGTGCACCCCAGTGCCAGTTCCTGTTTTCTGCTGTTTTTCTATTTCAGTTTTCCCCCATATAAAAAGTGCCAGAAAAATTCAGGAAAATTCAAATAAAAAATCAGCGTGGAGGAAGCTTCGCGAAGAGCCCGGGAGGGCCCAGAGGGGAGCCAGGGGGGGCCAGGAGGCCTCCCGGCGCGGCCCCACCCCTGTTCGCGCAAGGGGGGCGCCTGGGGCCCGTGATCCACCTCTGGCTGCCCTCTTCGCCTATTTATTCTCCGTCACGGGAAAACTCCTGAAGAGGAACCCTATTCCGCGAACTCGCCTCTGTTCCGCTGCCGCCGCGCTTCCGAAGATCGGGAGCAACAGAAGACCTCTTCCCGGCACCCTGCCGGAGGGAGGATTGACCTCCGGGAGTCTCCTCTCCACCATGGATGCTCCCCGGATGTTTCGTGAGTAGTTTTCCTTGGACCATGGGTCCGTGATCAGTAGCTATGTGATGTTCTCCTCCCCTCTTTGATCTTCATTGTTTAGACCTCGTGAGCTTCCCTACATGATCAAGGCATCTTTGTAATATTTCTCCTATTGGTATATTGAGTTTGATAGGATCTGATGGATTATGAGATTATGTTCAGATTGTGATAGAGTATTATATTTGGTTTTTATCTCTTATATTTTTGTTCCTAAGTAATTCTTGCATGTTCTCCGTTGTTGTTTATTGCTTTGGAAAAGAGTAGCTAGTGACTTCAAGAGAGAACGTTCTGCTAGATTGTGGGTTCATGCCCCCCGATGACACGCTTGAGTGACAGAAACATGAGTCTAGGGGATGTGTTGTTGCCACAAGGGGGAAAACAACGGTGCTTGTGACCGCGGTCACAAGGATTGTTTACTTTATGCAGAGTTCTTTTTAATGCAGTTGTCTGTTGCTTTGGGTTTACAATTTGGGTGGGGCTCGCAACTTAATACCAGCGAGATGTTCTGGATAGATATCTCAAGGTGGGTGATTAGTAGTAGATGCAGATGGATTTCGGTCTACTTATCTTGGCGTACTGCCTGTTCTTTTGAACCTCGTCCTTTCTTTTGTAGCATAGTTAGCATTGCGGTGCGTTCATAATCCTGTCAATTGCCTTTTTGTAATTTGTTTACCTCGCATAGAAATTTTATCGTCTTTTGGGAGAGAGACATCACTAGCGAACATCACGTATCCCGGTCCATATCCTCATTATTGTTTCCACGCTATATTTACTTTACTGTTTTTACTTGCTATCATTATCCCTTGCATTTTATCCTTGTGAACAACAAGACCGGAGAGATTGACAACCTCTCTCACTTCGTTGGGAACAAAGTTATCTGTGTCTGTGTGCAGGTCCGGGTCAGTTGCGCCGCTGACACCTACTTATCATCTCTGGAGTCCTGCTGGAGACAAACCTTGGTATCTTCACCAAGGGAAAACTGCTGCTGCACTAGATCTCAACCTTCCACTTGGGGTAACCAATGAAGGGGCGAGAAGCCATCACCTACCGCCTTGAACGATGCCATGGAGCTTGTCAACACCTGCGACGCCTGAAAATTCCCACGCCAAGGCTATTCATCAACCAGCACAAGCTCTCCAAACCATGCCTCTATCATTGCCCTTTGCGGTCTGGGGATTGGACATCTTGGGCCCATTCCCCCGAGCTACCGGAGGTTATGAGTTCATCTATGTCGCCATCGACAAATTCACCAAGTGGCCAGAAGTGGAGCCAGCCGCAAGACAACGGCGCAATCCTCCATCAAGTTTATCAGAAGCTTGGTGTGTCTTTTTGGAGTTATAACCGAATCATCACGGACAACGGCACCCACTTCACAAGTCAGGCCTTCCTCGAGTACTTCGAGCAAATGGGCACCGCAGTGTGTTTCGCTTCAGTGGCTCATCCGAGGAGCAACGGCCAGGTAGAGAGAGCCAATTTGGAAGTACTCCGAGGTCTCCGGTCCCGTACCTTCCAGCAGCTCGAAAAGTGTGGAAAGCGGTGGGTGGATGAACTCCTAGTTTTTCTATGGTCAATCAGGACCACACCCAATCGAGCCACACATGAGACGCCCTTCGCTCTCGTTTACGAAGCCGAGGCAGTGCTCCCGAAAGAACTCAGATACGGATCTCCTCGAGTTCATGCCTTCGAAGAAGCCGAACAGCTGCTACTTCGACAAGATGTTGTTGTTGCCGAGAAGTACGTACTTGGGCTGCTGCACGCGCCGCGTGGTACTAGCAAGGACTATGCCGCTATCACTGCCTCCACGTCCGCTACTGAGAACTTGAGGAAGGTGACCTTGTCCTCTTTGTCTGTCAGACCAAGGGGCGGCGCATTGACTACTTCTCGGAATGTTTTGCATGTGGTGGAACCGGCATGTCCCGTCCGCATCTCTTAAGGGAGGGAAGCGGTGATGTCGTCGCCAGTATCCTGCTGCACGGAGCTCCTTTTCGGCAGCGTCTTGAACGCACTGCGCGGTGCTTTCCTTGGCGAGTTGGTGCAGCCTTCCGGGATGGTGGAGCAAACTCCTGCTCCCCGGGAGTAGCCCCCGGGCCTGGCTATGGCGTAGATGACTTGTACGAGAGTCACGCAAGGTCTGATGATCCGGGAATCTAGACCATCCAGAACGCGGGTCTGGTAGGGCGAGTGCGTTGGGTTCAGGGCCATCCTGGCGGCGGAAACCGACACATGTCGAGAGGAGTGTGCGGGGTAGACTCATAATGACGGTCGCGCAGGCTGAGGGTCGACATGATCCTGAGCCCGGGATTGAGTAATTGGGTGAGTTACTGTGTTCCCTCCTAGTAACGGGTACTTCTCCCCTCTTCCATCCGCGGGTGGATCGGGTGAATCACAGTAGCTTGTTTCTTCCAATCGGTAGCTTACATGCACACCATGATATGGGGTGGCCCGATCTTCTTAGTAAGCGTAGGGTGAATATGAGGGTGATATGAGATAACTTGTATGTAGCCGATGAACTCTCCTCGCTAGATCCCTGTTGCCAATGCGACAAATCTCTACCCTTTGGATATTCACAACTTCACACACTTGCGGAACATAGCCTTCGACCACGAGACGGTAATTTGCAATCTACTAATTCCCAGTGGACCAACATATCACACAAAACTTGAAGTAGCCAAACTTCAGATCGATACGACTTTAAGTTGATGATTCAAGATGAATGCTTAGAAGCAAATCTCTGAACTAGGGTTTATCTAAAACGTGGTCTAACCCTAAAACTTGTAGGTGGTTCTATATTTATAAGCTAGGGGGTCTAAACGGGGTTACAAGGGCCGCAGCCCTGTTTCTGCGTGCAGGCAGGACGGTAGTACCGTAGTGAGAGTGGTAGTACCGCTGGTGCGGTAGTTCCGTACCTACTACCATAACTACTACCATAAACCTCCTGGATACAAGCGGTAGTACGGGTGGTAGTACGGTGCTGACTACCGTAAACCTCCTGGATACGGGCAGTAGTACCGCTGCATGTAGGCTGAAGCTTCTTTGCATCGTCTTCTCGCGGCTCTTCTTCCAGTGGGGCTTTCCCTTGTTCCATGGATCCTTCTTTAGGACGCCGAAAGGAAGGCTCAACGGGGCGGAGGTTCCCAACGCGGGGTCCGAGGCGGCTACCAGAACAAGGGCGAGCCAAGGATGCCGCATCACGGTAACGACGTTTCTGGAGAGGAAGAATCCGGAGGCGACGCGGTGAAGGTGGAGACCCACCAGGCGACCACGTGTGATCTCTTCTTGTCGCACGGGTGGAAGGTCTTCGTCCGTGGCCGCAAGCTAGACCGCGAGGACTTCCTCCTGTTCCGTTACAAGGACGAGGACGTCTTGACGCTGAATTGCTTCCGCATGAACGGCGACCATTTGAAGAACGGAGAGCTACCAAGCAACCAGAAGGATGCCGAGCGGGTTGCTCGTCAATCATCGATGTACCTCCTACTCGATGAGACCTGATGAGGACATCCCTACTAATGTTACACCCACATCCTCACCAACTATAGTTATTAGACCAGTTACTAGAGCACGCACACGTCAACTAAATTATCAGGTACTTCCGTTTCTTGCGAATCCTTCTAATGTTCATGAACATATGATGCTGCCTAAATTAGATAATTTTGTTTTGCTTATGAATGAAGGACCTAGCATGGACAAGAAGGATGGTCATTGGAGCGAGATCAAGCATGGGGAAGAAGGTGTGCGCGCGGGAAAGGACAATGGAGCTTCCAGTGGGGATTTTCGCACTTTGAAGTCACCATAAGGCGTGCATGAATGCTTGGACGAAATACACGAGAAGCCACTTCATTATTTTCGTCCAAGGGCAATTATAGGTGCTGCGTCACCTTAATATTGGGCTGGGCCCATGTAATTTCGAAGTAATACTTTATAGGCTATTTTTAGAGTCCGTATGTGTGGGGAAACCAAGTTAGGGTTGTTCTCGGACCCCTCCTCCAAGGGGTCACGAAAATCCCCTCTGTTCCCCCATATATAAAACCCTTAGGGCGTCGTTTAGACTTGGGTTTTAATTAGATTTAAGTTAGCCATAGCAGAAACTTCGAGTTCTTCGTTTGTGTCATCCGACCAGGCCAAGACCGCATTGGAACCCCAACTTTCGTCAATCATTCATCTTATATTCGCAATATCTAGATTGAAATTCTTAGTTCTTGCTTGTTCTTTCGATTGCTTGCAGGAATTAGACCTTCGTGTTCAGGTTGATCGTGCATCCACGGGATCAATAACCTCTCGTTGTTGGTTTAGCGATCGCTAAGGCACAACGTCTTGGCACGTCCGTAGTTCGGTCGTGAAAGTCGTCTCCACCAAAATCGATCTCCACCATCTCATCGAAACATCGGGACACCTTCGCCTCTATCAAGACCCTTTACTGCAGGCGTCCTAATGGTGTGAAGCTACTGTGCATCCGCACAGACGAAGGAAAGAAGTTGCTCCTGTCCGAACAACGAAGGAACATGCGGCGCCCATGTTGGATCCCGGGCTCTGGTCGGCAAAGCTTTCCGGCAAGGGTTCTATTGGCCTACCGCCTTGAACGACTCCATGGAGCTTGTCAACATCTACGACGCATGGCAATTCCACGCCAAGGCTGTTCATCAACCAACACAAGCTCTCCAAACCATCCCTCTATCATGGCCATTTGCGGTCTGGGGATTGGACATCTTGGGCCCATTCCCCCGTGCTATCGGAGGTTATGAGTTTCTCTACGTCGCCATCGACAAAATCACCAAGTGGCCAGAAGTGGAGCCAGTCTGCAAGACTACAGCGCAATCCTCCATCAAGCTTATCAGAAGCCTGGTGTGTCATTTCCGAGTTCCTAACCGGATCATCACGGACTATGACACCCAATTCACAAGTCAGTCCTTCCTCGAGTACTGCGAGAAAATGGGCACCACAGTTTGTTTCGCTTAAGTGGCTCATCCGAGGAGAAACGGACAGGTAGAGAGTGCCAATTCGTAAGTTCTCCGAGGTCTCCGGACTCGTACCTTCAAGCAGCTCGAAAAGTGTGGAAAGCGGTGGGTGGAAGAACTCCAGCTGTTCTATGGACAATGAGGAACACACCCAATTGAGCCACAAATGAGACGCACTTCACTCTCATTTACGGAGCAGAGGCATTGCTCCCCACATAACTCAGATACGGATCTCCTCGAGTTTGCGCCTTCGGTGAAGCCGAACAGCAGCAACTACGACAAGGAGATGTTGTCGTTGCCGAGAAAGTACGTACTCGGGGTCTACATGCGCCGCACGGTACCAGCAAGGAATACGTCGCTATCACAGCCGCCACGTCCCCTCCCGAGAACTTGAGGAAGGTGACCTTGTCCTCCATCGGCTCCGACCTTTTCCGCCATGTCCGCTTCTGAGAACTTGAGGAGGGTGAGTCTTTCTGTTGGCGCTACTTGACTGCACGTGTGCTTGAGGCGGCTGTTCAGTCGGAGTTATCGCGTTTGGATGACCCGGCCGTTCAAGCTGAAAATCCCTTTTCGAGGGACAGTGCCCAAGCGCGACTCTTTGTCGTGTTGCGGCTGCAGGTTGGTCGGGTGCCACGAGCTCTTGAGTACTGTTGCAAACTACTTGGTGGCATCTTATCGGAGTTTTATCCCTTAGATCATGTCCCGTCCAGTATTGAAGTTGTGTCGGGTGTTCTCTCAACATGCGGATCTTCGTCGGGTTGTGAATCATCAAATCCACGCGGGATCCCGGTGTGCTTTCGCTTTTGTTCACAGTCATTGGTCTGGGTTAGATATCATGTTGGCAGCTCGAGGTCCTGCTCGTGGTCGTGATGAGCCGATGGACGAGCATTATGCAGTGTCAAATGAGCCTGCGGTCTTGGTTACGAAGAAGGTGTGCGAGGAGAATGACCGCCTTCTTGGTTCCCTTTGTAAGGTGAAATCGGAGCCCGGCGACTAGATTTTCGGGGCCCTTGTAAATTCTACCTTGCTTAATGTATGTTTTTGAGGTTGTAAGTTGTAGTATTCCATTGTGGAATTATGTGGTAGCATTTTCCTTGGGGGTGGCTATTGCGAGCGACACCTCAAGTGCCAAGTATGAGGTCGGGTAAGCGAATAACACCTCGGAGGGTGGCTGCTGCGAGCGAGCCCCGGAGTGCCAAATATGAAGTCGCGTGAGCTAATAATGCCTTGGAGGGTGGCTGCTGCGAGCGAGCCCCTTAGTGCCAAATACGAAGTCACGAGAGCGAATAACGCCTCGGAGGGTTGCTGCTGCGAGCGAGCCCTCGAGTGCCAAATATGAAGTCGCGTGAGCGAATAACGCCTCGAAGGGTGGCTGCTGCGAGCGAGCCCCCGAGTGCCAAATATTAAGTCGCATGAGCGAATAATGCCTCGGAGGGTGGATACTTTTGGGAGAATATTTAGAATCTTTCCCTTGCGTTCTTACAAGAGTGGGTTGTGACGAAACGACCCTTTATTTCGATCGATGGCTGGATAACCCTAGGAATGTAAAGATGCTGATGCGATAGCTTGAGGTCTCGTCTTGAGGTGCTGGTTCTTTGAGTCCTCGACTGGTGCCTTGTGTTTTACAGGATTTCTTCTTCCTTCTCGTCGACTCCTCGGGTGTGTTGGTTTCTGATATCTTGTGGAATTCTCTGTTGCAGCGATCTGATCTGATGAAGCTACTGTTGATTGTGATGACTCCTCTTGGGCCTGGAATTTTTAGCTTGAGGCACAAATAGTGCGGCACCGCCGTGAAGCGCGCGAAGGCCGCCGACCGAGGATGGCATGGTACTGCGATTTCCAGTTGACTACTTCGAACTCTAGTGTTTCCTTTCGGAAGTTGCTTGTGTTGCCGAAGACTACATCCAGGCTTATCTTTCCAAGGGGGTACACTACTTTGCCTGGCATAATTCCTAGGAAGGTCGTGCCTGATGTTTTGAGTGCTGAGTTTTGGATGAACATCTCTTCCAGGGTCTTGGTGAGTATGATGTTGATTCCGCTGCCGCCATCCAAAAAGACTCGTGACATGTCCTAGTTTCCGATTATTGCTTTGAGCACTACTGCGGCGTGCCCTGGGTGAGGGATGGCTAGCGGGTGGTCTTCGCTGGAGAAGGTGATGTCGGTCTCGGACCCGCGGAGGTATTCTGGTACAGCCGGGTGGTAGGAGACTGCGAGGAAAACTTGTCTGGTGACTTGTTTCTACTGCTTGTTGGACGACCTTCCTTCTTGGATCATGTAGATGCGACCGTGTGCCTTTGGGTATTCTTCTTTTTCATCGGGCGATGAGCGCCGCTCCTGGATGGCTGCTACCTGTCTTGCTGGCGCTGGGGGCGGGGGTGGTGCATTGTGGGCGATTGGCCTGACTGCCACGCTTGCCAGGGGTTGCGTTGTTGGATTTGTGGACTAGCTCTTTTCTTCTGAGAGCTCGGTGAAGCGCCTGTAGTTCCTGAGGGTGTGAATTGATCGTATTTCTCCCCGCTCGGTTCTGAAACCATGTATTGTGCATGGTCCTTCTTACTGATCTTTGGCCTGGGAAGCTGGACGCGACCATGTCGGGTCCTTGGTCGTCGTAGAAGTTGCGTCTGGGCCTTTTCCTTCTTCGGTCGAAACCTCTATCTCCGTCGTAGTAGTCATAGTCGCGATCTGTGCGAGTCATCGGGGCGACCGATTCGTTGCTCACGTAGTCCTCTCCGTCGGCCCAGTTGTTGGCATGTTCTAATAACTGCACGAGTGTTCGGACTTTGAGCTCCCTGAGTTTCTCTTTGAAGTTTACACATTGTAGGCCTCTTCTAAACGCATCGATTGCGCTTTCATCTGATATGTCCTCGGCTGAGTTTTTGAGTATGGTCCGTCATTGGATGTATGCCCTTAAGGATTCTCTGGTTTCTTGTCTGCAAGCTCTCAGTTCCTCGAGTGAGTCCGACCGCTTATTTGTTGACTTGAAATTTTCGATGAAGGAGTGGCGAAACTGTTTCCACGAGCTGATGGAGCCCTGTTGTAGGTTTTTTAGCCAGTGTCGTGCCGAGCCTTCAATCATGAGTTGCACGTACTGCATTGTTGTGGTCTTGGTTCCTCGCTGGAACTTGAAGGCGGTGAGGTAGTCATCGATCCATGCTTCTGGTTCTTCTAATCCATCGTACTTGTGGGTCGTGGAGATTAGCTTGAAACCTCTGGGCATGGGCGTCTCGCGTATGTCTGGAGCGAAAATTAGGGCTCCGCAAGGTTCGAGATCTTCGTCAGATGCATGCTCATCCGAGTACTCTTCACGAGCTCCGCGTCTGTGTATTCCTGGGTTGATTTTGTTTCGTGTGATATCGTCCCGCGCGTCCCGTCGCCCATTGCCGTTGCGTCGGCTGCTGCGGTCCTCCCTGTCTCGGTCTCTGCTTTTGTCGTGGCGCCTGCGCCGGTCATCGTTGTTGTCGTCTTCGTCGTCGTCGGGCGAGCTGGGGTCCATGTATGGTGTCTGCTCGCGGGGTGTTCGTCTTGTGTTCGACTTTTTGAGTGCTGAAGCGGCGATGGCGTCGCTCATTACCTTGAGCGCTCGTGCCGTGTTGCGCTATGCATTGTCTTTTTCGCTGCTTCGAGCGCGATGGAGGTATGCTTGAGCTGTAATTAGGGCTTCAGCTGGTGTGAGCTGCTTTTCTTGCTCGTTATCGTCTTCTAGCCTGAAGTCGTCGTCCAATTTGCGGGCGACTTTTTTCTTGTCCGTGCGCCGCAGGTTGCTGAATCCGAATTTGTGTTGAGAGGGAGAGTTGTGATCGGAAAGGTCACTCGAGTGCTCGGGTGATGCTTTACGAGTGTTTCTCGAGTAGCTCCCCGTTCTTCTTTGATTTTTGAGCTTGAGACGTAACCGTCTTGTTTTCTTGGTGACATCGCTTGCTAGTTTGTTGTAAGCTCTAAGCTCGTCGCGAGTTGCGCTTTCTGGGAGGAGTTTACCACGTCTTAACGCATCTTTTACTCTGGCGATTGCTTCTTTCGATAGGTAAATTGTTTAAGTGGGCTCATCCTGTCTTGCGGCTTCTGAGTCCTGACACCTGCTGCTTTCAGGTGGATCATCCTGCCTTTTGAATTATTTTCTTGGTATGGTTCCCGGTTCGCCGAAGGTGACTGTGATCTGGCCAGAGTTGCTAGGATCGATGTTTCTGTTGTTTGAGCGTGCTTCCCTGTGACTGTTCAGGGCGACTTCTCCGTCCTTGTCATCTGAAGTCGGCTCCTGGGTGTCCGCCATGAATACCTGGAACGGCATTTGGGTCGCCAACTTAGTACTTTTGCCTATGTTCTTTTGTCATGCGAGTGTCGTACTCGCGCAGTTGCGAGCAATGCCGTGGACAGGGCTGAGGTGGGTGGCCCGAAGGACTCACGGAGTCGTTGGGTGGGTAGGGGTTGCTTTTTTGGCTGAAATTGTCTTGTGCGCTATGGCTGTTCTGATTGCCCGAGCATCGTCTATGATTCGAAGGGTGCCCCAGTGGTTGACGTGGATCTTGAGCATCCCGAAGGTCAAATCTGCGCCTGTGCGGAAGCCAAAGAAAGTTAATCGCTAGACGGGGAGGTGCGCGATGAAGCCGAGGGACTTGAACATATTTAATTCTGCTCGAGTCGTGGAGATGCCGGATGCTTAGGCGGTCGTTGAGTCGGTGATTGCTCGTGAAGGGACCGCCAAGATTGTTTATCCAACCTGCGTGTTCCCCACGGACGGCGCCAATTGACGAGGATTGACCTCGGCAAATCCCATGGTTAGGAACCCTGGGTTAGATCATAGAGGAGATGTGCAGGTTGGCGATACTCTTCGGCCAATAGGAGAAAGCACTTCCTGCTCGATTATATTGCGATGGAGGCGATTAAAGTGGAGGCCGAGGCGAGTTCGCTCGGGACCGGAGGTGTTGCTTGAATATTTGATGCCCTAAGCGTCCCCTCTCCCAGCCTTTATATACTAGGCTGGGTTACAAGGAGTCTGTCTAGGGTTACAGAGAGGGTTTCCTAATCTATCTTCTTCTTGGACGCCAAGTCGTGGGTTCCATAATCGTCGAGGACTCCTATAGAGGTGCCTCGAGTGGGCCAGTCGTGGGCCGATCGAGGCTTCCAGCGGGCCTTCTGTCTTGATACACACCAGGGACCCTCGTTTGTAAGAGTGATGGGGTCACCTCCTCATCACATGGCGTGGAATTGACAGGCGTCGCAGGTGTTGACAAGCTCCATGGCGTCATTCAAGGGGGTAGGCCAATAGAACCCTTGCCCGAAAGTTTTGTCGACCAGAGCCCGGGAACCAATGTGGGCGCTGCATGTTCCTTCTTGGTGCGAATGGGAGCAGCTTCTTGCCTTCATCTATGGGTATGCACAATACCTTCACACCGTTGGGACGCCTGCGGCAAAGGGTCTCATCGAGTAGAAGGTACAGTGATGATTGACGAGCGACCCGCTCGGCGTCCTTCTGGTTGCTTGGTAGCTCTCCGTTCTTCAGGTAGTCGCCGCCATGCTGAAGCACTTCAGCATCAAGACATCCTCGCCCTCATAACGGAACATGAGGAAGTCCCCGTTGTCCAGCTTGCGGCCACAGACGAAGACCTTCCAACCGTGCGACAAGAAGAGATCACCGGTGGTCGCCTGGTGGGTCTCCACCTTCTCCGCGTCACCTTCAGATTCCTCCTCTCCGGAAACATCGTCGCTGTGATGCGTCGTCCTTGTCTTTCCCTTGTTCTGGTAGCCGCCTCAGCCGCCACATTGAGAATCTCAGCCTCGCAGAACCTTCCTTTCGGTGTCCTTCTTGCAATAGAAGGCCACCATGTCTTCTTGGAGCTGGATGATGGAGCGGCACTCAGACAGGTCGTTCTTGTTGGTCTTCTTGCAGTATGGAGGTCGGGTGGTGTCCGCGGCGGCAACCACGGTGTCGATGGAGGGTAGTTGCGGAGCGGCCCTGTACCCCTCTGTGGTGCACACGGCTTGGTGTACGTGTTTACGGGCCCCGGGCTCCCCGGAAGGATGGTTCCTTTCGGAAGGAGCTTGAGTCGTACGACGTCTTCCGGCATCTTGATTAACAGGAAGGACCGCCACTTTGACGCGGGCCACCTTTTCGGCCATCTCGACCAGGGCGGTGATAGTCTTGATGGACCGGGTACTCACCTTCTCCAGCATGCGCGGGTACTTGACATTGGCATTAAAGGTGGCGATGATTGCGACCTCATGCGCGTCGGTGATGCAATGCTGCATCTAGGTGAATCTTTGGAAGAACTTCCGGATGGGTTCTCCGTCCTTCAGCACTACTCGACGTAAGTCACTAACGGTTTTTGGAGGTTGGACCCCTCCGGTAAACGCGACGACAAACTTTTCACAGAGTTCCACCCACGAGCTGATGGAGTTGGCCGGGAGATGCATCATCTACCGGAGAACATTGTCCTTGAGCTTCATGGAGAAGTAGTTGGCCTTCTCTTTGTTGTCTCCCCCCGCGATCTCCAAAACAGGGTTGTACATACGGATGAACTCGCCGGGGTCTGTCTTTCCGTCATACGGAAGTGGGCCATCTATTTGGAACTTCTTGGGCCACTGGACGCTGCGGAGATCTTGGGTGAAGGTGATGAGGACATCTCTACTAATGTTACACCCACATCTTCACAAACTACACATAATGGACCAGTTACTAGAGCACGCGCACGTCAATTAAATTATCAGGTACTTTCGTTTCTTGCGAATCCTTCTAATATTCAAGAACATATGATGCTGCCTAAATTAGATACTTTTGTTTGTCTTATGAATGAAGGACCTAGCATGGACAAGAAGGATGGTCATTGGAGCGGGATCAAGCATGGAGAAGAAGGTGCGCGCGCGGGAAAGGACAGCGGAGCTTCCCGTGGTGATTATCGCACTTTGAAGCCACCATAAGGCGCGCATGAAGACTTGGACGAGAGACACAAGATGCCACATTAATATTTTCGTCCAAGAGTTATTATAGGTGCTGCGTCACCTTATTATTGGGCCAGGCCCATGTAATTTCGAAATACACTTAATAGGCTATTTTTTAGAGTCCGTATGTGTGGGGAAACCGAGTTAGGGTTGTTTTCGGACCCCTCCTCCAAGGGGCCACGAAATTCCCCTCTGTTCCCCCATATATAAAACCCTTAGGGCGTCGTTTAGACTTGGGTTTTAATTAGATTTAAGTTAGCCATAGCAGAAACTTCGAGTTCTTCGTTTGTGTCATCCGACCAGGCCAAGACCGCATTGGAACCCCAACTTCTGTTAATCTTTCATCTTATATTCGCAATATCCAGATTGCAATTCTTAGTTCTTGCTTGTTCTTCGATTGCTTGCAGGAATTGACCTTCGTGGTCAGGTTGATCGTGCATCCGCGGGATCAATAACCTCTCGGAGTTGGTTTAGCGATTGCTAAGGCGCAACGTCTTCGCACGTTCGTAGTCGGGTCGTGAAAGTCTACTCCACCAAAATCGATCTCCACCATCTCATCGAAACATCGGGACACCTTCGCCTCAATCAAGTGGTATCAGATTTCCAGGTTGCTCGGTGAGATTTACCAGTTTTTCATAGTCTAGATTGGTTCTGTTCTTCATACCTACAGTCCACGAAAAAGCCAAAAAAAAAATTAGGGTTAGATCATCACGTCCCAAGACAGTCCTAGCCATTTTCCAGTTTTCTTTTCAGTACTTGCTTTGTTGAATTTACGGTTGCATCGTTGTGTCAAGTTGCTGATCTTAGCGTCTAGTTTCCTTAGAGTTTCGAGTTCTGATCACAGTTTGCCACGTCGCCACCGCACAGTAGTAATCCGAGTCCAGATACACCACGTTCCGCCAATCCGAGTCCATATACACCACCACGAGCTACACGAGTCCGAGTTGAGTTCCACCATCAGTACGGTTTGTGATCTCTCCGTAGCCAGAATAGTTTGAGTTGATTAGAGTCGGATTTCACCAAACTTTTGTCGTACGTAGAAGGGAGGTGATTTCCAAAAAAAAAAAAAAAAAAAAAAAAAAAAAGAGAAAAAAAAAATTCAGAGTATGCTTCTCAGTTGATTACGTGCCGCGCCGTGCTTTCGTTGGTGTTTTAGGCTCGCGTCTCTAGTACGGTCTAGCCTAGGATCAGCACAGTACCCACGTTGAGCGTTTATTCAGCTTTGCATCTCTGTTTTGATTACTGTTGAGTTTTTTTCTACCATACTTGTCAGCCTTCCTACAGCTCCACATATATTCTACATCGTGCGTTTGACACCTCCTGGCCATCGCTCTACCATATCTCTGAGAGTTTTGACCCGTTGGTTGTACATCACCACCTGCTGCTAGGTAAGAATCGGTAAGAACGAAAGAAAACCTTGACGGATTTGTGCTTTCCACCACACCACATCCCATTAGTAGAAGTAGGATCATATTACTGTGTGTTTTCTATTTCTGCTAACCATGACAGGATCACATGATGAAGTGGCGCGGGATGCACCCGATTGGGAGAACATGACAAACAAGGAGCTACATGATAAATTTGCACGTATGATGTCTGAACAGGTGCAGGACATCCATAACAGATTTACAGAGGCGATTGATGGCGTGGAAAAGATGATCGACACCAAGCTAGACGCCAAGTTTACTGAGTTGATCGCACGCCTACCTTCAGCACAGCCACAGCCACCGCCACTACCACGTGCACGACGTATTCTGTTGCCGCGAGGACAAGCTGCTGGTATTGGTGCTCCTCCGGCTACTGCAGTTGCTGCTACTGCTGCTGCTGCTTCTGACGTCGGCCAGGACGACTACTACGAGGGTGATTACGAGGAGGAGGTGGAACAGGAAGCGGTCTATGAGCAGCCAGCTGGACGTCCACGTCCCAACATTCGCCACGGTCGACACCAACCACCCCCTCAGGTACGCGATGATGAACATGTGCCTAAACTTAAATTGAATCTTAAGCCATTTGAGGGTAGATATATTCCTGATGTTTATCTTACTTGGGAGTTAGAAACTGAACAACGCTTTACATGTTTACAATATCCTGAGAATAGACGTGTTACTGCTGCTGTTTGTGAATTCACGGGATTTGCATCTATTTGGTGGTCCGAACATTGTAGATTGCATGCTAATAATATTCCAACTACTTGGGCTGCTTTAAAAGATGCTATGCGTACTCGCTGGGTTCCTCCTTATTATCAACGTGACTTGTTACAAAAATTACAGCGTTTGAGACAAGGAAAAAATTCTGTAGAGGAATATTATCAGGAATTACAAACTGGATTGATTAGATGCGGCCTAGTAGAGGATAATGAAGCTATGCTTGCACGTTTTATGGGTGGCTTAAACAGGGAGATACAAACTATTCTAGAATACAAGGACTTTACTACTATCACTCGTTTGTTTCATCTTGCTTGTAAAGCTGAACGTGAAGTGCAGGATCGACAGGCCGCTACGAGACCTAACTTTTCTGCAGGACGAAATACATCATGGACATCGCGTGGAGCTTCTACATCCACACGTCCTGCTGCACCACCATCTACTTCAGCCGCTCATTCTTACAGGGAGCCACCGACACAGCCAGCGCCACCATTCAAGGGTGCACAGAGTGGTCCCGCGGCGAGTTCTTCTTCATCCATGGCGTCCACAGGGCAAGCACGAGATCGTGATATTAAATGTCGCAGGTGCCAAGGTGGAGGTCACTTCGCAAAAGACTGTCCCTCCAAGCGTGTGATGATTATTACGGCGGATGGTGGGTATGAGTCAGCGAGTGACTATGATGAGGAGACTTTAGTTCTCATTGCTCATGAGGATCAGGGTGCCCATGATGATGCTCGTGATATAGAGTATATGGCTCCTGATGATGCAGATAAATATGCTAGTTTGGTTGCTCAACGTGTGTTAAGTGTGCAGGTATCGAAGGACGAGCAAAACCAGAGGCATAATTTGTTCCACACAAAGGGAGTGGTGAAAGAACGTTCGGTTCGCATCATCATTGACGGAGGGAGTTGCAACAACTTGGCGAGCATGGAGTTGGTGGAGAAGCTATCTCTCACCACAAGACCACACCCCCATCCGTACTATATTCAGTGGTTTAACAATAGTGGTAAGATTAAGGTAACGCGTTCTGTTCGTGTGCACTTTAGCATTGCCGCATATGCTGATTATGTTGATTGTGATGTGGTACCCATGCAAGCATGCTCTCTTTTACTTGGTAGACCATGGCAATTTGATAGGAATGTTGTACACCATGGTAGGACAAATCAGTTTACTCTGGTTCATCAGGATAAAACTATTGCTTTACTTCCTATGTCTCCTGAACAAATTGTGCAAGATGATCTTGCTAGAGCTAGTAAAGCTAAACAGGAGAAAAATAAGAGTGAAAATGAGATAGCAGCTAAAGAATTTGAGCAACAACATAAGACCAATAGCAAATCTTCTTCCGCTGTTTCTAATGAAATTAAATTGACTAGTCCAACTTTGCTTGCTACTAAGGTTGATATTTCGGATTTGGATGTTAGTCAATATGTGTGCTATGCTTTTGTGTGCAAAGAAGCTTTGTTTTCATTTGAGGAATTGCCTCCTTCTTTGCCTCCTGTTGTCACTGACCTTTTGCAGGAGTTTATTGACGTCTTTCCACAAGACGTGCCACCGGGATTACCACCTATTCGAGGGATTGAGCATCAGATTGACTTAATTCCCGGTGCTTCGCTGCCTAACCGTGCGCCATACCGTACCAATCCGGAGGAGACGAAGGAGATTCAGCGTCAAGTACAAGAGCTACTCGACAAAGGTTACATACGTGAATCCCTTAGTCCTTGTGCTGTTCCTGTTATATTAGTGCCTAAAAAGGATGGAACATGGCGTATGTGTGTTGATTGTCGAGCCATTAATAATATTACTATTCGTTATCGTCATCCTATTCCTAGGTTAGATGATATGCTTGATGAATTAAGTGGCTCTACCATGTTTTCCAAAGTTGATTTGCGTAGTGGATACCATCAAATTCGCATGAAATTAGGAGATGAATGGAAAACGGCATTTAAAACTAAGTTTGGATTATATGAGTGGTTAGTCATGCCTTTTGGGTTAACTAATGCACCTAGCACTTTCATGAGATTAATGAACGAGGTTTTACGTGCTTTCATTGGACGATTTGTGGTAGTCTATTTTGATGATATACTGATTTATAGCAAATCTTTGGAGGAACATTTGGATCATTTACGTGCTGTTTTTATTGCTCTACGTAATGCACGTTTGTTTGGTAACCTTGGGAAGTGCACCTTTTGCACCGACCGAGTATCGTTTCTTGGCTATGTTGTTACTCCGCAGGGAATTGAAGTTGATAAAGCCAAGATCGAGGCGATTGAGAGTTGGCCGCAGCCCAAAACGGTCACACAAGTGAGGAGTTTTCTTGGCCTCGCTGGATTCTATAGGCGTTTTGTGAGAGATTTCAGCACCATTGCTGCACCTCTCAATGAGCTTACACGCAAGGATGTGCCTTTTACTTGGGGTACCGCACAGGAAGAAGCCTTCACCGTATTGAAAGATAAGTTAACACATGCTCCTTTGCTCCAACTTCCTGATTTTAATAAGACTTTTGATCTTGAATGCGATGCTAGTGGGATTGGTTTGGGAGGTGTGTTATTACAAGATGCTAAACCTGTTGCTTACTTTTCTGAAAAATTGAGTGGGCCTAGTCTGAACTATTCTACTTATGATAAGGAATTATATGCTCTTGTTCGGACATTAGAAACTTGGCAACATTATTTATGGCCCAAAGAATTTGTTATACATTCTGATCATGAATCTTTGAAACACATAAGAAGTCAAGCAAAACTTAATCGTAGACATGCTAAGTGGGTTGAATTTATTGAGACTTTCCCTTATGTCATTAAACACAAGAAGGGGAAAGATAATATTATTGCTGATGCTTTGTCTCGTCGTTATACTATGCTTTCACAACTTGACTTCAAGATTTTCGGTTTAGAGACAATCAAAGATCAATACGTAAATGATGCGGAATTTAAAGATGTATTGCAGAATTGTAGAGAGGGTAGAACATGGAACAAGTTTGTTCTTAATGATGGATTTGTGTTCCGTTCTAACAAGCTATGCATTCCAGCTAGCTCTATTCGTCTTTTGTTGTTGCAGGAGGCGCATGGAGGAGGATTAATGGGACACTTTGGCGTGAAGAAGACGGAGGACGTACTTGCTACACATTTCTTTTGGCCAAAGATGAGACGGGATGTTGAGCGTTTTGTTGCTCGCTGCACTACATGTCAAAAAGCTAAGTCACGACTCAATCCTCATGGTTTATACATGCCTTTACCTGTACCTAGTGTTCCGTGGGAGGACATATCCATGGACTTTGTTTTAGGCTTGCCTCGAACAAAGAATGGGAGGGATAGCATATTTGTTGTCGTGGATAGATTTTCTAAAATGGCACATTTTATACCATGTCATAAAAGCGATGATGCTGCTAATGTTGCTGATTTATTCTTTCGTGAGATTATTCGCTTACATGGTGTGCCCAATACTATTGTCGCGGATCGTGATACTAAGTTTCTTAGCCATTTTTGGAGATGCTTATGGGCTAAGTTGGGGACTAAACTACTTTTTAGTACTACATGTCATCCCCAAACTGATGGACAAACTGAAGTGGTCAATAGGACTTTGTCTACTATGCTTAGGGCTGTTTTAAAGAGTAACTTGAAACAATGGGAAGAATGTTTACCTCATATTGAATTTGCTTATAATCGTTCATTGCATTCTACCACTAAAATGTGCCCTTTTGAGATTGTTTATGGTTTTCTACCTCGTGCACCTATTGATTTGCTGCCTCTTCCATCTTCGGAGAAGGTTAATTTTGATGCTAAGCAACGTGCTGAATTGATATTAAAAATGCATGAGTTAACTAAAGAAAACATTGAGCGCATGAATGTTAGATACAAGCTTGCTGGTGATAGGGGTCGAAAGCATGTTGTGTTTGAACCCGGAGATCTTGTTTGGTTACATCTACGTAAAGATAGGTTTCCTGATTTGCGCAAGTCTAAGTTAATGCCTCGAGCTGATGGTCCCTTTAAGGTTTTGCAGAAAATTAATGATAATGCATATAAACTTGAGCTACCTGCAACCTTTGGGGTTAGTCCCACATTTAATATTGCAGATTTGAAGCCTTATTTGGAAGAAGATGATGAGCTTCCGTCGAGGACGAATTCAATTCAAGAAGGGGAGGATGATGAGGACATCTCTACTAATGTTACACCCACATCTTCACAAACTACACATAATGGACCAGTTACTAGAGCACGCGCACGTCAATTAAATTATCAGGTACTTTCGTTTCTTGCGAATCCTTCTAATATTCAAGAACATATGATGCTGCCTAAATTAGATACTTTTGTTTGTCTTATGAATGAAGGACCTAGCATGGACAAGAAGGATGGTCATTGGAGCGGGATCAAGCATGGAGAAGAAGGTGCGCGCGCGGGAAAGGACAGCGGAGCTTCCCGTGGTGATTATCGCACTTTGAAGCCACCATAAGGCGCGCATGAAGACTTGGACGAGAGACACAAGATGCCACATTAATATTTTCGTCCAAGAGTTATTATAGGTGCTGCGTCACCTTATTATTGGGCCAGGCCCATGTAATTTCGAAATACACTTAATAGGCTATTTTTTAGAGTCCGTATGTGTGGGGAAACCGAGTTAGGGTTGTTTTCGGACCCCTCCTCCAAGGGGCCACGAAATTCCCCTCTGTTCCCCCATATATACAGCCCTTAGGGCATCGTTTAGACTTGGGTTTTAATTAGATTTAAGTTAGCCATAGCCGCAACTTCGAGTTCTTCGTTTGTGTCGTCCGACCAGGCCAAGACCGCATTGGAACCCCAACTTCTGTTAATCTTTCATCTTATATTCGCAATATCCAGATTGCAATTCTTAGTTCTTGCTTGTTCTTCGATTGCTTGCAGGAATTGACCTTCGTGGTCAGGTTGATCGTGCATCCGCGGGATCAATAACCTCTCGGAGTTGGTTTAGCGATTGCTAAGGCGCAACGTCTTCGCACGTTCGTAGTCGGGTCGTGAAAGTCTACTCCACCAAAATCGATCTCCACCATCTCATCGAAACATCGGGACACCTTCGCCTCTATCAGAAGGCTATGCACACGTTTCTGTAGTCGCTTTCACCGGGAAGGATCCTCTCCCGGACAACATCGATGGGAAGAATCCGGGCTTTGGAACACCGGCGAGTTTCCTTCCGCCTAATGATGGTGGTTCGACTGTCTTCATGGCGGCGATCCTCCAGGCGAGTACGCTGATCCGGGGATCCACGGTGCCTGGATGATGCCACAGAAGCTGCACTAGGAGATCCGGCCCATCGAGGAGCAGTCTGGCGAATGACGGGGTCACTGCATTGCTCATCTCGGGGATGGTCTTGTTGACACCCATGCCGGGGCGGGGAGTGCATAGTATTCCCATCCGTAACCGGAACCCCCTCGCCGATAAGGGCTTCCCACTTTGGAGACAACTTTTTTAGACCCATCCTGGACAGTAGCAGATGGAGGACAAGGTCGCCTTCCTCAAGTTCTCGGGAGCGACGTGGCGGCTGTGATGGTGACGTAGTCCTTGCTGGTGCCGCGCGCCACGTGTAGCACCCCGAGTACGTACTTCCTCGGTAACGACGACATCTTCTTATCGTAGTTGCTGCTGTTTGCCTTCACCGAAGGCGCAAACTCGAGGAGATCCGTATCTGAGTTCTGTGGGGAGCACCGCGTCCGCTCCGTAAATGAGAGTGTAGTGCGTCTCATTTGTGGATCGATTTGGTGTGGTCCTCATTGACCATAGAATAGCTGGGAGTTCAGCCACCCACCACTTACCACACTTTTCGAGCCGCTTGAAGGTACGGGTCCGGAGACCTCGGAGTACTTCCAAATTGGCACTCTCTGCCTCGCCGTTGCTCCTTGGATGAGCCACTGAAGCAAAACACACTGTGGTGCCCATTTACTCGCAGTACTCGAGGAAGGCCTGACTTGTGAATTGGGTGTCGTTGTCCGTGATGATCCGGTTAGGAACTCCGAAAAAACACACCAGGCTTCTAATACACTTGACGGAAGATTGCACTGTGGTCTTGCAGACTGGCTCCACTTCTGGCCACTTGGTGATTTTGTCGATGGATATGTAGAGGAACTCATAACCTCCGATAGCACGGTTGAATGGGCCCAAGATGTCCAATCCACAGACCGCAAAGGGCCATGATAGAGGGATGGTTCGGAGACCTTGTGTTGGTTGATGCATAGCCTTGGCGTGGAATTGCTAGGCGTCGCAGGTGTTGACAAGCTCCGTGGCGTCGTTCAAGGCCATAGGACAATAGAACCCTTGCCGGAAATCTTTGCCGACCAGAGCCCGGGAACCAATGTGGGTGCCACATGTTCCTTCGTTGTCCTGACAGGAGCAGATTCTTTCCTACGTCTGTGGGGATGCACATTAGCTTCACACTGTTAGGAGGCCTGCGGTAAAGGGTCTCATCGAGTAGGAGGTACATCGATGATTGATGAGCAACCCACTCGGCATCCTTCCGGTTGCTTGGTACCTCTCCGTTCTTTAGGTAGTCGCCGTTCATGCTGAAGCACTTCAGCTCAAGACGTCCTCGTCCTCGTAACGGAACAGGAGGAAGTCCTTGCGGTCTTGCTTGCAGCCACGGACAAAGACCTTCCACCCTTGCGACAAGAAGAGATCACCGGTGGTCGCCTGGTGGGTCTCCACCTTCACCGCGTCACCTCCGGGTTCTTCCTCTCCGGAAATCTCGTTGCCGTGATGCGGCGTCCTTGGCTCGCCCTTGTTCTGGTAGCCGCCTCTGCCCCGTTGAGCCTTCCTTTCGGCGTCCTTCTTGGGATAGAAGGCCGCTATGTCTTCTTTGAGCTTGATGATAGAGCGACACTCGGACAGGTCGTGCTTGTTGGTCTTGTGTATCTTGTAGTATGTCGATGGGGTGGTGTCCACGGCGGTAACCACGGTGTCGATGGAGGGTGGTTGCGGAGCGGCCCCGTTCCCCTCCTTGGTGAACACGGTGTATGCGTTTACGGGCCCCGAGATCCTCGGAAGGATGGTTCCTTCCGGAAGGAGCTTGAGCCGCAGGGCGTCTTCCGGCATCTCGATTAATAGGCATGACCGCCTCTTTGACACGGGCGACCTTGTCGGCGAGCTCGAACAAGGCGGTGATAGTCTTGATGGACCGGGTACTCATCTTCTCCAGCATGTGTGGGTTCTTGACGGTGGCATGAAAGGTGGCGATGATTGCGGCCTCATGCGCGTCGGGGATGCAATGCTACATCTGGGTGAATCTTTGGACAAACTTTCAGAGAGGTTCATGGAGAAGTATTTGGCCTTCGCTTTGTCGCCTCCCCCCCCCCCCCCCCCCCGCGATCTCCACAACAGTGTTGTACATACGGATGAACTCGCCGGGGTCTGTCTTTCCGTCATATGGAAGTGGGCCATCTATCTGGAATTTCTTGGGCCACTGGACGGTGCGAAGATCTTGGGTGAAGGCTACTCACACGGTGATATAGTCGCTTTCACTGGAAAGGATCCCCTCCTGGGAAAAATCGATGGGAGGAACCCGGGCGTCGGAACACCGGCGAGTTTCCTTCTGCCTCACGATGGTGGTTCGAGCGTCTTCGTGGCGGCGATCATCTAGGCGAGTACGCTGATCCGGGGAACCAAAGTGCTCGGATGATGCCACAGAAGGTGCACCAGGAGACCCGGGCCATCGAAGAGCGGTCTGGCGGATGGCGGGGTCGCGGCAGCGCTCATCTCGGGGATGGTCTTGTCGACGCCCATGCCAGGGGGAGTGCATAGTGTTCCCTTCATAACTGGAACACCCTCCCCGATAACGGCCTTCCCACTTGGGAGACAGCTTGTTTAGACCCCTCCTGGACTATAGCCGATGGAGGACAAGGTCACCTTCCTCAAGTTCTCGGGAGCGGACGTGGAAGATGTGATAGCGGTGTAGTCCTTGCTGGTACCGCCCGACGTGTGTAGCAGCGCGAGTACGTACTTCCTCGGCAACGATGACATCTCATTGTCGGAGTTGCTGTTGTTCGGTTTCATCGAAGGCGCAGACTCGAGGAGATCCGTATATGATTTTGTGGGGATCACGGCCTCCGCTCCGTAAATGAGAGTGAAGCGCGTCTCATTTCTGGCTCGATTGGGTGTGGTCCTCATCTACCATATAACAGATGGGAGTTCATCCACCCACCGCTTTCCACACTTTTCGAGACGATGGAAGGTACGGGTCCAGAGACCTCAGAGTACTTCTGAATTGGCACTCTCTTCCTCGGATGAGCCACTGAATCGAAATACACCGCGCTGCCCATTTACTCGCAGTACTCGAGGAAGGCCTGACTTGTGAACTGGGTGCCGTTGTCCGTGATGATCCGGTTAGGAACTCCGAAACGACACACCAGGCTTCTGATAAACTTGATGGCGGACTGCGACTTGGTCTTGCGGACTAGCTCCACTTCTAGCCACTTGGTGAATTTGTCAATGGCGACGTAGAGGAACTCATAACCTCCGGTAGCACGGGGGAATTGGCCCAAGATGTCCACTCCCCGGACAGCAAAGGGCCATGACAGAGGGATGGTTTGGAGACCTTGTGTTGGTTGATGAACAACCTTGGCGTGGAATTGGTAGGCATCGTAGGTGTTGAAAAGCTCCATGGCGTCGTTCAAGGAGGTAGGCCAATAGAACCCTTGGCGGAAAGCTTTGCCGACCAGAGCCCGGGAACCAATGTGGGCGCCGCATGTTCCTTCGTGGTCCGGATGGGAGTAGCTTCTTGCCTTCGTCTGTGGGGATGCACAATAGTTTTACACCATTGGGACGCCTGCGGTAAAGGGTCTCATCGAGTAGGAGGTACATCGATGATTGACGAGCGACCCGCTCGGCGTCCTTCCGGTTTCTTGGTAGCTCTCCGTTCTTCAGGTAGACGCCATTCATGTTGAAGCACTTCAGTGTCAAGACGTCCCACAATCATCGCCACCTTTCATGCCAGCGTCAAGAACACGCGCATGCTGGAGAAGATGAGTACCCGGTCCATCAATACTATCACCGCACTGTTCGAGCTGGCCGACAAAGTCTCTTGCGTCGAAGAGGTGGTCCTGCCTGTTAATAGAGATGCCGGAAGAGGCCCTGCGGCTCAAGCTCCTTCTGGAAGGAACCATCCTTTCGGGGATCCCAACGCTCGTAAACTCATACACCAAGCCGTGTTCACCACGGAGGGGAACGGGGCTGCTCCGCAACCACCCTCCGTCGACACCGTGGTTGCTACCGGGGACACCGCCCCATCGCCATACTGCAAGATACACAAGACCAACAAGCAAGAGCTGACCGGGTGCCGCTCCGTCAAACAAGCTCCAAGATGACATGGTGGCGTTCTATTCCAAGAAGGATGCCGAAAGGAAGGCTCAGCCAGGCGGAGGTTCCCAACGCGGGGGCCGAGGCGGCTACCTGAACAAGGCAAGCCAAGGACGCCGCATCACGGCAACGACGTTTCCGGAGAGGAGGAATCCGGAGGCAACTCGGTGAAGGTGGAGACCCACCAGGCGACCACCGGTGATCTATTCTTGTCACACAAGTGGAAGGTCTTCATCTGAGGCAACAAGATGGACCGCATGAGGGCGAGGACGTCTTCACGCTGAAGTGCTTCAGCATGAACGACGACTACCTGAAGAACGGAGAGCCACCAAGTAACCGGAAGGACACCGAGCGGCTTTCTCATCAATCATCCATGTACATCCTACTCGACGGGACCCTTTAATGCAGGCATCCCAATGGTGTGATGCTATTGTGCATCCCCACAGATGAAGGCAAGAAGCTGCTCCCGTCCAGACCACGAAGGAACATGCGGCGCCCACATTGGTTCGGGGGCGTTGGTCGTCAAAGCTTTTCGGCAAGGGTTCTATTGGCCTACCACCTTGAACGATGCCACGGAGCTTGTCAACACCTGCGACGCCTGCCAATTTCACGCCAAAGCTATTCCTCAACCAGAACAAAGTCTCCAAACAATCCCTCTGTCATGGACCTTTGCGGTCTAGGGATTGGACATCTTGGGCTCATTCCCCCGTGTTACCGGAGGTCATGAGTTCTTCTATGTCGCCATCGGAAAATTCACCAAGTGGCAAAAAGTGGAGCCAGTTCGCAAGACCACGGCGCGATCCGCCATCAAGCTTATCAGAATCCTAGTGTGTCGTTTCGGAGTTCCTAACCGGATCATCACGAATCGACACACAGATCACAAGTCAGGCCTTCCTTGAGTACTGCGAGGAAATGGGCACCGCAGTGTGTTTCGCTTCAATGGCTCATCTGAGGAGCAACAGCCAGGAAGAGAGAGCTAATTCGGAAGTACTCCGAGGTCTCCAGACCCATACATTCCAGCGGCTCAAAAATTGTGGAAAGCAGTGGGTGGATGAAGTCCTAGCTGTTCTATGGTCAATCAGGACCACACCCAATCGGGCAGCAAATGAGACGCCCTTCACTCTTGTTTACGGAGCCCCTTGTTCTAGTAGACTCCTTGGCCCCCGCGTTGGGAAACTTTGCACCGCTGAGCCTTCCTTTCGGCGTCCTTCTTGGAAAATAAGGCCGCCATGTCTTCCATGTCTTCTTGTAATAGAAGGTGATGTTGACATCAAGCTCCCAGAAGACATGGCGGCCTTCTATTCCAAGAAGGACGCCGAAAGGAAGGCTCAGCCAGGCGGAGATTCCCAACGCGGGCGCGGAGGCGGCTACTAGAACAAGGGCAAGCCAAGGACGCCCCATCACGGCGACGACATTTCCTGGGAGGAGGAATTCGCAGGCCACGTGGTCAAGGAGGAGACCCACCAGGCGACCACTAGTGATCTCTTCTTGTCGCACATGTGGAAGGTCTTCATCCGTGGCTACAAGCTGGATCGCATGAGGGCGAGGACGTCGTCACGCTGAAGTGCTTCAGCATGAACGACAACTACCTGAAGAACGGCGAGCCACCAAGCCACCGGAAGGACGCCGAGCGGGTTGCTCATCAATCATCGATGTACCTCCTACTCGACGAGATCCATAGCTGCAAGCGTCCCAATGGTATGAAGCTATTGTTCATCCCCACAGATGAAGGCAAGAATCTGCTCCCGTCCGGACCACGGAGGAACATGCGGCGCCCAGATTTGTTCCCGGGCGCTGGTCGACAAAGCTTTCCGGCAAGGGTTCTATTGGCCTAGCACCTTGAAGGACGCCATGGAGCTTTTCAACACATGCGATGCCAGCCAATTTCACGCCAAGGCTATTCATCAACCAGCACAAAATCTCCAAGCAATCCCTCCGTCATGGCCCTTTGCGGTCTGGGGATTGGACATTATTGGCCCATTCCCCCGTGTTACCGGAGGTTATGAGTTCCTCTATGTCGCCATCGGCAAATTCACCAAGTGGCCTCAAGACCACAGCGCGATCCGCCATCAAACTTATCAGAAGTCTGGTGTGTCGTTTCGGAGTTCCTAACCGAATCATCACGATAATCGGCACCGAGATCACAAGTCAGGCCTTCCTTGAGTACTGCGAGGAAATGGGCACCGCAGTGTGTTTCTCTTCAGTGGCTCATCTGAGGAGCAACGGACAGGAAGAGAGAGCCAACGGAAGTACTCCGAGGTATCCGGACCCGTACCTTCCAGCGGCTCGAAAAGTGTGGAATGCGGTGGGTGGATGAACTCCTAGCTGTTCTATGGATAATCAGGACCACACCCAATCGAGCAGCAAATGAGACGCCCTTCGCTCTCGTTTACGGAGCCCCTTGTTCTGGTAGCCGCCTCGGCCCCCGCGTTGGGAACCTCTGCACCACTGAGCCTTCCTTTCGGCGTCCGTCTTGGAATAGAAGGCCGCCATGTCTTCTTGGATCTTGATGTCAACGTCATACAGGACCATACATGACCAATCCAGACGAAGGAAATTCAGCAACAAGTGCAAGATCTTCTGGACAAGGGATATATTTGTGTCAGTCTTAGCCCTTGTGTTGTTCCTGTTATTTTGGTTCCTAAGAAAGATGGTACATGGCGTATGTGCGTAGATTGTAGAGCTATAAATAATATCACTATTCGCTATCTCCATCCTATTCCATGTTTTGATTATATGCTTGATGAATTAAGCGGTGCTTCTATTTTCTCTAAAATTGATTTTCCTAGTGGATACCATCAAATTAGGATGAAAGAAGGGGATGAATGGAAAACTTCTTTCAAAACAAAGTTTGGGTTATATGAGTGGTTAGTTATGCCTTTTGGTCTTACTAATGCTCCTAGTACTTTCATGCTGTTAATGAACCATGTTTTGAGAGAGTTTATTCGACGCTTTGTGGTTATGTATTTTGATGATATACTTATTTACAGCCGCACTGAATTTGAACATGCTGCTCATATTCGACAAGTTTTGCAAGTGCTACGTGATGCTAAATTGTATGCTAATCTTGAGAAGTGCACTTTTGCAAAAGATAAGGTCATATTTTTGGGATACGTTGTATCTAAGCATGGGGTAGAAGTAGTTTCTTCTAAAATTAAAGCAATTCAAAATTGGCCTACTCCCATTAATGTTAGTCAAGTACAAAATTTTCACGGCTTAGCTGGTTTTTATAGACGTTTTGTGAAAGACTTTATTACTATTGCTGCACCACTGAATGAGTTGACTAAGAAAGGTGTGCCTTTTGTTTGGGGCATTGCCCAAGACCTTGCATTTGATGAGCTCAAACGTTTGTTTACTTCTACACCATTACTTGCATTACCTAATTTTACTAAGAAATTTGAAGTTGAATGTGATGCTAGTGTTATAGGCATTTGTGGTGTATTGATGCAAGAAGGTAGACCTATTGCTTATTTCAGTGATAAGCTTTCTGGTGCTAGACTGAACTATCCTGTTTATGATAAAGAATTGTATGCACTTGTTAGAGTTCTTGAGGTTTGGCAACATTATTTGTGGCCAAAAGAATTTATCATACATTCTGATCATGAAGCTTTAAAATATCTGAAAGCTCAATCTAATTTGCATAGATGCCTAGCTAAGTGGGTTGAGTTCATTGAGTCTATTCCCTACATCATCAAGTATAAGAATGGGAAAGATAATGTTGTTGTTGATGCTCTTTCTAGGAAGAATATGTTATTGACACATCTTGATGTTAAAATTCCTGGATTAGAGAGTCTGTGTGATTTATATGCAACTGGTCATGATTTTGCTGAACCATATCGTTTGTGTTTGCTTCGAAATGTGTGGGACAAGTTCCACATCCATGATAGATTTCTGTTTCGAGCTAACAATATTTGTGTTCCAGAATCGTCTGTGCGTTTGCTATTGTTGCAGGAACCACATGCAGGAGGATTGATGCGTCACTTTGAGCGTGAGAAGACACTACTCTTGCTTGCTGATAAATATTATTGGCCCAAGATGAGCCGTGATGTGGACAAGTTTGTTCGGCGTTGTATTGTATGCAACACATCCAAGTCCAAGCTGAAGCCTCATGGTTTGGATACTCCACTGTCGGCTCCTACCACACCTTGGGAAGATATTAGTATGGATTTTGTGTTAGGATTGCCACGAACTAAACATGGTAATGATAGCATCTTTATGGTAGTGGATAGATTTTCTAAGATGGCACATTTTATTGCATGCCATAAGAGCGACGATGCGTCGCATGTTGCTAACCTGTTTTTCAGGGAGATTGTACGCTTGCATGGAGTACCCAAGACAATTGTTTCTGATAGAGATGTGAAGTTTGTGAGGTACTTCTGGAAGACACTTTGGGGAAAATTGGGAACAAAGTTGATGTTCAACAATACATGTCATCCCCAAACTGATGGTCAAATGGAGGTGGTGAATAGAACATTGTCAAAATTGTTGCGAGCTATGATCAAGAAAAATCTGCGTGAATGGGAGGAGTGCTTGCCACATGTGGAATTTGCTTATAACAGGGCAGTACACAATACTACTCAACTTTCTCCTTTTGAAGTAGTATATGGTTTCAAACCTATTACACCTCTTGAGTTGCTGCCTCTTCCATTGCAGGAACGAGTTAATATGGAGGCATCCAAACGAGCAGATTATGTGAAGAAGATTCACGAGAAGACTCGAGAGGCTATTGAGAAACAAGGCAAGAGCGTTCCTGCTGCACGAAACCAGTCACAGAAGCAAGTACTATTTCAGCCTGGAGATATGGTTTGGGTGCATTTGCGCAAGGATAGATTTCTGGGCTTGCGACATTCCAAATTGAAGCCGCGTGGTGCTGGTCCTTACAAGGTGTTAGCGAGGATCAATGACAATGCCTACTCGATTGATATTCCCATTGCTGAGTTTGGTGGCGCTAGCAACAGTTTCAACGTTGCTGATTTATCACCATATATGGGATATGACCTTGGAGCATCGAGGTCGACGCCTTTTGAAGGGGGGGGGGAGATGATGAGGACATCCCTACTGACAATACATCCCCAACTCTTCCTGATGAACAAGCCAATCAAATCAGACTTGGACCTATTACAAGAGCTCGTGCAAAGCTAATAGAACAACAGGTGAACTTGCTCTTAATAAAATCTGATGTTGTGCTTAATGAGAATTATATACTTCCTAAATCTTTGTATGTATGCATGATTAGGTACCATGAAGAAGACGAGAAGCAGAAAGGAGAAGACGAGGTTCGGGAACAAGAAGTTGATGCTCCAGGAACCGGACGTCTGATTCCAGCCAGACGTCCGACGCTGTTGACCTGGGCGCGTGAAGCCTCGCCATCACACAAGAAGAATCTACAGGGACCGGATATCCGACAGCGACCGGACGTCCGACCACCGGACGTCCGACCGGTACCGGAAATCTGACACTTGAGGACAGAAAGCTTTGGCGTCAAATATATCGGAAATCCGACCACTGCCAGACTAAGGGTGCGCGAGTACAGAAGGGTTTTGTGTCGTAACTACCGGAATTCCGACGTCCACCGGACGTCTGATGGTCCCGACGGGCGTCCGATGCCCACCGGACGTCCGACACTGCCTGCGCGCGTATTTCAGGGCTGCGTCCCTTGTATCCAACTCTAGACCCCCTATCTTATAAATACTAAACCCCTAGCGCATTTTAGGGTTAGACCACGTTTAGATAAACCCTAGTTCTAAAGAATTGCTCCAAGCATTCATCTTGAATCATATACTTCAATTCGTATCGATCTGAAGTGTTTCTACTTCAAGTTTTGTGTGATCTGTTGTTCCACTGGGAATTAGTAGATTGCAAATTACCGTCTCGTGGTCGACGGCTACATTACGAAAGTGTGTGAAGTTGTGAATATCCAAAGGGTAGAGAGCTATTGCATTGGTAAGAGGGATCTAGCGAGGAGAGTTCATCGGCTACATACAAGTTGTCTATCATCGCCCTCATATTCACCGTACGCTTAATGAGAAGATCGGGCCAGCCCATATCATGGCCAGAAGTGGAGCCAGTTCGCAAGACCAAGGCGCAATCCGCCATCAAGTTTATCAAAAGCCTGGTGTGTCGTTTCGGAATTCCTAACCGGATCATCACGGACAAGGGCACCCAATTCACAAGTCAGGCCTTGCTCGAGTACTGCGAGTAAATGGGCATCGCAGTGTGTTTCGCTTCAATGGCTCATCCAAGGAGCAACGGCCATGCAGAGAGTGCCAATTCGGAAGTACTCCGAGGTCTCCGGACCCGTACCTTCAAGCGGCTCAAAAAGTGTGGAAAGCGGTGGCTGGATGAACTCCCAGCTGTTCTATGGTCAATGAGGACCACACCCAATCGAGCCACAAATGTAAGGCCCGATATGCGGTACTGTTCCAAATCTAGATGTTTCCATCCAAATCCGGGGACGAAGCACATATCGGTCCCACCGCGACATATGACGAAGCCATATGCCCCTGATTTCCAACATGATATCACAACATTACAGATACAAGATACAACATCTCATACAATTGGCATACAACTGCCTTAATACCATACAACAGCGGAAGATATATGTCTGAGTACAGACTACAGTCAAATGCCTACTGGCAAAGAGAAAACATCAATCCCATAACCACACGGGTCCAGGCCCTCCGCCGGGATCCGCCTAACTAGTCGTGGTCGAGTCTCCACGTGAAACGTCGCTCACCATACCGATTGTCGATCCGAACCCTGAAAAGAGTTTGGGGGTAGTATCATGAGTACAGAGGTACTCAGCATCCAACTGTAGTGGTCATGTGACCCAGCAAGGACTTCATCACTCGTCATTCTAGGACAACTAGTAGTTTACAGTAAGGAAGGGGTAAGTGGTGAGGTTGTTGCCGCACTAGCAATTCATGAAGTGGCTAACGATCTAAAGAGTAAGATAAGAAGCCAAGCATTTGATGAGGAATCACCTCCAACAAGTCTTGCTATCAACTACTTACACAATCATAACACCTATCCTATCCTTGTCCTCCTCTTCGCATCTCGACGAAGAAGAAGCAGTCAAGGCACACACACACGTTGATCAAGTTCTATTAAAATTATCTCAGTTGTTGTTGTCTATGAACAAGGAGTATGTCTCAAGTCGTCCATAACCGTGGACACGGCTTCTCGAAAAGATTTAACCCTGCAGGGGTGTACCAACTGCCCATTACAAGGCTCCGCACGCACGCCCATCTCTCTCAGTTTCTACCCATGATAGGCAACCATTTTATGATTTAGTCCCAAGAGATCCGGAACGACAGGTCCCTCTAACTAACAACGCACAAATCCGGGTGGCCCCCGGTGAGTCGACACCCAACTCAAAAGCCGGCTGCGCTCTCGAATCGGCCTCTACCGTCTGGACGAGGTCGGATAGGTTGCCCAAACAGATGTGGACAACCACCTAGCTCCCTGGGGTGGACCAACAAGAGAAACCATGTCTCCGCTGGCCCATGTTGTTTAAAATCTGCCGGCCGCGGACCAGTCACACACACGTTTCAAATGGTAAATCAGCTTGGGCCACCACTAGAAATGTTTGAAGCTAGGTAGGTAAGAAGAGGGGACCCCATAAAATCCCACACGCGGTTAGGCACGCTCAGTCTTAAAACCAATACCCGGAACTCGGATCCTAGGTGACTCGAATGGAACAAAGCGTCGGGGCGGGATAGCCTAGACCTTCCATCCTTCGTCGAATATAGTCATCATTATAATAATCATATCATCAACAACAATATAATAATGTGATATCGCAAACCAAGGAGTAACAGGGTAACATCGTAGCATCCTAAGCATGCATACTAAGAGGGGCTGAGCAACGAGCAATAGTAACATAGTAGTACATGGTTTGCTGGGAGGGGTCATGGATGTATCGGTTTGAAAGAGGCTGTAAACATGTGGTAGGATCAAACATCGAACCTAACCTATACTAGCATGCAAACCGCTGGTTGAAATAGAAGGGATCATAAGTAATGTATAGTCCTTGCCTGTTGATAAGTCGGGTTCCGAAGGTGTAGTAGATCGCAAGCTCGCATCGTCTCCAAGAGGTACCCGCGGAAGCACACAAGACGATAAACACTGGAAAGCAATCAACGAGCAAGAACTCTATTACTACGGGGAAACACGAGAACAAGAAGACATCACACGACACGGCAACGCAATACGGATCTATCGTCGAGAACGGTTACTAACAGTTTAAGTGGGGTATCGGTCACTCACAACGAATACCGCACGTTTACGGTGGTTCAAGTTGCTTAGCTACAGGTGATCAACCAACGGTTATTAACATGGAAACTCAAGCAAGCATGTCAGAGCACACAAACATGTCAAGAGGTGGATTACAAAGTAAACTATCTATGCTAGTCAATTTAAGTGAGGCACGACCTGAACATGGCGTAACACTAAGTGCCGCACGATGATTAAAACATTTGGTACTGTTCTGTCCTAAACCATATTTTAGGTTGGTTAACAACAGAAAACAATAGCATAAACACAAAGTACACGAAAAACTAATCAAGTTACATATAAAGAACACTCCAAACGGAGTTACGGTTAAAAAGATATAAGCAAGACAAGCTATGCACACATGCTGTATAAACAGGGGAAAATATATATGCAAAAGTGCAGCAACATGACATATCAATACATGGGCATGAAGTAGACATGATGCTTAACAATATTCAATTGGAATCACTCAATTCCGATAAACGGTTGCGAAGCAATCGTCACCCGAAGTTGCAACAAAATAACAGTTTCAGCAACAGCAGCACATTAACATCAGGATCACCACTTTGGAGCAAGATTTAATATAGCTAGAGAACCCAAACATGTCAAGTTAAAGCATGGAAATTAATTACACATGATGCTTAACACATAGGAAAAGGAATCAATGCAATAGGCCTCATGGATGAGTCACAATCATCATGCAAAGTTGCAACAAAATAACAACAACAACACTAAACAGGAAATAATTAGCAGTTAACAGCCTGATGCCCACTTCAACGCAGAATTAAACTATCTAGACGGCCTCAAACGGAAAAACTTTCTACATACGAACGCTAGAGCACGCAAAACTGAGCAACTTTCGTTTTGGAGGCACGTTCATCGGAGCTACGGATTACTCGCAAATTACCGTGCAAAACTGAATAACGCACACAATACACAGGACTTAGCAATAATTTGGAAAAATAAAAGACAGGGGAAAAAAAGGATCTAGGCCTCACCCATGGGTTGCGGCCCACTAGCGACTGAGGTGGCCTGGAGAGGCCATGGGCCTGGGCGTGTGCGTGGGCCGCTGGGCGAGTGGGCCGGCCCAGGCTGGCCACGACGGCTGGCGGTTGAATCGGGAGGTCGATCCCGACCAGCAGGCGGGTGGCGGCGTTAGGGTGCAGGCGCGATGGAGGCCGCTGGAACGGGCGCGGGGCGGCGCGAGGTCGTCGGATCTGAAGGGAGCTGGCCGGCAGCGAGCTCTAAGGGCGGGGTGCGGGCTGCATCTCGAGGCCGTCCATGGCGGCTCCAGCGGTTGGCAGACCTGCGGGGAGAGGAGAGGGAAGTCGGTGAGGACAGTGGAGAAGAGAGGAGCGCGGGAGGAATAGATGGCCGCGGCGGCCTGGCCAGGTGGCGCGCGACGACGGCTGCGCCGGAGTACGGGAGGCGGCGGCGCTCCGAGGAGATGGGCGGCGCGCTCGATGCGGCGGCCGGGCGGGCCCAGAGCGGCCCGTCGGTGGCCGGCGGCGGATCTCGGGCCCTTCCGGGCCCAAATCGGATCTGGGGCTGCTGTGGAGGAGTTGGGGCTAGATCTGAGCCCTCGATCTTACAGATCAACGGCCAGAATCGCTTGGGTGGCTAGGGTTTCGAGATGTGAGTGTTTTGGGGCTAATTTTGTGCAAAAAGAGGGGGGTGGCTGCAATTATACCATGGGGGAAACCCTAATTGGCTAGTTTGGGAGGTGGGGGTCATTATATAGGAAGGTTGGCTGACCAGTTTACGCAAACGCCCTCGGTACCCCTCTCGCGTGTCCGGTGATCGCGTTCGTGACCGCCGAGACTCCGTACAGACTCCGATTCGGACGAAACTTCGACCTACGCGCTCAGCGCGTCGAGCCCGTCGATCACACCTCACTGCGGTGACATTCCGACAACATTTTTCGGCGCCCCAATAAAATAATCCGTTTATTAAATAAACGGGTTTTCGTTCCGTTGGCTGCGGCTGGTCTCGTGCGGTTTTCGCGACGGTGATCGGGCGAAACCCGGTGTCGCAAAGGCCGAGTGTCAGGGTGGCAAGGGTCAGTCTCCGTCCGGTACGAGATAAGAGGGGGGAAAATAATCGCCGTTCGATAAATCGGGGATGCAAACACCGCAAAAAAATCAGGCAATCAAACAATTCACACCGAAAACAATTTTTTTAATTTTTGTGAAAACTGGGCTGTTACAACAAATGAGACACACTTCGCTCTCATTTACAGAGCGGAGGCGGTGCTCCCCTTAGAACTCAGAAACGAATCTCCTTGAGTTTGCGCCTTTGATGAAGTCGAACAACAGAAAGTACGACAAGGAGATGCCGTCGTTGCCGAGGAAGTACGTACTCGGTGACTATCTGAAGAACGGAGAGCTACCAAGCAACCGGAAGGATGTCGAGCGGTTCGCTCGTCAATCATCGATGCACCTCCCACTCGATTAGACCCTTTACCGCAGGCGTCCCAACGGTGTGATGCTACTGTGCATCCCCACAGACGGAGGCAAGAAGCTCCTCCGAGACATCCACTAAGGAACATGCGACGCCCACATTGGTTCCCGGGCTCTGGTTGGCAAAGCTTTCCGGCAAGGGTTCCATTGGCCTACCGCCTTGAACAACGCCATGGATGATGAGGTATCCCATATCAGAGAAGACAAAGCTCCAGGAACCGGACGTCCGGACCCAGTCGGACGTTCTACACTGTTGGCCTGTACGCGAGAAGCCTCAAGATCAACCAAGCAGAAGACATACTCCAGGGAACGGACGTCCGATGCATCCGACGGACCGGACATCCGACCGGTACCGGAAATAGGGTCCCTTGTCACAACCCTCTTTTGGGTAAGTGCTAGGGTTTGATTGTGCTCTTTGCATCATGCAAAAATTCAAATGAAATTCAAAAATGGGGAAAGCAGAAAGCTCTAAGAATTTAATTCAAATGGCCAGAAATAAAGTTGCTCCAAAATTTCTTGTTTGACTTTTGAAAACTCACATAAATGAGTGTGATCACATATAAAGTGATGTGGTAGCATGCCCATGCTCATAGATTTTTCAAAAATTCAAAACAGGAGCTTGGAATTAAATTAAACCCCTATTTGAATTAAAGTTCAAATAATTTGAATTTTAAAAATGTTCAAACTTTACAAGTGGCTAGCCTATTATATTGTGAGGCCATATAAAAAGTTTCAGCATTTAATAAAATGCCTAGCTATTTTTTTAGCAAGGCACAACAAATGGCAGAAAAGAAAAACAAAAAGAAAAGGGAAAAGGCCTACGTGGCAAAGAGGCCCAACTTACCGAGGCAGCCCAGCCCAGGGGCAGGCTGGTCTTCCTCCTCGCACCAGCCAGGCTGCTGCCGCCGTGGCGAGCATGCCGACGATGCCCTGGCCACCTCCTGCTTCCCCGTGTCCTCTTCCCGCGCCCTGGAGACGCCCTGGCCGCCGTGTTCCTTTTCCGCCTCCTCTGGTTCACCACCTCGCCCTCTCTTGCTCATTCTAGCCTCTGCCCGAGCGCCGCCGCAGAGCACACCGACTAGCCCGCGTGGCCAAAGGCCACCATCTACCCCCCCCCCCCCCCCCGTGGTGCTCAGAAGAACTGTCGTCGACAACTACGTCTTCCGGCGCAGCCAATCGAGTCGAGGAGCTGCGGAATCGACGCCATCACCGCCGACTCGCCGCCGGCCGCCGAGGACTAATCTAATCAGTAGTCTTAATTAAACAGGGGATTAACCCCCTCTGACACTGACATGGGGACCCCACTGGCCAGAGGCCCCCCACGTCATGCTGATGTCAGCATGACGCAATAAGTCCTTTTCTAATTAAAAGAAAATCAGATAAATCCAGAAAATCAATTAAACTTTGAAAAATCATAAAAAATTCATACTGACTCCAAATTAAACATATAATATATGAAAAATTATCAGAAAAATGCAAGGATTATGAATATGCAAGTAGTTTCTATGTTTGACCATTTTAAAATGGGTGATAAGTAGCAAACATGCATATGGAATAATTTGAATTTGAATATGGAGTTTGAATTTGCATTCCAAATGCAATACACTTCATTTAAATTGAATTTGCCACAAAACAGAAGCAATCACATCATGGACAACTATATCATGTGTATGTGCATTCTATTTCAATGTTGCCCCCCTTGTTGATGATTGTGCCGGTAACAGTGTGATAGAGGTGAAGGTGTCCCGATGTTTCGATGAGATGGTGGAGATCGATTATGGTGGAGGCAACTTTCACGATCCGACTACGAACGTGCGAAGACGTTGCGCCTTAGCGATCGCTAAACCAACTCCGAGAGGTTATTGATCCCGCGGATGCACGATCAACCTGACCACGAAGGTCTAATTCCTGCAAGCAATCGAAGAACAAGCAAGAACTAAGAATTGCAATCTGGATATTGCGAATATAAGATGAATGATTACGAAAGTTGGGGTTCCAATGAGGTCTTGGCCTGGTCGGATGACACAAACGAAGAGCTCGAAGTTGCGGCTATGGCTAACTTATATCTAATTAAAACCCAAGTCTAAACGACGCCCTAAGGGCTGTATATATGGGGGAACAGAGGGGATTTTCGTGACCCCTTGGAGGTGGGGTCCGAAAACAACCCTAACTCGGTTTCCCCACACATACGGACTCTAAAAACAGCCTATAAGGTGGTATTTCGAAATTACATGGGCCCAGCCCAATATTAAGGTGACGCAGCACCTATAATTGCCCTTGGACGAAAATAATGAAGTGGCATCTCGCGTATTTCATCCAAGACTTCATGCGCGCCTTATCGTGGCTTCAAAGTGCGATAATCACCACTGGAAGCTCCGCTGTCCTTTCCCGCGCGCGCACCTTCTTCTCCATGCTTGATCCCGCTCCAATGACCATCCTTCTTGTCCATGCTAGGTCCTTCATTCATAAGCAAAACAAAAGTATCTAATTTAGGCAGTATCATATGTTCATGAACAATAGAAGGATTCGTAAGAAACGAAAGTACCTGATAATTTAGTTGACGTGCACGAGCTCTAGTAACTGGTCCAATATGTGTAGTTGGTGAGGATATGGGTGTAACATTAGTAGGGATGTCCTCATCACAGTGCTTCCGAGACGGTGATCACCCCCGATGAAGAAGAAGACCATCGTTAAACCCCGTGTATCGTCAGCAAGGCAAGCAAACCCCATTGATCATGTCTATGAAATCCTACTTCCCTATCAGTCTCGCTTATGCATGTTTAGGAGATCACCGAGACACGTTCTTTCGCATAGTTGAACCCATTACGATGCATGACCTATCCTTCTGTCACCGTATTAAGCAAATTACAATCCTAGCAGATGTAGGAGTTGAATGATGAGCATGTGGCCCCTGCAACTATTACTGCTTATTGCTTCTTAGTGATACAATGAGGTTACATTGTTTGTGAGTCAGGATGGATATTCAAAATGGTGCTGATGATAACGTGTTGGTGAATCCAACCTAAACAAAGGTGAACGATGAGATGCTGTGTAGGAGTACACAGTGGGTTTTCTCGTTGAACACTGCCCTAGGCCCCGAGTTCCTGTTTTGTGATCCAAGGCAAAGAGTATGACCACATGTAGGGTTTATGGGAGCCCGGTTTGGACTCTTTACGTACCCGATCCAGTCCAGGAGTCACACTAGATTCGGGCTTTCCATTTGGCATATGCATAGATATGTGGGTGGACCTGTGAGGAAGCAAAACCATCTGTCAAAGGTGGCGTCTCGGTCCCTGGCATTATCTGAGTCCGTTTCGTAGAACCGGCCGGACTCTCGAGCGGTGACAAACTCATGTAGTCAACTCCTGGATTAGAGAAGGTGATGTGAGGGTATTGCCTTGGTTTCATCCACGTCCGACACCCGCTTGAAGGGTGAAAAGAATGATGCGATAAGTGATGACACGCGTGTGAAGATGTACACACCTGCAGGGTTAATAAACTATTCGAATAGTCGTGTCCGCGGTTATGGACTACTTGGAGACCTTTACTTGATCATAGACAACTTGAATGGATACTTATAAAACTCGCAAGATAAGCGTGAGTGCTATGGCGTGCGTCCTCGTGGGGAAGTTGAGGAAGTATCCATAGTGGTGTATTTGTTGGAGACTTGGTAGTGGACTCGTGTACGCTTCTTACCTCAAGTCTGGTACTCGTAGTTCAGGACTAGACAAGTCAAAGCTGGCACTTCTGCATGTTGAACCCCACCTCCTTTACCTTGAAACTTGAGCATGAGTAGTATAGTTCTGATGTAAGTCTTGCTGAGTACGACTTTGTACTCACGTTTGTTTATTCTATGTTTTAGATGAGAACCAGGACCCCGATGGAGTCACCTTCGTGAAGCTCGACGTTGACTAAGCTAGTATAGTTCCAGACAGCAGTCTGGTCCCTCATGGAAGGGCATGTATGCTTACAAGGCTTCTCTAAGCCATTTGTTAAACTTGTCTGTACTTAGACCTAATTTGCTTCCATTGTATGATGTAATGTTGATCACAAACATGTGATCTTTGTATGCTCTATGTGTAAGTCAATAAAGAAGTACTTTGTAGAGTTATGTGATGATACCTGCTGTTCATACTAGAGATGTGTGCTGCGTGTATGATTATAACATGCATGTCTTAGTATGGGTTTTGGAGACCTTAGTTGTGATCTGGCTGGCGGTCTTTTATACACCAAGTGGCCCTTAGATGTGCCAGCTTGCGGATTCGCGATGCGATTGCTCGTGACTCTGTCACGTGCACACTTTGTTGTATGATCGAGCCCGCCCTAGACCCCGACTAAGTGATCGGGCTGGAGTTTGTTTATGTAAGGGTTATGATTCAATCGATAACATGGTTGAGGCAACTTGTCTATGAGTATGGGATTTCACCACCCATAATCATTTAGTCTTGTGAGCGGGCGATGAGGAACCATCTCAGTAGATCATCCGGCCTAGATGGGATGCCCCTCACATACGATGCTTTCCGAGAGTGTTCTGTGCTTTGCCTTGTCTGCTTAGACAAGTGGGTACGGCTCTCGGCTCTCCATGTGATTGAGTTCTGATTGGAATCACATACGCATATTCCGGGTCCCGACAGACTTGGTATCAGAGCAGGACTGTTTGTAGGATTATCAAACCCTTGGTCGAAGTCGAGTCTAGCATTCTATAGTTATATAGTTACTTGGGTATAAAGGGAACAACGTAAGGCTTCTTTTTCTCCTTGCCCTCATTGATCTGAGTTCTGAATCACCCTCATCTTTTCTGCGGGAAGATAGAACTAGGCTCATCTATGTCTTACTAGAACATCTTGTTGAGTGCTTCCTCGTAGCCGTAGGATTGTTGTGGTCGTCCAGAGTCTCCGTATTTTGAGTTCCTTGAAGAAGTTCTGTCCAATCTCTTCAAGGTTGTTTCATTTTCAATCCCGGTGTAGCCGTTATGCAGCCTGATTATCCCGTGTTTCTATGAATCAATGCCTTTGCATTATGATCTTTTCTTTCGAAATCATGTCCTCTTATCTTTGATTCCATCGTACAACCTGTTCTGATTATTGATTTTTATCACACAGGATGTCAGGTGGAACTCGTAGTGCTGTTCGTCGCAATCAAGACCGTGATCGGAATCGAAATAATGATGCACCTCCACCACCGCCTTCTGCGACGGAAATTATGATGGAAGCTGAGGAGAATCGACGTGATCAAACACGCATTCTGGAGATCATCGAGCAGAATACCTCACGTCATTGCAATGTTGATAGAGGCGAAGGTGTCCCGATGTTTCGATGAGATGGTGGAGATCGATTTTGGTGGAGTAGACTTTCACGACCCGACTACGAACGTGCGAAGACGTTGCGCCTTAGCAATCGCTAAACCAACTCCGAGAGGTTATTGATCCCGCAGATGCACGATCAACCTGACCACGAAGGTCAATTCCTGCAAGCAATCGAAGAACAAGCAAGAACTAAGAATTGCAATCTGGATATTGCGAATATAAGATGAAAGATTAACAGAAGTTGGGGTTCCAATGCGGTCTTGGCCTGGTCGGACGACACAAACGAAGAACTCGAAGTTGCGGCTATGGCTAACTTAAATCTAATTAAAACCCAAGTCTAAACGACGCCCTAAGGGCTGTATATATGGGGGAACAGAGGGGATTTTCGTGACCCCTTGGAGGTGGGGTCCGAAAACAACCCTCACTCGGTTTCCCCACACATACGGACTCTAAAAACAGCCTATAATGTGGTATTTCGAAATTACATGGGCCCAGCCCAATATTAAGGTGACGCAGCACCTATAATTGCTCTTGGACGAAAATAATGAAGTGGTATCTCGTGTATTCCGTCCAAGCCTTCATGCATGCCTTATGGTGGCTTCAACGTGCGAAAATCCCCACTGGAAGCTCCACTGTACTTTCCCCTGCGCGCACCTTCTTCTCCATTCTTGATCCCGCTCCAATGACCATCCTTCTTGTCCATGCTAGGTCCTTCATTCATAAGCAAAACAAAAGTATCTAATTTAGGCAGCATCATATGTTCATGAACAATAGAAGGATTCGCAAGAAACGAAAGTACCTGATAATTTAGTTGACGTGCACGTGCTCTAGTAACTGGTCCAGTATGTGTAGTTGGTGAGGGTATGGGTGTAACATTAGTAGGGATGTCCTCATCATCCTCCCCTTCTTGAATTGAAGTCGTCCTCGACGGAAGCTCATCATCTTCTCCCAACTAAGGTTTCAAATCTGCAATGTTAAATGTGGGACTAACCCCAAAATCTGCAGGTAGCTCAAGTTTATATGCATTATCATTAATTTTCTGTAAAACCTTAAAGGGACCATCAGCTCGTGGCATTAACTTAGACTTGCGCAAATCAGGAAACCTATCTGATAGAGGCGAAGGTGTCCCGATGTTTCGATGAGATGGTGGAGATCGATTATGGTGGAGTAGACTTTCACGACCCGACTACGAACGTGCGAAGACGTTGCGCCTTAGCGATCGCTAAACCAACTCCGAGAGGTTATTGATCCCGCGGATGCACGATCAACCTGACCACGAAGATCTAATTCCTGCAAGCAATCGAAGAACAAGCAAGAACTAAGAATTGCAATCTGGATATTGCGAATATAAGATGAAAGATTACGAAAGTTGGGGTTCCAATGAGGTCTTGGCCTGGTCGGATGACACAAACGAAGAGCTCGAAGTTGCGGCTATGGCTAACTTAAATCTAATTAAAACCCAAGTCTAAACGACGCCCTAAGGGCTGTATATATGGGGGAACAGAGGGGATTTTCGTGACCCCTTGGAGGTGGGGTCCGAAAACAACCCTAACTCGGTTTCCCCACACATACGGACTCTAAAAACAGCCTATAAGGTGGTATTTCGAAATTACATGGGCCCAGCCCAATATTAAGGTGACGCAGCACCTATAATTGCCCTTGGACGAAAATAATGAAGTGGCATCTCGCGTATTTCGTCCAAGACTTCATGCGCGCCTTATGGTGGCTTCAAAGTGCGATAATCACCACGGGAAGCTCCGCTGTCCTTTCCCGCGCGCGCACCTTCTTCTCCATGCTTGATCCCGCTCCAATGACCATCCTTCTTGTCCATGCTAGGTCCTTCATTCATAAGCAAAACAAAAGTATCTAATTTAGGCAGTATCATATGTTCATGAACAATAGAAGGATTCGCAAGAAACGAAAGTACCTGATAATTTAGTTGACGTGCACGAGCTCTAGTAACTGGTCCAATATGTGTAGTTGGTGAGGATATGGGTGTAACATTAGTAGGGATGTCCTCATCATCCTCCCCTTCTTGAATTGAAGTCGTCCTCGACGGAAGCTCATCATCTTCTCCCAAATAAGGCTTCAAATCTGCAATATTAAATGTGGGACTAACCCCAAAGGCTGCAGGTAGCTCAAGTTTATATGCATTATCATTAATTTTCTGCAAAACCTTAAAGGGACCATCAGCTCGAGGCATTAACTTAGACTTGCGCAAATCAGGAAACCTATCTTTACGTAGATGTAACCAAACAAGATCTCCGGGTTGAAACACAACATGCTTTCGACCCCTATCACCAGCAAGCTTGTATCTAGCATTCATGCGCTCAATGTTTTCTTTAGTTAACTCATGCAGTTTTAATATCAATTCAGCACGTTGCTTAGCATCAAAATTAACCTTCTCCGAAGATGGAAGAGGAAGCAAATCAATAGGTGCACGAGGTAGAAAACCATAAACAATCTCAAAAGGGCACATTTTAGTGGTAGAATGCAATGAACGATTATAAGCAAATTCAATATGAGGTAAACAATCTTCCCACAGTTTCAAGTTACTCTTTAAAACAGCCCTAAGCATAGTAGACAAAGTCCTATTGACTACTTCAGTTTGTCCATCAGTTTGGGGATGGCATGTAGTACTAAAAAGTAGTTTAGTCCCCAACTTAGCCCATAAGCATCTCCAAAAATGGCTAAGAAACTTAGTATCACGATCCGAGACAATAGTATTGGGCACACCATGTAAGCGAATAATCTCACGAAAGAATAAATCAGCAACATTAGCAGCATCATCGCTTTTATGACATGGTATAAAATGTGCCATCTTAGAAAATCTATCCACGACAACAAATATGCTATCCCTCCCCTTCTTTGTTCGAGGCAAGCCTAAAACAAAGTCCATGGATATGTCCTCCCACGGAACACTAGGTACAGGTAAAGGCATGTATAAACCATGAGGATTGAGTCGTGACTTAGCTTTTGGACATGTAGTGCAGCGAGCAACAAAACGCTCAACATCCCGTCTCATCTTTGGCCAAAAGAAATGTGTAGCAAGTACGTCCTCCGTCTTCTTCACGCCAAAGTGTCCCATTAATCCTCCTCCATGCGCCTCCTGCAACAACAAAAGACGAATAGAGCTAGCTGGAATGCATAGCTTGTTAGAACGGAACACAAATCCATCATTAAGCACAAACTTGTTCCATGTTCTACCCTCTCTACAATTCTGCAATACATCTTTAAATTCCGCATCATTTACGTATTGATCTTTGATTGTCTCTAAACCGAAAATCTTGAAGTCAAGTTGTGAAAGCATAGTATAACGACGAGACAAAGCATCAGCAATAATATTATCTTTCCCCTTCTTGTGTTTAATGACATAAGGGAAAGTCTCAATAAATTCAACCCACTTAGCATGTCTACGATTAAGTTTTGCTTGACTTCTTATGTGTTTCAAAGATTCATGATCAGAATGTATAACAAATTCTTTGGGCCATAAATAATGTTGCCAAGTTTCTAATGTCCGAACAAGAGCATATAATTCCTTATCATAAGTAGAATAGTTCAGACTAGGCCCACTCAATTTTTCAGAAAAGTAAGCAACAGGTTTAGCATCTTGTAATAACACACCTCCCAAACCAATCCCACTAGCATCGCATTCAAGCTCAAAAGTCTTATTAAAATCAGGAAGTTGGAGCAAAGGAGCATGTGTTAACTTATCTTTCAATACGGTGAAGGCTTCTTCCTGTGCGGTACCCCAAGTAAAAGGCACATCCTTGCGTGTAAGCTCATTGAGAGGTGCAGCAATGGTGCTGAAATCTCTCACAAAACGCCTATAGAATCCAGCGAGGCCAAGAAAACTCCTCACTTGTGTGACCGTTTTGGGCTGCGGTTGTCGAGTAGCTCTTGTACTTGACGCTGAATCTCCTTTGTCTCCTCCGGATTGGTACGGTATGGCGCATGGTTGGGCAGTGAAGCACCGGGAATTAAGTCAATCTGATGCTCAATCCCTCGAATAGGTGGTAATCCCGGTGGTACGTCTTGTGGAAAGACGTCAATAAACTCCTGCAAAAGGTCAGTGACAACAGGAGGCAAAGAAGGAGGCAATTCCTCAAATGAAAACAAAGCTTCTTTGCACACAAAAGCATAGCACACATATTGACTAACATCCAAATCTGAAATATCAACTTTAGTAGCAAGCAAAGTTGGACTAGTCAATTTAATTTCATTAGACACAGCAGAAGAAGATTTGCTATTAGTCTTATGTTGTTGCTCAAATTCTTTGGCTGCTATCTCATTTTCACTCTTATTTTTCTCCTGTTTAGCTTTACTAGCTCTAGCAAGATCATCTTTCACAATTTGTTCAGGAGACATAGGAAGTAAAGCAATATTTTTATCCTGATGAACCAGAGTAAACTGATTTGTCCTACCATGGTGTACAACATTCCTATCAAATTGCCATGGTCTACCAAGTAAAAGAGAGCATGCTTGCATGGGTACCACATCACAATCAACATAATCAGCATATGCAGCAATGCTAAAGTGCACACGAACAGAACGCGTTACCTTAATCTTACCACTATTGTTAAACCACTGAATATAGTACGGATGGGGGTGTGGTCTTGTGGTGAGAGATAGCTTCTCCACCAACTCCATGCTAGCCAAGTTGTTGCAACTCCCTCCGTCAATGATGATGCGAACCGAACGTTCTTTCACCACTCCCTTTGTGTGGAACAAATTATGCCTCTGGTTTTGCTCGGCCTTCGTTACCTGCACACTTAACACACGTTGAGCAACCAAACTAGCATATTTATCTGCATCATCAGGAGCCATATACTCCATATCATGAGCATCATCATGGGCACCCTGTTCCTCATGAGCAATGAGAACTAAAGTCTCCTCATCATAGTCACTCGCTGACTCATACCCACCATCCGCCGTAATAATCATCACACGCTTGGAGGGACAGTCTTTTGCGAAGTGACCTCCACCTTGGCACCTGCGACATTTAATATCACGATCTCGTGTTTGCCCTGTGGAAGCCATGGATGAAGAAGAACTCGCCGCTGGACCACTCTGTGCACCCTTGAATGGTGGCGCTGACTGTTTTGGTGGCTCCCTGTAAGAATGAGCGGCTGAAGTAGAGGGTGGAGCAGCAGGACGTGTGGATGTAGAATGATAAAGGCGAAGGTGTCCCGATGTTTCGATCAGATGGTGGAGATCGATTTTGGTGGAGTAGACTTTCACGACCCGACTACGAACGTGCGAAGACGTTGCGCCTTAGCAATCGCTAAACCAACTCCGAGAGGTTATTGATCCCGCGGATGCACGATCAACCTGACCACGAAGGTCAATTCCTGCAAGCAATCGAAGAACAAGCAAGAACTAAGAATTGCAATCTGGATATTGCGAATATAAGATGAAAGATTAACAGAAGTTGGGGTTCCAATGCGGTCTTGGCCTGGTCGGACGACACAAACGAAGAACTCGAAGTTGCGGCTATGGCTAACTTAAATCTAATTAAAACCCAAGTCTAAACGATGCCCTAAGGGCTGTATATATGGGGGAACAGAGGGGAATTTCGTGGCCCCTTGGAGGAGGGGTCCGAAAACAACCCTAACTCGGTTTCCCCACACATACGGACTCTAAAAAATAGCCTATTAAGTGTATTTCGAAATTACATGGGCCTGGCCCAATAATAAGGTGACGCAGCACCTATAATAACTCTTGGACGAAAATATTAATGTGGCATCTTGTGTCTCTCGTCCAAGTCTTCATGCGCGCCTTATGGTGGCTTCAAAGTGCGATAATCACCACGGGAAGCTCCGCTGTCCTTTCCCGCGCGCGCACCTTCTTCTCCATGCTTGATCCCGCTCCAATGACCATCCTTCTTGTCCATGCTAGGTCCTTCATTCATAAGACAAACAAAAGTATCTAATTTAGGCAGCATCATATGTTCTTGAATATTAGAAGGATTCGCAAGAAACGAAAGTACCTGATAATTTAATTGACGTGCGCGTGCTCTAGTAACTGGTCCATTATGTGTAGTTTGTGAAGATGTGGGTGTAACATTAGTAGAGATGTCCTCATCATCCTCCCCTTCTTGAATTGAAGTCGTCCTCGACGGAAGCTCATCATCTTCTTCCAAATAAGGCTTCAAATCTGCAATATTAAATGTGGGACTAACCCCAAAGGCTGCAGGTAGCTCAAGTTTATATGCATTATCATTAATTTTCTGCAAAACCTTAAAGGGACCATCAGCTCGAGGCATTAACTTAGACTTGCGCAAATCAGGAAACCTATCTTTACGTAGATGTAACCAAACAAGATCTCCGGGTTCAAACACAACATGCTTTCGACCCCTATCACCAGCAAGCTTGTATCTAGCATTCATGCGCTCAATGTTTTCTTTAGTTAACTCATGCATTTTTAATATCAATTCAGCACGTTGCTTAGCATCAAAATTAACCTTCTCCGAAGATGGAAGAGGCAGCAAATCAATAGGTGCACGAGGTAGAAAACCATAAACAATCTCAAAAGGGCACATTTTAGTGGTAGAATGCAATGAACGATTATAAGCAAATTCAATATGAGGTAAACATTCTTCCCACTGTTTCAAGTTACTCTTTAAAACAGCCCGAAGCATAGTAGACAAAGTCCTATTGACCACTTCAGTTTGTCCATCAGTTTGGGGATGACATGTAGTACTAAAAAGTAGTTTAGTCCCCAACTTAGCCCATAAGCATCTCCAAAAATGGCTAAGAAACTTAGTATCACGATCCGAGACAATAGTATTGGGCACACCATGTAAGCGAATAATCTCACGAAAGAATAAATCAGCAACATTAGCAGCATCATCGCTTTTATGACATGGTATAAAATGTGCCATCTTAGAAAATCTATCCACGACAACAAATATGCTATCCCTCCCCTTCTTTGTTCGAGGCAAGCCTAAAACAAAGTCCATGGATATGTCCTCCCACGGAACACTAGGTACAGGTAAAGGCATGTATAAACCATGAGGATTGAGTCGTGACTTAGCTTTTGGACATGTAGTGCAGCGAGCAACAAAACGCTCAACATCCCGTCTCATCTTTGGCCAAAAGAAATGTGTAGCAAGTACGTCCTCCGTCTTCTTCACGCCAAAGTGTCCCATTAATCCTCCTCCATGCGCCTCCTGCAACAACAAAAGACGAATAGAGCTAGCTGGAATGCATAGCTTGTTAGAACGGAACACAAATCCATCATTAAGCACAAACTTGTTCCATGTTCTACCCTCTCTACAATTCTGCAATACATCTTTAAATTCCGCATCATTTACGTATTGATCTTTGATTGTCTCTAAACCGAAAATCTTGAAGTCAAGTTGTGAAAGCATAGTATAACGACGAGACAAAGCACCAGCAATAATATTATCTTTCCCCTTCTTGTGTTTAATGACATAAGGGAAAGTCTCAATAAATTCAACCCACTTAGCATGTCTACGATTAAGTTTTGCTTGACTTCTTATGTGTTTCAAAGATTCATGATCAGAATGTATAACAAATTCTTTGGGCCATAAATAATGTTGCCAAGTTTCTAATGTCCGAACAAGAGCATATAATTCCTTATCATAAGTAGAATAGTTCAGACTAGGCCCACTCAATTTTTCAGAAAAGTAAGCAACAGGTTTAGCATCTTGTAATAACACACCTCCCAAACCAATCCCACTAGCATCGCATTCAAGCTCAAAAGTCTTATTAAAATCAGGAAGTTGGAGCAAAGGAGCATGTGTTAACTTATCTTTCAATACGGTGAAGGCTTCTTCCTGTGCGGTACCCCAAGTAAAAGGCACATCCTTGCGTGTAAGCTCATTGAGAGGTGCAGCAATGGTGCTGAAATCTCTCACAAAACGCCTATAGAATCCAGCGAGGCCAAGAAAACTCCTCACTTGTGTGACCGTTTTGGGCTGCGGCCAACTCTCAATCGCCTCGATCTTGGCTTTATCAACTTCAATTCCCTGCGGAGTAACAACATAGCCAAGAAACGATACTCGGTCGGTGCAAAAGGTGCACTTCCCAAGGTTACCAAACAAACGTGCATTACGTAGAGCAATAAAAACAGCACGTAAATGATCCAAATGTTCCTCCAAAGATTTGCTATAAATCAGTATATCATCAAAATAGACTACCACAAATCGTCCAATGAAAGCACGTAAAACCTCGTTCATTAATCTCATGAAAGTGCTAGGTGCATTAGTTAACCCAAAAGGCATGACTAACCACTCATATAATCCAAACTTAGTTTTAAATGCCGTTTTCCATTCATCTCCTAATTTCATGCGAATTTGATGGTATCCACTACGCAAATCAACTTTGGAAAACATGGTAGAGCCACTTAATTCATCAAGCATATCATCTAACCTAGGAATAGGATGACGATAACGAATAGTAATATTATTAATGGCTCGACAATCAACACACATACGCCATGTTCCATCCTTTTTAGGCACTAATATAACAGGAACAGCACAAGGACTAAGGGACTCACGTATGTAACCTTTGTCGAGTAGCTCTTGTACTTGACGCTGAATCTCCTTCGTCTCCTCCGGATTGGTACGGTATGGCGCACGGTTGGGCAACGAAGCACCGGGAATTAAGTCAATCTGATGCTCAATCCCTCGAATAGGTGGTAATCCCGGTGGTACGTCTTGTGGAAAGACGTCAATAAACTCCTGCAAAAGGTCAGTGACAACAGGAGGCAAAGAAGGAGGCAATTCGTCAAATGAAAACAAGGCTTCTTTGCACACAAAAGCATAGCACACATATTGACTAACATCCAAATCTGAAATATCAACCTTAGTAGCAAGCAAAGTTGGACTAGTCAATTTAATTTCATTAGAAACAGCAGAAGAAGATTTGGTATTAGTCTTATGTTGTTGCTCAAATTCTTTGGCTGCTATCTCATTCTCACTCTTATTTTTCTCCTGTTTTGCTTTACTAGCTCTAGCAAGATCATCTTTCACAATTTGTTCAGGAGACATAGGCAGTAAAGCAATATTTTTATCCTGATGAACTAGAGTAAACTGATTTTTCCTACCATGGTGTACAACATTCCTATCAAATTGCCATGGTCTACCAAGTAAAAGAGAGCATGCTTGCATGGGTACCACATCACAATCAACATAATCAGCATATGCAGCAATGCTAAAGTGCACACGAACAGAACGCGTTACCTTAATCTTACCCCTATTGTTAAACCACTGAATATAGTACGGATGGGGGTGTGGTCTTGTGGTGAGAGATAGCTTCTCCACCAACTCCATGCTAGCCAAGTTGTTGCAACTCCCTCCGTCAATGATGATGCGAACCGAACGTTCTTTCACCACTCCCTTTGTGTGGAACAAATTATGCCTCTGGTTTTGCTCGGCCTTCGTTACCTGCACACTTAATACACGTTGAGCAACCAAACTAGCATATTTATCTGCATCATCAGGAGTCATATACTCTATATCATGAGCATCATCATGGGCACCCTGTTCCTCATGAGCAATGAGAACTAGAGTCTCCTCATCATAGTCGCTCGCTGACTCATACCCACCATCCGCCGTAATAGTCATCACACGCTTGGAGGGACAGTCTTTTGCGAAGTGACCTCCACCTTGGCACCTGCGACATTTAATATCACGATCTCGTGTTTGCCCTGTGGACGCCATGGATGAAGAAGAACTCGCCGCTGGACCACTCTGTGCACCCTTGAATGGTGGCGCTGGCTGTTTTGGTGGCTCCCTGTAAGAATGAGCGGCTGAAGTAGATGGTGGCGCAGCAGGACGTGTGGATGTAGAAGCTCCACGCGATGTCCATGATGTATTTCATCCTGTAGAAAAGTTAGGTCTCGTAGCGGCCTGTCGATCCTGCACTTCACGTTCAGCTTTACAAGCAAGATGAAACAAACGAGTGATAGTAGCAAAGTCCTTGTATTCTAGAATAGTTTGTATCTCCCTGTTTAAGCCACCCATAAAACGTGCAAGCATAGCTTCATTATCCTCTACTAGGCCACATCTAATCAATCCAGTTTGTAATTCTTGATAATATTCCTCTACAGAATTTTTTCCTTGTCTCAAACGCTGTAATTTTTGTAACAATTCACGTTGATAATAAGGAGGAACCCAGCGAGTACGCATAGCATCTTTTAAAGCAGCCCAAGTAGTTGGAATATTATTAGCATGCAATCTACAATGTTCAGACCACCAAATAGATGCAAAGCCCGTGAATTCACAAACAGCAGCAGTAACACGTCTATTCTCAGGATATTGTAAACATGTAAAACGTTGTTCAGTTTCTAACTCCCAAGTAAGATAAGCATCAGGAATATATCTACCCTCAAACGGCTTAAGATTCAATTTAAGTTTAGGCACATGTTCATCATCGCGTACCTGAGGGGGTGGTTGGTGTCGACCGTGGCGAATGTTGGGACGTGGACGTCCAGCTGGCTGCTCATAGGCCGCTTCCTGTTCCACCTCCTCCTCGTAATCACCCTCGTAGTTGTCGTCCTGGCTGACGTCAGAAGCAGCAGCAGCAGTAGCAGCAACTGCAGCAGCAGGAGGAGCACCAATACCAGCAGCTTGTCCTCGCGGAAACAGAATACGTCGTGCACGTGGTAGTGGCGGTGGCTGTGGCTGTGCTGAAGGTAGGCGTGCGATCAACTCAGTAAACTTGGCGTCGAGCTTGGTGTCGATCATCTTCTCCACGCCATCAATCGCCTCTGTAAATCTGGTCTCGATGTCCTGCACCTGTTGAGACATCATACGTGCAAATTTATCATATAGCTCCTTGTTTGTCATGTTCTCCCAATCGGGTGCATCCCGCGCCACTTCATCATGTGATCCTGGCATGGTTAGCAGAAAGAGAGAACACACAGAAATATGATCCTACTTCTACTAATGGGCTGTGGGGTGGTGGAAAGCACAAATCCGTCAAGCTTTTCTTTCGTTCTTACCAATTCTTACCTAGCAGCAGGTGGTGACGTACAACCAACGGGTCAAAACTCTCAGAGATGTGGTAGAGCGATGGCCAGGAGGTGTCAAAACGCACGATGTAGAATATATGTGGAGCTGTAGGAAGGCTGACAAGTATGGTAGCAAAAAGCTCAACAGTAATCAAAACAGAGATGCAAAGTTGAATAAACACTCAACGTCGGTACTGTGCTAATCCTAGGCTAGACCGTACTAGAGACGCGAGCCTAAACACCAACGAAAGCAATCCATGTAGACCATACTTATCGAGAGTACCCCGTTCATATTCTTGATTCAGTAGAGCGTGTCACTCGTCGTCAGAAGATCAAGTTCCTCAAAGTACAATGGTCATATCACTCCGAGAAAGAAGCTACGTGGGAAAGAGAAGACCGCCTCCGTGTCGAGTACCCCACCTTCCTCCCGACGACTTCTGAATCTCGGGACGAGATTCTTTTGAGTGGGGGCGAGTTGTCACAACCCTCTTTTGGGTAAGTGCTAGGGTTTGATTGTGCTCTTTGCATCAAGAAAAAATTCAAATGAAATTCAAAAATGGGGAAAGCAGAAAGCCCTGAGAATTTAATTCAAATGGCCAGAAATAAAGGTGCTCCAAAATTTCTTGTTTGACTTTTGAAAACTCACTTAAATGAGTGTGATCACATATAAAGTGGCTACGAAAATTCAAAACAGGAGCTTGGAATTAAATTAAACCCCTATTTGAGTTAAAGTTCAAATAATTTGAATTTTAAAAATATTCAAACTTTACAAGTGGCTAGCCTATTATATTGTGAGGCCATATAAAAAGTTTCAGCATTTAATAAAATGCCTAGCTATTTTTTTAGCAAGGCACAACAACTGGCAGAAAAGAAAAACAAAAAGAAAAGGGAAAAGGCCTACCTGGCAAAGAGGCCCAACTTACCGATGCAGCCCAGCCCAGGGGCAGGCTGGTATTCCTCCTCGCGCCAACCAGGCTGCTGCCGCCGTGGCGAGCATGCCGGCGACGCCCTGGCCACCTCCTGCTTCCCCGTGTCATCTTCCCGCGCCCCTGCAGACGCCCTGGCCGTCGTGTTCCTTTTCCCCCTCCTCTGGTTCACCACCTCGCCCTCTCTTGCTCATTCTAGCCTCTGCCCGAGCGCCGCCGCAGAGCACGCCGACGAGCCCGCGTGGCCAACGGCCTCCATCTTCTCCGCCGTGGTGCCTAGAAGAATTGCCGTTGACGGCTACGTCTTCCCGCGCAGCCAATCGAGCCGAGGAGCTCTAGAATCGACGCCATCACCGCCGACTCGCCGCCGGCCGCCGAGGACCTCGACGGGGAATACACCGCCACCGTGCCCTCCTAGCTCTACCCATCGACGCCATTGACTCTGGGGTGAGCGCCTCTTCTTTCCCCCCTAACCCTGGCCTCTCCCGCGTCCAAAACCACCGTGCCCATCGAGCCGAGCTCCGGCTGCCGCCGCACCTCAACGCCGGCGAGGCTCCGGCCATCCCCAGCCTTCCCCGTGGGCACGAGGTGATGACGACTCCAGTGCAATCCCCGTGCCAAGCCATGGACAAAATGGCACTCCGGCGAGGCGCCGCCGTCCTCTGGGTCGTCGTCGTCATGTCGCCGGCGGGCCACAGTTAATTAGGACTAACCCCACCCCTAATCAACCCCCCTAGCCACTGCCATGTGGGCCCCATGGACTAATCTAATCAGCAGTTTAAATTAAACAGGGGATTAACCCCCTGTGACACTGACAAGGGGGCCCCACAGGCCAGAGGCCCCCCATGTCATGCTGATGTCAGCATGACGCAATAAGTCGTTTTCTAATTAAAAGAAAATCAGAGAAATCCAGAAAATCAATTAAACTTTGAAAAATCATAGAAAATTGATACTGACTCCAAATTAAACATATAATATATGAAAAATTATCAGAAAAATGCAAGGATTATGAATATGCAACTTGTTTATATGTTTGACCATTTTAAAATGGGTGAACGTTAGCAAACATGCATATGGCATAATTTTAATTTGAATATGGAATTTGAATTTGCATTCCAAATGCAATACACTTCATTTAAATTGTATTTGCCACAAAACAGAAGCAATCACATAATGGACAACTATATCATGTGTATGTGCATTCTATTTCAATGATGCCCCCCTTGTTGATGATTGTGCCAGTAACAGTGCTTCCGAGACGGTGATCACCCCCGATGAATAAGAAGACCACCGTTAAACCCCGTGTATCATCAGCAAGGCAAGCAAACCCCATTGATCGTGTCTATAAAATCCTATTTCACTCTCAGTCTCGCTTATGCATGTTTAGGAGATCACTGAGACACGTTCTTTCGCATAGTTCAACCCATTCTGATGCATGACCTATCATTCTATCATCGTATTAAGAAAACCACAATCCTAGCAGATGTAGGAGTTGAATGATGAGCATGTGGCCCCTACAAGTGTTACTGCTTATTGCTTCTTAGTGATACAATGAGGTTACATTGTTTGTGAGTCGGGATGGATATTCAAAATGGTGCTGATGATAACGTGTAGGTGAATCCAACCTAAACAAAGGTGAACGATGAGATGATGTGTAGGAGTACACAGTGGGTTGTCTCGTTGAACACTGCCCTAGGCCCCAAGTTCCTGTTTTTTGATCCAAGAAAAAGAGTATGACCACATGTAGGGTTTATGGGAGCCCCGTTTGGCCTCTTTACATACCAGATCCGGTCCAGGAGTCACACTAGATTCGGGCTTTCCATTTGGCTTATGCATAGATATGTGGGTGGACCTGATAGAGGCGAAGGTGTCCCGATGTTTCGATGAGATGGTGGAGATCGATTATGGTGGAGTAGACTTTCACGACCCGACTACGAACGTGCGAAGACGTTGCGCCTTAGCGATCGCTAAACCAACTCCGAGAGGTTATTGATCCCGCGGATGCACGATCAACCTGACCACGAAGGTCTAATTCCTGCAAGCAATCGAAGAACAAGCAAGAACTAAGAATTGCAATCTGGATATTGCGAATATAAGATGAAAGATTACGAAAGTTGGGGTTCCAATGAGGTCTTGGCCTGGTCGGATGACACAAACGAAGAGCTCGAAGTTGCGGCTATGGCTAACTTAAATCTAATTAAAACCCAAGTCTAAACGACGCCCTAAGGGCTGTATATATGGGGGAACAGAGGGGATTTTCGTGACCCCTTGGAGGTGGGGTCCGAAAACAACCCTAACTCGGTTTCCCCACACATACGGACTCTAAAAACAGCCTATAAGGTGGTATTTCGAAATTACATGGGCCCATCCCAATATTAAGGTGACGCAGCACCTATAATTGCCCTTGGACGAAAATAATGAAGTGGCATCTCGCGTATTTCGTCCAAGACTTCATGCGCGCCTTATGGTGGCTTCAAAGTGCGATAATCACCACTGGAAGCTCCGCTGTCCTTTCCCGCGCGCGCACCTTCTTCTCCATGCTTGATCCCGCTCCAATGACCATCCTTCTTGTCCATGCTAGGTCCTTCATTCGTAAGCAAAACAAAAGTATCTAATTTAGGCAGTATCATATGTTCATGAACAATAGAAGGATTCGCAAGAAACGAAAGTACCTGATAATTTAGTTGACGTGCACGAGCTCTAGTAACTGGTCCAATATGTGTAGTTGGTGAGGATATGGGTGTAACATTAGTAGGGATGTCCTCATCATCCTCCCCTTCTTGAATTGAAGTCGTCCTCGACGGAAGCTCATCATCTTCTCCCAAATAAGGCTTCAAATCTGCAATATTAAATGTGGGACTAACCCCAAAGGCTGCAGGTAGCTCAAGTTTATATGCATTATCATTAATTTTCTGCAAAACCTTAAAGGGACCATCAGCTCGAGGCATTAACTTAGACTTGCGCAAATCAGGAAACCTATCTTTACGTAGATGTAACCAAACAAGATCTCCGGGTTCAAACACAACATGCTTTCGACCCCTATCACCAGCAAGCTTGTATCTAGCATTCATGCGCTCAATGTTTTCTTTAGTTAACTCATGCAGTTTTAATATCAATTCAGCACGTTGCTTAGCATCAAAATTAACCTTCTCCGAAGATGGAAGAGGAAGCAAATCAATAGGTGCACGAGGTAGAAAACCATAAACAATCTCAAAAGGGCACATTTTAGTGGTAGAATGCAATGAACGATTATAAGCAAATTCAATATGAGGTAAACATTCTTCCCACAGTTTCAAGTTACTCTTTAAAACAGCCCTAAGCATAGTAGACAAAGTCCTATTGACTACTTCAGTTTGTCCATCAGTTTGGGGATGACATGTAGTACTAAAAAGTAGTTTAATCCCCAACTTAGCCCATAAGCATCTCCAAAAATGGCTAAGAAACTTAGTATCACGATCCGAGACAATAGTATTGGGCACACCATGTAAGCGAATAATCTCACGAAAGAATAAATCAGCAACATTAGCAGCATCATCGCTTTTATGACATGGTATAAAATGTGCCATCTTAGAAAATCTATCCACGACAACAAATATGCTATCCCTCCCATTCTTTGTTCGAGGCAAGCCTAAAACAAAGTCCATGGATATGTCCTCCCACGGAACACTAGGTACAGGTAAAGGCATGTATAAACCATGAGGATTGAGTCGTGACTTAGCTTTTTGACATGTAGTGCAGCGAGCAACAAAACGCTCAACATCCCGTCTCATCTTTGGCCAAAAGAAATGTGTAGCAAGTACGTCCTCCGTCTTCTTCACGCCAAAGTGTCCCATTAATCCTCCTCCATGCGCCTCCTGCAACAACAAAAGACGAATAGAGCTAGCTGGAATGCATAGCTTGTTAGAACGGAACACAAATCCATCATTAAGCACAAACTTGTTCCATGTTCTACCCTCTCTACAATTCTGCAATACATCTTTAAATTCCGCATCATTTACGTATTGATCTTTGATTGTCTCTAAACCGAAAATCTTGAAGTCAAGTTGTGAAAGCATAGTATAACGACGAGACAAAGCATCAGCAATAATATTATCTTTCCCCTTCTTGTGTTTAATGACATAAGGGAAAGTTTCAATAAATTCAACCCACTTAGCATGTCTACGATTAAGTTTTGCTTGACTTCTTATGTGTTTCAAAGATTCATGATCAGAATGTATAACAAATTCTTTGGGCCATAAATAATGTTGCCAAGTTTCTAATGTCCGAACAAGAGCATATAATTCCTTATCATAAGTAGAATAGTTCAGACTAGGCCCACTCAATTTTTCAGAAAAGTAAGCAACAGGTTTAGCATCTTGTAATAACACACCTCCCAAACCAATCCCACTAGCATCGCATTCAAGCTCAAAAGTCTTATTAAAATCAGGAAGTTGGAGCAAAGGAGCATGTGTTAACTTATCTTTCAATACGGTGAAGGCTTCTTCCTGTGCGGTACCCCAAGTAAAAGGCACATCCTTGCGTGTAAGCTCATTGAGAGGTGCAGCAATGGTGCTGAAATCTCTCACAAAACGCCTATAGAATCCAGCGAGGCCAAGAAAACTCCTCACTTGTGTGACCGTTTTGGGCTGCGGCCAACTCTCAATCGCCTCGATCTTGGCTTTATCAACTTCAATTCCCTGCGGAGTAACAACATAGCCAAGAAACGATACTCGGTCGGTGCAAAAGGTGCACTTCCCAAGGTTACCAAACAAACGTGCATTACGTAGAGCAATAAAAACAGCACGTAAATGATCCAAATGTTCCTCCAAAGATTTGCTATAAATCAGTATATCATCAAAATAGACTACCACAAATCGTCCAATGAAAGCACGTAAAACCTCGTTCATTAATCTCATGAAAGTGCTAGGTGCATTAGTTAACCCAAAAGGCATGACTAACCACTCATATAATCCAAACTTAGTTTTAAATGCCGTTTTCCATTCATCTCCTAATTTCATGCGAATTTGATGGTATCCACTACGCAAATCAATTTTGGAAAACATGGTAGAGCCACTTAATTCATCAAGCATATCATCTAACCTAGGAATAGGATGACGATAACGAATAGTAATATTATTAATGGCTCGACAATCAACACACATACGCCATGTTCCATCCTTTTTAGGCACTAATATAACAGGAACAGCACAAGGACTAAGGGATTCACGTATGTAACCTTTGTCGAGTAGCTCTTGTACTTGACGCTGAATCTCCTTTGTCTCCTCCGGATTGGTACGGTATGGCGCACGGTTGGGCAGTGAAGCACCGGGAATTAAGTCAATCTGATGCTCAATCCCTCGAATAGGTGGTAATCCCGGTGGTACGTCTTGTGGAAAGACGTCAATAAACTCCTGCAAAAGGTCAGTGACAACAGGAGGCAAAGAAGGAGGCAATTCCTCAAATGAAAACAAAGCTTCTTTGCACACAAAAGCATAGCACACATATTGACTAACATCCAAATCTGAAATATCAACTTTAGTAGCAAGCAAAGTTGGACTAGTCAATTTAATTTCATTAGACACAGCAGAAGAAGATTTGCTATTAGTCTTATGTTGTTGCTCAAATTCTTTGGCTGCTATCTCATTTTCACTCTTATTTTTCTCCTGTTTAGCTTTACTAGCTCTAGCAAGATCATCTTTCACAATTTGTTCAGGAGACATAGGAAGTAAAGCAATATTTTTATCCTGATGAACCAGAGTAAACTGATTTGTCCTACCATGGTGTACAACATTCCTATCAAATTGCCATGGTCTACCAAGTAAAAGAGAGCATGCTTGCATGGGTACCACATCACAATCAACATAATCAGCATATGCAGCAATGCTAAAGTGCACACGAACAGAACGCGTTACCTTAATCTTACCACTATTGTTAAACCACTGAATATAGTACGGATGGGGGTGTGGTCTTGTGGTGAGAGATAGCTTCTCCACCAACTCCATGCTAGCCAAGTTGTTGCAACTCCCTCCGTCAATGATGATGCGAACCGAACGTTCTTTCACCACTCCCTTTGTGTGGAACAAATTATGCCTCTGGTTTTGCTCAGCCTTCGTTACCTGCACACTTAACACACGTTGAGCAACCAAACTAGCATATTTATCTGCATCATCAGGAGCCATATACTCCATATCATGAGCATCATCATGGGCACCCTGTTCCTCATGAGCAATGAGAACTAAAGTCTCCTCATCATAGTCACTCGCTGACTCATACCCACCATCCGCCGTAATAATCATCACACGCTTGGAGGGACAGTCTTTTGCGAAGTGACCTCCACCTTGGCACCTGCGACATTTAATATCACGATCTCGTGTTTGCCCTGTGGAAGCCATGGATGAAGAAGAACTCGCCGCTGGACCACTCTGTGCACCCTTGAATGGTGGCGCTGACTGTTTTAGTGGCTCCCTGTAAGAATGAGCGGCTGAAGTAGAGGGTGGAGCAGCAGGACGTGTGGATGTAGAAGGTCCACGCGATGTCCATGATGTATTTCGTCCTGCAGAAAAGTTAGGTCTCGTAGCGGCCTGTCGATCCTGCACTTCACGTTCAGCTTTACAAGCAAGATGAAACAAACGAGTAATAGTAGCATAGTCCTTGTATTCTAGAATAGTTTGTATCTCCCTGTTTAAGCCACCTATGAAACGTGCAAACATAGCTTCATTATCCTCTACTAGGCCACATCTAATCAATCCAGTTTGTAATTCTTGATAATATTCCTCTACAGAATTTTTTCCTTGTCTCAAACGCTGTAATTTTTGTAGCAATTCACGTTGATAATAAGGAGGAACCCAGCGAGTACGCATAGCATCTTTTAAAGCAGCCCAAGTAGCTGGAATATTATTAGCATGCAATCTACAATGTTCAGACCACCAAATAGATGCAAAACCCGTGAATTCACAAACAGCAGCAGTAACACGTCTATTCTCAGGATATTGTAAACATGTAAAGCGTTGTTCAGTTTCTAACTCCCAAGTAAGATAAGCATCAGGAATATATCTACCCTCAAACGGCTTAAGATTCAATTTAAGTTTAGGCACATGTTCATCATCGCGTACCTGAGGGGGTGGTTGGTGTCGACCGTGGCGAATGTTGGGACGTGGACGTCCAGCTGGCTGCTCATAGGCCGCTTCCTGTTCCACCTCCTCCTCGTAATCACCCTCGTAGTTGTCGTCCTGGCCGACGTCAGAAGCAGCAGCAGTAGCAGCAACTGCAGCAGCCGCAGGAGCAGCAACAGCTTGTCTGTCCGGAAACAGAATACGTCGTGCACGTCGTGGTGGCGGTGGCTGTGCTGGAGCGGCCGCAGGCTGTGCAGGTAGGCATGCGAGCAACTCAGTAAACTTGGCGTCGAGCTTGGTGTCGATCATCTTCTCCACACCATCAATCGCCTCTGTAAATCTGTTCTCGATGTCATTCACCTGTTCAGACATCATTTGTGCAAATTTATCATGTAACGCTTTGTTTGTCATATTCTCCCAATCGGGTGCATCCCGCGCCACTTCATCATGGGATCCTGGCATGGTTAGCAGAAATAGAAAACACACAGAAATATGATCCTACTTCTACTAATGGGATGTGGGGTGGTGGAAAGCACAAATCCGTCAAGCTTTTCTTTCGTTCTTACCGATTCTTACCTAGCAGCAGGTGGTGACGTACAACCAACGGGACAAAACTCTCAGAGATGTGGTAGAGCGATGGCCAGGTGGTGTCAACCGCACGAAGTAGAATATATGTGGAGCTGTAGGTAGGCTTGACAAATATGGTAGCAAAAAGCTCAACAGTAATCAAAACAGAGATGCAAAGTTGAATAAACACTCAACGTCGGTACTGTGCTGATCCTAGGCTAGACCGTACTAGAGACGCGAGCCTAAAACACCAACGAAAGCACGGCGCGGCACGTAATCAACTGAGAAGCACACTCTGAATTTGTTTTTTCTCTTTTTTTTTGTTTTTTTTTTTTTTTTTGGCGATGCGGGACTGCGGTGGCTGAAAAAGTGCGAAAAAATCACTATGGTGGCGAACGTCTCAAAACGAGTTTCTGGACCTAAGGAACGTATGGGCACGAAATTTTTTTACCCCTGAAAATTTTGGCCTAAAAACTGCTCTGAAAAGCGTGCCAGACTGAATTTTTTTTTTTTTTTTTTTTTTTGGAAATCACCCCCTTCTACGTACGACAAAGATTGGTGAAATCCGACTCTAATCAACTCAAACTAATCTGGCTATGGAGAGGTCACGAACCGTACTGATGATGGAACTCAACTCGGACTCGTGGTACGTGGTGGTGTATATGGACTCTGCTTGGCGGAACGTGGTGGTGTATGTGGACTTGGATTGGCGGAACGTGGTAGGATGACTACTGTGCGGCGGCGACGTGGCAAACTGTGATCAGAACTCGAAACTCTAAGGGAACTAGACGCTAAGATCAGCAACTTGACACAACGATGCAACCGTAAATTCAACAAAGCAAGTACTGAAAAGAAAACTGGACAAAGGCTCGGACTGTCTTGGGACGTGATGATCTAACCCTAAATTTTTTTTTGGCTTTTTCGTGGGCTGTAGGTATGACGAACAGAATCAATCTAGACTACGAAAACTGGTAAATCTCACCGAGCAACCTGGAAATCTGATACCACTTGATAGAGGCGAAGGTGTCCCGATGTTTCGATGAGATGGTGGAGATCGATTATGGTGGAGTAGACTTTCACGACCCGACTACGAACGTGCGAAGACGTTGCGCCTTAGCGATCGCTAAACCAACTCCGAGAGGTTATTGATCCCGCGGATGCACGATCAACCTGACCACGAAGGTCTAATTCCTGCAAGCAATCGAAGAACAAGCAAGAACTAAGAATTGCAATCTGGATATTGCGAATATAAGATGAAAGATTACGAAAGTTGGGGTTCCAATGAGGTCTTGGCCTGGTCGGATGACACAAACGAAGAGCTCGAAGTTGCGGCTATGGCTAACTTAAATCTAATTAAAACCCAAGTCTAAACGACGCCCTAAGGGCTGTATATATGGGGGAACAGAGGGGATTTTCGTGACCCCTTGGAGGTGGGGTCCGAAAACAACCCTAACTCGGTTTCCCCACACATACGGACTCTAAAAACAGCCTATAAGGTGGTATTTCGAAATTACATGGGCCCAGCCCAATATTAAGGTGACGCAGCACCTATAATTGCCCTTGGACGAAAATAATGAAGTGGCATCTCGCGTATTTCGTCCAAGACTTCATGCGCGCCTTATGGTGGCTTCAAAGTGCGATAATCACCACTGGAAGCTCCGCTGTCCTTTCCCGCGCGCGCACCTTCTTCTCCATGCTTGATCCCGCTCCAATGACCATCCTTCTTGTCCATGCTAGGTCCTTCATTCATAAGCAAAACAAAAGTATCTAATTTAGGCAGTATCATATGTTCATGAACAATAGAAGGATTCGCAAGAAACGAAAGTACCTGATAATTTAGTTGACGTGCACGAGCTCTAGTAACTGGTCCAATATGTGTAGTTGGTGAGGATATGGGTGTAACATTAGTAGGGATGTCCTCATCAGGACCTGTGAGGCAGCGAAACCATCTGTCAAAGTTGGCGTCTCGGTCCCTGGCATTATCTGAGTCCGTTTCGTAGAACCGGTCGGAATCTCGAGCGGTGAAAAACTCAGGTAGTCGACTCCTGGATTGGGGAAGGTGATGTGAGGGTACAGCCTTGGTTTCATCCACGTCCGACACAAGCTTGAAGGGTGACAAGAATGAGGCGATAAGTGATGACACGCGTGTCCGTGGTTATGGACTACTTGGAGACCTTTACTTGATCATAGACAACTTGAATGGATACTTATAAAACTCGCAAGATAAGCGCGAGTGCTATGGTGTGATTCCTCGTGGGGAAGTAGAGGAAGTATCCATAGTGGTGTATTGGTTGGAGACTTGGTAGTGGACTCGTGTACGCTTCTTACCTCAAGTCTGGTACTCGTAGTTCAGGACTAGCCAAGTCAAAGCTGGCACTTCTGGATGTTGAACCCCACCTCCTTTACCTTGAAACTTGAGCATGAGAAGTATAGTTCTGATGTAAGTCTTGCTGAGTACGACTTTGTACTCACGTTTGCTATTCTATGTTTTAGATGAGAACCCGGACCCCGATGGAGTCACCTTCATGAAGCTCGACGTTGACTAAGCTAGTATAGTTCCAGACAGTAGTCTGGTCCCTCGTGGAAGGGCATGTATGTTTACAAGGCTTCTCTAAGCCATTTGTTAAACTTGTCTGTACTCAGACCTAATTTGCTTCCGTTGTATGATGTAATGTTGATCACAGACATGTGATCTTTGTATGCACTATGTGTAAGTCAATAAAGAAGTACTTTGTAGAGTTATGTGATGATACCTGCTGTTCATACTAGACATGTGTGCTGCGTGTATGATTATAACATGCATGTCTTACTATGGGTTTTCGAGACCTCAGTTGTGATCTGGCTGGCGGTCTTTTATACACCAAGTGGCCCTTAGATGTGCGCAGCTTGGGGCATCGCGATGCGATTCCTCGTCACTCTGTCACGTGCACACTTTGTTGTATGATCGAGCCCGCCCTAGACCCCGACTAAGTGATCAGGCTGGAGTTTGTTTATGTAAGGGTTATGAGTCAATCGATAAACTGGTTGAGGCGACTTGTCTATGAGTATGGGATTTCACCACCCATAATCATTTAGACTTGTGAGCGGGCGATGAGGACCCATCTCAGTTTATCATCCGGCCTGGATGGGATGCCCCTCACGTACGATGCTTTCCGAGAGTATTCTGTGCTTGGCCTTGTCTGCTTAGACAAGTGGGTACGGCTCTCGGCTCTCCATGTGATTGAGTTGTGACTGGAATTACATAGGCATATTCCGGGTCCCGACATCCCTCGAGTATAGAAGGCTTCGGTGCCGTAATTACCGGAAATCCGACGTCGACCGGACGTCCGAAGACCCCGACCGACGTCCGATGCCTACCGGACATCCGACACTGCGTGCGCGCAGATTTAAGGGCTACGTCCCTTGTATCAAACTTTACACTCCATAGCTTATAAATACTTAGACCCCAGCGCATTTTTGGGGAGACTATGACTAAGATAAACTCTAGATTGAACTTGCTTGAAGCATTCATCTTTGAATTCTCCTTTGATACGATCGAGGATTCACCCCCTCCACTTTGTTTTGATCTGGAAGTGCTTGTTACCAAAGTTAAAGTGTGATCTGTGTTCCACTGGGAATTGGCGGGTTGCAGAACCGCTTCGTGGTTAGCGGCTACGTTGCGCAAGAGTGTGGTGTTGCGAATTCTTTAGGGTTCAAGAGTTGTTGCGTTGGCAATGGGGGGTCAGCCAGGAAGTTCGAGAATGTCTCACTAGTTATCATCCATCCACTACCGTGCTTACGAGAAGATCGGGCCACCCCATATCATCTTGGGATCAGATTTTCAGGTTTACTCAGTGAGCAATCCATCCCCGTAGATTATTTTTTGTTATCATCCTATACAGAAAAAGCCACAAAAATATTTAGGGTTTCTAGTAAGTCTTTGCCAGAACCTTAGACCAGCACTCGATTCTTTGAATTAGTGTTGTTAGGAAACCATACCAAGCCCCACTAAACACCCTGTTTTGCTGTGTGATATTTTGAGGCCCTTGTTATTCGCTTCACCACATTTGTGCACGTGCTACTACTACAAGTTGGTAAAGTTTCTCTAATTACCTTTGGAACGGTAAGATCCACAATTTCTTTTGATTTTTGTGTGAGTTGAGAGTGTTCCACATATAATTTTCTTGTGAGTACTAATCATGTCTTCCAGTGAGGCGGATGCTAGTTTGGTGCAGCAAAAGAAGCCGGATACTGATTCAGTGAATTAGGGAGAATACACAGCGCTTAAATCTCATCTTTCACGTGAGTTTGGCGTCCGTTGTGACAAGCTTGGTTCTGATTTGGCAGTCACGGATGCAAAAAATGATAATATGCAGCAGATATTGGACCTTCTTACTCGTGCTATGCAGACCTTGACGCAGCGCCATGCGCAGCCAGCGGATGATGGTAGCGCTCTTGTTGGGGATGAGGCTGATTTTGGGGAAGACGCATCTGTTGTGAATGAGGCTGCTGCACAACTTCCTGCCATCCGTGATATAGAACATCAAGCTGAGCGTCCTGGACAGCCGAACCTACAGCACAATATTGCGCCTGGTTTGTTTCTTGGTGGACGTGGAGGAGGCCGCGGTGGTGTTGTCCCTCATGGTCAAGGTGTTGCACATCTTGTCCGTGGTGATGGTCAACCTCTTCTTGGTGCTAGGCGTGTTTTGCGGCATGAACTGTCATCCAACCGACAGGATGATGGACTGGGTAAGTTGAAATTGTCTCTCCCAAGATTTGAGGTCTCTGTTGATGTGGAGGAATTTCTCAATTGGGAGATGAAGATAGAACAATTGTAGCGTTTGCATGATTTTACTGACGATAAGATGATCAAGCTTGCATCGTCTTAATTTGATGGTTATGCTTTGCTTTGGTGGAATGGCCTTGTTTCTGCATGGCATGAAGCTAATGATATGCCTATTACGTCTTGGCGAGAGATGCTACGTGAGATGCATCACCGTTTTGTTCCTCGTACTTATAGGCGTTCTTTATATGATAAGTTGAAGAATCTGAGGCAAGGTGTTTTATCAGTGGATGAGTATTATAAGGAGATGGAGTTAATAATGCAGCGTGCTAGAGTGCGAGAAGATCCTGAGCAGACTATGCAACGGTTTTTGGCAGGTCTGAGTTTCAACATTAAGAGAATTGTCCGGCATTATCAGTACCATGATATAGAGGATTTGTTACGTCAAGCAAGAGAATGTGAATTGCATGTGCCGGAAGACATCCAGTTAGCTTCTCGTTGCAGCAATTTTGCTCCTCGCACATCGTCAAGCATGGCGTCTACACCTCTTGAACCTTCCAATTCTCGTGATACTAATTCTGTGGTATCTCATGCGAAGAAGCTGGTGCAGCCTTCTGCTCATGCTGCTGGGTCTACTTTTTTGACACTCGCAATGGAGATATGATTTGTCACGGTTGTGGTCGCTTCGGGCACTTCAAGAGAGAGTGTTCTAACAGGATGGTTATATTCATTAATGAGGAAACCGGAAGGTATGAAACCAGTGATGATGAGGATGAACCAACTGTATCTGCTGATGATGCATGTGATGCTTTTTCTACAACCGCTCCTATAATTGTGGTGTCTCAGCGTGCTCTTCTTGTGTTCTCCACTGCTGAGAGTCAGCGCTGCACTTTGTTTCACACAAAAGCATTAGTTGGCCAGAACAAGACTTGCAAGGTCATTATTGATGGAGGTAGCTGTCGCAATTTAGCAAGCAAGGAGTTATGTGCCAAACTGAAACTGCAATATATACCACATCCTCATCCATATTATGTTCAGTGGTTAAGTGACAAGGGTAAGATGAAAGTCAGCCACATGGTGCGGGTTAATTCTAAAATAGGGACATACAAGGATTCTATTGAGTTTGATGTGGTGCCTATGCAGTATGTCACTTGCTGTTGGGTCGGCATTGGCTCTACGATCGTTTTGTGCAACACAATGGTCGAGCCAATACATATCACTTGGAGTTCAAGGGCAAGATAATTAATTTGCATCCTATGTCTCCACATGCCATTGTTAATGAGTCTCGTCAGACAAATGAAACGCATATCGAACCATCACTTGTCCAAGAGCCTTAATTGGATACCGTCCCTCGGAACAACCTTTATTACTCAATGCAGCCACTGTTATTCGGAGAACCTGGCGCTGCGTTTGTTGTTAGCAACCACTTCAATTTTGCAGATTCCTCTCCAGCTAACGAGGGAGACCTTGGAGCATCGAGGACGACGCCTTTTGAAGGGGGGGAGATGATGAGGTATCCCATATCAGAGAAGACGAAGCTCTAGGAACCGGACGTCAGGACCCAGTCGGACGTCCGACATTGTTGGCCTGGACGCGAGAAGCCTCAAGATCAACCAAGCAGAAGACATTCTCCAGGGAACGGACGTCCGATGACTACCGGACGTCCGATGGACCGGATCCGAGCGCTACAGGAAATACGGTACCTCGAGTACACAAGGCTTCGGTGCCGTAAATACCAGAAATCCGACGTCGACCGGACGTCCGACGACCCCGACGGACGTCCAATGCCTACCGGACATCCGACACTGCGTGCGCGGAGATTTCAGGGCTACGGCCCTTGTATCCAACTTTATACTCCCTAGCATATAAATACTTAGACCCCAGCGCATTTTAGGGGAGACTACGACTAAGATAAACTCTAGATTGAACTTTATTGAAGCATTCATCTTTTATCAAATTCCCCTTTGCTGCGATCGAGGATTCACCCCTCCACTTTGTTTCGATCTGGAGGTGCTTGTTACAAAATTTAAAGTGTGATCTGTTTTCCACTGGGAATTGGTGGGTTGCAGAACCGCTTCGTGGTTAGCGGCTACGTTGCGCAAGAGTGTGGTGTTGCGAATTCTTTAGGGTTGAAGAGTTGTTGTGTTGGCAACGGGGGATCAACCGGGAAGTTCGAGAACGTTTCACTAGTTATCATCCACCTATCATCCATCCACTACCGTGCTGACGAGAAGATCGGGCCAACCCATATCAATGGAGCTTGTGAACACAAGCGACGCCTGCCAATTCCAGGCCAAGGCTATTCATCAACCAGCACAAGCTCTCCAAACCATCCCTCTGTCATGGCCCTTTTCGGTCTGGGATTGGACATCTTGGGTCCCTTTTCCCGCGCTACCAGAGGTCATGAGTTCCTCTATGTTGCCATCGACAAATTCACCAAGTGGCCAGAAATGGAGCCAGTCCGCAAGACCACGGCGTAATCCGCCATCAAGTTTATCAGAAGCCTGGTGTGTCATTTTAGAGTTCCTAACGGGATAATCCCAGACAACGGCACTTAGTTCACAATTCAGACCTTCCTCGAGTACTCCGAGCAAATGGGCACCACAGTGTGTTTCGCTTCAGTCGCTCATCCAAGGAGAAACGACCAGGAAGATAGAGCCAATTCGGAAGTACTCCGAGGTCTCCGGACCCGTACCTTCCAGTGCTCGAAAAGTGTGGAAAGCGGTGGGCGGATGAACTCCCAGCCATTCTATGGTCAATCAGGACCACACCCAATTGAGCCACAAATGAGAAGCCCTTCACTCTCGTTTACGCAGCAGAGGTGGTGCTCCCCACAAAACTCAGATAAGGATCTCCTTTAGTTCACGCCTTCGATGAAGCCGAACAGCAGCAACTCCGACAAGGAGATGTCGTTGTTCCGAGGAAGTACATACTCGGGCTGCCCTTTGGGTTGAAGAATGTGGGTTCCACCTTCCAGAGAGCTATCCACATCGGCCTCGGGACAAAATTACACCGCAATGTCGATGCCTACATGGACGACATCATGATCAAGACCAGAGAAGAAGACACACTTGTCGAAGACTTGCGTGAGACATTTCGCAATCTTGACAAGATGCAACTAAAGCTGAATCCTGAAAAATGCGTCTTAGGTGTGCCTTCCGGCAAGCTCCTCGGGTTTTTGGTGTCCCACTGCAACATCAAAGTCAACCCCGATAAGATCAAGGTGATCGAGCAAATGCAGGCCCCGAAACGCGTCAAGGATGTCCAGAGACTAAACAGGTGTATTAAGGAGCTTGGGAGATTCATCTCCCGGTTGGCCGAAAGAGCACTCCCATTCTTTCAGCTATTGAAGAAATCCGGTCCCCTCGAATGGACCCTTGAAGCTGAAGCCGCTTTTCAAGACGTGAAGAAGTACCTCGCGTCACCACCAATCTTAGTGGCACCACGCCCACGCGAACCCCTGCTGTAGTACATCTTGGCAACATCTCAGGTGGTCAGTGGAGCATTTGTGGTCGAGCGCGACATTGAAGAAGAAGGCGGTGGACCCCCACCTGAAGCAAGAAATTCTGAGGGATCATCTCCTGCAGCCAGAGCCCACGGGGCCAAGGTTCCTGCCAGGAGGACAACCCAGAAGCCAGTCTACTTCATCCGCACTGTCCTCTGGGACGCGAGACGTCGGTACCCTCAGATCAAGAAGATAGTTTTCGGGGTGCTCATATGTAACAGCCCAGTTTTTGGAAAAATTAAAAAATTTGTTTTCGGTGTGAATTGTTTGATTGTCTTATTTGTTTGCGGTGTCTGCATCCCCGATTTATCGATCGGAAATTATTTTTCCCCCTCTTATCTCGTACCGGACGGAGACCGACCCTTTCCACCCTGACACTCGACCTTTGCGACACCGGGTTTCACCCGATCACCGTCGCGGAAACCGCATGAGACCAGCCGCAGCCAACGGAACGAAAAACCCTGTTCAATAATTAAACGGGATATTTTTATAGCGCGCCAGAAAGTGTTTTCGGAACGGTTCCAGCGCGAGGTGAACGCCTCCGGCTCGACGCACTGATTGCGCAGTTCGAAGTTTTACCCGAATCGGAGGTACTGCGGACCCCCGGCGGTCAGAAACGTAAGCACCGCGCGCGCGAGAGAAAAACCGATGATGTTTTGGCAAACTTCCAGCCACCGAGGCTATATAAAGACCACCACACTCCCACCCATTTCTAGGGTTTCCCTAGCCAAAATTTGCAGCCACCCCCCTTCACTTTGCCCAGATCTGCCAAATCGATCCCCATTTTCGTCCAACCCTAGTCCCAACTGTTTTCGGCCGTCCGATCGGGCGATCGGAGGGCTCCGAAGCCGCCACGTCAGCGCCCTGGACTCCCCAGCCCGAGCTCTCTCCTCCCTGTCCCGAGCCGCCCCCCATGCCGCATCAGCCGCCGCCTGCGCCTCCACTCCGGCCGGAGCAGCAGGCTGCAGCCGCCGGCAGCCGGACCTCTCCCCTCTCCTTCCCTCCTCTTCCTCCCGCTTCTCCTCCTTCCCCTCCATCTCTTCCTCTCACCCCTTGTTTCTCCTCCACCCGCAGTGATGAGGACATCCCGACTAATGTTACACCCATATCCTCACCAACTACACATATTGGACCAGTTACTAGAGCTCGTGCACTTCAACTAAATTATCAGGTACTTTCGTTTCTTGCGAATCCTTCTATTGTTCATGAACATATGATGCTGCCTAAATTAGATACTTTTGTTTTGCTTATGAATGAAGGACCTAGCATGGACAAGAAGGATGGTCATTGGAGCGGGATCAAGCATGGAGAAGAAGGTGCGCGCGCGGGAAAGGACAGCGGAGCTTCTAGTGGTGATTATCGCACTTTGAAGCCACCATAAGGCGCGCATGAAGTCTTGGACGAAATACGCGAGATGCCACTTCATTATTTTCGTCCAAGGGCAATTATAGGTGCTGCGTCACCTTAATATTGGGCTGGGCCCATGTAATTTCGAAATACCACCTTATAGGCTGTTTTTAGAGTCCGTATGTGTGGGGAAACCGAGTTAGGGTTGTTTTCGGACCCCACCTCCAAGGGGTCACGAAAATCCCCTCTGTTCCCCCATATATACAGCCCTTAGGGCGTCGTTTAGACTTGGGTTTTAATTAGATTTAAGTTAGCCATAGCCGCAACTTCGAGTTCTTCGTTTGTGTCGTCCGACTAGGCCAAGACCGCATTGGAACCCCAACTTCTGTTAATCTTTCATCTTATATTCGCAATATCCAGATTGCAATTCTTAGTTCTTGCTTGTTCTTCGATTGCTTGCAGGAATTGACCTTCGTGGTCAGGTTGATCGTGCATCCGCGGGATCAATAACCTCTCGGAGTTGGTTTAGCGATTGCTAAGGCGCAACGTCTTCGCACGTTCGTAGTCGGGTCGTGAAAGTCTACTCCACCAAAATCGATCTCCACCATCTCATCGAAACATCGGGACACCTTCGCCTCTATCAAGTGGTATCAGATTTCCAGGTTGCTCGGTGAGATTTACCAGTTTTCGTAGTCTAGATTGGTTCTGTTCTTCATACCTACAGTCCACGAAAAAGCCAACAAAAAAAATTAGGGTTAGATCATCACGTCCCAAAACAGTCCGAGCCTTTGTCCAGTTTTCTTTACAGTAGTTTGCATTGTTGAATTTGCGGTTGCATCGTTGTGTCGAGTTGCTGATCTTAGCGTCTAGTTACCTTAGAGTTTCGAGTTCTGATCACAATTTTGTCACGCCGCCGCCGAACAGTAGTACACCACCACGTTCCGCCAATCCGATTCCAGATACACCACCACGTTCCGCCAAGCAGAGTCCATACACACCACCACAACCTACCGATCCGAGTCGAGTTCCATCACCCGTTCGGTTTGTGATATCTCCGTAGCCAGAATAGTTTTGAGTTGATTAGAGTCGGATTTCACCAATCTTTTGTCGTACGTAGAAGAGGGTGATTTGCAAAAAAAAAAAAAGAGTCTGGCACGCTTTTCAGAGCAGTTTTTAGGCCAAAATTTTCAGGGGTAAAAAAATTTCGTCCCCATACGTTCCTTAAGTCCAGAAACTCGTTTTGCGACGTTCGCCACCATAGTGATTTTTTCGCCCTTTTTCAGCCCCCGCAGTCCCGCATCGCAAAAAAAAAAAAAAAAAGAGAGAGAAAAAAAATTTCAGAGTGTGCTTCACAGTTGTTACGTGCCACGCCGTGCTTTCGTTGGTGTTTTAGGCTCGCGTCTCTAGTACGGTCTAGCCTAGGATCAGCACAGTACCGACGTTGAGTGTTTATTCAGCTTTGCATCTCTGTTTTGATTACTGTTGAGTTTTTCCTACCATACTTGTCAGCCTTCCTACAGCTCCACATATATTCTACATCGTGCGTTTTGACACCGCCTGGCCATCGCTCTACCACATCTCTGAGAGTTTTGACCCGTCGGTTGTACATCACCACCTGCTGCTAGGTAAGAATCGGTAAGAACGTAAGAAAATCTTGACGGATTTGTGCTTTCCACCACCCCACATCCATCCCATTCGTAGCAGTAGGATCATATTCCGGTGTGTTTTCTATTTCTGCTAACCATGCCAGGATCACATGATGAAGTGGCGCGGGATGCACCCGATTGGGAGCACATGACAAACAAGGAGCTACATGATAAATTTGCACGTATGATGTCTCAACAGGTGCAGGACATCGAGACCAGATTTACAGAGGCGATTGATGGCGTGGAGAAGATGATCGACACCAAGCTCGACGCCAAGTTTACTGAGTTGATCGCACGCCTACCTTCAGCACAGCCACAGCCACCGCCACTACCACGTGCACGACGTATTCTGTTTCCGCGAGGACAAGCTGCTGGTATTGGTGCTCCTTCTGCTGCTGCAGTTGCTGCTACTGCTGCTGCTGCTGCTTCTGACGTCGGCCTGGACGACAACTACGAGGGTGATTACGAGGAGGAGGTGGAACAGGAAGCGGCCTATGAGCAGCCAGCTGGACGTCCACGTCCCAACATTCGCCACGGTCGACACCAACCACCCCCTCAGGTACGCGATGATGAACATGTGCCTAAACTTAAATTGAATCTTAAGCCGTTTGAGGGTAGATATATTCCTGATGCTTATCTTACTTGGGAGTTAGAAACTGAACAACCGTTTTACATGTTTACAATATCCTGAGAATAGACGTGTTACTGCTGCTGTTTGTGAATTCACGGGCTTTGCATCTATTTGGTGGTCTGAACATTGTAGATTGCATGCTAATAATATTCCAACTACTTGGGCTGCTTTAAAAGATGCTATGCGTACTCGCTGGGTTCCCCCTTATTATCAACGTGAATTGTTACAAAAATTACAGCGTTTGAGACAAGGAAAAAATTCTGTAGAGGAATATTATCAAGAATTACAAACTGGATTGATTAGATGTGGCCTAGTAGAGGATAATGAAGCTATGCTTGCACGTTTTATGGGTGGCTTAAACAGGGAGATACAAACTATTCTAGAATACAAGGACTTTGCTACTATCACTCGTTTGTTTCATCTTGCTTGTAAAGCTGAACGTGAAGTGCAGGATCGACAGGCCGCTACGAGACCTAACTTTTCTGCAGGACGAAATACATCATGGACATCGCGTGGAGCTTCTACATCCACACGTCCTGCTGCGCCACCATCTACTTCAGCCGCTCATTCTTACAGGGAGCCACCAAAACAGCCAGCGCCACCATTCAAGGGTGCACAGAGTGGCCCAGCAGCGAGTTCTTCTTCATCCATGGCGTCCACAGGGCAAGCACGAGATCGTGATATTAAATGTCGCAGGTGCCAAGGTGGAGGTCACTTCGCAAAAGACTGTCCCTCCAAGCGTGTGATGACTATTACGGCGGATGGTGGGTATGAGTCAGCGAGTGACTATGATGAGGAGACTCTAGTTCTCATTGCTCATGAGGAACAGGGTGCCCATGATGATGCTCATGATATAGAGTATATGACTCCTGATGATGCAGATAAATATGCTAGTTTGGTTGCTCAACGTGTATTAAGTGTGCAGGTAACGAAGGCCGAGCAAAACCAGAGGCATAATTTGTTCCACACAAAGGGAGTGGTGAAAGAACGTTCGGTTCGCATCATCATTGACGGAGGGAGTTGCAACAACTTGGCTAGCATGGAGTTGGTGGAGAAGCTATCTCTCACCACAAGACCACACCCCCATCCGTACTATATTCAGTGGTTTAACAATAGTGGTAAGATTAAGGTAACGCGTTCTGTTCGTGTGCACTTTAGCATTGCTGCATATGCTGATTGTGATGTGGTACCCATGCAAGCATGCTCTCTTTTTGATGAGGACATCCCTACTAATGTTACACCCATATCCTCACCAACTACACATATTGGACCAGTTACTAGAGCTCGTGCACGTCAACTAAATTATCAGGTACTTTCGTTTCTTGCGAATCCTTCTATTGTTCATGAACATATGATACTGCCTAAATTAGATACTTTTGTTTTGCTTATGAATGAAGGACCTAGCATGGACAAGAAGGATGGTCATTGGAGCGGGATCAAGCATGGAGAAGAAGGTGCGCGCGCGGGAAAGGACAGCGGAGCTTCCCGTGGTGATTATCGCACTTTGAAGCCACCATAAGGCGCGCATGAAGTCTTGGACGAAATACGCGAGATGCCACTTCATTATTTTCGTCCAAGGGCAATTATAGGTGCTGCGTCACCTTAATATTGGGCTGGGCCCATGTAAATTCGAAATACCACCTTATAGGCTGTTTTTAGAGTCCGTATGTGTGGGGAAACCGAGTTAGGGTTGTTTTCGGACCCCACCTCCAAGGGGTCACGAAAATCCCCTCTGTTCCCCCATATATACAGCCCTTAGGGCGTCGTTTAGACTTGGGTTTTAATTAGATTTAAGTTAGCCATAGCCGCAACTTCGAGCTCTTCGTTTGTGTCATCCGACCAGGCCAAGACCTCATTGGAACCCCAACTTTCGTAATCTTTCATCTTATATTCGCAATATCCAGATTGCAATTCTTAGTTCTTGCTTGTTCTTCGATTGCTTGCAGGAATTAGACCTTCGTGGTCAGGTTGATCGTGCATCCGCGGGATCAATAACCTCTCGGAGTTGGGTTAGCGATCGCTAAGGCGCAACGTCTTCGCACGTTCGTAGTCGGGTCGTGAAAGTCTACTCCACCATAATCGATCTCCACCATCTCATCGAAACATCGGGACACCTTCGCCTCTATCAAGTGGTATCAGATTTCCAGGTTGCTCGGTGAGATTTACCAGTTTTCGTAGTCTAGATTGATTCTGTTCGTCATACCTACAGCCCACGAAAAAGCCAAAAAAAATTTAGGGTTAGATCATCACGTCCCAAGACAGTCCGAGCCTTTGTCCAGTTTTCTTTTCAGTACTTGCTTTGTTGAATTTACGGTTGCATCGTTGTGTCAAGTTGCTGATCTTAGCGTCTAGTTCCCTTAGAGTTTCGAGTTCTGATCACAGTTTGCCACGTCGCCGCCGCACAGTAGTCATCCTACCACGTTCCGCCAATCCAAGTCCACATACACCACCACGTTCCGCCAAGCAGAGTCCATATACACCACCACGTACCACGAGTCCGAGTTGAGTTCCATCATCAGTACGGTTCGTGACCTCTCCATAGCCAGATTAGTTTGAGTTGATTAGAGTCGGATTTCACCAATCTTTGTCGTACGTAGAAGGGGGTGATTTGCAAAAAAAAAAAAAAAAAAAAAAAGTCTGGCACGCTTTTCAGAGCAGTTTTTAGGCCAAAATTTTCAGGGGTAAAAAAAAATTCGTGCCCATACGTTCCTTAGGTCCAGAAACTCGTTTTGAGACGTTCGCCACCATAGTGATTTTTTCGCACTTTTTCAGCCACCGCAGTCCCGCATCGCCAAAAAAAAAAAAAAAAAAAAAAATTCAGAGTGTGCTTCTCAGTTGATTACGTGCCGCGCCGTGCTTTCGTTGGTGTTTTAGGCTCGCGTCTCTAGTACGGTCTAGCCTAGGATCAGCACAGTACCGACGTTGAGTGTTTATTCAACTTTGCATCTCTGTTTTGATTACTGTTGAGCTTTTTGGTACCATATTTGTCAAGCCTACCTACAGCTCCACATATATTCTACTTCGTGCGGTTGACACCTCCTGGCCATCGCTCTACCACATCCCTGCGAGTTCTGACCCGTTGGTTGTACATCACCACCTGCTGCTAGGTAAGAATCGGTAAGAAACGAAAGAAAAGCTTGACGGATTTGTGCTTTCCACCACCCCACATCCCATTAGTAGAAGTAGGATCATATTTCTGTGTGTTTTCTATTTCTGCTAACCATGCCAGGATCCCATGATGAAGTGGCGCGGGATGCACCCGATTGGGAGAATATGACAAACAAAGCGTTACATGATAAATTTGCACAAATGATGTCTGAACAGGTGAATGACATCGAGAACAGATTTACAGAGGCGATTGATGGTGTGGAGAAGATGATCGACACCAAGCTCGACGCCAAGTTTACTGAGTTGCTCGCACGTCTACCTGCACAGCCTGCGGCCGCTCCAGCACAACCACCGCCACCACCACGTGCACGACGTATTCTGTTTCCGGGCAGACAAGCTGCTGGTGCTCCTGCTGCTGCTGCAGTTACTGCTGCTGCTGCCTCTGACGTCGGCCAGGACGACAACTACGAGGGTGATTACGAGGAGGAGGTGGAACAAGAAGCGGCCTATGAACAGCCAGCTGGACGTCCACGTCCCAACATTCGCCACGGTCGACACCAACCACCCCCTCAGGTACGCGATGATGAACATGTGCCTAAACTTAAATTGAATCTTAAGCCGTTTGAGGGTAGATATATTCCTGATGCTTATCTTACTTGGGAGTTAGAAACTGAACAACGCTTTACATGTTTACAATATCCTGAGAATAGACGTGTTACTGCTGCTGTTTGTGAATTCACGGGTTTTGCATCTATTTGGTGGTCTGAACATTGTAGATTGCATGCTAATAATATTCCAGCTACTTGGGCTGCTTTAAAAGATGCTATGCGTACTCGCTGGGTTCCTCCTTATTATCAACGTGAATTGCTACAAAAATTACAGCGTTTGAGACAAGGAAAAAATTCTGTAGAGGAATATTATCAAGAATTACAAACTGGATTGATTAGATGTGGCCTAGTAGAGGATAATGAAGCTATGTTTGCACGTTTCATAGGTGGCTTAAACAGGGAGATACAAACTATTCTAGAATACAAGGACTATGCTACTATTACTCGTTTGTTTCATCTTGCTTGTAAAGCTGAACGTGAAGTGCAGGATCGACAGGCCGCTACGAGACCTAACTTTTCTGCAGGACGAAATACATCATGGACATCGCGTGGACCTTCTACATCCACACGTCCTGCTGCTCCACCCTCTACTTCAGCCGCTCATTCTTACAGGGAGCCACCAAAACAGTCAGCGCCACCATTCAAGGGTGCACAGAGTGGTCCAGCGGCGAGTTCTTCATCCATGGCTTCCACAGGGCAAACACGAGATCGTGATATTAAATGTCGCAGGTGCCAAGGTGGAGGTCACTTCGCAAAAGACTGTCCCTCCAAGCGTGTGATGATTATTACGGCGGATGGTGGGTATGAGTCAGCGAGTGACTATGATGAGGAGACTTTAGTTCTCATTGCTCATGAGGAACAGGGTGCCCATGATGATGCTCATGATATGGAGTATATGGCTCCTGATGATGCAGATAAATATGCTAGTTTGGTTGCTCAACGTGTGTTAAGTGTGCAGGTAACGAAGGCTGAGCAAAACCAGAGGCATAATTTGTTCCACACAAAGGGAGTGGTGAAAGAACGTTCGGTTCGCATCATCATTGACGGAGGGAGTTGCAACAACTTGGCTAGCATGGAGTTGGTGGAGAAGCTATCTCTCACCACAAGACCACACCCCCATCCGTACTATATTCAGTGGTTTAACAATAGTGGTAAGATTAAGGTAACGCGTTCTGTTCGTGTGCACTTTAGCATTGCTGCATATGCTGATTATGTTGATTGTGATGTGGTACCCATGCAAGCATGCTCTCTTTTACTTGGTAGACCATGGCAATTTGATAGGAATGTTGTACACCATGGTAGGACAAATCAGTTTACTCTGGTTCATCAGGATAAAAATATTGCTTTACTTCCTATGTCTCCTGAACAAATTGTGAAAGATGATCTTGCTAGAGCTAGTAAAGCTAAACAGGAGAAAAATAAGAGTGAAAATGAGATAGCAGCCAAAGAATTTGAGCAACAACATAAGACTAATAGCAAATCTTCTTCTGCTGTGTCTAATGAAATTAAATTGACTAGTCCAACTTTGCTTGCTACTAAAGTTGATATTTCAGATTTGGATGTTAGTCAATATGTGTGCTATGCTTTTGTGTGCAAAGAAGCTTTGTTTTCATTTGAGGAATTGCCTCCTTCTTTGCCTCCTGTTGTCACTGACCTTTTGCAGGAGTTTATTGACGTCTTTCCACAAGACGTACCACCGGGATTACCACCTATTCGAGGGATTGAGCATCAGATTGACTTAATTCCCGGTGCTTCACTGCCCAACCGTGCGCCATACCGTACCAATCCGGAGGAGACAAAGGAGATTCAGCGTCAAGTACAAGAGCTACTCGACAAAGGTTACATACGTGAATCCCTTAGTCCTTGTGCTGTTCCTGTTATATTAGTGCCTAAAAAGGATGGAACATGGCGTATGTGTGTTGATTGTCGAGCCATTAATAATATTACTATTCGTTATCGTCATCCTATTCCTAGGTTAGATGATATGCTTGATGAATTAAGTGGCTCTACCATGTTTTCCAAAGTTGATTTGCGTAGTGGATACCATCAAATTCGCATGAAATTAGGAGATGAATGGAAAACGGCATTTAAAACTAAGTTTGGATTATATGAGTGGTTAGTCATGCCTTTTGGGTTAACTAATGCACCTAGCACTTTCATGAGATTAATGAACGAGGTTTTACGTGCTTTCATTGGACGATTTGTGGTAGTCTATTTTGATGATATACTGATTTATAGCAAATCTTTGGAGGAACATTTGGATCATTTACGTGCTGTTTTTATTGCTCTACGTAATGCACGTTTGTTTGGTAACCTTGGGAAGTGCACCTTTTGCACCGACCGAGTATCGTTTCTTGGCTATGTTGTTACTCCGCAGGGAATTGAAGTTGATAAAACCAAGATCGAGGCGATTGAGAGTTGGCCGCAGCCCAAAACGGTCACACAAGTGAGGAGTTTTCTTGGCCTCGCTGGATTCTATAGGCGTTTTGTGAGAGATTTCAGCACCATTGCTGCACCTCTCAATGAGCTTACACGCAAGGATGTGCCTTTTACTTGGGGTACCGCACAGGAAGAAGCCTTCACCGTATTGAAAGATAATTTAACACATGCTCCTTTGCTCCAACTTCCTGATTTTAATAAGACTTTTGAGCTTGAATGCGATGCTAGTGGGATTGGTTTGGGAGGTGTGTTATTACAAGATGCTAAACCTGTTGCTTACTTTTCTGAAAAATTGAGTGGGCCTAGTCTGAACTATTCTACTTATGATAAGGAATTATATGCTCTTGTTCGGACATTAGAAACTTGGCAACATTATTTATGGCCCAAAGAATTTGTTATACATTCTGATCATGAATCTTTGAAACACATAAGAAGTCAAGCAAAACTTAATCGTAGACATGCTAAGTGGGTTGAATTTATTGAGACTTTCCCTTATGTCATTAAACACAAGAAGGGGAAAGATAATATTATTGCTGATGCTTTGTCTCGTCGTTATACTATGCTTTCACAACTTGACTTCAAGATTTTCGGTTTAGAGACAATCAAAGATCAATACGTAAATGATGCGGAATTTAAAGATGTATTGCAGAATTGTAGAGAGGGTAGAACATGGAACAAGTTTGTGCTTAATGATGGATTTGTGTTCCGTTCTAACAAGCTATGCATTCCAGCTAGCTCTATTCGTCTTTTGTTGTTGCAGGAGGCGCATGGAGGAGGATTAATGGGACACTTTGGCGTGAAGAAGACGGAGGACGTACTTGCTACACATTTCTTTTGGCCAAAGATGAGACGGGATGTTGAGCGTTTTGTTGCTCGCTGCACTACATGTCAAAAAGCTAAGTCACGACTTAATCCTCATGGTTTATACATGCCTTTACCTGTACCTAGTGTTCCGTGGGAGGACATATCCATGGACTTTGTTTTAGGCTTGCCTCGAACAAAGAATGGGAGGGATAGCATATTTGTTGTCGTGGATAGATTTTCTAAGATGGCACATTTTATACCCTGTCATAAAAGCGATGATGCTGCTAATGTTGCTGATTTATTCTTTCGTGAGATTATTCGCTTACATGGTGTGCCCAATACTATTGTCTCGGATCGTGATACTAAGTTTCTTAGCCATTTTTGGAGATGCTTATGGGCTAAGTTGGGGACTAAACTACTTTTTAGTACTACATGTCATCCCCAAACTGATGGACAAACTGAAGTAGTCAATAGGACTTTGTCTACTATGCTTAGGGCTGTTTTAAAGAGTAACTTGAAACTGTGGGAAGAATGTTTACCTCATATTGAATTTGCTTATAATCGTTCATTGCATTCTACCAGTAAAATGTGCCCTTTTGAGATTGTTTATGGTTTTCTACCTCGTGCACCTATTGATTTGCTTCCTCTTCCATCTTCGGAGAAGGTTAATTTTGATGCTAAGCAACGTGCTGAATTGATATTAAAACTGCATGAGTTAACTAAAGAAAACATTGAGCGCATGAATGCTAGATACAAGCTTGCTGGTGATAGGGGTCGAAAGCATGTTGTGTTTGAACCCGGAGATCTTGTTTGGTTACATCTACGTAAAGATAGGTTTCCTGATTTGCGCAAGTCTAAGTTAATGCCTCGAGCTGATGGTCCCTTTAAGGTTTTGCAGAAAATTAATGATAATGCATATAAACTTGAGCTACCTGCAGCCTTTGGGGTTAGTCCCACATTTAATATTGCAGATTTGAAGCCTTATTTGGGAGAAGATGATGAGCTTCCGTCGAGGACGACTTCAATTCAAGAAGGGGAGGATGATGAGGACATCCCTACTAATGTTACACCCATATCCTCACCAACTACACATATTGGACCAGTTACTAGAGCTCGTGCACGTCAACTAAATTATTAGGTACTTTCGTTTCTTGCGAATCCTTCTATTGTTCATGAACATATGATACTGCCTAAATTAGATACTTTTGTTTTGCTTATGAATGAAGGACCTAGCATGGACAAGAAGGATGGTCATTGGAGCGGGATCAAGCATGGAGAAGAAGGTGCGCGCGCGGGAAAGGACAGCGGAGCTTCCCGTGGTGATTATCGCACTTTGAAGCCACCATAAGGCGCGCATGAAGTCTTGGACGAAATACGCGAGATGCCACTTCATTATTTTCGTCCAAGGGCAATTATAGGTGCTGCGTCACCTTAATATTGGGCTGGGCCCATGTAAATTCGAAATACCACCTTATAGGCTGTTTTTAGAGTCCGTATGTGTGGGGAAACCGAGTTAGGGTTGTTTTCGGACCCCACCTCCAAGGGGTCACGAAAATCCCCTCTGTTCCCCCATATATACAGCCCTTAGGGCGTCGTTTAGACTTGGGTTTTAATTAGATTTAAGTTAGCCATAGCCGCAACTTCGAGCTATTCGTTTGTGTCATCCGACCAGGCCAAGACCTCATTGGAACCCCAACTTTCGTAATCTTTCATCTTATATTCGCAATATCCAGATTGCAATTCTTAGTTCTTGCTTGTTCTTCGATTGCTTGCAGGAATTAGACCTTCGTGGTCAGGTTGATCGTGCATCCGCGGGATCAATAACCTCTCGGAGTTGGTTTAGCGATCGCTAAGGCGCAACGTCTTCACACGTTCGTAGTCGGGTCGTGAAAGTCTACTCCACCATAATCGATCTCCACCATCTCATCGAAACATCGGGACACCTTCGCCTCTATCACTTTTACTTGGTAGACCATGGCAATTTGATAGGAATGTTGTACACCATGGTAGGACAAATCAGTTTACTCTAGTTCATCAGGATAAAAATATTGCTTTACTTCCTATGTCTCCTGAACAAATTGTGAAAGATGATCTTGCTAGAGCTAGTAAAGCAAAACAGGAGAAAAATAAGAGTGAGAATGAGATAGCAGCCAAAGAATTTGAGCACCAACATAAGACTAATAGCAAATCTTCTTCTGCTGTTTCTAATGAAATTAAATTGACTAGTCCAACTTTGCTTGCTACTAAGGTTGATATTTCAGATTTGGATGTTAGTCAATTTGTGTGCTATGCTTTTGTGTGCAAAGAAGCTTTGTTTTCATTTGAGGAATTGCCTCCTTCTTTGCCTCCTATTGTCACTGACCTTTTGCAGGAGTTTATTGACGTCTTTCCACAAGACGTACCACCGGGATTACCACCTATTCGAGGGATTGAGCATCAGATTGACTTAATTCCCGGTGCTTCGTTGCCCAACCGTGCGCCATACCGTACCAATCCGGAGGAGACGAAGGAGATTCAGCGTCAAGTACAAGAGCTACTCGACAAAGGTTACATACGTGAGTCCCTTAGTCCTTGTGCTGTTCCTGTTATATTAGTGCCTAAAAAGGATGGAACATGGCGTATGTGTGTTGATTGTCGAGCCATTAATAATATTACTATTCGTTATCGTCCTCCTATTCCTAGGTTAGATGATATGCTTGATGACTTAAGTGGCTCTACCATGTTTTCCAAAGTTGATTTGCGTAGTGGATACCATCAAATTCGCATGAAATTAGGAGATGAATGGAAAACGGCTTTTAAAACTAAGTTTGGATTATATGAGTGGTTAGTCATGCCTTTTGGGTTAACTAATGCACCTAGCACTTTCATGAGATTAATGAACGAGGTTTTACGTGCTTTCATTGGACGATTTGTGGTAGTCTATTTTGATGATATACTGATTTATAGCAAATCTTTGGAGGAACATTTGGATCATTTACGTGTTGTTTTTATTGCTCTACGTAATACACGTTTATTTGGTAACCTTGGGAAGTGCACCTTTTGCACCGACCGAGTATCGTTTCTTGGCTATGTTGTTACTCCACAGGGTATTGAAGTTGATAAAGCCAAGATCGAGGCGATTGAGAGTGGCCGCAGCCCAAAACGGTCACACAAGTGAGGAGTTTTCTTGGCCTCGCTGGATTCTATAGGCGTTTTGTGAGAGATTTCAGCACCATTGCTGCCCCTCTCAATGAGCTTACACGCAAGGATGTGCCTTTTACTTGGGGTACCGCACAGGAAGAAGCTTTCACGGTATTGAAAGATAAGTTAACACATGCTCCTTTGCTCCAACTTCCTGATTTTAATAAGACTTTTGAGCTTGAATGCGATGCTAGTGGGATTTTAATAAGATAATATTATTGCTGATGCTTTGTCTCGTCGTTATACTATGCTTTCACAACTTGACTTCAAGATATTCGGTTTAGAGACAATCAAAGAACAATATGCAAATGATGCGGAATTTAAAGATGTATTGCAGAATTGTAGAGAGGGTAGAACATGGAACAAGTTTGTGCTTAATGATGGATTTGTGTTCCGTTCTAACAAGCTATGCATTCCAGCTAGCTCTATTCGTCTTTTGTTGTTGCAGGAGGCGCATGGAGGAGGATTAATGGGACATTTTGGCGTGAAAAAGACGGAGGACGTACTTGCTACACATTTCTTTTGGCCAAAGATGAGACGGGATGTTGAGCGTTTTGTTGCTCGCTGCACTACATGTCAAAAAGCTAAGTCACGACTCAATCCTCATGGTTTATACATGCCTTTACCTGTACCTAGTGTTCCGTGGGAGGACATATCCATGGACTTTGTTTTAGGCTTGCCTCGAACAAAGAAGGGGAGGGATAGCATATTTGTTGTCGTGGATAGATTTTCTAAGATGGCACATTTTATACCATGTCATAAAAGCGATGATGCTGCTAATGTTGCTGATTTATTCTTTGGAGAGATTATTCGTTTACATGGTGTGCCCAATACTATTGTCTCGGATCGTGATACTAAGTTTCTTAGCCATTTTTGGAGATGCTTATGGGCTAAGTTGGGGACTAAACTACTTTTTAGTACTACATGTCATCCCCAAACTGATGGACAAACTGAAGTGGTCAATAGGACATTGTCTACTATGCTTAGGGCTGTTTTAAAGAGTAACTTGAAACTGTGGGAAGAATTTTTACCTCATATTGAATTTGCTTATAATCGTTCATTGCATTCTACCACTAAAATGTGCCCTTTTGAGATTGTTTATGGTTTTCTACCTCGTGCACCTATTGATTTGCTGCCTCTTCCATCTTCGGAGAAGGTTAATTTTGATGCTAAGCAACGTGCTGAATTGATATTAAAAATGCATGAGTTAACTAAAGAAAACATTGAGCGCATGAATGCTAGATACAAGCTTGCTGGTGATAGGGGTCGAAAGCATGTTGTGTTTGAACCCGGAGATCTTGTTTGGTTACATCTACGTAAAGATAGGTTTCCTGATTTGCGCAAGTCTAAGTTAATGCCTCGAGCTGATGGTCCCTTTAAGGTTTTGCAGAAAATTAATGATAATGCATATAAACTTGAGCTACCTGCAGCCTTTGGGGTTAGTCCCACATTTAATATTGCAGATTTGAAACCTTATTTGGGAGAAGATGATGAGCTTCCGTCGAGGACGACTTCAATTCAAGAAGGGGAGGATGATGAGGACATCCCTACTAATGTTACACCCATATCCTCACCAACTACACATATTGGACCAGTTACTAGAGCTCGTGCACGTCAACTAAATTATCAGGTACTTTCGTTTCTTGCGAATCCTTCTATTGTTCATGAACATATGATGCTGCCTAAATTAGATACTTTTTTTTTGCTTATGAATGAAGGACCTAGCATGGACAAGAAGGATGGTCATTGGAGCGGGATCAAGCATGGAGAAGAAGGTGCGCGCGCGGGAAAGGACAGCGGAGCTTCCAGTGGTGATTATCGCACTTTGAAGCCACCATAAGGCGCGCATGAAGTCTTGGACGAAATACGCGAGATGCCACTTCATTATTTTCGTCCAAGGGCAATTATAGGTGCTGCGTCACCTTAATATTGGGCTGGGCCCATGTAATTTCGAAATACCACCTTATAGGCTGTTTTTAGAGTCCGTATGTGTGGGGAAACCGAGTTAGGGTTGTTTTCGGACCCCACCTCCAAGGGGTCACGAAAATCCCCTCTGTTCCCCCATATATACAGCCCTTAGGGCGTCGTTTAGACTTGGGTTTTAATTAGATTTAAGTTAGCCATAGCCGCAACTTCGAGTTCTTCGTTTGTGTCGTCCGACCAGGCCAAGACCGCATTGGAACCCCAACTTCTGTTAATCTTTCATCTTATATTCGCAATATCCAGATTGCAATTCTTAGTTCTTGCTTGTTCTTCGATTGCTTGCAGGAATTGACCTTCGTGGTCAGGTTGATCGTGGATCCGCGGGATCAATAACCTCTCGGAGTTGGTTTAGCGATTGCTAAGGCGCAACGTCTTCGCACGTTCGTAGTCGGGTCGTGAAAGTCTACTCCACCAAAATCGATCTCCATCATCTCATCGAAACATCGGGACACCTTCGCCTCTATCACGCAGGACCCACGCCTTGGCCATGGAGCTTCCAAGCTCGAGCTCGGCCTTCCCGGAGACAGCCGCCTGCCGGCGCCGCCGCTCCCGCGCCCGAACCCCGCCTCCGGCCGCCCCTCGTCCCGCAGCCAGCCTGGCCGGAGCCAGCCGCCGACGCCGTCGCGTGCGGTTCCAGCGGGAGGCACGAGCCGGCCAGCCTCTACGTGAGGCCAGGTGGGCCCCCCTCCCAAGCGGGCCCAAGCCACACCAGCAGGCCCATGGCGCCCAGGCCAGCCCAAGCCAGACCCCTCCAGATCCAGCGGCCTTTTGGGCTTGGCCCATGGGGTGAGGCTGCCCCCCCCCTTTTTATTTTTCTTTATTAGTTCTGTTTTTTTTTTCTGTTGGGCCCAATAGCACTAGTTTCGCCCCGTTTAGCTTTTTTTTCTGTTCTGCTGTTTTTTTTATTAAATTGGCAGATTGTATTAGGATTTTTTTAGTGCCCGTATCTTTTTGCTCGTAGCTCGGATCGCGATGCGATAAATATGAAACTTGCTTAGAATTGTGTCTAGTTTAATAATTTGTGCTCCTTTGCCATGTTTGACTTTGTTTACATGCTGTTTGAGTGCTAATTACACTGCTTGCCACTGTAAACTGTAACTGCAATAACTTTTTATCTGTTGCTCTGTTTAAAATGTTTCTTATATGTAACTTGACTAGAATTGCATGTAGATTGTTTTTTTTGCTGCTCTTTCTTGCTAATAAAATAATAAAATATTGTTTAGGGGAAAACAGTACCAATTGCAATATTTATCGTGGGGTCCGTAATAGTTTGCCATGTCTAGGATTTCACCCCACTTAAATTGACTAGCTTAGGTAGTTTATTTGTGCTTCACCCTTGCCATGTTTGTGTGCTATGCCATGCTTCTGTGCTTGCCATGTCAACAAACTTTGTTGATCACCTGTAGCTAAACAACTTGAACCACCGTAAACGTGCGGTATTGTCGTGTGTGACGAGTACTCCACTTAACCTGTTTGTAACAGCTCTCGACGGTAGGTGCGATGTCTCGTGTTGCTTCTTGTTGATGCTTTCTCGTGTTTGCTCCGTAGTAATAGTGGTGCATCGTTGATTGCTTTCCAGTGTTTATCGTCTTGTGTGCTTCCGCGGGTACCTCTCGGAGACGATGCGAGCTTGCGATCGACTACACCTTCGGAACCCGACTTATCAACAGGCAAGGACTATACATTACTTATGATCCATTCTATTTCAACCAGAGGTTTGCATGCTAGTATAGGTTAGGTTCGATGTTTGATCCTACCACATGTTTACAGTCTCTTTCAATCCGATACAGCCATGTCCCCTCCCAGCAAACCATGTACTGCTATGTTACTTTTTCTCGTTGCTCAGCCCCTGCTTAGTATGCATGTTTAGGATGCTACGATGTTACCTGTTACCCTTGGGTTTGGGATATCACATTATTATATTGTTGTTGATGATATGATTATTATAAATGTTGACTATATTCGACGAAGGACGGAAGGTCTAGGCTATCCCGCCCCGACGCTTTGTTCCATTCGAGTCACCTAGGACCCGAGTTCCGGGTATTGGTTTTAAGACTGAGCGTTCCTAACCGCGTGTGGGATTTTATGGGGTCCCCTGTTCTTACCTATCTATCTTCAAACATTTCTAGAGGTGGCCCAAGCTGATTTACCATTTGAAAACATGCATATATATCTTGTCGGGTCGCTCCTAGAAGATATCTTTTAAAACAACTTGGGCCAGCGGAGACATGGTTTCTCTTGTTGGTCCACACCAGGGAGCTAGGGGGTTGTCCACATCTGTTTGGGCAACCTATCCGACCTCATCCAGACGGTAGAGGCCGATTCGAGAACGCGACCGGCTTTTGAGTTGGGTGTTGACTCACTGGAGGCCACCCGGATTTGTTCGTTGTTAGCTAGAGGGACTTGTCGTTTCGGATCTCTTGGAACTAAATCATAAAATGGTTGCCTGTGATGGGTAGCAGCTGAGAGAGATGGACGTGCGTGCGGAGCCTTGTAATGGGCAGTTGGTACACCCCTGCAGGGTTAAATCTTTTCGAGAAGTCGTGTCCACGGTTATGGACGACTTGAGACCTACTCCTTGTTCATAGACAACAACAGCTGAGATAATTTTAATATAACTTGATCAACGTGTGTGTGCCTTGACTGCTTCTTCTTCGTCGGGATGCGAAGAGGAGGACAAGGATAGGATAGGTGTTATGTTTGCGTAAGTAGTTGAAAGCAAGACTTGTTGGAGGCGATTTCCTCATCGAATGCTTGGCTTCTTATCTCACTCTCTAGATCGTTAGCCACTTCATAAATGCTAGTGCGGCAGCAACCTCACCACTTACCCCTTCCTTACCGTAAACTACTAGTTGTCCTAGAATGACGAGTGATGAAGTCCTTGCTGGGTCAGATGACCACTACAGTTGGATGCTAAGTACCTCTGTACTCATGATACTACCCCCAAACTCTTTTCAGGGTTCTCGATCAACAACAGGTATGGTGATCGACTTTTCACGTGGATACTCGACGACGACTAGTTAGGCGGATCCCGGCGGAGGGCCTGGACCCGTGTGGTTATGGGATCGATGTTTTTCTCTTTTCCACTAGGCATTTGCTTGTAGTCTGTACTCAGACATGTATCTTCCGCTGTTGTATTGTATTTGAGGCAGTTGTATGCCGATTGTATGAGATGTTGTATCCTTGTATCTGTAATGTTGTGATATCATGTTGGAAATCCGGGGCATATGGCTTTGTCATATGTCTCGGTGGGACCGATATGTGCTTCGTCCCCGGATCTGGATGGAAACATCTAGATCTGGAACAGTACCGCATATCGGGCCTTACATCATAGCTTAGGAACTATTTTCAGGGGCATCCAATTCGAGTGGTAACCAGTTTCCCGCTCGAGCGCATCCTGAGAAACCGAGAAGACACGGGCCTTATAGTGGAATGGGCGCTGGAGCTGTCTGGCTTCGACCTCACGTTTCTCAACTCCTCCACCATCAAGAGCAAGTACTAGCTGATTTCGTTGCGGAATGGACTCCGACACTAGAAGATGACGAAGACCTCTGGCAAGCATCTTTGCGTCCCGGCACTAAAACAACAATGAGTGGACCCTGTACTTTGACGGATCCTTCTCTTTGCACGGAAACGGGCCCGGCGCTATCCTGGTTTCCCCAACCGGAGAAGTTTTTAAGTATGTTGTACAAATGCTGTACGAGGGAGAGGCCTTCACCAACAACACCCCGGAGTACGAAGGGTTGCTCGCCGGTTTGAGAGCCGCCATTGGTCTCGAAATCAAAACACTCATAGTCAGAGGCAACTCTCAGCTGGTGGTCAACCAATTCAAGGACGATTACGGACGCCCCCAGATGCAGGCTTACGTCGACGAAGTCCGCAAGCTCGAGAAGCACTTCCACGGCCTGGGGATGGACCAAAATTGTTGCGCGGAAGGAAAAAAGTACCGCCTAGGGTGTTCGTTGAGCGTTTACTCAAACCCTCAGTCGACCCCGCGCGGCTGAAGACCAAGAAGCAAAGGATCGAGACCAAGGGGAAGTTTCCCGAAGAACTGCCCTCCTTCATCCCCGGCAAGCACCAAGTCCTCATTGTCGACTGAGCACCCCTAGACTGAGGCAGTGACATCATGGACTACCTGAAGAACGGAGAGATACCAAGACACCAGAAGGACGCCGAGCGAGTCTGTCGTCAAATATCGATGTACCTCTGTCAGAACCCCAACTTGGGTAAGTGCTAGGGCTTGCTTGACCCTCTGCATCATGAATAAAATGCAAAAATAAATTCAAAAATGGGGAAAAGAAAAGCCCTGAGAATTTAAATAAATGGCAAGATAAAAATCTTTTTCCAAAAATCATTTGAACATTTGGAAAATTCCAATAAATGATGGTGATCATTTCAAAAGTGGTTTGGGTTCATTCCCATGCCCATGGAATTTTCTAAAATTCAAAAAGTTCCTTGGAAATTAAATTTGACCTTTATTTGAATTGAAATTCAAATGTATTGAATTTCAAAAATGCCCAAAAGTCACAAGTGGGTTTCTACTGGCCACCTAAGATTTATAAAAATATTTGGGCATTTTTATAAAATGCTATGGTATTTTTACCAGAGAAAAACAAAATAACAGAAAAAGAAAAACAGAAAAAAAAGAAACTTACCTCTGCTTCTGGCCCATGTGGCCCAGCCTGGCCAGCAAGCCGACCCAGCCCACCAGGGGCAGGGTCGTCTTCTACCCCGCGCCAGGCAGGCTGGGAGCTGCGTGGCGGCCATGCCACGGCAGTCGGCCACTTCCTTCTTCCCCCTGGCCCTATCCCCTCGCTGTGGACGCCTGGAAGGCCCCCGAAGTCTTCCCCCTCTCTCTGTTTCCTTTCGCTCTCTCTCTCTCGTTGGATCCCGTGGCCACCCGAGCACTCAACCTCGCCGCGCCACCGCACAGACGTGGCCAACGGGCCCCTCCCTGCAAGCCGTCGTGTCCTTCCGCATCAGCAGCGTCGTCCTCATCTTCAACCGTGCGGAATCGAGCATGGAAGCTCCATAGACGTCGCCCCCTTCATCGATTCGCCGCTGGCCGCCGTGATCCACAATGCCGATTAGGTCGCCGCCGTTGCTCCTCCGCCTCTCCCATCCTCTTCGTCGCATTCGGGGTAAGCTCCTCGCCATTTCCCCTCTTCCAGGTGTCCTCCCCGTGCTCTGTAGCGCAGCGCCGCTGTACCCGAGCTCCGGCAGCCGCCCGAGCTCGACGCCGGCAACGCTACGGCGCCCCCCTTGCCTCCCCGTGGGCACCAGAAGACGCGGACGAGCACGAGGAGCGTGCTGGTGGTCTCCCCGTGCTCTCCCATGGCCGGAGACGCCGACATCAGTGAGTGCCGCCACGCAGTTTGGTCGCCGCCGGCCAAACTCCGGCGAGGCCCACGTGACCACTTAGTTAGGGGCTACCCCCCTGGTCATATGAACCCAGGTCAATGACAGGTGGGGCCCTAGCCCCCCTAATCCCCCTATGTTTAGTTGACTAAACGGGATTAACCACAGAGACACTGACAGCCAGGCCCCACATGTCAGCCCCCCCCCTTGCGTCCGCATGACTTAATAATGACGCAATAAAGGATTTTCCAAATTAAAATAATTTACAGAAAAGTCAGAAAATGCAATAAACTTTAGAAATTCATAATTAATTAATATTAACTCCAAATTAAACATATAATATATGAAAAGTTATCAGAAAAATGCAAGGATTAAGAATATGTAATTTTTTTCATGTTTGACCATTTTAAAATGGGTGAACAGTAGCAAGTTTGCATATGTCTTAATTTAAATGCAAATTTGAAGTTTGAATTTGCAATTCAATTGCAATACACTTCATTTAACTTGAATCTTCGACACATCAGTGCTATATACATCATGTCACAACCTTAACATGTGCTTGTGCATTTACATTCAATGTTGCCCCCCTTTTGTTGATGTTTGTGCTGGTAATAGTGCCTCCGAGACGGTGGTCACCCCCCGAAGAAGATGTTAGATAAACCAGTGTATCGTCAGCAAGGCAAGCAAACCCCATTGATCATGTCTATAAAATCCCACTTCCCTCTCAGTCTCGCTTATGCATGATTAGGAGATCACCTTGTGTCGATTCTACCGCATAGTTGAACCCATATCCGATGCATGACCTATAATCTTGTCACAGTAGTAAGCAAACCACAATCCTAGCTGACATAGGAGTTGATTGATATCATGTGGCCCCTGCAACTGTTACAGCTTATTGTATGCTTAGAGGTTACATTGAGGTTACTTTGAACTGTGAGTCGGGATGGTTGTGATCATGTTACTGATGAAGGTGAAACTGTCTCGGTGAATCCACCCTAATACAAGGTGAACGATGAGAGGCTGTGTAGGAGTACACAGTGGGTTGTCTCATTGAACACCGCCTTAAGGCCGAGTTCTTGTGTGATGATCCAAGACGAAGAGTACTACCACATGTTGGGCACATGGACCCCCGCTCTGATAGAGGCGAAGGTGTCCCGATGTTTCGATGAGATGATGGAGATCGATTTTGGTGGAGTAGACTTTCACGACCCGACTACGAACGTGCGAAGACGTTGCGCCTTAGCAATCGCTAAACCAACTCCGAGAGGTTATTGATCCCGCTGATGCACGATCAACCTGACCACGAAGGTCAATTCCTGCAAGCAATCGAAGAACTAGCAAGAACTAAGAATTGCAATCTGGATATTGCGAATATAAGATGAAAGATTAACAGAAGTTGGGGTTCCAATGCGGTCTTGGCCTGGTCGGACGACACAAACGAAGAACTCAAAGTTGCGGCTATGGCTAACTTAAATCTAATTAAAACCCAAGTCTAAACGACGCCCTAAGGGCTGTATATATGGGGGAACAGAGGGGAATTTCGTGGCCCCTTGGAGGAGGGGTCCGAGAACAACCCTAACTCGGTTTCCCCACACATACGGACTCTAAAAAATAGCCTATTAAGTGTATTTCGAAATTACATGGGCCTGGCCCAATAATAAGGTGACGCAGCACCTATAATAACCCTTGGACGAAAATATTAATGTGGTGTCTTGTGTCTCTCGTCCAGGTCTTCGTGCACGCCTTATGGTGGCCTCAAAGTGCGAAAATCACCACTGGAAGCTCCATTGTCCTTTCCCGCGCGCACACCTCCTTCTCCATGCTTAATCCCGCTCCAATGACCATCCTTCTTATCCATGCTAGGTCCTTCATTCATAAGACAAACAAAAGTATCTAATTTAGGCAGCATCATATGTTCCTGAATATTAGAAGGATTCGCAAGAAACGAAAGTACCTGATAATTTAGTTGACGTGCGCGTGCTCTAGTAACTGGTCCAGTATGTGTAGTTGGTGAAGATGTGGGTGTAACATTAGTAGAGATGTCCTCATCATCCTCCCCTTCTTGAATTGAAGTCGTCCGCGACGGAAGCTCATCATCTTCTCCCAAATAAGGTTTCAAATCTGCAATGTTAAATGTGGGACTAACCCCAAAATCTGCAGGTAGCTCAAGTTTATATGCATTATCATTAATTTTCTATAAAACCTTAAAGGGACCATCAGCTCGTGGCATTAACTTAGACTTGCGCAAATCAGGAAACCTATCTTTACGTAGATGTAACCAAACAAGATCTCCTTGTTCAAACACAACATGCTTTCTACCCTTATCACCAGCAAGCTTGTATCTAGCATTCATTTTCTCAATGTTTTCTTTAGTTAACTCATGCATTTTTAATATCAATTCAGCACGTTGCTTAGCATCAAAATTAACCTTCTCCGAAGATGGAAGAGGCAGCAAATCAATAGGTGCACGAGGTAGAAAACCATAAACAATCTCAAAAGGGCACATTTTAGTGGTAGAATGAAATGAACGATTAGAAGAAAATTCAATATGAGGTAAACATTCTTCCCATATTTTCAAGTTACTCGTTAAAACAGCCCTAAGCATAGTAGACAAAGTCCTATTGACTACTTCAGTTTGTCCATCAGTTTGGGGATGACAAGTAGTACTAAAAAGTAGTTTAGTCCCCAACTTAGCCCATAAGCACCTCCAAAAATGGCTAAGAAACTTAGTATCACGATCCGAGACAATAGTATTGGGCACACCATGTGAGCGAATAATCTCACGAAAGAATAAATCAGCAACATTAGCAGCATCATTGCTTTTATGACATGGTATAAAATGTGCCATCTTAGAAAATCTATCCACGACAACAAATATGCTATCCCTCCCCTTCTTTTTTCGAGGCAAGCCTAAAACAAAGTCCATGGATATGTCCTCCCACGGAACACTAGGTACAGGTAAAGGCATCTATAAACCATGAGGATTGAGTCGTGACTTAGCTTTTTGACATGTAGTGCAGCGAGCAACAAAACGCTCAACATCCCGTCTCATCTTTGGCCAAAAGAAATGTGTAGCAAGTACGTCCTCCGTCTTCTTCACGCCAAAGTGTCCCATTAATCCTCCTCCATGCGCCTCCTGCAACAACAAAAGACGAATAGAGCTAGCTGGAATGCATAGCTTGTTAGAACGGAACACAAATCCATCATTAAGCACAAACTTGTTCCATGTTCTACCCTCTCTACAATTCTGCAATACATCTTTAAATTCCGCATCATTTACGTATTGATCTTTGATTGTCTCTAAACCGAAAATCTTGAAGTCAAGTTGTGAAAGCATAGTATAACGACGAGACAAAGCATCAGCAATAATATTATCTTTCCCCTTCTTGTGTTTAATGACATAAGGGAAAGTCTCAATAAATTCAACCCACTTAGCATGTCTACGATTAAGTTTTGCTTGACTTCTTATGTGTTTCAAAGATTCATGATCAGAATGTATAACAAATTCTTTGGGCCATAAATAATGTTGCCAAGTTTCTAATGTCCGAACAAGAGCATATAATTCCTTATCATAAGTAGAATAGTTCAGACTAGGCCCACTCAATTTTTCAGAAAAGTAAGCAACAGGTTTAGCATCTTGTAATAACACACCTCCCAAACCAATCCCACTAGCATCGCATTCAAGCTCAAAAGTCTTATTAAAATCAGGAAGTTGGAGCAAAGGAGCATGTGTTAACTTATCTTTAAATACCGTGAAGGCTTCTTCCTGTGCGATACCCCAAGTAAAAGGCACATCCTTGCGTGTAAGCTCATTGAGAGGTGCAGCAATGGTGCTGAAATCTCTCACAAAACGCCTATAGAATCCAGCGAGGCCAAGAAAACTTCTCACTTGTGTGACCGTTTTGGGCTGCGGCCAACTCTCAGTCGCCTCGATCTTGGCTTTATCAACTTCAATTCCCTGCGGAGTAACAACATAGCCAAGAAACGATACTCGGTCGGTGCAAAAGGTGCACTTCCCAAGGTTACCAAACAAACATGCATTACGTAGAGCAATAAAAACAGCACGTAAATGATCGAAATGTTCCTCCAAAGATTTGCTATAAATCAGTATATCATCAAAATAGACTACCACAAATCGTCCAATGAAAGCACGTAAAACCTCGTTCATTAATCTCATGAAAGTGCTAGGTGCATTAGTTAACCCAAAAGGCATGACTAACCACTCATATAATCCAAACTTAGTTTTAAATGCCGTTTTCCATTCATCCCCTAATTTCATGCGAATTTGATGGTATCCACTACGCAAATCAACTTTGGAAAACATGGTAGAGCCACTTAATTCATCAAGCATATCATCTAACCTAGGAATAGGATGACGATAACGAATAGTAATATTATTAATGGCTCTACAATCAACACACATACGCCAAGTTCCATCCTTTTTAGGCACTAATATAACAGGAACAACACAAGGACTAAGGGATTCACGTATGTAACCTTTGTCGAGTAGCTCTTGTACTTGACGCTGAATCTCCTTCGTCTCCTCCGGATTGGTACGGTATGGCGCACGGTTGGGCAGCGAAGCACCGGGAATTAAGTCAATCTGATGCTCAATCCCTCGAATAGGTGGTAATCCCGGTGGTACGTCTTGTGGAAAGACGTCAATAAACTCCTGCAAAAGGTCAGTGACAACAGGAGGCAAAGAAGGAGGCAATTCCTCAAATGAAAACAAAGCTTCTTTGCACACAAAAGCATAGCACACATATTGACTAACATCCAAATCCGAAATATCAACCTTAGTAGCAAGCAAAGTTGGACTAGTCAATTTAATTTCATTAGAAACAGCAGAAGAAGATTTTCTATTAATCTTATGTTGTTGCTCAAATTCTTTAGCTGCTATCTCATTCTCACTCTTATTTTTCTCCTGTTTAGCTTTACTAGCTCTAGCAAGATCATCTTGCACAATTTGTTCAGGAGACATAGGAAGTAAAGCAAGAGTTTTATCCTGATGAACCAGAGTAAACTGATTTGTCCTACCATGGTGTACAACATTCCTATCAAATTGCCATGGTCTACCAAGTAAAAGAGAGCATGCTTGCATGGGTACCACATCACAATCAACATAATCAGCATATGCAGCAATGCTAAAGTGCACACGAACAGAACGCGTTACCTTAATCTTACCACTATTGTTAAACCACTGAATATAGTACGGATGGGGGTGTGGTCTTGTGGTGAGAGATAGCTTCTCCACCAACTCCATGCTCGCCAAGTTGTTGCAACTCCCTCCGTCAATGATGATGCGAACCAAACGTTCTTTCACCACTCCCTTTGTGTGGAACAAATTATGCCTCTGGTTTTGCTTGGCCTTCGATACCTGCACACTTAACACACGTTGAGCAACCAAACTAGCATATTGATCTGCATCATCAGGAGCCATATACTCTATATCATGAGCATCATCATGGGCACCCTGTTCCTCGTGAGCAATGAGAACTAAAGTCTCCTCATCATAGTCGCTCGCTGACTCATACCCACCATCCGCCGTAATAATCATCACACGCTTGGAGGGACAGTCTTTTGCGAAGTGACCTCCACCTTGGCACCTACGACATTTAATATCACGATCTCGTGTTTGCCCTGTGGAAGCCATGGATGAAGAAGAACTCGCTGCTGGACCACTCCCTTGAATGGCGGCGCTGGCTGTTTTGGTGGCTCCCTGTAAGAATGAGCGGTTGAAGTAGATGGTGGTGCAGCAGGACGTGTGGATGTAGAAGGTCCACGCGATGTCCATGATGTATTTCGTCCTGCAGAAAAGTTAGGTCTCGTAGCGGCCTGTCGATCCTGCACTTCACGTTCAGCTTTACAAGCAAGATGAAACAAACGAGTAATAGTAGCATAGTCCTTGTATTCTAGAATAGTTTGTATCTCCCTGTTTAAGCCACCTATAAAACGTGCAAACATAGCTTCATTATCCTCTACTAGGCCACATCTAATCAATCCAGTTTGTAATTCTTGATAATATTCCTCTACATAATTTTTTCCTTGTCTCAAACGCTGTAATTTTTGTAGCAATTCACGTTGATAATAAGGAGGAACCCAGCGAGTACGCATAGCATCTTTTAAATCAGCCCAAGTAGCTGGAATATTATTAGCATGCAATCTACAATGTTCAGACAACCAAATAGATGCAAAACCCGTGAATTCACAAACAGCAGCAGTAACACGTCTATTCTCAGGATATTGTAAACATGTAACGCGTTGTTCAGTTTCTAACTCCCAAGTAAGATAAGCATCAGGAATATATCTACCCTCAAACGGCTTAAGATTCAATTTAAGTTTAGGCACATGTTCATCATCGCGTACCTGAGGGGGTGGTTGGTGTCGACCGTGGCGAATGTTGGGACGTGGACGCCCAGCTGGCTGCTCATAGGCCGCTTCCTGTTCCACCTCCTCCTCGTAATCACCCTCGTAGTTGTCGTCCTGGCCGACGTCAGAAGAAGCAGCAACTGCAGCAGCCGCAGGAGCACCAGCAGCTTGTCTGCCCGGAAACAGAATACGTCGTGCACGTGGTGGTGGCGGTGGTTGTGCTGGAGCGGCCGCAGGCTGTGCAGGTAGACGTGCGAGCAACTCAGTAAACTTGGCGTTGAGCTTGGTGTCGATCATCTTCTCCACACCATCAATCGCCTCTGTAAATCTGTTCTCGATGTCATTCACCTGTTCAGACATCATTTGTGCAAATTTATCATGTAACGCTTTGTTTGTCATATTCTCCCAATCGGGTGCATCCCGCGCCACTTCATCATGGGATCCTGGCATGGTTAGCAGAAATAGAAAACACACAGAAATATGATCCTACTTCTACTAATGGGATGTGGGGTGGTGGAAAGCACAAATCCGTCAAGCTTTTCTTTCGTTTCTTACCGATTCTTACCTAGCAGCAGGTGGTGATGTACAACCAACGGGTCAAAACTCTCAGAGATGTGGTAGAGCGATGGCCAGGAGGTGTCAACCGCACGAAGTAGAATATATGTGGAGCTGTAGGTAGGCTTGACAAATATGGTACCAAAAAGCTCAACAGTAATCAAAACAGAGATGCAAAGTTGAATAAACACTCAACGTCGGTACTGTGCTGATCCTAGGCTAGACCGTACTAGAGACGCGAGCCTAAAACACCAACGAAAGCACGGCGCGGCACGTAATCAACTGAGAAGCACACTCTGAAAAAAAAAATTCTCTTTTTTTTTCTTTTTTTTTCTTTTTTTTTTTGCGATGCGGGACTGCGGTGGCTGAAAAGGTGCGAAAAAATCACTATGGTGGCGAACGTCTCAAAATGAGTTTCTGGACCTAAGGAACGTATGGGCACGAAATTTTTTTACCCCCGAAATTTTTGGCCTAAAAACTGCTCTGAAAAGCGTGCCAGACTCCGAATTTTTTTTTTTTTTTTTGCAAATCACCCCCCTTCTCTGTACGGAAAAAGTTTGATGAAATCCGACTCTAACAACTGAAAACTAATCTGGCTACAGAGAGATCAGGAAACGTACTGATGGTGGAACTCAACTCGGACTCGTGAGACGTGGTGGTGTATATGTACTCTGCTTGGCGGAACGTGGTGGTGTATCTGGACTTGGATTAGCGGAACGTTGTAGGATGACTACTTGTGCGGCGGCGACGTGGCAAACTGTGATCAGAACTCGAAACTCTAAGGGAACTAGACGCTAAGATCAGCAACTTGACACAACGATGCAACCGTAATTCAACAAAGCAAGTACTGAAAAGAAATCTGGACAAAGGCTAGGACTGTCTTGGGACGTGATGATCTAACCCTAATTTTTTTTTGTTGGCTTTTTTGTGGACTGTAGGTATGAAGAACAGAACCAATCTAAACTATGAAAACTGGTAAATCTCACCGAGCAACCTGGAAATCTGATACCACTTGATAGAGGCGAAGGTGTCCCGATGTTTCGATGAGATGATGGAGATCGATTTTGGTGGAGTAGACTTTCACGACCCGACTACGAACGAGCGAAGACGTTGCGCCTTAGCAATCGCTAAACCAACTCCGAGAGCTTATTGATCCCGCGGATGCACGATCAACCTGACCACGAAGGTCAATTCCTGCAAGCAATCGAAGAACAAGCAAGACCTAAGAATTGCAATCTGGATATTGCGAATATAAGATGAAAGATTAACAGAAGTTGGGGTTCCAATGCGGTCTTGGCCTGGTCGGACGACACAAACGAAGAACTCGAAGTTGCGGCTATGGCTAACTTAAATCTAATTAAAACCCAAGTCTAAACGACGCCCTAAGGGCTGTATATATGGGGGAACAGAGGGGAATTTCGTGGCCCCTTGGAGGAGGGGTCCGAAAACAACCCTAACTCGGTTTCCCCACACATACGGACTCTAAAAAATAGCCTATTAAGTGTATTTCGAAATTACATGGGCCTGGCCCAATAATAAGGTGACGCAGCACCTATAATAACCCTTGGACGAAAATATTAATGTGGTGTCTTGTGTCTCTCGTCCAGGTCTTCATGCACGCCTTATGGTGGCCTCAAAGTGCGAAAATCACCACTGGAAGCTCCATTGTCCTTTCCCGCGCGCACACCTCCTTCTCCATGCTTAATCCCGCTCCAATGACCATCCTTCTTATCCATGCTAGGTCCTTCATTCATAAGACAAACAAAAGTATCTAATTTAGGCAGCATCATATGTTCCTGAACATTAGAAGGATTCGCAAGAAACGAAAGTACCTGATAATTTAGTTGACGTGCGCGTGCTCTAGTAACTGGTCCAGTATGTGTAGTTGGTGAAGATGTGGGTGTAACATTAGTAGAGATGTCCTCATCACGCTCAGCCTACTAACTCAACCCAGATCAAGTCCATGAGTCACTAGTTCGGGCTTTCCATTTGGCATATGCATAGAAAAAGAATGAAGGAAAGTTTGCATCATTTAGATATGTGGGTGGACCTATGAGACAGTAAAACCATCTGTTAAGGTGGCGTCTCGGTCGCCTGCATCGTCTGAGTCCGTATCGTTGACCCGGCCGGACTCTTGAGCGGTGAGCAACTCAGATGGTTGATTCCTGGATTAGAATTGGCTGTGAGGTAAAAGTTGTGGAAATTATACTCGCCGACATCCGCTTGAAGGGTGACGAGATCCCGGCGGTAACTGATGATTTCATGTATGTAGCAGTACACCCCTGCAGGGTTAACAAAACTATTCCAATAGCCGCGTCCGTAGTTAAGGACTAGTTGGAAAGCTGTGCTTGATTATTAGACAACTTGAATGGATACTCTAAAACTCGCAAGATAAGTGTGAGTGATATGGTGTGCTCCTCGTGGGGATGTCGAGGAAGTAACTATAGTGGTGTATTGGTTTTAGACTTGGTAGTGGACTCGTGTACGCTTCTTACTTCAAGTCTTGTACTCGTAGTACAGGACTAGCCAAGTCAAAGCTGGCACTTTTGCATGTTGAACCCCACCTCCTTTACCTTGAAACTTGAGAATGAGTAGTATAGTTCTGATGTAAGTCTTGCTGAGTACGACTTTGTACTCACGTTTGCTTATTCTATGTTTTAGATGAGAACCCAGCCCCCGATGGAGTCACCTTCCTGAAGCTCGACGTTGATAAAGCTAGTATAGTTCCAGACAACAGTCTGGTCCCTCGTGGAAGGGCATGTATGTTTACAAGGCTTCTCTAAGCCATTTGTTAAGCTTGTCTGTACTCAGACCTAATTTGCTTCCATTGTATGATGTAATGACGATCACAGACATGTGATCTTTGTATGCTCTATGTGTAAGTCAATAAAGATACACTTTGTAGAGTTATGTGATGATACCTGCTAATCATACTAGGCATGTGTGTTGCGTGTATGTTTATAACATGCATGTCTTAGTATGGGTTTTCGAGACCTTAGTTGTGATCTGGCTGGCGGTCTTTTATACACCAAGTGGCCCTTAGATGTGTGCAGCTTGGGGCATCGCAATGCGATTGCTCGTGACTCTGTCACGTGGACACTTTGTTGTATGATCGAGCCCGCCCTAGACCCCGAGTAAGTGATCGGGCTGGAGTAAGTCTATGTAAGAGTTAGGATTCAATCGATAACATGGTTGAGGCGACCTGTCTATGAGTATGGGATTCACCACCCATAAGCATTTAGACTTGTGAGCGGATGATGAGGACCCATCTCAGTTGATCATCCGGCCTGGATGGGATGCCCCTCACGTTCGATGCTTTCCGAGAGTGTTATGTGTTTGGCCTTGCCTGCTTAGACAAGTGGGTACGACTCTCGGCTCTCCATGTGATTGCATCATGACTGGAATTACATACGCATATTCCGGGTCCCGACAACCTCCTACTCGATGAGACCCTTTACCGCAGGCGTCCCAACGGTGTGAATCTACTGTGCATCCCCACAGACGAAGACAAGAAGCTCCTCCGAGACATCCATGAAGGAACATGCGGCGCCCACATTGGTTCACGGGCTCTGCTCGGCAAAGCTTTCCGGCAAGGGTCCTATTGGCCTACCGCCTTGAACGATGCCATGGACCTTGTCAACACCTGTGACGCCTGCCAATTCCACGCCAAGGCTATTCATCAACCAGCACAAGCTCTCCAAACCATCCCTCTGTCATGGCCCTTTGCGGTCTGGGGATTGGACTTCTTGGGACCATTCCCCTGTGTTACCAAAGGTTATGAGTTCCTTACGCGCCATCGACAAATTCACCAAGTGGCCAGAAGTGGAGCCAATCCGCAAGACCACGGCGCAATCCGCCATCAAGTTTATCAGAAGCCTGGTGTGTCGTTTCGGAGTTCCTACCCGGATCATCACGGACAACGGCACCCAGTTCACAAGTCAGGCCTTCCTCGAGTACTGCGAGCAAATGGTCACCGCAGTGTGTTTCGCTTCAGTGGCTCATCCGAGGAGCAATGACCAGGCAGAGAGAGCCAATTCAGAAGTACTCTGAGGTCTCCGGACCCGTACCATCCAGCGCCTCGAATAGTGTGGAAAGCGGTGGGTGGATGAACTCCAAACTCTTCTATGGTCAATCAGTACCACACCCAATCGAGCCACAAATGAGACGCCATTCGATCTCGTTTACCGAGTAGAGGCGGTGCTCCCCACAGAACTCAGATAAGGATCTCCTCGAGTTCACGCCTTCGATGAAGCCGAACAGAAACAACTCCGACAAGTGTATGTCGCCGTTGCCGAGGAAGTACGTATTCGGGCTGCCCTTTGGGTTGAAGAATGCGGGTTCCACCTTCTAGAGAGCTATCCACATCGACCTCGAGCCAAAATTACACTGCAATGTCGAGGCTTACATGGACGACATCGTGATCAAGACCAGAGAAGAAGACACACTTGTCGAAGACTTGCGTGAGACATTCCGCAATCTTGACAAGATGCAACTGAAGCTGAATCCGGAAAAATGTGTCTTCGGTGTGCCTTCTGGCAAGCTCCTCGGGTTTTTAGTGTCCCACCGCGCAATCGAAGTCAACCCCGACAAGATCAAGGCGATCGAGCAAATGCAGGCCCCGAAACGCATCAAGGATGTCCAAGGACTGAACGGGTGCATTACGATACTTGGGAGATTCATCTCCCGGTTCTCCCGGTTGGCCGAAAGAGTACTCCCGTACTTTAATCTTGTGAAGAAATTCGGTCCCCTCGAATGGACCCCTAAAGCTGAAGCCTCTTTTCAAGACCTGAAGAAGTACCTTGCGTCACCACCAACCTTAGTGGCACCACACCCAAGCAAAGAGTACATACTTCCTCGGCAATGAAGACATCTCCTTTTCGTAGTTGCTGCTGTTCGGCTTCATCGTAGGAGCAAAGTCGAGGAGATCTATATCTGAGTTCTGTGGGGAGCACCGCCTCCGCAACATAGATGAGAGCGAAGTGCGTCTTTTGTGGCTTGATTGGGTGTGGTCATCAATGACCATACAATAGCTGGGAGTTCATCGACAAACTGTTTTTCACACTTTTTGAGCCGCTTGAAGGTACGGGTCCGGGGACCTCAGAGTACTTCTGAATTGGCACTCTCTGCATGGCCGTTGCTCCTCGGATGAGCCACCAAAACGAAACACACTACGGTGCTCATTTAGTCACACTACTCGAGGAAGGCCTAACTTGTGAATTGGGTGCCTTTGTCCGTGATGATCCAATTAGGAACTCCGAAATGATCGCTCTCCAAAGAGGTACTACCACCCATATCCAAGAGGTTTACGGTAGTCAGCACCGTACTACCACCCGTACTACCGCTCGTATCCAGGAGGTTTACGGTAGTAGTAGTTATGGTAGTAGGTACGGTACTACCGCACCAGCGGTACTACCACTCTCACTACGATACTACCTTCCTGCCTGCGCGCAGATATAGGGTTGCGGCCCTTGTAACCCTGTTTAGACCCCCTAGCTTATAAATACAGAACACCCTACGAGTTTTAGGGTTAGACCACATTTTAGATAAACCCTAGTTCAGATATTTGCTTCTAAGCATTCATCTTGAATCATCAACTTCAATTCGTATCGATCTGAAGTTTGGCTACTGCAAGTTCTGATATGGGGTGGCCCGATCTTCTTAGTAAGCGAACGGTGAATATGAGGGCGATGATAGATAACTTGTATGTAGTCGATGAACTCTCCTCGCTAGATCCCTGTTGCCAATGCGACAGCTCTCTACCCTTTGGATATTCACAACTTCACACACTTGCGCAACGTAGCCGTCGACAACGAGACGGTAATTTGCAATCTACTAATTCATAGTGGAACAACAGATCACACAGAACTTGCAGTAGCAAGACTTCAGATCGATAAGAATTGAAGTATATGATTCAAGATGAATTCTTGGAGCAATTCTCTAGAACTAGGGTTTATCTAAACGTGGTCTAACCCTAAAACACGTAGGGGGTTCTGTTTATATAAGCTAGGGGGTCTAAACGGGGGTACAAGGGCCGCAACCCTATTTCTGCGTGCAGGCAGTACGGTAGTACCGTGGCGCGGTACTACCGTACCCACTAGCGGAACCCTTCTGGATAGAGCGGTAGTACGGGGCAGTAGTACCGTACCGACTACCATAATCCTTCTGTAACCAACGGTACTACGAGCGGTAGTAGGGGCGGTAGTACCGTTGGGCGGTAGTACCGCTCTTGAGCGCGGTAGTACCGCTCCCTGCAGGTTGGAGCTTCGTTGCTTCATCTTCTCGTGGCTCCTCTTCCGAGATGGCTTGGCCTTGTTCCATGGCTCCTTCTCCTTGAACCTCGTCATCTCCTTCATGCTCCTTGTCTTGTCCATGGTATCTGATCATGCATACAAACAAAGACTAAGGCAGTATAAAATTCTCCTTAAGCAAAACATTAGATTCTATTAAGATCAAGTTCACCTGTTGTTCTATTAGCTTGGTACGGGCTCTTGTAATAGGTCAAATTCTGATTTCATTAGCTTGTTCGTCATCAAGAGTTGGTGATGGCTTGTCCGTAGGGATGTCCTCATCATCTCCCCCCCCCCCTTCAAAAGGCGTCGACCTCGACGCTCGAAGGTCATCTCCCATGTATGGTGATAAATCAGCAACGTTGAAAATGTTGCTAGCGCCACCAAACTCAACAATGGGAATATCAATCGAGTAGGCATTGTCATTGATCTTGGCTAACACCTTGTAAGGACCAGCACCACGCGGCTTCAACTTGGAATCCCTCAACCCTGGAAATCTATCCTTGCGCAAATGCACCCAAACCATATCTCCAGGCTGAAATAGAACTTGCTTTCGTGACTGGTTCCTTGCCGCAGCAACGCTCTTGCCATGTGTCTCAATAGCCGCTCGTGTCTTCTCATGAATCTTCTTCACACAATCTGCTCGTTTGGATGCCTCCATATTAACTCGTTCCCTGTTATAAGCAAATTCTACATGTGGCAAACACTCCTCCCATTCAAGCAGATTTTTCTTGATCATAGCTCGCAACAACTATGACAATGTTCTATTGAACACCTTCGTTTGACCATCAGTTTGGGAATGACATGTAGTGCTGAACATCAACTTTGTCCCCAACTTTCCCCAAAGTGTCTTCCAGAAGTAGCTCACAAACTTCACATCCCTATCAGAACCAATTGTCTTGGGCACTCCATGCAAGGGTACAATCTCCCTGAAAAATAGGTTAGCAACATGCGACGCATCGTATCTCTTATGGAATACAATAAAATGTGTCATCTTAGAAAATCTATCCACTACCACAAATATACTATCATGAACATATTTAGTGCGTGGAAATCCTAACACAAAATCCATACTAATATCTTCCCAAGGTGTGGTAGGAGCCGATAGTGGAGTATACAAACCGCGAGGCTTCAGCTTGTACTTGGATGTGTTGCATATAATGCAGCGCCGAACAAACCTGTCCACATCACACCTCATCCTGGGCCAATAAAAATTATCAGTAAGCATGATGATATAGGGAAAGCATAGGGTTTCGACCAATCTTCACAATTTGGAAGTGGGGATCCACAATAGCAACAAGAACAAAGGGGATCACAAACACAATTAACACAAGAGAGAAAGGGGAACAAGATCCAAACACATAAACACTCAAATCCACTCCCAAATACCACACATCACAATATCCACACACCACAAGAGGTAAGCGTGGTAGTCTCCCTCTCCTTCTATGAATAGGATTGTGTTCCTCTCCTTCTATGAGTGGGGAGAGGAGGTAGGAGGAAGGCTTGAGAGGATCTCAAGGAGATCTAATTCCCTAGGGGGAAGAAGGAGCTAAGCTCTCAAGTCTTTCGTAAATTCTTAGCTAACCCTAAAAATGAGATAGGAGAAAACTATATATAGGATAGAGGGGAGGGGATACATGGGCCGTGGCCCAGCTGAATCTGCGCGTAGGCAGGTTTCGGAAGTCCGTCGGGTTTCGGACGTCCGAACTTTCGAGACGTCGGACGTCCGTGGAGTTTTGGATTTCCGGAAGTGGCTGCATCGATGGAGTCCTGTAGACGACTTGGCGACCTGGAGTAGAAGATGTCGCAAATCCTACGAGTTTCGTACGTCCGAGTTGTCGGAAGTCGGAAGTCTGTCGCACGACCGCTTCGATGGAGGGGCTCCTGACCTTGGCATGTCGGACGTCCGACGGGTTTCGGACGTCCGAGCTGTCAGCAGTCCAAAGTCTGCCGCACGTCCGCTCCTATTCTCGATAAGAAAGGTCATCTTTGAGATCAAGCGTTTCATGGTCGACTTCGCGAATGGGGTCCTTGAAGCAACGCCTGAGTTGTGACACATGGAATACATCATGTACTCGGAAAAGGTGCGGGGGTAGTTCAAGTTGGTAGGCAACTTCTCCACGTTTAGCAAGAATGCGGAAAGATCCGATATAATGTGGGGCCAACTTTCCTTTGATACCGAATCGTTGGGTTCCCTTCAGAGGAGTAACCCAAAGGTAAGCCTTCTCATCCAAATTGTAGCTCTCTTCCCTATGATGACGATCATAGTAGCTTTTCTTACGAGATTGGGCGATTCTCAAACGATCACGAATAGTGCGAACTTGCTATTTTTCTTCCTTGATCATATCCAGTCCAAAGAATTGTCTTTCACCGGTTTCTGACCAGTTTAGGGGTGTTCGACATCTTCATCCATAGAGGAGTTCAAAAGGAGACATGTTCATACTAGATTGGAAACTATTGTTATAAGCCAATTCAGCGAATAGAAGAGATTTCTCCATATTCATTCCGAAAGAGATAACACAAGCTCTGAGCATGTCTTCGAGAATTTGGTTAACCCTTTCAACTTGACCGCTAGACTTGGGATGGAAAGCTGTACTAAAGGAGAGATGAGTTCCCATACCATTCTGAAAACTTTCCCAAAATCTAGAGGTGAAAAGGCTACCGTGATCAGAATTGTTTTCCAAAGGAACACCATGAAGAGAAACAATTCTAGAGACATACAAGTCCGCTAACTGGCTTGCAGTTATAGACTCGCGAACGGGAAGGAATTGAGCAACTTTGGAAAGTCGATCAGTGACAACGAAGATGGCATCATTTCCTTTCTGGGTTTTTGAAAAGTCGGTGATGAAGTACATACCGACTTTGTCCCATTTCCACTCGGGAATAGACAATGGTTGAAGAGTACCAGCAGGTCTTTAGTGTTTTGCCTTAATGCGACGACAAACATCACATTCAACAACATGTTGAGCAATGTCTCTCTTCATCCGGGTCCACCAAAATCTCTAGCATAGATCTCGGTACATTTTTGTGCTACCGGATGAATTGAGAGGGGTGTGTCATGAGCTTCCTTAAGGATAGCTGCCTTAGGTCTTGATTCTCAGGAACTACTAGACGATTTTCAAAAAATATCGTTCCTTGATCATTTGCAGAGAAACATTTAGCAACTCCACTAGCAATGTTCTCCTTTATCCGGCGAACACCTCGTGCACGCCTTTGGGAAACTATGATTTGATCCTCAAGGGTTGGTTTCACCACTAAGTTGAAAAGAGATCCACGAGGAACAATCTCGAGATTGAGCTTTCGAAATTCGTCATGAATAAGTGGTTGATATTATTGTAACATGAGGTTGTTACAATACGACTTACGACTTAGTGCATCAGCCATGACATTGGCCTTGCCTGGGTGTAAGAAATTCCTAAGTCATAATCTTTTATCAACTCTATCCAACGTCTTTGCCTGAGGTTAAGATCTGGCTGGGTGAATATATATTTGAGCCTTTGTGATGCGAGCATCCTACATACATCACCATGTTACGCTCCCCTTCATCAAGAGACACGCGTGACATACACATATCACACATAAAGGTGAACCTTCTCCTTTACAACTGTCTACTTGGTGCTCTCGAGGATGGTATACTACTTGACCCTCCTACTTTGTGCACTTATAGGTTCGGTCCACATGACGAACGTGCAACGGAGGAGGTGCAGCACAAGGGAACGACTACACCGTCCGCGAGGGAATCTTGGAAGAGAAGGCGGAAAAGACGGAAAGGTGAAGAAGCAGCACAAGTTCAGACGTCCGACGCCTTTCGGACGTCCGACATGCCAAGGACAGAAGGCCCTCCATCGCAGAGGATATCCGATAGTCTTCGGACTCCCGACACCCCGGACGTCCAAAACTCGACGGACGTCCGACATCTCCTACCCCAGCTCGCCGAACCTTCTACAGGACTCCACCGACACAACACCTTTCGGACGTATGAAATCCCACGGACGTCCGACGCCTGGAAAGTTCGGACGTCCGAAACCTGCCAGCGTGCAGAGACAGCTAGGCCACGGCCCATGTATCCCTCTCACTTACCCCTTGCACTATATATACTCCACCCCCACCTCCATTGTAAGGCCCGATATGCGGTACTGTTCCTGATCTAGATGTTTCCATCCAGATCCGGGGACGAAGCACATATCGGTCCCACCGCGACATATGACGAAGTCATATGCCCCGGATTTCCAACATGATATCACAACATTACAGATACAAGGATACAACATCTCATACAATCGGCATACAACTGCCTCAAATACAATACAACAATGGAAGATACATGTCTGAGTACAGACTACAATCAAATGCCTACTGGCAAAGAGAAAAACATCGATACCATAACCACACGGGTCCAGGACCTCCGCCGGGATCCGCCTAACTAGTCGCCGTCGAGTCTCCACATGAAACGCCGATCACCGTACCTGTTGTCGATCAAGAACCCTGAAAAGAGTTTGGGGGTAGTATCATGAGTACAGAAGTACTCAGCATCCAACTGTAGTGGTCAACTGACCCAGCAAGGACTTCATCACTCGTCATTCTAGGACAACTAGTAGTTTACGGTAAGGAAGGGGTAAGTGGTGAGGTTGCTGCCGCACTAGCATTTATGAAGTGGCTAACGATCTAGAGAGTAAGGTAAGATGCCAAGCATTCGAAGAGGAACCGCCTCCAACAAGTCTGCTATCCACCTACTACGCAAACATAACACCTATCCTATCCTTGTCCTCCTCTTCGCATCCCGACGAAGAAGAAGCAATCAAGGCACACACACGTTGATCAAATTATATTAAGATTATCTCAGTTGTTGTTGTCTATGAACAAGGAGTAGGTCTCAAGTCGTCCATAACCGTGGACACGGCTTCTCGAAAAGATTTAACCCTGCAGGGGTGTACCAACTGCCCATTACAAGGCTCCGCACGCACGCCCATCTCTCTCAGTTGCTACCCATAACAGGCAACCATTTTATGATTTAGTTCCAAGAGATCCGAAACGACAGGTCCCTCTAACTAACATCGAACAAATCCGGGTGGCCCCCGGGGAGTGGACACCCAATCCAAAAGCTGGCCACGCTCTCGGATCGGACTCTTCCAGCTCAACAGGGTTTGGGTTACCGAGACGCCTCACGTGAGGCCTCGGGACCTCGCCGGTCAAAGGTTGACCAACAGGGAACCATTTCTCCACTGGTCCGGAATGTTTAAAAAATTGCGAGGGGATCCACCAAGCACACACACGGGGTTTCAAATGGTAAATCAGCTCGGGCCACCACTAGAAATGTTCGAAGCTAGATAGGTAAGAAAAGGGGACCCCATAAAACCCCACACGCGGTTAGGCATGCTCAGTCTTAAAACCAATACCCGGAATTCGGATCCTAGGTGACTCGAATGGAACAAAGCGTCGGGGCGGGATAGCCTAGACCTTCCATCCTTCGTCGAATATAGTCAACATTATAATAATCATATCATCAACAAGAATATAAAAATGTGATATCCCAAACCAAGGAGTAACAGGGTAACATCGTAGCATCCTAAGCATGCATACTAAGCAGGGGCTGAGCAATCAGCAATAGTAACATAGCAGTACAAGGTTTGCTGGGAGGGGACATGGCTGTATCGGTTTGACAGAGGCTGTAAACATGTGGTAGGATCAAACATCGAACCTAACCTAGTCTAGCATGAAAACCGCTGGTTGAAATAGAATGGATCATAAGTAATGTATAGTCCTTGCTTGTTGATAAGTCGGGTTCCGAAGGTGGAGTTGATCGCAAGCTCGCATCGTCTCCGAGAGGTACCCGCGAAGCACACAAGACGGTAAACACTGGAAAGCAATCAACGAGCAAGCATCTATTACTACGAAGCAAACACGAGCAAGCATCAACAAGAAGCAACACGAGACATCACACCTACCGTCGAGAGCGGTTACTAACAATTTAAGTGGAGTACTCGTCACACACAACGATACCGCACATTTAGAATCGCTTCAAGTTGTTGAGCTATACAAGGTGAGAAAAAGCTTGTTAACATGGCAAGCACAGAAGCATGGAATATCACACAAGCATAACAAGAGGTGAAGCAAAAAGTAAACTATCTAATCTAGTCATTTTAAGTGGGGGGGGGGGTAAAACCTATACATGGCAACTATTACGGACCCCACGATAAATATTGCATTTGGTACTGTATTTCCCTAAACAATATTTTATTATTTTTATTAGCAAGCAAAAGCAGCATAAACACAATCTACATGCAATTCTAGTCAAGTTACATATAAAGAGCATTTTAAACAAAGCAACAGTTAAAAAGTTATTGCAGTTACAGTTTACAGTGGCAAGTAGTGTAATTAGCAGTTAAACATCATGTAAACAAGGTCAAACATGGCAAACAAGCACATTTTATTAATCTACGCGCAAAACGGAGCAACTTTCATGTAGAAAGCGTCTCCATCGGAGCTACCGGTGAAAAGATACGGGCACCGCAAAAGCTAATACAATCTGCAATTAATAAAAAAACCTAGCAGCAGAAAAAAAACTAAACGGGCTGAATCTACTGGGCCCAACAGAAAAAAAAAGAAATAACAAAAAGAAAAAAGAAAAGAAAAGGGGCAGCTCACCCTTGCTGTGTCGTGGCCCAAGCCGGCAGGGGAATGGGTCGCCTGGGGCGCCCTTGCTGGGCCGCGTGGAGGCTGGCCTGCGGGTGCACTGCGAGCCTGGCCGCTCGTCTCGCTCCCGACGAACTGGGCGGCGACGCCAGGCCGTCTCCGGCGAGGGGGCTGGCTCCGGCGGCGCGTAGGAGATGGGGGCGGTCGGGACGGCTTGCGGGGGCGCCGGTGGGAGGCGCGGAGGAGAGGTTCCGGGGCGACGCGGTGGAGGAACAGGGGCGGGGCCGAGCTCGGGGCAGGCGTTCATGGCATCATGGCGGCCGGCGGCGCAGATTCCTGTGAGACAGAGAAGGAGAGGGATGAGGGAGAGGAGGGGAAGGGGAGAGGAGAAAAGGAGAAGGGAGAAAGGGAGGGCGTGGCTGGCGAGGTCGCCGGAGTGCGGCCGCGGCTGTCGACGACGAGGCGGCAGGGTGGCTCGGGCTCGGGCAGCCTCCACGGGAGAGGAGCTCGGGCGTGGCCTTCGGGCAGATCCACAGGGCGACGTGGCGCATTCAGAGCCACCGTTCTGGAGATCGAATGGTTGTGGTTGCTTCACATCTAGGTTTTCGAGAATTGGGGCCAGATTGGGCAGATCTGCGAATTTTCAGGGGGGTGGCTGCAATTTGTGGCTAGGGAAACCCTAAAAAAGGGGTGGGAGTGTGGTGGTCTTTAAATAGCCCCGGTGGCTGGTAGTTTGCAAAAACATCCCCGGTTTCTCTCTCGCGCGTCCGGCGTTTACGTTTCTGACCGCCGGGCGTCCGCAGTACCTCTGATTCGGGTAAAACTTCGAACTGCGCGATCAACGAGTCGAGCCGGAGGCGTTCACCTCGCGCTGGAACCGTTCTGAGAACACTTTTCGGCGCGTTAGAAAAATATCTCGTTTAATTATTAAACGGGGTTTTTCGTGTCGTTGGCTGCGGCTGGTCTCGTGCGGTTTTCGCGACGGTGATCGGGTGAAACCCGGTGTCGCAAAAGTCGAGTGCCAGGGTGGCAAGGGTCGGTCTTCGTCCGATACGAGATAAGAGGGGGAAAAATAATCTCCGATCGATAAATCGGGGATGCAAACACCGCAAACAAATCAGACAATTAAACAATTCACACCGAAAACAAAATTTTTAATTTTTGTGAAAACTGGGCTGTTACAATACAACACCATTAACAAGGGATCTCGTCCCGAGATCCTGGACGATCCGGGGAGAGGGGGGAGAGAAAAGAGAGACGACGATCTTCAACACCACCAACAAGGGACTCTGATCCATGTCCACGTCGAACTTCGGTCGAGATAAAATTTTCCGCAGAGAGACGACATCGTCGGAAAAACGAAACCGTCAGTGTCAAGAGGAAGAACGACCGCTAAAACCTGGTCAAAGGGATAGTGTTTTCCAACGCAAGTCGTCAAAACACCGGGGAAAAGGAAGGAGGGCAAAGGACGACCCAGATGATATCCGAAACCGGAGAAGCTAAAGGTACTACGGGAATTCCCACCTGAGCTCGGAATCGAGACAATACTTCCCAAGAAAAGTATTGTAACGGTTCCGATACTCCACACACTCGAGATCCTAGAGTTTTGAAGGGGGTAAGGCGAGAGTAAAACACTTACGACACTTGTCCTGACCAAAGCAAGGGTAAGGAGTAAAAAGAATCCTTCTCTCCGATAACTAACTTAGTAACTCCAAAATAGTTTTTGTCCAGACTTGACTTCGGCAGAGAATGGATCCTTCGGTCGGTAAGGCTCTGATACCAAGTTGTAAGGCCCGATATGCGGTACTTTTCCAGATCTATATGTTTCCATCCAGATCCGGGGACGAAGCACATATCGGTCCCACCGCGACATATGACGAAGTCATATGTCCCGGATTTCCAACATGATATCACAACATTACAGATACAAGGATACAACATCTCATACAATCGGCATACAACTGCCTCAAATACAATACAACAGCGGAAGATACATGTCTGAGTACAGACTACAATCAAATGCCTACTGGCAAAGAGAAAAACATCGATCCCATAACCACACGGGTCCAGGCCCTCCGCCGGGATCCGCCTAACTAGTCGTCGTCGAGTCTCCACATGAAACGCCGATCACCATACATGTTGTCGATCAAGAACCCTGAAAAGAGTTTGGGGGTAGTATCATGAGTACAGAAGTACTCATCATCCAACTGTAGTGGTCAACTGACCCAGCAAGGACTTCATCACTCGTCATTCTAGGACAACTAGTAGTTTACGGTAAGGAAGGGGTAAGTGTTGAGGTTGCTGCCGCACTAGCATTTATGAAGTGGCTAACGTTCTAGAGAGTAAGGTAAGATGCCAAGGATTCGATGAGGAATCGCCTCCAACAAGTCTGCTTGATAGAGGCGAAGGTGTCCCGATGTTTCGATGAGATGGTGGAGATCGATTTTGGTGGAGTAGACTTTCACGACCCGACTACGAACGTGCGAAGACGTTGCGCCTTAGCAATCGCTAAACCAACTCCGAGAGGTTATTGATCCCGCGGATGCACGATCAACCTGACCACGAAGGTCAATTCCTGCAAGCAATCGAAGAACAAGCAAGAACTAAGAATTGCAATCTGGATATTGCGAATATAAGATGAAAGATTAACAGAAGTTGGGGTTCCAATGCGGTCTTGGCCTGGTCGGACGACACAAACGAAGAACTCGAAGTTGCGGCTATGGCTAACTTAAATCTAATTAAAACCCAAGTCTAAACGATGCCCTAAGGGCTGTATATATGGGGGAACAGAGGGGAATTTCGTGGCCCCTTGGAGGAGGGGTCCGAAAACAACCCTAACTCGGTTTCCCCACACATACGGACTCTAAAAAATAGCCTATTAAGTGTATTTCGAAATTACATGGGCCTGGCCCAATAATAAGGTGACGCAGCACCTATAATAACTCTTGGACGAAAATATTAATGTGGCATCTTGTGTCTCTCGTCCAAGTCTTTATGCGCGCCTTATGGTGGCTTCAAAGTGCGATAATCACCACGGGAAGCTCCGCTGTCCTTTCCCGCGCGCGCACCTTCTTCTCCATGCTTGATCCCGCTCCAATGACCATCCTTCTTGTCCATGCTAGGTCCTTCATTCATAAGACAAACAAAAGTATCTAATTTAGGCAGCATCATATGTTCTTGAATATTAGAAGGATTCGCAAGAAACGAAAGTACCTGATAATTTAATTGACGTGCGCGTGCTCTAGTAACTGGTCCATTATGTGTAGTTTGTGAAGATGTGGGTGTAACATTAGTAGAGATGTCCTCATCATCCTCCCCTTCTTGAATTGAAGTCGTCCTCGACGGAAGCTCATCATCTTCTTCCAAATAAGGCTTCAAATCTGCAATATTAAATGTGGGACTAACCCCAAAGGCTGCAGGTAGCTCAAGTTTATATGCATTATCATTAATTTTCTGCAAAACCTTAAAGGGACCATCAGCTCGAGGCATTAACTTAGACTTGCGCAAATCAGGAAACCTATCTTTACGTAGATGTAACCAAACAAGATCTCCGGGTTCAAACACAACATGCTTTCGACCCCTATCACCAGCAAGCTTGTATCTAGCATTCATGCGCTCAATGTTTTCTTTAGTTAACTCATGCATTTTTAATATCAATTCAGCACGTTGCTTAGCATCAAAATTAACCTTCTCCGAAGATGGAAGAGGCAGCAAATCAATAGGTGCACGAGGTAGAAAACCATAAACAATCTCAAAAGGGCACATTTTAGTGGTAGAATGCAATGAACGATTATAAGCAAATTCAATATGAGGTAAACATTCTTCCCACTGTTTCAAGTTACTCTTTAAAACAGCCCTAAGCATAGTAGACAAAGTCCTATTGACCACTTCAGTTTGTCCATCAGTTTGGGGATGACATGTAGTACTAAAAAGTAGTTTAGTCCCCAACTTAGCCCATAAGCATCTCCAAAAATGGCTAAGAAACTTAGTATCACGATCCGAGACAATAGTATTGGGCACACCATGTAAGCGAATAATCTCACGAAAGAATAAATCAGCAACATTAGCAGCATCATCGCTTTTATGACATGGTATAAAATGTGCCATTTTAGAAAATCTATCCACGACAACAAATATGCTATCCCTCCCATTCTTTGTTCGAGGCAAGCCTAAAACAAAGTCCATGGATATGTCCTCCCACGGAACACTAGGTACAGGTAAAGGCATGTATAAACCATGAGGATTGAGTCGTGACTTAGCTTTTTGACATGTAGTGCAGCGAGCAACAAAACGCTCAACATCCCGTCTCATCTTTGGCCAAAAGAAATGTGTAGCAAGTACGTCCTCCGTCTTCTTCACGCCAAAGTGTCCCATTAATCCTCCTCCATGCGCCTCCTGCAACAACAAAAGACGAATAGAGCTAGCTGGAATGCATAGCTTGTTAGAACGGAACACAAATCCATCATTAAGCACAAACTTGTTCCATGTTCTACCCTCTCTACAATTCTGCAATACATCTTTAAATTCCGCATCATTTACGTATTGATCTTTGATTGTCTCTAAACCGAAAATCTTGAAGTCAAGTTGTGAAAGCATAGTATAACGACGAGACAAAGCATCAGCAATAATATTATCTTTCCCCTTCTTGTGTTTAATGACATAAGGGAAAGTCTCAATAAATTCAACCCACTTAGCATGTCTACGATTAAGTTTTGCTTGACTTCTTATGTGTTTCAAAGATTCATGATCAGAATGTATAACAAATTCTTTGGGCCATAAATAATGTTGCCAAGTTTCTAATGTCCGAACAAGAGCATATAATTCCTTATCATAAGTAGAATAGTTCAGACTAGGCCCACTCAATTTTTCAGAAAAGTAAGCAACAGGTTTAGCATCTTGTAATAACACACCTCCCAAACCAATCCCACTAGCATCGCATTCAAGCTCAAAAGTCTTATTAAAATCAGGAAGTTGGAGCAAAGGAGCATGTGTTAACTTATCTTTCAATACGGTGAAGGCTTCTTCCTGTGCGGTACCCCAAGTAAAAGGCACATCCTTGCGTGTAAGCTCATTGAGAGGTGCAGCAATGGTGCTGAAATCTCTCACAAAACGCCTATAGAATCCAGCGAGGCCAAGAAAACTCCTCACTTGTGTGACCGTTTTGGGCTGCGGCCAACTCTCAATCGCCTCGATCTTGGCTTTATCAACTTCAATTCCCTGCGGAGTAACAACATAGCCAAGAAACGATACTCGGTCGGTGCAAAAGGTGCACTTCCCAAGGTTACCAAACAAACGTGCATTACGTAGAGCAAAAAAAACAGCACGTAAATGATCCAAATGTTCCTCCAAAGATTTGCTATAAATCAGTATATCATCAAAATAGACTACCACAAATCGTCCAATGAAAGCACGTAAAACCTCGTTCATTAATCTCATGAAAGTGCTAGGTGCATTAGTTAACCCAAAAGGCATGACTAACCACTCATATAATCCAAACTTAGTTTTAAATGCCGTTTTCCATTCATCTCCTAATTTCATGCGAATTTGATGGTATCCACTACGCAAATCAACTTTGGAAAACATGGTAGAGCCACTTAATTCATCAAGCATATCATCTAACCTAGGAATAGGATGACGATAACGAATAGTAATATTATTAATGGCTCGACAATCAACACACATACGCCATGTTCCATCCTTTTTAGGCACTAATATAACAGGAACAACACAAGGACTAAGGGATTCACGTATGTAACCTTTGTCGAGTAGCTCTTGTACTTGACGCTGAATCTCCTTCGTCTCCTCCGGATTGGTACGGTATGGCGCACGGTTAGGCAGCGAAGCACCGGGAATTAAGTCAATCTGATGCTCAATCCCTCGAATAGGTGGTAATCCCGGTGGCACGTCTTGTGGAAAGACGTCAATAAACTCCTGCAAAAGGTCAGTGACAACAGGAGGCAAAGAAGGAGGCAATTCCTCAAATGAAAACAAAGCTTCTTTGCACACAAAAGCATAGCACACATATTGACTAACATCCAAATCCGAAATATCAACCTTAGTAGCAAGCAAAGTTGGACTAGTCAATTTAATTTCATTAGAAACAGCGGAAGAAGATTTGCTATTGGTCTTATGTTGTTGCTCAAATTCTTTAGCTGCTATCTCATTTTCACTCTTATTTTTCTCCTGTTTAGCTTTACTAGCTCTAGCAAGATCATCTTGCACAATTTGTTCAGGAGACATAGGAAGTAAAGCAATAGTTTTATCCTGATGAACCAGAGTAAACTGATTTGTCCTACCATGGTGTACAACATTCCTATCAAATTGCCATGGTCTACCAAGTAAAAGAGAGCATGCTTGCATGGGTACCACATCACAATCAACATAATCAGCATATGCGGCAATGCTAAAGTGCACACGAACAGAACGCGTTACCTTAATCTTACCACTATTGTTAAACCACTGAATATAGTACGGATGGGGGTGTGGTCTTGTGGTGAGAGATAGCTTCTCCACCAACTCCATGCTCGCCAAGTTGTTGCAACTCCCTCCGTCAATGATGATGCGAACCGAACGTTCTTTCACCACTCCCTTTGTGTGGAACAAATTATGCCTCTGGTTTTGCTCGTCCTTCGATACCTGCACACTTAACACACGTTGAGCAACCAAACTAGCATATTTATCTGCATCATCAGGAGCCATATACTCTATATCACGAGCATCATCATGGGCACCCTGATCCTCATGAGCAATGAGAACTAAAGTATCCTCATCATAGTCACTCGCTGACTCATACCCACCATCCGCCGTAATAATCATCACACGCTTGGAGGGACAGTCTTTTGCGAAGTGACCTCCACCTTGGCACCTGCGACATTTAATATCACGATCTCGTACTTGCCCTGTGGACGCCATGGATGAAGAAGAACTCGCCGCGGGACCACTCTGTGCACCCTTGAATGGTGGCGCTGGCTGTGTCGGTGGCTCCCTGTAAGAATGAGCGGCTGAAGTAGATGGTGGTGCAGCAGGACGTGTGGATGTAGAAGCTCCACGCGATGTCCATGATGTATTTCGTCCTGCAGAAAAGTTAGGTCTCGTAGCGGCCTGTCGATCCTGCACTTCACGTTCAGCTTTACAAGCAAGATGAAACAAACGAGTGATAGTAGTAAAGTCCTTGTATTCTAGAATAGTTTGTATCTCCCTGTTTAAGCCACCCATAAAACGTGCAAGCATAGCTTCATTATCCTCTACTAGGCCGCATCTAATCAATCCAGTTTGTAATTCCTGATAATATTCCTCTACAGAATTTTTTCCTTGTCTCAAACGCTGTAATTTTTGTAACAAGTCACGTTGATAATAAGGAGGAACCCAGCGAGTACGCATAGCATCTTTTAAAGCAGCCCAAGTAGTTGGAATATTATTAGCATGCAATCTACAATGTTCGGACCACCAAATAGATGCAAATCCCGTGAATTCACAAACAGCAGCAGTAACACGTCTATTCTCAGGATATTGTAAACATGTAAAGCGTTGTTCAGTTTCTAACTCCCAAGTAAGATAAACATCAGGAATATATCTACCCTCAAATGGCTTAAGATTCAATTTAAGTTTAGGCACATGTTCATCATCGCGTACCTGAGGGGGTGGTTGGTGTCGACCGTGGCGAATGTTGGGACGTGGACGTCCAGCTGGCTGCTCATAGACCGCTTCCTGTTCCACCTCCTCCTCGTAATCACCCTCGTAGTAGTCGTCCTGGCCGACGTCAGAAGCAGCAGCAGCAGTAGCAGCAACTGCAGTAGCCGGAGGAGCACCAATACCAGCAGCTTGTCCTCGCGGCAACAGAATACGTCGTGCACGTGGTAGTGGCGGTGGCTGTGGCTGTGCTGAAGGTAGGCGTGCGATCAACTCAGTAAACTTGGCGTCTAGCTTGGTGTCGATCATCTTTTCCACGCCATCAATCGCCTCTGTAAATCTGTTATGGATGTCCTGCACCTGTTCAGACATCATACGTGCAAATTTATCATGTAGCTCCTTGTTTGTCATGTTCTCCCAATCGGGTGCATCCCGCGCCACTTCATCATGTGATCCTGTCATGGTTAGCAGAAATAGAAAACACACAGTAATATGATCCTACTTCTACTAATGGGATGTGGTGTGGTGGAAAGCACAAATCCGTCAAGCTTTTCTTTCGTTCTTACCGATTCTTACCTAGCAGCAGGTGGTGATGTACAACCAACGGGTCAAAACTCTCAGAGATATGGTAGAGCGATGGCCAGGAGGTGTCAAACGCACGATGTAGAATATATGTGGAGCTGTAGGAAGGCTGACAAGTATGGTAGAAAAAACTCAACAGTAATCAAAACAGAGATGCAAAGCTGAATAAACGCTCAACGTGGGTACTGTGCTGATCCTAGGCTAGACCGTACTAGAGACGCGAGCCTAAAACACCAACGAAAGCACGGCGCGGCACGTAATCAACTGAGAAGCATACTCTGAAAAAAAAATTTTCTCTTTTTTTTTTTTTTTTTTTTTTTTTTTGCGATGCGGGACTGCGGTGGCTGAAAAAGTGCGAAAAAGTCACTATGGTGGCGAATGTCTTAAAATGAGTTTCTGGACCTAAGGAACGTATGGGCACAAAATTTTTTTACCCCTGAAATTTTTGGCCTAAAAACTGCTCTGGAAAGCGTGCCAGACTTTTTTTTTTTTTTTTTTTTTTTTTTGAAATCACCTCCCTTCTACGTACGACAAAAGTTTGGTGAACTCCGACTCTAATCAACTCAAACTATTCTGGCTACGGAGAGATCACAAACCGTACTGATGGTGGAACTCAACTCGGACTCGTGTAGCTCGTGGTGGTGTATATGGACTCGGATTGGCGGAACGTGGTGTATCTGGACTCGGATTACTACTGTGCGGTGGCGACGTGGCAAACTGTGATCAGAACTCGAAACTCTAAGGAAACTAGACGCTAAGATCAGCAACTTGACACAACGATGCAACCGTAAATTCAACAAAGCAAGTACTGAAAAGAAAACTGGACAATGGCTAGGACTGTCTTGGGACGTGATGATCTAACCCTAATTTTTTTTTGGCTTTTTCGTGGACTGTAGGTATGAAGAACAGAACCAATCTAGACTATGAAAAACTGGTAAATCTCACCGAGCAACCTGGAGCTCTGATACCACTTGATAGAGGCGAAGGTGTCCCGATGTTTCGATGAGATGGTGGAGATCGATTTTGGTGGAGTAGACTTTCACGACCCGACTACGAACGTGCGAAGACGTTGCGCCTTAGCAATCGCTAAACCAACTCCGAGAGGTTATTGATCCCGCGGATGCACGATCAACCTGACCACGAAGGTCAATTCCTGCAAGCAATCGAAGAACAAGCAAGAACTAAGAATTGCAATCTGGATATTGCGAATATAAGATGAAAGATTAACAGAAGTTGGGGTTCCAATGCGGTCTTGGCCTGGTCGGACGACACAAACGAAGAACTCGAAGTTGCGGCTATGGCTAACTTAAATCTAATTAAAACCCAAGTCTAAACGATGCCCTAAGGGCTGTATATATGGGGGAACAGAGGGGAATTTCGTGGCCCCTTGGAGGAGGGGTCCGAAAACAACCCTAACTCGGTTTCCCCACACATACGGACTCTAAAAAATAGCCTATTAAGTGTATTTCGAAATTACATGGGCCTGGCCCAATAATAAGGTGACGCAGCACCTATAATAACTCTTGGACGAAAATATTAATGTGGCATCTTGTGTCTCTCGTCCAAGTCTTTATGCGCGCCTTATGGTGGCTTCAAAGTGCGATAATCACCACGGGAAGCTCCGCTGTCCTTTCCCGCGCGCGCACCTTCTTCTCCATGCTTGATCCCGCTCCAATGACCATCCTTCTTGTCCATGCTAGGTCCTTCATTCATAAGACAAACAAAAGTATCTAATTTAGGCAGCATCATATGTTCTTGAATATTAGAAGGATTCGCAAGAAACGAAAGTACCTGATAATTTAATTGACGTGCGCGTGCTCTAGTAACTGGTCCATTATGTGTAGTTTGTGAAGATGTGGGTGTAACATTAGTAGAGATGTCCTCATCACTGCTATCCACCTAGTACGCAAACATAACACCTATCCTATCCTTGTCCTCCTCTTCGCATCCCGACGAAGAAGAAGCAGTCAAGGCACACACACGTTGATCAAATTATATTAAGATTATCTCAGTTGTTGTTGTCTATGAACAAGGAGTAGGTCTCAAGTCGTCCATAACCGTGGACAGGGCTTCTCGAAAAGATTTAACCCTGCAGGGGTGTACCAACTTCCCATTACAAGGCTCCGCACGCACGCCCATCTCTCTCAGTTGCTACCCATAACAGGCAACCATTTTATGATTTAGTTCCAAGAGATCCGAAACGACAGGTCCCTCTAACTAATAACGAACAAATCCGGGTGGCCCCCGGGGAGTCGAAACCCAATCCAAAAGCTAGCCACGCTCTCGGATCAGACTCTTCCGTCTCAACAGGGTTTGGGTTACCGAGACGCCTCACGTTAGGCCTCGGGCCCTTGTCGGTCAAAGGTGGACCAACAGGGAACCATGTCTCCACTGGTCCGGGTTGTTTTAAAAATTGCGAGGGGATCCACCAAGCACACACACGGGGTTTCAAATGGTAAATCACCTCGGGCCACCACTAGAAATGTTCGAAGCTCGATAGGTAAGAAAAGGGGACCCCATAAAATCCCACACGCGGTTAGGCACGCTCAGTCTTAAAACCAATACCCGGAACTCGGATCCTAGGTGACTCGAATGGAACAAAGCATCGGGGCGGGATAGCCTAGACCTTCCATCCTTCGTCGAATATAGTCAACATTACAATAATCATATCATCAACAACAATATGAAAATGTGATATCCCAAACCAAGGAGTAACAGGGTAACATCGTTGCGTCCTAAGCATGCATACTAAGCAGGGGCTGAGCAACGAGCAATAATAACATAGCAGTACAAGGTTTGCTGGGAGGGGACATGGCTGTATCGGTTTGACAGAGGCTGTAAACATGTGGTAGGATCAAACATGGAACCTAACCTAGTCTAGCATGCAAACCGCTGGTTGAAATAGAATGGATCATAAGTAATGTATAGTCCTTGCCTGTTGATAAGTCGGGTTCCGAAGGTGGAGTTGATCGCAAGATCGCATCGTCTCCGAGAGGTACCCGCGAAGCACACAAGACGGTAAACACTGGAAAGCAATCAATGAGCAAGCATCTATTACTATGAAGCAAACACGAGAAAGCATCAACAAGAAGCAACACGAGACATCACACCTACCTTCGAGAGCGGTTACTAACAATTTAAGTGGAGTACTCGTCACACAAGACGATACCGCACATTTAGAATCGGTTCAAGTTTTTTAGCTACACAAGGTGAGCAAAAGGTTGTTAACATGGCAAGCACAGAAGCATGGCATATCACACAAGCATGACAAGAGGTGAAGAAAAAAGTAAACTATCTAATCTAGTCATTTTAAGTAGGGGGGGGGGGGAAGTAAGGTTGAGATGTAGTGCAGCAACAGTTTTCCCTCGGTGAAGATACCAAGGTTTGTCTCCAGCAGGACTCCAGAGATGATAAGTAGGTGTCAGCGGCGCAACTGACGCGGACCTGCACACAGACACAGATAACTTTGTTCCCAACAAAGTTTAGAGAGGTTGTCAATCTCTCCTGTCTTGTTGTTTACAAAGGATAAAATGCAAGGGATAATGATAGCAAATAAAAGTGGTAAAGTAAATGTAGAGTGGAAACAGTGATAAGGATATGGACCGGGATACGTGATGTTCGCTAGTGATGTCTCTCTCCCAAAAGACGATAAAATTGCTATGCGAGGTAAACAAATTACAGAAAGGTAATTGACAGGATTATGAATGCACCGATATGCTAGCTATGCTACAAAAGAAAGGAAGAGGTTCAAAAGCACGGGCAGTACGCCAAAGTAAGTAGACCGAAATCCATCTGCATCTACTACTAATCATCCACCTTGAGATATCTATCCAGAACATCTCGCTGGTATTAAGTTGCGAGCCCCACCCACAGTGTAAACCCAAAGCAACAGACAACTGCATTAAAAAGTGTCTCCATCAGAGCTACCGATGAAAAGATACGGGCACCGCAAAAGCTAATACAATCTGCAATTAATAAAAAAACCTAGCAGCAGAAAAAAAACTAAACTGGCTGAATCTACTGGGCCCAATAGAAAAGAAAAAAAAGAAATAACAAAAATAAAAAAGACAAGAAAAGGGGCAGCTCACCCTTGCTGGGCCGTGGCCCAAGCCGGCAGGGGAATGGGCCGCCTAGGGCGCGCCCTTGCTGGGCCGTGCTAGAGAGCTGGGCTGCGTGGAGGCTGGCCTGCGAGTGCGCTGCGAGCCTGGGCGCTCGTCTCGCTCCCGACGAACTGGGCGGCGGCGCCAGGCCGTCTCCGGCGAGGGGGCTGGCTCCGGCGGCGCGTAAGAGATGGGGGCGGTCGGGACGGCTTGCGGGGGCGCCGGTGGGAGGCGCGGAGGAGAGGTTCCGGGGCGACGCGGTGGAGGACCAGGGCGGGGCCGAGCTCGGGGCAGGCGTTCATGGCGTCATGGAGGCCGGCGGCGCAGATTCCTGTGAGACAGAGAAGGAGAGGGATGAGGGAGAGGAGGGGAAGGGGAGAGGAGAAAAGGAGAAGGGAGAAAGGGAGGGCGCGGCTGGCGAGGTCGCCGGAGTGCGGCCGCGGCTGTCGACGACGAGGCGGCAGGGTGGCTCGGGCTCGGGCAGCCTCCACGGGAGAGGAGCTCGGGCGTGGGCTTCGGGCAGATCCACAGGGCGACGTGGCGCATTCAGAGCCACCGATCTGGAGATCCAATGGTTGTGGTTGCTTCACATCTAGGTTTTCGAGAATTGGGGCCAGATTGGGCAGATCTGCGAATTTTCAGGGGGGTGGCTGCAATTTGTGGCTAGGGAAACCTTAGAAAAGGGATGGGAGTGTGGTGGTATTTAAATAGCCCTGGTGGCTGGTAGTTTGCAAAAACATCCCCGGTTTCTCTCGCGCGCCCGGCGTTTACGTTTCTGACCGCCGGGGGTCCGCAGTACCTCCGATTCGGGTAAAACTTCGAACTGCGCGATCACCGAGTTGAGCCGGAGGCGTTCACCTCGCGCTGGAACCGTTCTGAGAACACTTTTCGGCGCGTTATAAAAATATCCCGTTTAATTATTAAACGGGGTTTTTCGTTCCTTTGGCTGCGGCTGGTCTCGTGCGGTTTTCGCGACGGTGATCGGGTGAAACCTGGTGTCGCAAAATTCAAGTGTCAGGGTGGCAAGGGTCGGTCTCCGTCCGATACGAGATAAGAGGGGGAAAAATAATCGCCGATCGATAAATCGGGGATGCAAACATCGCAAACAAATCAGACAATCGAACAATTCACACTGAAAACAAAATTTTTAATTTAGTGAAAACTGGGCTGTTACATCCATTCTAGGGTTAGCAAAGATTAGACTAAACTTTAGAGAGCTTTTCTCATCTTTCTTCCCCTTGGGGATCTTCCCCTTCTTGAGATCTACTACTCTTGAGGGAGAGAGGCTTCTTCTGCGGTTGAGCCTTAGACCTCCATGTTATAGCACATGGAGGAAGACTAGGTCCATCTATCTCTCTCAAGCGCCATCTCCCATAGGATTTGGAGCAACTACCCTTGTATCTTTACCTTTGTTGTTATTGGATCTTGTGTGTGTATGCTATGTGTGTGATTGAGTGTTTGTGTTAGTGGATCTTGTTCCTTTCCTCTTGTTTGTGTTGATTCCTTGTGGATCTCCCTTGTGTTCTTCGTGTTCTTCGTGAGATCCACCTCCAATTCGTGAAGATCGGGCCAATCCATAGGCTTGCCCTACACCAGTTGGTATCATGAGCAAGGTTGCCATGAAATTGGAGCCCCTCCCCCCACTTTTCTAGCCATTTTTTTGCTTTGTTCTTCCCAATTTCAAAAATCCCTACCAAAAAATAGCCATACCAAATTTCTTGTGATTTGTTGTTCTTGTGAGTTTTTGTTGATTTTGATCTGTGGATCTAGTATTTAGCAAGTGGATCTAACTTCCTTTGCGTCCCCTAGGCCTAATTTTTCTTCTTTCCCATCAATTTTGGACTTCAAAGTGGCCATTTTCCGCCCCAAATCGTCTTTTCGGGCTCAAATCGCGACTCCAGCCGACACCACTTTCGGATGTCAGAAAATTTCCGGAATTCGGAAATTTTCTAAACAGAACGCTGCTTCCGGAGTCGGATTTCCGTCGCAGTTCGGACGTCCGACGCCTGGCAACCTGGGAAAAATTGTTTTGGCCGTAACTTCTTCCTCCGAAGTCCGGTTGCGACGTTCTTGAGCTCGTTTTGTAGCTCTTTACATCCCCTATCAATCTAGATAGGTTCCATAACCTTTTTCTTCCATTATATTTTCGGAATTTTGGCACCTTTGCCTAGGCTCTTGAGGACACGAGCTCGAAACCGTGCATCTTCGCCGGTTCCACCAATTGGGAGCATCACCAACAACAAGGAGATCCTTTCCATCGACTACATCGACCAAAGAGCTTCATCATCGACGACGGCCATCCATCCTTCGACCCCCTCAACTGGAAGCAAGGCCGGTCTTCTCTGACTTCATGAAAGGTTCTTTGGATTTCTTTCAACTCTTACAATATCTTGGACTTCAATTTGCTTGATTTTTGTGCCACTAATCCGTACCAAGCTCCACTATAAGCCTTTGGTTGTAGGTGTGTGTTGGAACAAGGTTCACTACCTAGGACACTCTTTTCCATTCACCAAGTAATACACCGCTTGATTCTTCCTCAACTTGGGGAAAAGGTAACTTTGGTATTGCTCTTTCCATTTCTATTCACATCCACCTCGAGTGCTATGATGGATAGGGAAGGTACATGTTCCGAGCTCAAGACCACCACACTCACGAGCTACTTCGACTCCGACGACGATGTTGAGCTCCACTTCCATGGTACTCATGACCCGAAGGACTACCTCCAGTGGGAGGAGAAGTTGGAGTCATACTTCGCGCATCACCAAGTCGACTTCGAAGAACATGTGGAGCGTGCCACAAGACGCTTCCTCGATTATGTGTTCACATGGTGGGTGCACCAATCTTCGCCGAGCCCACACATGAGTTGGTCCATGTTTAAGGGCGCTATGCGGCAAGAGTTTGTGCCTTCCAAACTTTCTGAAGATCTTCGCCACCATTTGGAGAACACTACTCAAGGATGCAAGCCTCTTGACAGGTACTTCTTGGAGATGAAGCATGCCTTGCAACGAGCCGGCGAGGATGACCCCGCTTGGATGAAGCACCACTTCCTTATTGGTTTGATGGACCAATCCATCATCGAGGCTATGCTACTCCGGAGCCACTACTCTCTTGATGACTTATATCATGATGTTCTCATGGAGACGAGTGATGATGTGCCACCTTCTATGGCCTTCATTCATGGTGATGGTGACGAGATGGTTGAGCATGGGAATTTCCCTTCAACCATGACGACGTATGGTGATGATTTGCGAGACATACACACACATATTGGGAGAGTGAGAGAGTTCTCCAGTAGCCTCCCTTATGATGAGTTGCCACCTTTCACATGTGAGGAGATCCACCACCTCAACCACAAATACAACCACCACCACTTGAGTGACTCCACCATATGTTATTTGGAGAGCATCCACCTTGAGGGAGTGAGTGAGCCACCACCACATGAGAGGAGTGAGGTAGTTGATACGTCATGTGAGACCATTTACCATTCTAACAACATAACCTCTCCCTCTATTGTGTCTTCTCCCTTTGTGTTAGGTCTCGTGGATGATGACGGTGACCACAAGATGGTCTTTTCCACCACACCTACTTCCCATGAGTGGGACAACAAAGGTATATTAGGTGATGGTGATGTGCTTGTCCCACTAGTGGACATGGATTGCATGCAAGATATTGTTGCTCCTTTTTCCATGCCTCATGCTATTTTGTCTTCTACATGCTTTGATTTGACTGCCATATACCGGGAGCATGTGATGACGAGTAGTCGTGCTAGCATGCTACATAGGACATCTTGCGCTAATTCTATATGCCATATCATGTTTGCCATTCCCCAACCCTTGTCATATGCTATGAATGAGCTATCACATCTTTGAACTCATTTCGTAGTGCCTATGCCACCCTATTAAATTTCACGTCATATGTGACTATGGCATAGATGACATTTTCTTGGTTCATGGTATTTGCATATGTTGTGATGATATTGCCATGTTACCTTTGCATTCTAGCAATACACTTCACATGCCTTTCCATGACCACCTCATTTTGGACATGCTTAGATCCTCATGTAATCCATATCCGCCATGTTCTTCCTCTACATTTTATCTTATGGAAACACCCATAGTTTCCTCATACACATTATGAGATTTGGATTCATTTGCTCTGTTGCATGATCCCCATATTGGTGTGCACCCTATGCTAAATGTTGATATGCATGCCATGACCTTTAACATTGCTGCCCCATATTCGTGCTACACTTTGCATGTTATGCTAGTTCCTCTTCATGTTTTTGCTTTATCATGTGCATTACGCATGCTTATCATTTGTTCACATGACAAGATTGAGATGATTTATTTGCGTATCCCATGACCCATGATGACTACTTGTTTTTTACTTTGGGTTGGTGGACACCATTTCCATGCTCACTACATGCTTTGTGTGGTATATTGTCGAATTTCTCCATGTGTCGTACCTCTCATGTTAGAAAATTGCTACATGCTATATGTTGAGTGCACATATGCTTTACTTGTTGGCTATCAGATTGCCCCCATAGCTTTCTCACATAGGCTTGGAGATTTTCACATATTCCATATGATGTATGATTTCTTTCCTTCTTTGCACAATATACATGATGATCATTATTGCTATGACATATGGCATGTGTACACCATATGTTCAATGACCATACTTTGTGCTAATGGTGACGTGCAAGAGAAGAGATGCCTCATGATGGATGATGCATTTGTGTACCATGAACACACATATTTTTCTACCTTTTGTGCATGTGTAGGTTTGGAGTGCTTGGTGAGCGTCATGTCGCGAAGTCTGATGCTTCCCTTTCCCCTTGGTGATGAGGATCTTGATCCGAGGGCGGATCTTCCCCAAGGGGGGGGAGATGATGCGGAGCATCCTACTTACATCACCAGGTTACGCTCCCCTTCATCGAGAGACACGCGTGACATACACATATCACACATAAAGGTGAACCTTCTCCTTTACACATGTCTACTTGGTGCTCTCGAGGATGGTATACTACTTGACCCTCCTACTTTGTGCACTTATAGGTTGGAGCCACACGACGAACGTGCAACGGAGGAGGTGAAGCACAAGGGAAGGACTACATCGTCCGCGAGGGAAGCTTGGAAGAGAAGGCGGAAGAGACGGAAAGGTGAAGAAGTAGCACAAGTTCGGACGTCCGACGCCTTTCGGACGTCCGACATGCCAAGGACAGAAGGCCCTCCATCGCAGCGGATATCCGACAGTCTTCGGACTTCCGACACCTCGGACGTCCGACATCTCCTACCCCAGCTCGCTGAACCTTCTTCAGGACTCCTCCGACACAGCACCTCTCAGACGTCTGAAATCCCACGGACGTCCGACGCCTGGAAAGTTCGGACATCCGAAACCTGCCTGTGCGCAGAGACAGCTGGGCCACGGCCCATGTATCCCTCTCACTTACCCCTTGCACTATATATACTCCACCCCACCTCCATTCTAGGGTTAGCAAAGATTAGACTAAACTTGAGAGAGCTTTGCTCATCTTTCTTCCCCTTGAGGATCTTCCCCTTCTTGAGATATACTACTCTTGAGGGAGAGAGGCTTCTTCTGCGATTGAGCCTTAGACCTCCATGTTATAGCACATGGAGGAAGACTAGATCCATCTATCTCTCTCAAGCCCCATCTCCCATAGGATTTGGAGGAACTACCCTTGTATCTTTACCTTTGTTGTTACTGGATCTTCTGTGTGTATGCTATGTGTGTGATTGAGTGTTTGTGTTAGTGGATCTTGTTCCTTTCCTCTTATTTGTGTTGATTCCTTGTTGATCTCCCTTGTGTTCTTCGTGTTCTTCGTGAGATCCACCTCCAATTCGTGAAGATCGGGCCAATCCATATGCTTGCCCTACATCACTTTGGTGATCAGAATAGATTTCACAACGTTTACCAAGGAGGTAATGTCGCCATGTTTTCAGGGCATGAACTACGGCAGCGAGTTCAAGATCATGGGTAGGATAGTTCTCTTCATGTGGACGCAACTGGCGTGAAGAATATGCTACCACATGTCAATCTTGCATAAGTATGCATCCTAACCCTTGCCGTGAAGCATCACAATAGATCTCGAAATCCTTCTTGGTGTCTAGAGGCGCAAGTACAGGTGCAGAAGTCAATCTCCTTTTTAGCTGTTGAAAGCTTTCCTCGCACTTGGGAGTCCATTCTAATTTCTTATCTTTCTTGAGGAGTTCAGTTAGAGGCTTTGCAACTTTGGAGAAGTTCCCAACGAAGAGGCCACAATAGCTTGCTAGGCCAAGAAAACTCCTAACTTGCTTAACCGATTCAGTTGGAGTCCAGTCAAGGACGGCCTGAGCTCTCTCGGGATTGACAACAATACCTTTCGCAAAAATCACGTGGCCTAAGTGATGAGGACATCTCTACTAATGTTACACCCACATCTTCACCAACTACACATACTGGACCAGTTACTAGAGCATGTGCACGTCAACTAAATTATCAGGTACTTTCGTTTCTTGCGAATCCTTCTAATGTTCATGAACAAATGATGCTGCCTAAATTAGATACTTTTGTTTTGCTTATGAATGAAGGACCTAGCATGGACAAGAAGGACGGTCATTGGAGCGGGATCAAGCATGGAGAAGAAGGTGCGCGCGCGGGGAAGAACAATGGAGCTTCCAGTGGAGATTTTCGCACTTTGAAGCCACCATAAGGCATGCATGAAGGCTTGGACGAAATACACGAGATGCCACTTCATTATTTTCGTCCAAGAGCAATTATAGGTGCTGCGTCACCTTAATATTGGGCTGGGCCCATGTAGTTTCGAAATACCACATTATAGGCTGTTTTTAGAATCCGTATGTGTGGGGAAACCGAGTTAGGGTTGTTTTCGGACCCCACCTCCAAGGGGTCACGAAAATCCCCTCTGTTCCCCCATATATACAGCCCTTAGGGCGTCGTTTAGACTTGGGTTTTAATTAGATTTAAGTTAGCCATAGCCGCAACTTCGAGCTCTTCGTTTGTGTCATCCGACCAGGCCAAGACCTCATTGGAACCCCAACTTTCGTAATCATTCATCTTATATTCGCAATATCCAGATTGCAATTCTTAGTTCTTGCTTGTTCTTCGATTGCTTGCAGGAATTAGACCTTCGTGGTCAGGTTGATCGTGCATCCGCGGGATCAATAACCTCTCGGAGTTGGTTTAGCAATCGCTAAGGCGCAACGTCTTCGCACGTTCGTAGTCGGATCGTGAAAGTCGTCTCCACCATAATCGATCTACACCATCTCATCGAAACATCGGGACACCTTCGCCTCTATCAAGTGGTATCAGATTTCTAGGTTGATCGGTGAGATTTACCAGTTTTTCGTAGTCTAGATTGTTTCTGTTCTTCATACCTACAGTCCACGAAAAAAAAAATTCAGAGTGTGCTTCACAGTTGTTACGTGCCGCGCCGTGCTTTCGTTGGTGTTTTAGGCTCGCGTCTCTAGTACGGTCTAGCCTAGGATCAGCACAGTACCGACGTTGAGTGTTTATTCAACTTTGCATCTCTGTTTTGATGACTGTTGAGTTTTTCCTACCATACTTGTCAGCCTTCCTACAGCTCCACATATATTCTACATCGTGCGTTTTGACACCTCCTGGCCATCGCTCTACCATATCTCTGAGAGTTTTGACCCGTTGGTTGTACATCACCACCTGCTGCTAGGTAAGAATCGGTAAGAACGTAAGAAAAGCTTGACGGATTTGTGCTTTCCACCACCCCACATCCATCCCATTAGTAGAAGTAGGATCATATTCCTGTGTGTTTTCTATTTCTGCTAACCATGCCAGGATCACATGATGAAGTGGCGCGGGATGCACCCGATTGGGAGAACATGACAAACAAGGAGTTACATGATAAATTTGCACGTATGATGTCTCAACAGGTGCAGGACATCGAGACCAGATTTACAGAGGCGATTGATGGCGTGGAGAAGATGATCGACACCAAGCTCGACGCCAAGTTTACTGAGTTGATCGCACGCCTACCTTCTGCACAGCCACAGCCACCGCCACTACCACGTGCACGACGTATTCTGTTTCCGCGAGGACAAGCTGCTGGTATTGGTGCTCCTCCTAGTGCTGCAGTTGCTGCTACTGCTGCTGCTGCTTCTGACGTCGCCCAGGACGACAACTACGAGGGTGATTACGAGGAGGAGGTGGAACAGGAAGCGGCCTATGAGCAGCCAGCTGGACGTCCACGTCCCAACATTCGCCACGGTCGACACCAACCACCCCCTCAGGTACGCGATGATGAACATGTGCCTAAACTTAAATTGAATCTTAAGCCGTTTGAGGGTAGATATATTCCTGATGCTTATCTTACTTGGGAGTTAGAAACTGAACAACGTTTTACATGTTTACAATATCCTGAGAATAGACGTGTTACTGCTGCTGTTTGTGAATTCACGGGCTTTGCATCTATTTGGTGGTCTGAACATTGTAGATTGCATGCTAATAATATTCCAACTACTTGGGCTGCTTTAAAAGATGCTATGCGTACTCGCTGGGTTCCTCCTTATTATCAACGTGAATTGTTACAAAAATTACAGCGTTTGAGACAAGGAAAAAAATTCTGTAGAGGAATATTATCAAGAATTACAAACTGGATTGATTAGATGTGGCCTAGTAGAGGATAATGAAGCTATGCTTGCACGTTTTATGGGTGGCTTAAACAGGGAGATACAAACTATTCTAGAATACAAGGACTTTGCTAATATCACTCGTTTGTTTCATCTTGCTTGTAAAGCTGAACGTGAAGTGCAGGATCGACAGGCCGCTACGAGACCTAACTTTTCTGCAGGACGAAATACATCATGGACATCGCGTGGAGCTTCTACATCCACACGTCCTGCTGCGCCACAATCTACTTCAGCCGCTCATTCTTACAGGGAGCCACCAAAACAGCCAGCGCCACCATTCAAGGGTGCACAGAGTGGTCCAGCGGCGAGTTCTTCTTCCTCCATGGCGTCCACAGGGCAAGCACGAGATCGTGATATTAAATGTCGCAGGTGCCAAGGTGGAGGTCACTTCGCAAAAGACTGTCCCTCCAAGCGTGTGATGACTATTACGGCGGATGGTGGGTATGAGTCAGCGAGTGACTATGATGAGGAGACTCTAGTTCTCATTGCTCATGAGGAACAGGGTGCCCATGATGATGCTCATGATATAGAGTATATGACTCCTGATGATGCAGATAAATATGCTAGTTTGGTTGCTCAACGTGTATTAAGTGTGCAGGTAACGAAGGCCGAGCAAAACCAGAGGCATAATTTGTTCCACACAAAGGGAGTGGTGAAAGAACGTTCGGTTCGCATCATCATTGACGGAGGGAGTTGCAACAACTTGGCTAGCATGGAGTTGGTGGAGAAGCTATCTCTCACCACAAGACCACACCCCCATCCGTACTATATTCAGTGGTTTAACAATAGTGGTAAGATTAAGGTAACGCGTTCTGTTCGTGTGCACTTTAGCATTGCTGCATATGCTGATTATGTTGATTGTGATGTGGTACCCATGCAAGCATGCTCTCTTTTACTTGGTAGACCATGGCAATTTGATAGGAATGTTGTACACCATGGTAGGACAAATCAGTTTACTCTAGTTCATCAGGATAAAAATATTGCTTTACTTCCTATGTCTCCTGAACAAATTGTGAAAGATGATCTTGCTAGAGCTAGTAAAGCTAAACAGGAGAAAAATAAGAGTGAAAATGAGATAGCAGCTAAAGAATTTGAGCAACAACATAAGACTAATAGCAAATCTTCTTCTGTTGTTTCTAATGAAATTAAATTGACTAGTCCAACTTTGCTTGCTACTAAGGTTGATATTTCGGATTTGGATGTTAGTCAATATGTGTGCTATGCTTTTGTGTGCAAAGAAGCCTTGTTTTCATTTGAGGAATTGCCTCCTTCTTTGCCTCCTGTTGTCACTGACCTTTTGCAGGAGTTTATTGACGTCTTTCCACAAGACGTACCACCGGGATTACCACCTATTCGAGGGATTGAGCATCAGATTGACTTAATTCCCGGTGCTTCGCTGCCCAACCGTGCGCCATACCGTACCAATCCGGAGGAGACGAAGGAGATTCAGCGTCAAGTACAAGAGCTACTCGACAAAGGTTACATACGTGAATCCCTTAGTCCTTGTGCTGTTCCTGTTATATTAGTGCCTAAAAAGGATGGAACATGGCGTATGTGTGTTGATTGTCGAGCCATTAATAATATTACTATTCGTTATCGTCATCCTATTCCTAGGCTAGATGATATGCTTGATGAATTAAGTGGCTCTACCATGTTTTCCAAAGTTGATTTGCGTAGTGGATACCATCAAATTCGCATGAAATTAGGAGATGAATGGAAAACGGCATTTAAAACTAAGTTTGGATTATATGAGTGGTTAGTCATGCCTTTTGGGTTAACTAATGCACCTAGCACTTTCATGAGATTAATGAACGAGGTTTTACGTGCTTTCATTGGACGATTTGTGGTAGTCTATTTTGATGATATACTGATTTATAGCAAATCTTTGGAGGAACATTTGGATCATTTGCGTGCTGTTTTTATTGCTCTACGTAATGCACGTTTGTTTGGTAACCTTGGGAAGTGCACCTTTTGCACCGACCGAGTATCGTTTCTTGGCTATGTTGTTACTCCGCAAAGAATTGAAGTTGATAAAGCCAAGATCGAGGCGATTGAGAGTTGGCCGCAGCCCAAAACGGTCACACAAGTGAGGAGTTTTCTTGGCCTCGCTGGATTCTATAGGCGTTTTGTGAGAGATTTCAGCACCATTGCTGCACCTCTCAATGAGCTTACACGCAAGGATGTGCCTTTTACTTGGGGTACCGCACAGGAAGAAGCCTTCACGGTCTTGAAAGATAAGTTAACACATGCTCCTTTGCTCCAACTTCCTGATTTTAGTAAGACTTTTGAGCTTGAATGCGATGCTAGTGGTATTGGTTTGGGAGGTGTGTTATTGCAAGATGCTAAACCTGTTGCTTACTTTTCTGAAAAATTGAGTGGGCCTAGTCTGAACTATTCTACTTATGATAAGGAATTATATGCTCTTGTTCGGACATTAGAAACTTGGCAACATTATTTATGGCCCAAAGAATTTGTTATACATTCTGATCATGAATCTTTGAAACACATAAGAAGTCAAGCAAAACTTAATCGTAGACATGCTAAGTGGGTTGAATTTATTGAGACTTTCCCTTATGTCATTAAACACAAGAAGGGGAAAGATAATATTATTGCTGATGCTTTGTCTCGTCGTTATACTATGCTTTCACAACTTGACTTCAAGATATTCGGTTTAGAGACAATCAAAGATCAATATGTACATGATGCGGAATTTAAAGATGTATTGCAGAATTGTAGAGAGGGTAGAACATGGAACAAGTTTGTGCTTAATGATGGGTTTGTGTTCCGTTCTAACAAGCTATGCATTCCAGCTAGCTCTATTCGTCTTTTGTTGCTGCAGGAGGCGCATGGAGGAGGATTAATGGGACACTTTGGCGTGAAGAAGACGGAGGACGTCCTTGCTACACATTTCTTTTGGCCAAAGATGAGACGGGATGTTGAGCGTTTTGTTGCTCGCTGCACTACATGTCAAAAAGCTAAGTCACGACTCAATCCTCATGGTTTATACATGCCTTTACCTGTACCTAGTGTTCCGTGGGAGGACATATCCATGGACTTTGTTTTAGGCTTGCCTCGAACAAAGAACGGGAGGGATAACATATTTGTTGTCGTGGATAGATTTTCTAAGATGGCACATTTTATACCATGTCATAAAAGCGATGATGCTGCTAATGTTGCTGATTTATTCTTTTGAGAGATTATTCGCTTACATGGTGTGCCCAATACTATTGTCTCGGATCGTGATACTAAGTTTCTTAGCCATTTTTGGAGATGCTTATGGGCTAAGTAGGGGACTAAACTACTTTTTAGTACTACATGTCATCCCCAAACTGATGGACAAACTGAAGTAGTCAATAGGACTTTGTCTACTATGCTTAGGGCTGTTTTAAAGAGTAACTTAAAAATGTGGGAAGAATGTTTACCTCATATTGAATTTGCTTATAATCGTTCATTTCATTCTACCACTAAAATGTGCCCTTTTGAGATTGTTTATGGTTTTCTACCTCGTGCACCTATTGATTTGTTTCCTCTTCCATCTTCGGAGAAGGTTAATTTTGATGCTAAGCAACGTGCTGAATTGATATTAAAAATGCATGAGTTAACTAAAGAAAACATTGAGAAAATGAATGCAAGATACAAGATTGCTGGTGATAAGGGTAGAAAGCATGTTGTGTTTGAACCAGGAGATCTTGTTTGGTTACATCTACGTAAAGATAGGTTTCCTGATTTGCGCAAGTCTAAGTTAATGCCACGAGCTGATGGTCCCTTTAAGGTTTTACAGAAAATTAATGATAATGCATATAAACTTGAGCTACCTGCAGATTTTGGGGTTAGTCCCACATTTAACATTGCAGATTTGAAACCTTATTTGGGAGAAGATAATGAGCTTCCGTCGAGGACGACTTCCATTCAAGAAGGGGAGGATGATGAGGACATCTCTACTAATGTTACACCCACATCTTCACCAACTACACATATTGGACCAGTTACTAGAGCACGTGCACGTCAACTAAATTATCAGGTACTTTCGTTTCTTGCGAATCCTTCTAATGTTCATGAACAAATGATGCTGCCTAAATTAGATACTTTTGTTTTGCTTATGAATGAAGGACCTAGCATGGACAAGAAGGACGGTCATTGGAGCGGGATCAAGCATGGAGAAGAAGGTGCGCGCGCGGGGAAGAACAATGGAGCTTCCAGTGGAGATTTTCGCACTTTGAAGCCACCATAAGGCATGCATGAAGGCTTGGACGAAATACACGAGATGCCACTTCATTATTTTCGTCCAAGAGCAATTATAGGTGCTGCGTCACCTTAATATTGGGCTGGGCCCATGTAGTTTCGAAATACCACATTATAGGCTGTTTTTAGAATCCGTATGTGTGGGGAAACCGAGTTAGGGTTGTTTTCGGACCCCACCTCCAAGGGGTCACGAAAATCCCCTCTGTTCCCCCATATATACAGCCCTTAGGGCGTCGTTTAGACTTGGGTTTTAATTAGATTTAAGTTAGCCATAGCCGCAACTTCGAGCTCTTCGTTTGTGTCATCCGACCAGGCCAAGACCTCATTGGAACCCCAACTTTCGTAATCATTCATCTTATATTCGCAATATCCAGATTGCAATTCTTAGTTCTTGCTTGTTCTTCGATTGCTTGCAGGAATTAGACCTTCGTGGTCAGGTTGATCGTGCATCCGCGGGATCAATAACCTCTCGGAGTTGGTTTAGCGATCGCTAAGGCGCAACGTCTTCGCACGTTCGTAGTCGGATCGTGAAAGTCGTCTCCTCCATAATCGATCTACACCATCTCATCGAAACATCGGGACACCTTCGCCTCTATCACTAAGTAGGTCACTTCTGGTAGCCAAAATTCGCATTTAGAGAACTTGGCATAAACGCAATGCTCTCGAAGTTTCATCAGTACCAACCTAAGATGTTCCGGGTGCTCTTCTTCGTTCTTCGAGTAGATGAGAATGTCATCCAGATAAACTACAACAAATTTATCCAAGTACTCCATGAAGATCGAATTCATCAAGCGCGAGAATGTGGCGGGGGCATTGGTTAAACCAAAGGACATGACGGTATACTCATAAAGACCATAACGAGTAGTGAAAGACGTTTTTGGAATGTCCTCATTTCTGATTTTGATTTGATGATAGCCTAATCTCAAATCCATCTTGGAGAAGACAGAGGATCCAACAAGTTGATCATAAAGATCATTGATTCTGGGAAGTGGGTACTTGTTCTTTATCGTCGCTAGATTAAGCGGGCGATAATCTACACACATCCTTTCTGTTCCATCTTTCTTCGTTACGAACAGAACAGTGCAACCCCATGGGATGAGCTAGGGCGGATGAAGCCTTTTGCCAACGAAGCATCAAGTTGGGTTTTTAGCTCAACTAACTCATGTAGGGCCATTCTATATGGGCGTCTGGAAATTGAGGTTGTGTCTGGTATAAGATCCACTATGAATTCTACACATCTGTCGGGTGACTAGGTTTAAGGACTTGGGTTACTTGGTAGTTTCCTAGAGGATGACCATGGCTTACTAGGGGCTACAACAGATATTTCAGAGTAGAAAAGTACCCCAACACGATGGTCAATGTGGTTAATCGGGCTAGAAGAAATCTAAAGTGGGAGGAAGAACTGCAAATGCATCAATATAGGTTTCTAGAATAAAACCTACAACAAACTCTTGGAACTGTCTGGTATGCCACCTAACAAATCTTCTGGAAAGACAACCGAAATAGAGAGAACAATTTTGCAAATGCATCATATTATGAAGAAACTTGGGATGACTCGGATAGCATAACGACTGTAATTGCAAGAAAAATGGAAATCCTCATAGCATTTAAACATCACTTACATAAGAAGTCTCAGAATAGGACGCGCAACGACTCTAGACAACCGAACACAACTTTCCTACGGCTACAAGGAAGCAATCAACGAGATGTTCTAGTAAGACATAGATGAGCCTAGTCCTATCTTCCCGTAGAAAAGATGAGGGTGACTCAGAACTCAGATCGATGATGGTAAGGAGAAAAAGAAGCCTTACGTTGTTCCCTTTGTACCCAAGTAACTATATAACTATAGAATGCTAGACTCGACTTCGACCAAGGGTTTGATAATCCTATAGATAGTGCTGCTCTGATACCAAGTCTGTCTGGAACCAGAATATGCGTATGTAATTCCTGTTATAACACAATCATATGGAGAGCCGAGATCCGTACCCACTTGTCTAAGCAGACAAGGCCAAGCACGGAACACTCTCGGAAAGCATCGAACGTGAGGGGCATCCCATCCAGGCCCGGATGATCATCTGAGATGGGTCCTCATCGTCCACTCACAAGTCTAAATGCTTATGGGTGGTGAAATCCCATACTCATAGACAAGTCGCCTCAACCATATTATCGATTGAATCATAGCACTTACATAAACAGACTCCAGCCCGATCACCTAGTCGGGATCTCGGGAAGGCTCAATCATACAAAAAACTGTGCCACGTGCAGAGTCACGAGCAATCGCATCGCGATGCCCCAAGCTGCGCACATTTAAGGGCCACTTGGTGTTTAAAAGACTGTCGGCAAGAACACAACTAAGTTATCGAAAAACCATACTAAGACATGCATATTACAATCATACACGCAACACACATGTCTAGTATGAACAGCAGGTATCATCACATAACTCCACAAAGTACTTCTTTATTGACTTACACATAGAGCATACAAAGATCACATGTCTGAGATCAACATTACATCACACAACGGAAGAAAATTAGGTCTGAGTACAGACAAGATTAACAAATGGCTTAGAGAAGCCTTGTTCAAGAAACATGCCCTTCCACGAGGGACCAGACTGCTGTCTGGAGCTATACTACAAAGGTCAACGTCGAGCTTCAGGTCGGTGACTCCATCGGGGTCCGGGTTCTCATCTAAAAACATAAATAAGAAAACGTGAGTACAAAGACATATTAAGCAAGACTTACATCAGAACTACACTACTGATTCTCAAGTTTCAAGGTAAAGGAGGTGGGGTTCAAAATGCAGAAGTGCCTGCTTTGACTTGGCTAGTTCTGAACTACGAGTACCAGACTTGAGGTAAAAAGCGTACACGAGTCCACTACCAAGTCTCCAACCAATACACCACTATGGATACTTCCTCGACTTCCCCACGAGGAAGCACGCCATAGCACTCCCGCTTATCTTGCGAGTTTTATAAGTATCTATTCAAGTTGTCTAATGATCAGGTAGAGGTCTCCAAGTAGTCCATAACCGCAGACACGACTATTCGAATAGTTCATTATCCTGCAGGGGTGTACATCTTCACACGCGGGTCATCACTTATCGCCTCGTTCTTGTCAACCTTCAAGCGGGTGTCGGACGTGGATGAAACCAAGGCACTACCCTCACATCACCTTATGTAATCCAGGAGTCGACTACCTGAGTTTGACACCGCTCGAGAGTCCGGCCGGTTCAATGAAACAATCTTAGATAATGCAAGGGACCGAGACGCCACCTCTATCAGATGGTTTTACTGCCTCACAGGTCCACCCACATATCTATATGATGCAACCTTTTCTTCATTTTTTTCTATGCACATGCCAAATGGAAAGCCCGAATCTAGTGTGACTCCTGGACTGGATCGGGTAAGTAAAGAGGCCAAACGGGGCTACCATAACCCCTACATGTGGTCATACTCTTTGTCTTGGATCACAAAACAGGAACTCGGGGGCTAAGGAAGTGTTCAACGAGACAACCCACTGTGTACTCGTACACAGCCTCTCATCGTTCACCTTTTTTTAGGGTGAATTCACCAACAGTTAACATCAGCAACAATATGAACTTCCATCCCGACTCACAATCAAAGTAACCTCATTGAACCACTAAGCAGCAATAAGCAGTAACAGTTGTAGGGGCCACATGCTCATCATTCAACTCCTATATCTGCTAGGATTGTGGTTTGCTTAATACGGTGACAAAATGATAGGTGATGCATCAGAATGGGTTCAACTATGCGGAAGAACGTATCTCGGTGATCTCCTAAACATGCATAAGAGAGACTGAGAGGGAAGTGAGATTTGATAGAGGAGACTCCCAATGGGGTTTGCTTGCCTTGCTGACGATACACGGGTTTATCGGTCTTCTGCTTCGGGGGTGATCTCCATCTCGGATACGCTGTTACCGAAGCAATCATCAACAATAGGGGAGGGTGATTAGGGTCAAACAAACCCGGCTCGCCGCCGGTGCCGCTGGGCTTGGGAGGACACGTGGCTAGCACGGGGGTGTTCCTCGTGCTCGCCCGCATCCAGTGTTGCAGGCCAGGGCACCCGAGGAGGCTCGAGGCCACGGCAGCGACGAGACCCTCCGCGGCTAGAGCACGCTCCTCGGCGGACCGGCGATTGGGGCGTCAATGTGGAGCATGAGAGGGTGAGGGAGAACTAGAAGCTCGTCCCATTTGAATTTCATTTGAAAGTTTTACATGATGCAAAGATTCAATTTAACCGGAGCACATACCAAAGTTGGGGTTGTGACGGACGCCATGGAGCTTGTCAACACCTGCGACGCCTGCCAATTCCTCGCTTGCCGTCGTGCGAGCTACAGGGAAGATCATGGACCGACGGGACTTTACGCACCGGTTAGGGCTCTTTAGAAAAGCATGCCGTATAGTAGGCCTAGTCCAAACATCGTTAAAGTAAATCGTACTAACACAGACCGATTTAGCCCTCGGGAATTTTTTGGGTTGCACTCATAAACATTGATCTGAAGATCACATCATACAAATGTGGCGCTACCAGGAAGCTGGTCATTCAGCAACTTTATACCCTCACAGATAGAACTTACGGAGATGGTACTTCCGGAGGTGCTCGATGTTCCACGAGTTTCCCACGGGGACTCCATCCTCGGTCTCCAGGCGGACGGATCCGGGCCGGGTGACTTGGACTACCCGATTAGGGCCTTCCCAATTTGGAGACAGCTTGATTAGACCCCTCTCGGACTGTAGCCGACAGAGGACAAGGTTGCCTTCCTCAATTTCTCAGAGCGAACGTGGCGGCTGTGATAGCGGCGCTGTCCTTGACTGCGCGACACATGTAGCATCCCAAGTACTTAATTTCTCGGCAAAAACGACATCTCCTTGTTGGAGTTGCTGTTGTTCAGCTTCATCGAAGGCGAGGACTCGAGGAGATCCACATCTTAGTTTTGTGGGGAGCACCGCCTCCGCTTTGTAAACAAGAGAGAAGGGCGTCTCATTTTTGGCTTGATTGGGTGTGGTCCTGATTGACCATAGAATAACTGGGAGTTCATCCACCCACCACTTTCCACACTTTTCGAGCCGCTGGAAGGTACGGCTCCGGAGACGTCAGAGTACTTCCGAATTGGCTCTCTTTTCCTAGTCGCTGCTCCTCGGATGAGCCACTGAAGCGAAACACACTGGGGTGCACATTTGCTCGCAGTACTCGAGGAAGGCCTGACTTGTCAACCGGGTGTCGTTGTACGTGATGATCCGGTTAGGAACTCCCAAAGGACACACCAGGCTTCTGATAAACTTGATGGCGGATTGCGGCGTGGTCTTGCGGACTAGCTCAACTTACGACCACTTGGTGAATTTGTCGATGGTGACGTAGAGGAACTCATAACCTCCGGTAGCACGTGGTAATGGGCCCAAGATGTCCAACCCCCAGACCGCAAAGGTCCATGACAGTGGGATGATTTGGAGAGCTTGTGCTGGTTGATGAACAACCTTGGTGTGGAATTGGCAGGCATCGCAGGTGTTGACACGATCCATGCCGTCAGTCAAGGCAGTAGGCCAATAGAACCCTTGCCCGAAAGCTTTGCCGACCAAAGCCCGGGAACCAATGTGGGCGTCTGATGGCGCGAGGGTTGACGGGTGTAGTCTTCTCGCCCTTCGTTGGTGAGCCCCAAGTGGAAGGCGTGATGCAGCACAACAGCAAATTTCCCTCTTTAAAGATACCAAGGTTTGTCTCCAGTAGGATTCCAGAGATGATAAGTAGGTGTCAGTGGCGCAACTGTCGCGGACCTGCACACAAACACAGATAACTTTGTTCCCAACGAAGTTCAGAGAGTTTGTCAATCTCTCCGGTCTTGTTGTTTACAAAGGATAAAACGCAAGGGATAATAATAGCAACTTGAAAGTAAATACAGAAAAGTAAATATAGCGTGGAAACAATGATAAGGATATGGACCAGGATACGTGATGTTCGCTAGTGATGTCTCTCTCCCAAACGACGATAAAATTGCTATGCGAGGTAAACAAATTACAGAAAGGCAATTGACAGGATTATGAACGCACCGCAATGCTAACTATGCTACAAAAGAAAGGAAGAGGTTCAAAAGCATAGGCAGTACGCCAAGGTAAGTAGACCGAAATCCATCTGCATCTACGACTAATCATCCACCTTGAGATATCTATCCAGAACATCTCGCTGGTATTAAGTTGCGAGCCCCACCCAAAGTGTAAACCCAAAGCAACAAACAACTACATTAAAAAGAACTCTGCGTAAAGTAAACAATCCTTGTAACTGCGGTTACAAGCACCGTTGTTTTCCCCCTTGTGGCAACAGCACATCCCCTAGACTCATGTTTCTGTCACTCAAGCATGTCATCGGGGGGGGCATGAACCCACAATCTAGCACAACGCTCCATCTTGGAGTCACTATGATAGAGGCGAAGGTGTCCCGATGTTTCGATGAGAGATAACTATCGATTTGGTGGAGACGACTCTGACGATCCGACTACGAACGTGCGAAGACGTTGCGCCTTAGCGATCGCTAAACCAACTCCGAGAGGTTATTGATCCCGCGGATGCACGATCAACCTGACCACGAAGGTCTAATTCCTGCAAGCAATCGAAGAACAAGCAAGAACTAAGAATTGCAATCTGGATATTGCGAATATAAGATGAATGATTACGAAAGTTGGGGTTCCAATGAGGTCTTGGCCTGGTCGGATGACACAAACGAAGAGCTTGAAGTTGCGGCTATGGCTAACTTAAATCTAATTAAAACCCAAGTCTAAACGACGCCCTAAGGGCTGTATATATGGGGGAACAGAGGGGATTTTCGTGACCCCTTGGAGGTGGGGTCCGAAAACAACCCTAACTCGGTTTCCCCACACATACGGACTCTAAAAACAGCCTATAAGGTGGTATTTCGAAATTACATGGGCCCAGCCCAATATTAAGGTGACGCAGCACCTATAATTGCCCTTGGACGAAAATAATGAAGTGGCATCTCGCGTATTTCGTCCAAGACTTCATGCGCGCCTTATGGTGGCTTCAAAGTGCGATAATCACCACTGGAAGCTCCGCTGTCCTTTCCCGCGCGCGCACCTTCTTCTCCATGCTTGATCCCGCTCCAATGACCATCCTTCTTGTCCATGCTAGGTCCTTCATTCATAAGCAAAACAAAAGTATCTAATTTAGGCAGTATCATATGTTCATGAACAATAGAAGGATTCGCAAGAAACGAAAGTACCTGATAATTTAGTTGACGTGCACGAGCTCTAGTAACTGGTCCAATATGTGTAGTTGGTGAGGATATGGGTGTAACATTAGTAGGGATGTCCTCATCACACTACCTACTACTTGGCCAAAGCAATAAACAGCAACGAAGAACATGCAAGAATTACTTTGGAACAAAAATATAAGAGATAAAAACCAAATATATTACTCTATCACAATCTGAACATAATCTCATAACCCATAAGATCCTATCAAACTCAACATAACAATGGCAGAAATATTACAAAGGTGCCTCGATCATGTTGGGCAACTCACGAGGTCTAAACAATGAAGATCAAAGAGGAGATGAGAACAGAGGCGAGTTCGCGGAATAAGGTTCTCTTTCTGGGGTTTTCCCGTGACGGGGGATAAATAGGCGAAAGGGGGTAGCCAAAGGTGGGCCAGGGGCCCCAGGCGCCCCCCTGGCGCGGCCAGGGGTGGGGCCGCGCCGGGTGGCCCCCTGGGACCCCCTGGCTACCCTCTGGCCCCTCCCGGGCTCTTCTCGAAGCTTCTGTCACGCTGATTTTTTATCTGAATTTTCCCGAATTTTTCCTGCACTTTTTATATGGGGGAAAACTGAAATAGAAAAACAGCAGAAAACAGGAACTGGCACTGGGGTGCACTGAGTTAATAGGTTAGTCCAAATATGATCAAAAGTGTATGAAAGTGTATCTAGATCATAGCAATATCACACAAAACATGCATGGAGCAAGCAGATATTATAGATACGTTTTGGACATATCAGTGTCGCATGTTCCTTTGTGGTCTGGATAGGAGCAGCTTCTTGCCTTCGTTTGTGGGGATGCACAGTAGCTTCACAACGTTGGGACGCCTGCGGTAAAGGGTCTCATCGAGTACGAGGTACATCGATGATTGACGAGCGACCCACTCGACGTCCTTCCGGTTGGTTGGTAGCCCTCCGTTCTTCAGGTAGTCGCCGTTCATGCTGAAGCACCTCAGCGTCAAGACGTGCACGCCCTCGTAACGGAACAGGAGGAAGTCCCCGCGGTCTAGCTTGCGGCAACGTAAGGAGACCTTCCACCTGTGCAACAAGAAGAGATCACCGGTGGTCTCCTGGTGGGTCTCCACATTCACCGCGTCGCCTCCAGATTCCTCCTCTCCGGAAACATCGTCGCCGTGATGCGGCATCCTTGGCTTGCCCTTGTTCTGGTAGCCACCTCGGCCCCCATGTTGGGAACCTCCGCCCCGTTGAGCCTTACTTTCGGCGTCCTTCTTGGAATAGAAGGCCACCATGTTTTAGATAAAATGCTATTGTCCGACTTCATAAATAAAGCCATAACCGGCCCGACGAGTTCAACAACTGCCACAGTAGGGAGGTAGCAAGACAAACAACAGACCAAATAAGTTCCAGCCACAACTAGAGCTAAGGATAAAGGAAGTTCATACAGACCCCAAGGTCAACACGACGCGCAGGACGGACGAAACGACTAGCTAGGGAAACTGGGAGGAAGGGGCAGGCGCTGACTAGGTCACCACCGAGGAAAGGAATCACTGACGATGAGGAAGACAAGCAGTAGCTGTGGCCTTCTTTTTTGAAATGATCGTATCCAAGTCCTCCAGGTCAGCGCTCTTACATAACGGCTTCCAGATCTGTAGAAAACCAATAAGTTTAAAGATAAAGTCCGCCGAGCATTTAGGAAAAAAAAGTTCAATAGTTAACTTATTACGGATATTCCACTACACCCAACAAGCCGCAGCGAAAATAGACCAAAAGAGACGACAAAATCGAGGAGACAGAGGGCGAACTAAGCCCCGAACTTCACCAAAGGATCGAGGGTTCCAAGAGTTACCCAGCCACTCCCTAAAACAGCTCCACATAAACTGGGCAAGTGGACAATGAAAGAAGATATGAGGAGATTCCTCCCGAGTACCACAAACCGCACAGTTCTTGATGAGGACATGGCTACCATAGTTACACCCACAACCACTACTAAAATACCTACTGGAGCAATTACTAGAGATCGTGCACACCAATTAAATTATCAAGTACTTTCGTTTCTTGGTAATGTTTCTAATGTTCATGTGAATATGATGCTGCCTAACGTCGATATATTTCTGTTGCTGACAAATGAAGGACCTAGCATGGACAAGAAGGATGAGCATTGGAGCGTGTTCAAGCATGAAGACGATGAGGACATCACTATCATGGATATGATCATTAATTCCTCTATATTTGATCAAGAAATGAAGTAAATACAAAGGGGCATGATTGTGTGATGTACAAGAAGTTATTTCACGTCACTTTTGGCCCAAGAGAAGATAGAGACCAATTCTTTCACGTCATGGACTCAGATTCGGACTGCAGAGATATGCACAACTTCAAAACGCCGCCGTTTCTACATACGAACTTCAAATTGAGTGATTCTTTCTTATGGTGATATATTATCTCGTGTAGTTTCCAACCCAATTGGTTTCACCTTAAAATTCCTTCTGGGCGTGGAGATATAGCAAAAACGGTGCGACCGAGCAGAAGAATCCGAGTCAAAGTCCAACTCAATAGGTGTTGCATCACCTCCACATGGGCCCAAGTTCCTTGTATGACCTAGATTTAGTTTTAGGACTCCTTGGGACGTCCTTTCACCCCCTTGGCCTCCACCCTTTAGTCCTATATAAGTAGATCAACCATTAGGTTTTTTTTTTTGGGTTTTTTTAGTTAAAAGTTAGCCATTGCAACTTCGTGTAATTCGTTTGTGTCCTACGACCAGGCCAAGACCGCTTCGGAACCCCAACTTTCATCTATACTTCATATATATACTCACAATATTCAGATTTATTTATTATAGTTCTTGCTTGTTCTTCGATTTCTTGCAAGCACTAGACCTCCGTGGTCAGGTTCATCGTGCTCCGGTGTGGTCAATAACCTACAGAGATTGGTTTAGCGATTGCTAAGGCTCGACGTTGTTGCACATTCGTAGTCGGATCGTCAAAGTCATCTCCACCAAATCGATAGTTATCTCTCATATCCATATCAAGTGGTATCAGTTTTCAGGTTGCTCGGTGAGAATTCCATATCCATATATTAGATCTATTTTTTTATCACCTGTCACCCACACAAAAAGCCATATAACAGGATTAGATCATCATATCCAAACCAATCTGAGCTTTTGCAATTTTTTCTCAGTGCTTTGCTTTATTGAATTATCGGTTGCATCGTCGTGTTAAGTTGCTGGTCTTAATATCTAGTCCTTTAGAGTTTCGAGTTCTGTTCACATTAGTCACCGCCGCTGTTGCACCATCATCCCATCCGCTGCCTACTTCTACCATCCACCATACAAACAGAGAGAAAAAGATTTGAAAAAAGAGAGAAAAAAAGAAAAAGAAAAAAAAGAAAGAGAAAAAAGCAGAAAAAATTCGGATATATCTCTAGTTGAGCTCGTATTTGAATTCTCGTCAAAATCAGTTTTGAGTAGTGTCCAGTAAAACGGGCATAACTTTGTCATCTGAAGTCCGTTTTGGCTCCATGAGTAATCAAATTAAAGATATTTCAGAGCCGCTTCTAAATAGTTCTGGAGTTAGTGTGTTATTTGAAACTCTAGATCGGCTTCTAAGAGGGACCTTTTGACCCCTAAAGTTTTCGAACACAGTTTTTGGCAGATTTTGGGCTGATTCTCAAAAATTTTGACACCTCATCTGACCTCCAAATTGAGTGATTCGTGTTGCTTCGGAAATCTCAAGTTTGTGCCGTATTGGAGAAAAAATATCAAAAAATAAGAAAATATATTTCAGAGGAAAGTTGTCGCGAGAGTATTGGTGTATCCTGATTGGGAGCCTATTTTCAACATTATCTTTACTCTCTTCGTGATCTTCACTTATATCTTGTTTTCCAGAGCCACTTCATATCATTCATTGCTGCTAGTTGTGCTACGTCGTGATCACATTACTGTTTTAGGCTCGCGTCTCTAGTCCGGTCTAGGCTAGGACCAGAAAAATACCGTTAATTCAATTTTGCATCTCTGGATTGATTATTGTTGATCTTTTTGCTACCATATTAAAGCCGTCCAAGCTCCACATATTTCTACATCGTGCATACATACGTTCACCTGGCAATCGCTCTACTCAATCTTTGGACTTATTCGACACCGCTGGTTGCCGATCACCACCTGATGCATGGTAAGAACTTGTAAGACTCTGATATTTGCTTTACTGTGAGCGCTTTTCCACCACATCCTAGTCGTTCATAGGAACATTTTTTGTTTCTTTTTTCTACTAACAATGACAGGTTCCGCAGTTACAACTTCTTTGCCGACGGAGACATGTTCACCACCACGAGCAATGCGCCCACACAAAGAAGCATATGGACAGGTTATTTCTTTGCCATCTTTTGAGGGTAGATATAATCATGTTGTTTATCCTAATTGGGAGCTTGAAGTAGATCAAATTTTTGCGAGTAATGATTTTTCTGAACTTGAGAGAGTACGAGCTACCACTCGCGCATTCACTGGTTTTGCTTCCATTTGGTGGAGTGTGTATATTAAGCAAAATGTTTATAATAAACCAACAATTTGGAAAGATTTGAAAGGGATAATGAGACATAAATTTGTTCCTCCTTATTATCGTCGTGAATTGCTTCGTAAATTAGAACAATTAAAACAAGGAAGTAACACTGTTCATGCTTACTATCAAGAGTTTAAATCTTATATGCATAAGTGTGACATAGAAGAATCCGAGGATGTTGGAAGAATAGATTTTTTCATGGATTGAACAATTATATCCTTGCACCATTTAATTATATTCCTCGTTGCATTATTTGTATGTATGTTCGTGCTTGTACCTTTGAGAGACAGATAAAGGAGGATGCTTTGGGCGACTACGACGACTACTATTCTAGACCATGCTCACCACCACCGGTACTATCCTTCACCGTTGCACCTTCTACGGCGACCACGTCTCATACTGTGAGTGCAATATCGCCTCCAGCCGATAGTACCTTGTTGTCATTTGTACCTTCATCATCTAAGTCATTGCAACAAGGTAAAAACAAATGTATTGATGACACAACTTCACATGAAGATGTTGCTTGCCTAATAGACTTGAATACATCATGTGTTGAGTTACCTGATGATTTGAGCACACGATCTATTCTGGATAATCATGTTACTATTATCAAACTGCGAATGCTTAATCATTTTTATATGACCTCTAATCTTGGTGATGATTCTGCGTCGAATGACTTGTTGCATGAATACTTTAAGCCTGTTGTAGCATGTCCTTCGAAAAACATTAACGTTTATTCACCGGTGTTGGGATGGTTTAATGATAAGCATTGTACATGATGAGCACATCCCTACTAATGTTACACCCATATCCTCACCAACTACACATATTGGACCAGTTACAAGAGCACGTGCACGTCAACTAAATTATCAGGTACTTTCGTTTCTTGCGAATCCTTCTATTTTTCATGAACATATGATGCTGCCTAAGTTAGATACTTTTATTTTTCTTATGAATAAAGGACCTAGCATGGACAAGAAGGATGGTCATTGTAGCGGGATCAAGCATGGAGAAAAAGGTGCGCGCGCGGGAAAGAAAATGGAGCTTCTAGTGGTGATTATCGCACTTTGAAGCCACCATAAGGCGCGCATGAAGTCTTGGACGAAATACGCGAGATGGCACTTCATTAATTTCGTCCAATTTAGGCTGCGCCACCTTAATATTGGGCTCGGCCCATGTAATTTCGAAATACCACATTATAGGTTGTTTTTAGAGTTCGTATGTGTGGGGAAACCGAGTTAGGGTTGTTTTCGGACCCCACCTCCAAGGGGTCACGAAATTCCCCTCTATTCCCCCATATATACAGGCCTTAGGGCGTCCTTTAGACTTGAGTTTTAATTATATTTAAGTTAGCCATAGCCGCAACTTCGAGCTCTTCGTTTGTGTCATCCGACCAGGCTGTAACACCCTCAGTTGCTGTAAAAGTAATCATCATCACTGTTGATCATCACTGTTGAATTATCACTGTTTGATCTCCCTTGTACCTGATAAAACTTTGTGATGCTCATGATCAAACCTTGTTGTGGTTGATCAACACCCCATGCCCCATGTACTTGAGCCCTTGGGATCAAAACCCAAAGCCAAATGCACCTTACTCATCCAACAAACCAAACCCTAGTTGAAACTACTTTAAATGGAAATTAAAACAAAGGTGCTGAAATAAAGTTGTTCCAAAAATCATGGAACTATTTTTTGTAAATTGCCTAAAATCATTATAATCATGTTGGAACAACTTTGGTAATTTTTGGAGTTGCAGAAAATTCCAAACAATTCAAACAGTAGGTTAAAACCCTTACTTTGGACATTTAATATTTAAAATAAATATCAAATGATTTTATTTTGCTGCAAAAACTTTTGTGGCACTGACATATAATGTTATACTAATATTGGGACACCTGACCCATTTTACAAAATTGCAAAAGGCACTAAATTAAATACAAACAACAGGACAGTAAACAAAAACCAGAAAATGGAAAAAACTTTAAAACTCGCCTGGGGCGAGGCCCACCGCAGCCCAGCCCAAACCCCCCCCCCCTGTCTTCTTCCTCCCCCAACCACTCCCAACTGCCCCGTACGGCGCCGACCGTGGGCACGTCGCTGCCAGCCCGGCCCCGCCCTCCAACTACTCCCTGCCGCCGCGGTCGCGATAAGGTCGAAGCCCTCGACCCCCTGGACACCCCCGCACCTCCATTCCCCTCCTCCTCGCCTCCCACGCTTCGGGGGAAGTTTCCCGAGCGCCGCCGTCGCCATTGCCGTGGCCAGGCGTGGCCAACGTGCTCTAGCCACCTCGCCGTGTTGTCCAGGAGCCGCGTCATCGTCGTCTTCGTCGAGTCCCGCAAGGAGTCGAGCCCTAGTCCACCACGTCGAGCTCTACTTCATCGTCTTCGTCTTCGGCTCCGGCGGGATTCGCGACGAATTCCGGCCGCCTCAGCCCCTCATCGAGCCCGCTGCCACCTCCGTCGTGCTCCTGGTGAGCTTCCCGTTCGTCGGCAACTGCCCGTTGATGCCCGCTAGGTCCCCGTGCAGAAACCCCCTTGGAGCTGCTCCGGCCGCCGTGGCACGTCGTCGTAGACGTCGATTTGGTTCGTCCCAACCCACGATAAGAGCACCAGCAGGTTCCCCGTGGTGCGTATGTTCATTTTAGATCGTTAGTTAGCTCGATTTCGACTCGTGGATGCATTCGCCATTGGAGCCCGAGCGGCTGCTCCGCCATTGTTGAAACAGAGCTCGACCTGGACCGCCCCATCGCTCTCCCCCACCGTAGATCGAAGCAACGCGTCTCCCCGAACCCATAGCAACAAACGGCGTCGAGTTTGGCCGTCGGAATCGGGCGCTAGCTCGAGGTCGCCGGACCTCTGTCTCCGGTGAGCTCGCCGGTGAGCCCCTGTGCTACTGCCAGGCGGGCCCGTCCTGTCAGGAACGTCATTAGGGGCTAATGGCCCACTGACATGTGGGCCCCCACTGTTAATTAGATTTAATAAAACTGTATTAATTAACATGTGAGGCTGACCAGTGGGCCCCCTTTGTCGGTTTATTATTTAAAGAATTAATAAGAATTTCCAGTGACTTACATGTGGGTCCAGAGGCATTTTCTAATTTAATTAAATGTTTTAAAAATAACAGAGGCTGACATGTGGGTCCCACATGTCAGCACTGTTCTGGATAATGTTGTGGATAATGTTTTGAATAATGTTTAATAAATAATAAAACAAATCCAGAAAATCATTTAAATTGATTTAAACTTTGAAATTCAATAACTTTTAAACCGTAACTCGGATTCAAAAACTTTATACATGAAAGTTGATCAGAAAAATATAACAAATACGAATACGCTATCCGTATGTCTACCACACCCCGCTAACACAACGAACATCGAACATTCCCCCTCCGGGCCGTCTGTCCGATAAATTGTCCGGTACCGTTAGAGTGCCTGGATGAATTTATTCCGAACACGAAAGTTGTCCGGAATGGTTCAAATAGCACGGATACACCCCCCCTTATGTTGTTCCGGTAACTACGACACCTCCGGCTTGATCCTTCCCCGTCGGACACCCTGTCCGATAATCACCCGGAGCCGGTAGTTCATCCTCAGATGAATTTCCGTTCCGAGCAACGTGCATTACACTGCGTTAGAACACCGTTAACATTTCATTTATCATGTCATGCATCTGTTTGTATATGCTTGCTGTGTATTTACTGTTTCTCCCCCCCTTTAAATCTCCGATAGACCCCGCTGCTGCCGTCGACTACACCGCTGCTGAGTACGACTACGTCGTCGACGACCCTACTACTACCGTCGAGCTTGCAGGCAAGCAGAGCCATTCTCTTCCCCAGATACCGCCTATCTTTCCGTACATTTCTTGCACTAGGCATTGTTACTGCTGCTGTTACGATTACAATCCTATTAAATTGCATAGCCTGATTTTGTCGCCCCTTGATGTGCCCCCTTTATCCTATGCTGCCTATTATTATTATTATGCATTATTCAGCAGTGAGCCCTGCGCATTGTTAGATAGGATTAGATAGAGGGCCGTGATCACTCAGGGGAGTGAACGCGGATACAAAGATTATAACGGCACAGGTACGGTACAATGCAGACACCGTCTAAGGCCCCTATCTGGGTTATGCCTAGTCACCTCAAGTGTGAGCTATCAAGGAGTAATCTTTGTACTCCACTCGAGGCTGACTTTGTCTTACCGCCATAGGGTCTTGACAACGGTTGTCCTAAAGGTAAGAACTCGGGCGACCCAACGGTGCCCGCGAGAGGTATTGCGACGGGACGACAGGGAGGGCACGACCAGTGTACCGGTGTGCTTGGCCCCTGATCGTTGGCCGTGAGAGTTACCAAACCCCGAAAGACGAGTTCCTTCGGGAGCACACGCGAGACAAGGTAAGGAGACGGTTCACCTTGTTGGTAACCGCAGTGACTTGGTGGGACGACGGGGTAGGCACCGATGTACTGGTGGTCCTGGCTGCTGTCGTTGACCGCGGGTCGGTTAAGTCGAGGCAACGATAACGGTTGTCTCGCAGGTTAATTAAAATGCTAAATGGTTCAGTGAATGTCTTGAGTTGGCTATATGCCATGTACGCACTACCTACCCGTGGGAACTACGAGTTATGGGCTCCTCTGCTTCTTAGTGTCGTCCGAGGACTCTTCAGACGTCAGCAATACCGCGGGCTGATTGCCGGGAAGTGGTGCTGTCTTATTTGCCGCGGCGTGTGATTTGTATTTGCCTTGACTTAACTTCACCGGCCAGCCACGCACCGTGCAGGAGTACGTTTGGGTTGGGGTCCAAGGCCCGGCGTACTTAGGATTTAGACCGGCGGATGACCTCTCTGTTGAGTTTGAACGATGGGCTATGAAGTGTCGGATAGCCTCGGTGGAGCGTTCCCTAACAAGGTTCCCGCCACCCTGGAGATCCGTGCGTGTAGCGTAACACAAGTGCACCCCTGCAGGGAAGATTGATCTATCGATAGCCGTGTCCACGGTAACAGGACTCTTTATGCTGAAGCTGGATCTTACCACTAGAAACTATTATTAAACTGTATGGTTCCGAGTTCTTTTCCTCGCGGGGATGTCGAGGAGGTGATCTCGGAGGCATTGTTAATTATTACAACTTATTATTATTCAATGTTGCAGCAACTTCTGCTTCATTGTTACTTTACTGCTTTATATCAACTGTTGGCTGATTTCTACCTCATGCTGCAAGACACCGTCGGAAGATGCTAGTATTCGATAGGCCTAGCTTCTTACCCTTGCTCTGAACTTCTGTCTTTAGTCCACTATATATAGCCTCTTCATTCCGTTGATATCATGCATAATGCTTAGTAGCGGACGTAAGACTCGCGGGTATACTAGATACTCACCTGCTTTATTTCCTTTACTGTTTTGCCTGATCGGCCGCTGCAGCCGACGTTGGAGCCCAGAAGCAGGAGTACCCCGGAGGCGCCTACTACGATGTCGAGTTCCCCGTTGACCAGGAGTAGTACTGTGGATCCCAGGCAGGAGGCCTCGCCTTTTCGTTCTGTATCTCTGATGTGATTTGTGCTAGCCTTCTTAAGGCAAAACTTGACTAACTATGTTTCTACTCAGATATTATGGTTTGTATGACTTATATATTCGGGTCCGCGTGACCCCCTCTATTGTAATATATTTGTTTATCCTTTAGTGTTTAGTGTTGTGCTGTGATATTATCATCGTGGCACCCTAATCTCAGTCGTGTACCCTGTGTGTATGATTACTGTACACGGTCTGATTTTGGGGGCGTCACAAGTTGGTATCAGAGCCGACTGCCTGTAGGAAGCCACCCCACCACTACCTGGTCGATGTTGAGTCTAGACTTTGAAAAACTATATTGCTAACTTAATATTTGGCTTACGGGCCCACATCGATTACGTGTGATATCTATGGTATTAGGATCCTTTTCTTCTTACCTATGCTCTGGGAATCTGCTCTCTTATCCTTGCTGGTAAGTTTTACAAAATCTGACATTAGGATCACGTTCTCTTGATTCCACCCGGCGTTTTTGGTGCTTCCCCCCATTGATTGAGTCGTGTCGCAGGCGTCGTACGCCAGATCCCAGACCGCGGATCCCATTCTCATTCTGGGCAGGCCGCGCGTTCTCTGGCATCAACTCCTGTGGCCAACAGTTTTCTTGCGGCGTGATTGACATAGTGGAATCTATGTCGCGTCGTGTAATCCTTACCGCGGTCTGCGCGCCGCCTAGAGAGTCCTTTTTCCTTAATTTCTACGACGTTACGCTGCCCGATTTTTGGTTGATTCTATGTGTGGATGTGTATGTCTTATATGACTACTCCTATATATCCATGCCTCCTCTTTGTTGTCGCTTTACCTCTTACTCGTTTCCGGTATTTTCGTTAAGTTGTTCATCGCTGAAATACCCCTGTTAATTCAAGCAGGATGGCTGGTCGTGGTGGTCGTGGTCGTGGTCGTGCTGCCAACGACCCACCTCCGCCGCCGGATTACATGGCCGCGATGATGCAGCAGTTCGAGATGAATCGTCAGTTCATGCAGAATATCATGGCTCAGTTCCCCCAGCCGAATCAGAATGGGCACCACCATCAGCATGCCACCGTGACTCTGCACGACTTCACCCGCCTCAACCCCACTATGTTCCGCAACACTGTTCAGCCGCTGGATGCTGATGACTGGCTTCGCGACATCACTCACGAGATGGAGTCTGCTAATGTCGATCCAGCCGACTATGTGAACTTTGCGTCTTATCATCTGAAAGGCGCCGCTGCTCAGTGGTGGAGCACCCACAAGCGTTCCCTGCCAGTTGAAGAAGTCATCACTTGGGATGAATTTCAGTCTGCCTTCCGCGCCCGCTACATTCCTCAGGGGATCATGGATCGTAAGGCGGAAGAATTCCGTAACCTCACTCAGGGCGATATGACTGTTGAAGCCTATCAGCACGAGTTCCTCAACCTCTCTCGCTATGCAGAAGGAGAGATCACCACTGATGCTCGCAGGCAGCAGAAGTTCCGTCGTGGCCTCAACCCTGAACTCAGGCTCGCTCTTGCCGTTCATGATTTCGCCAACTTCGCCACCATGGTGAACAAGGCTATCACCGTCGAGACTGCCCAGATGGAGCACAAGAACTCTCTGAAGCGTTATCGTGACGTTGGCTCATCTTCGGGCGCAACGCAGAAGCGTCGTATCTGGCTCCCTACCAGTGTGACCCACGCAGCTGTCCCTGCTCCAAGGCCGTCTTATGCTGCACCCCGTCTGCCTCCTCCATCGCAGATGCCAAGAGCTCTGCCTGCACCACCCAATGCTACACCCCTTCGTCCTCAGGATGGATTATGCTTCACGTGCCGCCAACCAGGGCATTTTTCCAGGGAGTGCCCCCTGAAACAGAAGCAACTGGTAGTTCACCCCGCTAGCCGTGGAAATGGTCGTGGAAACAACCGGACCCCCAACTATAATACTGGGTCTGCTGCTTATGCCCGTGCACATGCTAACAACGTCAATGTTGAAGAAGCTCAGCAACAACCCGCTACCGTGATGGGTACCCTTCTCGTTAATTCCGTACCTGCTACTGTTTTATTTGATACAGGAGCATCGCATTCATTCATGTCGGAAGCATTCGCATTGTCGCATAACTTCACGCTAGAAAAGATGAACCCACCGATGGTTGTCCGCACCCCAATAGGCCAATGTCAAACCACCAAGATAGTGCCCAGAACCATCATTGAAATTGAAGGGATTGAATTCCTTGTTTCCCCCATCGTTCTAAAGACTTCCACCATAGACCTAATTCTGGGCATGGATTGGTTGAAATTTCACGATGCCGCACTGTATTGTGGCACCAGCTCTGTCCGACTTTTACACCCCTCCGGCGAGATTGTTACCCACACCACCAGAGTAACCCGTAATGCTGAAACACAGATATTTATGATGAATTCTTTGAATGCCGCCCCCCTTGAAGGCATCGAGAACGTTCCGGTCGTTCGCGGCTTTCCCGACGTCTTCCCAGAAGAACTGCCGGGAATACCCCCGATCAGAGAAGTTGAATTCGTCATCGACTTGAAGCCGGGCACTGTTCCTATTGCCAAGCGTCCTTACAAGATGCCGCCACATGAACTCCTTGAACTTAAGGCGGAAATCGACAAGGCACTTCAGAAAGGATTCATTCGCCCCAGCTCCTCAGCATGGGGAGCACCTTCACTCTTTGTCAAGAAGAGCGATGGGACAAACCGATTGGTCCAAGATTATCGGCCCATTAACCAAGCCACCATCCAGAATAAATACCCACTTCCCCGGATCAACGATCTGTATGATCAACTTGCCGGATCCAAGGTGTTTTCTAAACTCGACTTGAGGTTGGGTTATCACCAAATCCGAGTCCGTGATGAGGACATTCCGAAGACTGCCTTCATTACTCGCTATGGTTCATACGAGTACACTGTCATGTCCTTTGGCTTAACAAATGCTCCAGCCACCTTCTCCAGATTGATGAATTATATTTTCATGGAGTACCTCGACCAGTTCGTCGTGGTTTATCTGGATGATATATTGATATATTCCAAGAATGAAGAAGAACATGCTGAACATCTTCGTCTTATACTGGAGAAGCTTCGGGAACACAAACTCTACGCTAAGTATTCTAAGTGTGAATTCTGGCTTCCCGAAGTAACCTACCTTGGGCATGTGATTTCCAAGGATGGCATTGCCGTCACCCCAGAACGTATCCAGGCTATCCTTGACTGGACTCCTCCCAAGACCGTCAAGCAAGTCCGCAGTTTTCTCGGGCTCGCTAGCTATTGCCGCCGTTTCGTCGAGAATTTTTCCAAGATAGCCAGGCCGCTGACTAATCTGCTTCACAAAGGCGTCAAGTTGGAGTGGACAGATAAATGTCAAGAAAGTTTTCAATCCCTCAAGGACAAGCTAACTTCTCCCCCGGTGCTCGCTCCCCCTGATACTCAAAAGGACTTCGTGATATATTGCGACGCGTCTCGTCAAGGATTAGGCTGTGTCCTATTGCAAGAGCGCAAAGTGATTGCTTATGGCTCTCGTCAGTTGCGTGCTCACGAAGACAAATATCCAACACACGATCTCGAATTGGCAGCAGTAATTTATGCATTGAAGCTGTGGCGACATTACCTCGTTGGTAATCGTTGCGAGATCTACACCGACCACCAAAGCCTGAAGTACTTGTTTACTCAGCCCGACCTGAATCTCCGCCAACAAAGATGGCTCGAGACAATAGCCGATTTTAACATGGATATTCATTACACCCCTGGCAAGGCTAATGTGATGGCCGATGCCTTGAGCCGCAAAGCTTATTGTTATGAACTGGAGGTTCAGGTGCAGCAACCCCTTCTGTATGAAGACTTTCAAAAGTTGAACCTCGAGATTGTTCCTCAAGGTTGTGCAAATAACCTGGTCATTGAACCGGATCTCGTCAAATCCGTCAAGTGTATACAGTTCTATGATGATTTCGTACACAAGATTAAGCGCGATATCGCCAAGGGGAGACCCTCACCCTTCACCCTTGATAGTAATGGTGCGGCGTTCTACCAGAACCGATTAGTGGTTACTCACAGCAAGGGCAGGCATGAGAACCTGGATATGACTCCGAAGGTCATGAAAGCGGCTCACGATACCCCATTGTCCATTCATCCTAGAAGCACCAAGATGTACCAAGACATCCGTCAACGATTCTGGTGGCCTAACATGAAGCAAGACGTTGCCCGATATGTTTCTGAATGTGACGTTTGTCGTCGCGTCAAGGGGGAACATCAAAAACCCTCTGGAACTCTACAACCACCTGAAATCCCTGTATGGAAGTGGGACAAGGTTCAGATGGACTTCATCACCGGTTTTCCCCGATCACAGAAAGGTAACGATGCTATCTTTGTCGTCATCGATCGGTTCTCCAAGGTTGCTCACTTTATACCAGTGAAGGAGAAGATTACGGCAGCTCAGTTAGCGGAATTATATATCGCCCAGATCGTGTCGCTCCACGGTATTCCGTTGGAGATTAGTTCAGATCGTGGCAGCCTTTTCACCTCAAGATATTGGCGGAGTTTCCAAGAAGCTCTGGGGACTACTCTGCATCTCAGCACCGCTTATCACCCCCAGTCACAGGGCCAAGTCGAACGCGTCAATCAAGTACTTGAAGATATGCTTCGAGCTTGTGTCATCTCCTTCGGCAAGAAATGGGAGGAATCTCTTCCATTTGCTGAATTCTCGTACAACAATAGCTATCACGCTAGTCTGAAGATGGCACCCTATGAAGTTCTCTATGGGCGTAAGTGTCGGACCCCTCTGAGTTGGTCAGAAACTGGGGAACGTGCACTCATTGGCCCGGATATTATTCAGCAAGCTGAAGACCAAGTTCGCGTTATCCGTGAACACCTGAAAGCCGCTCAGTCCCGCCAGAAAAGCAACTATGACCGCAAACACCGTGAAATGGAGTATCAACCTGGTGAGTATGCATACCTTCGTGTCACTCCCATGAGGGGCACTCATCGCTTCGGTATCAAGGGCAAGTTGGCTCCTCGCTACATTGGCCCGTTCCGTATCCTTTCCAGGAGTGGACCCGTGGCATACCGGTTGGAATTGCCGCCGAACCTCTCCCAAGTCCACGATGTCTTCCACGTGTCGCAACTCCGTCGCTGCTTCAAGGATCCTATCCGCGAAGTGGAGCATGATATGATCGAGCTGCAACAAGACTTGACTTATCGAGAACATCCGAGCCGCATTCTCGATCAGTCTGAGCGTCGAACCCGCAACAAGACCGTCAAGTTCCTCAAGGTTCAGTGGTCGAATCATTCTGAAGATGAAGCCACTTGGGAACGCGAAGATCGCCTTCGCGATGAATACCCCGATCTTTTCCTCGCTACCACTTAAATTCTCGGGACGAGAATTCTTGTAGTGGGGGAGATTTGTAACACCCTCAGTTGCTGTAACAGTAATCATCATCACTGTTGATCATCACTGTTGAATTATCACTGTTTGATCTCCCTTGTACCTGATAAAACTTTGTGATGCTCATGATCAAACCTTGTTGTGGTTGATCAACACCCCATGCCCCATGTACTTGAGCCCTTGGGATCAAAACCCAAAGCCAAATGCACCTTACTCATCCAACAAACCAAACCCTAGTTGAAACTACTTTAAATGGAAATTAAAACAAAGGTGCTGAAATAAAGTTGTTCCAAAAATCATGGAACTATTTTTGTAAATTGCCTAAAATCATTATAATCATGTTGGAACAACTTTGGTAATTTTTGGAGTTGCAGAAAATTCCAAACAATTCAAACAGTAGGTTAAAACCCTTACTTTGGACATTTAATATTTAAAATAAATATCAAATGATTTTATTTTGCTGCAAAAACTTTTGTGGCACTGACATATAATGTTATACTAATATTGGGACACCTGACCCATTTTACAAAATTGCAAAAGGCACTAAATTAAATACAAACAACAGGACAGTAAACAAAAACCAGAAAATGGAAAAAACTGTAAAACTCGCCTGGGGCGAGGCCCACCGCAGCCCAGCCCAAACCCCCCCCCCCCTGTCTTCTTCCTCCCCCAACCACTCCCAACTGCCCCGTACGGCGCCGACCGTGGGCACGTCGCTGCCAGCCCGGCCCCGCCCTCCAACTACTCCCTGCCGCCACGGTCGCGATAAGGTCGAAGCCCTCGACCCCCTGGACACCCCCGCACCTCCATTCCCCTCCTCCTCGCCTCCCACGCTTCGGGGGAAGTTTCCCGAGCGCCGCCGTCGCCATTGCCGTGGCCAGGCGCGGCCAACGTGCTCTAGCCACCTCGCCGTGTTGTCCAGGAGCCGCGTCATCGTCGTCTTCGTCGAGTCCCGCAAGGAGTCGAGCCCTAGTCCACCACGTCGAGCTCTACTTCATCGTCTTCGTCTTCGGCTCCGGCGGGATCCGCGACGAATTTCGGCCGCCTCAGCCCCTCATCGAGCCCGCTGCCACCTCCGTCGTGCTCCTGGTGAGCTTCCCGTTCGTCGCCAACTGCCCGTTGATGCCCGCTAGGTCCCCGTGCAGAAACCCCCTTGGAGCTGCTCCGGCCGCCGTGGCACGTCGTCGTAGACGTCGATTTGGTTCGTCCCAGCCCGCGATAAGAGCACCAGCAGGTTCCCCGTGGTGCGTATGTTCATTTTAGATCGTTAGTTAGCTCGATTTCGACTCGTGGATGCATTCGCCATTGGAGCCCGAGCGGCTGCTCCGCCATTGTTGAAACAGAGCTCGACCTGGACCGCCCCATCGCTCTCCCCCACCGTAGATCGAAGCAACGCGTCTCCCCGAACCCATAGCAACAAACGGCGTCGAGTTTGGCCGTCGGAATCGGGCGCTAGCTCGAGGTCGCCGGACCTCTGTCTCCGGTGAGCTCGCCGGTGAGCCCCTGTGCTACTGCCAGGCGGGCCCGTCCTGTCAGGAACGTCATTAGGGGCTAATGGCCCACTGACATGTGCGCCCCCACTGTTAATTAGATTTAATAAAACTGTTTTAATTAACATGTGAGGCTGACCAGTGGGCCCCCTTTGTCGGTTTATTATTTAAAGAATTAATAAGAATTTCCAGTGACTTACATGTGGGTCCAGAGGCATTTTCTAATTTAATTAAATGTTTTAAAAACAGAGGCTGACATGTGGGTCCCACATGTCAGCACTGTTCTGGATAATGTTGTGGATAATGTTTTGGATAATGTTTAATAAATAATAAAAGAAATCCAGAAAATCATTTAAATTGATTTAAACTTTGAAATTCAATAACTTTTAAACCGTAACTCGGATTCAAAAACTTTATACATGAAAGTTGATCAGAAAAATATAACGAATACGAATACACTATCCGTATGTCTACCACACCCCTCTAACACAACGAACATCGAACATTCCCCCTCCGGGTCGTCTGTCCGATAAATTGTCCGGTACCGTTAGAGTGCCCGGATGAATTTATTCCGAACACGAAAGTTGTCCGGAATGGTTCAAATAGCACGGATACACCCCCCTTATGTTGTTCCGGTAACTACGACACCTCCGGCTTGATCCTTCCCCTCCGGACACCCTGTCCGATAATCACCCGGAGCCGGTGGTTCATCCTCAGATGAATTTCCGTTCCGAGCAACGTGCATTACACTGTGTTAGAACACCGTTAACATTTCATTTATCATGTCATGCATCTGTTTGTATATGCTTGCTGTGTATTTACTGTTTCTCCCCCCCTTTAAATCTCCGATAGACCCCGCTGCTGCCGTCGACTACACCGCTGCTGAGTACGACTACGTCGTCGACGACCCTACTACTACCGTCGAGCTTGCAGGCAAGCAGAGCCATTCTCTTCCCCAGATACCGCCTATCTTTCCGTACATTTCTTGCACTAGGCATTGTTACTGCTGCTGTTACGATTACAATCCTATTAAATTGCATAGCCTGATTTGTCGCCCCTTGATGTGCCCCCCTTTATCCTATGCTGCCTATTATTATTATTATGCATTAGTCAGCAGTGAGCCCTGCGCATTGTTAGATAGGATTAGATAGAGGGCCGTGATCACTCAGGGGAGTGAACGCGGATACAAAGATTATAACGGCACAGGTACGGTACAATGCAGACACCGTCTAAGGCCCCTATCTGGGTTATGCCTAGTCACCTCAAGTGTGAGCTATCAAGGAGTAATCTTTGTACTCCACTCGAGGCTGACTTTGTCTTACCGCCATAGGGTCTTGACAACGGTTGTCCTAAAGGTAAGAAGTCGGGCGACCCAACGGTGCCCGCGAGAGGTATTGCGACGGAACGACAGGGAGGGCACGACCAGTGTACCGGTGTGCTTGGCCCCTGATCGTTGGCCGCGAGAGTTACCAAACCCCGAAAGACGAGCTCCTTCGGGAGCACACGCGAGACAAGGTAAGGAGACGGTTCACCTTGTTGGTAACCGCATTGACTTGGTGGGACGACGGGGCAGGCACCGATGTACTGGTGGTCCTGGCTGCTGTCGTTGACCGCGGGTCGGTTAAGTCGAGGCAACGATAACGGTTGTCTCGCAGGTTAATTAAAATGCTAAATGGTTTAGTGAATGTCTTGAGTTGGCTATATGCCATGTACGCACTACCTACCCGTGGGAACTACGAGTTATGGGCTCCTCTGCTTCTTAGTGTCGTCCGAGGACTCTTCAGACGTCAGCAGTACCGCGGGCTGATTGCCGGGAAGTGGTGCTGTCTTATTTGCCGCGGCGTGTGATTTGTATTTGCCTTGACTTAACTTCACCGGCCAGCCACGCACCGTGCAGGAGTACGTTTGGGTTGGGGTCCAAGGCCCGGCGTACTTAGGATTTAGACCGGCGGATGACCTCTCTGTTGAGTTTGAAAGATGGGCTATGAAGTGTCGGATAGCCTCGGTGGAGGATTCCCTAACAAGGTTCCCGCCACCCTGGAGATCCGTGCGTGTAGCGTAACACAAGTGCACCCCTGCAGGGAAGATTGATCTATCGATAGCCGTGTCCACGGTAACAGGACGCTTTATGCTGAAGCTGGATCTTACCACTAGAAACTATTATTAAACTGTATGGTTCCGAGTTCTTTTCCTCGCGGGGATGTCGAGGAGGTGATCTCGGAGGCATTGTTAATTATTACAACTTATTATTATTCAATGTTGCAGCAACTTCTGCTTCATTGTTACTTTACTGCTTTATATCAACTGTTGGCTGATTTCTACCTCATGCTGCAAGACACCGTCGGAAGATGCTAGTCTTCGATAGGCCTAGCTTCTTACCCATGCTCTGAACTTCTGTCTTCAGTCCACTATATATAGCCTCTTCATTCCGTTGATATCATGCATAATGCTTAGTAGCGGACGTAAGACTCGCGGGTATACTAGATACTCACCTGCTTTATTTCCTTTACTGTTTTGCCTGATCGGCCGCTGCAGCCGACGTTGGAGCCCGGGAGCAGGAGTACCCCGGAGGCGCCTACTACGATGTCGAGTTCCCCGTTGACCAGGAGTAGTACTGTGGATCCCAGGCAGGAGGCCTCGCCTTTTCGTTCTGTATATCTGATGTGATTTGTGCTAGCCTTCTTAAGGCAAAACTTGACTAACTATGTCTGTACTCAGATATTATGGTTTGTAAGACTTATATATTCGGGTCCGCGTGACCCCCTCTATTGTAATATATTTGTTTATCCTTTAGTGTTTAGTGTTGTGCTGTGATATTATCATCGTGGCACCCTAATCTCAGTCATGTACCCTGTGTGTATGATTACTGTACACGGTCTGATTTTGGGGGCGTCCATGATGCGGATAAATATGCTAGTTTGGTTGCTCAACGTTTGTTAAGTGTGCAGGTAACGAAGGCCGAGAAAAACCAGAGGCATAATTTGTTCCACACAAAGGGAGTTGTGAAAGAACGTTCGGTTCACATCATTATTGACGGAGGGAGTTGCAACAACTTTGCTAGCATGGAGTTGGTGGAGAAGCTATCTGTCACCAAAAGACCACACCCCCATCCGTACTATATTCAGTGGTTTAACAATAGTGGTAAGATTAAGGTAACGCGTTCTGTTCGTGTGCAGTTTAGCATTGCTGCATATGCTGATTATGTTGATTGTGATGTGGTACCCATGCAAGCATGCTCTCTTTTACTTGGTAGACCATGGTAATTTGATAGGAATGTTGTACACCATGGTAGAACAAATCAGTTTACTTTGGTTCATCAGGATAAAAATATTACTTTACTTCCTATGTCTCCAGAACAAATTGTGAAAGATGATCTTGCTAGATCTAGTAAAGCTAAACAGGAGAAAAATAGGAGTGAGAATGAGATAGCAGCTAAAGAATTTGAGCAACAACATAAGACTAATAGCAAATCTTCGTCTGCTGTTTCTAATGAAATTAAATTGATTAGTCCAACTTTGCTTGCTACTAAGGTTGATATTTCGGATTTGGATGTTAGTCAATATGTGTGCTATGCTTTTGTGTGCAAGGAAGCTTTGTTTTCATTTGAGGAATTGCCTCCTTCTTTGCCTCCTGTTGTCACTGACCTTTTGCAGGAGTTTATAGACGTCTTTCCCCAAGACGTACCACCGGGATTACCACCTGTTCGAGGGATTGAGCATCAGATTGACTTAATTCCTGGTGCTTCGCTGCCCAACCGTGCGCCATACCGTACCAATCCTGAGGAGACGAAGGAGATTCAGCGTCAAGTACAAGAGCTACTCGACAAAGGTTATATATGTGAATCCCTTAGTCCTTGTGCTGTTCTTGTTAAATTAGTGCCAAAAAAGGATGGAACATGGCGTATGTGTGTTGATTGTAGAGCCATTAATAATATTACTATTCGTTATCGTCATCCTATTCCTAGGTTAGATGATATGCTTGATGAATTAAGTGGCTCTACCATGTTTTCCAAAGTTGATTTGCGTAGTGGATACCATCAAATTCGCATGAAATTAGGAGATGAATGGAAAACATCATTTAAAACTAAGTTTGGACTATATGAGTGGTTAGTCATGCCTTTTGGGTTAACTAATGCACCTAGCACCTTCATGAGATTAATGAACGAGGTTTTACGTGCTTTCATTGGACGATTTGTGGTAGTGTATTTTGATGATATACTGATTTATAGCAAATCTTTGGAAGAACATTTGGATCATTTACGTGCTGTTTTTATTGCTCTACGTAATGCACGTTTGTTTGGTAACCTTGGGAAGTGCACCTTTTGCACCGACCGAGTATCGTTTCTTGGCTATGTTGTTACTCCACAGGGTATTGAAGTTGATAAATCCAAGATCGAGGCGATTGAGAGTTGGCCGCAGCCCAAAACGGTCACACAAGTGCGGAGTTTTCTTGGCCTCGCTGGATTCTATAGGCGTTTTGTGAGAGATTTCAGCACCATTGCTGCACCTCTCAATGAGCTTACACGCAAGGATGTGCCTTTGACTTGGGGTCCCGCACAGGAAGAAGCCTTCACGGTATTGAAAGATAAGTTAACGCATGCTCCTTTGCTCCAACTTCCTGATTTTAATAAGACTTTTGAGCTTGAATGTGATGCTAGTGGGATTGGTTTGGGAGGTGTGTTATTACAAGATGCTAAACCTGTTGCATACTTTTCTGAAAAATTGAGTTGACCTAGTCTGAACTATTCTACTTATGATAAGGAATTATATGCTCTTGTTCGGACTTTAGAAACTTGGCAACATTATTTATGGCCCAAAGAATTTGTTATACATTCTGATCATGAATCTTTGAAACATATAAGAAGTAAAGAAAAACTTAATCGTAGACATGCTAAGTGGGTTGAATTTATTGAGACTTTCCCTTATGTCATTAAACACAAGAAGGGTAAAGATAATATTATTGCTGATGCATTGTCTCGTCGTTATACTATGCTTTCACAACTTGACTTTAAGATATTCGGTTTAGAGACAATCAAAGATCAATATGTGTATGATCCGGAATTTAAAGATGTATTGCAGAATTGTAGAGAAGGTAGAACATGGAACAAGTTTGTGCTTAATGATGGATTCGTGTTCCGTTCTAACAAGCTATGCATTCCAGCTAGCTCTATTCGTATTTTGTTGTTGCAGGGAGGCGCATGGAGGAGGATTAACGGGACATTTTGGCGTGAAGAAGACGGAGGATGTACTTGCTACACATTTCTTTTGGCCAAAGATGAGACGGGATGTTGAGCGTTTTGTTGCTCGCTGCACTACATGTCAAAAAGCTAAGTCACGACTCAATCCTCATGGTTTATACATGCCTTTACCTGTACCTAGTGCTCCGTGGGAGGACATATCCATGGACTTTGTTTTAGGCTTGCCTCGAACAAAGAAGGGGAGGGATAGCATCTTTGTTGTCGTGGATAGATTTTCTAAGATGGCACACTTTATACAATGTCATAAAAGCGATGATGCTGCTAATGTTGCTGATTTATTCTTTCATGAGATTATTCATTTACATGGTGTGCCCAATACTATTGTCTCGGATCGTGATACTAAGTTTCTTAGCCATTTTTGGAAATGCTTATGGGCTAAGTTGGGGACTAAACTACTTTTTAGTACTACATGTCATCCCCAAACTGATGGACAAACTGAAGTGGTCAATAGGACTTTGTCTACTATGCTTAGGGATGTTTTAAAGAGTAACTTGAAAATGTGGGAAGAATGTTTACCTCATATTGAATTTGCTTATAATCGTTCATTTCATTCTACCACTAAAATGTGCCCTTTTGAGATTGTTTATGGTTTTTTACCTCGTGCACCTATTGATTTGCTGCCTCTTCCATCTTCGGAGAAGGTTAATTTTGATGCTAAGCAACGTGCTGAATTGATATTAAAAATGCATGAGTTAACTAAAGAAAACATTGAGAGAATGAATGCTAGATACAAGCTTGCTGGTGATAAGGGTAGAAAGCATGTTGTGTTTGAACCAGGAGATCTTGTTTGGTTACATCTACGTAAAGATAGGTTTCCTGATTTGCGCAAGTCTAAGTTAATGCCACGAGCTGATGGTCCCTTTAAGGTTTTGCAGAAAATTAATGATAATGCATATAAAATTGAGCTACCTGCAGCCTTTGGGGTTAGTCCCACATTTAATATTGCAGATTTGAAGCCTTATTTGGGAGAAGATGATGAGCTTCCGTTGAGGACGACTTCAATTCAAGAAGGGGAGGATGATGAGGACATCCCTACTAATGTTACACCCATATCCTCACCAACTACACATATTGGACCAGTTACTAGAGCACGCGCACGTCAACTAAATTATCAGGTACTTTCGTTTCTTGCGAATCCTTCTATTGTTCATGAACATATGATGCTGCCTAAGTTAGATACTTTTGTTTTTCTTATGAATGAAGGACCTATCATGGACAAGAAGTATGGTCATTGGAGCGGGATCAAGCATGGAGAAGAAGGTGCGCGCGCGGGAAAGGACAATGGAGCTTCTAGTGGTGATTATCCCACTTTGAAGCCACCATAAGGCGCGCATGAAGTCTTGGACGAAATACACGAGATGGCACTTCATTATTTTTGTCTAAGGGAAATTATAGGTGCTGTGTCACCTTAATATTGGGATGGGCCCATGTAATTTCGAAATACCACATTATAGGTTGTTTTTAGAGTCCGTATGTGTGGGGAAACTGAGTTAGGGTTGTTTTTGGACCCCACCTCCAAGGGGTCACGAAATTCCCCTCTATTCCCCCATATATACAGCCCTTAGGGCGTCGTTTAGACTTGGGTTTTAATTAGATTTAAGTTGGCCATAGCCGCAACTTCGAGCTCTTCGTTTGTGTCATCCGACCAGGCCAAGACCGCATTGGAACCCCAACTTTCGTAATCATTCATCTTATATTCGCAATATCCAGATTGCAATTCTTAGTTCTTGCTTGTGCTTCGATTGCTTGCAGGAATTAGACCTTCGTGGTCAGGTTGATCGTGCATCCGCGGGATCAATAACCTCTCGGAGTTGTTTTAGCGATCGCTAAGGCGCAACGTCTTCGCACGTTCGTAGTCGGATCGTGAAAGTCGTCTCCACCATAATCGATCTCCACCATCTCATCGAAACATCGGGACACCTTCGCCTCTATCAGTACATCTTTAGATATGAATAAGAGCTTCATTTATATATGCAAACTGAGTTGCAATACTTTCAAGTCGTTTACGTATTGTGATGATCATATATCTTTATATTTGACGACATACGAAGTTACTCATATATACATGTGTTACATGTCCAAAAACTAAGGGAAGTAAGAATGGATGACATATATATATATAACGTGTAAACCTTCTCTCTTTTGATACCCACATTTCAGATTAAGAAACGCCGGGGACGGCTTGGTTGTCTCCGACTATGAGGACACGGCTACCATAGTTACACCCACAACCACTTCTAAAATACCTACTGGACCAGTTACTAGAGATCGTGCACACCAATTAAATTATGAGGTACTTTCGTTTCTGGGAAATGTTTCTAATGTTCATGTCAATATGATGCTGCCTAACGTCGATATATTTATGTTGCTGACAAATGAAGGACCTAGCATGGACAAGAAGGATGAGCATTGGAGCATGTTCAAGCATGAAGACGATGAGGACATCACTATGTGGGATATGACCATTAATTCCTCTATATTTGATCAAGAAATGAAGTCAATACAAAGGGGCATGATTGTTTGATGTACAAGAAGTTATATCACGTCACTTTTGTCCCAAGAGAAGATAGAGACCAAGTCTTTCACGTCATGGACTCAGATTCAGACTGCAGAGATATGCCAAACTTCAAACAACCGTCGTTTCTACATACAAACTCCAAATTGGGTGATTCGTTTTTATGGTGATATCTTATCTCGTGTAGTTTCCAACCCAATTGGTTTCACGTTCAAATTCCTTCTGAACATGGAGATATTGCGAATACGGTGCGACCCAGTAGCAGAATCCGAGTCAAAGTCCAACTCTATAGGTGTTACATCACCTACACATGGGCCCAAGTGCCTTGTACGACCTAGGTTTAGTTTTAGGACTCCTTCGGACGTCCTTCCACCCCCTTGGCCTCCACCCTTTAGTCTTATGTAAGTAGATCAACCCTTAGGTTTGTTTTGGGTTTTGTTTAGTTAAAAGTTAGCCATTGCAACTTCGTGTACTTTGTTTGTGCCCTACGACCAGGACAAGACCGCTTCGGAACCACAACTTTCATCTATACTTCATCTATATACTCGAAATATTCAGATTGATTTATTATAGTTCTTTCTTGTTCTTCGATTGCTTGCAGGCACTAGACCTTCGTGGTCAGGTTGATCGTGCACCGGCGTGGTCAATAACCTACAGAGATTGGTTTAGCGATGGCTCTATAAGTCATCTCCACCAAAACGATAGTTATCTCTCATCGAAAGATCGGGACAACCCGCCTCTATAAGTTCTCTGATCTAGCCGGATTACGCTTATGAATCTGATTGGATGAAGGTAACTTCGACTTAAAATCTTGCCACAGAAACACTTTAATCTTAGGGGGAATGCGGGCTTTCTAGATCGGAGATAAATGGGAAGTTCGTCTCCAAGCCACTAGCACCGCATACAGATACTTAACCGAAAAAACTCCCGATCTAGAGAGGGTCCAGACAACCTCGTCGCTACCCTCCGAGAGCACCGGGAAACAAGCAACAAGTCGTTGCCAGTCTGCCAACTCTGCTCGAGAGAGGATCCTGCGGAAGCCAAAGTCCCAATTTGTCGCAGCCAGCTCAGAGACTGAGATGTCAGGCTTGGTGAAAAAGGAAAACAGAACCGGAAACACATCACAGAGGTGACCCGCAGGCGACCAAAGATCCAGCCAGAACCGCACCGCAGTGCCATTTTTGACCACAAAACGAACAAATTGACAGAAGGTGTCACGGAGCCTACACAGGGAGCGCCAAAACTGGGACCCGCCCGCAGCCGAAGCAAGAAGAGGTGAGGAGTTAGGGAAATACTTTGCCTTCAGAATCTTAAGACAAAGAGCGCCCGAGCTGTTTGTGCAAATTTTCCACCACCACTTCACAATGAGACAATCATACATAACCGAAGTATTAATGATCCCCAGGCCACCCATGCCTTTGGGGAGACACATAGTGATGTAGGGCAAGCCTAGGGTTTGGCCCAATATTCACAATTTGGAGGTGGGGATCCACAAGAACAACAAGAACAAAGGGGATCGCAAACACAATTAACACAAGAGACAAAGGGGAACAAGATCCAAACACATAAACACTCAATTAAACTCACAAATACCACACATCACAAGATCCATACACCACAAGAGGTAAGCTAGATAGTCTCCCTCTCCTTATATGAATAGGATTGGGTTCCTCTCCGTTTATGAGTGGGGAGAGGATGTAGGAGGAAAGCTTGAGAGGATATCAAGGAGATCTAATTCCCTAGGGGAAGTAGGAGCTAAGCTCTCAAGTCTTTGGATAATTCTTAGCTAACCCTAAAACGGAGGTGGAAGATGAGTAATTATAGTCTATAGGCAAACGAAGAGGTACACGGGCCGCATCCCCGTTTCAGATCTGGCCGCGTTGACCAAGTCGGACAGTCTGGCCCATAGCCCGGACGATCCGGCCTGAGTCCCGGACGGTCCGAATAATTATGGCCGAAGGGGTCCTCGGGTCCGTAATTATTCGAACGGTCCGGCCACTGACCCGGAAGGTCCGGCCTCATTCCGGACGGTCCGGCCTGGGTCCCGGACGGTCCGGCCTGGGTCCCGGACGGTCCGAACCGAAGGGGTGTTCGGGATCACAATTCTTCGGACATCCGACCCCTGGCTCGGATGGTCCGGTCTTGCCCCGGACGGTCCGGCCTGGCACCCGGTCGTCCGGATACTCCTGGAGCGGGTCCTTCTCTTCGGCCTCTTGTGGTTCTTCTTCTCCCTGCGTGTCTCGTCTAGTTTCCGTGGCTTCTTCTTGAGTGTCTCCTTGGTACCTGATGATGCATAGCGTGTCCGCGTGAGGTAGCACCCAAGTCTCACCTATGTTTAAGTATGGTTCGGAAAGGAGTGAGTTCACCTTAGGCCTCAATGGCGCGTGCTTGTGCTCTCGTCATGGGTCCGCGTGTAGGAGATGTATCCATGGTTATGTTGGTAGGATGCTCCGCATCATTCCCCCCTTGGGGAAGATCCGTCCATGGATCAAGGTCTCCATCACCATGGTAAGGCACGAGGTCGGATATGTTGAAGGTGTTGCTCACCGAGTACTTGTCGGTGGGGATGTCCACCGTGTAGGCGTTGTTGTTGACCTTGGTGAGAATCTTGAATGTCCCATCGGCGCGAGGAAGAATCTTGGACTTGCGGGCGTCCGCGAACCGGTATTTGCGGAGATGTATCCACACTAAGTCACCCGGTTGGAACGTTCTTGGCGTCATGTGGATATTCATCTTGTGTGCATGGGCTTGAACGTGTTTCTCGATAGTTGCCCATGTATCTTCATGGATTCTCTTGAGGAAAATTGCCCGTGTGCTAGCATCCATGTTGGCGCGTTCTTGGAGTGGTAGGGGTAGGATGTCCAATGGGCACAAAGGATTGAACCCATAGACAACCTCGAAGGGAGGACGCTTCGTGGTGGAGTGCATGGCACGGATGTAGGCGAACTCCGCCACCGGGAGGTGATCTTCACACTCCTTGATGTTCTTCTTGATGAGCGTGCGGAGTAGAGTTGATAGGGATCGGTTCACCACTTCCGTTTTCCCATCCGTTTGCGGGTTATACGCCGTGGAGAAGAGGAGCTTGATGCGGAGCTTGGCACATAGTGTCTTCCAAAAGTAGCTTAGGAACTTGACGTCACGGTCGGAGACGATGGACTTGGGTACGCCATGGAGTCAAAGAATCTCCCTACAAAAGATGTTAGCAATATGCGAGGCATCATCCGTTCTATTGCAAGGTTGGAAATGTGCCATTTTGGATAATCTATCCATGACCACATATATAGAATCCTTTCCATTCCTTGTACGCGTTAAACCAAGAACGAAATCCATACTAATGTGTTCCCATCGTACATGAGGAATAGGCAAAGGCATATAGAGACTATGTGATAGAGATTTTGACTTAGCCTTTTGACAAGTGTGGCAGCGTTGTGCAAGCCGTCCTACATCACGGAACATCTTTGGCCAAAAGAAGTTGGCAGAGAGTGTAGTGTATGTCTTGTCGCGACCAAAGTGTCTCATGAGGCAACCTCCATGAGATTCCTACAAAAGGAGAAGACGCAAAGAACACTCTGGAATGCAAAGCTTGTTAGCACGCATGAGATATCCTTCATTGATATAATAATTGTCCCAAGTTGTGTGCCACTTGAAATTGGAGAAAGGTTTTGCAAAGAAAGGATCATGTGCATATAAATCTTTGATGTGCTCAAATCCTACAATGTCAAATTCAAGTTTGGTTGTAAGCATGCATCTACGTCACAAGGCGTCCGCGGCGACATTGTCATTGCCCTTTTTATACATGATGATATCAGGGAAATACTCAATGAATTGAATCCATCTAGCATGTCTACGGTTTAATTTGGTTTGATACTTCAAGTACTTAAGAGATTCATGGTCCGAGTGAATGAAGAATTCCCTAGGGCGAAGGTCGTGTTCCCAAACTTGCAAGACGCGGATCAACGCATAGAGTTCCTTATCGTATATAGGGTAGTTCAATTGAGTGCTGGAGAGTTTTTCGCTAAAGTAGGCTACCGGTCGTCTATCTTGCATTAGCACACCTCCTATACCCGTTCCACTAGCGTCACAATGAACTTCAAAAGTTTTATCAAAATTGGGCAACACAAGTAAGGGAGAATGGGTGAGGCAATTTTTGAGTTCATTGAAAGCCTTTTCTTGGGAGGGTCCCCAAATAAAAGGCGCATTCTTTTTTCTCAAAGCGTGTTAAGGTGATGCAATGGTGCTAAAGTCATTAACGAAATAGCGGTAAAATCCGGCTAGCCCAAGGAAACTCCGGGCTACCATAGTTGCACCCACAACCCCTGCTAATATACCACTTGATAGAGGCGGGGTGTCCCGATCTTTCGATGAGAGATAACTTTAGATTTGGTGGAGACGACTTTGACGATCCGACTACGAACGTGCAACAACGCGCGCCTTAGCAATCGCTCTACTCAATCTTTGGAGTTATTTGACACCGCCGGTTGCCGATCACCATCTGCCGCATGGTAAGAACTTTTAAGACACTGATATTTGCTTTCATGTGAGCGCTTTTCCACCACATCCTAGTAGTTCATAGCAACATTTTCTTTGTTTCTTTTTTCTACTAACAATGACAGGTTCCGGAGTTACAAGTTCTTGGCCGACGGAGACATGTTCACCACCACGAGCGATGCGCCCACACAAAGAAGCATATGGAAAGGTTATTTCTTTGCCATATTTTGAGGGTAGATTTAATCATGTTGTTTATCTTGATTGGGAGCTTGAAGTAGTACAAATTTTTGCGAGTAATGATTTTTCTGAACTTGAGAGAGTACGAGCTACCACTCACGCATTTACTGGTTTTGCTTCCATTTGGTGGAGTGTGTTATTAAGCAAAATGTTGATAATAAACCTAGAATTTGGAAAGATTTGAAAGCAATAATGAGACATAAATTTGTTCCTCCTTATTATCGTCGTGAATTTCTTCATAAATTAGAACAATTAAAACAAGGAAGCAACACTGTTCATGCTTACTATCAAGAGTTTAAATCTTATATGCATAAGTGTGACATAGAACAATCCGAGGATGATAGGAAGAATAGATTTTTTAATGGTTTGAGCAATGATATGCGCACATGATTTCATTATATTCCTCGTTGCACTATTGGTATGTATGTTCGTGCTTGTACCTTTGAGAGACAAATACAGGAAGATGCTTTGGGCGACTACGACAACTACTATTCCAGACCATGTTCACCACCATCGATTGTCTTCTTCGCTATTGCACCTTCTACGACGACCAAGAGTCCTATTGTGAGCGTGATATCACCTCCAGTCTCTATGACCTTTCCACCATCCGTACCTACATCATCTAAGTCGTTGCAACAAGGTAACAACAAAGATATTGATGACATAACTTCACATGAGGATGATGCATGCATAGTAGAGTTGAATAAATCATGTGTTGAGTTGCCAGTTGATTTAAGCACACCATATATTCTGGATAATCATGTTACTATTATGAAACTTCCAATGCGTAATCATTTTGATATGACCTCTAATCTTGGTGATGATTCTGCGTCGAATGACTTGTTGCATGACTACTTAGTTAAGCCCGTTGTAGCATGTCCTTCAAAAAACATTAACGTTTATTCACCGCTGTTGGGATGGATTAATGATGAGCATTGTACATATTTAGATATGAATAAGAGCTTCGCTTATATATGCAAACTGAGTTACAATACTTTCATGTCGTTTACGTATTGTGATGATCATATATCGTTATATTTCACGACATACGAAAGTTACTCATATATACATGTGTTACATGTCCAAAAACTAAGGGAAGTAAAAATGGAGGACATATATATATACAACATGGCTTCGTTTTAAATTAGGGGAGGATGATAAGGACATAGCTACCATAGTTACACCCACAATCACTGCTAAAATACCTACTGGACCAAATAAATTTTCAGGTACTTTCGTTTCTTGGTAATGTTTCTAATGTTCATGGGAATATGATGCTGCCTAACGTCTATATATTTCTGTTGCTGACAAATGAAGGACCTAGCATGGACTAGAAGGATGAGTGTAAGGCCCGATATGCGGTACTGTTCCAGATCTAGGTGTTTCCACCCAGATCCGGGGACGAAGCACATATCGGTCCCACCGCGACATATGAGAAAGCCATATGCCCGGGATTTCCAACATGATATCACAACATTACAGATACAAGGATACAATATCTCATACAATCAGCATACAACTGCCTCAAATATAAAACAACAGCGGAAGATACATGTCTGAGTATAGACTACAAGAAAATGCCTAGTGGAAAAGAGAAAAGCATCGATCCCATAACCACACGGGTCCAGGCCTAACTAGTTGTCGTCGAGTCTCCACGTGAAACGTCGATCATCATACCTGTTGTTGATCAAGAACCCTGAAAAGAGTTTGGGGGTAGTATCATGAGTACAGAGGTACTCAGCATCCAACTGTAGTGGTCATCTGACCCAGCAAGGACTTCATCACTCGTCATTCTAGAACAACTAGTAGTTTACGGTAAGGAAGGGGTAAGTGGTGAGGTTGCTGCCACACTAGCATTTATGAAGTGGCTAACGATCTAGAGAGTAAGATAAGAAGCCAATCATTCGATGAGGAATCGCCTCCAACAAGTCTTGCTATCAACTACTTACGCAAACATAACACCTATCCTATCCTTGTCCTCCTCTTCGCATCCCGACGAGGAAGAAGCCATCAAGGCACACACACACGTTGATCAAGTTATATTAAGATTATCTCAGTTGTTGTTGTCTATGAACAAGGAGTAGGTCTCAAGTCGTCCATAACCGTGGACACGGCTTCTCGAAAAGATTTAACCCTGCAGGGGTGTACCAACTGCCCATTACAAGGCTCCGCACACACGTCCATCACTCTCAGTTGCTATCCATTACAGGAAACCATTTTATGATTTAGTTCCAAGAGATCCGAAACGACAAGTCCCTCTAGCTAACGACGAAGAAATCCGGGTGGCCCCCGGGGAGTCGACACCCAATCCAAAAGCTAGCCACGCTCTCGGATCGGACTCTTCCGTCTCAACAGGGTTTGGGTTACCAAGACGCCTCACGTGAGGTCTCGGGCCCTCGCCGGTCAAAGGTGGACCAACAGGGAAACCATGTCTCCGCTGGTCCAAGTTGTTTTAAAAGATATCTGCTAGGAGCGACCCGACAAGATATATATGCATGTTTTCAAATGGTAAATCATCTTGGGCCACCTCTAGAAATGTTTGAAGCTAGATAGGTAAGAAAAGGGGACCCCATAAAATCCCACACGCGGTTAGGCACGCTCAGTCTTAAAACCAATACCTGGAACTCGTATCCTAGGTGACTCAAATGGAACAAAGCGTCGGGGCGGGATAGCCTAGACCTTCCATCCTTCGTCGAATATAGTCAACATTATAATAATCATATCATCAACAATAATATAATAAGGTGATATCCCAACCCAAAGAGTAACAGGGTAACATCGTAGCATCCTAAGCATGCATACTAAGCAGGGGCTGAGCAACGAGCAATAGTAACATAGCAGTACAAGGTTTGCTGGGAGGGGACATGGCTGTATCGGTTTGAAAAAGGCTGTAAACATGTGGTAGGATCAAACATCGAACCTAACCTATACTAGCATGCAAACCGCTGGTTGAAATAGAATGGATCATAAGTAATGTATAGTCCTTGCCTGTTGATAAGTCGGGTTCCGAAGGTGTAGTTGATCGCAAGCTCGCATCGTCTCTGAGAGGTAATCGCGGGAGCACACAAGAAGTAAACACTGGAAAGCAATCAACGGTGCACCACTATTACTACGGAGCAACACAAGATCAAAGAGACAACACAAGGCACGGCAACGTGATACGGATCTATCGTCGAGAATGGTTACTAACGGTTTATGTGGAGTACTCGTCACACACAACGATACCGCACATTTACGGTGGTTCAAGTTGCTTAGCTACAGGTGATCAAACAACGGTTGTTAACATGGCAACTCAAGCAAGCATGGCATAGCACACAAACATGGCAAGAGGTGAAGCATAAATAAACTACCTAAGCTAGTTAATTTAAGTGGGGTGAAATCCTAGACATGCAAACTATTGCGGACCCCACGATAAAAATGGAATTTGGTACTGTTTTGCCCTAAACAATATTTTATATTTGTTATTAGCAAGCAACAGCAGCAAAAACACAACCTACATGCAATTCTAGTCAAGTTACATATAAAGAACATTTTAAACAGAGCAACAGATAAAAAGTTACAGCAGTTACAGTTTAAAGTGGCAAGCGGTGTAATTAGCAGATAAACAACAAGTAAACAAATTCAAACATGGCAACAAGCAACAAATTATTAAACTAAACACAATTCTAAGCAAATTTCATATTTTACGCGTCGCGATCGGAGCTACGGTTAAAAAGTTACGGGCACTGCAAAAATCCTAATACAAACTGCCTAAATTAAATAAAAAAAACCTAGCAAAGACAAAAAAAAAACCTAAACGGGCCGAATCTGCTACTGACCCGGCCCAACAGTGCACCGCAGCAACAAAAATAATAAAAAAAGGGGAAAGGGCACCTCTGGGCCAAGGCCCACTGGAGGGGGCGGCCTGGGCCTTGGAGGGGATTTGGGCCGTGGGAGCGCCTGGCCCACGCGGGCGCTGGGGAGGCCAGCCGGCTCGTCCCGATTGGAATGAGACGACGACGGCGGGGCTCGACACGCCGGCCGACCAAGCCGACGAGGGGCGGCGCTAGGTGGCTGAGGCGGGCGCGCGGAGGAGGAGGCCGAGGGCAGGCGACCGCTGTCGGATCCGGTCCGAGCGCCGGCGGATGGTGCTCCAGGGCGCCGCGGGGAGCTTCGAGCTCGGGGGCGTCTCCATGGCTCGGCGTCGGCTTGCTCCCGTGCTGCCGGCGACTGCTTGCGAAGGGAGAGGCGAGGAGGTTAGGCAGGGAGGAAGAGAGGAGAGGGAGGGGCGCTGAGGAGAGGAGGAGCCGGGGCTCGCCGGCTGCTGGTGCGGCGGCCCGGGCGCGGCGACGGCGCCATGGAGGTGCGGTTGGTGAGGAGAGAGGGAGAGGAGAGAGAAGACCGGGGGCGCGATCTGGAGCGTTGATCTCCAGATCCAACGGCTGAGATCGCCTGGATGGCTAGGGTTTCAGATTAGGGGGTGTTTTTCCAGATCTGGGGGGGCTAGTGGCTTAGGGAAACCCTAAGTGGGGTGGTGGTCTTTATATAGCCCCGGTGGCTGGCAGTTTGCAAAAACATCATCTGTTTTTCTCTCGGGCGCGCGGTGCTCACGTTTCTGACCGTCGGGGGTCCGCAGTACCTCCGATTCGGGTAAAATTCGAACTGCGCGATCAGTGCGTCGAGCCGGAGGCATTCACCTCACGCTGGAACCGTTCCGAAAACACTTTCCGGCGCGCTATAAAAATATCCCGTTTAATTATTAAACGGGGTGTTTCGTTCCGTTGGCTGCGGCTGGTCTCGTGCGGTTTTCGCGACGGCGATCGGGTGAAACCCGGTGTCGCAAAGGTCGAGTGTCAGGGTGGCAAGGGTCGGTCTCCGTCCGATACGAGATAAGAGGGGGAAAAATAATCGCCGATCGATAAATCGAGGATGCAAACACCGCAAACAATTCGGACAATCAAACAATTCACACCGAAAACAAAATTTTTGATTTTTGCAAAAACTGGGCTGTTACAATGAGCATTGGAGCATGTTCAAGCATGAAGACGATGAGGACATCACTGTCATGAATATGACCGTTAATTCTCTATATTTGATCAAGAAATGAAGTCAGTACAAAGGGCCATGATTGTGTGATGTACAAGAAGTTATTTCACGTCACTTTTGGACCAAGAGAAGATAAGGACCAAGTCTTTCACGTCATGGACTCAGATTCAGACTCCAGAGATATTCCCAACTTCAAACAGCCACCGTTTTACATACAAACTCCAAATTTGGTGATTCGTTTTTCTGGTGATAGCTTATCTCGTGTAGTTTCAAACCCAATTGGTTTCACCTTCAAATTCCTTCTGAGCGTGGAGATATTGCAAAAACGGTCCGACCCAACAGCAGAATCCGAGTCAAAGTCCAACTCAATAGGTGTTGCATCACCTCCACATGGGCCCAAGTGCCTTGTCCGACCTAGGTTTAATTTTAGGACTCCTTGGGACGTCCTTCCACTCCCTTGGCCTCCACCCTTTAGTCCTGTATAAGTAGATCAACCCCTAGGGATTTCTTTGGATTTCTTTTAGTTAAAAAGACTGCTTAGCTAATTGCCTCATCTTCGTGTACTCGGTTTGTGTCCAACGACCAGATCAAGACCGCTTTTGGAATCCCAACTTTATTCATACTTCATCTACATATTCGCAATATTCAAATTGTTTTATCATAGTTCTTGCTTGTTCTTCGATTGCTTGCAGGCACTAGACCTTCGTGGTCAGGTTGATCGTGCTCCGGCGTGGTCAATAACCTTCTGTAGATTGGTTTAGCGATTGCTAAGGCGCAACGTCGTTGTAAGTTTGTAGTCGGATTGTCAAAGTCGACTCCACAAATCGATAGTTATCTCTCATCGAAAGATCGGGACACCCCGCCTCTATCAAATGGTATCAGTTTTCAGGTTGCTCGGTGAGAATTCCACATCCATATATTAGATCTGTTTATTTTATCACTATCATCCACACAAAAAACCATAAAAATATGATTAGATCATCATATCCAAACCAATCTGAGCCTTCGCAATTTTCTTTTCGGTGCTTTGCTTTATTGAATTATTGGTTGCATCGTCATGTTCAGTTGCTGGTCTTAGTATCTAGTCCTTTAGAGTTTCGAGTTTTGTTCACATTAGTCACCGCCGCCGTTGCATCATCATCCCATCCGCTGCGTACTTCCACCATCCACCATAGAAAAAGAGTGAAAAAGAGTTAAAAAAAAGCAGAAAAATTTCGGATCTATCTATAGTTGAGCTCGTATTTGAATTTTCGTCGGAATCAGTTTTGAGGAGTGTATAGTCAAACGGGCATAACTTTGTCATCTGAAGTCCGTTTTGGCTCCACGAGTACTCAAATTAAAGATATTTCCGAGCCTCTTCTAAATAGTTCTGGAGCTAGTGTGTTATTGGAAACTCCAGGTCTGCTTCTAATATGGAATGTTTGACCTCTAAAGTTTCCGAACACAGTTTTTGGAAAATTTCGGGCTGATTCTCAAATTTTTTGACACCTCATCCGACCTCCAAATTGAGTGATTCTTATTGCGTCGGAAAGCTTAAGTCAGTGCCCTATTTGAGAAAAAATTATCAAAAAATTATCAAATATATTTCAGAGGAAAGTTGTAGCGAGACTATTGGTGTATCTTGATTTGGAGCCTATTTTCACCATTATCTTTACTCTCTTGATGATTGATGCCACACAGGCGTAAGGGATTGAGATAGTCTTCGCGGGTAAGTTAACCCAATTTATTGATTCGACACACGGGGAGCCAAAGAGTATTTATAAGCTTTGACAGTTGATTTGTCAATTCAACCGCACCTGAAATATACTTGCTTGCAACAATAGATAAGTGGTAACGATAATATGATAGTGATAGTGGAAACAGCAAAAGTAACAAAAAAAGTAACAACTAATGACCAGCAGGATTGAAAACACTGTAGGCTAGGGAGATGGATGGTCGGGCGCTGGATGGATGGAAGTAAACATATAATAGATTCTAACACAGGGCAAGGCACACAGAAAAGCAATGATCATCTAGGAAAATATCAAACAATAGGCATGTATCCCGTAGGTAGTTGTGCGTGCTTGCAATAAGAACTTGCACAACATCTTTTGTCTACCATCCCGCTACGAACGGGGACAAAAGGAACTTATGGAGATTATGGCGCTCCTGTCAAAGAGCACCGGAACAAAGCAATACACTCAATGGATACATGGAATCCTGAAATCATGGACCATCCCCTTTGGTGTCCCAAGCTGTCACCTTTGGGATCGCCGGTTCCGGACCATAATAGGTGCATACAACTCATAGATAGGATCTAGAACATAAATATATTCATGAAAACACATAGTGGTTCAGATCTGAAAACATGGCACTCGGGCCCAAAGTGACAAGCATTAAGAACAACAAGTTGTAGCAAAGAAGATAAACACCAATCTAGATGATAGGCAACATGCCCCCAACAATCTGACGAACTATTACATGATTAAACTCATCCAATCCCTACCATCCCCTTTGCCTACAGCAGGGAATTACTCACACATGTGAAGAGAAGTCATGGAGGATGGATGGAGTGGTGATGGTGATGACGATGGCGACGATCTCCCCTCTCCGGAGGCCAAATCAGCCTCCAGATTATCCCTCCCGAAGAAGAACAGAGGGTGGCGGCGGCTCCGCGATGGAAACTGGGAAAATGACTCTTCTTCTGGGGTTTTCTCGTCACGGGGATAAATAGGAGCCTCGATAGGGCACCAGAGGAGGGGGGAGCAGCCCAGGCGGCCAGAGGGCGCGGCCCCACCCCTGGCCGCGCCAGGGGGGCGCCTAGGGCCCCCAGGGCTCCCCTCTGGTCCCACTTCTGGCTCCTGGCTCCATCAGGTGCGTGGATTTTCTGGTATTTTTCTGGGAATTTTCTGGGATGTCTATAAATCCATTTTCCTGCACACAATAAAACCATACAGGCAGCTCTGCTGAAAACAGCGTTAGTCCGGGTTAGTTTCATCCAAATCATGCAAGAATGAGGGAAAAACAATAGCAAAAGTGTTTCGAAAAGTAGATACGTTGGAGACGTATCAATGATCTTCACTTATATCTTGCTATCCAGAGCTACTTCATATCATTCATTGCTTCTAGTTGTGCTACGCCGTGACCACATTAGTGTTCTAGGCTCGCGTCTCTAGTCCGGTCTACACTAGGACCAACACAGTATTGTCGTTGAGCGTTAATTCAATTTTGCATCTCTGAATTAATTATTGTTGATATTTTTGCAACCATATTAAAGCCTTCCAAGCTCCACATATTTCTACATTGTGTATACGTACGTTCACCTGGAAATCGCTCTACTCAATCTTTGGAGTTATTTGACACCGCCGGTTGCCGATCACCACCTGCTGCATGGTAAGAACTTGTAAGACACTGATATTTGCTTTCCTGTAAGCGGTTTTCCACCACATTCTAGTAGTTCATAGAAACATTTTCTTTGTTTCTTGTTTCTACTAACAATGACAGGTTCCAGAGTTACAAGTTCTTGGCCGATGGAGACATGTTCACCACCACGAGAGATGCGCCCACACAAAGAAGCATATGGACAGGTTATTTCTTTGCCATATTTTTAGGGTAGATTTAATCCTGTTGTTTATCTTGATTGGGAGCTTGAAGTAGAACAAATTTTTGCGAGTAATTATTTTTTTGAACTTGAGAGAGTACGAGCTACCACTCACGCATTTACTTGTTTTGCTTCCATTTGGTGGAGTGTGTATATTAAGCAAAATGTTGATAATAAACCTACAATTTGGAAAGATTTGAAAGTAATAATGAGACATAAATTTGTTCTTCCTTATTATCGTCGTGAATTGCTTCGTAAATTAGAACAATTAAAACAAGGAAGCAACACTGTTCATGCTTACTATCAAGAGTTTTAATCTTATATGCATAAGTGTTACATAGAAGAATCGGAGGATGATAGGAAGAATATATTTTTTCATGGTTTGAACAATGATATTCATGCACGATTTCATTATATTCCTCGTTGCATTATTGGTATGTATGTTCGTGCTTGTACCTTTGAGAGACAAATACAGGAGGATGCTTTGGGCGACTACGACGACTACTATTCCAGACCATGTTCACCACCATCGATTGTCTCCTTCGCTATTGCACCTTCTATGAGGACCAAGAGTCCCATTGTGAGCGTGATATCTCCTCCAGTCTCTATGACCTTGCCACCATCCGTACCTACATCATCTGAGTCGTTGCAACAAGGTAACAACAAAGGTATTGATGACTAACTTCACATGAGGATGATGCATGGATAGTAGAGTTGAATAAATCATGTGTCGAGTTACCTGTTGATTTGAGCACACCATCTATTCTGGATAATCATGTTACTATTATGAAACTCCTAATGCTTAATCATTTTGATATGCCCTCTAATCTTGGTGATGATTCTGCGTCGAATGACTTGTTGCATGACTACTTAGTTAAGCCTGTTGTAGCATGTCCTTCGAAAAACATTAACGTTTATTCATCGGTGTTGCGATGATTTAATGATGAGAATTGTACATCTTTAGATATGAATAAGAGCTTCACTTATATATGCAAACTGAGTTGCAATACTTTCATGTCGTTTACGTATTGTGATTATCATATGTCTTTATATTTCATGACATACGAAAGTTACTCATATATACATGTGTTACATGTCCAAAAACTAAGGGAAGTAAGAATGGATGAAATATATATACAACATGTACACCTTGTCTCTTTTGATAGCCATATTTCAGATAAAGAAACGCCGGGGATGGCTTTGTTTTCAAGAAGGGGAGGATGATGAGGACATGGCTACCATAGTTACACCCACAACCCCTGCTAATATACCTACTGGACCAATTACTAGAGATCGTGCAGACCAATTAAATTATCAGGTACTTTCGTTTCTTCGTAAGGTTTCTAATGTTCATGTGAATATGATGCTTCCTAACGTAGATATATTTCTGTTGCTGATAAATGAAGGACCTAGCATGGACAAGAAGGATGAGCATTGGAGCATTTTCAAGCATGAAGATGATGAGGACATCACTACCATGGATATGACCATTAATTCCTCAATATTTGATCAAGAAATGAAGTTAATACAAAGAGGCATGATTGTGTGCTGTACAAGAAGTTATTTCACGTCACTTTTGGCCCAAGAGAAGATAGAGACCAAGTCCCTCACGTCATGGACCCAGATTCGTACTTCAGATGTATACCCAACTTCAAACAGGCATTGTTTCCACATACGAACTCCAAATTGGGTGATTATTTTTGTTGGTGATAGCTTATCTCGTCTACTTTCCAACACAATTGGTTTCACCTTAGAATTCCTTCGGAGCTTGGAGATATTGCGAAAACGGTGCGCCCAGCAGCAGAATCCGAATCGAAATCCAACTCAATAGGTGTTGCATCACCTCCACATGGGCCCAAGTGCCTTGTACGACCTAGTTTTAGTTTTAGGACTCCTTGGGACGTCCTTCCACCCACTTGGCCTCCACCCTTTACTCCTATATAATTAGATCAACCCCTAGGGTTTTCATTGGATTTCTTTTAGTTAAAAAGATTGCTTAGCTAATTGTTGCATCTTCGTGTACTCGGTTTGTGTCCAACGACCAGATCAAGACCATTCATAAAGACCACTCTTGGTCTTGAAGGCGGTTTGCCACTCTTCGCCAACTTGCATACGTATTTGGTGATAGCCACTCTTAAAATCAATTTTGGTGAAAATGATGGCACCGAATAGTTCGTCAAGCATGTCATCTAAGCGAGGGATGGGGTATCTATTGCGCACGGTAATTTTATTGATGGGACGACAATCACAACACATACGCCACGTACCATCTTTCTTTGGCACAATTAGGACCGACACCGCACAAGGGCTAAGGCTTTCGCGAACGTACCCTTTCTCAAGTAGTTGTTCGACTTGGCGTTGAATCTCCTTTGTCTCGTCGGGGTTGGTGCGGTAAGGTGCCCGGTTGGGGAGGGGGGCACCGGGTATGAGGTCGATGCGGTGCTCAATGCCACGAAGTGGTGGAAGGCCCGATGGTAACTCGGCGGGGAACACATCCTCAAATTCCTGCAAAATAGTAGCTATGGCACGAGGAAGAGGGGGTGAGTCGTTAGGTAAAAGCACCTCATCCTTGTACAAAAGTACAAAATGAGGAATATGGGATGGGTTATTTCGCACTTCTTGGACCTCTCGTTTGGTGGCTAGTAAGATGGTGTCATTGGTAGTATGCCTCATGGGGTCACTCATATTTGTCTTGTGGCTCTCACTCTCTTTGTGGTGGTTCTCTCTCGCACTTTTGTCCCCATGAGGGTTGGAAGTTTGTATTTTGTCGGCGATCACTTGAATTGGGGTCATGGGACAAACGACCAATTCTTTTCCCCTCCACTTGAAGATATAGTGATTGGTGCGACCATTGTGTAGAACACTCCTATCAAATTGCGAAGGTCGTCCCAAGAGTAAATGGCACACGCTCATTGGTACCACGTCACATTCCAATGTGTCTTCATAGGCGCCGATTTTGAACGAGACTTCCACCGTGTGGTCCACTTTGATGGAGCCGGAGTCACTAAGGCATTGCACCTTGTATGGGTGAGGGTGCTTCTTCTTGATGAGGTTGAGTTTGGTAGAAAGTTCTTCGCTTGCCAAGTTATGGCAACTTCCGCCATCAATAATGACCTTCACGGATCGACCTTTGATGCCCGCCTTGGTGTGGAAAATAGAAATGTGGCACCTTTGATTCTCATCGAGCTCTTGTTGAAGAGTCAACACCTTGGACACCACGAGGGAGGGACTGGCATCATTGTCACAATATATGTGGCCGTCTTCATCATCATCATTTGCTTGGATATGTTGAGATACTTGAGCCAAAGAATCCATTTCACCCTCACTTATCGAATCATACTTGTCTTCTTCGGTGATGATCATGGTCCTCTTGGTGGGGCACTCAAAATACTTGTGGCCGCGGCCCTTGCAAGTGAATCATGCAATGGAGCTTATCTTTTCATCTTTGGGTGGAAAAACCTTGGTAGGGTCTCGTGGCTTGAAACTTGTTGTGGTTGATGAAGAACATGTTGAAGAATTTGCCGATGGCCTTGTGTTTGAAGGACCACCGCTTGATGTTGGAGCTCGGGTATAGGGCGTTGTGCTTGGCGGCGCTTGAGAAGTAGAAGGCGTACCCCGAGTGTTGGACGACACAAATTTGGAGTACTTCGCATCTTCTTGAACTTGACTCTCCGCCTTTGAGGCCTTATGGACTAATTCTTCAATGGTGTTGTAAGGTTGGACGTTGGTGATCTTCTTCACTTGGTAATTGAGACCGTTGAGGAAGCGGGCCATGGTTTGTGCGGCGGATTCCTTCACATTGGCTTGGATCATGGACAACTCCATTTCCTTGTAATACTCTTCCACCGTCTTGTATCCTTGCTTGAGGGCTTGTAACTTTTGGTAGAGGTCACGTGTGTAATGTTGTGGTACAAACCGGGCTCTCATCACTTGCTTCATTTCTTCCCATGTGCACACTTTTGGAGTGCCTTGCTCGAGACGGAGAACTTGTACTTTCTCCCACCAATTGAAGGCATATTCTTCAAATTCAAGTGACGCCATGGAAACTTTCTTGGACTCCTCATAATTATGCACACGGTATATCTTGTCCACCTTTAGAGCCCATGAGAGGTAGTCCTCGGGGTTTGTTCCTCCCGAGAACTTGGGCATTGTGAATTTGAGTCTCCCAAAACGCTCTTCTTTGTGTTGGGGTTGGTGAACCCGGAGATGCTCGGGCAGCGGAGGTGCTCTAGCTCGCCGGTCATTGTGATGGATGTTGTCGTTGTAGTACTCTTGATGATCAAAGTTTGGCACGTGAGGTGCATTTGGGCGCCCCTCCAGTGTACGAAGAGCCGTTGAAGGTATGTTCGCTTGACGTGGGTGAAGTGGTGGTCTTGGATGTCGGTCATCTCGAGGCACATGAGAGTAAGATGACTCTCCATGTTCTTGCCCTTCATGTCTTGTTGACCGGGCATTATAAGTTGTTGCCCCTTGGTGTTGAAGATGGAAGTTGAGGGTGTCATGCACTTGTCTCTCAAGGTGTAGGCGTCTTGCGTGCACCCTGGTTTGGTCTTGTGGCTCCTTGCCAAGACGAGAGCGGGTGTGCTCCACGTGCTCATGGTTGGACATGGAGCGGTGAGAAGACCGGTGTGAAGAGGCGGATGATGAAGAATGATGTTGTTGAGGAGGGATCATGGATGTGAGCTTGTCCATAATTCGTTGTTGGAATTCCTCCATTTTGTGACATGTTGGCTTCATTGCGTGCGGATAGCTCATCAAATTTCCATGACATGAGATCTGGGCCTTTGTGTAGGTCCACCGCTATCGTGGCGATGCGGTTGCTCAACCTCTCATGCGCGTCGCGCATCTCATATTGGAATAGTATATGAGCCTCTTGAGTAACCATATTGCTTGTATCACGAAGTGTACCATTCACCGGTGAAGTAGGGGATTCTTGCCTAGCCATGACAACAAGCGGGTAGATGTGAGAGTGAAAGGGAGAGAACAATAACAAGGATACCTTCTCGAAGATGTAATGAGTCGAGTGATGTATAGTTTCTTGAAATGAAAAGAATGTCCTTGTTTGAATCTCGTTCCCACACGCACACCTACAAATGGCTTATCGTGGAGCTTGGTAGGAATTAGTGGCCAAGGAAATGCAAAAAGTGGAACAAGATGTTAATAAAATTGATAGTGGTCCAAATGAAGCAATGTAATACAAGTATATAAAAAGAGAAAAATAGCAAAGGGAAACGCACGCGCAAAGATATTGGGACTTATGCAACCAAGAAAATGAGCAAGACAATTGGGCCTAACGAAGACTAATGCTCGCGTTGCACAAGTACAAAGAGAGTCACTAGCTCGATTGCTCAACGGCTTGATTCGCACAAGTGCACCAACCTATATGAATAGATGAACTCTAAACGTGATTTTTGTGGATGCTTCACTACTTGCGCACTCGTTTGCTTAAAAGATTTTGATATGTTATTCGCTTTTTTTTGAATGACACTCACTTTTGACCACGACACTTGAAGCGCTAGGAATTGTGATATAACTTGATGACTAATGCACGGAGTATCAATTGTATGACTACTAAGGTGCACAAGTTGTGAGAGCCGGCAATACTCGGAGAGCTAGTCTCAAAAGGACAAAGAAGGTGTTCACAAAAGGAAGATGGGCTCTCAATGGTAAGGTGCAAGGAGATGGTGGTTATGACGAAATTATACCTCACGTCACCTTACCCTCGCGAAGAACGGTGGTACCAGTGGTGCTTCCGGTGTGGGGGTCGAGGGGGTCGTCGGCGTTGATGGCGGGGAGGCTGGACGTCGGTATGTGGTTCGGATGGTCCGGCATGGGCCCGGACGGTCCAGAGGATGGCCCGGACGGTCCAAGGGATCGGGGCGGGCGGATCTGGGGATGGTCTTCAAAGGGAAAAGAAGGTGGAAAGAAAAATTTCAGGGAAAAATTCGTTGGAGGGGGCTAAAGCAACACAAAAGGGGGTAGATACACTAGAAAACACCACATCCATGGAACAAAACCAACAAAATTTCACAAGAACCAACAAGTTGCAAGATCTTGGGTATGGCTATTTTTGTGGGGATTTTCGAATTGGGACAAGAACAAAAAAAATTGGCTAGAAAAATGAGGGTTGTCCATCACTTATTGTAGCATATCAAGTTTATTTAAAGGTGTATACCGAGTTATTCAACCCTACTGTGTGCTCTATCTCTTTAAGAAGGCGGAAGGTGGACCTTTCGCCAGAAGGACCTGTGTCTGTTGAATCCGATAAAGGCAGAGGTCACCCTTACGCATGCTGAAAGAGATAGATATCACCCTGCTAGGGATGATTCCTTTGTCTACCTCTTATAATAAATATGCTATACTTTTTTGTATTTATATAATTTTGTTTTAATAATACATAGATTTCAAAACAAAACACTGTAGGATGTACCACTAAAGTGAAAGATTTCTACCTAGATATATATAATATCAACAAAACACACGGTTTCGCCTGGTTATAGCCCGATGGTGTGGCTCTTGAGTGCACACATATCAAAAGCACCATCGAACCGCAACCAGGAGAATCCGAATGATTTGTATTCCGCCGATGAAATGAGTGTCGAACATGTCCAAGAGGTGGGATATATATAGGCAACGACAAGCCTAATCCAACGGCTCACACGCCTGATCCAACGACTCACAAGCGCTTGAAAGAAACACATCATCTATGTGCTTATTCCTGTTTGGTGCAGGCGAGCCTGCAATGACAAGCCGGATCCAACGGCTCACAAGCACTTGAAAGAAACACACGATCCGTGTGCTTATTTTTGGTTGGTTGGATTTTGAATCATGTGAGGTTAAAAGAGCGTGAAAGAGGCCTCCACACAAAGCCAGTCGCCACTAGTTCTCTTCTCGTGCACTCTTTCCCGTTCCGCTCCACCGCGGCCACCATGTCGCCCCGCCGCCGAATCCCCCCGCACAGCTACCACGACATCCGCGAGCGCTCGGACGGCACATTCATGGCAGTGATCACTTGCGCCAACAACGAGCGTTTGTGTCTCAGCAGGTTCTACCATGCATATTTAGCCGCCCGCGCGTACGACATTGCGGCGTGGAGGCTCGGCCGCCCGCGCGCGGAGATGAATTTCCGCAACTGCCATAGCGTGGAAGAGGTGGAGGACATGGAAGATCTTCCGCTCCTCCTCACTGAAGAGGAACACCGCCTCCATCGCCGACGACCGGTGCTCGGCCTCGCCTCGTAGCAGGACCAGCGCGCCGTGCAGGATTGGTACGCGAGCCATCCCCGTGAACCCTCGGAGGAGGCGGAACACTGGATGAGGCTGGCGGCTGAGAGCGCAAAGCGGCGACACAAGCGTCATGAATGGCGGGAGGAGCGGAGGGTGTCCAAGGCGATGGCGGAGGAGGAACTGACGAGAGGCGCCGCCAACTGGCCCGTCGGTGACCCCTGCTGGATAGCGCTGGAGGATGAAATCAGCTCCGTCATGGAAGATGATTTCTTCGACGACGAGGAGTAGTAGTTTTTTTATGTTCTAGGTTTGAGATATTAGTTGTTGAATGTTTTAAGTTTTCCGCGTCGCCGCCACCATGCCACCATATGTTCTAGGCTTCCCGCGCCGAAGAAATAAAGCCACATTCTAAAATTTCAACCGTTTCTGACTTGGATTTTCATGCATTTAATGATTTCTTTTGAGCTAAATGACCCTGAAATTGGAAAGCACTACAACTGAGCTCGGAGAAGGTTGAAACTTGGCATGGTATCATCATTTGGCCCACATAACATGTGTGCAAAAGTTGAGTGGGTTACGGCAAGAACTGGATGCACTTCGTGTACAAACTGGACCATCTCTTTCGAAGTACGAGGGTTTCAGACGAAAACTCATATGTTACAAAGGCATTTCATTTTTCTAAACTTATTTGAAATCAAGACTTTTTGTGCATTCAATATGCACCATTCAAAGCCACATACTAAAATTTCAACCCTTTCTGACTTCATCAGTCTTCACTTTTTCTTTGCTTGTGTCCTTTGCTTATTGCGCCGCAACCATGTATATTCTTCATCGCTTAATAGGGTGCTTGGATCAGCCTTGACTTTGAAGGGGGGAATTTCATGAAACTTTTCATAATCTCCAGACATGTCTGTCTTGCCCTCCACCCCCACGATGTGCCCTTTCCCCTCTCGGTTGCTGCATCAAAGAGGACACCGCTGTTTTGGTTGGTGCTCTTTTGATCTTGGGAGATCGTGTAAAATGTATTCCCATTTAACTCGTATCCTTTGTAAGTCAATACAGTTGAAGATGGTCCCCTGGACAACGAGAACAACTCATCAGAAATAGTGTTGTCACCTCTAACACGTGTTTCCAACCAATCGCCAAAGTCCTGATGTGTTCATGTGTAATCCAGTCATCACACTCCTCCGGGTTTTTGGAGCGCAGACTGTTCTTGTGTTCATCGACATACGGGGCCACTAAGATAGAGTTTTGTAGAACTGTGTAGTGTGCTTGAGACCAAGAATGTCCGTCGCTGCATATTATTGAGTCCGTTCCAATCGTGCCTTTTCCAGTCTGTCTCCCCTCATACCGCGATTCAAGCCAATCTTCTAAAGGCCAGGAATGAAGTCGACACAAAACCCAATGAGATCCTCTATTTGATGGCCTATGGAGATGCTTCCTTCTAGCCTAGCGCAGTTACAGACATATTTCTTTAGGACTCCCATGAACCTCTCAAAGGGGAACATATTGTGTAGAAATACGAGGACCAGAATGAAAATCTTGTCGACTACATGAACTAGGATGTGCGTCATGATATTCAGGAAGGATGGTGGGAACACCAGCTCGAAACTGACAAGACATTGCGCCACATCACTCCTTAGCCTTGGTAGGATTTCTGGATCGATCACTGTAACAACCCAGATTTTGCAAAAATTAAAAAAATTTGTTTTCGGTGTGAATTATTTGATTGTCTGATTTGTTTGCCGTGTTTGCATCCCCGATTTATCGATCGGCGGTTATTATTCCCCCTCTTATCTCGTACCGGACGGAGACCGACCATTGCCACCTTGACACTCGACCTTTGCGACATCGGGTTTCACCCGATCACCGTCGTGAAAACCGCACAAGACCAGCCGCAGCCAACGGAACGAAAAACCCCGTATACTAATTAAACAGGATATTTATAGCGCACCGGAAAGTGTTCTCGGAACGGTTCCAGTGCGAGGTGAATGACGCCGGCTCGACGCGCTGATCGCGCAGTTGGAAGTTTTACCCGAATCGAAGGTCCTGCGGACCCCCAGCGGTCAAAAACGTAAACACCTCGCGCGCGAGAGAAAAACCGGGGATGTTTTTGCAAACTGCCAGCCACCTGGGCTATATAAAGACCACCACACTCCCACACCTTTCTAGGGTTTCCCTAGCCACAAAGTTGCAGCCACCCCCCTCCACTTGCCCCAAAAATAGCCCCATTTTCGCACCAAACCCTTACTCCAGATCTGAGATCAGCCCAATGAGTTCTGGACCGTCAGATCGGCCGATCCGACGGCCAGGAGTGCGCCACGTCACCCTCCAGCAACCTCCACACATCCCTCTCTCTCCTCTGCCCGTGAAGACCTCCACCGTGCCGCCGCCATCCTTCGCCGGAAGCCGGCCGCCGCCTCGCTCCGGTCGTCGCGCTCGTGGCCCCTCTCCTCCCCTCCTTCCCTCTCCTCTCCTTCTCCCTCTCTCTAACCCCTCTCCCTCCCGTGCAGCAGAGCTCCACCGCCCGAGGACGAAGCCCCCTCGGCCGGAGCTCGTCTTCGCGCCCCATTGCTCGTCGGCGGCCAAGATCCGCGCGGGACCCGGCCGGATACGGACGCGCCGCGCCCCTCGGCCTCCTCGTCGCCTGCCTCCTCCGCCGCCCCATTCTAGAGCACGGCCGGCCACCGCGGCAGCCAACGCCGCCGGCGCCGCCTGTCCTGGCAGATCCCATCGGGACGGGGACGACCGGACGGCCTCGTCGCCCGCCTGGGCTGGCCTCGCCCACGTGGGCCACGGCCTGGCTCCCTCGGCCCGCGACCCCAGCCTCCAAGCGCGGCCCAGTCCGCCCCCTCCAGGCCACCGCGATGGGCCTCGGCCCAACTGGGTGAGGCCCGAGCCGCTTTTTTTTCTCTGCGAGTATTTATCTTTTACAAATTTCTGCTAAGTCTGTATAAATTGTGTGCTGATTCAATTTTCCGTCGTAATTTGCGAGTAATCCGTAGCTCGGATCGCATTACGCCCCAAAGACGAAATGTTTAGAATTACGTGCTCTTTCGTTCGTATGTAGAAAGTTTTTCCGTTTGAGGTCGTCTAGATATTTTATTTCTGCGTCGAAGTGGGTACCAGATCGTTAGCTGTGCTGTTGTTGCTGAACTGTTATTTTATTGCAACTTCGGGCGACGGTTGCGTCACAACCGTTCGTCGGAATTGATTGATTCCTTTTGCATCATGTTAAGCATTGTTTCTACTTCAGTTCCATGCATTCAGATGCCATATTTTCTTGCTGCATGTTGATTGTATCTTCACCCAAAGTAGCTACCCTGTTGTTAGTGTGCTGCTGTTTATATTTTGTTGCAACTTCGGTCGACGAGTGTGTCGCGACCGTTTATCGGAATTGAGTGATTCTTGTTGCATATTGTTAAGCATCATGTCTAGTTCATGCTCATGTATTGCTATGTCATGTTGCTACACTTTTTCATATAGTTTTTCTCCTGTTTGTACAGCATAAAAATAATAGTTTCTGCCCTGTTTTCATTATTTTTACTAAGTCCTAAACCAGTAATGTTTTATTGCATTTTGCATGAGCTATAAATAGTTGTCCATGATGCCTTTTTGCATGATTTATTTTGCCATGCCTTCCCTGCCATGTCTACTTTAGTTGCATATCATTTGTGAGCATGTTTGCATTCATTATCCTGTTTATGCAATGCTCTAAAGTGTGCTTCCTGATGTTGGCAGATTGTGTTCCAAACTTGTTTTGCTTGTATCTTTTTAACCGTAACTCCGTTTGGAGTGTTCTTTATATGTAACTTGATTAGTTTTTCGTGTACCTTGTGTTTATGCTATTGTTTGTTGTTGTTAACCAACCTAAAATATGTTTTAGGGCAGAACAGTACCAAATCTTTTAATTGTCGTGGGGTACTTAGTGATGTGCCATGTTTAGGTTCTGCCTCACTCACATTGACTAGCGTAGATAGTTTATCTTATGCTTCACCTCTTGACATGTTTGTGTGCTATGCCATGCTTGAGTGATATGCCATGTTAACAAACTTTGTTGATCACCTGTAGCTAAACAACTTGAACCTTTCCAAATGTGCGGTATCGTCGTGTGTGACGAGTACTCCACTTAACATGTTAGTAGCCGCTCTCGACGGTAGGTGCGATGTCTCGTGTTGCCTTCTTTTTGATGCTTGCTCGTGTTTGCTTCGTAGTAATAGATGATATCTCGTTGATTGATTTCCAGCGTTTACCATCTTATGTGCTTCCGCGGTTACCTCTCGGAGACGATGCGAGCTTGCGATCAACCACATCTTTGGAATCTGACTTATCAACACGCAAGGACTATGCATTACTTATGATCCATTCTATTTCAACTAGAGGTTTGCATTCTAGTCTAGGTTAGGTTCGATGTTTGATCCTACCACATATTTACAGCCTCTTTCAAACCGATACAGCCATGTCCCTTCCCAGCAAACCTTGTACTGCTATGTTACTATTGCTCGTTGCTCAGCCCCTGCTTAGTATGCATGCTTAGGATGCTACGATGTTACCCTGTTACTCCTTGGTTTTGGGCTATCACATTATTATATTGTTGTTGATGATATGATTATTATAATGTTGACTATATTCGACGAAGGATGGAAGGTCTAAGCTATCCCGCCCCGACGCTTTGTTCCATTCAAGTCACCTAGGATCCGAGTTCCGGGTATTGGTTTTAAGTCTGAGCGTGCCTAACCGCGTGTGGGATTTTATGGGGTCCCCTTTTCTTACCTATCTTGCTTCAAACATTTCTAGTGGTGGCCCGAGCTGATTTACCATTTGAAACCCCGTGTGTGTGCTTGGTGGATCCCATCGTAGTTTTTAAACAACCCGGACCAGCGGAGACATGGTTTCCCTGTTGGACCACCTTTGACCGGCGAGGGCCCGAGGCCTCACGTGAGGCATCTCCGTAACCCAAACCCTGTTGAGACGGAAGAGTCCAATCCGAGAGCGTGGCTAACTTTTGGATTGGGTGTCGACTCCACGGGAGCCACCCGGATTTGTTCGTTGTTAGTTAGAGGGACATGTCGTTTCGGATCTCTTGGAACTAAATCATAAAATGGTTGCCTGTAATGGGTAGCAACTGAGAGAGATCGGCGTGCGTGCGGAGCCTTGTAATGTGCAGTTGGTACACCCCTGCAGGGTTAAATCTTTTCGAGAAGCCATGTCCATGGTTATGGACGACTTGAGACCTACTCCTTGTTCATGGACAACAACAACTGAGATAATCTTAATAAACTTGATCAACGTGTGTGTGCCTTGACTACTTCTTCTTCGTTGGGATTCGAAGAGGAGGACAAGGATAGGATAGGTGTTATGATTGCGTAAGTAGGTGGATAGCAAGCCTTGTTGGAGGCGATTCCTCATCGAATGCTTGGCTTCTTACCTTACTCTCTAGATCGTTAGCCACTTCATAAATGCTAGTGCGGCAACAACCTCACCACTTACCCCATCCTTACCGTAAACTACTAGTTGTCCTAGAATGACGAGTGATGAAGTCATTGCTGGGTCAGATGACCACTACAGTTGGATGCTGAGTACTTCTGTACTCATGATACTACCCCCAAACTCTTTTCAGGGATCTTGATCGACAACAGGTATGGTGATCGACGTTTCACGTGGAGACTCGACGACGACTAGTTAGGCGGATCTCGGCGGAGGGCCTGGACCCGTGTGGTTATGGGAATCGATGTTTTTCTCTTTGCCAGTAGGCATTTGATTGTAGTTTGTACCCAGACAGGTATCTTCCGCTGTTGTATTGTATTAAGGCAGTTGTATGCCGATTGTATGAGATGGTGTATCTTTGTATCTGTAACGTTGTGATATCATGTTGGAAATCCGGTGCATATGGCTACGTCATATGTCGCGGTGGGACCGATATGTTCTTCGTCCCCGGATCTGGATGGAAACATCTAGATCTGGAACAGTACCGCATATCGGGCCTTAGAATCACCTTCTGAGAGATTGCATTGAGGAATGCACATAGCTTAACAATGGATAATCGAACTTTTTCAGGTAGAAGCCCCCTCAATGCAACCGGAAGTAGTTGCGTCATAATCACGTGGTAGTCATGAGAGTTTAGTTTCTGAAACTTTTTCTCAGCCATATTTATTATTCCCTTTATATTCAACTAGAAGCCAAACAGGACCTTCATACTGAGCAGGCATTCAAAGAATATTTCCTTATCTTCCTTGGTAAGAGCATAGCTGGCAAGTCTTCATACTGCTTTGGAGCCATGCCGTCTTTTTCGTGCAAACATTGCAGGTCCTCCCGTGCCTTCGGTGTATCTTTTCTCCTCCCATACACACCCAAGAAGCCTAGGAGGTTGACGCAAAGGATCTTCGTCACGTGCATCACGTCGATCGAAGAGCGGACATCTAGGTCTTTCCAGTAGGGTAGGTCCCAAAATATAGATTTCTTCTTTCACATGGGTGTGCGTCCCTTGTTGTCATTCGGAACAGATAGTCCGCCGGGACCCTTTCCAAATATTACGTGTAAATCATTGACCATTGCAAGTACGTGATCACGGGTATGCATGGCGGGCTTCTTCCGGTGATCTGCCTCGCCTTCGAAATGCTTGCCTTTCTTACGACATTGATGGTTGGTATCCCTTGCGTGTCTGTCCTGAAAGGTTACTAAGAGCAGGCCAATCATTGATGGTTACAAACAAGAACGCATGCAGGTCAAATTCCTCCTGTTTGTGGTCATCCCACACACGTACACCGTTTCCATTCGACAGCTGTAAAAGTTCTGGAGCACGGCCGGCCACCGCGGCAGCCAACGCCGCCGGCGCCGCCTGTCCTGGCCGATCCCATCGGGATGGGGACGATCGGACGGCCTCGTCGCCCGCCTGGACGGGCCTCGCCCACGTGGGCCACGGCCTGGCTCCCTCGGCCCGCGACCCCAGCATCCAAGCGCGGCCCAGTCTGCCAGGCGCCCCAGTCCGCCCCTCTATGCCACCGCGATGGGCCTCGGCCCAACTGGGTGAGGCCCGAGCCGCTTTTTTTTCTCTGCGAGTATTTATCTTTTCCAAATTTCTGCCAAGTCTGTATAAATTGTGTGCTGATTCAATTTTCCGTCGTAATTTGCGACTAATCCGTAGCTCGGATCGCGTTGCGCCCAAAAGACGAAATGTTTAGAATTACGTGCTCTTTCGTTCGTATGTAGAATTTTTTTCCGTTTGAGGCCGTCTAGATATTTTATTTCTGCGTCGAAGTGGGTACCAGATCGTTAACTGTGCTGTTGTTGCTGAACTGTTATTTTATTGCAACTTCGGGCGACGGTTGCGTCACAACCGTTCGTCGGAATTGATTGATTCCTTTTGCATCCTGTTAAGCATTGTTTCTACTTCAGTTCCATGCATTCAGATGCCATATTTTCTTGCTGCATGTTGATTGTATCTTCACCCAAAGTAGCTACCCTGTTGTTAGTGTGCTGCTGTTTATATTTTGTTGCAACTTCGGTCGACGAGTGTGTCGCGACCGTTTATCGGAATTGAGTGATTCTTGTTGCATATTGTTAAGCATCATGTCTAGTTCATGCTCATGTATTGCTATGTCATGTTGCTACACTTTTTCATATAGTTTTTCTCCTGTTTGTACAGCATAAAAATAATAGTTTCTGCCCTGTTTTCATTATTTTTACTAAGTCCTAAACCAGTAATGTTTTATTGCATTTTGCATGAGCTATAAATAGTTGTCCATGATGCCTTTTTGCATGATTTCTTTTGCCATGCCTTCCCTGCCATGTATACTTTAGTTGCATATCATTTGTGAGCATGTTTGCATTCATTATCCTGTTTATGCAATGCTCTAAAGTGTGCTTCCTGATGTTGACAGATTGTGTTCCAAACTTGTTTTGCTTGTATCTTTTTAACCGTAACTCCGTTTGGAGTGTTCTTTATATGTAACTTGATTAGTTTTTCGTGTACCTTGTGTTTATGCTATTGTTTGTTGTTGTTAACCAACCTAAAATATGTTTTAGGGCAGAACAGTACCAAATCTTTTAATTGTCGTGGGGTACTTAGTGATGTGCCATGTTTAGGTTGTGCCTCACTTAAATTGACTAGCGTAGATAGTTTATCTTATGCTTCACCTCTTGACATGTTTGTGTGATATGCCATGATTGAGTGATATGCCATGTTAACAACCTTTGTTGATCACCTGTAGCTAAACAACTTGAACCACCGTAAATGTGCGGTATCATCGTGTGTGACGAGTACTCCACTTAACCTGTTAGTAACCGCTTTCGACGGTAGGTGCGATGTCTCGTGTTGCCTTCTTGTTGATGCTTGCTCGTGTTTGCTTCGTAGTAATAGAGTGCTTACTCGTTCATTGCTTTCCAGTGTTTCCTTCCTGTGTGCCTCCCGCGGGTACCTCTCGGAGACGATGCGAGCTTGCGATCAACTACACCTTCGGAACTCGACTTATCAACAGGCAAGGACTATGCATTACTTATGATCGATTCTATTTCAACTAGCGGTTTGCATGCTAGTCTAGGTTAGGTTCGATGTTTGATCCTACCACATGTTTATAGCCTCTTTCAAACCGATACAGCCATGTCCCTTCCCAGCAAACCTTGTACTGCTATGGTACTATTGCTTGTTGCTCAGCCCAGCTTAGTATGCATGCTTAGGATGCTACGATGTTACCCTGTTACTCCTTGGTTTTGGGCTATCACATTATTATATTGTTGTTGATGATATGATTATTATAATGTTGACTATATTCGACGAAGGATGGAAGGTCTAAGCTATCCCGCCCCGACGCTTTGTTCCATTCAAGTCACCTAGGATCCGAGTTCCGGGTATTGGTTTTAAGACTGAGCGTGCCTAACCGCGTGTGGGATTTTATGGGGTCCCCTTTTCTTACCTATCTTGCTTCAAACATTTCTAGTGGTGGCCCGAGCTGATTTACCATTTGAAACCCCGTGTGTGTGCTTGGTGGATCCCATCGTAGTTTTTAAACAACCCGGACCAGCGGAGACATGGTTTCCCTGTTGGACCACCTTTGACCGGCGAGGGCCCGAGGCCTCACGTGAGGCGTCTCCGTAACCCAAACCCTGTTGAGACGGAAGAGTCCAATCCGAGAGCGTGGCTAACTTTTGGATTGGGTGTCGACTCCACGGGAGCCACCTGGATTTGTTCGTTGTTGGTTAGAGGGACATGTCATTTCGGATCTCTTGGAACTAAATCATAAAATGGTTGCCTGTAATGGGTAGCAACTGAGAGAGATCGGCGTTCGTGCGGAGCCTTGTAATGGGCAGTTGGTACACCCCTGCAGGGTTAAATCTTTTCGAGAAGCCATGTCCATGGTTATGGACGACTTGAGACCTACTCCTTGTTCATGGACAACAACAACTGAGATAATCTTAATAAACTTGATCAACGTGTGTGTGCCTTGACTACTTCTTCTTTGTTGGGATTCGAAGAGGAGGACAAGGATAGGATAGGTGTTATGATTGCGTAAGTAGGTGGATAGCATGCCTTGTTGGAGGCGATTCCTCATTGAATGCTTGGCTTCTTACCTTACTCTCTAGACCGTTATCCACTTCATAAATGCTAGTGCGGCAACAACCTCACCACTTACCCCATCCTTACCGTAAACTACTAGTTGTCCTAGAATGACGAGTGATGAAGTCATTGCTGGGTCAGATGACCACTAAAGTTGGATGCTAAGTACTTCTGTACTCATGATACTACCCCCAAACTCTTTTCAAGGTTCTTGATCGACAACAGGTATGGTGATCGACGTTTCACGTGGAGACTCGACGACGACTAGTTAGGCGGATCTCGGCGGAGGGCCTGGACCCGTGTGGTTATGGGAATCGATGTTTTTCTCTTTGCCAGTAGGCATTTGATTGTAGTTTGTACCCAGACAGGTATCTTCCGCTGTTGAATTGTATTAAGGCAGTTGTATGCCGATTGTATGAGATGGTGTATCTTTGTATCTGTAACGTTGTGATATCATGTTGGAAACATTGCAGGTCCTCCCGTGCCTTCGGTGTATCTTTTCTCCTCCCATACACACCCAAGAAGCCTAGCAGGTTGACGCAAAGGATCTTCGTCACGTGCATCACGTCGATCGAAGAGCGGACATCTAGGTCTTTCCAGTAGGGTAGGTCCCAAAATATAGATTTCTTCTTCCACATGGGTGTGCGTCCCTTGTTGTCATTCGGAACAGATAGTCCGCCGGGACCCTTTCCAAATATTACGTGTAAATCATTGACCATTGCAAGTACGTGATCACGGGTATGCATGGCGGGCTTATTCCGGTGATCTGCCTCGCCTTTGAAATGCTTGCCTTTCTTACGACATTGATGGTTGGTATCCCTTGTTGTCTGTCCTGAAAGGTTACTAAGAGCAGGCCAATCATTGATGGTTACAAACAACAATGCATGCAGGTCAAATTCCTCCTGTTTGGGGTCATCCCACACACGTACACCGTTTCCATTTGACAGCTGTAAAAGTTCTGGAGCATGGCCGGCCACCGCGGCAGCCAACGCCGCCGGCGCCGCCTGTCCTGGCCGATCCCATCGGGATGGGGACGACCGGACGGCCTCGTCGCCCGCCTGGACGGGCCTCGCCCACGTGGGCCACGGCCTGGCTCCCTCGGCCCGGGACCCCAGCATCCAAGCGCGGCCGAGTCTGCCAGGCGCCCCAGTGCGCCCCTCTATGCCACCGCGATGGGCCTCGGCCCAACTGGGTGAGGCCCGAGCCGCTTTTTTTTTCTCTGCGAGTATTTATCTTTTCCAAATTTCTGCCAAGTCTGTATAAATTGTGTGCTGATTCAATTTTCCGTCGTAATTTGCGACTAATCCGTAGCTCGGATCGCGTTGCGCCCAAAAGACGAAATGTTTAGAATTACGTGCTCTTTCGTTCGTATGTAGAATTTTTTTCCGTTTGAGGCCGTCTAGATATTTTATTTCTGCGTCGAAGTGGGTACCAGATCGTTAGCTGTGCTGTTGTTGCTGAACTGTTATTTTATTGCAACTTCGGGCGACGGTTGCGTCACAACCGTTCGTCGGAATTGATTGATTCCTTTTGCATCCTGTTAAGCATTGTTTCTACTTCAGTTCCATGCATTCAGATGCCATATTTTCTTGCTTCATGTTGATTGTATCTTCACCCAAAGTAGCTACCCTGTTGTTAGTGTGCTGCTGTTTATATTTTGTTGCAACTTCGGTCGACGAGTGTGTCGCGACCGTTTATCGGAATTGAGTGATTCTTGTTGCATATTGTTAAGCATCATGTCTAGTTCATGCTCATGTATTGCTATGTCATGTTGCTACACTTTTTCATATAGTTTTTCTCCTGTTTGTACAGCATAAAAATAATAGTTTCTGCCCTGTTTTCATTATTTTTACTAAGTCCTAAACCAGTAATGTTTTATTGCATTTTGCATGAGCTATAAATAGTTGTCCATGATGCCTTTTTGCATGATTTCTTTTGCCATGCCTTCCCTGCCATGTATACTTTAGTTGCATATCATTTGTGAGCATGTTTGCATTCATTATCCTGTTTATGCAATGCTCTAAAGTGTGCTTCCTGATGTTGACAGATTGTGTTCCAAACTTGTTTTGCTTGTATCTTTTTAACCGTAACTCCGTTTGGAGTGTTCTTTATATGTAACTTGATTAGTTTTTCGTGTACCTTGTGTTTATGCTATTGTTTGTTGTTGTTAACCAACCTAAAATATGTTTTAGGGCAGAACAGTACCAAATCTTTTAATTGTCGTGGGGTACTTAGTGATGTGCCATGTTTAGGTTGTGCCTCACTTAAATTGACTAGCGTAGATAGTTTATCTTATGCTTCACCTCTTGACATGTTTGTGTGATATGCCATGATTGAGTGATATGCCATGTTAACAACCTTTGTTGATCACCTGTAGCTAAACAACTTGAACCACCGTAAATGTGCGGTATCATCGTGTGTGACGAGTACTCCACTTAACCTGTTAGTAACCGCTTTCGACGGTAGGTGCGATGTCTCGTGTTGCCTTCTTGTTGATGCTTGCTCGTGTTTGCTTCGTAGTAATAGAGTGCTTACTCGTTCATTGCTTTCAAGTGTTTCCTTCCTGTGTGCCTCCCGCGGGTACCTCTCGGAGACGATGCGAGCTTGCGATCAACTACACCTTCGGAACTCGACTTATCAACAGGCAAGGACTATGCATTACTTATGATCCATTCTATTTCAACTAGCGGTTTGCATGCTAGTCTAGGTTAGGTTCGATGTTTGATCCTACCACATGTTTATAGCCTCTTTCAAACCGATACAGCCATGCCCCTTCCCAGCAAACCTTGTACTGCTATGGTACTATTGCTTGTTGCTCAGCCCAGCTTAGTATGCATGCTTAGGATGCTACGATGTTACCCTGTTACTCCTTGGTTTTGGGCTATCACATTATTATATTGTTGTTGATGATATGATTATTATAATGTTGACTATATTCGACGAAGGATGGAAGGTCTAAGCTATCCCGCCCCGACGCTTTGTTCCATTCAAGTCACCTAGGATCTGAGTTCCGGGTATTGGTTTTAAGACTGAGCGTGCCTAACCGCGTGTGGGATTTTATGGGGTCCCCTTTTCTTACCTATCTAGCTTCAAACATTTCTAGTGGTGGCCCGAGCTGATTTACCAATTGAAACCCCGTGTGTGTGCTTGGTGGATCCCCTCGCAGTTTTTAAACACCGGACCAGCGGAGACATGGTTTCCCTGTTGGTCCACCTTTGACCGGCGAGGGCCCGAGGCCTCACGTGAGGCGTCTCCGTAACCCAAACCCTGTTGAGACTAAAGATTCCAATCCGAGAGCGTGGCTAACTTTTGGATTGGGTGTCGACTCCACGGGGGCCCCCCGGATTTGTTCGTTGTTAGTTAGAGGGACATGTCGTTTCGGATCTCTTGGAACTAAATCATAAAATGGTTGCCTGTAATGGGTAGCAACTGAGAGAGATGGGCGTGCGTGCGGAGCCTTGTAATGGGCAGTTGGTACACCCCTGCAGGGTTAAATCTTTTCGAGAAGCCGTGTCCATGGTTATGGACGACTTGAGACCTACTCCTTGTTCATAGACAACAACAACTGAGATAATCTTAATAAACTTGATCAACGTGTGTGTGCCTTGACTAGTTCTTCTTTGTTGGGATGCGAAGAGGAGGACAAGGATAGGATAGGTGTTATGATTGCGTAAGTAGGTGGATAGCAAGCCTTGTTGGAGGCGATTCCTCATCGAATGCTTGGCTTCTTACCTTACTCTCTAGACCGTTATCCACTTCATAAATGCTAGTGCGGCAACAACCTCACCACTTACCCCATCCTTACCGTAAACTACTAGTTGTCCTAGAATGACGAGTGATGAAGTCATTGCTGGGTCAGATGACCACTACAGTTGGATGCTGAGTACTTCTGTACTCATGATACTACCCCCAAACTCTTTTCAGGGTTCTTGATCGACAACAGGTATGGTGATCGACGTTTCATGTGGAGACTCGGCGACGACTAGTTAGGCGGATCCCGGCGGAGGGCCTGGACCCGTGTGGTTATGGGAATCGATGTTTTTCTCTTTGCCAGTAGGCATTTGATTGTAGTTTGTACCCAGACAGGTATCTTCCGCTGTTGTATTGTATTAAGGCAGTTGTATGCCGATTGTATGAGATGGTGTATCCTTGTATCTGTAACGTTGTGATATCATGATGGAAATCCGGTGCATATGGCTACGTCATATGTCGCGGTGGGACCGATATGTTCTTCGTCCCCGGATCTGGATGGAAACATCTAGATCTGGAACAGCACCGCATATCGGGCCTTACAATCACCTTTTGAGAGATTGCATTGAGGAATGCACATAGCTTATCAATGGATAATTGAACTTTTTCCGGTAGAAGCCCCCTCAATGCAACCGGAAGTAGTTGCGTCGTAATCACGTGGTAGTCATGAGAGTTTAGTTTCTGAAACTTTTTCTCAGCCATATTTATTATTCCCTTTATATTCAACTAGAAGCTAAACAGGTCCTTCGTACTGAGCAGGCATTCAAAGAATATTTCCTTATCTTCCTTGGTAAGAGCATAGCTGGCAGGACCTTCATACTTCTTTGGAGGCATGCCGTCTTTTTCGTGCAAACGTTGCAGGTCCTCCCGTGCCTTCGGTGTATCTTTTCTCTTCCCATACACACCCAAGAAGCCTAGCAGGTTCACGCAAAGGATCTTCGTCACGTGCATCACGTCGATCGAAGAGCGAACATCTAGGTGTTTCCAGTAGGGTAGGTCCCAAAATATAGATTTCTTCTTCCACATGGGTGTGCGTCCCTCGTTGTCATTCGGAACAGATAGTCCGCCGGGACCCTTTCCAAATATTACGTGTAAATCATTGACCATTGCAAGTACGTGATCACGGGTATGCATGGCGGGCTTCTTCCGGTGATCTGCCTCGCCTTTGAAATGCTTGCCTTTCTTACAACATTGATGGTTGGTATCCCTTGCATGTCTGTCCTGAAAGGTTACTGAGAGCAGGCCAATCATTGATGGTTACAAACAACAACGCATGCAGGTCAAATTCCTCCTGTTTGTGCTCATCCCACACACGTACACCGTTTCCATTCGACAGCTCTAAAAGTTCTTGACCTAAGTGCCTTAGGTACACATCAATGTCCTTTCCGGGTTGCTTATATCCTTGGATGAGAATTGGCATCATAATGAACTTCCACTTCATGCACATCCAAGGAGGAAGGTTAAACGTACATAGAGTCACGGGCCAGGTGTTGTGATTGCTCTTCTGCTCCCCGAAAGGATTAATGCCTTCCGCGCTTAAACCAAACCATATGTTCCTTGGGTCATGTCCAAACTCATCCCGGTTCATTCTCTCGATCTTTCTCCATTGTGACCCATCAGCAGGGTGTGTCAAATTTCCGTCTTTCTTACGGTCTTCATTGTGCCATTGCAACAACATCGCATGCTCTTTGTTTCTGAACAGACGTTTCAACCGTGGTATTATAGGAGCATACCACATCACCTTGGCAGGAACCCTCTTCCCGCGGGGTTCGCCGTCAACATCACCAGGGTCATCTCGTCTGATCTTATACCGCAATGCACCACATAACGGGCATGCATTCAAATCCTCGTACGCACCGCGGTAGAGGATGCAGTCATTAGGGCATGCCTGTATCTTCTACACCTCCAATCCTAGAGGGCATACGACCTTCTTTTTTGCGTACGTAGTGTCAGGAAATTCGTTATCCTTTGTCAGACACAGCAGTAGTTTCTCAAATCCATTGTTAGACACAACATTGTCTTCCTTCCACTGCAGCAATTCCAGTACGGTACCGAGCTTTGTGATGCCCTCTTCGCAATTGGGGTACAACCCTTTTTGTGATCCTCTAACATCCGATCGAACTTCATATTCTCCTTTTCACTTTCACACTGTGATGAGGACATCCCTACTAATGTTACACCCATACCCTCACCAACTACACATACTGGACCAGTTACTAGAGCACGTGCACGTCAACTAAATTATCAGGTACTTTCGTTTCTTGCGAATCCTTCTATTGTTCATGAACATATGATGCTGCCTAAATTAGATACTTTTGTTTTGCTTATGAATGAAGGACCTAGCATGGACAAGAAGGATGGTCATTGGAGCGGGATCAAGAATGGAGAAGAAGGTGCGTGCAGGGGAAAGTACAGTGGAGCTTCCAGTGGGGATTTTCGCACGTTGAAGCCACCATAAGGCATGCATGAAGGCTTGGACGGAATACACGAGATGCCACTTCATTATTTTCGTCCAAGAGCAATTATAGGTGCTGCGTCACCTTAATATTGGGCTGGGCCCATGTAATTTCGAAATACCACATTATAGGCTGTTTTTAGAGTCCGTATGTGTGGGGAAACCGAGTTAGGGTTGTTTTCGGACCCCACCTCCAAGGGGTCACGAAAATCCCCTCTGTTCCCCCATATATACAGCCCTTAGGGCGTCGTTTAGACTTGGGTTTTAATTAGATTTAAGTTAGCCATAGCTGCAACTTCGAGTTCTTCGTTTGTGTCGTCCGACCAGGCCAAGACCGCATTGGAACCCCAACTTCTGTTAATCTTTCATCTTATATTCGCAATATCCAGATTGCAATTCTTAGTTCTTGCTTGTTCTTCGATTGCTTGCAGGAATTGACCTTCGTGGTCAGGTTGATCGTGCATCCGCGGGATCAATAACCTCTCGGAGTTGGTTTAGCGATTGCTAAGGCACAACGTCTTCGCACGTTCGTAGTCGGGTCGTGAAAGTCTACTCCACCAAAAATCGATCTCCATCCTCTCATCGAAACATCGGGACACCTTCGCCTCTATCAAGTGGTATCAGATTTCCAGGTTGCTCGGTGAGATTTACCAGTTTTCATAGTCTAGATTGGTTCTGTTCTTCATACCTACAGTCCACGAAAAAGCCAACAAAAAAAAATTAGGGTTAGATCATCACGTCCCAAGACAGTCCTAGCCTTTGTCCAGTTTTCTTTTCAGTACTTGCTTTGTTGAATTTACGGTTGCATCGTTGTGTCAAGTTGCTGATCTTAGCGTCTAGTTCCCTTAGAGTTTCGAGTTCTGATCACAGATTGTCACACCGCCGCCGCACAGTAGTACACCGCCACGTTTCCGCCAATCTGAGTCCAGATACACCACCACGTTCCGCCAAGTCGAGTCCATATACAGCACCACGACCTACCAATCCGAGTTGAGTTCCATCACCTGTTCGGTTTGTGATCTCTCCGTAGCCAGATTAGTTTTGATTTGATTAGAGTCGGATTTCACCAATCTTTTGTCGTACGTATAAGAGGGTGATCTCCAAAAAAAAAAAAAAAAAAAAAAAAAAATTCGGGGGTGAAAAAATTTCGTGCCCATACGTTCCTTATGTCCAGAAACTCATTTTGAGACGTTCGCCACCATAGTGATTTTTTCGCACTTTTTCAGCCACCGCAGTCCCGCATCGCACCAAAAAAAAAAAAGCAAAAAAAAAAAAAAAAAAAAAAAGAGAAAAAAAAAAATCAGAGTGTGCTTCTCAGTTGATTACGTGCCGCGCCGTGCTTTCGTTGGTGTTTTAGGCTCGCGTCTCTAGTACGGTCTAGCCTAGGATCAGCACAGTACCGACGTTGAGTGTTTATTCAACTTTGCATCTCTGTTTTGATTACTGTTGAGCTTTTTGCTATCATATTTGTCAAGCCTACCTACAGCTCCACATATATCCTACATCGTGCGTTTTGACACCTCCTGGCCATCGCTCTACCATATCTCTGAGAGTTTTGACCCGTTGGTTGTACATCACCACCTGCTGCTAGGTAAGAATCGGTAAGAACGTAAGAAAAGCTTGACGGATTTGTGCTTTCCACCACCCCACATCCATCCCATTAGTAGAAGTAGGATCATATTCCTGTGTGTTTTCTATTTCTGCTAACCATGCCAGGATCACATGATGAAGTGGCGCGGGATGCACCCGATTGGGAGAACATGACAAACAAGGAGCTACATGATAAATTTGCACGTATGATGTCTCAACAGGTGCAGGACATCGAGACCAGATTTACAGAGGCGATTGATGGCGTGGAGAAGATGATCGACACCAAGCTCGACGCCAAGTTTACTGAGTTGATCGCACGCCTACCTTCCGCACAGCCACAGCCACCGCCACTACCACGTGCACGACGTATTCTGTTTCCGCGAGGACAAGCTGCTGGTATTGGTGCTCCTCCTGCTGCTGCAGTTGCTGCTACTGCTGCTGCTGCTTCTGACGTCAGCCAGGACGACAACTACGAGGGTGATTACGAGGAGGAGGTGGCACAGGAAGCGGCCTATGAGCAGCCAGCTGGACGTCCACGTCCCAACATTCGCCACGGTCGACACCAACCACCCCCTCAGGTACGCGATGATGAACATGTGCCTAAACTTAAATTGAATCTTAAGCCGTTTGAGGGTAGATATATTCCTGATGCTTATCTTACTTGGGAGTTAGAAACTGAACAACGTTTTACATGTTTACAATATCCTGAGAATAGACGTGTTACTGCTGCTGTTTGTGAATTCACGGGCTTTGCATCTATTTGGTGGTCTGAACATTGTAGATTGCATGCTAATAATATTCCAACTACTTGGGCTGCTTTAAAAGATGCTATGCGTACTCGCTGGGTTCCTCCTTATTATCAACGTGAATTGTTACAAAAATTACAGCGTTTGAGACAAGGAAAAAATTCTGTAGAGGAATATTATCAAGAATTACAAACTTGATTGATTAGATGTGGCCTAGTAGAGGATAATGAAGCTATGCTTGCACGTTTTATGGGTGGCTTAAACAGGGAGATACAAACTATTCTAGAATACAAGGACTTTGCTACTATCACTCGTTTGTTTCATCTTGCTTGTAAAGCTGAACGTGAAGTGCAGGATCGACAGGCCGCTACGAGACCTAACTTTTCTGCAGGACGAAATACATCATGGACATCGCGTGGACCTTCTACATCCACACGTCCTGCTGCGCCACCATCTACTTCAGCCGCTCATTCTTACAGGGAGCCACCAAAACAGCTAGCACCACCATTCAAGGGTGCACAGAGTGGTCCAGCGGCGAGTTCTTCTTCATCCATGGCGTCCACAGGGCAAACACGAGATCGTGATATTAAATGTCGCAGGTGCCAAGGTGGAGGTCACTTCGCAAAGGACTGTCCCTCCAAGCGTGTGATGACTATTACGGCGGATGGTGGGTATGAGTCAGCGAGTGACTATGATGAGGAGACTCTAGTTCTCATTGCTCATGAGGAACAGGGTGCCCATGATGATGCTCATGATATAGAGTATATGACTCCTGATGATGCAGATAAATATGCTAGTTTGGTGGCTCAACGTGTATTAAGTGTGCAGGTAACGAAGGCCGAGCAAAACCAGAGGCATAATTTGTTCCACACAAAGGGAGTCGTGAAAGAACGTTCGGTTCGCATCATCATTGACGGAGGGAGTTGCAACAACTTGGCTAGCATGGAGTTGGTGGAGAAGCTATCTCTCACCACAAGACTACACCCCCATCCGTACTATATTCAGTGGTTTAACAATAGTGGTAAGATTAAGGTAACGCGTTCTGTTCGTGTGCACTTTAGCATTGCTGCATATGCTGATTATGTTGATTGTGATGTGGTACCCATGCAAGCATGCTCTCTTTTACTTGGTAGACCATGGCAATTTGATAGGAATGTTGTACACCATGGTAGGACAAATCAGTTTACTCTAGTTCATCAGGATAAAAATATTGCGTTACTTCCTATGTCTCCTGAACAAATTGTGAAAGATGATCTTGCTAGAGCTAGTAAAGCAAAACAGGAGAAAAATAAGAGTGAGAATGAGATAGCAGCCAAAGAATTTGAGCAACAACATAAGACTAATAGCAAATCTTCTTCTGCTGTTTCTAATGAAATTAAATTGACTAGTCCAACTTTGCTTGCTACTAAGGTTGATATTTCAGATTTGGATGTTAGTCAATATGTGTGCTATGCTTTTGTGTGCAAAGAAGCTTTGTTTTCATTTGAGGAATTGCCTCCTTCTTTGCCTCCTGTTGTCACTGACCTTTTGCAGGAGTTTATTGACGTCTTTCCACAAGACGTACCACCGGGATTACCACCTATTCGAGGGATTGAGCATCAGATTGACTTAATTCCCGGTGCTTCGTTGCCCAACCGTGCGCCATACTGTACCAATCCGGAGGAGACGAAGGAGATTCAGCGTCAAGTACAAGAGCTACTCGACAAAGGTTACATACGTGAGTCCCTTAGTCCTTGTGCTGTACCTGTTATATTAGTGCCTAAAAAGGATGGAACATGGCGTATGTGTGTTGATTGTCGAGCCATTAATAATATTACTATTCGTTATCGTCATCCTATTCCTAGGTTAGATGATATGCTTGATGAATTAAGTGGCTCTACCATGTTTTCCAAAGTTGATTTGCGTAGTGGATACCATCAAATTCGCATGAAATTAGGAGATGAATGGAAAACGGCTTTTAAAACTAAGTTTGGATTATATGAGTGGTTAGTCATGCCTTTTGGGTTAACTAATGCACCTAGCACTTTCATGAGATTAATGAACGAGGTTTTACGTGCTTTCATTGGACGATTTGTGGTAGTCTATTTTGATGATATACTGATTTATAGCAAATCTTTGGAGGAACATTTGGATCATTTACGTGCTGTTTTTATTGCTCTACGTAATGCACGTTTATTTGGTAACCTTGGGAAGTGCACCTTTTGCACCGACCGAGTATCGTTTCTTGGCTATGTTGTTACTCCACAGGGTATTGAAGTTGATAAAGCCAAGATCGAGGCGATTGAGAGTTGGCCGCAGCCCAAAACGGTCACACAAGTGAGGAGTTTTCTTGGCCTCGCTGGATTCTATAGGCGTTTTGTGAGAGATTTCAGCACCATTGCTGCCCCTCTCAATGAGCTTACACGCAAGGATGTGCCTTTTACTTGGGGTACCGCACAGGAAGAAGCTTTCACGGTATTGAAAGATAAGTTAACACATGCTCCTTTGCTCCAACTTCCTGATTTTAATAAGACTTTTGAGCTTGAATGCGATGCTAGTGGGATTGGTTTGGGAGGTGTGTTATTACAAGATGCTAAACCTGTTGCATACTTTTCTGAAAAATTGAGTGGGCCTAGTCTGAACTATTCTACTTATGATAAGGAATTATATGCTCTTGTTCGGACATTAGAAACTTGGCAACATTATTTATGGCCCAAAGAATTTGTTATACATTCTGATCATGAATCTTTGAAACACATAAGAAGTCAAGCAAAACTTAATCGTAGACATGCTAAGTGGGTTGAATTTATTGAGACTTTCCCTTATGTCATTAAACACAAGAAGGGGAAAGATAATATTATTGCTGATGCTTTGTCTCGTCGTTATACTATGCTTTCACAACTTGACTTCAAGATATTCGGTTTAGAGACAATCAAAGAACAATATGCAAATGATGCGGAATTTAAAGATGTATTGCAGAATTGTAGAGAGGGTAGAACTTGGAACAAGTTTGTGCTTAATGATGGATTTGTGTTCCGTTCTAACAAGCTATGCATTCCAGCTAGCTCTATTCGTCTTTTGTTGTTGCAGGAGGCGCATGGAGGAGGATTAATGGGACATTTTGGCGTGAAAAAGACGGAGGACGTACTTGCTACACATTTCTTTTGGCCAAAGATGAGACGGGATGTTGAGCGTTTTGTTGCTCGCTGCACTACATGTCAAAAAGCTAAGTCACGACTCAATCCTCATGGTTTATACATGCCTTTACCTGTACCTAGTGTTCCGTGGGAGGACATATCCATGGACTTTGTTTTAGGCTTGCCTCGAACAAAGAAGGGGAGGGATAGCATATTTGTTGTCGTGGATAGATTTTCTAAGATGGCACATTTTATACCATGTCATAAAAGCGATGATGCTGCTAATGTTGCTGATTTATTCTTTGGAGAGATTATTCGTTTACATGGTGTGCCCAATACTATTGTCTCGGATCGTGATACTAAGTTTCTTAGCCATTTTTGGAGATGCTTATGGGCTAAGTTGGGGACTAAACTACTTTTTAGTACTACATGTCATCCCCAAACTGATGGACAAACTGAAGTGGTCAATAGGACATTGTCTACTATGCTTAGGGCTGTTTTAAAAAGTAACTTGAAACTGTGGGAAGAATGTTTACCTCATATTGAATTTGCTTATAATCGTTCAGTGCATTCTACCACTAAAATGTGCCCTTTTGAGATTGTTTATGGTTTTCTACCTCGTGCACCTATTGATTTTCTGCCTCTTCCATCTTCGGAGAAGGTGAATTTTGATGCTAAGCAACGTGCTGAATTGATATTAAAAATGCATGAGTTAACTAAAGAAAACATTGAGCGCATGAATGCTAGATACAAGCTTGCTGGTGATAGGGGTCGAAAGCATGTTGTTTTTGAACCAGGAGATCTTGTTTGGTTACATCTACGAAAAGATAGGTTTCCTGATTTGCGCAAGTCTAAGTTAATGCCACGAGCTGATGGTCCCTTTAAGGTTTTACAGAAAATTAATGATAATGCATATAAACTTGAGCTACCTGCAGATTTTGGGGTTAGTCCCACATTTAACATTGCAGATTTGAAACCTTATTTGGGAGAAGATGATGAGCTTCCGTCGAGGACGACTTCAATTCAAGAAGGGGAGGATGATGAGGACATCCCTACTAATGTTACACCCATACCCTCACCAACTACACATACTGGACCAGTTACTAGAGCACGTGCACGTCAACTAAATTATCAGGTACTTTCGTTTCTTGCGAATCCTTCTATTGTTCATGAACATATGATGCTGCCTAAATTAGATACTTTTGTTTTGCTTATGAATGAAGGACCTAGCATGGACAAGAAGGATGGTCATTGGAGCGGGATCAAGAATGGAGAAGAAGGTGCGTGCAGGGGAAAGTACAGTGGAGCTTCCAGTGGGGATTTTCGCACGTTGAAGCCACCATAAGGCATGCATGAAGGCTTGGACGGAATACACGAGATGCCACTTCATTATTTTCGTCCAAGAGCAATTATAGGTGCTGCGTCACCTTAATATTGGGCTGGGCCCATGTAATTTCGAAATACCACATTATAGGCTGTTTTTAGAGTCCGTATGTGTGGGGAAACCGAGTTAGGGTTGTTTTCGGACCCCACCTCCAAGGGGTCACGAAAATCCCCTCTGTTCCCCCATATATACAGCCCTTAGGGCGTCGTTTAGACTTGGGTTTTAATTAGATTTAAGTTAGCCATAGCTGCAACTTCGAGTTCTTCGTTTGTGTCGTCCGACCAGGCCAAGACCGCATTGGAACCCCAACTTCTGTTAATCTTTCATCTTATATTCGCAATATCCAGATTGCAATTCTTAGTTCTTGCTTGTTCTTCGATTGCTTGCAGGAATTGACCTTCGTGGTCAGGTTGATCGTGCATCCGCGGGATCAATAACCTCTCGGAGTTGGTTTAGCGATTGCTAAGGCGCAACGTCTTCGCACGTTCGTAGTCGGGTCGTGAAAGTCTACTCCACCAAAAATCGATCTCCATCCTCTCATCGAAACATCGGGACACCTTCGCCTCTATCACACTGTCACCCTGCATCAACAATGACCCGGCGGAGATCATCATCGGCCACATCGTCCGGTTCCTCTTGATCTTCATCGGGCACATCGTCCTCTTTCCCCGTTGTAGGATCCCCGTATTCAGGGGGCACATAGTTGTCATCGTACTCTTCTTCTTCGCCGTCTTCCATCATAACCCCTATTTCACCATGCTTGGTCCAAACATTATAGTATGGCATGAATCCCTTATAAAGCAGGTGGGCGTGAATGGTTTTCCGGTCAGAGTAAGACTTCGTATTCCCACATGTAGGGCATGGACAACACATAAAACCATTCTGCTTGTTTGCCTCAGCCAGTTCGAGAAACTCATGCACACCCTTAATGTACTCGGAGGTGTGTCTGTCACCGTACATCCATTGCCGGTTCATCTGCGTGCATTATATATAATGAAGTGTGTCAAAAACCATTACAGAACATCATGAATAGATAAGTGACCAAGTTAATAGAAGTTCATCATCACAGTAAAACCAAAGTACATACATAGTTCTCATTGAACAACATACAACTCTCTAGAGCATCTAATTAAGCCATACATTGAAACTATGTAAAACATTTCAATGCAACAACAAATGCGATCATAATCGCAACAAAGGTAACAATTGATCCAACGGCATAATGATACCAAGCCTCGGTATCAATTGGATATTTTCTAATCTTCAAGCGCATTGCATCCATCTTGATCTTATTATCATTGACGACATCCGCAACATGCAACTCCAATAGCATCTTCTCCAACTCAATTCTGTTTATTTTTTCCTTCAAGTAATTGTTTTCTTCTTCAACCAAAATTAACCTCTCGACAATAGGGTCGGTAGGAATTTCCGGTTCAACTACCTCCTAGATAAATAAAATCTACGTCACGTTGGTCGACATAATTGTCATAAACAATAAATGAACCAAATAGTTATAAAATATAATATATACCACATCTGAATCATAGACAGGACGAGGGCCGACATGTGCGGATACCATATCCATCGCACTATATAATAACAAGCAATAATAAAAGTAAGAAAATTAGACAAGTATATATCTAATCATAAAAATAAGAATTATTTTCTTTTAGGAAGAAAATAAGAACAAGAGGCTCACCACGGTGGTGCCGGCGACGAGATTGGCGTGGGCGATCGACTTTGGTGAAGACGGGGACGGGATGTGACGAACTGCTAAACCTAGAAAAATCTTGAGGAAAACGGAGCTTGGAGGTCGAGTTTGGAGAGGAGAAAGCTTAAGTAGTGTGGCTCGAGAATTTCATCGAACACATCATGTGCATTGGAGGTGAGCTAGAGCACCAGAAAGCCCATAATATGAGGATTTCATGTATCCATTGAGTGTTAATGCTTTGTTCCGGTGCTCTTTGATAGGAGCACCTTAAACTCCATAAGTTCCTTTTGGCCCCGTTCGTAGCGGGATGGTAGGACAAAAGATGGGATACATGCCTAATGTTTGATATTTGCCTAGATGATCCTTGCCTTTCTGTGTGCCTTGCCCCGTGTTAAAATCTATTACATCTTCACTCTTATCCAAGAAGCGCCCAACCATCCATCTTCCTAGCCTACAGTATTGTAATCCTGCTAGTCACTAGTTGTTACTTTTGTTGTCGCCACTATCACTATCATATCATCGCTGTTATTAATATTTTGTTGCAAGCAAGTATATTTCCGGTGCGGTTGAATTGACAACTCAACTCTTAAAGCTTATAAATATTCTTTGCCTCCCCTTGTGTCAAATCAATAAATTGGGTTATCTTACTCGTGAAGACTATCTCGATCCCCTACAGTTGAGGGTCATCAGCGACTTAGGAGATCACTCCATCTTTTTAGGCCATAGTTATGCTCTCCTGCTGAAAATATCACCGGTGCGCACTGGCCATGACGGAGGGACGTTTATTAAGCCTGGTTGTGTTTTCCTTGCTAGTTCTCACGAATCCATCTTTGAGAACGCACCTGATATATGTCATTTTTATTTAGACGGCTCTCCTATGCTGGGTTGTGATTTCTAACCAAACACGGCCTACTTGAATAGTCGCCAGTCAGAACGTATGTGGATAGTGTTGTCGCTGAAAAACTTCAAGTATTGGACTGATGGCACTGAACTAGTGCTCATCTTTGGTTACCCCAAGTGGAAGGTTGGATGTAGCCTAGCAGTAAATTTCCCCTGGTAAAGATTACAAGGTTTGAGTCAGTCCAGTAGGACTCCAAGGTCGACAAGTAGGTGGCTCGACAAGTGATGCGCCGTTTGATGATAATCGCTTGCGTTACATGGACCTGCACACACAACAGATAACTTTTCTCCCAATGAGTACAGAGAGGTTGTCAATCTCTCCGGCCTTGTTGTTTACAAAAGATTAAATGAAAGGGTAGATAGTAGTGATAATTTCAATGGAAAGTAAAGGAGATAAATAAAGTGGAGGTGTAAACAGTGGTGGAAATATGGACCGGGGTCCCATGATGTTCACTAGTGATGTCTATCTCCCAAAAGACGATAAAACAGCTAAGCTGGGTGAAACAATTACAACTAGGAAATTGACAGAATTATAAATGCAACGCAATGCTAATTATGCTACTTGAAAGTAACAGGCTCGAGAGTATGGAAGTACGCCAAGACAAGTAGACCGAAATCCATCTGCATCTACTCACTAATCATCCACCTTGAGATATCTATCCAGAACATCTCGCTGGTATTAAGTTGCGAGCCCCACCCAAAGTGTAAACTCAAAGCAACAGACACTTGCATTAAAAATCTATGCGTAAGGTAAACAATCCTTGCAACCGCGGTTACAAGCACCGTTGTTTTCTCCCTGGTGGCAACAACACATCCCCTAGTCTCATGTTTATGTCACTCAAGCTAGACATCGGAGGGCATGAACCCACAATCATGCACAACACTCCCTCTTGGAGACCATGCAAGAATTACTCAAGAACAAAATATAAAAGGTAAACCAAATATATAACTCATCACGATCTGAACATAATCTCATAATCCATCGGATCCCAGAAAACACAGCATAGCAATAGCAGGAAAATTACATAGGTGCCTTCATCATGTTGGGCATCTCACAAGGACTAAACATTGAAGAACAAGATTGGAGAGAAGACATCACATAGCTACTGGTCATGTACCCAAGGTCCAAGGAGAACTACTCATGGCACATCCGGGAAGCGTCCATGGTGGCGGAGAAGCTCCCGGTGGTCCTTCTCCCTTTCGGCAGGGTGCCGGGGAGGAGTCGTCTGGTGCTCCCGATCTTGGAAGCGCGGAAGTAGTGGCGGAACAGAGAGATATTTCATGATGTCGGGTTCTCCCCGAGGGTTTCTGGGACGAAGAGGTAATATAGGCCAAAGGGGGCAGCTAGGGGCCACCCAGGGCTCCCAGACGCCCTGGTGGCACGGCCAAGGATGGGGGCCCCTGGCCCTCCTTCGGGGTTCCGGAAGCTTCCTTCTCGCTGATTTTTATTCTTATTTTTCTAGAATTTTTGGAGCATTTTAAATTGGGGAAAAATCACTGCAACTAAAATACATCAGCAGACAGAAACTGGCACTGGGTGCATTGAGTTAGTAGGTAGTTCCAAATATGTGTAAAATGATATAAAAGTGTAGCAAACCATGTAGCAATGTTACATAAAAGTGCATGGAAAAAGTAGAAAGTATAAATACATTTGGGACGTATCAACATCCCCAAGCTTAATTCCTACTCCTAGATGATGAGGACATCCCTACTAATGTTACACCCATACCCTCACCAACTACACATACTGGACCAGTTACTAGAGCACGTGCACGTCAACTAAATTATCAGGTACTTTCGTTTCTTGCGAATCCTTCTATTGTTCATGAACATATGATGCTGCCTAAATTAGATACTTTTGTTTTGCTTATGAATGAAGGACCTAGCATGGACAAGAAGGATGGTCATTGGAGCGGGATCAAGAATGGAGAAGAAGGTGCGCGCGGGGGAAAGTACAGTGGAGCTTCCAGTGGGGATTTTCGCACGTTGAAGCCACCATAAGGCATGCATGAAGGCTTGGACGGAATACACGAGATGCCACTTCATTATTTTCGTCCAAGAGCAATTATAGGTGCTGCGTCACCTTAATATTGGGCTGGGCCCATGTAATTTCGAAATACCACATTATAGGCTGTTTTTAGAGTCCGTATGTGTGGGGAAACCGAGTTAGGGTTGTTTTCGGACCCCACCTCCAAGGGGTCACGAAAATCCCCTCTGTTCCCCCATATATACAGCCCTTAGGGCGTCGTTTAGACTTGGGTTTTAATTAGATTTAAGTTAGCCATAGCCGCAACTTCGAGTTCTTCGTTTGTGTCGTCCGACCAGGCCAAGACCGCATTGGAACCCCAACTTCTGTTAATCTTTCATCTTATATTCGCAATATCCAGATTGCAATTCTTAGTTCTTGCTTGTTCTTCGATTGCTTGCAGGAATTGACCTTCGTGGTCAGGTTGATCGTGCATCCGCGGGATCAATAACCTCTCGGAGTTGGTTTAGCGATTGCTAAGGCGTAACGTCTTCGCACGTTCGTAGTCGGGTCGTGAAAGTCTACTCCACCAAAATCGATCTCCACCATCTCATCGAAACATCGGGACACCTTCGCCTCTATCACTAGAGTACGTAAATGATAACACAGATAATTTCTGTAGTGACATGCTAACACACATATAAGACCTTCAAAGTAAAGCAAGTAAGATGTGAAATTCTAGTCAAGATAATAACAACCAAGAGTCTTATTATTGATACTACCAAAGTATGAACATAAAGGTGCAACAGCTCTCGCTGCCCGTGACCCGAATGTCTCCAAATGGTGTTTGCGTGCAAGAAGTGGGAGATGGGAATAGTGAATAATATATATGTATATATATATATATAGTTCAATTGAGAACTCAATCTACTAAAGTTTCACACTTGGTCTTATTTTGACTCATCCCTAGACCACTAGTCATGTACAAGTCAAATTGATCCTCTCCCTTTCGAATTTGAGCACTCATGCAATGGATAAGCGCGAGCAAGATACATTGGCACTTAGGATTACAAAGAGAGAAATGATGGGGAAGGAAGACAAAAAGGTGTGAAAGGCTCACATGAATGAGGACAATCATAGGTGAGAGAAAACCAAATGATAGATATGATGTGAGGACTACGGATTGCCATGCAACGGATGCACATATGAGCTAAGGTAAGCTCTCCAATGGAACTAGTGGGGGTGCATCGAACTTGCTTTCTCATGAAGACCTAGAGATCATTTGAGGAGGCTCATCCTTGGAATATGCAAGCCAACTTCTATAGTGAAAGGGTCCCCACATAGTTATGCATCAATGATAATCTCTACGGAGTACAAGTATAGCAATGGAGTACGAGTGTGGATCTGTCAAAAGGAATAGTAGTGTTGCCCCCTTCTCTATTTTTTTCTTCTTTTTTATTTTTCTTTTTTTGTATTTTTGTGGCCTCGTTGGCTCTTTCTATTTATCTCTCATTTGTCCTCTTTGGGATCTTTTAATTTTTCCTCTTTGGGATCGTTTCCTCACTTAAGGGCAACACTCTATATTTTACAAGAATATAAAGAAGATCTTCACACTTTACAATAAATACTCAACATAAAGAAGAATGAAAACTATCATGATGTATGCAAATGTATGACTCTGCCAGTGTAGCAGGATATGCAATGATACTAGCGCGTCATGTAGCAATAATAAGGGCAAAGCCAAACTATCCTGCGGCACATGTGCTATGTAAGGGATAAATTTATGTAAGGGATGCATTTATCTAACTGAAGCACACATGTGCTATGTAAATTAAAATTAGTGCATGATTTTATTGCAGACAGTTCATAATATGTGATTTTTTGTTATCAGAAATGCATTGGTAAACAATATCAACTCTGCAGATCAAATTGGTAAACAATATCAACTATGCACATCAGATTGAGAGGATTATCGAAAAATATAGATACACTTCGTTATCATTGTTAGATACACTTTGGGTACAAACTAGACCATTTCTTTTGAAGTAACAAGTATTAGATCGGAATTAATCAATCACATTGAAAAGACATCACATTATTTTTAAATAGTTTAAACCCCAAACTTTTTATGTGTTCAACACCAAACATTCACACTATCATCCTGAAATTTAAACGCATCAATGAATTATTTTTGAACAATATGGACCTGAATTGAAAATCAATTCAAATGATCTCTAAAAAGAATGAGACTTGGCATGGTGTCGCTATTTTACATACATGGTAGCTGGAAGAAATTATAGAGGATTATCATAAAATTAGATACACTTCATGTACAAACTAGACCATTAATTCCTTTCAAAGTATCGGGGATTCGATCGGAATCAACCACAATACAAAGACATCCCAGTTTTTCTAAATCGTTTAAACCCATAACTTTTTATGTGTTCAACATTAAGCATTCACACTAAGGTCCTGAAATTTCAAACTTTCTGACTTCATTTGGCAATTTCAAAGCATTAAATGAATTGTTTTTGACCGAAATGAACATGAAATTGAAAATCAATTCAAACCGGCTCTAAAATGGATTAGACTTGGCATGCTGTCATTATTTGACCTACATGGTAGCTGGTAAAAATTTGAGAGGATTATCAAAAAAATAGATACACTTTGGGTACAAAATGCATTAGTTGAATGGTGGTCAAACAATGAAAAACCTGGTTGACCACTCAAAACCATGGATGATATGTCGTAACCCTAGCACACAACTATGGCCGTTCGATGTAACCATAGCGCCGAACGATAGTCGTTGAATCTTACCACGATCCGCGAGAAGTTGGTTACGTGACCTGATTGGTTGGATATTTATTGCAGTATATTGCAAACAGTTTATATTGCTAAAACGTTTTTGATCATCTGACGCGTACTGGCGCAACCCACCTACCTAAAGTTTCTCGTATCATCCCATTCGGGAATACAATAATGACTATTTGCGATAAGATTATAGCACATACAATTGTATGCTTCTCCTGCCGGTGCCCACTTCATGAATGAACCACATTATTTTAAAATACTTTAAGAATTCACACTAAGGTCCTGAAATTTCAAATGTTTCTGATCTCATTTGGCAATTTCAAAGCATTGTTTGAATTATTTTCGATTAAAATGACCCTCAAATTTAAAATCAATGCAAATGGCTTCCAAAAAGGATGAGATAGCTGGTAAAAATTTGAGAGGATTATCGAAAAATTTAGATACACTTCGCATACAAACTAGACCATTCCTTTCGAAGTATCGTGGTTTCGATCGGAATCAACCAAATTACAAAGACATCATATTATTTTTATGTCATTTAAACACAAAACTTTTTATGTGTTCAACATTAAGCATTCACACTAAGGCCCTGAAATTTCAAATTTTCATGATTTCATTCGGAAATTTCAATGCATTGTTTGAATTTTCTTTTACCAAAATGACCCTGAAATTGAAAATCAATTCAAAAGCCTCCAAAAAGAATGAGACTTTGCATGTTGTCGTTATTTGACCCACATGGTAGCTGGTAAAATTTTGTGAGGATTATTGAAAATTTTAGATACATTGTTGGTACAAAATGCATTAGTTGAGGTCAAACAATGAAAAACCCCGTTGAGCGTCTAACAACCCTGGAGGATATGTCGTAACCCTAGCGCACAACTATGGCCGTTGGATGTAACCATAGCGACGAACGATAGTCGTTGGATGTTACCGCGATCCGCGATAAGCTGGTTACGCGACCTGACTGGTTGGATATTTATTCCAATATATTGCAAACAGTTTATATTGCTAAAACGTTTGTGATCATCTGACACTTACTGGGGCAACCCACCTACCGAAAGTTTCTCGTATAATCCCATTCGGGTAAACAATAATGTATGTTTGCGATAAGACTATAACACATACAATTGTATACTTCTCCTGCCGGTGCCCACTTCATGACTCAACCACATTATTTTAAAATACTTTAAACCCCAAACTTTTTATGTGTTCAACATTAAGCATTCACACTAAGGTCCTGAAATTTCAAATGTTTCTAATCTCATTTGGCAATTTCAATGCATTGTTTGAATTATTTTTGATAAAAATGACCCTGAAATTTAAAATCAATTCAAATGGCCTCCAAAAAGGATGAGACTTGGCATGATGTCGTTATTTGAACCACATGATAGCTGGTAAAAAATTGAGAAGATTATCGAAAAATTAAGATACACTTCGCGTATAAACTAGACAATTCCTTTCGAAGTATCTTGGTTTTGATCGGAGTCGACCACATTACGAAGACATCACATTATTTTTAAATCCTTTAAACCCCAAACTTTTTATGTGTTCAACATTAAACATTCACACTAAGGCCCTGAAATTTCAAATGTTTCTGACTTCATTTGGCAACCTATGTTGTGTGCTAGGGTGTAGTGGAGCTTGTTTCTCTCCCAAACAATGTAGGCTAGGGTCCAACTTGTTATGAAAAGCAAGCAAAAGAAAAAAAAACTAAAAAGTAAATGCAAGATGCTCCAAGCATAGCACATAACATATGAAATGATAGAAATATAGCATGGAGAAGGACGAACTGATGATTGTTGATGGAGAAGGGGATGCATGAGGGCATCCCCAAGCTTATATTCTTGAGACTCCTTGGATATTTATTGGCGGTGCATGGGGGCATCCCCAAGCTTGAGCTCTTGACACTCCCACGTCTTCTTTCATCATCTTCCTTGGCATACTTGTAAACTCCCTTTATACGGAACTCATCATAAGCTGAATAGAGTGGTTAGTACCCATAAACAAATAATTTTCCTCTACTAAAAATAAAGATTTTCATGAAGGGCTACTGTTTCTCAAGAAAAAAAATCAAGCTTAAGATTATCAAAACACAGAAAACAAAAAACGTGCCAAAATCTATGAAAAACAGACCAATAGGTAGTAAATAATTTTTTAGGGGCACCTATAAAACTTAAATAAGAAAACTCATAATAGACCGCCGAAATTCAATTGTATAGATCATAATGTCAAAATAATTCAGATAAAAAAGATGATCTGGTGATTTTAGGTTAATTCATCCGTCAAGCAGACATAATCTGACTAAGGCATAAGCTAGTGGTGGGAAGGGGCTGATACCTTCCCACCAACCAGGTTCAAGGCACGGTACTTGTAATTTGGGGTTTGTTGCACGTATTAAACTTTGGGGGGGGGGGGGGGGTCCCTTACATTATTTCTATCAAAAAAAGAAAGCAGACAAAATCTGTTTTTGGACAACATGTCACAACTTTCAATCTTTCTTGCAATCGGAAGCTAAAACTTGGCACAAAGCTCGAAAATAAAGATAAAATGATGTTGTTTTAGTAGTAACAAGCATCAAGACCAGAAAAAATTAAAGTAAAAAAAAATTTGGTTGCCTCCCAATAAGCGCTTTCTTTTATGCCTTTTAGCTAGGCGTGATGGAAAAATATCAAGTTCTATCAACTTCAAATGAATAGCTTTCCCGTGTAACAGACTCATAATGTAACTTCATTTTCTTTAGGGGGAATTGTCCCATGCCCTTCTTGAGGGGGAATTGGAATCTAATAGTCCCCTCATTCATGTCAATGATAGCGCCAGCGGTGCAGAGAAAAAGATGTTCCAAAATAATTGGAAATGAGGGATCACACTCAATATCCATAACAAGAAAATCAACGGGAACATAATTATCATTGACAACAATAACACATAATCAACCCTTCCTAAAGGTTTCTTTACAGAAGAATCAAAAAGACGAACACCAAAACAACAATGATCAATAGGTTTCAACTCAAGCATACCGTACATTCTTTTGGGTAAAGCGGAGGCACTAGGTCCAACATCACATAAAGCAAAGCAAGAGAAATTATTCATTTTGATCTTGACCATAGGATCCCAACCATCTTCTATTTTTGTAGGAATAGAAACCTCTAACTTAAGTTTCTCCTCCCTAGCTTTAATAAGAGCGTTGGTAATATGCTCGGTGAAGGAAATGTTGAGTGAACTAGTGTGGGTGTATTTGCAGAAAAGTGATGACTGCAGAAAGACTACAATTATCAAAACCAAGTTCACTACCCTTAATTAAAGTGGTCGTGATGTCATCTAAGCTCATTCTCTTGGTAGTCTCTAAATTCATGGGACCTTCTTTTCCTAAAGTTGAGGTATTAACATCACCGTTGATAGGTCCATTAGGTGGACTAGGGATGTGTTGGGTGCTAAAGGTTTTGAGATCCTCAACAACTTGTATAGTAGCAATAGTAATGTGTGTAGGAATGCTCTTAATTCTATCTTCCTCTTCTTTCTCTCTAGCCCATCTATTGGCTAGAATTCTAATATTCTCATTAATTTGAACTTGAATAGCATTCATGGGTGTAGTTTCCCTTTCCTCAAGGGGAGAAGTTCTAATTTTAAGCATCTCTACATCATGAGCTGTGTTGTCTACCTTCAAAGAGAGACTATCTAATTTTTTTGAATTTCTCTTCTACACTCTTGTTGAAGGCTTTTTGAGAAGTGATAAAGTCCTTAAGCATGCTCTCTAATTCAGAAGTAGAGTTTTTGGTACTAGGGTAAGTGTTGTTGTTCCCATAGTTGTTGGAATGGAACGGTCTAGGATTGCTACCAAAGTTCCTCCTATAAGCATTGTTCTTAAAATTGTTCCTAGAAATAGATTTAACATCTACTTGCTCTCTTTCTTGAGCAACCAAAGAATTCAAAGGAACGTCATGGGGATCAATAGGAGCTTTCTTAGTAAGTAAAGAAATGATCAAGTCAATATATGAAACACCCTCAATGTCATGTAAAAGTAAAGACTTTTGTTAATGACAATTAGTGTTGCTAATCTCACTTTAATCATCTTTGCATTTGATCATTTCAAAATCCCCTTTGAATGATATTAAAAAAAGTGGTAATTAAAACTTTGTCCAAAAATTGTGCAACCAATTTTGTTAAATGCCTAAAAATCAGTGGACCATGTTAAACTAACCTTGGGTATATATTACAATAAATAAATATTACAAATAGTTCAAACCAGTAACAAAACTATACCAATTACTAGTTGCATATTCATAAGAAATACTAAATAGTTTTTGTTATGGCCCAAACTTTCTGTGGCAGCACTTTAAGGTGTAACACTAATGTGGCAATAGGTTACACATTTTACAAAAATGTAAAAGCTAATAAAACAATTACAAACAGAAAAGAAAACTAGAAAAGAAAAGAAAAAAGGAAAAAAACCTATCTAACGCCTAGGGCAACCCTACCCCGGCCCAGCCAACTCCCACCTACCCATATTCTTCCCCTGTTCACAGAGGCATCGTGGAGTCCATCCACGCCGGCCACGCCACGCCGTGCCGCCGTGGTAGCCATCCCGCGGCTCACCGGCGGGATAAGTCCCACGCACCCCTTCTCGCCCCTGGAAACCCTAGCACCTCTCCCCTTTCTCCCCACCGCGCCTCCCTCTCCTGTCCCGCGGCTCGCCCGAGATCGCCGCCTCACGGCCGTCGCCGTGCAACTGCCATCGTCGCTGCCAGCAGCCACCACAGGCCACGTCGTCCTGTCCGGGAGCTCCGCCGTGCTTTTCTAGGTCACATCCACCCTGCAAATCGAGTCGGAGTCCAACAGGTGGCGCGAATCAAGCTCCCCTCCATCACGCTCGCTGGTCGAGCACGTAGGAATTTGCGCCGCCCCGACCCACTTCGGACGTCCCGAGCCCACCTCTGTTTCAACTTTGAGCTTCCCGTTCGATTCCCCCTCTTCCCCGGCTTGATCCGTGCTCCGCCGTGGCCGCCATGACCGCCATGGCCGGGCCGAGCTCTGCTCGCCCGCGACCGCGCCCATCCCGCGCTCTGGCCGCACAATGGGGCACCCCGTGTGTGTGCCCTCCCCCGCACCTGGCTGCGCTCGTCACCGCGCCCCATTTTCTCGCCGGAGGCTAGCCCTGCCTCGTCGTCGTGCTCCCGTAAGCCATCACCGGCATGCACTGGTTCATAACCAGTGGGTGTCTCACTAGCATGTGGGGCCCAACCGATTAGATTAACCCCTAATCAAAGTTAAGAGAAAAAAAAAACCTATTAATATGACAGGTTCCCCCCACTTAATAGTATTTTAAATCAATTAAATAAACCAATGATTAGTATGACAGGTAGGCCCCACTAGCCGGATTAATTAATTGGATGATTTATTAAAATACAGAGGATGACATGTGGGTCATCCTTAATGTTTAGTTAAATAAAATAGGTTTGATTATCCACTCTCTATGACATGTAGATCCCACCAGTCATAAACACAGTTCTAAATAAGATTTAAATATATAATAAATGAAATTCAAAAAAAGGATTGAAATGATTTAAAACTTTGAAATTTAATATCATTTAAATGGTAAGTCGGATTAAAATAATTTATATATGAAACTTGTTCAGAAAAATACAACAAATAGTAATACGCTATCTGTATGTCGACCACACCCCTGTATCATAACGAACACGAGACCTTCCCCCTCTGGGTCGACTACCGATAATCACCCGGAGCTCGCAGTTCATCCCCAGATGAATTCCCGCTCCGAGCAAAGAACATCGTACTGCGTTAGAACACCGCCAACACTGTCTTTGTCATGACTTGTATTTGTATTACTATTATTGCCGTGTATTTATTGTTTCTTCCCCTCTCCTCTTTTATTGTCTGGTAGTCCCGAAGTCCCCTGTGATCAACGACGTCGTCGACGACCGTAACCCTATCGTCGAGCTTCCAGGAAAGCAGTGCCCCTTCACCTCTCCCACATATCGCCTATCTGTCTATATTTATCTATTGCACTAGGCATTGTTGATGCTATGTTACAATCCTATTCAATTGCATAGCCTATCATTGTCGCCCCTTGATGTACCTTCATTTATCCTATGCTGCCTATTAAATATATATATCATACAGGAGTTAGCCCTGCGCATTGTTCGTCAACTAGGATTAGATAGCGGGCCGTGATCACTCTGTGGAGTGAACGCGGATACAATTTATTATGACTGCAACAGGTACGGTACAAAGAAGACACCGCCAAAGTCCCCTACCACGGCCCTTCCGAGCCACATCAAATGTGAGATATCGAGGAGTAATCTTGTACTCCACTTGTTGCTGACTCTGTAGTGCCGCCCTAGGGTCCCGAACCATGGTTGTCCTTAAAGGTAAGAAGTCGGGTGACCCAACGGTGCCCGCGAGTGGTATTGCAACGGGACGACAAGTATGGAATACCGATTTACTGGTGGGCTTGGTCCCTGATCGTTTTCCGCGAGAGTTACCAAACTACAAAAGTCGAGCTTTTCCAAGAGCATAGGCGAGATAAGGTAAGGAGTCGGATCACCTTGTTGGTAACCAAGTTCTTTGACGGGGCGACAGGGCTGGCACCGATGTACTGGTGGTCCTGGCTGCTGATCATTGTCCGTTGTGTTACTAGTCGGACAACGATAAAGGTTGTCTGCGAGATAATAACAAAATACTTAACTGGGTCAGGTGGATGACTTGAGTGGGTCGATGTACCCTATACGCACTACCTCCATGCGGGATAATGGGTGTGGCCCCTCGAAGGCGTACATTCTATCGACAACTCTCAAAGACGTCCAGTTCAGTATTGTGGCACAGTCGGATCCGCATCCCAGAGGAGTTGTGCAGAATTCACCTTGTACACAACAACCCGGAAGGCGAGGGCCGACGGTCCAAGACCCCCTTGCGCTTAGGATGTAGACCGGCGGGGACCTCTCTAATGAGACTAGGTAGGACTACATTGTGTCGGATAGCCTCGGTGGGGTGTTCCCTAACAAGGTGTACACCACCTTGGAGATCCGAGCGTGTAGGGTAACATTAGTGCATCCCCTACAGGGAACATTAATCTATTCGAATAGCCGTGTCCGCGGTAACGGGACGCTTTATGCTGAAGCCAGATCCTACTACTATAGCTATTACTATTAAACTGTTGGTTCCGGGTTTTCTTCCTCACAGGGAGGTCGAGAAAGGGATCTCGGAGGCAATGATAATTATTACAACTTACCATTATACAATGTTATAGAAACTTCTGTTCCATTGTTACTTTATGCTTTATACGAAATGTTGGTTGTTCTCTTCTTGTGCTGCAAGACTCGTCGGAAGATGCTAGCCATTGATAGGCTGTAAGAGCCCGGGATTTTCACTCAAACTAAAAAAATTGTTTGTTTCTTTGTTTTGTTGATTGTTAGAATTGTTTGCAGTATTTGCTTCGCCGATTTATTAATTGGTGAAACTATTCTCCCCCTCTTTCTCGTATCGGATGCGTGACCGACCTTTTCCCCAACGGCACACGACCTCGTTGCGGCACCAGGAAAGTCACCCGATCATCGTCGCAACATTCGGCATAAGACCAGCCATCACCAATGGTGCGGAAAGACCCCCCATTTATATTTAAATAGTTTATTTTATCGGGGGGTGCTTGACGTTCTCTTTTGGTGCTAAACAATGTAGACTACGTCAGCTTGATGCTTTGAGGCGGTGTTTCAAATTTTATGCGTTTCCAACTACGTCGGGTAGGTGAACGTTCGGATGTTCTAGGCATAGTAGCCGGTGTAAGTCTAGTGGCGTATTTTACAAAATGTCGCGCGTGCCTTTAGCCGGACCCCCGGTTTCCCCTGTTATCTTCGGTTTCTAGCCCACCAAAAAATCCGGACCCAGAACGGGCCATTTAGTGGTCTGAAACCCCTCCCAAACACCCACCTACTATATATAGTAGGCAACCCCTTGCCATTTGGAGCAACCCTAGCCTACCCTAACCCTCCACCTACCTCTAGCCTCCGCCACTCCACCTCAGAATTACGTGCACACCCAATCCCCACCTCCCCTGAGATCTGGAGAAATCCCACCTCCGATCTCAGCCCTCCGATCTGAATCAGACCGCTTCAGGCGCGCCACGTCACCAGTTGTAGCCACACTCTCGTGGGGAGCTCCTCTCTGCCCGAAGCCGCGGTGAGCTCCTCCCGTGGAGATCCGCCCCTACCGCCGCCTGGCTCCGGCTATCACGGGTGAGTTGCGCTGGTGCCGACCACCGTGCCCGTCCAGGTCGTTGCGCCTTCCCTCTCCTCCATGTCTTCCCCTTCTCATCTCTCTCTCTTCTCGTTGCAAGCAGCAACCGTCCCCACCATGGAGGCCCCATGCTCGAAGCTCGTGCCGCGCAGCCCCGTGGACCACGCCGTCGCCCGGATTCGGTGGATCCCGTCTGAACCGCGCCCTCCCGGGCTTCCCCATGCGCCGCTCCGTATCCACCTCGCCGGAGTGCTGGCCGGCGAGCCCTGTAGTCGCCCGCCTCGTTCTGGACGAGGACGAAGACGCCCACGACCGAACCAGCCAGTTGGGCTCAGGCGCCACAGCTGCCAGCGGCCCCAAGGCCCACCTCCACCCAGCGGCCCATCTCCCTGCCTCATCCCGGCCTGTGACCCCCGCAGACAGCGCATGGGCAGCGCTATCTCTCGCCTCGTGTGAGGCGCACTATCCTGCGCCACCCCCACCGACCGGGCCGCGGCCCACTAAGGTGACGAACCCCCTGTTCCCCCCTTTTTTTCCAGTGCGCTGATGGGCTCGGCCCAGTTTACTGTTGCACCCGTGGGCGTATTTCATTATTTTGCGCGCGCCCCTACTTAGCCCCAACAGGAGCAGATTCAGCCCGTGGAGGCTTAATTATTTTTCTGGGTTTATTATTTTTTGCAGATTGTATAGTATTTTGGCGATGCCTGTATCCTTTTGCTCATAGCTCGGATTGCGACGGTTCCAATGTCAAAAAATTTCCGTTTTGCGTGTAATTTAATAAAATGTGCCCCTTTGCCATGTTTTCCCTTGTCTACATGATGTTTACCTACTAATTATAACCCTTGCCACTGTAAACTATTTATTTCATAACTTTTTAACCGCTGCTCTGATTAAAATGTTCTATGCATGTGACTTGACTAGAATTTCATGTAGATTGTGAATATGCTGCTCCTGCTTGCTAATAAAAATAATAAAATTATGTTTAGGGAAGAACAGTACCAAATGCAATAATTATCGTGGGGTCCGTAATAGTTTTCCAGGTTTTGGATTTTGCCCCACTTAAATTGATTAGCATATATAGTTTCCTTTGTGATTCACCTCTTGTAATGATTGTCCGATATGCCATGCTTGAGTGAAATGCCATGTTAACAACCTTTTCTCATGTTGTGTAGCTAAACAACTTGAACCATTATAATTGTGCGGTATCGTCGTGTGTGACGAGTACTCCACTTAACCTGTTAGTAACAGCTCTCGACGATAGATACAGTACCATGCATTGTCTCATGTTGTTTTCTTGATGTTGTTTGTTGGTGATTGCTTCATAGTAATAGATGCTTGCTCGTCGTTTGCATTTCCAGTGTTTACTTCTTGTGTGCTCCCGCGGGTACTCTCGAGGACGATGCGACCTTGCGACCGACTACACCTTCGGCTTCGTCTTCTCATCAGGTAAGGGGGAGCATATATCATGCTTATAACTTTCATCTCACTCGCGCCTAGGTGTAGGATAGAACGATTGCTTGATACTACCACTTCATATTCATGCCTCTCAAATAAACCCAAACATCCATGTCCTCCACATCCCAGCAAACCTTGTTCGGCTATGTTACTCTTGCTCGCTGCTCATCCACTCCTTAGTATGCATGTTATGATGATATCAACTATTACCTCCTGTTACTCCTTGGATTGGGCTATCGTATTATTATATTATTGTGGATTATGTGATTATTGTAATGTTGCTATATTTGATGAAGGATGGAAGGTCTAGGCTATCCCGCCCCGATGCTTTGTTTCATTCGAGTCACCTAGGACCCGTGTTTCGGGTATTGTGTCTCTTGGCGAGCGTGCCTAACCGCGTGTGGGATACTATGGGGTCCCCTTGTCTTACCTACCTAGTTGCAAACATTTGTAGTGGTGGCCCAAGCTGATTTTTACCATTTGAGAAACCGTGTGCCTAACTGGTCTGGAGCCAGTGGATTTAAAACAAATCGGGCACGTGGGATGGTATATACTGTTAGTCCACCTCAGGGAGCTAGGGGTTCCTGCCCGGGCTAGGGTTAGCCATCCCGACGTCATCCAGACGGTAGAGACTGATTCGAGAGCGCGACCGGCTTTTGAGTTGGATGTCGACTCACCGGGGGCCACCCGGATTTGTGCGTTGTTAGTTAGAGGGACTGTGACGTCCGGATCTCTCGGAACAACTCTTCAATGAGTGTCTTTAATGGGCCCGACTGAGAGAGCTTGGCGTGCGTGCGGATCCTTGTAATGGGCAGTTGGTACATCCCTGTAGGGTTAAATATTTTAGAGAAGCCGTGTCCACGGTTATGGACGACTTGAGACCTACTCCTTCTTCATAGACAACAACAACTGAGATAATATTAATAACTTGATCAACGTGTGTGTGCCTTGACTACTTCTTCTTCGCCGGGATGTGAAGGGGAGGACAAGGATAGGATAGGTGATTTGTTTGCATAAGTAGCTGATAGCAAGACTTGTTGGAGGCGATTCCTCATCGAATGCTTGGTTCTCATCTTACTCGAAATAGACTGTTAGCCACTTATATAATGCTAGTGCGACTGCAACCTCAACCACTACCCCTATCTTACCGTGAGAAGTTAGTTACAAGAGTTTTTGATATAGCTCACCCCTTCTTTTCTCTTTTACGCACGTTATGGAAATGCTCTTGTATTTCAGAGGAACTTGATGACCCTTCTTTTGGAAACCTTTGAGGAGACTCGACGACGACTAGTTAAGTGGATCCCGGCGGAGAGCCTAGACCCGTGTGATTGTAGTCTGTACTCAGACATGTATCTTCCGCTTATGTATTGTATTAAGGCAATTGTATGCCGATTGTATGAGATGTTGTATCCTTGTAGCTTTAATGTTGTGATATCATGTTGGAAATCTGGGGCATATGACATTGTCATATGTCGCGGTGGGACCGATATGTGCTTCGTCTCCGAATCTGAATGGAAACATCTAGATCTGGAACAGTACCGCATATCGGGCCTTACATAGGCCTAGATCATTCCATCTTACCCTGGTACTTCTATCTTGCAGGACACTATAAAGGCTCCCCTTCTATTTTGATATCAATGCATAAATGCTTAGTAGCCTGGGTTTAAGTCTCGCTGAGTATGCTAGATACTCACCCTTGCTTTATCCCCCCTATTTGTTTTGTATAACCGGATTCCTGCAATCAGACGTCGGAGCCCAGGAGCAGGAGTACCCCGGAGGCGCCTACTCCGACGTCGAGTTCCCAGTTGACCAGGAGTAGTTTGGAGGTTCCCAGGCAGGTGGCCTTGCCTTTTCGATCTGTATCTCTGATGTTATTTGTGCTAGCCTTCTTAAGGAAAAACTTGACTAACTATGTCTGTACTCAGATATTATGGTTTGTATAACTTATGTATTCGGATCCTCGTGATCCCTGGTTGGTACTATCAATTTTATCTTATTTGTGTCTAGTGATGTGTTGTGATATTCTCATCGTGGCACCCTGATTTCGGTCGTGTACCCTGCATGTATGATTACTGTACGGCTTGATTTTGGGGTCGTCACAACATTTTAAGTTGAAGAGGAGATCTCCTCAACATATTTTACCTTCCTACATGTTGGAGATATTTCAGTGTGCCATTGAGAATAATTTGTCATCATCTCGTCGAATAGCTTCGTGGAAGAACCAAGCGTAGTTGACATAAAGGTTCCTCCCGCGGCCGAGCCCAACAGATTCTGCGAGGTAATGTTTAATCCTGCATAGAAAGTCTGGAAAACCATCCAAGTAATCAAACCATGTGTAGGTAAATTCTTAACAAGAGATTTCATACGTTCCAAACCATGGGCAACATGTTCATTACCCAGCTTATTTACTATTTACTTCTTTTACCTTTCGTCGCAATTATCACTATCATTATCCCCTTGCGTTTAATCCTTTGTAAACAACAAGGCCAGAGAGATTGACAACCTCTCTGTACTCATTGGGAGCAAAGTTATTTGTTTTTGTTTGCAGGTCCACGACAACTACCTAGCTAGAAGTAATTTCTGGCACCGTTGTCACCTACTTGTCGACCTTGGAGTCCTACTGGATTGATAACCTTGGTATCTTCACCGACGAAAATTTGCTGCTACTCTACATCGCAACCTTCCACTTGGGGTAACCAATGAGGGGCGAGAAGCCATCAAGCTAATTTCCGGCGCCAGTACCGGGGACTCCAACCTTCAAGATAGGGGAGTTGAAAACTATCTTTTATCTTTGCTCTATAGTCTTGTTAGTTTACCTTTTAGTTTTTATCTTAGTGTCCTTTATCAAAAACCACAAAACAATTGTTTACTTTGTTCTTGACTGCCGCTACCACTATGGGTTCTATTGAAAACACTAAGTTGTGTCACTTCACTAGTCAAAACAACAATGACTTTATCGGCACTCCTATTGCTCCACCTACCACTTCAGCACCTTCTTACAAAATTAAACCTGCTTTACTGAATCTTGTTGTGAAAGATCAATTCTCCGGTGCTGGAGATGATGTCGCTTTGCACTTGAATAATTTTGTTGAGCTTTGTGATATGCAAAAGTACAAAGAAGTAGTTGGTGATATTGCTAAACTTAAGCTTTTTCCTTTTTCCTTGAGAGGAGGAGCTAAATTATGGCTTCAATCCTTGCCTAGAAATAGCATAGATTCTTGGGATAAGTGCAAGGATACTTTTATTGGGAAGTACTCTCCCTTGCTAAGATTATCCAGTTGAGAAGTAACATTATGAATTTTAAACAATTGGATAATGAACACGTTGCCCAATCTTGGGAACGCATGAAATCTCTTGTTAAGAATTGCCCTACAGATGGTTTGACTACTTGGATAGTTATCCAGACTTTCTATGCATGATTAAACTTTACCTCGCCGAATCTGTTTCACTCGGCCGCGGGAGGAACCTTTATGTCAACTACACTTGGTGCTGCCACAAAGCTATTGGATGAGATGATGCCAAACTACTCTCAATGGCACACCAAGATAGCTCCAACAGGTAGGAAGGTAAACTCCGTTGAGGAGATCTCCTCTTTAAATGAAAAGGTTGAGATGATCATGTCTCTACTTACCAAGCAAGCTCCTATTGATCCTCATGATGTTCCTTTAAATTCTTTGGTTTCTCAAGAAAGAGAGCAAACCTTGTACTGCTACGTTGCTCTTGCTCGTTGCTCAGCCCCTTCTTAGTATGCATGCTTAGGATGCTACGATGTTACCCTGTTACTCCTTGGTTTGGGATATCACATTACTATTATTGTTATTGATGATATGATTATTATAAATGTTGACTATATTCGACGAAGGATGGAAGGTCTAGGCTATCCCGCCCCGACGCTTTGTTCCATTCGAGTCACCTAGGATCCGAGTTCCGGGTATTGGTTTTAAGACTGAGCGTGCCTAATCGCGTGTGGGATTTTATGGGGTCCCCTCTTCTTACCTACCTAGCTTCAAACATTTCTAGAGGTGGCCAAAGCTGATTTACCATTTGAAACCGCATGCATAACTGGTCTGCAGCCAGTGGTTTTAAAACAACTCGGGCCAGCAGAGACTTAGTTCCTTTGTCGGTCTTAACTGGTGAGCTAGGGAAGTCCCCTGTTATATAGGTGAGACTAAACCCGACCTTGGCCATACGGAAGAGTCTGATCCGAGAGCGTGGCTAGCTTTTGGATTGGGTGTCGACTCCCAGGGGGCCACCAAGATTTGTTCGTTGTTAGTTAGAGGGACCTGTCGTTTCGGATCTCTTGGAACTAAATCATAAAATGGTTGCCTATAATGGTTAGAAACTAAGAGAGATGGGCGAGCATGCGACGCCTCGTAATGGGCAGTTGGTACACCCCTGCAGGGTTAAATCTTTTCGAGGAGCCGTGTCCACGGTTATGGACGACTTGAGACCTACTCCTTGTTCATAGACAACAACAACTAAGATAATCTTAATATAACTTGATCAACGTGTGTGTGCCTTGACTGCTTCTTCTTCGTCGGGATGCGAAGAGGAGGACAAGGATAGGATAGGTGTTATGTTTGCGAAGTAGGTGGATAGAAGAATTGTTGGAGGCGATTCCTCATCGAATGCTTGGCTTCTTATCTTACTCTCTAGATCGTTAGCCACTTCATAAATGCTAGTGCGGCAGCAATCTCACCACTTACCCCATCCTTACCGTAAACTACTAGTTGTCCTAGAATGACGAGTGATGAAGTCCTTGTTGGGTCAGATGACCACTACAGTTGGATGCTGAGTACTTCTGTACTCATGATACTACCCCCAAACTCTTTTCAGGGTTCTTGATCGACAACAGGTATGGTGATCGACGTTTCACGTGGAGACTCGACGACGACTAGTTAGGCAGATCCCGGCGGAGGGCCTGGACCAGTGTGGTTATGGGATCGATGTTTTCTCTTTGCCAGTAGGCATTTGTTTGTAGTCTGTACTCAGACATGTACCTTCCGCTGTTGTATTGTATTTGAGGCAGTTGTATGCCGATTGTATGAGATGTTGTATCCTTGTATCTGTAATGTTGTGATATCATGTTGGAAATCCGCGGCATATGGATTTGTCATATGTCACGGTGGGACCGATATGTGCTTCGTCCCTGGATCTGGGTGGAAACACATAGATCTGGAACAGTACCGCATATCGAGCCTTACATGAGCCAACCATATATGTATGTACCAAAGGGGTATAGGAGAAAATGATCATATCCGACTGTATAAAAAAATAAATGGAATAATTATTCGTACTATTATTTGCACAACAATAGCCAATAGACCACTCCACTCATCTTGCCACATGCTGATTCTGAACTCGGTTTTCTAAATACTTCTTCAGGGATCCAACAACAGAACAAGCATAATATGACAAGGGAGAGTAGTCGTTTATTAATTAACCACACTTGACAAAGCAAATTTAAGGGTGCCGCACAGACACACCTCTTGATGGAAGACACGAGAGTTCAGGATGCAAGACCACTTTCGTGGACGGAAATGGGGGCGGGGGGCTTACCGAGCAGATCGATGGTGGCGGCGGCGGCTTGACGACGAGGGCGGAGGCGCGGCGACGAGGGCGGCGGCTTGACGACGAGGGCGGAGGCGAGGCGACGACGGCGGCGGAGGCGCGGCGACGAGGGCGGGGAGGCGAGGTCACGAGGGCGGCGGAGGCGAGTCGACGAGGGCCGGGAGGCGCGGCGACGACGACGGCGGCCGGGGAGGAGTTCGAGAGGGAGAGATAGAGGGGAATGAAAAGAAGAAGGCCTGCCCGATCGGTTTAAGTGGAACGTAGCAGTAGCGGGCCTTGTCAGCGCGCGCTACTGCTACGTTTAGCAGTAGCGCGCGCTGACAGGGCCCGATACTTCTAAGTTTAGCAGTAGTGCGCTCTGACAGGGCCCGCTACTGCTAAACCTTAGCAGTAGCGCGCGCTGACATGGCCCGCTACTGATATTTCTGGCATTTTTTTCCCTCTTCCATTTCCTTTTTAATTTTTTTTCCGAACAACGACCGATACAATTTATATAATGTATATTTAACAGCGGCAATATATAATTTGACCGATCGATAACGCGGTTAAAGTGCAATTATACAAAATAGATACTCCCTCCGATCCATAATAAGTGTCACTCATTTTGTACTAAGCTAGTACAAACTTTGTACTAGATGAGCGACACTTATTATGGATCAGAGGGAGTACATATATAGATTACAACACACATTTAGTTTCTCAGCGTCGAAGACGTTTCTTAGTGATTAGTTTCTTTCCTTTTTTGTTCGTTTCCGAATAATTTAGGCCCTCGTTGTGACTTTTCCTTTTCCATGGAGTACGATCTTTCATAGGTAATGTAGTCTTCATTCTTCTGTTGACATATGCTTCATCGTCGTCGTCATCTTCCCTCATCGGGTTGCCGTACTGGTCATAGTCTTCTATGTTGGCGACTCCATCCATTCCGACGATGTTTCTTTTTCCTCTCCTCACGACAACACGGCTGGGATTGCTCGGGTCGGTTATGTAGAAACATTGTGTCATGTGCTTAGCGTGTATCCATGGCTCATTTCTGGCTATGACGTTCACGGTAGCGCTCTTGGCGTCGGGTATAGACATAGTAGTGAAATACCGGTTTTCTCTTTCGAAATTCTTAGCCCATCTGACACGGAACATCGTCGCATTGTGTAGTCCAGAGTAGTTAAGATCCCAGATCTCTTTGACCCTTCCGTAATATCTTTCAGTTGAGCCGTTGTTGTCAGTCATGCATTCTATCGTCACCCCCGAGTTCTGGAAATCACTTTTCATATCTCTGGCCTCCGTATAGAACGTGTATCCGTTTGTATCGTATGCCTGATAGGTGAGGAAGTTGACAGCAGGGCCATGTGCTAAGGCGTATATGAGCAATGCGTCTATAGACCCCTCTTCCGGGGGAAGGACAAGAACATGCTCTTTGAACCAAGGCAAGAAAGTGGAGTTGTGCTCTCTAGTAACTTCGGCGTCCGTCTTGCGTAGGCCCTGGTCATGGTACTTCTTTGCGATGGTTTCTTTGTGCAGTGTCACGAAAGGGTCTACCACGTCAAGATGTTGTAGCACTACTAAGTTTGCCCTGTCAAAGTCATTGCGTCGATCCGAGTGGTCGATATGCAGTTCCCTCCAACCGTTGGTGTGACCTTCTCCTCCGAGCCTCTCATGGTGCTTGTTAACGGGCAAACCAACAACAGGGACGTCGTCGTCTCCGTTGCTTAGATAATTCTCGCAGAAAGAGATGCACTCTTGTGTCAGATAGCCCTGTACGATTCTTCCATCTGGTCGGGACATGTTATGAACGAATCCTTTGATGACCCCATTCATCCTCTCGAACGGCATCATGTTGTGCAGGTATGACGGGCCAAGGTCGATGATGTCGCCCACAATGTGGACACACAGATGCACCATGACGTCAAAGAACGCGGGCGGGAATTACATCTCGAGCTCACATAGTATGACAACAATCTCTTCCTGTAGCCTTGTGAGCTACTTCGAACTGATCGACTTTCGAGAGATAACATCGAAAAAATTACAGAAACCAGTAAGCGTGTCACGGACGTGCTTGTCCATTATCCCTCTAAGGGCAACCGGTAGTATCTGCGTCATCATCACGTGACAGTCATGAGACTTCATCCCGCTGAACCTTTTTTTCTGCATGTCTAGATATCTGCTTATCTTCCCACAGTAACCGGAACAAACTTTTATTCCGGTAAGACACTTGAAAAATTGATCGATCTCCTTCGTATTGAAGGTGAAGCAAGAAGGGGGGCAATATTTATCTTCCTTCTTCTTTACTTTTTTGCCCCGCCTGTTGTCCCCCGCCTCTGTCTCCGTCTTTGTCTCGGCCGTTTTACGGGGCATGTGGAGATCTGCCCTTATTTCCAAATATTCCAAGTCTCTTCTTGCCTTCGGCCCATCCTTGGTCTTCTCCGGCATGTTCATCAGTGTGCCAAGCAAACTCTCGAGAAAATTCTTCGTGATATGCATTTGATCAAGACAATGAGGTGTATCGAGTTTGGGCCAGTACTCCAAGTCCCAGAAAACAGACCTTGTTTTCCATACCTTCAGCAGTGGCTCCGGTTTTTTCATCTTTCCAAGCGCGGGGCACTCTTTCCAGTTTTTCAACAACTCATCAATTTCGGTGCCGCTCCTCTTACGTGGAGGTCCTCGATGCTCAGCCTCACCATTGAATAGATCTCCATGGTTTCTCCACGGGTCATTCTTCTCGAGCCATCTTCGATGCCCCATGTACACGATTTTCGCAGACCCACCATCTTTCGTTAGCTGCTGAGACGTTGTATCATCCATGCACCTAGTGCATGCGCAATATCCATGGCACACCTGGCCTGATACATATCCGTAACTGAGATAATCGTGCACCGTCGTCGGCACCGCGGCTTTCATATAGAAATATTCTTTTTAGAAAGCGTCCCATGTCTTGACTGGTGATTTCCATAACATTTCTAGCTCCTCTTTCAATAGCTCGAGATATAGATTATTATTATTTCCCGGCTGTTTCGGCCCTTGAATCAGAATGCTCATGTGTATGTACTTTGTCTTCATGCACTTCCACGGGGGAATGTTGTACATCCATACAAACACGGGCAATGTGCTATGGTTGGTGTTCTGCTTGCCAAACGGATTCATGCCATCTGAACTCACGCCAAGCATGACGTTCCTTGGATCAAGATGAAATCCATATTCGGCGTTCAACGCTCTCCACTGGCTTCCATCCACAGGGTGTCTCATCTTCGGATCATCTCCATCATCGGGCACCTTCCTGACCGCGTGCCACCGCATGAGCTCAGCTTCCTTAGGATCTACGACATAACGCTGCAGACGAGGAATGATCGGAAAGTACCATACAACTTTCTGAGGAGATTTCTTTCCGGCCTTCTTGTATCTATCAGCATTGCACACCGGACAACTGGTTTTTTCTGCGTTCTCATTCCGATAAATGATGCAATCGTTGATGCATGCTTGGTATCTAATGTGCGGAAGATCAAGAGGGCACAGAATCTTCTTGGACTCATCGATACTAGTAGGACAAAGGTTTCCCGGGGGAAGAACTGTCTTGTTTAGATACTTGAGATGATCATCGAGGCTTTTGTCGCTCCATTTGTTTTTAGCCTTCATCTTTAGAAGTTCGAGCGTGAAACTCAAGAGGGTCACCTCAGGAGCGCAACCATCATACAATGGAGTCTTCGAGTCTACCTCCAGTTGCTCCAACTTGGCCTCCTCTCTAGAACCAGCTCTGTCGCTAGTCGTCTTCTTGCGAAGCAGGTCTCGAACATGAGGGTCCTGCACGATTGAATTTAGTAGCGACGAAGGATCCGTCATGTCCGCATCTTCTCCGTCATGTTCTGTCTGATCTTCTCCGCCATTACCATGTGCGGCCTCTTCTCCGCCGTCATTTATAGCGCCCTCTTCGTCTTCGGATCCATCAATCATCTCTTCATCCGCTGCCATGGGGTTATTGGTTGCACCGTCGATATCGTCATCATCATCTTCAGTTATCCATCGAGTATAGCCATCCATGAAACCATATCTAACCAGGTGCGCCTTCAAACGTCCACCCTTAAAGGGGTCCAGCCAGACGCCTTCTTTGCATTTTCGACAAGGACATAAAATCTCCTTTTCATTTTTTTCAACCATGTCGTCCACTGCGGATCGCAAGTATCTATCCACCATCCTTCCACAGACCTTCATGGTCGCCTACGAGTTATACAAACAAAAGATTATAACGACATGCATATGCATATCAAAGTCATACAAAAATTTGGCATGAACTTCCTAAAAATAGGACATATAGAGTTTGCCCGAAATTCGCCGAAACGGAAGTAAATCGACATTTCGGCAAAACATCGGGAAACTCTCACATCACATCTCATCTCATGCATCAACGTACCTAGCTAGCTAGTAATTAATTAAGAGAGAGAGAGAGAGAGAAAGTATATACCTTTTGTTAAAATATCACACTTGGGAGAAGCTTGCACTAGCTAGTGAGGGGAAGGAGACAAAGGTGAGAAAGAGAGATAGCTAGATGCATTTATGCTTGATATGTGGTGGTGGAGGAGGAGAAAATTAGAAGGAAAGAGAGAGATATTGTATTAATGAAGATGGTGTGTAGTGCATTAATGGAGATGGTGTAATGCATTAATGGAGATGGAAAAGTGGTGGGAGAAGGAATGAGGAATAAGCAAGTGAGGGAGAGAGAGGAGGGGGGAGGGGGATGGTTGGTGGAAAAGGTGGCTGCTGCGCCTTACCAGTAGCGCCTGTACCGCTACGGCGCTACTGCTATTATTTTAGTAGTAGCGACCCAATAGGTCACGCGCTACTGCTATTTGCGGGCCTCTGGGTTAAGTTGGGTCCACATTAGCAGGAGCGGGCGTAACAGAAGGGCGCTACTGATAAGTAGATAGTAGTAGCGGGCTTTCCAGGGGGGCGCTGCTACTAAAACTTGTCATCTGGGTTTGGTGGGGACCACCTTTACCAGTAGCGTGTCCACAGATGAGGCGCTACTAATACAGGCATATCAATAGCAAGCGTCCATATAGCGCGCTACTGCTAATTAGCAATAGCGCCTGTCTTTAAAGGGCGCTACTATTAAGCCTCTACCTATAAGTTTTCCCTAGTAGTGCATGTGGGCACTGTTTTTAGATTGGTACAAATAATGTGGACTTCTATAGTTTTTACTGAATCTGTTAGTGAATCTGTTAGTATCTGTTGTGCCTATATGTAGGCCTATTATTGCAGGTACAAATAATCACCCCATTCTCCCGAAATGTCGATTAATTTCCGTTTCGGTTGAGAATGGGGTCCTAGCTCAAGAAAATTAGCAAAGGTCATGCCGAATTTTTCCGTGAATTCGTGCATGACTTTTTTTAATTTTCTTGACCTAGAAGGTGCTTTGCATGCACTTTTTTTAGTTATTTATATTGACTAGTTATTTTCTGGTTGCACATCATTCACTTGACATATTTTTTTAAAACCCACCTTTTATTTTTCCTTTTCTAGTTTTCCTCTAAATGTGAGAGGAATAGATATACTAGCTACCCTGATATCATCCAATCACTCTAGTAGCATTTTTTCTTATCCTATTTAGTGGGTATAGATGGCCGACAACGATGAGGCCTCCGGTTCGCACCACCAGAAGCAATATTGGGAGATGAGCATGGACGATGATCCAAAACCTCAACCCGGATGACTCTACCGATCCCGAGTACACTGATGATTGTGGTGCCGCCGAGGCCGATCCCTCCACTGATGATGGCAGCCAATCGAAGAAGCAAAAACAGGAGAGGCGCCCGACCAAGCTAGGCACCGTCAAGGAGGAATTTACCGAAGTGGACAAAAATGGGCTTCCAACGACGCCCAAAGAATTAGTCGGTGGGTACGCCGGACAACTCGGCTGCATTCTCAGGGGCACCGTCTCGATCAACACCCAGAACCTAAGGCATCCTGACCGAGCGAATTTGTGCAACCTCCTCTTCACGAAGCTGCACAACCGATACAAGTTCCCCGCTCAATTCGCAAACACACAACTCCACGGGAATAAAGTGAACAGTGCCGCCCACACGAAGATGAGCACATCCCTGGCTACTTGGAGAAGCACGATGAAGAAAATGGTTAGTAAAGGTGTTAGTTACGGGAAGATCAAGGAGGCAAATCCTTCGATCAGCGAAACTGACTACGAGGAGTTCAAGCTCAAGTGCGACGACACCTCAACCAGTGAATCGAGTCAGTGGGGGAAAAGTATGTGGGAATTGAACTTAGGGGTCCACAGACTCAGTCCCGGCGGTTACATAGTGGCGGAACCGAAATGGGACAAGGAGGACATGGAGCGTGTCGTGCAAGGCCTACCGCCCCTCTTCAAAAAATACAGAGATAAGTGTATCGATAACTATGTAAGGGCCCAGTACAAGAGGAACCCGATAACATGGAAGCTTACGACGGATCCGAAGGTGGAGGAGCTTGAGCGTCTTCTGGTAAAGGATACCTCCCCCCTGTTAAATTAGCTCCATATGGTTGCATTTTAAAATTAGTGAAGCCAAATTTCTGAATGATCCCCGTGTTCCTTGTGCAGGAAACTGAAAGCAGCAGCGTGGGGCCCCCGCCTATCGCCCCTTGGGACAACTCTTTAAATAGGGCGATCAATACACTCAAGAAAAAGGATAAGCTTAGTAAGCCGTCATCAGCTGGTCGTGTGTCCGTCAAAGGGTGTTCCACAAAATGGTCGGACTACTATAGCACTAGGCGAAAGGAGAAAAGCACTAGCGGCTCGGAGGCACAACTCCAGGAAAAAATGGATCAGATTCCACGCATTGTGGAAGAACAAGTTGGACATGCGCTCAACAACATGATGCCTTCCTTGTTTGTGTTCATGCGAGACTGGCTTACGAGCGGTCAAGAGGGGTTGCCCCCGATTCCCAACTTCATGGGCAGCAACTCTCACAACGCGACGGCAGCAGCGGCGACCACGTTGGTGTCCTTGGCGGCAGATACGTTTGTGACCCCGGCGGCGGCCAGGACGGTGCCCCCGGTTGCTGATACGTCCCTAACGTATCTATAATTTCTGCTTGCTCCATGCATGTTTTCTGTGAGTTTGCCATGTTTTGCTTGAACTTTCATACACTTTTGAACCTATTTGGACTAACCTATTAACTCAGTGCACCCAGTTGCCAGTTTCTGTTTTCTGCTGTTTTTGTATATCAGGTTTTCCGGCCATTAAAAGTGCTCCAAAAATTCCGGGAAAAATATATAAAAAATCAGCGCAACAGAAGCTTCCGGAATCACCAAGATAGGGATGGGGGGCACCACCAGGCAGCCAGGAGGGCAGGTGGCGCGGCCCCACCCTGGGCCGCGCCAGGGACCCTATTGACTGCCTCGTGGGTCCCCTCGATGCCCCCCTTCGCCTATATTTACCCCTCGGGGTAGAAACCCCTAATATCGATCTCTTTCTCGTGAACTCAACTCTGTACCGCCGCCATCGCCGTTTCAAGATCGGGGCTGCCTGGAGAAGCTGCCACTGCACCCTGCCGGAAGGAGGAACCCTCTCCGGGAGACCATCCATAGCCATGGACGCCTCCCGGATGTGCCGTGAGTAGTCCCCCTTGGACCATGGGTCCGTGACCAGTATCTATGTGATGAATCTCTCCCCCTTTTTGTGCTTCCACTTTCGAGCCCTCGTGAGCTGCCTCACATGATCGAGGCATCTATGTAATTTCTGCTGTTGCTATGCTGAGTTTGTTGGGATCTGATGGATTATGAGACTATGTTCATATCGTGATGAGTAATATATTTGGTTCTTCTCTTTTATATTTTGTTATTGAGTAAATTCTTGCATGTTCTCCGTTGCGGTATTTGCTTTGGCCAAGTATTTTATTTGCAACTCCAAGAGAGAGCTTTATGCTCGATTGTGGGTTCAGCCCCTTGATGTCTAGCTTGAGTGACAGAAACATGGGACTAGGGGATGTGTTGTTGCCACCAGGGATAAAACAATGGTGCTTGTACCTGCGGGTGCAAGGATTATTTACTTTACGCAAAGTTCTTATTATGCAGTTGTCTGTTGCTTTGAGTTTACACTTTGGGTGGGATTCGCAACTTAATACCAGCGAGATGTTCTGGATAGATATCTCAAGGTGGATGATTCGTAGTAGATGCAGATGGATTTCGGTCTACTTACCTTTGCGTACTTCCCATTGCTTTTGTGCTATTCCTTTCTTTGCAGCATAGTTAGCATTGCGGTGCCTTCATAATCCTGTCAATTGCCCAACTGTGATTTGTTTACCTCGCTAGCACTTTTATCGTCTTTTGGGAGAGAGACATCACTAGTGAAAATCACGGGACCCCGGTCCATCTTCACATTATTGTTCACACCGTCAATTTACTTTCAGCTTTTACTTTCCTTTGCACCTTTTATCTCTTGCGTTGAACCTTTGTAAACAACAAGGCCAGAGGAATTGACAACTCCTCTGTACTCGTTGGGAGCAAAGTTATTTGTTGTTGTGTGCAGGTCCACGACAACACCCTAGTGAGGAAGCAATTTCTAGTGACGTTGCCACCTACTTGTATCTCCTGAGTCCTATTGGTTCGATAACCTTGGTATCTTCACCGAGGGAAACTTGCTGCTGCACTGCATCTCAAACCTTCCACTTGGGGTAACCAACGAGGGGCGAGAAGCCATCAAGCAAATTTCTGGCGCTGTTGCCCCGGAATCAAGTCTACAAGATAGGGGAGTTGCACACTATCTTTTACCTTTTCTTTTTAGTCTTGTTAGTTTACCATTCAGTTTTTATTTTCGTGTCCTTTATCAAAAATCCAAAAATATATATTATATGTCTAGTTCCTTACTTGCCAATCAATGTCTGACTTCTTTTAAACTAGATCTTATTGGCATGGAGGATTCACCGAGGATCAACAAAAGTGGTACATGGAACACTGCTTGTCTCAAAAGGGGATAAACTTATGGAAACAAATACATCAGTTGTATGAGTATGCTAGAAACTTGTGCTCAATATATAATATATCTTTCTGCAGGGATGAATCTTGTTGTTTTATGAGGCACAAACACCTTGCTTTCCAATGTGAGTACAATGATGATGAAACCTTAGCTTCTTATGCTAAGAGAAAGTATGATTTTTAGCTGCGGATGCGACGGAGTCCCTGGCGGCGGATGCGTTTGTGACCCCGGCGGCGGCGCAAGTATTGGAGCGTAAAACACCAACGCCCAACACCTCAGTAGAAAGCGCCCCCTCCGTCACATGCCCGCCCGCCGTTCGCGGTCCATCGACATTAGCCGAGCTCGATGCCATCACGGTAACTAAGCCTCGACCGATGACTTCATCTCCTTTTGCCTTTGATTGGGCATCCTTGACACCCTACATGTTTTTGCAGGGCACCGCCAATGTTCCATGCAATCTCCTACACTTCATGGACGAGGAGTTGGTCGATGTTTCCGTGGGACCAACGTGTATAAGGTTCAACTGATTCGGGTGCTGGATAGCTACGGCGAATTGTTACCTCCTTATCGACCCCCTAGAGCCGAGGAAGAAGATGTGATTGACCTCCACGGCTTCTTGAATTGGAGCTTGCTATGGCCGAAGTGCCAGATTTGTTTGGGGGTGGGGAACTACTCCACCCCACCGCCAGTCGTGCCGGTGCCAAGCCATGGAAAGACCGTTGCAACGCCGTCGGCTGATCCGGGCCACCACCCCACGGACATCGATGTGGCACAAGATCGGAGCAACACCAACACCAACACACTACTTTCCCGTGTCGATGACTTCTTCGAGGAACACGGTGGGTCCGACATGGACGACCTTTTCCCGCCTGCTTCTCAAGAACCCAACCTTGGTGCAAAAGACTCCTCCCACCCATCTCGTAGCGCGGAGATGAATTCCAACAATAAGCGGCTACTGTTCAGTTCTCATGAGACGCCTCCAGCTGCCGCCTTCACCGAGGCTGAGACGGCCGAGGCACGAAATGTTATCAGCCCCAACACACTCAGGAAGGTGGTCTCAGAGAATGTAAAGGTCCCATTACATGAGAAGCTGAAGAAGAAGGGACGGGAAAGAAGGAAGAAGGGTCCCACTACTGCGAGCCAGCCGGTACCGACGATCCGTGCTAAAGACGGGCCACCAAGACCCGACGGAATCATGTCGATGGTGCATGTGGCGGGTAGGCCGATGCTATCTGCTGCAATACTCGATGCTGCAACCGGTGCTATGAAGAGTTTGCATGACATTGTTCTGAATAAAGAGACGCGGCGTCTCAGAGAGAATGTTGTGGCATACCTAGTTTTCACCGCCAAGGTGCCAGAGGGAAAGGGCTTTGTTGCTTGCGACATCGGACGTCTGATCTTCCTGCGGTTTGATGACATCTTCTCTATGTTTCACCTTTTTCCGCTGCACTACACATTTGTTCGGCTATTTGCGCTCAGTATGGAGATGCGGATCATTAGAGACAAGACCCCGGACATCGTTATAGTCGACCCCTTCTACATGCGTGCCAAGCTGTTGTGCAGCTCAGGGGACCGGCGACTCTCTAGTGATTACCTCGAAGGCGTCATTTTGGCGAACAAGGATAAGGACAACTTCCTCGTGCCTTACTTTCCCGAGTAAGTCATCCCCTCACATCCCCGTAACATACATTAGGTTGCTTAGATTTCGGTCGTTCTTTTCCTCCTAACATCCGTGTTGTGTGTAGTGATGAAACAAAGTGCACACTCATCGCTTTAAGCCCGAAATTGTCCATGGCCACGTATTTGGACCCGGACCGTGAGTCGAACAAAGACTAAAAAAATATCAAGAAAGTTCTCGATGAGGCTCTCTCACGCTACTCCAAATCTGGAGGCACCTTCAAGAAGGAAGTTGTTAGGTACGGCGCGCATGTGTTCACTCACGTAACAAAGTCCGCCTGCGTCAAGCAGCCGCCTGGCGGTCAGAAGGATGCCTACTACGCCATCCATCACTTGCGGGCGTTCGTACGGGACCAGCAGCAGCTTACGTTGCCAGCTCATCTCAAGAACTGGGTCGAACGCTTGTCGGAAATCCAAGACGCCGACCTCGGAATTGGGAGTAATCATCTCTGAAGATGTCCTTCGTAACACGGGGGAGTTCTACCTCAACAATCAACTGTCCAACCGTGAAATAGATACAATGCTAAGATTGCAGGCTGACGGCGATCGCTCATTCATGACCATCATGAAAGACGGCGGCTTCACCCACGCTCCGGCCCGTGAGCGGAGCCAAAAGTCTTGATGCCCGTGCGCCTAGCTATGTTGTTCTGGATTATCGACGAGATCTCGTGTGTGTTGTATAAAATTTTATGAACTTGTATGTACATATGTCTCCTTAGTTTAAACAGTCATCATTCAACTTATATGTAGTTGATGCTATTTATTACTAGGACCATGAACCGTGTGCTATTAATGTGTGTTGCTTTTCTCTTCCTTTGGTCCTTAATTTTGTTGTATACGTATGTACTGATTAAATATTATCTGTAAGTTGCTCCTAATGTTTTGTTTGTCCAGTTCATAAAGAAGATGCCGTCGTATGTCGTGTACATTGGTAGGATTCCCGGAGTCTACGATGACTGGGTGGATTGTCGGAGACAGGTTCACCGTTTTAGCGGTAACAGTTACAAAGTGTACCCCACAAGGGCGGAGGCGGAAGCTAGATGCGCGCGCTATCTAGCGGGGGAGAGGAGGGAGCGGAGGAGGAACCGGATGAAGATCACTTTGGACACGATGATGCTCATCATGAGCGCCACCCTCTTCTTCAATGTCATGGTAGTTTAGATATCGACTTGTAAAGTGAAGACAAACTCGCTACTCGAGACTTGTATTGTTCTAACTTTGTTCGGCATTTTGAATTCGGAGACTAATATGATGATTTGTAATCGGAGACTAATCTTCTATTGTATTCGATAAATTAGTTGTTTATATCTGTGTTGTTTATAAATCTGTTGTCTATATATGTTTGTAACCTGTGCAAATACAGAAAAGAAAAAGAAAAAAAACATAATATTCATAGTAATGGCGCACATAGTGAATCTCAGTGGCGCATGTGGAGAAACACAGCAATGGCGCTGACGAGGGGGTGACCCCATGACTCCTACATGTGAGACTACCTGGTGCGTGTGAAGACAGAAGGCCCGCTGGGAAGCTATGACAGGCCCACGATTGGCCCAACCAAGCACCGACGTAGGAGTCCGCGACTAACATGGAAGGTGCAACTTGGCGTACAAGGCAGGACTAGAATTAGGAAACGACCTATGTAACCTAGCACGGACTCCCCGAGACTTAGCCTAGTATATAAAGGCTAGGAGGGGAGACGTCCAGATCATCTCAATACGCATCTACTCATCCTAGCCTTGCGAGAACTCGCCTTGGCCTCCATTGTAATCACCCCCTCATGTGATAATATCGAGCAGGAAGTGCTTCTCCTGTTAGCCGACGAGTATCGTCCAACCTGTGCCTATCTCTATGACTAACCCAGGGTCCCTGACCATGGGATTTGCCGGGGTCGATCCCCGTCATTTGGAACTACACAGGTTGGAATCACGATCTCGGCTGTCCCGCCCTCAGCAGACCAAGACTCGAGAACTAGAACCAGATCTAGCCCGCTCGAGAAATTCAAGATCACCACAAACATCTCCATCATCTCATCAAGATCATCCAGCCTGAGGCCGAGCCAAGTCCAGCACCTCGACGACTGTCAGATCCATTGACGACGGAAGAGAAACCTACAACTCAGAAGGAAAACACGAGGACCCTACTCGGGGACACCACTCAAAGAGCCGCGGCGCGCGGCCGAAGACTCGCCCATCAGTCGACGACCCGCCGCCACCCGGACTTCCACCACACGCCAAGACAGCGACTCCGAAACCCAGACCGGAGAGTACTACGACCCTGACGAATTCGCCAACTTCATCTAAAGCCAATCACTCAGTGACGGGATAGAACTTGACCCAAGAGTCCACAGCCGAGCAGAAGACCACTCGCATACCTTCCAAGTCTCAAGGAGAAGAAGGCACGCCGGCTCCAGCAAGCTCACAACTAAAGAGCAACTGGAAGGACCCTGCGTGATCCACTGTTTTGAAGAGAGCCGAGGACATCTCAGAGCAAGCCACACCCTGGGAGATTGACGCCTATTCGCCGAACTCTCGTACAACCTCAAGGAGGAGAAGCAGCGTGAAGCCAAATGCACTGGAAGAAGCACGCAGTCACTCGCACCAAGCGCAGAGGAGCAATACCCAGCGTCCCAGGGACGAATCTTCATGATCCAAGAAGGAAGACCCTCGAAAGCAAAGTAAGATGCCTACACCCTGCAAGCCGAAGTAGCCGAAGGCCTAAAGATAATTGAAACCTACCAACTGAGCGGAGCTGAGACCAGCATCACCTTCTCACAGAGCGACCATCCACCTGCAGTCCCGAGACCCGGGCATGCACCACTGGTCCTTGAGGCTCAGATCGGAGGATACGACATGGACAAAATTTTCATGGACGGAGGCAGCAGTCTCAACATAATCTTCGCCAGCACCCTACGCAAGATGTTAATCCCACGATCAGTTTGGAAGAAGTCAGGCACCAAAATACACGGCGTAGTTCCGGGCGAAGCATCCACCTCCATCGGAACAATACAGCTTGATGTGATCTTTGGCAGCAAGCGCAACTTTGAAAAACAAGCGCTCGAGTTCGAAGTGCTCGACTGGAAGTCGCAGTATCACGCCATACTCGGCCGACCGACGTTCGCACAGTTCATGGCGGTTCCACACTATGCATACCTCAAGCTCAAGATGCCAGGACCTGCAGGAATCATCATAGTCAAGGGAAGCTTCATCAAATCGGACCAGTGCGACCGCGACTTCCACAAAGTGTCCGACACATTCGGAGCCCAACAACAGCTCAAAGAAATAGCCATGGTGACGGACAAAAGCATATTTCCACAAGCAAACAGAAGTGAGACAAAGGAATTCGGTCGCGACTTTAGCGTCGACAGCGACACGATCACACACCAAGTACACCCAACAGACCCAGTGAAGAGAGTCCACGTATATGCCCACCTTCCAGAAGAGCAAGCAACCGCCCTCATAACCTTCCTCCGTGAATAATGGAAAATTTTCGCCTGGTTCCCAACCGACATGCCAGGAATACCATGAGAATTCGCAGAACACGCGCTTCACATCAAGCCAAACACGAAGCCAGTAAAACAAGCGCTGTGACGGTTTTCAGAGCCCAAACGCAGAGCAATCGGAGAAGAAGTCAACCGAGTACTCGACGCACAGTTCATCAGAGAGACAAAGAAAGCAACATGGATAGCAAACCCAGTCCTAGTCCCTAAAAATGACACCGAGGTACTGAGGATGTGCGTCGACTATGGGCCTATCAATAAGCATTGCCCAAAAGACCACTTCCCCCTACCAAGAATCGATCAAATAATCGACTCCACAGTAGGATGCGACCTCCTATCTTTCCTCGATGCATACTCAGGATACAATCAGATCAGGATGAAGGAAGAAGACAAAGAGCACACATCGTTCATCACCCACTACGGAGTATTCTGTTACCAAACTATGCCCTTCGGACTAAAAAATGCCGGAGCCATGTACCAACGGATGATGCAAGCATGCCTGAGAGACCAGATCGGCAGGAACGTCCAGGTCTATGTAGACGACATTGTCATCAAAACCTACAGCGCAAACACACTACTTGACGACCTCCGCGATACGTTCGCGGCCCTCAACAAGTACAGGATCAAGTTGAACCCCAAAAAATTTGTGTTCGGCGTCCCAGCCGGAAAACTACTCGGGTACATGGTCTCTTCCCGAGGAATCGAAGCAAACCTGAAAAAGCTTCAAGCAATCGCCAAAATGCAAAGGCCAACCAACATCAGAGGATTACAGCAGCTCACAGGAAAACTCGCAGCATTGAGCCGCTTCATCAGCAGGCTAGGCGAAAGGACCCTACCTTTCGAAGCAAACCGAGGAAGCCAGCAATGCATTCACAGACCTGAAGAAAACCCTCTCTACCCCACCAATATTGGCGGTGCCTAAAGAAAGGAAAAAGTTATATCTCTACATAGCACCACGCAGCAGCGTCGTGAGCATAGTGCTTGTCGTCGAGCGTGCAGAAGAAGGGAAAATCCAAAGCATCCAAAGACCAATTTATTACCTAAGGACGCTACTCACGAAGCCACAGCAGCGGTACCCACATTACCAGAAGCTCTTTCTCGCCATCATCATGACCTCCAGGAAAGTATCGCACTACTTCGATGAACACTCCATCACAATCGTGAGAAGCGCACCACTCGCGGACATCCTCAACAATCCCGGCGCGACCGGTCGAGTCGCCGAGTGGAGCATGGAGCTTAGCTCGCGAGACCTACAGTTCAAACACCCAACAGCAATCAAAGCCCAAGTACTCCCAGACTTCCTGGTCGAGTGGGAAGAAGTCCAAACACCAGGGCCCCCAGACATGTCCAACTCATGGACGATGTACTTCGACGGATCCAAAAGACAGCAAGGAGCTGGAGCAGGCGTCGTCCTAGTCTCCCCCATAGGAACGAAGCTCAAATATATCCTCCAGATCAACTTCAGCAATGCCTCCAACAATGAAGCAGAGTACGAGGCGCTAATTCAAGGCATGCGCTTGGCAAAAACATGCGGCGCCACTCGCTTAAAGATCTATGGCGACTCCCACCTCGTCGTGCAGCAGGCGATGAGAGACTGCAACGCAGTCGCAAACAACATGGCAGCTTACCAAAAGCTCTACAATGCGCTAGAAGGAGGATTCGATGGCTATGAACTCAACTATATCCCCAGATCAAAGAATACAGAAGCCGACGAACTCGCGAACATCGAGTCGACTCGACCACCAATACCACCAGGCGTTTTCCTCGAAAGCATCAATCAGAGATCAATAAAAGCAAAGCCAGCGGATCCCAAAGCGGTTGCGGAAGAAGACGACACAAATGAGCCAGCACACGTGGCGGAGACGAGCGGAGCTGAGGCTACAAACAACCAAGCAGTCAAAGTTGAAGTACCAGCAGCACTTGAAGACCCGGCCTGGGCAAGACCTTTTCTTTGATTCCTAATTGAAGGTACCCTACCACAAGACGTTGCAGAAGCCTGATGCATCAGTCGACAATCCAAAGCATTCACAGTAATCAACAGACAACTCTACAAGCGCAGAATTTCCCAGGTCCTACAAATGTGCATAGACGAGGAAGACGGCAAAGCCCTACTACTGGAGATTCACGAAGGCACTTGCGGGCACCATGCCAGCAGTCGAGCACTTGTGGAAAAAGCCTTGCGAGTAGGATTCTATTGGCCAACCGCCATGAGAAACGCAGAGGATATTGTACGGCGTTGCATCGCGTGCCAAAAATTCGCCAGCAGGCCGCACGCCCCAGCATCAGAACTCAAAACCATACCATTATCATGGCCATTCGCCACATGGGGACTCGACATGGTAGGCCCACTCAAGAAATCATCAAAACGAGGAAGAACACACCTACTGGTCACAGTCGACAAATTACCAAATGGATCGAGGCAGTACCAATCACCAGCTCAACAGCCCTCACGGCAGTCAACTTCATCAAATCAATTATCTTCAGATTCGGAGTACCACACAACATCATCACAGACAACGGTACCAACTTCACAGCGGCAGAGTTCCAAAACTTTTGTCAAGAATTGGGCATCAAAATCAACCACGCATCAGTCGCACACCCGCAATCTAATGGCCAAGTGGAGAAAGCAAACGGTTTAGTATGCAGAGGAATAAAGAAGCGACTCCTGGCACCACTCGAGCAAGCCGCAGGCAACTGGATAGAAGAGCTCCCCGCAGTCCTATGGAGCCTGCGCACCACCCCAAATAGCTCGACCCAGTATACACCCTTCTTTCTGGTATATGGGGCAGAAGCAGTACTACCGCACGACCTAAAATTCGGAGCACCCAGAATCTCAGGATACGAAGAAGAAGAGGCAGAAGAAGCGCCGGAGAATGACAAGGACACAACAGACAAAACACGAGACACATCCACCACAAGATCCGAAGGATACTAGGACAAGATGCGCACATATCAAAGCAGTCACCTGCGGACCAGATCGTTCAACAAAGGAGACCTTGTGCTACGGCTAATACAGGAGAAAGTGCAAAAACTTGCCCCACAATGGGAGGGGTCGTTCATAATCTCGGAAGTCATAGGAGGAGGAGCATACAGATTGGCGAATCCGAAGACCAATGAGGACGTGGGAAATCCATGGAACGGAGCGAACCTACGCTTGTTCTACCCATAGTCCTCTACGCATTATCAAGACATCACCAGCAGCACCGATCGGTAACTCATGTAAAAATTCGAAGGAATAAAGCAATGTTGCCCAAAACACCTTACAAGCACTCGGGGGCTCGAGCCTAGAACTCCCCCCAAGAGACGCTATCTTCGCAAACGCGACCTTTACTTACAAGCACTCGGCGGCTCGAGCCTAGAACTCCCCCCGAGAGACGCTATCTTCGCAAACGTGACCTTTACTTACAAGCACTCGGCGGCTCGAGTCTAGAACTCCCCCCGAGAGACGCTATCTTCGCAAACGTGACCTTTACTTACAAGCACTCGGGGCCTCGAGCCTAGAACTCCCCCCGAGAGACGCTATTTTCGCAAAGACGACTTTTACTTAAAAGCAACCGGGGGCTCATGCCTAGAACTCCCCCCGAGAGACGCTATCTTCGCAAACGCGACTTTTACTTACAAGCACTCGGGGGCTCGAGCCTAGAACTCCCCACGAGAGACGCTATCTTCGCAAACGCGACTATTACTTAAGACCCGGGGGCTCAACCATAAAGCTCCCCTGAAAGAAGTTATCCTCGACAAAGACGCGACTCTCGCCAAAAGACAAAGCCCAGGGAAAAGAAAGTTGCAAAAGTGCACGATTCTTTAGTCTTCACCCGATCGCAAGCGATCGCCTAAAGACTCGGGGGCTACTCCCATCGGGAGCGCTGACGCGCACCCGATCTAGACTTGAATTTTTTTTTCAAAGACAACTACAAACCGGTGAGACATAAAATTCATAAATCCTGCGCTTGATTCTGCAAATCAAACGCAGCCTCGGGGGTTACTCCCATCGGGAGCGCTGGCGCGCACCCGAGAAGACAACTCTCATTACAAAGGAGTCGAAGACAATTCTCATTACAAAGGAGTCAAAGACAATTCTCATTGCAAACGAGTCAAAGGCATTCTCATTACAAAGGAGTCGAAGACAATTCTCATTATAAAGGATTCGAAGGCATTTCATTACAAAGAAGTCAAAACGACAGTTTGCCGTTACAGAAGGACCTGCGGAACTACAAGCTGGGCTACATTCAAACTTCTACATGTGTGCTCATGCTGAGATATTTGGCACATTCGTGCCACATCCCGGCGGGCATCATCATAGACAAAGTAGCAGCCCAGTCGAAGAAGAAGAAGCTCGCTGTCCTCCAGTTCTACAAGGTTCCTGGCCTACTGTCGCTGCCGCTTGACGACTGGCTTGACGTCCAGTTCTTCCTTAGAACTGGAAGAGCAAACACCATCACCCGAGGGATCAGCCGAAGACGAAGAAACGGGAGAAGCAGACGAACCACCACTTGAGCCATCAGAATCGTCGCTGCTCGCCTCCTCAGATTATGGCTCCAGACGGTTGCCCCCAGCATCAAACGCACGGATAATAACAGTATCTTCGCCATCAAAATGACAGCAAAGGTTGTCCCCGCCGCACAAATTCAACAGACAAGAAAACGTCCTCCAGACAGACCCAAGGAAGATCAAGGACGAACTATCAAATTCCAGCTCCACCCAAGAAAAAGAACGAAAGCATCCATGAAGACTGAGCCAGAAGACCTTCAAGCCACGCTCAGAAGCAATGGAGGCAAACGAGGCAGGAAGAGGAATCCGGGCAGCATTCCGCCCAAGAACATGCAAAAGAAAATCATGGCTCCAAAATCCCTCCTCCATAGAGGAAGAAGAAGAAAGCGCCAACGCAGTACCAAGACGCCCACCACGTGAGGAGCGAGGGGTGCGGCCACCACGACCACGGAGGCCATGACCTCTCCCTACAACACCACGATCTCGCCTAGCTACACCGCTACCACGTTTGGGCGCCATCCGAAGAGGAAGAAGCAGAAGGGAAAGATGCGAAGAATGGATGCCAAGGACGGGAAACCAAAGGAAGTACTTATAGGACAATCCAAGGGCAAACCAGGAAAAACACAAAGAGGCCCAGGCGATGCCATCATTACACCAAATACCAAACGGAACAAGCGTTACGAATTCAAATACGAAGATGCCTTCACACGTTCAGCATCATTTATAGGACGCATCAAATCTCTCTTGTTTCCCATACAAGCCTCGGAAACCCAACAAGTAACAAACAGCGCGACGTCCAAATCATCATTATGACGGCTCAGAAGACGTGACGGATCAAGAACATCAAGCATCGTCATACGTCATCAAACAGAACGACAATGCATCCCAAAGGGAAAGAATAAAGGTAAAAACAGTTGGAACGATCCAAACGATTCCACGAGCCAGCCATACATATAAATTTTCTGACTATAAAAAATTCTTACTCCCATCGGGAGTACCCTTTTGAGTCCGGGTGCTCCCACACCCAGAAGGCAAAGATGTGCTCGAGTGATCACTCGCACCAGCAAAAATAACATACTCTTAGATTTCGGGTGCTCCCTCACCCCAAGAGTAAAAAAGCATTCGAGTGACCACTCGCCCAAAAAAAGATTCAGCCATTCAGCAAAAATGACTTACTCGCACACTCGACGACATTCCGAGTGGGTGCTATCTTATTTTCCTCGCCTGAGTTCGCTACAAACTCCGCGAGTGACGACTAAAACAGCTCACTTGATTGTTTATTCCAAGTGGGTGCATTGCTAAATCAGGCTCCGTGCCTCAACAAAATCGATTATGCATGGGCTACGACACACTGTACCCAGATGCCACGCAAGCTTAGCGTGTAGGTAAGACCCCGATGCGCAGAACGGCCGGGTCAGGACTTTCCGCAGAGCGATTTCACTCCCGACCTTTTCCATGCGCTTGCATGATTGAAAGAGCCGAGCGGACGCGCTCAGGCTATCTTCTTAGACTGGCGGCAATTGACCCTATAAGACCTGCAGCGGCATGACTTTGCTTGAAACCAGTGTTCCAAGTTCATGTCGAGGGACATGAGCTTGATCGGGCTACTGTGGTATTTTTCACTAGAACTATTCACCAAGGATCCTCCAGTCGACTCCTTGGGCCCTGTCAGCTTAGCAATCCCTCGAAATAGATATTTTCATTGCTCAAAACTGCCAGCGACCCGTGGCGATACCACGCTTACAAACAATAAGGCGCAGATGAATTCGAGTCCCTGCGCGACTCTTCGAGTCCCCCAGGAACTCGGGGGCTACTGACAAGGGGGTGATCCCACAACTCCTACTTGTGAGACTACCTGGTGGGTGTGAAGATAGAAGGCCCACTGGGAAGCTACGAAAGGCCCGCGATTGGCCCAACCAAGCACCGACGTAGGAGTCTGCGACTAACATGGAAGGTGCAACTTGGCGTACAAGGCAGGACTAGAATTAGGAAACTACCTATGTAACCTAGCACGGACTCCCCGAGACTTAGCCTAGTATATAAAGACTAGGAGGGGAGACGTCCAGATCATCTCAATACGCATCTACTCATCCTAGCCTTGCGAGAACTCGCCTTGGCCTCCATTGTAATCGCCCCTCATGTGATAATATCGAGCAGGAAGTGCTTCTCCTGTTAGCCGACGAGTATCGTCCAACCTGTGCCTATCTCTATGACTAACCCATGGTCCTTGACCATGGGATTTGGCGGGGTTGATCCCCGTCAGGCGCACTCCTCGAAAGCGCGCCATTAGTAACCCAGAGCACAACACACACATGTGGTCGGACCAGTAACATCGGTGGCGCATGACTGGCCTTAGTAATGGCGCACTCATGGTGCGCCATTAGTATACATGATAGTAATGGCGCACCAGATGTGTGCCATTACTATCACTTACTAATGGCGTGCTAGTAATGGCGCACCTAAAGTGCGCCATTAATGTCAAAAACCAGTGCGCCATTAAAGACCTTTTTTCCAGTAGTGTAAAGCACAAGATTGGAGACAAGACATCACATAACTACTAGTCATTTAACCATGGTCCAAGGGGGACTACTCACGACACATCCGGGAAGCGCTCATGGTGGTGGAGAAGCTTCCAGAGATCAATCCTCACTCCGGCAGGGTGCCGGGATCTGGTCTTCTCACAATTCCGATCTCGGGATCGTGGCGGCGGCGGAACAATGCTTAATTTTGCGATACAGAGTGTGCCTCGAGGGTTCATGTGTCGAGGAGTAAATATAGGCCAAAGGAGGGCACGAGGGGGGTTCCACCCCTCCAGGCAGCCTACTAGCACGGCTTAGGGTGGGTTCAAGCCCCCTGGCCGACTGGCAGGGGGTGGACCCTCTCCGGCTCTCCTTCGGGCTTCCGGAGTCTTCTGGAACGCTGATTTTTTTTATATTTTTCTTACAATTTTTCGGGCAATGTAAATATGGGTATAAACCTGCAATTAATAGACATCAGTATACAGAAACTGGCACTGGGTGCACTGATTTAGTAGGTTAGTCCAAATATGTGTAAAAAGGTATGAAAGTGTAGCAAAACACATAGCCATGTCACCCAAATAAGCATGGAACAAGCAGAAAGGTTAGTCCAAATATGTGTAAAAAGGTATGAAAGTGTAGCAAAACACATAGCCATGTCACCCAAATAAGCATGGAACAAGCAGAAATTATAGATACGTTTGGGACGTATCAACATCCGCAAGCTTAATTCCTGCCCGTCCTCGAGCAGGTAACTGATAACACAAATAATTTATGTGGTAACATGCTATCAAAACATATAAGAACTTCAAGGTAAAGCAAGTAAGATATGCAATTCAAGTCAAGACAATAAGAAGCAAGAGTCTATATCTAGTATTGAAACTAGGAAAGTAAGAACATAAAGGTGCAAGAGCTCTCGCTGTTTGTAACTCGAATGTCTCCAAATGTTGTTTGCGTGCAAGAAATGGGATATGGGTACAAAGCATAAAAATACCATATAGTTTAGTTGAGAACTCAATCTACTAAAACTTCACACTTGGTCACCTTCGGAATCTTTTTTTGACTCGCCCCCAGACCACTAGTCATGCACAAGTCAAAATGATGCTCTACCTTTCGACTCTGAGCACTCATGCAATGGATGAGCGCAAGCAAGATGTGTTGGCACTTAGGATGGCAAAGAGAATGATGAGGGGCAAGGAAGACAAAAAAGGTGTGAAAGGCTCACATCAATGAGGACAATCATAGACGAGATAAAGCCAAATGATAGATGTGATGTGAGGAGTAGGGATTCCCGCAACGGATGCACATGTGACCGATGGGAAGCTCTCCAATCGAACTAGTGGGGTTGCATCCAACATGCTTGCTAACGAAGACCTAAAGTTCATTTGAGGAGGCTCGTCCTTGGAATATGCAAGCCAAGTTCTATAGTGTAAGGATTCCCACATAGTTATGCATGAATGATATGAAACTCTCTATGTAGTACAAAAATTACTTTGGAGTACTAATGGCGCCGAAGTAATTCTCCACGTTGGCTACCCCAAGTGGAAGGTTGAGAAGTAGACAGCAGAAAATTCCCCTCGGTGAATATACCAGGGTTATCGTGCCAGGAGGACTCCGAGTTCTTCAAGTAGGTGGTCAAACGAGCAAGGCGCCGTTGGAGATAAGTTACTCACTTGACCTAGACCTGCACAAGACACAAGTAACTTTGCTCTAACGAATTCAGAGAGGTTGTCAATCACTCTGGTATTGTTGTTTACGAAGGATCAAACACAAGCGGGAAATAGTAGTGGTGATTGCAACAAAATGAAAATAAAAACAGTAAATAATGGAGGTGTAAACAATGGTGGAAATATGGACCGGGTCCCATGACGTTCGCTAGTGATATCTCTCTCCCAAAAGATGATAAACCATCTATGCCGGGTGAACAAGTTATTGTTGGGCAATTGACAAAATTATAAATGCACCGCAATGCTAATTACGCCACAAGAAAATTAGAGGCTCAATTGTATGGGTAGTAAGCCAAGACAAGTAGAACATTTATTCATCATCATTTACTCATTAATCATCCACCTTGAGATATCTATCCAGAACATCTCGCTGGTATTAAGTTGTGAGCCCCACCCAAAGTGCAAATCCAAAGCAATAGATAACTGCATTAACAAAATATGCGTCAGGTCAACAATCCTTGCAACCGCAGTTACAAGCACCGTTGTTTTCTCCCTGGTGGCAACAACACATCCCTTAGTCTCATGTTTCTGTCACTCAAGCTAGACATCGGGGGGCATGAACGCACAATCAAGCATAATGCTCCCTCTTGGAGTTACTAACTACTACTTGGCCAAAGCAATAAAAAGCAACAGAGAACATGCAAGTATTACTCAAGAACAAAATATAAAAGGAGAACCAAATATATAACTCACCATGATTTGAACATAATCTCATAATCCATCGGATCGTAGCAAACACAACATAGAAACTGTCAGGGGGTTGATCCACAGACCCGGATATATTAGCAAGAAGGCCACCATAACCAAGATGAAGAGAGAGTCGGCCTATGGGATGGATCATCGAAGAGAAGGCCCAGAGGAAGGTCTGGCCTACCAGCCGACCGACCTACAAGAGGATAGTCCGTCCTAGAAGCCGGCAAACTTACAAAGATGAAGACCAATTGATGAGGACATCCCTACTAATGTTACACCCATATCCTCACCAACTACACATATTGGACCAGTTACTAGAGCTCGTGCACGTCAACTAAATTATCAGGTACTTTCGTTTCTTGCGAATCCTTCTATTGTTCATGAACATATGATACTGCCTAAATTAGATACTTTTGTTTTGCTTATGAATGAAGGACCTAGCATGGACAAGAAGGATGGTCATTGGAGCGGGATCAAGCATGGAGAAGAAGGTGCGCGCGCGGGAAAGGACAGCGGAGCTTCCCGTGGTGATTATCGCACTTTGAAGCCACCATAAGGCGCGCATGAAGTCTTGGACGAAATACGCGAGATGCCACTTCATTATTTTCGTCCAAGGGCAATTATAGGTGCTGCGTCACCTTAATATTGGGCTGGGCCCATGTAATTTCGAAATACCACCTTATAGGCTGTTTTTAGAGTCCGTATGTGTGGGGAAACCGAGTTAGGGTTGTTTTCGGACCCCACCTCCAAGGGGTCACGAAAATCCCCTCTGTTCCCCCATATATACAGCCCTTAGGGCGTCGTTTAGACTTGGGTTTTAATTAGATTTAAGTTAGCCATAGCCGCAACTTCGAGCTCTTCGTTTGTGTCATCCGACCAGGCCAAGACCTCATTGGAACCCCAACTTTCGTAATCTTTCATCTTATATTCGCAATATCCAGATTGCAATTCTTAGTTCTTGCTTGTTCTTCGATTGCCTGCAGGAATTAGACCTTCGTGGTCAGGTTGATCGTGCATCCGCGGGATCAATAACCTCTCGGAGTTGGTTTAGCGATCGCTAAGGCGCAACGTCTTCGCACGTTCGTAGTCGGGTCGTGAAAGTCTACTCCACCATAATCGATCTCCACCATCTCATCGAAACATCGGGACACCTTCGCCTCTATCAAGTGGTATCAGATTTCCAGGTTGCTCGGTGAGATTTACCAGTTTTCGTAGTCTAGATTGATTCTGTTCGTCATACCTACAGCCCACGAAAAAGCCAAAAAAAAATTTAGGGTTAGATCATCACGTCCCAAGACAGTCCGAGCCTTTGTCCAGTTTTCTTTTCAGTACTTGCTTTGTTGAATTTACGGTTGCATCGTTGTGTCAAGTTGCTGATCTTAGCGTCTAGTTCCCTTAGAGTTTCGAGTTCTGATCACAGTTTGCCACGTCGCCGCCGCACAGTAGTCATCCTACCACGTTCCGCCAATCCAAGTCCACATACACCACCACGTTCCGCCAAGCAGAGTCCATATACACCACCACGTACCACGAGTCCGAGTTGAGTTCCATCATCAGTACGGTTCGTGACCTCTCCATAGCCAGATTAGTTTGAGTTGATTAGAGTCGGATTTCACCAATCTTTGTCGTACGTAGAAGGGGGTGATTTCCAAAAAAAAAAAAAAAATTCAGGGGTGAAAAATTTCAGGGGTGAAAAAATTTCGTGCCCATACGTTCCTTAGGTCCAGAAACTCATTTTGAGACGTTCGCCAGCATAGTGATTTTTTTCGCACTTTTTCAGCCACCGCAGTCCCGCATCGCCAAAAAAAAAAAAAAAAAACAAAAAAAAAAGAGAAAAAAAAAATTCAGAGTGTGCTTCTCAGTTGATTACGTGCCGCGCCGTGCTTTCGTTGGTGTTTTAGGCTCGCGTCTCTAGTACGGTCTAGCCTAGGATCAGCACAGTACCGACGTTGAGTGTTTATTCAACTTTGCATCTCTGTTTTGATTACTGTTGAGCTTTTTGCTACCATATTTGTCAAACCTACCTACAGCTCCACATATATTCTACTTCGTGCGGTTGACACCTCCTGGCCATCGCTCTACCACATCTCTGAGAGTTTTGACCCGTTGGTTGTACATCACCACCTGCTGCTAGGTAAGAATCGGTAAGAACTGAAGAAAAGCTTGACGGATTTGTGCTTCCCACCACCCCACATCCCATTAGTCGAAGTAGGACCATACTTCTGTGTGTTTTCTATTTCTGCTAACCATGCCAGGATCCCATGATGAAGTGGCGCGGGATGCACCTGATTGGGAGAATATGACAAACAAAGCATTACATGATAAATTTGCACAAATGATGTCTGAACAGGTGAATGACATCGAGAACAGATTTACAGAGGCGATTGATGGTGTGGAGAAGATGATCGACACCAAGCTCGACGCCAAGTTTACTGAGTTGCTCGCACGCTTACCTATACAGCCTGCGGCCGCTCCAGCACAGCCACCGCCACCACGACGTGCACGACGTATTCTGTTTCCGGGCGGACAAGCTGCTGGTGCTCCTGCTGCTGCTGCAGTTACTGCTGCTGCTGCCTCTGACGTCGGCCAGGACGACAACTACGAGGGTGATTACGAGGAGGAGGTGGAACAAGAAGCGGCCTATGAACAGCCAGCTGGACGTCCACGTCCCAACATTCGCCACGGTCGACACCAACCACCCCCTCAGGTACGCGATGATGAACATGTGCCTAAACTTAAATTGAATCTTAAGCCGTTTGAGGGTAGATATATTCCTGATGCTTATCTTACTTGGGAGTTAGAAACTGAACAACGCTTTACATGTTTACAATATCCTGAGAATAGACGTGTTACTGCTGCTGTTTGTGAATTCACGGGTTTTGCATCTATTTGGTGGTCTGAACATTGTAGATTGCATGCTAATAATATTCCAGCTACTTGGGCTGCTTTAAAAGATGCTATGCGTACTCGCTGGGTTCCTCCTTATTATCAACGTGAATTGCTACAAAAATTACAGCGTTTGAGACAAGGAAAAAATTCTGTAGAGGAATATTATCAAGAATTACAAACGGGATTGATTAGATGTGGCCTAGTAGAGGATAATGAAGCTATGTTTGCACGTTTCATAGGTGGCTTAAACAGGGAGATACAAACTATTCTAGAATACAAGGACTATGCTACTATTACTCGTTTGTTTCATCTTGCTTGTAAAGCTGAACGTGAAGTGCAGGATCGACAGGCCGCTACGAGACCTAACTTTTCTGCAGGACGAAATACATCATGGACATCGCGTGGACCTTCTACATCCACACGTCCTGCTGCTCCACCCTCTACTTCAGCCGCTCATTCTTACAGGGAGCCACCAAAACAGTCAGCGCCACCATTCAAGGGTGCACAGAGTGGTCCAGCGGCGAGTTCTTCTTCATCCATGGCTTCCACAGGGCAAACACGAGATCGTGATATTAAATGTCGCAGGTGCCAAGGTGGAGGTCACTTCGCAAAAGACTGTCCCTCCAAGCGTGTGATGATTATTACGGCGGATGGTGGGTATGAGTCAGCGAGTGACTATGATGAGGAGACTTTAGTTCTCATTGCTCATGAGGAACAGGGTGCCCATGATGATGCTCATGATATGGAGTATATGGCTCCTGATGATGCAGATAAATATGCTAGTTTGGTTGCTCAACGTGTGTTAAGTGTGCAGGTAACGAAGGCTGAGCAAAACCAGAGGCATAATTTGTTCCACACAAAGGGAGTGGTGAAAGAACGTTCGGTTCGCATCATCATTGACGGAGGGAGTTGCAACAACTTGGCTAGCATGGAGTTGGTGGAGAAGCTATCTCTCACCACAAGACCACACCCCCATCCGTACTATATTCAGTGGTTTAACAATAGTGGTAAGATTAAGGTAACGCGTTCTGTTCGTGTGCACTTTAGCATTGCTGCATATGCTGATTATGTTGATTGTGATGTGGTACCCATGCAAGCATGCTCTCTTTTACTTGGTAGACCATGGCAATTTGATAGGAATGTTGTACACCATGGTAGGACAAATCAGTTTACTCTGGTTCATCAGGATAAAAATATTGCTTTACTTCCTATGTCTCCTGAACAAATTGTGAAAGATGATCTTGCTAGAGCTAGTAAAGCTAAACAGGAGAAAAATAAGAGTGAAAATGAGATAGCAGCCAAAGAATTTGAGCAACAACATAAGACTAATAGCAAATCTTCTTCTGCTGTGTCTAATGAAATTAAATTGACTAGTCCAACTTTGCTTGCTACTAAAGTTGATATTTCAGATTTGGATGTTAGTCAATATGTGTGCTATGCTTTTGTGTGCAAAGAAGCTTTGTTTTCATTTGAGGAATTGCCTCCTTCTTTGCCTCCTGTTGTCACTGACCTTTTGCAGGAGTTTATTGACGTCTTTCCACAAGACGTACCACCGGGATTACCACCTATTCGAGGGATTGAGCATCAGATTGACTTAATTCCCGGTGCTTCACTGCCCAACCGTGCGCCATACCGTACCAATCCGGAGGAGACAAAGGAGATTCAGCGTCAAGTACAAGAGCTACTCGACAAAGGTTACATACGTGAATCCCTTAGTCCTTGTGCTGTTCCTGTTATATTAGTGCCTAAAAAGGATGGAACATGGCGTATGTGTGTTGATTGTCGAGCCATTAATAATATTACTATTCGTTATCGTCATCCTATTCCTAGGTTAGATGATATGCTTGATGAATTAAGTGGCTCTACCATGTTTTCCAAAGTTGATTTGCGTAGTGGATACCATCAAATTCGCATGAAATTAGGAGATGAATGGAAAACGGCATTTAAAACTAAGTTTGGATTATATGAGTGGTTAGTCATGCCTTTTGGGTTAACTAATGCACCTAGCACTTTCATGAGATTAATGAACGAGGTTTTACGTGCTTTCATTGGACGATTTGTGGTAGTCTATTTTGATGATATACTGATTTATAGCAAATCTTTGGAGGAACATTTGGATCATTTACGTGCTGTTTTTATTGCTCTACGTAATGCACGTTTGTTTGGTAACCTTGGGAAGTGCACCTTTTGCACCGACCGAGTATCGTTTCTTGGCTATGTTGTTACTCCGCAGGGAATTGAAGTTGATAAAGCCAAGATCGAGGCGATTGAGAGTTGGCCGGAGCCCAAAACGGTCACCCAAGTGAGGAGTTTTCTTGGCCTCGCTGGATTCTATAGGCGTTTTGTGAGAGATTTCAGCACCATTGCTGCACCTCTCAATGAGCTTACACGCAAGGATGTGCCTTTTACTTGGGGTACCGCACAGGAAGAAGCTTTCACCGTATTGAAAGATAAGTTAACACATGCTCCTTTGCTCCAACTTCCTGATTTTAATAAGACTTTTGAGCTTGAATGCGATGCTAGTGGGATTGGTTTGGGAGGTGTGTTATTACAAGATGCTAAACCTGTTGCTTACTTTTCTGAAAAATTGAGTGGGCCTAGTCTGAACTATTCTACTTATGATAAGGAATTATATGCTCTTGTTCGGACATTAGAAACTTGGCAACATTATTTATGGCCCAAAGAATTTGTTATACATTCTGATTATGAATCTTTGAAACACATAAGAAGTCAAGCAAAACTTAATCGTAGACATGCTAAGTGGGTTGAATTTATTGAGACTTTCCCTTATGTCATTAAACACAAGAAGGGGAAAGATAATATTATTGCTGATGCTTTGTCTCGTCGTTATACTATGCTTTCACAACTTGACTTCAAGATTTTCGGTTTAGAGACAATCAAAGATCAATACGTAAATGATGCGGAATTTAAAGATGTATTGCAGAATTGTAGAGAGGGTAGAACATGGAACAAGTTTGTGCTTAATGATGGATTTGTGTTCCGTTCTAACAAGCTATGCATTCCAGCTAGCTCTATTCGTCTTTTGTTGTTGCAGGAGGCGCATGGAGGAGGATTAATGGGACACTTTGGCGTGAAGAAGACGGAGGACGTACTTGCTACACATTTCTTTTGGCCAAAGATGAGACGGGATGTTGAGCGTTTTGTTGCTCGCTGCACTACATGTCAAAAAGCTAAGTCACGACTCAATCCTCATGGTTTATACATGCCTTTACCTGTACCTAGTGTTCCGTGGGAGGACATATCCATGGACTTTGTTTTAGGCTTGCCTCGAACAAAGAATGGGAGGGATAGCATATTTGTTGTCGTGGATAGATTTTCTAAGATGGCACATTTTATACCATGTCATAAAAGCGATGATGCTGCTAATGTTGCTGATTTATTCTTTCGTGAGATTATTCGCTTACATGGTGTGCCCAATACTATTGTCTCGGATCGTGATACTAAGTTTCTTAGCCATTTTTGGAGATGCTTATGGGCTAAGTTGGGGACTAAACTACTTTTTAGTACTACATGTCATCCCCAAACTGATGGACAAACTGAAGTAGTCAATAGGACTTTGTCTACTATGCTTAGGGCTGTTTTAAAGAGTAACTTGAAACTGTGGGAAGAATGTTTACCTCATATTGAATTTGCTTATAATCGTTCATTGCATTCTACCACTAAAATGTGCCCTTTTGAGATTGTTTATGGTTTTCTACCTCGTGCACCTATTGATTTGCTTCCTCTTCCATCTTCGGAGAAGGTTAATTTTGATGCTAAGCAACGTGCTGAATTGATATTAAAACTGCATGAGTTAACTAAAGAAAACATTGAGCGCATGAATGCTAGATACAAGCTTGCTGGTGATAGGGGTCGAAAGCATGTTGTGTTTGAACCCGGAGATCTTGTTTGGTTACATCTACGTAAAGATAGGTTTCCTGATTTGCGCAAGTCTAAGTTAATGCCTCGAGCTGATGGTCCCTTTAAGGTTTTGCAGAAAATTAATGATAATGCATATAAACTTGAGCTACCTGCAGCCTTTGGGGTTAGTCCCACATTTAATATTGCAGATTTGAAGCCTTATTTGGGAGAAGATGATGAGCTTCCGTCGAGGACGACTTCAATTCAAGAAGGGGAGGATGATGAGGACATCCCTACTAATGTTACACCCATATCCTCACCAACTACACATATTGGACCAGTTACTAGAGCTCGTGCACGTCAACTAAATTATCAGGTACTTTCGTTTCTTGCGAATCCTTCTATTGTTCATGAACATATGATACTGCCTAAATTAGATACTTTTGTTTTGCTTATGAATGAAGGACCTAGCATGGACAAGAAGGATGGTCATTGGAGCGGGATCAAGCATGGAGAAGAAGGTGCGCGCGCGGGAAAGGACAGCGGAGCTTCCCGTGGTGATTATCGCACTTTGAAGCCACCATAAGGCGCGCATGAAGTCTTGGACGAAATACGCGAGATGCCACTTCATTATTTTCGTCCAAGGGCAATTATAGGTGCTGCGTCACCTTAATATTGGGCTGGGCCCATGTAATTTCGAAATACTACCTTATAGGCTGTTTTTAGAGTCCGTATGTGTGGGGAAACCGAGTTAGGGTTGTTTTCGGACCCCACCTCCAAGGGGTCACGAAAATCCCCTCTGTTCCCCCATATATACAGCCCTTAGGGCGTCGTTTAGACTTGGGTTTTAATTAGATTTAAGTTAGCCATAGCCGCAACTTCGAGCTCTTCGTTTGTGTCATCCGACCAGGCCAAGACCTCATTGGAACCCCAACTTTCGTAATCTTTCATCTTATATTCGCAATATCCAGATTGCAATTCTTAGTTCTTGCTTGTTCTTCGATTGCCTGCAGGAATTAGACCTTCGTGGTCAGGTTGATCGTGCATCCGCGGGATCAATAACCTCTCGGAGTTGGTTTAGCGATCGCTAAGGCGCAACGTCTTCGCACGTTCGTAGTCGGGTCGTGAAAGTCTACTCCACCATAATCGATCTCCACCATCTCATCGAAACATCGGGACACCTTCGCCTCTATCACCAATACTAGAAGGAAGGAGTCCAAGCTACCTTTAAGAACAAGACAAGTCATCGAAGAGATAGAATAGGACTCCACCTTGTTTGATAGTCGGTCTCATTGTAAAACCCTAAGACTCGGCGTGTATATAAGCCGAGCCCTGGGGACGTTCCAAGGGCGAATCAATCTAGTATAGTTCTTAAGGCACCGACGATAACTAGCGCCCTTGTAATTGAGATCTCTCACTGATAATATAAGAAAATCAGGAGTAGGTCTTTACCTCATCGAGGGGCAGAACCTAGGTAAATCCCTGTGTTCTTCTTGTTTCGATCTACATCTCGACTCTCCACCGGTCGACTCTCCCTACTTACGTACTCATAGCTAAGTCCCACAATCAAGTTCTCTACGAGGACATCTAGCATGATTTTCCCATGATAGTTGGTGCCCACCGTGGGGCCTACGCGTAATGGTGTTGAGATCCAGGAGGGAGGTCGACACGACATGGAGGTCATCGCCGACTGTACGATCGGAAGTCGGCGAAACCAGCTCTACGCCAACATCGTTGTCGAAGGCCCGTAAATGGATCTCCATCATGAGATCCCCGTCGACTTGATCTTCCCCTCCATCAGCCAATACGACGGACTGGCGTCAACATCGACTCAGGCCCACACGGAAAATCACAAGGACCGACCTTCAAAAGACATCACCTACGCCCTAATTAGTTTCTCCCAAGGAACCCACGGATCGGAGGATCTGGATGCGACCTGGGCGGAAGCCCGAGACGACACGGGAGGAATTTATGGGTGTAGATAACACCTCCTCTTTGGTTACCCCAAGTGGAAGGTTATGATGTAGATAGCAGCAAATTTCCCTCGGTGAAGATACCAAGGTTATCATACCAGGAGGACTCCGAATTCTGCAAGTAGGTGTCAACGGCGCCAGAGATTAAGTTGCCTAAAGGAGAGAAGGTTGACGTGGACCTGCACACATAAAAAAATAACTTTGCTCCCAACGAGTTTATAGAGGTTGATAGGCCTTGTCATTTACAAAGGATAAAATGCACGGTGGAAATAGTGATGGTGATTGCAACTGAAAGGAAATAAAAGCAGTAAATAGTTTGAGGTGTAAAGAATGGTGTAAATATGGACCGGGGTCCCATGATGTTCACTAGTGATGTCTCTCTCCCAAAAGATGATAAAACAACTAAGCAGGGTAAATAAATTACAGCTCGGCAATTGACAGAATTATAAACGCACCGCAATGCAAATTATGCTGCTAGAAAGTTAGAGCTTCAAAAGTATGCGCACTACGCCAAGACAAGTAGACTGTTTATCCATCAGCATCTGCTCACTAAACATCACCTTGAGATATCTATCTAGAACATCTCTCTGGTATTAAGTTGCGAGCACCACCCAAAGTGTAAACCCAAATCAACAGACAATTGCATTAACAAACTTTGCATAAGGTAAATAATCCTTGCAACCGCGGTTACAAGCACCGTTGTTTTCTCCCTGGTGGCAACATCACATCCTGATAGAGGCGAAGGTGTCCCGATGTTTCGATGAGATGGTGGAGATCGATTATGGTGGAGGCAACTTTCACGATCCGACTACGAACGTGCGAAGACGTTGCGCCTTAGCAATCGCTAAACCAACTCCGAGAGGTTATTGATCCCGCGGATGCACGATCAACCTGACCACGAAGGTCTAATTCCTGCAAGCAATCGAAGAACAAGCAAGAACTAAGAATTGCAATCTGGATATTGCGAATATAAGATGAATGATTACGAAAGTTGGGGTTCCAATGAGGTCTTGGCCTGGTCGGATGACACAAACGAAGAGCTCGAAGTTGCGGCTATGGCTAACTTATATCTAATTAAAACCCAAGTCTAAACGACGCCCTAAGGGCTGTATATATGGGGGAACAGAGGGGATTTTCGTGACCCCTTGGAGGTGGGGTCCGAAAACAACCCTAACTCGGTTTCCCCACACATACGGACTCTAAAAACAGCCTATAAGGTGGTATTTCGAAATTACATGGGCCCAACCCAATATTAAGGTGACGCAGCACCTATAATTGCCCTTGGACGAAAATAATGAAGTGGCATCTCGCGTATTTCGTCCAAGACTTCATGCGCGCCTTATGGTGGCTTCAAAGTGCGATAATCACCACTGGAAGCTCCGCTGTCCTTTCCCGCGCGCGCACCTTCTTCTCCATGCTTGATCCCGCTCCAATGACCATCCTTCTTGTCCATGCTAGGTCCTTCATTCATAAGCAAAACAAAAGTATCTAATTTAGGCAGCATCATATGTTCATGAACAATAGAAGGATTCGCAAGAAACGAAAGTACCTGATAATTTAGTTGACGTGCACGAGCTCTAGTAACTGGTCCAATATGTGTAGTTGGTGAGGATATGGGTGTAACATTAGTAGGGATGTCCTCATCATCCTCCCCTTCTTGAATTGAAGTCGTCCTCGACGGAAGCTCATCATCTTCTCCCAAATAAGGCTTCAAATCTGCAATATTAAATGTGGGACTAACCCCAAAGGCTGCAGGTAGCTCAAGTTTATATGCATTATCATTAATTTTCTGCAAAACCTTAAAGGGACCATCAGCTCGAGGCATTAACTTAGACTTGCGCAAATCAGGAAACCTATCTTTACGTAGATGTAACCAAACAAGATCTCCGGGTTCAAACACAACATGCTTTCGACCCCTATCACCAGCAAGCTTGTATCTAGCATTCATGCGCTCAATGTTTTCTTTAGTTAACTCATGCATTTTTAATATCAATTCAGCACGTTGCTTAGCATCAAAATTAACCTTCTCCGAAGATGGAAGAGGCAGCAAATCAATAGGTGCACGAGGTAGAAAACCATAAACAATCTCAAAAGGGCACATTTTAGTGGTAGAATGCAATGAACGATTATAAGCAAATTCAATATGAGGTAAACATTCTTCCCACTGTTTCAAGTTACTCTTTAAAACAGCCCTAAGCATAGTAGACAAAGTCCTATTGACCACTTCAGTTTGTCCATCAGTTTGGGGATGACATGTAGTACTAAAAAGTAGTTTAGTCCCCAACTTAGCCCATAAGCATCTCCAAAAATGGCTAAGAAACTTAGTATCACGATCCGAGACAATAGTATTGGGCACACCATGTAAGCGAATAATCTCACGAAAGAATAAATCAGCAACATTAGCAGCATCATCGCTTTTATGACATGGTATAAAATGTGCCATCTTAGAAAATCTATCCACGACAACAAATATGCTATCCCTCCCATTCTTTGTTCGAGGCAAGCCTAAAACAAAGTCCATGGATATGTCCTCCCACGGAACACTAGGTACAGGTAAAGGCATGTATAAACCATGAGGATTGAGTCGTGACTTAGCTTTTTGACATGTAGTGCAGCGAGCAACAAAACGCTCAACATCCCGTCTCATCTTTGGCCAAAAGAAATGTGTAGCAAGTACGTCCTCCGTCTTCTTCACGCCAAAGTGTCCCATTAATCCTCCTCCATGCGCCTCCTGTAACAACAAAAGACGAATAGAGCTAGCTGGAATGCATAGCTTGTTAGAACGGAACACAAATCCATCATTAAGCACAAACTTGTTCCATGTTCTACCCTCTCTACAATTCTGCAATACATCTTTAAATTCCGCATCATTTACGTATTGATCTTTGATTGTCTCTAAACCGAAAATCTTGAAGTCAAGTTGTGAAAGCATAGTATAACGACGAGACAAAGCATCAGCAATAATATTATCTTTCCCCTTCTTGTGTTTAATGACATAAGGGAAAGTCTCAATAAATTCAACCCACTTAGCATGTCTACGATTAAGTTTTGCTTGACTTCTTATGTGTTTCAAAGATTCATGATCAGAATGTATAACAAATTCTTTGGGCCATAAATAATGTTGCCAAGTTTCTAATGTCCGAACAAGAGCATATAATTCCTTATCATAAGTAGAATAGTTCAGACTAGGCCCACTCAATTTTTCAGAAAAGTAAGCAACAGGTTTAGCATCTTGTAATAACACACCTCCCAAACCAATCCCACTAGCATCGCATTCAAGCTCAAAAGTCTTATTAAAATCAGGAAGTTGGAGCAAAGGAGCATGTGTTAACTTATCTTTCAATACGGTGAAGGCTTCTTCCTGTGCGGTACCCCAAGTAAAAGGCACATCCTTGCGTGTAAGCTCATTGAGAGGTGCAGCAATGGTGCTGAAATCTCTCACAAAACGTCTATAGAATCCAGCGAGGCCAAGAAAACTCCTCACTTGTGTGACCGTTTTGGGCTGCGGCCAACTCTCAATCGCCTCGATCTTGGCTTTATCAACTTCAATACCCTGTGGAGTAACAACATAGCCAAGAAACGATACTCGGTCGGTGCAAAAGGTGCACTTCCCAAGGTTACCAAATAAACGTGCATTACGTAGGGCAATAAAAACAGCACGTAAATGATCCAAATGTTCTTCCAAAGATTTGCTATAAATCAGTATATCATCAAAATAGACTACCACAAATCGTCCAATGAAAGCACGTAAAACCTCGTTCATTAATCTCATGAAAGTGCTAGGTGCATTAGTTAACCCAAAAGGCATGACTAACCACTCATATAATCCAAACTTAGTTTTAAAAGCCGTTTTCCATTCATCTCCTAATTTCATGCGAATTTGATGATATCCACTACGCAAATCAACTTTGGAAAACATGGTAGAGCCACTTAATTCATCAAGCATATCATCTAACCTAGGAATAGGATGACGATAACGAATAGTAATATTATTAATGGCTCTGCAATCAACACACATACGCCATGTTCCATCCTTTTTAGGCACTAATATAACAGGAACAGCACAAGGACTAAGGGATTCACGTATGTAACCTTTGTCGAGTAGCTCTTGTACTTGACGCTGAATCTCCTTCGTCTCCTCCGGATTGGTACGGTATGGCGCACGGTTAGGCAGCGAAGCACCGGGAATTAAGTCAATCTGATGCTCAATCCCTCGAATAGGTGGTAATCCCGGTGGCACGTCTTGTGGAAAGACGTCAATAAACTCCTGCAAAAGGTCAGTGACAACAGGAGGCAAAGAAGGAGGCAATTCCTCAAATGAAAACAAAGCTTCTTTGCACACAAAAGCATAGCACACATATTGACTAACATCCAAATCCGAAATATCAACCTTAGTAGCAAGCAAAGTTGGACTAGTCAATTTAATTTCATTAGAAACAGCGGAAGAAGATTTGCTATTGGTCTTATGTTGTTGCTCAAATTCGTTAGCTGCTATCTCATTTTCACTCTTATTTTTCTCCTGTTTAGCTTTACTAGCTCTAGCAAGATCATCTTGCACAATTTGTTCAGGAGACATAGGAAGTAAAGCAATAGTTTTATCCTGATGAACCAGAGTAAACTGATTTGTCCTACCATGGTGTACAACATTCCTATCAAATTGCCATGGTCTACCAAGTAAAAGAGAGCATGCTTGCATGGGTACCACATCACAATCAACATAATCAGCATATGCGGCAATGCTAAAGTGCACACGAACAGAACGCGTTACCTTAATCTTACCACTATTGTTAAACCACTGAATATAGTACGGATGGGGGTGTGGTCTTGTGGTGAGAGATAGCTTCTCCACCAACTCCATGCTCGCCAAGTTGTTGCAACTCCCTCCGTCAATGATGATGCGAACCGAACGTTCTTTCACCACTCCCTTTGTGTGGAACAAATTATGCCTCTGGTTTTGCTCGGCCTTCGATACCTGCACACTTAACACACGTTGAGCAACCAAACTAGCATATTTATCTGCATCATCAGGAGCCATATACTCTATATCACGAGCATCATCATGGGCACCCTGATCCTCATGAGCAATGAGAACTAAAGTCTCCTCATCATAGTCACTCGCTGACTCATACCCACCATCCGCCGTAATAATCATCACACGCTTGGAGGGACAGTCTTTTGCGAAGTGACCTCCACCTTGGCACCTGCGACATTTAATATCACGATCTCGTGCTTGCCCTGTGGACGCCATGGATGAAGAAGAACTCGCCGCGGGACCACTCTGTGCACCCTTGAATGGTGGCGCTGGCTGTGTCGGTGGCTCCCTGTAAGAATGAGCGGCTGAAGTAGATGGTGGTGCAGCAGGACGTGTGGATGTAGAAGCTCCACGCGATGTCCATGATGTATTTCGTCCTGCAGAAAAGTTAGGTCTCGTAGCGGCCTGTCGATCCTGCACTTCACGTTCAGCTTTACAAGCAAGATGAAACAAACGAGTGATAGTAGTAAAGTCCTTGTATTCTAGAATAGTTTGTATCTCCCTGTTTAAGCCACCCATAAAACGTGCAAGCATAGCTTCATTATCCTCTACAAGGCCGCATCTAATCAATCCAGTTTGTAATTCCTGATAATATTCCTCTACAGAATTTTTTCCTTGTCTCAAACGCTGTAATTTTTGTAACAAGTCACGTTGATAATAAGGAGGAACCCAGCGAGTACGCATAGCATCTTTTAAAGCAGCCCAAGTAGTTGGAATATTATTAGCATGCAATCTACAATGTTCGGACCACCAAATAGATGCAAATCCCGTGAATTCACAAACAGCAGCAGTAACACGTCTATTCTCAGGATATTGTAAACATGTAAAGCGTTGTTCAGTTTCTAACTCCCAAGTAAGATAAACATCAGGAATATATCTACCCTCAAACGGCTTAAGATTCAATTTAAGTTTAGGCACATGTTCATCATCGCGTACCTGAGGGGGTGGTTGGTGTCGACCGTGGCGAATGTTGGGACGTGGACGTCCAGCTGGCTGCTCATAGACCGCTTCCTGTTCCACCTCCTCCTCGTAATCACCCTCGTAGTAGTCGTCCTGGCCGACGTCAGAAGCAGCAGCAGCAGTAGCAGCAACTGCAGCAGCAGGAGGAGCACCAATACCAGCAGCTTGTCCTCGCGGCAACAGAATACGTCGTGCACGTGGTAGTGGTGGTGGCTGTGGCTGTGCTGAAGGTAGGCGTGCGATCAACTCAGTAAACTTGGCGTCTAGCTTGGTGTCGATCATCTTTTCCACGCCATCAATCGCCTCTGTAAATCTGTTATGGATGTCCTGCACCTGTTCAGACATCATACGTGCAAATTTATCATGTAGCTCCTTGTTTGTCATGTTCTCCCAATCGGGTGCATCCCGCGCCACTTCATCATGTGATCCTGTCATGGTTAGCAGAAATAGAAAACACACAGTAATATGATCCTACTTCTACTAATGGGATGTGGTGTGGTGGAAAGCACAAATCCGTCAAGCTTTTCTTTCGTTCTTACCGATTCTTACCTAGCAGCAGGTGGTGATGTACAACCAACGGGTCAAAACTCTCAGAGATATGGTAGAGCGATGGCCAGGAGGTGTCAAACGCACGATGTAGAATATATGTGGAGCTGTAGGAAGGCTGACAAGTATGATAGAAAAAACTCAACAGTAATCAAAACAGAGATGCAAAGCTGAATAAACGCTCAACGTGGGTACTGTGCTGATCCTAGGCTAGACCGTACTAGAGACGCGAGCCTAAAACACCAACGAAAGCACGGCACGGCACGTAATCAACTGAGAAGCATACTCTGAAAAAAAAATTTTCTCTTTTTTTTTTTTTTTTTTTTTTTTTTTTTTTTTTTGCGATGCGGGACTGCGGTGGCTGAAAAAGTGCGAAAAAGTCACTATGGTGGCGAATGTCTCAAATAGAGTTTCTGGACCTAAGGAACGTATGGGCACAAAATTTTTTTACCCCTGAAATTTTTGGCCTAAAAACTGCTCTGGAAAGCGTGCCAGACTTTTTTTTTTTTTTTTTTTTTTTTTTTTTTTTGGAAATCACCTCCCTTCTCTGGACGGAAAAAGTTTGGTGAAATCCGACTCTAATCAACTCAAACTATTCTGGCTACGGAGAGGTCACAAACCGTACTGATGGTGGAACTCAACTCGGACTCGTGTAGCTCGTGGTGGTGTATATGGACTCGGATTGGCGGAACGTGGTGTATCTGGACTCGGATTACTACTGTGCGGTGGCGACGTGGCAAACTGTGATCAGAACTCGAAACTCTAAGGAAACTAGACGCTAAGATCAGCAACTTGACACAACGATGCAACCGTAAATTCAACAAAGCAAGTACTGAAAAGAAAACTGGACAATGGCTAGGACTGTCTTGGGACGTGATGATCTAACCCTAATTTTTTTTGTTGGCTTTTTCGTGGACTGTAGGTATGAAGAACAGAACCAATCTAGACTATGAAAACTGGTAAATCTCACCGAGCAACCTGGAAATCTGATACCACTTGATAGAGGCGAAGGTGTCCCGATGTTTCGATGAGATGGTGGAGATCGATTATGGTGGAGGCAACTTTCACGATCCGACTACGAACGTGCGAAGACGTTGCGCCTTAGCAATCGCTAAACCAACTCCGAGAGGTTATTGATCCCGCGGATGCACGATCAACCTGACCACGAAGGTCTAATTCCTGCAAGCAATCGAAGAACAAGCAAGAACTAAGAATTGCAATCTGGATATTGCGAATATAAGATGAATGATTACGAAAGTTGGGGTTCCAATGAGGTCTTGGCCTGGTCGGATGACACAAACGAAGAGCTCGAAGTTGCGGCTATGGCTAACTTATATCTAATTAAAACCCAAGTCTAAACGACGCCCTAAGGGCTGTATATATGGGGGAACAGAGGGGATTTTCGTGACCCCTTGGAGGTGGGGTCCGAAAACAACCCTAACTCGGTTTCCCCACACATACGGACTCTAAAAACAGCCTATAAGGTGGTATTTCGAAATTACATGGGCCCAGCCCAATATTAAGGTGACGCAGCACCTATAATTGCCCTTGGACGAAAATAATGAAGTGGCATCTCGCGTATTTCGTCCAAGACTTCATGCGCGCCTTATGGTGGCTTCAAAGTGCGATAATCACCACTGGAAGCTCCGCTGTCCTTTCCCGCGCGCGCACCTTCTTCTCCATGCTTGATCCCGCTCCAATGACCATCCTTCTTGTCCATGCTAGGTCCTTCATTCATAAGCAAAACAAAAGTATCTAATTTAGGCAGCATCATATGTTCATGAACAATAGAAGGATTCGCAAGAAACGAAAGTACCTGATAATTTAGTTGACGTGCACGAGCTCTAGTAACTGGTCCAATATGTGTAGTTGGTGAGGATATGGGTGTAACATTAGTAGGGATGTCCTCATCACATCCCCTAGTTTCATGTTTCTGTCACTCAAGCTAGACATCGGGGGGAATGAACCCACAATCAAGCATAAATGCTCCCTCTTGGAGCTACTATCTACTACTTGGCCAAAACAATAAAAAGAAAAGGACAAGATGCAAGAATTACTGAAGAATAAAATATAAAAGGAGAACCAAATATATAACTCATCACAATCTGAACATAATCTAATAATCCATCGGATCCTAGCAAACACAGAATAGCAACAGTAGGAAAATTACATAGATGTCTTGATCATGTAGGGCAGCTCACAAGGGCTCAGAATTGAAGCACAAGATTGGAGAGAAGACATCACATAACTACGGGTCATGGACCCATGGTCCAAGGGGGACTACTCACGGCACATCCGGGAAGCGCACATTGTGGTGGAGAAGCTCCCGCACGTCAATCCTCCCTCCGACGGGGTGCCGAGAAGAGGTTTTTTGGTGCTCCCGATCTTGGAAGTGCGGCAGCGGCGGAACAGAGGTGAAAATCGCGATGCGGGGCTCTTCTCGAGGGTTTCTAGAACGAGGTGTAAATATTGGTCGAAGGGGGGCACTGGGGGTGGCCCCTCCCCCCAGGCGCCTTTCTGGCACTGCCTAGGGTTTGTCCGCACCAGCTGGCCACCTGGGAGGGTGTCTCCCCCCTCTGGCCCTCCTTCTGTATTTCGGAAGCTTCTGTCATGCTGATTTTTTATATTTTTTTCTAGGAATTTTTTGGGCTCTGTAAATATGGGTAAAAACTGCAATTCACAGACATCAGTAGAATGAAACTAGCATTGGGTGCACTGAGTTAGTAGGTTAGTCCAAATATGTGCAAAAAGGTATGAAAGTGTAGCAAAACACATAGCAATATCACCCGAATGAGCATGGAATAAGCGAAAATTATAGATACGTTTGGGACATATCACCCAAATGGGATTTGGAGATTTGCGGTGGGAGTGGAGATGGCTTCATGCAGAATAAGAGCGACGCGACGTTGGGTTAACTAATAAGGGTATCCCGTGTTTGGGCCACTTGAGAACGATAGAAATAAGTTGATAGAAAAATAAATATTTTACACTAGACATCAACAGATTCTATGAACAACAACTTCAAATAAAATATGAATTTTTTCGTGAAGGGAAATTAATAGAAGTTTGATGGCTTCTCGCCGTCGTTGGTTACCCCAAGTGGAAGGTTGAGATGTAGCATAGCAGCAAATTTCCCTCGGTGTACATACCAAGGTTATCAATCCAGTAGGACTCCAAGGTCGACAAGTAGGTGACAACGGTGCCAGAAATTACTTCTAGCTAGGTAGTTGTCGTGGAACTGCTCCAACGAGTACAGAGAGGTTGTCAATTTGTCCGGCCTTGTTGTTTACAAAGGGTTAAATGCAAGGGATAATGTCAGAACCCTTTGTTAGATATGTGCTAGGGTTAGCAAGTAACTTTGCATCATGTTAAAAATTTCAAAATAAATTGAAATGGGAGAAGAAACCCCCAGATGAATTTAATTCCAATGGCCAGAATAAAAGTTGCTCCAAAAATTCCTTTTACATTTTTGAAAACTCACATAAATGAGTGTAATCACATATCAAGTGATGTGGTAGAAATCCCATGCTCATGGATTTATAAATATTCAAACAGGATCTTGGAATTAAATTAAAACCCCTATTTGAATTAAAGTTCAAATAATTTGAATTTTAAAAATGCCCAAACTTTATAAGTGGCTAGCTATATGCAGTTCAAGTCCACATAAAAATTTGGGACATTAAATAAAATGCCTAGCTATTTTTAGCAAGGAAACAAATTACAGAAAGAAAATAGAAACAGAAAGAATAAAGAAAAAGTCCTACCTGAAAAGGGCCCAACTTATCCCCCAGCCGGCCCAGCCCACCTGGAGCCCTTGTCGTCTACCCCAGGCAGGCCAGCACGTAGGTGCGTGGCGACCATGCCGTGGCCGCCGACGCCACCCCGGTGAGCTGCTTGCTTCCCTGCCGTCTTCCGCGTGTCCAGGAGAAGCCCCTGGACGTCCTCGTCACTCTCACCCTCTCTCCGCACTCTCTCAAGCTCCCTGTGCATTTTCCCCAAATCCTCCGAGAGCAGCCGCCGTTCGTCGTCGAACGAACTCGCATCCAACGCCGGAGACAAGCGAGGAGACCATGTCCATCATGCGTGCCATCGTTGTTTACCCCGATCTGGAGAAGATGGCGTCCAAATCGAGCCCGAGGACGACGCACGCTTCACCGAGAGCTCGCCGGACCCGCAAGTCGCCGTCCTCGATTACTCCGGCCACAGACCCTCTCCGACCACGCCACTGCCTCCGTTGAACTCACTGTGAGCTCAAGGTTCACCCGAGCCAGTCCATCGTCTCCCTCCTGCTCTCTAGCACGATCCGCCACGGGAGCATGAGCTTCTCGCCGCCGAGATCCATGGCGCCGACCCCCTGTTGCACAATCGAACTCGCTTCCTTGTCTGTCGTCTTCGTCGCGCTCCACTGCTTCAATTTCTCCCTTTGCTGTTTCAAGTGGAGCTCCACATCGAGGTTTGCCTCGAGCACGAGCCACGGCCGTCGCTAGGGCTTGGCGCCGGTGTCGCTCCGGTGAGCTCCAGCCCCCTTGGCTAGCTCCATTCGATGCGGCTCGGTCCCAACTCGCGATTGATGCCACTAGCGCGTCAAATGCGTGCCCAGAGCGCGTTCCCGTGCACTCCGGCGTGCTCTGGTTCGCCGGAGCCTCGCCGTCGGCGAGGTCCACGTGGGCAGGTGGTTAGCCACCTTGACCCCACCCCAAGTGAGGCTGCCATGTGGGCCTAGACCCTTGCTAATCCTCTAGATTAGTTTTATTCAAAACAAAACTGTTTAATTAACCATAGTGACACTTACAGGTGGGACCCCCTGGTCAGAGCCCCCCCTGACGCCAGCATGAGGTCATGCTTGCGCAATAATTGGTTTTCCAATTTAAAAGAAATTCAGAAAAATCCAGAAAATGATTAAACTTTGGAAAATCATAACTAATTCATTTTAACTCCAAATTAAGAATATAATATGTCTAAAATTATCAGAAAAATACAAGGATTGTGAATATGGACGCTTCTTTCATGTTTGACCAATTTAAATTGGGTGAACAGCAAGCAAACCCCCATTGATCATGTCAAAAAAAACCCACTTCCCTGTCAGTGTCGCTTATGCATTTTTTAGGATGATTACCATGCTACGTTTCTACCACATAGATGTACCCATTCCTTTGCATGCCCTATCATTTGTCACAGTAGTAAGAAAACCACAATCCTAGCAGATGTAGGTGTTGATTGATATCATGTGGCCCCTGCAACTGTTACTTCTTATTGCATGCTTAGAGTTACAATGAGGTTACTCTTTTGTGAGTCGGGATGGTAGTGATCATGTTGATGATGGTGGAAATGTGTTCGTGAATCTACCCTAATACAAGGTGAACGGTGAGAGGCTGTGTAGGAGTACAGAGTGGGTTGTCTCGTTGAACACCGCCTTAAGCCCGAGTTCTTGTGTGGTGATTCAAGACGAAGAGTACTACCACATGTTGGGCACATGGACCCCCGCTCAACCTACTAACTCACCCCTTATTAGTTCCATGAGTCGCAGTAGTTCGGAGTTGTGGTAGGTCTGTGGAACGGTCTGCGAAGTGGAAGAACGGCTATTCAGACCGGCTTGGGACCCTGCACACATCTTCTAACACCACATCGGTAAACCGGCTGGGTTCAAGATGTAGACTCCAGCCCAGATAGGCGTCTCCATTGGATTTGACTTGGCTGTGAGGTAAAAGTTGTGGAATTTATCCTCGCCGACACCCGGTTGAAGGGTGACGATATCCCGGCGGTAACTGATAGTTTCATGTGTGTATCAGTACACCCCTGCAGGGTTAATAAACTATTCGAATAGAAGCGTCCGCGGTAAGGGACTACTTGGAAAGTTGTGCCTGATTATTAGACAACATGAAGTGGATACTTATAAAACTTTCCAAGATAAGCGTGAGTGCTATGGCGTGCTTTCTCGTGGGGACTCGAGGAAGGCAACATAGTGGTGTAATTGGTTGGAGATTTTAGTGGACTCGTGTACGCTTCTTACCTCAAGTCTGGTACTCATAGTTCAGGACTAGCCAAGTCAAAGCTGGCACTTCTACATTGAAACCCCACCCCCTTTACCTTGATACATGTGCATGAGTAGTATAGCTCCACGTAAGTCTTGTTGAGTACGACTTTGTACTCACGTTTGCTTATTCTATGTTTTAGATGAACCCACTGACCCCGAAGGTGGATTTTTCCTGGGGCTCGACGACTGATCAAGCTAGTGTAGTCCCAGTCAGCAGACTGGTTCCCTCGTGGAAGGGCTTATTTATAAATAAGGCTTCTATAAGCCATTTGTTAAACTTGTGTACTCATACCTACTTTGCTTCCGCATGTTTGATGTAATGTTGGATCACAGACTTGTGATCTCTGTGTGCACTTTGTAAGAGTTATCAATAAAGTTGTAAACTTTGTAGAGATTTGCAATGATACCTGTTGTTCATACTAGACATGTGTGCTGTGTGTATGATTATAACATGCATGTCTTAGTATGGGTTTTCGAGACCTTAGTTGTGATCTGGCTGGTGGTCTTTTATACACCAAGTGGCCCTTAGATTTTCGCACCTTGGGGTATCACAATGTGATTGCTTGTGACTCCGTCACGTGCACACTTTGTTGTATGATCGAGCCCGCCATAGACCCCGACTAAGTGATCGGGCTGGAGTAAGTCTATGAAAGTGTTATAATACAATCGATAGTATGGTTGAGGCGACATGTCTATGATTATGGGAGTTCACCACCCATATCATTTAGACTTGTGTGCGGACGATGAGGACCCATCTCAGTTGATCATCCGGCCTGGATGGGATTCCCCTCACGTTTGATGCTTTCCGAGAACATTTTGAGCTTGGCCTTGTCTGCTTAGACAAGTGGGTACGGTTCTCGGCTCTCCATATGATTGTGTTGTAGCGGGACTTGCATACGCTAACCCCGGGTCCCGACAGACTTGGTATCAGAGCAGGACTGTCTGTAGGATAATCATCCCTTGGTCGAAGTCGAGTCTAGCCTTCTATAATTATATAGTTACTCTGGGTATATAAGGGAACAACGTAAGGCTTCTTTTTTCTCCTTACCCTCATCGTTCTGAATTCTGAGTCACCCTCATCTTTTCTACGGGAAGATAGGACTAGGCTCATCTATGTCTTACTAGAACATCTCGTTGTTTGCTTCCTTGTAGCCGTAGGAGAGTTGTGTTCAGTCTTCTAGAGTTGTTGTACTCCTGATTTCTTACATCTTATTATGTAAGTGATGTTTCTACATTGCAAGAAAATAAATTTCTTACAATTACATTCGTTATGCTGTCCAAGTCAATCCAGGTTTCTTCATAATCAGATGCATTTGCAAAATCCTTCTCTCTATTTCGGTTGTCCTTCCAGAAGATTTATTAGGTGGCATTCCTGACAGTTCCATAGTGTTTGATGTAGGTTTTATTCTAGAAACCTACGCAGATTCATTTGCAGCTCTTCCTCCCACTTTAGATGTCTTCTAGCCAGAAGAACCACACTAACCATCGTTTTGGGCTACTTTGCTACTCTGACATATCTGTTGTAGCCACTAGATAGCCGTGGTCATCCTTTAGAAAATTATCCAGTAATCCAACCCCTTAAATCTATGCCACCCCACAGATGTGTAGGGTTCATAGTGGATCTTATGCCAGGAACCGCACCAATTTCCAGACGACCAAACAAAATGGCCCCACGTGAGTTAGCTGAGCTTAAAATCCAACTTGAAGCTTTGTTGGCAAAAGGATCCATCCGCCCTAGCTCATCGCCATGGGGTTGCCCCGTTCTGTTCGTAACGAAGAAAGATGGAACAGAAAGGATGTGCGTAGACTATCGCCCGCTAAATCTAGCGACGATAAAGAACAAGTACCCACTGCCCAGGATCAATGATCTTTATGATCAACTTGCTGGATCCTCTTTCTTCTCCAAGATGGATTTGAGATTAGGTTATCATCAAATCAAAATACGAAACGAGGACATTCCAAAAACGGCTTTCACTACTCGTTGTGGTCTTTACGAGTACACCGTCATGTCCTTCGGTTTAACCAATGCCCCCGCCACTTTCTCGCGCATGATGAATTTGATCTTCATGGAGTACTTGGATAAATTTGTTGTAGTTTATCTTGATTACATTCTCATCTACTCGAAGAACGAAGAAGAACATGCCAAACATCTTAGGATGGTATTGATTAAACTTCGAGAGCATCGCCTGTATGCTAAATTCTCCAAGTGTGAATTTTGTCTACCAGAAGTGACCTACTTAGGCCATGTGATTTCTGCAAAAGGCATTGCTGTCAATCCCGAGAGAGTTCAGGACGTCCTTGACTGGACTCCACCTGAATCGGTTAAGCAAGTTAGAAGTTTTCTTGGCTTAGCAAGCTATTGCCGCCGCTTCGTCGAGAACTTTTCTAAAGTTGCAAAGCCTCTAACTGAACTCCTCAAGAAAGATAAGAAATTCCAATGGACTCCCAAGTGCGAGGAAAGCTTTCAAGAGCTGAAAAGAAGATTGACTTCTGCACCCGTACTTGCGCCTCCAGACACCAAAAAGGATTTCGAGATCTTTTGTGACGCCTCACGGCAAGGGTTAGGATGCATACTTATGCAAGATAGACATGTGGTAGCTTATGCTTCACGCCAGTTGCGTCCACATGAAGAGAACTATCCTACCCATGATCTTGAACTCACTGCCGTATTTCATGCCCTGACAACTTGGCGACATTACCTCCTTGGTAATCGTTGTAAGATCTATTCCGACCACAAAAGCCTCAAATATATATTCACCCAGCCAGATCATAATCTCAGGCAAAGACGCTGGATAGAGTTGATAAAAGATTATGACTTAGGAATTTCTTACACCCCAGGCAAAGCCAATGTCATGACTGATGCACTAAGTCGTAAGTCGTATTGTAACAACCTCATGTTACAACAGTGTCAACCACTTCTTCATGAGGAATTTCGAAAGGTCAATCTCGAGATTGTTCCTCGTGGATCTCTTTTCAACTTGGTGGCGAAACCAACCCTTGAGGATCAAATCATAGTTGCCCAAAGGCGTGTACGAGGTGTTCGCCGGATCAAGGAGAACATTGCTAGGGGAGTTGGTAAATGTTTCTCCACAGATAGCAAAGGAACGGTATTCTTTGGAAATCGTTTGGTAGTACCTAAGAATAGGGACATCAGGCAACTAATCCTCAAAGAAGCCCATGACACACCCCTCTCGATTCATCCCGATAGCACAAAAATGTACCGAGATCTACGCCAGAGATTTTGGTGGACCAGGATGAAGAGAGACATTGCTCAATTTTTTATTGAATGTGATGTTTGTCGTCGCATTAAGGCAGAACATCAAAGACCTGCTGGTAAACTTCAACCTTTTCCTATTCTAGAGTGGAAATGGGACAAAGTCAGTATGGATTTCATCACTGGCTTTCCGAAAACCCTAGAAAGTAAATGATTCCATCTTCGTTGTTGTTGATAGACTTTCCAAAGTTGCTCACTTCCTTCCCATTTGCGAGTCCATAACTGCGAGCCAGTTAGCAGACTTGTATGTCTCTAGAATTGTGTCTCTTCATGGTCTTCCTTTGGAAATCAATTCCGATCGTGGTAACCTTTTCACCTCTAGATTTTGGGGAAGCTTTCAGAATTCTATGGGAACTCATATCTCCTTTAGTACAACTTTCCATCCTCAGTCTAGCATCAAGTTGAAAGGGTTAACCAAATTCTCGAAGACATGCTCAGAGCTTGTGTTATCCCATTCGGAAAGAATTGGGAGAAGTCTCTTCCATTCACCGAATTTGCTTATAAAAATAGTTTCCAATCTAGTCTGAACATTGCTCCTTTTGAACTCCTCTATGGACGAAGATGTCGAACACCCCTTAACTGGTCAGAAACCGGTGAAAGACAATTCTTTGGACCGGATATGATCATGGAAGGAGAAGAGAAAGTTCGCATTGTTCGTGATCAATTGAAAGCAGCCCAGTCTCGTCAGAAAAGCTACTATGATCGTCATCATAGGCAAGAAAGCTACAATCTGGATGAGGAAGGCTTACCTTCGGGTTACTCCTCTGAAGGGAACCCAACGCTTCGGTATAAAAGGCAAGTTGGCCCCACATTACATTGGACCTTTCTGCATTCTTGCTAAACGTGGAGAAGTTGTCTACCAACTTGAACTACCCCCGCACCTTTCCCGAGTACATGATGTATTCCATGTGTCACAACTCAGGCGTTGCTTCAAGGACCCCATCCGCGAAGTAGACCATGAAACGCTTGATCTCCAAGATGACCTTTCTTATCGAGAATACCCCGTTCGTATTCTTGATTCAGCAGAGCGTGTCACTCGCCGCCAGAAGATCAAGTTTCTAAAAGTGCAATGGTCAGACCACTCTGAGAAAGAAGCCACGTGGGAAAGAGAAGACCATCTCCGTGCCGAGTACCCCTCCTTCCTCCCGCAGACTTCTGAATCTCGGGACGAGATTTTTTTGAGTGGGGGCGAGTTGTCAGAACCCTCTGTTAGGTATGTGCTAGGGTTAGCAAGTAACTTTGTATCATGTTAAAAACTTCAAAGAAATTGAAATGGGAGAAGAAACCCCCCCCCTAGATGAATTTAACTCAAATGGCCAGAATAAAAGTTGCTCCAAAAATTCCTTTTGCATTTTTGAAAACTCACATAAATGAGTGTGATCACATATCAAGTGATGTGGTAGCAATCCCATGCTCATGGATTTATCAAATATTCAAACAGGAGCTTGGAATTAAATTAAACCCCTATTTGAATTAAAGTTCAAATAATTTGAATTTTAAAAATGCCCAAACTTTATAAGTGGCTAGCTATATGCATTTCAAGTCCACATAAAAATTTGGGACATTAAATAAAATGCCTAGCTATTTTTTCTAGTAAGGCAAAACAAATTACAGAAGGAAAATAGAAACAAAAAGAATAAAGAAAAAGGCCTACCTGAAAAGGGCTCAACTTATCCCCCAGCCGGCCCAGCCCACCTGGAGCCCTTGTCGTCTACCCCAGGCAGGCCAGCACGCAGGTACGTGGCAGCCATGTCGTGGCCGCCGACGCCACCCCGGCGAGCTTCTTTCTTCCCCGCCGTCTTCTGCATGTCCAGGAGAAGCCCCTGGACGTCCTCGTCACTCTTCCCCTCTCTCCGAACTATCTCGAGCTCCCTGTGTGTTTTCCCCAAATCCTCCGAGAGCAGCCGCCATTCCCCGTCGACGGAACTCGCAGCCAACGCCGGAGACAAGCGAGGAGACCATGTCCATCATGCGCGCCATCGCGGTTTACCCCGATCTGGAGAAGATGGCGTCCAAATCGAGCCCGAGGACGACACACGCTTCACCGAGAGCTCGCCGGACCCGCAATTCACCGTCATCGATTACTCCGGCCACAGACCCTCTCTGACCACACCACTTCCTCCGTTGAACTAACGGTGAGCTCATAGTTCACCCGAGCCATTCCATCGTCTCCCTCCTCCTCTCTAGCACGATCCGCCATGGGATTCCGAGCTTCTCACCGCCAGGATCCATGGCGACGACCCCCTGTTGCGCAATCGAACTCGCTTCCTTGTCCGTCGTCTACGCCGCGCTCCACTGCTTCGATTGCACCCTTTGCTGTTTAAAGTGTAGCTCCACATCGAGCTTTGCCTCGAGACCGAGCCACGACCGCCACTAGGGCTTGGCGCCGGCGCTCCGGTGAGCTCCAGCCCCCTTGGCTAGCTCAATTTGATGCGGCTCGGTCCCAACTCGCGATTGATGCCACTGGCGCGTCAAATGTGTGCCCAAAGAGCGTTCCAGTGCACTCCGGCGTGCTCTGGTTCGCCAGATCCTCGCCTCCGGCAAGGTCCATGTGGGCAGGTGGTTAGCCACCTTGACCCCACCCGCAGTGAGGCTGCCATGTGGGCCCAGACCTCTCCTAATCCTCTGGATTAGTTTTAATCAAAACAAAAATGTTTAATTAACTCCAGTGACACTTACAGGTGGGACCCCCTGGTCAGAGCCCCCCCTGACGCCAGCATGAGTGCATGCTTGCGCAATAATTGGTTTTCCAATTTAAAAGAAATTCAGAAAAATACAGAAAATGATTAAACTTTGGAAAATCATAACTAATTCATTTTAACTCCAAATTAAGCATATAATATTTCTAAAATTATCAGAAAAATACAGGGATTGTGAATATGGACTCTGTTTTCATGTTTGACCAATTTAAATTGGGTGAACTGTAGCATTTGTCCATATGCATTTAATTTGAATTCAAATTTGGAGTGATTTTGCAAATGACTTTGCATCCCACTTCTTTTAAATGGAATTGTCAACACATTGATCACTTTGTTTGTATTGTTTGCTTGGATAGAAGTGGAGCCGGAACCGGAGGCCACCCCCTTCGTTGAAGACACTGTGTTTGAACCTCGTCAGCAAGGCAAGAAAATCCCCATTGATCATGTCGATAAAACACCACTTCCCTCTCAGTCTCGCTTATGCATTTTTTAGGATGATTACCATGCTACCACATAGATGAACCCATTCCTTTGCATGACCTATCATTTGTCACAGTAGTAAGCAAACCACAATCCTAGCAGATGTAGGAGTTGATTGATATCATGTGGCCCCTGCAACTATTACTGCTTATTGCATGCTTAGAGTTACAACGAGGTTACTCTTTTGTGAGTCGGGATGGTAGTGATCATGTTGATGATGGTGGAAATGTGTTGGTGAATCTACCCGAATACAAGGTGAACGATGAGAGGCTGTCTCGTTGAACACCGCCTTAAGCCCGAATTCTTGTGTGGTGATCCAAGATGAAGATTACTACCACATGTTGGGCACATGGACCCCCGCTCAACCTACTAACTCACCCCTTCTCAGTTCAATGAGTCGCACTAGTTTGGAGTTCTGGTAGTTCTGTGGCACGGTCTGTGAAGTGGAAGAACGGCTATTCAGACCTGCTTGGGACCCTGCACACATCTTCTGGGACCACATCGGTAAACCGGCCAGATTCACGATGCGGACTCCAGCCCAGATAGGCGTCTCCATTGGAATTGAGTTGGTTGTGCGGTAAAAGTTGTGGAAATTATCCTCGCCGACACCCGCTTGAAGGGTGACGAGATCCCGATGGTAACTGATAGTTTCATGTGTGTAGCAGTACACCCCTGTAGGGTTAATAAACTATTCGAATAGCCGCGTCCGCGGTAAGGGACTATGTAAGGCCCGATATGCGGTACTGTTCCAGATCTAGGTGTTTCCACCCAGATCCGGGGACGAAGCACATATCGGTCCCACCGCGACATATGACAAAGCCATATGCCCCGGATTTCCAACATGATATCACAACATTACAGATACAAGGATACAACATCTCATATAATCGGCATACAACTGCCTCAAATAAAATACAACAGCGGAAGATATATGTCTGAGTACAGACTAGAAGCAAATGCCTACTGGCAAAGAGAAAAGCATCGATCCCATAACCACACGGGTCCAGGCCCTCCGCCGGGATCCGCCTAACTAGTCGTCGTCGAGTCTCCACGTGAAACGTCGGTCACCATACCTGTTGTCGATCAAGAACCCTGAAAAGAGTTTGGGGGTAGTATCATGAGTACAGAAGTACTCAGCATCCAACTTTAGTGGTCAACTGACCCAGCAAGGACTTCATCACTCGTCATTCTAGGACAACTAGTAGTTTACGGTAAGGAAGGGGTAAGTGGTGAGGTTGCTGCCGCACTAGCATTTATGAAGTGGCTAACGATCTAGAGAGTAAAATAAGAAGCCAAGCATTCGATGAGGAATCGCCTCCAACAAGTCTTGCTATCCACCTACTACGCAAACATAACACCTATCCTATCCTTGTCCTCCTCTTCGCATCCCAACGAAGAAGAAGCAGTCAAGGCACACACACGTTGATCAAGTTATATTAAGATTATCTCAGTTGTTGTTGTCTATGAACAAGGAGTTGGTCTCAAGTCGTCCATAACCGTGGACACGGCTTCTCGAAAAGATTTAACCCTGCAGGGGTGTACCAACTGCCCATTACGAGGCTCCGCACGCACGTCCATCACTCTCAGCTGCTACCCATCACAGGAAACCATTTTATGATTTAGTTCCAAGAGATCCGAAACGACAGGTCCCTCTAGCTAACAACGAACAAATCCGGGTGGCCCCCAGTGAGTCGACATCCATCTCAGGAGCCGGTCGCGCTCTCGATCTGGTCTCAACCGTCTGTCGCAGGTTTGGATAGCCGGTTAGTTCTCTTATGAGACCGGGTCCTCAGCCGGACAAAGTGGGCTGCAAGGGACCTATGTCCTCACTGGTCCAGGGTGGTTTGAAAAACAACTGGCGGCCGACCAGCACACACACGGTTTCAAATGGTAAATCAGCTTGGGCCACCACTAGAAATGTTTGAAGCTAGGTAGGTAATAAAAGGGGACCCCATAAAATCCCACACGCGGTTAGGCACGCTCAGTCTTAAAACCAATACCCGGAACTCGGATCCTAGGTGACTCGAATGGAACAAAGCGTCGGGGCGGGATAGCCTAGACCTTCCATCCTTCATCAAATATAGTCAACATTATAATAATCATATCATCAACAACAATAATAATGATAATGTGATATCCCAAACCAAGGAGTAACAGGGTAACATCGTAGCATCCTAAGCATGCATACTAAGCAGGGGCTGAGCAACGAGCAATAGTAACATAGCAGTACAAGGTTTGCTGGGAGGGGACATGGCTTTATCGCTTTGAAAGAGACTGTAAACATGTGGTAGGATCAAACATCGAACCTAACCTATACTAGCATGCAAACCGCTGGTTGAAATAGAATGGATCATAAGTAATGCAGTCCTTGCCTGTTGATAAGTCGGGTTCCGAAGGTGTAATCGATCGCACGCTCGCATCGTCTCCGAGAGGTACCCGCGGGAGCACACAAGAAGTAAACAATGGAAAGCAATCAACGAGCAGGCATCTATTACTACGAAGCAAACACGAGCAAGCATCAACAAGAAAGGCAACACGAGACATCGCACCTACCCTCGAGAGCGGTTACTAATAATTTAAGTGGAGTACTCGTCACACACGACGATACCGCACATTTACGGTGGTTCAAGTTGTTTAGCTACAGGTGATCAACAAAGGTTGTTAACATGGCAACTCAAAAAAGCATGGCATAGCACACAAACATGGCAAGAGGTGAAGCATAAATAAACTATATGATCTAGTCAATTTAAGTGGGGGTAAAATCCTAGACATGCAAACTATTGCGGACCCCACGATAAAATTGAATTTGGTACTGTTTTTCCCTAAACAATATTTTGTTATTTTTATTATCAAACAAGAGTAGCAAAAACACAACCTACATGCAATTCTAGTCAAGTTACATATAAGAAACATTTTAATCCGAGCAACGGATAAAAAGTTATTGCAGTTGCAGTTTACAGTGGCAGGCAGTGTAATTAGCAGTCAAACAGCAAGTAAACAAGCTCAAACATGGCAACAAGCAACATTTTAATGATCTACGCGCAAAACGGAGCAACTTTCCTGCAGAAAGCGTCTCCATCGGAGCTACCGTTGAAAAGTTATAGCTACCGCAAATAAACAACTAAACAGATAAATAAAAAGCCTAGAAAAAGAAAAAAAACACTACTGGGCCGAAACTAAGCTATTTGGGCCCAACAGAAAAAAAAAACTAACTAAATAAAAAAAAGGGCGCTCACCAGCTGGGCCTCGGCCCACTGGCCTGGTGGCTTGCGGGCTGTTGCAAGGCCGTCCTGGGCTGGCGTCTGTGGAGTTGGGCCGCCTGGGGCTGGGGCGCGGCCCACCTGGGCGTGCAGCGGCTGGAAGAGCCGCTCGGGCTGCGCTGGTCCTCCCGACCGGGGCGCGTTGGCTACGCCCGACGCCGGCGTGGCGCGCGGCGGCGCAAGGCGAGGCGGCGGCTCTCCGGCCACCGCGGGACGGAGGAGGCGACGAGGGGGCAAGGGAGGCAGGCGGCTGCGGTCGCGCGGGCCGTGCTCGGGCGAGCTCGAGGCCATGGTGGCTGCGGCTCGTGCCGGCCATGGCGCTGCGGCGGCGCCCCTGTGAGGAGACATGGCGGACGAGGTGAGAGAGGAAACGGGGAAGAGGAGAAGAAGGCGCGAGGGCGGCGACCTGGGGCTCCTACAGTGGCTCGGCTCGCCGGCCAGAGCAGAGGCGAGCGGCGTGGACAGCCTGGTGTGGAGAGGCTCGGCCATGGGAGGAGCTCGGGCGCAGAAGCTTGCGGGCGTGGGAGCTGGCCAGATCTGGGTCGTTGGATCTCAGATCTGACGGCTCAGATCTGAGGGAGGCTAGGGTTTCGCGAAAAAAAGGGGCTATTGGGCAAATTTGGAGTAGATCTGGGGTGGTGGCTGCAATTTTTGGCTAGGGAAACCCTAGAAATGGGTGGGAGTGTGGTGGTCTTTATATAGCATGGGTGGCTGGCAGTTTGCAAAAACATCATCTGTTTTTCTCTCGGGCACGCGGTGCTCACGTTTCTGACTGCCGGGGGGTCCGCAGTACCTCCGATTCGGGTAAAACTTCGAACTGCGCAATCAGTGCGTCGAGCCGGAGGCGTTCACCTCGCGCTGGAACCGTTCCGAAAACACTTTCCGGCGCGCTATAAAAATATCCCGTTTAATTATTAAACGGGGTTTTTCGTTCCGTTGACTGCGGCTGGTCTCGTGCGGTTTTCGCGACGGTGATCGGGTGAAACCCGGTGTCGCAAAGGTCGAGTGTCAGGGTGGCAAGGGTTGGTCTCCGTCCGATACGAGATAAGAGGGAGAAAAATAATCGCCGATCGATAAATCAGGGATGCAAACACTGCAAACAAATCAGACAATCAAACAAATCACACCGAAAACAAAATTTTTAATTTTTTTGAAAACTGGGCTGTTACAGACTACTTGGAAAGTTGTGCCTGATTATTAGACAACTTGAACTGGATACTTATAAAACTTTCCAAGATAAGCGTGAGTGTTATGGCATGCTTTCTCATGGGGAGTCGAGGAAGGCAACATGGTGGTGTAATTGGTTGGAGATTTTAGTGGACTCGTGTACGCTTCTTACCTCAAGTCTGGTCCTCGTAGTTCAGAACTAGCCAAGTCAAAACTGGCACTTCTGCATTGAAACCCCACCCCCTTTACCTTGATACATGTGCATGAGTAGTATAGCTCCCACGTAAGTCTTGCTGAGTACGCCTTTGTACTCACGTTTGCTTATTCTATCTTTGAGATGAACCCACTGACCCCGAAGGTGGATTTTTCTTGGGGCTCGACGACTGATCAAGCTAGTGTAGTCCCAGTCAGCAGACTGGTTCCCTCGTGGAAGGGCTTGTTTATAAATAAGGCTTCTCTAAGCCATTTGTTAAACTTGTCTGTACTCAGACCTACTTTGCTTCCGCATGTTTGATGTAATGTTGGATCACATACTTGTGATCTCTCTGTGCACTCTGTAAGAGTTATCAATAAAGTTGTAAACTTTGTAGAGAATTGCAATGATACCTGCTGTTCATACTAGACATGTGTGTTGCGTGTATGATTATAACATGAATGTCTTAGTATGGGTTTTTCAGACCTTATTTGTGATCTGGCTGGCGGTCTTTGATACACCAAGTGGCCCTTAGATGTGCGCATCTTGGGGCATCGCGATGCGATTGCTCGTGACTCCGTCACGTGCACACTTTGTTGTATGATCGAGCCCGCCCTAGACCCCGACTAAGTGATCGGGATGGAGTAAGTCTATGTAAGTGTTATAATACAATCGATAGTATGGTTGAGGCAACTTGTCTATGAGTATGGGAGTTCACCACCCATATCATTTAGACTTGTGTGTGGACGATGAGGACCCATCTCAGTTGATCATCCGGCCTGGATGGGATGCCCCTCACGTTTGATGCTTTCCGAGAACGTTCTGTTCTTGTCCTTGTCTGCTTATACAAGTGGGTACGGTTCTCGGCTCTCCATATGATTCTGTTGTAGCGGCACTTGCATATGCTAACCCCGGGTCCTGATAGATAATGAGAGTGATAATTGCAACGAAAGGTAAAAGTAGTAAATAAAGTGGAGGTTTAAACAGTGGTGGAATTATGGACCGGAGTCCCATGATGTTCACTACTGATGTCTCTCTCCCAAAAGACGATAAAAAGGCTAAGTTGGGTGAACAAATTACAGCCGGGCAATTGACAGGATTATAAACAAACCGCAATGCTAATTATGCTACAAGGAAGTTAGAGGCTCAAAAGTATGTGAAGTACGCCAAGACAAGTAGACCGAAATCCATCTACATCTACTCACTAATCATCAACCTTAAGATATCTATCCATAACATAATCGCTCGTATTAAGTTGCGATCCCCACCCAAAGGGTAAACTCAAAGGTACAGACAACTGCAATAACAATCTATGCGTAAGGTAAACAATCCTTTCAACCGCTATTACAAGCACCAGTTTTTTCTCCCTGGTGGCAATAACACATCCCCTAGTCTCATGTTTCTATCACTCAATCTTGACATCGGGGGCATGAACCCACAATCAAGCATAAACGCTCCCTCTTGGAGTTACTATGTACTACTTGGCCAAAGCAAAAAAATTTAACGGAGAACATGCAAGAATTAGTCAAGAACAAAATATAAAAGGTAAACAAAATATATAACTCATCACGATCTGAACATAATCTCGTAATCCATTGGATCCCAGCAAAAATAGCATAGCAACAACAGGAATATGACATAGATGCCTTGATCATGTAGGGTAGCTCACAAGGGCTAATAATGGAAGCACAAGATTGGAGAGAAGACATCACAGAGCTACTGGTCATGGACCCATTGTTCAAGGGAGAATACTCACGGCACATTCGGGAAGCGTCCGTGGTGGTGGAGAAGCTCCTCGAGGTCAATCCTCCCTCCAGCAGGGTGCCGGGAAGAGGTCTTCTCGTGCTCGCGATCTTGGAAGAGCGGCGGCAACGGAACATAGAGGTAATTCGGGATACGGGGTCCTCCTCGAGGGTTTTAGGGACGAGGAGGTAATAAATTCCAAAGGGGGCAGCCAGAGGTTGGATTGGGCACCCAGGCGGCCACCTGGCGTGTAGGGCCCCCGATGCGGTGCTAACTCGAGTTAGTCGCTTTCGCGTCCCTCTCAAGTTAGTAGCGCATTAAAGGCCACCGACTCACGACACTCGCACTCGTGTCGCTGCCGGATTCTCGACAACAGATATAAGAACAATGAACTTTATACTAAGACATAAATATAAAGTCCAGGGCATACATCGCCGCTGGTATTTATTACATCATCTCAGAGGTCCATAGACCCAACAGTACATCATGCAACAAGCGGAAGACAATCACGACTGAGTACGGTCAAAATCCAAATGGCCCTAGAGTGGGCTGCACATAAATAGTCCACCCACGGATCGTCGGAGCCCAACTATAGGATCTACTGAACGAAGTCATCCTCATCGTCGTCCTCCGGGGCACCTCCACGAAGTAACGTCCGGTGCTCGGGTCGAGGTAGTAATCAACTGCAGTGGCCGATCAGGCAAAACAATAAAAGCACAAAAGGGGAACAGGGGTGAGATTACATCATTACAGGATATCTAACTCCCTACGGTAAGGCAAGGTAAAAGTAAAGGTTGCAGCCGCACTAGCATATATGGTGGCTAACGTTCTATTATAATATGGATAAGGTCCAAGAATGCACGCGACATCGTGTCATAAGTCTGCTATTCACCTGCTTACGTCAAACATAACACAACCTGGATCCTCTCTTGGTCCCCCTGGACGAAGAAAATAAACCAAGGCACTCACACGGTAGACAAGTTTTAATTATGATTCAAATTGATGTTATTCTATGAACAAGGAGTAGGTCTCAAGTCGTCCATAACCGCGGACACGACTTTTCGAAAAGATTTAACCCTGCAGGGGTGTACCAACTTCCCATCATAGGCTTCGCATGTACGCCTGGTTTCCACTTGGCTAGGTAAGCGCCTGAAACTCCGGAACGTCAGAGTCCCTCTAACTAACAACGCACAAATCCGGGTGGCCCCCGGTGAGTCGACATCCAACTCAAAAGCCGGCCGCGCACTCGAATCGGCCTCAACCGTCTGGACGAGGTCGGGTTAGTTTCCCAAACAGATGTGGACAACCCCCTAGCTCCCTGGGGTGGACCAACAAGAGAAACCAAGTCTCCGCTGGCCCGGGTTTGTTTCGAAAACTGCTGGGGTACCAACCAAGCACACACACGTTTGCAAATAGTAAATCAGCTCGGGCCACCACTAGAATTGCACGAAGCTAGGCAGGTAAGACAAGGGGACCCCATAGAATCCCACACACGATTAGGCACGCTCTTCAAGAAACACAATACCCGGAACTCGGGACCTAGGTGTCTCAAATGGAACAAAACACCTGGAGGGAACAGCCTGGTCTCCCATCTTTCGTCAAGTATAAATTAACATCATAATCATAATAAATATCAACCAACTTCTTTAATAACATGATATCCCAACCACAGCATAGGGTAAGCAGCAAATTTTCCTACTCATACTAAGCAATGGCTGAGCAGCGATAACTTAGCAATACAAAGGTTTGCTGGGATGTGGGGATCATGGCTGTTTGGTTTTTGAATGTGGCGTAACCCAAGTGGATAGGATCAAACAAACGTTCTAGACTACAGCTAGGTAGGTAGGCAGAAAGGTATCAAGTAATGGTACAAATCTTCCCCTTGCCTGGGTAATCGGTCTTCGAAGCAGACGTAGCAGGGTCCTCGGGCTCGGTGTCAGAAACCTCCACGTAAGTCTCCTCGGCAGTCTCAGGTGCTAACGTAAAGTACCGGCAAGGAAAAGGCACACAAGTAAGCAATGGGTGCAATGCATAGGCAAGGATGGTATGATCAAGTTTAATTAGACATGATCTGACCCTATCTAGTTAGATTTTGAATGAAGGTGGTGAAGACACGTCAACAACTTCATATGCAATTTATTTACGTTGAATGGCTTTGGTCCTGGCCTTAATTTGTGGTCTAAGTAACAGGGCAACATGGCATGCTCAACAGAGCAACTAAAAGAAATAATTACAATGTGAAAGTAAAACATCAATTCCGGAGACGGAGAGATGTCGATGAACTTGACATCGGAAAGGTGCAACAAAAGAATGGAACCCAGCCACATTGCATATGACAATATGCTAGGGGTTGGTTTGATGATGCAAAGATTGAAGATGACATTGAAAAGAACTTGAAATGATCAACAGATCAGAATTCAACATGCACTTAAGTTGAAAGAAAGCAAGGGAAGGGAAACAGGTTGATATGGCTAGGTGTTTTACACCATGTCCAAATGAGTTGCACAAAACATCACATGGACATCACCATTGAAATCCCTGCAATTTTCTACCCCAAAACCATATATGGCATGTCACACTTTGAATTTGCAAAACACTTTGCAAATACAAAAGAAGTGAGGGGCTTCTTTGCAACATTACCACTACTCCCAAAATTAGAGGGGAAAACTGCAAGGTGAACATCACCACTGTGATCAGTGGGAAAAACTACCCCAAAACCATATATGGAAAGATATGTTTGGGGTAAAGTTCTCAAATGCCCCAAACCAGATTTGAATAAGAATTCAACTCAATTTTTGGAATTAAAACAGAAAATAAAATGGAAAAATAAAATAAAATGAGAGAGTTATGCCACGTGGGCTGCTCTCGGGCGCAAGGCCCACCTCCTTCTGTCTCTCTACATGGCCCAGCACCGCGAGCCCATTAGTGGCAGAAACCACATGGGCCAAGTCCAAGCGCCTGCTGGAAAAAAAAAGGGGGCTTGCACCGGCTGTGATAGAGGCGAAGGTGTCCCGATGTTTCGATGAGATGGTGGAGATCGATTTTGGTGGAGTAGACTTTCACGACCCGACTACGAACGTGCGAAGACGTTGCGCCTTAGCAATCGCTAAACCAACTCCGAGAGGTTATTGATCCCGCGGGTGCACGATCAACCTGACCACGAAGGTCAGTTCCTGCAAGCAATCGAAGAACAAGCAAGAACTAAGAATTGCAATCTGGATATTGCGAATATAAGATGAAAGATTAACAGAAGTTGGGGTTCCAATGCGGTCTTGGCCTGGTCGGACGACACAAACGAAGAACTCGAAGTTGCGGCTATGGCTAACTTAAATCTAATTAAAACCCAAGTCTAAACGACGCCCTAAGGGCTGTATATATGGGGGAACAGAGGGGATTTTCGTGACCCTTGGAGGTGGGGTCCGAAAACAACCCTAACTCGGTTTCCCCACACATACGGACTCTAAAAACAGCCTATAAGGTGGTATTTCGAAATTACATGGGCCCAGCCCAATATTAAGGTGACGCAGCACCTATAATTGCCCTTGGACGAAAATAATGAAGTGGCATCTCGCGTATTTCGTCCAAGACTTCATGCGCGCCTTATGGTGGCTTCAAAGTGCGATAATCACCACTGGAAGCTCCGCTGTCCTTTCCCGTGCGCGCACCTTCTTCTCCATGCTTGATCCCGCTCCAATGACCATCCTTCTTGTCCATGCTAGGTCCTTCATTCATAAGCAAAACAAAAGTATCTAATTTAGGCAGCATCATATGTTCATGAACAATAGAAGGATTCGCAAGAAACGAAAGTACCTGATAATTTAGTTGACGTGCACGAGCTCTAGTAACTGGTCCAATATGTGTAGTTGGTGAGGATATGGGTGTAACATTAGTAGGGATGTCCTCATCATCCTCCCCTTCTTGAATTGAAGTCGTCCTCGACGGAAGCTCATCATCTTCTCCCAAATAAGGCTTCAAATCTGCAATATTAAATGTGGGACTAACCCCAAAGGCTGCAGGTAGCTCAAGTTTATATGCATTATCATTAATTTTCTGCAAAACCTTAAAGGGACCATCAGCTCGAGGCATTAACTTAGACTTGCGCAAATCAGGAAACCTATCTTTACGTAGATGTAACCAAACAAGATCTCCGGGTTCAAACACAACATGCTTTCGACCCCTATCACCAGCAAGCTTGTATCTAGCATTCATGCGCTCAATGTTTTCTTTAGTTAACTCATGCATTTTTAATATCAATTCAGCACGTTGCTTAGCATCAAAATTAACCTTCTCCGAAGATGGAAGAGGCAGCAAATCAATAGGTGCACGAGGTAGAAAACCATAAACAATCTCAAAAGGGCACATTTTAGTGGTAGAATGCAATGAACGATTATAAGCAAATTCAATATGAGGTAAACATTCTTCCCACAGTTTCAAGTTACTCTTTAAAACAGCCCTAAGCATAGTAGACAAAGTCCTATTGACCACTTCAGTTTGTCCATCAGTTTGGGGATGACATGTAGTACTAAAAAGTAGTTTAGTCCCCAACTTAGCCCATAAGCATCTCCAAAAATGGCTAAGAAACTTAGTATCACGATCCGAGACAATAGTATTGGGCACACCATGTAAGCGAATAATCTCACGAAAAAATAAATCAGCAACATTAGCAGCATCATCGCTTTTATGACATGGTATAAAATGTGCCATCTTAGAAAATCTATCCACGACCACAAATATGCTATCCCTCCCATTCTTTGTTCGAGGCAAGCCTAAAACAAAGTCCATGGATATGTCCTCCCACGGAACACTAGGTACAGGTAAAGGCATGTATAAACCATGAGGATTGAGTCGTGACTTAGCTTTTTGACATGTAGTGCAGCGAGCAACAAAACGCTCAACATCCCGTCTCATCTTTGGCCAAAAGAAATGTGTAGCAAGTACGTCCTCCGTCTTCTTCACGCCAAAGTGTCCCATTAATCCTCCTCCATGCGCCTCCTGCAACAACAAAAGACGAATAGAGCTAGCTGGAATGCATAGCTTGTTAGAACGGAACACAAATCCATCATTAAGCACAAACTTGTTCCATGTTCTACCCTCTCTACAATTCTGCAATACATCTTTAAATTCCGCATCATTTACATATTGATCTTTGATTGTCTCTAAACCGAAAATCTTGAAGTCAAGTTGTGAAAGCATAGTATAACGACGAGACAAAGCATCAGCAATAATATTATCTTTCCCCTTCTTGTGTTTAATGACATAAGGGAAAGTCTCAATAAATTCAACCCACTTAGCATGTCTACGATTAAGTTTTGCTTGACTTCTTATGTGTTTCAAAGATTCATGATCAGAATGTATAACAAATTCTTTGGGCCATAAATAATGTTGCCAAGTTTCTAATGTCCGAACAAGAGCATATAATTCCTTATCATAAGTAGAATAGTTCAGACTAGGCCCACTCAATTTTTCAGAAAAGTAAGCAACAGGTTTAGCATCTTGTAATAACACACCTCCCAAACCAATCCCACTAGCATCGCATTCAAGCTCAAAAGTCTTATTAAAATCAGGAAGTTGGAGCAAAGGAGCATGTGTTAACTTATCTTTCAATACCGTGAAGGCTTCTTCCTGTGCGGTACCCCAAGTAAAAGGCACATCCTTGCGTGTAAGCTCATTGAGAGGGGCAGCAATGGTGCTGAAATCTCTCACAAAACGCCTATAGAATCCAGCGAGGCCAAGAAAACTCCTCACTTGTGTGACCGTTTTGGGCTGCGGCCAACTCTCAATCGCCTCGATCTTGGCTTTATCCACTTCAATTCCCTGCGGAGTAACAACATAGCCAAGAAACGATACTCGGTCGGTGCAAAAGGTGCACTTCCCAAGGTTACCAAACAAATGTGCATTACGTAGAGCAATAAAAACAGCACGTAAATGATCCAAATGTTCCTCCAAAGATTTGCTATAAATCAGTATATCATCAAAATAGACTACCACAAATCGTCCAATGAAAGCACGTAAAACCTCGTTCATTAATCTCATGAAAGTGCTAGGTGCATTAGTTAACCCAAAAGGCATGACTAACCACTCATATAATCCAAACTTAGTTTTAAAAGCCGTTTTCCATTCATCTCCTAATTTCATGCGAATTTGATGGTATCCACTACGCAAATCAACTTTGGAAATCATGGTAGAGCCACTTAATTCATCAAGCATATCATCTAACCTAGGAATAGGATGACGATAACGAATAGTAATATTATTAATGGCTCGACAATCAACACACATACGCCATGTTCCATCCTTTTTAGGCACTAATATAACAGGAACAGCACAAGGACTAAGGGATTCACGTATGTAACCTTTGTCGAGTAGCTCTTGTACTTGACGCTGAATCTCCTTCGTCTCCTCCGGATTGGTACGGTATGGCGCACGGTTGGGCAACGAAGCACCGGGAATTAAGTCAATCTGATGCTCAATCCCTCGAATAGGTGGTAATCCCGGTGGTACGTCTTGTGGAAAGACGTCAATAAACTCCTGCAAAAGGTCAGTGACAACAGGAGGCAAAGAAGGAGGCAATTCCTCAAATGAAAACAAGGCTTCTTTGCACACAAAAGCATAGCACACATATTGACTAACATCCAAATCTGAAATATCAACTTTAGTAGCAAGCAAAGTTGGACTAGTCAATTTAATTTCATTAGAAACAGCAGAAGAAGATTTGCTATTAGTCTCATTTTCACTCTTATTTTTCTCCTGTTTAGCTTTACTAGCTCTAGCAAGATCATCTTTCACAATTTGTTCAGGAGACATAGGAAGTAAAGCAATATTTTTATCCTGATGAACCAGAGTAAACTGATTTGTCCTACCATGGTGTACAACATTCCTATCAAATTGCCATGGTCTACCAAGTAAAAGAGAGCATGCTTGCATGGGTACCACATCACAATCAACATAATCAGCATATGCAGCAATGCTAAAGTGCACACGAACAGAACGCGTTACCTTAATCTTACCACTATTGGTAAACCACTGAATATAGTACGGATGGGGGTGTGGTCTTGTGGTGAGAGATAGCTTCTCCACCAACTCCATGCTAGCCAAGTTGTTGCAACTCCCTCCGTCAATGATGATGCGAACCGAACGTTCTTGCACCACTCCCTTTGTGTGGAACAAATTATGCCTCTGGTTTTGCTCAGCCTTCGTTACCTGCACACTTAACACACGTTGAGCAACCAAACTAGCATATTTATCTGCATCATCAGGAGCCATATACTCTATATCAAGAGCATCATCATGGGCACCCTGTTCCTCATGAGCGATGAGAACTAAAGTCTCCTCATCATAGTCACTCGCTGACTCATACCCACCATCCGCCGTAATAATCATCACACGCTTGGAGGGACAGTCTTTTGCGAAGTGACCTCCACCTTGGCACCTGCGACATTTAATATCACGATCTCGTGTTTGCCCTGTGGAAGCCATGGATGAAGAAGAACTCGCCGCTGGACCACTCTGTGCACCCTTGAATGGTGGCGCTGACTGTTTTGGTGGCTCCCTGTAAGAATGAGCGGCTGAAGTAGATGGTGGTGCAGTAGGACGTGTGGATGTAGAAGGTCCACGCGATGTCCATGATGTATTTCGTCCTGCAGAAAAGTTAGGTCTCGTAGCGGCCTGTCGATCCTGCACTTCACGTTCAGCTTTACAAGCAAGATGAAACAAACGAGTAATAGTAGCAAAGTCCTTGTATTCTAGAATAGTTTGTATCTCCCTGTTTAAACCACCCATAAAACGTGCAAGCATAGCTTCATTATCCTCTACTAGGCCACATCTAATCAATCCAGTTTGTAATTCTTGATAATATTCCTCTACAGAATTTTTGCCTTGTCTCAAACGCTGTAATTTTTGTAGCAATTCACGTTGATAATAAGGAGGAACCCAGCGAGTACGCATAGCATCTTTTAAAGCAGCCCAAGTGGTTGGAATATTATTAGCATGCAATCTACAATGTTCAGACCACCAAATAGATGCAAACCCCGTGAATTCACAAACAGCAGCAGTAACACGTCTATTCTCAGGATATTGTAAACATGTAAAGCGTTGTTCAGTTTCTAACTCCCAAGTAAGATAAGCATCAGGAATATATCTACCCTCAAACGGCTTAAGATTCAATTTAAGTTTAGGCACATGTTCATCATCGCGTACCTGAGGGGGTGGTTGGTGTCGACCGTGGCGAATGTTGGGACGTGGACGTCCAGCTGGCTGTTCATAGGCCGCTTCCTGTTCCACCTCCTCCTCGTAATCACCCTCGTAGTTGTCATCCAGGCCGACGTCAGAAGCAGCAGCAACAGGTACTGCAGCAGCAGGAGGAGCACCAAGACCAGCAGCTTGTCCTCTCGGAAACAGAATACGTCGTGCACGTGGTAGTGGCGGTGGCTGTGGCTGTGCTGGAGCGGCAGCAGGCTGTGTAGGTAGGCGTGCGATCAACTCAGTAAACTTGGCGTCGAGCTTGGTGTCGATCATCTTTTCCACGCCATCAATTGCCTCTGTAAATCTGGTCTCGATGTCATTCACCTGTTCAGACATCATTTGTGCAAATTTATCATGTAGCTCCTTGTTTGTCATGTTCTCCCAATCGGGTGCATCCCGTGCCACTTCATCATGTGATCCTGGCATGGTTAGCAGAAATAGAAAACAAACAGGAATATGATCCTACTTCTACTAATGGGATGTGGGGTGGTGGAAAGCACAAATCCGTCAAGCTTTTCTTTCGTTCTTACCGATTCTTACCTAGCAGCAGGTGGTGACGTACAACCAACGGGTCAAAACTCTCAGAGATGTGGTAGAGCGATGGCCAGGAGGTGTCAAAACGCACGATGTAGAATATATGTGGAGCTGTAGGAAGGCTGACAAGTATGGTAGCAAAAGCTCAACAGTAATCAAAACAGAGATGCAAAGCTGAATAAACACTCAACGTCGGTACTGTGCTGATCCTAGGCTAGACCGTACTAGAGACGCGAGCCTAAAACACCAACGAAAGCACGGCGCGGCACGTAAACAACTGAGAAGCACACTCTGAATTTTTTTTCTCTCTTTTTTTTTTTTTGCTCCTTTTTTTTTTTTTTGCGATGCGGGACTGCGGTGGCTGAAAAAGTGCGAAAAATCACTATGGTGACGAACGTCTCAAAATGAGTTTCTGGACCTAAGGAACGTATGGGCACGAAATTTTTTCACCCCTGAATTTTTTGGCCTAAAAACTGCTCTGAAAAGCGTGCCAGACTCCTAACAATTTTTTTTTTTTTTTTTTGGAAATCACCCCCCTTCTCTGGACGGAAAAAGTTTGGTGAAATCCGACTCTAACAACTCAAAACTAATCTGGCTACAGAGAGATCACGAACCGTACTAATGGTGGAACTCAACTCGGACTCGTGGGACGTGGTGGTGTATGTGGACTTGGATTGGCGGAACGTGGTAGGATGACTACTGTGCGGCGGCGACGTGGCAAACTGTGATCAGAACTCGAAACTCTAAGGGAACTAGACGCTAAGATCAGCAACTTAACACAACGATGCAACCGTAAATTCAACAAAGCAAGTACTGAAAAGAAAACTGGACAAAGGCTCGGACTGTCTTGGGACGTGATGATCTAACCCTAAAGTTTTTTGGCTTTTTCGTGGGATTTAGGTATGACGAACAGAATCAATCTAGACTACGAAAACTAGTAAATCTCACCGAGCAACCTGGAAATCTGATACCACTTGATAGAGGCGAAGGTGTCCCGATGTTTCGATGAGATGGTGGAGATCGATTTTGGTGGAGTAGACTTTCACGACCCGACTACGAACGTGCGAAGACGTTGCGCCTTAGCAATCGCTAAACCAACTCCGAGAGGTTATTGATCCCGCGGGTGCACGATCAACCTGACCACGAAGGTCAATTCCTGCAAGCAATCGAAGAACAAGCAAGAACTAAGAATTGCAATCTGGATATTGCGAATATAAGATGAAAGATTAACAGAAGTTGGGGTTCCAATGCGGTCTTGGCTTGGTCGGACGACACAAACGAAGAACTCGAAGTTGCGGCTATGGCTAACTTAAATCTAATTAAAACCCAAGTCTAAACGACGCCCTAAGGGCTGTATATATGGGGGAACAGAGGGGATTTTCGTGACCCTTGGAGGTGGGGTCCGAAAACAACCCTAACTCGGTTTCCCCACACATACGGACTCTAAAAACAGCCTATAAGGTGGTATTTCGAAATTACATGGGCCCAGCCCAATATTAAGGTGACGCAGCACCTATAATTGCCCTTGGACGAAAATAATGAAGTGGCATCTCGCGTATTTCGTCCAAGACTTCATGCGCGCCTTATGGTGGCTTCAAAGTGCGATAATCACCACTGGAAGCTCCGCTGTCCTTTCCCGCGCGCGCACTTTCTTCTCCATGCTTGATCCCGCTCCAATGACCATCCTTCTTGTCCATGCTAGGTCCTTCATTCATAAGCAAAACAAAAGTATCTAATTTAGGCAGCATCATATGTTCATGAACAATAGAAGGATTCGCAAGAAACGAAAGTACCTGATAATTTAGTTGACGTGCACGAGCTCTAGTAACTGGTCCAATATGTGTAGTTGGTGAGGATATGGGTGTAACATTAGTAGGGATGTCCTCATCAGGCTGGGATTCGAACCTAGGCCGTGCCCTTCTCCACTAGCCCCCTGACCACTGCGCTACGAGCGATTTTCTGAAAAAAGGCACAACAACAGCAAGGTGAGTCAACCCCAAGTGGTTAACTGAACTTTGTACAGCCCTGACATACACCGGCGGCAGAAAACCACGGCGAAGCTCTCGTCGTCATCGAGACGTCTCCGGCCTATCCATCTAGCGCAACGTGGAGAGGGCACCACCACGAACACGTGGATGCCCTCGGAATAGATTGAGGCCCAACGGAATAGATGCTAGGCTCCTCTGAAAACGACGGTGCACCTCTGCACTTACTGACAGAAGTTTCAGGCGGCGGCGACAGCCAGGTTCCGGCGATGCTAGCCTCGCACACAGGGCTCCTCCGGCGACACCGCGAGTAGCTAAGCCCTCCTGGAACATCCATCTCCAACCTCACACTTCGTGATCACACCGGAGCACACGGGAGCAGACCCCAGCCTCGCCGGAAACACCACGCGGCTGCGGATCTGAACCCGAGTTCACAGCACCTACACGCAGGCACCCAAAGGCTAGTCCTTTGAGGCCGCGAACGCGACCTGGACGTGACCACCGGCTTGGCGGGGACCCGTGACATGGCGGCCAGAAAACAATGGCTACGGCGACCCACTAGCTCGCGACTACGAGGGGAACAGGGGAGCATCGGGTGCTCACCTAGGGGTGTTCAGGGACGACCTCGATGCCTTGAAGGAGACGTCGGCGAAGCAGGTTGTCTGTGAAGCAGAACGGCGGCACTGCGGGTGGCCTCGTCGCAGGATCGAAGCGGGGCTCCTGCAGCCAACCTGCCGACGGAAAAGGGTCAGGAAAACGCGCAGAAGGACGACCGCGAAGGCACGGCTGGCGATGAGGTTCAACGGCGGAGAATTTCTCCCGGTCACCTGCGGTCACGGCGGAACAGAACGACGAAATTGAGCGCGACGGCTGTGAACCGAGGTGAAACACTTGGGGGGAGGAACCCTAGGTTCCCCGGCGCGTCCCCGGCTGCTTCTTATAGGGGGCCTAGCTCTCCCTGGCCGGAGGGCTCCACCGGCTCTCGCCGGACTCGCGCGTGAGAGAGTAGCGGGAGAGGACCTCTGTCCACGCTGGAAAGAAGAAGAAGGAGGGCCCTTGATTGCAGATCAAACGGCTCGGGCGCCCCCCAACTTACCCCTTCGTGGGTGGGCTCTAGCCCGAGATGCAAAGAAAGGCCAGGTGGGCTGGGCCTGCAACAGGGAGTTGGAAAAAGAGAAAACCCCTGCTTCTTTTCCTTTCCATTTAAAATAAAACAAAAAGGATTTGGGGTTTACCAGAATTAATTACAAGGTTTAAAAATACATAAAAATATGTAAAATTATCCTTGCAACATTCTTCAAATTCCAAAAATGGTTAGGGCATTTTTGGTGTAAGTGAAAAGTTGGGAGTTGATTTAAATTCAAATTTCTTTTGAATTACAACTCAAATTTCCAGGGAACAATAAATCAGTGCAAGGCTTTGAAAAGGCTTGGGAGAGGGAGAGACTAGGCTATGCAAAAGTTGGAGCTTAGGGGAAAAGAGATGAAGCATTGAGAAATGCAATAGTACCCTTCTTGAAGCATTTCGTTTGAATTCAAAAACAAATCAAATGAACTCAAATCTTGTTGGCAAATTAAATCAGCACATGAAATACTAATCTTTAGCATCATGCCAAGTTACAAAGTCAACAGACAAAGTACAATCTCATGCCGATTTCTATTTATTGCACATGGGCTGTTACATGGCGCGGCCAGGGGGTGGCCGCGCCACCAGGGCGCCTGGGTGCCTGGTGGGGCCCCCTGGCCCTCGTTCGGGGCTCCGGAAGCCTGCAGACTGCTGATTTTTTATATGATTTTTCTAGAATTTTTGGAGCTTTAAGAATTGGGGTAAAAACCTGTAACTTAAAGACATCAGTAGACAGAAAGTCGCACTGGGTGCACTGAGTTTATAGGTTAGTCCAAATATGTGTAAACTGATATAAAAGTGTAGCAAAACATTTAGCAATGTCACATAAAAGGGCATGGAACAAGCATAAATTATATATGCGTTTGGGACGTATCAACATCCCCATGTTTAATTCCTACTCATCCTCGAGTAGGTAAATGATAACACAGATAATTTTTGTGGTTACTATATAGTTTAGAGCATAAAAAAATACTATATAGTTTAATTGCGAACTCAATCTACTAAAACTTCACACTTGGTGTCATATGGAGTTTTATTTTGACTCTTCTCCAGACCAATATTCAGGCATTAGTCAAACTGATCCCCTCCCTTTCGACTTTGAGCACTCCTGCAATGGATGAGCGCGAGCAAGATATGTTGACACTTATGATGGCAAAGAGAAAAATGATGGGGAAGGAACATAAAAAGGTGTGAAAGGCTCACATCAATCAGGAAAATCATAGGTGAGAAAAAGCCAAATGATAGATATGATGTCAGGAGTAGGGAATGCCATGCAACAGCTAAGGTAATCTCTCCAATGTAACTAGTGGGGGTGCATCCAACTTGCTTGCTCATGAAGACCTAGAGCTCATTTGAGGAGGCTCATCCTAGGAATATGCAATCCAAGTTCTATAGTGTAAGGATCCCCTCATAGTTATGCATGAATGATATGAAAATCTCTATGGAGTAGATATATGACAATGGAGTACGAGTGTGGATCTTTCAAAAGGAATAGTAGTGTTGCCCCCTTCACTCTTTTTATTTATTATTTCTCTTTTTCTATTGTTTGTAATTTTTGTGGCCTCATTGGCTCTTTCTATTTATCTCCCATTTGTCCTCTTTGGGATCTTTTAACATTGTCATATTTGGGATCTTTTGCTCACTTAAGGGAAACACTCTATATTTTACAAGAATATAAAGATCTTCACACTTTACAAGAAGTACAAAACATAGAGAAGAAATGAAAACTATCATGATGTATACAAATGTATGCCTCTTCCAGTGTACCAGGATATGCAATGATACTAGCGCGTCATATAGAAATTATTAGGGCAAGGCCCAACTGGCCTGCAGCTCCTTGATCTAGAAAAAGCATGTATGACATGAAGATGAAGTCATGAGATGGTGGATGTTGCATGGTGTAACAGCCCAGTTTTCACAAAAATTAAAAAATTAGTTTTCGGTGTGAATTGTTTGATTGTCTGATTTGTTTGCGGTGTTTGCATCCCTGATTTATCGATCAGCGATTATTTTTCCCCCTCTTATGTCGTATCGGACGGAGACCGACCCTAGCCACCCTGACACTCGACCTTGCGACACCGGGTTTCACCCGATCACCGTCGCGAAAACCGCACGAGACTTGCCGCAGCCAACGGAACAAAAAACCCCGTTTAATAATTAAACGGGATATTTTTATAGCGCGCCGGAAAGTGTTCTCGGAACGGTTCCAGCGCGAGGTGAACGCCTCTGGCTCGACGAGCTGATCGCGCAGTTGGAAGTTTTACCCGAATCGAAGGTCCTACGGACCCCCGGCGGTCAGAAACGTGAGCACCGCGCGCGCGGGAGAAAAACCGGGGATGTTTTTGCAAACTGCCAGCCACCTGGGCTATATAAAGACCACCACACTCCCACCAATTTCTAGGGTTTCCCTAGCCACAATTTGCAGCCACCCCTCTCCACTTTGCCCAGTTTTGCCTCCCAGATCCCCAAATCCCAAAATTTTGCCCCCAGGCGCTCTGGACCGTCAGATCTCGCGATCCGACGGCCCAGAGGCCGCCACGTCAGTGCCTGGCCTCCTCCTCTCTCCTTCCGTGGAGCCGCCGCCTCCAGCTCGAGGAGCTCGCCGCTGCCGCGCGCCTCTAGCCGCCGCCGACAGCAGCAGCCGCGGCCATCCCTTCCTTCTTCCTCTCCCCGTGCGCCTCCTCCTCCTCTGTCTTCTCACCTCCTCCCTTCCCCTGCAGCAGACCGCCGCCACCGCGGCTCCATGGCCGGCGAGCCGGAGCTCGGTCGAGCCCGCGCCATGGCCTCGAGCCCGAACGCCACCACCACCCTTTGAACCTCACCGCGGCCGTCCCGGCCACAGGATCTGGCGCCGCCGCACCGGATCCGTTCCGCGCCCCCCTGCGCCGCCCCTCGCCGCCAAGGTCGCCGCCGGCGTCAACCGCCACCGCCGCCACCCGGTACGGGATCGGGATCCCAAGCCGACCCTCACGCTGGCCTGGTTGGGCCTCCCCTCCCACCTGGGCCGGCCTAGCTTCCAAGGCCCAGTCCAGCGCCGACGTCTCCTGGGCCGAGCCCATTAGGGTGAGGCCCGTTTTTTTTACTGTATTGTTTTTTTCTTGTCTGTTAATGTTTTTCTGCTAAGTGGTGTATTTTTACTGCCGTTTCTTTTTTGCGATGCGTTTTGCGGTAGATCTGTAGCTTGGATCGCGTTGCGCCCAAAAGACGAATTGTTTAGAATTGCGTGCTCTAGCTTTTATCTTTTGTGAGTTAATTGTTTTGAGGTTGTTTAGATATAGTTTTTGCTGTTCAAATAGGGCTACCTGTCGTTAACTGCTGCTAAGTTGTTGTAACTGTTATTTTATTGCAACTTCGGGTGACGATTGCTTCGCAACCGTTCATCGGAATTGATTGATTCCTTTTGTGTTGCGTTAAGCATTGTTTCTACTTCAGTTTAATGCATTCACATGCCATAATTTCTTGATGCATCATGATTGTATCTTGCTCCAAAGTAGCTACCCTGCTGTTAGTGTGCTGTTGTTTATGTTTTGTTGCAACTTCGGTCGACGAGTGTGTCGCGACCGTTTATCGAAATTGAGTGATTCCAATTGCATATTGTTAAGCATCATGTTTACTTTCATTACATGTATTGCATATTCATGTTAGCATTCCTGGTCATATAGATATTGAGCTCCAAAGTTGCTATGCTGCTGTTTTTGACAGCAACCTCTGATTTTCACAAAGTCTGTTACTTTGCGATGCCATGTTGCATGCTTAATATCTTTTGATCTATGATGCCTATTTTCATGATTCTTTTTGCCATGCCTTCCTTGTCATGTCTAGTTTAATTTCATATCATTTGTGAGCATGTTTGCATTGATTATACTGTTTATGCATTGCTCTAAAGTGTGCTTCGTGATGTTGGCAGATTGTGCCCGTAACTTGTTTTGCTTGTATCTTTTTAACCGTAACTCCGTTTGGGGTGTTCTTTATATGTAACTTGATTAGTTTTTCGTGTACTTTGTGTTTATGCTATTGTTTGCTGCTGGTAACCAACCTAAAATATGGTTTAGGACAGAACAGTACCAAATCTTTTAATTGTCGTGCGGCACTTAGTTTTATGCCATGTTTAGGTTGTGCCTCACTTAAATTGTCTATCATAGATAGTTTCTTTTATGCTTCACCTGTTGATATGTTTATGTGCTATGCCATGCTTGCTTGAGTTGCCATGTTAATAACCGTTGGTTGATCACCTGTAGCTAAGCAACTTGAACCGCCGTAAACGTGCGGTATTCGTCGTGTGTGACCGATACCCCACTTAAACTGTTAGTAACCGTTCTCAACGATAGATCTGTATCGTGTTGCCGTGTCGTTTGATGTCTTCTTGCTCGTTTTTGCCTTGTAGTAATAGAATTCTTGCTCGTTGATTGCTTTCAAGTGTTTATCGTCTTGTGTGCTTCCGCGGGTACCTTCGGAGACGTAGCGAGCGTGCGATCGACTACACCTTCGGAACCCGACTTATCAACAGGCAAGGACTATGCATTACTTATGATCCATTCTATTTCAACCAGCGGTTTGCATGCTAGTCTAGGTTAGGTTCGATACAGCCATGTCCCTTCCCAGCAAACCATGTACTGCTATGTTACTATTGCTCGTTGCTTAGCCCCTACTTAGTATGCATGCTTAGGATGCTACGATGTTACCCTGTTACTCCCTGGTTGGGCTATCACATTATTATATTATTGTTGATGATATGATTATTATAATGTTGACTATATTCGACGAAGGATGGAAGGTCTAGGCTATCCCGCCCCGACGCTTTGTTCCATTCGAGTCACCTAGGATCCGAGTTCCGGGTATTGGTTTTAAGACTGAGCGTGCCTAACCGCGTGTGGGATTTTATGGGGTCCCCTATTCTTACCTACCTAGCTTCAAGAATTTCTAGTGGTGGCCCAAGCTGATTTACCATTTGAAACCGTGTGTGTGCTGGTCATCTGCCAGTAGTTTTTAAACCAACCCAGACCAGTGAGGACATAGTTCCCTTGCTGGCCCACCTTATTCGGCTGAGGACCCGGTTTCCCATGTGTGATTAACCGGCTATCCAAACCCGCGACAGACGGTATAGACGAGATCGAGAGCGCGGCCGGCTCCTGAGCTGGATGTCGACTCACCGGGGGCCACCCGGATTTGTTCGTTGCTAGTTAGAGGGACTTGTCGTTTCGGATCTCTTGGAACTAAATCATAAAATGGTTGCCTGTGATGGGTAGCAACTGAGAGAGATGAGCGTGCGTGCGGAGCCTTGTAATGGGCAGTTGGTACACCCCTGCAGGGTTAAATCTTTTCGAGAAGCCGTGTCCACGATTATGGACGACTTGAGACCTACTCCTTGTTCATAGACAACAACAACTGAGATAATCTTAATATAACTTGATCAACGTGTGTGTGCCTTGACTGCTTCTTCTTCGTCGGGATGCGAAGAGGAGGACAAGGATAGGATAGGTGTTATGATTGCGTAAGTAGTTGATAGCAAGACTTGTTGGAGGAGATTCCTCATCGAATTCTTGGCTTCTTACCTTACTCTCTAGATCGTTAGCCACTTCGTAAATGCTAGTGCGGCAGCAACCTCACCACCTACCCCTTCCTTACCGTAAACTACTAGTTGTCCTAGAATGACGAGTGATGAAGACCTTGCTGGGTCAGATGACCACTACAGTTGGATCCTGAGTACCTCTATACTCATGATACTACCCCCAAACTCTTTTCAGGGTACTTGATCGACAACAGGTATGGTGATCGATGTTTCACTTGGAGACTCGACGACGACTAGTTAGGCGGATCCCGGCAGAGGGCCTGGACCCGTGTGGTTATGGGGATCGATGTTTTTCTCTTTGCCACTAGGAATTTTGATTGTAGTCTGTACTTAGACATGTACCTTCCGCTGTTGTATTGTATTTGAGGCAGTTGTATGCCGATTGTATGAGATGTTGTATCCTTGTATCTGTAATGTTGTGATATCATGTTGGAAATCCGGGGCATATGACTTTGTCATATGTCGCGGTGGGACCGATATGTGCTTCGTCCCCGGATCTGGATGGAAACATCTAGATCTAGAACAGTACCTCATATCGGGCCTTACACATGGCAATGTCTCTCGGAAAGGCTATGGAAATGCCTTGATACGTAGGTATGGTGGCTGTTTTGAGGAAGATATATGGAGTTTTATGATGACAGAGCGTATCATGTCAAGGGTTTGGATGCACTGACAAAGTATGCTCCTACTCTCAAGATGAGAAAGGGCAATGCACGGTACCGAAGAGGCTAGCGAAATATGGAAGGTGTAAGTGCCAACAATCGAATACTCGCATTAGTCATGAACTTATTATCGGTAACTCTCTATCTAATCAGGAGGTTCACAAAGAGACAAGTACCCCGAGGAGGAGTGTATGTGCGTTTGGTTATCCTTGCACATCCTCGACCCATGGTACGTGAGGGTACACTATATATTCCAACCCCTCCAGAGGTTATCGGTCCATCTAGTAGCTAGAGTTCTCAACAATTTTTTATAGTTATTGAAAATAAGCATGGATTCCCAAAAATACGACACCTATCACTAATAGGCTCAAGCTCTTGGCACCAAAAGTCCAATCATTACTCATATCAATGCCTCAAGACTATTGGAAGTTACTACTACACTTGGAATAGCAACCTTAATTACCTACTCATGCAAGACACGCAACTCAGTGCAACAAGCCAACTCTCTAGACAAGATAAGCATGATAACTAAAGAAAGTTCCTAAATCAACCTAAATATAATCTCTTAAAAAATAAGCATGAAAACTAAGAGCTAAGCATGAGAGCAGCTACGAAAAGATAAATAACACACACAAAAATAAAGATAAGCATGCAAGCCTATGTTGTGTTCTAGGTTGGAGTGGAGCATGTTTCTCTCCCAAACAATGAAGGCTAGGATGCAACTTATTATGAACAGAAAGCAAAACAAAAACAAACTAAAAAGTAAAGAGCGAGACGCTCCAAGTTTAGCACATAACGCATGAAGAAATAAAAATATAGCATGGAGCAGAACAAACTGATGATTCTTGATGGAGAAGGAGATGCACGACGCTTGAGTCTCCTTGGATATTTATTGGGGGTGCATGGGGGGCATCCCCAAGCTTGAGTGCTTGACACTCCCTAATCTTCTTTCATCATCTTCCATTGTGATAGAGGCGAAGGTGTCCCGATGTTTCGATGAGATGGTGGAGATCGATTTTGGTGGAGTAGACTTTCACGACCCGACTACGAACGTGCGAAGACGTTGCGCCTTAGCAATCGCTAAACCAACTCCGAGAGGTTATTGATCCCGCGGATGCACGATCAACCTGACCACGAAGGTCAATTCCTGCAAGCAATCGAAGAACAAGCAAGAACTAAGAATTGCAATCTGGATATTGCGAATATAAGATGAAAGATTAACAGAAGTTGGGGTTCCAATGCGGTCTTGGCCTGGTCGGACGACACAAACGAAGAACTCGAAGTTGCGGCTATGGCTAACTTAAATCTAATTAAAACCCAAGTCTAAACGACGCCCTAAGGGCTGTATATATGGGGGAACAGAGGGGATTTTCGTGACCCCTTGGAGGTGGGGTCCGAAAACAACCCTAACTCGGTTTCCCCACACATACGGACTCTAAAAACAGCCTATAAGGTGGTATTTCGAAATTACATGGGCCCAGCCCAATATTAAGGTGACGCAGCACCTATAATTGCTCTTGGACGAAAATAATGAAGTGGCATCTCGTGTATTCCGTCCAAGCCTTCATGCATGCCTTATGGTGGCTTCAACGTGCGAAAATCCCCACTGGAAGCTCCACTGTACTTTCCCCTGCGCGCACCTTCTTCTCCATTCTTGATCCCGCTCCAATGACCATCCTTCTTGTCCATGCTAGGTCCTTCATTCATAAGCAAAACAAAAGTATCTAATTTAGGCAGCATCATATGTTCATGAACAATAGAAGGATTCGCAAGAAACGAAAGTACCTGATAATTTAGTTGACGTGCACGTGCTCTAGTAACTGGTCCAGTATGTGTAGTTGGTGAGGGTATGGGTGTAACATTAGTAGGGATGTCCTCATCATCCTCCCCTTCTTGAATTGAAGTCGTCCTCGACGGAAGCTCATCATCTTCTCCCAAATAAGGTTTCAAATCTGCAATGTTAAATGTGGGACTAACCCCAAAATCTGCAGGTAGCTCAAGTTTATATGCATTATCATTAATTTTCTGTAAAACCTTAAAGGGACCATCAGCTCGTGGCATTAACTTAGACTTGCGCAAATCAGGAAACCTATCTTTTCGTAGATGTAACCAAACAAGATCTCCTGGTTCAAAAACAACATGCTTTCGACCCTTATCACCAGCAAGCTTGTATCTAGCATTCATGCGCTCAATGTTTTCTTTAGTTAACTCATGCATTTTTAATATCAATTCAGCACGTTGCTTAGCATCAAAATTCACCTTCTCCGAAGATGGAAGAGGCAGCAAATCAATAGGTGCACGAGGTAGAAAACCATAAACAATCTCAAAAGGGCACATTTTAGTGGTAGAATGCACTGAACGATTATAAGAAAATTCAATATGAGGTAAACATTCTTCCCACAGTTTCAAGTTACTTTTTAAAACAGCCCTAAGCATAGTAGACAATGTCCTATTGACCACTTCAGTTTGTCCATCAGTTTGGGGATGACATGTAGTACTAAAGAGTAGTTTAGTCCCCAACTTAGCCCATAAGCATCTCCAAAAATGGCTAAGAAACTTAGTATCACGATCCGAGACAATAGTATTGGGCACACCATGTAAACGAATAATCTCTCCAAAGAATAAATCAGCAACATTAGCAGCATCATCGCTTTTATGACATGGTATAAAATGTGCCATCTTAGAAAATCTATCCACGACAACAAATATGCTATCCCTCCCCTTCTTTGTTCGAGGCAAGCCTAAAACAAAGTCCATGGATATGTCCTCCCACGGAACACTAGGTACAGGTAAAGGCATGTATAAACCATGAGGATTGAGTCGTGACTTAGCTTTTTGACATGTAGTGCAGCGAGCAACAAAACGCTCAACATCCCGTCTCATCTTTGGCCAAAAGAAATGTGTAGCAAGTACATCCTCCGTCTTTTTCACGCCAAAATGTCCCATTAATCCTCCTCCATGCGCCTCCTGCAACAACAAAAGACGAATAGAGCTAGCTGGAATGCATAGCTTGTTAGAACGGAACACAAATCCATCATTAAGCACAAACTTGTTCCATGTTCTACCCTCTCTACAATTCTGCAATACATCTTTAAATTTCGCATCATTTGCATATTGTTCTTTGATTGTCTCTAAACCGAATATCTTGAAGTCAAGTTGTGAAAGCATAGTATAACGACGAGACAAAGCATCAGCAATAATATTATCTTTCCCCTTCTTGTGTTTAATGACATAAGGGAAAGTCTCAATAAATTCAACCCACTTAGCATGTCTACGATTAAGTTTTGCTTGACTTCTTATGTGTTTCAAAGATTCATGATCAGAATGTATAACAAATTCTTTGGGCCATAAATAATGTTGCCAAGTTTCTAATGTCCGAACAAGAGCATATAATTCCTTATCATAAGTAGAATAGTTCAGACTAGGCCCACTCAATTTTTCAGAAAAGTATGCAACAGGTTTAGCATCTTGTAATAACACACCTCCCAAACCAATCCCACTAGCATCGCATTCAAGCTCAAAAGTCTTATTAAAATCAGGAAGTTGGAGCAAAGGAGCATGTGTTAACTTATCTTTCAATACCGTGAAAGCTTCTTCCTGTGCGGTACCCCAAGTAAAAGGCACATCCTTGCGTGTAAGCTCATTGAGAGGGGCAGCAATGGTGCTGAAATCTCTCACAAAACGCGTATAGAATCCAGCGAGGCCAAGAAAACTCCTCACTTGTGTGACCGTTTTGGGCTGCGGCCAACTCTCAATCGCCTCGATCTTGGCTTTATCAACTTCAATACCCTGTGGAGTAACAACATAGCCAAGAAACGATACTCGGTCGGTGCAAAAGGTGCACTTCCCAAGGTTACCAAATAAACGTGCATTACGTAGAGCAATAAAAACAGCACGTAAATGATCCAAATGTTCCTCCAAAGATTTGCTATAAATCAGTATATCATCAAAATAGACTACCACAAATCGTCCAATGAAAGCACGTAAAACCTCGTTCATTAATCTCATGAAAGTGCTAGGTGCATTAGTTAACCCAAAAGGCATGACTAACCACTCATATAATCCAAACTTAGTTTTAAAAGCCGTTTTCCATTCATCTCCTAATTTCATGCGAATTTGATGGTATCCACTACGAAAATCAACTTTGGAAAACATGGTAGAGCCACTTAATTCATCAAGCATATCATCTAACCTAGGAATAGGATGACGATAACGAATAGTAATATTATTAATGGCTCGACAATCAACACACATACGCCATGTTCCATCCTTTTTAGGCACTAATATAACAGGAACAGCACAAGGACTAAGGGACTCACGTATGTAACCTTTGTCGAGTAGCTCTTGTACTTGACGCTGAATCTCCTTCGTCTCCTCCGGATTGGTACGGTATGGCGCACGGTTGGGCAACGAAGCACCGGGAATTAAGTCAATCTGATGCTCAATCCCTCGAATAGGTGGTAATCCCGGTGGTACGTCTTGTGGAAAGACGTCAATAAACTCCTGCAAAAGGTCAGTGACAACAGGAGGCAAAGAAGGAGGCAATTCCTCAAATGAAAACAAAGCTTCTTTGCACACAAAAGCATAGCACACATATTGACTAACATCCAAATCTGAAATATCAACCTTAGTAGCAAGCAAAGTTGGACTAGTCAATTTAATTTCATTAGAAACAGCAGAAGAAGATTTGCTATTAGTCTTATGTTGTTGCTCAAATTCTTTGGCTGCTATCTCATTCTCACTCTTATTTTTCTCCTGTTTTGCTTTACTAGCTCTAGCAAGGTCATCTTTCACAATTTGTTCAGGAGACATAGGAAGTAAAGCAATATTTTTATCCTGATGAACTAGAGTAAACTGATTTGTCCTACCATGGTGTACAACATTCCTATCAAATTGCCATGGTCTACCAAGTAAAAGAGAGCAAGCTTGCATGGGTACCACATCACAATCAACATAATCAGCATATGCAGCAATGCTAAAGTGCACACGAACAGAACGCGTTACCTTAATCTTACCACTATTGTTAAACCACTGAATATAGTACGGATGGGGGTGTGGTCTTGTGGTGAGAGATAGCTTCTCCACCAACTCCATGCTAGCCAAGATGTTGCAACTCCCTCCGTCAATGATGATGCGAACCGAACGTTCTTTCACCACTCCCTTTGTGTGGAACAAATTATGCCTCTGGTTTTGCTCGGCCTTCGTTACCTGCACACTTAATACACGTTGAGCAACCAAACTAGCATATTTATCTGCATCATCAGGAGTCATATACTCTATATCATGAGCATCATCATGGGCACCCTGTTCCTCATGAGCAATGAGAACTAGAGTCTCCTCATCATAGTCGCTCGCTGACTCATACCCACCATCCGCCGTAATAGTCATCACACGCTTGGAGGGACAGTCTTTTGCGAAGTGACCTCCACCTTGGCACCTGCGACATTTAATATCACGATCTCGTGTTTGCCCTGTGGACGCCATGGATGAAGAAGAACTCGCCGCTGGACCACTCTGTGCACCCTTGAATGGTGGCGCTGGCTGTTTTGGTGGCTCCCTGTAAGAATGAGCGGCTGAAGTAGATGGTGGCGCAGCAGGACGTGTGGATGTAGAAGCTCCACGCGATGTCCATGATGTATTTCGTCCTGCAGAAAAGTTAGGTCTCGTAGCGGCCTGTCGATCCTGCACTTCACGTTCAGCTTTACAAGCAAGATGAAACAAACGAGTGATAGTAGCAAAGTCCTTGTATTCTAGAATAGTTTGTATCTCCCTGTTTAAGCCACCCATAAAACATGCAAGCATAGCTTCATTATCCTCTACTAGGCCACATCTAATCAATCCAGTTTGTAATTCTTGATAATATTCCTCTACAGAATTTTTTCCTTGTCTCAAACGCTGTAATTTTTGTAACAATTCACGTTGATAATAAGGAGGAACCCAGCGAGTACGCATAGCATCTTTTAAAGCAGCCCAAGTAGTTGGAATATTATTAGCATGCAATCTACAATGTTCAGACCACCAAATAGATGCAAAGCCCGTGAATTCACAAACAGCAGCAGTAACACGTCTATTCTCAGGATATTGTAAACATGTAAAATGTTGTTCAGTTTCTAACTCCCAAGTAAGATAAGCATCAGGAATATATCTACCCTCAAACGGCTTAAGATTCAATTTAAGTTTAGGCACATGTTCATCATCGCGTACCTGAGGGGGTGGTTGGTGTCGACCGTGGCGAATGTTGGGACGTGGACGTCCAGCTGGCTGCTCATAGGCCGCTTCCTGTTCCACCTCCTCCTCGTAATCACCCTCGTAGTTGTCGTCCTGGCTGACGTCAGAAGCAGCAGCAGCAGCAGTAGCAGCAACTGCAGCAGCAGGAGGAGCACCAATACCAGCAGCTTGTCCTCGCGGAAACAGAATACGTCGTGCACGTGGTAGTGGCGGTGGCTGTGGCTGTGCTGAAGGTAGGCTGCGATCAACTCAGTAAACTTGGCGTCGAGCTTGGTGTCGATCATCTTCTCCACGCCATCAATCGCCTCTGTAAATCTGGTCTCGATGTCCTGCACCTGTTGAGACATCATACGTGCAAATTTATCATGTAGCTCCTTGTTTGTCATGTTCTCCCAATCGGGTGCATCCCGCGCCACTTCAACATGTGATCCTGGCATGGTTAGCAGAAATAGAAAACACACAGGAATATGATCCTACTTCTACTAATGGGATGGATGTGGGGTGGTGGAAAGCACAAATCCGTCAAGCTTTTCTTACGTTCTTACCGATTCTTACCTAGCAGCAGGTGGTGATGTACAACCAACGGGTCAAAACTCTCAGAGATATGGTAGAGCGATGGCCAGGAGGTGTCAAAACGCACGATGTAGAAAATATGTGGAGCTGTAGGTAGGCTTGACAAATATGGTAGCAAAAAGATCAACAGTAATCAAAACAGAGATGCAAAGCTGAATAAACACTCAACGTCGGTACTGTGCTGATCCTAGGCTAGACCGTACTAGAGACGCGAGCCTAAAACACCAACGAAAGCACGGCGCGGCACGTAACAACTGTGAAGCACACTCTGAATTTTTTGTTCTCTCTTTTTTTTGTTTTTTTTTTTTTGCTTTTTTTTTTGGCGATGCGGGACTGCGGGGGCTGAAAAAGTGCGAAAAAATCACTATGGTGGCGAACGTCTCAAAACGAGTTTCTGGACCTAAGGAACGTATGGGCACGGAATTTTTTTACCCCTGAAAATTTTGGCCTAAAAACTGCTCTGGCCGAAATTTTTTTTTTTTTTTTGGAAATCACCCTCTTCTACGTACGACAAAAGATTAGTGAAATCCGACTCTAATCAACTCAAAACTATGCTGGCTACGGAGATATCACAAACCGAACGGGTGATGGAACTCGACTCGGATCGGTAGGTTGTGGTGGTGTGTATGGACTCTGCTTGGCGGAACGTGGTGGTGTATCTGGACTCGGATTGGCGGAACGTGGTGGTGTACTACTGTTCGGCGGCGGCGTGACAAAACTGTGATCAGAACTCGAAACTCTAAGGTAACTAGACGCTAAGATCAGCAACTCGACACAACGATGCAACCGTAAATTCAACAAAGCAAGTACTGAAAAGAAAACTGGACAAAGGCTAGGACTGTCTTGGGACGTGATGATCTAACCCTAATTTTTTTTGTTGGCTTTTTCGTGGACTGTAGGTATGAAGAACAGAACCAATCTAGACTATGAAAACTGGTAAATCTCACCGAGCAACCTGGAAATCTGATACCACTTGATAGAGGCGAAGGTGTCCCGATGTTTCGATGAGATGGTGGAGATCGATTTTGGTGGAGTAGACTTTCACGACCCGACTACGAACGTGCGAAGACGTTGCGCCTTAGCAATCGCTAAACCAACTCCGAGAGGTTATTGATCCCGCGGATGCACGATCAACCTGACCACGAAGGTCAATTCCTGCAAGCAATCGAAGAACAAGCAAGAACTAAGAATTGCAATCTGGATATTGCGAATATAAGATGAAAGATTAACAGAAGTTGGGGTTCCAATGCGGTCTTGGCCTGGTCGGACGACACAAACGAAGAACTCGAAGTTGCGGCTATGGCTAACTTAAATCTAATTAAAACCCAAGTCTAAACGACGCCCTAAGGGCTGTATATATGGGGGAACAGAGGGGATTTTCGTGACCCCTTGGAGGTGGGGTCCGAAAACAACCCTAACTCGGTTTCCCCACACATACGGACTCTAAAAACAGCCTATAATGTGGTATTTCGAAATTACATGGGCCCAGCCCAATATTAAGGTGACACAGCACCTATAATTGCTCTTGGACGAAAATAATGAAGTGGCATCTCGTGTATTCCGTCCAAGCCTTCATGCATGCCTTATGGTGGCTTCAACGTGCGAAAATCCCCACTGGAAGCTCCACTGTACTTTCCCCTGCGCGCACCTTCTTCTCCATTCTTGATCCCGCTCCAATGACCATCCTTCTTGTCCATGCTAGGTCCTTCATTCATAAGCAAAAAAAAGTATCTAATTTAGGCAGCATCATATGTTCATGAACAATAGAAGGATTCGCAAGAAACGAAAGTACCTGATAATTTAGTTGACGTGCACGTGCTCTAGTAACTGGTCCAGTATGTGTAGTTGGTGAGGGTATGGGTGTAACATTAGTAGGGATGTCCTCATCACATTGCATACTTGAAAACTCCCTTCATACAAAACTCATCATAAGATGATTAGAGTGGTCAGTACCCATAATAAAATAATGTTTCCCCTCTCGAAATACAGATTTTAATGACGAGCTACTTGTTACCAAGATTGCCAAAAAAAATTGCAAGCTTAATATTTGAAAAAATGATGAGCCAAACGTGGCAGAATCTGTGAAAAATAGACCAGTAGGTAGTAAATAATTTTGTGGGGTACTTCTGCAACTCAAATAAAAAAACTCAGAACAGTCGCCTGAAAGCAAATTGTATAGAGAATACTTTCAAAAAAATTAAGATCAAAAAGATGATATGGTGATTTATGGCCAATTTTTTCATCAAGTAGATAGAATCTGTTTCTGGACAGCATGTCACAACTTTTGAACTTTCTTGCAATCGGAGGCTAAAACTTGGCACAAAGCTTGAAAATAAAGATTCAATGATTTAATAACAAGCATCAAGACCACTAAAACTGAAAGTAATAACATTTTGGTTTGCCTCCAAGAAGCGCTTTTGACGAGGGGGTGACCCCACGACTCCTACGGATGAGCCCACCTGGTGTCCATGAAGGCAGAAGGCCCATGAAGATACGGCCCCGGCCCACTAGATGGCACCGACGTAGAAGTCCTCGACTCACAGGGAAGGTGCGAAGACCTGCCGTAAGGAGCAAGCTAGGGTTAGGAAAGTTTACATGTACACGTAGATGAATTCCCCGAGACCTAGCCCGGTATATAAGGGCTAGGAGGGGCGACGCCAAAGATATCCAATCTCACCTGTAACCCTAGCCCTGAGCGCTCCAGCCTCGGCTTACTCTGTAATCGCATCTCCCTAATCAATAATATCGAGCAGGAGCGAGCCTCCCTGTTTGCCGACGAGCTATCGTCCAACCTGCGCCTCTCATGACTATCCCATGGTCCCTGACCATGGGATTTGCCGGGGTTGATCCCCGTCAATTGGCACCGACCGTGGGGACCACGCAGGTTGGGATCACGATCTCGGCGATCCCATCTTTAGCAAGCTACAACTCAAGGTCAAGACCCAAACTCAGCCCACTCGAAGGATACAGGATCACGGCGGACATCTCCGCCACCCCATCAAGACCACTCGAGCTACAGTCATGCGAGGACCAATATTACGATGACAACCAAGCACAACGCCAGCACCGTAGGAGTCGACGACCCAGAAGAACGGCGAGGGGACTCTACGAAGAGATCCCAATCAACGAACTGCAACGCGCAGCGGAGGACTCGCAAATCTTCCGACAACCCACCACCGCCCGGGCACCCGCCGGACATCAAGACAATGACTACGAGATCGAATCCAGCGATCAGCAGAATCACCGCCAAGGAAGAAGGAATCGACGAACCAAAAGGCGCGCATGGGATAACTACGGTAGAGCCCCAATGAACGAGCCACATCGCGCAGTCGCGCAACCGACGACCACTCGACGAGATATCGCCGCATGAGAATCTACCGTCAACCAAGACAGCGACTCCGAGACACCTGTTGGCGAGTACTACGACCCAGATCGAAGGCCGGATAAATTCACCAAACTCATCAGGAACCAAGACATGAGTCGAGGAATCGAAATCGATCCCCGCTTCCACGTGGACCCGGAAGATCACGAGCAGATCTTCAGAATCTCAAGAAGGAAGAGGCATGCCGGATCCAGCAAACTCACGGCCAGAGAGCAGCTAGCAGGACCCTGCACGATCCACAGCTTAGAGGATGACTGGGGACGCGTTAGGTCAGGGCACACTTTGAGAGACTGACGCCTGTTCAACGAGCTAGCCGACGACCTCAAGAAGGAGAAGCATAAAGACGACACACGCAACCAACGACCCGAGCAATCACCGACCTCAAACCCGGAAGGACGTCACAGCCGTCGCAAGCAACGGTGCTCATGATCCAAGAAGGAAGAGTACCACAAGCACAACGCGACGCCCAAACCATGCAGGCCAGAGCAGCCGCGGCCCGAGAGCAACATAGTCGAAGTCTACCAATTGCATGACACGGAGACCAGCATCACGTTCTCACAGGACGACCATCCACTCGCAGTCCCAAGACCGGGGCATGCACCCCTAGTACTCGATGCACAAATCGGAGGATACGACATGGACCGGGTCTTCATGGACGGAGGCAGCAGCATGAACATCATCTTCGCTAGCACCCTGCAAAAGATGATGATCCCACGATGAGTGTGGAGAAAATCAAGCACCGAGTTGGATGAGGTAGTCCCAGGAGAAGCAACCACATCCCTCGGAGTCGTCGAACTCGAAGTCGTCTTTGGCAACCGGCGTAACTTCGCAAAGCACGTCCTCGAGTTCGAGGTACTCGACTGGCAATCGCAGTATCACGCCATACTGGGACGACCAGCATTCGCGCATTTCATGGCGGTCCCACACTACGCCTACCTCAAGCTCAAGTTGCCAGGATCATCAGGAGTCCTCACGATCAACGGAAGTTTCATCAAATCAGATCAATGTGATCGTGACTTCCACAGAATCTCCGACACATTCGGAGCCCAACAAGAACTCAGAGAAATAGCCATGGTGACGGACAAGAGTACCTTCCCATTGATGAACCGAAGCGAATCCAGGGAGTACGGACGCGACTTCAGCATTGAAGGTGACAAAGTCACTCACCAAGTACACCCGACGGACCTAGAAAAAACAGTCCGCGTGTCCGCCCACCTACCAGGGGAGAAGGAAGCGGCTCTCGACGCTTTCCTTCAAGACGAATGGGAAATATTCGCCTGGTGCCCAGCCGACAGGCCTGCGATACGACGCGAATTCTCGGAACACGCCCTACGCATCAAGACAAACATGAGGCCAGTGAAGCAATCGCTGAGACGATTCTCAGAGTCCAAGCGCAGAGCAATCGGAGAGGAAGTCAACCGGTTACTCGACGCCCAGTTCATCCAAGAAACGAGGAAAGCCACCTGGATAGCCAACCCAGTGCTGGTGGACAAGAAAGACACGACCGTACTACGCATGTGTGTCGACTACGGACCAGTCAACAAACATTGCCGGAAAGACCACTTCCCCCCTGCCTAGAATCGATCAGATAATCGACTCAACAGCAGGGTGCGATCTACTCTCCTTTCTTGACGCTTACTCAGGATACAACCAGATCAGAATGAAGGAAGAAGACGAAGAACACACATCGTTCATCACCCCGTACGGAGTATTCTGCTACAAGACCATGCCCTTCGGGCTCAAAAACGCAGGCGCCACTTACCAACGAATGATGCAGGCCTGCCTGAAGGAGCAAATCGAAAGAAACGTACAAGTCTACGTAGACGACATCGTCATCAAGACCTATAAAGCAGCGACACTACTCGACGACCTGCGCGAAACCTTCACGGCACTCAACAAATACAGAATCAAACTCAACCCAAAGAAGTGCGCATTCGGCGTACCGGCAGGAAAGTTGCTCGGCTACATGGTCTCTGCCCGCGGGATTGAAGCAAACCCCGAGAAAGACAAAACCATCACCCGCATGCAAGAACCAACCGACGTCAAAGGAGTACAGCGGCTCACTGGAGTCCTCGCGGCCCTAAGCCGCTTCATCAGAAGGCTGGGAGAACGCACGCTTCCTTTCTACCAGCTGCTCAGGAAAGGAGAGAAATTCGAGTGGACGGAGGAAGCCCGCCAAGCATTCGTGGACCTGAAAAAGACGCTTTCGACCCCACCAATCCTGGCGGTACCAAAGGAGCGAGAGAAGCTATACCTCTACGTGGCAGCACACAGCAGTGTGGTAAGCACATCGCTCATGGTCGAACGCGCAGAAGAAGGCAAAGTTAAGAGCATTCAGAGACCAATCTACTACCTCAGCACGCTCCTGACCAAATCCCAGCAGCGGTACCCGCACTATCAGAAGCTACTACTAGCCATCATCACGACCTCAAGAAAGGTGTCCTAATACTTCGACGAGCACCCTATCACAATCGTGAGCAGCGCACCACTCGCCGACATACTCAATAACCCTGGAGCAACTGGGCGAGTCGCCGAGTGGAACATCGAGCTCAGCCCACGGGACCTGCAGTTCAAGCACCCAACAGACATAAAAGCCCAAGTACTCCCAGATTTCCTGGTCGAGTGGACGGAGGTTCAAACACCAGGACCCCCCAGACCTATCAAGCTCATGGTCAATGTTCTTCGATGGGTCCAAGAGACAACAAGGAACTGGGGCAGGAGTTGTACTCATCTCCCCCAAAGGAACAAAGCTGAAATACGTCCTCCAGATCAACTTCAGTCACGCCTCCAACAACGAAGCAGAATACGAGGCACTCCTCCATGGCATGCGCATGGCCAAAACGTGCGGATCCACTCGCCAAATAATTTACGGGGACTCCAACCTCGTCGTCCAACAGATGATGAGAAACTGCAACGCAATAGCCGACAACATGGCGGCATACCAAAAGCTCTACAACGAACTCGAAGGAATTTTCAACGGTTGCGAGCTCAACTACATCACCAGGGACAACAAAACAGAAGCCGACGAGCTCGCGAACATCGGTTCGACCAGGGCGCCCGTACCACCAGGCGTTTTTCTCGAAAGAATCAACCAGAGGTCCATCAAGGTGCAGGCAGCAACATCTGAAGCAGTTGCGGACGGCGAAGATGCAACAGAAATAGCGCAGGTGGCAGCAGCAACCCTATCAGAAGGCACAGGCACCAGCACATCCGACAGCACAACCCCGACAGAGTTTGAAGGACCCGTCTGGACAAAACCGTTCCTTCGATTCTTAATCGAAGGCATGCTACCACAAGACGTGGCCGAAGCACGACGCATCAGCCGACGATCCAAGGCATTCACGATGATAAAAATACAACTATATAAGCGCAGCATCACCCCGATACTCCAAAAGTGCATTGACGAAGAGGACGGCAAAGCCCTTTTGCTCGAAATCCACGAAGGCACCTACGGACACCACGCGAGCAGTCGAGTGCTCGTGTCCAAAGCATTTCGAGCTGAGATCTTTTGGCCCATAGAAATGAAAAACGCAGAGGAAATCGTGCGACGTTGCGTCGCCTGCCAAAAATTCGCCAACAGGCCACACGCTCCCGCATCAGAACTCAAGACCATACCACTATCCTGGCCGTTCTCCACCTGGGGACTCGCACATGGTAGGCCCACTAAAAAAATCATCAAAGGGCGGAAGGACACACTTGCTCGTCGCAGTCGACAAGTTCACAAAGTGGATCGAAGCAGTGCCCATCACCAGCTCCACAGCTCTCAAGGCTGTCAACTTCATCAAGTCGATTATCATCAGATTCGGAGTACCACACAACATCATCACGGACAACGGCACGAACTTCACGGATGCAGAATTTCAGAACTTCTGCGAAGAACTGGGCATCAAAATCAATTACGCATCAGTCGCGCACCCACAGTCCAACGGCCAGGTGGAAAAAGCAAACGGCCTTGTCTGTGGAGGAACCAAGAAACGACTCCTCACACCACTCGAGCAAGCCGCCGGTAACTGGATAGATGAACTCCCCACGGTCCTGTGGAGCTTACGAAACCACTCCAAACACTGCAACCCAATACACACCCTTCTTCATGGTGTATGGAGCAGAGGCAGTCCTGCCACATGACCTCAAGTTCGGAGCACCCCGGGTCACCATATACGAGGAAGAAGAAGCAGAAGAAGCATTACAAGACGACAAAGATACGGCTGACGAAGCAAGAGACACAGCCGTGGAAAAATCAGAAGGGTACCAAGACAAACTGCGTACCTACCAAAGCAGTCGACTGCGCACTAGAACCTTCAACAAATGTGATCTAGTCCTACGACTAATACAAGAGAAGGTCCACAAACTTGTCCCCCAATGGGAAGGACCATTCATAAACTCCGAAGTCATCGGAGGCGGCGCCTACAGGCTGAAGAACCCAAAGACAGACGAGGACGTGGGAAACCCATGGAACGTAGCAAACTTGCGGCTATTCTATCCATAGCCCCTATCGGTCGGACATGACTGGCAACTCATGTAAATCGCTTGACCGCAATAAAATAAATGTCACCCAAATACTTCCATCTCAAAGCACTCGGGGACTGAAGAGGAAACTCCACCCCCCCCGAGCAACTCTATCGCCTATGCGATCTCAACCGAAGTACTCGGGGGCTTAAGAGAAAAAACTCCCCCCCGAGCAACTCTATCGCCTACGCGATCTCAATCGAAGTACTCAGGGGCTTAAGAGAAAAAACTCCCCCCCCGAGCAACTCTATCGCCTACGCGATCTTAACTGAAGTACTCGGGGGATTAAGAGAAAAAGCTCCCCCCCGAGTAACTCTATCGCCTACGCGATCTCAACCGAAGTACTCGGGGGCTTAAGAGAAAAAACTCCCCCCCGAGCAACTCTATCGCCTACGCGATCTCAACCGAAGTACTCAGGGGCTGAAGAGGAAACTCCCCCACGAGCAACTCTATCGCCTACGCGATCACAACCGAAGTACTCGGGGGCTTAAGAGAAAAAACTCCCCCCCCCCCGAGCAACTCTATCGCCTACGCGATCTCAACCGAAGTACTCGGGGGCTTAAGAGAAAAAACTCCCCCCCGAGCAACTCTATCGCCTACGCGATCTCAACCGAAGTACTCGGGGGCTTAAGAGAAAAAACTCCCCCCGAGCAACTCTATCGCCTACGCGATCTCAACCGAAGTACTCGGGGCTTAAGAGAAAAAACTCCCCCCCCCCCGAGCAACTCTATCGCCTACGCGATCTCAACCGAAGTACTCGGGGGCTTAAGAGAAAAAACTCCCCCCCCCCGAGCAACTCTATCGCCTACGCGATCTCAACCGAAGTACTCGGGGGCTTAAGAGAAAAAACTCCCCCCGAGCAACTCTATCGCCTACGCGATCTCAACCGAAGTACTCGGGGGCTTAAGAGAAAAAACTCCCCCCGAGCAACTCTATCGCCTACGCGATCTCAACTGAAGTACTCGGGGGATTAAGAGAAAAAGCGCCCCCCCGAGCTACTCTATCTCCTACGCGATCTCAACCGAAGTACTCGGGGGCTTAAGAGAACCCCCCCCCAAGCAACTCTACCGCTTACGGGATATTCTTCATGACGCACTCGGGGTCTCGAGCACAAACCCCACCCAAGATACGACCATCAACACTCCCATGACATCCAGGGACTTTTGAAAACACTTCGGAGGAAGCACAAGCTCATCTAGTCTTCACCTGATCGCCAACAATCACCTAAAGACTCAGGGGCTACTCCCATCGGGAGCGCTGCCGCGCACCCGAGAAAAAGACAACAAAGGAAACTAAATTTTAGCCTACGCCTGAGCCTTCGATTCAAGCGTAGCCTCGGGGGCTACTCCCATCGGGAGCGCTGTCGCACACCCGATAGAACCAACAGTACCAAGTATAGGATGGACTCGAAGACAGTCCCCAGCAGTAAAAGACTCTCAGTTACAAAAGGATTCGAAGATAGCTCCTAATGGTCAAGACACAGTTTTCGGTGGCATAAAAGGCTCAAGTATAAATTCCACTACAAAGGATAAAACACAGTTTCCATCATAGATATCATCTTCAGTACGAAAAGACTCAACTACATTTGGATAGAATGCAGCTCCTGTTACAAGAGAAAATCACCCAAGGAATTATAACTTCTACATGTGTGCCCATGAGGGGTAACCTACTCTAGTACAAGAGCATCATCACAGACAAAGTAGGGGTGGAAGCAGCAGGCCCATGATGTCAATGACATAACAAAAGGTGAAGCTCGACTTATTTGGGGAGCCATTGGGGACGCTGCTCCACCAGCTTCTTCTCCTGCTCCTCTAGCTTCTTCTCCAGCTCCTCCCAAACTGCCGGCGAAGATGACGCCGCCACCTCCAGTTCTACAAGGTCTTCTACCGTTCTCGTTTCACCGGTGGCTTGACATCAAGATCTTCTTCAGAGGTAGAGGAGGAAGCAGTCGAAGACGGCTCGCCACCACCACCAGAAGAGTCCCCGGAGCACGAAGCATTTGAAGACGCAGGCGAATGACTCCTCGATTTTATGGAGCTATCGCTGCTCGACTCCTGCCCATACGGATCCATGCTATTACCACTCGGATCGAATGCGCGGACAGCAACAGTGCTCTCACCATCAAAACGACAGCTGAGCATATCACCATCCCACAAATTCAACCGCCGAGCAAATAAACTCCAACCAGAGCCAAGAAAAATCAAGCGAGAGCTATCAACCTCCAAATCAACATAAGAAGGAGATCGACAGCTCCCTTGAAGGTGAAGAAGCAAACCATCCAAGCTATGTTCAGAGACAATGGAAGAAAAATCAGAGGGCAGAAGGATGCGATTGGCACTTTGGCCACGAACACGCAAAATAAAATCGTAGCGCCAGAATCCCTCCTCCAAGGGAGAGGAGGAAGGCACTGGCACCGCACCACGGCGACCACCACGGCATGAACGTGGTGTGCGGCCACCACGGCTACGACGACCATGGCCACGGCCAACACCTCGCCCAGGAACCATGAGCGGAAGAAGAGATGAAGAAAGAGGCGAAGCAGCGAGTTGGATAGAAGCGTGGAAGAGAAAGGCCTATTTATAGAACAAACTACCATCAAGGCACAGAGAAGCCAAAACGACAGCAGCAATTAATTCAAAGACCAATCGTCCCAGCCGTCTTGAACTCCAAGACGAAGATGCTCTCTCAAGGGACGCACTGTACGCAAGACGCGTCAATTCGCGCGCGTTTCCAAACGCGCGCCTGGGAAACCCAACCGGTGCCTGCCGCACGCCACAGTGGCCATCATTATGACCGGTCCTGAATATGTGACGGTTCAATGGCAGAACATCACTGCCAGTCATCAAACAAAGGCATCACTGCCCCTCACAAACAGCAAAGGAAAAACCAAAAAGACATCAAGGCCAACAGATTCCATCTTTCAGATCTTTTCCCCCAAGGAAGAAAAACATCTTACTCCCATCATAAGAGTCCCGGGTGCTCCCTCACCTAAAGGTTTGCCATGTTCTCGAGTGAACACTCGCACGTATAAGAGTCTCGGGTGATCCCTCAACTTGACGAAAGACAAACAAACGTTCGCCAAGACCATACGGCGCTAAGAGTCCCGGGTGCTCCCTCACCCGAAGAGCCGAAAAACGGCATTCAAGTGACTACTCGCGAAAAACCCCCCGACTGAGCACTCGAAAACAAAGCTCCTCGGGTAAATGAGTGAACATCTCGCTTGATGTTTTGTTCCAAGAGGGTGCAATGCTATAAGGCTCCACGCCTCAAAAACACACTTTCCTGGAACACGATACACTGTGCCCAGATGCCACGCAAGATTAGCGTGTAGGTAAGACCCCGCTGCGAAGTACGGCCGGGATGGGACTTGCCGAAGAGCGATTTCACTCCCAACCTTTCCCATGCGCAGAGCATGATAGATAAGTCGGGCGGACGCGCCTTAGGCTACACACATTATCGGCGGCAAATGAACACTGTAAGACCTGAAGCGGCCGGACTTTTTCTCGACACCAGTGTTCCAAGCTCACGTCGAGGGACGTGGGTTTGATTGGGCTACTGTGGTATTTTCCCTAGTGCAATTCACCAAGGCTCGATCCATCGACTCCTTGGGCCCTTTCAGCTTAGCATCCCTCGAAACAGGTTTTGTCATGGCCAGCAAACTGCCAGCGACCCACGGATGAACCGTGCATATCAATGAACGACATATAAATGTACTCGAGTCCCTGCGCGACTCTTCGAGTCCCCCATGCACTCAGGGGCTACTGGCGAGGGGGTGACCCCACGACCCCTACGGATGAGCTCACCTGGTGTCCATTAAGGCAGAAGGCCCATGAAGATACGGCCCCGGCCCACTAGATGGCACCGACGTAGAAGTCCTCGACTCATAGGGAAGGTGCGAAGACCTGCCGTAAGGAGGAAGCTAGGATTAGGAAAGTTTACCTGTACACGTAGATGAATTCCCCGAGACCTAGCCCGGTATATAAGGGCTAGGAGGGGCGACGCCAAAGATATCCAATCTCACATGTAACCCTAGCCCTGAGCGCTCCAGCCTCGGATTCCTCTGTAATCGCATCTCCCTAATCAATAATATCGAGCAGGAGTGAGCCTCCCTGTTTGCCGACAAGCTATCATCAAAGCTGAGCCTCTCATGACTAACCCAGGGTCCCTGACCATGGGATTTGCCAGGGTTGATCCCCGTCAGCTTTCTTTTATGCCTTTTAGCTAGGCATGAAGCAAACAGATCACGTTTTGTCAATATCAAAAGAATAAATTGCCCGTGTAACGGACTCATAAGGTAACTTAATCTTCTTTCGAGGGAAGTATTCCATTCCATTTTTGAGGGGGAATTGGAATCTAATTGTCCCTTATTTCATGTCAATGATAGCACCAACAGTGCAAAGAAAAGGACGTCCCAAAATAATTGGACATGAGGGATCACACTCAAGGTCCATGACAGGAAATTCAACGGGAACATAATTATCATTGACAACAATAAGAATATCATCAATCCTCCCTAAAGGTTTCTGTAAGTTAGAATCAAAAAGACGAGCACCAAAAGAATATGTATCTAAAGGTTTCAAATTGAGCATATCATACATTCTATTGGGCATAACGGAGGCACTAGCTCCAACATCACATAAAGCAAACCAAGAGAAATTGTTCAATTTAATTTTGACTATAGGATCCCAACCAACTTCTAGCTTCCTAGGAATAGAAGTCTCTAACTTGAGATTCTCCTCCCTAGCTTTGATAAGAGCATTAGAAATATGTTCGGTGAAGGCAATGTTAAGTGTGCTAGTGTGGGGGTCAGCCATTCTTTGCAAAAAAAAGTGATAACTTCAGAAAGAGTACAAATATCAAAATCAAGATCACAACCATTAATTAAAGTGGTGCTGATGTCATCTAAGCTCATTCTCTTGGTAGTGTATCATGGCTATTTTGAGGAAGATATAAGGAGGTTTATGATGACAGAGCGTATCATGCCAAGGGTTTGGATGCACCGGTGAAGTTTGCACCAACTCTCAAGATGAGAAAGGGCAATGCACGGTACCGAAGAGGCTAGCAAAATATCGAAGGTGGAAGTGCCAACAATCGAATACTCGCATTAGTCCGAAGAACTCATGCACTTATTATCGGTAACACTCTATCTAACCAGGAGGTTCACAAAGAGACAAGTACCCCAAGGAGGAGTGTATGGGGGTTTGGTTATCCTTGCGCATCCTGTACCCATGGTACGTGAGGGTACTCTATATATTCCAACCCCTCCAGAGGTTAGCGATCCATCTAGTAGCTAGATTTCTCAACTAATTTTTTTAGTTTTCAAAAATAAACACATATTGCCCAAAATAAGATACCTATCACTAATAGGCTCAAGCTCTTCGCACAAAAAGTCCAAACATTAATCAAATAAATACCTCAAAACTATTACAAGTTTCTACTATACTTATAATAGCAACCTCAATTACCTACTCATGTCAAGACACACAACTCAGTGCAAGAAGCCAACTCTCGAAACAAGATAAGCATGATAACTCAAGAGAGGTGCAAAGGCAACAACCTAAATAAATCTATTAAGAAGAATAAGCATAAAAACTAAGAGCTAAGCATTACATCAGCTATAAAAATATAAAGAACACACACAAAAAGATAAGCATGCAAACCTATGTTGTGTTCTAGGGTGGAGTGGATCGTGTTTGTCTCCCAAACGGTGTTGTCTAGGGTCCAACTTGTTATGAACAGCTAGCAAAATAAAACAAAGTAAAAAGTAAAGAGAGAGACGCTCCAAGCATAGCACATAACATGTGAAGTGATAAAACTATAGCATGGAGACGAACTGATGATTGTTGATGGAGAAGGGGAAGCACGGGGGGCATCCCCAAGCTTAGACGATTTAGTCTCCTTGGATATTTCTTGGTGCTTCATAGGTGCATCCCCAAGCTTGAGCTTTTGACACTCCCGGATCTTCTTTCATCATCTTCCTTCGCACACTTGAAAAATCCCTTCATACGAAACTAATCATAAGCTGATTAGAGTGGTTAGTACCTTATGTGCGAGAGATACTAATGGCTTCTCGCCATTCTTTGCTTACCCCAAGTGGAAGGTGAGATGCAGGATAGCAGCAAATTTCCCTTGGCAAATATGCCAAGGTTTAGAGTGTCTCTCGTAGGACTCCGAAAGAGAAAAGTAGGTGGTTTGGCAAGTCATGAAACGTCTGAAAAGAATCACTTGCTTAGCCTAGACTTGCACACACAACAAATAACTTTGCTCCCAACAAAGTTTAGAGAGATTGTCAATCTCTCCGGTCTTGTTGTTTAGGAAGGATCAAACACAAGGGATAATGATAGCTACTGGAAAGTAAAAGAAGAAAATAAATGAGCGTTTAAATAGTGATGATAATATGGACCGGGGTCCCGTGATGTTCACTAGTGATGTCTCTCTCCCAAAAGACGATAAAAGTGCTAGGTGAGGTAAACAAATCACAGCTGGGAATTGACATGATTGAAAATGCACCGCGATGCTAACTATGATACAAAGAAAGGAAGAGGCTCAAAAGCATGGGAGGTAGGCCAAAATAAGTAGACCGAAACCCAATTGCATCTACTACTAATAATCAACCATGAGATATCTATCCAGAACATCTCGCTGGTATTAAGTTGCGAGCCCCACCCAAAGTGTAACCCAAAGCAACAGACAACTGCATTAAAAGAACTTTGCGTAAAGTAAACAATCCTTGCAACCGCGGTTACAATCACAGTTGTTTTCCCCCTTGTGGCAACATCACATCCCCTAGACTCATGTTTCTGTCACTCAAGTGTGTCATCAGGGGGCATGAACCCACAACCGAGCATAACGTTCCCTATTGGGGTCACTATCTACTACTTGGCCAAAGCAATAAACAGCAACGGAGAACGTGCAAGAATTACTTAGGAACAAAAATATAAAAGATAAGACCCAAATATATTACTCTATCACAAACTGAACGTAGTCTCATAATCCATCAGATCCCAACAAACTTGGCATAGCAACAGCAGAAATAAATAAGTATGTGCCTTGATAATGTATGGCAGCTCACAAGGTCTAATCCATGAAGAACAAAGAGGGGAGGATAACATCACATAGCTACTGATCACGGACCCATGGTCCAAGGTAAACTACTCACGGATCCTCTGGGAAGCGTCCATGGTGGAGGGGAAGATCGTGGAGGTAAATCCTCCCTCCGGGAGGGTGCCGGGAATAGGTCTGCTGGCGCTCCCGATCTTGGAAGCGCGGCGGTGGCGGAACAGAGGCGAGATCGCGAAAAAGGGTTCGGTCCTCGGAAGAATCCCTTCATGGAGAATAAATAGGCGAAGGGGGGCAGCCAGGGGGGCCACCAAGTGCCTAAGCGGCTACTTGGAGCGGCCAGCCCCTAGGGCGCGCCACCAGGGCGCCTAGGCTCCTGTTGGTGGCCCACTGGCCCTACCCAGGTGATTCCGGAAGGTTCCTCTGCGCTGATTTTTTATCTCATTTTTCCCGAATTTTTGGAGTACTTTTAATATGGGGGAAACCTAAAATAGAAAAACTCCAGAAAACAGGAACTGACACTTGGGTGCACTGAGTTAATAAGTTAGTCCAAATATGATGAAAAGTGTATGAAAGTGTATGTAGATCATAGCAATATCTCACAAAACATGCATTGATCAAGCAAAAATTATAGACACGTTTGGGACGTATCAACATCCCCAAGCTTAATTCCTTCTCGTCCTGGAGTAGGTAAATGATAACAAGCATAATTTCAGTGGTGAGATGATAGAAACCATATAAGAACTATGGAAGTAAAGCAATCAAGGTATGTAATTCAATTCAAGTCATAACATGCAAGAGTCTATATTAGCATTGAAACAAGCAACGAAAGAACATAAAGGTGCAAGGGCTCCAGTTGTCCATGACTTGAATGTCTCCAGATGGTGTTTGCGTGCAAGAAGGGGGAGATGGGAATACGAGAGAAAAATATATTTGTTGAGAACTCAATCTACTAAAGTTTCGTACTTGGTCTTCTTTGGAATCTTATCTTGACTCGTCCCAAGACCACTAGCCAGGTACAAGTCAATTTGATCCACTCCTTTTCGATATTTTGAGCACTCATGCAATGGATGAGCGTAAGCACGAGAGTTGATACTTATGTGGCAAAGAGAGGGATATGGTTGGGGAGGAAGACAAAAAGGGTGTGAAAGGCTCACACCAATGAGGACAGTCATAGGCGAGAGAAAGCCAGATGATAGATATGATGTCAGGAGTAGGGATTGCCATGCAACGGATGCACATATGAGCTAAGAAAAGCTCTCCAATGGAACTAGTGGGGGTGCATCCAACTTTATCGCTCAAGAAGACGTAGAGCTGGTTTGAGGAGGCTCATCCTTGGAATATGCAAGCCAAGTTCTATAGTGTGAAGGATCCCCACATAGCTATATGCATATATGATCATCTCTATGGAGCACAAGATATAAGAGGGAGTACGAGTGTAGATCTTTCAAAAGGAATAGTAGTGATGCCCATTTCTCTCTTTTTATTTATTTTTCTCTTTTTTATTTTTTTATTTTTTTGGTGACCTCAATGGCTCTTTCTATTTAACTCTCATTTGTCCTCTTTGAGATCTTTTATATTGTGTCCACTTTGGGATCTTTTTCTCACTTAAGGGCAACACTCTATTTTACAAGAAGGTATAGAAGATCTTCACACTTTACAAGGTACTCAACATAAAGAAGATGTAGCTATAATGATGTATGAAAATGTATGCCACTGCCAGTGTAGCAGGAACATGTATGAGATGAAGATCAAGTCATGAGAAGGTGGATGTTGCATGGCAATATATCTCGAAAAGGCTATGGAAATGCCTTGATAGGTAGGTATGGTGGCTGTTTTGAGGAAAGATATAGGGAGGTTTATGATAACAGAGTGTATCATGCCAAGGGTTTGCATTCACCGACGAGGTGGACGCCAACTCTCGGAGTGAGAAGAGGTCAATGCACGATGCCGAAGAGGATAGCAAATATGAGGAGGTGGAAGTGTCAACTTTCAATACTTACATTAGTCCGAAGAACTCATGCACTTATTATCGGTAAATCTCAATCTAATAAGGAGGTTCACAAAGAGACAAGTACCCCGAGGAGGAGTGTATGGGGGTTTGGTTATCCTTGCACATCCTCGACTCATGGTATGTGAGTGTACTCTAATATCCGATCCCTCCAAAGATTAGTGATCCATCTAGTAGCTAGAGTTCTCAACTAGTTTTTGTAGGTTTTGAAAATAAGAAAGGATTGCCCAAAATACGACACCTATCACTAATAGGCTAGAGCTCTTGACACCAAAAGTTCAAAGATTACTCACAACAATACCTCAAAACTATAGCAAATTACTAGTACAATTGAATAGCAACCTCAATTACCTACTTCATGACAAGACACAACTCAGTGCAACAACCAACTCTCTTAACAAGATAAACATGAAAACTAAAGGGAGTTACTTCAACAAACTAAACAAAAGCTAAATCTCTTGCAAAAGACAGACATGAAAACTAAAACTAAACATGGCAGCAACTACGAAAAAATAAAGAACACACAATAGATGAAAGATAGGCATGAAAATCCTATGATGTGTTGTAGTTTTAAGTGGAGCGTGTTTCTCTCCCACACAAAGAAAGTTAGGTTCTAACTTGTTATGAACAACAAGCAAAGCTAAAGAAAACTAAAAAGGAAACCTAAGAGCGAGACGCTCCAAGCATAGCACATAACGCATGTAGTGATAAAAATATAGTGAGACGGAGGACGAACTGATGATTGTTGATGGAGAAGGGGATGCACGGGGGCATCCCCAAGCTTAGACGCTTGAGTCTCCTTGAATATTTATTGGGGATTCATGGGGGCACACCCAAGCTTGAGCATTTGACACTCCCGAATCTTCTTTCATCATCTTCCCTCGTACACTTGAAAACTCCCTCCATACATAACTCATTATAAGATGATTAGAGAGGTTAGTACCCTTAATAAATTATTTTTTCTCCACTGGAAATAAAGATATTCTTGAAAAGCTACTGTTTCTCAAGATCACCAAAAAAAATTTCAAAGAAAAAGCAAACTGAAGGTTTGCAAAAGTAAGGAAAGGCAAAACGTGGCAGAATCTGTGAAAGACAGAACAACAGGTAGTAAATAATTTTTTATGGGCACTTCTGCAACTCAAATCGAAAAACTCAGAACTGACGCTCGAAAGACAATTGTATAGAGCACGCTATCAAAAACAATTCAGATCAAAAAGATGATCTTTTGTGTTTAGGATAATATTTCCGTCCAAGGACAGAATCTGTTTTCTGGACAGCATGTCACAACTTTTGTACTTTCTTGCAATCGGAAGCTAAACTTGGCACACAACTTGAAAATAAAGATACAATGATGTTGCTACAGTAGTAAGAATCATCAAGACCACTAAAAACAGAAGGAAAAACATCTTGGGTTTCCTCCCAACAAGCGCTTTCTTTTACGAGTTTAAGCTAGGCATAAAGAAAAAAGATCAAGTTTTATGAAGAGAGAGAGAATAGCTAGCCCGCGTGACGGACTCAAAAGGTAACTTAATCTTTTTCCTAGGGAAGTGTTCCATCCCCTTTTCAAGAGGGAATTGAAATTTTATATTCCCCTCTTTCATGTCAATAACAACACCACCAGTGCGAAGAAAAGGACGTTCCAAAATAATTGGACATAAAGGTTCACACTCTATATCCATAATAGTAAAATCAACGGGAACATAATTGTCAATAACAATGATAAGAACATCGTCGATCTTTCCCAAAGGTTTCTTTACGGAAGAATCAATGAGACAAACTCCAAAAGAACAAGGATCAAAAGGTTTCAATTCAAACATATCATACATTATTTTGGGCATATCGGAGGTACTACCTCCAACATCACATAAAGCATAGCAAGAGAAGTTATTCAATTTAATTTTTATCATAGGATCCCAACCATGATCTAGCTTCCTAGGTATGGAGGCTTCTACTCTAAGCTTATCCTCCCTAACTTTGATGATAGAATTAGTGATATGCTCCGTGAAGGCAAGATTTAGTGTGCTAGTGTGGGGGTCTCTAGAAATTTTGTGAAGCAAGCTAATAACTTCTGAATGGCTGCAACTATCAAAATCAATGTCATCTAGGCTCACTTGTTTGAAAGCTTGTATGTTCATAGGAGTTTCTTCTTCTATGGTTGAGGTAGTAGCAACACCATTAATTGGTCCAATGGGACTAGGAGTGTGTTGGGTGCTAAAAGTTTGTGAATCCTCAACAACTTCGATAGTAGCACCAGTGTGGTGTGTATGAAGGCTCTTAATTCTATCCTCTTCCTCTTTTTATCTAGCCCATCTTTCTTTAAGTTTAGCCATCATCCTAATATTTTCATTAATTTGCAATTGGATAGCATTAATAGGAGTGGCCTTCCTCTCCTCAAGGGGAGAGTTTCTAATTTTAAGCGTCTCTACATCAAGGGCTAAGCTATCAACCATCAAAGAGAGATTATCTAATTTGGCTAGTTTCTCTTCTACACTCTTATTGAAGGCTTTTTGGGCAGTGATAAAGTCTTTAAGCATGCTTTCTAATTCAGAAGTTGGGTTCTTGTTGCTAGGATAAGTGTTCTCCCATAATTGGATGGAAACGGTCTAGGATTGCTAGCAAAATTACCCCTATAAAAATTATTGTTGAAGTTGTTTCTAGCAATAAAGTTCACATATAATTGTTCTTGAGCAACCAAAGAATTTAAAGGAACAACATGAGGATCAATAGAGGGTTGCTTGGTAAGTAGAGACGTAATTAAGTGAACTTTTTCATTTAGGGAGGAAATCTCCTCGATAGAGTTTACCTTCCTACCTGTTGGAGCGCGTTCGGTGTGCCATTGCGAATAATTGGTCATCATCTCATCTAGGAGTTTCGTGGCAGCACCAAGTGTTGTTGACATAAAGGTTCCTCCCGCGGCCGAATCTAACAGGTTTCGCGAGGTAAAGTTCAAGCCTGCAAAAAAATCTGGATAACCATCCAAGTAGTCAAACCATATGCAGGGCATTTCTTAACAAGAGATTTCATTCGTTCCCAATCTTGGGCAACGTCTTCATTATCCAATTGCTTAAAATTCATAATGTTACTCCTCAATTGGATAATTTTAGCAGGTGGGTAGTACTTCCCAATAAAAGCATCTTTGCACTTATCCCAATAATCTATTCTATTCCTAGGCAAAGATTGAAACCAGATTTTAGCTTCTCCCCTCAAAGAGAAAGGAAAAGGCTTAATCTTAACAACATCACCTTCTACTTATTTATACTTTTGCATATCACATAGGTCAACAAAATTATTCAAGTGTAAAGTAGAATCACCTCCAGCACCAGAGAATTGATCTCTCATAACAAGGTTTAGCAAGGCAGGTTTAATTTCCTAAGAGGTAGCTGAAGTGGCAGGTATGGCAATAGCAGTGCAGATAAAGTCATTGTTGTTGTGACTAGTGAAGTCACACAACTTGGTGTTTTCAGTGGAACCTATAGCAGCAGCAAGTACAAGCAATTTTTTTGTGATTTGCGATAAAGGACACAAAGATAAAAACTGAAAGGTAAACTTACAAAACTAAAAAGCAAAGGTAAAAGTACGTGTGAAACTCCCCTATCTTGACGATTGGAGTCCCCGGCAACGGCACCAGAAATTTGCTTGATGTGCGAGAGATGATAATGGCTTCTCGCCCTTCGTTTGTTACCCCAAGTGGAAGGTGAGATGTAGGATAGCAGAAAATTTCCCTTGGCAAAGATGCCAAGGTTTAGAGTGTCTCCCGTAAGACACCGAGAGCGACAAGTAGATGGTTCGGCAAGTGATGCGCCGTGATGAGGACATCCCTACTAATGTTACACCCATACCCTCACCAACTACACATACTGGACCAGTTACTAGAGCACGTGCACGTCAACTAAATTATCAGGTACTTTCGTTTCTTGCGAATCCTTCTATTGTTCATGAACATATGATGCTGCCTAAATTAGATACTTTTGTTTTGCTTATGAATGAAGGACCTAGCATGGACACGAAGGATGGTCATTGGAGCGGGATCAAGAATGGAGAAGAAGGTGCGCGCGCGGGAAAGGACAGCGGAGCTTCCAGTGGTGATTATCGCACTTTGAAGCCACCATAAGGCGCGCATGAAGTCTTGGACGAAATACGCGAGATGCCACTTCATTATTTTCGTCCAAGGGCAATTATAGGTGCTGCGTCACCTTAATATTGGGCTGGGCCCATGTAATTTCGAAATACCACCTTATAGGCTATTTTTAGAGTCCGTATGTGTGGGGAAACCGAGTTAGGGTTGTTTTCGGACCCCACCTCCAAGGGGTCACGAAAATCCCCTCTGTTCCCCCATATATACAGCCCTTAGGGCGTCGTTTAGACTTGGGTTTTAATTAGATTTAAGTTAGCCATAGCCGCAACTTCGAGTTCTTCGTTTGTGTCATCCGACCAGGCCAAGACCTCATTGGAACCCCAACTTTCGTAATCATTCATCTTATATTCGCAATATCCAGATTGCAATTCTTAGTTCTTGCTTGTTCTTCGATTGCTTGCAGGAATTAGACCTTCGTGGTCAGGTTGATCGTGCATCCGCGGGATCAATAACCTCTCGGAGTTGGTTTAGCGATCGCTAAGGCGCAACGTCTTCGCACGTTAGTAGTCGGATCGTGAAAGTCGCCTCCACCATAATCGATCTCCACCATCTCATCGAAACATCGGGACACCTTCGCCTCTATCAAGTGGTATCAGATTTCCAGGTTGCTCGGTGAGATTTACCAGTTTTCATAGTCTAGATTGGTTCTGTTCTTCATACCTACAGTCCACGAAAAAGCCAAAAAAAAAAAGAGTCTGGCACGCTTTTCAGAGCAGTTTTTAGGCCAAAAATTTCAGGGGTGAAAAAATTTCGTGCCCATACGTTCCTTAGGTCCAGAAACTCATTTTGAGACGTTCGCCACCATAGTGATTTTTTCGCACTTTTTCAGCCACCGCAGTCCCGCATCGCAAAAAAAAAAAAAAAAAAAAATCAGAGTGTGCTTCTCAGTTGATTACGTGCCGCGCCGTGCTTTCGTTGGTGTTTTAGGCTCGCGTCTCTAGTACGGTCTAGCCTAGGATCAGCACAGTACCGACGTTGAGTGTTTATTCAACTTTGCATCTCTGTTTTGATTACTGTTGAGCTTTTTGCTACCATATTTGTCAAGCCTACCTACAGCTCCACATACATTCTACTTCGTGCGGTTGACACCTCCTGGCCATCGCTCTACCACATCTCTGAGAGTTTTGACCCGTTGGTTGTACATCACCACCTGCTGCTAGGTAAGAATCGGTAAGAACTGAAGAAAAGCTTGACGGATTTGTGCTTTCCACCACTCCACATCCCATTAGTCGAAGTAGGATCATACTTCTGTGTGTTTTCTATTTCTGCTAACCATGCCAGGATCCCATGATGAAGTGGCGCGGGATGCACCTGATTGGGAGAATATGACAAACAAAGCATTACATGATAAATTTGCACAAATGATGTCTGAACAGGTGAATGACATCGAGAACAGATTTACAGAGGCGATTGATGGTGTGGAGAAGATGATCGACACCAAGCTCGACGCCAAGTTTACTGAGTTGCTCGCACGCTTACCTATACAGCCTGCGGCCGCTCCAGCACAGCCACCGCCCCCACGACGTGCACGACGTATTATGTTTCCGGGCGGACAAGCTGCTGGTGCTCCTGCTGCTGCTGCAGTTACTGCTGCTGCTGCCTCTGACGTCGGCCAGGACGACAACTACGAGGGTGATTACGAGGAGGAGGTGGAACAAGAAGCGACCTATGAACAGCCAGCTGGACGTCCGCGTCCCAACATTCGCCACGGTCGACACCAACCACCCCCTCAGGTACGCGATGATGAACATGTGCCTAAACTTAAATTGAATCTTAAGCCGTTTGAGGGTAGATATATTCCTGATGCTTATCTTACTTGGGAGTTAGAAACTGAACAACGCTTTACATGTTTACAATATCCTGAGAATAGACGTGTTACTGCTGCTGTTTGTGAATTCACGGGTTTTGCATCTATTTGGTGGTCTGAACATTGTAGATTGCATGCTAATAACATTCCAACTACTTGGGCTGCGTTAAAAGATGCTATGCGTACTCGCTGGGTTCCTCCTTATTATCAACGTGAATTACTACAAAAATTACAGCGTTTGAGACAAGGAAAAAATTCTGTAGAGGAATATTATCAAGAATTACAAACTGGATTGATTAGATGTGGCCTAGTAGAGGATAATGAAGCTATGTTTGCACGTTTTATAGGTAGCTTAAACAGGGAGATACAAACTATTCTAGAATACAAGGACTATGCTACTATTACTCGTTTGTTTCATCTTGCTTGTAAAGCTGAACGTGAAGTGCAGGATCGACAGGCCGCTACGAGACCTAACTTTTCTGCAGGACGAAATACATCATGGACATCGCGTGGACCTTCTACATCCACACGTCCTGCTGCTCCACCCTCTACTTCAGCCGCTCATTCTTACAGGGAGCCACCAAAACAGTCAGCGCCACCATTCAAGGGTGCACAGAGTGGTCCAGCGGCGAGTTCTTCTTCATCCATGGCTTCCACAGGGCAAACACGAGATCGTGATATTAAATGTCGCAGGTGCCAAGGTGGAGGTCACTTCGCAAAAGACTGTCCCTCCAAGCGTGTGATGATTATTACGGCGGATGGTGGGTATGAGTCAGCGAGTGACTATGATGAGGAGACTTTAGTTCTCATTGCTCATGAGGAACAGGGTGCCCATGATGATGCTCATGATATGGAGTATATGGCTCCTGATGATGCAGATAAATATGCTAGTTTGGTTGCTCAACGTGTGTTAAGTGTGCAGGTAACGAAGGCTGAGCAAAACCAGAGGCATAATTTGTTCCACACAAAGGGAGTGGTGAAAGAACGTTCGGTTTGCATCATCATTGACGGAGGGAGTTGCAACAACTTGGCTAGCATGGAGTTGGTGGAGAAGCTATCTCTCACCACAAGACCACACCCCCATCCGTACTATATTCAGTGGTTTAACAATAGTGGTAAGATTAAGGTAACGCGTTCTGTTCGTGTGCACTTTAGCATTGCTGCATATGCTGATTATGTTGATTGTGATGTGGTACCCATGCAAGCATGCTCTCTTTTACTTGGTAGACCATGGCAATTTGATAGGAATGTTGTACACCATGGTAGGACAAATCAGTTTACTCTGGTTCATCAGGATAAAAATATTGCTTTACTTCCTATGTCTCCTGAACAAATTGTGAAAGATGATCTTGCTAGAGCTAGTAAAGCTAAACAGGAGAAAAATAAGAGTGAAAATGAGATAGCAGCCAAAGAATTTGAGCAACAACATAAGACTAATAGCAAATCTTCTTCTGCTGTGTCTAATGAAATTAAATTGACTAGTCCAACTTTGCTTGCTACTAAAGTTGATATTTCAGATTTGGATGTTAGTCAATATGTGTGCTATGCTTTTGTGTGCAAAGAAGCTTTGTTTTCATTTGAGGAATTGCCTCCTTCTTTGCCTCCTGTTGTCACTGACCTTTTGCAGGAGTTTATTGACGTCTTTCCACAAGACGTACCACCGGGATTACCACCTATTCGAGGGATTGAGCATCAGATTGACTTAATTCCCGGTGCTTCACTGCCCAACCGTGCGCCATACCGTACCAATCCGGAGGAGACAAAGGAGATTCAGCGTCAAGTACAAGAGCTACTCGACAAAGGTTACATACGTGAATCCCTTAGTCCTTGTGCTGTTCCTGTTATATTAGTGCCTAAAAAGGATGGAACATGGCGTATGTGTGTTGATTGTCGAGCCATTAATAATATTACTATTCGTTATCGTCATCCTATTCCTAGGTTAGATGATATGCTTGATGAATTAAGTGGCTCTACCATGTTTTCCAAAGTTGATTTGCGTAGTGGATACCATCAAATTCGCATGAAATTAGGAGATGAATGGAAAACGGCATTTAAAACTAAGTTTGGATTATATGAGTGGTTAGTCATGCCTTTTGGGTTAACTAATGCACCTAGCACTTTCATGAGATTAATGAACGAGGTTTTACGTGCTTTCATTGGACGATTTGTGGTAGTCTATTTTGATGATATACTGATTTATAGCAAATCTTTGGAGGAACATTTGGATCATTTACGTGCTGTTTTTATTGCTCTACGTAATGCACGTTTGTTTGGTAACCTTGGGAAGTGCACCTTTTGCACCGACCGAGTATCGTTTCTTGGCTATGTTGTTACTCCGCAGGGAATTGAAGTTGATAAAGCCAAGATCGAGGCGATTGAGAGTTGGCCGCAGCCCAAAACGGTCACACAAGTGAGGAGTTTTCTTGGCCTCGCTGGATTCTATAGGCGTTTTGTGAGAGATTTCAGCACCATTGCTGCACCTCTCAATGAGCTTACACGCAAGGATGTGCCTTTTACTTGGGGTACCGCACAGGAAGAAGCCTTCACCGTATTGAAAGATAAGTTAACACATGCTCCTTTGCTCCAACTTCCTGATTTTAATAAGACTTTTGAGCTTGAATGCGATGCTAGTGGGATTGGTTTGGGAGGTGTGTTATTACAAGATGCTAAACCTGTTGCTTACTTTTCTGAAAAATTGAGTGGGCCTAGTCTGAACTATTCTACTTATGATAAGGAATTATATGCTCTTGTTCGGACATTAGAAACTTGGCAACATTATTTATGGCCCAAAGAATTTGTTATACATTCTGATCATGAATCTTTGAAACACATAAGAAGTCAAGCAAAACTTAATCGTAGACATGCTAAGTGGGTTGAATTTATTGAGACTTTCCCTTATGTCATTAAACACAAGAAGGGGAAAGATAATATTATTGCTGATGCTTTGTCTCGTCGTTATACTATGCTTTCACAACTTGACTTCAAGATTTTCGGTTTAGAGACAATCAAAGATCAATACGTAAATGATGCGGAATTTAAAGATGTATTGCAGAATTGTAGAGAGGGTAGAACATGGAACAAGTTTGTGCTTAATGATGGATTTGTGTTCCGTTCTAACAAGCCAAGACCTCATTGGAACCCCAACTTTCGTAATCATTCATCTTATATTCGCAATATCCAGATTGCAATTCTTAGTTCTTGCTTGTTCTTCAATTGCTTGCAGGAATTAGACCTTCGTGGTCAGGTTGATCGTGCATCCGCGGGATCAATAACCTCTCGGAGTTGGTTTAGCGATCGCTAAGGCGCAACGTCTTCGCACGTTCGTAGTCGGATCGTGAAAGTCGTCTCCACCATAATCGATCTACACCATCTCATCGAAACATCGGGACACCTTCGCCTCTATCACTTAGTCCTTGTGCTGTTCCTGTTATATTAGTGCCTAAAAAGGATGGAACATGGCGTATGTGTGTTGATTGTCGAGCCATTAATAATATTACTATTCGTTATCGTCATCCTATTCCTAGGTTAGATGATATGCTTGATGAATTAAGTGGCTCTACCATGTTTTCCAAAGTTGATTTGCGTAGTGGATACCATCAAATTCGCATGAAATTAGGAGATGAATGGAAAACAGCATTTAAAACTAAGTTTGGATTATATGAGTGGTTAGTCATGCCTTTTGGGTTAACTAATGCACCTAGCACTTTCATGAGATTAATGAACGAGGTTTTACGTGCTTTCATTGGACGATTTGTGGTAGTCTATTTTGATGATATACTGATTTATAGCAAATCTTTGGAGGAACATTTGGATCATTTACGTGCTGTTTTTATTGCTCTACGTAATGCACGTTTGTTTGGTAACCTTGGGAAGTGCACCTTTTGCACCGACCGAGTATCGTTTCTTGGCTATGTTGTTACTCCGCAGGGAATTGAAGTTGATAAAGCCAAGATCGAGGCGATTGAGAGTTGGCCGCAGCCCAAAACGGTCACACAAGTGAGGAGTTTTCTTGGCCTCGCTGGATTCTATAGGCATTTTGTGAGAGATTTCAGCACCATTGCTGCACCTCTCAATGAGCTTACACGCAAGGATGTGCCTTTTACTTGGGGTACCGCACAGGAAGAAGCCTTCACCGTATTGAAAGATAAGTTAACACATGCTCCTTTGCTCCAACTTCCTGATTTTAATAAGACTTTTGAGCTTGAATGCGATGCTAGTGGGATTGGTTTGGGAGGTGTGTTATTACAAGATGCTAAACCTGTTGCTTACTTTTCTGAAAAATTGAGTGGGCCTAGTCTGAACTATTCTACTTATGATAAGGAATTATATGCTCTTGTTCGGACATTAGAAACTTGGCAACATTATTTATGGCCCAAAGAATTTGTTATACATTCTGATCATGAATCTTTGAAACACATAAGAAGTCAAGCAAAACTTAATCGTAGACATGCTAAGTGGGTTGAATTTATTGAGACTTTCCCTTATGTCATTAAACACAAGAAGGGGAAAGATAATATTATTGCTGATGCTTTGTCTCGTCGTTATACTATGCTTTCACAACTTGACTTCAAGATATTCGGTTTAGAGACAATCAAAGAACAATATGTAAATGATGCGGAATTTAAAGATGTATTGCAGAATTGTAGAGAGGGTAGAACATGGAACAAGTTTGTGCTTAATGATGGATTTGTGTTCCGTTCTAACAAGCTATGCATTCCAGCTAGCTCTATTCGTCTTTTGTTGTTGCAGGAGGCGCATGGAGGAGGATTAATGGGACATTTTGGCGTGAAAAAGACGGAGGACGTACTTGCTACACATTTCTTTTGGCCAAAGATGAGACGGGATGTTGAGCGTTTTGTTGCTCGCTGCACTACATGTCAAAAAGCTAAGTCACGACTCAACCCTCATGGTTTATACATGCCTTTACCTGTACCTAGTGTTCCGTGGGAGGACATATCCATGGACTTTGTTTTAGGCTTGCCTCGAACAAAGAAGGGGAGGGATAGCATATTTGTTGTCATGGATAGATTTTCTAAGATGGCACATTTTATACCATGTCATAAAAGCGATGATGCTGCTAATGTTGCTGATTTATTCTTTGGAGAGATTATTCGTTTACATGGTGTGCCCAATACTATTGTCTCGGATCGTGATACTAAGTTTCTTAGCCATTTTTGGAGATGCTTATGGGCTAAGTTGGGGACTAAACTACTTTTTAGTACTACATGTCATCCCCAAACTGATGGACAAACTGAAGTGGTCAATAGGACATTGTCTACTATGCTTAGGGCTGTTTTAAAAAGTAACTTGAAACTGTGGGAAGAATGTTTACCTCATATTGAATTTGCTTATAATCGTTCAGTGCATTCTACCACTAAAATGTGCCCTTTTGAGATTGTTTATGGTTTTCTACCTCGTGCACCTATTGATTTGCTGCCTCTTCCATCTTCGGAGAAGGTTAATTTTGATGCTAAGCAACGTGCTGAATTGATATTAAAAATGCATGAGTTAACTAAAGAAAACATTGAGCGCATGAATGCTAGATACAAGCTTGCTGGTGATAGGGGTCGAAAGCATGTTGTGTTTGAACCAGGAGATCTTGTTTGGTTACATCTACGTAAAGATAGGTTTCCTGATTTGCGCAAGTATAAGTTAATGCCACGAGCTGATGGTCCCTTTAAGGATTTACAGAAAATTAATGATAATGCATATAAACTTGAGCTACCTGCAGATTTTGGGGTTAGTCCCACATTTAACATTGCAGATTTGAAACCTTATTTGGGAGAAGATGATGAGATTCCGTCGAGGACGACTTCAATTCAAGAAGGGGAGGATGATGAGGACATCCCTACTAATGTTACACCCATACCCTCACCAACTACACATACTGGACCAGTTACTAGAGCACGTGCACGTCAACTAAATTATCAGGTACTTTCGTTTCTTGCGAATCCTTCTATTGTTCATGAACATATGATGCTGCCTAAATTAGATACTTTTGTTTTGCTTATGAATGAAGGACCTAGCATGGACACAAAGGATGGTCATTGGAGCGGGATCAAGAATGGAGAAGAAGGTGCGCGCGCGGGAAAGGACAGCGGAGCTTCCAGTGGTGATTATCGCACTTTGAAGCCACCATAAGGCGCGCATGAAGTCTTGGACGAAATACGCGAGATGCCACTTCATTATTTTCGTCCAAGGGCAATTATAGGTGCTGCGTCACCTTAATATTGGGCTGGGCCCATGTAATTTCGAAATACCACCTTATAGGCTATTTTTAGAGTCCGTATGTGTGGGGAAACCGAGTTAGGGTTGTTTTCGGACCCCACCTCCAAGGGGTCACGAAAATCCCCTCTGTTCCCCCATATATACAGCCCTTAGGGCGTCGTTTAGACTTGGGTTTTAATTAGATTTAAGTTAGCCATAGCCGCAACTTCGAGCTCTTCGTTTGTGTCATCCGACCAGGCCAAGACCTCATTGGAACCCCAACTTTCGTAATCATTCATCTTATATTCGCAATATCCAGATTGCAATTCTTAGTTCTTGCTTGTTCTTCGATTGCTTGCAGGAATTAGACCTTCGTGGTCAGGTTGATCGTGCATCCGCGGGATCAATAACCTCTCGGAGTTGGTTTAGCGATCGCTAAGGCGCAACGTCTTCGCACGTTAGTAGTCGGATCGTGAAAGTCGCCTCCACCATAATCGATCTCCACCATCTCATCGAAACATCGGGACACCTTCGCCTCTATCACGCCGTCTGAAAAGAATCACTTGCTTCGCCTGGACCTGCACACACACAACAAATAACTTTGCTCCCAATGAAGTTCAGGCAGGTTGTCAATCTCTCCTGTCTTGTTGTTTACAAAGGATCAAACACAAGGGATAATGATAGCTACTGGAAAGTAAAATAAGAAAATAAATGAGCATGTAAACAGTGATGAGAATATGGACTGGGGTCCCGTGATGTTCACTAGTGATGTCTCTCTCCCAAAAGACGATAGAAGTTCTATCCGAGGTAAACAAATCACAGCTGGGCAATTGACAGGATTAAAAATGCACCGCGATGCTAACTATGCTACAAAGAAAGGAAGAGGCTCAAAAGAATGGGCGGTACGCCAAAATAAGTATACCTAAATCCAACTGCATCTTCTACTAATAATCCACCTTGAGATATCTATCCAGAACATCTCTCTGATATTAAGTTGCGAGCCTCACCCAAAGTGTAACCCCAAAGCAACAGACAACTGCATTAAAAGAAATTTGCGTAAAGTAAACAATCTTTGCAACCGCGGTTACAAGAACCGTTGTTTTCCCCCTTGTGGCAACATCACATCCCTTAGACTCATGTTTCTGTCACTCAAGCGTGTCATCAGGGGGCATGAACCAACAATCGAGCATAACATTCCCTCTTGGGGTCACTACCTACTACTTGGCCAAAGTAATAAACAACAACGAATAACATGCACTTAGGAACAAAAATATAAAATATAACAACCAAATATATTACTCTATAAAAAACTGAACATAGTCTCATAATCCATCAGATCCCAGAAAACTCAGCATAGCAACAACATAAAAGAATTACATATGTGCCTTGATCATGTAGGGAAGCACACAAGGTCTAATCCATGAAGATCAAAGAGGGGAGGAGAACATCACATAGATACTGTTCATGGACCCTTGGCCCAAGGTAGTCTACTCACGGATCATCCGGAAATGTCCATGGTGGAGGGGAAGCTCCCGGAGGTCAATCCTCCATCTGGAAGGGTGCCGGGAAGAGGTCTGATGGCGCTCCCGATCTTGGAAGCGCGGCGGCGGCGGAACAGAGGCGAGATCGCAAAAAAGGTTTTTGTCTTTGGAAGAATACCGTCACGGAGAATAAATAGGCGAAGGGGGGGATCCAGGGGGCCACCCGGTACCTAGGCGGCCTCCTGGCATGGCCAGCCCCTAGGGCGCGCCACCAGGGCGCCTAGGCCCCTCGTGGTGGCCCTCTGGCCCCACCCAGGTGATTCCGGAAGGTTGCTCTGCGCTGATTTTTTATCTAATTTTTTCCGAATTTTTGGAGAACTTTTAATATGGGGGAAACCCGAAATAGAAAAACAGCAGAAAACAGGAACTGGCACTCGGGTGCACTGAGTTAATAAGTTAGTACAAATATGATCAAAAGTGTATCTAGATCATAGCAATATCACACAAAACATGCATGGAGCAAGCGAAAATTATAGATACGTTTGGGATGTATCAGTACCCATAATAAAATAATTTTCCTATATTGGAAATAATGATTTACATGAAGGGCTACTGTTTCTCATGATTTCCACAAAGTTTTTGCAAAGAAAAAGCAAGCTTAAGATTTTCAAAACGGAGAAAACGCAAAACATGACAAAATCTGTGAAAAGCATACCAGGAGGTAGTAAATAATTTTTTAGGGGCACTTCTGCAACTCAAATCAAAAAACTCAGAACAGACCCCCGAAAGTTAATTTTATAGATCATACATTCAAAATAATTCAGACCAAAAAGATGATCTAGTGATTTTAGCCGAATTTTGTTGTCAAGCATGTCACAACTTTCGATATTTCTTGCAATTGGAGGCTAAACTTGGCACAAAGATTGAAAATAAAGATACAATGATGTTGCTACAGTAGTAAAAAACATCAAGACCACTAAAAATGAATGTAACAACACAAAGTAAAGATAACAAGGGGTGCCTCCCAAGAGCTCTTTCTTTATAGCCATAAAGATAGACTTACAAATTTAATAAAGATCTCATAGGAATAAGAGTTGAAGCACAAAAGAGAGCATCAAGAAGCAAATACAAACCACATTTAAGTCTAACATGCTTCCTATGCATAGGAATATTGCAATGAAATAATTTATTGAAGCACAAAGCAATAAACATAGAAATATCTATAAGCATATGTTCCCCTCTCGTAATAATTTTTAGTGGTATCATGAATAAACTCAACAATATAAGTATCCCATAAAAAATTCTTATCATGATCCACAAGCATAGAAAATTTATTACTCCCCTCATAAGAAAAATCATCAATAGTAGTGGGAGAAAACTCAACAAAATAGATATCACATGAATCATTCTTATCATGATCAAGTTGGACAATTTTATTCTTTATAGCATAAGTTTCATCACAATAATCATCATAGATAGGAGGCAAAGTATCACCAAATTAAATTTTCTCATAAAAACTGATGAGGACATCCCTACTAATGTTACACCCATACCCTCACCAACTACACATACTGGACCAGTTACTAGAGCACGTGCACGTCAACTAAATTATCAGGTACTTTCGTTTCTTGCGAATCCTTCTATTGTTCTTGAACATATGATGCTGCCTAAATTAGATACTTTTGTTTTGCTTATGAATGAAGGACCTAGCATGGACAAGAAGGATGGTCATTGGAGCGGGATCAAGAATGGAGAAGAAGGTGTGCGCGGGGGAAAGTACATTGGAGCTTCCAGTGGGGATTTTCGCACGTTGAAGCCACCATAAGGCATGCATGAAGGCTTGGACGGACTACACGAGATGCCACTTCATTATTTTCGTCCAAGAGCAATTATAGGTGCTGCGTCACCTTAATATTGGGCTGGGCCCATGTAATTTCGAAATACCACATTATAGGCAGTTTTTAGAGTCCGTATGTGTGGGGAAACCGAGTTAGGGTTGTTTTCGGACCCCACCTCCAAGGGGTCACGAAAATCCCCTCTGTTCCCCCATATATACAGCCCTTAGGGCGTCGTTTAGACTTGGGTTTTAATTAGATTAAAGTTAGCCATAGCCGCAACTTCGAGCTCTTCGTTTGTGTCATCCGACCAGGCCAAGACCTCATTGGAACCCCAACTTTCGTAATCATTCATCTTATATTCGCAATATCCAGATTGCAATTCTTAGTTCTTGCTTGTTCTTCGATTGCTTGCAGGAATTAGACCTTCGTGGTCAGGTTGATCGTGCATCCGCGGGATCAATAACCTCTCGGAGTTGGTTTAGCGATCGCTAAGGCGCAACGTCTTCGCACGTTCGTAGTCGGGTCGTGAAAGTCTACTCCACCAAAAATCGATCTCCATCATCTCATCGAAACATCGGGACACCTTCGCCTCTATCAAAAACTTGGGGCGCTAAAAAGATGATCTTCATAAAACATAGCATCCTCAAGCTTATGGATTTGCATATCATTAGAATCAAAGGTATTCAAAGAAGACATACTAATAACATTGCTACTATCATGAGTGTTGTGCAAATAATAAAGCTCCATAGGCTTTTTGATTTTTTCTTCAAACACTTCATGTACTAACTCAAGATAGGGCTCATAAAGCTCTCTCATTTTTTTCCATAAGCCTAACTAGTGAAAATAAAAACAAGAAACAATTTTTTTTAAATGCAAGATCTAAAGATATACCTTCAAGGACTCACTCCCCACAAGAAATAGCTTCCGTGCGGGCTTGTGTGTGCCTCTTTCCTTACCAAAAAGTTCTTTGATGACGGGAAATAACTTCCCGCCCCTCGTTGGTTACCCAAAGTGCAAGGTTGAGATGTAGGAAGCAACAAGTTTCCCTTGGCAAACATACCATTGTTTGAGTCGACCAGTAGGACTCCAAGGTTCAACAAGTAGGTGTATGATGCTCTGGCACTCACAGAAGACGTGGACCTGCACAAGGCAACAAATAACTTTGCTTCCAGTGAGTTCAGAGAGTTTTTCAATCTCTCCGGTATTGTTGTTTACAAAGGATCAAACACATGGTGGAAATAGTGAGGGTGATTGCAACGAAAAGAAAATAAAAGCATTAAATTATGGAGGTGTAAAAAATGATGAAAATATGGACCGGGGTCCCATTCTATTCCCTGGTGATGTCTCTCTCCAAAAATAAGATAAAACAACTAATCTGGGTGAAGAAATTACAACTGGGCAATTGACAGAATTATAAATGCACCGCAATGCTAATTATGCCTCAAGAAAGTTAGAGGCTAAAAAGTATGGGTAGTACGCAAAGAAAAGTAGACCATTTATTCATCAACATCTACTCACTAATCATCCACCTTGAGATATCTATCTAGAACATATCGCTGGTATTAAGTTGCGAGCCCCACCCAAAGCAACAGACAAATGCATTAACAAACTTTGTGCAAGGTAAACAATCCTTGCAACCGTGGTTACAAGCACCGTTGTTTTCTCCCTGGTGGAAATAGCACATCCCCTAGTCTCATGTTTCTGTCACTCAAGCTAGACATCGGGGGGGGGGGGGGGGGGGGGCTGAACCCACAATCAACCATAGCGCTCCCTCTTGGAGTTACTATCTACTACTTGGCCAAAGAAATAAAAAGTAACGGAGAACATGCAAGAATTACTCAAGAAGAAAATATAAAAGCAGAACCAAATATATAACTCATCACGATCTGAACATAATCTCATAATCCATCGGATCCCAGCAAGCACAGCATAGCAACAACAGAAAGTTTACATAAGTGCATTGATCATGTAGGGAAGCTCACAAGGACTAAGGATTGAAGCACAAGATTGGAGAGAAGACATCACATAGCTCCTGATCATGGACCCATGGTCCAAGGGGGACTACTCACGGCACATCCGAGAAGCACTCATGGTGGTGGAGAAGCTCCTTAAGATCAATCCTCCCGGGACGAGGTCTTTTGGCGATCCCGATATCGGGATCGCGGCGATGGAGGAACAGAGGAGAATTTCGCGATGATGGGTATTTTTTGGGGTTTCTGTCCCAGGGAAGGTTCCCTCCACCAAGGCGGCCTCCTGGCGCAGCCAGGATTGGGGCCGCGTCCACAGGTCGCCTGGTAGGGGGGTTGCCCCCCTCCGGCTATCCTTCGGCCCTTCAGAGTCTTATGGAACGCTGATTTTTTATATATTTTTCTTGAAATTTTTCTGGCACTGGAAATATTGGTAAATACCTGCAATGCACAGACATAAGCAGACAGAAACTGGCACTGGGTGCACTAGGTGCACTGGGTTAGTAGGTTAGTCCAAATATGTGTAAAAATGTGTGAAAGTGTAGCAACACACATAGCAATGTCACCCAAACAAGCATGGAACAAGCAGAAAATATAAATACGTTTGGGACATATCAAGCATTCATAGGTGTAGTTTTCCTTTCCTCAAGGGGAGAGGTCCTAATTTGGAGCATCTCTACAACATTAGCTATGTTGTCTACCTTCAAAGAGAGACTATTTAATTTGTCTAATTTGTCTTCTACACTCTTGTTGAGGGCTTTTTGAGAAGTGATTAAGTCTTTAAGCATGCTCTCTAATTCAGAAGTGTAGTTTTTGGTGCTAGGATAAGTTTTGTTGTTCCCATAGTTGTTGGATGGGAATGGTCTAGGATTGCTACCAAAGTTACCCTTATAAGTATTATTGCTGAAGTTGTTCCTAGAAATAAAGTTGACATCTACTTCTTTGTACTTTTCCATATCACAAAGCTCAACAAAATTATTTAAGTGAAAAGAAGCATCATCTCCAGCACCATAGAATTGTTCTTTCATAACAATATTTAAGAAAGCAGGTTTGATTTCATATGAAGGCGCTGAAGTGGAAGGTGGAGAAATAGGAGTATTGATAAAGTAATTGTTGTTGTGACTAGAGAAGTCACACAACTTAGTGTTTTCAGTGGAAACCATAGTAACAGCACCAAGTAAGAACAAAGTAACTACTTTTTTGTGATTTTTAATATAAGAATCTAAAGAAAAAACTAGAAAGTAAACTAACAAGACTAAAAAGCAAAGGTAAAAGATAGTGTGCACCTCCCCTATCTTGTAGACTAGAGTCCCCGACAACGGCGCTAGAAATTTAGCTTGATGGCACCGGATACTGCTCCTCGTTAGCTACCCCAAGTGGAAGGTTGAGAAGTAGACAGCAGCAAATTTCCCCTAACTTAGAGGATAGGGTTATGTTTCCCATAGGACTACAAAAAATACAAGTAGGTGGTGAAGAGAGCAACGCGCCGTATGAAAATAAATTGCTCCCTTAACCTCGACTTTTACACGGCAAGAAATAACTTTTCTCCCAACGAGTTTAGAGAGGTTGTGAATCTCTCTGGTCTTGTTTTTTATAAAGGATCAAGAAACAAGTGGAAATAGTAGGGGTGATTGCAACGAAAAGGAAATAAAAGAGTTAAAGATTAACGGTGCAAAATATGATGGAAATATGGACCGGCGTCACATGATTTGTATAAGATCATCTCGCTGGTATTAAGTTGCGAATCCCAGCCAAACTATAGGGTTAAAGCAACGGACAACTTAATTAACACACTTTGCGTAAGGTAAACAATCTTTGCAACCGTAGTTACAAACACCTTTGTATTCTCCCTGGTGGCAACAACACATCCCCTTGTTTCATGTTTCTGTCTCTCAAGCTAGACATCAGGGGGCATGAACCCACAATCATGCATAACGCTCCCTCTTGGAGTTACTATCTACTACTTGGCCAAAGCAATAAAAAGCAAGGAAGAACATGCAAGAATTACTCAAGAAATAAAACATAAAAGGTAAACCAAATATATTACTCATGACAATCTGAACATAATATCATAATCCATCGTATCCCAGAAAACATAGTATAGCAACACAAACACTAATACATAGGTGCCTTATCATGTAGGGAAGCTCACAAGGGCTAAGAATATAGCCATAATATTGGAGAGAAAACACCACATAGATACTTGTCATGGACCCATGGTCCAAGGGGGACTACTCACGGCACATTCGGGAAGCGCTCATGGTGGTGTAGAAGCTCCCGAATATCAGTCCTCCTTCCGGCAGGGTGCCGAGACTGGGTCTTCTAGCGGTCCCGATCTCGGGATCGTGGCGGCGGCGGAAAAATGGTGAAAATCACGTAACGGAGGGGCTCCCGAGGGTTTTTACCCCGAGCGCTAAATAAAGGTGAAAGGGGGGCACCAGGGGGGCACTTGACCAAGCGGCCAGGTGGCTCGGCCCCACCCCTTACCGTGCCAAGCACCCGCCTAGTGCAGGGGGTGGCCCCTCCGGGCCCCCTTCGGGCTTCTAGAGTCTTCCTGTATGCTGATTTTTATATAATTTTTCCAAATATTTTCAAGCACTTTAAATATTGAAATTTTCCTGCAATGCACGGAAAACAGTAGACAAAAACTGGCACTGGGGCACTTAGTTATTAGGTTAGTGAAAATATGTTTAAAAGGAATAAAGGCATAGCAAAATATGTAGAAAAGTCACCCATATAAGCATGGAAGAAGCAGAAATTATAGATATGTTTGGGACGAATCAGTAGATCTTGAAATAAGAGTAGGTATTTAAGTAGGTTTCGGGGTAGTTGAGCGGGGAGTTGAAAAACGAGTGGTGGGAACGAATATTTTGAAAGAATGCTAAGTAGGAGGCAAGTAAACATTTATAGGTAACGCTAAGTGAGAGAAACTTTCAACATTTTCACAAAAAAAGTCGTGACAACTTTGATATGAAAAATAAAATTGTTTAAATAGTTTGTCTGCATTTCACATATTTGTTGGTTTCAATATACTTCGTTGTGTGTAATATGTTCATCTGTGCTAGGATATGATGTTTCTCACATAATTTAGGTGACCCCCTAAGAGGATTGTGATGCACGATCATTTTGTTTGTGCATATAACCATCTACAAGCTATATCCATGTTTAATTACAAACTGAAGCTCGATTGTGTGTCGTCAGTTGTGGATACGGACATTCATGGCACCATATCAAGTCCAGATCCACACTCCATTCAAGTGTACTTTGTAAACATGCAATATGGGTTTTGAAGATTGCATATGACTTTATATGCATTTTCTATTAGCACTCATAAGGTAATACATGATAGGTATAATGCATGGTGTACTATGCTAGTCATATGAGATTGTTCAAATAGTTTGTCCGTTTGACACATTTGTTTGGTTTCAATTGACTTGTTTGTGTGTAATGAGTTCATGTGTGGTAGGATATATAGGATGTTCCTCACATAATTTTGGTGACCCCCAAAGAGGATTGCGGCGCACGATCATTTTGTGGTGTTCAACTAACCATCTACATGGTATCCATGCATGTAAAGGGATAAATTGAAGTTCAATTGTGTGTCGTCAATTATCACGGCATACTTTCACACACGTAACCCACGTATGTACTTCTGCATGCGGGAATATGTGTGTCACCATACATATCAAGGCTGGATTCACACGTCCATTCATGTATACTTTCTAATCATGATGCATGCTAAAACAAAATACTAGTTTGATATTATTTAAAACAAATACAAAACATTGTGTGCATCATATGCATATGCATTAGTTGGTTTCAATTTACTTTGTTGTGTTTCTACGGTGTTCATGTGTGCTAGGATGTTCCTCACATAATTTAGGTGACCCCCAAAGAGGATTGCAGCGCACGATCATTTAGTGATTTTCAACTTACCATCTACAAGGTCTCCATGCATGTAAAGGGATAAATTGAAGTTCAATCGTGTGTGGTCGCTTGTCACGACATACTTTGACACAAGTAACCCCATATGTACTTTTTCATGCGCGCATATGTTTGCCACCATATATATCAAGGCTAGATTCACACTCCATTCATGTACTTTGTAATCATGGTGCATGCATATAAAAAAAATACTAGTTTGAGAGCATTTCAAAAAAATACAAAACATTGTGTGCATCACATGCGTATGCATTAGTTGGTAATTTCAATTTACTTTGTTGTTTCTATAGTGTTCATGTGTGGTAGGATGTTCCTCACATAATCTAGGTGACCCCCTAAGAGGATTGCGGTGCATGATCATTTTGTTTCTTCATATATAACCATATACAAGGTCTCCTTGTAAAGGATATCAAATACAAAGTTCTATCGTGTGTCGTCGCTTGTCACATTGCCATACTTTCACACATGTAACCCCTTAGTTAGTTTTGCATGCAGACAGGTTGTGGCATTAAACCGAGGCCGAATTCGCATTCCATTCGTGTATATTTTGTAATCATGATGTATATATCACATAATAATTGAGATTGTTTCGAACAATTACAAAACATAGTGTGCATCACACACATTAGGGGTTTTGAAGGTTCCATATGAGTTTATATGCAATTTCCATCTTTACTGATAATTAAAGAAAGATACAATTGTAATAAGCCATGAGAAAAGCTTAATTAGGTATAGGGCATAGGTGATTGTTCAAATAGTTTGTTTGCATTTGAATTTTTTGTTGATTTCAATATACTTTGTTGTGCGTAATTTGTGTTTATGTGATAGGATGTTCCTCACACAATATAGGTGACACATAGAGGATTTCCATGCATGATAATATTGTTTGTGCACATTGGAGATTTTGAATGTTTACACGAATGTTGCACCACTACACTATTAACTATCACAATAAATTGTGTTCTTTTGAGAAAATTTGTAGAAAAATTAATGGAATATACAATGTACGGTCACGTACTGCTCTTCCTCCTTGAAAAAGGGGTGCACATCGTGGCTGCGGACGCTTCGTGTTTCGAGGATATTGAGTAAAAAAAGTAAACAGACGCTTTGTCAATCTCATCGTCTCCCTCCAAGATTTAAGCAGTTGCCAAATTGCATCTGCAACACAACGAACGCATCCCACTCCCTCCCTCCATTTCCTCTCTCCCAATCTCTAACGCTCACCTTAGGTTCCACCATGCATGGCTCTCATTTTCTCCACAAACGCCTCGGCCACAAGATTGCGTATCCCCGACAGCGCAGGATCTTCACCAATACCATAGATGTCTCAGTCCATGGCGATGTAAGGATCACCATCGTCTACACCAAGGACTTCAAATAAGTCTGACGATGGATAGCACATTACATGTCATATCTCGAAGACCATCAAGAGCGTGTCATCAGCATGGACGTCGAGTACACTGCATGTCAGAATTGTGGGCAGTTTCCTATCAAGCAGCAGAACGCGTCCTTGATCCAACTCTGTTGTGGCACGAGATGTCTCCATTACCAGGTGTCCTTGGAAACAGAGGTGAGCCGAGAACTGAAGTGATTCCTCCGTGATTTAAGTATTGTTTCGTTGGATTTACCATTGTCCGCGACAAAGATATGTTGAAGCAACGGGACATCCAGGAATATTGGGTTGTTCCTCGTTCAACGAAGCTTCTTGATTCACTAGCGAGCATGGAAGGACACCTCGTTGATCTCTACTTCTTAAAACTGAAGGATAACTTCAACAAGGATCATCATGCTCGCTGGGCAGAGCCACTTTGCGAGTAGAAAATTGTGTACGCATGCACGGACGCATATGCGTGCTACGCCATATGGAATCATGTCAACTTAATCTTGCAGGGCCTATATGCAACGCAGAATAGGAGAATGGAGTAGTCCCTCAAGAATAAGTGGGAGGCGGAGCATGAGACAAGATATTGTTGGTAGATCTGTTTATGTTCAGGTCCTGCGAGACATGATATTGGCTTCCTAGCCTTCTGCCTAGAATTTTGTAAGACTTACCTATGTTCTAGACTTCCTGGGTTCATTTCGTCTAAGTTTTCCAAGTCTGTAGCTGAAGTTGTTTGATTTCTTTATATGAGTCCTTCAAATCAACTGTGAGTCTATAATAAGGAAATCAAGATTTATGCATATTAGCCTAGATGTGATAGGTGATTCCAAGGATTTCAATATCATTTTGCCATGTGTTGTCCTTCAAATCAACTGTGAGTCCATAATAAGGAAATCAAGATTGATGCATGTTGTCCTAGATATGAAAGGTGATTCCAAGGATTTCAATATCATTTGTGCATGTGTGTTGTCCTTGAAATAAAATTTGAGTCTACTAATAAGGAAATCAAGATTGATGCATGTTGGCCTAGATGTGATACGTGATTCCAAGGATTTCAATATCATATGTTCATGTGTTGTCCTTCAAATAAAATGTGAGTCTATAATAAGTAAATCAAGTTTGATGCATGTTGTAATAGATGTCATATGTGATTCCAAGGATTCTAATCTCATTTGTGTATATTTTGTCCTTGAAATCAAATTGAGTCTATAATAAGGAAATCAAGATTGGTGCATGTTGGCCTAGAAGACATACGTGATTGCAAGGAATTCAATATCATTTTTGCATGTGTGTTTTCATTGAAATTAAATTTGAGTCTATAATAAGGAAATCAAGATTGATGCATGTTGGCCTAGATGTGATAGGTGGTTCCAAGGATTTCAATATCATTTGTTCATGTGTTGTCCTTCATATCAAATATGAGTCTATAATAAGGAGATCAAGTTTCATGCATGTTGGCCTAGTTGTGATATGTGCTTCCAAGGATTCCAATATCATTTGTGCATGTGTTATACGTCAAATAAAATTTGAGTCTATATTAAGGAGATCTGAAGTTGTGAGAGGAACAACATTGGTGTAAGTGGGCCCACATGTCATATATGACTACAAGGCCGCATCGAAGAACAGGAAAAGACTCCACCGTGCCACGCGTTGAGTCGAGAAGATCCCAAATGCCGCCTCGTCTCACTCTCGCAGCAGTCCTCGCTCTTGCGTCCTTTTCTTCCCCAACCCAGGAATAAAACCCCCATTATCCCACCGCCACCACTTCCACGTACCGCGCCAGCCCCCCTCCTCGCTTCCTCTTCTCAAGATGAAGCGAGGCCAAGAAGACGACGCGATGAAGCATGCAAGTCCTGAAGTGGAGGCGACAGTCGCGGTGGCTGCTCCCGGGACGGTTCTGCTGCACTCCTATCCCATTTCAGCGACGGTTGATGCTCCGCCTACCTCTACACCTCCTCCTCCTCTGGATTCCAATGCACTGGCCGTCATCGCCATTGAGAAAGTGCAAGAGCAGGCGGCGGCAGATCGGGTCGTCAACGAGCAGCGCCGCAGGTACTTCGAGCTAATCGATGCGATGTACCATGAGGCCTGCTACGACCCTATCTTCAACCCCGGGCCACTAGAGTTGGTGGAGTTCACCGAGGAGGTCAGCGACGAGGCTCAGTAGGTAAATCTCGAAATCTAGTATGTTTTCTTGTAGCATTGGGGTTTTCTCCGTCTAGTGAGATTCAAATGTTTGTACATGTGGGACATTTGATTGCTGTTGCATTCTTGTGCTAATAAGGTCTAGGGTTCTTGCACCGGATTAGTTCTTGATTTTATTTGGCTAATGTATCTAGTCTAGAGTTTACTCTGTATCAGGAGAGCTTCTATGTTTTCGTACAAATACATATGGTTGACGTTGCAGAATTTGGAAATCTACATGCAGTGGCGTAACTGATGGGTAGCATGCTTGGGTAAGCCATACCATTCAAGGGATTTCATTCAATATTCGCATGGATTTTGTCGCATCTGTCATTGACTTACATAGGAAGTAGATTTCATTCTATGCATGCATGTATGTTAACATGAATTTGTTTGGTTATTAATTTAGTGGTGATAAGTAAGACAAAGATGATGAATAGTTAGAATATTAAACGTATTGATAAGTAATTTTCTTTAAATGGATTTGTTTTGTTATGTATTTAATGATGATGAATGTGATGTTATGTCCCTAGTTTGAATATGAACCTGCTGATCGTGAATCTTCTTTATCTAGCCAAGTTTGATTATTAATTGAGTGATTATGAATGTGATGTGATGTCTCTAGTTTGATTATGAACCTACTGATGATGAATCTTCTTAATTTATCCAAGTTTGGTTATGAATTGAGTGTCATGCATGTGATGTTATGTCCCTAGTTTGATTATGCACCTACTGATGATGAATCTGCTTTATTTATCCAAGTTTGATTATGAATTGAGTGTTGATAAATCAGTTGAAACTGGCCTAGTTATACAAGAGTATGGTGATTCATTATGGGTGTAGCAATAAAGATACAAATTCTCAAATTATTAACATTTGACCCCTCCTTTCCATCAGTGCAAATTTAAATGTTTTAATTTATACTTTGTGTTTACTAATTTAAAGGAAGCTTTAGATGAGGTCGACTCAGACAAGTAGAGCATGGACGCTAAGTCTCGCCACATCTTTTGTAGGCTGATGTCCGGGGAGATATCCTACCACACCCACGGGAAGTATGGCAAGATAAAATGCCCATTCTGTGGGAGGGAGGTAGAAGAGGACTTCAATAGCATTCTCCACCATCCAAGGACATGAGCATGTCGTCAGCTCAGCCCCCAAGTATGAGGCCAAGAACGCAGCCTACGTCGTCTTCCTCCGCAAGTACGCCAGGCATGTGCCCTTCATCGTCGCGCGAACTCTTCCGCCTGCTCCTCCCGCTGTGAAGAAGGGGAAGAAGTAATGTGTTGCTTGTGTGCTGCTGTTGCTCCTGCCTCCACCCCCCCCCCTATGTTAACATGACTTTTGGTTTGTTGTTGGTTAAGACTGAGAAAAATAGGCCACATACTATATGTACTGCTCATGTATTTCAATAAATAGATCACACATGAAATCGCCACTGTTTCACTCTACCGCCACTGCACGTCACTTCTCCTTTCAGCAGGGGCGCCTCGCTTCTCCGTTCAACAGGGCTCCTCGCCTCACCAAACCGCCCCAAACGCGTTTACCTCGCCGTGCCGCCTTGTAGCCTCGCCGGAGATGTAGTAGTATAGGAGGGACCTAAGTCAACCTTCCCAATTCCTTTCATAAGAGATCCCAATTCCAAGTTCCCGCCATGAAAAAAAAGAGATACCGCCATGGAAAAAAAAGAGATACCGCCAAGAGAAAAAAGAGATCGCGCGCAACGACTTTTTTTATGCAGTCAATAAATGACTCTCGAAATATTTCATGTGACAATAAACAACGTCGTAGAAAATACACGTCTGTGGTGACGGTTAAACGTGTCATCCAGCTCAGGCGGAATTTACCTGTGATGGTACCCATCAAAGATAAATAAACTTCGTTGACGTTTGTCCCTCAATCACGCAGGTTTTTGTCAAAAGATATCGCACATTTTGTAGTGGCTAATCCCATAGGGAGTGCTGTTACGCACCCTTCAAGTTAACTCGATGTAGAGCCTACGCCCAATATCAAATGATTGCCCGTAGCCTCGGGGGCTACTCCCATCGAGAGCGCAGTCGCGTACCCGATAACTCTAATAAAAATGATGTCCTCGGAGAAATGAACCAAGCAAATAGCACATACCTCTTTCAACACGCGCTCGAGGTGTACCCTCGCATCCGACGACAGCTTTTGCTCAGCAGTGGCATCTTCCGTGGGAACAGCCGCATTCTCTACTGCCGGCACAACAAGAGCCGATGGACCATTCACCGCGGGTGTAACCTTCATTGTCGCCTCAGCGCTGGTCTTGATTGGGCTTGCCTCGGGCGCAGCCGGACTTGCAGCTAATGACGTCTGCGCATCCTCGGGCATGACTTTGCTACAACAACATTATCAAACTTTGAGTTCAAAAACAAAACTCACAAAGACATCAACAATAAAAATGCAAAGGAAACTTGCCCTGCATCGTCCAAAGCTGGCGGGAGAACCCAGCCCATCCGCATCCTCTTTGGCGGAACGACACGCCGCAGCTCAAAAGCCATGCGCTAGGCACTCGACCACCCCGCACCAGTCGCTAGAACCGGCAAACTCATGTCCTCCTTGAATGGCGTCGAGTGCGAGCGCTTGCGGGTGCGATGAATCAGGGGGTGATTATCATCATCCTCCCCATCATCATTTTCTTCACTTCTTCCTCCATCCTTCGATGACCTCCCATTGATACATCCCAAACATATCTATAATTTCTTCTTGCTCCATACATGATTTGTGTGACTTTGCCATGTTTTGCTTGAACTTTCATACACTTTTGATCATATTTGGACTAACCTGTTAACTCAATGCACCCAGTTGCCAGTTCCTGTTTTCCGCTGTTTTTATATTTCAAGTTTTCCGGCCATTAAAAGTGCCAAATAAATTCCGGAAAAATTATATAAAAAATCAGCGTCCCGGAAGAGTCCCGAAGAACCAAGGAAGGAAGGGACTGGACCCACCAGGGCCCTAGGAGGGTCCTTGGGGCCCCCCCTAGGGCGCGCCGGGCACCCTCCTGGATGCCCTGTGGCCCCCCTCGGTGCCCCCCTTGGCCTATATTTAGTGCCCGCGGAGGAAACCCCTAATATCGATCTGCTATTCCCTTTCTCCTCTCTGTACCACCGCCGCCGCCATTTCAAGATCGGAGCTGCCAGGAGAAGCTGCCCCGGCACCCTGCCGGAAGGAGAAATCCCCTCCGGGAGACCATCCATCGCCGTGGACGGCTCCCGGATGTACTGTGAGTAGCCCCCCTTGGACCATGGGTCCATGACCAGTAGCTATGTGATGTTCTCCTCCCCTCTTTGTGCTTCCACTTTCGAGACCTCGTGAGCTGCCTCACATGATCGAGGCACCTTTGTAGTTTTTTGTGTTGCTATGCTGAGTTTGCTTGGATCTGATGCATTATGAGACTATGTTCAGATTGTGATGAGTAATATATTTGGTTCTCTTTTATATTTGTGTTCTTAAGTTAATTCTTGCATGTTATCCATTGCCGTATTTTACTTTGGCCAAGTGATTTGTTGCAACTCCAAGAGGGAGCGTTATGCTTGATTGTGGTTTCAGCCCCCTGATGTCTAGCTTGAGTGACAGAAACATGAGACTAGGGGATGTGATGTTTCCACCAGGAATAAAACAACGGTGCTTGTACCTTCGGGTGCAAGGATTGTTTACTTTACGCAAAGTTCTTTTAATGCAGTTATCTGTTGCTTTGAGTTTACACATTGGGTGGGATTCACAACTTAGTACCAGCGAGATGTTCTGGATAGATATCTCAAGGTGGATGATTCATAGTACATGAAGATGGATTTCGGTCTACTTACCATGGCATACTGCCCATTGCTTTTGAGCCTCTTCCTTTCTTTTGTAGCATAGTTAGCATTACGGTGCGTTTATAATCCTGTCAATTTCCCAGCTGTGATTTTTTTACCTCGCTAGCACTTTTATCGTCTTTTCGGAGAGAGACATCACTAGTGAACATCATGGGACCCCGGTCCATATTTCACCATTGTTTAGACTCTCAATTTACTTTCAGTTCTTACTTTCAGTGGCACTTTTATCTCTTGCGTTGATCCTTTGTAACATCCCAAATTTCTAAATTAGGATGTTAATAGATAATCATATGCATCTCAAGCTGCTTCCGCATTTTTCTGGAGTTTTCAAATATTTTTAAACATTTTTCAACACATGGCAGTTCGCTGGAGAGGATATAAAAGGACTTATCCCCATTTTAAGTTTGTGGGAAAATAGTTTAAAATATTTTTGGGAGACTTTTTAAATTTACTTTGGAGTTATAAATATTTTCTAAAAATATTTTGGCAATTTATTTATGCTCCGGAAAAGTTTTAAATCAATTTTCGGAGTTTTCGGTATTTTTAAAATGCCAGAAAAGTATTTAAAAATAAGTTGCAAATTTTTTTATTTTTGTTTAATATTTTGGTAAAGCGAAAAATTCATTTTCATTATTTTAAAAATATTGGCGAAGACGGAATTTAAAAATAAATTTCCGTGATATTTCTAATATTATTTTGGGCCTAATGGGCATGTTCTGTTTTTTTTTCGCGGACCGATTTTGTATTTATCTCGGATTTAAAAAGAAAAAAAAGGGATTAGAGGCTGTCTATAAATAGCCCCGTTTATGGATAAATTATTTCCTTTTAGCGTTTTAGGTTTAGCCCTAAACTAATCCGCGGGACCCGCCGGCGCCGACATCATCGACATCGTCATCGCCGGAGTTCGCCGGAAGTTCGCCGGACCACCGCGAAAGTTCGCCGGATTTTCGAGTTTTTCGCCGCCGGTGAGTCTCCGCCTCCGTCCCGACCTCACCGCGCCCGACCCCGCCGCCCTAGCCGCGCCGCCCCGCCACATAGCCGTCGCGCCGCCGCCTGCCGCCGCCGCCCGCCCCGCGCCTGGCCGCCACCCGCCCTGCCGCCACCTCCCCTGGCCGCCCCGCCGGCCTCGGCCGGAGTTGGCCGCCGAGGCCGAGCTCCATGGCCATGGCCTTCGGGCCCGTCCCGTGGAGAGAGAGAGCTGGAGAAAAAAAGGTCCAAATCTGGATCCAAAACTGTCTGGGACCCGATCGCGTTTTTTATGTTATTTTATTTACGGATAGGTCCCTGTTTGCAGTTTAGACCCCGTTTTCCACCCGGTACCGTTTTCGCGAGTACTTTTTAACCGTAACTCGGAATCGAGTGATTCCAGTTTCGTTGCGACCGTGGTGAAGTTTTCCAGCCAGTAGATCAAGTGTTACAGAAGTTTGAAGTTTTCAAATTTGAATCCGAAGCTGATCAAAATTTGAACTTCCGGCAGCCGTAACTTTTTACCGGTGAGCACGTTTGCGCCGTTTCTTTTGCGTTGGTTTTTATTTGACAAGTACTTTAACTTTAGCTTCTGTTAGGCAAGTTTTGCTACTGTTCTTTGAATGTTTATTACTGTTTGAGCATATTTGTATTGAACATATGATTGATTGGTGCTATGTTTGCTCGTATAGATTGTCCGGAGTGTGCCGCCTCGTATTGTGAGGACGGTGACCGTGAGGACCAGCAAGAAGGCAAGTGATGCTTTGATCATACTCATACCTTTATTTTATATATGCATTATGTTAAGAAATATCACCCTATTGCATGATATGTAGTTTATTTTACTGTTGCTGCAAAACCAGTTAGGATAGCCACATGTCTTGACTTGTCTACCGTAGATCAACCCAGCCGTGTTGTTACTTTATTGCTATGCTTTGTAGACGTGGTTTGGGTTGTGTAAATTCATGGAGTGCACGTGAGCTATTTAATAATTTGTGTAGCAACTTTATCATAAATAGAAATCACCTCTGGACGGGCAGGGAGTGCTTCCTAGGGGCTCGTGCCTTATCTAAGGGCGAGACCAGGTTGTACCCCTAATGGTTGGTTTGGTGGTTGACAGTACGTCATGGTGCTACCCTCTGAACGTAAGTGGGCGTCGTCCAGGCTCAAAAAGATCAGACATACTTGGTGACTAGGAGCTTCCATGTACAGCCGCTGGCCATATGGGCTCTGGCTTAGTTGAGTATGATGTAGGAAGCCTCTCCCGTGCAAATCTAGCAGATGTAGATGTGATAGGTGGTACCGGCTTGCCGTTGGGTGTAGGTGACCTCTTCTGAAAGACTTCGTCTCAATCTTCGGGTTGAGTCCAGCGGGGAAAGTGTACTAACTTCTGAAGAGCAAAAAACTAATCATGATTAGCCGTGTCTCTGGTTATGGACATCCTTGAGCTACTAGACATTACTGTTACTGGAGGATCTTGACATATGAATCACCATAATAATTTGAGTGGGTAAGATTAAATAAAGGGTGTGGTGTTGGAACTGGTGTGCCCAGTTCGTTCTTAAGTAGTAAGTTCAACTTAAAATTTTGACTAGTTTAGTTCAGGAGAAAATTGGCTTTCTGCAAAACAAAACCATAAGCCTTTCCTTTGACTTACCTTGCATGTAGTTGTAGGTCCTTTATATAACCTTTTCCGTGTCACTTGCCGTACAAATCAGATGTACTGACCCGTTGTCGGGCTGTAACCTTCAGTGTTGCAGGTTTTTCAGACGACCAGTAAGGTGCGTTTAGGGGTTGCGAGTCTACACTCAGCATGTTCGCATGTGGCTGTTTATGGGACTCCACGTTACTTGTTTTTGCTTCCGCTATATTTATATTGAATAAGCTAGCATTGAGCTATGCAACTTGTTATTTATTTTACTCTGCATCATACGTTGTAATAATGACGAACTTGTACTTTGATATACATCTATAATACTGTGTGTGCCATCGAGTTCGATCCATGGATTGGCACTTGAGCACAGAGACTTCAATTCTGTGTGAATTGGGTCGATACAGATGGTATCAAAGCAGTGTGTTGACTGTAGGACGTGACCCTAGAAAATGGACTAGAAAAGCCATAGGAATCAAAATATTACTTTACATCACTCTGTCTTGTACTTACCTTCTCTATCTCGTATTCATACCTGTTCTAATTCTTGCCTTACCTCTCTTTGAATATAGATGACCACTTTGTCCTACCGCGCTATGGCGTTTGGACCTGAGATCAGGGGGATTTGCCACTTCCTGAACATCTACGCGCCATTCTTTCAGCCGGACATCGTGGAGACAAGGGGAGCTGTTGACTACTGGCAAGTGGAGACTTTCATCCTTGGAAGCATGGAGAATGAGGAAAGGGTGATCACGGACTCATTCGAGGTGCATGCCCAGGAGAAGGAGTGGTGTGTGCGCATGGCCGCTCACATAGCTCTTGGACGCATTGTGGAGACGTATTCCGCCTGACTAAAGGGTACGGTGTACGCGGAGATGGCCAAGGTTCTCCTATCGGGGAACATAATACCAAAGAGGTTCAGGTATGTGCCTGGGGCCATTTGGCCAGGTACAACCAGCTACATAATCCAAAGCCTGGAGAAGCACATTCATTGGTTGGAGAAGTGCACTCAGTCAGACCTCTACACCATTACTGAGTTGCAGCAGAAGAACACCAGGCTCAAGAGGGACAACAACAAGCTGAAGAAGGAGAAGTTGGAGATGCAAGCAGAGATGACAAGGATGAAGGAGAAGATGAAGGCCAATGGAATTGAAGAACCAGAAGAGGAGCCAGAAGTAGAGACCTCGGCAGAAGAAGAGGAGCCGAGTCCCAAAAGGCGCAACCGCATTAGCGGGCGCGAATACCGCATGCTGTTTAGCAAAGACAGCATTAAGAATTACTTCACCAGCTATTAGTTTACTATCGTTATCGTGTTAGTGTATTTGACCATGTCGACTTATTCAGTGTGGCAATACTAGGTTGCTTGATATACTCTTATGTTATCCGTGGTTGTGTTGAGGATCTTATATTACCGTGGTTGTTTTGAGGATCTTATATCAGTTATAAAATATATTTTAAACTATATGGTGTGTTATGTGATGGTTTTCCGTATGAGTGCATTGGTTGATGATTGTTATATGTTTGATGCTATGGTGATATTGTTTGGTGAAGTTGATTGGTGATATATGTATTGTATTGTATATATAATGCTCGCCCTGATCATCATAAGCATATGGGGTAGGAATATATTTCCCTAGCTACTTTCTGTCTAAATCTTACCTATTCTTACCCAACAGATGCCGCAGAGACGTGATCCCACGGGGAATGAGAACAACAACAATGGAGTGCCAGCTTACATGCAGCAGTTACTTCAAGGACAAGCTCAGCTGATTCAGTTGCTCACGCAGAATATGGGCAACAACAACAATGCGCCACCACCACCACCTGTGGACACGCTTGCGAGGATCCTAAGGTTGAATCCTCAGAGGTTCTCTAGCACTCTTGATCCCATAGTGGCGGATGACTGGCTTCGTTCAGTGGGCCGGAACATGGAGACAGTTGGATGCACTGAGGCAGAGAGGGTGAGGTTTGCCTCAAATTTGCTGGAGGGTCCTGCCGCTGCTTGGTGGGAAAACTACTTGCTGACGTACCCCATCGACACCATCACTTCGGCGCAGTTCCAGTCTGCCTTTCGCGCCGCACATGTTTCAGCAGGCGCCATGAGCTTGAAGAAGGAGTTTCGCAGTTTGCGTCAGGGAGGTCGTTTAGTGGCCGAGTATGTTGAAGTGTCCAACAAGCTTGCCCGATATGCTCCAGATGACGTCAGGAATGATGCAACAAGACAAGAGAAGTTTTTGGAGGGGCTGAATGATGAGTTGGGAGTCCAGTTGACAGTGGCTAATTTTGCTAACTGCCAGGCGCTCATAGACAAAGCTATTGTGTTGGAAGGCAAGCAGCAGGCCATTGAGAACCGCAAGAGGAAGTACAACAACAACAATGGTGGCAAGTATAACTCTGGACCGCATCAGAAGCCACGCAATTCCTATGCTGGCAATGGAGGACATAACCATGGACATAACCACAATGGTGGGAATGGCCATGTTCATAGTGGAGGACACCATCATAATGGATGAAATGGTCACAACCATAATGGCCACAATCATCACAATGGGCATAAGAATGGAAATGGCAATGGGAAAGGAAATGGAAATGGAGAGAACTACAACCAGAACCGTCAAGTGGTGAATGCTCAGAAGGACCTTAGTCGAGTTCAGTGTTTCAAGTGCAGGAAGATGGGACACTACTCCAACATGTGCCCGGAGAACAAGGACAACAATGGGAATTCTGGAGTCAGCAAGCCCAATCCTTTCAACAAGGGGCATGTGAACCATGTCAACGTGGAGGATATCTATGATGAGCCTGATGCTGTGATTGGTAAGTTCTTTATCAATTCAGTACCCGCACTTGTTCTTTTTGATTCTGGTGCATCGCATTCTTTCATATCGAGGGTATTTGTGGATAAGCATGAGTTACCTACCGTAGTTCTTAAGTCATCTATTCTCATAAGTTCACCGGGAGCGGAGATGTCAGCTAGTTTGGGATGCTATCAGTTGAGCCTAGCCATAGGGAAGCATGTTTTTCCTACAGATTTGATTGTATTGAAGTCACAAGGTTTGGATATTATATTGGGCATGGATTGGTTAGCCAAGTACCAAGGTGTTATTGATTGTGCCAGTCGGTCTATCACTCTCAGTACACCGAATGGACAGAAGATCAGGTATGTGTACAAGTATAAGCATCAGCACGCTCAGGTGAATTCTCTTAAGGGGGGTAGCCTGGATGATGTGCGTGTTGTGAGGGAGTATCCGGTTGTGTTTCCGGAGGAGTTGCCAGGTATGCCACCGGATAGGGAGATTGAGTTCCTTATTGATTTAATACCATGCACTGGGCCTATTGCTAAGAGACCGTATAGGATGCCCGCTAATGAACTTGCAGAGTTGAAGGAACAGATCAGAGAGTTGCAGGCAAAGGGGTTCATTCGCCCAAGCTCGTCACCTTGGGGATCTCCAATGTTGTTTGTTGAGAAGAAGGATGGGACCCAGAGGATGTGTGTTGATTACCGTTCTCTGAATGATGTTACTATCAAGAACAAGTATCCTTTACCTGTGATTAATGATCTATTTGACCAGTTGGAGGGAGCTTGTGTATTCTCTAAGATTGATCTTCGTTCTGGTTATCATCAAGTGAAGATTCGGGAGAAGGATATTCCGAAGACTTCTTTTACTACAAGGTATGGGTTGTATGAGTATACTGTTATGTCATTTGGATTGACTAATGCTCCTGCATACTTCATGAATATGATGAACAAGGTGTTTATGGAGTTCTTGGATAAATTCGTTGTGGTATTCATTGATGATATATTGGTGTATTCCAAGAATGAGCAAGAGCATGAGGCACATTTGCGTTTGGTATTGGAGAAGCTCAGGGAGCACAAGTTGTATGCCAAGTTCAGCAAGTGTGAGTTTTGGTTGAAGGAGGTCGGATTCCTTGAACATGTTGTGTCAGGAGAAGGAGTAGCTGTGGACCCATCCAAGGTTTCAATAGTTACAGAATGGGAGACACCCGCGACAGTTGGGGACATTCGCAGTTTCTTGGGTCTTGCAGGATATTATAGGAGGTTCATTGAGAATTTCTCCAAGCTTGCAAAACCAATGACTGAGCTGTTGAAGAAAGAGAATAAGTTTGTTTGGAGTGAGGCTTGTGAAGACATCTTTCAGGAGTTGAAGAAACGGTTAGTAACTGCACATGTTTTATGTTTGCCTTATATACATAAGGATTTCCAAGTATATTGTGATGCATCTCGTCGAGGACTTGGTTGTGTTTTGATGCAAGGAGGTAGAGTTGTTGCTTATGCTTCATGTCAGCTTAAGAACCATGAGCAGAACTATCCTACACATGATTAGGAGTTAGCTGCAGTTGTTCATGCGTTGAAAACATGGAGGCAATATCTTGTTGGTAATCATTGTGATGTTTTTACTGATCATAAGAGTTTGAAGTATATATTTACTCAAAAGGATTTGAATCTCAGGCAGAGTAGATGGCTGGAGCTTATTAAGGATTATGATTTGAATGTGCAGTATCATCCTGGTAAAGTGAATGTGGTTGCTGATGCATTGAGCCGTAAGAGTCATATCAATGTTGCTAATGTTGAGGATATGCCACGTGAGTTATGTGAGCAGTTCAAGAATCTCAGGTTGGAGATAGTTCCTAAGGGATATGTGGCAACATTGGAAGTGAAGCCAAATCTGTTGGAAAGAATCAGAGAGGCTCACAAGGATGATGCAGAAATTGATGAGATAAAAGTGAATATGACCAAGGGAAAGGCAGAGGGTTTCCGTGAGGATGAGCGTGGAGCCATTTGGTTTGAGAAGCGCATTTGTGTACCGCAAGAAGCGGAGATCAGGAAGTTGATTCTTCAGGAGGCACATGATTCACCTTATTCTATTCATCTAGGGAATACCAAGATGTATTTGGATTTGAGGGAGAGATTTTGGTGGCATAGCCTTAAGCGAGAGATAGCCCTGTATATTGCTTTGTGTGATGTTTGCCAGAGAGTCAAGGCTGAGCATCAGAAGCCAGCAGGGTTGTTGCAGCCTTTGCCTATACCAGATTGGAAGTGGGATCAGATAGGTATGGACTTTATCACTGGTTTACCCAGGACTTGGTCAGGATATGATTCTATTTGGGTGATTGTTGATCGTTTGACCAAGGTTGCTCACTTCATTCCAGTGAAGACAACTTATAACAGTTCCAAGCTAGCCAAGATTTATATGTCCAGGATCGTGTGTTTGCATGGAGTTCCAAGAAAGGTTGTGTCTGATAGAGGTACTCAGTTTACTTCGAAGTTTTGGCGTCAGTTGCATGAGACCTTGGGCACTAGGCTGGAGTTTAGTACAGCGTTCCATCCTCAGACAGATGGGCAGACCGAGAGAGTCAATCAGATCTTGGAGGATATGTTGAGGCCTTGTGCGTTGGATTATGCTTCGAGTTGGGATGACAACTTACCGTACGCTGAGTTCTCGTATAACAATAGTTACCAAGCTAGTCTTCAGATGGCACCATTCGAGTTACTGTATGGCAGGAAGTGCAGGACTCCGTTGATGTGGGATGAGGTAGGAGAACGTCAGTTGTTTGGACCTGACCTGAGCAGAGATGCCGAGGAGAAAGTCAAGTTGATCCATGATAGACTGAAGATAGCACAGTCCAGGTAGAAGAGTTATGCAGATGCTAAGCGCAAGGATGTAACCTATGAGGTTGGAGACCGTGCATATCTCATAGTTTCACCAATTCGCGGAATCAAGAGATTTGGAATCAAGGGCAAGTTAGCACCACGTTTTGTGGGGCCTTACAAGATCTTGGAGCGCAGAGGAGAGGTAGCTTATCAGTTGGAGTTGCCAGAATCTTTGTCAGGAGTTCATGATGTGTTTCACGTATCCCAGCTGAAGAAGTGTCATGCAGAGATGGAAGATATTCCCTTGAGAGATACGGTTCCACTTGAGGCGATTCAGTTGGAGAGTGACCTGACTTATGAGGAGAAACCTGTGAAGATTCTGCAGACTGCCGAAAGAGTTACCCGCACCAAGAGAATCAGGTTATGCAAGGTTCAGTGGGATCATCATACCGAAGAGGAAGCAACTTGGGAGCGTGAAGAAGATCTGAAGCAAGACCACCCGCATCTCTTTGCTAGCCAGCCCTAATCTCGAGGACGAGATTCATCTTAAGGGGGGTAGGTTTGTAATATCCCAATTTTCTAAAGTAGGATGTTAATAGATAATCATATGCATCTCATGTTGCTTCCGCATTTTTCTGGAGTTTTAAAATATTTTTAAACATTTTTCAACACATGGCAGTTCGCTGGAGAGGATATAAAAGAACTTATCCCCATTTTTAGTTTGTTGGAAAATAGCTTAAAATATTTTTGGGAGACTTTTTAAATTTACTTTGGAGTTATAAATATTTTCTAAAGATATTTTGGGAATTTATTTATGCTCCGGAAAACTTTTAAATCAATTTTTGGAGTTTTCGGTATTTTTAAAATGCCAGAAAAGTATTTAAAAATATTTAAAAATAAGTTGCAATTTTTTTTGTTTAATATTTTGGTAAAGAAAAAAATTCATTTTCATTATTTTAAAAATATTGGCGAAGACGGAATTTAAAAACCAATTTCCCTGATTTTTCTAATATTATTTTGGGCCTAATGGGCTTGTTCTGTTTTTTTTTCGCGGACCGATTTTGTATTTATCTCGGATTTAAAAAGAAAAAAAGGGGATTAGAGGCTGTCTATAAATAGCCCCGTTTAGGACTAAATTATTTTCTTTTAGCGTTTTAGGTTTAGCCCTAAACTAATCCGCGGGACCCACCGCCGCCGACATCATCGACGACATCATCGCCGGAGTTCGCCGGACCACCGCGAAAGTTCGCCGGATTTTCGAGTTTTTCGCCACCGGTGAGTCTCCGCCTCCGTCCCGACCTCACCGCGCCCGACCCCGCCGCCCTTGCCGCGCCGCCCCGCCACCGTAGCCGCTGCGCCACCGCCAGCCGCCGCCGGTGAGCCGGCGAGCTCGTCCGGGCGGCCGAACCGCTGCCGCCCACGCCACGGGCTGCCCGCCGCCTGCCCCTCGCCGGGCCGCTGCCGGCCCTGGCCGCCCCGCCGGCCTCGGCCGGAGTTGGCCGCCGGCCGGAGTGCCCTCGCCGGAGTGCCCACCGAGGTCGAGCTCCATGGCCATGGCCTTCGGGCCCGTCCCTTGGAGAGAGAAAGCTGGAGAAAAAAAAGGTCCAGATCTGGATCCAAAACTGTCAGGGACCCGATCGCGTTTTTAATGTTATTTTATTTACGGATAGGTCCCTGTTTGTAGTTTAGACCCCGTTTTCCACCCGGTACCATTTTCGCGAGTACTTTTTAACCGTAACTCGGAATCGAGTGATTCCAGTTGCGTTGCGACCTGTTGAAATTTCATAGCCAGTAGAACAAGTGTTACAGAAGTTTGAAGTTTTAAAATTTGAATCCCAAGCTGATCCAAATTTGAACTTCCGGCAGCCGTAACTTTTTACCGGTGCGCCCGTTTGCGCTGTTTCTTTTGCGTTGGTTTTTATTTAACAAGTAATTTAAGTTTAGCTTCTGTTAGGAAATTTTTGCTATTGTTCTTTGAATTTTTATTACTGTTTGAGCATATTTGTATTGAACATATGATTGATTGGTGCTATGTTTACTCGTATAGATTGTCCGGAGTGTGCCGCCTCGTATTGTGAGGATTGTGACCGTCAGGACCAGCAAGAAGGCAAGTGATGCTTTGATCATACTCATACCTATCTTTTCTATATGCATTATGTTAAGAAATATCACCCTATTGCATTATAGGTAGTTTATTTTACTGTTGCTGCAAAACCAGTTAGGATAGCCACATGTCTTGACTTGTCTACCGTAGATCAACCTAGCCGTGTTGTTACTTTATTGCTATGCTTTGTAGACGTGGTTTGGGTTGTGTAAATTCATGGAGTGCATGTGAGCTATTTAATAATTTGTGTAGCCACTTTATCATAAATAGAAATCACCTCTGGACGGGCAGGGAGTGCTTCCTGGGGGCTCGTGCCTTATCTAAGGGCGAGACCAGGTTGTACCCCTAATGGTTGGTTTGGTGGTTAACAGTACGTCATGGTGCTACCCTCTGAACGTAAGTGGGCGTCGTCCAGGCTCAAAAAGATCAGACATACTTGGTGACTAGGAGCTTCCATGTACAGCCGCTGGCCATATGGGCTCTGCCTTAGTTGAGTATGATGTGGGAAGCCTCTCCCGTGCAAAGCTAGCAGATGTAGATGTGATAGGTGGTACCGGCTTGCCGTTGGGTGTAGGTGACCTCTTCTGAAAGACTTCGTCTCAATCTTTGGGTTGAGTCCAGCGGGGAAAGTGTACTAACCTCTGCAGAGTAAAAAACTAATCATGATTAGCCGTGTCCCCGGTTATGGACATCCTTGAGCTACTAGACATTACTGTTACTTGAGGATCTTGACATATGAATCACCATAATAATTTGAGTGGGCAAGATTAAATAAAGGGTGTGGTGTTGGAACTGGTGTGCCCAGTTCGTTCTTAAGTAGTAGGTTCAACTTAAAATTTTGACTAGTTTAGTTCAGGAGAAAATTGGATTTCTGCAAAACAAAACCATAAGCCTTTCCTTTGACTTACCTTGCATGTAGTTGTAGGTCCTTTATATAACCTTTTCCGTGTCACTTGCCGTACAAATCAGATGTACTGACCCGTTGTCGGGCTGTAACCTTCGGTGTTGCAGGTTTTTCAGACGACCAGTAAGGTGCGTTTAGGGGTTGCGAGTCTACACTCAGCATGTTCGCATGTGGCTGTTGATGGGACTCCATGTTACTTGTTTTTGCTTCCGCTATATTGATATTGAATAAGCTAGCCTTAGCTATGCAACTTGTTATTTATTTTACTCTGGATCATACGTTGTAATAATGATGCACTTGTACTTTGATATACATCTATAATATTGTGTGTGCCAGCGAGTTCGATCCAGGGATTGGCACTTGAGCATAGAGACTTCAATTCTGTGTGAATTGGGTCTCTACATCCTTTGTAAACAGCAAGGCCGGGGGAATTGACAAATCCTCTGTACTCGTTGGGAGCAAAGTTATTTGTTGTGTGTGCAGGTCTAGGTGAAGTAAGCAATCTTTAGATTTTGAATGGTGCCATTGTTCACTTTACCACCTTCTTGTCTCTCTTGGAGTCCTACGGGAGACAAACCCTATCCTGTACATAGGAGAAATTTGTTGGTACGCTACAGCTCACCTTCCACTTGGGGTAACCAACGAGAAGTGGGAGAACTATCTTCCTCACCGTATCAAGCTCATTTATGGCGCCGTTGCCGGGGACTCCATTCTACAAGATAGGGAGTTGCACACTGTCTTCTATCTTTCCCTTTTAGTCTTGTTAGTTTATCTTTCAGTTTTTACTTTTTTGTCCCTTATCAAAAATACCAAAAATACATGCTGCTACTATGGGTTCCAATGAAAACACCAAGTTATGTGAATTCACTAGTCACAACAACAGTGACCTTATTTGCACTCCTATTGCTCCACCTGCCACTTCAGCACCTTCTTATGAAATTAAACATGCTTTGCTGAATCTTGTTATGAAAGATCAATTGTCAGGTGCTGGAGAGGATGCTGCCTTGCACTTAAATAATTTTTTTGAGATTTGTGATATGCAAAAGTACAAGGAAGTAGATGGAGACATCGTCAAGCTGAAGCTTTTTCCTTTCTCCTTGAGAGGAAGAACCAAGGAGTGGATGCAATCCTTACCTAAGAATAACATTGATTCTTGGGACAAGTGTAAGGACGCTTTTATTCGGAAGTACTATCCCCCTGCAAAAATTATCCAGTTAAGAAGTAACATTATGAATTTTAGGCAATTGGATAATGAACACGTTGCCCAAGCTTGGAACGTATGAAATCTCTTGTTAAGAAATGGCCTACACATGGTTTGAGTACTTGGATGGTTATCCAGACTTTTTATGGAGGCTTAAACTTTACCTCGCGGAATCTGCTAGACTCGGCCGCGGGAGGAACTTTTATGTCAACCACACTTGGTGCTGCCACGAAGCTACTTGATGAGATGATGTGGAACTACACTCAGTGGCATATCGAACGATCTCCAACTGATAAGAAGGTAAATTCTGGCGAGAAGATCTCCTCTCTTAATGAAAAGGTTGACTTGATCATGTCTCTACTTACCAATCAAGCTCCTATTGATCCTCATGATGTTCCTTTAAATTCCTTGGTTGCTCAAGAACAAGTAGATGTGAACTTTATCTCTAGAAACAACTTCAACAATAATGCTTATAGGAGTAATTTTGGTAACAAGAATCCTAAACCTTTCCCATCCAACAACTATGGGAACATCAACACTTACCCTAGCACCAAAAAATCCACTTCTGAACTAGAGAGTATTCTTAAAGACTTTATCACTACCCAAAAAGCCTTCAATAAGAGTGTAGAAGAGAAATTAGATAAATTAGATATCCTCTCTTCGAAGGTAGACAATATATCCCATGATGTTGAGATGCTTAAGATTAGAACTTCTCCCCCCCGAGGAGAGGAAAACCACTCCTATGAATTCTATCCAAGTGCAAATTAATGAAAATATTAGGATGTTGGGAAAACTTAAAGAGAGATGGGCTAAATAAAAGGAGGAAGAAGAGAGAGTTAAGAGCCTTACTACCTACCACACCGTAGCTACTATCCAAGTTGTTGAGGATGTCCAAACTATTAGCACCCATCACACCCCTAGTCCACCTGGACCTATCAATGGCGATGCTACCACCTCAACCATAGATGAAGAAACCTCTATGAACATAAAGGCTTTCAAAAAAATGATCCTTAATGATATCACTACCTCCTTGATAGATAGTAGTGATCTAGACTTTGACAACTGCACCTTACCTGAAGTTATTGGTTTCCTACACAAGACTAGTAAGATATACGTGCCTTGCACGTGAGATCGAAGTGTGACCGGATATGAACATACCACATTATAATAGGCAGGCAAATTATTTGGAATCACACAAAAAAAGTTTTTTAGATCATCACTAATCTCATTCAAAATCAAAATGTAACGACATAATATTTGGTGATTGTGAGGTATATACTACATAAATCTCATGTGAAATACAAGAAAATAGTTGAGTATTCCATTTTCAAAGAAATTTGGAGTTTGAAAAGATGGTGTATTAGCTTTGAACCAAAGCAAAACAAGATAAAATAAAAATTGATATCAATTCTTTTCAAAGAAAACACATGGGAGAACTTAACCATGGAAGTGTCTAGAACAAATGAGAACTGTACGTGTTATGTGCATATTATAAAACGTAAATGATAGAGCAAACATGAATGGTTATTTCTTGACATAGAAACATTTGAAGAAGTGAAGTATAGAAGAATCTAGAACGAAAAAGAAATGTCTTTGTTTCAAGGTATGTGCATAAGAAGAAGTGTGGAACCTTCCAGATTAGTACACATGGCAAAATCTTAGTGTGATGGAGAGCATATCCAACGGCCAAGATTACTTGGATTTGCCACATCTCAACCGTTGGATCGGTTTCATCCAACAGTCGATATTCAAAGTTATTCCTAGACTATATAGTGGTATTGATGTCTAGAGACCCCCACACTAGCACACTTAATCTTTCCTTCACAGAGCATATCACCAATTCTCTAATCAAAGTTAGGGAGGATAAGCTTAGACTAGAAGCCTCCATACCTAGTAAGCTAGAAGATGGTTGGGATCCTATGATAAAAATAAAATTGAATAACTTCTCTTGCTTTGCTCTTTGTGATGTTGGATCTAGTACCTCTGTTATGCCCAAAAGAATGTATGATATGCTTGAATTGAAACCTTTTGATCCTTGTTCTTTTGGTGTTCGTCTTGTCGATTCTTCCGTAAAGTAACCTTTGGGGAAGATCGATGATGTTCTTAACATTGTCAATGAAAATTATGTCCCCGTTGATTTTACTATTATGGACATTGAGTGTGAGCCCTCTTGTCCAATTAATTTGGAACGTCCTTTTCTTCGCACAGTTGGTGTTGTTATTGACATGAAAGAGGGGAATATCAAATTCCAATTCCCTATCAAGAAAGGGACGGACCACTTCACTAGGAAAAAGATTAAGTTGCCTTTTGAGTCTGTCACACGGGCTAGTTATTTTCTTGATAAAACATGACCTTTTGCCTTATGCATAGCTTAAAGGCGTAAAAGAAAGCGCTTGTTGGGAGGCAACCCAAGATGTTTTTACTTTTGTTTTTAGTGGTCTTGATGATTGTTACTACTGTAGCAACATCATTGTATCTTTATTTTTCAAGATTTGTGCCAAATATAGCCTCATATGACAAGGGAAGTGAAAGTTGTGACATGCATTCCAGAAAACAGATTCTGTCCTCGTGACGGGAAAAATCAGAATAAATCACCAGTTCATCTTTTTGAGCTGAATTGTTTACACAGCGTGCTCTATAAAATCACGGAACTTTCGTATGTTCTGATTTTTTTGATTTGAGTTGCATAAGTACCCCAAAAAAATTCTTTACTACCTGTTGTTCTGTTTTTTCACAGATTCTGCCACGTTTTGTCTCTCCTAAATTTTGCAAACCTTAAGCTTGCTTTTTCTTTGCAAAAACCTTTTGGAAATCTTGAGAAACAGTAGCCCTTCCTGAAAAACTTTATTTTCAGTAGAGGAAAATTCTTTTAATAGGGTACTAACCTCTCTAATCAGTTTACAATGAGTTATGTATGAAGGGAGTTTTTAAGTGTGCGATGGAAGATGATGAAAGAAGATCCTGGAGTGTCAGACGCTCAACCTTGGGGATACCCCCATGCATCCCCAATAAATATTCAAGGAGACTCAAGCGTCTAAGCTTGGGGATGCCCCCGTGCATTCCTTTCTTCATCAACAATTATCAGTTCGTCCCTCGTTGCACTATATTTTTGTCACTTCATGCGTTATGTGCTATGCTTGGAGCGTCTCGCTCTTTACTTTTCATAGGTTTGTTTTTTCTTTGTTTTCTGTAATAACAAGTTAGACCCCAACTTTCTTTTGTGTGGGAGAGAAACACACTCCGCTTGAACTAGAACTCCTCATAGGATTTGCATGCTTATTTCCTTAGCTGTGAGTTGTTCTTTTTCTTTTCTTAGTTGTTGCCCTGTTTAGTTGTAGTGCTTTAGTTTTCTTCTAGAGCTTTTCTTTTGTCTCAGGTTGAATTTTCTATAGGTTGCATGTCTATCTTGTTTAGAGAGTTTGCATGTTGCACTAAGTTTTGTGTCTTGACTAGAAAGTAGGTAGTTGAAGTTGCTATTCTCTTTGTAGTAGTAACTTGCAATACTTTTGAGGTATTGACTAGAGTAATGTTTGAACTTATGGTGTCAAGAGATTTAGCCTATTAGTGATAGATGTCATATTTTGGTCAATCTGTGTGATTTTCGAAAACCAAAACCCCTGTTGAGAACTCTAGCTACTAGATGGATCACTAACCTCTGGAGGGTTCGAATATTAGAGTACACTCACGTACCATGAGTCGAGGATGCGCAAGGATAAGCAAACCCCCATACACTCCTCCTCGGGGTACTTGTCTCTTTGTGAACCTCCTGAGTAGATTGAGAGTTACCGATAATAAGTGCATGAGTTCTTTGGACTAATGTGAGTATTCGAAAGTTAACACTTCCACCTCTCATATTTGCTAGCCTCTCATGTGTCGTGCGTTGCCTCCTTCTCACTCTGAGAGTTGGCGTCCACCTTCGCCGGTACATCCAAACCCTTGGCATGATACACTCTGTCATCATATGCCTCCTTATATATTTCCTCAAAACAGCCACCATACCTACCTATCAAGGCATTTCCATAGCCTTTCCGAGATACATTTCCATGCAACATCCACCTTCTCATGACTTGATCTTCATGTCATACATGCTACTTGCTTGATCGATGAGCCGCATGCTAGTTGGGCCTTGCCATATCATTGCTACATGACGCGCTACTATCATTGCATATCCTGCTATCCTGGCAGAGGCATACATTTGCATCATGATAGTTACATCTTCTTTATGTGAGTACCTTTGTAAAGTGTGAAAGATCTCCTATATTCATGTAAAATATAGAGTGTTGCCCCTAAAGTGAGGAAAAGATCCCAAAGAGGACAAAATCAAAAGATCCCAAAGAGGAAAAATCAGAGTTTAATAGAAAGAGCCATTGAGGCCACCAAAAAAATACAAAAAATTAGACAAAAGAGAAAAAGAAAAAGAATAAAAAAGAGAGAAGGGGGCACACTACTATTCCTTTTGACAGATCCACACTAGTACTTCATCCTCTATCCCTTGTACTCCATAGAGATCATCATACATGCATATAGCTATGTGGTTCTCAACTTTAGTAGATAGTAGTTCTCAACAACCTTTTTTCTCTCTTTTTCCCAGTCCCCTGCTTGCACGCAAACACCATCTGGAGACATTCGAATCACGGACAGCGAGAGCTCTTGCACCCTTTGTTCGTTTGTTGCTTGTGTCAATGCTAATATAGACTCTTGCTTTTTAATACTTGAATTGAATTGCATGCTTTGATTGGTTTACTTAAAAGTCCTTATATGGTTGTGTGGCATGTCGCCACAGAAGTTATGCTTGTTATCATTTCCCAACTCGGGGACGAGCTGGAATTAAGCTTAGGGGTGTTGATACGTCCCAAACGGATCTATAATTTCTGCTTGATCCATGCATGATTTGTATGACTTTGCCATGTTTTGCTTGAACTTTCATACACTTTTGATCATATTTGGACTAACCTATTAACTCAATGCACCCAGTTGTTAGTTTCTGTTTTCTGATGTTTTTATATTTCAAGTTTTCCGGCCATTAAAAGTACCAAATAAATTCCAGAAAAATTATAAAAAAAATCGGCGTCCCGGAAGCTTCCCGAACAACCAAGGAAGGAAGGGAGTGGACCCACCAGGGGCCCAGGAGGGTCCCTGGCGCCCCCACCTAGGGCGCTCCGGGCACCCTCCTGGCTGCCCTGTGGCCCCCCTCGGTGCCCCCTTGACCTATATTTAGTGCCTGTGGAGGAAACCCCTAATATCGATCTGCTATTCCCGTTCTCCTCTCCGTACCGCCGCCTCCGCCATTTCAAGATCGGGACTGCCAGGAGAAGCGGCCCCGGCACCCTGCCGGAAGGAGGAATCCCCTCCGGGAGACCATCCATCGCCTTGGACGACTCCCGGATGTGCTGTGAGTAGTCCCCCTTGGACCATGGGTCCGTGAAAGGTAGCTATGTGATGTTCGCCTCCCCTCTTTGTTCTTCCACTTTCGAGACCTCGTGAGCTGCCTCACATGATCGAGGCACCTTTGTAGTTTTTTGTGTTGCTATGCTGAGTTTTCTGGGATCTGATGGATTATGATACTATGTTCAGATTGTGATGAGTAATATATTTGGTTCTCTTTTATATTTGTGTCCTTAAGTTAATTCTTGCATGTTATCCATTGCCGTATTTTACTTTGGCCAAGTGATTTGTTGCAACTCCAAGAGGGAGCGTTATGCTTGATTGTGGGTTCAGCCCCCTGATGTCTAGCTTGAGTGATAGAAACATGAGACTAGGGGATGTGATGTTTCCACCAGGTATAAAACAATGGTGCTTGTACCTTCGGGTGCAAGGATTGTTTACTTTACGCAAAGTTCTTTTAATGCAGTTGTCTGTGCTTTGAGTTTACACTTTGGGTGGTATTCGCAACTTAATACCAACGAGATGTTCTGGATAGATATCTCAAGGTGGATGACTCATAGTAGAGATGGATTTCGGTCTACTTACCTTGGCATACTGCCCATTGCTTTTGAGCCTCTTCCTTTCTTTTGTAGCATAGTTAGCATTACGGTGCGTTTATAATCCTATCAATTTCCCATCTGTGATTTGTTTACCTCGCTAGCACTTTTATCGTCCTTTCGGAGAGAGACATCACTAGTGAACGTCATGGGACCCCGGTCCATATTTCACCATTGTTTAGACCCTCAATTTACTTTCAGTTCTTACTTTCAGTGGCACTTTTATCTCTTGCGTTGATCCTTTGTATACAGCAAGGCCGAAGGAATTGACAAATCCTCTGTACTCGTTGGGAGCAAAGTTATTTGCTGTGTGTGCAGGTCTAGGTGAAGTAAGCAATCTTTAGATTTTGAATGGCGCCATTGTTCACTTTACCACCTTCTTGTATCTCTTGGAGTCCTACAGGAGACAAAACCTATCCTCTACATAGGGAAAATTTGATACTACGCTACATCTCACCTTCCACTTGGGGTAACCAACGAGAAGTGAGAGAACTATCTTCCTCACCGTATCACCCATCTGATAACTGGATGTGACTCGTCTCATCTTCCGAGCCATCTTCATCCCCCTTGCCATGAGCGTCCTCCACGTCCTGTCCCTCCTCCAACATCTCAGTGTTTTCAAGTTGTGGAGGGTGCCTCAACAGAGGCACATGACCCTACAAATTACAAGAGCAGACAAAAGTGTCAAGCAAGAGAAAATATATAAGCACTACAGAATCCAAACAACAAAGATGCCACTTTACCTCAGGAAGGGGATTGTCAGTAGCATAAGGTTGCACCGGGCACTCGAGCACTGGCCTGCTCCTGACCTTGGTGATCCACTCCACCCATGACTCAAGCTCGATACTTAGAAATTCTTCATGCAACACTCTAGTCGAGTTCCTAGGACCTGCGAATTTGCACATGGGGTGCACCCAAAACAGTAACAGTTGGATGTTGATACATCTCAAACGTATCTATAATTTCTGCTTGCTCCATGCATGTTTTGTGTGATATTTCTATGCTTTTGCTACATTTTCATACACTTTTGATCATATTTAGACTAACCTATTAACTCAATGCACCCTAGTGCCAGTTCCTGTTTTCTGCTATCTTTTTATTTCATGTTTCCCCCGTATTAAAAATGCTCCAAAAATTCCGTAAAAATCCAATAAAAAATCAGTGTATGGGAACCTTCCAGAATTCCGAAGGGGGGGGGGGAGGGGGCCCACCAGGGCCCTAGGCGCCCTCCCGGCACACCCTAAGGTGGGGCCGCGCCAGGGGGCCGCATGGACCCCTGGGCCCCCCTCCCCTATATTTACCTCTTGTTGCAAAACCCGCGAGGAAAAAACCCTTTTTTTGCGATCTCGCCTCTGTTTCGCTGCCGCCGCGCTTCCAAGATCGGGAGCACCAAAAGAGCACTTACCGGCACCCTTCCTGAGGGAGGATTGACCCCCGGGAGCTTCTCCACCACCATGGATGCTTCCCGGATGATTCGTGAGTAGTCCACCTTCGACCATGGATCCATGATCAGTATCTATGTGATGTTCTCCTCCCCCCTTTGTTCTTCATGGATTATACCTTGTGAGCTGCCCTACATGATCAAGGCACGTATGTGATTCTTTCTGCTATTGCTATGCTGAGTTTGCTGGGATCTGCTGGATTATGAGACTATGTTCCGATTGTTATTCAGCAATATATTTGGTTCTTCTCTTTTATATTTTTGTTCTTGAGTAATTCTTGCATGTTCTCCGTTGTTGTTTATTGCTTTTGCCAAGTAGTAGGTAGTGACTCTGATGAGGACATGGCTACCACAGTTACAGCCATAACTCATACTACTACACACATTGGATCGGCTACTAGAGCTCGTGCAAACCAACAGAATTATCAGGTATTTTCGTTTCTTGGAAATCCTTCTAATGTTTATGAACATGTGATGCTGCCTAAATTAGATATTTTTGTCTTACTTATGCATGAAGGACCTAATGTGGACAAGAGGGATGACCATTGGAGCGAGATCAAGCATGGACAGGAAGTAGCGTGTGCGGCAAAGAATAATGGAGCTTTCAGTAGTGATTTCCGCACTTTGAAGCCACCATAAGAAGTGCATGAAGCCTTGGACGAAATATACAAAGATTCCACTTCATAATTTTGTCCAGGGGCTGTTATAGGTGTTGCGCCACCTTATTTATGGGCCAGGCCCATGTAATTTCGAAATAGTGCTTAATAGGCTGTTTTAGAGTCCGTATTGTAGGGAAAAATGACTCCAGAGGGATTTTAGTCCCACCTTGCCAAGGGAGGACGAAATTCCCTCTCTTTTCCCTTATATATACACCCCATAGGGCATCCTTTAGACTTGGATTTCTTTTAGTTAAAAAGACTGCTTAGCTAATTGCTGCATCTTCGTGTACTCGGTTTGTGTCCAACGACCAGATCAAGACCGCTTTTGGAATCCCAACTTTATTCATACTTCATCTAAATATTCGCAATATTCAGATTGCTTTATCATAGTTCTTGCTTGTTCTTCGATTGCTTGCAGGCACTAGACCTTCGTGGTCAGGTTGATCGTGCTCCGGCGTGGTCAATAACCTTCAGGAGATTGGTTTAGCGATTGCTAAGGCGCAACGTCGTTGCACGTTTGTAGTCGGATCGTCAAAGTCGACTCCATCAAATCGTAGTTATCATTTCATCGAAAGATCGGGACACCCCGCCTCTATCAAGTGGTATCAGTTTTCAGGTTGCTCGGTGAGAATTTCCAATTATCCCTAGATTAGATCGTTTTTATTTACCTATCGTCCAAGAAAAAGCCACCAAAAAAAAGTAGATTAGTTCATCCATGTCCAAAACAGTCTGAGCCTTTTCGCCATTATCACTTAGTTTTTGCATTGTTGAATTTTCGGTTGCATCGTGTGTCGAGTTGCTGGTTTAGTGTCTAAACTTTTAGAGTTTCGAGTTCTAGTCACGCCTTGATTCATGCCGCATCCGCAACAATAATCTCCACCTCCTTGACATCTTTCTCTGCCACATACGTATATGTTCAGATATTTGTTTCGGCCATCATCATCATCCATCGCCTTGCCATAGTTCACCTTGGAGAAAGAGAAAAGGAATTGACAAAAAAAAGAGAGGAAGTCGTTTCACATCTTGTAGAAAGAAGAAACTCTCATTGGAGATCACATCGAAAATATCAGTTTTTGCTTCGGTTGAGTTTTCTAAGGAAGAAGAAAAAGAGATAAGTTTCGTTTTTGCTGCTAAAAGGCATAAGGAAAGGAAAATCCATCTATTTATCTTTCCTAGTTTGTTGGCACGTTTGGGCTGTTGGAGTTTCGAAGGCAAGTGTACGTTGGCTGCTCTGGACACCACGTTTGGAGTTCAAGCAGGAATTAAATATTTCCTTCCTTGGTTTTTTCGGTTACAAAAAAATAACTGGTTTGGTTAAAAAAATAAGAAGAAAGGAGGACGTGTTTCCTTGGGATATTTGACCAGTATAGCTGCCTCACGTGGGGGTCTCTACTTGGCAATTACGTTCGGATTAGCAGAAAAAAAAGGCCACGGAATTATCTCCTTGTGTGACACGCTTGGGATTTGGAAACAAAAAGCTGAGAAAAAAAAGGGTTGTTCGGTTTGTGTGTTTGAAAAGATAAGATTGAGTCAAAGAAGAAGGGAAGGTTTTGATTCGTTTGGGTTGGAAAAGAAAGAAGAGATATGGACGTGTCGTTAGTTTGGAAAGAATATTTTGCAAAGTAAGGCATCAAGTGTTTCATTTCTTGGACAAAATCTGGTGTGTTCCTTTCCAATACTACTAGTTGCCCACGTTTGGGTTGTTGGTTGCAAAAAAAAAATCAAGTTTACGTGTTGGAAAAAGAGAGAGATATTAAAGGAAGGAAGGCCACGCACTAGTGTTTCGTTGGTTTGGAAAGTAAAGAAAAACCGTGGCTATCATTGCTTCCTTGGTTGTCACGTTCGTTGCTTTGGTTTGTTATGCAAAATTATAAAAAAAGAAGAGCAGATCGGTTTTGCTTGATGTGATTCTCCACGTGGGATGTTTACTTTTGGAAGGAAATAGAATAAAGAGTAGAGAGAGGAAACTTCCCAAAGAAAGCAAATTGTTTTTTTTTCCCTACTTAGTATTTGACTACCTCACGTGGGAGTTTTTCTTGGAGGTTGGAGCTTTGCTTGGAGAAAAAAAAAAGAGACGAGCTTGGCCGTTGGAAGAATAAAAGGTAAAAAAAAAAGGAAAGTTTAAGAAAAAAAAAGGGAACATTTGGTTTCGTTGTTGCGTCGTTCGTACTCATTGCACGTGAATTTTATCTGTGTCTTAGGCTCGCGTCTCTAGCACAGTCTAGCCTAAGATCAGCACTCGACTACTTTGAACGAATTTTCAGCTTGCACTTATTAACGTGGTTGTAGCATTTTTTTCCACATATATATAGCCAACCCAGCTCCACATATTTCTACAACGCGCATACATACGTTCATCTGGCAATCGCTTTACACAATCTTTGGAGTTATTTGACACCGCCCGTTGCCGATCACCACCTGCTGCATGGTAAGAATTTGTAAGACACTGATATTTGCTTTACTGTGAGCGCTTTACCACCACATCCTAGTAGTTCATAGGAACATTTTTGTTTCTTGTTTCTACTAACTATGACAGGTTCTGGAGTTACAAGTTCTTCGCCGATGGACACATGTTCACCACCATCAGAGATGCGCCCACGCAAACAAGCATATGGACAGGTTATTTCTTTGCCGCCTTTTGAGGGTAGATTTAATCCTGCTGTTTATCTTGATTGGGAGTTTGAAGTAGAACAAATTTTTGCGAGTAATAATTTTTCTGAATTGGAGAGAGTACGAGCTACCACTCGCGCTTTTACTGGTTTTGCTTCAATTTGGTGGAGTGTGTATATTAAGAAAAACATTGATAATAAACCCTCAATTTGGAAAGATTTGAAAGCTATAATGAGACATAAATTTGTTCCTCCTTATTATCGTCGTGAATTGTTTCAAAAAGTAGAACAATTAAATCAAGGGAGTAACACTGTTCATGCTTACTATCAAGAGTTTAAATCTTATATGCATCAGTGTGACATAGAAGAATCTGAGGATGACAGGAAGAATAGATTTTTTAATGGTTTGAACGATGACATTCGTGCACGATTTCATTATATTCCTCGTTGCATTATTGGTATGTATGTTCGTGCTTGTACCTTTGAGAGACAGATACAGGAGGATGCTTTGAGCGACTACGACGCCTACGGCGGCTACTATTCTAGACCATGCTCACCACCACCGATTGTCTCCTTCGCCATTGCACCTTCTCCGACGCCCATGCCTCCTATTGTGAGTGTGATATCACCTCCAGCCTCTATGACCTTGCCATCATCCGTACCTACCACATCTGTGTCATTGCAACAAGGTAACCACAAAGGTATTGATGATATAACTTCACATGAGAATGATGCATGCATAGTAGAGTCGAATAAATCATGTGTTGAGTTACCTGTTGATTTGAGCACACCATCTATTTTGGATAATCATGTTACTATTATGAAATTGCCAATGCTTAATCATTTTGGTATGACCTCTAATCTTGGTGATGATTCTGCGTCGAATGACTTGTTGCACGACTACTTAGTTAAACCTTTTGTAGCATGTCCTTCGAAAAACATTAACGTTTATTCACCGGTGTTAGGATGGTTTAATGATGAGCATTGTAAATCTTTAGATATGAATAAAATCTTCACTTATATATGCAAACTGAGTTGCAATACTTTCATGTCGTTTACCTATTGTGATGAATCCATATCTTTACATTTCACGACATATGAAAGTTATTTGTGTATACATGTGTCTCATGTGCACAAACTGAGGGCCGTAAAAATGGATGATATATACATATACAACATGTACACCTTGTCTCTTTTGTTAGCCACATTTCAGATTAAGCAACGCCGAGGACGGCTTTGTTTTCAAGAAGGGGAGGATGATGAGGACATGGCTACCACAGTTACAGCCATAACTCATACTACTACACACATTGGATCGGCTACTAGAGCTCGTGCAAACCAACAGAATTATCAGGTATTTTCGTTTCTTGGAAATCCTTCTAATGTTTATGAACATGTGATGCTGCCTAAATTAGATATTTTTGTCTTACTTATGCATGAAGGACCTAATGTGGACAAGAGGGATGACCATTGGAGCGAGATCAAGCATGGACAGGAAGTAGCGTGTGCGGCAAAGAATAATGGAGCTTTCAGTAGTGATTTCCGCACTTTGAAGCCACCATAAGAAGTGCATGAAGCCTTGGACGAAATATACAAAGATTCCACTTCATAATTTTGTCCAGGGGCTGTTATAGGTGTTGCGCCACCTTATTTATGGGCCAGGCCCATGTAATTTCGAAATAGTGCTTAATAGGCTGTTTTAGAGTCCGTATTGTAGGGAAAAATGACTCCAGAGGGATTTTAGTCCCACCTTGCCAAGGGAGGACGAAATTCCCTCTCTTTTCCCTTATATATACACCCCATAGGGCATCCTTTAGACTTGGATTTCTTTTAGTTAAAAAGACTGCTTAGCTAATTGCTGCATCTTCGTGTACTCGGTTTGTGTCCAACGACCAGATCAAGACCGCTTTTGGAATCCCAACTTTATTCATACTTCATCTAAATATTCGCAATATTCAGATTGCTTTATCATAGTTCTTGCTTGTTCTTCGATTGCTTGCAGGCACTAGACCTTCGTGGTCAGGTTGATCGTGCTCCGGCGTGGTCAATAACCTTCAGGAGATTGGTTTAGCGATTGCTAAGGCGCAACGTCGTTGCACGTTTGTAGTCGGATCGTCAAAGTCGACTCCATCAAATCGTAGTTATCATCTCATCGAAAGATCGGGACACCCCGCCTCTATCAGACTCCAAGAGGGAGTGTTATGCTTGATTGTGAGTTCATGCCCCCTAATGAATGGCTTGAGTGACAAAAACATGAGTCTAGGGGATGTGTTGTTGCCACAAGGGGGAAAAACGATGCTTGTAACCGCGGTTGCAAGGATTGTTTACTTTACGGAAAGTTCTTTTAATGTAGTTTTCTCTTGCTTTCGGTTTACACTTTGGGTGGGTCTCGCAAGTTAATACCAGCGAGTTGTTCTGGATAGCTATCTCAAGGTGGATGATTAGTAGTAGATGCAGATGGATATTGATCCACTTGTCTTGGCGTACCGCCCATACTTTTGAGCCTCTTCCTTTCTTTGTAGCATAGTTAGCATTGGTTTGCGCCCGTAATCCTGTCAATTGCCCAACTGTGATTTGTTTACCTCGCATAGAAGTTTTATCGTCTTTTGGGATAGAGACATCACAAGTTAACATCATGGGACCCCGGTCCATATTTCCACCACTGTTTACACCCTCAATTTACTTCCTACTTTTAATTTCCAGTAGAAATTATCACTACTGTTATTTGTTGCATTGATCCTTTGTAAACAACAAGGCCGGAGAGATTGACAAGCTCTCTATACTTAGTTGGGAGCAAAGTTACTTGTTGTGTGTGCAGGTCCAGATTAAGCAAGTGATTCTATTCAGACGGCGCATCACTTGCCGAGCCACCTACTTGTCGACCTTGGAGTTCTACTGGAGACATAAACCCTATCCTCTAAGTTAGGGTTAATTCGCTACTATCCTACATCTCACCTTCCACTTGGGGTAACCAACGAAGGGCGAGAAGCCATTATCATCTCTCATGCATCAGATGCACCTCTTGACAAATAGGGCGATGACCTGGAGGCCCGTCACCTCCGGCCTGTTCTTCCGTCTCAACTCCACATGCCTACGGAGCAAAGGCTCCGCCTCCTCTACCTCAGTCAACGAAACTGTCGAGGGGGAGGGGGAGGCCCACAAAAGAAGACCCGGCCAAGATCCGGCCGCGTCAAGCATGAAGATCGAAGCCGTAGAAGGAATTCGACTTACCTTGTTTAACACGTAACATCTTTGTAAAGTAGAATAGGACTCCACTTCTTGTAGGAGGTGAACTCGTGGAACCCCGGGACCCGACGCCTTTATAAGCCGAGGTCCACGGGATCCAGGGTCAGAACTCAATCTTAATCCAAGATAGGACTAAACAATTATGACGTTACCTAGATCTCTTCGAGACTAAGGTTGTGATCCGACTCTCGTGTCATAAATCCATCGACTCTTCAATTCGAGGAGTCGATACCCGCAATAATAAGAAGAAGGGGTAGGTCTTTACCTCGAGACAAAGAGGGGACGAAACCTGGGTAAATCGTCGAGTCTCTTCTCCATGTCGACTCTCTCCTCGTATCCACCTCGTAGCAAAGGCCCCATGTCAAGTTCGACTCTTCGAACATCTGCCGTAAATTTCCCATGACAGTTGGCGCCCACCATGGGGCCTGCACATGCAGGCGTTGAGATTTTGGAGGGAGCTCTACAAGGCATGGAAGGATTCGTTGCCGGACGGATCACAAGAATCCGTCGCGGGAAGCTCTGCATCGAGGACTCGACTTGGGGCCCTGAAGCCGATTCCGTTGGATCTGGGTATCGGGTCCCAATCGGGTCTATTCACATATTCATCGGCCGGATGGACGGATCTGAGCCAAAGCTAGATCCTGAAGTCCCCATCGAAACCTCAAGTCGGCGACATGCTGGCTCCAAACATACTTTCGTCGGACTAATTGATGGATCTCCAGAGCCGGAACGCTTTGTCGAGCCCGCAATGCACGACGCTTCAGAGGAAGCAACTGATGCCGACTCATACCCTAGGGAAGGAAGCTTCTCAGATGATGGGTCCGTCTGATCCGTTGGGAGCAACAGACTCGGTACGGGTGCGACAGAATACAACCCGGACAACCCTCACTTCAAGCTTCCATACTGTGTCACGGTGTTCATGGATGACACTGGAGGACATGGGAGTCAGGCGGACCAGAACGCAACCCAAAATCTGGGTGAAGAGCCGAATGCCAACGCAATCCCTAATCCAAATAGGGAGTCGGTAGCCCGCTCATCGGAACAAGTCCTCATAGGAGAAGAAGCCCTCACTGATGCCTTGAACTCTCTTGACGACGCTTTATCCATACCAGTGAAAATGGAAAATAAGGAGGCCTGGAGGACAAGAGTCGACGGACTCAAGGAACGGGTGACGAGCATTTGAAGGGAGATCAACTCTGAAAAGGAGCAAATGGCGGAAAGAGAAGTCCGGCTCGGTCATGAAGTCAGGCGCCTTTGGGAAGACTCGAAGCTGATAAAGGCTCAGCGACTAATCCTCGCCCATACGCGTCCTTAGGGACCTGCAAGTCGGATCCCCCTGACTACCAAGGACGAGAGTTGTTCCTGAGCCCTCACCAGTCGACTCCTCCAGGATTCACGCCACCTAGACAGCCGGTTCCTTCGCCGCACCCACATCGTTTACATACACCCCCTCACCACTTCAATAACCCCATGGCAAATGTCGTGGCGGCAACTCGGTTTCTCACCAACATGCCAATTCATGGAGACACTCCAGAGGATCACGCCGCTCGAGAAGCTGTCGACTTACTCAAGATTGCGATTACACAGCAAGCCCAATATTCACAAGGACTCTCATACTTACATGGTACCCCAAATCAAAGTGTGAGCCGGCAAGCAGAATCGCCGACCCCTGTAGCCTCGAGCAGTCACCGCCAGCACGGAGCGCCACCGCCTCCTAACCCTCAGGGGGAAGTGAGAATTCTGGACCTACCGGCTCCTAACCCCGAGCGTCGTATAGAGTTGGTAACCCAATTTCCCTCACAATAACGAGTTCGTTAGCAGATCCGTGGATAACCGATGCTTGGTTTCAGCTTTGAGGACCTTGGTTTCAGCTTTGAGGAATACACGCTTGCCCCCAGATTTCAAGGGACTGCGTAAGATTCCAAACTATACAACTAACATGGACCTGACGACTTGGATCGAAAGCTACAACCTCGCCATGGATATTATGCAAGCCAGCGAAGAGGTTTCTACCTGTTACCTCACGATTATGTTGGAAGGACCGGCTCGTACATGGTTCAAAAACCTCCCAGAGAACTCCATCACCTCTTGGGCGGATCTCAAGGAAAAGTTCATTAAGAATTTCCATGGCACCTGTCGGCGAGCCACCACAATCGTCGACTTGGAGCATTGTGTCCAGAAGGAAGGAGAATCGGCCCTGAGCTAGGCACGACAAGTCATAGAGATAGTCCATTCCTCAGACACTATTACTGCCCAGACAATAGTGATCGTCTTGGAAAGAAACTGCAAGTTTGAGCATTTGGTACATAAACTTGGATGATTCAAAAGAACGGTCAACAACATGTGGGAGCTCATGAACGTGGTTAACAAGTATGCCGAGTCTGACAAAACCAAGGATGTTGATTCGGAAGAGGATAAAAATTCCCAGAATAAAAAGAGTGGTGGCAAAGGATCACAGAGCTAGAATCAACAGACCAAGCGTCGACTCAATCAAACTACTTCTGAATTGGTAGCCAACACAAATGTCGGCTTCCAAAGGCAGAAGCAGGGGGGCAATAACTACCGAAAGTCGGAAGGAAACTTTCTACCCCCAAGGAACTTTTAAGAAGCCATGAAAAGGCCTTGGCCAACACATAGTAAACCTGGTCGTCCAGCCAATAACACCTGAGAAGAGTGCAACTTCATGAAAGAGTAAGTATGGCGCGGAAGCCAGGGACCTCCCGGGTCAGGTGGAGGAGCCGGCCAGAGCAGCAACAACAAAAATTTTGGCCATCAGGGAGCCGATGCAACACCTCAACACCAAGGACCCAGAGGAGGAGGGCAGAAAAATCAGTCGGGGTTTGCCGGATTCCAATCAAACCCGAAACAACTTGAAGATCACTCGGCATATCACGTCTTCTCCACCAGTAGCTGTCGGAGAGACGGGAAGCTACAGCAGAGAGCCGCCATGGTCGTTTCCACGGGGCCAGCATGTCCCAGGTGCCTTAAATGGTCTGAGCACCCGATCACCTTGACAAGGGACGACCACCCCCCAGTGGTAGAGAACCCGGGTACTCTGGCCCTGGTAGTCTCTCCAAAAATTGGATGTTACACACTTGACAAAGTGCTCATGGACGGAGGAAGCAGTATCAACATCATTTACTACGAGACTTTCCACATGATGTGATTGACTCAAAAACAACTACAACCCTTCAACATCGTTTTCCATGGAATAGTCCCAGGCAACTCGGCACGCCCGATAGGCAAGATCTACCTGGAGATAACTTTTGGTAATGCTGAATTTTTTTGCTCCGAGATTATACCCTATGAGGTGGTAAAACTCGAGAGCCCATATCACGCCATCTTGGGTAGACCGTCTTACGCCTGTTTCATGGCTCGACCATGCTATGTTTACCGAAATCTGAAAATGTCGGGTCCTTACGGCCCAATTACGGTAGATGGGAGACGGTCTAGGGCCTCGGAGTTTGATGAACAACACGTCAAGTTTGCTGATTCGGCATGTACCAAAGAGGACTTTTCAGCATACCAGGAGAAGGTAGACCCAGCAAACTCCACTATCCTAAAGAAACCGACTCCTAATAACAACCCCAAGTTCCAACTGGCTCAGGATACAAAGAAAGTCGATTTTGTCCCTGGTGACGCTTCTCAGCAGTTCATCATTGGGATAGGGTTATCTAATAAATAGGAAAGCGCGCTCATCGAGTTCCTCCATGAGAATCGGGAAATTTTCGCATGGAAACCTTCTGAGATGCTAGGTGTCCCGAGGGAACTCGCTAAGCACCACCTAAACATTGATCCAAAAATGAAGACGGTCAAGCAATTCCTTCACCGCTTCAACGATGAAAGAAGAAACGCCATTGGGGAAGAAATAGCTCGGATCCTTGCTGCCGGATTCATCATGGAAGTTTTTTATCCGAAGTGGCTCAAAAACCCGGTCCTTGTTTTGAAAAAGAACGGGACTTGGCGTATGTACATTTACTACACTGACTTAGACAAGGCTTTCCCAAAGGGTCCCTTTGCGTTGCCCCATATTGACCAGATCATACACTCGACTGCGGGATGCGAGCTCCTGTGTTTTCTAGACGCCTACTCTGGCTATCACCAAATCAAGATGGCTCTTGAGAACCTGGAGAAAACGGTTTCATCACTCCTTTCTGGATATACTGCTATACTTCTATGCCTTTCGGCTTAAAGAATGCGGGAGCCACATATCAATGAACAATGCAGAGTTGCCTCAAAGAGCAAATTGGGCGCAACGTACACGCATATGTGGATGATATAGTAATCAAATCTCAGCTGGCCGACTCACTCATCAGTGACCTCCAGGAACCTTTCAAGATTTTTCGCAATTATCAGATGAAGTTAAACCCGACCAAATGAACCTTTGGGACCCCTGCAGGAAAGCTCCTTGGTTACATAGTATCTGAGAGAGGCATTGAGGCAAACTCGGAGAAAATCAATGCTATCATGGCCCTTCAGAAGCCGGCCTCAGTGAAGGGAGTCCAACGACTCATAGGGTGTGTAGCATCCCTGAGCCGTTTATAAGCTGACTTGGAGAAAAGGAAATCCCCTGTACCAACTCTTGCGAAAGTCGGAAAATTTTGTTTGGGATGACGAGGATGATCAGGCTCTAGTGTCGCTGAAGAAACAATTATCTCAGGCTCCAATCCTGGGGGCTCCTAAGCCAAAAGAACCTATGCTACTCTATATCTCATCCAACAATCGAGCAGTCAGTGGTGTCGTTGTGGTTGAGCGGATGGAAGCCGATAAAGAGCACCCCTTGCAGAGACCCGTCTATTATGTTAGTGCGGTCCTGACTTCATCGAACAACGCTACCCTCACTGGCAGAAACTGGTCCTTGGTGTATTCATGGCAAGTCGAAACCTCAAACACTATTTCCAGGAGCACCCCATAACTGTAGTCAGCTCAGCACCACTTGCAGATATCATCCATAACCGGGAAGCCACGGGAAGGGTTACAAAGTGGGCTATAGAGTTGGGGGCTTATCATATCAAATATGAGCCGCGCACGGCCATAAAATCCTAGGCGTTGGTCGACTTCATCAATGACTGGACAGAAATCCAAGCACATCGAGAGAAGCTGATTACCAAATACTGGACAATGAATTTTGATGGGAGTCGGCAGCTCCAAGGATCAGGAGCCGGCGTGTTCCTTACCTCACCTAAAAGAGAGAAATTCTGCTATGTCTTGCAACTGCAGTTCACTTGCACCAATAACGCTGCAGAATATGAGGCCTTTCTTCATGGGATGCGGTTGGCTCGTGAGATGAACATAAGCCGGATTCAATGCTACGGAGACTCTGACCTAGTTTCTCAGCAAGTGTCAGGATAATGGAACTCCAAAGATGCCACCATGGCAACCTATCGGCGAGAGGTGGAAAGACAAGCCAGTTTCTTTGTTGGATACCAGGTGGATTATTTGGAGCGCAAGCAAAAAAAAGCAGCAGATGCATTGTCCTGACTTGGCTCTCAGCGAAAGCCGGTTCCACCAAACGTGTTCCTGGACGTCCTAACAAAGCCGTCTGTGAAAGCACCAACAGAGCAAGACATAGTAGAGCCGGATCCAGAACCGGCTCTGGTGGCCGCAATCTCATGGGTTGTGCCTTATTTGGATTACAAAACCCGGGGAATCCTACCCTCAGATGAGATACTGGCTAGACTAATTGTCAGGAGGAGCAAATCTGTTTTACTCATCAACGGTAAGTTACATCAGCGAAGCCCCGCGGATGTTTTTCAGAGATGTGTCTCACCAGAAGAAGGCAGAGAGATCCATAATGATATACACTCTGGACATTGCGGACATCACGCCGGCTCTCGCTCGCTGGTGGCTAAAGCTTATAGACACGGATTCTACTAGCTCACAGCACATCCGGACGCACATAATATAGTCAAGAAGTGCGACGGATGTTATTGTTATGCAAAGCAAGCTCATGTGTCAGCTCAAAAACTCAGGATGATCCCTATCACCCATCCCTTTTTAGTATGGGGGCTTGATATGGTGGGACCTTTGAAGAGGTCAGCCAACAAGAATACACACATATTAGTGGCAGTGTATAAATTCACCAAATGGGTTGAGGCAGAGCCGGTCAGTAAATGTGACGCTGCAACAACACTTAAATTCTTGAAAAAGATAATATATACATTCGGCTACCCCGAGAGCATCATCACTGATAATGGGTCTAACCTATTAAAAGGGGTTATGCAGCGATTCTGCTAAAACGATCACATCCGACTCGACCTTGCATTGGTAGCTCACCCGCAGTCCAACGAACAAGCCGAGATAGCCAACGAAGATTTGTTGCGAGGCATCAAACCCCGACTCTATGTCCCCTTGGAAAGGACGCCGGGTTGCTGGGAAGAAGAATTACCCTCAGTACTATGGAGTATCAGGACGACTCCTAACAGGTCGACGGGCTATACGCCCTTCTTCCTGGTCTATGGAGCGGAAACTGTTCTCCAGAGTGACATCCTTCACGACTCACAAAGATTCACCGCATACGTGGAAGCCGACATTGAGAATGCGAGGCAGGACTCCTTGGATGTTCTCGATTAAAAACGAGAACTGGCAGAAGCTCAGTCGGCTATCTACCAACAAGATCTGCAACGATACCATAGACGTCGCATTAGAAGTCGGACTTTTCAAGAAGGTGATTTAGTGCTCTGCCTCATACAGAAAAAGGATGGAATGCACAAATTATCCTCTCCATGGGAAGGACCGTTTGTGGTCAGCAAGAACCTATGCAATGGATCCTACTACCTGGTTGATATACGCGAGAAGGCAAAATCACGCGCATCTATGGAGGAGACTCCAAGACCGTGGAACATCGCACAACTCCGTCCATATTATACTTGAGTGGAACAGGAACATTATTGTACATATATATAAAGTCGACACTTGCCGCACCGGCTCTCGCCATATAGTATATATATAAGTCGACACTTCTCGCACTGGCTCTCGCCATATAATATAAATATAAATCGACTTTCGTTGCACTGGCTTTCACCGCATCTAATATATAAGTCGACTTTCGTCTCACCGGCTCTCGCCACATCTAGCTGTCATACCAACTTTTTCTTTATTTTATTATGTACATGTTTTCATCCTGCATCATACATTGCATATTTTCAAATTTTATATCTCAGACACCTGGGGGCTTGGTCAACCCTCTATCGGCTCTGAACATGCATATTGGTTAGTCAGGGGAATCAGGGAGCTCGATGATATTCAGTGACTCTTATCTGAGAACTCGGCATATATATATGTAAAACTCCACATGTGTATAGCTTATTCAGTGGAAATAGGGGAGCTCGATGACATCCATCGACTCTTATCTGAAGAAATACCGGCATACACATGAATTGGACAACCACGCCTTAAAATTTTGCCTGTATAGCTCAAGCTCATACGACCAACATGAACCCGACTTAATCTAAACTTTGGGGGCTTAGATAAACGCCTATCGGGTTTAGTTCTAGGCAGCGGAAACGCTAGTCATATTGCCGGCTTACAGAGAAGTCTCAACTCTTGAACGAATAATCTCTCTCAACGCGAGAAGATGAGGAATGAGTCGGCTTCTATATGAGCCTTCCAATTTTCTTTTTTTCATACAAACATCATACTTCACTTTCAATTATGCATAAAAAAATTCTTTTCAGATAAGAGTTAGACCTATGTGACTCGGCATCGCACCCAGATGCATATACCGACTCATGGGGACTACACTTCAAAGTTTCTTTTCGAGATTCGGCACGACACAATGATGTTCGTACCAACTCTTGGGGAGTATCACTTCAAAAAACCTTTTATATGATATGGTTCGGCACACAAGGTAACCATACAAAATCATGGGGGATACAAGTCTATTTATCCTATGAGTTGATCAAGACACAAGTCCGTTTTGAATCGACTCATGGGGCTACAGATATACCATCAATAATGTCGGCTCTCATGCATCAAATATCCAATGTCAGGTATGCAACCGACTTACAAGATTTGATGGGAAATTAAAATTCTCATTCATCAGCGGCTGAGTCTTACATCAAAAGAACAGCCTTACATCAAAAGAAAACAAGACCAAAGTCGACAAATATTACTACATAAAAACTACGGCTTTAGTGGTTGTCCTCAGAGTCGGCTTCGTCATCAGATGAGGAGACTCGGTCCTCCTCTTCATTGTTGTAGAATTCTTCATCACTGCTGCTGGAACTCTCCATACAGCAACCGGCTCAATCGCCATCTGATAGAGGCGAAGGTGTCCCGATGTTTCGATGAGATGGTGGAGATCGATTTTGGTGGAGTAGACTTTCACGACCCGACTACGAACGTGCGAAGACGTTGCGCCTTAGCAATCGCTAAACCAACTCCGAGAGGTTATTGATCCCGCGGATGCACGATCAACCTGACCACGAAGGTCAATTCCTGCAAGCAATCGAAGAACAAGCAAGAACTAAGAATTGCAATCTGGATATTGCGAATATAAGATGAAAGATTAACAAAAGTTGGGGTTCCAATGCGGTCTTGGCCTGGTCGGACGACACAAACGAAGAACTCGAAGTTGCGGCTATGGCTAACTTAAATCTAATTAAAACCCAAGTCTAAACGATGCCCTAAGGGCTGTATATATGGGGGAACAGAGGGGAATTTCGTGGCCCCTTGGAGGAGGGGTCCGAAAACAACCCTAACTCGGTTTCCCCACACATACGGACTCTAAAAAATAGCCTATTAAGTGTATTTCGAAATTACATGGGCCTGGCCCAATAATAAGGTGACGCAGCACCTATAATAACTCTTGGACGAAAATATTAATGTGGCATCTTGTGTCTCTCGTCCAAGTCTTTATGCGCGCCTTATGGTGGCTTCAAAGTGCGATAATCACCACGGGAAGCTCCGCTGTCCTTTCCCGCGCGCGCACCTTCTTCTCCATGCTTGATCCCGCTCCAATGACCATCCTTCTTGTCCATGCTAGGTCCTTCATTCATAAGACAAACAAAAGTATCTAATTTAGACAGCATCATATGTTCTTGAATATTAGAAGGATTCGCAAGAAACGAAAGTACCTGATAATTTAATTGACGTGCGCGTGCTCTAGTAACTGGTCCATTATGTGTAGTTTGTGAAGATGTGGGTGTAACATTAGTAGAGATGTCCTCATCATCCTCCCCTTCTTGAATTGAAGTCGTCCTCGACGGAAGCTCATCATCTTCTTCCAAATAAGGCTTCAAATCTGCAATATTAAATGTGGGACTAACCCCAAAGGCTGCAGGTAGCTCAAGTTTATATGCATTATCATTAATTTTCTGCAAAACCTTCAAGGGACCATCAGCTCGAGGCATTAACTTAGACTTGCGCAAATCAGGAAACCTATCTTTACGTAGATGTAACCAAACAAGATCTCCGGGTTCAAACACAACATGCTTTCGACCCCTATCACCAGCAAGCTTGTATCTAGCATTCATGCGCTCAATGTTTTCTTTAGTTAACTCATGCATTTTTAATATCAATTCAGCACGTTGCTTAGCATCAAAATTAACCTTCTCCGAAGATGGAAGAGGCAGCAAATCAATAGGTGCACGAGGTAGAAAACCATAAACAATCTCAAAAGGGCACATTTTAGTGGTAGAATGCAATGAACGATTATAAGCAAATTCAATATGAGGTAAACATTCTTCCCACTGTTTCAAGTTACTCTTTAAAACAGCCCTAAGCATAGTAGACAAAGTCCTATTGACCACTTCAGTTTGTCCATCAGTTTGGGGATGACATGTAGTACTAAAAAGTAGTTTAGTCCCCAACTTAGCCCATAAGCATCTCCAAAAATGGCTAAGAAACTTAGTATCACGATCCGAGACAATAGTATTGGGCACACCATGTAAGCGAATAATCTCACGAAAGAATAAATCAGCAACATTAGCAGCATCATCGCTTTTATGACATGGTATAAAATGTGCCATTTTAGAAAATCTATCCACGACAACAAATATGCTATCCCTCCCATTCTTTGTTCGAGGCAAGCCTAAAACAAAGTCCATGGATATGTCCTCCCACGGAACACTAGGTACAGGTAAAGGCATGTATAAACCATGAGGATTGAGTCGTGACTTAGCTTTTTGACATGTAGTGCAGCGAGCAACAAAACGCTCAACATCCCGTCTCATCTTTGGCCAAAAGAAATGTGTAGCAAGTACGTCCTCCGTCTTCTTCACGCCAAAGTGTCCCATTAATCCTCCTCCATGCGCCTCCTGCAACAACAAAAGACGAATAGAGCTAGCTGGAATGCATAGCTTGTTAGAACGGAACACAAATCCATCATTAAGCACAAACTTGTTCCATGTTCTACCCTCTCTACAATTCTGCAATACATCTTTAAATTCCGCATCATTTACGTATTGATCTTTGATTGTCTCTAAACCGAAAATCTTGAAGTCAAGTTGTGAAAGCATAGTATAACGACGAGACAAAGCATCAGCAATAATATTATCTTTCCCCTTCTTGTGTTTAATGACATAAGGGAAAGTCTCAATAAATTCAACCCACTTAGCATGTCTACGATTAAGTTTTGCTTGACTTCTTATGTGTTTCAAAGATTCATGATCAGAATGTATAACAAATTCTTTGGGCCATAAATAATGTTGCCAAGTTTCTAATGTCCGAACAAGAGCATATAATTCCTTATCATAAGTAGAATAGTTCAGACTAGGCCCACTCAATTTTTCAGAAAAGTAAGAAACAGGTTTAGCATCTTGTAATAACACACCTCCCAAACCAATCCCACTAGCATCGCATTCAAGCTCAAAAGTCTTATTAAAATCAGGAAGTTGGAGCAAAGGAGCATGTGTTAACTTATCTTTCAATACGGTGAAGGCTTCTTCCTGTGCGGTACCCCAAGTAAAAGGCACATCCTTGCGTGTAAGCTCATTGAGAGGTGCAGCAATGGTGCTGAAATCTCTCACAAAACGCCTATAGAATCCAGCGAGGCCAAGAAAACTCCTCACTTGTGTGACCGTTTTGGGCTGCGGCCAACTCTCAATCGCCTCGATCTTGGCTTTATCAACTTCAATTCCCTGCGGAGTAACAACATAGCCAAGAAACGATACTCGGTCGGTGCAAAAGGTGCACTTCCCAAGGTTACCAAACAAACGTGCATTACGTAGAGCAAAAAAAACAGCACGTAAATGATCCAAATGTTCCTCCAAAGATTTGCTATAAATCAGTATATCATCAAAATAGACTACCACAAATCGTCCAATGAAAGCACGTAAAACCTCGTTCATTAATCTCATGAAAGTGCTAGGTGCATTAGTTAACCCAAAAGGCATGACTAACCACTCATATAATCCAAACTTAGTTTTAAATGCCGTTTTCCATTCATCTCCTAATTTCATGCGAATTTGATGGTATCCACTACGCAAATCAACTTTGGAAAACATGGTAGAGCCACTTAATTCATCAAGCATATCATCTAACCTAGGAATAGGATGACGATAACGAATAGTAATATTATTAATGGCTCGACAATCAACACACATACGCCATGTTCCATCCTTTTTAGGCACTAATATAACAGGAACAGCACAAGGACTAAGGGATTCACGTATGTAACCTTTGTCGAGTAGCTCTTGTACTTGACGCTGAATCTCCTTCGTCTCCTCCGGATTGGTACGGTATGGCGCACGGTTAGGCAGCGAAGCACCGGGAATTAAGTCAATCTGATGCTCAATCCCTCGAATAGGTGGTAATCCCGGTGGCACGTCTTGTGGAAAGACGTCAATAAACTCCTGCAAAAGGTCAGTGACAACAGGAGGCAAAGAAGGAGGCAATTCCTCAAATGAAAACAAAGCTTCTTTGCACACAAAAGCATAGCACACATATTGACTAACATCCAAATCCGAAATATCAACCTTAGTAGCAAGCAAAGTTGGACTAGTCAATTTAATTTCATTAGAAACAGCGGAAGAAGATTTGCTATTGGTCTTATGTTGTTGCTCAAATTCTTTAGCTGCTATCTCATTTTCACTCTTATTTTTCTCCTGTTTAGCTTTACTAGCTCTAGCAAGATCATCTTGCACAATTTGTTCAGGAGACATAGGAAGTAAAGCAATAGTTTTATCCTGATGAACCAGAGTAAACTGATTTGTCCTACCATGGTGTACAACATTCCTATCAAATTGCCATGGTCTACCAAGTAAAAGAGAGCATGCTTGCATGGGTACCACATCACAATCAACATAATCAGCATATGCGGCAATGCTAAAGTGCACACGAACAGAACGCGTTACCTTAATCTTACCACTATTGTTAAACCACTGAATATAGTACGGATGGGGGTGTGGTCTTGTGGTGAGAGATAGCTTCTCCACCAACTCCATGCTCGCCAAGTTGTTGCAACTCCCTCCGTCAATGATGATGCGAACCGAACGTTCTTTCACCACTCCCTTTGTGTGGAACAAATTATGCCTCTGGTTTTGCTCGTCCTTCGATACCTGCACACTTAACACACGTTGAGCAACCAAACTAGCATATTTATCTGCATCATCAGGAGCCATATACTCTATATCACGAGCATCATCATGGGCACCCTGATCCTCATGAGCAATGAGAACTAAAGTATCCTCATCATAGTCACTCGCTGACTCATACCCACCATCCGCCGTAATAATCATCACACGCTTGGAGGGACAGTCTTTTGCGAAGTGACCTCCACCTTGGCACCTGCGACATTTAATATCACGATCTCGTGCTTGCCCTGTGGACGCCATGGATGAAGAAGAACTCGCCGCGGGACCACTCTGTGCACCCTTGAATGGTGGCGCTGGCTGTGTCGGTGGCTCCCTGTAAGAATGAGCGGCTGAAGTAGATGGTGGTGCAGCAGGACGTGTGGATGTAGAAGCTCCACGCGATGTCCATGATGTATTTCGTCCTGCAGAAAAGTTAGGTCTCGTAGCGGCCTGTCGATCCTGCACTTCACGTTCAGCTTTACAAGCAAGATGAAACAAACGAGTGATAGTAGTAAAGTCCTTGTATTCTAGAATAGTTTGTATCTCCCTGTTTAAGCCACCCATAAAACGTGCAAGCATAGCTTCATTATCCTCTACTAGGCCGCATCTAATCAATCCAGTTTGTAATTCCTGATAATATTCCTCTACAGAATTTTTTCCTTGTCTCAAACGCTGTAATTTTTGTAACAAGTCACGTTGATAATAAGGAGGAACCCAGCGAGTACGCATAGCATCTTTTAAAGCAGCCCAAGTAGTTGGAATATTATTAGCATGCAATCTACAATGTTCGGACCACCAAATAGATGCAAATCCCGTGAATTCACAAACAGCAGCAGTAACACGTCTATTCTCAGGATATTGTAAACATGTAAAGCGTTGTTCAGTTTCTAACTCCCAAGTAAGATAAACATCAGGAATATATCTACCCTCAAATGGCTTAAGATTCAATTTAAGTTTAGGCACATGTTCATCATCGCGTACCTGAGGGGGTGGTTGGTGTCGACCGTGGCGAATGTTGGGACGTGGACGTCCAGCTGGCTGCTCATAGACCGCTTCCTGTTCCACCTCCTCCTCGTAATCACCCTCGTAGTAGTCGTCCTGGCCGACGTCAGAAGCAGCAGCAGCAGTAGCAGCAACTGCAGTAGCCGGAGGAGCACCAATACCAGCAGCTTGTCCTCGCGGCAACAGAATACGTCGTGCACGTGGTAGTGGCGGTGGCTGTGGCTGTGCTGAAGGTAGGCGTGCGATCAACTCAGTAAACTTGGCGTCTAGCTTGGTGTCGATCATCTTTTCCACGCCATCAATCGCCTCTGTAAATCTGTTATGGATGTCCTGCACCTGTTCAGACATCATACGTGCAAATTTATCATGTAGCTCCTTGTTTGTCATGTTCTCCCAATCGGGTGCATCCCGCGCCACTTCATCATGTGATCCTGTCATGGTTAGCAGAAATAGAAAACACACAGTAATATGATCCTACTTCTACTAATGGGATGTGGTGTGGTGGAAAGCACAAATCCGTCAAGCTTTTCTTTCGTTCTTACCGATTCTTACCTAGCAGCAGGTGGTGATGTACAACCAACGGGTCAAAACTCTCAGAGATATGGTAGAGCGATGGCCAGGAGGTGTCAAACGCACGATGTAGAATATATGTGGAGCTGTAGGAAGGCTGACAAGTATGGTAGAAAAAAACTCAACAGTAATCAAAACAGAGATGCAAAGCTGAATAAACGCTCAACGTGGGTACTGTGCTGATCCTAGGCTAGACCGTACTAGAGACGCGAGCCTAAAACACCAACGAAAGCACGGCGCGGCACGTAATCAACTGAGAAGCATACTCTGAATTTTTTTTTTCTCTTTTTTTTTTTTTTTTTTTTTTTTTTTTTGCGATGCGGGACTGCGGTGGCTGAAAAAGTGCGAAAAAGTCACTATGGTGGCGAATGTCTTAAAATGAGTTTCTGGACCTAAGGAACGTATGGGCAAAAAAAATTTTTACCCCTGAAATTTTTGGCCTAAAAACTGCTCTGGAAAGCGTGCCAGACTTTTTTTTTTTTTTTTTTTTTTTTTTTTTTTTGGAAATCACCTCCCTTCTACGTACGACAAAAGTTTGGTGAAATCCGACTCTAATCAACTCAAACTATTCTGGCTACGGAGAGATCACAAACCGTACTGATGGTGGAACTCAACTCGGACTCGTGTAGCTCGTGGTGGTGTATATGGACTCGGATTGGCGGAACGTGGTGTATCTGGACTCGGATTACTACTGTGCGGTGGCGACGTGGCAAACTGTGATCAGAACTCGAAACTCTAAGGAAACTAGACGCTAAGATCAGCAACTTGACACAACGATGCAACCGTAAATTCAACAAAGCAAGTACTGAAAAGAAAACTGGACAATGGCTAGGACTGTCTTGGGACGAGATGATCTAACCCTAATTTTTTTTTTGGCTTTTTCGTGGACTGTAGGTATGAAGAACAGAACCAATCTAGACTATGAAAAACTGGTAAATCTCACCGAGCAACCTGGAAATCTGATACCACTTGATAGAGGCGAAGGTGTCCCGATGTTTCGATGAGATGGTGGAGATCGATTTTGGTGGAGTAGACTTTCACGACCCGACTACGAACGTGCGAAGACGTTGCGCCTTAGCAATCGCTAAACCAACTCCGAGAGGTTATTGATCCCGCGGATGCACGATCAACCTGACCACGAAGGTCAATTCCTGCAAGCAATCGAAGAACAAGCAAGAACTAAGAATTGCAATCTGGATATTGCGAATATAAGATGAAAGATTAACAAAAGTTGGGGTTCCAATGCGGTCTTGGCCTGGTCGGACGACACAAACGAAGAACTCGAAGTTGCGGCTATGGCTAACTTAAATCTAATTAAAACCCAAGTCTAAACGATGCCCTAAGGGCTGTATATATGGGGGAACAGAGGGGAATTTCGTGGCCCCTTGGAGGAGGGGTCCGAAAACAACCCTAACTCGGTTTCCCCACACATACGGACTCTAAAAAATAGCCTATTAAGTGTATTTCGAAATTACATGGGCCTGGCCCAATAATAAGGTGACGCAGCACCTATAATAACTCTTGGACGAAAATATTAATGTGGCATCTTGTGTCTCTCGTCCAAGTCTTTATGCGCGCCTTATGGTGGCTTCAAAGTGCGATAATCACCACGGGAAGCTCCGCTGTCCTTTCCCGCGCGCGCACCTTCTTCTCCATGCTTGATCCCGCTCCAATGACCATCCTTCTTGTCCATGCTAGGTCCTTCATTCATAAGACAAACAAAAGTATCTAATTTAGACAGCATCATATGTTCTTGAATATTAGAAGGATTCGCAAGAAACGAAAGTACCTGATAATTTAATTGACGTGCGCGTGCTCTAGTAACTGGTCCATTATGTGTAGTTTGTGAAGATGTGGGTGTAACATTAGTAGAGATGTCCTCATCACCATCCGAGTCAAAAATCTTGGCCCACAGGGTCTCATCTCCATCATATATAAAGACGATGGTATCTCCTCTTGAAATGTTCCTGGAACGAAGAAAGGTCTTCCGACCCTTCTCCAGGAACATGGAATCCTCACTAGAAAAACTAGTGGCCACCGAAATGGGTCCATGAAGACCCCCCCTCAGAGCGGAGCCACAGCCCTGGAGGCTTGGAATCCATCATGATCTTGGCAAAATATTCAGGAAGATTAACCCAACGATGGATTTTCTGAACCTTCACCAAGAACTCATTCCTTTCAGGAGAAGAAGGTGGAGATTCAAGATCTGCAGATGGAGAAGCAGTACGCGCACCTCTTACTCTACCCCTTCCGCGGCCTCTCCCACGGCCTCGCCCACGGCCTCGGCCACCGCGAGAACCGGCATTGGAACCAGGGTCGCTGACGGCTAAAGGAACACGATCACTGGGCTTGTGATAGAGGCGAAGGTGTCCCGATGTTTCGATGAGATGGTGGAGATCGATTTTGGTGGAGTAGACTTTCACGACCCGACTACGAACGTGCGAAGACGTTGCGCCTTAGCAATCGCTAAACCAACTCCGAGAGGTTATTGATCCCGCGGATGCACGATCAACCTGACCACGAAGGTCAATTCCTGCAAGCAATCGAAGAACAAGCAAGAACTAAGAATTGCAATCTGGATATTGCGAATATAAGATGAAAGATTAACAGAAGTTGGGGTTCCAATGCGGTCTTGGCCTGGTTGGACGACACAAACGAAGAACTCGAAGTTGCGGCTATGGCTAACTTAAATCTAATTAAAACCCAAGTCTAAACGATGCCCTAAGGGCTGTATATATGGGGGAACAGAGGGGATTTTCGTGACCCCTTGGAGGTGGGGTCCGAAAACAACCCTAACTCGGTTTCCCCACACATACGGACTCTAAAAACAGCCTATAATGTGGTATTTCGAAATTACATGGGCCCAGCCCAATATTAAGGTGACGCAGCACCTATAATTGCTCTTGGACGAAAATAATGAAGTGGCATCTCGTGTATTCCGTCCAAGCCTTCATGCATGCCTTATGGTGGCTTCAACGTGCGAAAATCCCCACTGGAAGCTCCACTGTACTTTCCCCTGCGCGCACCTTCTTCTCCATTCTTGATCCCGCTCCAATGACCATCCTTCTTGTCCATGCTAGGTCCTTCATTCATAAGAAAAACAAAAGTATCTAATTTAGGCAGCATCATATGTTCATGAACAATAGAAGGATTCGCAAGAAACGAAAGTACCTGATAATTTAGTTGACGTGCACGTGCTCTAGTAACTGGTCCAGTATGTGTAGTTGGTGAGGGTATGTGTAGTCTGGCACGCTTTTCAGAGCAGTTTTTAGGCCAAAATTTTCAGGGGTAAAAAAATTTCGTGCCCATACGTTCCTTAGGTCCAGAAACTCGTTTTGAGACGTTCTCTACCATAGTGATTTTTTCGCACTTTTTCAGCCACCGCAGTCCCGCAACGCCAAAAAAAAAAAGCAAAAAAAAAAAAAAAAGAGAATTTTTTTTTTCCAGAGTGTGCTTCTCAGTTGATTACGTGCCGCGCTGTGCTTTCGTTGGTGTTTAGGCTCGCGTCTCTAGTACGGTCTAGCCTAGGATCAGCACAGTACCGACGTTGAGTGTTTATTCAACTTTGCATCTCTGTTTTGATTACTGTTGAGCTTTTTGCTACCATACTTGTCAGCCTTCCTACAGCTCCACATATATTCTACATCGTGCGTTTTGACACCTCCTGGCCATCGCTCTACCACATCTCTGAGAGTTTTGACCCGTTGGTTGTACGTCACCACCTGCTGCTAGGTAAGAATTGGTAAGAACGAAAGAAAAGCTTGACGGATTTGTGCTTTCCACCACCCCACAGCCCATTAGTAGAAGTAGGATCATATTTCTGTGTGTTCTCTCTTTCTGCTAACCATGCCAGGATCACATGATGAAGTGGCGCGGGATGCACCCGATTGGGAGAACATGACAAACAAGGAGCTACATGATAAATTTGCACGTATGATGTCTCAACAGGTGCAGGACATCGAGACCAGATTTACAGAGGCGATTGATGGCGTGGAGAAGATGATCGACACCAAGCTCGACGCCAAGTTTACTGAGTTGATCGCACGCCTACCTTCAGCACAGCCACAGCCACCGCCACTACCACGTGCACGACGTATTCTGTTTCCGCGAGGACAAGCTGCTGGTATTGGTGCTCCTCCTGCTGCTGCAGTTGCTGCTACTGCTGCTGCTGCTGCTTCTGACGTCAGCCAGGACGACAACTACGAGGGTGATTACGAGGAGGAGGTGGAACAGGAAGCGGCCTATGAGCAGCCAGCTGGACGTCCACGTCCCAACATTCGCCACGGTCGACACCAACCACCCCCTCAGGTACGCGATGATGAACATGTGCCTAAACTTAAATTGAATCTTAAGCCGTTTGAGGGTAGATATATTCCTGATGCTTATCTTACTTGGGAGTTAGAAACTGAACAACGTTTTACATGTTTACAATATCCTGAGAATAGACGTGTTACTGCTGCTGTTTGTGAATTCACGGGCTTTGCATCTATTTGGTGGTCTGAACATTGTAGATTGCATGCTAATAATATTCCAACTACTTGGGCTGCTTTAAAAGATGCTATGCGTACTCGCTGGGTTCCTCCTTATTATCAACGTGAATTGTTACAAAAATTACAGCGTTTGAGACAAGGAAAAAATTCTGTAGAGGAATATTATCAAGAATTACAAACTGGATTGATTAGATGTGGCCTAGTAGAGGATAATGAAGCTATGCTTGCACGTTTTATGGGTGGCTTAAACAGGGAGATACAAACTATTCTAGAATACAAGGACTTTGCTACTATCACTCGTTTGTTTCATCTTGCTTGTAAAGCTGAACGTGAAGTGCAGGATCGACAGGCCGCTACGAGACCTAACTTTTCTACAGGACGAAATACATCATGGACATCGCGTGGAGCTTCTACATCCACACGTCCTGCTGCGCCACCATCTACTTCAGCCGCTCATTCTTACAGGGAGCCACCAAAACAGCCAGCGCCACCATTCAAGGGTGCACAAAGTGGTCCAGCGGCGAGTTCTTCTTCATCCATGACGTCCACAGGGCAAACACGAGATCGTGATATTAAATGTCGCAGGTGCCAAGGTGGAGGTCACTTCGCGAAAGACTGTCCCTCCAAGCGTGTGATGACTATTACGGCGGATGGTGGGTATGAGTCAGCGAGTGACTATGATGAGGAGACTCTAGTTCTCATTGCTCATGAGGAACAGGGTGCCCATGATGATGCTCATGATATAGAGTATATGACTCCTGATGATGCAGATAAATATGCTAGTTTGGTTGCTCAACGTGTATTAAGTGTGCAGGTAACGAAGGCCGAGCAAAACCAGAGGCATAATTTGTTCCACACAAAGGGAGTGGTGAAAGAACGTTCGGTTCGCATCATCATTGACGGAGGGAGTTGCAACAACTTGGCTAGCATGGAGTTGGTGGAGAAGCTATCTCTCACCACAAGACCACACCCCCATCCGTACTATATTCAGTGGTTTAACAATAGTGGTAAGATTAAGGTAACGCGTTCTGTTCGTGTGCACTTTAGCATTGCTGCATATGCTGATTATGTTGATTGTGATGTGGTACCCATGCAAGCATGCTCTCTTTTACTTGGTAGACCATGGCAATTTGATAAGAATGTTGTACGCCATGGTAGGACAAATCAGTTTACTCTAGTTCATCAGGATAAAAATCTTGCTTTACTTCCTATGTCTCCTGAACAAATTGTGAAAGATGATCTTGCTAGAGCTAGTAAAGCAAAACAGGAGAAAGATAAGAGTGAGAATGAGATAGCAGCCAAAGAATTTGAGCAACAACATAAGACTAATAGCAAATCTTCTTCTGCTGTTTCTAATGAAATTAAATTGACTAGTCCAACTTTGCTTGCTACTAAGGTTGATATTTCAGATTTGGATGTTAGTCAATATGTGTGCTATGCTTTTGTGTGCAAAGAAGCTTTGTTTTCATTTGAGGAATTGCCTCCTTCTTTGCCTCCTGTTGTCACTGACCTTTTGCAGGAGTTTATTGACGTCTTTCCACAAGACGTACCACCGGGATTACCACCTATTCGAGGGATTGAGCATCAGATTGACTTAATTCCCGGTGCTTCGTTGCCCAACCGTGCGCCATACCGTACCAATCCGGAGGAGACGAAGGAGATTCAGCGTCAAGTACAAGAGCTACTCGACAAAGGTTACATACGTGAGTCCCTTAGTCCTTGTGCTGTTCCTGTTATATTAGTGCCTAAAAAGGATGGAACATGGCGTATGTGTGTTGATTGTCGAGCCATTAATAATATTACTATTCGTTATCGTCATCCTATTCCTAGGTTAGATGATATGCTTGATGAATTAAGTGGCTCTACCATGTTTTCCAAAGTTGATTTGCGTAGTGGATACCATCAAATTCGCATGAAATTAGGAGATGAATGGAAAACGGCTTTTAAAACTAAGTTTGGATTATATGAGTGGTTAGTCATGCCTTTTGGGTTAACTAATGCACCTAGCACTTTCATGAGATTAATGAACGAGGTTTTACGTGCTCTCATTGGACGATTTGTGGTAGTCTATTTTGATGATATACTGATTTATAGCAAATCTTTGGAGGAACATTTGGATCATTTACGTGCTGTTTTTATTGCTCTACGTAATGCACGTTTATTTGGTAACCTTGGGAAGTGCACCTTTTGCACCGACCGAGTCTCGTTTCTTGGCTATGTCGTTACTCCACAGGGTATTGAAGTTGATAAAGCCAAGATCGAGGCGATTGAGAGTTGGCCGCGGCCCAAAACGGTCACACAAGTGAGGAGTTTTCTTGGCCTCGCTGGATTCTATAGGCGTTTTGTGAGAGATTTCAGCACCATTGCTGCCCCTCTCAATGCGCTTACACGCAAGGATGTGCCTTTTACTTGGGGTACCGCACAGGAAGAAGCTTTCACAGTATTGAAAGATAAGTTAACACATGCTCCTTTGCTCCAACTTCCTGATTTTAATAAGACTTTTGAGCTTGAATGCGATGCTAGTGGGATTGGTTTGGGAGGTGTGTTATTACAAGATGCTAAACCTGTTGCATACTTTTCTGAAAAATTGAGTGGGCCTAGTCTGAACTATTCTACTTATGATAAGGAATTATATGCTCTTGTTCGGACATTAGAAACTTGGCAACATTATTTATGGCCCAAAGAATTTGTTATACATTCTGATCATGAATCTTTGAAACACATAAGAAGTCAAGCAAAACTTAATCGTAGACATGCTAAGTGGGTTGAATTTATTGAGACTTTCCCTTATGTCATTAAACACAAGAAGGGGAAAGATAATATTATTGCTGATGCTTTGTCTCGTCGTTATACTATGCTTTCACAACTTGACTTCAAGATATTCGGTTTAGAGACAATCAAAGAACAATATGCAAATGATGCGGAATTTAAAGATGTATTGCAGAATTGTAGAGAGGGTAGAACATGGAACAAGTTTGTGCTTAATGATGGATTTGTGTTCCGTTCTAACAAGCTATGCATTCCAGCTAGCTCTATTCGTCTTTTGTTGTTGCAGGAGGCGCATGGAGGAGGATTAATGGGACATTTTGGCGTGAAAAAGACGGAGGACGTACTTGCTACACATTTCTTTTAGCCAAAGATGAGACGGGATGTTGAGCGTTTTGTTGCTCGCTGCACTACATGTCAAAAAGCTAAGTCACGACTCAATCCTCATGGTTTATACATGCCTTTACCTGTACCTAGTGTTCCGTGGGAGGACATATCCATGGACTTTGTTTTAGGCTTGCCTCGAACAAAGAAGGGGAGGGATAGCATATTTGTTGTCGTGGATAGATTTTCTAAGATGGCACATTTTATACCATGTCATAAAAGTGATGATGCTGCTAATGTTGCTGATTTATTCTTTGGAGAGATTATTCGTTTACATGGTGTGCCCAATACTATTGTCTCGGATCGTGATACTAAGTTTCTTAGCCATTTTTGGAGATGCTTATGGGCTAAGTTGGGGACTAAACTACTTTTTAGTACTACATGTCATCCCCAAACTGATGGACAAACTGAAGTGGTCAATAGGACATTGTCTACTATGCTTAGGGCTGTTTTAAAAAGTAACTTGAAACTGTGGGAAGAATGTTTACCTCATATTGAATTTGCTTATAATCGTTCAGTGCATTCTACCACTAAAATGTGCCCTTTTGAGATTGTTTATGGTTTTCTACCTCGTGCACCTATTGATTTGCTGCCTCTTCCATCTTCGGAGAAGGTGAATTTTGATGCTAAGCAACGTGCTGAATTGATATTAAAAATGCATGAGTTAACTAAAGAAAACATTGAGCGCATGAATGCTAGATACAAGCTTGCTGGTGATAGGGGTCGAAAGCATGTTGTTTTTGAACCAGGAGATCTTGTTTGGTTACATCTACGAAAAGATAGGTTTCCTGATTTGCGCAAGTCTAAGTTAATGCCACGAGCTGATGGTCCCTTTAAGGTTTTACAGAAAATTAATGATAATGCATATAAACTTGAGCTACCTGCAGATTTTGGGGTTAGTCCCACATTTAACATTGCAGATTTGAAACCTTATTTGGGAGAAGATGATGAGCTTCCGTCGAGGACGACTTCAATTCAAGAAGGGGAGGATGATGAGGACATCCCTACTAATGTTACACCCATACCCTCACCAACTACACATACTGGACCAGTTACTAGAGCACGTGCACGTCAACTAAATTATCAGGTACTTTCGTTTCTTGCGAATCCTTCTATTTTTCATGAACATATGATGCTGCCTAAATTAGATACTTTTGTTTTGGTTATGAATGAAGGACCTAGCATGGACAAGAAGGATGGTCATTGGAGCGGGATCAAGAATGGAGAAGAAGGTGCGCACGGGGGAAAGTACAGTGGAGCTTCCAGTGGGGATTTTCGCACGTTGAAGCCACCATAAGGCATGCATGAAGGCTTGGACGGAATACACGAGATGCCACTTCATTATTTTCGTCCAAGAGCAATTATAGGTGTTGCGTCACCTTAATATTGGGCTAGGCCCATGTAATTTCGAAATACCACATTATAGGTTGTTTTTAGAGTCCGTATGTGTGGGGAAACCGAGTTAGGGTTGTTTTCGGACCCCACCTCCAAGGGGTCACGAAAATCCCCTCTGTTCCCCCATATATACAGCCCTTAGGGCGTCGTTTAGACTTGGGTTTTAATTAGATATAAGTTAGCCATAGCCGCAACTTCGAGCTCTTCGTTTGTGTCATCCGACCAGGCCAAGACCTCATTGGAACCCCAACTTTCGTAATCATTCATCTTATATTCGCAATATCCAGATTGCAATTCTTAGTTCTTGCTTGTTCTTCGATTGCTTGCAGGAATTAGACCTTCGTGGTCAGGTTGATCGTGCATCCGCGGGATCAATAACCTCTCGGAGTTGGTTTAGCGATCGCTAAGGCGCAACGTCTTCGCACGTTCGTAGTCGGATCGTGAAAGTCGCCTCCACCATAATCGATCTCCACCATCTCATCGAAACATCGGGACACCTTCGCCTCTATCACATGATGTATTTCGTCCTGCAGAAAAGTTAGGTCTCGTAGCGGCCTGTCGATCCTGCACTTCACGTTCAGCTTTACAAGCAAGATGAAACAAACGAGTGATAGTAGCAAAGTCCTTGTATTCTAGAATAGTTTGTATCTCCCTGTTTAAGCCACCCATAAAACGTGCAAGCATAGCTTCATTATCCTCTACTAGGCCACATCTAATCAATCCAGTTTGTAATTCTTGATAATATTCCTCTACAGAATTTTTTCCTTGTCTCAAACGCTGTAATTTTTGTAACAATTCACGTTGATAATAAGGAGGAACCCAGCGAGTACGCATAGCATCTTTTAAAGCAGCCCAAGTAGTTGGAATATTATTAGCATGCAATCGACAATGTTCAGACCACCAAATAGATGCAAAGCCCGTGAATTCACAAACAGCAGCAGTAACACGTCTATTTTCAGGATATTGTAAACATGTAAACCGTTGTTCAGTTTCTAACTCCCAAGTAAGATAAGCATCAGGAATATATCTACCCTCAAACGGCTTAAGATTCAATTTAAGTTTAGGCACATGTTCATCATCGCGTACCTGAGGGGGTGGTTGGTGTCGACCGTGGCGAATGTTGGGACGTGGACGTCCAGCTGGCTGCTCATAGGCCGCTTCCTGTTCCACCTCCTCCTCGTAATCACCCTCGTAGTTGTCGTCCTGGCTGACGTCTGAAGCAGCAGCAGCAGCAGTAGCAGCAACTGCAGCAGCAGGAGGAGCACCAATACCAGCAGCTTGTCCTCGCGGAAACAGAATACGTCGTGCACGTGGTAGTGGCGGTGGCTGTGGCTGTGCTGAAGGTAGGCGTGCGATCAACTCTGTAAACTTGGCGTCGAGCTTGGTGTCGATCATCTTCTCCACACCATCAATCGCCTCTGTAAATCTGGTCTCGATGTCCTGCACCTGTTGAGACATCATACGTGCAAATTTATCATGTAGCTCCTTGTTTGTCATGTTCTCCCAATCGGGTGCATCCCGCGCCACTTCATCATGTGATCCTGGCATGGTTAGCAGAAAGAGAGAACACACAGAAATATGATCCTACTTCTACTAATGGGATGGATGTGGGGTGGTGGAAAGCACAAATCCGTCAAGCTTTTCTTACGTTCTTACCGATTCTTACCTAGCAGCAGGTGGTGATGTACAACCAACGGGTCAAAACTCTCAGAGATATGGTAGAGCGATGGCCAGGAGGTGTCAAAACGCACGATGTAGAATATATGTGGAGCTGTAGGTAGGCTTGACAAATATGGTAGCAAAAAGATCAATAGTAATCAAAACAGAGATGCAAAGCTGAATAAACACTCAACGTCGGTACTGTGCTGATCCTAGGCTAGACCGTACTAGAGACGCGAGCCTAAAACACCAACGAAAGCACGGCGCGGCACGTAACAACTGTGAAGCACACTCTGAATTTTTTGTTCTCGCTTTTTTTTTTTTTTTGGCGATGCGGGACTGCGGGGGCTGAAAAAGTGCGAAAAAATCACTATGGTGGCGAACGTCTCAAAACGAGTTTCTGGACCTAAGGAACGTATGGGCACGAAATTTTTTTACCCCTGAAAATTTTGGCCTAAAAACTGCTCTGGAAAGCGTGCCAGACTTTTTTTTTTTTTTGGAAATCACCCTCTTCTACGTACGACAAAAGATTAGTGAAATCCGACTCTAATCAACTCAAAACTATTCTGGCTACGGAGATATCACAAACCGAACGGGTGATGGAACTCGACTCGGATCGGTAGGTTGTGGTGGTGTGTATGGACTCTGCTTGGCGGAACGTGGTGGTGTACTACTGTTCGGCGGCGGCGTGACAAAACTGTGATCAGAACTCGAAACTCTAAGGTAACTAGACGCTAAGATCAGCAACTCGACACAACGATGCAACCGTAAATTCAACAAAGCAAGTACTGAAAAGAAAACTGGACAAAGGCTAGGACTGTCTTGGGACGTGATGATCTAACCCTAAATTTTTTTTTTGTTGGCTTTTTCGTGGACTGTAGGTATGAAGAACAGAACCAATCTAGACTATGAAAACTGGTAAATCTCACCGAGCAACCTGGAAATCTGATACCACTTGATAGAGGCGAAGGTGTCCCGATGTTTCGATGAGATGGTGGAGATCGATTTTGGTGGAGTAGACTTTCACGACCCGACTACGAACGTGCGAAGACGTTGCGCCTTAGCAATCGCTAAACCAACTCCGAGAGGTTATTGATCCCGCAGATGCACGATCAACCTGACCACGAAGGTCAATTCCTGCAAGCAATCGAAGAACAAGCAAGAACTAAGAATTGCAATCTGGATATTGCGAATATAAGATGAAAGATTAACAGAAGTTGGGGTTCCAATGCGGTCTTGGCCTGGTCGGACGACACAAACGAAGAACTCGAAGTTGCGGCTATGGCTAACTTAAATCTAATTAAAACCCAAGTCTAAACGACGCCCTAAGGGCTGTATATATGGGGGAACAGAGGGGATTTTCGTGACCCCTTGGAGGTGGGGTCCGAAAACAACCCTAACTCGGTTTCCCCACACATACGGACTCTAAAAACAGCCTATAATGTGGTATTTCGAAATTACATGGGCCCAGCCCAATATTAAGGTGACGCAGCACCTATAATTGCTCTTGCACGAAAATAATGAAGTGGCATCTCGTGTATTCCGTCCAAGCCTTCATGCATGCCTTATGGTGGCTTCAACGTGCGAAAATCCCCACTGGAAGCTCCACTGTACTTTCCCCTGCGCGCACCTTCTTCTCCATTCTTGATCCCGCTCCAATGACCATCCTTCTTGTCCATGCTAGGTCCTTCATTCATAAGCAAAACAAAAGTATCTAATTTAGGCAGCATCATATGTTCATGAACAATAGAAGGATTCGCAAGAAACGAAAGTACCTGATAATTTAGTTGACGTGCACGTGCTCTAGTAACTGGTCCAGTATGTGTAGTTGGTGAGGGTATGGGTGTAACATTAGTAGGGATGTCCTCATCAGCTTGGGAGCCATGGATAAAGTTGCGGAGGAAGGAGAGGAAGAAGAAGATGTGTAAACTCAGAAGATTGGATTACCAGATGACTAATTATATTGTGACATGGGGATGATAAATTTGAGCCATAAAGGCAGGGGTAGATTACCCATGGTTGGTGACATTTATGAAATACTCCTTGATTTTCACCGCGACATCAAGGCCTTCAACAGTGGAATTTCAGGGAGAGAAATCATAAATGCAGTAACGGATCTTTGACTAATAGTCAAATGAAATTTTCAAAAAATAGAAGGTGAAACGAAGCCAGAAAGATTCGGCTCCGACTACTAATAAACATCAAGCATCAAAGACAGCTTGACCAATTGAAGAGTCCGCAACCACAATGGAATCAAGAAGATTACTGTGAAGACTGAAGCATCACACCAATCTTGGGGGCTAATGTCGGGGGGATGGACCAAGCCAATAACCCTTAGTGGTAAGAGACTGAGGATGTCGAATATTGAAGGCAAGAGATTTCGTTGGATGGAATGGTTCATTGTAAAATCCTTTTCCTTTGTAAGAAGGATGCACTGAGGAAATGGTGCGCGGTAAGACTTCAACAGGGGGCAGATATACACGATGATTTGCTATATCAGCCTCATATGGTGTATTGGTCTTGATGCATATGACCTTCATAACCCATGGAGAATATGGCTTCAGGATGTGAGGAGTCTGAGTTGCATCAACCATGGTCCTGAAGAAGAAATCGGCAACGTTGATGGGAGCTGACATGCACAAGTTGAATAGTATATTCTTCATACAGCCAACAACGTCTTCAGCAGTGGACTCATAGCCTTTGATTGGAAAAAGTGTCTTGCCCAGAATGCGGTACAGAGTGTTGGTCTGAAACTGAAGCTCAGTGACCGGAAATTTCGTGCGAGGGGATGCATTAGGGTCTTGAGGCTTCATGAGCATGTTCATCAGATAATCCCAAAGAGCTGGGGCGCCATATGTTCTAGGAACTTAGGGATTGTGCGCAGGCAGCTGAAGAATCTCAATGATCTCAGGTATAGTGGTTGAGTAATGTTGATGCTCAGTCATCCATTCAAGGACCCATGTGCGGATGTCTTGTGGATTTCCAGAGACATACAGGGTGGCATAGAATTGAAGCACCACTTCTTCATTCCAATGGATTTTGTCAGAGCAGAACTGAAGGAGCTTGCCATGATGTAAGTCCTAAAGCGCATTATTGAAGCACGGGATTTCCTCCATATCATCATGAGGAATGTGTTTATTTGGAAACACCTTGTTTTTCTTATACAAGACTGATACGTAATAGTTCTTCTTCATTGCAATCCAGAACCTCACCAAATTGCGCGGTGGGGCAATGATTTAGGGATTTTGAATCTCTTCTTGAAAGTAGCCCATGCTGGTGTAGAAAGCAACAACCTTGAAGTTTGGGCGTTCATCAGCAGATATGTTTCGGTAGTATGGTTGCCTCTTCTGAGGACACGGTGACCTTGTAGAAGCTTCAGCGTGAGGCACTGGGGACACTGGGGGTGCTAGAGGCACAGGAGGAGCAACATATGCTTCCGTTGAGGCATCAGAGCCAGGTTTCGGCGTCGCAGTTGGGGCTGAGGGAGAAGTGGCCTGCTTGTCTGCAAAACTTTCCTTGGAAGCATCAGGATCTGCATTAGTGATGTGCTCTTCCTTAGTCTCAGGAGCCGACGAAGAACTTTCTGCTTTAGGTTGAGCATCAGCAGGGTGAGAGTGGGCGGTGGCTTCATGCACAGAATCCTCAGAATTTGGTGTTGTTTCTGGGAGGACTTCAGTAACTTTGGGGGAGTGAGGTTCAATGGAGAACACGGTGTGGGTGGGGGAGTTGGGGTGCTCCAACTCTTACGCCACATCCATAATACGAGGTGTCCCCTGGTCACCAATGTCGACATCCTCATCCATTTCTTCAGTGATGACGGGAGGAGGTGGCGATTGAGGAGTTGGAAGCACTGGGGTTGAGGTACTTGAAAAAAACTTCTTCGACTGTGGAGTGAAGACAACTAATCTGCGTTCAGAAGTGGCAATTGGACTTGTTTCAGCAGTTTGTGGAGCAGAGGCCGCAGGATTGCGAGAGGCAGGAGGAGCTGAGAAGATTAGAGCAGCATCAATTGGCTCTTCAATCGTTGCGGCTGGTGCAGGCTTCTTCGCAGCCGGTGGAGTTTCAGCAGGTGCATCAGGCTTACGCTTCAAGGGCTTAGAAGACACAGGCTGCCTGGTAGGTGAGGCATCAGGTTGGCCAACTAGGGGTACTAAGGAAACAGAGGGAAGAACCCCAGGTTGATTATGCTCCTTGATAATGTGGTCAACATGCTTCGAGAGGCGCTCTTTGGATCTGCCAATGTAGGCACATTTCATGTTATACTCCTGATTGAGCTTTTGCACCTCGGCCTGATACTTCTGTAGTTCACCAGGGGTGGCAGTGGATAGTTTCTTCTTGAAAGAGCGATGAAGTTTATTCAGTTGCCTCTCCAACTACTTCTTGAGGTCTTGATGATGAATCTCATTAATGAGGAACTATTGTAGGTAAAACTTGATGCCTTTGGGTATGTCGAGATCATCAAGTGGAGTATCAGGCTTGACAAGCCAGATATCAATGAATTCCAGGATCTTCTTGGGAACAAGGAGAAGTGGTACCTCAGAGCCAGTTGCCTCAGCTTTGCGGCAAGCAGCGGCACGCAAGTATTAATTTTTTTGCTCCTTAGTGTCAACAAAACCTACTTCATGTTCAAACTCATCGTCTTCATCAGACAGAAAAAACAGCAGGGATGGAGTGATGAAAAGAAGGTTGACTAGTGCAACACCTCTCCTTGTTGGTTACCCCAAGTGGAAGGTGTGATGTATGATAACGGCAAATTTACCTCGATGAAGATACCAAGGTTTTTCTCCAGTAGGACTCCGGAGATGAGAATTAGGTGTCAGCTGCGCAACTGACGTGGACCGGCACACAACACAAGTAACTTTGCTCCCAACGAGTACATAGAGGTTGTCAATCTCTCCGGCCTTGTTGTTTACAAAGGATCAATGCAACAGATAATGATAATGATAGCAACTTAAAGTAAAAGAAATAAAGTAAATGAGCGTGTAAACATTGATGAGAAAATGGACTGGGGTCCCGTGATGTTCACTAGTGATGTCTCTCTCCCAAAAGACGATAAAACTGCTATGCGAGGTAAAAAAATTACTGATGGGCAATTGACAGGATTATAAACGCACCGCAATGCTAACTATGCTACAAAGAAAGGAAGAGGCTCAAAAGCATGGGCAGTACGCCAAAATAAGTAGACCGAAATCCAACTACATCTACTACTAATAATCCACCTTAAGATATCTATCTAGAACATCTCGTTGTTATGAAGTTGCGAGCCCCACCCAAAGTGTAAACCCAAAGCAACATACAACTGCATTAAAAGGAAATTTGCGTAAAGTAAACAATCCTTGCAACTGCGGTTACAAGCACCGTTGTTTTCCCCCTTGTGGCAACAACACATCCCCTAGACTCATGTTTATGTCACTCAAGCGTGTCATCAGGTGTCATGAACCCACAATCGACCACAACGTTCCTCTCTTGAAGTTACTAACTACTACTTGGCCAAAGAAATAAACAACAACGGAGAACATGCAAGAATTACTTAGGAACAAAAATATAAAAGATAAGAACCAAATATATTACTTTATCACAATCTGAACATAATCTCATAATCCATCATATCCTATCAAACTCTCCATAGCAAAAGCAGAAAGATTACATATGTTCCCTGATCATGTAGGGAAGCTCACGAGGTCTAAACCATGAAGAACAAAGAGGGGAGGAGAACATCACATAGGTACTGATCACGGACCCATGGTCCAAAGGAAACTACTCACGAAACATCCGGGAAGCGTCCATGATGGAGGGTAAGCTCCGAGAGGTCGATTCTACCTCCGATAGGGTGCCGGGAAGAAGTCTGCTGGTGCTCCCTATCTTGGAAGCGCGGCGTTGGTGGAACAGAGGCGAGATCGCGAGATCGGTGGAACAGACAGCAAAAATTATAGATACGTTTGGGACGTCTCAACATCCCCAAGCTTAATTCATGCTCGTCCTCGAGTAGGTAATTGATAACAAACATAATTTATGTGGTGATATGCTAGCAACCATATAAGAACTTTCAAAAGTAAAGCAATCAAGGTATGTGATTCAATTGAGGTCATAACATGCAAGAGTCTATATTATCATTGAAACAAGTACCAAAAGAACATTAGGTGCAAGAGCTCTCGCTGTCCATGACTCGAATGTTTCCAAATGGTGTTTGCGTGCAATAAGGGGGATAGGGAATACGAGAAAAAAGTATTTTTGTTGAGAACTCAATCTACTAAAGTTTCACACTTGGTCTTCTTTGGAGTCTTATCTTGACTCCTCCCAAGACCACTAGCCAGGTACAAGTCAATTTGATCCACTCCCTTTCAATATTTTGAGCACCCATGCAATTGATGAGCGTAAGCACGAGAGTTGACACTTAGGATGGCAAAGAGAGAAATATAGTGGAGGAGGAAGAAAAAAAATGTGAGAAAGGCTCACATCAATGAGGACAATCATAGGCGAGAAGGCCAAATGATAGATATGATGTGAGGAGTAGGGATTGCCATGCAACGGATGCACATATGAGTTAAAAAAGTCCAATGAAACTAGGGGGGATGCATCTAACTTGCTCGCTCATGAAGACCTAGAGCTCTTTTTAGGAGGCTCATACTTGGAATATGCAAGCCAAGTTCTATAGTGTAAAGGTCCCCACATAGCTATATGCATGTATGATCATCTCTATGGAGTACAAGGATAAGAGGGAGTACTAGTGTGGATCTTTCAAAAGGATAGTAGTGTTGCCCCTTTCTCTCTTTTTATTTCTTTTTCTCCTTTATCTATTTTTTTGTATTTGTTTTGGTGGCCTCAATGGCTCTTTATATTTAACTCTCATTTGTCCTCTTTGGGATCTTTTATTTTGTCCACTTTGGGATCTTTTCCTCACTTACGTGCAACACTCTAATTTACAAGAGGGTATAGGAGGTCTTTCACACTTTACAAGGTACTCAAACATAAAGAAGACGTATCTATCATTATGTATACAATGTATGCCTCTGCCAGTGTAGCACGAACATGTATGACATGAAGATCAAGTCATGAAGAGGTGGATGTTTCATGGCAATATATCTCAGAAAGGCTATGGAAATGCCTTGATAGGTAGGTATGGTGGCTGTTTTGAGGAAATACATAAGCAGGTTGATGATGACAGAGCGTATCATGCCAAGGGTTTGGATGTACCGGCGAAGGTGGACGACAACTCTCGAAGTGAGAAGAAGGCAATGCACGGCACGGAAGAGGCTAGCAAATATGAGGAGGTGGAAGTGTCAACTTTTAATACTTACATTAGTCCGAAGAACTCATGAACTTATTATCGGTAACTATCAATCTAATAAGGAGGTTCACAAAGAGACAAGTGATGGCTTCTCGCCCCTCGTTGGATACCCCAAGTGGAAGGTTTGAGATGCAGTGTAGCAACAAGTTTCCCTCGGCGAAGATACCAAGGTTATCGAACCAGTAGGACTCAGGAGATACAACTAGGTGGCAACGTCGCCACAAAATGCTTCCTGACTAGGGTATTGTCGTGGACCTGCACACAGCAACAAATAACTTTGCTCCCAACGAGTACAGAGGAGTTGTCAATTCCTCTGGCCTTGTCGTTTTACAAAGGATCAACGTAAGAGATAAAAGGTGCAAAGGAAAGTAAAAGATTAAAGTAAATGGAGGGTGTGAACAATAATGTGAAGATGGACCAGGGTCCCGTGATTTTCACTAGTGATGTCTCTCTCCCAAAAGACGATAAAAGTGCTAGCGAGGTAAACAAATCACAGTTCGGAAATTCACAGGATTATGAAGGAACCACAATGCTAACTATGCAGCAAAGAAAGGAAGGGCTCAAAAGCAACGGGCAATACGCCAAGGTAAGTAGACAGAAATCCATCTGCATCTACTATGAATCATCCACCTTGAGATATCTATCTACAACATCTCGCTGGTATTAAGTTGTGAATCCCACCCAAAGTGTAAACTCAAAGCAACAGACAACTTTATTAAAATAACTTTGCGTAAAGTAAACAATCCTTGCACCCGCAGGTACAAGCACCAGTGTTTTATCCCTGGTGGCATCAGCACATCCCCTATTCTCATGTTTCTGTCACTCAAGCTAGACATCAAGGGGTTGAACCCACAATCGAGCATAACGCTCTCTCTTGAAGTTGCAAATAAAATACTTCGCCAAAGCAAATACCGCAACGGAGAACATGCAAGAATTTACTCAAGAAAAAAATATAGAAGAGAAGAACCAAATATATTACTCATCAAAATCTGAACATAGTCTCATAATCCATCAGATCCCAACAAACTCAGCATAGCAATAGCAGAAATTACATAGATGCCTCGATCATGTGAGGCAGCTCACGAGGACTCGAAAGTGGAAGAACAAAAGGGGGAGAGATAGATCACATAGCTACTGGTCACGGACCCATGGTCCAAGGGGAACTACTCACGGTACATACGGGAGGCGTCCATGGCTATGGAGGGTCTCCCGGAGGGGGTAGCTTCTCCCGGCAGGGTGCCGGATCAGCTTCTCCAGGCAGCCCCGATCTTGAAACGGCGGCGGCGGAACAGAGGCGAGATCGCGAAAGAGGAGTCCGTATTAGGGGTTTCCACCCCGAGGGGTAAATATAGGCGAAGGGGGTGTCGAGGGCACCCACGAGGCAGTCAGGAGGGTCCCTGGCGCGGCCCAGGGTGGGGCCGCGCCACCTGCCCTCCTGGCTGCCTGGTGGTGGCCCCCCTTTCCTCCCTTGGTGATTCCGAAAGCTTCTGTTGCGCTGATTTTTTATATATTTTTCCCGGAATTTGTGGAGCACTTTTAATGGCCGGAAAACCTGAAATACAAAAACAGGAGAAAACAGAAACTGGCAACTGGTTGCACTGAGTTAATAGGTTAGTCCAAATAGGTTCAAAAGTGTATGAAAGTTCAAGCAAAACATGGCAAAATCACACAAAACATGCATGGAGCAAGCAGAAATTATAGATACGTTTGAGACGTATCAACATCCCCAAGCTTAATTCCTGCTCGTCCTCGAGTAGGTAAATGATAACAAGCATAATTTCTGTGGTGACATGCCACACAACCATAAAAGGACTTTTAAGTAAAGCAATCAAAGCATGCAATTCAATTCAATTCTTAACAAGCAAGAGTCTATATTAGCATTGACACAAGCAACAAAAGAACAAAAGGTGCAAGAGCTCTCGCTATCCGTGACTCGAATGTATCCAGATGGTGTTTGCGTGCAAGCAAGGGATAGGGAAATACGAGATAAAAAATAAGGTTGTTGAGAACAACTATCTACTAAAGTTTCACACTTAGTATCGTTTGGATTCTTATCTTGACTCGTCCCCAGACCACTAGCCAGGTACAAGTCAAACTGATCCACTCCCTTTCGATATTTTGAGCACTCATGCAATGGATGAGCGTGAGCATGAAAATTGACACCTAAAAGGAGAAACAGAAAGAAGGTGGAGGAGGAAGACAAAAAGGTGTGAAAGGCTCACATCAATGAGGACAATCATAGGCGAGAGAAGGCCATATGATAGATATGATGTGAGGAGTAGGGATTTCCATACAACGGATGCACATGTGAGCTAAAAGCTCTCCAAGGGAACTAGTGGGGGTGCATCTAACTTGCTTGCTCAAGAAGACCTAGAGCTCGTTTGAGGAGGCTCATCATTGGAATATACAAGCCAAGTTCTATAGTGTGAAGGGTCCCCACATAGCTATATGCATGATGATGATCTCTATGGAGTACAAGGGATAGGAGATGAAGTATTAGTGTGGATCTCTCAAAATGAATAGTAGTATGCCCCCTTCTCTCTTTTTATTTTTCTCTTTTTCTCTTTTTTTCTTTTTTTTGTTGGCCTCAATGGCTCTTTCTATTCAACTCTCATTTGTCCTCTTTGGGATCTTTTGATTTTGTCCTCTTTGGGATCTTTTCCTCACTTTAGGGGCAATAATCTATATTTTACAAGAATATAGGAGATATTTCACACTTTACAAAGGTACTCACATAAAAAAAATGTAACTATCATGATGCAAATGTATACTTCTAGTTCAAGCGGAGCGTGAATCTCTCCAACACAAAAGTATAAGTTGGGGTATAACTTGTTACTACAGCAACAAAGAAAAAGAAAACTAAAAAGAAAACCTAAGAGCGAGATGCTCCAAGAATAGCACATAATGCATGAAGTGATAAAAATATAGTGCAACGAGAGACGAACTGATAATTGTTGATGAAGAAGGGGATGCACGGGGGCATCCCCAAGCTTAGACGCCTGAATCTCCTTGAATATTTATTGGGCGTGCACATGGGCATCCCCAAGCTTGAGCGTTTGACCCTCCTGAATCTTCTTTCATCATCCTCCATCGCGCACTTGGAAACTCCCTTCATACATAACTCATTGTAGGCCGATTAAAGAGGTTAGTACCCTAATAAAATAATTTTCCTCTACTGCAAATAAAGATTTCAAAGAAGAGCTACTGTTTCCAAAGATTTCCAAAAGGTTTTTGCAAAGAAAAAGCAAGCTTAAAGTTTGCAAAAGTGAAGAGAGACAAAACGTGGCAGAATCTGTGAGAACAGCAGAGAGAAACGAATTTTTTAGGGGTACTTCTGCAACTCAAATAAAAAAACTCAGAACATACGGAAGTTTCGTAATTGTATAGAGCATGCTGTGTAAAACATTCAGCTCAAAAAGATGAACTGGGATTTTTCGCTGATTTTTCTAGTCACGAGGACAGAATCTGTTTTCTGGACAACATGTCACAACTTTTACTTCCCTTGTCGTATGAGGCTAAACTTGGCACAAAGCTTGAAAAGTAAAGATACAATGATGTTGCTACAGTAGTAACAATCATCAAGACCACTAATAACAGAACAAAAGCAAAAAATAAAAACCTAAATTCGTTGTGGGCTGCCTCCCGAAAGCGCTTCTTTAGAACCATTAGCTAGGCTTAAAGCAGAAGATCAAGTCTTTTCAAGAGAATAACTAGCCCGTGTGACGGACTCAAAAGGTAACTTAATATTTTTCCTAGGGAAATGTTCCATCCCTTTCTTGAGAGGGAATTGGAATTTGATATTCCCCTCTTTCATGTCAATAACAACACCAACTGTGCGAAGAAAAGGACGTCCCAAAATAATTGGACAAGAGGGCTCACACTCAATGTCCATAATAGTGAAATCAACGGGAACATAATTGTCATTGAGAATGATAAGAACATCGTCGATCTTCCCCAAAGGTTTGTTTACGGAAGAATCAACAAGACGAAAACCAAAAGAACAAGGATCAAAAGGTTTCAATTGAAGCATATCATTAATTCTTTTGGGCATAACAGAGGTACTTGCTCCAACATCACAAAGAGCATAACAAGAGAAGTTATTCAATTTAATTTTAATCATATGATCCCAACCATCTTCTAGCTTCCTACGTATGGAGGCTTCTAGTCTAAGCTTCTCCTCCCTAACTTTGATTAGAGCATTGGAGATATGCTCTGTGAAGGAAACATTGAGTGTGCTAGTGTGGGGGTCTTGTAAGGCCCGATATGCGGTACTGTTCCAGATCTAGATGTTTCCATCCAGATCCGGGGACGAAGCACATATCGGTCCCACCGCGACATATGACATAGCCATATGCCCCGGATTTCCAACATGATATCACAACATTACAGATACAAGGATACAACATCTCATACAACCGGCATACAACTGCCTCAAATACAATACAACATCGGAAGATACATGTCTGAGTATAGACTACAAGAAAAAGCTTAATGGCAAAGAGAAAAACATCGATCCCCATAACCACACGGGTCCAGGCCCTCCGCCGGGATCCGCCTAACTAGTCGTCATCGAGTCTCCACGTGAAACGTCGGTCACCATACCTGCTGTCGATCAAGAACCCTGAAAAGAGTTTGGGGGTAGTATCATGAGTACAGAAGTACTCAGCATCCAACTATAGTGGTCAATTGACCCAGCAAGGACTTCATCACTCATCATTCTAGGACAACTAGTAGTTTACGGTAAGGAGGGGGTAAGTGGCGAGGTTGCTGCCGCACTAGCATTTATGAAGTGGCTAACGATCTAGAGAGTAAGATAAGAAGCCAAGCATTCGTTGAGGAATCGCCTCCAACAAGTCTTGCTATCCACCTACATACGCAAACATAACACCTATCCTATCCTTGTCCTCCTCTTCGCATCCCGACGAAGAAGAAGCAGTCAAGGCACACACACATTGATTTAACCCTGCAGGGGTGTACCAACTGCCCATTACAAGGCTCCGCACGCACGCCCATCACTCTCAGTTGCTACCCATCACAGGCAACCATTTTATGATTTAGTTCCAAGAGATCCGAAACGACAGGTCCCTCTAACTAACAACGAACAAATCCGGGTGGCCCCCGATGAGTCGACATCCAGCTCAGGAGCCGGCCACGCTCTCGATCTGGTCTCTACCGTCTGTCTCGGGTTTGGATAGCCGGTTGATCACACATGGGAAACCGGGTCCTCAGCCGAACAAGGTGGGCCAGCATGGGAACTATGTCCTCACTGGTCCGGGTTGGTTCAAAAACTACTGGCAGCTAACCAGCACACAGACGGTTTCAAATGGTAAATCCGCTTGGGCCACCACTAGAAATGCTTGAAGCTAGGTAGGTAAGAAAAGGGGACCCCATAAAATCCCACACACGGTTAGGCACGCTCAGTCTTAAAACCAATACCCGGAACTCGGATCCTAGGTGACTCGAATGGACAAAAGCGTCGGGGCGGGATAGTCTTGACCTTCCATCCTTCGTCGAATATAGTCAACATAATAATAATAATATCATCAACAACAATATAATAATGTGATATCCCAAACCAAGGAGTAACAGGGTAACATCGTAGCATCCTAAGCATGCATACTAAGCAGGGGCTGAGCAACGAGCAATAGTAACATAGCAGTACAAGGTTTGCTGGGAAGGGACATGGCTGTATCGGTTTGAAAGAGGCTGTAAACATGTGGTAGGATCAAACATTGAACCTAATCCTAGACTAGCATGCAAACCGCTGGTTGAAATAAAATGGATCATAATTAATGTATAGTCCTTGCCTGTTGATAAGTCGGGTTCCAAAGGTGTAGTCGATCGCAAGCTCGCATCGTCTCCGAGAGGTAGCCGCGGAAGCACACAAGACGATAAACACTGGAAAGAAATCAACGAGCAGGCACTCTATTACTACGAGGAAAACACGAGCAAGCATCAACAAGAAGCAACATGAGACATCGCACCTACCGTCGAGAGCGGTTACTAACAATTTAAGTGGAGTACTCGTCACACACGACGATACCGGACGTTTACGGTGGTTCAAGTTGTTTAGCTACAGGTGATCAAGAAGGTTGTTAACATGGAAACTCAAGCAAGCATGGCACAGCACACAAATAGGTCAAGAGGTGAAGCACAAAGTAAACTATCTATTCTAGTCAATTTAAGTGAGGCACAACCTAAACATGGCATATCAGTAAGTGTCGCACGATGATTAAAACATTTGATACTGTTCTGTCCTAAACCATATTTTAGGTTGGTTAACAGCAGCAAAAGTAGCATAAACACAAAGTACACGAAAAACTAATCAAGTTACATATAAGGCACACTCCAAACGGAGTTACGGTTAAAAAGATATAAGCAAAACAAGTTACGGGCACAATCTGCCAACATCAAGAAGCACACTTTAGAGCAATGCACAAACAGGACAATCAATGCAAATATGCTCACAAATGATATGGAACTAAAGTAGACATGACAGGGAAGGCATGGCAAAAAGAATCATGCAAAAAGGCATCATAGATCAAAAGATATTAAGCAAACAACATGGCATCGCAAAGTAACAGACTTAGTGAAAAACAGAGGTGGCTGTCAAAAACAGCGGGATAGCAACTTTGGAGTAGAATATCTATATGACCAGTAATGCTAACATGAAGATGCAACACATCTAATGAAAGTAGACATGATGCTTAACAATATGCAATTGGAATCACTCAATTCCGATAAAAGGTCGCGACACACTCGTCGACCGAAGTTGCAACAAAATAACTGTTTCAGCAACAGCAGCACAATAACATCAGGATCACCACTTTGGAGCAAGATTTAATCATGATGCAGCAAGCAATTATGGCGTGTGAATGCATGAAGCTGAAGTAGAAACATTGAATAACGCAACGCAAAAGGAATCACTCAATTTCGACGTACGGTTGCTTAAAGCAACGGAAAAGGAATCACTCAATTTCGACGTACGGTTGCGAAGCAACCGTCGCCCGAAGTTGCAATAAAATAATAACAGCAGCACTTAACAGGAAAAAAAGCAATTAACGGCCCGATGCCCACTTTAGCACACAATTACACAATCAAGATGACCTCAAATGCAAAAACTTTCTACATACGAATGCTAGAGCACGCAAAACTGAGCAGCTTTTGTTTTGGGGGCACGTTCATCGGAGCTACGGATTACTCGCAAATCTACTCGCAAACAGGCAATCAACAACAAAGTTTTCCAGACTTAGTGAAATTTTGACGTCCCGCGCAAAAATAAAAAAAACAGAGGGGGGGCCTCTTCTCACCATGGGCCGAAATCGGCCCATCTGGCCTGGCTGGCCTGGGCGTCATGGGCCAGGCCCACGTGGCCGTCCAGCATGGAGGGGGAGCGCTGGAGCTCGGGCTCCTCCCCGAGCGGCTGGTGGCGGCGGTCGATGCCGGCTCCGGCGAGGGCGGCTAGGCGGGGAGGAAGCCGCCGTGGGGCGAGCAGTGGCCGGAGGGCGCCGGCCCCGGCCGGATCTGACCGGAGGCGTGGGGGGGGCGGCGACCCGTGCGTCTCCAGGGGGCGGCGCGAGGGGCTCCCGTGGGCTGCAGCTCGGGATGGCCATGGTGGGCGGCCTGCCGGACCTGCGGGGCCGAGAGAAAAAGGTGAGAGGAGGAGGGAGAAGGCACGAGGGAAGAGAGGAGAGGGAGGAAGGAAGGAGGAGAGGGGCGCCGGTGCCTGGCTTGCCGGAGGGAGCGGCGGCGGCGGCTGCCCACGGGTAGTGGAGGCGGCTGGAGAGAGAGGGTGGGAGGAGAGCGAAAGAGGAGGTGGAGGCTTGGGATGATCTGGCCGTCGGATCCCAGATCGGACGTGTAACGCCCCCAAAATCAGACCGTGTACAGTAATCATACACGCAAGGTACACGATCGAGATTAGGGACTCACGGTGAGATATCACAACACAACTCTACAAATAAAATAATACAAGCTGTTTAATACAAGCCAGGGGCCACGAGGGCTCGAATACAATAGCTCGAGAGCACAAAGTCAGCGGTAGCAATAGTATCTGAGTACAGATACAAGGGTACAAGGTTGCCTTAAGAAGGCTAGCACAAAATCAACACTCGATCGAAAAGGCGAGGCCTCCTGCCTGGGAACCTCCAAACTACTCCTGGTCAAAGGGGGAACTCGACGTCGTAGAAGGCATCGTGGATCTTCATGTTGCGGTGGTCGGCATCGGGGATCTCCTGCTCCTGGACTCCAAGGCTCCAACGTCGACTGCAGCGGCCGATCAGGCAAAACAATAAAGGGGGAAAATAAAGCAGGTGAGTATCTAGTATACCCGCGAGTCTTACGTCCGCTACTAAGCATTATGCATTGTATCAACGGAAAGAAGAGGTTGTATATAGTGGACTGAAAGACAGAAATCCAGAGCAAGGGTAAGAAGCTAGGCCTAACGAAGACTAGCATCTTCCGACGATTTCTTGCAGCATGAGGTAAGAATCAGCCAACAGTTTATATAAAGCATAAAGTAACAATGCAGCAGAAGTTGTTGCAGCATTGTATAATAATAAGTTGTAATAATTAACAATGCCTCCGAGTTCACCTCCTCGACATCCCCGCGAGGAAGAAAACCCGGAACCATACAGTTTAATAATAATAGTTTCTAGTGGTAAGATCCAGCTTCAGCATAAAACGTCCTGTTACCGTGGACACGACTATCCGAATAGATTAATCTTCCCTGCAGGGGTGCACTTGTGTTACGCTACACGCACGGATCTCCAGGGTGGCGGGAACCTTATTAGGGAACGCTCCACCGAGGCTATCCGACACTTCATAGCCCATCTTTCAAACTCAACAGAGAGGCCATCCGCCGGTCTAAATCCTAAGTACGCCGAGCCTTGGACCCCAACCCGAACGTACTCCTGCACGGTGCGTGACTGGCCGGTGAAGTTAAAGCAAATCCAAAGAAGACACCACCGCGCGAGCAAATAAGACAACACCACTTCCCGGCAATCAGCCCGCAGTACTGCTGACGTCTGAAGAGTCCTCGGACGACACTACGAAGCAGAGGAGCCCATAACTCGTAATTCCCACGGGTAGGTAGTGCGTACATGGCATATAGCCAACTCAAGACATTCACTGAACCATTTAGCATTTTAATTAACCTGCATGACAACCGTTATCGTTGCCTCGACTTAACCGACCCGCGGACAACGACAGCAGCCAGGACCACCAGTACATCGGTGCCGGCCCTGTCGTCCCACCAAGTCACTGCGGTTACCAACAAGGTGAACCGTCTCCTTACCTTGTCTCGCGTGTGCTCCTGGAGGAGCTCGACTTTCGTGGTTTGGTAACTCTCGCGGCCAACGATCAGGGGACAATCACACCGGTACACTGGTCGTACCCTCCCTGTCGTCCCGTCGCAATACCACTAGCGGGCACCGTTGGGTCGCCCGACTTCTTACCTTTCAGGACACCAGTTGGTTCGAGTTCCTACCATTAAGTGAAACTAGTAGGTATCACCCTCGATGGCACACTTAAAAAGGTTTGACAGAGACATCAGCGGAATGAACTAAAGAGGTAAACCTCGTATCATCCCGGTGATGTTACGCTACTGAGCCGACGAGAGTGAGATAGGAGTCCATTCCACTCGTATGTCAAATTCGAAGCGACTCGATAGAGTCTCGCCGTTGTAGGTTCCCTAGGGTGTCTGCATTGATTCGTACCTGTTGCAGTTGTAACATATCATTTCCGCAATCACTCCCAAAGTGATCACGGCCCGCTATTCTAAACCTAACTAACAATGCGCAGGGTTTACTGCTGAATAATGCATACGTAATAATAGGCAGCATAGGATTAAAGGAAGGTACATCAAGCGGCGACAATGACAGGTTATGCAATTGAATAGGTAAGCAACGTAGCAGCAGCAGTAACAATGCCTAGTGCAAGAAAGTACGGAAAGATAGGAGATATCTGGGGAAGAGAATGGCTCTGCTTGCCTGGAAGCTCGACGGTAGTAGTAGGGTCGTCGACGAAGTAGTCGTACTCAGCAGCGGTGTAGTCGACAACAGCGAGGTCTATCGGAGATAAGGGGGGAACAGTAAATACACAACAAGCATATACAAACAGATGCATGACATGACAGATGAAATGTTAATGGTATTCTAACGCAGTGCAATGCACATTGCTCGGAACGGAAATTCATCTGAGGATGAACTACCGGCTCCGGATGATTATCGGACAAGGTGTCCGGAGGGGGGGAGATATCATGCCGGAGGTGTCATGGACATCCGACAAACATGTGAAATGTGTATCCGTGTTAGTTGATCTATTCCGAACAACTTTCGTGTTCAGAATAAATTCATCCAGAGGGTTTATCGATATCGGGCAATTATCGGACTGACGGTACCGGAGGGGGACGGTTCGATGTTCGGCATGTTAGAGGGGTGTGGTGGGAGTATGAGTAACGTATTCGTAATCATGGATCCGTTCTGAGTAACTTTCGTATACAAAAGTTTTTCATCCGGGCAACTTTTATCGGTACCGGGAATTTTCGACAGATGGCCCGAAGTGGGGAATGTCGATGTTCGGTAAGTTAGAGGGGGGTGGTAGACATACGGATAGTGTATTCGTATTCGTTATATTTTTCTGATCAACTTTTATGTATAAAGTATTTCGATCCGGGTTACGGTTTAAAACATATTGAATTTCTAATATTTAAATGATTTTTGGAATTTTGGAATTTCTTTTATTATAAAAATCAACATTATCCAGAATAATGAATTTGACTGGTCAACCCTGACAACAGGGGACCACATGTCATACACAGTGGAATCTTAAATCATTTTATTAATTAAAATCAACACATGGGCCCACATGTCATTCATAGAGTACTATTTTAACTATTGTTTTAATTAAACAGTATAGATTAGTGGGACAGGCCCACATGTCATTAGCAGGAGATATTTTATTTGTTTTATTTAATTAACTAATAAGCAACAGGGCCCACTGTCATTGGGTCTATTAACTAAACAGGGGGTTATCCCTAATCTGTTTCAGTCCAGGGGGTTAGGGGGATTAGCGGCTGGGGACCTTCACGCCGGCGATGTCCGCTCCGGCGAGGGGGCGCTGGTGCGGCAAGGTCGCGACCTCGAGCAGGCGCGCATGGGAGCGGCCACGGACCCAGGGCGCACGACGCGCGACCACGAAGGCACGTCGGCGGCCTGAGCCATGGAACGGCGAGCACACGGCGTAGAGGTTGCTAGCAGCCCCGCAGCAAGGTGCAGCAGGGGGGTGTGGCCTCGGGCGGGCTGGGCATGCAGCCGGGGTGGGCACCAAGGCGGCAGGAGGGGGGGCGCGGCAACCGGAGCTATGGCGAGGGGGGAAGGAATTTGCGGGCGGCTCACAGGGGGAGCAGGGTCGCGGCTGGGCGTCGAGGAAGATCACCGGAGCCACGTCAACATCCATGGTGGGGCGAGCTCGAGGGGGGGGGGGGTCCCTGGGTGGGGCTGCACGGCGGCCGGGGCGTCGGGGTCACCGGGGCCGGCCAGAAACAGCGGCGGCGTTGTGGCCGCGGGCTTTAGGGGATGGCCGAGGCCTGAGAGCGCCGGGTTGAAGGGGAAGCTGGCGTGGGGGGCAGTGGCCTCCACGGCGGCGCCGAGAGGGCTGGCGGCGGCCGCGGGAGTTGCTGGAGGGAGGGGATCGGGAGAGGAGGGGAGATCGAGGTCCGAGAGGGAGGAGGGTTCAGGCGAGAGAGAGTTGACCGGGAGGGGGGCGGCTTGGGCCAGCTTATCCATGCGCCCGGGACAAGGTGGGTTGGGCCCAGCATAATTTCTCCCTGAGCGAATTTTAGTATTTTTCCAATTCTTTTATATATATATTTGTTTTCCTTTTTGTACTTAATTGTTTTAGCCGTATTACATTTTAATAAAATATTTTTTGGTGTTTCTAAATTAGCATTGCACTGTATAACAGTGCCATAAAAGTTTTGGTGATTTGATAAAATCATTTAGTATTTTATTGAATTAACAAATGATTAAAATGGACTATTTAAGCTACTGTGTTAATTGTTTGATTTAATTGGTAGTTCAATAAATTTTCCGAACTATAGGAACATGATCAAATGATCATTATACGTTTTACAAAATTGATTTTACCATTTTTGAGCAAAGTTTAATTGTCACCTATTTTTAATATTCATCACAAGGCACTTTGAGTTTTGATTTGATTTCAATCCAAAGGGGTTAGACTTGTTGTGACTCAAGATGATCAAGGTCCATGGCCATATTGCTTTCAATAACATCACAAGGGCAAATTTGAATATTTGAACTGACCCAGGTTGATTGAAGCAAAATTTTGATCAAGACCATTTTGAGTAATAGAGATTATCAACAGTGATTAGCAACAGTAATCCTGATTACTGTAGGTGATTACTGTAGCATGACACCCGGGGTGTTACAGGACGGTCCAGATCTAAGAAAAACTAGGGTTTGTTGGAAAATTGGGCAAAATGTGAAAATTGGGCTATTGTGAGGGGGGTGGCTACAATTTTGTGGCTAGGGAAACCCTAAAAATTGGTGGGAGTGTGGTGGTCTTTATATAGCCCCGGTGGCTGGCAATTTGCAAAAACATCTCCGGTTTTTCTCTCGCGCGCGCGGTGCTCACGTTTCTAACCGCCGGGGGTCCGCAGTACCTCCGATTCGGGTAAAACTTTGAACCGCGCGATCAGCGAGTCGAGCCGGAGGCGTTCACCTCACGCTGGAACTGTTCCGAAAACACTTTCCGGCGCGCTATAAAAATAACTCGTTTAATTATTAAACGGGGTTTTTCGTTCCTTTGGCTGCGGCTGGTCTCGTGCGGTTTTCGCGACGGTGATCGGGTGAAACCCGGTGTCGCAAAGGTCGAGTGTCAGGGTGGAAAGGGTCGGTCTCCGTCTGATACGAGATAAGAGGGGGGAAAATAATCGCTGATCGATAAATCGGGGATGCAAACACCGCAAAGAAATCAAACAATTCACACCGAAAACAAAATTTTTAATTTTTGCAAAACTGGGCTGTTACAGGTCTCTAGACATCTTGTGTAGGAAACTAATAACTTCAGGTAAAGTGCAGTTGTCAAAGTCTAGGTCACTACTATATATCAAGGAGGTAGTGATATCATTTATGTTCATAGAGGTTTCTTCATCTATGGTTGAGGTGGTAGCATCACCATTGATAGGTCCAGTGGGACTAGGGGTGTGATGGGTGCTAATAGTTTGGACATCCTCAACTACTTGGATAGTAGCTACTGTGTGGTAGGTAGGAAGGCTCTTAATTCTCTCTTCTTCCTCCTTTTATCTAGCCCATCTCTCTTTTAGTTTAGCCATCATCCTAATATTTTCATTGATTTGTAACTGGATAGCATTAATAGGAGTGACCTTACTCTCCTCAAGGGGAGAGGTTCTAATTTTTAACATCTCAACATCAATGGCTAAGTTGTCTACCTTCAAACAAAGATTATCTAATTTATCTAATTTCTCCTCCACACTCTTGTTGAAGGCTTTCTGGGTAGTGATAAAGTCTTTGAGCAAGGTCTCTAGTTCTGAAGTGGAGTTTCTGGTGGTAGGATAAGTGTTGTTCCTATTGTTGTTGGATGGGAAAGGCCTAGGATTGTTGCTACCAAAGTTACTCCTATAAGCATTATTGTTGAAGTTGTTTCTAGAGACAAAATTAACATCTACTTGCTCCTGAGCAACCAAAGAATTTAAAGGAACATCTTGAGGATCAATAGAAGGTTGCTTGGTAAGTAGAGACATGATAAGGTCAACCTTTTCACTTAAATAGGAGATCTCCTCGACAGAGTTTACCTTCTTACCGGTTGGAGATCTCTCGGTGTGCCATTGCGAGTAGTTCAGCATCATCTCATCAAGTAGCTTTGTGGCAGCACCAAGCGTGGTTGACATAAAAGTTCCTCCTGCGGCCGAATCTAACAAGTTCCGCAAGGTGAAGTTCAAGCCTGCATAAAAAGTCTGGATAAGCATCCAGGTAGTCAGTCCATGTGTGGGGCAGTTCTTGACAAGCGTCTTCATACATTCCCAAGCCTGGGCATCGTGTTCATTATCCAATTGCCTGAAATTCATAATGTTACTCCGCAATTGAATAATTTTAGCAGGGGGATAGTACTTCCCTATAAAAGTGTCTTTGCATTTACTCCAAGAATCGATACTGTTCTTGGGAAAAGATTGTAGCCACTCCTTAGCTCTTCCTCTGAAAGAGAAAGGAAAACGCTTCAGCTTGACGATGTCTCCATCCACTTCCTTGTACTTCTGCATGTCGCAGAGCTCGATAAAGTTGTTTAGGTGCAAGGCAGTATCTTCTCCTGCTCCTGAGAATTGATCTTTCATAACAAGGTTAAGCAAAGCAGGTTTAATCTCATAAGAAGGTGCTGAAGTGGCAGGCGGAGCAATAGGAGTGCAGATAAAGTCACTGTTGTTGTGACTAGTGAAGTCACACAACTTAGTGTTTTCGTTGGAACCCATAGTAGCAGCAGGTATTTTTGGTATTTTTGATTAAGGACTAAAAAGTAAAAAACTGAAAGGTAAACTAACAAGACTAAAAAGCAAAGTTAAAAGATAGTGTGCAACTCCCCTATCTTGTAGACTTGAGTCCCCGGCAACGGCGCCAGTAATTTGGCTGTTGACGGGACCACTCTTTTGCCGCCTTTGAATCCCCGGCAACGGCGCCAGAAATTTGCTTGTTGGCTTCTCGCCCCTCGTTGGTTACCCCAAGTGGAAGGTTTGGATGCAGTGCAGCAGCAAGTTTCCCTCGGTGAAGATACCAAGGTTATCGAACCATTAGGACTCAGGAGATACAAGTAGGTGGCAACGTCGCCAAAAATTGCTTCCTGACTAGGGTATTGTCATGGACCTGCACACAGCAACAAATAACTTTGCTCCCAACGAGTACAGAGGAGTTGTCAATTCCTCCGGCCTTGTCGTTTTACAAAGGATCAATGCAAGAGATAAAAGGTGCAAAGGAAAGTAAAAGCTGAAAGTAAAGTGAGGGTGTGAACAATAATGTGAAGATGGACCAGGGTCCCGTGATTTTCACTAGTGATGTCTCTCTCCCAAAACACGATAAAAGTGATAGCGAGGTAAACAAATCACAGTTGGGCAATTGACAGGATTATGAAGGCACCACAATGCTAACTATGATGCAAAGAAAGGAAGGGCTCAAAACCAATGGGCAGTACGCCAAGGTAAGTAGACCGAAATCCATCTGCATCTACTACGAATCATCCACCTTGAGATATCTATCCAGAACATCTCGCTGGTATTAAGTTTTGAATCCCACCCAAAGTGTAAACTCAAAGCAACAGACAACTGCATTAAAAGAACTTTGCGTAAAGTAAACAATCCTTGCACCCGCATGTACAGGCACCGTTGTTTTATCCCTGGTGGCAACAGCACATCCCCCAGTCTCATGTTTCTGTCACTCAACCTAGACATCAAGGGGATGAACCCACAATCGAGCATAACGCTCTCTCTTGGAGTTGCAAATAAAATACTTGGCAAAAGCAAATACCGCAACGGAGAACATGCAAGAATTTACTCAAGAACAAAATATAAAAAAGAAGAACCAAATATATTACTCATCACAACCTGAACATAGTCTCATAATCCATCAGATCCCAACAAACTCAGCATAGCAATAGCAGAAATTACATAGATGCCTCGATCATGTGAGGTAGCTCACGAGGACTCGAAAGTGGAAGCACAAAAGGGGGAGAGAGATAGATCACATAGCTATTGGTCACGTACCCATGGTCCAAGGGAAACTACTCACGGTACATACGGGAGGCGTCGATGGCTATGGCTATGAAGGGTTTCCCGGAGGGGGTAGTTTCTCCTGGCAGGGTGCCGGAGCAGCTTCTCCAGGCAGCCCCGATCTTGAAAAGGCGGCGGCGGCGGAACAGAGGCGAGATCGCGAAAGAGGAGTCCGTATTAGGGGTTTCCACCCCGAGGGGTAAATATAGGCGAAGGGGGGCGTCGAGGGGACCCACAAGGCAGTCAGGAGGGTCCCTGGCGCGGCCCAGGGTGGGGCCGCGCCACCTGCCCTCCTGGCTGCCTGGTGGTGGCCCCCCTTTCCTTTCTTGGTGATTCCGGAAGCTTCTGTTGCGCTGATTTTTTATATATTTTTCCCGGAATATTTGGAGAACTTTTAATGGCCGGAAAATCTGAAGTACAAAAACAGCAGAAAACAGAAACTGGCAACTGGGTGCACTGAGTTAATAGGTTAGTCCAAATAGGTTCAAAAGTGTATGAAAGTTCAAGCAAAACATGGCAAAGTCACACAAAACATGCATGGAGCAAGCAGAAATTATAGATACGTTTGGGACGTATCAACAAGTACCCCGAGGAGGAGTGTATGGGGGTTTGGTTATCCTTGCGCATCCTCGACTCATGGTACGTGAGTGTACTCTAATATCTAATCCCTCCAAAGATTAATGATCCATCTAGTGGCTAGAGTTCTCAACTAGTTTTTGTAGGTTTTGAAAATAAACACGGATTTCCCAAAATACGACACCAATAACCAAAAGTTCAAACATTACTCACATCAATACCTCAAAACTATCGCAATTTACTACTAAAACTAAATAGCAACCTGTTGACACACGAACGGGTCACGTGTACCCTCGACGCAGGGGGTGATACACCGCAACTCACGTTGAAGGAGACCCGAACGGAAGCGCGGTACACAAGCAATCCGGCGGGCGCTTTTGTAGACCTGAAACCCCACAGTCTTGGGAGGGACCCCGTCAGGGAGCACGGCGGCTATGGGCTTCCCTAGGTCGACCTAATCGCCCCTAGAGCCTCGTGGATCGTTGCCCTGCAATAACAAGAACGAACGAAGAACGGTAAGAAAGATACAACGGAGAGATATAAAATTAGGGTTTGGAAGTGTAGATATGTTTGTTCGATTGTGTATTTCAATCGACCGTCACCTCATCTATATATGAGGAGGCTGGACTTTTCGTACAAGAAAAGGACTTCAAATCCCGTCCAAATCTTTCCAAACTTAACCGAGCTCGGATTACAAGTGGGCCTGGGACAGCAGTTCGGTTTTCGGTAATTTTGGGGCTGTAAATGACCTCGGATGAAAAAACTCAAAACATCAAAGTTGCAGCCCTCGAAATTTCCAAGAACTTTTCTGTTGAACGTTTTTTGATTTAGAGCCATCTTGAAAGGGTTTTGAGCTGATTTCTAACTCAGGTCGGAGAAAAACGCGAATCTGGAAAGTTTTCCCGAATCCCGTCGCCAAAATCGGACGTCCGTCGTCATTCGGACGTCTGTCCCGTCGGACGTCCGATTCCCGTCGGACGTCTGGTCAAAATCAGAGGTCAACTGACCTTTTCCCGTCGGATTTCCGTTATCCGTCGGACGTCCGATTTTTCCAGGAAATTTCTCAGACTTTTTCTGCAGCAGCACACGGTTTCGGCCGTAACCTTTTCATACAAACTCGGATTTGGATGTTTCAAATATCAAAATCGACCGGTTCGACGAGCCGAAGCCTCCCCATGTAGAACATTGCTCCATTTGATGATGTATTTAAGGCATAATTTGCAAAATAGTACTTTGAATGCCAGGAACTTATCGCTTTCAACATAGTTTCGGCCTCCAAGATGAAATCGGATGACGATGGCTCGAACTACAAAAATGTTCATATCGATGATACCAAACTCTTTCATGTATGACACTTTTTCATTTGAAGCCATCCTTTATAGGAATATTGTCGTGCCAAAAACTGGTGTCAACACATGCCCCCCTGTTTTTCGGCAAAATTTGCGTGCCGAAAAATAATTTGTACCACGTAGGGTCTAAAGACGATGTCAACACTCCATCGGCCATGCATACTCTTAGGGCGATAAACGTATATCGGAAATGTTTTATTCTTGGGGCGATAATCATATATCGGCTACTTATTAGCACGATTAATCATGTATCATCCATTGCTTGTTTGAACCTTTTTACGCATACTTGGGTGAAACCTTCTGAATTAAGAATATTGCCATAAGAAATCCATCAATAATCCCCATATACCAGGATCTATCTCAAAGATAACCACTGAACTTTCTCCAATCCTTGCTTTTGCCTGATATAAAAATCTTCAACAGTGGCCGAAACGGTGAACTCCGGTTCGGTCTCCCCTATATTGGCAAACTCAATATCGGCTCTTGAGCAATATGCAATACACCATAATTAACATGATAGCCAGATGTCTATTGTGCCAATTTATTTGCCTTTTCATATTATGTCTAAATATATGAGCAATACTAAAAAAAATTCAAGATATAAATTATATTTAGACACTTATCAACATAAATATGAAGTGATTCGTCAATACACATGAAATCCATATATATTTGATGAACAACTAATAACGAATCACCAACAGCCTCAATATGTGTAGCACTTATAGTAAGCAAAATCTCTAAGCCGAATAATAACATCATATTCAGCTTTAAATGTTTGTGCAACAACATTTAAATGACATGAGGCTTTAAAACAGCACCATGAGGAGATATATAAACAATACAAAAACCTTGGCCATTCCTACAAACTAAACCATCAAAATACAATCTCCATGGAACTAATGAAAAAAGGTACAAAACAATTTTATGCTCAATAATAAGAACAATAATGATTTGGCTTCTCGTAGATGAAAATTAGCTATATCATACCTAGCCAAATCATAATACCAATCACCAATTCTGCAACTTATGAATTGGTCCATACAACATATTTTTAACGAATGTACACCTTGTCTCAATCTCCAACAAGACTAAGGACGATGTTTAGAAAACCACACCGGCCATGTTTAGATGTATTCTTAGGAAGATAAAACAAATATCGGCCATTAGTATGAACGACAGGTAGAATTCATCCACCAAAGCATATATAGCCGAAACAAGAAATAACAAATCAAATATTTCGGCTCCTTGAATCAGCAACAAGAATGTAACTAAGCAAATGTATAGTGACTTGGTAATCCACTATCATGATGTAAGAAATTGTATTGCATCCATGGATCAAAATAAGTCCATGGAGGGTAACTAATCATACCTGAGGATGAATTCCATGATAAAGGCATCAATGACATGTTTGAAGAATATGAATGATGTGCTAAACGAAGATTCCGGTTGGATGATGGAAACCTTCGGCTTAATCTTTTATGAGATGATTTATCCTTCTTCACTTTGGTTGTATTCTCTAAAATAGAAGCTTGCACATCATTTTTGGTTTGACTATTCTTCTTGGGGACCCATGCCATATTCTTCTTTTCAAGTTCTCGTGCACTAAGTTTTTGCAATTTCTTCTTCTGCCAATATGATAAACCGAGTGGACATCTCGATTGTGATTCTTTTTCAAGTAGTGGAAATTCCTTTTTGATCTTTTGCACTTTCAGCTCCTTCTGTTCAGATTTGGCATCTTGATTCTGAACAATTGCTTGCTCCACGTCTTTGCCTTTAGTAGCCAATGTCAATGCCTTAATTGGCTCTTCATTATTTGAAACTAAATCTAAAGGTGCACACCTACGACCATCCTTTTTGACACGATATACTTGCTTGACCACCTTTTTCTTCTTCCTTGAGCTCCAGACCGATTCCTTTCGATTGAAACGGTCTTTGTTATGCAATTGTTCATCGAATGTGGACCTTCTTGGAGCTACATAATCTTGATGAGATGATTCAAAATAATATGAATAATGTTCCCTAGAATTATACCTGTCCCGTGATGAATATTGACTCATATAAGCATAGGGAGGTACCCATGTCGCTGGTACTGGCGGCTCAAAATAAGGATATGAGTATGATGTATTTAAATTATCACTTTGCCAATACCGGTCAGATTTGCGCCTAAGGGCGATCTTGATGCTTTTGAATTACTTGGCCGATGAGCAATTTTCTCCTCATTTATCTTCTGATAATTTTCCAATAGTTGCACGAAAGTGACCTTTGATTTCTCACCCTTGTGCTTATCTTGGCCTTTGCTATCTTTGGTTTTCCTTGCATCGATCTTTGGATTTGCTTGCTGCCCCCCAGTGCTTGGCGTCTTCATTGTAACTTTGACAAAATTCTCTCCTTCAAGAATATCATCATCGCGCTCTGGAATAATTTGTGTCCTTGAAAGCTTGATCACATCACCTGCAGTTTCACCTTCTTTTCCTTAAATGAATCGGCTTGAAGCAACCGATGCAAAAAGTTTTTTCCATCAGGACCAATAGGAATAGCATGATGATCCCTTGGTGTTTTAACAAGTTTCAATCGTCCACTATCAATGGCCGATTTAACTATTTGACGAAACATATTGCAATCCTCAATATTATGCTTGAACGAATCATGTAACTTACAATACATTCGTCCTTGGATTGATGGCTTAACATGGTGATCAAGAATTCTAATATAACCATTTTCCAGCAACAAATTAAAAATCTGATCACACATGTTTGAATCGAAGGTAAACATTTTGTTCTTTAACCGATCTTGGTGTGAGAACGGCTTTGGAAGTAAGCAAATGAATGGTTCAGATTTCGCATCACTCCATTCGGCTATGCATTTTTTTTGCACTCTATCTCCGATGACTTTGAATAAGAAATTATACTATCATCGATTTTCGTGAAAGATTCAAATCTTGGCTTTATTTTTCTGAAATCAAAACTGTTATAACATATATGTCTCACTTGAGACCAAATTTAAGACGAGTAGGAAACTAGCAAAGCTATCCATGTATACATAAACTTTAATTGAAACAATGGGAAAAGCTTTTTTTGTAATAATAAGTCACTACCGGTCTCTCTAAATGGCGCAATGTGTTGACCGATATGCTTTGTTATAATTGTATTGCTAACGAGTAAATTATCCTTCTTCATTGGTCTCTCAAGATTTGTCATAAGAATTTTTCTAATAGTTGCATTAACAATAAAATTATGACCAAATCTGAAAATAGATAAATTACTTGCTAGACATACCTTTTCATACGCATTGAGAGAGCATGATGGTTGCGTGAGTTGAATAATAGCTTGCTCCAGTTTTGGATGACTCTCCAACGTCTTTTCCTCATCTTTATCTTTGTTCCATGCTTCATCACCCGATTGATCATCAAGTGAACTTTGCTCAATTGCACGCTTGTGTTCTTGATGTTCATGATTAACCCAACTTTGTTCGGCCATATCACTTTGTTCTTGATGATCATCAATTTATGTGGCATGGAACTCATAGGGCAGGAAATAGGTTCCCTTAGCTTCAGAAAAATTAAACACGGTTGTCATGTGCTGGCCATGCCCTTTCTCAATGGTGCTTGCCTCTTTGGATTTGATGGATTCGGAACACACACTAGTTGATTCGGATTTTCCAGCCGAAGAACTTTCAATCTTCGAATCATCACTCTTTTCATCAATTGGCAAGGCTTCTTTTCTTTGAGCCAATTCTTTTTCTATTTGCTCCAAACGGCGAGCAGCTGATTTAGCTTTAAGATTCTTCTCAAGCTCAGCCCACCCTGGACAAGATTGCCCCCCAATGCCATTAGCTTTAAGCTTTTTCTCAATCTCAGCCCACTCCGGGTAAAATTTCCCTCCACTACTTTCAGACTCTTTCGGCATTAGAACTTGAGTGTTGCCGAAACTTTGCAATTGTATAGGGGGTATATAGTATGCTGGAGCAATAGGAGAAGACATATGCATTGGTGTGGAACTATATTTTTCCTGGCATAGCCTATCAATTGGCAGTGATTCATCTTCTTACAAAACTCTATCTTTTATTGCATTATAGTCAGGAGACAAACCACTAAGATAAAATTCCATACAAATATCACTAATCCTGTCATTTTGGGCTTTCTTCCTTTCTAACGCAGCTACCTCAGCAACAACTTTAGATGAAGGTATGTATGCTCCTATAGATTGGTCACTTATTTGGCTATAACCATGAAGGTGTGGAGCCGAATTATGAGTATCAACAGTTGCATATGGCACTGACAGATTAGTAGCCTCAGTTGTAGCATATGATGGTTGATGGTAATTGACCGAATAACTAGTGCTAGCATGGCCAATTCCCCTATCCATCGGCATATTTGGATTGACATATTGCAAGTTAGGTGCCGATGAATAAAAAGGTGAAACACTTTGTTGCATGTTATTGAAATTTCCTACATGGGGTGTTTCAACTCTACAAACCGAGTTCATCATGTTGTTCATCGACATATGGATTCCTGGGGTTGCCGATGCATGAGAGTTGTAATACATATGGTGCATGTTACTAGTATCATAAGAAGTTGAAGCGTGTAAATTGCTTTCAATCGGCCCATGCATATAATTAGATGTATAATTGAAAAATCTAGGGTTGGCCGATAGACTATACTCATTGAACGATCTAGTAACACCATATGAGTTATTTGCATCTACATGAAGGGATTGGGTATTCATATTACCTTCGAAGATAGCAAATCCTTGATGAAGATCTTTTCGTAGCAAGAACGGGCCGGAGACCGTTCAAAGCTTCGTCCCCAGCGGAGTCGCCAAAAAGTGTGTTGACACACGAACACGTCACGTGTACCCTCGACGCCGGGGGTGATACACCGCAACTCACGTCGAAGGAGACCCGACCGGAAGCGCGGTACGCAAGCAATCCGGCGGGCGCTTTTGTAGACCCAAAACCCCACACTCCCGTGAGGGACCCCGTGAGGGAGCACGGCGGCTATGGGCCGCCCTAGGTTGACCTAATCGCCCCTAGAACCTCGTTGATCGTTGCCCTGCAATAACAAGAACGAAAGAAGAACGAGAAGAAAGATACAAGGGAGAGAGATAAAATTAGGGTTTGGAAGTGTAGATATGTTTGTTCGATTGTGTGTTTAAATCGGCCATCACCTCATCTATATATGAGGAGTCTGGACTTTCCGTACAAGAAAAGGACTTCAAATCCCGTCCAAATCTTTCCAAACTTAATCGAACTCGGATTACAAGTGGGCCTGAGACAACAGTTCGGTTTTCGGTAATTTTGGGGCTGTAACCGACCTCGGATGAAAAAACTCGAAACATCAAAGTTGTAGCCCTCGAAACTTCCAAGAACTTACATGTTGAACATTTTTTGATTCAAAGCCATCTTGAAAGGTTTTTGATCTGATTTCTAATTCAGGTCGGAGAAAAACGCGAATCTGGAAAGTTTTCCCGAATCCCGTCGCCAAAATCGGACGTCCGTCGTCATTCGGACGTCCGACTCCGATTCCCGTCGGACGTCTGGTCAAAATCAGAGCTCTACTGACCTTTTCCCGTCCGATTTCCGTTTTCCGTCGGACGTCCGATTTTTCCTGGAAAGTTCTCAGACTTTTTCTGCAGCAGCACACGGTTTCGGCTGTAACGTTTTCATACGAACTCGGATTTGGATGTTTCAAATATCAAAATCGACCGGTTCGACGAGCCGAAGCCTCCCCATGTAGAACATTTTTCCATTTGATGATGTCTTGAAGGCCTAATTGGCAAAATAGTACTTTGAATGCCAGGAACTTATCGCTTTCAACATAGTTTCGGCCTCCAAGATGAAATCGGATGACGATGGCTCGAACTACAAAAATGTTAATATCGATGATACCAAACTCTTTCATGTAGAACACTTTTTCATTTGAAGCCATCCTGTATAGAAATATTGTCGTGCCAAAAACTGGTGTCAACACAACCTCCATTACCTACTGTCAAGACAAGACACAACTCATTGCAACAACCAACTCTCTTAACAAGGTAAACATGAAAACTAAAGAGAGTTCCAGCAACAAACTAAACAAAATCCAAGGCTCTTGTTAAAGAAAAACTAAGACTAAAACTAAACATGGCAGTAGCTACAAAAAGATAAAGAACACACAACAGTAAAAAGATAGGCTTGCAAAATCCTATGATGTGTTCTAGATTGAAGTGGAGCGTGTTTCTCTCCCACACAAAGTAAGATGGGTTCTAACTTGCTACGAACAGCAGGCATAGATAAATAAAACTAAAAATAAAACCTAAGAGTGAGACGCTCCAAGCATAGCACATAACGCATGAAGTGATAAAAATATAGTGAGACGAAGGAAGAACTGATGATTGTCGATGGAGAAGGGGATGCACGGGGGCATCCCCAAGCTTAGACGCTTGAGTCTCCTTGAATATTCATTGGGGATGCATGGGGGCATCCCCAAGCTTGAGCGCTTGACACTCCTGGATCTTCTTTCATCATCTTACATCGCACACTTGAAAACTGCCTTCATACATAACTCATCATAAGCTGATTAGAGAGGTTAGTACCCTTAATAAAATATATTTTTCCCACTGGATATAAAGATAATATTGAAGATCTACTGTTTCTCAAGATTTCCAAAAGGTTTTTGCAAAGAGAAAGCAAGAATAAGATTTGCAAAAGTAAGGAGAGGCAAAACGTGGCAGAATCTATGAAAAACAGAACAGCAGGTAGTAGATAATTTTTTCGGGGCACTTCTACAACTCAAATCAAAAAACTCAGAACATATGAAAGTTTCACAATTGTATAGAGCATGCTATGTAAAATAATCAGTTCAAAAAGATGAACTAGTGGTTTGTTCCGATTTTTTCCGTCAAGAATGCATAATATTTTTTCTGGACAGCATGTCACAACTTTTGCTCCGCTTATCATAAGAGGCTATAACTTGGCACATAGCTTGAAAATAAAGATACAATGATGTTGCTACAGTAGTAACAATCATCAAGACCACTAAAAACAGAAGTAAAACCATCTAGGGTTGCCTCCCAACAAGCGCTCTCTTTTACGCCTTTAAGCTGGGCATAAAGCAAAAGTAGAATCAAAGGTCTCCAAGATCATCGGAGTCCTAAAAACCTTAAAATTGATTTTCAACAAGCTCATTCTTCTTCTTCCTAGGAAAGAGGTACTTACCTTTCTCCTTACCGCGTATGTGTATGTGCCCATTACCAATATAAATAAATCCTTTCATAGCTCGGAGGAAGTCCCTTCCAAGCATGATGTTACTTTGGTTTGACTCCATGATGAAGAAATCCATCGGTGCAACCCTATGAAGGAATGCAACTTGAACTTGTTTTACCCTTCCTTTAACCTCCTAAATATCTCCATTAGCATGTTCATGATAAGATGATAATTTATCCATATCTAGTTTCAAAGAATCATAAACTCTTTTTGGCATGGTTGAAACAATGGATCCAAGATCACAAAAAGCAAGGAAGTCTTGGTTAGAGATGCTAATCCTAACAAAGGGGTCCCAATCATCATCTATTTCCAACATTTCTTTCTTGTTGGTCTTAAGTTCCTCTACTTTTCTCAAGTCTAGAGCACCCATCCTCTTTTCAATAGTGGAAAGCCTATCTATAACAATATCAATACTACGATCATAAACAAAATAACTAGATACACTATGCAAAATATCAAGAGCTGTAGCCTCATCACACTCTAAAAAGTCTCCTTCAGCTATAATATAAAGAGAATGTTTACAACACTTAAAAGGGCCATGGTAAAAATTTCTAAGCACAATTTTTATAGGTATCCAAGGCATAATTCTTTTATGTGCTTCAGAAATTCTGTCCCATGCCTTCATATTTTCTCCGTCCCTTTGACGGAAATCGAGAACTTCCGATTCCCGCAAAGCACCAAGTCCTCACATGTTCATCTAAACAAGGAGGACTACTAAAAGCAAGAAAAATATTTTTTTGTGATTTTTGATATAAGACACAAAGATAGAAACTGAAAGGTAAACTAACAATACTAAAAAGAAAAGGTAAAAGGTAGTGGGAAACTCCCCTATCTTAGCACTCGGAGTCCCCGGCAACGGGGCCAGAAATTCGCTTGATGACAAGAGGGTTGACTAGTGCAACGCCTCTCCTCGTTGGTTACCCCAACTGGAAGGTGTGATGTAGGATAACGGCAAATTTCCCTCGGTGAAGATACCAAGGTTTGTCTCCAGTAGGACTCCGGAGATGATAAGTAGGTGTCAGCGGCGCAACTGACGTGGAACTGCACACAACACAAGTAACTTTGATCCCAACGAGTATAGAGAGGTTGTCAATCTCTCTGGCCTTGTGGTTTACAAAGGATCAACACAATAGATAATGATAATGATAGCAACTGGAAGTAAAAGCAAGAAAGTAAATGAGCGTGTAAATAGTGATGAGAATATGGACCGGGGTCCCGTGATGTTCACTAGTGATATCTCTCTCCCAAATGGCAATAAAACTACTATGCGAGGTAAACAAATTACAGATGGGCAATTGACAGGATTATAAACGCACCGCAATGCTAACTATGCTACAAGGAAAGGAAGAAGCTCAAAAGCATGGGCAGTACACCAAAATAAGTAGATAGAAATCCAACTGCATCTACTACTAATCATCCACCTTGAGATATCTATCCAGAACATCTCGCTGGTATTAAGTTGCGAGCCCCACCCAAAGTGTAAACCCAAAGCAACAGACAACTGCATTAAAAAGCACTTTGCATAAAGTAAACAATCTTTGCAACCGCGGTTACAAGCACCTTTGTTTTCCCCTTGTGGCAACAACACATCCCCTAGACTCATGTTTCTCTCACTCAAGTGTGTCATCAGAAGGCATGAACCCACAATCGAGCATAACGTTCCCTCTTGAAGTTACTACCTACTACTTGGCCAAAGCAATAAACAACAACGGAGAACATGCAAGAATTACTTAGGAACAAATATATAAAAGATAGGAACCAAATATATTACTCTATCACAATCCGAACATAATCTCATAATCCATCAGATCCCATCAAACTGAGCATAGCAACAGCAAAAAGATTGCACATATGCCTCGATTATGTAGGGAAGCTCACGAGGTATAAACCATGAAGAACAAAGAGGGGAGGAGAACATCACATAGCTACTTGATAGAGGCGAAGGTGTCCCGATGTTTCGATGAGATGGTGGAGATCGATTATGGTGGAGACGACTTTCACGACCCGACTACGAACGTGCGAAGACGTTACGCCTTAGCGATCGCTAAACCAACTCCGAGAGGTTATTGATCCCGCGGATGCACGATCAACCTGACCACGAAGGCCTAATTCCTGCAAGCAATCGAAGAACAAGCAAGAACTAAGAATTGCAATCTGGATATTGCGAATATAAGATGAATGATTACGAAAGTTGGGGTTCCAATGAGGTCTTGGCCTGGTCGGATGACACAAACTAAGAGCTCGAAGTTGCGGCTATGGCTAACTTATATCTAATTAAAACCCAAGTCTAAACGACGCCCTAAGGGCTGTATATATGGGGGAACAGAGGGGATTTTCGTGACCCCTTGGAGGTGGGGTCCGAAAACAACCCTAACTCGGTTTCCCCACACATACGGACTCTAAAAACAGCCTATAATGTGGTATTTCGAAATTACATGGGCCCAGCCCAATATTAAGGTGACGCAGCACCTATAATTGCTCTTGGACGAAAATAATGAAGTGGCATCTCGTGTATTCCGTCCAAGCCTTCATGCATGCCTTATGGTGGCTTCAACGTGCGAAAATCCCCACTGGAAGCTCCACTGTACTTTCCCCTGCGCGCACCTTCTTCTCCATTCTTGATCCCGCTCCAATGACCATCCTTCTTGTCCATGCTAGGTCCTTCATTCATAAGCAAAACAAAAGTATCTAATTTAGGCAGCATCATATGTTCATGAACAATAGAAGGATTCGCAAGAAACGAAAGTACCTGATAATTTAGTTGACGTGCACGTGCTCTAGTAACTGGTCCAGTATGTGTAGTTGGTGAGGGTATGGGTGTAACATTAGTAGGGATGTCCTCATCATCCTCCCCTTCTTGAATTGAAGTCGTCCTCGACGGAAGCTCATCATCTTCTCCCAAATAAGGTTTCAAATCTGCAATGTTAAATGTGGGACTAACCCCAAAATCTGCAGGTAGCTCAAGTTTATATGCATTATCATTAATTTTCTGTAAAACCTTAAAGGGACCATCAGCTCGTGGCATTAACTTAGACTTGCGCAAATCAGGAAACCTATCTTTTCGTAGATGTAACCAAACAAGATCTCCTGGTTCAAATACAACATGCTTTCGACCCCTATCACCAGCAAGCTTGTATCTAGCATTCATGCGCTCAATGTTTTCTTTAGTTAACTCATGCATTTTTAATATCAATTCAGCACGTTGCTTAGCATCAAAATTCACCTTCTCCGAAGATGGAAGAGGCAACAAATCAATAGGTGCACGAGGTAGAAAACCATAAACAATCTCAAAAGGGCACATTTTAGTGGTAGAATGCACTGAACGATTATAAGCAAATTCAATATGAGGTAAACATTCTTCCCACAGTTTCAAGTTACTTTTTAAAACAGCCCTAAGCATAGTAGACAATGTCCTATTGACCACTTCAGTTTGTCCATCAGTTTGGGGATGACATGTAGTACTAAAGAGTAGTTTAGTCCCCAACTTAGCCCATAAGCATCTCCAAAAATGGCTAAGAAACTTAGTATCACGATCCGAGACAATAGTATTGGGCACACCATGTAAACGAATAATCTCTCCAAAGAATAAATCAGCAACATTAGCAGCATCATCGCTTTTATGACATGGTATAAAATGTGCCATCTTAGAAAATCTATCCACGACAACAAATATGCTATCCCTCCCCTTCTTTGTTCGAGGCAAGCCTAAAACAAAGTCCATGGATATGTCCTCCCACGGAACACTAGGTACAGGTAAAGGCATGTATAAACCATGAGGATTGAGTCGTGACTTAGCTTTTTGACATGTAGTGCAGCGAGCAACAAAACGCTCAACATCCCGTCTCATCTTTGGCCAAAAGAAATGTGTAGCAAGTACATCCTCCGTCTTTTTCACGCCAAAATGTCCCATTAATCCTCCTCCATGCGCCTCCTGCAACAACAAAAGACGAATAGAGCTAGCTGGAATGCATAGCTTGTTAGAACGGAACACAAATCCATCATTAAGCACAAACTTGTTCCATGTTCTACCCTCTCTACAATTCTGCAATACATCTTTAAATTCCACATCAGTTGCATATTGTTCTTTGATTGTCTCTAAACCGAATATCTTGAAGTCAAGTTGTGAAAGCATAGTATAACGACGAGACAAAGCATCAGCAATAATATTATCTTTCCCCTTCTTGTGTTTAATGACATAAGGGAAAGTCTCAATAAATTCAACCCACTTAGCATGTCTACGATTAAGTTTTGCTTGACTTCTTATGTGTTTCAAAGATTCATGATCAGAATGTATAACAAATTCTTTGGGCCATAAATAATGTTGCCAAGTTTCTAATGTCCGAACAAGAGCATATAATTCCTTATCATAAGTAGAATAGTTCAGACTAGGCCCACTCAATTTTTCAGAAAAGTATGCAACAGGTTTAGCATCTTGTAATAACACACCTCCCAAACCAATCCCACTAGCATCGCATTCAAGCTCAAAAGTCTTATTAAAATCAGGAAGTTGGAGCAAAGGAGCATGTGTTAACTTATCTTTCAATACCGTGAAAGCTTCTTCCTGTGCGGTACCCCAAGTAAAAGGCACATCCTTGCGTGTAAGCTCATTGAGAGGGGCAGCAATGGTGCTGAAATCTCTCACAAAAGGCCTATAGAATCCAGCGAGGCCAAGAAAACTCCTCACTTGTGTGACCGTTTTGGGCTGCGGCCAACTCTCAATCGCCTCGATCTTGGCTTTATCAACTTCAATACCCTGTGGAGTAACAACATAGCCAAGAAACGATACTCGGTCGATGCAAAAGGTGCACTTCCCAAGGTTACCAAATAAACGTGCATTACGTAGAGCAATAAAAACAGCACGTAAATGATCAAAATGTTCCTCCAAAGATTTGCTATAAATCAGTATATCATCAAAATAGACTACCACAAATCGTCCAATGAAAGCACGTAAAACCTCGTTCATTAATCTCATGAAAGTGCTAGGTGCATTAGTTAACCCAAAAGGCATGACTAACCACTCATATAATCCAAACTTAGTTTTAAAAGCCGTTTTCCATTCATCTCCTAATTTCATGCGAATTTGATGGTATCCACTACGCAAATCAACTTTGGAAAACATGGTAGAACCACTTAATTCATCAAGCATATCATCTAACCTAGGAATAGGATGACGATAACGAATAGTAATATTATTAATGGCTCGACAATCAACACACATACGCCATGTTCCATCCTTTTTAGGCACTAATATAACAGGAACAGCACAAGGACTAAGGGACTCACGTATGTAACCTTTGTCGAGTAGCTCTTGTACTTGACGCTGAATCTCCTTCGTCTCCTCCGGATTGGTACGGTATGGCGCACGGTTGGGCAACGAAGCACCGGGAATTAAGTCAATCTGATGCTCAATCCCTCGAATAGGTGGTAATCCCGGTGGTACGTCTTGTGGAAAGACGTCAATAAACTCCTGCAAAAGGTCAGTGACAACAGGAGGCAAAGAAGGAGGCAATTCCTCAAATGAAAACAAGGCTTCTTTGCACACAAAAGCATAGCACACATATTGACTAACATCCAAATCTGAAATATCAACCTTAGTAGCAAGCAAAGTTGGACTAGTCAATTTAATTTCATTAGAAACAGCAGAAGAAGATTTGCTATTAGTCTTATGTTGTTGCTCAAATTCTTTGGCTGCTATCTCATTCTCACTCTTATTTTTCTCCTGTTTTGCTTTACTAGCTCTAGCAAGATCATCTTTCACAATTTGTTCAGGAGACATAGGCAGTAAAGCAATATTTTTATCCTGATGAACTAGAGTAAACTGATTTGTCCTACCATGGTGTACAACATTCCTATCAAATTGCCATGGTCTACCAAGTAAAAGAGAGCATGCTTGCATGGGTACCACATCACAATCAACATAATCAGCATATGCAGCAATGCTAAAGTGCACACGAACAGAACGCGTTACCTTAATCTTACCACTATTGTTAAACCACTGAATATAGTACGGATGGGGGTGTGGTCTTGTGGTGAGAGATAGCTTCTCCACCAACTCCATGCTAGCCAAGTTGTTGCAACTCCCTCCGTCAATGATGATGCGAACCGAACGTTCTTTCACCACTCCCTTTGTGTGGAACAAATTATGCCTCTGGTTTTGCTCGGCCTTCGTTACCTGCACACTTAATACACGTTGAGCAACCAAACTAGCATATTTATCTGCATCATCAGGAGTCATATACTCTATATCATGAGCATCATCATGGGCACCCTGTTCCTCATGAGCAATGAGAACTAGAGTCTCCTCATCATAGTCGCTCGCTGACTCATACCCACCATCCGCCGTAATAGTCATCACACGCTTGGAGGGACAGTCTTTTGCGAAGTGACCTCCACCTTGGCACCTGCGACATTTAATATCACGATCTCGTGTTTGCCCTGTGGACGCCATGGATGAAGAAGAACTCGCCGCTGGACCACTCTGTGCACCCTTGAATGGTGGCGCTGGCTGTTTTGGTGGCTCCCTGTAAGAATGAGCGGCTGAAGTAGATGGTGGCGCAGCAGGACGTGTGGATGTAGAAGCTCCACGCGATGTCCATGATGTATTTCGTCCTGTAGAAAAGTTAGGTCTCGTAGCGGCCTGTCGATCCTGCACTTCACGTTCAGCTTTACAAGCAAGATGAAACAAACGAGTGATAGTAGCAAAGGCCTTGTATTCTAGAATAGTTTGTATCTCCCTGTTTAAGCCACCCATAAAACGTGCAAGCATAGCTTCATTATCCTCTACTAGGCCACATCTAATCAATCCAGTTTGTAATTCTTGATAATATTCCTCTACAGAATTTTTTCCTTGTTTCAAACGCTGTAATTTTTGTAACAATTCACGTTGATAATAAGGAGGAACCCAGCGAGTACGCATAGCATCTTTTAAAGCAGCCCAAGTAGTTGGAATATTATTAGCATGCAATCTACAATGTTCAGACCACCAAATAGATGCAAAGCCCGTGAATTCACAAACAGCAGCAGTAACACGTCTATTCTCAGGATATTGTAAACATGTAAAACGTTGTTCAGTTTCTAACTCCCAAGTAAGATAAGCATCAGGAATATATCTACCCTCAAACGGCTTAAGATTCAATTTAAGTTTAGGCACATGTTCATCATCGCGTACCTGAGGGGGTGGTTGGTGTCGACCGTGGCGAATGTTGGGACGTGGACGTCCAGCTGGCTGTTCATAGGCCGCTTCCTGTTCCACCTTCTCCTCGTAATCACCCTCGTAGTTGTCGTCCTGGCTGACGTCAGAAGCAGAAGCAGCAGCAGCAGTAGCAGCAACTGCAGCAGCAGGAGGAGCACCAATACCAGCAGCTTGTCCTCGCGGAAACAGAATACGTCGTGCACGTGGTAGTGGCGGTGGCTGTGGCTGTGCTGAAGGTAGGCGTGCGATCAACTCAGTAAACTTGGCGTCGAGCTTGGTGTCGATCATCTTCTCCACGCCATCAATCGCCTCTGTAAATCTGGTCTCGATGTCCTGCACCTGTTGAGACATCATACGTGCAAATTTATCATGTAGCTCCTTGTTTGTCATGTTCTCCCAATCGGGTGCATCCCGCGCCACTTCATCATGTGATCCTGGCATGGTTAGCAGAAAGAGAGAACACACAGAAATATGATCCTACTTCTACTAATGGGCTGTGGGGTGGTGGAAAGCACAAATCCGTCAAGCTTTTCTTTCGTTCTTACCAATTCTTACCTAGCAGCAGGTGGTGACGTACAACCAACGGGTCAAAACTCTCAGAGATGTGGTAGAGCGATGGCCAGGAGGTGTCAAAACGCACGATGTAGAATATATGTGGAGCTGTAGGAAGGCTGACAAGTATGGTAGCAAAAAGCTCAACAGTAATCAAAACAGAGATGCAAAGTTGAATAAACACTCAACGTCGGTACTGTGCTGATCCTAGGCTAGACCGTACTAGAGACGCGAGCATAAACACCAACGAAAGCACGGCGCGGCACGTAATCAACTGAGAAGCACACTCTGGAATTTTTTTTTTTTTTTGGAAATCACCCCCTTCTACGTACGACAAAGATTGGTGAAATCCGACTCTAATCAACTCAAACTAATCTGGCTATGGAGAGGTCACGAACCGTACTGATGATGGAACTCAACTCGGACTCGTGGTACGTGGTGGTGTATATGGACTCTGCTTGGCGGAACGTGGTGGTGTATGTGGACTTGGATTGGCAGAACGTGGTAGGATGACTACTGTGCGGCGGGGACGTGGCAAACTGTGATCAGAACTCGAAACTCTAAGGGAACTAGACGCTAAGATCAGCAACTTGACACAACGATGCAACCGTAAATTCAACAAAGCAAGTACTGAAAAGAAAACTGGACAAAGGCTCGGACTGTCTTGGGACGTGATGATCTAACCCTAAATTTTTTTTGGCTTTTTCGTGGGCTGTAGGTATGACGAACAGAATCAATCTAGACTACGAAAACTGGTAAATCTCACCGAGCAACCTGGAAATCTGATACCACTTGATAGAGGCGAAGGTGTCCCGATGTTTCGATGAGATGGTGGAGATCGATTATGGTGGAGACGACTTTCACGACCCGACTACGAACGTGCGAAGACGTTGCGCCTTAGCGATCGCTAAACCAACTCCGAGAGGTTATTGATCCCGCGGATGCACGATCAACCTGACCACGAAGGCCTAATTCCTGCAAGCAATCGAAGAACAAGCAAGAACTAAGAATTGCAATCTGGATATTGCGAATATAAGATGAATGATTACGAAAGTTGGGGTTCCAATGAGGTCTTGGCCTGGTCGGATGACACAAACTAAGAGCTCGAAGTTGCGGCTATGGCTAACTTATATCTAATTAAAACCCAAGTCTAAACGACGCCCTAAGGGCTGTATATATGGGGGAACAGAGGGGATTTTCGTGACCCCTTGGAGGTGGGGTCCGAAAACAACCCTAACTCGGTTTCCCCACACATACGGACTCTAAAAACAGCCTATAATGTGGTATTTCGAAATTACATGGGCCCAGCCCAATATTAAGGTGACGCAGCACCTATAATTGCTCTTGGACGAAAATAATGAAGTGGCATCTCGTGTATTCCGTCCAAGCCTTCATGCATGCCTTATGGTGGCTTCAACGTGCGAAAATCCCCACTGGAAGCTCCACTGTACTTTCCCCTGCGCGCACCTTCTTCTCCATTCTTGATCCCGCTCCAATGACCATCCTTCTTGTCCATGCTAGGTCCTTCATTCATAAGCAAAACAAAAGTATCTAATTTAGGCAGCATCATATGTTCATGAACAATAGAAGGATTCGCAAGAAACGAAAGTACCTGATAATTTAGTTGACGTGCACGTGCTCTAGTAACTGGTCCAGTATGTGTAGTTGGTGAGGGTATGGGTGTAACATTAGTAGGGATGTCCTCATCACTACTGATCATGGACCCATGGTCCAAAGGAAAGTACTCGCGACACATCCGGGAAGCATCCATGGTGGAGGGGAAGCTCCCAGAGGTCGATCCTCCCTCTGTAAGGGTGCCGGGAAGAAGTCTGCTGGCGCTCCCGATCTTGTAAGCGCAGCGACAGCGGAAGAGAGGCGATATCGTGAAAAAGGGTTATGTCCTTGGGTGTTTCGCGTCACGGGGAATATATAGTCGAAGGGGGGCAGCCAAGGGGGCCACCAGGAGTCCAGGCGCCCCCCTGGCGCGGCAAGACGTTGGGCCGCGCCAGGTGGCCGCCTGGGTCCCTGGTGGTGGCCCCCCGGCTCTCCTTCGAGATTCCGAAAGATTCCGTTCCGCTGATTTATCCGATTTTCCTGAATATTTGGAGCACTTTTAATATGGGGGAAACCTAGAATTGAAAAACAGCAAAAAATAGGAACTGGAACTGTGGTGCACTGATTTAATAAGTTAGTCCAAATATGATCAGAGAAATATCACAAAAAACATGCATGGAGCAAGCAGAAATTATAGGTACGTTTGGGACGTATCATGGAGCCACACATAGCAGTTCGCATGGGAGAGGGCCTGATGCCTCTGTGGAGAATAATTTTGGTCTTGAGCTGAGGCTGAGGCATAGTGGTGGATGCTTCAGGAGCACTACCTGATTCATCAGGGCGAATCCTTGAGGCAGGTGCAGGTCCAGATGGCCTCTGACATGAGGAACTTGGTACAAAGGGAGAAGCACCTGAGGCAGATGGAGCAGATTTCTTAGTGCCAAGTTTCTTCTTCTAAGACTTGGCAGCCGGATCAGGAGGAATTTCGACTGAGGCTTCCAGATCACGAGCTAGTGATTTTGCCAGATGGGCAGTCCTCTTGAGGTAGCGCTGATATGCCTCAGGAAAATCTTCTTTGATTTTCCGGCTCGAGGGGTGTGGAACCACACTGGGAGAAGGAGGAGGGCGACACTTGACGCTCAAAGTCTTCAGCGGAGTATTTACAGCAAACATCTCTTCATGCTGAGGATTCACCCATTCGTAATTATACCAACGTCGGGCCCAGGCCCGTGTGATTCTCTAAATCTGAATCTTACGTTCGCCAGCAGTCTCATGTGGCGGAGTCTTCAGATCATCATATAGCTCTTGCGGAAGATCGCGAGCTATGCTAGTGCGACGTCGAGAACCCATCTGCTTCAGCTGAGGAGACTGAGGAATAGTTAGTTCTAGTTGAGCTGCAAATGAAGTGAGACTATGAGAACCATAGATTTCTCAGCAAACATGTACCTATGACAGAATTAAGTTGCGAGGGAAGTGGGGTACGGTTACATGCGTTCATGAGGAATGTGTTGAGGAGACCAAGTGTATTTTAGTCAAGGCTTTCAGTGAGAATAAGTTACTGCTGAAGAATCATGTTTGAGGAACTGGCAGCAGTACTGAGGCAGTGAAAAGTTGAGACAATGATCATACCGAGATTGAGGCAAGTGAACTGAGGCAATATGCGATGATCGTCTCCGGCGACGGTAAGCTCTGGCGACGGCAGTGCGAGACGGAGAGAACTCAGGAGCGGCAGCGGCAATGGGAGAAAATGACCGTTGGGATGGCTATTTATAGAGGGGGGTAAAAACCTAACGGAGCAATTTTTGTGGACGAGATTGCCCCTGGCGGTTCAGATTTCGTAGCTGAGAAGTGGGTTGAGTAAATCGGATAAGCACTACGAACGGTAATATCGAAACAGACGAGTACATAAGGCTTCAATAGATACCTCAGACTGAGGAATTTGAAGTGGATCAATGGTACCTCGGCATTATGAAACTGAGGAATATCAAGTGAAAGCATACAATCAGATGGACGGATTGGATAAGTGATAATAGAGGAGACGGGTCTGATCACATTCACCTAGATGAAGAAACAAATCTTGAAGATAAAAAATTATAGGTGAATTTTGTTGAGGACTAAAAGTGAATATCATGATGAAGAAAGAAATGAGGCAACTAAAGACAATCAATTCCTGAGGAATTTGGGCGGTGGCGCTACCCACCTATAGGGAATGAGACACTTGATACCATACATTTGTCGTATGGATGTGGAGTCAATTTCACATTAAGTTCTTCACACTTAGGAAGGTAGTTCCTCATGATTTGAGGAGTACGATGCATCGTGTGTTGTACATCAGGATTCTTCAATAGTATTTAAGCGTTAGGATGTGTGTCCATTCACTGGACATTTAAGGAATCTAAGATATTTAGCTCACACCTCAGAGTGCTAAATCGATTCTCATCCAAAGTCTTAGTGAATATATCAGCAAGTTGGTCTTCAGTCTTCACGTGGCTGATAACGATGTCTTCATTCAATACATGACCCCGAAGAGAGTGATACAGTATCTCGATGTGCTTCGTCCTCGAGTGTTGTATTGGGTTCTGAGAGATCTTGATAGAACTCTCGTTGTCACATAGCAGGGGTAATTTCTTCAGGTTGATGCCGTTGTCCTCGAGAGTTTGCTTCATCCTGAGGAGTTGTGAGCAGCTTGCAGCAGCGGTGATGTATTCAGCTGCAGCAGTGGAGAGTGAGACACAATTCTGCTTCTTCGATGACCAGTGATATGCGAGAGATGATAATGGCTTCTCTCTCTTTGTTGGTTACCCCAAGTGGAAGGTGAGATGTAGCGTAGAGGCAAGTTTCTCTTGGTTAAGATACCAAGGTTAAGATCGACCAGTAGGACTGCAAGGTCAACAAGTAAGTGGTAAAGTGAACAATGGCGCCGTTCACAACCGACGTTGCTTACTTTACCTGGACTTGCACACACAACAAGTAACTTTGCTCCCATCGAAGTTCAGAGAGGTTGTCAATCTCTCCGGTCTTGTTGTTTACAAAGGATCAACGCAACAGTTAAAAGTAGTGACAACTGCAACTGGAAAGTAAAATCAAGAAGTAAATTGAGCGTGTAAACAGTGGTGGAAATATGACCCGGGGTCCCATGATGTTCACTAGGATGTCTCTCTCCCAAAAGACAATAAATCTGCTATGCGAGATAAACAAATCACAGTTGGGAATTTGACAGGATTACGAGCACAAACCAATGCTAATTATGCTCAAAAGAAAGGAAGAGGCTCAAAAGCATGGGCGGTACGCCAAAATAAGTAGACCGAAATCCAACTACATCTACTAATAATCATCCACCTTGAGATATCTATCCAGAACATCTCGCTGGTATTAAGTTGCGAGCCCCACCCAAAGTGTAAATCCAAAGCAACAGACAACTGCATTAAAAGAACTTTGCGTAAACTAAACAATCCTTGCAACCACGGTTACAAGCACCGTTGTTTTCCCCATTGTGGCAACAGCACATCCCCTAGACTCATGTTTCTATCAATCAAGCTAGTCCTCAGGGGGCATGAACCCACAATCAAGCATAACGCTCCCTCTTGGAGTCACTACCTACTACTTGGCCAAAGCAATAAACAACAACGGAGAACATGCAGGAATTACTCAAGAACAAAAATATAAAAGAGAAGAACCAAATATATTACTCAATCACAATCTGAACATAGTCTCAAACTCCATCAGATCCCAGCAAACTTAGCATAGCAACAACAGAAAGAATTACATATGTGCCTTGATCATATAGGGAAACTCACAAGGTCTAATCCATGAAGAACAGAGAGGGGAGGAGAAAATCACATAGCTACTGATCATGGAACCATGGTCCAAGGTGGACTACTCACGGATCATCCGGGGAGCGTCCATGGTGGTGGAGAAGCTTCCGGAAGTTAATCCTCCCTCCGGCAGGGTGCCGGGAAGCGGTCTTCTGGTTCTCCTGTTCTTGGAAGCACGACGGCGGTGGAACATAGGCGGAATCGCGAGAAAGGGTTCTCTCTTCGGGGGTTTCGGGTCGAGAGATAAATATATGCGAAGGGGGGTAGCCGGGGGGCCACCAGTGGTCCAGGCAGCGCCGAGAGGGCGCCTGGGGCCCTAGTGGGTCCCCTCTGGCCCCTCCTCGGTGATTCCAGAAGTTTCCGAAGCACTGATTTTTTATTATATTTTCCCGGAATTTTCGGAGCATTTTAAATATGGGGGAAACCTGAAATAGAAAAACAGCAGAAAACAGGAACTTTCACTGGGGTGCACTGAGTTAATAGGTTAGTCCATATATGATCAAAAGTGTATGAAAGTGTATATAAAACATAGCAATATCACACAAAAAATGCATGGAGCAAGCAGAAATTATAGATACGTTTGGGACGTATCAACACCCCCAAGCTTAATTCCTGCTCATCCTCGAGTAGGTAAATGATAACAAGCATAATTTGTGTGATGAAATTCTAACAACCATATAAGAATTTTGTAAGTAAAGCAATCAAGGTATGTAATTCAATTCAACTGGGAACAGGCAAGATTCTATATTGGCATTGAAATAAGAAACATAAGAATATAAAGGTGCAAGAGCTCTTGCAGTCCGTGACTCGAATGTCTCCAAATGGTGTTTGCATGAAAGAAGTGAGAGATGGTAATACGAGAGAACAAAATGTATTTGTTGAGAACACAATCTATTAAACTTTCACACTTATTCTTATTTGGAATCTTATCTTGACTTGTCCCCAGACCACGAGCCAGGTACAAGTCAATTTGATCCACTCCCTTTCGATATTTTGAGCACTTATGCAATGGATGAGTGTAAGAACGAGAGTTGACACTTAGGATGGAAACGAGAGAGATATGGTGGAGGAGGATCACATCAATGAGGACAATCATAGGCGAGAGGGCCAAATGATAGATATGATGTGAGGAGTAGGGATTGCCATGCAACTGATGCACATATGAGATAAGAAAAGCTCTCCAATGGAACTAGTGGGAGTGCATCCAACTTGCTCTCTCAAGAAGACCTAGAGCTCATTTGAGTAGGCTCATCATTGGAATATACAAGCCTAGTTCTATAGTGTGAAGGTCCCCACATAGCTATATGCATATATGACCATATCTATGGAGCACAAGGTATAAGAGGGAGTACGAGTGTGGATCTTTCAAAAATAATAGTAGTGTTGCCCCCTTCTCTCTTTTTATTTCCTTTTTCTCATTGTTCTCTTTTTTTGTATTTTTTGGTGGCCTCAATGGCTCTTTCTATTCCTCTCATTTGTCCTCTTTGTGATCTTTTAAATTTGTCCTCTTTGGGATCTTTTCCTCACTTAAGGGCAACACTCAATTTTACAAGAAGTATAGAAGATCTTTCACACTTTACAAGGTACTCAGCATAAAGAAGATGTCGCTATCATGATATATACAAATGTATGCCTCTTCCAGTGTAGCAGGAACATGTATGACATGAAGATCAATTCATGAGAAGGTGGATGTTGCATGGCAATATATCTTGGAAAGGCTATGGAAATGCCTTGATAGGTAGGTATGGTGGCTGTTTTGAGGAAAGATATAAGGAGGTTTATGATGACATAGCGTATCATGCCAAGGGTTTGTATGCACCGGCGGGTAGGTGTCAACTCTCGAAGTGAGAAGAGGCAATCACTACTGGAAAAAAGGCCTTTAATGGCGCACCTATTTTGGCTACTAATGGCGCACATTACGTGCGCCATTACTAGCACGCCATTAGTGCGTCATTACTATCTCAGACAGTAACGGCACACCTAGTGCGCCATTACTAGGCCCAAAAGTGCGCCATTACTATTTGACTTAGTATTGGCGCACCTATAAAAGTGCGCCATTACTAACAAAAAAATTCTTAATATTTTTAATTTTTTTTTTAAATAAATTGATTTTTTTCAAATTTTTTCTTAATCTATGTTCAATATGCTTAATCTTAGGTCACATATGCTTAATCCGAAGTCAAACGCAGCTCCACGGTCAAACTTCCCGAACGGTCACCCATCTTCACACTACTCCAGCCCTAGCACGCTTAACTTCTCAGTTCTATCCAATTCCAACACCAGCTCACTTGTTGATGTATCATATCAATCCTATTAAACCTTGTTGATGTCCAAAAATTTAAAAAATTTGAATTTTTTTAAAAAAACTTTGAAAACTTTCAAAAAAATTGAAAAAAGTCAAAACTTTTGAAAAAAATTAAAAGTTAAATTTTTTAAAAAGAAATCGCGCCATCAAATTTAACTTTATTTTTTATTTTCCCGCCTACAAAATTCTAAAAAAATCAGCAAAAGTTAGTAGTGGCGCATTATTCACAAGATGCGCCATTACTAATATTTTTTTAACTTTTTCTTTATTTTCCCACCTTCAAAATTTAAAAAAAGTTAGTAATGGCGCACTAATCATAAGGCGCGCCATTACTAATTTTTTTTTTCATTTTCCCTCCTTCAAAATTCAAAAAAAAATTAAAAGTTAGTAATGGCGCACCTCAACAAAGTGCTCCATTACTAAAAAAATAAATTTTTTCAATTTTTTTTATTTTCCCGCCTTCCAAATTCAAAAAAAATTAGTAATGGCGCACCTATACAAAGTGCGCCATTACTAACTTTTTTTATTTTTTTTATTTTCCCGCCTTCAAAATTCAGAATTTTTCAAAAATAAGTTAGTATTGGCGCACCTTTACAAAGTGCGCCATTACTAATTTTTTTTTATTTTTTCGAATTTTTTATTTTCCCGCCTTCAAAATTGAAAAAAATAATAAAAAAGTTAGTAATGGCCCACTTTCTTAAGGTGTACCTTTACTAACTTAGTAATGGCGCACCTATAAATAGTGCACCATTACTATATCGAGGAATGAGTCAAACCTTGGTCAAACACAGTAATGGCGCACTTTTCACCAAGTGCGCCACTGCTATTTATGTTACTAATCGCGCACTGTGTAATGGTGCGCCATTACTAGTGCACCATTACTATTTAGTAATGGCGCACCACATGTATAGTGCGCCATTAGTGTCCATATTATCTATAGCCATTTTTCCAGTAGTGAATGCACGATACCGAAGAGGCTAGCAAATATGAGGAGCTGGAAGTGTCAACTTTCAATACTTACATTAGTCGGAGGAACTCATGCACTTATTATTGGTAACTCTCAATCTAATCAGGAAGTTCACAAAGAGACAAGTACCCCGAGGAGGAGTGTATGGGGGTTTGGTTATCTTTGCGCATCCTCGACTCATGGTACATGAGTGTACTCTAATATCCGATCCCTCCTAAGATTAGTGATCCATCTAATAGCTAGAGTTCTCACCTAGTTTTTGTATCTTTTTTAAATTAAACAAGAATTTACCGAAATACGACACCTATCACTAACAGGCTAGAGCTCTTGACACCAAAACTTCAAACATTTCTCACAAGAATACCTCAAAACTATTGCAAGTTACTACTACAATTGAATAGCAACCTCAATTACCTACTTAAAGTAAAGACACAACTCAGTGCAACAATCAACTCTCTTAACAAGATAAACATGAAAACTAAAGAGAGTTACAGCAACAAACTAAAAAAAATCTCTTGAAAAAGATAACCATGAAAACTAAGAGCTAAACATGACAGCAGCTACGAAAAGATAAAGAACACACAACAAAAGAAAGATAAGCATGAAAATCCTATGATGTGTTCTAGTTTGAAGTGGAGCGTGTTTCTCTCCCACACAAAGAAACCTGGGTTCTAACTTGTTATAAACATCAAACAAAGTTAAAGAAAACTAAAATTAAAACTAAAGAGCGAGACGCTCCAAGCATAGCACATAACGCATGAAGTGATAAAAATATAGTGGAACGAAGGACGAACTGATAATTGTTTATGAAGAAGGGGTTGCACTGGGGCATCCCCAAGCTTGGACGCTTGAGTCTCCTTGAATATTTATTGAGTGTGCATGGGGGCATCCCCAAGCTTGACCGTTTGACCATCCCGGATCTTCTTGCATCATCTTCCCTCGCACACTTGAAAACTACCTTCATACATACCTCATCATAAGCTGATTAGAGAGGTTAGTACACTTAATAAAATAATTTCCCTCTACTGGAAATAAAGATTTTTTTGAAGGTCTACTGTTTCTCAAGATTTAAAAAAGGGTTTTGCAAAGAAAAAGCTAGCTCAAGACTTGCAAAAGTAAGGAAAGGCAAAACGTGGCAGAATTTGTGAAAAACAGACCAGCAGGTAGTAAATAATTTTTTGGGGGTACTTCTGTAACTCAAATCAAAAAACTCAGAACAGACGCTTGAAATCCAATGGTATAGATCACGCTGTAAAAAAAATGCAGATAAAAAAATATGACGTGGTGATATATCGTGAATTTTTTCGTCCAAGGACAGAATGTGTTTTCTGGACAACATGTCGCAACTCTTGAACTATCTTGCAATCGGAGGCTAAACTTGACACAAATCTTGAAAATAAAGATACAGTGATGTTGCTACATTAGTAAAAATCATCAATACCACTAAAAACAGAAGTAAAGACATCTTGGGTTGCCTCCCAAGAAGTTCTTTCTTTTACGCCTTTGAGCTAGGCACGAAGATTATAAAAGATGCTCTCATACGAATAAGAATTGGAATCAAAAGAGAGCAATAAGAAGCAAATATGAAACACATTTAAGCCTAACACACTTCCTATGCCTAGGGACCTTGTAAAGAAATAAATCATTAAAGCACAAAGTAGCATGCATAGGAAGGTAAAAAAAGATCAACTTCTAAAGTTTCAGCTTAGAGAGAGGTGTTTTTGTAACATGGAAGTTTCTACAACCAAACTTCCCTCTCTCAAAATAATTTTCAGTAGTATCATGAACAACATCAAGAATATAACTATCACATAAATCATGTTGTTCATGACCTACAAGCACACATGTATAGTTTTCAACAAGGTCTTTAGGATCATAACATAAATGCAACCCATCACATTGTGCCATGATAAGAGCAAAATCCTCTGGAATATGAGTTGGAGATTTCAAAAGGATAATAGGGCAATCAAGTCTGGGTTCAATAGAAAAAATTTCATGTTTAACATAAGGAACTACACATGTTCATCTTCGCAAGCATAATCCATATTATCATCATGGCCATCAACAAAGCAAGTATCAAGACATTCGGAAAGGGATGTATCAAGTGAGTCCTCGGAATCATGGGATTCCTCATCATAGCAATCATTGGCCTCTTCTTGGGCAGCAAACATTTTGTTTTTAAAATGCTTAATATAATCATTGCAAATATAATTCTCAAAGAAATAAGCAAGAACTGCAAAGTTTTCAGGCTTGTGAATAGTATCGTAATACTTTTCAATCAAAGAAGCACCCTCAAAAGCAACAAACTTTTCAAACTTATCAACATCAAAGTAATCATAAAAACCTTTATTATAAGAAGATATGATCTCATTTTCATTAAACTCACATTAGAAAGGTAGGTTTTTACGATCTATATTAGAGCAGCAAGTAAAATCATAAATGTGGCATAAACACTCTGCATAGCAATAAGAAGTTTGTATTTGGTTCCATAAGTGTTTCCCTATTTGAAATAAGTGGTGCCGCGTATAATGAGCGTGTTCATCCAATGATTTTCCCTCATCCAAGTCGGTTGGGTATTTAGCGCGAGCACAAATTGATCGAAGATGATCCAAGTGAAACATGTCCATCCTACCATATTTGGGTGGCTCCACACCCATTGTAAAGATAGCATCAATAGGCAGAGAAAGAAAAAGATAAAAGGTAGCATCTATTTTTTTGGTTTTGCATATAAGACACAGAAGAAAAAGCAAACAGAAAGGAAAGTAAACTAACAAGACTAAAAAGCAAAGGTAAAAGATAGTGTGCAACTCCCCTATCTTGAAGATTGGAGTCGCGGCAACGGCGCCAGAAATTTTCCGGTTGACGGGACCAATCTTTTGTCGCACCTCGGAATCCCCGGCAATGGCGCCAGAAATTTTCTTGATACACGAGAGATGATAATGGCTTCTCAACCTTCGTTGGTTACCCCAAGTGGAAGTTGAGATGTAGCGTAGTGGCAAGTTTCCCGTGGTGAAGATACCAAGGTTGAGATCGACCATTGGACTCCAAGGTCGACAAGTAGGTGGTAAAGTGAACAATGTCGCCATTCACAACCGAGGTTGCTTACTTTACCTGGACCTGCACACACAACAAGTAACTTTTCTCCCAACAAAGTTCAGAGAGGTTGTCAATCTCTCTGTTATTGTTGTTTACAAAGGATCAACGCAACAGATAAAAGTAGTGATAAGTGCAGTTGGAAAGTAAAAGCAAGAAGTAAATTGAGGGTGTAAACAGTGGTGGAAATATGGACCGGGATCCCATGATGTTCACTAGTGATGTCTCTCTCCCAAAATACGATAAAACTGCTATGCGAGGTAAACAAATCACAGCTGGGCAGTTGACAGGATTACGGGCGCAAACCAATGCTAACTATGCTCAAAAGAAAGGAAGAGGCTCAAAAGGATGGGCGGTACGCCAAAATAAGTAGACCGAAATCCAACTTCATCTACTACTAATCATCCACCTTGAGATATCTATCCAGAACATCTCGCTGGTATTAAGTTGCGAGCCCCACCCAAAGTGTAAACCCAAAGCAACATAGAACTGCATTAAAAGAACTTTGCGTAAAGTAAACAATCCTTGCAACCACGGTTACAAGCACCATTGTTTTCCCCCTTGTGGCAACAACACATCCCCTAGACTCATGTTTCTTTCAATCAAGATAGTCATCAGGAGGCATGAACCCACAATCAAGCATAACGCTCCCTCTTGGATGCACTACCTACTACTTGGCCAAAGCAATAAACAGCAACGGAGAACATGCAAGAATTACTCAAGAACAAAAATATAAAAGAAAAGAACCAAATATATTACTCAAGCACAATATGAACATAGTCTCATGATCCATAAGATCCCAGCAAACTCAACATAGCAACAGCAGAAAGAATTACATATGTGCATTGATCATGTAGGGCAGCTCACAAGGTCTAATCCATGAAGAAAAAAGAGGGGAGGAAAACATCACATAGCTACTGATCATGGACCCATGTTCCAAGGTGTACTACTCACGGATCATCCGGGGAGCATCCAAGGTGGTGGAGAAGCTCCCGGAGGTCAATCCTCCCTCCGACAGGGTGCCGGGAAGAGCTCTTCTGGTGCTCCCGATCTTGGAAGCGCGGCGGCAGCAGAACAGAGGCGAGATCGTGAAAAAGGGTTCTCACTTCGGGGGGTTTGGGTCGAGAGATAAATATAGGAGAAGCGAAGAAGTCGGGGGGCACCAGGGAGTGCAGGGCACCCCTGGCGCGACCTAGGGTGGGGCCGCGCCCCTTGGCCGCCTAGGCACAGGGTGGCCCCCCTCGGATCTCCCTCGGGGCTCCAAAATATTCCGTTGCGCTGATTTTTACTGGATTATTCAGGAATTTTTGGAGCACTTTTAATACGGGGGAAACCTGAAATAGAAAAACAGCAGAAAACAGAAACTGGCACTGGGGTGCACTGAGTTAATAGCTTAGTCCAAATATGATCAAAAGTGTATGAAAGTGTATCTAAAACATAGCAATATCACACAAAACATGCATGGAGCAAGCAGAAAGTATAGATACGTTTGGTACGTATCAACCAGCACACCAATGAGCGTCCGAGGAAGTGACATGTTCCTGAGGTAGACTTCCTATCCACACGATCTCCAGCATAATATGAGTATGAGTACCCAACGAGATCCAGCTGTGTGCCTTTTGGATACCACAAGCCTAGCGTAGGGGTGTGAGCCAAATATCGAAGAATTTATTTCACCGCTTGGTGATGCGATTCCTTTGGTGCCGCTTGGAATCAGTCACACATGCAAACACTCCACATTATATCAAGCCTAGATGCACATAAATATAGCAGAGAACCTATCATGGATCATTATACCTTCTGATCATAGTCCTTGCCATTTTCATCAGGACCGAGTTGTTCATTTGTAGGCATTGATTGTCGGGACCCGGGGTTAGCGTATGCAAGCCTCGCTACAACACAATCATATGGAGAGCCGAGAACCGTACCCACTTGTCTAAGAAGACAAGGCCAAGCACAGAATGTTCTCGGAAAGCATCGAACGTGAGGGGCATCCCATCCAGGCCGGATGATCAACTGAAATGGGTCCTCATCGTCCGCACACAAGTCTAAATGATATGGGCGGTGAACTCCCATACTCATAGACAAGTCGCCTCAACCATACTATCGATTGTATTATAACCCTTACATAGAGTTACTCCAGCCCGATCACTTAGTCGGGGTCTAGGGCGGGCTCGATCATACATCAAAGTGTGCACGAGACAGAGTCTCGAACAATCGCATCGCGATGCCCCAAGTTGCGCACATCTAAGGGCCACTTGGTGTATGAAAGACCGCAAGCCAGATCACAACTAAGGTCTCGAAAACCCATACTAAGACATGCATGTTATAAACATACACGCAGCACACATGTCTAGTATGAACAGCAGGTATCATTGCAATTCTCTACAATGTATACATCTTTATTAATAACTCTTACAGAGTGCACATAGAGATCACAAGCATGTGATCCAACATTACAACAGACAAGCGGAAGCAAAGTAGGTCTGAGTACAGACAAGTTTAACAAATGGCTTAGAGAAGCCTTATCTAAAAAAAGCCCTCCACGAGGGAACTAGTCGTCTGACTGGGACTACACTAGCTTGGTCTTGGTCTGAGTCTTCATTCTTCGAGCTTCAGGTATAAGCCACCATCGGGGTCGGTGGGTTCATCTAAAACATAGATTAAGCAAACGTGAGTACAAAGTCATACTCAGCAAGACTTACATAGGAACTATACTACTCATGCACATGTATCAAGGTAAGAGAGGTGGGGTTTCATTTGCAGAAGTGCCAGCTTTGACTTGGCTAGTCCTGAACTACGAGTACCAGACTTGAGGTAAGAAGCGTACACGAGTCCACTACATCTCTTCAACCAATTACACCACTATGGTGCCTTCCTCGACTTACCCACGAGAAAGCACGCCATAGCACTCACTTATCTTGGTGTGTTTTAGAAGTATCCAGTTCAAGTTGTCTAATAATCAAGCTAAGCTTTCCAAGCAGTCCTTAACCGCGGACGCGGCTATTCGAATAGTTTTGTTAACCCTGCAGGGGTGTACCGCTACACACACGTGTCATCATTTACCGCCTTTTGCATGTCACCGTTCAAGAGGTGACAGCGAGGATGCCACCACAACACTTCACCCACAGCTCCGTTCTAGTCCAGAGAGTCGCCTAACTGAGGGGGATCCGTATGGAAGTCCGGCCGAGGTTCCAGTACAGCCTCAAACGATGTGTGCAGGGTCCCAAGCCGGTCTTGAAAAGCCGTTCATCCACTTCGCAGACCGTGCCACAGCCCTACCAGAACTCCGAACTACTGCGACTCTTGGGGTTCGTACGGGGTGAGGTACTAGGATGAGAGGGGTTAGTGAGCCCAATGTGTGGTTGTACTCTTCTTCTTGGATCACTACACAAGAACTCGGACTTAAGGCGGTGTTCAACGAGACAACCCACTGTGTACTCCTACACAACCTCTCATCGTTCACCTTGTATTAGGGTAGATTCACCAACACATTTCACTTTCATCAACACCATGTTCACCATCATCCCGACTCACATCAAAAGCAACCTCATTGTACCACTAAGCATGCAATAAGCAGTAACAGTTGCAGGGGCCACATGATATCAACCAACTCCTACATCTGCTAGGATTGTGGTTTGCTTCAACAAGTCTTGTAACTAACTTCTCACGGGTAATATGGGGGTAGTGGTGAGGTTGCAGGCGCACTAGCAATATATGAGTGGCTAACGGTCTATTTTAGAGGTAAGATGAGAACCAAGCATTCGATGAGGAATCGCCTCCAAGAAGTCTGCTGTCAGCTACTTACACAAACATAACACCTATCCTATCCTTGTCCTCCTCTTTCATCACCCGATGAAGAAGAAGCAGTCAAGGCACACACATGTTGATCAAGTTATTAAATATGATTCATTTGATGTTATCTATGAACAAGACGTAGGTTCCAAGTCGTCCATAACCGTGGACATGGCTTCTCGAAAATATTTAACCCTGCAGGGGTGTACCAACTGCCCATTAAAAGACTCTGGACGCACGCCCATCTCTCTCAGTTTCTACCCATTATAGGCAGCCATTTTATGATTTAGTTCCGAGAGATCCAAAACGACAAATCCCTCTAGCTAACAACGCACAAATCCGGGTGGACCCCGATGAGTCGTCATCCAACTCAAAAGTCGGTCCCGCTCTAGAATTGGCCTCTACCGTTTGGACGAGGTGGGTTAGCTACCCAAACCATGTGGGCAACCCCTTAGCTCCCTGGGGTGTACCAAGAAGAGAAACCATGTCTCCGCTGGCCCAAGTTGTTTAAAATTTGCTGGGAGCTACCTCGCACACACACGGTTTCGTAAATGGTAAATCAGCTTGGGCCACCACTAGAAATGTTTGGAGCTAGGTAGGTAAGAAGAGGGGACCCCATAAAATCCCACACGCGGTTAGGCACACTCAGTATTAGAACCAATACCCGGAACTCTGATCCTAGGTGACTTGAATGGAACAAAGCATCGGGGCGGGATAGCCTAGACCTTCCATCCTTCGTCGAATATAGTCAACATTATAATAATCATATCATTCACAACAATATAATAATGTGATAGCCCAATCCAAGGAGTAACAGGAGGGAAAAGTTGATAGCATCCTAACATGCCTACTAAGCAGTGGCTGAGCAACGAGCAATAGTAACATAGCCGAACAAGGTTTGCTGGGATGTGGAGGACATGGTTGTTTGGGTTTATTTGAGAGGCATGAATATAAAGTGGTAGGATCAAGCAATCATTCTATCCTAGACCTAGGCGCGAGTGAGATGAAAGTTATAAGCATGATATATGCTCCCCCTTACCTGATGAGAAGACGAAGTCGAAGGTGTAGTCGATCGCAAGCTCGCATCGTCTCCGAGAGGTACCCGCAGAAGAACACAAGAAGGAAACACTGGAAAAGGCAATCGACGAGCAAGCATCTGTTAATACGAAGCAATCACGAGAAAGCATCAACAAGGAGACAAAATGGCACAACGCACCACGATATCTCATCTATCGTCGAGAGCGGTTACTAGCAGGTTAAGTGTAGTACTCGTCACACACGACGATACTGCACGTTTAGAATGGTTCAAGTTATTTAGCTACACAACATGAGAAAAGGTTGTTGACATGGCATCTCACTCAAGCATGGCATATCACACAATCACGGAAAGAGGTGAAGTACAAAGTAAACTATCTATGCTAGTCAATTTAAGTGAGGCACAATCCTAATCAGGGCATAACACTATGGGCCCCACGATAATTAAAGCATTTCGTACTGTTCTGACCTAAACCATATTTTAAGTTGGTTAACAACAGCAAACATTGGCATGAACACAAAGTACATGAAATTCTAGTCAAGTTACATATAAAGAACACGCCAAACGGAGTTACGGTTAAAAAGATACAAGCGACGCAACTTACCATCAGGTAGCATACTTTAGACTAATAAATAAACAAGAAAAAGGTTTTAAACATGCACAAAAATGATATGCAACTAAAGTAGACATGGCAGGAAAGGCATGGCAAAAGGAATAATGAAAATAGGAATCATGGTTCACTAGTTATAAGCAACACAAGAAGCTATAAAACATTACTGGTCAAGGACTTTGTGAAAAACAGGTAAACAGGGCAAAAAATGTTACTAGCAAGCTGTATAAACAGGGGAAAACTATATGCAAAGGTGCATCAACATGGCATAGAAATATATGGGCATGAAGTAGACATGATGGTGACCAGGTACAAACAAGAATCAAGGTCATAGGCATCACAGATCAAAAGATATTAAGCGCCCAACATGCCTTCTGAAAGTTACAGACTTAGTGAGAAACAGAGGTGGCTGTCAAAAACAGCGGGATAGCAACTTTGGAGCTAAAATATATATCACCAGAAATGCAAAAATGACAATGTAATACATATAATGAAAGTAGACATGGCATAGATCAAAATGACATATTGTAATACTCAATAGGATGCACGGTAAAAAAGATATAGGGCAGCAAAGTTTGCATCTTACGTTAACAGAAGCACACTAACAGCAAAGTAGCTACTTTAGGTGAATATTCAATCAACATGCAGCAGTCCAACATGACAAGTTAAAGCATATAACTGAAGTAGACATGATGCTTGACAGCATGCAACAAGAATAATTTAATTCCGATACACGGTCGCGACGCACTCGTCGACCGAAGTTGGCTGAAAATAATAGTTTCAGCAGCTTAGCAGCAGTTAACAACGGGAAGCCCTGTTCAGCACACAATAACAATATCTAAACAACCTCAACTCAAACAACTCACAAATTTTCCTTTTGGTAGCATCGTCATACGGGCTACCGATTACTCGCAAACGAGAGCGCAAAAACGATCAGCAACACATATATCTCCAGACTTAGCAGAAAATAGATAAAAAGGAAAAAACATAAAAAGAAAAAAAAAAGAGGGCCTCACCCCTTAGTGGGCTCGTCCCATTGGCCTGTGGATGGCGGCTAGGCCAGGGAGGCCAGCTCAGCCTGGCTGGCGAGGGGCGTTGGGTTGCTAGGCTACACCGGGCCCAGCTGGCGGTGGCGGCTGGTGCGGATCCCGCTAGGCCGAGCCATGGCCGTGGAGGCGCCTACCACCGGCGGAGACGCGAAGGCGGCCTAGGGCGCAAGGCGGAACGGGCGCGGTGGCCGGGATCCGGCTGGATCCAGCCGGCGGCGTCTTCCAGGGGCGGCGGCGCGCACGGGCTACGACCTCCTTGGCGGCGCGACGAGCTCGTGGCCGCGGGGTCACTGCACCGTCCATAGCCCCGACGGTGACCTGCGAACGGGAGGAGAGGGATGTGAGGAGGCGCTAGAAGGAGGAGAGGAAAGAGGAGAGGAGGGAGGCGAGCTCGTCGGTGCTGCTGCCGGCGGCGGGCGGCTCACCGGCCGGTGGTGGCGTGGAGGCGGAGCTCCTCACGAGATGAGGCGGCGCGACGGCTGGCCGAGCCCATATTGGGCCCGGGCGGGCTGGCGGCGGGCCCTGTGGGGCCCAAACGGCTGGAGGGGGCCGTTGGAGCTCCGTGGCACGATCTGAGCCTTCGGAAGCCAGATCTGAAATCTAGGATTTGCTGGGAGGCTAGGGTTTCAAAATTGGAGGGGCTAGATGGCAGATCGGGGCAAAGTGGAGGGGGGTGTCTGGAATTTTGGCTTAGGGGAAACCCTAGAAGTGCTAGGAGAGTGTGGTGGTCTTTATATACGCTGTCCTGAATGGAAAGTTTACGCAAAATCCCTCGGGTTTTCTCTCTCGCGTCCGATACTCCACGTTTCTGACCGCCCGGAGTGCATACGACCTTTGATTCAGACGAAATATCAAACCACGCGCTCAGCGCGTCGAGCCTGTCAGTCATATCTTACTTCGATAGCGTTCCGAGAACATTTTTTGTCACCCAATAAAATAATCCATTTAATTATTAAATGGAGTTTTTTTGTTCCGATGGCGATGGCTGGTCATGTGCCGGAAGTTACGACGATGCTCGGGTGGAACCCGGTGTCGCAAAGGTCGTGTGCCGTTTGGGAAAAAGGTTTAGTCACGCATGCCGGTACGGGAAAGAGGGGGAGAATATTCACCGATTAATAATTCAGCGAAGCAAATACTACAAGCAATTCTAACAATAAACAAAATAATGCAGCAAACAATTTTTTTTTAATTTGGGTGAAAATCCCGGGCTGTTACAAGTGTTAATGTAGTTGCCCGTTGCTTTGAGTTCGTGACATTAGTTGTGACTCGAAACTTAATAGCAGCGAGATGTTCTGGATAGATATCTCAATGTGGATGATTAGTAAGTAGATGAGGTGTTGGGGTTCGTGGCAGAAAAAATAATTTTTCTAACTAGCATTCCCGTTGCCCAAGATCTATCTAGCTGTATTACCTTAACAGATAGACTTGAGGATAACATACCTCGGGGTGTAGTCCATTACTCGGGAAACATTCCCGCAAACATGGCTGATGTAGTCGAACGAAGTTCACAACCCCCCTGGCTGGGTTTGCACACTGTCGGGTGGAGTGCCACACGTGTAGCACCTCGTAGTACTCGCACACGTACGGAACTCAATGACGACCTCCGATCTTCGATCCAGCAAAGGTGGCGGAATTTGACCTCCGGAACCGGAGTTTCAGCAGCACGACGGCGCCTGTTTGGTGGAGATGTCTCAATCCCACTATAGGCTCCAAACAAGGGGAGCCCACCGTGGAAGAGACGAGGGAGTGGAGAAGACCAGAGAAAATCGATTTCAATTCGGGAAAATATTTATTTCTCCACAAATTTATGGATTTTGGCTAAATTAAGAATTTTCATATGGTTCAAACTCAACTTGAACCAATTTCTAATGTGCCAAAATATTTGCTTGCTAACAATGCCAAAAGGGACATAGAAGCTTATGGCATCAAAACCAAGGGTGGAACACACACCCAGGACCCACTCTATCCCGAGGGGCATCCGAAGAGGATCGAGCAAGATTCTCAAGTACACGTAGAAGACGAGATTGTTAGCTCTCCAAAGAAGAAAAAAAAGAAGAAGAAACACAAGGAGGCTGACAACTCCAATGGTCCTATTACAAGTCAAGAACCTGTTGTTCATCCTAACAGCATATCTACCTCCGATGCGGAAACTGAAGAGGGTGTTGAGCCCGAAGAAAATGCTATGGAGAAGAATGATCCTCCCGAGGTGTGAGAAGAAGAAGCAACTGATAAACGCAAGAAGTATACTAGAGAAGACTTCATAGCAAGAAGACATGAGAAGGAAAGAGAACCATGCACTACTGGAAAAAAGGTCTTTAATGGCGCACTGGATTTTGACATTAATGGCGCACTTTAGGTGCGCCATTACTAGCATGCCATTAGTAAGTGATAGTAATGGCGCACATCTGGTGCGCCATTACTATCTTGTATACTAATGGCGCACCAGAAGTGAGCCATTACTAAGGCCACAAATGCGCCACTGACGTTACTGGTCCCACCATATGTGTATCTTGTGCTCTGGGTTACGAATGGCGCACTTTTAGGAAGTGCGCCATTGCTTTGTTTCTCCACATGCGCCACTGAGGCACACTATGTGCGCCATTACTATGAATATTAGTTTTTTTTCTTTTGCTTTTCTCTATTTGCACAGGTTACAAATCGATATAAACAGCAGATTTATAAACATCACAGATATAAACAACAAATTTATCAAATAAAATAGAAGATTAGTCTCCGATTACAAATCATCATATTAGTCTCCAAATTCAAAATACCGAACAAAGTTAGAACATTACAAGTCTCGAGTAGCGAGTTTGATCACATTACAAGTCGATATATCTAAACTACCATGACATTGAAGAAGAGGGTGGCGATCACGATAAGCATCATCGTGAGCAAAGTGATCTTCATCCGGTTCCAACTCCGCTCCCTCCTCTCCCCCGCTAGATAGCGCGCGTATCTAGCTTCCGCCTCCGCCCTTGTGTGGTACCCTTTGTAACTGTTACCGCTAAAACGGTGAACCTGTCTCCGACAATCCTCCCAGTCGTCGTAGACTCCGGGAATCCTACCAATGTACACGACATACGGCGGCATCTGCTTTATGCACTAGACAAACAAAACATTAAGAGAAACTTACATATAATATTTAAGCGGTGCATACGTATACAACAAAATTAAGGACAAAAGGAAGAGAAAAGCAACACACATTAATAGCAGACGGTTCATGGTCCTAGTAATAAATAGCATCGATTACATATAAGTTGAATGATGACTGTTTAAACTAAGGAGACATATGTACAGACAAGTTCATAAAAGTTTGTACAACACATACGAGATCTCGTCGATAGTCCAGAACTACATAGCTAGGCGCATGGGCATCAAGACTTTTGACTCCGCTCACGGGCCGGAGCGTGGGTGAAGCCGCCGTCTTTCGTGATGGTCATGAATGAGCGATCGCCGTCAGCCTGCAATCTTAGCATTGTATCTATTTCACCGTTGGACAGTTGATTGTTGAGGTAGAACTCCCCCGTGTTACGACGGACATCTTCAGAGATGATTCCTGCCAACTCCGACTGGATGCGAAAGAATTCTTGTCTGAGGTCGGCGTCTTGGATTACCGACAAGCGTTCGACCCAGTGCTTGACATGAGCTGGGAGCGTAAGCTGCTGCTGGTCCCATACGAACGCCCGCATGTAATGGATGGCGTAGTAGGCATCCTTCTGACCGCCAGGCGGCTGCTTGACGATGGCGAACTTTGTTACATGAGTGAACACATGCGCGCCGTACCTAACAGCTTCCTTCTTGAAGGTGACTCCAGATTTGGAGTAGCGCGAGAGAGCCTCATCGAGAAATTTCTTGATATTTGTGTAGTCTTTGTTCAACTCACGGTCCGGGTCCAAATACGTTGCCATGGACCATTTCGGGTTTAGAGCGATGAGTGTGCACTTTGTTTCATCACTGCACACAACACGGATGTTAGGAGGAAAAGAACGACCGAAATCTAAGCAAAACCTAATGTACGTTACGGTGACGTGAGGGGATGACTTACTCGGGAAAGTAAGGCAGGAGGAAGTTGTCCTTATCCTTGTTCGCCATAATGACGCCTTCGAGGTAATCACTAGCGAGTCACCGGTCCGATGTCGCAAGCAACAAAGCCCTTTACCTATGGCACCTTGGCGGTGAAAATCGGGTATGCCACATCATTCTCTCTGAGACGCCGCGTCTCTGTATTCAGAACAACGTCATGCAGACTCTTCATAGAGCCGGTTGCAGCATCGAGCATTGCAGCAGATAGCATCGGCCTACCCGCCACATGCACCCTCGACATGATTCCGTCGGGTCTTGGTGGCTCGTCTTGAGCACGGATCATCGGTGCCGGCTGGCTCGCAGTAGTGGGACCCTTCCTCCTTCTTGTCCGTCCCTTCTTCTTCGGCTTCTCATGTAATGGGACCTTTACCTTCTCGGAGACCGCCTTCCTAAGTGTGTTGGGGCTGATAACATTTCGCTCCTCGGTCATCTCAGCCTCGATGAAGGCGGCAGCTGGAGGCGTCTCCTGAGAACTGAATAGTCGACGCTTATTGTTAGAATTCATCTCCGCGCTACGAGATGGGTGGGAGGAGTCTTTTGCACCAAGGTTTGGTTCTTGAGAAGCAGGCGGGAAAAGGTCGTCCATGTCGCACCCACCGAGTTCCTCGTAGAAGTCATCGACACGGGCAAGTAGTGTGTTGGTGTTGGTGTTGCTCCGATCTTGTGCCACATCGATGTCCGTGGGGTGGTGGCCCGGATCAGCCGATGGCGTTGCAGCGGTCTTGGCATGTCTCGGCGCCGGCACGACTGGCGGTGGGGTGGAGTAGTTCCCCACCCCCAAACGAATATGGCTCTTCGGACAAAGCATGCTCCAGTTCAAGCAGCCGTGGAGGTCCATCACATCTTCGTCCTCGGCTCCAGGGGGTCGATAGGGAGGTAACAATTCGCCGTAGCCATCCAGCACCCGAATCAATTGAACCTTATACACGTTGGCTGGCATCGGATTACCATGGAACACGCGGATGCCCGGTTGAACAATTCTACCCACGGCAACATCGGACAAAGTGCAGGAGAGTGCATGGAACGTTGACGGTGTCCTGCGAAAACATGTAGGGCGTCAAGGATGCCCAGTCAAAGGCAAAAGGAGATGAAGTCATCGGCCGAGGCTTAGTTACCGTGATGGCGTTGAGTTCGGCTAATGTCGATGGAGCGCCAACGGAGGGCGGGCATGTGAAGGAGGGGGCGCTTGCTCCTGAGGTGCCGGGCGTTGGTGTTTTACGCTCCAATACTTGCGCCGCCACCGGGGTCACAAACGCATCCACCATCGGGGACACCAACGGGGCCGCCGCTGCTGCCGTCGCGTTGTGAGAGTTTCTACCCATGAAGCTGGGAATCGGGGGCAACCCCTCTTGACCGCTCGCAAGCCAGTCTCGCATGAACACAAACAAGGAAGGCATCATGTTGTTGAGCGCATGTCCAACTTGTTCTTCCACAATGCTTGGAATCTGCTCTATTTTTTCCTGGAGTTGTTCCTCAGAGCCGCTAGTGCTTTTCTCCTTTCGCCTAGTACTATAGTAGTTCGACCATTTTGTGGAACAGCCTTTGCCGGACACACGACCAGCTGACGACGACTTACTATGCTTATCCTTTTTCTTGAGTGTGTTGATCTCCCTATTTAAAGAGTTGTCCCAAGGGGCGATAGGCGGGGACCCCGCACTGCTGCCTTCAGTTTCCTGCACAAGGAATGCGGGGACCATTCAGAAATTTGGCTTCGCTAATTTTAAAATGCAACCATATGGAGCTAATTTAACAGGGGAAGGTATTATTTACCAGAAGACGCTCAAGCTCCTCCACCTTCGGATCCGTCGTAATCTCCCCTGTTATCGGGTTCCTCTAGTACCGGGCCCTGACATAGTTATCTGTAGGCTTATCTCCATATTTTTTGAAGAGGGGCGGTAGGCCTTGCGCGGAACGCTCCGCGTCCTCCTTGTCCCATTTCGGTTCCGCCACTCTGTAACCGCCGGGAACGGGTCTGTGAACCCCTAAGTTCAATTCCCGCATACTTTTCCCCCACTGACTCGATTCACTGTTTGAGGTGTCCTCGCACTTGAGCTTGAACTCCTCGTAGTCAGTTTCGCTGATCGAAGGATTTGACTCCTTGATCTTCTCGTAACTAACACCTTTACTAATCATTTTCTTCACCGTGCTTCTCCAAGTAGCCAGGGATGTGCTCATCTTTGTGAGGGCGGCACTGTTCACTTTATTCCTGTGGAGTCGTGTGTTTGCGAATTGAGCGGGGAACTTGTATTGGTTGTGTAGCTTCGTGAAGAGGAGGTTGCGCAAATTTGCTCGCTCAGGATGCCTTAGGTTCTCGGTGTTGATCAAGACGGTGCCCCGGAGAATGCACCCGAGTTGTCCGGCGTACCCACCGACTAATTCTTTGGGCGCCGTTGGAAGCCCATTTTTGTCCACTTCGGTAAATTCCTCCTTGACGGTGCCTAGCTTGCTCGGGCGCCTCTCCTTTTTTTGCCTCTTCGGTTGGCTTCCATCTGTGGGTTGGTTGCCATCATCAGTGGCGGGATCGGCCTTCGCGGCACCACAATCATCCCCGCTAGCGGTTGTGTACTCGGGATCGGTAGAGTCATCCCCGATGCCCTCGTAGCGGGGTTGAGGTTTTGGATCATCGTCTAGGCTCATCTGGCAATATTGCTTCTGGTGGTGCGAACCGGAGGCCTCATCGTTGTCGGCCATCTACACCCACTACATAGGATAAGAAAAAATGCTACTAGAGTGATTGGATGATATCAGGGTAGCTAGTATAGCTAGGATAAGAAAAAAGTTCTTGATGTTTCTATTATGATGTGTGTAGCTTTCATCCTGCCAGTGATCAAATCTGCAAGTGCCTAACACTATATGCTACTGTGGAGATTGTTGAGCTATGTAGTTGGACAATTACATGCAAAAGCACCTTCTAGGTCAAGAAAATTAACAAAGGTCATGCACGAATTCACGGAAAAATTCGGCATGACCTTTGCTAAATTTTTTTAGCTAGGACCCCATTCTCAACCGAAACGGAAATTAATCTACATTTCGGGACAATGGGGTCATTATTTGTACCTGCACAAAAAAGGCCTACATATAGGCACAACAAGCATACATATAGGCACAACCAGGTGCACAAAGCATACCAAAATGCTTTAATACTACTCATGGAGTATGTGAGAAACTCATGAACTAATCGCTTTGCAATGCAAATGATAAAACTGAATTGAATTATTTGACAGTAACAAAAAAGCACATAGATAAATGATATAGCTGAATTGGATCATGGTACAATAATGCAAGCAGGCAGGCAACATGTCCTTGGTATCCATATTTGATCTAAATAGGATATTACACTACAAAATTCATATTTGATCTAAATTATCTAGAGTAGCAATGCCTAATGAATAGGGTGATAAAATTTGAGCATGCACGAGGCAGCAACAGAGGAATTTGTCCCAAAAAGAACCCCAAGATTTTCAGAGTGCTTGACTGCAGTAGGAACATGAAGCTGGAAAGAATTGTGACGGAGTGAAGCTAGACCTTCATATGCCTCAGCCATGCTAAGGCTCCTATAGACATCAGTACCGAAGATGGCTCTACATATTTCAGTTTACCAGTACACAAGGCACCTAATAAATTCGAGTTCATGATTTTTCAAATAAAAACATGGCTATTAATAAGTATGCAGAAACTGGATCAAGCGCGCAGATCTAAATTACAGGCACCTAAATTTCTGAGCTATATTAAATTGACAGCTACAGAGCCAAAGATGGAACCCATCTGGTGAAGATATATTTCAAAATGATTTAAGCCCTAGCACAGAATGGCATAATACTACTGCTGAATCAACACATACGTGAACAGATATAGATCTGACGAGCGGTGCAACCTTACTAGATTTTCATTACCAGAGAGGTGGCCTACCTCGGAGAGCACGTGGTTCCGGATTAGTGCTGCGCGGCGAGCCGGAGATGTAGGAGATGGCGCAGGTGAATCGCTAATGACAGAGTCGTAGGTGAATCGCTAGAGGGGGGCACCTGATCGCGGGGCGCACGGTTGCTGGAGGGGGTCGCCGGAGAGGGGCACCGGGGCGCGGGGGGCGCGCGATCGCTGGAGGGGGTCACCAAGGTGCGGGGGCGAGGGGTCGCCGGAGTGAGAGGAGTACGTGAGAGATGGGATCGAGAGAGAGTGAGATCTGGAGTGAGATGGGATCGAGATAACCCTAACTACTTGGCATAGCAATGCCACATTTTCTAGAATTGCGCCATTAGCATAGGCATAGCAATGGCGCACTTTCCGTAGGTGCGCCATTAACGCTTTTAATATTTTGTTATTTATAATTATAATTATAATTATGTGTTAGTTTTATATTGTGTAGTAATTATAAACACATGGCAATTTTAATACTCCCTCATTCCTAAATATAACAAAAACTATCAACATCTACAATACTCCCTCCGTTCCTTTATATAAGGTGTATTTGTTTTTTAGGAAAAACATTGACCAAGTTTTAATAAAAATATATCAATATCCATAAAAGCAAAATTTTATCATTTAGTTCATGATGGCAAGTAGTTTCATATTTTATGTACTAAAATAATATAATGCTCATAATATAAAATAATATAATGTTTAAAAGATCTCTAAAAATAATCATTCGATTACATGCTCATAAATGAGGTTGAAATCAAGTGACATGAAATAACAATCATGAAATAACAATCGTCGTGATTGGATCTTAGCTATCATATTTTCACAATCTTTTTTCCCTTCTTTTTGGCGTTTGCACAATTTAGCCCCGGAACCCCTTGATTTCTTCTCTTGAACGGGCGACAGCATTTAGGTAGGGTGGTCCTGCTTCTTCTTGTTTTGTATGCTACTGCATCATCGTCGTCGTCATCTTCAATCTTCGGGTCGCCGTACTTGTCGAAGTCTTGCTCGTTGGCGGATCCATCCATTCTGATGATGTTCCTTTTGCCTCTCCTCACGACAACACGGCTGGGCTTTGACGGGTTGGTAATGAAGAAGCATTGGTCCACTTGGCTAGCTAGTACCCATGGCTCATTTTGCGCGGTGACGTTTGCGCCCGCGGTCTTGGATTTGGCTTCGGGTATAACCATGGTGGTGAAATACCGGCTTTCTTTTACGATGCTCTTGGCCCACCTGACGCGGAACATCGGCACCTTCTCTCCAGCGTAGCTGAGCTCCCAGATCTCCTCGATCCTTCCGTAGTATCTTTTCTTGACGTTACCGGTGTAGGCTTCCATCGTTACCCCGGAGTTCTGATAATCGCTCTTCATGTCCTTTTCCTCAGTGTAGAATGTGTAGCCGTTGATATCGTACGCTTGATATGTCATCAGGTTGTGCTCGGCGCCCTGTGACAAGGCGAATACGAGCTTTTATTCCTCGGAAGAGTCCTCATGTAAAGGGTACGATAGAAGCTTGTCCTTGAACCAACGCGTGAAGCATGAGTTGTGCTCTTTGAGTACATCTCCGTCCGTCCACTGTTGGCCTCGGTCATTGTACGTCTTATCAATTGATGTTTTGTGCTCTACCACCCAAAGATCGACCAAGTCAATGTGTTGCAGCGCGACTAGGTTTGCTCTTTCAAAGTCGGCGAGTCGATCCTGGAAGTCGACATGCATTTCGCGGCGACCCTCGCGGTGACCACATCCAGCGAGCCTGCCGAGGTGCCTGTTGACGGGCAGACCAACGGGGTTATCGATTCCTAGATAATTCGTGCAAAAGGAGATGCACTCTTCGGTCAGAAAGCCTTGGGCTATGCTTCCATCTGGACGTGCCCTGTTGCGAACGTATCCTTTGATCACACCATTCATCCTTTCGAACGGCATCATGCTGTGCAGGAACGTCGGGCCGAGTTGGATGATATCATCCACGATATGGATGAGGAGATGCACCATGACATCAAAGAATGCAGGCGGGAAGTATATCTCGAGCTCGCATAATATCACCACGATCTCTTCTTGTAGCCTTCTGAGGATCCTCACGCCAACCGACTTCCGAGAGATGACATCGAAAAAGTTGCATAGGCCAAATAGCGTTTCACGGACGTGGTCATCCATGATCCCGCGCATTGCAATCGGAAGTAGCTGCGTCATCAGCACGTGACAGTCGTGAGACTTCATCCCGCTGAACCTCTTCTTCGCTGAGTCTAGGTATCTGCTGATTTTCCCAGCGAAACCATAAGGAAGTTTTATTCCTAGGAGGCAGTTGATAAACTGCTGGATCTCCTTCTGACTTAGAGTGAAGCACGCGGGGGGCAGTAATAATGTTCGCTCTGCTTCTTGGCCTTTTTGTCTTTGCGATGACTTTCCGTGTCCTCCGGTGGCTCTTCATCATCGTCGTTGTCGTCATCATCATCATCATTAGGGCGGTTTGCATGAAGCTCCTCCCTGATGCCCATTGAAAGCAAGTCTGCCCTAACTTTCGACCCATCTTTGGTCTTTTCTGGCATGTTGAGCAGGGTATCAAGCAGACTCTCGCACACATTCTTCGTGATATGCATGACATCAAGGCTGTTTTGCACACCGAGGATGTTCCAGTACGGCATTCCCAAAAAACAGACCTCGTTTTCCAGACCTTCAACAGCGGCTCTGGCGCCTTTCGCTTAGAATTGATCTTTCCTGGCGGTGGGCACTCTTTCCAATTTTTCAACAACATGTCTATTTCGGTGCCGCTCCTCCTACGTGGGGCCTTTCGGGCTTCGGCTGTTCCATCGAACAGATCCTTGCGTTTTCTCCATGGGTTGGACCACCTGCCCCACGACATACCCTAAACCGAGATAGTCGTGCACCGTCGTGAGCAGTGCGGCTTTCATAGGGAAATATGTTTCTTCTAGAGCGTCCCACGTATTGACTGGCGTTCTCCATAGCGTATCTAGCTCCTCTTTTAGGAGCCCCAGATATAGATTGAGGTTGTTTCCTGGTTGTTTCGGCCCTTCAATTAGCACACTCATGTGCATGTACTTTATCTTCATGCACTCCCAGGGGGGATGTAGTACATGCACACAAACAGTGGCTAGGTGCTATGTGTGCTGCTCTGGTTGCCGAAAGGATTGACTCCATCGGTGCTCGCGACCAACACTACGTTCCTTGGATCCTTCCAAAGTCCTCCTCGAAGTTCAATGCCTCCCACTGGGTCCCATCAGAAGGGTGACTCAACATCCTATCTTTTTCTGGATCATTTTTTCCAGCCTCTTCTTTTTGCTGCTTCCTTTCCGCATGCCAGCGCATGAGCTTAGCTTGCTTAGGGTCCGCGAAATAACGCTGCAGACGAGGAATGATCGGAAAGTACCACACCGTTTTTTGAGGAGCTTTCTTCTTCTTCTTGTATCGACTGGCGCCGAACTTCGGACATACGGTAGACTCCGCGACTCATGCCGATAAATGATGCAATCGTTAACGCGGACATGGTATCTAACATGCGGTAAATCCAGAGGACACACGATTTTCTTCGCCTCATTTAAACTGGTCGGGCACGTGTTCCCCTTGGGAAGAAGGTCTTTCCAGAATGACATGTTTTCGTCGAAGCATGTGTCGGTCATTCTATGTTGTACTTTCATCTCCAGAGCCATGAGCGCTACTTTCAGGCGGGTATCCTCAGGATTGCATCCTTCATACAATGGAGTAACTGCGTCCATCTCAAGTTGATTCAGCTTGGCTTTCTCTCGGGCGGCAGCTCTTGCGTTATTACTCGCCTGGTTCAGAAGCAACTCTTGAAGATGAGGGTCCTGCACCCAGTCCATCGACGATGGTCCATCATCGCCGTCTTCTCCGGCATCTTCATCTTCATGAAGATCATGCCCTTCGTCTTGATCTTCCTCATGATCATGTCCGGCATCTTCTACATGATGATTGTGTCCTGCAACGTGATCATGTTCGGGAGATTCTTCGTCTTCTCGCCCGACCTCGGCGCTATTTCTGCTTACTGTTCCCCGCCCACCCTGGACGAATTCATAATCTTCTTCATCACCTTGCCACCGATAGCCATCCATGAAACCACGCGTGAGCAGGTGCCCCTTTATTTCTTGTGAATCCGGGTCCAAAAGGCACTTCAGATTGCTTCGACACGGACATCTTATCCCCGTCTCGTTCTTTTGAATCATCTCGGCCTTCGCGGAGCTCAAAAACCTATCCACGATGCCTCCAGTCATCTTGCGAACCATGGTCGCCTGTGGGGCATAGAGCAAAACGATATTTTAGAACCAAATTTTTTTTTGCATGACCTTGCCTAATTATTAGGACAAAAAAGAATGCAAAGTGTGCCAAATTTTCGCCGAAACGGAAATGAATCAACATTCCGGCAAAATATTGGCAACTATCGCATATGTGAGGTACCTGCAAACAATCATCACACACACATACATATATACCCATGATCATCACATCACACCACACATATATACCCCATGATAATCACATCACACCACACATATACACTGACAAAAAGTGTGTTCGAGAGAGACAAACTAGATCTACACAACAATAAAGAGATATACCTTACTTACCAATGAAAAAAGGAGATACAACTACTTATTTTGGGTAGATCTATGGTGTAAATAAGGTGAGGAGAAGAAAGAAACCGAGAGAAGCTAGTTGGAGGTGGAGGTGGAGAAAGTGAGTGTGGTAGGGTGGCTCCAAAATATCTAGCTGCTCCCAGACTTAGTAATGGCGCACCTTCACCAATATGCGCCATTACTAAGTATGGGAGCTAATGGCGCACCAACTAGTGGTGCGCCATTACTATCTCTGGGAGAGGGGACCAGGGGCCAGAGAGGGGGGACCAGAACAGTAATGGCGCACCGTGCATAAATACGCCATTGTTGTGCCACACTTAGTAATGGCGCACATCTAGGACATGCGCTATTGATGTGTCATCAGGACTGGGCCCACCCCTCCCCTGACTTAGCAATGGCGCACATGCCAGAAGTGTGCCATTAGCATCCCTGGTTCCTTATGGCGCACTTCGGAAAAGTGCGCCATTGCTAAGTCAGGGGAGGTGGGCTGGTCCAGGAGCGAATGGTCACTGGCGCACTTCTGTGCAAGTGCGCCATTAGTAGCAAGGGCACTAATGGCGCACCAGGACATGGTGCGCCATTGCTATTTAGTAATGGCGCACTGGACACTTGGTGCGCCATTAGTGTCCATATTATCTATAGCTATTTTTCCAGTAGTGATGGTTACAGAAACCCACGCCCTTTCCAGGTAACTCTCTCAAATCTATAGAATAAGAGCATTATAATAAATTTTGTGAATGGATGAAACCACTTTTTCTTCAAATTCCCTTGACTAACGCTATCAAGTTACCTCCTTATTCCAAATATATGAAAGATATTGTTACTAATAAAAGAAAAGATCCTAATGAGGAAAAATCTACTATGCTTGCTAACTATTCTTTCAGTGGCAAGATTCTTGAGAAGCTTGGTGATCCAGGTATACCCCCCATTCCTTGCTCCATAGAAAATAATTATGTCAAAACTTCTTTATGTGACCTCGGAGCAGGAGTGAGTGTTATGCCTTTTTCTCTTTATAAGAGGTTATGTTTAGATAAGGTAATCCCAACAGATATCTCTCTTCAGATGGCTGACAACTCAACACCCGTCCCGATTTGTATTGGTGAGGATATTCATCTGTAGTCGTCGTTGAATTGGTTGACCACCAGCTGAGAATGTCCTCTAACTATGACTCTTTTGATTCATAGTCTGCTGTGTTGTTGGTGGAGGCCTCTCCCTCGTACATCATTTGTACAACATACTTCAAGACTTCTCTGGTTGGGGAAACCAGGACAGCGCCGGCCCCGGCTCCCTGCAAAGAGAAGGATTCGTCAAAGTACAGGGTCCACTCATTGTTGTCTTTAGTGCCGGGAAGCAAAGATGCTTCCTGGAGGTCTTCGTCATCTTCTGGAGTCGGAGTCCATTCAACAAAGAAATCAGCCAGTACCTTGCTCTTGATTGTGAAGGAGTTGAAAAACGTGAGGTCGAAGCCAGACAGCTCTAGCGCCCATTCCACGATAAGGCCCGTGGCTTCTCGGTTTCTCAGGATCCGCTCGAGCGAGAAACTGGTTACCACTCGAATTGGATTCGCCTGAAAATAGTTCCTAAGCTTTCGGGAAGCTATGAGCACCCCGAAAAGTATCTTCTCGATCTGAGGGTACCGGCGTCTCGCGTCCCGGAGGACAGTGCTGATGAAGTAGACTGGCTTTTGGGTTGTCCACCTGGCCGGAACCTTGGCCCCGTGGACTCCGGTTGCATGAGATGATCCCTCGGAATTGCTTGCTTCATGTGGGGGTCCACTACCTTGTTCTTCAATTTCGCGCTCAATCACCAATGCTCCGCTTACCACCTGAGATGTTGCCGAGATGTACAACAGCAGGGGTTCGCGTGGGCGTGGTGCCACTAGGGTTAGTGGTGACGCGAGGTACTTCTTCAGGTATTGAAAAGAGGCTTCAGCTTCAGGATTCCATTCGAGGGGACCGGATTTCTTAAATAGTTTAAAGAATGGGAGTGCTCTTTCGGCCAACCGGGAGATAAACCTCCCAAGTGCCATAATGCACCCGTTCAGTCTCTAGACATCCTTGACGCGTTTTGGGGCCTGCATTTTCTCGATCGCCTTGATCTTGTCGGGGTTGACTTTGATGCCGCGGTGGGACACCAAAAACCTGAGGAGCTTGCCGGAAGGAACACCTAAGACGCATTTTTCCGGATTCCGCTTCAGTTGCATCTTGTAAAGATTGCGGAATGTCTCATGAAAGTCTTCGACAAGTGTGTCTTCTTCTCTGGTCTTTATTATGATGTCGTCCATGTAGGCCTCGACATTGTGGTGTAATTTCTGCCCGAGGCCGATGTGGATAGCTCTCTAGAAGGTGGAACCGGCATTCTTCAACCCAAAGGGCAGCCCGTGTACTTACTTCCTCGGAACGATGACATCTCCTTGTGAGAGTTGCTGTTGTTCGGCTTCATCGAAGGCATGAACTGGAGGAGATCCTTATCTGAGTTCTGTGGGGAGCACCGCCTCTGCTTCGTAAACGAGAGCGAATGTCGTCTCATTTGTGGCTCGATTGGGTGTGGTCCTGATTGACCATAGACCGGCTGGGAGTTCATCCACCCACCGCTTTCCACACTTTTCGAGTCGCTGGAAGGTACAGGTCCAGAAACCTTGGAGTACTTCCGAATTGGCTCTCTCTGCCTGGTCGTTGATCCTTGGATGAGCCACTGAAGCGAAACACACTGTGGTGCCCATTTGCTCGAAGTACTCGAGGAAGGACTGACTTGTGAACTGGGTGCCATTGTCCGGGATGATCCCGTTACGAACTCTGAAATGACACACCAGGCTTCTGATAAACTTGATGGTGGATTGCACCGTGGTCTTGCGGACTGGCTCCACTTCTGGCCACTTGGTGAATTTGTCGATGGGGACGTAGAGCAACTCATAACCTCTGGTAGCACGGGAGAATGGGCCCAAGATGTCCAATCCCAGACCGAAAAGGGGCCATCACAGAGGGGTGGTTTGGAGAGCTAGTGTTGGTTGATGAATAGCCTTGGCATGGAATTGGCAGGCGTCACAGGTGTTCACAAGCTCCATGGTATCGTTCAAGGTGGTAGTCCAATAGAACTCTTGATAGGGCATGTTTTCCCTTGATTGGTTTTAGTGATTGATGACAATACAACTGCGGAGTAACAGGGTGCAATGAGCATTTCAGATAACGAAATTATTGGCACAAGACGGTTATTTTCCCCTCGGTGTACGAAACGTGAAGACGGAGTTTTTCTTTCGATCTCCTTTTGTGTTAATTGAGTCGTAGGAAAACCGTACTATGAAGAGGGGATCCTCTTTGGAAATGGTGGGTGGAATCATCACACGGTCTCACTTTCTGCACCCACATATTTCTTTTGCGTCATGGAGGTGTGTGGACTTCTGAAGCGGTACTACCGTGGTTGGTGGACAGCCAACGGCTGCATTTAAGAGCACCTATAAAAGGGGGCCTTCTTCCCCATTGTGAGGTACCTCATTTATTGCTCTCACCTCCATTGACACCCAAGCTCCATTCTTGCCCGATCTCCCTCTCTAGCCATCAAAACTTGTTGATTCTCTAGGGTTTGGAAGAGGAGGCCCCGATCTACACTTCCACCAAAGGATATTTGATTCCCCCCACTAATCCCATGTGGATGTTGTTACTCTTGGGTGCTTTGGTGCCCTAGACGGAAGAGGTCACCTCGAAGCCACATTCCATTTTGGTGAGGCTTCGTGGTTTCCTTGGGAGCCTCCAATTCAGTTGTGGAGTTTGCCCCAACCTTGTTTGTAAAGGTTTGGTTGCCACCTTCAAGGCCGCCTCGTAGTGGATCACGGCATCTTACATCGGTAAGAGCGTGAGGAGAAATAGGGGGCCCTCGTTGGCTTCGTGTGAGCATTGTGCTCCTCACCCTCTCCAAACGGAGACGTACTTCTCGAAAGAGAAGGAACTTCGGAAACATATCCTTGTCTCCCGTGTTCCCCTTTACCTTTACTTTGCGCAAGTTACTTTCCTTGCTTATTTATTGCTTGCTTGTTATACTTTAGTTGTTGGCATATAGGTTGCTCACATAGTTGCATATCTAGACAACCTATATTCCTTGTTGAGCTTAAATTATTAAGAAAATTTTAAAAAGTGTTAGTCGCCTATTCACCCCCCCCTCTAGTCGACATTCCGATCCTTTCAATTGGTATCAGAGCCTCGTCTCTTATTAAGGGATTTACCACCTTAAGAGGATGTCGGAAGAGGATAAACCGGTAGAGGTTGAGCTTCCAGGGGATACTCCGAACCCTTCTCTTTTGGAAGGGAATGAAAGTATCGAGGGCTTCACGAATACGCTCGGGAAGGATGACTCTTCATCCATCTCTCGACATGAGTAAAATGAAGGCATGTCCGCCATTAAGGCTCACATGAACAAAGTTACCGATATGCTTAGTTGTATCATGTCAAAGAAGCCCACGGAGAGCAACCCTACCATCATCCCCAACATTCCAACGTTGGGTGGAGGAGATGTCATCTCCCAATCTAATGATGATGGTAGGAATGATATCCGATCCATTCCTCGTACGGGAAATGGATCGGGTATTAATTCCGCGGTGGCTCCTCCTGTTACTTATAACTCTCTACCTCTACCCGAACCCCATTTTGCACATGCAGGCATTATTCCCATCCTTAACAAAGATGCTTATCCGGTTTGGGCTCATCGCATGAAGAGACACTTGAAGGGGTTTTCCGTGGAACTGTGGCGCATCGTTGAGGAGGGATTCACTCCTCGTGACCGCCACAACTTGACCCCAAGAGAATATCGTGACAACACCATCAACAGTCATGCTATGCTCATGATAGGAAATGGGTTGAAGGAAGAGCAATAAAATCTTGTCCTAAAGTGTGAAACGGCCAAGGAGATGTGGGATACTCTTGAGAGGACTCTCATGGGAAGCACTAGCATACGGTGCTCAAAGTTTCACAAAATTCAAGATCAAGACGATCACTTTGTGAGGAATGAAGGGGAGTCTTCCGAGGATGTTCATCAAAGGATGGTGGCTCTTGAAAATTCCATGACGGACCATGGGAGCATGGACACCGATGACGGATGGATAAAGAGAAAGTTCATCACGACTATGCTCCTACACAAGAAGCATATCACCAAGGTCATTCGTCAAAGGCCCGACTTTTGCGAGTTGAGTTCAAACCAAGTCTTGGATGAATTTGTTGCCATGGAAATCTTGGACTCCACGGCCGAGTTAAAATTGGCTCGCCAAAGTGGCTCCAAGATGTCGTCAATCGCCTTGAAGGCCAAGGAGGTTCAAGTTGAGGAAGATGAAGATGAAGAGGATGTGGGTCCGGAGGACACCAAGTATGCTTACAATGAGCACATGGCTCTAGCCTCAAGACAATTTTGGGGCAACAAGAAGAACTTCAAGTCCAACACAAGTAGCTTCAAGCCAAAGGGCCAACGAATAAGGACTTTCTTCAATTGTGGCAATGTGAGTCATTTTGTTGCGGATTGCCCTTGTGAGAAGAGAGAAGACCACGGTGGAAAGCTCATCCGTAAGGACAAGAACAAGCCACCATTGCACAAGACCTTTGTGTAGAAGAATCCACAACGTGTGTTGGTGGCTCAAGAAGAATACTATTCCGATGATGAGGATGATGAAGAAAGTGGTGAGATTGTGGCAACCTCCACCGTTGCTATCGCCATTGACTCCCCCTCATCAACGTCTCTCTTCAACTCCCCAACGAGAATCCTCACATCATCCACAAGTGACTTATGGCCAAGACCACCTCGGTAACTCCTCACTCTAAACTGTTTACTCCCACTAACCCTTCATTGTTGGATTGTGTGGAGAATAATGAGGAGCCCAAAGCTCAAGAAGAAAATGAATTCGAGCTGTTCTTGTCCAAGCTCAAGGGCATTGCCAACGGACACTTTGTGGCTCTCTTGGACCAACTTGGTGAAGCCCATGCTCACATTGAGCAACTAGATGAGACTATCACCGAGTTGCAAGGTCATAGTCGCGACTATGTGGATGAGATAGGGGAGCTATCTCATTCTCTCGAAGAAGAGCGTGAGCTTAAGTTGTCTCGAGATGAGACGTATGCTATTGATATATCTAAGCTAAAACTTGACCTTAAACATTCTAATGCTATTGCTTGTGATCTCAATACTAAAAATGATGAACTTGTTGAGGCTCATGAAAGACTTCTTGTGGATCATGAGAAAGTTGAAAAGGACCACAAGTCCTTAAAACACGAACTCATGGCTCTCAAGAAGGCTCATGATGAAACAAGTATGCAACTCACTAAGGAAATCACTACCTTTTCTCCTATTATTGTGGTAGAGAAACCTAGTTTCTCTAACTCTTGTTGTGAGCATGCTCCTCTTGTTGAGGAAAACGCTAGGTTGAAGGCACAACTTGAGAAGGGACTTGTCTTATGCATTCAAAGAGACAAGAACCTTAATGATCTCTTGAGTTCCCAAAAGGAGGTCATTGGCAAGGAAGGCATTGGTTTTGGTGCAAGTTCATCAAAGAAGAAGAAAAAGAAGAGGAAGAACAAAAAGAGGAAAGGCAAGGCCCCTCCTCCTTCAAAGGAAGTCACTTTTGTGAAGGAAGGGGAGAAGCCTCAATAAAAGGTGGCAAAGGCCATTGAGGATAGAGTGACCAAGATAAGTGATGCCATTCCCAATGACTTTGCCGGACCAACTAACCCTTCTTACATTCTTTGTTGCACTAATAATGGGCATGTTTATGCCAAATTCGTTGGTTCCTTTGATGAGTATATTGCATGGGCCATTTGGGTGCCTAAGACCCTTGTTACTAACGCGAGAGGACCCATTCATGAATGGGTACCTAAATCCAAGCATTGATCTCATGTAGGTGGCGGCTTCCGGTGGTGGTACATGGATACTTGATAGCGGGGCTACAAGTCATATGACCGGAAGCAAGGACATGTTGGTGGACATTGATTTCGGACCATCTCGAACCACCCGTGTCCAATTTGGAAATCCAAACACGTCAAAGGTATTAGGTCTTGGAAAAGTAGTAATTTCTCCGGACTCGTCCATTGAGAAAGTATTGCTAGTTGAGACTTGTGCCTTTAATTTTCTTTCCGTTCAACAACTTGCCATGAGGGGACTTTGTACTTTCTTTGATAAAGACATGGTCACCCTAATGTGGAGAAAAACTCTTAAAGTATCCTTTGTTGGACACGTGGAGGACGGTATGTACGTGGTGGACTTCTCCAAAGTCCCCACTAAAACCGCCATGTGTCTAATGGCTAAAGTTGATGTGGGATGGCTTTGGCACCGCCGACTAGCCCATGTCAATATGAGGTCTTTGCAAACACTTCTCAACGGTGAGCATGTAATTGGACTAACAAATGTTAGCTTTGCCAAAGATCGTGCTTGTAGGGCATGCATTGAAGGGAAACTTCACAAGAAGAAACACCCCGTCAAGAATATCATCTCATCCAAGAGGCCTTTCGAGCTCCTTCACATGGATATTTTTGGGCCTCCGTCATATGGTAGTCTTGGCGGGAAGAAGCATTTCTTAGTTATTGTTGATGATTATTCAAGATATACATGGGTTTATTTCTTCAAGAAGAAAAGTGAGACCCAACAAACCGTCATCGAGTTTGCCAATGAAGCTCAACGTCAACACAATTCAAAGATTTTGGCAATTAGGAGTGACAACGGCACCGAGTTCAAGAACTACACCTTGGATGAATTCTTTGGAGATGAGGGGATCAAACATCAATATTCCGCTGCTTATACCCCTCAACAAAATGGTGTTGCGGAGAGGAAGAACCGCACTCTGATTGATGCAGCAAGAACAATGACGGCGGAGTTCAAGAGTCCATACAACTTTTGGGCAGAGGCCATCAACACTGCTTGTCATGCAACCAACCGTCTTTATCTCCGCAAGATCTTGAACAAAACTCCGTATGAAATCATCACCGGTAAGAAGCCCAACATCAAGTATTTTCGGGTCTTCGGGTGTAAGTGTTTCATTCTTAAGAAAGGTGCTCGTTTGTCTAAGTTTGAGTCTAAGACAAATGAGGGCATATTTGTTGGTTATGCTTCAAACTCTCACGCTTATAGAGTCTACAACAAGTCTTCCGGACTTGTTGAAGAATCTAGCAACGTGGAGTTTGATGAAAATAATGGCTCCCAAGTGGGGCAAGGTGATCTTAATGATGTAGGTGATGAAATTCCTCCTCAAGCCATAAGAAGAATGGGTGTGGGTCATTTCCTACCCATTGAGGAACCCCTTGTGGTGGAAGGAGAAGGACAATGCTCTACGCACGTGGAGCCATCACTTCCTCAAGATTCACAAGCAAACCAAGAACAATACGAAGGCCCTCTCTCGCCCGAACAAGATCAAGGTCAAGATCAAATCATTGAATATGGTGGTGCACCAAATGATGACCAAGATCATGTTCTCTTTCAAGGGAAAGATCAAGATGATGAGCAAGTCCTTGAGGATGCTACTTCTTCCGAAGTTGGCCCTCTATCTCCCTCACAAGATACATTGGAAGAAGAGAGAGTTTGCCGAGCACTCAAGATTGCATCCTGGTTAAAATCACAAGATCTTTCGGTGGATCAAGTGCTCGGAAGCATCCAAAAGGGGGTAACCACTCATAGTCAATTGAGAAAATTTTGTGCCCGTAATGCATTTGTTTCTTGTGTTGAACCCCAAAAGGTACGTGAGGCGCTTGAAGATCCGGATTGGCTTGAGGCCATGCATGATGAACTCAATAACTTCAAGCGCAACAAGGTGTGGACATTAGTGGAGAGACCCAAAGGTGATCATAATGTTATTGGGACCAAGTGGATTTTCAAGAACAAGCAAGATGCACTTGGTATTGTCATTCGGAACAAGGCAAGGTTGGTGGCTCAAGGTTTTTCCCAAGTCGAAGGTATTGAGTTTGGTGAAACTTTTGCCCCCGTGGCTCGTCTTGAGTCCATTCGTATTGCTCTTGCTTATGCCTCTCATCACAACTTCAAGTTATATCAAATGGATGTGAAGAGTGCTTTTCTTAATGGTCCCATTAATGAGTTGGTATATGTCAAGCAACCCCCCGGGTTCGAGGATCACAATTTCCCCAATCATGTCTATAAACTCGACATTGCGCTCTACGGCCTTAAGCAAGCACCACGCGCTTGGTATGAGCACCTTATCGAGTTCTTAGTTGATTTTGGGTTTGAAATTGGGCAAATCGATCCCACTCTTTTTACCAAGAGGGTTGGTGGGCAATTGTTCATATGCCAACTATATGTTGATGATATTATCTTTGGCTCGATTAACAAATCTTTTAATGAGGAGTTTGCTGAGCTAATGACCAACAAGTTTGAGATGTCTATGATGGGAGAGTTGGAGTTCTTTCTCGGTTTTGAAGTCAAGCAATTGTCAAGAGGAACTTTCATTAATCAAGCCAAATATACTCAAGACATGCTCAAGAGGTTAAAGTATGATGGTCTTAAAGGAGCCAAGAACCCCATGCCACTCAAGTGTCAACTTGACCTCGACCCGAACGGTAAAGAGGTAGACCAAAGGGAGTATCGTTCTATGATTGGTTCCTTGTTGTATCTTTGTGCATCTAGGCCGGATATCATGTTTAGTGTGGGCATGTGTGCAAGATTTCAATCCGCACCAAAAGAGAGTCACGTAGTGGCTGTCAAAAGAATCTTTCGATATTTGGTTCATACCCCAAACTTTGGATTGTGGTATCCTAAAGGCTCAAGCTTCAACCTCGTCGGGTATACGGATTCGGATTGGGCGGGAGACAAAGTGGAGCGGAAGTCCACTTTCGGAGGATGCCAATTCCTTGGAAGGTCTTTGGTGAGTTGGTGATCCAAGAAGCAAAATTGTGTTTCTGATAGAGGCGAAGGTGTCCCGATGTTTCGATGAGAGGATGGAGATCGATTTTTGGTGGAGTAGACTTTCACGACCCGACTACGAACGTGCGAAGACGTTGCGCCTTAGCAATCGCTAAACCAACTCCGAGAGGTTATTGATCCCGCGGATGCACGATCAACCTGACCACGAAGGTCAATTCCTGCAAGCAATCGAAGAACAAGCAAGAACTAAGAATTGCAATCTGGATATTGCGAATATAAGATGAAAGATTAACAGAAGTTGGGGTTCCAATGCGGTCTTGGCCTGGTCGGACGACACAAACGAAGAACTCGAAGTTGCAGCTATGGCTAACTTAAATCTAATTAAAACCCAAGTCTAAACGACGCCCTAAGGGCTGTATATATGGGGGAACAGAGGGGATTTTCGTGACCCCTTGGAGGTGGGGTCCGAAAACAACCCTAACTCGGTTTCCCCACACATACGGACTCTAAAAACAGCCTATAATGTGGTATTTCGAAATTACATGGGCCCAGCCCAATATTAAGGTGACGCAGCACCTATAATTGCTCTTGGACGAAAATAATGAAGTGGCATCTCGTGTATTCCGTCCAAGCCTTCATGCATGCCTTATGGTGGCTTCAACGTGCGAAAATCCCCACTGGAAGCTCCACTGTACTTTCCCCTGCACGCACCTTCTTCTCCATTCTTGATCCCGCTCCAATGACCATCCTTCTTGTCCATGCTAGGTCCTTCATTCATAAGCAAAACAAAAGTATCTAATTTAGGCAGCATCATATGTTCATGAACAATAGAAGGATTCGCAAGAAACGAAAGTACCTGATAATTTAGTTGACGTGCACGTGCTCTAGTAACTGGTCCAGTATGTGTAGTTGGTGAGGGTATGGGTGTAACATTAGTAGGGATGTCCTCATCATCCTCCCCTTCTTGAATTGAAGTCGTCCTCGACGGAAGCTCATCATCTTCTCCCAAATAAGGTTTCAAATCTGCAATGTTAAATGTGGGACTAACCCCAAAATCTGCAGGTAGCTCAAGTTTATATGCATTATCATTAATTTTCTGTAAAACCTTAAAGGGACCATCAGCTCGTGGCATTAACTTAGACTTGCGCAAATCAGGAAACCTATCTTTTCGTAGATGTAACCAAACAAGATCTCCTGGTTCAAAAACAACATGCTTTCGACCCCTATCACCAGCAAGCTTGTATCTAGCATTCATGCGCTCAATGTTTTCTTTAGTTAACTCATGCATTTTTAATATCAATTCAGCACGTTGCTTAGCATCAAAATTCACCTTCTCCGAAGATGGAAGAGGCAGCAAATCAATAGGTGCACGAGGTAGAAAACCATAAACAATCTCAAAAGGGCACATTTTAGTGGTAGAATGCACTGAACGATTATAAGCAAATTCAATATGAGGTAAACATTCTTCCCACAGTTTCAAGTTACTTTTTAAAACAGCCCTAAGCATAGTAGACAATGTCCTATTGACCACTTCAGTTTGTCCATCAGTTTGGGGATGACATGTAGTACTAAAAAGTAGTTTAGTCCCCAACTTAGCCCATAAGCATCTCCAAAAATGGCTAAGAAACTTAGTATCACGATCCGAGACAATAGTATTGGGCACACCATGTAAACGAATAATCTCTCCAAAGAATAAATCAGCAACATTAGCAGCATCATCGCTTTTATGACATGGTATAAAATGTGCCATCTTAGAAAATCTATCCACGACAACAAATATGCTATCCCTCCCCTTCTTTGTTCGAGGCAAGCCTAAAACAAAGTCCATGGATATGTCCTCCCACGGAACACTAGGTACAGGTAAAGGCATGTATAAACCATGAGGATTGAGTCGTGACTTAGCTTTTTGACATGTAGTGCAGCGAGCAACAAAACGCTCAACATCCCGTCTCATCTTTGGCCAAAAGAAATGTGTAGCAAGTACGTCCTCCGTCTTTTTCACGCCAAAATGTCCCATTAATCCTCCTCCATGCGCCTCCTGCAACAACAAAAGACGAATAGAGCTAGCTGGAATGCATAGCTTGTTAGAACGGAACACAAATCCATCATTAAGCACAAACTTGTTCCAAGTTCTACCCTCTCTACAATTCTGCAATACATCTTTAAATTCCGCATCATTTGCATATTGTTCTTTGATTGTCTCTAAACCGAATATCTTGAAGTCAAGTTGTGAAAGCATAGTATAACGACGAGACAAAGCATCAGCAATAATATTATCTTTCCCCTTCTTGTGTTTAATGACATAAGGGAAAGTCTCAATAAATTCAACCCACTTAGCATGTCTACGATTAAGTTTTGCTTGACTTCTTATGTGTTTCAAAGATTCATGATCAGAATGTATAACAAATTCTTTGGGCCATAAATAATGTTGCCAAGTTTCTAATGTCCGAACAAGAGCATATAATTCCTTATCATAAGTAGAATAGTTCAGACTAGGCCCACTCAATTTTTCAGAAAAGTATGCAACAGGTTTAGCATCTTGTAATAACACACCTCCCAAACCAATCCCACTAGCATCGCATTCAAGCTCAAAAGTCTTATTAAAATCAGGAAGTTGGAGCAAAGGAGCATGTGTTAACTTATCTTTCAATACCGTGAAAGCTTCTTCCTGTGCGGTACCCCAAGTAAAAGGCACATCCTTGCGTGTAAGCTCATTGAGAGGGGCAGCAATGGTGCTGAAATCTCTCACAAAACGCCTATAGAATCCAGCGAGGCCAAGAAAACTCCTCACTTGTGTGACCGTTTTGGGCTGCGGCCAACTCTCAATCGCCTCGATCTTGGCTTTATCAACTTCAATACCCTGTGGAGTAACAACATAGCCAAGAAACGATACTCGGTCGGTGCAAAAGGTGCACTTCCCAAGGTTACCAAATAAACGTGCATTACGTAGAGCAATAAAAACAGCACGTAAATGATCCAAATGTTCCTCCAAAGATTTGCTATAAATCAGTATATCATCAAAATAGACTACCACAAATCGTCCAATGAAAGCACGTAAAACCTCGTTCATTAATCTCATGAAAGTGCTAGGTGCATTAGTTAACCCAAAAGGCATGACTAACCACTCATATAATCCAAACTTAGTTTTAAAAGCCGTTTTCCATTCATCTCCTAATTTCATGCGAATTTGATGGTATCCACTACGCAAATCAACTTTGGAAAACATGGTAGAGCCACTTAATTCATCAAGCATATCATCTAACCTAGGAATAGGATGACGATAACGAATAGTAATATTATTAATGGCTCGACAATCAACACACATACGCCATGTTCCATCCTTTTTAGGCACTAATATAACAGGTACAGCACAAGGACTAAGGGACTCACGTATGTAACCTTTGTCGAGTAGCTCTTGTACTTGACGCTGAATCTCCTTCGTCTCCTCCGGATTGGTACGGTATGGCGCACGGTTGGGCAACGAAGCACCGGGAATTAAGTCAATCTGATGCTCAATCCCTCGAATAGGTGGTAATCCCGGTGGTACGTCTTGTGGAAAGACGTCAATAAACTCCTGCAAAAGGTCAGTGACAACAGGAGGCAAAGAAGGAGGCAATTCCTCAAATGAAAACAAAGCTTCTTTGCACACAAAAGCATAGCACACATATTGACTAACATCCAAATCTGAAATATCAACCTTAGTAGCAAGCAAAGTTGGACTAGTCAATTTAATTTCATTAGAAACAGCAGAAGAAGATTTGCTATTAGTCTTATGTTGTTGCTCAAATTCTTTGGCTGCTATCTCATTCTCACTCTTATTTTTCTCCTGTTTTGCTTTACTAGCTCTAGCAAGATCATCTTTCACAATTTGTTCAGGAGACATAGGAAGTAACGCAATATTTTTATCCTGATGAACTAGAGTAAACTGATTTGTCCTACCATGGTGTACAACATTCCTATCAAATTGCCATGGTCTACCAAGTAAAAGAGAGCATGCTTGCATGGGTACCACATCACAATCAACATAATCAGCATATGCAGCAATGCTAAAGTGCACACGAACAGAACGCGTTACCTTAATCTTACCACTATTGTTAAACCACTGAATATAGTACGGATGGGGGTGTGGTCTTGTGGTGAGAGATAGCTTCTCCACCAACTCCATGCTAGCCAAGTTGTTGCAACTCCCTCCGTCAATGATGATGCGAACCGAACGTTCTTTCACGACTCCCTTTGTGTGGAACAAATTATGCCTCTGGTTTTGCTCGGCCTTCGTTACCTGCACACTTAATACACGTTGAGCCACCAAACTAGCATATTTATCTGCATCATCAGGAGTCATATACTCTATATCATGAGCATCATCATGGGCACCCTGTTCCTCATGAGCAATGGGAACTAGAGTCTCCTCATCATAGTCACTCGCTGACTCATACCCACCATCCGCCGTAATAGTCATCACACGCTTGGAGGGACAGTCCTTTGCGAAGTGACCTCCACCTTGGCACCTGCGACATTTAATATCACGATCTCGTGTTTGCCCTGTGGACGCCATGGATGAAGAAGAACTCGCCGCTGGACCACTCTGTGCACCCTTGAATGGTGGTGCTAGCTGTTTTGGTGGCTCCCTGTAAGAATGAGCGGCTGAAGTAGATGGTGGCGCAGCAGGACGTGTGGATGTAGAAGGTCCACGCGATGTCCATGATGTATTTCGTCCTGCAGAAAAGTTAGGTCTCGTAGCGGCCTGTCGATCCTGCACTTCACGTTCAGCTTTACAAGCAAGATGAAACAAACGAGTGATAGTAGCAAAGTCCTTGTATTCTAGAATAGTTTGTATCTCCCTGTTTAAGCCACCCATAAAACGTGCAAGCATAGCTTCATTATCCTCTACTAGGCCACATCTAATCAATCCAGTTTGTAATTCTTGATAATATTCCTCTACAGAATTTTTTCCTTGTCTCAAACGCTGTAATTTTTGTAACAATTCACGTTGATAATAAGGAGGAACCCAGCGAGTACGCATAGCATCTTTTAAAGCAGCCCAAGTAGTTGGAATATTATTAGCATGCAATCTACAATGTTCAGACCACCAAATAGATGCAAAGCCCGTGAATTCACAAACAGCAGCAGTAACACGTCTATTCTCAGGATATTGTAAACATGTAAAACGTTGTTCAGTTTCTAACTCCCAAGTAAGATAAGCATCAGGAATATATCTACCCTCAAACGGCTTAAGATTCAATTTAAGTTTAGGCACATGTTCATCATCGCGTACCTGAGGGGGTGGTTGGTGTCGACCGTGGCGAATGTTGGGACGTGGACGTCCAGCTGGCTGCTCATAGGCCGCTTCCTGTGCCACCTCCTCCTCGTAATCACCCTCGTAGTTGTCGTCCTGGCTGACGTCAGAAGCAGCAGCAGCAGTAGCAGCAACTGCAGCAGCAGGAGGAGCACCAATACCAGCAGCTTGTCCTCGCGGAAACAGAATACGTCGTGCACGTGGTAGTGGCGGTGGCTGTGGCTGTGCGGAAGGTAGGCGTGCGATCAACTCAGTAAACTTGGCGTCGAGCTTGGTGTCGATCATCTTCTCCACGCCATCAATTGCCTCTGTAAATCTGGTCTCGATGTCCTGCACCTGTTGAGACATCATACGTGCAAATTTATCATGTAGCTCCTTGTTTGTCATGTTCTCCCAATCGGGTGCATCCCGCGCCACTTCATCATGTGATCCTGGCATGGTTAGCAGAAATAGAAAACACACAGGAATATGATCCTACTTCTACTAATGGGATGGATGTGGGGTGGTGGAAAGCACAAATCCGTCAAGCTTTTCTTACGTTCTTACCGATTCTTACCTAGCAGCAGGTGGTGATGTACAACCAACGGGTCAAAACTCTCAGAGATATGGTAGAGCGATGGCCAGGAGGTGTCAAAACGCACGATGTAGGATATATGTGGAGCTGTAGGTAGGCTTGACAAATATGGTAGCAAAAAGCTCAACAGTAATCAAAACAGAGATGCAAAGTTGAATAAACACTCAACGTCGGTACTGTGCTGATCCTAGGCTAGACCGTACTAGAGACGCGAGCCTAAAACACCAACGAAAGCACGGCGCGGCACGTAATCAACTGAGAAGCACACTCTGATTTTTTTTTTCCTCTTTTTTTTTTTTTTTTTTTTTTTTTGGTGCGATGCGGGACTGCGGTGGCTGAAAAAGTGCGAAAAAATCACTATGGTGGCGAACGTCTCAAAATGAGTTTCTGGACATAAGGAACGTATGGGCACGAAATTTTTTCACCCCCGAAATTTTTGGCCTAAAAACTGCTCTGGAAAGCGTGCCAGACTCTTTTTTTTTTTTTTTTTTTTTGGAGATCACCCTCTTATACGTACGACAAAAGATTGGTGAAATCCGACTCTAATCAAATCAAAACTAATCTGGCTACGGAGAGATCACAAACCGAACAGGTGATGGAACTCAACTCGGATTGGTAGGTCGTGGTGCTGTATATGGACTCGACTTGGCGGAACGTGGTGGTGTATCTGGACTCAGATTGGCGGAAACGTGGCGGTGTACTACTGTGCGGCGGCGGTGTGACAATCTGTGATCAGAACTCGAAACTCTAAGGGAACTAGACGCTAAGATCAGCAACTTGACACAACGATGCAACCGTAAATTCAACAAAGCAAGTACTGAAAAGAAAACTGGACAAAGGCTAGGACTGTCTTGGGACGTGATGATCTAACCCTAATTTTTTTTTGTTGGCTTTTTCGTGGACTGTAGGTATGAAGAACAGAACCAATCTAGACTATGAAAACTGGTAAATCTCACCGAGCAACCTGGAAATCTGATACCACTTGATAGAGGCGAAGGTGTCCCGATGTTTCGATGAGAGGATGGAGATCGATTTTTGGTGGAGTAGACTTTCACGACCCGACTACGAACGTGCGAAGACGTTGCGCCTTAGCAATCGCTAAACCAACTCCGAGAGGTTATTGATCCCGCGGATGCACGATCAACCTGACCACGAAGGTCAATTCCTGCAAGCAATCGAAGAACAAGCAAGAACTAAGAATTGCAATCTGGATATTGCGAATATAAGATGAAAGATTAACAGAAGTTGGGGTTCCAATGCGGTCTTGGCCTGGTCGGACGACACAAACGAAGAACTCGAAGTTGCAGCTATGGCTAACTTAAATCTAATTAAAACCCAAGTCTAAACGACGCCCTAAGGGCTGTATATATGGGGGAACAGAGGGGATTTTCGTGACCCCTTGGAGGTGGGGTCCGAAAACAACCCTAACTCGGTTTCCCCACACATACGGACTCTAAAAACAGCCTATAATGTGGTATTTCGAAATTACATGGGCCCAGCCCAATATTAAGGTGACGCAGCACCTATAATTGCTCTTGGACGAAAATAATGAAGTGGCATCTCGTGTATTCCGTCCAAGCCTTCATGCATGCCTTATGGTGGCTTCAACGTGCGAAAATCCCCACTGGAAGCTCCACTGTACTTTCCCCTGCACGCACCTTCTTCTCCATTCTTGATCCCGCTCCAATGACCATCCTTCTTGTCCATGCTAGGTCCTTCATTCATAAGCAAAACAAAAGTATCTAATTTAGGCAGCATCATATGTTCATGAACAATAGAAGGATTCGCAAGAAACGAAAGTACCTGATAATTTAGTTGACGTGCACGTGCTCTAGTAACTGGTCCAGTATGTGTAGTTGGTGAGGGTATGGGTGTAACATTAGTAGGGATGTCCTCATCAGTTTCCCTCTCTACCACCGAAGCCGAGTACATTGCTGCCGCAAGTTGTTGTGCACAATTATTATGGATGAGGCAAACTTTGAAGGATTACGGTGTCACCTGTGACAAAGTGCCTCTTTTATGTGACTATGAAAGTGCTATCAAGATTGCTTACAACCCCATTCAACATAGCAAGACGAAGCATATTGAGATTCGTCATCACTTTATTCGAGATCATGTGAAGCGGGGTGATATTGATCTTTTATATGTGGGCACCGGAGATCAACTTGCGGATATCTTCACCAAGCCTTTAGATGAAGCAAGATTTCGAGAGTTAAGGCATGAGCTAAATATCATTGATTCAAGTAATGCGGTTTGAAGACTTGCCCACACTTCCCATCTCAACATGAGGTCTCGCTTGGATGTAGGCATGGACATAGGGGGAGTGTTGCTTAATTCATAGGCAACCACTCCACCTATTATGCGGAAAGGGACAAAATTCTTTCACTATGGTCACGTTCGGCGGCCGTCATGGTCACCCAAGGTGACAATGGTGCTTCAAAGAAGAGCATTGGCAATGAACCCAAGATACATCTTTGTGGTGTCATACCAAATAAGCTCAAACATGGTGGCTTCGGCCACCGCCCCTCTCGTTGGGAGGATTGGTTCGCTTTTGGGCTTCTCTATTGTGTTCAGGTTGTTTTGTTGCATCTTGATCACTCCGAGTTCGATCTTGCATTTTCTCGTTGTTGTTTTTTCTCGGAGTGTTTTCCATCCAGTTGCTGTGTTTTGAGTCATCCCAAGCACTTCCCCCTAAGACTTTAGATTCAATAGCCCCCCTCATCGTTGTCCTTGGTGGACGTTTCTGCTGCCAGCGGTACTACCGCAGCAGTCACGGTACTACCGCTCTCGCGGTACTACCGCGCCGGGTGCGGTACAACCGCTGTCCCGAGGAATCTTATAAATGAAGGGGTACGGGGAGTTCCTCCCCATTCCCCCTTCAGTTTCGTTTCTCTCTCCTCTGCAGCAGCGGCGCCCACCCCGGCGCCCCCTCCCGGTGTGCCGCATCCGTGCCGTCCTTCCTTGTTCTTCTCCGGTGGGATCATTCCCTATCCCCCCCCGGGTGCCATGGATACCGGTATTGCCCCCGTTCTCTTCTCCTTTGGTTCAGTTTTGTTGAACTTTGTGGCTAGGGCAATACTTGTAGATCCACTAGGTTTTTGGCTACGCCTAGGCATTTTGAGAACATGGATAGACTGCTAGATAGGAATGGAGTAGATGTGTTGGAGTGGTTTGAGTTTTTGGAACCCCGGTAGTACCGGATCTCAGATCCGTGCCCTCTGCTCCAAAGCGGTACTACCGCTGGTCCCGTTGCGGTACTACCACACGGTCAGCGGTACTCCCGCTGGGCGGTACTACCGGGGTCCCTCAATCTTAAGCCTCCCCAACAGACCTGCCTTGTTCACTTGTGTCCGGCTTTTTGCATCTCATGTGGTTTGCTTTTCCGTTTCTCTCTGTTGATGTTGGTCAGGTGATGGCTCTCGTCGGAATCCCAAGCACAAGGCCCCGGGTCCACCCGGTAGCAACTTCAAGAAGCTTGCTCACAAGAAGAAGGAACCGGTCAAGCAGGTGGCAGAGCTTTCTCTCCCCGAGTACAGGGCCTACCGTTGTGTCAACCCTTACCGTGAAGAGCAAGACCCAGAGTTAGTTGGCACCCAGTTCTGGAACAAGACTCAGAGGGATGTGTTCCAAAAAGTTATGATGCACAGGAAGAACAAGTTTGTTCCACACGTGATGTCTGTCCAGCCGAGACACATGCGGACTCACCCCGATTACTTTGGAGAGGCATATGCTCTTTGCGAGCAGTTTGGGATTCTGGACATCATCTCTTTCAACAAGCGTTCGATGCCGAGCTTCTTGCCCAGTTCTTTGCGACAGTGTTCTTCACCAATAACACTTATCGGACCATCGTTTGGATGTGCAAGGACGAGCAAGTCAGATGCACATGGGGAGAGTTCATGTCAGCTTTGCACATTCCCGTCTCCACGTCAGAGGCGCCCGTTGGTGTCAGCCCCTATGCTTCAGCTACTGCCAAGCCCAAGAGCATGCTAGGGACGTATCAGAAGTCAATTCCTTATATAGATGCCAAGGGACAGCAGAAGTACAGAGTGGTTCTTTGCCCGTTCTTGGACATCATGCATCGCATTTTCCGGACTTCTCTGTTTTCTCGTGTGGGCAATCTGGACATGGTACACGGCCATCTGGTGGACATGCTCCTCCTCTGTGAGGAGTACATGGGCACCACGCAGACCTTGGATGTCTGTGACATCATGTGGGAGGAGCTTCTTGCTGCTGTGTTGGAACGTAAGGTTCCCATTTATGGCCCGTATCTTCAGGTCCTCTTCGACATCACGTGGGCAGCCACCTTTGCTGTTGAGCGCCTTCCAGTTGGGTCTCTGACTGCTGACGAGGAGGTTCATCTGCGCATCAAGGACAACTGGGCTGGCGGTCATGGTCCTGCGCATGGTTCCCCTTCACCTGCCGGGTCTAATGAGGAGATTCAGGAGGAGCATGCGGCTGGTGGAGGGGGTGTTCCCCGCACACGCTCTGGTGCGAGTTTTGGTGCTGGTGGTTCGTCTTTTGCACAGGGTCCGGAGCAGCCCGGTTGGGCGGACAAGCTCACCAGGAAGGTGAAGCAGCTCTTCTGCCTTCAGACTCATGTTCAGCACCGCCTCTATGAGGCCCACGAGAGGGAGAAGAAGAATAGGAGACTGCAGAAAGCTTTCTACAGACAGCAGGGCATGCACGTCTCGAGTGGGTTCGAGCGGAGCATCACTCCCGAGGACCAGTGGATCTCCCAGTTTAGCGTGTGGGACCTCACCAATGACATGCCTGGCCCTTCGTCCACTACTCAGCAGCCTGCTACTGATGACACAGAGGCAGAAGTGGAGTCTGAGGAGTCTGACGATGACGAGGACTACGACCAGGACGACGAGTAGTTCATCACCTTGGGATGCTAGGTCATTCTCTGCCTTTTTGGCGTCTCGATGCCAAAGGGGGAGAGAGGTCTAGGATTCCGATTTGCATCTTCTCAGGGTTGGGCGAGTCATAAGCGTGTTTTATTTGTCTCATCTGCTCCACTTGTGAACTCCGTTTATTTGCTTTGGTTTTTAGTCCGTCTTTAGAGACTTCCGTGATATATGGTGTGAGACATATGCTATCTTATGTTCGTACTCTTATTGTCTTGTTATGTGGGGCTATGTTATGACATGTTATCCTTATGCTCACTTACTTGTTTGGTCTTAGTATGGCCTAGTTTATAAAATATAGGGGAGTGTCCTCCTTATATGTGTGTCCTGCATTCCAGAGGCATATCTAAAATGATGCACACATCAAGGGGGAGCCTGTCTATACTTTATAAACTAATGGCATGTTGTTTTAAAATTCCCTATTTTTATTGTGCAAATCCTGTGTTGTCATCAATACACCCAAAAGGGGGAGATTGATAGGGCATGTTTTACCTTGATTGGTTTTAGTGATTGATGAAAATACATTTGCGGACTAACCGGGTGCAATGAGCATTTCAGATAACGACATTATTTGCACAAGACGGTTATTGTCCCCTCGGTGTACGAAACGTGAAGACGGAGTTTTTCTTTCGATCTCCTTTTGTGTTAATTGAGTCGTAGGAAAACCGTACTATAAAGAGGTGATCCGCTTTGGAAATGGTGGGTGGAATCATCAGACGGTCTCACTTTCTGCACCCACATATTTCGTTTGCGTCATGGACGTGTGTGGACTCTTGGATGTTGCTCTCTGGCTCTACTAGAGCGGTAGTACCGCTCCACGGTAGTACCGTGGACCAGTACCGCATCCACTACCGGATTCCCACTGGACTCTGTGGTAGTGGAGGCGGCACTGGGGCTCGGTAGTACCGCCCCGCGGTAGTACCGTGACCCAGTACCGCATCCATTACCGGATTGCCACTTGACTCTGCGGTAGTGGAGGCGGCACTGGGGCTCGGTAGTACCGTAGAGAGGTAGTACCGCTGCGCGGTAGTACCATGAACCAGTACCACATCCACTACCGGATTCCCACTGGACTCTGCGGTAGTGGGGGTGGCACTGGGGCTCGGTAGTACCGCAGCGCGGTAGTACCGCTTCTGAAGCGGTACTACTGTGGTTGGTGGATAGCCAACGGCTGCATTTAAGAGCACCTATAAAAGGGGGTCTTCCTCCCCATTGTGAGGTAGCTCATTTATTGCTCTCACCTCCATTGACACCGAAGATCCATTCTTGCCCGATCTCCCTCTCTAGCCATCAAAACTTGTTGATTCTCTAGGGTTTGGAAGAGGAGGCCCCGATCTACACTTCCGCCAAAGGATATTTGATTCCCCCCACTAATCCCATGTGGATCTTGTTACTCTTGGGTGCTTTGGTGCCCTAGACGGAAGAGGTCACCTCAAAACCACATTCCATTTTGGTGAAGCTTCGTGGTTTCGTTGGGAGCCTCCAATTCAGTTGTGGAGTTTGCCCCAACCCTTTTTGTAAAGGTTTGGTTGCCACCTTCAAGGCCGCCTCGTAGTGGATCACGGCATCTTACATCGGTAAGAGCGTCAGGAGAAATAGGGTGGCCCTCGTTGGCTTCGTGTGAGCATTGTGCTCCTCACCCTCTCCAAACAGTGACGTACTTCTCGAAAGAGAAGGAACTTCGGAAACATATCCTTGTCTCCCGTGTTCCCCTTTACCTTTACTTTGCGCAAGTTACTTTCCTTGCTTATTTATTGCTTGCTTGTTATACTTTAGTTGTTGGCATATAGGTTGCTCACATAGTTGCATATCTAGACAACCTATATTCCTTGTTGAGCTTAAATTATTAAGAAAAGTTTAAAAAGTGTTAGTCGCCTATTCACCCCCCCCTCTAGTCGACATTCCGATCCTTTCAACCCTTGCCGGAAAACTTTGCTGACCAGAGCCTGGGAACCAATGTGTGCGCCGCATGTTCCTTCGTGGATGTCTCGGAGCAGCTTCTTGCCTCGGTCTATGGGGATGCACGGTAGCTTCACACCATTGGGACGCCTGCTGTAAAGGGTCTCATCGGGTAGGAGGTACATCGATGATTGACGAGTGACCTTCTTGGCGTCCTTCCGATTGCTTGGTAGCTCTCCGCTCTTCAGGTCATCGCCGTTCATGCTGAAGCACTTCAGCGTCAAGACGTCCTTGCCATCATAACAGAAAAGGAGGGAGTTCCCGCGGTACACCTTGTGGCCATGAACGAAGACCTTCCACCCGTGCGGCAAGAAGAGATCACCGGTGTTCGCTTGGTGGGTCTGCACCTTCACTGCATCGCCTCCGGATTCCTCCTCTCAAGAAACGTAGTCACCGTGATGGGGCGTACTTGGCTTGCCCTTGTTCTGGTAGCCATCTCGGCCCCCGCGTTGGAAACCTCCGCCCCTTTGGTCCTTCCTTTCGGCGTCCTTCTTGGAATAGAAGGCCGCCATGTCTTATTGGAGCTTGATGATGGAGTTGCACTCGGACAGGTCGTGCTTGTTGGTCTTGTGTATCTTGTAGAATGGCAATGGGGTGGTGTACGCGGCGGCAACCACGGTGTCGATGTAGGGTGGTTGCGGAGCGGCCCCGTTCCCCTCCGTGGTGAACACGGCTTGGTGTACGCGTTTACGGGCCCCGGGCTCCCCGGAAGGATAGTCCTTTTGGAAGGAGCTTGAGCCGCAGGGCATCTTCCGGGATCTCGATTAACAGGCAGGAGCACCTCTTCGACGTGGGCGACCTTGTCGGCCAGCTCGAACAGGGCGGTGATCACTTGATGGACCGGGTACTAATCTTCTCCAGCATGTGCGAGTTCTTGACGTTGGCATGAAAGGTGGCGATGATTGCGGCCTCATGCGTGCCGGGGATGCAATGCTGGATCTGGGTGAATCTTTGGACGAACTTCTGGAGAGGTTCGCCTCCTTCTGTACTACTCGGCGTAAGTCACTAACGGTTTTAGGAGGTTGGACCCTTCTGGTAAACGCGTCGACAAACTTCTCGCAGAGTTCCGCGCACGAGCTGATGGAGTTGGCCGAGAGATGCATCATCCACTAGCGAACATTGTCCTTGAGCTTCATGGGGAAGTAGTTGTCCTTCACTTTGTCGTCTCCCCCCGTGATCTCCACATCAGTGTTGAACATACGGATGAACTCGCCAGGGTCTGTTTTTCCGTCGTACGGAAGTGGGCCATCTATCTGGAGCTTCTTGGGCCACAGGACGCTGCGGAGATCTTGGGTGAAGGCTACGCACACGATGTTGTATTCGCTTTCACCGGCAAGGATCCCCTCCTGGACAACATCGATGGGAGGAACTCCGGCGTCGGAACACCGGCGAGTTTCCATCTCCCTAACGATGGTCGTTCAAGCGTCTTCGTGGCTACGATCCTCCAGGAGAGTATGCTGATCCGAGGATCCATGGTGCCCGAATGATGCCACAGAAGCTGCACCAGGAGATCCGGCCCATCGACGAGCGGTCTGGCAGACGGCGGGGTCGCAGCAGCGCTCATCTCGGCGATGATCCTGTTGACGCCCATGCCGTGGGGAGTGCACAGTGTTCCTTTCTTAACCGGAACCCCCTACCCTATAAGGGCCTTCCCTCTTTGGAGACAACTTTTTTAGACCTCTCCTGGACTGTAGCCGACGGAGGATAAGGTCGCCTTCCTCAAGTTTTCGAGAGCTACCAAGCAACCAGAGGTACAAGGGGTCGGTCGTCGCCATGAAGAACTCGTGGGCCGGCACCGCCGTGTGCGCCCTCGTCAGAGCCGAAGACGACGCCCCGCCACGACCTCGACCACGGCCGCGCAGAACAGCTTCATTACCTCGTGCCTTGCCATCGTTTGCAGGGGCATCATCATCACCCGTCAAATCCGACTGGAGGCGCGCCACATGGCGCGACCTGCTCTGTCCCCGTGACATGACAGCCGGACTGTGCACATTGGTTCCCGGGCTCTTGTCGGCAAAGCCGAGCCCAGGGGCTGCCGTCGGTAACCGGATACTAGGGTACCCCATTCCCCTAGGTTTCGGCCACGCCTCTCGGACGTTTCAGGAAGAGCCCAAGAGACCTCACTTCTCTTGGATCCAAGCGAAGAATAACCTAGGAGGATTCCGGCAAGGATATGACGGGAACATCTCGCGAGACACACGGAAGGAGCACCTCGCATCACTTCAGGAATTGTGGAGCCCTCCAGCTGATTCCCATTGCCAGACAAAGAGCACAGGGCATTCAATATGCTAAAAGAAAAGCATGCGCCGCTGACAGGAGGCAGCCAACACCTGGCGGGCTCCCTCGCGCCTACTCAGCCCAGAGTGGACCCTGTACTTTGACGGATCCTTCTCTTTGCATGGAGACGGGGCCGGCGCTGTCATGGTTTCCCCAACCGAATAATTCTTGAAGTATGAATTACAAATGTTGTACGAGGGAGAGGCCTCCACCAACAGCACAACAGAGTACGAAGGGCTTCTCGCCGGTTTAAGAGCCGCCATGGGTCTCCGAATCAAAAGACTCATAGTTAGAGGCGAATCTCAGTTGGTCGTCAACCAAGACAAGGACGATTAGGGCTGCCCCCAGATGAAGGCGTAGGTCGACAAAGTCCCTCAAGCTCGAGAAGTACTTCCATGCCCTCGGGATGGAGCATATCCCAATATCCAAGAACAACTTCACATACGAGGTGTCCAAAATCGCTGCCCGGAAGGAAAAAGTACCGCCTCGGGTGTTTGTTCAGCCTCTCAAACACTTAGTCGACCCCATGCGTCCGTAGACCAAGAAGCAAAGGATCGAGACCAAGGGGCACTTTCCCAGAGACCTGCCCTCCTTCATTCCCGGCAAGAAGCAAGTACTCATTGTCGACCCAACACCCCTAGACTGGGGCAGTGACATCATGGACTACCTGAAGAACGGAGAGCTACCAAGTAATTGGAAGGACGTCGAGCGAGTCTCTCCTCAATCATCGATTCACCTCCTACTCGATGAGACCCTTTACCGCGGGCATCCCAACGGTGTGAAGCTATTGTGCATCCCAAGATACGAAGGCAAGAAGCTGCTCCGAGACATCCACGAAGGAACATGCGACGCCCACATTGGTTCCCGGGCTATGGTCGGCAAAGCTTTTTGGCAAGGGTTCTATTGGCCTACCGCCTAGAAACATACCATGGAGCTTGTCAACACATGCGACGCCTTCCAATTCCATGCTTGCTGTCGTGCGATCTACAGGGAAGAACTTGAACCGGCGGGACTTTACACGCCGGTTAGGTCTCTTCCGAAAAGCATGCTGGATAGTAGGGTTAGTCCAGACATCGTTAAATTAAATCGTAGTAACACACCGATTTAGACCTCGGGTATTTTTTGGGTTGCACTCATAAACATGGATCCGGAGATCACAACTTACAAATGTGGCTCTACCGGGAAACTAGTCATCCGATAACTTTATACCCTCACGGATAGAATTGACGGAGATGGTACTTCCGGAGGTGCTCGATGTTCCATGAGTTTCTCATTGGGACTCCATCCTTGGTCTCCAGGTGGAAAGATCCAGGCCGGGTGACTTGGACTACCCGATAAGGGCCTTCCCATTTTGGAGACAACTTGTTTAGACCCTTCCCGGACTATAGCCGGCGGAGGACAAGGTCGCCTTCCTCAAGTTCTCGAGAGCGGACGTGGCGGCTGTTTTAGCGGCGTCGTCGAGCTCATAGGAAGTCCAAGATCTTTTGCATAACATGCGTAAAAAGAGAGAAGAAAGGGGTGAGCTATATCAGTGGTTGAGGTTGCAGCCGCACTAGCATTATATAAGTGGCTAACGATCTATTTAGAGTAAGATGAGAACCAAGCATTCGATAAGGAATCTCATCCAACAAGGACGGCTATTAGCTACTTACGCAAACATAACACCTATCCTATCCTTGTCCTCCCCTTCATCACCCGATGAATAAGAAGCATTCAAGGCACACACACGTTGATCAAGTTTTTAAGATTATCTCAATTGTTGTTGTTTTCTATGAACAAGAAGTAGGTCTCAAGTCGTCCATAACCGTGGACACGGCTTCTTGAAAATATTTAACCCTGCAGGGGTGTACCAACTTCCGATTACAAGGCTCCACATGCACGCCCATCTCTCTCAGTTGCTACCCATCACAGACAACCATTTTATGATTTGGTTCCGAGAGATTCGGTACGACATGTCCATCTAACTAACAACGCACAAATCCGGGTGGCCCCCGGTGAGTCAACATCCAACTCATAAGTTGGCCGCGCTCTCGAATTGGACTCTACCGTCTGGACGAGATCGGGTTAGCTACCCAAACCATGTGGGAAGCCCCCAAGCTGCTTGGGGTGGACAAATCAAGAGAAACCATGTCTCCGCTGGCCCAAGTTGTTTTAAAGAACATCTTCTAGGAGCGACCTGAAAGACACACACACGGTTTTCAAATGGTAAATCAGCTTGGGCCACCACTAGAAATGTTTGAAGCTAGGTAGGTAAGAAAAGGGGACCCCATAAAATCCAACAAGCGGTTAGGCACGCTTGTCAAGAGACACAATACACGGAACTCGGGTCCTAGGTGACTCGAATGGAACAAAGTATCGAGGCGGGATAGCCTAGACCTTCCATCCTTCGTCGAGTATAGTCAACATTATAATAATCACATCATCCACAGTAATATAATAGTGTGATACCCCAATTCAAGGAGTAATAGGGGAACAGTTAATATTATCCTAAGCATGCATATTAAGAAGTGGTTAAGCAAGCAAGGTACATGGCCAAACAAAGGTTTGCTGGGATGTGAAGGACCATGGCTGTTTGGGTATTAATATGGAGGCTTAAATGTAAAGTGGTAGGATCAAGCAATCGTTCTATCCTATACCTAGGCACAAGTGAGCTGAAAGTTATAAGCATGATATATGCTCCCCCTTACTTGATGAGAAGACAAAGTCGAAGGTGTAGTCGGTCGCAACCTCGCAACGTCTCCGAGAGTACCCACGAAAGCACACAAGAGCTAAACACTGGAAAGACAATCAACAGAGATGCATCTATTACTACGGAGAAATCACCATCAAGCAATAACAGGAACACAACACGAGACAACGCAATACGATATCGCATCTATCGTCAAGAGCGGTTACTAACAGGTTAAGTGTAGTATCCGTCACACATGATGATACCGCACGTTTACGAGGGTTCAAGTTGTTTAACTACACAACATGAGCAAGGTTGTGAACATGGCATCTCACCCAAGCATGGCATATCACACAAGCATGGCAAGAGGTGAAGCATAAAGTAAACTATCTATGCTAGTCAATTTAAGTGAGGCAAAATCCTAAACATGGCATAACACTAAGTACCCCACCATGATTTAAGTATTTGGTAATGTTCTTCCCTAAACATATTTTAGGTTGGTTAACAACAACAAATAATGGAATAAACACAAAGTAAATGAAATTCTAGTCAAGTTACATGTAGGAAATATTTTTATTGGAGCAACGGTTTAAAAGTTATTAAATAAACCATTTACGGTGTCATGCGATGTAAATAGGAGTAAAACAACATGTAGAGAAGTGCAAACATGGCAAAGAGAATTTTTTTAATAATCTACGCGAAAAGCTAGACAACTTTCATGTAGAGAGCGTCTCCATCCGAGCTACGGGTGAAAAGATATAGCTATCGCCAAAATCTAGTGCAATCTTCCAATAAAATAAAATCAGAAAAAACTAATCGTGCTACTAGGCCGAAACAAAAGCTAATCGGCCCAACAGGGGAATGTGCTAGATAATAAATCTTGCCTAGGGGCGCAACACTACGTCTTAGGCTAATGGACCGAGCCCAACGCTGCAGGAAAAAAAGGGAAAGGGCGAGCTCAGCTTGCCAGCCGAGGCCCAAGCCGGCGTGGGCCCGGGATAGCGGTCAGCGCGCCCGGGCGAAGAGGAGTGCTACGGGATGGGAAAGGAGTTGGGCCGCGTGGGGCGCAGGCCGGCCCACTGGCGGCAATCAAAGCGCAAACGGCTCGTCCCGATCCTATTCGTTCCCGAGCAGGGCTGGCGGCACCGGCGGCCACTGCTTGCCACGGCAGTGGTCCAGCTAGGGGTTGAGGCGGCACTGGGGTGTCGAGGACGAGCGGATCTAGCAAGGGGTGACCTTAGGGAACCGGATCCGGCATGCAGGTGGTCGGGGACGACGTCCAGGGGCGGCGGCGCGAGCTCCCACTCGAGCTCCCCGACCATCCATGGCGGCGGCGGCCTCCTTTGAGCAGAGAACGAGAGGTGAGGTGAGGAGGGAGAAAGGCAAGGGAGCCACAAGGGCACGGCTCAATGGAGGGAGGAGCGGAGGCGACTTGGCCTCGCTGTACGGAGGAGCGGAGGCCGGGGCTCGGGAGGAGTTCGGGCAGGGAGGAGCGGACGGCTTCGGGCGTGGTGAATCGGTGTGTTGACATGGTGCACTGTGGTTCATCCGATCCGAATCGGACATACCAGATCTAGGGGGGTTGGATCTGGAGGGGATTGGCTGTCTGTTGAAATCTAGATGGAGTTGGGGCACGGAAGGAGAGGTTGCTAGCTAGGGTTTGTGCAATTTAGGTACGGGTAGCACTGGTATATATGGCAAGTGGGTATTTAGGAGGGGTTTCGGGCCACAAAATGGCCTGTTCGGGTCCAGCTTTTTGGTGGGCTAGACATAGAAGATAAAAGGAAAATCTGGCAGGTCAGCTACTTGCACACGCGATATTTATAAATATGCCCTGGAGATATACCAGCTACTATGCCTGGAACCTCCGATCGTTTACCTACCTGAGGAAGTCGTAATCGCACGAAATTTGAAACACAACATCGACACATGGTCCCGACAATGTGTACAACGTTTCATGCCCAACGGAGACGTCGAACACCTCTCGATAAAATAACTCATTTGAATATAAATAGGAGTTTCGTGCAAATGGTCATGTCTGGTCTTGTGCCAGAAGTCGCGACGGTGTTCGGGTGAAACCCAGTGTCGCACATGTCATGTGCCATGGTGGAATGGTTTAGTCACGCATGCCCGTACTAGAATAGGGGAAATATAATCACCGATTAATAAATCGGCAAAACAAATACGACAAACTATTCTAGCAATCAACAAAATAAAGCAACAGACAATTTTTTTAATTTGGGTGAAAATCCCTTGCTGTTACACTAAGGTTGAGATCGACCTGTAGGACTCCGACAGCGACAAGTAGGTGGTAAAGTGAATAATGGCGCCGTTCACAACTTAAGGATTGCTTACTTTACCTGGACCTGCACACACAACAAATAACTTTGCTTCCAACGAGTACAGCGAGGTTGTCAATCTCTCTGGCCTTGCCGTTTACAATGGATCAAATGCAAGAGATAAAATATAATGATAACTGCAACTAGAAAGTAAAACTGCAAGTAAATTGAGGGTGTAAACAGTGGTGGAAATATGGACCGGGGTCCCATGAAGTTCACTAGTGATGTCTCTCTCCCAAAATACGATAAACAACTATGCGAGGTAAACAAATTACAACTGGGCAATTGACAGGATCAAAAACGCGCCGCAATGCTAACTATGCTACAAAAGAAAGGAAGAGGCTCAAAAGCATGGGCAGTATTGCCAAGATAAGTAGATCGAAATCCATCTGCATATACTACTAATCATCCACCTTGAGATATCTATCTAGAACATCTCGCTGGTATTAAGTTGTGAGCCCCACCCAAAGTGTACACCCAAAGCAACAGACGACTGTATTAAAAGAACTTTGCAGAAAGTAAAGAAATCCTTGCAACCGCGGTTACAAGCACCGTTGTTTTCCCCCTTGTGGCAACAACACATCCCCTAGACTCATGTTTCTGTCACTCAAGCTAGTCATCAGGGGGCATGAACCCACAATCTTGCATAACGCTCCCTCTTGGAGTTACTATCTACTAGTAGGCCAAAGCAATAAACAGCAACGGAGAACATGCAAGAATTACTCAATAACACAAATATAAAAGGAGAAGAACTGTAAGGCCCCTGATGCGGTACTATCCTGAGTTAGTCGCTTTCGCATCCCACCAGAGATAGAAGCGCATAAGTGGCCACCGACGCACAATACTCGCACTCGTATCGCTATCGGATTATCGACAACAGGTAAATGAAGCATGAACAACTAAGACATAAAAATATAGGGTCCAAGGCATACACTCGCCACTGGTATTTATTACATCATCTCAGAGATCATAAGATCCAACAGTACATCATAACATCATGCAGAAGACACACACCACCGGGTACGGTCAATATCCAAATGGCCCTAGAGAGGGCTGCACATAAACATGTCCACCCGCGGAACGTCGGAACCCAACTATAGGCCTACTGGGCGAAGTCCTCCTCATCGTCATCCTCAGAGGGCACCTCCACGAAGTAGCGTCCGGTGCTCGGGTCGAGGTAGTAATCAACTGCAGCGGCCGATCAGGCAAAACATAAAGGGGAAAAGAAAATCAAGAGGTGAGAATATATCAATGCAGTATAACTAACTTGTCACGTTAAGGAAAAGTAGTGGTTGAGGTTGCAGCCGCACTAGCATGTATGAGTAGCTAATGATCTATTAGAGTAAGGACAGATCCAAGTACTCATTGATCATCGCATCAATAGGTCTCTATCCACCTACTTACGCAAAACATAACACAACCTCGTCCCTTCTTTGTCGCCCCGGACGAAGAAGAGCAATCAAGGCAACACACACGTTGGCAACTTTTAAAACATGATTAAATTGATGTTATTCTATGAACAAGGAGTAGGTCTCAAGTCGTCCATAACCGCAGAAATGGATTTTCGAAAAGATTTAACCCTGCCGGGGAGTACAACTGCCCGTCATAGCCTTTGCATGTACGCCCGGTTTCCACTTGGCTGGGTAAAAGCCTGAAACTCTAGAACGTCAGAGTCCCTCTAACTAATATCGCACAATTCCGGGTGGCCTCCAGTGAGTCGACATCCAAATCAAAAGCCGGTCGCGCTCTCGAATCGGCCTCTACCGTCTGGATAACGTCTGGTTAGTTGCACAAACCATGTGGGAAACCCCCTAGCTCCTTGGTGTGGACCAACAAGAGAAACCATGTCTCCACTCGCCCGGGTTGTTTCGAACACTGCTGGGGTACCAACCAAGCACACACACGTTTGCAAATAGTAAATCATCTCAGGCCACCACTAGAACTGTTTGAAGCTAGGTAGGTAAGACAAGGGGACCCCATAGAACCCCACACAAGATTAGGCACACTCGTCAAGAAACACAATACCCGGAACTCAGGACCTAGGTGACTCGAATGGAACAAAACACCTGGCGGGAACAACCCGGTCTCCCATCCTTAATAGATATCAACCAATTTCTGATAATAGATATCAACCAATATCTGATAATAGCATGATATTCCACCAAGAAGCAATGGGTATAATGATGAGGACATCTCTACTAATGTTACACCCACATCTTCACAAACTACACATAATGGACCAGTTACTAGAGCACGCGCACGTCAATTAAATTATCAGGTACTTTCGTTTCTTGCGAATCCTTCTAATATTCAAGAACATATGATGCTGCCTAAATTAGATACTTTTGTTTGTCTTATGAATGAAGGACCTAGCATGGACAAGAAGGATGGTCATTGGAGCGGGATCAAGCATGGAGAAGAAGGTGCGCGCGCGGGAAAGGACAGCGGAGCTTCCCGTGGTGATTATCGCACTTTGAAGCCACCATAAGGCGCGCATGAAGACTTGGACGAGAGACACAAGATGCCACATTAATATTTTCGTCCAAGAGTTATTATAGGTGCTGCGTCACCTTATTATTGGGCCAGGCCCATGTAATTTCGAAATACACTTAATAGGCTATTTTTTAGAGTCCGTATGTGTGGGGAAACCGAGTTAGGGTTGTTTTCGGACCCCTCCTCCAAGGGGCCACGAAATTCCCCTCTGTTCCCCCATATATACAGCCCTTAGGGCATCGTTTAGACTTGGGTTTTAATTAGATTTAAGTTAGCCATAGCCGCAACTTCGAGTTCTTCGTTTGTGTCGTCCGACCAGGCCAAGACCGCATTGGAACCCCAACTTCTGTTAATCTTTCATCTTATATTCGCAATATCCAGATTGCAATTCTTAGTTCTTGCTTGTTCTTCGATTGCTTGCAGGAATTGACCTTCGTGGTCAGGTTGATCGTGCATCCGCGGGATCAATAACCTCTCGGAGTTGGTTTAGCGATTGCTAAGGCGCAACGTCTTCGGACGTTCGTAGTCGGGTCGTGAAAGTCTACTCCACCAAAATCGATCTCCACCATCTCATCGAAACATCGGGACACCTTCGCCTTTATCAAGTGGTATCAGATTTCCAGGTTGCTCGGTGAGATTTACCAGTTTTTCATAGTCTAGATTGGTTCTGTTCTTCATACCTACAGTCCACGAAAAAGCCAAAAAAAAATTAGGGTTAGATCATCACGTCCCAAGACAGTCCTAGCCATTGTCCAGTTTTCTTTTCAGTACTTGCTTTGTTGAATTTACGGTTGCATCGTTGTGTCAAGTTGCTGATCTTAGCGTCTAGTTTCCTTAGAGTTTCGAGTTCTGATCACAGTTTGCCACGTCGCCACCGCACAGTAGTAATCCGAGTCCAGATACACCACGTTCCGCCAATCCGAGTCCATATACACCACCACGAGCTACACGAGTCCGAGTTGAGTTCCACCATCAGTACGATTTGTGATCTCTCCGTAGCCAGAATAGTTTGAGTTGATTAGAGTCGGAGTTCACCAAACTTTTGTCGTACGTAGAAGGGAGGTGATTTCAAAAAAAAAAAAAAAAAAAAAAAAAAAAGTCTGGCACGCTTTCCAGAGCAGTTTTTAGGCCAAAAATTTCAGGGGTAAAAAAATTTTGTGCCCATACGTTCCTTAGGTCTAGAAACTCATTTTAAGACATTCGCCACCATAGTGACTTTTTCGCACTTTTTCAGCCACCGCAGTCCCGCATCGCAAAAAAAAAAAAAAAAAAAAAAAAAAAAGAGAAAAAAAAAATTTCAGAGTATGCTTCTCAGTTGATTACGTGCCGCGCCGTGCTTTCGTTGGTGTTTTAGGCTCGCGTCTCTAGTACGGTCTAGCCTAGGATCAGCACAGTACCCACGTTGAGCGTTTATTCAGCTTTGCATCTCTGTTTTGATTACTGTTGAGTTTTTTCTACCATACTTGTCAGCCTTCCTACAGCTCCACATATATTCTACATCGTGCGTTTGACACCTCCTGGCCATCGCTCTACCATATCTCTGAGAGTTTTGACCCGTTGGTTGTACATCACCACCTGCTGCTAGGTAAGAATCGGTAAGAACGAAAGAAAAGCTTGACGGATTTGTGCTTTCCACCACACCACATCCCATTAGTAGAAGTAGGATCATATTACTGTGTGTTTTCTATTTCTGCTAACCATGACAGGATCACATGATGAAGTGGCGCGGGATGCACCCGATTGGGAGAACATGACAAACAAGGAGCTACATGATAAATTTGCACGTATGATGTCTGAACAGGTGCAGGACATCCATAACAGATTTACAGAGGCGATTGATGGCGTGGAAAAGATGATCGACACCAAGCTAGACGCCAAGTTTACTGAGTTGATCGCACGCCTACCTTCAGCACAGCCACAGCCACCGCCACTACCACGTGCACGACGTATTCTGTTGCCGCACGGACAAGCTGCTGGTATTGGTGCTCCTCCTGCTACTGCAGTTGCTGCTACTGCTGCTGCTGCTGCTTCTGACGTCGGCCAGGACGACTACTACGAGGGTGATTACGAGGAGGAGGTGGAACAGGAAGCGGTCTATGAGCAGCCAGCTGGACGTCCACGTCCCAACATTCGCCACGGTCGACACCAACCACCCCCTCAGGTACGCGATGATGAACATGTGCCTAAACTTAAATTGAATCTTAAGCCATTCGAGGGTAGATATATTCCTGATGTTTATCTTACTTGGGAGTTAGAAACTGAACAACGCTTTACATGTTTACAATATCCTGAGAATAGACGTGTTACTGCTGCTGTTTGCGAATTCACGGGATTTGCATCTATTTGGTGGTCCGAACATTGTAGATTGCATGCTAATAATATTCCAACTACTTGGGCTGCTTTAAAAGATGCTATGCGTACTCGCTGGGTTCCTCCTTATTATCAACGTGACTTGTTACAAAAATTACAGCGTTTGAGACAAGGAAAAAATTCTGTAGAGGAATATTATCAGGAATTACAAACTGGATTGATTAGATGCGGCCTAGTAGAGGATAATGAAGCTATGCTTGCACGTTTTATGGGTGGCTTAAACAGGGAGATACAAACTATTCTAGAATACAAGGACTTTACTACTATCACTCGTTTGTTTCATCTTGCTTGTAAAGCTGAACGTGAAGTGCAGGATCGACAGGCCGCTACGAGACCTAACTTTTCTGCAGGACGAAATACATCATGGACATCGCGTGGAGCTTCTACATCCACACGTCCTGCTGCACCACCATCTACTTCAGCCGCTCATTCTTACAGGGAGCCACCGACACAGCCAGCGCCACCATTCAAGGGTGCACAGAGTGGTCCCGCGGCGAGTTCTTCTTCATCCATGGCGTCCACAGGGCAAGCACGAGATCGTGATATTAAATGTCGCAGGTGCCAAGGTGGAGGTCACTTCGCAAAAGACTGTCCCTCCAAGCGTGTGATGATTATTACGGCGGATGGTGGGTATGAGTCAGCGAGTGACTATGATGAGGAGACTTTAGTTCTCATTGCTCATGAGGATCAGGGTGCCCATGATGATGCTCGTGATATAGAGTATATGGCTCCTGATGATGCAGATAAATATGCTAGTTTGGTTGCTCAACGTGTGTTAAGTGTGCAGGTATCGAAGGACGAGCAAAACCAGAGGCATAATTTGTTCCACACAAAGGGAGTGGTGAAAGAACGTTCGGTTCGCATCATCATTGACGGAGGGAGTTGCAACAACTTGGCGAGCATGGAGTTGGTGGAGAAGCTATCTCTCACCACAAGACCACACCCCCATCCGTACTATATTCAGTGGTTTAACAATAGTGGTAAGATTAAGGTAACGCGTTCTGTTCGTGTGCACTTTAGCATTGCCGCATATGCTGATTATGTTGATTGTGATGTGGTACCCATGCAAGCATGCTCTCTTTTACTTGGTAGACCATGGCAATTTGATAGGAATGTTGTACACCATGGTAGGACAAATCAGTTTACTCTGGTTCATCAGGATAAAACTATTGCTTTACTTCCTATGTCTCCTGAACAAATTGTGCAAGATGATCTTGCTAGAGCTAGTAAAGCTAAACAGGAGAAAAATAAGAGTGAAAATGAGATAGCAGCTAAAGAATTTGAGCAACAACATAAGACCAATAGCAAATCTTCTTCCGCTGTTTCTAATGAAATTAAATTGACTAGTCCAACTTTGCTTGCTACTAAGGTTGATATTTCGGATTTGGATGTTAGTCAATATGTGTGCTATGCTTTTGTGTGCAAAGAAGCTTTGTTTTCATTTGAGGAATTGCCTCCTTCTTTGCCTCCTGTTGTCACTGACCTTTTGCAGGAGTTTATTGACGTCTTTCCACAAGACGTGCCACCGGGATTACCACCTATTCGAGGGATTGAGCATCAGATTGACTTAATTCCCGGTGCTTCGCTGCCTAACCGTGCGCCATACCGTACCAATCCGGAGGAGACGAAGGAGATTCAGCGTCAAGTACAAGAGCTACTCGACAAAGGTTACATACGTGAATCCCTTAGTCCTTGTGCTGTTCCTGTTATATTAGTGCCTAAAAAGGATGGAACATGGCGTATGTGTGTTGATTGTCGAGCCATTAATAATATTACTATTCGTTATCGTCATCCTATTCCTAGGTTAGATGATATGCTTGATGAATTAAGTGGCTCTACCATGTTTTCCAAAGTTGATTTGCGTAGTGGATACCATCAAATTCGCATGAAATTAGGAGATGAATGGAAAACGGCATTTAAAACTAAGTTTGGATTATATGAGTGGTTAGTCATGCCTTTTGGGTTAACTAATGCACCTAGCACTTTCATGAGATTAATGAACGAGGTTTTACGTGCTTTCATTGGACGATTTGTGGTAGTCTATTTTGATGATATACTGATTTATAGCAAATCTTTGGAGGAACATTTGGATCATTTACGTGCTGTTTTTATTGCTCTACGTAATGCACGTTTGTTTGGTAACCTTGGGAAGTGCACCTTTTGCACCGACCGAGTATCGTTTCTTGGCTATGTTGTTACTCCGCAGGGAATTGAAGTTGATAAAGCCAAGATCGAGGCGATTGAGAGTTGGCCGCAGCCCAAAACGGTCACACAAGTGAGGAGTTTTCTTGGCCTCGCTGGATTCTATAGGCGTTTTGTGAGAGATTTCAGCACCATTGCTGCACCTCTCAATGAGCTTACACGCAAGGATGTGCCTTTTACTTGGGGTACCGCACAGGAAGAAGCCTTCACCGTATTGAAAGATAAGTTAACACATGCTCCTTTGCTCCAACTTCCTGATTTTAATAAGACTTTTGAGCTTGAATGCGATGCTAGTGGGATTGGTTTGGGAGGTGTGTTATTACAAGATGCTAAACCTGTTGCTTACTTTTCTGAAAAATTGAGTGGGCCTAGTCTGAACTATTCTACTTATGATAAGGAATTATATGCTCTTGTTCGGACATTAGAAACTTGGCAACATTATTTATGGCCCAAAGAATTTGTTATACATTCTGATCATGAATCTTTGAAACACATAAGAAGTCAAGCAAAACTTAATCGTAGACATGCTAAGTGGGTTGAATTTATTGAGACTTTCCCTTATGTCATTAAACACAAGAAGGGGAAAGATAATATTATTGCTGATGCTTTGTCTCGTCGTTATACTATGCTTTCACAACTTGACTTCAAGATTTTCGGTTTAGAGACAATCAAAGATCAATACGTAAATGATGCGGAATTTAAAGATGTATTGCAGAATTGTAGAGAGGGTAGAACATGGAACAAGTTTGTGCTTAATGATGGATTTGTGTTCCGTTCTAACAAGCTATGCATTCCAGCTAGCTCTATTCGTCTTTTGTTGTTGCAGGAGGCGCATGGAGGAGGATTAATGGGACACTTTGGCGTGAAGAAGACGGAGGACGTACTTGCTACACATTTCTTTTGGCCAAAGATGAGACGGGATGTTGAGCGTTTTGTTGCTCGCTGCACTACATGTCAAAAAGCTAAGTCACGACTCAATCCTCATGGTTTATACATGCCTTTACCTGTACCTAGTGTTCCGTGGGAGGACATATCCATGGACTTTGTTTTAGGCTTGCCTCGAACAAAGAATGGGAGGGATAGCATATTTGTTGTCGTGGATAGATTTTCTAAAATGGCACATTTTATACCATGTCATAAAAGCGATGATGCTGCTAATGTTGCTGATTTATTCTTTCGTGAGATTATTCGCTTACATGGGGTGCCCAATACTATTGTCTCGGATCGTGATACTAAGTTTCTTAGCCATTTTTGGAGATGCTTATGGGCTAAGTTGGGGACTAAACTACTTTTTAGTACTACATGTCATCCCCAAACTGATGGACAAACTGAAGTGGTCAATAGGACTTTGTCTACTATGCTTCGGGCTGTTTTAAAGAGTAACTTGAAACAGTGGGAAGAATGTTTACCTCATATTGAATTTGCTTATAATCGTTCATTGCATTCTACCACTAAAATGTGCCCTTTTGAGATTGTTTATGGTTTTCTACCTCGTGCACCTATTGATTTGCTGCCTCTTCCATCTTCGGAGAAGGTTAATTTTGATGCTAAGCAACGTGCTGAATTGATATTAAAAATGCATGAGTTAACTAAAGAAAACATTGAGCGCATGAATGCTAGATACAAGCTTGCTGGTGATAGGGGTCGAAAGCATGTTGTGTTTGAACCCGGAGATCTTGTTTGGTTACATCTACGTAAAGATAGGTTTCCTGATTTGCGCAAGTCTAAGTTAATGCCTCGAGCTGATGGTCCCTTTAAGGTTTTGCAGAAAATTAATGATAATGCATATAAACTTGAGCTACCTGCAGCCTTTGGGGTTAGTCCCACATTTAATATTGCAGATTTGAAGCCTTATTTGGAAGAAGATGATGAGCTTCCGTCGAGGACGACTTCAATTCAAGAAGGGGAGGATGATGAGGACATCTCTACTAATGTTACACCCACATTTTCACAAACTACACATAATGGACCAGTTACTAGAGCACGCGCACGTCAATTAAATTATCAGGTACTTTCGTTTCTTGCGAATCCTTCTAATATTCAAGAACATATGATGCTGCCTAAATTAGATACTTTTGTTTGTCTTATGAATGAAGGACCTAGCATGGACAAGAAGGATGGTCATTGGAGCGGGATCAAGCATGGAGAAGAAGGTGCGCGCGCGGGAAAGGACAGCGGAGCTTCCCGTGGTGATTATCGCACTTTGAAGCCACCATAAGGCGCGCATGAAGACTTGGACGAGAGACACAAGATGCCACATTAATATTTTCGTCCAAGAGTTATTATAGGTGCTGCGTCACCTTATTATTGGGCCAGGCCCATGTAATTTCGAAATACACTTAATAGGCTATTTTTTAGAGTCCGTATGTGTGGGGAAACCGAGTTAGGGTTGTTTTCGGACCCCTCCTCCAAGGGGCCACGAAATTCCCCTCTGTTCCCCCATATATACAGCCCTTAGGGCATCGTTTAGACTTGGGTTTTAATTAGATTTAAGTTAGCCATAGCCGCAACTTCGAGTTCTTCGTTTGTGTCGTCCGACCAGGCCAAGACCGCATTGGAACCCCAACTTCTGTTAATCTTTCATCTTATATTCGCAATATCCAGATTGCAATTCTTAGTTCTTGCTTGTTCTTCGATTGCTTGCAGGAATTGACCTTCGTGGTCAGGTTGATCGTGCATCCGCGGGATCAATAACCTCTCGGAGTTGGTTTAGCGATTGCTAAGGCGCAACGTCTTCGCACGTTCGTAGTCGGGTCGTGAAAGTCTACTCCACCAAAATCGATCTCCACCATCTCATCGAAACATCGGGACACCTTCGCCTTTATCATATAAGCAGCAGGTTAAGGGCCTACACATACTAAGCAATGGTTAAGCAAGCAAGGTACATAGCCAAACAAGGTCTTGCTAGGATGTGGGGGCATGGCTGTTTGAGTTTAATTGAGAGGCAAAAGTATATGGTGGTAGGATCAAGCAACCATTCTAAATACAGCTAGGAAAGCGAGCTGAAAGTTATAAAGAATGATATATAAACCCCCTTGCCTGGGTAAGTAGTTGACGGAGTAGACGTAGCAAGGTCCTCGGGCTCGGTGTCGGACAACTCCACGTAGGTCTCCTCGGCAAGCTCAGGCTCTAAAGTATGGTACCGGCAGGAGAAACACCACAAGTAAACATCGAGACCAAAAATGCTCAAGCATGGATGGGATGATCAAATTTTATTAGACATGGTGTGACCCTAGCTAGTCAAGTTTAAATGAAGGTGTTGAAGACACGTCAACAAACTCGATATGCAATTATTAATATTTTTATGGCTTTGGTCATAGCCTTAACTTTGGTGTAAATAACATGGCAACATGGCATGGCGTGAACAACAATAACAAGATAACCATAAGAAAATCATCTTCAAATAAATCTATGGATTCCGGAGACGGAGGGGTGTCAATGAAATTGACACAAGGGAGTATCAAATGAAAGGTCACATGGGAATTCAGGATGTGATAATCATGTGACAAGAAGATGCAAAGAAAAGGGATGCATTGAGTGTGCCAACTTGTGGGCCTCAAGAAAATGAACAAGAAATATAAAGGAATGGGGTTACAAATACTGGAGTGCACTACATCCATATTAGGGTTTGCCCCAAACACAGAATGAAGGTCACCATTCAACTCCTTGCACTTTGCTGCCCGAAAAGCACATATGGCATCGCCAGTTTTTAAACTACAAAGAAAAGTTTGCAACTCAAAAGATCTAGAGGGCCTAAATGCAAAGTTACCATCACCTCATAAATTTAGGGCTCAATTTACCAAAAAGATCACACCATGGGCATCCTTGGGAAATTCTACCCCAAAAACATATATGGCAAGATATAGTTGAGGTAAAAATGCCCAAGTCATTTGAAACATATTTGAATTTGAATTCAACTCAAATTTAGAAAAGGAAAAACTGACAGGAAGAAAAAAAGAAGAGGGATCGATCTCCAGCAGCACTGGGCCGCATCCAGCCCCTCTGGCCCAAGCCAAGGCCTCAGTGGCCTGACAGCAGCCCACCATGGTCACATTCCACTGGCAGGTGGGGTCTGTCTGTCCGCCTCCCACTCAAAAAAAGGGGGCTTAAATCACCACTGCCCCGGGGAGACTCGAACCCACGACCACACACACTCAACACAGCGAACCAGCCACTTGGGCAGAGAGGGGGAGTACGTTAGTATTGCCCTCTGAACACAGGTAAGGTATGTGCGTGTTTACTGAATTTCAAGTGCAGGTGTTTCTCTGCACCCGTCGACGACAGCACACGGTGGCGACCCTGGCGGCTGCTGCAGTGCTCCTAGGACTCGACGGTGACATGCTTCATGGAGCTGGGACTGCCCAGGTTCCATTTAGTATAGGTCGGGCACCCAAGGACCCAAGGCTCCCCCTTGCTCACCGGGAAACTCACGGCGGCGCCACAGCTCGACACTGACGGAAAAAAATCAGACGCGGCGACACAGATCTTTCGGTGAGCCTGGCTTGAGCTACAGGTCAGCCGCGTCTCGACGGCGGAGCGTGTTGGATAGCCATGACTCCCACGTCCACGTACCCAACGGAAAACCGGCCCCTAGCTCACCCACGGCGAGGCCATGCTCGACTGAAAACGCGGCGACGCCACTGTAGCCTCTGCACTCCGACAGGCGGCGAGGTGGCGACCACTCGGAGCTCAAAGCGGTTCCCTTGCTGCCAAAAACGCGCCCGGAGGACACTTAGCGCACGCACGAGCACACCCCGGACACGCCATGGACAAGGCGTCCACGGTGGCTCGTCGGCGACTACCGTAGGCGGACGGGGAACATGCGACACGACTCGGGGCTCTACGCTACGCTACGAGGGGAAGAGGAGGAGCTCCCACGGCGGAGCTAGTTGTCGGGCGTCCAACTCTGTTCACTGCACGGAAAACCTGTGGCGGGGAGCAGTTGAGAAGGGGTCCAAGACCACGTATGAGAGCGCAGGCTCGTCGGCAAGGCGAGACGACGACGAATTGCTCTCCGGCTTACCTTCGTTCAGGCGTAATAGGGGAGAGCCATGGCGGGGACGCAGGTGGCGGCGAGGAGAAATTGGAGGGGGGAATGGGGAACCTAGGGTTCCTGGAGCCCGGAGACGTGCTCGATTTAAAGGGGGAGCCTTCCTGTCTACGTCGGTCGCATCGACGTCGATGCCTCCCGCCGGCTGTGAAAGAGAGAGGGAGGGGACCCTGGACACACTGTAAAGATGACGATCCAGGGCCGTCCGATCTTGATCTGGCGGCCATAGCTTCTCCCGCATAACGCTTCGCTAGCGCGGGCTGGCTGGGCCACGGGAAGGAGAGGGAGAGGCCTGCTGGGCTGGGCCTGGCAGGTCCTCTGCTTCCATAAAAAAAGGGATTTACATTTATCAAAAACAGAAATGTCCAAGAGTTTTTCTGAGCAAACCAAAAGGGAGAAACACATATGAAAATATGTTTTGGAATCCTTGTAATATTTTCCAATTTATAAAATTGCTTTGGGAAATTTTGGAACAACTAAAATGTACGGACATTTTTGAAATTCAAACCACTTTGAACTATGGGCCACATTTTTTGGAGTTGCAAAAATGATGCAAGGTTTTGAAAACACTTGGGAAGGGAAAATAAATGGTTATGCCGAGTTTGGGGTCAAGGGGATCACACATGCAACATGGAAAAATCCTCAAACACCCTTCTGGAACCATTTTGTTGGAATTCAAAAGCAATTCAAATTATCTCAAACCCTTTGGCATTTAAAATCATCACATGGAATTACAACATCTAGCACCATGTCAAGTCCGATAGCCGTTGGGGAAAGAAAAATTACATGATGATTAGAAGAATTGCTCTTGGGCTGTTACGAGAACCAAATATATTACTCATCACAATCTGAACATAGTCTCATAATCCATCAGAGCCCAGCAAACTCAACATAGCAACAGCAGAAAGAATTACATATGTGCCTTGATCATGTTGGGCAGTTCACAAGGTCTAATCCATGAAGAACAAAGAGGGGGAGAGGACGTCACATAGCTACTGATCATGGACCCATGGTCCAAGGTGGACTCCTCATGGCTCATACGGGAAGCGTCCATGGTGGTGGAGAAGCTCTAGGAGGGCAATCCTCCCTCCGGCAGGGTGCCGGGAAGATGTCTTCTGGTGCTCCTTATCGTGGAAGAGCGGCGGTGGAGGAACAGAGGCGAGATCACGAAAAAGGGTTCTGTCCTCGGGGGTTTCAAGACAAGAGAAATATATAGGCGAAGAGGGGCAGCCAGGGGGCCCACAAGGAGTCCAGGCGGCCTCCCGGCGCGTCCCCACCCTAGGTCGCGCCCCCTGGCTTCCTGGGCACCAGGTGGGGCCCCTCTGGCCCCCATTGGGCATCTGGAAGCTTCCGGCACACTAATTTTTTTTATATTTTCCCGGAATTTTTCTGGCATTTTACGTAATGGGAAAACCTGAAGTAAAAAGACAGTAGAAAACAGAAACTATCACTTGGGTGCACTGAGTTAATAGGTTAGTACAAATATGATCAAAAGTGAATGAAAGTGTATCAAAAGAATAGCAATATCACCCAAACCATGCAAGGATCAAGAAGAAATTATAGATATGTTTGGGACGTATCACCCGTACAATACATCTACGCATAGGCTTACTCATGATAACACTGTTGGGTAACGGGGCAAAAAACAACAATTTTTCCTACTACGATTCCCAAACCCAAGATCTATGCTATGCCGATGTATGTAACAGAGGGAATTGGTGTTCATGCCTTTGAAGACCGAAAGAGGGAAACATTCATCGAACGTGATTGGTGTAGATTCTGTACCTACGACCTCCGTGTCATGTTGAAGACCTCCGACGATGAAGTAGCACCACAAGTGTAGTGCCTCGCGGCGTTACACACGTATGGTGCAATAGATGTCCCTCCGGGCTCCGAACCAGAAGAGAAGCAGAAGGAAGATGGATACGGATCATGATTCCGGTAGTGCGACAGCATGTGTATGGTGGAGAAACCCCCAACCAAGTGCAAACTCCAACAAAGTGGAGTCCGCTCAAGGAAGGAGAAAGAGAGAGAAAGAACTCAATGAGATGAACAAAAAGGCACCCTACCCCACCTTATATAGGCCTAGGAGGGGTGGGATCCTCCTTCAGTCCTCCATGTGGGACTAAACCCTTGGGAGGGGGGAGTGCGCCGGCCTAAAGGTGGTGGCCCCCTCCCTTTGGTGCATGGCCCAAGGGGGGAGGCTCCCTCCTCTCCCAATGGGCCTCTTTTGGCCCATGTGCCTTTTTAATAATTTTTACTTATATTTAAATATATATTAATATTTAATTCTGTTAATTAAATAATAAAACATTATTAGAAATTATTTTGAACTTTTCAAAATATTCGGAACAGCTTCCAGCACCTCCCGGAACAATTCTGGTGTTCTCTCTTATTTCACCGATGATGCCCAATCAATCCTTAATGCATCGATTACCCTTAAGTGTGACACCCTAGTGATGAGGACATCCCTACTAATGTTACACCCACATCCTCACCAATTACACATATTGGATCAGTTACTAGAGCACGCACACGTCAATTAAATTATCGGGTACTTTCGTTTCTTGAGAATCCTTCTAATGTTCATGGACATATGATGCTGCCTAAATTAGATACTTTTGTTTTGCTTATGAATGAAGGACCTAACATGGACAAGAAGGATGGTCATTGGAGCGGGATCAAGCATGGAGAAGAAGGTGCGCGCGTGGGAAAGGACAATGGATCTTCCAGTGGTGATTTTCACAGTTTGAAGCCACCATAAGGCATGCATGAAGGCTTGGATGAAATACACGAGATGCCACTTCACTATTCTCGTCTAATGGAAATTATAGGTGCTGCGTCACCTTAATATTGGGCTGGGCCCATGTAATTTCGAAATACTACCTTATAGGCTGTTTTTAGAGTCCGTATATGTGGGGAAACCGAGTTAGGGTTCTTTTCGGACCCCACCTCCATGGGGTCATTAAAATCCCCTCTGTTCCTCCATATATACAGCCCTTAGGGCGTCGTTTAGACTTGGGTTTTTTTTAGTTAAAAGTTAGCCATTGCAACTTCGTGGACTTCGTTTGTGTCCTACGACCAGGCCAAGACCGCTTCGGAACCCCAACTTTCATCTATACTTCATCTATTACTTGCAGTATTCAGATTGCTTTAGCATAGTTCTTGTTTGTTATTCGATTGCTTGCAGGCATTAGACCTTCGTGGTCAGGTTGATCGTGCTCCGGCGTGGTCAATAACCTACAGAGATTGGTTTAGTGATTGCTAAGGCGCGATGTTGTTGCACGTTCGTAGTCGGATCGTCAAAGTCGTATCCACCAAATTGATAGTTATCTATCATCGAAAGATCGGGATACCCCGCCTCTATCAAGTGGTATCAGAGCTTACACGCAAGGATGTGCCTTTTACTTGGGGTACCACACAGGAAGAAGCCTTCACGATATTGAAAGATAAGTTAACACATGCTCCTTTGCTCTAACTTCCTGATTTTCATAAGACTTTTGAGCTTGAATGCGATGCTAGTGGGATTGGTTTGGGAAGTGTGTTATTACAAGATGCTAAACCTGTTGCATACTTTTCGGAAAAATTGAGTGGGCCTAGTCTAAACTATTCTACTTATGATAAGGAACTATATGCTCTTGTTCGGACATTAGAAACTTTGCAACATTATTTATGGCCCAAAGAATTAGTTATACATTCTGATCATGAATCTTTGAAACACATAAGAAGTCAAGCAAAACTTAATCGTAGACATGCTAAGTGGGTTGAATTTATTGAGACTTTCCCTTATGTCATTAAACACAAGAAGGGTAAAGATAATATTATTGCTGATGCATTGTCTTGTCGTTATACTATGCTTTCACAACTTGACTTTAAGATATTTGGTTTAGAGACAATCAAAGATCAATATGTGCATGATGCGGAATTTAAAGATGTATTGCAGAATTGTAGAGAAGGTAGAACATGGAACAAGTTTGTTCTTAATGATGAATTCGTGATCCGTTCTAACAAGCTATGCATTCCAGCTAGCTCTATTCGTATTTAGTTGTTGCAGGAGGTGCATGGAGGAGGATTAACGGGACACTTTGGCTTGAAGAAGACGGAGGATGTACTTGGTACACATTTCTTTTGGCCAAAGATGAGACGGGATGTTGAGCGTTTTGTTGCTCGCTGCACTACATGTCAAAAAGCTAAGTCATGACTCAATCCTCATGGTTTATACATGCCTTTACCTGTACCTAGTGTTCCCTAGGAGGACATACCCATGGAATTTGTTTTAGGCTTGCCTCGAACAAAGAAGGGGAGGGATAGCATATTTTTTGTTGTGGATAGATTTTCTAAGATGGCACACTCTATACCGTGTCATAAAAGCGATGATGCTGCTAATGTTGCTGATTTATTCTTTCGTGAGATTATTCGCTTACATGGTGTGCCCAATAATATTTTATCGGATTGTGATACTAAGTTTCTTAGCCATTTTTGGAGATGCTTATGGGCTAAGTTGGGGACTATACTACTTTTGAGTACTACATGTCATTCCCAAACTGATGGACAAACTGAAGTTGTCAATAGGACTCTGTCTAATATGCTTAGGGATGTTTTAAAGAGTAACTTGAAAATGTGGGAATAACGTTTACCTCATATTGAATTTTCTTATAATCGTTCATTGCATTCTACCACTAAAATGTGCCCTTTTGAGATTGTTTATGGTTTTCTACCTCGTGCACCTATTGATTTGCTGCCTCTTCCATCTTCGGAGAAGGTTAATTTTGATGCTAAGCAACGTGATGAATTGATATTAAAAATGCATGAGTTTACTAAAGAAAACATTGAGAGAATGAATGCTAGATACAAGCTTGCTGGTTATAAGGGTAGAAAGCATGTTGTGTTTGAACCCGGAGATCTTGTTTGGTTACATCTACGTAAAGATAGGTTTCCTGATTTGCGCAAGTCTAAGTTAATGCCACGAGCTGATTGTCCCTTAAAGGTTTTGCAGAAAATTAATGATAATGCAGATTTTGGGATTAGTCCCACAGTTAATATTGCAGATTTGAAGCCTTATTTGGGAGAAGATGATGAGCTTCCGTCGAGGACGACTTCAATTCAAGAAGGGGAGGATGATGAGGACATCCCTACTAATGTTACACCCACATCGTCACCAACTACACATATTAGACCAGTTACTAGAGCATGCGCACGTCAACTAAATTATCAGGTACTTTAGTTTCTTGCGAATCCTTCTAATGTTCATGAACATATGATGCTGCTTAAATTAGATACTTTTGTTTTTCTTATGAATGAAGGACCTAACATGGACAAGAACGATGGTCATTGGAGCGGGATCAAGCATGGAGAAGAAGGTGCGCGCGTGGGAAAGGACAATGGAGCTTCCAGTGGTGATTTTCGCAGTTTGAAGCCACCATAAGGCGTGCATGAAGGCTTGGACGAAATACACGAGATGCCACTTCATTATTCTCGTCCAAGGGAAATTATAGGTGTTGCGTCACCTTAATATTGAGTTGGGCCCATGTAATTTCGAAATACTACCTTATAGGCTGTTTTTAGAGTCCGTATATGTGGGGAAACCGAGTTAGGGTTGTTTTCGGACCCCACCTCCAAGGGGTCACTAAAATACCCTCTGTTTCTCCATATATAGAACCCTTAGGGCGTCGATTAGACTTGGGTTTTGTTTAGTTAAAAGTTAGCCATTGCAACTTCGTGTACTTCGTTTGTGTCTTACGACTAGGCGAAGACCGCTTTGGAACCCCAACTTTCATCCTACAATCAGTCCTGCTCTGATACCAAGTCTGTCGGGACCCGGGGTTAGCGTATGCAAGTCCCTCTAGAACACAATCATATTGTAACAGCCCAGATTTCACAAAAATTAAAAAAAAATTTCGCTGTGAATTGATTGATTGCATGATTTTTTTGCGGTGCTTGCATCCCCGATCTATCGATCGGCGATTATTTTTTCTCTCTTATGTCATACCGGACGGAGACCGACCTTTGCCACCCTGACACTCGACCTTTGCGACACCGGGTTTCACCCGATCACCGTCGCAAAAACCGCACAAGACCAGCCGCAGCCAACGGAACGAAAACCCCGTTTAATAAGTAAACGGGATATTTTTATAGCGCTCCGGAAAGTGTTCCCAGAACGGTTCCAGTGTGAGGTGAACGCCGCTGGTTCGACGAGCTGCTCACGCAGTTCGAAGTTTTACCCGAATCGGAGGTCCTGCGGACCCCCGGCGGTGAGAAACGTAAACACCACGCGCGCGAGAGAAAAACCGGGGATGTTTTTGCAAACTGCCAGCCACTTTGCTATATAAAGACCACCACACTCCCACCCCTTTCTAGGGTTTCCCTAGCCCAATATTGCAGCCACCCCCCCGTTTTATCTCAGATCTTCCCAAAAATCCCTCCACCAGCCGAAACCCCAGCCCAAACCCTCGATCTGGACCGTTAGATCCAGATCGGAGCGCTGCCAGTGCGCCACGTAGCCTCCCAGCCGGTTTGGGCCCCGCAGGGCCCGCTCCTTCGCTGCCGTCGGCCCGCCTGGAGCGCATCTGGACTCGCCGCCCAAGCCGCCTCGCCACCACGCGCCGGCGACACCGCGTCGGTAGCCGCCGTAGGCCGCTTCCCAGACAACCTCCTCTCCTCTCCTCTGAGCCTTCCCTTTCTCGCCCCTGACCTCCTTCCCCGCCACGCCTTGCAGTTCGTCGGAGCCAGAGCAGGGGGGCGCAGCCGCCGCGCACCATTGTGGCCGGGCCCGAGCTCGAGGAGCTCGTGTCGCCGACACGCGACACCGTCAGCCGCTCCGCGCCGCTGTCCCGTCCTGCTCCTCCGCCCTCCACGGCGCCCGTTCCGCCCCTCCTCGACACCCCGCCTCCCGACGCCGCCTTGCCTCTCGCCGGAGTTAGCCGCCGTCAGGGCTGGCCGCTCGCACGGGATCGGGTCGATCCCGATCTGCAGCCGCCGCTACCGCACTTGTGGGCCGGCCTCCCAAAGGGTCTGCCAGGCCTCCAAGGCCCAGCCAGCCCAGCGCCAGGCCGCCCTCAGCCTCATGGGCCAGCTCCTTGGGTGAGTTTCATCTTTTTTTTCTGTAGATAAAAACCTGTGAATTTTCTGCTAAGTCTGGAGAACTTGTGCTGCTGATTCAATTTTTCGAGTAGATTTGCGAATAATCCGTAGCCCGTATGACGTTGCGCCCAAAAGGAAAATTGTTTAGAATTGTGTGTACTTCAGTTCACCTTTTGTGAGATTTTTGTTTTGAGGTCATATTGATGGTGCAAATCTGTGTGGAAGTGGGCATCAAACTGGTAACTACTGTTAAATTCTGTCAAGTGCTGCTGTTGTTATTTTATTGCAACTTTGGTTGATGCCTGTGACACATCCATGAGGCCTATTGCATTGATTATTTTTGCATACTGTTAAGAATCATGTCTACTTCCATTACATGTATTGCATTGTCATGTTTTCATTCCTGGTCATAGATATTTTTAGCTCCAAAGTTGCTATGCTGTTGTTGTTGACAGCCACCTCTGTTTTTCATTAAGTCTGTAACTTTCTGATGCCATGTTGCATGCTTAATATCTTTTGATCTGTTATGCCTATGACCTTGAATCTTGTTTGTACCTGATCACCATCATGTCTAGTTCATGCTCATATATTGATATGTCATGTTGCTGCACTTTTGCATATAGGTTTGCTCTTGTTTATACAGCATAAAAATAACAGTTTCTGCCATGTTTCTCCGACTTTCACTAAATCCTTGACCAGTAATGTTTTATTGCATTTTGCATGGGCTATAACTAGTTGTTCATGATGCCTATTTGCATGATTCCTTTTGCCATGCCTTCCCTGTCATGTCTACTTTAACTGCATATCATTTCTGAGCATGTTTGCATTCATTATCTTGTTTATGAATTGCTCTAATGTGTGCTTCCTGATGTTTGGCAGATTGTGCCCATAACTTGTTTTGCTTGTATCTTTTTAACCGTAACTCCATTTGGGTGTTCTTTATATGTAACTTGATTAGTTTTTCTTGTACTTTGTGTTTATGCTATTGTTTGCTGTTGTTAACCAACCTAAAATATGGTTTAGGGCAGAACAGTGCCAATTACTTAAATTGTCGTGGGGCACTTAGTGGTATGCCATGTCTAGGTTGTGCCTCACTTAAATTGACTAGAATAGATAGTTTAGCTTATGCTTCACCTCTTCCCATGTTTGTGTGATATTCCATGCTTGATTGATATGCCATGTTAACGACCTTTTGCTCACCTTGTGTAGCTAAACAACTTGAACCGATTCTAAATGTGCGGTGTCGTCGTGTGTGACGAGTACTCCACTTAAATTGTTAGTAACCGCTCTTGACGGTAGGTGCGATGTCTCGTGTTGCTTATTGTTGATGCTTGCTCGTGTTTGCCTCATATTAATAGATGCTTTTTCGTTGATTGCTTTCTAGTGTTTACCGTCTTATGTGTTTCCGCGTGTAGCTTTCGGAGACGATGTGAACTTGCGATCAACTACACCTTCGGAACCCGACTTATCAACAGGCAAGGACTATACATTACTTATGATCCATTCTATTTCAACCAGCGGTTTGCATGCTAGTATAGGATAGGTTCGATGTTTGATCCTACCACATGCTTACAACCTCTTTCAAACCGATACAACCATGTCCCCTCCCAGCAAACCATGTAATGCTATGTTACTATTGCTCGTTGCTCAGCCCCTGCTTAGTATGCACGCTTAGGATGCTACGACTATTACCTCCTGTTACTCCTTGGTTTTGGGCTATCACATTATTATATTGTTGTTGATGATATGATTATTATAATGTTGATTATATTCGACGAAGGATGGAAGGTCTAGGCTATCCCGCCCCGACGCTTTGTTCCATTCGAGTCACCTAGGACCCGAGTTCCGGGTATTGTGTCTCTTGACGAGCGTGCCTAACCGCGTGTGGGATACTATGGGGTCCCCTTTTCTTACCTACCTAGCTTCAAACATTTCTAGTGGTGGCCCGAGCTGATTTACCATTTGAAACCCCATGTGTGTGCTTGGTGGATCCCCTCGCAGTTTTTAAACAACCCAGGCCAGCGGAGACATGGTTTCTCTGTTGGTCCACACTGGTGAGCTAGGGAAGTCCCCTACCGTTCAGGTGAGGCTAGCCCCGACCTTGGCCATACGGAAGAGTCCGATCCGAGAGCGCGGACGACTCTTGGATTGGGTGTCGACTCCCCGGGGGCCACCCGGATTTGTGCGTTGTTAGTTAGAGGGACCTGTCGTTTCGGATCTCTCGGAACTAAATCATAAAATGGTTGCCTATGATGGGTAGCAACTGAAAGAGATGGGCGTGCGCGCGGATCCTTGTAATGGGCAGTTGGTACACCCTTGCAGGGTTAAATCTTTTCAAGAAGCCGTGTCCACGGTTATGGACGACTTGAGACCTACTACTTGTTCATAGACAACAACAACTGAGATAATCTTAATATAACTTGATCAACGTGTGTGTGCCTTGACTGCTTCTTCTTCGTCGGGATGCGAAGGGGCGGACAAGGATAGGATAGGTGCTATGTTTGCGTAAGTAATTGATAGCAAGACTTGTTGGAGGCGATTCCTCATCGAATGCTTGGCTTCTTATCTTACTCTCTAGATCGTTAGCCACTTCATCAATGCTAGTGCGGCAGCAAGCTCACCACTTACCCCATCCTTAACATAAACTACTAGTTGTCCTAGAATGACGAGTGATGAAGTCCTTGCTGGGTCAGTTGACCACTACAGTTGGATGCTGAGTACTTATGTACTCATGATACTACCCCCAAAACACTTTTCAGGGTTCTTGATCGACAACAGGTATGGTGATCGACGTTTCACGTGGAGACTCGACGATGACTAGTTAGGCGGATCCCGGCGGAGGGCCTGGACCCGTGTGGTTATGGGGATCGATGATTTTCTCTTTGCCACTAAGCATTTTCTTGTAGTTTGTACCCAGACATGTACCTTCTGCTGATGTATTGTATTATAGGCAGTTGTATGCCGATTGTATGAGATGTTGTATCCTTGTATCTGTAATGTTGTGATATCATGTTGGAAATCCGGGGCATATGGCTATGTCATATGTCGCGGTGGGACCAATATGTGCTTCTTCCCCGGATCTGGATGGAAACATCTAGATCTAGAACAGTACCGCATATCGGGCCTTACAGATATGGCGAGCCAAGAACCGTACCCACTTGTCTAAGCAGACAAGGCCAAGCACAAAACGTTCTCGGAAAGCATCGAACGTGAGGGGCATCCCATCCAGGGCGGATGATCAACTGAGATGGATCCTTATCGTCCGCACACAAGTCTAAATGATATGGGTGGTGAACTCCCATATTCATAGACAAGTCGCCTCAACCATACTCTCGATTGTATTATAACACTTACATGGACTTACTCCATCCCGATCACTTATTCGGGGTCTAGGGCGGCCTCGATCATACAACAAAGTGTGAGTCACGAGAAATCGCATCGCGATGCCCCAAGTTGTGCACATCTAAGGGCCACTTGGTGTATAAAAGACCGCCAACAAGAACACAACCAAGCTCTCCAAAACCCATACTAAGACATGCACGTTATAATCATACACGCAGAATACATGTCTAGTATGAACAACAGGTATCATTACAATTCTCTACAAAGTATACAACTTTATTTAACTCTCACAGAGTGCACAAAGAGATCACAAGACTGTGATCCAATATTACATCAAACATGCGGAAGCAAAGTAGGTCTGAGTACAGACAAGTTTAATAAATGGCTTAAGAAGCCTTATTTAAACACTAGCCCTCCACGAGGGAACCAGTCTGCTGACTGCACCTACACTAGCTTGGTCTTCAGTCGGCGAGCTCGAGGAAGAATCCACCTTCGGGGTCAGTGGGTTCATCTAAAACATTGAATAAGCAAACATGATTACAAAGTCGTATTCAACAAGACTTACTTAGGAGCTATACTACTCATGCACATGTATCAAGGCAAAGGGAGGTGGGGTTTCAATGCAGAAGTTCTAGCTTTGACTTGGCTAGTCCTGTAGTACGAATACCAGAACGAGGTAAGAAGCGTACACGAGTCCATCACAAGTCTCCAACAAACTACACCACTATGGTGCCTCTCTCGACTTCCCCACGAGAGAGCATGCCATAGCACTCACGCTTATCTTGGCAAGTTTTATAAGTATCTAGTTCAAGTTGTCTAATAATCAAGATAAGCTTTCCAAGCAGTCCATAACCGCGGACGCGACTATTCGAATAGTTTTGTTAACCCTCCAGGGGTGTACCGCTACACACACATGACCATCAGTTACGCCAGGTCTCTTCACCATTCAAGGGGTGCCGGCGAGGATGCTCACCAGAACTGTTAACTCATAGCCGATCTAGTCCATGAAAGCCGCCTACCTGGGTTGGCTACCACTATTGTGAACCCGGCCGGTTTACGGAAGTGGACCCAGATGATGTGTGTAGGGCCCCTAGCCGGTCTCGGTTGAGCGTTTCTCTCACTTAGTAGGTCGTGCCACAAACCTACCAGAACTCCGAACTACTGCGACATCTAGACATCGAAAGGGATGAGTTAGTAGGTTGAGAGGGGTTAGTGAGCCCAATGTGTGGTTGTACTCTTTTTCTTGGATCACCACAGAAGAACTCGGACTTAGGGCAGTGTTCAACGAGACAACCCACTGTGTACTCCTACACTGCCTCTCATCGTTCACCTTGTATGAGGGTAGATTCACCAACACATTTCCACCATCATCAACATGATTGCTACGGTCCCGACTCACATAACAGTATCAACGTTGTATCACTCTAAGCATGCAATAAGAAGTAACAGTTGGAGGTTCACATGATATCAAACAAATACCACATCCGCTAGGATTGTGGTTTGCTTACTACATTGACAAAATGATAGGTCATGCAAAGGAACGGGTTCATCTATGTGGTAGAAACGTATCCTGGTAACCATCCTAAACATGCATAAGCGAGACTGAGAGGGAAGTGGGATTTTATCGACATGATCAATGGGGGTTTTCTTTCCTTGCTGACGGTTTTCACACACAGTGTACTCAACGAAGGGGGTGTCCTCCGGTTCTAGCTCCACTTCTATTCGACAAACATGGAAAACAAGCGATAAATATAAATGCAATGCTCAAACACATGATGAATGTTGCAATGTGGTGTTCATGGTTACAATGTGTGGACAATTCCATTTAAAAGAAGTCGGTTGCAAAGTCATTTGCAAATTCACTCCAAATTTGGATTCAAAAGAATGCCATATGCACATTTGTCTCGGTTCACCAAATTTAAATTGGTCAAACATGAAATCAAAGTTCATATTTAGATTCCTTACATTTTTATGATAATTTTACATATATTATTTGTCCAATTTGGAGTTAAAATGAATTAGTTATGAATTTCTGAAATTTAAGCTATTTTCTGCTTTTTTCTGGATTATTTTAAATGATTTAACCAATTATGGTGTCATCTCTACTTCAGAATGACGTGTGGGAAGCCCTGACAGGGGGGTCGCACTGGTCAGTGGCTAGGGGGTTAATTATTTTCTGTTTAAATTAAACTGTGTTAGATTAGGAGCCTAGGCCCACTGGTCAGTGGCCCAGGGGGTAATTAGGTGGGGGGTTGAGCACGGGGGTTAGGTCTAATGGCGGGGTCATCGCCGGTGAGATCTGTGCTCGTGGAGACTTGCGGGAATCGGGATTTCGGGCACGGGGAGGGGGTTGGAGATCATGGGCGTGCTCCTCGCAGTCTTGCGCATCTGCTGGAGCCATCTGGGTGTCACGGGAAGGCCTCGAGCCATGGCTACGTCGACAGCGCGGCGTCTCGAGCTTCTGTTCTCGGCGGCAAGGAGAAACGCAGCTCGGAAAGAAGAGCGGGGAGGGGGGACCGAAGCAGTTTCCTACCCCGGTGGCGATGGTGAGCTCGGAGGCGTCGAGGAGGAGCTGGAGAAGGGGCAATTTGTCGCCGGAGTCGTGGCGGTCGGCGGTGAAGAACTCGAAGGGGACGTCGCCTCCGTTGCGCCTTGACTCAAATTGAACGCAGGGATCGACGAGGCCGTCCACGGCGGTGACGCTGGACAAGGTGGTGCAGGCTATCTTGGCCAGTGGCCGCGTCGGAGCACCGCCGTGCTCTGGCTAGGGTTTGGCTGCGCGCGAGATTTCGCCCGGCAGGGAGAAGAAAGGCCAGAGCGAGGGGGGGAAGGAAGCTGGGCTTCTCCAGCGTCTCGTGGCGACAGGGGAAGACGAGGGGAGGCAGCTGCGTGGCTAGGAGGAGGTGGCCATGGCCACGGGCATGTGCTCCACGGAGCTGCTTCGGGGCCAAGGGAGGTAGACAACAAGGTGAGCTGGCGGGCTGGGCTGGCTGGGGGGATGAGTTGGGCCGAAATTCCTGGCAAGGCCCTTTTCGATTTGTCTTTCTGTTTTATTTTCTGCTATTTGTTGTGCCTTGCTAAAAAAATAGCTAGGCATTTTATTAAATGCCCAAAACTTTTATGTGGACTTGCTAGGCATATAGCTAGGCACTTATAAAGTTTGGGAATTTTTAAAATTCAAGTAATTTGAACTTTAATTCAAATAGGGGTTTAAATTTAATTCCAAGCTCCTGTTTGAATATTTCAAAAATCTATGAGCATGGGTTTGAATCCAAATCACTTTATATGTGATGACACTCATTTATTAGACTTTTCAAAAATGCAAAAGGAATTTTTCGAGCAACTTTTATTCTAGCCATTTGAATTAAATTCATTTGGGGGGTGTTCTCTCTCCCATTTCAATTTCTTTTGAAATTTTTAATATGATGCAAAGTCACTTGCTAACCCTAGCACATACCTAACAGAGGGTTCTGACAACTCGCCCCCACTCAAAAGAATCTCGTCCCGAGATTCAGAAGTCTGCGGGGGGAAGGAGGGGTACTCGGCACTGAGACGGTCTTCTCTTTCCCACGTGGCTTCTTTCTCAGAGTGGTGTGAGCATTGCACTTTTAGAAATTTGATCTTCTGACGGAGAGTGAAATGCTCTTCTGAATCAAGAATACGAATGGGGTATTCTCGATATGAAAGGTCATCTTGGAGATCAAGCGTTTCATGGTCGACTTCGCGGATGGGGTCCTTGAAGCAACGCCTGAGTTGTGACACATGGAATACATCATGTACTCGGGAAAGGTGCGGGGGTAGTTCAAGTTGGTAGGCAACTTCTCCACGTTTAGAAAGGATTCGGAAAGGTCCAATGTAACGTGGGGCCAACTTGCCTTTGATACCGAATCATTGGGTTCCCTTCGGAGGAGTAACCCGAAGGTAAGCCTTCTCATCGAGATTGTAGCTTTCCTGCCTATGATGACGATCATAGTATCTTTTTTGACGAGACCGGGCTGCTTTCAATTGATCATGAACAATGCAAACTTCCTCTTCTGCTTCCTTGATCATATCCGGTCCAAAGAATTGTCTTTCACCAGTTTCTGACCAGTTTAGGGGTCTTCGACATCTCCGTCCATAGAGGAGTTCAAAAGGAGCCATGGTCAGACTAGATTGGAAACTATTGTTATAAGCAAATTCGGAGAATGAAAGTGTAACAGCCAATTTTAAAAAAATTAAATTTTTTTTCCGGTGTGAATTGTTTGATTTTCTGATTTGTTTGAGGTGTTTGCATCCCCGATTTATCCATCGGCGATTATTTTTCCCCCTCTTATCTCGTACCGGACGGAGACCGACCCGTGCCACCTTGACACTCGACCTTTGCGACATCGGGTTTCACCCGATCACCGTCGCAAAAACCGCACGAGACCAGCCGCAACCAATGGAACGAAAACCCCGTTTAATAATTAAACGGGATATTTTTATAGCGCGTCGGAAAGTGTTCTCAGAACGGTTCCAGCGCGAGGTGAACACCGCCGGATCGATCCGCTGATCGCGCAGTTCAAAGTTTTACCCGAATCGGAGGTCCTGCGGACCCCCGGCGGTCAGAAACGTAAACACCGCAAGCGCGGGAGAAAGTCCGGGGATGTTTTTGCAAACTGCCAGCCACCTGAGCTATATAAAGACCACCACACTCCCACCCCTCTCTAGGGTTTCCCTAGTCCAAAATTGCAGCCACCCTGTTTTGCCCAAAAAATCTGCCCAATACCCCCAAGATCCCGAAACCTAGCAACCATGTGATCCAGACCGTCAGATCTGGGATCTGACGGCCCAGATCTGGACTCCACCAACCTCCTCCCGCGCTCCCGTGGACGCCGCCGCGCCCGCTCCGGCCAGCCGGCCAGGACGCAGCCACGCCGCCGCCTGCAAGCTCACCGTCGCCCGCTGCCCTGCAGGCCAGGTCGCCCCGTGGCCTCCCTCTCCGTTTCCCTATGCTCCCTCTCCCCTCGCGTCACCTGTCTCTCTCTGCCCCGGAAAACCGACGAAGTCGTGGACACCAGGAGCTCGCCGGCCGCCATTGAAGCCCCGCCCGAGGTCAAAGACGTCGCCCCTCCGGCCAGATCCGGTGTGGCCCGGCCGGGTCCACCCATTACCCGCCTCCATGGATCCCACCTCGCCGGAGCACGAGCTGTGCCGCCGCGCTAGAAGCCGCCGTCGTGGATCCCATGCTCGGGGTCGTCCTGATCTGGACGAATGCCTCCAGAGCGCTCGCCTTCTCGTGGCCGCTCGCTTGGGCCGGCCTGCCCCCCTGGCCCAACAGCGCTCCCAGGCCCAGGCGCCTCCCACCGCCAGCCAGTTGGGCCTCAGCCCGCTAGGGTGAGCGCCCCAGCCTTTCCCCTTTTTTTATTTTTTCCTGCGCTGTAGTTGTGCCGGCCCAGTAACAGTAGATTTCAACCCGTTAGAGTTTTTTTTTCCTTTTCTAGTTTATTTATTTTGCAGATTGTATTGTTTTTATTACGGTGCCCGTATTTTTTTAACGGTAGCTCGGATCGCGACGCATAAAACATGAAAGTTGCTTAGAATTGCGTGTAGATTAATAAAATGTTGCTTGTTGCCATGGTTGACTTTATTTACATGTTGATTACTGCTAATTACCATCGCATGCCATTGTAAAAATTGTTTGTTTAATAACTTTTAAACCGTACCTCCGACTAAAATGTTTTTGATATGTAACTTGACTAGAATTGCATGTAGATTGTGTTTATGCTATTCTTGCTTGCTAATAAAGATAATAAAATATTGTTTAGGGAAAAACAGTACCAAATGCAAAAAAATTCGTGGGGTCCGCAATAGTTTGCCATGTCTAGGATTTCACCCCACTTAAATTGACTAGCTTAGGTAGTTTATTTATGCTTCACCTCTTGCCATGTCTGTGTGCTATGCCATTCTTGAGTGATATGCCATGTTAACAACCTTGCTCATCTTGTGTAGCTAAACAACTCGAACCATCGTAAAACGTGTGGTATCATCGTGTGTGACGAGTACTACACTTAACCTGTTAGTAACCGCTCTCGACGGTAGTGCGATGTCTCGTGTTGCCTTCTTGTTGATGCTTGCTCGTGTTTGCTTCATAGTAATAGATGCTTGCTCGTGTTTGCTTCGTAGTAATAGATGCTTGCTCGTGTTTGCTTCATAGTTTGCTTCCAGTGTTTACCGTCTTGTGTGCTTCCACGGGTACCTCTCGGAGACGATGCGAGCTTGCGATCAACTACACCTTCGGAACCCGACTTATCAACAGGCAAGGACTATACATTACTTATGATCCATTCTATTTCAACCAGCGGTTTGCATGCTAGTATAGGTTAGGTTCGATGTTTGATCCTACCACATGTTTACAGCCTCTTTTAAACCGATACAGCCATGTCCCCTTCCAGCAAACCTTGAACTGCTAGGTTACTATTGCTCGTTGCTCAGCCCCTGCTTAGTATGCATGCTTAGGATGCTACGATGTTACCCTGTTACTCCTTGGTTTGGGATATCACATTATTATATTGTTATGGATGATATGATTATTATAAATGTTGACTATATTCGACGAAGGATGGAACGTCCAGGCTATCCAGCCTCGACGCTTTGTTCCATTCGAGTCACCTAGGATCCGAGTTCCGGGTATTGGTTTTAGGACTGAGCGTGCCTAACCGCGTGTGGGATGCTATGGGGTCCCCTTTTCTTACCTACCTAGCTTCAAAACATTTCTAGAGGTGCCCCAAGCTGGTTTTACCATTTGAAAACCGTGTGTGTGACTGGTCAGCTCCCAGCAGATTTTCAAACAACTCGGGCCAGCGGTGACAGAGTTCCTTTGTTGGTCCACACCTGGAAGCTCGAGCGCTACCCATAGTGATGGGTTAGTTACCCCGACCTTGTCCAGCCGGAAGAGTCCGATCCGATAGCGCGGCCGGCCTTTAGATTGGCTGTCGACTCCCCAGGGCCACTCGGATTTGTTCGTTGTTAGTTAGAGGGACCTGTCGTTCCGGATCTCTTGGGACTAAATCATAAAATGGCTACCTGTGATGGGTAGAAACTGAGAGAGATGGGCGTGCGTGCGGAGCCTTGTAATAGGCAGTTGGTACACCCCTGCTGGGTTAAATCTTTTCGAGAAGCCGTGCCCACGGTTATGGACCACTTGAGACCTACTCCTTGTTCATAGATAACAACAACTGAGATAATCTTAAAATAACTTGATCAACGAGTGTGTGCCTTGAATGTTTCTTCTTCGTCGGGATGCGAAGAGGAGGACAAGGATAGGATAGGTGTTATGTTTGCGTAAGTTGTGCATAGCAAGACTTGTTGGAGGCGATTCCTCATCGAATGCTTGGCTTCTTATCTTACTCTCTAGATCGTTAACCACTTCATAAATGCTAGTGCGGCAGCAACCTCACCACTAACCCTTCCTTACCGTAAACTACTAGTTGTCCTAGAATGACGAGTGATGAAGTCCTTGCTGGGTCAGTTGACCACTACAGTTGGATGCTGAGTACTTCTGTACTCATGATATTAACCCCAAACTCTTTTCAGGGTTCTTGGTCGACAACAGGTTTGGTGATCGACGTTTCAGGTGGAGATTCGATGACGACTAGTTAGGGAGATCCCGGCGGAGGGCCTGGACCCGTGTGGTTATGGGATCGATGTTTTTCTCTTCCCAAATAGGAATTTGCTTGTATTCTGTACTTAGACATGTACCTTCCGTTGTTGTATTGTATTTAAGGCAGTAGTATACCGATTGTATGAGATGTTTTATCCTTGTATCTGTAATGTTGTGATATCATGTTGGAAATCCTGGGCATATGGCTATGTCATATGTCGCGGTGGGACCGATATGTGCTTCGTCCCCGGATCTGGATGGAAACATCTAGATCTGGAACAGTACCGCATATCGGGCCTTACAGGAAGCGACTTATCCCAATTCTTTCCGAATGAGATAACACAAGCTCTGAGCATGTCTTCGAGAATTTGGTTAACCCTTTCAACTTGACCTCTAGACTGAGGATGGAAAGATGTACTAAAGGAGAGATGAGTTCCCATAGCATTCTGAAAGCTTCCCCAGAATCTAGAGGTGAAAAGGCTACCACGATTATAATTAATTTCCAAAGGAACACCATGAAGAGACACAATTCTAGAGACATACAAGTCCTCTAACTGGCTCGTAGTTCTGGACTCGCGAACAGGAAGGAAGTGAGCAACTTTGGAAAGTCTATCAACGACAACGAAGATGGCATCATTTCCTTTCTGGGTTTTTGGAAAGCCAGTGTTGAAGTCCATACTAACTTTTTCCCATTTCCACTCGGGAATAGGCAATGGTTGAAGAGTGCCAGCAGGTCTTTGGTGTTTGGCCTTAATGCAATGACAAACATCACATTCAGCAACAAATTGAGCAATGTCTCTCTTCATCCTAGTCCACCAAAATCTCTGGCGTAGATCTCGGTACATTTTTGTGCTACCCGGAAGAATCGAGAGGGGTGTATCATGGGCTTCTCTGAGGATGAGTTTCCTTAGATCCCTATTCTTAGGTACTACCAAATGATTTTCAAAGCATACCGTTCCTTTACTATCTGTGGAGAAACATTTAGCAACTCCGCTAGAAATGTTCTCCTTATCCGGCGAACACCTCGTGCATGCCTTTGGGCAACTATGATTTGATCCCAAGAGTTGGTTTCGCCACCAAATTAGAAAGAAAGCCATGGGGAACAATCTCAAGATTGATCTTTCAAAATTCCTCATGAAGAAGTGGTTGATATTGTTGTAACATGAGGTTGTTACAATACGACTTACGACATAGTGCATCATCCATGACATTGGCTTTGCCTGGGGTGAAAGAAATTCCTAAGTCATAATTTTTATGAACTCTATCCAGCGTCTTTGCCTGAGATTAAGATCAGGCTGGGTGAATATATATTTGAGGCTTTGGTGGTCAGAATAAATCTCACAACGATTACCAAGGAGGTAATGTCGCCAAGTTTTCAGGGCATGAACTACAACAGCAAGTTCAAGATCATGGGTAGGATAGTTCTCTTCATGTTGACGCAACTGGCGTGAAGCATAAGCTACCACATGTCTATCTTGCATAAGTATGCATCCTAACCCTGGCCGTGAGGCATCACAATATATCTCGAAATCCTTTTTGGTGTCTGGAGGCGCAAGTACAGGGGTAGAAGTCAATCTTCTTTTTAGCTCTTGAAAGCTTGCCTCGCACTTGGGGGTCCATTCGAATTTCTTCTCTTTCTTGAGGATTTCAGTTAGGGACTTTTCAACTTTAGAAAAGTTCTCGATGAAGCGCCGGCAATAGCTGCTAAGCCAAGAAATCTCCTAACTTGCTTAACCGATTCAGGTGGAGTCCAATCAAGGATGGCCTGAACTCTCTCGGGTTTCACAGCAATGCCTTTTGAAGAAATCACGTGGACTAAGTAGGTCACTTCTGGTAGCCAAAATTCTCACTTGGAGAACTTGGCATAAATGCGTTGCTCTCGAAGTTTCATCAATACCAGCCTAAGATGTTCGGCATGTTCTTCTTCGTTCCTCTAGTAGATGAGAATGTCATCAAGATATACTACAACAAATTTATCCAAGTACTCCATGAAGATCGAATTCATCATGGGCGAGAAAGTGGCGGGGGCATTGGTTAAACCAAAGGACATGACGGTGTACTCGTAAAGACCATAACGAGTAGTGAAAGCCTTTTTGGGAATGTCCTTGTTTCTAATTTTGATTTGATGATAGCCTAATATCAAATCCATTTTTGATAAGATAGAGGATCCAGCAAGTTGATCAAAAAGATCATTGATCCCTGGGCAGTGGGTACTTGTTCTTTATCGTCGCTAGATTTAGCGGGCGATAGTCTATGCACATCCTGTCTGTTCCATCTTTCTTCGTTACGAACAGAACGGGGCAACCCCATGGCCATGAGCTAGGGCGGATGAAGCCTTTTTCCAAAAAAGCTTCAAGTTGGATTTTAAGCTCAGCTAACTCACGTGGGGTAATTTTGTATGGGCGTCTGGAAATTGGGGCTTTGCGTCGCATAAGATCTACAATGAATTCTACACATCTGTCGGGTGACTAGATTTAAGGGGTTGGGTTACTGGATAGTTTTCTAGAGGATGACCACGGCTTACTAGGGCCTACAACAGATATGTCAGAGCAGTAAAGTACCCCAACATGATGGTCAGTGTGGTTATTCTGGCTACAAAACATCTAAAGTGGGAGGAAGAACTGCAAAATTCATCAATATAGGTTTCTATAATAAAACCTACAACAAACTCTATGAAGTTGTTGGGTATGCCACCTAACAAATCATCTGATAAGACATCTGAAATAGAGGGGAGGATTTTGCAATTGCATCAGATTATGAAGAGACCTGGAATGACTCGGACAGCATAACGGCTGTAATTGCAAGAAAAAACAATTTTGTTACAACATAGAAACAACACTGACATATGATGTAAGAAATCAAGAAGCACAACAACTCTAGCAAACCGAACACAACTTTCCTACGGCTACAAGTAAGAAATCAATGAGATGTTCTAATAAGACATAGATGAGCCTAGTCATATCTTCTCGTAGAAAAGATGAGGGTGACTAGAACTCAGAACGATCAGGGTAAGGAGAAAAAGAAAGCTTACGTTGTTCCTTATATACCCAGAGTAACTATATAACTATAGAAGGCTAGACTCGACTTCGACCAAGGCTGATAATCCTACAGTCAGTCCTGCTCTGATACCAAGTCTGTCGGGACCCGGGGTTAGCGTATGCAAGTCCCGCTACAACACAATCATATGGAGAGCCAAGAACCATACCCACTTGTCTAAGCAGACAAGGCCAAGCACAAAACGCTCTTGGAAAGCATCAATCGTGAGGGGCATCCCATCCAGGCCGGATGATCAACTGAGATGGGTCCTCATCGTCCGCACACATATCTAAATGATATGGGTGGTGAACTTCCATATTCATAGACAAGTCGCCTCAACCACACTCTCGATTGTATTATAACACTTAAATGGACTTACTCCAGCCCGATCACTTAGTCGGGGTCTAGGGAGGGCTCAATCCTACAACAAAGTGTGCACGTGACAGAGTCACGAGAAATCGCACCGCGATGCCCCAAGATGCACACATCTAAGGGCCACTTGGTGTATAAATGACCGCCAGCAAGATCACAACCAAGCTCTCGAAAACCCATACTAAGACATGCACGTTATAATCATACATACAACATACATGTCTAGTATGAACAGCAGGTATCATTACAATTCACTACAAAGTATACAACTTTATTTAAATCTGACAGGGTGCACAAAGAGATCACAAGACTGTGATCCAACATTACATCAAACATGCGGAAGCAAAGTAGGTCTGAGTACATACAAGTTTAACAAATGGCTTAAGAAGCCTTATTTAAACACAAGCCCTCCACGAGGGAACCAGTCTGCTAACTGGGACTACACTAGCTTGGTCTTCAGTCGTCGAGCTCGAGGAAGAATCCACCTTCGGGTAAATGGGTTCATCTGAAACATAGAATAAGCAAACGTGAGTACAAAGTCGTAGTCAGCAATACTTAAGTAGGAGCTATACTACTCATGCACATATATCAAGGCAAAGGGAGGAGGGGTTTCAATGCAGAAGTGCCAGCTTTGATTTGGCTAGTCCTGTACTACGAATACCAGAATGAGGTAAGAAGCGTACACGAGTCCACTACATGTCTCCAACCAATTACACCACTATGGTGCCTCTCTCGACTACCCCACGAGAGAGCATGCCATAGAACTCACACTTATCTTGGCAAGTTTTATAAGTATCCAGTTCAAGTTGTCTAATAATCAAGCTAAGCTTTCCAAGCAGTCCATAACCTCGGACGCGGCTATTCAAATAGTTTTGTTAACCCTGCAGGGGTGTACTGCTACATGCACATGACCATAAGTTACAGCCAGGTCTCATCACCATTCAATGGGTGCCGGCGAGGATACTCACCAAAACTGTTACCTCATAGCCGATCTAGTCCATGAAAGCCGCCTACCTGGATTGGTTACCACTATCGTGAACCCGGCCGGTTTACCGAAGGGGACCCACATGATGTGTGCAGGGCCCCAAGCCGGTCTCGGTTGAGCCGTTCTCTCACTTAGAAGGCCGTGCCACAAACCTACCAGAACTCCGAACTACTGTGACATCTGGACATCGAAAGGGATGAGTTAGTAGGTTGAGAGGCGTCAGTTAGCCCAATGTGTGGTTGTACTCTTTATGTTGGATCACCACACAAGAACTCGGACTTAGGGAAGTGTTCAACGAGACAACCCACTGTGTACTCCTACACAGCCTTTCATCGTTCACCTTGTATGAGGGTAGATTCACCAACACATTTCCACAATCATCAACATGATTGCTACGGTCCCGACTCACATAACAGTATCAACATTGTATCACTCTAAGCATGCAATAAGAAGTAACAGTTGGAGGGTCACATGATATCCCGACCATTTAAAAGAAGTCGGTTGCAAAGTCATTTGCAAATTCACTACAAATTTGGATTCAAAATAATGCCATATGCACATTTGTCTCTGTTCACCCAATTTAAATTAGTCAAACATGAAATCAAAGTCCATATTCAGATTCCTTGCATTTTTTTGATAATTTTACATATATTATTTGTCCAATTTGGAGTTAAAATGAATTAGTTACGAATTTCCAAAGCTTAAGCTATTTTCTGCCTTTTTCTAGATCATTTTAAATGATTTAACCAATTATGGCGTCATCCCTACGTCGGCATGACGTGTGGGCAGCCCTGACAGGGGGTCCCACTAGTCAGTGGCTAGGGGTTTAATTATTTTTTGTTTAAATTAAACTGTGTTAGCTTAGGAGCCTAGGCCCACTTGTCAGTGGCCCAGGTGGTAATTAGGAGGGGGGGTTAAGCATGGGGGTTATGGCTAATAGCGGGGTCGTCTCCGGTGAGCTCTGTGATCGCCGGAGACTCGCCGGAATCGGAATTTAGGGCACGGGGAGGGGTTGGAGAGCATGGGCGTGCTCCTCGCAGTCTTGCGCATCAGCTGGAGCCATCTGGGTGTCACGGGAAGGCCTCGAGCCATGGCTACATCGACGGCACGGCGGCTAGAGCTTCTATTCTCGACGGCAACGCGAAACGCAACTCGGAAAGAAGAGCGGGGAGGGGGGATCGAAGTAGTAGCCTACCCCGGTGGCGATGGTGAGCTCGGAGGCGTTGGGGAGGAGCTGGAGAAGGGGCAATTTGTCGCCGGAGTCGTGGAGGTGGCGGTGAAGAACTCGAAGGGGACGTCGCCTCCGTTACTCCTTGACTCAAATTGAATGCAGGGATCGACGAGGCCGTCCACGGCGGTGACGCTGGACAAGGTGGTGCAGGCAAGCTTGGCCAGTGGCCGCGTTGGAGCACCGCCGTGCTCTGGCTAGGTTTCGACTGCGCGCGAGATTTCGCGCCGGGGAGGGAGAAGAAAGGCCAGAGCGAGTGGGGAAAGGAAGCTAGGCTTCTCCAGCGTCTCGTGGCGACAGGGAAAGGTGAGGGGAAGCAGCTGCGTAGCTAGGAGGAGGTGGCCATGGCCATGGGAAAGTGTTCCACGGAGCTGCTTCGGGGCCAGGGGAAGTAGACGACAAGGTGAGCTGGCGGGCTGGGCTGGCTGGGGGGATGAGTTGGGCCGAAATCCCTGGCAAGGCCCTTTTCTATTTTTCTTTCTGTTTTATTTTCTGCTATTTGTTTTGCCTTGCTAAAAAAATAGCTAGGAATTTTATTAAATGCCCAAAACTTTTATGTGGACTTCCTATGCATATAGCTAGCCACTTATAAAGTTTGGGAATTTTTAAAATTAAAATAATTTTAACTTTAATTCAAATTGGGGTTTAAATTTAATTCCAAGATCCTGTTAAATATTTTAAAAATCTATGAGCATGGGTTTGAATCCAAATCACTTTATATGTGATCACTCTCATTTATGAGACTTTTCAAAAATGCAAAAGGAATTTTTGAAGCAATGTTTATTCTGGCCATTTGAATTAAATTCTTTTGGGGGGTGTTCTCTCCCCCATTTCAATTTCTTTTGAAATTTTAAACATGATGCAAACTCACTTGCCAATCCTAGAATATACCTAACAGAGGGTTCTGACATTGGTTTAGCGATTGATAAGGCGTGATGTTGTTGCACGTTCGTAGTCGGATCGTCAAAGTTGTCTCCACCAAATCTATAGTTATCTCTCATCGAAAGATCGAACAGCTTCCAGCACCTCCCGAAACAATTCTGGTGTTCTCTCTTATTTCACCGATGATCCCGAATCAATCCTTAATGCATCGATTACCCTTAAGTGTGACACCCTACTATCTGGGAATCAACAGACATGATCGAGACACTCTCTGATCAATGACCATCATGTGGGATCTGGTTACAATTCTTGATGTGCCCCTGCGCTTCCATTGAATAAACTTCATCGTTGTTGAACCGTTAAAAATATTACTTGATCCATTTGTCCCATGGTACTATGTTTGTCTAAGGTATGATCGTCGGTACCCTATATTTCGTCGATATATAACGATAGATGCCATTGAGATGGCTAAAGAGGGGGACAACCCGAGGTAAGTTTCGCTGGTACCGGAATCGAGAATGGGAACACAAAGTGAGACACCGCGATGTACCCAGGTTCGGGGCTCTCCATACAGATAACACCCCTAGTCCTGCCGAGCTAGCTATATGCAATAAATCTGGCTACAATGGTTGCTCCTTGAGCTGTTTGAGATGAAAGAGAAGAGGGCTCTAAGCCCAACTCTCTCCTTGCTCTTTCTCTAGTGGGTGAAGTTGCAATAAGTGCTCCATCGTCCCTCACGCAGGAGGGGTACCGGAGGCTCTTATAGGTCGAGCCCGGGGTACAAAGTTAAATGTACAAAGGGGAGGGCCCATCTGCCAGTCTCAGACAGGCTAGGGTCCTCGCATCATGCTCTCCCGGATGACCCGGTGTAGACTTGTGGCTCACCATGCCGCTAACTTGTAGACCTTGTTGTTGAACAGTGAAGCTAGGTGCCTAGATCTGTCGGCCTATCCGCGTGATCGGCGCGGGAGGAGACCGCACGCCTCTGACAACCCGGATTGATGAGGACATCCCTACTAATGTTACACCCATACCCTCACCAACTACACATACTGGACCAGTTACTAGAGCACGTGCACGTCAACTAAATTATCAGGTACTTTCGTTTCTTGCGAATCCTTCTATTGTTCATGAACATATGATGCTGCCTAAATTAGATACTTTTGTTTTGCTTATGAATGAAGGACCTAGCATGGACAAGAAGGATGGTCATTGGAGCGGGATCAAGAATGGAGAAGAAGGTGCGCGCAGGGGAAAGTACAGTGGAGCTTCCAGTGGGGATTTTCGCACGTTGAAGCCACCATAAGGCATGCATGAAGGCTTGGACGGAATACACGAGATGCCACTTCATTATTTTCGTCCAAGAGCAATTATAGACTATATAGGTTGCTTCATTATTTCCGAAAACAACCCTAACTCGGTTTCCCCACACATACGGACTCTAAAAACAGCCTATAATGTGGTATTTCGAAATTACATGGGCCCAGCCCAATATTAAGGTGACGCAGCACCTATAATTGCTCTTGGACGAAAATAATGAAGTGGCATCTCGTGTATTCCGTCCAAGCCTTCATGCATGCCTTATGGTGGCTTCAACGTGCGAAAATCCCCACTGGAAGCTCCACTGTACTTTCCCCTGCGCGCACCTTCTTCTCCATTCTTGATCCCGCTCCAATGACCATCCTTCTTGTCCATGCTAGGTCCTTCATTCATAAGCAAAACAAAAGTATCTAATTTAGGCAGCATCATATGTTCATGAACAATAGAAGGATTCGCAAGAAACGAAAGTACCTGATAATTTAGTTGACATGCACGTGCTCTAGTAACTGGTCCAGTATGTGTAGTTGGTGAGGGTATGGGTGTAACATTAGTAGGGATGTCCTCATCAATCCGGGTTGTCAGAGGCGTGCGGTCTCCTCCCGCGCCGATCACGCGGATAGGCCGACAGATCTAGGCACCTAGCTTCACTGTTCAACAACAAGGTCTACAAGTTTCATTCACGACCCGACTACGAGTTTTCACGACCCGATGCACGTAATCAACTGAGAAGCACACTCTGGAATTTTTTTTTCTCTTTTTTTTTTTTTGCTTTTTTTTTTTTGGCGATGCGGGACTGCGGTGGCTGAAAAAGTGCGAAAAAATCACTATGGTAGAGAACGTCTCAAAACGAGTTTCTGGACCTAAGGAACGTATGGGTACTGTAGAATATATGTGGAGCTGTAGGAACGAGTTTCTGGACCCAAGAGAGATCAATCGGCCACACCTACGATCATTCGGCTGAAGACAACAAGGCAACCTCCGAGCAGAATCCCAGGTCTAACACCTGGTACAAGTTCATTCAACGCGCAATCCTAGAGGATCCGTGATAGAGGCGAAGGTGTCCCGATGTTTCGATGAGATGGTGGAGATCGATTTTGGTGGAGTAGACTTTCACGACCCGACTACGAACGTGCGAAGACGTTGCGCCTTAGCAATCGCTAAACCAACTCCGAGAGGTTATTGATCCCGCGGATGCACGATCAACCTGACCACGAAGGTCAATTCCTGCAAGCAATCGAAGAACAAGCAAGAACTAAGAATTGCAATCTGGATATTGCGAATATAAGATGAATGATTACGAAAGTTGGGGTTCCAATGAAGTCTTGGCCTGGTCGGATGACACAAGCGAAGAGCTCGAAGTTGCGGCTATGGCTAACTTTAATCTAATTAAAACCCAAGTCTAAACGACGCCCTAAGGGTTGTATATATGGGGGAACAGAGGGGATTTTTGTGACCCCTTGGAGGTGGGGTCCGAAAACAACCCTAACTCGGTTTCCCCACACATACGGACTCTAAAAACAGCCTATAATGTGGTATTTCGAAATTACATGGGCCCAGCCCAATATTAAGGTGACGCAGCACCTATATTTGCTCTTGGACGAAAATAATGAAGTGGCATCTCGTGTATTTCGTCCAAGCCTTCATGCATGCCTTATGGTGGCTTCAACGTGCGAAAATCCCCACTGGAAGCTCCACTGTACTTTCCCCCGCGCGCACCTTCTTCTCCATTCTTGATCCCGCTCCAATGACCATCCTTCTTGTCCATGCTAGGTCCTTCATTCATATGCAAAACAAAAGTATCTAATTTAGGCAGCATCATATGTTCATGAACAATAGAAGGATTCGCAAGAAACGAAAGTACCTGATAATTTAGTTGACGTGCACGTGCTCTAGTAACTGGTCCAGTATGTGTAGTTGGTGAGGGTATGGGTGTAACATTAGTAGGGATGTCCTCATCATCCTCCCCTTCTTGAATTGAAGTCGTCCTCGACGGAAGCTCATCATCTTCTCCCAAATAAGGTTTCAAATCTGCAATGTTAAATGTGGGACTAACCCCAAAATCTGCAGGTAGCTCAAGTTTATATGCATTATCATTAATTTTCTGTAAAACCTTAAAGGGACCATCAGCTCGTGGCATTAACTTAGACTTGCGCAAATCAGGAAACCTATCTTTTCGTAGATGTAACCAAACAAGATCTCCTGGTTCAAATACAACATGCTTTCGACCCCTATCACCAGCAAGCTTGTATGTAGCATTCATGCGCTCAATGTTTTCTTTAGTTAACTCATGCATTTTTAATATCAATTCAGCACGTTGCTTAGCATCAAAATTCACCTTCTCCGAAGATGGAAGAGGCAGTAAATCAATAGGTGCACGAGGTAGAAAACCATAAACAATCTCAAAAGGGCACATTTTAGTGGTAGAATGCACTGAACGATTATAAGCAAATTCAATATGAGGTAAACATTCTTCCCACTGTTTCAAGTTACTTTTTAAAACAGCCCTAAGCATAGTAGACAATGTCCTATTGACCACTTCAGTTTGTCCATCAGTTTGGGGATGACATGTAGTACTAAAAAGTAGTTTAGTCCCCAACTTAGCCCATAAGCATCTCCAAAAATGGCTAAGAAACTTAGTATCACGATCCGAGACAATAGTATTGGGCACACCATGTAAACGAATAATCTCTCCAAAGAATAAATCAGCAACATTAGCAGCATCATCGCTTTTATGACATGGTAAAAAATGTGCCATCTTAGAAAATCTATCCACGACAACAAATATGCTATCCCTCCCCTTTTTTGTTCGAGGCAAGCCTAAAACAAAGTCCATGGATATGTCCTCCCACGGAACACTAGGTACAGGTAAAGGCATGTATAAACCATGAGGATTGAGTCGTGACTTAGCTTTTTGACATGTAGTGCAGCGAGCAACAAAACGCTCAACATCCCGTCTCATCTTTGGCCAAAAGAAATGTGTAGCAAGTACATCCTCCGTCTTTTTCACGCCAAAATGTCCCATTAATCCTCCTCCATGCGCCTCCTGCAACAACAAAAGACGAATAGAGCTAGCTGGAATGCATAGCTTGTTAGAACGGAACACAAATCCATCATTAAGCACAAACTTGTTCCATGTTCTACCCTCTCTGCAATTCTGCAATACATCTTTAAATTCCGCATCATTGACATATTGATCTTTGATTGTCTCTAAACCGAAAATCTTGAAGTCAAGTTGTGAAAGCATAGTATAACGACGAGACAAAGCATCAGCAATAATATTATCTTTCCCCTTCTTGTGTTTAATGACATAAGGGAAAGTCTCAATAAATTCAACCCACTTAGCATGTCTACGATTAAGTTTTGCTTGACTTCTTATGTGTTTCAAAGATTCATGATCAGAATGTATAACAAATTCTTTGGGCCATAAATAATGTTGCCAAGTTTCTAATGTCCGAACAAGAGCATATAATTCCTTATCATAAGTAGAATAGTTCAGACTAGGCCCACTCAATTTTTCAGAAAAGTAAGCAACAGGTTTAGCATCTTGTAATAACACACCCCCCAAACCAATCCCACTAGCATCGCATTCAAGCTCAAAAGTCTTATTAAAATCAGGAAGTTGGAGCAAAGGAGCATGTGTTAACTTATCTTTCAATACCGTGAAGGCTTCTTCCTGTGCGGTACCCCAAGTAAAAGGCACATCCTTGCGTGTAAGCTCATTGAGAGGTGCAGCAATGGTGCTGAAATCTCTCACAAAACGCCTATAGAATCCAGCGAGGCCAAGAAAACTCCTCACTTGTGTGACCGTTTTGGGCTGCGGCCAACTCTCAATCGCCTCGATCTTGGCTTTATCAACTTCAATTCCCTGCGGAGTAACAACATAGCCAAGAAACGATACTCGGTCGATGCAAAAGGTGCACTTCCCAAGGTTACCAAACAAACGTGCATTACGTAGAGCAATAAAAACAGCACGTAAATGATCCAAATGTTCCTCCAAAGATTTGCTATAAATCAGTATATCATCAAAATAGACTACCACAAATCGTCCAATGAAAGCACGTAAAACCTCGTTCATTAATCTCATGAAAGTGCTAGGTGCATTAGTTAACCCAAAAGGCATGACTAACCACTCATATAATCCAAACTTAGTTTTAAATGCCGTTTTCCATTCATCTCCTAATTTCATGCGAATTTGATGGTATCCACTACGCAAATCAACTTTGGAAAACATGGTAGAGCCACTTAATTCATCAAGCATATCATCTAACCTAGGAATAGGATGACGATAACGAATAGTAATATTATTAATGGCTCGACAATCAACACACATACGCCATGTTCCATCCTTTTTAGGCACTAATATAACAGGAACAGCACAAGGACTAAGGGATTCACGTATGTAACCTTTGTCGAGTAGCTCTTGTACTTGACGCTGAATCTCCTTTGTCTCCTCCGGATTGGTACGGTATGGCGCACGGTTGGGCAGTGAAGCACCGGGAATTAAGTCAATCTGATGCTCAATCCCTCGAATAGGTGGTAATCCCGGTGGTACGTCTTGTGGAAAGACGTCAATAAACTCCTGCAAAAGGTCAGTGACAACAGGAGGAAAAGAAGGAGGCAATTCCTCAAATGAAAACAAAGCTTCTTTGCACACAAAAGCATAGCACACATATTGACTAACATCCAAATCTGAAATATCAACTTTAGTAGCAAGCAAAGTTGGACTAGTCAATTTAATTTCATTAGAAACAGCAGAAGAAGATTTGCTATTAGTCTTATGTTGTTGCTCAAATTCTTTGGCTGCTATCTCATTCTCACTCTTATTGTTCTCCTGTTTTGCTTTACTAGCTCTAGCAAGATCATCTTTCACAATTTGTTCAGGAGACATAGGAAGTAAAGCAATATTTTTATCCTGATGAACTAGAGTAAACTGATTTGTCCTACCATGGTGTACAACATTCCTATCAAATTGCCATGGTCTACCAAGTAAAAGAGAGCATGCTTGCATGGGTACCACATCACAATCAACATAATCAGCATATGCAGCAATGCTAAAGTGCACACGAACAGAACGCGTTACCTTAATCTTACCACTATTGTTAAACCACTGAATATAGTACGGATGGGGGTGTGGTCTTGTGGTGAGAGATAGCTTCTCCACCAACTCCATGCTAGCCAAGTTGTTGCAACTCCCGCCGTCAATGATGATGCGAACCGAACGTTCTTTCACCACTCCCTTTGTGTGGAACAAATTATGCCTCTGGTTTTGATCGGCCTTCGTTACCTGCACACTTAATACACGTTGAGCAACCAAACTAGCATATTTATCTGCATCATCAGGAATCATATACTCTATATCATGAGCATCATCATGGGCACCCTGTTCCTCATGAGCAATGAGAACTAGAGTCTCCTCATCATAGTCGCTCGCTGACTCATACCCACCATCCGCCGTAATAGTCATCACACGCTTGGAGGGATAGTCTTTTGCGAAGTGACCTCCACCTTGGCACCTGCGAATTTTTTTTTTCTCTTTTTTTTTTGTTTTTGTTTTTTTTTTTTGGCGATGCGGGACTGCGGTGGCTGAAAAAGTGCGAAAAAATCACTATGGTGGCGAACGTCTCAAAACGAGTTTCTGGACCTAAGGAACGTATGGGCACGAATTTTTTTTACCCCTGAAAATTTTGGCCTAAAAACTGCTCTGAAAAGCGTGCCAGACTGAATTTTTTTTTTTTTTTTTTTTTTGGAAATCACCCCCTTCTACGTACGACAAAGATTGGTGAAATCCGACTCTAATCAACTCAAACTAATCTGGCTATGGAGAGGTCACGAACCGTACTGATGATGGAACTCAACTCGGACTCGTGGTACGTGGTGGTGTATATGGACTCTGCTTGGCGGAACGTGGTGGTGTATGTGGACTTGGATTGGCGGAACGTGGTAGGATGACTACTGTGCGGCGGGGACGTGGCAAACTGTGATCAGAACTCGAAACTCTAAGGGAACTAGACGCTAAGATCAGCAACTTGACACAACGATGCAACCGTAAATTCAACAAAGCAAGTACTGAAAAGAAAACTGGACAAAGGCTCGGACTGTCTTGGGACGTGATGATCTAACCCTAAATTTTTTTGGCTTTTTCGTGGGCTGTAGGTATGACGAACAGAATCAATCTAGACTACGAAAACTGGTAAATCTCACCGAGCAACCTGGAAATCTGATACCACTTGATAGAGGCGAAGGTGTCCCGATGTTTCGATGAGATGGTGGAGATCGATTTTGGTGGAGTAGACTTTCACGACCCGACTACGAACGTGCGAAGACGTTGCGCCTTAGCAATCGCTAAACCAACTCCGAGAGGTTATTGATCCCGCGGATGCACGATCAACCTGACCACGAAGGTCAATTCCTGCAAGCAATCGAAGAACAAGCAAGAACTAAGAATTGCAATCTGGATATTGCGAATATAAGATGAATGATTACGAAAGTTGGGGTTCCAATGAGGTCTTGGCCTGGTCGGATGACACAAACGAAGAGCTCGAAGTTGCGGCTATGGCTAACTTTAATCTAATTAAAACCCAAGTCTAAACGACGCACTAAGGGCTGTATATATGGGGGAACAGAGGGGATTTTCGTGACCCCTTGGAGGTGGGGTCCGAAAACAACCCTAACTCGGTTTCCCCACACATACGGACTCTAAAAACAGCCTATAATGTGGTATTTCAAAATTACATGGGCCCAGCCCAATATTAAGGTGACGCAGCACCTATATTTGCTCTTGGACGAAAATAATGAAGTGGCATCTCGTGTATTTCGTCCAAGCCTTCATGCATGCCTTATGGTGGCTTCAACGTGCGAAAATCCCCACTTGAAGCTCCACTGTACTTTCCCCCGCGCGCACCTTCTTCTCCATTCTTGATCCCGCTCCAATGACCATCCTTCTTGTCCATGCTAGGTCCTTCATTCATAAGCAAAACAAAAGTATCTAATTTAGGCAGCATCATATGTTCATGAACAATAGAAGGATTCGCAAGAAACGAAAGTACCTGATAATTTAGTTGACGTGCACGTGCTCTAGTAACTGGTCCAGTATGTGTAGTTGGTGAGGGTATGGGTGTAACATTAGTAGGGATGTCCTCATCACTTAGTTTTTCCCAAATAGGTGGGCTATGGGTTGTGTGTAGTTTTCCTAACATAACTAATACAATCCCAAACCATATGAACATAATACTAGCATGATACAATGTAAGTGATACAAGAAAAGTAAAAAGGGGTAATGCGGGGTTTTGACTTTTGGCGGTGGCTTGCCTTCGTCGGCAGTGGTCTCCTGCTCAGTCTCGGGGGCAGCTTGGAGGTAGTCTTGTCCTGCAGGGTCAATCGTCTCGTCTACACGTTGCGAAACAACGAAATTCACAATATTACAACGGGGCAATAGCAAGCACAACATCACTCAATTTTTCAAACAAAGACAAAAGCAACAAAGGACAAAACAATTTCCAAGATTTTCTTTTTATTAAGATTTAAATTTTATACCACCTCAACAAGGTTAAAAATTTATAACAAGGCAATAGGATAATTTTAGTGGATTTATTAAACATCAATAATAATAAAAAATTTAACTAAAAGTAAAGTTTTTAACCCATTTTATTCACTAAGAACTTTTAATTTTATTTTATTTCCATTAACTAATTTCATAAAAATTTCCTACTGACCAGAGGAAAATTTAATAATTATCTAACAAATTAAGAAAATTTAACTAGCATTCAAAATAATAATAGAAGGTTACAAATTTCATTATGCAAAACAAAACTCTACACAAGCAGAAAAATAAAGCATAAATCTATGAAAATCACAAAATTTATTTCATATTTTTCTGAGCTACAGTTATTTTGTTAATATTATGTAGGTGCTGCAGTTTATAGGGAAAAAGAAAAGAAAATAGTAGGCCGGCCCGGGATAACTGGCGCCCACGGGGGTTTCTCTTTTTTTCTTTTTTTTGAATTGGGGTTTCTCTTTTTTTCGGTGGGCCGAGCCCAGCACGGCGCTGCTGCTTCAGTTTTTTTTAAACCAACGAAGGGGTATGGGGGACTTAGGGCCGTTAGATCATAAGAGATCTGGCGACTGGGAGATCATCTCCCACTTCCGCTCGGCCCCGGGCAACAGGGCATAGCCATGGCGTCCAGGGGAGGTCAGGGAGCTCATTGGGGGCGATTCTGGCTGGAGAAGGGGTCGTGGAGGTCCGACGGAGGATCGGAACGACTGGGGAAACCCATTTTTGTGCTTGGAGGCGGCCGGGGGCGTTAGGCTTGTTGGCGTCGGCTCGGGTCAAAACTTGGGGTAGCGGGCGGCACGGGGCGGCTGGTCGGTGGGGTGATCGGAGCCGTGGGGCGGCGGGCGCACGGAACAATGTCCATAACCCATTTTTAGGGTCCGGGGCAGTGGTGGTCGACGGTGTAGACGCGGCTTGGTCCGGGCGGAGCTTCGGCTCGGGCGTATCGGCCTTGCGGGCGCCGCACCGGGGCCGCCGGCGGGCGAGGCAGAGAGCCGCCAGGTCTCCGGCAAGGGGGCCGAGGCAAGGCGCGCTGGCTTGCCTCCCTCCTACAGTCTACTCCTCCTCTAACTTCTCTGCTCCTCTCTTCCCTCCTTCTCTGTTTCTTCCTTCCTTCTCTTCTTCCTACGGCTACAGTGGGTGGCTACTGGAGGCTGGGTGGCGAGTGTGGAGGTCTGGAGGGAAGGGAGTGCTAGGGCCTCCTTATATAGGTGCGCGGGAGGGGCTCTCGGCGGGAGAATGGCGAGGGCGCGGGCGGGAGCTCGCCGGGCTATGCCACGTCTCTGGCGATGGCTGTGCGAGAGGAGTTGCACGAGTGACGTCATCGTGCTGGCGTCAGTGCTGACGTCGGGACAGTGGTGAGGGGCTGCCAAGGTGGGGTAGGCTTGCAGGGGGCGTGGGATAGGGATAGGAAGAGATGGGCTTCGGCCTAGGTAATCTAGTTTTTTTCATTTTTGACAAAATTGTTTTGTCAAATATCTATTCCCCTCTTTGATTTAGATTTGACCAAGTTTTCAAACCTAAGTCTTCTAAATACTTTATAAACCTCCAGGATTATTTTGGTAATTTGATTAGAATTTTTAGGGATTTTTTTGGTTAATAATATTATTACTATTGTATTAATAGCAAAATAATTATTTAGTATTTTTTAAATATTTTAATTAAATACTTTCTGCTATAGAGGTATTTTTAATTATTTAAATAATGAATTTCTATGCAAGCAAAACATTATTTGGTGAAAATATTAATGATGCAAAACTTCTATGGTGGTGATATGTTGGTAGATCAATATGTGTGGTATGTGCTAATTATTTTTATTGGTTAATTCTTTTTGGCATGACCAGGGAAAACAAAGCAGGGCATTGGCACAACGCAAGAAGATAACAAGCATGACATAGCAACAACATAAGGTATCAGGAAAGCATGGCAATTTCATTCGCATCGCATCACACATAGCAAGGTTTTTGTTTACTCTAATTTTTGCTACTCTAATAACAGGGTAATAAATGTTGGGATGTGACAGAGCTTCCCCCTTAAAAAGAATCTCGTCCCCGAGATTCAGAAACTAGTGAAGAGATGCGGGAACTCGCGCTTGAGGTAGTCCTCCCGTTCCCAGGTGGCTTCCTCCTCTGTGTGATTTGTCCACTGGACCTTGTGGAACTTGATCGCGCGCTTACGGGTGACTCGGGTGGCTTCTTCCAGGATACGAAGAGGTGTCTCGCGGTACGTGAGATCCTGGTCGATATCCACCGTGCGGTGATCGATGTTTTTGAAAACATCAGGCTTTTCCGGCACCTCTAGACACTTACGGAGTTGTGACACGTGGAAGACATCGTGCACATCGGATAGCTCTGCTGGCAGTCTCAACTGATAGGCAACTTGGCCTCGTATGGCTATCACCTCAAATGGTCCAATGTATCGGGGCGCTAGCTTTCCCTTCACATGGAAACGCTGCATTCCCTTCAATGGGGTGACTCGGAGATACGCAAAATCTCCAACTGCAAAAGTCACCTCTCGACGCTTGGGGTCGGCATAACTCTTCTGAGGACACTGAGCGGTCTTGAGACGCTCAAGAATCAACTGGACCTGCTCTTCGGCCTCCTTCAGAACACCGGGTCCAAAAAATTTCCCTTCTCCGTCCTGAGACCAGTTCAGGCGCGTGCGACACCTCCTCCCATACAAAGCTTCAAATGGAGCCATATGCAAAATCGACTGGTAGCTGTTGTTGTAGAAGAATTCTACATAGGGCAAGTAGTCCTCCCACTTGGAACCATAAGCTAGAGTACATGCGCGGAGCATATCCTCTAGTATCTGGTTCACTCACTCAGTCTGGCCTCCAGTCTGCGGGTGACAGGTTGTGCTGAATGTGAGCTTGGTGCCTAGTGCCTCCTCGACTTGCTTCCAAAACCTTGAGGTAAAATGGGTACCTCGGTCAGACACAATCTCCTTCGGGACTCCGTGCAGGCATACGATCCTCGACATGTACAAGTCTGCCAACTGGTCTCCTTGATAGGTGGTTCGCACTAGAATGAAGTGCGCTACCTTGGTGAGTCGGTCGACGATGAACCAGATAGAGTCATGTCCTTTGCTCGACCTCGGTAGACCTGTGATAAAGTTCATGCCTATTTGTTCCCACTTCCATTCAGGAACTTGGAGTGATTGCAGCAATCTTGTAGGTCTTTGGTGCTCTGCTTTCACTCTCTGGCAGATGTTGCACTTGGCGACATACAAGGCAATTTCACGCTTCATACCGTGCCACCAGAATAAGTCTTTCAGGTCTTGATACATCTTAGTCCCTCCAGGGTGGATGGAGTAAGGTGTATCGTGAGCTTCCTTTAGAATCGTGAGCTTCAACTCCTCTACATCGGGCACACACAATCGGCCATCGAACCAGAGAACTCCTTCATCATCTATCGTGAACTTTGGGGCCTTACCGAGGGGCATCTTCTTCTTGATTCCCTCGATACTATCGTGGCCCTTCTGTGGCTCCTTGATCTGATCAAATAGAGTCGGTGTCAGCTCGAGGTGAGCCAGAAAGCCGGGTGTAACAAGTTCCAAAACCATCTTCTCGAACTCCTCGTACAGACCTGGTTGCGTCTCTCTTATCATTACATTAAGTGTGCAGGGCTTGCGGCTGAGGGCATCTGCTAATACATTGTCCTTGCCAGGCTGGTAGTGGATTTCGAGATCGTACTCTTTGATCAACTCGATCCATCTCCTCTGCCTCATGTTCAACTCCTTCTGCGAGAAAATGTACTTCAGGCTCTTATGGTCTGTGTATATGTCACAACGGTGACCCATCAAGTAATGCCTCCATCTCTTAAGCGCAAGCATGACAACGGATAGCTCCAAGTCGTGTGTGTGGTAGTTCCACTCGTGCGGCTTCAACTGTTGTGACAGGTACTCAATCACCTTGCCCACTTGCATAAGAACACAACCCAAACAAACCTTCGATGCATCGCAGTACACATCAACGCTCTTGGTCAGGTCAACCATAGTCAAAACTGGGGCAGATACTTATCTCCTCTTCAACTCCTGGAAACTGGCTTCACACTTCTCTGTCCACACAAACTTCTGGTCCTTCTTTAGCAGTTGGTTCATGGGTCGGGCAATGCTGGAGAAGCCTTCCACGAACTTGCGGTAGTATCCCGCTAGTCCGAGGAATCCTCTAACTTCAGTCTGAGTGGTCGGAGCTGTCCAGTCTATGATGGACTGAATCTTGGCGGGGTCGACGGATATTCCTCCCTCTGACAATACATGTCCCAAAAATCCGACTTCCTTGAGCCAGAACTCGCACTTGCTGAACTTGGCGTACAGCTGGTGCTCACCCAAAGTCTCGAGGACTAAGCGCAAATGCTCGGCGTGCTCTTCTTCGGTCTTGGAATATATCAGGATATCGTCAATGAACACCACCACAAACTTGTCGAGATAGTTCATGAAGATCTTATTCATGAGATTCATGAAATAGGACGGGGCATTGGTAAGTCCGAAGGAAATGACAGTGTACTCGAACAAACCATAGCGGGTCGTGAAAGCTGTCTTGGGAATGTCCGACTCGCGAACCTTCAACTTGTGATATCCGGTCCTTAGATCGATCTTGGAGAAGACTCGGGCTCCGTTCAACTGGTCGAACAGATCCTCGATCTTAGGGAGCGTAGCGTACACTTGTTCTTGATGGTCACCTCATTCAGCTTACGGTAGTCCACACACATGAATATGGTGCCATCTCTGTTGTCCACAAAGAGAACTGGCGAACCCCAGGGTGAAGCACTGGGTCGAATCAGTCCCTTCTGGAGCATGTCATTCAGTTGTTTCTTCAACTCAACCAGCTCTTCGGCATTCATCCGGTAGGTTCGTTGTGCAATTGGGGTTGCGCCAGACACTAACTCGATGATGAACTCGATATCCCGATCAGGCGGCATACTGTGTAACTCCTCTGGAAACACATCCAGGAATTCACCTACAACCTTCACCTCCTCAAGTGAGGGCACCGAGACACTCTGATGACAGAAGGCTCGGGCAGTGTCTTCCTTGTCGGTGTACTCTATCTGAACTCCATCAGCACTCGTGAGGTTGATTGTCCTCTCTCTGCAATCTATCCGACCCCGATACCCAAACAACCAGTTCATGCCAAGTATCACATATATCCCTTTTGTTCTGAGCACAATCAATTCTTCCGGAAACGTGACTCCTCAGATCTCTATAGGTACATCAAGATAGGTGCGGTGTGTCATTACCCTAGATCCGGGAATTTGCACGATCATGACCCGTGTCAAGAGCTCAGCCTTCATCCCACTCCGTAACAAACGAGTGTGGTGCGCCCGAATCAAACAAAACTTGGGCAGGTACCGAATTAACTGAGAACGTACCCAAGATGACGTCTCCTGCCTCCTGGGCTTCCTTGGCTTGCATGTGGTGCAGACATATCTTGGAAGCGTGGGATGCACTGCGCTGGGCATTGTTGCGTCCGTGGTTTCCTCTGGCTGGTGCTGAAGCATTGGGGCGTGGAGCAGTACTCTTCTTGTTGGGACACTCTGTCGAATAGTGGCCCTTCTAACCACATCCGAAACAGATCACTCCAGGGTTGCGGGGAACTCCGTCTGCTGGACGCAGAACTCCCACAAGGCGAGCAGGAGCATTGGGGCGTGGCGCTGGGTAAGGGCTCCTCTGAGGCTAGGGTGCTGTCCTTGGCGGCGGGGTTGGACGCAGTCGGGGGTTGCTGGATCCACCCTGCTTCATCATGCGACGCTTGCGGTTCTCAGAGGCCATCTTGAGCTTGCCCTCCATCATGATAGCAGCATCGGCAAGAGACTCAAGATCAGGGAACTGCATGTCCACCAGGACAACCTGCAGCTCATCGTGCAGTCCATCCAAGAAACGGTCCTTCCGCTTCTCCTCGGTGTCCACCTCCTCTGGGGCATACCTCGACACCTGAGTGAAGCGGTCAAGATATCCAACCACATTCATGCCCCCTTGCTTGAGGTGGCGGAACTCGTCCTTCATCCTCCTAATCAGTGCAGTCGGGATGTGCGCCTTCTTGAACGTCTCGGAGAACTCAGCCCAGGTGAGTACTTTCCCTTCAGGAAGACGGGCACGCACTCCTTCCCACCAGCTCCTTGCGGTGCCGGTGAGGTAGTGGTTGGCATACAGGAACTTCTCATTGTTTCCAACAGTGATATTATTCTCCATGGTGCGGAGCCAATCCTCAGCATCCAGAGGCTCCTTCGTCTGCGAGAACACGGGCGGGTTGGTGTTCTAGAAATCTCGGAGCCGAGACCTGGGCTCCTCATTCCCACCAGCTCCTCCGCCTCCTTGGTTGGCATTGGTGGCGGCCTGGACTAGATGCTGGAGTCCAGCCTTGTTTGCCTGGCACTCGTCACGAGCGGCCCGGCGCTCCTCCATCAGCACTCGCAGAAGCTGCGCCATGTTCGCATCGGGTGATGGCACATCACCGGATCCATTGGGGTCGGCGCGGTTTCTTCCAGACATCCTGAAGTTGTTTTGCAAGGTAAAAGTGCACATGTTAGTGTCATCCTAAGTGGGGGTAGGGTCACTCTAACAAAATACTAAACCACACAAATCAAACAAGCATAAGATCACGAATTCGGGTAGGAGAGACTAAACAAAAATCTTCCACTAGTTCTCATCTGTTTCGGGACACCATTCCCTCTTAATCTTTGGTCTTGCTTGACTTAAAACATTTTGAATAGGGTAAGAGGTATGAGACACTTTGTTTTATCAAAAATATTTCTAACTAACGTCCAAGCTATCTAGGCTGCTACAGTCTGAACAGAGGCTCTGATACCAAGTCTGTGGGCACCACTATATGTCCGAAGCGACCAGTTGTGTATACGGCCATGCTCCCATGATCAGTTCGCATGACACACAACTCGACATGAATATCATAGTCTCAATGTTCATACAATACCGAATACAAGTCATACAACCATAAAGTCTTACATGGCCTCATCGGGCTCAAATAGCAGCGGAATAAGCAAAAGCATCAAAGGTAGATCAGAGCATAGCACGTCCTAGTAATCGCCAGTAGAATCATCGTCATATACCTGCTCCTCCAAGACTGGCCGATGGAATAACCAGGGACAAAGCCGTGAGTACATACAAAGTACTCGCAAACCACCTAAGAAAGAAACAAAGTTTTGTATACGAAAATAATAGGATGTCTATATGGTGGAGTTTCTTATAGGGATTTCCTATCCACTCAAGATTATTATTAAGTTGGGAAAGTTTTAAACTTGGCAAATTTTATTTCCCACAATGAATTTGGATAAGTCAATTCCAACCTTTTTCCAACAATATCAAAATCATCATCGCGAACCATAAACTTGGTACCGGACTTTCTCATCTATTCCCCACAAAGTGTGGCCTCAGTAGCTGTCCATGACCGTGGACTCCGGCTACTCGAATAGTTTTCACTCTGCAGAGGTTGTACACTTTACCCACCACATTCGATACATCCGCCGTGTTTCCCCATGGATCGTCATACCTCAGTATGCGGGTCTCGAATAATCGACCATAGTCTTCCCCTTGTCTACCTTAGTACATGTGATCTACCCGATGCCCACATCCTCAATTGTCCGCGTGCAAGGTCATGCTCCTCTTGGACACATGCCTTCACCGTAGTAGAGGTGCGGCAAAGTTCCCTGCCACCGCTGCCTCGGCAACGACCTCACCTCCGATGCATCGGTAGGCTTACAGGCTTCTATGTATTATGTAGTTAGAAGATCCCCGTACTAAGATATGCAAGCTTCCAACTAGCCTTGTCCCATACCAGAGTATAGTGGTTGATAGAGAGTCCCCCCAGCCTTTGTCCATGTCCGACGATGTTCCACAAACCCGGCCATACCACCTTCTTTGGTGTATGCCGTACCATATAGGATGAAGTATGACTACCCATGTTGTTATGTAATGCTAATAATAGTGCTGAGTGATGGTCTGAACAGAGTGTCGGGATCATCAGGGTCTACTTAGTTTTTCCCAAATAGGTAGGCTATGGGATGTGTGTAGTTTTCCTAACATAACTAATACAATCCCAAACCATATGAATATAATACTATTCATATGGGATATGGGGTGTGTGTAGTTTCAACACAGCGCTGGAGGGCTCCAGTCACACTGCGATGCACTAGCTCGTTGTTGATGATAGTGTACCCTCCAGATCGACGCTGAATTTGCCGAGCTTCTACCTCATCTCGGGGGAGTATGCCGTCCACCAAAAAAATTCTGATCGGCTCTGCCAAAGATGGTGCAACAACAATTAAAATTACAGCAACTTCTTCTGGTTCTGGTTTTTCGGCTTCTACTACTGGTATCTCGGAGGAAGAAGAACCGATTACATCTTGCATAACCACCTCAGTCCCCGAGCTGACGACAACATCCCCTGGTTAGCAATCGGCAGCCCCTAGCGCGGCCGACTACTTGATAGAGGCGAAGGTGTCCCGATGTTTCGATGAGATGGTGGAGATCGATTTTGGTGGAGTAGACTTTCACGACCCGACTACGAACGTGCGAAGACGTTGCGCCTTAGCAATCGCTAAACCAACTCCGAGAGGTTATTGATCCCGCGGATGCACGATCAACCTGACCACGAAGGTCAATTCCTGCAAGCAATCGAAGAACAAGCAAGAACTAAGAATTGCAATCTGGATATTGCGAATATAAGATGAATGATTAACAGAAGTTGGGGTTCCAACGCGGTCTTGGCCTGGTCGGACGACACAAACGAAGAACTCGAAGTTGCGGCTATGGCTAACTTAAATCTAATTAAAACCCAAGTCTAAACGACGCCCTAAGGGCTGTATATATGGGGGAACAGAGGGGATTTTCGTGACCCCTTGGAGGTGGGGTCCGAAAACAACCCTAACTCGGTTTCCCCACACATACGGACTCTAAAAACAGCCTATAATGTGGTATTTCGAAATTACATGGGCCCAGCCCAATATTAAGGTGACGCAGCACCTATATTTGCTCTTGGACGAAAATAATGAAGTGGCATCTCGTGTATTTCGTCCAAGCCTTCATGCATGCCTTATGGTGGCTTCAACGTGCGAAAATCCCCACTGGAAGCTCCACTGTACTTTCCCCCGCGCGCACCTTCTTCTCCATTCTTGATCCCGCTCCAATGACCATCCTTCTTGTCCATGCTAGGTCCTTCATTCATAAGCAAAACAAAAGTATCTAATTTAGGCAGCATCATATGTTCATGAACAATAGAAGGATTCGCAAGAAACGAAAGTACCTGATAATTTAGTTGACGTGCACGTGCTCTAGTAACTGGTCCAGTATGTGTAGTTGGTGAGGGTATGGGTGTAACATTAGTAGGGATGTCCTCATCATCCTCCCCTTCTTGAATTGAAGTCGTCCTCGACGGAAGCTCATCATCTTCTCCCAAATAAGGTTTCAAATCTGCAATGTTAAATGTGGGACTAACCCCAAAATCTGCAGGTAGCTCAAGTTTATATGCATTATCATTAATTTTCTGTAAAACCTTAAAGGGACCATCAGCTCGTGGCATTAACTTAGACTTGCGCAAATCAGGAAACCTATCTTTTCGTAGATGTAACCAAACAAGATCTCCTGGTTCAAATACAACATGCTTTCGACCCCTATCACCAGCAAGCTTGTATCTAGCATTCATGCGCTCAATGTTTTCTTTAGTTAACTCATGCATTTTTAATATCAATTCAGCACGTTGCTTAGCATCAAAATTCACCTTCTCCGAAGATGGAAGAGGCAGTAAATCAATAGGTGCACGAGGTAGAAAACCATAAACAATCTCAAAAGGGCACATTTTAGTGGTAGAATGCACTGAACGATTATAAGCAAATTCAATATGAGGTAAACATTCTTCCCACAGTTTCAAGTTACTTTTTAAAACAGCCCTAAGCATAGTAGACAATGTCCTATTGACCACTTCAGTTTGTCCATCAGTTTGGGGATGACATGTAGTACTAAAAAGTAGTTTAGTCCCCAACTTAGCCCATAAGCATCTCCAAAAATGGCTAAGAAACTTAGTATCACGATCCGAGACAATAGTATTGGGCACACCATGTAAACGAATAATCTCTCCAAAGAATAAATCAGCAACATTAGCAGCATCATCGCTTTTATGACATGGTAAAAAATGTGCCATCTTAGAAAATCTATCCACGACAACAAATATGCTATCCCTCCCCTTTTTTGTTCGAGGCAAGCCTAAAACAAAGTCCATGGATATGTCCTCCCACGGAACACTAGGTACAAGTAAAGGCATGTATAAACCATGAGGATTGAGTCGTGACTTAGCTTTTTGACATGTAGTGCAGCGAGCAACAAAACGCTCAACATCCCGTCTCATCTTTGGCCAAAAGAAATGTGTAGCAAGTACATCCTCCGTCTTTTTCACGCCAAAATGTCCCATTAATCCTCCTCCATGCGCCTCCTGCAACAACAAAAGACGAATAGAGCTAGCTGGAATGCATAGCTTGTTAGAACGGAACACAAATCCATCATTAAGCACAAACTTGTTCCATGTTCTACCCTCTCTGCAATTCTGCAATACATCTTTAAATTCCGCATCATTGACATATTGATCTTTGATTGTCTCTAAACCGAAAATCTTGAAGTCAAGTTGTGAAAGCATAGTATAACGACGAGACAAAGCATCAGCAATAATATTATCTTTCCCCTTCTTGTGTTTAATGACATAAGGGAAAGTCTCAATAAATTCAACCCACTTAGCATGTCTACGATTAAGTTTTGCTTGACTTCTTATGTGTTTCAAAGATTCATGATCAGAATGTATAACAAATTCTTTGGGCCATAAATAATGTTGCCAAGTTTCTAATGTCCGAACAAGAGCATATAATTCCTTATCATAAGTAGAATAGTTCAGACTAGGCCCACTCAATTTTTCAGAAAAGTAAGCAACAGGTTTAGCATCTTGTAATAACACACCCCCCAAACCAATCCCACTAGCATCGCATTCAAGCTCAAAAGTCTTATTAAAATCAGGAAGTTGGAGCAAAGGAGCATGTGTTAACTTATCTTTCAATACCGTGAAGGCTTCTTCCTGTGCGGTACCCCAAGTAAAAGGCACATCCTTGCGTGTAAGCTCATTGAGAGGTGCAGCAATGGTGCTGAAATCTCTCACAAAACGCCTATAGAATCCAGCGAGGCCAAGAAAACTCCTCACTTGTGTGACCGTTTTGGGCTGCGGCCAACTCTCAATCGCCTCGATCTTGGCTTTATCAACTTCAATTCCCTGCGGAGTAACAACATAGCCAAGAAACGATACTCGGTCGATGCAAAAGGTGCACTTCCCAAGGTTACCAAACAAACGTGCATTACGTAGAGCAATAAAAACAGCACGTAAATGATCCAAATGTTCCTCCAAAGATTTGCTATAAATCAGTATATCATCAAAATAGACTACCACAAATCGTCCAATGAAAGCACGTAAAACCTCGTTCATTAATCTCATGAAAGTGCTAGGTGCATTAGTTAACCCAAAAGGCATGACTAACCACTCATATAATCCAAACTTAGTTTTAAATGCCGTTTTCCATTCATCTCCTAATTTCATGCGAATTTGATGGTATCCACTACGCAAATCAACTTTGGAAAACATGGTAGAGCCACTTAATTCATCAAGCATATCATCTAACCTAGGAATAGGATGACGATAACGAATAGTAATATTATTAATGGCTCGACAATCAACACACATACGCCATGTTCCATCCTTTTTAGGCACTAATATAACAGGAACAGCACAAGGACTAAGGGATTCACGTATGTAACCTTTGTCGAGTAGCTCTTGTACTTGACGCTGAATCTCCTTTGTCTCCTCCGGATTGGTACGGTATGGCGCACGGTTGGGCAGTGAAGCACCGGGAATTAAGTCAATCTGATGCTCAATCCCTCGAATAGGTGGTAATCCCGGTGGTACGTCTTGTGGAAAGACGTCAATAAACTCCTGCAAAAGGTCAGTGACAACAGGAGGCAAAGAAGGAGGCAATTCCTCAAATGAAAACAAAGCTTCTTTGCACACAAAAGCATAGCACACATATTGACTAACATCCAAATCTGAAATATCAACTTTAGTAGCAAGCAAAGTTGGACTAGTCAATTTAATTTCATTAGAAACAGCAGAAGAAGATTTGCTATTAGTCTTATGTTGTTGCTCAAATTCTTTGGCTGCTATCTCATTCTCACTCTTATTGTTCTCCTGTTTTGCTTTACTAGCTCTAGCAAGATCATCTTTCACAATTTGTTCAGGAGACATAGGAAGTAAAGCAATATTTTTATCCTGATGAACTAGAGTAAACTGATTTGTCCTACCATGGTGTACAACATTCCTATCAAATTGCCATGGTCTACCAAGTAAAAGAGAGCATGCTTGCATGGGTACCACATCACAATCAACATAATCAGCATATGCAGCAATGCTAAAGTGCACACGAACAGAACGCGTTACCTTAATCTTACCACTATTGTTAAACCACTGAATATAGTACGGATGGGGGTGTGGTCTTGTGGTGAGAGATAGCTTCTCCACCAACTCCATGCTAGCCAAGTTGTTGCAACTCCCGCCGTCAATGATGATGCGAACCGAACGTTCTTTCACCACTCCCTTTGTGTGGAACAAATTATGCCTCTGGTTTTGCTCGGCCTTCGTTACCTGCACACTTAATACACGTTGAGCAACCAAACTAGCATATTTATCTGCATCATCAGGAATCATATACTCTATATCATGAGCATCATCATGGGCACCCTGTTCCTCATGAGCAATGAGAACTAGAGTCTCCTCATCATAGTCGCTCGCTGACTCATACCCACCATCCGCCGTAATAGTCATCACACGCTTGGAGGGACAGTCTTTTGCGAAGTGACCTCCACCTTGGCACCTGCGACATTTAATATCACGATCTCGTGCTTGCCCTGTGGACGCCATGGAGGAAGAAGAACTCGCCGCTGGACCACTCTGTGCACCCTTGAATGGTGGCGCTAGCTGTTTTGGTGGCTCCCTGTAAGAATGAGCGGCTGAAGTAGATGGTGGCGCAGCAGGACGTGTGGATGTAGAAGCTCCACGCGATGTCCATGATGTATTTCGTCCTGCAGAAAAGTTAGGTCTCGTAGCGGCCTGTCGATCCTGCACTTCACGTTCAGCTTTACAAGCAAGATGAAACAAACGAGTGATAGTAGCAAAGTCCTTGTATTCTAGAATAGTTTGTATCTCCCTGTTTAAGCCACCCATAAAACGTGCAAGCATAGCTTCATTATCCTCTACTAGGCCACATCTAATCAATCCAGTTTGTAATTCTTGATAATATTCCTCTACAGAATTTTTTCCTTGTCTCAAACGCTGTAATTTTTGTAACAATTCACGTTGATAATAAGGAGGAACCCAGCGAGTACGCATAGCATCTTTTAAAGCAGCCCAAGTAGTTGGAATATTATTAGCATGCAATCTACAATGTTCAGACCACCAAATAGATGCAAAGCCCGTGAATTCACAAACAGTAGCAGTAACACGTCTATTCTCAGGATATTGTAAACATGTAAAACGTTGTTCAGTTTCTAACTCCCAAGTAAGATAAGCATCAGGAATATATCTACCCTCAAACGGCTTAAGATTCAATTTAAGTTTAGGCACATGTTCATCATCGCGTACCTGAGGGGGTGGTTGGTGTCGACCGTGGCGAATGTTGGGACGTGGACGTCCAGCTGGCTGCTCATAGGCCGCTTCCTGTTCCACCTCCTCCTCGTAATCACCCTCGTAGTTGTCGTCCTGGGCGACGTCAGAAGCAGCAGCAGCAGCAGTAGCAGCAACTGCAGCAGTAGGAGGAGCACCAATACCAGCAGCTTGTCCTCGCGGAAACAGAATACGTCGTGCACGTGGTAGTGGCGGTGGCTGTGGCTGTGCTGAAGGTAGGCGTGCGATCAACTCAGTAAACTTGGCGTCGAGCTTGGTGTCGATCATTTTCTCCACGCCATCAATCGCCTCTGTAAATCTGGTCTCGATGTCATTCACCTGTTCAGACATCATTTGTGCAAATTTATCATGTAATGCTTTGTTTGTCATATTCTCCCAATCAGGTGCATCCCGCGCCACTTCATCATGGGATCCTTGCATGGTTAGCAGAAAGAGAAAACACACAGAAGTATGATCCTACTTCGACTAATGGGATGTGGGGTGGTGGAAAGCACAAATCCGTCAAGCTTTTCTTCAGTTCTTACCGATTCTTACCTAGCAACAGGTGGTGATGTACAACCAACGGGTCAAAACTCTCAGAGATGTGGTAGAGCGATGGCCAGGAGGTGTCAACCGCACGAAGTAGAATATATGTGGAGCTGTAGGTAGGTTTGACAAATATGGTAGCAAAAAGCTCAACAGTAATCAAAACAGAGATGCAAAGTTGAATAAACACTCAACGTTGAGTGTTTATTCAACTTTGCATCTCTGTTTTGATTACTGTTGAGCTTTTTGCTACCATATTTGTCAAACCTACCTACAGCTCCACATATATTCTACTTCGTGCGGTTGACACCTCCTGGCCATCGCTCTACCACATCTCTGAGAGTTTTGACCCGTTGGTTGTACATCACCACCTGCTGTTAGGTAAGAATCGGTAAGAACTGAAGAAAAGCTTGACGGATTTGTGCTTTCCACCACCCCACATCCCATTAGTCGAAGTAGGATCATACTTCTGTGTGTTTTCTCTTTCTGCTAACCATGCCAGGATCCCATGATGAAGTGGCGCGGGATGCACCTGATTGGGAGAATATGACAAACAAAGCATTACATGATAAATTTGCACAAATGATGTCTGAACAGGTGAATGACATCGAGAACAGATTTACAGAGGCGATTGATGGTGTGGAGAAGATGATCGACACCAAGCTCGACGCCAAGTTTACTGAGTTGCTCGCACGCTTACCTATACAGCCTGCGGCCGCTCCAGCACAGCCACCGCCACCACGACGTGCACGACGTATTCTGTTTCCGGGCGGACAAGCTGCTGGTGCTCCTGCTGCTGCTGCAGTTACTGCTGCTGCTGCCTCTGACGTCGGCCAGGACGACAACTACGAGGGTGATTACGAGGAGGAGGTGGAACAAGAAGCGGCCTATGAACAGCCAGCTGGACGTCCACGTCCCAACATTCGCCACGGTCGACACCAACCACCCCCTCAGGTACGCGATGATGAACATGTGCCTAAACTTAAATTGAATCTTAAGCCGTTTGAGGGTAGATATATTCCTGATGCTTATCTTACTTGGGAGTTAGAAACTGAACAACGCTTTACATGTTTACAATATCCTGAGAATAGACGTGTTACTGCTGCTGTTTGTGAATTCACGGGTTTTGCATCTATTTGGTGGTCTGAACATTGTAGATTGCATGCTAATAATATTCCAGCTACTTGGGCTGCTTTAAAAGATGCTATGCGTACTCGCTGGGTTCCTCCTTATTATCAACGTGAATTGCTACAAAAATTACAGCGTTTGAGACAAGGAAAAAATTCTGTAGAGGAATATTATCAAGAATTACAAACTGGATTGATTAGATGTGGCCTAGTAGAGGATAATGAAGCTATGTTTGCACGTTTCATAGGTGGCTTAAACAGGGAGATACAAACTATTCTAGAATACAAGGACTATGCTACTATTACTCGTTTGTTTCATCTTGCTTGTAAAGCTGAACGTGAAGTGCAGGATCGACAGGCCGCTACGAGACCTAACTTTTCTGCAGGACGAAATACATCATGGACATCGCGTGGACCTTCTACATCCACACGTCCTGCTGCTCCACCCTCTACTTCAGCCGCTCATTCTTACAGGGAGCCACCAAAACAGTCAGCGCCACCAGTCAAGGGTGCACAGAGTGGTCCAGCGGCGAGTTCTTCTTCATCCATGGCTTCCACAGGGCAAACACGAGATCGTGATATTAAATGTCGCAGGTGCCAAGGTGGAGGTCACTTCGCAAAAGACTGTCCCTCCAAGCGTGTGATGATTATTACGGCGGATGGTGGGTATGAGTCAGCGAGTGACTATGATGAGGAGACTTTAGTTCTCATTGCTCATGAGGAACAGGGTGCCCATGATGATGCTCATGATATAGAGTATATGACTCCTGATGATGCAGATAAATATGCTAGTTTGGTTGCTCAACGTGTATTAAGTGTGCAGGTAACGAAGGCCGAGCACAACCAGAGGCATAATTTGTTCCACACAAAGGGAGTGGTGAAAGAACGTTCGGTTCGCATCATCATTGACGGAGGGAGTTGCAACAACTTGGCTAGCATGGAGTTGGTGGAGAAGCTATCTCTCACCACAAGACCACACCCCCATCCGTACTATATTCAGTGGTTTAACAATAGTGGTAAGATTAAGGTAACGCGTTCTGTTCGTGTGCACTTTAGCATTGCTGCATATGCTGATTATGTTGATTGTGATGTGGTACCCATGCAAGCATGCTCTCTTTTACTTGGTAGACCATGGCAATTTGATAGGAATGTTGTACACCATGGTAGGACAAATCAGTTTACTCTGGTTCATCAGGATAAAAATATTGCTTTACTTCCTATGTCTCCTGAACAAATTGTGAAAGATGATCTTGCTAGAGCTAGTAAAGCTAAACAGGAGAAAAATAAGAGTGAAAATGAGATAGCAGCCAAAGAATTTGAGCAACAACATAGGACTAATAGCAAATCTTCTTCTGCTGTGTCTAATGAAATTAAATTGACTAGTCCAACTTTGCTTGCTACTAAAGTTGATATTTCAGATTTGGATGTTAGTCAATATGTGTGTTATGCTTTTGTGTGCAAAGAAGCTTTGTTTTCATTTGAGGAATTGCCTCCTTCTTTGCCTCCTGTTGTCACTGACCTTTTGCAGGAGTTTATTGACGTCTTTCCACAAGACGTACCACCGGGATTACCACCTATTCGAGGGATTGAGCATCAGATTGACTTAATTCCCGGTGCTTCACTGCCCAACCGTGCGCCATACCGTACCAATCCGGAGGAGACAAAGGAGATTCAGCGTCAAGTACAAGAGCTACTCGACAAAGGTTACATACGTGAATCCCTTAGTCCTTGTGCTGTTCCTGTTATATTAGTGCCTAAAAAGGATGGAACATGGCGTATGTGTGTTGATTGTCGAGCCATTAATAATATTACTATTCGTTATCGTCATCCTATTCCTAGGTTAGATGATATGCTTGATGAATTAAGTGGCTCTACCATGTTTTCCAAAGTTGATTTGCGTAGTGGATACCATCAAATTCGCATGAAATTAGGAGATGAATGGAAAACGGCATTTAAAACTAAGTTTGGATTATATGAGTGGTTAGTCATGCCTTTTGGGTTAACTAATGCACCTAGCACTTTCATGAGATTAATGAACGAGGTTTTACGTGCTTTCATTGGACGATTTGTGGTAGTCTATTTTGATGATATACTGATTTATAGCAAATCTTTGGAGGAACATTTGGATCATTTACGTGCTGTTTTTATTGCTCTACGTAATGCACGTTTGTTTGGTAACCTTGGGAAGTGCACCTTTTGCACCGACCGAGTATCGTTTCTTGGCTATGTTGTTACTCCACAGGGAATTGAAGTTGATAAAGCCAAGATCGAGGCGATTGAGAGTTGGCCGCAGCCCAAAACGGTCACACAAGTGAGGAGTTTTCTTGGCCTCGCTGGATTCTATAGGCGTTTTGTGAGAGATTTCAGCACCATTGCTGCACCTCTCAATGAGCTTACACGCAAGGATGTGCCTTTTACTTGGGGTACCGCACAGGAAGAAGCCTTCACCGTCTTGAAAGATAAGTTAACACATGCTCCTTTGCTCCAACTTCCTGATTTTAATAAGACTTTTGAGCTTGAATGCGATGCTAGTGGGATTGGTTTGGGAGGTGTGTTATTACAAGATGCTAAACCTGTTGCTTACTTTTCTGAAAAATTGAGTGGGCCTAGTCTGAACTATTCTACTTATGATAAGGAATTATATGCTCTTGTTCGGACATTAGAAACTTGGCAACATTATTTATGGCCCAAAGAATTTGTTATACATTCTGATCATGAATCTTTGAAACACATAAGAAGTCAAGCAAAACTTAATCGTAGACATGCTAAGTGGGTTGAATTTATTGAGACTTTCCCTTATGTCATTAAACACAAGAAGGGGAAAGATAATATTATTGCTGATGCTTTGTCTCGTCGTTATACTATGCTTTCACAACTTGACTTCAAGATTTTCGGTTTAGAGACAATCAAAGATCAATACGTAAATGATGCGGAATTTAAAGATGTATTGCAGAATTGTAGAGAGGGTAGAACATGGAACAAGTTTGTGCTTAATGATGGATTTGTGTTCCGTTCTAACAAGCTATGCATTCCAGCTAGCTCTATTCGTCTTTTGTTGTTGCAGGAGGCGCATGGAGGAGGATTAATGGGACACTTTGGCGTGAAGAAGACGGAGGACGTACTTGCTACACATTTCTTTTGGCCAAAGATGAGACGGGATGTTGAGCGTTTTGTTGCTCGCTGCACTACATGTCAAAAAGCTAAGTCACGACTCAATCCTCATGGTTTATACATGCCTTTACCTGTACCTAGTGTTCCGTGGGAGGACATATCCATGGACTTTGTTTTAGGCTTGCCTCGAACAAAGAATGGGAGGGATAGCATATTTGTTGTCGTGGATAGATTTTCTAAGATGGCACATTTTATACCATGTCATAAAAGCGATGATGCTGCTAATGTTGCTGATTTATTCTTTCGTGAGATTATTCGCTTACATGGTGTGCCCAATACTATTGTCTCGGATCGTGATACTAAGTTTCTTAGCCATTTTTGGAGATGCTTATGGGCTAAGTTGGGGACTAAACTACTTTTTAGTACTACATGTCATCCCCAAACTGATGGACAAACTGAAGTAGTCAATAGGACTTTGTCTACTATGCTTAGGCCTGTTTTAAAGAGTAACTTGAAACTGTGGGAAGAATGTTTACCTCATATTGAATTTGCTTATAATCGTTCATTGCATTCTACCACTAAAATGTGCCCTTTTCAGATTGTTTATGGTTTTCTACCTCGTGCACCTATTGATTTGCTACCTCTTCCATCTTCGGAGAAGGTTAATTTTGATGCTAAGCAACGTGCTGAATTGATATTAAAAATGCATGAGTTAACTAAAGAAAACATTGAGCGCATGAATGCTAGATACAAGCTTGCTGGTGATAGGGGTCGAAAGCATGTTGTGTTTGAACCCGGAGATCTTGTTTGGTTACATCTACGTAAAGATAGGTTTCCTGATTTGCGCAAGTCTAAGTTAATGCCTCGAGCTGATGGTCCCTTTAAGGTTTTGCAGAAAATTAATGATAATGCATATAAACTTGAGCTACCTGCAGCCTTTGGGGTTAGTCCCACATTTAATATTGCAGATTTGAAGCCTTATTTGGGAGAAGATGATGAGCTTCCGTCGAGGACGACTTCAATTCAAGAAGGGGAGGATGATGAGGACATCCCTACTAATGTTACACCCATATCCTCGCCAACTACACATATTGGACCAGTTACTAGAGCTCGTGCACGTCAACTAAATTATCAGGTACTTTCGTTTCTTGCGAATTCTTCTATTGTTCATGAACATATGATACTGCCTAAATTAGATACTTTTGTTTTGCTTATGAATGAAGGACCTAGCATGGACAAGAAGGATGGTCATTGGAGCGGGATCAAGCATGGAGAAGAAGGTGCGCGCGCGGGAAAGGACAGCGGAGCTTCCAGTGGTGATTATCGCACTTTGAAGCCACCATAAGGCGCGCATGAAGTCTTGGACGAAATACGCGAGATGCCACTTCATTATTTTCGTCCAAGGGCAATTATAGGTGCTGCGTCACCTTAATATTGGGCTGGGCCCATGTAATTTCGAAATACCACCTTATAGGCTGTTTTTAGAGTCCGTATGTGTGGGGAAACCGAGTTAGGGTTGTTTTCGGACCCCACCTCCAAGGGGTCACGAAAATCCCCTCTGTTCCCCCATATATACAGCCCTTAGGGCGACGTTTAGACTTGGGTTTTAATTAGATTTAAGTTAGCCATAGCCGCAACTTCGAGCTCTTCGTTTGTGTCATCCGACCAGGCCAAGACCTCATTGGAACCCCAACTTTCGTAATCTTTCATCTTATATTCGCAATATCCAGATTGCAAATCTTAGTTCTTGCTTGTTCTTCGATTGCTTGCAGGAATTAGACCTTCGTGGTCAGGTTGATCGTGCATCCGCGGGATCAATAACCTCTCGGAGTTGGTTTAGCGATCGCTAAGGCGCAACGTCTTCGCACGTTCGTAGTCGGGTCGTGAAAGTCTACTCCACCATAATCGATCTCCACCATCTCATCGAAACATCGGGACACCTTCGCCTCTATCAATAAGCAAAACAAAAGTATCTAATTTAGGCAGCATCATATGTTCATGAACAATAGAAGGATTCGCAAGAAACGAAAGTACCTGATAATTTAGTTGACGTGCACGTGCTCTAGTAACTGGTCTAGTATGTGTAGTTGGTGAGGGTATGGGTGTAACATTAGTAGGGATGTCCTCATCACTACTTCTCCAATTTTTTCTTCTTGGCTAGTTTCTGCGCTTCGAGCTCTTCCATCTTCAGTTCATCCAGAATACAAATTGACTCTGATTCTGGGGAAGGCTTGATAGATGGCTTCTGGATGTTTTCCAAAGAAACTCTTGGTGGAATCTCCTTTCTGGTGGATCCCAATTTGGATAGTGCATCTGCTGCTTCATTTTCAGCTCGCTGAGCGCGATGGAACTCACATCCCTCAAAGAAACCAGATAACTGCAGCACAAGGAATCTTTAACTTGCCATGGTTTCATCTTTTGCATCCCAAGTCCTAGTGCATTGCTGCACCACCTGATCGGAATCACCTTAACATAAAATTCGCTGAATGCCAATCTCCTTGGCCAATCGGATGCCATGGACCAATGCTTCATATTCGGCCACATTGTTTGATGCTGCAAAATGGATCTGTAATACATACTTGATCTTGTCACCACTTGGAGAAGTGAGAATAATGCCAGCCGCAAGTCCGGTCATCGTCTTGGAGGCATCAAAATGCATTTTCCAGAACTGAGAATCCGGACAGGGGGGCTCAGACTGGGGTTTTCCCAATCAACAAGGAAGTTTGCTAGAGCTTGAGACTTGACTGCAGTGCGAGGCTCATACTTGATTCCATAAGTTGCAATTTCAATGGCCCACTTTGCCACCCTACCGGATGCATCCCGATTTCCTATGATTTCTACCAGTGGTGCCGAGCTGAAAAATTTGACCGGATGCGCTTGGAAGTAGGGCTTCAGCTTCTTTGCCGCCATGTACACACCATAGCACATCTTCTGATAATGGGGGTAGTTTTTTCTTGGAGGTCGAGAGGACTTCACTGACATAACATACTTTCCTCTGGACCAATTGTGCCCTGTCCTTTTCAGGACGCTCGACCACCATGACAATAATGATCACCCGAGTGGTTGCTGTGATGTATAACATCATTGGCTCTTTATCAACCGGAGCTTCTAGCACTGGAGCAGTGGACATCATGCGCTTGAGGTGCTTGAATGCCTCGTCTTCCTGCGGAGTCCAGGTAAACTTTTCCGTCTGCTTCATCAGTTGATACAAAGGAATTGCCTGCTCACCCATCCGACTGAAAAATCGGCTGAGCGACGCCAAGCATCCAGTGAACTTCTGTACATCTTTAAGATTTCCGGGCTTGTTCATCCGCTCGATTGCTGCAATCTTCTCGGGGTTGCACTCGATTCCTCTCTCGGAAATCAAAAATCCGAGAAGCTTGCCGGCTAGCACGCCGAACACACACTTTTCTGGGGTGATAAGCGTTGTCTTATTTGATCGTTTACATCAAGCTCAATCTGGTGATAGCCAGCTGTGGCATCCAGAAAGCATAAGAGCTGACAGAAAGCCGTAGAATCAATTACCTGATCAATACGGGGCAATGCAAAAGGATCCTTGGGGCAGGCCTTATTCAGGCAAGTGTAATCTATAGGCATGCGCCAAGTTCCATTCTTCTTCGGAACCAGAAATGGATTTGCTAACCAATCTGGGTAGAACACTTCTTTGATAAATCCTGCTGCGAGAACCTTCGCGATGTATTCGCCGATTGCTCTTCTCTTGTCCTCTGAAAAGCGCCGAAGTGGCTGCTTGATCGTCCTGGATCCAGGTCGGATATGAAGCTTGTGCTCGGCAAGTTCCCTCGGTACTCCAGGCATGTCCTGCGGGGACCATGCAAAGATGTCCCGGTTCTCATGGAGGAACTCGAAGAGCTCGCCTTCATATTTGCTGCTCCGCCCGGCCTCAATGATGACGCACTTGCTCGGGTCGGAGGGTTCCAGAGCGATCCTCTTGCTGTCCTTGGCTGCCTGAAATGCAGTCTCATCATCTGATCTTTTGGTCTTTGTGCTCGGCATGGGTGCCTTCATCTGAACTTGGGCCATTGCTATGACCTTGTCGAGCTGGCGCCGTTATGCATCAGTGACCAGGGAATCGTCCAGCTTGGAGCCGGCGGACGCACATTCTAGCGACTTCTTGTAGTAACCGCACGTAGTAATTGGACCATTCGTCCCTGGAAGCTTCATCTTCAGGTATGGCTGCATTATGTTGAACATGAACTTGGCGATCGCAGGCGATCCGAGCAGAATATGGTATGAGATGTTCAGATTGGCCACCTCAAACCAGATCGGCTCTCGGCGGAAATGGTCTTCCGAACCAAACACTACCTCAAGCCGAATGCGGCCCAGAGGAGTGCATGACAGGCCAGGCACTATACCGTGAAACACGGTCCTGCTGGGCTCCAATTCGCTCTCACTGATACCGACCTTGATCATTGTGTCCTGGTATAGAAGGTTGATGGCCCTTCCTCCATCAATAAGGGTTCTGTGAACTTGGATGAATACAACGGTGCTGCCACAATTGCATCTACCACGAGCGCATAGCTGCCTGGATTGGGCATTACGCTCGGGTGGTCTTCTGGGCCCCATGCTATGACGTTGTCCGACCAGTTCATCCTCTGGGGAACTGCTGGCATAGTGGCATTGACTACCTGCTCTCGGGCCCTCCGACTTCCCTTGTCATCCGACTCGCTGGTGAAGATCATATACAGCATGTGTTGGCGCGGGAACTGCTGGCGTGCATTTGGTGGTTGTGGACCTCGGGTTGGAGGTGGTGGTGGGGGAATCTTTCCTGCTCCTCCTTTCGTCAGACGCTCTACCTAGATGCATTGCCGAGTAGTGTGGGATGCGGGCTTGCCGACTCCACTGTGCATTTTGCAGGGCTGGTTCATCATGTCCTCGAAGGTGTATGGGGGCCTGAGCGGGCCCTGCGGTCTTTCTATAGGTTTTTGCCTCCGACTGCCTCCCGCAACCCCTAGTTCCTCTTGCTGCTGAACTACTACCACCTGCCGATTGCCATATTGGGCATCCGGCTGCTCATCCTTCCTCTTGTTGAAGCATGTGTTGTTGTTGTTGTTGAAGTTGTTGGGGGTGTTGTTGTTGTTGAAGTTGTTGTTGTGTTTGATCTCGCGCCTCTCACGCCGATTGGGACCATTCGACCCTCCTCCTTCAGCCGATTGCTGCTTCTGCTGTCCAGAGGACTGCCCTTGGATGAAACCGCTGGGACTCAGCTGGATCGGATGCATTGCGGTGTCAGATGCGGCGAATGAGTTCGCTAGCCTCATCAGGTCAGCCAAAGATGTGATCTCCTTGCGCAGGAGCCTGTGCTTCAACAGTGACCCATCAAAGCAGCCGTTAGTGAAGTATTGGATGGCTTTGATTTCATGAACTCCCTCGCAATCGTTTCCGAGTTTAATCCACCGCTGAAGGTAATCGCGCGGGGGCTCGTTCTTTCCTTGTACACACAACGCCAGGTGCCGGTGCAGACCTGGGCGCTTATACGTGTCGGTGAAGTTGCGAACAAACGCATCATAAAATTCTTCCAGCAATTGATGTTGTTGCTGGGCAAGCTGTTCAACCAGGACCGAGCTGAACCTTGAAGCATAAGTGGTGCATAGCGAACTACAACACACTGACTGCCTCCTGCCATGCCGACTGTAGGGCTGACGGGTCTTTGGAAATCAGTCTGGGATACCTAGAGTGAAAGCCCACAGTTGCAAAGAATGGACCGCTAGCCCTTTATCGCAATCGTTAATGTTTCCTCAAATGTTTGGGGTACCTCATCAATCTGGCACGCTTCTGAAAATCCTTTCGTTGGAGGGAACTAAGCTGAAAATTCGACCAAGAAATCATCTGCATATATATTCAGAAAACCCACAGTCACAAAGAATGAACCACTAGCCCTTGTTACCAATCGGTCCTGGTTACAGAAATGTGTGGGATATGTGCTTTATCAGAAACGCTTCTGAAAATCTAAGTGTTGGTGTTGGACAGCACACAGTTCGTACAATCAACTAGAAGTGATGACACCAAATAACACCGACAGCTGCTTCAAATGAACCGCTAGCTTCTTCTATGTATTTTCTATTTATTGAAAATTTCGCTAGTTTCTCTTAGCAGACGTTGTAAAGTACAAAATTGTGTGTGATGATATGGTGTAACACAAACAAGTAAGTTTTAGAAAATGTCTGCTTTGTAGGAACACTGCACACAAATGATTATTTCTTGACTATTTACAAACACCACATGTGTGATACCTTGTGCCCTTTTTAAAAAAAATTGAGGGAAAGAGTAACGAGAACCTTGCGATACAGATCGCCACGCGTCAGCTGCTCGTTTGTCTTCCTTGTTTCGGCTTGTACCCGGGCGACTTCTAGTCAAACAGATCGAACATCGTTTGGTTATTTGTGATGACCACGTGTACGCTCGCGATGCAGCTGGAGCAGGCGCTAGGGCACGCGCGCAACCTTCCCGCGTGCAACCGGGCAACCTTCCCGCCCGTAGGAAAAAAAACCCAATGCGGGCCATAAAGAGCATCAATGTCGGGGACACATGAGCCGCATTCACATCCCCTTCTTTTGCCCTCTCTTCCCACAGATAAACAATGGGTCCGGTCCGCCGTACCGCAGCCAACTTGACCCCAACTCCGCCGGAAGCTCCGCCGGTCAACTCCTTGCTAGTTGCAGTGGTAGCTCGGGATACCCGCACTCGCCGATGGTATGCAGGCCTAAACGCTTTCTCCCGCAACGTCGGTCGCACAGCCCGCTCCGAGAGAAATGCGTGCAACGTGCGGACCCTCCAGGCGGAGGCACGCACCATCCAGGCGATGTCGCGAGATAGGCAGGAGAAGGGGAGCATGCAGGAGGAGGGGAGCAGCATCCCGACACAGGGGGCTGCATGCAGGTGATGTCTACGCATGCTTCTATTCTTGTAGACTATGTTGGGCCTCCAAGCGCAGAGGTTTGTAGGACAGCAGCAATTTCCCTCAAGTGGATGACGTAAGGTTTATCGAACTCAGGGAAGTAGAGGTTGAAGATGGTCTCTCTCAAGAAACCCTGCAATTAAGATACAAGAAGTCTCTTGTGTCCCCAACACACCTAATACAACTAGGAGTTGTATAGGTGCACTAGTTTGGCGAAGAGATGGTAAAATATGGGTGATAGGTGTGGCAAAGCAAGGTAATATAAATCTATAATAAAAAGTGCAGAAAGCAAACAAGTAGTAAACGTGAGCACAAACGGTATTGCAATGGTGGAAACAAGGCCTAGGCTTCATACTTTCACTAGTGGCAACTCCCAACAACATTGACATAGTCTAATCACATGATATTTTCCATAAAACATGAAATGGAGACGTACTCGGAGGTCATTCCTTTTTGGTCAAGAGAGGACGACAATTATGTAGGGCTACAAAAGCACACCTCAGAGTTCGTAATTCTCAATCTATGGATTTCCCAATGTCACCGCGGCCATCCAAAGAGAGTACCACAATCACCACAACATATCTCAAGGATAGTCAAAGACAAGCACCAAGAGACTCTCAATCTTCAATCAACACACAAAAGAGGAAATCACTCATGAAAATATTCTTCTAACCCATGTCCAATAGACCGTTGTCACCATGGTCTCGGGGATTATACTAGATAAGATCAAGTGAGTACATCAAATCCAATACATAGAGGAAGGGGAAATATCATGGGATCACCCTATATTAACATAGCCTATGATCACAACGAAGATCACATCATGGGAGAGAGAATTGACCACATAACTACTGGTAGAAACCTCAGCCCCGAGGAGGGAATCCTCCCGCATCATGGAGGGAGGAAGCAACGTCGATGGAGATGAATCCGGGGGCACTTCCCCGTCCCGGCAAGGGTGCTGACACAGGAATTCCGGTCCCCCAAATCTTGTTGGCGATGGAGGCGGAGATCGGAATTTCTTCTGGACAAAAAGGTTCTGGAATCCGGGTTTTCGCGACGGGAGAATCAATAGGACCAAAGGGGGCACCTGGGGGGCCACCAGGTGTCCAGGCGGCCTCCCGGCGCAGCCCCACCCAAGGCCGCGCCACCTGGCCGCCTAGGCACCAGGTGGGGCCCCTCTTGCCCTTCTTCGGTGAATCCGGAAGCTTCCGGAACACTGATTTTTTTTTCAGATTTTCCCGAATTTTTGGAGCAATTTAATATGGGGGAAACCTGAAATAGAAAAACAGCAGAAAATAGGAACTGGCACTGGGGTGCACTGAGTTAATAGGTTAGTCCAAATATTATCAAAAGTGTATGAAAATGTATCTAAAACATAGCAATATCACACAAAACATGCATGGAGAAAGAGGAAATTATAGATACGTTTGGGACGTATCAACATCCCCAATCTTAATTCCTGCCCGTCCTGGAGTAGGTAAATCATAATAAGCATAATTTCTGTGGGGACATGCTAATAACCATATAAGAACTTTGAAATTAAAGCAATCAAGGTATTTAATTCAATTCAAGTAATAACATGCAAGAGTCTATATTAGCATTGAAACAAGCAACATAAGAACATTAGGTGCAAGAGACCTCGCTGTCCGTGACTCGAATGTCTCCAAATGGTGTTTGCGTGCAAAAGGGGGATATGGGAATACGAGAGAGAAAATATTTATTTGTTGAGAACTCAATCTACTAAAGTTCACACTTGGTCTCCTTTCGAATCTTATCTTGACTCGTCCCCAGACCACTAGCCAGGTACAAGTCAATTTGATCCACTCCTTTTCGATATTTTGAGCACTCATGCAATGGATGAGTGTAAGCACAAGAGTTGACACTTAGGATGGAAAAGAGAGAGATGTGATGGAGGAGCAAGACAAAAAGGGTGTGAAAGGCACACATCAATGAGGATAATCATAGGCGAGAAGGCCAAATGATAGATATGATGTGAGGAGTAGGGATTGCTATGCAACAGATGCACATATGAGCTAATAAAAGCTCTCCAATGGAAATAGTGGGGGTGCATCCAAGTGCTCGCTCAAGAAGACCTAGAGCTCATTTGAGGAGGCTCATCATTGGAATATACAAGCCAAGTTCTTTAGTGTGAAGGGTCCCCACATAGCTATGTGCATGTATGACAATCTCTATGGAGTACAAGGATAAGAGGGAGTACGAGTGTGGATCTTTCAAAAGGAATAGTAGTGTTGCCCCTTTCTCTCTTTTTATTTATTTTTCATTTTTTCTATTTTTTTGTATTTTTTTGGTGGCCTAAATGGCTCTTTCTATTTAACTTTCATTTGTCCTCTTTGGGATCTTTTATTTTGTCCACTTTGGGATCATTTCCTCACTTAAGGGCAACACTCTAATTTACAAGAGGGTATATAAGATCTTTCACACTTTACAAGGTACTCAAACATAAAGAAGATGTAGCTATCATGATGTATGCAATGTATGCCTCTGCCAGTGTAGCAGGAACATGTATGACATGAAGATCAAGTCATGCAATATATCTCGGAAAGGCAAAGGAAATGCCTTGATAGGTAGGTATAGTGGTTGTTTTGAGGAAGATATAAGGAGGTTTATGATGATAGAGCGTATCATGCCAAGGGTTTGGATGTACCGGCGAAGGTGGACGCCAACTCTCGGAGTGAGAAGAAGACAATGGACGGCACGGGAGAGGCTAGCAAGTATGAGGAGGTGGAAGTGTCAACTTTCAATACTTACATTAGTCTGAATAACTCATGCACTTATTATCGGTAACTCTCAATCTAATAAGGAGGTTCACAAAGAGACAAATACCCCGAGGAGGAGTGTATGGGGGCTTGGTTATCCTTGCGCATCCTCGACTCATGGTACGTGAGTGTACTCTAATATCTGATCCCTCCAAAGATTAGAGATCCATCTAGTAGCTAGAGTTCTCAACTAGTTTTTTGTAGGTTTTGAAAATAAACAAGGATTGCCCAAAATACGACACCTATCACTAATAGGCTAGAGCTCTTGACACCAAAAGTTCAAACACTACTCACATCAATACCTCAAAACTATTTCAAGTTACTACTAAAATTAAATAGCAACCTCAATTACCTACTTTGAAGACAAGACACAACTCAGTGCAACAACCAACTCTCTTAACAAGATAAACATGAAAACTAAAGAGAGTTCCAGCAAAAAAATAAAAAAAATTCAAGGCTCGTGATAAATACAAACTAAAACTAAAACTAAACATGGCAGTAGCTACGAAAAGATAAAGAACACACAACAGCAGAAAGATAAGCATGAAAAATCTTATGATGTGTTGTAGATTGGAGTGGAACATGTTCCTCTCCCACATAAAGTAAGATGGTGTCTAACTTTTTATGAACATAAAGCAATGCTAAAGAAAACTAAAAATAAAACCTAAGAGCGGGACGCTCCAAGCATAGCACATAACGCATGAAGTGATAAAAATATAGTGAGACGAAGGACGAATTGATGATTGTTGATGGAGAAGGGGATGCACGAGGGCTTCCCCAAGCTTAGACGCTTGAGTCTCCTTTAATATTTATTGGGGATGCATGGGGGCATCCCCAAGCTTGAGCGCTTGACACTCCCGGATATTTTTTCATCATCTTCCATCGAACACTTGAAAACTCCCTTCATACGTAACTCATCATAAGCTGATTAGAGAGGTTAGTACCCTTAATAAAATAATTTTTCCCCACTGGATATAAATATATTCTTGAAGATCTACTGTTTATCAAGATTTCCAAAAGGTTCTTTTAAAGAAAAAGCATGCTTCAGGTTTGCAAAAGTAAGGAAAGGAAAAACGTGGTAGAATCTGTGAAAAACAGAACAGCAGGTACTAGAGAATTTTTTTTTGGGGTAGTTCTGCAACTCAAATAAAAAAACTCAAAACATACGAAAGTTTCACAATTGTATAGAGCATTATGTGTAAAAAATTCAGCTCAAAAATATAAACTGGTGATTTGTTCTGATTTTCCCCGTCAAGAAGAAAAAATCTGTTTTTTGCACAGCATGTCACAACTTTTGCTTCCCTTGTCGTAAGAGGCTATGACTTGGCACAAAGCTTGAAAATTAAGATACAATGATGTTGCTACAGTAGTAACAATCATCAAGACCACTAAGAACAGAAGTAAAAACATCTTGGGTTTCCTCCCAACAAGCGCTTACTTTTACGCCTTTAAGCTAGCCATAAGGCAAAAGATCAAGTCGTATCAATCGAATCATCATCACGATCATCAAAAATCTCTTCAATTGTACAACTAGTATTAAGAGGTCTTTCAAATAAAGGCCTAATGAAGATACTTCTAGGGAGAAAACCAAAATGAGGAAAATCAATTGGAGTTTTATTTATAAATTTATCAATAAGAGATATTTCTTCCAGAGTTTTAACGGTTTCAACTTCTTTGGCAATGGGTGGATTATTTTTGGGTCGGGGAACCTTAGGGACATAATTGAAATTAGGTTCCTTCCTTGTCGGAGTCTCTACCTTTCTGGCTTGATTGAGGAGAAAGTAGTTCCTAGAGAATTAGTGATTTCCTCAATTTTATCAATCCTAGAAGGATCCATATCATGGAATTTGATGGTCTCCAAAGTTTTAATAATCTTAAGCATGGAGCTATCAAGCCTATTCAAATTCCCTTGAATCTTGCGATCCAACTCATTTATCCTAGTTATACATGGTATTTCTAACTCTATCTTTTCAAGTTTTTTCATAATGTGAGCTAGAGTTATATCTTCTTGTATGCTAGCAACAGGGAGATTTCCAACAAGATTTTCAATAACATTAAGAGACTCCAAAATTGGGGCTTCTAGGAAATCCCCATTGATAGCAGTATCTAATATGAACCTATTCCAAGGAGTAATCTTAACATAAAATTTCTAAGCAGGATAGTAGTGGATTGCTTCTTGGTGGCTCTTTTTTGAGAATCATTAATTCTATACCAAGAATATTTTAAACTTTCACCACCTTTTTGTTTAAAGGTGAGAACCTCTGTCTCAACAAAGGAAAAAGGACCTGACATAATGACAACTACTAGCAAGATAAATAAATTTTTTGTGATTTTTGATATAAGACACAAAGACAAAAACTGAAAGGTAAACTAACAAGACTAAAAAGCAAAGGTAAAAGGTATTGGGAAACTCCCCTATCTTAGCACTCGGAGTCCCTTGCAACGGCGCCATAAATTTGCTTGATGCGCGAGATGATGATAATGGTTTCTCTCCCTTCGTTTGTTACCCCAAGTTGAAGGTGAGATGTAGGATAGCAGCAAATTTCCCCTATGTAGAGGATAGGGTATGTCTCCCGTAGGACTCCAACAATGATAAGTAGGTGGTTCGGCAAGTGATACACCGTCTGAAAAGAATCACTTGCTTCTCCTAAACCTGCACACGACACAAATAACTTTTCTCCCAATGAAGTTCAGAGAGGTTGTCAATCTTTCCGGTCTTGTTGTTTACAAAGGATCAAACGCAAGGGATACTGATAATGATATCAACTGAAAGTAAAATCAAGACACTAAATGAGCGTGTAAATAGTGGGGAGAGTATGGACCGGGATCCCGTGATGTTCACTAGTGATGTATCTCTCCCAAAAGACGATAAAACTTCTATGCGAGGTAAACAAATTACAGATGGGCAATTGACAAGATTATAAACGCACCACAATACTAACTATGCTACAAAGAAAGGAAGAGGCTCAAAAGCATTGGAAGTACGCCAAAATAAGTAGACCGAAATCCAACTGCATCTACTAGTAATCATCCACCTTGAGATATCTATCCAGAACATCTCCCTGGTATTAAGTTGCGAGCCCCACCCAAAGTGTAAACCCAAAGCAACAGACAACTGCATTAAAAAGAACTTTGCGTAAAGTAAACAATCCTTGCAACCGCGGTTACAAGCACCGTTGTTTTCCCCTGTGTGGCAATAGCACATCCACTAGACTCATGTTTCTGTCACTAAAGCGTGTCATCAGGGGGCATGAACCCACAATCGAGCATAACATTCCTTCTTGGAGTTACTACCTACTACATGGCCAAAGAAATAAACAGCAACGGAGAACATGCAAGAATTACTTAGGAACAAAAATATAAAAGATAAGAACCAAATATATTACTCTATCACAATCTGAACATAATCTCATAATCCATCAGATCCCATCAAACTCAGCATAGCAACAGAAGAAAGGTTACATATGTGCCTCGATCATGGAGGGAAGCTCACGACGTCTAAACCATGAAGAACAAAGAGGGGAGGAGCACATCACATAGCTACTGATCATGGACCCATGGTCCAAAGGAAACTGCTCACGGCACACCCGTGAAGCGTCCATGGTGGAGGGGAAGCTCCCGGAGGTCGATCCTCCCTCCGGTAGGGTGCCGGGAAGAAGTCTTCTGGCGCTCCCGATCTTGAAAGCGCGGCGGCACCTGGCCTCCTGGGCACCAGGTGGGGCCCCTCCGGTCCTCCTTCGGGACTCTGGAAGCTTCCGTTACGCTGATTTTTTATCTGATTTTCCCGGATTTTTGGAGCAATTTTAATATTGGGGAAAACTAAAATAGAAAAAAAGCAGAAAATAGAAACTGGCATTGGGGTGTACTGAGTTAATAGGTTAGTCCAAATATGATCAAAAGTGTATGAAAGTGTATCTAGATCATAGCAATATCACACAAAACATGCATGGAGTAACCAAAAATTATAGATACGTTTGGGACGTATCACCTACTAATGTTACCAACTCTTTGACACTTAGCACAAGATAAAACATAATTTTAGCAGATAAAAACCTGATGGGAGAACCTTATGTGTGGTCCTCTCACCGACGTGATGTCCTCCATAGGGACTATCGTGACATTGTCTGAGAATATCCTTCTGCTCGTATTCCAGTATACATCTTCTCACGATCTCGTCCGGACCTTCTTTGGAAAGATGAGCGTCATCCCAAAAGTAATGCCTCAAATCGTGGAAGAACTTCTTCCTTTGCTGAAATGTTAAACCTGGAGGAAAATACTTTGCACGATAAAATTAGCACAATACGCAAACCAAGGATCGGGAAGAGACTGTACTTTAACAACATCTAGTTGTTCGTCTGGAAAGCTGTCGTTGACTGGAATGGGATCATGTGGTATATTTTCCATCCTTGATAGATTATCCGCCATCGGAATTTTTTCTCCTTTCCTATCAACAATCAGCAAATCAAATTCTTGAAGAAAGAGTACCCACCGGATGAGCCTTGGTTTGGAATCCTTCTTATCCATAAAATACTTAAGGGCAACATGGTCAGTATGAATAATAAATTTAGAATCAACAATATACTACCTAAACTTATCTCAAGCAAAAACTATTGCTAAGAATTCCTTCTCGGTAGTAGCATAATTCTTTTGAGCACTATCAATGGTTTTGCTAGCATAATGTATAACATTCAATTTCTTATCAACCCTTTGTCCAAAAACAGCTCCAATAGCAAAATCACTAGCATCAAACATAATTTCAAAGGGCAATTTCCAGTCAGGTGGTTGTACTATAGGAGCGGTTATGAAAGCTTTACTAAGAACTTCGAAGGCGTCCTTACAATCTTCATCAAAGGAATACATTTGATGTCAATATTCTGGAGAAGATTAGTGAGGGGTCTTGAAATGTTAGAAAAGTCTTCAATAAATCTTCTATAGAAACAGCATGACCGAGAAAACTACGAATACCTTCGATGTCCCTTGGATAGGGCATCCTTTCAATAGCTTCAATCTTCTCCTTGTCCACTTATATTCCCCTCTCCGAAATCTTATGACCAAGGACGATCCCTTCGTTAACCATGAAGTGGCACTTTTCCCAGTTTAGAACTAAATTTGTATCCTCGGACCTCTGCAAAAGTTTATTAAGATTGTGGAGACAGTGGTCAAAGGAAGTTCCATAGTGTCGGGACCCGGGGTTAGCATATGCAAGCCTCGCTACAACACAATCATATGGAGAGCCGAGAACCGTACCCACTTGTCTAAGCAGACAAGGCCAAGCACAGAACATTCTCGGAAAGCATCGAACGTGAGGGGCATCCCATCCAGGCCAGATGATCAACTGAAATGGGTCCTCATCGTCCGCACACAAGTCTAAATGATATGGTGGAGAACTCCCATACTCATAGACAAGTCGCCTCAACCATACTATCGATTGTATTATAACCCTTACATAGACTTACTCCAGCCCGATCACTTAGTCGGGGTCTAGGGCGACCTCGATCATACATCAAAGTGTGCACGAGACGGAGTCTCGAGAAATCGCATCGCGATGCCCCAAGCTGCGCACATCTAAGGGCCACTTGGTGTATAAAAGACCGCCAGCCAGATCACAACTAAGGTCTCGAAAACCCATACTAAGACATGCATGTTATAAACATACACGCAGCACACATGTCTAGTATGAACAGCAGGTATCATTGCAATTCTCTACAATGTATACATCTTTATTGATAACTCTTACAGAGTGCACACAGAGATCACAAGCATGTGATCCAACATTACAACAGACAAGCGGAAGAAAAGTAGGTTTGAGTACAGACAAGTTTAACAAATGGCTTAGAGAAGCCTTATCTAAAAACAAGCCCTCCACGAGGGAACCAGTCGTCTGACTGGGACTACACTAGCTTGGTCTTGGTCTGAGTCTTCAATCTTTGAGCTTCGGGTAGAAGCCACCATCGGGGTCGGTGGGTTCATCAAAAACATAGAATAAGCAAACATCAGTACAAAGTCGTACTCAGCAAGACTTACATAGGAACTATACTACTCATGCACATGTATCAAGGTAAAGGGATGGTGGGGTTTCACTTGCAGAAGTGCCAGCTTTGACTTGGCTAGTCCTGAACTAGGAGTACCAGACTTGAGGTAAGAAGCGTACACGAGTCCACTACATCTCTTCAACCAATTACACCACTATGGTTATGTAACAGCCCAGTTTTCAGAAAAATCAAAAAAATTTGTTTTCGATGTGAATTGTTTGATTGTCTGATTTGTTTGCGGTGTTTGCATCCCCGATATATTGATCGGCGATTATTTTCCCCCCTCTTATATCGTATCAGACGGAGACCTACCCTTGCCACCCTGACACTCGACCTTTGCGACACCGGATTTCACCCGATCATCGTCGCGAAAACCGCACGAGACCAGCCGCAGCCAACGAAACGAAAAACCCCGTTTAATAATTAAACGGGATATTTTTATAGCGCGCCGGAAAGTGTTCTCGGAATGGTTCCAACGCGAGGTGAACGCCTCCGGCTCGACGCACTGATCGCGCAGTTCGAAGTTTTACCCGAATCGGAGGTACTGAGGACCCCCGGCGGTCAGAAACGTGAGCACCGCGCGCGTGAGAAAAACCGGAGATGTTTTTGCAAACTGCCAGCCACCGGGGCTATATAAAGACCACCACTCTCCCACCCCCACTTAGGGTTTCCCTAAGCCAAAATTGCAGCCACCCCCCTCCACTTTGCCCAGTTTTACCCCAAAATCCCCAATTTTCGCAGCAGTTCCAGCCCAGCAGATCTGAACCGTCAGATCCCCCGATCTGACGGCCGAGATCGCCTCCCACCTTTCTCTCTCTCCTCTCTCTCTCTCCAACCGCCTCCTCTCCCCGTGGAAGCACCCGAGCGCCGCCTCCTCGTCCGGCCGCCGCCGCCTACCCGATGCAGCAGCCAGCCGGAGCCGAGCCTCCTCTCCCTCCTCCTCTCCTCCTCCCTGTCCTCACCGCCCTCCCCGCTCCGTTTGCAGGCCGCCAGGAGCCACCGGACCGCGCCCGCCGCCGCACGCCATGGATGGCGGCCCGAGCTTGAGCCGCGCCCCGTGGAGGTCGTCTCGCCCAGCCAGCTGCCGGATCTGGCCGCGGCCGCCCGGATCCGCGCGCCCCCGCCGCCTGCCTCCTCGCCTCGCCGTGGTCAAGCCGGTGCAGCCCCGCCGCGGACGCCGCCGGCGGCAACCCGATCGGGCTCAGGTCGGGAGGAGCCGAGCCCTGCCTCCAACCGTTGTGGACGCCCGCGTGGGCCGTGGCCCAGCTGGCCAACGCGGCCTGCCCAGACCCAGCGCCCCTCCAAGGCCCAGTTGGCGAGCCCACTCGCCCCAGCCCAGTGCGCCTCCAGCCAGAGTGGGCCGAGCCCAGTGGGTGAGGCCACCTCTGTTTTTCTCTAAGTCTGTTATTTTGCGATGCCATGTTGTTTGCTTAATATCTTTTGATCTATGGTACCTTTTTGCATGATTCCTTTTTCCATGCCTTCCCTGTCATGTCTACTTTAGTTCCATATCATTTGTGAGCATGTTTGCATTGATCATCCTGTTTATGCATTGCTCTGAAGTGTGCTTCGTAATGTTGGCAGTTTGTGCCCGTAACTTGTTCTGCTTGTATCTTTTTAACCGTAACTCCGTTTGGAGTGTGCTTTATATGTAACTTGATTAGTTTTTCGTGTACTTTTTGTTTATGCTCTTGTTTGCTGTTGTTAACCAACCTAAAATATGGTTTAGGACAGAACAGTACCAAATGTTTTAATCATCGTGCGGCACTTAGTGTTATGCCATGTTTAGGTTGTGCCTCACTTAAATTGACTAGCATAGATAATATTATTGCTGATGCATTGTCTTGTCTTTATACTATGCTTTCACAACTTGACTTTAAGATATTTGGTTTAGAGACAATCAAAGATCAATATGTGCATGATGCGGAATTTAAAGATGTATTGCAGAATTGTAGAGAAGGTAGAACATGGAACAAGTTTGTGCTTAATGATGAATTCGTGTTCCGTTCTAACAAGCTATGCATTCCAGCTAGCTCTATTCGTATTTAGTTGTTGCAGGAGGCGCATGGAGGAGGATTAACGGGACACTTTGGCGTGAAGAAGACGGAGGATATACTTGGTACACATTTCTTTTGGCCAAAGATGAGACGGGATGTTGAGCATTTTGTTGCTCGCTGCACTACATGTCAAAAAGCTAAGTCATGACTCAATCCTCATGGTTTATACATGCCTTTACCTGTAAATAGTGTTCCGTGGGAGGACATACCCATGGAATTTGTTTTAGGCTTGCCTCGAACAAATAAGGGGAGGGATAGCATATTTTTTGTTGTGGATAGATTTGCTAAGATGGCACACTATATACCGTGTCATAAAAGCGATGATGCTGCTAATGTTGCTGATTTATTCTTTCGTGAGATTATTCGCTTACATGGTGTGCCCAATAATATTGTCTCGGATTGTGATACTAAGTTTCTTAGCCATTTTTGGAGATGCTTATGGGCTAAGTTGGGGACTATACTACTTTTGAGTACTACATGTCATTCCCAAACTGATGGACAAACTGAAGTTGTCAATAGGACTTTGTCGACTATGCTTAGGGCTGTTTTAAAGAGTAACTTGAAAATGTGGGAATAATGTTTACCTCATATAGAATTTGCTTATAATCGTTCATTGCATTCTACCACTAAAATGTGCCCTTTTGAGATTGTTTATGGTTTTCTACCTCGTGCACCTATTGATTTGCTGCCTCTTCCATCTTCGGAGAAGGTTAATTTTGATGCTAAGCAACGTGCTGAATTGATATTAAAAATGCATGAGTTTACTAAAGAAAACATTGAGAGAATGAATGCTAGATACAAGCTTGCTGGTGATAAGGGTAGAAAGCATGTTGTGTTTGAACCCGGAGATCTTGTTTGGTTACATCTAGGTAAAGATAGGTTTCCTGATTTGCGCAAGTCTAAGTTAATTCCACGAGCTGATTGTCCCTTAAAGGTTTTGCAGAAAATTAATGATAATGCAGATTTTGGGGTTAGTCCCACAGTTAATATTGCAGATTTGAAGCCTTATTTGGTAGAAGATGATGAGCTTCCGTCGAGGACGACTTCAATTCAAGAAGGGGAGGATGAGGAGGACATCCCTACTAATGTTACACCCACATCCTCACGAACTACACATATTGGACCAGTTACTACAGCATGCGCACGTCAACTAAATTATCAGGTACTTTAGTTTCTTGCGAATCCTTCTAATGTTCATGAACATATGATGCTGCTTAAATTAGATACTTTTGTTTTTCTTATGAATGAAGGACCTAACATGGACAAGAAGGATGGTCATTAGAGCAGGATCAAGCATGGAGAAGAAGGTGCGCGTGTGGGAAAGCACAATGGAGCTTCGAGTGGTGATTTTCGCAGTTTGAAGCCACCATAATGCGTGCATGAAGGCTTGGACGAAATACACGAGATGCCACTTCATTATTCTCGTCCAAGGGAAATTATAGTTGCTGCGTCACCTTAATATTGGGCTGGGCCCATGTAATTTCGAAATACTACCTTATAGGCTGTTTTTAGAGTCCGTATGTGTGGGGAAACCGAGTTAGGGTTGTTTTCGGACCCCACCTCCAAGGGGTCACGAAAATCCCCTCTGTTTCTCCATATATACAACCCTTAGGGCGTCGCTTAGACTTGGGTTTTGTTTAGTTAAAAGTTAGCCATTGCAACTTCGTGTACTTCGTTTGTGTCTTACGACTAGGCGAAGACCGCTTTGGAACCCCAACTTTCATCCTACAATCAGTCCTGCTCTGATACCAAGTCTGTCGGGACCCGGGGTTAGCGTATGAAAGTCTCTCTACATCACAATCATATTGTAACAGCCCAGATTTCACAAAAATTAAAAAATTTGTTTTCGCTGTGAATTGATTGATTGCATGATTTGTTTGCGGTGCTTGCATCCCTGATCTATCGATCGGCGATTATTTTTTCTCTCTTATGTCATACCGGACGGAGACCGACCTTTGCCACCAAGACACTTGACCTTTGCGACACCGGGTTTCACCCGATCACCGTCGCAAAAACCGCACAAGACCAGCCGCAGCCAACGGAACGAAAACCCCGTTTAATAAGTAAACGGGATATTTTTATAGCGCTCCGGAAAGTGTTCCCAGAACGGTTCCAGTGTGAGGTGAACACCGCCGGCTCGACGAGCTGCTCGCGTAGTTCGAAGTTTTACCCGAATCGGAGGTCCTGCGGACCCCCGGCGGTGAGAAACGTAAACACCGCGCGCGCGAGATAAAAACCGGGGATGTTTTTGCAAACTGCCAGCCACTTTGCTATATAAAGACCACCACACTCCCACCCCTTTCTAGGGTTTCCCTAGCCCAATATTGCAGCCACCCCTTGTTTTATCTCAGATCTTCCCAAAAATCCCTCCACCAGCCGAAACCCCAGCCCAAACCCTCGATCTGGACTGTTAGATCCAGATCAGAGCGCTCCCAGTGCGCCACGTAGCCTCCCAGCCGGTTTGGGCCCCGCAGGGCCCGCTCCTCCGCTGCCGTCGGCCCGCCTGGAGCGCATCTGGACTCGCCGCCCAAGTCGCCTCGCCGCCACGCGCTGGCGACACCGCGCCGGTAGCCGCCGTAGGCCGCTTCCCAGACAACCTCCTCTCCTCTCCTCTGAGCCTTCCCTCTCTCGCCCGTGACCTCCTTCCCCGCCACGCCTTGCAGTTCGCCGGAGCCAGAGCAGGGGGGCGCAGCCGCCGCGCACCATTGTGGTCGGGCCCGAGCTCGAGGAGCTCGTGTCGCCGCCCCGCGACCCCGTCAGCCGCTCCGCGCCACTGTCCCGTCCTGCTCCTCCGCCCTCCACGGCGCCCGTTCCGCCCCTCCTCGACACCCCGCCTCCCGACGCCACCTTGCCTCTCGCCGGAGTTAGCCGCCGTCGGGGCTGGCCGCTCGCACGGGATCGGGTCGATCCCGATCTGCAGCCGCCGCTACCGCACGTGTGGGCCGGCCTCCCACAGGGCCTGCCAGGCCTCCAAGGCCCAGCCAGCCCAGCACCAGGCCGCCCTCAGCCTCATGGGCCAGCTCCTTGGGTGAGTTTCATCTTTTTTTTTGTAGATAAAAACCTGTGAATTTTCTGCTAAGTCTGGAGAACTTGTGCTGCTGATTCAATTTTTCGAGTAGATTTGCGAATAATCCGTAGCCCGTATGACGTTGCGCCCAAAAGGTAAATTGTTTAGAATTGTGTGTACTTCAGTTCACCTTTTGTGAGATTTTTGTTTTGAGGTCATATTGATGGTGAAAATCTGTGTGGAAGTGGGCATCAGACTGGTAACTACTCTTAAATTCTGTCAAGTGTTGTTGATGTTATTTTATTGCAACTTTGGTTGATGCTTGTGACACATCCATGAGGCCTATTGCATTGATTATTTTTGCATACTGTTAAGAATCACGTCTACTTCCATTACATGTATTGCATTGTCATGTTTTCATTCCTGGTCATAGATATTTTTAGCTCCAAAGTTGCTATGCTGCTGTTGTTGACAGCCACCTCTGTTTTTCATTAAGTGTGTAACTTTCTGATGCCATGTTGCATGCTTAATATCTTTTGATCTGTTATGCCTATGACCTTGATTCTTGTTTGTACCTGATCACCATCATGTCTAGTTCATGCTCATATATTGATATGTCATGTTGCTGCACTTTTGCATATAGGTTTGCTCTTGTTTATACAACATAAAAATAACAGTTTCTGCCATGTTTCTCTGATTTTCACTAAGTCCTTGACCAGTAATGTTTTATTGCATTTTGCATGGGCTATAACTAGTTGTTCATGATGCCTATTTGCATGATTCCTTTTTCAATGCCTTCCCTGTCATGTCTACTTTAATTGCATATCATTTTTGAGCATGTTTGCATTCATTATCTTGTTTATGCATTGCTCTAATCTGTGCTTCCTGATGTTTGGCAGATTGTGCCCATAACTTGTTTTGCTTGTATCTTTTTAACCGTAACTCCGTTTGGGTGTTCTTTATATGTAACTTGATTAGTTTTTCGTGTACTTTGTGTTTATGCTATTGTTTGCTGTTGTTAACCAACCTAAAACATGGTTTAGGGAAGAACAGTGCCAATTACTTAAATTGTCGTGGAGCACTTAGTGGTATGCCATGTCTAGGTTGTGCCTCACTTAAATTGACTAGAATAGATAGTTTACCTTATGCTTAACCTCTTCCCATGTTTGTGTGATATTCCATGCTTGATTGATATGCCATGTTAACGACCTTTTGCTCACCTTGTGTAGCTAAACAACTTGAACCGATTCTAAATGTGCGGTATCGTCGTGTGTGACGAGTACTCCACTTAAATTGTTAGTAACCGCTCTTGACGGTAGGTGCGATGTCTCGTGTTTCTTCTTGTTGATGCTTGCTCGTGTTTGCCTCATAGTAATAGATGCTTTCTCGTTGATTGCTTTCCAGTGTTTACCGTCTTATGTGTTTCCGCGGGTAGCTTTCGGAGACGATGTGAACTTGCGATCAACTACACCTTCGGAACCCGAATTATCAACAGGCAAGGACTATACATTACTTATGATCCATTCTATTTCAACCAGCGGTTTGCATGCTAGTATAGGATAGGTTCGATGTTTGATCCTACCACATGCTTACAACCTCTTTCAAACCGATACAACCATGTCCCCTCCCAGCAAACCATGTAATGCTATGTTACTATTGCTCGTTGCTCAGCCCCTGCTTAGTATGCACGCTTAGGATGCTACGACTATTACCTCCTGTTACTCCTTGGTTTTCGGCTATCACATTATTATATTGTTGTTGATGATATGATTATTATAATGTTGATTATATTCGACGAAGGATGGAAGGTCTAGGCTATCCCGCCCCGACGCTTTGTTCCATTCGAGTCACCTAGGACCCGAGTTTCGGGTATTGTGTCTCTTGACGAGCGTGCCTAACCGCGTGTGGGATACTATGGGGTCCCCTTTTCTTACCTACCTAGCTTCAAACATTTCTAGTGGTGGCCCGAGCTGGTTTACCATTTGAATCCCCATGTGTGTGCTTGGTGGATCCCCTCGCAGTTTTTAAACAACCCGGGCCAGGGGAGACATGGTTTCTCTGTTGGTCCACACTGGTGAGCTAGGGAAGTCCCCTACCATTCAGGTGAGGCTAGCCCCGACCTTGGCCATACGGAAGAGTCCGATCCGAGAGCGCGGACGGCTCTTGGATTGGGTGTCGACTCCCCGGGGGCCACCCGGATTTGTGCGTTGTCAGTTAGAGGGACCTGTCGTTTCGGATCTCTCGGAACTAAATCATAAAATGGTTGCCTATGATGGGTAGCAACTGAAAGAGATGGGTGTGCGCGCGGATCCTTGTAATGGGCAGTTGTACACCCCTGCAGGGTTAAATCTTTTCGAGAAGCCGTGTCCACGGTTATGGACGACTTGAGACCTACTACTTCTTCATAGACAACAACAACTGAGATAATCTTAATATAACTTGATCAACGTGTGTGTGCCTTGACTGCTTCTTCTTCGTCGGGATGCGAAGGGGAGGACAAGGATAGGATAGGTGTTATGTTTGCGTAAGTAATTGATAGCAAGACTTGTTGGAGGCGATTCCTCATCGAATGCTTGGCTTCTTATCTTACTCTCTAGATCGTTAGCCACTTCATCAATGCTAGTGCGGCAGCAAGCTCACCACTTACCCCATCCTTACCGTAAACTACTAGTTATCCTAGAATGACGAGTGATGAAGTCCTTGCTGGGTCAGTTGACCACTACAGTTGGATGCTGACTACTTATGTACTCATGATACTACCCCCAAAACACTTTTCAGGGTTCTTGATCGACAACAGGTATGGTGATCGACGTTTCACGTGGAGACTCGACGATGACTAGTTAGGCGGATCCCGGCGGAGGGCCTGGACCCGTGTGGTTATGGGGATCAATGATTTTCTCTTTGCCACTAAGCATTTTCTTGTAGTCTGTACCCAGACATGTACCTTCTGCTGATGTATTGTATTATAGGCAGTTGTATGCCGATTGTATGAGATGTTGTATCCTTGTATCTGTAATGTTGTGATATCATGTTGGAAATCCGGGGCATATGGCTATGTCATATGTCGCGGTGGGACCGATATGTGCTTCTTCCCCAGATCTGGATGGAAACATCTAGATCTGGAACAGTACCGCATATCGGGCCTTACAGATATGGCGAGCCAAGAACCGTACCCACTTGTCTAAGCAGACAAGGCCAAGCACAAAACGTTCTCGAAAAGCATCGAACGTGAGGGGCATCCCATCCAGGGCGGATGATCAACTGAGTTGGGTCCTTATCGTCCGCACACAAGTCTAAATGATATGGGTGGTGAACTCCCATATTCATAGACAAGTCGCCTCAACCATACTCTCGATTGTATTATAACACTTACATGGACTTACTCCATCCCGATCACTTATTCGGGGTCTAGGGCGGCCTCGATCATACAACAAAGTGTGAGTCACGAGAAATCGCATCGCGATGCCCCAAGTTGCGCACATCTAAGGGCCACTTGGTGTATAAAAGACCGCCAACAAGAACACAACCAAGCTCTCGAAAACCGATACTAAGACATGCACGTTATAATCATACACGCAGAATACATGTCTAGTATCAAGAACAGGTATCATTACAATTCTCTACAAAGTATACAACTTTATTTAACTCTCACAGAGTGCACAAAGAGATCACAAGACTGTGATCCAATATTACATCAAACATGCGGAAGCAAAGTAGGTCTGAGTACAGACAAGTTTAACAAATGGCTTAAGAAGCCTTATTTAAACACTAACCCTCCACGAGGGAACCAGTCTGCTGACTGCACCTACACTAGCTTGGTCTTCAGTCGGCGAGCTCGAGGAAGAATCCACCTTCGGGGTCAGTGGGTTCCTCTAAAACATTGAATAAGCAAACATGATTACAAAGTCGTACTCAACAAGACTTACTTAGGAGCTATACTACTCATGCACATGTATCAAGGCAAAGGGAGGTGGGGTTTCAATGCAGAAGTTCTAGCTTTGAATTGACTAGTCCTGTACTACGAATACCAGAATGAGGTAAGAAGCGTACACGAGTCCATCACAAGTCTCCAACCAACTACACCACTATGGTGCCTCTCTTGACTTCCCCACGAGAGAGCATGCCATAGCACTCACGCTTATCTTGGCAAGTTTTATAAGTATCTAGTTCAAGTTGTCTAATAATCAAGCTAAGCTTTCCAAGCAGTCCATAACCGCGGACGCGACTATTCGAATAGTTTTGTTAACCCTCCAGGGGTGTACCGCTACACACACATGACCATCAGTTACGCCAGGTCTCTTCACCATTCAAGGGGTGCCGGCGAGGATGCTCACCAGAACTGTTAACTCATAGTCGATCTAGTCCATGAAAGCCGCCTACCTGGGTTGGCTACCACTATCGTGAACCCGGCCGGTTTACGGAAGTGGACCCAGATGATGTGTGTAGGGCCCCAAGCCGGTCTCGGTTGAGCCTTTCTCTCACTTAGTAGGCTGTGCCACAAACCTACCAGAACTCCGAACTACTGCGACATCTGGACATCGAAAGGGATGAGTTAGTAGGTTGAGAGGGGTTAGTGAGCCCAATGTGTGGTTGTACTCTTTTTCTTGGATCACCACAGAAGAACTCGGACTTAGGGCAGTGTTCAACGAGACAACCCACTGTGTACTCCTACACTGCCTCTCATCGTTCACCTTGTATGAGGGTAGATTCACCAACACATTTCCACAATCATCAACATGATTGCTACGGTCCCGACTCACATAACAGTATCAACATTGTATCACTCTAAGCATGCAATAAGAAGTAACGGTTGGAGGTTCACATGATATCAAACAAATACTACATCCGCTAGGATTGTGGTTTGCTTACTACTGTGACAAAATGATAGGTGATGCAAAGGAACGGGTTCATCTATGCGGTAGAAACGTATCCTGGTAACCATCCTAAACATGCATAAGCGAGACTGAGAGGGAAGTGGGATTTTATCGACATGATCAATGGGGGTTTTCTTGCCTTGCTGATGGTTTTCACACACAGTGTACTCAACGAAGGGGGTGGCCTCCGGTTCTAGCTCCACTTCTATTCGACAAACATGGCAAACAAGGGATAAATATAAATGCAATGCTCAAACACATGATTAATGTTGCAATGTGGTGTTCATGGTTACAATGTGTGGACAATTCCATTTAAAAGAAGTCGGTTGCAAAGTCATTTGCAAATTCACTCCAAATTTGGATTCAAAAGAATGCCATATGCACATTTGTCTCGGTTCACCAAATTTAAATTGGTCAAACATGAAATCAAACTTCGTATTCAGATTCCTTACATTTTTCTGATAATTTTACATATATTATTTGTCCAATTTGGAGTTAAAATGAATTAGTTATGAATTTCCAAAGTTTAAGCTATTTTCTGCCTTTTTCTGGATTATTTTAAATGATTTAACCAATTATGGCGTCATCCCTACGTCAGAATGACGTGTGGGCAGCCCTGACAGGGGGGTCGCACTGGTCAGTGGCTAGGGGGTTAATTATTTTCTGTTTAAATTAAACTGGGTTAGATTAGGAGCCTAGGCCCACTGGTCAGTGGCCCAGGGGGTAATTAGGTGGGGGGTTAAGCGCGGGGGTTAGGGCTAATGGCGGGGTCATCGCCGGTGAGCTCTATGCTCGTGGAGACTCGCCGTAATCGGGATTTCGGGCACGGGGAGGGGGTTGGAGATCATGGGCGTGCTCCTCGCAGTCTTGCGCATCTGCTAGAGTCATCTAGGTGTCACGGGAAGGCCTCGAGCCATGGCTACGTCGACGGCGCGGCGTCTCGAGCTTCTGTTCTCGGCGGCAAGGCGAAACGCAGCTCGGAAAGAAGAGCGGGGAGGGGGGACCGAAGCAGTTTCCTACCCCGGTGCCGATGGTGAGCTCGGAGGCGTCGAGGAGGAGCAGGAGAAGGGGCAATTTGTCGCCGGAGTCGTGGCGGCCGGCGGTGAAGAACTTGAAGGGGACGTTGCCTTGACTCAAATTGAACGCAGGGATCGACGAGGCCGTCCACGGAGGTGACGCTAGACAAGGTGGTGCAGGCTAGCTTCGCCAGTGGCCGCGTCGGAGCACCGCCGTGCTCTGGCTAGGGTTCGTTTGCTCGCGAGATTTCGCCGGGCAGGGAGAAGAAAGGCCAGAGTGAGGGGGGGAAGGAAGCTGGGCTTCTCCAGCGTCTCGTGGTGACAGGGGAAGACGAGGGGAGGCAGCTGCGTGGCTAGGAGGAGGTGGCCATGGCCACAGGCATGTGCTCCACGGAGCTGTTTCAGGGCCAAGGGAGGTAGACAACAAGGTGAGCTGGCGGGCTGGGCTGGCTGGGGGGGATGAGTTGGGCCGAAATCCCTGGCAAGGCCCTTTTCGATTTTTCTTTCTATTTTATTTTCTGCTATTTTTTGTGCCTTGCTAAAAAAATAGCTAGGCATTTTATTAAATGCCCAAAACTGTTATGTGGACCATCTAGGCATATAGCTAGGCACTTATAAAGTTTGGGAATTTTTAAAATTCAAATAATTTGAACTTTAATTCAAATAGGGGTTTAAGTTTAATTCCAAGCTCCTGTTTGAATATTTAAAAAATCTATGAGCATGGGTTTGAATCCAAATCACTTTATATGTGATGACACTCATTTCTTAGACTTTTCAAAAATGCAAAAGGAATTTTTCGAGCAACTTTTATTCTAGCCATTTGAATTAAATTCATTTTGGGGGTGTTCTCTCTCCCATTGAAATTTCTTTTGAAATTTTTAATATGATGCAAAGTCACTTGCTAACCCTAGCACATACCTAACAGAGGGTTCTGACAACTCGCCCCCACTCAAAAGAATCTCGTCCCGAGATTCAGAAGGAGGGGTACTCGGCACTAAGACGGTCTTCTCTTTCCCACGTGGCTTCTTTCTCAGAGTGGTGTGACCATTGCACTTTTAGAAACTTGATCTTCTGACGGCGAGTGAAATGCTCTGCTGAATCAAGAATACGAACGGGGTATTCTCGATATGAAAGGTCATCTTGGAGATCAAGCGTTTCATGGTCGACTTCGCGGATGGGGTCCTTGAAGCAACGCCTGAGTTGTGACACATGGAATACATCATGTACTCGGGAAAGGTGCGGGGGTAGTTCAAGTTGGTAGGCAACTTCTCCACGTTTAGCAAGAATTCGGAAAGGTCCAATGTAACGTGGGGCCAACTTGCCTTTGATACCGAATCGTTGGGTTCCCTTCAGAGGAGTAACCCGAAGGTAAGCCTTCTCGTCGAGATTGTAGCTTTCCTGCCTATGATGACGATCATAGTATCTTTTTTGACGAGACCGGGCTGTTTTCAATTGATCATGAACAATGCAAACTTCCTCTTCTGCTTCCTTGATCATATCCGGTCCAAAGAATTGTCTTTCATCAGTTTCTGACAAGTTTAGGGGTCTTCGACATCTCCGTCCATAGAGGAGTTCAAAAGGAGCCATGTTCAGACTAGATTGGAAACTATTGTTATAAGCAAATTCGGAGAATGAAAGTGTAACAGCCCAGTTTTCAAAAAAAAAATTCGGCGTGAATTGTTTGATTTTCTGATTTTTTTGAGGTGTTTGCATCCCCGATTTATCGATCGGCGATTATTTTTCCCCCTCTTATCTCGTACCGGACGGAGACCGACCCTTGCCACCTTGACACTCGACCTTTGCGACATCGGGTTTCACCCGATCACCGTCGCAAAAACCGCACGAGACCAGCCGCAACCAATGGAACGAAAACCCCGTTTAATAATTAAACGGGATATTTTTATTGCGCATCGGAAAGTGTTCTCAGAATGGTTCCAACGCGAGGTGAACGCCGCCGGCTCGATGCGCTGATCGCGCAGTTCGAAGTTTTACCCGAATCGGAGGTCCTGCGGACCCCCGGCGGTCAGAAACGTAAACACCGCGCGCGCGGGAGAAAGTCCGGGGATGTTTTTGCAAACTGCCAGCCACCTGAGCTATATAAAGACCACCACACTCCCACCCCTCTCTAGGGTTTCCCTATTCCAAAATTGCAGCCACCCTGTTTTTCCCAAAAAATCATCCCAATACCCCCAAAATCCCGAAACCTAGCAACCATGTGATCCAGACCGTCAGATCTGGGATCTCACGGCCCAGATCTGGCCTCGACCAACCTCCCCCCGCGCTCCCGTGGACGCACCCGCGCCCGCTCCGGCCAGCCGGCCAGGACGCAGCCACGCCGCCGCCTGCAAGCTCACCGTCGCTCGCCGCCCTGCAGGCCAGGTCGCCCCGTGGCCTCCCTCTCCCTTTCCCTATGCTCCCTCTCCCCTCGCGTCACCTGTCTCTCTCTGCCCCGGAAAACCGACGAAGCCGTGGACACCAGGAGCTCGCCGGCCGCCATTGAAGCCCCGCCCGAGGTCAAAGACGTCGCCCCTCCGGCCAGATCCGGTGTGGCCCGGCCGGGTCCGCCCATTCCCCGCCTCCATGGATCCCACCTCACCGGAGCTCGAGTTGTGCCGCCGCGCCAGAAGCCTTCGCCGTGGATCCCGTGCTCGGGGTCGTCCTGATCTGGATGAATGCCTCCCGAGCGCTCGCCTGCGCGTGGCCGCTCGCTTGGGCCGGCCTGCCCCCCTGGCCCAACAGCGCTCCCAGGCCCAGGCGCCTCCCACCGCCAGCCAGTTGGGCCTCAGCCCGCTACGGTGAGCGCCCCAGCCTTTCCCCTTTTTTTATTTTTTCCTGCGCTGTAGTTGGGCCGGCCCAGTAACAGTAGATTTCAGCCCGTTAGAGTTTTTTTTTCCTTTTCTAGTTTATTTATTTTGCAGCTTGTATTTTTTTTATTACGGTGCCCGTATTTTTTTAACGGTGGCTCGGATCGCGACGCATAAAACATGAAAGTTGCTTAGAATTGCGTGTAGATTAATAAAATGTTTCTTGTTGCCATGGTTGACTTTGTTTACATGTTGATTACTGCTAGTTACCATCGCATGCCACTGTAAAAATTGTTTGTTTAATAACTTTTTAACCGTACCTCTGACTAAAATGTTTTTTATATGTAACTTGACTAGAATTGCATGTAGATTGTGTTTATGCTATTCTTGCTTGCTAATAAAGATAATAAAATATTGTTTAGGGAAAAACAGTACCAAATGCAAAAAAAATCGTGGGGTCCGCAATAGTTTGCCATGTCTAGGATTTCACCGCACTTAAATTGACTAGCTTAGGTAGTTTATTTATGCTTCACCTCTTGCCATGTCTGTGTGCTATGCCATTCTTGAGTGATATTCCATGTTAACAACCTTGCTCATCTTGTGTAGCTAAACAACTCGAACCATCGTAAAACGTGTGGTATCATCGTGTGTGACGAGTACTCCACTTAACCTGTTAGTAACCGCTCTCGACGGTAGGTGCGATGTCTCGTGTTGCCTTCTTGTTGATACTTGCTCGTGTTTGCTTCATAGTAATAGATGCTTGCTCGTGTTTTCTTCGTAGTAATAGATGCTTTCTCGTGTTTGCTTCATAGTTTCCTTCCAGTGTTTACCGTCTTGTGTGCTTCCGCGGGTACCTCTCGGAGACGATGCGAGCTTGCGATCAACTACACCTTCGGAACCCGACTTATCAACAGGCAAGGACTATACATTACTTATGATCCATTCTATTTCAACCAGCGGTTTGCATGCTAGTATAGGTTAGGTTCGATGTTTGATCCTACCACATGTTTACAGCCTCTTTTAAACCGATACAGCCATGTCCCCTTCCAGCAAACCTTGAACTGCTAGGTTACTATTGCTCGTTGCTCAGCCCCTGCTTAGTATGCATGCTTAGGATGCTACGATGTTACCCTGTTACTCCTTGGTTTGGGATATCACATTATTATATTGTTATGGATGATATGATTATTATAAATGTTGACTATATTCGACGAAGGATGGAACGTCTAGGCTATCCCGCCTCGACGCTTTGTTCCATTCGAGTCACCTAGGATCCGATTTCCGGGTATTTGTTGTAAGACTGAGCGTGCCTAACCGCGTGTGGGATGCTATGGGGTCCCCTTTTCTTACCTACCTACCTTCAAAACATTTCTAGAGGTGGCCCAAGCTGGTTTTACCATTTGAAAACCGTGTGTGTGACTGGTGAGCTCCCAGCAGATTTTCAAACAACTCGGGCCAGCGGTGACAGAGTTCCTTTGTTGGTCCACACCTGGAAGCTCGAGGGCTACCCATAGTGATGGGTTAGTTACCCCGACCTTGTCCAGCCGAAAGAGTCCGATCCGATAGCGCGGCCGGCCTTTAGATTGGGTGTCGACTCCCCAGGGCCACCCGGATTTGTTCGTTGTTAGTTAGAGGGACCTGTCTTTCCGGATCTCTTGGGACTAAATCATAAAATGGCTGCCTGTGATGGGTAGAAACTGAGAGAGATGGGCGTGCGTGAGGAGCCTTGTAATGGGAAGTTGGTACACCCCTGCAGGGTTAAATCTTTTCGAGAAGCCGTGTCCACGGTTATGGACCACTTGAGACCTACTCCTTGTTCATAGATAACAACAACTGAGATAATCTTAAAATAACTTGATCAACGTGTGTGTGCCTTGAATGCTTCTTCTTCGTCGGGATGAGAAGAGGAGGACAAGGATAGGATAGGTGTTATGTTTGCGTAAGTTGTGGATAGCAAGAATTGTTGGAGGCGATTCCTCATCGAATGCTTGGCTTCTTATCTTACTCTCTAGATCGTTAGCCACTTCATTAATGCTAGTGCGGCAGCAACCTCACCACTAACCCTTCCTTATCGTAAACTACTAGTTGTCCTAGAATGACGAGTGATGAAGTCCTTGCTGGGTCAGTTGACCACTACAGTTGGATGCTGAGTACTTCTGTACTCATGATATTACCCCAAAACTCTTTTCAGGGTTCTTGGTCGACAACAGGTTTGGTGATCGACGTTTCACGTGGAGATTCGATGACGACTAGTTAGGGAGATCCCGGCGGAGGGCCTGGACCCGTGTGGTTATGGGATCGATATTTTTCTCTTCGCAAATAGGAATTTGCTTGTAGTCTGTACTTAGACATGTACCTTCCGCTGTTGTATTGTATTTAAGGAAGTAGTATACCGATTGTATGAGATGTTTTATCCTTGTATCTGTAATGTTGTGATATCATGTTGGAAATCCTGGGCATATGGCTATGTCATATGTCGCGGTGGGACCGATATGTGCTTCGTCCCCGGATCTGGATGGAAACATCTAGATTTGGAACAGTGCCGCATATCGGGCCTTACAGGAAGCGACTTATCCCAATTCTTTCCGAATGAGATAACACAAGCTCTGAGCATGTCTTCGAGAATTTGGTTAACCCTTTCAACTTGACCGCTAGACTGAGGATGGAAAGATGTACTAAAGGAGAGATGAGTTCCCATAGCATTCTGAAAGCTTCCCCAGAATCTAGAGGTGAAAAGGCTACCACGATTAGAATTAATTTCCAAAGGAACACCATGAAGAGACACAATTCTAGAGACATACAAGTCCTCTAACTGGCTCGTAGTTATGGATTCGCGAACAGGAAGGAAGTGAGCAACTTTGGAAAGTCTATCAACGACAACGAAGATGGCATCATTTCCTTTCTGGGTTTTTGGAAAGCCAGTGTTGAAGTCCATACTAACTTTTTCCCATTTCCACTCGGGAATAGGCAATGGTTGAAGAGTGCCAGTAGGTCTTTGGTGTTTGGCCTTAATGCAATGACAAACATCACATTCAGCAACAAATTGAGCAATGTCTCTCTTCATCCTAGTCCACCAAAATCTCTGGCGTAGATCTCGGTACATTTTTGTGCTACCCGGGTGAATCGAGAGGGGTGTATCATGGGCTTCTTTGAGGATGAGTTGCCTTAGATCCCTATTCTTAGCTACTACCAAATGATTTTCAAAGAATACCGTTCCTTTACTATCTGTGGAGAAACATTTAGAAACTCCGCTAGAAATGTTCTCCTTATCCGGCGAACACCTCGTGCATGCCTTTGGGCAACTATGATTTGATCCCAAGAGTTGGTTTCACCACCAAATTAGAAAGAAAGCCATGGGGAACAATCTCAAGATTGATCTTTCAAAATTCCTCATGAAGAAGTGGTTGATATTGTTGTAACATGAGGTTGTTACAATACGACTTACGACTTAGTGCATCAGCCATGACATTGGCTTTGCCTGGGGTGAAAGAAATTCCTAAGTCATAATTTTTATCAACTCTATCCAGCATCTTTGCCTGAGATTAAGATCAGGCTGGGTGAATATATATTTGAGGCTTTGGTGGTCGGAATAAATCTCACAACGATTACCAAGGAGGTAATGTCGCCAAGTTTTCAGGGCATGAACTACAACAGCAAGTTCAAGATCATAGGTAGGATAGTTCTCTTCATGTTGACGCAACTGGCGTGAAGCATAAGCTACCACATGTCTATCTTGCATAAGTATGCATCCTAACCCTGGCCGTGAAGCATCACAATAGATCTCGAAATCCTTTTTGGTGTCTGGAGGCGCAAGTACGGGGGTAGAAGTCAATCTTCTTTTTAGCTCTTGAAAGCTTGCCTCGCACTTGGGGGTCTATTCGAATTTCTTCTCTTTCTTGAGGATTTCAGTTAGGGACTTTTCAACTTTAGAAAAGTTCTCGATGAAGCGGCGGAAATAGCTGCTAAGCCAAGAAATCTCCTAACTTGCTTAACCGATTCAGGTGGAGTCCAGTCAAGGACGGCCTGAACTCTCTCGGGTTTCACAGCAATGCCTTTTGCAGAAATCACGTGGACGAAGTAGGTCACTTCTGGTAGCCAAAATTCTCACTTGGAGAACTTGGCATAAATGCGTTGCTCTCGAAGTTTCATCAATACCAGCCTAAGATGTTCGGCATGTTCTTCTTCGTTCCTCTAGTAGATGAGAATGTCATCAAGATATATTACAACAAATTTATCCAAGTACTCCATGAAGATCGAATTCATCATGCGCGAGAAAGTGGCGGGGGCATTGGTTAAACCAAAGGACATGACGGTGTACTCGTAAAGACCATAACGAGTAGTGAAAGCCGTTTTGGGAATGTCCTTGTTTCTAATTTTGATTTGATGATAGCCTAATATCAAATCCATTTTTGATAAGATAGAGGATCCAGCAAGTTGATCATAAAGATCATTAATCCCTGGGCAGTGGGTACTTGTTCTTTATCGTCGCTAGATTTAGCGGGCGATAGTCTATGCACATCCTTTCTGTTCCATCTTTCTTCGTTACGAACAGAACGGGGCAACCCCATGGCCATGAGCTAGGGAGGATGAAGCCTTTTTCCAAAAAAGCTTCAAGTTGGATTTTAAGCTCAGCTAACTCACGTGGGGAAATTTTGTATGGGCGTCTGGAAATTGGGGCTTTGCGTGGCATAAGATCTACAATGAATTCTACACATCTCTCGGGTGACTAGATTTAAGGGGTTGGGTTACTGGATAGTTTTCTAGAGGATGACCACGGCTTACTAGGGCCTACAACAGATATGTCAGAGTAGTAAAGTACCCCAACATGATGGTCAGTGTGGTTATTCTGGCAACAAAACATCTAAAGTGGGAGGAAGAACTGCAAAATTCATCAATATAAGTTTCTAGAATAAAACCTACAACAAACTCTATGAAGTTGTTGGGTATGCCACCTAACAAATCATCTGATAAGACATCCGAAATAGAGAGGAGGATTTTGCAATTGCATCAGATTATGAAGAAACCTGGAATGACTCGGACAGCATAACGGCTGTAATTGCAAGAAAAAACAATTTTGTTACAACATAGAAACAACACTTACATATGATGTAAGAAATCAAGAAGCAAAACAACTCTAGCAAACCGAACACAACTTTCCTATGGCTACAAGTAAGAAATCAACGAGATGTTCTAGTAAGACATAGATGAGCCTAGTCCTATCTTCCCGTAGAAAAGATGAGGGTGACTAGAACTCAGAACGATGAGGGTAAGGAGAAAAAGAAAGCTTACGTTGTTCCTTATATACCCAGAGTAATTATATAACTATAGAAGGCTAGACTCGACTTCGACCAAGGCTGATAATCCTACAGTCAGTCCTGCTCTGATACCAAGTCTATCGGGACCCGGGATTAGCGTATGCAAGTCCCGCTACAACACAATCATATGGAGAGCCAAGAACCATACCCACTTGTCTAAGCAGACAAGGCCAAGCACAAAACGCTCTCGGAAAGCATCAATCGTGAGGGGCATCCCATCCAGGCCGGATGATCAACTGAGATGGGTCCTCATCGTCCGCACACATGTCTAAATGATATGGGTGGTCAACTCCCATATTCATAGACAAGTCGCCTCAACCACACTCTCGATTGTATTATAACACTTACATAGACTTACTCCAGCCCGATCACTTAGTCGGGGTCTAGGGAGGGCTCAATCCTACAACAAAGTGTGCACGTGACAGAGTCACGAGCAATCGCACCGCGATGCCCCAAGATGCACACATCTAAGGGCCACTTGGTGTATAAATGACCGCCAGCAAGATCACAACCAAGCTCTCGAAAACCCATACTAAGACATGCACGTTATAATCATACATACAACATACATGTCTAGTATGAACAGCAGGTATCATTACAATTCTCTACAAAGTATACAACTTTATTTAAATCTGACAGAGTGCACAAAGAGATCACAAGACTGTGATCCAACATTACATCAAACATGCGGAAGCAAAGTAGGTCTGAGTACATACAAGTTTAACAAATGGCTTAAGAAGCCTTATTTAAACACAAGCCCTCGACGAGGGAACCAGTCTGCTAACTGGGACTACACTAGCTTGGTCTTCAGTCGTCGAGCTCGAGGAAGAATCCACCTTCGGGTAAATGGGTTCATCTGAAACATAGAATAAGCAAACGTGAGTACAAAGTCGTAGTCAGCAAGACTTAAGTAGGAGCTATACTACTCATGGACATATATCAAGGCAAAGGGAGGAGGGGTTTCAATGCAGAAGTGCCAGCTTTGATTTGGCTAGTCCTGTACTACGAATACCAGAATGAGGTAAGAAGCCTACACGAGTCCACTACATGTCTCCAACCAATTACACCACTATGGTGCCTCTCTCGACTTCCCCACGAGAGAGCATGCCATAGAACTCACACTTATGTTGGCAAGTTTTATAAGTATCCAGTTCAAGTTGTCTAATAATCAAGCTAAGCTTTCCAAGCAGTCCATAACCTCGGACGCGGCTATTCGAATAGTTTTGTTAACCCTGCAGGGGTGTACCGCTACATACACATGACCATAAATTACCGCCAGGTCTCGTCACCATTCAATGGGTGCCGGCGAGGATACTCACCAAAATTGTTACCTCATAGCCGATCTAGTCCATGAAAGCCGCCTACCTGGATTGGTTACCACTATCGTGAACCCGGCCGGTTTACCCAAGGGGACCCACATGATGTGTGCAGGGCCCCAAGCCGGTCTCGGTTGAGCCGTTCTCTCACTTAGCACGCCGTGCCACAAACCTACCAGAACTCCGAACTACTGTGACATCTGGACATCGAAAGGGATGAGTTAGTAGGTTGAGAGGCGTCAGTGAGCCCAATGTGTGGTTGTAATCTTTATGTTGGATCACCACACAAGAACTCGGACTTAGGGCAGTGTTCAACGAGACAACCCACTGTGTACTCCTACACAGCCTTTCATCGTTCACCTTGTATGAGGGTAGATTCACCAACACATTTCCACAATCATCAACATGATTGCTATGGTCCCGACTCACATAACAGTATCAACATTGTATCACTCTAAGCATGCAATAAGAAGTAACAGTTGGAGGGTCACATGATATCCCGACCATTTAAAAGAAGTCGGTTGCAAAGTCATTTGCAAATTCACTACAAATTTCGATTCAAAAGAATGCCATATGCACATTTGTCTCTGTTCACCCAATTTAAATTATTCAAACATGAAATCCAAGTCCATATTCAGATTCCTTGCATTTTTTTGATAATTTTACATATATTATTTTTCCAATTTGGAGTTAAAATGATTTAGTTATGAATTTCCAAAGCTTAAGCTATTTCCTGCCTTTTTCTAGATAATTTTAAATGATTTAACCAATTATGGCGTCATCCCTACGTCAGCATGACGTGTGGGAAGCCCTGACAGGGGGTCCCACTAGTCAGTGGCTAGGGGGTTAATTATTTTCTGTTCAAATTAAACTGTGTTAGCTTAGGAGCCTGGGCCCACTTGTCAGTGGCCCAGGTGGTAATTAGGAGGGGGGGTTAAGCATGGGGGTTATGGCTAATGGCGGGGTCGTCTCCGGTGAGCTTTGTGATCGCCGGAGACTCGCCGGAATCGGAATTTCGGGCACGGGGAGGGGTTGGAGAGCATGGGCGTGCTCGCAGTCTTGCGCATCAGCTGGAGCCATTTGGGTGTCACGGGAAGGCCTCGAGCCATGGCTACATCAACGGCGCGGCGGCTAGAGCTTCTATTCTCGACGGCAACGCGAAACGCAACTCGGAAAGAAGAGCGGGGAGGGGGGATCGAAGCAGTAGCCTACCCCGGTGGCGATGGTGAGCTCGGAGGCGTTGGGGAGGAGCTGGAGAAGGGGCAATTTGTCGCCGGAGTCGTGGCGGCCGGCGGTGAAGAACTCGAAGGGGACGTCGCCTCCGTTACTCCTTGACTCAAATTGAATGCAGGGATCGACGAGGCCGTCCACGGCGGTGACGCTGGACAAGGTGGTGCAGGCAAGCTTGGCCAGTGGCCGCGTTGGAGCACCGCCGTGCTCTGGCTAGGTTTCGGCTGCGCGTGAGATTTCGCCGGGGAGGGAGAAGAAAGGCCAGAGCGAGTGGGGAAAGGAAGTTGGGCTTCTCCAGCGTCTCGTGGCGACAGGGAAAGTGATAGAGGCGAAGGTGTCCCGATGTTTCGATGAGATGGTGGAGATCGATTATGGTGGAGTAGACTTTCACGACCCGACTACGAACGTGCGAAGACGTTGCGCCTTAGCGATCGCTAAACCAACTCCGAGAGGTTATTGATCCCGCGGATGCACGATCAACCTGACCACGAAGGTCTAATTCCTGCAAGCAATCGAAGAACAAGCAAGAACTAAGAATTGCAATCTGGATATTGCGAATATAAGATGAAAGATTACGAAAGTTGGGGTTCCAATGAGGTCTTGGCCTGGTCGGATGACACAAACGAAGAGCTCGAAGTTGCGGCTATGGCTAACTTAAATCTAATTAAAACCCAAGTCTAAACGACGCCCTAAGGGCTGTATATATGGGGGAACAGAGGGGATTTTCGTGACCCCTTGGAGGTGGGGTCCGAAAACAACCCTAACTCGGTTTCCCCACACATACGGACTCTAAAAACAGCCTATAAGGTGGTATTTCGAAATTACATGGGCCCAGCCCAATATTAAGGTGACGCAGCACCTATAATTGCCCTTGGACGAAAATAATGAAGTGGCATCTCGCGTATTTCGTCCAAGACTTCATGCGCGCCTTATGGTGGCTTCAAAGTGCGATAATCACCACGGGAAGCTCCGCTGTCCTTTCCCGCGCGCGCACCTTCTTCTCCATGCTTGATCCCGCTCCAATGACCATCCTTCTTGTCCATGCTAGGTCCTTCATTCATAAGCAAAACAAAAGTATCTAATTTAGGCAGTATCATATGTTCATGAACAATAGAAGGATTCGCAAGAAACGAAAGTACCTGATAATTTAGTTGACGTGCACGAGCTCTAGTAACTGGTCCAATATGTGTAGTTGGTGAGGATATGGGTGTAACATTAGTAGGGATGTCCTCATCATCCTCCCCTTCTTGAATTGAAGTCGTGCTCGACGGAAGCTCATCATCTTCTCCCAAATAAGGCTTCAAATCTGCAATATTAAATGTGGGACTAACCCCAAAGGCTGCAGGTAGCTCAAGTTTATATGCATTATCATTAATTTTCTGCAAAACCTTAAAGGGACCATCAGCTCGAGGCATTAACTTAGACTTGCGCAAATCAGGAAACCTATCTTTACGTAGATGTAACCAAACAAGATCTCCGGGTTCAAACACAACATGCTTTCGACCCCTATCACCAGCAAGCTTGTATCTAGCATTCATGCGCTCAATGTTTTCTTTAGTTAACTCATGCAGTTTTAATATCAATTCAGCACGTTGCTTAGCATCAAAATTAACCTTCTCCGAAGATGGAAGAGGAAGCAAATCAATAGGTGCACGAGGTAGAAAACCATAAACAATCTCAAAAGGGCACATTTTAGTGGTAGAATGCAATGAACGATTATAAGCAAATTGAATATGAGGTAAACATTCTTCCCACAGTTTCAAGTTACTCTTTAAAACAGCCCTAAGCATAGTAGACAAAGTCCTATTGACTACTTCAGTTTGTCCATCAGTTTGGGGATGACATGTAGTACTAAAAAGTAGTTTAGTCCCCAACTTAGCCCATAAGCATCTCCAAAAATGGCTAAGAAACTTAGTATCACGATCCGAGACAATAGTATTGGGCACACCATGTAAGCGAATAATCTCACGAAAGAATAAATCAGCAACATTAGCAGCATCATCGCTTTTATGACATGGTATAAAATGTGCCATCTTAGAAAATCTATCCACGACAACAAATATGCTATCCCTCCCATTCTTTGTTCGAGGCAAGCCTAAAACAAAGTCCATGGATATGTCCTCCCACGGAACACTAGGTACAGGTAAAGGCATGTATAAACCATGAGGATTGAGTCGTGACTTAGCTTTTTGACATGTAGTGCAGCGAGCAACAAAACGCTCAACATCCCGTCTCATCTTTGGCCAAAAGAAATGTGTAGCAAGTACGTCCTCCGTCTTCTTCACGCCAAAGTGTCCCATTAATCCTCCTCCATGCGCCTCCTGCAACAACAAAAGACGAATAGAGCTAGCTGGAATGCATAGCTTGTTAGAACGGAACACAAATCCATCATTAAGCACAAACTTGTTCCATGTTCTACCCTCTCTACAATTCTGCAATACATCTTTAAATTCCGCATCATTTACGTATTGATCTTTGATTGTCTCTAAACCGAAAATCTTGAAGTCAAGTTGTGAAAGCATAGTATAACGACGAGACAAAGCATCAGCAATAATATTATCTTTCCCCTTCTTGTGTTTAATGACATAAGGGAAAGTCTCAATAAATTCAACCCACTTAGCATGTCTACGATTTAGTATAGCTTGACTTCTTATGTGTTTCAAAGATTCATGATCAGAATGTATAACAAATTCTTTGGGCCATAAATAATGTTGCCAAGTTTCTAATGTCCGAACAAGAGCATATAATTCCTTATCATAAGTAGAATAGTTCAGACTAGGCCCACTCAATTTTTCAGAAAAGTAAGCAACAGGTTTAGCATCTTGTAATAACACACCTCCCAAACCAATCCCACTAGCATCGCATTCAAGCTCAAAAGTCTTATTAAAATCAGGAAGTTGGAGCAAAGGAGAATGTGTTAACTTATCTTTCAATACGGTGAAGGCTTCTTCCTGTGCGGTACCCCAAGTAAAAGGCACATCCTTGCGTGTAAGCTCATTGAGAGGTGCAGCAATGGTGCTGAAATCTCTCACAAAACGCCTATAGAATCCAGCGAGGCCAAGAAAACTCCTCACTTGTGTGACCGTTTTGGGCTGCGGCCAACTCTCAATCGCCTCGATCTTGGCTTTATCAACTTCAATTCCCTGCGGAGTAACAACATAGCCAAGAAACGATACTCGGTCGGTGCAAAAGGTGCACTTCCCAAGGTTACCAAACAAACGTGCATTACGTAGAGCAATAAAAACAGCACGTAAATGATCCAAATGTTCCTCCAAAGATTTGCTATAAATCAGTATATCATCAAAATAGACTACCACAAATCGTCCAATGAAAGCACGTAAAACCTCGTTCATTAATCTCATGAAAGTGCTAGGTGCATTAGTTAACCCAAAAGGCATGACTAACCACTCATATAATCCAAACTTAGTTTTAAATGCCGTTTTCCATTCATCTCCTAATTTCATGCGAATTTGATGGTATCCACTACGCAAATCAACTTTGGAAAACATGGTAGAGCCACTTAATTCATCAAGCATATCATCTAACCTAGGAATAGGATGACGATAACGAATAGTAATATTATTAATGGCTCGACAATCAACACACATACGCCATGTTCCATCCTTTTTAGGCACTAATATAACAGGAACAGCACAAGGACTAAGGGATTCACGTATGTAACCTTTGTCGAGTAGCTCTTGTACTTGACGCTGAATCTCCTTCGTCTCCTCCGGATTGGTACGGTATGGCGCACGGTTGGGCAGTGAAGCACCGGGAATTAAGTCAATCTGATGCTCAATCCCTCGAATAGGTGGTAATCCCGGTGGTACGTCTTGTGGAAAGACGTCAATAAACTCCTGCAAAAGGTCAGTGACAACAGGAGGCAAAGAAGGAGGCAATTCCTCAAATGAAAACAAAGCTTCTTTGCACACAAAAGCATAGCACACATATTGACTAACATCCAAATCTGAAATATCAACTTTAGTAGCAAGCAAAGTTGGACTAGTCAATTTAATTTCATTAGACACAGCAGAAGAAGATTTGCTATTAGTCGTATGTTGTTGCTCAAATTCTTTGGCTGCTATCTCATTTTCACTCTTATTTTTCTCCTGTTTAGCTTTACTAGCTCTAGCAAGATCATCTTTCACAATTTGTTCAGGAGACATAGGAAGTAAAGCAATATTTTTATCCTGATGAACCAGAGTAAACTGATTTGTCCTACCATGGTGTACAACATTCCTATCAAATTGCCATGGTCTACCAAGTAAAAGAGAGCATGCTTGCATGGGTACCACATCACAATCAACATAATCAGCATATGCAGCAATGCTAAAGTGCACACGAACAGAACGCGTTACCTTAATCTTACCACTATTGTTAAACCACTGAATATAGTACGGATGGGGGTGTGGTCTTGTGGTGAGAGATAGCTTCTCCACCAACTCCATGCTAGCCAAGTTGTTGCAACTCCCTCCGTCAATGATGATGCGAACCGAACGTTCTTTCACCACTCCCTTTGTGTGGAACAAATTATGCCTCTGGTTTTGCTCAGCCTTCGTTACCTGCACACTTAACACACGTTGAGCAACCAAACTAGCATATTTATCTGCATCATCAGGAGCCATATACTCCATATCATGAGCATCATCATGGGCACCCTGTTCCTCATGAGCAATGAGAACTAAAGTCTCCTCATCATAGTCACTCGCTGACTCATACCCACCATCCGCCGTAATAATCATCACACGCTTGGAGGGACAGTCTTTTGCGAAGTGACCTCCACCTTGGCACCTGCGACATTTAATATCACGATCTCGTGTTTGCCCTGTGGAAGCCATGGATGAAGAAGAACTCGCCGCTGGACCACTCTGTGCACCCTTGAATGGTGGCGCTGACTGTTTTGGTGGCTCCCTGTAAGAATGAGCAGCTGAAGTAGAGGGTGGAGCAGCAGGACGTGTGGATGTAGAAGGTCCACGCGATGTCCATGATGTATTTCGTCCTGCAGAAAAGTTAGGTCTCGTAGCGGCCTGTCGATCCTGCACTTCACGTTCAGCTTTACAAGCAAGATGAAACAAACGAGTAATAGTAGCATAGTCCTTGTATTCTAGAATAGTTTGTATCTCCCTGTTTAAGCCACCTATGAAACGTGCAAACATAGCTTCATTATCCTCTACTAGGCCACATCTAATCAATCCAGTTTGTAATTCTTGATAATATTCCTCTACAGAATTTTTTCCTTGTCTCAAACGTTGTAATTTTTGTAGCAATTCACGTTGATAATAAGGAGGAACCCAGCGAGTACGCATAGCATCTTTTAAAGCAGCCCAAGTAGCTGGAATATTATTAGCATGCAATCTACAATGTTCAGACCACCAAATAGATGCAAAACCCGTGAATTCACAAACAGCAGCAGTAACACGTCTATTCTCAGGATATTGTAAACATGTAAAGCGTTGTTCAGTTTCTAACTCCCAAGTAAGATAAGCATCAGGAATATATCTACCCTCAAACGGCTTAAGATTCAATTTAAGTTTAGGCACATGTTCATCATCGCGTACCTGAGGGGGTGGTTGGTGTCGACCGTGGCGAATGTTGGGACGTGGACGTCCAGCTGGCTGTTCATAGGCCGCTTCTTGTTCCACCTCCTCCTCGTAATCACCCTCGTAGTTGTCGTCCTGGCCGACGTCAGAGGCAGCAGCAGCAGTAACTGCAGCAGCAGCAGGAGCACCAGCAGCTTGTCCGCCCGGAAACAGAATACGTCGTGCACGTCGTGGTGGCGGTGGCTGTGCTGGAGCGGCCGCAGGCTGTATAGGTAAGCGTGCGAGCAACTCAGTAAACTTGGCGTCGAGCTTGGTGTCGATCATCTTCTCCACACCATCAATCGCCTCTGTAAATCTGTTCTCGATGTCATTCACCTGTTCAGACATCAGTTGTGCAAATTTATCATGTAATGCTTTGTTTGTCATATTCTCCCAATCAGGTGCATCCCGCGCCACTTCATCATGGGATCCTGGCATGGTTAGCAGAAATAGAAAACACACAGAAGTATGATCCTACTTGGACTAATGGGATGTGGGGTGGTGGGAAGCACAAATCCGTCAAGCTTTTCTTCAGTTCTTACCGATTCTTACCTAGCAGCAGGTGGTGATGTACAACCAACGGGTCAAAACTCTCAGAGATGTGGTAGAGCGATGGCCAGGAGGTGTCAACCGCACGAAGTAGAATATATGTGGAGCTGTAGGTAGGTTTGACAAATATGGTAGCAAAAAGCTCAACAGTAATCAAAACAGAGATGCAAAGTTGAATAAACACTCAACGTCGGTACTGTGCTGATCCTAGGCTAGACCGTACTAGAGACGCGAGCCTAAAACACCAACGAAAGCACGGCGCGGCACGTAATCAACTGAGAAGCACACTCTGAATTTTTTTTTTCTTTTTTTTTGTTTTTTTTTTTTTTTTTGGCGATGCGGGACTGCGGTGGCTGAAAAAGTGCGAAAAAATCACTATGGTGGCGAACGTCTCAAAACGAGTTTCTGGACCTAAGGAACGTATGGGCACGAATTTTTTTTTACCCCTGAAAATTTTGGCCTAAAAACTGCTCTGAAAAGCGTGCCAGACTTTTTTTTTTTTTTTTTTTTTGGAAATCACCCCCTTCTACGTACGACAAAGATTGGTGAAATCCGACTCTAATCAACTCAAACTAATCTGGCTATGGAGAGGTCACGAACCGTACTGATGATGGAACTCAACTCGGACTCGTGGTACGTGGTGGTGTATATGGACTCTGCTTGGCGGAACGTGGTGGTGTATGTGGACTTGGATTGGCGGAACGTGGTAGGATGACTACTGTGCGGCGGCGACGTGGCAAACTGTGATCAGAACTCGAAACTCTAAGGGATCTAGACGCTAAGATCAGCAACTTGACACAACGATGCAACCGTAAATTCAACAAAGCAAGTACCGAAAAGAAAACTGGACAAAGGCTCGGACTGTCTTGGGACGTGATGATCTAACCCTAAATATTTTTTTTGGCTTTTTCGTGGGTTGTAGGTATGACGAACAGAATCAATCTAGACTACGAAAACTGGTAAATCTCACCGAGCAACCTGGAAATCTGATACCACTTGATAGAGGCGAAGGTGTCCCGATGTTTCGATGAGATGGTGGAGATCGATTATGGTGGAGTAGACTTTCACGACCCGACTACGAACGTGCGAAGACGTTGCGCCTTAGCGATCGCTAAACCAACTCCGAGAGGTTATTGATCCCGCGGATGCACGATCAACCTGACCACGAAGGTCTAATTCCTGCAAGCAATCGAAGAACAAGCAAGAACTAAGAATTGCAATCTGGATATTGCGAATATAAGATGAAAGATTACGAAAGTTGGGGTTCCAATGAGGTCTTGGCCTGGTCGGATGACACAAACGAAGAGCTCGAAGTTGCGGCTATGGCTAACTTAAATCTAATTAAAACCCAAGTCTAAACGACGCCCTAAGGGCTGTATATATGGGGGAACAGAGGGGATTTTCGTGACCCCTTGGAGGTGGGGTCCGAAAACAACCCTAACTCGGTTTCCCCACACATACGGACTCTAAAAACAGCCTATAAGGTGGTATTTCGAAATTACATGGGCCCAGCCCAATATTAAGGTGACGCAGCACCTATAATTGCCCTTGGACGAAAATAATGAAGTGGCATCTCGCGTATTTCGTCCAAGACTTCATGCGCGCCTTATGGTGGCTTCAAAGTGCGATAATCACCACGGGAAGCTCCGCTGTCCTTTCCCGCGCGCGCACCTTCTTCTCCATGCTTGATCCCGCTCCAATGACCATCCTTCTTGTCCATGCTAGGTCCTTCATTCATAAGCAAAACAAAAGTATCTAATTTAGGCAGTATCATATGTTCATGAACAATAGAAGGATTCGCAAGAAACGAAAGTACCTGATAATTTAGTTGACGTGCACGAGCTCTAGTAACTGGTCCAATATGTGTAGTTGGTGAGGATATGGGTGTAACATTAGTAGGGATGTCCTCATCAGAAAGGTGAGGGGAAGCAGCTGCGTAGCTAGGAGGAGGTGGCCATGGCCATGGGCAAGTGTTCCACGGAGCTGCTTCGGGGCCAGGGGAGGTAGACGACAAGGTGAGCTGGCGGGCTGGGCTGGCTGGGGGGATGAGTTGGGCCGAAATCCCTGGCAAGGCCCTTTTCTATTTTTCTTTCTGTTTTATTTTCATCTATTTGTTTTTCCTTGCTAAAAAAATAGCTAGGCATTTTATTAAATGTCCAAAACTTTTATGTGGACTTGCTATGCATATATCTAGCCACTTATAAAGTTTGGGAATTTTTAAAATTAAAATAATTTGAACTTTAATTCAAATTGGGGTTTAAATTTAATTCCAAGCTCCAGTTAAATATTTTAAAAATCTATGAGCATGGGTTTGAATCCAAATCACTTTATATGTGATCAGTCTCATTTATGAGACTTTTCAAAAATGCAAAAGGGATTTTTGAAGCAATGTTTATTCTGGCCATTTGAATTAAATTCTTCTGGGGGGTGTTCTCTCCCCCATTTCAATTTCTTTTGAAATTTTAAACATGATGCAAAGTCACTTGCTAATCCTAGAATATACCTAACAGAGGGTTCTGACATTGGTTTAGCGATTGATAAGGCGTGATGTTGTTGCACGTTCGTAGTCGGATCGTCAAAGTCGTCTCCACCAAATCTATAGTTATCTCTCATCGAAAGATCGAACAGCTTCCAGCACCTCCCGAAAAAATAAAATTCTGGTGTTCTCTCTTATTTCACCGATGATCCCGAATCAATCCTTAATGCATCAATTACCCTTAAGTGTGACACCCTACTGTTTGGGAATCAACAGACATGATCGAGACACTCTCTGATCAATGACCATCATGTGGGATCTGGTTACAATTCTTGATGTGCCCCTGCGCTTCCATCGAATAAACTTCATCGTTGTTGAACCGTTAACAATATTACTTGATCCATTTGTCCCATGGTACTATGTTTGTCTAAGGTATGATCGTCGGTACCCTATATGTCGTCGATATATAACGATAGATGCCATTGAGATGGCTAAAGAGGGGGACAACCCGAGGTAAGTTTCGCTGGTACCGGAATCGAGAATGGGAACACAAAGTGAGACACCGCGATGTACCCAGGTTCGGGGATCTCCGTACAAATAACACCCCTAGTCCTGCCGAGCTAGCTATATGCAATAAATCTGGCTACAATGGTTTCTCCTTGAGTTGTTTGAGATGAAGGAGAAGAGGGCTCTAAGCCCAACTCTCTCCTTGCTTTTTCTCTGGTGGGTGAAGTTGCAATAAGTGCTCCATCGTCCCTCACGCAGGAGGGGTACCGGAGGCTCTTATAGGTCGGGCCCGGGGTACAAACTTAAATGTACAAAGGGGAGGGCCCATCTGCCAGTCTCAAACAGGCTAGGGTCCTCGCATCATGCTCTCCCGGATGACCCGGTGTAGACTTGTGGCTCACCATGCTGCTAACTTGTAGACCTTGTTGTTGAACAGTGAAGCTAGGTGCCTAGATCTGTCGGCCTATCCGCGTGATCGGCGCGGGAGGAGACCGCACGCCTCTGACAGCCCGGATCCTCTAGGATTGCGCGTTGAATGAACTTGTACCAGGTGTTAGACCTGGGATTCTGCTCAGACGTTGCCTTGTTGTCTTCGGTTGAATGATCGTAGGTGTGGCCGATTGATCTCTCTTGGGGAAACCATCCTCCGACCTGATCAGTTCGGCCCACTGTGTTAAGTCTTGGTCAGCTCGTCCTTGATTTGATCGGCGACCATCAGGTCGGTGATCTTTGCATGATGAAATGTTTCCCCTGGGTGACCCTACCCGAGGGTCACTCCCCCGACAGTAGCCCTGGAAGCTGCGAAGGTCCTGCCGAACTAAGCGACAGCGGGGCCTGCACAGGTTCGTTCCATACTTCAATGTTGAATCTTCTTTTCTGACCGATTTCTCTCAATTGGCCGATTGCTCGCGATTTGACTATTGCTCTTGATCTTCTGACGGATTGCTCTCAATTGGCCGATTGCTCGTGATCTGCCAATTCCTCTCAATTGGCCGATTGCTCGCGATCTGTCGATTGCTCTTGATCTTCTCAGCCGATCTGGCCAACGGTTAGTTTGACTAGAATGTTGACCGAAACTTGTCGCTTCGAATTCGCCGTGGAATGCGGAACGACATGCCATGTTTGACATGTCATAACCGCCACCTCGAGCCATGCGCGCACGTCCCGTCCCGTCCGCCGGATCTTCTGTGCTCCGAACTGGTGATGCACTGGAAATACACACAGCCACATCGGCCACCGAGTCGGCGCACCAGATCCCACTACTGCCCTATTGGCTCTTTAAATAGCCCGGGGGTGGGGATGTGGCGCATACTGCCCACTCCATCTTCTTACTCGCGCCCTTCTCTGCCTCCGCCGCTGCCATGCCTTGCGCTCCAGTGCCATCGCTGCTGCCGCCGGAGCATAGATCTGCTCCACCGACGACCTCCCGGCCGCTCTCTGCCGCCAACGCCACCACTCTCTTCCGTCACGATTGGGGGTCGCGGATCTCGGTTTCCTCCATCGCTGCTGCCGTCTTCGTCCTCGTCTTCTTCCTCCTCGCCCACCATGGATTCTGACGCTTCCATGGGGGACGCCGCCGCCGCCGCCCGGCTGAAAGGTTCGTGGAAAGGCTCCCATGTCAAAAAGATGCACATTGCTCTCCTCCGCCGGTCATGCAAGATCCCGGCGGACCTCGACACCCGCGTTCCCGGCCCTGAGCTCGCACCCACGCCCAAGGCCTGCGAGCGCGTGGTGTTCCTCACCCACTTTCAACGTGACTTCGGGCTCCCGGTGAGGAAATTCTTCCGTGAGTTCTTGGACTTCTTCCGACTGCAGCCGCACCACCTCGGGGCGAATGCTGTCATGTTGCTTTGTTCCTTCGTGACGCTGCGCCAAGGTTACCTCGGAGTTCGGCCCACCGTTGGCCTCTAGTCCCGCCTCTTTTATCTCAGCAGCTTCCGAGTGGGCACTGAGGTGTTTACCACTGATCCGAAGACTCAGAAGAAGGAAGAGGTTAAGGTGATGGATGACTGCGGAGCTACTGTCATTTACATCCGCAAAGCCAGACTGTATCCTCATCCCCAGCTGCCGCAGTCTATCAAAGACTGGAAAATGGGGTTCTTCTACGTCTCCTCTCCAGAGCGTAAGGACCTGCTGAACCTGTATGAGTTCTCCCTGCTGCCCCCGACCACCAAGCACAACTGGTCCGAGAAGCCAGGGGACGGGGACACCGATCTAGACCGCCAGATGGATCGGATCCAAGAGCGGATGGCTGAAGGGTTGCAACCCGCCGACCTGGTTGCTACCTGGATCTACCGCCGAGTCTTCCTGCTGCAGCGCCGATGCCATCGTATCTGCTATATGAGTCAGTTCCTAGATCCCACTCGGATCTCTACGCACCAGATAGACGAGGCGGAGCTCATTCGCCGATTGAACTTGCTCCCCGATGTCAAAGCCTCAGCACCCTTCAAGTTCAGAGTGAGGGCGTACAACCGACTCTGACCTTGCCCCGTGTTATGCCTTTGCTTCCACTCTCGCGCTGTTTTTTCTTTGCTCCTTGCTAATTCTGATTGGTTATTTTTCCATATGAGTTTCTTGGTTCCGCGACCATGCATGATGGGCAGGCCGCTTCTGGCTATCACCCTGACCGCGCAGAAGAAGACGCCGAAGACTTGGAGCTCGAAGAGGAATCAAACTCCGAGACCGACGCCCGCACTACCTCCCTCGGCCTTGGCCTCAACCATCCTGGTGAGTCTGATTCCTCCATCAAACGCTTCATGGACGAATGGAGCACTGATGCTGATTTTCCTGGTGACTACGACGCAGAATTCCAGCCGACTGCGCAGACGGTGGCTGCGGGAAAACGCCCCCGCACAGACAACGCCACCGGCCCCTCCAAGGTCCCCCAGAAGAAATCTAACAAGAGACCAGGGCGCGGAGCTCCTCCTCCGAATGCCCCTAGGCCCTCCGGCCCCGTACTCTCTCCTGCGCCACTGAACATTGCTCCTCTGAGCTTTTCCATGTCAAAATTTGCTGCGAGCCTGCCCCAAGCTACTGGGCACTCTCCTTTGCTCTTGCTTTATGTGCTTCTATTTGTATCCGATCTCCTTTTCCAACTTGCTTCTTTGTGATGCAGGGCTACCCGAACTGTTGCCCCCGTGGTGCCCAGGGCTCCTCCGATTGTGACCCCACAGTACCGGAGGTTGCTCCGAGTGCGCGCCCCGTGACCTCCACTACCTCTACCGTTCCTGCTGCGCCTTCGCGCAAGAGAGCTGCCACCGACACCTCCAGGCTAAACGCCTCAAGAAACAGAAAGCTGCTGCAGCTACCAAGCAAACTCAGCCTACTAATCCTCCTCCAACCTCTGCGACCGCCAGTGCTGCTCCACTCGTAGTCGACCAGTCTGGGATTGCACACCCTACTACGCCGACCGTGGACCTAACCGGCGCAGATGCTGCTCAGCCTGAGGCTTCTTCAGCCCAGGCCACTATTCATGCTGATCCCGCTCCTACGGCCGAATCTGGGAGCGCCTCCGCTGCCTCCATCAACCCGACTTCTCCTCCACCTACCGCTCCTCAGGTACCGTTCCTGACTGCCTCTCACCTCCCCGCTGGGACCAGTAGTGCCGTGCCTCCATCTTCCAGCACCGTCGTGCGCCTGCCGCTGACCACGACCGCCAAGCTTTCGCGAGTTGATCGGTTCCGTCAGGTGTACATTGGCAGACTCGATGTCTCACCGATCCGTCTTGCTGCCGACTCCGCCACTCCTCCTCCTGCTGGGTCCGAGGATCAAATCCCGGTCCATCTGCTGCATCGACTAGGTGGGCTCGCCAGCCACATTAGGAGTTTTTCTAATAGAGCTCTCGGCCAAATCCTCGCCTCCGAGCATTCTGCCTCTGTAAGCTTAACTTCCTGTTGGTGCGCGTCAGCGCACCAACTAGGTGTAGTCCCCGAGATTCGGGGCGATTGCTCGCAATCTGCTAGGATCTTACTTTATTTTACCTGTTGTGCCTTTTAGATCTGACCGACCAATTTTTCAGGCCATCTGCGACAGACGGCAAGCTGTCTTTGATGAGCTACTGGCCGCTTATTTAGCGGGCCAGAAATCTATTGCTACTCTGAAAAAGAATGCTGACGCTCAAGCTGTGAAGATTCAGGAGCTATCAGGTATACTTTCGCTTGTTACTTGCTTATTTCCTATTGACACTACTCAGATAACTTAGCTGCATCCCTTGCTTTTAGCTGTTGCTGCTCAAGCCCCCGAGCTGGAGGCTGCTCAAAAGAGGACAGCCGAGCTGGAGAACCGGCTTGGTGAAAAGAATGGTCAGCTCGGAAGTGCTGAAAAGGAACGTCAACGTCTGGCTACCGTTGAGACCGAGATGTAGGCTAAGATCCAGAAGATGACCGGTGACCTTCCCGCCGCAAAAACAGCCCACGATGGTGAAATGCAGAGGCTTGTTGATGATCGCCATGAAATAGAAGGTCAGCTATTGAAAGAAAAAGACTTGGCCATCAAACACGTTGAGGACATGGCTGTTCAGCATCAGAACGAGCTCCGAGCTGCTGAGACGAATGACAACCTGGCCCTTGCTTGCCTCCACAGAGTGGACATCACCCTTGTTGGTATTTTCTCCTTTTTGCTTATTCTTGCGCCCCAATCTGACATTGTTGCCCTCCGATCTCACTCTTTCACCGATTCCTTTTTCATCAGATGTCTGGCCCAACTCCACCATTGCTGCTACTGCTGCTGTGGAGGAAGCCCTCCGCGACAGGGGCGCGGTGGTTGATGCTGATGCTGGCTAGAGTGTTGAGGACTTTGCTGTGGCTTTGAATGCCCGATTGCCCCATGTATAAGTGCTCTCTGCACCTACAAAGCTGGGCTCCAGAAGCTGAATGACAAGCTCTTTAGGTCACGGGCCATGACGATTGCTGGTGAGACGGCTGATGCTCTGGCTCGGAACCTCAAGGCTGCCCCTCGCCAACTTGAGATCTTCCTCGACTATGGCATTCGCGTTGAGATTCAAGCCGCAGTGTCCATTGTCAAGAGATGGTACCCTGATGTGGACTTGAGTCTGCTGAAGGCTCGGCGTGCCGGCTCGGAGGATAGTCTTGCTCCAGTTTGGACACAGATATGCCATCTTGCTGATGAGATTTTTGAGACCATGAATCCTTTTGAGTTCACTCATTTCGTTGATGATGAAGGCGTTCAGATCGAACAACTATCACTCAGTGAGCTCCTGTACTCCACTAGCAAAGGTTCCACACAGTCTCGGCCTGCTCGGCGTACAATAAGTGTGGTCTCCCACTCCTCTGAATACGCTAATGATGACAAAGAGGGCGAGGACGCAGGCGAGGAAGAAGGCGAGGAAGAAGGTGCGGACTCCTCCGATGGGCACTCGGCGAGCACCGCTCGAGACCCGCCGAGCACTCAGCCCGACGCCACCGCTACTTCAGATCCGCCTTCTCCGGATGCCACAACTGCTTCAACTGCTGCTCCATCTTTTGCCAATGCGCCGACTGCCTGAGCTCGGAGCACCTTTATTTACCTGCTTTTGCTTCACAAACAGTATGGTCAAACTTCAAGTGTGCCCGCCGAGGGCCACTTTCATGTAATAATCAATATTCGCCCAATCGGCCATGCTTGCTAGTTATACATGTGTGGGCACCCCGGACTATATGTCTGAAGCGACCAGTTGTGTATAAGGTCATGCTCCCATTATCAGTTCGCATGACACACAACTCGACATGGATATCATAGTCTCAATGTTCATACAATACTGAATACAAGTCATACAACCATAAAGTCTTACATGGACTCATCGGGCTCAAATAGCAGCGGAATAAGCAAAAGCATCAAAGGTAGTGGCGACACAATCCACATGGTAGATCAGAGCATAGCATGTCCTAGTAATCGCCGGTAGAATCATCGTCATATACCTGCTCCTCCAAGCCTGGCCGATGGAATAACCAGGGACAAAGTCGTGAGTACATACAAAGTACTCGCAAACCACCTAAGAAAGAAACAAAGTTTTGTATACGAAAATAATAGGATGGCTATATGGTGGAGTTTCTTATCGGGATTTCCTATCCACTCAAGATTATTATTAAGTTGGCAAAGTTTTAAACTTGGCAAATTTTATTTCCCACAATGAATTTGGATAAGTCAATTCCAACCTTTTTCCAAAAATATCAACATCATCATCGCGAACCATAAACTTGGTACCGGACTTTCTCATCTATTCCCCAAAAAGTGTGGCCTCACTAGTTGTCCATGACCGTGGACTCTGGCTACTCGAATAGTTTTCACTCTGCAGAGGTTGTACACTTTACCCACCACATTCGATACATCCGCCGTGTATCCCCATGGATCGTCATACCTCAGTATGCGGGTCTCGGATAATCGACCATAGTCTTCCCCTTGTCTACCCTAGTACAGGTGATCTACCCGATGCCCACATCCTGAATTGTCCGCGTGCAAGGTCATGCTCCTCTTGGACACATGCCCTCACCGTAGTAGAGGTGCGGCAAAGTTCCGTGCCACCGCTGCCTCGGCAGCGACTTCACCTCCGACGCATCGGTAGGCTTACAGGCTTCTATGTATTATGTAGTTAGAAGATCCCCGTACTAAGATATGCAAGCTTCCAACTAGCCTTGTCCCATACCAGAGTATAGTGGTTGTACTGTAAGGCTAGGTTTTTGCGGCACTTATAGAGAGTCCCCCCCCCGGACTTTGTCCATGTCCGACGATGTTCCACAAACCTGGCCATACCACCTTCTTAGGTGTATGCCGTACCATATAGGATGAAGTATGACTATCCATGTTGTTATGTAATGCTAATAATAGTGCTGAGTGATGGTCTCGACAGAGTGTCGGGATCATCGGGGTTCTACTTAGTTTTTCCCAAATAGGTGGGCTATGGGTTGTGTGTAGTTTTCCTAACATAACTAATACAATCCCAAACAATATGAATATAATACTAGCATGATACAATGTAAGTGATACAAGAAAAGTAAAAAGGGGTAATGCGGGGTTTTGACTTTTGACGGTGGCTTGCCTTCGTCGGCAGTGGTCTCCTGCTCAGTCTCGGGGGCAGCTTGGAGGTAGTCTTGTCCTGCAGGGTCAATCGTCTCGTCTACACGTTGCGAAACAACGAAATTCACAATATTACAATGGGGCAATAGCAAGCACAACATCACTCAATTTTTCAAACAAAGACAAAAGCAACAAAGGACAAAACAATTTCCAAGATTTTCTTTTTATTAAGATTTAAATTTTATACCACCTCAACAAGGTTAAAAATTTATAACAAGGCAATAGGATAATTTTAGTGGATTTATTAAACATCAATAATAATAAAAATTTTAACTAAAAGTAAAGTTTTTAACCCATTTTATTCACTAAGAACTTTTAATTTTATTTTATTTCCATTAACTAATTTCATAAAAATTTCCTACTGACCAGAGGAAAATTTAATAATTATCTAACAAATTAAGAAAATTTAACTAGCATTCAAAATAATAATAGAAGGTTACAAATTTAATTATGCAAAACAAAACTCTACACAAGCAGAAAAATAAAGCATAAATCTATGAACATCACAAAATTTATTTCATATTTTTCTGAGCTACAGTTATTTTGTTAATATTATTTAGGTGCTGCAGTTTATAGGGAAAAAGAAAAGAAAACAATAGGCCGGCCCGGGATAACTGGCGCCCACGGGGGTTTCTCTTTTTTTATTTTTTTTGAATTGGGGTTTCTCTTTTTTTCGGTGGGCCGAGCCCAGCACGGCGCTGCTGCTTCAGTTTTTTTTAAACCAGCGAAGGGGTCTGGGGGACTTAGGGCCGTTAGATCATAAGAGATCTGGCGGCTGGGAGATCATCTCCCACTTCCGCTCGGCCCCGGGCAACAGGGCACAACCATGGCGGCCAGGGGAGGTCAGGGAGCTCATTGGGGGCGATTCTGGCCGGAGGTCCGACGGAGGTGCGGAACGACTGGGGAAACCCATTTTTGTGCTTGGAGGCGGCCGGGGGCGTTAGGCTTGTTGGCGTCGGCTCGGGTCAAAACTTGGGGTAGCGGGCGGCACGGGGCGGCTGGTCGGCGGGGTGATCGGAGCCGTGGGGCGGCGGGCGCACGGAACGACGTCCATAACCCATTTTTAGGGTCCGGGGCAGTGGTGGTCGACGGTGTAGACGCGGCTTGGTCCGGGCGGAGCTTCGGCTCGGGCGTATCGGCCTTGCGGGCGCTGCACCGGGGCCGCCGCCGGGCGAGGCAGAGAGCCGCCAGGTCTCCGGCGAGGGGGCGGAGGCAAGGCGCGCCGGCTTGCCTCCCTCCTACAGTCTACTCCTCCTCTAACTTCTCTGCTCCTCTCTTCTCTCCTTCTCTATTTCTTCCTTCCTTCTCTTCTTCCTACGGCTACAGTGGGTGGCTACTGGAGGCTGGGTGGCGAGTGTGGAGGTCTGGAGGGAAGGGGATGCTAGGGCCTCCTTATATAGGTGCGCGGGAGGGGCTCTCGGCGGGAGAATGGCGAGGGCGCGGGCGGGAGCTCGCCGGGCTATGCCACGTCTCTGGCGATGGCTGTGCGAGAGGAGTTGCACGAGTGACGTCATCGTGCTGGCGTCAATGCTGACGTCGGGACAGTGGTGAGGGGCTGCCAAGGTGGGGTAGGCTTGCAGGGGGCGTGGGATAGGGATAGGAAAAGATGGGCTTCGGCCCAGGTAATCTAGTTTTTTTCATTTTTGACAAAATTGTTTTGTCAAATATCTATTCCCCTCTTTGATTTAGATTTGACCAAGTTTTCAAACTTAAGTCTTCTAAATACTTTATAAACCTCCAGGATTATTTTGGTAATTTGATTAGAATTTTTAGGGATTTTTTTGGTTAATAATATTATTACTATTGTATTAATAGCAAAATAATTATTTAGTACTTTTTAAATATTTTAATTAAATACTTTTTCCTATAGAGGTATTTTTAATTATTTAAATAATGAATTTCTATGCAAGCAAAACATTATTTGGTGAAAATATTAATGATGCAAAACTTCTATGGTGGTGATATGTTTGTAGATCAATATGTGTGGTATGTGCTAATTATTTTTATTGGTTAATTCTTTTTGGCATGACCAGGGAAAACAAAGCAGGGCATTGGCACAACGCAAGAAGATAACAAGCATGACATAGCAACAACACAAGGTATCAGGCAAGCATGGCAATTTCATTCGCATCGCATCACACATAGCAAGGTTTTTGTTTACCCTAATTTTTGCTACTCTAATAACAGGGTAATAAATGTTGGGATGTGACAGAGCTTCCCCCCTTAAAAAGAATCTCGTCCCCGAGATTCAGAAACTAGTGAAGAGATGCGGGAACTCGCGCTTGAGGTAGTCCTCCCGTTCCCAGGTGGTTTCCTCCTCTGTGTGATTTGTCCACTGGACCTTGTGGAACTTGATCGCGCGCTTACGGGTGACTCGGGTGGCTTCTTCCAGGATACGAAGAGGTGTCTCGCGGTACGTGAGATCCTGGTCGATGTCCACCGTGCGGTGATCGATGTTTTTGAAAACATCAGGCTTTTCCGGCACCTCTAGACACTTATGGAGTTGTGACACGTGGAAGACATCGTGCACATCGGATAGCTCTGCTGGTAGTCTGAACTGATAGGCAACTTGGCCTCGTATGGCTATCACCTCAAATGATCCAATGTATCGGGGCGCTAGCTTTCCCTTCACATGGAATCGCTGCATTCCCTTCAATGGGGTGACTCGGAGATACGCAAAATCTCCAACTGCAAAAGTCACCTCTCGACGCTTGGGGTCGGCATAACTCTTCTGAGGAGACTGAGCGTTCTTGAGATGCTCAAGAATCAACTGGACCTGCTCTTAGGCCTCCTTCAGAACACCGGGTCCAAAAATTTTCCCTTCTCCGTCCTGAGACCAGTTCAGGGGCGTGCGACACCTCCTCCCATACAAAGCTTCAAATGGAGCCATATGCAAAATCGACTGGTAGCTGTTGTTGTAGAAGAATTCTACATAGGGCAAGTAGTCCTCCCACTTGGAACCATAAGCTAGAGTACATGCGCGGAGCATATCCTCTAGTATCTGGTTCACTCACTCAGTCTGGCCTCCAGTCTGCGGGTGACAGGTTGTGCTGAATGTGAGCTTGGTGCCTAGTGCCTCCTCGACTTGCTTCCAAAACCTTGAGGTAAAATGGGTACCTCGGTCAGACACAATCTCCTTCGGGACTCTGTGCAGGCATACGATCCTCGACATGTACAAGTCTGCCAACTGGTCTACTTGATAGGTGATTCGCACTAGAATGAAGTGTGCTACCTTGGTGAGTCGGTCGACGATGAACCAGATAGAGTCATGTCCTTTGCTCGACCTCGGTAGACCTGTGATAAAGTTCATGCCTATTTGTTCCCACTTCCATTCAGGAACTTGGAGTGATTGCAGCAATCTTGTAGGTCTTTGGTGCTCTGCTTTCACTCTCTGGCAGATGTTGCACTTGGCGACATACAAGGTAATTTCACGCTTCATACCGTGTGATGAGGACATCCCTACTAATGTTACACCCATACCCTCACCAACTACACATACTGGACCAGTTACTAGAGCACGTGCACGTCAACTAAATTATCAGGTACTTTCGTTTCTTGCGAATCCTTCTATTGTTCATGAACATATGATGCTGCCTCAATTAGATACTTTTGTTTTGCTTATGAATGAAGGACCTAGCATGGACACGAAGGATGGTCATTGGAGCGGGATCAAGAATGGAGAAGAAGGTGCGCGCGGGGGAAAGTACAGTGGAGTTTCCAGTGGGGATTTTCGCACGTTGAAGCCACCATAAGGCATGCATGAAGGCTTGGACGGAATACACGAGATGCCACTTCATTATTTTCGTCCAAGAGCAATTATAGGTGCTGCGTCACCTTAATATTGGGCTGGGCCCATGTAATTTCGAAATACCACATTATAGGCTGTTTTTAGAGTCCGTATGTGTGGGGAAACCGAGTTAGGGTTGTTTTCGGACCCCACCTCCAAGGGGTCACGAAAATCCCCTCTGTTCCCCCATATATACAGCCCTTAGGGCGTCGTTTAGACTTGGGTTTTAATTAGATATAAGTTAGCCATAGCCGCAACTTCGAGCTCTTCGTTTGTGTCATCCGACCAGGCCAAGACCTCATTGGAACCCCAACTTTCGTAATCATTCATCTTATATTCGCAATATCCAGATTGCAATTCTTAGTTCTTGCTTGTTCTTCGATTGCTTGCAGGAATTAGACCTTCGTGGTCAGGTTGATCGTGCATCCGCGGGATCAATAACCTCTCGGAGTTGGTTTAGCGATCGCTAAGGCGCAACGTCTTCGCACGTTCGTAGTCGGATCGTGAAAGTTGCCTCCACCATAATCGATCTCCACAATCTCATCGAAACATCGGGACACCTTCGCCTCTATCAAGTGGTATCAGATTTCCAGGTTGCTCGGTGAGATTTACCAGTTTTCATAGTCTAGATTGGTTCTGTTCTTCATACCTACAGTCCAAGAAAAAGCCAACAAAAAAAATTAGGGTTAGATCATCACGTCCCAAGACAGTCCTAGCCTTTGTCCAGTTTTCTTTTCAGTACTTGCTTTGTTTAATTTACGGTTGCATCGTTGTGTCAAGTTGCTGATCTTAGCGTCTAGTTCCCTTAGAGTTTCGAGTTCTGATCACAGTTTGCCACGTCGCCGCCGCACCAGTAGTCATGCTACCACGTTCCGCCAATCCGAGTCCAGATACACCACCACGTTCCGCCAAGCAGAGTCCATATACACCACCACGTCTCACGAGTCCGAGTTGAGTTCCACCATCAGTACGGTTCCTGATATCCCCGTAGCCAGAATAGTTTTGAGTTGATTAGAGTCGGATTTCACCAATCTTTTGTCGTACGTAGAAGAGGGTGATTTCCAAAAAAAAAAAAAAAAAAATTTCAGGGGTAAAAAAATTTCGTGCCCATACGTTCCTTAGGTCCAGAAACTCGTTTTGAGACGTTCGCCACCATAGTGATTTTTTCGCACTTTTTCAGCCCCCGCAGTCCCGCATCGCAAAAAAAAAAGCAAAAAAAAAAAAAAAAGAGAGAGAGAAAAAAAAATCAGAGTGTGCTTCACAGTTGTTACGTGCCGCGCCGTGCTTTCGTTGGTGTTTTAGGCTCGCGTCTCTAGTACGGTCTAGCCTAGGATCAGCACAGTACCGACGTTGAGTGTTTATTCAGCTTTGCATCTCTGTTTTGATTACTGTTGAGTTTTTCCTACCATACTTGTCAGCCTTCCTACAGCTCCACATATATTCTACATCGTGCGTTTTGACACCTCCTGGCCATCGCTCTACCATATCTCTGAGAGTTTTGACCCGTTGGTTGTACATCACCACCTGCTGCTAGGTAAGAATCGGTAAGAACGTAAGAAAAGCTTGACGGATTTGTGCTTTCCACCACCCCACATCCATCCCATTAGTAGAAGTAGGATCATATTCCTGTGTGTTTTCTATTTCTGCTAACCATGCCAGGATGACATGATGAAGTGGCGCGGGATGCACCCGATTGGGAGAACATGACAAACAAGGAGTTACATGATAAATTTGCACGTATGATGTCTCCACAGGTGCAGGACATTGAGACCAGATTTACAGAGGCGATTGATGGCGTGGAGAAAATGATCGACACCAAGCTCGACGCCAAGTTTACTGAGTTGATCGCACGCCTACCTTCAGCACAGCCACAGCCACCGCCACTACCACGTGCACGACGTATTCTGTTTCCGCGAGGACAAACTGCTGGTATTGGTGCTCCTCCTACTGCTGCAGTTGCTGCTACTGCTGCTGCTGCTGCTTCTGACGTCGCCCAGGATGACAACTACGAGGGTGATTACGAGGAGGAGGTGGAACAGGAAGCGGCCTATGAGCAGCCAGCTGGACGTCCACGTCCCAACATTCGCCACGGTCGACACCAACCACTCCCTCAGGTACGCGATGATGAACATGTGCCTAAACTTAAATTGAATCTTAAGCCGTTTGAGGGTAGATATATTCCTGATGCTTATCTTACTTGGGAGTTAGAAACTGAACAACGTTTTACATGTTTACAATATCCTGAGAATAGACGTGTTACTGCTGCTGTTTGTGAATTCACGGGCTTTGCATCTATTTGGTGGTCTGAACATTGTAGATTGCATGCTAATAATATTCCAACTACTTGGGCTGCTTTAAAAGATGCTATGCGTACTCGCTGGGTTCCTCCTTATTATCAACGTGAATTGTTACAAAAATTACAGCGTTTGAGACAAGGAAAAAATTCTGTAGAGGAATATTATCAAGAATTACAAACTGGATTGATTAGATGTGGCCTAGTAGAGGATAATGAAGCTATGCTTGCACGTTTTATGGGTGGCTTAAACAGGGAGATACAAACTATTCTAGAATACAAGGACTTTGCTACTATCACTCGTTTGTTTCATCTTGCTTGTAAAGCTGAACGTGAAGTGCAGGATCGACAGGCCGCTACGAGACCTAACTTTTCTGCAGGACGAAATACATCATGGACATCGCGTGGAGCTTCTACATCCACACGTCCTGCTGCGCCACCATCTACTTCAGCCGCTCATTCTTACAGGGAGCCACCAAAACAGCCAGCGCCACCATTCAAGGGTGCACAGAGTGGTCCAGCGGCGAGTTCTTCTTCCTCCATGGCGTCCACAGGGCAAGCACGAGATCGTGATATTAAATGTCGCAGGTGCCAAGGTGGAGGTCACTTCGCAAAAGACTGTCCCTCCAAGCGTGTGATGACTATTACGGCGGATGGTGGGTATGAGTCAGCGAGTGACTATGATGAGGAGACTCTAGTTCTCATTGCTCATGAGGAACAGGGTGCCCATGATGATGCTCATGATATAGAGTATATGACTCCTGATGATGCAGATAAATATGCTAGTTTGGTTGCTCAACGTGTATTAAGTGTGGAGGTAACGAAGGCCGAGCAAAACCAGAAGCATAATTTGTTCCACACAAAGGGAGTGGTGAAAGAACGTTCGGTTCGCATCATCATTGACGGAGGGAGTTGCAACAACTTGGCTAGCATGGAGTTGGTGGAGAAGCTATCTCTCACCACAAGACCACACCCCCATCCGTACTATATTCAGTGGTTTAACAATAGTGGTAAGATTAAGGTAACACGTTCTGTTTGTGTGCACTTTAGCATTGCTGCATATGCTGATTATGTTGATTGTGATGTGGTACCCATGCAAGCATGCTCTCTTTTACTTGGTAGACCATGGCAATTTGATAGGAATGTTGTACACCATGGTAGGACAAATCAGTTTACTCTAGTTCATCAGGATAAAAATATTGCTTTACTTCCTATGTCTCCTGAACAAATTGTGAAAGATGATCTTGCTAGAGCTAGTAAAGCTAAACAGGAGAAAAATAAGAGTGAAAATGAGATAGCAGCTAAAGAATTTGAGCAACAACATAAGACTAATAGCAAATCTTCTTCTGTTGTTTCTAATGAAATTAAATTGACTAGTCCAACTTTGCTTGCTACTAAGGTTGATATTTCGGATTTGGATGTTAGTCAATATGTGTGCTATGCTTTTGTGTGCAAAGAAGCCTTGTTTTCATTTGAGGAATTGCCTCATTCTTTGCCTCCTGTTGTCACTGACCTTTTGCAGGAGTTTATTGACGTCTTTCCACAAGACGTACCACCGGGATTACCACCTATTCGAGGGATTGAGCATCAGATTGACTTAATTCGCGGTGCTTCGCTGCCCAACCGTGCACCATACCGTACCAATCCGGAGGAGACGAAGGAGATTCAGCGTCAAGTACAAGAGCTACTCGACAAAGGTTACATACGTGAATCCCTTAGTCCTTGTGCTGTTCCTGTTATATTAGTGCCTAAAAAGGATGGAACATGGCGTATGTGTGTTGATTGTCGAGCCATTAATAATATTACTATTCGTTATCGTCATCCTATTCCTAGGCTAGATGATATGCTTGATGAATTAAGTGGCTCTACCATGTTTTCCAAAGTTGATTTGCGTAGTGGATACCATCAAATTCGCATGAAATTAGGGGATGAATGGAAAACGGCATTTAAAACTAAGTTTGGATTATATGAGTGGTTAGTCATGCCTTTTGGGTTAACTAATGCACCTAGCACTTTTATGAGATTAATGAACGAGGTTTTACGTGCTTTCATTGGACGATTTGTGGTAGTCTATTTTGATGATATACTGATTTATAGCAAATCTTTGGAGGAACATTTGGATCATTTACGTGCTGTTTTTATTGCTCTACGTAATGCACGTTTATTTGGTAACCTTGGGAAGTGCACCTTTTGCACCGACCGAGTGTCGTTTCTTGGCTATGTTGTTACTCCGCAGGGAATTGAAGTTGATCATGCCAAGATCGAGGCAATTGAGAGTTGGCCGCAGCCCAAAACGGTCACACAAGTGAGGAGTTTTCTTGGCCTCGCTGGATTCTATAGGCGTTTTGTGAGAGATTTCAGCACCATTGCTGCACCTCTCAATGAGCTTACACGCAAGGATGTGCCTTTTACTTGGGGTACCGCACAGGAAGAAGCTTTCACGGTATTGAAAGATAAGTTAACACATGCTCCTTTGCTCCAACTTCCTGATTTTAATAAGACTTTTGAGCTTGAATGCGATGCTAGTGGGATTGGTTTGGGAGGTGTGTTATTACAAGATGCTAGACCTGTTGCATACTTTTCTGAAAAATTGAGTGGGCCTAGTCTGAACTATTCTACTTATGATAAGGAATTATATGCTCTTGTTCGGACATTAGAAACTTGGCAACATTATTTATGGCCCAAAGAATTTGTTATACATTCTGATCATGAATCTTTGAAACACATAAGAAGTCAAGCAAAACTTAATCGTAGACATGCTAAGTGGGTTGAATTTATTGAGACTTTCCCTTATGTCATTAAACACAAGAAGGGGAAAGATAATATTATTGCTGATGCTTTGTCTCGTCGTTATACTATGCTTTCACAACTTGACTTCAAGATATTCGGTTTAGAGACAATCAAAGAACAATATGTAAATGATGCGGAATTTAAAGATGTATTGCAGAATTGTAGAGAGGGTAGAACATGGAACAAGTTTGTGCTTAATGATGGATTTGTGTTCCGTTCTAACAAGCTATGCATTCCAGCTAGCTCTATTCGTCTTTTGTTGTTGCAGGAGGCGCATGGAGGAGGATTAATGGGACATTTTGGCGTGAAAAAGACGGAGGACGTACTTGCTACACATTTCTTTTGGCCAAAGATGAGACGGGATGTTGAGCGTTTTGTTGCTCGTTGCACTACATGTCAAAAAGCTAAGTCACGACTCAATCCTCATGGTTTATACATGCCTTTACCTGTACCTAGTGTTCCGTGGGAGGACATATCCATGGACTTTGTTTTAGGCTTGCCTCGAACAAAGAAGGGGAGGGATAGCATATTTGTTGTCGTGGATAGATTTTCTAAGATGGCACATTTTATACCATGTCATAAAAGCGATGATGCTGCTAATGTTGCTGATTTATTCTTTGGAGAGATTATTCGTTTACATGGTGTGCCCAATACTATTGTCTCGGATCGTGATACTAAGTTTCTTAGCCATTTTTGGAGATGCTTATGGGCTAAGTTGGGGACTAAACTACTTTTTAGTACTACATGTCATCCCCAAACTAATGGACAAACTGAAGTGGTCAATAGGACATTGTCTACTATGCTTAGGGCTGTTTTAAAAAGTAACTTGAAACTGTGGGAAGAATGTTTACCTCATATTGAATTTGCTTATAATCGTTCAGTGCATTCTACCACTAAAATGTGCCCTTTTGAGATTGTTTATGGTTTTCTACCTCGTGCACCTATTGATTTGCTGCATCTTCCATCTTCAGAGAAGGTTAATTTTGATGCTAAGCAACGTGCTGAATTGATATTAAAAATGCATGAGTTAACTAAAGAAAACATTGAGCGCATGAATGCTAGATACAAGCTTGCTGGTGATAGGGGTCGAAAGCATGTTGTGTTTGAACCAGGAGATCTTGTTTGGTTACATCTACGTAAAGATAGGTTTCCTGATTTGCGCAAGTCTAAGTTAATGCCACGAGCTGATGGTCCCTTTAAGGTTTTACAGAAAATTAATGATAATGCATATAAACTTGAGCTACCTGCAGATTTTGGGGTTAGTCCCACATTTAACATTGCAGATTTGAAACCTTATTTGGGAGAAGATGATGAGCTTCCGTCGAGGACGACTTCAATTCAAGAAGGGGAGGATGATGAGGACATCCCTACTAATGTTACACCCATACCCTCACCAACTACACATACTGGACCAGTTACTAGAGCACGTGCACGTCAACTAAATTATCAAGTACTTTCGTTTCTTGCGAATCCTTCTATTGTTCATGAACATATGATGCTGCCTAAATTAGATACTTTTGTTTTGCTTATGAATGAAGGACCTAGCATGGACACGAAGGATGGTCATTGGAGCGGGATCAAGAATGGAGAAGAAGGTGCGCGCGGGGGAAAGTACAGTGGAGTTTCCAGTGGGGATTTTCGCACGTTGAAGCCACCATAAGGCATGCATGAAGGCTTGGACGGAATACACGAGATGCCACTTCATTATTTTCGTCCAAGAGCAATTATAGGTGCTGCGTCACCTTAATATTGGGCTGGGCCCATGTAATTTCGAAATACCACATTATAGGCTGTTTTTAGAGTCCGTATGTGTGGGGAAACCGAGTTAGGGTTGTTTTCGGACCCCACCTCCAAGGGGTCACGAAAATCCCCTCTATTCCCCCATATATACAGCCCTTAGGGCGTCGTTTAGACTTGGGTTTTAATTAGATATAAGTTAGCCATAGCCGCAACTTCGAGCTCTTCGTTTGTGTCATCCGACCAGGCCAAGACCTCATTGGAACCCCAACTTTCGTAATCATTCATCTTATATTCGCAATATCCAGATTGCAATTCTTAGTTCTTGCTTGTTCTTCGATTGCTTGCAGGAATTAGACCTTCGTGGTCAGGTTGATCGTGCATCCGCGGGATCAATAACCTCTCGGAGTTGGTTTAGCGATCGCTAAGGCGCAACGTCTTCGCACGTTCGTAGTCGGATCGTGAAAGTTGCCTCCACCATAATCGATCTCCACCATCTCATCGAAACATCGGGACACCTTCGCCTCTATCACCGTGCCACCAGAACAAGTCTTTCAGGTCTTGATACATCTTAGTCCCTACAGGGTGTATGGAGTAAGGTGTATCGTGAGCTTCCTTCAGAATCGTGAGCTTCAACTCCTCTACATCGGGCACACACAATCGGCCATCGAACCAGAGAACTCCTTCATCATCTATCATGAACTTCGGGGCCTTACCGAGGGGCATCTTCTTCTTGATTCCCTCGATACTATCGTGGCCCTTCTGTGGCTCCTTGATCTGATCAAATAGATTCGGTGTCAGCTCGAGGTGAGCCAGAAAGCCGGGTGTAACAAGTTCCAAAACAATCTTCTCGAACTCCTCGTGCAGACCTGGTTGCGAATCTCTGATCATTGCATTAAGTGTGCAGGGCTTGCGGATGAGGGCATCTGCTAATACATTGTCCTTGCCAGGCTGGTAGTGGATTTCGAGATCATACTCTTTGATCAACTCGATCCATCTCCTCTGCCTCATGTTCAACTCCTTCTGCGAGAAAATGTACTTCAGGCTCTTATGGTCTGTGTATATGTCACAACGGTGACCCATCAAGTAATGCCTCCATCTCTTGAGCGCAAGCACGACAACGGGTAGCTCCAAGTCGTGTGTGTGGTAGTTCCACTCGTGCGGCTTCAACTGTCGTGACAGGTACTCAATCACCTTGCCCACTTGCATAAGAACACAACCCAAAGAAACCTTCGATGCATCGCAGTACACATCAAAGCTCTTGGTCAGGTCAGCCATAGTGAAAACTGGGGCAGATACAAATCTCCTCTTCAACTCCTAGAAACTGGCTTCACACTTCTCTGTCCACACAAACTTCTGGTCCTTCTTTAGCAGTTGGTTCATGGGTCGGGCAATGCTGGAGAAGCCTTCCACGAACTTGCGGTAGTATCCCGCTAGTCCGAGGAATCCTCTAACTTCAGTCTGAGTGGTCGGAGCTGTCCAGTCTATGATGGACTGAATCTTGGCAGGGTCGACGGATATTCCTCCCTCTGACAATACATGTCCCAAAAATCCTACTTCCTTGAGCCAGAACTCGCACTTGCTGAACTTGGCGTACAACTGGTGCTCACCCAAAGTCTCGAGGACTAAGCGCAAATGCTCGGCGTGCTCTTCTTCGGTCTTGGAATATATCAGGATATCGTCAATGAACACCACCACAAACTTGTCGGGGCATTGGTAAGTCCGAAGGAAATGACAGTGTACTCGAACAAACCATAGCGGGCCGTGAAAGTTGTCTTGGGAATGTCCGACTCGAGGACCTTCAACTGGTGATATCCGGTCCTTAGATCGATCTTGGAGAAGACTCGGGCTCCGTTCAACTGGTCGAACAGATCCTCGATCTTAGGGAGCGTATACTTGTTCTTGATGGTCACCTCATTCAGCTTACGGTAGTCCACACACATGCATATGGTGCCATCTCTCTTGTCCACAAAGAGAACTGGCGAACCCCGGGGGAAGCACTGGGTCGAATCAGTCCCTTCTGGAGCATGTCATTCAGTTGTTTCTTCAACTCAACCAGCTCTTCGGCATTCATCCGGTAGGTTCGTTGTGCAATTGGGGTTGCGCCAGACACTAACTCGATGATGAACTCGATATCCCGATAGGCTGCATACCGTGTAACTCCTCCGGAAAGACATCCAGGAATTCACCTACAACCTTCACCTCCTCAAGTGAGGGCACCGAGACACTCTGATGATAGAAGGCTCGGGCAGTGTCTTCCTTGTCGGTGTACTCTATCTGAACTCCATCAGCACTCGTGAGGATGACTGTCCTCTCTCTGCAATCTATCCGACCCCGATACCCAAACAACCAGTTCATGCCAAGTATCACATATATCCCTTTTGTTCTGAGCACAATCAATTCTGCCGGAAATGTGACTCCTCAGATCTCTATAAGTACATCAAGACAGGTGCGGTGTGTCATTACCCTAGATCCGGGAATTTGCACGCTCATGACCCGTGTCAAGAGCTCAGCCTTCATCCCACTTCTATTTACAAATGACTCCGTAACAAACGAGTGTGGTGCGCCCGAATCAAACAAAACTTGGGCAGGTACCGAATTAACTGAGAACGTACCCAAGATGACGTCTCCTGCCTCCTGGGCTTCCTTGGCTTGCATGTGGTGCAGACATATCTTGGAAGCGTGGGATGCACTGCGCTGGGCATTGTTGCGTCCGTGGTTTCCTCTGGCTGGTGCTGGAGCATTGGGGCGTGGAGCAGTATTCTTCTTGTTGGGACACTCTGTCGAATAGTGGCCCTTCTAACCACATCCGAAACAGATCACTCCAGGGTTACGGGGAACTCCGTCTGCTGGACGCAGAACTCCCACAAGGCGAGCAGGAGCATTGGGGCGTGGCGCTGGGTAAGGGCTCCTCTAAGGCTGGGGTGCTGGCCTTGGCGGCGGGGTTGGACGCAGTCGGGGGTTGCTGGATCCACCCTGCTTCATCATGCGGCGCTTGCGGTTCTCAGAGGCCATCTTGAGCTTGCCCTCCATCATGATAGCAGCATCGGCAAGAGACTCAAGATCGGGGAACTGCATGTCCACCAGGACAACCTGCAGCTCATCGTGCAGTCCATCCAAGAAACGGTCCTTCCGCTTCTCCTCGGTGTCCACCTCCTCTGGGGCATACCTCGACACCTGAGTGAAGCGGTCAAGATATCCAACCACATTCAAGCCCCCTTGCTTGAGGTGGCGGAACTCGTCCTTCATCCTCCTGATCAGTGCAGTCGGGATGTGCGCCTTCTTGAACTTCTCGGAGAACTCAGCCCAGGTGAGTACTTTCCCTTCAGGAAGACGGGCACGCACTCCTTCCCACCAGCTCCTTGCGGTGCCGGTGGGGTAGTGGTTTGCATACAGGAACTTCTCGTTGTTGCCAACAGTGAGATTATTTTCCATGGTGCGGAGCCAATCCTCAGCATCCAGAGGCTCCTTCGTCTGCGAGAACACGGGCGGGTTGGTGTTCTGGAAATCTCGGAGCCGAGACCTGGGCTCCTCATTCACACCAGCTCCTCCGCCTCCTTGGTTGGCATTGGTGGCGGCCTGGACTAGCTGCGGGAGTGCAACCTTGTTCGCCTGGCGCTCCTCACGAGCGGCCCGGCGCTCCTCCATCAGCACTCCCAGAAGTTGCGCCATGTTTGGATCGGGTGATGGCACATCACCGGATCCATTGGGGTCGGCGCGGTTTCTTCCAGACATCCTGAAGTTGTTTCGCAAGGTAAAAGTGCACATGTTAGTGTCATCCTAAGTGGGGGTAGGGTCACTCTAACAAAATACTAAACCACACAAATCAAACAAGCATAAGATCACGAATTCGGGTAGGAGAGACTAAACCAAAATCTTCCACTAGTTATCATCTGTTTCGGGACACCATTCCCTCTTAATCTTTGGTCTTGCTTGACTTAAAACATTTTGAATAGGGTAAGAGGTATGAGAGACTTTGTTTTATCAAAAATATTTCTAACTAACGTCCAAGCTATCTAGGCTGCTACAGTCTTAACAGAGGCTCTGATACCAAGTCTGTGGGCACCACTATATGTCCGAAGCGACCAGTTGTGTATACGGCCATGCTCCCATGATCAGTTCGCATGACACACAACTCGACATGGATATCATAGTCTCAATGTTCATACAATACCGAATACAAGTCATACAACCATAAAGTCTTACATGGCCTCATCGGGCTCAAATAGCAGCGGAATAAGCAAAAGCATCAAAGGTAGATCAGAGCATAGCACGTCCTAGTAATCGCCGGTAGAATCATCGTCATATACCTGCTCCTCCAAGACTAGCCGATGGAATAGCCAGGGACAAAGCCGTGAGTACATACAAAGTACTCGCAAACCACCTAAGAAAGAAACAAAGTTTTGTATACGAAAATAATAGGATGTCTATATGGTGGAGTTTCTTATAGGGATTTCCTATCCACTCAAGATTATTATTAAGTTGGAAAAGTTTTAAACTTGGAAAATTTTATTTCCCACAATGAATTTGGATAAGTCAATTCCAACCTTTTTCCAACAATATCAAAATCATCATCGCGAACCATAAACTTGGTACCGGACTTTCTCATCTATTCCCCACAAAGTGTGGCCTCAGTAGCTGTCCATGACCGTGGACTCCGGCTACTCGAATAGTTTTCACTCTGCAGAGGTTGTACACTTTACCCACCACATTCGATACATCCGCCGTGTTTCCCCACGGATCGTCATACCTCAGTATGCGGGTCTCGGATAATCGACCATAGTCTTCCCCTTGTCTACCTTAGTACATGTGATCTACCCGATGCCCACATCCTGAACTGTCCGCGTGCAAGGTCATGCTCCTCTTGGACACATGCCTTCACCGTAGTAGAGGTGCGGCAAAGTTCCGTGCCACCGCTGCCTCGGCAGCGACCTCACCTCCGACGCATCGGTAGGCTTACAGGCTTCTATGTATTATGTAGTTAGAAGATCCCCGTACTAAGATATGCAAGCTTCCAACTAGCCTTGTCCCATACCAGAGTATAGTGGTTCATAGAGAGTCCCCCCAGACTTTGTCCATGTCCGACGATGTTCCACAAACCCGGCCATACCACCTTCTTAGGTGTATGCCGTACCATATAGGATGAAGTATGACTACCCATGTTGTTATGTAATGCTAATAATAGTGCTGAGTGATGGTCTCGACAGAGTGTCGGGATCATCGGGGTTCTACTTAGTTTTTCCCAAATAGGTTGGCTATGGGGTGTGTGTAGTTTTCCTAACATAACTAATACAATCCCAAACCATATGAATATAATACTATTCATATGGGATATGGGGTGGGTAGGCTATGGGGTGTGTGTAGTTTCAACACAGCGCTGGAGGGCTCCAGTCACACTGCGATGCACTAGCTCGTTGTTGATGATAGTGTACCCTCTAGATCGGCGCTGAATTTGCCGAGCTTCTACCTCATCTCGGGGGAGTATGCCGTCCACCAAAAAATTTCTGATCGGCTCTGCCCATGATGGTGCAACAACAATTACAATTACAGCAACTTCTTCTGGTTCTGGTTTTTCGGCTTCTACTACTGGTATCTCGGAGGAAGAAGAACCGATTACATCTTGCATAACCACCTCAGTCCCCGAGCTGACGACAACATCCCCTGGTTAGCAATCGGCAGCCCCTAGCGCGGCCGACTACTTCTCCAATTTTTTCTTCTTGGCTAGTTTCTGCGCTTTGAGCTCTTCCATCTTCAGTTCGTCCAGAATACAAATTGACTCTGATTCAGGGGAAGGCTTGATAGATGGCTTCTGGATGTTTTCCAAAGAAACTCTTGGTGGAATCTCCTTTCTGGTGGATCCCAATTTGGATAGTGCATCTGCTACTTCATTTTCAGCTCGATGAACGCGATGGAACTCACATCCCTCAAAGAAACCAGATAAATGCTGCACAAGGAATCTTTAACTTTCCATGGTTTCATCTTTTGCATCCCAAGTGCTAGTGCATTGCTGCACCACCTGATCGGAATCACCTTAACATAAAATTCGCTGAAGGCCAATCTCCTTGGCCAATCGGATGCCATGGACCAATGCTTCATATTCGGCTACATTGTTTGATGCTGCAAAATGGATCTGTAATACATACTTGAGCTTGTCACCACTTGGAGAAGTGAGAATAATGCCAGCCGCAAGTCCGGTCATCGTCTTGGAGGCATCAAAATGCATTTTCCAGAACTGAGAATCCGGACAGGGGGGCTCAGACTGGGTTTTTCCCAATCAACAAGGAAGTTTGCTAGAGGTTGAGACTTGACTGCAGTGCGAGGCTCATACTTGATTCCATAAGTTGCAATTTCAATGGCCCACTTTGCCACCCTACCGGATGCATCCCGATTTCTTATGATTTCTACCAGTGGTGCCGAGCTGACAAATTTGACCGGATGCGCTTGGAAGTAGGGCTTCAGCTTCTTTGCCGCCATGTACACACCATAGCACATCTTATGATAATGGGGGTAGTTTTTTCTTGGAGGTCGAGAGGACTTCACTGACATAATATACTGTCCTCTGGACCAATTGTGCCCTGTCCTTTTCAGGACGCTCGACCACCATGAAAATAATGATCACCCGAGTGGTTCCTGTGATGTATAACATCATTGGCTCTTTCTCAACCGGAGCTTCTAGCACTGGAGCAGTGGACATCATGCGCTTGAGGTGCTTGAATGCCTCTTCTTCCTGCGGAGTCCAGGTAAACTTTTCCGTCTGCTTCATTAGTTGATACAAAGGAATTGCCTGCTCACCCATCCGACTGAGAAATCGGCTGAGCGACGCCAAGCATCCAGTGAACTTCTGTACATCTTTAAGATTTCCGGGCTTGTTCATCCGCTCGATTGCTGCAATATTCTCGGGGTTGCACTCGATTCCTCTCTCGGAAATCAAAAATCCGAGAAGCTTGCCGGCTAGCACGCCGAACACACACTTTTCTTGGTTGTGCTTGATCTTGTATGCCCGCAGGTTTGCAAATGTTTCTTTGAGATCGTCCAACAGGGTTGACCCTTGCACTGACTTGACCACGAGGTCATCTACATATACATGAATGTTCCGACCCAACTGAGATCGGACACACCGCTTCATAGTACGCTGATAAGTCGCGCCGCCGTTTTTCAGGCCAAAGGGCATGGTGACATAGCAATAAGCCCCAAAAGGGGTGATAAGCGTTGTCTTATTTGATCGTTTACATCAAGCTCAATCTGGTGATAGCCAGCTGTGGCATCCAGAAAGCATAAGAGCTGAAAAAAAGCCGTAGAATCAATTACCTGATCAATACGGGGCAATGCAAAAGGAACCTTGGGGCAGGCCTTATTCAGGCAAGTGTAATCTATAGGCATGCGCCAAGTTCCATTCTTCTTCGGAACCAGAAATGGATTTGCTAACCAATCTGGGTAGAACACTTCTTTGATAAATCCTGCTGCGAGCAACTTCGCGATGTATTCGCCGATTGCCCTTCTCTTGTCCTCTGAAAAGCGCCGAAGTGGCTGCTTGATCGGCTTGGTTCCAGGTCGGATATGAAGCTTGTGCTCGGCAAGTTCCCTCGGTACTCCAGGCATGTCCTGCGGGGACCATGCAAAGATGTCCCGGTTCTCATGGAGGAACTCGAAGAGCTCGCCTTCATATTTGCTGCTCCGCCCGGCCCCAATGATGACGCACTTGCTCGGGTCGGAGGGTTCCAGAGCGATCCTCTCTGATGTCCTTGGCTGCCTGAAATGCAGTCTCATCATCTGATCTTTTGGTCTTTGTGCTCGGCATGTGATGAGGACATCTCTACTAATGTTACACCCACATCTTCACAAACTACACATAATGGACCAGTTACTAGAGCACGCGCACGTCAATTAAATTATCAGGTACTTTCGTTTCTTGCGAATCCTTCTAATATTCAAGAACATATGATGCTGCCTAAATTAGATACTTTTGTTTGTCTTATGAATGAAGGACCTAGCATGGACAAGAAGGATGGTCATTGGAGCGGGATCAAGCATGGAGAAGAAGGTGCGCGCGCGGGAAAGGACAGCGGAGCTTCCCGTGGTGATTATCGCACTTTGGAGCCACCATAAGGCGCGCATGAAGACTTGGACGAGAGACACAAGATGCCACATTAATATTTTCGTCCAAGAGTTATTATAGGTGCTGCGTCACCTTATTATTGGGCCAGGCCCATGTAATTTCGAAATACACTTAATAGGCTATTTTTTAGAGTCCGTATGTGTGGGGAAACCGAGTTAGGGTTGTTTTCGGACCCCTCCTCCAAGGGGCCACGAAATTCCCCTCTGTTCCCCCATATATACAGCCCTTAGGGCATCGTTTAGACTTGGGTTTTAATTAGATTTAAGTTAGCCATAGCCGCAACTTCGAGTTCTTCGTTTGTGTCGTCCGACCAGGCCAAGACCGCATTGGAACCCCAACTTCTGTTAATCTTTCATCTTATATTCGCAATATCCAGATTGCAATTCTTAGTTCTTGCTTGTTCTTCGATTGCTTGCAGGAATTGACCTTCGTGGTCAGGTTGATCGTGCATCCGCGGGATCAATAACCTCTCGGAGTTGGTTTAGCGATTGCTAAGGCGCAACGTCTTCGCACGTTCGTAGTCGGGTCGTGAAAGTCTACTCCACCAAAATCGATCTCCACCATCTCATCGAAACATCGGGACACTTTCGCCTCTATCAAGTGGTATCAGATTTCCAGGTTGCTCGGTGAGATTTACCAGTTTTTCATAGTCTAGATTGGTTCTGTTCTTCATACCTACAGTCCACGAAAAAGCCAAAAAAAAATTAGGGTTAGATCATCACGTCCCAAGACAGTCCTAGCCATTGTCCAGTTTTCTTTTCAGTACTTGCTTTGTTGAATTTACGGTTGCATCGTTGTGTCAAGTTGCTGATCTTAGCGTCTAGTTTCCTTAGAGTTTCGAGTTCTGATCACAGTTTGCCACGTCGCCACCGCACAGTAGTAATCCGAGTCCAGATACACCACGTTCCGCCAATCCGAGTCCATATACACCACCACGAGCTACACGAGTCCGAGTTGAGTTCCACCATCAGTACGGTTTGTGATCTCTCCGTAGCCAGAATAGTTTGAGTTGATTAGAGTCGGATTTCACCAAACTTTTGTCGTACGTAGAAGGGAGGTGATTTCCAAAAAAAAAAAAAAAAAAAAAAAAATTCAGAGTATGCTTCTCAGTTGATTACGTGCCGCGCCGTGCTTTCGTTGGTGTTTTAGGCTCGCGTCTCTAGTACGGTCTAGCCTAGGATCAGCACAGTACCCACGTTGAGCGTTTATTCAGCTTTGCATCTCTGTTTTGATTACTGTTGAGTTTTTTCTACCATACTTGTCAGCCTTCCTACAGCTCCACATATATTCTACATCGTGCGTTTGACACCTCCTGGCCATCGCTCTACCATATCTCTGAGAGTTTTGACCCGTTGGTTGTACCTCACCACCTGCTGCTAGGTAAGAATCGGTAAGAACGAAAGAAAAGCTTGACGGATTTGTGCTTTCCACCACACCACATCCCATTAGTAGAAGTAGGATCATATTACCGTGTGTTTTCTATTTCTGCTAACCATGACAGGATCACATGATGAAGTGGCGCGGGATGCACCCGATTGGGAGAACATGACAAACAAGGAGCTACATGATAAATTTGCACGTATGATGTCTGAACAGGTGCAGGACATCCATAACAGATTTACAGAGGCGATTGATGGCGTGGAAAAGATGATCGACACCAAGCTAGACGCCAAGTTTACTGAGTTGATCGCACGCCTACCTTCAGCACAGCCACAGCCACCGCCACTACCACGTGCACGACGTATTCTGTTGCCGCGAGGACAAGCTGCTGGTATTGGTGCTCCTCCTGCTACTGCAGTTGCTGCTACTGCTGCTGCTGCTTCTGACGTCGGCCAGGACGACTACTACGAGGGTGATTACGAGGAGGAGGTGGAACAGGAAGCGGTCTATGAGCAGCCAGCTGGACGTCCACGTCCCAACATTCGCCACGGTCGACACCAACCACCCCCTCAGGTACGCGATGATGAACATGTGCCTAAACTTAAATTGAATCTTAAGCCATTTGAGGGTAGATATATTCCTGATGTTTATCTTACTTGGGAGTTAGAAACTGAACAACGCTTTACATGTTTACAATATCCTGAGAATAGACGTGTTACTGCTGCTGTTTGTGAATTCACGGGATTTGCATCTATTTGGTGGTCCGAACATTGTAGATTGCATGCTAATAATATTCCAACTACTTGGGCTGCTTTAAAAGATGCTATGCGTACTCGCTGGGTTCTCCTTATTATCAACGTGACTTGTTACAAAAATTACAGCGTTTGAGACAAGGAAAAAATTCTGTAGAGGAATATTATCAGGAATTACAAACTGGATTGATTAGATGCGGCCTAGTAGAGGATAATGAAGCTATGCTTGCACGTTTTATGGGTGGCTTAAACAGGGAGATACAAACTATTCTAGAATACAAGGACTTTACTACTATCACTCGTTTGTTTCATCTTGCTTGTAAAGCTGAACGTGAAGTGCAGGATCAACAGGCCGCTACGAGACCTAACTTTTCTGCAGGACGAAATACATCATGGACATCGCGTGGAGCTTCTACATCCACACGTCCTGCTGCACCACCATCTACTTCAGCCGCTCATTCTTACAGGGAGCCACCGACACAGCCAGCGCCACCATTCAAGGGTGCACAGAGTGGTCCCGCGGCGAGTTCTTCTTCATCCATGGCGTCCACAGGGCAAGCACGAGATCGTGATATTAAATGTCGCAGGTGCCAAGGTGGAGGTCACTTCGCAAAAGACTGTCCCTCCAAGCGTGTGATGATTATTACGGCGGATGGTGGGTATGAGTCAGCGAGTGACTATGATGAGGAGACTTTAGTTCTCATTGCTCATGAGGATCAGGGTGCCCATGATGATGCTCGTGATATAGAGTATATGGCTCCTGATGATGCAGATAAATATGCTAGTTTGGTTGCTCAACGTGTGTTAAGTGTGCAGGTATCGAAGGACGAGCAAAACCAGAGGCATAATTTGTTCCACACAAAGGGAGTGGTGAAAGAACGTTCGGTTCGCATCATCATTGACGGAGGGAGTTGCAACAACTTGGCGAGCATGGAGTTGGTGGAGAAGCTATCTCTCACCACAAGACCACACCCCCATCCGTACTATATTCAGTGGTTTAACAATAGTGGTAAGATTAAGGTAACGCGTTCTGTTCGTGTGCACTTTAGCATTGCCGCATATGCTGATTATGTTGATTGTGATGTGGTACCCATGCAAGCATGCTCTCTTTTACTTGGTAGACCATGGCAATTTGATAGGAATGTTGTACACCATGGTAGGACAAATCAGTTTACTCTGGTTCATCAGGATAAAACTATTGCTTTACTTCCTATGTCTCCTGAACAAATTGTGCAAGATGATCTTGCTAGAGCTAGTAAAGCTAAACAGGAGAAAAATAAGAGTGAAAATGAGATAGCAGCTAAAGAATTTGAGCAACAACATAAGACCAATAGCAAATCTTCTTCCGCTGTTTCTAATGAAATTAAATTGACTAGTCCAACTTTGCTTGCTACTAAGGTTGATATTTCGGATTTGGATGTTAGTCAATATGTGTGCTATGCTTTTGTGTGCAAAGAAGCTTTGTTTTCATTTGAGGAATTGCCTCCTTCTTTGCCTCCTGTTGTCACTGACCTTTTGCAGGAGTTTATTGACGTCTTTCCACAAGACGTGCCACCGGGATTACCACCTATTCGAGGGATTGAGCATCAGATTGACTTAATTCCCGGTGCTTCGCTGCCTAACCGTGCGCCATACCGTACCAATCCGGAGGAGACGAAGGAGATTCAGCGTCAAGTACAAGAGCTACTCGACAAAGGTTACATACGTGAATCCCTTAGTCCTTGTGCTGTTCCTGTTATATTAGTGCCTAAAAAGGATGGAACATGGCGTATGTGTGTTGATTGTCGAGCCATTAATAATATTACTATTCGTTATCGTCATCCTATTCCTAGGTTAGATGATATGCTTGATGAATTAAGTGGCTCTACCATGTTTTCCAAAGTTGATTTGCGTAGTGGATACCATCAAATTCGCATGAAATTAGGAGATGAATGGAAAACGGCATTTAAAACTAAGTTTGGATTATATGAGTGGTTAGTCATGCCTTTTGGGTTAACTAATGCACCTAGCACTTTCATGAGATTAATGAACGAGGTTTTACGTGCTTTCATTGGACGATTTGTGGTAGTCTATTTTGATGATATACTGATTTATAGCAAATCTTTGGAGGAACATTTGGATCATTTACGTGCTGTTTTTATTGCTCTACGTAATGCACGTTTGTTTGGTAACCTTGGGAAGTGCACCTTTTGCACTGACCGAGTATCGTTTCTTGGCTATGTTGTTACTCCGCAGGGAATTGAAGTTGATAAAGCCAAGATCGAGGCGATTGAGAGTTGGCCGCAGCCCAAAACGGTCACACAAGTGAGGAGTTTTCTTGGCCTCGCTGGATTCTATAGGCGTTTTGTGAGAGATTTCAGCACCATTGCTGCACCTCTCAATGAGCTTACACGCAAGGATGTGCCTTTTACTTGGGGTACCGCACAGGAAGAAGCCTTCACCGTATTGAAAGATAAGTTAACACATGCTCCTTTGCTCCAACTTCCTGATTTTAATAAGACTTTTGAGCTTGAATGCGATGCTAGTGGGATTGGTTTGGGAGGTGTGTTATTACAAGATGCTAAACCTGTTGCTTACTTTTCTGAAAAATTGAGTGGGCCTAGTCTGAACTATTCTACTTATGATAAGGAATTATATGCTCTTGTTCGGACATTAGAAACTTGGCAACATTATTTATGGCCCAAAGAATTTGTTATACATTCTGATCATGAATCTTTGAAACACATAAGAAGTCAAGCAAAACTTAATCGTAGACATGCTAAGTGGGTTGAATTTATTGAGACTTTCCCTTATGTCATTAAACACAAGAAGGGGAAAGATAATATTATTGCTGATGCTTTGTCTCGTCGTTATACTATGCTTTCACAACTTGACTTCAAGATTTTCGGTTTAGAGACAATCAAAGATCAATACGTAAATGATGCGGAATTTAAAGATGTATTGCAGAATTGTAGAGAGGGTAGAACATGGAACAAGTTTGTGCTTAATGATGGATTTGTGTTCCGTTCTAACAAGCTATGCATTCCAGCTAGCTCTATTCGTCTTTTGTTGTTGCAGGAGGCGCATGGAGGAGGATTAATGGGACACTTTGGCGTGAAGAAGACGGAGGACGTACTTGCTACACATTTCTTTTGGCCAAAGATGAGACGGGATGTTGAGCATTTTGTTGCTCGCTGCACTACATGTCAAAAAGCTAAGTCACGACTCAATCCTCATGGTTTATACATGCCTTTACCTGTACCTAGTGTTCCGTGGGAGGACATATCCATGGACTTTGTTTTAGGCTTGCCTCGAACAAAGAATGGGAGGGATAGCATATTTGTTGTCGTGGATAGATTTTCTAAAATGGCACATTTTATACCATGTCATAAAAGCGATGATGCTGCTAATGTTGCTGATTTATTCTTTCGTGAGATTATTCGCTTACATGGTGTGCCCAATACTATTGTCTCGGATCGTGATACTAAGTTTCTTAGCCATTTTTGGAGATGCTTATGGGCTAAGTTGGGGACTAAACTACTTTTTAGTACTACATGTCATCCCCAAACTGATGGACAAACTGAAGTGGTCAATAGGACTTTGTCTACTATGCTTAGGGCTGTTTTAAAGAGTAACTTGAAACAATGGGAAGAATGTTTACCTCATATTGAATTTGCTTATAATCGTTCATTGCATTCTACCACTAAAATGTGCCCTTTTGAGATTGTTTATGGTTTTCTACCTCGTGCACCTATTGATTTGCTGCCTCTTCCATCTTCGGAGAAGGTTAATTTTGATGCTAAGCAACGTGCTGAATTGATATTAAAAATGCATGAGTTAACTAAAGAAAACATTGAGCGCATGAATGCTAGATACAAGCTTGCTGGTGATAGTGGTCGAAAGCATGTTGTGTTTGAACCCGGAGATCTTGTTTGGTTACATCTACGTAAAGATAGGTTTCCTGATTTGCGCAAGTCTAAGTTAATGCCTCGAGCTGATGGTCCCTTTAAGGTTTTGCAGAAAATTAATGATAATGCATATAAACTTGAGCTACCTGCAGCCTTTGGGGTTAGTCCCACATTTAATATTGCAGATTTGAAGCCTTATTTGGAAGAAGATGATGAGCTTCCGTCGAGGACGACTTCAATTCAAGAAGGGGAGGATGATGAGGACATCTCTACTAATGTTACACCCACATCTTCACAAACTACACATAATGGACCAGTTACTAGAGCACGCGCACGTCAATTAAATTATCAGGTACTTTCGTTTCTTGCGAATCCTTCTAATATTCAAGAACATATGATGCTGCCTAAATTAGATACTTTTGTTTGTCTTATGAATGAAGGACCTAGCATGGACAAGAAGGATGGTCATTGGAGCGGGATCAAGCATGGAGAAGAAGGTGCGCGCGCGGGAAAGGACAGCGGAGCTTCCCGTGGTGATTATCGCACTTTGAAGCCACCATAAGGCGCGCATGAAGACTTGGACGAGAGACACAAGATGCCACATTAATATTTTCGTCCAAGAGTTATTATAGGTGCTGCGTCACCTTATTATTGGGCCAGGCCCATGTAATTTCGAAATACACTTAATAGGCTATTTTTTAGAGTCCGTATGTGTGGGGAACCCGAGTTAGGGTTGTTTTCGGACCCCTCCTCCAAGGGGCCACGAAATTCCCCTCTGTTCCCCCATATATACAGCCCTTAGGGCATCGTTTAGACTTGGGTTTTAATTAGATTTAAGTTAGCCATAGCCGCAACTTCGAGTTCTTCGTTTGTGTCGTCCGACCAGGCCAAGACCGCATTGGAACCCCAACTTCTGTTAATCTTTCATCTTATATTCGCAATATCCAGATTGCAATTCTTAGTTCTTGCTTGTTCTTCGATTGCTTGCAGGAATTGACCTTCGTGGTCAGGTTGATCGTGCATCCGCGGGATCAATAACCTCTCGGAGTTGGTTTAGCGATTGCTAAGGCGCAACGTCTTCGCACGTTCGTAGTCGGGTCGTGAAAGTCTACTCCACCAAAATCGATCTCCACCATCTCATCGAAACATCGGGACACTTTCGCCTCTATCAGCATGGGTGCCTTCATCTGAACTTGGGCCATTGCTACGACCTTGTCGAGCTGGCGCCGTTATGCATCAGTGACCAGGGAATCGTCCAGCTTGGAGCCGGCGGACGAACATTCTAGCGACTTCTTGTAGTAACCGAACGTAGTAATTGGACCATTCGGCCCTAGAAGCTTCATCTTCAGGTATGGCTGCATTATGTTGAACATGAACTTGGCGATCGCAGGCGATCCGAGCAGAATATGGTATGGGATGTTCAGATCGGCCACCTCAAACCAGATCGGCTCTCAGCGGAAATTGTCTTCCGAACCAAACACTACCTCAAGCCGAATGCGGCCCAGAGGAGTGCATGACAGGCCAGGCACTATACCGTGAAACACGGTCCTACTGGGCTCCAATTCGCTCTCACTGATACCGACCTTGATCATTGTGTCCCGGTATAGAAGGTTGATGGCCCTTCCTCCATCAATAAGGGTTCTGTGAACTTGCATGAATACAACGGTGCTGCCACAATTGCATCTACCACGAGCGCATAGCTGCCTGGATTGGGCATTACGCTCGGGTGGTCTTCTGGGCCCCATGCTATGACGTTGTCCGACCAGTTCATCCTCTGGGGAACTGCTGGCATAGTGGAATTGACTGCCTGCTCTCGGGCCCTCCGACTTCCCTTGTCATCCGACTCGCTGGTGAAGATCATATACAGCATGTGTTGGCGCGGGAACTGCTGGCGTGCATTTGGTGGTTGTGGACCTCGGGTTGGAGGTGGTGGTGGGGGAATCTTTCCTGCTCCTCCTTTCGTCAGACGCTCTACCTATATGCATTGCCGAGTAGTGTGGGATGCGGGCTTGCCGACTCCACTGTGCATTTTGCAGGGCTGGTTCATCATGTCCTCGAAGGTGTATGGGGGCCTGAGCGGGCCCTGCGGTCTTTCTGTAGGTTTTTGCCTCCGACTGCCTCCCGCAACCCCTTGTTCCTCTTGCTGCTGAACTACTACCACCTGCCGATTGCCATATTGGGCATCCGGCTGCTCATCCTTCCTCTTGTTGAAGCATGTGTTGTTGTTGTTGTTGAAGTTGTTGGGGGTGTTGTTGTTGTTGAAGTTGTTGTTGTGTTTGATCTCGCGCCTCTCACGCCGATTGGGACCATTCGACCCTCCTCCTTCAGCCGATTGCTGCTTCTGCTGTCCAGAGGACTGCCCTTGGATGAAACCGCTGGGACTCAGCTGGATCGGATGCATTGCGGCGTCAGATGCGGCGAATGAGTTCGCTAGCCTCATCAGGTCAGCCAAAGATGTGATCTCCTTGCGCAGGAGCCTGTGCTTCAACAGTGACACATCAAAGCAGCCGTTAGTGAAGTATTGGATGGCTTTTATTTCATGAACTCCCTCGCAATCGTTTCCGAGTTTAATCCACCGCTGAAGGTAATCGCGCGGGGGCTCGTTCTTTCCTTGTACACACAACGCCAGGTGCCGGTGCAGACCTGGGCGCTTATACGTGTCGGTGAAGTTGCGAACAAACGCATCATAAAATCCTTCCAGCAATTGATGTTGTTGCTAGGCAAGCTGTTCAACCAGGACCGAGCTGAACCTTGAAGCATAAGTGGTGCATAGCGAACTACAACACACTGACTGCCTCCTGCCATGCCGACTGTAGGGCTGACGGGTCTTTGGAAATCAGTCTGGGATACCTAGAGTGAAAGCCCACAGTTGCAAAGAATGGACCGCTAGCCCTTTATCGCAATCGTTAATGTTTCCTCAAATGTTTGGGGTACCTAATCAATCTGGCACGCTTCTGAAAATCCTTTCGTTGGCGGGAACTAAGCTAAAAATTCGACCAAGAAATCGTCTGCATATATATTCAGAAAACCCACAGTCACAAAGAATGAACCACTAGCCCTTGTTACCAATCGGTCGTGGTTACAGAAATGTGTGGGATATGTGCTTTATCAGAAACGCTTCTGAAAATCTAAGTGTTGGTGTTCGACAGCACATAGTTCGTACAATCAACTGTGAGTGATGACACCAAATAACACCGACAGATACTTCAAATGAACCGCTAGCTTCTTCTATGTATTTTCTATTTATTGAAAATTTTGCTAGTTTCTCTTAGAACACGTTGTAAAGTACAAAATTGTGTGTGATGATATGGTGTAACACAAACAAGTAAGTTTTAGAAAATGTCTGCTTTGTAGGAACACTGCACACAAATGATTATTTCTAGACTATTTACAAACACCGCATGTGTGATACCTTGTGCCCTTTTTAAAAAAATTGAGGGAAAGAGTATCGAGAACCTTGCGATACAGATCGCCACGCGTCAACTGCTCGTTTGTCTTCCTTGTTTCGGCTTGTACCCGGGCGACTTCTAGTCAAACAGATCGAACATCGTTTGGTTATTTGGGATGACCACGTGTACGCTCGCGATGCAGCTGGAGCAGGCGCTAGGGCACGCGCGCAACCTTCCCGCGTGCAACCGGGCAACCTTCCCGCCCGTAGGAAAAAAACCCCAATGCGGGCCATAAAGAGCATCAATGTCGGGGACACATGAGCCGCATTCACATCCCCTTCTTTTGCCCTCTCTTCCCGCAGATAAACAATGGGTCCGGTCCGCCGTACCGCAGCCAACTTGACCCCAACTCCGCCGGAAGCTCCGCCGGTCAAATCCTTGCTAGTTGCAGTGGTACCTCGGGATACCCGCACTCGCCGATGGTATGCAGGCCTGAACGCTTTCTCCCGCAACGCCAGTCGCACAGCCCGCTCCGAGAGCAATGCGTGCAACGTGCGGACCCTCCATGCGGAGGCACGCACCATCCAGGCGATGTCGCGAGATAGGCAGGAGAAGGGGAGCATGCAGGAGGAGGGGAGCAGCATCCCGACAGAGGGGGCTGCATGCAGGTGATGTCTACGCATGCGTCTATTCTTGTAGACTATGTTGGGCCTCCAAGCGCAGAGGTTTGTAGGACAGCAGCAATTTCCCTCAAGGGGATGACGTAAGGTTTATCGAACTCAGGGAAGTAGAGGTTGAAGATGGTCTCTCTCAAGAAACCCCGCAATTAAGATACAAGAAGTATCTTGTGTCCCCAACACACCTAATACAACTAGGAGTTGTATAGGTGCACTAGTTCGGCAAAGAGATGGTAAAATATGGGTGATAGGTGTGGCAAAGCAAGGTAATATAAATCTGTAATAAAAAGTGCAGAAAGCAAACAAGTAGTAAACGTGAGCACAAACGGTATTGCAATGGTGGAAACAAGGCCTAGGCTTCATACTTTCACTAGTGGCAACTCCCAATAGCATTGACATAGTCTAATCACATGATATTTCCCATAAAACATGAAATGGAGACGTACTCGTAGGTCATTCCTTTTTGGTCAAGAGAGGACGACAATTATGTAGGGCTACAAAAGCACACCTCAGAGTTCGTAATTCTCAATCTATGGATTTCCCAATGTCACCGCGGCCATCCAAAGAGAGTGCCACAATCACCACAACATATCTCAAGGATAGTCAAAGACAAGCACCAAGAGACTCTCAATCTTCAATCAACACACAAAAGAGGAAATCACTCATGAAAATATTCTTCTAACCCATGTCCAATAGACCGTTGTCACCATGGTCTCGGGGATTATACTAGATAAGATCAAGTGAGTACATCAAATCCAATACATAGAGGAAGGGGAAATATCATGGGATCACCCTATATTAACATAGCCTATGATCACAACGAAGATCACATCATGGGAGAGAGAATTGACCACATAGCTACTGGTAGAAACCTCAGCCCCGAGGAGGGAATCCTCCCGCATCATGGAGGGAGGAAGCAACGTCGATGGAGATGAATCCGGGGGCACTTCCCCGTCCCGGCAAGGGTGCTGATACAGGAATTCCGGTCCCCCAAATCTTGTTGGCGATGGAGGCGGAGATCGGAATTGCTTCTGGACAAAAGGGTTCTCGAATCCGGGTTTTCGCGACGGAAGAATCAATAGGACCAAAGGGGGCACCTGGGGGCCACCAGGTGTCCAGGCGGCCTCCCGGCGCGGCCCCACCCTAGGCCGCGCCACCTGGACGCCTAGGCACCATGTGGGGCCCCTCTTGCCCTTCTTCGGTGAATCCGGAAGCTTCCGGAACACTTATTTTTTATCAGATTTTCCCGAATTTTTGGAGCAATTTAATATGGGGGAAACCTGAAATAGAAAAACAGCAGAAAATAGGAACTGGCACTGGGGTGCACTGAGTTAATAGGTTACTCCAAATATTATCAAAAGTGTATGAAAATGTATCTAAAACATAGCAATATCACACAAAACATGCATGGAGAAAGAGGAAATTATAGATACGTTTGGGACGTATCAACATCCCCAATCTTAATTCCTGCTCGTCCTGGAGTAGGTAAATCATAATAAGCATAATTTCTGTGGGGACATGCTAATAACCATATAATCACTTTGAAATTAAAGCAATCAAGGTATTTAATTCAATTCAAGTAATAACATGCAAGAGTCTATATTAGCATTGAAACAAGCAACATAAGAACATTAGGTGCAAGAGCCCTCGCTATCCGTGACTCGAATGTCTCCAAATGGTGTTTGCGTGCAAAAGGGGGATATGGGAATACGAGAGAGAAAATATTTATTTGTTGATAACTCAATCTACTAAAGTTTCACACTTGGTCTCCTTTGGAATCTTATCTTGACTCGTCCCTAAACCACTAGCCAGGTACAAGTCAATTTGATCCACTCCTTTTCGATATTTTGAGCACTCATGCAATGGATGAGTGTAAGCACAAGAGTTGACACTTAGGATGGCAAAGAGAGAGATGTGATGGAGGAGCAAGACAAAAAGGGTGTGAAAGGCTCACATCAATGAGGATAATCATAGGCGAGAAGGCCAAATGATAGATATGATGTGAGGAGTAGGGATTGCTATGTAACAGATGCACATATGAGCTAATAAAAGCTCTCCAATGGAAATAGTGGGGGTGCATCCAACTTGCTCGCTCAAGAAGATCTAGAGCTCATCTGAGGAGGCTCATCATTGGAATATACAAGCCAAGTTCTTTAGTGTGAAGGGTCCCCACATAGCTATGTGCATGTATGACAATCTCTATGGAATACAAGGATAAGAGGGAGTACGAGTGTGGATCTTTCAAAAGGAATAGTAGTGTTGCCCCTTCCTCTCTTTTTATTTATTTTTCATTTTTTCTATTTTTTTTGTATTTTTTTGGTGGCCTCAATGGCTCTTTCTATTTAACTCTCATTTGTCCTCTTTGGGATCTTTTATTTTGTCCACTTTGGGATCATTTCCTCACTTAAGGGCAACACTCTAATTTACAAGAGGGTATATAAGATCTTTCACACTTTACAAGGTACTCAAACATAAAGAAGATGTAGCTATCATGATGTATGCAATGTATGCCTCTGCCAGTGTAGCAGGAACATGTATGACATGAAGATCAAGTCATGCAATATATCTCGGAAAGGCAAAGGAAATGCCTTGATAGGTAGGTATAGTTGCTATTTTGAGGAAGATATAAGGAGGTTTATGATGATAGAGCATATCATGCCAAGGGTTTGGATGTATCGGCGAAGGTGGACGCCAACTCTCGGAGTGAGAAGAAGACAATGGACGGCACGGCAGAGGCTAGCAAGTATGAGGAGGTGGAAGTGTCAACTTTCAATACTTACATTAGTCTGAAGAACTCATGCACTTATTATCGGTAACTCTCAATCTAATAAGGAGGTTCACAAAGAGACAAGTACCACGAGGAGGAGTGTATGGGGGCTTGGTTATCCTTGCGTATCCTCGACTCATGGTACGTGAGTGTACTCTAATATCTGATCCCTCCAAAGATTAGAGATCCATCTAGTAGCTATAGTTCTCAACTAGTTTTTTGTAGGTTTTGAAAATAAACACGGATTGCCCAAAATACGACACCTATCACTAATAGGCTAGAGCTCTTGACACCAAAAGTTCAAACATTACTCACATCAATACCTCAAAACTATTTCAATTTACTACTAAAATTAAATAGCAACCTCAATTACCTACTTTGAAGACAAGACACAACTCAGTGCAACAACCAACTCTCTTAACAAGATAAACATGAAAACTAAAGAGAGTTCCAGCAAAAAACTAAAAAAAATTCAAGGCTCTTGATAAAGACAAACTAAAACTAAAACTAAACATGGCAGTAGCTACGAAAAGATAAAGAACACACAACAGCAGAAAGATAAGCATGAAAAATCTTATGATGTGTTCTAGATTGGAGTGGAGCATGTTTCTCTCCCACATAAAGTAAGATGGGGTCTAACTTTTTATGAACATAAAGCAATGCTAAAGAAAACTAAAAATAAAACCTAAGAGCGGGACGCTCCAAGCATAGCACATAACGCATGAAGTGATAAAAATATAGTGAGACGAAGGACGAATTGATGATTGTTGATGGACAAGGGGATGCACGAGGGCTTCCCGAAGCTTAGACGCTTGAGTCTCCTTGAATATTTATTGGGGATGCATGGGGGCATCCCCAAGCTTGAGCGCTTGACACTCCCGGATCTTTTTTCATCATCTTCCATCGAACACTTGAAAACTCCCTTCATACATAACTCATCATAAGCTGATTAGAGAGGTTAGTACCCTTAATAAAATAATTTTTCCCCACTGGATATAAATATATTCTTGAAGATCTACTGTTTCTCAAGATTGCCAAAAGGTTCTTTTAAAGAAAAAGCATGCTTAAGGTTTGCAAAAGTACTAGAGAACAGCTGGTACTAGAGAATTTTTTTTCAGGGTAGTTCTGCAACTCAAATAAAAAAACTCAAAACATACGAAAGTTTCACAATTGTATAGAGCATTCTGGTACTAGAGAATTTTCTTTCGGGGTAGTTCTGCAACTCAAATAAAAAAACTCAAAACATACGAAAGTTTCACAATTGTATAGAGCATTCTGTGTAAAAAATTCAGCTCAAAAATATAAACTGGTGATTTGTTCCGATTTTTCCCGTCAAGAAGACAAAATCTGTTTTTTGGACAGCATGTCACAACTTTTGCTTCCCTTGTCGTAAGAGGCTATGACTTGGCACAAAGCTTGAAAATAAAGATACAATGATGTTGCTACAGTAGAAACAATCATCAAGACCACTAAGAACAGAAGTAAAAACATCTTGGGTTTCCTCCCAACAAGCGCTTACTTTTACGCCTTTAAGCTAGGCATAAGGCAAAAGATCAAGTCGTATCAATCGAATCATCATCACGATCATCAAAAATCTCTTCAATTGTACAACTAGTATTAAGAGGTCTTTCAAATAAATACCTAATTAAGATACTTCTAGAGAGAAAACCAAAATGAGGAAAATCAATTGGAGTTTTATTTATAAATTTATCTATAAGAGATATTTCTTCCAGAGTTTTAACGGTTTCAACTTCCTTGGAAATGGGTGGATTATTTTTGGGTCGGGGAACCTTAGGGACATAATTGAACTTAGGTTCCTTCCTTGTCGGAGTCTCTACCTTTCTGGCTTGATTGAGGAGAAAGTAGTTCCTAGAGAATTAGTGATTTCCTCAATTTTATCTATCCTAGAAGGATCCATATCATGGAATTTGATGGTCTCCAAAGTTTTAATAATCTTAAGCATGGAGCTATCAATCCTATTCAAATTCCCTTGAATCTTGCGATCCAACTCATTTATCCTAGTTATACATGGTATTTCTAACTCTATCTTTTCAAGTTTTTTCATAATGTGAGCTAGAGTTATATCTTCTTGTATGCTTGCAACAGGGAGATTTCCAACAAGATTTTCAATAACATTAAGAGACTCCCAAATTGGGGCTTCTAGGAAATTCCCATTGATAGCAGTATCTAATATGAACCTATTCCAAGGAGTAATCTTAACATAAAATTTCTATGCAGGATATTAGTGGATTGCTTCTTGGTGGCTCTTTTTTGAGAATCATTAATTCTATACCAAGAATATTTTAAACTTTCACCACCTTTTTGTTTAAAGGTGAGAACCTCTGTCTCAACAAAGGAAAAAGGACCTGACATAATGACAACTACTAGCAAGATAAATAAATTTTTTGTGATTTTTTATATAAGACACAAAGACAAAACTGAAAGGTAAACTAACAAGACTAAAAAGCAACGGTAAAAGGTAGTGGGAAACTCCCCAATCTTAGAACTCGGAGTCCCTTGCAACGGCGCCATAAATTTGCTTGATGCGCGAGATGATGATAACGGTTTCTCTCCCTTCGTTTGTTACCCCAAGTTGAAGGTGAGATGTAGGATAGCAGCCAATTTCCCCTATGTAGAGGATAGGGTATGTCTCCCGTAGGTGGTTCGGCAAGTGATGCACCGTCTGAAAAGAATCACTTGCTTCTCCTGAACCTGCACACGACACAAATAGCTTTTCTCCCAATGAAGTTCAGAGAGGTTGTCAATCTCTTCGGTCTTGTTGTTTACAAAGGATCAAACGCAAGGGATACTGATAATGATAGCAACTGAAAGTAAAAGCAAGAAAGTAAATGAGTGTGTAAATAGTGAGGAGAATATGGACAGGGATCCCGTGATGTTCACTAGTGATGTATCTCTCCCAAAAGACGATAAAACTTCTATGCGAGGTAAACAAATTACAGATGGGCAATTGACAAGATTATAAACGCACCACAATACTAACTATGCTACAAAGAAAGGAAGAGGCTCAAAAGCATTGGCAGTACGCCAAAATAAGTAGACCGAAATCCAACTGCATCTACTAGTAATCATCCACCTTGAGATATCTATCCAGAACATCTCGCCGGTATTAAGTTGCGAGCCCCACCCAAAGTGTAAACCCAAAGCAACAGACAATTGCATTAAAAAGAACTTTGCGTAAAGTAAACAATCCTTGCAACCGCGGTTACAAGCACCGTTGTTTTCCCCCGTGTGGCAATAGCACATCCCCTAGACTCATGTTTCTGTCACTAAAGCGTGTCATCAGGGGGCATGAACCCAAAATCGAGCATAACGTTCCTTCTTGGAGTTACTACCTACTACATGGCCAAAGCAATAAAAAGCAACGGAGAACATGCAAAAATTACTTAGGAACAAAAATATAAAAGATAAGAACCAAATATATTACTCTATCACAATCTGAACATAATCTCATAATCCATCAGATCCCATCAAACTCAGCATAGCAACAACAGAAAGGTTACATATGTGCCTCGATCATGGAGGGCAGCTCACGACGTCTAAACCATGAAGAACAAAGAGGGGAGGAGCACATCACATAGCTACTGATCATGGACCCATGGTCCAAAGGAAACTGCTCACGGCACACCCGTGAAGCGTCCATGGTGGAGGGGAAGCTCCCGGAGGTCGATCCTCCCTCCGGTAGGGTGCCGGGAAGAAGTCTTCTGGCGCTCCCGATCTTGAAAGCGCGGCGGCACCTGGCCGCCTGGGCACCAGGTGGGGCCCCTCCGGTCCTCCTTCGGGACTCTGGAAGCTTCCGTTACGCTGATTTTTTATCTGATTTTCCCGGATTTTTGGAGCAACTTTAATATTAGGGAAAACTAAAATAGAAAAACAACAGAAAACAGAAATTGGCACTGGGGTGCACTGAGTTAATAGGTTAGTCCAAATAAGATCAAAAGTGTATGAAAGTGTATCTAGATCATAGCAATATCACACAAAACATGCATGGAGTAACCAGAAATTATAGATACGTTTGGGACGTATCACCTACTAATGTTACCAACTCTTTGACACTTAGCACAAGATAAAACATAATTTTAGCAGATAAAAACCTGATTGGAGAACCTTATGTGTGGTCCTCTCACCGACGTGATGTCCTCCATAGGGCCTATCGTGACATTGTCTGAGAATGTCCTTCTGCTCGTATTCCAGTATACATCTTCTCACGATCCCGTCTGGACCTTCTTTGGAAAGATGAGGGTCATCCCAAAAGTAATGCCTCAAATCGTGGAAGAACTTCTTCCTTTGCTGAAATGTTAAACCTGGAGGCAAATACTTTGCACGATAAAATTAGCACAATCCGCAAACCAAGGATCGGGAAGAGACTGTATTTTAACAACATCTAGTTGTTCGTCTGGAAAGCTGTCGTTGACTGGAATGGGATCATGTGGTATATTTTCCATCCTTGATAGATTATCCGCCATCGGAATTTTTTCTCCTTTCCTATCAAAAATTAGCAAATCAAATTCTTGAAGAAGGAGTACCCACCGGATGAGCCTTGGTTTGGCATCCTTCTTATCCATAAAATACTTAAGGGCAACATGGTCAGTATGAATAATAAATTTAGAATCAACAATATACTACCTAAACTTATCTCAAGCAAACACTACTGCTAAGAATTCCTTCTCGGTAGTAGCATAATTCTTTTGAGAACTATCAATGGTTTTGCTTGCATAATGTATAACATTCAATTTCTTAACAACCCTTTGTCCAAAAACAGCTCCAATAGCAAAATCACTAGCATCAAACATAATTTCAAAGGGCAATTTCCAGTCAGGTGGTTGTACTATAGGAGCGGTTATGAAAGCTTTATTAAGAACTTCGAAGGCGTCCTTACAATCTTCATCAAAGGAATACATTTGATGTCAATATTCTGGAGAAGATTAGTGAGGGGTCTTGAAGTGTTAGAAAAGTCTTCAATAAATCTTCTATAGAAACCAGCATGACCGAGAAAACTACGAATACCTTTGATGTCCCTTGGATAGGGCATCCTTTCAATAGCTTCAATCTTCTCCTTGTCCACTTCAATTCCCCTCTCTGAAATCTTATGACCAAGGACGATCCCTTCGTTAACCATGAAGTGGCACTTTTCCTAGTTTAGAACTAAATTTGTATCCTCGGACCTCTGCAAAAGTTTATTAAGATTGTGGTGACAGTGGTCAAAGGAAGTTCCATAGTGTCGGGACCCGGGGTTAGCGTATGCAAGCCTCGCTACAACACAATCATATGGAGAGCCGAGAACCGTACCCACTTGTCTAAGCAGACAAGGCCAAGCACAGAACGTTCTCGGAAAGCATCGAACGTGAGGGGCATCCCATCCAGGCCGGATGATCAATTGAAATGGGTCCTCATCGTCCGCACACAAGTCTAATTGATATGGGTGGCGAACTTCCATACTCATAGACAAGTCGCCTCAACCATACTCTCGATTGTATTATAACCCTTACATAGAATTACTCCAGCCCGATCACTTAGTCGGGGTCTAGGGCGGGCTCGATCATACATCAAAGTGTGCATGAGACGGAGTCTCGAGAAATCGCATCGCGATGCCCCAAGCTGCGCACATCTAAGGGCCACTTGGTGTATAAAAGACCGCCAGCCAGATCACAACTAAGGTCTCGAAAACCCATACTAAGACATGCATGTTATAAACATACACGCAACACACATGCCTAGTATGAACAGCAGGTATCATTGCAATTCTCTACAATGTATACATCTGTATTGATAACTCTTACAGAGTGCACACAGAGATCACAAGCATGTGATCCAACATTACAACAGACAAGCGGAAGCAAAGTAGGTCTGAGTACAGACAAGTTTAACAAATGGCTTAGAGAAGCCTTATCTAAAAACAAGCCCTCCACGAGGGAACCAGTCGTCCGACTGGGACTACACTAGCTTGGTCTTTGTCTGAGTCTTCAATCTTCGAGCTTCGGGTAGAAGCCACCATCAGGGTCGGTGGGATCATCTAAAACATAGAATAAGCAAACATGAGTACAAAGTCATCCTCAGCAAGACTTACATAGGAACTATACTACTCATGCACATGTATCAAGGTAAAGGGATGGTGGGGTTTCACTTGCAGAAGTGCCAGCTTTGACTTGGCTAGTCCTGAACTACGAGTACCAGACTTGAGGTAAGAAGCGTACACCAGTCCACTACATCTCTGCAACCAATTACACCACTATGGTTATGTAACAGCCCAGTTTTAAGAAAAATCATAAAAATTTGTTTTCGGTGTGAATTGTTTGATTGTCTGATTTGTTTGCGGTGTTTTCATCCCCGATTTATCGATCGGCGATTATTTCCCCCCCTCTTATATTGTATTGGACGGAGACCGACCCTTGCCACCCTGACACTCGACCTTTGCGACACCGGGTTTCACCCGATCATCGCCGCGAAAACCGAACGAGACCAGCCGCAGCCAACGAAACGAAAAACCCCGTTTAATAATTAAACGGGATATTTTTATAGCGCGCCGGAAAGTGTTCTCGGAACGGTTCCAACGCGAGGTGAACGCCTCCGGCTCGACGCACTTATCGCGCATTTCGAAGTTTTACCCGAATCGGAGGTACTGCGGACCCCCGGCGGTCAGAAACGTGAGCACCGCGCGCGCGAGAGAAAAACCAGAGATGTTTTTGCAAACTGCCAGCCACCGGGGCTGTATAAAGACCACCACTCTCCCACCCCCACTTAGGGTTTCCCTAAGCCAAAATTGCAGCCACCCCCCTCCACTTTGCCCAGTTTTACCCCAAAATCCCCATTTTTCGCAGCAGTTCCAGCCCAGCAGATCTGAACCGTCAGATCGCCCGATCTGACGGCCGAGATCGCCTCCCACCTTTCTCTCTCTCCTCTCTCTCTCTCCAACCGCCTCCTCTCCCCGTGGAAGCACCCGAGCGCCGCCTCCTCGTCCGGCCGCCGCCGCCGGCCCGATGCAGCAGCCAGCCGGAGCCGAGCCTCCTCTCCCTCCTCCTCTCCTCCTCTCTGTCCTCACCGCCCTCCCCGCTCCGTTTGCAGGCCTCCAGGAGCCACCGGACCGCGCCCGCCGCCGCACGCCATGGATGTCGGCCCGAGCTCGAGCCGCGCCCCGTGGAGGTCGTCTCGCCCAGCCAGCTGCCGGATCTGGCCGCGACCGCCCTGATCCGCGCGCCCCCGCCGCCTGCCTCCTCGCCTCGCCGTGGTCAAGCCGGCGCAGCCCCGCCGCGGATGCCGCCGGCGGTAACCCGATCGGGCTCAGGTCGGGAGGAGCCGAGCCCTGCCTCCAACCGCTGTGGACGCCCGCGTGGGCCGTGGCCCAGCGCCCCTCCAAGGCCCAGTTGGCGAGCCCACTCGCCCCAGCCTAGTGCGCCTCCAGCCAGAGTGGGCCGAGCCCAGTGGGTGAGGCCCCTTAGCCTTTTTTTTTTCTGAGACCCCCTGTATTTTTTTCTAAGTGTTGAAATTTTGCTGCTGTATTCAATTTCGTGTTGCGATTTCCCGTTAAACCGTAGCTCCGATGAACGTGCCCCCAAAATGAAAGTTTCTCAGAATTGCGTGTACTTTAATTCATATTTTGTGAGTTTTTGCATTTGAGCTCATCTTGATTGTGTAATTGTGTGCTGAACAGGGCATCAGGCCGTTAAACTGCTACAAATTGCTATTATGAGCTGCTGTTATTATTTTGTTGCAACTTTGCATGATGATTGTAACAAATCCATGAGGCCTATTGTATCGATTCTTTCTCCTATGTGTTAAGCATCATGTGTACTTCATTTACATGCTTTAACTTGCCATGTTTGGGTGCTTTAGATGTATTAGATCTGGCTCCAAAGTGGTGATCCTGATGTTATTGTGCTGCTGTTGATGAAACTGTTATTTTGTTGCAACTTCGGTCGACGAGTGTGTCGCGACCGTTTATCGGAATTGAGTGATTCCAATTGCATATTGTTAAGCATCATGTCTACTTTCATACCATGTATTACATTGCCATGATATGCTTTCTGGTCATATAGATTTTTTAGCTCCAAAGTTGCTATGCTGCTGTTTTTGACAGCCACCTCTGTTTTTCTCTAAGTCTGTTATTTTGCGATGCCATGTTGTTTGCTTAATATCTTTTGATCTATGATACCTTTTTGCATGATTCCTTTTGCCATGCCTTCCCTGTCATGTCTACTTTAGTTCCATATCATTTGTGAGCATGTTTGCATTGATCATCCTGTTTATGCATTGCTCTGAAGTGTGCTTCATAATGTTGGCAGTTTGTGCCCGTAACTTGTTCTGCTTGTATCTTTTTAACCGTAACTCCGTTTGGAGTGTGCTTTATATGTAACTTGATTAGTTTTTCATGTAATTTTTGTTTATGCTCTTGTTTTCTGTTGTTAACCAACCTAAAATATGGTTTAGGACAGAACAGTACCAAATGTTTTAATCATCGTGCGACACTTACTGTTATGCCATGTTTAGGTTGTGCCTCACTTAAATTGACTAGCATAGATAGTTTACTTTGTGCTTCACCTCTTGAAATGTTTGTGTGCTATGCCAGGCTTGCTTGAGTTTCCATGTTAATAACTGTTGGTTGATCACTTGTAGCTAAGCAACTTGAACCACCGTAAACGTGCGGTATTCGTCGTGTGTTACCGATACCCCACTTAAACTGTTAGTAACCGTTCTCGACGATAGATCCGTATCGCGTTCCCGTGTCATGTGCTGTCTTCTTGATCTTGTATTGCTCCGTAGTAATAGTGGTGCACAGTTGATTGCTTTCCAGTGTTTCCTTCCTGTGTGCCTCCCGCGGTTACTCTCGGAGACGAGGCGAGCTTGTGATCAACTAGACCTTCGGAACCCGACTTATCAACAGGCAAGGACTATACATTACTTATGATCCATTCTATTTCAACCAGAGGTTTGCATGCTAGTCTAGGATAGATTCGATGTTTGATCCTACCACATGTTTACAGCCTCTTCCAAACCGATACAGCCATGTCCCTTCCCAGCAAACCTTGTACTGCTATGTTACTATTGCTCGTTGCTCAGCCCCTGCTTAGTATGCATGCCTCGCTACAACACAATCATATGGAGAGACGAGAACTGTACCCACTTGTCTAAGCAGACAAGGCCAAGCACAGAACGTTCTCGGAAAGCATCGAACGTGTGGGGCATCCCATCCAGGCCGGATGATCAACTGAAGGGGGTCCTCATCGTCCGCACACAAGTCTAAATGACATGGGTGACGAACTCCCATACTCATAGACAAGTCGCCTCAACCATACTATCGATTGTATTATAACCCTTACATAGACTTACTCCAGCCCGATCACTTAGTCGGGGTCTAGGGCGGGCTCGATCATACATCAAAGTGTGCACGAGACGGAGTCTCGAGAAATCGCATCGCGATGCCCCAAGCTGCGCACATCTAAGGGCCACTTGGTGTATAAAAGACCGCCAGCCAGATCACAACTAAGGTCTCGAAAACCCATACTAAGACATGCATGTTATAAACATACACGCAGCACACATGTCTAGTATGAACAACAGGTATCATTGCAATTCTCTACAATGTATACATCTTTATTGATAACTCTTACAGAGTGCACATAGAGATCACAAGCATGTGATCCAACATTACAACAGACAAGCGGAAGCAAAGTAGGTCTGAGTACAAACAAGTTTAACAAATGGCTTAGAGAAGCCTTATCTAAAAACAAGCCCTCCACGAGGGAACCAGTCGTCTGACTAGGACTACACTAGCTTGGTCTTGGTCTGAGTCTTCAATCTTCGAGCTTCGGGTAGAAGCCACCATCGGGGTCGGTGGGTTCATCTAAAACATAGAATAAGCAAACGTGAGTACAAAGTCGTACTCAGCAAGACTTACATAGGAACTATACTACTCATGCACATGTATCAAGGTAAAGGGATGGTGGGGTTTCACCTGCAGAAGTGCCAGCTTTGACTTGGCTAGTCCTGAACTACGAGTACCAGACTTGAGGTAAGAAGCGTACACGACTCCACTACATCTCTTCAACCAATTACACCACTATGGTTACTTCCTCGACTTCCCCACGAGAAGCACACCATAGCACTCACGCTTATCTTGGTGTGTTTTAGAAGTATCCAGTTGAAGTTGTCTAATAATCAAGCTAAGCTTTCCAAGCAATCCTTAACCGCGGACGCGGCTATTCGAATAGTTTTGTTAACCCTACAGGGGTGTACCGCTACACACACGTGTCATCATTTACCGCCTTTTGCATGTCACCGTTCAAGAGGTGACAGTGAGGATGCCACCACAACACTTCGCCCACAGCTCCGTTCTAGTCCAGAGAGTCGCCTATCTGAGGGGGATCCATATGGAAGTCCGGCCGAGGTTCCAGTACAGCCTCAAACGATGTGTGCAGGGTCCCAAGCCGGTCTTGAAAAGCCGTTCATCCACTTCGCAGACCGTGCCACAACCCTACCAGAACACCGAACTACTGCGACTCTTGGGGTTCGAACGAGGTGAGGTACTAGGATGAGAGGGGTCAGTGAGCCCAATGTGTGGTTGTACTCTTCTTCTTGGATCACCACACAAGAACTCGGACTTAAGGCGGTGTTCAACGAGACAACCCACTGTGTACTCCTACACAGCCTCTCATTGTTCACCTTGTATTAGGGTAGATTCACCAACACATTTCACTTTCATCAACACCATGTTTATCATCATCCCGACTCACATCAAAAGCAACCTCGTTGTATCACTAAGCATGAAATAAGCAGTAATAGTTGCAGGGGCCACATGATATCAACCAACTCCTACATCTGCTAGGATTGTGGTTTGCTTACTACTGTGACAAGATGATAGGTCATGCAAAGGATATGGGTTCAACTATGCGGTAGAAACGTTATCATGATGATCATCCTAAACAATGCATAAGAGAGACATGAGAGGGAAGTGGGATTTTATCGACATGATCAATGGGGGTTTGCTTGCCTTGCTGACGAGGTTTCGATAACGGTGTCTTCAACGAAGGGGGCAGCCTTCTGCTCCGGTTCCACCTCTACTCGACAAACAACAAACAAGGTAGCAAAGTAAATACAATGCACAATCACATGATGGAAGGTTGAAACTTGATGTATATGCTTTGATGTGTGAAGCAATTCCATTTAAATGGAGTATATTGCAAAAATGAATTGCAAATTCAAACTCCAATTTGAATTCAAACTTAGCCAAGTTACATGTGACATTGTTTGATCAATTTGAATCATTTTGAAATGTGTATGATATTCCTCTGATGTGGAAGTGAAATGTAGCATGTTGCCGTGGTTCAAGTTGCAAAAACTTTTGAATTGAATTTAATTTAATTCCATTTAAATCAAATGGCAAATGCTACTGATCCCAATTTAAAATCAACTCAATCAAAGTTGAAAGTTGGATATTTGGATAGCTTATTTTCTCCTGATCATTTTTCATATATTATTTGTCCAATTTGGAGTGAATATGAATTTTCTATGAATTTCCAAAGTTTGGGCTATTTTCTGGATTTTCTGGAATTTCTTTAATTCAAATTATTCTGGAAATAGGTTTACTGCGTCAGCTTGACCTCATGCTGGCGTCAGGGGGGGGGGGCTGACGTGTGGGGCCGAGGTGTCAGCCAGTGGGTTAATTAACCCGGTTAGTTTAAACTAACCGTGGGGGGATTAAGGCTCTGGGCCCACTTGTCATCGGCTCTAGGGGGGTTAGCACGTGGTTAAGGGCCCTAATATCGCCGGCTTGACGCCGGTGGCTCTGGCCATGGCTGCGCCTCGCCGGAATCGGCTACGGGGCACGGGGAGGGGAACGGAGGGCACGGGCGTGTTCCGGGAGGCCGTCCGCGTCGAGTGGTGGCACCAGGGGGTCACGGGGATCACCGGAGCGTTGCCGGCGTCGAAGACGGCGGAGGCAGTGGCCTCGTGCAACAGGTTGTTGGGAGCACCACGAGGGTGATGGGCAAGTCGGTCGAGACGCTAGCGCACGGGGGCTAGAGCTCCACCAGCCATGGCGGCGACGGACTCCTGTTCACATGACGGAACACGATAGGAAGGAAGGGGGCGACCGTGTGATAGCTTGGGTGAAGCAGAAGCTCACCGTGAGTCGAACTGAGGTGGTGGCGTGGTCGGAGAGGCTGTGTGGCCGGCGAATTCGTCGACGGCGACTTGCGGTTCCGGCGATGAGGAGGTTGAAGCTGGCGTCGTCGGCGTTGCTCTTCGTCTTCGATTGAATGGGGGATTCGACGGAGTCGACGGTTGCGTGTCGAACGGACAAGGTGGGGCTCGCCGGCTTACTCAGTGGCCACGCCGGAGCAGAACCATGGCCGGCTAGGGCTTCGGTGCTTCGCTGTTCTTCGCGGGGAGGACGAACCAGAGGGCGAGGAGGGGGAAAGTGAGACGTGGGGCATCTCCTGGCATGCGTAGCGTCGAGAAGGAGGCAGGGGAGGGCTGGGGAGAGGCCACGGCGACATTTGTGGCATGCCGGGCACGCAGCTGTGTGCTCGTGCCCGGGGAAGACGACAGGGGAGCCCCCTGGTGGGCTGGGCCGGCTAGGAAGGTGGGCCTCGCCCTTGGGCAACAGGTAAGCTCTCCCCTTTTTCTTAATTCTTTTCTTTTTTCTTTTCTGCCTTTCTGTTTTTCTGTGCTAAATAAATAGCTAGGCATTTTATTAAATGCTGAAACTTTTTATATGGCCTCATAATAATATAGACTAGACACTTATAAAGTTTCAACATTTTTAAAATTCAAATAATTTGAATCTTAACTCAAATAGGGGTTTTTAATTAATTCCAAGGCACTGTTTGAATATTTGAAAAATCCATGAGCATGGGGTGGGTCCCACATCACTTGATATGTGATCACACTCATTTATAAGACTTTTCAAAAATCTAACATGAATTTTTGGAGAAGATTTTTATCTGGCCTTTTGAATTAATTCATCTGCGGGGGGTTCCTTCTCCCATTTTGCTTTTGATTTTGATTTCAAAGATTTCTTTTGAAATTTTTCACATGATGCAAAGGGACTTTGCTAATCCTAGCACATACCTAACTTGGGGTTGTGACACATAGATGGAGAAATCGTCCATGAAGACTTCCACAATCTCCTCACAGAAACCATGAAAAATAGCAGACATGCATCTCTGATATATAGCAGGTGCATTGCATAAACCAAAAGGAATACTCCTATAAGCATAAGTACCGTAAGGACACGTGAAAGTGGTCTTCTCTTGATCGGCAATATTGACATGAATTTGAGAGTAGCCAGAGTACCCATCGAGATAGCAAAAGTGGGTGTTTTTGGACGACCTCTCCATCATTTGATCGATGAAGGCCATTGGGTAATGATCCTTCCTGGTTGCCTTCTTTCACTTCCTGTAATCAATACACATTTTGTATCCAATAACAAATCTTTGAGGTATTAGTTCATTTTTATCGTTAGGGACAACAGTCATACCTCCTTTCCTAGGAGCTAATGGTCCGTCCCAAACGTATCTATAATTTCTTCTTGCTCCATGCATGTTTTGTGTGATATTGCTATGATCTAGATACACTTTCATACACTTTTGACCATATTTGGACTAACTTATTAAATCAATGCACCCCAGTGCAAGTTCCTGTTTTCTGCAGTTTTTCTATTTCAGGTTTCTCCCATATTAAAAGTGCTCCAAAAATTCGAGAAAAATCAGATAAAAAATCAGCTCAGAGGAACCTTCCTGAATCACCTGGGTGGGGCCAAAGGGCCACCACCAGGGGCCTAGGCGCCCTGGTGGCGCGCCCTAGGGGCTGGATGTGCCAGGTGGCCGCCTAGGCACCTGGTAGCCCCCCTGGCTTCCCCCATTCCCCTATTTATTCTCCGTGACGGGATTCTTCCGAGGACAGAACCCTTTTTCACGATCTCGCATCTGTTCCGCCGCCGTCGCGCTTCCAAGATCGGGAGCGCCAGCAGACCTTTTCCCAGCACCCTGCCAGAGGGAGGATTGACCTTCGGGAGCTTCTCCTCCACCATGGACGCTTCCCAGATGATCCGAGAGTAGTCTACCTTGGACCATGGGTCCGTGATCAGTTGCTATGTGATGTTGTCCTCCCCTCTTTGTTCTTCATGGATTAGACCTTGTGAGCTTCCCTACATGATCAAGTCATATATGTAATTCTTTTTTCTGTTTCTATGCTGAGTTTTCTGGGAGCTGATGGATTATGAGACTATGTTAAGTTTGTGATAGACTAATATATTTGGTTTTATCTTTTATATTTTTATTCCTAAGTAATTTTTGCATGTTCTCCGTTGCTGTTTATTGCTTTGGCCAAGTAGTAGGCAGTGACCCCAAGAGGGAACATTATGCTCGATTGTGGGTTCATGCCCCCTGATGACACGCTTGAGTGACAGAAACATGAGTCTAGAGGATGTGCTGTTGCCACAAGGGGGAAAACAACAGTTCTTGTAACCGTGGTTGCAAGGGTTGTTTTCTTTACGGAAAGTTTTTTAATGCAGTTGTCTGTTGCTTTGGGTTTACACTTCGGGTGGGGCTCGCAAGTTAATACCAGCAAGATGTTCTGGATAGATATCTCAAGGTGGATGATTAGTAGTAGATGCAGTTGGATTTCGCTCTACTTGTTTTGGCGTACTGCCCATGCTTTTGGGCCTTCCTTTCTTTGTAGCATAGTTAGCATCGCGGTGCTATTTTAATCATGTCAATTTCCCAGCTGTGATTTGTTTACCTCGCATAGCGCTTTTATCGCCTTTTGGGAGAGAGAAATCACTAGTGAACATCACGGGACCCCGGTCCATAATCTCATTACTGTGTACACGTTCATTTATTTTCTTCTTTTACTTTCCAGTAGCTATCATTATCATTATCCCTTGTGTTTGATCCTTTCTAAACAACAAGACCGGAGATATTAACAACCTCTCTGAACTTTGTTGGGAGAAAAGTTATTTGTTGTGTGTGTGCAGGTCCAGGAAAAGCAAGTGATTCTTTTCAGACGGCGCATCACTTGCCGAACCACCTACTTGTCTCTTTCGGAGTCCTACAGGGACACTCTAAACCTTGGCATCTTTGCCAAGGTAAATTTGTTGCTTTCCTACATCTCACCTTCCACTTGGGGTAACCAACGAAGGGAGAGAAGCCATTATCATCTCTCGCGCATCAAGCAAATTTCTGGCGCCATTGCCGGGGACTCCAATCTTCAAGATAGGGGAGTTGCACAATATCTTTTACCTTTGCATTTTAGTCTTTTTAGTTTATCTTTCAGTTTTTATCTTTGTGTACTTTATCAAAAATCACAAAATAATTATTATTTATCTTGCTAGTAGTTGTCATCATGTCTGGTCCTTTTTCCTTTGTTGAGACAGAGGTTCTCACCTTTAAAAAAAGGTGGTTAAAGTTTAAAAGATGCTTGGTATAGAATTAATGATTCTCAGAAAAGAGCCACCAAGAAGCAATCCACTACTATCCTTCTTAGAAATTTTTATATTGGGATTACTCCTTCGAATAGGTTTCTTTTAGATACTACTCTCAATGGGAATTTCCTAGAAGCCCCAATATGGGAGTCTCCTAATGTTATTGCAAATCTTGTTGGAAATCTCCCTATTGCTAGCATTGAAGAGGATATCCTAGTTCACATTATGAGAAAACTTGAAAAGATAGAACTAGAAATACCAAGCATAAGTAGGATAAATGAGTTGGATCGCAAGGTTCAAGGGAATTTGAAAAAACTAGATAGCTCGATGCTTAAAATTATTAAAAATTTGGAGACCATCAAATTCCATGATTTGAATCCTTTTAGGATAGATAAGATTGAGGAAATCATTGACACTTTGGGAAATACTTTCTCCTCAATCAAACAAAAAAAGGTAGAAAATCCGGCAAGGAAGGAACCTAAGTATGTCCCTAAGGTTCCTCGACCTAAAAACAATGCACCCATTGCCAAAGGAGTTGAAACCGTGAAAACTTTGCAAGAAATACCCCTCTTAGACAAATTTATAAATGAATCTTCCATTGATTTTTCGTCTTTTGGTTTTATACCTAGAAGTATCTTTATTAGGCCTTTATTTGAGAGACCTCTTAAAACTAGTTATACAATTTAAGAGCTTCTTGATGATCTTGATGATGGTTCGATTGATACAACATGATTCTTCTTTTTGCTTTATGCCTAGCGTAAAGGTGTAAAAGAAAGCGGTTTTTGGGAGGCAACCCAAGATGTTTTTATTTCTGTTCTTAGTGGTCTTGATGATTGTTACTACTGTAGCAACATCGGTGTATCTTTATTTTCAAGCTTTGTGCCAATTTTAGCCTCCGATTGCAAGAAAGTTCAAAAGTTGTGACATGTTGTCCATAAAACAAATTATGTCCTTGGACGAAATAATTAGCCTAAAATCACCAGATCATCTTTTTGATCTGAATTATTTTGACAGCGTGCTCTATACAATTTTCATTCGAGCATCTATTTTGAGTTTTGGTGCTCTTGAGAAACAGTATCTTTTCAAGAATATCTTTATTTCCATTAGAGAAAAAATATTTTATTAAGGGTACTAACCTCTCTAATCAACTTATGATGAGTTATGTATGAAGGGAGCTTTCAAGTGTACGAGGGAAGATGATGAAAGAATATCCGGGAGTGTCAAACGCTCAAGCTTGGGGATACCCCCATGCATCCCTAATAAATATTCAAGGTGTCTCAAGCGTCTAAGCATGGGGATGCCCCCGTGCATCCCATTCTCCATCAACAATCATCAGTCCATCCTCCATCTCATTATATTTTTATCACTTCATGCGTTATGTGCTATGCTTGGAGCTTCTCGCTCTTAGGTTTCATTTTTAGTTTTCTTTAGCTTTGCTTGCTGTTCATAACAAGTTAGAACCCAACTTTCCTTGGGAGAGAAACACGCTCCACTTGAAACTAGAACACATCATAGGATTTTCATGCATATCTTTCTTCTGTTGTGTGTTCTTTATGTTTTCTTAGCTGCTGGCATGTTTAGCTTTTAGTTTTCGGGTTTATCTTTTGCCATATCTTTAGCTTTTGTTTGGTTTGTTGCTGGAAATCTCTTTAGTTTTCATGTTTATCTTGTTAAGAGACTTGCTTGTTGCACTGAGTTGTGTCTTTTCTTGAAGTAGATAATTGAGGTTGCTATTCAATTGTAGTAGTAACTTGCAATAGTTTTGAGGTATTGTTGTGAGTAATGTTTGAACTTTTGGTGTCAAGAGCTCTAACCAATTAGTGATAGGTGTCGTATTTTGGGCAATCCGTGCTTATTTTAAAAACCTACAAAAACTAGTTGAGAACTCTATTTACTAGATGGATCACTAATCTTTGGAGGAATCGGATATTAGAGTACACGCACGTACCATGAGTTGAGGATGCGCAAGGATAACCAAACCCCCATACGCTCCTCCTCGGGTTACTTGTCTCTTTGTGAATCTCCTTATTAGATTGAGAGTTACCGATAATAAGTGCATTAGTTCTTCGGACTAATGTAAGTATTGAAAGTTGACACTTCCACCTCCTCATATTTTCTAGCCTCTTCGGTACCACACATTTCCCTCTTCTCACTCCGAGAGTTGGCGTCCACCTTCGTCGGTGTATCCAAACCCTTGGCATGATACGCTGTGTCATCATAAACCTACCTATATCTTTCCTCAAAACAGCCACCATACTTACCTATCAAGGAATTTCCATAGCCTTTCCAAGACATATTGCCATGAAACATCCACCTTCTCATGACTTGATCTTCATGTCATACATGTTCCTGCTACACTTGCAAAGGCATACATTTGCATACATCATGATAGCTTCATCTTCTTTATGTTGAGTACCTTACAAAGTGTGAAGATCTTCTATACCTGTTGAAACCCGTTTTTGGCACGATAATATTCGTATACAAGATGGCCTTAGAATAAAAGTGTCTACATGAAAAGGCTTGGTATTATCGATATGAACATGTTTGTAGTTCGAGCCATCACCATCGGATTCCATCTCGACGGTCGAAACTATGTTTGAAGCAATAGGATCTTGGCATTCGAAGTACTATGCTGCCAATAAGTTCTTCAAGACATCCTCAAATGGAAAAACATTCGATGTGTGGCGTCTTGGTATTGTCGAGCCGGTCGATTTTGATTTTTGAATCGTCCCAATCCGAGTTCGTATGCAAAAGTTATAGCCATCACAATGTATACCTGTCAAAGAGAAAAAAACTGACGTCCAGAGCCAGACACCTATACAATTGATGTCTGATGGATAGCGTGAGGATTTCGGCCCTCAAGATGGCCCCGAATCGAAAAAAAATTCAGCATCAAAATCCTTGGAAATTTCGAGGGCTACAATTTTTATGTTTTGACTTTTTTCATCCGAGGTTGTTTTTAGCCCTGAAACGCCCAAAAACCAAACTGTTGTCCCGGGCCTACCTGTAATCCGAGTTCGGTTCTATATGGAAAGATTTGGACGAGATTTGGAGTCATTTTCTTGTACGGAAATTCCAGCCTCCTCATATATAGATGAGATGACGGCCGATTGAAACAACACACAATCTAACTAACACATCTACATCTTTTTAACCTACTTTTATCTCTCTCCCTTATATCTTTGTTCTCATTCTTTGTTCATTCTTGTTTTGTAGGGCAACGATCCACGAGGCCCTAGGGGCGATCAGGTCGACCTTGGGAAGCCCAAAGCCACCATGATCCCTAACGGGGTTCCTCCCGGGGGTATGGGGTTTCGGGTCTACAAAAGCGCCCGCCGGATTGCTTGCGTAGTGCGCTTCTGGTCGGGTCTCCTTCGACGTGAGTTGCGGTGTATTATCCCCGGCATCAAGGGTACACGTGACGTGTTCGTGTGTCAACGCACGTTTTGGCGACTCCGCTGGGGACGAAAGCTTTGAGAAGTCTCCAGCCTTTTTTTTCTACGAGGGAAATCTTCATCAAGTTGCTGCAATCTACATCGGTAACATATATCATCAATATCCTTGTGTAGATGCAAATAATTCATATGTTGTTGCTAGAGCTCCTAATGAGCATGATGTATCGGCTAGCCCTAGTTTTATTAATAGTAGATATAATTATGTGCAACAGCCGGTTCATAATCTATATGCTTCAAGTTCCAATTTTGGCGACATGCAACATATGTATCCCAACTCTCATGCATTGGCAACCCCGGAAATCCATATGCCGATGAACAACATGATGAGCTCAGTTAGTAGGATTGAAACACCCCATGTAGGAAATTTCGATAACATGCAACAAAGTATTTCACCTTTTTATTCATCGGCACCTAACTTGCAATATGTTAATCCAAATATGTCGATTGATAGGGGAATTGGCCATGCTAGCGCTAGTTATTTGGCCAATTACCATCAACCATCATATGCTAGAACTCATGCTACTAATCTGTCAGTGCCATATGCAACTGTTGATACTCATAATTTGGCTCCACACCTTCATGTTATAGCTAAAGACCAATCTAAAGGAGCATACATACCTTCATCTAAAGTTGTTGTTGATGTGGCTGCGTTAGTAAGGAAGAATGCCCAAAATGACAGGATTAGTGATATTTGTATGGAACTATATCTTAAGGGTTTGTCTCCTTATAATAATGCAATAAAAGATAGAGTTTTGCAAGAGGATGAATCATTGCCAATTGATAGGCTATGCCAGGAAAAATATAGTTCTACACCAATGCATATGCCTTCTCCTACTGCTCCAGCATACTATATACACCCTATAAAATTTCAAAGTCTCGGCAACATTCAAGATTCAATGCCTAAAGAGTCTGAAAGCAACGGGGGGCAATCTTATCCAACGTGGGCTGAGATGGAGAAAAGGCTTAAAGCTAAAAGAAATAGCGGACAATCTTGTCCATGGTGGGCTGAGCTTGTGAAGAAGCTTAAAGCTAAATTTGCTTCTCTCCTTTTGGAGCAAATAGAAAAAGAATTGGCTCAAAGAAAAGAAGCCTTGCCAATTGATGAAAAAAGTGATGATTCAAAGATTGAAAGTTCTTCGGCTGGAAAAGCTGAATCAACTAGTGTGTGTTCCGAATCCATCAAATCCAAAGAGGCAAGCACCATTGAGAAAGGGTATGGCGAGCACATAACAACCGTGCTTGATTTTTCTGAAGCTAAGGGAACCGATTTCCTGCCCGATGAGTTCCGTGCCACAGAAATTGATGAGCATCAATGATAGAGGCGAAGGTGTCCCGATGTTTCGATGAGATGGTGGAGATCGATTATGGTGGAGGCAACTTTCACGATCCGACTACGAACGTGCGAAGACGTTGCGCCTTAGCGATCGCTAAACCAACTCCGAGAGGTTATTGATCCCGCGGATGCACGATCAACCTGACCACGAAGGTCTAATTCCTGCAAGCAATCGAAGAACAAGCAAGAACTAAGAATTGCAATCTGGATATTGCGAATATAAGATGAATGATTACGAAAGTTGGGGTTCCAATGAGGTCTTGGCCTGGTCGGATGACACAAACGGAGAGCTCGAAGTTGCGGCTATGGCTAACTTATATCTAATTAAAACCCAAGTCTAAACGACGCCCTAAGGGCTGTATATATGGGGGAACAGAAGGGATTTTCGTGACCCCTTGGAGGTGGGATCCGAAAACAACCCTAACTCGGTTTCCCCACACATACGGACTCTAAAAAACAGCCTATAAGGTGGTATTTCGAAATTACATGGGCCCAGCCCAATATTAAGGTGACGCAGCACCTATAATTGCCCTTGGACGAAAATAATGAAGTGGCATCTCGCGTATTTCGTCCAAGACTTCATGCGCGCCTTATGGTGGCTTCAAAGTGCGATAATCACCACTGGAAGCTCCGCTGTCCTTTCCCGCGCGCGCACCTTCTTCTCCATGCTTGATCCCGCTCCAATGACCATCCTTCTTGTCCATGCTAGGTCCTTCATTCATAAGCAAAACAAAAGTATCTAATTTAGGCAGCATCATATGTTCATGAACAATAGAAGGATTCGCAAGAAACGAAAGTACCTGATAATTTAGTTGACGTGCACGAGCTCTAGTAACTGGTCCAGTATGTGTAGTTGGTGAGGATATGGGTGTAACATTAGTAGGGATGTCCTCATCATCCTCCCCTTCTTGAATTGAAGTCGTCCTCGACGGAACCTCATCATCTTCTCCCAAATAAGGCTTCAAATCTGCAATATTAAATGTGGGACTAACCCCAAAGGCTGCAGGTAGCTCAAGTTTATATGCATTATCATTAATTTTCTGCAAAACCTTAAAGGGACCATCAGCTCGAGGCATTAACTTAGACTTGCGCAAATCAGGAAACCTATCTTTACGTAGATGTAACCAAACAAGATCTCCGGGTTCAAACACAACATGCTTTCGACCCCTATCACCAGCAAGCTTGTATCTAGCATTCATGCGCTCAATGTTTTCTTTAGTTAACTCATGCATTTTTAATATCAATTCAGCACGTTGCTTAGCATCAAAATTAACCTTCTCCGAAGATGGAAGAGGTAGCAAATCAATAGGTGCACGAGGTAGAAAACCATAAACAATCTCAAAAGGGCACATTTTAGTGGTAGAATGCAATGAACGATTATAAGCAAATTCAATATGAGGTACACATTCTTCCCACAGTTTCAAGTTACTCTTTAAAACAGCCCTAAGCATAGTAGACAAAGTCCTATTGACCACTTCAGTTTGTCCATCAGTTTGGGGATGACATGTAGTACTAAAAAGTAGTTTAGTCCCCAACTTAGCCCATAAGCATCTCCAAAAATGGCTAAGAAACTTAGTATCACGATCCGAGACAATAGTATTGGGCACACCATGTAAGCGAATAATCTCACGAAAGAATAAATCAGCAACATTAGCAGCATCATCGCTTTTATGACATGGTATAAAATGTGCCATCTTAGAAAATCTATCCACGACAACAAATATGCTATCCCTCCCATTCTTTGTTCGAGGCAAGCCTAAAACAAAGTCCATGGATATGTCCTCCCACGGAACACTAGGTACAGGTAAAGGCATGTATAAACCATGAGGATTGAGTCGTGACTTAGCTTTTTGACATGTAGTGCAGCGAGCAACAAAACGCTCAACATCCCGTCTCATCTTTGGCCAAAAGAAATGTGTAGCAAGTACGTCCTCCGTCTTCTTCACGCCAAAGTGTCCCATTAATCCTCCTCCATGCGCCTCCTGCAACAACAAAAGACGAATAGAGCTAGCTGGAATGCATAGCTTGTTAGAACGGAACACAAATCCATCATTAAGCACAAACTTGTTCCATGTTCTACCCTCTCTACAATTCTGCAACACATCTTTAAATTCCGCATCATTTACATATTGATCTTTGATTGTCTCTAAACCGAAAATCTTGAAGTCAAGTTGTGAAAGCATAGTATAACGACGAGACAAAGCATCAGCAATAATATTATCTTTCCCCTTCTTGTGTTTAATGACATAAGGAAAAGTCTCAATAAATTCAACCCACTTAGCATGTCTACGATTAAGTTTTGCTTGACTTCGTATGTGTTTCAAAGATTCATGATCAGAATGTATAACAAATTCTTTGGGCCATAAATAATGTTGCCAAGTTTCTAATGTCCGAACAAGAGCATATAATTCCTTATCATAAGTAGAATAGTTCAGACTAGGCCCACTCAATTTTTCAGAAAAGTAAGCAACAGGTTTAGCATCTTGTAATAACACACCTCCCAAACCAATCCCACTAGCATCGCATTCAAGCTCAAAAGTCTTATTAAAATCAGGAAGTTGGAGCAAAGGAGCATGTGTTAACTTATCTTTCAATACGGTGAAGGCTTCTTCCTGTGCGGTACCCCAAGTAAAAGGCACATCCTTGCGTGTAAGCTCATTGAGAGGTGCAGCAATGGTGCTGAAATCTCTCACAAAACGCCTATAGAATCCAGCGAGGCCAAGAAAACTCCTCACTTGTGTGACCGTTTTGGGCTGCGGCCAACTCTCAATCGCCTCGATCTTGGCTTTATCAACTTCAATTCCCTGCGGAGTAACAACATAGCCAAGAAACGATACTCGGTCGGTGCAAAAGCTGCACTTCCCAAGGTTACCAAACAAACGTGCATTACGTAGAGCAATAAAAACAGCACGTAAATGATCCAAATGTTCCTCCAAAGATTTGCTATAAATCAGTATATCATCAAAATAGACTACCACAAATCGTCCAATGAAAACACGTAAAACCTCGTTCATTAATCTCATGAAAGTGCTAGGTGCATTAGTTAACCCAAAAGGCATGACTAACCACTCATATAATCCAAACTTAGTTTTAAATGCCGTTTTCCATTCATCTCCTAATTTCATGCGAATTTGATGGTATCCACTACGCAAATCAACTTTGGAAAACATGGTAGAGCCACTTAATTCATCAAGCATATCATCTAACCTAGGAATAGGATGACGATAACGAATAGTAATATTATTAATGGCTCGACAATCAACACACATACGCCATGTTCCATCCTTTTTAGGCACTAATATAACAGGGACAGCACAAGGACTAAGGGATTCACGTATGTAACCTTTGTCGAGTAGCTCTTGTACTTGACGCTGAATCTCCTTTGTCTCCTCCGGATTGGTACGGTATGGCGCACGGTTGGGCAGTGAAGCACCGGGAATTAAGTCAATCTGATGCTCAATCCCTCGAATAGGTGGTAATCCCGGTGGTACGTCTTGTGGAAAGACGTCAATAAACTCCTGCAAAAGGTCAGTGACAACAGGAGGCAAAGAAGGAGGCAATTCCTCAAATGAAAACAAAGCTTCTTTGCACACAAAAGCATAGCACACATATTGACTAACATCCAAATCTGAAATATCAACTTTAGTAGCAAGCAAAGTTGGACTAGTCAATTTAATTTCATTAGTCACAGCAGAAGAAGATTTGCTATTAATCTTATGTTGTTGCTCAAATTCTTTGGCTGCTATCTCATTTTCACTCTTATTTTTCTCCTGTTTAGCTTTACTAGCTCTAGCAAGATCATCTTTCACAATTTGTTCAGGAGACATAGGAAGTAAAGCAATATTTTTATCCTGATGAACCAGAGTAAACTGATTTGTCCTACCATGGTGTACAACATTCCTATCAAATTGCCATGGTCTACCAAGTAAAAGAGAGCATGCTTGCATGGGTACCACATCACAATCAACATAATCAGCATATGCAGCAATGCTAAAGTGCACACGAACAGAACGCGTTACCTTAATCTTACCACTATTGTTAAACCACTGAATATAGTACGGATGGGGGTGTGGTCTTGTGGTGAGAGATAGCTTCTCCACCAACTCCATGCTCGCCAAGTTGTTGCAACTCCCTCCGTCAATGATGATGCGAACCGAACGTTCTTTCACCACTCCCTTTGTGTGGAACAAATTATGCCTCTGGTTTTGCTCGGCCTTCGATACCTGCACACTTAACACACGTTGAGCAACCAAACTAGCATATTTATCTGCATCATCAGGAGCCATATACTCTATATCACGAGCATCATCATGGGCACCCTGATCCTCATGAGCAATGAGAACTAAAGTCTCCTCATCATAGTCACTCGCTGACTCATACCCACCATCCGCCGTAATAATCATCACACGCTTGGAGGGACAGTCTTTGGCGAAGTGACCTCCACCTTGGCACCTGCGACATTTAATATCACGATCTCGTGCTTGCCCTGTGGACGCCATGGATGAAGAAGAACTCGCCGCGGGACCACTCTGTGCACCCTTGAATGGTGGCGCTGGCTGTGTCGGTGGCTCCCTGTAAGAATGAGCGGCTGAAGTAGATGGTGGTGCAGCAGGACGTGTGGATGTAGAAGCTCCACGCGATGTCCATGATGTATTTCGTCCTGCAGAAAAGTTAGGTCTCGTAGCGGCCTGTCGATCCTGCACTTCACGTTCAGCTTTACAAGCAAGATGAAACAAACGAGTGATAGTAGTAAAGTCCTTGTATTCTAGAATAGTTTGTATCTCCCTGTTTAAGCCACCCATAAAACGTGCAAGCATAGCTTCATTATCCTCTACAAGGCCGCATCTAATCAATCCAGTTTGTAATTCCTGATAATATTCCTCTACAGAATTTTTTCCTTGTCTCAAACGCTGTAATTTTTGTAACAAGTCACGTTGATAATAAGGAGGAACCCAGCGAGTACGCATAGCATCTTTTAAAGCAGCCCAAGTAGCTGGAATATTATTAGCATGCAATCTACAATGTTCGGACCACCAAATAGATGCAAATCCCGTGAATTCACAAACAGCAGCAGTAACACGTCTATTCTCAGGATATTGTAAACATGTAAAGCGTTGTTCTGTTTCTAACTCCCAAGTAAGATAAACATCAGGAATATATCTACCCTCAAATGGCTTAAGATTCAATTTAAGTTTAGGCACATGTTCATCATCGCGTACCTGAGGGGGTGGTTGGTGTCGACCGTGGCGAATGTTGGGACGTGGACGTCCAGCTGGCTGCTCATAGACCGCTTCCTGTTCCACCTCCTCCTCGTAATCACCCTCGTAGTAGTCGTCCTGGCCGACGTCAGAAGCAGCAGCAGCAGTAGCAGCAACTGCAGCAGCAGGAGGAGCACCAATACCAGCAGCTTGTCCTCGCGGCAACAGAATACGTCGTGCACGTGGTAGTGGCGGTGGCTGTGGCTGTGCTGAAGGTAGGCGTGCGATCAACTCAGTAAACTTGGCGTCTAGCTTGGTGTCGATCATCTTTTCCACGCCATCAATCGCCTCTGTAAATCTGTTATGGATGTCCTGCACCTGTTCAGACATCATACGTGCAAATTTATCATGTAGCTCCTTGTTTGTCATGTTCTCCCAATCGGGTGCATCCCGCGCCACTTCATCATGTGATCCTGTCATGGTTAGCAGAAATAGAAAACACACAGTAATATGATCCTACTTCTACTAATGGGATGTGGTGTGGTGGAAAGCACAAATCCGTCAAGCTTTTCTTTCGTTCTTACCGATTCTTACCTAGCAGCAGGTGGTGATGTACAACCAACGGGTCAAAACTCTCAGAGATATGGTAGAGCGATGGCCAGGAGGTGTCAAACGCACGATGTAGAATATATGTGGAGCTGTAGGAAGGCTGACAAGTATGGTAGAAAAAACTCAACAGTAATCAAAACAGAGATGCAAAGCTGAATAAACGCTCAACGTGGGTACTGTGCTGATCCTAGGCTAGACCGTACTAGAGACGCGAGCCTAAAACACCAACGAAAGCACGGCGCGGCACGTAATCAACTGAGAAGCATACTCTGAAAAAAAAATTCTCTTTTTTTTTTTTTTTTTTTTTTTTTTTTTTTTTTTTGCGATGCGGGACTGCGGTGGCTGAAAAAGTGCGAAAAAGTCACTATGGTGGCGAAAGTCTCAAAAAGAGTTTCTGGACCTAAGGAACGTATGGGCACAAATTTTTTTTACCCCTGATTTTTTTTTTTTTTTTTTTTTTTTTTTTTTTTGGAAATCACCCCCTTCTACGTACGACAAAGATTGGTGAAATCCGACTCTAATCAACTCAAACTAATCTGGCTATGGAGAGGTCACGAACCGTACTGATGATGGAACTCAACTCGGACTCGTGGTACGTGGTGGTGTATATGGACTCTGCTTGGCGGAACGTGGTGGTGTATGTGGACTTGGATTGGCGGAACGTGGTAGGATGACTACTGGGCGGCGGCGACGTGGCAAACTGTGATCAGAACTCGAAACTCTAAGGGAACTAGACGCTAAGATCAGCAACTTGACACAACGATGCAACCGTAAATTCAACAAAGCAAGTCCTGAAAAGAAAACTGAACAAAGGCTCGGACTGTCTTGGGACGTGATGATCTAACCCTAAATTTTTTTTTGGCTTTTTCGTGGGCTGTAGGTATGACGAACAGAAACAATCTAGACTACGAAAACTGGTAAATCTCACCGAGCAACCTGGAAATCTGATACCACTTGATAGAGGCGAAGGTGTCCCGATGTTTCGATGAGATGGTGGAGATCGATTATGGTGGAGGCAACTTTCACGATCCGACTACGAACGTGCGAAGACGTTGCGCCTTAGCGATCGCTAAACCAACTCCGAGAGGTTATTGATCCCGCGGATGCACGATCAACCTGACCACGAAGGTCTAATTCCTGCAAGCAATCGAAGAACAAGCAAGAACTAAGAATTGCAATCTGGATATTGCGAATATAAGATGAATGATTACGAAAGTTGGGGTTCCAATGAGGTCTTGGCCTGGTCGGATGACACAAACGGAGAGCTCGAAGTTGCGGCTATGGCTAACTTATATCTAATTAAAATCCAAGTCTAAACGACGCCCTAAGGGCTGTATATATGGGGGAACAGAAGGGATTTTCGTGACCCCTTGGAGGTGGGATCCGAAAACAACCCTAACTCGGTTTCCCCACACATACGGACTCTAAAAAACAGCCTATAAGGTGGTATTTCGAAATTACATGGGCCCAGCCCAATATTAAGGTGACGCAGCACCTATAATTGCCCTTGGACGAAAATAATGAAGTGGCATCTCGCGTATTTCGTCCAAGACTTCATGCGCGCCTTATGGTGGCTTCAAAGTGCGATAATCACCACTGGAAGCTCCGCTGTCCTTTCCCGCGCGCGCACCTTCTTCTCCATGCTTGATCCCGCTCCAATGACCATCCTTCTTGTCCATGCTAGGTCCTTCATTCATAAGCAAAACAAAAGTATCTAATTTAGGCAGCATCATATGTTCATGAACAATAGAAGGATTCGCAAGAAACGAAAGTACCTGATAATTTAGTTGACGTGCACGAGCTCTAGTAACTGGTCCAGTATGTGTAGTTGGTGAGGATATGGGTGTAACATTAGTAGGGATGTCCTCATCAATCAAGAACAAAGTGATATGGCCGAACAAAGTTTGGTTAATGATGAACATCAAGAACACAAGCGTGCAGCTGAGAAAACTTCACCTGATAATCATTCGAGTGATGAAGCACGGAACAAAGACAAAGATGAGGACAAGACGTTGGAGGGTCATCCAAAACTGCAGCAAACTATTTTTCAATTCACACAACCATCATGCTCTTCCAACGTGTATGTCGAGGTATGTGTAGCAAGTAATTTATATATTTTTAGATTTGGTCATAACTTTATTGTTGATGCATCTATTAGAAAAATTCTTATAACAAATCTTGAGAGACCAATGAAGAAGGATAATTTACTTGTTAGCAATACAATTATAACAAAGCATATCGGTCAACACATTGTGCCATTTAGAGAGACCGATAGTGACTTATTATTGCAGCAAAAGTGTTTCCCATTTTTTTATTTAAAGTTTCTATATACATAGATAGATTTGCTAGTTTCATACTTAGCTTTCATTTGCTCTCAAATGAGACATATATGTTACAACAATTTTTTTTCAGAAAAAAAAAGCCAAGATTTGAATCTTTTGAGAAAACCGATGATAGTATAATTTCTTATTCAAAGTCATCGGAGATAGAGTGCAAAACACAATGCATAGCCGAATGGGATGCTGCCAAATCCGAACCATTCGTTTGCTTTCTTCCAAATCCGTTCTCACACCAAGATCGGCTAGAAAACAAAAATATTACCTTCGATTCGAACATGGGTGATCAGATCTTTGATTTGTTGCTAAAGAATAATTATATTAGAATTCTTGATCACCACGTCAAGCCATCAGTCCAAGGAGGAATGTATTGTAAGCTGCATGATTAGTTCAAGCATAATTTTGAAGACTGCGATATGTTTCGTCAAATAGTTAAATCGGCCATTGATAGCGGATGGTTGAAACTTGTTAAAAAACCAAGGGATCATCATACTATTCCTATTGGTCCTGATGGAAAAAAGTTTTAGCATCGGATGCTTCAAGCCGATTCATTTGAAGATAAAAAGTCAACGAATGCAAGTGATGGGATCAAGCTTTGAAGCACACTACAAATTATTCATGAGCACAATGATGATATTCTTGAGGGCGAAGGTTCTATCAAAGTTACGGTGAAGACGCTAAGCACTGGGGGCAGAAAGAAAATCCTAAGATCAATGCTATTACAATCAAAGAGAGCAAAGGCCGATATAAGCGCAAGGGTAAGAAATCAAAGGTCACTTTCGCGCTACTATTGGAAAAATATCAGAAGATAAGTGAGGGGAAAGTTTCTCATCGGCCAAGTAATTCGAAAGCATCAAGATCACCCCTAGACGCAAATCTGAGGACATGTATAATTCTAGGGCACATCATCCATATTATTTTGAACCATTTCATCAAGATTATGCAGCTCCAAGAAGGTCCAAATTTGATGAACAATTGCATAACAAAGACCGTTTCAATCAAAAGGAAACGGTCTGTAGCTCAAGGAAGAAGTAAGAGGTGGTCAAGCAAGTATATCGTGTCAAAAAGGATGGTCGTAAGTGTGCCACTTCAGATTTAACTTCAAATAATAAAGATCCTATTAAAGATTTGACATTGGCTACTAAAGGCAAAGACCTGGAGAAAGAAAATGTTCATAATCAAGATGCCGAAGGTTTCCATCATCCAAACGGAATCTTCGATTAGCACATCATTCATATTGTTCAAACATGTTATTGATGACTTTATCATGGAATTCATACTCAGGTATGATTGGTTACCCTCCATGTACTTATTTTGGTCCATGGATGCAATACAATTTCTGACATCATGATAGGGGATTACCAAGTCACTATGCATTTGATTAGTTAAATTCTTGTTGCTGGTTCAAGGGGCCGAAATATTTGATTGTTATTTCATTTGCTTGTTTCGGCTATATATGCTTTGGTGGATGAATTCTACATGTCGTTTATACTAATGGCCGATATTTGTTCTGTCGTCCTAAGAATACATCTAAAGATTTCCGATGTGGTTTTGTAAACATCATCCTTAGTCCTATTGGAAACCGGGACAAGGTGTACATTCGTTAAAAATATGTTGCATGGACCAATTCATAAGTTGCAGAATTGGTGAGTGGGATTATGCTTTGGCTAGGTGTGATATAGCTAATTTGAATCTATGAGAAGCCAAATCATTGTTATTTTATTATTAAGCATAATATTGTTATGAACCTTGTCTCATTAGTGCCATGGAGATTATATTTTGGTGTTTTAGTTTGTAGCAATGGCCAAGGTTTTGGTATTGCTTTTATATCTCCTCATGGTGCAGTTTTGAAGCCTCATGCCGCTTAAATATGGTTGCACAAACATTCAAACCTGAATATGATGTTATTATTCGGCTTAGAGATTCTGCTTGCTTAGGTGCTAAACATATTGAGGCTGTTGGTGATTCATTATTAGTTGTGCATCAAATATATATGGATTTCATGTGTATTGATGAATCACTTCATATTTATGTTGATAAGTGTCTAATATCTTGGGTTCCTTTAGTATTGCTCATATATTTAGACATGATATTGAAAGGCAAATAAATTGGCACAACAAAAATTTGGCTATCATGTTAATTATGGTGTATTTCAAATTGCTTAAGTGCCGATGTTGAGTTTGCCAATATAGGGGAGAACGAACTGGAGTTCACCGTTTCGGCCACTGTTGGAGATTTTTATATGCAGGCGAAAGCAAGGATTGGAGAAAGTTCAATATTTATTGTTTACAAGATCTCGCAAAATTGTGTAAAATATGATCCAGTGGATATCTTTGAGATAAATCTTGGTATATGGGAATTATTGATGGATTTCTTATGACTATATTCTCAAGTTCAGAAGGTTTCACCCAAGTCTTCATAAAAAGGTTCAAACAAGCAATGGATGATACATGATTAGCTGTGCTAATAAATAGCCGATATATGATTATCACACCAAGAACAAAACATGGCCGATATACGATTATTTCCGTAATAGTATGCATGGCCGATGGAGTATTTACATCGTCCTTAGACCCTATGTGGTACAAATTATTTTTCGGCACAGAAGTTTTGCCGAAAATCAGGGGGCATGTGTTACCACCCTTTTTTGGAACGAAAATATTCGTATACAAGATGGCCTCAAAAGAAAAGTGTCTACATGAAAAGTCTTGGTATTATCGATATGAACATCTTTGTAGTTCGAGCCATCGCCATCGGATTCCATCTCGAAGGCTGAAACTATGTTTGAAGCAATAAGATCTTGGCATTCGAAGTACTATTCTGCCAATAAGTCCTTTAAGAAATCCTCAAATGTAAAAACGTCCTTCATGAGGCGGCTTGGTCTCGTCGATTCGGTCGATTTTGATTTGTGAATCGTCCCAATCCAAGTTCGCATGCAAAAGTTATAGCCATCACAATGTATACCTGTCAAAGAGAAAAAAAATTGACGCCCTGAGCCAGACACCTATACAGTTGATGTCGGATGGAGAGCATGAGGATTTCGGCCCTCAAGATGGCCCCGAATCAAAGGACATTCGACATGAAAGTCCTTGGAAATTTAGAGGGCTACAATTTTGATGTTTTGACTTTTTTCATCCGAGGTCGTTATCAGCCCCGAAACACCCAAAAACCGAACTACTGCTCAAGGTCCACCTGTAATCCGAGTTCGGTTCTATATGGAAAGATTTGGACGGGATTTGGAGTCCTTTTCTTGTAAGGAAATTCCAGCCTCATCATATATAGATGAGGTGACGGACGATTGAAACAACACACAATCGAACAAACACATCTACATCTTTTTACCCTACTTTTATCTCTCTTCCTTGTATCTTTCTTCTCGTTCTTCGTTCGTTCTTGTTCTTGCAGGGCAACGATACACGAGGCCCTAGGGGCGATCAGGTCGACCTAGGGCAGCCCATAGCCGTTGTGCTCCCTGACGGGGTCCCTCCCGGGGGTGTGGGGTTTCGGGTGTACAACAGCGCCCGCTGGTTTGCTTGCGTACCGCGCTTCCGGTCGGGTATCCTTCGACGTGAGTTGCGGTTTATCACCCTCGGCAACGAGGGTACACGTGATGTGTTCGTGTGTCAACAGTACCTTCTTGTAAAATAGAGTGTTGCCCTTAATTGAGGAAAAGATCCAAAGAGTACAAATTAAAAGATCCCAAAGAGGACAAATGAGAGTTAAATAGAAAGAGTCATTGAGGCCATCAAAAAATAGAAAAAAGAGAAAAAGAAATAAAAAGAGAGAAGGGGGCAACACTACTATTCCTTTTGAAAGATCCACACTTTTACTCCCTCTTATATCTTGTGCTCCATAGAGATGATCATATATGCATATAGCTATGTGGGGATCTGTCACACTATAGAACTTGGCTTGCATATTCCAAGGATGATCCTCCTCAAACGAGCTCTAGGTCTTCTTGAGCGAGCAAGTTGGATGCACCCCCGCTAGTTCCATTGGAGATATTTTCTTAGCTCATATGTGCATTCGTTCCATGGAAATCCCTAGTCCTCACATCATATCTATCATTTGGCCTTCTCTATTGTCCTCATTGATGTGAGCCTTTCACACCCTTTTTGTCTTCCTCCTCAACTATATCTCTCTCTTTGCCGTCCTAAGTGTCAACTCTTGTGCTTATGCTCCTCGATTGCATGAGTGCTCAAAATATCGAAAAGGAGTGGATCAAATTGATTTGTACCTGCTAGTGGTCTGGGGACGAGTCAAGATAAGATTCCAAAGTAGATCAAGTGTGAAACTTTAGTAGATTGAGTTCTCAACAAATATATTTTTAGCTCGTATACCCATCTCCCCCTTCTTGCACGCAAACACCATCTAAATACATTCGAGTCACGGACAGCGAGAGCTCTTGCACCTTTATGTTCTTTCGTTGCTTCTTTCAATGCTAATATATACTCTTGCCTCTTATGACTTGAATTGAATTACATACCTTGATTGCTTTTATTGACTTAAGGACGCTGGTAAGGTGTGAAACTTCAACGGTCCATTTATGGGTTGAAGCAAGCATCTCGGAGCTGGAAACTTTGATTTGATGAAGTGATCAAAGCGTTTGGATTTGTCCAAAATGACGAAGAATTATGTGTTTACAAGAAAGCGAGTGGGAGCTCTATAGCATTCCTAGTTTTATATGTAGATGACATATTATTGATAGAGAATGTTGTAAGATTTCTAGAGAGACTAAAGGGATATCTAAATGAACAGTTTCAATGAAGGACCTAGGTGAAGCTACATATATATTAGGCATTAAAATCTATAGAGATAGATCAAGACGCCTCTTAGAACTGAGTCAGGGAACTTACCTTGAGAATATATTGAAGAGATTCAATATGGATAACGCCAAGAGAGGCCTCTTGCCCATTATGAAAGGAAGAAAATTGAGTGTGACTTAATGCCCAGCAAAAACAAAAGAAAGGGAGGAGATGTCCTCAAAGCCCTATGCTTTAGCCATAGGATCTAACATGTATGGTATGCTATGTACTCGACCAGATGTTGCCCTGGCGGTTAGTCTGACTAATTGTTTCCAAAGTAATTAATCCTGGAATGGATCATTGGATTGTATTGAAGAATGTACTGAAGTACTTACGAAGAACTAAGGACATGTTTCTCGTCTATGGAGGATGTGAAGCAGAGCTCGCCGTAAAGGGTTACATCGATGCTACTCTTGGAACTAATCTCGATGACTCAAAATCTCAGACGGGATACGTGTTCATCTTGAATTGTGGTGCTATTAGATGGAGGAGCGGCAAGCAGTCAGTCGTCGCCCAATCTACAAAGGAGTCGGAGTATATTTCCACTTGCGAAGCGTCAAATGAAGCGCATTGGCTGAAGAAGTTCGTCATCGAGCTTGGCGTATTCCCCAGTTGCACTGGCCCTGTTATCATTTCTTGTGAAAATACGGGTGCCATTGCTAATGCAAGGGAGCCGAGGACTCACTCTACAGCCAAACAAATTCTCCGACGTTTCCATGTGACGCGCGACTACGTCAAGGATGGTCATACTAGGATTTGAAAAATACATACGGATATGAACCCTTCAGACCCAATTACCAAACCTCTTCTACAAGGTAAGTTTGAGCAACACCGAGAGACTATTTGTGTTAGATACATACCTGATTTAAACTAGCGTAATTTGTACTCTAGTGCAAATGGGAGACTGTTGGATATGTGCCCTAGAGGCAAATTAATAAAGATATTTGTCACATATATATTTGTTCATAATACGTTATATACTGTGCTAGAATTGTATTAAGAGCAAAAAATAATACCGTGTGGTATATAACAACATGGTCCCTAGTTAACTCAGGCATACTAGCTCATTGGGCAATAGATGATCAAGGTTTCCTGATCATGAGATGTGAACATTCTGATGAAAATGAGGTCATATCATTAGGAGAATGGTGTGATGGACACACACCCAACTATAGCATTTGATACGCCCAAACGTATCTATAATTTCTTCTTGCTCCATGCATGTTTTGTGTGGTATTACTATGATCTAGATACACTTTCATACACTTTTGATCATATTTGGACTAACTTATTAACTCAGTGCACCCCAGTGGCAGTTCTTATTTTCTGCGGTTTTTCTATTTCAGGTTTCCCCCATATTAAAAGTGCTCCAAAAATTCGGGAAAATCAGATAAAAATCAGCACAGAAGAACCTTCCGGAATCACCTGGGTGGGGCTAGAGGTCCACCACCAGGGTCCCAGGCGCCCTGGTGGCGCGCCCTAGGGCTTGGCCGCGCCAGGGGGGCGCCTGGACCCCTGGTGGCCCTCCTTTGCCTATATATTCTCCGTGACGGGATTCTTCCGAAGACAGAACCCTTTTTTGTGATATCGCCTCTGTTCCGCCGCCGCCGCTCTTCCAAGATCGGGAGCGCTAGCAGACCTCTTCCCGGCACCATGCCAGAGGGATGATTGACCTCCGGGAAATTCCCCTCCACCATGAACGCTTCCCGGATGATCCGTGAGTAGTCTACCTTGGACAATGGGTCCGTGATAAGTAGCTATGTGATGTTCTCCTCCCCTCTTTGTTCTTCATGGATTAGACCTCGTGGGGTGCCCTACATGATCGATGCACATATGTAATTCTTTCTGATGTTGCTATGTTGAGTTTGCTGGGATCTGATGGATTATGAGACTATGTTCAGTTTGTGATAGAGTAATATATTTGGTTCTTATCTGTTATATTTTTGTTCCTAAGTAATTCTTGCATGTTCTCGGTTGCTGTTTATTTCTTTGGCCAAGTAGTAGGTAGTGACCCCCGATGAGGGAACGTTATGCTCGATTGTTGGTTCATGCCCCCCGATGACATGCTTGAGTGATAGAAACATGAGTCTAGGTTATGTGTTGTTGCCACAAGGGGGAAAACAACGGTGCTTGTTACCGCGGTTGCAAGGATTGTTTACTTTACGCAAAGTGCTTTTTAATGCAGTTGTCTGTTGCTTTGGGTTTACACTTTGGGTGGGGCTCGCAACTTAATACCAACGAGATGTTCTAGATAGATATCTCAAGGTGGATGATTAGTAGTAGATGCAGTTGGATTTCGGTCTACTTATTTTGGCGTACTGCCCATGCTTTTGAGCCTCTTCCTTTCTTTGTAGCATAGTTAGCATTGCGGTGCGTCTTTAATCATGTCAATTTCCCAGATGTGATTTGTTTACCTCGCATATCAGTTTTATCGTCTTTTGGGAGAGAGACATAACTAGTGAACATCACGGGACCCCGATCCATATTCTCATAACTATTTACACGCTCAAGTTATTTTCTGCTTTTACTTTCTAGTTACTATTATCCTTTATCCCTTGCGTTTGATCCTTTGTAAACTACAAGGCCGAAGAGATTGACAACCTCTCTGAACTTCGTTGGGAGAAAAGTTATTTGTGTTGGGTGCAGTTCCACGTCAATTGTGTTGTTGACACCTACTTCTCACTACCGGAATTTGCATAGGGAAAATTTGCAGATATCCTACATCTCACCTTCCACTTGGTGTAACCAACGAAGGGAGAGAAGCCATTATCCACTTCCACGCCATCAAGCAAATTTCTGGCGCCGTTGCCGGGGATTCCGAGTGCGACAAGATAGGGGAGTTGCACACTATCTTTTACCTTTGCTTTTCAGTCTTGTTAGTTTATCTTTCAAGTTTTATCTTAGTGTCCTTTATCGAAAATCACAAAAAAAATTGCCTGTCACACTTGCTGCTGCTATGGGTTCCACTGAAAACACCAAGTTGTGTGACTTCACTAGTCACAACAACAAAGACTTTATCTTCTCTCCTATTGCCACACCTTCCACTTCAGCCACCTCTTATGAAATTAAACATGCTTTTCTAAACCTAGTTATGAGAGATCAATTCTATGGTGTTGGAGATGATGCTGCTTTACACTTAAATAATTTTGTTGAGCTATGTGATATGCAGAAGTATAAAGAAGTAGAAGGTGATGTTGTTAAGCTTAAGCTTTTTACTTTCTCTTTGAGGGGAGACGCTAAAATCTGGTTTCAATCTTTGCCTAGGAATATCATAGATTCTTGGGATAAGTGTAAAGATGCTTCTATTGGGAAGTACTACCCACGTGCTAAAATTATCCAGTTGAGGAGTAATATTATGAATTTTAAGCAATTGGATAATGAACATGTTGCCCAAGCTTGGGAACGAATGAAATCTCTTGTTAAGAAATGCCCTACACATGGTTTGACTACTTGGATGGTTATCCAAACTTTTTATGCAGGATTGAACTTTACCTCGCGGAACCTGTTAGATTCGGACGCGGGAGGAACCTTTATGTCAACTACACTTGGTGCTGCCACAAAACTCCTAGATGAAATGATGACCAACTATTCCCAATGGCACACCGAACGCGTTCCAACAGGTAGGAAGGTAAACTCTGTCGAGGTAATTACCTCCCTCAATGAAAAAGTTGAATTAATTATATCTCTACTTACTAAGAAACCCTCTACTGATCCTCATGATGTTTCTTTAAATTCTTTTGTTTCTCAGGAACAAGTAGATGTGAACTTTATTGCTAGAAATAACTTCAACAATAATGCCTATAGGGGTAATTTTTCTAGCAATCCTAGACCGTTTCCATCCAACTATGGGAACGACAACACTTATCCTGGCAACAATTCCTATAATCCAACTTACAAGGAAAGAGACTTACCTAGCTATGAGAAACTGGTAGAAATAGAGAAGGCTACTAAGAATTATATGCACACCCAGTTTGAACAAAACAAATCCTTCTCTATACAATTAGGTGAGCACACTTCCATTCTACAAAACATTAGTAAGCAACTTTAGAGCCTGAACAGTGAGATCTCTAATCTCCAAACTAGACTTACCGCCACTGAAACCTATGTTTCAAACATGTCTCACACCCAATCTACTTTGATAAATCAGATGGCGGCCAAACCAGAAGTTGTCCCTATGGAAGAGGATAGAATTAAGAGCCTTCCTACACACCACACCGTTGCTACTATCCAAGTTGTTGAGGATACCCAAACTATTAGCACCCAACACACTCCTAGTCCCATTGGACCTATTAATGGTGATTCTACTACCTCAACCATAGAAGAAGAAAATCCTATGAATAGAGGGTTTCAAAAAAGTGAGCCTTGATGACACCACTACCACCTTTGATAGTAGTGATAATTATTTTGATAGTTGTACCCTCTCAGAAGTTGTTAGCTTGCTACACAAAATGTCTAGAGACCCCCGCACTAGCACACTAAATCTTTCCTTCACGGAGCATATCACTAATGCTCTCATCAAAGCTAGGGAGGAGAAGCTTCGAATAGAACCTCCATATCTAGGAAGCTAGATGATGGTTGGGATCCTATGATAAAACTTAAATTGAATAACTTCTCTTGCTATGCTTTATGTGATGTTGGAGCTAGTACCTCCGTTATGCCCAAAAGAATGTATGATATGTTTGAATTGAAGCCTTTGAGCCTTGTTCTTTTGGTGTTTGACTTGTTGATTATTTTGTAAAGAGCCTTTGGGGAAGATCGTCGATGTTCTTATCATTATCAATGACAATTATGTTCCCGTTGATTTTACTATTATGGATATAGAGTGTGAACCTTTATGTCGAATTATTTTGGGACGTCCTTTTCTTCGCACAGTGGGTGCTGTTATTGACATGAAAGAGGGGAATATAAAATTTCAATTCCCTCTCAAAAAGGGGATGGACCACTTCCCTAGCAAGAAGATTAAGTTACCTTTTGAGTCCGTCACACGGGCTAGCTATTCTCTCTCTCTCTTGATAAAACTTGATCTTTTTGCTTTATGCCTAGCTTAAAGGAGTAAAAGAAAGCGCTTGTTGGGAGGCAACCAAAGATTTTTTTTATTTCTATTCTTAGTAGTCTTGATGATTGTTACTAATGTAGCAACATCATTTTATCTTTATTTTCAAGCTTTGTGCCAAGTTTAGCCTCCGATTGGAAGAAAGTTCAAATGTTGTGACATGCTGTCCAGAAAACAGATTCTGTCCTTGGACGGAAAAGTTAGCCTAAAATGACCAGATAATCTTTTTTATATGAATTTTTTTGAAAGAGTTCTCTATACAATTTTATTTCGAGCGTCTCTTCTCAGTTTTTTTATTTGAGTTGCAGAAGTACCCCGAAAAAATTATTTACTACCTTCTGTTTTGTTTTTCACAAATTCTGCCACGTTTTTCCTTTCCTTACTTTTTCAGACCTTAAGCTTGCTTTTTCTTTGCAAATTTTTTTTGGAAATTTTGAGAGACAGTATCTCTTCAAGAATATCTTTATTTCAAGTGGAGAAAAAATATTTTATTAAGGGTACTAGCCTCTCTAATCAGCTTATGATGAGTTATGTATGAAGGGAGTTTTCAAGTGTGCGAGGGAAGATGATGAAAGAAGATCCGAGAGTGTCAAGCGCTCAAGCTTGGGGATTCCCCCATGCATCCCCAATAAATATTCAGGGAGAATCAAGCGTATAAGCTTGGGTATGCCCCCCGTGCATCCCCTTCTCCATCAACAATCATCAGTTCATCCTCCGTCTCACTATATTTTTATCACTTCATGCGTTATGTGCTATGCTTGGAGCGTCTCGCTCTTAGGTTTCCTTTTTAGTTTTCCTTAGCTTTGCTTGCTGTTCATAACTGTTAGAACCCAACTTACTTTGTGTGGGAGAGAAAAACGCTCCACTTCAATCTAGGATTTTCATGCTTATCTTTCTCTGTTGTGTGTTCTTTATCTTTTCGTAGCTGCTGCCATGTTTAGTTTAATTTTAGTTTTTGTCTTTCGCAAGAGTTTTAGCTTTTGTTTAGTTTGTTGTTGGAACTCTCTTTAGTTTTCATTTTTATCTTGTTAACAGAGTTGGTTGTTACACTGAGTTGTGTCTTGTCTTGAAGTAGGTAATTGAGGTTGTTATTCAATTATAGTAGTAACTTGCAATAGTATTGAGGTATTGTTGTGAGGGATGTTTGAAATTTTGGTGTCAAGAGCTCTAGCCTATTAGTGATAGGTGCTGTATTTTGAGCAATCCATGCTTATTTTCAAAACCTACAAAAACTAGTTCAGAACTCTAGCTACTAGATGGATCACTAATCTTTGGAGGGATCGGATATTAGAGTAAACTCACATACCATGAGTCGAGGATGCACAAGGATAACCAAACCCCATACAATCCTCCTCGGGGTACTTGTCTCTTTGTGAACCTCCTTATTAGATTGAGAGTTACAGATAATAAGTGCATGAGTTCTTTGGACTAATGTAAGTATTGAAAGTTGACACTTCCACCTCCGTTCCATGGCAATCCGTTCCATGGCAATCCCTACTCCTCACATCATATCTATCATTTCGCCTTCTGTCGCCTATGATTTTCCTCATTTATGTGAGCCTTTCACACCCTTCCAAGATCGGGAGCGCCAACAGACCTCTTCTCGACACCCTGCCGGTGGGAGGATTGACCTTTGGGAGCTTCCCCTCCACCATGGACACTTCCTGGATGATCCGTGCGTAGTCTAACTTTGACCATGGGTCCGTGATCAGTATCTATGTGATGTTCTCCTCCCCTCTTTGTTCTTCATGGATTAGACCTCGTGAGCTGCCCTACATGATCGAGGCACACATGTAATTCTTTCTGTTGTTTCTGTGTTTAGTTTGTTGTGATCCGATGGATTATGAGACTATGTTCAGTTTGTGATAGAGTAATATATTTGGTTCTTATCTTTTATATTTTTGTTCCTAAGTAATTCTTGCATGTTCTCTGTTGTTGTTTATTGCTTTGGCCAAGTAGTAGGTAGTGACCCCATGAGGGAACGTTATGATCGATTGTGGGTTCATGCCCCCCGATGACACGCTTGAGTGATGGAAACATGGGTATAGGGGATGTGCTGTTGCAACAAGGGGGAAAACAATGTTGCTTGTAACCGCGGTTGCAAGGATTCTTTAGTTTACGCAAAGTGATTTTTAATTGAGTTGTCTGTTGCTTTGGGTTTACACTTTGGGTGGGGCTCGCAACTTAATACCAGCGAGATGGTCTGGATATATATCTCAAGGTGGATGATTAGTAGTAGATGCAGTTGGATTTCGGTCTACTTATTTTGGTGTACCTCCCATGCTTTTGAGCCTCTTCCTTTCTTTGTTGCATAGTTAGCATTGCGGTGCGTTTTTAATCCTGTCAATTGCCCAGCTGTGATTTTTTTACCCCGCATAGCAGTTTTATCGTCTTTTGGGAGAGAGACATCACTAGTGAACATCACGGGACCCCGGTCCATATTCTCATCACTGTTTACACGCTCAGTTTATTTTCTGCTTTTACTTTCTAGTTGCTATTATCTTTTATCCCTTACGTTTGATCCTTTGTAAACAAAAAGGCCGGAGAGATTGAGAACCTCTTTGAACTTCGTTGGGAGCAAAGTTATTTGTGTTGTGTGCAGGTCCATTTAAATTGCACCGTTGACACCTATTTCTCACTACCGGAATCCTACGGGAGACAAAACCTATCCTTTACTTAAGGGAAATTTTCCACTATCCTACATCTCACATTCCACTTCGGGTAACCAAAGAAGGTCGAGAAGCCATTATCCACTTCCACGCCATCATCATTGAAGTGTGATCAAGTCACATTGTTCATCACTGCGATGACTTAATAACATGGTGACTAAATCCTTAGATCGTGATGATCATACATAATTCCTATCTATTAGGATGCTTTGAGTGTATTAACTGTTACACTAAAACATGTTAACCATAAAGGTGTATATTGGGTAATCCAAAGTAGATATGTTGAGGAGTATAAAATAGATCAAAGCGGGATTTGTTCATCCGAGTGACGAATAGGTACTCTGGTCCACTCGAAGATATTGCATCAATAGCTTGCAAGCAAGTGACTAGGTCACAAGAGATGTAATATACACAGACGAGTCAACATGTTTTGTCAGAGACGAGGGAGAACTAGGTATTGGATAACGACGATTATACCTCGGACAAACATAGTACCGGAGCACAAAGGATCAAGTCATATTGTTAACGGTTCAAGAACGATGAATTTTATTCGATGGAAGCGCATGGGCTATCAAGGATTGTAACCAGATCCCACATGATGGTCATCGGTCAAAGAGTGTCTCAATCATGTCTGTTGTTTCCCGGACTGTAGGGTGTCACACTTTAGGGTAATCGATGCATTAAGGATTAATTCCGGATCGTCGGTGAAATAAGAGAGAACACCGGAATTGTTCCGGGAGGTTCCGGAAGCTGTTCTGGATATTTTGAAAGGTTCAAAATAATTCTTAAAAATATTTTATTATTTAAACAAACATGATTAAATATTTATTTAAAAGGAGAAAAGGCACATGGGCCTAAAAAGAGGCCCAATAGGGGAGGAGGGAGCCTCCCCCCTTGGGCCATGCGCCAAGGGAGGGGGTCAACCCCCCTTGACCGGCGCACTCCCCCCCCCCTTGGGAGTTTAGTCCCACATGAGGGAGGGGAGGAGGATCCCACCCCTCCTTGCCCTATATAAGGAGGGGCAGGGTGCCCTTTTCTTCCATCCCATTGAGTTCTATATATCTCTCTCTCTTTCTCCTACCTTGAGCGGATTCCCCTTGTTTGGAGTCTACACTTGGTTAGGGGTTTCTCCACCATACGCACGCCATCGCGTTGCCGGAATCAGGACCCAAATCTGTCTTCTTTGCGCTGATCTTCTGGTTCGGAGCCCGGAGGGACATCGATTGCACCATACATGTGTAATCCCGCGAGACACTACACTTGTGGTGCTACTTCATCACCGGAGGTCTTCTACAGGACAGGGAGGTCGTTGGATCCAAGTCTGCCTCGCTCTGCAGCTTTTCCTGAAGCTTGAGGGCAGTGTCTAGCCGATGACCCGCTTCGGAAAGCTGACCCTTGAGAAGCTTGATCTCCACGCGGAGATCATCTTTCTTATTCTCATGGCGCGCCTCCTCACTATTCATCTCCTTGTTGTGGTCCTCTAACAAGGTTGAGAGACAAGACCTAAGTGATATGGGGTGGCCCGATCTTCTCAGTAAGCGTACGGTGAATATGAGACGGTAATTGGCAATCTACTAATTCCCAGTGGAACAACAGATCACACAGAACTTGTAGTATCCAAACTTCAGATCAATACGAATTGAAGTTGATGATTCAAGATGAATTCTTGGAAGCAAGTCTCTGAACTAGGGTTTATCTAAAACGTGGTCTGACCCTAAGACTCGTAGGGAGTCCTGTATTTATAAGATAGGGGGTCCAAACCAGGATACAAGGGCCGCAACCCTGTTTCTGCGCGCCGGCAGTCGGGTAAGTTGGACGTCCGGCCCATAAGTCGGACAGTCCGGTCTGGGGTCAGACGGTCCGGCTTAGGGTCCACACGATCCGATTAATTACCATCTCAAGGGGGTCCTCGGGATGTAATTATTCTGATCGTAATTATTCGGACGGTCCGGCTGAGATCCCGGTCGTCCGGCTTGAGGCCCGGACGGTCCGACTGGAGGTCCGGACGTCCGACTCCATGAGCTGGTTGTCCCTTCCCTTCGTCTTCTCGCGAACCGTCTCCTTGTGCAACATGCCCTTGTCCCATGTATCCTTCTTGCATGACTCCTTGGTACCTGATAACACATTGCACAAAGACTTAGGAAGTATAAAATCCTCATTAAGGAAAACATTAGATTCTATGAGGAATAAGTTCACCTGTTGTTCTAGTAACTTTGCACGGGCTCTTGTAATAGGTCCGATTCTGACTTCATTGGACTTATCCATTATTGGTTCTTCAGGAGTTGTTGTTGGTGCTAAGGTAGTAGGGATTTCCTCATCATCTCCCCCCCCTTCAAAAGGCGTCGACCTCGACGCTCCAAGGTCGTCTCCATCATAGGGTGACAAATCAGCAATGTTGAAGCTATTTGTAGCACCTCCAAACTCGGAAATAGGAATAACAATCGAGTAGGCATTATCATTGATCTTGGGTAACACCTTGTAAGGACCAGCACCTCGCGGCTTCAACTTGGAATCCCGCAACCCTGGAAAGCGATCCTTGCGCAAATGCACCCAAACCATATCTCCAGGCTGAAATAGAACTTTCTTCCGTGACTTGTTCCTTACAGCAGCAACATTCTTGCCTTGCTTCTCAATAGCCTCTAGTGTCTTCTCATGTATCTTCTTCACATAATCTGCTCGTTTGGATGCCTCCATATTAACTCTGCAATGGAAGAGTCAACAAATCAAGAGGTTTAATAGGCTTGAAACCATACACTACCTCAAAAGGAAAAAGGTGGGTAGTAGTGTGTACTCCCCTGTTATAAGCAAATTCGACATGTGGCAAACACTCCTCCCATTCGAGCAAATTTTTCTTGATGATAGCTCGTAGTAACTGTGACAATGTTCTATTGACCACCTCCATTTTACCATCAGTTTGGGGATGACATGTACTGCTGAACATCAACTTTGTCCCCAACTTTCCCCAAAGTGTCTTCCAGAAGTAGCTCACAAACTTCACATCCCTGTCAGAAACAATTGTCTTGGGCACTCCATGCAAGCATACAATCTCCCTGAAAAACAGATTAGCAACATGCGACGCATCATCGCTTTTGTGGCATGCAATAAAATGTGCCATCTTAGAAAATCTATCCACTACAACAAATATACTATCATGACCATGTTTAGTGCGTGGCAATCCTAACACAAAATCCATACTAATATCTTCCCCAGGTGTGGTAGGAGCCGATAGTGGAGTATACAAACAATGAGGCTTCAGCTTGGACTTGGATGTATTGCATACAATGCAGCGCCGAACAAACCTGTCCACATCACGCCTCATCCTGATCCAATAAGAATTATCAGCAAGCATGAGTAGTCTCTTCTCAAGCCCAAAGTGACCCATCAATCCTCCTGCATGTAATTCCTGCAACAATAGCAAACGCATAGACAATTCTGGAACACAAAGTTTGTTAGCTCAAAACAAAAAACTATCATGTATGTGTAACTTGTCCCATGCATTTCGAAGAAAACACAAACGATATGGTTCAGCAAAATCATGATCAGTTGCATATAAATCACATAAACTCTCTAATCCAGGAATTTAAACAACAAGATGTGTTAGTAACATGTTCTTCCTAGATAGATCATCAGGAACAACATTATCTTTCCCTTTATTGTGTTTAATGATGTAGGAAAAAGTCTCAATAAACTCAACCCATTTAGCTAAGCGCATATGCAAGTTAGGTTGAGCTTTCAGATATTTCAAAGCTTCATGATCAGAATGTATGATAAATTCTTTTGGCCACAAATAATTTTGCCAAACCTCAAGAACTCTAACAAGTGCATACAATTCTTTATCATAAACAGGATAATTAAATCTAGCACCAGAAAGCTTCTCACTGAAATAAGCTATATGTCTACCTTCTTGCATCAAAACACCACCAATGCCTATACCACTAGCATCACATTCAACCTCAAATTGTTTAGAAAAATATAGTAATGCAAGCAATGGTTCAGAAGTAAGCAAACGTTTCAGCTCATCAAATGCAAGGTCTTGGGCAACGCCCCAAACAAAAGGCACACCTTTCTTTGTCAACTCATTCAACGGTGCAACAATAGTACTAAAGTCTTTCACAAAACATCTATAAAAACAGCTAATTCGTGAAAACTTCGTACTTGACTAACGTTCATGGGAGAAGGCCAATTTTAATTGCTTCAATTTTAGAAACATCTACTTCTACCCCGTGCTTAGATACAATGTATCCTAGAAATATGACCTTATCTTTTGAAAATGTGCACTTCTCAAGATTAGCATATAATTTAGCATCACGCAACACTTGCAAAACTTGTCTAATATGTTCATCATGTTCAAATTCAGTGCGGTTGTAAATAAGTATATCATCAAAATACACAACCACAAAACGTCCAATAAACTCTCGCAAAACATGGTTCATTAATCTCATGAAAGTACTAGGAGCATTAGTAAGACCAAAAGGCATAACTAACCACTCATATAACCCGAACTTAGTTTTGAAAGCAGTTTTCTATTCATCCCCTTCTTTCATCCTAATTTGATGGTATCCACTACGCAAATCAATTTTAGAGAAAATAGCAGCACCACTGACTTCATCAAGCATATCCTGTAAATGTGGAATAGGATGGCGATATCGAATAGTGATATTATTTATAGCTCTACAATCTACGCACATACGCCATGTACCATCTTTCTTAGGAACCAAAATAACAGGAAAACCCCAAGGGCTAAAACTGACACGAATATACCCTTTGTCCAGAAGTTCTTGCACTTGTTGCTGAATTTCCTTCGTCTCTTGGGGATTGGTCCTGTATGGTGCCCAGTTGGGAAGACTTGCACCCGGAATAAGATCAATTTGGTTCTCAATACCACGCAAGGGTGGTAATCCCGCTGGAACCTCCACCAACAAAGCTTCGAGTTGGATTTTTAGCTCAGCTAACTCATGTGGGGCCATTCTATATGGGCGTCTGGAAATTGGGGCGGTGCCTGGCATAAGATCAACTATGAATTATACACATCTGTTGGGTGACTAGACTTAAGGGGTTTGATTACTCGATAGTTTTCTAGAGGATGACCACGGCTTACTAGGGCCTACAACAGATATATCAGAGTAGCAAAGTACCCCAACACGATGGTTCGTGTACTTATTCTGGCTAGAAGACAGCTAAAGTGGGAGGAAGAACTACAAATGCATCAATATAGATTTCTAGAATAAAACCTACAAAAAAACTCTATGGAACTGTCGGTCATGCCACCTAGCAAATCTTTTGGAAAAACGTCCTAAATAGATAGAAGGATTTTGCAATTGCATCAGATTATGAAGAAACCTGGAATGACTAAGACAGCATAACAGCTGTAATTGTAAGAGAAGTGAAAATTCTTACAACATAACAACAACACTTACATAGGAAGTCTCAAAATAGGAAGCACAACGACTCTAGACAACCGAACACAACTTTCCTATGGCTACAAGGAAGCAATCAATAAGATGTTCTAGTAAGACATAGATGAGCCTAATCAACAAGATGTTCTAGTATAACAAGATGAGGGTGACTCAGAACTCAGATCGATGAGGGTAAGGAGAAAAAAGAAGTCTTACGTTGTTCCCTTATACCCAAAGTAACTATATAACTATAGAATGCTAGACTCAACATCGGCCAAGATTTGATAATCCTACAAACAGTCCTGCTCTGATACCAAGTCTGTCGGGACACGGGGTTTGCGTATGTAATTCCTCTCACAAATAAATCATATGGAGAGCCGAGAGCCGTACCGACCCGTCTAAGCAGACAAGGCCAAGCACAGAACACTCTCGGAAAGCATTGAACGTGAGGGGCATCCCATCCATGCCGGATGATCAACTGAGATGGGTCCTCATCGTCCTCTAACAAATCTAAATGATTATGGGTGGTGAAATCCCATACTCATAGACAAGTCACATCAACCATATTCTCGATTGAATTATAACACTTACATAAATAGACTCCAGCCCGATCACTTAGTCGGGGTCTCGGGCGGGCTCGATCGTACAACAAACTGTGCCACGTGACTGAGTCACGAGCCATCGCATCTCGATGGCCCAAGCTGCACACATCTAAGGGCCACTTGGTGCAAGAAGGACCGCCAGCAAGAACTCAACTAAGCTATCGAACCCCACACTAAGACATGCACGTTATAATCATACACGCAGCATACATGTCCAGTGTAAACAGTAGGTAATCACAACATGAACTCTACAAAATCATAGTCTTTATAACTAAGCTATCGAACCCCACACTAAGACATGCACGTTATAATCATACACGCAGCATACATGTCCGGTGTAAACAGCAGGTAATCACAACATGAACTCTACAAAATCATAGTCTTTATGACATCTTCTAAACAGAGCAGACATAGTAGTTGTATTACAAGCAGAGATCACATGGTTGTGATCAAACATTACATCAAGCATCAAAGGAAGCAAGTTATGTCTTAGTAAATACAAGTTTAACAAATTGCTTAAGAAGCCTGAAAGAAAATACAACGACCCTTCAAAGGGAACAGGCTGTTTTCTGGAACTATGCGACTTAGTCCACGTCGAGCTCGAGGTAAAGGCCACTATCAGGGTTTGTGGTCTCGTCTCTAAAACATAAAATAAGCAAACGTGAGTACAAATAGGTACTCAGCAAGACTTACATAGGAACTATACTACTCATGCTCAAGTATCAAGGAAAAGGGATGGGCTTTCAATACAGAAGTGCCAGCTTTGACTTGGCTAGTCTTGTACTACGATTACCAGAAAGAGGTAAGGAGCGTACATGAGTCCAAGTATCAACTCTCCAACCAATAAAGCACTATGGATCCTTCCTCGAATTCCCCACGAGAAAGCACGCCATAGAACTCACACTTATCTTGGCAATTTTAGAGTAGCCGTTAAAGTTGTCTATGATCAAGTAAAGGTCTCCAAGTAGTCCATAACCGAGGACACGGCTATTCGAATAGTTCATTAAACCTGCAGGGGTGTACTGCTACACACACGCACGTATCAGTTACCGCCTAGGAGTGGACCCTTCAAGAGAGTACCGGCGAGGATGTTGCCACGACACTTCACTCACAACACCATATCTAGTCCTAGGGAGTCACCTATTTGAGTTGGGACCACAATTGGAATCCGGCCGATTTTTCCGATGCGGACTCAAACGTTGCGAGACTGCCATCAAGCTCAACTCGATGATGATTAATTGGTTCAACGAGCCCACAACCTACGTCCAACACTTACCTTGATGTACCTGCTTGAGATCGTTAATGTTCGAACTACTTGCGACTCATGGAATTGGTCTGGGGTGAGGTCCTAGGCCGAGAGGGGTCAGTGAGCCCAATGTGTGTCCGTACTCTTAGTCATGGATAACAACACAAGAACTCGGGCTTAAGGCGGTGTTCCACGAGACAACCCACTATGTACTCCTACACAACCTCTCATCGTTCACCTTGTTTAGGTCAATTCACTAACACGTTACCACCATCATTCTCATGATCACTACCATCCCGACTCACATCAAAGTAACCTCATTGTAAACTGTAAGCAGGCAATAAGCTGTAATAGCTGCAGAGGCCACATGATATCAACCAACTCCTACAGCTGCTAGGGTTGTGGTTTGCTTACTATTGTGACAAAATGATAGGTCATGCAAAGGAATGGGATCAACTAGCGGTAGAATGTATCATGGTGACATCCTAATCATGCATAAGCGAGAATGAAAGGGAACTGGGATTTTATCAACATGATCAAATAGGCGGTGCTTGCCTTGCTGACGATCACGATGTACTAATCTTCTAACGTGAGGTTGAACTCGTCTCCGAGATCGACTCCTACCGAGAAGAAGCATTCACCGAAGCACTGAAAGTAATGCACATTCGATAAATTACAATGCACAAGCAATATGTCATGATATGATGATGAAAATGGGTGTGTTATGCTCATTTGAAATGGATTGCATAGAAAGGGTTTAAGTTGGAATAGCATTAGTGATTTAATTGAATTATACCAAATGATCCATCAAGAAAAATGCTAGTGGTTCCTCAATATAAAAAATTCAAACATGGTTGGAAGTTTGATATTTGCATAGACAATTTTCTTCCGATCATTTTTCATATAAAAATCATTTCAATCCGAGTTACGGTTTAGAAGTTATTTAATTTCAAAGTTTTGGATATTTTCTGGATTTACTAGATTAAATTAAATTAAAAAGGATTATTGCATCAGCACCAGGTCATGCTGACGTCATCTGTGTTGACTGGTCCAACTAACCAATGGGGCCCGGCTGTAAGTGACACAGAGGTTAATAGTGGGGTTAGTTTAATTAAATCGCTTAACTCAGGGGGTAGGCCCCACATGTCATAGGGCTAGGGAGGGGTGATTAGGTTGGTTGTTAGGCCCTAATGGAGGAGGCTTCACGCTGGTGCCCTGGCCACTACGGCGCTCTGTGTAACAGCCCAGTTTTTGCAAAAATTAAAAATTTTGTTTTCGGTGTGAATTGATTGATTGCCTGATTTGATTGCGGTGTTTGCATCCCCGATTTATCAATCGGCGATTATTTTCCCCCCTCTTATCTCGTACCGGACGGAGACCGACCCTTGCCACCCTGACACTCGGCCTTTGCGACACCGGGTTTCGCCCGATCACCGTCGCGAAAAACGCACGAGACCAGCCGCAACCAATGGAACGAAAAACCCCGTTTAATAAATAAACGGATTATTTTATGGGGCTCCGAAAAATGTTGTCGGAATGTCACCGCAGTGAGGTACGATCGAAGAGCTCGACGCGCTGAGCGCGTGGTTCGAGCTTTCATCGGAATCGGAGTCCGTATGCAACTTCGGCGGTCACGAACGTATTCACCGGACACGCGAGAGGGGTACCGAGGGCGTTTGCGTCAACTGGCCAGCCAACCTGCCTATATAAAGACCACTCAAAATTTACCCCCCAAATCCCTCTCTAGTCCGAAACCCTAGCCCCATCAGATCCAGACCGTCAGATCTGGGATCTGACGGCCCAGATCTGGCCACGTAGCCCCAGCCATCCACCAACCGCGCTTCGGGCCCCGCGGGCCCGCTCCTCCGCCGCCAGGGCCCGATCTGGGCCTGCCTCGCCGCCTCCTCCCGTGGAAGAAGCCGCCGCGTCCTCCGGCCGGCGAGCCGCCCGTCGCCAGCGCCCCTCCTCCTCTCCTCCTGCCCGCGACCTCCCTCTCCCTCTCACCCCTACCTCTCCTCTCGCAGGACCTCGCCCGCGAGCCCAGCCGAGAGCGCCGCCGCCCCATGGCGCCATGGACGACCACGACCAAGGTCGAGCCGAGGTCAACCCCGACCCCGTCCTCCACTACACCACCCCGGCGACCCCGCAAGCCCCGGATCCGAGCCGCGACGCCCTCCTCCGGCCTCTCCGCTCGCCGCTCCGCCCCGCTCTGGTGGCCGGAGACCACGCCGCCGCCTGCCTCGCTGGGATCGGGAGGAGCCCCGATCCAGCGTCCTCCCCCAACCGCCACCACGGCCTGGGCCGGCCTGCTCTGCGTGGCGCAGCAGCCAGCCGGCATCCCAGCCTAGCCGCCTTGGGCCAAGCCCATGTGGGTGAGGCCCCCTTTTTTTTTCTCAGCCTCTGTTTTTTTTTCTTTCTTGTACTAAATTTCTGCTAAGTTACAGGTTTTTGTCTGCTGTTTCAGTTTTGCGAATAGAATTGCGAGTAATCCGTAGCTCCGATGACGTTGCCCCCAAAACGAAAGTTGCTCAGAATTGTGTGTACTTTACTTCATCTTTTGTGAGCATTTGCATCTGAGCTCATCTTGATTGTGTAATTGTGTGCGGAACAGGGCATCAGGCCATTAAACTGCTACTTTTTGTTGTTATGTGCTGCTGTTATTATTTTGTTGCAACTTTGCATGATGATTGTAACAAATCCATGAGGCCTATTGCATTGATTCCTTTTGCGTTGCGTTAAGCAATGTTTCTACTTCAGTTTCATGCATTCACATGCCATATTTTCTTGCTTCATCATGTTTATATCTTGCTCCAAAGTGGTGATCCTGATGTTATTGTGCTGCTATTGCTGAAACTGTTATTTTGTTGCAACTTCAGATGACGATTGCTTCGCAACCGTTCATCGGAATTGAGTGATTCCAATTGCATATTGTTAAGCATCATGTCTACTTTCATCCCATGTATTGCTATGTCATGTTGCTGCACTTTTGCATATAGATTTACCCCTGTTTATACAGTATGTGTGCATAACTTGTCTTGCTTATATCTTTTTAACCGTAACTCCGTTTGGGGTGTTCTTTATATGCAACTTGATTAGTTTTTCGTGTACTTTGTGTTTATGCTATTTTTTGCTGTTGTTAACCAACCTAAAATATGGTTTAGGGCAGAACAGTACCAAATCTTTTAATCATCGTGCGGCACTTAGTGTTATGCCATGTTTAGGTTGTGCCTCACTTAAATTGACTAGCATAGATAGTTTACTTTGTGCTTCACCTCTTGACCTGTTTGTGTGTTATGCCATGCTTGCTTGTGTTGCCATGTTAATAACCGTTGTTTGGTCACCTGTAGCTAAGCAACTTGAACCACCGTAAACGTGCGGTATTCGTCGTGTGTGACGAGTACTCCACTTAAATCGTTAGTAACCGCTCTCGACGGTAGGTGCGATGTCTCGTGTTACTTCTTGTTGATGCTTGCTCGTGTTTGCCTCGTAGTAATAGATGCTTGCTCGTTGTTTGCTTTCCAGTGTTTACCGTCTTGTGTGCTTCGCGGGTACCTCTCGGAGATGATGCGAGCTTGCGATCAACTACACCTTCGGAACCCGACTTATCCACAGGCAAGGACTTGCATTACTTATGATCCATTCTATTTCAACCAGCGGTTTGCATGCTAGTATAGGTTAGGTTCGATGTTTGATCCTACCACATGTTTACAGCCTCTTTTAAACTGATACAACCATGTCCCCTCCCAGCAAACCATGTACTGCTATGTTACTTTTGCTCGTTGCTCAGCCCCTGCTTAGTATGCATGCTTAGGATGCTACGATGTTACCCTGCTACCCCTGGGTTTGGGATATCACCTTATTGTATTGTTGTTGAGGATATGATTATTATTATAATGTTGACTATATTCGACGAAGGATGGAAGGTCTAGGCTATCCCGCCCCGACGCTTTGTTCCATTCGAGTCACCTAGGACCCGAGTTCCGGGTATTGGTTTTAAGACTGAGCGTTCCTAACCGCGTGTGGGATTTTATGGGGTCCCCTCTTCTTACCTACCTAGCTTCAAACATTTCTAGTTGTGGCCCAAGCTGATTTACCATTTGAAAACCGTGTGTGTGTCTGTTGGGTCGCTCCTGGTAGATATTATTTAAAACAACTCGGACCAGTGAGGACATAGTTCCCTTGCTGGCCTATCATGACCGACTGAGGACCCGGTTATCCCAATGTGTGATGAACCGGCAATCCAAACCTGGAGTCATACGGTAGAGACCAGATCGAGAGCACGGCCGGCTCCTGAGCTGGGTGTCGTCTCACCGGGGGCCACCCGGATTTGTTCGTTGTTAGCTAGAGGGACTTGTCGTTTCGGATCTCTTGGAACTAAATCATAAAATGGTTTCCTATGATGGGTAGCAACTGAGAGTGATGGACGTGCGTGCGGAGCCTTGTAATGGGCAGTTGGTACACCCCTGCAGGGTTAAATCTTTTCGAGAAGCCGTGTCCACGGTTATGGACGACTTGAGACCTACTCCTTGTTCATAGACAACAACAACTGAGATAATCTTAATATAACTTGATCAACGTGTGTGTGCCTTGACTGCTTCTTCTTTGTCGGGATGCGAAGAGGAGGACAAGGATAGGATAGGTGTTATGTTTGCGTAAGTAGTTGATAGCAAGACTTGTTGGAGGAGATTCCTCATCGAATGCTTGGCTCCTTATCTTACTCTCTAGATCGTTAGCCACTTCATAAATGCTAGTGCGGCAGCAACCTCACCACTTACCCCTTCCTTACCGTAAACTACTAGTTGTCCTAGAATGACGAGTGATGAAGTCCTTGCTGGGTCAGATGACCACTACAGCTGGATGCTGAGTACCTCTGTACTCATGATACTACCCCCAAACTCTTTTCAGGGTCTTGATCGACAACAGGTTTGGTGATCGACGTTTCACGTGGAGACTCGACGACGACTAGTTAGGCGGATCCCGGCGGAGGGCCTGGACCCGTGTGGTTATGGGATCGTTGTTTTTCTCTTTGCCACTAGGCATTTGATTGTAGTCTGTACTCAGACATATATCTTCCGCTGTTATATTGTATTAAGGCAGTTGTATGACGATTGTATGAGATGTTGCATCCTTGTATCTTTAATGTTGTGATATCATGTTGGAAATCCGGGGCATATGGCTTTGTCATATGTCGCGGTGGGACCGATATGTGCGTCGTCCCCGGGTCTGGGTGGAAACACCTAGATCTGGAACAGTACCGCATATCGGGCCTTACACTCTGCCGGAGCAGGGTTCCCGGCCACGGGAGAGCAGGGGAGGGCACCAGGGGGTGCCTCTCACTCGCACGCGTCGCGTGGAGCACGCCGGGGACCTTAGGGAGGCCTCGGGCCACGCCGGCGATGAAGCCCGCGGCGGCCGGAGCTACTGCTCGAAGAAGACGACTACCGTGACAGATAAAACAAGCGCGAGGTGAGGGGTTCGACGCGGCAGCTCGCCAGGAGCATGTTGGAGAGGTTGAGAGAGGCGGAGGAGCGACGGAGGCGGCGAATCGGTCGCCGGAATTCATGGCGGCCGGCGGCGAGGAAGCGTTGATGGCGTCGTCCTCGGGGCCTCTGGGCTCAATTCCGTGCGTTGGGTGATGAAGTCGAGCACGGGGCGTCGCCTGGACACGGCGGTGAGGCAAGCAGGCGTTGATGGCCGCGGCGGCGCACGGTCGTGCTCTCGTCTGCTTCGGTTGGCACGGGAAAAGGGTGAGGGAGAGGATGCGGGCGACCAGAGAAAAGGGGGAAATGGCTTGAGGCTTCTCCAGGCGTCGCCAGCTGTGAGGAGGTGGCCGAGGAGTCAAGCTGGTGGCCACGCGGACGCCGGCATGGTCGCCACGCAGATCCCTGCGTGCTGGCCTGGGGAAGAAGAGAAGAAGGGGAGGAGGTGGGCTGGGCTAGGCCAAAGCCAGGTGGGCCAGGTAAGTGGGTAAGCTTCCTTTTTCTTTGTTTTCTCTTTATTTATTTTCTGTTATTTGTTTTGTTTTGATTTTGAAACCAAAACATTTTATAAAATTCTACAAACTTTTATGTGAGCTAATGAGACATATTTAACTCATCTCACAAAGTTTTAGAATTATTGGAATTTTATTTATTAAATTCCAATTGCAAATAAAATATTGATTTAATTTCCAAGAGATTTTAGAAAAATGCATGAGCATGGAGTGGGACCCACTTCACATGAAATGTGATCATGCCCATTTATGAGACTTTTCAAAAGGTTCAAATCATTTTGGGAAAAAGAATTTTTTCTGGCCTTTTATTAAAATTATTTTGGGGCTTTTAGCTTCCCCAATTCTTTTTCTTTGAAAAAAAATTTATGATACAAAAATGTTAGCTAGGTTAAACACAAACCTAAGTTAGGGTTCTGACAGTCTCCCTCGCGAGGATCTCCTCCGCCCACGGCCGCTCCTCTGGCCCGCCGTCGCGCCACCCCTGCGAGCGGTCGCGCCTCCTCCGGTGAGCTCCCTGCTCGCCTGCCTCCTCCCCTTCTCCTCTCGAGCTCCCTCCCCCCCTGCCTCCCCCAATTTTGTGCCCCGTCGAGCTCGCGCCCCGTGGATTCATTGAAGTGTGATTGGTCTTTTGTTTGTCCAAAACAATGCAATGAAGTGCTACTCAAATTGTCTGATTAAAAAGAAATATTGATGCAGCACACTCTATTGTAAAAATATTTGTGTTAAAATAATGTGATGCAGTACACTCGTACAAAAAACATTGCTATTTTTTGCTCCGCGATCACTTTTTTTGATCAGAAAAAATGCAGTTTGCTAGGATCAGAATTTGTTGATACATAAAAAAAAGATGTAGTTCACTTCGGTATATGTCGCGGTTCATTCTCCACGAAGCATGTATTTTAGATGATCCTACAAATATCGTGTGCAGTCCAAATGAGTTTTAGGAAAAAAATAAAAAACTCGTTTAGTTCAATTTGGTATGTGTTGTGGTTTACTTTCCATGAAGCTAATTCCGATGATTTGATTAAAAAAACGCGTGCATTTCTCTCTGTTGAAGTTTGCATTGCGATCGCCCGACGGATGCAGTTTGCTTCGTCGAGTTCGGATCCGCCGGAAAAAATGTTCTTTCTATTTGCCGATAATGCAGTGCGCTTGCCTATCGGATGCATTCCCATGCAGTTCACTTCGCCGATTTCCATTCGCGAAAAACAGAGTTGTGCGTTTTTAGTAAAATCCATGTAACTTTTAAACCATAAGGAATTAGACAAAGTGTTTTATATATAAATGGATTGCCTCGACGATACCTTTCCAATGGTGTATCAATTGCATCGATCGGACAAGCGCATCAAAAATATTACACAAAAACTCTCCGCTGCCCACATAAGTGCACTCGCGCCATTTTTCAAATAACTTTAATACCGTGAAAAATCTCGAAAAGTGTTCAACATGAGGATTGTTCTCCTACTCCATAAGAATCCAACGGTGTACCATTTTTATCATTCTAATAAACGGTTTGAGATAAGAAGCGAAAAACTCCCGATGTGAAAGTGGGCCATCGCACCGTTTTCAAAACTGCTCTTAATCCGTGAAGAATCGGGGGAAGTGTTCAACATACGAAAGATGATCCATTTCCATACGACTCCAACGGTGTATCTGAGGCTCAATTCCGATAAATGGTTAAAGAGTAAAAGCGAAAACGGTGATGCAGTTCATTTTTACCCATGCTACAACGCTTTTAAGTCAGTAGTGCAGTCCCCGTTAGCATTCTGATGCAGTGCGGAAGTGTTAGTAGAATATTATTCTGATAATATATATATATATATATATATATATATATATATATATATATATATATATATGGACCAGAATATTCTATTACGTGGGCCCCTATAAGGGACCGGTTGTTACAACCCTCCACCGAACCCGAACTGTTACTTCCCGACGGACCAGCACCACCCGACCCGACGCGGTATCCGCCCCGAAGAAAAAAAAATCCTCCCGTCTCGTCCTCTGCCTCGAACACCCGTCGGTGGATTCCCCCTCTTCTTGGTTTCTTCCGCCAGAGGCATCGTCGCGGGCGAGCGAGCGACGGCGATAGCTGGAGTGAGGGAGACCGTGATGCCGTGAGGGGAGAGCGACCGCCGAGCACGGGCAGGAGCGCCGCCGCAGGATCCCATGGCTCTGGCTGCCGCAGGCCGATCCCGTGCTAGCGCCAAAACCGCGTCGCCGCCTGCCTCTGCCTGCCTGGATCTTTGCGCCGCTGCTAATTTAATCCTGATGGCTCCTCCAACTCAGAAATTGATCCCGATTGAACAAAGAAGAAAACATGACATGGAAGATGAAGAACAATGCAGCCGCATTCAGGTGATTGTCTTTGAACTGATGTGCTTTGAGTTGGGGAATAATTTGAACAAGAGTAAAATTAGTTCATCGGTTAAAACAGACTAGTCAGTTCAAGTGGTGGTGAGTGAGTTCAAATGTTTCTATTGTTGCATCACCCTTTGATGGTCTTTGAACTGATCCTACTAAGTGGGAAAATTTGAACAAGAATAAATTAGTTCACCTCAGTACATTACATGTTCGTGAGTCAGTTCGATTGTAAATAAAGATGTAATTGGTTCATGTAGGTACATAACATTAGAGGTTAGTGTGTAAGTTCATAGCTGGTACATCCTTCAGTTTGACTGAATAAAACAACAACAAGAGTTCATGTAAGTACATCACCTGTTTATGAATCTGTTCGACTTAATAGAAAACAAAAAGGATTGTGAGCCATGTAGTATACAAAGTTCATAGATTTTACTTGCTTCATTTCAACTCCATGAGTATGCATCAGTGCATAGAAAAAAGTTAAATTGATTTTCTCGTAAAAAATGTCATGTAGACGCAACCGAGGCAACAACGCGACAATGCTGGTTTTGACGCTCCAGTCGGGTACCAAGCTCCCCCTGGTTGGATAACCCCGGTGATACACAATGGATATTTCAGCAACACCGGCTGATTTGAAGCAACGCGGGGATCAGCTTATGAAACACCGCAAGCCGTCGGGAATGCAGGATTTGATCCTTCTGGTGTGCATAAAGAGCTACAATGTCCTCAACCTTTGAGGGTTTGCTTTCCGGATGCCACGTCTGAGACGCCTCAAGCAAGCAAACCTACAGCAAGCAATCAAAACAAAAGTAGGGCTTCATCACCAATGCTGCCACCGCGAGATCCACTCTTGCACATGCCGATGGTGACACCGCCAACACCTATATATCCTGGTGAGCAGAAAACACCGGAAGAGGTGAGATCTTACACGCACGTGAGTTTTTTTGCCTTTGAAAACCATTCTACTTCCTGTCAGTTCTAAGTTACTAATGCCTGTCAGTTCTAAGTTTGGTCTTCCTGTCAGTTCTAACAAATTCTAATTGTACTAACCTTATTCTCTTCCATGTCCTATTCAGTCTCCAGACACAAAAACATATGTACTACCAACACTAGGGATGCGCTTTGAAACAGTAAAGATGGCTCTGAATTTCTACAACATGTACGCCATGCATGTCGGCTTTGGGATCAGGTGTGGGACTCCTGATGCGAAGAGAGCATATTTCTATTGCACGCGCCAGGGGAGACATGAACCAACTGTTTCATAAGCTAATAGACAAAGAAACAAGACATCTATCAGAACAGGTTGCAAAGCAATGATGAGGGTGAAAAAAGAGTGGGATGGGGATTTTGTTATCGAAGACATAGTATGGGAGCAGAACTTCCGACTGACCCTCGGTCCGAAGATGCTACGGTTTTTGCACTCACACAAGACTTTTGACAGCCCAATTCTCGAATACGCCAAGTTTCCGCAATTCAAAGGCATGAGCCAGTTGCAGATAATGAATATTCTAAATGGCGATGATCCAGGGAGTGTGTTGATGTGCATGAAAGCACGAGACATAATCAACGCGTAAGTTCAGAACAAAAAGAAAGCATTTTCATTTCATTTCATGGGTTTCCCCTTTCATGTTCACCTCCATCAGTTCTGTTCTGCAAAAATTATCTCTTCCTATCAGTTCAGTAATTCCTCAATCCTAAGTACGACTAGCCTCTTTGTTGTGTGTATACTAAAAATTTGGCCGGACATTCAAACAGTTTTACTATGCAGGAAAGCAAGGACTGCGAGAATGGATAATGTTGATGATATACTAAAGACAATAAACTTCTTCAGAGAATTGAAAGCGATAAACAATGAATTCTTCTGAGACATCCAGTTGGATGAATCTGATAGGGTAAAGAACATATTCTGGGCGCACGCGAGCTACCGCGGATCCTACCAAGACTTTGGTGACGTTGTCACATTCGATACAACATATAAGACCAACAAGTACCACATGCCACTTGGGGTATTTGTCGGCACCAACTACAACATGCAAACAACCTTGTTTGCTTTTGCGTTGATAAGGGATGAGGAGGCTGAGTCATTTAAGTGGCTTTTTAGGACATTTCTAAGGTGCATGAGGGAAATCTCCATAACGCATTCTCACGAGTAAACAACCACCCTCCCCCTGTTTGTCTCATATTTACTGCCAAGCTGTTTGCAACATAAAACTTAAATGGCTAACATGTTGCTCATATTTGTAATCACCAGACCAGTCCCACACCATGGCAAGAGAGATACCGGTTGTCTTCCCAAATACCCTTCACAGGCTGTGCCGCTTGCACATTACGAAGAAGTTCAAAGATCACCTTACATACATGTACAAGAACAATGAAGGCTTCAAGGAGCAGTTTAGGCCGATCCTGAACTGGCCACTCATTCCAACTGAGTTGGAAGCTGCCTGGAAATGGATAATGGACTACTTTGGTCTTCATGACGACACTACATTGGTGTCAATGTGGAACGACAGTGAAAAATGGATATCTGCTTACTTCAAAGAGGTGTTCTGCGCAAGAATGACATCAACACAACGCAGCGAGAGCATTAACAATTCGCTCAAGAGAAACTATGTGTAAGAAGCAAAGCCTGCACACATTTGTAAAAGGGATAAATAGATTAGTGCAAGCGAGAGCGCAAACGGAAAAAGAGGCAGCAATGCTTTGTTGCGTAAGAATTTTTACCTCAAACCCCATAAACAAAATGCTTTCATACCGACCAATGTTAACTAATATTAACCAATCTTTACTTGCGCAGACAGAGCCTAACACGCTTACACTATATGGGTTTGAAACACAAATGGCCGCGGTGTACACCTTTAGTGTTTACAGCGAACTCTAGGAGAGGATTAAAATCGGCACCCTTTTCAGAGTAAAGGAGACGGAACATCATACAAAGCACCGGGTGTACTACAACAATCCAAAGAAAGAGTTTGCATGGTCGCGGCACGAATTCCAGGTTGTTGGAGACCCTAATAGTGAAACATATGAATGCGAGTGCAAGCTTTGGCAACACACAGGTGAGGCTGAAAAAATTCAAACAACAACCAGCCTTTTCGCTGTCAGTTATTTGTGTTGTTCTTTGTTCAAATAATCCTTTTTTTGTCAGTTCTATCATTACTAAATCAAAAGTTCAGATAATGCTAGTGCTCGGTAATTCCTGTCAGTCCTATGTTTTGGTCTGCCTGCCAGTTCTGTAATTCCTCCATCATAAGTACAACTAGCATCTTGTATTTGTGTTCAAATTGAAGAAAATGGCATCTATTAAAAATCTCTTTGTTCTCTTCTTTGTTACCGCAAAAAATGCAGGTCTCTTCTAATTGCATATCATGTGTATGCTGCAGACGCAAAAAGCTGATGTCATTCCGGAAAAATACATACTCAAGAGGTACACAAAGTGTGCCATTACAGATCATAGTTTCAACAGGAAAGACCTATGGTCAGTAATGGTAGATGATGCCTCCCAGTACTGTGTGGAAAGCGCGATGCTCCAGCTAAATATGCGGGTCCACAGAAAAAGCTTGAGGACTGTAGAACAGACAGCAAGGGGTAAGCATGTCATGCAAAACCTGGAGCATGAGCTGGATGCCATGCACTTTGTGAAAGCAGGGGATGGCGAGGGAGATGAAACAAATAATATAGAGCTTGATGTCGCCACAACATTGGCTGAAATGAACCACCTTGGAACTTTACCCAAAAATGGCGAGTGTGAGCAAGAGGCGCGAGCCGCTGAAGGGCTAGCAAACCATCATCAGTCTGCGGAGCAACGCGTGGATGCCTTATTCAACAAAGATGAGCAGCGCAGGGTAATAAAACCACAAATATACTAAAAAACAGAGGGCGTAAGAAGAAGAAAGAAGCAGTGCAAGCAGCAGCAAAAAAGGCGCCCCCTTCCCGTGAGGCGAGTTGAGTTCGACGAGAATGAAAACCTAAAGTCGTAAGGGCATGTGGCATATGCGGCCTTGTTATAGACCATAATGCGCGCACGTGCCCGACACGCACTAATCTTCCAAGTGGCCATAAGAAGAAGGTGCAAAAGCAGAAGACAGGAATAGAATCAAGGAGAAAACAACGGCAGGAAGATGAAGATGATGAAGAAGAGTTTGAGGAGGAGAATAGACAATCAGAACAAGAGGACATGGAAGATGACATTGAAGATGATGTTTCCGAGGATGAAACTGAAGGTGAAGCTCAAAGAGGAAGCGACAAACATGTGAAAAAGCAAGGTGGAAAGAAAGAAACCGCAACAACAACCAGTAAGGGGGAGCAAAAGGCTACGGACTGGCTAGTTCATCAAGATTTATTCAAAAACAGAGAAAAACAAAATATTGTTGTCATGCTCTTTTGCTTGTGTCTGTTTCATTCGGCTATCATTCAAGTCGCTGAAAAAAGAACCGCATACGTATGATGCGTTTCTGGATTGAACATCATAATCATACAATCTTGTTGAACATGACACTGTTGTCAGTACTAGTGCGTTATTTCACGTAGTAAGTTTCAGATGATGAGAACACGCTCAGTTCTGAAAGAGTAATGGCTTCAGTACAAGTATTAAAAATGTAATATATCTACTATTAAAGATGAGTTGTTAAAATTGAGAATTTTATTTCTTATATTCCATATGTTCAAAATTACAAGTTAACAAAAGAATGATCAAAATATAATATTTCATAGAAACAAAACACAGAAAAAGAAAGGTTCCCAGTTAGTTCAATGGATTTTATGGAAAATAAATATATTACAGTGTTATTGTGAAGATAAGTTCGAAAAAAGAATAAAAAGGTACAATACTTATCAGTTCAGAAATAATATCCCCCGCTCGTCAGATTACTTATAAGAAAAATCCAAATCAGTGCACCTTCGCATGACAATTCAGTTCAACTTCCCACCGTAGAAAAAGGCCCAACTCTTGAGAACTCAGTAGTTATCCATCTAACCACCTCCCCACCTCCCCCCACTTTTGCCGGTCGGTTCCACAATCCTCTCCACCACCGCAAGGATAGCCAATGATCGCCTCACGCCCACCACGCCCTTCAAATATCCCCTAACATCTATGAAGAACCACCGCAACCACCATCTTCTCCCTCCATTTCTTCTCTCTTCTCTTCATTAGGCAGATAAAAGATTCTCACCCATTGTAGAGAGCGCCATGGTGTATCCCTACAGATACACAAGTGAGTACTACGGCGTCGAGACACACGGAAAGTAGTGCCTCCATGTTGTGTGCACCAGTGAAGCAGACAAGGCGGACAAGGTGCTGAGCAAGATGATCATGATGCTCGGCGGCAGGATAAGGGAAGAGAGAATCATCGGAGTCGACGTTGAGTTCAGCCCAGATGTCAAAGTCAAGGATCATCCTTCTATGTATCAGAGGGCGACTGTCCTCCAACTCTTCGTGGACAATGAGGTGCTAGTGTACCACATCAGCTCCGTTGGTGCTAGGTATGAAAAAACCCTCATCTCATATCTGCCCCTCATGAAATTTATTTAGCTAGCGGATCTGTTATTACTGTACATAGAATGAAAAAATAACTGATTGTTGTATCCTAGTTTAGATTGGGGAAAATCTAGAGAAAATTATAACCATTATAATCCTCAGTTATGCGCTGTCAGTTCTATGTATGATCTACGCTCAGTACAATTGAAGTCTACATATAATTTTCTAGTTTAGATTAATTTTAATAATTATTATGTTTTAAATAAGAACATCTAGATTTGCTATCAGTTTTTAAATTCCTCAATCATAAGTACAACTAGACTCTTTTGTCTGTGTTCAAACTGAAGAAAAATCGCATCTATATATGCGCTGTCAGTTCTATCTTTGTTAATCCTATCAGTTCTATGTATGATCTACAATCAGTACAATTGAAGTCTACATATAATTTCCTAGTTTAGATTACCCTCAATCCTAGACTTGGTTTTGAAATTACTCAATCATAAGTACAACTACACTCTTGTGTCTGTGTTCAAACTGAAGGAAAATGGCATCTATTAAATATGGAGAAAATTATAACCATTATAATGCTCAGTTATGCGTTGTCAGTCTATCATTGTTAGTCCTGTCAGTTCTATGTATGATCTACCCTCAGTACACTTGAAGTCTTGTTTCAGTTTCAAAATCAGATCATGCAGTCTATTTTAGTTTGTAAAGGGATTGTTTAGATGCACGTATTTAGATTTTCAGAGAAATCAATGGTTTAGATTCTAAGGATTGTTCTGCTTATTATTTCAACTATAGAAAATTAATTCAAAATATTTTCTTTTTCCTACATGTCTTTTCGGCAGGACACAGCGCCTACAGAACTTCCTCAACACAGAGCACTACACATATGCTGGGTTTTCAATTAGAAAAGACAGGGAGATGTTTTAACTTGTCGGGCTAGTGATAAGGCCCGACAGGTTCATTGACATACAACAAGAGTGGACGAACCCCAAAAATAGGGTAAAGCCCAAGGACTCTTTGGCTGATGTTGCATCCATAGTGATTGATCCATTCTACAATAACATGAAGGGCAAGATCAAGACCGCAGATGACGACAAAAAGAGGGCTTCTCCACCACTCACAGCAGAGCTCGTACACTATGTAGCGTTAGATCCATACACTACATAAGAGACATGGAGGCGCATCTCCATTATGAAGCGGGGGATGAAGAGGAGCGAAGATGACAGGGCCCTGCAAGCTGAGGTTTACGCTCTGTGGGAGATCTACGGCCACGACGAAGTTCTGCAGTACTACTAAAAAATAGATGTGTCATAATCAGTATCATTTTGTTTTCGCATTAGCAGGTTGTCCCTTAGTACGTTTGCTTGAAGTTCTACCTACAGTTCATTAGCAGCATATTCGTTGTCCGTTAGTATGTTTGTTTGAACTTCTACCTAAAGTCAATTTGTGTCACCAGAACTACTACCTACATAGTTGTTATGCCCGCCCATGATATGGTTGCTTCATTTGCTATTTGAAACTGTCATACTATGTTACCTTCAAATTACTGTTGTGTTTGCAATATCTGTCAAGTTCTAGCGGACAAGTTCACAATGCATAGACGCATCAATACAGACAAAAATTAATAAAAACACATAGATGTACAATGTGTAATGTTACAAAAAAGATTAAACTTTCTATGTCAAGTCTTCACAGACCTTAATGGTATGTTCACAATGTGCAAGAACCTCAGTTCTGCGCTGACAAAAAATATAAAAAAGAAGGAAAGTGTAAGGCCCCCGATGCGGTACTATCTCGAGTTAGTCGCTTTCGCGTCCCACCTAAGATAGAAGCACACAAGTGGCAACCGAAGCACGATACTCGCACTTGTATCGCTATTGGATTATCGACAACAGGTAAATGAAGCATGAACAACTAAGACAAAAAAATATAGGGTCCAGAGCATACACTCGCCACTGGTATTTATTACATCATCTCAGAGATCATAAGATCCAACAGTACATCATAAAATCATGAAGAAGACACACACGACCGGGTACGGTCAAGATCCAAATCTCTCTAGAGAGGTTTGCACATAAACATGTCCACCCGCGAAACGTCGGAACCCAACTATAGGCCTACTGGGTGAAGTCCTCCTCATCGTCATCCTCCGGGGGAACCTCCACGAAGTAGCGTCCGGTGCTCGGGTCGAGGTAATAATCAACTACAGCAGCCGATCAGGAAAAACAAGGGGAAAAGAAAAGAAAGAGGTGAGAATATATCAATGCAGTATAACTAACTTCTCACGGTAAGAAAAACTAGTGGTTGAGGTTGCAGCCGCACTAGAATGTATGAGTGGCTAACGATCTATTAGAGTAAGTAAAGATCCAATAACTCGTTGATGATCACATAAATAGGTCTCTATCCACCTACTTACGCAAAACATAACACAACCTTTTCCCTTCTTTGTCGCCCCGGACGAAGAAGAGCAATCAAGGCAACTCACACGTCGGCAACTTTTAAAACATGATTAAATTGATGTTATTCTATGAACAAGGAGTAGGTCTCAAGTCGTCCATAACCGTGGACACGACTTTTTGAAAAGATTTACCCTGCAGGGGTGTACCAACTGCCCATCATAGGCTTCGCATGTAAGCCCGGTTTCCACTTGGCTGGGTAAACGCCTGAAACTCCGGAACGTCAGAGTCCCTCTAACTAACATCACACAATTCCGGGTGGCCCCCGGTGAGTCAATATCCAACTCAAAAGCCGGTCGCGCTCTCGAATCGGCCTCTACCGTCTCGATGAGGTCGGGTTAGTTTCCCAAACCATGTGGGCAACCCCCTAGCTCCCTGGTGTGGACAGAAAAGAGAAACAATGTCTCCGCTGGCCCGGGTTGTTTCGAAAACTGCTGGGGTACCAACCAAGCACACACACGTTTGCAAATAGTAAATCAGCTCGGGCCACGACAAGAACTGTTTGAAGCTAGGTAGGTAAGACAAGGGTTTATTGAAAATTAAAAATTAAAAAATAATTTTTTTGTTTTCGGTGTGAATTATTTGATTGTCTGATTTGTTTGCGGTGTCTGCATCCCCGATCTATCGATCGACGAATATTTTCCCCCTCTTATCTCGTACCGGTCGGAGATCGACCCTTGCCACCCTCAAACTCGACCTTTGCGACACCGGGTTTCACCCGATCACCGTCGCGAAAACCCGCACCAGACAAGCCGTAGCCAACGGAACGAAAACCCCGTTTAATAATTAAACAGGTTATTTTTATAGCGCACCAGAAAGTTTTCTCAGAACGGTTCCAGCGTGAGGTGAACGCCGCCGGCTCGACGCGTTGATCACGCAGTTCGAAGTTTTACCCGAATTGGAGGTCCTCCGGACCCCCGACGATCAAAAACGTAAACACCCCGCGCGCGAGATAAAAATCGAGGATGTTTTTGCAAACTTCCAGCCACCTGGGCTATATAAAGACCAGCACACTCCCACCCCTTTCTAGGGTAGCCAAAATTGCAGCCACCCCCCTCACAATAGCCCAATTTTCGCAGTTTATCCCATTTTTTCCCAAAACCTAGCCTCCCTACGGTCTGGAACGTTGGATCGGCCGATCCAAGGGCCTAGATCCACCCAGCCTCCACCCTACTCTCTCTCTCCTCCAAGCCACCGCAGCCAGCCCGTGGGCTCACCGCCGCCGCCACCGACGAGGCACCCCTGCAGGTCTCCTTCTCTCCTCCTTCCCTCCATCTACTCTTCTCACCGGCCCCCTCTCTCTTCAGGTTCGCCAGCCGCCATGCTCGCCATGCCCGACGAGGAACCGAGCGCCGCGCCGCCCTGCACCTCGCCCCGGCCTTGCCCCGACGGGATCCGGCCTATACCCCTGCCCCGCCTTCGTTTCCGGCCCCGTCGCGCCCGATCCGCGCCTTCTGGGCCCCCTCTGCGCCGCCCTGCTCCGACGGTCGGAGCACCACCGCCGTCGGCCCCAGTCCGGTCGGGATCGGGCGGCTCCACCAGCCGGGCCGACCTCCTCCCCATGGCCCATCTGCACGCCAGCCGGCGCCAAGGCCAAGCCGCCAGCCTCTCTCCAGCCGGCCTAGTGGGCCGAAAGCCCACCTGGGTGAGATTCGGCCCTAGCACCCCTCCCCTGTTTTTTTTGTTTTTTCCTTTAACCCTGCCTGTAATTTTTCTAACTGTGAATTTTGTGCTGCTGATGCTGTTTTGCGAGTAGATTTGCGAGTAAACTGTAGCTCGGATCATGTTGCGCCCAAAAGGAAATTTGTTTAGTTTTGTGTGTACTTTAATCCATCTTTTGTGAGTATTTTTATTTGAGGCCATCTTGATGTTGTTAATCACTGTTGAAGTGGCCATCAGGCTGTTAACTGCTACTAATTTCTGGAAATGTGTTGCTGTTGTTATTTTATTGCAAGTTTGATTGATGATTGTGACACATCGATGAGGCATATTGCATTGATTCTTGTTGCATACTTCTAAGCATCATGTCTACATCAATGCTATGCATTCACATGTCATATTCGTCTTTTGCATGATGTTTGTTTCATCATCCAAAGTAGCTACCCTGTTGTTAGTGTGATGTTGTTTATATAAAGTTGTTACTTTGCTGCCTTGTATCTTTTTAACCGTGCACCCTATTGAGCATTGCAATATGTCATTTTGATCTATCCCATGTCTAATTCCATTATATGTATTGCATTGTCATGTTTACATTTCTAGTCATAGATATGTTTAGCTCCAAAGTTGCTATGCCACTGTTTTTGACAGACACCTCTGTTTTTCACTAAGTCTGTAACTCTCCGATGCCATGTTCCACGCTTAATATGTTTTGTTTTGTGATGCCTATGACCTTGATTCTTTTTTGTACCTGATCATCATCATGTCTACTTCAAGCTAATATATTTCTATGTCATGTTGCTAGACATTTTCATATAGTTTTTCCTGATTTTCACTAAGTCCTAGACCAGTAATGTTTTATAGCTTTTTGTGTTGCTTATAACTAGTGAACCATGATGCCTTTTTGCATGATTCATTTTTCCATGCCTTCCCTTCCATGTCACTTCAGTTCCATATCATTTGTGAGCATGTTTTGCATTCATTATCTTGTTTACGCATTGCTCTAAAGGGTGCTTCCTGATGTTGGCAGATTGTGTTCCAAACTTGTTTTGCTTGTATCTTTTTAACCGTAACTCCGTTTGAAGTGTTCTTTATATGTAACTTGACTAGCATTTCATGTAATTTTTTTTCATGCTATTGTTTTCTATTGTTAACCAATCTAAAATATGGTTTAGGGAAGAACAGTACCAAAGGCATAAATCATCGTGAGACACTTAGTGGTATGCCATGCTTAGGATTGTGCCTCACTTAAATTGACTAGCATAGATAGTTCACTTTGTGCTTCACCTCTTTTCATGTTTTTGTGCTATGCCATGCTTGAGTGAGATTCCATGTTAACAACCTTTGCTCATCTTGTGTAGCTAAACAACTTGAACCATTCTAAATGTGCAGTATCGTCGTGTGTGACGAGTACTCTACTTAACCTGTTAGTAACTGCTCTCGACGGCAGATCTTTATCGTAGTGTGTTGCCTCATGTTGACTTTTTATGGTTGTTTGCTCGTGATTGCTTTGTAGTAATAGATGCTTATTCGTCGATTGTATTTCTAGTGTTTCCTTCTTGTGTGCTTCCGCGGGTACTATCGGAGACGTTGCGAGCTTCCGATCAACTACACCTTCGGTTTCGTCTTCTCATCAGGTAACGGGGAGCATATATCTTTCTTATAACTTTCAGATCACTCGCGCCTAGGTGTAGGATAGAACGATTGTTGTATCCTACCACTTCATATTCATGCCTCTCAAATAAACCCAAACAGCCATGTCCTCCACATCCCAGCAAACCTTGTTTGTCTATGTTACTATTCCTCGCTGCTCAGCCGCCGCTTAGTATGCATTCTAGGATGTTATCAACTGTTATCCTGTTACTCCCTGGATTGGGCTACCACTTTATTATATTGTTGTGGATGATTTGATTATTATAAATGTTGACTATACTCGACGAAGGATGGAAGGTCTAGGCTATCCCAGGCCGACGCTTTGTTCCACTTGAGTCACCTAGGACCCGAGTTTCGGGTATTGGTTTTAAGGCTGAGCGTGCCAAAACCGCGTGTGGGATGCTATGGGGTCCCCTCTTCTTACCTACCTAGCTCCAAACATTTCTAGTGGTGGCCCAAGCTGGTTTTACGATTTGAAAAATGTGTGTGTGCAAGTTGCCGGCCTCGCAGATTTAAAACAACCTCGACCAGTGGGATGGTATATCCTATTGGTCCAACCTGTTCGGCTGAGGACCCAGCCCCGGTTATGGGTGATCCGGCAATCCAAACCTGCGACAGGCGGTAGAGACCAGTTCGAGAGCGCGGTCGGGTTTTGAAGTGGATGTCGACTCACTGGGGGCTACCCGGATTTGTGCGTTGTTAGTTAGAGGGACCTATCGTTTAGGATCTCTCGGAACTAAATCATAAAATGGTTGCCTGTGATGGGTAGCAACTGAGAGAGATGGGTGTAAGGCCCGATATTCGGTAATGTTCCAGATCTAGATGTTTCCATCCAGATCCGGGGACGAAGCACATATCGGTCCCACCGCGACATATGACAATGTCATATGCCCCGGATTTCCAACATGATATCACAACATTACAGCTACAAGGATATAACATCTCATACAATCGGCATAAAACTGCGTTAAATACAATACAACAGCGGAAGATACATGTCTGAGTACATACTACATTCAAATGCCTACTGGCAAAGAGAAAATCATCGATACCCATAACCACACGGGTTCAGGCCCTCCACCGGGATCTGCCTAACTAGTCGTCATCGAGTCTCCACGTGAAACGTCGATCAACATACATGTTGTCGATCAAGAACCCTGAAAAGAGTTTGGGGGTAGTATCAAGAGTATAGAAGTACTCAGCATCCAACTATAGTGGTCAATTGACCCAGCAAGGACTTCATCACTCGTCATTCTAGGAAAACTAGTAGTTTACGGTAAGGATGGGGTAAGTGGTGAGGTTGCTGCCGCACTAGCATTTATGAAGTGGCTAACGATCTAGAGAGTAAGATAAGAAACCAAGAATTCGATGAGGAATCGCCTCCAATAAGTCTTACTATCAGCTATTTACGCAAACATAACACCTATCCTATCCTTGTCCTCCTCTTCGCATCCCGACGAAGAAGAAGTCAAGGCACACACACGTTGATCAAGTTATATTAAAATTATCTCAGTTGTTGTTGTTATGAACAAGGAGTAGGTCTCAAGTCATCCATAACCGTGGACACGGCTTCTCGAAAAGATTTAACCCTGCAGGGGTGTACCAACTGCCCATTACAAGGCTCCGCACGCACGCCCATATCTCTCAGTTGCTACCCATCACAGGCAACCATTTTATGATTTAGTTCCAAGAGATCCGAAACGACAAGTCCCTCTAACTAACAACGAACAAATCCGGGTGGCCCCCGGGGAGTCGACACCCAATCCAAAAGCTGGCCACGCTCTCGGATCGGACTCTTCCGTCTCAACAGGGTTTGGGTTACCGAGACTCCTCACGTGCGGCCTCGGGCCCTCGCCGGTCAAAGGTGGACCAACAGGGAAACTATGTCTCCGCTGGTCCGAGTTGTTTTAAAGGATATCTCCTAGGAGCGACCCTACAGACATATATGCATGGTTTTCAAATGGTAAATCAGCTTGGGCCACCTCTAGAAATTTTTGAAGCTAGGTAGGTAAGAAAAGGGGAGCCCATAAAATCCCACACGCGGTTAGGCACGCTCAGTCTTAAAACCAATACCCGGACCTCGGGTCCTAGGTGACTCGAATCGAACAAAGCGTCGGGGCGGGATAGCCTAGACCGTCCATCCTTCGTCGAATGTAGTCAACATTATAATAATCATATCATCCACAACAATATAATAGTGTGATAGCCAAACCATGGAGTAACATGGTAAGACCGTAGCATCCTAAGCATGCATACTAAGCAGGGGCTGAGCGATGAGCAATAGTAACATAGCAGTACAAGGTATGCTGGGAGGGGACATGGCTCTATCGGTTTGACAGAGGCTGTAAACATGTGGTAGGATCAAACATCGAACCTAACCTAGACTAGCATGCAAACCGCTGGTTGAAATAGAATGGATCATAAGTAATGTATTGTCCTTGCCTGTTGATAAGTCGGTTTCCGAAGGTGTAGTTGATCGAAAGCTCGCATCGTCTCCGAGAGGTACCCGCGGAAGCACACAAGAGGGTAAACACTGGAAAGCAATCAACGAGCAAGCATCTATTACTACGAAGCAAACACGAGAAAGCATCAACAAGAAGACAACACGAGACATCGCACGTACCGTCGAGAGCGGTTGCTAACAGGTTAAGTGGAGTACTAGTCACACACGACGATACCGCACATTTAGAAAGGTTCAAGTTGTTTAGCTACACAAGGTGAGCAAAGGTTGTTAACATGGCATGTCACTCAAGCATGGCATAGCACACAAACATGGCAAGAGGTGAAGCATAAGATAAACTATCTATGCTAGTCAATTTAAGTGAGGCACAACCTAAACATGTTATACACTTAGTACCCCACAACAATTAAAGCATTTAGTATTGTTCTGCCTTAAACCATATTTTAGGTTGGTTAACAACAGCAAAAAATAGCATAAACACAAATTACATGAAAAACTAATCAAGTTACATGTAAATAACACTCCAAGCGGAGTTACGGTTAAAAAGATATAAGAAAAACAAGTTTGGAACACAATCTGCAAAAACATCAGGAAGCACACTTTAGAGAAATGCATAAACAGGATTATGAATGAAAACATCATTTGTGAGCATGTTTGCATTCATTATCCTGTTTATGCATTGCTCTAAAGTGTGCTTCCTGATGTTGGCAGATTGTGTTCCAAACTTGTTTTGCTTGTATCTTTTTAACCGTAACTCCGTTTGAAGTGTTCTTTATATGTAACTTGACTAGAATTTCAAGTACATTGTGTTCATGCTATTGTTTGCTGTTGTTAACCAATCTAAAATATGGTTTAGGGCAGAACAGTACCAAAGTCTTAAATCATCGTGAGACACTTAGTGTTATGCCATGTTTAGGATTGTGCCTCACTTAAATTGACTAGCATAGATAGTTTACTTTGTGCTTCACCTCTTGTCATGTTTGTGTGCTATGCCATACTTGAGTGAGATGCCATGTTAACAACCTTTGCTCATCTTGTGTAGCTAAACAACTTGAACCATTCTAAATGTGCGGTATCGTCGTGTGTGACGAGTACTCCACTTAACCTGTTAGTAACCGCTCTCGACGGCAGATCAGTATCGTAGTGCGTTGCCTCGTGTTGCCTTTTTGTTGTTTTTATCTCGTGATTGCTTCGTAGTAATAGATGCTTGTTCATCGATTGTATTTCCAGTGTTCCCTTCTTGTGTGCTTCCGCGGGTACTATCGGAGACGATGCGAGCTTCCGATCGACTACACCTTCGGTGTCATCTTCTCATCAGGTAAGGGGGAGCATATATCATTCTTATAACTTTCATCTCACTCGCACCTAGGTGTAGGATAGAACGATTGATTGATCCTACCACTTCATATTCGTGCCTCTCAAATAAACCCAAACAGCCATGACCTCCACATCCCAGCAAACCTTGTTCGGCTATGTTACTATTGCTCGCTTCTCAGCCACTTCTTAGTATGCATGCTAGGATGTTATCAACTGTTATCCTATTACTCCTTGGATTGGCCTATCACTTTATTATATTGTTGTGGATGATATGATTATTATAAATGTTGACTATACTCGACGAAGGATGGAAGGTCTAGGCTATCCCGCCCCGACGCTTTGTTCCATTAGAGTCACCTAGGACCCGAGTTCCGGGTATTGGTTTTCAGACTGAGCGTGCCTAACCTCCTGTGGGATGCTATGGGGTCCACTCTTCTTACCTACCTAGCTCCAAACATTTCTAGTGGTGGCCCAAGCTGGTTTTACTATTTTCAAAATGTGTTTGTGCGAGTTGTCGGCCTCGCGGATTTAAAACAACCTGGGCCAGTGGGATGGTATATCCTATTGGTCCAACCTGTCCGGCTAAGGACCCGGCCCCGGGTATGGGTGATCCAGCAATACAAACCTGCAACAAACGATAGAGACCAGTTCGAGAGCGCGGCCGGCTTTTGAAGTGCTCGACTCATCGGGGGCCACCCGGATTTGTGCGTTGTTAGTTAGAGGGACCTGTCATTTCGGATCTCTCGGAACTAAATCATAAAATGGTTGCCTGTGATGGGTAGCAACTGAGAGAGATGGGCGTGCGTGCGGAGCCTTGTAATGGGCAGTTGGTACACCCCTGCAGGGTTAAATCTTTTCGACAAGCCGTGTCCACGGTTATGGACGACTTGAGACCTACTCATTGTTCATAGACAACAACAAGTGAGATAATCTTAATATAACTTGATCAACATATGTGTGCCTTGAATGCGTCTTCTTCGTCCGGATGCGAAGAGGAGGACAATGGATAGGATAGGTGTTATGCTTGCGTAAGTAGTTGATAGCAAGACTTGTTGGAGGCGATTCCTCATCGAATGCTTGGTTCTCATCTTACTCTAAAATAGATTGTTAGCCACTCGTATATTGCTAGTGCGTCTGCAACCTCACCACCTACCTCCATCTTACCCGTGAGAAGTTAGTTAGAAGAATTTGATATATTCTCACCCCTTTCTTTTCTTTTCCCTTTTATGTTTTGCCTGATCGGTCGCTGCAGTTGATTACCGCCTCGACTCTTCTTTTGGACGCCTCCGTGGAGACTCGACTACGACTAGTTAGGTGTATCCCGGCGGAGAGCCTGGACCCGTGTGGTTACGGGAATGGTGTGTTTTACCTTTGCCACTAGGCATTTGAATGTAGTTTGTACTCAGACATGTATCTTCCTCTGATGTAATGTGTTAAGGAAGTTTTATGCCCAATGTATGTGATTTTGTATCCATGTAGCTGTAATGTTGTGATATCATGTTGGAAATCCGGGGCATATGGCTTTGTCATATGTCGCGGTGGGACCGATATGTGCTTCGTCCCCGGATCTGGATGGAAACATCTAGATCTGGAACAGTAACTCATATCGGGCCTTACAAAGGGGACCCCATAGAATCCCACACACGATTAGGCACGCTCGTCAAGAAACACAATACCCGGAACTCGGGACCTAGGTGACTCGAATGGAACAAAACACCTGGTGGGAACAGCCCGGTCTCCCATCCTTCGTCAAATGTAAAATTTATTATCATATTAATAGATATCAACCAATTTCTGATAATACCATGATATTCCACCAAGAAGCAATGGGTATAAGCAGCAGGTTAAGGGCCTACACATACTAAGCAATGGTTAAGCAAGCAAGGTACATAGCCAAACAAGGTTTCGCTAGGATGTGGGGCCATGGCTGTTTGGGTTTAATTGAGAGGCAAAAGTATATGGTGGTAGGATCAAGCAATCGTTCTAAATACAGCTAGGCAAGCGAGCTGAAAGCTACAAAGAATGATATATAAAACCCCCTTGCCTGGGTAAGTAGTCGATAGAGCAGACGTAGCAGGTTCCTCGGGGTCGGTGGCGGACAACTCCACGTAGGTCTCCTCAGCAATCTCAGGCTCTAAAGTACGGTACCGACAGGGGAAACACCACAAGTAAATATTGAGACAAAAAATGCTCAAGCATGGATGGGATGATCAAATTTAATTAGACATGGTGTGACTCTAGCTAGTCAAGTTTAAATGACGGTGTTGAAGACACGTCAACAAATTCCATATGCAATTATTTATATTTTTATGTCTTTGGTCATAGCTTTAACTTTGGTGTAAACAACATGGAAACATGGCATGGCATGATCAACAATAACAAGTTAATAAAGATAAGTGCATCGTGAAATTAAACTATCGATTCTGGAGACGGAGAAGTGTCGATGAAATTGACACAAAAGAAGGTACCAAAGGAAAAGTCACATATGAAAAAGATGTGACTAGCACGTGACAAGATGATGCAAGGAAAAAGGGGTGGTGCATTGAGGGTGCCAACTTGTGGAACTCAAGCAATTGAACAAAAGAAATGAATTTGAGTGAAAAAAGCATTTAAATAAACGAAAAGATGGGGCACATGTGTCATGTACACCACCTCCATAGTTGTGTTACACAAAACACAATATGGAGGGCTCCATCACATTCCTTGATTTATTCTTCCCCAAATGCATATATGATATGGCCCCTTTCGAATTTACAAAACAAGTTTTGCAAAACAAAAGATCTGGAGGGCCTATTTGCAAAGTTGACATCACCTCAAAATTTTAAGGCTCAATATGAAAAACAGACCTCACCACAGCCTTTCTTGGGAAATTCTACCCCAAAATCATATATGGCATCACATGTTTGAGACAGAAAGGATCAAATCTCCAAATCCAGATTTGAATTTGAATTCAAATCAAATTTGGAAAAAATAACCAGAAAAGAAAAAGCAAAAGAAAATAAAAGGGGAGAGGACCAGCCACTTGGGCTGCCATCGGGAAATCTGGCCCATGTCCAGAACAGCCAGTGGGCTCAGCCCAAAACCCACTCGGGCAACCTCAGTGACATGAGCAGCCAACCTGTCAGCCTCCACATGAAGATAAAAAGGGGGGAGGCATAAGCCTCGCGTGGGATTCGAACATATGCCCACATGCTTGCTTCTGCTGCTCGCTACCACTACGACACTGCATGACTTCTGAATCGAAACATGTCTGAAACCAGTAGAATTACAGCCACCGTTCTCTGAACTCCTCTGCACCCCGTCAACGGTGAGCTTTTGTGGCGACGATGGCATCGTGCTTGCAAGGCCGGCGACGCTGCCACTGCTCGAGGGGAAGAGGAAGGCGGCCGTCGACGAGGAAGACGATCCCGTGGCGGCCTTCGTCGTCACGGGGTCGAATGGCTACACCAAACGTTGACTTGAGCACGGAAACGGAGAAGGGTGAACGAAACACCCATGTAAACTAACGCACGGTCATCAGCAAGCCGCGACGGCGGTGTATTGTTCGGGTGCTCACCGGAATTCAGGAGGAACAGGGAGGAAGAGGGGCTTGCATCCTGGTAGCGGCGAGGAGGAATTGGTGGGGGTAAAGGAACCCTAGGGCTCCCGGGAGGCACTGGGCTCAGTATATAAAGGAGGGGAGCCCCCTGGCTCAAAAACAGAAATGTCCAAGAGTTTTCTGAGAAAACCAAGAGGGAGAAAAACATATGAAAATATGTTTTGGAATCCTTGCAGTATTTTCCAATTTATAAAATTGTTTTGGCCAATTTTGGAACAACTAAAATGTGGGGACATTTTTGGGAGTTGCAAAAATGATGAAAGGTTTTGAAAACACTTGGGAAGGGAAAAGAAATGGCTATGCCAAGTTTGGGGTCAAGGGGAGCACACATGCAACATGGAAAAAAAATCCTCAAACACCCTTCTTGAACCATTTTGTTTGAATTCAAAAGAAATTCAAATGAACTCAAAACCCTTTGGCATTTCAAATCATCACATCGAATTACAACATCTAGCACCATGTCAAGTCTGATAGCCACTGGGAAAGCAAAATTACATGTTGATTACAAGAATTGATCTTGGGATGTTACAGCTCTCCCCCACCAATGCAAGATCTCATCCCGAGATCTAAGCCTGAAACAACTCTGGATACTCGGAATGGAGATGATCTTCACGCTCCCATATTGCTTCCTTCTCCAAATGATTTGCCCATTGCACCTTCATGAACTTGACGGTCTTGTTGCGAGTCTTGCACTCGGACGTCTCAAGAACACGGACTGGACGTTCTGAGTAGGAAAGGTCCGCATTCAGCTGGATCTCGCCCAAGTCAATGGCCTGACCTGGTTGCTTGAAGCACTGCTTTAGCTGGGACACATGGAACACGTCGTGCACCATTGTTAGACTCTCGGGAAGCTTGAGCCGAAAGGCAAGAGGTCCTCTAGTCTCAAGGATGCGGAAAGATCCGACAATTCTTGGAGTGAGCTTTCCTTTGATGCCAAAGCGGTGAGTTCCCCTCAATGGAGACACTCTAAGGTACGCCCAATCACCAATCTGAAAAGCTACACCACGGTGCCTCTTGTCATAGTAGGCCTTCTGCCTTGACTGTGCTGCCTTGAAGTGCTCTCGGACAATCTTCACATTATCCTCTGCCTCTTGGATCACATCTGGACCGAGCAACTGCCTTTCTGCTGTCTCGGACCAGTTCAGAGGTGTCCTTCACTTCCGGCCATACAAGACCTCAAAAGGTGTTGCCTGCAGACTTTCTTGATAGCTGTTGTTGTAAGAAAACTCAGCATACGGAAAGCATTCCTCCCATTTCATGCCAAAGGAGATGACACAGGCTCGAAGCATGTCCTCGAGGATTTGGTTCACGCGCTCGACCTGGCCACTTGTCTGAGGGTGATAAGCGGTACTGAACAATACTGTTGTACCAATCGCCTTTTGAAAGGCCTGTCAGAACATGGAGGTGAAAAGACTACCTCTATCAGAACTGATCTTCTTGGGAATGCCATGCAAAGATACAACTCTTGCGGTATACTAATCCGCCAACTGAGCTGCTGAAATGGAGTCCTTCACTGGAAAGATTGTCAATGAAGACTAAGATGGCACTGTTCTTCTACGACAAAGGGAAGCCTGTGATGAAATCCATCTCTTTGTGATCCCATTTCCACTCCGGAATCTCAAGTGGCTGAAGCAACCCTGCAGGCTTCTGGTGTTGTGCCTTCACTCTCCTGCACATATCACAGTGAGAGACGAAACGGGCAACATCCCGCTTCATACGAGTACACCAAAATCTTTGCTTGAGATATTGATACATCTTAGTGCTGCCAGGGTGAATCGATAACTTGGAATCATGGGCCTCCTTCATGATGACCGCTCTGAGATCTCCCTCCTAGGAAACAACAACTCTCTCCTCGAAGAACACGGTGCCGTCATTGTGCACTGAAAAGCAACCGTACTTGGGAATTTAGGCGGCAATACCCTGTTTGATCTTTTGTATCATTGAACTGCCAGACTAAGCTTCACGGATCTTCTCATGGATAATGGGCTCTACCACAAGGTTGGCAAGGTAACCTGTTGGAACTAGCTCGAGATTGAGCCTGCGAAAGGACTCACACAAATCAGGGTGGATCTTCTGCACCTGGATATTATTGCAATCGCCCTTGCGGCTCAGCGCATCAGCTATGACATTCGCCTTCTCAGGCGTGTACTGAATACCAACTGTGTACTCAGTAATGGTTTCAAGCCATCTTCTTCGCCTCAAGTTCAGATTTGGCTGAGTGAACAAGTACTTCAGACTCTTGTGGTCGGTGAACACATCCACCTTCCTCCCTAAGAGGAGGTGTCGCCAAGTGATCAAGGCGTGCACAACTGCTGCAAGATCCAAGTCGTGCGTGGGATAATTCCTCTCACTCGTTTTCAACTGCCGTGAGGTATAAGCCACAATGTTTCCGCCTTGCATCAAAACTCCGCCTAGACCTTGCAATGAGGCATCACAAAACACCTGAAAAGGTTGTGACTCATCTGGCGATGTGAGAATTGGAGTTGTGATCAACTTCTTCTTTAACTCCTCGAAGGTTGACTGGCAAGCCGGTGACCAAGTGTATCGTTTTCCTTTGCACAACAACTCAGTCATTGGCTTTTCTATTTTGGATAAATTCTGCACAAACCTCCTACAATAGCTGGCGAGGCCGAGAAAACTCCTTACCTGCTTCACATTCTTCGGTGGAGCCCACTCATGAATAGTGCGGACTCGCTCTGGATCAACCGCAATACCCTCAGCTGAAATGACATGGCCAAGAAAGTTCACCTTGTCGAGCCAAAACTAAGACTTGGAGAACTTGGCATAGTACCGGTGCTCTCTCACCTTCTGCAGCACTAGGCGAAGATGTTCCTCATGTTCAGCCTCTGACTTGCAATACACAAGAATGTCTTTGAGGTAGAGGATGACAAACACATCGAGCCTCTTTTTGAACAAAAAGTTCATAGCTCTCATGAATGTTGGAGGGGCGTTTGAGAAGCCAAAAGTCATGACTATGAACTCATACAGCCCATAGCGTGTGCGGAAAGCGGTCTTGGGAATGTCTCACGAACACGGATTTGGTGATAGCCCATCCTCAAGTCAAGCTTGGAAAACACCTTTGCCCCATTCAACTTTTCGAACAAATCGTTGATGCGGGGTAAAGGGTACTTGTTCTTGGTGGTCTTCTTATGGATGTCGCAATAGTCCTGGACCAAGCGGCTAGTCCCATCTTTCTTCTGGACAAACAAAGCCGGTGCACCCCAAGGGGAAGTGCTCGCGCGGATAAAACCGCCTTCCTCCAACTCTGTCAACTGCTTCTTGAGCTCAATCAACTCCTTTGAACACATCCTGTACGGATGCCGAGAAATCGGCTAAGTACCAGGCTCTAACTCAATAACGAACTCAATAGCTCGAACTGGGGGAATTCATGGCAACTCATCTGGAAAGATGTCTGGAAACTCAAAAACGACTTTGACTTCTTCGAGCAAAGGTGCGACTCCTGCGTTCAAAGTATAAAACTGTGCTGCTCCTGGCATTGAGCCACAAGTGTACAAGATTTCTGCGCCTGAATCATGTGTCAACGTCACAGATCTGGTCGTATAATCAATATTGGCCTTGTGCTACACAAGCCAATCCATGCCCAAGATGACATAGATATCAGAACTAGGAAAAACGATGAGCGAAGCTGGGAAATGGCACCCCTGAATAGTGATCCTCACAAATGGAGCACGGATATAAGAAGTCAACTTGCAACCGGGTGAAACATTAGGCAGGAACTTGGGCAAGTCCTCGAAGGTGAGAACCTGATCGTGAGAGAATCTCTGAGAAACAAAAGAGTGGGAATCTCCGGAATCGAATAACACGGTCGCAGGAACAGAATTAACAAGCAAACTACCAATCACGATCTCTGAAGACTGCTGCGCATCTGTCATCATCACGTTGTTTACTAAAAATGCAAGTGGTTGTGTCCTCACCATCGCAGTGCTCGGAGTAGAGAGAGGTGGGGGCAGTTGGAGACGAGCAAAGCGTGGATCGGTGCACTTGGGAGAAGTGTGCCTCGGCTCTCCACACTTGTAGCAGATCACACCCGACCTGGGCTAGGGCTGCGGCCTGGGCGGCCTCGCGTGTGGTGGTGTAGAGCGAGGGAGCTGCTGAACTGGGACAGTAGGGCGGGAAAAAGTGCGGACAAGTGCCCCCCTCAGCTGGAATTGTTGTCTCTGTGGTGGCGCCTCTGTGAACCAAGTATTTGCCTTCTTATGGACCATCGCTGCGGAGCTGTACTCTCTCTGACGCTTTCTGTCTACGTCCCACTCGGCTCTGGCTGACTCCTGGCGGATAGCTGAATCCACGAACTGTGAGAGCAGCGCTGGGTTGCACTGGGTGAGCGCATACTTGATCTCTGTGCTGAGACCCCCGCGGAACCTCGCAATCCGCTTGGCCTTTGTGGAGACCTCCTTAGGAGCGTACCTGGCGAGCCTAACGAAGGCCAGGTTGTACTCCTGGACTGACCTCTCACCCTGTCTCAGAGCCAGGAATTTCTCTCGCTTCCTGTCCATCAAGCCACTCGGAATATGCGCTTCTCTGAAGTCTGTGACGAAGTCCTCCCATGTGATCTCAGCATCGCCCTGGTTGGCCTTGTAGGTAGAGTACCAGCTGCATGTTGCACCCTGAAGCTGGAAGGAGGCGAAGGTGACGTAGTCGACTGACCTAACGTTGTTTGCGTTGAAGTGCTTCTTGATCTCTGCCATCCAGTCATCCTCTTTCAGCGGGTCTCGAGCCTCTGAGATCCTGGGGGGTTGATAGCAATGAATTGTTGCAAGGTCGTATGCTGTGGTCGATCATTCCTCTGGGCAGTCTGGTTCTGGAGCATATCTTCAAGATCGCAGTTGTGCCCTGATCCACTGCGGCCACAGCCTCCCCAAGGATAGGGTTCTCCGGCGGCGGCATGCTCCCTCTCGGCATCCTGTATACAAGAACACTTATGAGAACATGGCAAAAATTGATGAAACCAGATGATAAAGTAATATTGATAACAAAACTTCCTCACGAGGTATGAGGAAGACGAAAGCTGAATATCCACCAAGGTTAACCCGAAAAGTCCGAAAGCTAGGTGCTACTTGAATCCACAAACCGAGATCATCTGAATCCAAGATAATAATCTACTGGCGAGCACACAACAATATATACGAGTGGTTGAATACCTGAACGTTGAGACATCTGCCCTGAGTGGCACGCCGAAGCGGTCTCCTATAGGGGGAGGAACCACATCCGGACGATGCCAACCATCCCTGTATAGAAGTTTCACCTGAGGTACGCCGTAAGCGAGGTGGAACTGTCAACCCCAAGTGGGGGCTCAGTGTTCTCAATGTACGCCAACCCTTCTCGTCGCTAGCAAAAGATTAAAGAGGAATCGGAGCCTCATGTAAATGAGAACCTAGATTTGTTTTGAAAGGATAAGTTGCGGAGAAAAAAATAGCGTTTCACTTCCTCACGGAAAAAGGGATGGGAGGGTGGGGTAAGAAGAAAAAGAAAGAGTTCCTACTCTCTAATTTTTTTCTTAGTAACTACAAAATAGTTTCTAGACTCGACTTCGGCCAGTAAGGGGTCCTACCGTCAGTCCTGCTCTAATACCAAGTTGTAAGGCCCCCGAAGCGGTACTATCTCAAGTTAGTCGCTTCTGCGTCCCACCTGAGATATAAGCGCATAAGTGGCCACCGACGCACGATACTCGCACTCGTATCGCTATCGGATTATCGCCAACAGGTAAATGAAGCATGAACAACTAAGACATAAAATATATGGTCCAAGGCATACACTCGCCACTGGTATTTATTACATCATCTCAGAGATCATAAGATCCAACAGTACATCATAACATCATGCAGAAGGCACTCACAACCGGGTACGGTCAAGATCCAAATGGCCCTAGAGAGGTGATGAGGACATCCCTACTAATGTTACACCCATTTCCTCACCAACTACACATATTGGACCAGTTACTAGAGCTCGTGCACGTCAACTAAATTATCAGGTACTTTCGTTTCTTGCGAATCCTTCTATTGTTCATGAACATATGATACTGCCTCAATTAGATACTTTTGTTTTGCTTATGAATGAAGGACCTAGCATGGACAAGAAGGATGGTCATTGGAGCGGGATCAAGCATGGAGAAGAAGGTGCGCGCGCGGGAAAGGACAGCGGAGCTTCCCGTGGTGATTATCGCACTTTGAAGCCACCATAAGGCGCGCATGAAGTCTTGGACGAAATACGCGAGATGCCACTTCATTATTTTCGTCCAAGGGCAATTATAGGTGCTGCGTCACCTTAATATTGGGCTGGGCCCATGTAATTTCGAAATACCACCTTATAGGCTGTTTTTAGAGTCCGTATGTGTGGGGAAACCGAGTTAGGGTTGTTTTCGGTCCCCACCTCCAAGGGGTCACGAAAATCCCCTCTGTTCCCCCATATATACAGCCCTTAGGGCGTCGTTTAGACTTGGGTTTTAATTAGATTTAAGTTAGCCATAGCCGCAACTTCGAGCTCTTCGTTTGTGTCATCCGACCAGGCCAAGACCTCATTGGAACCCCAACTTTCGTAATCTTTCATCTTATATTCGCAATATCCAGATTGCAATTCTTAGTTCTTGCTTGTTCTTCGATTGCTTGCAGGAATTAGACCTTCGTGGTCAGGTTGATCGTGCATCCGTGGGATCAATAACCTCTCGGAGTTGGTTTAGCGATCGCTAAGGCGCAACGTCTTCGCACGTTCGTAGTCGGGTCGTGAAAGTCTACTCCACCATAATCGATCTCCACCATCTCATCGAAACATCGGGACACCTTCGCCTCTATCAAGAGGGCTGCACATAAACATGTCCACCCACGGAATGTCAGAACCCAACTATAGGCCTACTGGGCGAAGTCCTCCTCATCGTCATCCTCCGGGGGGATGATGTCTACGCACGCTTCTATTCTTGTAGACTATGTTGGGCCTCCAAGCGCAGAGGTTTGTAGGACAGCAGCAATTTCCCTCAAGTGGATGAACTAAGGTTTATCGAACTCAGGGAAGTAGAGGTTGAAGATGTTCTCTCTCAAGCAACCCTGCAATTAAGATACAAGAAGTCTCTTGTGTCCCCAACACACCTAATACAACTAGGAGTTGTATAGGTGCACTAGTTCGGCGAATAGATGGTAAAATATGGGTGATAGGTGTGATAAAACGAAGTAATATAAATCTGTAATAAAAATTGCAGCAAATAAACAAGTAACAAAAGTGAGTGCAAACGGTGTAACAATGATGGAAACAAGGCCTAGGCTTCATACTTTCACTAGTAGCAACTCCCAACAACATTGACATACTCTAATCACATGATATTTCCCATAAAACATGCAATGGAGACGTACTCGGAGGTCATTCTTTTGTGGTCAAGAGAGGACGAGAATTGTGTAGGGCTACAAAAGCACACCTCAGAGTTCGTAGTTCTCAATCTATGGATTTCCCAATGTCACCGCGGCCATCCAAAGAGAGTATCACAATCACCACAACATATCTAAAGGGTAGTCAAAGACAAGCACCAAGAGACTCTCAATCTTCAATCCACACACAAAAGAGGAAATCACTCATGAAAATATTCTTCTAACCCATGTCCAATAGACCGCTGTCACCATGGTCTCAGGGATTATAGAAGATAGGATCAAGTGAGTACATCAAATGCAATACATAGAAGAAGGGGAAACATCATGGGATCACCCTAGATTAACATAGACAATGATCACAAGAAAGATCACATCATGGGAGAGAGAGAAACCACATAGATCAAGATACAAGCCTTAGCCCTGAGGAGGAACTACTCACACATGGACATGGTGAGAGAGAGAGAGATTTGTTGATGGAGAGGTGAAGCCCGGAGAAGATGAAGGAGATGGCGGCGGCGGCGCCCACGACCACGGCCACGGCCCTTGGGGGCAGCGGCCCTGGGCCCCTTCTTCTTCCTCGGAGATGGTGCTGCTGTGGAATTTTCGTGGTGCCCTTTGACCTAGGTTTACTCTCTTTATATAGACTCTTGGATTCACTTCATCCAGATTACGTCTTCTGTATTTCGGGGTTTCTGGAAGCATCCGAACTCCTATTGGGCCGAATTTTATGTCTAAATCTACCGGAAAACAATTCCCTACAACTTTGTAGTTTTAAGTTTTTCCTGTTTGAAGCGGTATTCTAGCGTTTCCGAGGCGATCTTTAAAACCTGTCTGGTGGGGACAGATTTCGGGAGAGTTAAAGTCCAACTCCTACAAGGCTTTTTTTTGTGATTTTTCCTTTGTCCAAGTAATTCCTACACATAAAGTACAAAACCAAGAACTTGTGCACTATTGCAACCATTAATAGGTTAGTCCAAAATATGTTATAAAGATATATAAAAGTATATAAAAAACATAGCAATATCACACAAAACATGCATGGAGCAAGCAGAAATTATAGATACGTTTGGGACGTATCAACATCCCCAAGCTTAATTCCTGCTCGTCCTCAAGTAGGTAAATGCTACCAACCATATAAGAACTCTTAAGTCAAGAAATCAAGGCATGTAATTCAATTCAAGTCATAACAGGCAAGATTCTATATTAGCATTGAAACAAGCAACATAAGAACATAAAGGTGCAAGAGCTCTCGCTGTCCGTGATTCGAATGTCTCCAAATGGTGTTTGCGTGCAAGAAAGGTGATAGGAATATACGAGAAAAAATATTTTGTGTTGAGAACTCAATTTACTAAAGTTTCACACTTGGTCTTCTTTCGAATCTTATCTTGACTCATCCCCAGACCACTAGCCAGGTACAAGTCAAAATGATGCACTCCTTTTTCGACATTTTGAGCACTCATGCAATGGATGAGCGTAAGAAAGAAAGTTGACACTTAAGATGGAAAAGAGAGAATATGGTGGAGGAGGAAGACAAAAAGGGTGTGAAAGGCTCACATCAATGAGGAAAATCATAGGTGAGAGAAAGCCAAATGATAGATATGATTGGAGGAGTAGGGATTGCCATGCAGCGGATGCACATATGAGCTAAAATCTCTCCAAGGAAACTAGTGGGGGTGCATCTAACTTGCTTGCTAAAGAAGACCTAGAGATCGTTTGAGGAGGCTCATCATTGGAATATACAAGCCAAGTTCTATAGTGTGAAGGTCCCCACATAGCTATATGCATGACGATGATCCCTATGGAGTACAAGGGATAGAGGATGAAGTACTAGTGTGTTTCTCTCAAAAGGAATAGTAGTGTGACCCCTTCTCTTTTTTTATTTCTTTTTCTATTTTTTATATTTTTTTGTATTTTTTGGTGGCCTCAATGGCTCTTTCTATTTAACTCTCATTTGTCCTCTTTGGGATCTTTTGATTTTGTCCTCTTTGGGATCTTTTCCTCACTTTAGGGGCAACACTCTATATATTACAAGAAGTATAGAAGATCTTTCACACTTACAAAAGTATTCAAATCATAAATAAGATGTATCTATCATGATGTATGCAATGTATGCTTCTACCAGTGTAGCAGGAACATGTATGACATGAAGATCAAGTCATGAGAAGATGGATGTTGCATGGCAATATATCTCGTAAAGGCTATGGAAATGCCTTGATAGGTAGGTATGGTGGCTGTTTTGAGGAAGGATATAAGGAGGTTTATGATGACAGAGCGTATCATGCCAAGGGTTTGGATGTACCGGCGAAGGTGGACGCTAACTCTCGGAGTGAGAAGAAAGCAATGCACGGCACAGGAGAGGCTAGAAAAATATGGGAAGGTGGAAGTGTCAACTTTCGAATACACACATTAGTTCGAAGAACTCATGCACTTATTATCGGTAACTCTCAATCTAATCAGGAGGTTCACAAAGAGACAAGTACCCCGAGGAGGAGTGTATGGGGGTTTGGTTATCCTTGCGCATCCTCGACTCATGCTACGTGAATGTATTCTAATATCCGATCCCTCCAAAGATTAGTGATCCATCTAGTAGCTAGAGTTCTCAAGTAGTTTTGTAGGTTTTGAAAATAAACACGGATTTCCCAAAATACGACACCTATCACTAATAGGCTAGAGCTCTTGACACCAAAAGTTCATACATTACTCACATCAATACCTCAAAACTATTGCAAGTTACTACTAAAATTAAATAGCAACCTCAATTACCTACTTTCAAGTCAAGACACAACTCAGTGCAACAACCAACTCTCTTAACAAGATAAACATGAAAACTAAAGAAAGTTCCAGCAACAAACTAAACAAAAGCAAAGGCTCTTGCTAAAGACAAACTAAAGCTAAAACTAAACATGCAAGTAGCTACGAAAAGGTAAAGAACACACAACAGAGAAAGATAGGCATGAAAAATTCTATGATGTGTTCTAGATTTTGAAAGTGGAGCGTGTTTCTCTCCCACGCAAAGTAAGACGGGATCTAACTTGTTATGAACAGAAAGCAAAGCTAAAGAAAACTAAAAATTAAACCTAAGAGCGAGACGCTCCAAGCATAGCACATAACGCATGAAGTGATAAAAATATAGTGAGACGAAGGACGAACTGATGATTGTTGATGGAGAAGGGGATGCACGGGGGCATCCCCAAGCTTAGACGTTGGAGTCTCCTTGAATATTTGTTGGGGATGCATGGGGGCATCCCCAAGCTTGAGCTCTTGACACTCCCGAATCTTCCTTCATCATCTTCCATCGCACACTTGAAAACTCCCTTCATACATAACCCATCATAAGCTGATTAGAGAAGTTAGTACCCTTAATAAATAATTTTTCCCACTGGATATAAAGATATTCTTGAATAGCTACTGTTTCTCAAGATTTCTAAAAAGTTTTTGCAAAGAAAAAGAAAGCTTAAGGTTTGCGAAAGTTAGGAGAGACAAAACGTGGCAGAATCTGTGAAAAACAGAACAGTAGGTAGTAAAGAATTTTTTAGGGGTACTTCTGCAACTCAAATGAAAAAACTCAGAACATACAAAAGTTCCGTGATTGTATAGAGAACGCTGTGTAAAAAATTCAGCTCAAAAAGATGAACTGGTATTTTTCTATGATTTTTCCCATCACGAGGACAGAATCTGTTTCTGGACAGCATGTCACAACTTTCACTTCCCTTGTCATATGAGGCTATAACTTGGCACAAAGCTTGAAAATAAAGATACAATGATGTTGCTACAGTAGTAACAATCATCAAGACCACTAAAAACATAAAGTAAAAACTCAAAGTAAAGATAACAAGGGTTTTCTCCCTAGAGCTCTTTCTTTATAGGCATAAAGATAGGCTTAAGATTTTAATGATGCTCTCGTTGGAATAATAGTTGAAGCACAAAAGAGAGCATAAAGAAGCAAATACCAAACACATTGAAGTCTAACATGCTTCCTATGCAAAGGGATCTTGTGGAGAAATAACTCATTGAAGCATAAAGATATTAGCATAGGAAGGCAAAACAAGTGCAACTTCAAAACCTTCAACATAAAGAGATGGAACTTGATATTATTGAAATATCTATAAGAATATGTTCCCTTCTCATAATAATTTCCAGTAGGATCATGAATAAACTCAACAATATAAGTATCACTTAAAGCATGTTACCATTATCCACATGCAAAAGGGTACTCTTACTCTCCACATAAACATAATCTTTCTCATTGGTAATAGTGGGAGTAGGACTATCATAAACAACTTGAATACTATAGATTAATTGTGTATTAGGAAGATGGTGTTCAACAAGGGAGTAATTCCCTCCATGATTATGACAAGTTTCATAAGGATAATTTCTCCTTATGTCATAGGTACCTTTATAATCACTAAAGATAGGAGTTATAACATCATCATAGTAGAGAAGAGCATTATCATTGCTAGCAACTATATTTGTAAACATGTTGTCTTTATTCTTACTAGCAAAATAATTATCAATTACCACATCACTAATGGGTAAAGGACTTGCAATCCTATCATCCCCAAGCTTAGAGCTTTCCATATCATCACTCTCAGAGTTAGTACCAAAAAGATTTTCAAGATCATAAGTAGCATTATCATCATTTTCCCAATCACAAAAAGTAACATGCATATCATAATCAAAATCATCTTCAATAGTGCCTACGGACTTAACATCAGGATAATAATGAATGCAATCAAGCTCACCGTCCTCCAAAAATTTCTGTACGTTAGGATAAAAATTGATGTGAGGAATATGCTCAGGCCAGGTTGATACCCATTCTTCTTCCTTCTTGATCCTCTTCCTCCTCCTCTTCTTTTTCTTCTTCTTCACCTTAGGAGGGAGTGGTTGGAGATGAAGCTTCTCCACATATCTTGGTTTATCATTAGAAACAATAGGGGAAACTTGGGAGAAACTCTCCTTTTTATTAGTAGAGATATAAGATACATTTTTATACTTTGGTAAAGTTCCCTCCTTTCTAATCTTACTTATGTAATAATTTTCATGGCAATTAACAACACAATAGAGATGGAAATTTTGCAAGGTGTTGCTAATTCCTAAGGCATTAACATCTAGCCAAGAAGTCTTTTCTGGTAACACTTCACACATCAGAAATAACATAAGTTCATCATAAAGATCAGAAGTGATCATGTTATCACACAACTGATTAATAGTTATGCTTTGAAAGTTCATGAATTGAAAATTAAAGTGACCCTCTATAGAGAAAAATTCACAAGTAAAAGGATAAATGTCACACGATTCTCTAGCAATTTCATTTAAATCTTTAACCCAAGTGATTGTTCTTTCATGCTGATGTTTCTTACAATACTTCTCTTCTTCAATCATAGGCCTTTCACAAGGTCTATCCACTCCACAAAAATTAACATGCTTATATAAAACTTCATTTTCAGGAATTGGATCATGCATGTTGCAATCATCATGAACAAATTCATTTTATTTGAAAATCTCTTTAAAAGGTTCATGATGCTTGATCCAAATATCCTTAGGCATATTAAGATGTGAAGCAAAAGATTTGAGAAAATCAACAAGGAGTTGAGAATCAAGCCCAAACTTAGCACTAAACTTATTAAAACTTGCAGTTTTAACAAAGGACTTAAGGCAATCATACTCATAAATTATACCTCACTCTTTACCTTTGTCGACCTCCCAATCTTCAGTATTGTGTTGGATTCTTTCAAGGAGTTCCCATTTAGCATTAATCTTTTCGTTTGTGAAAGAACCCATCGAGGAAGCATCGAGCAAGTCTTTATCCTGTCGAGATAGCCTTGCATAGAAATTAGTAATAATCATATCTTTGGGGAGCCCATGGTTAGGACATTTTAGCATCAAAGTTTTCAGTCTCCCCCAAGCTTGAGATATGCTCTCTCCTTCATGAGGATAGAAATGATAAACATAATTCCTATTCTCATGAACTTCATGAAGAGGATAAAACTTGGAGTAAAAGAGAGATTGGATCTCTTCCCAATCCCGTAGGTGAGAATAATCTAGTAGCCTATACAATCCAATGCTTTTCCTTTCAGTGACAAGGAAAATAATTTCTTCATGACTTCACCTCTTGTCAAACCTGAAATCTTAAATAACTCACAAAGTTCTGTAAGTTTCAACAAATGAATACTAGGATTGACTGTCCCATCATAACAATCATTAATAATTATTTCAACTATCCCAAGTCGTATTTGGAACGGGATACATTCAGTAGGTGGAGGAGACTTCTCTACCACGGGTGTGGTAAAGCGGCCTTCCCCAAGCAACGAACTAAGAGTGCGGTTTTCCATAAACATAACTAGTGAAAATAAAAACAAGAAACAAAAGGATTTAATTACAAGATCTAAAGATATACCTTCAAAAAATTACTTCCCCGGCAACGGCGCCACAAATAGCTTGATGTCTACGCACGCTTCTATTCTTGTAGACTATGTTGGGCCTCCAAGCGTAGAGGTTTGTAGGACAGCAGCAATTTCCCTCCAGTGGATGACCTAAGGTTTATCGAACTCAGGGAAGTAGAGGTTGAAGATGTTCTCTCTCAAGCAACCCTGCAATTAAGATACAAGAAGTCTCTTGTGTCCCCAACACACCTAATACAACTAGGAGTTGTATAGGTGCACTAGTTCGGCGAAGAGATGGTAAAATATGGGTGATAGGTGTGATAAAACGAAGTAATATAAATCTGTAATAAAAAGTGCAGCAAAGAAACAAGTAACAAAAGTGAGTGCAAACGGTGTAGCAATGATGGAAACAAGGCCTAGGCTTCATACTTTCACTAGTGGCAACTCCCAACAACATTAACATAGTCTAATCACATGATATTTCCCATAAAACATGCAATGGAGACGTACTCGGAGGTCATTCCTTTATGGTCAACAGAGGACGAGAATTGTGTAGGGCTACAAAAGCACACCTCAGAGTTCGTAGTTCTCAATCTATGTATTTCCCAATGTCACCGCGGCCATCCAAAGAGAGTACCACAATCACCACAACATATCTAAAGGATAGTCAAAGACAAGCACCAAGAGACTCTCAATCTTCAATCCACACACAAAAGAGGAAATCACTCATGAAAATATTCTCCTAACCCATGTCCAATAGACCGCTGTCACCATGGTCTCAGAGATTATAGTAGATAGGATCAAGTGAGTACATCAAATCCAATACATAGAAGAAGGGGAAACATCATGGGATCACCCTAGATTAACATAGCCAATGATCACAAGAAAGATCACATCATGGGAGAGAGAGAAACCACATAGATCAAGATACAAGCCTTAGCCCCGAGGAGGAACTACTCACACAAGGACATGGTGAGAGAGAGAGATTTGTTGATGGAGAGGTCCAGCCCGGAGAAGATGAAGGAGATGGCGGCGGCGGCGCCCACGGCCACGGCCACGTCCCTTGGGGGCAGCGGCCCTTGGCCCCTTCTTCTTCCTTGGATATGGTGCGGCTATGGAGATTGATCTCCCCCTCAAGACGGCTGCCGGAGGAATTTTCGTGGTGCCCTTTGACCTAGGTTTCCTCTCTTTATATAGACTCTCGGATTTCCATCATCCAGATTACGTCTTCTGTATTTCGGGGTTTCTGGAAGCATCCGAACTCCGTTTGGGCCGAATTTTATGTCGAAATCTACCGAAAAAAAATTCCCTACTACTTTGTAGTTTTAAGTTTTTCTTTTGAGGCAGTCTTCTAGAGTTTCTGAGGCGATCTTTAAAACCTATCTGGTGGGGACAGATTTCGGGAGAGTTAAAGTCCAACTCCTACAAGGCTCTTTTTTGTGATTTTTCCTTTATCCAAGTAATTCCTACACATAAAGTATAAAACCAAGAACTTGTGCACTCTTGCAACCATTAATAGGTTAGTGCCAAAATATGTTATAAAGATATATGAAAGTATATAAAAAACATTGCAATATCACACAAAACATGCATGGAGCAAGCAGAAATTATAGATACATTTGGGACGTATCAGGGGACCTCCACGAAGTAGCGTCCGGTGCTCGGGTCGAGGTAGTAATCAACTACAGCGGCCGATCAGGCAAAACATAAAGGGGAATAGAAAAGCAAGAGGTGAGAATATATCAATGCAGTATAACTAACTTCTCACGGTAAGGAAAAGTAGTGCTTGAGGTTGCAGCCGCACTAGCATGTATGAGTGGCTAACGATCTATTAGATTAAGGAAAGATCCAAGAACTCGTTGATGATCGCATCAATAGGTCTCTATCCACCTACTTACGCAAAACATAACACGACCTTGTCCCTTATTTGTCGCCCCGGACGAAGAAGAGCAATCAAGGCAACTAACACGTTGGCAACTTTTAAAACATGATTAAATTGATGTTATTCTATGAACAACGAGTAGGTCTCAAGTCGTCCATAACCGCGGGCACGACTTTTCTAAAAGATTTACCCTGCAGGGGTGTACCAATTTCCCATCATAGGATTCGCATGTACGCCCGGTTTCCACTTGGCTGGGTAAACGCCTGAAACTCCGGAACGTCAGTCCCTCTAACTAACATCGCACAATTCCGGGTGGCCCCCGGTGAGTCAACATCCAAATCATCTGGATGAGGTTGGTTTATTTGCCCAAACCATGTGGGCAACCCCCTAGCTCCCTGGTGTGGACCAACAAGAGAAACCATGTCTCCGTTGTCCCGGGTTGTTTCGAAAACTGCTGGGGTACCAACCAAGCACACACACGTTTGCAAATAGTAAATCAGCTCGGGACACCACTAGAACTGTTTGAAGCTAGGTAGGTAAGACAAGGGGACCCCATAGAATCCCACACACGATTAGGCACGCTCGTCAAGAAACACAATACCCGGAACTCAGGAACTAGGTGACTCGAATGGAACCAAACACCTGGCGGGAACAGCCGAGTCTCCCAACCTTCGTCAAATGAAAAAATTAACATCATATTAATATATATCAACCAATTTCTGATAATATCATGATATTCCACCAAGCAGCAATGGGTATAAGCAGCAGGTTAAGTGCCTACACATACTAAGCAATGGTTAAGAAAGCAAGGTACATAGGCAAACATGGTTTTGCTAGGATGTGGGGGCATGGCTGTTTGGGTTTAATTGAGAGGCAAAAGTATATGGTGGTAGGATCAAGCAACCGTTCTAAATACAGCTATGCAAGCGAGCTGAAATCTATAAAGAATGATATATAAACCCCCTGACCTGGGTAGGTAGTCGACGGAGCAGACGTAGCAGGGTCCTCGGGCTCGGTGTCGGACAACTCCACGTAGGTCTCCTCGGCAAGCTCAGGCTCTACAGTACGGTACCGGCAGGAGAAACACCACAAGTAAACATCGAGACCAAAAATGCTCAAGCATGGATGGGATGATTAAATTTAATTAGACATGGTGTGACCAAAAATGCTAGTCAAGTTTAAATGAAGGTGTTGACGACACGTCAGCAAAATCGATATGCAATTATTAATATTTTTATGGCTTTGGTCATAGCCTTAACTTTGGTGTAAATAACATGGCAACATGGCATGGCATGATCAACAATAACAAGTTAACAAAGATAAGTGTATCGTGAAATTAAACTATTGATTCCGGAGACGGAGAAGTGTCGGTGTAATTGACACAAAATAAGGTACCAAAGGAAAGGTCACATGTGAAAAAGATGTGACTAGCACGTGACAAGATGATTCAAGGAAAAAGGGGTGGTTCATTGAGGGTGCCAACTTGTGGAACTCAAGCAATTGAACAAAATAAATGAATTTGAGTGACAAAAGCGTTTAAATAAAGGAAAAGATGGGGCACATGTGTCAAGTACACCACCTCCATAGTTGTGTTACACAAAACACAAGATGGAGGGCTCCATCACATTCCTTGATTTACTCTTCCCCAAATGCATATATGATATTGTGATAGAGGCGAAGGTGTCCCGATGTTTCGATGAGATGGTGGAGATCGATTTTTGATGGAGTAGACTTTCACGACCCGACTACGAACGTGCGAAGACGTTGCGCCTTAGCAATCGCTAAACCAACTCCGAGAGGTTATTGATCCCGCGGATGCTCGATCAACCTGACCACGAAGGTCAATTCCTGCAAGCAATCGAAGAACAAGCAAGAACTAAGAATTGCAATCTGGATATTGCGAATATAAGATGAAAGATTAACAGAAGTTGGGGTTCCAATGCGGTCTTGGCCTGGTCGGACGACACAAACGAAGAACTCGAAGTTGCGGCTATGGCTAACTTAAATCTAATTAAAACCCAAGTCTAAACGATGCCCTAAGGGCTGTATATATGGGGGAACAGAGGGGAATTTCGTGGCCCCTTGGAGGAGGGTCCGAAAACAACCCTAACTCGGTTTCCCCACACATACGGACTCTAAAAAATAGCCTATTAAGTGTATTTCGAAATTACATGGGCCTGGCCCAATAATAAGGTGACGCAGCACCTATAATAACTCTTGGACGAAAATATTAATGTGGCATCTTGTGTCTCTCGTCCAAGTCTTCATGCGCGCCTTATGGTGGCTTCAACGTGCGATAATCACCACTGGAAGCTTCACTGTCCTTTCCCGCGCGCGCACCTTCTTCGCCATGCTTGATCCCGCTCCAATGACCATCCTTCTTATCCATGCTAGGTCCTTCATTCATAAGACAAACAAAAGTATCTAATTTAGGCAGCATCATATGTTCTTGAATATTAGAAGGATTCGCAAGAAACGAAAGTACCTGATAATTTAATTGACGTGCGCGTGCTCTAGTAACTGGTCCATTATGTGTAGTTTGTGAAGATGTGGGTGTAACATTAGTAGAGATGTCCTCATCATATTGCCCCTCTTGAATTTACAACACAAGTTTTGCAAAACAAAAGATCCGGAGGGCCTATTTGCAAAGTTGACATCACCTCAAAATTTTAAGGCTCAATATGCAAAACAGACCTCACCACGGCCTTTCTTGGGAAATTATACCCCAAAATCATATATGGCATCACATGTTTGGGATAGAAAGGAACAAATCTCCAACTCCAGATTAGAATTTGAATTCAAATCAAATTTGGAAAAAAATAAACATAAAAGAAAAAGAAAAGAAAAGGGGAGAGCAGCAAGTGGGCTCAGCCCGCAGCCCACGCCGGCAACCTCACTGACATGAGGAGCCCACATGTCAGCGTCCACATGAAGATAAAAAGGGGGGAGGCAAAAGCCTCGCGTGGGATTCGAACCCATGCCCACCTGCTTGATACTGCTGCTCGCTACCACTATGACACTGCACGACTTATTACTCGAAACAGGTCTGAAACCAGTAGAGTTATAGCCACCGTTCTCTGAACTCCTCTGTACCCCGTCGATGGCGAGCTTTTGCGGCGACGATGGAGTCGTGTTGTAACGACCCAATTCACATAGAATTGAAGTCTCTGTGCTCAAGTGCCAGTCCCTGGATCGAACTCGCTGGCACACACAGTATCATAGATGTATATCAAAGTACAAGTGCATCAGTATTACAACGTATGATCCAGAATAAAACAAATAACAAGTTGCATAGCTCAAGGCTAGCTTATTCAACATAAATATAGCGGAAGAAAAAGCAAGTAACGTGGAGTCCCATCAACAGCCACAAGCGAACATGCTGAGTGTAGACTCGCAACCCTAAACGCACCTTACTGGTCGTCTGAAAAACCTGCAACACCGAAGGTTACAGCCCGACAACGGGTCACTACATCCGATTTGTACGGCAAGTGACACGGAAAAGTTTATATAAAGGACCTACAACTACATGCAAGGTGAGTCAAAGGAAAGGCTTATGGTTTTGTTTTGCAGAAAGCCAATTTTCTTCTGAACTAAACTAGTCAAAGTTTTAAGTTGAAATTTACCTGAAACACACAGCAACCCATGCTACTCTTTCTCACCAAAATTATTATTAAGTGTTCATCTGTCAAGATCATTCATCAACAGTACTGAGTAGTTGCTCAAAGTTCGTCCGTAACCGTGGACACGGCTAATCATGATCAATTTATACACTCTACAGAGGTTGTACACGTTGCCCACTGGACTCAACCCGAAGATTGATACAAAGACTTTCCGAAGAGGTTGCCTCCACCCTTTGGTAGCCGGTACACCTAACACACATCTACATCAGCTAGCTACCAGGGCCAGGTTCCCCACAACGTACTCGTGCTAAGCCAGAGCCCATATAGCCAGTGGCTGTACACAGAAGCTACTAGTAATATTGCCTGTCTCATCTTTTTGAGCCTAGACGGCGCCCACTGCTTTCAGAGGGTAGACACCATGTCGCACCCAGTTCACCACCATAACAACCATTGGGTGCATTTAACCCCGGCACTGTCCTTAGACAAGGCACAGCCACGGGGATGCAACCCGCCCGTCCAGAAGTAATTTCTATTTAGTAAAAGTTGCTACACAAATTATTAAATAGCTCACATGCACTCCATGAATTCTCACAACCCAAACCACGTCTATAAAGCATAGCAATAAAGTAACAACACGTGCTAGGTTGGTCTACAAATACAAGTCAAAATATGTGGCTATCCTAACTGGTTTTGCAGCAACAGTAAAGTAAACTACCTATCATGCAATAGGGTGATATTCTTAACATAATGCATATAGAAAATATAGTTATGAGTATGGTCAAAGCATCTTGCCTTCTTGCTGTTCCTGACGATCACAATCCTCACAAAACGAGGCGGCGCACTCCGGAGAATCTATACGAGCAAACATAGCACCAATCAACATATATTCAATACAATTATGCACAAACAGTAATAAACATACAAATAACAGTAGAAAAACATTCCTAACAGTAGCTAAACTTAAAGTACCCGACAAAATAAAACCAACGCAAAAATAAACGGCGCAAACAGGCGCACCGTTAAAAAGTTACGGCTAACGGAAGTTCAAATTTGGATCTGCTTGGGATTCAAATTTGAAAACTTCAAGCTTCTGTAAAACTTGGTCTACTGGCTAGAAAATTTCACCACGGTCGCAATGCAACTGGAATCACTCAACTCCGAGTTACGGTTAAAAAGTACTCGCGAAAACGGTATCGGGCGAAATCGGGGTCTATTCTGCGAAAAGGACCCAACCGTAAATAAAATAACGTGAAAAAAAAGCGATCGGGTCCCTGTGCGGATCCGAAAACGGATCTGGCCGGAGTTTCGGCGGCCGGCCGGAGGCGGCGGCTGCGGCCAGCGGCCCGGCGGCGCGCGGCGTCCTGCGGGGAGGAGGCGGGGCGGCGCAGGACAGGGGTTAGGAGCGGCGCTTACCGCGGTGGACGGCGGACGGCGCGGCGGTTCCGGCGGCGGCGCGGGTTCCGGGTCGGGCGGCGCTTCGCGGGTCGGCGGATCGGGCGAAAACCCTAATTCCCCGCGGGTCCGCGGGTTTTATAACCCGATCCGCGGAGTTTTTTTAAAAAAAAGCCCGAATTAAACACGAATTTGGTCTGGCGAAAAAAAACCAGAACAGTCCCATTAAGCCCAAAATAATTTTAGAAAAATCACGGATAATTATTTTTAATTTCCGTCTTCGCCAATATTTTTAAAATAATAAAACTGAATTTTTGGCTTTACCAAAATATTAAATAAAAATAAAAACTTTGCGACTTATTTTTAAATATTTTTAAATACTTTTCTAGCAATTTAAAAATACCAAAAAATTCTGAAATTGATTTTAAAACTTTTCCGGAGCATAAACAAATTCCCAAAATATTGTTAGAAAATATTTATAACTCCAAAGTAAATTTAAAAAGTCTCCCAAAAATATTTAAACTATTTTTCAAAAAACTAAAAATGGGGATAAGTCCTTGTATATCCTCTCCAGCGAACTGCCATGTGTTGAAAAATGTTTAAAAATATTTTAAAACTTCAGAAAAATGCGGAAGCAACATGAGATGCATATTATGATCTATTAACATTCGAATTTAGAAAATTGGGATGTTACAAACCTACCCCCCCTTAAGATGAATCTCGTCCTCGAGATTCGGGATGGCTAGCAAAGAGGTGCAGGTGGTCTTGCTTCAGATCTTCCTCACGCTCCCAAGTTGCTTCCTCTTCGGTGTGATGATCCCACTGAACTTTGCATAGCTTGATTTTCTTGGTGCGGGTAACTCTCTCGGCAGTCTCCAGAATCTTCACAGGTTTCTCCTCATAAGTCAGGTCACTCTCCAACTGAATTGCCTCAAGTGGCACGGTATCTCTCAAAGGAATATCTGCCATCTCTGCATGACACTTCTTCAGCTGGGATACGTGAAACACATCATGAACTCCTGACAAAGCTTCTGGCAACTCCAACTGATAAGCTACCTCTCCTCTGCGCTCCAAGATCCTGTAAGGCCCCACAAAACGTGGTGCTAACTTTCCCTTGATTCCAACCCTCTTGATTCCGCGAATTTGTGAAACTCTGAGATACGCACGGTCTCCAACCTCATAGGTTACATCCTTGCGCTTAGCATCTGCATAACTCTTCTTGTTAATTCCGCTGAGGGAATTGCGGTTGATCCAGAGCGAGTCCGCACTATTCAAGACTGGGCTCCGCCGAAGAATGTGAAGCAGCTAAGGAGTTTTCTCGGCCTCGTCAGCTATTGCAGGAGGTTTGTGCAGAATTTCTCCAAAATAGCAAAGCCAATGACTGAATTGTTCTGCAAAGGAAAACGGTACACTTGGTCACCAGCTTGCCAGTCAGCCTTCGAGGAGTTGAAAGAGAAGTTGAGCACAACTCCAATTCTCACGCCGCCAGATGAATCACAGCCTTTTCAGGTGTTTTGTGATGCCTCATTGCAAGGTCTAGGCAGAGTTTTGATGCAAGGCAGGAATATTTTTGGCTTATACCTCACGGAAGTTGAAAACGAGTGAGAGGAATTATCCCACGCACGACTTGAAGCTTGCAGAAGTTGTGCACGCTTTGATCACTTGCCGACACCTCCTCTTTGGGAGGAAGTTGGATGTGTTCACCGAGCACAAGAGTCTGAAGTACTTGTTCACTCAACCAAATCTGAACTTGAGGCAAAGAATATGGCTTGAAACCATTACTGAGTACATAGTTGATATTCAGTACACGCCTGGGAAGGCGAATGTCATAGCTGATGCGCTAAGCCGCAAGGGCGATTGCAATAATATCCAGGTGCAGAAGGTCCACCCTGATCTGTGTGAGTCCTTTCGCAGGCTCAATCTCGAGCTAGTTCTAGCAGGCTACCTTGCCAACCTTGTGGTAGAGCCCACTATCCATGAGAAGATCCGTGAAGCTCAGTCTGGCAGCTCAATGATAAAAAAGATCAAACAGGGTATTGCCGCCTCAGTTCCAAAGTACGGTTTCTTTTCAATGCATAATGACGGCACCGTGTTGTTCGAAGAGCGAGTTGTTGTTCCCAAGGAGGGAGATCTTAGAGAGATCATCATCAAGGAAGCCCATGATTCCAAGCTGTCTATTCACCCTGGCAGTACAAAGATGTATCAAGATCGTAAGCAAAGCTTTTGGTGGACTTGTATGAAGCGGGATGTTGCCCGTTACGTGTCTCAGTGTGATGTGTGCAGGAGAGTGAAGGCATAGCACCAGAGGCCTGCAGGGTTGCTTCAGCCACTTGAGATTTTGGAGTGGAAATGGGATCACATAGAGATGGATTTCATCACAGGCTTCCCCTTTTCACAGAAGAAGAACAATGCCATCTTTGTTGTCATTGACAATCTGTCCAAAGTTGCCCACTTCTTTCCAGTGGCGAATTTGTACACCTCAAGAGTTGTATCTTTGCATGGCATTCCCAAGAAGATCAGTTCCGATAGAGGCAGCCTTTTCACCTCTAAGTTCTGGCAGGCCTTTCAAAAGGCCATTGGTACGACAGTGTTGTTCAGTACCGCTTATCGCCCTCAGACAAGTGGGAAAGTCGAGCGCGTGAACCAAATCCTCGAGGACATGCTTCGAGCATGTGTCATATCCTTTGGCATGAAGTGGGAAGAGTGCTTGCCGTATGTTGAGTTCTCTTACAATAACAACTATCAGGCAAGTTTGCAGGCAGCACCGTTTGAATTCTTGTATGGCCGCAAGTGCAGGACACCTTTGAACTGATCTGAAACAGGCGAGAGGCAGTTGTTCGGTCCAGATGTGATCCAGGAGGCAGAGGAAAGAGTGAAGATTGTCCGAGAGCACCTAAAGGCAGCACAATCTAGGCAGAAGGCCTATTATGACAAAAGGCACCGTGGTGTACCATTTCAGGTTGGTGAATGGGCGTACCTGAAAGTGTCTCCATTGAGGGGAACTCACCGCTTTGGCATCAAAGGAAAGCTCGCTCCAAGATTTGTCGGACCTTTCCGCATCCTTGAGACTAGAGGACCTCTTGCCTTTCGGCTCGAGCTTCCAGAGAGTCCGTCCATGGTGCATGACGTGTTCCATGTGTCCCAGCTAAAGCAGTGCTTCAAACAGCCAGAGCAGGCTGTTGACTTGGGAGAGATCCTGCTGAGTGCGGACCTTTCCTACTCAGAGCGTCCAGTCCGTGTTCTTGAGACGTCCGAGCGCAAGACTCGCAACAAGACCGTCAAGTTCATGAAGGTCCAGTGGGCACATCTTTCGGAGAAGGAAGCAACGTGGGAGCGTGAAGATCATCTCCGTTCCGAGTATCCAGAGTTATTTCAGGCTTAGATCTCGGGACGAGATCCTGTGTTGGTGGGGGAGAGCTATAACATTCCACATGCAATGCCTGTAAAACATAATGTAATTTTGCTTTGTTTGTTGACCTTGTAACTTCACATGGTGCTTGATCATGAGATTTCATGGGGTGATTTAAATTTGCACTGGGATTGGAGCCCATTTGATTTGATTTCAATTGCTCCAAAGATGGTTCAAGAAGCATGTTGGGGGAATTGTTCAATTTTCATTTCATCTCCCCTAGACCCCAAACTTGGCATAGCCATTTCTTTTGCAATGTCAAGGGTTTTAAAATCCTCAACCCATTTTTGCCATCACCAAAAATGTGGCCTCTAGTTCAAAGTGATTTGAATTTCAAAAAGAGCTCCACATTTTAGTTGTTGCAAAAATTCCCAAACCATTTTTGGAAATTGAGGAATATTACAGGGAGTATTTTGCATATTTTTGTGCATTAAAATTCGTTGCAATTTATGCTAGAAAATCCCCTAACCATTTCTGTTTTATTTTAAATGGAAAATGGACAGAGGGTGCTCTTTTCCTCCCTTCCATACCGAAGCCCAACCCACCTGGGCCTCTTCTCCCTGCAGCCCAGCTAGCCCTGTCCAGCGAAGCGGTACGCAGCGGTTTCCTTGGCCGTCCGATCTCCATCGGGCGCTCGTCCTTCGCCGCCTTTCCATTCTAGAGAGGTCCCCGCCGGACTCCTTCTCACAGCCGGCCGGAGCGTCGACGTCGATACGGCCGACGTGGCTAGGAGGGCTCCCTCCTATTTAGTCCGAGCTCCCGAACACCCCAGGACCCCTAGGGTTCCCTTCCTCCCAGCAGCTCCCCCTCGCTGCCGCCGGGATGGTTTCCCCCCTTCATTTCTCTTCCGCTTGAGTCCGGTGAGCTTCGGTGAAATTCGCGGCCAGCTCGCCATGTTCTTGACCAAGCGCTCATTTGCACGGACCACAGGCTCACCTCACCCCGTTTATGTGTTCAGATCGGAGCCCGGTGGAGCAAGGCGACCCCGCAGTAGAGCAGACCACCACGGACCTCTTCATACCCGACGACGGCCACGAACCGCTTCCTCCTCTACGGCTCAGTTGGGACGTTCCTTGTGACCCACAAGGTGAGCTAGCGCCCGTGCCCTTGCCCGTAGCCCTGCGTAGCTGTCTGTTTCCGGTAGCAGTAGTGGATCCGCCGCGTTTCAACGTCGCCGGCGAGGAATCCGAGCAAGTCGTGCCATGGCATGCCTCGGGTGTTCTCCCGCGTGCTCTTGGAGTGTCCAGAGCGTGCCTTTGGCCCTCACAGACCCGCCTTTTCGTGCTTAGTGAAGTGTTGACGCCCGCGTCTGAATCTGCATGGCAACAGTAGTGCAGCGCTGCCGCGAGTTCAGTTGAAGCTGGCCACCACTCCGGTGAGGTTCAGGCCAGGGCAGGGGTACCCACGGGTTCGTGGTGATGCCCTCTAGGATTTGGAAGTGACCCCATGGCCAGGGGCGCCGTGTTCATGACGCACGGATCAAGCAAAGTTCGGGCTTTTGTCTCTGTCAGTCTAAAGTCCAGAGCCGCGCGCCGCCGTACTGTTCCCGTGAGATTTCCGAGGAGGTGGAGAGGAGTTGGTGGCCATTGCGAGCACCCCTGTGTAGAGCAATCTGCCCTCTCGGGTTTTCCTCATGGAGTGGTGACCGGAGCACGTCTGTGCGTGATGCGAGGGTCACCGGAGTTGCTCGTCGTGTTGGGTTCAGGTGTCTGGAAGTGTTCGAAGTTCAGAAGCATGGGGGCCTGAAGCTTACCTAAGTTGCTTCTCGTTTGGTTTCAGAAAACGATTCGTAGCGCAGTGGTAGGGGCTGTGGAGTAGCGCAGCGCGGCTCGGGTTCGAGTCCCAGCCGGCGCCCCCATAGTTTTGCATGTTTTTGCAATGGCTGACCGCCGGGGTCCACCTGCCAGTGGCGAGGAGCCTGGTGGGCTGGCCCAGAGAGAGAGGGAGGAGAAGTTGGGCTAGTTTGCCGAGAGCAGCCCACCTAGGGCAGAGCTCTGCTTTTTTTCTGTTCTTTTTCCTTTTCTTTTCTGGTTAAGTTTAAATTCTCATTTGAATTCAAATTCAAATATGAATTTGAACTTTGTCCTTTTCTGCCACCTTTATGACATCCCATATATGAATTTGGGGTAGTTTTTCCCACTGATAACAATGGTGATGTCCTTTTTTTAATTTACCCCCTCTATTTTTTGAAGTAAGGGCACAATTTGCATTAAAACCCCTCATTCCTTTTGAATTTGCAAAGTGCTTTGCAAATTCAATGTGTGACATACCATATATGGTTTTGGGGTAGAAAAATCCAGAGAATTGAATGGTGATGTCCATTTGGTGTTTTGTACAACTCAAATGGACATGGTGTAAACACTTGACCATTTCAATTTTTCCTTGCCCCTTTTCTTTGCATTCCTTCAACTTCAGTGCATGTTGAATCTTGTTCATCTGATCATTCAAGTTCTGTTCCATGTCGTCTTCAATTATTTGCAATCTCAAACCAGCCCCTAGCATATTGTCATATGCAATGTGGCTGGACCCTTTTCTGCGGTTGTATCTTCCCGGTGTCAAATTCACCGACACTTCTCCGTCTCCGGGATCATTAGTTTCATTTTACGATGCTTTACTTTGATAACTTGTTTTGTTGTTCATGCCATGACATGTTGCTATGATATTTACACCAAAATTAAGGCTATGAACAAAGCCATAAAAAAATTAAGTAATTGCATATGAAGTTGTTGACGTGTCTTCAACACTCCATTTAAATTTGACTAGATAGGGTCACACCATGTCTATTAAACCTGATCATCTCATCCATGCTTGAGCTTTGTTGATCTCGATGTTTACTCGTGTGCTTTCCTTTGCCGGTACCTTACGTTAGAACTTGAGACTGCCGAGGAAACTTACGTGGAGATTTTCGACACCGAGCCCGAGGACCCTTCTACGTCTGCTCCGTCGACCGATTACCCAGGCAAGGGGGAGATCTATACCATTACTTTATAACTTTCTGCCTACCTGCCTAGTTGTAGTCTAAAACGTTGTTTTGATCCTATCCACCTTGCTTATGCCACAATCAAAACCAAACAGCCATGATCCCCACATCCCAGCAAAACATTGTATTGCTAAGTTACCGCTGCTCAGCCATTGCTTCGTATGATTAGGAAAACATGCTGCTTACCCTATGCTATAGTTGGGATATCATGTTAACAAAGAAGTTGGTTGATATTTATTATTATGATGTTAATTATATTTGACGAAGGATGGGAGACCGGGCTGCTCCCGCAAGGTGTTTTGTTCCATTTGAGTCACCTAGGTCCCGAGTTCCGGGTATTGCGTTTCTTGACGAGCATGCCTAATCGTGTGTGGGGTTCTATGCCCCCCCTTGTCTTACCTACCTAGCTTCATACAATTCTAGTGGTGGCCCGAGCTGATTTATATTTGCAACGTGTGTGCGCTTGGTTGGTACCCCAACAGTTTTCAAAACAATCCGGGCCAGCGGGGACATGGTTCCATTGTTGGTCCACCTGATCAGCTAGGACCCGGCCTCATGTGAGAATTACCGGTAATCCGACCTGCGTCATACGTTAGAGTCCGATCCGAGAGCATGGCTTGTTCTTGGGTTGGGTGTCGACTCCCCGGGGGCCACCCGGAATTGTGCGTTGTTAGTTAGAGGGACTCTGACGTTCCGGAGTTTCAGGCGTTTACCCACCCAAGTGGAAACCGGGTGTACATGCGAAGCCTATGATGGGCAGTTGGTACACCCCTGCAGGGTTAAATCTTTTTGAAACGCCGTGTCCGCGGTTATGGACGACTTGAGACCTAATCCTTGTTCATAAAATAACATCAACTTGGAATCATAATTAAAACTTGCCTACCGTGTGAGTGCCTTGGCTGCTTTTCTTCATCCAGGGGGACCGAGAGAAGATCAAGGTTGTGTTATGTTTGCCGTAAGTAGGTGAATAGCAGACTTATGACACGATGTCACGCGCATTCTTGGATCTTACCTCTATTCTAATAGAACGATAGCCACCATACATGCTAGTGCGGCTGCAACCTTTTAAAAAACCTTGGCTTATCCGTAGGAAGTTAGTTATCCTGTAATGATATAATCTCACCCCTTTTTTCCTTTCTGCTTTTATTGTTTTGCCTGATCGGCCGCTGCATTTGACTACTACCTCGACCCGAGCACCGGACGTTACTTCGTGGAGGTGTCCCCGGAGGACGACGATGAGGATGACTTCGCTCAGTAGCTCCTATAGTTGGGTTTCGACGTTCCGTGGGTGGACTTGTTTATGTATAGGGCCATTTGGATGTTGACCGTACTCGGTCGTGTTTGTCTTCCGCTTGTTGCATGATGTACTATTGGGACCATAGACCTCTGAGATGATGTAATAAAATACCAGCGGCGATGTATGCCTTGGACTCTATATATTTATGTCTTAGTATAAAGTTCATTGTTCTTATACTTGTTGTCGAGAATCCAGCGGCGACACGAGTGCGAGTGTCATGAGTCGGTGGCCTTTTATGCGCTACTAACTCGAGCGGGATGCGAAAGCGACTAACTTGAGTTAGCACCGCATCGGGGGCCTTACAATCTTCTCACGATACCATCCGCACCTTCCTTATAAAGATGTGGATCATCCCAAAAGTAATGCCTCAAATCGTGGAAGGACTTCTGCCTCTGCTGACATGTTAAACCTGGAGGCATAAACTTTGTAATAATAAAATTATCATAATCTGCATACCATGGGCCGGAAAGAGATTGTATCCTTAAAATAACTAGTTGTTCGTCAGGAAAACCATCGTTGACTGGAATGGGATCATGTTGTATGTTCTCCATCCTGGAGAGGTTGTCCGCCACAGGTTTGTCTGCTCCCTTCCTATCAACAATCTTCAAATCAAATTATTGAATAAGAAGTACCTGATGACCCTCAACTGTAGGGGATCTATTGTAGCATTTTCAATAAGTAAGAGTGTCGAACCTAACGAGGAGCAGAAGGTATTGATAAGTGACTTTGGTAAAGGAATAACTGCAAACACTGAAAGGTAACTTTTTAAGGGTTTTCGGTATAAGCAATGAGAAGGTAAAAATAAGCGAAGTAAAAGGTACTGAGGAGCAACAAGTGGCCCTATCCTTTTGAGCAAAGGATAAGCCTGGCAACTGAACTTATAAATGATAAAGCTTTCTTGAGGACACACGGGAGAGGTAGTCATGTTCTTTCGCCATATTCCGTATTGATACTACGTTTTGTGTTGATAAGTGTTGAGTGGGTGGATCTATGCTAGTACACCTTCTAGACTAAGATTAGTGCACTCTTATGATTAAACACCTTGCAAGCATCCGAAAATACAAGGTAGAAATTAAGGCATAAGCCTAACCACAACATAAGATCAAGGATCCATTATTCCCTTGTGCGAAAGTGTGCAAACTGGGGTTCATGTTTCTGTCACTCCAGCAACCCACCATAAGCATCCTTTATACACAATGCATTCCCCTAGATCCTTAGCAAGGCGAAGTGTTGTGTGTTCAACTCACACAACACCACTAGGAAAATAACAACACAACTTAAATATCAAACAACACATATTACTTCAACATCATATGACTACTAACAACTAGACTTCTCCCATGACCTGAAGAACTACAGTAACTACTCACAAGACATAAAAGAGATCATGATCAGTGGTGATAAATAGATGATAAACAATCTGGACATAACAATATTTCTCCAATAAAACTCAATAGCATTCACCACAAAAGAGTAATCAAAACCTGTAGAGTAGAGAGGATAGATGGTACGGATTACAAAACAAGTTGCAATTGTGCGATGAGATGGGATGAATATGGAGATGGTGATGATGTTGGGGATGATGTTGATGATGATCTCGATGATGCCCGTGACAATGGTGATGATCTCCCCTTCCGAGAGGTGTTCTCCCCGGCGGAATCTGCCCACAGGAGATGAAGTTTCTTCTCTGTAGGTCTCCGCCACGAGCGGCGGCGGAAATCGCGAAACTCCTCTCCTTTTAGGTTTTTCAGGTGAAGGTGAAAATATATGCCAAAAGGGGGAGCCGGGAGTGTCCCCAGGTGTCCAGGCGGCCTCCCGGCGCGCCCCTGGTGGGGGCCGCGCCAGGGGGGCGCCTGGGCACCTGGTGGCCCCCTCTTGCCCCTTTTCGGCGAAGCTTCCTCAATCTTCTGAAAAACATCCCCCGTCGATTTTCAGTGCATTTGGAGATGTTCTGTTTTAGCGACTCAATGCCCTCTTTTCTCCGCTGAACTTGCGTCTGCTGTTTCGGCACCGGAAAGTGGAAAACTGTGTAAAATAAGCCAAAACAACATAAATATAGCATCATAACATGAAGTATATCAATGAATAGGGGTGAATTACGACATAAAATAGTGATGCATTTTGGATGTATCAGTACCCATCTAATAAGCCTTGGTTTGGCATCCTTCTTCTCCATAAGATACTTAATAGCAGCACGATCGGTATGAATAATAACTTTGGAATCAACAATGTAAGGCCTAAACTTATCACAAGCAAATACTACTTCTAAAAATTCCTTCTCAATAGTAGCATAATTCTTTTGAGCACTATCAAGGGTTTTGCTAGCATAATGTATGACATTCAATTTCTTATCAACCCTTTGTCCTAAAACAGCTCCAACAACAAAATCACTAGCATCATATATGATTTCAAATGGTAAACTCCAATCAAGTGGTTGGACTAAAGGAGCGGTTATCAAAGCTTTCTTAAGAACTTTGAAGGCTTCCATACAATCTTCATCAAAAACAAAAGGAATACCCTTCTGGAGAAGATTAGTTAGGGGTCTCGAAGTCTTAGAAAAGTCTTTAATAAATAACCAGCATGGCCGAGGAAACTATGAACACCTTTGATGTCCTTTGGATAGGGCATCCTCTCAATTGCTACAATCTTCGCCTTGTCCACTTCGATTCCCCTCTCCGAAATCTTGTTGCCAAGAACAATTCCCTCGTTGACCATGAAGTATTCTTATGGATCCTATCAATTAGATCCCCTCTAGCTTCAACACTTTTGTTTGGAAACACCCCACTAGAGGAGGCATCAAGCTTCTCTTTATTTGAAGAGAAAGTTGTAAGAATAATTTCCTTGGGGAGCTCATGATTGGGGAATTTGAGCATTAGGGATTTCAATCTCCCCCAAGCTGTGACACCCTGATTTTCGCTCCCCGATTTTTCCTTCGCAAGATTGGACTCCCGTCTTTTTGTTTCGGTGTTATAGGATTTTCTTTGGATCTTAGGCATATGAAGTAGGTTATATGGCTACGTCTTTCCCCTAAAACCATATATTATTATCAATTCCATCTTGCTTCAACCCATGTGTCCCAAGTCATCTTCTCTTTATCCTATATATTTGATGAGGACATCTCTACTAATGTTACACCCACATCTTCACAAACTACACATAATGGACCAGTTACTAGAGCACGCGCACGTCAATTAAATTATCAGGTATTTTCGTTTCTTGCGAATCCTTCTAATATTCAAGAACATATGATGCTGCCTAAATTAGATACTTTTGTTTGTCTTATGAATGAAGGACCTAGCATGGACAAGAAGGATGGTCATTGGAGCGGGATCAAGCATGGAGAAGAAGGTGCGCGCGCGGGAAAGGACAGCGGAGCTTCCCGTGGTGATTATCGCACTTTGAAGCCACCATAAGGCGCGCATGAAGACTTGGACGAGAGACACAAGATGCCACATTAATATTTTCGTCCAAGAGTTATTATAGGTGCTGCGTCACCTTATTATTGGGCCAGGCCCATGTAATTTCGAAATACACTTAATAGGCTATTTTTTAGAGTCCGTATGTGTGGGGAAACCGAGTTAGGGTTGTTTTCGGACCCCTCCTCCAAGGGGCCACGAAATTCCCCTCTGTTCCCCCATATATACAGCCCTTAGGGCATCGTTTAGACTTGGGTTTTAATTAGATTTAAGTTAGCCATAGCCGCAACTTCGAGTTCTTCGTTTGTGTCGTCCGACCAGGCCAAGACCGCATTGGAACCCCAACTTCTGTTAATCTTTCATCTTATATTCGCAATATCCAGATTGCAATTCTTAGTTCTTGCTTGTTCTTCGATTGCTTGCAGGAATTGACCTTCGTGGTCAGGTTGATCGAGCATCCGCGGGATCAATAACCTCTCGGAGTTGGTTTAGCGATTGCTAAGGCGCAACGTCTTCGCACGTTCGTAGTCGGGTCGTGAAAGTCTACTCCACCAAAATCGATCTCCACCATCTCATCGAAACATCGGGACACCTTCGCCTTTATCAATATTGCTTTCTTGTTAAAAGGAATATTTATTTCCTTTGAGGATTGTGAAGCAACATATATTTCTATTGCTCCATAAATCCCCACATAATTCCCACATGCTCTTGAAATCATATCTTGCCACAATATCCAAAAATATCTCATGGCCCAAGTGGATTTTTCATCTGGAGAAATTCATTTGTCTTTTTGGGAAGAATATCACTTTGTGAAGGAAGTGTTATTTCTATCTGACCTTTGATCCTGAAACTTTTTTTTGCAATCCCTCCTAATCATATCATTATCCAATGCCAAGTTTAAGACCCATTGGCCTTTCCAATCTTCCCCACCAAATTAACAAAGTTTATGTCCAGTAGAAAGCTTTTTGAAGGAAGTGCAAGCTAGGTGTTCCAAATTTATCTAAAACTTTGCACACATGTGCACCCATCCAAATAAGCCCTCTGAGCGAGATTTGAGCCAATTCCATCAAGCCAATGTGACGCCAGCATCAACTTCGCATTTCTGGTCCAAATGGACCCTTGTAAAGCAAGTGCTAGCTATATGATTCCATTTGAGATGAAATTTTGCAAATATGATCATCTTAGTGTAGGATTACACTCCTCCAAATATCAGGAACTTTCACCAGGTGAACCTCCCCCGGCGCAGCACAAACACCTTGTTGTTCAGAGCTCTCTTAGGCCAAATCATTTCTCTACTTGACCCTGAACCATCCCATCCTCCATCAATGCGTTCCATGTGATCCACCCAACCCTTTTGACATGCCTAGGCGACCATAAATTAGTCGTGACACGTGGTGCCCGCGGTGAGCACGAAATGGCATGAACTCCCTGTGCTCTGGGCACTGTTTATCGTTAGGCACGCCGGCCCCTAGCCGTCGGGCCGCGTCCGAGCGTGCCGCCCACCTCCTTCACCACACGCGTGTCATCCCCGGCCCCTCAAGCCCGTCCTCTAGCCCCTGGACGCCCGTGCCGACCTCCGGTGCTCAGCCAGCTCACTACGCAGCTTGCCCTAGGCTTGTCTGCATCTCAATGGTGGCGCCCTTGCGCGACATCACCCTCAGGCTATAAAATTCGCACCTCGAGCCTCCCAGAGCACTCCAACAGCCTCCCCTCGCTCCCATATTTCTCCATGCCCATCGAATCGAGCCGAGGCACCCAAGTTCTTCCCCACGGCCTCCATGGCCACCGCCTCCCTCCGGCCAAAATCCGAGACGCTCGACCTCTTCCTCTCCACCTAGCCACCACTGAAGCTCCACCCTCGCCTCCTTGATCCTTCCTGTCTCCACGAGACGCCTCTCTCGGGACCAGGTTGTGCTCCCTATGGGAATTCGTGGCTGGCGCGCCTCACCGTGGTGGCCGATGCCATCGGTCGCCCCACATGACAGAGAGGAGTCAAGAGAGAAGACCCGTGGGGCCCTCCTGTAAGCGACACGGCGAGGCTGACCGTTGGGCCCAACCGGTTAAGTGGGGACGCATCCCCGTGGAATACGATTTCCTTCTGCGGAAAGCGTACTTCCTTCTTCTTCAGGAGAAAATACGCTTTCACTATACCGAAAGCGTATTCCCTTCTTCTTCGGCCAGAATACGCTTTCACTAGTTGAAAGCGCAATTGAGAAGAAGGCACCACCGGAAAAAAACCCAGCCAGTGACCCAGAGGAAAATCCTTATTTGCAGATCAGTCCCTGATCCCTTCCCCCTCATATTTTCGCGCCCGTAACTCCTATAGAGGTGATTCCAAAGCCCATTTTCTCCGTTCGTCGAGCCTGTTTCTTTGGTACCACTTTCATGATGTTATAACGTTATGAAAATGACCATTTTTCTCTTCCTTGGTCTATATCCATTTTTCGGAGGAGAACCGTTCCACCGAACCTTGTCGCGAGACCGTCACATTTCTTTTCGATGATTCCTCGACCCCCAGGTAAGCCAACCATCTGATATATGCTCTAAAGCATTGCTATGTGTTTTTCTTATGTGTTTAATTAATGAATATTCTTGCATTTGAGTGCATAATGGTAGGTCGTATGTGACTCTGAAGGACCCTTGCTTGCCTTTTCTTTGATGTCGGCACCACGCCTGTGCTCTGGGCTGTTTCCGACCATCCGGGGTGGATGCCGATTTATATTTCTCTATTCAACAACCGTTCCGTATTCTGAGTTGTTCTTCGGTCGTCTCGGGAAGTTGTGTAGTTTCTTTTTGCATTGGTGACCCCATGCTCTGAGTTGTTCTTCGGTCGTCTTGGGGAACCGCCGCATTCTTTTTACCAACACTGTCTCATGCTCTGAGCTGCTTTTCAGCCGTCTTGAGAAATGGTTGAGTTATTCCAGTAACGTCCCAGATCTGAGTTGTAAAGACCGTTCTGGTGGCTACTGGTGTATTTGCTGGTTTCATGCAAGGTTTCAGATGGTCATCAATTTCAGCTAATACTTGTGAAGAGATAACTTGCCATTTACATATTGTCACACTAATGACTCGCATATGCTGGAGTATGGATATAGGTTGTTATCGTTATTGTTGCACTAATAACTTGCCATTTATATTTACTTGCATCATGGATTATAATTATTGATGCCATGTTGATAATTGGAAGTTAATAACAACAACCTCCTCCATCGGCTGGATCGAGTCATAGTGCCACTGAACCAAACTTGCCAGTGAAGCCACATTTTCCTGTATGGACATGCCTTAGCTTGGTTTATCGTTGTGCCTTTTACGGGTATCACCAAAGAGGGGAGGTTATGCATGCACGCTATCCTGGCCCGGTAGGTGGTGATAGCCTTGAGATCTAGAGATGATATTATACCTGGGAGTCCCCATTTTGGACAGTTTTGTTTGGCCACGGACTTGGCTGGTGTCTGGAGAACACAGGGATATCCAGGACATGAAGGTATGTAACTGGTACCGTAGAAAGGTTACGTGATAGATGGGTTTCGTTGTAGTAGTCCTAGTCCGTTGGATGAGGATCTCAATGGTGTGGGTAAAGTGCACAACCTCTGCAGAGTGTATGAATCTATTCGAATAGCCGAGTCGACGGTATTGGACACATTTCGTACTAGGTCACACTATGGATCGACATGAACTTGATATAAGTGGAGTGGTCATGCGATGGCCCGTAAAAGTTGGGTGGTCATGCGATGACTGTACCCGTTGAGTGGTCATGCGATGACCCGTATAAGTTGGGTGGTCATGCGATGACCGTACCCGTGGGATGATCATGCGATGACCTGTATAAGTTGGTTGGTCATGCGATGACCGTAACCCGTTGCGTGGTCATGCGATGATCCATAACCCGAATGCTGATTCTGTAAGGACTCCAAGGTAAGCTGCATGATCATGGTATGATCATGAGTGGTGTGACGCCCTCAATGTACGATCATGTACAGTAATCATACACGTAAAGTACACGATCAAGATCAGGGACTCACGGTAAGATATCACAACACAACTCTACAAATAAAATAGTACAAGCTGTATAATACAAGCCAGGGGCCACGAGGGCTCGAATACGATAGCTCGAGAGCACAAAGTTAGCTTAAGAAATAGTATCTGAGTACAGACACAAAGAACATGGTTGCCTTAAGAAGGCTAGCACAAATAATAACACTCGATCGAAAAGGCGAGGCATCCTTCCTGGGAACCTCCGAACTACTCCTAGTCAACGGGGAACTCTACGTCGTAGTAGGCGCCTCCGGGGTACTCCTACTCCTGGGCGCCATCGTCTGGTTGCAACAATCCTGGTATATAAAACAAATATAGAAAAGTAAGAGGGGGTGAGTATCTAGCATACCCGCGAGTCTTACGTCCGGCTACTAAGCATTTATGCATTGGTATCAAATGGAAAGGGGAGGCTATTTAGTGGACTGAACTGCATAAAACCAGAATAAGGATGAGAAGCTAGGCCTATCGAAGGCTAGCCTCTTCACACGATTCTTGCAGCATGAGAAGTGAATAGCCAATAGTTATAATAGCATGAATGTAATAACAATGCAACATTGTATAATAGTAAGCTGTAATAATTATCAATGCCTCCGAGATCACTTCCTCGACTTCCATGTGAGGAAGAAAACCCGGAACCGACAGTTTAGAAATATAGTAGTTTCTAGTAGTATGATCTGGCTTCAGCATAAAGCGTCCTGTTACCGAGGACACGGCTATTCGAATAGATTAAACGCCCCGCATGGGAGCACTACTATTCAGCCTGTACGCTCGGATCTCCCGGGTGGGGTACACCTTGTTAGGTAATGCCCCACCGAGGCTATCCAACACGCAGCAGCCCATCATAGGCTCAGCAGAGAGGCCATCCGTCGGACTAAATCCTATGCACTCAGGGTTCTAGGACCCTCACCCTTCACGCTCCTGCACGGTGCGAGATTGGCCAGGAAAGCAAAAGACACACCGCTTCCCGGCAATCAGACCGCGGTACTCCTGATGTCTGAAGAGCATTCAAATGAACTACGATGCATAGGAGCCCGTAACTCCTTATCAACCATGAAGGTAGTGCATACAGGACTTTGCGGCCTCTCAACTCATCCACCGAACCATTAGTCATTTTATTATCTCACAGACAAATGTTATCGTTGCTCGACTAATTCACACAACGGAAAACGAATAGCAGCCAGGACGACCAGTACATTGGTGCCTACCTTGTCCTCCCGTCAAAGCGCGCGGTTACCAATAAGGTGAACTGTCTCCTTACCTTGTCTCGCGGGTGCTCTTGGAAGAGCTCGAGTTTCGTGGTTGGTATCTCACAGCCAATGAGCAAGGACCAGGCCCACGATGGTATCCGCATGTCCTGCCGTCCCGATACCATACCTCTCGCGTGCACCGTTGGGTCACCCGACTAGTTACCTTTAAGGACACCAGTTGATTCGAGTGCCTACCATCAAGTAAAACCAGGAGGAATCACCCTCGATGGTATACTTTAAGTGGTTCGACAGAGACATCAGTGGAATGAACTAAAGAGGAATAACCTCGTATCACCCCGGTGATGCTATGCTACCGAGCTGGCCCCGAGAGTTAAATACGAGTCCATCCACTCGTAAGTCAAAATTGAAACGACTAGGAAAAGTCTCGCCGTTGTAGGTTCCCTTGGGCGTCTGCTCTGTACCGTACATATTGAAGTTATAATAAATTGTATCCGCGTTCACTCCCCAGAGAAATCACGGCCCGCTATCTAATCCTAGTTGACTAACAATGCTCAGGGCCAACTACTGAATATTGCATAATTATAATAGGAAGCATAGGATAAAGGAAGGTACATCAAGGGGCGACAATGACATGCTATGCAATGAATACGAATGTAATGTAATAGCAGAAGCATCAATTCCTAGTGCAAGAAATGTATGGACAAGATAGGCGATATCTGGGGAAGGAGAAAGGCTCTGCTTGCCTGGAAGCTCGGTAGTAGAGGTACGGTCGTTGACGTAGTAGTCGAACACAGCAATGTCGGAGGCGGTAGCGGTATCGAGGTCTACCGAATAAGAAGCGGGGGAGAAACAATAAATACACATTAATAATAGCAATACAAATACAATACATGGCGAACACATTGTTAACGGTGTTCTAACGCAGTGCAAGGTGTATTGCTCGGAGTGGGAATTCATCCGGGGATGAACTACCAGCTCCGGGTGATTACCATACAGATGATCCGGAGGGGAAGGTTCCATGTTTGCGGTGTTAGAAACATCTGACCGACATGTGGATAGTGTATCCGTGTTCATTGATCCATTCTAAACAACTTTCATTTTCAGAACATTTTCATCCGGAAAGTTTTTCCAGCTCCCGTCGCCTAACAAACACATGAACCGATAAGGAAATGTCGCGTGTTCAGTATGTAAAAAGGGTGTGGTGGCTATATTGATGATGTACTCTTATCCGTGGCATTTTTCTGAGCAAGTTTCATGTACAAAGTATATTAATCTGACTTACGATTTAAAAGATATTGAATTTCAAAGTTTTATTCAATTTCAAAGAATTTCCGGATTTATTTTATTATTAAATTACAACATTATCCAGGATAGTAATGTTGATTTGGTGAACTGACAGGTGGGACCCAACTGTCAGCAGGTTGTCTGGTCAAACTTGACATGTGGGACCAGTGGGGTCAAGTCATTAAGGTCAAAGTGGGACCCATATGTCATTGACCCGCTTTGGGTTTTCTGAAATTTGGCTAAGTCTGAGAATATTAACATTTTTAGCAGTTTTCAAATTGTTATAACTAGTGATTTGTAAATCACATGAATTAGTGCCCTATATCAAAGTTGATTAGTTTTAGGTTCTCTTTAATGTGGTACAAGTTTCAACCTCAAAACATTTCATGTACTTAGTAAAAACATTGCCTAAACAGTGCTACAAATTGTTAATTACAGATTACTGTTATTTAACTCAATCTTTGCAAGTTAATAGCTATTGATCTATAGCTCAAATTGGGGTACTTCCTATGGATAATTTGCAATATATAAGTTATACTAGTATGCCATGTGTTCAATTGGAATAAAACATTCCTGTAAATTAGTTATTAATAGCTCCAAAGTAGCTATCAGGATAAACTGTTTTCTGTTATTTGTGCAATTAACAAATAGTTGCAATTTGAGATTTTCTTAGCATTAAATCATTGCATCGACTGAACTCGATCCAATGGAACAAATTTGAGCTGGTTAAGTGTACTTTATGTATATTTGAATCCATTTGACACCCATTTTGATGCGGTTTTGTTGCCCAAAAGGGGGGGGGGGGTTCAACAATAGTAGAGTAACAGCCCAGAGGGCGGTAGGCAGGCCGGCAACAGGCGTGGCCTGCGGCGCTGACGCACGGGCTGGGCGACGGTGGGGATGTAGCGGCGTCGGCAGCAGGCCCGCGAGCGTGGGCGCGCTTGCACGCGAAGGGTGCGGTGAGAACCACCACGGGCGCCGTCTGGAGCCAATAGAGGAGAACAGCCTGCGACGGGAGCACGCACGCGGGCGCGGCCAAGGGCCAGCCGGCCCGCAGCCAGAGGCGCGGTGGGCACGCGCGTAGCTCAACCATGCACGTTCTGGCGACCACGGCAGCACAGACGACGGAGATGGTCAGCGTTGAGGAGAGAGGAGATGACAGAGGAACGTGTAGAGGCTCACATGGGGGCAACAGGGTAGGCCAGGTGGCTTGGGGGAGCACTGGAGGACCTCGGGGTCGTGCGGGCCAACGGCACTGGCGGCGGCGGCTATTCATGACCGACAGGGAGGAGTGGCTAAATTCGGTAGCAGAAGGGTGTCCCTCCCCGTATTAGCTGTGCGTGAAGACGAAGACGTCCACGGGAGGGCGCCTGGACATGCTCCCGGCTGCCGGGGAGTCCGGCGGCCGCTTCCACGACGGAACGGCGGTGACAGTAGAACGGTGGCTCCCCGTTGCGGAAGAAGGCGAGGCAGTGGGAACAGGAAATGTGGATTAGGGTTCCTAAAGGGGCGCTGGGTCGACCTTATCCTGTTCGCCGACACTGTAGCGTCCGAGAGGGCAAGCGGTTTGGACATCAACGGCATCGGTCGCCATGGCGTCCGTGCGCTTTAGCGGGAGGGAGAAAGAGGTGGGGGTGGGCCGGCCGGTTGGGCCATGCCCTTTGTGGGGAGTAGTTCTTTTCTCTTTTTATGTTTTCTTTTCTTTCTTTTGTTTTCTGTTGGTATTTTGTTTGTCCACCAATTGATTTTTGTCAAAGGTGAAACTTGTTCCCATATTTGTGTTGGACTTTAGAGAGATGCCACAAAAAGTTTGGGCATTAAATAAATTCATTCGGTTTTCCTTTTGAATATGCAAAAGATTAAATGCCACTTTTGGCTGCTGTTTGGAATTGTTTTAATTAATTTATACCTTAGTAAATTCTCATACACATATTCTTATGACCTACTGATTATCATGCATTTTATAAAATTGTTCCCACAATTTTTAGTCTAATTTTATTTTCCACGTTGCTTTGAATTTTTATCTGGGCTTGAATTTGAACTTGACATAATCAAGTGTGATTATCACATGCCTAATCATGATGACATGGCATTTAACAAGGTGATTACTGTAGCGTGACACCCGGGGGTTACAAATCTCCACCACTACGAAGAATTCTCGTCCCGAGAATTAAAGGTAGTGTAAGGGGTAAAGTTTCGGTTTCGCATTCTAACGATTCTTCTGGTGCTTGTTGTCCTTATCGAAGAAGTTGATCCTTAATGTTGTTGTCTTCATTTCTCTGCATCAGTGCATCTCGATGAGTGGTTGATGGCTTCTCGCCCTTCTTTGGTTACCCCAAGTGGAAGGTTGAGATGTAGCGCAGCAGCAAGTTTCCCTCAGTGAAGATACCAAGGTTTGTCTCCAGTAGGACTCCAGAGATGATAAGTAGGTGTCAGCGGCGCAACTGACGTGAACCTGCACACAGACACAGATAACTTTGTTCCCAACGAAGTTCAGAGAGGTTGTCAATCTTTCCGGTCTTGTTGTTCACAAAGGTTGAAACACAAAGGATAATGATAGCAACTGAAAGTAAAAAGCAGGAAAGTATATATAGCGTGGAAACACTAATAAGGATATGGACCGGGATACGTGATGTTCACTAGTGATGTCTCTCTCCCAAAAGACGATAAAAACTGCCATGCGAGGTAAACAAATTACAGAAGGGAAATTGACAGGATTATAAACGCACCGCAATGCTAACTACGCTACAAAAGAAAGGAAGAGGATCAAAAGCACGGGTAGTACGCCAAAATAAGTAGACCGTAATCCAACTGCATCTACTACAAGTCATCCACCTTGAGATATCTATCCAGAACATCTCGCTGGTATTAAGTTGCGAGCCCCACCCAAAGTGTAAACCCAAAGCAACAGACAACTGCATTAAAAAGAACTTTGCGTAAAGTAAACAATCCTTGCAACCGCGGTTACAAGCACCGTTGTTTTCCCCCTTGTGGCAACAGCACATCCCCTAGACTCATGTTTCTGTCACTCAAGCGTGTCATCGGGGGACATGAGCCCACAATCGAGCATAACGTTCCCTCTTGGAGTCACTACCTACTACTTGGCCAAAGCAATAAACAGCAACGGAGAACATGCAAGAATTACTTAGGAACAAAAATATAAGAGATAAAAACCAAATATATTACTCTATCACACTCTGAACATAATCTCATAATCCATCAGATCCCATCAAACTCAGCATAGCAATAGCAGAAATATTACAAAAGTGCCTCGATCATGTAGGGCAGCTCACGAGGTCTAAACCATGAAGAACAAAAGAGGGGAGGAGAACATCACATAGCTACTGATCACGGACCCATGGTCCGAGGAAAACTACTCACGAGACATCCGGGGAGCATCCATGGTGGAGAGGAGACTCCCGGAGGTCAATCCTCCCTCCGGCAGGGTGCCGGGAAGAGGTCTTCTGGTGCTCCCTATCTCGGAAGCGCGGCGGCGGCGGAACATAGGCGAGTTTGCAAAATAGGGTTCTGTCTTTGGAGTTTCCCCGTGACGGAGAATAAATAGGCGAAGGGGGGCAACCAGAGGTGGACGAGGGGCCCCAGGTGCCCCCCTGGCGCGGCCAGGGGTGGGGCCGCGCCGGGTGGCCGCCTGGGCACCCCTCGCTCCCCTCTGGCCCCACTCGGGCTCTTCGTGAAGCTTCCTGTACGCTGATTTTTTCTGTATTTTTCCCGGAATTTTTCTGGCACTTTTTATATGGGGGAAAACTGAAATAGAAAAACAGCAGAAAACAAGAACTGGCACTAGGGTGCACTGAGTTAATAGGTTAGTCCAAATATGATCAAAAGTGTATGAAAGTGTATCTAGAACCTAGAAATATCACACAAAACATGCATGGAGCAAGCAGAAATTATAGATACGTTTTGGACGTATCAACATCCCCAAGCTTAATTCCTGCTCGTCCTCGAGTAGGTAAATGATAACAGCATAATTTCTGTGGTGACATGCTAGCAACCATAAAATAACTTTGAAAAGTAAAGCAATCAAGGTTAGAGATTCAATTCAAGTCATAACATGCAAGAGTCTATATTAGCATTGAAACAAGTAACAAAAGAACATTAGGTGCAAGAGCTCTCGCTGTCCGTGACTCGAATGTCTCCAAATGGTGTTTGCGTGCAAGAAGGGGGATAGGGAATACGAGAAAAAAGTATTTGTTGAGAACTCAATCTACTAAAGTTTCACACTTGGTCCTCTTTGGAATCTTATCTTGACTCGTCCCCAGACCACTAGCCAGGTAAAAGTCAATTTGATCCACTCCTTTTCGATATTTCGAGCACTCATGCAATGGATGAGGGTAAGCACGAGAGTTGACACTTAGGATGGCAGAGAGAGAAGTACGGAGGAGGAAGACAAAAAGGATGAGAAAGGCTCACATCAATGAGGACAATCATAGGCAAGAGATGCAAAATGATAGATATGATGTGAGGAGTAGGGATTGCCATGCAACGGATGCACATATGAGCTAAGAAGATCTCCAATGGAACTAGTGGGGGTGCATCTAACTTGCTCGCTCATGAAGACCTAGAGCTCGTTTGAGGAGGCTCATCCTTGGAATATGCAAGCCAAGTTCTATAGTGTGAAGGTCCCCACATAGCTATATGCATAATGATCATCTCTATGGAGTACAAGGATATAAAGGGAGTACTAGTGTGGATCTCTCAAAAGGATAGTAGTGTTGCCCCTTTCTGTCTTTTTTTTTCTTTTTTTTTCTTTTTTTTTTTGTATTTTTTTGTGGCCTCAATGGCTCTTTCTATGTAACTCTCATTTGTCCTCTTTGGGATCTTTTACTCTCTTAAGGGCAACACTCTATTTTACAAGAAGGTAAAGGAGATCTTTCACACTTTACAAGGTACTCAAAATCATAAAGAAGATGTAACTAACATGATGTATGCAATGTATGTCGCTGCCAGCGTAGCAGGAACATGTATGACATGAAGATCAAGTCATGAAGAGGTGGATGTTGCATGGCAATATAACTCGGAAAGGCTATGGAAATGCCTTGATAGGTAGGTATGGTGGCTGTTTTGAGGAAAGATATAAGGAGGCTTATGATGACACAGCGTATCATGCCAAGGGTTTGGATGTACCGGCGAAAGTGGACACCAACTCTCAGAGTGAGAAGAAGGCAATGCACGACACGGGAGAGGCTAGCAAAATATGGGAAAGTGGAAGTGTCAACTTTCAATACTTACATTAGTCCGAAGAACTCATGCACTTATTATCGGCAACTCTCAATCTAATAAGGAGGTTCACAAAGAGACAAGTACCCCGAGGAGGAGTGGATGGGGGTTCGGTTATCCTTGCGCATCCTCGACTCATGGTACGTGAGTGTTCTCTAATATTCGATCCCTCCAAGGATTAGTGATCCATCTAGTAGCTACAGTTCTCAACTAGTTTTGTAGGTTTTGAAAATGAACACGGATTGCCCAAAATACGACACCTATCACTTATAGGCTAGAGCTCTTGACACCAAAAGTTCAAACATTACTCACATCAATACCTCAAAACCATTGCAAGCTACTACTAAAATTAAATAGAAACCTCAATTACCTACTTTCAAGACAAGACACAACTCAGTGCAACAACCAACTCTCTTTAACAAGATAAACATGAAAACTAAAAAGAGTTCCAGCAACAAACTAAACAAAAGCCAAGGCTCTTGCTAAAGACAAACTAAGACTAAAACTAAACAGCAGAAAAACAGCCAAGGAATTTTTCTACTACAAATCGCACCGCAATGCTAACTATGCTACAAAAGAAAGGAAGAGGCTCAAAAGCACGGGCAGTACGCCAAAATAAGTAGACCGTAATCCAACTGCATCTACTACTAATCATCCACCTTGAGATATCTATCCAGAACATCTCGCTGGTATTAAGTTGCGAGCCCCACCCAAAGTGTAAACCCAAAGCAACAGACAACTACATTAAAAAGAACTTTGCGTAAAGTAAACAATCCTTGCAACCGCGGTTACAAGCTCCGTTGTTTTCCCCCTTGTGGCAACAGCACATCCCCTAGACTCATGTTTCTGTCACTCAAGCGTGTCATCGGGGGACATGAGCCCACAATCGAGCATAACGTTCCCTCTTGGAGTCACTACCTACTACTTGGCCAAAGCAATAAACATCAACGGAGAACATGCAAGAATTACTTAGGAACAAAAATATAAGAGATAAAAACCAAATATATTACTCTATCACAATCTGAACATAATCTCATAATCCATCAGATCCCATCAAACTCAGCATAGCAATAGCAGAAATATTACAAAAGTGCCTCGATCATGTAGGGCAGCTCATGAGGTCTAAACCATGAAGATCAAAAGAGGGGAGGAGAACATCACATAGCTACTGATCATGGACCCATGGTCCAAGGAAAACTACTCACGAGACATCCGGGGAGCATCCATGGTGGAGAGGAGATTCCCGGAGGTCAATCCTACCTCCGGTAGGGTGCCGGGAAGAGGTCTTCTGGTGCTCCCTATCTCGGAAGCGCGGCGGCGGAACAGAGGCGAGTTTGCGAAATAGGGTTCTGTCTTTGGAGTTTCCCCGTGACGGAGAATAAATAGGCGAAGGGGGGCAGCCAGAGGTGGACGAGGGGCCCCAGGCGCCCCCCTGGAGCGGCCAGGGGTGGGGCCGCGCCGGGTGGCCGCCTGGGCCCCCTCTGGCTCCCCTCTGGCCCCACTCGGGCTCTTCGCGAAGCTTCCTGTACGCTGATTTTTTCTGTATTTTCCCGGAATTTTTCTGGCACTTTTTATATGGGGGAAAACTGAAATAGAAAAAACAGCAGAAAACGGGAACTGGCACTGGGGTGCATTGAGTTAATAGGTTAGTAAAAATATGATCAAAAGTGTATGAAAGTGTATCTAGAACCTAGCAATATCATACAAAACATGCATGGAGCAAGCAGAAATTATAGATACGTTTTGGACGTATCAGTGGTCATCCTTCCTTCGGGGGCTTCATCTTACTTACGAATAGGGAAGGAGGAAAAACTTGAGGGGGGTCGGATCGGCACAAGGTTAATCAACCAAGGCTGACCAAGGGAATGGGGTACAAAGTATCTCCCGAGTTTAACTCATGAGAATACAACGAGAGAAACAAACAAGGATATTAGAAGTTTCAAGCGGATAAGCATGCATTCGATGTCCATGAAGGATGATGAAAAGGAGTTCAGAGCATCAGGCATAAGCACTGAGTCTGATATCGTAATGAATATCACAAGGTAGGTGACTCGTGAATTGCATACGAGGTCAAGCACGAAGAATAACCTTGGGAACGGGGATGTACAAAAGAGTCAGGTTTTGATCCCATGGAACTGTGGCTTAGAGTGGTGGCATATTACGTGATCACGGTGCAAGGATTGTCAGAGAATAGCTTGTCAGTTATTTCGGCAACAACATCCATACCAGGAGCAGTGGACAAAGAGAACCATTATCCTGCTCATTAATACGAGGCGGACCAATTTGCAAAGTTCTCGTCTCGGTGGTTACCAAAATGTCATCAACAATGGCAACAAGATGTTACTAAAGAGGTTGTACACCGAGGTGTTTACATTAGCATGGGAATTATCACTGCTTAGGTTATAATGATCTTAAGAAAGGTTAAACAGACCAATGGAAAGTAAAATGTGATTGTCTGATAAAACATACCAATGGAAGGGAAAATGTAATGATACACAAGCATTAGGTGTATATCCTTCCCAAGGAAAGTAGAGCACTATATACATGACCAAGTTGTATTGGCAAAGAGTCAAATGTGGTTGTCGATGGTAACACAAATCAGCGAGGGCAAGGATGGTATTTCTCACCATGAATTAAATCGACACATGGAAGAAGCCATGTAAGATTAGTCGGATAATAATACACCAAAGGCCGGGTGGTTCACAAAGAATCTAATGTGAGTATCGACACTTAACCAGAAGGAGAAAGGATGTAAAGGCATTGGGTGATAGAAGCATCGGAATAATTCGATGCTTAAGTACAAGGGCATTATGATTTCCAGATCGGTGTATCAGAATATAATAATCTGATCAAACATCAATAAGTTGGATAGATTTAGGGGCATAATCAGTCAAGGCTTGATCTACCAAGAACCAGCCCATGTCCGGAATGACGTCTAAGCCGAAAGAATGAATTCCTAGGGATCAAACGATGAACGAAAGGTGTATGTAATTATCCATACGGACGTATCGGTGGCAGGTAATTGCAAAGGTGATGGGCACATAGGGTCTCTGGAATTTATCGGAGAGTATCTTCGAAATCTTCTGGCGAAGTAAGAGATCATCTGGAATGCAGGGCTCTCCAGGAGGAAGTAGTTAAGAGATCCTAATGTCAGAGTTAGAAAAATCTTGATCCCGAAAGGACGAGAGAGCAGAGTCCTAGGGTAAATGTGCGGAGAAAAAGATGCTAATACCACCAATTTTTGCGATGTGCGCTGATAAGCCACACGACACTGTTAGTAAAGTAATTTTGCAAAGACTAGACTCGACTTCCACCAAGGAGTTGGATGGGGGTGTCCTACAGGTAGTCGGTTGTGATACCAACTTGTGATGCCCCCAATTTACGATCATGTACAATAATCATACACGCAAGGTACACGATCAAAATCAGGGACTCACGGTAAGATATCACAACACAACTCTACAAATAAAATAATACAAGTTGTATAATACAAGTTGTATAATACAAGACAGGGGCCACGAGGGCTCAAATACAACAACTCGAGAGCACAAAGTTAGAGGAAGCAATAGTATCTGAGTACAAACATGAATAACATGGTTGCCTTAAGAATGCTAGCACAAATAACAACAATCGATCGAAAAGGCGAGGCCTCCTGCCTAGGAACCTTCGAACTACTCCTGGTCAACGGTGAAATCGACGTTGTAGTAGGCGCCTCTGGTGTACTTGTCGTGGGATTAACACAGCAGATGTCCGAGTCATAGAACTTGTAGTGAGGCCTTTGCTCCAAGGTCGTATCAAGGAGAGAGTCCACATAGAATCGGTAGTCGACGATTTACCTAGGTTTTGGCCTCTCTTTGTTCTCGAGGTAAAGACCTAATCCTGCTTCTTATTATTGAGGGGTTTTCGGCTAGTCGAAAGAATTAGCCGGCTTTTGGATTACAAGGGATTGCTGGCTTGTAACTTGCGTCTCGGGGAGAGCTAAGTTTCAAGCAAGGCATTGGTGGTTTGTATGTTGAGGTGGAATCCTATTCTATGTTTACTTTACAAATATTCTACACGCTATACAAGGTAAGTCGAATTCCTTCTTGGGCTTCAAGCTTGTCTCCTTGGCACGTCTCCTTCTGGGCCACGTCCTGTCTTCGTGGGTCTTCACGTATAAGCCGGTCCAGAGAGATTCGATCTAATGTCGGGTTATGGGCTTAGTCCATCCCCCCGACAATAGCCCCCAGGATTGGTATGATGCTTTAGTCTTTATTGTTGGGATACGGGGCAGAAAACACAAATTATTCATACCTACGAAACCCAAACCCAAGATCTATGCTATGGCGATGTAAAGTAACGGAGGGAATCAGACTTCATACCTTTGAAGACCGAAAGAGGGAAACGTTCTTGCGAACGTGGCTGGTGTAGACTCAGAACTATGACCTCCCTGTCGTGTTGAAGACCACCGGCGATGAAGACTCCCGGTTGACCTCCAGCGATGAAGTAGCACCATAGGTGTAGTGCCTCGAAGAGATTATACACGTACGGTACAATCGATGTTCCCTCCAGGCCCCGAACCAGGTGAGCAGCGGAAGAAAGACGGATTCGGATCCTGACTCCAGCAGAGCGATGGCCTGCTATGGTGGAGAACTCCACACTAGGTGTAGCCTCCAAACAAGGGGAGTCCACTCACTAGATAGGAGAAGGAGAGGGAGAGAGATTTTGTTGTTTTAGAAAAAAGGGGGGGTGTGCCCCTCCTTATATAGGTCAAGGGGGGTGCCATCCTCCTCCCCTCCCACATGTGGGACTAAACTCCAAGGGAGGGGGGTGCGCTGGCCAAGGGAGGGGTCATGGGCCCATATGGGCCCATATGGCCCAATAAGCCTTTTTCCACTTTTTAAATTGATTTAAATATATTTAATATTTACTTTAGATAATTAAATAATAAAACATTATTAAATACAATTAATCTTTATTTTGAACCTTTCAAAATGTCTGGAACAACTTCCGCTCTTCTCCGGAACTATTCCGGTGATTTCTCCTATTTCACCGATGATCCCGAATCTGTCCCCATGCATCGATTTCTTCGTCGTGAATCTTTGGAACTTTCTGGTGAGGAGAGCGAGTTCACGGCTGAGAGTTTCAGGATCATCAGTATCAGCCTCAGACTCTTCATCAGAGGACACTCTTCGTTCTCTAGCTTTTAGCGTGCGGACCTTAGGCGTGGAGCTGTATAAATCTCGTTTTTCAGAGAGCTTCAGTTCATGAGCATTGAGGCGCTCGAGAATGTCCGCTGGATCCAGAGTCTTGAAGTCAGGCCTTTCTTGAATCATCAGCGATAGGAACTCAAATGAGTCATCCAATGACCTCAGTAGTTTCTTCACAACTTCATGATCTGTGATATCAGCGACACCCAGTGCTTGAAATTCATTGGATATGTCAGTGAGTCTGTCAAAGGTTTGTTGCACGTGCTCATTGTCCAGCCTCTTGAACCTGTTGAAGAGACTGCGGAGTGTATCAACCTGTGAGTCTCGTTGAGCAGAGACTCCTTCATTGACTTTAGACAGTCTTGTCCATATCTTCTTTGTAGTATCTAGTCCACTGATACGGTTGAACTGAGCCTTATTGAGATGACCACCAATGATGCTTCGAGCTTTTTCATCAAGCTGCCAGTTCTTCTTGACAACTTCAGGAGCAGTCATCAGATTTGCTTCAGGAATGCCTTGATCAACAATGTCCCACATATCCTTGTCAATGGCTTCAAGATGCATCCTCATCTGGTTCTTCCAGTATGGGTAGTCTGTCCCATCGAAGATGGGGCAGTTTGAGGCAACGCTCATTGTACCTGAGGTCGACATAACTAAAACTCCAGGTGGTTAAACCGAATCACATAGAACAAGGGAGTACCTTGCTCTGATACCAATTGAAAGTGCAATATATCGACCAGAGGGGGGGTGAATGGGAGATTTTCAATTTTATACCAGATTTTGGTTTTCTTCAGGACTGAAGCAATCATGAGGCTGAAGAAGTAACCAAAATCATGAAGAAATAAAACTTCACAGAATGTAATCATTAGGGCAGCTCATCATAATGCAACAGAAATAAATCAATTCAGATAAGCAGAAGTACTTCAGATGCATAGTATGAAGACAAAGAGCAGAGGGAGAGCTGAAGCACAAGAAGCCAACATATCAAATACTGAAGCTTAAGAGGTTGAAGAGATAGCACCAGAGGTTGAAGACATTGGTTTGGTAGACCAGTTCAAGTTGCTGTGACAACTCTACGTCTTGTTGGAGAGGCTGAGATTCAACTCAGAAGACATAGTCTTCACCTTGTTCTCCTTGAACTAGAGTCCTCAGACTCCGTCCAATAACTCAGGTGAGTCTTCAAGGTAGACTCCCGAAACCTTCACAGACTCAGTCACTTCGAGAAGTCACAATTGCATCTTGACTTCCTCAGACTGAAGACTTCTACACCGGCTGGAAGATCACAGTCTTCAAAAGTAAAAAGCTTCGGATCACTAGAACCGACTTCCTCAGAAATGCTCAACTACTCAGGCTGGTGGTTTTCCTCACATAGGTTCTTCAGTTTCCTCAGAGGTGGGTTCCTCTCAAATGACAAGTGTCAGTTTTTCTCTCGGAGAAGCCAACCCACAAATGGGGCTGGGGGTGGCTATTTATAGCCGCGGAGCAACCCGAGGTGAAAGGACATAAATGCCCATGCATGCAATTACTCTCATTCCCTCGGAAATGACCGTTTCTAGACAAGTTCTAGCCTCTCACCACGCAACACGTGGCACGGTCAAAGAATTCTCTCTCCAGACTCCTCAACCGAAGTTAGTTACCTCAGTGTCCTGAAGAACAACGTCTCAGACACACGAGGACTGAACTTCTACTGCAGGAGTGAACTCTCTCTTCAGGAGAACTGCACCCGCAGTCTCCAGACTCCTCAACCAAAGATAGATTCCTCAGTTTCCTGAAGAACAAGGTCTCATACACCCGAAGAACTGAACTTCTACTGCAGGAGATTTCCTCAGGGTTTTTCTTCAGGATTCCTAATTGAGCACTTCCTCAGAACTTCGGAACTTGTTTTCTTCAACCCCTCCAATAATGCGGTGTTTTCCTACGACTCAAGAAGTATAAAAAGTCTTAGCGAAGACTACGCTTCAACTTCGTCTTCAGCGCGAACGTCCTCAGGATCGTCCTCAGCTTCAGCTTCAACCGAACGCTTCAGGATCCTGATTCATCAGGATTTCGCGCAACTTCATTCTTCAGGAAACGCACCGATTTCTCCAATGTTCCTCAACATTTTGGGGGTCGACATTGGTCGTTAAACACCTCATCAGGGACTGTTCTCCTGTGTATAGTCACAAACACATCAGTCCCTTAACCGTTTTGTCATCAAACTACAAAACCTCAAGGGGAGGGCACTTGATGCACTAACAATCTCCCCCTTTTTGGTGATTTGATGACAATCAGGTTAAGCTTCAACGGGGATAAAATTATGAGTTTGAAGAATAAAAACTTTGAAGAACATTTCTATCATTAAGCTGGATATAATGAAGCTCCCCTTGAGGATATGCATATGAGTTGAAGAATGTTTAATATCTAAAGCATTTTGAGGTATATGAGGAGCTCCCCTATATCCAGGCATTTCTGAAGCAATGCATGTTATGAAGTGTTTGAGGAAATTAAACAACGCAGTGAGAGAGGTGTTTGCAGAGAAAATCACATGCATATATGATAAACTTGAGGATATAGCATGAGGTAACTGACGAATAGTATCAGGCAAACACCAAAATTACAGTTTACAACTCGTTACAAAAAAACCCTGAAGAACGAGAGTTGTAACTGAAGAACCCCATAACTAAAACCCGCTTGAAGACTAACAGTTCTCCCCCTTTGTCATAAAATGAACAAAAAGGGAAAAACTGAAGCTAACGCCCCTTTGAAGTTGCTTCAAGGCTGAGGTGAGTCACGCCTGAGGCAATCCGTTGCAGTCTGAGGGCAGGCAGCTGTGTCTTCAGCTTCTTTAGCAGTCATCTCCTGGTTTGAAGAATAAGAATCCATGGCCGGAGGAGGAGTTGTGCAGCGTCTGAATTGCCTCGGGGGTTTGATTGCAGGAATCGGAGGCTTTTGAAGATCCAAGTTTGCAAGGTCTTCAGGGGTGATTACTTCTTTCATCAAGGCATCGAGATGTTGATATGTATGATGAGTGTACTGATGCACTTTCTTCACTGAAGAATGCGTCTGAGCCATGTAGCTGAGTATTTCAGAAAACTGACGCTTCACCCAGTCATGATTTCGGTCAACCTTCTGATGAAGACTAATCAGAAGCTCTCGGTCAGTCATCACTAGATCCTGAGTCGTATCCTTAGTAGAGGCATGAGTTCTTGTTTCATCAGTAGTGCGAGACTGAGGATGACGAATGTTTCCACCAAGGTAATTGGTCGGGAGAACTTCTTCATAGAATATGCCTTTGCCCTTGTTATTTGAAGCAATCGTATGCTGAAGCACTTCAACAGGCGGCAGATATGTCCTATGATTCGGGTGATCAGGTTGAAAATCAATACCAGTCATGGCTCGGATGAGCTTCATGATCCATGGCGCGTATGGTTTCAGGATATGAGGATTCTGTGCTGCATCAACCAGAGTTCTGAAGAAGAAGTCAGGAACGTTGATTGGCCCAGACATGCAGAGGTTGTGGAGTATGTTCTTCATGATGCCAATGACTTCTTCAGCAGAGGATTTATAGCCTTTAATGGGGCAGAAGGTCTTCGCCAGAATCCGATACAATGTACTTGGCAGATACAGAAGCTCAGAAACTGGAAACTTTGTGCGAGCTGGGGCTTCAGGGGCCTGAGGCTTCATGAGCATGTTCATCAGGTCATCTCGAAGAATTTGAGACCCATAGGAGCATGCAGTTGGGGAAGTGCACTGAGGCAACTCAAGAATGTCAATTGCTTCAGGAACAGTGATGGTGTAGTGATGATGCTCAGTCATCCACTCGAGGACCCAGGTGTTGATATCCAGAGGATCTCCTGAAACATACAAAGTTGCATAAAACTGAAGCACAAGCTCTTCATTCCAGTGGATGCATTCAGAGCAGAACTGAAGCAGCTTGGCATGATGCAGATCCTGAAGCACACTGTTGAAGCAGGGAAGGGCTTCCATATTCATTAGAGGAATATGCTTGTGAGGAAACAGTTTGTTTTGCTTATAGAGAATAGAAGCATAATAGTTCTTCTGAGTGGCTGTCCAGAACCTCAGCAGCTTTCGAGGTGGAGCAGAATGATATGGATTTTGAATCCCCTCTTGTAAGGAACTCATGGCATTGAAGAAATCAGCAGCATCGAAGCTTGGGGTATCATCAGCTTCAAGGTCACGGAAGAATGGTTTCTTCTTCTTCGGACACAAGGACCGAGCTGGGACTGGGCCTTGAGGTGGTGGAGGCACTTGAGGGATGTCAATCTGAAGAGAGGCTTGCGGCTGAGGCGGAGCCGCTGCAGATGCTTCAGGCAGAGATGTGTTGAGGTCCTTGGGAAGACGAGGTGATGTGGCCTGTTTGTCTTCAGAGCCATCCTTTGAGGCTTCAGCATGAGCATTTTTACTGTTTTCTGCTTCAGGAGGAGCATTTGTGCTGTGCTCGGCTTCAGCTTCAGTGTCAGCGGCGGGGGAATCGGGCTTAGGATCAGCAGTGGTAGTGTCAGCAGCATCAGTATCAGTAGTAGTGGTTGCTGCAGCATCAGAATCAGCAGCAGAATTTGTGGGAGCACTTGTGGCTTTTGGGTCATCAGCATCAGACGCTGAGGACGATGCACCCACTGATTCTTCAGACTGCAGAGAAGTATCAGGAAGCACCTCGGTCACGGTGTTGGAGTGAGGCTCAGGTGAGAAGATAGTATGAGTGGGCGAGTTGGTCAGCCCATAATCCTCATCATGGATGCGAGGAGTTCCATGATCCATAATGTCGACGTCCATGTCTTCAATCTCAGTTATAGTCGGTGGTGGTGGGGACGTAGGAGTTGGAACAATGGGTGTTGCAGCAGGGGGTGGAGTGAAGACGATTAAGCTGCGCTGAGGATTTGGAGGTGGAGTTGAGGCAGCAGTACTGAGAACGGTGGTATCAGCGGCCTGTGATGTTGGAGGAGCTGAGGAAAGTGGTGTAGCATCAATGGGGTCCTCAACAGTGGGTTTCTTCGCAGCAGGTGGAGTTGAGGGTTCGGCTTCAGGCAGGCGCTTGACGCTTTTGGCAGAGGCATCAGTGGGTACTGAGGAAGCGGGCTGACGAAGCTTCATCAACTTTGCCATCTGGTGTGAGATCCGTTCCTTGGATTTGCCAATATACGCACGATTGGCAGCGAACTCAATGTTGAGGTGTTGAACTTCACATTGATGCTCTGTAAACTCCTGAGGAGTAACTTCAGTGATAGGTTTCTTCTTGAAGTCACTGAGGACTTTCTTCAGTTTGGCCTTCAACTGTTTCTGAAGATCTCGTTGATGAATCTCATTTATGAGGAACTGTTGAACATCGAATTTGATGTCTTTAGGGATGTCCAAATCATCAAGAGGAGTGTCAGGCTTGACAAACCAAATTTCAATGTACTCCAAGATCTTCTTGGGATCAAGGAGAAGCGGGATTTCTGAACCCGTTGCTTCAGCTTTGCGTCTGGCCGCAGCACGCACATATTCAATCTTATCAGCTTCAGTAGCGACGAAGCCGGCCAAATCCTCAAATTCATCTTCATCATCAGATGTTTGAGGAGTATGATGAATGGCGCCACGCATAGCAGTTTTCTTCGGTGAGGGGCGTGGGCTGCGTTGAAGAACAGTTTTGGTCTTCAGCTGAGACTGAGGCATTGTGGTGGAGGCCTCAGGAGCATTACCAGATTCATCTGTGCGTATCCTTGAGGAGGGGGCAGCACCAGCCGTGCGTTGACATGAGGAACCGACAACATGAGTCTTAGTTGAGGACTGCATGGAAGGCTTGATGCCAGCATCCTTTTTGCGGTGCTGAGGCTGAGGTTCTGGCCTGGGTTGAGACTAATCCTGAGGCGGAATCTGTATTGATGCAGTCATGTCACGAACCAGATCCCTGACACGGCTACGACTGCGCTTGAGATATTGAGCATATGCATCAGGAAAATCTTCAGGAGTGTGCATTGTTGTGGGATCAGGAATGACGCCTGGTGCAGGTGGAGGTCTAGCCTTGATACCCAAGGTCTTTAGTGGCGGATTGACAACAAACATTTCCTCATGTTGAGGATTAAGCCATTGATATGCCACCCAACGCTTGGCCCATTCTCTTGTAATCTTCTGGACTCTTTTCTTACGATCATCAGCAGTTTCACGTTCGGGAGTCTTCAGCTTCTCATAGAGCTCAGGAGGTAGGTCTCTAGTAGTATCAGTGTGCTTACGCCGAGGACCATTTTCTTCAGCTGAGGAGACTGAGGAATTTTACGTTCGAGCTGAGCTGCAAATGAAGTGAGACTATGAGAACCATACGATTCCTCAGCAGACATGTACCTATGACAGAATTAAGTTGCGAGGGAAGTGGGGTACGGTTATATGCGTTCATGAGGAATAGGCTAAGGAAAACAACGAATGAGGCATAGGTATAGGTCTCAGAAAGCTAGCAGTACAGTTGAGGATTAAATGGCTTGAGGACACAACAGTATTGAGGAATAATACGCTGAGGAATATGCCACTGAGGAATAAGCATACCAGAGTTGAGGCGAAAGCTGAGGAACAACGAGTGTTCGTTTCCGGCGACGGCGAACTCCGGCGACGTTTGCTCACGAGCTTGAGGAGCTCAAGGGCAGCGGCGCGAGAGGGAGAGGAGCGGTGGGGGAAATGACCGGGAGGGGGGGTAGAGGGCTATTTATAGAGGGGTGAAAGCTGAGGGGTTGCGAGATTTGTGGACCAGATAGCCCCGGATTGTTGGGATCCTCAGTGGATATCTTAATGGTGGATAAGCATGACGTGTGGTAAAATCGCATAACATTTAAGACAGTTGTAACAGAAAGTCCGTGATTTGAGGAACTTGAGGACAAGGTCTAAGGATGAAGACAAATGGTCTCAGGCTGAGGAATACAAGTTTTCCGGATGAACGCATATGAGATAGACAGATTAGATAAGTGAGCACAGAGAGACGGGTCCGATCACATTCACCTAGATGAAGAGGCAAAAGTTGAAAAACAATAACTATAGGTGAACGCTGTTGAGGACAAACACGGTAATCATTAGTAATGAAGACTTCAAATCCTGAGGAAGTGGAGAAACAACAAATCCTGAGGAAGTTGAGGAACAACAAATCCTGAGGTGTTTGGGCGGTGGCGCTACCCACCTTATAGGGAATGAGACACTTGATACCATACAATTGTCGTATGGATCTTGAGTCAATTCCACGTTAATTTCTTCACACTTAGCAAGGTAGTTCCTCATGATTTGAGGAGTACGACACATCGTGTGTTGTGCATCAGGATTCTTCAATATTGTTAAAGCGTTAGGATGTGTGTCCATTCACTGGACGTTTGAGGAATCTAAGATATTTATCTCACACCTCAGAGTGCTAAATCGCTTCTCATCCAAAGGCTTGGTGAATATGTCAGCAAGTTGGTCTTCAGTCTTCACGTGGCTGATGACGATATCTTCCTTCAATACATGATCCCGAAGAAAGTGATACCGAATCTCAATATGCTTCGTCCTTGAGTGCTGTACTGGATTCTGAGAGATCTTGATGGCGCTCTCATTGTCACATAGCAGTGGTACTTTCTTCAGGTTGATGTCGTAGTCCTTCAAAGTTTGCTTCATCCAAAGAAGCTGTGAGCAGCTAGCACCAGCTGGAGACGCAGTTCTGCTTCTTCGATGACCAGCACACTAGAGAACGTCCGAGGAAATGACATGTTCCTGAGGTAGACTTCCGATCCACTCGATCTCCAGCATAATCTGAGTCTGAGTATCCGACGAGATCCAGCTGTGTGCCTTTTGCATACCATAAGCCTAGCGATGGGGTGTGAGCCAAATATCGAAGAATTCATTTCACCGCTTGGTGATGCGATTCCTTAGGTGCCGCTTGGAATCGGGCACACATGCAAACGCTCAACATTATATCAGGCCTTGATGCACATAGATATAGCAGAGAACCTATCATGGAGCGGTATACCTTTTGATCGTAGTCCTTGCCATTTTCATCAGGGCCAAGTTGTCCATTTGTGGGTATCGGTGTCTTGATGCCCTTGCAGTCTTGCATCCCGAATTTCCTCAGGAACTCCTTGAGGTACTTCTCCTGAGAGATAAAGATGCCATTGCGTTGTTGACGAATTTGAAGCCCTAAGAAGAACTTCAGTTCTCCCATCATGGACATCTGATACTGTTCACTCATCAAGAATGAAAATTCTTCACTTTATTTCTTGTTAGTGCATCAAAATATTATGTCATCAACATAGATTTGACATATGAATAATGCATCATCATATCGTTTTGTGAAAAGAGTTGGATCGAGGGAACCAGATTTGAAGCCCTTGCTGATGAGGAAGTCCCTTAGTGTGTCATACCAAGCCCGAGGGGCTTGCTTCAGTCCATGGAGGGCTTTCTTCAATCTGTACACCATATCAGGCTTATTTGCGTCTTCAAAACCTGGAGGTTGAACAACATATACTTCTTCCTCGATATTACCATAGAGGAAATCACTTTTCACATCCATTTGATATAACTTGATATTATGATGGTTAGCGAATGCAAGCATAATACGAATGGACTCAAGTCTAGCAACAGGAGCGAAAGTTTCACCGAAGTCGATTCCCTCGACTTGAGTATATCCTTGGGCTACGAGACGAGCTTTGTTTCTGATGACTTGTCCATCTTCATCGAGTTTGTTGCGGTAGATCCACTTCGTGCCGATGACATTGTGAACTCGAGGATCAGGACGTTTGACTAGTTCCCAAACATCATTCAGTTTAAACTGAAGAAGTCCGTCTTGCATTGCCTGAATCCATTCCGCTTCTTGGAATGCCTCGGTGACTTTGGTGGGCTCTGAAATTGATACAAACGAGAAATGCCCACAAAAGTTAGCTATACAATTAGCTCTTGCACGAGTAAGAGGACCTGGTAGGTTGACGTCAGCGAGGATTTTGTCCACTTGAACTTCATTTGCCACACGAGGAAGTCGAGGAGGATGATCTTGAGGCGCATCTTCGTCACTGCTGTCAGATTCATTTATATCAGCTTCAGGTGCTTCAGGAGGTTCAGGGGTACCAGGAGCCTCAGGATCAGGATCGTCATCCGGATTTGGATGTTCTTCAGGAGCAGGAGGTATGTGGATTTCTTCAGGATGATCCACAGGAATGATATCACCAACACCCATCTTCTTGATCTGTTCTTCAGGTGGTGCTTCATCTAAGTCATGTGGCAGGTGCTCTATTTGGTTTCTTACCGACCATTAACTCGTATGATGTTTTATTGAAGAACTTGTGAAGATACACACGATTGACGATGTGGCATGCAGTGTTGATAGCTTCAGCCCACCACTTGAGTGGAGTATTGTACTCAGCCAACATCGTGCGAGCCATCTCGATGAGGGTTCGGTTCTTCCTCTCAACAACTCCATTTTGCTGAGGAGTGTAAGGCGCAGAGAATTCATGAGTGATTCCCGAGTCATCGAGGAATTCATCCAACCGAAGTTCTTGAACTCAGTGACGTTGTCGCTTCGAATGTGCTTGATCTTCAGGTTGTAGTTGTTCATGACTTGCAGGGCGAAGCGCTTGAGGATTGCTGGGGTTTCTGACTTATAGAGAAGAAAATGCACCCAAGTGTATCGTGAGAAGTCATCAACTATAACAAGACCATACATATTACCTCCAAAGCTTGAGTACTTTGGAGGACCGAATAGATCCATGTGAAGCAATTCCAGAGGTCTTGTAGTAGTCATGATGGTCTTGGCAGGATGCTTGGCCTTGGTCATCTTTCCAGCTTCACAAGCACCACATAGCCGGTCCTTCGTGAATCTGATTTCCTCAATTCCGAGGACATGTTTCTTCAGTACCAGCTTCTGGAGATTCCTCATTCCAGCGTGGCCGAGTCTTCGATGCCATAGCCAGCATTCTGAATCTCGAGCCATGAGGCATGTAGCAACCTGAGGACCTTCAGACAAATCTACAATATATAGATCACCTTTCCTAACTCCACTGAAGACAATAGAGTTGTCGCTAACCATATAGACAATACCACCATATTTTCCGAAGACAACAACGAGATCAAGATCACAGAGCATAGATACAGACATCAAGTTGTATCCAAGTGATTCAACAAGCATGACTTTATCAATGTGTTGGTCTCAAGATATAGCCACTCTGCCGAGACCCAATACCTTAGTTTTACCTTTATCAGCGAAGTTGATGGTTTTCTTTGAAGAAGGACTCAGTGATGATTCCATAAGAAGGCTTCTGTCACAAGTCATGTGATTTGTACATCCACTGTCCATCACCCATTCAGTCTTTCCCTGCAAAGGAATTAGTATCTCATACAGAAAGTTATGAGCCAGTCTCAGTTTGAGGATTTTATGGTTCCTCAGAATTAATTCCTCAGGATGTTCCTCAGGATTGATTCTATGAAACCAAACAATATAAATATCCTTCAACTGACTCAAATGATGTTGTCCTGGGCATATGATCTGCAGAATTTGTAATTGCCTCAGGACATGTCCCTGCAAGGATGACTAGTTCTTAACCACCCACATCTTAATGGGTGGTCTTGAGGCACATGAGGACTGATGAGGGTGATGAGACCTAATGGGGTGAGAGATGGTGGCATCAGGATAAGCAAATGAATAAGCTTTCTTATGAGGAGCTTCCCTGTGAACAAAATGGTTAGCAAATACATGATTATAATCATTTCCTTTTGAGGTATCGTCCTCAGATGATATCCTCAGCTCATTTGCATCTGCATTCACAGGAAGGTTAGTGATGAGGTCCTTTTGAACCCAGATCTGCTTGACTGGAGGACCGTTCTTGCAGTTAGTTCCGATGTATCTGGAAAATACCTCACCATTAACATTCTTAAACAGTTTATAGTTTGAGTCAAAAGCCTCAATCATCACATCAGAAGAAACAACATCATAACCAGATAAAGTATAGGGATCAGGAGGAGGCATCTTTGCCCGAACCCAAGTGGTCTCTGGATATTGTTCAGGTTTCCAGTAAGACCCATCAGGGTTGAGATTCCGAGTGAATGCGACACCTTCTTTCCTCGGGTTCCTGTTGAGGATCTGTTTCTTGAGGATGTCACAAAGGGTCTGATGTCCTTTCAGACACTTGAACATGCCGGTTTCCAGTAGACTCTTCAACCTAGCATTTTCTTCAGCAATGTCTATGGTATCCTCAGATGAGGGGTTAGATACCATAGAAGCAATATAAATAACAGAGTCTGAAGACATTGAGGAACTAGGCACAGAGATGATACGATCATGTTCAATGCATTTTAAACAGGGAGGATTAAATCCTTCTTGTGGCATGATGATCTGTTGAGAGAGGAGTGAATAATTTTCTTTCCTCAGATCGTCATGAGACATCCTTACGCGTTCAAGTTCTTGTTTCCTCATGAGGAACTCATGAGCCAGCTTTTCATGATCGGTAAGGAGTGCCTCATGACGATTGAACAAGTCATCAAACTTTGACTGAAGAATTTTTGATTCATCAGTCAACTTTTGAGTCTTCGTCATTTCCTCAACCAACATATCATCACTCTTGTTTAGTGAGATCTGAATCTTTTCAAGTGCACGTTGTTGCTTAGATGCAAGTTTAGCATAGTTTTCATCAGGTTCTTCATCAGAGGGATCATCTGATGATGAGTATGAAGATACCTTGGAGGACTTGGCCATGAAGCAGAAGGAAGGGGTTGTGTCTTCAGCTTCATCATCAACATGTGATAGACCAGATTCCTCAGTGCTGAAGATTGACTTTGAGACAAGCGTCGTGGCAAGAGCCAGACCGGCCACACCCTCAGATTATTCAGATTCTTCTTCCTCAGCATCAGGGTTGGAACCAGATTCTTCCGAGTCCAATTCTTTTCCGAGATATGCGCGAGCCTTACGGGAACTGCTATTCCTGTATCCAGCAGACTTTGAGGATCTTGAGGATTTCTTCTTAGTCTTTTCATCAGAACTGTCATCTTTCCCTTTCTTCTTCTTCTTCTTCAGTCTAGCTTCCTTTTCCCATAGAGGACACTCAGCGATGTAATGCCCAGGTTTCTTGCACTTGTGGCAGACTCTCTTTCTTGCTTCGACAGAGTCATCATCTTTTCTTTTTCTTGAGGACGATCTTGAGGAATTTCCGAAGCGATTCTTCGTCGTGAATCTTTGGAACTTTCTGGTGAGGAGAGCGAGTTCACGGCTGAGAGTTTCAGGATCATCAGTATCAGCCTCAGACTCTTCATCAGAGGACACTCTTCGTGCTCTAGCTTTTAGCGTGCGGACCTTAGGCGTGGAGCTGTATAAATCTCGTTTTTCAGAGAGCTTCAGTTCATGAGCATTGAAGCACTCGAGAATGTTCGCTGGATCCAGAGTCTTGAAGTCAGGCCTTTCTTGAATCATCAGCGATAGGAACTCAAATGAGTCATCCAATGACCTCAGTAGTTTCTTCACAACTTCATGATCTGTGATATCAGCGGCACCCAGTGCTTGAAGTTCATTGGATATGTCAGTGAGTCCGTCAAAGGTTTGTTGCACGTGCTCATTATCCAGCCTCTTGAACCTGTTGAAGAGACTGCGGAGTGTATCAACCCGTGAGTCTCGTTGAGCAGAGACTCCTTCATTGACTTTAGACAGTCTTGTCCATATCTTCTTTGCAGTATCTAGTCCACTGATACGGTTGAACTGAGCCTTGTTCAGATGACCACCAATGATGCTTCGAGCTCTTGCATCAAGCTGCCAGTTCTTCTTGACAACTTCAGGAGCAGTCATCAGATTTGCTTCAGGAATGCCTTGATCAACAATGTCCCACAGATCCTTGTCAATGGCTTCAAGATGAATCCTCATCTTGTTCTTCCAGTATGGGTAGTCTGTCCCGTCGAAGATGGGGCAGTTTGAGGCAACGCTCATTGTACCTGAGGTCGACATAACTAAAACTTCAGGTGGTTAAACCGAATCACACAGAACAAGGGAGTACCTTGCTCTGATACCAATTGAAAGTGCAATATATCGACCAGAGGGGGGGTGAATGGGAGATTTTCAATTCTACTACCAGATTTTGGTTTTCTTCAGGACTGAAGCAATCATGAGGGTGAAGAAGTAACCAAAATCATGAAGAAATAAAACTTCACAGAATGTAATCATTAGGGCAGCTCATCATAATGCAACAGAAATAAATCAATTCAGATAAGAAGAAGTACTTCAGATGCATAGTATGAAGACAAAGAGCAGAGGGAGAGCTGAAGCACAAGAAGTCAACATATCAAATACTGAAGCTTAAGAGGTTGAAGAGATAGCACCAGAGGTTGAAGACATTGGTTTGGTAGACCAGTTCAAGTTGCTGTGACAACTCTACGTCTGGTTGGAGAGGCTGAGATTCAACTCAGAAGACATAGTCTTCACCTTGTTCTCCTTGAACTAGAGTCCTCAGACTCCGTCCAATAACTCAGGTGAGTATTCAAGGTAGACTCTCGAAACCTTCACAGACTCAGTCACTTCGGGAAGTCACAATTGCATCTTGACTTCCTCGGACTGAAGACTTCTACACCGGCTGGAAGATCACAGTCTTCAAGAGTAAAAAGCTTTGGATCACTAGAACCGACTTCCTCAGAAATGCTCAACTACTCAGGCTGGTGGTTTTCCTCACATAGGTTCTTAAGTTTCCTCAGAGGTGGGTTGCTCTCAAATGACAAGTGTCAGTTTTTCTCTCGGAGCAGCCAACCCACAAATGGGGCTGGGGGTGGCTATTTATAGCCGCGGAGCAACCCGAGGTGAAAGGACATAAATGCCCATGCATGCAATTACTCTCATGCCCTCGGAAATAACCGTTGCTAGACAAGTTCTAGCCTCTCACCACGCAACACGTGGCACGGTCAAAGTATTCTCTCTCCAGACTCCTCAACCGAAGTTAGTTACCTCAGTGTCCTGAAAAACAACGTCTCAGACACACGAGGACTGAACTTCTACTGCAGGAGTTAACTCTCTCTTCAGGAGAACTGCACCCGCAGTCTCCAGACTCCTCAACCGAAGATAGATTCCTCAGTGTCCTGAAGAACAAGGTCTCAGACACCCGAGGAACTGAACTTCTACAGCAGGAGATTTCGTCAGGGTTTTTCTTCAGGATTCCTAATTGAGCACTTCCTCAGAACTTCGGAACTTGTTTTCTTCAACCCCTCCAACAGTGCGGTGTTTTCCTACGACTCAAGAAGTATAAAAATTCTTAGCGAAGACTACGCTTCAACTTCGTCTTCAGCGCGAACGTCCTCAGGATCGTCCTCAGCTTCAGCTTCAACCGAACGCTTCAGGATCCTGATTCCTCAGGGTTTCACGCAACTTCATTCTTCAGGAAACACACTGATTTCTCCAATGTTCCTCAACATTTTGGGGGCTCGACATTGGTGGTTAAACACCTCATCAGGGACTGTTCTCCTGTGTATACTCACAAACACATCAGTCCCTTAACCGTTTTGTCATCATACTCCAAAACCTCAAGGTGAGGGCACTTGATGCACTAACAATGATCGAGACACTCTCATTGATCAATGACTAGTCAATTGGACCTGGTTACAATCCTTGACAGCCCCTGCGCTTCCATCGAATGAACTTCAATCGCTTTGGGAAACCGTTAAAGATACGACGTAATCCCTTTGTGCTGCGGTACTTTGTTTGTCCGAGGTTTGATCGTCGGTATCCAACATACCGTGTTCACATCTCGTTCACAACAAACAAGTTTACTCGTCCATGCCTATTGCATCTCCTGTGACCTGGTCACTTGCTTGCAAGCTATTGATGCAATATCACTGAGTGGGCCCAGAGTACCTGTCCATTACTTGGACTGACAAATCCCGCTCTGATCTATTAACATACTCATCAACCATCTATTTCGGAATACCCAAAGTGCACCGTTATAGCCAGAATATTTCAGTCAGGAGGTGGGATTCAAATTAAAGTCTCCTCATAGATGACAATTGTGCATGATCATTACGGTCGAAGGACTAAGCCATACGTTACAAAGTCATTGCAATGCTGAACTATGTGACCGATCACATTACAATGCTTTAGGTGGGTGTGCGTCCATCACATCATTCTCCCAATTACATGACCTCATTGTCAATGGACTTAAGTGTCGCCATGATCAGGAAAGCTTGATCAATCAATTGCCCAATGAGATAGTTCACCTGAGTTAAACTACGGACATGTGTTTTATACCACACGTGTATTAGTATTTCCAAGTAATACAGTTATAGCATAGTATAAAACCTATTATGAACAAAACGAATATGTGACAAATATCTTTATTAATTTGCCTCTAGGGCACATATCCTATAGTCTCCCACTTGCACTACGGTACAAATTACACTAGTTTACATCTGGTATGTATCTAACAACGATAGTCTCGCGGGGTTCCTCAAACTTGCTTTGTGGAAGAGGTTTAGTCATCGGGTCTGCTGCGTTCAGATCCGTATGTATTTTGTGAATCCTAGTGTGTCCATTCATTACGTAATCCCGTGTCACATGGAACTTCCGAAGTATGTGCTTGGCTGTAGAGTGAGTTCTTGGTTCCTTCGCGTTAGCAATGGCACCCGTGTTGTCGCAGAAGATACCCACGAGGTCAGTGCAGCTGGGAAAGACACCAAACTTGATCACGAACTTCTTCATCCACAACGCTTCATTTGACACTTCGCAAGTGGCAATATACTCCGACTCCATTGAAGATTGGGCGACGACTGACTGTTTGCTGCTCCTCCAGCTAATAGTGCCACCGTTCAACATGAATACATATCCCGTCTGGGATTTCGAGTCCTCTAGTTCTAAGCCGAGGCTTGAGTCAACGTAACGCTTTACGGTGAGCTCCTCGTAGACTCCTCCATAAACGAGAAAGAGATCCTTTCTTCTTCTCAAGTATTTTAGGATGTTCTTTACTGCGGTCTAATGGGCCATTCTCGGATTACTTTGGTAGCGATTAGTCATACTAATAGCCAGCGCTAAATCCGGCCGGGTACATAAATAACATACATGAGAGAACCTATAGCTGAGGCATAGGGCTTTGAGGACATTTCCTCCTTATCTTTTGTGGTAGTTGGGCATTGAGTCACACTTAATTTGGTACCTTTTATAACAGGCAAGAGGCCTCTCTTGGAGTTATCCATACTGAACCTTTTCAATATCTTCTCAATGTAAGTGCTCTGACTCAAAGTCAATAGGAGATTAGGTATATCTCTATAGATCTTAATACCTAATATGTACGCTGCTTTACCAGGCCCTTCATGGAAAATTGTCCATTCAAATATTCCTTCACTTGTTCTAAGAATTTTCTATCGTTCCCTATTAGTAATATGTGATCCACATATAGCACAAGGAATGCTACAGAGCTCCCAATCAGTTTCTTATACACGCAGAACTCTTCGACGTTTTGGACAAATCCAAAAGCTTTAATGACCTCATAAAATCGAAGATTCCAGCTCCGAGATGCTTTCTTCAACCCATACATGGACCGTTGAAGCTTGCACACCTTACCAGCATTCCTTGGATCAATGAAACCCTCCTGTTGCATCATATACAACTCTTCCTCAATGTTGCCATTAAGGAACGTAGTCTTCACGTCCATCTGCCATATCTCGTAATCATGATATGCAGCTATTGCTAGTAGGATCCGAATAGACTTTATCATCGCTACATGAGAGAATGTTTCCTTGTAGTCAACTCCTTGAATTTGTCGGAACCCCTTCGCGACAAGTCGAGCTTTGTAGACAGATACGTTTCCGTCTGCGTCAGTCTTTTTCTTTGAATATCCACTTATTCTCGACGGCCTTGCGGTCCTCGCGAATATACACCAAAGTCCAAACTTTATTGGTGTACATGGAGTCTATTTCGGATTTCATGGATTCTAGCCATTTCTCGGACTCGGGTCCCTCCATTTCTTCTTTGTAACTCGTACGTTCATCTGACTCAATAGCCGAGATTTCATTCACAAGTTGTCCGTAAAACTCAGGAGCTTCACGGACTCTTGATGACCTACATGGCAAAATAGGTTCCTCTTCATTCTCATCATGATCATCATGTATGTCATGATCGTTATGAATGTTGTTCTGGCCATTCTCTTCAGCTCCCACTATAGAAGAAGGTTCCAGAACAATTTCTGTTGTCGGTTCTTCCATTTGGAGTGATTGGTCAGTCACTTCATCGAGGTCTATTTTACTCCCACTTAACTCTTTCAAGAGAAACTCTTTCTCGAGAAAGTGTCCAGTCTTCATGACAAACGTTTTTCTCTCGGACTGATTGTAGAAGGTGTATCCACAAGTTTCCTTTAGATAGCCTACAAAGATGCACTTATCCGCCTTTGATTCGAGTTTTTCAGGATGTAGTTTGCTAACATACACCTCACAACCCCCAAATCTTCAGGTGAGACAACTTTGGTTTCGTGCCATGCCATTCCTCAAATGGTGTTGTCTTCATGGATTTGGATGGTGCCCTATTAAGAGCGTAAGCGACAGTTTCTAACGCATACCCCCAGAATGACACAGGCAAGTCGGCATGAGACATCATCGATCGCACACTATCCAATAGGGTCCGATTACGTTGTTCGGCTACACCGTTCCTTTGAGGTGTGCCTGCCGGCATAAGTTGTGGTACAATGCCACACCACTTCAGATGATCGACAAACATGTGACTTAAATACTCGCCACCTCGATCAGATCGAAGGTGCTTGATTTTCTTCCCGAGTTGATTCTCGACCTCATTCTGAAATTCCTTGAACCTTTCAAAGGTTTCAGACTTATGCTTCATTAAGTAAATATACAGGGTTAAGATGTCTATACTCAACTGTGCCGGTGGAGTTGATGGACGCCACGAAGCTTTTATTGTTTTCCGCTGTATTCTATTTGTAAGCTAGCCTTGATCTATGCAGGTATGATTTATTGTAATACTGGATCTTCGATGAAATATTTATGACATGTGGTTTATTCTTGATATTACATCATGTACTGTGTGTGCTAGCTATTGATCCAGGGACTAGCACAGAATGCACAGAGACATGGATACTTAAGGAATCGGGTCGTTACAGATGGTATCTGAGCCCATGTTGACTGTAGGTCGTGACCCTAGAAAATGGATAGGAAAAACCATTGGAACGAAAATATTTTATCATTCTTTGGTTACTTACTCTCTCCACTAGTATCTCTTATCTATTATTCATTTTTTAAACTCCTTGTCTTGTTTTAATGTAAATACTCCCTCCGAGTTTCTTATGCTCTTGAAGACATGACTCTTGGGAAGTAACGCATCAAAATCATGGATCAATTGAAGTTACCACTACCAGAAGGTGTATCCTATGGGTTTCAATAAGTTTTGACACAGAGGCTTTTTAAGATCAGCTTAGCTGAGAAAGATGAAGCTTAGATTCAGACCACCATTTTATGTGAAGTTAGATAAACGAATTGCGCGTAGTATGATGAGATCGTATGTCTTGCACCTATGAGCTTACTCTAGGTTTGGTTGTGTGGTGTGTCTTCTGAGTGGTTTATTGATTGTGGTTGTGTGTTGTGTTTTTTGTTTCCTTCATGAGTAGAATAAGTTTACGTTTCATTAGACCCCCATCTATTTAGTATGCTTCAAGACTGAAGAAGACACAGCTACAAGAAGAATAACTTGACAACTGATGTGATGATACGAAGATTGCTTCGACAATGCAAAACTGAAGCTACCGTCATTGAAGACCTGAAGACCTGAAAGATTCAAGTTTCTATCGTTAGATCGTTTCCGTGAGCTGTCATCTCTTCTGTTTTACTGATAGCTACACATCAAAACTTATTTTCAAAACTTGGGTGATCTTTGTATGGGTATATCTCTCTCTACATTCTATTCCCCCTCAACCTAATCCCTAGATTGAAGGAGTTACTACAATGGATGATAATTTCAAGACTGGAATAAAGATGGATGCAACTTAATGCTGAGTTCAAGTTAACCCCATGTGCCAGGATCTTACAACAAGCAAGCACAATCTTGCTGAAGGAAGAACCCCGAAGGAAGTTGTAGTCACTAGTACAAGTTTATAGTAGTTTGCGCAAACCTGAGTGTTGTGAAGAAACGATAGATGTTTGGTTGGCTTGCAGAAACAATGGATTATCTGAAGCCAGTTCATGAACAAGAAGGACTTCTATAATGCTTGTGAGGATGACCAAGTGTTAGATTGCGAGATTCGCTAAACCATAGACAAGGTAATGATTTGGGTGCGGAATGGATTGATCACCATGTCGACTACTCTTATTATTCGCTCTTGCTATGCGGGATAGTAAATCTTGAGTGACTTACCTATAGTAGAGAGGCGACGGATAAGCCTGAGCAATAGAATGGTACGATGTTTGACCCCTATATAAGATTATCGTTAATAATAGTAAGTTATACGGTGAGTATAGGCCAAGACCATTTCCTGCAGGCATCCCGAAAAAGTATTCTGGATGACCACCATGAGGTAATCGATAGTTGCTTAGTATTGACACTTGAGCTGCCAACCAATGAGGTACGGTATATGGAATACTCCATTTTTCCTAAGCATACAAGACCTCAAAGGAGTTGGTGAAATCTCTATGAAGGATGTCATCGGTGGAGCAAGACTCATCAAGACCACGTCGCATTCCTTTTAAGGGTGGTAGCACCCTGCAACATAGGAGGATCAGTGGATTGTCATGAAGACCCTAAACCTTTTCTTTCTAGCCTTTTCGAATCTCAGGACGAGATTCCTTTTAAGGGTGGTAGTGTGTAACATCCCAAAAATTTCTAAATTTTGGAATGTTGATAAAATAATTATAACAATTATTGTTTGCTTGATATGTTTGATTTTCACTAGGATCTGAAACTTTTGGAGTTTAAATGAATATTAAAATGAGAGGGAATAAAACGACTTTCCCTAATATTCATTGTTGGTGTTTTGGAATTTATCATTTAAAACAAATCCAACTAAAAATAAAATGAGAGAAGGTAAAATGACTACTTCATTATAAAAGGAAGTTGAAAATGTTTTAACGTGTTTTAATTTAGTTAGAGTTATTTAAATAATTTTCCATTCAAAAATAATAATAACTTGAGAGAACATAAAAAGACTTCTTCAGAAAAATGGAGTGGAAAATATTTAAATAATTAATTGAGATTTTTGATGATTTTTAAAATATTTTATAACTAAATAAAGTCATTGCAAAAATGTCATTATTTTTATTTATCATTTTGGTCAATATTTTCATTGCATAATTTTCTAGAGATTATTTTATTAATTTAGAAATTTATTTGAGATTTTTGTAATGTATGGTTGATTTTATAGAATTGTTTGAAGTTCTGTTATTTAAATAAAAACAAACGTGACGCAGTTGGGCCACCTAGACGGCCCAATACACTTTCTCGCCGCGTGGGCAGTTTGAGCCCCAGTCGGTTCATTTTTTTTCTTTTCTTTTTCTTCTCTTTATATAAGGAATTTTAGAAATTTCTTTTTGTTTTTTTTTGAAAACCCTAACCGCCGCGGGCCCCGTTTCGCCTCGCCGCCGGATTCCGCTGACACCGGACGCCACCGCCTCGCCGGACCACCACGCTGGCCGCGCCGTCGAGCGCCGTGCCCGAGCCGCGCCTCGGAGCCGCGCGCCTCGACGCGCTGCACGGCCGCGTCGCCGGAGCCGTGCACCCGCCCGCGCCGCGAGCCGCTGCGTCGCCCGTCGGCCACCTCGACGCCGGCAGCGCCTCATGCGTCGCCCGCGCGCGCGCCGCCACCCGGCCGCACGGCGCCGCCGCCACCCCGGCTCCTCCGCCGCCCGTCGCGCCGGCCACCGGCCGCCCTCGCCGGACCGCTCCGCTGGCCGCGACCTAGCTGGCCGCTGCCTCGCTGGAGTCGCCGGTGAGCCTCCATGCCGCTCCCATCCGTCGGATCCATCCGATGTGTAAGATTAGATTGTGCAATTTTGTTTTTTTTCAAATCTAGGGTTTTCGGTTAACCGGAGTTGTCCCGGTTTATTCCGGTTAACCGTCATTGCCCGATTTTCCTATCCAGCGTATGTTCACTAGTTAGCACCCAAAGTGATGGGTGTTCGTCCCATAGCGTCCAGGGACCTAGCTACGATGAAAAAGTTATTTTATTCGCGGATGAGCCCTTTTTCACAGATTTCACCCTAGAACCGTTACTGCTGTATATTTTAAACCGTGTATCGAAATTAGGTGATTCTTTTTCCTACACGCTCGTAGTGATCTGTAGTTTATCATAGAGAAAACCTTTCACACATTTGCACACTTTTTAATTTGAATTTATTTAAATTCAAATTCAAACTGCTAGAGGTTGTATCTTTTATACCGGTGATCCAATTCAAATTATTCTTTTTTGCATAGGATCACTCATGCCATATACTTTATGTCCATATCATTTATCCACCATATTTCAACACTCTTTGATCTGTTTGAATTTAAATTTAATTCAAACTTCAACCTGCTATGACTCGTGTTGTAGTATTCCGTTTCAAGTGATTCTTTTTGCATATTGGATCATATGAGACTTCCTATCGGCAATATCCACACACCTTTCATATTGGCATGATGTTCACCTTGAATTCATAATGCCCTTGGTCATAATCTTTTATATCAGCAATTCTTTTTCCGTTGACTCTCTCGAGTTCACGTTCACCTATCACCTTCAAGCACATCGACACCTATACCTTATCGAGCCTAGTTGTTTTTGTTGCTAAACCTTGTTGTGTTTGTGTGTTGATCTTTGAAGTCTTTCTTGTGGGCATGATTTCTTATTTGAGTTCTTTCTTTTACGATAGATTTCTCCGAGTGTGACGAGTAGAGTTATCTGGATCGTGAGAGCGAAAAACTTCATCGAATTTATAAGGAAAGTTACTCTTTGACGATACCTCAACCTATATTTTTTTCGTTATGCAAGTAGTACTTTATCACCGTATGCATGTGTAGGGCTACTATATATTACTATTGTTGCAAACCTGGTAGGATAGCCATATGATCTGATCATGTATTCTTTGTCGCCCTAATTCATTTTTGTTATATATTGCTATGCTTGTAGATGGGGATTTGTTTGAGATTTCATTGAGCTGTGTAAGGATTTAATTACTTGACTAGGAAACCTTAATAAAATACACCTCTGGACGGGCAGGGAGTGCTTCCTGGGGCTCGTACCTTACATAAGGAGAGACCAGGTTGTACCCCTAATGGTTGTGTATGGTTTGGAGGGAAGGCATCATGGGGTCGTGCATCTTATCTAAGGACTGCGCCCATGAGAGTGCACCCTAAGTGTGCACCGTCTAGGCTCAAAAAGATCGGACAAACTTAGTGACTAGTAGCTTCCATGTACGAACACTGGATATATGGGCTCTGGCTTAGTAGAGTAAGTTGTAGGGATCCTGGCACTGGTAGCTAGCTGATGTAGATATGATAGGTGTACCAGCTACCAAAGGGTGGAGGTGACCTCTTCTGAAAAACTTTGTCTCAATCTTCGGGTTGAATCCAGTGGGTAAAGTGTACAAACCTCTGCAGAGCGTACAAACTAATCATGATTAGCCGTGTCACCGGTTATGGACAACTTTGAGCATCTAGGCATTACTGTTACAGGAGGATCTTTACAGATGAAACACCTTAATAAAACTTGAGTGGGAAAGATTTAATAAAGGGTATGGGTTGGAACTGGTGTAGCCCAGTTCAACCTTAAGTAGTAAGATAAACTAAAATTTGATTTAGGTAGATTGAGGTAAAAATCAGCTTTCTGCAAAATAAAACCATAAGCCTTCCTTTGACTTACCTTGCATGTAGCTATAGGACTGTTATATCCTTTTTCGTGTGACTTGCCGTACAAATCTGATGTACTGACCCGTTGTCGAGCTTTAACCTTCGGTGTTGCAGGATTGTATACGGCGAGTAAGCGATGCGATGTAGGGTTACGATGTCTATACTCAACTTTGCCGGTTGAGTTGATGGACGCCACGAAGCTTTTATTGTTCGTTGTATTCTATTTGTAAGCTAGCCTTGAGCTATGCAGGTATGCTTTATTGTAATACTGGATCTTTTATGTAATATTTATGACATGTGGTTTATTCTTGATATTACATCATGTGCTGTGTGTGCTAGCTATTGATCCAGGGACTAGCACAGAATGCACAGAGACTTGGATTCTTAGCGAATCGGGTCGTTACATTATGTAGCTAGCAAAACGTTTTGCCATGCAAACCCTAGTAGCCACGTAAAATATGCAAAGAACGAGTATAAGAACGTCTAACTTGTTTTTGCAGGAACATGTGATGTGGTATAGTCTTCGTCATGATAAAATTTGTATGAGATGATTATACTTTGTACATGTTAAATTTTCATGAATTGCATGTCATGGTATGGCATGATGGCTGGAGCCATATGATTGTCATTTATTCGGCATGCGTTCCAAACTTCATGTAATTTTCTTTGAGTAGAATAGATGCTATCAATAGTTGTAGTATCTACATGAAGATGATGATCTTACGTCATGATGCTTGATGACGTGTCGTGAGTGGAGGTGATGCTCTCCGCCAACAAGAAGAAGAAATAAAAGCATGGCGCTTGGAGCTTCTTGAAGAAAAGGGCTATACCATATCGCATACATTAAATTACATGTGATGTTAATCCTTTTCATTCCCTGTTTGAATGTGCAAGTAGTCATGTTTTAATAGGTATATCTCTCTTAAAATATCAAGAAGTCTGTGCTCTCCAAACCGTGCAACTGTCTGAAATAAACGCCACCCACGGTGCGTCGTGTCACACAAGTACCAACGGAAAGGTAACAAAGAGACGGGTGGATTGAGTTGTATCCATAGCAATAGCGCTTGGTTGTCTTGACGTTCTAGCTTATCGGATCTGAGCTCGGATCACAAGTGCCGAAAGACTAATACAAGAGTCATAAAATGGTCATGATTGGTTTTGTTAGACCTACCGGGTTGATCTCCTCCATGGCTGAGTGTTACACCAGTGGCATGTGTATTGATCCGGATCTTGATTACCCTAAGATCAATTTTGAGATATATTAGTTTTAGTGGGAGCATTAGATTAAACTTGTTAAGATTAATGAATTAATTTTGAACCATGTCTAAAATTGATCTTAGGGTAAGTAGCGCTTGGTTGTCTGAAATTACCCTAAGATTAATTTTGAACCATGTCTGAAATATTTGACGATGTGATCGTAAAATAAATGAGTTAAATAATTTAGCAAACATCACAGAGTGTATGAATTAAGTTCATAAACTAGCATCACCCGAAACTCCAATTGTTGTTTCATAATTTCGGAGATATGTTTAGAATATACTCTATCCCGAATATAAGTATTGTAGAAACATCATGTTACGAACAACACTTCCACTACCATACCCGTGAAAATGATTATCACGGAACATGGGATTTTTCTTGAGAAAATAGCTTTCTTTAAACAATTAAGTGGGAGGACTAATTGCTTGATAATGATTACATTGAATCATTCGGTTCTAAAAAATGGAACTCGAAATTCGATCTAGAGATAAATTCGGTGACCAAACCAGAAATTCCTACATATGATGAAAAGGAATGATGAAACTATGAAAGACGTTCCAGAGATGAAATGATCAAGTCTGATGTTGTATCACACAGCTTTATAAATTCACGTTGAACCAATGTGGTTCTATTGTGCGATAAACCTGTGAACTACAAGAAACCATGACGAGCACTAACTCCACTATATGGTCTAAACACCATGGAAAATAAAATGAAAGCCATCCACAAGAATCAAGTTGAGAACTTGGTAAAACCCGACTAAGGATACATGATCATTAGAGTGGATCGGATTTTCATAGATATGAACATAAACGATAGCTTCATCGTTGATAATGCTCGACTTATTGTAAAATAACTTTTTGATAGAGTTAAAAAGGTTGACTATAGTATGTGTAGTGATGCAAATGTTCATATGGAAAATTACTGATAATCACGCCATACTTCCGAAGTATGACATATGGATTTTTCTTCTGAGAAAATTAAATGAAGGGTCTATGCATGATACAACCTGAAAGGATTTAATGATCTATACGATATAAGTAAAAGTGAGAATGCTTCAAAGATTAGTCCATAGCTGAAGCTATCACAAAGCCGGAGTAATAGTTTTGATGAAGTTATAAAAGTTACTATTTCATCAATAATCATATAAGATATGGAATTAAGTGGGAGCACGATTCTAATCATATATGTGAATAACATATGAGTGATTTAGAATAAAAATTTTAGACAAATAAAGCACTATGGATGTCCTGAAAGTGCAACAAGCACCAAAGTAATCTAAATATTAGAGTAGTTCTCTTGAATTAACTCAGACGAAGAAAGGTTCTTGGAGGAAGACAAAAGAGTCATTACAAATAGATGAAAGAAAGTTTCATAATGATTTGTAGTATTTTTAATCGGTCTATAGTTAAGTAGAAAAATAGGATGTTGACAATTGTTTTTCAAGCTAAAGCACATAGCGGGATTTCTACAACGTAGACGTGAAACATGGCAACTTTGGAAGTTATGTAGGAGGGTATTTGGATCAGGAACACCATCATAGTGATTGGCATAGTTCCGAATGTTTTATCTACATAAACCATATTTTGATATGAGCATCATGATCAAAGCAAAGTAAGCTAAGAGCTCACTGCAGTCCAAACATGTTCAGCGATAGTGACCTATCTTCAAATACTTCATAAATTGTATTATTATAACTCCAGGTTCATTATTAATGTTTATATTTCTGTGCTATAACTGCAATGGCCTATGCGGAGGTTTTCCAAGTGCATGTTAACTGCCTTCGGAGGAAAATCCAAATGCAGGCGTGGAGTATAAACATAAAGTGTTCTTAGTCTGCCTTTAGGACTAACCTGTGTATTATGGATGTCATGTTTTCCTAACATAGGGCATTGAATATGTCGGTAATACATGGGAGCACGTTGTTGACAGAACAATGGTGTTGAACGGACCCAATTGTATGATTTGCATTGAGATTTCATCATCATTGTATTATGAATTAAATCATCAGATAAGTTGACATTTGAATGTATCCTTATAGGCCTTGAGAATGTTAAGTACCTACATAACGGAGGGTGGGTTTTGACTCTGTCCAATCACCACCCGTAATAGGCGTGGCTATAAAGGCTTTGCTCACTCACACTCGAAAGTATGTCCAGGGACTTGATGATTCAAGTTGGGATTTTCTCCTCCTATTCAGAAGAGATATTCTTTCGTCCGTGTCGATATTACGTATCCACCAAGATCCGGTCGGATATTTTGTGAATAGATCACATGGGATACGGAATACGTGAACGAGAAAAAGAGCAAAACCGATATGAGGATAATTAGTATAATGATTAATGAGTTGATCATGCGGATACCTATATAATCTCACCTCATGTTTTGTAAAGTATCGCGAAGCAAAGGGAGTGGCATGTCAACTAGAGGTTCACTTGAATTCATATTCGTGTAGGTGCAGGAACCACTATGGGTGTCCATGGCTCCGCTATTGGTTATTGATTCGAGGAAAGCCAGCTTCCGGTTAATGTCCTTATTCTACCGAACATATGGGGTCACACACTTAAGGGTGGTAGATTTTTTGAGTACTAGAGTGATAGGAGCACGAGTATAACACATCGGAATTTTTTTGGAGTGATCGAGATTTAATCGAAGAGAAAACCGAAATGGTTTCGGGGCACCGGTAAAGTACAGGGAAGAGTTTTGAGAAAACAGGGTAAGACCGGAGGGCCAGAAAAGTTCCAGGATGTTCTAAATAGGCTTGATATTTATTTATTTTGAATTCCCAAATTGTTTTCAAATTATTAAAATATATTAAATATCAATGGGCCCTCTCTCACTTGGAAGGCCCAAGTGGGGGAGGGAGCATGTCAGCACCCCAAAGTAGGTTTGTGTTTAACCTAGCTTACATTTTTGCATCTTAAAAAAATTGCAAAAGAAAAGGAAATGGGGAAAAGAAAAGCCCTAAATGAATTTAAATAAAAAGGCGAGAAATAAATCTTTTTCCAAAATTCTTTTGGATGTATTGAAAAATCCTAAAAATGAGTCTGATCATTTTAAAAGTGATTTGGGATTAATCCCATGCTCATAGATTTTTCAATAATTCAAAAGGTGGCTTGGAAATTAAATAAATTGCCTATTTGAATTGAAATTCAAATAAGTTGAATTTCAAAAATTCCCAAAACTTGGGATTGGCTTCTTTATAGTCACCTAGGTTTTATAAATTTGTTTGGGGATTTTTATAAATGCCCTAGCTATTTATTTTAAAGGGCAACACAAACAACAGAAAGAAAAATAAGAAAAGAAAGAAGGAAAAGACTTACCCCTCGCTCAGGGCGTCGGCCCACCTGGCCCAGCCCACAAGGGAGGGCAGGGGCGTCTTCTACCTCCTGCCAGGAGGACGCCACCGACGGCAGAGGCGTGCACGCCTCGGTGCCACGTCCTGCTTGCCCCCCCCCCCCCGTGCTTATCCTCGCTGCTGGACACGCCCAGAATCCCCCAGGCCTTCTTCCCCTCTCCCAGTTCATCCCTCTCCCTCTCTCGCCGTTTTCCGCGCAAGCCCGAGAGCTCGTCCTCGCCGCCGCCGTGCACCACCGTGGCCACTGTGCCTCTCCCGTTGCGCCACCGTGTCCATTGAGTGCGCCGTGGACGCCTATGTCGACCCCCGCGGTCAATTGGAGCAGAGGAGCAAAGGACGCGACGCTAGCTTCGCCAAGCCGCCACGGCCACCCCCAACTCCGGCGCCAAATTACCTCGCCGCCGGTTCTTCCCCGGCTCCGTCGAGGCCCTCCTCGTGCTCAGGTGAGCAAGGCGCTTCGAATCCCCCTATCTGTGGTTCCCCCCGCCCCTGCTATCGCCGTTTGCCATGGCCAGTGGCTCCGGCCGCCGCCTCTCGTTGTCGTAGCCATGGCCACGGGCCTCCTCGCGTTGCCCCGATGGCACGGGCGTACGCGCGTCGACCCGGGCTTCGTCCCAGTGCCCCCCTTTCCCTCTCCCGTGCCCGAATCCATCTCTCCGGCGAAGCTCCGGCGAGCACTGAGCTCACCCGCGACGTCCTGGCCATTAAGGCCCTAATTAACCTGCTAACCCACCCCCTTCTCTCACTGACATGTGGGACCAAGCCTCTAATTAAATTAGTTTAAGTTAAATAACCCCTGGCTTAACCCACTAACACTGACTGGTGGGCCCCTTTTGACAGTTTGACTAGTCAAACCCCTGACGCCAGCATGATGCAGTGCTGACGCAGTAAATCTTAAATCAATTTAATTTATTCAGTAAATTCCAGAAAATGGCTGAAACTTTGAAAAATCATAGAAAATTCATTTTAACTCCAAATTCAACATATAATATATGAAAAATGATCAGGAGAAAATCCTCTATCCAAATTTCCAACTTTCAGCTATGTTGGAGTTGATCTTAAAAAGGGATCAGTAGCTTTTGCTATTTGATTTAATTGGATTTAATTCAAAATCAATTCAATTGCTATTCCAACTTCAAACTTTTAAATGCACCACACATCACTTGTACTTCAGAAGCTTTTCACACATATGGTCATTTGGTTTCCAATGAACAAACTTTAGCAAATGCAAGTGGACCAAATTTAAATAACATTTGGAGTTTGAATTTGAATTTCCTTTTCAAATCAACTTCAATTAAAATGTGGCAATTCAAACATAGGTCACAACAGCACACTGCCATGCTTTGTTTTGCATATTGAATGTCCATTGTATTATTTTGATTGTTCTTTACTTCCAGTGCTTCGGTGATTGCATCTTCTCGGTAGAGTTGATCTCGGAGACGAGTTCAACCTCACGTCAGAAGAGTGTTACCTCGTGATCGTCAGCAAGGCAAGCAGCCCCCTCTTTGATCATGTCTATAAAATCCCAGTTCCCTCTCATTCTCGCAAATGCATGTTTAGGATGTCACCATGATACGTTCTACCGCTAGTTGAACCCATTCCTTTGCATGACCTATCATTTTGTCACAGTAGTAAGCAAACCACAATCCTAGCAGATGTAGGAATTGGTTGATATCATGTGGCCCCTGCAACTGTTACAGCTTATTGCATGCTTAGAGTTGTTACCTGAGGCTACTTTGATGTGAGTCGGGATGGTAGTGATCATGTGAATGATGGTGGTAACGTGTTGGTGAATCTACCCTAAACAAAGGTGAACGATGAGAGGCTGTGTAGGAGTAAACAGTGGGTTGTCTCGTTGAACACTGCCTTAAGCCCGAGTTCTTGTGTTGTTATCCAAGACAAAGAGTACGACCACACATTGGGCTCACTGAACCCTCTCGGCCTAGTACCTCACCCCGGACCTGTCCAGGAGTCGCAAGTAGTTCGCCCTTTAACAATCTCAAGCAGGTGGAACCAAGGTAAGTGGTTGGCGTAGGTTGTGGGCACGTTGAATCAAGTGATCATGATCGAGTTGAGCTTGATGGCGGTCACACAACGTTTGAGTCCGCATCGGAACAATCGGCCGGATTCCGATCGTGGTCCCAACTCAAATAGGCGAATCCCTCGGACTAGAGATGGTGCCGTGAGTGAAGTGTCGTGGCAGCATCCTCGCCGGTACTCACTTGAAGGGTCCATCCCCAGGCGGTAACTGATGAGGCGTGTGTGTAGCAGTACACCCCTGCAGGGTTAATGAACTATTCGAATAGCCGTGTCCGCGGTTATGGACTACTTGGAGACCTTTACTTGATCATAGATAACTTGAACCGGATACTTCTAAAACACACCAAGATAAGTGTGAGTGCTATGGCGTGCTTCCTCGTGGGGAAGTCGGGGAAGGCACCATAGTGGAGTATTGGTTGGAGACTGTTACTTGGACTCGTGTACGTTCTTACCTCTCTCTGGTACTCGTAGTTCAGGATTAGCCAAGTCAAAGCTGGCACTTCTGCAAGTGAAACCCCACCTCCCTTTGCCTTGATACATGTGCATGAGTAGTATAGTTGCTATGTAAGTCTTGCTGAGTACGACTTTGTACTCACGTTTGCTTATTCTATGTTTTAGAGACGAGACCACTGACCCTGATGGTGGCCTCTACCTCGAGCTCGACGTGGACCAATGTCGTATAGTTCCAGGCAGCAGCCTGTGCCCTTTGGAGTTGTATTTTCTTTCAGGCTTCTTAAGCCATTTGTTAAACTTGTCTTTACTAAGACATAATTTGCTTCCGTTGATGTTTGATGTAATGTTGGATCACAGACATGTGATCTCTGCTTGTAATATAACTACTATGTCTGCTCTGTTTAGCAGAAGTTATAAAGACTATGAGTTCTAGAGTTCATGTTGTGATTACCTGCTGTTTACACTGGACATGTATGCTGCGTGTATGTCTATAACATGCATGTCTTAGTGTGGGGTTCGATAGCTTAGTTGTGTTCTTGCCGGCGGTCTTTTATACATCAAGTGGCCCTTAGATGTGCGCAGCTTGGGGCATCGCGATGCGATTGCTCGTGACTCTGTCACGTGGCACACTTTGTTGTATGATCAAGCCCGCCCGAGATCCCGACTAAGTGATCGGGCTGGAGTAAGTGTATGTAAGGGTTATGATTCAATCGATAACATGGTTGAGGCGACTTGTCTGTGAATATGGGATTCACCACCCATATCATTAGACTTGTGTGCGGACGATGAGGACCCATCTCAGTTGATCATCCGGCCTGAATGGGATGCCCCTCACGTTCGATGCTACCGAGAGTGATCTGTGATTGGCCTTGTCTGCTTAGACAAGTGGGTACGGCTCTCGGCTCTCCATGTGATTGCATTGTGACCGGAATTACATACGCTAACCCCGGGTCCCGACAGACTTGGTATCAGAGAAGGACTGCCTGTAGGATTATCAAACCATTGACCGATGTCGAGTCTAGCATTCTATAGTTATATAGTTACTTTGGGTATAAGGGAACAACGTAAGACTTCTTTTTTTCTCCTTATCCTCATCGATCTGAGTTCTGAGTCAACCTCATCTTTTTCTACGGGAAGATAGGACTAGGCTACTCTATGTCTTTACTAGGACATCTCGTTGATTGCTTCTTTGTAACTGTAGGAGTGTTGTGGTCCTTCTGAGCCATCATTCCATAGTGTTTCTGTGGGAGTGATGTCCGTTATCCTGTAGGTTGTCTCAATTTCCATCCCGGTGCAGCCATTATGCTGCCCGTTTGTGGCTTTGATGCTATTGCATTATAGTCTTCTATCTTAGCATAGAATTGTGTCCTAAATCCTATTCTGATTGTTGATTCTTATCACACAAAATGTCAGGTGCAAATCAAGGTGTTGATCCCAGTTCCAGTTATATAGACGATGAAGAACCTCCACCACCACCCTCAACGGCAGAAATCATGATGGAGGCTGAACAGAATTGTCGTGATCAGACACGTCTTCTCGAGCGTATTGAGCAGAACACTTATCGTCAGCATCTTAGTGTTGTCACCATCCAGGACTTCATTCTCCTCAACCCGCCAGTATTCCGATGTCCTTCCGAGCCCCTTGATGCCGATGATTGGCTTCGTTCCCTCGAGCGTAAGCTTGAGACAGCCCATGTTGCTCCAGGGGATCGTGTGCTATTCGCGGCATACTTTCTGGAAGGTACTGCTCTTCAGTGGTGGGAAAATTTTGTAGCAATGCAACCAGTTGGTCACATGGTGACTTGGCAAGAGTTCTGTGATGAATTCCGAGGATATCATATTCCGGATCAGCTGATGGAGCGCAAGAGAGAAGAATTTTGCAATCTGACCCAAGGAAAGATAACTGTTCATGAGTATAGGACTGAGTTCACTCGTCTAGCACGTTATGCCCAAGAAGAAGTATCCACCGACGCCAAGAAACAAGAAAGGTTCCGCAAGGGACTTAGCCCCATCCTTCGTCATGACCTGAACCTTCACGAGTTCGTCAATTTCAGGGACTTGGTCGACAAATCCTTCAAGGCCGAGTATGGAAATGAGTTGTATGAAGAGTCTCGCAAGCGTGATCGTGAGTTTGCCCAATCTTCTGGCCCAGTTTCTCAAAAACGCCGTGTTTGGATTCCCTTCAGTGACGTCAGTCGTGCTGTAAGTGCTTCTAGACCATCAACCACTATATATCGTCCAACTCAACCCAATCTTCCTCCTTGGAATTTTGTTGGACAATCAAGTGCTCCAGTTCCTTTTATTCCACGTGGTGTTTGTTTCCAATGTGGACAATCAGGCCACAATGTTCGAGAGTGTCCCAAAAATCATGTAGCCACCACACCTAAACCAAAGCAAACCTTTCTTCGTGGTAAGCCACTACCCAAGACTTCCAAGGTCAAGCCTCCTGTTTATGAACATGGTTATGTGAATCATGTAGCCATTCTAGATTCCCACAAGTCAACCGATGTTGTACTCGGAACCCTTCCTGTCAATTCCACCCCAGCTTCGGTTCTTTTTAACCCAGGAGCATCTCACTCATTCATATCCCAGGACTTTGCACTGTCACATGACATCTCTTTTTCGATGTTATCCATCCCCTTAGTTGTGCAAGCCCCTGGATCCAGATGGCACACCACCATGGTGAGTCATGAGAATGAAATTGCAATTGAGGGTTTAGTATTCCTTGCCTCACTTATAGCCCTCAAGTCTTCAGACATTGATGTCATCCTAGGAATGGATTGGTTATCAAGACAGAGTGTTGTCCTTGATTGTAAAGCCAAGTCAGTGAAACTAACCGATCCATCAGGCCAGACAATCAAGTACACCTCACCAAGCTCTAAAACCCAGGTGCATTGTTTAAATGTGCTTCCTCTTCCAGACCTTGAAGATATTCCGGTGGTTCGTGACTTCCCGGATGTCTTTCCAGAAGAGCTGCCAGGAATACCACCTGACAGATCTGTAGAGTTTGTGGTAGATCTTGTCCCAGGAACCGCACCAATATCCAGACGCCCATATAGAATAGCCCCACGTGAGTTAGCTGAGCTAAAAGTCCAACTTGAAGCTTCGTTGGCAAAAGGCTTCATCCGCCCTAGCTCATCGCCATGGGGTTGCCCCGTTCTGTTCGTAAAGAAGAAAGATGGAACATAAAGGATGTGCGTAGACTATCGCCCGCTAAATCTAGCGGCGATAAAGAACAAGTACCCACTGCCCAGGATCAATGATCTTTATGATCAACTTGCAGGATCCTCTGTCTTCTCCAAGATGGATTTGAGATTAGGCTATCATCAGATCAAAATCAGAAACGAGGACATTCCCAAAACGGCTTTCACTACTCGTTATGGTCTTTACGAGTACACCGTCATGTCCTTCGGTTTAACCAATGCCCCCGCCACATTCTCGCGCTTGATGAATTCGATCTTCATGGAGTACTTAGATAAATTTTTTGTAGTTTATCTTGATGACATTCTCATCTACTCGAAGAACGAAGAAGATCACGCAGAACATCTTAGGCTGGTATTGATGAAACTTAGAGAGCATCGCCTGTATGCTAAATTCTCCAAGTGTGAATTTTGGCTACTAGAAGTGACCTACTTAGGCCACCTGATTTCTGCAAAAGGCATTGCTGTCAATCCCGAGAGAGTTCAGGACGTCCTTGACTGGACTCCACCTGAATCGGTTAAGCAAGTTAGGAGTTTTCTTGGCTTAGCAAGCTATTGCCGCCGCTTCGTCGAGAACTTTTCTAAAGTTGCAAAGCCTCTGACTGAACTCCTCAAGAAAGAGAAGAAATTCGAATGGACTCCCAAGTGCGAGGAAATCTTTCAAGAGCTAAAAAGAAGATTGACTTTTGGACCCGTACTTGCGCCTCCAGACACCAAAAAGGATTTCGAGATCTATTGTGATGCCTCACGGCAAGGGTTAGGATGCATACTTCTACAAGATCGACATGTGGTAGCTTATGCTTCACGCCAGTTGCGGCCACATGAAGAGAACTATCCTACCCATGATCTTGAACTCGCTACCGTAGTTCATGCCCTGACAACTTGGCGACATTACGTCCTTCGTAATCGTTGTGAGATCTATTCCGACCACCAAAGCCTCAAATACATATTCACCCAGCCAGATTTTAATCTCAGGCAAAGACGCTGGATTGAGTTGATAAAATATTATGACTTAGGAATTTCTTACACCCCAGGCAAAGCCAATGTCATGGCTGATGCACTAAGTCGTAAGTCGTATTGTAACAACCTCATGTTACAACAGTATCAACCACTTCTTCATGAGGAATTTCGAAAGCTCAACCTCGAGATTGTTCCTCGTGGATCTCTTTTCAACTTGGTGGCGAAACCAACCCTTGAGGATCAAATCATAGTTGCCCAAAGGCGTGCACGAGGTGTTCGCCGGATCAAGGAGAACATTGCTAGCGGAGTTGCTAAATGTTTCTCCACAGATAGTAAAGGAACGGTATTCTTTGAAAATCGTTTGGTAGTACCTAAGAATAGGGAACTAAGGCAACTCATCCTCAAAGAATCCCATGATACACCCCTCTCCATTCATCCCGGTAGCACAAAAATGTTCCGAGATCTACGCCAGAGATTTTGGTGGACTAGGATGAAGAGAGAAATTGCTCAGTTCATTGCTGAATGTGATGTTTGTCGTCGCATTAAGGCAGAACATCAAAGACCTGCTGGTACTCTTAGACCTTTGCCTATCCCCGAGTGGAAATGGGATAAAGTCAGTATGGATTTCATCACCAGCTTTCCAAAAACCCAGAAAGGAAATGATGCCATCTTCGTTGTCATTGATCGACTTTCAAAAGTTGCTCACTTCCTTCCAGTTCGAGAGTCTATAACTGCTAGCCAGTTAGCGGACTTGTATGTCTCCCGAATCGTGTCACTTCACGGTGTTCCTTTGGAAATCAATTCAGACCGTCGTAGTCTTTTCACTTCTCGATTTTGGGAAAGTTTCCAGAATGCTATGGGAACCCACCTCTCCTTTAGCACCGCTTATCACCCACAGTCCAGTGGTCAAGTAGAAAGGGTCAATCAAATTCTCGAAGACATGCTCAGAGCTTGTGTTATCTCTTTCGGAAAGAAGTGGGAGAATTCTCTTCCTTTTGCCGAATTTGCGTATAACAATAGTTTCCAATCTAGTTTGGGCATGGCTCCTTTTGAATTTCTCTATGGACGGAAATGTCGAGCACCCCAAAACTGGTCAGAAACCGGTGAAAGAAAATTCTTTGGACCGGATTTGATTCAGGATGCAGAAGAGCAAGTTCGCATTGTTCATGAGAAATTGAAAACAGCCCAGTCTCGTCAGAAAAGCTATTATGATCGTCATCATAGGGAAGAAAGCTATAATCTGGATGAGAAGTCTTACCTTCGGGTTACTCCTCTGAAGGGTACCCATCGCTTCGGTATCAAAGGCAAGTTGGCCCCACGTTATATCGGTCCCTTTCGCATTCTCGCTAAACGTGGAGAAGTTGCCTACCAATTGGAACTACCCCCTCACCTCTCCCAGGTTCATGATGTCTTCCACGTCTCTCAACTCAGGCGTTGCTTCAAGGACCCCATCCGCGAAGTAGACCACGAAACGCTTGATCTCCAAGATAACCTTTCATATCGAGAGTACCCTGTTCATATTCTTGATGAAGCCGAGCGTAGCACCAGACGTCAGGAGATCAGATTCCTCAAAGTGCAGTGGTCACATCATTCAGAGCAAGAAGCCACCTGGGAACGAGAGGATCGTCTACGAGCTGAGTACCCCAGCCTCTTCTCGACGACTTCTGAATCTCGGGACGAGATTCTTTTGAGTGGGGGCGAGTTGTCAGAACCCCAAAGTTGGTTTGTGTTTAACCTAGCTTGCATTTTTGCATCTTAAAAAAAATTGCAAAAGAAAAGGAAATGGGGAAAAGAAAAGCCCTAAATGAATTTAAATAAAAAGGCCAGAAATAAATCTTTTTCCAAAATTCTTCTGGATGTATTGAAAAATCCTAAAAATGAGTCTGATCATTTTAAAAGTGATTTGGGATTAATCCCATGCTCATAGATTTTTCAATAATTCAAAAGGTGGCTTGGAAATTAAATAAATTGCCTATTTGAATTGAAATTCAAATAAGTTGAATTTCAAAAATTCCCAAAACTTGGGATTGGCTTCTTTATAGTCACCTAGGTTTTATTAAATTGTTTGGGGATTTTTATAAATGCCCTAGCTATTTATTTTAAAGGGCAACACAAACAACAGAAAGAAAAATAAGAAAAGAAAGAAGGAAAAGACTTACCCCTCGCTCAGGGCATCGGCCCACCTATTCCAGCCCACAAGGGAGGGCAGGGGCGTCTTCTACCTCCTGCCAGGAGGACGCCACCGACGGCAGAGGCGTGCACGCCTCGGCGCCACGTCCTGCTTGCCCCCCCCCCCCCCCCCCCCGTGCTTATCCTCGCCGCTGGACACGCCCAGAAGCCCCCAGGCCTTCTTCCCCCTCTCCCAGTTCATCCCTCTCCCTCTCTCGCCGTTTTCCGCGCAAGCCCGAGAGCTCGTCCTCGCCGCCGCCGTGCGCCACCGTGGCCACTGTGCCTCTCCCGTTGCGCCACTGTGTCCATTGAGTGCGCCGTGGACGCCTACGTCGACCCCCGCGATCAATTGGAGCAGAGGAGCAAAGGACGCGACGCTAGCTTCGCCAAGCCACCGCGGCCACCACCAACTCCGGCGCCAAATTACCTCGCCGCCGCTTCTTCCCCGGCTCCGTCGAGGCCCTCCTCGTGCTCAGGTGAGCAAGGCGCTTCGAATCCCCCCATCTGTGGTTCCCCCCGCCCCTGCTATCGCCGTTTGCCATGGCCAGTGGCTCCGGCCGCCGCCTCTCGTTGTCGTAGCCATGGCCACGGGCCTCCTCGCGTTGCCCCGATGGCACGGGCGTACGCGCGTCGACCCGGGCTTCGTCCCAGTGCCCCCCTTTCCCTCTCCCATGCCCGAATCCCTCTCTCCGGCGAAGCTCCGGCGAGCACTGAGCTCACCGGCGACGTCCTGGCCATTAAGGCCCTAATTAACCTGCTAACCCACCCCCTTCTCTCACTGACATGTGGGACCAAGCCTCTAATAAAATTAGTTTAAGTTAAATAACCCCTGGCTTAACCCACTGACACTCACTGGTGGGCCCCTTTTGACAGTTTGACCAGTCAAACCCCTGACGCCAGCATGATGCAGTGCTGACGCAGTAAATCTTAAATCAATTTAATTTATTCAGTAAATTCCAGAAAATGGCTGAAACTTTGAAAAATCATAGAAAATTCATTTTAACTCCAAATTCAACATATAATATATGAAAAATGATCAGGAGAAAATCCTCTATCCAAATTTCCAACTTTCAGCTATGTTGGAGTTGATCTTAAAAAGGGATCAGTAGCTTTTGCTATTTGATTTAATTGGATTTAATTCAAAATCAATTCAATTGCTATTCCAACTTCAAACTTTTAAATGCACCACACATCACTTGTACTTCAGAAGCTTTTCACACATATGGTCATTTGGTTTCCAATGAACAAACTTTAGCAAATGCAAGTGGACCAAATTTAAATAACATTTGGAGTTTGAATTTGAATTTCCTTTTCAAATCAACTTCAATTAAAATGTGGCAATTCAAACATAGGTCACAACAGCACACTGCCATGCTTTGTTTTGCATATTGAATGTCCATTGTATTATTTTGATTGTTCTTTACTTCCAGTGCTTCGGTGATTGCATCTTCTCGGTAGAGTTGATCTCGGAGACGAGTTCAACCTCACGTCAGAAGAGTGTTACCTCGTGATCGTCAGCAAGGCAAGAAGCCCCCTCTTTGATCATGTCTATAAAATCCCAGTTCCCTCTCATTCTCGCAAATGCATGTTTAGGATGTCACCATGATACGTTCTACCGCTAGTTGAACCCATTCCTTTGCATGACCTATCATTTTTTCACAGTAGTAAGCAAACCAGAATCCTAGCAGATGTAGGAGTTGGTTGATATCATGTGGCCCCTGCAACTGTTACAGCTTATTGCATGCTTAGAGTTGTTACCTGAGGCTACTTTGATGTGAGTCGGGATGGTAGTGATCATGTGAATGATGGTGGTAACGTGTTGGTGAATCTACCCTAAACAAAGGTGAACGATGAGAGGCTGTGTAGGAGTACACAGTGGGTTGTCTCGTTGAACACTGCCTTAAGCCCGAGTTCTTGTGTTGTTATCCAAGAAAAAGAGTACGACCACACATTGGGCTCACTGACCCCTCTCGTCCTAGTACCTCACCCCGGACCTGTCCAGGAGTTGCAAGTAGTTCGCCCTTTAACAATCTCAAGCAGGTGGAACCAAGGTAAGTGGTTGGCGTAGGTTGTGGGCACGTTGAATCAAGTGATCATGATCGAGTTGAGCTTGATGGCGGTCACACAACGTTTGAGTCCGCATCGGAACAATCGGCCGGATTCCGATCGTGGTCCCAACTCAAATAGGCGACTCCCTCGGACTAGAGATGGTGCCGTGAGTGAAGTGTCGTGGCAGCATGCTCGCCGGTACTCACTTGAAGGGTCCATCCCCAGGCGGTAACTGATGAGGCGTGTGTGTAGCAGTACACCCCTGTAGGGTTAATGAACTATTCGAATAGCCGTGTCCGCGGTTATGGACTACTTGGAGACCTTTACTTGATCATAGATAACTTGAACCGGATACTTCTAAAACACACCAAGATAAGTGTGAGTGCTATGGCGTGCTTCCTCGTGGGGAAGTCGAGGAAGGCACCATAGTGGAGTATTGGTTGGAGACTGTTACTTGGACTCGTGTACGTTCTTACCTCTCTCTGGTACTCGTAGTTCAGGATTAGCCAAGTCAAAGCTGGCACTTCTGCAAGTGAAACCCCACCTCCCTTTGCCTTGATACATGTGCATGAGTAGTATAGTTCCTATGTAAGTCTTGCTGAGTACGACTTTGTACTCACGTTTGCTTATTCTATGTTTTAGAGACGAGACCACTGACCCTGATGGTGGCCTCTACCTCGAGCTCGACGTGGACCAATGTCGTATAGTTCCAGGCAGCAGCCTGTGCCCTTTGGAGAGTCGTTGTATTTTCTTTCAGGCTTCTTAAGCCATTTGTTAAACTTGTCTTTACTAAGACATAATTTGCTTCCGTTGATGTTTGATGTAATGTTGGATCACAGACATGTGATCTCTGCTTGTAATATAACTACTATGTCTGCTCTGTTTAGCAGAAGTTATAAAGACTATGAGTTCTAGAGTTCATGTTGTGATTACCTGCTGTTTACACTGGACATGTATGCTGCGTGTATGTCTATAACATGCATGTCTTAGTGTGGGGTTCGATAGCTTAGTTGTGTTCTTGCCGACGGTCTTTTATACACCAAGTGGCCCTTAGATGTGCGCAGCTTGGGGCATCGCGATGCGATTGCTCGTGACTCTGTCACGTGGCACACTTTGTTGTATGATCGAGCCCGCCCGAGATCCCGACTAAGGGATCGGGCTGGAGTAAGTCTATGTAAGGGTTATGATTCAATCGATAACATGGTTGAGGAGACTTGTCTGTGAATATGGGATTCACCACCCATATCATTAGACTTGTGTGCGGACGATGAGGACCCATCTCAGTTGATCATCCGGCCTGAATGGGATGCCCCTCACGTTCGATGCTTACCGAGAGTGATCTGTTCTTGGCCTTGTCTTCTTAGACAAGTGGGTACGGCTCTCGGCTCTCCATGTGATTGCATTGTGACCGGAATTACATACGCTAACCCCGGGTCCCGACAGACTTGGTATCAGAGCAGGACAGCCTGTAGGATTATCAAACCATTGGCCGATGTCGAGTCTAGCATTCTATAGTTATATAGTTACTTTTGGGTATAAGGGAACAACGTAAGACTTCTTTTTTTCTCCTTATCCTCATCGATCTGAGTTCTGAGTCAACCTCATCTTATTCAACGGGAAGATAGGACTAGGCTCATCTATGTCTTTACTAGGACATCTCGTTGATTGCTTCTTTGTAACTGTAGGAGTGTTGTGGTCCTTCTGAGCCATCATTCCATAGTGTTTCTATGGGAGTGATGTCCGTTATCTTGTAGGTTGTCTCAATTTCCATCCCGGTGCAGCCGTTATGCTGCCCGTTTGTGGCTTTGATGCTATTGCATTATAGTCTTCTATCTTAGCATAGAATTGTGTCCTAAATCCTATTCTGATTGTTGATTCTTATCACACAGAATGTCAGGTGCAAATCAAGGTGTTGATCCCAGTTCCAGTTATATAGACGATGAAGAACCTCCACCACCACCCTCAACGGCAGAAATCATGATGGAGGCTGAACAGAATCGTCGTGATCAGACACGTCTTCTCGAGCGTATTGAGCAGAACACTTCTCGTCAGCATCTTAGTGTTGTCACCATCCAGGACTTCATTCTCCTCAACCCGTCAGTATTCCGATGTCCTTCCGCGCCCGCTCCCTCCGATTCATCTTTCCCACCCCACGACCTTTGTTCCTCCCCACCACCAGATCCTCCTTTCTTCCTCCTCTTGACACAGACCGAGCCGACCTCGCGATCCCCCTCGCACCGCCCGTCCCCAGCCACCGCGCCCCGCCCGACCTTGGTGACCTGCCCCGCCTCTAGCACCCATTCACAGCGATCCGCCCTGCCTCCCGCGCCCGGCCACGCCGCGCACCACCTCCACCCGCAGATCCCCCGCGGGCTCTCTCTGTCGTGCCGCCCCTGATCCGCGGCGGATCTAGACCTTGGCGGCGCCCCCTCATCCACGGCACGATCCAGCAGGGAGATGGATTGGAGGGAAGTGATGTCACGAGAGTTTACTTCTCGCCCCTCGTTGGTTACCCAAAGTGGAAGGTTGAGATGTAGACAACAGCAAATTTCCCTCGGTGAAGATACCAAGGTTTGTCTCCAGTAGGACTCCGATAACGAAAAGAAGGTGACAACAGCGCCATAGATTAGCGGTTGTCCTGGACCTGCACACACACCAGATAGCTTTGCTCCCAATGAGTACAAAGGGGTTGTCAATCCCTCCGGCCTTGTTGTTTACAAAGGATAAAACGCACGGGATAATAATGATAGCGATAGCAACGGAAAAATAATAAAGCAGTAAATTGATAGAGGGTGTAAACAGTATTGGAAATATGGACTGGGGTCCTATGATGTTCACTAGTGATGTCTCTCCCAAAAGACGATAAAATAGCCATGCGAGGTAAACAAATCACAGCTGGGCAATTGACAGGATTATGTGGGCAAACCAATGCTAATTATGCTATGAAGAAAGGCAGAGGCTCAAAAGCATGGGCGGTACGCCAAGACAAGTAGACCGAAATCCATCTGCATCTACCTACTAATCATCCACCTTGAGATATCTATCCAGAACATCTCGCTGGTATTAAGTTGCGAATCCCACCCAAAGTGTAAACTCAAAGCAACAGACAACTGCATTAAAGAATTTGCGTAAAGTAAACAATCCTTGCACCCGAAAGTACAAGCACCGTTGTTTTACCCCTTGTGGCAACATCACATCCCCTAGACTCATGTTTCTGTCACTCAAGCTAGTCATCGGGGATCATGAAGCCACAATCATGCATAACGCTCCCTCTTGGAGTCACTACCAACTACTTGGCCAAAGCAATAAACATCAACGGAGAACCTGCAAGAATTACTCAAGAACATAAATATAAAAGAGGAGAATCAAATATATTACTCAAACACAATCTGAACATAATCTCATAATCCATCGGATCCCAACAAACTCAGCATAGCAACAACAGAAATATTACATAAGTGCCTCGATCATGTAGGGCAGCTCACGAGGTCTAATCCATGAAGAACAAAGAGGGGAGGAGAACATCACATAGCTACTGATCATAGACCCATGGTCCAAGGTGGACTACTCACGGTTCATCCGGGAAGCATCCATGGTGGTGGAGAAGCTCGCGGAGGTGATTCCTCCCTCCGGCAGGGTGCTGGGAAGAGGTCTTCTCGTGCTCCCGATCTTGGAAGCGCACCGGCGGCGGAAAAGATAAGATATCGCGAATAAGGGTTCCCGTCTCGGGGTTTTTGCGTCACGGGGAATAAATATGCGAAGGGGGGCAGCCAGGGGGTCCACCAGGGGTCCAGGCGGCCCCCTAGCGCGGCCCCACCCTGGGGAGCGCCGGGAGGGCGCCTGGAGCCCTGGTGGGTCCTCTCTTCCCCCCGCCCCCCTCGGTGATTTCGGAAGCTTCCTGATCGCTGATTTTATTGGATTTTTCCTAAATTTTTGGAGCACTTTTAATATGGGGGAAACCTGAAATAGAAAAACAGTAGAAAATAGGAACTGGCACTGGGGTGCACTGAGTTAATAGGTTAGTCCAAATATGATCAAAAGTGTATGGAAGTTCATCAATATGATAGCAATATCACACAAAAGAGGCATGAGCAAGAAGAAATTATAGATACGTTTTGGACGTATCAACATCCCCAAGCTTAATTCCTGCTCGTCCTCGGGTAGTTAAATGATAACAAGCATAATTTCTGTGGTGACATGCTAACAACCATATAAGAACTTTTATGTAAAGCAATCAAGGCACGTAATTCAATTCAAGTCATAACAGGAAAGAGTCTATATCTAGCATTGAAACAAGCAACATAAGAACATAAATGTGCAAGAGCTCTCGTTTTCCGTGACTCGAATGTCTCCAAATGGTGTTTGCGTGCAAAAAAGGGGATATGGATATACGAGAAAAACTATTTTTGTGTTGAGAGCTCAATCTAATAAAGTTTCACACTTGGCCTTCTTTGGAGTCTTATCTTGTCATCCCCAGACCACTAGCCAGGTACAATTCAAAATGATCCACTCCTTTTTGACATTTTGAGCACTCATGCAATGGATGAGCGTAAGCAAGAAAGTTGACACTTAGGACGGCAAAGAGAGAATATGGTGGAGGAGGAAGAAAAAAAGGTGTGAAAGGCTCACATCGATGAGGACAATCATAGGTGAGAGAAATCCAAATGATAAATATGATGTGAGGAGTAGGGATTGCCATGCAACGGATGCACATATGAGCTAAGGTAAGCTCTCCAATGGAACTAGTGGGGGTGCATCCAACTTGCTTGCTCAAGAAGACCTAGAGCTCATTTGAGGAGGCTCATCATTGGAATATACAAGCCAAGTTATATAGTGTGAAGGTCCCCACATAGCTATATGCATGAATGATAATCTCAATAAGAGGGAGTACGAGTGTGGATCTCTCAAAAGGAATAGTAGTGTGCCCCCTTCTCTCTTTTTATTTCTTTTTCTCTTTTTTGTATTTTTTGTATTTTTTGGTGGCAAAGAGAGAAATGATGGGGAAGGAAGACAAAAAGGTGTGAAAGGCTCAGATCAATGAGGACAATCATAGGGAGAGAAAGCCAAATCATAGATATGATGTGAGGAGTAGGGATTGCCATGCAACGGATGCACATATGAGCTAAGGTAAGCTCTCCAATGGAACTAGTGGGGGTGCATCCAACTTGCTTTCTCATGTAGACCTAGATCTCATTCGAGGAGGCTCATCCTTGGAATATGCAAGCCAAGTTCTATAGTGTAAGGGTCCCCACATAGTTATGCATGAATGATAATCTCTATGGAGTACAAATATAACAATGGAGTACCAATGTAGATCTTTGAAAAGGAATAGTAGTGTTCCCCCTTCTCTCTGTTTATTTTTGTATCTTTCCCTTGTTTTTGCCTCTTTAGCTCTTTCTATTTATCTCTCATTTGTCCCCTTTGGGATATTTTAATTTGTCCTCTTTGGGATCTTTTAATTTGTCCACTTTGGGATCTTTTCCTCACTTCAGGGGAAACACTCTATAAATTACAAGAAGTATAGAAGATCTTTCACACTTTACAAAGTACTCAAATCATAAAGAAGATGTAACTATCTTGATGTATGCAAAAGTATGCACCTGCCAGTGTAGCAGGATATGCAATAATACTAACGCGTCATGTAGAAATTATTAGGGAAAGGCCCAACTAGCATGCGGCTCATCGATCAAGCAAGTAGCATGTATGACATGAAGATCAAGTCATGAGAAGATGGAAGTTGCATGGCAATATATCTTAGAAAGGCTATGGAAATGCCTTGGTAGGTAGGTATGGTGGCTGTTTTGAGGAAGGATATAAGGAGGTTTATGATGACAGAGTGTATCATGCCAAGGGTTTGGATGTACCGGAGAAGGTGGACGCCAACTCTCGGAGTGAGAAGAAAGCAATGTACGGCACAGGAGAGGCTAGAAAAATATGGGAAGGTGGAAGTGTCAACTTTCGAATACTCACATTAGTCCGAAGAACTCATGCAATTATTATCGGTAACTCTCAATCTAATAAGGAGGTTCACAAATAGACAAGTACCCCGAGGAGGAGTGTATGGGGCTTTGGTTATCCTTGCGCATCCTCGACTCATGGTACGTGAGTGTACTCTAATATTCGACCCCTCAGAAGAGTAGTGATCCATCTAGTAGCTAAAGTTCTCAACTAATTTTGTAAGCTTTGAAAATAAACACGGATTGCCAAAAATACGACATCTATCACTAATAGGCTAAAGCTCTTGACACCAAAAGTACAAACGTTACTCAAATCAATACCTCAAAACTATTGCAAGTTACTACTACAAAAGAATAGCAACCTCAATTACCTACTTCAAGTCAAGACACAAAACTCAGTGCAACAGGAAAACTCTCTAAACAAGATAAACATGAAAACTCAAGAGAGTTCTAGCAACAAACTAAACAAAAGCTCTGAAAAAGATAAGCATGAAAACTATGAGAAAAACATGACAGCAGCTATGAAAAAGATAAAGAACACACACAACAAAGATAAGCATGAAAAATCCTATGTTGTGTTCTAGACTTTGAAAGTGGAGCGTGTTTATCTCCCACACAAAGAAAGCTGGGTTCTAACTTGTTATGAACAGCAAGAAAAGCTAAAGAAAACTAAAAACAAAACCTAAGAGCGAGACACTCCAAGCATAGCACATAACGCATGAAGCGATAAAAATATAGTGAGACGAGAGACGAACTGATAATTGTTGATGGAGAAGGGGATGCACGGGGGCATCCCCAAGCTTAGACGCTTGAGTCTCCTTGAATATTTCTTGGGGATGCATGGGGGCATCCCCAAGCTTGAGCGCTTGACACTCCTGAATCTTCTTTCATCATCTTCCCTCGCACACTTGAAAACTCCCTTCATACATAACTCATCATAATCTGATTAGCGAGGTTAGTACTCATAATAAAATATATTTTTCTCTACTGGAAATAAAGATATTCTTGAAGATCTACTGTTTCTCAAGAATGAAAAAAGGTTTTTGCAAAGAAAAAGCAAGATTAAGGTTTGCAAAACGAAGAAAAGGCAAAACAGGACAGAATCTGTGAAAAACAGACCAGCAGGTAGAAAAGAATTTTTTAGGGATAGTTCTGCAACTCAAATCAAAAAACTCAGAACATACGAAAATTTCGTAATTGTATAGAGCATGCTAAGTAAACAGTTCAACTCAAAAAGATGAACTGGGATTTTTCTCTGATTTTTCTAGTCACGAGGACAGAATCTATTTTCTGGATAGCATGTCACAACTTTCACTTCCCTTGTCATATGAGGCTATAAAAGGCACAAAGCTTGAAAATTAAAGATACAATGATGTTGCTACAGTATTAACAATCATCAAGACCACTAAAAACAAAAGAAAAACAAAACGGAAATCCTAAATTCGTTGCGGGCTGCCTCCCGAAAGCGCTTCTTTAAAACCATTAGCTAGGCTTAATGCAAATAGATCAAGTCTTTTCAAGAAAATAACTAGCCCGTGTGACGGACTCAAAAGGCAACTTAATCTTTTTACTAGGGAAGTGTTCCATCCGTTTCTTGAGAGGGAATTTGATGAGGACATCCCTACTAATGTTACACCCATACCCTCACCAACTACACATACTGGACCAGTTACTAGAGCACGTGCACGTCAACTAAATTATCAGGTACTTTCGTTTCTTGCGAATCCTTCTATTGTTCATGAACATATGATGCTGCCTAAATTAGATACTTTTGTTTTGCTTATGAATGAAGGACCTAGCATGGACAAGAAGGATGGTCATTGGAGCGGGATCAAGAATGGAGAAGAAGGTGCGCGCAGGGGAAAGTACAGTGGAGCTTCCAGTGGGGATTTTCGCACGTTGAAGCCACCATAAGGCATGCATGAAGGCTTGGACGGAATACACGAGATGCCACTTCATTATTTTCGTCCAAGAGCAATTATAGGTGCTGCGTCACCTTAATATTGGGCTGGGCCCATGTAATTTCGAAATACCACATTATAGGCTGTTTTTAGAGTCCGTATGTGTGGGGAAACCGAGTTAGGGTTGTTTTCGGACCCCACCTCCAAGGGGTCACGAAAATCCCCTCTGTTCCCCCATATATACAGCCCTTAGGGCGTCGTTTAGACTTGGGTTTTAATTAGATTTAAGTTAGCCATAGCTGCAACTTCGAGTTCTTCGTTTGTGTCGTCCGACCAGGCCAAGACCGCATTGGAACCCCAACTTCTGTTAATCTTTCATCTTATATTCGCAATATCCAGATTGCAATTCTTAGTTCTTGCTTGTTCTTCGATTGCTTGCAGGAATTGACCTTCGTGGTCAGGTTGATCGTGCATCCGCGGGATCAATAACCTCTCGGAGTTGGTTTAGTGATTGCTAAGGCGCAACGTCTTCGCACGTTCGTAGTCGGGTCGTGAAAGTCTACTCCACCAAAAATCGATCTCCATCCTCTCATCGAAACATCGGGACACCTTCGCCTCTATCAAGTGGTATCAGATTTCCAGGTTGCTCGGTGAGATTTACCAGTTTTCATAGTCTAGATTGGTTCTGTTCTTCATACCTACAGTCCACGAAAAAGCCAACAAAAAAAAATTAGGGTTAGATCATCACGTCCCAAGACAGTCCTAGCCTTTGTCCAGTTTTCTTTTCAGTACTTGCTTTGTTGAATTTACGGTTGCATCGTTGTGTCAAGTTGCTGATCTTAGCGTCTAGTTCCCTTAGAGTTTCGAGTTCTGATCACAGTTTGTCACACCGCCGCCGCACAGTAGTACACCGCCACGTTTCCGCCAATCTGAGTCCAGATACACCACCACGTTCCGCCAAGTCGAGTCCATATACAGCACCACGACCTACCAATCCGAGTTGAGTTCCATCACCTGTTCGGTTTGTGATCTCTCCGTAGCCAGATTAGTTTTGATTTGATTAGAGTCGGATTTCACCAATCTTTTGTCGTACGTATAAGAGGGTGATTTCCAAAAAAAAAAAAAAAAAAAAAAAAGAGTCTGGCACGCTTTCCAGAGCAGTTTTTAGGCCAAAAATTTCGGGGGTGAAAAAATTTCGTGCCCATACGTTCCTTATGTCCAGAAACTCATTTTGAGACGTTCGCCACCATAGTGATTTTTTCGCACTTTTTCAGCCACCGCAGTCCCGCATCGCACCAAAAAAAAAAAAAAGCAAAAAAAAAAAAAATCAGAGTGTGCTTCTCAGTTGATTACGTGCCGCGCCGTGCTTTCGTTGGTGTTTTAGGCTCGCGTCTCTAGTACGGTCTAGCCTAGGATCAGCACAGTACCGACGTTGAGTGTTTATTCAACTTTGCATCTCTGTTTTGATTACTGTTGAGCTTTTTGCTACCATATTTGTCAAGCCTACCTACAGCTCCACATATATCCTACATCGTGCGTTTTGACACCTCCTGGCCATCGCTCTACCATATCTCTGAGAGTTTTGACCCGTTGGTTGTACATCACCACCTGCTGCTAGGTAAGAATCGGTAAGAACGTAAGAAAAGCTTGACGGATTTGTGCTTTCCACCACCCCACATCCATCCCATTAGTAGAAGTAGGATCATATTCCTGTGTGTTTTCTATTTCTGCTAACCATGCCAGGATCACATGATGAAGTGGCGCGGGATGCACCCGATTGGGAAAACATGACAAACAAGGAGCTACATGATAAATTTGCACGTATGATGTCTCAACAGGTGCAGGACATCGAGACCAGATTTACAGAGGCGATTGATGGCGTGGAGAAGATGATCGACACCAAGCTCGACGCCAAGTTTACTGAGTTGATCGCACGCCTACCTTCCGCACAGCCACAGCCACCGCCACTACCACGTGCACGACGTATTCTGTTTCCGCGAGGACAAGCTGCTGGTATTGGTGCTCCTCCTGCTGCTGCAGTTGCTGCTACTGCTGCTGCTGCTTCTGACGTCAGCCAGGACGACAACTACGAGGGTGATTATGAGGAGGAGGTGGCACAGGAAGCGGCCTATGAGCAGCCAGCTGGACGTCCACGTCCCAACATTCGCCACGGTCGACACCAACCACCCCCTCAGGTACGCGATGATGAACATGTGCCTAAACTTAAATTGAATCTTAAGCCGTTTGAGGGTAGATATATTCCTGATGCTTATCTTACTTGGGAGTTAGAAACTGAACAACGTTTTACATGTTTACAATATCCTGAGAATAGACGTGTTACTGCTGCTGTTTGTGAATTCACGGGCTTTGCATCTATTTGGTGGTCTGAACATTGTAGATTGCATGCTAATAATATTCCAACTACTTGGGCTGCTTTAAAAGATGCTATGCGTACTCGCTGGGTTCCTCCTTATTATCAACGTGAATTGTTACAAAAATTACAGCGTTTGAGACAAGGAAAAAATTCTGTAGAGGAATATTATCAAGAATTACAAACTGGATTGATTAGATGTGGCCTAGTAGAGGATAATGAAGCTATGCTTGCACGTTTTATGGGTGGCTTAAACAGGGAGATACAAACTATTCTAGAATACAAGGACTTTGCTACTATCACTCGTTTGTTTCATCTTGCTTGTAAAGCTGAACGTGAAGTGCAGGATCGACAGGCCGCTACGAGACCTAACTTTTCTGCAGGACGAAATACATCATGGACATCGCGTGGACCTTCTACATCCACACGTCCTGCTGCGCCACCATCTACTTCAGCCGCTCATTCTTACAGGGAGCCACCAAAACAGCTAGCACCACCATTCAAGGGTGCACAGAGTGGTCCAGCGGCGAGTTCTTCTTCATCCATGGCGTCCACAGGGCAAACACGAGATCGTGATATTAAATGTCGCAAGTGCCAAGGTGGAGGTCACTTCGCAAAGGACTGTCCCTCCAAGCGTGTGATGACTATTACGGCGGATGGTGGGTATGAGTCAGCGAGTGACTATGATGAGGAGACTCTAGTTCTCATTGCTCATGAGGAACAGGGTGCCCATGATGATGCTCATGATATAGAGTATATGACTCCTGATGATGCAGATAAATATGCTAGTTTGGTGGCTCAACGTGTATTAAGTGTGCAGGTAACGAAGGCTGAGCAAAACCAGAGGCATAATTTGTTCCACACAAAGGGAGTGGTGAAAGAACGTTCGGTTCGCATCATCATTGACGGAGGGAGTTGCAACAACTTGGCTAGCATGGAGTTGGTGGAGAAGCTATCTCTCACCACAAGACCACACCCCCATCCGTACTATATTCAGTGGTTTAACAATAGTGGTAAGATTAAGGTAACGCGTTCTGTTCGTGTGCACTTTAGCATTGCTGCATATGCTGATTATGTTGATTGTGATGTGGTACCCATGCAAGCATGCTCTCTTTTACTTGGTAGACCATGGCAATTTGATAGGAATGTTGTACACCATGGTAGGACAAATCAGTTTACTCTAGTTCATCAGGATAAAAATATTGCTTTACTTCCTATGTCTCCTGAACAAATTGTGAAAGATGATCTTGCTAGAGCTAGTAAAGCAAAACAGGAGAAAAATAAGAGTGAGAATGAGATAGCAGCCAAAGAATTTGAGCAACAACATAAGACTAATAGCAAATCTTCTTCTGCTGTTTCTAATGAAATTAAATTGACTAGTCCAACTTTTCTTGCTACTAAGGTTGATATTTCAGATTTGGATGTTAGTCAATATGTGTGCTATGCTTTTGTGTGCAAAGAAGCTTTGTTTTCATTTGAGGAATTGCCTCCTTCTTTGCCTCCTGTTGTCACTGACCTTTTGCAGGAGTTTATTGACGTCTTTCCACAAGACGTACCACCGGGATTACCACCTATTCGAGGGATTGAGCATCAGATTGACTTAATTCCCGGTGCTTCGTTGCCCAACCGTGCGCCATACCGTACCAATCCGGAGGAGACAAAGGAGATTCAGCGTCAAGTACAAGAGCTACTCGACAAAGGTTACATACGTGAGTCCCTTAGTCCTTGTGCTGTACCTGTTATATTAGTGCCTAAAAAGGATGGAACATGGCGTATGTGTGTTGATTGTCGAGCCATTAATAATATTACTATTCGTTATCGTCATCCTATTCCTAGGTTAGATGATATGCTTGATGAATTAAGTGGCTCTACCATGTTTTCCAAAGTTGATTTGCGTAGTGGATACCATCAAATTCGCATGAAATTAGGAGATGAATGGAAAACGGCTTTTAAAACTAAGTTTGGATTATATGAGTGGTTAGTCATGCCTTTTGGGTTAACTAATGCACCTAGCACTTTCATGAGATTAATGAACGAGGTTTTACGTGCTTTCATTGGACGATTTGTGGTAGTCTATTTTGATGATATACTGATTTATAGCAAATCTTTGGAGGAACATTTGGATCATTTACGTGCTGTTTTTATTGCTCTACGTAATGCACGTTTATTTGGTCACCTTGGGAAGTGCACCTTTTGCACCGACCGAGTATCGTTTCTTGGCTATGTTGTTACTCCACAGGGTATTGAAGTTGATAAAGCCAAGATCGAGGCGATTGAGAGTTGGCCGCAGCCCAAAACGGTCACACAAGTGAGGAGTTTTCTTGGCCTCGCTGGATTCTATAGGCGTTTTGTGAGAGATTTCAGCACCATTGCTGCCCCTCTCAATGAGCTTACACGCAAGGATGTGCCTTTTACTTGGGGTACCGCACAGGAAGAAGCTTTCACGGTATTGAAAGATAAGTTAACACATGCTCCTTTGCTCCAACTTCCTGATTTTAATAAGACTTTTGAGCTTGAATGCGATGCTAGTGGGATTGGTTTGGGAGGTGTGTTATTACAAGATGCTAAACCTGTTGCATACTTTTCGGAAAAATTGAGTGGGCCTAGTCTGAACTATTCTACTTATGATAAGGAATTATATGCTCTTGTTCGGACATTAGAAACTTGGCAACATTATTTATGGCCCAAAGAATTTGTTATACATTCTGATCATGAATCTTTGAAACACATAAGAAGTCAAGCAAAACTTAATCGTAGACATGCTAAGTGGGTTGAATTTATTGAGACTTTCCCTTATGTCATTAAACACAAGAAGGGGAAAGATAATATTATTGCTGATGCTTTGTCTCGTCGTTATACTATGCTTTCACAACTTGACTTCAAGATATTCGGTTTAGAGACAATCAAAGAACAATATGCAAATGATGCGGAATTTAAAGATGTATTGCAGAATTGTAGAGAGGGTAGAACTTGGAACAAGTTTGTGCTTAATGATGGATTTGTGTTCCGTTCTAACAAGCTATGCATTCCAGCTAGCTCTATTCGTCTTTTGTTGTTGCAGGAGGCGCATGGAGGAGGATTAATGGGACATTTTGGCGTGAAAAAGACGGAGGACATACTTGCTACACATTTCTTTTGGCCAAAGATGAGACGGGATGTTGAGCGTTTTGTTGCTCGCTGCACTACATGTCAAAAAGCTAAGTCACGACTCAATCCTCATGGTTTATACATGCCTTTACCTGTACCTAGTGTTCCGTGGGAGGACATATCCATGGACTTTGTTTTAGGCTTGCCTCGAACAAAGAAGGGGAGGGATAGCATATTTGTTGTCGTGGATAGATTTTCTAAGATGGCACATTTTATACCATGTCATAAAAGCGATGATGCTGCTAATGTTGCTGATTTATTCTTTGGAGAGATTATTCGTTTACATGGTGTGCCCAATACTATTGTCTCGGATCGTGATACTAAGTTTCTTAGCCATTTTTGGAGATGCTTATGGGCTAAGTTGGGGACTAAACTACTTTTTAGTACTACATGTCATCCCCAAACTGATGGACAAACTGAAGTGGTCAATAGGACATTGTCTACTATGCTTAGGGCTGTTTTAAAAAGTAACTTGAAACTGTGGGAAGAATGTTTACCTCATATTGAATTTGCTTATAATCGTTCAGTGCATTCTACCACTAAAATGTGCCCTTTTGAGATTGTTTATGGTTTTCTACCTCGTGCACCTATTGATTTGCTGCCTCTTCCATCTTCGGAGAAGGTGAATTTTGATGCTAAGCAACGTGCTGAATTGATATTAAAAATGCATGAGTTAACTAAAGAAAACATTGAGCGCATGAATGCTAGATACAAGCTTGCTGGTGATAGGGGTCGAAAGCATGTTGTTTTTGAACCAGGAGATCTTGTTTGGTTACATCTACGAAAAGATAGGTTTCCTGATTTGCGCAAGTCTAAGTTAATGCCACGAGCTGATGGTCCCTTTAAGGTTTTACAGAAAATTAATGATAATGCATATAAACTTGAGCTACCTGCAGATTTTGGGGTTAGTCCCACATTTAACATTGCAGATTTGAAACCTTATTTGGGAGAAGATGATGAGCTTCCGTCGAGGACGACTTCAATTCAAGAAGGGGAGGATGATGAGGACATCCCTACTAATGTTACACCCATACCCTCACCAACTACACATACTGGACCAGTTACTAGAGCACGTGCACGTCAACTAAATTATCAGGTACTTTCGTTTCTTGCGAATCCTTCTATTGTTCATGAACATATGATGCTGCCTAAATTAGATACTTTTGTTTTGCTTATGAATGAAGGACCTAGCATGGACAAGAAGGATGGTCATTGGAGCGGGATCAAGAATGGAGAAGAAGGTGCGCGCAGGGGAAAGTACAGTGGAGCTTCCAGTGGGGATTTTCGCACGTTGAAGCCACCATAAGGCATGCATGAAGGCTTGGACGGAATACACGAGATGCCACTTCATTATTTTCGTCCAAGAGCAATTATAGGTGCTGCGTCACCTTAATATTGGGCTGGGCCCATGTAATTTCGAAATACCACATTATAGGCTGTTTTTAGAGTCCGTATGTGTGGGGAAACCGAGTTAGGGTTGTTTTCGGACCCCACCTCCAAGGGGTCACGAAAATCCCCTCTGTTCCCCCATATATACAGCCCTTAGGGCGTCGTTTAGACTTGGGTTTTAATTAGATTTAAGTTAGCCATAGCTGCAACTTCGAGTTCTTCGTTTGTGTCGTCCGACCAGGCCAAGACCGCATTGGAACCCCAACTTCTGTTAATCTTTCATCTTATATTCGCAATATCCAGATTGCAATTCTTAGTTCTTGCTTGTTCTTCGATTGCTTGCAGGAATTGACCTTCGTGGTCAGGTTGATCGTGCATCCGCGGGATCAATAACCTCTCGGAGTTGGTTTAGCGATTGCTAAGGCGCAACATCTTCGCACGTTCGTAGTCGGGTCGTGAAAGTCTACTCCACCAAAAATCGATCTCCATCCTCTCATCGAAACATCGGGACACCTTCGCCTCTATCAGAATTGGAATTTTATAATCCCTTCTTTCATATCAATAATGGCACCCACGGTGCGAAGGAAAGGATGTCCCAAAATAATTGGACAAGGTTCACATTCAATGTCCATAATAGTAAAATCAACGGGAACATAATTGTCATTGACAATTATAAGAACATCATCGATGTTCCCCAAAGGTTTCTTTACGGAAGAGTCGACAAGACGAACACCAAAAGAACAAGGATCAAAAGGTTCCAATTCAAATATATCATACATTCTTTTGGGCATAACGGAGGTACTAGCTCCAACATCACATAAAGCATAGCAAGAAAAGTTATTCAACTTAATTTTAATCATAGGATCCCAACCATCTTCTAGATTTTTAGGTATGGAGGCTTCTACCCTAAGCTTCTCCTCCCTAGCTTTGATGAGAGCATTAGTGATATGCTCCGTGAAGGCAAGATTAAGTGTGCTAGTGTGGGGGTCTCTAGACATCTTGTGAAGGAAACGAATAACTTCAGAAAGAGTGCAATTATCAAAATCAAGGTCACTACTATCAAGTAAAGTTGTAGTGGTGTCCTTTGGGCTCACTTGTTTGGTAGCTTCTATAGTCATAGGAGTTTCTTCTTCTACGGTTGAGGTCATAGCATCACCATTAATAGGTCCTATGGGACTAGGGGTGCATTGGGTGCTAAGAGTTTGGATCTCCTCAACCACTTGGATAGTAGCAACAGTATCGTGAGTAGGAAGGCTCTTAATTCTATGTTCTTCCTCCTTTTCTCTAGCCCATCTCTCTTTAAGTTTATCCATCATCCTAATGTTTTCTTTAATTTGCACTTGGATAGCATTCGTAGGAGTGGCCTTCCTCTCCTCAAAGGGAGAAGTTCTAATTTTAAGCAATTCTACTTCATGGGCTAAATTGTCTACCTTCAACGTGAAGTTATCTAATTTGTCTAGTTTTTCGTCTACACTCTTGTTGAAGGCTTTTTGGGTAGTGATAAAGTCTTTAAGCATACTCTCTAATTCAAAAGTGGAGTTTTTGGTGCTATGATAGAGGCGAAGGTGTCCCGATGTTTCGATGAGATGGTGGAGATCGATTATGGTGGAGTAGACTTTCACGACCCGACTACGAACGTGCGAAGACGTTGCGCCTTAGCGATCGCTAAACCAACTCCGAGAGGTTATTGATCCCGCGGATGCACGATCAACCTGACCACGAAGGTCTAATTCCTGCAAGCAATCGAAGAACAAGCAAGAACTAAGAATTGCAATCTGGATATTGCGAATATAAGATGAAAGATTACGAAAGTTGGGGTTCCAATGAGGTCTTAGCCTGGTCGGATGACACAAACGAAGAGCTCGAAGTTGCGGCTATGGCTAACTTAAATCTAATTAAAACCCAAGTCTAAACGACGCCCTAAGGGCTGTATATATGGGGGAACAGAGGGGATTTTCGTGACCCCTTGGAGGTGGGGTCCGAAAACAACCCTAACTCGGTTTCCCCACACATACGGACTCTAAAAACAGCCTATAAGGTGGTATTTCGAAATTACATGGGCCCAGCCCAATATTAAGGTGACGCAGCACCTATAATTGCCCTTGGACGAAAATAATGAAGTGGCATCTCGCGTATTTCGTCCAAGACTTCATGCGCGCCTTATGGTGGCTTCAAAGTGCGATAATCACCACGGGAAGCTCCGCTGTCCTTTCCCGCGCGCGCACCTTCTTCTCCATGCTTGATCCCGCTCCAATGACCATCCTTCTTGTCCATGCTAGGTCCTTCATTCATAAGCAAAACAAAAGTATCTAATTTAGGCAGTATCATATGTTCATGAACAATAGAAGGATTCGCAAGAAACGAAAGTACCTGATAATTTAGTTGACGTGCACGAGCTCTAGTAACTGGTCCAATATGTGTAGTTGGTGAGGATATGGGTGTAACATTAGTAGGGATGTCCTCATCATCCTCCCCTTCTTGAATTGAAGTCGTCCTCGACGGAAGCTCATCATCTTCTCCCAAATAAGGCTTCAAATCTGCAATATTAAATGTGGGACTAACCCCAAAGGCTGCAGGTAGCTCAAGTTTATATGCATTATCATTAATTTTCTGCAAAACCTTAAAGGGACCATCAGCTCGAGGCATTAACTTAGACTTGCGCAAATCAGGAAACCTATCTTTACGTAGATGTAACCAAACAAGATCTCCGGGTTCAAACACAACATGCTTTCGACCCCTATCACCAGCAAGCTTGTATCTAGCATTCATGCGCTCAATGTTTTCTTTAGTTAACTCATGCAGTTTTAATATCAATTCAGCACGTTGCTTAGCATCAAAATTAACCTTCTCCGAAGATGGAAGAGGTAGCAAATCAATAGGTGCACGAGGTAGAAAACCATAAACAATCTCAAAAGGGCACATTTTAGTGGTAGAATGCAATGAACGATTATAAGCAAATTCAATATGAGGTAAACATTCTTCCCACAGTTTCAAGTTACTCTTTAAAACAGCCCTAAGCATAGTAGACAAAGTCCTATTGACTACTTCAGTTTGTCCATCAGTTTGGGGATGACATGTAGTACTAAAAAGTAGTTTAGTCCCCAACTTAGCCCATAAGCATCTCCAAAAATGGCTAAGAAACTTAGTATCACGATCCGAGACAATAGTATTGGGCACACCATGTAAGCGAATAATCTCACGAAAGAATAAATCAGCAACATTAGCAGCATCATCGCTTTTATGACATGGTATAAAATGTGCCATCTTAGAAAATCTATCCACGACAACAAATATGCTATCCCTCCCATTCTTTGTTCGAGGCAAGCCTAAAACAAAGTCCATGGATATGTCCTCCCACGGAACACTAGGTACAGGTAAAGGCATGTATAAACCATGAGGATTGAGTCGTGACTTAGCTTTTTGACATGTAGTGCAGCGAGCAACAAAACGCTCAACATCCCGTCTCATCTTTGGCCAAAAGAAATGTGTAGCAAGTACGTCCTCCGTCTTCTTCACGCCAAAGTGTCCCATTAATCCTCCTCCATGCGCCTCCTGCAACAACAAAAGACGAATAGAGCTAGCTGGAATGCATAGCTTGTTAGAACGGAACACAAATCCATCATTAAGCACAAACTTGTTCCATGTTCTACCCTCTCTACAATTCTGCAATACATCTTTAAATTCCGCATCATTTACGTATTGATCTTTGATTGTCTCTAAACCGAAAATCTTGAAGTCAAGTTGTGAAAGCATAGTATAACGACGAGACAAAGCATCAGCAATAATATTATCTTTCCCCTTCTTGTGTTTAATGACATAAGGAAAAGTCTCAATAAATTCAACCCACTTAGCATGTCTACGATTAAGTTTTGCTTGACTTCTTATGTGTTTCAAAGATTCATGATCAGAATGTATAACAAATTCTTTGGGCCATAAATAATGTTGCCAAGTTTCTAATGTCCGAACAAGAGCATATAATTCCTTATCATAAGTAGAATAGTTCAGACTAGGCCCACTCAATTTTTCAGAAAAGTAAGCAACAGGTTTAGCATCTTGTAATAACACACCTCCCAAACCAATCCCACTAGCATCGCATTCAAGCTCAAAAGTCTTATTAAAATCAGGAAGTTGGAGCAAAGGAGCATGTGTTAACTTATCTTTCAATATGGTGAAGGCTTCTTCCTGTGCGGTACCCCAAGTAAAAGGCACATCCTTGCGTGTAAGCTCATTGAGAGGTGCAGCAATGGTGCTGAAATCTCTCACAAAACGCCTATAGAATCCAGCGAGGCCAAGAAAACTCCTCACTTGTGTGACCGTTTTGGGCTGCGGCCAACTCTCAATCGCCTCGATCTTGGCTTTATCAACTTCAATTCCCTGCGGAGTAACAACATAGCCAAGAAACGATACTCGGTCGGTGCAAAAGGTGCACTTCCCAAGGTTACCAAACAAACGTGCATTACGTAGAGCAATAAAAACAGCACATAATGATCCAAATGTTCCTCCAAAGATTTGCTATAAATCAGTATATCATCAAAATAGACTACCACAAATCGTCCAATGAAAGCACGTAAAACCTCGTTCATTAATCTCATGAAAGTGCTAGGTGCATTAGTTAACCCAAAAGGCATGACTAACCACTCATATAATCCAAACTTAGTTTTAAATGCCGTTTTCCATTCATCTCCTAATTTCATGCGAATTTGATGGTATCCACTACGCAAATCAACTTTGGAAAACATGGTAGAGCCACTTAATTCATCAAGCATATCATCTAACCTAGGAATAGGATGACGATAACGAATAGTAATATTATTAATGGCTCGACAATCAACACACATACGCCATGTTCCATCCTTTTTAGGCACTAATATAACAGGAACAGCACAAGGACTAAGGGATTCACGTATGTAACCTTTGTCGAGTAGCTCTTGTACTTGACGCTGAATCTCCTTTGTCTCCTCCGGATTGGTACGGTATGGCGCACGGTTGGGCAGTGAAGCACCGGGAATTAAGTCAATCTGATGCTCAATCCCTCGAATAGGTGGTAATCCCGGTGGTACGTCTTGTGGAAAGACGTCAATAAACTCCTGCAAAAGGTCAGTGACAACAGGAGGCAAAGAAGGAGGCAATTCCTCAAATGAAAACAAAGCTTCTTTGCACACAAAAGCATAGCACACATATTGACTAACATCCAAATCTGAAATATCAACTTTAGTAGCAAGCAAAGTTGGACTAGTCAATTTAATTTCATTAGACACAGCAGAAGAAGATTTGCTATTAGTCTTATGTTGTTGCTCAAATTCTTTGGCTGCTATCTCATTTTCACTCTTATTTTTCTCCTGTTTAGCTTTACTAGCTCTAGCAAGATCATCTTTCACAATTTGTTCAGGAGACATAGGAAGTAAAGCAATATTTTTATCCTGATGAACCAGAGTAAACTGATTTGTCCTACCATGGTGTACAACATTCCTATCAAATTGCCATGGTCTACCAAGTAAAAGAGAGCATGCTTGCATGGGTACCACATCACAATCAACATAATCAGCATATGCAGCAATGCTAAAGTGCACACGAACAGAACGCGTTACCTTAATCTTACCACTATTGTTAAACCACTGAATATAGTACGGATGGGGGTGTGGTCTTGTGGTGAGAGATAGCTTCTCCACCAACTCCATGCTAGCCAAGTTGTTGCAACTCCCTCCGTCAATGATGATGCGAACCGAACGTTCTTTCACCACTCCCTTTGTGTGGAACAAATTATGCCTCTGGTTTTGCTCAGCCTTCGTTACCTGCGCACTTAACACACGTTGAGCAACCAAACTAGCATATTTATCTGCATCATCAGGAGCCATATACTCCATATCATGAGCATCATCATGGGCACCCTGTTCCTCATGAGCAATGAGAACTAAAGTCTCCTCATCATAGTCACTCGCTGACTCATACCCACCATCCGCCGTAATAATCATCATACGCTTGGAGGGACAGTCTTTTGCGAAGTGACCTCCACCTTGGCACCTGCGACATTTAATATCACGATCTCGTGTTTGCCCTGTGGAAGCCATGGATGAAGAAGAACTCGCCGCTGGACCACTCTGTGCACCCTTGAATGGTGGCGCTGACTGTTTTGGTGGCTCCCTGTAAGAATGAGCGGCTGAAGTAGAGGGTGGAGCAGCAGGACGTGTGGATGTAGAAGGTCCACGCGATGTCCATGATGTATTTCGTCCTGCAGAAAAGTTAGGTCTCGTAGCGGCCTGTCGATCCTGCACTTCACGTTCAGCTTTACAAGCAAGATGAAACAAACGAGTAATAGTAGCATAGTCCTTGTATTCTAGAATAGTTTGTATCTCCCTGTTTAAGCCACCTATGAAACGTGCAAACATAGCTTCATTATCCTCTACTAGGCCACATCTAATCAATCCAGTTTGTAATTCTTGATAATATTCCTCTACAGAATTTTTTCCTTGTCTCAAACGCTGTAATTTTTGTAGCAATTCACGTTGATAATAAGGAGGAACCCAGCGAGTACGCATAGCATCTTTTAAAGCAGCCCAAGTAGCTGGAATATTATTAGCATGCAATCTACAATGTTCAGACCACCAAATAGATGCAAAACCCGTGAATTCACAAACAGCAGCAGTAACACGTCTATTCTCAGGATATTGTAAACATGTAAAGCGTTGTTCAGTTTCTAACTCCCAAGTAAGATAAGCATCAGGAATATATCTACCCTCAAACGGCTTAAGATTCAATTTAAGTTTAGGCACATGTTCATCATCGCGTACCTGAGGGGGTGGTTGGTGTCGACCGTGGCGAATGTTGGGACGTGGACGTCCAGCTGGCTGTTCATAGGCCGCTTCTTGTTCCACCTCCTCCTCGTAATCACCCTCGTAGTTGTCGTCCTGGCCGACGTCAGAGGCAGCAGCAGCAGTAACTGCAGCAGCAGCAGGAGCACCAGCAGCTTGTCCGCCCGGAAACAGAATACGTCGTGCACGTCGTGGTGGCGGTGGCTGTGCTGGAGCGGCCGCAGGCTGTATAGGTAAGCGTGCGAGCAACTCAGTAAACTTGGCGTCGAGCTTGGTGTCGATCATCTTCTCCACACCATCAATCGCCTCTGTAAATCTGTTCTCGATGTCATTCACCTGTTCAGACATCAGTTGTGCAAATTTATCATGTAATGCTTTGTTTGTCATATTCTCCCAATCAGGTGCATCCCGCGCCACTTCATCATGGGATCCTGGCATGGTTAGCAGAAATAGAAAACACACAGAAGTACGATCCTACTTCGACTAATGGGATGTGGGGTGGTGGGAAGCACAAATCCGTCAAGCTTTTCTTCAGTTCTTACCGATTCTTACCTAGCAGCAGGTGGTGATGTACAACCAACGGGTCAAAACTCTCAGAGATGTGGTAGAGCGATGGCCAGGAGGTGTCAACCGCACGAAGTAGAATATATGTGGAGCTGTAGGTAGGTTTGACAAATATGGTAGCAAAAAGCTCAACAGTAATCAAAACAGAGATGCAAAGTTGAATAAACACTCAACGTCGGTACTGTGCTGATCCTAGGCTAGACCGTACTAGAGACGCGAGCCTAAAACACCAACGAAAGCACGGCGCGGCACGTAACCAACTGAGAAGCACACTCTGAATTTTTTTTTTCTCTCTTTTTTTTTTTTTTTTTTTTTTTTGGCGATGCGGGACTGCGGTGGCTGAAAAAGTGCGAAAAAATCACTATGGTGGCGAACGTCTCAAAACGAGTTTCTGGACCTAAGGAACGTATGGGCACGAATTTTTTTTACCCCTGAAAATTTTGGCCTAAAAACTGCTCTGAAAAGCGTGCCAGACTCTTTTTTTTTTTTTTTTTTTTTTTTGTGGAAATCACCCCCTTCTACGTACGACAAAGATTGGTGAAATCCGACTCTAATCAACTCAAACTAATCTGGCTATGGAGAGGTCACGAACCGTACTGATGATGGAACTCAACTCGGACTCGTGGTACGTGGTGGTGTATATGGACTCTGCTTGGCGGAACGTGGTGGTGTATGTGGACTTGGATTGGCGGAACGTGGTAGGATGACTACTGTGCGGCGGCGACGTGGCAAACTGTGATCAGAACTCGAAACTCTAAGGGAACTAGACGCTAAGATCAGCAACTTGACACAACGATGCAACCGTAAATTCAACAAAGCAAGTACTGAAAAGAAAACTGGACAAAGGCTCGGACTGTCTTGGGACGTGATGATCTAACCCTAAAATTTTTTTTTGGCTTTTTCGTGGGCTGTAGGTATGACGAACAGAAACAATCTAGACTACGAAAACTGGTAAATCTCACCGAGCAACCTGGAAATCTGATACCACTTGATAGAGGCGAAGGTGTCCCGATGTTTCGATGAGATGGTGGAGATCGATTATGGTGGAGTAGACTTTCACGACCCGACTACGAACGTGCGAAGACGTTGCGCCTTAGCGATCGCTAAACCAACTCCGAGAGGTTATTGATCCCGCGGATGCACGATCAACCTGACCACGAAGGTCTAATTCCTGCAAGCAATCGAAGAACAAGCAAGAACTAAGAATTGCAATCTGGATATTGCGAATATAAGATGAAAGATTACGAAAGTTGGGGTTCCAATGAGGTCTTGGCCTGGTCGGATGACACAAACGAAGAGCTCGAAGTTGCGGCTATGGCTAACTTAAATCTAATTAAAACCCAAGTCTAAACGACGCCCTAAGGGCTGTATATATGGGGGAACGGATTTTCGTGACCCCTTGGAGGTGGGGTCCGAAAACAACCCTAACTCGGTTTCCCCACACATACGGACTCTAAAAACAGCCTATAAGGTGGTATTTCGAAATTACATGGGCCCAGCCCAATATTAAGGTGACGCAGCACCTATAATTGCCCTTGGACGAAAATAATGAAGTGGCATCTCGCGTATTTCGTCCAAGACTTCATGCGCGCCTTATGGTGGCTTCAAAGTGCGATAATCACCACGGGAAGCTCCGCTGTCCTTTCCCGCGCGCGCACCTTCTTCTCCATGCTTGATCCCGCTCCAATGACCATCCTTCTTGTCCATGCTAGGTCCTTCATTCATAAGCAAAACAAAAGTATCTAATTTAGGCAGTATCATATGTTCATGAACAATAGAAGGATTCGCAAGAAACGAAAGTACCTGATAATTTAGTTGACGTGCACGAGCTCTAGTAACTGGTCCAATATGTGTAGTTGGTGAGGATATGGGTGTAACATTAGTAGGGATGTCCTCATCATGCTAGGATAATGTTGTTGTTCCCATAGTTGTTGGAGGGGAACGGTCTAGGATTGCTACCAAAGTTACTCCTATAAGCATTGTTGTTGAAGTTGTTTCTAGAGATAAAGTTCACATCTACTTGATCTTGAGCAATCAAAGAATTTAAAGGAACATCTTGAGGATCAATAGGAGATTGCTTGGTAAGTAGATACATAATCAAGTCAACTTTTTCATTTAGGGAGGAGATTTCCTCGAAAGAGTTTACCTTCCTACCTGTTGGAGCTCTTTTGGAGTGCCATTGGGAATAGTTGGTCATCATCTCATCGAGAAGTTTTGTGGCAACACCAAGTGTAGTTGACATAAAGGTACCTCCCGCAGTCGAATCTAGCAGGTTCTGCGAGGTAAAGTTCAAGCCTGCATAAAAAGTTTGGATAACCATCGAAGTAGTCAAACCATGCGTAGGGCAATTCTTAACAAGAGATTTCATGCGTTTCCAAGCTTGGGCAACGTGTTCATTATCCAATTGTTTAAAATTCATAATAAAGCTCCTCAATTGGATAATCTTAGCAGGGGGATAGTTCTTCCCAATAAAAGCATCCTTGCACTTATCCCAAGATTCTATGCTATTCTTGGGCAAGGATTGAAACCATATTTTAGCTTGATCTCTCAAAGAGAAAGGAAAAAGCTTAAGCTTAACAATATCACCATCTACTTCTTTGTACTTTTGCATATCACAAAGCTCAATAAAATTATTTAAGTGCAAAGCAGCATCATCTCTAGCACCAGAGAATTGATCTTTCATAACAAGGTTCAGTAAAGCAAGTTTAATCTCATAAGTAGGTGCTGAAGTAGCAGGTGTAGCAATAGGAGTGCAGATAAATTCACTGTTGTTGTGACTAGTGAAGTCACACAACTTGGTGTTCTTAGAGGAACCCATAGAAGCAGCAAGCAAGATAACTATTTTTTTTATTTTTGTTAAAGGACACTAAAGCAAAAACTGAAAGGTAAACTAACAAGACTAAAAAGCAAAGATAAAGATAGTGTGCAACTCCCATATCTTGAAGAGCGGAGTCCCCGGCAACGGCGCCAGAAATTTCTTTGATGTCACGAGAGTTTACTTCTCACCCCTCGTTTGTTACCCAAAGTGGAAGGTTGAGATGTAGACAGCAGCAAATTTCCCTCGGTGAAGATACCAAGGTTTGTCTCCAGTAGGACTCCGATAACGACAAGAAGGTGACAATGACGCCAGAGCTTAGCGGTTGTCCTGGACCTGCACACACACCAGATAGCTTTGCTCCCAACGAGTACAAAGGGGTTGTCAATCCCTCTAGCCTTGTTGTTTACAAAGGATAAAACGCACGGGATAATAATGATAGGGATAGCAACGGAAAAATAATAAAGTAGTAAATTGATAGAGGGTGTAAACAGTATTGGAAATATGGACCGGGGTCCTATGATATTCACTAGTTATGTCTCTCTCCCAAAAGACGATAAAATAGCAATGCGAAGTAAAAAAAATCACAGCTGGGCAATTGACAGGATTATGTGCACAAACCAATGCTAATTATGCTATGAAGAAAGGCAGAGGCTCAAAAGCATGGGCGGTACGCCAAGACAAGTAGACTGAAATCCATCTGCATCTACCTACTAATCATCCACCTTGAGATATCTATCCAGAACATCTCGCTGTATTAAGTTGCGAATCCCACCCAAAGTGTAAACTCAAAACAATAGACAACTGCATTAAAGAACTTTGCATAAAGTAAACAATCCTTGCACCCGCAAGTACAAGCACCGTTGTTTTCCCCCTTGTGGCAACAACACATCCCCTAGACTCATGTTTCTGTCACTCAAGCTAGTCATCGGGGGGCATGAACCCACAATCATGCATAACGCTCCCTCTTGGAGTCACTACCTACTACTTGGCCAAAGCAATAAACAACAACGGAGAACATGCAAGAATTACTCAAGAACATAAATATAAAAGAGGAGAATCAAATATATTACTCCAACACAATCTGAACATAATCTCATAATCCATCGGATCCCAGCAAACTCAGCGTAGCAACAGCATAAATATTACATAAGTGCCTCGATCATGTAGGGCAGCTCACGAGGTCTAATCCATGAAGAACAAAGAGGGGAGGAGAACATCACATAACTACTGATCATAGACCCATGGTCCAAGGTGGACTACTCACGGTTCATCCGAGAAGCATCCATGGTGGTGGATAATCTCCCGTAATTGATTCCTCCCTCCGGCAGGGTGTCGGGAAGAGGTCTTCTGGTGCTCCCGATCTTGGAAGCGCAGCGGCGGTGGATTAGAGGAGAGATCGCGAATAAGGGTTCCCGTCTCAGGGTTTTTGCATCACGTGGAATAAATAGGCGAAGGGGGGCAGCCAGGGGGTCCACCAGGGGTCCGGACGGCCCCCTGGTGCGGCCCCAACCTAGGGCGGCCTGGGGCCCTAGTGGGTCCCCTCTGGCCCCCCTCGGTGATTCCGGAAGCTTCCTGATCGCTGATTTTTTATTGTATTTTCCCAAATTTTTGGAGCACTTTTAATATGGGGGGAACCTGAAATAGAAAAACAGCAGAAAACAGGAACTGGCACTTGGGTGCGCTGAGTTAATAGGTTGGTCCAAATATGATCAAAAGTGTATGGAAGTTCATCAATATCGCAATATCACACAAAAGAGGCATGGAGCAAGCAGAAATTATAGATACGTTATGGACGTATCAGGAAGGCATCGCGTTCACCTCACACTGCTACCTGTCGTCGTCCCCATGGTCAATTCCGACGCTGGATCCACACTCTGGGGCCACCTGACTTGCCTCCCCTCCTCCACTCTGTTTGGTAACTTCCTGGGTGCCAGGGGCTGGATGGCCAGCTACGCCCCCCTCCCACGGGCGTCCACCAGCACATGGTTTCCGGCTGCTCCCCTCTGCATGCATCTGAAGTTCACTTTTCCGCTGCTTGTGTTTTACTGAAGAAAGGCAAATCAAAAGTTGGATGCAATACGTTGTTATTTCATCATGAGGTTCAGTTTACTTATATTTTGCAGGAAAAATGGTGAAGTTTGGTTGGATGCTTGCATTCTTTTTGCAGTATTTTTCAAAAACAGAAACAGATGTAGTGCACTGTGAAGAAAAAACTGTGTAGTGGATCTAATAAAAACATATGATACGGTTCATTTTTTAGTTTGATGATGTTAAATGAAAATTTTTGTTATGAAAGCAACCAAAAAAGTAATGAGGTTCACTTTTTAATAGTGTTGTGCATGGTTAACTTGTCCTCGTCTCCGCGGTTCAATTTCATTCGTAAATTTTTTTTAAAATAAAAATAAAAGAAATCGTGCAGCTCGTTTCCCGTCTAATGTGGTGCAGATTTTTATATGATGCAGTGCGGTCGTCCATCTAATGAAGTTAAAGGATGTGGTTCACTGGTGGTTCATTTATGTATGTTGCAAAAAAAGTAATCACGCAGTTCACTTTGATTTGTACCGTGGTTCACGTTTCATGAAGCGAACTGTAGCGTTTCTGATGAAAGCATAAAAAACATGCAGTTCTCTCTGTTTGACATTGCAATATGGTTGTTCGACGAATGAAGTTCACTTCCCTGATTCTGGATCCGAGAAAACATGTGCATTTTTGTTTGCCGCTAATGTAGTGCGGTTGCCCGTCGGATGCAATGACATGTAGTTCACTTCGCCGATTTTCGTTCGCGAAAAATAGAGTTCCGCGTTTTTAGTAAAAATCGATGTAACTTTTAAACCGTAAGGAATTAGAGATAATGTTTTATATATAAATGGAGCGCCTGGACAATACCTTTCCTACAATGTATCAACTGCATCGATTGGACAAGCGCATCAATTTTTTTTTGCAAAAACTCTCCGTTGCCCACATAAGTACATCCACACCGCTTTTCAAATTACTTTAAAACCGCGAAGAATATCGGAAAGTCTTCAACATATGGATTTTTCTCCTACTATATACGAATCCAACGGTTTATAATACGCATTGTTCCGACAAGCAGTTAAAAAGTTTGACTATCTACAAGATCCGTCGGCAAAAAACAGAGTGTGCGTGATTTTGTTGCAGCTAAATTTCTCTCATATGGAAGGAGCGCCTAATCGATATATTTCCAACGGTCAATCATTTGCATCATTCCGATAAACGTTTAAGAGAAATCATAGAAAAACTGTCGCTGTGAAAGTGTGCCACCGCACCATTTTTGAAACTTCTCTTAATCCGTGAAGAATAGCGGAAAGTAGTCAACATACGGAAGGTGCTACATTTCCATGCGAATCCAACGGTGTATCATAAACTCAATTCCGACAAACGGTTAAAAAGTTATAGCGAAAACGGTGCATTCGGTTCATTTTTACCCGAGCTGATGCGCTTTTAAGTCAGCAGTTCGGTCCTCTTAGTGTTCTGATGCAGTGCAGAAGTGTTAGAAGAACAATGTTCTGCTAATATTCTGCTAAGGGGACCACACTGCTGACTTAAAAGCCCTGCAACTCGGGTAAAATAGAATCGCATGCACCGTTTTTTCTTTAATATTTAACAGTTTATTGGAATTGAGCGTATCATATACCGTTGGATTCGTATGGAAATGGAGCATCATACGTATGTTGAACACTTTTCCTGAGTCTTCATGGATTAAGAGTAGTTTTGAAAATGTTGCGGTGGCCCACTTTCACAACGGGAGTATTTTCGCGATTTCTCTCAAACCGTTCATCAGACTAATTCAAATGATACACCGTTTTAAATATATCGATCAGGCACTCCTTATATATGTAGAACACTTTCTATAATTCCTCCCGGTTTGAGAGGAATTTCAAATTTTAAAAAATGCAGTCACTCTGGGTTTTTTTTTGGAGGACCTTGTAGAGAATCAAACTTTTTGGCGGTTTGTCGGAATGATGCGTACGATACACCATTGGATTCGTATGGAGTGGAAGAACAGTCCATATTTTAACACTTTTCGAGATTCTTCGCGGTTTTGAAGGAATTTCAAAAATGGTCTGTTGCCCTCGTTTGGGCAGCAGACGTTTTTGCATAATTTTTTTTATTCCCTTGTCCGATCGATGCAATTAATACACCGTTGGATAGGTATCGTCTCGGTTTTCATGAAGAACACACTCTCTAATTCCTTAAGGTTTAAGAGAAATGTCGAATTTACTAAAACGCGGAACTCTATTTTTTTGCGGACCAAAAATCGTCCAAGTGAACTGCATCCACCTGGTAATTGCACCGCATTTGTCGACAAAACAGAACTGCATGCGTTCTTTTGTTTTTTCATCAAACCATTGTAGTTCGCTTCATGGAACCTAAACAACGGTACAAATGGAAGTGACCGACACATTTTTTTTCTTTTTCGCAACATTTTATATAAAGCGAACCACAAGTGAATCACATTAAGTGCACTTCATTCGATGGACAACCACACTGCATCAAGCCAGCGAACTACATGATTCTTTTGTATTTTTTTTCCTAACTTGTTGTCTATAAAGTGGACCGCAGAAACCATGGCAAGTGAACCACAACACCAATAAAAATAAATTGTATCATTTCTTTCCACATCATTTTTTTGTGTTCTTTTTTCCTACATACAAGACAAACTGAACTAAAAAACACATGAAGCACGAGGCGAACTGCTTGGGATCAACCTCTTCTCTAGCACATATGATCTGTACTACATTTTAATTAAAAAATGCAACGGCCACAACTGTTGTTGCACGGCCACAGATGGTGGCGATGTGCTTCCTCGCAAACCTCCTCGCCTGTATCCAGGGGCTGGTCACCTCCTGCGTCAGGAGAAACGGAACGGGCCCCGATGCGGTAGAGAGGATGGTCGTCGTCTGCACAGCCGCGGTTTGCAAGCTACAAGGCTGTCGTCGGCATACTGCAGCGAAGCTGTTAGGGGACACGGAGGCTGAAGTCGTCCCTGGCCCGGGGGTTGCTGCCGCCGGCCAGTCCGTGGCGCCCCGTATTGGCCGCTCCGAGACATTGGTGGCCGCCGCCACAGGCGCCCGCAAGCACATGCCGTGGGATGGAGAGGTGATGGAGGGAGGTCGGGTCACCGCTGATCCGACGGCAGCGCGCGTTATGGGGCCTCCTCTAACTGGATCACAATGAGGTAGTGGTGACAGGAGGGCTTGGGAGCAGTCGGCGGTGGAGGGAGGCCGTGGGCGCCCGCCGGGGAGCTCCCCTGGCCAGATCGGCGGGGTGCGGCAGTGATAGCGAGAACATGCTATAGCAGGGCACGAGCCTCCGCTCTTGCTGCGAATCCCGCGCCGACCTTTTCCTTCGTACCCCGCCCTGCCAAGGTTGCGCCGCCGCTATTCCGAAGCCCACGCCGCCGCCGCTCCGGACAGGCGGACGATCTGATGGCGAACGGTTGGTTCGGTCCGCGTCTGGGGCGGAGCCAGTCGCGGAGGCGCCGCTAGATAGATCTGGTCAGTGGTTGGGGAGGATGGGGTGGGGTTGGGCGATGGGGTTGGGTGGGGTGGCTGGAGTCAGAGAGGTGGTGCTTGAGGGTGGGGATGAGTGAGGGATAAGAAGGTGGGGGATTTGGATGGGCAGAACGTGGGGAGGCCAGGTTGGTTTTGTTTTTATTATCCGTACGGTGCGGTGGGATGGGTTAGATCGGAGGTGTTAGAAGAATAAGGCTTTTAGTGTTATTAGAATAATACTTAAGAGGTGTTAGCAAAATAGATCCACCATATATGTGCCAGGCACCTTGCCTACACACCGTTGGGTCAGACCTTGGTTTCATTGATTAAGTAGGTATGTATTAATACAATTTCATGTAAGCTATGTATTAATACATTGAATTTATGTAACTTTTTAAGTAAGGTTTGAATTAATGTATAATTCAGGAATAAAGAAAGCATACCTTATGCTAAGAAAGGTGTCCAAGCACCTAGGTGTCCCAAATAATTCACATATATATATATAAAATATACGCAGTCGATATGCGTACTCCTCGATGACAAGAAGATAGAGGCGGCCAAGAAGAAAATAGTGGTCACAAATCCCAAGTTAAAGGCCACGCTCAATGCTGACTGGGCCAGTTCCATAGTTGATCACGCCCGACTGTCAAAGCTATAGGTCCAAGGACTACTCCCATCACAGCAAGTCATTGGGCGACGAGTACCCATGAATGAGATCCGACCTCAGCCAGGGAAGGAGAGGTCGTGGTTTTTGCCAATCACGTGGTCCGAGGTTTCCATCCTCCCGGGTCACATTTCTTCATAAGCCTCCTGGATTTTTTAAACTTACACCCCCAAGATCCATCTCTGAAATCTATTTTGAATATCAGCAACTTCACAGTCCTTTGTGAGGTTTATCTGCTAAGGAAGCCAACCATTCCTCTTTTCCAGGAGTTCTTCTACGGCAAGAAATAGACGGAGAGCAGTGGAGGGCCACCCGTGGAGTGTGGAGTTGTCTGTATTCAGTGACGAGCTAAATGCAATTATCCCAAGATGAAGCTCCACAGTCATGCAAAGATATGACAGAAATCTTTCATTTACTACAAAGACACTAGTCCAGATGATAAGCCATGCCTGCCGGGTTTGCGCGAGAGCCGCTCGCCTATTCTCAGGCTCTGAACTCCTAGCCGAGCAAATAGGACGTGAGAGAGATCAAGACGGTTTTCAACAGATCCGGGCTTTGCTAGATCACAGTCTATGTGTTGTTGACTTGGTCCGATGCTGGGTCAGGTGGCAAGTGCAGCCCTTAAGCATTCACATTTGGCTAATGTGTGAGTATTCTGGCCTGGAGATAGCATGAGGTTTACTCAAGTCTTCCTAGAGCTAGATGAGGTGGTTAGAGCCACAAAATACTCCTTGGAGAGTCTGTAGATGCAATCAGCCAGACCCGGGATGGCTCCTTTTTGGGCCGAAACCCCGACTCCTCAGGTAATGATCATAAATTCCTTCGCTTCATTTGCACCTTTGTAGGAGAAAGATTTTAACTCATTTTGTTGGTCGGCTCATTTGTAGGCTGGAGATCCTTGGTGGGTGATTTCTTCCAATTGCCTTTCTGTCTCCGCGGAGGAGGCCAAAGAAGAAGATGATGATGATGAAGTGAAGAGGAGGAGAAGGTACTCCTTTCCCTCTCTTTGATTCATTTTGATTTGTACTCGATCATAACCTTCCTAGATCCTTACAGGAGGGCGGTGAAGCCGGCTCGAAGGTCCCAGCCAATGAGAAAGACGTTGAACAGGTACCCGTGGTGACGGGGATCCACCCCGGCAAATCCCATGGTCAGGGACCCTCGGTTAGTCATAGAGATAGGCACAGGTTGGACGATAGTCGTCAGCTAACAAGAGAAGCACTTCCTACTCGATATTATTGCTTGAGGGGGCGGTTACAATTGAGGCCAAGGCGAGTTCTCACAAGGCTAGATGAGTAGATGCGTATTGAGTTGATCTGGACGTCTCCCCTCCCAGCCTTTATATACTAGGCTAGGTCTCGGGGAGTCCGTGCTAGGTTACAGAGGTAGTTTCCTAGTTCTAGTCTAGCCTTGTACGCCAAGTTGTACCTTCCATGTTAGTCGCGGACTCCTACGTCGGTGCTTGGTTGGGCCAATCGTGGGCTTGTTGTATCTTCCCAGCGGGCCTTCTGTCTTCACACGCACCAGGTAGTCTCACACGTAGGAGTCGTGGGGTCACCCCCTCGGCAGTAGCCCCAGAGTGCCTTGGGAAATCAAAGAGTCGCGCAGGGACTCGAATTCATCTGCGCCTTTATTTTTTGTAAGCGTGGAATCGCCACAGGTCGCTGGCAGTATTAGTCGTAGCACGAGATCTGCTTCATTGAATGATCTGATCCGTAGGCGACTGCTTTGATAGGTGCGCAGCTTGTCCGGGTATCCTTCAGATTTTGTGAGGGCTGTGTCTCGTGCTTCGTCTGCTATGTCTTTGTCGTTCTGTAGCGCTTCTTCTGCCTCTTCCTCTTCGTACCCTGATATTCTGGGTGCTCCGAATTTTAGGTCATGCGGTAGCACTGGTTCTGCCCCGTATACCAAGAATAAATGTGTATAATGGGTTGAGCTGTTTGGGGTGGTGCGTAGGCTCCATAGGACTGCGGGGAGCTCCTCTATCTAGTTGCCTGCGACCTATTCGAGTGGTACTAGGAGTCGCTTCTTTAATCCTCCGCATACTAAGCTGTTTGCTTTTTCGACTTGGCCATTAGACTGCGGGTGTGCGACTGATGTGTAGTTGATTTTGATGCCCAACTCTTGACAGAAGTTTTGGAACTCTGCTGCCGTAAAGTTGGTACCATTGTCTGTGATGATGTTCTGTGGTACTCCGAATCTGAAGATGATTGATTTGATGAAGTTGAATGTCGTGAGGGCTGTTGAGCTGGTGATTTGTCCTGCCTCGATCCATTTGGTGAATTTTTTGACTGCGACCAGTAGGTTTGTTCTTCCTCCTTTTGATGATTTCTTGAGTGGGCCTACTATGTCGAGTCCCCATGTGGCCAATGGCCATGATAATGGTATGGTTTTGAGATCTCATGTTGGGGCGTGCGGCCTGCTGGCGAACTTTTGGCAGGCAATGCAACGCCGTATGATATCCTCTGCATTTCTCATGGCGGTTAGCCAATAGAATCCTGCTCGAAAGACTTTTTCCACGACTGCTCGACTGCTGGCATGGTTCCCGCAGGTGCCTTCGTGAATCTTCAGTAGTAGGGCTTTTCCGTCTTCCTCATCTATGCACTTTTGTAGGACCTGGGAAATGTTGTGCTTGTAGAGATTTCTGTTAATTATTTTGAATGATTTGGATCGTCGACTGATACGTCGGGCTTCTGCAACGTCTTGTGGTAGGGTGCCTTCGATTATGAATCAAAGAAAAGTTCTTGCCCAGGCCGGGTCTTCGAGTGCTGCTGGTGCTTCAACTTCGATTGCTTGGCTATTTGTAGCGTCAGCTGCGCTCGTTGCCGCCACCTGTGCTGGCTCATTTGTCTTGTCTTCTTTTGCGACTGCTTTGGAATCCGCTGGCTTTGCTTTTATTGATCTCTGATTGATGCTTTCGAGGAAAACGCCTGGTGGTATTGGTCCTCAAGTCGATCCGATGTTCGCAAGTTCGTCGGCTTCTGTATTGTTTGCTCTGGGGATGTAGTTGAGTTCACAGCCGTCGAATCCTCCTTCCAGCGTGTTGTAGAACTTCTGGTAAGCTGCCATGTTGTCTGCGACTTCGTTACAGTCTCTCATCGCCTGCTGGACGACGAGGTTGGTGTCGCCATAGATCGATAGGCGAGTGGCACCGCAAGTTTTTGCCATGCGCATGCCGTGAATTAGCGCCTCGTACTCTGCTTCGTTGTTGGAGGCGTTGCTGAAGTTGATCTGGAGGATGTATTTGAGCTTCGTTCCTTTGGGGAAGACTAAGACGACGCCTGCTCCGGCTCCTTGTTGTCTTTTGGATCTGTCGAAGTACATCGTCCATGAGTTGGACAAGTCTGGGGGCCCTAGTGTTTGGACTTCTGCCCACTCGAACAGAAAGTCTGGGAGTACTTGGGCTTTGATTGCTGCTGGGTCTTTGAACTGTAGGTCTCGCGGGCTAAGCTCCATGTTCCACTCGGCGACTCGACCGGTCGCGCCGGTATTGTTGAGGATGTCCACGAGTGGTGCACTGCTCACGATTGTGATGGAGTGTTCGCCGAAGTAGTGCGATACTTTCCTGGAGGTCATGATGATGACGAGCAGGAGCATTTGGTAATGTGGGTACCGCTGTTGTGGTTTCGTGAGTAGCGTGCTCAGGTAGTAAATTGGTCTTTGGATGCTCTAGATTTTTCCTTCTTCTGCACGCTCGACGACAAGCACTGTGCTCACGACGCTGTTGCGTGCTGCTATGTAAAGATACAACTTTTCCCTTTCTTTAGGCACCGCCAAGATTGGTGGGGTAGAGAGGGTCTTCTTCAAGTCTGCGAATGCACTGCTGGTTTCCTCGGTCCACTCGAATTTTTCTCCTTTTCTCAGCAGTTTGTAGAAAGGTAGGGACCTTTCGCCTAGCCTGCTGATGAAGCGGCTCAATGCTGCGAGCTTTCCTGTGAGCTGCTGTATTCCTCTGATGTTGGTTGGCCTTTGCATTTTAGCGATTTCTTGAACCTTTTCCGGGTTTTATTCGATTCCTCGGGCAGAGACCATGTACCCGAGTAATTTTCCGGCTGGGACGCCGAACATGAATCTTTTGGGGTTCAACTTGATCATGTACTTGTTGAGGGCCGCGAACGTCTCGCGGAGGTCGTCGAGTAGTGCGTTTGCGCTGTAGGTTTTGATGACAATGTCGTCTACATAGAGCTGGACGTTCCTGTCGATCTGGTCTCAGACATGCTTGCATCATCTGCTGGTACGTGGCTCCGGTATTTTTTAGTCCGAAGGGCATAGTTTGGTAACAGAATACTCCGTAGGGGTGATGAACGAGGTGTGCTCTTCGTATTCTTCCTTCATCCTGATCTGATTGTATCCTGAGTATGCGTCGAGAAAAGATAGGAGGTCGCATCCTGCTGTGGAGTCGATTATTTGATCAATTCGTCATAGAGGCGAAGGTGTCCCGATGTTTCGATGAGATGGTGGAGATCGATTTTGGTGGAGTAGACTTTCACGACCCGACTACGAACGTGCGAAGACGTTGCGCCTTAGCAATCGCTAAACCAACTCCGAGAGGTTATTGATCCCGCGGATGCACGATCAACCTGACCACGAAGGTCAATTCCTGCAAGCAATCGAAGAACAAGCAAGAACTAAGAATTGCAATCTGGATATTGCGAATATAAGATGAAAGATTAACAGAAGTTGGGGTTCCAATGCGGTCTTGGCCTGGTCGGACGACACAAACGAAGAACTCGAAGTTGCGGCTATGGCTAACTTAAATCTAATTAAAACCCCAGTCTAAACGACGCCCTAAGGGCTGTATATATGGGGGAACAGAGGGGATTTTCGTGACCCCTTGGAGGTGGGGTCCGAAAACAACCCTAACTCGGTTTCCCCACACATACGGACTCTAAAAACAGCCTATAATGTGGTATTTCGAAATTACATGGGCCCAGCCCAATATTAAGGTGACGCAGCACCTATAATTGCTCTTGGACGAAAATAATGAAGTGGCATCTCGTGTATTCCGTCCAAGCCTTCATGCATGCCTTATGGTGGCTTCAACGTGCGAAAATCCCCACTGGAAGCTCCACTGTACTTTCCCCTGCGCGCACCTTCTTCTCCATTCTTGATCCCGCTCCAATGACCATCCTTCTTGTCCATGCTAGGTCCTTCATTCATAAGCAAAACAAAAGTATCTAATTTAGGCAGCATCATATGTTCATGAACAATAGAAGGATTCGCAAGAAACGAAAGTACCTGATAATTTAGTTGACGTGCACGTGCTCTAGTAACTGGTCCAGTATGTGTAGTTGGTGAGGGTATGGGTGTAACATTAGTAGGGATGTCCTCATCATCCTCCCCTTCTTGAATTGAAGTCGTCCTCGACGGAAGCTCATCATCTTCTCCCAAATAAGGTTTCAAATCTGCAATGTTAAATGTGGGACTAACCCCAAAATCTGCAGGTAGCTCAAGTTTATATGCATTATCATTAATTTTTTGTAAAACCTTAAAGGGACCATCAGCTCGTGGCATTAACTTAGACTTGCGCAAATCAGGAAACCTATCTTTTCGTAGATGTAACCAAACAAGATCTCCTGGTTCAAATACAACATGCTTTCGACCCCTATCACCAGCAAGCTTGTATCTAGCATTCATGCGCTCAATGTTTTCTTTAGATAACTCATGCATTTTTAATATCAATTCAGCACGTTGCTTAGCATCAAAATTCACCTTCTCCGAAGATGGAAGAGGCAGCAAATCAATAGGTGCACGAGGTAGAAAACCATAAACAATCTCAAAAGGGCACATTTTAGTGGTAGAATGCACTGAACGATTATAAGCAAATTCAATATGAGGTAAACATTCTTCCCACAGTTTCAAGTTACTTTTTAAAACAGCCCTAAGCATAGTAGACAATGTCCTATTGACCACTTCAGTTTGTCCATCAGTTTGGGGATGACATGTAGTACTAAAGAGTAGTTTAGTCCCCAACTTAGCCCATAAGCATCTCCAAAAATGGCTAAGAAACTTAGTATCACGATCCGAGACAATAGTATTGGGAACACCATGTAAACGAATAATCTCTCCAAAGAATAAATCAGCAACATTAGCAGCATCATCGCTTTTATGACATGGTATAAAATGTGCCATTTTAGAAAATCTATCCACGACAACAAATATGCTATCCCTCCCCTTCTTTGTTCGAGGCAAGCCTAAAACAAAGTCCATGGATATGTCCTCCCACGGAACACTAGGTACAGGTAAAGGCATGTATAAACCATGAGGATTGAGTCGTGACTTAGCTTTTTGACATGTAGTGCAGCGAGCAACAAAACGCTCAACATCCCGTCTCATCTTTGGCCAAAAGAAATGTGTAGCAAGTACATCCTCCGTCTTTTTCACGCCAAAATGTCCCATTAATCCTCCTCCATGCGCCTCCTGCAACAACAAAAGACGAATAGAGCTAGCTGGAATGCATAGCTTGTTAGAACGGAACACAAATCCATCATTAAGCACAAACTTGTTCCATGTTCTACCCTCTCTACAATTCTGCAATACATCTTTAAATTCCACATCATTTGCATATTGTTCTTTGATTGTCTCTAAACCGAATATCTTGAAGTCAAGTTGTGAAAGCATAGTATAACGACGAGACAAAGCATCAGCAATAATATTATCTTTCCCCTTCTTGTGTTTAATGACATAAGGGAAAGTCTCAATAAATTCAACCCACTTAGCATGTCTACGATTAAGTTTTGCTTGACTTCTTATGTGTTTCAAAGATTCATGATCAGAATGTATAACAAATTCTTTGGGCCATAAATAATGTTGCCAAGTTTCTAATGTCCGAACAAGAGCATATAATTCCTTATCATAAGTAGAATAGTTCAGACTAGGCCCACTCAATTTTTCAGAAAAGTATGCAACAGGTTTAGCATCTTGTAATAACACACCTCCCAAACCAATCCCACTAGCATCGCATTCAAGCTCAAAAGTCTTATTAAAATCAGGAAGTTGGAGCAAAGGAGCATGTGTTAACTTATCTTTCAATACCGTGAAAGCTTCTTCCTGTGCGGTACCCCAAGTAAAAGGCACATCCTTGCGTGTAAGCTCATTGAGAGGGGCAGCAATGGTGCTGAAATCCCTCACAAAACGCCTATAGAATCCAGCGAGGCCAAGAAAACTCCTCACTTGTGTGACCGTTTTGGGCTGCGGCCAACTCTCAATCGCCTCGATCTTGGCTTTATCAACTTCAATACCCTGTGGAGTAACAACATAGCCAAGAAACGATACTCGGTCGGTGCAAAAGGTGCACTTCCCAAGGTTACCAAATAAACGTGCATTACGTAGAGCAATAAAAACAACACGTAAATGATCCAAATGTTCCTCCAAAGATTTGCTATAAATCAGTATATCATCAAAATAGACTACCACAAATCGTCCAATGAAAGCACGTAAAACCTCGTTCATTAATCTCATGAAAGTGCTAGGTGCATTAGTTAACCCAAAAGGCATGACTAACCACTCATATAATCCAAACTTAGTTTTAAAAGCCGTTTTCCATTCATCTCCTAATTTCATGCGAATTTGATGGTATCCACTACGCAAATCAACTTTGGAAAACATGGTAGAGCCACTTAATTCATCAAGCATATCATCTAACCTAGGAATAGGATGACGATAACGAATAGTAATATTATTAATGGCTCGACAATCAACACACATACGCCATGTTCCATCCTTTTTAGCACTAATATAACAGGAACAGCACAAGGACTAAGGGACTCACGTATGTAACCTTTGTCGAGTAGCTCTTGTACTTGACGCTGAATCTCCTTCGTCTCCTCCGGATTGGTACGGTATGGCGCACGGTTGGGCAACGAAGCACCGGGAATTAAGTCAATCTGATGCTCAATCCCTCGAATAGGTGGTAATCCCGGTGGTACGTCTTGTGGAAAGACGTCAATAAACTCCTGCAAAAGGTCAGTGACAACAGGAGGCAAAGAAGGAGGCAATTCCTCAAATGAAAACAAAGCTTCTTTGCACACAAAAGCATAGCACACATATTGACTAACATCCAAATCTGAAATATCAACCTTAGTAGCAAGCAAAGTTGGACTAGTCAATTTAATTTCATTAGAAACAGCAGAAGAAGATTTGCTATTAGTCTTATGTTGTTGCTCAAATTCTTTGGCTGCTATTTCATTCTCACTCTTATTTTTCTCCTGTTTTGCTTTACTAGCTCGAGCAAGATCATCTTTCACAATTTGTTCAGGAGACATAGGAAGTAAAGCAATATTTTTATCCTGATGAACTAAAGTAAACTGATTTGTCCTACCATGGTGTACAACATTCCTATCAAATTGCCATGGTCTACCAAGTAAAAGAGAGCATGCTTGCATGGGTACCACATCACAATCAACATAATCAGCATATGCAGCAATGCTAAAGTGCACACGAACAGAACGCGTTACCTTAATCTTACCACTATTGTTAAACCACTGAATATAGTACGGATGGGGGTGTGGTCTTGTGGTGAGAGATAGCTTCTCCACCAACTCCATGCTAGCCAAGTTGTTGCAACTCCCTCCGTCAATGATGATGCGAACCGAACGTTCTTTCACCACTCCCTTTGTGTGGAACAAATTATGCCTCTGGTTTTGCTCGGCCTTCGTTACCTGCACACTTAATACACGTTGAGCAACCAAACTAGCATATTTATCTGCATCATCAGGAGTCATATACTCTATATCATGAGCATCATCATGGGCACCCTGTTCCTCATGAGCAATGAGAACTAGAGTCTCCTCATCATAGTCGCTCGCTGACTCATACCCACCATCCGCCGTAATAGTCATCACACGCTTGGAGGGACAGTCTTTTGCGAAGTGACCTCCACCTTGGCACCTGCGACATTTAATATCACGATCTCGTGTGTGCCCTGTGGACGCCATGGATGAAGAAGAACTCGCCGCTGGACCACTCTGTGCACCCTTGAATGGTGGCGCTGGCTGTTTTGGTGGCTCCCTGTAAGAATGAGCGGCTGAAGTAGATGGTGGCGCAGCAGGACGTGTGGATGTAGAAGCTCCACGCGATGTCCATGATGTATTTCGTCCTGCAGAAAAGTTAGGTCTCGTAGCGGCCTGTCGATCCTGCACTTCACGTTCAGCTTTACAAGCAAGATGAAACAAACGAGTGATAGTAGCAAAGTCCTTGTATTCTAGAATAGTTTGTATCTCCCTGTTTAGGCCACCCATAAAACGTGCAAGCATAGCTTCATTATCCTCTACTAGGCCACATCTAATCAATCCAGTTTGTAATTCTTGATAATATTCCTCTACAGAATTTTTTCCTTGTCTCAAACGCTGTAATTTTTGTAACAATTCACGTTGATAATAAGGAGGAACCCAGCGAGTACGCATAGCATCTTTTAAAGCAGCCCAAGTAGTTGGAATATTATTAGCATGCAATCTACAATGTTCAGACCACCAAATAGATGCAAAGCCCATGAATTCACAAACAGCAGCAGTAACACGTCTATTCTCAGGATATTGTAAACATGTAAAACGTTGTTCAGTTTCTAACTCCCAAGTAAGATAAGCATCAGGAATATATCTACCCTCAAACGGCTTAAGATTCAATTTAAGTTTAGGCACATGTTCATCATCACGTACCTGAGGGGGTGGTTGGTGTCGACCGTGGCGAATGTTGGGACGTGGACGTCCAGCTGGCTGCTCATAGGCCGCTTCCTGTTCCACCTCCTCCTCGTAATCACCCTCGTAGTTGTCGTCCTGGCTGACGTCAGAAGCAGCAGCAGCAGCAGTAGCGGCAACTGCAGCAGCAGGAGGAGCACCAATACCAGCAGCTTGTCCTCGCGGAAACAGAATACGTCGTGCACGTGGTAGTGGCGGTGGCTGTGGCTGTGCTGAAGGTAGGCGTGCGATCAACTCAGTAAACTTGGCGTCGAGCTTGGTGTCGATCATCTTCTCCACGCCATCAATCGCCTCTGTAAATCTGGTCTCGATGTCCTGCACCTGTTGAGACATCATACGTGCAAATTTATCATGTAGCTCCTTGTTTGTCATGTTCTCCCAATCGGGTGCATCCCGCGCCACTTCAACATGTGATCCTGGCATGGTTAGCAGAAATAGAAAACACACAGGAATATGATCCTACTTCTACTAATGGGATGGATGTGGGGTGGTGGACAGCACAAATCCGTCAAGCTTTTCTTACGTTCTTACCGATTCTTACCTAGCAGCAGGTGGTGATGTACAACCAACGGGTCAAAACTCTCAGAGATATGGTAGAGCGATGGCCAGGAGGTGTCAAAACGCACGATGTAGAAAATATGTGGAGCTGTAGGTAGGCTTGACAAATATGGTAGCAAAAAGATCAACAGTAATCAAAACAGAGATGCAAAGCTGAATAAACACTCAACGTCGGTACTGTGCTGATCCTAGGCTAGACCGTACTAGAGACGCGAGCCTAAAACACCAACGAAAGCACGGCGCGGCACGTAACAACTGTGAAGCACACTCTGAATTTTTTGTTCTCTTTTTTTTTTTTTTTTTTGGCGATGCGGGACTGCGGGGGCTGAAAAAGTGCGAAAAAATCACTATGGTGGCGAACGTCTCAAAACGAGTTTCTGGACCTAAGGAACGTATGGGCACGAAATTTTTTTACCCCTGAAAATTTTGGCCTAAAAACCGCTCTGAAAAGCGTGCCAGACTCTAATCAACTCAAAACTATTCTGGCTACGGGGATATCAGGAACCGTACTGATGGTGGAACTCAACTCGGACTCGTGAGACGTGGTGGTGTATATGGACTCTGCTTGGCGGAACGTGGTGGTGTATCTGGACTCGGATTGGCGGAACGTGGTAGGATGACTACTGGTGCGGCGGCGACGTGGCAAACTGTGATCCGCCAACAGTTCATATAAAGCATAAAGTAACAACGAAGCAGAAGTTGCTGCAACATTGTATAATATAAGTTGTAATGATTAATAATAATAATAATGCCTCCGAGTTCCCTTCCTCGACTCCCTGCGAGGAAGAAGACCCGGAACCATACAGTTTAATAGTAATAGTTTCTAGTGGTAAGATCCAGCTTCAGCATAAAGCGTCCTGTTACCGTGGACACGGCTATCGATAGATTAATCTTCCCTGCAGGGGTGCACTGGCGTGACTCTACGACGCTCGGATCTCCAGGGTGGCGGGAACCTTGTTAGGGAACGCTCCACCAAAGCTATCCGCCACAAAGTAGCCCATCCTTCGGCAATCAACAGAGAGGTCATCCGCCGGACTATATCCTATGTACGCCGGGCTTTGGAACCTAACCCGAACGTACTCCTGCACGGTGCGTGACTGGCCGGTGAAGCAAAATCAAAGCAAATACAAATACACCGCTCGAGCAAGAGAAGACAACACCACTTCCCGGCAATCAGCCTGCGGTACTGCTGACGTCTGAAGACCCTCGAACGAGACTACGATGCAGGGGAGCCCACACTCCGTATCCCACGTGTAGGTAGTGCGTACAAGCCAAAACGCTACTCAAGACATTCGCCGAACCATTTAGCATTTTAATTAACCTGTGTGACAACCGTTATCGTTGCCTCGACTTAACCGACCCGCGGTCAACGACAGCAGTCAGGACCACCAGTACATCGGTGCCTGCCCTGTCGTCCCACCAAGTCACTGCGGTTACCAACAAGGTGAACCGTCTCCTTACCTTGTCTCGCGTGTGCTCTTGGTAGAGCTCGACTTTCGTGGTTTGGTAACTCTTGCGAGATACGAGCAGGGGCCAAGCACGCCAGTAACGTCGGTCGTACCCTCCCTGTCGTTCCCGACAATATACCTCTCGCGGGCACCGTTGGGTCGCCCGACTCTTTACCTTAAGGACAACCGCTGTTCAGGACCCTATGGCGGCAAGACAAAGTCAGCCTCGAGTGGTGATAGAGGCGAAGGTGTCCCGATGTTTCGATGAGATGGTGGAGATCGATTTTTGGTGGAGTAGACTTTCACGACCCGACTACGAACGTGCGAAGACGTTGCGCCTTAGCAATCGCTAAACCAACTCCGAGAGGTTATTGATCCCGCGGATGCACGATCAACCTGACCACGAAGGTCAATTCCTGCAAGCAATCGAAGAACAAGCAAGAACTAAGAATTGCAATCTGGATATTGCGAATATAAGATGAAAGATTAACAGAAGTTGGGGTTCCAATGCGGTCTTGGCCTGGTCGGACGACACAAACGAAGAACTCGAAGTTGCGGCTATGGCTAACTTAAATCTAATTAAAACCCAAGTCTAAACGACGCCCTAAGGGCTGTATATATGGGGGAACAGAGGGGATTTTCGTGACCCCTTGGAGGTGGGGTCCGAAAATAACCCTAACTCGGTTTCCCCACACATACGGACTCTAAAAACAGCCTATAATGTGGTATTTCGAAATTACATGGGCCCAGCCCAATATTAAGGTGACGCAGCACCTATAATTGCTCTTGGACGAAAATAATGAAGTGGCATCTCGTGTATTCCGTCCAAGCCTTCATGCATGCCTTATGGTGGCTTCAACGTGCGGAAATCCCCACTGGAAGCTCCACTGTACTTTCCCCTGCGCGCACCTTCTTCTCCATTCTTGATCCCGCTCCAATGACCGTCCTTCTTGTCCATGCTAGGTCCTTCATTCATAAGAAAAACAAAAGTATCTAATTTAGGCAGCATCATATGTTCATGAACAATAGAAGGATTCGCAAGAAATGAAAGTACCTGATAATTTAGTTGACGTGCACGTGCTCTAGTAACTGGTCCAGTATGTGTAGTTGGTGAGGGTATGGGTGTAACATTAGTAGGGATGTCCTCATCAAGTGGAGTACAAGGATTACTCCTGGATAGCTCACACTTGAGGTGACTAGGCATAACCCAGATAGGGGCCTTTGGCGGTGTCTTCTTTGTAATGTACCTGTGTAGTTGTATATATGGTATCCGTGTTCACTCCCCTGAGTGATCACGACCCGCTATCTAATCCTAGCTAACAATGCGCAGGGCTCACTGCTGAATAATGCATAAGTAATAATAGACAGCATAGGATAAAGGAAAGGTACATCAAGGGGCGACAAAATCAGGCTATGCAATTGAATAGGAGTATAACGTAGCAGCAGCAGTAACAATGCCTAGTGCAAGAAATGTACGGAAAGATAGACAATATCTGGGGAAGAGAATGGCTCTGCTTGCCTGGAAGCTCGACGGTAGGGGTAGGGTCGTCGACGAAGTAGTCGTACCCGGCAGCGGTGTAGTCGGCGGTAGCAGCGGGGTCTACTAGAGATTAAGGGGGGGGACAGTAAATACACAGCAATCATATACAAACATATGCATGACATGACAGATGAAATGTTAACGGTGTTCTAACGCAGTGCAACGCACGTTGCTCGGAGCGGGAATTCATCCGGGGATGAACTACCGGATCCGGGTGATTACCGGACAGGGTGTCCGGAGGGGGGAAGGGTTCATGCCGGAGGTGTCGTGGACATCCGACAAACATAAGGGGGGTGTATCCGGGTTAGTTGAACTATTCCGAACAACTTTCGTGTTCAGAATAATTTCATCCGGGTACTTTTTATCGGTACTGGGAATTATCGACATACAACCCGGAGGGGGGGGGGGAATGTCGATGATCGGTGTGTTAGGGGGGTGGGGTAGACATACGGATAGCGTATCTGTATTCGTTATATTTTTCTAATCAATTTTGATGTATAAAGTTTTTGAATCCGACTTACGGTTTAAAAGATATTCAATTTTAAAGTTTTTATCATTTTAAATCATTTTTGGAATTCCTTTTATTAAATATATAAACATTATCCACAACGGTGGAGTTGACTGGGTCAAACCTGACAGAGGGGACCCACATGTCATAGGCTGGAGCCTTTGACTGGTCAACTGACCAGTGGGTCCCATATGTCAGCCTCACAGTGGCATAATAAATCATTTTCTTTGTTTAAATAGCAATGGGCCCACAAGTCATACTCTGCTAAACTATTAATCCATTTAATTAACCAAACTGACAGTGGGACCCATGTGTAAGTGGCACAGTACTAATTAAACAGTTTTAATTTATTTAAAAGGCCTAGGGCCCACCTGTCATACACTCCAAGGGGTATCTCAATTTGTTTTAACAACGGATTAATCAGAGAGGGATGGTTAGGGGCTCGTGGCCCACATGTCATAGGCATAATGGGGAGGGGGGGTTAGGCTTAATCAAGGATTAGCCCAAGGCCCCCAGTGTGCGCCCGCCGGCTAACTGGGAGGCACGGCGGTGCTGTACTGGCCGCCTCCGGCCATGGAGGTTGCGGCGAGGCGAGGGTGCGAGGCCGCACACACACTGCACGGGCAGGGGCGTGGCCAGGGCGATCCGGGAGGAAACACACGGGCTCCGGCGAGCACGGCCTCTGGCCATGGAGGCACAGCGGCGCCAAGCTCGGACGGACAGGCGGCTGCAGAGACCCAACGGCGAGGGGATGGGGGGGAATCGAAAGGGGGCTCACAGGGGGGAAGGTTGGCGTGTACGGGGGGCGCGGGGGTGGCCGGAGTGCGCGAATCCTGGCGAGGAAGACGGCGGTCGGCGACGAGGCAGAGGATGGGGGTGGCACGATTCGGCCGAGTTAGTGGCCTCCGGCTTGATCTCGCGGGTGAGGGCGACCTAGAGGAACGCGGTGGACCTCCCAGACAGTGCGGCGCGACTTCAGGAGGCCTCCGGCCGCGACGATGCACGGCGGCGGCAACAGTCGCCCCGCGGCGAGCACGGGCAGGGGGAAATGGCGCAGGGGAGGCTCCAGATCCAGGGGGCGCGGGGGACTGCGGGCTAGGGTTCGCAGAACGGGGGGAAGGGGCGCAGGGGGACCTCTTTAAACTCGCCGGCGTCCATGGGATGGCGGCCACGGCGGCACGGCGTGCCGTAGCGCCGGCCGATGTCTGCCACGGGGGTTGGGGGGTTGTCTAGGGGAAGATGCCGGTTCGGGGGGGCTGGTGGGCTGAGTGGGCTAGGCGGCCCAAGGGGGGGAGTGAAGTGGGCTTCGCCCAGGGGTTAGATTAGGTTAGGTTGGTTTCTCCTTTTTATTTCTCTTTTATTTTTCTGTTATTTATCTTTTGTACTTAATTTATTAGCTTAGGCATTTTTGTAAAATATGGGATGTGTCCAATATTTATTGTTACACCACACATTACTGCCAAAAAAAGAATGGGCAATAATAAATGTCATTTAATATTTGCAATAAATATTAAATGATTTAAAAGGGTTTTTTATCCACTGTTTTCATTTATTTAGAATTAATTAGAGATTAATAAAATCTCCAACTTGGTGGATCATGGTCCACAGAATATTTAGAATTTATTAACAGTGGTTGAAGAATTTTTGGACAATGTTTATTTTCAACATTGTTTTTAATATACCACCAAGGCAATTGATTTGATTTTTAAATCAAAGGTAATTTGAAATAAGCTTGGCATTGCTTTGATCCAAGTTGACCAAGTCCATGATCACCATGCATTCAACATCATCAAAGGAAAATATCAAGTTTGAGATGAAACACATTGATCAGACAAAAGTTTTGAACAGTAGAGATGAACAGTAACCCTGATTACTGTTCACTGACAGTGAGGGTGTTACACCATGCAACATCCATTTTCTCATGACTTGATCCTCATGACATACATTCGCATCATGATAGTTATATCTTATTTATGTGAGTACCTTTGTAAAGTGTGAAAGATCTCCTATATTCTTGTAAAATAGAGTGTTGCCCCAAAAGTGAGAAAAAGATCCCAAAGAGGACAAAATCAAAAGATCCCAAAGAGGACAGATGAGAGTTAAATAGAAAGAGCCATTGAGGCCACCAAAAAATACAAAAAAATAGAAAAAAGAGAAAAAGAAATAAAAAGAGAGAAGGGGGCACACTACTATTCCTTTTGAGAGATCCACACTAGTACATCATCCTCTATCCCTTGTACTCCATAGAGATCATCATCATGCATATAGCTATGTGGGGACCTTCACACTAAAGAACTTGGCTTGTATATTCCAATAATGAGCCTCCTCAAACGAGCTCTAGGTCTTCTTGAGCAAGAAAGTTGGATGCACCCCCACTAGTTCCCTTGGAGAGCTTTTAGCTCGCATGTGCATCCGTTGCATGGCAATCCCTACTCCTCACATCATATCTATCATATGGCCTTCTCTTGCCTATGATTGTACTCATTGATGTGAGCCTTTCACACCCTTTTTTTGTCTTCCTCCTCCACCTTCTTTCTGTTTCGCTTTTTAGGTGTCAACTTTCTTGCTCACGCTCATCCATTGCATTAGTGCTCAAAATATCGAAAGGGAGTGGATCAGTTTGACTTGTACCTGGCTAGTGGTCTGGGGACGAGTCAAGATAAGAATCCAAAGGAGACTAAGTGTGAAACTTTAGTCGATAGTTGTTCTCAACAACCTTATTTTTTCTCTCGTATTTCCCTATCCCCTGCTTGCACGCAAACACCATCTGGAGACATTCGAGTCATGGACAGCGAGAGCTCTTGCACCTTTTGTTCTTTAATTACTTGTAACAGCCCAGTTTTTGAAAAAATTAAAATTTTTGTTTTCTGTGTGAATTGTTTGATTGTCTGATTTGTTTGCGGTGTTTGCATCCCCGATTTATTGATCGGCGATTATTTTAACCCCTCTTATCTCGTATCGGACGGAGACCGACCCTTGCCACCCTGACACTCGACCTTTGCGACACCGGGTTTCGCCCGATCACCGTCGCGAAAACCGCACGAGACCAGTCGAAGCCAACGGAACGAAAAACCCCGTTTAATAATTAAACGGGATATTTTTATAGCGTGCCGGAAAGTGTTTTCGGAACGGTTCCAGCTCGAGGTGAACGCCTCCGGCTCGACTCGCTGATCGCGCAGTTCGAAGTTTTACCCGAATCGGAGGTACTGCGGACCCCCGGCGGTCAGAAACGTGAGCACCGCGCGCGAGAGAGAAAAACCGATGATGTTTTTGCAAACTGCCAGCCACCGGGGCTATATAAAGACCACCACACTCCCACCCACCTAGGGTTTCCCTAGGCAGCCACCAGCCCCAGATCTGGCCCCAAATATCCCCATTTTCGCAGCAAACCCTAGCCCCAGATCTGAGGTCCAGCCCAATGGGTTCTGGACCGTCAGATCGGCCGATCTGACGGCCAGGAACGGGCCACGTCACCCCAACTCCCTCTCCACTTCACCTCTCTCTCTCCTACCCGCAGCCGCGCGCAGCCGGACCGAGGCCGCCGCCGGCAGGCCGCAGCAACCCCGGCCACCTCCCTCTCCTTCGCGCCCTCTCCTCCTTCCCCTCCGTCTCCTCCACCTCTCACCTTCCCTCTCCTCCACCTTGCAGGTACACCGGCGCCGCCGCGCCCGCCATGGAAGGGCCCGAGCTTGGAGCTCTGCCCGCCGCCGCCAGGGGCCCTCCGGCCAGACAAGCCCCGCCACCGGCCGGATCCGGGCCAGCACCGCCCATGCACGCCCCCTCCGGCCTCCCTCCAGCGCCCCACGCCGTGGCCTCCTCGCCGGCGGGAGCTAGCGCAGCCGCGCCCCTCCATGGCTCGGGAGCGAGCACGCCCGAGCGGCTCCTCCACCAACCGGCCACCGCAGCTGGGCCGACCCAGCCATGTCTCCAGCCCGAGCCAGCGGCCCACGTGCCACTTCGGCCAGATGGGCCTCTAGGGCCCATGGTGAGCATTTTGGCCCGAACCTTTTTTTTTCATGTTGGACAGCCTGCGAATTGCTAAGTCTGGAGCTATTTCTGCTGCTGATTCAATTTTGCAACGACGATAGCAAGCGATCTGTAACTCCGATGAACGTGCCCCCAAAACGAAAGTTGTTTAGAATTGCATGTAATTTAATTCATCTTTTGTGAGCATTTGCATTTGAGCTCATCTTGATTGTGTAATTGTGTGCTGAACAGGGCATCAGGCCGTTAAACTGCTACTTTTTCCTGTTTAGTGTTGCTGTTATTATTTTGTTACAACTTTGCATGATGATTGTAACAAATCCATGAGGCCTTTTGCATTGATTACTTTTGCGTTGCGTTAAGCAATGTTTCTACTTCAGTTTCATGCATTCACATGCCATATTTGCTTGCTGCATCATGTTTATATCATGCTCCAAAGTAGCTATCCTGATGTTATTGTGCTGTCGTTGCTGAAACTGTTATTTTGTTGCAACTTCGGTCGACGAGTGTGTCGCGACCGTTTATTGGAATTGAGTGATTCCAGTTGCATATTGTTAAGAATCATGTCTACTTTCATCCCATGTATTGCTATGTCATGTTGCTGCACTTTTGCATATAGATTTACCCCTGTTTATACAGTATGTGTGCATAAATTGTTTTGCTTATATCTTTTTAACCGTAACTCCGTTTGGGGTGTTCTTTATATGTAACTTGATTAGTTTTTCGTGTACTTTGTGTTTTTGCTATTGCTTGCTGTTGTTAACCAACCTAAAATATGGATTAGGGAAGAACAGTACCAAATCTTTTAATCATCGTGCGGCACTTAGTGGTATGCCATGTTTAGGTTGTGCCCCAGTTAAATTGACTAGCATAGATAGTTTACTTTATGCTTCACCTCTTGCAATGTTTGTGTGCTATGCCATGCTTGCTTGAGTTGCCATGTTAACAACTTTGTTGATCACCTGTAGCTAAACAACTTGAACCACCGTAAACGTGCGGTATCGTCGTGTGAGACGAGTACTCCACTTAAATCGTTAGTAACCGCTCTCGACGGTAGGTGCGATGTTTCGTGTTACTTCTTGTTGATGCTTGCTCTTGTATTGCTCCATAGTAATAGTGGTGCACCGTTGATTGCTTTCCAGTGTTTACTTCTTGTGTGCTTCCGCGGGTACCTCTCGGAGACGATGTGATCTTGCAATCAACTACACCTTAGGAACCCGACTTATCAACAGGCAAGGACTATGCATTACTTATGATCCATTCTATTTCAACCAGCGGTTTGCATGCTAGTATAGGTTAGGTTTGATGTTTGATCCTACCACATGTTTACAGCCTCTTTCAAACCGATACAGCCATGTTCCTTCCCAGCAAACCTTGTACTGCTATGTTACTTTTGCTCGTTGCTCAGCCCCTGCTTAGTATGCATGCTTAGGATGCTACGATGTTACCCTGTTACTCCTGGGTTTGGGATATCACATTATTATATTGTTGTTGATGATATGATTATTATAATTGTTGACTATATTCGACGAAGGGTGGAAGGTCTAGGCTATCCCGCCTCGACGCTTTGTTCCATTCGAGTCACCTAGGATCCGAGTTCCGGGTATTGGTTTTAAGACTGAGCGTGCCTAACCGCGTGTGGGATTTTATGGGGTCCCCTTTTCTTACCTATCTAGCTTCAAACATTTCTAGTGGTGGCCCAAGCTGATTTACCATTTGAAAACCGTGTGTGTGTCTGTTGGGTCGCTCTTGGCAGATATTATTTAAAACAACTTGGGCCAGCGGAGACATGGTTTCCTTGTTGGTCCACCCCAGGGAGCTAGGGGGTTGTCCACATATGTTTGGGCAACCTATCCGACCTCATCCAGACGGTAGAGGACGATTCGAGAGCGCGGCCGGCTTTTGAGTTGGATGTCGACTCACCGGGGGCCACCCGGATTTGTTCGTTGTTAGCTAGAGGGACTTGTCGTTTCGGATCTCTTGGAACTAAATCATAAAATGGTTGCCTGTGATGGGTAGCAACTGAGAGTGATGGACGTGCGTGCGGAGCCTCATACTGGGCAGTTGGTACATCCCTGCAGGGTTAAATCTTTTCGAGAAGCCGTGTCCACGGTTATAGACGACTTGAGACCTACTCCTGGTTCATAGACAACAACAACTGAGATAATCTTAATATAACTTGATCAACGTGTGTGTGCCTTGACTGCTTCTTCTTCGTCGGGATGCGAAGAGGAGGACAAGGATAGGATAGGTGTTATGTTTGCGTATGTAGTTGATAGCAAGACTTGTTGGAGGCGATTCCTCATCGAATGCTTGGCTTCTTATCTTACTCTCTAGATCGTTAGCCACTTCATAAATGCTAGTGCGGCAGCAACCTCACCACTTACCCCTTCCTTACCGTAAACTACTAGTTTTCCTAGAATGACGAGTGATGAAGTCCTTGTTGGGTCAGATGACCACTACAGTTGGATGCTGAGTATCTCTGTACTCATGATACTTCCCCCAAACTCTTTTCAGGGTTCTTGATCGACAACAGGTGGTGCTCGACGTTTCACGTGGAGACTCGACGACGACTAGTTAGGCGGATCCCGGCGGAGGGCTTGGACCCGTGTGGTTATGGGATTGATGCTTTTCTCTTTGCCAGTAGGCATTTACTTGTAGTCTGTACTCAGACATATATCTTCCGCTGTTGTATTGTATTAAGGAAGTTGTATGCCGATTGTATGAGATGTTGTATCCTGTATCTGTAATGTTGTGATATCATGTTGGAAATCCGGGGCATATGGCTTTTTCATATGTCGCGGTGGGACCGATATGTGCTTCGTCCCCGGATCTGGGTGGAAACACCTAGATCTGGAACAGTACCGCATATCGGGCCTTACATTACTTGTGTCAATGCTAATATAGAATCTTGCTTGTTAAGACTTGAATTGAATTGCATGCTTTGATTGCTTTACTTAAAAGTCCTTATATGGTTGTGTGGCATGTCACCACAGAAATTATGCTTGTTATCATTTACCTACTCGAGGACGAGAAGGAATTAAGCTTGGGGATGTTGGTACGTACAAAACGTTTCTATAATTTATGCTTGCTCGATGCATGTTTTGTGTGACTTTTCCATGATTTGGTTGAACTTTCATACACTTTTGAGCATATTTGGACTAATCTATTAACCCAGTGCACCCAGCTACCAGTTGCTGTTTTCTGCTGTTTTTGTATTTCAGGTTTTCCGGCCATTAAAAGTGCTCCAAAAAATCCGGGAAAATCAGATAAAAAATCAGCGCAACGGAAGCTTGCGGAATCACCAAAGGAGGGAAGGAGGGCCACCACCAGGCAGCCATGAGGGCAGGTGGCGCGGACCAACCCTGGGCCGCGCCAAGCACCCTCCTGACTGCCCTGTGGCCCCTCTCGGTGCCCCCCTTCGCTTATATTTACCACCCGTGACGGAAACCCCTAATATCAATCCCTCTTTCGCGATCTTGCATCTGTACCGCCGCCGCCGCTGTTTCAAGATTGGGGCTGCCTGGAGAAGCTGCTCTGGCACCCTACCGGGAGAAGCTACCCCCTCCGGGAGACCATCCATAGCCATGACCGCCTCCCGTATGTATCGTGAGTAGTTTCCCTTGGACCATGGATCCGTGACCAGTAACTATGTGATCTATCTCTCCCTTCTTTGTGCTTCCACTTTCGAGTCCTCGTGAGCTGCCTCGCATGATCGAGGCACCTTTGTAATTTTCTGTTGTTGCTATGCTGAGTTTGTTGGGATCTAATGGATTATGAGACTATGTTCAGATTGTGATGAGTAATATATTTGGTTCTTCTCTTTTATATTTGTTCTTGAGTAAATTCTTGCATGTTCTCCGTTGCCGTATTTTACTTTGGCCAAGTGATTTATTGCAACTCCAAGAGGGAGCGTTATGCTTGATTGTGGGTTCAGCCCCTTGATGTCTAGCTTGAGTGATAGAAACATGAGACTAGGGGATGTGTTGTTACCACCAGGGATAAAAAAACGGTGCTTGTATCCGTGGGTGCAAGGATTGTTTACTTTACGCAAAGTTCTTTTAATGCAGTTGTCTGTTGCTTTGGATTTACACTTTGGGTGGGATTCGCAACTTAATACCAGCGAGATGTTCTGGATAGATATCTCAAGGTGGATGATTCGTAGTAGATGCAGATGGATTTCGGTCTACTTACCTTGGTGTACTGCCCATTGCTTTTGAGCCCTTCCTTTCTTTGCAGCATAGTTAGCATTGTCGTGCCTTCATAATCCTGTCAAATTCCCAACTGTGATTTGTTTACCTCACTAGCACTTTTATCGTCTTTTGGGAGAGAGACATCACTAGTGAAAATCACATGACCTTGGTCCATCTTCATATCATTGTTTACACCATCAATTTACTTTCAGTTGCCACTATCATTATCTCTTGCGTTAATCCTTTGTAAACAGCAAGGCCGGAGGAATTGACAACTCCTCTGTAATCGTTGGGAGCAAAGTTATTTGTTGCTGTGTGCAGGTCAACGTCAACTATCTAGCCCGAAGCTAATTTCTGGCGCAGTTGTCACCTTCTTGTATCTCTTGGAGTCCTACTGGTTCGATAACCTTGGTATCTTCACCGAGGGAAATTTGCTGCTACACTACATCTCACCTTCCACTTGGGGTAACCAACGAGGAGTGAGATAACTATCCTCACCGTATCAGGATCCCAACCATCCTCTAGGTTCCTAGGTATGGAGGCTTCTATCCTAAGTTTCTCCTCCCTAGCTTTGATAAGAGCATTTGTGATATGCTCTGTGAAGGCAAGGTTAAGTGTGCTAGTGTGGGGGTCTCTAGACATTTTGTGTAATAAGCTGATAACTTCTGAGAGGGTGCAACTATCAAAATCAATATCACTACTATTAAAGGTGGTAGTAGTGTCATCTAAGCTCACTTGTTTGAAACCCTCTATGTTCATAGAAGTTTCTTCTTCTACGGTCGAGGTATTATCATCACCATTAATAGGTCCGTTGGGACCAGGAGTGCATTGGGTGCTAATAGTTTCAGTATCCTCAACGATTTGGATAGTAGCAACAGTGTGGGTGTGTAGGAAGGCTCTTAATTCTATCATTTTCCTCTTTTTCTCTAGCCCATCTTTCTTTAAGTTTATCCATCATCCTAATATTTTCATTGATTTATAACTAGATAGCATTAATAGGAGTGTCCTTACTCTCCACAAGGGGAGAGGTTCTAGTTTTTAACATCTGAACATCAAGGGCTAAGATGTCTACCTTCAAACAAAGATTATCTAGCTTAGCTAGCTTTTCTTCCACATTCTTATTGAAAGCTTTTTGGGTACCGATTAAGTCTCTAAGCATACTCTCTAGTTCGGAGGTGGGGTTCTTGTTGCTAGGGTAAGTGTTGTTGTTCCCATAAGTGGATGGAAACGGTCTAGGATTACTAGCAAAGTTGCCCCTGTAAGAATTATTATTAAAGTTGTTTCTAGCAATGAAGTTCACATATACTTGTTCCTAAGCAACCAAAGAATTTAAATGACCATCATGAGCATCAATAGAGGGTTGCTTGGTAAGTAGAGACATAATTAAATAAACTTTATCATTTAGGGAGGTAATTTCCTCGACATAATTTACCTTCCTACCTGTTGGAGCGCGTTCGGTGTGCCATTGGGAATAATTGGTCATCATCTCATCGAGAAGTTTTGTGGAAGCACCAAGTGTAGTTGACATAAAGGTTCCTCCCGCGGCCGAATCTAACAGGTTCCACGAGGTAAAGTTCAAGCCTGCATAAAAAGTCTGGATAACCATCCAGGTAGTCAAACCATGTGTAGGGCATTTCTTAACAAGAGATTTCATATGTTCCCAAGCTTGGGCAACGTGTTCATTATCCAATTGCCTAAAATTCATAATATTACTCCTCAATTGGATAATTTTAGCAGGTGGGTAGTACTTCCCGATAAAAGCATCTTTGCAATTATCCCAAGAATCGATGTTATTCCTAGGCAAAGATTAAAAAAATATTTTAGCTCCGTCCCTCAAAGAGAAAGGAAAAATCTTGAGCTTAACAATATCACCTTATACTTATTTATACTTTGTCATATCACATAATTCAACAGAATTATTCAAGTGTAAAGTAGCAGCATCCCCAGCACCCGAGAATTGATCTCTCATAAAAAGGTTTAGCAAAGCAGGTTTAATTTCATAAGAGGTAGCTGAAGTGGCAGGTGTGGAAATAGGAGTGCAGATAAAGTCTTTGTTGTTGTGACTGGTGAAGTCACATAACTTTGTGTTTTTAGAGGAACCCATAGTAGCAGCAGGTGTGGCAGATTTTTTTAGTAATTTTTGATATAAGACACAAAGACAAAAGCAGAAAGGTACACTAACAAGACTAAAAATAAAGATACAATGATCTTGCTACAGTAACAATCACCAAGACCACTAAAAACATAAGTAAAAACATCTTGGGTTGCCTCCCAACAAGCGCTTTCTTCTACGCCTTTAAGCTAGGCATAAGGCAAAAGAAGAATCAAGTTTTATCAAAAGAAAGAGAATAGCTTGCCCGTGTAACGGACTCAAAAGGTAACTTGATTTTTTTTCTAGGGAAGTGTTCCATCCCCTTTTTGAGAGGGAATTGGAATTTTATATTCCCCTCTTTCATGTCAATGATAGCACCAACGGTGCGAAGAAAAGGACGTCCCAAAATAATTGCACATAAAGGTTCACACTCTATATCAATAATAATAAAATCAACGGGAACATAGTTGTCATTGACAATGATAAAAACATCGTCGATCTTCCCCAATGGTTTCTTTACGGATGAGTCGACAAGGCGAACACCAAAAGAACAAGAATCAAAAGGTTTCATTTCAAACATATCATACATTCTTTTGGGCATGACGGAGGTACTAGCTCCAACGTCACATAAAGCATAACAAGAGAAGTTATTTAATTTAATTTTTATCATAGGATCCCAACCATCATCTAGCTTCTTAGGTATGGAGGCTTATATCCTAAGATTCTCATCCCTAGCTTTGATAAGAGCATTTGTGATATGCTCCGTGAAGCAAGATTAAGTGTGCTAGTGTGGGGGTCTCTAGACATTTTGTGTAATAAGCTGATAACTTCTGAAAGGGTGCAACTATCAAAATCAATATCACTACTATCAAAGGTGGTAGTAGTGTCATCTTAGCTCACTTGTTTGAAACCCTCTATGTTCATAGGAGTGTCTTCTTCTAAAGTTGAGGTATTAGCATCACCATTAATAGGTCTGATGGGACCAGGAGTGCATTGGGTGCTAATAGTTTCAATGTCCTCAACGATTTGGATAGTGGCAACAGTGTGGTGTGTAGGAAGGCTCTTAATTCTATCCTTTTCCTCTTTTACTCTAGCCCATCTTTCTTTAAGTTTATCCGTCATCCTAATATTTTCAATGATTTGTAAATGGATAGCATTAATAGGAGTGGCCTTACTCTCCTCAAGGGGAGAGGTTCTAATTTTTAACATCTCAACATCAAGGGCTAAGATGTCTACCTTCAAACAAAGATTATCTAGTTTAGCTAGCTTTTCTTCCAAATTCTTGTTTAAAGATTTTTGGGTAGTGATGAAGTCTCTAAGCATACTCTCTAGTTCAGAGGTGGGGTTCTTGTTGCTAGGGTAAGTGTTGTTGTTCCCATAAGTGGATGGAAACGGTCTAGGATTACTAGCAAAGTTGCCCCTATAAGCATTATTATTAAAGTTGTTTTTAGCAATGAAGTTCACATGTACTTGTTCCTGAGCAACCAAAGAATTTAAAGGAACATCATGAGGATCAATAGAGGGTTGCTTGGTAAGTAGAGACATAATTAAATCAACTTTATCATTTAGGGAGTTAATTTCCTCGACATAATTTACCTTCCTACCTGTTGGACCGCGTTCGGTGTGCCATTGGGAATAATTGGTCATCATCTCATCGAGAAGTTTTGTGGCAGAACCAAGTGTAGTTGACATAAAGGTTCCTCCCGCGGCCGAATCTAACAGGTTCCGCGAGGTAAAGTTCAAGCCTTCCTTAAAATGCTGGATAACCATCCAGGTAGTCAAACCATATGTAGGGAATTTCTTAACAAGAGATTTCTTACGTTCCCAAGCTTGGGCAGCATGTTCATTATCCAATTTCCTAAAATTCATAATGTTACTCTTCAATTGGATAATTTTAGCAGGTGAGTAGTACTTCCAAATAAAAGCATATTTGCACTTATCCCAAGAATCTATGCTATTCCTAGGCAAAGATTGAAACCAGATTTTAGCTCCGTCCCTCAAAGAGAAAGGAAAAAGCTTGAGCTTAACAATATCACCTTCTACTTCTTTATACTTTTGCATATCACATAATTCAACAAAATTATTCAAGTGCAAAGCAGCAGCATCCCCAGCACCCGAGAATTATCTCTCATAACAAGGTTTAGCAAAGAAGGTTTAATTTCATAAGAGGTAGCTGAAGTGGCAGGTGTGGCACTAGGAGTGCAGTTAAAGTCTTTGTTGTTGTGACTGGTGAAGTCACACAACTTTGTGTTTTCAGAGGAACCCATAGTAGCAGCAGGTGTGGCAGATTTTTTTTGTAATTTTTGATATAAGACACAGAGACAAAAACAGAAAGGTAAACTCACAAGACTAAAAAGTAAAGGTAAAAGGTAGTGGGCAACTCCCTTATCTTATCACTCGGAGTCCCCGGCAACGGCGCCGGAAATTCGCTTGATACGCGAGAGAGGATTTCTTCTCGCCCTTAGTTGGTTACCCCAACTGGAAGGTAAGATGTTGCGTAGCAGCAAGTTTCCCTCGGTGAAGATACCGAGGTTGAGTATCGACCAGTAGGACTCCGGCGATGATAAGTAGGTGTCAGCGGCGCACCTGACGCGGACCTGCACACAACACAATTAACTTTGCTCCCAACGAAGTTCAGAGAGGTTTCCAATCTCTCCGGCCTTGTTGTTTACAAAGGATCAAAGACACAGGATAATGATAATGTTTGCAACTGAAAGTTAAAAGCCAGAAAGTAAAAGAGCGTGTAAATAGTGATGAGAATATGGACTGGGGTCTCGTGATGTTCAGTAGTGATGTCTCTTCCAAAAGACGATAAGACTGCTATGCGAGGTAAAAAATTACAGACGGGCAATTGACAGGATTATAAACGCACCGCAATGCTAACTATGCTACAAAAGAAAGGAAGAGGCTCAGAAGCATGGGTAGTACGCCAAAATAAGTAGACCGAAATCCAACTGCATTTACTACTAATCTTCCACCATGAGATATCTATCCAGAACATCTCGCTGGTATTAAGTTGCGAGCCCCACCCAAAGTGTAAACCCAAAGCAACAGACAACTGCATTAAAATAACTTTGCGTAAAGTAAACAATCCTTGTAACCGCGGTTACAAGCACCGTTGTTTTCCCCCTTGTGGCCACAACACATCCCCTAGAGTCATGTTTCTGTCACTCAAGCGTGTCATCAGGGGGCATGTACCCACAATCGAGCATAACGTTCCCTCTTGGGGTCACTACCTACCACTTGTCCAAAGCAATAAATAGAAACGGAGAACATGCAAGAATTACTTCAGAACAAAAATACAAAAGATAAGAACCAATTATATTACTCTATCACAGTCTGAACATAATCTCATAATCCATCAGATCCCGTCAAACTCAGCATAGCAAAAGCAGAAAGAATTACATATGTGCCTCGATCATGTAGGGCATCTCACGAGGTCTAAACCATGAAGAACAAAGAGGGGAGGAGAACATCACATAGCTACTGATCACGGACCTATGGTCCAAGGTAGACTACTCACGGCACATCCGGGAAGCATCCATGGTGGAGGAGAAACTCCCGGAGGTCAATCCTCCCTCCGGCAGGGTGCCGGGAAGGGTCCTGACGGTGCTCCCGATCTTGCAAGCGCGGCGGCGGTGGAACAGAGGTGAGATTGCAAAATAGGGTTCTCTTTTTGGAGTTTCCCCGTCACGGAGAATAAATAGGCGAAGGGGGGCAGCCAGGGGGCCCACAAGGGGTCCAGGCGCCCCCCACCCTGGCGCGGCCAGGCCCCTGGCCGCGCCAGGTGGCTGCCTGGGCCCTTGGTGGTGGCCCTCTGGCCCCACTTGCGTGCTTCTAGAAGACTCCGTTACGCTGATCTTTTATCCGATTTTCCCGAATTTTTGGAGCATTTTTAATATGTGGGAAACGTGGAATAGAAAAACAGCAGAAAATAGGAAATGGCACTGGGGTGCACTTAGTTAGTAGGTTAGTCCAAATATGATCAAAAGTGTATGAAAGTGTATCTAGATCATAGCAATATCACACTAAACATGCATGGAGCGAGCATAAATCATCGATATGTTTGAGACGTATCAAGGGGTAATACAGGTTGTTACTTTATGTAACACATCCTATAACGACATTGAGCCGGATAGGCTGGCCCGGGGATTTCCCGAGCTCAAGGCGAACGGGTCAAAAATTCAGAAGGAGGATTATGTCTAGGTGGATAAAAGTGTGTGTCATTACGCCACCAAGATCGCCAAATAGTTGAATCTTCGGGCCTTTGAGCCGGGTTACGATGAGCGCAAGATGAGGCATCCCATGCTGTTTCCTGAAGTGAAGCCTTTGTGTGTTGCCAGCAAGAAAATGGAGCCCAATCCTCTTTTACAGCCGCTGAGGACGATGTCTTCGAGCGAGACGAGTGGCACAGGGGAGCATAAGGCAGGGTCTTTGTCGCGGGGTGTTTCCCAGGCATACGTGTGCTGGTCTTTCGTTATATATTTTTTTGTATAGCTCATATAGAAGTATAGTCGTTGTGTGATATATGTAATATCCTTTAATCAATAAGTGCAGGGTCATCTTGCTCCATGATAGGATGCTTCTGATTGCCTTATGACAAGAAATTCTTGATCACATGGGAGTGTGTAGACTAAGACTTCTTTGTAAGCCGGCATCGCATGACTTATTCTAGTGTTATCCTGTAGAAGATTCAGGGTCAACGTGGCGTGATATATAGAGCCGATTTTGATTGATCTAAATACGGCACAATTAGGTCATATAAGCGCGATTTTGCATCGAGCATACATGCAAGATATAGTGTCATCATAGGCTATAAGAGATGGCTAAGATCCAGCTAATGTAAAGTAGTGCAAAGGATGAAGTTAATATGATGTGCCGGCTCATGGTCGGTTGTATATATTTATTGAAAAAGTAGACCGTTGTTACATAATAGTACGAATGGTCTAGGGATAGAGGGACAATGGAGTTGTGCAATAAACCACATTTTTAAGGGACGTATGGTAGCCGGCTCTGTATTGTCGGGTTGGGGACTCGTTCGACTTTGAGAAGAACATTTTTCTTGGGCTGGGGGGAATTTGTGCATACCATATTTTCATTATGGAAAGCGGAGCTCTAAGTTTCCTTCACCCATGGGTGATAGAGGCGAAGGTGTCCCGATGTTTCGATGAGATGGTGGAGATCGATTTTGGTGGAGTAGACTTTCACGACCCGACTACGAACGTGCGAAGACGTTGCGCCTTAGCAATCGCTAAACCAACTCCGAGAGGTTATTGATCCCGCGGATGCACGATCAACCTGACCACGAAGGTCAATTCCTGCAAGCAATCGAAGAACAAGCAAGAACTAAGAATTGCAATCTGGATATTGCGAATATAAGATGAAAGATTAACAAAAGTTGGGGTTCCAATGCGGTCTTGGCCTGGTCGGACGACACAAACGAAGAACTCGAAGTTGCGGCTATGGCTAACTTAAATCTAATTAAAACCCAAGTCTAAACGATGCCCTAAGGGCTGTATATATGGGGGAACAGAGGGGAATTTCGTGGCCCCTTGGAGGAGGGGTCCGAAAACAACCCTAACTCGGTTTCCCCACACATACGGACTCTAAAATATAGCCTATTAAGTGTATTTCGAAATTACATGGGCCTGGCCCAATAATAAGGTGACGCAGCACCTATAATAACTCTTGGACGAAAATATTAATGTGGCATCTTGTGTCTCTCGTCCAAGTCTTTATGCGCGCCTTATGGTGGCTTCAAAGTGCGATAATCACCACGGGAAGCTCCGCTGTCCTTTCCCGCGCGCGCACCTTCTTCTCCATGCTTGATCCCGCTCCAATGACCATCCTTCTTGTCCATGCTAGGTCCTTCATTCATAAGACAAACAAAAGTATCTAATTTAGACAGCATCATATGTTCTTGAATATTAGAAGGATTCGCAAGAAACGAAAGTACCTGATAATTTAATTGACGTGCGCGTGCTCTAGTAACTGGTCCATTATGTGTAGTTTGTGAAGATGTGGGTGTAACATTAGTAGAGATGTCCTCATCATCCTCCCCTTCTTGAATTGAAGTCGTCCCCGACGGAAGCTCATCATCTTCTTCCAAATAAGGCTTCAAATCTGCAATATTAAATGTGGGACTAACCCCAAAGGCTGCAGGTAGCTCAAGTTTATATGCATTATCATTAATTTTCTGCAAAACCTTAAAGGGACCATCAGCTCGAGGCATTAACTTAGACTTGCGCAAATCAGGAAACCTATCTTTACGTAGATGTAACCAAACAAGATCTCCGGGTTCAAACACAACATGCTTTCGACCCCTATCACCAGCAAGCTTGTATCTAGCATTCATGCGCTCAATGTTTTCTTTAGTTAACTCATGCATTTTTAATATCAATTCAGCACGTTGCTTAGCATCAAAATTAACCTTCTCCGAAGATGGAAGAGGCAGCAAATCAATAGGTGCACGAGGTAGAAAACCATAAACAATCTCAAAAGGGCACATTTTAGTGGTAGAATGCAATGAACGATTATAAGCAAATTCAATATGAGGTAAACATTCTTCCCACTGTTTCAAGTTACTCTTTAAAACAGCCCTAAGCATAGTAGACAAAGTCCTATTGACCACTTCAGTTTGTCCATCAGTTTGGGGATGACATGTAGTACTAAAAAGTAGTTTAGTCCCCAACTTAGCCCATAAGCATCTCCAAAAATGGCTAAGAAACTTAGTATCACGATCCGAGACAATAGTATTGGGCACACCATGTAAGCGAATAATCTCACGAAAGAATAAATCAGCAACATTAGCAGCATCATCGCTTTTATGACATGGTATAAAATGTGCCATTTTAGAAAATCTATCCACGACAACAAATATGCTATCCCTCCCATTCTTTGTTCGAGGCAAGCCTAAAACAAAGTCCATGGATATGTCCTCCCACGGAACACTAGGTACAGGTAAAGGCATGTATAAACCATGAGGATTGAGTCGTGACTTAGCTTTTTGACATGTAGTGCAGCGAGCAACAAAACGCTCAACATCCCGTCTCATCTTTGGCCAAAAGAAATGTGTAGCAAGTACGTCCTCCGTCTTCTTCACGCCAAAGTGTCCCATTAATCCTCCTCCATGCGCCTCCTGCAACAACAAAAGACGAATAGAGCTAGCTGGAATGCATAGCTTGTTAGAACGGAACACAAATCCATCATTAAGCACAAACTTGTTCCATGTTCTACCCTCTCTACAATTCTGCAATACATCTTTAAATTCCGCATCATTTACGTATTGATCTTTGATTGTCTCTAAACCGAAAATCTTGAAGTCAAGTTGTGAAAGCATAGTATAACGACGAGACAAAGCATCAGCAATAATATTATCTTTCCCCTTCTTGTGTTTAATGACATAAGGGAAAGTCTCAATAAATTCAACCCACTTAGCATGTCTACGATTAAGTTTTGCTTGACTTCTTATGTGTTTCAAAGATTCATGATCAGAATGTATAACAAATTCTTTGGGCCATAAATAATGTTGCCAAGTTTCTAATGTCCGAACAAGAGCATATAATTCCTTATCATAAGTAGAATAGTTCAGACTAGGCCCACTCAATTTTTCAGAAAAGTAAGCAACAGGTTTAGCATCTTGTAATAACACACCTCCCAAACCAATCCCACTAGCATCGCATTCAAGCTCAAAAGTCTTATTAAAATCAGGAAGTTGGAGCAAAGGAGCATGTGTTAACTTATCTTTCAATACGGTGAAGGCTTCTTCCTGTGCGGTACCCCAAGTAAAAGGCACATCCTTGCGTGTAAGCTCATTGAGAGGTGCAGCAATGGTGCTGAAATCTCTCACAAAACGCCTATAGAATCCAGCGAGGCCAAGAAAACTCCTCACTTGTGTGACCGTTTTGGGCTGCGGCCAACTCTCAATCGCCTCGATCTTGGCTTTATCAACTTCAATTCCCTGCGGAGTAACAACATAGCCAAGAAACGATACTCGGTCGGTGCAAAAGGTGCACTTCCCAAGGTTACCAAACAAACGTGCATTACGTAGAGCAATAAAAACAGCACGTAAATGATCCAAATGTTCCTCCAAAGATTTGCTATAAATCAGTATATCATCAAAATAGACTACCACAAATCGTCCAATGAAAGCACGTAAAACCTCGTTCATTAATCTCATGAAAGTGCTAGGTGCATTAGTTAACCCAAAAGGCATGACTAACCACTCATATAATCCAAACTTAGTTTTAAATGCCGTTTTCCATTCATCTCCTAATTTCATGCGAATTTGATGGTATCCACTACGCAAATCAACTTTGGAAAACATGGTAGAGCCACTTAATTCATCAAGCATATCATCTAACCTAGGAATAGGATGACGATAACGAATAGTAATATTATTAATGGCTCGACAATCAACACACATACGCCATGTTCCATCCTTTTTAGGCACTAATATAACAGGAACAGCACAAGGACTAAGGGATTCACGTATGTAACCTTTGTCGAGTAGCTCTTGTACTTGACGCTGAATCTCCTTCGTCTCCTCCGGATTGGTACGGTATGGCGCACGGTTAGGCAGCGAAGCACCGGGAATTAAGTCAATCTGATGCTCAATCCCTCGAATAGGTGGTAATCCCGGTGGCACGTCTTGTGGAAAGACGTCAATAAACTCCTGCAAAAGGTCAGTGACAACAGGAGGCAAAGAAGGAGGCAATTCCTCAAATGAAAACAAAGCTTCTTTGCACACAAAAGCATAGCACACATATTGACTAACATCCAAATCCGAAATATCAACCTTAGTAGCAAGCAAAGTTGGACTAGTCAATTTAATTTCATTAGAAACAGCGGAAGAAGATTTGCTATTGGTCTTATGTTGTTGCTCAAATTCTTTAGCTGCTATCTCATTTTCACTCTTATTTTTCTCCTGTTTAGCTTTACTAGCTCTAGCAAGATCATCTTGCACAATTTGTTCAGGAGACATAGGAAGTAAAGCAATAGTTTTATCCTGATGAACCAGAGTAAACTGATTTGTCCTACCATGGTGTACAACATTCCTATCAAATTGCCATGGTCTACCAAGTAAAAGAGAGCATGCTTGCATGGGTACCACATCACAATCAACATAATCAGCATATGCGGCAATGCTAAAGTGCACACGAACAGAACGCGTTACCTTAATCTTACCACTATTGTTAAACCACTGAATATAGTACGGATGGGGGTGTGGTCTTGTGGTGAGAGATAGCTTCTCCACCAACTCCATGCTAGCCAAGTTGTTGCAACTCCCTCCGTCAATGATGATGCGAACCGAACGTTCTTTCAGCACTCCCTTTGTGTGGAACAAATTATGCCTCTGGTTTTGCTATTAGTCTTATGTTGTTGCTCAAATTCTTTGGCTGCTATTTCATTCTCACTCTTATTTTTCTCCTGTTTTGCTTTACTAGCTCGAGCAAGATCATCTTTCACAATTTGTTCAGGAGACATAGGAAGTAAAGCAATATTTTTATCCTGATGAACTAAAGTAAACTGATTTGTCCTACCATGGTGTACAACATTCCTATCAAATTGCCATGGTCTACCAAGTAAAAGAGAGCATGCTTGCATGGGTACCACATCACAATCAACATAATCAGCATATGCAGCAATGCTAAAGTGCACACGAACAGAACGCGTTACCTTAATCTTACCACTATTGTTAAACCACTGAATATAGTACGGATGGGGGTGTGGTCTTGTGGTGAGAGATAGCTTCTCCACCAACTCCATGCTCGCCAAGTTGTTGCAACTCCCTCCGTTAATGATGATGCGAACCGAACGTTCTTTCAGCACTCCCTTTGTGTGGAACAAATTATGCCTCTGGTTTTGCTCGTCCTTCGATACCTGCACACTTAACACACGTTGAGCAACCAAACTAGCATATTTATCTGCATCATCAGGAGCCATATACTCTATATCACGAGCATCATCATGGGCACCCTGATCCTCATGAGCAATGAGAACTAAAGTATCCTCATCATAGTCACTCGCTGACTCATACCCACCATCCGCCGTAATAATCATCACACGCTTGGAGGGACAGTCTTTTGCGAAGTGACCTCCACCTTGGCACCTGCGACATTTAATATCACGATCTCGTGCTTGCCCTGTGGACGCCATGGATGAAGAAGAACTCGCCGCGGGACCACTCTGTGCACCCTTGAATGGTGGCGCTGGCTGTGTCGGTGGCTCCCTGTAAGAATGAGCGGCTGAAGTAGATGGTGGTGCAGCAGGACGTGTGGATGTAGAAGCTCCACGCGATGTCCATGATGTATTTCGTCCTGCAGAAAAGTTAGGTCTCGTAGCGGCCTGTCGATCCTGCACTTCACGTTCAGCTTTACAAGCAAGATGAAACAAACGAGTGATAGTAGTAAAGTCCTTGTATTCTAGAATAGTTTGTATCTCCCTGTTTAAGCCACCCATAAAACGTGCAAGCATAGCTTCATTATCCTCTACTAGGCCGCATCTAATCAATCCAGTTTGTAATTCCTGATAATATTCCTCTACAGAATTTTTTCCTTGTCTCAAACGCTGTAATTTTTGTAACAAGTCACGTTGATAATAAGGAGGAACCCAGCGAGTACGCATAGCATCTTTTAAAGCAGCCCAAGTAGTTGGAATATTATTAGCATGCAATCTACAATGTTCGGACCACCAAATAGATGCAAATCCCGTGAATTCACAAACAGCAGCAGTAACACGTCTATTCTCAGGATATTGTAAACATGTAAAGCGTTGTTCAGTTTCTAACTCCCAAGTAAGATAAACATCAGGAATATATCTACCCTCAAATGGCTTAAGATTCAATTTAAGTTTAGGCACATGTTCATCATCGCGTACCTGAGGGGGTGGTTGGTGTCGACCGTGGCGAATGTTGGGACGTGGACGTCCAGCTGGCTGCTCATAGACCGCTTCCTGTTCCACCTCCTCCTCGTAATCACCCTCGTAGTAGTCGTCCTGGCCGACGTCAGAAGCAGCAGCAGCAGTAGCAGCAACTGCAGTAGCCGGAGGAGCACCAATACCAGCAGCTTGTCCTCGCGGCAACAGAATACGTCGTGCACGTGGTAGTGGCGGTGGCTGTGGCTGTGCTGAAGGTAGGCGTGCGATCAACTCAGTAAACTTGGCGTCTAGCTTGGTGTCGATCATCTTTTCCACGCCATCAATCGCCTCTGTAAATCTGTTATGGATGTCCTGCACCTGTTCAGACATCATACGTGCAAATTTATCATGTAGCTCCTTGTTTGTCATGTTCTCCCAATCGGGTGCATCCCGCGCCACTTCATCATGTGATCCTGTCATGGTTAGCAGAAATAGAAAACACACAGTAATATGATCCTACTTCTACTAATGGGATGTGGTGTGGTGGAAAGCACAAATCCGTCAAGCTTTTCTTTCGTTCTTACCGATTCTTACCTAGCAGCAGGTGGTGATGTACAACCAACGGGTCAAAACTCTCAGAGATATGGTAGAGCGATGGCCAGGAGGTGTCAAACGCACGATGTAGAATATATGTGGAGCTGTAGGAAGGCTGACAAGTATGGTAGAAAAAAACTCAACAGTAATCAAAACAGAGATGCAAAGCTGAATAAACGCTCAACGTGGGTATTGTGCTGATCCTAGGCTAGACCGTACTAGAGACGCGAGCCTAAAACACCAACGAAAGCACGGCGCGGCACGTAATCAACTGAGAAGCATACTCTGAATTTTTTTTTTCTCTTTTTTTTTTTTTTTTTTTTTTTTTTGGAAATCACCTCCCTTCTACGTACGACAAAAGTTTGGTGAAATCCGACTCTAATCAACTCAAACTATTCTGGCTACGGAGAGATCACAAACCGTACTGATGGTGGAACTCAACTCGGACTCGTGTAGCTCGTGGTGGTGTATATGGACTCGGATTGGCGGAACGTGGTGTATCTGGACTCGGATTACTACTGTGCGGTGGCGACGTGGCAAACTGTGATCAGAACTCGAAACTCTAAGGAAACTAGACGCTAAGATCAGCAACTTGACACAACGATGCAACCGTAAATTCAACAAAGCAAGTACTGAAAAGAAAACTGGACAATGGCTAGGACTGTCTTGGGACGAGATGATCTAACCCTAATTTTTTTTTTGGCTTTTTCGTGGACTGTAGGTATGAAGAACAGAACCAATCTAGACTATGAAAAACTGGTAAATCTCACCGAGCAACCTGGAAATCTGATACCACTTGATAGAGGCGAAGGTGTCCCGATGTTTCGATGAGATGGTGGAGATCGATTTTGGTGGAGTAGACTTTCACGACCCGACTACGAACGTGCGAAGACGTTGCGCCTTAGCAATCGCTAAACCAACTCCGAGAGGTTATTGATCCCGCGGATGCACGATCAACCTGACCACGAAGGTCAATTCCTGCAAGCAATCGAAGAACAAGCAAGAACTAAGAATTGCAATCTGGATATTGCGAATATAAGATGAAAGATTAACAAAAGTTGGGGTTCCAATGCGGTCTTGGCCTGGTCGGACGACACAAACGAAGAACTCGAAGTTGCGGCTATGGCTAACTTAAATCTAATTAAAACCCAAGTCTAAACGATGCCCTAAGGGCTGTATATATGGGGGAACAGAGGGGAATTTCGTGGCCCCTTGGAGGAGGGGTCCGAAAACAACCCTAACTCGGTTTCCCCACACATACGGACTCTAAAAAATAGCCTATTAAGTGTATTTCGAAATTACATGGGCCTGGCCCAATAATAAGGTGACGCAGCACCTATAATAACTCTTGGACGAAAATATTAATGTGGCATCTTGTGTCTCTCGTCCAAGTCTTTATGCGCGCCTTATGGTGGCTTCAAAGTGCGATAATCACCACGGGAAGCTCCGCTGTCCTTTCCCGCGCGCGCACCTTCTTCTCCATGCTTGATCCCGCTCCAATGACCATCCTTCTTGTCCATGCTAGGTCCTTCATTCATAAGACAAACAAAAGTATCTAATTTAGACAGCATCATATGTTCTTGAATATTAGAAGGATTCGCAAGAAACGAAAGTACCTGATAATTTAATTGACGTGCGCGTGCTCTAGTAACTGGTCCATTATGTGTAGTTTGTGAAGATGTGGGTGTAACATTAGTAGAGATGTCCTCATCAATGGGGGGTTGATACTCCCTATTGGTTGGATGGACCCGACTCTCGGAACTTCGAAGTCGGGTTTGATGAGTATGGTGAAGCAGATGACGAGTTCTGTCGTGGGAAAGTCACGGCAGATGTCCGAAGAGTCGAACTTAACATGGGACCTGTGTAACGACCTGGTTCATCACAAACCGGAGTCTCTGTGCTAGTCCCTGGATCAATAGCTAGCACACACAGTACATGATGTAATATCAAGAATAAACCACATGTCATATATATTACATCGAAGATCCAGTATTACAATAAAGCATACCTGCATAGCTCAAGGCTAGCTTACAAATAAAATACAGCGGAAAACAATATAAGCTTCGTGGCGTCCATCAACTCCACCGGCATAGTTGAGTATAGACATCGTAACCCTACATCGCATCACTAACTCATCGTATACAATCCTGCAACACCGAAGGTTACAACCCGACAACGGGTCAGTACATCTGATTTGTACGGCAAGTTACACGGAAAAGGATATATAACAGACCTACTTCTACATGCAAGGATGAGTCAAAGGAAAGCTTATGGTTTGTTTTGCAGAAAGCCAATTTTTCCCTCACATAATACAACTAGTCAAATTTTAATTTATCTTGCTAGTCCTAAGTATGGTTGAATCGGGCTACACCAATTCCAACCATTCCTTTATTAAAAGTTCCCACTCAAATTCTTATTAAATTGAATTATCTATCAAGACCATCCAACAACAGTAATGCCCAGTTGCTCAAAGTTGTCCGTAACCGTGGACACGGCTAATCATGATCAGTTTTTACACTCTGCAGAGGTTTGTACACTTTCCCCACTGGACTCAACCCGAAGATTGAGACATAGTCTTTCAGAAGAGGTTGCATCCACCCTTTGGTAGCCGGTACACCTATCGTATCTACATCAGCTAGCTACCAGGGCCAGGTTACCCACAACTTACTCATCTAAGCCAGAGCCCATATAGCCAGTGGTTGTACATTGAAGCTACTAGTCACACTGTCTGTCCGATCTTTTTGAGCCTGGACGGCGCCCACTGCGTTCAGAGGATAGAAACCATGACGCACCCGGTTCACCACCAAAAAAACCATTCGGGAAGCATTTAGCCCTGGTCCCTCATTAGACAAGGCATGAGCCCCAGGATGCATTCCCTGCCCGCCCAGAGGTGATTTCTATTTTAAGTTTGCTAGTCAAGTCATTAATCCTCACAAAGCTCAATGATATACTCAACCCAATCCCCGTCTACAAAGCATAGCAGTATATAACAACTACGATCCTAGGGCGACAATGAAAATACAAGGTCAGAACATATGGCTATCCTACTAGGTTTTAAAGCATAACTAATATATAGTCCTACACATGCATAGAGTGATAACTTGCTACATGCATAATAAAAATATAGGTTGAAGTATCGTCAAAGTGTGACTTTCCTTTTCCATTCGGTGAAGTTCTTCGCTCTCACGGTCCAATCAACTCTACTCGTCACACTCCGAGAAATCTATCGCAAACGAAGAAAATCGAATAAGCAATCACACCACAAGGACAAAACAAAAGATCAACAAACAAACAATATTACCGACTTGGGCTCCAAAAGAGCTCGTGGGTGAAAATAATATATTGGGCCGGCTGCTACGGGTTTTTCTTTTTCTTTAAAACCGGAACTTCAAACAATATTACAAAAATAAATACACATCGGGAAAATATGAAATAAATTTCTAAATTCATCAAATAATCTAAAGAAAATTATGCAATGTACATATTTTCCAAAAAAATAATTCAATGACCTTATTTAATTATAAAATATTTTAGAAATTCACAAAAATGTCAAATAATTATTTAAATAGTTTCCACTCAATTTTTCTGAAGAAGTCATTTTATCTTCTCTCATGTTATTATTAGTTTGAATGGAAAATTATTTAAATAACTCCAATTAAATTAAAATAAAATCACATTAAAACATTTCCAACTTTCTTTTATAACGAAGGAGTCATATTACCTTCTCTCATTTTAATTTGGTGGATTTGTTTTAAATAATAAATTCCAAAACACCAACGGTTAATATTAGGGAAAGTCATTTTATTCCCTCTCGTTTTAGTATTCAATAAACTCTGAAAGTTTTAGATCCTAGTGAAAATCAAACATACCAAGCAAACAACCAATATTATAATTTATTTATTAACATTCCAAAATTTAGAAAAATTTGGGATGTTACAACCTGTAAGAGTAAGTTTTGACCCCAAAGGTTTTGGAGATTGTTGGACAAAGAAGTAGTGAAACTAATATTATTTTCGAGTATAAACAGATACTTAGGTTTCGAAAGAATGGAGTTTGCAAGTGGAAGGTCGAAGGACAACTCACTGCAGCGAAGCTGTAGTCAACTACCGAAACATTTGAAGGAAGACGACCCCCAAAAAATGTCGTCGAGAAAGAAGATGCCCTCGAGTAAAAGCGCAACGAGGAGAAAGCTGAAGTTGGTCGAAGACTTAGTCTTTTTACTAGTTTCTCTTTATTTTCTTGAGTCGTAGGAAAAACCGTACTATCAAGAGGGGTTTGCTAGTTGAGATCTTTGTCGAAGTGAATCTGCTCTGCTCAACCTATACCCACTTCCGTCTTTAGCAATTGTGTTATCCTTGAAAATGGGCAATTCTTGTCCCTTCTTTATTCTGAATCCACTCTTCTACCTTGAATGGGTCGCTGATCTCATCAAAATAACTACGTCCATCTATGGGATTTAAGGTTGGTCAGAGATGAGATAGATCTTTAGAGAGAAGGGAAGATGGATATCTACCTAACAATCATTAAACAACTAACATTTATAATAGACTCGTTTACTACATTTCCGTCAGAAAGTCTTCATTCCCTTCGGTTCTTCAAAGTCAACGATACAAGGAGTTCCATCGACGTGATGGTGTTCTGATACATCATTTGTTGCTCACACCTCTCAAGGTTGAATTAATCCTATAGAATACGTATCCTAAAAAATCACAAATTTAAATTTAACATTTTAAATGAAACCAATCATTTAATCAATAGCGAAAACTCCGAGAAAACTCCAAATATCACTAATAAATTCAATCAAACAATTCCTATGGTACCTTCATCCACATGATCTCGCATGGTCGGGCACTCTACTCGCACTCTTTCGTTTATTTCACAAATCCCATGGTGTGCTTGGATACTATTGCTATCTTGTGAGATATTCCTTAACTTTTTCACAAGCATCTTAGACATGGATGTATCCAGATCTTCTATGGGTCTTTTAATCTTGGAATCTTTGGAGGCTTCAAATTCTTCGAGTTCTCCATTCTTCCATACTTCTAATGCACGTTGAAAACATCTGTTCTTCGGGTCTTGAGTTGTCCAATATCTTGTCCTTATCGAAGAGACATAACAAAATCCTTCTCAGTGGTCAAAGTGGCATGGCTATAATCTAATTTTTTTGAGATAAGAGGGAGTGTTTGATAAAACTCAAAAAATATGAGTACTAAAGGACTTTTTTTCCAAAATAATATTTTTAGAGAGTATACTTCCTAATGGCTTTCCAGTTTCTAAGGCCACGACCTATAGTCAACATGTGCTCTGATACCATCTTGTAATTACCCGGTCCTAAAAGGAACCAAGTCTACTGTGCTTCTGTGCTATCCCTGGATCAGTATGCTAGAACACACAGCACGCGATGAAATACCATGAATCACATGTCAAAAATTAACGTAAATACATGGTATTTATTACCTTATAGCCTTTGTGCAAGAATACACCGCCGAAACAAACAATACATAAGTGGAGTCCCATCGACACCAACGGCAAAGTTGAGTGTAGACATCGTAACCCTACATCGCATCACTTACTCGTCATATACAATCCTGCAACACCTAAGGTTACAGCACAAAATGGGTCAGTACTTTGAATGTACGGCAAGTTACTCCCAAAAGAATATATAACAGACCTATCTTCTACATGCAATTTTGGCTGGTGGAAAAGCTCTAAGAGTTTTAGTTTGCATAAAGCTGATTTTGTCCTACTCAAAGAGTATCATAACAGTACTACAAAGCTCATAATTTGATTGAATTGGTTTCTCCAAGTCAATCTATTCCCAAAGTTGATTAAACCCGATTGATTAATTAAATATGATGAGATCCGTCAACATTCCCACTTCTAGATGCTCAAAGTTGTCCGTAACCGGGGACACGGCTAATCATGATCAGCTTGTACACTCTACAGAGGTTTGTTGTGACATCCTGGCTTAGTAGGAATGAAAGACTACTCATATCAACAAGGTGCACCTTCTTTTCCGGGAGCCCAGATCCAAAGAAATCCAAAGTTAAGCGTGCTTGGCTTGGAGCAATTTGAGGATGGGTGACCGACTGGGAAGTAGCTCCCAGGTGCGCACGAATGAGGACAAAGTGCGCAGGAAAGACTAGTGTTGGTCTGTGGGGACAGTCTAGATCCCGCCAGGCATACGCCGGGAACCGGTGACTGTGGCCGGGGCGTAACATTGCACTTTTCCCCACAAGACTCGACCACCTCCTTTTTAGTTCGTCACACTACATGTTGTATGAGAACCGGAAGGTCGAGACATGGTGTTTTAGAAGATTTTCCCTCACTCTGGCGGTGCCCATCCCACCTACTCATAACTACGTTTTTAGCACCACCTAGTAAGAGTCACTACAACTAATCAACCAAGCCAGAGCCCATAATAGCTTGTGGTTGCACACGTAAGCTTCTAGTTATTAAAAATATGATTGATCCCTTTAAGCCTGGGTGGCATTCCGCAGTGATTACTGGCCATCTCCAAGTCACTCAGGCAAATCCATTGATTCCTCCAGGGTGCCCCCAACCATTCCACCCAGGTGGTTCATTAAGATTATCTTGTTCCTGTTTACTACTTAGTCACTCATACCTCGTAATGGATCACTTCCCAATCCACGTCAACTTAGCAAGGCAGTATAATTCTACACGGTGGCGACAATGATATAAGGTTCGGACCTACCTCAATGAACTACCTCAATGCACAACTTGATGAAGATCTTGATGCCATAGAGACTGAGGAGGCCGAGCAAAATGCTAATGCCAACGAAGGAGATGTCGTCGATGAGCAGGCCGAGGAAAATGCTCCTGCGGCTATTCCGGCTCAGGACATTGTCAATGTTCCATCTTCATTTCCTCGCCCTGCTAAGCCCTTTCTTCAAATGCCAGAAAATGCAGCTGAAGTATTTCCAGTCGATGAGCTGCTTCACTCTACACACCCGAGGGAAATGCTACCCTTAGTTCGCTCAGATGTCCCTCGTGGCGGCCCTATTTTCCAGAGGCGATAGCACAAGCCATTCTTCTTCGGGACCAATCCCTACGAGAACCCAAGGAATGCCTATTCTCTTCCCTTTTGGACCCAAGAACAAACTATTTATTATACTCGCGTGTTGTACAACAAGGCCAGAATCTTTCAATATCAGTACCTTGATATGCCTTCGCTGTACGCCACATCCTTCTTCGAAAATGTGGCCGAAACTATTGATGGCCTGCATGCTCACAAGATGTTTTCTCTCGACTGTATCTACAATCCAGGGCTCATCAAGCAATTTTATGCCACATTGTATGTCACTGGTGATCCTGAAGACTCAAAGACTTGGAAATTTTATTATATGATTCAAGGACAAGTGTTCCACATGACCGTCGCTGAATTTCTGTCCATGATCAATTTACCCTGTTTCGAAGGATTACCACACAAACTGCATGATCTTCCTGCTCCAACTCCTGCTGAATTCTCCTCGCTGATGAATCCAGATGTCGTAGGAGATCACTACCCCGCTGAGCCCATGCCCATGCACTTAGTCTTCGAAGCCAAGTCATGGTTTTACATTATGTCAAAGACTTTGATGCCAATGCTCGATGTGCACGACAACTTTCCCATCCCCAATGATGTGCAACTTGCTCTGATGAAGTTAGTCCATGGTCATCCCTTTGATTTTGAAGACTACTTCATTCGTACGATGGTTTCCTGTGCTGATGATCACAATTCTCACAAGACATATGCACCCTGGCTGATGGCAATCTGCAATTACTCTCGGGACGTGCCATTCCCCGTATCAATTTACCCGAAAATCTTTACTCCACCAGTGCGGGAAGTGTTGCAGATTATTGGTCCACCCAACGATCAATTTGCTGAGCACACTGGCATCCGCGCACATATGACGGAGTGCAATATTCGCTCGAAATTTATTAAGTCGGTGCATCACATGGAAGTATCTATTCGGTCTCAGCAAATGCTTCAGCATCATATCGACCAAGACTTCCTGCAGAAACAGAAGATGATGGATGAAATCAACCATCTACGCAACACTATGAACAACAATCAGCTTCTGCGTGAATGCCTTCGCCGGGATTGGAAAGGACTACGCAAGTTCAATTCCCTCGGTCAGCTGCAGCGCTGCGGATTCGAAGAATATCCTCCGCATCTAAACAGGTAATGGACCAATGATGATTGTGTGGATCGACCAGATTCTACAATTCCTTTGCTACCGAAGAACAGGGACGTGATAAATGTCGATGATTTCTACCACATCACGGTAAACACCATTTCCTCCGACTCCGACCAAGATGAAGCACCTCGACGCCAAGCGAGAGTTTACTCTCCACTCCCTCGAAACCCCAGGACCCCGCCGGAATCGCAAATGGAATCTTCTGGAGATCATCATTCCTTCAGGACAAAGATTACACCTCAAGGCGGTTGCCCCATTCGTCGTGTTTCAACGTGTGCGGAATCTTCTCGACATCGCTCGCGCCGCTCCAGCGAGTAGGGATTTCTTTCGACCCTATTCTCTCAACTTTTTGCATGTTGTGACAAAAAGGGGGAGATGTAGTGGCATCAAAGAAATTAGTTTGCCATCGTGGTTAAGGGCTCTTCCTTTTGGTCATGAACTTTTGAACTTTGAGTTTCTGAGTGGTCTCAACAAACTTTTGATTCATATTCGATCTGGTTGTAACTAACCCTAAGTAGGTCTGTGAACTGCTATTTTATCGTAAGATATCTATCTTCTATGCTTGCGTTACTTAACCTTTTGCCGGAAGTTATCTTTCATATAAATTCACAAGTCATTTGAGGAGATTGCATATTTCTTATTGAATATCATTTGGACTGCAATCTTGCTCGCTAAGATTATGAAGTTTTTCCCTCGACTCGATTCTTTTCAAATGTGCACTTCACTGGAACTTTACATCTTCCGTGCACACATCAAGGGGGAGTATTTCATCGATCTTAGCACTGGTTTATCATCGAAAACTCAAAACTTTCAAATTATTTATCGATGCCTGTTTTGTCAACAATCGTCCAATAAGGGGGAGATTGTAAGAGCAAGTTTTTCCCCCGAAGGTTTTGGAGATTGTTGGACAAAGAAGTAGTGGAACTAATATTGTTTTCGAGTATAAATAGATACTTAGGTTCCGAAAGAATGGAGTTTGCAAGTGGAAGGTCGAAGGACAACTCACTGCAGCGAAGCTGCAGTCAACTACCGAAACCTTTGAAGGAAGACGACCCCCCAAAAATGTCGCCGAGAAATAAGATGCTCTCGAGTAAAAGCGCAACGAGGAGAAAGTTGAAGCATGTCCAAGACTTAGTCTTTTTACTAGTTTCTCTTTATTTTCTTGAGTCATAGGAAAAATCGTACTATCAAGAGGGGTTTGCTAGTTGAGATCTTTGTCGAAGTGAATCTGCTCTGCTTAACCTAAACCCACAAAAAGCCTACCGAGAGAAATTTTACTGAGCTGAGTGAATAGCTCGAAGGCAAAGTCATCGCACTTCGTTCCTTCGAGAGAGAACTTGTTCGGTAAGTCATCTTACTTGCTCCGCAAGTAAAGTTACGCAGTGATTGAAATCCGACCGTTGTGGACACGCGTCAAGCGGCTGCATCGGGTCACTTCAGTCATTTTACCCATCGGGATCGCCACCTATAAATATCGCGCACCTACCCGCCATTTCGGGTTGGCTGCTCCACTGAAGATTCTAAGACAGAAGCATTGTGAGCATCCCAAGAGTGATCCATCGGTGAGAAAACCAGAACCCAAGTCAGAGTTGAGTTGATAAATTCACAGAGACTTAGGTCGAGATTAGCCGATCTTTTTATCTTGGAGAACTGCAAGTCTCCTAGACGGTTAGGCGTCGCCTGTCAAGCAGTCAGGCTCGTTTTCCTTCTTGTATTTACATTCAATATTTACTCGTTGTCTGTTTTCCTTCGATGTTTTCCTTCGCGCCCAATCCTTTCGACCTATGCATTTCTTTCGATACTGTAATTCTTTCGAGATGCCTGTAGTCCTTCGCAGTTTGCATGAATTCCTTCTAAGTTCCTTAGAATATTTAGAAGTGATCATTCATCCCCTCCCGCTCTGATCATTCTTGAGCTTTCAGGACCTTTGCTGCGAGGCGATTTCTTGGAGAGATTCGACATTGACAAGAGACTCAGCGATTTACCCAGGTTTCAACACCTCTTTGTCTCGAGGTAAAAGCCTACTCCTGCTTCCTCTTATTATGAGTTCCGACTCTTGAAAGAAGAGTCAATTTTATCGATTACAAGAGAGTCGATCGAACCCTTAGTCTCGATGAGATCTAGGTTTCGCCAACATGTGTCTAGTCCTATCTTAGGCTAAGATTGTTCGTGGCCCTGGAATCCATGGACCTCAGCTTATAAAGGCGCCAGGTCCCAGGATTCCGCGAGTCCGACTCCGACACGAGGTGGAGTTCTATTCTACTTTACAAATATGTTATGTTCTATACAAGGAAAGTCGAATTCCTTCTACGGATTTGATCTTCTTTCCTTGGTGTTGTCGGCCTTGGGTCGGGTCTTCTTTTAGTGGGCCTTTAGTAGGTGAGTCGTCCCATAGACCTAATGCCGAGTCTGGGCTTTAGTCCATCCCCCCGACATTAGCCCCCAGGATTGGTGTGATGCTTCAGTCTTCACGTCAATCTTCTTATGACCATCGTGTTTGCCGACTTCTTAGCTTGAACGAACCGACTCTCATTCTGTTGGAAGTTCTTTAGGAGAGTCGGTACATATCTTCTTCATCTTCAAAGTATCAATCTTCGTTGAGCCGACTCTTGCGATCGTACCGACTCATACTCCTCGGTGTGCAAAACCCGGTTCTATCTTTCAACAATAGATCCGATTCTTCCGTTTATTTTTGGAATCTTTTGAACGGTCGTTATCCTGATTCGGGCGGCGCAATTAATGCCCGCTAGATTTTTTGCGGAAATCGAGGGATTTCCTTCCGTTGGACGTCATCATGCGACGCCTCGGGTCCTGGGACGACCTTTTTTATAAATAGGTCTCGGTTCCCATCTTCCTTTTCCACCCCATCCATACCCTTTCTCTATCGTCTTCTTCCTCGCGCACCGTAGGTTCGAGCTTCATCTCCTCCGTGGCACGAAGCTCCCCTTCCTTCAGCAATCCGTGAAGAGCGGAATGGGGCTATGCCACTCTTGTAAGTCAACCGAGTAGATTCTTCATTGCCTACCTCTTGTTTTCCAGACGCCTTGCTCGTTGCCATTGTTGCGGCTCTTTGAGCTTTTACTGTTTCGGTAACTTGAAGTAGTTCCTCAATTATGGATCTTGACGCGTATGGTGGGTGCGTAGTTTTTAGTGGTAGATCTAGATGCGCACGTGGTCCTGTAGTTCTGGGCACCCCACATGCCTCCTTATATCTACTACTTATCTGAAGAAATACGTTAGATCCATAGATCCCTTGACTGTTTAGGGCTTCTGTAAGTTGGAAACCAGTTCATATTTTCCTTTGATTTTTCTGAGCTTCTTAGATCTATCTGTTTCACCATGCTTTGCGAAACCTATTTGTGTAGCCATCATAGAGTCGATTTTTGTCTGACTTCTTAGATCTGAACCATGTAGTCGCCATAGAGTCAATTTCTATTCGACTTCTTAGATCGGAATCGTGTAATCGCCCTAGAGTCGACTTGATTCTGACTCTTGGGATTTGGATAGGATTATTTATTTCTTTTTTTAATCGGCTCAGTATGTATCATCTTTTATGCTTTTGATCCAACTCTCGCACAATGGGAAAAAAGACTGCTACCCAGAAGAATCCGGGCGGGAAAAAACCATCAAAGCCACCGACTCAAAGAACAAAAGTAGAGGCGATCTGGGCCAAAAGTCATGTGAATTTAGAACAGTTAAATAAAATGGTGGCAGAAGGAATCCTTCAGCTCCAGGACGAGATTAAGTGGCGAGTCCCAGGAGAAGAGACCCGGCCAGAGCCCAAGGAGGGTGAAATTATCGTCTTTTCTGATCATGTGACCCGGGGATTTCGTCCTCTTGGGTCAAAGTTCTTCAGGAGTGTGCTGCACTACTACAAGCTGCATCTTCAAGATTTCAGTGCCAACTCGGTACTCAATATATGTCACTTTCAGGTGTTTTGCGAGGCCTACTTATAGATCAAGCCAACTCTCAGTTTGTTTTCTGAGTTTTATATTGCAAAGCAAAATGAGTATAGTGGAGGGACGGCTTTGGAATGTGGCGGAGTTACTGTCCAGAAGCGGGCCAAGTCGATCTTCCCTGCCCCCGGCTCATTAGCAAGGTGAAGGACTGGCAGAAGTACTATTTTTATTGTGCTGCGAAGGAGATTCCTGGCAAGCATCCTCTGCCCGGTTTTCGTGAGAGTCGGCTGGTGTTTCTTGATAGCCTGAATCTTTATCCTAAGGACAAGCATCAAAAAAGGAACGAGCAGATAATTGTTCGAATGAAGGCCTTGTTTTCCCACGGGCTTACTGGCAGGGATTTAACCCGATGCTGGGTTGGTTGGCAGATTCAACCTCTTAGCCAAAGAGATCGCCTTATGTGCGAATACACTGGAAACTATGACTCCATGTGTTTTTCTCATAATGAGCTTTCTATTGATGAGATAGCGAGAGCTTGCAAGAAGTTTCTTCAAGAGAAGCTTGATGATCTGAAGAGAGTCGGTCTGGCTCCGTTCTGTTTAGCTAACCCGGCTCCAGAGGTATGTTTTTTCTACATGTTTTGTTCCGCTATTTATTTGAAGTATGTGTGTTTTTGAATTTTTTACTCTCCTTTCTTCCAGGATGACGACCGATGGTAGACTACATGATAAGATTTTGTTGGTGGTGCTAAGAGCCCGAGTCATAAAGTAAGAGTCGATCGTTCTTCTTTTCTGAACTTCACTTCCTTTCCTGACCCTTCTTGTCTTTCGTAGGGTGACTTGGGTGATAATGAGGGTGAAGATGAGGAAGAGGAGGTGGAACAAGATGAAGTTCCTCCTGTTGATGCCAACTCTCATAAGGAGAGTCAGAATATAGATCCACCGGTATGTATCTTTTCCGGCTCTTCTTAATTTGTGATATTTTTTTATTCCTTTTGTTGTATTCCCTCCGTTCCAAAATAACTGTCTCAACTTTTTACTAGCTCTAGTATAAAATTGTACTAAGTCTAAGACAGTTATCTTGGAACGGAGGGAGTATCTTGTTCAATAGGCGCAGGGCTCAAAGAGGCGTACACGTAGTACTGGCTCGGAGGACCCTCTCCTAATTCTGTAGAGTGAGCCTCGACGTGTTCGAAATAAGGTTACTGATGTGCCGACTCCTGCTTGTGAGTCGAGAGATCTTAGGGATGATCCGACGCAAGCCGGTAATTCTTCTTCGGAAGGATCATCTTCCCAAGCACCTATCCCCATCAACCGCGGGTGAGTGTCTTTATTGTTGTACCGACTCTATTGGCTTGTGTATATTTATTTTTTTGACGAGTCGTGTCTTTTTCTTTGAGCAGTGCTCGGATTGATCTGGCCAACTCTCAAGTCATAAAGGACTCGGCAGCTTTGCCAGAGATTGAGATTTTGAAGAAGGTCGGCTTAGATGAGTCGAGCCCTTCTTCACCCTACAAGGATACTTCTCCTGCTGATGGTGCCAAGAAGCTGGAGGCTCAAATTGTTGAAGAGGCTCCACTTCTACCCCGACTCCTTTGGAGAAGGTGATTGATGATGAAGTGATGATTACAGGGACTCACCAGAGCATTGTCGGGGGGATGGATCAGGCCCATAGACCTGGTGTTAGAGACCTTTGGGCCGACTTACATATGAAGTCCCACAAAGAAGACCCGACCAAGAGTCTGACGTGCCAAGCGTGAAGATTGAAGCCCTAGAAGGAATTCGACTTACCTTGTATAGCACGTAGTAAATTTGTAAAGTAGAATAGAACTCCACCTCGTGTCGGAGTCGGACTCGCAGAATCCCGGGACCCGACACCTTTATAAGCCGAGGTTCACGGGAGCCAGAGCCAGAACTTACCCTAAGTTAGGACTAGACAACTCACGATATAACCTAGATCTCCACGAGACTAAGGTTGCGAAACATCATCACTGTAATAGATAAGATCGGCTCTTCCTATTGAGGAGTCGATCTGACAATAGTCAAGAAGCAGGAGTAGGTCTTTAACGCATCGACGGGGTCGAACCTGGGTAAACCGCCGAGTCCCGTGTCTATGTCGACTCTCTCCTCGAACTAATCTCGTAGAAAAGGTCCCATGATAAGTCTGACTCTGCAGACATCTTCCGTGACTTTCCCACGACAGTTGGTGCCCACCGTGGGGCCTGTGCTCGCAGGTGTTGAGATTCTAGGAGGAGCTCTGCAAGGTATGGAAGGATTCGTGGTTGGGAGAATCACCAGGAGCTGGGGTGGAAAGCTCTACATCAACGACTCGACTTGGGGCCCTGACGCTGATTCCGTCGAATCCGGTTATCGGGTCCCGATCGGGTCTATTCACATCTTCATTGGGAAGACAGACGGATCTGAGCCAGAGCCGGATCCTGAAGTCCCCCTGGAAACCTCGAGTTGGCGACATGCCCGCTCAAAGCACACTTTTGTTGGGTTCATTGCTAGATCTCCAGAGTCGGCGCGCTCTGTCGAGTCCCTGACGCCCGACGCCTTAGAAGAAACATCTGACGCTGACTCACATCCCAGTGAAACAAGCTTCTCAGACACCGGCTCCATCCGATCTGCCGAGAGAAACAGACTCGGCCCGGGAACAGCAGAATACGACCCCGACTTCCCGCAGTACGAACCCCCATACTGCGTGACAGTGTTCATGGAAGGCACCAAAGAGCAGGGAAGTCAGTCGGCTCAAGGCTCAACACAAAATCAGAACGTAGAGACGGCTCGCAACACAACCCCTAATCCAGATAGCGAGCAGCCAGAAGTTCTCACGGGAGCAGAAGTCCTCACAGATGCCTTAAACGCCTTGGACGAAGCCTTAGCTACACCAATGACTGCGGAAAACTAGGAAGCCAGGAGAACCAGGGTCAATGGACTCAAGGCCTAAGTGATGAGCGTACGGAGGGAAATTAACTCCCAGAACGCACAGATGGTGGAGAGAGAAACCCGACTCGCCCATGAAACTAGGCGCTTACGACACGAGTCAGAGTTGATAGAAGCTCAGAAACTAAGCCTCGCCAACACACGCCCTGCAGGGCCCGTGAGCCGGATTCACGCTGATCTCCAGGCACGGATACTATTCCAGGATACGCATCAGTCAACTCCTCCAGGGTACACGCCATCAAGGCAACCTTCCCCCTCACCACGGCAGGAACAGTTCCATACACCTCTGTATCATTTCAATAACCCCATGGCTAACATGGTGGCAGCGACGCGGTTCCTCGCCAGCGTGCCTGCGCATGGAGACACTCCGGTGGACCAGGCCACTCGAGGGGCAATTGACTTGCTCAAAACTGCAATTACGCAGCAAGCCCAGTACTCACAGGGATTCCAATATTTACATGAGATCCCCTATCAAAGTGTGAGCCGGCAAGAGGATTCACCGGCTCCAACCGGCTCGAGCGGCCATCGTCAGCGTAGAGCTCCACCACCTCCAGACACTTAGGGGGCAATAAGGATCCAAGACCTACCATCCAGCTTTAATCTCGAACGCCGCATAGAGCCTATGGCCCAACCTCCACTCCATGATCAAGACACCGAGTTCACCAGCAGATCCGTGGGCAACCGATGCCTGGTGCCGGTTCTGCGAAATACACGCTTGCCATCAGATTTCAAGGGACCACGTAAGATCGCGAACTATACAGCTGACATGGACCCGACGGCTTAGATCGAAAGTGTTAGAACCCTCTGTTAGGTATGTGCTAGGATCAAGACTCAATTTGCATCATGTTAAAAATTTCAAAAGAAATTGAAATGGGAGAGAGAACACCCCCCAGATGAATTTAATTCAACTGGCCAGAAATGAAGTTGCTCCAAAAATTCCTTTTGCACTTTTGAAAAGTCTCATAAATGAGTGTGATCACATATCAAGTGATGTGGGACCAACCCCATGCTCATGGATTTTTCAAATATTCAAACAAGAGCATGGATTTAAATTTAAACCCCTATTTGAATTAAAGTTCAAATAATTTGAATTTTAAAAATTCCCAAACTTTATAAGTGCCTAGCTATATGCATCTCAAGTACACATAAAAATTTGGGGCATTTTATAAAATGGCTTGCTATTTTATCAGAGCAAAAACAAATAAACAGAAAAAGAAAGGAAATATTAAACAAAAAAATAAAAACAGAAAAGCTTACCTAAAGAAGCCCAACTCATCGCCCTGCGGCCCACTAGCCTGGCCCAGCCCGCAAACCGCCCTTGTCGTCTCCCGCCTCGTCGACAAGCACCTCGGTGGAGGGCATGCCGACGCCGGCGAGCACCAGCCTGCCTGCCTGGCGCCCTCCCGAGCCCTCTAATCGCGCCACGACGACGCCTGGAGACGCCGCTTCCATTCCTTCCCCCTGGACAGCCCCATCCTCCCCTCCTGTGCCGATCCCACGCGAGCCCGAGCGCCACCGCAGGGCACGTCGCTGAGAACACGCGGCCATCGCCGTCGAGAAGCCCCCGGAGCCTGTCCATCGTCTTCGCCATAGCCGTCTTCGTCTTCGAGCAGAAGATGGGGAGCTGAAGCCCTCTGGAGCCGCCGAATCGAGTCGCCATCTTCATCTCCGGCCGCCGGAGTACCTCGTCGATTCCGTCGCCGCTGGACCATCCCCTCCCCTGGTGCCTCCTCCGTCGACTTGCTGGTGAGCTCACGGTCAAAACCCCTTTGCTTGCGCCCTCAATTCGTGCCTCCTTCGTGATCTGCCATGAAGCAGTCGAGCTCGAGCCCATGTCTATTATGATCCCCTTGCTCGGCTGCGTCGATCTAGCCTATCCCCGCTTCAAGTGGAGCCCTGCATCAAGTTTTGCCTCGCGGCCGTGCCTCTGTCGCCACTAAGTTCGTCTCCGGCAAGCCACCAGTGCACCCCAGCCTCCAGCCTAGCTCAAATGAACGCGCGCTCCTCCCAGCTTCCGTTTGAACCAAGCCCCGCTCGATTTGGTCCCCGGAATCGCCGTCCCCGTGCAGCTCCACCATTCTAGAGGTCGCCGGAGACACGTCGCCGGCGTGCTGACGTGTCCGGCGAGGTTAGCCACCCTGGCCCCACCCTGTAGAGACACTTACATGTGGGCCCTAGGCCCTAATTAACCTCTGGGTTAATTTAAATCTAAACTAAACGTTTTAATTAACACCCTGAATCACTTACAGGTGGGCCCCCCTGGTCAGAGCCCCCCTGACACCAGCATGAGGTCATGCTTGCGCATTAAAGGAATTTATATTTAAAAGAATAACCAGGAAAATCGAGAAAATGCTTTAAACTTTGGAAATTCATAACTAATTCATTTTAACTCCAAATTAAACATATAATATATGTAAAATTATCAGAAAAATGCAAGGATTCTGAATATGCACTTTGTTTTCATGTTTGACCATTTTAAAATGGGGGAACAGAATCAAACATGCATATGAACCCTTTTAAATTCATATATGGAGTTTGAATTTGCAACTCAAATGAAATACACTCCATTTAAATGGAATTGGCAACACATCAGCTCCCCTTACACCACGTTATAACACTTGATCATGTGATTGTGCATTGTCTTTATATTGATCACTTTGTTTGCATTGTTTGCTATCGAATAGAGGTGGAGCCGGAACCCGAGATCACCCCCTTCGTTGAAGACCCCGATACTGAACCTCGTCAGCAAGGCAAGCAAACCCCCATTGATCATGTCGATAAAATCCCACTTCCCTCTCAGTCTCGATTATGCATTGTTTAGGATGATTACCATGCTACGTTTCTACCGCATAGATGAACCCATTCCTTTGCATGACCTATCATTTGTCACAGTAGTAAGCAAACCACAATCCTAGCAGATGTAGGAGTTGATTGATATCATGTTGATGGCGCGAGGGTAGACGGGTGTAGTCTTCTCGCCCTTCGTTGGTGATCCCCAAGTGGAGGCGTGATGCAGCACAGCAGCAAATTTCCCTCGGTAAAGATACCAACGTTTGTCTCCAGTAGGACTCCAGAGATCATAAGTAGGTGTCAGCGGCGCAACTGACGCGGACCTGCACACAGACACGGATAACTTTGTTCCCAACAAAGTTCAGAGAGGTTTTCAATCTCTCCGGTCTTGTTGTTTACAAAGGATAAAACGCAAGGGATAATAATAGCAACTTGAAAGTAAATGCAGAAAAGTAAATATAGCGTGGAAACAATGATAAGGATATGGACCGGGATACGTGATGTTCGCTAGTGATGTCTCTCTCCCAAAAGAAGATAAAATTGCTATGCGAGGTAAAAATTTTACAGAAAGGCAATTGACAGGATTATGAACGCACCGCAATGCTAACTATGCTACAAAAGAAAGGAAGAGGTTCAAAAGCACAGGCAGTACGCCAAGGTAAGTAGACCGAAATCCAACTGCATTTACTACTAATCTTCCACCATGAGATATCTATCCAGAACATCTCGCTGGTATTAAGTTGTGAGCCCCACCCAAAGTGTAAACCCAAAGCAACAGACAACTGCATTAAAAAGAACTCTGCGTAAAGGAAACAATCCTTGTAACCGCGGTTACAAGCACCGTTGTTTTCCCCCTTGTGGCAACAGCACATCCCCTAGACTCATGTTTCTGTCACTCAAGCGTGTCATCGGGGGGCATGAACCCACAATCTAGCACAACGCTCCCTCTTGGAGTCACTACCTACTACTTGGCCAAAGCAATAAACAGCAACGGGGAACATGCAAGAATTACTTAGGAACAAAAATATAAGAGATAAAAACCAAATATATTACTCTATCACAATCTGAACATAATCTCATAATCCATCAGATCCTATCAAACTCAACATAGCAATAGCAGAAATATTACAAAGGTGCCTCGATCATGTTGGGCAGCTCACGAGGTCTAAACAATGAAGATCAAAGAGGGGAGGAGAACATCACATAGCTACTGATAATGGACCCATGGTCCAAGGAAAACTACTCACGAGACATCCGGGGAGCATCCATGGTGTAGAGGAGTCTCCCGGAGGTCAATCCTCTCTCCGGCAGGGTGCCGGGAAGAGGTCTTCTGGTGCTCCCAATCTTCAGAAGTGCGGCGGCGGCGGAACAGAGGCGAGTTCACGGAATAGGGTTCTCTTTCTGGGGTTTTCCCGTGACGGGGGATAAATAGGCGAAAGGGGGCAGCCAGAGGTGGGCCAGGGGCCCCAGGCGCCCCCCTTGGCGCGGCCAGGGGTGGGGCCGTGTCGGGTGGCCTCCTGGGCCCCCCTGGCTCCCCTCTTTCCCCTCCCGGGCTCTTCTCGAAGATTCCATCACGCTGATTTTTTATCTGAATTTTCCCGAATTTTTCTGGCACTTTTTATGTGGGGGAAAACTGAAATAGAAAAACAGTAGAAAACAGGAACTGGCACTGGGGTGCACTGAGTTAATAGGTTAGTTCAAATATGATCAAAAGTGTATGAAAGTGTATCTAGATCATAGCAATATCACACAAAACATGCATGGAGCAAGCATAAATTATAGATACGTTTTGGACGTATCAACATCCCCAAGCTTAATTCCTGCTCGTCCTCGAGTAGGTAAATGATAACAACATAATTTATGTGGTGACATGCTAGAAACCATATAAGAACTTTGAAAAGTAAAGCAATCAAGGTTAGAGATTCAATTCAAGTCATAACAGGCAAGAGTCTATATGAGCATTAAAATAAGTAACAAAAGAACAAAAGGTGCAAGAGCTCTCGCTGTCCGTGACTCGAATGTCTCCAAATGGTGTTTGCGTGCAAGAATGGGGGTAGGGAATACGGGAAAAAAGTATTTTTGTGTTGAGAACTCAATCTACTAAAGTTTCACACTTGGTCTTCTTTGGAATCTTATCTTGACTCGTCCCCAGACCACTAGCCAGGTACAAGTCAATTTGATCCACTCCTTTTCGATATTTCGAGCACTCATGCAATGGATGAGCGTAAGAACGAGAGTTGACACATAGGATGGCAAAGAGAGAAATATGGTGGAGGAAGACAAAAAGGATGAGAAAGGCTCACATCAATGAGGACAATCATAGGCAAGAGATTCCAAATGATAGATATGATGTGAGGAGTAGGGATTGACATGCAACGGATGCACATACGAGCTAGGAAGCTCTCCAATGGAACTAGTGGGGGTGCATCTAACTTGCTCGCTCATGAAGACCTAGAGCTCTTTTGAGGAGGCTCATCCTTGGAATATGCAAGCCAAGTTCTATAGTGTGAAGGTCCCCACATAGCTATATGCATAATGATCATCTCTATGGAGTACAAGGATATAAAGGGAGTACTAGTGTGGATCTCTCAAAAGGATAGTAGTGTTGCCCCTTTCTCTCTTTTTATTTCTTTTTTTCTCTTTTTTCTATTTTTTTGTATTTTTTTTGGTGGCCTCAATGGCTCTTTCTATTTAACTCTCATTTGTCCTCTTTGGGATCTTTTAATGTGTCCACTTTGGGATCTTTTCCTCACTTAAGGGCAACACTCTATTTTACAAGAAGGTATAGGAAATCTTCACACTTTACAAGGTACTCAAAATCATAAAGAAGATGTAACTATCATGATGTATGCAATGTATGCCGCTGCCAGTGTAGCAGGAACATGTAGGACATGAAGATCAAGTCATGAAGAGGTGGAAGTTTCATGGCAATGTAACTCGAAAAGGCTATGGAAATGCCTTGATAGGTAGGTATGGTGGCTGTTTTGAGGGAAAATATAAGGAGGCTTATCATGATAGAGCGTATCATGCCAAGGGTTTGGAAGTACCGGCGAAGGTGGACACCAACTCTCGGAGTGAGAAGAAGGCAATGCACGGCTCGGGAAAGGCTAGCAAAATATGGGAAGGTGGAAGTGTCAACTCTCAATACTTACATTAGTCCGAAGAACTCATGCACTTATTATCGGTAACTCTCAATCTAGTAAGGAGGTTCACAAAGAGACAAGTACCCAGAGGAGGAGTGTATGGGGGTTTGGTTATCCTTGCGCATCCTCGACTCATGGTACGTGAGTGTACTCTAATATTCGACTCCTCAGAGGAGTAGTGATCCATCTAGTAGCTAGAGTTCTCAACTAGTTTTGTAGGTTTTGAAAATAAACACGGATTTCCCAAAATAACACACCTATCACTAATAGGCAATAGCTCTTGACACCAAAAGTTCAAACATTACTCACATCAATACCTCAAAACTATTGCAAGCTACTACTAAAATTAAATAGCAACCTCAATTACCTACTTTCAAGACAAGACACAACTCAGTGCAACAACCAACTCTCTTAACAAGATAAACATGAAAACTAAAGAGAGTTCCAGCAACAAACTAAAACAAAATCCAATGCTCTTGCTAAAGACAAACTAAAACTAAGACTAAACATGGCAGTAGCTATGAAAAGATAAAAAACACACAACAGCAAAAAGATAGGCAGGAAAAATCCTATGATGTGTTCTAAATTTTGAAAGTGGAGCGTGTTTCTCTCCCACACAAAGTAAGAAAGGATCTAACTTGTTATGAACAGCAAGCAAAGCTAAAGAAAACTAAAAATAAAACCTAAGAGCGAGACGCTCCAAGCATAGCACATAACGCATGAAGTGATAAAAATATAGTGAGACGAAGGACGAACTGATGATTGTTGATGGAGAAGGGGATGCACGGGGACATCCCCAAGCTTAGACGCTTGAGTCTCCTTGAATATTTATTGGGGATGCATGGGGGCATCCCCAAGCTTGAGCGCTTGACACTCCTGGATCTTCTTTCATCATCTTCCATCGCACACTTGAAAACTCCCTTCATACATAACTCATCACAAGCTGATTAGAGAGGTTAGTACCCTTAATAAATAATTTTTATCCACTGGATATAAAGATATTCTTGAAGAGCTACTGTTTATCAAGAGTGCCAAAAAGTTTTTGCAAAGAAAAAGCAAGCTTAAGGTTTGCAAAAGTTAGGAGAGACAAAACGTGGAAGAATCTGTGAAAAATAGAACAACAGATAGTAAATAATTTTTAGGGGTACTTCTGCAACTCAAATGAAAAAACTCAGAACATACAGAAGTTTCGTAATTGTATAGAGAATACTGTGTAAAAATTTCAGCTCAAAAATATGAACTGGGATTTTTCTGGAATTTTTCTGGTCACGAGGACAGAATCTGTTTTCTGGACAGCATGTCCCAACTTTTACTTCCCTTGCCGTAAGAGGCTATAACTTGGCACAAAGCTGAAAAATAAAGATACAATGATGTTGCTACAGAAGTAACAATCATCAAGACACAACAAAAGCAAAAAATAAAACTCCTAAATTCGTTGCGGGTTGCCTCCCGAAAGCTCTTCTTTAAAGCCATTAGCTAGGCTTAATGCAAAACAAGAATCAGGTTTTATCAAGAGAAAGAGAATAACTAGCCCGAGTAACGGACTCAAAAGGTAACTTGATTTTCTTTCTAGGGAAGTGTTCCATCCCCTTTTTAAATGGGAATTGGAATTTTATATTCCCCTCTTTCATGTCAATAACCGCACCAACAGTGCGAAGAAAAGGACGTCCCAAAATAATTGGACATAAAGGTTCACACTCTATATCCATAACAATAAAATCAACGGAACATAGTTGTCATTGACAATGATAAGAACATCTTCGATCTTCCCTAAAGGTTTCTTTATGGAAGAATCAACAAGACGAACACCAAAAGAACAAGACTCAAAAGGTTTCAATTCAAACATATCAAATATTCTTTTGGGCATAACGGAGGTACTAGCTCCAACATCACATAAAGCATAGCAAGAGAAGTTATTTAATTTAATTTTGATCATAGGGTCCCAACTATCCTCTAGATTCCTAGGTATGGAGGCTTCTACTCTAAGCTTCTCCTCCCTAGCTTTGATGAGAGCATTTGTGATATGCTCCGTGAAGGCAAGATTAAGTGTGCTAGTGTGGGGGTCTCTAGAAATTTTGTGTAGTAAACTGATAACTTCGAGGGTACAACTATCAAAATCAATATCACTACTATCAAAGGTGGTAGTAGTGTCATCTAGGCTCACTTTTTTGAAACCCTCTATGTTCATAGGAGTTTCTTTATCTATGGTTGAGGTATTAGCATCACCATTAATAGGTCCAACGGGACTAGGAGTGCATTGGGTGCTAATAGTTTGAGTGTCCTCAACAATTTGGATAGTGGAAACTGTGTGGTGTGTAGGAAGGCTCTTAATTCTATCATCTTCCATAGGGATAACTTCCGGTTTGGCTGCCATTTGATTTATCAAGGTAGATTGGGTGTGGGACATATTCGAAACATGGGTTTCGGTGGTGGTAAGTCTAGCCTGGAGATTAGAAATCTCACTGTTCAGGCTATCAAGTTGTTCACTAATGTTTTGCAGAATGGCAGTATGCTCACCTATTTGCTTAGAGAAGGCTTTGTTTTGTTCAAACTGGGTGTGCATATAGTTCTTGGTAGCTTTTTCTATTTCTACCAATTTACCAAATCTAGGTAGGTCTCTTTTCGTATAAGCAGGATTATAGGAGTTATTTCTAGGGTAGGTGTTGTTGTTCCCATAGTTGGATGGAAACGGTCTAGGATTGCTAGAAAAATTTCCCCTATAAGCATTGTTGTTGAAGTTGTTTCTAGCAATAAAGTTCACATCTACTTGTTCATGAGCAACCAAAGAATTTAAAGGAACATCATGAGGATCAATAGAGGGTTGCTTGGTAAGTAGAGACATAATTAAGTCAACTTTTTCATTGAGGGAGGTAATTTCCTCGACAGAATTTACCTTCCTACCTGTTGGAGCGCGTTCGGTGTGCCATTGGGAATAATTGGTCATCATTTCATCGAGAAGCTTCGTGGCAGCACCAAGTGTAGTTGACATAAAGGTTCCTCCCGCGGCCGAATCTAACAGGTTCCGCGAGGTAAAGTTCAAGCCTGCATAAAAAGTCTGGATAACCATCCAGGTAGTCAAACCATGTGTAGGGCATTTCTTAACAAGAGATTTCATCCGTTCCCAAGCTTGGGCAACGTGTTCATTATCCAATTTCTTAAAATTCATAATATTACTCCTCAATTGGATAATCTTAGCAGGAGGGTAGTACTTCCCTATAAAAGCATCTTTGCACTTATCCCAAGAATCTATGCTATTTCTAGGCAAAGATTGAAACCAGATTTTAGCATCTCCCCTTAAAGAGAAGGGAAAGAGCTTGAGCTTAACAAAATCACCTTCTACTTCCTTATACTTTTGCATATCACATAATTAAAAAAAATTATTCAAGTGTAAAGCAGCATCATCTCCAGCACCAGAGAATTGATCTCTCATAACAAGGTTTAGCAAAGTAGGTTTAATTTCATAAGAGGTAGCTGGAGTGGCAGGTGTGGCAATGGGAGTGAAGATAAAGTGATAGAGGCGAAGGTGTCCCGATGTTTCGATGAGATGGTGTAGATCGATTATGGTGGAGACGACTTTCACGATCCGACTACGAACGTGCGAAGACGTTGCGCCTTAGCGATCGCTAAACCAACTCCGAGAGGTTATTGATCCCGCGGATGCACGATCAACCTGACCACGAAGGTCTAATTCCTGCAAGCAATCGAAGAACAAGCAAGAACTAAGAATTGCAATCTGGATATTGCGAATATAAGATGAATGATTACGAAAGTTGGGGTTCCAATGAGGTCTTGGCCTGGTCGGATGACACAAACGAAGAGCTCGAAGTTGCGGCTATGGCTAACTTATGTCTAATTAAAACCCAAGTCTAAACGACGCCCTAAGGGTTGTATATATGGGGGAACAGAGGGGATTTTCGTGACCCCTTGGAGGTGGGGTCCGAAAACAACCCTAACTCGGTTTCCCCACACATACGGACTCTAAAAACTGCCTATAATGTGGTATTTCGAAATTACATGGGCCCAGCCCAATATTAAGGTGGCGCAGCACCTATAATTGCTCTTGGACGAAAATAATGAAGTGGCATCTCGTGTATTCCGTCCAAGCCTTCATGCATGCCTTATGGTGGCTTCAACGTGCGAAAATCCCCACTGGAAGCTCCACTGTACTTTCCCCCGCGCGCACCTTCTTCTCCATTCTTGATCCCGCTCCAATGACCATCCTTCTTGTCCATGCTAGGTCCTTCATTCATAACCAAAACAAAAGTATCTAATTTAGGCAGCATCATATGTTCATGAACAATAGAAGGATTCGCAAGAAACGAAAGTACCTGATAATTTAGTTGACGTGCACGTGCTCTAGTAACTGGTCCAGTATGTGTAGTTGGTGAGGGTATGGGTGTAACAGTAGTAGGGATGTCCTCATCATCCTCCCCTTCTTGAATTGAAGTCGTCCTCGACGGAAGCTCATCATCTTCTCCCAAATAAGGTTTCAAATCTGCAATGTTAAATGTGGGACTAACCCCAAAATCTGCAGGTAGCTCAAGTTTATATGCATTATCATTAATTTTCTGTAAAACCTTAAAGGGACCATCAGCTCGTGGCATTAACTTAGACTTGCGCAAATCAGGAAACCTATCTTTTCGTAGATGTAACCAAACAAGATCTCCTGGTTCAAAAACAACATGCTTTCGACCCCTATCACCAGCAAGCTTGTATCTAGCATTCATGCGCTCAATGTTTTCTTTAGTTAACTCATGCATTTTTAATATCAATTCAGCACGTTGCTTAGCATCAAAATTCACCTTCTCCGAAGATGGAAGAGGCAGCAAATCAATAGGTGCACGAGGTAAAAAACCATAAACAATCTCAAAAGGGCACATTTTAGTGGTAGAATGCACTGAACGATTATAAGCAAATTCAATATGAGGTAAACATTCTTCCCACAGTTTCAAGTTACTTTTTAAAACAGCCCTAAGCATAGTAGACAATGTCCTATTGACCACTTCAGTTTGTCCATCAGTTTGGGGATGACATGTAGTACTAAAAAGTAGTTTAGTCCCCAACTTAGCCCATAAGCATCTCCAAAAATGGCTAAGAAACTTAGTATCACGATCCGAGACAATAGTATTGGGCACACCATGTAAACGAATAATCTCTCCAAAGAATAAATCAGCAACATTAGCAGCATCATCGCTTTTATGACATGGTATAAAATGTGCCATCTTAGAAAATCTATCCACGACAACAAATATGCTATCCCTCCCCTTCTTTGTTCGAGGCAAGCCTAAAACAAAGTCCATGGATATGTCCTCCCACGGAACACTAGGTACAGGTAAAGGCATGTATAAACCATGAGGATTGAGTCGTGACTTAGCTTTTTGACATGTAGTGCAGCGAGCAACAAAACGCTCAACATCCCGTCTCATCTTTGGCCAAAAGAAATGTGTAGCAAGTACGTCCTCCGTCTTTTTCACGCCAAAATGTCCCATTAATCCTCCTCCATGCGCCTCCTGCAACAACAAAAGACGAATAGAGCTAGCTGGAATGCATAGCTTGTTAGAACGGAACACAAATCCATCATTAAGCACAAACTTGTTCCATGTTCTACCCTCTCTACAATTCTGCAATACATCTTTAAATTCCGCATCATTTGCATATTGTTCTTTGATTGTCTCTAAACCGAATATCTTGAAGTCAAGTTGTGAAAGCATAGTATAACGACGAGACAAAGCATCAGCAATAATATTATCTTTCCCCTTCTTGTGTTTAATGACATAAGGAAAAGTCTCAATAAATTCAACCCACTTAGCATGTCTACGATTAAGTTTTGCTTGACTTCTTATGTGTTTCAAAGATTCATGATCAGAATGTATAACAAATTCTTTGGGCCATAAATAATGTTGCCAAGTTTCTAATGTCCGAACAAGAGCATATAATTCCTTATCATAAGTAGAATAGTTCAGACTAGGCCCACTCAATTTTTCAGAAAAGTATGCAACAGGTTTAGCATCTTGTAATAACACACCTCCCAAACCAATCCCACTAGCATCGCATTCAAGCTCAAAAGTCTTATTAAAATAAGGAAGTTGGAGCAAAGGAGCATGTGTTAACTTATCTTTCAATACCGTGAAAGCTTCTTCCTGTGCGGTACCCCAAGTAAAAGGCACATCCTTGCGTGTAAGCTCATTGAGAGGGGCAGCAATGGTGCTGAAATCTCTCACAAAACGCCTATAGAATCCAGCGAGGCCAAGAAAACTCCTCACTTGTGTGACCGTTTTGGGCTGCGGCCAACTCTCAATCGCCTCGATCTTGGCTTTATCAACTTCAATACCCTGTGGAGTAACAACATAGCCAAGAAACGATACTCGGTCGGTGCAAAAGGTGCACTTCCCAAGGTTACCAAATAAACGTGCATTACGTAGAGCAATAAAAACAGCACGTAAATGATCCAAATGTTCCTCCAAAGATTTGCTATAAATCAGTATATCATCAAAATAGACTACCACAAATCGTCCAATGAAAGCACGTAAAACCTCGTTCATTAATCTCATGAAAGTGCTAGGTGCATTAGTTAACCCAAAAGGCATGACTAACCACTCATATAATCCAAACTTAGTTTTAAAAGCCGTTTTCCATTCATCTCCTAATTTCATGCGAATTTGATGGTATCCACTACGCAAATCAACTTTGGAAAACATGGTAGATCCACTTAATTCATCAAGCATATCATCTAGCCTAGGAATAGGATGACGATAACGAATAGTAATATTATTAATGGCTCGACAATCAACACACATACGCCATGTTCCATCCTTTTTAGGCACTAATATAACAGGAACAGCACAAGGACTAAGGGATTCACGTATATAACCTTTGTCGAGTAGCTCTTGTACTTGACGCTGAATCTCCTTCGTCTCCTCCGGATTGGTACGGTATGGCGCACGGTTGGGCAGCGAAGCACCAGGAATTAAGTCAATCTGATGCTCAATCCCTCGAATAGGTGGTAATCCCGGTGGTACGTCTTGTGGAAAGACGTCAATAAACTCCTGCAAAAGGTCAGTGACAACAGGAGGCAAAGAAGGAGGCAATTCCTCAAATGAAAACAAGGCTTCTTTGCACACAAAAGCATAGCACACATATTGACTAACATCCAAATCCGAAATATCAACCTTAGTAGCAAGCAAAGTTGGACTAGTCAATTTAATTTCATTAGAAACAACAGAAGAAGATTTGCTATTAGTCTTATGTTGTTGCTCAAATTCTTTAGCTGCTATCTCATTTTCACTCTTATTTTTCTCCTGTTTAGCTTTACTAGCTCTAGCAAGATCATCTTTCACAATTTGTTCAGGAGACATAGGAAGTAAAGCAATATTTTTATCCTGATGAACTAGAGTAAACTGATTTGTCCTACCATGGTGTACAACATTCCTATCAAATTGCCATGGTTTACCAAGTAAAAGAGAGCATGCTTGCATGGGTACCACATCACAATCAACATAATCAGCATATGCAGCAATGCTAAAGTGCACACGAACAGAACGCGTTACCTTAATCTTACCACTATTGTTAAACCACTGAATATAGTACGGATGGGGGTGTGGTCTTGTGGTGAGAGATAGCTTCTCCACCAACTCCATGCTAGCCAAGTTGTTGCAACTCCCTCCGTCAATGATGATGCGAACCGAACGTTCTTTCACCACTCCCTTTGTGTGGAACAAATTATGCCTCTGGTTTTGCTCGGCCTTCGTTACCTGCACACTTAATACACGTTGAGCAACCAAACTAGCATATTTATCTGCATCATCAGGAGTCATATACTCTATATCATGAGCATCATCATGGGCACCCTGTTCCTCATGAGCAATGAGAACGAGAGTCTCCTCATCATAGTCACTCGCTGACTCATACCCACCATCCGCCGTAATAGTCATCACACGCTTGGAGGGACAGTCTTTTGCGAAGTGACCTCCACCTTGGCACCTGCGACATTTAATATCACGATCTCGTGCTTGCCCTGTGGACGCCATGGATGAAGAAGAACTCGCTGCTGGACCACTCTGTGCACCCTTGAATGGTGGCGCTGGCTGTTTTGGTGGCTCCCTGTAAGAATGAGCGGCTGAAGTAGATGGTGGAGCAGCAGGACGTGTGGATGTAGAAGCTCCACGCGATGTCCATGATGTATTTCGTCCTGCAGAAAAGTTAGGTCTCGTAGCGGCCTGTCGATCCTGCACTTCACGTTCAGCTTTACAAGCAAGATGAAACAAACGAGTGATAGTAGCAAAGTCCTTGTATTCTAGAATAGTTTGTATCTCCCTGTTTAAGCCACCCATAAAACGTGCAAGCATAGCTTCATTATCCTCTACTAGGCCACATCTAATCAATCCAGTTTGTAATTCTTGATAATATTCCTCTACAGAATTTTTTCCTTGTCTCAAACGCTGTAATTTTTGTAACAATTCACGTTGATAATAAGGGGGAACCCAGCGAGTACGCATAGCATCTTTTAGAGCAGCCCAAGTAGTTGGAATATTATTAGCATGCAATCTACAATGTTCAGACCACCAAATAGATGCAAAGCCCGTGAATTCACAAACAGCAGCCGTAACACGTCTATTCTCAGGATATTGTAAACATGTAAAACGTTGTTCAGTTTCTAACTCCCAAGTAAGATAAGCATCAGGAATATATCTACCCTCAAACGGCTTAAGATTCAATTTAAGTTTAGGCACATGTTCATCATCGCGTACCTGAGGGGGTGGTTGGTGTCGACCGTGGCGAATGTTGGGACGTGGACGTCCAGCTGGCTGCTCATAGGCCGCTTCCTGTTCCACCTCCTCCTCGTAATCACCCTCGTAGTTGTCGTCCAGGCCGACGTCAGAAGCAGCAGCAGCAGCAGTAGCAGCAACTGCAGCAGCAGGAGGAGCACCAATACCAGCAGCTTGTCCACGCGGAAACAGAATACGTCGTGCACGTGGTAGTGGCGGTGGCTGTGGCTGTGCTGAAGGTAGGCGTGCGATCAACTCAGTAAACTTGGCGTCGAGCTTGGTGTCGATCATCTTCTCCACGCCATCAATCGCCTCTGTAAATCTGGTCTCGATGTCCTGCACCTGTTGAGACATCATACGTGCAAATTTATCATGTAGCTCCTTGTTTGTCATGTTCTCCCAATCGGGTGCAGCCCGCGCCACTTCATCATGTGATCCTGGCATGGTTAGCAGAAATAGAAAACACACCGGAATATGATCCTACTGCTACTAATGGGATGGATGTGGGGTGGTGGAAAGCACAACTCCGTCAAGCTTTTCTTACGTTCTTACCGATTCTTACCTAGCAGCAGGTGGTGATGTACAACCAACGGGTCAAAACTCTCAGAGATGTGGTAGAGCGATGGCCAGGCGGTGTCAAAAGGCACGATGTAGAATATATGTGGAGCTGTAGGAAGGCTGACAAGAATGGTAGGAAAAACTCAACAGTAATCAAAACAGAGATGCAAAGCTGAATAAACACTCAACGTCGGTACTGTGCTGATCCTAGGCTAGACCGTACTAGAGACGCGAGCCTAAAACACCAACGAAAGCACGGCGCGGCACGTAACAACTGTGAAGCACACTCTGAATTTTTTTTTTCTCTCTCTTTTTTTTTTTTTTTTTTGCTTTTTTTTTTTGGCGATGCGGGACTGCGGGGGCTGAAAAAGTGCGAAAAAATCACTATGGTGGCGAACGTCTCAAAACGAGTTTCGGGACCTAAGGAACGTATGGGCACGAAATTTTTTTACCCCTGAATTTTTTTTTTCTTTTTTTTTTTTTGGAAATCACCCTCTTCTACGTACGACAAAAGATTGGTGAAATCCGACTCTAATCAAATCAAAACTATTCTGGCTACGGAGAGATCACAAACCGTACTGATGGTGGAACTCAACTCGGACTCGTGAGACGTGGTGGTGTATATGGACTCTGCTTGGCGGAACGTGGTGGTGTATCTGGACTCGGATTGGCGGAACGTGGTAGGATGACTACTGGTGCGGCGGCGACGTGGCAAACTGTGATCAGAACTCGAAACTCTAAGGGAACTAGACGCTAAGATCAGCAACTCGACACGACGATGCAACCGCAAATTCAACAATGCAAACTACTGTAAAGAAAACTGGACAAAGGCTCGGACTGTTTTGGGACGTGATGATCTAACCCTAATTTTTTTTTGGCTTTTTCGTGGACTGTAGGTATGAAGAACAGAAACAATCTAGACTACGAAAAACTGGTAAATCTCACCGATCAACCTGGAAATCTGATACCACTTGATAGAGGCGAAGGTGTCCCGATGTTTCGATGAGATGGTGTAGATCGATTATGGTGGAGACGACTTTCACGATCCGACTACGAACGTGCGAAGACGTTGCGCCTTAGCGATCGCTAAACCAACTCCGAGAGGTTATTGATCCCGCGGATGCACGATCAACCTGACCACGAAGGTCTAATTCCTGCAAGCAATCGAAGAACAAGCAAGAACTAAGAATTGCAATCTGGATATTGCGAATATAAGATGAATGATTACGAAAGTTGGGGTTCCAATGAGGTCTTGGCCTGGTCGGATGACACAAACGAAGAGCTCGAAGTTGCGGCTATGGCTAACTTATGTCTAATTAAAACCCAAGTCTAAACGACGCCCTAAGGGTTGTATATATGGGGGAACAGAGGGGATTTTCGTGACCCCTTGGAGGTGGGGTCCGAAAACAACCCTAACTCGGTTTCCCCACACATACGGACTCTAAAAACTGCCTATAATGTGGTATTTCGAAATTACATGGGCCCAGCCCAATATTAAGGTGGCGCAGCACCTATAATTGCTCTTGGACGAAAATAATGAAGTGGCATCTCGTGTATTCCGTCCAAGCCTTCATGCATGCCTTATGGTGGCTTCAACGTGCGAAAATCCCCACTGGAAGCTCCACTGTACTTTCCCCCGCGCGCACCTTCTTCTCCATTCTTGATCCCGCTCCAATGACCATCCTTCTTGTCCATGCTAGGTCCTTCATTCATAACCAAAACAAAAGTATCTAATTTAGGCAGCATCATATGTTCATGAACAATAGAAGGATTCGCAAGAAACGAAAGTACCTGATAATTTAGTTGACGTGCACGTGCTCTAGTAACTGGTCCAGTATGTGTAGTTGGTGAGGGTATGGGTGTAACAGTAGTAGGGATGTCCTCATCATAAAGTCTTGGTTGTTGTGACTAGTGAAGTCACACAACTTGGTGTTTTCAATGGAACCCATAGTAGCAGCAAGTGTGGCAGATTTTTTTGTAGTTTTTGATAAAAGACACAAAGATAAAAACTGAAAGATAAACTAACAAGACTAAAAAACAAATGTAAAGGGTAGTGTGCAACTCCCCTATCTTAGCACTTGGAGTCCCCGACAACGGCGCCAGAAATTTGCTTGATGGCGCGAGGGTTGACGGGTGTAGTCTTCTCGCCCTTCGTTGGTGAGCCCCAAGTGGAAGGCGTGATGCAGCACAGCAGCAAATTTCCCTCGGTAAAGATACCAAGGTTTGTCTCCAGTAGGACTCCAGAGATGATGAGTAGGTGTCAGCGGCGCAACTGACGCGGACCTGCACACAGACACGGATAACTTTGTTCCCAACGAAGTTTAGAGAGGTTGTGAATCTCTCCGGTCTTGTTGTTTGCAAAGGATAAAACGCAAGGGATAATAATAGCAACTTGAAAGTAAATGCAGAAAAGTAAATATAGCGTGGAATCAATGATAAGGATATGGACCGGGATACGTGATGTTCGCTAGTGATGTCTCTCTCCCAAAAGACGATAAAATTTCTATGCGAGGTAAACAAATTACAGAAAGGCAATTGACAGGATTATGAACGCACCGCAATGCTAACTATGCTACAAAAGAAAGGAAGAGGTTCAAAAGCACAGGCAGTACACCAAGGTAAGTAGACCGAAATCCATCAGCATCTACTACTAATCATCCACCTTGAGATATCTATCCAGAACATCTCGCTGGTATTAAGTTGCGAGCCCCACCCAAAGTGTAAACCCAACACAACAGACAACTGCATTAAAAAGAACTCTGCGTAAAGTAAACAATCCTTGTAACCGCGGTTACAAGCACCGTTGTTTTCCCCCTTGTGGCAACATCACATCCCCTAGACTCATGTTTCTGTCACTCAAGCGTGTCATCGGGGGGCATGAACCCACAATCTAGCACAACGCTCCCTCTTGGAGTTACTACCTACTACTTGGTCAAAGCAATAAATAGCAACGGGGAACATGCAAGAATTACTTAGGAACAAAAATATAAGAGATAAAAACCAAATATATTACTCTATCACAATCTAAACATAATCTCATAATCCATCAGATCCTATCAAACTCAACATAGCAATAGAAGAAATATTACAAAGGTGCCTCGATCATGTTGGGCAGCTCACGAGGTCTAAACAATGAAGATCAAAGAGGGGAGGAGAACATCACATAGCTACTGATCACGGACCCATGGTCCAAGGAAAACTACTCACGAGACATCCGGGGAGCATCCATGGTGGAGAGGAGACTCCCGGAGGTCAATCCTCCCTCCGGCAGGGTGCCGGGAAGAGGTCTTCTGGTGCTCCCGATCTTCGGAAGCGCGGCGGCGGCGGAACAGAGGCGAGTTCGCGGAATAGGGTTCTATTTCTGGGGTTTTCCCGTGACGGGGGATAAATAGGCGAAAGGGGGCAACAGAGGTGGGCCAGGGGTCCCAGGCGCCCCCCCTGGCGCGACCAGGGGTGGGGCCGCGCCGAGTGGCCGCCTGGGCCCCCCTGGCTCCCCTCTGGCCCCTCCCGGGCTCTTCTCGAAGCTTCCATCACGCTAATTTTTTATCTGAATTTTCCCGAATTTTTCTGGCACTTTTTATATGGGGGAAAACTGAAATAGAAAAACAGCAAAAAACAGGAACTGGCACTGGGGTGCACTGAGTTAATAGGTTAGTCCAAATATGATCGAAAGTGTATGAAAGTGTATCTAGATCATAGCAATATCACACAAAACATGCATGGAGCAAGCAGAAATTATAGATACGTTTTGGACGTATCACAGGTGGCCCCTACAACTGTTACTGCTTAGTGCATGCTTAGAGTGATACAATGTTGATAATGTTATGTGAGTCGCGATGGTAGTGATCATGTTGATGATGGTGGAAATGTGTTGGTGAATCTACCCTAATACAAGGTGAACGATGAGAGGCTGTGTAGGAGTACACAGTGGGTTGTCTCGGTGAACACCGCCCTAAGCCCGAGTTCTTGTCTGGTGATCCAAGATGAAGAGTACTACCACATGTTGGGCAAACGGACCCCCGCTCAACCTACTAACTCACCCCTTCTCAGTTCAATGAGTCGCAGTAGTTCGGAGTTCTGGTAGGTTTGTGGCCTGGCTGCAAGGTGAGAGAACGGCTCAACCGAGACCGGCTTATGCACCACGCACACATCTTCTGGGACCAATTCGGTAAACCGGTCGGGTTACGAATGTGGAAACCATCCCAGATAGGCGTCTTCATTGAACTTAAGTTGGCTGTGAGGTAAAAGTTGTGGAGATTATCCTCGTCGACACCCACTTGAAGGGTCACGAGATCCCGGCGGTAACTGATAGTTTCATGTGTGTAGCAGTACACCCCTGCAGGGTTACTAAACTATTCGAATAGCCGCGTCCGCGGTAAGGGACTACTTGGAAAGTTCTGCCTGATTATTCGACAACTTGAACTGGATACTTATAAAACTTTCCAAGATAAGCGTGAGTGCTATGGCGTGCTTTCTCGTGGGGAGTCGAGGAAGGCAACATAGTGGTGTAATTTGTTGGAGATATGGTGGACTCGTGTACGCTTCTTACCTCAAGTCTGGTACTCGTAGTTCAGGACTAGCCAAGTCAAAGATGGCACTTCTGCTTATGAACCCCACCTCCCTTTACCTTGATACATGTGCATGAGTATATAGTTCCTACGTAAGTCTTGCTGAGTACAACTTTGTACTCACGTTTGCTTATTCTATGTTTTAGATGAACCCACTGACCCCGAAGGTGTATTCTTCCTCGAGCTCGACGACTGAAGACCAAGCTAGTGTAGTCCCAGTCAGCAGACTGGGTCCCTCGTGGAAGGGCTTGTTTATAAATAAGGCTTCTCTAAGCCATTTGTTAAACTTGTCTATACTCAGACCTACTTTGCTTCCGCATGGTTGTTTGATGTAATGTTGGATCACAGTCTTGTGATCTCTATGTGCACTCTGTAAGAGTTATCAATAAAGATGTAAACTTTGTAGAGAATTGCAATGATACCTGCTGTTCATAATAGACATGTGTGCTGCGTGTATGATTATATCATGCATGTCTTAGTATGGGTTTTTGAGACCTTAGTTGTGATATGGCTGGCGATATTTTATACACCAAGTGACCCTTAGATGTGTGCAGCTTGGGGCATCGCGATGAGATTGTTCGTGACTCCGTCACGTGCACACTTTGATGTATGATCGAGCCCGCCCTAGACCCTGACTAAGTGATCGGGCTGGAGTAAGTCTATGTAAGGGTTATAATACAATCGATAGTATGGTTGAGGCGACTTGTCTATGAGTATGGGAGTTCACCACCCATATCATTTAGACTTGTGTGCGGACGATGAGGACCCATCTCAGTTGATCATCCGGCCTGGATGGGATGCCCCTCACGTTCGATGCTTTCCGAGAATGTTCTGTGCTTGGCCTTGTCTGCTTAGACAAGTGGGTACGGTTCTCGGCTCTCCATATGATTGTGTTGTAGCGAGTCTTGCATACGCTAACCCCGGGTCCCGACAGAAAGTTATGACCTAGCCATGGAAATGTTACAAGCCAGCAAAGGAGTCTGCGCCCGTTACCTCACAATGATGTTGGAAGGGTCGGCTCGCACATGGTTCAAAAATCTCCCAGAGAACTCTATCACCTCCTGGGAGGATCTCAAGGAAAATTTCATCCAGAACTTCCAAGGCACCTGCTGGCGAGGTACCACAATTGTTGACCTGGAGCATTGTGTCCAGAAGGAAGGAGAGGTGACCATGAGCTGGGCACGACGGGTTGTAAAAATAATCCACTCCTCGGACACTATCACTGTCCAAACAGCCGTCATTGTCTTGGAAAGGAACTGCAAGTTTGAGCACCTAGTACACAAACTTGGCCGACTCAAGAGGACGGTAAAAGATATAGGAGAGCTCATGAACGCGGTCATCAAATACGCCGAGTCTGAAAAAACCAAGGATACTGAACCTCAACAGGATAAAACCGGCCAGAACAAAAACGGTGGCAAAACATCCTAGAATCAGAGTCAGCAAACCAAGGGGAGTTTTGATCAGACTACTTCTGACTTTGTAGCCAACACAAATGTCGGTTCCCAAAGACAGAAGCAGGGGGGCAACAACTACCGCAAGCCAAAAGGAATTTTTCGCCCAAACATCTTTGAAGCAGCTATGAAGAGTCCTTGCCCAACCCATAGTAAACCCGGTCGCCCAGCCAATCACACCTGGGAAGATTGCAATTTCATGAAAGAGTTTGCACGGCGGGGGAACCAGGGACCTCCCGGATCAGGTGGAGGAGCCTTCCAGAACAACAACAACCAAAATCATGGTTATTAAGGAGCTGGCGCAATGCCTCAACACCAAGGACTGGAGGATGGGGTCAACAAAATCAGTCAGGTCTTGCTGGATTTCAAGCAAACCCGAAACAACTTCATGACCGTGCAGCATATCACGTTTTCACCACCAGAAGTTGCCGGAGGGATAGGAAGTTGCAACGGAGAGCCGCTATGGTTGTGACTGCAGGGCCAGCTTGGCCTAGGTGGCTTAATTGGTCAGAACAGCCAATCACTTGGACAAGGGATGACCACCCCTCGTTGGTGGATAACCCGGGGGCTCTGGATGTTGTAATCTCTCGACAAATTGGAGGATATATACTTGACAAAGTACTTATGGACAGAGGAAGCAGCATCAACATCCTTTACTATGAAACTTTCCGCAGGATGGGACTGACCCAAAAACAACTGCAACCCTCCAACACCGTTTTCCATAGAATAGTCCCAGGCAAGTTGGCACGTCCGATAGGCAAAATCTACCTGGAGACGACTTTTGGAAACGCCGAACATTTCCGCTCCGAGCTCATACCCTTTGAAGTAGTAAAACTCAAGATCCCATACCACGCCATTTTAGGAAGACCGGCTTACGCCAAGTTCATGGCTCGGCCATGCTATGTCTACTTGAAGCTAAAGATGTCGGGTCCTAATGGCCCAATCACAGTGGATGGAAGTCGGTCCAAGGCAGTGGAGTGTGATGAACAACACATCGAATTTTCCGAGTTGGAACGCGCCAAAGAGGACTTGTCAGTATACCAAGAAAAGATAGACCCGACAGACCCCACAATCCTGAATAAACCGACTCCCGACAACAACCCCAAATTCCAACCGGCTTAGGATACAAAGAAAGTTGACTTTGTCCCTGGTGACTCTTCTCAGCAGTTCATCATTGGGACAGAGTTATCTGATAAATAGGAAAGCGTGCTCATCGAGTTCCTCCATGAGAATCGGGACATCTTTGCATGGAAACCCTCTGATATGCCAGGTGTCCCGAGGGAACCCGCTGAGCACCAACTAAATATAGATCCAAAGCTGAAACCAGTCAAGCAATTCCTTTGACGTTTCAACGACGAAAGGAAAAACGCTATTGGGGAAGAAATAGCCAGGCTCCTTGCCGCCGGGTTCATCATGGAAGTCGTCTATCCAGAATGGCTCGCAAACCCGGTCCTCGTTTTTAAAAATAACGGGACCTGGCTTATGTGCATTGACTACACCGACTTACATAAGGCGTGCCCGAAGGATCCCTTCGTGCTGCCTCGTATTTACCAGATCATAGACTCGACTGCGGGATGTGAGCTCCTATGTTTCCCTGACGCCTACTCTGGTTATCACCAGATCAAGATGGCCCTTGAGGATCAAGAAAAAATGGCTTTCATCACTCCCTTCGTGATCTACTGTTACACTTCTATGCCTTTTGGCCTTAAGAATGCAGGAGCCACATATCAGCGAACAGTGCAGAGCTGCCTCAAAGATCAGATTGGGCGCAACGTGCATGCTTATGTGGATGATATAGTGATCAAATCCCAACTGGCCGACTCACTCATCAGTGACTTACAGGAAACCTTCAAAAATCTGCGCAAGTACCAAATGAAGTTAAACCCGGCCAAATGCACCTTTGGGGTACCTGCAAGTAAGCTCCTTGGATACATAGTATTAGAGAGAGGTATCGAGGAAAACCCAGAAAAAATCAACGCTATCATGATTCTTTAGAAGTTGGCCTCAGTAAAGGGAGTCCAATGACTCACAGGATGTGTAGCCGCTCTAAGTCGGTTTATAAGCCGGCTCGGTGACAAGGCAATCCCCCTGTACCGACTTCTGAGGAAATCAGAAACATTTTTCTAGGATAACGAAGCCGATCAGGCCCTAGAGTCATTGAAGAAGCAGCTATCCCAGGCTCCAATCTTGGCGGCTCCCAAGCCAAAGGAACCTATGTTACTTTATATCGCAGCCAACAATCGAGCAGTCAGCGTTGTGGCTGTTGTTGAGTGCATGGAAGCCGGCAAAGAGCACCCCCTGCAAAGTCCAGTTTATTATGTCAGTGAGGTTTTGACTTCATCGAAGCAACGTTATCCTCATTGGCAGAAATTGGTCCTTGGTGTATTCATGGCGATTCGGAAACTTAAACACTATTTTCAGTAGGACCCCATAACTGTAGCCAGCTCAGCACCACTTGCAGATATCATCCAAAATCGAGAAGCCACGGGAAGGATTGAAAAGTGGGCCATAGAGTTGGGGGCTTATCACATCAAATATAAACCTCGAACAGCCATCAAATCCCAGGCGTTAGCCGACGTCATCAATGACTGGACGGAAATCCAAACATCTCCGGAGAAGCCAGTCTCCAAATATTGGAAGATGCACTTCGATGGAAGTCGGCAGCTCCAAGGGTCAGGAGCCGGCGTAGTCCTTACCTCACCTAAGCGGGAGAAATTCTGCTATGTTATGCAGTTGCGGTTCACTTGCACCAACAATGCAGCAGAATATGAAGCCTTACTTCATGGGCTACGGCTGGCTCGTGAGATGAGCATAAGTTGGATCCAGTGCTATGGCGACCCTGATCTCGTCTCTCAACAAGTGTCAGGAAATGGGATTCCAAAAATCCCATAATGGGAGCTTATCGACGAGCTGTGCAAAGACAAGCCGGATTTTTCGTTGGATACCAGGTGGATCATGTGGACCGTAGGGAAAACGAAGAAGCAGATGCCCTGTCCCGACTTGGCTCTCAGCGAAAGCCGGTCCCTCCAAACGTATTCCTGGATGTCCTAACAAAACCGTCTGTACAACCACCAACAGAGCAAGACATAGCAGAGCCGGATCCAGAGTTGGCTTTTGTTGCTGCAATTCATGCTACACCCTTGTGGGGTTGTACCTTACTTGGATTACAAGACTCGGGGAATCCTTCTTCAAGATGAGATGTTGGCTAGACAAATCGTCAGGAGAAGCCAATCCTTTGTACTCATCAATGGTGAGTTACATCGGCAGAGTGCCGCAGATGTTTTTCAGAGATGTGTCTCACCAGAAGAAGGTCGGGCCATCCTCAATGATATACACTCTGGAGATTGCGGACACCACGCCGGCTCTCGTTCACTTGTAGCTAAAGCCTTTCGACATGGCTTCTACTGGCTCACATCTCATGCAGATGCAAAGGACATATTCAAGAAATGTGATGGGTGTCAGCGTTATGCAAAGCAAGCTCACGTGCCGGCTCAAGAACTCAGAATGATCCCTATCACTTGGCCCTTTGCGGTATGGGGGCTTGATATGGTGGGACCTTTCAAAATTTCAGCCAACAAAAATACCCACATATTGGTGGCAGTGGATAAATTTACCAAATGGGTCGAAGCAGAGCCGGTCAGCAAATGTGACGCTGCGACAGCACTGAAATTCTTGAAAAATATCATATACAGATTCGGCTACCCCCACAGCATCACCACTGATAACGGTTCTAACCTATCAGAAGGGGTTATGCAGCGATTCTGCCAGAACGAGCACATCCGACTCGACCTTGAATCAGTGGCTCACCCACAGTCCAACGAACAAGCCGAGAGATCCAACCAAGAGTTACTCTGAGGCATCAAACCCTGGCTCGTTGTCCCCTTAAAAAGGATGTCGGGTTGCTGGGAGGAGGAGTTACCCTCAGTATTATGGAGCATCAGGACAACTCCTAACAGGTCAACAGGCTATACGCCCTTCTTCCTAGTCTATGGAGCGGAAGCCGTTCTCCCAAGTGACATACTGTAAGGCCCGATATGCGGTACTGTTTCAGATTCGGACGTTTCCGCCCGAACCCGAGGACGAAGCACATATCGGACCCACCGCGACATATGACAAAGCCATATGCCCCGGATTTCCAACATGATATCACAACATTACAGATACAAGGATACAACATCTCATACAATCGGCATACAACTGCCTCAAATGTAATACAACAGCGGAAGATACATGTCTGAGTACAGACTACAAGCAAATGCCTACTGGCAAAGAGAAAAGCATCGATCCCATAACCACACGGGTCCAGGCCCTCCGCCGGGATCCGCCTAACTAGTCGTCGTCGAGTCTCCACGTGAAACGTCGATCACCATACCTGTTGTCGATCAGAACCCTGAAAAGAGTTTGGGGGTAGTATCATGAGTACAGAGGTACTCATCATCCAACTGTAGTGGTCATCTGACCCAGCAAGGACTTCATCACTCGTCATTCTAGGACAACTAGTAGTTTACGGTAAGGAAGGGGTAAGTGGTGAGGTTGCTGCCGCACTAGCATTTATGAAGTGGCTAACGATCTAGAGAGTAAGATAAGAAGCCAAGCATTCGATGAGGAATCGCCTCCAACAAGTCTTGCTATCAACTACTTACGCAAACATAACACCTATCCTATCCTTGTCCTCCTCTTCGCATCCCAACGAAGAAGAAGCAGTCAAGGCACACACACACATTGATCAAGTTATATTAAGATTATCTCAGTTGTTGTTGTCTATGAACAGGACGTAGGTCTCAAGTCATCCATAACCGTGGACACGACTTCTCGAAAAGATTTAACCCTGCAGGGGTGTACCAACTGCCCATTACGAGGCTCCGCACGCACGTCCATCACTCTCAGTTGCTACCCATCACAGGCAACCATTTTATGATTTAGTTCCAAGAGATCCTAAACGACAGGTCCCTCTAGCTAACAACGAACAAATCCGGGTGGCCCCCGGTGAGACGACACCCAGCTCAGGAGCCGGCCGCGCTCTCGATCTGGTCTCTACCGTATGACTCCAGGTTTAGATTGCCGGTTCATCACACATTGGGATAACCGGGTCCTCAGCCGGTCATGATGGGCCAGCAAGGGAACTATGTCCTCACTGGTCCGAGTTGTTTTAAATAATATCTGCCAGGAGCGACCCAACAGACACACACACGTTTTCAAATGGTAAATCAGCTTGGGCCACCACTAGAAATGTTTGAAGCTAGGTAGGTAAGATAAGGGGACCCCATAAAATCCCACACGCGGTTAGGCACGCTCAGTCTTAAAACCAATACCCGGAACTCGGATCCTAGGTGACTCGAATGGAACAAAGCGTCGGGGCGGGATAGCCTAGACCTTCCATCCTTCGTCGAATATAGTCAACATTATAATAATAATCATATCATCAACAACAATAATATAATAATCAGGTGATATCCCAACCCAAAGAGTAACAGGGTAACATCGTAGCATCCTAAGCATGCATACTAAGCAGGGGCTGAGCAACGAGCAGTAGTAACATAGCAGTACAAGGTTTGCTGGGAAGGGACATGGCTGTATCGGTTTGAAAGAGGCTGTAAACATGTGGTAGGATCAAACATCGAGCCTAACCTATACTAGCATGCAAACCGCTGGTTGAAATAGAATGGATCATAAGTAATGTATAGTCCTTGCCTGTTGATAAGTCGGGTTCCAAAGGTGTAGTCGATCGCACGCTCGCAATGTCTCCGAGAGGTACCCGCGAGAGCACACAAGAAGTAAACACTGGAAAGCAATCAACGGTGCACCACTATTACTACGGAGCAATACAAGATCAAAGAGACAACACAAGACACGGCAACGCGATACGGATCTATCGTCGAGAACGGTTACTAACAATTTAAGTGGAGTACTCGTCACACACGACGATACCGCACGTTTACGGTGGTTCAAGTTGTTTAGCTACAGGTGACCAAACAACGGTTATTAACATGGCAACTCAAGCAAGCATGCCATAACACACAAACATTTCAAGAGGTGAAGCATAAGGTAAACTATCTATGCTAGTCAATTTAAGTGAGGCACAACCTAAACATGGCATAGCACTAAGTGCCGCACGATGATTAAAAGATTTGGTACTGTTCTGCCCTAAACCATATTTTAGGTTGGTTAACAGCAGCAAATAATAGCATAAACACAAAGAACACTAAAAACTAATCAAGTTACATATAAAGAACACTCCAAACGGAGTTACGGTTAAAAAGATATAAGCAAGACAAGTTATGCACACATGCTGTATAAACAGGGGTAAATCTATATGCAAAAGTGCATCAACATGACATAGCAATACATGGGATGAAAGTATACATCATGCTTAACAATATGCTATTGGAATCACTCATTTCCGATAAACGGTTGCGAAGCAATCGTCATCCGAAGTTGCAACAAAATAACAGTTTCAGCAACAGCAGCACAATAACATCAGGATAGCTACTTTGGAGCAAAATATAAACATGATGCAGCAAGCAAGTATGGCATGTGAATGCATGAAACTGAAGTAGAAACATTGCTTAACGCAACGCAAGAGGAATCAATGCAATAGGCCTCATGGATTTGTTACAATCATCATGCAAAGTTGCAACAAAATAGTAACAGCAGCACAATAACAGGAAAAGTAGCAGTTTAACGGCCTGATGCCCTGTTCAGCACACAATTACACAATCAAGATGAGCTCAAATGAAAATGCTCACAAAAGATGAATTAAAGTACACGCAATTCTGAGAAACTTTCGTTTTGGGGCACGTTCATCGGAGTTACAGATCGCTTGCTATCGTCGTTGCAAAATTGAATCAGCAGCAGAAAAATTAGCTCCAGACTTAGTAAAAAAAACAGACTTAACAGAAAAATAAATAAAAAGAAAAAAAAACGCTTCGGCTCACCCCAGCTGGGCTCGGCCCAACAAGCCAGAGGAGGCCGGCGGCTGGCTGGGCCTGGGAGGCGGCTTGGGCCGCTGGGCCGTGGCCTGGCCCACCTGGGCGTCCAGCCACTGGATCGGCGCCTGGATCCCGCACGGACGCGGCAGCTCCGGCCGGCTCGTCGTGGCGGCGCGGCGCCGCCGTCCAGCGGAGCTAGGCCGGGTCGAGGAGGCGCAGGGGCTCGGATCCGGAGGCGGCTACGGCGGATCCGGCCGTCGGAGGGGCAGGGCGGCGACCTCGGATGCGGGGCGTGGCGGCCCGAGCTCGGAGCTCGGCCGGCCATGGCGGGCGGCGGCTGCGGCCCCCCCATGCTCGTGCTCCGGTGACCTGCAAGGCGAGGCGACGGGGTGAGGAGGAGAGAGGGAAGGCGCGGGAGAAGGAAGGAGGAGGAGGGCCGCGGCGGCGGCTGGCTGCTCGCCGGAGCGCGGGCGGCGCGGCCGTGGCGTGCTCCACGGTGAGCTCGGACGGATGCGGCGCGGAGGCGGGCCTAGATCGGGCCCTGGCGGCGGATCCGGGGCCCTGCGGGGCCCAGACGTGGGAGAGGTTGGCTGGATCCCTCCGGGTGCGACGTGGCAGCCTCCAGACCCTCCGATTCGCGATCCGATGGCTGTGGTGCACCCAGATCTAGGGTTTCGGGGGAGAGAGGGGTTTTTTGCAGATCTGGAGGTTTGTGAGGGGGGTGGCTGAAAATTTCCAGAGGGGGAAACCCTAGAAGTCCTAGGGAAGTGTGGTGGTCTTTATATAGGCAGGTTGGCTGGCCAGTTGACGCAAACGCCCTCGGTTTTTACCTCGCGCGCACGATGCTCACGTTTCTGACCGCCGGGGGTCCGCAGTACCTCCGATTCGGGTAAAACTTCGAACTGCGCGATCAGTGCGTCGAGCCGGAGGCTTTCACCTCGCACTGGAACCGTTCCGAAAACACTTTCCGGCGCGCTATAAAAATATCCCGTTTAATTATTAAACGGGGTTTTTCGTTCCGTTGGCTTCGGCTGGTCTCGTAAGGTTTTCGCGACGGTGATCGGGTGAAACCCGGTGTCGCAAGGTCGAGTGTCAGGGTGGCAAGGGTCGGTCTCCGTCCGATACGAGATAAGAGGCGGAAAATAATCTCTGATCGATAAATCGGGGATGCAAACACCGCAAACAAATCAGGCAATCAAACAATTCACACCGAAAACAAAAATTTTAATTTTTGTGAAAACTGGGCTGTTACAGACAACACCACCAACAAGGGATCTCGTCCCGAGATCGAGGACGATCCGGGGGAGAGGGGGGGAGAGAAAAGAGAGTCGACGATCTTCAACACCACCAACAAGGGACTCTGTTCCATGTCGACGTTGAACTTCTGTCGAGATAAATTACCGCAGAGAGACGACATCGTCGGAATAACGAAGACGTCAGTGACAAGAGGAAGAACGATCGCGAAAACCAGATCAAGGGATAGTGATTTTTGACGCATGTCGTAAAAACACCGGGCAAAAGAATGGATGGCAATGAATGACCCAGATGATAACTGACATCGGAGAAGCTAAAGGTACTACAGGAATTCCCACCTGAGCTCGTAATATGGACAATAAACTGCAAGTAAGGCATTGTAACGGTTCCGATACTCCACACACTCGAGACCCTAGAGTTTTGAAGGGGGTAAGGCGAGAATAAAACACTTACGACACTTGTCCTGACCAGAGCAAAGATAAGGAGTAAAAAGATTCCTACTCTCCGATAACTAACTTAGTAACTACAAAATAATTTTTGTCTAGACTCGACTTCGGCCAGAGAGGGGATCCTACGGTCGGTAAGGCTCTGATACCAATTTGTAAGGCCTGATATGCGGTACTGTTTCAGATTCGGACGTTTCCGCCCGAACCCGAGGACGAAGCACATATCGGACCCACCGCGACATATGACAAAGCCATATGCCCCGGATTTCCAACATGATATCACAACATTACAGATACAAGGATACAACATCTCATACAATCGGCATACAACTGCCTCAAATGTAATACAACAGCGGAAGATACATGTCTGAGTACAGACTACAAGAAAATGCCTACTGGCAAAGAGAAAAGCATCGATCCCATAACCACACGGGTCCAGGCCCTCCGCCGGGATCCGCCTAACTAGTCGTCGTCGAGTCTCCACGTGAAACGTCGATCACCATACCTGTTGTCGATCAGAACCCTGAAAAGAGTTTGGGGGTAGTATCATGAGTACAGAGGTACTCAGCATCCAACTGTAGTGGTCATCTGACCCAGCAAGGACTTCATCACTCGTCATTCTAGGACAACTAGTAGTTTACGGTAAGGAAGGGGTAAGTGGTGAGGTTGCTGCCGCACTAGCATTTATGAAGTGGCTAACGATCTAGAGAGTAAGATAAGAAGCCAAGCATTCGATGAGGAATCGCCTCCAACAAGTCTTGCTATAACCTACTTACGCAAACATAATACCTATCCTATCCTTGTCCTCCTCTTCGCATCCCGACGAAGAAGAAGCAGTCAAGGCACACACACACATTGATCAAGTTATATTAAGATTATCTCAGTTGTTGTTGTCTATGAACATGACGTAGGTCTCAAGTCGTCCATAACCATGGACACGGCTTCTCGAAAAGATTTAACCCTGCAGGGGTGTACCAACTGCCCATTACGAGGCTCCGCACGCACGTCCATCACTCTCAGTTGCTACCCATCACAGGCAACCATTTTATGATTTAGTTCCAAGAGATCCGAAACGACAGGTCCCTCTAGCTAACAACGAACAAATCCGGGTGGCCCCCGGTGAGACGACACCCAGCTCAGGAGCCGGCCGCGCTCTCGATCTGGTCTCTACCGTATGACTCCAGGTTTGGATTGTCGGTTCATCACACATTGGGATAACCGGGTCCTCAGCCGGTCATGATGGGCCAGCAAGGGAACTATGTCCTCACTGGTCCGAGTTGTTTTAAATAATATCTGCCAGGAGCGACCCAACAGACACACACACGTTTTCAAATGGTAAATCAGCTTGGGCCACCACTAGAAATGTTTGAAGCTAGGTAGGTAAGATAAGGGGACCCCATAAAATCCCACACGCGGTTAGGCACGCTCAGTCTTAAAACCAATACCCGGAACTCGGATCCTAGGTGACTCGAATGGAACAAAGCGTCGGGGCGGGATAGCCTAGACCTTCCATCCTTCGTCGAATATAGTCAACATTATAATAATAATCATATCATCAACAACAATAATATAATAATCAGGTGATATCCCAACCCAAAGAGTAACAGGGTAACATCGTAGCATCCTAAGCATGCATACTAAGCAGGGGCTGAGCAACGAGCAGTAGTAACATAGCAGTACAAGGTTTGCTGGGAAGGGACATGGCTGTATCGGTTTGAAAGAGGCTGTAAACATGTGGTAGGATCAAACATCGAGCCTAACCTATACTAGCATGCAAACCGCTGGTTGAAATAGAATGGATCATAAGTAATGTATAGTCCTTGCCTGTTGATAAGTCGGGTTCCGAAGGTGTAGTCGATCGCACGCTCGCAACGTCTCCGAGAGGTACCCGCGAGAGCACACAAGAAGTAAACACTGGAAAGCAATCAACGGTGCACCACTATTACTACGGAGCAATACAAGATCAAAGAGACAACACAAGACACGGCAACGCGATACGGATCTATCGTCGAGAACGGTTACTAACAATTTAAGTGGAGTACTCGTCACACACGACGATACCGCACGTTTACGGTGGTTCAAGTTGTTTAGCTACAGGTGACCAAACAACGGTTATTAACATGGCAACTCAAGCAAGCATGCCATAACACACAAACATTTCAAGAGGTGAAGCATAAGGTAAACTATCTATGCTAGTCAATTTAAGTGAGGCACAACCTAAACATGGCATAGCACTAAGTGCCGCACGATGATTAAAAGATTTGGTACTGTTCTGCCCTAAACCATATTTTAGGTTGGTTAACAGCAGCAAACAATAGCATAAACACAAAGAACACGAAAAACTAATCAAGTTACATATAAAGAACACTCCAAACGGAGTTACGGTTAAAAAGATATAAGCAAGACAAGTTATGCACACATGCTGTATAAACAGGGGTAAATCTATATGCAAAAGTGCATCAACATGACATAGCAATACATGGGATGAAAGTATACATCATGCTTAACAATATGCTATTGGAATCACTCAATTCCGATAAACGGTTGCGAAGCAATCGTCATCCGAAGTTGCAACAAAATAACAGTTTCTGCAACAGCAGCACAATAACATCAGGATAGCTACTTTGGAGCAAAATATAAACATGATGCAGCAAGAAAGTATGGCATGTGAATGCATGAAACTGAAGTAGAAACATTGCTTAACGCAACGCAAAAGGAATCAATGCAATAGGCCTCATGGATTTGTTACAATCATCATGCAAAGTTGCAACAAAATAGTAACAGCAGCACAATAACAAGAAAAGTAGCAGTTTAACGGCCTGATGCCCTGTTCAGCACACAATTACACAATCAAGATGAGCTCAAATTAAAATGCTCACAAAATATGAATTAAAGTACACGCAATTCTGAGAAACTTTCGTTTTGGGGGCACGTTCATCGGAGTTACAGATCGCTTGCTATCGTCGTTGCAAAATTGAATCAGCAGCAGAAAAATTAGCTCCAGACTTAGTAAAAAAAACAGACTTAACAGAAAAATAAATAAAAAGAAAAAAAAACTCTTCGGCTCACCCCAGCTGGGCTCGGCCCAACAAGCCAGAGGAGGCCGGCGGCTGGCTGGGCCTGGGAGGCGGCTTGGGCCGCTGGGCCGTGGCCTGGCCCACCTGGGCGTCCAGCCACTGGATCGGCGCCTGGATCCCGCACGGACGCGGCAGCTCCGGCCGGCTCGTCGTGGCGGCGCGGCGCCGCCGTCCAGCGGAGCTAGGCCGGGTCGAGGAGGCGCAGGGGCTCGGATCCGGAGGCGGCTACGGCGGATCCGGCCGTTGGAGGGGCAGGGCGGCGGCCTCGGATGCGGGGCGTGGCGCCCCGAGCTCGGAGCTCGGCCGGCCATGGCGGGCGGCGGCTGCGGCCCCCCCATGCTCGTGCTCCGGTGACCTGCAAGGCGAGGCGACGGGGTGAGGAGGAGAGAGGGAAGGCGCGGGAGAAGGAAGGAGGAGGAGGGCCGCGGCGGCGGCTGGCTGCTCGCCGGAGCGCGGGCGGCGCGGCCGTGGCGTGCTCCACGGTGAGCTCGGACGGAGGCGGCGCGGAGGCGGGCCCAGATCGGGCCCTGGCGGCGGATCCAGGGCCCTGCGGGGCCCAGACGTGGGAGAGGTTGGCTGGATCCCTCCGGGTGCGACGTGGCAGCCTCCAGACCCTCCGATTCGCGATCCGATGGCTGTGGTGCACCCAGATCTAGGGTTTCGGGGGAGAGAGGGGTTTTTTGCAGATCTGGAGGTTTGTGAGGGGGGTGGCTGAAAATTTCCAGAGGGGGAAACCCTAGAAGTCCTAGGGAAGTGTGGTGGTCTTTATATAGGCAGGTTGGCTGGCCAGTTGACGCAAACGCCCTCGGTTTTTACCTCGCGCGCACGATGCTCACGTTTCTGACCGCCGGGGGTCCGCAGTACCTCCGATTCGGGTAAAACTTCGAACTGCGCGATCAGTGCGTCGAGCCGGAGGCTTTCACCTCGCACTGGAACCGTTCCGAAAACACTTTCCGGCGCGCTATAAAAATATCCCGTTTAATTATTAAACGGGGTTTTTCATTCCGTTGGCTTCGGCTGGTCTCGTGCGGTTTTCGCGACGGTGATCGGGTGAAACCCGGTGTCGCAAGGTCGAGTGTCAGGGTGGCAAGGGTCGGTCTCCGTCCGATACGAGATAGGAGGGGGAAAATAATCTCTGATCGATAAATCGGGGATGCAAACACCGCAAACAAATCAGGCAATCAAACAATTCACACCAAAAACAAAAATTTTAATTTTTGTGAAAACTGGGCTGTTACACATACGCCACGACTCACCACGAGTTATTGCCTATGTAGAAGCCGAAAACGAGAAAGGAAGACAAGATGCCTTGGATATTCTCGATGAAAAATGAGATTCGGCTGCAGCACAATCGTCTATTTACCAATAAGATCTGCGATGCTACCATAGCCGCCGCATCAGAAGTCGGACTTTCAAGGAAGGTGATTTAGTGCTCCGACTCATACAGAAAAAAGACGGAATGCACAAGTTATCCTCTCCTTGGGAAGGACCGTTTGTGGTCTGCAAGAACTTGTGCAATGGATCCTACTACCTAGTTGATATACGCGAGAAGGCAGACATGTGCACATGCATGGAGGAGACTCCCAGGCCGTGGAACATCGCACAACTCCGTCCATATTACACTTGAGTAGAACAGGAACATTACTGTACATTTATCTAAGTCGACACACGTCGCACTGGCTTTCGCCATATTAACATATATACATAAGCCGACATTCGTCGCGCCGGCTTTCGCCATCAAAATATTGATGAGGACATCCCTACTAATGTTACACCCATACCCTCACCAACTACACATACTGGACCAGTTACTAGAGCACGTGCACGTCAACTAAATTATCAGGTACTTTCGTTTCTTGCGAATCCTTCTATTGTTCATGAACATATGATGCTGCCTAAATTAGATACTTTTGTTTTGCTTATGAATGAAGGACCTAGCATGGACAAGAAGGATGGTCATTGGAGCGGGATCAAGAATGGAGAAGAAGGTGTGCGCGGGGGAAAGTACAGTGGAGCTTCCAGTGGGGATTTTCGCACGTTGAAGCCACCATAAGGCATGCATGAAGGCTTGGACGGAATACACGAGATGCCACTTCATTATTTTCGTCCAAGAACAATTATAGGTGCTGCGTCACCTTAATATTGGGCTGGGCCCATGTAATTTCGAAATACCACATTATAGGCAGCTTTTAGAGTCCGTATGTGTGGGGAAACCGAGTTAGGGTTGTTTTCGGACCCCACCTCCAAGGGGTCACGAAAATCCCCTCTGTTCCCCCATATATACAGCCCTTAGGGCGTCGTTTAGACTTGGGTTTTAATTAGATATAAGTTAGCCATAGCCGCAACTTCGAGCTCTTCGTTTGTGTCATCCGACCAGGCCAAGACCTCATTGGAACCCCAACTTTCGTAATCATTCATCTTATATTCGCAATATCCAGATTGCAATTCTTAGTTCTTGCTTGTTCTTCGATTGCTTGCAGGAATTAGACCTTCGTGGTCAGGTTGATCGTGCATCCGCGGGATCAATAACCTCTCGGAGTTGGTTTAGCGATTGCTAAGGCGCAACGTCTTCGCACGTTCGTAGTCGGATCGTGAAAGTTGCCTCCACCATAATCGATCTCCACCATCTCATCGAAACATCGGGACACCTTCGCCTCTATCAAGTGGTATCAGATTTCCAGGTTGCTCGGTGAGATTTACCAGTTTTCGTAGTCTAGATTGATTCTGTTCGTCATACCTACAGCCCACGAAAAAGCCAAAAAAAAATTTAGGGTTAGATCATCACGTCCCAAGACAGTCCGAGCCTTTGCCCAGTTTTCTTTTCAGTACTTGCTTTGTTGAATTTACGGTTGCATCGTTGTGTCAAGTTGCTGATCTTAGCGTCTAGTTCCCTTAGAGTTTCGAGTTCTGATCACAGTTTGCCACGTCCCCGCCGCACAGTAGTCATCCTACCACGTTCCGCCAATCCAAGTCCACATACACCACCACGTTCCGCCAAGCAGAGTCCATATACACCACCACGTATCACGAGTCCGAGTTGAGTTCCATCATCAGTACGGTTCGTGACCTCTCCATAGCCAGATTAGTTTGAGTTGATTAGAGTCGGATTTCACCAATCTTTGTCGTACGTAGAAGGGGGTGATTTCCAAAAAAAAAAAAAAAAAAAAAAAAGAGTCTGGCACGCTTTTCAGAGCAGTTTTTAGGCCAAAATTTTCAGGGGTAAAAAAATTTCGTGCCCATACGTTCCTTAGGTCCAGAAACTCGTTTTGAGACGTTCGCCACCATAGTGATTTTTTCGCACTTTTTCAGCCCCCGCAGTCCCGCATCGCCAAAAAAAAAAAAGCAAAAAAAAAAAAAAAAAAAAAAAAAGAGAGAGAAAAAAAATTCAGAGTGTGCTTCACAGTTGTTACGTGCCGCGCCGTGCTTTCGTTGGTGTTTTAGGCTCGCGTCTCTAGTACGGTCTAGCCTAGGATCAGCACAGTCCCAACGTTGAGTGTTTATTCAGCTTTGCATCTCTGTTTTGATTACTGTTGAGTTTTTTTGCTACCATACTTGTCAGCCTTCCTACAGCTCCACATATATTCTACATCGTGCGTTTTGACACCTCCTGGCCATCGCTCTACCACATCTCTGAGAGTTTTGACCCGTTGGTTGTACGTCACCACCTGCTGCTAGGTAAGAATTGGTAAGAACGAAAGAAAAGCTTGACGGATTTGTGCTTTCCACCACCCCACAGCCCATTAGTAGAAGTAGGATCATATTTCTGTGTGTTCTCTCTTTCTGCTAACCATGCCAGGATCACATGAAGTGGCGCGGGATGCACCCGATTGGGAGAACATGACAAACAAGGAGCTACATGATAAATTTGCACGTATGATGTCTCAACAGGTGCAGGACATCGAGACCAGATTTACAGAGGCGATTGATGGCGTGGAGAAGATGATCGACACCAAGCTCGACGCCAAGTTTACTGAGTTGATCGCACGCCTACCTTCAGCACAGCCACAGCCACCGCCACTACCACGTGCACGACGTATTCTGTTTCCGCGAGGACAAGCTGCTGGTATTGGTGCTCCTCCTGCTGCTGCAGTTGCTGCTACTGCTGCTGCTGCTGCTGCTTCTGACGTCAGCCAGGACGACAACTACGAGGGTGATTACGAGGAGGAGGTGGAACAGGAAGCGGCCTATGAGCAGCCAGCTGGACGTCCACGTCCCAACATTCGCCACGGTCGACACCAACCACCCCCTCAGGTACGCGATGATGAACATGTGCCTAAACTTAAATTGAATCTTAAGCCGTTTGAGGGTAGATATATTCCTGATGCTTATCTTACTTGGGAGTTAGAAACTGAACAACGTTTTACATGTTTACAATATCCTGAGAATAGACGTGTTACTGCTGCTGTTTGTGAATTCACGGGCTTTGCATCTATTTGGTGGTCTGAACATTGTAGATTGCATGCTAATAATATTCCAACTACTTGGGCTGCTTTAAAAGATGCTATGCGTACTCGCTGGGTTCCTCCTTATTATCAACGTGAATTGTTACAAAAATTACAGCGTTTGAGACAAGGAAAAAATTCTGTAGAGGAATATTATCAAGAATTACAAACTGGATTGATTAGATGTGGCCTAGTAGAGGATAATGAAGCTATGCTTGCACGTTTTATGGGTGGCTTAAACAGGGAGATACAAACTATTCTAGAATACAAGGACTTTGCTACTATCACTCGTTTGTTTCATCTTGCTTGTAAAGCTGAACGTGAAGTGCAGGATCGACAGGCCGCTACGAGACCTAACTTTTCTACAGGACGAAATACATCATGGACATCGCGTGGAGCTTCTACATCCACACGTCCTGCTGCGCCACCATCTACTTCAGCCGCTCATTCTTACAGGGAGCCACCAAAACAGCCAGCGCCACCATTCAAGGGTGCACAGAGTGGTCCAGCGGCGAGTTCTTCTTCATCCATGGCGTCTACAGGGCAAACACGAGATCGTGATATTAAATGTCGCAGGTGCCAAGGTGGAGGTCACTTCGCCAAAGACTGTCCCTCCAAGCGTGTGATGACTATTACGGCGGATGGTGGGTATGAGTCAGCGAGCGACTATGATGAGGAGACTCTAGTTCTCATTGCTCATGAGGAACAGGGTGCTCATGATGATGCTCATGATATAGAGTATATGACTCCTGATGATGCAGATAAATATGCTAGTTTGGTTGCTCAACGTGTATTAAGTGTGGAGGTAACGAAGGCCGAGCAAAACCAGAAGCATAATTTGTTCCACACAAAGGGAGTGGTGAAAGAACGTTCGGTTCGCATCATCATTGACGGAGGGAGTTGCAACAACTTGGCTAGCATGGAGTTGGTGGAGAAGCTATCTCTCACCACAAGACCACATCCCCATCCGTACTATATTCAGTGGTTTAACAATAGTGGTAAGATTAAGGTAACGCGTTCTGTTCGTGTGCACTTTAGCATTGCTGCATATGCTGATTATGTTGATTGTGATGTGGTACCCATGCAAGCATGCTCTCTTTTACTTGGTAGACCATGGCAATTTGATAGGAATGTTGTACACCATGGTAGGACAAATCAGTTTACTCTAGTTCATCAGGATAAAAATATTGCTTTATTGCCTATGTCTCCTGAACAAATTGTGAAAGATGATCTTGCTAGAGCTAGTAAAGCAAAACAGGAGAAAAATAAGAGTGAGAATGACATAGCAGCCAAAGAATTTGAGCAACAACATAAGACTAATAGAAAATCTTCTTCTGTTGTTTCTAATGAAATTAAATTGACTAGTCCAACTTTGCTTGCTACTAAGGTTGATATTTCAGATTTGGATGTTAGTCAATATGTGTGCTATGCTTTTGTGTGCAAAGAAGCCTTGTTTTCATTTGAGGAATTGCCTCCTTCTTTGCCTCCTGTTGTCACTGACCTTTTGCAGGAGTTTATTGACGTCTTTCCACAAGACGTACCACCGGGATTACCACCTATTCGAGGGATTGAGCATCAGATTGACTTAATTCCCGGTGCTTCCTTGCCCAACCGTGCGCCATACCGTACCAATCCGGAGGAGACGAAGGAGATTCAGCGTCAAGTACAAGAGCTACTCGACAAAGGTTACATACGTGAGTCCCTTAGTCCTTGTGCTGTTCCTGTTATATTAGTGCCTAAAAAGGATGGAACATGGCGTATGTGTGTTGATTGTCGAGCCATTAATAATATTACTATTCGTTATCGTCATCCTATTCCTAGGTTAGATGATATGCTTGATGAATTAAGTGGTTCTACCATGTTTTCCAAAGTTGATTTGCGTAGTGGATACCATCAAATTCGCATGAAATTAGGAGATGAATGGAAAACGGCTTTTAAAACTAAGTTTGGATTATATGAGTGGTTAGTCATGCCTTTTGGGTTAACTAATGCACCTAGCACTTTCATGAGATTAATGAACGAGGTTTTACGTGCTTTCATTGGACGATTTGTGGTAGTCTATTTTGATGATATACTGATTTATAGCAAATCTTTGGAGGAACATTTGGATCATTTACGTGCTGTTTTTATTGCTCTACGTGATGCACGTTTATTTGGTAACCTTGGGAAGTGCACCTTTTGCACCGACCGAGTATCGTTTCTTGGCTATGTTGTTACTCCACAGGGTATTGAAGTTGATAAAGCCAAGATCGAGGCGATTGAGAGTTGGCCGCAGCCCAAAACGGTCACACAAGTGAGGAGTTTTCTTGGCCTCGCTGGATTCTATAGGCGTTTTGTGAGAGATTTCAGCACCATTGCTGCCCCTCTCAATGAGCTTACACGCAAGGATGTGCCTTTTACTTGGGGTACCGCACAGGAAGAAGCTTTCACGGTATTGAAAGATAAGTTAACACATGCTCCTTTGCTCCAACTTCCTGATTTTAATAAGACTTTTGAGCTTGAATGCGATGCTAGTGGGATTGGTTTGGGAGGTGTGTTATTACAAGATGCTAAACCTGTTGCATACTTTTCTGAAAAATTGAATGGGCCTAGTCTGAACTATTCTACTTATGATAAGGAATTATATGCTCTTGTTCGGACATTAGAAACTTGGCAACATTATTTATGGCCCAAAGAATTTGTTATACATTCTGATCATGAATCTTTGAAACACATAAGAAGTCAAGCAAAACTTAATCGTAGACATGCTAAGTGGGTTGAATTTATTGAGACTTTCCCTTATGTCATTAAACACAAGAAGGGGAAAGATAATATTATTGCTGATGCTTTGTCTCGTCGTTATACTATGCTTTCACAACTTGACTTCAAGATATTCGGTTTAGAGACAATCAAAGAACAATATGCAACTGATGTGGAATTTAAAGATGTATTGCAGAATTGTAGAGAGGGTAGAACATGGAACAAGTTTGTGCTTAATGATGGATTTGTGTTCCGTTCTAACAAGCTATGCATTCCAGCTAGCTCTATTCGTCTTTTGTTGTTGCAGGAGGCGCATGGAGGAGGATTAATGGGACATTTTGGCGTGAAAAAGACGGAGGATGTACTTGCTACACATTTCTTTTGGCCAAAGATGAGACGGGATGTTGAGCGTTTTGTTGCTCGCTGCACTACATGTCAAAAAGCTAAGTCACGACTCAATCCTCATGGTTTATACATGCCTTTACCTGTACCTAGTGTTCCGTGGGAGGACATATCCATGGACTTTGTTTTAGGCTTGCCTCGAACAAAGAAGGGGAGGGATAGCATATTTGTTGTCGTGGATAGATTTTCTAAGATGGCACATTTTATACCATGTCATAAAAGCGATGATGCTGCTAATGTTGCTGATTTATTCTTTGGAGAGATTATTCGTTTACATGGTGTGCCCAATACTATTGTCTCGGATCGTGATACTAAGTTTCTTAGCCATTTTTGGAGATGCTTATGGGCTAAGTTGGGGACTAAACTACTCTTTAGTACTACATGTCATCCCCAAACTGATGGACAAACTGAAGTGGTCAATAGGACATTGTCTACTATGCTTAGGGCTGTTTTAAAAAGTAACTTGAAACTGTGGGAAGAATGTTTACCTCATATTGAATTTGCTTATAATCGTTCAGTGCATTCTACCACTAAAATGTGCCCTTTTGAGATTGTTTATGGTTTGCTACCTCGTGCACCTATTGATTTGCTGCCTCTTCCATCTTCGGAGAAGGTGAATTTTGATGCTAAGCAACGTGCTGAATTGATATTAAAAATGCATGAGTTAACTAAAGAAAACATTGAGCGCATGAATGCTAGATACAAGCTTGCTGGTGATAGGGGTCGAAAGCATGTTGTATTTGAACCAGGAGATCTTGTTTGGTTACATCTACGTAAAGATAGGTTTCCTGATTTGCGCAAGTCTAAGTTAATGCCACGAGCTGATGGTCCCTTTAAGGTTTTACAGAAAATTAATGATAATGCATATAAACTTGAGCTACCTGCAGATTTTGGGGTTAGTCCCACATTTAACATTGCAGATTTGAAACCTTATTTGGGAGAAGATGATGAGCTTCCGTCGAGGACGACTTCAATTCAAGAAGGGGAGGATGATGAGGACATCCCTACTAATGTTACACCCATACCCTCACCAACTACACATACTGGACCAGTTACTAGAGCACGTGCACGTCAACTAAATTATCAGGTACTTTCGTTTCTTGCGAATCCTTCTATTGTTCATGAACATATGATGCTGCCTAAATTAGATACTTTTGTTTTGCTTATGAATGAAGGACCTAGCATGGACAAGAAGGATGGTCATTGGAGCGGGATCAAGAATGGAGAAGAAGGTGTGCGCGGGGGAAAGTACAGTGGAGCTTCCAGTGGGGATTTTCGCACGTTGAAGCCACCATAAGGCATGCATGAAGGCTTGGACGGAATACACGAGATGCCACTTCATTATTTTCGTCCAAGAACAATTATAGGTGCTGCGTCACCTTAATATTGGGCTGGGCCCATGTAATTTCGAAATACCACATTATAGGCAGTTTTTAGAGTCCGTATGTGTGGGGAAACCGAGTTAGGGTTGTTTTCGGACCCCACCTCCAAGGGGTCACGAAAATCCCCTCTGTTCCCCCATATATACAGCCCTTAGGGCGTCGTTTAGACTTGGGTTTTAATTAGATATAAGTTAGCCATAGCCGCAACTTCGAGCTCTTCGTTTGTGTCATCCGACCAGGCCAAGACCTCATTGGAACCCCAACTTTCGTAATCATTCATCTTATATTCGCAATATCCAGATTGCAATTCTTAGTTCTTGCTTGTTCTTCGATTGCTTGCAGGAATTAGACCTTCGTGGTCAGGTTGATCGTGCATCCGCGGGATCAATAACCTCTCGGAGTTGGTTTAGCAATTGCTAAGGCGCAACGTCTTCGCACGTTCGTAGTCGGATCGTGAAAGTTGCCTCCACCATAATCGATCTCCACCATCTCATCGAAACATCGGGACACCTTCGCCTCTATCAAATATAGTCGACTTTTGTCGCACTGGCCCTCGCCATATATACCTAAGTTGACATCTATCGCACCGGCTCTCGCCATGTCGACTCCTCTTTACTTTTTTTTTTCGTTTCATATTATTTATTTTGCATCATACATTGCATGTTCTGCATTATTATATCTCAGAGACCTGGGGGCTTGATCAACCCTTCTATTAGTACTGAGCATGTATGTTTCTTATTCAGGGGAATCGGGGAGCTCGATGACAATCATTGACTCTTTATCCGAAAACTCGGCATATATATGTAAAAATACACATATGTATAAGCTTATTCAAGGGAAGTAGGGGAGCTAGATGTCACTCATCTGCTCTTATCTGAAGAAATCCCGGCATACACCACGAATTGGCTAAACTACGCCTTAATCTTGGCATGTATAGCTCAAAGCTCATAAGACCTACGTGTACCGGCTTAGCCTAAAAACCTTGGGGGCGGACAGCAAACGCCTGCTGAGTTTGGTCTTAAGTACAGGGAACGCTAGTCATATGTAGCCGGCTTACAGAGAGGTTCCGACTCCTGGATAACCCAATAATCTATCTCAAACGCGAGAAGATGAGGCATGTTCAATCTAGAGTCGACTTCTATATGAGCCTTCATACTTACTTTTTTCATACATCAGCATTATAGCATACTTTTTCTTTTATCATTTTATATGACATCCAAAAGATGCATCATGAGCATTAACCTGTGTGACTCGGTATGAGACAAAAGATGCTCATACCGACTCATGGGGACTATAGCTCAAAATTCTCTATGACTCGGTATGACACAAAAGATGCTCACACCGATGCATGGGGACTACAATTTGAAACTATGATTTGACAAAACTTGTCGATTCACATATAATCAAAAGTGAAACCGTCTCAGTTTAAACGCATTGGCCGACTCTACACGGCGTCGTCAAGGAAAGGGAACGCGAACTTCCGTTCAAATGAGTTAGACCTATATATGTGATTCGGCATAGCACCCAGATGCACATAGCGACTCATGGGGACTACACCTCGAAATTCCTTCTCAAAAAAATTTGGCACGACGCAAAGTTGCTTATACCAACTCTTGGGGGAGTATCACTTCAAAATTCAATGATTTTGTTTGGCACACAAGGTGACCATACCAACCATGGGGGCTACAAGTCGATCTTCTCAATGAGTCAACATGACACAAGTCTGTGCAAATCGACTCAGGGGGCTACATATATATTAAGGAAGTCAGCCCTCATACATATATAGTATCTTATTAATTCAGGTACAAAAACCGACTTACAGAGAGGATGGGAAATAAAAATTCTCATTCATCATAGATCGGGTCTTACATCAGAAGCACACAAGACAAAATTCGGCAATACTCATATCAATCTACTTGCTAAACTACAGCTTCAGTGGTCGTCTTCAGAGTTGGCTTCATCATCAGATAAGAAAGATTGAGCTTCATCACTACTGCTCGAGCTCTCCATGCAGCTGTCGGCTCGATCACCATCTGAGTCGATAATCCTGGCCCACAGGGTCTCATCACCATCATATCTAAAAATGATAGTATCTCCCTTCTGAATTTTCCTGGAGCGAAGGAAAGTTTTCCAACCCTTCTCCAAGAACATGGTGTCCTAGCCAGAAAAGCTGGTAGCTACCCGGATGGGTCTGTGAGGGCACCTTTCAGAGCGAAGCCAGAGACTTGGAGGTTTGGAATCCATTACAATCTGAGCAAAAGATTCAGGAAGCTTTACCCAACGGCAGATTGCTTGAACTTTCACCAAGAACTTACTCCTCTCAGGAGAAGAAGGTGGAGATTCAGATGGTAAAGCAGAACGCGTGCCTCTTCCCCTGCCACGTCCACGGCCACGGCCACGACCACGACCACGTCCACGGCCACGACCGCGGCCACGGCCTCGACCACCACGAGTGCCAGCGTTGGAACCAGGGTCGTCGGTCGCCAAAGTAACACGGGTGCTTAGCTTGGGATCCATGGAGAGTTGCGAGAAAAAGAAACAAAAGAAGAAGATATGAGCACTCAAAAGATAAAACTGCCTAATGGCTATTTATAGAAATTATAAGGAAGATCAATCAATGCTAGGGCTAAACTACCCTTGGTGGGTGACATTTATGGAGAAAACTCCTCGATTCCCACAACGACATGAATGCCTTTAACATCGATGTCTCGGGCAGAGAGACTATAAATGTAAAAAAACGGATCTTTGACCAAAGGTCAAAGAAAAACCTCCAAGTTAAAGATGATGTGAAGCTAAAGAGATTTGGCTTCGACTCCTAGTGAGCTTCAAATGGTAGTTGACTCAACCAGAAGAGTCGGTCCTATAAATATAAAGGAATTAGAGAAAGATTGAAGAAAGACGACTCTGACTCTCAATCAACGCCAAGCATGAAGTCGGCCTTTGTCCCATGGAGAGCCGGCGGCAATGAAAGAAAATAAAGAAGATTGCTGTGAAGACTAAAGCATCACAACAATCATGGGAGATAATGTCGAGGCGATGGATCAGGCCCATAGACCCGGCGTTAGAGACCTCTGGGCCGACTTACATATGAAGGCCCACAAAGAAGACCCGACCAGGAGTCTGACATGCCAAGCGTGAAGATTGAAGCCCTAGAAGGAATTCGACTTACCTTGTATAGCACGTAGTAAATTTGTAAAGTAGAATAGAACTCCACCTCGTGTAGGAGTCGGACTCGCGGAATCCCGGGACCCGGCACCTTTATAACCGAGGTCCACGGGATCCAGAGCCAGAACTTACCTCAAGCTAGGACTAGACAACTCGTGATATAACCTAGATCTCCACGAGACTAAGGTTGCGAAACATCATCACTGTAATCGATAAGATCGGCTCTTCCTATTGAGGAGTCGATCTGACAATAGTCAAGAAGCAGGAGTAGGTCTTTACCGCATCGACGGGGCCGAACCTGGGAAAACCGCCGAGTCCCGTGTCTATGTCGACTCTCTCCTCGAATTCGCCTCGCAGCAAAGGTCCAATGATAAGTCCGACTCTGCGGACATCTGCCGTGACTTTCCCACGACAAGCATCCCACCTGCTAAAACAGTGCTAGCCAAAGTCGTGGATAGAAAAGAGCAGGTGAAGAGTCGGCCGCGTGAGCTATTTGCTGATAAATCTTCTCTTGAGGAGTTGTATAAGCGATCACTGGTTTGTACTACTGAGAAGCATGACATAGTTGTCTAGCTTCGACAGCACTATGAGGTATTTTTCTCTGCTTATATGATATGGTATCTGTAGCCCCCATAAGCCGGTATGGTTTGGTGTTGAAAAACCATGGAGGGTTATGTTTCTAAAGAAATCTGAGTTTCTAGTAAGTCAAAATAATTTTTTGAGTTGTAGCCCCCATGAGTTGGTGAGGTACGTGATGAGGACATCCCTACTAATGTTACACCCATACCCTCACCAACTACACATACTGGACCAGTTACTAGAGCACGTGCACGTCAACTAAATTATCAGGTACTTTCGTTTCTTGCGAATCCTTCTATTGTTCATGAACATATGATGCTGCCTAAATTAGATACTTTTGTTTTGCTTATGAATGAAGGACCTAGCATGGACAAGAAGGATGGTCATTGGAGCGGGATCAAGAATGGAGAAGAAGGTGCGCGCAGGGGAAAGTACAGTGGAGCTTCCAGTGGGGATTTTCGCACGTTGAAGCCACCATAAGGCATGCATGAAGGCTTGGACGGAATACACGAGATGCCACTTCATTATTTTCGTCCAAGAGCAATTATAGGTGCTGCGTCACCTTAATATTGGGCTGGGCCCATGTAATTTCGAAATACCACATTATAGGCTGTTTTTAGAGTCCGTATGTGTGGGGAAACCGAGTTAGGGTTGTTTTCGGACCCCACCTCCAAGGGGTCACGAAAATCCCCTCTGTTCCCCCATATATACAGCCCTTAGGGCGTCGTTTAGACTTGGGTTTTAATTAGATTTAAGTTAGCCATAGCCGCAACTTCGAGTTCTTCGTTTGTGTCGTCCGACCAGGCCAAGACCGCATTGGAACCCCAACTTCTGTTAATCTTTCATCTTATATTCGCAATATCCAGATTGCAATTCTTACTTCTTGCTTGTTCTTCGATTGCTTGCAGGAATTGACCTTCGTGGTCAGGTTGATCGTGCATCCGCGGGATCAATAACCTCTCGGAGTTGGTTTAGCGATTGCTAAGGCGCAACGTCTTCGCACGTTCGTAGTCGGGTCGTGAAAGTCTACTCCACCAAAATCGATCTCCACCATCTCATCGAAACATCGGGACACCTTCGCCTCTATCAAGTGGTATCAGATTTCCAGGTTGCTCGGTGAGATTTACCAGTTTTCATAGTCTAGATTGGTTCTGTTCTTCATACCTACAGTCCACGAAAAAGCCAACAAAAAAACAATTAGGGTTAGATCATCACGTCCCAAGACAGTCCTAGCCTTTGTCCAGTTTTCTTTTCAGTACTTGCTTTGTTGAATTTACGGTTGCATCGTTGTGTCAAGTTGCTGATCTTAGCGTCTAGTTCCCTTAGAGTTTCGAGTTCTGATCACAGTTTGCCACGTCGCCGCCGCACCAGTAGTCATCCTACCACGTTCCGCCAATCCGAGTCCAGATACACCACCACGTTCCGCCAAGCAGAGTCCATATACACCACCACTTGGCGGAACGTGGTGGTGTATCTGGACTCGAATTGGCGGAACGTGGTGGTGTACTACTGTTCGGCGGCGGCGTGACCAAACTGTGATCAGAACTCGAAACTCTAAGGTAACTAGACGCTAAGATCAGCAACTCGACACAACGATGCAACCGTAAATTCAACAAAGCAAGTACTGAAAAGAAAACTGGATAAAGGCTAGGACTGTCTGGGGACGTGATGATCTAACCCTAATTTTTTTTGTTGGTTTTTTCGTGGACTGTAGGTATGAAGAACAGAACCAATCTAGACTATGAAAACTGGTAAATCTCACCGAGCAACCTGGAAATCTGATACCACTTGATAGAGGCGAAGGTGTCCCGATGTTTCGATGAGATGGTGGAGATCGATTTTGGTGGAGTAGACTTTCACGACCCGACTACGAACGTGCGAAGACGTTGCGCCTTAGCAATCGCTAAACCAACTCCGAGAGGTTATTGATCCCGCAGATGCACGATCAACCTGACCACGAAGGTCAATTCCTGCAAGCAATCGAAGAACAAGCAAGAACTAAGAATTGCAATCTGGATATTGCGAATATAAGATGAAAGATTAACAGAAGTTGGGGTTCCAATGCGGTCTTGGCCTGGTCGGACGACACAAACGAAGAACTCGAAGTTGCGGCTATGGCTAACTTAAATCTAATTAAAACCCAAGTCTAAACGACGCCCTAAGGGCTGTATATATGAGGGGAACAGAGGGGATTTTCGTGACCCCTTGGAGGAGGGGTCCGAAAACAACCCTAACTCGGTTTCCCCACACATACGGACTCTAAAAACAGCCTATAATGTGGTATTTCGAAATTACATGGGCCCAGCCCAATATTAAGGTGACGCAGCACCTATAATTGCTCTTGGACGAAAATAATGAAGTGGCATCTCGTGTATTCCGTCCAAGCCTTCATGCATGCCTTATGGTGGCTTCAACGTGCGAAAATCCCCACTGGAAGCTCCACTGTACTTTCCCCTGCGCGCACCTTCTTCTCCATTCTTGATCCCGCTCCAATGACCATCCTTCTTGTCCATGCTAGGTCCTTCATTCATAAGCAAAACAAAAGTATCTAATTTAGGCAGCATCATATGTTCATGAACAATAGAAGGATTCGCAAGAAACGAAAGTACCTGATAATTTAGTTGACGTGCACGTGCTCTAGTAACTGGTCCAGTATGTGTAGTTGGTGAGGGTATGGGTGTAACATTAGTAGGGATGTCCTCATCAGGTACCCATGCAAGCATGCTCTCTTTTACTTGGTAGACCATGGCAATTTGATAGGAATGTTGTACACCATGGTAGGACAAATCAGTTTACTCTAGTTCATCAGGATAAAAATATTGCTTTACTTCCTATGTCTCCTGAACAAATTGTGAAAGATGATCTTGCTAGAGCTAGTAAAGCAAAACAGGAGAAAAATAAGAGTGAGAATGAGATAGCAGCCAAAGAATTTGAGCAACAACATAAGACTAATAGCAAATCTTCTTCTGCTGTTTCTAATGAAATTAAATTGACTAGTCCAACTTTGCTTGCTACTAAGGTTGATATTTCAGATTTGGATGTTAGTCAATATGTGTGCTATGCTTTTGTGTGCAAAGAAGCTTTGTTTTCATTTGAGGAATTGCCTCCTTCTTTGCCTCCTGTTGTCACTGACCTTTTGCAGGAGTTTATTGACGTCTTTCCACAAGACGTACCACCGGGATTACCACCTATTCGAGGGATTGAGCATCAGATTGACTTAATTCCCGGTGCTTCGTTGCCCAACCGTGCGCCATACCGTACCAATCCGGAGGAGACGAAGGAGATTCAGCGTCAAGTACAAGAGCTACTCGACAAAGGTTACATACGTGAGTCCCTTAGTCCTTGTGCTGTTCCTGTTATATTAGTGCCTAAAAAGGATGGAACATGGCGTATGTGTGTTGATTGTCGAGCCATTAATAATATTACTATTCGTTATCGTCATCCTATTCCTAGGTTAGATGATATGCTTGATGAATTAAGTGGCTCTACCATGTTTTCCAAAGTTGATTTGCGTAGTGGATACCATCAAATTCGCATGAAATTAGGAGATGAATGGAAAACGGCTTTTAAAACTAAGTTTGGATTATATGAGTGGTTAGTCATGCCTTTTGGGTTAACTAATGCACCTAGCACTTTCATGAGATTAATGAACGAGGTTTTACGTGCTTTCATTGGACGATTTGTGGTAGTCTATTTTGATGATATACTGATTTATTGCAAATCTTTGGAGGAACATTTGGATCATTTACGTGTTGTTTTTATTGCTCTACGTAATGCACGTTTATTTGGTAACCTTGGGAAGTGCACCTTTTGCACCGACCGAGTATCGTTTCTTGGCTATGTTGTTACTCCACAGGGTATTGAAGTTGATAAAGCCAAGATCGAGGCGATTGAGAGTTGGCCGCAGCCCAAAACGGTCACACAAGTGAGGAGTTTTCTTGGCCTCGCTGGATTCTATAGGCGTTTTGTGAGGGATTTCAGCACCATTGCTGCCCCTCTCAATGAGCTTACACGCAAGGATGTGCCTTTTACTTGGGGTACCGCACAGGAAGAAGCTTTCACGGTATTGAAAGATAAGTTAACACATGCTCCTTTGCTCCAACTTCCTGATTTTAATAAGACTTTTGAGCTTGAATGCGATGCTAGTGGGATTGGTTTGGGAGGTGTGTTATTACAAGATGCTAAACCTGTTGCATACTTTTCTGAAAAATTGAGTGGGCCTAGTCTGAACTATTCTACTTATGATAAGGAATTATATGCTCTTGTTCGGACATTAGAAACTTGGCAACATTATTTATGGCCCAAAGAATTTGTTATACATTCTGATCATGAATCTTTGAAACACATAAGAAGTCAAGCAAAACTTAATCGTAGACATGCTAAGTGGGTTGAATTTATTGAGACTTTCCCTTATGTCATTAAACACAAGAAGGGGAAAGATAATATTATTGCTGATGCTTTGTCTCGTCGTTATACTATGCTTTCACAACTTGACTTCAAGATATTCGGTTTAGAGACAATCAAAGAACAATATGCAAATGATGTGGAATTTAAAGATGTATTGCAGAATTGTAGAGAGGGTAGGACATGGAACAAGTTTGTGCTTAATGATGGATTTGTGTTCCGTTCTAACAAGCTATGCATTCCAGCTAGCTCTATTCGTCTTTTGTTGTTGCAGGAGGCGCATGGAGGAGGATTAATGGGATATTTTGGCGTGAAAAAGACGGAGGATGTACTTGCTACACATTTCTTTTGGCCAAAGATGAGACGGGATGTTGAGCGTTTTGTTGCTCGCTGCACTACATGTCAAAAAGCTAAGTCACGACTCAATCCTCATGGTTTATACATGCCTTTACCTGTACCTAGTGTTCCGTGGGAGGACATATCCATGGACTTTGTTTTAGGCTTGCCTCGAACAAAGAAGGGGAGGGATAGCATATTTGTTGTCGTGGATAGATTTTCTAAAATGGCACATTTTATACCATGTCATAAAAGCGATGATGCTGCTAATGTTGCTGATTTATTCTTTGGAGAGATTATTCGTTTACATGGTGTGCCCAATACTATTGTCTCGGATCGTGATACTAAGTTTCTTAGCCATTTTTGGAGATGCTTATGGGCTAAGTTGGGGACTAAACTACTCTTTAGTACTACATGTCATCCCCAAACTGATGGACAAACTGAAGTGGTCAATAGGACATTGTCTACTATGCTTAGGGCTGTTTTAAAAAGTAACTTGAAACTGTGGGAAGAATGTTTACCTCATATTGAATTTGCTTATAATCGTTCAGTGCATTCTACCACTAAAATGTGCCCTTTTGAGATTGTTTATGGTTTTCTACCTCGTGCACCTATTGATTTGCTGCCTCTTCCATCTTCGGAGAAGGTGAATTTTGATGCTAAGCAACGTGCTGAATTGATATTAAAAATGCATGAGTTAACTAAAGAAAACATTGAGCGCATGAATGCTAGATACAAGCTTGCTGGTGATAGGGGTCGAAAGCATGTTGTATTTGAACCAGGAGATCTTGTTTGGTTACATCTACGAAAAGATAGGTTTCCTGATTTGCGCAAGTCTAAGTTAATGCCACGAGCTGATGGTCCCTTTAAGGTTTTACAGAAAATTAATGATAATGCATATAAACTTGAGCTACCTGCAGATTTTGGGGTTAGTCCCACATTTAACATTGCAGATTTGAAACCTTATTTGGGAGAAGATGATGAGCTTCCGTCGAGGACGACTTCAATTCAAGAAGGGGAGGATGATGAGGACATCCCTACTAATGTTACACCCATACCCTCACCAACTACACATACTGGACCAGTTACTAGAGCACGTGCACGTCAACTAAATTATCAGGTACTTTCGTTTCTTGCGAATCCTTCTATTGTTCATGAACATATGATGCTGCCTAAATTAGATACTTTTGTTTTGCTTATGAATGAAGGACCTAGCATGGACAAGAAGGATGGTCATTGGAGCGGGATCAAGAATGGAGAAGAAGGTGCGCGCAGGGGAAAGTACAGTGGAGCTTCCAGTGGGGATTTTCGCACGTTGAAGCCACCATAAGGCATGCATGAAGGCTTGGACGGAATACACGAGATGCCACTTCATTATTTTCGTCCAAGAGCAATTATAGGTGCTGCGTCACCTTAATATTGGTCTGGGCCCATGTAATTTCGAAATACCACATTATAGGCTGTTTTTAGAGTCCGTATGTGTGGGGAAACCGAGTTAGGGTTGTTTTCGGACCCCACCTCCAAGGGGTCACGAAAATCCCCTCTGTTCCCCCATATATACAGCCCTTAGGGCGTCGTTTAGACTTGGGTTTTAATTAGATTTAAGTTAGCCATACCCGCAACTTCGAGTTCTTCGTTTGTGTCGTCCAACCAGGCCAAGACCGCATTGGAACCCCAACTTCTGTTAATCTTTCATCTTATATTCGCAATATCCAGATTGCAATTCTTAGTTCTTGCTTGTTCTTCGATTGCTTGCAGGAATTGACCTTCGTGGTCAGGTTGATCGTGCATCCGCGGGATCAATAACCTCTCGGAGTTGGTTTAGCGATTGCTAAGGCGCAACGTCTTCGCACGTTCGTAGTCGGGTCGTGAAAGTCTACTCCACCAAAATCGATCTCCACCATCTCATCGAAACATCGGGACACCTTCGCCTCTATCAGTACGATAGTACCTTACCGGGTTATGGAATTTGTTTTGAAAGTGTAGCCCCCAAGTAGCTGGTTAGGCAATGTGTCTAAGAAGATACCGAGTTATATTTTTTTGGACAGGCTCTGTCTTTGAAACTCGGCAATGATGCTTGTCAAGTGGAGGAGAGGTAAAGAGCCGAGGTGGCCAAACGTGAGCAGGATGAGAAGCAAGTTGAACAGCTGGTTGATGAACTGAAGAAGGAGGAGGATGAGCTAAATCAGGTGAAAGCCGAGTCGGCTGAGATTCAGAATGTTTTGACAAAGGCATCTGATGACATGCAGGCTCAGCGTGATGCGGCTGAGAAGAAGCTAGAGTGGGTTGAGAAGATGCTGGGAACATTAAAGGGTAGCGTCCACCGACTCATATCAGTAATATTTGGTAAGTCGGACAAGCTTTTGGTATTTCTGTGTCTCTGACTTTCTGTGTTATTTTGCTGACTTTGTTATGTCTTGTCTATCTGTTGCAGGCAAAGAGCATGACATTGTGAAAGAGTCTCCTGCGATGAAGTTGACTCATACCTTTGCTATTGTGAAGCAGCTTTTTGAAGGTGCCTACAAGGCTATCGGTGCGACTCAGCCGAAGCCCCCAAGTATGAAGAGGATTACTGATATGATGGGGCCTCTTTCGGTTGTGCCTGACTGGGTGAAGCTTGGTAAGCGCTCGGCTTGCCGGATGGGTGTGATGCGAGGCATGGAGCTTGCCAAAGCCTATCATCCTAGCTTGAAGCCGGAATTGTTGGCTGCCGGCTTTCCTGAGTTCAAGGCTGACAACTCGAAGTTCTCCAAAGATGACCACACCAAGATTCGTAGAGAGACTCGTTCTGCTGCGACCAAGATAGCTGATGAAATGGAGTTGTCTTACATAGAAGCTGGTTATGATGACACCAATAAGCGTCGCTGAGTCAATCTGCCGGTTACCACCGAGTTTGCTCTTCTTCCATCTCCAAAGAAGGTCCCAGAGTCGGCTGGTTCTGTCGAGCCGGCTTCAGGTGCGGAAGAAGATGGGCTTAAGATGGGTGACATTTCTGATGCGAACTTGGTTGAGATGTGTAATGTCCTTATATTATCTGCAGGTGCTGACGGGTCGTCTTCACAAAGAAAAGCCGATGACCAAGCGTAGGCCTTTTATTTATCGGCTCATAAAAACTCTTGTGATACTTTTAATAAGGTCGTAGTGTCGGGTTTGTAATATTGGGAGACTTGTCCCGTGGTTTGTGACCTTTGTATTGGTCGAGTACTTTTTGTGCTACCTTGCCTTGGATGTTGCCTTGTGGCGGTTTAATGTTGATCTTTTCATGGAACGAGTCAATCTTCAGCTCTTGTGTTTGTGCTTTTGTCGATTGTCAATAGTATTTCTTCTTTGGGAGAGCTTGACCTCGGTTGAGTCGTTTTCTATACCTATCTTTGCTATGATTGCAGTCAATTGTCCTTGTGGGTAGGAAAGTCGGCGTATGTGCCATAATGCCCAGATCTTGTGATAAGGAATTTTTTCAATGTTCTCCCCCAAGAGTAGGTGCTTGCATCAGTGTGCGGTGCCGAGTCTTTGCTTGAGAAGGAACTTTGAAGTGTAGTCCCCATGAGTTGGTATATGGACTTGAGTGCGTGTGCCGAGTCACATAGGTCTAACTTTTATTTGTAAGAGAAAAATCTGTAATTATGCATGATGCTATGATTGCAAGAATGTAATTTAAAGGCTAGTAGAAGTCGACGTAAACCTCATCTTCTCGCGTTGAGAGATTATTGGTTAAGAAAGTCGAAACATCTCTGTAGAGCCGGCTTTCCAGTAACTAGCGTGCTGTAACGACCCGATCCCGAAAAGGACCTAAGTATCTGTGATTTGTGCCAGTCCCTGGATCAACTTGCTGGCACACACAGTACTCGATGAATAACAGAATAAATCACATGTCTTTTATTACATCGGAGAGTTAAAAATAAAGATTTTATTACAATAGCATGGCTTAAGGCCATCAAAAGCTGCGGAAGCAATAGTGTAGTGGTGGTCCATCCGACTCCATGGCAAAACGTTGAGTATAGGACAATAACCTATTTGCACCTTAATCACCGTCAGAGTAATCTGCAACAATCGTTACAGCCTAAATAGGGTCTGTACTTTGAATGTACGGCAAGTCATACCATGGAGAAGAAAAAAAGCCTACAGTACATGCATTTGGCTGGTGGAGCTTCTACATTTCAATTGTTTTGCATAAAGCCAATTTTTCCCTATAGAATAAGTGTTCCTAAAAAAATTCAAAAATAACAAGCACAAGAAAACCCATGGTAATTATACCCAAAATGATTATTTAAAGATGATGAGATTTCTCAAAATTACCATAACTAGACGCTCAAATTGTCCAATACCGGGGACTCCGCTAATCGATTAGATTTGTACGCTCTGCAGAGGTTTGTGCACTTTTCCCCACAAGACTCGGCCACCTCCTTTGGTATTTTCCACACTACACGTTGTATGGAAACAGGAAGGTCGAGACATGGTCTTTTAGAAGAGTTTCCCCTACTCTGGCGGTGCCCATCCCACCTACCAACACTACATTCGTAGCACCGCCTAGCAAGAGTCACTACAACTAATCAACCAAGCCAGAGCCCATAATAGCTTGTGGTTGCACACGTAAGCTTCTAGCAATGACAATATGATTAATCTCTTTAAGCCTGGGTGGCATTCCGCAGTGATTACTAGCCATCTCCAGGTCACTCAGGCATCTCCACTGGTTCCTCCAAGGTGCCCCCAACCATTCCACCCAGGTAGTTCATTCAGTTTAACTTGGTCCTTATTTACTACAAAGTCACTCATCTCATCGCGAATTCACTCCCCAATCCACGTCTACATAGCAAAGCACTACAATTACCTACACGATGGTGACAAGATAAACCTACCACAATGAACTACTGGGTTTTTGCATAAAAGTAAACTTCTACTTATGCATTCTAAGAAAAAGGTACTACATGCAATAAAACATAGGTAGAATGGAAAATGATCCAAGGTAATGACTTGCCTTCTTGCTGCTGGTGATCAAACTCTAAGAACTGAAAGTACTCTGCTTCGCACTCTAGACAATCTATCGCAAACAAACAATTGCATCCACTCAAAACATAATTCAAAAGAAAACGAAAAATGTTCGACAAACTTCGAAAAGAACCAATGAAAAATGTTTTGCAAAAAATAACAAAATTTGTGTGAAACTTGTTGATGAGTATTCTAAGTCATAGGGATAACATAGGGTTTTGATTTGCAAAAAGAATCGGTCAAAACTGAGCTACGGTCAAAAAGTTACGGCCAAACAAAGTTTGAATTTAAATCTATCCAAACTAAAATTTTCAAATTTCAAAAAGTTGAAAATATGTTTCTACTGGATAGAGGGATGAAAAACTTAAAGTAGGCTTTGGTTTCGTTTAAAACTAATATACGAGTAAAAATTTATAGCTATACAAAGTATAGGGGCTAATCTACCAAAAAATAGAAATTATAACTAAGCCCCTAGCTAGTGCGCGAACAGGTAGCACTAAGAATCTAATCCAGTAAACGCCCACTACATAAATAAAAATGTTTCAGCCTTTTGTTTTACAAAATGTTTTTTTTTCTAATCTAACTCAGCTTCTACATAGTGAAGAACTCACGTGTACAGAGGAGTTGGCCGGCGACGACGTCGGCGTTGGGGCGTCGACTCCGTTGGGGATTGGTGATGTGGGATTGGTCGGGGAGGAGCTTCTAGGCGTGGGGAGGCGCCGGTTTCTTAAGTTTGGGGTCTGGAGATGACTCACCGGCGATGTGATCAACGCCGAGGTGGAGCTCCGCCGGTGAACTCCGTCGAGCAAATTCGCGAGCTGTGGTGAGGCGTTTTGCAAGAATTTTGTGGGCTTTGGACGAGGGGAGAGAGGGGCACGTAGGGATGCTTTTTATAGGGAGAGAGGGTGTCCAGGTGCGTGCTCCCGGAGGAAAAATCAAGCGAGTGTGAGATCTTCGGCGAGGTCATGATGGCGGCTTAAATGCGTCATTAAGTTGTCGGGGCGGAGGAGAGGGAAGGTGCGGCATACGGCGGAGGTGAGGGCGCGACCAAGGAAGGAATGGGCGTCGGCCTTGGCGCGGCAGTCGCGGCACCGGCGCAGGCTCTGTGCGTGTTGTGTGCGTGGATGTGGAAAAGACGAAGCGGATAGGCGGGGCCGGCCTGTCAGCGGCTGCAAAAAAACGAAAAATGAAAAGAAAAAAAAACGGGCGATGGAATTGGGCTGGATTCGGCCTGGCTGCTGGGCTGGCCTGGCAGGTTTTTTTGGAAAACAAAGTATAGAGGTATTTTTAAAATAATAAACTTAACTCGAAAATATAACACGACAAAATTTAAAAAATATCAATTGTATTATTATTACTTATTTTGACTGAACTTTGAAGAGTTTTAGAAAACTAAATATAAGTCAGAAAAATATCAAATAAATTTCTAAAATCTTAGAATAATAAAAATAAAATATTCATTGAGTTCTTTTTAAATGATAAATCCAAATAAGGTGCTCCAATATTTTCTTAACGCTTTTTATGGTGAAGAAGTCATTTTATCTTCTCTCTTCATTTTCATTAGGTTAAAAATAAATTGGAAGGAAAATCCAAAAAAAATCAGTATGCATGGAAATAATGATATGCAAAAATGATTCTATTAACATTCAAATTTACAAAAGATTGGGATGTTACACGTGCCCGGCTCTTAGGGCTAACTTCGATAGATAGTTTTATGTAAACCTCGAAATTTAGACCAACCGGTTGCGCGTTAGTCAAGGAAGCTCTAAACTGTAAAGGTCGGGTGGCGTGGCCAAGTCATGTGTATGCCAGGATATTATCGGGACATAAGGGTGGATGGGAGCCATCGAACCCCCCCCCTCCCCCGTTTATCCTTATTTAAACAAACACAAGTTTTTACATGTATATCATGAGTATAATCAGGCTCCCCCTCTTTCACCTTGATAAAGCAATATACATGCTCAGAGCCGGTAGAGGGTTGATCAAGCCCCCAGGTCTCTAAGAATTTTAGTGATGCAGCATGCAATGTAATATGATGCAATATGTAATGCGATGTAATGTGATGTAATATGTGTGAAAGACTATGAAAAATTATTTTATGCATAATTTTGGCGAGAGCCGGTGCGACGGAGTCGACTTTGAGATGTGGCGATAGCCTAGTTGCGATGCAAATCGAATTTAATATATAGCGATATCCAGTTGCAATCGAGGGTCGTCTTTATTCATGGCGAGAGCCGGTTGCGATCGAGGATCGACTTTGATATGTGGCGATAGCCTAGTTGCGATGAAAATCATCTTATATAAAGAACAAGAAGTGGAAATCCGGTTTTTATTGTGGGCGGGTCTATGTTCTTGATCTCCTGTAGTAGCACGAGCCGGCAAGGGCTTCGTCGAACTGATTTGCCTTTTGGATGCTTTCCTCAATTTGGCGTTTGTATTCTTGCATGAAGTTGCACTGTTCCCAAGGGTGTTTAGTAGGGAGACCAGGTTTGGAATGCTAAGGGCATGCTCCTTGGATGGCTTATGTGCAGTCCTGGTACGTTTGTTCCTGCTGGGATGGTTGGGCGTGGATCTTGGGATTGTTGCCGAGGTGTTTACGCTTCTTATTGTGCGTCCGGATTTGGTTTGGAACTATCCCATACTTTGCTTCGTTGGACTCGGCGTAGCTGGCGACAGCGTCTATGAGCCCTCTCGGGTCTTCGGCTACCTCCTCTATACGTTTCAGCGCGTTGGTTATAGGTGTGAGTCGGTCGCTTATCGACTCCTGAGGGTTATAGTGTCGTAATTGCTGTAAGAGCCAGTCCTGAGCTTCTGTGAGATTTCGACGTTCCCAACCTATCTCCTTCTGCAACTTTGTTGTTTTTTCGTGATATTCCTCCAACTCCTGATCAGGATCGACTCTGTTTCGGCTCAATCGCTGCCATACGTTGGTGGTTTGTGTGTCTGAGTCGTTTGATAGATCCTGGATTGTGTCGAATTTTGGAGCCGAGCTCCTATCTTCTGAAGAGTGTCGTCGTCTTCGACTATCTGTTGCAAAAACGGCTTCTTCCCGAGGGGGTTTGAAGTAAGGAAAATCTGGGTTGTATTCCTCTGGGTCAGATCCAAGGCCCCCTTTTTTGACGGATCGGATTGACCCGGTTTCTTCATGTTGATCCTTTTCTTGGTATGAGCCGGCATCCGAGAGATTCTCTGGGTCGTCGTAAATCGGGATACCGACCGCGTGTTCCGACTCCGGGGACCCACCAATGAATCCTACGAAGGCATGGTGGGGGATGGTGTTTGGCCGACTCATACCTGTAGGGGTGCTTGCTAGCTGATAGGTAGCCGATGCATTTTTCAGGCCATAAGTCATAACAAAGGGCCAAGTCGGTGTTTCTGCGGAGGCTGCTGAGTCTGACTCTGGTTCAGATCTGTCTGTCTTGCTGATGAAGATGTGCATGGATACAACCGGGGCCCGATATCCTGACTCGACAGAATCGGCTCCGGGGCCCCAAGTAGAGTCGTCGATGCAGAGCTTCCCGCGCCGCCTTCTGATGATCCGTCCAGCGACGAATCCCTCCATGCCTGGCACATCTCCCTCCAGAATCTCAACACATGCGAGCGCAGGGACCATGGTGGGCGCCAACTGTCATGGGGAAGTCACGGCAGATGTCCGAAGAGTCGAACTTAACATGGGACCTTTGCTGCGATGCGATTTCTTGGAGAGATTCGACATTGACAAGAGACTCGGCGATTTACCCAGGTTTCAGCCCATCTTTGTCTCAAGGTAAAAGCCTACTCCTGCTTCCTCTTATTATGAGTTTCGACTCTCGAAAGAAGAGTCAGTTTGATCGATTACAAGAGAGTCGATCGAACCCTTAGTCTCGATGAGATCTAGATTTCGCCGACAAGTTTCTAGTCCTATCTTAGGCTAAGATTGTTCGTGGCCCTGGAATCCATGGACCTCAGCTTATAAAGGCGCCAGGTCCCAGGATTCCGCGAGTCCGACTCCGACACGAGGTGGAGTTCTATTCTACTTTACAAATATGGTATGTGCTATACAAGGCAAGTCGAATTCCTTCTACGGCTTCGATCTTCTTTCCTTGGCGCTGCTGGCCTTGGGCCGGGTCTTATTTTAGTGGGCCTTTAGTAGGCGAGTCGACCCATAGGCCAAATGCCGATTTTGGGCTTTATTCCATCCCCCCGACAAGTTCACCGTCGCTTGTGCCTTTTTTTCTTTGTTCAGCACAAGTGTCCTCTGCATAGGTGACATCGTCCTTTTCACAAGTCAGAGCGATGTCACGGATACCGTACACTTTGACCACACCGTGAGGACCCAACATCTTTATCTTGAGGTAGAGGTAGCAGGGACGAGCTATGAATATCGCGTAAGCCGGCCTCCCAAGGATTGCATGGTATGCCCTCTTGAACCTAACAACCTCGAAGGAGAGGATTTCAGAGCGGAAGTTCTTGGTATTCCCAAAGGACAATTCCAAGGAGACCCGGCCTACTGGTTATGCCGACTTGCCCAACACGATGTCATGGAATACGGTAGTCGAGGGATGTAGTTGTTTGTTTGTCAGACCCATACAGTGGAACGTCTTGTAATAGAGTATGTTGATGCTACTTCCACCGTCCATGAGGACTTTATCTAGAGGGTGCCCGTATACTTGTGTGCGATGACCAGGGCTAGTGCTCCGGGGTTCTTCACCCTTGGAGGGTGGTCGTACCGGCTCCAAGTTATTGTCTATTCCGACCAGTTGAGCCAACGAGGCCATGCCGACTATTGTAACAGCCCAGATTTCACAAAAATTAAAAAAAATTGTTTTCGGTGTGAATTGTTTGACGTTCTGATTTGGTTGCGGTGTTTGCATCCCCGATTTATCGATCAGCGATTATTTTTCCCCCTGTTATCTCGTACCGGACGGATACTGACCCTTGCCAACCTGACACTCGACCTTTGCGACACCGGGTTTCACCCAGTCACCGTCGCGAAAACCGCACGAGACCAGTCGAGGCAACGGAACGAAAAAAACCCCGTTTAATAATTAAACGGGGTTATTTTTATAGCGCGCCGGAAAATGTTCTCGAAGAGGTTCCATCGCGAGGTGAACGCCGCCAGCTCGACGCACTGATCGCGCAGTTTGAAGTTTTACCCGAATCGGAGGTCCTGCGGACCCCCGACGGTTGGAAACGTAAACACCGTGCGCACGAGAGAAAAACCGGGGATGTTTTTGCAAACTGCCAGCCACCTGGGATATATAAAGACCACCACACTCCCACCTATTTCTAGGGTTTCCCTAGCAAAAAATTGCAGCCACCCCCTTGTTTTTGCCCCAAAAATACCCCATTTTCGTCAAACCTAGTCCCAGATCTGAAAAATCCCCCTCCAGGCCGTCTGGACCGTCAGATCTCGCGATCCGACGGCCCAGGGAGTGCCACGTCAGCACCCAACCTCTCACTTCCATTCTCCCCTCCTCGCCGCCCGTGGAGACCCGCATGCGCCGCCGCCGCTTCCTCCGTCCGGCCGGCGTCAGCCCGCCGCCGCACCCCTTCCTTTTCTCCTCCCGCGCCTCTCTTTCTCCTCCTCTCCTCTGATCTGCTCCCTCTCGCCTCCCTCGCAGGTCGCCTGCGTCGCCCGAGCCCAGCCGTTGCTGCTCCATGGCCAGAAGACGCAAAGACGCGAGCCCGAGCTCCGTCGCCCGAAGTCGAAGCCGCCGCCGCGTGACGCTACCCCGGCCCCGGATCTGCCCGTTACGGCCTTCCTTGCGCCTCACCGGAGCCCCGCCTCCTCGCCGGAATTCGAGGGCCGGCCGCCGCGGCCGCACCCGACGCCAGGGCCGACGAGAGGTCGGGCACCCGACGCCATGGCCGACGAGAGGTCGGGCGCCCGATCCAGTAGCGCCACCGCCAGGTGGGCCGGCCAGCCTCCAGTGGCCCACCTCCCCACGCCAGCCCGTCCGCGCCAGGACAAGCCGGCCTGTCCAGCCACCACTGTTGGGCCAGGCCCACTAGGGTGAGCAAGCCAGCCCAAGCGCCCTTTTTTTCCTGCCTTTGTTTTCCAAATTTTCCTAAGTCTGGTAAAATTTTGTGTGATGTCCTGTTTTGCAACGTTAATTCCCGTTGACTCGTAGGTCCAAATGAAGTGATTCTTTTTTTGTTTGGTTGTGCTTTGTGTGCTCTAGAGTTCATCTTTAGGAAGTTATTTATTCTTTTTCCTATGAGTTAAGCATCATGTGTACTTCATTCCCATGCTTTAACTTGTCATGTTTGGATGCTTTAGCTATATTAAATCTTGCTCCAAAGTGGTGACCATGCTGTTAATGTGTTGTTGTGCTGAAAACTGTTAATTTGTTGCAACTTCGGGTGACGGTTGCGTCGCAACCGTTTATCGGAATTGAGTGATTCCAATTGCATATTGTTAAGCATCATCTCTACTTCCATTATATGTATTGCATTGTAATGATATGCTTGCTGGTCATATAGTTATTGAGCTCCAAAGTTGCTATCCCGCTGTTTTTGACAGCCACCTCTGTTTTTCTCTAAGTCTGTAACGTTCCGATGCCATATTGCATGCTTAATATCTTTTGATCTTGATTCTTGTTTGTACCTGATCATCATCATGTCTAGTTCATGCTCAGATATTTCTATGTCATGTTGCTGCACATCTACATATAGTTTTGAACCTGTTTGTACAGCATAAAAATAACAGTTTCTGCCATGTTTCTCTGATTTTCACTAAGTCCTAGACCAGTAATGTTTTATTGCATTTTGCATGAGCTATAACTAGTTGTTCGTGATGCCTATTTCCATGATTCTTTTTTCCATGCCTTCCTTGTCATGTCTACTTTAGTTGCATATCATTTGTGAGCATGTTTGCATCCATTATCCTGTTTATGCAATGCTCTAAAGTGTGCTTCCCGATGTTGGCAGATTGTGCCCGTAACTTGTTTTGCTTGTATCTTTTTAACCGTAACTCCGTTTGAAGTGTGCTTTATATGTAACTTGATTAGTTTTTCGTGTACTTTGTGTTTATGCCGTTGTTTTCTGCTGTTAACCAACCTAAAATATGGTTTAGGGAAGAACAGTACCAAATCTTTTAATTGTCGTGGGGCACTTAGTGGTATGCCGTGTTTAGGTCGTGCCTCACTTAAATTGACTAGCATAGATAGTTTATCTTATGCTTCACCTCTTGTCATGTTTGTGTGATATTCCATGCTTGAGTGAGATGCCATGTTAACAACCTTTGTTGATCACCTGTAGCTAAACAACTTGAACCTTTCCACATGTGCGGTATCGTCGTGTGTGACGAGTACTCCACTTAACCTGTTAGTAACCGCTCTCGACGGTAGGTGTGATGTCTCGTGTTGCCTTCTTGTTGATGCTTGCTCGTGTTTGCTTCGTAGTAATAGATGCTTTCTCGTTAATTGCTTCCAGTGTTCATCCTCTTGTGTGCTTCCGCGGGTACCTCTCGGAGACGATGCGAGCTTGTGATCAACTACACCTTTGGAACCCGACTTACCAACAGGCAAGGACTATGCATTACTTATGGTCCATTCTATTTCAACCAGCGGTTTGCATGCTAGTTTAGGATAGGTTCGATGTTTGATCCTACCACATGTTTACAGCCTCTTTCAAACCGATACAGCCATGTCCCCTCCCAGCAAACCATGTACTGCTATTTTACTATTGCTCGTTGCTCAGCCCCTGCTTAGTATGCATGCTTAGGATGCTACGATGTTACCCTGTTACTCCTTGGCTTGGGATATCACATTATTATATTGTTGTTGATGATATGATTATTATGATGTTGACTATATTCGACGAAGGATGGAAGGTCTAGACTATCCCGCCCCGATGATATGTTTCATTCAAGTCACCTAGGATCCGAGTTCCGGGTATTGGTTTTAAGACTGAGCGTGCCTAACCGCGTGTGGGATTTTATGGGGTCCCCTTTTCTTACCTACCTAGCTTCAAACATTTCTAGTGGTGGACCGAGCTGATTTACCCTTTGAAAACTGTGTGTGTGTCTGTTCGGTCGCTCCTGGCAGATATTCTTTAAACCAACCCGGACCAGTAGGGACATGGTTTCCCTGTTGGTCCACCTTTGACCGGCGAGGCCCCGAGGCCTCACGTGAGGCGTCTCGGTAACCCAAACCCTGTTGAGACGGAAGAGTCCAATCCGAGAGCGTGGCCATCTTTTGAATTGGGTGTCGACTCCCCGGGGGCCACCCGGATTTGTAAGTTGTTAGCTAGAGGGATCTGTCGTTTCTGATCTCTCGGAACTAAATTATAAAATGGTTGTCTATGATGGGTAGCAACTGAGAGAGATGGGCGTGCGTGAGGAGCCTTGTAATGGGCAGTTGGTACATCCCTGCAGGGTTAAATCTTTTCGAGAAGCCGTGTCCACGGTTATGGACGAGTTGAGACCTAATCCTTGTTCATAGACAACAACAACTGAGATAATCTTAACGTAACTTGATCAACGTGTGTGTGCCTTGACTGCTTCTTCTTCTTCGGGATGCGAAGAGGAGGACAAGGATAGGATAGGTGTTATGCTTGCGTAAGTAGGTGGATAGCAGACTTGTTGGAGGCGATTCCTCATCGAATGCTTGGCTTCTTACCTTACTCTCTAGATCGTTAGCCAATTCGTAAATGCAAGTGCGGCAGCAACCTCACCACTTACCCCATCCTTACCGTAAACTACTAGTTGTCCTAGAATGACGAGTGATGAAGTCCTTGCTGGGTCAGATGAACACTACAGTTGGATTCTGAGTACTTCTGTACTCATGATACTACCCCCAAACTCTTTTCAGGGTTCTTGATCGACAACAGGTATGGTGGTCGACGTTTCACATGGAGACTCGACGACGACTAGTTAGGCGGATCCCGGCGGAGGGCCTGGACCCGTGTGGTTATGGGGATCGATGATTTTACTTTTGCCGCTAGGGATTTGATTGTAGTCTGTACTCAGACATGTATCTTCCGTTGTTGTATTTTATTTAAGGCAGTTGTATGCCGATTGTATGAGATGTTGTATCCTTGTATATGTAATGTTGTGATATCATGTTGGAAATCCGGGGCATATGTCTATGTCATATGTCGCGGTGGGACCGATATGTGCTTCGTCCCCGGATCTAGATGGAAACATCTAGATCTGGAATAGTACCTCATATCGGGCCTTACAACTTGGTATAAGATCCTTACCGACCGTAGGATCCCTTTTCTGGCCGATGTCGAGTCTAGACAAAAACTATTTTGTAGTTACTAAGATAGTTATCGAAGAGTAGAATTCTTTTTACTCCTTACCCATGCTCAGGTCAGGACAAGTGTCGTAAGTGTTTTATTCTCGCCTTATTCCCCTTCAAACCTCTAGGATCTCGAGTGTGTGGAGTATCGGAACCGTTACAATGCCTTGCTTGCGGAGTTATTGTCTCGATTCCGATCTCCGGTTTGGGAAATCCTGTAGTACCTTTAGTCTATCCGACTCTGGGTTAACATCTTGGTCGTCTGTTGACTTCAGTTCTCTTTCCCAGTATCCTCATGATTTCAGTGAGAATGCTTCCCTTGATCGTCTCTTTCAACTATCGTTCTTCCTCTTGATCTCCCATTGGTTTTGTTTTCTGACGTTGCCGTGTCTCTGTGGAAAATTTATCTCGACCGAAGTTCGACGTCGACATGGAGCAGAGTCCCTTGTTGGTGGTGTTTAAGTTCGTCAACTCTCTTTTCTCTTCCCCCCTCTCCCCCGGATCGTCCTGGATCTCGGGACGAGATCCCTTATTGGTGGTGTTGTATTGTAACAGCCCAGATTTCACAAAAATTAAAAAAAATTGTTTTCGGTGTGAATTCTTTGATTGTCTGATTTGGTTACGGTGTTTGCATCCCCGATTTATCGATCGGCGATTATTTTCCCCCTCTTATCTTGTACCGGACGGATACTGACCCTTGCCAACCAGACACTCGACCTTTGCGACACCGGGTTTCACCCGATCACCGTCGCGAAAATCGCACGAGACCAGCCGCAGCCAACGGAAAGAAAAAACCCGTTTAATAATTAAACAGGTTATTTTTATAGCGCGCCGGAAAATGTTCTCGAAACGGTTCCAGCGTGAGGTGAACGCCGCCAGCTCGACGCGCTGATCGCGCAGTTCGAAGTTTTACCCGAATCGGAGGTCCTGTGGACCCTAGACAGTCAGAAACGTAAACACCACGCGCGCGAGAGAAAAACCAGGGATGTTTTTGCAAACTGCCAGCCACCTGGGCTATATAAATACCACCACACTCCCACCTCTTTTTAGGGTTTCCCTAGCCAAAAAATTGCAACCGCCCCCCCCCCCCCCGGTTTTTGCCCCAAAAATACCCCATTTACGTCAAACCCAGTCCCAGATCTGAAAAATCCCCCTCCAGGCCGTCTGGACCGTCCGATCTCGCGATCCGAATGCCCAGGGAGTGCCACGTCAGCACCCAACCTCTTGTTGGGAATCGGAGTAGAAAACAAAAAAAATCCGGCACTACGAAAACCAAACCCAAGAACGGATCTAGGAATATGCAGACAAGGTTATCGATCTTGTTACCTTCTTGCAACCGTTCAACGGATGCACTTCTCTCGCAGCGGAAGATGTTGATGGAGAGTCAGAGAAGCGTGAAGATGAACACTCCCACGAACAGATCTAATCACCGTGGAGTCCCTCGAACGAAGATCGAACGTACGATCTCTCTATGGTTGATCCACACGTACAGCGTAGATGATCCGGCAGGGCTCCGCCGTCCAGAGCTCGGCGCCACGGAGTAGAGAGGAGGGAGGAGCAGCCTTTCGGTAGGGTGGAAATTGGATCTAATGAGAGGGAGAGAGAGAGGGGCAGCCCTTCAGCGGAGAGCAATCTGAATTGTGTGTTGAAGGGGTGCCCCCACCTCCTCTATTTATAGGTGGAGGGGGAGGGGAGCCTACTTGGAGGAGGGGGAAGCCCTAGGGGCTGCGCCCTAGGGTTTCCTCCTCCCTAGGGCTACGCCAAGGGGGAGGGGGGAAGCTTCCTGGAAGCCCCCCCAAGGCGCCCTCCCCTCTTGGGCTCCTTTGGCCCATGTGCTCCCTCCCCACTTGGGCCTTCCAAGTGAGAGGGAACCCATTGATATTAAATTCATTAAGTTAATTTCAAAACCTTTTAGAAATACATAATAAATGAATATTAAATATATCTAGACCAACTCGGAACTTTTCTGGCCCTCCGGTTTTACCCGGTTTTCTCAAAACTCTTCCCGGTACCTTACCGGGTCCCCTAAACGGTTCCGGTTTTCTCATCGATCATGGCCCGATCACTCCGAGACTTTCGCGGTGTGATAAATACATGCTCATATCACTCTAGTACTATATAGATCATCTATCTTTAAGTGTGTGACCCCATAGGTTCGGTAGGATACGGACATGAACCGGAAACTTACTTTCCCGCGGAACAATAACCGATAGCGGAGCCATGGACACCCATAACGGTTCTCGTACCTACACGAATATAAATTCGAGTGAACCACAAGCTTAACATGCCAGTCCTATTTGCTTCACGATACTATACAAAACCTAAGGTGAGATCTATTAGGTATCCGCATGATTAACCATTAAAAATTATACCAAGCATCCTCCTTCTCGTTTTGTTCCATTTTCTCGTTTAGTATTCCGGTATCCCTTGTGATCAATTCACAGTGTCTGGCCAGACGATGTTGGATGCCGTAATACCGAGAGGGGCCAAAGAAGTATCTCTCCATCGTTAGAGGAGCAAATTCCCAACTCGAATCGTTAAGTCCCTTGACACACTTTCGGGTGTGAGTGATCAAAGCCGTTATTGCCACGCCTGTTACGGGTGGTGTTGGGACAGTGTCAAAACCCACCCTCCGGTATGAAGTTACGAAACATTCTTATGGTCATGAAGGACACATGCATATTAACTTTAGATGATTTTACTTATAACATGGAAACGATGTGATCTCAAAGTAAATCATACAATTGGGTCCGTTCAACACCATTGTTCTGGTAACAATGTGCTCCCATGTGTTACCGGCATTTCAAATGCCCTATGAACAGGAAAACATGTCATCCATAACACATGGGTTAGTCCTAGAGGCAGACTAAGAACACTTGGTGTTTATACTCCAGACCTGCATATGGCTTTTCCTCCGGAGGCAGTTAACATGCTACTTGGCAGACCTCCGCATAAGCCATTGCAGTTATAGCACAGGCATATAAACATTAATAATGAACCTGGAATTATAATAATACAATTTATTATTGCCTCTAGGGCATAATTCCAACAGTCTCCCACTTTCACTAGAGACAATAATCTAGTTGCATGGTTTACTCAGACCAATGGCACTTTGGTCTGAATGATTGCTCGTGGTATAGACTTCGTCACGGAGCTTAACGCTTTTAGGCTCGTCTCAATCCTGCTTATCTTAATGTACCCCTTCATACTTTATGAAGTATTTAAAGATAGGGCACTATCGTTCAACATGTTTGGACTATAGTGAGCTCTTAGCTTACACTTTGCTTTGATCATGATGCTCATATCAAAATATGGTTTATGTAGATCAAGCGTTCAGAACTATGTCAATCACTATGATGGTGTTCCTGATCCAAATACCCTCCTATGCAACTACTAGAGTTGCCATGTTTCACGTCTACGTTGTAGAAATCCCGCTATGTGCCTTAGCTTGAAAAACAATTTTCAACATCCTACTTTGCTACTTAGCTATAGACCGATTAAAATATTACAAATCATTATGAAACTTTCTTTCATCTATTTGTAATGAACTCTTTAGTCTTCCTCATAGAACTTTTCTTCATCTGAGGTACTTCAGGAGAACTAATCTACTATTTAGATTACTTTGGTGCTTGTTGCACTTTCAGGACATCCAATACCATAGTGTTTTATTTTGCTAAAATATTTATTCTCAATCAGTCATATGTTATTCACATATATGATTAGAATCGTGCTCCCACTTAATTCCATATCTTATATGATTATTGATGAAATAATAACTTTTATAACTTCATCAAAAACAATTACTCCATCTCTGTGATATTTGCTTCAACTATGGACTGATCTTTGAAGCATTCTCATTTTTACTAATATCGTATAGATCATTAAATCCTTTCAGGTTGTGTCATGCATACACCCTTTGTTTAATTTTCTCAAAAGAAAAATCCATATGTCATACTCCCTCCGATCCATAAAAAGTGTCGCACATTTTGTACTAAGTTAGTACAAACTTTGTACTAAGTGGGCGACACTTTTTATGGATCGGAGGGAGTACTTCGGAAGTATGTTGCGATTATTAGTAATTTTCCATATGAACATTTGCATCACTACACATATTGTAGTCAACCTTTTGAACTCTATCGAAAAAATTGTTTTTACGATAAGTTGAGCAATATCAACGATTAAGCTATCGTCTATGTTCATATCTATGAAAGTCAAATCCATTCTAATGATCAGGTATCCTTAGGAGGGTTTTACCAAGTTCTCAACTTGATTTGGATGGCTTTCATATAGTTTTTATGGTTTTTAAGCCATACAGTAGAGTTAGTGCTCGTCATGGTTTCTTGTAGTTCACAGGTTTATCACACTCTAGAACCACCTTGGTCCAACGTGAATTTACAAAGCTGTGTGATACATCATAGGACTTGATCATTTCATCTCTTGAACACATTTCAGAGTTTTATTCTTCCTTTTCATCAAATGTAGTAATTTCCGGTTTGGTCACAGAGTTTATCTCTAGAACGAGTTTCTGAGTTTCATTCCGTAGAACCAAATGATTCAATGTAATCATTATCAAGCTATTAGTACTCCCACTTAATTGTTTCAAGAGAGCAATTTTTCCCGGGTATGGTAGTGGAAGTGTTGTTCGTAACATGATGTTTCTACAATACTTATATTCGGGATCGAGTATATTCTAAATACATCTCAGAAATTATGAAACAACAATTGGCGTTCTTATCCATGCCATATTCTTATAGGGCATTGTTTCAACAAACATATGTCGACGCTCTATTTAGTTTGTAAGTGGTTTCTCAAAAGCGTTAAGTAGTATAGTAAATGGGAGTGTAGTTTAAGTACATCACCGACCTCACCATGTCATGCTGGAATTCATGGTAGAAAACAACTTTAATTCCAATATGCCATATAGGGCTTGGTTATGCGTCAAGATACTCCGTAGCTATACGGGGTTTCAGGTGACGCTAGTTTATGAACTGACTTCATACACTCGATGATGTTTGCTAAATTCTTTAACTCATTTATTTTACGATCAGATCGTCAAATATTTGATCTATGTGTTATGATTATTCTCTTTGTGTTGAAACAGTTTTGAACTTATTCAAAATTTCAGATATTATGTCTTGTCTAAATATCGGTATATCTATACAAGTCATTATCACAAAGTTTTATGTAAAGTACTGTTTATTGGTTCTTCACACATCGATATGTGTTATTACCAATAGTTTACTAAACACTTGAACAATTCTTTTAATCAATCATTTTGTCTATCAGAAAAACATTGCATGTGTCAAATGACTCAAAGTCAAGAGATTGAATGACTTCATCAATATGAAGCTTCCGCATGCGCTTTGTTCTAATGCGACTAAGTCATTTATGCTATAACAATTTTAGCATTATCATCACATAACTTAATTTATTTAGCACTCAAGAAAATAGACATGACATCAAGATTTCAACTTAAATAATTCACCACGAAGGGTGACATTCAGAGAGTAATAATTTTCGAACAACCATTATTCAAAACGTGGATAACACATTCACCATGCAGACGACATAATACGATATTATTGTTTTACACGACCTCTGAATTAAATAACTTTTATTCAAACTCTAAGATAAATCTTGATAGACGGATGCCGACGGCCTTGGGTGACTTGGGCACCACTTCCGACGCGAACTTGTACTTCATTCGTTCTTCTCCTTTGAATTCTGAGAATTCCCTGTACCGATTTGCGAACCATTAGCAATCGATATGATATCAATTATACCTATGAAGATGAAAATAATGAAATTGTCTATTAACTTAGTATAACTTATTTATACCTTTGGTGATCAGACCACTTTTCAGATCTCTCAGATACTTCTTGCAATTCCTCTTCCAGTGCCCCTTGTTCTTGTAGTAGTGACACTCAGAATCTTTAGTTGGGCAAGTCTTGGTCTTCACCTGTGCTTTGGTCTTACCACCGCTCTTGGCATTTCTGCCTTTGCCCTTCTTCTTGAAACTGGTAGTGTTCACCACAGCCAACACGTGGCTTGGATCCATCTGCATAGATACTTCCGCAGTCTTAATCATAGCGAACAATTCGTTTGTGGTCTTGTCAAGCCCATTCATGTTGTAATTCATGATAAAGCCGTTGTAAGACGGAGGGAGTGACGCAAGGAGAATGTTTGTGCCGAGTGTTGTAGGGATCGCAAATCCCAGAGCATTCAGCCTCTGTGCGTAACCAACAAGTTTGATCACGTGCTCGCTTAGGGAGCTACCTTCTGCCATCTTGCATTCCCACAGCTGCTTTGTTATCTCGTAACGTGCAGTTCTAGCCTGCTTCCGATACAGAGCGTCCAGTTGTGTCACCATGTCAACAATGGAGAAGTTCTCAAAACGTTTTTGAAGCTCTGTATTCATGCATGTAAGCATCAAGCATTGTGCTGCGGTGTGGTCATCTACTTTAGTCGCATAGACGTTCTTATCGTCCTGCGATGCATCCTCAGCGGGAGTGGCTGGGAGAGCTTCTTTGAGAAGATAGTCCTTCTTAGCAACTTTGAGGACAAACCCAAGATTACGGAACCAGTCCGCATAGTTGCCCCCATTTGCAGCAAGCTTCTCTTTTTCAAGCATCGGTCCTAAGCTAAAAGCATTGTTGTTCCGGGCCATCTCTCTACAACGATATAAACAGATTGATTTAGACATGGTTCAAAATTAATTGCATTAATCTTAACAAGTTTAATCTAATGCTCCCACTAAAACCAATATCTCTCAAAATTGATCTTAGGGTAATCAAGATCCGGATAAATACACCTGTCACCGGTGTAACACTCAGCCATGGAGATGCTTAACCCGGTAGGTCTAACTAAACCAATCATAACCGACTTATGACTCTTGTATTAGTCTTTCGACACTTGTGCTCCGAACTCAGATCGGATAAGATAAAACGTCAAGACAACCAAGCGCTATTGCTGTGGAGACAACTCAATCCACCCGCCTCTTTGTTACCTTTCCGTTGGTACTCGTGTTACACGACGCACCTCGGGTGACGTTTATTACAGACGGTTGCACGGTTGGGAGAGCACGAACTTCTTGATATTTTAAGAGAGATCATCCTATTAAAATTACAACTAGTGCGTAATCAAAACAGGCAATGAAAAGGATTAACATCACAGGCATTTTAATGTATGTGATATGGTATAGCCCTTTTCTTCAAGAAGCTCCAAGCACCATGCTTTTCTTTCTTCATCTTCTTTTGGCGGAGAGCATCACCTCCACACATGACATGTCGTCAAGCACCATGACGTATGATCATCATCTTCATGTAGATACTACAACTATTGCTAGCATCTATTCTACTAAAATAAAATTACACGAAGTTTGGCACGCATGCCGAATAAATGAAAATCATATGGCTCCAGCCATCATGTCGTACCATGACATGCAAGTCATGCAAATTTAACATGTACAAAGTATAATCATCTCATACAACTTTTATCATGACGAAGACTATACCACATCACATGTTCCTGCAAAAACAAGTTAGACGTTCTTCTACTCGTTCTTTGCATCTTTTACGTGGCTACTAGGGTTTGCAAGGAAAAAACGTTTTGCTAGCTACGTAACCATGTAAATCACAATCTTCAAGTTGCTAGATTAACACTCGGGGCGTAGGAACCATGAGACCTTAATTTAGTCTCATGACCCATACTGAACAATCGTCAATACGCGTGATCCCCGTGCTAGATCAAGAATCTAACACGCCCCTTTTGTTACAAAATTTCTCCACACCAAAAGCAAGACCCAAATCATCTTCGCGCGACCAGCATACTCAGGAGCAGCATAGAAGGACCCCGAGGGGCAAGATGTTTGTAACAAAATCAAGCAATGCAGGAGGGATCAACTTGTGCAATTAGAGGGGAAGCAACTAGAAGATTCAGTTTAGATCTATTATCAAAAACCGCTCACAATGAAAATTTTGTGCAATGCCCGTTCATCACTTATGAACTCTATATCGAACCTGCATCTAGCACTAGACTAGCTCATGATACCATTGTTGGGAATCGGAGTAGAAAACAAAAAAAAATCCGGCACTACGAAAACCAAACCCAAGAACGGATCTAGGAAGATGCATCCAAGGTTAACGATATTGTTACCTTCTTGCAACCATTCAACGGATGCACTTCTCTCGCAGCGGAAGATGTTGATGGAGAGTCGGAGAAGCGTGAAGATGAACACTCCCACGAACAGATCTAATCACCGTGGAGTCCCTCGAACGAAGATCGAACGTACGATCTCTCTACGGTTGATCCACAGGTACAGTGTAGATGATCCGGCAGGGCTCCGCCGTCCAGAGATCGGCGCCACCGAAGTAGAGAGGAGGGAGGAGCAGCCCTTCTAGAGGGTGGAGATTGGATCTAATGAGAGGGAGAGAGAGAGAGGGGCAGCCCTTCAGCAGAGAGCAATCTGAATTGTGTGTTGAAGGGGTGCCCCCACCTCCTCTATTTATAGGTGGAGGGGGAGGGGATCCAACTTGGAGGAGGGGGCAGCCCTAGGGGCTGCGCCCTAGGGTTTCTCCTCCCTAGGGCAGCGCCAAGGGGGAGGGGGAAGCTTCCTGGAAGCCCCCCCAAGGCGCCCTCCCCTCTTGGGCTCCTTTGGCCCATGTGCTCCCTCCCCACTTGGGCCTTCCAAGTGAGAGGGAGCCCATTGATATTAAATTCATTAAATTAATTTCAAAACCTTTTCGAAATACATAATAAATGAATATTAAATATATCTAGAACAACTCGGAACTTTTCCGGCCCTCCGGTTTTACCCGGTTTTCTCAAAACTCTTCCCGGTACCTTACCAGGTCCCCGAAACGGTTCCGGTTTTCTCATCGATCATAACCCGATCACTCCGAGACTTTCGCAGTGTGATAAATACATGCTCCTATCACCCTAGTACTCTACAGATCATCTACCTTTAAGTGTGTGACTCCATAGGTCCGGTAGGATACGGACATGAACCGGAAACTTACTTTCCCGCGGAACAATAACCGATAGCGGAGCCATGGACACCCATAACGGTTCCCATACCTACACGAATATAAATTCGAGTGAACCACAAGCTTAACATGCCAGTCCTATTTGCTTCACGATACTATACAAAACCTGAGGTGAGATCTATTAGGTATCCGCATGATTAACCATTAAAAATTATACCAAGCATCCTCCTTCTCGTTTTGTTCCATTTTCTCGTTTAGTATTCTGGTATCCCTTGTGATCAATTCACAGTGTCTGGCCAGACGATGTTGGATGCCGTAATACCGAGAGGGCCCACAGAAGTATCTCTCCATCGTTAGAGGAGCAAATTCCCAACTCGAATCGTTAAGTCCCTTGACACACTTTCGGGTGTGAGTGATCAAAGCCGTTATTGCCACGCCTGTTACGGGTGGTGTTGGGACAGTGTAAAAACCCACCCTCCGGTATGAAGTTACGAAACATTCTTATGGTCATGAAGGACACATGCATATTAACTTTAGATGATTTTACTTATAACATGGAAACGATGTGATCTCAAAGTAAATCATACAATTGGGTCCGTTCAGCACCATTGTTCTGGTAACAATGTGCTCCCATGTGTTACTGGCATTTCCAATGCCCTATGAACAGGAAAACATGTCATCCATAACACATGGGTTAGTCCTAGAGGCAGACTAAGAACACTTGGTGTTTATACTCCAGACCTGCATATGGGTTTTCCTCCGGAGGCAGTTAACATGCTACTTGGCAAACCTCCGCATAAGCCATTGCAGTTATAGCACAGACATATAAACATTAATAATGAACCTGGAATTATAATAATACAATTTATTATTGCCTCTAGGGCATAATTCCAACAGTCTCCCAGTCTCCCGCCGCCGCACCCCTTCCTTTCCTCCTCCCACGCCTCTCCTTCTCCTCCTCTCCTCTGATCTGCTCCCTCTCGCCTCCCTCACAGGTCGCCGGCATCACCCGAGCCCGTCCGTTGCTGCGCCATGGCCAGAAGACGCAAAGGCCGCGAGCCCGAGCTCTGTCGCCCGAAGCCGAAGCCGCCGACGCGTGATGCTACCCCGGCCCCGGATCTGCCCGTTCCGGCCTTCCTCGCGCCTCACCGGAGCCCCGCCTCCTCGACGGAATTCGAGGGCCGGCCATCGCGGCCGCACCCGACGCCATGGCCGACGGGAGGTCGGGCGCCCGATCCAGCAGCGCCACCGCCAGGTGGGCCGGCCAGCCTCCAGCGGCCCACCTCCCCACGCCAGCCCGTCCGCGCCAGGCCAAGCCGGCCTGTCCAGCCGCCACTGTTGGGCCAGGCCCACAAGGGTGAGCAAGCCAGCCCGAGCGCCCTTTTTTTCCTTCGTTTGTTTTCCAAATTTTGCTAACTCTGGTAAAATTTTGTCTGCTGTCCTGTTTTGCAACGTTAATTCCCGTTGACTCGTAGGTCCAAATGAAGTGATTCTTTTTTTGTTTGGTTGTGCTTTGTGTGCTCAGAGTTCATATTTAGGAAGTTATTTATTTTGAGGTCATCTTGAATATGTAATTGTGTGTTGAACAGGGCACCAGATCGTTAAGTTGCTAATCTGCTGTTAACTACTGCTGTTGTTATTTTGTTCAAACTTTGGGTGATGCTTGTGTCAAGTCCATGAGGCCTATTGCATTGATTCTTTTACCAATGAGTTAAGCATCATGTGTACTTCATTCCAATGCTTTAACTTGTCATGTTTGGGTGCTTTAGTTATATTAAATCTTGCTCCAATGTGGTGACCTTGCTGTTAATGTGCTGCTGTGCTGAAAACTGTTAATTTGTTGCAACTTCGGGTGACGGTTGCGTCGCAACCGTTTATCGGAATTGAGTGATTCCAATTGCATATTGTTAAGCATCATGTCTAATTACATTATATGTATTCCATTGTCATGATAGGATTTCTGGTCATATAGTTATTGAGCTCCAAAGTTGCTATCCCGCTGTTTTTGACAGCCACCTCTGTTTTTCTCTAACTGTAACGTTCCGATGCCATGTTGCATGCTTAATATCTTTTGATCTGTGATGCCTATGACCTTGATTCTTGTTTGTACCTGATCATCTTCATGTCTAGTTCATGCTCATATATTGCTATGTCATGTTGCTGCACATCTACATATAGTTTGCACCTGTTTTTACAGCATAAACATAACAGTTTCTGCCATGTTTCTCTGATTTTCACTAAGTCCTAGACCAGTAATGTTTTATTGCATTTTGCATGAGCTATAACTAGTTGTTCGTGATGCCTATTTGCATGATTCTTTTTTCCATGCCTTCCTTGTCATGTCTACTTTAGTTGCATATCATTTGTGAGCATGTTTGCATCCATTATCCTGTTTATGCAATGCTCTAAAGTGTGCTTCCTGATGTTGGCAGATTGTGCCCGTAACTTGTTTTGCTTGTATCTTTTTAACCGTAACTCTATTTGGAGTGTGCTTTATATGTAACTTGTAAGTTTTTCGTGTACTTTGTGTTTATGTCGTTGTTTGCTGCTGTTAACCAACTTAAAATATGGTTTAGGGCAGAACAGTACCAAATCTTTTAATTGTCGTGGGGCACTTAGTGTTATGCCGTGTTTAGGTTGTGCCTCACTTAAATTGACTAGCATAGATAGTTTATCTTATGCTTCACCTCTTGTCATGTTTGTGTGATATTCCATGCTTGAGTGAGATTCCATGTTAACAACCTTTGTTGATCACCTGTAGCTAAACAACTTGAACCTTTCCAAATGTGCGGTATCGTCGTGTGTGACGAGTACTCCACTTAACCTGTTAGTAACCGCTCTCGACGGTAGGTGCGATGTCTCGTGTTGCCTTTTTGTTGATGCTTACTCGTGTTTGCTTCGTAGTAATAGATGCTTGCTCGTTGATTGCTTCCAGTGTTTATCCTCTTGTGTGCTTCCGCGGGTACCTTTCGGAGACGATGCAAGCTTGCGATCAACTACACCTTCGGAACCAGACTTATCAACAGGCAAGGACTATGCATTACTTATGATCCATTCTATTTCAACCAGCGGTTTGCATGCTAGTTTAGGATAGGTTCGATGTTTGATCCTACCACATGTTTACAGTCTCTTTCAAACCGATACAGCCATGTCCCCTCCCAGCACACCATGTACTACTATGTTACTATTGCTCGTTGCTCAGCCCCGTCTTAGTATGCATGCTTAGGATGCTACGATGTTACCCTGTTACTCCTTGGCTTGGGATATCACATTATTATATTGTTGTTGATGATATGATTATTATGATGTTGACTATATTCGACGAAGGATGGAAGGTCTAGGCTATCCCGCCCCGACGATTTGTTTCATTCAAGTCACCTAGTATCCGAGTTCCGGGTATTGGTTTTAAGACTGAGCGTGCCTAACCGCGTGTGGGATTTTATGGGGTCCCCTTTTCTTAACTACCTAGCTTCAAACATTTCTAGTGGTGGCCCAAGCTGATTTACCATTTGAAAACCGTGTGTGTGTCTGTTGGGTCGCTCCTGGCAGATATTATTTAAACCAACCCGGACCAGTGGGGACATGGTTTCCCTGTTGGTCCACCTTTGAACGGCGAGGGCCTGAGGCGTCTCGGTAACCCAAAACCTGTTGAGACGGAAGAGTCCGATCCGAGAGCCTGGCCAGCTTTTGGATTGGGTGTCGACTCCCCGGGGGCCACCCGGATTTGTTCGTTGTTAGCTAGAGGGACCTGTCATTTCAGATCTCTCGGAACTAAATTATAAAATGGTTGCCTATGATGGGTAGCAACTGAGAGAGATGGGCGTGCATGCGGAGCCTTGTAATGGGCAGTTGGTACACCCCTGCAGGGTTAAATCTGTTCGAGAAGCCGTGTCCACGGTTATGGACGACTTGAGACCTACTCCTTGTTCATAGACAACAACAACTGAGATAATCTTAACGTAACTTGATCAACGTGTGTGTGCCTTGACTGTTTCTTCTTCGTCGGGATGCGAAGAGGAGGACAAGGATAGGATAGGTGTTATGCTTGCGTAAGTAGGTGGATAGGAGACTTGTTGGAGGCGATTCCTCATCGAATGCTTGGCTTCTTACCTTACTCTCAAGATCGTTAGCCACTTCATAAATGCTAGTGCGGCAATAACCTCACCACTTACCCCATCCTTACCGTAAACTACTAGTTGTCCTAGAATGACGAGTGATGAAGTCCTTCCTGGGTCAGATGAACATTACAGTTGGATGTTGAGTACTTCTGTACTCATGATACTACCCCCAAACTCTTTTTAGGGTTCTTGATCGACAACAGGTATGGTGGTCGACGTTTCACGTGGAGACTCGGCGACGACTAGTTAGGCGGATCCCGGTGGAGGGCCTGTACACACGTGTGGTTATGGGGATCGATGATTTTACTTTTGCCACTAGGCATTTGATTGTAGTATGTACTCAGACATGTATCTTCCGCTGTATTGTATTTAAGGCAGTTGTATGCCGATTGTATGAGATGTTGTATCCTTGTATCTGTAATGTTGTGATATCATGTTGGAAATCCGGGGCATATGGCTATGTCATATGTCGCGGTGGGACCGATATGTGCTTCGTCCCCAGATCTGGATGGAAGCATCTAGATCTGGAACAGTACCGCATATCGGGCCTTACAACTATGTGGCGACTGAGAGTGAGACGGCTCGTTGTAGGTTCTTCATTTCTGTGCTGCTATTGCTGGTTTTGAAGACGTGGTAAAACCCATTGTTGTTAAGTTGCTTCGGTTGTTCCTCGTATCTAGCTAACCTGGGATGGAGTTGGTGTCCTTCACCGACTGCCTGGCTTTGTTGAACACCGGAAGCTCCATGGTGAACAGCTCCATGGTTGTCGTGTCCTTGAAAATCTCCTCCTTGGAAGCTAGGATCCGGGTTCGGGTGGGCTTGATTTTCTATGTTGTAGCTGGCTGCGCCTCCTCCAGGAGGGCCTTGATATCCACTGTCCTTACCACCAATATGCTCTTGTCCGAAACCCTCCATGAAAGAGCAATATTCCCAGGATTCGTTAGTAGTTTGATCGGGTTTACTATGTTTGGGACATGTCCCTTTCATTGCATGTTCGTAGTTTCTCGGGCGACCAAACTGGCCCGGCTTCTTGAAGTTGCAACCTTGCTTCTGCTTCTGGAACCCTAATGACCCACAAGTATAGGGATCTATCATAGCCTTTTCGATAAGTAAGAGTGTCCAACCCAACGAGGAGCAGAAGGTAGTGCAAGTGATCTTGAGTAAGGAATAACTACAAGTACTGAAAGGTAACTTTCTATTGGTTTTATGGAATAGGAAAGAAAAAAAAGAAAGTAATGTAAATGATGGTGAGGTGTACCAAGTGGCCCAATCCTTTTGAACAACAAGGATAAGCCTGGGGACTCTTCTTATAAAGACTAAAGTGTTCCTGAGGACACATGGCAAAGGTAGTAAAGCTACTTTCGCCATACTTCGTCTAGTACTATGTTTTGTTTGGATAAGTGTTGTGTGGGTGGACCTATACTAGTACACCGTCTAAACTAAGGCAAGTGCACTCTTATGATTAAACCACTTGCAAGCATCCGCAAATACAAGAGTGAAATTCTGGCAAAGCCTAACCGTAGTAATAAACTTTAGGATCCAACACTCCCTTGTGTAAAAGTGTGTGAACTGGGGTTGAGGTTTCTATCACTCCGGCAACCCACCGTAAGCATCCTTTATACACAATGCATTCCCCTAGGTCCTTAAAAGGTGAAGTGCTATGTAGTCGATGTACACATAACACCACTAGAAGAATGACACCACAAATTAAATATCAAATCAATACATATTACTTCAACAAGACTTCTCCAATGTCCTCAAGAACAAAAGTAATTACTCACAAGACATAAAAGAGATCATGATCAGAGGTGATAAATATATGGTGAACAATCTGGTCATAACAATAATCCTCCAACAAAACTTAATAGCATTCACCACAAAAGATTAATCAACATCAGTAAAGTAAAGGGGATGAATAGTGCAAGGTACAACACGAATTGCAATGGTAAAGTGAGATGGGATGAAGATGGAGATGGTGCTCGTGATGGGGATGATGGTGATGATGATCTCGATGATGCTCGTGACGATGGTGATGACAATGAGGACGATCTCCCCCTCTGGGAGGAGTTCTCCCCGCCGGAAAGGTCTTTTCTTCTTTGGTGGTTTCTGTCTCGGAGCGGTGGCAGAAATTCTGATCTAACTTGCCCCCCCCCAAAGAATTAGGTTTCGGGGAGTATGTATGCCGAAGGAGAGCCCCGGGGGTGTGGCCCCCAACCAGGTGGCCACCTGGCGCGGCCCAGGGGGTTGCCGCGCCACCTGGCCTCCTGGTGGCCTAGTGGCCCCCCTCCGGGTGCCCTTTTGCATTTCCTCGTTAATCCTTCAGAAAACTCTTCCCTAAAATTTTCAGGTCATTTGGAGATGTGTTGATATTTCCACTCTACGTGCACTTTTCCCGCTGATTCCTGAGTCTGCTGTTTCGGCACCGAAAAGTTGTAAACTTTGTAAAACAAGCCACAAAATCATGAGAGAAGCATCATAATGTGAAATATATCAATCAATAGTGGTGAATTATGATACAAAATAGTGATGCATTTTGAACGTAACGACTCCCCCAAGCTTAGAGCTCGCTTGTCCCCAAGAGAAAACTCAGCTCATTAAACGTGTCCATAAGTATTAGAGAGTGTAGTGTCAATAAATAAGAATACGGACAAGAAGCATCACAATTTCTCTACTAAACCCAAGCATCCGAAACATCAATATCAATTCATATGGTCCTTATGAAAGAGTAATATCAATTATAATCAAAAATAGGGCCTTGGGAACTCATCAAATCATGCGAAACATGTTATTGGTCAGAGAACAGGTAATAACTTTTAAACTTTGCTCTTCAACTTATTTTTTGAATTAGATCATCTGAAGCTTTTGAAAGAACATGGTATTAGTCATGAAGTGAAAATTCTAACACAAAGGAAGATGTTTGATTTTGCCAGGCCTAACAAACAACTTAATTATCATGATTGATAATGTCAAAAAAGATATGTATGGCAATTCTCAATGAGACAATATATATGAATTCATCCTTGTAAACATAAGGTGTGTGCTCTTTTAATGGATAGAAGAAAGTAGGCTTACTGACTCAACATAAAATTATAGGCTAGGCCCTTCGCAGAGGGAAGTAGGGAAAACTCATGTGCTAGAGCTTTTAGAACTTTTAAAAACAATAATATTGTAATATAAGCTTTTGGGATGTCCATAATTCGTCAACGAATACTAGCAGATAGCCCAATACTTATCAAACTGTACAAGTTTCGAGGAATGGCTCCCAAGGGGGGGGGGACGATCACATCCCACTAATCTCCTTTGTTTATCACTACCAAAGTTTTTTGATTTCTCATGAACAAAGCATGAAGGAGGTTTTGTTTGTTGCCATTATCTTTTACGAGCTGACCGTACTCATGCCAGTCCCTCCTTGTATTAGTGGTTCACAGATTAGACATGCAAACCCAAGGTAAAGCTTGTCCAGTATGAGAAGATCATGAATTATCTACTACTTCCTCATGAGCTAAATAGAGGCACAAAACAAGGAGTAATACTATTTTGAAGGTTTAAAGATAGCACATGAATAATATACTTTAGATGTGGTGTGAAATACCACAAATAGGAAAGGTATGGTGGACTCTTTTGGAAGGTTGAGGTTTAAAGGTATGGGTGCACAAGAAATATTCCCGCTTAGTACATGGTTTGGCTAGCAAAGGCTTTCTAAAGTAGAGAATTGATGTTGACTTGGATGCAAAACAATATAAAGTCTAACATTAGGATTGGCATGAAACATCAAGTTGTCTTTCTTGTCAACATAACACTTCAAGCGTAAGAACATAAGGGTTTTGAATAGAACTTGGTAAAAGAAAACTCGTTCTTGTTGTTTTGACCAATGCTATGTTTGCCAAGATTAAATAAAGTTTTCAAGGCCATACCTGATGTATAAGTTCAATACTCCCATAAGAATCAGCATATAAAGTCGATTGCGTGGAAAGAATACCAAGTGTAGTGAAGAAAACTGATAAACTTCTCATTAATATTCCTTCATAGACGACTACACAGTCACGGATACAAGACTCTCTATAAAGGAGTGATAGACCTCCATGCAAACACCTATTTCATTAGATAACTTCCATAAACATGAGACAACAACTTTGACCACAAAAGATAAAAGATAAAGATATCGGGCACTTTGAGCCAACCGGGAGATGAATCTCCCGAGTGCCGTGATCCACCCGTTCAATCTCTAGACATCCTTGATGCGCTTCGGGGCCTGCATTTCCTCGATCTCCTTGATCTTATCGGGGTTGACTTCGATGCCACGGTGGGTCACCAAAAACCCGAGGAGCTTGCCGGAAGGCACACCGAAGACGCATTTTTCCGGATTCATCTTCAGTTGCATCTTGTCAAGATTGCGGAATGTCTCACGCAGGTCCTCGACAAGAGTGTCTTCTTCTCTGGTCTTGACCATGATGTCGTACATATAGGCCTCCACATTGCGGTGCAGCTGGGGCCCGAGGCCGATGTGGATGGATCTCAGGAAGGTGGAGCACGCATTCTTCAACCCGAAGGGCATACATATGTAGCAATATGTGTTGCAGGGGGTGATGAACGCGGTCTTTTCTTCGTCTTCGACTGCCATCATGATCTGGTGGTATCCGGCGTATGCATCTAGGAAAGACAATCGAGCACACTCCGCCGTTGCGTCCACGATTTGGCCGATGCGACGGAGAGGGAAGGGATCTTTAGGGCAGGCCTCGTTGACGTCGCCGTAGTCGATGCACAACCTCTTGTTCATGTTCACTTTGGGGACGACAACGGGGTTGGCTAGCCAAGTGGGGTGTCGGATTTCCCGGATGAACCCGGCCTTGGGCATCTTCTGGATTTCTTCTGCTATGAATTCTTGAAGATCTGGAGCTTGATGAGGACCTTCTGCTTCACAGGCCTGGCACCTTCCTTTACTGCTAGCTTGTGCTCGATCACCTCCCTGGGAACTCTGGGAAGATCGGAGGGTTCCCACGTAAAGACGCTAGCGTGTTCGCGGAGGAAGGCGACGAGCGAGCTTTCCTATTTGCGGGAGAGGTCAGCACCGATGAACACGGTGCGACTTTCATCCTTCGAAATAGGGACTTTCTTTGACACAGCCGCTGGAGCGAGCTGGCCTGGCTTTAGTTTCTTGGTTACTTGCCGGACGAGGTTCACGGTGGGGCGTGGACGTCCTCCGGAATGCTTGTTGCCCGTTGGGGCGGCGGGAACCTGTGGTTCCGGTCTTCTGTCTTCGCTGGCAGGGCTTTTGGAAAGCGAGGTGTTGTCCCCGAGAACATGCATGTCGCTCAGAAGCGGTGCCTTCCCGGATGCCCTTGCGGCAGCGGCCTTCTTTGCTTCGCCTTGGACACAGCGCATGGCTTCTCGTGCGTCTCCGGCTAGCGTGATGACACCTCGGGGCCCGGAATCTTGACTATGTTGTACAGCCCATGATGCACGGAAGTAAATCACCGGATAAACGGCCGCCCGAGCAGTCCGTTGTACAAGAGGGGCGGGTCTGTGACATTGAAGACGAGCATCTCTGTCCGGAAATTAGTGGGGTCCTCGAAGGTTACAGGAAGTGAGATCTTCCCAAGGGGTTGGACCTCCATCCCACTGACTCTGCGTAAGGCGTCGGACGAGAGAAGGTGGCTTCCCGGAATCTGCATCTTCGCGAAGGCACGAGAGGACAGCAGATTGATGTTGTACCCGGTGTCAGACATCATCTTGCTGACCATGATGTTGTTGATCGTCGGGGAGAGGAGTGTGGGCGGCAGGCCGTCGTTGTCGTCCGGAAGGGTAGTAGGGTGGTCGCTGACGTCCACCACTAGAAGGATGTTGGCCCAACGAGAGGCCCTGGGACCCTCTGGTGGGTACTGGACCGCGAGGACTTGTCTAACGGATTTGAGGTATTGGCGGTTGGAGGCGAGCCCGGACGCTCCCCCATGGCTGTAACCGAAAAAATCCACAGCAGCTTGAAAGTCGTCACCTGCGTCGCCTCCGAATTCCTCCTCTCCGTAAACGTTGTCGTTGTGATGTGGCATCCTTGACTTGCCCTTCTTCTAGTAGCCTCCCCGGCCCCCGCATTGGGAACCTCCGCCTCGTTGGGCCCTTATTTCGGCGTCCTTCTTGGTGTAGAAGGCCTCCATGTCTTCTTGTAGCTTGATGACGGAGCGATACTCGGACAAGTCATGCTTGTTGGTCTTGTGTATCTAGTAGTATGGCAATGGGGTAGTATCTGCGGTGGTAACCACTGCGTCGATGGTGTGTAGTTGCGGAGCGGCCCCGTTCCCTCCGTGGTGAACACGGCTTGGTGCACGCGCTTGCGGGACCCGGGCTCCCTGGAAGAGTGCTTCTTCCCAGAAGGAGCTCGAGCCACATGGCGTCTTCCGGCATCTCGATTAGCAGGAAAGACCTACTCTTTGACGCGGGCGACCTTGTCGGCCAACTCGAATAGGGAGGTGATAGTCTTGATGGACCGGGTGCTCATCTTCTCCAGCATGCGAGGGTTTTTTAAGTTGGCATGAAAGGTGGGGATGATCGCGACATCATGCGCGTCGGGGATACAGTGTTGCATCTGGGTGAATCTTTGGAAGAACTTCCGGAGAGGTTCGTCGTCCTTCTGCACTACTCCGTGTAAGTCGCTGCTGGTTTTCGGAGGTTGGACTACTCCGGTAAATGCGCCAATGAACTTTTTGTAGAGTTATGCCCATGAGCTGATGGACTTGGCCGGAGATGCATCATCCACCGGCGAATGTTGTCCTTGAGCTTCATGGGGAAGTAATTTGCCTTCTCTTTGTCCTCTCCCCTGCAATTTCCACAATAGTGTTGTACATACGGATGAACTCGTGGGCGTCTGTCTTCCCATCATATGGAAGTGGGCCATCTATCCGGAACTCCCTGGGCCACTGGACTCTGCGGAGATCTTGGGTGAAGGCTACGCACCCGGTGATGTAATCACTTTCACTAGCAAGGATCTTCTCCCGGACAGCATCGATGGGAGGAACCCGGACGTCGAAACACCGACGAGTTTCCTTCTGCCTAACGATGGTGGTTCGAACGTCTTCGTCGCGGCGCTCTTCCACGCGAGCACGTTGATCCGGGGATTCGCGGTGCCCGAAGGACACCACAGAAGCTGCACTAGGAGATCCGGCCTTCGATGGGCGGTCTAGTGGACATCAGGGTCGCGGAAGCGCTCATCTCGGGGATGGTCTTGTCGATGCTCATGTCGGGGGGAGTACACAGTGCATGGCCCACTCATCTCGGGCGGGGATGGTCTTGTCGGCACTCATCTTGGGCGGAAGCGTTGGGGAGCGCGGTCGGCCCCGAGCGTTGTCAAGATGGCACAGGGGCACGACGATCGACCTCCTATTGCTTCTGCATGGCCCACGCGGAGAGTTGCGCGATGGTGAGCTTCCAGGTCTCCAACCGCAGTATGTAGTCTATCCGGAGTGGGGATACACGGAGTCCCGCTGCTCCGGTCGAGGGTCCGGCTCCGGTACCTCACATCCTGGGCGGGCGGGGGAGCGACAAGAGGGTCCGGGGCCGTTGGTTGATGGATGCCCGCCAGGGGGCTCCATTTCATCGGGCGGTCCGTCAGGCTGGGCCGCGCGCTTCTCGGCGGTGATCGGAGCGCGGCATGACGACAAGTCTTCTGGACGTGGTTGGGATACTGCGAGGCTGCCTTGATGGCACAGAAGTAGTGCTCCTCGTTGGATACACCAAGTGGAAGTTTGATATGTAGCGTAGTGGTAATTTCCCTTGGCAAAGATACCAAGGTTGAGATCGAACCAGTAGGACTCCAACGATGAAAAGTAGGTGGTAAAGTGAACAATGGCGCCGTTCACAACCGAGGGTTGCTTACTTTACCTGGACCTGCACACAGATACAAATAACTTTGCTCGCAACGAGTACAGAGGGGTTGTCAATCCCTCCGGCCTTTGCTGTTTACAAAGGATCAAATGCAAGATATAACAGTAGTGATAACTTCGACTAGAAAGTAAAACAGGAAGTAAATTCAGGGTGTAAACAATGATGGAAATATGGACCGGTGTCCCATGAAGCTCACTAGTGATGTCTCTCTCCCAAAAGACGATAAACGGCTATTCGAGGTGAACAAATTACAGCTAGGCAATTGACAGGATTAAAAACGCACCGCAATGCTAACTATGCTACAAAAGAAAGGAAGAGGATCAAAAGCAAGGGCATTACTCCAAGACAAGTAGACCGAAATCCATCTGCATCTACTCACTAATCATCCACCTTGATATATCTATGCAGAACATATCGCTGGTATTAAGTTGCGAGCCCCACCCAAAGTGTAAACCCAAAGCAACAGACAACTGCATTAAATGAACTTTGCGTAAAGTAAACAATCCTTACACCCGCAAGTACAAGCATCGTTATTTTGCCCCTAGTGGCAATAGAACATCCCCTAGACTCATGTTTCTGTCACTCAAGCTATTAATTGGGGGCATGAACCCACAATCATGCATAACGCTCCCTCTTGGAGTTACGATCCATCACTTGGCCGAAGTAATAAAAAGCAACGGAGAACGGCAAGAATTACTCAAGAACATAAATATAAAAGGATAAGAACCAAATATATTACTCATCACAATCTGAACATAATCTCATAATCCATCAGATCCCAGCAAACTCAACATAGAAACAGCAGGAAAATTACATATGTGCCTAGATCATGTAGGGAAGCTCACAAGGTCTAAACAATGAAGAGCAATGGTGGAGAGAAGACATCACATAGCTACTGATCATAGACACATGGTCCAAGGTGACTACTCACGGCCCATCCGTGAAGCGTCCATGGTGGTGGAGAAGCTCCCGGAGGTCAATCCTCCCTCCGGCAGGGTCCCGGGACAGAGTCTCCTGGCAGCCTCGATCTTGGAAGCCTGTCGGCGGAGGAACAGAGGGGAGACCGCGAAAAAGGGTTCAGTCCTCGAGGGTTTCGGGACGAGAGGTAAATATAGGCGAACGGAGCAGCCAGGGGGCCACCAGGGAGTCTAGGCGCCCCCCGGCGCGACCTAGGGTGGGGACGCGCCCCCTAGGCACCTGGACGCCTGGTGGGGCCCCCTGGCCCCCCTTCGGGCATCTGGAAGCTTCCGTATCGCTGATTTTTTTATATTTTTCCTGGAATTTTTTTGGGCACTTTAAGTAATGAGAAAACATGAAATGCAAAAAAAGCAGAAAACAGAAACTGGCACTGGGGTGCACTGAGTTAATAGGTTAGTCCAAATATGATCAAAAGTGTATGAAAGTGCATCAAAAGCATCGCAATATCATCCAAAACATGCATGGAGCAAGAAGAAGTTATAGATACGTTTGGGATGTATCAACATCCCCAAGCTTCTCGTCCTTGAGTAGGTAAATGATAAAAAGCATAATTTCTGTGGTGACATGCTACCAACCATAAAGGAACTTTTATGTAAGGCAAGAAAGGCATGTAATTCAATTCAAATCATAAAAAGCAAGAATCTATATTAGCATTGAAACAAGCAACATAAAACATAAAGGTGCAAGAGCTCTCGCTGACCGTGACTCGAATGTCTCCAAATGGTGTTTGTATGCAAGAAGTGGGAGATGGGATTACAAGAGAGAGAAAACATACTATTTATTTTAGTTGAGAACTCAATCTACTAAAGTTTCACACGTAGTCTTCTTTGGAATCTTATCTTGACTAGTCCCCAGACCACTAGCCAGGTACAAGTCAAACTGATCCACTCCCTTTAGAATTTTTAAGCACTCATGCAATGGATGAGAGTAAGCAAGAAAGTTGACACTTAGGATGGAAAATAGAGAGATGAGGTGGAGGAGGAAGACAAAAAGGGTGTGAAAGGCTCACATCAATGAGGACAAGCATAGGCGAGAGAAAGCCAAATGATAGATATGATATGAGGAGTAGGGATTGCCATGCAACGGATGCACATGTGAGCTATGGAAAGCTCTCCAAAGGAACTAGTGGGGTTGCATCCAACTTGCTTTCTCAAGAATACCTAGAGCTCATTTGAGGAGGCTCATCATTGGAATATATAAGCCAAGTTCTATAGTGTAAGGGTCCCCACATAGCTATATGCATGTATGATGATCTCTATGGAGTACAAGATATAAGAGGGAGTACGAGTGTGGATCCCTCAAAAGGAATAGAAGTGCCCCTTCTCTTTTTTTATTTTCTTTTTCTCTTTTTTCTATTTTTTGTATTTTTTTGGTGGCCCCAATGTCTCCTTCTATTTATCTCTCATTTTCCCTCTTTGGGATCTTTTAATTTGTCCTCTTTGGGATCTTTTCCTCACTTTAGGGGCAACACTCTATATATTACAAGAAGTATAGAAGATCTTTCACACTTCACAAAATTACTCAGCATAAAGAAGATGAAGCTATCATTATGTATGCAAATGTATGCATCTGCCAGTGTAGCAGGATATGCAATAATACTAGCGCATCATGTAGCAATAATTAGGCAAGGCCCAACTAGCATGCGGCTCATCGATCAAGCAAAAGCATATATGACATGAAGATCAAGTCATGAGAAGGTGGATGTTGCATGGCAATATATCTCGGAAAGGCTATGGAAATTCCTTGATAGGTAGATATGGTGTCTTTTTTGAGGAAAGATATAAGGAGGTTCATGATGACAGAGCGTATCATGCCAAGGGTTAGGATGAACCGGAGGGTAGGCGCCAACTGTCAGAGTGAGAAGAGGCAATGCACGGTACCGAAGATGCTAGAAAATATGAGGAGGTGGAAGTGTCAACTTTCAATACTTACATTAGTCCAAAGAACTCATGCACTTATTATCGGTAACTCTCAATCTAATTAGGAGGTTCACAAAGAGACAAGTACCCCGAGGAGGAGTATATGGGGGATTGGTTATCCTTGTGCATCCTCGACTCATGGTACGTGAGTGTACTCTATTATCCGATCCCTCCAAAGATTAGTGATCCATCTAGTAGCTAGGTTCTCAACTAGTTTTGGTAGTGTAACACCCTCAGTTTCTGTAACAGTAATCATCATCACTGTTGATCATCACTGTTGGATTATCACTGTTTGATCTCCCTTGTACCTGATAAAACTTTGTGATGCTCATGATCAACCTTGATGTGGTTGATCAACACCCCATGCACCATGTACTTGAGCCCTTGGGATCAAATCCCAAAGCCAAATGCACCTTGCTCATCTAACAAACCAAACCCTAGTTGAAACTACTTTAAATGGAAAATAAAACAAAAGTACTCAAATAAAGTTGTTCCAAAAATCATGGAACTATTTTTGTAAATTTCCTAAAATCATTATAATCATGTTGGACCAACTTTGGTAATTTTTGAAGTTACAGAAAATTCCAAACAATTCTAACAGTAGGTTACAATCCCTACTTTGGGCATTTAATATTTAAAAGAAATACCTAATGAATTTATTTTGCTGCAAAATCTTTTGTGGCACCTCAGTAATATGTAAACCTAATTTACAAACACCAATAACGTTTTACAAAAATGCTAGGGTTAATAAATCAATTACAGAAAGAATTTGAATAAGCAGCAAATCAAAACAATTTGGAAAAGGCTTAAAACCCGCCCAGGGCGAGGCCCACCTCAGCCCAGCCCAACCCCCCTTGTCTTCTTCCTCCCCCAACCACCCCCACCTGCTCCCGTACGGCGGCCGCCGTGGGCACGCCGCTGCCAGGGCGGCCCCGCCCTTCACCTGCTCCCTGTCGCCGCGGTCGCGATAAGGACGCCCCCGCGCACCCCCTGGACACCCCCGCACCTCCATTCCCCTCCTCCTCCGCTCGCCATCGACGGGGCAAAACTGCCCGACGCCGCCATGGCCACCTCGACGAACCACCGTGACCATTGACCACCTTAGCCCCCGCAAACGTGTCCGGAGTGCTCGAAGACGACGTCCTCGCCATCACGCAGAAGCTCCCGTGGCCGGAGCCACCACTGCGCGCGCGATTGCTTCGTCTTCAACCTCGGCTCCGGCGGGATCCGCGACCGACTCCGGCTACTCCACCTCGCCCCCGAGCCCACTCTCACGGCTACTAGTTCCTGGTGAGCACCCGCATCACCCCCACCCATCCGTGGTCGCCGCCATTGCCCGTGGACAAAAGCCCCAAATGGCCGAGCTCTGGCAGCCGCCATTGTTGACGATGCCGAGCTCACAGGGCCTCCTAGTGCGCGCTTGTGACACCATTGTACTCCCCGTGCATCGTAGGTTCGGTTACATCCGCTTGCGCGTTCGATTTCACCCCGTACCCCCGAATTCCATTTGACCCGAGCGCTGTCTCCGCCATTGTCGACGGCGAGCTTCACTCCGGCCACCCCCAACGTCACCACCACTTGGAATCGACGCGACGCTGTCTTCCGGTTCTGACGCACCAAATCCCATGGCGAACGGTGCCCCCTAGCCCGTTTCCGTCGCCCTCCCGTGGCCTCCGCCGTGCTGGGCACGCCGGCGGCTCGCCGCCGGTGCCCCCCTGACGTGGCACCCCTGGGGGCAACCCCTGGGTCGCTGCCAGTGGACCCCCTGGTCCCAGTTGACTGGGTTGACCAGTCAACTGTGCTGACTGGGCAACCCCAGTCACTGACAGGTGGGTCCCCCTGGAAATAATTAAGATTAATGATTTAGATTAATCAAATAATTAAAATTGAGTCACTGACATGTGGGTCCAGTGGAATTTTCTAATTTAATTAAATGTTTTATAAATAACAGAGGCTGACATGTGGGTCCCACATGTCAGCACTGTTCTGGATAATGTTGTGGATAATGTTTTGGATAATGTTTAATAAATAATAAAAGAAATTCAGAAAATCATTTAAATTGATTTAAACTTTGAAATTCAATAACTTTTAAACCGTAACTCGGATTCAAAAACTTTATACATGAAAGTTGATCAGAAAAATTTAACGAAAACGAATACGCTATCCGTATGTCTACCACACCCCCCTAACACAACGAACATCGAACATTCCCCCTCCGGACCGTCTGTATGATAAATTGTCCGTTACTGTTAGAGTGCCCGGATGAATTTATTCCGAACACGAAAGTTGTCCGGAATGGTTCAACTAACACGGATACACCCCCTTATGTTTTTCCGGTAACCACGACACCTCCGGCTGGATCCTTCCCCCTCCGGACACCCTGTCCGGTAATCACCCAGAGCCGGTAGTTCATCCCCAGATGAATTCCCGCTCCGAGCAACGTGCATTGCACTGCGTTAGAATACCGTTAACATTTCATCTATCATGTCATGCATCTGTTTGTATATGCTTGCTGTGTATTTACTGTTTCTTCCCCCCTTAATCTCCGGTAGACCCCGCTGCTGCCGTCGACTACACCGCTGCTGAGTACGACTGCGTCGTCGACGACCCTACTACTACCGTCGAGCTTGCAGGCAAGCAGAGCCATTCTCTTCCCCATATATCGCCTATCTTTCCGTACATTTCTTGCACTAGGCATTGTTACTGCTGCTGCTACGATTACAATCCTATTCAACTGCATAGCCTGATTTTTGTCGCCCCTTGATGTGCCCTCCTTTATCCTATGCTGCCTATTAATATTATTATGCATTATTCAGCAGTGAGCCCTGCGCATTGTTAGCTAGGATTAGATAGCGGGCCGTGATCACTCAGGGGAGTGAACGTGGGTACAAATATTATAACTGCACAGGTACGGTACAATGCAGACACCGTCTAAGGCCCTTATCTGGGTTATGCCTTGTCACCTCAAGTGTGAGCCATCAAAGAGTAATCCTTGTACTCCACTCGAGGCTGACTTTGTCTTACCACCATAGGGTCCTGAACGACGATTGTCCTTCAGGTAAGAAGTCGGGCGACCCAACGGTGCCCGCGAGAGGTATTGCGACGGGACGACAGGGAGGGTACGACCAGTGTACCGGTGTGCTTGGCCCCTGTTCGTTGGCCACGAGAGTTACCAACCCACGAAAGTCAAGCTCCTCCTGGAGCACACGCGAGACAAGGTAAGGAGACGGTTCACCTTGTTGGTAACCGCAGTGACTTGGTGGGACGACAGGGCAGGCACCGATGTACTGGTGGTCCTGGCTGCTGTCGTTGTCCGCGGGTCGGTTAAGTCGAGGCAACGATAACGGTTGTCACGCAGGTTAATTAAAATGCTAAATGGTTCGGTGAATGTCTTGAGTTGGCTATATGCCATGTACGCACTACCTACCCGTGGGAACTACGAGTTATGGGCTCCTCCGCTTCTTAGTGTCGTCCGAGGACTCTTCAGACGTCAGCAGTACCGCGGCCTGCGCCGGGAAGTGGTGTTGTCTTATTTGCCGCGGCAGTGTGGTTTGTATTTTCTTTGATTTAACTTCACCGGCCAGCCTCGCACCGTGCAGGAGTACGTCGGGGTTAGGGTCCAAAGCCCCGCGTACATAGGATATAGTCCGGCGGATGACCTCTCTGTTGAGTTTGAAAGATGGGCTTTGAAGTGTCGGATAGCCTCGGTGGAGCGTTCCCTAACAAGGTTCCCGCCACCCTGGAGATCCGTGCGTGTAGCGTAACACAAGTGCACCCCTGCAGGGAAGATTAATCTATTCGAATAGCCGTGTCCACGGTAACAGGACGCTTTATGCTGAAGCTGGATCTTACCACTAGAAACTATTATTAAGCTGTATGGTTCCGGGTTCTCTTCCTCGCGGGGATGTCGAGGAGGTGAACTCGGAGGCATTGTTAATTATTACCACTTATTATTATTCAATGTTCCAGCAACTTCTGCTTCATTGTTACTTTATTGCTTTATATAAACTGTTGGCTGATTCTTACCTCATGCTGCAAGACAACGTCGGAAGATGCTAGTCTTCGATAGACCTAGCTTCTTACCCTTGCTCTGAATTTCTGTCTTCAGTCCACTATATACAGCCTCTTCATTCCGTTGATACAATGCATAATGCTTAGTAGCGGACATAAGACTCGCGGGTATACTAGATACTCACCTGCTTTATTTCCTTTACTGTTTTACCTGATCGGCCGCTGCAGCCGACGTTGGAGCTCAGGAGCAGGAGTACCCCGGAGGCGCCTACTACGACGTCGAGTTCCCCGTCGACCAGGAGTAGTTCTGTGGATCCCAAGCAGGAGGCCTCGCCTTTTCGTTCCGTATCTCTGATGTGATTTGTGCTAGCCTTCTTAATGCAAAACTTGACTAACTATGTCTGTACTCAGATATTGTGGCTTGTATGACTTATGTATTCGGGTCCGCGTGACCCCCCCCCCCTCCCCCCTCTATTGTAATATATTTGTTTATCCTTTTTGTGTTTAGTGTTGTGCTGTGATATTATCACCGTGGCACCCTAATCTCAGTCGTGTACCCTGTGTGTATGATTACTGTACACGGTCTGATTTTGGGGGCGTCACAGGTAGTTTTTGAAAATAAACACGGATTGCCCAAAATACAACACGTATCACTAATAGGCTAGAGCTCTTGACACCAAAAGTTCAAACATTACTCAAAATAATACCTCAAAACTATTGCAAGTTACTACTACAATTGAATAGCAACCTCAATTACCTACTTTATGTAAGATACACAACTCAGTGCAACAGGCTAACTCTCTAAACAAGATAAACATGAAGACTCAAGAAAGTTCCAGCAACAAACTAAACAAAATCTCTTAAGAAGATAAGCATGAAAACTAAGAGCTAAGCATGACAGAAGCTACGAAAAGATAAAGAACACACACACACACAAAGAAAGATAAGCATGAAAATCATATGATGTGTTCTAGGTTGAAGTGGAGCGTGTTTCTCTCCCACACAAATAAAGTTGGGTTCTAACTTGCTATGAACAGAGAGCAAAGCTAAAGAAAACTAAAAATTAAAGAGCAAGATGCTCCAAGCATAGCACATAACGCATGAAGTGATAAAAATATAGTGGAACGAAGGACGAACTGATAATTGTTGATGGAGAAGGGGAAGCACGGGGGCATCCCCAAGCTTACATGCTTCAGTCTCCTTGGATATTTCTTGGGGGTGCATGGGGCATCCCCAAGCTTGAGAGTTTGACACTCCCGGATCTTCTTTCATCATCTTCCCTCGCACACTTGAAAACTCCCTTCATACATAACTCATCATAAGCTGATTAGAGAGGTTAGTACCCATAATAAAATAATTTGCCTCTACTGGAAATAAAGATCATCGTCAATCTTCCCCAAAGGTTTCTTTACGGAAGAATCAACGAGACGAACACCAAAAGAACAAGGATCAAAAGGTTTCAATTCAAACATATCATACATTCTTTTGGGCATAACGTAGGTACTAGCTCCAACATCACATAAAGCATAGCAAGAGAAATTATTCCATTTAATTTTGATGATAGGATCCCAGCCATATTCTAGCTTTCTAGGTATGGAGGCTTCTAACCTAAGCTTCTCCTCCCTAGCTTTAATGAGAGTATTGGTGATATGCTCCGTGAAAGCAAGATTTGGTGTGCTAGTGTCGGGGTCTCTAGACATTTTGTGTAGTAAACTAATAACTTCAGGAAGGGTACAGCTATCAAAATCAAGGTCACAACCATCAAGTAAGGTGGTAGTTATGTCATTTGGGCTTACTTCTTTTGAAAGCCACTATGTTCATAGGAGTTTCTTCTTCTACGGTAGAGGTAATAGCATCACCCTTAATAGGTCCAATGGGACTAGAGGGTGTTAGGTGCTAAGAGTTTGGATATCCTCAACAATTTGGATAGTAGCAATGGTATGGTGTGTAGGAAGGCTCTTAATTCTATCTTCTTCCTCCTTTTCTCTAGCCCATCTATCTTTAAGTGGCCAACATCCTAATTTTTTCATTAATTTGCACTTGAATAGAATTCATAGGAGTGGGCTTCGTCTCCTCGAGGTGAGAAGTTCTAATTTTAAGCAATTCTACCTCATGGGCTAAGTTGTCTACCTTCAAAGTGAGACTATCTAGTTTTTCTAATTTCTCCTCTACACTCTTGTTGAAGGATTTTTGGGTAGTGATAAAGTCCTTAAGCATGCTCTATAATTCAGAAGTGGAGTTCTTGGTGGTAGGATAAGTGTTGTTGTTCCCATAGTTGTTGGATGGGAACGGTCTAGGATTTCTATGAAAGTTACTCCTATAGGCATTGTTGTTGAAGTTGTTTCTAGAGATAAAGTTCACATCTACTTGTTCTTGAGCAACCAAGGAATTTAAAGAAACATCATGAGGATCAATAGGAGCTTTCTTGGTCAGTAAAGACATGACAAAGTCAACTTTTTCATTTAGGGAGGAGATCTCCTCGACAGAGTTTACCTTCCTACCTGTTGGAGCTCTTTCGGTGTGCCATTGGGAATCGTTGGTCATCATCTCATCTAGTAGTTTTGTGGCAGCACCAAGTGGTGTTGACATAAAGGTTCCTCCCACGGCCTAATCTAACAGGTTCCGCGAAGTAAAGTTCAAGCCTGCATAAAATGTCTGGATAACCATCCAAGTAGTCAAACCATGCGTAGGGAAATTCTTAACAAGATATTTCATACGTTCCCAAGCTTGGGCAACATGTTCATTATCCAATTGCTTAAAATTCATAATATTACTCCTCAATTGGATAATCTTAGCAGGTGGGTAGTACTTCCCAACAAAAGCATCCTTGCACTTATCCCAAGAATCTATGCTATTCCTAGGCAAGGATTGGAACCAAATTTTAGCTCCTCTTCTCAAGGAGAAAGGAAAATGCTTAAGCTTAACAATATCACCTTATACTTCTTTATACTTTTGCATATCACAAAGCTCTACAAAATTATTCAAGCGTAAAGCAACATCATCTCCAGCACCGGAGAATTGTTCTTTCATAACAAGAGTAAGGAAAGCAGGTTTAATTTCATAAGAAGATGTTGAACTGGCAGGTGTAGCAATAGGAGTGCAGATAAAGTCATTGTTGTTGTGACTAGTGAAGTCACACAACTTGGTGTTTTCAGTGGTACCCATAATAGCATCAAATAAGCAATACAAGCAAAAAAATTGTGATTTTTGATAAAGGACACAAAGATAAAAAAACTGAAAGCTAAACTAACAAGACTAAAAATCAAAGATAAAAGATAGTATGCAACTCCCCTATCTTGAAGAGCGGAGACCCCGGCAACGGCGCCAGAAATTACTCTTGATGGCACTGAAGTAGTGCTCCTCGTTGGCTACCCCAAGTGGAAGGTTGAGATGTAGCGCAGAGGTAATTTACCTTGGAAAACATACCAAGGTTGAGATCGAACTAGTAGGACTCCAACGACAAGTAGGTGGTATAGTGAACAATGGCGCCGTTCAAAACTGAGGGCCGCTTACTTTGCCTGGACCTGCACACAGATACAAATAACTTTGCTCCCAACGAGTACACAGGGGTTATCAATCCCTTTGGCCTTGCTGTTTACAAAGGATCAAACGCAAGAGTTAATGGTAGTGATAACTACGACTAGAAAGTAAAACAAGAATGAAATTCAGTGTGTAAACAATGATGGAAATATGGACCTGTAAGGCCCGATATGCGGTACTGTTCCAGATCTAGATGTTTCCATCCAGATCCGGGTACGAAGCACATATCGGTCCCACCGCGACATATGACGAAGTCATATGCCCCGGATTTCCAACATGATATCACAACATTACAAATACAAGGGTACAACATTTCATACAATCGGCATACATTGCCTTAATACAATACAACAGCGGAAGATACATGTCTGAGTACAGACTACAATCAAATGCCTACTGGCAAAGAGAAAAACATCAATTCCCATAACCACACGGGTCCAGGCCCTCCGTCGGGATCCGCCTAACTAGTCGTCGTCGAGTCTCCACGTGAAACGTCGATCACCATACCTGTTGTCGATCAAGAACCCTGAAAAGAGTTTGGGGTAGTATCATGAGTATAGAAGTACTCAGCATCCAACTGTAGTGGTCATCTGACCTAGCAAGGACTTCATCACTCGTCATTCTAGGACAACTAGTAGTTTACGGTAAGGATGGGGTAAGTGGTGTGGTTGCTTCCGCACTAGCATTTATGAAGTGGCTAACGATCTAGAGAGTAAGGTAAGAAGCCAAGCATTCGATGAGGAATCGCCTCCAACAAGTCTTGCTATCAACTACTTACGCAATCATAACACCTATCCTATCCTTGTCCTCCTCTTCGCATCCCGACGAAGAAGAAGCAGTCAAGGCACACACACACATTGATCAAGTTATATTAAGATTATCTCAGTTGTTGTTGTCTATGAACAAGGAGTAGGTCTCAAGTCGTCCATAACCGTGGACACGGCTTCTCGAAAAGATTTAACCCTGCAGGGGTGTACCAACTGCCCATTACGAGGCTCCACACGCACGCCCATCTCTCTCAGTTGCTACCCATCATAGGAAACCATTTTATGATTTAGTTCCTAGAGATCCGAAACGATAGGTCCCTCTAACTAACAACAAACAAATCCGGGTGGCCCCCGGTGAGTCGACACCCATCTCAAAATCCGGCTGCGCTCTCGAATCGGTCTCTATCGTCTGTCTCGGGTTTGGATAGCCGGTTGATCACACATGGGAAACCGGGTCCTCAGCCGAACAAGGTGGGCCAGCAAGGGAACTATGTCCTCACTGGTCCGGGTTGGTTGGAAAACTACTGGCGGCCGACCAGCACACACACGGTTTCAAATGGTAAATCAGCTTGGGCCACCACTAGAAATGTTTGAAGCTAGGTAGGTAAGAAAAGGGGACCCCATAAAATCCCACACGCGGTTAGGCACGCTCAGTCTTAAAACCAATACCCGGAACTCGGATCCTAGGTGACTCGAATGGAACAAAACGTCGGGGCGGGATAGACTAGACCTTCCATCCTTCGTCGAAAATAGTCAACATTATAATAATCATATCATCAACAACAATATAATAATGTGATATCCCAAACCAAGGAGTAACAGGCTAACATCGTAGCATCCTAAGCATGCATACTAAGCAGGGGCTGAGCAACGAGCAATAGTAACATAGCAGTACATGGTTTTCTGGGAGGGGACATGGCTGTATCGGTTTGAAAGAGGTTGTAATCATGTGGTAGGATCAAACATCGAACCTATCCTAGACTAGCATGCAAACCGCTGGTTGAAATAGAATGGATCATAAGTAATGCATAGTCCTTGCCTGTTGATAAGTCGGGTTCCGAAGGTGTAGTTGATCGGAAGCTCGCATCGTCTCCGAAAGTATCCGCGGAAGCACACAAGAAGGAAACACTGGAAAAGGCAATCAACGAGCAAGTATCTATTACTACGAAGCAAACACGAGCAAGCATCAACAAGAAGGCAACACGAGACATCGCACCTACCGTCGAGAGCGGTTACTAACAGGTTAAGTGGAGTACTCGTCACACACGACGATGCCGCACATTTAGAATAGTTCAAGTTATTTAGCTACAGGTGATCAACAAAGGTTGTTAACATGGAAAAGCACAGAAGCATGGCATAGCACACAAACATGTCAAGAGGTGAAGCATAAGATAAACTATCTATGCTAGTCAATTTAAGTCAGGCACAACCTAAACACGGCATACCACTAAGTACCCCACGACAATTAAAAAATTTGGTACTGTTCTTTCCTAAACCATATTTTATTATTTTTATTAACAAGAAAGAATAGCATAAACACAATCTACATGCAATTCTAGTCAAGTTACATATAAAGAACATTTTAAACAGAGCAACGGTTAAGAAGTTATGGCAATTACAGTTTACAGTGGCAGGTAGTGTAATTATTAGGTAAACAACATGTAAAAAGTAAAACATGGAAAAGGAGCACATTTTAATAACTAGACAAAATTCTAAGCAACTTTCATGTTTAACGCGTCGCGATCCGAGCTACCGAATAAAAGATACGGGCACCGCAAAAAATAACACAATATGTAATTAAATAAGCCCAGGAAAACAAAAAAAACATTACTGGGCCGAAAGCACTCTAAAAAGGCTAAACAGGGGCGAGCGTCATGGGTCCAGCAGGGAACAAATAAAAAAAGGAGGAAGGGGGGCCTCACCAGTGGGCCTCGTTGGCCTGGCAGGCCGGCCCACCTGGCCGGTCCACGCAGGGGCGGGCGAGCGGCCAGCCGGGCCGCTCGATCCCGAGCGTGTCCCACGGCGGCGGCGGCGACGCCAGCCTACGCCGGCGACGGGCGGCGGTCACCAGGCGGTATGGCAGGCGGCGGCGGCAGATCCAGCCGGCCCCTAGCCGGATCCGGACGTGGAGGGGCAGGAGGGTGGCGAGGCGGCGCGATGGGGAGCCACGGGGGAGCGGCTCGCCTGGATCCGCAGCTCGCAGCGACAATGGCGAGGCGGCTCTGCGGGGAGAATGAGAGGAGGGTGGTCAGGGGAGATGAGGGAAAAGGGGAGGCGCGGGAGGAGGAGAGGGGTCGCGGCGGCTCGGGCGTCCAGGGAGGAGCTCGGGCTGGAGGAGAGAGAGAGAGGAGGCCAGGCGTTGATGTGGCACGATCTGGAGCGTCGGATCTCAGATCCGACGGCTCTGGAGGGGCCAGGGGCTAGGGTTTCGGGATTTGGGGTCAAAATGGGCAGATCTGGCAAAGTGAAGGGGGTGGCTGCAATTTTGTGGCTAGGGAAACCCTAGAAAGGAGTGGGAGTGTGGCGGTCTTTATATAGTCCAGGTGGCCGGCAGTTTGCAAAAACATCCCCGGTTTTTCTCTCTTGCGCGCGGTGCTTACATTTCTGACCACCGGGGGTCCGCAGGACCTACAATTCGGGTAAAACTTTGAACTGCGCGATCAGCGCGTCAAGCCGGCGGCGTTCACCTAGTGATAGAGGCGAAGGTGTCCCGATGTTTCGATGAGATGGTGGAGATCGATTATGGTGGAGTAGACTTTCACGACCCGACTACGAACGTGCGAAGACGTTGCGCCTTAGCGATCGCTAAACCAACTCCGAGAGGTTATTGATCCCGCGGATGCACGATCAACCTGACCACGAAGGTCTAATTCCTGCAAGCAATCGAAGAACAAGCAAGAACTAAGAATTGCAATCTGGATATTGCGAATATAAGATGAAAGATTACAAAAGTTGGGGTTCCAATGAGGTCTTGGCTTGGTCGGATGACACAAACGAAGAGCTCGAAGTTGCGGCTATGGCTAACTTAAATCTAATTAAAACCCAAGTCGAAACGACGCCCTAAGGGCTGTATATATGGGGGAACAGAGGGGATTTTCGTGACCCCTTGGAGGTGGGGTCCGAAAACAACCCTAACTCGGTTTCCCCACACATACGGACTCTAAAAACAGCCTATAAGGTGGTATTTCGAAATTACATGGGCCCAGCCCAATATTAAGGTGACGCAGCACCTATAATTGCCCTTGGACGAAAATAATGAAGTGGCATCTCGCGTATTTCGTCCAAGACTTCATGCGCGCCTTATGGTGGCTTCAAAGTGCGATAATCACCACGGGAAGCTCTGTTGTCCTTTCCCGCGCGCGCACCTTCTTCTCCATGCTTGATCCCGCTCCAATGACCATCCTTCTTGTCCATGCTAGGTCCTTCATTCATAAGCAAAACAAAAGTATCTAATTTAGGCAGTATCATATGTTCATGAACAATAGAAGGATTCGCAAGAAACGAAAGTACCTGATAATTTAGTTGACGTGCACGAGCTCTAGTAACTGGTCCAATATGTGTAGTTGGTGAGGATATGGGTGTAACATTAGTAGGGATGTCCTCATCATCCTCCCCTTCTTGAATTGAAGTCGTCCTCGACGGAAGCTCATCATCTTCTCCCAAATAAGGCTTCAAATCTGCAATATTAAATGTGGGACTAACCCCAAAGGCTGCAGGTAGCTCAAGTTTATATGCATTATCATTAATTTTCTGCAAAACCTTAAAGGGACCATCAGCTCGAGGCATTAACTTAGACTTGCGCAAATCAGGAAACCTATCTTTACGTAGATGTAACCAAACAAGATCTCCGGGTTCAAACACAACATGCTTTCGACCCCTATCACCAGCAAGCTTGTATCTAGCATTCATGCGCTCAATGTTTTCTTTAGTTAACTCATGCAGTTTTAATATCAATTCAGCACGTTGCTTAGCATCAAAATTAACCTTCTCCGAAGATGGAAGAGGTAGCAAATCAATAGGTGCACGAGGTAGAAAACCATAAACAATCTCAAAAGGGCACATTTTAGTGGTAGAATGCAATGAACGATTATAAGCAAATTCAATATGAGGTAAACATTCTTCCCACAGTTTCAAGTTACTCTTTAAAACAGCCCTAAGCATAGTAGACAAAGTCCTATTGACTACTTCAGTTTGTCCATCAGTTTGGGGATGACATGTAGTACTAAAAAGTAGTTTAGTCCCCAACTTAGCCCATAAGCATCTCCAAAAATGGCTAAGAAACTTAGTATCACGATCCGAGACAATAGTATTGGGCACACCATGTAAGCGAATAATCTCACGAAAGAATAAATCAGCAACATTAGCAGCATCATCGCTTTTATGACATGGTATAAAATGTGCCATCTTAGAAAATCTATCCACGACAACAAATATGCTATCCCTCCCATTCTTTGTTCGAGGCAAGCCTAAAACAAAGTCCATGGATATGTCCTCCCACGGAACACTAGGTACAGGTAAAGGCATGTATAAACCATGAGGATTGAGTCGTGACTTAGCTTTTTGACATGTAGTGCAGCGAGCAACAAAACGCTCAACATCCCGTCTCATCTTTGGCCAAAAGAAATGTGTAGCAAGTACGTCCTCCGTCTTCTTCACGCCAAAGTGTCCCATTAATCCTCCTCCATGCGCCTCCTGCAACAACAAAAGACGAATAGAGCTAGCTGGAATGCATAGCTTGTTAGAACAGAACACAAATCCATCATTAAGCACAAATTTGTTCCATGTTCTACCCTCTCTACAATTATGCAATACATCTTTAAATTCCGCATCATTTACGTATTGATCTTTGATTGTCTCTAAACCGAAAATCTTGAAGTCAAGTTGTGAAAGCATAGTATAACGACGAGACAAAGCATCAGCAATAATATTATCTTTCCCCTTCTTGTGTTTAATGACATAAGGGAAAGTCTCAATAAATTCAACCCACTTAGCATGTCTACGATTAAGTTTTGCTTGACTTCTTATGTGTTTCAAAGATTCATGATCAGAATGTATAACAAATTCTTTGGGCCATAAATAATGTTGCCAAGTTTCTAATGTCCGAACAAGAGCATATAATTCCTTATCATAAGTAGAATAGTTCAGACTAGGCCCACTCAATTTTTCAGAAAAGTAAGCAACAGGTTTAGCATCTTGTAATAACACACCTCCCAAACCAATCCCACTAGCATCGCATTCAAGCTCAAAAGTCTTATTAAAATCAGGAAGTTGGAGCAAAGGAGCATGTGTTAACTTATCTTTCAATACGGTGAAGGCTTCTTCCTGTGCGGTACCCCAAGTAAAAGGCACATCCTTGCGTGTAAGCTCATTGAGAGGTGCAGCAATGGTGCTGAAATCTCTCACAAAACGCCTATAGAATCCAGCGAGGCCAAGAAAACTCCTCACTTGTGTGACCGTTTTGGGCTGCGGCCAACTCTCAATCGCCTCGATCTTGGCTTTATCAACTTCAATTCCCTGCGGAGTAACAACATAGCCAAGAAACGATACTCGGTCGGTGCAAAAGGTGCACTTCCCAAGGTTACCAAACAAACGTGCATTACGTAGAGCAATAAAAACAGCACGTAAATGATCCAAATGTTCCTCCAAAGATTTGCTATAAATCAGTATATCATCAAAATAGACTACCACAAATCGTCCAATGAAAGCACGTAAAACCTCGTTCATTAATCTCATGAAAGTGCTAGGTGCATTAGTTAACCCAAAAGGCATGACTAACCACTCATATAATCCAAACTTAGTTTTAAATGCCGTTTTCCATTCATCTCCTAATTTCATGCGAATTTGATGGTATCCACTACGCAAATCAACTTTGGAAAACATGGTAGAGCCACTTAATTCATCAAGCATATCATCTAACCTAGGAATAGGATGACGATAACGAATAGTAATATTATTAATGGCTCGACAATCAACACACATACGCCATGTTCCATCCTTTTTAGGCACTAATATAACAGGAACAGCACAAGGACTAAGGGATTCACGTATGTAACCTTTGTCGAGTAGCTCTTGTACTTGACGCTGAATCTCCTTTGTCTCCTCCGGATTGGTACGGTATGGCGCACGGTTGGGCAGTGAAGCACCGGGAATTAAGTCAATCTAATGCTCAATCCCTCGAATAGGTGGTAATCCCGGTGGTACGTCTTGTGGAAAGACGTCAATAAACTTCTGCAAAAGGTCAGTGACAACAGGAGGCAAAGAAGGAGGCAATTCCTCAAATGAAAACAAAGCTTCTTTGCACACAAAAGCATAGCACACATATTGACTAACATCCAAATCTGAAATATCAACTTTAGTAGCAAGCAAAGTTGGACTAGTCAATTTAATTTCATTAGACACAGCAGAAGAAGATTTGCTATTAGTCTTATGTTGTTGCTCAAATTCTTTGGCTGCTATCTCATTTTCACTCTTATTTTTCTCCTGTTTAGCTTTACTAGCTCTAGCAAGATCATCTTTCACAATTTGTTCAGGAGACATAGGAAGTAAAGCAATATTTTTATCCTGATGAACCAGAGTAAACTGATTTGTCCTACCATGGTGTACAACATTCCTATCAAATTGCCATGGTCTACCAAGTAAAAGAGAGCATGCTTGCATGGGTACCACATCACAATCAACATAATCAGCATATGCAGCAATGCTAAAGTGCACACGAACAGAACGCGTTACCTTAATCTTACCACTATTGTTAAACCACTGAATATAGTACGGATGGGGGTGTGGTCTTGTGGTGAGAGATAGCTTCTCCACCAACTCCACGCTAGCCAAGTTGTTGCAACTCCCCCCGTCAATGATGATGCGAACCGAACGTTCTTTCACCACTCCCTTTGTGTGGAACAAATTATGCCTCTGGTTTTGCTCAGCCTTCGTTACCTGCACACTTAACACACGTTGAGCAACCAAACTAGCATATTTATCTGCATCATCAGGAGCCATATACTCCATATCATGAGCATCATCATGGGCACCCTGTTCCTCATGAGCAATGAGAACTAAAGTCTCCTCATCATAGTCACTCGCTGACTCATACCCACCATCCGCCGTAATAATCATCACACGCTTGGAGGGACAGTCTTTTGCGAAGTGACCTCCACCTTGGCACCTGCGACATTTAATATCACGATCTCGTGTTTGCCCTGTGGAAGCCATGGATGAAGAAGAACTCGCCGCTGGACCACTCTGTGCACCCTTGAATGGTGGCGCTGACTGTTTTGGTGGCTCCCTGTAAGAATGAGCGGCTGAAGTAGAGGGTGGAGCAGCAGGACGTGTGGATGTAGAAGGTCCACGCGATGTCCATGATGTATTTCGTCCTGCAGAAAAGTTAGGTCTCGTAGCGGCCTGTCGATCCTGCACTTCACGTTCAGCTTTACAAGCAAGATGAAACAAACGAGTAATAGTAGCATAGTCCTTGTATTCTAGAATAGTTTGTATCTCCCTGTTTAAGCCACCTATGAAACGTGCAAACATAACTTCATTATCCTCTACTAGGCCACATCTAATCAATCCAGTTTGTAATTCTTGATAATATTCCTCTACAGAATTTTTTCCTTGTCTCAAACGCTGTAATTTTTGTAGCAATTCACGTTGATAATAAGGAGGAACCCAGCGAGTACGCATAGCATCTTTTAAAGCAGCCCAAGTAGCTGGAATATTATTAGCATGCAATCTACAATGTTCAGACCACCAAATAGATGCAAAACCCGTGAATTCACAAACAGCAGCAGTAACACGTCTATTCTCAGGATATTGTAAACATGTAAAGCGTTGTTCAGTTTCTAACTCCCAAGTAAGATAAGCATCAGGAATATATCTACCCTCAAACGGCTTAAGATTCAATTTAAGTTTAGGCACATGTTCATCATCGCGTACCTGAGGGGGTGGTTGGTGTCGACCGTGGCGAATGTTGGGACGTGGACGTCCAGCTGGCTGTTCATAGGCCGCTTCTTGTTCCACCTCCTCCTCGTAATCACCCTCGTAGTTGTCGTCCTGGCCGACGTCAGAGGCAGCAGCAGCAGTAACTGCAGCAGCAGCAGGAGCACCAGCAGCTTGTCCGCCCGGAAACAGAATACGTCGTGCACGTCGTGGTGGCGGTGGCTGTGCTGGAGCGGCCGCAGGCTGTATAGGTAAGCGTGCGAGCAACTCAGTAAACTTGGCGTCGAGCTTGGTGTCGATCATCTTCTCCACACCATCAATCGCCTCTGTAAATCTGTTCTCGATGTCATTCACCTGTTCAGACATCATTTGTGCAAATTTATCATGTAATGCTTTGTTTGTCATATTCTCCCAATCAGGTGCATCCCGCGCCACTTCATCATGGGATCCTGGCATGGTTAGCAGAAATAGAAAACACACAGAAGTATGATCCTACTTCTACTAATGGGATGTGGGGTGGTGGAAAGCACAAATCCGTCAAGCTTTTCTTCAGTTCTTACCGATTCTTACCTAGCGGCAGGTGGTGATGTACAACCAACGGGTCAAAACTCTCAGAGATGTGGTAGAGCGATGGCCAGGAGGTGTCAACCGCACGAAGTAGAATATATGTGGAGCTGTAGGTAGGTTTGACAAATATGGTAGCAAAAAGCTCAACAGTAATCAAAACAGAGATGCAAAGTTGAATAAACACTCAACGTCGGTACTGTGCTGATCCTAGGCTAGACCGTACTAGAGACGCGAGCCTAAAACACCAACGAAAGCACGGCGCGGCACGTAATCAACTGAGAAGCACACTCTGAATTTTTTTTTATTTTTATTTTTTTTTTGGAAATCACCCCCTTCTACGTACGACAAAGATTGGTGAAATCCGACTCTAATCAACTCAAACTAATCTGGCTATGGAGAGGTCACGAACCGTACTGATGATGGAACTCAACTCGGACTCGTGGTACGTGGTGGTGTATATGGACTCTGCTTGGCGGAACGTGGTGGTGTATGTGGACTTGGATTGGCGGAACGTGGTAGGATGACTACTGTGCGGCGGCGACGTGGCAAACTGTGATCAGAACTCGAAACTCTAAGGGAACTAGACGCTAAGATCAGCAACTTGACACAACGATGCAACCGTAAATTCAACAAAGCAAGTACTGAAAAGAAAACTGGACAAAGGCTCGGACTGTCTTGGGACGTGATGATCTAACCCTAAAAATTTTTTTGGCTTTTTCGTGGGCTGTAGGTATGACGAACAGAATCAATCTAGACTACGAAAACTGGTAAATCTCACCGAGCAACCTGGAAATCTGATACCACTTGATAGAGGCGAAGGTGTCCCGATGTTTCGATGAGATGGTGGAGATCGATTATGGTGGAGTAGACTTTCACGACCCGACTACGAACGTGCGAAGACGTTGCGCCTTAGCGATCGCTAAACCAACTCCGAGAGGTTATTGGTCCCGCGGATGCACGATCAACCTGACCACGAAGGTCTAATTCCTGCAAGCAATCGAAGAACAAGCAAGAACTAAGAATTGCAATCTGGATATTGCGAATATAAGATGAAAGATTACGAAAGTTGGGGTTCCAATGAGGTCTTGGCCTGGTCGGATGACACAAACGAAGAGCTCGAAGTTGCGGCTATGGCTAACTTAAATCTAATTAAAACCCAAGTCGAAACGACGCCCTAAGGGCTGTATATATGGGGGAACAGAGGGGATTTTCGTGACCCCTTGGAGGTGGGGTCCGAAAACAACCCTAACTCGGTTTCCCCACACATACGGACTCTAAAAACAGCCTATAAGGTGGTATTTCGAAATTACATGGGCCCAGCCCAATATTAAGGTGACGCAGCACCTATAATTGCCCTTGGACGAAAATAATGAAGTGGCATCTCGCGTATTTCGTCCAAGACTTCATGCGCGCCTTATGGTGGCTTCAAAGTGCGATAATCACCACGGGAAGCTCTGCTGTCCTTTCCCGCGCGCGCACCTTCTTCTCCATGCTTGATCCCGCTCCAATGACCATCCTTCTTGTCCATGCTAGGTCCTTCATTCATAAGCAAAACAAAAGTATCTAATTTAGGCAGTATCATATGTTCATGAACAATAGAAGGATTCGCAAGAAACGAAAGTACCTGATAATTTAGTTGACGTGCACGAGCTCTAGTAACTGGTCCAATATGTGTAGTTGGTGAGGATATGGGTGTAACATTAGTAGGGATGTCCTCATCACCTAGCGCTGGTACCGTTCCGAGAACACTTTCTGGCGCGCTATAAAAATAACCCGTTTAATTATTAAACGGGGTTTTTTATTTCGTTGGCTGCGGCTGGTCTCGTGCGGTTTTTGCGACGGTGATCGGGCGAAACCCGGTGTCGCAAAGGTCGAGTGTCAGGGTGGCAAGGGTCGGTCTCCGTCCGGTACGAGATAAGAGGGGGAAAAATAATCGCTGATCGATAAAGCGGGGCTGCAAACATCGCAAACAAATCAGTCAATCAAACAATTCACACCGAACACAATTTTTTTAATTTTTGTGAAATCTGGGCTGTTACAGGACCGGGGTCCCATGAAGTTCACTAGTGATATCTCTCTCCCAAAAGACGATAAACATCTATCCGAGGTGAACTAATTACAGTTGGGCAATTGACAGGATTAAAAACGCACCGCAATGCTAACTATGCTACAAAATAAAGGAAGAGGCTCAAAAGCATGGGCAGTACGCCAAGACAACTAGACCGAAATCCATCTGCATCTACTCACTAATCATCCACCTTGAGATATCTATCCAGAACATCTCGCTGGTATTAAGTTGCGAGCCCCACCCAAAGTGTCGACCCAAAGCAACAGACAATTGCATTAAAAGAACTTTGTGTAAAGTAAACAATCCTTGCACCCGCAAGTAGAAGCACCGTTGTTTTCCCCCCTGGTGTCAACAACACATCCCCTAGACTCATGTTTATGTCACTCAAGGTAGTCATTGGGGGGCTTGAATTCACAATCATGCATAACGCTCCCACTTGGATTTAAGATCCATCACTTGGCCAAATAACATGCAAGAATTACTCAAGAACATTAATATAAACGGAGAAGAACCAAATATATTACTCATCACAATGTGAACATAATCTCATAATCCATCAGATCCCAGCAAATTCAACATAGCAACAGCAGGAAAATTACATATGTTCCTTGATTATGTAGGGCAGATCACGAGGTCTAAACAATGCAGAGAAGACATCACATAGCTACTGATCATGAACCCATGGTCCAAGGTGGACTACTCACGGCTCATCCGGGAAGTGTCCATGGTGGTGGAGAATCTCCCGAAGGTCAATCCTCCCTCTGGCAGGGTGCCGGGACATGGTCTCCTGGAAGCCCCGATCTTGGAAGCGTGTCGGCGGCGAAACAGAGAGGGGGTCGCGAAAAAGGGTTCTATCCTCGAGGGTTTCGGGACTAGAGGTAAATATAGGCGAAGGGGGCAGCCAGTGGCCACCAGGGAGTCCAGGCGGCCCCCGGCGCGGCCTAGGGTGGGGCCGCGCTCCCTGGGCGCCTGGACGCCTGGTGGGGCCCCCTGGCCCCCCTTCGGGAAACAAGAAGCTTCTGTATCGCTGATTTTTTATATATTTTTCCCGGAATTTTTTGGGCACTTTAAGTAATGGGAAAACCTGAAATACAAAAACAACAGAAAACAGAAACTGGCACTGGGGTGCACTGAGTTAATAGGTTAGTCCAAATATGATCAAAAGTGTATGAAAGTGCATCAAAAGGATAGCAATATCACCCAAAACATGCATGGAGCAAGTAGAAATTATAGATACTTTTGGGACGTATCGTGCCTTCCTCGCATTCCTCACCATTGCGCTCGTGGGGTTAAGGGCCACCTGTGGGGCCCCTCCTATAAAGGTAGTCTCGGCTCCTCTCCGGCCACGGGGCAAATGGTCGCTCCGCGCTCGATGATGGGAGAGCGTCTCCAAGGTGGAAAGCCCCCCATCGATGTCGTGTTGAGGGTGATCTCACGTGTGTCGTTGGGTCGACATCGCGACGTAAGCTTGTTGATGAAGAACCTCAGATGACGTGTGTGCGGCACCCTCCTTCTAGCGCCAGATGTCGGGGGTCGGATCCCCCGGGTGATATGATTCCGGGACGCGCACACGAAACACAATGAGATTCACCGTCGAAGGGACACACTGGGGTTTACCCAGGTTCGGGTCGTCCTGGGACTTAAAGCCCTACTCATGCTTGTCTGGATTGCTTGGTGAGAGATTACAAGTGTGGGGAGCTCCTCCGAGATGGATACCAGCTCCTTGTGTGATCGAGGGGTGTTGCCTTGGGCTCCTCCTTCCTAACAGCTTGGGCCTCCCTTTTATAGCTCAAGGGGGTTACCACATGTGGCCATGGACGGCGTTGTTGTCCCTCTGGATCCTGGGGCGACGGGTGTCACCGTAGTGCTTCTTTCGGGAAGTGTTCGTGGCGGAGCGCGGCCACTCCTCCTGAGCGTGCGTGCGAGGCCTCAGCACGTACGAGGAATGGAAGGTGGGGGAAGGCACCGCTGCATTCCCTGTCCCTCAAACCAGAGGGCGGCGCTTAAATGCTTCTTGGAATGTCTTGCATGTGGTGGCACTGGCATGTCCCCTCCGCAGCGCTTAAGGGATTAAGCGGCGTTGGCTCCTCCGAGAACATGTTGAGTGGAGCTCCTTTCTGGCAGCGTCTTGGGCGCACTGCGGGATGTTTTCCTTCGCGGTTCGGTGCAGCCTTCCGAGATGGGGGAGCAAACTCCCGGTCCCCGACAGTGAGTGTTTCTGGATAACCTTTCAAGCATTTGGTTGATGAAAGGATCTTTAGGAGGAAAAACAAGGGAAGCAATTTCTTCAATAATTTTATCATTACTAGGAAAATCAGTACCACGAGGCTGCTTACAAAATTTGGAAAAATTAAATTCATATGGGCCTTTATTCTTGGCTATAACAAAGTTAGTGGAAACAGCACAAAAAATTATAGTGGAATCCTCAACATTACTAGTAACAAGATCCTTGACTAATACAACTTGAGGATCGACCTTAATCAGGTCATCATGATCACCATTGGTTCTTTCACTTTTATTTACTATCCCTGTAACAAAAGAGTGCTCCAATGTCCTTGTAGGAAAAGGAGGATTCTCACAAAAAACTGCAGGTAAGATAGGATCAGCAACACTAATATCAAGAGGTAATTCTTTAAAGGGCTTATGATGTTGATCCTCCTGTTTCTTAGAAGAATCAATATGGGAAGCAAACTCTTTGGAAAAATCAATTATAAGCTGGGAATCAAGACCAATGTTAGCACAGCAGGTATTGAAGTAATCAATTTCACATAGCTCTCAATGTAATCATGCTCATAATCTATATCAATCTCCCAGCCTTCCATATTCTTCTGGATCCTATGAATTAGATCACATCTAGCTTCAATACTTTTGTTTGGAAACACCCCACTAGAGGAGGCATCAAGCATCTCTTTATCTTGACGAGAAAGTCTTGCATAAAAATTTGTAAGAATAATTTCCTTGGGGAGCTCATGATTGAGGCATTTGAGCATTAGGGATTTCAATCTCCCCCAAGCTTTGGTGATAATTTCTCCGTCACAACACCAAAAGTTATAAATATAACTCATGTCTCGATGTATCTCATGAAGAGGATAAAACTTTGTATAAAAGAGAGACATAAGCTCTTACCAATCCAATAGATGAGAGTTATCGAGAAGCTTATACCAATCCCAAGCTTTATCTTCTAATGATAGAGAGAATAATTTCTTCATGAAAAAAATCCCTGGATACACCTGCAAGCTTAAATAAGGCACATAATTCTGAAAGTTAGAGAAAATGATCACTGGGATGTCGATCTCCTGCATAACGATTAGCTATGACATGATCAATAATACCAATTGGTATTTTAAAAGGGAAAATTTCAGTGGGTGGAGGAGCCTTTTCCACCACAACCGTGCTGGGACGGTTACCGACAAGAAAAGAACCAAGAGTAGAATTATCCATAAGGATAAAAAGTAGTAACGGAAAAATAAAAATAGCAGGTACAGTGTGAAGGTTTCCTTACCAATTCCACTTAATAATAGCGCTACACTCCCTGGCAACGGGACCAGAAAATGGTCTTGATGACCCACAAGTGTAGGGGATCTATCATAGCCTTTTTTATAAGTAAGAGTGTTGAACCGAACGAGGAGCAGAAGGTGGTGACAAGTGATCTTGAGTAAGGAATAACTGCAAGTAATGAAAGGAAACTTTTTATGGGGTTTCTTGAATAAGCAACAAATAAATAAAATCAAGTAAAGTAAATGATGGTGAGGTGCATCAAGTGTCCCAATCCTTTTGAGCACAAAGGATAAGCCTGGGGACTCTTATTATAAAGACTAAAGCGTTCCTGAGGACATATGGCAGAGGTAGTCACGCTACTTTTGCCATACTATGTCCAGTACTATGTTTTGTGTGGATAAGTGTTGTGTGGGTGGACCTATGCTAGTACACTGCCTAGACCACATCTTTCATCCTTGGGTTCAACCGTCGTTGATGATCAACAACCGGCTTAGCATCAGGCTCGAGGTTAATAGTATGTTGACAAATTGACTTTGGACACCCTTAAATCCAAAGATGATGACTCTTCTAGGATTGATAAGATTGAGGAAATAATTGATGCTTTAGGAACCACCTTATCCTCAATCTCGAGACCCCGGAAAAGAAGGAATCCAAGTTCATTTATGTACATATGGTTCCTAAAACCAAAATTGATCCACCCATTGCCAAGGGTAACGAAATTGTGAAGACCTTGGAGGAAATACCTCTCTTGAATAGAAGAAATGAAACTCCAATTGGTCTTGCTACCTTTACTTTTGTTCCTAGGAGTGTTATTACTAGGACTTTATTTTAAAGTCCTTTTAAAAAGATTAGTTACATTATTGAAGAGCTTTTTGATGATCTTGATGATGGTTCAATTGATACAACTTGTTATTTTTGCTTCATGCCTAGTTCAAAGGCATAAAATAAAGCGCTTATTGGGAGCCAACTCAAAATGTTTTTACTTTCATTTTTAGTGGTCTTGATGCTTCTTACTACTGTAGAAACATCATTGTTTCTTTGTTTTTTAGCTTTGTGCCAAGTTTTACCCTCCAGTGTCAAGTAGATCAAAAGTTGTGACATATTGTCCAGAAAACAGATTATGTATGCTTCATTGCAAAAATCTTTAAAAATCACTAGGTCATCTTTTTTATCTGATTTTTTTTTATAGTATGCTCTATACAATTGGATAACTACTATCTGTTCTGAGTTTTTTTTATTTGATTTACAAAAGTACACCGATTAAATTATCCACTGCCTGCTGTTATGTTTTTCCCAGATTCTGCCCCGTTTTTGCTTCTTCAATTTTGCAAATCTTGCGTTGGTTTTTCCTTGAAAAAACTTTTTGGCAATCTTGATAAACCGTAGGCCTTGTTGGAAATCTTTGTTTCCAACAAAGGCTAATTAGAATTAATTTATTTTAGGTACTAACTACTCTAATCAGTTTATGATGAGTTTCGTATGAATGGAGTTTTCAAGTGTGCGAAGGGAGATGATGATAAAAGATTCAGGAGTGCCAAAAGCTCAAGATTGGGGATGCCCCCGGCACCCCCAAGAAATATTCAAGGAGACTCAAGCGTCTAAGCTTGGGGATGCCCCCGTGCATCCCCTTCTACATTAACAATCATCAGTTTGTCCTTCTCCACACTATATTTTCATCAATTCATATGTTATGTGCTATGCTTGGAGCGTCTTGCATTTACTTTATAGTTTGTTTTTATTTGTTTAGTTTTGTATTCTGGTCATAACAAGTTGGACCATAGCAAGCCTTGTTTGCGAGAGAAACACGCTCCACTTTTTCCTAGAATGTTCATAGTTTTCATTCTTATGTTTGTTGAGTGTTCTTTATTATTTGTATCTGATGTCATGTTTAGCTCTTGTTTTTCATGTTTATCTTTAAGAGATATTTCTTAGGATATTATTTTTAGTACTCTCTTGAGTTTCATGCTTATCTTGTTTAGAGAGTTGGTCTGTTGCACTAAATGTGTGTCTTACTTTGAGTAGGTAATTCAGGTTGCTATTATAAGTTTAGTAGTAACTTGCAATAGTTTTGAGGTGTTGTTTCGAGTAATGTTTGGACTTCTGTGTGTCAAGAGCTCAAGCCTATTAGTGATAGGTGTCGTATTTTGGTTCAACATGCTTATTTTTGAAAACTACAAAAAATTAGTTGACAACTCTATAGCTACTAGATGGATCACTAAAGTACCCTCACGTTATCATGGGTCGAGGATAAGCAAGGATAACCAAGCCCCCATACACTCCTCCTAAGGGTACTTGTATCTTTGTGAATTGATGACCCTCAACTGTAGGGGATCTATTGTAGATTTTTTGATAAGTAAGAGTGTCGAACCCAATGAGGAGCAGAAGGTATTGATAAGTGACTTCGGTACAGGAATGGCTGCATGCACTGAAAGATAACTTTTTAGGGGTTTTCAGTATAAGCAACAAAAAGGTAAAAGCGAGAAAAGTGAAAGGTACTGAGGAGTAACAAGTGGCCCAATCCTTTGAGTAAAGGATAGGCCTAGCAACTGAACTTATAAAGGCTACAACGTTCTTGAGGACACATGGGAGAGATAGTCACGTGCTTTCACCATATTCTGTATCGGTACTATGTTTTGTGTGGATAAGTGTTTAGTGGGTGGATCTATGCTAGTACACCTTATATACTAAGATAAGTGCACTCTTATGATTAAACACCTTGAAAGCATCCGCAAATACAAGGTAGTAACTAAGGAAAAGCCTAACCACAGCAATACGATCAAGGATCCATTATTCCCTTCTGCAAAAGCGTGCAAACAGGGGTTCAGGTTTATGTCACTCCGGCAACCCACCGTAAGCATTCTTTATACACAATCCAATCCCCTAGGTCCTTAATAATGCTAAGTGTTGACTGTTCGACTCCCACAACACCACTAGGAAAATAACAACACAACTTAAATATCAAACAACACATATTACTTCAACCTCATATGACTACTAACTTTTTTTTCTAGAACATCATATGACTACTAACAACTAGACTTCTCCCATGTCCTCAAGAACTAAAGTAACTACTCACAAGACATAAAATAGATGATAAACAATCTAGACGTAATAATACTTCTCCAACAAAACTCAATAGCATTCACCACAAAGGAGTAATCAACACCGGTAGAGTAGAGAGGATAGATAGTACGGATTACAACACGAGTTGCAATTGTGGGATGAGATAGAATGGTGGTGGAGATGGTGCTGATGTTGGGGATGATGTTGATGATGATCTCGATGATGCCCGTGACGATGGTGATGACGATGGTGATGATCTCCCCTTCCGGGAAGCGTTCTCCCAGGCGGAATCTCCCTGTCGGAGATGTCTTTTCTTCTCTGTAGGTTTCCGCCACGGAGCGGTGGCGGAACTAGCGAAAATCCTCTCTTCTTAGGGTTTTTGGGTGACGGAGAATAAATAGGCCAAAGGGGGGAGCCAGGGGTGGCCCCGGGTGTCCAGGCGGCCACCGGGCGCGGCCACCAAGGGGGTCGCGCCACCAGGCCGCCTGGGCACCTGGTGGCCCCCCTCTGGATCTCTTTTTGCGTGCCTCCGTTAATTTTCTGGAAAATAGCCTACGTTGATTTTCAGGTCATTTGGAGGTCTTCTAATTAAACAACTCTGCGTCCACTTTTTACCACTGAATCCTGCGTCTGCTGCTTCGGCATCGAAAAGTTGCAAACTATGTAAAACAAGCCAAAATAACATAAGAATAGCATAATAACATGAAATATATCAATGAATATGGGTGAATTAAGATATAAAATAGTGATGCATTTTGGACATATCAACTCCCCCAAGCTTAGACCGCGCTTGTCCCCAAGAGAATACTGAGCTCGGTAAACCTGTCCACAAGTTTAGAGAGTGAAGTGTCGATAAATAGAATACGGACAAGAAGCATCATGATTTCTTCACCAAACTCAAGCATCCTCAACAGCAACCTCAACTCATAAGGACCTTATGGGAAAGTAGTAACAATTATAATCAAAAGTAGGGCTAAGTAAACTCATCAAATTATGGAAAACATATCCTTGGTCAAAGGAAAACTAACTTTTACTTTCGCTTTCTCACATTATAATGAAACAATTTGAAGATTTTGAAAGAACATGTTATTAGACATCAAGTGAAAATGCTAACACAAAGTAATATGCTTGCTTGGCATAAGCTTTCGCAAACAACTTACTTATCAAATGACAATTTCAACAAGGATGTGGCATGCAAAACTTAATGCAGCATTATATGAATGAATCATCATCAACATCAAATGTCTGTTCTCTTTAGGAAAAAAAGGAAGTAGGAAAACTGACTCAACATAAAACTAAAGGACACGCCCTTGTTAAAGGGAAGTAGGGAAAACTCGTGTGCTATCCTTAAAACAAACAGAATAAAAACAAATTTTGGGAGGTGCATAGTTTGTCAACGAATGTTAATAGATAGCTCAATTACTTCTCAAGCTGGACAAGTTTCTAGGAACGGCTCCCAAGTGGGGACGATCACATCCCCTTAATCTCCTTTGTTTATCACTGCCAAAGTTTCTGATTTCTCATAGACCAAGCGTGAAGGAGGGTTTGTTTGTTGTATTATCTTACGAGATGGGCGCACTCATGCCAGCTCCTCCTCGTATTAGGGGTTTGCAGATTAGACATGCAACCCCGGGGTAAAACCTGTCCAACTTCAGAAGATCATGAATTACCTACTACTTCCTCATGAGATAAACAAGAGGCACAAAACAGAAGATTTTGAACATTTAAGGATAACACATAAATTCTATACTTTTAGGAGTGGTAGGGAAATACCACGAATAGGAAGGTATGGTGGACTCACATGGAAGATATTGGTCTCAGGGTATGGATGCACAAGCAGGAATATCCTTGGCAAAGAGTTTGGCTAGCAAAGTCTTTGAGAGAACAGACAATTGATGATGACTTAGATGCAAAGCATATAAAGCATAAACATTAAGTTGAGCATAACACATCAAGTTGTCTTCCTTGTCAACAGAACACTTCAAGCATAATAACATAAAGGTTTTGGCTATGTCGCTACTTGAGAAAAACATGCATGTTGTCATGACCAAAGCTATGTTTGCCAAAATTTAAATAAAGTTTTCAAAGTCATACCTGATATAAGGTCAATACTCCCCATAAGAATCATAATATAAGGTCAATTGCGTGAAGAGAATACCGAGTGCAGCGAAGGAACCAATAGACTTCTCATTAATATTCCATCATAGATGACTCCACACTCACGGATACAAGACTCTCCACAAAGGAGTGATAGACCTCAATGCAAACACCTATTTCATAAGATAACTTCCCTAGACATGATAAGAATCTACTTGACTCTAAAAGACTAAGATAAAGATAAAGATACCGGGCACTCCCCCAAGCTTGGAACAAGCCAAGGGGATGCCATTACCCGAGGAGATTTTACTCATCATATTGTTTTTGTTGATTCTTCAGATCCCTGATGACACGGCGAACAGTTCGATTTTCTGATTCCAAGACTTCCACTTGTACTTTCAGTACACGGAAATCTTCACAAAGTTGATTGGTGATGTGGTAAGTCTCAGAGATCATGGAAGTTGTACGTTGATCTTCAAATGAAGGTGTTGTTCCTGAAAGGTTAAGACAGAGATCATAATGAGGTTGGACACTCCCCACCATGATGGGCTTGCTTGATCTTCCTCCATATGTTGATGGACCCCCTAGTTGCTGAGCGGTGATAATCTTGACTTCTTCTCTCACGGAGCGCTCCATCTCCGCTTGCCTTGCAGCGATTTCTTCTTCTGTAGCCCAGTCAATGTACTTCCCTTGGTTGAGATCCTGCTGGACTTGGCGCAAACGTATCCCCAAGAAGTCTTCTCTGCTCGAGCCACAAGAAGACATCTCTAAAAATAGTTTATTTTTCCTGGCAGAAACAGCTCGAAAAGAAAACACACGAAATCACGAGATACGGTGCCGGGACTATCCGGGAAAATATATAGAAAAAATTTCTGCAACAGAAGGAAACTAACGAGCCAAAGCGGGGTTGGAGACGGACTCTGGGGTACCCAGACGGCCTCCCGCCGCGGCCAGGAGGTAGGCGCCAGGGGGCGCCTGGGCCCCTATAGCTCCTCTCCGGCTCCGTTTAGGCTTGGAATTTTCCTAATTTTGCAAAAACTCGTAATACGGAACTTTTATGGCGGTTCGCGATGTTTCCTTATCGTAATTCATACATGTTAATGGTCCTTGCTGGTGTCTGAAACAGGGTTGTAACATATTCTTCATGAGTTCTCGTGTGTATTAGATTTACATCAACATTGACAGGGTCTCCTGCCATGTAATGCTTGAGTCTTTGCCCATTCACAACTTGAGATTTGGTGCCATCAAAATTGTTAATCTTGATTGCACCGGAGCGGTAGACTTCTTCGATATGAAATGGTCCTTCCCATCTGGAAAGTAATTTACCTGGAGAAAACCTGAAACGAGATCTAAACAACAAAACTTTATCACCAACATTAAATTCACGTTTCAGAATCCTTCTATCATGCCACTTCTTCACCTTTTCCTTGAACATTTTAGCACTCTCGTAAGCTTCACTTCTCCACTCGTCTAGAGAAGTCAAGTACATGAGATGCTTTTCGCCAGCTAACTTTGGGTCAGCATTAAGCTCTCTAACAGCCCAGAAAGCTTTGTGTTTTAACTCTAATGGCAAATGGAAAGCCTTGCCATAGACCATCTTATAGGGATACATGCCCATGGGGTTTTCGTAAGCAGTTCTATACGCCCACAAAGTATCTCCTAACTTCTTTGACCAGTCCTTTCTAGAACTGTTAATTGTCTTTTCCACGATCAACTTGATCTCTCTATTGGTGAGCTCAACTTGCCCACTAGTTTGAGGATGGTACGGTTAAGGAATTGTATGATTGACATCGTACTTGGCTAGATCTTTTCTAAAAGCTCCGTGTGTGAAGTGTGATCCTCCATCAGTCATGAGGTACCTTGGTACACCAAACCGAGGAAAAATTACATCTTTGAGCATTTTCAAAGATGTCTTGTGATCAGCACTCTCAGTGGGGATTGCTTCAACCCACTTGGTTACATAATCAACAGCTACTAAAATGTGAGTGTACTTGTGTGAAGGAGGAAAAGGACCCATAAAAACAAAACCCAGCAATCAAAAGGCTCAATCACTAGAGAGTAATTCATAGGCATCTCATTCCTCCTACTAATATTACAAACTCTCCGACACTTATCACAAGATAAAACATAATTTCTAGCATCTTTAAAGAGAGTAGGCCAATAAAAACCTGATTGGAGAACCTTATGCGCGGTCCTCTTACCGGCATGATGTCCTCCGTAGGGACTATCGTGACATTGTCTGAGAATGTCCTTCTGCTCGTGTTCCGGTATGCATATTCTCACGATCCCATCCGGACCTTCTTTGAAAATATGAGGGTCATCCCAAAAGTAATGCCTCAAATCATGGAAGAACTTCTTCCTTTGCTCAAATGTTAAACCTGGAGGCAAATACTTTGCAGCGATAGAATTAGCATAATCTGCAAACCAAAGATCGGAGAGAGATTGTACTTTTACAACATCTAGTTGTTAGTCTGGAAGTTGTCGTTAACTGGAATGGAATCATGCGGTATATCTTCCATCCTTGAAAGATTATCCGCCACCGGATTGTCTGCTCCTTTCCTATAAACAATCTAGAAATAAAATTCTTGAAGGAGTACCCACCTGATGAGTCTTGGTTTCGCATCCTTCTTCGCCATAAGGTACTTAAGGGCAGCATGGTCAGTATGAATAATAACTTTAGAATCAACAATATAAGTTCTAAACTTATCACAAGCAAATACTACTGCTAAGAATTCCTTCTCAGTAGTAGCATAATTCTTTTGAGCGATATCAAGGGTTTTGCTAGCATAACTTATAACATTAAATTTCTTATCAACCCTTCGTCCTAAAACAGCTCCAACAGCAAAATCACTAGCATCACACATAATTTCAAAGGGTAAATTCCAATCAGGTGGTTGTACTATAGGAGCAGTTATTAAAGTTTTCTTAAGAACTTCGAAGGCTTCCTTACAATCTTCATCGAATACAAAAGGAACATCCTTCTAGAGAAGATTAGTGAGGGGCCTCGAAGTATTAGAAAAGTCTTTAATAAATATTATATAGAAACCAGCATGACCGAGAAAACTACGAATACCTTTGATGTCCCTTGGATAGGGCATCATTTCGATAGCTTCAATCTTCGTCTTGTCCACTTCAATTCTCCTCTCAGAAATCTTGTGACCAAGAACGATCCCTTCGTTAACCATGAAGTGGCACTTTTCCCAGTTTAGAACTAAGTTTTTGTGCTCGCATCTCTGCAAAACTTTATTAAGATTGTGGAGACAGTGGTCAAAGGAAGTTCCATAGACGGATAAATCGTCCATGAAGACTTCCACAATCTCCTCACAGAAACCATGAAAAATAGCAGACATGCATCTCTGAAAAGTAGCATGTGCATTTCATAAACCAAAAGGCATACACCTATAAGAATAAGTACCGTAAGGACATGTGAAAGTGGTCTTCTCTTGATCGGCAGAATTGACATGAATTTGAGAGAAGCCAGAGTACCCGTCGAGATAGAAAAAGTGGGTGTTTTTGGACAACCTCTCTAGCATATGATCGATGAAGGTCAGTGGTTAATGGTCCTTCCTAGTAGCTTTGTTTAACTTCATGTAATCAATACACATTCTATACCCAATAACAACTCTTTGAGGTATTAGCTCATTTTTATCATTAGGAACAGTCATACCTCCTTTCTTAGAAACACAATGAACTGGACTTACCCACCTACTATCAGCTATAGGATAGATGATACCTGCGGCTAGAAGCTTGAGAATTTCAGTCATAACCACGCCCTTCATCCTTGGTTTCAACCGTCGCTGATGATAAAACCAGGTTTAGCATCCGGCTTGAGATTGATAGTATGTTGGAAAATTGATGGACTAATCCACTTAAGGTCATCAAGGGTATAGCCAAGGGCACCACGGTGTCTGCGAAGTGTCTCCAATAGTCGCTCTTCATCAAATCCTGAAAGGTTAGCATTGATAATAACAGGATATATTTTCTTTTCATCTAAATAAGCATACTTCAGCATATCGGGAAGTGGTTTGAGGTCAAACACCGGGTCTTATTTTGGTTGTGCTAGGATTCCTAAAGGTTCAACCGGAAGGTTGTGCTTCAGGATATCAGTTTTTCTTGTGAATATTTTGTCTAACTCGTTTCTTTCTTGCATATGCATATCATTCACCTGGTCTTCCATATATTGCTGCGAAGGATCATTAGGAGGAATAGCAATGGAAGAAATATCTTCAATAATTTTATCATCACTAGGTAAATCAGTACCATGAGGTTGCTTAGAGAACTTAGAAAAGTTAAATTCATATGGCTCACCATTGGATTCAACAAAAACTTTACCTTTTCTGCAATCTATTATAGCTCCACAGGTTTTGAGGAAATGCCTACCAAAGATAATAGGGCAAAAACTATCTTGCACTGAACCAAGTACTAGAAAGTCGGTAGGATACTTTACCTTTCCACATAGGACTTCAACATCTCTCACAATTCCAATGGGAGAGATAGTCTCTTTGTTTGCTAGATAAATAGTAACATCAACCTCTTCAAGTTCATAGGGCGAAATCTCACCCATGATATCCTGATAGAGTGAATAAGGAATAGCGCTAGAACTTGATCCCAAATCACATATCCCGTAATAATTGTGATCTCCTATTTTAACAGATACAACTGGTGTACCTGAAATTGGGCTTTTATTCTTAGCTGTAACAATGTTAGTTGAAATCGCACAAAAATTTATATTGGAATCTAAAACATCATTTGTAACTAGATCTTTAACCACCGCAACTTGAGGATTGACCTTGATCTGGTCCTCAGGTTCGTCAGTTCTTCTCTCACTTTTATTTATTATGCCTATCACAAAAGAGTGCTCCCTTATCCTTGCGGGAAAAGGGGGTTTTTCATATATAACTGCAGGCAGAATAGGGTCAACAACATTAATAGCAACAGGTAATTCTTTAAAGGGATTGTGATACTGATCCTTCTCCTCCTTAAAAGAGTCAATATGAGAGGCAAAGTTCCTACAAAAATCAATCATTAGCTGGGAATCAAGACCAATCTTAGAGCAAAAGGTATTAAAGTAATCAGTTTTCACATAGATCTCAATATAATCATGCTCATAATTTATAACAGGTTCAATACCTTTATCAATTTCCCAGTCTTCAGTGTCCTTCTGGATCCTTTCAATGAGATCCCATCTTTCTTCAACGCTTCTTGTTTGAAATACCCCACTAGAGGAGGCATCCAACATCTCCTTATCCTGACGAGAAATCCTGGCATAAAAATTTGGAAGTATAATATCCTTGGGGAGTTCATGAATAGGACATTTGAACATTAGGGACTTCAGTCTCCCCCGAACTTGAGAGATGCTCTCTCCGTCACGAGACCTAAAGTTATAGATGTAGTTCTTGCCTCGATGAATTTCATGAAGAGGATAAAACTTTGTATAAAAGAGAGTCATAAGCACTTGCCAATTGAGTAAATGTGAGTTATCGAGGAGCTTATACCAATCTGAAGCTTTATCTATAAGTGATACGGAGAATAATTTCTTCATGACGAACTCCATTGACACACCTGCAAGCTTGAATAATGAACCTAGTTGTGTTAAATATAACAGGTGTTCACCTGGATGTATGTCTCCTGCATAACGATTAGCCAAGACATAATCGATAATACCAGTTGGTATTTTATAAGGCACAATTTCAGTAGGGGTGGGAGTGACCACCACAGTAGCGGGGTGTCTCCCCATAAGGAACAAACCAAGAGTAGAGGTGTCCATAAGGACAAAGAGTAGCAACAGCAAAATAAAAACAGAACTATAAAAGCTTCCTTACCAACTTCACTTACTAATCGCTACGCTCCCCGGCAACGGCGCCAGAAAACAGTACTTGATGACCCACAACTGTAGGGGATCTATTGTAGCGTTTTTGATAAGTAAGAGTGTCAAACCCAACGAGGAGCAGAAGGTATTGATAAGTGACTTTGGTAAAGGAATGGTTGCAGGCACTGAAAGAAAACTTTTTAGGGGTTTTCGGTATAAGCAATGAAAAGGTTAAAGCGAGCAAAGTGAAAGGTACTAAGGAGTAACAAGTGGCCCAATCCTTTTGAGTAAAGTATAGGCCTAGCAAATGAACTTATAAAGGCTAAAGCGTTCTTGAGGACACACGGGAGAGATAGTCACGTGCTTTCACCATATTCTGTATCGGTACTATGTTTTGTGTGGATAAGTGTTGAGTGGGTGGATCTATGCTAGTACACCTTCTAGACTAAGATCAGTGCACTCTTATGATTAAACACCTTGCAAGCATCCGTAAATACAAGGTAGTAATTAAGGCAAAGCCTAACTACAGCAATATGATCAAGGATCCATTATTCCCTTGTGCAAAAGCGTGCAAACTGGGGTTCAGGTTTCTGTCACTCCGGCAACCCGCCGTAAGCATTCTTTATACACAATGAATTCCCCTAGGTCCTTAATAAGGCGAAGTGTTGAGTGTTCGACTCACACAACACCACTAGGAAAATAACAACAGAACTTAAATATCAAACAACACATATTACTTCAACATCATATGACTACTAACAACTAGACTTCTCCCATGTCCTCAAGAACTAAAGTAACTACACACAAAACATAAAAGAGATCATGATTAGTGGTGATAAATAGATGATAAACAATCTGGACGTAATAATATGTATCCAACAAAACTCAATAGCATTCACCACAAAGGAGTAACCAACACCGGTAGAGTAGAGAGGATAGATAGTACGGATTACAACACGAGTTGCAATTGTGGGATGAGATAGGATGGTGGTGGATATGGTGTTGATGTTGGGGATGATGTTGATGATGAACTCGATGATGCCTGTGACGATGGTGACGACGATGGCGATGATCTCCCCTTCCGGGAGGTGTTCTCCCCGGCGGAATCTCCCCGCCGAAGATGTATTTTCTTCGCTGTAGGTTTACGCCACGGAGCGGCAGCGGAACTCACGAAAATCCTCTCTTCTTATGGTTTTTTGGGTGACGGAGAATAAATAGGCCAAAGGGGGAGCCGGGGGTGGCCCCGGGTGTCCAGGCGGCCACCTGGCGCGGCCACCAGGGGGTCGCGCCACCAGGACGCCTGGGCACCTGGTGGCCCCCCTCTGGCTCTCGTTTTTCGTGCCTTCGTTAATTTACTGGAAAATATCCTCCGTTGATTTTCAGGTCATTTGGAGGTCTTCTGATTCAGCAACTCTGCGTCCACTTTTTACCGCTGAATCCCGCGTCTGCTGCTTCGGCATCGAAAAGTTGCAAACTGTGTAAAACAAGCGAAAACGACATAACAATAGCATCATAACATGATATATATCAATGAATAGGGGTGAATTACGATATAAAATAGTGATGAATTTTTGACGTATCATCAATCTCCCGACTAGATAAAGAGTTACCGATAATAAGTGGATGAGTTCCTTTGACTAATGCGAGTATTCAATTGTTGGCACTTCCACCAAACCATATTTTGCTAGCCTCTTCGGTACCGTGCATTGCCCTTTCTCATCTTGAGAGTCGGTGCAAATTTATTCGGTGCATCCAAACCCTTGTCATGATACTCTCTGTCATCATAAGCCTCATTATATCATTCTCAAAATAGCCACCGTACCTACCTATCATGGCATTTCCATAGCATTTCCGACATACATTGCCATGCAACATCCATCTTCTCATGACTTAATCTTTCATTGCCATACGTGTTTTTGCTTGATCGTAGAGCCGCACGCTAGTTGGACCTTGCCCTTATAATTGCTACATGACGCACTAGTATCATTGCATATCTTGCTACATGGTAGAGGCATACATTTTCATACATCATGATTTAGTTTCAATTTTCTTTATGTTGAGTACTTCTTGTAAAGTGTGTGATCTTCTTTATCCTTGTAAAATATGGAGTGTTGCCATTAAAGTGAGGAAAAGATCCCAAAGAGGACACGAATAAAAGACCCAAAAGAGGACACATGAAAAGATCCCAAAGAAAACAAATGAGAGATAAATAGAAAGAGTCAAAGAGGCCAAAAAAATACAAAAAAAATAGAAAAAGGATAAAGAAAGAAACAAAAATAAAAAGAGAGAAGGGGGTAACACTACTATTCCTTTTGAAAGATCCACACTCGTGCTTCAAAGTAGCATTTGTACTCCATAGAGAGTTTTCATATCATTCATGCATAACTATGTGGGGACCTTACACTATAGAACTTGGCTTGTATATCCCAATGATGAGCCTCCTCAAAAGAGCTCTAGGTCTTCGTGAGCTAGCGAGTTGGATGCACCCCCACTAGTTCCATTGGAGATATTCGAGGCACGGACAGCGAGAGCTTCTTGCACCTTTATGTTCTTACTTTGCTAGTTTCAATACTAGATATAGACTCTTGCTTGTTATTTTCTTGACTTGAATTGCATATCTTATTTTACATACTTTAAAGTTCAAATCTTTGTTATTAGCCTTTCACCAAAGAAATTATCTTTGTTGTCATTTACCTAATCGAGGACGAGCAGGAATTAAGCTTAGGGATGTTGATACGTCCCAAACGTATCTATAATTTCTGTTTGCTCCATGCTTATTTTGGTGATATTGCTATATGTTTCGATGCACTTTCATATCATTTACAAAATATTTTGTACTAACCTACTAATTCAGTGCCCAGTGCCAGTTTCTACCTGCTATTGTCGTGCATTGCAGGAAAATGTCAAAAATAAAAGTGCTCGGAAAATTCCAGAAAAAACATATAAAAATATGAAAGACAAAAGACTCTAGAAGTCCGAAGGAGGACCGGAGGGGGGCCAACCCTATTCCAGGCGATTGCCTGGTGCGGCCAAGGGGTTGGCCGCGCCACCTGGCCGCCTGGGCCATGGGGGCCACCCCTCAGGCCCCCTTTGGCCTATATTTACCTCCCGAGACGTAAACCCTCGAGGAGTTCCCTGTTACGCGATTTACTCCACTATTCCACCGCCGGAGCGATTCCGATCACGGGATCGCCAGGAGAAGCTGTCCCGGCACCCTGACGGAAAGAGGATTGACCTCTGGAGGCCTCTCCATCACCATGATCGCCTCCGGGGTGTGACGTGAGTAGTTCCCATTGGACCATTGGTTCATGACCAGTAGCTATGCGATGTCTTCTCTCCAATCTTGTGCTTCAATGTTTAGCCCTTGCGAGCTGCCTATCATGATCAAGGCACCTTTGTATTAGTTCCTGTTTTGCTATGTTGTTTATGTTGGGATCCAATGGATTATGAGATTATGTTCAGTTTGTGATGAGTAATATATTTGGTTTACCTTTATATTTTTGTTCGTGTATATTTTTGCATGTTCTCCTTTGTGTTTGTTGCTTTCGCCAAGTAGTAGATTGAAACTCCAAGAGGGAGCGTTATGCTTGATTGCGCGTTCATGCCCCCCAATGTCTAGCTTGAGTGACAGAAACATAAGACTAGGGGATGTGTTGTTGCCACCAGGGAGAAAACAGTGGTGCTTGTAACTGCGGTTGCAAGGATTGCTTACATTACGCATAGAGTATTAAGGCAATTGTCTGTTGCTTTGAGCCTACAATTTGGTTGGGGTTCGCAACTCAATACCAGCGAGATGTTCTGGATAGATATCTCAAGGTGGATGATTAGTAAGTAGATGCTGATGGATAATCGGTCTACTTGTTTTGGTGTAATGCACATACGATTGAGCCTCTTTACTTTCTAGTAGCATAGTTAGCATTTGTGGTGCATTTATAATTCTGTCAATTGCCTAGCTGTAATTTGTTCACCCAGCATAGTTGTTACCGTCTTTTGGGAGAGGGACATCACTAGTGAAAGACATGGGACCCTGGTCCATATTTCCACCATAGTTTACATCGTTCACTTTTACTTTCTTTTATTTCCTTTCAGTTTCATCCACTATTATTTCCCCTTGTGTTTTGATCCTTTGTAAACAGCAAAGCCAGAGAGATTGAAAACCACTCTGAACTCGTTGGAGCAAAGTTATTTGTGTTCTTGTGTGTAGGTCTACGTCAACTTACGCACCAGAAAATTTCTGGCGCCGTTGTCACCTACTTGTAGCTTTTGGGATCCTACTAGATTGATAACCTTGGTATCTTCACCGAGGGAAATTTGCTGCTATCTACATCATAACCTTCCACTTGGGGTAACCAACGAGGATGTGTTATCTACACCCATCAGTAATGCGTCGGGGTGACACAGGGAAAGGATAATACTCATCCTCGTTTAAGTTCCCCCCGAGCGTATCTTCTCCGAGCGGGTGGATAGACCCGGCATCTGTGTAGTCTCCTTCGCTTGGATATGACCCGTCATCGGAAAGCTCCGGGTCGTCATCTTCGGCGAGGGTCTCGATGAAAACCTCTGGCTCGATAGATCCGATAATGAATCCAACGAAGGCGTGAGTGGGTCGGATTGGAGACCGACTTGTGTGTTCTCTCGGGACGTCGAAATCTGGTTCTGGCTCAGATTCGTTGACCCGGCCGATGAAGAGGTGGATGGATCCGATGGGGACCCGGTAGCCTGACTCGACGGAGTCAGCCTCGGGGCCCTAGGTAGCAGTGTCGATGTAGAGCTTGTCGCGCTGACTTTTAGTCATCGGGCCGACGGCGATTCCCTCCATGCCACGTCGAGCTCCCTCGTTAATCTCAACGCCCTTGCGCGTAGGCCCCACGATGGGCACCAACTGTCGTGGGAAAATCACGGCAGATGTCCTCATAGGAAAACTTAGCTATGAGTGGATACGATGAGCAAGAGTCGATCGGGAGAGAGACACGAGGGATTTACCCAGCTTCGGCCCCTCGATGAGCTAAAGACCTATTTCCTGCTTTTCTTGTATTATGTGGGAGATCTCGATTACAAGGGTGCAAGTTGTCACCTATGCCTCGAGAACTATCTAAGATGATTCGCCCTCAGGACGTCTCAAGACCTCGGCTTATCTACACGTCGGGTCCTAAGTTTTACAACGAGTCTGACTATAGCACGAGGTGGAGTCCGTTCTATCTCTTGGCGGTTATCTTGTTCCCCAAAGTGGATCGGCTCCTTCCTTCGGCGTCGTTCTTCGTCTTGTAACGTGACTCGCCTTATAGGTCAATTATCTTCTGGGCCTTCACTTATAACGAGCTGGCCCGTTGGCCGACTCTCTTCATCTTACGCACAGATGCCTTCTTGTTAATTCTATCGGGTGTCTGAATACTCCCCCCGACAAGCACCACAAGCCTCTCTTCGGCCTCAGTTGTCCCTTGAAGGACCTCCTCCAGGGACTTCTGGGCTCGGGATCGGCGCTCCTCTTGCCGCCACTTCTCGGCGACCTCTAGGGCTTGGCGTACCCTCACCTCGGCGCCAAATTCCCGCCTCGTCTCTTCAAGTTCCTCACGCTCATCCACGAGGCGCGCGAATTTGGCGTCAAGTCGGGCGTGCTCACCTTGCATGCCCGTCTCAAAGAGGTCTAGGGCCTGTCTGGTGTGGCTGATGTAGCCTCCCCTAATGAAGTCTTCAATACTGAAGGGAGCCAGGCGCCTCCCTGGGCCGAGCTCCCAGCAACAGGAGGCGAAGGAGAACGGGGAGGATTGGAGCCTCCCCCGAGCTTCCTGGCCCATCCGGCAGCGTCAAGAGGGAGAAGGAAGGGTTGCCTTCCCAGGCTCCTTGGGGAGGCATCCTATCCCCAGCTTCAAGAGCCGCCTCCAGGCCCTTGGCGTGATCAGCTGCATTAGGGCTCGGGGGCTGAGACACATCACCAGCTACATCACCACTGGCCTCGCCACCTTAGGATGGCGTCGGGCTTGGCTCGGCCCTACCTCGCGAAGGTAATTCATCCTCGGGAGCCCTCGGAGCTTGGGTATAACAGCCCGAGATTTCACCCTAATTAAAAATTTTCCTATTATTTTATTTTGTTGATTGTTCGCATTGTTTGTAGATTTTATTTTTGCCAAAATAATAATTGCTGATTATATTTCCCCCTCTTTCTCGTACTGGCATGTGTGTCTGAACCTTTCCACCATGGCACACGACCTTTTGCAGCACCGGGTATTCATTCGATCACCGTCGCAACTTTTGGCACGAGACCAGTCATTGCCAATGGAACGGAAACCCCCATTATTTAATAAATGGATTATTTTATCAGGCGACAGTAGAAGTTCTTCGTCTGGCGCGTAGTGTTGTAGACGATGTCAACTCAATGCGGCAAGGCTGTTGTTTGAATTTCATGCGATTCTGATTTCGTTTGGTAGGTGAATGATTGGAGGTGCCAGGCATAGTAGTTGATATATGTCTAGGACGTATTTATAAAATGTCAAGCGGGCAGACAACCGACCAACGAGATTTCTCCCTTATCTGCTAATCTTAGCCCATCCAAAAACTAGGCTCAAATCCCTTCCTAAACCAAGCCCAAGACAATCCCTAAAGATTCCCTGCCTATTTAAGGCATCCCCACACCCAAAAATGGACAAACCCTAGCCCCTACTCCCCTAAATTTCCATGACCAGCCTCTCCACCACCGCCACCTCGCAGCCACCCACCAACCCCCATCCAGATCTGATCTGATCCTCTCCTCTTGTTCTGGACTGTCAGATCTAGATCGGATGGATCCGAGCGCACCACGTTATCAGATGCACACAGCTAGCACGTGGTGGAGCTCCTCCTCTCCAGCCAGCCTCCTCCCGTCTCGAGCTGCCGCCGCCCCAGTCGTCGGCACCGGTGTCACGCCACCACCACCCGTGCTCCGGCGAGCTGCCGCACGCCTCAGGCCCCGCTCCCCATTTCCCTCTCTTCTTTCTTCCACCTCTCCTCTCTCTAACCCATCTCTCTCATGTGCTTCGCCATGGCTGCCATGAGTGCTTTCCCGAGATCGAGGACGCCGGATCTACCATCCCCGACGGTGGCCAGCCTACCGATGGTGCGACTTGAGTCAATGTCAGTTGTTGCTCTAAGCATGGGCTTCCTGGGCGCAATGTACGCCATTGTTGGCGCTCCCCCGATGACACCTTCCCTAGGTCCGTCAAGACCCTGCCCTCACTTGCCGACTTCCTCTTGTTCAATGGACGGCGATACATTGCTATGTATTGGCCTTAGGTCTTAATCTTCTTGTAGAGGTCTCGGCATTGGTTGTGACGCAAGTTGGTTGCTCTATGGCTTGCCTTGTCGTCATCGGCATGAGGTTGGATTATGGCAGCATGTATCGTAGTAGGTTGGGTGGGTTGGTGTGGTGGATGCGCAACTAATTCTTATGATTAATGTTGCAATGAACGAAAGGCTTTGTATCCGACTTCTTTACTGCTCTTTCTTTAATGCTCTTTCTTTAATGCGATGATACGAATGCTTATGTGTATACTAGAGAGAAGAAGAAAAAACGTTCAAAAGGTTTCTGTGATGTCTAAGGGACGAAATAGATGTCTGATTATGGATCAACTTTGGGGGTCCAATTGCGTGACAATTTTCTTCTGCTTGAAGGGCAGAGAAGCATTGGTGGATATCTGTCTACCGGACCTTCATTTTACCGACGAGGGCCTTCCTGGTTTTGATGAGATTATTGGCGGAGAAAGGATTCATGGCCTACGAGGGGGTTGATACCTTTCTCTTCATCTCAAGGAGAGATCACGCAGTTGCTGCATGTACTGAACTATCAATGTACTACTTACAACAGGAAAAAAATGCAGCTTAGCAAACTTCAGTATAGACAAGGCTGAGGGTGAACAATCGTTCTGCGAGTTATGTTAAATCTCTGGAGGAGAAGACAACGAGCTGTAACTGGTTGGAGAATCCAAACAAGACTCTGCACTTGCCTTATTGACCACCCTACCCAACATTACTCTGGGATTTCCCTCTTAACACGAGAACTCAGTTCCCTGACTAGATTCTCAAGCCGTTCTGGGTGGCAGAAGAAATCGGCGAATGCTCGTCTTTCCGGCTGTACATTGCGTGAAGGCTGCTGTAACATCTGCACAACATTTGTAAATATTAAAGTAAAATGCTGAAACAGCTGACTGCTACCAACATGACCAAGTAACAGACCTTGGCCTTCTCATCTCGAGCCATCGTTACTTCATTAACAGAAGCAGAGACTTCATAGCTGATCATTTCTAATTCTTCAAGTGCTTGCGCCAGTGGCTAAGTAAAACATGGTGAGCTTACTAACAACGGAAGAGAGGAAAGGGGTAGACAGATGGGATGAGAATGTACCCATGGTGTAAATTTTGGTAGCATATGTGTAATGGGTACAGATAAAATCTGCTCAAGTGTTTGGATCATCCTGCATCTGCAAAATTATGAAAAACCATGGAGTAATTGCACCTAAAATATAACTCTATTAACAGGAGTTTTGTCCATGTCAGTGAGTTTTGGTGTGAACCTCCTCTTGCCAACGTTCAGCAAGTGAGATTCAACCACCCAATATATTGAAGAGGTGAAATTTATCAAGGGAAGAAGGATTTTGAGCACAATTGAGAGGACAACTCACTGTTCATCGATAACTCTTCCCCGTTCACGTGGAAGAACATTTTCAATCTCGTGCTGATAACACTGGAGTTCATCCTCCAGCTCACATATCTGCTCAACCAAAGCGCATGCTGAAACATACGTTGGTGTTATTGTTTGAGAACCTACAAAAAAAGGAAAGAATGATTTTTTCCAACTTCCGGTAGATTACACCATATGATTTGTGCAAAAACCGTGCTTACCTGAGTACCTGCTAAGAATATCCCTCACAGCATGGATAAAAGCATCCCGGTCATCAATAGACCCTTCTTCGATCATGTCAGACGCGGCTTCACCAATTAGATGATATCGGTCCTATGTGTGCAGTATATACTCTATTTCATAAGATTATATACACGAAGTGAATAATAACAAGCTAAACTACATCATTAACCTAAACAGATAAAACAGCAAGCAGTACCAATACCAGGCGGCTATTGACAGCTAATAAGTAGCTCTGCAGCTCCATTTCTGCAGCTTTCAACAATGAATAGGCACTCACAAAATTTGTTTGTCTTTCAAGCTGGCAGGCTATCTTCAGAAACTGATGAGCAGCAAGCTGATTCGCCAAATGATTGATGAACTGCGAGAAAGAAGAAATGTCTACATTATCACTTAGCTTGGTACGAGGTCGGTCTCCACCGGAACAACAGGGTAGTAGCAAGTACCATTTTCTGCTGGCTTATGTAGCATTCCTGGCGATGAACCTTCAAGTTATGATCACCTAGAAGGTCGTAGGTAGCAACATGAAGTGCCAAGCTCAGTACTGCAATACACTTTCAAATGCTTACTGAGTCATGAGGAGATCATACCTTGCAAAATATTTGCACCCTCAAGTCGAGCCAGGTCAGAACACAAGCTTGCGATAGTCTAGAGAAAGGACAATCAAAAGAGACCATTAATTATTACACAATCTAGCAAATAAAATAGAAACATGGAAGATAAAGTATAAGATAGCTAAATGGGGGACAAACATATAACTTTTGACTTGAGACAGTGTGAAAGCGTATCGGGACAATGGATGAAGGATAGGTTTCTTAATAGACAAATCAGCTAGCAGGCTCATGATCTGTAGGTACACTCTTCACGAACTTTAGCTTCATTGTTCATTCATCTAGTTACTACACCAAAACAGCCATGAGATGGGATCTGAAAAAAAAAAACAGTTCGGCCCCGTGTCACTCCCACGACTGCCCCGGGTGGCAACCCTAGTGCCGCCTCGCCCCACCCCTCACATGCCCTTTCTCCTCCCTGCCGCCGCTGGCAGGCGCCGCCTGGTGAAGCCCACGCGGGAGCGGTGGGGCATCTCCTCCCTTTCGTGTTGCTCTCTGGTGACCCCAATCTGGCACACGGCGGTCCGGCCCCCAGCGGCGGGGAGGAGGCATGGTGCAGGTGCAGGTGCTCGGCTGGCGGTGGATCTGGCTGCGGCCGCTGCTCCCGATCATGGCGGCATACGCGGGTTCACTCCTGCCCGGAGCGTGGCAGCGGCCTGCGACGGGTAGGGCTGGCTCGCGTGGGGTGGGGGCACGCCCAGCATGGTGCTGGTGTGGCGGCTCCCTGTCTCACGACGTCTGTGGGGCTTGCCTTGCAGCGTTGGATGGTGCGTCGGGGCCGGGTTGCTTGGGTGGCCGACTTGGTCGGCATGGAAGTGGATCCGGGGTGGAGCTGCTGCCTTCCCTCGTGACTCCTCCTATCCGCGTAGGTCCGGTCTCGATTCGGGCTGCCTGCCATCGGATGTTTGGCTCCAATGGCCATGGGTAGGCTTCTTCGGGTGCGCGTTGGCCAACACCAGTGAGGTTGTGGCCATGGTGTGCCCGATGGCGGCTGTCGACAGTCCCTGGGTTGTATACCTTGTCCAGGAGGGACTGGTCAGGGACGCAGGTGTGGGCGACTTCATCGCCTGATCTGCCTTCACTCGGTGGCAGATGTCGAGCCAGGAGCAGAAAAAAGTGTCGTCCTTCTCTTCCCTCCGCGGTTGGTGAGCTGCAATGATGACGGTGGGTGGAGTCTTGGGATATTGCATGCTGGGGAGGCAGTCCCGAATGCTGAGGCTACACGTTTGGATTCTCTCTGCAGCGGTGGTGGCATCTCCTTGACTGTGAGTGGTGAGGGGAGCCGATGCTGGGCATCCACGGACATCACCATGGATCCTACACTTCCAAGAAGGCCATTGACAAGAGCTCAAGCACAGGCTACAGAAGCCAAGGTGAACTCACTCCTCGTTGAGATACCTTCTTTCACATGTGAGGCATGGCTACTACCTCAAACAGATAATTTGTGCATTCTCAGGTACCATGAAGAGGCTAAGGAGCAAGGACAAGCAATGCCGGAAGAGAAGGACCGAGAAGATGAAGGAGGAGAAGCAAAGGAGAGGCAAAAGGCTACAGCCACCGGACATCTGGTACAACTACCGGACGTCCGATGCCTAGGACAGGCGCCCCGGAGATGCAGCAGAGACCCAGCGGCCGAGAAGGTCACAGCCACCGGGCATCCGGACCTCACCGGAAATCCAGTGCCGCCGCCCTCCAATATCAGTATTGAATCGGCTCAAATTTACCGGATTTCCGGTAGCCACCGGATCTCCGGTCCCTCCCGGCGAACCGAATGCTTTAATAAATGTCCTAGATGAAAAGGAGTCTGGTACAAGTGCATTACATTGTCTAGATCATTAATATTGGACTGAAGGCCCGGCTAATAGCCTGTAATTACTCAGATGTTAGATCTTAGTGATAGCTTAAAGTCTGGTTACTTTTTTGATAGGGTGACAAATATTCTAAATATTTTTGTTCCCGGCCCTTCAATTTATAGTTATGAAATTCATATATCATATGCTTACCAACAGACTGGTCGAAGAGCTATAGAGCTGGCTGCAATCAATGGACATACGGCTTGCGTTGATATGCTCTTTGCGTGCACGAATTCTCTTGGATTACAAGACTCCATCTCTCCTAGAGATTTGTGGAAGACCTACCTCTCTCTAGCCTCCCTCTCCACTTTGATTTGGAGGAATCATATCTAGTTACCTTCTCTTATTTGCATGTGGATCTTGATGTGTATGGATATTGGTGGATGGATTGAGTGTTCTTGTGTTTGAATCTTGTTTCCCCTTCCTCTTTCATCTTCAATTGGACGTTTCCCCTTGTCCATCTCCAAATTGTGAAAGATTGGGCAAATCCCAAGGGCTTAGTCCTAAATTGGATTTGGTCTTATATCAGGAGGTGCGAGTGATCCTGGCATTGTCGTGGCTTCGGCGGTGGCGACTCCCTGGTCTAGATATGGAGGCCTCGAACTGGCGGCAGCAGCCCTCTTCTCGAATTGGATCGGCAACCTTGGTACCATGGGTGGCACGGTGAGGCTCAGAGCGAAAGCTCCGTGCTCCAACGCAGGCAACAGAGATGCATGTGGGTGGCGTTTCCCTGTGAGGAGCACTTGTGGGTCCACTTCATGTGCTAAGGCTCCGAGTGAAAACCCTAGTCCGTATTTCGGGCTGGGCAGCGGCAACGTCTTGTTTGAGGGTGTTGTCGTGGAGCCCCAGTACCTTCCGGTTGCAGCTCGCTGGTGGTTTCAGGCATGCTTTGATCCCAACATGTAGCTTCCTTGACTCTGTATGGGGTGGCATCGGATGTCCCCCATCTTTTGTATGTGTCCTTGTTGCGACCATTCACGGTCTTTGCTGTCTCCTAGTAGGATCGGTGCTCCATGCCCCGAAGCAAGAGGAGTACGCTGATAGCTTGGTGTGGCCGGTGCAACGGAGTATGGTAGTTTGGCTTTCCTAAGGCGGCATGGTTCCGTTCCTGTTCAGTAGTCTCGGATGTTCATGTTAAGTGTAGAATCTCCTGTAATCTTGATCGACTGCGAGTTGGTTGCCTTTCGCTACTCTCTCGGATATCCTTTTTCTTTGACCTGCTTGTATGAGGCCTCACCAGTTTGTATTGGTTCAGCCAGTGGCGGAGCCTGAACCAACTATTAGGGGGAGGGGGGGGGGGGCAAATAAATGTATAAATGCTAGGGTGATTAGAGACGCCGGAGGATTAGAAGAGCGATTAGCAAAAAAGTAAGTCTACTTGGTAAATTTTCATCTAGGAAGGGGGGGCCAAGGCCCGGAATTGCCACAACTACGCTCCGCCACTGGGTTCAACCGTTTGTGCTTTATATATAAAGCGGGGCAAAAGCCTGTTTCAAAAACAGCCATGATTTCATGATATCACCAAGGTATCTAGGAAAAAATATTACCACTACTTAAATGTCCATTATGTAGCAGGGGCCTGTGACATATCATCGATAAAGCACATAATGCTTCATAGGAATAGAACATTATTAATCCAGGGCATCAAGCAGTCATCTTAACAACTCTGAAGCATCCATGGATGAAAAACTTTAAGCAGTTCATGATAATATCAAGAACGAAATTCTTGTATTAGAATATACCTCGGATAGGCATTCCTGCACTTGATGGGAGAGATCCTTAAGCTCTTCTGTAAGTTTGGAGTTTCTCCTCCTGAGAACGAAATAAGAAAATCCACAATATTGCAGATACATAAGTTGTGGGATTATACAAATTCAGAACAGTGCATGTACAGAAGCTCCACTGCAGTACCATACAATAAGGAAAAAATACATACAGCCTAAACATTTTCATACAAAAAAGAAGTGTTCTCTACAAGACTTTATTCAACCTCTACTTGTTGTGTCAAAAGTAGAAATAAAAATAGTGATAACAGAAAGAACCAAGCAGTTTCCTTATTAGAGATGGCCAAGGAATATATCATGTTCTGAAAACTTCCATTCTCAAATAATTATATTATGCTACTTCAGTTTCAGACCTTTTTCAAAGGAATTAGTGTCAACTCCCGTTTACTCGTGTCATACATACCTTATAGAATGGATGTCTTCATGAATATATGAGTGTTGGTATGCCAACTGAGCTCTCAGCTTTGAAAGTATAGCCTCCTCCTTAGCATGTTCCACTTGTGCTTCAATGTACTGTCTTTTACTTTTAGCAAATCTGTTAAGAGAAACATTAGTACAACAAGTAGAATGGTTCTTCAATTTGATGGTGACTATAAGGTAGACTGTTAAAGGATAATATCCACATCAAAATGTCAAAGAAGAGATAAATCTGAATCCATGTCATGTGGTAACTGAAGGAACACTTGAGTAATTATATCTGTCATAGATGTCGAATTTCCCTGATATACATTTTACAAGAAAGTGGTGAACATGAATTAATAGGACATCCTGGCAGCAACAGGGGTTATTGTTGTACCAACAAGTCCTCCATGAGTAGGAAAATTACCCTAAGAAATGAAGGAAATGTTTGAGAGGTCGATATCCATCTGATGAAGAATGTTAAGAGTATTATACTCGCGCCATCTTCCTTGACCTTTTCAGTGGAGGATATCTCTTTCCTCACTTTTCGTGACACTCCTATTATTTTTGTTTAGCCCTTGTCCATCCATCCTATTGCTCCTGCTTCTCCGAGTACTGTTGATCCGACGCTGCCATCTCTGATGGTTTCCTCGTATCGCTTATCACAGGATTATGCGCCTTCATCATTGGTGATTCCTCCTCGTATTCTTCCATCTTTCCCTCACTTTTATACTCGTCATCTACCTGTTGTGGATGTGTCTACTGATGCGCCATCTGCTTCTGATGTGCCATCTTTCGTATCTCAACCTACTTATGTCTTGCGTCCTCGTCTGCTTCCGTGTTGACCACCTTGGTTTTCCAAGGATTGGCATTGTGGTTCTTGAGCCAGCTTCTTATTGTGATGTTGTGTTCATCCTGAATGGCAGCTTTGCAATGGCAGAGGTGATTGCTGCTCTCGAGCGCACTGGCACGTGGCATCTTGTTTCTCTTCCTCCCCGTGTATGTCCCATCACTTTTGAAGTTCAAAGTTAGCCATAGTTGCAACATTGCGTACTTCGTTTGTGTCCACGACCGGACAAAACCACAATTGTTCATCAATACTAATTCATCTTTTATTCGCAATATTCAAATTGCAAATCTTAGTTCTCTCTTGTTCTTCGATTGCTTGCAGGAATTAGACCTTCGTGGTTAGGTTGTTTGTGCTCCGACGTGGTCAATAACCTCTCGGAGTTGATTTAGCGATTGCTAAGGCGCAATGTCATCACACGGTTTAAGTCAGATCGTCAAAGTCGTCTCCACCAAAATCGATAGCTACCATCTCATCGAAAGATCGAGACACCCTTGCCATTATTAGGAACCGATTGACCACCTGTACAACTTGGCCATTACCTACATCATGTCATCGGTCAACGGAACCTCGAAGAGCTTGTGGTAGGTCGTGATCACCTCGCCCGAGATCCTCTCATCAACGTCGAGGAGCCCCAACTTGCGGAGTAGGTTCCGAAGAGAACATTGCTCCATGTTTAGGCTACCACCCTTGTGGCGATGTATCACCTCGGCTGAAAGTTCAACCCGGAGAGACGATGCCGAATAGGGTTGGAATTAAAACTCGAAACTCATGAGCTAAACAAGTAGCTCGTGACTCAGCTCAACTCAAATTCATTAACTAATGAGTCAAGCCCAAGTTTTAATCCGAGCTTGCTAACTGAACATGCTCAATGAGCCGAGCTAATGAGTTACTTGTTTAACACATTAAGCTCCTTAATTAGAAGGGAAATTAGATAAGTAGTCGTTGATTGTTGTTATTTTTGGAGTGCACCAACAATTGTCCCTTTAGTGTAAATCGATGATTGTTGTGATTTGTGAAGAAAAATATGTGTCTACAAATAGATTTTTGTAGATTAATTGCATACATAATACATATACTCCCTCCGTCCTAAAATAAGTGTCAAGAGTTATCTAAATATAGATGTGTCTATAGAGTAGATTGTAGTATCCCTATTAGCTTGGGGGTTTCCTACATATTTTTCATCCGTACATGTATTATATATTGTGGCCTTTGGGCCCCTGGAATACAAGTTGCTTATTCCTAACATGGTATAGAGCTAGGTTAGACTTTCTTTGCACGCAGCAACTCGTGCCCTCGGTGCTGTCAGTTGCTTCTTTCGTCACCACCGCCGGCCGCCCCGTCCACCACTATCGTCCGCTGCCCCGTTCGCCGCCGGCTCCCTCGTCCGCCCAGGCACCTATCTTCCCCTTCCGCCAGCCTCCTTCCCCGACCGGATCCGCCCCCGTCTACCCGAATCCATCCCCGCCGATCGCCCCTCCGCGACTGCCCCCCCCACCCCGTCGGCCGCCCCTCGCCGGTTGGACACCGCACTTGCCAAGCTCGGGCCTTCAATTCCTTCGCTCGATCCCGATCTGGATCGGGATTCCTGAGAACGTTCTTCCAAAAAAAAATGTCTGCATCATCGGGCTATGTCACGATTCCTCGTTGTCCGGTGGTTTTGATGGCACGAACTACTCTGATTTCGTTGCCTTTATGTGCATCCATATGCGTGGTCTTCGTCTCTAGGGTGTGCTCTCCGGCGAGGTCCCTTGTCCGTCGTGCCCCATTGCTCCTATGGCTCCTACTCCGCCCACACCACCAGCTGCAGCCAAGGGTGCGAATGAGGCCGCCGTTGTCGCTTATGACTGGAGGGTCCAGGAGTACACTGACGCTCTTTAGACCTACCGGCTGGATTTGCTTGCTTACACTCAGTGGACGGACGACGATGCTCACGCTATAGCGGCTCTTACTGCCAATGTCCAGCCGCAGTTTGCTTCGGAGTTTATGGGTCTCGGTACTGTTGCTGTCATGTGGGACCATCTTCGTCACCATTATTAGCCGTCCGGGGATGCTTTTTATCTGTCTGTGGTTCGTTAGGAGCATGCTCTTTAGCAGGGTGACTCCACTATTGATCAGTTCTACACACAGACCGCTGCTACCTGGCGTCAGCTTGACTCTCTTCGCTCTATTGTCTGTGGTACCTGCGCGTGTTGTCAAACTATGTGATCTGATTTAGAGTTTCAATGCATCTACGAGTTCCTGTCTCGGCTCCACAAGGAGTTTGAGCCCCGGCGTGCTCGGTTGCTTGCTCGTGGTCATGTTCCTATTCTGAGGTGATTTCTGAGCTTCGTGTTGAGGAGACTCACCTCAGTGGTGTTGGGTTGCTTGCGGTACCCTCTGTGCTAGCGGCCCATGGCCGTCCTTCGTCGACTGCTTCATCGACGCCTTCACAATCTTCTGCTCCACCCCTTTTACCCACTCCTCAGGGTCAAAGCAAGAGTCGGCGTGGCTTTCGTCCACGCTCTCACTGCACCTACTGTGACAAGGATGGTCACACTGAGTCTAAATGTTATACGAAGGAGCGTGATCTGCGTCAGCAGAAGGCGTCTGCTTCTCCCGGGACTCATGCTCCTTCTGGTTCGTCTGGCTTCTCTATAGTTACCCTTACTGAGCAGGACATTATGCGGATCAAGCGCATGCTCGCTGGCTCAGGATCTTTTCCAACTGGTACTGCTGGTTCTATGACTGATTCTTCTGGCACTGCGGCACCACCACCTTCTACTCAGTCAGGTACGTCATCGTGGGTTCTGGATTCGGGAGCTTCCTTTCACATGACCTTAGATTCTTCCACTATATCCTCTCTTCGACCCCTTGATTCTCCTATTAGTGTTCTCACTACTGATGGTACTCCTCTTCCTGTTTCTAGTCGGGGCACAGTTTCTACTTCTTTCTCTGTGCCTGATATTTCTCATGTTCCTCGTCTTACCATGAACCTTTTTTCTGCCCACCAACTTACTGACTCTAGTTGCCGCGTCATCTTTTATGTCGGCTCTTGTTCTTTTCAAGATCGTCGTACACATGCTCTGGTGGGAGCTGGCCCTCGGCGTCGTGATTCTCATGGGTTTTGGGAGTTAGACTGGCTTCGTGTTCCTTCCGCCGCTACCTCGTCTGCCAGTTCTCCTGCTGTCGTCGCCTCGATCACCGCCTCGTTTCAGTAGTGGCACCATCGTCTAGGTCATCTTTGTGGATCTTGATTGTCGTCATTAGTTCATCGTGGTCTTCTGGGGCATGTCTCAGGAGATGCTTCTTTAGGTAAACAGATTCAGTTACCCTATCCTACTAGTGTGTCTGTCTCTCGGCGTCCTTTCGACTTAGTTCATTCTGATGTTTGGGGTCCAGCTCCTTTCGCTTTGAAAGGGGGCCATCGATATTATATCATTTTTATAGATGATTTTTCCCGATATACTTGGTTGTATTTTATGACTAATCGTAGTGAGGTTCTCTCCATATATAAGCGTTTTGCAGCCATGGTTCTTACTCAGTTCTCTACGCCCATTGTTCCGTGCTGATTCTGTTGGTGAGTATCTCTCGAAGCATTTGCGCGGTGTTCTTGCTAAGCAGGGTATTTGTCGTCGATATGAAACGGCAGATGCCATGGGGATGGCTAAAGAGGGGGACAGACCGAAGTTAATGTCGCTGGTACCGGAAACGAGAATGGGAACACACGGTGAGACACCACGATGTACCCAGGTTCGGGGCTCTCCGTAGAGATAACACCCCTAGTCCTGCCGAGCTAGCTATATGCAATAACTCTGGCTACAATGAATGCTCCTTGAGCTGTTTGAGAGGAAGAAGAGGGCCTCTGGTCTCTACCCTCTCCTCGCTCTCTCTGGTGGGTGAGATTGCAATAACTACTCTGCCGTCCCCCGCGCAGGAGGGGTACCCAGGGCTCTTATAGGCCGAGCCCAGGGTACAAAGGTAAATACACAAAAGGAAGGGCCCAGCTGTCTGTCTCAGATCGGCTAGGGACCTAGCACCGTGCTTCTCCGGAGGACCCGGTGTAGACTTGCGGCTTGCCATGCCGCTATCCCGTAGACCTCGGCAGTGAACAGTAAGGCTAGGTACTTAGGCCTGTCGGCTTGTCCGCGTGATCGGCGCTGGAGGAGACCGCACGCCTCTGACAGTCCCGATCTTCAGGGATTGCGCATTGAATGCTCTTGTACCAGATGTCCGATCTGGACCTCTGATCGGACGCTGCTCTTCTTACTTCGGCTGGATGCTCCTGGATGAGGCCGATTGCGCCCTCTCCGGGGCAATCGGCCCTCATTTGGAACAGTTCGGCCTACTTCTTGGTTTCTCTTGTTTAGCTCGGCCTTGAATAGATCAGTGACCTCCAGCTCGGTGATCTTTGCTCTGATGAACTATTTCCCCTGGGTGACCCTACCCGGGGGTCATTCCCCCGACAGTAGCCCCTGAAGCTGCGGAGGTCCCGCCGAACTCAGAGATGGCGAGGCCTGCACAGGTTCCTTAAAAATATTTTCCTTGTTTCTGACCGCTCCAATAGGCCGGTTGCTTGCCACCTGCCGATTGCTCTTGACCTTCTGATTGCTTTTATTCTTCCAATTGCTCTTGTTCTTCCGACTGCTCTTGATTTTCGTATCAACTGCTCTCAATAGGCCGATTGCACTTAATTTGCCGATTGCGCTTGACTTCCTCGACCGGTCCGCCCAACGGTTGGTTTGACTGGAATGTTGACCGAACTTGCCGCTTCGAACTCGCCGAAGAATACGGGACGTCGTGCCACGATTTGACATGCCATAACCGCTGCCTCGACCCACGCGCGCACGTCCCGTCCCATCCGCCGGATCTTCTGTGCTCCGAACTGACGCCGCTCTATGGATACACGCGGCCACACCGCCTGTCAGATCGGCACAGCCGATCCCACTACCTCCTTACCGCGTCTTTAAATACCCGATGGGGTGAGAGATGCGTCTCGCACCCCTCACTCCATCTCCTTCCTCGAGCTTTTCTCCATTGCTTCCGCTGCCGCACCGCTCGCCCCGCCGTGCTGCTGCCGCTTCCTCCGACGCCCAGAGCCGCCGCCCCGAAGCCTGAGTCGCCGCACTTCACCGCCCTTGCCATCACTCCTCCGCCACCATAGGTGGGCTTGGATCTAGATTTCCTCCGCCTCCGCCGCCGTCTTGTCCACCGCCGCCGCCTTCTTCCTCGTTTTCCTCTCACTCCTCCTCGCCCACCACGGAGTCCGACGCCTCCATGGGGGACGATGCCGCCGCCGGCTCCCAGAGGGGAGCTTGGAAGGGTTCCAACGTGACAGAGATGAAGGTCGCGCTCCTTCGCCGGTCTCGCAAGATCCCGGCGGACCTCGATTTCCGCATTCCTGGCGACGAAATCGTGCCCGCGCCCCGGGATGGCGAACGTGTTATCTTCCTTGCGCACTTCGAGCGCGGGTTTGGGCTTCCGCAAGTCAAAGTGATGGCCGAGTGCGGCGGCGCCACCATCTACCTCCGACAGGTCGGACTCTATCCTCATCCCCAACTGCCTCAATCCATCAAGAACTGGCAGACGGGGTTCTTCTATGTTTCCTCACCACAGAATCAAGACTTGCTGAATCTGCCCGAGTTCTCTCTGCCCCCGCCAACTGCGAAGTATCATTGGGCTGAGAAACCAGGTGACAGGGATACCGATTTGGATCGCCAGATAGCGTACATCCAAAAGCTGATGGAGCAAGGACTGCAGCCCGCCGATCTGGTGGCGACCTAGCTCTGCCGCCGAGTGCTCCCACTGCAACGCCGCTGCCATCGGATCTGCGACATGCACATGCGCCGCGACCCCACTCGGATTTCCACATTCCGAATAGATGAGAAAGACTTCTTCCACCGAATCAACAGCATTACCAACCTTCACTTAACCTTTCGAGTTCGGACTGAAGCCGTTCAGCCGATCTCGGCCCTGTCCCGAGGTACGCTTCAATTACAACTTTCTGCTCTAGCTTTTTCTTTCCTTCATACTAATTCTGATCGGATCATTTTCCTCGGGAATTCCTGGCCTCCAGGCTCATGCAGGATGGACAGTCCGCTTCGGGCTACCACCCTGATCGAGCTGAAGAAGATGCCCAGGATTTTGAGCTTGAAGAAGAGACCGAATCCGAGACCGAAGCCCGAACTGCTTCCCTCGGACTCGGCTTCAAGAAGCCGGGTGAGTCTGATTCCTCCGTCAAACGCTTCATGGCCGAATGGAGCAGTGATTCTGATCCTCTTAGTGACCTTGGCGCAGAATCTGAACCCGCCGAACAGACACTGCCCAAAGGGAAACACGCCCGACCTGATGACGCCGGCCCTTCCAAGATTGCCAAGAAGAAAGGGAAAACGGGCACGCGCCGAGCCGCCCCTGAAATGAGTGGCCCTGTGCTTTCTCCTACCCCACTGAACATCGCTCGCCCTGGCTTTTCCACGGCCAAATTTGCTGCTCAACTTCCTCGAGCTTCCAGATACATATCTTCACCTCTTGTTTTTCTTGACTTTTCCTGAGCTGCCTTGCTCACTTGTGTTCTTTTGCCACAGGGCTGCCCGATCTGTGGACCCTGCCGGACCTGGGGGTGCGCCGATTGCTCCCCCTGCCCCCTCTGCTGGGAAGCAAAACGAGCTAGTCCCCCCTTGGCGAAGTTTGTTCCATTGTCAGTGATGATGTTGTGTGGCACTCCATATCTGACCATGATATCTGCTATGAACCTGACCTCAGTCGGCCCGTCCAGTTTCTTGATCGGCCTTGCCTCTATCCACTTGGTAAATTTGTCCACTGCTACCAGTAAGTGTGTCATACCACCTCTTGTTGTTTTGAACGGCCCTATCATATCCAGACCCCAGACTGCAAACGGCCAAGTAATCGGAATTATCTTCAGTGCTGAGGCTGGTAGGTGGCTCTTTGCTTTAAATCTTTGACACCCATTGCAATACTTGACCAGATCTTTTGCCGCTGCTTTTGCAGTTGGCCAATAGAAACCGTGGCGAAAAGCCTTGGCGACTATTGCTATTGCTGATGCATGATGACCGCATTCACCTTGGTGGATATCTCGGAGCAGCTCCAGCCCCTTGTCCTCTTCCACACATCGCTGAAGAACTCCTGTTGCGCTTCGGTGCACCAGCTCGTTGTTGATGATTGTGTATGCCCCAGATCGGCGCTGGATTTGCCGAGCTTCTACTTCATCTTCTGGAAGTATGCCGTCTACCAGGAAATCTCTGAATGGTTCTGCCCATGATGGTGCCGCCACAATCACCATTACAGTAACTGTTTCTGACTCTGGTTGTGCGTCTTCCGCTACTGGCAGCTCGGAGGAGGAAGAGCCGAATGCATCTGGCATGGTTTCCTCAGTCCCCGAACTGACGACAGCAGCCCCTGGTTCACAATTGGCAGCCCTTGGTGCTGCCGAATGCTCCTTTCCCTTTTGCTTTTTTGCTTCTAGTTCTGCCATCTTCAGGTCGACCGGAATAAAGATTGACTCTGATTCTAGGGAAGGCTTGATGGATGGCTTGCGGATATTTTCTAGTGACACTCCTGGAGGAACTTCCTTTCTGGTGGATCCCAACTTGGACAGTACATCTGCTGCTTCATTTTCAGCTCTGGGAATGTGATGGAATTCACACCCCTCAAAGAATCCAGATAACTGTTGCACAAGGAATCTGTACCGTGCCATATTTTCATCTTTTGTATCCCAAGTGCCAGTGCATTGCTGCACCACCAGATCGGAATCACCATAACATAGAATTCGCCGAATGCCAATCTCCTTGGCCACTCAAACGCCGTGCACCAAAGCTTCGTATTCGGCCACATTATTTGATGCTGCAAAGTGAATCTGCAGTACATATTCAAGCTTGTCGCCTTTTGGGGAAGTGAGGACAACGCCAGCCCCTAGTCCGGTCATCATCTTGGAACCATCGAAGTGCATTTGCCAGAACTGAGAGTCCGGACAGGGGGGTATATATTGAGTTTCTGCCCAATCCACCAAAAAATCCGCCAGAACCTGAGACTTGACCGCCGTCCGAGGCTCATACTTGATCCCATGTGTTGCGATTTCTATGGCCCATTTTTCCACTCGACCGGATGCGTCCCGACTGTCAATGATTTCTGCCAATGGAGCCGAACTGACCACCGTGATCGGATGCGCCTGGAAATAAGGCTTCAACTTTTTTGCTGCCATGTACACACCATAGCACATCTTCTGATAGTGGGGATAGTTTTGCTTGGAGGTGGAGAGCACTTCACTGACATAATACACTGGCCTCTGGACCGGTTGCGCCTTGTCCTTTTCAGGACGCTCGACCACCATGACAATACTAACCACCCGATTGGTTGCTGCGATGTACAACATCATTGGCTCTTTTTCCTTCGGAGCTGCCAACACTGGAGCAGTGGACATCATACGCTTGAGCTGTTTGAATGCCTCGTCCGCCTGCGGCGTCCAGCTGAACTTGTATGTTTTCTTCATTAGTTGGTACAGTGGGATTTCCTTCTCTCCCAGCCGACTGAGGAATCGGCTGAGCGATGCCAAGCATCCGATGAACTTCTGCACATCTTTGAGATTTCTGGGCTTGCCCATCCTCTCAATTGCTGCTATCTTCTCAGGGTTGCACTCTATCCCTCTCTCGGACACCAGAAAACCAAGCAACTTGCCAGCTGGCACGCCGAACACACACTTCTCTGGGTTGAGCTTGATCTGGTATGCCCGCAAATTTGCGAATGTCTCTTTAAGGTCATCCAACAAGGTCGATCCCAGCACCGACTTGACCACGAGGTCATCTACATACACATGTATGTTCCGACCTAACTGAGGCCGAACACACCGCTGCATAGTACGCTGATAAGTCGCGCCGCCGTTTTTCAGGTCGAATGGCATGGTGATGTAACAATAAGCCCCGAAAGGGGTAATAAAAGATGTTTTAATTTGATCGTTTACATCAAGCTTAATCTGGTGATAGCCTGCTGTGGCATCCAGAAAGCACAGGAGCTGACAGCCAGCCGTAGAATCAATTACTTGATCGATACGGGGGAACGGAAAAGGATCCTTGGGGCAGGCCTTATTCAGGCAAGTTTAATCTATACACATGCGCCAAGTTCCATTCTTCTTCGGGACCAGAACTGGATTGGCTAACCAGTCTGGGTAGAACACTTCCTTGATAAATCCTGCTGCAAGCAACTTGGCTATCTCGTCGCCGATTGCTCCTCTCTTCTCTTCTGAAAAACGCCGAAGTGGCTGCTTGATCGACTTGGATCTAGGTCGGATATGAAGCTTGTGCTCGGCAAGTTCCCTCGGTACACCAGGCATGTCATGTGAGGACCATGCAAAGATGTCACGGTTCTCACGGAGGAACTCGACGAGCTCGCCTTCCTATTTGCTGCTGAGTCCGGCCCCAACAATGACGCATTTGCTCGGGTCGGAGGGGTCCAGGGCGATCTTCTTGCTATCCTTTGCCGCTTGAAATATGGTCTCATCATCCGGCCTCTTGTCCTTCGTGCTCGGCATGGGGTCCTTCATTTGGGCTTGGACTGCTGCCACCACCTTGTCCAGCTGGCGCCGTTCTGCATCTATGACCAGAGCATCAGCTAGCTTGGAACCAGCGGACGAACATTCCAGTGACTTCCTGTAGTCACCACACACAGTGATTGGACCATTCGTCCCTGGGAGCTTCATCTTCAAGTATGGCTGCATGATGTTGAACATGAACTTGGTGATTGCAGGCGACCCGAGCAGAACATGGTATGGGCTGCTCAGATCGGCCACCTCGAACCAGATCGGCTCTCGGCGGAAATTCTCTTCCGACCCGAACACTACCTCAAGCCGAATACGGTCTAATGGGGTACATGACAGGCCGGACACTATCCCATGGAACGTAGTTCTACTGGGCTCTAACTCGCTCTCGCTGATGCCGAGCTTGATCATTGTGTCTCTGTACAAAATGTTGATGGCGCTGCCTCCGTCAATAAGCGTCCTGGTGAACTTGCATGAATACAATGGTGCCGCCAAGATTGCATCCACCACGAGCATATAACTGCCCGGGTTGGGCATTACGCTCGGGTGGTCTTCTGGGCCCCATGTTATGGCATTGTCCGACCAGTTCAACCTCTGAGAAATTGCTGGCATGGTGGCATTGACTGCCTGCTCACGGGTTCTCCGACTGCCCTTGTCATCTGACTCGCTGGTAAAGATCATATATGTTGCATCATGACGTGGGAACTGCTGCCGAGCATTTGCTGGGGGTGGGCCTGGGGGTGGGGGTGGCGGTGGGGGTGGATTTCCTGCTCCTCCCTTTGCCAAACGCTCGACCCAAATGCACTGCCTAGTGGTGTGCGATGCGGGCTTGCCTACTCCACTGTGCATCTTGCAAGGCTGGTTCATCATGTCTTCAAACGTGTACGGGGGCCTAGGCTGACCTGGCGGTCTCTCTGCAGGCTTCATCTTCCGACTGCCTCCCGCAGCCCCTTGTTCCTCTTGGTGTTGCACTGTTGCTACCTGTCGATTGCCATACTGGGCATCCGGCTGCTCATCCTTCCTCTTGTTGAAACCAGTGTTGTTGTTGTTGAAATTGGGGGTGTTGCTGTTGTTGTTGTTGTTATTGTTGTTGAAATTGTTGTTCCTCTGTATCTCGCGCCTCTCGCGCCGGTTGGGACCATTTGCTTCTGCCGATTGCTGCTGCTGGCCGGATGTCTGCCCTTGGATGAAACCGCTGGGACTTAACGTGATCGGGCACATTGCATAGTCAGATGCGGCGAATGAATTGGCTATCCTCATCAGATCGGCCAAAGATGTTATCTCCTTGCGCAGGAGCTTGTGCTTCAACAAAGACCCGTCCAAGAAGCCGTCAGTGAAGTACTGGATGGCTTGGATTTCATGAACTCCCTCGCAAGTGTTCCTGAGCTTGATCCACCGCTGAAGGTAATCGCGCAGGGGCTCGTCCTTTCCTTGTACGCAGAGAGCCAGGTGCCGAGGAAGACCTGGGCGCTCATAAGTACCCGTGAAATTGCGGACAAATGCGTCCTCAAAATCCTTCCATCAATTGACACTGTTGCTGGGCAAACTATTCAACCAGGACCGAGCTGAACCTTGGAGCATGAGCGGAGCATAGCGTACAGCTACACGCCGACCACCTCCTGCAATACCGGCGGCTGTCATATAATCGACCAGCCAATCTTCTGGCTTGACTGATCCATTGTACTTGGGGGTGTCCCTGGGCAATGTGAAATCTTTGGGGAATTGCTCTTGCCGAATGCGGGGGCCGAAACATGTTGGACCCGCCGGCGCATCATCTTCCGGTTGCTTATCCTGCTGCAACTGCTCGATTCGGTGTCTTGCGTCGTTGTCTGCGATTGCTCGGGGACCTAACCGTTGACTGATTGCCGGTCGGACTGACGCTGCCGGTTGCTCATTGCGCCTGCTGTTGACTGCTGGCTCATCCCTTCGACTGCCTCCCGCAGCCCCTTGATTCTTCCGACTGCAGTGCAAACTGCCATGTGGTGAAGATGCTTGCCTTTGCTGCCGCTGCGGCACATTCGGCTGATTCGCACCTGCAGTCGCCCGAAGCGATTTTGACGCTGCTCGGTGGCCACCCTTTGCTGCTGGTTTGCTGTGGTTATGAGGTCGCGCATTCGGCGCGTCCTCTCCCGCAGCTCTTCTCCTTCCAGATGCTCCAGCTTGGTGGCGATCTGCTGGGCAGCTCTCATGTTCTTCACAGGAGAACTGTATGAAATCTGTGGTGCCACAATAATGGACACCACAGGCTGATGGGCTCCTCCCAGCTCTTTGCCGACCTCTCAGCCTGCTACCCGAAGCTCCTCGATGACGGGGGGTGGGACAACACGCTGCCGAATGCCATGCGCTGCATTGTACTCCCGAACTGATGCCTCCATTCGGCGCTTTTCAGCGTCGATCCGATCTGATTGCTCCTTCAGAGCTTGACGCACCTTCTCCAGCTCGGCGTGAGCCACAACTGGATCGGCATGAAGATCCACGAGAGTGTTGAGCACGTCCGGTGGGTTGCTTGGTCCTCCCGCTGCTGCAGTTGCTGCCCTCGCGGCTCGGGAAGCTGAAGTGAAACTGTGGCGACTTGACGCCCCTGCCATCATGACCTCCGCACGGATGTGCGCAGTCGTGCCCTCTGTTCCCACGGCATCCGGCCCTCCTGGCAGCGGATCCGTGAGCTCAGAAAACACCCGAACCTCCCTGGGAAACACGTCAGGGAGTGCTGCGACGAAGACGCGATGTCCGCCGAAAGGAATGATGACGCCGCGCGGTAGAGGCATTCCAACCCCAAACCGCGAGGCGTTGTCGATGACGAAGTCCCACGCTCCGCTCCTCATCACCAGGCCGGAGGCGAAGCGCACGCGCGATGCAGATGATGGTCCCGTCCGGATCAGAACTCAAGTCGACGCCTTGGCCTGCCACACGGTGGGCGCCAACTGTTGTCGATATGTAACGGCAGATGCCATGGGGATGGCTAAAGAGGGGGAAAGACCGAAGTTAATGTCGCTGGTACCGGAAACGAGAATGGGAACACACGGTGAGACACCACGATGTACCCAGGTTCGGGGCTCTCCGTAGAGATAACACCCCTAGTCCTGCCGAGCTAGCTATATGCAATAACTCTGGCTACAATGAATGCTCCTTGAGCTGTTTGAGAGAAAGAAGACGGCCTCTGGTCTCTACTCTCTCCTCGCTCTCTCTGGTGGGTGAGATTGCAATAACTACTCTGTCGTCCCCCGCGCAGGAGGGGTACCCGAGGCTCTTATAGGCCGAGCCCAGGGTACAAAGGTAAATACACAAGAGGAAGGGCCCAGCTGTCTGTCTCAGATCGGCTAGGGACCTAGCATCGTGCTTCTCCGGATGACCCGGTGTAGACTTGCGGCTCGCCATGCCGCTATCCCGTAGACCTCGGCAGTGAACAGTAAGGCTAGGTACTTAGGCCTGTCGGCTTGTCCGCGTGATCTGCGCTGGAGGAGACCGCACGCCTCTGACAGTCCCGATCTTCAGGGATTGCGCATTGAATGCTCTTGTACCAGATGTCCGATCTGGACCTCTGATCGGACGCTGCTCTTCTTACTTCGGCCGGATGCTCCTGGATGAGGCCGATTGCGCCCTCTCCGGGGCAATCGGCCCTCATTTGGAACAGTTCGGCCCACTTCTTGGTTTCTCTTGTTTAGCTCGGCCTTGAATAGATCAGTGACCTCCAGCTCGGCGATCTTTGCTCTGATGAACTATTTCCCCTGGGTGACCCTACCCGGGGATCATTCCCCCGACAGTACTCTTGCTCAGTTCTCTTGTCCTGGTGCCCATGCTCAGAATGGGATGGCTGAGCATAAGCATCACCATCTTCTTGAGACTACTCGTGCGATGATGATCACCTCTTCTCTTCCCCTTCACTTCTGGGTTGAGGCTGTCTCTACTTCTTCCTATCTCATTAATATTCAGCCTTCTACCGCTCTTCAGGGTGCCATTCCTCTTGAGCACCTTTATGATTGCTCGCCTGAGTATTCTATGCTTCGGTTGTTTCGTTGTGTTTGCTTTGTCCTTCTCGCTCCTCACGAACGCACCAAACTATTCGCTCGGTCTGTTGAGTGTCTTTCTCGGATACAGTGATGAACATAAGGGCTGCCGCTGTTGGGATCCGGTTGCTCGTCGGATGTGTATTTCTCGGGATGTGACTTTTGATGAGTCTCGTCCTTTCTATCCGCGTTCGGCCTCGTTTTCTCCGGTGGATCTTTCTTTTCTCCTCTTTCCTAATTTTCCTCCCTCGGTTACTCCTATTCCTGCTCCTCCGGTTGATCCTGTGTCGTCTACTCCGACTTCGGTGCCTTCTACTTCGACTCTTTCTTCTCCTTCATCGTCGTCCTCTGTGCCCTCTTCTCCAGTGATTCCCTCATGTCAGTATCCTCTTGTTGTTCCGTCTCCTCCTAACTTCCCTTTCCACTATAATCGGCCTCCTCGTGTTGTCGCCGAGTCCTCTGATGCACCCTCTACTTCTAGTGCACCACCTCCACCGCATTATCCTCTTTGTACTCGGCCTCGTCGTCCTCCTGATTTCTATGATCCCGCTAGCTAAAGTGTTTTGGCTATTCCGAAGCCGATCCCCTTACCGTGAGGTTGATGTTCATCCTGAGTGGCAACTAGCCATGGCTGAGGAGATTGCTACGCTTGAGCACACTGGCACATGGGAGATTGTTCCTCTTCCTCCTCAGATTCGTCTGATCACGTGTAAGTGGGTCTATAAGGTTAAGACCCATTTTGATGGGACTCTTGAGTGCTACAAAGCTCGTCTAGTCGCTCTTGGCTTTCAGCAGGAGCATGGCCGGGATTATGATGAGACTTTTTCTCCAGTGGCTTACATGACCACTGTTCGGACTCTTCTCGCCATGGCATATGTTCGCCTTTGTCAAGGCCCGTTTGAGTGAGCAGTTTCTTATGTAGGATCGTGGTTCGCTTCGTTATTTTCTTGGGATTGAGGTTTCCTACACTGTTGATGAATTTTTTATTTACCAAGAACGGTATATTCAGGATCTTCTTGCTCGTGCCGCTCTTACTGATGAGCATACTGTTGAGAATCCCATGAAGCTCAATATTTCTCTTCGTGCTTCTGATGGTGATCCACTTTCTGATCTGAATCGTTATCGACATCTTGTCGGGAGTCTTGTCTATCTTGTTGTTACTCATCCGGATATTTCTTACTTTGTCCATATTCTGAGTCTGTTTGTTTCTGCTCCCACCATGGTCCGCTACAGTTACCTTTTTCGTGTTCTACGTTATCTTCGTGGGACTATCTCTCTTTGCCTCTTCTTTCCTCGTTCCACCTCGTTACAGCTCCAGGCCTACTCCGATGCTACGTGAGCTAGTGGTCCTTTGGATCGCCGTTCACTATCTGCTTACTATGTTTTTCTTGGTGGTTCTCTCATTGCCTGGAAGACGAAGAAGAGGACCACAGTTTCCCGTTTGAGTGTAAAGGTTGAGTTGCGAGCACTGGCTCTTTTGGCTGCTGAGGTAACTTTGTTACGATGGTTACTTGCAGATTTTGGTGTCTCCGTGACGACACCCACTACTTTATTGTCCGACAGTACAGGTGCTATCAGTATTGCATGTGACCCGGTGAAGCATGAGCTTACCAAGCATATTGGTGTTGATGCTTCTTTTGATCGTGCTAGTGTGCAGGATCAGATTGTTGTGCTCCAGTATGTGCCTTCCGAGCTACAGTTGGCGGATTTCTTTACGAAGGCCCATACTAAATCACAACATCACTTTTTCCTCTCCAAACTCAGTGTTCTTCATCCACCATGAGTTTGAGGGGGGGAGGGGTGTTAAGAGTAGATTGTAGTATCCCTATTAGCTATCTCTACCCCGTGAAATTCTCGAGCCGGAAGATGGATGCATATGTTGTGTTTCATTTTACTAAATGATATCAATTAAATGGTGTATCAATTCCATAAATTGTAGGGGGTTTCCTGCATATTTGTCACATGTACATGTATTATATATTGTGGCCTTTGGCCCCCCTGGAATACAAGTTGCTTATTCCTAACAGTATCTAGACTCGGTTTTACATCTAGATACATCCATATCTAGATATAACAAGATTAATGAGCTAGCTCGCGAGTTAAACGAGTCGAGCCAAGTTTGAAACGGAGCTTATCTATAATACCTAAATAGTTCATCCTCACTAACCTATTTATCTTGACATGCAAGCTATCCACATCATCAAGTAGGTCCACCATATTCAAAAAATTTCCCACTAACTCTTCATGCACATGCTCCCATTAAATCCGTATGTGCATGCAACCATTCACAAATAAATATAAACTATTTTTTTACTCAACCTCACCATTTAGAACTGATTTTTTTAAAGAAAAATCAAATTATGAGCTACCTCACATTTTTTTCTATGCGACGACATTTTTTGGAATGCATATATGTAGTTGCTATCATTGTTTTGGGTTTAGCGAACGGTGATGTCTCCACTGTCTCTACTCAATATTGTTTTCATTTCATATCGTCTTGCTCACATATTGTCAAGGTAACAAATTAACAAAACAAAAATCACACTCATTTTTTGATTTTTCATCAAAAAAATAGATTTTTATCTAAACAATATTTCTTTCAAAAAATATTTTATAATCAAATTATACTATGTTTCATAAAATTTCTCATTTTTTTAAACATTAAATTCTTTCTTAATAGTTCTCGCAGCAACGGGCGGGTATCATTTAGTTATGTTAACAAGTCAAGACAAGCTAACTCTTTATCTTGATGAGCTCTAACAAGTCGGCTCGGCTTGAATTACAGCCCTAGCGCCAAACTCAGCTGAAAGTTAAACTTGACAGGTCCTTGCGTGCCAGTGAACTCGGCGTCATCTTCACAACAAAAGATGAAGCACTAAACTTACAGAATCTAATTATATCAACAATATCTTGCTCAAGAATCATCATAATTATTCTTAGGTTCATATTTATTCTTAGGTGGAGACCTGACAGATGATGGATGCCATAGTTTAAGCTTCCCGATTGTACGAAATAAAGAGGATTTCAACATGCTAAAGATGTGGCAATTTGCAGTAGTACACCAAAAATAGATAAATCAGTGTGATTGAGATATCGATAAATACTTACACTGAATTAATTCGCTTCAGTTCAACTACAAAATGATAAGGCTTTTCAGAATCTCCTGTAAAGAAAAGGAAGAATTTTTGGTTATTGTAATTCACTCTCGAAGACCGTAACCTAGATCTTGAAAAACTGCACCGGAGTTACTGAGTGTGACTTCTTGGTGAATTTAAAGTATGCATTAAGATCTCAATAATAGAGTACACAACAGCCAAGCCCATCACAGACCAGTAAATGGGGCAAATACCCAAGACTTGGTTGAAAAGGTGTCTGTTGTAGCCGACGTTGGCTACGTAGGTTGTAGGGTGGATTACTCGCTAGAGGCAGGGGTTGTCGCCGTTTAGGCGTCGTGGTACCATAGAAGGGTAGTGGGGAAAGATTGGAGGATTAGAAGGGTAGTGGGGAAAGATTGGAGGATTAGAAGGGTAGAAGAGAAGCATAGGTAGGAACTAGATATTTCATTGCTTGCCTCCTTACAAGGGGGATACATCCTTATATAGACCCTTCAGGTCACCCTAGATACTTCTAGAGTAGGCTGGCTTCACCCACAAAGAGACACTTCTACCAGGACACATAACACCCTCTTGATACTTCTAGACTAGGCTGGGTCATCTAAGAGACAACCAGACCCTTCCCACAAACAGACTCTTATACTAGGATTACTAGGACACATAAACACACTGGATACTTCTAGACTCATCTTTTTAATAGATAACTGGACTCAGTTGCCACAACATTACTCCCCCCCTTGCAGATACAGCTCGTCCTCGAGCTGTAGTTCATGATGGATCTTCCTTGTCATCGCCATCATTTACTTCAAGGTAAAAAAGGCGTTGGCAACGATGGCCTCTTGAGAATTTTTCATCGCAGTTGAAACACAGCCCTTTTTCCCTTCTTTCCGCAATATCTGCAGCTGTCAATCGACGGATCGTGTGTTCTTCCCCAACAGAAACTTTAGCATTCCATGAAGTATCTTGCTGTTGTCCGGTAGGCTTGGATGACTTCTCATTTGAGGTTGTAGCTATGATGGTTGCTCTTTGCTCATATGCACGTGCTAGGCTCATGGCCACTTGTAGGTCAGAAGGGCTTTGAAGCTCCACATCGACTCGTAGCAGATCAGTCAACCCGTATGTGAAAATCTGAACCTGTTGCGGCACTGAGAGGGGGTCAACTCGACAAAGTAGTGCTTGAAACCTTTCTATGTAGTCTGCAACAGATCATGTTTGTTGGAAGTGTGCTAGTTCTCCTAGTGGATTGGTCCGAATAGGAGGCCCAAACCTTAGGTTACAACACTCCTTGAAGCGAGTCCAAGACGGGGTCCCTTCATCACGCTCGAGCTGGATATACCATTCCTGCGCTGCTCCTATCATGTGATAGGCTGCTAGCCATACCTTATAGCCTTCTTCGGTGTGTTGCCCCCAGAAAAATTGCTCACACCGGTTCAACCAAACCAGCGGGTCATCTTTGCCATTGAATGTTGGAAAATCCAGTTTGTGGTATCGAGGCACTCCTACAGTATCAGCAGCATGAGTCATCGATGGTGGAACATGTGGGACACCAAACTTGGGAGGCCGAGGTGGCATTTGTTGTGGAGGAAAAGCAAATCCTGTCTGCAAATTGGAAGGCATAGTTTGTAGGCCGTGCATCCTGGGCGATGATGTCTGGGAGCATGGTACTTGCTGTTGTGCCAAAATTGTGGGTGTTGGTGTCATGGTTGTCACCGGGTTGGCGCCCAGATCTGCTGCGTTGCCATTCAAGAAGGGTAAGGATGAAGGGAGCTGCAAGATGCCATCGTCTCCTCTCTGCACCACTGATCTCTCCTCTAGTGCCTTGACTCGCAAATTCAGCGATTTAAACTCCTTGGTGAATTTATCGCTCAGCGCGGCAATCGCTGCCAGGACTTCATCATTGGGATTGGTCTGCTTTTGTGGCGCATCGTCAGCCATGGTGGTAGGCTCTGATACCAGATGTTGTAGCCGACGTTGGCTACGTAGGTTGTAGGGTGGATTACTCGCTAAAGGCAGGGGTTGTCGCCGTTTAGGCGCCGTGATACCATAGAAGGGTAGTGGGGAAAGATTGGAGGATTAGAAGGGTAGTGGGGAAAGATTGGAGGATTAGAAGAGTAGAAGAGAAGCATAGGTAGGAACTAGATATTTCATTGCTTGCCTCCTTACAAGGGGGATACATCCTTATATAGACCCTTTAGGTCACCCTAGATACTTCTAGAGTGGGCTGGGTTCACCCACAAAGAGACACTTCTACCAGGACACATAACACTCTACTAAGACACATAACACCCTCTTGATACTTCTAGACTAGGCTATCTAAGAGACAACCAGACCCTTCCCACAAACAGACTCTTATACTAGGATTACTAGGACACATAAACACACTGGATACTTCTAGACTCATCTTTTTAATAGATAACTGGACTCAGTTCACAACAGTGTCACTTTTAACTTCTTGATTTTGGACAACCTGTTGGCTCCATTCCCGAGCATGAACTCAGGGAGGCACATACTAAATAGCTCCATTGAGAATTGAAAATCGATTTAAGCCAATTAAGAATAGTAAGACCTAAAGATGCGCTCATTGTGGGAAAAATTGAAACAAGTACGGGTATCTAACCATAACATTTTACCAGAAAACTTGAGGTGTCAAATAGAATAACATGGTCAGCTTACAATAGTTAGTCCTATGTTGGCTGGGTACATAAAACTGGAACATTGAACATTTCTCATCAACAACAAAATAACACATTGTGCTGACACATGAAAAATCATTTATAGCCTTTCCATTACTTGTATTGAACTTCAGTAATGAAATGCATAAGAATGACATCAAATAGAGGGAATGATTGGATTCAGTCAGGACTTTAAGAGGTGAGAATAAAATAATACAAGAGAGCATATAAAAAATATCTGCATCTATTGGCGCTGGAAAATAAGAGGGTATAAAAAGTATGGAGATAGTACACATAAGAAAATTGTAATATGGCAAGGAGCAAGTAAAAGAATCCTCACCCCTTGGCATGTCTTCTTTGGCAACAAGCCCGAGAGCTCCCTGCAAACCCCAAACAGTAAATTTACCATCAAGTTATTGTTTAAGTATACGTGCATTGCCCACATTTCCCCATAAGATCGAGCTTTCAGCTGAAATGTCGGTGCATAAAACTAAATATGGTATTAGAGTCAAGAGTTATCGAGTTCAAGACCTGGCTGGTAAAAAAATGGCCATTTTAGGTCAACGGTAGACATGCAGGAGGCAATATGTGAGGGAGAGTGTTGAATCATAATTACATTACCCATATTTTCCCCCATAAGTTGAACTTTTCAATGAACTGGTTGGTGCTTGCAACTCGATAAAGTATTTACTTGTTTCTACATAAAAGGTAGACCCATTATTTAATTTGTATGACAATCTATCATATTTTTTTCTCTTCCTTATTTCTTATCAACCTAAATTATGATGGTGCAGTAAATTATTGCACTAAGGTAATTTTCCCTTTTGTATAGTGTTTTTGTTTCGTTGCCAACAGGGGAATGATCCCTCCCCTGGCTATATGTTGTTAGGTAGGTGAGCCATCAGGTTTATTCGAGCGTGCCTCAACCACAGCTGGGACTCGAACCCGGGCGGGCTGGCTCCTCACTAGGAGCATCAGCCACCAGGCCAGCGCCTGGTTCTCCCTTTTGTACACTGTTTAAATTTAATATTCAAACAAGGTATTATTGACAATGTAAACTTGATAATTACTGAAGAAAGATCAGGCAGGTACAGTTTTTACAACAGGCACCAGTGCATGAATATCTTACTGACTTGGCACAATATTAAAATCCCCATGCATCAATTCACTGTACAAATGTGTATGGCCATGTACGATTTTGAGCTGATATTTGCACGTTTTCTTAAACATAAATCAGTTAATAACTTAATATAGGAACAGCGGGATAATGATAGATTAACTCACCTCCTCAAACTTCTTAGTGAACCATGTGTTCAGTTCTTTGGTACAAGCCAGGTTACTGATTACATACGACTGGAAATCACAGTATGACAGGTAGACGCCAATATCTATAATGAATAAAATAAAATGAAATACATGTGAATCAAAATGGAGGTATCCAGGCAACGTGTGTCAATCTATGTAACAAGTGGTAGCATGTGCAATTTTACAAGTGAAGGGCAACACATATACCATCTTCTGAATGATAGTAAAACAACTCCTGGACCGTAGCAACAAGCTTTCCAACTACCGCATTCATCTGAAGCAAAGGAGGGAAAATGGAAAAAATGAACTGTCACATAGAAAATCCTTCTATTACAGTACTGCAACAAATTCCTACAAGAAATAATAAAGCCGATTAGAAAGAACCACAGTCGCTATTTCACACCTATCAAATGTCATAAGACAGGAAGATAATATAAAAGAACTAAAAAATATGTAAAGATTTGTGGAAACTTGAAGTCCAGTAAACTCTGTTCACTGCCAATATGTCTCTTTTTGAGTAAAATCTGTTCGCTGCCAATATGTGGAAACTTGAAGTCTAGTTAGTTTGTTAGTTCCAGAGTACTGCATGCTTCTGCTGGTTATAGACTAGACAATGAGTAATGCAGACTACAGTTACTTAACACGATACAACAGGGAATGTTACAAGGACAGTAGTATATGGTATACTGTTTCCAGGTTGACAAGAGAAAGGAACATTTTACCTCTAAACTTCTCTTGGCAAGTTCCTCATCAAAACTTGCAAGTTGTCCAACTGCACTAGTTCTAGCAGATGCGCGGGATTTCTTTCCCTGCGTGATGGTGGTAGCTTGCGCTGTAAGCAAATCAAGCTGCCATTCCAGAGAAGCGAGCTTTTTTTCCAAATCAGAAACTTCAGCTCTAAGTGTTTGTTTTGAGTCGCTAGAAGAAATAAAAGAAAATCCTTGGTCAATAGAGAGATTAAAACAGACTGTTAGCAAGACAATGCTAGATGCTTTTATTTGGAAACGGGCTAACCCCCTTTCCATAAAAAGCATAACGGAAATACAACGTACTGAGATTACAGGAGACAGGAAAGAAGGGAAAGTGAGTTCAAGCACTGCCAGGAAACCCACTGCATACACTCGTCGTCGAAATGGTAGATGCTAATATGGAGCAAACCTCGACTAATTCTCTTTCTTTTTCTAGTACGTGACTACTGTGCTACATGCTAGACCCTCTGGTATCTAAATCAGACTCGATGGTGTTACAGGCAGTGATTCCAGTGTATAACACATCCAAAATCAAACGACTACATATGTCAATAAATGACACACTCAGTAAGATAAAACCTGATGGAAGAAAAACATAGTAAAGTTGCTGTTTCTGCAAGTGTTTGTGATGGAAAGGTAGAGGGAAAATGCAGCTCAAAAGACGAGGGCCACACAATACCAGTTGAATCAGTTCTTGTATAACACGAGAGAAACATGGCATACCGGATGTCTCCCAGACTTTCTTCTGACAGGAATGTGTATTCCTGGTTCTCTCCAATTTCGGAGAAGGCCGAAATACTGTCGAAAGCGGAATCCAAGTCCTTCCCCTAAAAATGGTACTCATATTAGGATCATATCTCTAGCCGGAGATATCTATATTGCAACAATCGACTAACATTATATGAGCAATTGTGACTTAATAGTCTAACTAAGTTTACTGAACAAATGGACCTACAAATCTCTATACCTCCAAAAGCTTCCCTTCTAGTTCAAGCTGATCATAGCTGCATAGTCCATGAAACAAGAAGACCAGTTTAAGCATCAGAAGAAAGAGAATCGGTACATGTAGGGGGTAATCATGATGTAATATGGAATTTAAAATCACAATCTGCCGCAAAACTCTTGTTATCCTTAACTAAAGTATAGACAGTGTCATGGCAGTCCGGTGTGTCATGGTGATGGTATGATAAATCACATTCCCAAAGCTTGCCGCGATTGTTCAAAACAAAAATAAGAAACATGTGGCGACGCACATTGCAGTTGTGTGCTTTTCTCACCCCAAGCCTCCACTTGCCGAGATTCATAGACAACTTTGTACTGCACATCACATTATTATTAATATTTGGAATCCAAACCCCATACTTTTCAAGCCAAACTCCAACCAAAAACCCCACCCGGAAGCGCGAAGAGCACCTTGCATTGCACCTCTCACGGTTTCAGACACATGCCCCTCCCATCGCGTTCGAAACAAAAACCAACTGAGTAGACGACCCTTGCACCTGCGCTACGCAGCGCGTGGGCACGCTACGATGAGAGAAATTTAGAGAGGGTTCAAGAGACAGATCGGTATGTACGTACAGTTGGAGGTCGGAGGCGGAGAGGACGTTGGCGGGGCGGAGGCGGGCGGCGATCCACGCGAGCACGCGGCGGGAGTCGTCTCCCTGGAGGAACGCCCAGTCGAGGCTCTCCGGGTCGACCGGGTCTCCGCCATCGAACCCCGCGGCGGCAAGGGCGTCGCAGAGGTGCTTCGCGCTCATCGCTGGCGGCGTCGTGTTGATCGATGGGGCCGCCGGGATGGTTGAACAGCTGGTGGGGTCGGATGGCCAAGATGAGATATACATGAGGTAGAAATGCAGGACGCGACGATATAGCTCTAGGGTGCAAATACACCCGATTTCCTATTGGCCAGTTCAGTATGTATGGAGTGTGGATAGCATTTTACTAGAATAAGACGAAACAGTGCTTTCCTTGTGACGGTCCATTGTAAGGCCCTGTTTGTTTCAGCTTTAAGAAGCGGATTCTGTGAAAAAAATGTTGAAGTTGAAACAAACAGCTATTAGGTATCAGCTTTGCCAGTGAAGCTGATGCTAGATTTAAACTATTTCTAGTGCAATTGTCCGAAGCACGTCAAGTGAACTTCAGTGGTAAAGCGTGTGAATCAGCTTTACCACTGAAGTGAAGTTGTAGGTGATTCGAAGCTAGATAAAGCTGAAACAAACAAGGTCTAAGTTGAATGGACGGGAACAGCAAATAACGGCGACGGCGCTGGGTGGATAGACAACAGTGAAGCTTTAAACTTCTCATACTATTGATGACCATAGATAGCAACCGGCCCAGGCTGCTCTGGTATGAGGGCTACCAGTTTTTAGTTTGTTCCAATGGCGTCTTCATCATCGGATTCAATTCAATCCCGAGCCAGCACCTGTCTTCAAGTAATCTCATGTCCTTCTTGTGGTGACAAGATCATATCATTTGTGTGTGGGAGGGATGGATAGAGGCCCGGATAGAGATTCTACAAGTGTTCTAACAAGGACGTCAGTTTTCTATCATTTTTTCTTGGTTATGTACATTTTTTTGTCAAATCTGAAGAAGGTTTCCAGCATCAACAAGTGGAAAATCCAAGCGTCCTGATTTGGCTAGAATCAACATATGCATCTCCGCAACGATACTGCTGACAAATGGCGTCATTATCGCTCTCCTAGTTGTACTACTGGAATCAGCAAGCATGATATTCATGGAGTATCGAAAACAACTATGTGTATCTATTCTACTTTGTTTTTAATGCATTTACAGCATTTACAGATGTGTAAGCCTCTAGCCTAAAACATTATAACTACATTCAGTGCACACCGTTTGACTTATTAATTTATACTATTAGCATGGTTACCAAAATAACAGACAATGAGCTAAACACATTGTACAGGATAATACGGGGTATTACATAGTGTCTTATTTGTCTAAAGATACTGGTCAGTACTACGCTTGCATCTGAAATGCTTTTTTTCAAGTGCAAACTGAAATTCAGAGTACTGAAAAAATCTGAACTCTAGTATTAAGATTTGCATCAATTGAATAACCAGCAGACTTCATCACAATGGGAAACTGGATAATTGAACAATGTGACCTAGATTACAAATTGAACCATGGTCAAATCCAAAAATAATGACCTAGTTATTGCCGATGTTCATGCCGGTGATACTCTATGATATGGGGTGGCCCGATCTTCTCAGTAAGCGAACGGTGAATATGAGGGCGATGATAGATAACTTGTATGTAGCCAATGAACTCTCCTCGCTAGATCCCTGTTGCCAATGCGACAGCTCTCTACCCTTTGGATATTCACAACTTCACACACTTGCGCAACGTAGCCGTCGACCACGAGACGGTAATTTGCAATCTACTAATTCCCAGTGGAACAATAGATCACACAAAACTTGCAGTAGCAACACTTCAGATTGATACGAATTGAAGTATATGATTCAAGATGAAAGCTTGGAGCTATTCTCAAGAACTAGGGTTTATCTAAACGTGGTCTAACCCTAAAACTCGCAGGGGGTCCGGTATTTATAAGCTAGGGGGTGTCAAACTCGGATACAAGGCCGCAACCCTTCAGATCTGCGCGCAGGCAGTATCGGACGTTGTCGGACGTCCGTCGTGTCGGACGTCCGAAACTCGTCGGAGTTCCGTAACCCTTCTGTAACTCAAGGTCATCGCGGCGGCGTAGCTCCTGGCCTCCGATGTCGGACGTCCGAAAAGTGTCGGACGTCCGAAAGTTGGAGCTTCCTTCATCTTCTCCTCTTTCTGGATCCTCTTCTTCGTCATGATACCTGATAATGCAAACATATAAAGATTTAGGCAGTATAAAGTTCTCAGTACATGACATATCAGAATCTATTAAGAGCGAGTTCACCTGTTGTTCTATTAACTTTGCACGAGCTCTAGTAATAGGTCCAATTCTGATTTCATCATCCTTCTTCTTTGTAGAATCAACTTGTTCTTCATGACAAACTGGAGATGTGTTGGTAGTAGGGATGTCCTCATCTTCTCCCCCCCTTCAAAAGGCGACGACCTCGACGCTCCAAGGTCATCTCCCATGTACGGTGATAAATCAGCAACGTTGAAACTGTTGCTAGCGCCATCAAACTCGGCAATGGGAATATCAATCGAGTAGGCATTGTCATTGATCTTGGATAACACCTTGTAAGGACCAGCACCACGTGGATTCAACTTGGAATCCCTCATCCCTGGAAATCTATCCTTGCACAAATGCACCCAAACCATATCTCCAGACTGAAATAGAACTTGCTTCCGTGACTGGTTCCTTGCAGCAGCAACATTCTTGCCTTGCTTCTCAATAGCCTCTCGTGTCTTCGCATGAATCTTCTTCACATAATCTGCTCGTTTGGATGCCTCCATATTAACTCGTTCCTGCAATGGAAGAGGCAGCAAATCAAGAGGTGTAATAGGCTTAAAACCATACACTACCTCAAAAGGACAAAGGTGAGTAGTAGTGTGTACTGCCCTGTTATAAGAAAATTCAACATGTGGCAAACACTCCTCCCATTCGCGCAGATTTTTCTTGATCATAGCTCGCAACAATTGTGACAATGTTCTATTGACCACCTCCGTTTGACCATCAGTTTGGGGATGACATGTAGTGCTGAACATCAACTTTGTCCCCAATTTTCCCCAAAGTGTCTTCCAGAAGTAGCTCACAAACTTCACATCCCTGTCAGAAACAATTGTCTTGGGCACTCCATGCAAGCGTACAATCTCCCTGAAAAACAGGTTAGCAACATGCGACGCATCGTCGCTCTTATGGCGTGCAATAAAATGTGCCATCTTAGAAAATCTATCCACTACCACAAATATACTATCATGACCATATTTAGTGCGTGGCAAACCTAACACAAAGTCCATGCTAATATCTTCCCAAGGTGTGGTAGGAGCCGATAGTGGAGTATACAAACCGTGAGGCTTCAGCTTGGACTTGGATGTGTTGCATACAATGCAACGTCGAACAAACCTGTCCACATCACGCCTCATCCTGGGCCAATAAAAATTATCAGCAAGCATGAGTAATGTCTTCTCACGCCCAAAGTGACCCATCAATCCTCCTGCATGTGATTCCTGCAACAATAGCAAACGCACCGAAGTTATCCCATGCAGTTCGAAGCAAACACAAATGATATGGTTCAGCAAAATCATGATCAGTTGCATATAAACCACGCAAACTCTCTAATCCAGGAATTTTAACATCAAGATGTGTCAATAACATGTTCTTCCTAGAGAGAGCATCAGCAACAAAATTATCTTTCCCTTTTTTATATTTGATGATGTAGGGAAAAGACTCAATGAACTCAACCCACTTAGCTAGGCGTCTATGCAAATTAGATTGACCTTTCAGATATTTCAAAGCTTCATGATCAGAATATATGATAAATTCTTTTGGCCACAAGTAATGTTGCCAAACTTCAAGAACTCTGACAAGTGCATACAATTCTTTATCATAAAAAGGACAATTTAATCTAGCACCAGAAAGCTTCTCACTGAAATAAGCTATAGGTCTACCTTCTTGCATCAAGACACCATCAATGCCTATACCACTAGCATCACATTCAACTTCAAATTGCTTAGTAAAATTAGGTAATGCAAGTAATGGTACAGAAGTAAGCAAACGTTTCAACTCATCAAATGCAAGGTCTTGTGCAAAGCCCCAAACAAAAGGCACACCTTTCTTAGTCAATTCATTCAACGGTGCAGCAATAGTACTAAAGTCTTTCACAAAACGTCGATAAAAACCAGCTAATCCGTGAAAACTTCGTACTTGACTAACATTCATGGGAGTAGGCCAATTTTTAATTGCTTCAATTTTAGAAAAATCTACTTCTACCCCGTGCTTAGATACAACATATCCCAAAAATATGACCTTATCTTTTGCAAATGTACACTTCTCAAGATTAGCATATAATTTAGCATCACGCAACACTTGCAAAACTTGTCTAATATGATCAGCATGTTCAAATTCATTGCGGCTGTAAATAAGTATATCATCAAAATACACAACCACAAAATGTCCAATAAACTCTCTCAAAACATGGTTCATTAATCTCATGAAAGTACTAGGAGCATTAGTAAGACCAAAAGGCATAACTAACCACTCATATAATCCGAACTTAGTTTTGAAATCAGTTTTCCATTCATCCCCTTCTTTCATCCTAATTTGATGGTATCCACTACGCAAATCAATTTTAGAGAAAATAGCAGCACCGCTCAATTCATCAAGCATATCCTCTAAACGTGGAATAGGATGGCGATATCGAATAGTGATATTATCTATAGCTCTACAATCTACGCACATACGCCATGTACCATCTTTCTTAGGAACCAAAATAACAGGAACAACACAAGGGCTAAGACTGACACGAATATACCCTTTATCCAGAAGCGCTTGGACTTGTTGCTGAATTTCCTTCGTCTCTTGGGGATTGGTCGTGTATGGTGCCCGGTTGGGAAGTGTAGCTCCCGGAATAAGATCAATTTGGTGCTCAATACCACGCAAGGGTGGTAATCCTGCTGGAACCTCCGCCGGAAACACATCATCATAATCCTGCAAAACAGTAGACACACTAGAAGAAAGAGGATGATTATCATTAGAAAGCAAAACCTCGCCTGTGTACATAAGCACAAGTGGCATGGCTGCAGGATCCTCACGAAATTCTCTCATGTCTTCCTTGGTGGCTAATGTAAGCAAACTAGTCGCTCTCGCACTTTTCGTTATATTATCACTCACAGCTATTATATTGGTCTCTCGTGTTGGTTCTACATTCACCTCTATCTTCTGACGAGACTCATTCACAATTTGCTGTGGGGACATAGGATGGAGATTAACTTTCTTGCCCTTGAACTCCAAATGATATGTATTGGCTCGGCCATTGTGTTGCACATGGCGATCATATAACCATGGCCGACCCAATAAGAGATGGCAAACTGTCATAGGCACCACATCAAAATCGATGGAATCCTTGTATGGGCCTATCTCAAAATTTATGCGCACCATGTGATTCACCTTCATCTCACCACTGTCACTCAACCATTGGACATAATAAGGATTTGGGTGAGGTAAATATTTCAGATTTAGCTTGGCACATAACTCCTTGCTTGCGAGGTTGCGACAGCTACCTCCATCAATGATCACTTTGCAAGCTTTGTTGGGGCCAACTAATGCTTTGGTTTGGAACAAATTGCAGCGCTGAGACTCAAATTTGGGCTGCACAGACTTGAATTGAATTGCATGCTTTGATTGCTTTACTTAAAAGTTCTTTTATGGTTGTGTGGCATGTCACCACAGAAATTATGCTTGTTATCATTTACCTACTCGAGGACGAGCAGGAATTAAGCTTGGGGATGTTGATACGTCCCAAACGTATCTATACTTTCTGCTTGTTCCATGCATGTTTTGTGTGACTTTGCCATGTTTTGCTTGAACTTTCATACACTTTTGAACCTATTTGGACTAACCTACTAACTCAGTGCACCCAGTTGCCAGTTTCTGTTTTCTGCTGTTTTTGTATTTCAGGTTTTCCGGCCATTAAAAGTGCTCCAAAAACTCCGGGAAAATATATAAAAAATCAGCGCAACAGAAGCTTCCGGAAACACCAAAGGAGCGGAGGAGGGGGCCCCTGGCGCGGCCCCACCCTAGGCCGCGCCAGGAGGCCTCCTGGCTGCCTGGTGGTTCCCCTCGACGCCCCCTTCGCCTATATTTACCCTCGGGGTGGAAACCCCTAGGACGGACTCCTCTTTCACGATCTCGCCTCTGTTCCGCCGCCGCCGCCGTTTCTAGATCGGGGCTGCCTGGAGAAGCTGCTTCGACACCCTGCCAGGAGAAGCTACCCCCTCCGGGAGACCCTCCATAGCCATGGACGCCTCTCGTAGGTACCGTGAGTAGTTTCCCTTGGACCATGGGTCCGTGACCAGTAGCTATGTGATCTATCTCTCCCCCTTTTGTGCTTCCACTTTCGAGTCCTCGTGAGCTGCCTCACATGATCGAGGCATCTATGTAATTTCTGTTGTTGCTATGCTGAGTTTGTTGGGATCTGATGGATTATGAGACTATGTTCAGATTGTGATGAGTAACATATTTGGTTCTTCTCTTTTATATTTTGTTCTTGAGTAAATTCTTGCATGTTCTCCGTTGCGGTATTTGCTTTGGCCAAGTATTTTATTTGCAACTCCAAGAGAGAGCGTTATGCTCGATTGTGGGTTCAACCCCTTGATGTCTAGCTTGAGTGACAGAAACATGAGACTAGGGTATGTGCTGTTGCCACCAGGGATAAAACAACGGTGCTTGTACCTGCGGGTGCAAGGATTGTTTACTTTACGCATAGTTCTTTTAATGGAGTTGTCTGTTGCTTTGAGTTTACACTTTGGGTGGGATTCACAACTTAATACCAGCGAGATGTTCTGGATAGATATCTCAAGGTGGATGATTCGTAGTAGATGCAGATGGATTTCGGTCTACTTACCTTGGCGTACTGCCCATTGCTTTTGAGCCCTTCCTTTCTTTGCAGCATAGTTAGCATTGCGGTGCCTTCATAATCCTGTCAATTGCCCAACTGTGATTTGTTTACCTCGCTAGCACTTTTATCGTCTTTTGGGAGAGAGACATCACTAGTGAAAATCACGGGACCCCGGTCCATCTTCATATCACTGTTTACACCCTTATTACTTTCAGTCTTTATTTTCAGTTGCCACTATTATTATCTCTTGCGTTGATCCTTTGTAAACAGCAAGGCCGGAGGAATTGACAACTCCTCTGTACTCGTTGGGAGCAAAGTTATTTGTATCTGTGTGCAGGTCCAGGTGAAGCTAGCAACCTCGACGCCATTGTTAACTTTACCACCTTCTTGTATCCTTCGGAGTCCTACGGGAGACAAACCTTGGTATCTTTGCCAAGGGAAAACTTGCCGCTGCACTATATCTCACTCTGCATTTGGGGTAATCAACGAGGGCTTGAAGAGTATTAACACTCTCTTACCATCACCAATGCAAAGGATTCAAGACCATACCACGAATAAAGCCCGAGGTACCCCAGAAACAGTACGGTTATCGTCAGCATTCAGCCTATGACAAGACATTCCGTTATCATACACGTTAGAAGATATGGGGATGAAAGGGTGTGAGGTATCAAGGAAGAACATTCTGTTAGAGCTACGGATCGGGTGAAGTAAACCCCCTCAACAGAGATATATTGGATGCTACCATGGGAATAGTATGCGGTAAGAAGGAAATCCGAGAAGCAACAAGTTTCCTAAGGACGGTAAGTTTGCAATGGTTCCCTGAGCAATCAAATCTCGAGGACGAGATTTTTCTAAGGGGGGTAGGTTTGTGACACCCTGGTTTTCACAACCTTTTCTTTTCAAAGTTCTTCTGGTTTTTGCCGCTGGTTTGGATTTTGAGCACCTCGTTGGACTTGAACTTGAGCATAATTTCCTTCCATGCTCAAGTGACCCTTTTTCCAATCCTTGCCATTGCCATTCCATTGACCCACCTCATCCAAGCCACCATACATTCAAGCCTTATATTCCTTTTTCCAATAAAAGGAATAGTCCCATTATTTGAGGTTTGTGAAGCAACCCTATTTATATTGCTCCATAAATCCCCAAATACTTCCCTCATGATCTAGATGTCATATCTTGCCAATTTCCCCAAAAATGTTGCATGGCCCAACCGGATTTTTCGTCTAGAAAAATTCATTTGTCTGTGGGGGAAGTATGGAGCTTTGTGAAGGGAGTGCCATTTATATTTATCCATTGCTGGTGAAACTTTTTGTGCAATCTCATATGATCATATCATTGGTATACACCAAATTCCACCACATTTTGCCAATCCAAACTCCCACAATAAATTCCCAAAGTTTGGATGTAGCAAGGGGGCATTGTGAAGCAAGTGCATGATAGGGGATCCCATTTGACTTGAAACTTCTTGAGCGAGATCCTACCACCAAATAACCCCACCAAACCAAATTTGAGCCAAATAACATCCACCATGTGAGTGCAACATCAAGTTTAAGTTTCTGGTCACAAGGGCACCTTGTGAAGCAAGTGCTAGCTAGGCTTGTCCAATGCCCATGAAATTTTATACACATGTGAACCCACCCAAATAACTAAGCCACACAATTTTCAGCCACTTCCACCAATACTATGAGATGCTAGCTTCAACTTTGCATTCTGGCCAAATTGGACATTTTCAAAGGAAGTGCTAGCTACCTTGATCCATTTGAGCTGAAATTTGGTACACATACTCACCCTAGTGCATGATTAAGCTCTGCCAAATATCATGCATAGGGGAGCCATGTGCTAGCCACAGCGCAGCACAAAGACCTTCAGCCTCCATGGTGCATTTGCAAAGGAAGTACCCATGTAGATTGATTATTTTGAGCCCAAACTCCACAGTACTCTAGTCCTTCCAACCCTCAACCCATTAGACAACCTGACACCACCCCAACCCCCACCATGTGAGCTCTGCTTCTTGCCCAAGATTTCTGTATCAAACTTGTTGGAGTGGCTGAGATCAATCCAGACCACCTTTGGGCCAAATTTTTGCACAGTTGTGATATACAGTCAAAGGACTACACGGTGGACACATTTGGTCACGAGAAATCCTATCCAAATCACCAGTGCCCTTGGTGGCCATGCTCTTGGCTGCATCTGACATGCTCTGGCCGCGCTCTGCGCGTGCCCGACGCGTTCACGTTGAGCTCCAGTGCGCCCCGTCGCCTAGCGCTTGTCTAGCCGCGCCGCAAGGCTTTCCCGCCGCCCGAGCGCTGCACGCCGACCTCCCCCGTGGCCCCACTACCACCGGTGGGTGCGCAAGGGCAGACCTCACCCCGCGCCACTCCACGGGCTGGCTGACGTGCCTCACCTCGACGACGAGCTCGCCGTGGCCGCCCCCCTGTTTTGCATCGTGGGCGAGAGGAAGGAAAGCAGGGGAGGAGAGAGAGAGGGAGCTGACGGGCGGGTCCCGCCTGTAAGTGGTCGGCCCGACTGACCACGGGGGCCCGCGCGTCAGATCTAAGTGGAGGCGCCCCTTTTGCGCAATACGTTTTCCCTTCCGGGAAACTCATTTGACTCTGCATTAGCCGAGAATACGTTTTCCCTTCTGGAAAGCGGATTTCCTTCTTCAGTGGCCCAAAGTACGCTTCTCTGCTTCGAAAGCGTATTCCCGAAAACCCTGAGCAGTGAACGTTCACTAGTTAAGACATATTTTCTGTCTAACGAGCGAACGTTCATATCTCCGCAACCAGGATTCCAAACGAGGTGATTCTTTTTGCGTCGACTTTGTCTCGAGCTCCTCTTCGCGTTGGCATAGGTCTTATGCCATGATTCTTTGTGTTTTTTTTTCTGGTCAAGTCAAAGTGGTTTGACCCCCCTTTTTTGTCGTGCCTTTCTTGTCCGACTTTTGCAGGGTGTGTCGGTGTCAAAGACCAGGAGTGTTTCACACCACTCTGTTGAAAGGCAAGCCACGATACCCTTTGCACCTTTGCAAAGCTTTGACTAATCTTTAACACGCTTTAATCTTCGTCACATATTGATTTCCGCACTATACTTCGATCCTGTTATGCTCGTCTGGTTTTACTACGGTTGTATCATTGCCATGCTTGATTTTTCCATGGTTATGTTAAGTAAATTCATGCTAGTCATTGATCATGTTACCATGCTCTACTTGTACCATGTTAAGTTACTCATGTTATTCCTACACCTGCTCATGTTATCCCTAGGTTATGCTTAACCACATCCATGCTGTTGCCACATTAATAAATCAATCTTCGTAACATGGATAAGTTCACCATCTAAAATGTGCTTGATCATATCTGAAATTGTTACACTAGCATGTTATGCATTGTTATGATCTGATGCTACTCATTTTGCACCTGATACTTGTGTTTGCTGTTGGAGACACGCTTCATGACATGTTGATCAGGTGCCACCGAACTGAACTTATCCGTGCAGCCACATTTTCCTGGATGGGGAGGCCTTGATTCGGTCTACCGGTGGGTTCTCTTATGCGTATCACCAAAGAGGGAAGGCTATGCGCGGCAGTTGCCTTGGCCGGGTAAACGACGATAGTCTTGAGAGCCGTTTGTTGGGCGCGCGGTCCCCGAGTGGGACAAGTTTATGGACCATGTGATAGTCAGTTGCCATGCGATGGCTGGTGTGTCTGGAGGACACGAGGCTACCCAAGGCATGACTTGCAAAGTATGTCGGTGATACGGTAAGAGGGACACACGGTGGAACGGTCTCGTTGGAGAAGTCCTAGTCCACTCCTGCGGTACAAGTTCCAAGGATCCTGTGGGACAAGTTCCGGGGTACTGGACGAAGGAAGAACTCCATAGTGTGGGTAACGTGCACGAACTCTGCAGGGTCACACAAATCTATTCGAATAGCCGCGTTTGCGGTAATGGACATAGTTCGTACTAGGTCACACCATGAGATCAACATGAGTTCGGTGGAATGTCCGTGGTAAATGGATTGGTCATGCGATGACCCGTTTGGTCGTGCGACGACCAGTGGTAGTGATTGGTCACGAGGTGACCCGGTGCTTGAGTATGTAAGGACTCCGAGGTAAGCCACGTGATCATGCGATGATCATGTGGGGTCCATGTGACCTTAAACGATGATGGTCTGTGCATTAGTCTAGATGTTGATGATATGCTTGATGGATATATGTTTGCATGATATTGTTGTTCACCCGTTTAACTCACTAAGATACTTGAACCTGCTAATGCCATGTTATCGTTTTGCCTTGGTGCTTTGGATGTTGTGAGCTTGCAAGTACATTCAATGTACTGACCTGGCGTGTCATGCCAGATTTGCAGGCCGTGCTTTGGATGCGTAGGACGACGTTCCAGGTGTTTGCGAGCTAGGAGGTGTCCCAGCCAGTGTCCCTGTGGATTGGAGTTCATCACCGCCGTTGTTCTTCCGCTGTCGAGTTATATTCCGCTGCTAGAGAGTTAGTCTGTTGCTTGATGTAGATCTGTGGCGAGCTTGAGGAGCAAGCTTGTTCTCCGTCTCGCTCCGCCAGCATTGTAATAATTCCTTTGTACCCGTATATTTGTTAATAGAAAGCTATTCAGTTCTATATCAAGTAGTGCCGTGTTCCAGAAGACTTGATCTCTGGGCTGGAGCACGGGGCATTCCGGTCCTCTGAGTCGGGGTGCCACAGGCGCCTCACCTCTGTGGGCCGAGCCCAACTCGCAGCGGGCGAGGGATAGGCACCGCGCGCACAGGGCGGAGAGGAGCGCCACGGGCCGGCTTGGAGTTGGGCCGAGGTCGCACGGTGAGCCCACGCTGGCGGCGGCAGCTCGCCCGTCCCGATCCAGATCGGATTGAGGACGGCGGCGGCGCCCGACCGTTCGCGGCGGCCTCCTCCGGCGAGGGGAGGTGCTGCATGGAACGGAGGGAGGTCGAGGCGGCGAGGCAGGCGGTGAGGAGGCGCGGGGACGGCGGATCTGTCTGCCAGTGAGTCCAAGGCGGGGCGGCGACGAGCTCGGCTTCGGGGCGGCGCCCATGGCGCATGGTGGCCGGCCGGTGGCCTGCGAGGGGAGAGAGAGACGGGGTGAGGGAGCGCACGGGCGCAGGGGAAGAGGAGACCTGCGGGCGGCGGCCAACGTGCGGTGGCTCGCCAGATCCGGAGCGGCGCGACGAGGGTCTCCACGGGCGGCGTGGCTGGCGGCGGCCCGTATGGCTAGGGTTAGCTGTGGAGGTGCCACGTGGCAGGATCTGGACCGCAGATCGCCAGATCTGACGGTCTGGATCGCCTATAGGCTCTAGGATTTCGGTTTGGGAGAGGGATTTGGGAAGATTTGGGGATTTTGTGAGGGGGCGGCTGCAATCTTGGCTTAGGGGAAACCCTAGAAAGGGGTGGGAGAGTGGTGGTTTTTATATAGCCCCGGTGGCTGGCAGTTTGCAAAAACATCCCCGATTTCTCTCTCTCGCGCGCGGTGTTTACGTTGCTGACCGCCGGGGGTCCGCGGAACCTCCGATTCGGGTAAAACTTCGAACTGCGCGATCAGCGCGTCGATCCGACGACGTTCATCTCGCGTTGGAACAGTTCTGAGAACACTTTCGAGCGTGCTATAAAAATATCCCGTTTAATTATTAAACGGGGTTTTCGTTCCGTTGGCTACGACTAGTCTTGTGCGGGTTTTCGCGACGGTGATCGGGTGAAACCTGGTGTCGCAAAGGTCGAGTGTCAGGGTGGCAAGGGTCGGTCTCCACCAGGTACGAGATAAGAGGGGGAAAATAATCGCCGATCGATAAATCGGAGATGCAAACACCGCAAACAAAGCAGGCAATCAACCAATTGACACCGAAAACAAAAAAATTATTTTTTGTGAAATCTGGGTTGTTACCCGTGACGGAGAATAAATAGGCGAAGGGGGCAGCCAGGGGGCCACCAAGGGTCCAGGCGCCCCCCCGGCACGACCAGGCCCCTGGCCGCTGTCGTGGTAATACTAAAGGCATACCCCTAGGCGAGGGAAACCCAGGGGTACCCTTAAACCCTGGGTTTCCCCAAAACACATTAAGCAAAATAAGACCAACGAAAAACACGAAGCATCGGCAATCCCCGAATAACACGTTACTCGGAGATCAGGAGTTGCTTCCGAGTACGCAGCTACTCGAAAGCCCAGCAAGATCCAAGTAGACCGATACTCGGAAGCAATCGGCGAGCCCCCCCCTCCCCCACTCGGAAGATGGGAAACGCAACGGACGGGAGGCATTCAATGTTGCGGGCGTTTCTCCTTCTTTATTAGTAGTAATGGGCCGACCGTTTTATATTTAAGTACATATTTAATCTTGTAATTAAGACCCATTTATGCCAGGGCATTAAGGAGGCAGGGGCGCACTCTATATAAGCCACCCCCTCCCCTCTGGTATGGGCACGCGCAACATTCTACACTTCTCAGTATTCTGAAGAAAGAACACCCCAGTAAGCCTGCGACAGGACTAAGGTTTTTATCTCTACGGAGAGGCCTAACCTGTATAATCCTCTTGCGTCAACCCTCTCTACGTACAGATCCATTTAGCTCCGTTCATACCCCTATATCTATTGTCAAGATTCTATCCACGACAGTTGGCGCCCACCTTGGGGCTGAGTTGATCAACATTCGTAGAGATGGCGTTTTTCTCATCCTCTTCGTCGATTCGCGGCTCCGAGCTCATCGTCAGAGAGGTTTTCTGTTTTGGACCGTTGGCTTTCATAGTTGATGATTCGGCTTGGTTAGCGGATTCTCCGCTCCAGGCACAATTGCTGCCCTCAAGGGGCAACATCCACTTCCGAGCTGACGAGTCGGGGGCCTTGCGCCTCCAGCTGTCGGCCCATCGTCAAGCACCCGCGCTGCTATCTGTCCGCTACAAGAAGAAGCGTTCGGGCCGCCCGCGCGCTCACCATCACGGAAAATCGGTCAAGGTCCAGCAGGTGGCAGTCATCGAATCGCTGGAGTCAGCCCATAAGGCCTTGGAGGAACTGATCGCAAGAGAAGGCTCCACAGCTTCTCTCTTGCCTCTGTTCGACTTGGTTGAGGAAGAAGGCATGGCAGCATCTGACCCCGAGTCAGGCGCCGAGCAAGAAGGCAGCAGTGGCACCCCTGTAGCGGTTGCAGAAGTGTGCATGGCTGAGACTCCGCCCTCTCAGCCATCGCCAGCTCGGGACACTCACGCCCGAGATGAAACGAACAGCCCATCTAGGGCTGGCACTCGGGAGCCGACCCGACGTGTTTCAGCTTTCCGAAGGTTGGAGCTCGGAGAGTCAAGTCGACAACCTCGTCCCCTTACTCGGGACGAGCAGGAAGAAGCAGAAGCGGCCGAGCGACTGCTGAACACCCCCATTGACACAAGCACTCCAGAAGGGCGAGGCCTGGAGGCGGCCAGATTAACCAATTTGGCTGAGCGGGAGCGTCTGTCCGAGTTGGAAAACACTCTCGAGTGTCAAGCTCGGGAGGTAGCTCGGCTCAGACAAAGCAGAACGAGTCGTCAACTGCGGGGCCCAGGTCGAGAACCTTTCCGAGCTATGGGTACCCCAGTGGAAAATCTCATAGCGGCGACTCGGATTGCGAATTCCCTGCAGCCCAGTGGATCGGCGGCAGAAGAAATTCAGCACCTGGCGTTTTTATTACAAACCGCAGTCGATCAAAACGCTGCTGTCAGTCAATCACAGCAGCGGATCCATTCCCAAGTTCCCCCTGCAAGGACGTCACTGTCAGTACACACGCCCTATGCGGAAGCGCGGAGGAACAGAAACAATTCGCCTCGGCGCAGAGACGAACCTCGAGGAGATCATCGCCAAGAGCAATATCGGCATGAGGATCTCAGGAGAACAGAAGCCCGTGGGACGGGTCGGCCCGCACCTCGGAGAGAGGAGTTCCCTCGGCACCGGGAGGACCGTTATTTTGATGGTGATGACGACGCCCGAAGCCATCTTGTACAGAGCCGAGTCGACCGTGCCAGAACTCATCGTTAGGATCAGGCTCGGCCCTCAATGGCCACAGGGCCGGTCTACTTCAGTGAAAGGATTCGGTCTACCCCTATTCCGCCCCACTTCAGGATAGCCCAAGGGGTGGACAAGTATCGAGGTGATGCTAAACCCCAGACATGGCTGGATGATTATAGAATAGCCGTGCAAATCGGAGGGGGTGGTGACGAGATAGCCATGATGCACCTGCCGTTGATGTTAGAAGGCTCAGCTCGGGCGTGGCTGAATCAGCTCCCCCCGAGCAGCATCTGGGTTTGGGAAGACCTCGAGAGAGTATTCATCAAGAATTTTGAGGGGACCTACAAGAGGCCCGGAGGCCTGACCGAGCTGCAATTATGCGTCCAGGGCAACACCGAGACTACTCGGGACTACATCTAGAGGTGGATCACACTCCACAACTCGGTCGAAGGAGTCTCCGAGTTCCAGGCCATTCACGCCTTCAAGAAAGGGGTCAAGTACAAGGAGCTAAGTCTCAAGTTGGCAAGATCACCGCACATCACCTCACTCGGGAAGCTGATGGAGATATTAAACAAGTATGCCAATGGTGAAGAAGAAATTCGGCAGAAGAACCAGCAACATAGAGGAGGTGGCAGCTCAGCGCCGAACCCAAAGCAGAAGACCGCAAACAACAAGAGAAAGGCAGAAGACGCCCCAACAGACGCAGAGCTGGTGGCGACAGCAAACGCTTCGGGCCTTCATGGCAAGGGTCAAGCACGGAAGGAGTGGCAACCGGGGCAGAAAAAGTCGTCCAACGATGATGAAGTTCTGGATCAGCCCTGTCCTCTCCACACCACCCGTGATGCCGAAGGAAAGGTGGTTATTCCAAAGCATACATCTCGGCAGTGCCGCCTGATCAATAGAGCAGCCCAGAACGCAAGAGCAGGCCCCCAGCAAGATAAGGAGACCGGGAAAAAGAAAGCGCCCAGCCCAGAACTGGACAGCGAGGGTTTCCCGAGGGAAGACGGAGTGCTGGTCATCTTCGCAGGGCGAGAGTCGAAGAGGGTGGAAAAGATAAGATTCAGAGAAGTCAACTCGGCAGCTCCGGCAGTTCCGAGTTACATGAAGTGGGCCGACGTCCCAATCACTTTCGATCAGTCAGACCACCCTCCTCGCATTCCTCACCCGGGAAGACACGCCCTGATTGTTGACCCTTTGGTGGAAACGGGAAATGGTATCTTCAGGATTAGGAATGTCTTGATGGATGGCGGCAGCGGAATTAACATCCTGTATGCAAGCACTCTGAAGAGCATGTACATTCCGATGTCCAAACTCCGCAAAAGCTATCTGGAATTTCATGGGATAATCCCGGGGAAAAAGGCGTACTCACTCGGAATGATCTCCCTCAATGTGGTCTTCGGTACTCCGAGTAACTTTCGGAAAGAGAAGATCACCTTTGAAGTAGTGGACTTCCCGAGTGCGTATCATGCTTTACTCGGAAGGCCGGCCTATGCAAAATTTATGGCCATCCCCTGTTATGTCTATCTGAAACTCAAGATGCCCGGCCCTCACGGCGTGATCACTGTCTTAGGAGACTACAAGCAAGCCGAAGAACTGCTACAGAAAGGTTCCCTGATAGCTGATCAGCAAATGGCCGAGGTCGAATTGGCCGAATACAAGCAAGCCGCCGACTCGTCCGAGTTGCTGCAGCCAAAGAAGACATCTTCATTTGAGTCGGCCGGAGAGACCAAGAGGGTACAGATACACCCCACAGATGAAGGGAAATACACCAACATCGCCTCCAATCTGGATCCCCAATAGGAACTCGAGCTCGTCAACTTCCTCCGTGAGAATTGGGACATCTTCGCGTGGAAGCCCGCCGATATGCCTGGAGTCCCAAGGGAGTTGGCCGAGCACAAGTTACACGTAGACCCGAAAGCAAGACCAGTAAAAGAGTCCCTCCGACGGTTTTCCTCCGAGAAAAGGAAGGCCATCGGGCAGGAGATAGCTAGACTGTTAGCAGCCGGATTCAGTAGGGAAATCTTCCACTCCGAGTGGTTAGCAAATCCTGTAATGGTTCCGAAGAAAGATAAATCTTGGAGAACTTGTGTTGATTTTCGTCATATCAATAAAATTTGTCCAAAAGACCATTTCCCTCTTCCTCGTATTGACCAGATTGTGGACTCCACATCAGGTTGCGAGAAATTATGTTTCCTCGATGCATGCTCGGGTTACCATCAAATCCGACTATACGAACGAGACGAGCTCAAAACAGTATTCATAACCCCATTCGGATGTTGTTGTTACGTCACGATGCCTTTCGGACTGAGAAACGCAGGCGCCACGTACCAGCGCATGATGCAAAATTGTCTGATCTGGCAGATCGGCAGAAACGCGGAAGTCTATGTGGATGACATTGTGATCAAGTCGGCGAAAGGAAGTAGTTTACTAGCCGACCTAGCCGAAACCTTTCAGAGCCTCAGAGCCTACAGCATCAGGCTTAATCCTGAAAAATGCGTTTTTGGCGTGCCAGCAGGGAAGCTACTCGGATTCATGGTCTCCGAGCGAGGGATAGAGGCCAACCCGGAAAAAATCGCGGCAATTCAGAACATGAAGCCTCCCAAGCAGCTCCGAGACGTCCAAAAGCTAACAAATTGTCTCGCAGCACTCAGTCGGTTTGTCTCCAGATTGGGAGAGAAAGCCCTACCTCTCTACCAACTGATGAAAAAGTCGCCGAATTTCGTATGGACGGAAGAAGCTCAAATGGCTTTCGAAGAACTCAAAAAGCAACTGTCAACTCGGCCAGTCCTGGCAGCACCCCAGGAAAAAGAGCCGCTCTTGTTGTATATTGCTTCCACAAGCCGAGTTGTCAGCGTAGCCATAGTGGTGGAGAGGGAAGAAGAAGGAAAATCACAGAAAGTACAAAGACCGGTGTACTACATCTCCGAAGTCCTCACACCATCCAAACAGAGATACCCTCACTACCAGAAGATAGCAATGGGAATTTACTTAGCGTCTCAGAAGCTCGCACATTACTTTCAGGATCATTCCATCACAGTGGTCTCGGAAGCTCCCCTGGCAGAAATTATGAACAACAGATATTCAACAGGCAGAATAGCAAAATGGAGTTTGGACCTACTCCCCTTTGACCTCAATTACCAAGCTAAAAAATCAATCAAGTCACAAGCACTGGTGGACTTCCTAGCCGAGTGGATTGAGGTCCAACATCCCCCACAGCCAACACCAGAACATCGGACGATGTTCTTTGATGGCTCCAAGATGCTACACGACGCAGGGGCAGGGGTGGTACTAGTCTCACCCAGAAAGGATGAGATGAGGTACGTCCTCCAAATCCATTTCCCAGCAACAAACAACGAAGCCGAATATGAAGCTCTCTTGTATGGTATGCGAATGGCCATCTCACTCGGAGTCAGGAGACTTATGGTATTCGGAGATTCAGACTTGGTAATCAACCAAGTAATGAAAGAGTGGGACATCTGAAGCCCAGCAATGACAACCTACTGTGTAGCAGTGAGAAAATTGGAGAAAAAAATTTGATGGGCTGGAGCTCCATCACATTCCAAGGGCTAAAAATCAGGCAGCAGATGACCTAGCCAAATTAGGTTCCACCCGAGGTCAGATCCCGCCAGGGATCTATCTGGAGCACTTGCATTCCCCAACAGTCAAGGAGGACCCGTTCCTGGAAGCCGATCCAGATATGCTGCCTGACAAGAACATCCCCAACAAAGAAGATATACCCGCAGTAGTTGACATGGTGTTCGACGTGGAGATCATTCCCCCCGAGTGGACACGTCCAATCCTTGACTATCTGCAAAAACAAGAGTTGCCCGACGACGAAATAGAAGCCAAGCAGATCGTCCGCAAATCCAAGTCCTACTCGGAGATCAATGGAGAGCTGTATAGGAACAACATCACTCATGTCCCCCGACGATGCATCTCCGAGGAAGAAGGCCGCTGCATACTACAAGAAATCCACTCGGGAGATTGTGGCCATCATGCCTGTAGTCGGACGTTGGTGGCAAAAGCTTTCCGAGCTGGCTTCTTCTGGTGCGACGCCCTCAGCGATGCTCGGTACATCGTGGACCACTGCGAAGGCTGCCAGTTCTATGCCAACCAGCCCCGCAAACCAGCTTCCGAGCTGAAGACAATCCCCCTAGCCTGGCTATTTGCAGTATGGGGACTGGACATGATCGGACCACTCCGAACGGGCAAGCATGGCCTCACCCACATTTTGGTTGCCGTAGACAAGTTTACAAAATGGATAGAAGCAAAACCTATCAAGACCCAAGACTCTGCCACAACAGTCAGCTTCATGCAGGGCATCATACATCGGTTCGGCGTCCCGCATGACATCATTACTGATAATGGATCGAACTTCAACTCGGCCAAATTCAAGAAATTCTGTTGGTCCAATGGCATCCCGGTCAACTTCGCCTCAGTCGCACACCCACAGTCCTGTTGGGGTTCCGGGCGGAAAACACAAATTTTTCATAACCTACGAGACCCATACCCAAGACCTATGCTATGCTGATGCAAGTAACGGACAGAAATAGATCACAAACCAGTATGTAGTCCGTTAAGCGGGAAACGTTCCCGCATGAACGTGGTTGGTGTAGTCGTACCGGCAATCCCCGATGCCGCGCAGATCCACGATGACTCTTGTAGCCACCCGATCCTTGTAGACCGATGACGGGATTACGTCCCCGTCGGAACGTTGTCAATGAAGACCTCGCGATACGGCCACGACGACGAAGTAGCACCACAAGTGTAGTGCCTCGCGGGATTATACACCTACAGTATACCCGACGTCCCTCCGGGCTCCAAACCAGTAGAGCAGCGGAAAGAAGATGGATTCAGATCCTGATTCCAGCAGCACGACGACGTGCGTATAGTGGAGAAATCCCCAACCAAGTGTAGACTCCAAACAAGGGGAGTCCACTCGAGGAAGGAGAAAGGAGGGAGAGAGAGATGAGAGAAACTTGTCTCAAATCAATTTGTATGAATAAAAAGGCACCCTACCCCTCCTTATATAGGCCAAGGAGGGGTGCCACCCTCCCCTCCACTTCCGGGGTGGGACTAATCCCAAGGGGAGGGCAAATGGCGCAGCCCTAGGGGGGTGGGCCCCCTTCATGGCGCCATGGCCCATGGGGGAGGACCCCCTCTCCCCCTAATGGGCCCTATGAGGCCCATGTGCCTTTTCTTCAATTTTTAATTATATTTAAATACATTTTAATATTTAATTTAGATAATTAAATAATAAAACATATATTAAACATTATTAAATATATTTTGAACCTTTCAAAATACCCGGAACAACTTCCGGCCTTCATCGGAACAATTCCGGTGTTCTCTCCAATTTCTCAGGTGATCCCAAATCAATCCTTACTGCGTCGAGTACCCTTAAGTGTAACACCCTACGGTCCGGGAAACAACAGACATGATCGAGACAATTCTCATTGATTAATGACTAATCAATTGGACCTGGTTACAATCCTTGATAGCCCCTGCGCTTCCATCGAATGAACTTCAATCGCTGTTGGATCCGTTAACCGTGTGCCTGTTCCCTTTGTCCTATGGTACTTTTCTTGTCCGAGGTTTGATCATCGGTATCCAATATACCTAGTTCGTCCTCGTTCTCAACAAACAAGTTTACTCGTTCCCGTGATATTACAACTCTGTGACCTAGTCACACGTTTGCAAACTTTATGATGTAACATCACCGAGTGGGTCCAGAGTACCTATCCGTCACACGGATGGGCAAATCCCGCTTTGATCTATTTGCATACTCATCAACCATCTATTTCGGAATACCCAAAGTGCACCGTTATGGCCAGAATATTTCAGTCAGGCGGTGGGATACAAATCAAAGTCTCCTCATAGATGACAATTACGTATGATCATTACGGTCAAAGGATCTGGTCATTACGTTATAGTTATCGCAATGTCAAACTATGTGACTTGATCACATCGCAACACTTCTGGTGGGTGTATGTCCATCATATCATTATCCAATAATACGACTCCATTGTCAACAGACGCCATTGTCTCATGATCAGGAAACCTTGATCATCAATCGCCCAATGGACTAGTATACTAGGGTTGACTAGGGACCTGGTTGTTTGTATACCACACCTGTATTGATGTTTCCGCTTTAATACAGTTATAGCATAGTATCAAATGTATTATGAACTAATGGAATATGCTCGATAAAACATATTTTATTTTCCTCTAGGGCACATTCCCAACAGTCTCCCACTTGCACTAGAGTACAAATAATCTAGTTGCATTTTCTCTGGATCATAACTCCTTATTGATCATGCTTGCCCGTGGAAGAGGTTGTATCAACGGTGTGGGTACCATTCAGAACCGTATGTCCTTTTGCAAATCATAATGTCACCTAATTTGACATTCCTTCATTATCCACTATAATGATGAGGTATATATATTTGGCGGTGAAGTGAGACTTCGTTTGCTGTGTCATAGCAATGAAATTCGGTGGGTCACGCGGACTTTCCCATAGCCATGCACACTTGAAACTCACTCAATCAGAAGTCGAACTTCTTAAGCCATAATATAACTCCTGCTACTTCTAAAGCAGCCACATCAATGTAGATTCAATCCTTAGTGCATTGTATGCAACTTTGATGTCTAACCATGTTTCTTTCAACTTAGGCATTCATTAGTATGATATCTCAATTTTCTAGGTTAGTGTCAAAACTTGAACCAGCATAACATTTATGGTCAAGTCCACTATCCTTTGCAAATTTGAGATGTATCCTCAGTTCTCTTCAGACACTGAAGGATAAACTTAACTCTTTGTTCAATGATTTACTCATAAATCATATCACAACATGTTCTTAGTACTAAGAACTTGGGTCACATTACGTCAAGTACATAACTCTGGTTTTATATGAAAGAACCTATGACAAAGGCATAGAGGATCCAACACATCCATTTCTTTCATTAACCATTAACCATTGTTCTTTTACTGAGATTAACTCAACACTTCTCTTGGATATACAAGTAAGGACCATTTCTTGACTTGTCCCATTCTGAACTCCTTCAGAATCTTATCCAGGAAAGTATTACGACTCAATATTATTAAACACATATCTATCTTAATAGATCTTCAATGCTTAATACTTATTCATCTTCATTTATGATAGATTCAAATAATCATTAACACCAACTGCACCATTCATAATATGTTATCCATATATGAGAATGTTATCATGCTCCCACTCAAATATGTCATGCACATATTAAGTTATAGGATAACACTTATATTGCTCCCACTCAAATATGTCGGCCACATATAAGACAAGGATAACATCCACATGGCTCCCACTTAGATATGTCAGACACATATTAAGTTCAGGATACTAACCACATGGCTCCTACTCAAATATGTCATTTACATATAAGTCTAGGATAATACTCCCATAGCTCCCACTCAAAATATGTCGTCTACATATTAAGTTCCAGGAAACTATTCAGCTCCCACTCAGTTTCATGCACATGCATGTTTCCTCGATATTTTGGTTAAGTCCAAAATCCTTTGATCATCCATCAAAATGAGAATTCAGTTTACGAGACACTAGTATCCATATGTTTTTCCAAAACCTTCTTGTTGTACCAATTACAACACTTCTTCAAATACAGGATTTGAGGAAGTCACGGTGTTGATAACAATCCTGGATCAATCGTAGTGAATATCCCTTTGACTCAAGCATTGCTACACATTGTAGTCAACCCATTGAATTTGTCAGAAACAATCTTTGTGACAAACCAATCTTGACGTCCCTTTGATGTTCACATTTATTCCTCATAACTCTGAAGTTATTGTGAATATCAAGTAACCTCCTTACTTGATAAGATTCAAGCAATCTTAAATGTAACTCAACATAGGATTTCATGACTCATAGTCATAGCTCGTACTTAGGTCCACCATCGCTTCTTTGTAGTTCGTAGGAATGTCTTGTTCCATTAACATGACAAGTGAATCATGAATATCATTTTGCACCCGGGGCAAATATATATTCTTGAATCCTACCTTTCTCAGTAAAAGCTCCCATCAGAAGATCATGATCATTATCATTAGTTTCTCCTCTTATTGTAGAGCTTTGCTTCCAGAACATATTCCGTTGCACTACTCTGACATTTGGACGCAAGGTCAATTACCTTGGTTGAACTTTCAATTTTCTTCCATTACCACATTTATCAAGAACAATTCTTGACAAACACCAAACATAGCAATACAAGTTTTTGCTCCTTTTGGTTCTAGTTGTGGTAGATGCATCCATAGTTGTCTAAGGATACACTTACAAAGATAATTTATCTTACATAAATCAAGCTTCCTAGAAACCACAACACACCATGACATATATAGTGTTGGTTTCCACGAACTCAGATGGTTCCCTATGCTGAAGTGAGTGTTTGCATATTAAATTAATAACTCTAAACAATAATAACGTAACTTGGTAAGAAATAACTTAGACCATACACTTTTCGATAGAATATGATCACAATGTTCAGGCACGTCAATCATATTGAAGTGTCTCAAGACATTGCAATTTGTGGAACAACTTTCACACAAGTCTTTATGCCCAAGACTAACTTACAACATTTGTCACTTTGATCAAATCGTAGAGACTTGTCTTTCTTGTTAATTTAATATCCATCTTTACTCTGAAATCCCTTTTGATCATATCAAATTATTTCAGAGTCATGTTTCATTAGTGAATACAAATATTCATCTAAGTCCACATACGAAGTTTACGAAATAATGAAATTCACCACATGCTGACATACGATACATCACAATGTATGATACTCAACAATCAGTACACATTCCGTTTACCAGAATGCGAGGTTTTAGTCATCTCACCTAAAAGGCATGGTTTGTATGTGTCAAGAGATCAAGTATCTTAAGACATCATCATACCATTCATGACTTAAACTGTAGTGTCATTATTAAGCCTGGATATTTCTTGGCATTACAATATTTTTTTTATAAATGATCAAACAACTATCATCGATATAAGAATAACTCATTCATAATCGTAATGTGACCATAAGAGATATCATTCATGAAAGGAGAACAACTGACTTGTTTCTCACTAATATGAATAATTGTCTTCGCGAGATGCAAGACACACTAATAAAGTCCTCATTCAAACGATCATAAATTTATTCATATATTAATCAATTGATAGATGTAGAGGGAGAGTGTTGTCGACCATCAACTATCTTGATTGCCGTCAGCACACATTGTCACCTCTTCCCTTCCAAGTCTCTCTCAAGCAGTAAGTTCAAGCATCAAATACTTAATCAACCGCAATTAGTGTTTCGTGGGAAAGACATTTATAACTCGTATATCAAATATACCTTCTCCGTCAATGACTGCATTGGTTCTACTCTTAAAGTTCTTGACTTTAACCATGACCTCATGACAGGTGAACGATTCTCCTTCATGACATAGTCCAGACATGGTCTTTGTAACTAGGAGGAAGCGGATGCAACTCCCCAGTTATCGCAAAGTAACCAGTCATTCAGTAGTCCAAGTTATACACAAGGTGTTCCATGTATCTTATACATTTTCCAAGTGACTTTCTCAGCAGGTTGTTCCTTCCACCATAGTTGAAAGAAACCCCGTCCATATTCATATTCCATTACTCTGATTTGTGACCAAGTGCTTTCAAGGTCACCTAGCACGTCATACGTGTTGGTTAACATGCATTCACAATTCAGATTCCATAGAATGAATTATGGTGTATTGGACAGTCATTCATAAGTGACGGTGAGTGCGATACTCATCATCATCTTCCTTGATTACGGAGTTGTCAGGTGTATCTCGTAGCAGTTCTTCGTATTATGTTTAGCAAGTTATTACTAATGAGTATGTCTCTAATGGTGTTGGTACACATCAATGAAGTAAGACCCATTTACCTTAAGTTCTATCATACTAAAAAAAGCCATAGTTATAAACATTGGTATGCCGTTATCTACAATGATATTTGCTAAGACATGAAGATTAAGTTCATAATATGGAGTTCATGTTTCAAAAACAATTCTGGAACTCCCACTCAGACAAACATCCCTCATAGTTTATTCTAAGTGATTACACGATCCTTGAAGAACATACCTCCCCCGTGTGACACGACCATCAGTATGTTGTTCAAGGTAGGCCATCATGCCAATCACATCATCCATGTGACTCATGCTCGACCTTTCGGTCTCTTGTGTCCCGAGGCCATGTCTGCACATGCCAGGCTCGCCACAATAACCTTAGTGAGTATATGCCGCATATGCAAGGCCATGTTTCTGGACATGCTAGGCTTGATCCACCCATCTCTTGTGAACGTAAAAATGTTTGACACCCGTGTGACACGTGATGCCTCCATAATGAAGAACTTTCCAGATGGTGCTTCATTAAGGAAGGACACTTTGTTGGATTAGTGAGGGATCATCCTATTATGCTACCGTCGTATATTTAACATATTAGCAAAACAGGATGCAACAGTATAAATCATACATGCTATGATTCCCCCCGACATGTAAATTAAAGTTGAAAACGCCTTTCTACTTTATCTTTTGCAAGTTTTACGTGGCTGCTAGGGGTTTCGAGAAAAGAACCGCTTTCTATCCTGCGAAAACAAGCCACAACACCAATCCCGCAATTGTCTCTATTACACCCCTGTCGGGGCCCTCCGTTGCAAACATCTTCGCATCGCTAATGCAGAGAGACAGACACCCCCAGCCACTTTATATGGTACAAGCCATATGTCAAGCGTGGAACCAGTCTCGCGTAAACGCGTAAGGTCGGTCGGGGGACGCTTCATCAAACATTGCCGCAACGCTAAATGAGTACACGTGAGAGGGTAACAATTGAGAATTGATGCCCACATACTAGATGTGTTCTATCCGTACAATACATCTACGCATAGCCTTGCTCATGATACCACTGTTGGGGTTCGAGGCAGAAAACACAAATTTTACATAACCTACGAGACCCATACCCAAGACCTATGCTATGCTAATGCAAGTAACGGACAGAAATAGATCACATACCAGTATGTAGTCCGTTAAGCGGGAAACGTTCCCGCATGAATGTGGTTGGTGTAGTCGTACCGGCAATCCAAGATGACTCCTGTAGCCACCCGATCCTTGTAGACCGATGACGGGATTACGTCCCTGTCGGAACGTTGTCGATGAAGACCTCGCGATACGGCCACGACGACGAAGTAGCATGTAACAGCCCATGTGCAACAATTATAAAACACCATGAGATTGTACTTTGTCTGTTGACTTTGTAACTTGGCATGATGCTAAACATTATGATTTCATGTGGTGAATTAAAATTTCATTGGGATTGGAGCCCATTTGGTTTGCTTGTTTTTGCATTTTCAAGAAGGGTGTTTGAGGAATTCTCATGGTTGCATGCATGCTCTCCCTAACCCCAAACTTGGCCTAGCCTTTTCCTTTGCTTTGACAAGGGTTTTTAAAACCTCAATTCATTTTTGCCATCATAAAAAACATGGGCTCTAGTTCAAAGTGGTTCTGAATTCAAAAATGAGCTCACACTTTTGTTGTTGCCAAAAATGCCCAAACCATTTTTGGAAATTGAGGAATATTACAAGGATCATTTTGCATATTTTTGTGCATTTTTAGTCCTTGTAATTAATCCAGAAAAACCCTGGATCTTTTCTGTTTTATTTAAATAGAAAAGGGATCCACCGCTCGTTTTTCTTTTTCTTTTCAATTCCTGCTGGAGGCATAGCCCACCAAGCCTCCGCTCCGCAGCCCGCTTGAAGCCTTTCCAGCGAAGTGGTACGCGGGTTGGCTCGTGGCCGTTGGATCCAGATTCGAGCGTCTCCTTTCGTCGCCTTTCCACCTTGGAGAGGTCCCCTTCCCCTCTCCTCTCACAGCCGACACCGGCATCGACGTCGACGCCCGCCGACGTGGCCAGAGGGCCTCCCCTCTATAAGAGCCGCGCCCCGGAGCCACAGGAAGCCCTAGGGTTTCCATTTCCCCCATCGTTTTCCGCCGCCGCCGCCTGGTGCGTCTCCGAGCCGATCCCCTGTTCCGCCATGGCCGTCGGCCAATTTCTTTGAATCCGCCGCCATCACCTGCAATTCTTGACCGTGCGCTCGTTTCGGGAGCCTCCCTGCTCATCTCTTTTCGTTTGCGTGCTCAGGTCGGAGGCTGGAGGAGCACGTCGACCCCGCGACGGAGCAGGCCGCCGCGGCACCCCTTTCTTCCCCGACGACAGCCCCGAGCTCCTCCTTCCCCTACGGCTAGGTTGGGACGCGCGACGCGACCCACAAGGTGAGCCAACGCCCCTGCCTTTGCCCGTATCCCTGCGCCTCATCCGTTCGTCGATAGCAGTAGGAATCCGCCGCATGAGCTCGTCGCCGGTGGCCGTTTCAAGCACCCCGTGCCTGAGTCATGTCGAGAGCCTCCTTGCGCGCGCTCTAAAGCTGCACTGAGCATGCGTTTGGCCGCCAAGGACCCATCTTTTGCGCGTTTCCGTTTGGTTATAGCCGTGTCTGAACCCAGTCGTAGTCGAAGTGCAGCGCCGCCACGGTTTCAGTTGAAGATGGCCACCGTTCCGGTGAGGTTCTGGTCACGTCAGGGGCACCCACGGGTTCGTGGTGATGCCCTCTAGGTTCTGGAAGTAACCCCATGGCCAGAGGCATCGTGAGCTCTACGCCAGCATCGCGCAAAGTTGGGGTTTTTGTTCTGTCAGTCTGCAGTTCAGAGCCTCCGTCGCAGTGCTGTTCCAGTGAAGTTTGCGAGCAGATGAGGAAGAGTTAGAGGCCATGGCGCGCACCCCTGTGGAGAGCTAGGTGCTCTCTCGGGTTCTTCTCATGGCGTGGTGGACGGAGGCTGCCAGTGCGCGATGCGAGGTTTGCCGCAGTAACGCGTCGCGGCGGGTTCAGGTGATTGCAGGTGTTCGCAGTTGAGAACAGGAGGAAGACTGAAGCTTACCTAGCCTGCAGCGCGACTCGTTTCAGAAAACGGTTCATAGCGCAGTGGTAGGGGGGCTGTGGAGTAACGCAGCGCGTCTCGAGTTCGAATCCCAGCCCAAGGCCCCCATATTTGGAATTTTGCAGAGGCTGACACCTGGGCCCCGCATGTCAGCGACCCAGGCTGCCCAGAGCCGAGTGGGCTGAGCCCAGTGCGGGCCAGAGAGGCTGGATGGGCCAGTTTAGCCCGAGAACAGCCCATGGAGGCCGAGTTCTTTTTTTTTCTTTTCCTTGTTTTCTTTTCTGTTTAAATCCAAGTTTTGATTTGAATTCAAATTCAATTCTGAATTTGAACTTTGGGAACTTGCCAACCCAAATATATCGTGCCATATATCATTTTGGGGTGGCTTGAACCACTGAACAGCATGGTGAGGTCTGTTTTGCACCTTGCCCCCTCTAATATTTGAGGTGTGGTAATTTTGCAATATAACCCCTCCTTTTATTTTGTTTTGGTCAAGGTTTACCCAAATTCAAAATGGCCATGCCATATATGAGTTTTGGGTAGTTTTTCACAAGGAGTTGCATGATGATAATGGTTTAACCATTTAAGCCTTTTCCAAAATGCATGTAGTGTAATTCTGCACTCAGCCCCCTGAACTCCAGCTGAATTTGTAACTGTGTTTGCAAATTCAAATGCTACCATAATATATATGGTTTTGGGGCAGCTTTCTGCAGGGATTGCAATGTTGATGTCCTCATGATTTTTTGTGCAACCCATTTGGACAAGGTGTGACCACCTCAACCAGGATCAATCTATCTTTCCCCGATTGCACCATTTCATCTTCAGTGCATTTTGAGATGATGATCATCAGTCCTTTTCAAGTTTTGTTTCATGTCATCTTCAAATCATCTTTCTTCAAAATCAGCCCTAACATATTTTCATATGCAATGTAGCTGGTTTCCAACTTTTGTTGCACCTTCCGGGTGTCAAATTCATCGACACTACTCCGTCTCCGGAATCGATGATTACTTTTACGTTGTTTTATTTATGTTATATGCTTTGTTGATCATGCCATGTTGCCATGTTACTTACACCAAAATAAGGCTAAGACCAAAGCCATCTTCACGTAAATAAATTGCATATGAAGTTGTTGACGTGTCGTCACCACCTTCATTTAAATCTGACTAGATAGGGTCACATCATGTAAGTTAAACTTGATCATACCATCCTTGCCTGTGCATTGTATCCGTTACTTACTTGTGTGCCTTTCCTTGCCGGTACCTTACGTTAGCACCTGAGACCGCCGAGGAGACTTACATGGAGATTTCCGACACCGAGCCCGAGGACCCTGCTGCGTCTGCTTCCACGACCGATTACCCAGGCAAGGGGAAGATTTATACCATTACTTGATACCTTTCTGCCCACCTACTTAGCTGTAGCCTAGAACGTTTGCTTGACCCTATCCACTTGATTATGCCACTTTCAAAACCCAAACAGCCATGATCCCCACGTCCCAGCAAAACATTGTATTGCTAAGTTACCGCTGCTCAGCCATTGCTTAGTATGAGTAGGAAAACTTATTGCTTACCCTATTGCTATGGTTTGGGATATCATGTTATTTAAAGAAGTTGGTTGATATTTATTATTAATGATGTTAATTTATACTTGACGAAAGATGGGAGACCAGGCTGTTCCCGCCAGGTGTTTTGTTCCATTTGACTCACCTAGGTCCCGAGTTCCGGGTATTGTGTTTCTTGACGAGCGTGCCTAATCGTGTGTGGGATTCTATGGGGTCCCCTTGTCTTACCTACCTAGCTTCATACAATTCTAGTGGTGGCCCGAGGTGATTTACTATTTGCAATGTGTGTGTGCTGGTGGTACCCAAGTTGTTTACAAACCAGCTTGGGCCAGGAGGACTTGTGCCTTGGCTGGCCCACTTTGTCCGGCTGACGACCCGGTGTCCCATGTGTGATTAACCGGGTATCCAAACCTGCGACAGACGGTAGAGCCCGATTCGAGAGCACGACCGACTTTTGAGTTGGGTGTCGACTCACCGGGGGCCACCCGGAGTTGTGCGTCGTTAGTTAGAGGGACTCTGACGTTCCGGAGTTTCAGGTGTTCACCTAGCCAAGTGGAAACCGGGCGTACATGCGAAGCCTATGATGGGCAGTTGGTACACCCCTGCAGGGTTAAATCTTTTCGAAAAGCCGTGTCCGCGGCTATGGACAACTTGAGACCTACTCCTTGTTCATAGTATAACATCAACTTGAATCATAATTAAAACTTGCCTACCGTGTGAGTGCCTTGGTTGCTTTTCTTCGTCCAGGGGGACCGAGAGAAGATCCAAGTTGTGTTATGTTTGACGTAAGTAGGTGGATAGCAGACTTATGACTCGAGGTCACGTGTACTTCTTGGATCTTATCCCTACTCTAATAGAACGATAGCCACTATATATGCTAGTGCTACTGCAACCTTTACCTTTACTTTGTCTTACCGTGGGAAGTTAGTTATCCTGTAATGATATAATCTCACCCCTGTTTTCCTTTTGTGCTTTTACTGTTTTGCCTGATCGGCCGCTGCAGTGGAGTACTTTCTTGACCCGAGCTCTGGACGATACTTCGTGGAGGTGCCCTCAGAGGATGACGATGAGATCGACTGCGTTCAGTAGATCCTACAGTTGGGCTTCGACGATTCGTGGGTGGACTCTTTATGTGCAGCCCTCTCTAGTGCAATTTGGCTTTTGACCGTACTCGGTCGTGTTTGTCTTCCGCTTGTCGCATGATGTACTGTTGGGTCCACAGACCTCTAAGATGATGTAATAATTATCCAATGGCAATGTATGCCCATGACTCTATATATTTATGTCTTAGTTAAAGTTCTTCGTTCTTATATTTGTTGTTGAGAATCCGGAAGCGACACGAGTGCGAGTGTCGTGAGTCGGTGGCTCTATGATAGAGGCGAAGGTGTCCCGATGTTTCGATGAGATGGTGGAGATCGATTATGGTGGAGTAGACTTTCACGACCCGACTACGAACGTGCGAAGACGTTGCGCCTTAGCGATCGCTAAACCAACTCCGAGAGGTTATTGATCCCGCGGATGCACGATCAACCTGACCACGAAGGTCTAATTCCTGCAAGCAATCGAAGAACAAGCAAGAACTAAGAATTGCAATCTGGATATTGCGAATATAAGATGAAAGATTACGAAAGTTGGGGTTCCAATGAGGTCTTGGCCTGGTCGGATGACACAAACGAAGAGCTCGAAGTTGCGGCTATGGCTAACTTAAATCTAATTAAAACCCAAGTCTAAACGACGCCCTAAGGGCTGTATATATGGGGGAACAGAGGGGATTTTCGTGACCCCTTGGAGGTGGGGTCCGAAAACAACCCTAACTCGGTTTCCCCACACATACGGACTCTAAAAACAGCCTATAAGGTGGTATTTCGAAATTACATGGGCCCAGCCCAATATTAAGGTGACGCAGCACCTATAATTGCCCTTGGACGAAAATAATGAAGTGGCATCTCGCGTATTTCGTCCAAGACTTCATGCGCGCCTTATGGTGGCTTCAAAGTGCGATAATCACCACGGGAAGCTCCACTGTCCTTTCCCGCGCGCGCACCTTCTTCTCCATGCTTGATCCCGCTCCAATGACCATCCTTCTTGTCCATGCTAGGTCCTTCATTCATAAGCAAAACAAAAGTATCTAATTTAGGCAGTATCATATGTTCATGAACAATAGAAGGATTCGCAAGAAACGAAAGTACCTGATAATTTAGTTGACGTGCACGAGCTCTAGTAACTGGTCCAATATGTGTAGTTGGTGAGGATATGGGTGTAACATTACTAGGGATGTCCTCATCATCCTCCCCTTCTTGAATTGAAGTCGTCCTCGACGGAAGCTCATCATCTTCTCCCAAATAAGGCTTCAAATCTGCAATATTAAATGTGGGACTAACCCCAAAGGCTGCAGGTAGCTCAAGTTTATATGCATTATCATTAATTTTCTGCAAAACCTTAAAGGGACCATCAGCTCGAGGCATTAACTTAGACTTGCGCAAATCAGGAAACCTATCTTTACGTAGATGTAACCAAACAAGATCTCCGGGTTCAAACACAACATGCTTTCGACCCCTATCACCAGCAAGCTTGTATCTAGCATTCATGCGCTCAATGTTTTCTTTAGTTAACTCATGCAGTTTTAATATCAATTCAGCACGTTGCTTAGCATCAAAATTAACCTTCTCCGAAGATGGAAGAGGTAGCAAATCAATAGGTGCACGAGGTAGAAAACCATAAACAATCTCAAAAGGGCACTTTTTAGTGGTAGAATGCAATGAACGATTATAAGCAAATTCAATATGAGGTAAACATTCTTCCCACAGTTTCAAGTTACTCTTTAAAACAGCCCTAAGCATAGTAGACAAAGTCCTATTGACTACTTCAGTTTGTCCATCAGTTTGGGGATGACATGTAGTACTAAAAAGTAGTTTAGTCCCCAACTTAGCCCATAAGCATCTCCAAAAATGGCTAAGAAACTTAGTATCACGATCCGAGACAATAGTATTGGGCACACCATGTAAGCGAATAATCTCACGAAAGAATAAATCAGCAACATTAGCAGCATCATCGCTTTTATGACATGGTATAAAATGTGCCATCTTAGAAAATCTATCCACGACAACAAATATGCTATCCCTCCCATTCTTTGTTCGAGGCAAGCCTAAAACAAAGTCCATGGATATGTCCTCCCACGGAACACTAGGTACAGGTAAAGGCATGTATAAACCATGAGGATTGAGTCGTGACTTAGCTTTTTGACATGTAGTGCAGCGAGCAACAAAACGCTCAACATCCCGTCTCATCTTTGGCCAAAAGAAATGTGTAGCAAGTACGTCCTCCGTCTTCTTCACGCCAAAGTGTCCCATTAATCCTCCTCCATGCGCCTCCTGCAACAACAAAAGACGAATAGAGCTAGCTGGAATGCATAGCTTGTTAGAACGGAACACAAATCCATCATTAAGCACAAACTTGTTCCATGTTCTACCCTCTCTACAATTCTGCAATACATCTTTAAATTCCGCATCATTTACGTATTGATCTTTGATTGTCTCTAAACCGAAAATCTTGAAGTCAAGTTGTGAAAGCATAGTATAACGACGAGACAAAGCATCAGCAATAATATTATCTTTCCCCTTCTTGTGTTTAATGACATAAGGGAAAGTCTCAATAAATTCAACCCACTTAGCATGTCTACGATTAAGTTTTGCTTGACTTCTTATGTGTTTCAAAGATTCATGATCAGAATGTATAACAAATTCTTTGGGCCATAAATAATGTTGCCAAGTTTCTAATGTCCGAACAAGAGCATATAATTCCTTATCATAAGTAGAATAGTTCAGACTAGGCCCACTCAATTTTTCAGAAAAGTAAGCAACAGGTTTAGCATCTTGTAATAACACACCTCCCAAACCAATCCCACTAGCATCGCATTCAAGCTCAAAAGTCTTATTAAAATCAGGAAGTTGGAGCAAAGGAGCATGTGTTAACTTATCTTTCAATACGGTGAAGGCTTCTTCCTGTGCGGTACCCCAAGTAAAAGGCACATCCTTGCGTGTAAGCTCATTGAGAGGTGCAGCAATGGTGCTGAAATCTCTCACAAAACGCCTATAGAATCCAGCGAGGCCAAGAAAACTCCTCACTTGTGTGACCGTTTTGGGCTGCGGCCAACCCTCAATCGCCTCGATCTTGGCTTTATCAACTTCAATTCCCTGCGGAGTAACAACATAGCCAAGAAACGATACTCGGTCGGTGCAAAAGGTGCACTTCCCAAGGTTACCAAACAAACGTGCATTACGTAGAGCAATAAAAACAGCACGTAAATGATCCAAATGTTCCTCCAAAGATTTTCTATAAATCAGTATATCATCAAAATAGACTACCACAAATCGTCCAATGAAAGCACGTAAAACCTCGTTCATTAATCTCATGAAAGTGCTAGGTGCATTAGTTAACCCAAAAGGCATGACTAACCACTCATATAATCCAAACTTAGTTTTAAATGCCGTTTTCCATTCATCTCCTAATTTCATGCGAATTTGATGGTATCCACTACGCAAATCAACTTTGGAAAACATGGTAGAGCCACTTAATTCATCAAGCATATCATCTAACCTAGGAATAGGATGACGATAACGAATAGTAATATTATTAATGGCTCGACAATCAACACACATACGCCATGTTCCATCCTTTTTAGGCACTAATATAACAGGAACAGCACAAGGACTAAGGGATTCACGTATGTAACCTTTGTCGAGTAGCTCTTGTACTTGACGCTGAATCTCCTTTGTCTCCTCCGGATTGGTACGGTATGGCGCACGGTTGGGAAGTGAAGCACCGGGAATTAAGTCAATCTGATGCTCAATCCCTCGAATAGGTGGTAATCCCGGTGGTACGTCTTGTGGAAAGACGTCAATAAACTCCTGCAAAAGGTCAGTGACAACAGGAGGCAAAGAAGGAGGCAATTCCTCAAATGAAAACAAAGCTTCTTTGCACACAAAAGCATAGCACACATATTGACTAACATCCAAATCTGAAATATCAACTTTAGTAGCAAGCAAAGTTGGACTAGTCAATTTAATTTCATTAGACACAGCAGAAGAAGATTTGCTATTAGTCTTATGTTGTTGCTCAAATTCTTTGGCTGCTATCTCATTTTCACTCTTATTTTTCTCCTGTTTAGCTTTACTAGCTCTAGCAAGATCATCTTTCACAATTTGTTCAGGAGACATAGGAAGTAAAGCAATATTTTTATCCTGATGAACCAGAGTAAACTGATTTGTCCTACCATGGTGTACAACATTCCTATCAAATTGCCATGGTCTACCAAGTAAAAGAGAGCATGCTTGCATGGGTACCACATCACAATCAACATAATCAGCATATGCAGCAATGCTAAAGTGCACACGAACAGAACGCGTTACCTTAATCTTACCACTATTGTTAAACCACTGAATATAGTACGGATGGGGGTGTGGTCTTGTGGTGAGAGATAGCTTCTCCACCAACTCCATGCTAGCCAAGTTGTTGCAACTCCCTCCGTCAATGATGATGCGAACCGAACGTTCTTTCACCACTCCCTTTGTGTGGAACAAATTATGCCTCTGGTTTTGCTCAGCCTTCGTTACCTGCACACTTAACACACGTTGAGCAACCAAACTAGCATATTTATCTGCATCATCAGGAGCCATATACTCCATATCATGAGCATCATCATGGGCACCCTGTTCCTCATGAGCAATGAGAACTAAAGTCTCCTCATCATAGTCACTCGCTGACTCATACCCACCATCCGCCGTAATAATCATCACACGCTTGGAGGGACAGTCTTTTGCGAAGTGACCTCCACCTTGACACCTGCGACATTTAATATCACGATCTCGTGTTTGCCCTGTGGAAGCCATGGATGAAGAAGAACTCGCCGCTGGACCACTCTGTGCACCCTTGAATGGTGGCGCTGACTGTTTTGGTGGCTCCCTGTAAGAATGAGCGGCTGAAGTAGAGGGTGGAGCAGCAGGACGTGTGGATGTAGAAGGTCCACGCGATGTCCATGATGTATTTCGTCCTGCAGAAAAGTTAGGTCTCGTAGCGGCCTGTCGATCCTGCACTTCACGTTCAGCTTTACAAGCAAGATGAAACAAACGAGTAATAGTAGCATAGTCCTTGTATTCTAGAATAGTTTGTATCTCCCTGTTTAAGCCACCTATGAAACGTGCAAACATAGCTTCATTATCCTCTACTAGGCCACATCTAATCAATCCAGTTTGTAATTCTTGATAATATTCCTCTACAGAATTTTTTCCTTGTCTCAAACGCTGTAATTTTTGTAGCAATTCACGTTGATAATAAGGAGGAACCCAGCGAGTACGCATAGCATCTTTTAAAGCAGCCCAAGTAGCTGGAATATTATTAGCATGCAATCTACAATGTTCAGACCACCAAATAGATGCAAAACCCGTGAATTCACAAACAGCAGCAGTAACACGTCTATTCTCAGGATATTGTAAACATGTAAAGCGTTGTTCAGTTTCTAACTCCCAAGTAAGATAAGCATCAGGAATATATCTACCCTCAAACGGCTTAAGATTCAATTTAAGTTTAGGCACATGTTCATCATCGCGTACCTGAGGGGGTGGTTGGTGTCGACCGTGGCGAATGTTGGGACGTGGACGTCCAGCTGGCTGTTCATAGGCCGCTTCTTGTTCCACCTCCTCCTCGTAATCACCCTCGTAGTTGTCGTCCTGGCCGACGTCAGAGGCAGCAGCAGCAGTAACTGCAGCAGCAGCAGGAGCACCAGCAGCTTGTCCGCCCGGAAACAGAATACGTCGTGCACGTCGTGGTGGCGGTGGCTGTGCTGGAGCGGCCGCAGGCTGTATAGGTAAGCGTGCGAGCAACTCAGTAAACTTGGCGTCGAGCTTGGTGTCGATCATCTTCTCCACACCATCAATCGCCTCTGTAAATCTGTTCTCGATGTCATTCACCTGTTCAGACATCATTTGTGCAAATTTATCATGTAATGCTTTGTTTGTCATATTCTCCCAATCAGGTGCATCCCGCGCCACTTCATCATGGGGTCCTGGCATGGTTAGCAGAAATAGAAAACACACAGAAGTATGATCCTACTTCGACTAATGGGATGTGGGGTGGTGGAAAGCACAAATCCGTCAAGCTTTTCTTCAGTTCTTACCGATTCTTACCTAGCAGCAGGTGGTGATGTACAACCAACGGGTCAAAACTCTCAGAGATGTGGTAGAGCGATGGCCAGGAGGTGTCAACCGCACGAAGTAGAATATATGTGGAGCTGTAGGTAGGTTTGACAAATATGGTAGCAAAAAGCTCAACAGTAATCAAAACAGAGATGCAAAGTTGAATAAACACTCAACGTCGGTACTGTGCTGATCCTAGGCTAGACCGTACTAGAGACGCGAGCCTAAAACACCAACGAAAGCACGGCGCGGCACGTAATCAACTGAGAAGCACACTCTGAATTTTTTTTTCTCTTTTTTTTTTTTTTGCTTTTTTTTTTTTTTTTGCGATGCGGGACTGCGGTGGCTGAAAAAGTGCGAAAAAATCACTATGGTGGCGAACGTCTCAAAATGAGTTTCTGGACCTAAGGAACGTATGGGCACGAAATTTTTTCACCCCTGAAATTTTTGGCCTAAAAACTGCTCTGAAAAGCGTGCCAGACTCTTTTTTTTTTTGGAAATCACCCCCCTTCTCTGGACGGAAAAAGTTTGGTGAAATCCGACTCTAACAACTCAAAACTAATCTGGCTACAGAGAGATCAGGATCCTTACTGATGGTGGAACTCAACTCGGACTCGTGAGACGTGGTGGTGTATATGGACTCTGCTTGGCGGAACTTGGTGGTGTATCTGCACTTGGATTGGCGGAAACGTGGTAGGATGACTACTGTGCGGCGGCGACGTGGCAAACTGTGATCAGAACTCGAAACTCTAAGGGAACTAGACGCTAAGATCAGCAACTTGACACAACGATGCAACCGTAAATTCAACAAAGCAAGTACTGAAAAGAAAACTGGACAAAGGCTAGGACTGTCTTGGGACGTGATGATCTAACCCTAATTTTTTTTTGTTGGCTTTTTCGTGGACTGTAGGTATGAAGAACAGAACCAATCTAGACTATGAAAACTGGTAAATCTCACCGAGCAACCTGGAAATCTGATACCACTTGATAGAGGCGAAGGTGTCCCGATGTTTCGATGAGATGGTGGAGATCGATTATGGTGGAGTAGACTTTCACGACCCGACTACGAACGTGCGAAGACGTTGCGCCTTAGCGATCGCTAAACCAACTCCGAGAGGTTATTGATCCCGCGGATGCACGATCAACCTGACCACGAAGGTCTAATTCCTGCAAGCAATCGAAGAACAAGCAAGAACTAAGAATTGCAATCTGGATATTGCGAATATAAGATGAAAGATTACGAAAGTTGGGGTTCCAATGAGGTCTTGGCCTGGTCGGATGACACAAACGAAGAGCTCGAAGTTGCGGCTATGGCTAACTTAAATCTAATTAAAACCCAAGTCTAAACGACGCCCTAAGGGCTGTATATATGGGGGAACAGAGGGGATTTTCGTGACCCCTTGGAGGTGGGGTCCGAAAACAACCCTAACTCGGTTTCCCCACACATACGGACTCTAAAAACAGCCTATAAGGTGGTATTTCGAAATTACATGGGCCCAGCCCAATATTAAGGTGACGCAGCACCTATAATTGCCCTTGGACGAAAATAATGAAGTGGCATCTCGCGTATTTCGTCCAAGACTTCATGCGCGCCTTATGGTGGCTTCAAAGTGCGATAATCACCACGGGAAGCTCCACTGTCCTTTCCCGCGCGCGCACCTTCTTCTCCATGCTTGATCCCGCTCCAATGACCATCCTTCTTGTCCATGCTAGGTCCTTCATTCATAAGCAAAACAAAAGTATCTAATTTAGGCAGTATCATATGTTCATGAACAATAGAAGGATTCGCAAGAAACGAAAGTACCTGATAATTTAGTTGACGTGCACGAGCTCTAGTAACTGGTCCAATATGTGTAGTTGGTGAGGATATGGGTGTAACATTAGTAGGGATGTCCTCATCACTCTATATGCGCTACTAACTTGAGCGAGACGCGAAAGCGACTAATTCGAGTTAGCACCGCATCGGGGGCCTTACAACTTGGTATCAGAGCAAGACTGACTGTAGGACCCCTTACTGGCCGAAGTTGAGTCTAGAAACTATTTTGTAGTTACTAAGGAAAAATCGGAGAGTAGGAACTCTTTCTTTTTCTTCTTACCCCACCCTCCCATCCCTTTTTCCGTGAGGAAGTGAAACGTTGTTTTTCTCTCTGCAACTTATCCCCTTTCAAAAACAAATCTAGGTTCTCGTTTACATGAGGCTCCGATTCCTCTATAATTTTTTGCTAGCGACGAGATGTGTTGGCGTCTTTGAGACCACTGAGCCGCCACTTGGGTATGACTGCTCTACCTCGCTTACGGCGTACCCTAGGTGAAACGTCCATACAGGATTGGCGGGCATCCTATGGTAATATGGATGTGGTGTCTTTTCCCCTATGGACGACCGCGATGGCGGGCCGCTCAGGGCAGATGTCTCATTGTTCTGGTTTCCAACCGCTCGTATATATATATTGTTGTGTGCTCGCTAGCAGACTATTATCTTGGATTCGGATGATCTTGGTTTGGGGATTCCAGTAGCACCTAGCTTTCGACTGCCGGATTAACCTTGGTGGAATTTCAGCCTTCGGCTTTCTCATACCTCGTGAGGAAGTTTTGTTGTCAATATTGCTTTACCTTCTGGTTTCGTCAATGTTTTCCATCATGTTCTCATAAGTGTTCCTGTATACAGGATGCCAAGAGCGAACATGCCGCCGCCAGAGAACCCTCTACTTGGGGAGGCTGTGACCGCAGTGGCTCAGGGCACAGCTACGATCTTACAGATGCTGCAGAACCAGACTGCTCAGAGGAATGATCGACCACAGTACACCACACTGCAGTAGTTGCTTGCTATCAACCCCCCCAGGTTCTTCGAGGCTCGAGACCCGCTGGAGGAGGATGACTGGATCGCAGAGATCAAGAAGCACTTCAATGCAAACACCGTCAGACCTGTCGACTACGTCACCTTCGCCTCCTTCCAGCTTCAGGGTGCAGCAGCTAGCTGGTACGACATCTACAAGGCCAACAAAGGCGATGCTGTCATCACGTGGGCAGATTTCGTCGCAGACTTCAGAGCAGCGCATATTCCGAGTGTCCTGATGGACAGGAAGCGTGAGGAGTTCTTGCCTCTGAGACAGGGTGACAGATCAGTTCAGGAGTACAACCTGGCCTTCGTCAGGCTCGCCAGGTACGCTCCAGAGGAGGTCAGCACAGAGGCTAAGAAGATTGCGAGGTTCCGTGGAGGTCTCAGCACAGAGATCAAGTACGCGCTCACTCAGTGCAGTCCCACGCTGTTCTCACAGTTCGTGGATCAGGCTATTCGCCAGGAGTCAGCCAGAGCAGTGTGGGATGCAGACAGGAAGCGCCAGCGTGAGCACAGTTCCGCAGTGATGATTCACAAGAAGGCAAAGACTTGGGTTTCAGAGGCACCACCGCAGAGGCAACATTACCAGCAGAGGGGGGCAGTTGTCCGCACTTTTGCCCGCCCTCCCGTCCCAGTTCAGCAGGGGGCTCGCTCTACACCACCACACGCGAGGCCACCCAGGCCGCAGCAGCAGCCCAGGCCGGGCATGATTTGCTACAAGTGCAGAGAGCCGGGGCACACGTCTCCCAACTGCACCGATCCGCGCTTTGCTCGGCTCCCACCGCCTCCACCTCGCTCTACTCCGAGCACCGCGATGGTGAAGGCACAGCCGCGTGCAGTCCGAGTGAACAACGTGATGCTCACAGATGCTCAGCAGTCTTCAGAGATCGTTCTTGGTAGGTTGCTTGTGTGTTCAGTTCCCGCGACAGTTCTGTTCGATTCCGGAGCTTCCCATTCGTTCGTATCCAATGCCTTTGCTATGTCACTTGACCTTCCGAGAGAGCAGTTGCCTAAACCGCTCTCAGTTTGTTCTCCGGGCTCTAGAGTGGAGTCTTCCAGGCTTGTTCCAGATGTGGAGATCCGTATTCAGGGCATTGTGTTCACAACATCCCTGATTGTCTTGCCTCGTTCCGACATTGATGTCATTTTGGGCATGGATTGGCTTGTGCAACACAAGTCCAATATTGATTGTCTAACCAGATCAGTGAAGTTAACACATGATTCAGGCGCAGAGGTCTTGTACACTTGTGGCTCTATGACAGGACCAACACAGTTGTACGCGTTGAACGCAGGAGTTGCGCCTTTGCTCGAAGAGGTCAGAGTTGTCTGTGAGTTCCCAGACGTCTTTCCGGAGGAGTTGCCAGGAATTCCCCCAGTTCGAGCTATTGAGTTTGTTATTGAGTTAGAGCCTGGTACCCAGCCGATTTCTCGGCATCCGTACAAGATGTGTTCGAAGGAGTTGATCGAGCTCAAGAAGCAGTTGACAGAGTTGGAGGCAGACAGTTTTATCCGCGCGAGCACTTCCCCTTGGGGTGCACCAGCTTTGTTTGTCCAGAAGAAGGATGGGACTAGCCGCTTGTTCGAGGACTATCGGGGTATCAACAAGAAGACCATCAAGAACAAGTACCCTTTACCCCGCATCAATGATCTGTTTGAGCAGTTAAATGGGGCTAAGGTGTTTTCCAAGCTTGACTTGAGGATGGGGTATCATCAAATCCGTGTTCGTGAAGAGGATATTCCCAAGACCGCGTTCAGCACACGTTATGGGTTGTATGAGTTCACAGTCATGACTTTTGGGTTCTCAAATGCCCCTCCGACATTCATGAGAGCTATGAACTATTTGTTCCAAGAATGGCTTGATGTTTTTGTGATCCTCTACCTCGACGACATTCTTGTCTATTCCAAGTCAGAGGCTGAGCATGAGGAACATTTGCGCTTGGTGCTGCAGAAGTTAAGAGAGCACCGGTATTAAGCCAAGTTCTCCAAGTGTGAGTTTTGGATGGACAAGGTCAATTTTCTGGGCCATGTCATCTCCGCCGAGGGAATTGCGGTTGACCTAGAGCGAGTCCGCACTATTCAAGAGTGGGCTCCACCGAAGAATGTGAAGCAGTTAAGGAGTTTTCTCGGCCTCACCAGTTATTACAGGAGGTTTGTGCAGAATTTCTCCAAAATAGCCAAGCCAATGACAGAATTGTTGTGCAAGGACAAGCGGTACACTTGGTCACCATCTTGCCAGTCAGCCTTCGAGGAGTTGAAAGAGAAGTTGACCACAGCTCCAATTCTCACGCCGCCAGATGAGTCACAACCTTTTAAGGTGTTTTGTGATGCTTCCTTGCAAGGTCTAGGCGGAGTTTTGATGCAAGGCAGGAATATTGTGGCTTATACCTCACGGCAGTTGAAGACAAGTGAGAGGAATTATCCCACGCACGACTTGGAGCTTGCAGCAGTTGTGCACGCTTTGGTCACTTGGCGACACCTCCTCTTAGGGAGGAAGGTGGATGTGTTCACGGACCACAAGAGTCTGAAGTACTTGTTCACTCAGCCAAATCTGAACTTGAGGCAAAGAAGATGGCTTGAAACCATTACTGAGTACACAGTTGATATTCAGTACACGCCTGGGAAGGCGAATGCCATAGCTGATGCGCTGAGCCGCAAGGGCGATTGCAATAATATCCAGGTGCAGAAGATCCACCCTGATTTGTATGAGTCCTTTCGAAGGCTCAATCTCGAGCTAGTTCCAGCAGGCTATCTTGCCAACCTTGTGGTAGAGCCCACTATCCATGAGAAGATTCGTGAAGCTCAGTCTGTCAGCTCAATGATTCAGAAGATCAAACAGGGTATTTCCGCCTCAGTTCCTAAGTACGGTTGCTTTTCAGTGCATAATGATGGCACCGTGTTGTTCGAAGAGCGAGTTGTTGTTCCCAAGGAGGGAGATCTCAGAGAAGTCATCATGAAGGAAGCCCATGATTCCAAGCTGTCTATTCACCCTGGCAGTACGAAGATGTATCAAGATCTCAAGCAAAGCTTTTGGTGGACACGTATGAAGCGGGATGTTGCCCGTTACGTGTCTCAGTGTGATGTGTGCAGGCGAGTGAAGGCACAGCACCAGAAGCCTGCAGGGTTTCTTCAGCCACTTGAGATTACGGAGTGGAAATGGGATCATATAGAGATGGATTTCATCACAGGCTTCCCCTTGTCGCAGAAGAAGTACAATGCCATCTTTTTTGTCATCGACAATCTTTCCAAAGTTGCCCACTTCTTCCCAGTGAAGGACTCCATTTCAGCAGCTCAGTTGGCGGATTTGTACACCGCAAGAGTTGTATCTTTGCATGGCATTCCCAAGAAGATCAGTTCTGATAGAGGCAGCCTTTTCACCTCTAAGTTCTGGCAGGCCTTCCAAAAGGCGATTGGTACGACAGTGTTGTTCAGTACCGCTTATTGTAACAGCCCAGTTTTCACAAAAATTAAAAAATTTGTTTTCGGTGTGAATTGTTTGATTGTCTGATTGTTTGCGGTGTTTGCATCCCCGATTTATCGATCGGCGATTATTTTTCTCCCTCTTATCTCGTACCGGACAGAGACCGACCCTTGCCACCCTGACACTCGACCTTTGCGACACCGGGTTTGACCCGATCACCGTCGAGAAAACCGCACGAGATCAGTCGCAGCCAACGGAAAGAAAAACCCCGTTTAATAATTAAACGGGATAGTTTTATAGCGCGCCGGAAAGTGTTTTCGGAACGGTTCCAGCGCGAGGTGAACGCCTCCGGCTCGACGCGCTGATCGCGCAGTTCGAAGTTTTACCCGAATCGGAGGTACCGTGGACCCCCGGCGGTTAGAAACGTGAGCACCGCGCGCGCGAGAGAAAAACCGGAGATGTTTTTGTAAACTGCCAGCCACCGGGGCTATATTTAGACCACCACCCCACTTAGGGTTTTCCCTAAGCCCCTAGGCATCCACTAGCCCCCCCAGATCTGGAAAAATCCCCCATTTTCGCAGCAAACCCTAAATTCCAAATCTGAGATTCGCCCAAATGATCTTGGACCGCCAGATCCTCAGATCCAACGGCCTGGGATCATCCACGTCGCCCCTGGACCTCCTCTCTCCTCTACATGCTGCCTCCACGCCCACGGAGCTGCCGCCTCCACGGCCGCAGCCGGCCGCCACTGCTGTAACAGCCCAATTTTCATAAAAATTAAAAAAAATTGTTTTCGGTGTGAATTGTTTGATTGTCTGAGTTATTTGCAGTGTTTGCTTCACCGAAATAATAATCGGTGAATATTTCTCCCCCTTATTCTCGTATCGGATGCGTGACCGACCCTTTTCCCCAACGGCACACGACTCTGCGGCACCGGGATTTCACCCGAGCACCGTCGCAGCCGGCACAAGTCCAGCCATCGCCACCGGAACGAAAACCCCGTTTATTTAATAAACGGATTATTTTATGGGGCACCGAAAAATGTTGTCAGAATGTCACCGCAGTGAGGTACGATCGACGGGCTCGACGCGCTGAGCGCGTGGTTCGAGATTTTGTCGGAATCGGAGTCCGTACGGAGTCTCGGCGGTCACGAACGCGATCACCGGACACGAGAGAGGGGTACCGAGGGCGTTTGTGTCAACTGGCCAGCCAACCTGCCTATATAATGACCCCCACCTCCCAAATCAGCCAATTAGGGTTTACCCCATGGCATAATTGCAGCCACCCCCTCAAACTCCTCCCCAAATTCTGCCCCAAGTCCCCTCAATCTCGAAACCCTAGCTGCAGCAAAATCTGGCCATTGGATCTGCGAATCGAGGATCCACAGACGACCACATCGCCTCCAGCAGCTCTCAGCCAGATCCGGGCCCCGCAGGGCCCTGGATCAGCCGCCGCAGCCCGCCACGGGCCCATCCGGGCGCCGCCTCCCGCTCCTCCTCCCGTGGAGCACGCCACGGCCGCGCCGCCCGCGCTCCGGCGAGCAGCCAGCCGCGGCCGCGGCCCTCCTCTCCCTCTCCTCTCCGTTCCTCCTCTCCCTCTCCTCTCCGTTCCTCCTCTCTCACTCCTCTCCTTCCCTTACCTCCTCTGTCTCTCTCCCTGTAGGTCGCGTCAGCCGCCGTCGTTGGAGCCTCCGGAGCTCGAGTCGCCGCGCCTCCATGGAGTTCGTCGCCCCGAGGCCACCATCCACCGGATCCGGCCGGCCACGACCTGCTGCGCCCCTCCCAGATCCGCGTCGTCCCGTCCCCTTCCTGCCTCCTCACCCAGCGCCGCCCGCGTGCCTCGCCGGCCGGAGCGCCACCAGCCGGCAGCGCCAGCCACCACCCCGCTGTGCCCGATTGGATCGGGACACGGGAGCCCCAGGTGGGCCGGCCTGTCTCCCACAGCCCATCAGCCGCCCGCGGCCTGCCAGGCCAGGCCCAGCCGCCAGGCCTCCCACCTCCTGTTGTGCTCGACCCATGGGGTGAGGCCCTCTTTTTTTTCTGTTATGTTTTATTTATTTATCTGTTAATTCTGCTAAGTCCTTTTATTTTTGCTGCTGTATTCAGTTTCGCGGTGACGATTGCGAGTAAACCGTAGCTCAGATGAACGTGCCCCCAAAACGAATACTGCTTAGAATTGCGTGTACTTTAATCCGTCTTTTGTCAGTTAATTGTTTTGAGGTTGTTTAGATATAGTTTTTGCTGTTCAAACAGGGCTATCTGTCGTTAACTGTGCTGTTGTTGCTGAACTGTTATTTTATTGCAACTTCGGGCGACGATTGCTTCGCAACCGTACGTCGGAATTGATTGATTCCTTTTGCATCCTGTTAAGCATTGTTTATACTTCAGATCCATGCATTCACATGCCATATTTTCTTGCTGCATCATATTTGTATCTTGCTCCAAAGTAGCTATCATGTTGTTAGTGTGCTGCTGTTTATATTTTGTTGCAACTTCGGTCGACGAGTGTGTCGCGACCGTTTATCGGAATGGAGTGATTCCAATTGCATATTGTTAAGCATCATGTCTACTTCATGCCCATGTATTGCTATGTCATGTTGTTGCACTTTTGAATATAGTTATACCCCTGTTTATACAGCATAAAAATAATAGTTTCTGCCATGTTGTTTGCTTAATATCTTTTGATCCGTGATGCCTTTTTGCATGATTCTTTTTGCCATGCCTTCCATGTCATGTCTACTTTAATTCCATGTCATTTGTGAGCATGTTTGCACTCATTACCCTGTTTATGCAATGCTCTAAACTGTGCTTCGTGATGTTGGCAGTTTGTGCCCGTGGCTTGTTTTGCTTGTATCTTTTTAACCGTAACTCCGTTTGGAGTGTTCTTTAAATGTAACTTGATTAGTTTTTCGTGTACTTTGTGTTTATGCTATTGTTTGTTGTTGTTAACCAAGCTAAAATATGGTTTAGGACAGAACAGTACCGAATCCTTTAATTGTCGTGCGACACTTAGTGGATGCCATGTTTAGGTTGTGCCTCACTTAAATTGGTTAGCATAGATAGTTTACTTTGTGCTTCACCTCTTGACCTGTTTGTGTGCTATGCCATGCTTGATTGAGTTGCCCTGTTAATAACCGTTGGTTGATCACCTGTAGCTAAGCAACTTGAACCACCGTAAACGTGCGGTATTCGTCGTGTGTGACCGATACCCCACTTAAACTGTTAGTAACCGTTCTCGACGATAGATACGTATCGCGTTGCCGTGCCTTGTGTTGCCTCTTTGATCTTGTATTGCTCCGTAGTAATAGTGGTGCACCGTCGATTGCTTTCCGGTGTTTACTTCTTGTGTTCTCCCGCGGATACCTCTCGGAGACGATGCGAGCTTGCGATCAACTACACCTTCGGAACCCGACTTATCAACAGGCAAGGACTTTGCATTACTTATGATCCATTCTATTTCAACTAGCGGTTTGCATGCTAGTCTAGGTTAGCTTCGATGTTTGATCCTACCACATGTTTACAGCCTCTTTCAAACCAATACAGCCATGTCCCTTCCCAGCAAACCATGTACTGCTATGTTACTATTGCTCGTTGCTCAGCCCCTGCTTAGTATGCATGCTTAGGATGCTACGATGTTACCCTGTTACACCTTGGGTTGGGATATTGATGAGGACATCCCTACTAATGTTACACCCATATCCTCACCAACTACACATATTGGACCAGTTACTAGAGCTCGTGCACGTCAACTAAATTATCAGGTACTTTCGTTTCTTGCGAATCCTTCTATTGTTCATGAACATATGATGCTGCCTAAATTAGATACTTTTGTTTTGCTTATGAATGAAGGACCTAGCATGGACAAGAAGGATGGTCATTGGAGCGGGATCAAGCATGGAGAAGAAGGTGCGCGCGCGGGAAAGGACAGCGGAGCTTCCAGTGGTGATTATCGCACTTTGAAGCCACCATAAGGCGCGCATGAAGTCTTGGACGAAATACGCGAGATGCCACTTCATTATTTTCGTCCAAGGGCAATTATAGGTGCTGCGTCACCTTAATATTGGGCTGGGCCCATGTAATTTCGAAATACCACCTTATAGGCTGTTTTTAGAGTCCGTATGTGTGGGGAAACCGAGTTAGGGTTGTTTTCGGACCCCACCTCCAAGGGGTCACGAAAATCCCCTCTGTTCCCCCATATATACAGCCCTTAGGGCGTCGTTTAGACTCGGGTTTTAATTAGATACAAGTTAGCCATAGCCGCAACTTCGAGCTCTTTGTTTGTGTCATCCGACCAGGCCAAGACCTCATTGGAACCCCAACTTTCGTAATCATTCATCTTATATTCGCAATATCCAGATTGCAATTCTTAGTTCTTGCTTGTTCTTCGATTGCTTGCAGGAATTAGACCTTCGTGGTCAGGTTGATCGTGCATCCGCGGGATCAATAACCTCTCGGAGTTGGTTTAGCGATCGCTAAGGCGCAACGTCTTCGCACGTTCGTAGTCGGATCGTGAAAGTCGCCTCCACCATAATCGATCTCCACCATCTCATCGAAACATCGGGACACCTTCGCCTCTATCAAGTGGTATCAGATTTCCAGGTTGCTCGGTGAGATTTACCAGTTTTCATAGTCTAGATTGGTTCTGTTCTTCATACCTACAGTCCACGAAAAAGCCAAAAAAAAATTAGGGTTAGATCATCACGTTCCAAAACAGTCCGAGCCCTTATCCAGTTTTCTTTACAGTAGCTTGCTTTGTTGAATTTGCGGTTGCATCGTTGTGTCAAGTTGCTGATCTTAGCGTCTAGTTCCCTTAGAGTTTTGAGTTCTGATCACAGTTTGCCACGTCGCCGCCGCACAGTAGTCATCCTACCACGTTCCGCCAATCCAAGTCCAGATACACCACCACGTTCCGCCAAGCAGAGTCCATATACACCACCACGTCTCACGAGTCCGAGTTGAGTTCCACCATTAGTAAGGATCCTGATCTCTCTGTAGCCAGATTAGTTTTGAGTTGTTAGAGTCGGATTTCACCAAACTTTTTCCGTCCAGAGAAGGGGGGTGATTTCCAAAAAAAAAAAAAAAAAAAAAAAAAGCAAAAAAAAAAAAAAAGAGAAAAAAAAATTCAGAGCGTGCTTCTCAGTTGATTACGTGCCACGCCGTGCTTTCGTTGGTGTTTTAGGCTCGCGTCTCTAGTACGGTCTAGCCTAGGATCAGCACAGTACCGACGTTGAGTGTTTATTCAACTTTGCATCTCAATTTTGATTACTGTTGAGCTTTTTGCTACCATATTTGTCAAGCCTACCTACAGCTCCACATATATTCTACTTCGTGCGGTTGACACCTCCTGGCCATCGCTCTACCACATCTCTGAGAGTTTTTGACCCGTTGGTTGTACATCACCACCTGCTGCTAGGTAAGAATCGGTAAGAACTGAAGAAATGCTTGACGGATTTGTGCTTTCCACCACCCCACATCCCATTAGTCGAAGTAGGATCATACTTCTGTGTGTTTTCTATTTCTGCTAACCATGCCAGGATCCCATGATGAAGTGGCGCGGGATGCACCTGATTGGGAGAATATGACAAACAAAGCATTACATGATAAATTTGCACAAATGATGTCTGAACAGGTGAATGACATCGAGAACAGATTTAGAGAGGCGATTGATGGTGTGGAGAAGATGATCGACACCAAGCTCGACGCCAAGTTTACTGAGTTGCTCGCACGCTTACCTATACAGCCTGCGGCCGCTCCAGCACAGCCACCGCCACCACGACGTGCACGACGTATTCTGTTTCCGGGCGGACAAGCTGCTGGTGCTCCTGCTGCTGCTGCAGTTACTGCTGCTGCTGCCTCTGACGTCGGCCAGGACGACAACTACGAGGGTGATTACGAGGAGGAGGTGGAACAAGAAGCGGCCTATGAACAGCCAGCTGGACGTCCACGTCCCAACATTCGCCACGGTCGACACCAACCACCCCCTCAGGTACGCGATGATGAACATGTGCCTAAACTTAAATTGAATCTTAAGCCGTTTGAGGGTAGATATATTCCTGATGCTTATCTTACTTGGGAGTTAGAAACTGAACAACGCTTTACATGTTTACAATATCCTGAGAATAGACGTGTTACTGCTGCTGTTTGTGAATTCACGGGTTTTGCATCTATTTGGTGGTCTGAACATTGTAGATTGCATGCTAATAATATTCCAGCTACTTGGGCTGCTTTAAAAGATGCTATGCGTACTCGCTGGGTTCCTCCTTATTATCAACGTGAATTGCTACAAAAATTACAGCGTTTGAGACAGGGAAAAAATTCTGTAGAGGAATATTATCAAGAATTACAAACTGGATTGATTAGATGTGGCCTAGTAGAGGATAATGAAGCTATGTTTGCACGTTTTATAGGTGGCTTAAACAGGGAGATACAAACTATTCTAGAATACAAGGACTATGCTACTATTACTCGTTTGTTTCATCTTGCTTGTAAAGCTGAACGTGAAGTGCAGGATCGACAGGACGCTACGAGACCTAACTTTTCTGCAGGACGAAATACATCATGGACATCGCGTGGACCTTCTACATCCACACGTCCTGCTGCTCCACCCTCTACTTCAGCCGCTCATTCTTTCAGGGAGCCACCAAAACATTCAGCGCCACCATTCAAGGGTGCACAGAGTGGTCCAGCGGCGAGTTCTTCTTCATCCATGGCTTCCACAGGGCAAACACGAGATCGTGATATTAAATGTCGCAGGTGCCAAGGTGGAGGTCACTTCGCAAAAGACTGTCCCTCCAAGCGTGTGATGATTATTACGGCGGATGGTGGGTATGAGTCAGCGAGTGACTATGATGAGGAGACTTTAGTTCTCATTGCTCATGAGGAACAGGGTGCCCATGATGATGCTCATGATATGGAGTATATGGCTCCTGATGATGCAGATAAATATGCTAGTTTGGTTGCTCAACGTGTGTTAAGTGTGCAGGTAACGAAGGATGAGCAAAACCAGAGGCATAATTTGTTCCACACAAAGGGAGTGGTGAAAGAACGTTCGGTTCGCATCATCATTGACGGAGGGAGTTGCAACAACTTGGCTAGCATGGAGTTGGTGGAGAAGCTATCTCTCACCACAAGACCACACCCCCATCCGTACTATATTCAGTGGTTTAACAATAGTGGTAAGATTAAGGTAACGCGTTCTGTTCGTGTGCACTTTAGCATTGCTGCATATGCTGATTATGTTGATTGTGATGTGGTACCCATGCAAGCATGCTCTCTTTTACTTGGTAGACCATGGCAATTTGATAGGAATGTTGTACACCATGGTAGGACAAATCAGTTTACTCTGGTTCATCAGGATAAAAATATTGCTTTACTTCCTATGTCTCCTGAACAAATTGTGAAAGATGATCTTGCTAGAGCTAGTAAAGCTAAACAGGAGAAAAATAAGAGTGAAAATGAGATAGCAGCCAAAGAATTTGAGCAACAACATAAGACTAATAGCAAATCTTCTTCTGCTGTGTCTAATGAAATTAAATTGACTAGTGCAACTTTGCTTGCTACTAAAGTTGATATTTCAGATTTGGATGTTAGTCAATATGTGTGCTATGCTTTTGTGTGCAAAGAAGCTTTGTTTTCATTTGAGGAATTGCCTCCTTCTTTGCCTCCTGTTGTCACTGACCTTTTGCAGGAGTTTATTGACGTCTTTCCACAAGACGTACCACCGGGATTACCACCTATTCGAGGGATTGAGCATCAGATTGACTTAATTCCCGGTGCTTCACTGCCCAACCGTGCGCCATACCGTACCAATCCGGAGGAGACAAAGGAGATTCAGCGTCAAGTACAAGAGCTACTCGACAAAGGTTACATACGTGAATCCCTTAGTCCTTGTGCTGTTCCTGTTATATTAGTGCCTAAAAAGGATGGAACATGGCGTATGTGTGTTGATTGTCGAGCCATTAATAATATTACTATTCGTTATCGTCATCCTATTCCTAGGTTAGATGATATGCTTGATGAATTAAGTGGCTCTACCATGTTTTCCAAAGTTGATTTGCGTAGTGGATACCATCAAATTCGCATGAAATTAGGAGATGAATGGAAAACGGCATTTAAAACTAAGTTTGGATTATATGAGTGGTTAGTCATGCCTTTTGGGTTAACTAATGCACCTAGCACTTTCATGAGATTAATGAACGAGGTTTTACGTGCTTTCATTGGACGATTTGTGGTAGTCTATTTTGATGATATACTGATTTATAGCAAATCTTTGGAGGAACATTTGGATCATTTACGTGCTGTTTTTATTGCTCTACGTAATGCACGTTTGTTTGGTAACCTTGGGAAGTGCACCTTTTGCACCGACCGAGTATCGTTTCTTGGCTATGTTGTTACTCCGCAGGGAATTGAAGTTGATAAAGCCAAGATCGAGGCGATTGAGAGTTGGCCGCAGCCCAAAACGGTCACACAAGTGAGGAGTTTTCTTGGCCTCGCTGGATTCTATAGGCGTTTTGTGAGAGATTTCAGCACCATTGCTGCACCTCTCAATGAGCTTACACGCAAGGATGTGCCTTTTACTTGGGGTACCGCACAGGAAGAAGCCTTCACCGTATTGAAAGATAAGTTAACACATGCTCCTTTGCTCCAACTTCCTGATTTTAATAAGACTTTTGAGCTTGAATGCGATGCTAGTGGGATTGGTTTGGGAGGTGTGTTATTACAAGATGCTAAACCTGTTGCTTACTTTTCTGAAAAATTGAGTGGGCCTAGTCTGAACTATTCTACTTATGATAAGGAATTATATGCTCTTGTTCGGACATTAGAAACTTGGCAACATTATTTATGGCCCAAAGAATTAGTTATACATTCTGATCATGAATCTTTGAAACACATAAGAAGTCAAGCAAAACTTAATCGTAGACATGCTAAGTGGGTTGAATTTATTGAGACTTTCCCTTATGTCATTAAACACAAGAAGGGGAAAGATAATATTATTGCTGATGCTTTGTCTCGTCGTTATACTATGCTTTCACAACTTGACTTCAAGATTTTCGGTTTAGAGACAATCAAAGATCAATATGTAAATGATGCGGAATTTAAAGATGTATTGCAGAATTGTAGAGAGGGTAGAACATGGAACAAGTTTGTGCTTAATGATGGATTTGTGTTCCGTTCTAACAAGCTATGCATTCCAGCTTGCTCTATTCGTCTTTTGTTGTTGCAGGAGGCGCATGGAGGAGGATTAATGGGACACTTTGGCGTGAAGAAGACGGAGGACGTACTTGCTACACATTTCTTTTGGCCAAAGATGAGACGGGATGTTGAGCGTTTTGTTGCTCGCTGCACTACATGTCAAAAAGCTAAGTCACGACTCAATCCTCATGGTTTATACATGCCTTTACCTGTACCTAGTGTTCCGTGGGAGGACATATCCATGGACTTTGTTTTAGGCTTGCCTCGAACAAAGAATGGGAGGGATAGCATATTTGTTGTCGTGGATAGATTTTCTAAGATGGCACATTTTATACCATGTCATAAAAGCGATGATGCTGCTAATGTTGCTGATTTATTCTTTCGTGAGATTATTCGCTTACATGGTGTGCCCAATACTATTGTCTCGGATCGTGATACTAAGTTTCTTAGCCATTTTTGGAGATGCTTATGGGCTAAGTTGGGGACTAAACTACTTTTTAGTACTACATGTCATCCCCAAACTGATGGACAAACTGAAGTGGTCAATAGGACTTTGTCTACTATGCTTAGGGCTGTTTTAAAGAGTAACTTGAAACTGTGGGAAGAATGTTTACCTCATATTGAATTTGCTTATAATCGTTCATTGCATTCTACCACTAAAATGTGCCCTTTTGAGATTGTTTATGGTTTTCTACCTCGTGCACCTATTGATTTGCTACCTCTTCCATCTTCGGAGAAGGTTAATTTTGATGCTAAGCAACGTGCTGAATTGATATTAAAAATGCATGAGTTAACTAAAGAAAACATTGAGCGCATGAATGCTAGATACAAGCTTGCTGGTGATAGGGGTCGAAAGCATGTTGTGTTTGAACCCGGAGATCTTGTTTGGTTACATCTACGTAAAGATAGGTTTCCTGATTTGCGCAAGTCTAAGTTAATGCCTCGAGCTGATGGTCCCTTTAAGGTTTTGCAGAAAATTAATGATAATGCATATAAACTTGAGCTACCTGCAGCCTTTGGGGTTAGTCCCACATTTAATATTGCAGATTTGAAGCCTTATTTGGGAGAAGATGATGAGCTTCCGTCGAGGACGACTTCAATTCAAGAAGGGGAGGATGATGAGGACATCCCTACTAATGTTACACCCATATCCTCACCAACTACACATATTGGACCAGTTACTAGAGCTCGTGCACGTCAACTAAATTATCAGGTACTTTCGTTTCTTGCGAATCCTTCTATTGTTCATGAACATATGATGCTGCCTAAATTAGATACTTTTGTTTTGCTTATGAATGAAGGACCTAGCATGGACAAGAAGGATGGTCATTGGAGCGGGATCAAGCATGGAGAAGAAGGTGCGCGCGCGGGAAAGGACAGCGGAGCTTCCAGTGGTGATTATCGCACTTTGAAGCCACCATAAGGCGCGCATGAAGTCTTGGACGAAATACGCGAGATGCCACTTCATTATTTTCGTCCAAGGGCAATTATAGGTGCTGCGTCACCTTAATATTGGGCTGGGCCCATGTAATTTCGAAATACCACCTTATAGGCTGTTTTTAGAGTCCGTATGTGTGGGGAAACCGAGTTAGGGTTGTTTTCGGACCCCACCTCCAAGGGGTCACGAAAATCCCCTCTGTTCCCCCATATATACAGCCCTTAGGGCGTCGTTTAGACTCGGGTTTTAATTAGATACAAGTTAGCCATAGCCGCAACTTCGAGCTCTTTGTTTGTGTCATCCGACCAGGCCAAGACCTCATTGGAACCCCAACTTTCGTAATCATTCATCTTATATTCGCAATATCCAGATTGCAATTCTTAGTTCTTGCTTGTTCTTCGATTGCTTGCAGGAATTAGACCTTCGTGGTCAGGTTGATCGTGCATCCGCGGGATCAATAACCTCTCGGAGTTGGTTTAGCGATCGCTAAGGCGCAACGTCTTCGCACGTTCGTAGTCGGATCGTGAAAGTCGCCTCCACCATAATCGATCTCCACCATCTCATCGAAACATCGGGACACCTTCGCCTCTATCAGATATCACATTATTATTGTTGTTATTGATGATATGATTATTGTAAATGTTGATTATATTCGACGAAGGATGGAAGGTCTAGGCTATCCCGCCCCGACGCTTTGTTCCATTCGAGTCACCTAGGATCCGAGTTCCGGGTATTGGTTTTAAGACTGAGCGTGCCTAATCGCGTGTGGGATTTTATGGGGTCCCCTTTTCTTACCTACCTAGCTCCAAACATTTCTAGAGGTGGCCCAAGCTGATTTACCATTTGAAACCGCATGCATAACTGGTCTGCAGCCAGTGGTTTTAAAATAACTCGGGCCAGCAGAGACTTAGTTCCTTTGTTGGTCCACACTGGTGAGCTAGGGAAGTCCCCTGTTATGTAGGTTTGACTAAACCCGACCTTGGCCATACGGAAGAGTCCGATCCGAGAGCGTGGCCAGCTTTTGTATTGGGTGTCGACTCCCCGGGGGCCACCCGGATTTGTTCGTTGTTAGTTAGAGGGACCTGTCGTTTCGGATCTCTTGGAACTAAATCATAAAATGGTTGCCTATAATGGGTAGCAACTAAGAGAGATGGGCGAGCATGCGACGCCTCGTAATGGGCAGTTGGTACACCCCTGCAGGGTTAAATCTTTTCGAGAAGCCGTGTCCACGGTTATGGACGACTTGAGACCTACTCCTTGTTCATAGACAACAACAACTGAGATAATCTTAATATAAATTGATCAACGTGTGTGTGCCTTGACTGCTTCTTCTTCGTTGGGATGCGAAGAGGAGGACAAGGATAGGATAGGTGTTATGTTTGCGTAGTAGGTGGATAGCAAGACTTGTTGGAGGCGATTCCTCATCGAATGCTTTGCTTCTTACCTTACTCTTTAGATCGTTAGCCACTTCATAAATGCTAGTGCGGCAGCAACCTCACCACTTACCCCTTCCTTACCGTAAACTACTAGTTGTCCTAGAATGACGAGTGATGAAGTCCTTGCTGGGTCAGATGACCACTACAGTTGGATGCTGAGTACCTCTGTACTCATGATACTACCCCCAAACTCTTTTCAGGGTTCTTGATCGACAACAGGTATGGTGATCGACGTTTCACGTGGAGACTCGACGACGACTAGTTAGGCGGATCCCGGCGGAGGGCCTGGACCCGTGTGGTTATGGGATCGATGCTTTTCTCTTTGCCAGCAGGCATTTGATTGTAGTCTCTACTCAGACATGTATCTTCCGCTGTTGTATTGTATTGGAGACAGTTGTATGCCGATTGTATGAGATGTTGTATCCTGTATCTGTAATGTTGTGATATCATGTTGGAAATCCGGGGCATATGACTCCGTCATATGTCGCGGTGGGACCGATATGTGCTTCGTCCCCGGATCTAGATGGAAACATCTAGATCTGGAACAGTACCGCATATCGGGCCTTACAACTTGGTATCAGAGCCTTACCGACCGTAGGATCCCTTCTCTGGCCGAAGTCGAGTCTAGACAAAAATTATTTTGTAGTTACTAAGTTAGTTATCGGAGAGTAGGAATCTTTTTACTCCTTACCCTTGCTCTGGTCAGGACAAGTGTCGTAGGTGTTTTATTCTGGCCTTATCCACTTTCAAAACTCTAGGATCTCGAGTGTGTGGAGTATCGGAACCGTTACAATGCCTTGCTTGCAGCGTATTGTCTCGATTCCGACCTCAGGTTGGGAAATCCTGTAGTACCTTTAGACTTCCAACTCTGGTGTACATCTGGGTCGTCCGTTGCCATCCCTCCTTTTGCCCGGTGTTTTCACGACGTGCGTCGAAAATCACTATCCCTTGATCTGGTTTTTGCGATCGTTCTTCCTCTTGTCACTGACGTTTTCCTTATTCCGACGATGTCGTCTCTCTGCGGAAAATTTTATCTCGACCAAAGTTCGACGTCGACATGGAGCAAATTCCTTTGTTGGTGGTGTTGAAGATCGTCGACTCTCTTTTCTCTCCCCCCTCTCCCCTGGATCGTCCTAGATCTCGGGACGAGATCCCTTGTTGGTGGTGTTGTATTGTAACAGCCCAGTTTTCATAAAAATTAATTTTTTTTGTTTTCGGTGTGAATTGTTTGATTGTCTGAGTTATTTGCAGTGTTTGCTTCACCGAAATAATAATCGGTGAATATTTCTCCCCCTTATTCTCGTATCGGATGCGTGACCGACCCTTTTCCCCCACGGCACACGACTCTGCGGCACCGGGATTTCACCCGAGCACCGTCGAAACCGGCACAAGTCCACCCATCGCCACCGGAACGAAAACCCCGTTTATTTAATAAACGGATTATTTTATGGGGCGCCGAAAAATGTTGTCAGAATGTCACCGCAGTGAGGTACGATCGACGGGCTCGACGCGCTGAGCGCGTGGTTCGAGATTTCGTCGGAATCGGAGTCCGTACGGAGTCTCGGCGGTCACGAACGCGATCACCGGACACGCGAGAGGGGTACCGAGGGCGTTTGTGTCAACTGGCCAGCCAACCTGCCTATATAATGACCCCCACCTCCCAAACCAGCCAATTAGGGTTTACCCCATGGCATAATTGCAGCCACCCCCTCAAACTCCTCCCCAAATTCTGCCCCAAGTCCCCTCAATCTCGAAACCCTAGCTGCAGCAAAATCTAGCCATTGGATCTGCGAATCGAGGATCCACAGACGGCCACATCGCCTCTAGCAGCTCTCAGCCAGATCCGGGCCCCGCAGGGCCCTGGATCAGCCGCCGCAGCCCGCCACGGGCCCATCCGGGCGCCGCCTCCCGCTCCTCCTCCCGTGGAGCACGCCACGGCCGCGCCGCCCGCGCTCCGGCGAGCAGCCAGCCGCGGCCGCGGCCCTCCTCTCCCTCTCCTCTCCGTTCCTCCTCTCCCTCTCCTCTCCGTTCCTCCTCTCTCACTCCTCTCCTTCCCTTACCTCCTCTGTCTCTCTCCCTGTAGGTCGCGTCAGCCGCCGTCGTTGGAGCCTCCGGAGCTCGAGTCGCCTCGCCTCCATGGAGTTCGTCGCCCCGAGGCCACCATCCACCGGATCCGGCCGGCCACGACCTGCTGCGCCCCTCCCAGATCCGCGTCGTCCCGTCCCCTTCCTGCCTCCTCACCCAGCGCCGCCCGCGTGCCTCGCCGGCCGGAGCGCCACCAGCCGGCGGCGCCAGCCACCGCCTCGCTGTGCCCGATTGGATCGGGACACGGGAGCCCCAGGTGGGCCGGCCTGTCTCCCAGAGCCCATTAGCAGCCCGCGGCCTGCCAGGCCAGGCCCAGCCGCCAGGCCTCCCACCTCCTGTTGGGCTCGACCCATGGGGTGAGGCCCTCTTTTTTTTTCTGTTATGTTTTATTTATTTATCTGTTAATTCTGCTAAGTCCTTTTATTTTTGCTGCTGTATTCAGTTTCGCGGTGACGATTGCGAGTAAACCGTAGCTCAGATGAACGTGCCCCCAAAACGAATACTTCTTAGAATTGCGTGTACTTTAATCCGTCTTTTGTGAGTTAATTGTTTTGAGGTTGTTTAGATATAGTTTTTGCTGTTCAAACAGGGCTATCTGTCGTTAACTGTGCTGTTGTTGCTGAACTGTTATTTTATTGCAACTTCGGGCGACGATTGCTTCGCAACCGTACGTCGGAATTGATTGATTCCTTTTGCATCCTGTTAAGCATTGTTTATACTTCAGATCCATGCATTCACATGCCATATTTTCTTGCTGCATCATATTTGTATCTTGCTCCAAAGTAGCTATCATGTTGTTAGTGTGCTGCTGTTTATATTTTGTTGCAACTTCGGTCGACGAGTGTGTCGCGACCGTTTATCGGAATGGAGTGATTCCAATTGCATATTGTTAAGCATCATGTCTACTTCATGCCCATGTATTGCTATGTCATGTTGTTGCACTTTTTCATATAGTTATACCCCTGTTTATACAGCATAAAAATAATAGTTTCTGCCATGTTGTTTGCTTAATATCTTTTGATCCGTGATGCCTTTTTGCATGATTCTTTTTGCCATGCCTTCCATGTCATGTCTACTTTAATTCCATGTCATTTGTGAGCATGTTTGCACTCATTACCCTGTTTATGCAATGCTCTAAAGTGTGCTTCGTGATGTTGGCAGTTTGTGCCCGTGGCTTGTTTTGCTTGTATCTTTTTAACCGTAACTCCGTTTGGAGTGTTCTTTATATGTAACTTGATTAGTTTTTCATGTACTTTGTGTTTATGCTATTGTTTGTTGTTGTTAACCAAGCTAAAATATGGTTTAGGACAGAATAGTACCAAATCCTTCAATTGTCGTGCGGCACTTAGTGGATGCCATGTTTAGGTTGTGCCTCACTTAAATTGGTTAGCATAGATAGTTTACTTTGTGCTTCACCTCTTGACCTGTTTGTGTGCTATGGCATGCTTGCTTGAGTTGCCCTGTTAATAACCGTTGGTTGATCACCTGTAGCTAAGAAACTTGAACCACCGTAAACGTGCGGTATTCATCGTGTGTGACCGATACCCCACTTAAACTGTTAGTAACTGTTCTCGACGATAGATACGTATCGCGTTGCCGTGCCTTGTGTTGCCTCTTTGATCTTGTATTGCTCCGTAGTAATAGTGGTGCACTGTCGATTGCTTTCCAGTGTTTACTTCTTGTGTGCTCCCGCGGATACCTCTCGGAGACGATGCGAGCTTGCGATCAACTACACCTTCGGAACCCGACTTATCAACAGGCAAGGACTTTGCATTACTTATGATCCATTCTATTTCAACCAGCGGTTTGCATGCTAGTCTAGGTTAGCTTCGATGTTTGATCCTACCACATGTTTACAGCCTCTTTCAAACCAATACAGCCATGTCCCTTCCCAGCAAACCATGTACTGCTATGTTACTATTGCTCGTTGCTCAGCCCCTGCTTAGTATGCATGCTTAGGATGCTACGATGTTACCCTTTTACACCTTGGGTTGGGATATCACATTATTATTGTTGCTATTGATGATATGATTATTGTAAATGTTGATTATATTCGATGAAGGATGGAAGGTCTAGGCTATCCCGCCCCGACGCTTTGTTCCATTCGAGTCACCTAGGATCCGAGTTCCGGGTATTGGTTTTAAGACTGAGCGTGCCTAATCGCGTGTGGGATTTTATTGGGTCCCCTTTTCTTACCTACCTAGCTCCAAACATTTCTAGAGGTGGCCCAAGCTGATTTACCATTTGAAGCCGCATGCATAACTGGTCTGCAGCCAGTGGTTTTAAAACAACTCGGGCCAGCAGAGACTTAGTTCCTTTGTTGGTCCACACTGGTGAGCTAGGGAAGTCCCCTGTTATGTAGGTTTGACTAAACCCGACCTTGGCCATACGGAAGAGTCCGATCCGAGAGCGTGGCCAGCTTTTGTATTGGGTGTCGACTCCCCGGGGGCCACCCGGATTTGTTCGTTGTTAGTTAGAGGGACCTGTCGTTTCGGATCTCTTGGAACTAAATCATAAAATGGTTGCCTATAATGGGTAGCAACTAAGAGAGATGGGCGAGCATGCGACGCCTCGTAATGGGCAGTTGGTACACCCCTGCAGGGTTAAATCTTTTCGAGAAGCCGTGTCCACGGTTATGGACGACTTGAGACCTACTCCTTGTTCATAGACAACAACAACTGAGATAATCTTAATATAAATTGATCAACGTGTGTGTGCCTTGACTGCTTCTTCTTCGTTGGGATGCGAAGAGGAGGACAAGGATAGGATAGGTGTTATGTTTGCGTAGTAGGTGGATAGCAAGACTTGTTGGAGGCGATTCCTCATCGAATGCTTTGCTTCTTACCTTACTCTTTAGATCGTTAGCCACTTCATAAATGCTAGTGCGGCAGCAACCTCACCACTTACCCCTTCCTTACCGTAAATTACTAGTTTTCCTAGAATGACGAGTGATGAAGTCCTTGCTGGGTCAGATGACCACTACAGTTGGATGCTGAGTACCTCTGTACTCATGATACTACCCCCAAACTCTTTTCAGGGTTCTTGATAGACAACAGGTATGGTGATCGACATTTCACGTGGAGACTCGACGACGACTAGTTAGGCGGATCCCGGCGGAGGGCCTGGACCCGTGTGGTTATGGGATCGATGCTTTTCTCTTTGCCAGCAGGCATTTGATTGTAGTCTCTACTCAGACATGTATCTTCCGCTGTTGTATTGTATTTGAGGCAGTTGTATGCCGATTGTATGAGATGTTGTATCCTGTATCTGTAATGTTGTGATATCATGTTGGAAATCCGGGGCATATGACTCCGTCATATGTCGCGGTGGGACCGATATGTGCTTCGTCCCCGGATCTAGATGGAAACATCTAGATCTGGAACAGTACCGCATATCGGGCCTTACAACTGCCCTGCAGGTCTCCCTCTCCCCTCCTCCCAGCCGACCCTCTCCTTCCCTCTCCTCCTTCTCCCTCCCCCTTTCCTCTCCTGACCACCACCCCTGCGCAGGAGCTCGCCATGGAAGCCATGTCCTTGAAGCCCGTCCGCTGAGCTCGAAGCTCCCTCACCGCCAGCCACCGCCCGGATCCAGAAGCCCCGCGCCCTCCTGCGCTCCTCCCTGCCGCGTCCCGTCCGCGCCCCTCGATGCGCTGCCCGTCGCCGGCGTAGGGCGCCGCCGCCACCTCGCTGGTCCTGGACGAGGGCGAGGTCGCCGCCCGATCCGGCCAGGGTGAGCCGGCCCACTCCAGCGCCTCGTGGCCAGCCCAGCCGCATGAGCCCAACTCGCCTCCTTTGCCTCCAGTGGGCCGAGCCCACTGGGTGAGGCCCCCTTTTCATTTTTTTATTATTTGTACTGCTGCTGTTTATTTTTGCTAAGTCTGATAAAAACTGTGTGCTGATGCTGTTTTGTACTGCGTTTTCCCGTTAAATCGTAGCTCCGATGAACGTGCCCCCAAAACGAAAGTTGCTCAGAATTGCGTGTACTTTATTTCATCTTTTGTGAGCATTTGCATTTGAGCTCATCCTGATTGTGTAATTGTGTGCTAAAGTGGGCATCAGGCCGTTAAACTGCTTTTATTTCCTGTTAAGTGCTGCTGTTATTATTTTATTGCAACTTCGGGTGACGATTGCTTCGCAACCGTTCAGCGGAATTGATTGATTCCTTTTGCGTTGCGTTAAGCAATGTTTCTACTTCAGTTTCATGCATTCACATGCCATATTTGCTTGCTGCATATAGATTGTATCTTGCTCCAAAGTGGTGATCCTGCTGTTAGTGTGTTGCTGTTTATATTTTGTTGCAACTTCGGTCGACGAGTGTGTCGCGACCGTTTATCGGAATTGAGTGATTCCAATTGCATATTGTTAAGAATCATGTCTACTTTCATTACATGTATTGCATCTTCATGTTAGCATTTCTGGTCATATAGATATTTAGCTCCAAAGTTGCCATGCTGCTGTTTTTGACAGCCACCTCTGTTTTTCTCTAAGTCTGTTACTTTGCGATGCCATGTTGTTTGCTTAATATCTTTTGATCTATGATGCCTTTTTTGCATGATTACTTTTGCCATGCCTTCCCTGTCATGTCTACTTTAATTGCAAGTCATTTGTGAGCATTTTTGCATTGATTAACCTGTTTGTGCATTGCTCTAAAGTGTGCTTCGTGATGTTGGCAGTTTGTGCCCGTAACTTGTTTTGCTTATATCTTTTTAACCGTAACTCCGTTTGGAGTGTGCCTTATATGTAAATTGTTTAGTTTTTTGTGTACTTTGTGTTTATGCTATTGTTTGCTGTTGTTAACCAACCTAAAATATGGTTTAGGACAGAACAGTACCAAATCTTTTAATCATCGTGCGACACTTAGTGTTATGCCATGTTTAGGTTGTGCCTCACTTAAATTGACTAGCATAAATAGTTTACTTTTTGCTTCAACTCTTGACGTGTTTGTGTGCTATGCCATGCTTGATTGAGTTGCCATGTTAATAACCGTTGGTTGATCACCTGTAGCTAAACAACTTGAACCACCGTAAACGTGCGGTATTCGTCGTGTGTGACCGATACCCCACTTAAACTGTTAGTAACCGCTCTCGACGATAGATCCGTATCGCGTTGCCGTGTCGTGTGTTGTCTTCTTGATCTTGTATTGCTCCGTAGTAATAGTGGTGCACCGTTGATTGCTTTCTAGTGTTTCCTTCTTGTGTGCTTCCGCGGGTACCTCTCGGAGACGATGCGAGCTTGCGATCGACTACACCTTCGGAACCCGACTTATCAACAGGCAAGGACTATACATTACTTATGATCCATTCTATTTCAACCAGCGGTTTGCATGCTAGTATAGGTTAGATTCGATGTTTGATCCTACCACATGTTTACAGCCTCTTTCAAACCGATACAGCCACGTCCCTCCCCAGCAAACCTTGTACTGCTATGTTACTATTGCTCGTTGCTCAGCCCCTGCTTAGTATGCATGATTAGGATGCTACGATATTACCCTGTTACTCCTTGGGTTGGGATATCACATTATCATTATTATTATTGTTGTTGATGATATGATTATTATAATGTTGACTATATTCGACGAAGGATGGAAGGTCTAGGCTATCCCGCCCCGACGCTTTGTTCCATTCGTGTCACTTAGGATCCGAGTTTCGAGTATTGGTTTTAAGACTGAGCGTGCCTAATCGCGTGTGGGATTTTATGGGGTCCCCTCTTCTTACCTACCTAGCTTCAAACATTTCTAGAGGTGGCCCAAGCTGATTTACCATTTGAAACCGTGTGTGTGCTGGTCAGCTGCCAGTAGTTTTCAAACAACTCGGTCCAGCGGAGACTTAGTTCCTTTGTTGGTCCACACTTGGTGAGCTAGGGAAGTACCCTGTTATATAGGTGAGACTAAACCCGACCTTGGCCATACGGAAGAGTCCAATCCGAGAGCGTGGCCAACTTTTGGATTGGGTGTCGACTCCCCAGGGGCCACCCGGATTTGTTCGTTGTTAGTTATAGGGACCTGTCGTTTCGGATCTCTTGGAACTAAATCATAAAATGGTTGCCTATAATGGGTAGCAACTGAGACAGATGGGCGAGCATGCGACGCCTCGTAATGGGCAGTTGGTACACCCCTGCAGGGTTAAATCTTTTCGAGAAGCCGTGTCCACGGTTATGGACGACTTGAGACCTACTCCTTGTTCATAGACAACAACAACTGAGATAATCTTAATATAACTTGATCAACGCGTGTGTGTGACTTGATTGCTTCTTCTTCGTCGGGATGCGAAGAGGAGGACAAGGATAGGATAGGTGTTATGTTTGCGTAAGTAGTTGATAGTAAGACTTTTTGGAGGCGATTCCTCATCGAATGCTTGGCTTCTTACCTTACTCTCTAGATCGTTAGCCACTTCATAAATGCTAGTGCGGCAGCAACCTCACCACATACCCCTTCCTTACCGTAAACTACTAGTTGTCCTAGAATGACGAGTGATGAAGTCCTTGCTGGGTCAGATGACCACTACAGTTGGATGCTGAGTACCTCTGTACTCATGATACTACCCCCAAACTCTTTTCAGGGTTCTGATCGACAACAGGTATGGTGACCGACGTTTCACGTGGAGACTCGACGACGACTAGTTAGGCGGATCCCGGCGGAGGGCCTGGACCCGTGTGCTTATGGGGATCGATGTTTTCTCTTTGCCACTAGGCATTTGCTTGTAGTCTGTACTCAGACATATCTTCCGCTGTTGTATTGTATTAAGGCAGTTGTATGCCAATTGTATGAGATGTTGTATCCTTGCATCTGTAATGTTGTGATATCATGTTGGAAATCCGGGGCATATGACTTCGTCATATGTCGCGGTGGGACCGATATGTGCTTCGTCCCCGGATCTGGATGGAAACGTCTAGATCTGGAACAATACCGCATATCGGGCCTTACACTTATCACCCTCAGACAAGTGGGCAAGTCGAGCGCGTGAACCAAATCCTCGAGGACATGCTTCGGGCATGTGTCATCTCGTTTTGCATGAAGTGGGAAGAGTGCTTGCCGTATGCTGAGTTATCTTACAACAACAGCTACCAGGCAAGTCTGCAGGCAGCGCCGTTTGAAGTCTTCTATGGCCGCAAGTGCAGGACACCTTTGAATTGGTCCGAGACAGGTGAGAGGCAGCTGTTCGATCCAGATGTGATCCAAGAGGCAGAGGACAGAGTGAAGATTGTCCGAGAGCACCTAAAGGCAACACAGTCTAGGCAGAAGGCCTATTATGACAAAAGGAACCGTGGTGTAGCGTTTCAGGTTGGTGATTGGGCGTACCTGAGAGTGTCTCTGTTGAGGGGAACTCGCCGCTTTGGTATCAAAGGAAAGCTCGCTCCAAGATTTGTCGGACCTTTCCGCATCCTTGAGACTAGAGGACCTCTTGCCTTTAGGCTCGAGCTTCAAGAGAGTCTATCCATGGTTCATGACGTGTTCCATGTGTCCCAGCTAAAGCAGTGCTTCAAGCAGCCAGAGCAGGCTGTTGACTTGGGCGAGATACAGCTGAGTGCGGACCTTTCCTACTCAGAGCGTCCAGTCAGTGTCCTTGTGACGTCCGAGCGCAAGACGCGCAACAAGACCGTCAAGTTCATGAAAGTTCAGTGGGCACATCATTCGGAGAAGGAAGCAACGTGGGAGCGTGAAGATCATCTCCGTTCTGAGTATCCTGAGTTGTTTCAGGCTTAGATCTCGGGACGAGATCCTGTGTTGGTGGGGGAGTGCTGTAACAACCCATGTGCAACAATTATAAAACACCATGAGATTGTACTTTGTCTGTTGACTTTGTAACTTGGCATGATGCTAAACATTATGATTTCGTGTGGTGAATTAAATTTGCATTGGGATTGGAGCCCATTTGGTTTGCTTGTTTTTGCATCCAAACTTGTTCAAGAAGGGTGTTTCAGGAATTCTCATGGTTGCATACATGCTCTCCCTAACCCCAAACTTTGCCTAGCCTTTTCCTTTGCTTTGACAAGGGTTTTTAAAACCTCAATTCATTTTTTCCATCATCAAAAACATGGGCTCTAGTTCAAAGTGGTTCTGAATTCAAAAATGAGCTCACACTTTTGTTGTTGCCAAAAATGCCCAAACCATTTTTGGAAATTGAGGAATATTACAAGGATCATTTTGCATATTTTTGTGCATTTTTAGTCCTTGTAATTAATCCAGAAAAACCCTGGATCTTTTCTGTTTTATTTAAATAGAAAAGGGATCCACCACTCGTTTTTCTTTTTCTTTTCAATTCCTGCTGGAGGCCCAGCTCACCAAGCCTCCGCTCCGCAGCCCGCTTGAAGCCTTTCCAGCGAAGCGGTACGCGGGTTGGCTCCTGGCCGTTGGATCCAGATCCGAGCGTCTCCTTTCGTCGCCTTTAAAACGTGGAGAGGTCCCCTCCCCCTCTCCTCTCACAGCCGACGCCGACATCGACGTCGACGCCCACCGACGTGGCCAGAGGGCCTCCCCTCTATAAGAGCCGCGCCCCGGAGCCACAGGAAGCCCTAGGGTTTCCATTTCCCTCATCGTTTTCCGCCGCCGCCGCCTGGTGCGTCTCCGAGCCGATCCCCTGTTCCGCCATGGCCGCCGGCCAATTTCTTTGAATCCGCTGCCGTCACCTGCAATTCTTGACCGTGCGCTCGTTTCGGGAGCCTCCCTGCTCATCTCTTTTCGTTTGCGTGCTCAGGTCGGAGGCTGGAGGAGCACGTCGACCCCGCGACGGAGCAGGCCGCCGCGGCACCCCTTTCTTCCCCGACGACGGCCCCGAGCTCCTCCTTCCCCTACGACTAGGTTGGGACGCGCGACGCGACCCACAAGGTGAGCCAACGCCCCTGCCTTTGCCCGTATCCCTGCGCCTCATCCGTTCGTCGATAGCAGTAGGAATCCGCCGCGCGAGCTCGTCGCCGGTGGCCGTTTCAAGCACCCCGTGCCCAAGTCGTGTCGAGAGCATCCTTGCACGTGCTCTAGAGCTACACTGAGCATGCGTTTGGCCGCAAAGGACTTATCTTTTGCGCGTTTCCGTTTGGTTGTAGCCGTGTCTAAACCCAGTCGTAGTCGAAGTGCAGCGCCGCCACGGTTTCAGTTGAAGATGCCAACCGTTCCGGTGAGGTTCAGGTCACGTCAGGGGCACCCACGGGTTCGTGGTGATGCCCGCTAGGTTCTGTAAGTAACCCCATGGCCAAAGGCATCGTGAGCTCTACGCTAGCATCACGCAAAGTTGGGGTTTTTGTTCTGTCAGTCTGCAGTTCAGATCCTCCGTCGCAATGTTGTTCCAGTGAAGTTTGCGAGCAGATGAGGAAGAGTTAGAGGCCATGGCGCGCGCCCCTGTGGAGAGCTAGGTGCCCTCTTGGGTTCTTCTCATGCCGTGGTGGCCGGAGGCTGCCTGTGCGCGATGCGAGGTTCGCCGCAGTAACGCGTCGCGGCGGGTTCCGGTGACTGCAGGTGTTCGTAGTTGAGAACAGGAGGAAGACTGAAGCTTAACTAGCCTGCAGCGCGACTCGTTTCATAAAACGGTTCATAGCGCAGTGGTAGGGGGGCTGTGGAGTAACGCAGCGCGTCTCGAGTTCGAATCCCAGCCCGACGCCCCCATTTTTGGAATTTTGCAGTGGCTGACACCTGGGCCCCGCATGTCAGCGACCCAGGCTTCCCAGAGCCGAGTGGGCTGAGCCCAGTGCGGGCCAGAGAGGCTGGATGGGCCAGTTTAGCCCGAGAACAGCCCATGGAGGCCGAGTTCTTTTCTTTTTTTCTTCTTTTCCTTGTTTTCTTTTCTGTTTAAATCCAAGTTTTGATTTGAATTCAAATTCAATTCTGAATTTGAACTTTGGGAACTTGCCAACCCAAATATATCGTGCCATATATCATTTTGGGGTGGCTTGAACCACTGAACAACATGGTGAGGTCTATTTTGCACCTTGCCCCCTCTAATATTTGAGGTGTGGTAATTTTGCAATATAACCCCTCCTTTTATTTTGTTTTGGTCAAGCTTTACCCAAATTCAAAATGGCCATGCCATATATGAGTTTTGGGTAGTTTTTCACAAGGAGTTGCATGGTGATAATGGTTTAACCATTTAAGCCTTTTCCAAAATGCATGTAGTGTAATTCTGCACTCAGCCCCCTGAACTCCAGTTGAATTTGTAACTGTGTTTGAAAATTCGAATGCTACCATAATATATATGGTTTTGGGGCAGCTTTCCGCAAGGATTGCAATGGTGATGTCCTCATGATGTTTTGTGCAACCCATTTGGACAAGGTGTGACCACCTCAACCAGGATCAATCTATCTTTCCCCGATTGCACCATTTCATCTTCAGTGCATTTTGAGATGATGATCATCAGTCCTTTTCAAGTTTTGTTTCATGTCATCTTCAAATCATCTTTCTTCAAAATCATCCCTAACATATTTTCATATGCAATGTGGCTGGTTTCCAACTTTTTTTGCACCTTCTGGGTGTCAAATTCACCGACAGTACTGCGTCTCCGGAATCGATGATTACTTTTACGTTGTTTTATTTATGTTATATGCTTTGTTGATCATGCCATGTTGCCATGTTACTTACACCAAAATAAGGCTAAGACCAAAGCCATCTTCACGTAAATAAATTGCATATGAAGTTGTTGACGTGTCGTCACCACCTTCATTTAAATCTGACTAGATAGGGTCACATCATGTAAGTTAAACTTGATCATACCATCCTTGCCTGTGCATTGTATCCGTTACTTACTTGTGTGCCTTTCCTTGCCGGTACCTTACGTTAGCACCTGAGACCGCCGAGGAGACTTACGTGGAGATTTCCGACACCGAGCCCGAGGACCCTGCTGCGTCTGCTTCGACGACCGATTACCCAGGCAAGGGGAAGATTTATACCATTACTTGATACCTTTCTGCCCACCTGCTTAGCTGTAGCCTAGAACGTTTGCTTGACCCTATCCACTTGATTATGCCACTTTCAAAACCCAAACAGCCATGATCCCCACGTCCCAGCAAAGCATTGTATTGCTAAGTTACCGCTCCTCAGCCATTGCTTATTTATGAGTAGGAAAACTTGCTGCTTACCCTATTGCTATGGTTTGGGATATCATGTTATTTAAAGAAGTTGGTTGATATTTATTATTAATGATGTTAATTTATACTTGACGAAAGATGGGAGACCAGGCTGTTCCCGCCAGGTGTTTTGTTCCATTTGAGTCACCTAGGTCCCGAGTTCCAGGTATTGTGTCTCTTGACGAGCGTGCCTAATCGTGTGTGGGATTCTATGGGGTCCCCTTGTCTTACCTACCTAGCTTCATACCATTCTAGTGGTAGCCCGATCTGATTTACTATTTTCAATGTGTGTGTGCTGGTGGTACCCCAGTTGTTTACAAACCACCTTGGGCCAGGAGGACTTGTGCCTTCGCTGGCCCACTTTGTCCGGCTGAGGACCCGGTGTCCCATGTGTGATTAACCGGGTATCCAAACCTGCGGCAGACGATAGAGGCCGATTCGAGAGCACGACCGGCTTTTGAGTTGGGTGTCGACTCACCGGGGGCCACCCGGAGTTGTGCGTCGTTAGTTAGAGGGACTCTGACGTTCCGGAGTTTCAGGTGTTCACCTAGCCAAGTGGAAACCGGGCGTACATGCGAAGCCTATGATGGGAAGTTGGTACACCCCTGCAGGGTTAAATCTTTTCGAAAAGCCGTGTCCGCGGTTATGGACGACTTGAGACCTACTCCTTGTTCATAGTATAGCATCAACTTGAATCATAATTAAAACTTGCCTACCGTGTGAGTGCCTTGGTTGCTTTTCTTCGTCGAGGGGGAGCGAGAGAAGATCCAGGTTGTGTTATGTTTGACGTAAGTAGGTGGATAGCAGACTTATGACTCGAGGTCACGTGTACTTCTTGGATCTTATCCCTACTCTAATAGAACGATAGCCACTATATATGCTAGTGCGACTGCAACCTTTACCTTTACTTTGTCTTACCATGGGAAGTTAGTTATCCTGTAATGATATAATCTCACCCCTGTTTTCCTTTTGTGCTTTTACTGTTTTGCCTAATCGGCCGCTGCGGTGGATTACTTTCTTGACCCGAGCTCTGGACGGTACTTCGTGGAGGTGCCCCTGGAGGATGACGATGAGATCGACTGCGTTCAGTAGATCCTACAGTTGGGCTTCGACAATTCATGGGTGGATTCTTTATGTGCAGCCCTCTCTAGGGCAATTTGGCTTTTGACCGTACTCGGTCGTGTTTGTCTTCCGCTTGTCGCATGATGTACTGTTGGGTCCACGGACCTCTGGGATGATGTAATAGTTATCCAATGGCAATGTATGCCCTGGACTCTATATTTATGTCTTAGTTAAAGTTCTTCGTTCTTATACTTGTTGTTGAGAATCCGGCAGCGACACGAGTCCGAGTGTCGTGAGTCGGTGGCTCTATATGCGCTACTAACTTGAGCGAGACGCGAAAGCGACTAACTCGAGTTAGCACCGCATCGGGGGCCTTACATAGCACCACAAGTGTAGTGCCTCGCGGGATTATACACCTACAGTATACCCGACGTCCCTCCGGGCTCCGAACCCGTAGAGCAGCGGAAAGAAGATGGATTCGGATCCCGATTCCAGCAGCACGACGACGTGCGTATAGTGGAGAAACCCCCAACCAAGTGTAGACTCCAAACAAGGGGAGTCCACTCGAGGAAGGAGAAAGGAGGGAGAGAGATGAGAGAAACTTGTCTCAAATCAATTTGTATGAAGAAAAAGGGCACCCTACCCCTCCTTATATAGGCCAAGGAGGGGTGCCACCCTCCCCTCCACTTCCGGGGTGGGACTAATCCCAAGGGGAGGGCAAATGGCGCAGCCCTAGGGGGTGGGCCCCCTTCATGGCGCCATGGCCCATGGGGGAGGACTCCCTCTCCCCCTAATGGGCCCTATGAGGCCCATGTGACTTTTCTTACATTTTTAGTTATATTTAAATACATTTTAATATTTAATTCAGATAATTAAATAATAAAAAATATATTAAACATTATTAAATATATTTTGAACCTTTCAAAATACCCGGAACAACTTCCGGCCTTCATCGGAACAATTCCGGTGTTCTCTCCAATTTCTCCGGTGATCCCGAATCAATCCTTACTGCGTCGAGTACCCTTAAGTGTAACACCCTACGGTCCGGGAAACAGCAGACATGATCGAGAAAATTCTCATTGATCAATGAGTAATCAATTGGACCTGGTTACAATCCTTGATAGCCCCTGCGCTTCCATCGAATGAACTTCAATCGCTGTTGGATCCGTTAACCGTGTGCCTGTTCCCTTTGTCCTATGGTACTTTGCTTGTACGAGGTTTGATCATCGGTATCCAATATACCTAGTTCGTCCTCGTTCTCAACAAACAAGTTTACTCGTTCCCGTGATATTACAACTCCGTGACCTAGTCACACGTTTGCAAACTTTATGATGTAACATCACCGAGTGGGCCCAGAGTACCTACCCGTCACACGGATGGACAAATCCCGCTTTGATCTATTTGCATACTCATCAACCATCTATTTCGGAATACACAAAGTGCACCGTTATGGCCAGCATATTTCAGTCAGGCAGTGGGATACAAATCAAAGTCTCCTCATAGATGACAATTACGTATAATCATTACGGTCAAAGGATCTGGTCACTACGTTATAGTTATCGCAATGTCGAACTATGTGAATTGATCACATCGCAACACTTCTGGTGGGTGTATGTCCATCATATCATTATCCAATGATACGACTCCATTGTCAACAGACGCCATTGTCTCATGATTAGGAAACCTTGATCATCAATCGCCCAATGGACTAGTATACTAGGGTTGACTAGGGACCTGGTTGTTTGTATACCACACCTGTATTGATGTTTCCGCTTTAATACAGTTATAGCATAGTATCAAACGTATTATGAACTAATGGAATATGCTCGATAAAACATATTTTATTTGCCTCTAGGGCCCATTCCCAACAAGTCCAACGGCCAAGTCGAACGAGCCAACAGACAAATACTCAAAGGAATCAAGCCTCGGCTACTTCGGGAAGTAAAGGAAGCAGCGGGCGCCTGGGTTGACGAACTCCCTTCAGCCTTGTGGGGATTGCGTACAACTCCCAATTGCTCAACTCGGTCAACCCCCTTCTTCCTCGCCTACGGCTCCAAAGCAGTCCTTCCGAGTGACCTCAAGCACAATGCCCCCCGTATAAGCCAGTACACAGAAGTTGAAGCTGAAGAGGCACGCCAAGACGGCGTTGATCTCTTGGAGGAGGAACAAAATTTAGCTCTCACCCGCTCGACGTTTTATCAGCAAGACCTTCGCCGATACCACGACCGACACGTCCGAGTTCGCTCCTTCCAAGATGATGAGGACATCCCTAATAATGTTACACCCATACCCTCACCAACTACACATACTGGACCAGTTACTAGAGCACGTGCACGTCAACTAAATTATCAGGTACTTTCGTTTCTTGCGAATCCTTCTATCGTTCATGAACATATGATGCTGCCTAAATTAGATACTTTTGTTTTGCTTATGAATGAAGGACCTAGCATGGACACGAAGGATGGTCATTGGAGCGGGATCAAGAATGGAGAAGAAGGTGCGCGCGGGGAAAAGTACAGTGGAGTTTCCAGTGGGGATTTTCGCACGTTGAAGCCACCATAAGGCATGCATGAAGGCTTGGACGGAATACACGAGATGCCACTTCATTATTTTCGTCCAAGAGCAATTATAGGTGCTGCGTCACCTTAATTTTGGGCTGGGCCCATGTAATTTCGAAATACCACATTATAGGCTGTTTTTAGAGTCTGTATGTGTGGGGAAACCGAGTTAGGGTTGTTTTCGGACCCCACCTCCAAGGGGTCACGAAAATCCCCTCTGTTCCCCCATATATACAGCCCTTAGGGCGTCGTTTAGACTTGGGTTTTAATTAGATATAAGTTAGCCATAGCCGCAACTTCGAGCTCTTCGTTTGTGTCATCCGACCAGGCCAAGACCTCATTGGAACCCCAACTTTCGTAATCATTCATCTTATATTCGCAATATCCAGATTGCAATTCTTAGTTCTTGCTTGTTCTTCGATTGCTTGCAGGAATTAGACCCTCGTGGTCAGGTTGATCGTGCATCCGCAGGATCAATAACCTCTCGGAGTTGGTTTAGCGATCGCTAAGGCGCAACGTCTTCGCACGTTCGTAGTCGGATCGTGAAAGTTGCCTCCACCATAATCGATCTCCACCATCTCATCGAAACATCCGGACACCTTCGCCTCTATCAAGTGGTATCAGATTTCCAGGTTGCTCGGTGAGATTTACCAGTTTTCATAGTCTAGATTGGTTCTGTTCTTCATACCTACAGTCCAGGAAAAAGCCAACAAAAAAAATTAGGGTTAGATCATCACGTCCCAAGACAGTCCTAGCCTTTGTCCAGTTTTCTTTTCAGTACTTGCTTTGTTGAATTTACGGTTGCATCGTTGTGTCAAGTTGCTGATCTTAGCGTCTAGTTCCCTTAGAGTTTCGAGTTCTGATCACAGTTTGCCACGTCGCCGCCGCACCAGTAGTCATCCTACCACGTTCCGCCAATCCGAGTCCAGATACACCACCACGTTCCGCCAAGCAGAGTCCATATACACCACCACGTCTCACGAGTCCGAGTTGAGTTCCACCATCAGTACGGTTCCTGATATCCCCGTAGCCAGAATAGTTTTGAGTTGATTAGAGTCGGATTTCACCAGTCTTTTGTCGTACGTAGAAGAGGGTGATTTCCAAAAAAAAAAAAAAAAAAAAAACAAATTTTCAGGGGTAAAAAAATTTCGTGCCCATACGTTCCTTAGGCCCAGAAACTCGTTTTGAGACGTTCGCCACCATAGTGATTTTTTTCGCACTTTTTCAGCCACCGCAGTCCCGCATCGCAAAAAAAAAAGCAAAAAAAAAAAAAAGAGAGAAAAAAAAAATTCAGAGTGTGCTTCACAGTTGTTACGTGCCGCGCCGTGCTTTCGTTGGTGTTTTAGGCTCGCGTCTCTAGTACGGTCTAGCCTAGGATCAGCACAGTACCGACGTTGAGTGTTTATTCAGCTTTGCATCTCTGTTTTGATTACTGTTGAGTTTTTCCTACCATACTTGTCGGCCTTCCTACAGCTCCACATATATTCTACATCGTGCGTTTTGACACCTCCTGGCCATCGCTCTACCATATCTCTGAGAGTTTTGACCCGTTGGTTGTACATCACCGCCTGCTGCTAGGTAAGAATCGGTAAGAACGTAAGAAAAGCTTGACGGATTTGTGCTTTCCACCACCCCACATCCATCCCATTAGTAGAAGTAGGATCATATTCCTGTGTGTTTTCTATTTCTGCTAACCATGCCAGGATCACATGATGAAGTGGCGCGGGATGCACCCGATTGGGAGAACATGACAAACAAGGAGTTACATGATAAATTTGCACGTATGATGTCTCAACAGGTGCAGGACATCGAGACCAGATTTACAGAGGCGATTGATGGCGTGGAGAAGATGATCGACACCAAGCTCGACGCCAAGTTTACTGAGTTGATCGCACGCCTACCTTCAGCACAGCCACAGCCACCGCCACTACCACGTGCACGACGTATTCTGTTTCCGCGAGGACAAGCTGCTGGTCTTGGTGCTCCTCCTACTGCTGCAGTTGCTGCTACTGCTGCTGCTGCTGCTTCTGACGTCGCCCAGGACGACAACTACGAGGGTGATTACGAGGAGGAGGTGGAACAGGAAGCGGCCTATGAGCAGCCAGCTGGACGTCCACGTCCCAACATTCGCCACGGTCGACACCAACCACCCCCTCAGGTACGCGATGATGAACATGTGCCTAAACTTAAATTGAATCTTAAGCCGTTTGAGGGTAGATATATTCCTGATGCTTATCTTACTTGGGAGTTAGAAACTGAACAACGTTTTACATGTTTACAATATCCTGAGAATAGACGTGTTACTGCTGCTGTTTGTGAATTCACGGGCTTTGCATCTATTTGGTGGTCTGAACATTGTAGATTGCATGCTAATAATATTCCAACTACTTGGGCTGCTTTAAAAGATGCTATGCGTACTCGCTGGGTTCCTCCTTATTATCAACGTGAATTGTTACAAAAATTACAGCGTTTGAGACAAGGAAAAAATTCTGTAGAGGAATATTATCAAGAATTACAAACTGGATTGATTAGATGTGGCCTAGTAGAGGATAATGAAGCTATGCTTGCACGTTTTATGGGAGGCTTAAACAGGGAGATACAAACTATTCTAGAATACAAGGACTTTGCTACTATCACTCGTTTGTTTCATCTTGCTTGTAAAGCTGAACGTGAAGTGCAGGATCGACAGGCCGCTACGAGACCTAACTTTTCTGCAGGACGAAATACATCATGGACATCGCGTGGAGCTTCTACATCCACACGTCCTGCTGCGCCACCATCTACTTCAGCCGCTCATTCTTACAGGGAGCCACCAAAACAGCCAGCGCCACCATTCAAGGGTGCACAAAGTGGTCCAGCGGCGAGTTCTTCTTCCTCCATGGCGTCCACAGGGCAAGCACGAGATCGTGATATTAAATGTCGCAGGTGCCAAGGTGGAGGTCACTTCGCAAAAGACTGTCCCTCCAAGCGTGTGATGACTATTACGGCGGATGGTGGGTATGAGTCAGCGAGTGACTATGATGAGGAGACTCTAGTTCTCATTGCTCATGAGGAACAGGGTGCCCATGATGATGCTCATGATATAGAGTATATGACTCCTGATGATGCAGATAAATATGCTAGTTTGGTTGCTCAACGTGTATTAAGTGTGCAGGTAACGAAGGCCGAGCAAAACCAGAGGCATAATTTGTTCCACACAAAGGGAGTGGTGAAAGAACGTTCGGTTCGCATCATCATTGACGGAGGGAGTTGCAACAACTTGGCTAGCATGGAGTTGGTGGAGAAGCTATCTCTCACCACAAGACCACACCCCCATCCGTACTATATTCAGTGGTTTAACAATAGTGGTAAGATTAAGGTAACACGTTCTGTTCGTGTGCACTTTAGCATTGCTGCATATGCTGATTATGTTGATTGTGATGTGGTACCCATGCAAGCATGCTCTCTTTTACTTGGTAGACCATGGCAATTTGATAGGAATGTTGTACACCATGGTAGGACAAATCAGTTTACTCTAGTTCATCAGGATAAAAATATTGCTTTACTTCCTATGTCTCCTGAACAAATTGTGAAAGATGATCTTGCTAGAGCTAGTAAAGCTAAACAGGAGAAAAATAAGAGTGAAAATGAGATAGCAGCTAAAGAATTTGAGCAACAACATAAGACTAATAGCAAATCTTCTTCTGTTGTTTCTAATGAAATTAAATTGACTAGTCCAACTTTGCTTGCTACTAAGGTTGATATTTCGGATTTGGATGTTAGTCAATATGTGTGCTATGCTTTTGTGTGCAAAGAAGCCTTGTTTTCATTTGAGGAATTGCCTCCTTCTTTGCCGCCTGTTGTCACTGACCTTTTGCAGGAGTTTATTGACGTCTTTCCACAAGACGTACCACCGGGATTACCACCTATTCGAGGGATTGAGCATCAGATTGACTTAATTCCCGGTGCTTCGCTGCCCAACCGTGCGCCATACCGTACCAATCCGCAGGAGACGAAGGAGATTCAGCGTCAAGTACAAGAGCTACTCGACAAAGGTTACATACGTGAATCCCTTAGTCCTTGTGCTGTTCCTGTTATATTAGTGCCTAAAAAGGATGGAACATGGCGTATGTGTGTTGATTGTCGAGCCATTAATAATATTACTATTCGTTATCGTCATCCTATTCCTAGGCTAGATGATATGCTTGATGAATTAAGTGGCTCTACCATGTTTTCCAAAGTTGATTTGCGTAGTGGATACCATCAAATTCGCATGAAATTAGGGTATGAATGGAAAACGGCATTTAAAACTAAGTTTGGATTATATGAGTGGTTAGTCATGCCTTTTGGGTTAACTAATGCACCTAACACTTTTATGAGATTAATGAACGAGGTTTTACGTGCTTTCATTGGACGATTTGTGGTAGTCTATTTTGATGATATACTGATTTATAGCAAATCTTTGGAGGAACATTTGGATCATTTACGTGCTGTTTTTAATGCTCTACGTAATGCACGTTTATTTGGTAACCTTGGGAAGTGCACCTTTTGCACCGACCGAGTGTCGTTTCTTGGCTATGTTGTTACTCCGCAGGGAATTGAAGTTGATCATGCCAAGATCGAGGCAATTGAGAGTTGGCCGCAGCCCAAAACGGTCACACAAGTGAGGAGTTTTCTTGGCCTCGCTGGATTCTATAGGCGTTTTGTGAGAGATTTCAGCACCATTGCTGCACCTCTCAATGAGCTTACACGCAAGGATGTGCCTTTTACTTGGGGTACCGCACAGGAAGAAGCTTTCACGGTATTGAAAGATAAGTTAACACATGCTCCTTTGCTCCAACTTCCTGATTTTAATAAGACTTTTGAGCTTGAATGCGATGCTAGTGGGATTGGTTTGGGAGGTGTGTTATTACAAGATGCTAAACCTGTTGCATACTTTTCTGAAAAATTGAGTGGGCCTAGTCTGAACTATTCTACTTATGATAAGGAATTATATGCTCTTGTTCGGACATTAGAAACTTGGCAACATTATTTATGGCCCAAAGAATTTGTTATACATTCTGATCATGAATCTTTGAAACACATAAGAAGTCAAGCAAAACTTAATCGTAGACATGCTAAGTGGGTTGAATTTATTGAGACTTTCCCTTATGTCATTAAACACAAGAAGGGGAAAGATAATATTATTGCTGATGCTTTGTCTCGTCGTTATACTATGCTTTCACAACTTGACTTCAAGATATTCGGTTTAGAGACAATCAAAGAACAATATGTAAATGATGCGGAATTTAAAGATGTATTGCAGAATTGTAGAGAGGGTAGAACATGGAACAAGTTTGTGCTTAATGATGGATTTGTGTTCCGTTCTAACAAGCTATGCATTCCAGCTAGCTCTATTCGTCTTTTGTTGTTGCAGGAGGCGCATGGAGGAGGATTAATGGGACATTTTGGCGTGAAAAAGACGGAGGACGTACTTGCTACACATTTCTTTTGGCCAAAGATGAGACGGGATGTTGAGCGTTTTGTTGCTCGCTGCACTACATGTCAAAAAGCTAAGTCACGACTCAATCCTCATGGTTTATACATGCCTTTACCTGTACCTAGTGTTCCGTGGGAGGACATATCCATGGACTTTGTTTTAGGCTTGCCTCGAACAAAGAAGGGGAGGGATAACATATTTGTTGTCGTGGATAGATTTTCTAAGATGGCACATTTTATACCATGTCATAAAAGCGATGATGCTGCTAATGTTGCTGATTTATTCTTTGGAGAGATTATTCGTTTACATGGTGTGCCCAAAACTATTGTCTCGGATCGTGATACTAAGTTTCTTAGCCATTTTTGGAGATGCTTATGGGCTAAGTTGGGGACTAAACTACTTTTTAGTACTACATGTCATCCCCAAACTGATGGACAAACTGAAGTGGTCAATAGGACATTGTCTACTATGCTTAGGGCTGTTTTAAAAAGTAACTTGAAACTGTGGGAAGAATGTTTACCTCATATTGAATTTGCTTATAATCGTTCAGTGCATTCTACCACTAAAATGTGCCCTTTTGAGATTGTTTATGGTTTTCTACCTCGTGCACCTATTGATTTGCTGCCTCTTCCATCTTCGGAGAAGGTTAATTTTGATGCTAAGCAACGTGCTGAATTGATATTAAAAATGCATGAGTTAACTAAAGAAAACATTGAGCGCATGAATGCTAGATACAAGCTTGCTGGTGATAGGGGTCGAAAGCATGTTGTGTTTGAACCAGGAGATCTTGTTTGGTTACATCTACGTAAAGATAGGTTTCCTGATTTGCGCAAGTCTAAGTTAATGCCACGAGCTGATGGTCCCTTTCAGGTTTTACAGAAAATTAATGATAATGCATATAAACTTGAGCTACCTGCAGATTTTGGGGTTAGTCCCACATTTAACATTGCAGATTTGAAACCTTATTTGGGAGAAGATGATGAGCTTCCGTCGAGGACGACTTCAATTCAAGAAGGGGAGGATGATGAGGACATCCCTACTAATGTTACACCCATACCCTCACCAACTACACATACTAGACCAGTTACTAGAGCACGTGCACGTCAACTAAATTATCAGGTACTTTCGTTTCTTGCGAATCCTTCTATCGTTCATGAACATATGATGCTGCCTAAATTAGATACTTTTGTTTTGCTTATGAATGAAGGACCTAGCATGGACACGAAGGATGGTCATTGGAGCGGGATCAAGAATGGAGAAGAAGGTGCGCGCGGGGAAAAGTACAGTGGAGTTTCCAGTGGGGATTTTCGCACGTTGAAGCCACCATAAGGCATGCATGAAGGCTTGGACGGAATACACGAGATGCCACTTCATTATTTTCGTCCAAGAGCAATTATAGGTGCTGCGTCACCTTAATTTTGGGCTGGGCCCATGTAATTTCGAAATACCACATTATAGGCTGTTTTTAGAGTCTGTATGTGTGGGGAAACCGAGTTAGGGTTGTTTTCGGACCCCACCTCCAAGGGGTCACGAAAATCCCCTCTGTTCCCCCATATATACAGCCCTTAGGGCGTCGTTTAGACTTGGGTTTTAATTAGATATAAGTTAGCCATAGCCGCAACTTCGAGCTCTTCGTTTGTGTCATCCGACCAGGCCAAGACCTCATTGGAACCCCAACTTTCGTAATCATTCATCTTATATTCGCAATATCCAGATTGCAATTCTTAGTTCTTGCTTGTTCTTCGATTGCTTGCAGGAATTAGACCCTCGTGGTCAGGTTGATCGTGCATCCGCGGGATCAATAACCTCTCGGAGTTGGTTTAGCGATCGCTAAGGCGCAACGTCTTCGCACGTTCGTAGTCGGATCGTGAAAGTTGCCTCCACCATAATCGATCTCCACCATCTCATCGAAACATCGGGACACCTTCGCCTCTATCACAAGAGGGCGACATGGTACTTCGCATCAAGCAAACTTCGGACCACAAACTAGCTCCCCCATGGGAAGGCCCGTTTATCATCTCCAGAGTACTGCACAATGGGGCCTATCACTTGTACGATGTAACTAATAAGATAGAAGAGCCTCATGCATGGAACGCCCAGTTACTGCGCCGATTCTTTTAATGAGCACGCTTGTAAGATATGAATAAATATTACTTTGTACGCCTAGTGCGCCTTACTCAATTTGTTTTTCATCACTCAACATCAGGTTTTTTATCCGAGCTGTGCGCAGCTCGGACGAGAACTTAGAAAACTTATGTTAAGTGCTCACCAACGCCCCGAAGGCTTGAGGAAGCACAACATCATCTGCATTGAGGACCTTGTATACAAGATTTTCAATAGAAAAATTTTCTAAGTACTTTCAAGCCTCAAGAGGCTTGGGGGCTGCTTAAAGCTATAAAAACATGTCTTCTTTCGAGCTATGCGCAGCTCGGACGAAAACTATCAATCAGGTTTTCCATCCGAGCTGTGCGCAGCTCGGACGACAACTTAGAAAACTCATGTTAAGTGCTCACCAACGCCCCAAAGGCTTGAGGAAGCACAACATCATCTGCATTGAGGACCTTGTATACAAGATCTTCAATAGACATTTTTTCTAAGTACTTTCAAGCCTCAAGAGGCTTGGGGGCTGCTTAAAGTTATAAAAACAGGTCTTCTTCCGAGCTGTGCACAGCTCGGACGAAAAAGGTCTTCTTCCGAGCTGTGCGCAGCTCGGACGAAAACTATCAATCATGTTTTCCATCCGAGCTGTGCGCAGCTCGGACGACAACTTAGAAAACTCATGTTAAGTGCTCACCAACGCCCCAAAGGCTTGAGGAAGCACAACATCATCTGCATTGAGGACCTTGTATACAAGATCTTCAATAGAAAATTTTTCTAAGTACTTTCAAGCCTCAAGAGGCTTGGGGGCTGCTTAAAGCTATAAAAACAGGTCTTCTTTCGAGCTGTGCGCAGCTCGGACGAAAACTATCGATCAGGTTTTCCATCCGAGCTGTGCGCAGCTCGGACGACAACTTAGAAAACTCATGTTAAGTGCTCACCAACGCCCCAAAGGCTTGAGGAAGCACAACATCATCTGCATTGCGGACCTTGTATACAAGATCTTCAATAGAAAAAATTTCTAAGTACTTTTAAGCCTCAAGAGGCTTAGGGGCTGCTTAAAGCTATAAAAACAGGTTTCCTTCCGAGCTGTGCGCAGCTCGGACGGAAACTATCAATCAGGTTTTCCATCCGAGCTGTGTGCAGCTCGGACGAGAACTTATAAAAGTTATGTTAAGTGCTCACCAACGCCACAAGGCTTGAGGAAGCACAACATCATCTGCATTGAGGACCTTGTATACAAGTTCTTCAATAGAAAAAATTTCTAAGTACTTTCAAGCCTCAAGAGGCTTGGGGCTGCTTAAAGCTATAAAAACAGGTCTTCTTCCGAGCTGTGCGCAGCTTGGACGAAAACTATCAATTAGGTTTTCCATCCGAGCTGTGCGCAGCTCGGACGACAACTTAGAAAACTTATGTTAAGTGCGCAGCTCACCAATGCCCCAAAGGCTTGAGAAAGCACAACATCATCTGCATTGAGGACCTTGTGTACAAGATCTTCAATAGAAATTTCTAGGTACCTTCCAGTCTAAGTAGACTTAGGGGCTGCTTAAAGCGATAAAAACAAGCTCTCTGTCGAACTATTCGCAGCCCGAGTAAAAACTTCGAAAATTCATACAAAAAGAAAAGCAAATCGGAAGAAATATTCATTTCCAGCAAAGAAACAGAGTACGAGTTCATCAACCATGCGAAGGATCATGACACAACCACACAGTGCAACTTATTACAGATCCACTCGGCATCCCGAGGCAAATATCAAACCAGTGTTTTTAACCACACTCCATTCATTCCTCGCCCGCCTCATCTGACTCACTGGTTACACCAGTTGTCTCAACAAAGAAATCCAGATCGGGCATCAGGGCAATTCGGCTAGCAGTTTCCGCATAGCGCGGTAGGAAGGAGGTGCAGCTCTGACCCCCTTTCGGATCTCCACCACCAACTCGCTCAAGATTATGGAACCGCTCCGGAAAATGCGCCTTGGTCAAGGCTAGTGCGTAATTCACACCTCTCCGTGCTGCTGAGCGTTTCCAGCGGGCCAGCTGATGCGGAGCCTCCTAGAGCACGGGTACAACAGTATCTAACTTCACTCTACTCCCTTCATCAGGCGTCAGCTTGCTCTTTAAAGCCAGGGTAGAACCCATAACCTCTTCAGCAAATTTCTTCACTTTGGCGCACCTCATGGTCAGCAATCCCCGAGCTAGAGCAAATTATGTGGTCACTGGAGTATAGTTATCTCTCTTCATGATTTCCGCAAAGTCGGCCATGCGCGCCTGCTCGGCATCTGGATCAGTCCCATATGCTGCACCAAGAGAGAAGATGAGTACATAATCTAAGAATGGGAAACAGGTCCCTACCACAACTCGGACAACCAAAAACTCACCAGACAAGGTCTCACTGAAAACGGCGAACCGCCCAGCGCAATACTCTTCAGCTGCCTTCACCGCCTTCCGAGTGGTTTCCAACTCGGCTTGATGCTTCTTCGCATCTTCGGGTAGTTTTTCCAAGTCAGGCTCCAGCTTAGAGATGCAAGCCTCATTCTCCTTCACCGCCTGTTTGTAGTAATGAAGACTGGTCTCCAAAGCTTTGTGAGCCTTGGCTCGTTTCTCAACTTGGTCTATTTCCTTCTTCATTTTGGCCACAAAATCATCGTTCTCCTTAACTTTTGCATCAAAGGCCTTCTTTGCCGCCTCTGCAAGAAAAATGTCAGATGGAACAATAATAAGAAGAAAGATGGAAGTTTGGAAACCCAAGAACTGTTACCATTATCCTCAGCATGCTGTTTCTTCAGTCTGTTATGCTCTTCAAGCAGCGCTTCGTACGCACTCTTGGTAGCAACAATCTCCTCCTGCAACTTCACGAAGGCCGACCCAAGCTTGCATGCCTCCTATGAAGACCAGAGGAATTCCACGATCAAAATAAAACCTCCTATCAAAAGACTCCGAATAACTTCACAAAGTTACTCGGAGCCTTGGGGGCTACACCCAGTGGGTGCACTAAGAAGTGCGCCCACCGGAAGTTCAATCAAATAAAAACCTCCTATCAAAATACTCCGAATAACTTCACAAAGTTACTCGGAGCCTTGGGGGCTACACCCACTGGGTGCACTAAGAAGTGCTCCCACTGGAAGTTCAATCAAATAAAAACCTCCTAACAAAAGACTCCGAATAACTTCACAAAGTTACTCGGAGCCTTGGGGGCTACACCCACTGGGTGCACTAAGAAGTGCTCCCACTGGAAGTTCACTGAAATAAAAACCTCCTATCAAAAGACTCCGAATAACTTCACAAAGTTACTCGGAGCCTTGGGGGCTACACCCACTGGGTAGGAAAACTTGCGTAAGTACTTACGTGTATGTTGGACTTCACTAACTCAGCCTCAGATGCTAGCTCCCGCAGCTGCAGCTCAAACTGAGTCGCCTTAACCAAGGACTCCTTCAACCCGCCAATGATAGCACTCTCCACTGAGGCTCCGACGGGAATGGCCCCCGAACTAGCAGGCTCACTCCCTCGAACAGCCGCCGAGGCGACGGGGGTCTCCTTAACAACCTCCCCAGCTGGAGCATCGGGTGCGGCAGCTCGGGAGCCAGACCTAGAGGCTACCGTCCCCTCAGGAACAGTCACCTCAGGAGGAGTGACCCCAGCAGCGGCGGACTCGGTAACAATCCGAGCTGGATCTGCAGTAGGGTCAACATCCATGTCTGCAGCAGAAACAACAAACAACTAAAAGCGAAAGACGACAGCGACAAACGTCTCAACAAAGAAAACACCGAAGAACTCTCACCAACAGCCGTAGTATCTTCTGGAATAGCGTCCATTCCAGGAAAGTCAGTCACCTCACAAGTGCTAGCGTCCTCCATAGCTTCGGCCTCGGGATCCTCCTCGATCCCAGGCAACGTCTCAAAACCACTCGGACGAATACTGCAAAAAGAGACAGCTAAGGATGAGCCTAAGAAACTAACAGAGCCTTAAAGCACGCGATAACCAACAGCATTACGTGTGAACGGTCTTCAAGCTACGCCTCGGGGGAGCAACCCTGGCCGAACCAGACCCAGCCCCCTTGGCCTTTTCAACAGTAGCACCTCCTGAGGGATTATCCTCTCGGCCCCCAAGAGTGACAAGTTTCTTCTTCTTCATGGGCGCAACCTTCCTAGAGCTGAGGCCCAAGGGAGGAAGCTTGCCGCTGCCCTCTTCACCACTCGGAGCATGAGCCCTTTTACGGGTCCGAGTAAGCCCCTCCCGCGCCGACTCGCGGTCCTGGTTGTTCTTCGAGCGTTGCTCGGACGCTGCCTGAACCCGAGCCACCTCGGACTCCAGTTCCTCCCCCACCTCAACTCGGACCCCCGCACCAGCAGTACTATCTTCATCCTCCTCGGCGGGATGCTGCGGAGACAGAGGAATAGGGCAGCGAAATTGGGTAAAATACTGGCAATAAACAAAGAGGTCTGAGTTAAAGCCAACAAATAAAGCATATTCAAGATACATATGGCATGAGTCAGCATACCAAGGTGGGAGGATTGTCGATGCTGAGGGGTCTCACTCGGCCAGTCGTCTGAAGCCCCTGGGTCACGCTGGTTATTATCTTCATCTGAAGTTCAAACTCATCCAAAGGCATCTCAGTGTTACTATAGCGGGTGTCATCTTGCAATCCGGAGTATGTCCACATCCCCCGATCTCGGGCCTGGAGCGGCTGGATCTTCCGAATCACAAAAGCAGCTATCAAATCTATGGCGTCCAGACCATTCTTCTTCAGCCTGATGACTTCACGCATCAAGGGGAGCACCTGCTCCTTATCAGCATTGGTGAGTCGGGGGTTCCAGCCCTGAGAGGAAGTCAGCCTAACGTCCGAGTAAGGAGGTAAGGTACGCACCCCCGGCTCCTCGGCCACCTTGCAGTAGAACCAACTATTCTGCTAGTTCTTGACAGAATCGGGCACATAAGAGGCAAAATACTGTACTCCCTGCTTCTTGGCCAAAAACAGACCGCCGCAAAGATGATTGAACTCAACGCCGCCACCCCCCCCAGACTTCTTCGCCTTCTGAGGCTTGATGGCGTATATGCTACGGAAAAGATGCCAGTGGGGCTCTATGCCTAAAAATCCCTCACAAAGGGTGAAAAAGCTGGAGAGAAGGGTAACCGCGTTGGGAACAACGTGATGAAGCTGAGCACCCGTGAAAGCCAAAAAATCTAAAAAGAAGGGATGCGGGGGAAGAGAAAAGCCGTGATCCACAGGCGAAAGTAAGATAACTCTCTCACCGTCCCGCGGTGCAGGCTCGTCTTCCCCAGCCGCGGGAAGACGACAACCCTCACGGGGAACCAGGCAGGCGTCCTGGTACCCCAGCAGCATGTCCTCTGTCACGATCGACGGCAGCCACTCCCCCGTAGACATGGTCGCCTCCTAGGATGGACCTCGAGCGGCCGGCAGAGAGGTCTCGAAGGCGAGATTAAGCAGGCAAAGGAAGAGGCAGAGGGAAAGAGAAAAGCGGGAACGACTGCGAGGGGGGAAATGAGTGGATCTGTTCCCAACCGAAAGGTAGGGGGCTTTTTATAGCTCGAGGTAGCAACCGCCTTGCGTCAGATCCGCACCCCACTAATGGGCTTGCCGGTTGCTCTTCTCCATAAAACCGCCCACTTCCCCATAATCCCTCCCACTTCCCCACGGGCAGTTAATTATTATCCTATAAAACAGCCGCGGGAATCGAGGAGACAAGCCCAAACAGTGCGCCCACTCACCTGGGCAAGAAGATTCTCTGACAAGGCAAAATCTTTTGTTAAAAACCAAATCTGGTTTCGACCCGAAACTCGAAACCGCCCCAACCACTCGGAAGATGCGAAGCATAACACCGATCAAACTCTCTGAGTATGCGACCACTCGGAAGAAAACGCAAAGCCCCCGCGGCATCCGAGTAAGCTGTCACTCGGAAGCGCCGCGAAAGGAACTACTCGAAGATTCCTCGCAAGAGGAAGAATCCCGCACCCGGTTACTCGGATGAGAGTCCGAGTAATAAGCTCGCTGGTGGCCCGTCTCTGACGTAGAACGCCAGGCCGCCGGTAAGGCCCGGCGCAGGGGGTAAAGAATCGATGTCCCACATGGCATGGCCTAGGACTCGGCACGATGTCCTAGGACATTGAACTTTACAAATTTGGTTCATATGGAGTTTAAGGCCTTTTACTCCGAGACACGCCTCCCGAGGCCTCAGTCCACCTCTTCCGAGAGACGTTTGAGTGTCACCAAATTTTCCGCTAACCTGCCCAACTCTCACTCGAGGGAAAAGTTCGAACATCAAGAAAGCCCTTCCGGGCCTCTTACTGAGTTCAATCTTTGCATACCTCAGAAAGACTAAATGTCAGCCAACTCACCTACGAGCACCCAAAATCGCTTGGGGGCTACTGTAGTGGTAATACTAAAGGCATACCCCTAGGCGAGGGAAACCCAGGGGTACCCTTAAACCCTGGGTTTCCCCAAAACACATTAAGAAAAATAAGACCAACGAAAAACACGAAGCATCGGCAATCCCCGAATAACACGTTACTCGGAGATCAGGAGTTGCTTCCGAGTACGCAGCTACTAGGATGCCCAGCAAGATCCGAGTAGACCGATACTCGGAAGCAATCGGAGAGGCCCCCCCACTCGGAAGATGGGAAACGCAACGGACGGGAGGCATTCAATGCTGCAGGCGTTTCTCCTCCTTTATTAGTAGTAATGGGCCGACCGTTTTATATTTAAGTATGTATTTAATCTTGTAATTAAGACCCATTTATGCCAGGGCATTAAGGAGGCAGGGGCGCACTCTATATAAGCCACCCCCTCCCCTCTGGCATGGGCACGCGCAAAATTCTACCCTTTTCAGTATTCTGAAGAAAGAACACCCCAGTAAGCCTGGGAAAAGGCTAAGGTTTTTATCTCTACGGAGAGGCCTAACCTGTATAATCCTCTTACGTCAACCCTCTCTACGTACAGATCCATTTAGCCCCGTTCATACCCCTATATCTATTGTCAGGATTCTATCCACGACAGCCTCGCCAGGTGGCCGCCTGGACACCTGGTGGTGGCCCTCTAGCGCCACTTTGGTGATTCTGGAAGGCTCCGTTGCGCTGATTTTTTTATCCGATTTTCCAAAAAATTTGGAGCATTTTTAATATGGGGGAAACCTGGAATAGAAAAACAGCAGAAAACAGGAACTGGCACTGGGGTGCACTGAGTTAGTAGGTTAGTAAAAATATGATCAAAAGTGTATGAAAGTGTATCTAGATCATAGTAATATCACACAAAACATGCATGGAACGAGCAGAAATTATCGATACGTTTGAGACGTATCACACGCCGGTGAGAGGACCGCACATAAGGTTCTCCAATCAGGTTTTTATTGGCCTACTCTCTTTGAAGATGCTAGAAATTATGTTTTATCTTGTGATAAGTGTCAGAGAGTTTGTAATATTAGTAGGAGGAATGAGATGCCTATGAATTACTCACTAGTGATTGAGCCTTTTGATTGCTGGGGTTTTAATTTTATGAGTCCTTTTCCTCCTTCAAACAAGTACACTCACATTTTAGTAGCCATTTCCTATCGAAGAACTTTACCGGTCAGGTGCAATCAAGATTAACAATTTTGATGGAACCAAACCTCAAGTTGTGAATGGGCAAAGACTCAAGCATTACATGGCGGGAGACCCCGTCAACGTTGACGTAAATATAATACACACAACAACTCATGAAGAATATGTTGCAGCCCCATTTCAGACTCCAGCAGAAGCAGAATAACAAAGGGTCTGTATTGCGGTAAGGAAACATCGCAAACCGCCATAAAAGTTCCAGATTACGCATTTTTGCAAAATATAGAAAATTCAGAGCCTAATTGGAATCGGAGAGGAGCTCCAGGGGGCCCAGGCGCCCCCCCTGGCGCGGCCTACCTCCTGGCCGCGCCGGGAGGCCGCCTGGGCAGCCCGGAGCCCGTCTCCAACTCCACTTTGGCTTGTTACCTTCCTATTGTTGCAGAAATTTTTGCTATATATTTGACCGGATAGCCCCGACACCGTATCTCTCGATTTCGCGTGTTTTCTTTTCGAGCTGTTTCTGCCAGGAAATCTTTTATCTAGACCTAGGTGCCATGGCTTCCCCAAGTTCCCCCAAGGACAAGTTCGTCGTCAACGTCATCAACCCTTACCTTGCTCAGGTGAAGAACCATCCTCGAACCGTCCAGTTGGAGGATGGTGCCCTTCACCAAGAGGATCTGAAGGAACCCGCCAAGGAGGGGACCATCGAGGCCAGGCTAGAAGAGATGGAGCAATAAGTCTTCAAGTACAAGAAGATGGTTGAGAGGGGTGTTGAAGCCAATTTTGACATCATCAACAAGCTGAAGACGTTCTACAAGAAGGAGATGAGGGCGATTTGGTCAAGCATCACCGCGGCAGAAGAAAGAATTGATGATCTCCAAGGGCAGATCTATGATCTGCACAACCAGAACTGTGAGTATGAACTAAAGTTTATGCGCGTGGGTTTAGGTGCTGGAAGCAGGATCTTGGAGACTGAAGCCTCTCATGGGACCAGGGAACCTCTACCATGGAAGCGCTTCGTCCATGACTACATCAACAACAACAACAAGAATAAGGAGTAAATCTCCTTGGGTAATGGCACCCCTCAGCTTGTTCCAAGCTTGGGGGAGTGTCCGATATCTTTATCTTTATCTTAGTCTTTTAGAGTCAAGTAGAGTCGTATCATGTCTAGGGAAGTTATTATATGAAATAGGTGTTTGCATCGAGGTCTTTCACTCCTGTGGAGATTTTGTATCCGTGAGTGTGGAGTCATCTATGTTGGAATATTAATGAGAAGTCTATTGGTTCCTTTGCTGCACTCGGTATTCTCTTCACGCAATCGACCTTATATGATGATTCTTATGGGGAGTATTGACCTTATATTAGGTATGGCTTTGAAAACTTTGTTTAATTTTGGCAAACATTGCTTTGGTCTTGACAACATGCATGTTTTCTCAAGTAGCAACATAGCCAAAACCCTTATGTTATTATGCTTGAAGTGTTATGTTGACAAGGAAGACAACTTGATGTGTTATGCTTACCTTAATGTTTATGCTTTATATGTCTTGCATCTAAGTTAGCATCAGTTGTCTGTTCTCTCAAATCCTTTGCTAGCCAAACTCTTTGCCTAGTAGATTTCTGCTTGTGCATCCCTACCCTGAAACCAATATCGTCCAAATGAGTCCACCATACCTTCCTATTCGTGGTATTTCCCTACCACTCTTAGAAGTATATAATATATGTGTTCTCCTTAAATGTTCAAAATCTCATGTTTTGTGCCTCTTGTTTAGCTCATGAGGAAGTAGTAGGTAATTCATGATCTTCTTAAGTTGGACAAGTTTTACCCCGGGATTGCATGTCTAATCTGCTAACCCATAATACGAGGAGGAACTGGCATGAGTGCACCCAGCTCAAAAGATAATATAACAAACAAACCCTCCTTCACGCTTGGTCTATGATACAGAAACGTTGGCAGTGATAAACAAAGGAGACTAAGGCGATGTGATCATCCCCACTTGGGAGCCGTTCCTCGAAACTTGTCCATCTTGAGAAGTAATTGAGCTATCTATTAGCATTCGTTGACAAACTATGCACCTCCCAAAGTTTATTTTCATTCTGTTTGATTTAAGGATAGCACATAAGTTTTCCCTGCTTGCCTTTAACAAGGCCTTTCCTCTACTTTTATGTTGAGTCAGTTTTCCTACTTCCTTCTTTTCCCAAAGAGAAAAAACACTTGATGTTGATGAGGATTCATCCATATAATGTTGCATTAAGTTTTGTCGTGCCACATCATCATTGACATTATCTTTTGATAAGTAAGTTGTTTGCGAAAGCTTTTTCCAAGCAAACATCTTCCTTTGTGTTAGCATTTTCACTTCATGACTAATAACATGTTCTTTCAAATCTTCAGTTTGTTTCATCACATTTAGAAAGAGCAAAAGTAAAAGTTATTAGTTGTCCTTTGACCAAGGATATGTTTGCCATGATTTGATGAGTTTTCTCAGCCCTACTCTTGATTATAATTGTTATTAATTTCTCATAAGGACCTTATGAGTTGAGGTTGTTGTTGAAGATGTTTGAGTTTGGTGAAGAAACCTTGATGCTTCTTGTCCGTATTCTATTTATCGACACTTCACTCTCTAAACTTGTGGGCAGGTTTACCCGAGGTCAGTATTCGCTTGGGGACATGCGAGGTCTAAGCTTGGGGGAATTGATACGTCCAAAATGCATCACTATTTCATATAGTAATTCTTTCTTATTCATTGATATATTTCATGTTATAATGCTATTCTTATGTTGTTTTGGCTTAATTTACACAGTTTGCAATTTTCCGATGCCGAAGTAGCAGACGTAGGATTCAGCGGTAAAAAGTGGATGGTGAGTTGCTGAAGAAGAACACCTCCAAATTTCCTAAAAATCGACGGAGGGTGTTTTACAGAAAGATGACCAAGACACGCCAAAAAGGGGCCAGAGGGGGCCACAGGGTGCCCAGGCGGCCACCTGGTGCGGCCCCCACCCTGGCCGCGCCGGGAGGGCGCCTGGACCCCTGGGGCCACTCCGGCTCCCCCCTCTGGCCTATTTATTCCTCGTCATCTAAAAACCCTAAGAGGAGAGAGTTTTCGGAGTTCCACCGCCGCTCCGTGGCGGAAACCTACAGAGGAGAAAGGACATCTCCGGCAGGCGGATTCCGCCGGTGAGAACACCTCCCGGAAGGGGAGATCATTGCCATCGTCATCACCATCGTCATGGGCATCATCGAGATCATCATCAACATCATCCCCAACATCAACACCATCTTCACCACCATCCAATCTCACCTCACAAGTTCAACTTGTGTTGTAATCCGTACTATCTATCCTCTCTACTCTACCGGTGTTGATTACTACCGTGTGATGAATTCTATTGAGTTTTGTTGGAGAAATATTATTGTGTCCATATTGTTTATCATCTATTTATCCCCACTGATCATGATATCTTTTATGTCTTGTGAGTTGTTACTTTAGTTCTTGAGGACATGGGAGAAGTCTAGTTGTTAGTAGTCATATGATGTTGAAGTAATATGTGTTGTTTGTGTAAGGCCCGATATGCGGTACTGTTCCAGATCTAGATGTTTCCATCCAAATCCTGGGACGAAGCACATATTGGTCCCACCGCGACATATGACATAGCCATATGCCCCGGATTTCCAACATGATATCACAACATTACAGATACAAGGATACAACATCTCATACAATCGGTATACAACTGCCTTAAATACAATACATCAGTGGAAGATATATGTCTGAGTACAGACTACAATCAAATTCCTAGTGACAAAGAGAAAAACATCAATCCCCATAACCACATGGGTCCAGGCCCTCCGCCGGGATCCGCCTAACTATTCGTCGTCGAGTCTCCACGTGAAATGCCGATCACCATACCTGTTGTCGATCGAGAACCCTGAAAAGAATTTGGGGGTAGTATCATGAGTACAGAGGTACTCAGTATCCAATTGTACTGGTCATCTGACCCAGCAAGGACTTCATCTGATAGAGGCGAAGGTGTCCCGATGTTTCGATGAGATGGTGGAGATCGATTTTTGGTGGAGTAGACTTTCACGACCCGACTACGAACGTGCGAAGACGTTGCGCCTTAGCAATCGCTAAACCAACTCCGAGAGGTTATTGATCCCGCGGATGCACGATCAACCTGACCACGAAGGTCAATTCCTGCAAGCAATCGAAGAACAAGCAAGAACTAAGAATTGCAATCTGGATATTGCGAATATAAGATGAAAGATTAACAGAAGTTGGGGTTCCAATGCGGTCTTGGCCTGGTCGGACGACACAAACGAAGAACTCGAAGTTGCGGCTATGGCTAACTTAAATCTAATTAAAACCCAAGTCTAAACGACGCCCTAAGGGCTGTATATATGGGGGAACAGAGGGGATTTTCGTGACCCCTTGGAGGTGGGGTCCGAAAATAACCCTAACTCGGTTTCCCCACACATACGGACTCTAAAAACAGCCTATAATGTGGTATTTCGAAATTACATGGGCCCAGCCCAATATTAAGGTGACGCAGCACCTATAATTGCTCTTGGACGAAAATAATGAAGTGGCATCTCGTGTATTCCGTCCAAGCCTTCATGCATGCCTTATGGTGGCTTCAACGTGCGGAAATCCCCACTGGAAGCTCCACTGTACTTTCCCCTGCGCGCACCTTCTTCTCCATTCTTGATCCCGCTCCAATGACCGTCCTTCTTGTCCATGCTAGGTCCTTCATTCATAAGAAAAACAAAAGTATCTAATTTAGGCAGCATCATATGTTCATGAACAATAGAAGGATTCGCAAGAAACGAAAGTACCTGATAATTTAGTTGACGTGCACGTGCTCTAGTAACTGGTCCAGTATGTGTAGTTGGTGAGGGTATGGGTGTAACATTAGTAGGGATGTCCTCATCATCCTCCCCTTCTTGAATTGAAGTCGTCCTCGACGGAAGCTCATCATCTTCTCCCAAATAAGGTTTCAAATCTGCAATGTTAAATGTGGGACTAACCCCAAAATCTGCAGGTAGCTCAAGTTTATATGCATTATCATTAATTTTCTGTAAAACCTTAAAGGGACCATCAGCTCGTGGCATTAACTTAGACTTGCGCAAATCAGGAAACCTATCTTTTCGTAGATGTAACCAAACAAGATCTCCTGGTTCAAATACAACATGCTTTCGACCCCTATCACCAGCAAGCTTGTATCTAGCATTCATGCGCTCAATGTTTTCTTTAGTTAACTCATGCATTTTTAATATCAATTCAGCACGTTGCTTAGCATCAAAATTCACCTTCTCCGAAGATGGAAGAGGCAGCAAATCAATAGGTGCACGAGGTAGAAAACCATAAACAATCTCAAAAGGGCACATTTTAGTGGTAGAATGCACTGAACGATTATAAGCAAATTCAATATGAGGTAAACATTCTTCCCACAGTTTCAAGTTACTTTTTAAAACAGCCCTAAGCATAGTAGACAAAGTCCTAATGACCACTTCAGTTTGTCCATCAGTTTGGGGATGACAGGTAGTACTAAAGAGTAGTTTAGTCCCCAACTTAGCCCATAAGCATCTCCAAAAATGGCTAAGAAACTTAGTATCACGATCCGAGACAATAGTATTGGGCACACCATGTAAACGAATAATCTCTCCAAAGAATAAATCAGCAACATTAGCAGCATCATCGCTTTTATGATATGGTATAAAATGTGCCATCTTAGAAAATCTATCCACGACAACAAATATGCTATCCCTCCCCTTCTTTGTTCGAGGCAAGCCTAAAACAAAGTCCATGGATATGTCCTCCCACGGAACACTAGGTACAGGTAAAGGCATGTATAAACCATGAGGATTGAGTCGTGACTTAGCTTTTTGACATGTAGTGCAGCGAGCAACAAAACGCTCAACATCCCGTCTCATCTTTTGCCAAAAGAAATGTGTAGCAAGTACATCCTCCGTCTTTTTCACGCCAAAATGTCCCATTAATCCTCCTCCATGCGCCTCCTGCAACAACAAAAGACGAATAGAGCTAGCTGGAATGCATAGCTTGTTAGAACGGAACACAAATCCATCATTAAGCACAAACTTGTTCCATGTTCTACCCTCTCTACAATTCTGCAATACATCTTTAAATTCCACATCATTTGCATATTGTTCTTTGATTGTCTCTAAACCGAATATCTTGAAGTCAAGTTGTGAAAGCATAGTATAACGACGAGACAAAGCATCAGCAATAATATTATCTTTCCCCTTCTTGTGTTTAATGACATAAGGGAAAGTCTCAATAAATTCAACCCACTTAGCATGTCTACGATTAAGTTTTGCTTGACTTCTTATGTGTTTCAAAGATTCATGATCAGAATGTATAACAAATTCTTTGGGCCATAAATAATGTTGCCAAGTTTCTAATGTCCGAACAAGAGCATATAATTCCTTATCATAAGTAGAATAGTTCAGACTAGGCCCACTCAATTTTTCAGAAAAGTATGCAACAGGTTTAGCATCTTGTAATAACACACCTCCCAAACCAATCCCACTAGCATCGCATTCAAGCTCAAAAGTCTTATTAAAATCAGGAAGTTGGAGCAAAGGAGCATGTGTTAACTTATCTTTCAATACCGTGAAAGCTTCTTCCTGTGCGGTACCCCAAGTAAAAGGCACATCCTTGCGTGTAAGCTCATTGAGAGGGGCAGCAATGGTGCTGAAATCTCTCACAAAACGCCTATAGAATCCAGCGAGGCCAAGAAAACTCCTCACTTGTGTGACCGTTTTGGGCTGCGGCCAACTCTCAATCGCCTCGATCTTGGCTTTATCAACTTCAATACCCTGTGGAGTAACAACATAGCCAAGAAACGATACTCGTTCGGTGCAAAAGGTGCACTTCCCAAGGTTACCAAATAAACGTGCATTACGTAGAGCAATAAAAACAGCACGTAAATGATCCAAATGTTCCTCCAAAGATTTGCTATAAATCAGTATATCATCAAAATAGACTACCACAAATCGTCCAATGAAAGCACGTAAAACCTCGTTCATTAATCTCATGAAAGTGCTAGGTGCATTAGTTAACCCAAAAGGCATGACTAACCACTCATATAATCCAAACTTAGTTTTAAAAGCCGTTTTCCATTCATCTCCTAATTTCATGCGAATTTGATGGTATCCACTACGCAAATCAACTTTGGAAAACATGGTAGAGCCACTTAATTCATCAAGCATATCATCTAACCTAGGAATAGGATGACGATAACGAATAGTAATATTATTAATGGCTCGACAATCAACACACATACGCCATGTTCCATCCTTTTTAGGCACTAATATAACAGGAACAGCACAAGGACTAAGGGACTCACGTATGTAACCTTTGTCGAGTAGCTCTTGTACTTGACGCTGAATCTCCTTCGTCTCCTCCGGATTGGTACGGTATGGCGCACGGTTGGGCAACGAAGCACCGGGAATTAAGTCAATCTGATGCTCAATCCCTCGAATAGGTGGTAATCCCGGTGGTACGTCTTGTGGAAAGACGTCAATAAACTCCTGCAAAAGGTCAGTGACAACAGGAGGCAAAGAAGGAGGCAATTCCTCAAATGAAAACAAAGCTTCTTTGCACACAAAAGCATAGCACACATATTGACTAACATCCAAATCTGAAATATCAACCTTAGTAGCAAGCAAAGTTGGACTAGTCAATTTAATTTCATTAGAAACAGCAGAAGAAGATTTGCTATTAGTCTTATGTTGTTGCTCAAATTCTTTGGCTGCTATTTCATTCTCACTCTTATTTTTCTCCTGTTTTGCTTTACTAGCTCGAGCAAGATCATCTTTCACAATTTGTTCAGGAGACATAGGAAGTAAAGCAATATTTTTATCCTGATGAACTAAAGTAAACTGATTTGTCCTACCATGGTGTACAACATTCCTATCAAATTGCCATGGTCTACCAAGTAAAAGAGAGCATGCTTGCATGGGTACCACATCACAATCAACATAATCAGCATATGCAGCAATGCTAAAGTGCACACGAACAGAACGCGTTACCTTAATCTTACCACTATTGTTAAACCACTGAATATAGTACGGATGGGGGTGTGGTCTTGTGGTGAGGGATAGCTTCTCCACCAACTCCATGCTAGCCAAGTTGTTGCAACTCCCTCCGTCAATGATGATGCGAACCGAACGTTCTTTCACCACTCCCTTTGTGTGGAACAAATTATGCCTCTGGTTCTGCTCGGCCTTCGTTACCTGCACACTTAATACACGTTGAGCAACCAAACTAGCATATTTATCTGCATCATCAGGAGTCATATACTCTATATCATGAGCATCATCATGGGCACCCTGTTCCTCATGAGCAATGAGAACTAGAGTCTCCTCATCATAGTCGCTCGCTGACTCATACCCACCATCCGCCGTAATAGTCATCACACGCTTGGAGGGACAGTCTTTTGCGAAGTGACCTCCACCTTGGCACCTGCGACATTTAATATCACGATCTCGTGCTTGCCCTGTGGACGCCATGGAGGAAGAAGAACTCGCCGCTGGACCACTTTGTGCACCCTTGAATGGTGGCGCTGGCTGTTTTGGTGGCTCCCTGTAAGAATGAGCGGCTGAAGTAGATGGTGGCGCAGCAGGACGTGTGGATGTAGAAGCTCCACGCGATGTCCATGATGTATTTCGTCCTGCAGAAAAGTTAGGTCTCGTAGCGGCCTGTCGATCCTGCACTTCACGTTCAGCTTTACAAGCAAGATGAAACAAACGAGTGATAGTAGCAAAGTCCTTGTATTCTAGAATAGTTTGTATCTCCCTGTTTAAGCCACCCATAAAATGTGCAAGCATAGCTTCATTATCCTCTACTAGGCCACATCTAATCAATCCAGTTTGTAATTCTTGATAATATTCCTCTACAGAATTTTTTCCTTGTCTCAAACGCTGTAATTTTTGTAACAATTCACGTTGATAATAAGGAGGAACCCAGCAAGTACGCATAGCATCTTTTAAAGCAGCCCAAGTAGTTGGAATATTATTAGCATGCAATCTACAATGTTCAGACCACCAAATAGATGCAAAGCCCGTGAATTCACAAACAGCAGCAGTAACACGTCTATTCTCAGGATATTGTAAACATGTAAAACGTTGTTCAGTTTCTAACTCCCAAGTAAGATAAGCATCAGGAATATATCTACCCTCAAACGGCTTAAGATTCAATTTAAGTTTAGGCACATGTTCATCATCGCGTACCTGAGGGGGTGGTTGGTGTCGACCGTGGCGAATGTTGGGACGTGGACGTCCAGCTGGCTGCTCATAGGCCGCTTCCTGTTCCACCTCCTCCTCGTAATCACCCTCGTAGTTGTCGTCCTGGCTGACGTCAGAAGCAGCAGCAGCAGCAGCAGTAGCAGCAACTGCAGCAGGAGGAGGAGCACCAATACCAGCAGCTTGTCCTCGCGGAAACAGAATACGTCGTGCACGTGGTAGTGGCGGTGGCTGTGGCTGTGCTGAAGGTAGGCGTGCGATCAACTCAGTAAACTTGGCGTCGAGCTTGGTGTCGATCATCTTCTCCACGCCATCAATCGCCTCTGTAAATCTGGTCTCGATGTCCTGCACCTGTTGAGACATCATACATGCAAATTTATCATGTAGCTCCTTGTTTGTCATGTTCTCCCAATCGGGTGCATCCCGCGCCACTTCAACATGTGATCCTGGCATGGTTAGCAGAAATAGAAAACACACAGGAATATGATCCTACTTCTACTAATGGGATGGATGTGGGGTGGTGGACAGCACAAATCCGTCAAGCTTTTCTTACGTTCTTACCGATTCTTACCTAGCAGCAGGTGGTGATGTACAACCAACGGGTCAAAACTCTCAGAGATATGGTAGAGCGATGGCCAGGAGGTGTCAAAACGCACGATGTAGAAAATATGTGGAGCTGTAGGTAGGCTTGACAAATATGGTAGCAAAAAGATCAACAGTAATCAAAACAGAGATGCAAAGCTGAATAAACACTCAACGTCGGTACTGTGCTGATCCTAGGCTAGACCGTACTAGAGACGCGAGCCTAAAACACCAACGAAAGCACGGCGCGGCACGTAACAACTGTGAAGCACACTCTGAATTTTTTGTTCTCTTTTTTTTTCTACGTACGACAAAAGATTGGTGAAATCCGACTCTAATCAACTCAAAACTATTCTGGCTACGGGGATATCAGGAACCGTACTGATGGTGGAACTCAACTCGGACTCGTGAGACGTGGTGGTGTATATGGACTCTGCTTGGCGGAACGTGGTGGTGTATCTGGACTCGGATTGGCGGAACGTGCTAGGATGACTACTGGTGCGGCGGCGACGTGGCAAACTGTGATCAGAACTCGAAACTCTAAGGGAACTAGACGCTAAGATCAGCAACTTGACACAACGATGCAACCGTAAATTCAACAAAGCAAGTACTGAAAAGAAAACTGGACAAAGGCTAGGACTGTCTTGGGACGTGATGATCTAACCCTAATTTTTTTTTGTTGGCTTTTTCGTGGACTGTAGGTATGAAGAACAGAACCAATCTAGACTATGAAAACTGGTAAATCTCACCGAGCAACCTGGAAATCTGATACCACTTGATAGAGGCGAAGGTGTCCCGATGTTTCGATGAGATGGTGGAGATCGATTTTTGGTGGAGTAGACTTTCACGACCCGACTACGAACGTGCGAAGACGTTGCGCCTTAGCAATCGCTAAACCAACTCCGAGAGGTTATTGATCCCGCGGATGCACGATCAACCTGACCACGAAGGTCAATTCCTGCAAGCAATCGAAGAACAAGCAAGAACTAAGAATTGCAATCTGGATATTGCGAATATAAGATGAAAGATTAACAGAAGTTGGGGTTCCAATGCGGTCTTGGCCTGGTCGGACGACACAAACGAAGAACTCGAAGTTGCGGCTATGGCTAACTTAAATCTAATTAAAACCCAAGTCTAAACGACGCCCTAAGGGCTGTATATATGGGGGAACAGAGGGGATTTTCGTGACCCCTTGGAGGTGGGGTCCGAAAATAACCCTAACTCGGTTTCCCCACACATACGGACTCTAAAAACAGCCTATAATGTGGTATTTCGAAATTACATGGGCCCAGCCCAATATTAAGGTGACGCAGCACCTATAATTGCTCTTGGACGAAAATAATGAAGTGGCATCTCGTGTATTCCGTCCAAGCCTTCATGCATGCCTTATGGTGGCTTCAACGTGCGGAAATCCCCACTAGAAGCTCCACTGTACTTTCCCCTGCGCGCACCTTCTTCTCCATTCTTGATCCCGCTCCAATGACCGTCCTTCTTGTCCATGCTAGGTCCTTCATTCATAAGAAAAACAAAAGTATCTAATTTAGGCAGCATCATATGTTCATGAACAATAGAAGGATTCGCAAGAAACGAAAGTACCTGATAATTTAGTTGACGTGCACGTGCTCTAGTAACTGGTCCAGTATGTGTAGTTGGTGAGGGTATGGGTGTAACATTAGTAGGGATGTCCTCATCATCATCACTCGTCATTCTAAGACAACTAGTAGTTTACGGTAAGGATGGGGTAAGTGGTGAGGTTGCTGCCGCACTAGCATTTATGAAGTGGCTAACAATCTAGAGAGTAAGGTAAGAAGCCAAGCATTCGATGAGGAATCGCCTCCAACAAGTCTTGCTATCAACTACTCAAGCAAGCATAACACCTATCCTATCCTTGTCCTCCTCTTCGCATCCCGAGGAAGAAGAAGCAGTCAAGGCACACACACGCGTTGATCAAGTTATATTAAGATTATCTCAGTTGTTGTTGTCTATGAACAGGACGTAGGTCTCAAGTCGTCCATAACCGTGGCCACGGCTTCTCGAAAATATTTAACCCTGCAGGGGTGTACCAACTGCCCATTACAAGGCTTCGCACGCACGCTGATGGCTTCTCGCCCCTCGTTGGTTACCCCAAGTGGAAGGTTTGAGATGCAGTGCAGCAGCAAGTTTCCCTCGGTGAAGATACCAAGGTTATCGAACCAGTAGGACTCAGGAGATACAAGTAGGTGGCAACGTCGCCAGAAATTTCTTCCTGACTAGGGTGTTGTCGTGGACCTGCACACAGCAACAAATAACTTTGCTCCCAACGAGTACAGAGGAGTTGTCAATTCCTCCGGCCTTGTCGTTTACAAAGGATCAACGCAAGAGATAAAAGGTGCAAAGGAAAGTAAAAGCTGAAAGTAAATTGAGGGTGTGAACAATAATGTGAAGATGGACCGGGGTCCCGTGATTTTCACTAGTGATGTCTCTCTCCCAAAAGACGATAAAAGTGCTAGCGAGGTAAACAAATCACAATTGGGAAATTGACAGGATTATTAAGGCACCGCAATGCTAACTATGCTGCAAAGAAAGGAAGGGCTCAAAAGAAATGGGCAATACGCCAAGGTAAGTAGACCGAAATCCATCTGCATCTACTACGAATCATCCACCTTGAGATATCTATCCAGAACATCTCGCTGGTATTAAGTTGCGAATCCCACCCAAAGTGTATACTCAAAGCAACAGACAACTGCATTAAAAGAACTTTGCGTAAAGTAAACAATCCTTGCACCCGCACGTATAAGCACCGTTGTTTTATCCCTGGTGGCAACATTACATCCCCTAGTCTCATGTTTCTGTCACTCAAGCTAGACATCAAGGGGCTGAACCCACAATCGAGCATAACGCTCTCTCTTGGAGTTGCAAATAAAATACTAGGCCAAAGCAAATACCGCAACGGAGAACATGCAATAATTTACTCAAGAACAAAATATAAAAGAGAAGAACCAAATATATTACTCATCACAATCTGAACATAGTGTCATAATCCATCAGATCCCAACAAACTCAGCATAGCAACGGCAGAAATTACATAGATGCCTGGATCATGTGAGGCAGCTCACGAGGACTCGAAAGTGGAAGCACAAAAGGGGGAGAGGTTCATCACATAGCAGCTTCTCCAGGCAGCCCCGATCTTGAAACGGCGGCGTCGGCGGTACAGAGGGGAGTTCGCGAGAAAGAGATCGATATTAGGGGTTTCCACCCCGAGGGGTCAATATAGGAGAAGGGGGGGGGGGGCGTCGAGGGGACCCACGAGGCAGTCAGGAGGGTCCCTGGCGCGGCCCCACCCTGGCTACCTGGTGGTGGCCCCCTTCCCTCTCTTGGTGATTCCGGAAGCTTCTGTTGCGCTGATTTTTTATATATTTTTCCCAGAATTTTTGGAGCACTTTTAATGGCCGGAAAACTTGAAATACAAAAACAGCAGAAAACAGAAACTGGCAACTGGGTGCACTGAGTTAATAGGTTAGTCCAAATAGGTTCAAAAGTGTATGAAAGTTCAAGAAGGACATGGCAAAGTCACACAAAACATGCATGGAACAAGCAAAAATTATAGATACGTTTGGGACATATCAACATCCCCAAGCTTAATTCCTGCTCGTCCTCGAGTAGGTAAATGATAACAAGCATAATTTCTGTGGTGACATGCCACACAACCAAATAAGGACTTTTAAGTAAAGAAATCAAAGCATGCAATTCAATTCAAGTCTTAACAAGCAAGAGTCTATATTAGCATTGACACAAGCAACAAAAGAACAAAAGGTGCAAGAGCTCTCGGCCGTGACTCGAATGTCCCCAAATGGTGTTTGCGTGCAAGAAGGGACTGAGAAGAAAGAGAAAAAAGGTTGTTGAGAACAACTATCTACTAAAGTTTCACACTTGGTCTCCTTTGGATTCTTATCTGGACTCGTCCCCAGACCATGATAGAGGCGAAGGTGTCCCGATGTTTCGATGAGATGGTGGAGATCGATTTTGGTGGAGTAGACTTTCACGACCCGACTACGAACGTGCGAAGACGTTGCGCCTTAGCAATCGCTAAACCAACTCCGAGAGGTTATTGATCCCGCGGATGCACGATCAACCTGACCACGAAGGTCAATTCCTGCAAGCAATCGAAGAACAAGCAAGAACTAAGAATTGCAATCTGGATATTGCGAATATAAGATGAAAGATTAACAGAAGTTGGGGTTCCAATGCGGTCTTGGCCTGGTCGGACGACACAAACGAAGAACTCGAAGTTGCGGCTATGTGATGAGGACATCCCTACTAATGTTACACCCATATCCTCACCAACTACACATATTGGACCAGTTACTAGAGCTCGTGCACGTCAACTAAATTATCAGGTACTTTCGTTTCTTGCGAATCCTTCTATTGTTCATGAACATATGATACTGCCTAAATTAGATACTTTTGTTTTGCTTATGAATGAAGGACCTAGCATGGACAAGAAGGATGGTCATTGGAGCGGGATCAAGCATGGAGAAGAAGGTGCGCGCGCGGGAAAGGACAGCGGAGCTTCCCGTGGTGATTATCGCACTTTGAAGCCACCATAAGGCGCGCATGAAGTCTTGGACGAAATACGCGAGATGCCACTTCATTATTTTCGTCCAAGGGCAATTATAGGTGCTGCGTCACCTTAATATTGGGCTGGGCCCATGTAATTTCGAAATACCACCTTATAGGCTGTTTTTAGAGTCCGTATGTGTGGGGAAACCGAGTTAGGGTTGTTTTCGGACCCCCCCTCCAAGGGGTCACGAAAATCCCCTCTGTTCCCCCATATATACAGCCCTTAGGGCGTCGTTTAGACTTGGGTTTTAATTAGATATAAGTTAGCCATAGCCGCAACTTCGAGCTCTTCGTTTGTGTCATCCGACCAGGCCAAGACCTCATTGGAACCCCAACTTTCGTAATCATTCATCTTATATTCGCAATATCCAGATTGCAATTCTTAGTTCTTGCTTGTTCTTCGATTGCTTGCAGGAATTAGACCTTCGTGGTCAGGTTGATCGTGCATCCGCGGGATCAATAACCTCTCGGAGTTGGTTTAGCGATCGCTAAGGCGCAACGTCTTCGCACGTTCGTAGTCGGATCGTGAAAGTTGCCTCCACCATAATCGATCTCCACCATCTCATCGAAACATCGGGACACCTTCGCCTCTATCACTATGGCTAACTTAAATCTAATTAAAACCCAAGTCTAAACGATGCCCTAAGGGTTGTATATATGGGGGAACAGAGGGGAATTTCGTGGCCCCTTGGAGGAGGGGTCCGAAAACAACCCTAACTCGGTTTCCCCACACATACGGACTCTAAAAAATAGCCTATTAAGTGTATTTCGAAATTACATGGGCCTGGCCCAATAATAAGGTGACGCAGCACCTATAATAACTCTTGGACGAAAATATTAATGTGGCATCTTGTGTCTCTCGTCCAAGTCTTCATGCGCGCCTTATGGTGGCTTCAAAGTGCGATAATCACCACGGGAAGCTCCGCTGTCCTTTCCCGCGCGCGCACCTTCTTCTCCATGCTTGATCCCGCTCCAATGACCATCCTTCTTGTCCATGCTAGGTCCTTCATTCATAAGACAAACAAAAGTATCTAATTTAGGCAGCATCATATGTTCTTGAATATTAGAAGGATTCGCAAGAAACGAAAGTACCTGATAATTTAATTGACGTGCGCGTGCTCTAGTAACTGGTCCATTATGTGTAGTTTGTGAAGATGTGGGTGTAACATTAGTAGAGATGTCCTCATCAGACCACTAGCTAGGTACAAGTCAAACTGATTCTCTCCCTTTCGATATTTTGAGCACTCATGCAATGGATGAGCGTGATAAAGAAATTTGACACCTAAAAGGCGAAACAGAAAGAAGGTGGAGGAGGAAGACAAAAAGGTGTGAAAGGCTCACATCAATGAGGACAATCATAGGCGGGAGAAGGCCATATGATAGATATGATGTGAGGAGTAGGGATTGCCATACAACGGATGCACATGTGAGCTAAAATCTCTCCAAGGGAACTAGTGGGGGTGCATCTAACTTGCTTGCTCAAGAAGACCTGGAGCTCGTTTGAGGAGGCTCATCATTGGAATATACAAGCCAAGTTCTATAGTGTGAAGGGTCCCCACATAGCTATATGCATGATGATGATCTCTATGGAGTACAAAGGATAGAAGATGAAGTACTAGTGTGGATCTCTCAAAAGGAATAGTAGTATGCCCCCTTCTCTCTTTTTATTTTTATTTTCTCTTTTTCTCTTTATTTTTTATTTTTTGGTGGCCTCAATGGCTCTTTCTATTTAACTCTCATTTGTCCTCTTTGGGATCTTTTGATTTTGTCCTCTTTGGGATCTTTTCCTCACTTTAGGGGCAATACTCTATATTTAACAAGAATATAGGAGATCTTTCACACTTTACAAAGGTACTCACATAAAGAAAATGTAACTATCATGATGCAAATGTATGCCTCTGCCAGGGTAGCAGGATATGCAATGATACTAGCGCGTCATGTAGCAATGATTAGGGAAAGGCCCAACTAGCATGCGGCTCATCGATCAAGCAAGTAGCATGTATGACATGAAGATCAAGTCATGAGAAGGTGGATGTTGCATGGCAATGTATCTCGGAAAGGCTATGGAAATGCCTTGTAGGTAGGTATGGTGGCTGTTTTGAGGAAAGATATAAGGAGGCTTATGATGACAGAGCGTATCATGCCAAGGGTTTGGATGCACCGGCGAAGTATGCGCAAACTCTCGAGGTGAGAAAGGGCAATGCACGGTACCGAAGAGGCTAGAAAAGTATAGGTTGGTGGAAGTGTCAACTTTCGAATACTCACATTAGTCCGAAGAACGCATGCACTTATTATCGGTAACTCTCAATCTAATCAGGAGGTTCACAAAGAGACAGGTACCCCGAGGAGGAGTGTATGGGGGTTTGGTTATCCTTGCGCATCCTCGACTCATGGTACATGAGTGTACTCTAATATTCGCACCCTCCAGAGGTTAGTGATCCATCTAGTAGCTAGAGTTCTCAACAGGGTTTTTTTGGGTTTTCGAAAAACACACGGATTGCCCAAAATATTACATCTATCACTAATAGGCAAGAGCTCTTGACACCATAAGTTCAAACATTACTCTAGTCAATACCTCAAAACTATTGCAAGTTACTACTACAAAGAGAAAAGCAACTTTAACTACCTACTTTCAGTCAAGACACAGAACTCAGTGAAATAGGCAAACTCTCTAACAAGATAAAACATGCAACCTATAGAAAGTTCAACCTAATGACAAAAGAAAAGCTCTAGAAAAACTAAAGCACTACAACTAAACAGAATAGCAGCTAAGAAAAGAAAAAGAACAGCTCACAGCTAAAAGAATAAGCATGCAAATCCTGTGAGGAGTTCTAGTTCAAGCGGAGCGTGAATATCTCCCACACAAAATAAAGTAAGATGGGATCTAACTTGTTACTACAGCAAACAAATCAAAAGAAAACTAAAAACAAAACCTAAGAGCGAGACGCTCCATGAATTTCACATAACGCATGAAGTGATAAAAATATAGTGCAACGAGGGACGAACTGATGATTGTTGATGAAGAAGGGGATGCATCGGGGGCATCCCCAAGCTTAGACGCTTGAGTCTTCTTGAATATTTATTGGGGTTGCACATGGGCATCCCCAAGCTTGAGCGTTTGACACTCCTGAATCTTCTTTCATCACCTTCCATCGCGCACTTGAAAACTCCCTTCATACATAACTCATTGTAGGCTGATTAGAGAGGTTAGTACCCTAATAAAATAATTTTCCTCTACTGCAAATAATTATAATCTTGAAGAGCTACTGTTTCTCAATATTTCCAAAAAGTTTTTGCAAAGAAAAAGCAAGCTTAAATTTTGCAAAAGTGAAGAGAGACAAAACGTGGCAGAATCTGTGAAAAACAGAACAGCAGGTAGAAACGAATTTTTAGGGGTACTTCTGCAACTCAAATCAAAAAGCTCAGAACATACACAACTTTCCTAATTGTATATAGCATGCTGTGTAAAACTTTCAGCTCAAAAAGATGAACTGGGATTTTTCTATGATTTTTCTAGTCACGAGGACAGAATCTGTTTTCTGGACAACATGTCACAACTTTTACTTCCCTTGTCATATGAGGCTAAACTTGGCACAAAGATTGAAAATTAAAGATACAATGATGTTTCTACAGTAGTAACAATCATCAAGACCACTAAGAACAGAACAAAAGCAAAAATAAAAACCTAAATTCTTTGCGGGCTGCCTCCCGAAAGCGCTTCTTTAGAGCCATTAGCTAGGCTTAAAGCAGAAGATCAAGTTGCATCTATTGAACCATCATCATGATCATCAAAAAGCTCTTCAATAGTACAACTAGTTTTAGTGGGTTTCTCAAATAAAGGACGAATGAAAATGCTTCTTGGAATAAAATCAAAAGGAGGGAAATCAATTGGAGTTTCATTAAAGTTAAAGATAGGTGTCTCCTCCAAAGTTTTCACCGTTTCAACTCCCTTGGCACTAGGTGTGCTAGCTTTAGCTCGGGGAACCTTGGGTACGGAAACGGACTTAGGATCCTTCTTTGCTGGAGTTTCATCCTTTTTGGTTTTGATTGAGGAAAAGGTAGTTCCTAAAGTTTCAATAACTTCCTCAATCTTTTCTATCCTAGAAGACTTTTCATCAAGGGATTTGATAGTCTCCAAAGTTTTGACAATTTTCTGCATGGAATTATCTAGCCTATTCAAATTCCCTTGAATCTTACGATCCAACTCATTCACCCTATCGATACTTGGCATCTCTAGCTCTATTTTTCAAGTTTTCTCATAATGTGAGCTAAAGTAATGTCCTCCTTAATACTAACAATGGGGAGACTTCCAACAAGATTTTCAATAACATTAAGGGCTTCCCAAACTAGGGCCTCTTTGAAGTTACCATTGATAGCAGTGTCTAAAAGAAACCTATTCCAAGAAGTAATCCCAACATAAAAATTTCTAAGCAGGATAGTAGTGGATTGCTTCTTGGTGGCTCTTTTTTGAGAATCATTAATTCTATACCAATCATCTTTCAAACTTTCACCACCTCTTTGAGTAAAGGTAAGCACTTCTGCCTCACCAAAGGCAAAAGGGCAAGCCATAGTGGTAACTACTGACAAAGTAACAGGTGTTTTTGGTATTTTTGATTAAGGACACAAAAGTAAAAAATGGAAGGTAAACTAACAAGACTAAAAAGCAAAGGTAAAAGATAGTGTGCAACTCCCCTATCTTGTAGACTTGAGTCCCCGGCAACGGCGCCAGAAATTTGCTTGATGGCTTCTCGCCCCTCGTTGGTTACCCCAAGTGGAAGGTTTGAGATGCAGTGCAGCAGCAAGTTTCCCTCGGTGAAGATACCAAGGTTATTGAACCAGTAGGACTCAGGAGATACAAGTAGGTGGCAACGTCGCCAGAAATTGCTTCCTGACTAGGGTTTTGTCGTGGACCTGCACACAGCAACAAATAACTTTGCTCCCAACAAGTACAGAGGAGTTGTCAATTCCTCCGGCCTTGTCGTTTACAAAGGATCAACGCAAGAGATAAAAGGTGCAAAGGAAAGTAAAAGCTGAAAGTAAATTGAGGGTGTGAACAATAATGTGAAAATGGACCGGGGTCCTGTGATTTTCACTAGTGATGTCTCTCTCCCAAAAGACGATAAAAGTGCTAGCGAGGTAAACAAATCACAGTTGGGCAATTGACAGGATTATGAAGGCACCGCAATGCTAACTATGCTGCAAATAAAGGAAGGGCTCAAAAGCAATGGGCAGTACGCCAAGGTAAGTAGACCGAAATCCATCTACATCTACTATGAATCATCCACCTTGAGATATCTATCCAGAACATCTCGCTAGTATTAAGTTGCGAATCCCACCCAAAGTGTAAACTCAAAGCAACAGACAACTGCATTAAAAGAACTTTGCGTAAAGTAAACAATCCTTGCACCCGTAGGTACAAGCACCGTTGTTTTATCCCTGGTGGCAACAATACATCCCCTAGTCTCATGTTTCTGTCACTCAAGCTAGACATCAAGGGGCTGAACCCACAATCGAGCATAACGCTCTCTCTTGGAGTTGCAAATAAAATACTTGGCCAAAGCAAATACCGCAACGGAGAACATGCAAGAATTTACTCAAGAACAAAATATAAAAGAGAAGAACCAAATATATTACTCATCACAATCTGAACATAGTCTCATAATCCATCAGATCCCAACAAACTCAGCATAGCAACAGCAGAAATTACATAGATGCCTCGATCATGTGAGGCAGCTCACGAGGACTCGAAAGTGGAAGCACAAAAGGGGGAGAGATTCATCACATAGCTACTGGTCACGGACCCATGGTCCAAGGGGGACTACTCACGGCACATCCGGGAGGCGTCCATGGCTATGGATGGTCTCCCGGAGGGGGTTCCTCCTTACGGCAGGGTGCCGGGGCAGCTTCTCCAGGCAGCCCCGATCTTGAAACGGCGGCGGCGGCGGTACAGAGGGGAGTTCGCGAGAAAGAGATCGATATTAGGGGTTTCCAGGGCCGCGCCACCTTCCCTCCTGGCTGCCTGGTGGTGGCCCCCCCTTCCCTCTCTTGGTGATTCCGGAAGTTTTTATTGCGCTGATTTTTTATATATTTTTCCCGGAATTTTCGGAGCACTTTTAATGGCCGGAAAACCTGAAATACAAAAAAAGCAGAAAACAAAAACTGGCAACTGGGTGCACTAAGTTAATAGGTTAGTCCAAATAGGTTCAAAGGTGTATGAAAGTTCAAGAAAAACATGGCAAAGTCACACAAAACATGCATGGAGCAAGCAGAAATTATAGATACGTTTGGGACGTATCACACGGCCGGAGTTGGCCGGAGGCGGCGGCGTGCCCACGGGCAGGAGGCGACGGCTAGGAGTAGAGGAGAGAGGAGGGAGGCCAGTGGAGGTTTCCTGGCCGTCAGATCAGAAGATCTAACGGTCCATTTTGCTCAGGAGAAAAAATCCAGATCTGATGGGCTAGGGTTGCGAAAATGGAGCTATTTTTGGGGCAAAGTGGAGGGGGTGGCTGGAATTTTGTGGCTAGGGAAACCCTAGAAAGGGGTGGGAGTGTGGTGGTCTTTATATAGCCCAGGTGGCTGGCAGTTTGCAAAAACATCCCCGGTTTTTCTCTCGCGTGTGCGGTGTTTACGTTTCTGACCTTCCGGGGTACGCAGTACCTCCGATTCGGGTAATACTTCGAACTGCGCGATCAGTGTGTTGAGACGGCGGCATTCAGCTCGCGCTGGAACCGTTCCGAGAACACTTTCCGGCTCGCTATTAAAATAACCCGTTTAATTATTAAACGGGGTTTTTTTGTTCCGTTGGCTACAGCTGGTCTTGTGCAGGTTTTTGCGACGGTGATCGGGCGAAACCCGGTGTCGCAAATGTCGAGTGTCAGGGTGGCAAGGGTCTGTCTCCGTCTGATACGAGATAAGAGGGGGAAAAGAATCGCCGATCGATAAATCGGGGACGCAAACACCGCAAACAAATCAGACAATCAAACAATTCACACTGAAAACAGTTTTTTCTAATTTTTTTTGAAATCTGGGCTGTTACAATACAACACCACCAACAAGGGATCTCATCCCGAGATCCTTGACGATCCGGGGGAGAGGGGGAAGGGGGATAGAAAAGAGAGTCGACGATCTTCAACACCACCAACAAGGGACTCTGCTCCATGTCGAACGTTGAAGCTCCGTCGAGATATATTTCCGCAGAGAGGCGACATCGTCAGAAAAAAGAAACCATCAGTGTCAAGCGGAAGAGCGAGAGCTAAAACCCGGTCAAAGAATAGTGCTTTTCGACGCAAGTCGTGAAAACACCAGGAAAAAGGAGGGATGGCAATGGATGACCCAGATGATACCCAAAATTGGACAAGCTAAAGGTACTACAGGAATTCCCAAACCTGAGATCGGAATCGAGACAATACGCTGCAAGCAAGGCATTGTAACGGTTCCGAAACTCCACATACTCGAGAACCTAGAGTTTGAAGGGGATAAGGCGAGAATTAAAACTCTTACGTCACTTGTCCTGACCAGAGCAAAGGTAAGGAGTAAAAACAATCCTACTCTCCGACAACTATCTTAGTAACTACAAAATAGTTTTTGTCTAGACTCGACTTCGGCCAGAAAAGGGATCCTACGGTCAGTAAGGCTCTGATACCAAGTTGTAAGGCCCGATATGCGGTAGTGGTCCAGATCTAGATGTTTCCATCCAGATCCGGGGACGAAGCACATATTGGTCCCACCGCGACATATGACATAGCCATATGCCCCGGATTTCCAACATGATATCACAACATTACAGATACAAGGATACAACATCTCATACAATCGGCATACAACTGCATTAAATACAATACATCAGCGGAAGATATATGTCTGAGTACAGACTACAATCAAATGCCTAGTGGCAAAGAGAAAAACATCGATCCCCATAACCACACGGGTCTAGGCCCTCCGCCGGGATCCACCTAACTAGTCGTCATCGAGTCTCCATGTGAAACGCCGATCACCATACATGTTGTCGATCGAGAACCCTGAAAAGAATTTGGGGGTAGTATCATGAGTACAGAGGAACTCAACATCCAACTGTAGTGGTCATCTGACCCTGCAAGGACTTCATCACTCGTCATTCTAGGACAACTAGTAATTTACGGTAAGTATGGGGTAACTGGTGAGTTTGCTGCCGCACTAGCATTTATGAAGTGGCTAACGATCTAGAGAGTAAGGTAAGAAGCCAAGCATTCAATGAGGAATCGCCTCCAACAAGTCTTGCTATCAACTACTTAAGCAAGCATAACACCTATCCTATCCTTGTCCTCCTCTTCGCATCCCGACGAAGAAGAAGCAGTCAAGGCACACACACGCGTTGAGCAAGTTATATTAAGATTATCTCAGTTGTTGTTGTCTATGAACAGGACGTAGGTGTCAAGTCGTCCATAACCATGGACACGGCTTCTCGAAAATATTTAACCCTGCAGGGGTGTACCAACTGCCCATTACAAGGCTCCACACGCACGCCCATCTCTCTCATTTGCTACCCATCACAGGCAACCATTTTATGATTTAGTTCCAAGAGATCCGAAACGACAGGTCCCTCTAACTAACAACGAACAAATCCGGGTGGCCCCCGGTGAGTCGACACCCAACTCAAAAGCCGGCCGCGCTCTCGAATCGGTCTCTACCGTCTGTCACAGGTTTGGATAGCCGGTTAATCACACATGGGAAACCGGGTCCTCAGCCGGACAAAGTGGGCCAGCAGGGGAACTATGTCCTCACTAGTCCAGGTTGGTTTGAAAACTACTGGCGGCCGACCAACACACACACGGTTTCAAATGGTAAATAAGCTTGGGCCACCACTGGAAATGTTTGAATCTAGGTAGGTAAGAAGAGGGGACCCCATAAAATCCCACACGCGGTTAGGCACGCTCAGTCTTAAAACTAATACCCGGCACTCGGATCCTAGGTGACTCAAATGAAACAAAGCGTCGAGGCGGGATAGCCTAGACCTTCCATCCTTCGTCGAATATAGTCAACATTATAATAATCATATCATCAATAACAATATAATAATGTGATATCCAAACCAAGGAGTAACAGGGTAACATCTTAACATCCTAAGCATGCATACTAAGCAGGGGCTGAGCAACGAGCAATAGTAACATAGCAGTACATGGTTTGCTGGGAAGGGACATGGCTGTATCGGTTTGAAAGAGGCTGTAAACATGTGGTAGGATCAAACATCGAACCTATCCTAGACTAGCATGCAAACCGCTAGTTGAAATAGAATGGATCATAAGTAATGTATAGTCCTTGGCTGTTGATAAATCGGGTTCCGAAGGTGTAGTTGATCGCAAGCTCGCATCGTCTCCGAGAGGTACCCGCGGAAGCACACAAGAGGTAAACACTTGAAGCAATCAACGAGCAAGCATTCTATTACTACGAGGCAAACACAAGCAAGCATCAACAAGAAGGCAACACGAGACATCGCACCTACCGTCGAGAGCGGTTACTAACAGGTTAAGTGGAGTACTCGTCACACACGACGATACCACACATTTAGAAAGCTTCAAGTTGTTTAGCTACACAAGGTGAGCAAAGGTTGTTAACATAAAAAAGCACAGAAGTATGGCATAGCACACAAACATGTCAAGAGGTGAAGCATAAGATAAACTATCTATGCTAGTCAATTTAAGTGAGGCACAACCTAAACATGGCATCCATTAAGTGCCTCACGATAATTAAAAATTTTGGTACTGTTCTTCCCTAACCCATATTTTAGGATGGTTAACAACAACAAACAATAGCATAAACACAAAGTACACGAAAAACTAATCAAGTTACATATAAAGAACATTTTAATCAGAGATACGGTTAAAAAGTTATGGCAGATTATATTTACAGTTGCAAGCAGTGTAATTAGCAGTCAAACAGCATGTAAACAAAGTCAAACATGGCAAAAGAGCACATTTTATTAAACTAGACAAAATTCTAAGCAAGTTTCATGTTTTACGCGTCGCGATCCGGGCTACCGTTAAAGAGATACGGGCATCGCAAGATACTAACAAAATCTGCAAAAAAAAAACCTAGAAAGGAAAAAAAACTCTAACGGGCCGAAACTAGTGCTGTTGGCCCTAACTGGGGGCAGTGCAACAATAAATAAAAAACATAAAAAAGGGGTGCCTCACCTTAGCTAGGCCGAGCCCAGGTGGAGGTGGGCGGCTGAGTCGGGCCATGGGGGAGCTCGGCTGGGCCGTGGTCGTGCTGGCACGGCCCACTTGCGGGAGGCCACACGAGCAGGGTCGCTGGAACGGGCCCGTGCCCCGATCCCGTCGGCCGGCGGCGGCGCTGCTCCGGCCGAGCACCACGGCAACCGGCGACGACGCGTGCCGGCGTGAAGGAGAGGCGGGACGGCCCCGAGGCCGGATGCAGGGCGCACGGTGGAGGCCTCGCCGGAGAGCTCCCGTGGCGGTGGGCGCGGCGGCCCGAGCTCGCCCATCCATGGCGCACGGCAGGGCGGAGCCCTGCGGGAAGAGGGAGAGGGGCGTAAGGAGCAGGGAGAGGAGAGGGAAGGGAGGAGAAGGAAGGGACGGAGGTACGCCGGCGTCAGCACGGCCGGAGTTGGCCGGAGGCGGCAGCGTGCCCACGGGCAGGAGGCGGCAGCTAGGAGGATAGGAGAGAGGAGGGAGGTCAGTGGAGGTTTCCTGGCCGTCAGATCGGAAGATCTGACGGTCCAGATTGCTCAGGAGAAAAAAATCCAGATCTGATGGGCTAGGGTTGCAAAAATGGAGTTATTTTTGGGGCAAAGTGGAGGGGGTGGCTGGAATTTTGTGGCTAGGGAAACCCTAGAAAGGGGTGGGAGTGTGGTGGTCTTTATATAGCCCAGGTGGCAGACAGTTTGCAAAAACATCCCCGGTTTTTCTCTCGCGCGCGCGGTGTTTACGTTTATGACCGCCGGGGGTCCGTAGTACCTCTGATTCGGGTAAAACTTCGAACTGCGCGATCAACGTGTCGAGCCGGCGGCGTTCACCTCACGCTGGAACCGTTCCGAGAACACTTTTCGGCGCGCTATAAAAATAATCCGTTTAATTATTAAACGGGTTTTTTCGTTCCGTTGGCTACGGCTGGTCTTGTGCGGGTTTTCGCGACGGTGATCGGGCGAAACCCGGTGTCGCAAAGGTCGAGTGTCAGGGTGGCAAGGGTCTGTCTCCGTCCGATACGAGATAAGAGGGGGAAAATAATCGCTGATCGATAAATCGGGGATGCAAACACCACAAACAAATCAGACAATCAAACAATTCACACGGAAAACAATTTTTTTAATTTTTGTGAAATCTGGTCTATTACAGTTTGATATTTAAGTTATGTTGTTATTTTCCTAGTGGTGTTGTGTGAGTTGAACACTCAACACTTCTCCTTATTAAGGAGCTAGGGGAATGCATGATGTACAAAGATTGCTTACGGTGGGTTGCCGGAGTGACAGAAACCTGAACCCCAGTTCACACTCTTTTGCACAAGGGAACAATGGATCATTGATCGTATTTCTATGGTTAGGCTTTTTCCTTAATTAATATCTGGTATTTGCGGATGCTTGCAAGGTGTTTAATCATAAGGGTGCACTTATCTTAGTCTAGAGGGTGCACTAGCATAGATCCACCCACTCAACACTTATCAGCACAACACATAGTACCGATACGAAATATGGCAAAACCACATGACTATTTCTCCCGTGTGTCCTCAAGAACGCTTTAGCCTTTATAAGTTCAGTTGGTAGGCCTCTCCTTTGCTAAAAAGGATTGGGCCACTTGTTACTTTGCAGTGCCTTTCACTTTACTGGCTTTTACATTTTTGTTGCTTATACCGAAAACCCCTAAAAAGTTACCTTTCAGTTCCTGCAGCTATTTCTTTACCAAAGTCACTACCAGTACTTCTTCTCCTCGTTGGGTTCGACACTCTTATTTATCAAAAATGCTACAAACGATCCCCTACAGTTGAGGGTCATCAGTTGTGTGTCTTGACTCAAATTAGGCAATTGAGGTTGCTATTCAATTGTAGTAGTAACTTGCAATAGTTTTGAGGTATTGTTGTGAGTAATGTTGGAACTTTTGGTGTCAATAGCTTTAGCCTATTAGTGATAGATGTCATATTTTGGGCAATCCGTTTTTATTTTCAAAAAACTATAAAAACTAGTTGAGAACTCTAGCTACTAGATGGATCACTAATCTTTGGAGCGATCGGATATTAGTGTACACTCACGTGCCATGAGTCGAGGATGCACAAGGATAACCAAACCCCCATACACTCCTCCTCAGGGTACTTGTCTCTTTGTGAACCTCCTGACTAGATTGAGAGTTACCGATAATAAGTGCATGACTTCTTCGAACTAATGTAAGTATTCGAAAGTTGACACTTCCACCTTCCCATATTTGCTAGCCTCTTCGGTACCGTGCGTTGCCTTTTCTCACTCCAAGAGTTGGCGCCTACCTCGCCGGTGCATCCAAACCCTTCGCAAGATACGCTCTGTCATCATAAACCTCGAGGAGGACTCTGCCACGTGATACGTCCAAAACGTATCTACAATTTCTGCTTGCTCCATGCCTCTTTTGTGTGATATTGCTATGTTATTGATGAACTTACATACACTTTTGATCATATTTGGAATAACCTATTAACTCAGTGCACCCCAGTGCCAGTTCTTGTTTTCTGCTGTTTTCTATTTCAGGTTTCCCCCATATTAAAAGTGCTCCAAAAATTCGGACAAAATCCAATAAAAAATCAGCGCTTCGGAAGCTTCGGGAAGCACCGAGGGGGGAGGGGACCCACCAGGGCCCCAGGAGCCCTCCTGGCGCGCCCTAGGGTGGGGCCGCGCCAGGGGGCCGCCTGGACCCCTGGTGGCCCCCTGGCTGCCCCCCTCCGCCCATATATTCTCCGTGACGTGAAACCCCCGCGACGGGAACCCTTTTTCGTGATCTCTCCTCTGTTCCACCGCCGCCGCGCTTCCAAGATCGGGAGCACCAGGAGACCTCTTCCCGGCACCCTTTGGGAGGGAGGAACCACCTCCGGGAGCTTCTCCACCACCATGGATGCTTCCCTGATGAACCGTGAGTAGTCCACCTTGGACCATGGGTCTATGATCGGTAGCTATGTGATGTTCTCCTCCCCTCTTTATTCTTCATGGATTAGACCTTGTGAGCTGCCCTACATGATCGAGGAACATATGTAATCTTTCTGCTGTTGCTATGTTGAGTTTGCTGGGATCCGATGGATTATGAGACTATGTTCAGATTGTGTTTGAGTAATATATTTGATTCTCCTCTTTTATATTTATGTTCTTGAGTAATTCTTGCATGTTCTCCGTTGCTGTTTATTGCTTTGGCCAAGTAGGAGGTAGTGACTCCCAGAGGGAGCGTTATGCATGATTGTGGGTTCATGCCCCCCGATGACTAGCTTGAGTGACAGAAACATGAGTCTAGGGGATGTGTTGTTGCCACAAGGGGGAATACAACGGTGCTTGTACTTGCGGGTGAAAGGATTGTTTACTTTACGCAAAGTTCTTTAATGAAGTTGTCCGTTGCTTTGGGTTTACACTTTGGGTGGGATTCGCAACTTAATACCAGCGAGATGTTCTGGATAGATATCTGAAGGTGGATAATTAGTAGGTAGATGCAGATGGATTTCGGTCTACTTGTCTTGGCGTACCACCCATGCTTTTGAGCCTCTTCCTTTCTTTATAGCATAGTTAGCATTGGTTTGCGCACATAATCCTGTCAATTGCCCAGCTATAATTTGTTTACCTCGCATGGCTATTTTATTGTCTTTTGGGAGAGAGACATCACTAGTGAACATCATAGGACCCCGGTCCATATTTCCAATACTGTTTACACCCACTATTTATTTACTGCTTTATTTACTTTTCCGTTTCTATCACTATCATTATTATCCCGTGTGTTTGATCCTTTGTAAACAACAAGGCCGAAGGAATTGACAACTCCTTTGTACTCGTTGGGAGCAAATTTATTTGCTATGTGTGCAGGTCCAGGTCAAGGAAGCAACTTTTGTCTTAAAAACGGTGCCATTGTTTCCTTGCCACCTACTTGTCGATCTTGGAGTCCTACTGGTCAATCCTCAACCTTAGCATCTTTGCTAAGGGAAATTTGGTGCTATCTACATCTCAACCTTCCACTTTGGGTAACCAACGAGGGGGCGAGAAGTCCTATCATCAAAAGCAATTTCTGGCGCCGTTGTCGGGGACTCCACTCTTCAAGATAGGTGATTTGCACACTATCTTTTATCTTTGCTTTTTAGTCTTGTTAGTTTATTTTCAGTTTTTGCTTTCGTGTCCTTTATCAGAAATCAAAAAAATAGTTACCTTGCTAGTAGTTGTCATTATGTCTGGTCCTTTTGCCTTTGGTGAAGCAGAAGTGCTCACCTTTAAACAAAGAGGTGGTGAAAGTCTAAAAGATGCTTGGTATATAATTAATGATTCTCAAAAAAGGGCCACCCAGAAGCAATCCACTACTATCCTGCTTAGAAACTTTTATGTTGGAATTACATGTTGGAATAGGTTTATTCTAGATGCTGCAATCAATGGGAATTTCCTAGAAGTCCCAGTTTGGGAAGCTCTTAGTATTATGGAAAATCTTGTTGGAAACCCCCCTGTTGCTCGCATTCAGGAGGACATTACCCTAGCTCACATTATGAAAAAACTTGAAAAGATAGATCTAGAGATGCCAAGCATTAATAAGATAAGTGAGTTGGATCGTAAGGTTCAAAGGAATTTGAATAGAATTGATAGCTCCATGCATAAAATTTTCAAAACCTTGGAGACCATCAAATCCCATGACTTGGACCCTTCTAGGATTGATAAGATTGAGGAAATCATTGACACTCTAGGAACTAATTTCTCCTCAATCAAAACCAAAAAGGTGGAAACTCTGGCAAAGAAATAACCTACGTTCGTTTACGTTCCAAAGGCTCCTCATTTCAAAAATAATCTATCTATTGCCAAAGGGGTTGAAACTGTGAAGACTTTGGAAGAGATACCTCTCTTTAATAGAATAAATGAGACTCCAACTGATCTTCCGCCTTTTGCTTTTATTCATATAAGTATCTTTATTAGGCATTTATTTGAAAGACCTCTTAAGAGTGGTTGTACTATTGAAGAGCTTTTTGATGATCTTGATGATGGTTCAATTGATACAACTTGATCTTTTTTGCATTATGCCTAGCTAATGGCTTTAAAGAAGCGCTTTCGGGAGGCAGCCCGGAACGAATTTAGGTTTTCCTTTTTGTTTTTCTTCTGTTTTTAGTGGTCTTGATGATTTTTACTACTGTAGCAACATCATTGTATCTTTACTTTTCAAGCTTTGTGCCATTTATAGCATCATATGACAAGGGAAGTGAAAGTTGCGACATGCTGTCCAGAAAACAGATTTTGTCCTCGTGACTAGAAAAATCACAGTTCATCTTTTTGAGCTGAAATTTTTACAAAGCGTGCTCTATACAATTACGGAACTTTCGTATGTTCTAAGTTTTTTGATTTGAGTTCCAGAAGTATCCCTAAAAAATTCTTTACTACCTGCTGGTCTATTTTTCACAGATTCTGTCCTGTTTTGCCTCTTCTTCGTTTTGCAAACCTTAAGCTTGCTTTTTCTTCGCAAAAACTTATTAGAAATCTTGAGAAACAGTATCTCTTCAAGAATATCGTTATTTCTAGTAGAGGAAAAATTATTTTATTATGGGTACTAACCTCGCTAATCAGATTATGATGAGTTATGTATGAAGCGAGTTTTCAAGTGTGCGAGGGAAGATGATGAAATAAGATTCAGGAGTGTCAATCGCTCAAGCTTGGGGATGCCCCCATGCATCCCCAAAAAATATTCAAGGAGACTCAAGCATCTAAGCTTGAGGATGCCCCCGTGTATCCCCTTGTCCATCAACAATTATCAGTTCGTCTTTCTTTTCACTATATTTTTATCACTTCATGCGTTATGTGCTATGCTTGGAGCGTCTCGCTCTTAAGTTTTATTTTTAGTTTTCTTTAGCTTTGCTTGCTGTTCATAACAATTCAGAACCCTACTTTCTTGGGGAAAGATACAATGCACCACCGCATTGAGGTGCTAAGGTGCGGCGGCTTTTTTGCATGCAAATACTAGCACCTCTTGTCGACATCATGTGCATTAAATGCTTTTTTTATTTTCTAAAATGATTTATCTTACAAACCATTAATCCGATTTGCGTTCCGTTTTCACCGTTGGGTTTTTTTTACGAGGGCTTCGAAACAAGATCCCATATTGATATGTTTCGATGAAATTTTTTTGTCACCATCAGTTGTCAGATTAGGTCACCCTAGTTGTCATTTTTACCGTGAACTGTTGCCACAAATAATTGTATATAGTTGCCAGGAGAATACTTTCGTATATTTAAGCTTAGGATACAACCAGATAAAATAAAACGGTAACTCAAACTGATAAAAGTGACAAAAACAATAAATCATATGTCAATTAGATGTAAAGAATACGACAACCCAACATACGTAAATCGGTAATCAATGGTCCAAGCACAACAAATCATTATGATATTTTGGGTATAAATAACATGACAAGTATGAGTGCTTTTCTAGGTGATTCTAAAAAGAAACACATACAAATAACACTAAACAAGTTTTTCAATTATGTATGCTAATGTACAGTGTTTTTAACAACCAAGTTGGTATAATCTGGCAACTATATGAATAATTATCAGGTAAGTACTGATGAAAAAAAACGTGTAACAACCAAGTTGGTATAATCTGGCAACTATATGAATAATTATCAGGTAAGTAGAACAATAATGTGGCAAATACTGATGAATTTTTTTTTCCAAAACATGTCGACATGGGATCTAGTTTCGAAGATCTCGTCGCGAGAAAGATAATGGTGAAAACGGATCATCAATTGACTTAACGGTTTGGGAGATAAAACTTTTTAAAAATCTAAAGCTACAAAAGCTAACACTTTTGGTACTAAGCAGAAAAACTAAAATGGATCTACGTGCTTGAACATGTATTGAGGAGACAAGTCTGCATGCATGCAAAGGCACTTGTGATAGCCGCCGCACAAAAACAACGATATGCGGCGCCACTAGGGAGTGCGGTCCGGGAAATGATAAGCAACTCCGCCGCACCGAGCACGAACATGTGCGGCGGCAATCCATCCATCCAAATTCATTTGCCGTACGTGTTAGATTTTCTAAATTCGAATTTTGTAAAAGATTTATCTCTTAAACCGTTAATCCGATTGATGATCCGTTTTCAAAATTAGATTTGTCGCGACGAGATCTTCGAAACAAGATCCTATATTGATATATTTTGATGAAATTTTTTCGTCACCGTCAATTGCCAGATTATGTCACTCTAGTTGCCATTTTTATCATGAACTGCTGCCACAAATATTTGTATATAGTTGCTGCGGGAATAGTTCCGTATACTTAAGCTTACAATACAACCCGATAAAATAAAATGACAACTCAAATTGATAAAACTGGCAAGAACAATAAATCATCATGTCAATTAGATGTAAAGAATACGAAAACCGAACATAAGTAAACCGGTAACAAATCCTTTAAGCAAAACAAGTTATTATGACATTTGGGTATAAACGCATGGCAAGTATGAGTGTTTTTAGGTGATTTTAAAAAGAAACGCATACAAATCCCACAAAACAAGTTTTTCTTTTGTGTATGTTAGAGTCTAGTGTTTTAACAACCAAATTGTTATAATCTGACAGCTATATGAATAATTACCAGGTAAGTAGAACAGTAATGTGGCAATTATAGATGGAAAAAAGTTTTAACAACCAAGTTGGTATAATCTGGCAACTATATGAATAATTATCACGTAAGTAGAATGGTAATATGGCAAGTACAAATGAAAAAAAGTTTTTCAAAATATAGTGACATGGGGTCTAGTTTCGAAGATCTCGTCGCAAGAAAGCTAATAGTGAAAACGGATCGTCAATTGAGTAAACGGTTTGAGAGATAAAACTTTTTAAAAAGTTAAGATTACAAAAGCTAGCACATTTTATACTAATGTATTTAACCTCCGCATGCTTGTGCACTAGATGCGGCGCCGTTAAGTAGTGTTGTCCATGATATGTTGCTCCGCCGCATCTTAGCATTTGTGTGCGGCGGGGGCTCATGCAAAGGGTGGGCATGCAACGTTAGTACCCCATGCTGACATTATCACATTAAATGCGTTTGTTGAATTTTGAAAATGATTTATCATACAAACCATTAATCCAATTTGCGTTCCGTCTTCACTGTTGAGTTTTTTTTTACGAGGGCTTCGAAACAAGATCTCATATTGATATGTTTCGACGAATTTTTTTCGTCATCGTCAGTTGCCAGATTAGGTCACTCTAGTTTTCATTTTTATCGTGAACGGTTGCCACAAATGTTTATACATAGTTGCCTGGGAATAGTTCCGTATACTTAAGCTTATGATACAATCCAATAAAATAAACTCAAAATGATAAAATTGTCCAAAACAATAAACTATCATGTCAATTAAGATATAAAGAATACGACAACCGAACTTAAGTAAACCGGTAACTAACCGTTCAAGCACAACAAGTCATTATGATATTTGGGTATAAATAACATGGAAAGTATTGGTGTTTTTTGGTGATCTAAAGAGAAACAAATACAAATACCACAAAATAAGTTTTTCATTTATGTTTATTAATGTATAATGTTTTAACAACCAAGTTGATCTAATCTAGCAACCATATGAATAATTATCAGGCAAGTAGAACAGTAATATGGCAAATACTGATGATTTTTTTATTAACAATCAAGTTACCATAATCTGACAACTGTATGAATAATTATCAGGTAAGTAGAACAGTAATGTGGCAAGTACTGATAAAAAAAAGTTTTTCAAAACATATTAACATGGGATCTAGTTTCGAAGTTCTCGTTGCTAGAAAGGTAATGGTGAAAACGGATCATCAATCGGGTTAACGGTTGGAGAGATAAAACATTTAAAAAAATTAAGAACACAAAAGCTAGCACATTTTGCTAGTCTATTAGTACTATGTATACGTATCCTCATCAGCCGCTATGAAGCCAGGTCCAAAAATCTTTGCTGATGTCATCTATATACTAGTGCATGCATGTAAAGAGAGAGCCGCCGCATGCTAAATTATATATGCGGCGTCGCTCCCTAGTGGAGTCCAATGTGTGGGAGAGAAACACGCTCCACTTTCAAAATCTAGAACACAACATAGGATTCTTCATGCTTATCTTTGATGTGTGTGTTCTTTACCTTTTTCATAGCTACTGCCATGTTTAGCTCTTAGTCTTCATGCTTATCTTTTTAAGAGCTTTTGTTTAGTTTGTTGTTGGAACTCTCTTGAGTATTCATGTTTATCATGTTTAGAGAGTTTGCCTGTTGCACTGAGTTATGTGTCTTGACTTGAAGTAGGTAATTGAGGTTGCTATTCTTTTGTAGTAGTAACTTGCAATAGTTTTGAGGTATTGCTTTGAGTAATGTTTGGACTTTGGTGTCAAGAGCTTTAGTCTATTAGGGATAGATGTCATATTTTAGGAAATCCGTGTTTATTTTCAAAACTTACAAAATTAGTTGAGAACTTTTGCTACTAGATGGGTCACTACTCTTTGGAGGGATCGAATATTAGAGTACACTCACATACCATGAGTCGAGGATGCGCAAGGATAACCAAACCCCCATACACTCCTCCTCGGGGTACTTGTCTCTTTGTGAAACCTCCTTATTAGATTGAGAATTACCGATAATAAGTGCGTGAGTTCTTCGGAATAATGTGAGTATTCGAAAGTTGACACTTCCACCTTCCCATATTTTGCTAGCCTCTCCTGTGTTGTGCATTTCTTTCTTCTCACTCCGAGAGTTGGTGTCCACCTTCGCCGGCACATCCAAACCCTTGGCACGATACGCTCTGTCATCATAAGCCTCCTTATATCCTTCCTCAAAACAGCCACCATACCTACCTATCAAGGCATGTCCATTGCCTTTCCGAAATATATTGCCATGCAACATCCATCTTCTCATGACTTGACCTTCATGTCATACATGCTACTTGCTTGATCGATGAGCCGCATGCTAGTTGGGCCTTGCCCTAATCATTGCTACATCACGCACTAGTATCATTGCATATCCTGCTACACTGGCAGAGGCATACATTTGCATACACCATGATAGTTACATTTTCTTTATGATTTGAGTACTTTGTAAAGTGTGAAAGATTTTCTATACTTTTTGTAATATATAGAGTGTTGCCCCTAAAGTGAGGAAAAGATCCCAGAGTGGACAAAATTAAAAGATCCCAAAGTGGACAAATTAAAAGATCCCAAAGAGTACAAATGAGAGTTAAATAGAAAGAGCCATTGAGGCCACCAAAAAAAAGAGAGAGAAGGGGGCACACTACTATTCCTTTTGAGAGACCCACACTCGTACTCCTTCTTTTATCTTGTACTCCATAGAGATTATCATTCATGCATATAGCTATGTGGGGACCTTCACACTATAGAACTTGGCTTGTATATTCCAATGATGATCCTCCTCAAATGAGGTCTAGGTCTTCTTGAGCAAGCAAGTTGGATGCACCCCCACTAGTTCCATTGGAGAGCTTTTAGATCATATGTACATCTGTTGCATGGCAATCCCTACTCCTCACATCATATCTATCATTTGGCTTTCTCTTGCCTATGATTGTCCTCATTGATGTGAGCCTTTCACACCTTTTTTGTATTCCTCCTCCACCTTATGCTCTCTTTGCCATCCTAAGTGTCAACTTTCTTGCTTACGCTCATCCATTGCATGAGTGCTCAAAATGTCGAAAAGGAGTGGATCATTTTGACTTGTGGTCTGGGGATGAGTCAAGATAAGATTCCAAAGAAGACCAAGTGTGACACCTTAGTAGATTGAGTTCTCAACAGAAAAATACATTTTCTCGTATATCCCTATCCCCTTTCTTGCACGCAAACACCATTTGGAGACATTCGAGTCACAGACAGCGAGAGCTCTTGCACCTTTATGTTCTTATGTTGCTTGTTTCAATACTAGATATAGACTCTTCCCTGTTAGGACTTGAATTGAATTGCATGCTTTGATTGATTTACTTACAAAGTTCTTATATGGTTGTTAGCATGTCACCACAGAAATTATACTTGTTATCATTTACCTACTCGAGGACGAGCAGGAATTAAGCTTGGGGATGTTGATACGTCCAAAACGTATCTATAATTTCTGCTTGCTCCATGCCTCTTTTGTGTGATATTGCTATGATATTGATGAACTTCCATACACTTTTGATCATATTTGGACTAACCTATTAAATCAGTGCACCCCAGTGTCAGATCCTGTTTTTTGCTGTTTTTCTATTTCAGGTTTCCCCCTTATTAAAAGTACCAGAAAAATTCCGAGAAAAATATAGGAAAAATTAGCGTACCAGAAGCTTCGAGAAAAGCTCGAGAGGGGCCAAAGGGGAGCCAGGGGGCCCCAGGCGGCCAGAGGGCGCCAGGGGGGGGCGCTTGGAGCCCCTGGCCCACCTCTGGCTGCCACCTTTCGCCTATTTATTCCCCGTGATGAGAAACCCTCGAGGACGGAACCCTTTTTCGGGATCTCTCCTCTGTTCCACCGCCGCTGCGCTTCCAAGATCGGGAGCACAAGAAGACCTCTTCCCGGCACCCTTCCGGAGGGAGGAATGATGACCCACAACCGTAAGGGATCTATTGCAGCGTTTTCGATAAGTAAGAGTGTCGAACCCAACGAGGAGCAGAAGGTAATAGCAAGTGACTTTGGCAAGGAGATAACTGCAAGCACTCTTTGATCGGTGATCCATTGTTCCCTTGTGCAAAAGCGTGCAAACTGGGGTTTAGGTTTCTGTCACTCCGGCAACCCACCGTAAGCATTCTTTGTACACAATGTATTCCCCTAAAGATACCAGGCACTCCCCCAAGCTTGGAACAAGCTAAGGGGATGCCATTACCCGAGGAGATGTACTCCTCATTCTTGTTCTTCTCAGTCAGGTACTCCTTGGCGAAGCGCTTCCATGGTAGCTCCTCTCCAGTCTCGAAGGACATTCCCGTCTCGAGGATCCTGCACTCCGCACCTAAACCCATGTGCAGAAACTTTAGTTCATACTCACAGTTCTGGTTGTGCAGATCATAGATTTGTGCTTGGAGCCCGTAAACTTTTTCTTCTAGTGCGGACAAACTTGACCACATCTCCTTCATCTCTTTCTTATGGTAAGCCTCGATCTCGTTCCTGATGTCGAAGTTGGCTTCAACACCACGCTCCACCATCTTCTTGAACTTGAAGACCTCATGTTACATCTCCTTCAGCCGCTCCTCGGTGCTCCCCTCCATGACTGTTCCCATCTGATAGAGGCGAAAGTGTCCCGATGTTTCGATGAGATGGTGGAGATCGATTTTGGTGGAGTAGACTTTCACGACCCGACTACGAACGTGCGACGACGTTGCGCCTTAGCAATCGCTAAACCAACTCCGAGAGGTTATTGATCCCGCGGATGCACGATCAACCTGACCACGAAGGTCAATTCCTGCAAGCAATCGAAGAACAAGCAAGAACTAAGAATTGCAATCTGGATATTGCGAATATAAGATGAAAGATTAACAGAAGTTGGGGTTCCAATGCGGTCTTGGCCTGGTCGGACGACACAAACGAAGAACTCGAAGTTGCGGCTATGGCTAACTTAAATCTAATTAAAACCCAAGTCTAAACGATGCCCTAAGGGCTGTATATATGGGGGAACAGAGGGGAATTTCGTGGCCCCTTGGAGGAGGGGTCCGAAAACAACCCTAACTCGGTTTCCCCACACATACGGACTCTAAAAAATAGCCTATTAAGTGTATTTCGAAATTACATGGGCCTGGCCCAATAATAAGGTGACGCAGCACCTATAATAACTCTTGGAAGAAAATATTAATGTGGCATCTTGTGTCTCTCGTCCAAGTCTTCATGCGCGCCTTATGGTGGCTTCAAAGTGCGATAATCACCACGGGAAGCTCCGCTGTCCTTTCCCGCGCGCGCACCTTCTTCTCCATGCTTGATCCCGCTCCAATGACCATCCTTCTTGTCCATGCTAGGTCCTTCATTCATAAGACAAACAAAAGTATCTAATTTAGGCAGCATCATATGTTCTTGAATATTAGAAGGATTCGCAAGAAACGAAAGTACCTGATAATTTAATTGACGTGCGCGTGCTCTAGTAACTGGTCCATTATGTGTAGTTTGTGAAGATGTGGGTGTAACATTAGTAGAGATGTCCTCATCACCATCAGATCTTCCTTGTGGAGAACACCGTCCTCCACACGAAGGACCTGGGGGTGCTTGTTCACCTCAGCGAGGTAAGGGTTGATGACGTTGACGACGAACTTGTCCTTGGGGGAACTTGGGGAAGCCATGGCACCTAGGGCTAGCTAAAAGATTTCCTGGTAGAAATAGATTAAAGAGAAAACACATGAAATCGCGAGATACGTTGCCGGAACGATCCGGGCAATTATATAGCAAAAATTTCTGCAACAAAAAGAAGGTAACGAGCCAAAGTGGGGTCGGAGACGGACTCCTGGGTGCCCAGGCGGCCTCCCGGCGCGGCCAGGAGGTAGGCCGCGCCAGGGGGGCGCCTGGGCCCCCTGGAGCTCCTCTCCGGCTCCACTTAGGCCTCGAATTTTCCTAATTTTGCAAAAACTCATAATATGGAACTATTATGGCGGTTCGCGATGTTTCCTTACCGTAATACATACCTTTTCTTATTCTGCATCTGTCGGTGTCTGAAACAGAGCTGCAACATGTTCTTCATGAGTTGTGGTGCGTATTATATTTACATCAACATTGACGGGATCTCCCGCCATGTAATGCTTGAGTCTTTGCCCATTCACAACTTGAGGTTTGGTGCCTTCAAAATTGTTAATCTTGATTGCACCAGACCGGTAGACTTCTTCGATATGAAATGGCCCTTCCCACCTGGAAAGTAGTTTACCTGGAGAAAACCTGAAACGGGATCTAAACAATAAAACTTTATCACCAACATTAAATTCACGTTTCAGAATCCTCCTGTCATGCCACTCCTTTACCTTTTGCTTGAACATTTTAGCGCTCTCGTAAGCTTCACTTCTCCACTCATCTAGAGAAGTCAAGTTCATGAGACGCTTTTCACCAGCTAACTTTGGGTCAGCATTAAGCTCTCTAAAAGCCCAGAAAGCTTTGTGCTCTAATTCTAATGGGAAATGGCAAGCCTTGCCATAGACCATTTTATAGGGAGACATGCCCATGGGGTTTTTGTAAGCAGTTCTATACGCCCACAAAGCATCTCCTAACTTACTTGACCAGTCCTTCCTATTTCTGTTAACTATCTTTTGCAAGATTAGCTTGATCTCTCTATTTGTGAGCTCAACTTGCCCACTAGTTTGAGGATGGTACGGTGAAGTAATTCTATGATTGACATCGTACTTGGCTAAAGCTTTTCTAAAAGCTCCATGCGTGAAGTGTGATCCTCCATCAGTCATGAGATACCTAGGTACACAAAACCTAGGTAAAATTACATCTTTGAGCATTTTCAAAGATGTTTTGTGATCAGCACTCTCAGTGGGGATTGCTTCAACCCACTTGGTGACATAATCAACAACAACTAATATGTGAGTGTACTTGTGCGAAGAAGGAAAAGGACCCATAAAATCAAAACCCCAGCAATCAAAAGGCTCAATCACTAGTGAGTAATTCATAGGCATATCATTCCTTCTACTAATATTACCAACTCTCTGACATTTATCACAGGCTAAAACATAATTTCTAGCATCTTTAAAGAGAGTAGGCCAATAAAAACCTGATTGGAGAACCTTATGTGCGGTTCTCTCACCGGCGTGATGTCCTCCATAGGGACTATCGTCAAATTGCTTGAGAATGTCCTTCTGCTCATGTTCCGGTATGCATCTTCTCACGATCCCGTCTGGACCTTCTTTGAAAAGATGTGGGTCATCCCAAAAGTAATGCCTCAAATCATGGAAGAACTTCTTCCTTTGCTTAAATGTTAAACCTGGAGGCAAATACTTTGCAACGATAAAATTAGCATAATCTGCGAACCAAGGATCGGAAAGAGATTGTACTTTAACAATGGCAAGTTGTTCGTCTGGAAAACTGTCGTTGACTGGGATGGGATCATGCAGTATATCTTCCATCCTTGAAAGATTGTCCGCCACAGGGTTGTCCGCTCCTTTTCTATCAACAATCTGCAAATCAAATTCTTGAAGCAGGAGTACCCATCTGATGAGTCTTGGCTTGGCATCCTTCTTTTTCATAAGATACTTAATGGCAGCATGGTCAGTATGAATAATAACTTTAGAATGAACAATGTACTGCCTAAACTTATCACAAGCAAACACTACTGCTAAGAATTCCTTCTCAATAGTAGCATAGTTCTTTTGAGCACTATCAAGGGTTTTACTAGCATAATAGATAACATTCAACTTTTTATCAACCCTTTGTCCTAAAACAGCTCCAACAACAAAATCACTAGCATCACACATAATTTCAAAGGGCAAACTCCAGTCAGGCGGTTGTACTATAGGAGCGGTTATTAAAGCTTTCTTAAGAACTTCGAAAGCTTCCTTACAATATTCATCAAATACAAAAGGAACATCCTTCTGGAGAAGATTAGTGAGGGGTCTCGAGGTCTTAGAAAAGTCTTTAATAAATCTTCTATAGAAACCAACATGACCGAGAAAACTACGAATACCTTTAATGTCCCTTGGATAGGGCATACTTTCGACAGCTTGAAGTTTCGCCTTGTCCACTTCAATTCCCCTCTCGGAAATCTTGTGGCCAAGCACGATCCCTTCGTTAACCATGAAGTGGCACTTTTCCCAGTTTAGAACTAAATTTGTATCCTCGCATCTCTGCAAAACTTTATTAAGATTGTGGAGACAGTGGTCAAAGGAAGTTCCATAGACGGAGAAATCGTAAATGAAGACTTCCACAATCTCCTCACAGAAACCATGAAATATTGTAGACATACATCTCTGAAAAGTAGCAGGGGCATTGCATAAACCAAAAGGCATACGCCTATAAGCATAAGTACCATAAGGACAAGTGAAAGTGGTCTTCTCTTGATCGGCAGTGTTAACATGAATTTGAGAGAAGCCTGAATACCCGTCAAGATAGCAAAAGTGGGTGTTTTTGGACATCCTCTCAAGCATCTGATCGATAAAGGGCAGCGTGTAGTGGTCCTTCCTAGTTGCCTTGTTCAACTTCCTGTAATCAATACACATTCTATATCCAATAATAATTCTGTGAGGTATTAGTTCATTCTCATCATTAGGGACTACAGTTGTCCCTCCTTTCTTAGGAACACAATGAACTGGACTTACCCACTTACTATCGGCTATATGGTAGATAATACCTGCGGCTAGAAGCTTGAGGATTTCGGTCCTCACAACATGTAACACCCTCGGTGTCAACTACAGTGATCACCCTAGGTTTTGCCACGTCATCGTTATTATGCTCTAAGAAAAACAATTAAGAGGATAATTCAACCCCAATTAAAATTGTTGCAAATGGCAGGTCAAGGTAAAACTTTTAGATGTGGTTAAACCCCGATGTTCATGGCTTTGTAAAATAACCCATAGTCCCTTATGGCAGTTAAGTCACTATTTTTGGAATGATTAAATTTCCCTTGGCAACTCCACAAACAAAGTGAAAATAAAACATTAACCAAAAATTGGGTAACCAATTTTAATAATTGCAAAATGGTTATTAGGTCATCCCAAAAATATTCTTGGTATTTTATTTTCATGATTAAATAATATAGAGAATTAAAATCAGTAGCTAAGATAGCCCCTTTAATCATTTATTAAATAAATAAAAATACAAATGAAATTATTAGGGGCTCAAACTTTTTGTATCTGTTTATTAAAGTGTGTCACAAATATTGCAGCATGTTCCCCCTTTTTACAAAATTATTTAGTGGCCAAACAAAACAGTAACATAGAAGAATAGATGGAACAAAAAAAAAAGAAAAAAAAATAAACTAAGTCTCGCCAGGGCGAGGCCCACCCAAGCCGAACCCACCTGGCCAGCCCACCTATCCCCGACGCCCTAACCCCCATGTACCGGCCTCACCCCCCCTCTCGGTCAACTCTCTCCCTCACCCCACCCCGATCCCCCATCTCGATCTGGAAAACCTCCCGTGACGCCGCTCCCCCCCCTCGTCCTCCTGGGCGCCGCCGGCGGCCAGCCCCAGCATCGGCTGCCTCCCGTGCCCCCCCACGGCGCCTCCTCGAGCCCGCCCCGCCTCCAACACCCGCGACGACACCCCCTCCTCCCGCGGGCGCGACAACCCTTGCCGCCGGGCTCAAGCTCGCCCCGCGCCTCCGCGATGGCCGCTGTGGCTCCGGCACCACCGGCCACCTCCACGCCGACACCCCGAGCCTGCTGCTGTGCACCCCTACCGACTCGATGTGAGCCCCTCCTTGTTTTCCCCTTCACCCCTCCCTCCCTACGCTGTCCATCGCCGTCGTCCCGTGCGCCGTGGACACCATGGCCCAAGCCCGCGTTCCGGTCGCCCGCGTCACGCCCGTGCTCACCCCGTGTTGGCTATGTTCCGGCCGCGCCCTGGCCGCGCACCTCGTTGCCCCTGTGGTGTGCCCAGCCACCCGCCCATCTGGTTGTGGCCGCGCCCCCCTGCCTGTAGGTGCTAGCTACTTCCTCTGTTGAAGTCTGCTACTGGAACTGTTAACCACAGCTATGTCTGTTAAGTGCTACTGCTGTTGGTTTTTGCACATTGTATAGCAGCAAAACTGAGAACAAAACGAGTTTAACATAGCTACAAATGGAATGGACAGAAATTAGATGTACCAATGTAAATTTTGTACCACTGGAGCAACTCCATCAAATACACGGATTAAATGCTACAAAAATCACAAAATGCGGATTTATATTAAACCGCAAAACGGAGTTGGCTCGATGGCCACTTTGACGTTGTGGATGTGCATGCTATAGGTATCTATCATGCCATCGAAGGACATGGCATGATTGTACAAATGTTATAGCGCAAAACACGTGTTGGATGCATCTCAATCTGAGCTACGGATCAACGACAATCATTAGACGAACTTTGCATCTTTTAACAATTCTGAGAATTAACGTCGGGCATCACTTTTCCGGCAACGTTTTAATTAAGTAAATATGCTCTACTAAAAAGTGCCCTCCGTACCGGATTCGAGATCACTAGCAACAAATGACAATTGATGTTGGGCACAATTTCATCGGAGGAGCAGAACCCCAAACTGTAGCCTCCCGATGTCGTCTAATGGATGTTAAAACTGAGTGTTTCCCAGACTTAGCCAATTCCACAGAGGTCCAAAATGAGACAATGACACCTGGGCCCCACATTGACCCTGTTGACCGGTCAACCTTGACTAGTCAACTGGTGGCTGCGCCCCAACGGCCCCATATGTCATTGACTGTGGCTAGCTCAGTCTGAATATAAAAAGTATTTACCGTTATTAAATTGAATTAAAATATTCCTGAAAATCAATTAAAGTTTAGAAAATCATATAAAATAAACCGTAGGTCAGATCAAAATATTTTATACATCAAAGTTGCTCAGAAAGATATCGCGAACCCGGATACGCTACCCATACCCCCACCGCACCTCTCTGGCATACCGAACGTGGAAAATTTCCCCTCCGGTTCATCTGTTTGTCAGACGCCCGGTGCCGGTAAAACTATCCGGATGAATTTGTTCTGAACATGAAAGTTGCTCAAAATGGATCAACTAACACGGATACATTATCCACATGTCTGTCAGATGTCTCTAACACTACAGACATGGAACCTTCCCCCTCCGGATCATCTGTCCGGTAATCAACCGGTACTGACGAATCATCACCGGATAAATTCCCGCTCCGACTAAAATTCTTAACACTGCATTAGAGACCCATTGCTTTGTATCTTGATAGAGGCGGAGGTGTCCCGATCTTTCGATGAGAGATAACTATCGATTTGGTGGAGACGACTCTGACGATCCGACTACGAACGTGCAACAACGTCGCGCCTTAGCAATCGCTAAACCAATCTCCGGAGGTTATTGACCACGTCGGAGCACGATCAACCTGACCACGAAGGTCTAGTGCCTGCAAGCAATCGAAGAACAAGCAAGAACTATGATAAAGCAATCTGAATATTGCGAATATGTAGATGAAGTATGAATAAAGTTGGGATTCCGAAAGCGGTCTTGATCTGGTCGTTGGACACAAACCGAGTACACGAAGATGCAGCAATTAGCTAAGCAGTCTTTTTAACTAAAAGAAATCCAAAGAAAAACCCTAGGGGTTGATCTACTTATATAGGACTAAAGGGTGGAGGCCAAGGGGTGGAAGGACATCCCAAGGAGTCCTAAAACTAAACCTAGGTCGTACAAGGCACTTGGGCCCATGTGGAGGTGATGCAACACCTATTGAGTTGGACTTTGATTCGGATTCTGCTGCTGGGTCGCACCGTTTTCGCAATATCTCCACGCTCCGAAGGAATTTGAAGGTGAAACCAATTGCGTTGGAAACTAGACGAGATAAGCTATCACCAGAAAAAAGAATCACCCAATTTGGAGTTCGTATGTAGAAACGGCGGCTGTTTGAAGTTGGGTATATCTCTGCAGTCCGAATCTGAGTCCATGACGTGAAAGACTTGGTCTCTATCTTCTCTTGGGCCAAAAGTGACGTGAAATAACTTCTTGTACAGCACACAATCATGCCCCTTTGTATTGACTTCATTTCTTGATCAAATATAGAGGAATTAATGGTCATATCCATGATAATTATGTCCTCATCATCTTCATGCTTGAACATGCTCCAATGCTCATCCTTCTTGTCCATGCTAGGTCCTTCATTTGTCAGCAACAGAAATATATCGACGTTAGGCAGCATCATATTCACATGAACATTAGAAACATTACCAAGAAGCGAAAGTACCTGATAATTTAATTGGTGTGCACGATCTCTAGTAATTGGTCCAGTAGGTATATTAGCAGGGGTTGTGGCTGTAACTATGGTAGCCATGTCCTCATCATCCTCCCCTTCTTGAAAATAAAGCCGTCCCCGGCGTTTCTTAATCTGAAATGTGGCTAACAAAAGAGACAAGGTGTACATGTTGTATATATATATGTCATCCATTCTTACTTCCCTTAGTTTTTGGACATGTAACACATGTATATATGAGTAACTTTCGTATGTCGTGAAATATAAACATATATGATCATCACAATACATAAACGACATGAAAGTATTGCAACTTAGTTTGCATATATAAGTGAAGCTCTTATTCATATCTAAAGATGTACAATGCTCATCATTAAACCATCCCAATACCGGTGAAGAAACATTAATGTTTTTCGAAGGACATGCTACAACAGGCTTAACTAAGTAGTCATGCAACAAGTCATTCGACGCAGAATCATCACCAAGATTAGAGGTCATATCAAAATGATTAAGCATTGGCAGTTTCATAATAGTAACATGATTATCCAAAATAGATGGTGTGCTCAAATCAATAGGTAACTCAAGACATGATGTATTAAAGTCTATTAGGCAAGCAACATCTTCATGTGAAGTTATGACATTCTCGAAAATTGGTTGTGTGATGAAACTACTGGATAGCTCAACACATGTTGCTTTTAAATCAGCAAGGTTCTCATGTGGAGGGGAAAGATCCATACTTTTGTCATTACCTTTTTGTGATGATAGATCAGATATTGGAGGAGTGCTTACGACAATTGATGTGGTTATGGTAGTGCTCATAGTGGTTGAAGGAACAATCTTCTCAACTTGTGGTATTTGCACATTCCGCTTGTTCGTCTTCTGGGCAACACGTCTGTCGATTTCCTGTTCAGCTTTACAAGAAAGACGAAACAAACGATCCATAGGATAACACTTTTCATGAATTAGGATATCCTGAATGTCACGGTTTAAACCTTGCCAAAATATGTCCATGAAATATTCTTCACTTTCCTCTAAAAGAGAATGCAAGAATGTAGTTTCTAAAGCATCATAATATTCTGAAACAGTTTTAGTACCTTGTTTTAAATTTTTTAATTTCCTAACCTTGTCACGAGTATAATAAGAGGGAATGAATCTATATCGCATAGCAAATTTGAGATCATTCCAAGTATTAGGTATATAATCAGGATATAAACTACAATATTCATTCCACCAAATAGAAGCAAAATCTTTGAAAGCACTAATTGCAGTTTTTACTTTCTTATGCTCAAGAAAATTATGGGAAACAAATAAATCATTTATTTCAAACTCCCACTCAATGTATAAATCAGGTCTTAGACGTCCATGAAAGTGTGGTATAGAAACAATAACCTGATCATGTGCATGCTTATGTGTGTTTACCTTTTGCAGTGACTGTTGTGTAGTTGTAGGTGGTGGCAAATCTCCAACTATAGCTGCCGCCCAAGAAGATCTAACTCCAGAACCTGCCATGATTAGTATAAAACAAGAAACAAATCACAAGTATATGTCCCTATGAACTACTAGGATGTGGTGGTAAAACGCTCACAGGATAGCAAATATCAATGTCTTACTAGTTCTTACCATGCAGCAGGTGGTGATCGGCAACCAACGGTGTCAAAGAACTCCAAAGATTAAGTAGAGCGATTGCCAGGTGAACGCACGTATACACGATGTAGAAATATGTGGAGCTTGGAAGGCTTTAATATGGTGGCAAAAATAGCAGCAATAATCAATTCAGAGATGCAAAATTGAATTAACGCTCAACGACGATACTGTGCTGGTCCTAGTCTAGACCGGACTCGAGACGCGAGCCTAGAACACTAAGGTGGTCACGGCGTAGCACAACTAGCAGCAATGAATGATATGAAGTAGCTCTGAATAGCAAGATATAAGTGAAGATCATCAACAGAGCAAAGATAATGGTGAAAATAGACTCCAAATAAAGATACACCAATATTCTCGCTACAACTTTCTTCTGAAATATATTTGCTAATTTTTTGATATTTTTCCTCCAATAGGGCACTGACATAAGCTTTCCGACGCAATAAGAATCACTCAATTTAGAGTTCGGATGAGGTGTCAAAAAAATTTGAGAATCAGCCCGAAATCTGACAAAAACTGTGTTCGGAAACTTTAGAGGTCAAAAAGTCCGTCTTAGAAGCCGATCTGGAGTTTCAAATAACACACTATCTCCAGAACTATTTAGAAGCGGCTCGGAAATATCTTTAATTTGAGTACTCGTGGAGCCAAAACGGACTTCGGATGACAAAGTTATGCCCGTTTTAGTGGACACTGCTCAAAACTGATTCCGACGAGATTTCAAATACGAGTTCAACTAGAGATAGATCCGAAATTTTTCTTCTTTTTTCTCTTTTTTCCTTTTTTTCTTTCTTTTTTTTTCCTTTTTCTTTTTTCTCTCTCTTTTTCAACTCTTTTTCTCTCTTTTCCTATGGTGGATGGTAGAAGTAGGCAGCGGATGGGATGATGGTGCAGCGGCGGCGGTGACTAACGTGAACAGAACTCGAAACTCTAAAGGACTAGATACTAAGACCAGCAACTGAACACGACGATGCAACCGATAATTCAATAAAGCAAAGCACCGAAAAGAAAATTGCGAAGTCTCAGATTGGTTTGGATATGATGATCTAATCCTATTTTTATGGCTTTTTGTGTGGATGATAGGTGATAAAAAAAGATCTAATATATGGATGTGGAATTCTCACCGAGCAACCTGAAAACTGATACCACTTGATAGAGGCGGAGGTGTCCCGATCTTTCGATGAGAGATAACTATCGATTTGGTGGAGACGACTCTGACGATCCGACTACGAACGTGCAACAACGTCGCGCCTTAGCAATCGCTAAACCAATCTCCGGAGGTTATTGACCACGTCGGAGCACGATCAACCTGACCACGAAGGTCTAGTGCCTGCAAGCAATCGAAGAACAAGCAAGAACTATGATAAAGCAATCTGAATATTGCGAATATGTAGATGAAGTATGAATAAAGTTGGGATTCCGAAAGCGGTCTTGATCTGGTCGTTGGACACAAACCGAGTACACGAAGATGCAGCAATTAGCTAAGCAGTCTTTTTAACTAAAAGAAATCCAAAGAAAAACCCTAGGGGTTGATCTACTTATATAGGACTAAAGGGTGGAGGCCAAGGGGTGGAAGGACATCCCAAGGAGTCCTAAAACTAAACCTAGGTCGTACAAGGCACTTGGGCCCATGTGGAGGTGATGCAACACCTATTGAGTTGGACTTTGATTCGGATTCTGCTGCTGGGTCGCACCGTTTTCGCAATATCTCCACGCTCCGAAGGAATTTGAAGGTGAAACCAATTGCGTTGGAAACTAGACGAGATAAGCTATCACCAGAAAAAAGAATCACCCAATTTGGAGTTCGTATGTAGAAACGGCGGCTGTTTGAAGTTGGGTATATCTCTGCAGTCCGAATCTGAGTCCATGACGTGAAAGACTTGGTCTCTATCTTCTCTTGGGCCAAAAGTGACGTGAAATAACTTCTTGTACAGCACACAATCATGCCCCTTTGTATTGACTTCATTTCTTGATCAAATATAGAGGAATTAATGGTCATATCCATGATAATTATGTCCTCATCATCTTCATGCTTGAACATGCTCCAATGCTCATCCTTCTTGTCCATGCTAGGTCCTTCATTTGTCAGCAACAGAAATATATCGACGTTAGGCAGCATCATATTCACATGAACATTAGAAACATTACCAAGAAGCGAAAGTACCTGATAATTTAATTGGTGTGCACGATCTCTAGTAATTGGTCCAGTAGGTATATTAGCAGGGGTTGTGGCTGTAACTATGGTAGCCATGTCCTCATCATCCTCCCCTTCTTGAAAATAAAGCCGTCCCCGGCGTTTCTTAATCTGAAATGTGGCTAACAAAAGAGACAAGGTGTACATGTTGTATATATATATGTCATCCATTCTTACTTCCCTTAGTTTTTGGACATGTAACACATGTATATATGAGTAACTTTCGTATGTCGTGAAATATAAACATATATGATCATCACAATACATAAACGACATGAAAGTATTGCAACTTAGTTTGCATATATAAGTGAAGCTCTTATTCATATCTAAAGATGTACAATGCTCATCATTAAACCATCCCAATACCGGTGAAGAAACATTAATGTTTTTCGAAGGACATGCTACAACAGGCTTAACTAAGTAGTCATGCAACAAGTCATTCGACGCAGAATCATCACCAAGATTAGAGGTCATATCAAAATGATTAAGCATTGGCAGTTTCATAATAGTAACATGATTATCCAAAATAGATGGTGTGCTCAAATCAATAGGTAACTCAAGACATGATGTATTAAAGTCTATTAGGCAAGCAACATCTTCATGTGAAGTTATGACATTCTCGAAAATTGGTTGTGTGATGAAACTACTGGATAGCTCAACACATGTTGCTTTTAAATCAGCAAGGTTCTCATGTGGAGGGGAAAGATCCATACTTTTGTCATTACCTTTTTGTGATGATAGATCAGATATTGGAGGAGTGCTTACGACAATTGATGTGGTTATGGTAGTGCTCATAGTGGTTGAAGGAACAATCTTCTCAACTTGTGGTATTTGCACATTCCGCTTGTTCGTCTTCTGGGCAACACGTCTGTCGATTTCCTGTTCAGCTTTACAAGAAAGACGAAACAAACGATCCATAGGATAACACTTTTCATGAATTAGGATATCCTGAATGTCACGGTTTAAACCTTGCCAAAATATGTCCATGAAATATTCTTCACTTTCCTCTAAAAGAGAATGCAAGAATGTAGTTTCTAAAGCATCATAATATTCTGAAACAGTTTTAGTACCTTGTTTTAAATTTTTTAATTTCCTAACCTTGTCACGAGTATAATAAGAGGGAATGAATCTATATCGCATAGCAAATTTGAGATCATTCCAAGTATTAGGTATATAATCAGGATATAAACTACAATATTCATTCCACCAAATAGAAGCAAAATCTTTGAAAGCACTAATTGCAGTTTTTACTTTCTTATGCTCAAGAAAATTATGGGAAACAAATAAATCATTTATTTCAAACTCCCACTCAATGTATAAATCAGGTCTTAGACGTCCATGAAAGTGTGGTATAGAAACAATAACCTGATCATGTGCATGCTTATGTGTGTTTACCTTTTGCAGTGACTGTTGTGTAGTTGTAGGTGGTGGCAAATCTCCAACTATAGCTGCCGCCCAAGAAGATCTAACTCCAGAACCTGCCATGATTAGTATAAAACAAGAAACAAATCACAAGTATATGTCCCTATGAACTACTAGGATGTGGTGGTAAAACGCTCACAGGATAGCAAATATCAATGTCTTACTAGTTCTTACCATGCAGCAGGTGGTGATCGGCAACCAACGGTGTCAAAGAACTCCAAAGATTAAGTAGAGCGATTGCCAGGTGAACGCACGTATACACGATGTAGAAATATGTGGAGCTTGGAAGGCTTTAATATGGTGGCAAAAATAGCAGCAATAATCAATTCAGAGATGCAAAATTGAATTAACGCTCAACGACGATACTGTGCTGGTCCTAGTCTAGACCGGACTCGAGACGCGAGCCTAGAACACTAAGGTGGTCACGGCGTAGCACAACTAGCAGCAATGAATGATATGAAGTAGCTCTGAATAGCAAGATATAAGTGAAGATCATCAACAGAGCAAAGATAATGGTGAAAATAGACTCCAAATAAAGATACACCAATATTCTCGCTACAACTTTCTTCTGAAATATATTTGCTAATTTTTTGATATTTTTCCTCCAATAGGGCACTGACATAAGCTTTCCGACGCAATAAGAATCACTCAATTTAGAGTTCGGATGAGGTGTCAAAAAAATTTGAGAATCAGCCCGAAATCTGACAAAAACTGTGTTCGGAAACTTTAGAGGTCAAAAAGTCCGTCTTAGAAGCCGATCTGGAGTTTCAAATAACACACTATCTCCAGAACTATTTAGAAGCGGCTCGGAAATATCTTTAATTTGAGTACTCGTGGAGCCAAAACGGACTTCGGATGACAAAGTTATGCCCGTTTTAGTGGACACTGCTCAAAACTGATTCCGACGAGATTTCAAATACGAGTTCAACTAGAGATAGATCCGAAATTTTTCTTCTTTTTTCTCTTTTTTCCTTTTTTTCTTTCTTTTTTTTTCCTTTTTCTTTTTTCTCTCTCTTTTTCAACTCTTTTTCTCTCTTTTCCTATGGTGGATGGTAGAAGTAGGCAGCGGATGGGATGATGGTGCAGCGGCGGCGGTGACTAACGTGAACAGAACTCGAAACTCTAAAGGACTAGATACTAAGACCAGCAACTGAACACGACGATGCAACCGATAATTCAATAAAGCAAAGCACCGAAAAGAAAATTGCGAAGTCTCAGATTGGTTTGGATATGATGATCTAATCCTATTTTTATGGCTTTTTGTGTGGATGATAGGTGATAAAAAAAGATCTAATATATGGATGTGGAATTCTCACCGAGCAACCTGAAAACTGATACCACTTGATAGAGGCGGAGGTGTCCCGATCTTTCGATGAGAGATAACTATCGATTTGGTGGAGACGACTCTGACGATCCGACTACGAACGTGCAACAACGTCGCGCCTTAGCAATCGCTAAACCAATCTCCGGAGGTTATTGACCACGTCGGAGCACGATCAACCTGACCACGAAGGTCTAGTGCCTGCAAGCAATCGAAGAACAAGCAAGAACTATGATAAAGCAATCTGAATATTGCGAATATGTAGATGAAGTATGAATAAAGTTGGGATTCCGAAAGCGGTCTTGATCTGGTCGTTGGACACAAACCGAGTACACGAAGATGCAGCAATTAGCTAAGCAGTCTTTTTAACTAAAAGAAATCCAAAGAAAAACCCTAGGGGTTGATCTACTTATATAGGACTAAAGGGTGGAGGCCAAGGGGTGGAAGGACATCCCAAGGAGTCCTAAAACTAAACCTAGGTCGTACAAGGCACTTGGGCCCATGTGGAGGTGATGCAACACCTATTGAGTTGGACTTTGATTCGGATTCTGCTGCTGGGTCGCACCGTTTTCGCAATATCTCCACGCTCCGAAGGAATTTGAAGGTGAAACCAATTGCGTTGGAAACTAGACGAGATAAGCTATCACCAGAAAAAAGAATCACCCAATTTGGAGTTCGTATGTAGAAACGACGGCTGTTTGAAGTTGGGTATATCTCTGCAGTCCGAATCTGAGTCCATGACGTGAAAGACTTGGTCTCTATCTTCTCTTGGGCCAAAAGTGACGTGAAATAACTTCTTGTACAGCACACAATCATGCCCCTTTGTATTGACTTCATTTCTTGATCAAATATAGAGGAATTAATGGTCATATCCATGATAATTATGTCCTCATCATCTTCATGCTTGAACATGCTCCAATGCTCATCCTTCTTGTCCATGCTAGGTCCTTCATTTGTCAGCAACAGAAATATATCGACGTTAGGCAGCATCATATTCACATGAACATTAGAAACATTACCAAGAAGCGAAAGTACCTGATAATTTAATTGGTGTGCACGATCTCTAGTAATTGGTCCAGTAGGTATATTAGCAGGGGTTGTGGCTGTAACTATGGTAGCCATGTCCTCATCATATCTACTATGTCATATTTTTGTGTTGTTATTATTGCCGTGTATTTATTGTTTGTTCCCCCTCTCTTATTGTCCGATAGTCTCGACGTTCGCTGCCGATGCCCCTGTGATCGACTACGTCGACGACGACTGTACCCCTACCGTCGAGCTTCCAAGCAAGCAGAGCCATTCTCTTCCCCAGATATCGCCTATCTTTTCCGTACATTTCTTGTACTAGGCATGGTTACTGCTGCTGCTACGTTACAATCCTATTCAATTGCATAGCATGTTTTTGTCGCCCCTTGATGTACCCTCCTTTGTCCTATGCTGCCTTATAAATATATATAATATTCAGCACTAAACCCTGCGCATTGTTAGCTAGGATTAGATAGCGGGCTGTGATCACTCTGGTGAGTGAACGCGGATTACAAAATATTATAACTGCAACAGGTACGGATCAATGCAGACGCCCTAGGGAACCTACAACGGCGAGACCCTGTCGAGTCGCTTCGAGTTTGACTTACGAGTGGACGGACTCGTATTTCACTCTCATCGGCTCAGTAGCGTAGCATCACTGAGATGATACGAGGGTATTCCTCTTTAGTTCATTCCGCTGGTGTCTCGGCACCACCGGGGTGATACGAGAATATTCCTCTTTAGTTCATTCCGCTGATGTATTTGTCGAACCTCTTCAAGTGTACCATCGAGGGTGATTCCTCCTGGTTTCACTTGATGGTAGGCACTCGAATCAACTGGTGTCCTTACAGGTAAGGAGTCCGGTGACCCAACGGTGCCCGCGCAGGGTATCTTAGCGGAACGATAGGTCAGGTGTATTCCACCGGTGTGCGGCGGGCCTGGTACTGTTCGTGGCCGAAGGATTTCCTGTTGTACGAAAGTTGAGCTCTACCAAGAGCACACGCGAGACAAGGTAAGGAGACGGTTCACCTTGTTGGTAACCGCACGAGTTGGTGGGACGACAGGGCAGGCACCGACATTACTGGTGGTCCTGACTGCTGTCGTTGTCCGCGACTCATTCAATAAGGGGCAACGATAACGGTTGTCTCGACAGAAAATTAATAAAATGCTTAACGGGTTCGGCGGATGACTTGAGTAGCCTTTTGGCTTGTACGCACTACCTATACGTGGGATTACGCGTTTGGGCGCCGCCGCAATGTAGCCTCGTTCGAAAGCTCTGAAAGACGTCTAGTTCAGCATTGCGGCATGGACGGATCACGCTGTGGCGTTGGAATTCACCCTCCTCGCAACGACCCGGAGAGCGAGGGGTGATAGGCCCATGACCCTCTTGCACTTAGGGCTGTAGACCGGCGGGGACCTCTCTGATGAGTCGTTGGATGGACTGCGTTGTGTCGGATAGCCTCGGTGGGGTGCTCCCTAACCAGGTGTACGCCACCCTGGAGATCCGAGCGTGTAGTGTCACACTAGTGCACCCCTGCAGGGAAGATTAATCTATCGATAGCCATGTCCACGGTAATAGGACGCTTTATGCTGAAGCCAAATCCTACCACTACAAACTACTACTATTAAACTGTTGGTTCCGGGTTTTCTCCCTCGCGGGGATGTCGAGGGAGGGAACTCGGAGGCATTGTTAATTATGATTACAACTTATTATTATGCAATGCTGCAACAACTTCTGCTGCATTGTTACTTTCATTACTGTTATATTAAACTGTTGGCTGATTTTTACCTCATGCTGTAAGACTCGTCGGAAGATGCTAGTCTTCGATAGGCCTAGCTTCTTATCCTTATTCTGATTTCTATCTTGCAGTCCACTATATACAACCTCCCCTTTCCATTTGATACAATGCATAATGCTTAGTAGCGGACGTAAGACTCGCGGGTATGCTAGATACTCACCTGCTTTATTTCCCCCCTTTTTGTTTTTCCTGATCGGCCGCTGTAGTCGACGTTGGAGCCCAGGAGCAGGAGATCCCCGATGCCGACCACCGCAACATGAAGATCCCCGATGCCTTCTACGACGTCGAGTTCCCCTTTGACCAGGAGTAGTTTGGAGGTTCCCAGGAAGGAGGCCTCGCCTTTTCGATCGTTGTTGATATTTGTGCTAGCCTTCTTAAGGCAACCTTGTATCCTTGTGTCTGTACTCAGATACTATTGCTTCCGCTGACTTTGTGCTCTCGAGCTGTTGTATTCGAGCCCTCGTGGCCCCTGGCTTGTATTAAACAACTTGTATTATTTTATTTGTAGAGTTGTGTTGTGATATCTCACCGTGAGTCCCTGATCTCAATCGTGTACCTTGCGTGTATGATTACTGTACACGGTCTGATTTTGGGGGCGTCACACAACATCCATCATCTTTGGGTTCAACCGGCGTTGATGGTCAACAACAGGTTTAGCATCGGGCTCGAGGTTGATGCTATGTTGACAGATAGATGGACTAATTCCCTTAAGGTCATCAAGGGTATAGCCAATTGCACCACGGTGTTTACGAAGTATCTCCAATAATCGCTCTTCTTCATATCCTGAAAGGTTAGAGTTGATAATAACATGATATACTTTCTTTTCATCTAAATAAGCATACTTGAGCGTGTCGGGAAGAGGTTTGAGATCAAACACCGGGTCTTCTTTTGGTTTGGATAGAATTCCTAAAGGTTCAACCGGAAGGTTGTGCTTCAGGATAGCAGGTTGTCTCAAGAAGATTTCATCAATTTCATTTCTTTCCTGCATATGAGTATCATTCTCGTGGTCCTCCATGTATTGCTGCAAAGGATCATTAGGGGAATAGAAATAGAAGCAATACTTTCAATAATTTTATCATCATTAGGTAATTCAGTACCACGAGGCTGCTTAGAGATCCTAGAAAAGTTAAATTCATATGGCTCACCATTGAATTCAACAGAAACTTTACCTTTCTTGCAATCTATAATAGCTCCACAAGTTCTGAGAAAAGGTCTACCAAAAATAATACGACAAAAACTATCTTGCACTGAACCAAGTGCGAGAAAGTCGGTAGGATACTTTACCTTTCCGCATAGGACTTCAACATCTCTCAAATCCCGATAGGAGAGATAGTAGCTTTGTTTGCAAGATGAATAGTAGCATCAATCTCTTCGAGTTCGCAGGGTGAAATCTCACCCATGATCTCTTGATAAAGCGAATAAGGAATCGCGCTAGCACTTGATCCCAGATTGCATAGCCCGTAATAATTGTGATCTCCTATTTTAACAGATACAACTGGTGTACCTGAAATTGGGCTTTTATTCTTGGCTCTGACAATGTTAGTTGAAACAGCACAAAAATTTATAATAGAATCTGAAACATCATTAGTAACTAAATCTTTAACCATAGCAACTTGAGGATCGACTCTGATCTGGTCCTCAGGTTCGCCTGTTCTCCTCTCACTTTTATTTATTATGCCTGTCACAAAGGAGTGCTCCCTTATCCTTGATGGAAAAGGGGGCTGTTCATATATAACTGCAGGCAAAATAGGATCAGCAACGTGAATATCAATAGGCACTTCTTTGAAAGGCTTATGGTACTGATCCTTCTTCATCTTAGAAGAATCAACATGAGAGGCAAAGTTCTTACAAAAATCAATCATTAGATGAGAATCCAGACCAATCTTAGAGCAAAAGGTATTAAAATAATCAGTTTTCACATAGCTCTCAATATAATCATGTCCATAATTTATAGCAGGTTCAATACCTTTATCGATTTCCCAGTCTTCAGTATTCTTCTGGATCCTTTCGATGAGATCCCATCTTTCTTCAACGCTATTTGTCTGAAATACCCCGCTACTGGAGGCATCCAACATTTCCTTATCCTGGCGAGAAAGCATGGCATAAATTTTTTTAAGTATAATATCTTTGGGGAGATTATGGATAGGACATTTGAACATTAGGGATTTAAGCCTCCCCCAAGCTTGAGCGATGCTCTCTCCTTCGCGAGACCTAAAGTTATAGATGTAATTCCTGTCTCGATGAACTTCATGAAGAGGGTAAAACTTTGTATAAAAGAGAGACATAAGCTCTTCCCAATTAAGAGAATGTGAGTTATCGAGGAGCTTATACCAATCTGAATCTTTGTCCGTAAGCGATATGGAGAATAATTTCTTCATAACGAACTCCAGTGACACACCTGCAAGCTTGAATAATGAACATAATCGTGATAAATATAGCAAGTGTTCACCTGGATGTCTGTCTCCTGCATAGCGATTAGTTAAGACATAATCGATGATACCAGATGGTATCTTATAAGGCACAATTTCAGCAGGGTCAGGAGTGACTACCTTAGTAGTGGGGCGGCTCCCCAAGAACAACGATCCAAGAGTAGGGGTGTCCATAAGGACAAAAGCAGCAACAACAAAACTAAAAAACAGAAATATAAAAACTTCCTTACCAGCTTCACTTACTAATAGCGCTACACTCCCCGGCAACGGCGCCAGAAAACGGTACTTGATGACCCACAACCGTAAGGGATCTATTGCAGCGTTTTCGATAAGTAAGAGTGTCGAACCCAACGAGGAGCAAAAGGTAATAGCAAGTGACTTTGGAAAGGAGATAACTTCAAGCACTGAAAGATAACTTTTTAGGGGTGTTCTTGGTATAAGCAACAGGAAAGTAAAACGAGCAAAGTAAAAGACACTGGAGAGTAATGAGTGGCCCAATCCTTTCTGAGCAAAGGAGAGGCCTAGTAACTGAACTTATAAAGGCTAAAGTGTTCTTGAGGACACACGGGAGAGGTAGTCATGTGCTTTCGCCATATTACGTATCGGTACTATGTGCTGTGTTGATAAGTGTTGAGTGGGTGGATCTATGCTAGTGCACCCTCTAGACTAAGATAAGTGCACTCTTATGGTTAAACACCTTGCAAGCATCCGCAAATACAAGATAGTAATTAAGGAAAAAGCCTAACCATAGCAATACGATCGGTGATCCATTGTTCCCTTGTGAAAAAGCGTGCAAACTGGGGTTTAGGTTTCTGTCACTCCGGCAACCCACCGTAAGCATTCTTTGTACACAATGTATTACCCTATGTCCTTGATAAGGCGAAGTGTTGAGTGTTCGACTCACACAACACCACTAGGAAAATGACAACACAACTTAAATATCAAACAACACAAATTACTTCAACATCATATGACTACTAACAACTAGACTTCTCCCATGTCCTCAAGAACTAAAGTAACTACTCAAAAGACATAAAAGAGATCATGATCAGTGGGGATAAATAGATGATAAACAATCTGGACACAATAATATTTCTCCAACAAAACTCAATAGCATTCACCACAAAGTAGTAATCAACATCGATAGAGTAGAGAGGATAGATAGTATGGATTACAACTCGAGTTGCAATTGTGAGATGAGATTGGATGGAGGTGGAGATGGTGCTGATGATGGGGATGATGTTGATGATGATCTCGATGATGCCCGTGATGATGGTGATGATGATGGTGACGTTCTGCCCTTCCGGGAGGTGATCTCCCCGGCGGAATCTGCCGCCAGAGATGGCTTTTCTTCTCTGTAGGTTTCCGCCATGGAGCGGCGGCGGAACTCCGTAAACTCCCCCTCTTTTTAGGGTTTCTGATATATGAGCGATATATAGCCAAAAGGGGGGAGCCAGGAGTGGCCCCAGGGGTCCAGGCGCCCTCCCGGCGCGGCCAGGGTGGGGACCGCGCCAGGTGGCCGCCTTGGCACCCTGTGGCCCCCCTCTGGTTTCTCTTCTGCGTGTCTTCGTGATCCTTCTGGAAAATAGCCTCCGTCGATTTTCAGGTAATTTGTAGGTATTCTTCTTCAGCAACTCAGCGTCCACTTTTTACCGCTGAATCCTGCGTCTGCTGCTTCGGCACCGGAAAGTTGCAAACTGTGTAAAATAGGCCAAAACAACATAAGAATAGCATCATATCATGAAATATATCAATGAATAAGAAAGAATTACTATATAAAATAGTGATGCATTTTTGACGTATCAAGGAACCACCTCTGGGAGCTTCTACACCATCATGGATGCTTCCCGAATGAACCGTGAGTAGTCCACCTTGGACCATGAGTCTACGATCAGTAGTTATGTGATGTTCTCCTCCGCTCTTTGTTCTTCATGGATTAGACCTCGTGAGCTGCCCTACATGATCGAGGCACATATGTAATATTTCTGCTGTTGCTATGCTGAGTTTGCTGGGATCCGATGGATTATTAGATTATGTTCAGATTGTGATTGAGTTATATATTTGATTCTCCTCTTTTATATTTATGTTCTTGAGTAATTCTTGCATGTTCTCCATTGCTGTCTATTGCTTTGGCCAAGTAGTAGGTAGTGACTCCAAGAGGGAGCGTTATGCATGATTGTGGCTTCATGCCCCCCGATGACTAGCTTGAGTGATAGAAACATGAGTCTAGGGGATGTGCTATTGCCACAAGGGGAAAACAACGGTGCTTGTACTTGCAGGTGCAAGGATTCTTTACTTTACGCAAAGTTCTTTAATGCAGTTGTCTGTTGCTTTGAGTTTACACTTTTGGTGGGTTTCGCAACTTAATACCAGCGAGATGTTCTGGATAGATATCTCAAGGTGGATGATTAGTGGGTAGATGCAGATGGATTTCGGTCTACTTGTCTTGGCGTACCGCCCATGCTTTTGAGCCTCTTCCTTTCTGCACAACATAATTAGCATTGGTTTGCGCACATAATCCTGCCAATTGCCCAATTATAATTTTTTTTACCTCGCATGGCTATTTTATCGTCTTTTGGGAGAGAGACGACACTTGTGAACATCATAGGACCCAGGTCCATATTCCAACACTGTTTACACCTTCAATTTACTTCCATTATTTACTTTTCCGTAGTTATCACTATCACTATCATCCCATGCGTTTTATCCTTTGTAAACAACAAGGCTTGAGGAATTGACAACTCCTCTGTACTCGTTGGGAGCAAAGCTATCTGTTGTGTGTGCAGGTCCAGGCAAAGCAAGTGATTATCATAAAACGGCGCCTTACTTGCCGAAGCACCTACTTGTTGCCGTTGGAGTCCTCCTGGACGATACTCAACCTTAGCATTTTTGCTAAGGGAAATTTGCCTCTATCTACATCTCACCTTCCACTTGGGGTATCCAACGGGGGCAAGAAGTTATCTCGTGTATCAAACGGGGATGTACAAAAGACTCAGGTTTCGATCCTCTGGATTTGTGGGTTATGGGCCCACATTGAATAAGAAGGGTGTTGACAAACCATGCGATCAAGTTGCAAGGTAGGCCAGAGAACAACTTGTTAGCTATGTCGGCAACAACGTCGGTACCAAGGGCGAGGGACAAAGAGAACCGTTTCCCTTCTCGTTAAGACGACGCGAACCAATTTTTAAAGGTCTCGTCCATCGGTGGTCACCGAAAAGTCATCAACAATAGTAACAGGGGGTACGGACAAAGTAGTACACCGAAGTGTTTACGTAAGCAGAGAGTTATCACTTCTCAGATAAGTTATATTACCAGAAAGGTGAAACAAACCAATGGAAAGGAAATTTTGATGATACAAAAGTATCAGGTGTATATCTTTCCCAAGGGAAAGTAGAGCAAGATATACATCACCAAGTTTGTATTGGCAGGGAGTCAAAGGATGTTGTCGATGATAACACAAATCATCGAGGGGCAAGGATGGTATTTCTCACCATGAATTCAATTAACACTTGGTAGAAGCCAAGATGTCGATGATGACCACACCACATCATGTCAAAAGGTTTTAAAGAAATACAATCGAACAACGCCGACATCAAGCAAAAGGAATGTTGAAGCAAAAGTATTCGGTGTTCCCGGTTGACGACAACCCAGAACCATGAAATGGATATGACAGGGATAGGAATTTTTTCATCACAATTAACAAGATGAGTGCAAAGGCATGATATCCTCGAGATACCAGGGGTAATACTCGAAGGTAGAATGGTGGATCATAGGTGTAGAAGAATTTATACCAGGGGGGTTAATTACCTTTATGAAAATCTGTCATGATAAGTTCTACATAGTATCCATGGGCATGAACACAAAGGTTCAGGGTCGACTCCCACTTCTTCAATGCATAGCCTTTCATTCACTTCTCGCCGTCGATGAATTCGTAGCGTTCAAAAATTTATCTGGCATAACACTAGTAGGGTAAGACCCGTAGAAGTTCATGGGTTCACACTGATGGAGGAAGCATAGATACAACCCATAGGGACATTTTACGAATCTATACGACAAAAAATAGGAACAAGAGATACAAGTTTGAAAGCAGAAGGCTGATGACACGTAACAGATGATACCGTTCGCCAAGGTATTTCATATTAGGGGAAGCTCGTCAATGATTTAGGACAAAAGGGGAGGACTTGTAGTAATCCACCAAAAAGGTCAGGCGGTGTATGATACGTCCAAAACGTATCTATAATTTCTGCTTGCTCCATGCATGTTTTGTGTGATATTGCTATGATCTAGATACACTTTCATACACTTTTGATCATATTTGGACTAACCTATTAACTCAGTGCACCCCAGTGCCAGTTCCTGTTTTCTGCTGTTTTTCTATTTCAGTTTTCCCCCATATAAAAAGTGCCAGAAAAATTCAGAAAAAAAATCAGCGTGACGAAAGCTTCGAGAAGAGCCTGGGAGGGGCCAGAGGGGAGCTTGGGGGGCCCAGGCGGCCACCCGGCGCGACCCCACCCCTGGCCGCGCCAGGGGGGCGCCTTGGGCCCCTGGCCCACCTCTGGCTGCCCCCTTTCGCCTATTTATCCCCCGTCACGGGAAAACCCAAGAAAGAGAACCCTATTCCGCGAAGTCGCCTCTCTTCCGCCGTCGCCGCGCTTCCGAAGATCGGGAGCACCAGAAGACCTCTTCCCGGCACCCTGCCGGAGGGAGGATTGACCTCCAGGAGTCTCCTCTCCACCATGGATGCTCCCCGGATGTCTCGTGAGTAGTTTTCCTTGGACCATGGGTCCGTGATCAGTAGCTATGTGATGTTCTCCTCCCATCTTTGATCTTCATTGTTTAGACCTCGTGAGCTGCCCAACATGATCGAGGAACCTTTGTAATATTTCTTCCATTGCTATGTTGAGTTTGATAGGATCTGATGGATTATGAGATTATGTTCACATTGTGATAGAGTAATATATTTGGTTTTTATCTCTTATATTTTTGTTCCTAAGTAATTCTTGCATGTTCTCCGTTGCTGTTTATTGCTTTGGCCAAGTAGTAGGTAGTGACTCCAAGAGGGAGCGTTGTGCTAGATTGTGGGTTCATGCCCCCCCGATGACATGCTTGAGTGACAGAAACATGAGTCTAGGGGATGTGCTGTTGCCACAAGGGGGAAAACAACGGTGTTTGTAACCGCGGTTACAAGGATTGTTTACTTTACGCAGAGTTCTTTTTAATGCAGTTGTCTGTTGCTTTGGGTTTACACTTTGGGTGGGGCTCGCAACTTAATACCAGCGAGATGTTCTGGATAGATAAATCAAGGTGGATGATTAGTAGTAGATGCAGATGGATTTCGGTCTACTTACCTTGGCGTGCAGCCTGTGCTTTTGAACCTCTTCCTTTCTTTTGTAGCATAGTTAGCATTGCGGTGCGTTCATAATCCTGTCAATTGCCTTTCTATAATTTGTTCATCTCGCATAGCAAATTTATTGTCTAATGGGAGAGAGACATCACTAGCGAACATCACATATGCCGGTCCATATCCTTATCATTGTTTCCATGCTATATTTACTTTTCTGCATTTACTTTCAAGTTGCTATTATTATCCCTTGCGTTTTATCCTTTGTAAACAACAAGACCGGAGAGATTGACAACCTCTCTGAAATTCGTTGGGAACAAAGTTATCTGTGTCTGTGTGCAGGTCCGCGTCAGTTGCGCCGCTGACACCTACTTATCATCTCTGGAGTCCTACTGGAGACAAACCTTGGTATCTTTACCGAGGGAAATTTGCTACTGTGCTGCATCACGCCTTCCACTTGGGGCTCACCAACGAAGGGCGGGAAGACTACACCCGTCAACCCTCGCGCCATCAAGCAAATTTCTGGCGCCGTTGCCGGGGACTCCAAGTGCTAAGATAGGGGAGTTTCACACTACCCTTTACCTTTGTTTTTTTAGTCTTGTTAGTTTATCTTTCAGTTTTATCTTTGTGTCTTTTATCAAAAACTAAAAAAAATATCTGCCACACTTGCTGCTACTATGGGTTCCACTGAAAACATCAAGTTGTGTGACTTCGCTAGTCACAACAACCAAGACTTTATCTGCACTCCCATTGCCACACCTGCCACTTCAGCTACCTCTTATGAAATTAAACCTGCTTTGCTAAACCTTGTTATGAGAGATCAATTCTCTGGTGCTGGAGATGATGCTTCTTTACACTTGAATAATTTTGTTGAATTATGTGATATGAAAAAGTATAAAGAAGTAGAAGGTGATGTTGTTAAGCTCAAGCTCTTTCCTTTCTCTTTAAGGGGAGATGCTAAAATCTGGTTTCAATCTTTGCCTAGAAATAGCATAGATTCTTGGGATAAGTGCAAAGATGCTTTTATAGGGAAGTACTACCCTCCTGCTAAGATTATCCAATTAAGGAGTAATATTATGAATTTTAAGCAATTGGATAATGAACACGTTGCCCAAGCTTGGGAACGGATAAAATCTCTTGTTAAGAAATGCCCTACACATGGTTTGACTACCTGGATGGTTATCGAGGCTTTTTATGCAGGCTTGAACTTTACCTCGCGGAACCTGTTAGATTCGGCCGCGGGAGGAACCTTTATGTCAACTACACTTGGTGCTGCCACCAAGCTTCTCGATGAAATGATGACCAATTATTCTCAATGGCACACCGAACGCACTCCAACAGGTAGGAAGGTAAATTCTGTCGAGGAAATTACCTCCCTCAATGAAAAAGTTGACTTAATTATGTCTCTACTTACCAAGCAACCCTCTAATGATCCTCATGATGTTCCTTTAAATTCTTTGGTTGATCAAGAACAAGTAGATGTGAACTTTATTGCTAGAAACAACTTCAACAACAATGCTTATAGGGGAAATTTTGCTAGCAATCCTAGACCGTTTCCATCCAACTATGGGAACAATAACACCTATCCTAGCAATAAGAACCCCTCTTCTGAATTAGAAAGCATGCTTAGAGACTTTATCACTACCCAAAAAGCCTTCAACAAAAATGTAGAAGATAAATTATCTAAAATAGATAATCTCTCTTTGAAGGTAGAAAGCTTAGCCCTTGATATTGAGATGCTCAAAATTAGAACTTCCCCCCTTGAGGAGAATAAGGCCACTCCTATTAATGTTATCCAGTTACAAATCAATGAAAACATTAGGATGATGGCTAAACTTAAAGAAAGATGGGCTAGAGAAAAAGAGGAAGGGGATAGAATTAAGAGCCTTCCTACACACCACACAGTTGCCACTATCCAAATTGTTGAGGACACTCAAACTATTAGCACCCAATGCACTCCTAGTCCCGTTGGACCTATTAATGGTGAGGCTAATACCTCAACCATAGAAGAAGAAACTCCTATGAACATAGAGGGTTTCAAACAAGTGAGCCTAGATGACACTACTACCACCTTTGATAGTAGTGATATTGATTTTGATAGTTGTACCCTCTCAGAAGTTATCAGTTTGCTACACAAAATGTCTAGAGACCCCCACACTAGCACACTTAATCTTGCCTTCACGGAGCATATCACAAATGCTCTCATCAAAGCTAGGGAGGAGAAGCTTAGAGTAGAATCCTCCATACCTAGGAAGCTAGAAGATGGTTGGGACCCTATGATCAAAATTAAATTAAATAACTTCTCTTGCTATGCTTTATGTGATGTTGGAGCTAGTACCTCTGTTATGCCCAAAAGAGTATTTGATATGTTTGAGGTGAAACCTTTTGAGCCTTGTTCTTTTGGTGTTCGTCTTGTTGATTCTTCCGTAAAGGAACCTTTAGGGAAGATCGACGATGTTCTGATCATTGTCAATGAAAACTATGTTCCCGTTGATTTTATTGTTATGGATATAGAGTGTGAACCTTTATGTCCAATTATTTTGGGACGTCCTTTTCTTCGCACTGTTGGTGCGGTTATTGACATGAAAGAGGGGAATATAAAATTCCAATTGCCATTCAAAAAGGGGATGGAACACTTCCCTAGAAATAAAATCAAGTTACCTTTTGAGTCCGTTACTCGGGCTAGTTATTCTCTTTCTCTTGATAAAACTTGACTCTTCTTTTTGCATTATGCCTAGCTAATGGCTTTAAAGAAGCGCTTTCGGGAGGCAGCCCACAACGAATTTAGGTTTTTCTTTTTGCTTTTGTTGTGTCTTGATGTTTGTTACTTCTGTAGCAACATCATTGTATCTTTATTTTTCAGCTTTGTGCCAAGTTATAGCCTCTTACGGCAAGGGAAGTAAAAGTTGTGACATGCTGTCCAGAAAACAGATTCTGTCCTCGTGACCATAAAAATTCCAGAAAAATTCCAGTTCATCTTTTTGAGCTGAAATGTTTACACAGTATGCTCTATACAATTATGAAACTTCCATATGTTCTGAGTTTTTTGATTTGAGTTGCAGAAGTTCCCCTAAAAAATTATTTACTACCTGCTGTTCTGTTTTTCACAGATTCTGCCACGTTTTGTCTCTCCTAACTTTCGCAAACCTTAAGCTTTCTTTTTCTTTGAAAAAACTTTTTGGCAATCTTGGTAAACAGTAGATCTTCAAGAATATCTTTATATCCGGTGGGTAAAAATTATTTTATTCAGGGTACTAACCTCTCTAATCAGCTTATGATGAGTTATGTATGAAGGGAGTTTTCAAGTGTGCGATGGAAGATGATGAAAGAAGATCCATGAGTGTCAAGCGCTCAAGCTTTGGGATGCCCCCATGCATCCCCAATAAATATTCAAGGAGACTCAAGCGTCTAAGTCTGGGGATGCCCCCGTGCATCCCCTTCTCCATCAACAATCATCAGTTCGTCCTTCGTCTCACTATATTTTTATCACTTCATGCGTTATGTGCTATGCTTGGAGCGTCTCGCTCTTAGGTTTTGTTTTTAGTTATCTTTAGCTTTTCTTGCTGTTCATAACAAGTTAGATCCTTTCTTACTTTGTGTGGGAGAGAAACACGCTCCACTTTCAAAATTTAGAACACATCATAGGATTTTTCCTGCCTATCTTCTTGCTGTTGTGTGTTCTTTATCTTTTCATAGCTACTGCCATGTTTAGTCTTAGTTTTAGTTTGTATTTAGCAAGAGCCTTGGCTTTTGTTTTAGTTTGTTGCTGGAACTCTCTTTAGTTTTCATGTTTATCTTGTTAAGAGAGTTGGTTGTTGCACTGAGTTGTGTCTTGTCTTGAAAGTAGGTAATTGAGGTTGCTATTTAATTTTACTAGTAGCTTGCAATAGTTTTGAGGCATTGATGTGAGTAATGTTTGAACTTTTGGTGTCAAGAGCTCTTGCCTATTAGTGATAGGTGTCGTATTTTGGGCAATCCGTGTTTATTTTCAAAATCTACAAAACTAGTTGAGAACTCTAGCTACTAGATGGATCACTACTCTTCTGAGGAGTCGAATATTAGAGAACACTCACGTACCATGAGTCGAGGATGCGCAAGGATAACCAAACCCCCATACACTCCTCCTCGGGGTACTTGTCTCTTTGTGAACCTCCTCATTAGATTGAGAGTTACCGATAATAAGTGCATGAGTTCTTCGGACTAATGTAAGTATTGAGAGTTGACACTTCCACCTTCCCATAATTTGCTAGCCTTTCCCGTGCCATGCATTGACTTCTTCTCACTCCGAGAGTTGGTGTCCACCTTCGCCGGTACTTTCAAACCCTTGGCATGATACGCTCTGTCATCATAAGTCTCCTTATATCTTCCCTCAAAACAGCCACCATACCTACCTATCAAGGCATTTCCATAGCCTTTCCGAGTTACATTGCCATGCAACATCCACCTCTTCATGACTTGATCTTCATGTCATACATGTTCCTGTTACACTGGCAGCGGCATACATTGCATACATCATGATAGTTACATCTTCTTTACGATTTTGAGTACCTTGTAAAGTGTGAAAGATCTCCTTTACCTTCTTGTAAAATAGAGTGTTGCCCTTAAGTGAGGAAAAGATCCCAAAGTGGACACAATAAAAGATCCCAAAGAGGACAAATGAGAGTTAAATAGAAAGAGCCATTGAGGCCACAGAAAATACAAAAAATAGAAAAAAGAGAAAAAGAAATAAAAAGAGAGAAAGGGGCAACACTACTATCCTTTTGAGAGATCCACACTAGTACTCCCTTTATATCCTTGTACTCCATAGAGATGATCATTATGCATATAGCTATGTGGGGACCTTCACACTACAGAACTTGGCTTGCATATTCCAAGGATGAGCCTCCTCAAACGAGCTCTAGGTCTTCATGAGCGAGCTAGTTAGATGCACCCCCACTAGTTCCATTGGAGAGCTTCTTAGCTCGTATGTGCATCCGTTGCATGGCAATCCCTACTCCTCACATCATATCTATCATTTGGCATCTCTTGCCTATGATTGTCCTCATTGATGTGAGCCTTTCTCATCCTTTCTGACTTCCTCCTCCACCATATGTCTCTCTTTGCCATCCTAAGTGTCAACTCTCGTTCTTACGCTCATCCATTGCATGAGTGCTCGAAATATCGAAAAGGAGTGGATCAAATTGACTTGTACCTGGCTAGTGGTCTGGGGACGAGTCAAGATAAGATTCCAAAGAAGACCAAGTGTGAAACTTTAGTAGATTGAGTTCTCATCACAAAAATACTTTTTTCTCGTATTCCCTATCCCCTTTCTTGCATGCAAACACCATTTGGAGACATTCGAGTCACGGACAGCGAGAGCTCTTGCACCTTTTGTTCTTTTGTTACTTGTTTCAATGTTAATATAGACTCTTGCATGTTATGACTTGAATTGAATCTCTAACCTTGATTGCTTTACTTTTCAAAGTTCTTTTATGGTTGCTAGCATGTCACCACAGAAATTATGTTGTTATCATTTACCTACTCGAGGACGAGCAGGAATTAAGCTTGGGGATGTTGATACGTCCAAAACGTATCTATAATTTCTGCCTGCTCCATGCATGTTTTGTGTGATATTGCTATGATCTAGATACACTTTCATACAATTTTGATCATATTTGGACTAACCTATTAACTCAGTGCACCCCAGTGCGAGTTCCTGTTTTCTGCTGTTTTTCTATTTCAGTTTTCCCCCATATAAAAAGTGCCAGAAAGATTCGGGAAAATTCAGATAAAAAATCAGCGTGACGGAAGCTTCGAGAAGAGCCCGGGAGGGGCCAGAGGGGAGCCAGGGGGGGCCCAGGCGGCCACCTGGCGCGGCCCCACCCCTGGCCGCGCCAGGGGGGGCGCCTGGGGCCCCTGGCCCACCTCTGGCTGGCCCCTTTCGCCTATTTATCCCCCGTCACGGGAAAACCCCAGAAAGAGAACCCTATTCCGCGAAGTCGCCTCTGTTCCGCCGTCGCCGCTCTTGCGAAGATCGGGAGCACCAGAAGACCTCTTCCCGGCACCCTCCCGGAGGGAGGATTGACCTCCGGGAGTCTCCTCTCCACCATGGATGCTCCCCGGATGTCTTGTTAGTAGTTTTCCTTGGACCATGGGTCCGTGATCAGTAGCTATGTGATGTTCTCCTCCCATCTTTGATCTTCATTGTTTAGACCTCGTGAGCTGCCCAACATGATCGAGGCACCTTTGTAATATTTCTGCCATTGCTATGTTGAGTTTGATAGGATCTGATGGATTATGAGATTATGTTCAGATTGTGATAGAGTAATATATTTGGTTTTTATCTCTTATATTTTTGTTCCTAAGTAATTCTTGCATGTTCTCCGTTGCTGTTTATTGCTTTGGCCAAGTAGTAGGTAGTGACTCCAAGAGGGAGCGTTGTGCTAGATTGTGGGTTCATGCCCCCCCGATGACATGCTTGAGTGACAGAAACATGAGTCTAGGGGATGTGTTGTTGCCACAAGGGGGAAAACAACGGTGTTTGTAACCGCGGTTACAAGGATTGTTTACTTTACGCAGAGTTCTTTTTAATGCAGTTGTCTGTTGCTTTGGGTTTACACTTTGGGTGGGGCTCGCAACTTAATACCAGCGAGATGTTCTGGATAGATAACTCAAGGTGGATGATTAGTAGTAAATGCTGATGGATTTCGGTCTACTTACCTTGGCGTACTGCCTGTGCTTTTGAACCTCTTCCTTTCTTTTGTAGCATAGTTAGCATTGCGGTGCGTTCATAATCCTGTCAATTGCCTTTCTGTAATTTGTTCACCTGGCATAGCAATTTTATCGTCTTTTGGGGGAGAGACATCACTAGCGAACATCACGTATCCCGGTCCATATCCTTATCGTTGTTTCCACGCTATATTTACTTTTCTGCATTTACTTTCAAGTTGCTATTATTATCCCTTGCGTTTTATCCTTTGTAAACAACAAGACCGGAGAGATTGACAACCTCTCTGAACTTCGTTGGGAACAAAGTTATCTGTGTTTGTGTGCAGGTCCGCGTCAGTTGCGCCGCTGACACCTACTTATCATCTTTGGAGTCCTAGTGGAGACAAACCTTGGTATCTTTACCGAGGGAAATTTGCTGTTGTGCTGCATCACGCCTTCCACTTGGGGCTCACCAACGAAGGGCGAGAAGACTACACCCGTCAACCCTCGCGCCATCAGTGTACAAAGAGTTTGGTGCAAGTATTAGTACTTAACCATAAGAATAAATAATGCAAAGACATCGGAGATACAAGCAACTGAATATTTCAATGCTTAATTTCAAAGGAATTATGATTTCCAGAATGAAGGATCGGGATCACGTGCTCCGAATAAAAAGATGAGTAAGTTGAATGAAACTCGACGGACAATCAATCAAGGTTTGATTTACCGATATCAGCTCAGGTCCGGAATGACGTCTGAGCCGGAAAAATGAATTCATAGGGATCAACAGATGATTGCGTGCACTAGCACACACGATCATTCAATAGATCAGAATGGAAATGCCAAGGGAAGTCATCCAAGACTACAAGACAAACGGGATTAACAATGGCGCGAGTGGTAAGAAGAATCTCCAAAGAAGTAGGTTGCATAGGATTGTCGCGAGATCGAATAGTATTTCAAAGTATTTTGGGAATCACAGAAACATCTGGGATGAACGGATCCTCGGTAAACGCGAGGAATTATCGCAGTGTGAAAAGAAGCTGCAAGGTAGTAGGCTCAAAGGATTCCCGAAACAACGAAAAGTATTTCGACGCATCTTGTGAACACAAGAGCAACTGGGAGTGAATGGATGAACGGAAGGTGTATGTGGTTATACATACGGACTTATCGGGGGTAGGGGATTGCAAGGGTGATGGGCACATAGGGTCTCGACAATTCATCGGGGTGTATCTTCGGCATCTTCTGGTGAATCAGGTCATCTTCTGTGATGAGGGCTCTCCGGGAGGAAGAAGTCACGAGAACCTAGAGTTAGAGTTAGAAAAATCTTTAACCTTAAAGGAAGAGAGCGCATAGTCCCAGAGTAAAGGTACAGAGTAAAAGATCCTAATACCACCCAGTTTGCGACGTGGGCCGATAAGCCACACGACATTGTTAGTAAAGTAGTTTTGCAATGACTAGACGCGACTTCGACCAAGGAGTTGGAAGGAGGTGTCCTACAGACAGTCGGCTCTGATACCAACTTGTGACGCCCCCAAAATCAAGTCGTGTACAGTAACCATACACGCAAGGTACACGATCGAGAGCAGTGACTCACGGTAAGATATCACAACACAACTCTATAAATTAAATAGTGCTCCCTTCGATCCTAAAAAAGTGTCTTGAAAAATAGCTAAAATAGTTATACTTCTTAGTGTAACTTGCGACACTTATTTAGGATCAGAGGTAGTACAAGCTATTTAATAAAAGCCAGGGGCCACGAGGGCTCGAATACAATAGATCGAAAGAACAAAGTTAGCGGAAGCAATAGTATCTGAGTACAGACACAAGGTACACATGATCTGCCTTAAGAAGGCTAGCACAAAAAAAAACAATGATCGAAAAGGCGAGGCCTCCTTCCTAGGAACCTCCAAACTACTCCTGGTCCTGGTCAAAGGGGGTCTCAACGTAGTAGTAGGCGCCACCAGGGTACTCCTGCTCCTGGGCTCCAACATTGATTGCAGCGGCCGATCAGGCAAAACAAAAAAGGGAAAATAAAGCCAGGGTGAGTATCTAGCATACCCGCGAGTCTTACGTCCGCTACTAAGCATTTATGCATTTGTATCAAATGGAAAGGGGAGCCTGTATATAGTGGACTACAAGGTAGAAAGTCAGAACAGGGGTGAGAAGCTAGGCCTATCGAAGACTAGCATCTTCCGTCGTGTCTTGCATCACTAGAAGAAAACAACCAACACTTCATATAAAGCATAAAGTAACAATGCAGCAGAAGTTGCTGCAGCATTGTATAATAGTAATTTGTAATAATTAACAATTAACAATGCCTCCGAGTTCCCTTCCTCGACTTCCCCGCAAGGAAGAAGACCCGGAACCTTACAGTTTAATAGTAGTAGTTTGTAGTGGTAAGATCCAGCTTCAGCACGAAGCGTCATGTTACCGTGGACACGGCTATTAGGATAGATTAAACTCCCTTCAGGGGTGCACTACTGTTCAACGTGCACGCTCGCATCACCAGGGTCGCAGGAACCTTGTGAGGGAACGCTCCACCAAAGCTATCCGAAGCGGAGCAGCCCATCCTAGGCTGAACAGAGAGGTCATTTATGACGCGAGAGTTGACGAGTGTAGTCTTCTCGCCCTTCATTGGTGAGCCCAAAGTGGAAGGCGTGATGCAGCACGACAGCAAATTTCCCTCAGTAAAGATACCAAGGTTTGTCTCCAGTAGGACTCCAGAGATGATAAGTAGGTGTCAGCGGCGCTACTGACGCGGACCTGCACACAGACACAAATAACTTTGTTCCCAACGAAGTTCAGAGAGGTTGTCAATCTCTCCGGTCTTGTTGTTCACAAAGGATCAAACACAAAGGATAATGATAGCAACTGAAAGTAAAAGCAGAAAAGTAAATGAGCATGAAAACAGTAATGAGGATATGGACCGGGATACGTGATGTTCACTAGTGATGTCTCTCTCCCAAAAGACGATAAAACTTCTATGAGAGGTAAAAAAATTACAGAAGGGCAATTTACAGGATTATGAACGCACCGCAATGCTAACTATGCTACAAAAGAAAGGAAGAGGCTCAAAAGCACGGGCAGTATGCCAAAATAAGTAGACCAAAATCCAACTGCATCTACTACTAATCATCCACCTTGAGATATCTATCCAGAACATCTCGCTGGTATTAAGTTGCGAGCCCCACCCAAAGTGTAAACCCAAAGCAACAGAAATCTGCATTAAAATGCACTTTGCGTAAATTAAACAATCCTTGCAACCGCGGTTACAAGAATCGTTGTTTTCCCCCTTGTGACAACATCACATCCCCTAGACTCATGCTTCTGTCACTCAAGCGTGTCATCGGGGGGCATGAACCCACAATCGAGCATAGCGTTCCCTCTTGGGGTTACTACCTACTACTTGGCCAAAGCAATAAACAGCAACGGAGAACATGCAAAAATTACTTAGGAACAAAAATATAAGAGATAAAAAAACCAAATATATTACTCAATCACAATCTGAACATAATCTCATAATCCATCAGATCCCATCAAACTCAGCATAGCAATAGCAGAAAGATTACAAAAGTGCCTCGATCATGTAGGGCAGCTCACGAGGTCTAAACCATGAAGAACAAAGAGGGGAGGAGAACATCACATAGCTACTGTTCACGGACCCATGGTCCAAGGAAAACAACTCACGAGACATCCGGGGAGCATCCATGGTGGAGAGGAGACTCTCGGAGGTCAATCCTCCCTCCGGCAGGGTGCCGGGAAGAGGTCTTCTGGTGCTCCCGATCTCGGAAGCGCGGCGGCGGCGGAACAGAGGCGAGATCGGGAAAAAGGGTTCTCTTTTCCGAAGTTTCCCGTGACGGAGAATATATATGAGAAGTGGGGCAGCCACAGGTGGACCAGGGGCCCCAGGCGCCCCCCTGGCGCGGCCATGGGTGGAGCCGCGCCGGGTGGCCGCCTGGGCCCCCCTGGCTCCCCTCTGGCCCCACTCGGGCTCTTCGCGAAGCTTCCTGTACGCTGATTTTTCCTATATTTTTACCGGAATTTTTCTGGCACTTTTTATATGGGGGAAAACTGAAATAGAAAAACAGCAGAAAATAGGAACTGGCACTGTGGTGCACTGAGTTAATAGGTTAGTCCAAATATGATCAAAAGTGTATGAAAGTGTATCTAGATCATAGCCATATCACACAAAACATGCATGGAGCAAGAAGAAATTATAGATACGTTTTGGACGTATCAACATCCCCAAGCTTAATTCCTGCTCGTCCTCGAGTAGGTAAATGATAACGGCATAATTTCTGTGGTGACATGCTAGCAACCATAAAAGAACTTTGAAAAGTAAAGCAATCAAGGTTAGAAACTCAATTCAAGTCATAACAATCAAGAGTCTATATTAGCATTGAAACAAGTAACAAAAGAACATTAGGTGCAAGAGATCTCGCTGTCCGTGACTCGAATGTCTCCAAATGGTGTTTGCGTGCAAGAAGGGGGATAGGGAATACGAGAAAAAAAATTATTTGTTGAGAACTCAATCTACTAAAGTTTCACACTTGGTCTTTTTCTGGAATCTTATCTTGACTTGTCCCCAGACCACTAGCCAGGTACAAGTCAATTTGATCCACTGCTTTTTCAATATTTTGAGCACTCATGCAATGGATGAGCATAAGCACGAGAGTTGGCACTTAGGATGGCAAAGAGAGAAGTGTGGAGGAGGAAGACAAAAAGGATGAGAAAGGCTCACATCAATGAGGACAATCATAGGCAAGAGATGCCAAATGATAGATATAATGTGAGGAGTAGGGATTTCCATGCAACGGATGCACATACGAGCTAGGAAGCTCTCCAATGGAACTAGTGGGGGTGCATCTAACTTGCTCGCTCATGAAGACCTAGAGCTCGTTTGAGGAGGCTCATCCTTGTAATATGCAAGCCAAGTTCTATAGTGTGAGGGTCCCCACATAGCTATATGCATAATGATAATCTCTATGGAGTACAAGGATATAAAGGGAGTACTAGTGTGGATCTCTCAAAAGGATAGTAGTGTTTCCCCTTTCTCTATTTTTATTTATTTTTCTCTTTTTTCTATTTTTTTTATGTTTTTGTGGTGGCCTCAATGGCTCTTTCTATTTGACTCTCATTTGTCCTCTTTGGGATCTTTATTGTGTCCACTTTGGGATCTTTTCCTCACTTAAGGGCAACAATCTATTTTACAAGAAGGTAAAGGAGATCTTTCACACTTTACAAGGTACTCAAAATCATAAAGAAGATGTAACTATCATGATGTATGCAATGTATGTCGCTGCCAGTGTAGCAGGAACATGTATGACATGAAGATCAAGTCATGAAGAGGTGGATGTTGCATGGCAATATATCTCGGAAATGCTATGGAAATGCCTTGATAGGTAGGTATGGTGGCTGTTTTGAGGAAAGATAAAAGGAGGTTTTTGATGATAGAGCGTATCATGCCAAGGGTTTGGATGTACCGGCGAAGGTGGACACCAACTCTCGGAGTGAGAAGAAGGCAATGCACCGCACGAGAGAGGCTAGCAAAATATGGGAAGGTGGAAGTGTCAACTTTCAATACTTACATTGGTCCGAAGAACTCATGCACTTATTATCGGTAACTCTGAATCTAATAAGGAGGTTCACAAAGAGACAAGTACCCCGAGGAGGAGTGTATGCGGGTTTGGTTATCCTCGCGCATCCTCGACTCATGGTACGTGAGTGTACTCTAATATTCGATCCCTCCAAAGATTAGTGATCCATCTAGTAGCTAGAGTTCTCAACTGGTCTTGTAGGTTTTGAAAATAAACATGGATTGCCCAAAATATGACATCTATCATTAATAGGCTAGAGCTCTTGACACCAAAAGTTCAAACATTACTCACAACAATACCTCAAAACTATTACAAGTTACTACTAGAATTAAATAGCAACCTCAATTACCTACTTCCAAGACAAGACACAACTCAGTGCAACAACCAACTCTCTTTAACAAGATAAACATGAAAACTAAAAAGAGTTCCAGCAACAGACTAAACAAAAGCCAAGGCTCTTGCTAAAGACAAACTAAGACTAAAACTAAACATGGCAGTAGCTATGAAAAGATAAAGAACACACAACAGAAAAAAGATAGGCAGGAAAATCCTATAGTGTGTTCTAGATTTTGAAACTGGAGCGTGTTTCTCTCCCACACAAAGTAAGACGGGATCTAACTTGTTATGAACATCAAGCAAAGCTAAAGAAAACTAAAAATAAAACCTAAGAGCGAGACGCTCCAAGCATAGCACATAACGCATGAAGTGATAAAAATATAGTGAGACGAAGGACGAACTGATGATTGTCGATGGAGAAGGGGATGCACGGGGGCATCCCCAAGCTTAGACGCTTGAGTCTCCATGAATATTTATTGGGGATGCATGGGGGCATCCCCAAGCTTGAGCGCTTGACACTCCTGGATCTTTTTTCATCATCTTCCATCGCACACTTGAAAACTCCCTTCATACATAACTCATCATAAGCTGATTAGAGAGGTTAGTACCCTTAATAAAATAATTTTACCCCACTGGATATAAATATATTCTTGAAGAGCTACTGTTTCTCAAGAGTGCCAAAAAGTTTTTGCAAAGAAAAAGCAAGCTTAAGGTTTGCAAAAGTTAGGAGAGACAAAACGTGGCAGAACCTGTGAAAAACTGAACAGCAGGTAGTAAAGAATTTTTTAGGGGTACTTATGCAACTCAAATCAAAAAACTCAGAACATACGGAAGTTTCACAATTGTATAGAGCACGCTGTCAAAAAATTCAGATCAAAAAGATGATCTGGTGATTTGATTCGAATTTTTCTGTCAAAGGACAGAATCTGTTTTCTGGACAGCATGTCACAACTTTTGCTTCCCTTACTATCGGAGGCTATAACTTGGCACAAAGCTGAAAAATAAAGATACAATGATGTTTCTACAGTAGTAACAAACATCAAGACACAACAAAAGCAAAAATAAAAACCTAAATTCGTTGCGGGCTGCCTCTCGAAAGCGCTTTCTTTTATGCCTTTAAGCTAGGCATTATGCAAAATAAGAATCAAGTTTTATCAAGAGAAAGAAAATAACTAGCCCGTGTAACGGACTCAAAAGGTAACTTGATTTTCTTTCTAGGGAAGTGTTCCATCCCCTTTTTGAATGGGAATTGGAATTTTATATTCCCCTCTTTCATGTCAATAACCGCACCAACGGTGCGAAGAAAAGGACGTCCCAAAATAATTGGACACAAAGGTTCACACTCTATATCCATAACAATAAAATTAACGGGAACATAGTTGTCATTGACAATGATAAGAACATCGTCGATCTTCCCCAAAGGTTTCTTTACGTAAGAATCAACAAGATGAACACCAAAAGAAAAAGGCTCAAAGGGCTTTAATTCAAACATATCAAATATTCTTTTGGGCATAACAGAGGTACTAGCTCCAACATCACATAAAGCATAGCAAGAGAAGTTATTTAATTTAATTTAATTTTGATCATAAGGTCCCAACCATCCTCTAGCTTCCTAGGTATGGAGGCTTCTACTCTAAGCTTCTCCTCCCTAGCTTTGATCAGAGCATTTGTGATATGCTCCATGAAGGCAGGATTAAGTGTGCTAGTGTGGGGGTCTCTACACATTTTGTGTAGCAAGCTAATAACTTCTGAGAGGGTGCAACTATCAAAATCAATATCACTACTCTCAAAGATGGTAGTAGTGTCGTCTAGGCTCACTTGTTTGAAACCCTCTATGTTCATAGGAGTTTCTTCATCTTTGGTTGAGGTATTAGCATCACCATTAATAGGTCCAACGGGACTAGGAGTGCATTGGGTGCTAATAGTTTGGGTGTCCTCAACAATTTCGATAGTGGCAACTGTGTGGTGTGTAGGAAGGCTCTTAATTCTATCCTCTTCCTCTTTTTCTCTAGCCCACCTTTCTTTAAGTTTAGCCATCATCCTAATATTTTAATTAATTTGTAATTGGATAGCATTAATAGGAGTGGCCTTATTCTCCTCAAGGGGAGAGGTTCTAATTTTAAGCATATCAATATCAAGGGCTAAGCTTTCTACCTTCAAAGAGAGATTATCTAATTTAGCTAATTTCTCCTCTACATTTTTGTTGAGGGCTTTTTGGGCAGTGATAAAGTCTCTAAGCATGTTTTCCAATTCAGAAGAGGGATTCTTGTTGCTAGGGTAGGTGTTGTTGTTCCCATAGTTGGATGGAAACGGTCTAGGATTGCTAGCAAAATTACCCCTATAAGCATTGTTGTTGAAGTTGTTTCTAGCAATAAAGTTCACATCTACTTTTTCTTGGGCAAGCAAAGAATTTAAAGGGACATCATGAGGATCAAAATAGGGTTGCTTGGTAAGTAGAGACATAATTAAGTCAACTTTTTCATTGAGGGAGGTAATTTCCTCGACAGAGTTTACCTTCCTACCTGTTGGAGCGCGTTCGGTGTGCCATTGGGAATAATTGGTCATCATCTCATCGAGAAGCTTCGTGGTAGCACCAAGTGTAGTTGACATAAAGGTTCCTCCCGCGGCCGAATCTAACAGGTTCCGCGAGGTAAAGTTCAAGCCTGCAAAAAAACTCTGGATAACCATCCAGGTAGTCAAACCATGTGTAGGGCATTTCTTAACAAGAGATTTCATTCGTTCCCAAGCTTGGGCAACGTGTTCATTATCCAATTGCTTAAAATTTATAATGTTACTCCTTAATTGGATAATTTTAGCAGGTGGGTAGTACTTCCCTATAAAAGCATCTTTGCACTTATCCCAAGAATCTATGCTATTCCTAGGCAAAGATTGAAACCAGATTTTAGCGTCTCCCCTTAAAGAGAAAGGAAAGAGCTTGAGCTTAACAATATCACCTTCTACTTCTTTATACTTTTGCATATCACATAATTCAACAAAATTGTTCAAGTGTAAAGCAGCATCATCTCCAGCACCAGAGAATTGATATCTCATAACAAGGTTTAGCAAGACAGGTTTAATTTCATAAGAGGTAGTTGAAGTGGCAGGTGTGGAAACGGGGGTGCAGATAAAGTCTTGGTTGTTGTGACTAGTGAAGTCACAAAACTTGGTGTTTTCAGTGGAACCCACAGCAGCAGCAAGTGTGGCAGATTTTTTTGTGATTTTTGATAAAAGACACAAAGATAAAAACTGAAAGTTGAACTAACAAGACTAAAAATCAAAGGTAAAGGGTAGTGTGCAACTCCCCTATCTTAGCACTCGGAGTCCCCGGCAACGGCGCCAGAAATTTGCTTTGATGACGCGAGAGCTGACGGGTGTAGTCTTCTCGCCCTTCGTTGGTGAGCCCAAATTGGAAGGCGTGATGCAGCACGACAACAAATTTCCCTCAGTAAAGATACCAAGGTTTGTCTCCAGTAGGACTCCAGAGATGATAAGTAGGTGTCAGCGGCGCCACTGACGCGGACCTGCACACAGACACAAATAACTTTGTTCCCAACGAAGTTCAGAGAGGTTGTCAATCTCTCCAGTCTTGTTGTTCACAAAGGATCAAACACAAAGGATAATGATAGCAACTGAAAGTAAAAGCAGAAAAGTAAATGAGCGTGAAAACAGTAATGAGGATATGGACCGGGATACGTGATGTTCACTAGTGATGTCTCTCTCCCAAAAGCCGGTAAAACTGCTATGTGAGGTAAACAAATTATAGAAGGGCAATTAACAGGATTATGAACGCACCGCAATGCTAACTATGCTACAAAAGAAAGGAAGAGGCTCAAAAGTACGGGCAGTACGCCAAAATAAGTAGACCGAAATCCAACTGCATCTACTACTAATCATCCACCTTGAGATATCTATCCAGAACGTCTCGCTGGTATTAAGTTGCGAGCCCCACCCAAAGTGTAAACCCAAAGCAACAGACAACTGCATTAAAAAGCACTTTGCGTAAAGTAAACAATCCTTGCAACCGTGGTTACAAGCAACGTTGTTTTCCCCCTTGTGGAAACAACACATCCCCTAGACTCATGTTTCTGTCACTCAAGCATGTCATCAGGGGGCATGAACCCACAATCGATCATAACGTTCCCTCTTGGGGTTACTACCTACTACTTGGACAAAGCAATAAACAGCAACGGAGAACATGCAAGAATTACTTAGGAACAAAAATATAAGAGATAAAAAACCAAATATATTACTCAATCACAATCTGAACATAATCTCATAATCCATCAGATCCCATCAAACTCAGCATAGCAATAGCAGAAATATTACAAAAGTGCCTCGATCATGTAGGTCAGCTCACGAGGTCTAAACCATGAAGAACAAAGACGGGAGGAGAACATCACATAGCTACTGATCACAGACCCATGGTCCAAGGAAAACTACTCACGGGACATCCATGATGGAGAGGAGACTCCCGGAGGTCAATCCTCCCTCCGGCAGGGTGCCGGGAAGAGGTCTTCTGGTGCTCCCGATCTCGGAAGCGCGGCGGCGGCGGAACAGAGGCGAGATCGCGAAAAAGGTTTCTATTTTCCGATGTTTCCCATGACGGAGAATATATAGGCGAAGGGGGGCAGCCAGAGGTGGACCAAGGGCCCCAGGCGCCCCCTGGCGCGGCCAGGGGTGGGGCCGCGCCTGGTGGCCGCCTGGGCCCCCTGGCTCCCCTCTGGCCCCACTCGGGCTCTTCGCGAAGCTTCCTGTACGCTGATCTTTCCTATATTTTTCCCGGAATTTTTCTGGCACTTTTTATATGGGGGAAAACTGAAATAGAAAAATAGCAGAAAACAGGAATTGGCACTGTGGTGCACTGAGTTAATAGGTTAGTCCAAATATGATCAAAAGTGTATGAAAGTGTATCTAGATCATAGCAATTTCACACAAAACATGCATGGAGCTAGCAGAAATTATAGATACGTTTTGGACGTATCAGTCATCCGCCGGACTATATCCTATGCGCTCAGGGGTCTAGGTCCCTCACCCTTCCACGCTCCTGCACGGTGCGAGTCTGGCCGGTGAAGCGAAAGCAAATCCAAATACACCGTCCGGACGAAGAAGACACACCACTTCCCAGAAATCAGGTCGCGGTACTGCTGAGGTCTGAAGAGCATTCGAATGAACTACGATGCAGGGGATCCCATAACTCCTTATCTCACGTGAAGGTAGTGCGTACAGACCCTTGCGGCCTCTCAAGTCATCGACCGAACCATTTAGCATTTTATTATTATCTCGCAGACAACCCGCTTTCTGACTAACAACACAAGGACAACGAACAGCAACAAGGACCACCAGTACGTCGAGGCCTGCCCTGTCTTCCCGTCAAAGCACACGATTACCAGCAAGGTAAACTGTCTCCTTACCTTGTCTCATGCGTGATGGCGTAGAAGTGATAATGGCTTCTCGCCCTTCGTTGGTTACCCCAAGTGGAAGGTGAGATGCAGTGTAGCAGCAAATTTCCCTCGGTGAAGATACCGAGGTTGAGATCGACCGGCAATGATAAGTAGGTGGTGAAGTGAACAATGGCACCGTTCACAACTCATGGTTGCTTACTTCACGTGGACCTGCACACGATACAATTAACTTTGCTCTCAACGAAGTTCAGAGAGGTTGTCAATCTCTTCGGTCTTCTTGTTTACAAAGGGTCAAACACACAAGGGATAATGATAATGATAGCAACTGAAAGTAAATAATGAAAATAGCTTGTAAACAATAATGAGAATATGGACCGGGGTCCCGTGATGTTCACTAGTGATGTCTCTCTCCCAAAAGACGATAAAACTTCTATGCAAGGTAAACAAATTACAGATGGGCAATTGACAGGATTATGAACGCACCACAATGCTAACTATGCTACGAAAGAAAGGAAGAGGCTCATAAGCATGGGAAGTACGCCAAAATAAGTAGACTGAAATCCATCTACATCTAATACTAATAATCCTAGCAACCGTGGTTGCAAGCACCTTGTTTTCCCCCTTGTGGCCACAACGCATCCCCTAGACTCATGTTTCTGTCACTCAAGCGTGTCATCAGGGGGCATGTACCCACAATCGAGCATAACGTCCCCTCTTGGAGTTACTATCCACCACTTGGAAAAAGCAATAAACAACAACGGAGAACATGCATGAATTACTTAGGAACAAAAATATAAGAGATAAAAACCAAATATATTACTCTAGCACGATCTAAACATAATCTCATAATCCATCGGATCCCATCAAACTCAACATAGCAAAAGAAAAAGAATTACATATGTTCCTTGATCATGTAGGGCATCTTACGAGGTCTAAACCATGAAGAACAAAGAGGGGAGGAGAACATCACATAGCTACTGATCACGGACCCACGGTACAAGATAGACTACTCACGGCACATACGGGAAGTGTCCATCATGGAGGAAAAGCTCCCGGAGGTCGATCCTCCCTCTGGCAGGGTGCCGGGAAGGGTGCTGACGGTGCTCCCGATCTTGGAAGCGAGCCGGGGGCGGAACAGAGGCGAGATTGGAAAATAGGGTTCTATCTTCGGAGTTTCCCGTGACGGAGGAATAAATAGGTGAAGGGGGCAGCCAGGGGGGCCACCAGGGGCCCAGGCGCCCCCCGGGCGCGGCCAAGCCCCTGGCCGCGCCAGGTGGCCGCCTGGGGCCCTTGTGGTGGCCCTCTGGCCCCACTTGGGTGCTTCTGGAAGACTCCGTTACGCTAATTTTTTCCGTTTTTCCCGAATTTTTGGAGCACTTTTAAGATGGGGGAAACCTGGAATAGAAAAACAGTAGAAAACATAAACTGTTACTAGGTGCACTGAGTTAGTAGGTTAGTCCAAATATGATCAAAAGTATATGAAAGTGTATCTAGATCATAGTAATATCACACAAAACATGCATGGAGCGAGCTGAAATTATCGATACATTTGAGACGTATCAGCGTGTGCTCTTGGTAGAGCTCGACTTTTCGTGGTTTGGTAACTCTCGCGAGATACGAACAGGGGCAAAGCATGCCAGTAACGTCGGTCATACCCTCCCTGTCGTTCCCGATGCAATACCTCTCGCGGGCACCGTGGGTCACCCGTCTCTTACCATTAAGGACACCAGTTGGTTTAGGTGCCTACCAATAAGTGAAACCAGGAAGTATCACCCTGAATGGTACACTTAAAGAGGTTCGACAGAGACATCAGCGGAATGAACTAAAGAGGTAAGTCTCGTATCATCCCGGTGATGCTACGCTACTGGGACGACGAGAATGAAATACGACTCCATCCACTCGTAAGTCAAAGTCGAAGCGACTCGGCAGAGTCTTGCCGTTGTAGGTTCCTTATGGCGTCTGCATTGATCCGTACCTGTTGCAGTTATAATATTTTGAAATCCGCGTTCACTCACCAAAGTGATCACGACCCCCTAGTCTAATCCTAGTTGACTAACAACGCGCAGGGCTCACTGCTGAAATAATATATATATTTAATAGGAAACATAGGATAAAGCAAGGTACATCAAGGCGCGACAAAGACAGACTATGCAATTGAATAGGTAAGCAACATAGCAGCAGCAACAACGCCTAGTGCAAGAAAAGTACGGAAAGATAGGAGATATGCGGGGAAGGAAAATGGCTCTGCTTGCCTGGAAGCTCGACGATAGGGGTACGGTCGTCGACGAAGTAGTCGTACTCAACAGCGGTGTAGTCGGCAACAGTCGCGGGGTCTAACGGAGATTAAAGGTGGGAAGAAACAGTAAATAAAAATCAAGCATATACAAACAGATGCATGACATGACAAATGCTATGTTAACAGTGTTCTAACGGAATGCAATGTATTATGCTCGGAGCGGGAATTCATCCGGGGATGAAATACCGGCTTCGGGTGATTATCGACAGACGACTCGGAGGGGGAATGTCTCGTGTTCGTTGTGTTAGAGGGGGTGGTTGATATACGAGGAGCGTATTCATATTCATTATATTTTTCTGATCAATTTTCATGTATAAATATTTTCATTGGAGTTACGGTTTAAAAGATATTCAATTTCAAAGTTTTAAATCAATTAAAATAATTTTTGGATTTATTTTTATTAAATAAAATCAAACATTATCCAGAACAGTGTAGGGGTTGACTGGTCAAACCTGACCAGTGGAACCCACTGGTCAGCCTGACATTTAATAAAAACAATTTAACTTAATTAACAGCAGTGGGGCCCAATTGTCATTTGGCCAGAGATAAATAACTGTTATTTTATTTAATTAATGGCCAGGCCCACATGTCATAGACATTGGGGGCGTTATCTCCATTATGATTAAACATTTGTTTAGTTAAGGGGCAGGGCCCACATGTAATTCTAACAGGGGATGTTTAATCTAATAGTTTTATTAGCTTTAACCCAAATGGCCTTGGGCCCACGTGCTAGTGTTAAAAGTGGGGTTTAGTTTAGTGCTAAGGGAAGTAATTAGCCAGGGGTGGTCCACCAGCCAGTGAGGGTTAGCCCCTGGCTTTGCTGCGAGTGCACGCCAGCGAGGCCTTGCCGACGGTGGGGATGACCGCGCGCTCGCGACGGAGCCCATTTGGGGCGCAACACGACACGTCCAATGGTGCAACTCGTGCGGGCTGGGGTAGGCGAGGTCGACGGCGGCGACCATTAGGGCGGCGGCCGGAGCAAGGGCTCAGCGGGAACGGTGTTCTAGTGCACAACATCTAGCGCGGGATGGGGGAAAATGGAGCGGGGCTAATAGGGAAGCACGTCAAGGAGGCAACGGGCTCGAGGGAGATTGGAACGGCGTGAATCGCTGGCGAGAAGCTTCAGCCGTGGCGGCGAAGACGATGACCGGGGCGTCGCGCTCGAGGCAATTGGCATCGATTGGGAGCGCAGGGGGACGAGGACGTCCACGGCGGGGGCCTAGGACACGCCTGGACCACCTGTAGTTGCTGTTGGCCGCACGGACGCCGAGGGCTTGCCCACAGCGGAGCTTGGGCGGGGTGGGGAAGAGCAGCGGCGCGAGAGGAAACTCGGGTTGCGCTAGGGTTCGGGTGCGAGGGAGGGGCTCGGGGCGCCTTATGCTCGCCGGCGACCGACGAATATCCACCACGGCGACATGGCCCTGACCTGGCCGGGGGATGCACGCCATGCAGGTGAGTAGTGGCTGGGGGAAGAAGACAAGTGGGGGGATGGGCCAGGGGGTGGACTGAGGGGGTTTGTGCCCTGGGCGTATTATAGCCATTTTGCATTTTATTTATTTCTCCTCTACTCTAACTTATCTGTTTGCAATTATTTTAATGGCTTTCGCATTTTTTCTAAACATGAAACTTGCTCCAAAAATATTGTAGCACCATACTAAAGAGCCACAAAAAGATTTTGACTTTCATAAACTATTTTGATAATTCTTTTTAATAGGCAATTGGCAAATGGTGTTGTTATAGTACTGGTATGATTTTTCTTGTAATATTTAGATATTGTAATAATTGCTCAAGGTTGGTTTATCATGACCCACTGGTTTTAGGGATTTTAAAAACGTGGTTGCATAATTTTTGGACAAGTTTTATTTGCAACATTATTTTTAATAGCAACCAAAGGGGTATTTGAATTTGTTTTGATTCAAAGCTGATCCAAGCATGATTAGAAACAGTGATTAGCAACAGTAATGGTCAACAGTTAAAGTGATTACTGTTACAGACACAAAGGGTGTTACAAGACTCCAAAGCAAAAACTAGAAAGTAATCTAACAAGACTAAAATGCAAAGGTAAAAGATAGTGTGCAACTCCCCTATCTTGTAGACTGGAGTCCCCGGCAACTGCGCTAGAGATTAGCTTGATGGCTTCTCGCCCCTTGTTGTTACCCCAAGTAGAAGGTTAAGAAGTAGACAACAACAAGTTTCCCTTAGTAAATATACCAAAGTTTAATTGAACAGTAGGACTCCAAGTACTACAAGTAGGTGACAACTGCACCAGAAATTTGCTTAATCTTTAGAGGTTGACTTGGACCTGCACACAACAACAACTAACTTTGCCCCCAATGAGTTAGATAGGTTTTCAATCTCTCCGGTCTTGTTGTTTACAAAGGATCAAAACACAAGAAGGAATAGTACTGATGATTGCAACAGAAAGGAAATAAAAGAAGTAAATGATTGAGGTGTAAATGATGATGGAAATATGGACCGGGGTCTCATGATGTTCACTAGTGATGTATCTCTCCCAAAAGACGATAAAACAACTATGCTGGGTGAACAAATTACAGCTAGGCAATTGACAGGATTATAAATGCACCACAATGCTAACTATGCTACAAGAAAGTTAGAGGCTCAATCGTATGGGTTGTACACCAAGACAAGTAGAACGTTTATTCATCAGCATCTACTCACTAATCATCCACCTTGAGATATCTATCAAGAACATCTCGCTGGTATTAAGTTGCGAGCCCCGCCCAAACTGTAAACTCAAAGAAACAGACAGCTGCATTAACAAACTATGCGTAAGGTAAACAATCCTTGCAACTGATGACCCTCAACTGTAGGGGATCGAGATAGTCTTCGCGGGCAAGATAACCCAATTTATTGATTCGACACAAGGGAACCCAACGAATATTTATAAGCTTTAATAGTTGAATTTTCAATTCAACCGCACCTGAAACATACTTTCTTGCAGAAAAATATTAATGGCAACGGTGATATGATAGTGGTAGTGGTGACATCGAAAGTAAAAACAACGAAAGTAATAACTAGTAACCAGTAGGATTAAAACATTGTAGGCTAGGGAGATGGATGGTTGGGTGCTGCTTGGATGAGAGTGAACATGTAATAAATTTTAACACGGGGCAATGCACACAGAAAAGCAAGGATCATCAAGGAAAATATTAAAAATTAGGCATATATCCTGTAGGTAGTTGTGGGTGCTTGCAATAAGAACTTGCACAACATCTTTTGTCCTACCATCCCGCTACTAACGGGGCCAAAAGGAACTTATGGAGATTAAGGTGCTCCTATCAAAGAGCACCGGAACAAAGCATTAAACTCAATGGATACATGAAATCCGCAAATTATAGTCCATCCCCTTTGATGTCCCAAGCTGTCACCTTTGGGATCGCCGGTTCCGGACCATAATAGGTGCATACAACTCATAGATAGGATCAAGAAAATAAATATACTCATGAATACACAAGTGTTTAAGACCTAAAAGCATGGCACTCGGGCCCAAAGTGACAAGCATTAAGAGCAACAAGTTGTTGCAAAGATGATAAACACCAAAGTAGATGATAGGCAACATGCCCCCAACAATCTGACGAACCATTACATGATCTAACTCATCCAATCCCTACCATCCCCTTTGCCTACAACAGGGAATTACTCACACATGAGAGGAGAAGTCATGGAGGGACGATGGAGTGGTGATGATGATGACGATGGCGATGATCTCCCCTCACCGGAGGCCAAAATAGCCTCCAGATTAGACCTCCCGTGACGGAAACTGGGAAAACGACTTCCGTTCTAGGGTTTTTGCGTCACTGGAATAAATAGGAGGCCAGGTAGGGCACCAGAGGAGGTGGGAGCCCCCGAGGCGGCAGGGCGCCTGCGGCCCCTCTGACCTCACTTCTGGCACATGGAAGCTTCTGCTGAGTAGATTTTCTGTGAATTTTCCCGGAATTTTCTGAGCTACCTAAAAATCCTTAATCCTGCACACAATAAAACCATACAGGCAGCTCTGCTGAAAACATCGTCAGTCTGGATTAGTTTCGTTCAAATCATGCAAGAATGAGGCCAAAACAATAGCAAATGTGTTTGGAAAAGTAGATACGTTTGAGACGTATCAACTCCCCCAAGCTTAGCATATTGCTTGTCCTCAAGAAATTCAGTTCAACGAACTGGACGCGACAAAGAAAACTTTTCCAAACTCTTTTCCTTCATTAGATGTATATAAGCATGTACTACGAAAACAGTTTAGCAAGTATTTAAACAATGCTATGAGCAGGGGCGAATTTAACGGGCTGGCTTCAATAGGCTTGAGCCTACCCTCCAAAATCGCGAAAAAAATTTACTACTAGGCAGCGCTAGCGAAAAGGCCCAGCCCAGCAGCGCCCCATCTCGAACAGCACCGCACGTCCGCACCGGCAGAGGAGAGTCGAGACTCGCAGCCAGAGACGGAGGCAAAGACCTAGCCGCCGCTGCCTCCAGTCTGCCACGGCGCTACCCCACCGGCAGTCCGGCACCGGGCGCCCGAAACCGCCACCGGCTACCAGCGGCCTCGGCCCTTGCTCGTCCCCTTTAGCCTCCACTCCTCTAGGCCTCCACGGGCCCACGACGCCACCTCGCCGGTTGCGTCAGGCAGGGACAGGGGGAGCAGCAGGCCAGGCGCTGGAGCAGGCCGCTGTTCTCCGTGATTCCGTCCCCGCTGGCCGTTGCTGGCTGCCATCTGCCTTCGATTCGCGTCAGGGACAGCCGGACAGCCGGATAGGGAGCGGTAGCAGCAGGTATCCATTTTCTTGTTCTTTCCATAGCAGCTTCCTCTTATCCTCTGTTTATTTTTTCTTAACTTATGAACTAATTTTTATCTTTGTTTATTTCTGTGTTGTAGAAATGAAGAGAAAAAGGACATTGCACAAATGGTTTGCAAGCAGTTCAAATATCCTTCCTATTGTTCCCGAATCCGATGTTTCCCCAATTGATGCTATTGTTGAACCTAGAAGCTCAATTCCAATAGATGAGGGTAACAATCCCTCGGTTGATGAGAGCTAGCCCCCTGATGAAAGCAGTAATCCCACTTCAAATGAGAGTAGTAATCCTCCAACAGATGAGAGCACAAACCAACCACCACCACCAAAACATCATATACTAGAATTTCATCCAAGCTAAATTTTTTATGATCCGGCGGATCGAATTCCAATAGAAGATTATGCCCCTGAAATTCGGAGTGAAGTGAGAAGAGCTTATTTGTTAAAAGGAAGAAACAAAACAAGTGAGCATAAATTTAAAGTTGAGTTGGATGGTAAAATTTGGAGATATTTTCAACCACAATGGCTAGAGAGGTTTGATTGGTTGGAATATAGTGTGAAAAAGGAGTCTGCCTTTTGTTTCCATTGTTTTCTTTTCAAGAAACCATCACAAGCAGCTACATTTAGAAATGATGTATTTACCGTAGTTGGTTACAGTTGGAAAACAACTTTGGCAAGTTTTCAAAAACATGTTGGTGGTCCATCTAGTTACCACAACATTGCAATGGGCTCGTGTGTTGATTTCAACAATCAAAGGTCCAATGTGGCTACCAAACTCCGAGTTTACAATAAATAGGTTGAAATAAAATATAAAATCCGTTTGAGTGGATCATTGGATTGTGCAAGGTATCTCATAGCTCAAGGGGAAGTGTTTCGTGGACATGATGAATCCTCCACTTCCATCAACAAAGGAAATTTTAGGGAGTTCTTAGAGTGGTACAAGGACAAGAATGAAGATGTGAAAGATGCATTTGATAACAGACAAGGTAATGCACTTATGATATGTCCAGATATTCAAAAGGATTTTGCCACATGTTGCGCAATGGAGGTTACCAAAGTCATCAAGACTGAGCTTGGAGATAAGAAATTTTCGATACTCGTTGATGAGGCTAGGGATTGCTCAATAAAGGAGAAAATGGAAATAATTTTTAGGTAATGCATTTGAATTTGCTAGTCTTCATTTTCGTTGTTGTTATTTTTCTTCTTTTGATTTGTAGCTTCCGAAATGTGCAGATTTTTGGATGACAATGGGGTGCTTCAGGAGAGATTTTTTGCTATGAAACACATCACAAATTGTACATCTGCTGGAATCAAAGAGGCATTGGTTAGTTCTTTGAAGTATCATGAGTTGTCAATTAATAGGCTACGTGGAAAGGGTTACGATGAGGCTTCAAATATGAGAGGACAATTCAATGGTTTGCAAAAACTAATTCGTGATGAGAGTACATATGCTTTCTTTGTTCACTGTTTTGCTCATCAGTTGCAATTGGTGGTTGTCACAGTGGCTCAGTGTTGTCCGGTTATTGCTGACTTTTTCAACTATCTTCCCTTGATAGTGACGCACGTGGGTTCATCCTGCAAAAGAAAAGATTCATTGCGAGCGAAGCACCATGACGACTTGATAGAATTGATGGAGAATGGTAAGATATCATTTGGAACTGGGCTTCATCAATAAACTAACCTAGCTAGAAGAGGAGCTACCCGTTGGGGCTCACATCTTAGAACCTTACTTCGTATCTACACAATGTGGAATGCAGTGGTGGATGTCCTAGAAATTGTGGTTGATGATGCTCGTGAACACACTTCTCAAGGTGGAGCTTCAGGTTTGCTTATCCAAATGGAATGCTTCCAATTTGTGTTCATCATGTGATTCTTAATAAACTTGTTGAACATCACAAATCTTCTATCACAAGATTTGCAGAGGAAGAATCAAGATGTTACTGAAGTCATACGTTTGATCTTGGATGTGAAAGAAGCTTTGCAAGATATGAGGGACAATGGGTATGAGTCATTATGCAACCAAGCAAACCACTTCTGTGAGGAACATGACATTGATGTGCCAAATATGGATGGTCTTTTTGGAGCTATCGGGAAATCCGTTCGCACTAAGAATAAGGTAACTCGGCATCATTATTTCAAGGTTATCATATTCAATGTTGCTATTGATGCAACTCTCACCGAGATGAATCATCGATTCAATGAAGTCAACACCGAGTTAGTGGATTGCATGTCTTGTCTTAATCTAGCAAACAACTTATCAAAGTTTAACATTGACAAACTTATTCGTCTTGCTGAAATTTATGCTGAGGATTTTACACAAGCTGAGGATTCGTCTTCCTTAGAAATATTAGGAGAAGTGAGGAATTTAATGGATGTTCGGATGTTTCTGCCCTTGCTCGTTTGATGGTTCAAACGACCAAGCATCTAACTTTCCAATTGGTATATCGCCTCGTCGAGTTGACATTGATTCTTCCAGTGGCAACTTCATCGGTCGAGCGAATATTTTCATCAATGAAGATCATCAAAACTGATTTGTGCAGTAAGATATCAGATGATGGCTCAATGATTTAATGGTGTGCTATTGTGAGAAAAGGATATTCAAAAGTATTCCAGATGATCAAATTATGATACGATTCCAGAAAAAGAGAACTCGCAAAGGACATTTGCCTCATGATTATAATGTGACTTCTTAGAGGTATATCACAGTTTTATAATTTTGATAGTCAGTTGTGTATGCCTTGTTGTTGTACTAACTGTTGTGCTAATTTTAACAGATGGATTCCGGTTGATCACTTGGGTACTCCATTTTAATATTTTGGTATCGAGTTGTTCTACAACTACAATTGGGTTAGTTCTTAATAAGAAGCAATTCGATATTATTGTCATTTCTATTTTTATGTTGGTTCTTTAGTACTTGTCTACAAGTTTCCAATAGCAATCTATGAAAATTTAAGCTTATTTGTCCAAACGAGTTGATAGATAGCATTTTTTCCTCTAAATGGACGTTAAGTTTTATCCTTGTTAGCTTTGAGCCCACCCTCTATTTGCTTTCTGGATTTGCCTCTGGCTATGAAGACATTGCACGAAGCAATCCTTCTTTCAAGTGATCAATCACAAACAACCAAAAGTAAATAACATGCTGCCGAAAATCAAGACAAGATCACAATGCACATAGCTTGAACATACTAGAGTGGTATCTCGCTAGCCTCCATGAGTGAAGCAAAACATAAATGCAGAAACTCCTCCAGAGTCTTAAAGGAGACTAGAACTAAGAATTTCAGAACAAGAAATATCACAATCATGCACAAGACAATGTGGTACTTTGGGACAATGCATGTTACACTAAGAATGACAATTACGCTCTCAATAGTTGGTGCTTTGGAGAAAAAGGGAGACTCTCGAACCGTGGATTTTTTATGGCAACGTTGAAAACCCGTGGTTGGAAGCAAAGACTAAACAGGTACGAGAGCTCTTGGTTTTGAAAACAGAGATAAAATTATTTTGAGAAGTCCAACTTTCCAGTCAACTTTGAACGGTAAAGGTATCTCAATATCTCCCATGCCAACCATATTAATGCTTTTTTTACACTTTTGTTCCCTTATCCATACATCACTTGACGGTCTATGGTGCCTTTTATTTTTCCTCAAGTATGGAAGGAGGTTTTCTCGATCCATCTATCATTAGCAGCATTTGGTCCATTTCATTCCATCATCAAGTATGGGGGAGGTGTAACTCTTTATTTTATTTTATAAATTGACTAGTTAAAACTTCCGTCAAAATACTTTTAGCATCGTAGATACTGATTTTCCCTCACCGCACCATGAGCTTGTACGGTTACAAAAGGGAAGCTTTTGAATAAATTTCGAGATGGCACAAGAAAGTCTAAGTTAGGGATAGCCGGTAAATACCATATATAGGAAGGTATGGTGGACTCAAGTGGAATAACTTGTTTGAATAGGAGTTTGGATACACAAGCAGAATTCCGCTTAGTGCGAGTGAAGGCTAGCAAAAGACAGGGAAGCGACCAACTAGAGAGAAATTATGGTCATAATCATACAGAGCGACAAAGCAACATTGAATCGGGCATGAAAGTGATATAACTATTCTGAAATAAAAAGATCATCAAGGCATGATAGACTTTTAGTCATAAACACGTGTGAGCATGTGCCAAGTCAATCCAAGAATTCTCCGGAGGGAAATACCACTTCAATATGCCAAACCATGAACAATGCAACGCATGTATATCATTTCAACAACACATTATGCACTCTAGCTATTTGTGATCAGCCACAAAGAAAGCATGAACACTGGGGAAGCATTGTAAAAATAGCACTATGTCGCTACACGCTGGTCTCTAGATCATAAGTACGGGCATATGTACAAAAGTAGAAACAAGAAGAGTTCATACCGGTTTTCCTTGTTGCTTCCTTTCGTTGATCTTCGTTATTACTGCCTTGTCACTTGCACGACCGAACGTGGGAAATATAATCATATTCCATCACGGACTCGAGCAAAACTCTGAAAACAAAGCAAATTAAAGAGTGAAAGGAAATATTTTTGGGGTTTTCAAAGGTTGAACGAAAACAAAAGAAAAGAAAATCTTTTTGTTGTTTTTGCAAATAAAAAGAGCAAAGAAGAACGGGCAAAAACTTCGAAAAGCTCAAAGCGAACAAAATAAAACGGATAATACAATGGAACAGGGAGAAGGGCACGTACTCCCCCAAGCTTAGGCTTTTGGCCTAAGTTGCTAATAGATACTTCCCCCAGGAGCCTCCTGCTCTGGGGTGGTACGGGTGAGTCCAAGGGTCGTATGAGGCTTCCGGCGCGTACACCGAATTCCTCGGATCCTCCCACGAAGAAGATCCGCGCTCCAAGTAGAGGAAGACCCTCCACCAAACAGGGTGAAGATCTCCCCCTGGAAAGGTCGAAACTCACCGTGCTCCTCCTCGTCGGGCACAACCCCCTCCATGGGGTTATGAAACTGATACTGAACCACGAACTCATCAAACTGGATAACATCAAAGGACCACCCGTTCCTGCGAGAAAAATCAAACAAAAGAGATGCAGGTGGATGGATTATGCGTTTCGCGGAAGATCCGAAACGCAAGATATAAACAAGGTTACCAAACTCGGAACTCCTGGTAACAAACTCATGCCTCTTCATAGAAGCAAGATCAAAACTTAAATGAGTAAAAGGCTTATCATTAGTGTGTGGGTACCATTAAGAGACTCAAGGATAAGTGTGGCGTAAAATCCACCAAATAAATCTCCCTTGTTACCATTCATAGCAAGGCGTCGAGCAATTAAGGCACCCACATTATACTCATTCTTCCCTGAGAGGGCGTTTTCCAGGATAGAAATATCCGGCACAGAATTGCTTATCGTTTTGTCACGAGCTAACACCCCTCTAGAAATAAAATCCGCAAAATACCTGAGGTGGGGGAATAAGATGATGGAAATCTTCGAACGATGAATATCCCTTGTCTCCTAGCTACAAAGAGAGTTGAAGACGATTCTCAGCTCAGAAGGCTGAGAGTTCATCTTTGCCGTCTGTCCAGCGTTCGGCACACCTATTATATCACAAAATCTTGCCAAAGACATGGTCAAAAGATCATTGTAAATTTTGAACTCAATAATTCCAGCATCATGATTATATCTGAAACTATTAATAAAACAGGAGGGGAGCTTATGATACTGAGTAACACGGCATGTTGCTAGCCGTGTCAAAGCTGCATTGGCACAAAGGTCGTAAAATCCCTCCTTAATTCCTACAGCTTCGAGGAAAGCATCGCACAGATACGTCATTGCGCGTGCTGAACTCGTGTCTTCCAACAACTCTAGGGGCACATGATCTTCATTGTAGCTCACCCTAGCAGCCGAGGGTGAAGCTGCAGCTCTGGTAACTCGATCGGAGCGCTCGGGCTTCTTATTCCCAAGACACCCCTTTGCTTTTCCTAGCAAACTCATTTCTGAATTTTTTGACAATCAACAAAAACAAGGATTTAAGAAAAGTGAGTTGAGGCAAACTACTCTGCTGACTTACCTCAGGCATAAACTTGCATCAAAACATGGAAAATAAATTTCTACACATGCATGCAAGCTCATATGAACAACACCAATAACTACTTACTACTTATAAATGAAGCCACCAATCAAAAATCTAATTGGAGGGGTGGAGGAGTTACATACCAGGGAGTATTCGCTCAAAATCTCATCTCAAATGGTGGGATGTAGAGAGAGATCAAAAATCGCCTCCAAGAACAGCAAGAACACAAGGGCAAGTGCAGAACTCATGTTTTTGGGGAGAAAGAGAGAGAGAGAGGAAGAAGTACATGGGAACCTGGCCTATGGGCGCGGACAGGGGGCATGCCGCGCCATCTGGCCGGATGGGCCACTGGTGGCCCCCTCTGGTCAGCCCGAGGTGCCCCTGGGTCACTTTTGACGTGGAAATTTTAATTTTAATTTTTTTTGGAATTTTTTTGAAAACTTCACTGTTGAAAAAATTTCGAAGTTCAAAAAGCTGCGAAACTTTCTGAAAACTTGAAGCAGTGGTTAGAAATGTGAAGCTTCAAAAACATAAAAATTTGGCACAACAAGGAGAACAAAAGCTAAAGCAAATGAAAACATAACAACCTCCACTTTTTCCCTATATAAAACATGCTAGCTAGCAAGGTTGATCAAGTCTCACCAACAAACCGACGATATATAGAGAAAAAAGTCTCACCTCTTATGAAGTGATCATTGCACCTTTACTTTAATGGACATTGTCCCCACCATAATGGTTTTGTATTTGTGGTGTACGTGTAGAGAGCAGTCCTATTCTACAATCTTCACGGTCTCAATATTCTCTATAGAGTTAAGGTCATGCCTTTTGTCGATCTTCCTTGGAAAATACACCGTGTGTTCTTTATCATCAATGTTGAAAGTAACCTTTCCTTTATTGCAATCAATTATGGCACCTTCGGTGTTAGGAAAAGGTCTACCAAGAATAATGGACATGCTCCAATTCTCGGGCATGTCAAGCACAACAAAATCTGTAAGAATTAAGCAATTAGCAATTTCAATAGGAACATCCTCACAAATACCAATAGGGACGTCCGTTGACTTGTCATCCATCTGAAGAGAGATATCTGCAGGGATTAGTTTTTCTAAACATAGCCTCTTGGAAAGAGAAAAAGGCATAATACTCACTCCTGCTCCAGGATCACATAAAGCAATTTTGACATAATTATTCTTTATCGAGCAAGAAATGGTGGGTATACCTGGATCACCAAACTTCTCAGGAATCTTGCCACTGAAAGAGTAGTTAGCATGCATAGTAGATATTGCCTCATTAGGAACTTTTCTTTTATTAGTAACAATATCCTTCATATATTTGGAATAAGGAGGTAACTTGATAGCATCGGTCAAAGGAAGAGGTTTCATCCATTCAAAAAATTTATTATAGCGCTCTTCTTCTTGTGTTTTGAGAGACTTACCTGGAAAGGGCATGGGCTTCTGTACCCATGGTTATCTTTCCTTCCCGTGTATTCTTGCGAGGAAGTCAACTCTAGTAAATTTCTTGCATTTATCGGGTTCTTCTTCTTCTCGCACCTCGGGAGGATCATTCTTCTCCTTATCTTTTTCGGGCTCAGCACCGTCTTCAGTTGCAGCATCGGAGGTAGATATGCTGTTAGGATCTACAACGGGTTCTTCACTTGTAATAGGATCATTGGAGTTGTCAGCTTCCTTGTATTTCTTCTTCTTCTTTTTCTTCTTTGGAGAGCTAAAAATCTCGTCTTCTACCTGCACTTGAGAATCTTACTCGATCCTCTTCGAATGCCCCTCGGGATAGAGAGGGTCCTGGGTGTGTGTTCCACCTCTAGTCTTTATACCATAAGCGTGTATATCCTGATTGGAATTATTAGCAAGCAAATATGTTTGCACATTAGAAATTTCTTCAAGCTGAGTTTGAACCATATGAAAATTCTTAACAAGACATTTGACATCATTAAATGTTCTACCTAGAACATCAAGCAAACTTTTGATAGCAAGGGAATTATCATGCAGCTGACTTTGTATCCTCATATTAAAGTGGTTTTGCTTCATAATAAAATTATCAAGCTCATCTAAACATTGATCGGGAGGCTTACCTTTAGGGATATCACTTTCATTGAAATCTAAAAGAGAGCGTACCTCTACCAAGGGAGGGTGAGTAGAAGGCTCACACAACTTCTCAATAGGAGGTAAATTCTTCACGTCTTCGGCTATAATGCCTTTCTCCTTTATAGACTTCTTTGCTTCTTGCATATCTTCGGGGCTGAGGACAAGCATGCCTCTCTTCTTTGGTGGTGGAGGTGGTTCAGGAATGGACCAATCTTCGTGATTCTTGGCAATCTTTCAAATTAACTCTTCAGCATCATCCGGTGTTCTTTCCCTGAAAACACAACCAGCACAACTATCCAGATAGGATCTAGATTCATCGGTTACACCAGCATCAAATATATCAAGTGATTCATTCTTAGGGACTTCAATACCTCCCTGAAAACACCACCAGCACAACTATCTAGATAGGATGTAGATCCCGGTCTAGCCTTAATTAAACTGCAATACCTCCCCCAAGCTTTAGGGAGGTGCTCATCCTGCAACTGTTTAAAGTTATAAATTCTTTGTAAAGCAACATGTTGCATATGAGAAGGAAAATATTTATCAACAAAAGATTGAGCTAAGTCCTGAGGACTCTTAATGGAACCATAAGGTAGTGCATCAGACCATGCTTTAGCGTCTTCCTTCAAAGAAAAAGGAAAAATCTTAGCCACCTAAAAGTTTCTATCCTCTCATCGGTGATAAACAAGCCACCTAACTCGGTGAGTTTGGTCTAGTGTGGTATAACATCATCATTTTCTCTGCCATAAAAGGGGTCAGCTTCAACTGTATATATAAGTGAAAGATCAACAGAGAAATCATAATCAGGATCAGTGATGCATATAGGAGATGTAGCAAATTCGGGATTAGGAGTAATCTTGTTCTTCATAGATTGCTTTTCAAGCACCTTTTTAATAGCACCAGGTTCAGAGTTGGCACAATTTGTAAGTTCCCTGCATAAATCATCATCAAGAATAACGTAATCATCCTCAAGTAGTCTTTTCTTGAGGTCACTCAGGTCAGGATAATAATAAGTAGCACCAATAGGTAGTGAGTAACAGGAATTTCAATTCCATATTGTTTGGCAGCAGTAGCGATCTATTTCTCAAGAGCGTAACCAAGTGAACCAATATCATCAAGAGTACTAGAAGCATCATCAAAGGTATCAGACATAGTAACAGACTCAGTAGAATTAGCATGTGGTGGTGGTGGTGAAGCGAACTTACTTATAACGGAAGGTGAATCAAGTGTAGCACTAGTTCACAGAACAATAACTTTTCTTGTAGTAGATGGTAAGATCGGAACCTTGGGGTCTCCTTTCATACCCATAGTGCATAAAGTGCAGCAGGAGAAATACTTCAAGTAGACTTGTAAATAAAGCTATGTGCCCCGACAACGGCGCCAGAAAATAGTACTTGATGACCCTCAACTGTAGAGGATCGAGATAGTCTTCGCGGGCAAGATGACCCAATTTATTGATTCGACACAAGGGGAACCAAAGAATATTTATAAGCTTTAACAGTTGAGTTGTCAATTCAACCGCACCTGAAATATACTTTCTTGAAACAAAATATTAATAGCAACGGTGATATGATAGTGGTAGTGGTGACAGCGAAAGTAATAACTATTAACCTGCAAGATTAAAACAGTTTAGGCTAGGCACATGGATGGTTGGGCGCTTCTTGTATGAGAGTGAACATATAATAGATTTTAACACGGGGCAAGGCACACAAAAAGCAAGGATCATCAAGGAAAATATCAAACATTAGGCATATATCCCGTATGTAGTTGTGCGTGCTTGCAATAAGAACTTGCACAACATCTTTTGTACTACCATACCGCTACGAACGGGGTCAAAAGGAAGTTATGGAGATTAAGGTGCTCCTGTCAAAGAGCATCGGAACAAAGAACTAAACTCAATGGATACATGAAATCCTCAAATTATAGTCCATCCCCTTTGGTGTCCCAAGATGTCACCTTTGGGATCGCCGGTTCCGGACCATAATAGGTGCATAAAACTCATAGATAGGATCAAGAACATAAATATACTCATGAAAACACAAGTGGTTCAGATCTGAAAACATGGCACTCGGGCCCAAAGTGACAAGCATTAAGAGAAACAAGTTGTAGCAAAGATGATAAACACCAAAGTAGATGATAGGCAACGTGATAGAGGCGAAGGTGTCCCGATGTTTCGATGAGATGGTGGAGATCAATTTTGGTGGAGTAGACTTTCACGACCCGACTACGAACGTGCGAAGACGTTGCGCCTTAGCAATCGCTAAACCAACTCCGAGAGGTTATTGATCCCGCGGATGCACGATCAACCTGACCACGAAGGTCAATTCCTGCAAGCAATCGAAGAACAAGCAAGAACTAAGAATTGCAATCTGGATATTGCGAATATAAGATGAAAGATTAACAGAAGTTGGGGTTCCAATGCGGTCTTGGCCTGGTCGGACGACACAAACGAAGAACTCGAAGTTGCGGCTATGGCTAACTTAAATCTAATTAAAACCCAAGTCTAAACGACGCCCTAAGGGCTGTATATATGGGGGAACAGAGGGGATTTTCGTGACCCCTTGGAGGTGGGGTCCGAAAACAACCCTAACTCGGTTTCCCCACACATACGGACTCTAAAAACAGCCTATAATGTGGTATTTCGAAATTACATGGGCCCAGCCCAATATTAAGGTGACGCAGCACCTATAATTGCTCTTGGACGAAAATAATGAAGTGGCATCTCGTGTATTCCGTCCAAGCCTTCATGCATGCCTTATGGTGGCTTCAACGTGCGAAAATCCCCACTGGAAGCTCCACTGTACTTTCCCCTGCGCGCACCTTCTTCTCCATTCTTGATCCCGCTCCAATGACCATCCTTCTTGTCCATGCTAGGTCCTTCATTCATAAGCAAAACAAAAGTATCTAATTTAGGCAGCATCATATGTTCATGAACAATAGAAGGATTCGTAAGAAACGAAAGTACCTGATAATTTAGTTGACGTGCACGTGCTCTAGTAACTGGTCCAGTATGTGTAGTTGGTGAGGGTATGGGTGTAACATTAGTAGGGATGTCCTCATCATCCTCCCCTTCTTGAATTGAAGTCGTCCTCGACGGAAGCTCATCATCTTCTCCCAAATAAGGTTTCAAATCTGCAATGTTAAATGTGGGACTAACCCCAAAATCTGCAGGTAGCTCAAGTTTATATGCATTATCATTAATTTTCTGTAAAACCTTAAAGGGACCATCAGCTCGTGGCATTAACTTAGACTTGCGCAAATCAGGAAACCTATCTTTTCGTAGATGTAACCAAACAAGATCTCCTGGTTCAAATACAACATGCTTTCGACCCCTATCACCAGCAAGCTTGTATGTAGCATTCATGCGCTCAATATTTTCTTTAGTTAACTCATGCATTTTTAATATCAATTCAGCACGTTGCTTAGCATCAAAATTCACCTTCTCCGAAGATGGAAGAGGCAGCAAATCAATAGGTGCACGAGGTAGAAAACCATAAACAATCTCAAAAGGGCACATTTTAGTGGTAGAATGCACTGAACGATTATAAGCAAATTCAATATGAGGTAAACATTCTTCCCACAGTTTCAAGTTACTTTTTAAAACAGCCCTAAGCATAGTAGACAATGTCCTATTGACCACTTCAGTTTATCCATCAGTTTGGGGATGACATGTAGTACTAAAGAGTAGTTTAGTCCCCAACTTAGCCCATAAGCATCTCCAAAAATGGCTAAGAAACTTAGTATCACGATCCGAGACAATAGTATTGGGCACACCATGTAAACGAATAATCTCTCCAAAGAATAAATCAGCAACATTAGCAGCATCATCGTTTTTATGACATGGTATAAAATGTGCCATTTTAGAAAATCTATCCACGACAACAAATATGCTATCCCTCCCCTTCTTTGTTCGAGGCAAGCCTAAAACAAAGTCCATGGATATGTCCTCCCACGGAACACTAGGTACAGGTAAAGGCATGTATAAACCATGAGGATTGAGTCGTGACTTAGCTTTTTGACATGTAGTGCAGCGAGCAACAAAACGCTCAACACCCCGTCTCATCTTTGGCCAAAAGAAATGTGTAGCAAGTACATCCTCCGTCTTTTTCACGCCAAAATGTCCCATTAATCCTCCTCCATGCGCCTCCTGCAACAACAAAAGACGAATAGAGCTAGCTGGAATGCATAGCTTGTTAGAACGGAACACAAATCCATCATTAAGCACAAACTTGTTCCATGTTCTACCCTCTCTACAATTCTGCAATACATCTTTAAATTCCACATCATTTGCATATTGTTCTTTGATTGTCTCTAAACCGAATATCTTGAAGTCAAGTTGTGAAAGCATAGTATAACGACGAGACAAAGCATCAGCAATAATATTATCTTTCCCCTTCTTGTGTTTAATGACATAAGGGAAAGTCTCAATAAATTCAACCCACTTAGCATGTCTACGATTAAGTTTTGCTTGACTTCTTATGTGTTTCAAAGATTCATGATCAGAATGTATAACAAATTCTTTGGGCCATAAATAATGTTGCCAAGTTTCTAATGTCCGAACAAGAGCATATAATTCCTTATCATAAGTAGAATAGTTCAGACTAGGCCCACTCAATTTTTCAGAAAAGTATGCAACAGGTTTAGCATCTTGTAATAACACACCTCCCAAACCAATCCCACTAGCATCGCATTCAAGCTCAAAAGTCTTATTAAAATCAGGAAGTTGGAGCAAAGGAGCATGTGTTAACTTATCTTTCAATACCGTGAAAGCTTCTTCCTGTGCGGTACCCCAAGTAAAAGGCACATCCTTGTGTGTAAGCTCATTGAGAGGGGCAGCAATGGTGCTGAAATCCCTCACAAAACGCCTATAGAATCCAGCGAGGCCAAGAAAACTCCTCACTTGTGTGACCGTTTTGGGCTGCGGCCAACTCTCAATCGCCTCGATCTTGGCTTTATCAACTTCAATACCCTGTGGAGTAACAACATAGCCAAGAAACGATACTCGGTCGGTGCAAAAGGTGCACTTCCCAAGGTTACCAAATAAACGTGCATTACGTAGAGCAATAAAAACAGCACGTAAATGATCCAAATGTTCCTCCAAAGATTTGCTATAAATCAGTATATCATCAAAATAGACTACCACAAATCGTCCAATGAAAGCACGTAAAACCTCGTTCATTAATCTCATGAAAGTGCTAGGTGCATTAGTTAACCCAAAAGGCATGACTAACCACTCATATAATCCAAACTTAGTTTTAAAAGCCGTTTTCCATTCATCTCCTAATTTCATGCGAATTTGATGGTATCCACTACGCAAATCAACTTTGGAAAACATGGTAGAGCCACTTAATTCATCAAGCATATCATCTAACCTAGGAATAGGATGACGATAACGAATAGTAATATTATTAATGGCTCGACAATCAACACACATACGCCATGTTCCATCCTTTTTAGGCACTAATATAACAGGAACAACACAAGGACTAAGGGACTCACGTATGTAACCTTTGTCGAGTAGCTCTTGTACTTGACGCTGAATCTCCTTCGTCTCCTCCGGATTGGTACGGTATGGCGCACGGTTGGGCAACGAAGCACCGGGAATTAAGTCAATCTGATGCTCAATCCCTCGAATAGGTGGTAATCCCGGTGGTACGTCTTGTGGAAAGACGTCAATAAACTCCTGCAAAAGGTCAGTGACAACAGGAGGCAAAGAAGGAGGCAATTCCTCAAATGAAAACAAAGCTTCTTTGCACACAAAAGCATAGCACACATATTGACTAACATCCAAATCTGAAATATCAACCTTAGTAGCAAGCAAAGTTGGACTAGTCAATTTAATTTCATTAGAAACAGCAGAAGAAGATTTGCTATTAGTCTTATGTTGTTGCTCAAATTCTTTGGCTGCTATCTCATTCTCACTCTTATTTTTCTCCTGTTTTGCTTTACTAGCTCTAGCAAGATCATCTTTCACAATTTGTTCAGGAGACATAGGAAGTAAAGCAATATTTTTATCCTGATGAACTAGAGTAAACTGATTTGTCCTACCATGGTGTACAACATTCCTATCAAATTGCCATGGTCTACCAAGTAAAAGAGAGCATGCTTGCATGGGTACCACATCACAATCAACATAATCAGCATATGCAGCAATGCTAAAGTGCACACGAACAGAACGCGTTACCTTAATCTTACCACTATTGTTAAACCACTGAATATAGTACGGATGGGGGTGTGGTCTTGTGGTGAGAGATAGCTTCTCCACCAACTCCATGCTAGCCAAGTTGTTGCAACTCCCTCCGTCAATGATGATGCGAACCGAACGTTCTTTCACCACTCCCTTTGTGTGGAACAAATTATGCCTCTGGTTTTGCTCGGCCTTCGTTACCTGCACACTTAATACACGTTGAGCAACCAAACTAGCATATTTATCTGCATCATCAGGAGTCATATACTCTATATCATGAGCATCATCATGGGCACCCTGTTCCTCATGAGCAATGAGAACTAGAGTCTCCTCATCATAGTCGCTCGCTGACTCATACCCACCATCCGCCGTAATAGTCATCACACGCTTGGAGGGACAGTCTTTTGCGAAGTGACCTCCACCTTGGCACCTGCGACATTTAATATCACGATCTCGTGTTTGCCCTGTGGACGCCATGGATGAAGAAGAACTCGCCGCTGGACCACTCTGTGCACCCTTGAATGGTGGCGCTGGCTGTTTTGGTGGCTCCCTGTAAGAATGAGCGGCTGAAGTAGATGGTGGCGCAGCAGGACGTGTGGATGTAGAAGCTCCACGCGATGTCCATGATGTATTTCGTCCTGCAGAAAAGTTAGGTCTCGTAGCGGCCTGTCGATCCTGCACTTCACGTTCAGCTTTACAAGCAAGATGAAACAAACGAGTGATAGTAGCAAAGTCCTTGTATTCTAGAATAGTTTGTATCTCCCTGTTTAAGCCACCCATAAAACGTGCAAGCATAGCTTCATTATCCTCTACTAGGCCACATCTAATCAATCCAGTTTGTAATTCTTGATAATATTCCTCTACAGAATTTTTTCCTTGTCTCAAACGCTGTAATTTTTGTAACAATTCACGTTGATAATAAGGAGGAACCCAGCGAGTACGCATAGCATCTTTTAAAGCAGCCCAAGTAGTTGGAATATTATTAGCATGCAATCTACAATGTTCAGACCACCAAATAGATGCAAAGCCCGTGAATTCACAAACAGCAGCAGTAACACGTCTATTCTCAGGATATTGTAAACATGTAAAACGTTGTTCAGTTTCTAACTCCCAAGTAAGATAAGCATCAGGAATATATCTACCCTCAAACGACTTAAGATTCAATTTAAGTTTAGGCACATGTTCATCATCGCGTACCTGAGGGGGTGGTTGGTGTCGACCGTGGCGAATGTTGGGACGTGGACGTCCAGCTGGCTGCTCATAGGCCGCTTCTTGTTCCACCTCCTCCTCGTAATCACCCTCGTAGTTGTCGTCCTGGCTGACGTCAGAAGCAGCAGCAGCAGCAGTAGCAGCAACTGCAGCAGCAGGAGGAGCACCAATACCAGCAGCTTGTCCTCGCGGAAACAGAATACGTCGTGCACGTGGTAGTGGCGGTGGCTGTGGCTGTGCTGAAGGTAGGCGTGCGATCAACTCAGTAAACTTGGCGTCGAGCTTGGTGTCGATCATCTTCTCCACGCCATCAATCGCCTCTGTAAATCTGGTCTCGATGTCCTGCACCTGTTGAGACATCATACGTGCAAATTTATCATGTAGCTCCTTGTTTGTCATGTTCTCCCAATCGGGTGCATCCCGCGCCACTTCAACATGTGATCCTGGCATGGTTAGCAGAAATAGAAAACACACAGGAATATGATCCTACTTCTACTAATGGGATGGATGTGGGGTGGTGGACAGCACAAATCCGTCAAGCTTTTCTTACGTTCTTACCGATTCTTACCTAGCAGCAGGTGGTGATGTACAACCAACGGGTCAAAACTCTCAGAGATATGGTAGAGCGATGGCCAGGAGGTGCCAAAACGCACGATGTAGAAAATATGTGGAGCTGTAGGTAGGCTTGACAAATATGGTAGCAAAAAGATCAACAGTAATCAAAACAGAGATGCAAAGCTGAATAAACACTCAACGTCGGTACTGTGCTGATCCTAGGCTAGACCGTACTAGAGACGCGAGCCTAAAACACCAACGAAAGCACGGCGCGGCACGTAACAACTGTGAAGCACACTCTGAATTTTTTGTTCTCTCTCTTTTTTTTTTTTTTTTTTTTTGCTTTTTTTTTTGGCGATGCGGGACTGCGGGGGCTGAAAAAAGTGCGAAAAAATCACTATGGTGGCGAACGTCTCAAAACGAGTTTCTGGACCTAAGGAACGTATGGGCACGAAATTTTTTTACCCCTGAAAATTTTGGCCTAAAAACCGCTCTGAAAAGCGTGCCAGACTCTTTTTTTTTTTTTTTTTTTTGGAAATCACCCTCTTCTACGTACGACAAAAGATTGGTGAAATCCGACTCTAATCAACTCAAAACTATTCTGGCTACGGGGATATCAGGAACCGTACTGATGGTGGAACTCAACTCGGACTCGTGAGACGTGGTGGTGTATATGGACTCTGCTTGGCGGAACGTGGTGGTGTATCTGGACTCGGATTGGCGGAACGTGGTAGGATGACTACTGGTGCGGCGGCGACGTGGCAAACTGTGATCAGAACTCGAAACTCTAAGGGAACTAGACGCTAAGATCAGCAACTTGACACAACGATGCAACCGTAAATTCAACAAAGCAAGTACTGAAAAGAAAACTGGACAAAGGCTAGGACTGTCTTGGGACGTGATGATCTAACCCTAATTGTTTTTTTGTTGGCTTTTTCGTGGACTGTAGGTATGAAGAACAGAACCAATCTAGACTATGAAAACTGGTAAATCTCACCGAGCAACCTGGAAATCTGATACCACTTGATAGAGGCGAAGGTGTCCCGATGTTTCGATGAGATGGTGGAGATCGATTTTGGTGGAGTAGACTTTCACGACCCGACTACGAACGTGCGAAGACGTTGCGCCTTAGCAATCGCTAAACCAACTCCGAGAGGTTATTGATCCCGCGGATGCACGATCAACCTGACCACGAAGGTCAATTCCTGCAAGCAATCGAAGAACAAGCAAGAACTAAGAATTGCAATCTGGATATTGCGAATATAAGATGAAAGATTAACAGAAGTTGGGGTTCCAATGCGGTCTTGGCCTGGTCGGACGACACAAACGAAGAACTCGAAGTTGCGGCTATGGCTAACTTAAATCTAATTAAAACCCAAGTCTAAACGACGCCCTAAGGGCTGTATATATGGGGGAACAGAGGGGATTTTCGTGACCCCTTGGAGGTGGGGTCCGAAAACAACCCTAACTCGGTTTCCCCACACATACGGACTCTAAAAACAGCCTATAATGTGGTATTTCGAAATTACATGGGCCCAGCCCAATATTAAGGTGACGCAGCACCTATAATTGCTCTTGGACGAAAATAATGAAGTGGCATCTCGTGTATTCCGTCCAAGCCTTCATGCATGCCTTATGGTGGCTTCAACGTGCGAAAATCCCCACTGGAAGCTCCACTGTACTTTCCCCTGCGCGCACCTTCTTCTCCATTCTTGATCCCGCTCCAATGACCATCCTTCTTGTCCATGCTAGGTCCTTCATTCATAAGCAAAACAAAAGTATCTAATTTAGGCAGCATCATATGTTCATGAACAATAGAAGGATTCGCAAGAAACGAAAGTACCTGATAATTTAGTTGACGTGCACGTGCTCTAGTAACTGGTCCAGTATGTGTAGTTGGTGAGGGTATGGGTGTAACATTAGTAGGGATGTCCTCATCACAACGTGCCCCCAACAACCCGACGAACTATTACATGATCTAACTCATCCAATCCCTACCATCCCCTTTGCCTACAGCAGTGAATTACTCACACATGAGAGGAGAAGACATGAAGGGAGGATGGAGTGGTGATGATGATGACGATGGCGATGATCTCCCCTCATCGGAGACCAAAACAACCTCTAAATTAGCCCTCCCGAAGAAGAACAGAGGGTGACGGCGGCCCACCGATGGAAACTCGGGAAACGACTTCCGTTCTAGGGTTTTCGCATCAGGGGAATAAATAGGAGGCCAGGTAGGGCACCAGAGGAGGTAGGAGCCCACCAGGCGGCCCCCCGGCGCGGCCAGGGGTGGGGCTGCGCCAGCAGGACGCCTGGGGCCGCTCTGGCCCCCCTCTGGCCCCACATCTGGCACGTGGAAGCTTCTGGTGCGTGGATTTTCTGTGAATTTTCCCAGAATTTTCTAAGGTACCTAAAAATCCATAATCTTGCACACAATTAAACCATATAGGCAGCTCTGCTGAAAATAGCGTCAGGCCGGGTTAGTTTCATTCAAATCATGCAAGAATGAGGCCAAAACAATAGCAAAAGTGTTTGGAAAAGTAGATACGTTTGAGATGTGTCAGCAACCGCAGTTACAAGCATCGTTGTTTTCTCCCTGGTGCAACAACACATCCCCTACTCTCATGTTTCTATCACTCAAGCTAGACATCGGGGGCATGAACCGACAATCATGCATAATGCTCCCTCTTGGAGTTCCAATCTACTACCTGGCCAAAGCAATAAAAAGCAACAGAGAACTTGCAAGAATTACTCAAGAACTAATATATAAAAGGAGAATCAAATATATAACTCATCACAATGTGAACATAATCTCATAATCCATCGTATCCCAGCAAACCCAGCATAACAACAAAGAAACTATTACATAGATACCTCGATCATGTAGGGAAGCTCACGAGGGCTATGAATTGAAGCATGAGATTGGAGAGAATTCATCACATACCTACTGGTCATGGACCCATGGTCCAAAGGGAACTACTAACAGCACATCCGTGAATAGCTCATGGTGGTTGAGAAGCTCCCGGAGATCAATCCGCCCTCCGGCAGGGTCCCAGGATAGGGTCTTCTAGCGATCCCGATCTCGGGATCGCGGAGGCGGCGGAATAGTAGTGAAAATCGTGATACGGAGTGCCTCCCGACGGTTTACGTGACGGGGGGTAAATATAGGCCAAAAGAGGGCACCAGGCGAGGTCTCACCCCTCGGGGCGTCTCCCTGGCGCGGCCTCCCTGGTGGTCGCGCTACCAGTCCGCCTCGAGGGGGGTGGCCCCCCTCTGCCCCCTTCGGGCTTCTGGAGCCTTCTTCTGCGCTGATTTTTTATATATTTTATATGGAATTTTCTGAGCACTTTAAATATTGGTAAATACCTGCAATGCACGGAAAACAGTAGACAGAAACTGGCACTGGGGCACTGAGTTAGTAGTGTAGTCCAAATATGTTGAAAAAGGTATGAAAGTGTACAAAAACACATAGCAATATCACCCATATAAGCATGGAACAAGCAGAAATTATAGATACGTTGGGGACGTATCAGTCCTCCGCTTTGCCATCATTATTTTCCGCCGTTGTAGTACAAGGGTTTCGACCTCCACTTGTAATTGGGGATTTTTGCTCATCCAAACCCCATCGCACCTCCCCTCCCCCAGTCGTCCTCGCCGTCCCCTCTCCACCCAGATCCATGATACGTCCAAAACATGTCTATAATTTCTGCTTGATCCATGCATGCTTTGTGTGATATAGCTATGATCTAGATACACTTTCATACACTTTTGATCATATTTGGACTAACCTATTAACTTAGTGCACCACAGTGCCAGTTCCTGTTTTTTGCTGTTTTTCTATTTCAGTTTTCCCCATATAAAAAGTGCCAGAAAAATTCCGGGAAAAATATAGGAAAAATCAGCGTACAGGAAGCTTCGCGAAGAGCCCGAGTGGGGCCAGAGGGGAGCCAGGGGGTCCAGGCGGCCACCCGACGCGGCCCCACCCCTGGCTGCGCCAGGGGGGTGCATGGGGCCCCTGGTCCACCTCTGGCTGCCCCCCTTCGCCCATATATTCTCCGTCACGGGAAACTTCGGAAAAGAGAACCCTTTTTCGCGATCTCGCCTCTGTTCCGCCGCTGCGCGCTTCCGAGATCGGGAGCACTAGAAGACCTCTTCCCGGCACCCTGCCGGAGGGAGGATTGACCTCCGGGAGTCTCCTCTCCACCATGGATGCTCCCCTGATGTCTTAGTTTTCCTTGGACCATGGGTCCGTGATCAGTAGCTATGTGATGTTATCCTCCCCTCTTTGTTCTTCATGGTTTAGACCTCGTGAGCTGCCCTACATGATCGAGGCACTTTTGTAATCTTTCTGCTATTGCTATGCTGAGTTTGATGGGATCTGATGGATTATGAGATTATGTTCAAATTGTGATTGAGTAATATATTTGTTTTTTATCTCTTATATTTTTGTTCCTAAGTAATTCTTGCATGTTCTCCGTTGCTGTTTATTGCTTTGGCCAAGTAGTAGGTAGTAACCCCAAGAGGGAACTTTATGCTCGATTGTGGGTTCATGCCCCCCGATGACACGCTTGAGTGACAGAAACATGAGTCTAGGGGATGTGCTGTTGCCACAAGGGGGAAAACAACGGTGCTTGTAACCGCGGTTGCAAGGATTGTTTACTTTACGCAAAGTGCTTTTTAATGCAGTTGTCTGTTGCTTTGGGTTTACACTTTGGGTGGGGCTCGCAACTTAATACCAGCGAGATGTTCTGGATAGATATCTCAAGGTGGATGATTAGTAGTAGATGCAGTTGGATTTCTGTCTACTTATTTTGGCGTACTGCCCGTACTTTTGAGCCTCTTCCTTTCTTTTTTAGCATAGTTAGCATTGCGGTGCGTTCATAATCCTGTCAATTGCCCTTCTGTAATTTGTTTACCTCGCATAGCAGTTTTATCGTCTTTTGGGAGAGAGACATCACTAGTGAACATCACGTATCCCGGTCCATATCCTCATTACTATTTTCACGCTCATTTACTTTTCTGCTTTTACTTTCAGTTGCTATCATTATCCTTTGTGTTTGATCCTTTGTGAACAACCAGACCGGAGAGATTGACAACCTCTCTGAACTTCTTTGGGAACAAAGTTATGTGTGTCTGTGTGCAGGTCCGCGTTAGTAGCGCCGCTGACACCTACTTATCATCTCTGGAGTCCTACTGGAGACAAACCTTGGTATCTTTACTGAGGGAAATTTGCTGTCGTGCTGCATCACGCCTTCCACTTTGGGCTCACCAACGAAGGGCGAGAAGACTACACCCGTCAAATCTCGCGTCATCAAAGAAAATTTCTGGCGCCGTTGCCGGGGACTCCGAGTGCTAGGATAGGGGAGTTTCACACTACCCTTTACCTTTGTTTTTTAGTCTTGTTAGTTTACCTTTCAGTTTTTATCTTTGTGTCTTTTATCCAAAATCACAAAAAAATTGTTTATCTTGCTAGTAGATATCATTATGTCTGGTCCTTTCGCCTTTGTTGAGACAGAAGTTCTCACCTTTAAACAGAAAGGTGGTGAAAGTTTAAAAGATGCTTGGTATAGAATTAATGATTCTCAAAAAAAAGCCACCAAGAAGCAATCCACTACTATCCTGCTTAGAAATTTTTATGTTGGGATTACTCCTTGGAATAGGTTCGTATTAGATACTGCTATCAGTGGGAATTTCCTAGAAGTCCCAATTTGGGAGTCTCTTAATGTTATTGAAAATCTTGTTGGAAATCTCCCTATTGCTAGCATACAAGAAGATATAACTCTAGCTCACATTATGAAGAAACTTGTAAAGATAGAGTTAGAAATACCAAGTATAACTAGGATAAATGAGTTGGATCGCAAGATTCAAGGGAATTTGAATAGGCTTGATAGCTCCATGCTTAAAATTATTAAAACTTTGGAGGTCATCAAATCCCGTGATACGGATCTTTCTAGGATTGGTAAGTTTGAGGAAATCATTAATATTCTAGGAACTACATTTTCCTCAATCAAACCAAAAAAGGTAGAGACTTCAGCAAGAAGGGAACCTATGTTCAATTATGTCCCTAGGCCACCCCGACCTAAAAGCAAACCATCCATTGCCAAAGAAGTTGAAACCGTGAAAACTTTGGAAGAAATACCTCTCTTTGATAAATTTATAAATGATTCTTCCGTTGATTTTCCGCCTTTTGGTTTTCTCCCTAGAAGTATCTCCATTAGGCCTTTATTTGAAAGACCTCTTAAGACTAGTTGTACAATTGAAGAGCTTTTTGATGATCTTGATAACGATTTGATTGCTACAACTTGATCTTTTGCATCGTGTCTAGCTTAAAGGCATAAAAGAAAGCGCTTTCGGGAGGCAGCCCGCAACGAATTTAGGTTTTTCTTTTTGCTTTTGTTCTGTCTTGATGTTTTTTACTACTGTAGCAACATCATTGTATCTTTATTTTTCAGATTTTTGCCAAGTTATAGCCTCTTATGGTAACGGAAGAAAAAGTTGTGACATGCTGTCCAGAAAACAGATTTTGTCCTTTGACAGAAAAATTCGAATCAAATCACCAGATCATCTTTTTGATCTGAATTTTTTTTGAGAGCGTGATCTATACAATTGTGAAACTTCCGTATGTTCTGAGTTTTTTTATTTGAGTTGCAGAAGTACCCATAAAAAAATCTTTACTACCTATTGTTCCGTTTTTCACAGATTCTGCCACGTTTTGTCTCTCCTAACTTTTGCAAACCTTAAGCTTGCTTTTTCTTTGCAAAACATTTTTAACACTCTTGAGAAACAGTAGCTCTTCAAGGATATCTTTATACCCAGTGGGGAAAAATTATTTTATTAAGGGTACTAACCTCTCTAATCATCTTATGATGAGTTATGTATGAAGGGAGTTTTCAAGTGTGCGAGGGAAGATGATGAAAGAAGATCCAGGAGTGTCAAGCGCTCAAGCTTGGGGATGCCCCCATGCATCCCCAATAAATATTCAAGGAGACTCAAGCGTCTAAGCTTGGGGAGGCGCCCGTGCATCCCCTTCTCCATCGACAATCATCAGTTCGTCCTTCGTCTCACTATATTTTTATCACTTCATGTGTTATGTGCTATGCTTGGAGCGTCTCGCTCTTAGGTTTTATTTTTAGTTTTCTTTAGCTTTGCTTGCTGTTAATAACAAGTTAGATCCCGTCTTACTTTGTTTGGGAGAGAAACACGCTCCACTTTCAAAATCTAGAACACATCATAGGATTTTCCTGCCTATCTTTTTGCTGTTGTGTGTTCTTTATCTTTTCATAGCTACTGCCATGTTCAGTTTTAGTCTTAGTTTGTCTTTAGCAAGAGCCTTGGCTTTTGTTTAGTCTGTTGCTGGAACTCTTTTTAGTTTTCATGTTTATCTTGTTAAAGAGAGTTGGTTGTTCCACTGAGTTGTGTCTTGTCTTGGAAGTAGGTAATTGAGGTTGCTATTTAATTCTAGTAGTAACTTGCAATAGTTTTGAGGTATTGTTGTGAGTAATGTTTGAACTTTTGGTGTCAAGAGCTCTATCCTATTAGTGATAGATGTCGTATTTTGGGCAATCCGTGTTTATTTTCAAAACCTACAAAACCAGTTGAGAACTCTAGCTACTATTTGGATCACTAATCTTTGGAGGGATCGAATATTAGAGTACACTCACGTACCATGAGTCGAGGATGCGCGAGGATAACCAAACCCCCATACACTCCTCCTCGGGGTACTTGTCTCTTTGTGAACCTCCTTATTAGATTGAGAGTTACCGATAATAAGCGCATGAGTTCTTCGGACCAATGTAAGTATTGAAAGTTGACACTTCCACCTTCCCATATTTTGCTAGCCTCTCTCGTGTCGTGCATTGCCTTCTTCTCACTCCGAGAGTTGGTGTCCACCTTTGCCGGTACATCCAAACCCTTGGCATGATACACTCTGTCATCATAAACCTCCATTTATCTTTCCTCAAAACAGCCACCATACCTACCTATCAAGGCATTTCCATAGCCTTTCCGAGATATATTTCCATGCAACATCCACCTCTTCATGACTTGATCTTCATGTCATACATGTTCCTGCTACACTGGAAGCGACATACATTGCATACATCATGATAGTTACATCTTCTTTATGATTTTGAGTACCTTGTAAAGTGTGAAAGATCTCCTTTACCTTCTTGTAAAATAGAGTGTTGCCCTTAAGTGAGGAAAAGATCCCAAAGTGGACACAATAAAAGATCCCAAAGAGGACAAATGAGAGTCAAATAGAAAGAGCCATTGAGGCCACCACAAAAAAATACAAAAAAATAGAAAAAAGAGAAAAAGAAATAAAAAGAGAGAAAGGGGCAACACTACTATCCTTTTGAGAGATCCACACTAGTACTCCCTTTATATCCTTGTACTCCATAGAGATGATCATTATGCATATAGCTATGTGGGGACCCTCACACTATAGAACTTGGCTTGCATATTCCAAGGATGAGCCTCCTCAAACGAGCTCTAGGTCTTCATGAGAGAGCAAGTTAGATGCACCCCCACTAGTTCCATTGGAGAGCTTCCTAGCTCGTATGTGCATCCGTTGCATGGCAATCCCTACTCCTCACATCATCCGCTCCTCATTGATGTGAGCCTTTCTCATCCTTTTTGTCTTCCTCCTCCACACTTCTCTCTTTGCCATCCTAAGTGTCAACTCTCGTGCTTACGCTCATCCATTGCATGAGTGCTCAAAATATTGAAAAAGGAGTGGATCAAATTGACTTGTACCTGGCTAGTGGTCTGGGGACAAGTCAAGATAAGATTCCAGAAAAATACCAAGTGTGAAACTTTAGTAGATTGAGTTCTCAACAAATAAATGTTTTTCTCGTATTCCCTATCCCCCTTCTTGCACGCAAACACCATTTGGAGACATTCGAGTCACGGACAGCGAGAGCTCTTGCACCTAATGTTCTTTTGTTACTTGTTTCAATGCTAATATAGACTCTTGCTTGTTATGCCGTGAATTGAGTTTCTAACCTTGATTGCTTTACTTTTCAAAGTTCTTTTATGGTTGCTAGCATGTCACCACAGAAATTATGCCGTTATCATTTACCTACTCGAGGACGAGCAGGAATTAAGCTTGGGGATGTTGATACGTCCAAAACGTATCTATAATTTCTTCTTGCTCCATGCATGTTTTGTGTGATATTTCTATGATCTAGATACACTTCCATACACTTTTGATCATATTTGGACTAACCTATTAACTCAGTGCACCACAGTGCCAGTCCCTGTTTTCTGCTGTTTTTCTATTTCAGTTTTCCCCCATATAAAAAGTGCCAGAAAAAATCCGGGAAAAATATATGAAAAATCAGCGTACAGGAAGCTTCACGAAGAGCCCGAGTGGGGCCAGAGGGGAGCCAGGGGGGCCCAGGCGGCCGCCCGGTGCGGCCCCACCCCTGGCCGCGCCAGGGGGGCGCCTGGGGCCCCTGTTCCACCTCTGGCAGCCCCCCTTCGCCTATATATGCTCCATCACGGGAAAATTCGGAAAAGAGAACCCTTTTTCGCGATCTCGCCTCTGTTCCGCCGCCGCCGCGCTTCCGAGATCGGGAGCACCAGAAGACCTCTTCCCGGCACCCTGCCGGAGGGAGGATTGACCTCCGGGAGTCTGCTCTCCACCATGGATGCTCCCCGGATGTCTCGTTAGTAGTTTTCCTTGGACCATGGGTCCGTGATCAGTAGCTATGTGATGTTCTCCTCCCATCTTTGATCTTCATTGTTTAGACCTCGTGATCTGCCCAACATGATCGAGGCACCTTTGTAATATTTCTGCCATTGCTATGTTGAGTTTGATAGGATCTGATGGATTATGAGATTATGTTCAGATTGTGATAGAGTAATATATTTGGTTTTTATCTCTTATATTTTTATTCCTAAGTAATTCTTGCATGTTCTCCGTTGCTGTTTATTGCTTTGGCCAAGTAGTAGGTAGTGACTCCAAGAGGGAGCGTTGTGCTAGATTGTGGGTTCATGCCCCCCCGATGACATGCTTGAGTGACAGAAACATGAGTCTAGGGGATGTGCTGTTGCCACAAGGGGGAAAACAACGGTGTTTGTAACCGCGGTTACAAGGATTGTTTACTTTACGCAGAGTTCTTTTTAATGCAGTTGTCTGTTGCTTTGGGTTTACACTTTGGGTGGGGCTCGCAACTTAATACCAGCGAGATGTTCTGGATAGATAACTCAAGGTGGATGATTAGTAGTAGATGCAGATGGATTTCGGTCTACTTACCTTGGCGTACTGCCTGTGCTTTTGAACCTCTTCCTTTCTTTTGTAGCATAGTTAGCATTGCGGTGCGTTCATAATCCTGTCAATTGCCTTTCTGTAATTTGTTCACCTGGCATAGCAATTTTATCGTCTTTTGGGGGAGAGACATCACTAGCGAACATCACGTATCCCGGTCCATATCCTTATCGTTGTTTCCACGCTATATTTACTTTTCTGCATTTACTTTCAAGTTGCTATTATTATCCCTTGCGTTTTATCCTTTGTAAACAACAAGACCGGAGAGATTGACAACCTCTCTGAACTTCGTTGGGAACAAAGTTACCTGTGTCTGTGTGCAGGTCCGCGTCAGTTGCGCTGCTGACACCTACTTATCATCTTTGGAGTCCTACTGGAGACAAACCTTGGTATCTTTACTGAGGGAAATTTGCTGCCGTGCTGCATCACGCCTTCCACTTTGGGCTCACCAACCAAGGGCGAGAAGACTACACCCGTCAACTCTCGCGTCATCAATCCACATCTTAGTGTTGCCGTCGTCGGTTTGCAATACACACACCGTTTGTGTGTTAACCTGTGCGTCTCTCTCCACCAGCGCGTACACATCCTCGTTTGCTCGCCTTTCGTCGGCGAAGCAGCGTGCCATACGACCGGTCAGACCTAACCAGTGTTCCTGCTATCTATCAAGGTGAGTCTATCCTGAATTAGCTCGATCGTTCATACATTTCGCTCCGTATGACCCCAATTTGGTTATCATCGACGTATAAATTTAAGAAATGTTACATTCAGTCAGCTACATATAGATCAAGTCGTTAGATTGACCGAGTTTCTCTTGTGCTTTGATTCGTAGATGTTGAGCTCGGGAAATAGCAGCCAAGGTAGTGATGAGGACATATCACAATCCGGGTCCGACCATTATACGACTCCTTCGCCTGATCCGACGAACACCACGCAATCAACTGAGCCGGAGCTGCATACGCCACCGTCGATCACCACTATCAGGTCCCAGACACGGAAGAATCCTCCCAGACGGCCTAGCCTAGAGCCCAAAGTTGTATATGAAATACACGGTATTGCTGATGATACTTGGACTCCAAACTCTCCAGATAAAGCACGAACAAAGTTCAGGAGTGTGTGTGGATATTTTGGCAGGGCAAGGCTCAACATTAATATGCTAGATTTTTGTAGTGTTTACTCAGCACATCGGGACAGGATAATCACAGAGATCATGTGGCACTTCACCGTGCTAGATAAGTTCAAAAGGATGGTGGAACACTGTGCTCTAGGGAAGACCAGGGATTCTTGGAGAAATTGGAAGAAATTGTTGTACAAGGATTACATGTGTAAAGGCAAGGATCCCTTCTCTACACACACCATAATTACAAAGCCAGATTGGGAGGAGTTCAAAAGGGGAATGTCATCTAAGGAGTTTGCTGCAAAAAGTGACATGAAATCGAAATTTCAGATGAGGAACACACACCCCCACCGTATGGGTGCGCGTGGATACTATGGCAGGAAACCAATATGGGACAAGGAGGACTAGGAAGCAGTCGCTGCTGGTTTGTAACCCCCCTTCAGTGAAATTAAGGGTACTCGTGTTAGATACTTCATCCGGGAACGTGCCTCAAGGAATGAGCAAGGACAATATTACTTTGAAAAAGGTGAGGACAAAGCACTATACGATAAGATGGTAAAATTATCATGCCAACCTGGTAAGGGTCTACTGGAACAAAGGCCATAGGGATGTTCTGCATGATGCTTTAGAGATCTATGAGCCCCCTTGTCGTGCAAGGGGTATAGGGGTGAATGTCCCGCATAAGATGCGTTTCCGACTCACCAAAGATGAGAAACAGCGGATAAGAAATGAGAAGAAAGCGGTGAAGAGGAAACAAATTGTTGCCTTGGTGATGATGGATCTTATGAAAGAATTACCAGTACATGATCAAAGGCTCCTGTCGTAGGAGGTCACCATGCCGGATGCTGATCTTAGAACAACAACACCGCATAAGAGTAGTTGTGCATCAGCTGACCCCACCCTCCTTGCGTATGCTGCTGCTATATCTGATCTTTATGGCATGACACGGAAGCTGAATTGCGAGCTTAGAATGTATAACCGTGTGTTTCTATGTGCACGCGCCCATATTACCCCCCCCCCCTCGGTTAAGGGGGACTCCTCCTAAACAATATGCCATTGGAACGGGGTCACGTGAAGTGTTTGGTGACCAAGGTGTTGCAAGCATTCATGGAATTTCCCCTTCCCCCTGATCAACAACAAACCTTGGGAAACTCATTCTTGTATCGTATCTAGTGGACGACGAATGAAATAGCCATACACCATTGGCGTCGTCCATCAAGTAGATTTGTTAACCACACCACAGCAGATTAACCGTCCTTCTGTGGATGGCCTTATCAATTCCAACCAAGAGGCCGATTCATCAAGATCTAAGCATCAATGCTCTTATACAATCTAAGGAGCAACCAACTCATCATCGGATTGTGCCATGTCATGCAACCAACACACCAACTGTTCTGATGCCATACGTTCAAGCCACAATGTCGTACACACTGGAAACACCTTCTAAGAAGACAGTGCCAGTTGCAGCGATTGCTCAGTAGACCAATCGGGCGGAACCTGCGGATGGCTTGTTTGCTCCGCTGACCATCCGGAGGGAACCCGCCGATCACATGTCTTCTCCGCAGACCGACATGGCAGCACCCATGGATCACATGTCTGCTCACCAAACCGTCATGACGACAACCATGGATCACACGTCCGCACCGCTCGCTCCTCAGCTCGACAGAGCGTCACCACCATCTCACTAGTCTAACAATCTTGCAAGACAAGCTCCACTTTTCGGGGAACTTGAACAACCAACTCTAAAGTTTGACAATTCTGGACCACCAGCTCTATAGTCTGACGCACTTGCAGAAACAACGCAAAAGTATGATGCACTCGTACAACAAAGTCCAAATTGTGAAGCGACTACACCACCAGCTAATAACAAGTCCGATGCACCTGTACCTCTAGCCGCAATGTCTGTAGATCATGCAAGCGACCTGGCACCGACTGCTCATAAGTCCGACGTGAGAAAGAGAAGGAAAATCTGTAAGCCTCAGACTCCGCCCACGGCAAACCCAGTAAGAAGGTAACAATAATTATTGGGAGTAGACAATCCACCCGACGCAAAGAGGCAGGTGCTGAGCAACCCGATGATGCACAGGAATCACAGCTGCAAAAAATCTTGAAACGGGACAAGAAGAGCGAGTCCATTATTGCAAAACTGAAATCAGGCTTCAGTGGAGATCTGGAGGAGTTTTTTCCTATAGATACAAAGCCAAGCACGTAAGTTTGTACATGGCCTTCCATATCTGACTACCCAACACCTGAGTAGGGCAGGTAGTTACTGCAGAATGGTGCATGAGTATTTAGTAGCTGAAATGCGAAAAACCAATGAAGCTAGTACCACTATATACCATGGCCCACAATTCGGTTTAGGTACAAAGGATGGTGACTTTCAAATAACTTTCAATGAGTTTTATGACCTCTTCAATTTCGATATGCTCGAATTGGGTTTAATTCAACTCGTCGTCTTGTAAGTACTTCAAAAACTCAATAAACATCTCATATAAGCCCATGATCGAATTATATCTAATGTACTGTTTCCTCAGGTCTTTGGCGTCCTCGCCTAGAGATTGAAAGACGCAATGCGTGGATTTCATAGACCCTTCTATGGTTAATGAGTATCAAATATCTGATACCAAGGTGACGGCCATCAAAAGTCTCTCCAAAAAGCAATTTTCCGACCAGACGAGAGAATTCCACCTATTTCCGTATTATGAAAATTAAGTAAATTATACGACCACATATACATTTACCTACACTGATATACTTTCAGTACCCAACATGTTTCATTTGTTTGTGTGTTTTGCTAACCTGTATTGGATCGTTATTGTCATTGCTCTAAATCTCAACAATGTATACTACATGGATTCTCTATCAACAAAAGAAAACCCAATGTATCTGTCACTTGTTCATAATTTCCTGGATATGTATTGAATTCTTCTATGGTGAAACATATGCTAATGAGCATGGAAAAATTTAACTTCATCGCAGAATGGAATGTGCGAAAATTCATCTCCATTTGTAGTGCACTTCGTGAGTACATCGTATTGGAGGGAACCATTGTGATAGATCAAAACCTCTGCAACACGAGTCCATTTATCATGTATGATACTGAAATATGTTATTTTCTGAATGTATATCCATGCGTTCAAGTTTCTATATAAGTACATTTATAGTTCTATATGTATCCACATTCCCCCAACAACCTGACAAACTATTACGTGATCTAACTCATCCAATCCCTACCATCTACTTCGCCTACAGGAGGGAATTACTTACACATGGATGGGGGGGACATGGAAGGATGGTTGAGTGCGATGATGATGACAATGGCGTCGATTTCCCCACACCGGAGGCCAAAACAGCCACCAGATTAGCTCTCCCGAGGAAGAACAAAGCTGGCGGCAGCACCGTCACGGAAAACTGGAGTATGGGTGTGTGTTTCAGGGTTTCCTCATCGGGAGTAAAAATACCAGCCAAAGGGGGGGGCTGGGGGTAGCCCCACCTCACCAGACGGGTTGGTGGCACGGCCAGAGGCTGGCCGCGCCACCTTGCCACCTGGGCCAGGGGCGGGCCCCCTCTGGACCATCTTCTGGCTCTGGGGCTCTTTATTGCATAGGTTTTTTTGTAAATTTTCTTGGAATTTTCTGAGATGCTTAAATTTCCCTTTTTCTGCACATAAAAAGACATACATGCAGCTTTGCTGAAAACAACGTTAGTACGATTTAGTTTCGTTCAAGAGTGAGGCCAAAATAATAGCAAAAGTGTTTGTAAAAGTCGATACGTTTGAGACGTATTAGTAGGTATGTTGATTGGGTGTAGTAGTGGTGTTGTCGTGGCTGCCGTTTCCGTTTTCTTTTGTGTGGTGACCCATCATAGATGTTTTGCCGAGGTGGGCGGTTGTTGTGGGGGTGTGTGCCTTATATGGTGTTAGGGACTCACCACGACCATCTTATCCCTTGGTTGTCGTGGGATTTGCGCCTGGTTTCATTTTCCCTGTGTTCGAGGCATTTTCTGCCATTGTGGTAATCGTCTCAATCACGAGTGTTGATGAAGGTTGTCGTGCGGCCGGTGGTGTGGTCGACGTTGGAGGTCGTCACGCGGGCGGGTGCGCTGATCAGGGAGAATTTCAAAATTAATCTTGGTCGGTGCCAGTGTCGCGGTTGCTATCGATCTTGGACTTGCGGGTGGTGATCGGGTTTGATCCATGCGGCGGAGAGTGCGCCGTCGATTGACGTAGGTCCAGAAGTCCCCCGAAAGTATGATCTGTGCACCCGTATCGATCTAGGGAGATCGATTGTAGGATCGGAAGGTGCATGGTGTAGAGGGATCCGAACAGATCGGTCTCTTCCTGAGTCAACGACATGTCGAGTGTTGATGGAGGATTCTCCGAGTTGTCGATAGCTGATGATTGAGCCGCCGAGATAGTAAATCCAACCCATGTTTTTCCCACGGACGGCGCCAATTGACGAGGATGGACCTCGGAAAATCCCATGGAAAGGTACCCTGGGTTGATTAAAGGGGAAGGAGTGCAAATTTAATGATCTTGTCGGCTAACAGGAGGCAGGCGATTTACCCAGGTCAGGCCCCTCGATCGGTAAAACCCCTACTTCCTTCTCGATTCACTATATGCAAAAAGTTGTTACAGCGATGGAATTGGCGAGATGCAATTGCGATTTCGATGTCCCTAAACGTCCCACCCTCCCAGCCTTTATATACTGGGATAGGTATCAAGGAGTCCGTCTAGTGTGACAGGAGATTTCGTATATTACTTGTATTGTACGTGATATGGGGTGACCCGATCTTCTCAGTAAGCAATGGGGTGATGAAGATGATGAATAGATACCTTGTATGTCGCTGGTGATCTCTCCCTTGCCTGATCCCTGTTGTCGATGCAACAACTTTAAAACCTTTGGATATTCACAACGTCACACACTTGCGCACGTAGCCGTCAACCACGAATGGTATAATTGCAATCTACTAATTCCCAATGGAACAACAGATAACTTGCAGTATATAATCTCCAAATAGATACGAATTGGAGACAAGAATTCAAGATGAATGATTAAAGCTATTCTCAAGAACTAGGTTTACCTAAAATGTAGTTTAACCCTAAAACATGGGGAAGGCTTGGTATATATAGTCTAGGGGTAAAAGGAAGGGATACAAGGGCCATAGCCCGTTTGTCTACGCGCAGGAAGTTTCAGACGTCCGAACTGTTTTGGACGTCTGCTGGGACTTGCAGAATTCAGTCCTGAAGGTGTCCTGCATCGTGATCATTGGACGTCCGTTCAGTGTCAGAAGTCGGACATGTCGGACGTTCGAGAGTCGTCAGAAGTACGTCGATGGATAGGTTGGTGCTATTATTGGAGGATGCGGCCTTGTCGGATATCTGACCAATGTTGGACGTCCGACCCTTCGGACGCCCGAAAGCCGTCGGAAGTCCGTCGATCGGTGCAGACCTTCTGTAACTTGGGGCCGCCGTCCTCGTCGGCGATGTCGGATGTCCGAATGGGATCGGACTTCCCATTCCTGTAAATCCTCCTCCTTGAGCCTCATCTTCATCGCGGTACCCGATCATGCATACATACAAAGACTTAGGCAGTATATAATTCTCATTAAATAAATCATCCGATTCTATTAATAGTGAATTCACCTGTTGTTCTATTAGCTTAGCACAAGCTCTGGTAATATGTCCAATTATGATTTCATTTGAATTAGTCTTTGTAGCAATGACTTGTTTTTCAAGACGAGTTGGAAATGCGGAATCAGTAGGGACGTCGTCATCATGCCCCCCCTTCAAAAGAAGTCGACCCCGACGCTCCAAGGTCGTCTCCATCATATGGTGATCAATCAACAACGTTGAAACTGTTACTAACGCCACCAAACTTAGCAATAGGAATATCAATCGAATAGGCATTGTCATTTATCTTGGCTAGCACCTAGTAAGGACCAGCACCACGCGGCCTCAACTTGGAACTCCGCAACTGGGGAACCTATCCTTGCGCCCAAACCATATCTCCAGGCTGAAATGGAAATTGCTTTCTTGATTGGTTTCGTGCAGCAACAACAATGTTCTTTCCTTTCTTCTCAATAGCCTCTCGTGTCGTCTCATGAATCTTCTTCACATAATCTTCTCTTTTGGATGCCTCCATGTTAACTCTCTTATGCAATGGCAGAGGTGTTGGGATACGGGGCAGAAAACACAAAAATTTTCATACCTACGGTACCCGAACCCAAGATCTATGCTATGGCGATGTAAAGTAACGGAGGGAATCGGTGTTCATACCTTTGAAGACTGAAAGATGGAAATGTTCTTGCGAACGTGGCTGGCGTAGACTCGGAACTACGACCTCCCTGTTGTGTAGAAGACCACCACCGGCGAGGATGACTCCCGGTAAACCTCCAGCGACGAAGTAGCACCACAGGTGTAGTGCCTCGAAGAGATTATACACGTACGGTACAATCGATGTTCCTCCCGGGCCCCGAACCAGGCGAGCAGCGGAAGAAAGACGGCTACGGATCCCGAATCCAGCAGAACGACGACCTACCTTATGGTGGAGAACTCCAATCTAGGTGCAGACTCCAAACAAGGGGAGTCCACTTCCGGGATGGAGAAGGAGGAAGAAGGAGATATTGGTGTGTTGGAAAAAGGGGGGGGTCTACCCCTCCTTATATAGGCCAAGGGGGGGTGCCATCCTCCTCCCCTCCCCCATGTGGGACTAAATTCCCAAGGGGGGGGAGTGCGCCGGCCAAGGGGGGTGGTGGGCCCCACCCTTGGCGCCAAGCCCAAGGGGGGAGACCCCCTCCTCCCTTAATGGGCCCCATGGGCCCATTTAGCCTTTTTTCCCATTTTTTAAATTTTTTTAATATGTTTTAAATATTTAATTCAGATAATGAAATAATAAAACATTATTAAAACAATTAAACTTTATTTTGAACTATTCAAAATGTCCGGAAACCATTTCGTCCTCCTCCGGAACTATTCCGGTGATTCCTCCTATTTCACGATTGATCCTGTAACTGTCCTATGCATCGATTGCCCTTAAGTGTAACACCCTAATGGTCCGGGAAACAACAGACATGGTCGAGACTCTTCTCATTGACCAAGGACTAGTCAGTTGGACCTGGTTACAATCCTTGACAGCCCCTGCGCTTCCATCGAATGAACTTCGATCGCTTTTGGAAACCGTTAACGATACGACGTAATCCCTTTGTGCTGCGGTACTTTGTTTGTCCGAGGTTTGATCATCGGTATCTTACATACCATGTTCACATCTCGTTCACAACAAACAACTTCTCTCGTCCATGATCATTGCATCTCTTGTGACCTAGTCACGTCCTTGCAAGGTGTTGACGCAATATCACCGAGTGGGCCCAGAGTACCTGTCCTGTCACAAGGAGTGAAAAATCCCGCTCTGATCTATTAACATACTCATCAACCATCTATTTCGGAATACCCAAAGTGCACCGTTATAGCCAGCATATTTCAGTCAGGCGGTGGGATACAAATCAAAGTCTCCTCATAGATGACAATTACGTATGATCGTTACGGTCTAAGGACTAAGCCATATGTTACAAAGTCATAGCAATGCTGGACTATGTGACTCGATCACATTGCAATACTTTAGGTGGGTGTACGTCCATCACATAATTCCCCTTAACGATATGACCTCATTGTCAATGGACTTAAGTGTCGCCATGATCAGGAAAGCTTGATCAATCAATTTCACAATGAGATAGTTTACCCGAGTTAAACTACGGACCATGTTTTATACTACACCTGTATTAGTATTTCCAAGTAATACAGTTATAGCACAGTATAAAACGTATTATGAACAAAACGGATATGTGACAAATATCTTTATTAATTTGTCTCTAGGGCACATATCCAACAGTCTCCCACTTGCACTAGAGTACAAATTACACTAGTTTACATCAGGTATGTATCTAACACCAATGGTCTCTCGGTGTTCTTCAAACTTTCCGTGTGGAAGAGGTTTAGTCATCGGGTCTGCTGCGTTCAGATCCGTATGTATCTTGTGAATCCTAGTGTGTCCATCCCTGTCATAGTCTCGCGTCACATGGAATTTTCGGAGGATGTGCTTGGCTGTAGAGTGAGTTCTTGGCTCCTTCGCGTTAGCAATGTCACTCGTGTTGTCGAAGATGATTCCCACGGGGTCAGTGCCGCTGGGAAAGATGCCAAGATCGATCACGAACTTCTTCAGCCACAGCGCCTCGTTAGACGCTTCGCAAGCGGCAATATACTCCGACTCAATTGTAGATTGGGCGACGACTGACTGTTTGCCGCTCCTCCAGCTAATTGCGCCACCGTTCAACATGAAAACAAATCCCGTATGGGATTTTGTGTCATCTAGATCTGAGCCGAGGCTTGCGTCAACGTAACCCTTTACGGTGAGCTCCTCATCAACTCCTCCATAAACGAGAAAGAGATCCTTGGTTCTTCTCAAGTACTTAAGGATGTTCTTTACTGCTGTCTAGTGAGCCATTCCCGGGTTACTCTGGTAGCGATTAATCATACTAATGACCGGCGCTAAATCTGGTCTGGTACATAACATAGCATACATGAGAGAACCGATGGCTGAGGCATAGGCTTTGAGGACATATCCTCCTTCTCTTTTGCTGTGGTTGGGCATTGAGTCACGCTTAATTTGACACCTTTTATAACTGTCAAGAGGCCTCTCTTGGAGTTACCCATACTGAACCTTTTCAATATCTTGTCAATATAAGTGCTCTGACTCAAGGCCAACCGTCGATTAGGTCTATCTCTATAGATCTTAATCCCCAATATGTACGCAGCTTCACCTAGGTCCTTCATGGAAAATTGTCCATTCAGATATTCCTTCACTTCCTCTAAGAATTTGTTATGGTTCCCTATTAGTAATATGTCATCTACATATAACACAAGGAATGCTACCGAGCTCCCACTCAGTTTCTTATAGACGCAGAACTCTTCGACGTTTTGGACAAATCCAAAAGCTTTAATGACCTCATCAAATCGAAGATTACAGCTCCGAGATGCTTGCTTCAACCCATAGATGGACCGTTGAAGCTTGCACACCTTACCAACGTTCCTTGGATCGACAAACCCCTCTGGTTGCATCATATACAACTCTTCCTCAATATTGCCATTTAGGAATGCAGTTTTCACATCCATCTGCCATATCTCGTAATCATGATATGCAGCTATTGCTAGTAGGATCCGAATAGACTTTATCATCGCTACAGGAGAGAACGTCTCTTCATAGTCAACTCCTTGAATTTGTCGGAACCCCTTCGCGACAAGTCGAGCTTTTTAGACAGATATGTTTCCGTCTGCGTCAGTCTTTTTCTTGAAAATCCATTTATTCTCGACGGCCTTGCGGTCCTCGGGAATATCCACCAAAGTCCATACTTTGTTGGTGTACATGGAGTCTATTTCGGATTTCATGGCTTCAAGCCATTTCTCGGACTCGGGTCCCTCCATTGCTTCTTTGTTACTTGTAGGTTCATCCGACTGATCAGCCGAGATTGCATCCACAAGCTTTCCATAAAACTCAGTAGGTTGACGGACTCTTGATGACCTACGGGGCATACAAGGTTCCTCTTCATTCTCATCATGATCATCATCAATGTCATGATCGTTATGAATGTCGTTCTGGCCATTCTCTTCAGCTCCCACTGTGGAAGATGGTTCCAGAACAATTTCCGTAGCCGTTTCTTCCAATTGGAGTGATTGGTCAGTCACTTCATCGAGGTCTATTTTCCTCCCACTCAACTCTTTCGCGAGAAACTCCTTCTCAAGAAAGTGTCCCGTCTTGGCAACAAACGTTTTGCTGTCAGACTTGTTGTAGAAGGTGTATCCACAAGTTTCCTTGGGATAGCACATGAAGATGCACTTATCCGCCTTGGATTCAAGTTTGTCAGGCTGTAGTTTCCTAACATAAGCCTCACAACCCCAAATCTTCAGGTGAGACAACTTAGGTTTCGTGCCATGCCATTCTTCAAATGGTGTTGTCTTTACGAATTTGGATGGTGCCCTATTAAGAATATGAGCGGCAGTTTCTAATGCATACCCCCAGAATGACACAGGAAAATCAGTATGAGACATCATCGATCGTACGCTATCCAATAGGGTTCGATTACGTCGCTCAGCCACACCGTTTCTCTGAGGTGTGCCTGCTTGCGTAAGTTGTGGTACTATGCCACAAGACTTCAGATGATTGCCAAACTCGTGACTCAAATACTCGCCACCCCGATCTGATCGAAGGTGCTTGATTTTCTTTCCGAGTTGATTTTCGACCTCATTCTGAAATTCCTTGAACTTTTCAAAGGTTTCAAACTTGTGCTTCATCAAGTAAATATACCCATATCTGCTCAAGTCATCAGTAAAGGTCACGAAGTAACGAAGACCATTGCGAGTGGGGACGTTCATGGGTCCACATACATTCGTGTGTATGATACCCAACAAGTCATCCGCACGCTCCATTATCCCATTGAATGGAGTCCTTGTCATTTTTCCCATGAGGCATGGTTCACATGTATCAAGGGATCCAAAATCCAATGACTCAAGAAGTTCATCCTTATGGAGCTTCTCCATGCGCTTTATACCAATATGACCAAGTCGCCAATGCCACATCTTCATGTGATCTTCATCATTCTTCAATCTTTTGGCCTCAATATTGTTAATGTGACACACGTCACCATCGAGATCAAGTACGAATAAACCATGCAACTCCGGTGCGTGAACATAAAACATTTCATCCTTATAAATCGAACAAAAAATTGTATCAGACTTAAAAGAATAGCGGTCTCGCTTCAAGCAAGAGCCACTAACGATATTCACACTCAACGCGGGTAAATAGTAGAAATTATTCAGAACTAAAACCAATCCCGAAGGGAGACTAAGATGCTTCGTGCCGACCGCCAAGACTTCAATTTGACAGCCATTCCCCACGCGCATCGTCACTTCATCCTTGAGCAAGCGTCTCCTATTCCTTAGTCCCTGAATGGAATTAGAAATATGAGCGACAGATCCTGTATCAAGTATCCAGGATGTGTTCCCGACGCTTGTCAAGAGAAGATCAACAATATGTATATCAAATATACCTTCGTCTCTCTTGGCGACCTTGCCAGCCTTCTTGTCCTTTAGGTACTTGGGGCAGTTGCGTTTCCAGTGACCTTCACCCTTGCGGTAGAAGCACTCCACTCCGGGTTTAGGCTGGGGTGCCTTGGGAGGAGCGGCAACTGACTTTCCATCCCTCTTGGGGCCACCTCTCTTGGCCTTCTCCCGCCTGCTTGACTTCTTGAAGTCAGTGGTCTTGTTGACCATGAAGACGGCGTGCTCCTTCTTGATCTCAACCTCGGCGCTCTTCAGCATGGCGAACAACTCAGAAGGGGTTTTGGTCATCCCCTGCATGTTGTAGTTCAACACAAAGCCTTTGTAGCTAGGGGGAAGCGACTGCAACACCCTATAAACAGCAAGTTCATCTGGAATCTGGCATTCCAGAGCATTCAAGCGCTGAACGTAGCCAGACATTTTGACTACATGCTCACTCACGCTGCCGTGCTCGTCCATCTTTGCTGAGAAGAAGGCCTCAGAAGCCTCGTACCGTTCAGCCCTGGCTTGAGGTGCGAAGACCGCCTTGAGGTCGGTGATAATCTAATATGCACCCATCCTCTCAAAGCGTTTCTGCAGCTCAGCCTCCATGGAGTAGAGCATGCCACTCTGGACAAGGTTGTAATCATCAGTCCTGGAGAGATAGACATTATTCTCGTCCCGACTGGCATCATCTGCTGGTGCGTCACCTAACGCGCCCTCTAGTACGTATGCCATCTTGAGGGGAACGAGGATAATCCTCAGGGTGCGGAACCAGTTGGTGAAGTTTGTCCCATCTGTTTTTATCTTATCTTTCTCTAGGAATGGTCCTAAGTTGAACGAGGGGCGAGGTGCTGCCATCTACAAGGTTGATTCACAAGGATACATATTTAGACTTTTGTTCATAATGTGGAGTTTCAATTTAATCTCAAAATTCTAGAAAGCTCCCACTAAGATAAACACCTCTCAGTTTAACTAAGTGATTACACAATCCCAGCCCCCATACCTCCCCCGATCGTCACGGCCATCAGTATGCGAACCATGTAGGCCTCTAAGCCAATCACATCAGGCATGTGACTCGTGCTCGACCTTTCGGTCTCCTGTGTTCCAGGCCCGCATCTACATACGTCAAGCCTGCCAATCGAACCTTGATGTTTGCTGTTCAGCAAGGCCATATCTGCATATGCCAGGCTTGCCGAACCCAACCTCATGCGAACTCCGTAGAATATGTAGGACAACTCCGGTATGTACGGAGCATCAAGCCATATGGGAGAACCTTCTAGGCGGTGCCCACCAAGGGAGAACACAATGTTGGTATTGTGAGAGATGGTCCTGTTTAGTGCTACCGTCGATATATCTAGCATACTAGCATAAAACAAGAAGTAAAACTGTAAATCATACAACCTATGACCCCCTTCATGCAAAGCAAAGTTAAACGCCTTTGTACTTTACCTTGTGCAAGTTTTACGTGGCTGCTAGGGGTTTCGAGAGAGAGAACCGTTTCTATCCTGCGAAAAACATGCCACAACACCGTCTCCCATCCGTCTCTATTACACCCCTGTCGGGGCCCTCCGTTGCAAGCATCTTCGCATCGCTAATGCAGAGAGACAGACACCCCCAACCACTTTATATGGTACAAGCCATATGTCAAGCGTGGAACCAGTCTCGCGTAAACGCGTAAGGTCGGTCGGGGGCCGCTTCATCAAACATTGCCGCAACGCTAAATGAGTACACGTGGGAGGGTAACGAATGAAGATTCGATGCCCACATCCTAGATGTGTTCTACCCGTACAATACATCTACGCATAGCTAGCTCTGATACCACTGTTGGGATACGGGGAAGAAAACACAAAAAATTTCATACCTACGGTACCCGAACCCAAGATCTATGCCATGGCGATGTAAAGTAACGGAGGGAATCGGTGTTCATACATTTAAAGACCGAAAGAGGGAAACGTTCTTGCGAACGTGGCTGGCGTAGACTCGGAACTACGACCTCCCTGTCGTCTAGAAGACCACCACCGGCGAGGATGACTCCCGGTAAACCTCTAGCGACGAAGTAGCACCACAGGTGTATTGCCTCGAAGAGATTATACACGTACGGTACAATCGATGTTCCTCCCGGGCCCCGAACCAGGCGAGTAGCGGAGGAAAGACGGCTACGGATCCCGACTCCAGCAGAACGACGGCCTGGCTTATTGTGGAGAACTCCAATCTAGGTGCAGACTCCAAACAAGGCGAGTCCACTTCCGGGAAGGAGATGGAGGAAGAAGGAGATATTGGTTTGTTGGAAAAAGGGGGGTCTACCCCTCCTTATATAGGCCAAGGGGGGTGCCATCCTCCTCCCCTCCCCCATGTGGGACTAAACTCCCAAGGGGGGGGGAGTGCGCCGGCCAAGGGGGGTGGTGGGCCCCACCCTTGGCGCCAAGCCCAAGGGGGGAGACCCCCTCCTCCCTTAATGGGCCCCATGGGCCCATTTAGCCTTTTCCCATTTTTTAATTTATTTAATATGTTTTAAATATTTAATTCAGATAATTAAATAATAAAACATTATTAAAACAATTAAACTTTATTTTGAACTATTCAAAATGTCCGGAAACCATTCCGTCCTCCTCCGGAACTATTCTAGTGATTCCTCCTATTTCACCGATTGATCCCGTAACTGTCCTATGCATCGATTGCCCTTAAGTGTAACACCCTAACGGTCCGGGAAACAGCAGACATGGTCGATACTCTTCTCATTGACCAATGACTAGTCAGTTGGACCTGGTTACAATCCTTGACAGCCCCTGCGCTTCCATCGAATGAACTTCGATCGCTTTTGGAAACTGTTAACGATACGACGTGATCCCTTTGTGCTCCGGTACTTTGTTTGTCCGAGGTTTGATCGTCGGTATCTTACATACCGTGTTCACATCTCGTTCACAACAAACAAATTCTCTCGTCCATGATCATTGCATCTCTTGTGACCTAGTCACGTCCTTGCAAGGTGTTGATGCAATATCACCGAGTGGGCCCAGAGTACCTGTCCTGTCACAAGGACTGACAAATCCCGCTCTGATCTATTAACATACTCATCAACCATCTATTTCGGAATACCCAAAGTGCACCGTTATAGACAGCATATTTCAGTCAGGCGGTGGGATACAAATCAAAGTCTCTTCATAGATGACAATTACGTATGATCGTTACGGTCTAAGGACTAAGCCATATGTTACAAAGTCATAGCAACGCTGAACTATGTGACTCGATCACATTGCAATACTTAGGTGGGTGTACGTCCATCACATCATTCCCCTTAACGATATGACCTCATTGTCAATGGACTTAAGTGTTGCCATGATCAGGAAAGCTTGATCAATCAATTTCCCAATGAGATAGTTTACCCGAGTTAAACTACGGACCATGTTTTATACTACACCTGTATTAGTATTTCCAAGTAATACAGTTATAGCACAATATAAAACGTATTATGAACAAAACGGATATGTGACAAATATCTTTATTAATTTGTCTCTAGGGCACATATCCAACAAGAGGCAGCAAATCAAATGGCGTGATTGGCTTGAAACCATACATCACCTCAAAAGGAAAAAGTTGGGTAGTAGTGTGCACCGCTCTATTATAAGAAAACTCAACATGTGGCAAACACTCCTCCCACTCACGCAGTTTTTTCTTGATCATAGTCTGCAGCAATTGTGACAATGTTCTATTCACCACCTCCGTTTGATCATCAGTTTGGGGATGACATGTAGCGCTGAACATCAACTTTGTTCCTAGCTTGCCCCAAAGTGCCTTCCAGAAGTAGCTCGCAAACTTCATGTCTCCATCAGAAACAATTGTCTTGGGCACTCCATGCAAGCGTACAATGTCCCTGAAAAATAGATGAGAAATGTGCGATACATCTTCGCTTTTGTGGCATGCAATAAAGTGTCCCATCTTAGAGAATCTATCCACTACCACAAATAAACTATCATGACCTCGTTTAGTGTGTGGCAATCCTAACACAAAATCCATACTAATATCTTCCCAAGGTGTTGTAGGAGTAGGTAGTGGTGTATTCAAACGGTGAGGCTTCAGCTTGGACTTGGACGTGTTGCATACAATGTAGCGCCTAACAGAACTTTCCACATCACGCTTCATCCTGGGCCAATAAAAATGATCAGAAAGCAAGAGTAGCATCTTATCACGCCCAAAGTGACCCATCAAACCTCCAGCATGTGATTCCTGCAAAAAGAGTAAATGCACCGACGATTCTGGAACACATAGTTTGTTAACACGGAACAAAAATCTATCATGGATGTGGAACTTGTGCCATGCATTTCGAAGCAGACACAAACGATACGATTCAGAAAAATCATAAGCAGTTTCATATAAATCAGACAAACTCTCTAAACAAGGAATTGAAACATAAAGATGTGTCAATAACATGTGTTTCCTAGATAGAGCATCAGGAACAACATTATCGTTCCCTTTATTATACTTGATTATGTATGGAAAGACTCAATGAACTCAACCCACTTAGCTAGGCGTCTATACAAGTTAGATGAATCTTTCAGATATTTCAAGGCTTCATGATCATAATGTATGATAAATTATTTTGGCCACAAATAATGTTGCCAAACCTCAAGAAATTGAACAAGTGCATACAATTCTTTACCATACATATGATAGTTCAGTCTAACACCAGAAAGTTTCTCGCTGAAATAAGCAATAGGTCTACCTTCTTGCATCAACACACCACCAATTCCTATACCACTAGCATCACATTCAACTTCAACTTGCTTAGAAAAATCTGGTAGTGCAAGTAATGGTGCAGAAGTAAGCAAACGTTTCAGCTCATCAAATGCAAGACCTTAGGCAGTGCCCCAAAAAAAGGGAACTCATTTCTTTGTTACTCATTCAAAGGTGCATCAATAGTGCTAAAGTCTTTCACAAAACGTCTATAGAAACCAGAAAGAACGTGAAAACTTCGTACTGGACTAACATTCATGGGAGTAAGTCAATTATGAATTCCTTCAATTTTAGAATAATCTACTTCTACCCCATGCTTAGATACAACGTATCCCAGTAATATGACCTTAACTTTTGCAAAAGTGCACTTCTCAAGATTAGCATACAATTTAGCATCACGCAACACTTGCAAAACTTCTCGACTATGATCACAATGTTTAGATTCACTACGACTGTAAATAAGTATATCATCAAAGTAAACAACCACAAAACAACCTATAAACTCTCTCAAAACATGATTCATTAAATGCATGAAAGTACTAGGGGCATTGGTAAGACAAAAAGGCCTAACAAGCCACTCATATAAACAAAATTTAGTTTTGAAACCAATTTTCCATTCATCCCCTTCTTTCATCCTAATTTGATGATATCCACTACACAAATCAATTTTAGAGAAAACAGCAACACCACTCAATTCATCAAGCATATCTTCTAAGCGTGGAATAGGATGACCATATGGAATAGTGATGTTATTAATAGCTCTACTGATGAGGACATCCCTACTAATGTTACACCCATATCCTCACCAACTACACATATTGGACCAGTTACTAGAGCTCGTGCACGTCAACTAAATTATCAGGTACTTTCGTTTCTTGCGAATCCTTCTATTGTTCATGAACATATGATGCTGCCTAAATTAGATACTTTTGTTTTGCTTATGAATGAAGGACCTAGCATGGACAAGAAGGATGGTCATTGGAGCGGGATCAAGCATGGAGAAGAAGGTGCGCGCGCGGGAAAGGACAGCGGAGCTTCCAGTGGTGATTATCGCACTTTGAAGCCACCATAAGGCGCGCATGAAGTCTTGGACGAAATACGCGAGATGCCACTTCATTATTTTCGTCCAAGGGCAATTATAGGTGCTGCGTCACCTTAATATTGGGCTGGGCCCATGTAATTTCGAAATACCACCTTATAGGCTGTTTTTAGAGTCCGGATGTGTGGGGAAACCGAGTTAGGGTTGTTTTCGGACCCCACCTCCAAGGGGTCACGAAAATCCCCTCTGTTCCCCCATATATACAGCCCTTAGGGCGTCGTTTAGACTTGGGTTTTAATTAGATTTAAGTTAGCCATAGCCGCAACTTCGAGCTCTTCGTTTGTGTCATCCGACCAGGCCAAGACCTCATTGGAACCCCAACTTTCGTAATCATTCATCTTATATTCGCAATATCCAGATTGCAATTCTTAGTTCTTGCTTGTTCTTCGATTGCTTGCAGGAATTAGACCTTCGTGGTCAGGTTGATCGTGCATCCGCGGGATCAATAACCTCTCGGAGTTGGTTTAGCGATCGCTAAGGCGCAACGTCTTCGCACGTTAGTAGTCGGATTGTGAAAGTCGCCTCCACCATAATCGATCTCCACCATCTCATCGAAAAATCGGGACACCTTCGCCTCTATCAAGTGGTATCAGATTTCCAGGTTGCTCGGTGAGATTTACCAGTTGTCATAGTCTAGATTGGTTCTGTTCTTCATACCTACAGTCCACGAAAAAGCCAAAAAAAAATTAGGGTTAGATCATCACGTTCCAAAACAGTCCGAGCCCTTTTCCAGTTTTCTTTACAGTAGCTTGCTTTGTTGAATTTACGGTTGCATCGTTGTGTCAAGTTGCTGATCTTAGCGTCTAGTTCCCTTAGAGTTTCGAGTTCTGATCACAGTTTGCCACGTCGCCGCCGCATAGTAGTCATCCTACCACGTTCCGCCAATCCAAGTCCAGATACACCACCACGTTCCGCCAAGCAGAGTCCATATACACCACCACGTCTCACGAGTCCGAGTTGAGTTCCACCATCAGTAAGGATCCTGATCTCTCTGTAGCCAGATTAGTTTTGAGTTGTTAGAGTCGGATTTCACCAAACTTTTTTCGTCCAGAGAAGGGGGGGTGATTTCCAAAAAAAAAAAAAAAAAAAAAGAGTCTGGCACGCTTTTCAGAGCAGTTTTTAGGCCAAAAATTTCAGGGGTGAAAAAATTTCGTGCCCATACGTTCCTTAGGTCCAGAAACTCATTTTGAGACGTTCGCCAGCATAGTGATTTTTTCGCACTTTTTCAGCCACCGCAGTCCCGCATCGCAAAAAAAAAAAAAAAAAGCAAAAAAAAAAAAAAAAAGAGAAAAAAAAATTCAGAGTGTGCTTCTCAGTTGATTACGTGCCGCGCCGTGCTTTCGTTGGTGTTTTAGGCTCGCGTCTCTAGTACGGTCTAGCCTAGGATCAGCACAGTACCGACGTTGAGTGTTTATTCAACTTTGCATCTCTGTTTTGATTACTGTTGAAGCTTTTTGCTACCATATTTGTCAAGCCTACCTACAGCTCCACATATATTCTACTTCGTGCGGTTGACACCTCCTGGCCATCGCTCTACCACATCTCTGAGAGTTTTGACCCGTTGGTTGTACATCACCACCTGCTGCTAGGTAAGAATCGGTAAGAACTGAAGAAAAGCTTGACGGATTTGTGCTTTCCACCACCCCACATCCCATTAGTCGAAGTAGGATCATACTTCTGTGTGTTTTCTATTTCTGCTAACCATGCCAGGATCCCATGATGAAGTGGCGCGGGATGCACCTGATTGGGAGAATATGACAAACAAAGCATTACATGATAAATTTGCACAAATGATGTCTGAACAGGTGAATGACATCGAGAACAGATTTACAGAGGCGATTGATGGTGTGGAGAAGATGATCGACACCAAGCTCGACGCCAAGTTTACTGAGTTGCTCGCACGCTTACCTATACAGCCTGCGGCCGCTCCAGCACAGCCACCGCCACCACGACGTGCACGACGTATTCTGTTTCCGGGCGGACAAGCTGCTGGTGCTCCTGCTGCTGCTGCAGTTACTGCTGCTGCTGCCTCTGACGTCGGCCAGGACGACAACTACGAGGGTGATTACGAGGAGGAGGTGGAACAAGAAGCGGCCTATGAACAGCCAGCTGGACGTCCACGTCCCAACATTCGCCACGGTCGACACCAACCACCCCCTCAGGTACGCGATGATGAACATGTGCCTAAACTTAAATTGAATCTTAAGCCGTTTGAGGGTAGATATATTCCTGATGCTTATCTTACTTGGGAGTTAGAAACTGAACAACGCTTTACATGTTTACAATATCCTGAGAATAGACGTGTTACTGCTGTTGTTTGTGAATTCACGGGTTTTGCATCTATTTGGTGGTCTGAACATTGTAGATTGCATGCTAATAATATTCCAGCTACTTGGGCTGCTTTAAAAGATGCTATGCGTACTCGCTGGGTTCCTCCTTATTATCAACGTGAATTGCTACAAAAATTACAGCGTTTGAGACAAGGAAAAAATTCTGTAGAGGAATATTATCAAGAATTACAAACTGGATTGATTAGATGTGGCCTAGTAGAGGATAATGAAGCTATGTTTGCACGTTTTATAGGTGGCTTAAACAGGGAGATACAAACTATTCTAGAATACAAGGACTATGCTACTATTACTCGTTTGTTTCATCTTGCTTGTAAAGCTGAACGTGAAGTGCAGGATCGACAGGCCGCTACGAGACCTAACTTTTCTGCAGGACGAAATACATCATGGACATCGCGTGGACCTTCTACATCCACACGTCCTGCTACTCCACCCTCTACTTCAGCCGCTCATTCTTACAGGGAGCCACCAAAACAGTCAGCGCCACCATTCAAGGGTGCACAGAGTGGTCCAGCGGCGAGTTCTTCTTCATCCATGGCTTCCACAGGGCAAACACGAGATCGTGATATTAAATGTCGCAGGTGCCAAGGTGGAGGTCACTTCGCAAAAGACTGTCCCTCCAAGCGTGTGATGATTATTACGGCGGATGGTGGGTATGAGTCAGCGAGTGACTATGATGAGGAGACTTTAGTTCTCATTGCTCATGAGGAACAGGGTGCCCATGATGATGCTCATGATATGGAGTATATGGCTCCTGATGATGCAGATAAATATGCTAGTTTGGTTGCTCAACGTGTGTTAAGTGTGCAGGTAACGAAGGCTGAGCAAAACCAGAGGCATAATTTGTTCCACACAAAGGGAGTGGTGAAAGAACGTTCGGTTCGCATCATCATTGACGGAGGGAGTTGCAACAACTTGGCTAGCATGGAGTCGGTGGAGAAGCTATCTCTCACCACAAGACCACACCCCCATCCGTACTATATTCAGTGGTTTAACAATAGTGGTAAGATTAAGGTAACGCGTTCTGTTCGTGTGCACTTTAGCATTGCTGCATATGCTGATTATGTTGATTGTGATGTGGTACCCATGCAAGCATGCTCTCTTTTACTTGGTAGACCATGGCAATTTGATAGGAATGTTGTACACCATGGTAGGACAAATCAGTTTACTCTGGTTCATCAGGATAAAAATATTGCTTTACTTCCTATGTCTCCTGAACAAATTGTGAAAGATGATCTTGCTAGAGCTAGTAAAGCTAAACAGGAGAAAAATAAGAGTGAAAATGAGATAGCAGCCAAAGAATTTGAGCAACAACATAAGACTAATAGCAAATCTTCTTCTGCTGTGTCTAATGAAATTAAATTGACTAGTCCAACTTTGCTTGCTACTAAAGTTGATATTTCAGATTTGGATGTTAGTCAATATGTGTGCTATGCTTTTGTGTGCAAAGAAGCTTTGTTTTCATTTGAGGAATTGCCTCCTTCTTTGCCTCCTGTTGTCACTGACCTTTTGCAGGAGTTTATTGACGTCTTTCCACAAGACGTACCACCGGGATTACCACCTATTCGAGGGATTGAGCATCAGATTGACTTAATTCCCGGTGCTTCACTGCCCAACCGTGCGCCATACCGTACCAATCCGGAGGAGACAAAGGAGATTCAGCGTCAAGTACAAGAGCTACTCGACAAAGGTTACATACGTGAATCCCTTAGTCCTTGTGCTGTTCCTGTTATATTAGTGCCTAAAAAGGATGGAACATGGCGTATGTGTGTTGATTGTCGAGCCATTAATAATATTACTATTCGTTATCGTCATCCTATTCCTAGGTTAGATGATATGCTTGATGAATTAAGTGGCTCTACCATGTTTTCCAAAGTTGATTTGCGTAGTGGATACCATCAAATTCGCATGAAATTAGGAGATGAATGGAAACCGGCTTTTAAAACTAAGTTTGGATTATATGAGTGGTTAGTCATGCCTTTTGGGTTAACTAATGCACCTAGCACTTTCATGAGATTAATGAACGAGGTTTTACGTGCTTTCATTGGACGATTTGTGGTAGTCTATTTTGATGATATACTGATTTATAGCAAATCTTTGGAGGAACATTTGGATCATTTACGTGCTGTTTTTATTGCTCTACGTAATGCACGTTTGTTTGGTAACCTTGGGAAGTGCACCTTTTGCACCGACCGAGTATCGTTTCTTGGCTATGTTGTTACTCCGCAGGGAATTGAAGTTGATAAAGCCAAGATCGAGGCGATTGAGAGTTGGCCGCAGCCCAAAACGGTCACACAAGTGAGGAGTTTTCTTGGCCTCGCTGGATTCTATAGGCGTTTTGTGAGAGATTTCAGCACCATTGCTGCACCTCTCAATGAGCTTACACGCAAGGATGTGCCTTTTACTTGGGGTACCGCACAGGAAGAAGCCTTCACCGTATTGAAACTGTGGGAAGAATGTTTACCTCATATTGAATTTGCTTATAATCGTTCATTGCATTCTACCACTAAAATGTGCCCTTTTTAGATTGTTTATGGTTTTCTACCTCGTGCACCTATTGATTTGCTACCTCTTCCATCTTCGGAGAAGGTTAATTTTGATGCTAAGCAACGTGCTGAATTGATATTAAAAATGCATGAGTTAACTAAAGAAAACATTGAGCGCATGAATGCTAGATACAAGCTTGCTGGTGATAGGGGTCGAAAGCATGTTGTGTTTGAACCCGGAGATCTTGTTTGGTTACATCTACGTAAAGATAGGTTTCCTGATTTGCGCAAGTCTAAGTTAATGCCTCGAGCTGATGGTCCCTTTAAGGTTTTGCAGAAAATTAATGATAATGCATATAAACTTGAGCTACCTGCAGCCTTTGGGGTTAGTCCCACATTTAATATTGCAGATTTGAAGCCTTATTTGGGAGAAGATGATGAGCTTCCGTCGAGGACGACTTCAATTCAAGAAGGGGAGGATGATGAGGACATCCCTACTAATGTTACACCCATATCCTCACCAACTACACATATTGGACCAGTTACTAGAGCTCGTGCACGTCAACTAAATTATCAGGTACTTTCGTTTCTTGCGAATCCTTCTATTGTTCATGAACATATGATGCTGCCTAAATTAGATACTTTTGTTTTGCTTATGAATGAAGGACCTAGCATGGACAAGAAGGATGGTCATTGGAGCGGGATCAAGCATGGAGAAGAAGGTGCGCGCGCGGGAAAGGACAGCGGAGCTTCCAGTGGTGATTATCGCACTTTGAAGCCACCATAAGGCGCGCATGAAGTCTTGGACGAAATACGCGAGATGCCACTTCATTATTTTCGTCCAAGGGCAATTATAGGTGCTGCGTCACCTTAATATTGGGCTGGGCCCATGTAATTTCGAAATACCACCTTATAGGCTGTTTTTAGAGTCCGTATGTGTGGGGAAACCGAGTTAGGGTTGTTTTCGGACCCCACCTCCAAGGGGTCACGAAAATCCCCTCTGTTCCCCCATATATACAGCCCTTAGGGCGTCGTTTAGACTTGGGTTTTAATTAGATTTAAGTTAGCCATAGCCGCAACTTCGAGCTCTTCGTTTGTGTCATCCGACCAGGCCAAGACCTCATTGGAACCCCAACTTTCGTAATCATTCATCTTATATTCGCAATATCCAGATTGCAATTCTTAGTTCTTGCTTGTTCTTCGATTGCTTGCAGGAATTAGACCTTCGTGGTCAGGTTGATCGTGCATCCGCGGGATCAATAACCTCTCGGAGTTGGTTTAGCGATCGCTAAGGCGCAACGTCTTCGCACGTTAGTAGTCGGATTGTGAAAGTCGCCTCCACCATAATCGATCTCCACCATCTCATCGAAACATCGGGACACCTTCGCCTCTATCATCTACAATCTACGCAAATGTGCCATGTACCATCTTTCTTAGGAACCAAAATAATAGGAATAACACAAGGTGTAAGGCTAACATGAATATACCCTTTGTCCTGAAGATCTTGTACTTTTTGTTGTATCTCCTTTGTCTCTTTAGGGTTGGTCCTGTAGGGTGCTCGGTTGGGGAGTGTGGCTTCTAGGATGAGATCAATTTGGTGCTCAATGAAACGCAATGGTGGCAACCCTGCTGGTACATCCGCCGGAAACACATCATCATACTCCTGCAAAATATTAGACACACCACGAGAAACAGGTTGCTTATCATTAGAAACCAAAACCTCGCCTTTGTGCATAAGCACGAGAGGCATGATTTTAGGATCCTCACTAAATTATCTCATGTCATATTTTGTGGCTAACATAATAAAACTAGTCACTCTCTCACTTTTCATTATAGTATCACTCACATCAATTGCATTGTTCTCTCGTGTAGGTGTGTTTTCTAAACTCACTTCTACTTTCAGACGAGACTCAATCACAATTTGCTGCGGTGATATAGGTTGTAGGTTAACTTTCTTGCTCTTCAAATCCAAGTGATAAGAATTGGCTCAGCCATTGTGTTTCACATGGAGATCATATAACCAACGCCGGCCCAACAAAAGATGGCAAACTATCATAGGAACGACATCGAATTCAATGGAATCCTGGTATAGTCCTAACTCGAGATTTACGCGCACCATATCATTCAGCTTCATCTCACCATTGTCACTCAACCATTGTATGTAATACGGATTTGGGTGAGGAAAATGTTTCTGATTTAGCTTGGCACATAACTCCTTGCTTGCAAGATTGCGGCCACTATCCTCCATCAATAATCACTTTGCAAGATTTGTTGGGGCCAACTAATGCTTTGGGTTGGAACAGATTGCACCGTTGTGACTCGCATGTGGCTGCACAGTAAGAGAACGCTACGAGACAACAATAGTAGGTGCAGAAGAAGCAAAAGCATCCATGCCCCCTTCACTTGTGTACCCACCGTCATCGGGCGCAGACAGAACCTCATTATCACAGGTTTCATACTCGCTAGTTTCCTATAACATCCCAATTTTCTAAATTCGGATGTTAATAGATCTTCATATGCATCTCATGCTGCTTCCGCATTTTTATGGATTTTTAAAATATTTTTAAACATTTTTCAACACATGGCAGTTCGCTGGAGAGGATATAAAAGGACTTATCCTCATTTTTAATTTGTTGGAAAATAGTTTTAAATATTTTTGGGAGACTTTTTAATTTTACTTTGGAGTTATAAATATTTTCTAAAATTATTTTGGGAATTTATTTATGCTCCGGAAAAGTTTTTAAATCAATTTTTGGAGTTTTCGGTATTTTTAAAATGCCAGAAAAGTATTTAAAAATATATAAAAATAAGTTGCAAAGTTTTTATTTTATTTTATTATTTTGGTCAAGCCAAAAATTCAATTTTACTATTTTAAAAATATTGGCGAAGATGGAATTTTCAAATAAATTTCCATGATTTTTCTAATATTGTTTTGGGCCTGGTCTGTTTTTTTTTCCCGTAGACCGATTTTGTATTTATCTCGGATTTAAAAAAAGAGGATTAGGGGTTGGCTATAAATAGCCCCGATTAGGGCTAAATTTATTTTCGCTTAGCGTTTTTAGGGTTAGACTAATCTAATCCGCGGGACCCGCCGCCGCCGACGTCATCGCCGGAATCTCGCCGGAGCATCGCCGGAGTTGAGTTTTCGCGTTTTTTCGAGGTATATCTTCGCGAGCCGCCGTGTGCCGTCGTCCCCGCCTCGCCGGAGCACCCCGTCGCCCCTAGCCGCGCCGCCCCGCCGCCTGCTTGCCGCCGCCACGGCCGGCCGGCCACCGCCCGCAGCCGTGCGCCCGTGCGCCCCTGGCCGCCGCGACTCGGCCGCGCCCTCCCGCGCCTGGCCGCCGCCGCCCCCGGCCCTCGCCGGCGCTCGCCCCAGCCGGCCGGAGCCGCAGCCCGGGCCGAGCTCCCGTAGCCATGGCCTGGTTCCTGGCCGTGCGCGTGCTACGCGTGAGGAAGAAGATGAGATGATCCAAACCGCCCGGGGACCCGATCGCGTTTTTCGTAAAAAATTTATTTACGTACGGGCCCTTTTTATAGTAGAACCCGCCGGTACCCCCGTTTTTCACCCGATACCGTTTTCGTGACTACTTTTTAACCGTAGCTCGGAATCGAGTGATTCCAGTTTCGTTGCGACCGTGTATAAATTTTCTAGCCAGTAGACCTAGTGTTACAGAAGTTTGAAGTTTTTAAATTTGTATCCCAAGCTGATCCAAATTTGAACTTCCGGCTGCCGTAACTTTTTACCGGTGCGCCCGTTTGCGCTGTTTCTTTTTGCGTTAGTTTTTATTTGACAAGTACTTTAAGTTTAGCTACTGTTAAGAAAGTTTTTCTACTGTTCTTAGAATGTTTATTATTTTTTGAGCATATTTGTATTGAACATATGATTGATTGGTGCTATGTTTGCTCGTATAGATTGTCCGGAGTGTGCCGCCTCGTTTTGTGAGGATTGTGACCGTCAGGACCAGCAAGAAGGCAAGTGATACTTTGACCATACTCATACCTATATTTTCTATATGCATTATGTTAAGGAATATCACCCTATTGCATGATAGGTAGTTTATTATACTGTTGCTGCAAAACCAGTTAGGATAGCCACATGTTTTGACTTGTCTACCGTAGATCAACCTAGCCGTGTTGTTGCTTTATTGCTATGCTTTGTAGACATGGTTTGGGTTGTGCAAATTCATGGAGTGCATGTGAGCTATTTAATAACTTGTGTAGCAACTGTTTAATAAATAGAAATCATTTCTGGATGGGCAGGGAGTGCTTCCTCGGGGCTCGTTCCTTATCTAAGGTCGAGACCAGGTTGTACCCCTAATGGTTGGTTTGGTGGTCGATAATACGTCATGGCGAGTACCCTCTGACGCAGTGGGCGTCGTCCAGGCTCAAAAAGATCAGACATACTTGGTGACTAGGAGCTTACATGTACATCCGCTGGCCATACGGGCTCTGGCTTAGTTGAGTATGATGTAGGAAGCCTCTCCCGTGCAATGCTAGCAGATGTAGATGTGATAGGTGGTACCGGCTTGCCGTTGGGGGTAGGTGACCTCTTCTGAAAGACTTCGTCTCAATCTTCGGGTTGAGTCCAGCGGGGAAAGTGTACTAACCTCTGCAGAGTATAAACTAATCATGATTAGGCGTGTCCCCGGTTATGGACATTCTTGAGCTACTAGACATTACTGTTACTGGAGGATCTTGACATATGAATCACCTTAATAATTTGAGTGGGCAAGATTAAATAAAGGGTGTGGTGTTGGAACTGGTGTGCCCAGTTTGTTCTTAAGTAGTAAGTTCAACTTAAAATTTTGACTAGTTTAGTTCAGGAGAAAATTGTCTTTCTGCAAAACTAAACCATAAGCCTTTCCTTTGACTTACCTTGCATGTAGTTGTAGGTCCTTTATATAAACTTTTCCGTGTCACTTGCCGTACAAATCAGATGTACTGACCCGTTGTCGGGTTGTAACCTTCGGTGTTGCAGGTTTTTCAGACGATCATTAAGGTGCGTTTAGGGGTTGCGAGTCTACACTCAGCATGTTCGCATGTGGTTGTTGATGGGACTCCACGTTATTGGCTTTTGCTTCCGCTATATTTATATTGAATAAGCTAGCCTTGAGCTATGCAACTTGTTATTTATTTACTCTGGATCATACGTTGTAATAATGATGCACTTGTACTTTGATATACATCTATAATACTGTGTGTGCCAGCGAGTTCGATCCAGGGACTGGCACTTGAACACAGAGACTTCAATTCTGTGTGAATTGGGTTGTTACATTTCCTCATTAATGAACATGACTTTTATATTAGGGAAATCTCTCTTGAAATGACCCGTGTTACCACAGGACTGACAAGTCATGTCTCGATTCCTTGCTGTAGACATGTTGGAGCCTGCACTAGTGGCAGGAGCAGTTGGCTTCTTCACATGAGAAACGTTGGAGGCTAGTTTGGAGTATGAAGAAGAGGGGCGGTTGTTGGCACCATGGCTCTCCATAGGTGCGGCAGACGGTGTCCGAGGAGAAAACCTGCTAGATGGTGTGTATCTTGCTTTAATTTATGCCTCTTCTACAAGCTGGGATTCATCCTCCCTTGCATGATGTAGCAGCCCGTTCATTGTATTGTATTTGTGATAACTAACAATACCATTGAAGGTAAATTTCAGCCCATGGAGAAAACAATGAATACTCATCTCGACAGATTCGCGAAATCTCGCACGCTGCCGCAACATATCCATCTCCATGTAATATGCATCAACCATCATTGTACCTGGCTTCAATTTTTGCAATTTATCAAAAAAATTCTGCAAGTAATTAATTGGAACAAAGTGAGCTCGCATGCTCTCTTTCATATCGCGCCAGGTACAAATAGGTAGCTCATTGACTTCTTGGATCTTTCTCATAATGACATCCCACCAACGCAACGCATAACCATCAAATTCTGAGGAAGCAATCTTGATCTTCCTATCTTTAGTGTAATCATGAAAACACCATAATTTCTCCATCTTAAGCACCCAAGTGAGGTACTCTTCCACATCAGTGGAGCCTTCATATCTTGGGATTGTGAACTTGGGATTTCCCAAGCCATCAGCCTCCTGAACTGGGACACACCGAGCACCAAGTGGTGGTTGTCGATCCCTCCATGGGATACCACACCCACGACCATTATTTCCCCTCAAGTTGTCATTGTCGCCATGGACACTAGAATCATCTTCATGGTCTTCAGGTTGGCGTTGTTCAATTGTGACACGCAGCCCATTGACTAAGGTTGTCAATTGTTGTATGCTTGTTTGGAGAGTAGTAACTTGTGTTTGCATAGAAGTGACTATAGTGTCTGTTGCATCCACTTTCAGCTGGACAACTTGAATATCAGCATCAAAAGTATCACTGGATTTAGTGATAATCCCTGTCAAATGATCGTGGAGAGCTTCATATGCCCTCCATGTAACATGAGAATCCTCACCCTATTTCTACATCACATCAAAATCACTCACAGACATGATTATTAGGTTAGTGCACTAAATACAAATCTTTTGGTGGAACACTCACAACTCACTCAAAACTGACAAGAAAAGGTGATTCTTACCGTTCTGAAGTGAATAGTAATGCGTACCCGTTTGGATGGATGACTAGTTCACGGAAAAGATGAAGTGAATACCCGCATATAAGAGTGGTCACACGACAAAGCATTATTATGTGGTGGAGCTATAGGTATCGTATCCTGACTACACAAATTCACCTCTCCTAGTGCTGATCATAGGACTATGGGACACCGAGAACACACACGATGGAGATAATGGGGCAAAAGCAACTCTGAAAAAGAGCTCAACTGGATTGATGTCGGAGTAATGCTCATGTTGCAATTGCGCAAGAGAGATTTCTAGCAAACACTCAAATGATACGGGCACAAGATTTCTCAATCTACTAGTGTTGTGAACGTGGGAGAAATACTAACAAAGGCTGCACACAAAATTGGACTCAAACTGCCTTCTGTTTCTCTTTTGCTATAATTATTTTCTCTCAACTCTTAATTTATCTTTTCTCTTTTTTTGACTGAAAATTTAAGCAAACAAAAACCAATCTGAATTTGGCACAAACACTTGATGCACTATCATACTTCCTATGTGAGCAGCCCATAGAGCGACAGATATCCTAGTCTCAGTAGGAAAGTGCTACGCAAAAGAAGGAAGCCTGACTAAGGTTAGCAAACGGAAACACAATCTAATTGGAAATATGAATCTAACCAAAAGAAACTGACTCAAACAAACTGATATGGAAAAAAAATGAAACACTCCGACTTGTGAAAGAAATTGCTGGACACACTGCTAAGACTCCTCATAGAATATAAGTTACACAAATAAAAGACTACGTTCAACAACTAAAACTTGGAATTGATGTAATCTAGGTTATGGAAAAACTCTATGGCCCTGTTTGGTTCGGCTGTGGATTTTTTAAAATCTGCTGCGGAAAATCGGAAGCACCTTTCGGGCAGATTTTGATTTGTCGCAGCAGATTTTCAGAAATCGTTCGAAGGTCCGCTCAATGGTTTGCTTGTACTTTATTTTTCGGCTGCGCTTTGGTGGAATCCGGCATCAAAAAAATTCGCTCTTTGGTGGAATCATGTTTGGTTCAACTGTGGATTTCTGAAATTTTACTGACAAAGATAAACCAAACAGGGTCTAAGCCATAATCTTTTTGTATGGATTTTTCATGATAGGACGAAAACAAAACCAATCTACGAGATGGATTTGGTACATGCTTACCGAGGCAACGCTGGAAATCTGATACCAAGATGATATGGGGTGGCCCAATCTTCTCAATAAGCGATGTGGGTGATGAAAATGATGAATAGATAATGTGTATGTCGCTGGTGATCTCTCCATTGCCTGATCCTTGTTGCCGATGCAACATCTCTCAACCTTTTGGATATTCACAATGTCACACACCGGCGCACGTAGCCGTCGACCACGAACGGTATAGTTGCAATCTACTAATTCCCAATGGAACAACAGATCTGTCAGAACTCCAAGTTAGGTATGTACTAGGAATAGTAAGTCACTTTTCATCATGCAAAATTTCAAAAGGAATTTGAAATGAGGAGAAGAAAAGCCTCCAAATGAATTATTTTTTAAATGGCTAGACAAAAATCTTCTTCCAAAAATATTATGAACTTTTTGAAAAGCCTTATAAATGAGCATAGTCACATATCAAGTGAAGTTGATCCCATTCCATGCTTCCTGATTTTTTGAAAAGTCCACAAAGGCCTTGGATATTAACAAAAACCCCTATTTCAATTTGAATTCGAATATTTTAAATTTCAAAAATATTCAAACCTTTTGAGTGGCTAGCCATATGCCATATAAGTCTTAATTAAAGTTTTTAGGATTTTATAAAATGCTTTGGTATTTATTTTATTTGATAAAAACAAATAACAGAAAGAAATAAAAAGAAAGAAAGACAAAGGAGCAAAGAGGCCCAACTTAACTAGCAGCAGGCCCATCCCACCTCCCAGCTTGTCGTCTTCCTCCCCACGTCCACAAGCTGCTCGCTGGTGGTAGCAGAGAGCACGTCGATACCATCTCGACGCCGAGGAACTTCTAGGACTCACACTAGTCCCTATCCGCGCCACAGAGACACTCAGAATCCGCCCACTCGTTCCCCCTGTTGCTGTTCTCACTCGTCCCCTCGTCGAAATCCCACAACACCCGAGAGCGCCGCCGTTCACTGTCGTACACTCGCGTGTCCAGAGATGCAACAAGTCGTGCCACCTTTTCTACCCACCTCACCGTTGTCGAGTACGCCACCCCACAAGAGGAATCGAGCTAGGAGCCACTAGAGCCGATGAATCGGACCGTCTCCTTCGACTACGACTGTCGGAGATCTTCGTCGAATTAACCTCCTTCAAGCCATCCCCAACCTCGGCATCGCCTCCATTGGGTTTCTGGTGAGCGCAACTCCCTTCCCCAACTATCCCCTCGCTCCCCTCGCGCTCTAGACACGGCCACCATGGAGTCGAGCACGACCTCCGCCATGGCCGACCGTGCGCTAGCTCCCGGTCCCTTTTCCAATTCCCATGGTATCCATCGTGCTCCTGGGATATCCAGGAGGCTACCTAGCCTCTAAACCATCTCACCTGCGTGCTGTAACTGATCCAGCCGCAACACCCAATCTCCGGCTGCCGCATGTGAGGTTGCCCCGTCGCTCTTGACCTCCCCGTTGTTGCCCGTCTCCACCACTTGACGCGCACGAAGCCCAGCTAATTTGCAGAGCGCCATTCCACACTAATTTTTTTGCCCTATGCACCAAGTCGTGCGTCGCCACGGCATCTCGCCGTCGCCGCTGACTAGCCGCCGGCGAGGCCGACGTGGCATAATTAACTTAGCACTAATCCCCCCTCCTAACAGTCACTACCATGTGGGCCCTACCCCCCTATTCAACCTATGTTTAATTAATCTAACCAGAAATATAACAAGAGCCACTGACATGCATGAACCACTAGACATTTTGACTATGGTCGAGCCCCTGCATCACTGTGACGTAGTGCTGACGCAATAATTCCTTTTCTAGTACAAAACTAATCCAGAAAAGCTGAAAATGGAAAATGCAGTAACTTTTAAACCATAAATCCAATGAATACAATTTATATACTAAAAAAATTCAGAAAAATTCAAGGATTCTGAGAATATGCAATTTGTTTTCATTTCAAACCATTTTAAAATGGGGTAACAGAAGTAAATGTTCATATGACATGATTTGAATTCACATATGAAGCTTGAATTTGCAATTCCATTGCATTACAATTCATTTATTTGGAATGATCAACATATCAGTACCTTATACATCATGTTATAACATCATATCATGTACTTGAGCACTTTTCATATATTGATTGTTCCATTTCCACATCGTTTGCTATCGGTAGAGGTGGAACCGGAACCGGAGGTCGTCCCCGAAGCAGAAGACTGTCAGCACGATCCCCGTCAGCAAGGCGTGCAAATCCTTTTTGATCATGTCGATAAAAACCAATTTCCCTCTCATTGTCTCTTATGTTGTTTAGGAGTTCACCATGGTACGTTCTACCGCTAGTATGAACCCAATCCTTTGCATGACATATCATTTTGTCATATTGGTAAGACAAACCACAATAATGGAAGATGTACGAGTTTATTGTGATCATTTGGCCCCTGCAACTGTTACTGATTATTGCATGCTAAGAGTGTTACAATGATGATACTCTTATGTCACTCGGGATGGTAGTGATCATGATGATGATGGTGGTAACGTGTTCGTGAATTTGACCTAAACGAGGTGAACGATGACAGGCTGTGTATGACTACATAGTCATTCGTCTCTTTGAACAACGCCTTAAGTCTGAGTTCTTGTGTGGTGATCTAAGACAAAGAGTAACTACATATATTGTGCTTCCTTACCCCTCTATCGACCTATTAAATGATCCCATGTCGATGTCCAGTAGTCGCAGTAGTTTGGTTTCTGTTAAGTTTTTGGGATGACCTACGAGTGAGGGAAGGGCAAAACCAGGATCTGCTTGGGGCCCTGCACACGTCGTATGGGACCGCATTTGTAAACCGGCCGGGTTCTCGATTGCGAAAACCATCCTAGGTAGGCATCTATCTAAACTAGACCGGTGGTGTGAGGTAAGTGTCATGGTGATCATCCTCACCGTCACCCCTTGAATGGTGACGAGAACTTGGAGGTAATTGATGGTCATGTGTGTGAGTGTTACATGCCTCCAGGTTTAAGAAACTATTCGAATAGCCGGGTCCACGTTAATGGACTACTTGGAAAGTTGTACCTGATTATTAGACAACTTCAACAGTTACTCTAAAACTTTCCAAGATAAGTGTGAGTGCTATGGTTTGCTTTCTCGTGGGAAATGGAGGAAGGATCCATAGTGGTGTATTGGTTGAAAGACTTGCAAAGATGGACTGGAGTACGCTCCTTGCCTAATTTTGGTAATCGTAGTACAGGTTAGCCAAGTCAAAGCTGGCACTTCTGCATTACAAACCCCACCTACCTTTACCTTGAAACTTGAGCATGAGTAGTATAGATCTGATGTAAGTCTTGCTGAGTACGCCTTTGGACTCACATTTGATTATTTATGTTTTTAGATGAACTCATTGACCCCGATGGTGGCTTCTTCCTGGAGCTCGACGTGGACTAAGCTAGTATAGTTCCAGATAGTAGTCTGGTCCCTCGTGGAGGGCTATGTATGTTTGAATAAGGCTTCTCTAAGCCATTTTTTAAACTTGTCTATACCCAGACATTAGTTTCTTCTGTTGATTCAATGTAATGTTGGATCACAGTCATGTGATCTGTGTGTGTACTCTATCTATGTCTTCTTAGTAGAGGAGATGCAATAAAGATGTAAACTTTGTAGAGTTCGTGTTACGAGTACCTGTTGTTTACACTGGACATGTGTGTCGCGTGTATGTTTATATCATGCATGTCTTAGTGTGGGGTTCGATAGCTTGGTTGTTCTCTCGCTAGCGGTCTTTCTTACAGCCAGGTGGCTCTGAGGTGTGTGCGGCACGGAGCATTGCGATGCAATTGCGCGTATGGACATGTCCTTATCTAATCCCGTTACGTGTCACACTTCGTTGTACGATTGAGCCCGCTTGACACCCCGACTAAGTGAATTGGGCTGGATTTTGTTTATGTAAATGCTAAGGTACAATCGACAATATGGTTGAGGCGACTTGTCTATGAGTATGGTAGTTCATCACCCATAACCATTTAGACTTGTGAGAAGACGATGAGGACCCCATTACAGTTGATCATCCATGCCTGAATGGGATGCCCCTCACGATCGATCTTTCCGAGAGAGTTATATACCAGGCCTCGTCTGTTATGAGGAGTGGGTATGCTCTCGGCTCTCCATATGATTGAGTTGAGGCTACAATTACATACGCGTATTCCGGGTCCCGATAGACTTGGTATCAGAGCAGGACTGTCTGTAGGATTATCAAACCTTGGTCGAAGTCGAGTCTAGTATTCTATAGTTATGTAGTTACTTGGGTATATGGGAACAATGCAAGACTTATTTTTTATCCTTACCCTCATAGATCTGAGTTCTGAGTCACCCTCATCTTTTCTATGGGAAGATAGGACTAGGCTCATCTATGTCTTTGCTAGAACATCTTGATGACTGTTTTCTTATAGCTGTAGAGAAGTTCGTGTCTGTCTAGAGTCATTGTGCTTCATGTTTAGAACTTCTTATGTAAGTGATGTTTAAATGTTGTGAGAATTTTCATTTCTCTTGCAATTACAATTGTTATGCTATCCGATTCATTCCAGGTTTCTTCATAATCTGATGCATTTGCAAAGTTCTTCTCTCTGCTTGGATGTCAGTTCTTCCTTCCTGATCCAGATAGTCTATTTCACAACTCCCAGTTCTAGGAATGAATTTCATAGGTTGAATGAACTTCCTCTTCTGAAACTTGAAGATATTCCGATAGTTCTTGTCTTTTCGGATGTCTTTACAGAAGATTTTCTAGGCGGCATTCCTGCCAGATTTGTACGTTGTTATAGGTTTTATTCTAGAAACATGTGTTGATGCATTTGCAATTCTTTCTCCCCACTACAAATTTCTTCTACGCAGAATGACCATACTAACTATTGTGTTGGGGTACTTTGCTACTCTGACATATCTGTTGTAGTCCCTATAGGAAGCCATGCTCATCCTCAAGAAAACCACCTAGTAATCCATCTCCTTAAATCTAGTCACCTGACAGTTGTGTAGAATTCATTGTAAATCTTATGCCAGGAACCTCCGTAATTTCCAGACACCCATATAGAATGGCCCCACATGAGTTAGCTGAGCTGAAAATCCAACTTGAAGCTTTGTTGGAAAAAGGCTTCATCCGCCGTACCTGCTCGTCATGGAGTTGCCCCGTTCTTTTCGTAACAAAGAAAGATGGAACATAAATGATGTGCATAGATTATCGCCCACTTAATCTAGCGACAATAAAGAACAATTACCCACTTCCCAGGATCAATGATCTTTATGATCAACTTGCTGGATCCTCTGTCTTCTCAAAAATGTATTTGAGATTAGGCTATCATCAAATCAAAATCAGAAACAAGGACGTTCCCAAGACGTCTTTCACTACTCGTTATGGTCTTTACGAGTTTACCGTCATGTCCTTCAGTTTAACCGATGCCCCTTCCACTTTCTCGCGCTTGATGAATTCAATATTCATGGAGTATTTGGATAAATTTGTTGTATTTTATCTCGATGACATCCTTATATACTCGAAGAACGAAGAAGAGCACGCATAACACCTTAGGCTGGTATTGATGAAACTTTGAGAGCATCACATTTATGCCAAGTTCTCTAAGTGCGAATTTTGGCTACCAGAAGTGGCCTACTTAGGCCACGTGATTTCTGTGAAAGGCATTGCTGTGAATACCGAGAGAGTTCAGGATGTTCCTGATTGGACTCCACATGAATCGGTTAAGCAAGTTAGGAGTTTTCTTGGCTTAGCAAGCTATTGCCGCCTCTTCATTTAGAACTTCTCCAAATTTGCAAAGCCTCTAACTGAACTACTCAAGAAATATAAGAAATTCGAATGGACCCCCAAGTGCGAGGAAAGCTTTCAAGATCTAAGAAGAAGGTTAACTTCTGCACCCATACGTGCGCCTCTAGACACCACAAACGATTTCAAGATCTCTTTTGATGCCTCACGGCAAGGGTTAGGATGCATTATTATGCAAGATCAAGATGTAGTAGCATACGCTTCATGCCAGTTGCGTCCACATGAAGATAATTACCCTACACATGATCTTGAACTCGCTGCCGTAGTTCATGCCTTGAAGACTTGGCGACATTACCTCCTTGGTAATTGTTGTGACATCTATTCCGACCACCAAGCCTCAAAGACAAATTCACACAGCCAGATCTTAATCTCAGGCAAAGACGCTGGATAGAGTTGATAAAAGATTATGACTTAGGATTCTCATTCACCCCAGGCAAAGCCAATGTTATGGCCGATGTACTAAGTCGTAAGTTGTATTGTAACAACCTCATGTTACAACAGTATCAACCACTTCTTCATGAGGAATTCCAAAAGCTCAATCTTGAGATTGTTCCTCATGGATTCCTATCTACCTTGGCGGCGACACCGACACTTGAGAGTCAAATCATAGTTGCCCAAAAGTGTGCACGAGCTGTTCGCCGGATCAAGGAGAACATTGCTAGTGGAGTTGCTAAATGTTTCTCGATGTATAGAAATGGAACGGTATTATTTGACAGTCGTTTGGTAGTACTTAAGAATAGGGATCTAAGACAACTAATTCTTAAGGAAGGTCATGATACTCCCTCTCGATTCATCCCGGTATCACAAATATTTACCGTTACCTACGCCACAGATTTTGATGAACTAGGATCAAGCGACAAATCTTTCATTTCTTTACTGAGTGTGATGTTTGTCGTCGCATTAAGGCCGAACATGAAAGACCAGCTGGCAGTCTTCAGTGTAACTTTGCATATTCCCTAGTGTAAATGGGACAAAGTCAGTATGGACTTCATCACTGGCTTTCCTAAAACCTAGTAAGGAAATGATGCCATCTTCATTGTCATTGATTGACTTTCCAAAGTTTCTCACTTCATTCCCGTTTGCGAGTCTATAACTTCTAGCTAGTTAGCGCACTTGTATGTCTCTAGAATCGTGTCTCTTCATGGTGTTCCTTTTGAAATCAATTCTGATCGTGGTAGCTTTTTCACTTCTAGATTTTGGGAAAGTTTTTAGAATGCTGGGGTGATAGGGCATATTTCCCCTTGATTGGTTTTAGTGATAGATGACAATGCATTTGCGGATTAACCATGTGTCAATGAGCATTTCAGATAATTATAGTCATGGAACAAGACGGTTATTTTACCGTCGGTTGATGGAGCGTGAAGACGGGTTTTCCTCGTGATTTCTTTTTGGTGAATTGAGTCGTAGGAAAACCGTACTATTAAGAGGGGATACACTATGGAATGGTGGGTGGAATCATCACACATACACACTCTCTGCACCCACATATTTTCCATTGCGTTGTGGAGGAGTTTGACATGGTGGCATTAGCTCCTTGGCTCTGCCAGGGCGGTAGTACCGCTCTAGGAGCGGTAGTACAGCGCCACAGTAGTACCGTGGCCTAGTACTGTACCCACTACTGGAATCCCACTGGACTCTGCGATAGTGGGAACGGCACTGCGCATTGGTAGTACCATGGGGCGGTAGTACCCCTCCCAGTGCGGTAGTACTGCTTCGAGGTAGTACCATGGGCTACTACCGTACCCACTACCGGAATCCCACTGGACTCTGCGGTAGTGGGCACGGCACTAGGTCTCGGTAGTACCGTGGAGCGGTAGTACCATGCCCGGTACGGTAGTACTGCACCACGGTAGTATCATGGGCTAGTATCGCCCCCACTAACGGAATCCCTCTGGACTCTGCGGTAGTGGGCACGGTACTAGGTAGTACCGCCCCGGGTATGGTAGTACCGCACCGCGGTAGTACCGGGCTGCCAATGGCTGTTTAATGCCCACCTACAAAAGCGGGTCTTCTTCCCCATTGAGACTCACCTCATTTAATGCTCTCTCCTCCATTGACGCCAATACTCCATTCTTGCCCGATCTCCCTCCCTAGCCATCAAAACTTGTTGATTCTCTAAGTTTTGGAAGAGGAGGCCCCGATCTACACTTCCACCAAAGGATATTTGATTTCCCCCATTAATCCCTTGTGGATCTTGTTACTCTTGGGCACGTTGGTGCCCTATATGGAAGAGGTCAACTCGAAGCCATATTCCATTGTGGTGAAACTTCGTGGTTTCATTGGGAGCCTCCAATTAAGTAGTGGAGATTTCCCAAACCATGTATTCAAAGGTTTGGTTACCACCTTCAAGGCCGTCGCGTAGTGTATCACGGTATCTTGCAGTGGTAAGAGTGTGAGCAGAAATAGGGTGGCACTCGTTGGATTCGTGTCAACATTGTGCTCCTCACCCTGTCCAAACGAAGACGTACTTCTCGAAAGAGAAGGAACTACGACAACATATCCTTATCTCCCGTGTTCCACTTTACCTTTACTTTATGCAAGTTATTTTCATTGCTTCTTTCTTGCTTGACCATATAGTGTTGCATTAGTTGTCATATAAGTTGCTCATGTAGTTGCACATCTAGACAACCTATATTTATTGTTGAGCCTTAATTTGTTAAGAAAATCTTAAAAATTGTCAGTCGCCTATTCACCCCCCCCTCTAGTCGACATTATGATCCTTTCAATTGGTATCAGAGCCTTGTCTCTTATTAAGGGCTTTACCGCCTTAAGAGAATGTCTCAAGTGGATAAATCGGAACATCTTAACTTAGGGGCTAGAACGGAAGTTTCGGTTCTGGAAACATAAGGGGGCACCAAGGACTTTACCAACACATTCTCGAAGGATGGCTCGTCATCTATCTCTCGTGTTGAGTACAATGAAGGCACGTCCACCATGAAATCTCAAATGAATGATATGTCGAACATGTTTCGGGTTCTTATGTCCTGGTTGTCCCCAACAGACACTACCAACATCATACCCAACAATCCAAGGTTGGGAGAGAGAGATGTCATCTCTCATGCACATGATGATGGTAGTAGTGCTATACCTCCCATTCCTCTCACCAGGAATGGATCGGGTATATACACCGTCGTTCCCCCTGCTAACTATGCTAAGTTACCCCATCCTGAACCTCATTTCGCGCATGTAGGTCCACCACCCATTCTTGAAAAATATGAGTATCCGCTTTGGGCTTTCAGTATGAAGAATCACATGAGAGGCTCTTCAGAAGAATTGTGGACTATCATCGAAGAAGTATTCCATGTCCATGATCGAAAGAACATGACTCCAAGAGAATAGTGGAACAACTCCCTCAACAATCATGCCTTGCTCATGATCCAAAGGGGTTAAAATTTGAACAAGAGACTCTTTGCTGGAAGATAACCATAGCAAAGGAGACATGGGATTTTCTTTAGAGAACAATGATGGGAAGCTCAAGCATTCAAAACTCCCAGTTTGACAAAGTTCAAGATCAAGCCAACCACTTTTGTCATGATTCGAGGAGAGTCTCCCAAAGATCTTTACCAAAGGCTTGTTTCTCTCGCCAACCTCATGAAGGATCATGGGAGCATGGACACCGATGATGGTTTGATCAAGAGGAACTTCATCACGGCCATTCTCCCCTTTTGGCACTCCATCACTCAAGTAATTCGTCAAAGACCGGACTTCAATTCCTTGACCACTCTACAAGTCTTGGATGAGTTTGTTTCCATGGAGGTCTTGAACTCCACGTCCGACATAAAGTTGGCCCGCCAAGGTGTGAACAAAATGCCATCTCTTGCTTTGAAGGCCAAGGAGGTTCAAGTGTGTGTTGAAGAGGATGAAGAAGAAGTTGGTCCGGAAAATACCAAGTATGCATTCAATGAGCACATGGCTCTTGCATCAAGGAAATTTTGGGGCAACAAGAAGAACTTCAAGTCAAACTCCAGTGGCTTCAAACCTCAGGGCCAAAGGATAAGCAATTGTTTATATTGTGGAAATGTGAGTCACTTTGTTGCGGATTGTCCATATGAAAAGAGAGAAGACCATGGTGGCAAGCTTATCCGGAAGGACAAGTCCAAGTCACCATCAAACAAGACCTTCGTGAAGAAGAAGCCCCAATTTGAATTTGTGGATCATGAAGAATATCTCTCCGATGATGATGATGAAGGAGGTGAAATTTTGGCTACGACCACCGTTGCGATCGTCACCAACCCACCTCCATCTACTTCACTCTTCAACTCCCCCAACGAGAACCCTCGCATCGTCCACAAGTGCCTTATGGCCAAAACTACCTCGGTAACTCATCCCTCTAAACCTTTCGTTTCCACTAACCCATATTTGTTTGATTGTGTGGAATAAAAGGAGGAGACCAAGGATAAGGAAGAAAATGAGTTTGACCTCTTCATGTCAAATCTCAAAGGTGAGACCAAGAGGCACTTTGTGACCCTCTTGGAACAATTAGGTGGAGCTCATGCTCACATTGAGCAACTTGATGATACCATTACCGAAATGCAAGGGCATATTCGTGACTATGCTGGTGAGATAGGGGAGCTTTCCCAATCTCTTGAGGAAGAGCATGAGCTTAAGGTGTGTCTTGAGGAGACACATGCTATTGATATTGGTAAGCTAAAAATTTACCTTAAACATGCCAATGCTATTTCTTGTGACTTCAAAACTAAAAATGTAGAACTAGTTGAGGCTCATGAAAGACTTCTTACGGATCATGAGGAAGTCGAAAAGGATCACAAATCCTTAAAGCATGAACTCATGACCCTCAAGAAGGCACATGAGGAAGTAAGAATTCAACTCACTAAGGAGATTAATACTTCTCTTCCTATCATTATGCTCGAGACACCAAGTTCGCCTAACTCTTGTTGTGAGCATGCTGCTCTTGTTGAGGAAAACTCTAGATTGAAGGCACAACTCGAGAAGGGACTTGTCTCTTGCATTCAAGGAGAGAAATCTCTTAATGATCTCTTGAGTTCTCAAAAGGAGGTCATTGGCAAGGAAGGCATTGGTTTTGGTGCGAGTTCATCAAAGAAGAAGAATAAGAAGAAGAAGAAGAAGAAGAAGAAGAAGAAGGGCAAAGTCTCCTCTCCCACCAAGGAGATTACCTTTTTCAAGCACTACTAGAAATATGTAGTTTGCCATGTGTCATCGTCTTTGCCGTCTGCATTCCATCGAGGCAGACGGCAAAGAGGTTGGTTGCCGTCTGCTACCCTAAATGCAGACGGCAAACATCTGACATATGGCAAACTGGTTATATGCCGTCTGGTTTGCACAGGAAGACGGAAAAGAGGTTGGTTTCCGTCAGTCTACAGACGGCATAGACGATGGTGGGCCCGCCAAGGCCGCGTTACGCGTGGCTTTACCGTCTGCCCACAGACGGTAGAAACCCCTTTGCCGTCTGGCGACAGACGGCAAATCCGTGGTACCGTTAACCTGGCACGGCCTGCTCCCAACTTCCTCTCTCTCTCTCCACTCTCTCTCCCACACATCCATCTCTCTCCCTCATCGCCGCCGCCGACACCGCCCTGGCCCGCGACCGCTCCGTCACCGCCCTGCCCCGCACCGCCTCCGGTGAGGCCCGCCCTGCCCTCCCCACGCCGCCGTTGCGCCCTCGCCGTCGTTGCGGCCCCACCACAACCCGCCCTAGCCCGCCCCTTCCCTCGCCGGATCTCTCCCTCTTCGGCTCCCCCGCCTCCGCCCCCGCCCGCTGTCGTCAACCGCCGGCCACCCGGTGAGCCCCCTCCTCCCTCGCCGGATCCCCACCGCCGTCGTCCCCCAGTCCGGCAGGTGAGCCCCCTCCTCCTCTCTGTTCTTTATTTTTTTTCTCTGTTTTATTTAATTGTAGTTAGTTTAGTTAGTTTAGTTAGTTGTAGTTAGTTGTAGTTCGTTTTAGTTAGTTAGTTGTAGTTAGGTTAGTTAGTTTTAGTTAGAATTTTAGATTTTAGATTTTTTTCTCTCTATTTTAGTTAGTTGTATTTTGTTTTAGTTAGAATTGTAGTTCTGTTAGTTGCTAGTATATTGCAATATGCTAAAAATATAAAGTATAATTAAGATTAAATGTGAAGAAAAAAAGAAAAGGAAAAGATGCATTAGTTAGGATGTTAGTGTTAGGATTTTACGTTCTAGATTTAGCTATCTATTGGAGTAGGGATGCTAGTTATTAATTAGTTATGATTTTAGGATTTTAATTTTTAGGAAAAGAAAATAAGAAAAGAAAAGAAGAATAAAAGGATATAAAGAGAAGTAGAAGAAAAGGAAAAAATAAGGAGGAAGAGAGAAGAATATATAGAAGAAGAATAAGGAATAGAGGAAGAAGAAGAGGAAAGTGGAGGAGAAACAAGAGGAAGGTGGAGGAGGAAGAGAGAAAGAAAGAGAAGAAAAAATAGAAGAAGAATAAGGAATAGAGGAAGAATAAAAATAAAAGAAGAAGAATGAGAAGAAAAATAAGAAAAATAAAGAAAAGAAAAGGAAGAATAATAAAGTAGATAAAGTTAGTAGTTAGATGTTAGTGTTACTTGGCATAATTACCTGTACTAGTAATTTATGTTGATTTTCTGCATTTTAATGTGCAGTTGTTTCCCCTTCACCTCGAGCACCACCGTCGAGGGTCTCGTGTTCGAGAACCTCCCCTACGTTCGAGGGTGAGAAAAAAATGTCCTATATCCTCTTCCCCCTTGATTTGCTCTGTACCGGCCTTCGTGCCGATGACACTAGCTAGGTAAATACAGTCGCGTAACCAGTATGCGTCTCCCATTCGAAATGGTTACAATTATAAATATGCATTCATTTGCATATTTATAATAGTGATTCTTTCGAATTGAATCGTTTTTCCATGCTCTGTTCCCGATTCGACGTGGAATTTCGTCAGCGCCTCCCTGTTGTTTTCCGGATACACAACCTCTCGGCTTGTTGTCGAGACGTGTATTAGGAGAACAGCGGGGAGGTGCTGCCGAAATTCTGCGTTGGGTCGGGAGCAGAGCATGGGAAAACGAACCCAATCTACACATACTCGGGTGGGATTAGGACCTATCTTTACCTATTAGTGTGTAGGTTAATTAATTTCGTATGACGTAGCTATGTAGGATAAAAGCAATAAAAAGTGGACGTAATAAAATTGACAAACTTGTATATTTGTTGCTTAGTATCTAGCTAGTGACAAGATGAGCGATGATCGTGCTTGGATGTACACCGGTCGCCCTAATCAGAAAGAGATGACCACTTAATGGGCAATGAAAACCAAGGAGTTTTTGAGAGCGGCGTTTGCAAATGGTCAGAGAAAAACCTGGTGCCCCTGTGTTAGGTGCGACAACTATAAATAGGCGACAAAGGTGGATATGGGTAAACACTTGCAAAAGTGGGGTTTTAAGCCTGATTATACGATGTGGACCTTCCATGGCGAGTCTGCCGGACGAAGGAGAGAGGAGGTGGTCCGCCAGCGCACGGACGAGTACGGAACTGGGATCGAAGACATGGTGCAGGACTTTGATGATGCGCGGGATGAGGACGACGAGATGGAGGAAACTGCAAAGGCCTTCTATGAGATGTTGGAGTCTTCAAAACGTCCTCTCCACGCTCACACTGAGCTTTGTCAGCTCGATGGCATCGCACAAGTGATGGCTCTGAAGGCACAATTCAACTTGGGAACAGAATGCTACAATGCGATCATGACCCTATTTGGGCGGTTTCTACCAAAAGATCATGTTATGCCAGCAAACCTGTACCAATCGGATAAGATCCTCAAGGTACTTATGATGCCCTATGAGCAAATACATGCTTGTGAGAATGGATGTGCTTTATTTAGGAAAGAGTGTGCGCAGGAAGACTATTGTCCCAAATGCAAGTCATCCAGGTATGTTGTGGTAGACAATGGTCAAGGTGAGAAGACGCAGACCAAAATACCCGTAAATTTTCTTCGGTATCTTCCAGTGATACCAAGAATTCAACGCCTTTACATGATGGAAGAGACATCCAGACAGATGACATGGTACAAATATGGGAAGAGAACGGAATTTGATGCAGATGGGAAGCCGATGTTGACTCACCCATCAGATGGTTTAGCATGGAAGCACTTCGATGAAAAACATTGGCAAAAAGCTAAGGAGCCAAAGCATTGCCGAATCACCGTCGGCACGGATGGGTTCAATCCTTTCGGTCTGTTGGCAGCCTCATATAGTTGTTGGCCTGTATTTTTCATGCCACTCAATCTCCCCCCTCAAAGATTATGAAAAGGAAGACATTTTCCTGACATTGATAATACCAGGGCCCAAATATCCGGGGAATAATATGGATGTGTACATGAAACTGCTTAAGGAGGAATTGCAACAAGCTTGGGATGAAGGGTTCAAGACATACGATGCAACTAGCAAAAAGACCTTCATAATGCATGTGTGGTACCATCACTCGATGCATGACCTGTCGGCGTATGCGCTTTTCTTTGGCATCTGTGTTCATGGAAGGTTTGCATGCCCAACATGCAAGGATGCTCTCCAGTTTCATTGGCTGAAGGTGGGTGGCAAGTATTCCTGGTTCGACTTGCATAGATAGTTTCTGCCTCCTAAGCATCCTTTCAAAAGAGACAGGAAGAACTTCATCAAAGGAAAAGATGTCAAAAACCTGGCAGCACCTACGATGACGGGTGAACAGGTCCTGGCTCATTTGAACTCTCTCGAGCCTGATCCAGAACGTCCCGGGTATTTCAAGGGATATAATTCGGAACACGCATGGACTCACAAGACATGCTTCTGGGATCTAGCCTACTTCAAAGACCTCAAACTTCCACGCAACATTGATGTGATGCACACTGAAAAGAATATCGGTGAGGCCCTATTTGGTACATTTTTTGGCATAGATGGGAAGTCAAAGGATAATCCTAAAGCTAGAGTCGACTAGGAGACTCTATGTGATAGACCTTTAAAGAACATGCGACAGCTGGAAGGAAGGAAGAATTGGTCGAAGCCAAGGGCCTGGTTCAATCTTGAAAGGGGGCATATGAGGGAAATTCTCTTGTGTGTGCAAAACCGTTTGATGTTCCTCGTTGGGTATGTAGCGAATCTGAGGAGGGGAGCTAGTCCAAAAAACTTGAAAATATTTGGGCTCAAGAGTCAGTATTGGCACATATGACTTGAGCGGGTAATGCCGGTGATGTTGCGCGGCTATATCCCCGAGGAAGAATGGCTAGTATTGGCAGAACTGAGCTATTTCTTCCGTGTTCTTTGTCCTAAAGAACTATCCGATGGTGTGCTAGAAGACATGGAAGAGACCGCGACGGAGTTGCTTTGCAAGTTAGGAAAGATCTTTCCACCGGGTTTTTTTAATCCGATGCAGCATTTTATATTGCATCTCCTGACCGAGGCAAGATTGGGTGGCCCTGTGCAAAACCGTTGGTGCTATTCAACCGAGATAATGCAGAAGGCGCTTCTTGCAAAATGTAAAAATAAACGTAGAATTGAAGCATCCATGGCCGAGGCATTCGTTACCGAGGAGGCAGAAAACTTCATGACAGCACACTATGAAGCCAAAAATCTCCATTTGTATAATCCAAAGCCTCGATACAATACTGGCGACCCCGAACGACGTCAGTCCAACCTCAGCCTATTCAAAGGGAAGCTTGGATCTGTTGGTGCTTTGAGAAATATGATGTTGGATCTCGAAGAATGGAGGACCCTTACGTTGTATATCTTCACCAACCTAACAGAAGTGCGTCCGTATATCGAGTAAGTGCTCGGTACGTAAAATGTTTTGCAACTTCTTATAATTCTGGTGTCTTATTCACATCAATTGGTACAGTCGATACGTCGCCCAATACTCGAATGGAGCGGTTATTGAAAGGGATTCCATCGTAGAGTATGAGCTTCTCGCCAAACATGGAGACGGCAATCCCGGTTTCATCTCTTGGTTCAAAAGGTAACTATCATTCATAAAGGGTTTCCTTTGTTGGTCATATTTCCGACTAATATACCAATCTTTTCCTATTAAACTTATAGGCAAATTCACCTGACGAGCCTATGGACGCCGAATTGAGACAAGTCGCTAATGGTTTTGACTATAAGGTCCATACATTTGAGAAATACGACCTCAACGGGTATCGCTTTCGTACCGTTCGCAAAGAACAAATAATGCCCGATCGAACATCTACAAATTCGGGTGTGTCAGCTGTTGGCGAAGGAGGTATCGAATATTATGGAAGTGTTGAAGCAATATACGAACTTCTATTCTATGGTGAAAATCATCCGAACGTCGTTGTCTTCAAATGTCATTGGTTTCTTCCATCGAAGACTAGACGGACTCATGAACATGTAGGTCTAGTCTAAATTCGACAAGACACACATTTAAATGTCCACGATGTCTATATTACGGCTCAACAGGCCACCCAGGTTTTCTATCTATCCTACCCCTGCCAAACGGTTGAAAACCTGAAAGGTTGGGATATCGTTTATGATGTGCCGCCACATCTTAGACCACCTCCCCCCAATGAATATGATTATGAGCCTCACATTAACCCGGAGACATATGAAGGAGAATTCTTCCAAGAAACTCGGAGCCTCAAAAAACGTTTCCGAAACCGCTTTACACAACCCGAGAACATGGAACGAGACAATGAGAGTTAACCCGATACCGATGATGAGGAAGAAGCCCATACCAATGATGCGCAAGAGCCTCCTCAAGACGAAGAGGTTACTTCTCCAGATGACTTGTCAATGCTTGACCGTTTACAGAAAGGCCTTCCAAATGTAGATGTTGTTGAACCCGATGATGCCGTCATTTAAGATGACACGCGTGATAGTGATGATGATCCATCAATTGATCCCGGAGAAGAGATGGATGATCCCGACTATTGTTAGTTGTATGAATCCCAACTTTAATTAAATATATGTATATATATTCTCACTGTAGTAATTACTTTTTTCTTTATAGTAGTATTATTTATTTTTCTCATTTGTACTAATTTCGTTTACTATGATTTCTGGCAGGTTCATGACAGATATGGAGGGCGAGACCTCTGCGGGTGGTTCTTCGTCACGAGGTAGGGGCTGGGGTACTACGCCCGCACCAGGTACTCTACGGAGGTCTTTGCTCGAGAGTATGTCCTCACCTCCTAATTCTGAGGTGCCCAAGGGCAGAGGAGGTCGGACGAAGAGAGGCGGGAGAGGAGGCAGAGAAGGTGGTGGCCGCACGAGAGGGAGGCGGACAGCTACGCCTTCCTCACCACCACCTCCGGCTGATTCACCAGAGCACAGGGTGGATCCCTCCTCGGAGAGTCCCGCGGTAGAGGAGGAGGCTACGTCCCAACGCACGTCCTTGGGTCCATGGCCGGAGGTGGACACGCCCGAGGGGGAGGTTGGTGCAGAGAGGCAGGTTGGTGAAGAGGAGGCGGTTCCCACTGATGATGAGGTTGAGGGGGCGGAAGGTAACACCGTGTACCAGCGTGGGGGTACATGGCTCCCGGCTGAGCCGGTGACTCCCTCCTATAGGTCGTTGATTACGCTTGATGGAGAGACGTAAGTGCACTTAATTACTTTGTTTCAGTACGCCGAGGTTTATGCAAATATCTGATGGCTTTTTTACTTTTTTGTATTGCAGGGGTTGGGCATACGCCTCGGGTGTCTGCAATCCCAATGGCATCCTTGGTGTGTTCATCAGGCAGAATTTCCCGGGGTTGGTTCAGTTGCCCGATGATGATTCGCCTCCGCAGCCTGGACTCTTTTGGGAGCACTATATAGCTGCCGAGGCCCCGTCAAATACGACCATCAATGGGGTCGAATGCCACACCAGAGCGGACATGGTGTTGAACGGATTTTTGGTAATTTCTCTTTCACACAATGAGAACTTGAGAATAGCTAGGTAGTTGATGCACTCATCAGTGTTGTCTCATGCTATTAATTGCAGGTCAATTACAAGGTCGAAGAGTCCATGGAGGAGGAGGCGGGAAAGGTGCTCATCCAAGAGTGAAGGCGCCTCTTGCAGAACACAAGGCACGAGATGCGAGTGCAGGCGGTTTGTGACTACTACGCCAAGCGTGGCCTTAGCGTAGCAAGTGGGAATGCCGAAAGAAGTATCTGATGAGGGACCAGTACATGATGGTAACCCCTTCTTGCGTCTTTTAGTTTCCTTGATTTGGTTCCTAGCTAGCTAGGCCTATAATAGCCAATCTTCCTGTTTACTAACTTAGGCTCCACCGAGATGGTGTGCGGATAAGATGGATTGTTGGGAGGTCATTGTGGACCAGTGGTGCTCAGAAGCCTGGTTGGCCGCCCACAACAATGCCACACCATCAAGGCAGCCGCAACTTAGCTGGTTACGGGAAAAAATGGATATGTGTGCTTTGCTAATATTGTCTTTTACGCACCCACAACTTAGCGGTTTACTAATATTGTGCTTTTCTTTGTCTTTTAGGAGGAGCATAATAAAATAGAGCCGCTTGGGGTGTTCGACAATTATGGCATGGCCCATACAGCGTCGTACAAGAAGTCCAAGGCACTCTGAGAGTCGTATATTGCCACTCCGTCGACGTTCACCAACGTTGCCGCCTACGGTAAGATGAAGGCTTATACTGAGGCGGTGAAGGAGAAGCACGGGCAGGATTATACCCCGGTTGGGAAGCCTATTGACCCGGAGCTGGTGATGATCTCTGGTGGCGGAAGGCGCCATGGCCATTGGAGATAAGTTGATTCGGTGCAATAGGACTCTTCCTGAGACCAAGTCGCGCCAAACGAGCTCTTCTCCTGCTATAAGGACTCGTGCGCGACCAGTCGATCTCGCTATCGAGGTTAGCCATAAGGACTCTTGCATTCTTGTGTTCTCTCATCGAATATTACAGTGCTAACTACAGGAGTGGGGTTGCAGGAAGATCTTGAGAGAGAGCGACAGAATACCCAACGGCTACTCGAGGAAAAGGAGCGGTTGGTGGACGAGAAGGCAGCAGAGAGAGAGAGAGAGCGGTTGGCGGAGGAGAGGACGGCGAAGGCTCTTGAGGAGGCCGCGGCACGCCACGATGCGTTGAATCAGGCCTTGTACGAGCTCATCGTGGTAAGTCACTTGTTCATATTCACCCAAAGAATGCATGTTATAATGTTTGTTTATATTAGGAACTAATATGATTGACTAGTGGAAAACAAATGTGTAGACTATGTGTGAGAAGACTGGCCAGGCCGCTCCACCGATGGTGATCATTTCTCCTGTGGGGACGGTGAGTATCTTTAAATGATCATCAATACCTTATTGAGTGGTGTCGTGCTAACCGCTAGTTGATCTTTTCGTGCAGCATAACTCTCGGGCTGCATCCCATGACCCTTCTCCCTCGTCAACCTCGGGCAACCCGACTGATGCTTCTCAGCCACCTCAGCCTTGAGGGCTACACTCTGGAAATTTCTGTTATATATTTTGCTTTATTAATACTTAGTTAGTTTGAAAATGCATATTTAGCTTCTCAAATCCTATATTTATTCGACAAACTATTTTTCTTAGTTAGTTCCAAAACTCCGGTACTTTGCCTATTTTACACAAAAAAGGACATATTTAGCTTAGTTAGTTCCAAAACTAACATATTCAACTTAGTTTGCTCACAAAATCTCAAAGTTATCTTAATTGGGTAAAAAAATGCTAAAGCTAGCTTAAATTGGCTCAACAATTGTTAAAGTTTGGTTAGTTGCTCAAGAAATGCTGAAGTTAGCTCAATTTCCTCAAAATATGCTAAATCTAGCTTAATTTTATCACCATTGCTTATGTTAGCTTTGTTTTCTCAAAAGAAGAAGAAGAAACATAAGAAGGAGAGGATCTTTTCTTCTTCTCCTTCTTTTTCTTCTTCTTCTTCTTCTTCTTCTTCTTCTCATTTTACTTCTTCATTTTACTTCTTCTTCTTCTTCTTCTCCCTCTTCTCATTTTACTTCTCCTTCTTCTTCTTCTTCTTCTTCTCATTTTACTTCTTCTTCTACTTGTTCTTCTTATAACTTTCTTAGCCTCATTTTTGCAGATTTGCTTGAAGGGAGTCATGCTATGATGGAGTGGTGCATTTGGACTTGTAGCTTAGTTTTATAAATTTTATTTGTCACTTATGTGTTTGATATTGTGCTATGATGGAGTGTTATGATGTACTATGTATATATTGTGTTTGGAGAAGATCACTTGTTGTGTTTGAGACTATATATGAGTATGGGATTGATGAAAAAATATATATGCATAGTTTTGGTTGATCAAAATGTGTGGGTGCTTATACTTTTGTTGAGCACATGTATATGTCTATATATATTGCTATATTTTTTTCAAATGCAGGGATGAAAAGAAAAACAGAAAAAGCAGAGGCAATGTAGGTTCTTTGCCGTCTGCAGGCAGTCGGCAAAGGTGTTTGCCATCTGCTGGTGGTCGGCAAAGGTGACACGTGGAACCCAGCTGTGAAATCTAGCAACAGACTGGGTGCCATTTGGTCAGTATGCTATCTGCATATATCTGGCAGACAGCAAAGAGCATTACAATGTTGTCTGTCTAACAGAGGGCAAAGATCTGACGAGAGGTGACATCCTGATGATGTCACCATTTCTTTGCCGTCTGTCGGTAGAAAACACACCTCGCCATTAACGGCCTGACGGAGGGGCTTGTAATCTTTTTGCCGTCAGGCTCTCGTTGCCGTCTACTTTCCAGTATACGGTCGGCAAAGGTCTTTACCGTCCGTCGATTATATGCAGACGGCAAAGCACCTCTTTGCTAAAGAAACGGCTGACAAGAGTTGTGCCGTTCGGGGACAGACGACAAAGCTCTTTGCCGACAGCTAAAGGTGTGTTTGCCGTCTTCCATGGCAGACGACAAAGAAGAGAATTTCAGTAGTGAAGGAAGGGGAGAAGAAAAAGGAGAAAGTGGCAAAGGCTATTGAAGGTGGTGTATCCAAAAGGGGCAATGCCATCCCCAATGACTTTGCCGGTCCCACTAACCCGTCTTATATTCCTGGTTGCACTAATGATGAGCATTTTTATGCCAAATTCGTTGGTTCTTATGATGAATACATTGCATGATCTATTTGGGTTCCTAAGACCCTAGTTACTAACGCAAGAGGACCCATTCGTGAATTGGTCCCTAAACCCAAGCATTGATCTCATGTAGGTGGTGGCTTCTGGTGGAGGTTCATGGATACTTGATAGCGGAGCTACAAGTCATATGACCGAAAGCAAGGACTTGTTGGTGGACATTGACATTCAATCATCTCATGACACCCTAGTCCAATTTGGTGATGCAAAAAACGTCAAAGGTATTGGGTAACGTCAAAGGTATTGGGTAACGACAACTATCTGAAATGTTTTACTAGAAGAGACTTGTGCTTTCAATTTACTATCCGTTCGTCAACTTGCCAAGATGGGCCTTTGTACTTTCTTTGATGTGGACATGGTGACCGTGATGTGGAGCAAAACTCTTAAAGTAGCCTTTGTTGCACATGTGGAGGACGGTATGTATGTGGTGGATTTCTCATGAGTCCCCACTAAAACCACCATATGTCTAGTGGCTAAAGGTAATGTGGGGTGGTTTGGCATCGCCGTATAGCCCACGTCAATATGAGGTGTTTGCTAACACTTCGTAAGGGTGAGCATGTCATTGTACTAACAAATTTTAGTTTTGCCAAAGATCGTCCTTGTAGGGCTTGCATTGAAGGAAAGCTACATGAGAAGAAACATCCCATCAAGAATATCATTACCACCAAGAGGCCTTTGAAGCTCCTTCACATGGATCTCTTTGGGCCTCCCACGTATGATAGTCCTTGTGGAAAGAAATATTGCTTGGTGATTGTGGGGTACTATTGAAGATATACATGGGTTTATTTCTTCAAGAGGAAGAGTGAGACCCAACAAACCGTCATCGAGTTTGCCAATGAAGCCCAACATCAAAAAAATTCAAAGATATTGGCTATTAGGAGTGACAACGGCACCAAGTTTAAGAATTACACCTTGGATGAATTTCTTGGTGATGAGGGGATCAAACATCAATATTCCGCTGCTTATACCCCTCAACAAGATGGTGTTGCGGAGAGGAAGAATCGCACTCTCATTGAGTCGGCAAGAACCATGATGGTGGAGTTCAAAAGTGCATAAAACTTTTGGGTGGAGGCCATCAAAACCGCTTGCCATGCAACCAACCGTCTTTATCTCCGCAAGATCTTGAACAAGACTCCCTGTGAAATTATCACCGGGAAGAAGCCCAACATCAAGTATTTTCGGGTCTTCGGGTGCAAGTGTTTCATTCTCAAAAAGGGTGCTCGTTTGTCTAAATTCGAGTCGAAAACAAATGAGGGAATATTTGTTGGTTATGCTTCAAACTCATGCGTATAGAGTCTACAACAAGTACTCTGGGCTTGTTGAAGAATCTAGTAAGGTGCAGTTTGATGAACATAATGGCTCCCAAGTGGAGGAAAGTGATATTTTTGTTGTAGATGATGAAATTCCTCCTCAAGCCATAAGAATAATGGGTGTAGGTCATATCCTACCCATTGAGGAACCCCTTGTGGTGGAAGGAGAAGGACAATACTCTACTCATGTGGAGCCCTCATCTTAACAAGATCAACAAACAAACAAAGAACAAAATGAAGTCCCTCCCCCAACCGAACAAGGTAAAGATCAAGTCGTTGTTGATGGTGGTGCACCAAATGATGACCGAGATCAAGTTCTCTCTCAAGGGCAAGCTCAAGATGATGAGAAAGACCTTGATAGTGCTCAAGCTCCCGAAGATAACCCTCAAGAGGATTCTCAAGAATCACTTGAGGAAACTTTAGGACGTCGTGCGGCCAAGATTGCATCCAAGCTCGCCTCTCAAGATCATTCGGTGGATCAAGTTCTTGTAAGCCTAAGGAAAGGGGTAACCACTGGTAATCAATTAAGAAATTTGTGTGCCCATAATGCGTTTGTATATTGTGTGGAACCCCAAAAGGTATTTGAGGCGCTTGAAGACCCGGATTAGCTTGAATCCATGCATGATGAACTCAATAACTTTAAGAGCAACAAGGTGTGGTCATTAGTGGAGAGACCCAAGAGTGATCATAATTTCAGTGGGACCAAGTGGATTTTCAAGAACAAGAAATATGCACATGGTATTGTTTTGTGAAACAAGGCAAGGTTGGTGGCACAAGTTTTTTCCCAAGTCGAAGGTATTGACTATGGTGAAAATTTTGCCCCCATGGCTCGCCTTGAATCCATTCGTACTTCTCTTGCTTATGCTTCTCATCATAACTTCAAGCTATATCAAATGGATGTGAAAAGTGATTTTCTTAGTGGTCCCATTAATGAGTTGGTATAAGTCAAGCAACCCCCAGGGTTTGAGGATCTCAATTTCCCCAATCATGTATATAAACTCGATAAGGCACTCTATGGCCTTAAGCAAGCACCACGAGCTTGGTATGAGCACCTTACCGAGTTCTTAGTCGATTTTGGGTTTGAAATTGGGAAAATCAATCCCACTCTTTTTACTAAGAGGGTTGGTGGGGAATTGTTCATACGCCAACTATATGTTGATGAAGTTATATTTGGTTTGGTTATCAAATCTTTTAATGAAGAGTTTTCCAAGCTAACGACCAAAAAGTTTGAGATGTCTATGATGGGAGAGTTGGAGTTCTTCCTCGGTTTTGAAGTGAAGCAATTGCCAAGAGGAACCTTCATCAACAACGAAAAGTACACTCAAGACATGCTCAAGAGGTTGAAGTACGATGATCTCAAGGGAACAAAGACCCCCATGCCCCTCAAGTGTCAACTTGACCTCGACCCGAATGGCAAACAGGTAGACCAAAGGGAGTATCGTTCTATGACTGGTTATTTGTTGTATCTTTGTGCATCTAGTCCGGATATTATGTTGAGTGTGGGCATATGTGAAAGATTTCAATCCACACCAAAGGAGAGTCACATAGTGGATGTCAAAAGAATCTTTTGATATTTGGTTCATACCCCAAACTTTGGCTTGTGGTATCCCAAGGGCTCAAGCTTCAACCTCGTTGGGTACACGAATTCGGATTGGGTGGGAGAGAAAGTGGAGAGGAAGTCTACTTCCGGAGGATGCCAACTCCTTGGTAGGTCTTCGGTAAGTTTGTCTTCCAAGAAGAAAAATTGTGTCTCTCTCTCAACCACCGAAGCCGAGTACATTGTCGCCGCAAGTTTCCGTGCACAATTATTATGGATGAGGCAAACTTTAAAGGATTATGGTGTCACTTGTGAAGAAGTGCCTCTTTTATGTGACAATGAAAGTTCTATCAAGATCGCCTACAACCCCATTCAATATAGCAAGATGAAGCATATTGAGATTCTTCATCATTTTATCCGAGATCATGTGAAGCGAGGTGATATTTCTCTTTCATATGTGGGCACCGGAGATCAACTTGCGGATATTTTCACCAAGCCCTTGGATGAAGCAAGATTTTGAGCGTTAAGGCATGAGCTAAATATCATTGATTCAATTAATGTGGTTTGACGAGCTTTCCCACACTCCCTATCTCAACATAGTATCTAGTTTGGATGTAGGAATGGACATAGGGGAGTGCTGCTTAATTCATAGGAAACCACTCCACCTATTATGCGGAAAGAGATAAAATTCTTTCACTATGGTCATTTTCGGTGACTATCATGATCACCAAAGTGGCAACGGTGCTTCAAAAGAAGAGCATTGGCAATGAACCCAAGATACATATTTGTGGTATCATACCAAATAGGCTCAAACATGGTGGCTTCGGCCACCTCCCCTCCCCTTGGGAGAGTTGGTTCGTTTTTATGTTTGGTTTTTCTTCTGGTTTGCATTTTGGTCACTCCGAGATTGCTCGTGTTTTTATTTATGTTTTGATCTTGGAGCGTTCCCATCCAGCTGCTGTTTTAGAGTCTCCAACCCAAGCCTATACCCATAAGACTTTTGATGCAAAGGCTCCTTCTCTTTGAAACTAGGCTGGGCTGCTCTGTTGCAAGCGATACTACCGCTCGTAGTCACTGTACTACCGTGGCCCGTGCGGTACTACCGCTGTATCGGGGAGGGTTAAAACTGAAGGGGTACGGGAGTTCTTCCCCATACCCCCATTCAGTTACTCCTATCCATATCTGGCAGCAGCTCCGCCTGCCCCGGCACCCGCCCCTCGAGTGCCGACTCCGTGCCGTCCCCTTAGTCCTCCTCCGATGGAATCAATCCCCACCCTCCCCGTGTGTAAGGCCCGATATGCGGTACTGTTCCAGATCTAGATGTTTCCATCCAGATCCGGGGACGAAGCACATATCGGTCCCACCGCGACATATGACGAAGTCATATGCCCCGGATTTCCAACATGATATCACAACATTACAGATACAAGGATACAACATCTCATACAACCGGCATACAACTGCCTTAATACAATACAACATCGGAAGATACATGTCTGGGTATAGACTAGAAGCAAATGCCAACTGGCAAAGAGAAAAGCATCGATCCCATAACCACACGGGTCCAGGCCCTCCGTCGGGATCCATCTAACTAGTGTTCGTCGAGCCTCCACATGAAACGTCGATCACCATACCTGTTGTCGATCAGGAACCCTGAAAAGAGTTTGGGGGTAGTATCATGAGTACAGAAGTACTCAGCATCCAACTGTAGTGGTTATTTTACCCAGCAAGGACTTCATCACTCGTCATTCTAGGACAACTAGTAGTTTACGGTAAGGATGGGGTAAGTGGTGAGGTTGTTGCCGCACTAGCATTTACGAAGTGGCTAACGATCTTATAACCCATTTAATTATTAAACGGGGTTTTCATTCCATTGGCTGCGGCTGGTCTCGTGCGGTTTTCGCGACGATGATCGGGTGAAACCCGGTGTCGCTAATGTCGAGTGTCAGGGTGGCAAGGGTCGGTCTCCATCCGGTACGAGATAAGAGGGGGGGAAATAATCGCCGATCGACAAATCGGGGATGCACACACCGCAAATAAATCAGACAATCAAACAATTCACACCGAAAAAATAATAATTTAATTTTTGTGAAATCTGGGCTGTTACACCGTGTGCCATGGATCCCGGTATTGCCCCGTTACCCTCTCTCGTTGGCTCATTTTCATGGATCTTGTGGTTAGGGCAACGTCGTTTGGATCCACTAGGTTTTTGGCTAAATCTAGGCACTTTTAGGACTTAGTGTGACTACTAGATAGCGATGATGGACTATTGTTGCTTTGGTTTGGAGTTTTGGCACTACGGTAGTACCGGATCTGAGATCCGTGCTCACAGGCGCCCGAGTGGTACTACCGCCCGTGCAGTACTACCGTTGGTCTCCAACGGTACTACCGCCGGGCGGTATTACCGCTTTGTGCATGGTACTACCGTACTGCCTGAACTGACAGCATACTAACTTCAGTTCCTTGTTCACATACTTCCGAGCTTTTGCTTCTCATGTGTTGTTTTTCCCTCGCTCTTGGTTTTGGTCAGGTGATGGCTCTCGTCGCAATCCCAAGCACAAGGCCACGGTTCAGGTCGGTTTCTCCGTGAAGAAGACTACCCAGAAGAAGAAGGAACCATTCAAGCTTGTGTCGGAGATTCCTCTCCCGGAGTACAAGGCATATCGTGATGTCAATCCCACCACAGGGATCAAGACCCCGATCTTTTGGGTGCTCAGTTCTGGAACAAGTGTCAGTGGGATGTGTTCTTTTTGGTATTGACGGATAAGAAGAACCTCTTTGTTCGGCATGTGAAGTTTGTCAACTTGAGGCATATCAAGGCCAACGCAGACTACTTTGGAGAGGATCTGGATTTGTGTGAGAAGTTTGGGATCCTCGGTATCATCTCCTTTAACAAGAATTTCGATGTCGAGCTCCTAGCCCAGTTCATTGCTACTGTGTATTTCACCAACCGTGAAGATTGGACTATGATTTGGATGTGCAAAGATGAGAGGGTGAGATGCACATGGGATGCACTTATGACGGCTCTGATAATTCCGTTCAGCTCTAAGGAAGAATAAGTGGGTGTTCGTCCCCACACCACGGGGTCAGCCAAGAACAAGAGTCTGTTGGGTCCATATCATACGTCTATCCCCTACACTTAGGCAAAGAGGGACGAGAAGTACAGGGTGGTTCTCACCCCGTTCTTGACAATCATGCACCGTATCTTCAGGACCTCTCTATTTCCCCGAGTGGGCAATCTGGACATGGTTCACAGCTATCTGGTGAACATGCTTCTTGTGTGCATGGAGTGTAAGGGTACCACTCAGACTCTGGATGTGTGTGATATTATGTGGGAGGAGCTCTACCTTGACCTGATGGAACAGAAGGTTCTGATTTATGGTTCGTTTATTCAGGTTCTCTTCTAGATCACTTGGGCATCTCACTTTGAGCTGAGATACTTCCAGTTGGGCCTCTGACCTCTCACGAGGTGGTTCATCTGCGCATCAAGGACAACTAGGCTGGAGGTCATGGTCTTGCTCATGGTTCTCCAGCCGGATCAGATGAGGATATTGCTGGGGAGCCGGTTGTAGTTGGTGGCAGTGTTCTCCATACACGCTCCGGTGCCAGGTTTGATAGTGGTGCTGGGTCGTCTTCCAGGGACCTTGAGCAGCCTGGGTGGGTTGCTAAGCTCATGAGAAAGGTCAAGAACCTCTATTGCTTCTAGCAGGACATGCAACATTAGATGTATGAGGCTCGTAGGAGGGACAAGGAGAACCACAGACTTCAGAAAGACTTCTACAGGGCCCAGGGGATGTTAGTGGAGGTAGGGTCAGAGAAGAGCATCACTCCCGAGGACATGTGTATCTCCAAGTTCAGCAAGTGGGATCTTTCAGATGATGTGCCTCGTACTTCTTCCACCACACAACAACCAGCTATAGATGAGACAGAGGAAGCAGTGGAGTCCAAGGCTTCTGGCGAGTCCGAGGACGAGGAGTATGACAAGGACGATGAGTAGTCCATCACCTTGGGGGGCTATGTCGCTCTCTGCCTTTTTGGCGTCTCGATTCCAAAGGGGGAGAGAGTTTAGGGTCTCCGGGATTTGCAGCTTTCAGGGTCGGCGAGTCACAAGCGTGTTTTATCTGTTCTCATTTGCGTCGCTTGTGAACTCCGTTTATTTGCATTTGGCTTTTTAGTTCGTCTTTTGAGACTTTCTATTTGTAGGGTGTGAGACATATGTTATCCTATGTTCGTACTCTCTATGTTTGGTTATGTGATGCTACTATGGTTTATTATCTTTTTTCTCACATATGAGTTGTTACTTGCCAGTATGGCTTGGTTTATTAAATATAGGGGGACTATCTTCCTAATGTGTGTGTCTTACATTCCAAAGGCATATTTAAATTGATGCGCACATCTAGGGGGAGCTTGTCTATATTTTGTAGATAATTTTCTTGCTTTACATTCCCTATTCGTATATTGTGCAAATATTTTGTTGTCATCAATAAATCAAAAAGGAGGAGATTGATAGGGCATATTTCCCCTTGATTGGTTTTAGTGATTAATGACAATGAATTTGCGTATTAACCGTGTGTCAATGAGCATTTCAGATAATTATAGTCATGGCAAAAGACGGTTATTTTCCCCTTGTTTGATGGAGCGTGAAGACGCAGTTTTCCTCGCGATTTCTATTTGGTGAATTGATTCGTAGGAAAACCTTACTATTAAGAGGGGATCCTCTATGGAATGGTGGGTGGAATCATCACACATACACACTCTCTGCACCCACATATTTTCCATTGCGTCGTGGTGGAGTTTGACATGGTGGCATTGGCTCCCTGGCTCTGCTAGGGTGGTAGTACCGCTCTAGGAGCGGTAGTACCGCGCCACGGTAGTATAGTGGCCTAGTACTGTACCCACTACCGGAATCCCACTAGACTCTGCGGTAGTGGGAACGCCACTGGGCATCGGTATTACCGTGGGGTGGTAGTACCGTTCCCAGTGCGGTTGACGGGGATCAACCCCGGCAAATCCCATGGTCAGGGACCCTGGGTTAGTCATAGAGAAGGCACAAGTTGGACGATACTCATCGGCTGACATGAGAAACACTTCCTACTCGATATTATTGCTTGAGGGGGCGATTACAATGGAGGCAAAGGCGAGTTCTCGCAAGGCTAGATGAGTAGATGCGTATTGTGTTGTCGTGGATGTCTCCCCTCCCAGCCTTTATATACTAGGCAAGGTCCCGGGGAGTCCGTACTAGGTTACAGAGATAGTTTCCTAGTTCTAGTCTTGACTTGTACGCCAAGTTGTACCTTCCATGTTAGTCGCAGACTCCTACGTCGGTGCCTGGTTGGGCCAATCGTGGGCTTTTCGTAGCTTCCCAGCGGGCCTTCTGTCTTCATACGCACCAGGTATCCTTACATGCAGGAGTTGTGGGGTCACCCCCTCGTCAGTAGCCCCCGAGTTCCTGGGGGACTCGAAGAGTCGCGCAGGGACTCGAATTCATCTGCGCTTTACTGTTTGTAAGCGTGGCATCGCCACGGGTCGCTGGCAGTTTTGAGCCATGACAATATCTGTTTCGAGGGATTGCTAAGCTGAAAGGGCCCAAGGAGTCGACTGGTCGAGCCTTTGTGAATTGCGCTAGTGGAAAATACCACAGTAGCCCAATCAAGCTCACGTCCCTCGACATGAATTGGAACGACCGGTGTCAAGCAAAGTCATGCCGCGGCAGTCTAAGCATATAGCCTGAGCGCGTCCGCTCCGCTCTTACTATCATGCGAGCGCATGGAAATGGTCGGGAGTGAAATCGCTCTGCGGAAAGTCCCGGCCCGGCCGTTCTGCGCAGTGGGGTCTTACCTACACGCTAAGCTTGCGTGGCATCTGGGTACAGTGTGTCGTAGCCCAGGCATAATTGTTTTTGTAGAGGCACGAAGCCTGATTAGCGATGCACCCACTTGGAATAAACAATCAAGTGAGCTGTTTAGCCGTCACTCGCGGAGTTTTGCAGTGAACTGAGGCGAGGAAAATAAGAGAGCACCCACTCGGAATGTCGTCGAGTGCGCGAGTAAGTCATGTCTGCTGAATTGCTAAGTCTTTTTGCGAGTAGTCACTCGAATGCTTTACTGCTTTCGGGGTGAGGGAGCACCCAAACTCTGAGAGTATGTTGTTTCTTCTAGTGCGAGTGATCACTCGAGCACATTTTTTCCTTCTGGGTGAGGGAGCACCCGAACTCGAATAAAGGTACTCCCGATGGGAGTAAGAATTTTGTAGATTCAGAAAATTTGGACGGGTAGTAGGTGTAACAGCCCAGTTGTCACAAAATTTAAAAAATTTGTTTTCAGTGTGGTTTGTTTGATTGTCTGATTTGTTTGCGGTGTTTGCATCCCCGATTTATCGATCGGCGATTATTTCTCCCCCTATTCTCGTATCGGATGCGTGACCGACCCCTTTCAACCACGGCACACGACCTTTGCGACACCGGGATTTCACCCGAGCACCGTCGCTACCGACACAAGTCCAGCCATCGCCACCGGATCGAAAAACCCGTTTATTTAATAAACGGATTATTTTCAGGGGCGCCAAAAAATATTGTCGGAATGTCACCGCAGTGAGGTACGATCGACAGCCTCGACGAGATGAGCGCGTGGTTCGAGATTTCGTCGGAATCGGAGTCCGTACGGAGTATCGGCGGTCACGAACGCGATCACCGGACACGCGAGAGGGGTACCGAGGGCATTTGCGTAAACAGGCCAGCCAACCTGCCTATATAAAGACCACCAGACACCCACCACCCAATTAGGGTTTACCCTAATGGAAATTTGCAGCCACCCCCTCAGTTTTGCCACAAAATTTGCCCCAAAATCCCCCAAATCTCGAAACCCTAGCCTCCCAGCCATTCGGAGCCGTCAGATCTGGGAACGGAGGTCCCAGATCGCGCCACATCGCGCCCGGAGACAGCCAACAGCCCCCAGCACCGCCGGGCCGATCTGGGCTCCGCGGGCCCGCCGCCGTCCGCCGCCGGGCCGAGCCAGCCCTCAGCTCGAGCTCGGAGCTCCCATGGCCGTGGCCGCGCCGAGCCGCCGGCTCCTCCCACCGCCGCCACGCCCAACTCCGGCGAGCCGCCGGCCTCCTCATCCTCTCCTCGCGCCCTCCTCCTTCCTCCTGCTCTTCCTCTCCCTCACCTCCTCTTCCTCCCTGTGCGGCAGCCGCTATGGCCACCATTGGAGGCGAGCTCGAGCTCGGAGCTCATGGCCGTCGGCCTTCCACGGCCCCTCCGGCGCCACCACAGCCCAGATCCGGCCGCCCTCCTCCGGATCCGGCCATCCCCAGCGCCCACGGCCCCTCCTCCAGCCTTCACGGGCGCCGCCGGCCACCTCCAGCCCGCCATGGCTCGGCCAGATCCGAGCAGCCCGAGCTCCCCCACCCCCTGTAAAATTCAAAGTCCCATATTTTCTACTCCGAGTACCTGTTTTGTAATGCGATTTCCCGTTGACTCCTAGGTCGGAACGAAGTGATTCTTTTTTTTGTATTGTTGTGCTCTCTGTGCTCTAGCATCCATCTTTTGTGAGCATTCTGTTTTGAGGTAACCTTGATTGTGTAATTGTGTGCTAAAGTGGGCATCAGGCCGTTAAACTGCTACTAATTCATGTTAAGTGCTGCTGTTAATATTTTGTTGCAACTTTGCATGATGATTGTGACTCATCCATGAGGCCTATTGCATTGATTCTTTTTCCTATGTGTTAAGCATCATGTGTACTTCATTTCCATGATTTAACTTGTCATGTTTGGGTGCTTTAGCTATATTAAATCTTGCTCCAAAGTGGTGATCCTGATGTTAATGTGCTGCTGTGCTGAAAACTGTTATTTTATTGCAACTTCGGGTGACGATTGCTTCGCAACCGTTTATCGGAATTGAGTGATTCAAATTGGATATTGTTAAGCATAATGTCTCCTTTAATTACATGTATTGCATATTCATGTTAGCATTATTGGTCATGTATATATTTAGCTCCAAAGTTGCTATGCTGCTGTTTTTGACAGCCACCTCTGATTTTCACAAAGTCTGTTACTTTGCGATGCCATGTTGTTTGCTTAATATCTTTTGTTCTATGATGACTATTTGCATGATTCTTTTTGCCATGCCTTCCTTGTCATGTCTAGTTTAATTTCATACCATTTGTGAGCATGTTTGCATTCATTATCCTGTTTATGCATTGCTCTAAAGTGTGCTCCCCGATGTTGGCAGATTGTGCCCGTAACTTGTTTTGCTTATATCTTTTTAACCGTAACTCCGTTTGGAGTGTTCCTTATATGTAACTTGATTAGTTTTTCGTGTAGTTTGTGTTTATGCTATTGTTTGCTGCTGTTAACCAACGTAAAATATGGTTTAGGACAGAACAGTAACAAACGTTTTAATCATCGTGCGACACTTAGTGTTATGCCATGTTTAGGTTGTGCCTCACTTAAATTGACTAGCATAGATAGTTTACTTGGTGCTTAACCTCTTGACATGTTTGTGTGCTATGCCATGCTTGCTTGAGTTGCCATGTTAACAACTTTGTTGATCACCTGTAGCTAAGCAACTTGAACCACCGTAAACGTGCGGTATTCGTCATGTGTGAACGATACCCCACTTAAACTGTTAGTAACCGTTCTCGACGATAGATCCGTATCGTGTTGTCGTGCTATGTGTTGCCTTATTGATCGTGTTTTCCTCGTAGTAATAGATTCTTGCTCGTTGGTTGCTTTCTAGTGTTTTCGTCTTGTGTGCTTCCACGGGTACCCCTCGGAGACGATGCGAGCTTGCGATCGACTACACCTTCGGAACCCGACTTATCAACAGGCAAGGACTATACATTACTTATGATCCATTCTATTTCAACCAGCGGTTTGCATGCTAGTCTAGGTTAAGTTCGATGTTTGATCCTACCACATGTTTACAACCTCTTTCGAACCGATACAGCCATGTCCCTTCCCAGCAAACCTTGTACTGCTATGTTACTATTGCTCGTTGCTCAGCCCCTGCTTAGTATGCATGCTTAGGATGCTACGATGTTACCAAGTTACTCCTTGGTTTGGGATATCACATTATTATATTGTTGTTGATGATATGATTATTATAAATGTTGACTATATTCGACGAAGGACGGAAGGTCTAGGTTATCCCGCCCCGACGCTTTGTTCCATTCGAGTCACCTAGGATCCGAGTTCCGGGTATTGGTTTTAAGACTGAGCGTGCCTAACCGCGTGTGGGATTTTATGGGGTCCCCTTTTCTTACCTACCTAGCTTCAAGCATTTCTAGTGGTGGTCCAAGCTGATTTACCATTTGAAACCGTGTGTGTGCTGGTCAGCTGCGAGTAATTTTCAAACAACTCGGGCCAGCGGAGACATAGTTCCTCTGTTGGTTCACCCGATCAGCTAGGACCCGGTTTCCCATGTGTGATTAACCGGCAATCCGACCTGCGTCATACGGAAGAGTCCGATCCGAGAGCGTGGCCGGCTTTTGGATTGGGTGTCGACTCCCGGAGGCCACCCGAATTTGTTTGTTGTTAGCTAGAGGGACCTGTCGTTTCGGATCTCTTGGAACTAAATCATAAAATGGTTGCCTGTGATGGGTAACAACTGAGAGAGATGGGCGTGCGTACGGAGCCTTGTAATGGGCAGTTGGTACACCCCTGCAGGGTTAAATCTTTTCGAGAAGCCGTGTCCACGGTTATGGACGACTTGAGACCTACTCCTTGTTAATAGACAACAACAACTGAGATAATCTTAATATAACTTGATCAACGTGTGTGTGCCTTGACTACTTCTTCTTCGTCGGGATGCGAAGAGGAGGACAAGGATAGGATAGGTGTTATGTTTGCGTATGTAGGTGGATAGCAGACTTGTTGGAGGCGATTCCTCATCGAATGATTGGCTTCTTATCTTACTCTCTAGATCGTTAGCCACTTCATAAATGCTAGTGCGGCAGCAACCTCACCACTTACCCCATCCTTACCATAAACTACTAGTTGTCCTAGAATGACGAGTGATGAAGTCCTTGGTGGGTCACATGACCACTACAGTTGGATGCTGAGTACCTCTGTACTCATGATACTACCCCCAAACTCTTTTCAGGGTTCTTGATCGACAATAGGTACGGTGATCGACGTTTCACGTGGAGACTCGACGACGACTAGTTAGACGGATCCCGGCGGAGGGCCTGGACCCGTGTGGTTATGGGATCGATGTTTTTCTCTTTGCCATTAGGCACTTGATTGTAGTCTGTACTCAGACATGTACCTTCCGCTGTTGTCTTGTATTTGAGACAGTTGTATGCCGATTGTATGAGATGTTGTATCCTTGTATCTGTAATGTTGTGATATCATGTTGGAAATCCGGGTCATATGGCTATGTCATATGTCGCGGTGGGACCGATATGTGCTTCGTCCCCGGATCTGGATGGAAACATCTAGATCTGAAACAGTACCGCATATCGGGCCTTACAACTTGGTATCAGAGCCTTACCGACCGTAGGATCCCCTCTCTGGCAGAAGTCGAGTCTAGACAAAAACTATTTGTAGTTACTAAGTTAGTTATCGGAGAGTAGGAATCTTTTTACTCCTTACCTTTGCTCTGGTCAGGACAAGTGTCGTAAGTGTTTTAATCCTTATCTTACCCCCTTCAAACTCTAGGATCTCGAGTGTGTGGAGTTTCGGAACCGTTACAATGCCTTGCTTGCAGCGTATTGTCTCGATTCCGACCTCAGCTTGGGAATTCTTGTAGTACCTTTAGCCTCTCCAATTCCGGATATCATCTGGGTCGTCTTTTGCCCTCCCTCCTTTTGCCCTCCCTCCTTTTGCCCGGTGTTTTTACGACTTGCGTCGTAAAACACTATCCCTTTGACCAGGTTTTAGTTGTCGTTCCTCCTCTTGACACTGATGGTTTCGTTTTCCGACGTTACCATCTCTCTGCGGAAATTTATCTCAACCGAAGTTCGACGTCGACATGGAGCAGAGTCCCTTGTTGGTGGTGTTGAAGAATCGTCGACTTTCGTTTTCTCTCCCCCTCTCCCCCGGATCATCCTGGATCTCGGGAAGAGATCCCTTGTTGGTGGTGTTGTATTGTAACAGCCCAGTTTTCACAAAATTTAAAAAATTTGTTTTCGGTGTGGTTTGTTTGATTGTCTGATTTGTTTGCGGTGTTTGCATCCCCGATTTATCGATCGGCGATTATTTCTGCCCCTATTCTCGTATCGGATGCATGACCGACCCCTTTCCACCACGGCACACGACCTTTGCGACACCGGGATTTTACCTCAGCCCCGTCGCTACAGACACAAGTCCAGCCATCGCCAACGGATCGAAAAACCCGTTTATTTAATAAACGGATTATTTTCAGGGGCGCCGAAAAATGTTGTCGGAATGTCACCGCAGTGAGGTATGATCGACGGGCTCGACGCGCTGAGCGCGTGGTTCGAGATTTCGTCAGAATCGGAGTCCGTACGGAGTCTCGGCGGTGCCGAACGCGATCACCGGACACGCGAGAGGGGTACCGAGGGCATTTGCGTAAACAGGCCAGCCAACCTGCCTATATAAAGACCACCAGACTCCCACCACCCAATTAGGGTTTACCCTAATGGAAATTTGCAGCCACCCCCTCAATTTTGCCACAAAATTTTCCCCCAAATCCCCCAAATCTCGAAACCCTAGCCTCCCAGCCATCTGGAGCCGTCAGATCTGGGAACGGAGGTCCTAGATCGCGCCACGTCGCGCCTGGAGACAGCCAGCAGCCCCCCAGCGCCGCCGGGCCGATCCGGGCCCCGTGCGCCCACCGCCGTCCGCCGCCGGGCCGAGCCAGCCCGCAGCTCGAGCTCGGAGGTCCCATGGCCTTGGCCGCGCCGAGCCACCGGCTCCTCCCACCGCTGCCACGCCCAACTCCGGCGAGCCGCCGGCCTCCTCATCCTCTCCCCGCGCCCTCCTCCTTCCTCCTTCTCTTCCTCGCCCTCACCTCCTCTTCCTCCCTGTGCAGCCGCCGCCATGGCCACCATTGGAGGCGAGCTCGAGCTCGGAGCTCATGGCCGCCGACCTCCACGGCCCCTCCGGCGCCACCACAGCCCAGATCCGGCCGCCCTCCTCCGGATCCGGCCATCCCCAGCTCCCACGGCCCCTCCTACAGCCTCCACGGGCGCCGCCGGCCACCTCCAGCCCGCCATGGCTCGGCCAGATCCGAGCAGCCCGAGCTCCCCTACCCCCTGTAAAATTCTAAGTCCCAGATTTTCTACTCCGAGTACCTGTTTTGTAATGCGATTTCCCGTTGACTCGTAGGTCGGAACGAAGTGATTCTTTTTTTGTATTGTTGTGATCTCTGTGCTCTAGCATCCATCTTTTGTGGGTATTCTTTTTTGAGGTCACCTTGATTGTGTCATTGTGTGCTAAAGTGGGCATCAGGCCGTTAAACTGCTACTAATTCATGTTAAGTGCTGCTGTTAATATTTTGTTGCAACTTTGCATGATGATTGTGACTCATCCATGAGGCCTATTGCATTGATTTTTTTTCCTATGTGTTAATCATCATATGTACTTCATTTCCATGCTTTAACTTGTCATATTTGGGTGCTTTAGCTATATTAAATCTTGCTCCAAAGTGGTGATCCCGATCTTAATGTGTTGCTGTGCTGAAAACTGTTATTTTATTGCAACTTCGGGTGACGATTGCTTCGCAACCGTTTATCGGAATTGAGTGATTCAAATTGCATATTGTTAAGCATCATGTCTACTTTCATTACATGAATTTCATCTTCATGTTAGCATTACTGGTCATGTAGATATTTAGCTCCAAAGTTGCTATGCTGCTATTTTTGACAGCCACCTCTGATTTTCACTAAGTCTGTTACTTTGCGATGCCATGTTGTAAGTCCAAGTATGTGATCAGAGGGGGAGGGGGTGAATGATCACTTCAAATTTTCGCATGAAACTATGAAGTGAAGCATAACTTAGCAGCAGAAGAGTTGCAACAGAAAGGTAAACATTGAAGCAGAACAGGATTGAAGCATAACATAGCAAATCAAAAGCATCGAATCAATTGCATTGAAGCAAATCACTGAAGCAATTGATAAATTGAATGTAAGTGCGGAAAGTAAAACGAACTCTTGACTCGGCGATGTTTGTTCGACCAGTTCACACTCTGCAAAGTGCTACGTCTGGTTGGAGGGACTTGTGATTGAACACAGGAGCTAACCTCTCTCCGTCCGTATCTCCACTGCACCAATCTCCTTGAGCTTGGTCAGTTCTTCACTCTTGATTGGTTATTGAGGAAATCACCAAAACCTTTGACAAACTGGATTTCGAGGCGACAATAACTCTTCGCTCTCTGAAGAACAACTCTCTAACCGTCTAGGAGAATTGCAGTTCTCCAAGATAAAAAGGCTAGCAAACTTCTTCCTAAGTCATAATGAATCAACTCAGATCAATAGGACTTATGCTTCGGTGGATGGGTTTTTCGGTTTTCTTCGGTGGGGTTTGCTCTTTCTCTTCACTGTAAGGAAATATTCTTGGAGCAGCCACCGGCCAATGAGGGCGGGGGTGGCGTATTTATAGGTGGCAATCCCTACGTGAGAATTGACTGAAGTGACCCGATGTGACAGCTTGACACCTGTCCGCAACGGTCATAGTTCCAATCAAAGCGCAACTTTACTTGCGGTCCAAGTAAAGCTGACTCACGGACTTTGTTCTGCTTCAGTAGCCGAAAGAACTAAGTCTTCGCTGGTGAAGCATTACCTAGTGCACATGAGATTTCTCAACTCTGGCTACTCACTGGTTTGGATTCGATCTGAGTCTTTTCACCAAAACCTTCGGAGTACATTTACCAAACCCCTCTTGATAGTACGGTTTTCCTACGACTCAAAGAAGTGAAAAAGAACTACGCAAAAACTACTAAGTCTTGCGCCATCTTGTTCATCTCCTTCGATGAGACGAGCTTCAGGATTCCTTATCTTTTTAGGGGTCATCATCCGTGATGAGCTTCACTCCAGAGGATATGCTTCAGTAAATATGTAAATCTTCGTTGAAGCTTTATCACCAACCTATAACTTCAGGAACCTAACCATCTGTTTTACACTAGAAAACTTGTTAGTTCCTCTACTGTTTTGCCCAACATTATCCAAAACTCATGGGGATATAACTTTGCTCTTACAATCTCCCCCTTTTTGGACTATTGTTGACAAAACAGGCATCGATAAAGATATGGAATTTTGAGTTGAGTTGAGAGCAAACTCTAAGATATGAAGCTTTTGACTCCCCCTGAATGCAAGCATCGAAGATTTATATAATCGAAGTGAATTCTTGATGAAGAATATCATTGATGGGAAGCCTAACACATATCTTAGTGAATCAATTGCATATAGAGAATATCTGTCTTGAAGAATATGCAATCATCCAATAACCTGTGAACTTAAAGGATAACAACCACCTACAAGATAAATGATACGAGAGCAACTTGCAAGCACGGGGGTTATTAATACATAAAACGTATCAGTTCACAACCGAAGTAAAACTTAAGTTACAACCCAATCGAAGTGAATGGAAAGTTTGTCGTAACTTAACACGCAAAGGATCGAATCAAATCCCTAAACCCCGCAGCGAATCTAAACTCAGTCGATGCTACTTTCTCCCCATTTTTGTCAATAATTGGACAAAAGGTTTAGAGGTAGATCAAGAGTATCTATGCGTTAGCTGCAACCCGGGGACCCTGCTGATTGTCTTCGCCTGAAGAAGATGCATCTCCTGAAGTGTCTCCTTCGGTCGAAGCAGGTGACTCCAGCTCGTCGATGTCCATCGGCGCTTGAAGCAAATCAAGATCGCTGTCATTGATAGGATCATCTTCTTGCTTCGAGGTGTGGGAGTCTTCATCAGAGAAGGTATCTGGGCGAATCTGTTCAGCTGGACTAACAAAGAGGACTTCATCAATCTTGTCCAGCGGCGGGATCTTTGGGTTTTGGCGGTCGATCGAATCATTTCGGGAGAAGTGATGTTGAAGATGTGGATCCTCCTTGAAAATCCGGTCAGCTTCAAGCTTCTTCACAGAGTTGAACTTCCTTAATCCTTTCCAAGAGTGGCGCTTCAAAACCTTCAAGTACTGGTTGTTGTTTAAAGCAATGTTGCCAACTCTATTGATCTCATCTGAAAGATGTTGCATTTGGCGTTGATTTCCTTCAATGAAGTTTTCAAGCATTTGTTGAGTTAGAATGCCAACTTCAAAGTGATAAACTTCCTTCTGGAATTTCTTCGACATGTTGCGTTCATTGACATGTTGTCTGACACCGACATATGTGGCAAAAGGATCATTTGGCCTTCTGAAGATATTCATAGTATCGCGCACAGGAGGACAAAACAGCTTCGGGTGATGCTTCGCAACAAAGTCTTCCCCGCGTCCATGATTGCAAATGGCTCGCAGCCAGGGAGCATATGGCTTCAATTGATGTACAAGTTCAGCAGCTTGGACCATATACCGAAGGAAACAATCCTCGAAGTCAAACACATGGCCATGGGTAAGTTTCAGCAACGCATGACGTGTATGATAATGAATGTTGGATTCTTCATTTGCAGTGCTGAGAGGCATCAATGAGTTAGACAAGATGTAAAACCAAGTTTTCGATATGAATACGAGATGCTTCGGGCGAATATTTTCAGGCATGTGATCTCCAGTGACTTCGGGATCCATCAGGGAAGCAAATTCTGCTTCAGTGGGATCAGGAAACAAATGCACCTTTGCAAGTTCTCCAGAGTGTGCCTTGGGATGTTCACAATGTCCATGAATTCATCAGAATGCATCCTAAACACCTTTCCTTGAATCATCCACTCAAGAATCCATGTACTTGAATCATCAGGATTTCCAGAGACATAGAGAGTGGCATAGAATTGCTTCACTAGCTCGGAATTGAATGGGGTATCCATGGCAAACATGCCGGTCAGATTCTGTGCTTCGATGGTTTCCATGATATTCTGGAAGCACGTTGCAGAAGATAGACTGTGCATATCCAAATACTTGTGTCTGAAAAGAACACCCTTCTGGCAGTAGATCTTTGTGTAGAGAATTTGTTGTTCAGCTGTCCAGAAATGAAGGTCATCTGCAGTCCGAGGTGAATCATATGGACTAGTGCCAAAGAAGCGAAGCTTCTGGCGATGAACTTCGAGATTGAATTCAGGGCCATGTCTTGAAGAAGATTCATCTCCCAAGAATATATGAAAAGTCTCTCGTGGGTAGATGGAGTCTAGTTGAGTATCTTGTGTAGAGTTGCAGTGAGGAGTGTGCCTTCGAGCAACTATGGCTCTCTCTTGCGGTTGATTGATGATTGCCAATTCATTGGCTTCGGCATCGGCATTTGCATCGGCTTCAGCATTGGCTTCAGCAGCACGTTCTTTCGCTTCGCCTTCTTGTTCTTCAGACTCCTCAGCAGAGTGAGCCGAAGAATAATCCTTTGCAGGAATGTCTTGAGGAGGAGGAGAAGGCTCTGGCTCAAAGTTGTCGTGGGCGGACGGTTGAGGAGAGGGTTGAGGAGGAGGTGGAGTTTGAACACGGGGTGGAATGACTTCGGGAGCGGTTGGCTTTGAAGTGGGTTTGGGAAGAGTGATGATCTTGCATCGAGGGGGCGATGCTTGCCTTGGGGCCTTCTTGGCCGGATGAGAGCTCACCTCATCAGCTTCGTCTGTATCCATAATAAGACGTCTCTTTCTCTGTTGCAGCTGGGGAAGAGGTGAAGCTAATTTCTTGATCATGGTTTCGCGCTTCTTGGAGTCAAGAGCCATGACTGAAGCATTATGAGTTTTGCAACATTCTTCAACGGCAGACTTGATCTTGCCTTGATACACTTGAATGTTGTGCTTCGTCTTCTCATTTACATCAGCAATTTTCTTCGAAGCAGCTTCGGCTTCATTCTTGAAATCCTCATCAGATTCAGCATCTGCTTTCTTTTTAAATTTCAGAATTTTAGCAGTTTTAGATCTGTCCCTAGCATGCAAATCCCTCAGCTGATTGTATAAAGTTTCAATCATAGCAGAAAGAGTTGGTGAAATATAGACATTCCCAACATCCACAACTTTGGGATCAACAGCTTCAGCAAGCTGGCAGAATGCCTGATTCAGGCTCAAGCAGTCCCAAAGTTCTCCTTCTCTTGCATCAGGGAAGTTATGTTCACTATGCTCAGCTTCTTCATGAGCTTCGGGGATAGGGGCTGTGACAGGCTTCGGAGGGATATCCTTTGGTGCCATGTCAACCGCAGATTCCTTCTGAGCGGCTCTAGCAGCTTTCTCTGCTTTCTTTATGCGAAGAATGTCAAGTTGAGCTTGGCGCTTGGCTTCAGCTTCACTAAGCTGTTTGGCTTCGGCAACAGCCTTAGCCTCTTGAGCTTTTGCTTCAGCGAGCTTGCGCTTCGCTTCAGCTCTTTGATTCGATTCAGCCAGCTCTTTCCTCTGCTTCTCCAACTGAGCAGCATCTCTATCAGCTATCTCATTTTCTTTAGCTTCTTTATCAGCCTTAGCTTGAGCTTGTGCTTCAACATGAAGGCGTTCAGCTTCAGCACGGTCATGCTTGCGCAGTTCAGCTTCAGACAGCTTCTTAGTGCCGACCTGAGAAAAAGTCTGACCAGGCTTGGCAACAGAAGTCTTCAGCTTCAAAGCTTTGGCTTGTTCCGGAGCTTTAGTTTCGGGCTTAGCTGCAGGCTTTGCCTTCGGGTCATGCCTTTCCTAGGTTCTTTGCTCAGCGGGAACAAGGCGGCGAGGTGGCTTAGTAGCCAAGGGAGCCTCAACTACCAAGTTCGTCAAGTCAATGTTTTTCTTGGGAACAGGAGGGTCAGTTGGATCTTGAATTTTAACGCCTTTGTGGACAAAAGGTTTATCTCCATCCTTCTTCTTCAGTGGCTTCCGAATCTGTTTTCTCTTAGGACTTGGGGGAATGGGAGTGTGTTCAGATTCATCATCTGCTTCGTCAGCAGGATCTTCATCAATAGAATCTTCGAGCTGTGCAGCAGCATCATCTTCATCATCAGCTTCATTATCACCCTCTTCTTCAGAAGCAGGAGGGGGTGAATCACTCAGTTTACGAAGCTTTCGCCTCTTCTTAGGCTTCGATGCTTCGGCTTCATCTAGCCCTGCAGCAGCAAGAGCTTTGGCCTTCTTCTCTTCTCTTATTCTTTTCTTCTCAGCTAAAATTGCAAGTCTCTCTTGCTCTTCTGGATAGTCATCTGGAGTCTTGAGAGTATTCGGGTGAGGAGCAGTAGGAGGCTTCGGGTAGTACTTTTTCCTGTTTGCAGCATTGTATTGGGCACACATGGCAGTGGTGTATCGATAAGGAGGGCTGAAAGCAAACTGCATTGCCCACTTCTATTTTGGGATGCTCTTGTACTTGTACCACCTTATTGCCCAGTAGCGTCGAATCTTTTGCAATCGAATCTTTCGGTCATGATCAGATTCTTCAGGCGGTGTGTCATAGCCCATCTTGAGACGAATGGCTTCGGGTATGCCTCGGGCATTCTTGACTTCCTTTGTCTTTCCACCTTTGCCTTTCTGCTTCGGTGGCTCTGGATAGTTTTCGAGCCCTTCAACGATGGGAGACTCATTCCCCATGGCAGCCTCTTCGTCAGACATCCTGTGACCAGAAATATAGACGAGAGGGAACAAGAAAAGGGAATGAATAAGCACAGGCAAAAGTTTCGACCAAAACCAAATTTTGACAAGAACCCAGAGCAATCTAAGATTAGATGCACGTCTGTTAATGGATTGGGCTAGAACTAGTTCAAGAATAAGACCTAACTCAGTCCAAACACAGAAAAGATCGAATCTCAAAACTGACCTGAGAAGATGGGATCACTTTGATGCTAAGAACAGATTTCCCAAGGATCAATGATCAGCACGGATCAAAATAGTCCTATAAACAGAAAACAAAACCCTAACAGAACTTAGATCCAGGCCCTAGATGAAGGGCTCGCAGATAAGATTGGATCCAAGAAGCTTAGCGTACCCTAAGTTGGTGACGTGAAGCGGCTACGTCGACGGAGTGCGGAGACTTGCTCTTCGTCGACGAGGAACGTCCACGGCGGCGGCGGTCCGGCAGTGAAGCGGCGCAGTCATCGTCGGGAATGGGAGCTCTGCGGCGTGCTCGAGGAGAAAGACGGGGAAATCGGAAGTGAATGAACGTGGGGGAAACGGTTCGCTGAAGGGATCACCTTAAATAGGCTCGATCTGAAACGGTTGTCAGATCGTATCGGTCGGTTCCCAGCGAGTGTCTCTTCCGATTCAACGGCTCAGATGAAATGGCAGATCGCGAGCGAATCTCGACGACCCGTAAAAGACGGGGACTCAACGGCCGAAGAATGAGTCTTGACCCAGAGAAAAAACTTCGATAAAGTTGGAAGCATTTGATTCGGAACCCAAGGACGTTCGAAGCAATGTGCATAACATTCAAGACAGAGTAGATTGGGAGCGAATCAGAATAGAGGGGTAGGGTCCGAAACTTATCACTTCGAAGAACAACAACGAAGCTAAAAGTGATAAGTATAGGGGACAAAAGAAACGAATAGATATAAAAACAAACACAAAGCTGAAGGCAAATGGAGAACGAAGCTAAACACAGAAAGTTGGACGAAGGAAAACTCAAGCGAAACTAAATAAGCAAACTCACAACGAAGGTGAATATATACAGTGAAAAGTTTCGATCTTACTGAACATTGTGTGAGTCTAGGATGTTCAGCTCACATCTCAATGTACAAAACCTTTTCTCGTCCAATGGCTTCGTGAATATATCTGCCAATTGATCTTCAGTTCTTACATGGCTGATCTCAATGTCTTCGCGCTGAACATGATCTCGAAGGAAATGGTGACGAATATCAATATGCTTCGTTCGAGAGTGTTGCACAGGATTGTGAGAAATCTTGATAGCACTCTCATTATCACAAAGCAGAGGGATTTTCTTCACAGAAATGCCATAATCTTTCATCGTCTGCTTAAGCCAAAGTATTTGAGTGCAGCATGAGCCAGCAGCAATGTATTCAGCTTCAGCAGTAGATATTGAGACACAGTTCTGTTTCTTTGAAGCCCAACACACAAGAGATCTACCAAGAAAATGACAAGTGCCTGAGGTAGATTTCCTGTCAACCCTATCACCAGCCCAGTCTGAATCAGAATAACCAATCAAATCAAACTGAGTTCATTTGGGATACCAAAGTTCCAATGAAGGAGTATGTGCTAGATATCGAAGAATTCGCTTCACAGCTATATGATGCGATTCCTTCGGATTTGCCTAAAAACGAGCACAAATGCATACTGATAGCATAATGTCAGGTCTAGATGCACATAAGTATAAGAGTGAACCTATCATAGACCGATAATTCTTCGCTGATTTCAGTGTTAGTACATCCAAAAATGATATCATCTACATATATCTGACACACAAATAGATCATTGTTATATGATCGAGTGAAAAATGTGGGGTCAGTGGTTCCTGGTTTGAAGCCTTTCTTCAGGAGGAAATCCTTCAATGTTTCATACCAAGCACGAGGTGCTTGCTTCAGTCCATACAAAGCTTTGTGAAGCCTGTACACCATATCAAGATTCTTCGAGTCTTCAAAACCTGGAGGCTGCATGACATACACTTCTTCTTCTATCTCACCATTAAGAAAAGCACTCTTGACATCCATTTGATATAGCAATATGTTCTTGTGGTTAGCAAAAGCAAGCATGACACGAATGGATTCGAGACGGGCTACTGGAGCATAGGTTTCACCAAAATCAATGCCTTCGATTTAGGTGTAATCTTGTGCTACCAATCTAGCCTTGTTTCTTACCACAATACCATCTTCATCTTGCTTGTTGCGAAATATCCACTTTGTGCCAAGAACATTGTGCTTCGTGGGATCTGGCCTGTCACCAAGTGACCAGACTTTGTTCCTTTCAAATTGGTGAAGTTCTTCCATCATAGCTAATAACCAATCCGGGTCCTTCATGGCTTCATCATACTTTGAAGGCTCTAGCATGGAGACAAAAGAAAAACTTCCACAGAAGTTAGCCAAACGAGTACGAGAACGAGTAGTGGGACGACCTGGTTGATTGATATCTTCGAGGATCGAATCCACATCAACTCTTCTACGAACTCGTGATAACGTAGCATCATTTGCTTCAGCCTCAGCTTCTGCTTTAGGATCTGCTTCAGCTTCAGCTTCGGCATTTCCTTCAGGATTTGCATTTCCTTTGTTCCCTTGTCCTTCTTCGTCCTGTTCACCATTAGCTTCAGGATGTTGATCTCCAGCGCCCCGGGCTATGTGTGGTAACATTGGACCATCATCATCCCTACCAGGTTGACGTGGATTGGCTTCAACAGGGCGAATCTCTCCAATAGCCATGGACCTGATTACTTCATCAAGTGGAGGTTTATCTAGATCATGAGGCAAATGCTCGTTTTGAGAGCCATTAGTTTCATCAAACCTTACATTCATAATTTCCATAACTTTCCCAAAGTGAGAGTTATAGACTCTATAAGTGTGAGAGTTTGAGCCATAACCTAAAAGAAAACCTTCATGTGCCTTAGGGGCAAATTTGGAGTTGTGATTCATATCTCTAATAAAGCATGGAGCACCAAATACCCTAAGATATGAGACATTTGGTTTGTTACCAGTGATAAGTTCATATGATGTTTTCTTCAGAAACTTGTGAAGGTAAACCTTGTTGATGATGTGACAAGCAGTGTTAATTGCTTCGGCCCAGAACCTAATAGGAGTCTTGTATTCAGCAAGCATAGTTTTGGCCATCTCAATGAGAGTTTTATTCTTCCTTTCAACTACACCATTCTGTTGAGGTGTATATGCAGCAGAGAATTCATGAGTAAAACCATGATCATCAAGAAAATCTTCAATATGAGTATTTTTGAATTCGGTTCCATTATCACTTTGGATATGCTTCAGAGATAATTCATATTCTGTTTGAGCTCTCTTAACGAATGACTTGAAGATTTCAACAACTTTGCTCTTGTCATCCAAGAAGAAAACCCAAGTATAACGAGAGAAATCATCAACAATAACAAGACCATATTTGTTTCCTCGCAGGCTTGCATAGTTTTGAGGACCAAATAGATCCATATGAAGCAATTCAAGAGGACGAGTGGTAGTCATGAAAGTCTTCGTTGAATGATATTTCTTCGTGATTTTACCAGCTTCACAAGCACTGCGGAGACGATCCTTATCGAATTTTACTTCGCTAAGACCAATAACATGATTCTTCTTCACTAAATTATGAAGATTTCTCATCCCTGCATGACCAAGTCTTCAATGCCATAACCAACCAGATGAAGCTTTTGCCATTAAGCATGTGGATACAGCAGGGCCCGAAGAAAAATCAACAATGTATAAATCTCCCTTTCGGTAACCCTCGAAGACAAACGTATAGTCATCCTTGTGAAAAGACAACACAACGCGAAGCAGAAAATAGAACAAGCATACCCATATCGCATAACTTTGAAATAGACAAAAGATTATATCCAAGAGATTGGACTAGCATAACCTTGTCAATGTGCTTATCCTTCGATATGGCAACCTTACCCAAACCTAACACTTTACCCTTATTGTTATCACCGAAGGTAATGTACTTCTGAGAAGATTGAGATAGTTTTTCTTCGGTGAATAACTCCTTGTCTCCGGTCATATGATTTGTACAACCACTATCCATGACCCATTCGGATCCACCGGAGACATAGCCCTGCAGAAGAATTAGTTCTTCTTAACCACCCACAAACGAGCAGGTGACTGAGAAGATGTTGAAGCACTGGTTGAAGCAATATTAAATCGAACAGGAGTGTATTGCTTCGGTGTACCATCAAGCACACCATAAATGTAAGTCCTCTGTGAATGGTTAGCATAAGAGTGAGCATATGCAATCTTAGTATGATTATTATGAGGACGATACGTATGGCGACAAGTACGATAGTATTGCTTCTGCGGAACATTTGATTCGGGTACCAATGGATCATTTCTCGTCTCAAGAGAATAGAAATGATTCGGTGGTACTGAAGACTTTCCTTGCATAGTATGGTTAGCAGGAAGTTTTTCCACAAGTGCTTTCTGCACCCATATCTGCCTCTTATAGAAGCCATTCTTTGGTGGAGTACCTACATACTCAGCTGTAACTTTTCCCTGTTCATCTTTCATGAGTTTGTAGTCTGAATCAAGTGCTTCATCCACAATGGCTTTGTTCATTTTGCAGTCAAAACCTGAAAGGTTAGCAATATCAGGGGGTTTCTCCTTCGCTAGAACCCAAACAGTCTTAGGATACTTCTCAGGCTCCCAATAGGTGCCATCAGGGTTTATCTTTCTCTCGAAACCCACACCCTCATTCATGGGATTCCTGTGAAGGAGAGCCTTCCTCAGGATATCACAGAGATATTGGTGTCCTTGCACACTTTTGAACATGCCTGTTTCAAATAAGTTTTTCAACCTGAGGAGTTCCTCGGTAACAGCAGGATTTTCCTCATCAGAGGCATTATTATCATCAATAACAATAGGAGCTTTCCCTTTCGAATCAGTTTTTCTTTGTTCCAAGAAATCCAAACAAGGTGATTCAGTTTTATGATTTTCTTCAGAACCTTGTTGAGCCATGAGAGAGAGATTGACATTTTCCAATTCTTCATGAGCCTCTTTCAGTTTTTCGAGAGCCATTTTCCTCTGAAGAAATTCATAGGTGACCTTATCATAATCAACTGAAAGAAGATCATGCCGAGAGGATAATTCTTCAAACTTCTCCTTCAGAGCAGCATGCTCATTAGTTATAGTTTGACCTCTCTCAATCTCATCGATCAACAGAGTTTCTGATTTCTTAATTGTCTTGCTTAGTGAATCCAGTTCATCTTGTTGGATTGAAGCAATTTTAGCAAGTTTAGCATAGCTTATCTTTGAATCACTTTCATATGAGGAACAATCATAAGTATCATAGTTTGATTTGGATGAAGATAACTTCGCCTTGGCCATGAAGCAATATGCAGGAGTTTCATCTTCACTGCTGTTGTTGGTGAAGAATGAGCTCGAAGCATTGGTTGAAGCATCTGCCGAAGTGTCACAACCCTAGTTTTGGTATGTGCTTTTATTACTAGAAATGATTGCATCATGTTTAAATTTCTTGGTTTAAGAATTGGGGATTTGGAAAAGCCTCAAAAAGAATTTAAATAAAAGGCCAGATAAAAAGTTTTTCCAAAATTCCTCCAAACAATTTTCAAAAGTCCTATAAATGAGTATGATCATTTTAAAAATGATTTGGAGTCAAACCAATGCTCCTGGATTTTTCAAATATTCAAACAGAGGCTTGGAAATTAAATTTAAATGATATTTGAATTGGATTCAAATAATTTGAATTCCAAAAATCTTCAAAACTTGGGAGTGACTAGTACTATGTCACAAATGTCCAAGATAAATATTTGAGAATTTTATAAAATTAATTGATATTTAATTCAATTCAAAACAAATAATACAGAAAACAAAACAAAAGAGAAAAGAATAAAAGGGCCGAAGCCACCCACCTCTCTTACCTCCGGCCCACGTGGCCCAAGCGCAGCAGAAGCTGGCCCAGCCTACCAGGGGCAGGGGCGTCTTCAACCTCTGCCTTCTGGCAGAGGCGTGGCGCGCATGCCCGCCGCGGCTGCCACGTCCTGCTTGCTCGAGGGCCTCCCCGTCCTCATCTCCTCGCCAGGAGAAGCCCCCCGAAGCTCTTCCCCAATTCCCCCCTCGCCCTGGACCTCTCCCCTCTCGCCTCGTCGTTTTTCTCACCGCCACCGAGAGCAACGTCGCCGCCGTCCGTGCGCGAGCGGGGCCACCGTGCCCCGTTCACCTCGCCGTCTTGTCCATCCATCTCTACGTGGCCGACTTCGTCACCCCACGCCATCAATCGAGCCAACGAGCCCCCGAGGACGACGCCCCCTTCTCCGACTTGCCGCCGGCAGCCGCGAGCGCATCGCCAAATTCGAAGCCGGCGCAGCTACTCCGACCCCGCCGTGCTCCTCTACAGTCTCAGGGTGAGGCTCGCCGTCTTTCCCCTCTCCCCGTTGTCTCAGCCGTCGCCCCAGTCACCGTTCCCGTCGGACCCGAGCACGGCGGCCGTGCTCCCTCGTCGTCGGCAGGGCTCTAGGCCGCCCCGAGTTCCCTGGCCTGCACCAGCGCGTGCGCGAGGCCACAGGCGGCCGAGTGGTGCCCCTCGAGAGCCCCCTGGTGGCCGGAAGGCCCCCTCCAGTGAACGCCGCCGTGCGGTTTGGCTGCCGCCGGTTAGCCGCCGGCCGGGTAGTCATTAGGGGCTAAGCCCCCCTGGTTAACTGGCCCCAAGCCAATGACAGGTGGGGCCCTGGCCCCCTTAAACTCCCCTGTCAATTTTAATTAAAACGGGGTTAACCCCAGAGTCATTGACAGATGGGCCCCGCGTGTCAGTTGACTGGTCAGCGCCCCATGATGTCATCCTGACGTCAGCCTTGCGCATTAAACCCTTTTTCTATTTAACAGAATTTCCAGAAATTGATTAAATCTTTGAAATTCAATAACTTTTAAACCATAACTCCAAATCAAAAGTGTAATATATGAAAAATCATCAGAAAAATGCAAGGATTCCAAATATCATACTTTCATAGATGAAAAACACATCTATGATGATGAACCAGTAGCATTTAGCTATATGGATTATTTAGAATAATTCAAAATAAATGTTTAAATCATTTCAAATTAAATCTTTGCAATGCCAACCTTATCACATGAACATCAGAGGCATATCATACACATGACAACATGGTTTACCATATCCAAACATTAGCAAATGCAACTTTGGCTAATTTGAACCACATTTGGAGTTTGAATTTGATTTTCTTTTTCAAATCAACTTCAATTAACTTGTTGCAAATTGAACATAGATCACATCAGTACCATGACATGCTTCATTCTTGAATGTGCATTGCAATGTGATGTTTATACTTTGTTGTCTCGGTGTTTGCTTCTTCTCGATAGATCCATCGCCGGACGTAGTCCCTGTTTCTCCGAAGAGTGGCACCCCCGAGTCTCGACAATAAGGCAAGCAAACCCCCTTTGATCATATCTATAAAAACCCAGTTTCCCTCTTGTTCTCTTATGCATGATTAGGTGATTCACATGTTACCGTTCTTCCGCTAGTTGAACCCATCCTTTGCATGACCTATCTTTGCTACCACAGTATTAAGCAAACCTCAACCTAGCAGATACAAGTTTGTTTGTGTTCATCATGTGGCCCTTCATCCATGATATGCTATGCCATGCTAGAGTTGTTTGCAATAAAGTTGATCCATCTAGGTGATGTATCGGGATGGTAGTGAACACATGCAACAAGGAGGTAACGTGTTGATGAAGTCACCCTAATATAAGTGAACAATGAGAGGTTGTGTAGGAGTACACAGTGGGTTGTCTCGTTTACACTTCCCTAGGCCCCGAGTTCTTGTGTTGTGATCCAAGACACAGATTACTACCACATGTTGGCTCATTGACCCCTCTCGACCTATTAACTCACCCCGACTAAGGTCCAAGATTCGCATGGGTTAACTTTATTCTATTTGCTTTCATAACGTAGCACGGTTTCAGGCAAGCGCAGCACCATCCGTCGAGGTGGGCTTGTCGGACCGTCCATACATCGTTTGGGTCCTGAACGGAAACCCCGGCCGGATTCCCGATTGGGGTACAACTCAGATAGGCGATTCCCTGGACTAGAGTTGGAGCCGTGAGGTAAGTGTCGTGGTACTATCCTCGCCGACACCGCTTGAAGGTGACGAGTTCTAGGCGATAAGTGGTAGCTATGTATGTGAAGAAGTACACCCCTGCAGGGTTAATGAACTATTCGAATAGCCGTGTCCGCGGTTATGGACTACTTGGAGATCTTTACTTGATTATTAGACAACTCAAATGGATACTCTAAAAATCGCAAGATAAGTGTGAGTGCTTTGGGTTGCTTCCTCGTGGGGAAGTCGAGGAAGGATCCATGGTGGTGTATTTGATGTGGTGATCAAGATTAGATGGACTCGTGTGCGCCTCTCATCTCAACTCTATGTAGTCGTAGTACAGGATAGCGAAGTCAAAGCTTTCTGCATTACAACCCCACTTGCCTTTACCTTGATATCTGAGCATGAGTAGTTTAGTTCTGACATAAGTCTTGCTGAGTACGACTTTGTACTCACGTTTTCTTATTCTATGTTTTAGAGACGAGACCACTGACCCTGATGGTGGCCTCTGTAAGGCCCCTGATGCGGTACTAACTCTAACTAGTCGCTTTTGCGTCCGGTCGGAGTTAGAAGCGCATCAAACGCCACCAGCGCACGACACTCGCACTCGTGTCGCTACCGGATTCTCGACAACAGGTATATAAAGCATAACTCTACAAGAAAAGAAATACATATAGATAGATAAATAGAACAGGGCATACAACGCCACTGTCTAATAATACAACGTCATCATGAGTACATCTCATCAATACATCAAGCGGAAGCAAAGTATGGACCGGGTACGGTCAAGATCCAAATTTCCCTAGAGAGGGCTGCACATGAATATCCACCCACGGGAACGTCTGAACCAAACTATAAGATCCTACTGGTCGAGGTACTCGTACTCGTCGTCATCCTCCGGGGGCACCTCCACGAAGTAACGTCCGGTGCTGGGGTCGAGATAGTAGTCCACTGCAGCGGCCGATCAGGCAAAGCGGTAAAGACAGAAATGTAAACGGGGGTGAGAACATGTCATTACGGAATAACTAACGCTACAGGTAAGGTAAAGACATAGACAGGTTGCAGCCGTACTAGCATATATGGTGGCTACTCGTTCTAGCAGAACAGAGATGAGATCCAAGAAGTTACGTTGACAATGTGTCATAAGTCGACTATCCACCTACTTACGCAAACATAACACAACCTCGTTTCCCTCTCGGTCCCCCTGGACGAAGAAAGACAACCAAGGCACGCACACGGTTTTTCAAGTTTTATAGCATGATTACAGTTGATGTTCTTCTATGAACAGGACGTAGGCTCAAAGTTGTCCATAACCGCGGATACGGCTTTTCGAAAAGATTTACCCTGCAGGGATGTACCAACTGTCCATTATAGACGTCGCATGTACGCCCGGTTTCCACTTGGCTAGGTAAGCGCCAGAAACTCCGGAACGTCAGAGTCCCTCTAACTAAAAACACACATATCCGGGTGGCCCCCGGTGAGTCGACACCAAACTCAAAAGCTGGCCATGCTCTCGAATCGGACTCTACCGTATGACTCCAGGTTTGGATTACCGGTTAGTTCTCTTATGAGACCGGGTCCTCAGCCGGTCTATTTGGGCCAGCCAAGAAACTATGTCCTCCTGGCCCTGGTTTGGTTTGGAAACAACTGGGGATTCAACCAGCACACACACATTGCAAATGTAAATCAGCTCGGGCCACCACTAGAATGTACGAAGCTAGGTAGGTAAGACAAGGGGGCCCCATAAAACCCCACACACGATTAGGCACGCTCGATCAAAGAACCAATACCCGGAACTCGGGTCCTAGGTGACTCAAATGGAACAAAGCACCAGACGGCAACAGTCCAGCCTTCCACCTTACGTCAAATATAAATTAACATCATCTATCAATAATAAATATCAACCAACTTCTTTTATAACATGATATCCCAACCATAAATATATAGGGTAAGCAGCAAGTTTTCTATCCATACTAAGCAATGGCTGAGCAGCGGTAACTTAGCAGAACAATGGTTTGCTGGGATGTGGGGATCATGGCTGTATGGGTTTAAACATGGCATGTAAGGTAGATAGGATCAAGAAACAACATTCTAGATCTACAGCTAGGCATGAGCAGAAAGTTATAAAGTAATGACACAGATCTCCCCCTTGCCTGTTAAGGTAGTCGAAGCAGCACCCACGGTACTCTCGGGCTCGGTGTCGGACAGCTCCACGTAAGTCTCCTCGGCGGTCTCAGGTGCTAACGTAAGGTACCGGCAAGAAAAGGCACACAAGTAAGCAATTGATGCAACTCAAACAAGGATGGCATGTTCAAGTTTTATTTACATGGTATGACCCTGTCTAGTCAAGTTTAAATGAAGGTGATGACGACAAGTCATCACTTTCATATGCATTTTATTTACATTGTAGTGGCTTTGGTCTGAGCCTTAACTTAGGTGTAAATAGCATGAAAACATGACATGATAAACAAGCATTACAAGAATTTAAATAACATTAAAGTAAAACAATGATTCCGGAGAAGAAGTAGTGTCGGTGAACTTGACACATGGAAGGTGCAACAGTTGATGGAGGCCAGCCACATAGCATATGACAATATGTTAGGGGCTGACTTGAAGAAAGAAGACGACTTGGAACAGACTTGAAAAGATCAGATGAACAACATTTCAAATGCACTGAAGTTGAAATGCAGCAGGCAGAAAGATCTGAAAGCTTCTGAACCAGGTGATCACACCTTGTTTCAAGAGTTGCACAAAACATCATGGAAACATCACTGCTGAACTCCTTGCAGAAAAGCACCCCAAAAACATATATGACATGTCTCAATTTGAATTTGCAAGGACAGTTGCAAATTCAGCTGAGGTTCAGGGGGCTGAGTGCAAAATTGCACTTCATGAATTTTGAAAAAGGCTCAGATGAACAAGTCATCATCACCAGGAAATTCCTTGTGCCAAATTACCCCAATTTCATATATGGCATGGGGCACTTTGAAATTTGAACAAACTTTGCAAAAACCTAGAATTTGCAGGGGCATGTTGCAAAATTGACCATGCTTCCAAATCATAGGGGTTCAAATGCAAAAATGCTCTCCACTATGGTGACCAGTAGCTCAAGCTACCCTAAGAAGATATAAGGCATGCATCAAATGAACAGGAGGTGGAACTCTAGTTTGAATATGAATTCAAACTTAAATGAAATAAAAACAGAAAAGAAAAAGAATAAATAAAAAAAGAAAAGGGGGGAGCCCAGCCAGCTTGGGCTGGCTTCGGCCAGCAGCCCAGCTGCTGCTCCCCGCCGCTGGCGCGCTAGCACTAATGGGCCAAGCCCAGCTGGTTCCACGGCCATGCTCTAAAAGAGAAAAAACTCGGGGTTAATTCGACCCCAGGGGTATTCGAACCCCGCACCCCGCGGCTCCAGCTCCAGGTCGCTACCACTCGGCCACAAATCGACTGCTGACAGAAGGCATCGCACTCCGAAGTTAAACTAACTACACGGCGTCTTCTGAACTGAACTCGAACTGCACTGAACTCGACTTCAGTTGGCTGCAGACTTAAGAAAAAAGGGATCTTGCGCTACTTGGGATTGATCCCGGACTCCAGGTGAACTGGAGCAGCGCTGCATCGTCTCTGAATCAACTACTGCACATCATCTCGCGGAATCGAAGGCGGATCACGGTGAACTGAAGAAAAACAGCGGCTTGCTCTGCTGTCTGAAGAAGTTCAGACACGCAGCCGTCGTGCGCCTGGACTCCGGCGTCCCCCGCATCTCACCTAGATCACCAGGGACTCGACGCCCGCATCTAGTCGTAGTCGGAGGTGCCCTGAACCCGTTTTGCAACACTCCTAGCCTCGTCGTGCTACGAACAGGAGCTACCACGCAACGGAAAAGGACGGCGACACGTCTGCTTGCGGAAACAGGGGAGGGGATCGGTGAGCTCACAGCGGGGCGACGGCTCGGGCGGCTCGGGAGGAAGGTCGCCGGCGTGCCAGACGACGACGGCGACGAGGACGAAGACCAATTCGCTGCGTAGGAACCTCAGGCCATGGACCTCCTGTCCATGGCGAACTCGAACAGGCTGCAGAGGAAGGAGGCGATGGAGGCGGCGGCGCCCGAGGGGAATTGGAGCTAGGGTTGAGAGCCAGGAGCGGGGGCGCATATATAGGAGAGGGGGAGAGGCGACGTGGCTCCAGGAGAGCCTCTCCTCCACGAGCACGCCATGTGCGTGAGGGGGGAGAAAGGTGAGAGGAGGGGGATGACAGGTGGGGTCGGCAGGGTGAGAGGGAGGAGAAAAAGAAAAGAACGGGGGGCTGCTCCAGGTGGGCTGAATTCGGGCGGCCCAGCTGGGCTGGAAGAGGAGAAAGGAAAGGACAGGGCCCCTTTTCCATATAAAAAATGAGCAGCAGTGAAAGAAAAAGAAAAGAAAATATAGGGGAAAAGAAAAATATTCCAAACATTTTTTTAAAATCCCCTAAAAAGATGCTTGATCACCCAAAATTGATTTGATCAATTTTGCATGCAGTGAAAAATTCTCAAAAGCAAAACAGCACCCTTTTCTATTTAAAATTAAATAGAAAAGGACTTTGGAGAGTTTTTGAGAGAAAAACAGAAGGTTCAAAATTCCATGGGCTTGAAATTCTTAATCCTTGCATTTTTCTAGATTTTTCAAAATTGGTTTGACCAATTTTGGCAACAACAAAAATGTGGCCCCTTTTTGAATTCAAAAACACTTTGAAATAGGGCTACTATTTTTGGTGGTGGCAAAAATGCCTTGAGGATTTTAAAACCCTTGCAATAGCAAATGAAATGGCTAGGTCAAGTTTGGGGTCAAGTGGAGTGAGCATGTGACAAGGAAAATTCCAACAATATCCTTCTTGAGCCACTTTGGATGCAAAGGAAAACAACTCAACATGACTCCAATCCCAATGCCAACTAAAATCACCACATGAAAGGACATACACATCCACCATGCCAAGTTACAAGTCCAACATAGGAAATAAATTACATGGTGTTGATAGTTTATTACATGTGGGCTGTTACAGCTCTCCCCTACCAACATAGGATCTCGTCCCGAGATCTAAGCAAGAAAAAGCTCGGGATACTCAGAACGGAGATGATCTTCACGCTCCCACGTTGCCTCTTTCTCCGAGTGATGTGTCCACTGCACCTTGAGGAACTTGACGGTCTTGTTGCGAGTCTTGCGCTCGGATGAGTCAAGAACACGGACTGGACGCTCTGAGTAAGAAAGATCCGCACTGAGCTGGATCTCGCCCAAGTCCACTGCCTGCTCTGGCTGCTTGAAACACTTCTTCAACTGAGACAGGTGGAACACATCATGCACCATAGCCAAGCTGTCTGGAAGCTCGAGGCGGAACGCAAGAGGTCCCCGAGTCTCGAGGATGTGGAACGGACCAACGAACCTGGGAGCCAACTTGCCTTTGATCCCAAAGCAGTGAGTGCCTCGAAGTGGAGACACTTTGACGTATGCGAAGTCACCAACTTTGAAGTCCACACCACGGTGTTTCTTGTCATAATAGGCCTTCTGCCTAGACTGTGCTGCCTTTAGGTGTTCCCAGACAATCTTCACTCTGTCCTCTGCCTCTTGGATCACATCTGGACCGAACAGCTGCCTCTCACCTGTCTCGGACCAGTTCAAAGGTGTCCTGCAATTGCGGCCATACAAGACTTCAAACGGCGCTGCTTGCAGACTTGCCTGATAGCTGTTGTTGTAAGAGAACTCAGCATACAGCAAACACTCTTCCCACTTCATACCAAACAAGATCACACATACCCTCAACATGTCCTCGAGAATTTGATTCACACGCTCAACCTGCCCACTGGTCTGAGGGTGATACGCGGTACTGAAGAGAATCTTCGTACCCAATGCCTCTTGAAAGGCCTTCCAGAAGTTTGATGTGAAGATGCTTCCACGATCAGAACTTATCTGCTTGGGAATGCCGTGCAACGAAACAATTCTTGCGGTGTACATCTCTGCCAACTGGCTAGCTGAGACAGTCTCCTTGACAGGCAGAAAGTGAGCAACCATGGACAAGTTATCAATGACAACAAAGATAGCATTGTTGCCTTTCTGAGACCTCGAAAAACCCGTGACAAAGTCCATCTCTATGTGGTCCCACTTCCACTCCGGAATTTCAAGTGGCTGAAGTAGCCCTACAGGCTTCTGATGCTGTGCTTTCACTCTCCTGCACACATCACACTGGGAGACAAAACGGGCAACATCCCGCTTCATACGAGTCCACCAAAATCTCTGCTTGAGGTCCTGATACATCTTGGTGCTACCAGGGTGGATAGACAGCTTCGAGTCATGGGCTTCTTTCAAGATGACCTCTCTGAGACCTCCCTCTTTGGGAACAACAACTCTCTCCTCGAACATCACGGTGTCGTCATTATGCACTGAATAGCAACAGTACTTCGGAACTGAGGCGGCGATACCCTGCTTGACTTTCTGAATCATCAAGCTACCGGACTGAGCTTCACGAATCTTCTCACGGATAGTGGGCTCTACCACAAGGTTGGCTAGATAGCCCGCTGGAACTAGCTCGAGATTGAGCCTTCGAAATGCCTCACACAAATCAGGGTGTATCTTCTGCACCTGGACACTGTTGCAATCACCCTTGCGGCTCAACGCATCAGCTATGACATTCGCCTTGCCAGGCGTACACTGAATATCCACGGAGTACTCAGTAATAGTCTCGAGCCACCTCCTTTGCCTCAAGTTCAGGTTAGGCTGGGTGAACAAGTACTTTAAGCTTTTGTGATCGGTGAACACATCAACCTTCCTCCCTAGGAGGAGGTGTCGCCAAGTAACCAACGCATGAATCACTGCAGCCAGCTCAAGATCGTGGGTCGGATAGCTCCTCTCAGCCTGTTTCAACTGCCTCGAGGTGTAAGCCACAATATTCCTTCCCTGCATCAACACTCCGCCAAGACCATTCAATGAGGCGTCACAGAAAACTTGAAATGGCTGTGACTCGTCTGGCGGTGTAAGGATCGGAGCTGTGGTCAGCCTTAGCTTCAACTCATCAAAAGCTGCCTGGCAAGCCTGTGACCAAGAGTACTTCTTGCCCTTGCACAACAGCTCGGTCATCGGCTTTGCTATCTTGGAGAAATTCTCGACAAACTTCCTGCAATAGCTGGCAAGTCCGAGAAAACTCCTCAACTGCTTGAAATTTTTCGGCGGAGTCCAATCTTGAATCGTCCGGACTCTGTCTGGGTCAACAGCAATGCCCTCTGAGGAAATGACATGGCCAAGGAAGTTGACCTTATTCATCCAGAACTCGCACTTTGAGAATTTGGCATAAAACTGGTGATCTCTCAACTTCTGCAACACCAATCTGAGATGCTCCTCATGCTCTGCCTCTGACTTGGAAAAGACAAGGATGTCGTTGAGGCAGAGGAGTACGAACACGTCTAGCCATTCTTGGAACAGATAGTTCATGGCCCTCATGAACGTCGGAGGTGCGTTTGAAAAGACAAACGTCATGACCGTAAACTCGTACAGTCCATAACGAGTGCGGAAGGCTGTCTTAGGAATGTCCTCCTCACGGACACGAATCTGGTGGTACCCCATCTTTAGATCAAGCTTTGAAAACACCTTTGCTCCATGCAACTGCTCAAATAGGTCATTGATGTTGGGCAAGGGGTATTTGTTTTTGATTGTCTTCTTGTTGATACCACGGTAGTCTTGAACCAACCGACTAGTACCATCTTTCTTCTTCACAAAAAGACATGGGGCACCCCAAGGGGAAGTGCTCGGACGAATGAGCCCATCCTTCTCAAGCTTCACCAACTGCTCTTTCAACTCAATCAGCTCTTCCGGACACATCTTGTAAGGCTGCCGAGATATCGGCTGTGTACCAGGTTCTAGCTCGATCACGAACTCAATAGCACGCACGGGTGGAATACCTGGCAACTCCTCTGGGAAGACATCTGGAAACTCTTGAACAACTCTGACCTCCTCGATTAATGGAGCAACTCCAGCGTTCAGAGCGTACAACTGTGCTGATCCCACTGTTGAGCAACAAGTGTACCAAATCTCTGCGCCTGAATCGTGCGTCAGCATCACGGTCTTGGACAGACAATCAATCTTGGCCTTGTACTTGACAAGCCAATCCATGCCCAAGATGACATCAATGTCGGAACGGGGCAAGACAATCAGGGAGGCTGAAAAGATAGCACCCTGAATACTGATCTCCACATCTGGAACAAAAACTGAGGAGCTGCATCTGGAACCAGGAGTGTGGACTGCAAGTGGCGGATTGAGCCACTCGGACTGAAGGTCACTGGCTGAAGCAAAAGACTGAGATATGAAGGAATGGGATGCTCCAGAATCGAACAAAACTGACGCTGGAACTGAACATACAAGCAACCTACCAAGCACAATCTCGGACGACTGCTGGGCCTCTGCGACGGTCACGTTGTTCACCCTGACTGCTCGTGGCTAGGCCCGCACCATCGCGTTGCTCGGTGTAGAGCGAGGTGGAGGCGGAGGCAGTCGGGCGTAACGAGGGTCGGTGCACTGCGGAGACTTGTGGCCCGGCTTGCCACACTTGAAGCACGTGATCTCTGGCCTGGGCTGGCCCTGTGGAGCAGGCGGCCTCGCGTAGGGTGGAGTAGAGCGAGGTCCGTGCTGCACTGGGAAGGGAGGGCGGGCAAAAGTGCGGACAACTGCCCCCCTCTGCTGGAACTGCTGGCGCTGCGGCTGAGGCTGTGGATCTGTAACCCAGGACTTGGCCTTCTTGTGGACCATCACTGCTGAACTGTGCTCTCTCTGCTTCCTCTTCTCTGCGTAACGCTCTGCCTCAGCTGACTCCTGTCTGATGGCCTGGTCGACGAACTCTGAGAACAGGCTTGGCGTGGACAAGGTGAGCGCATACTTGATGTCCGGGGCAAGACCACCGCGGAACCTGGCAATGCGCTTGGCCTCTGACGAGACCTCCTCTGGAGCGTACCTGGCGAGCCTGACGAAGGCCAGGTTATACTCCTGCACAGACCTGTCCCCCTGCCTCAGAGCTAAGAACTCCTCGCGCTTCCTCTCGATCAGACCACTGGGGATATGAGCAGCTCTGAAATCCCTGACGAAGTCCTCCCACGTGATCTCTGCATCACCCTTGTTGGCCTTGTACGTCGAGAACCAACTGCCCGCGGCACCCTGAAGCTGGAAGGAGGCGAAGGTGACGTAGTCGACGGGTCTGACGGCGTTGGCATTGAAGTGCTTCTTGATCTCTGCTATCCAGTCATCCGCCTCCAGCGGGTCTCGAGCCTCGGAGAACCTGGGAGGGCTGATCGCAAGGAACCGCTGTAGTGTGGTGTACTGTGGACGATCATTCCTCTGAGCACCCTGGTTCTGCAGCATCTGAAGGATCGCAGCTGTGCCCTGAGCCACTGCGGCTACAGCCTCCCCAAGGATAGGGTTCTCTGGCGGCGGCATGTTCGCTCTTGGCATCCTGTATACAGGTACACTTATGAGAACATGAACGAATCATTGAAGTAACCAGAAGTTAAAGCAACATTGGCAACAAAACTTCCTCACAAGGTATGAGAAAGCCGAAAGCTGAAATTCCACCAAGGTTAACCCGGAAAGTCGATAGCTAGATGCTACTGGAATTCCCAAACCAAGATGATAAAGGCGAAGGTGTCCCGATGTTTCGATGAGATGGTGGAGATCGATTTTGGTGGAGTAGACTTTCACGACCCGACTACGAACGTGCGAAGACGTTGCGCCTTAGCAATCGCTAAACCAACTCCGAGAGGTTATTGATCCCGCGGATGCACGATCAACCTGACCACGAAGGTCAATTCCTGCAAGCAATCGAAGAACAAGCAAGAACTAAGAATTGCAATCTGGATATTGCGAATATAAGATGAAAGATTAACAGAAGTTGGGGTTCCAATGCGGTCTTGGCCTGGTCGGACGACACAAACGAAGAACTCGAAGTTGCGGCTATGGCTAACTTAAATCTAATTAAAACCCAAGTCTAAACGATGCCCTAAGGGCTGTATATATGGGGGAACAGAGGGGAATTTCGTGGCCCCTTGGAGGAGGGGTCCGAAAACAACCCTAACTCGGTTTCCCCACACATACGGACTCTAAAAAATAGCCTATTAAGTGTATTTCGAAATTACATGGGCCTGGCCCAATAATAAGGTGACGCAGCACCTATAATAACTCTTGGACGAAAATATTAATGTGGCATCTTGTGTCTCTCGTCCAAGTCTTCATGCGCGCCTTATGGTGGCTTCAAAGTGCGATAATCACCACGGGAAGCTCCGCTGTCCTTTCCCGCGCGCGCACCTTCTTCTCCATGCTTGATCCCGCTCCAATGACCATCCTTCTTGTCCATGCTAGGTCCTTCATTCATAAGACAAACAAAAGTATCTAATTTAGGCAGCATCATATGTTCTTGAATATTAGAAGGATTCGCAAGAAACGAAAGTACCTGATAATTTAATTGACGTGCGCGTGCTCTAGTAACTGGTCCATTATGTGTAGTTTGTGAAGATGTGGGTGTAACATTAGTAGAGATGTCCTCATCATCCTCCCCTTCTTGAATTGAAGTCGTCCTCGACGGAAGCTCATCATCTTCTTCCAAATAAGGCTTCAAATCTGCAATATTAAATGTGGGACTAACCCCAAAGGCTGCAGGTAGCTCAAGTTTATATGCATTATCATTAATTTTCTGCAAAACCTTAAAGGGACCATCAGCTCGAGGCATTAACTTAGACTTGCGCAAATCAGGAAACCTATCTTTACGTAGATGTAACCAAACAAGATCTCCGGGTTCAAACACAACATGCTTTCGACCCCTATCACCAGCAAGCTTGTATCTAGCATTCATGCGCTCAATGTTTTCTTTAGTTAACTCATGCATTTTTAATATCAATTCAGCACGTTGCTTAGCATCAAAATTAACCTTCTCCGAAGATGGAAGAGGCAGCAAATCAATAGGTGCACGAGGTAGAAAACCATAAACAATCTCAAAAGGGCACATTTTAGTGGTAGAATGCAATGAACGATTATAAGCAAATTCAATATGAGGTAAACATTCTTCCCACTGTTTCAAGTTACTCTTTAAAACAGCCCGAAGCATAGTAGACAAAGTCCTATTGACCACTTCAGTTTGTCCATCAGTTTGGGGATGACATGTAGTACTAAAAAGTAGTTTAGTCCCCAACTTAGCCCATAAGCATCTCCAAAAATGGCTAAGAAACTTAGTATCACGATCCGAGACAATAGTATTGGGCACACCATGTAAGCGAATAATCTCACGAAAGAATAAATCAGCAACATTAGCAGCATCATCGCTTTTATGACATGGTATAAAATGTGCCATTTTAGAAAATCTATCCACGACAACAAATATGCTATCCCTCCCATTCTTTGTTCGAGGCAAGCCTAAAACAAAGTCCATGGATATGTCCTCCCACGGAACACTAGGTACAGGTAAAGGCATGTATAAACCATGAGGATTGAGTCGTGACTTAGCTTTTTGACATGTAGTGCAGTGAGCAACAAAACGCTCAACATCCCGTCTCATCTTTGGCCAAAAGAAATGTGTAGCAAGTACGTCCTCCGTCTTCTTCACGCCAAAGTGTCCCATTAATCCTCCTCCATGCGCCTCCTGCAACAACAAAAGACGAATAGAGCTAGCTGGAATGCATAGCTTGTTAGAACGGAACACAAATCCATCATTAAGCACAAACTTGTTCCATGTTCTACCCTCTCTACAATTCTGCAATACATCTTTAAAATCCGCATCATTTACGTATTGATCTTTGATTGTCTCTAAACCGAAAATCTTGAAGTCAAGTTGTGAAAGCATAGTATAACGACGAGACAAAGCATCAGCAATAATATTATCTTTCCCCTTCTTGTGTTTAATGACATAAGGGAAAGTCTCAATAAATTCAACCCACTTAGCATGTCTACGATTAAGTTTTGCTTGACTTCTTATGTGTTTCAAAGATTCATGATCAGAATGTATAACAAATTCTTTGGGCCATAAATAATGTTGCCAAGTTTCTAATGTCCGAACAAGAGCATATAATTCCTTATCATAAGTAGAATAGTTCAGACTAGGCCCACTCAATTTTTCAGAAAAGTAAGCAACAGGTTTAGCATCTTGTAATAACACACCTCCCAAACCAATCCCACTAGCATCGCATTCAAGCTCAAAAGTCTTATTAAAATCAGGAAGTTGGAGCAAAGGAGCATGTGTTAACTTATCTTTCAATACGGTGAAGGCTTCTTCCTGTGCGGTACCCCAAGTAAAAGGCACATCCTTGCGTGTAAGCTCATTGAGAGGTGCAGCAATGGTGCTGAAATCTCTCACAAAACGCCTATAGAATCCAGCGAGGCCAAGAAAACTCCTCACTTGTGTGACCGTTTTGGGCTGCGGCCAACTCTCAATCGCCTCGATCTTGGCTTTATCAACTTCAATTCCCTGCGGAGTAACAACATAGCCAAGAAACGATACTCGGTCGGTGCAAAAGGTGCACTTCCCAAGGTTACCAAACAAACGTGCATTACGTAGAGCAATAAAAACAGCACGTAAATGATCCAAATGTTCCTCCAAAGATTTGCTATAAATCAGTATATCATCAAAATAGACTACCACAAATCGTCCAATGAAAGCACGTAAAACCTCGTTCATTAATCTCATGAATGTGCTAGGTGCATTAGTTAACCCAAAAGGCATGACTAACCACTCATATAATCCAAACTTAGTTTTAAATGCCGTTTTCCATTCATCTCCTAATTTCATGCGAATTTGATGGTATCCACTACGCAAATCAACTTTGGAAAACATGGTAGAGCCACTTAATTCATCAAGCATATCATCTAACCTAGGAATAGGATGACGATAACGAATAGTAATATTATTAATGGCTCGACAATCAACACACATACGCCATGTTCCATCCTTTTTAGGCACTAATATAACAGGAACAGCACAAGGACTAAGGGATTCACGTATGTAACCTTTGTCGAGTAGCTCTTGTACTTGACGCTGAATCTCCTTCGTCTCCTCCGGATTGGTACGGTATGGCGCACGGTTAGGCAGCGAAGCACCGGGAATTAAGTCAATCTGATGCTCAATCCCTCGAATAGGTGGTAATCCCGGTGGCACGTCTTGTGGAAAGACGTCAATAAACTCCTGCAAAAGGTCAGTGACAACAGGAGGCAAAGAAGGAGGCAATTCCTCAAATGAAAACAAAGCTTCTTTGCACACAAAAGCATAGCACACATATTGACTAACATCCAAATCCGAAATATCAACCTTAGTAGCAAGCAAAGTTGGACTAGTCAATTTAATTTCATTAGAAACAGCGGAAGAAGATTTGCTATTGGTCTTATGTTGTTGCTCAAATTCTTTAGCTGCTATCTCATTTTCACTCTTATTTTTCTCCTGTTTAGCTTTACTAGCTCTAGCAAGATCATCTTGCACAATTTGTTCAGGAGACATAGGAAGTAAAGCAATAGTTTTATCCTAATGAACCAGAGTAAACTGATTTGTCCTACCATGGTGTACAACATTCCTATCAAATTGCCATGGTCTACCAAGTAAAAGAGAGCATGCTTGCATGGGTACCACATCACAATCAACATAATCAGCATATGCGGCAATGCTAAAGTGCACACGAACAGAACGCGTTACCTTAATCTTACCACTATTGTTAAACCACTGAATATAGTACGGATGGGGGTGTGGTCTTGTGGTGAGAGATAGCTTCTCCACCAACTCCATGCTCGCCAAGTTGTTGCAACTCCCTCCGTCAATGATGATGCGAACCGAACGTTCTTTCACCACTCCCTTTGTGTGGAACAAATTATGCCTCTGGTTTTGCTCGTCCTTCGATACCTGCACACTTAACACACGTTGAGCAACCAAACTAGCATATTTATCTGCATCATCAGGAGCCATATACTCTATATCACGAGCATCATCATGGGCACCCTGATCCTCATGAGCAATGAGAACTAAAGTCTCCTCATCATAGTCACTCGCTGACTCATACCCACCATCCGCCGTAATAATCATCACACGCTTGGAGGGACAGTCTTTTGCGAAGTGACCTCCACCTTGGCACCTGCGACATTTAATATCACGATCTCGTGCTTGCCCTGTGGACGCCATGGATGAAGAAGAACTCGCCGCGGGACCACTCTGTGCACCCTTGAATGGTGGCGCTGGCTGTGTCGGTGGCTCCCTGTAAGAATGAGCGGCTGAAGTAGATGGTGGTGCAGCAGGACGTGTGGATGTAGAAGCTCCACGCGATGTCCATGATGTATTTCGTCCTGCAGAAAAGTTAGGTCTCGTAGCGGCCTGTCGATCCTGCACTTCACGTTCAGCTTTACAAGCAAGATGAAACAAACGAGTGATAGTAGTAAAGTCCTTGTATTCTAGAATAGTTTGTATCTCCCTGTTTAAGCCACCCATAAAACGTGCAAGCATAGCTTCATTATCCTCTACTAGGCCGCATCTAATCAATCCAGTTTGTAATTCCTGATAATATTCCTCTACAGAATTTTTTCCTTGTCTCAAACGCTGTAATTTTTGTAACAAGTCACGTTGATAATAAGGAGGAACCCAGCGAGTACGCATAGCATCTTTTAAAGCAGCCCAAGTAGTTGGAATATTATTAGCATGCAATCTACAATGTTCGGACCACCAAATAGATGCAAATCCCGTGAATTCACAAACAGCAGCAGTAACACGTCTATTCTCAGGATATTGTAAACATGTAAAGCGTTGTTCAGTTTCTAACTCCCAAGTAAGATAAACATCAGGAATATATCTACCCTCAAAAGGCTTAAGATTCAATTTAAGTTTAGGCACATGTTCATCATCGCGTACCTGAGGGGGTGGTTGGTGTCGACCGTGGCGAATGTTGGGACGTGGACGTCCAGCTGGCTGCTCATAGACCGCTTCCTGTTCCACCTCCTCCTCGTAATCACCCTCGTAGTAGTCGTCCTGGCCGACGTCAGAAGCAGCAGCAGCAGTAGCAGCAACTGCAGTAGCAGGAGGAGCACCAATACCAGCAGCTTGTCCGCGCGGCAACAGAATACGTCGTGCACGTGGTAGTGGCGGTGGCTGTGGCTGTGCTGAAGGTAGGCGTGCGATCAACTCAGTAAACTTGGCGTCTAGCTTGGTGTCGATCATCTTTTCCACGCCATCAATCGCCTCTGTAAATCTGTTATGGATGTCCTGCACCTGTTCAGACATCATACGTGCAAATTTATCATGTAGCTCCTTGTTTGTCATGTTCTCCCAATCGGGTGCATCCCGCGCCACTTCATCATGTGATCCTGTCATGGTTAGCAGAAATAGAAAACACACAGTAATATGATCCTACTTCTACTAATGGGATGTGGTGTGGTGGAAAGCACAAATCCGTCAAGCTTTTCTTTCGTTCTTACCGATTCTTACCTAGCAGCAGGTGGTGATGTACAACCAACGGGTCAAAAATCTCAGAGATATGGTAGAGCGATGGCCAGGAGGTGTCAAACGCACGATGTAGAATATATGTGGAGCTGTAGGAAGGCTGACAAGTATGGTAGAAAAAACTCAACAGTAATCAAAACAGAGATGCAAAGCTGAATAAACGCTCAACGTGGGTACTGTGCTGATCCTAGGCTAGACCGTACTAGAGACGCGAGCCTAAAACACCAACGAAAGCACGGCGCGGCACGTAATCAACTGAGAAGCATACTCTGAAAAAAAAAATTTGTTTTTTTTTTGTTTTTTTTTTGTTTTTTTTTTTTTTTTTTTTTTTGGAAATCACCTCCCTTCTACGTACGACAAAAGTTTGGTGAAATCCGACTCTAATCAACTCAAACTATTCTGGCTACGGAGAGATCACAAACCGTACTGATGGTGGAACTCAACTCGGACTCGTGTAGCTCGTGGTGGTGTATATGGACTCGGATTGGCGGAACGTGGTGTATCTGGACTCGGATTACTACTGTGCGGTGGCGACGTGGCAAACTGTGATCAGAACTCGAAACTCTAAGGGAACTAGACGCTAAGATCAGCAACTTGACACAACGATGCAACCGTAAATTCAACAAAGCAAGTACTGAAAAGAAAACTGGACAATGGCTAGGACTGTCTTGGGACGTGATGATCTAACCCTAATTTTTTTTTGGCTTTTTCGTGGACTGTAGGTATGAAGAACAGAACCAATCTAGACTATGAAAAACTGGTAAATCTCACCGAGCAACCTGGAAATCTGATACCACTTGATAAAGGCGAAGGTGTCCCGATGTTTCGATGAGATGGTGGAGATCGATTTTGGTGGAGTAGACTTTCACGACCCGACTACGAACGTGCGAAGACGTTGCGCCTTAGCAATCGCTAAACCAACTCCGAGAGGTTATTGATCCCGCGGATGCACGATCAACCTGACCACGAAGGTCAATTCCTGCAAGCAATCGAAGAACAAGCAAGAACTAAGAATTGCAATCTGGATATTGCGAATATAAGATGAAAGATTAACAGAAGTTGGGGTTCCAATGCGGTCTTGGCCTGGTCGGACGACACAAACGAAGAACTCGAAGTTGCGGCTATGGCTAACTTAAATCTAATTAAAACCCAAGTCTAAACGATGCCCTAAGGGCTGTATATATGGGGGAACAGAGGGGAATTTCGTGGCCCCTTGGAGGAGGGGTCCGAAAACAACCCTAACTCGGTTTCCCCACACATACGGACTCTAAAAAATAGCCTATTAAGTGTATTTCGAAATTACATGGGCCTGGCCCAATAATAAGGTGACGCAGCACCTATAATAACTCTTGGACGAAAATATTAATGTGGCATCTTGTGTCTCTCGTCCAAGTCTTCATGCGCGCCTTATGGTGGCTTCAAAGTGCGATAATCACCACGGGAAGCTCCGCTGTCCTTTCCCGCGCGCGCACCTTCTTCTCCATGCTTGATCCCGCTCCAATGACCATCCTTCTTGTCCATGCTAGGTCCTTCATTCATAAGACAAACAAAAGTATCTAATTTAGGCAGCATCATATGTTCTTGAATATTAGAAGGATTCGCAAGAAACGAAAGTACCTGATAATTTAATTGACGTGCGCGTGCTCTAGTAACTGGTCCATTATGTGTAGTTTGTGAAGATGTGGGTGTAACATTAGTAGAGATGTCCTCATCACAAGATCACCCGAATCCAAGATAATAATCTGCTAGCGAGCACACAACAATATATACGAGCGGTTGGAAACCTGAACAATGAGACATCTGCCCTGAGCGGCCCGCCATCACGGCCGTCCATAGGGGAAAGACACCACATCCATATTACCATAGGATGACCGCCAATCCTGTATGGACGGTTCACCTGGGGTACGCCGTAAGCGAGGTAGAGCAGTCAACCCCAAGTGGCGGCTCAATGGTCTCAAAGACGCCAACACATCTCATCGGTAGCAAAAAATTATAGAGGAATCGGAGCCTCATGTAAACGAGAACCTAGATTGTTTTGAAAGGGGATAAGTTGCAGAGACAAAACATCGTTTCACTTACTCACGGAAAAAGGGGTGGGAGGGTGGGATAAGGAGAAAACAGAAAGAGGTCCTACTCTCCGAATTTTTTTCCTATATAACTACCAAAATAGTTTCTAGACTCAACTTCGGCCAGTAAAGGGTCCTACAGTCAGTCCTGCTCTGATACCAAGTTGTAAGTCCCCTGATGCGGTACTAACTCTAACTAGTCGCTTTCGCGTCCGGTCGGAGTTAGAAGCGCATCAAACGCCACCAGCGCACGACACTCGCACTCGTGTCGCTACCGGATTCTCGACAACAGGTATATAAAGCATAACTCTACAAGAAAAGAAATACATATAGATAGATAAATAGAACAGGGCATACAACGCCACTGTCTAATAATACAACATCATCATGAGTACATCTCATCAATACATCAAGCGGAAGCAAAGTATGGACCGGGTACGGTCAAGATCCAAATTGCCCTAGAGAGGGCTGCACATGAATATCCACCCACGGGAACGACTGAACCCAACTATAAGATCCTACTGGTCGAGGTACTCGTACTCGTCGTCATCCTCCGGGGGCACCTCCACGAAGTAACGTCCGGTGCTGGGGTCGAGATAGTACTCCACTGCAGCGGCTGATCAGGCAAAGCGGTAAAGACAGAAATGTAAACGGGGGTGAGAACATGTCATTACGGAATAACTAACGCTACAGGTAAGGTAAAGACATAGACAGGTTGCAGCCGTACTAGCATATATGGTGGCTACTCGTTCTAGCAGAACAGAGATGAGATCCAAGAAGTTACGTTGACAATGTGTCATAAGTCGACTATCCACCTACTTACGCAAACATAACACAACCTCGTTTCCCTCTCGGTCCCCCTGGACGAAGAAAGACAACCAAGGCACGCACACGGTTTTTCAAGTTTTATAGCATGATTACAGTTGATGTTCTTCTATGAACAGGACGTAGGCTCAAAGTTGTCCATAACCGCGGATACGGCTTTTCGAAAAGATTTACCCTGCAGGGATGTACCAACTGTCCATTATAGACGTCGCATGTACGCCCGATTTCCACTTGGCTAGGTAAGCGCCAGAAACTCCGGAACGTCAGAGTCCCTCTAACTAACAACGCACATATCCGGGTGGCCCCCGGTGAGTCGACACCCAACTCAAAAGTTGGCCACGCTCTCGAATCGGACTCTACTGTATGACTCCAGGTTTGGATTACCGGTTAGTTCTCTTATGAGACCGGGTCCTCAGCCGGTCTATTTGGGCCAGCCAAGAAACTATGTCCTCCTGGCCCTGATTTGGTTTGGAAACAACTGGGGATCCAACCAGCACACACACATTGCAAATGTAAATCAGCTCGGGCCACCACTAGAATGTACGAAGCTAGGTAGGTAAGACAAGGGGGCCCCATAAAACCCCACACACGATTAGGCACGCTCGATCAAAGAACCAATACCCGGAACTCGGGTCCTAGGTGACTCAAATGGAACAAAGCACCAGACGGGAACAGTCCAGCCTTCCACCTTTCGTCGAATATAAATTAACATCATCTATCAATAATAAATATCAACCAACTTCTTTTATAACATGATATCCCAACCATAAATATATAGGGTAAGCAACAAGTTTTCTATCCATACTAAGCAATGGCTGAGCAGCGGTAACTTAGCAGAACAATGGTTTGCTGGGATGTGGGGATCATGGCTGTATGGGTTTAAACATGGCATGTAAGGTAGATAGGATCAAGCAACAACGTTCTAGATCTACAGCTAGGCATGAGCAGAAAGTTATAAAGTAATGACACAGATCTCCCCCTTGCCTGGTAAGGTAGTCGAAGCAGCACCCACGGTACTCTCGGGCTCGGTGTCGGACAGCTCCACGTAAGTCTCCTCGGCGGTCTCAGGTGCTAACGTAAGGTACCGGCAAGAAAAGGCACACAAGTAAGCAATTGATGCAACTCAAACAAGGATGGCATGTTCAAGTTTTATTTACATGGTATGACCCTGTCTAGTCAAGTTTAAATGAACGTGATGAAGACAAGTCATCACTTTCATATGCATTTTATTTACATTGTAGTGGCTTTGGTCTGAGCCTTAACTTAGGTGTAAATAGCATGAAAACATGACATGATCAACAAGCATTACAAGAATTTAAATAACATGAACGTAAAACAATGATTCCGGAGACGAAGTAGTGTCGGTGAACTTGACACATGGAAGGTGCAACAGTTGATGGAGGCCAGCCACATAGCATATGACAATATGTTAGGGGCTGACTTGAAGAAAGAAGACGACTTGGAACAGACTTGAAAAGATCAGATGAACAACATTTCAAATGCACTGAAGTTGAAATGCTGCAGGCAGAAAGATCTAAAAGCTTCTGAACCAGGTGATCACACCTTGTCTCAAGAGTTGCACAAAACATCATGGAAACATCACTGCTGAACTCTTTGCAGAAAAGCACCCCAAAAACATATATGACATGTCTCAATTTGAATTTGCAAGGACAGTTGCAAATTCGGCTGAGGTTCAGGGGGCTGAGTGCAAAATTGCATTTCATGAATTTTGAAAAAGGCTCAGATGAACAAGTCATCATCACCAGGCAATTCCTTGTGCCAAATTACCCCAATTTCATATATGGCATGGGGCACTTTGAAATTTGAACAAACTTTGCAAAAACCTAGAATTTGCAGGGGCATGTTGCAAAATTGACCATGCTTCCAAATCATAGGGGTTCAAATGCAAAAATGCTCTCCACTATGGTGACCAGTAGCTCAAGCTACCCTAAGAAGATATAAGGCATGCATCAAATGAACAGGAGGTGGAACTCTAGTTTGAATTTGAATTCAAACTTAAATGAAATAAAAACAGAAAAGAAAAAGAATAAATAAAAAAAGAAAATGGGGGAGCTCAGCCAGCTTGGGCTGGCTTCGGCCAGCAGCCCAGCTGCTGCTCCCCGCCGCTGGCGCGCTAGCACTAATGGGCCAAGCCCAGCTGGTTCCACGGCCATGCTCTAAAAGAGCAAAAACTCGGGGTTAATTCGACCCCAGGGGGATTCGAACCCCGCACCCCGCGGCTCCAGCTCAAGGTCGCTACCACTCGGCCACAAATCGACTGCTGACAGAAGGCATCGCACTCCGAAGTTAAACTAACTACAAGGCGTCTTCTGAACTGAACTCGAACTGCACTGAACTCGACTTCAGTTGGCTGCAGACGGAAGAAAAAAGGGATCTTGCGCTACTAGGGATTGATCCCGGACTCCAGGTGAACTGGAGCAGCGCTGCATCGTCTCTGAATCAACTACTGCACATCATCTCGCGGAATCGAAGGCGGATCACGGTGAACTGAAGAAAAACAGCGGCTTGCTCTGCTGTCTGAAGAAGTTCAGACACGCAGCCGTCGTGCGCCTGGACTCCGGCGTCCCCCGCATCTCGCCTAGATCACCAGGGACTCGACGCCCGCATCTAGTCGCAGTCGGAGGTGCCCTGAACCCGTTTTGCAAAACTCCTAGCCTCGTCGTGCTACGAACAGGAGCTACCACGCAACGGAAAAGGACGACGGCACGTCTGCTTGCGGAAACAGGGGAGGGGATCGGTGAGCTCACAGCGGGGCGACGGCTCGGGCGGCTCGGGAGGAAGGTCGCCGGCGTGCCAGACGACGACGAGGACGAGGACGAAGACCAATTCACTGCGCAGGAACCTCAGGCCATGGACCTCCTGTCCATGGCGAACTCGAACAGGCTGCAGAGGAAGGAGGCGATGGAGGCGGCGGCGCCCGAGGGGAATTGGAGCTAGGGTTGAGAGCCAGGAGCGGGGGCGCATATATAGGAGAGGGGGAGAGGCGACGTGGCTCCAGGAGAGCCTCTCCTCCACGAGCACGCCATGTGCGTGAGGGGGGAGAAAGGTGAGAGGAGGGGGATGACAGGTGGGGTCGGCCGGGTGAGAGGGAGGAGAAAAAGAAAACAACGGGGGGCTGCTCCAGGTGGGCTGAATTCGGGCGGCCCAGCTGGGCTGGAAGAGGAGAAAGGAAAGGACAGGACCCCATTTCCATATAAAAAAATGAGCAGCAGTGAAAGAAAAAGAAAAGAAAATATAGGGGAAAAGAAAAATATTCCAAACATTTTTTTAAAATCCCCTAAAAAGATGCTTGATCACCCAAAATTGATTTGATCAATTTTGCATGCAGTGAAAAATTCTCAAAAGCAAAACAGCACCCTTTTCTATTTAAAATTAAATAGAAAAGGACTTTGGAGAGTTTTTGAGAGAAAAACAGAAGGTTCAAAATTACATGGGCTTGAAATTCTTAATCCTTGCATTTTTCTAGATTTTTCAAAATTGGTTTGACCAATTTTGGCAACAACAAAAATGTGGCCCCTTTTTGAATTCAAAAACACTTTCAACTAGGGCTACTGTTTTTGGTGGTGGCAAAAATGCCATGAGGATTTTAAAACCCTTGCAATAGAAAATGAAATGGCTAGGTCAAGTTTGGGGTCAAGTGGAGTGAGCATGTGACAAGGAAAATTGCAACAATATCCTTCTTGAGCCACTTTGCATGCAAAGGAAAACAACTCAACATGACTCCAATCCCAATGCCAACTAAAATCACCACATGAAATGACATACACATCCACCATGCCAAGTTACAAGTCCAACATAGGAAATAAATTACATGGTGTTCATAGTTTATTACATGTGGGCTGTTACAGACTTGGTATCAGAGCAGGACTGTTTGTAGGATTAGTAAACCTTGGCCGAAGTTGAGTCTAGCATTCTATAGTTATATAGTTACTTTGGGTATAAGGGAACAACGTAAGGCTTCATTTTTCTCCTTACCTCATCGATCTGAGTTATGAGTCACCCTCATCTTTTCTACGGGAAGATAGGACTAGGCTCATCTATGTCTATACTAGAACATCTCGTTGTTTGACTCTCCATAGCTGTAGGATTGTTTTGGTTGTCTAGAGTCACCATCCCTTCGAGCCTTTTGAGAAGGTTCTGATCATTCTTGCAGATTGATTCATTCTTTTCACCCCGGTACAGCCGTTATGCTGTCCGATTTGTCCCGTGTTTCCAGTGATTCCAATGCTTTTGCATTACAATCTTGTCCGCTCTTAAATTGTATCATCTTTGCTTTGATTCCATCATAAATCCTACTCTGATTGTTGATTTTTATCACACAGAATGTCAGGTGGAACTAGATGTGTTGAATCTGGTCACGGTAATCAAAGTGGTGATGATGATCCTCCTTCACCGCCTTCTGCAGCGGAAATCATGATGGAGGCTGAGCGAAATCGACGTGATCAAACACGCCTTTTGGAACTCATTGCGAAGAATACTTCTCTCCAGCGAGATGCGGTAATATCCATCCAGGATTTTATCCTTTTGAACCCGCCAGTTTTCCGATGTTCATCTGAGCCCCTTGATGCCGATGATTGGCTCCGTTCCATCGAGTGTAAGCTTGAGACGGCGCATGTTTCTCCAGATGATCGTGTGATGTTTGCGGCATACTTTCTGGAAGGTGCTGCTGGTGAATGGTGGGAAAGTTTTGTTGCAATGCAGCCTGATGGTCACGTAGTGACTTGGCAGGAGTTCCGTGATGCCTTCCAAGGGTACCACATTCTGGATGAGCTGATGGAAAGAAAGAGAGAAGAGTTCTGCACCCTATCTCAGGGAAATATGACTGTTCATCAGTACAGGACTGAGTTCAATCGTCTTTCTCGTTATGCCCCTGAGAAGATATCAACCGATGCCAAGAAGCAAGCAAGGTTCCGTAAGGGACTTAACCCTGTCCTTCGTCATGATCTCAATCTCCTTGAATTCATCAACTTCGAGGATTTGGTCAATAGATCATTCAGAGCTGAGCATGGAAATGAGGTCTTTGAAGAGTCTCGCAAGCGTGATCATGATCTTGCTTCCTCTTCTAGTTTGGGTTCTCAGAAACGTCGAATTTGGATTCCAACTAGTGCCCTTCCTTCGCACTTGATTCCAAGACCATCTCCACAAAGCTAGAAATCCCAGAAAGGTAGTAGAGAGCTTGCCAAACAAACTCCACAACCTAACACCCGTTTGTGCTACAAGTGTGGTAATCCTGGCCACATTGCACGACAGTGTTCATTGCATGAGAATGTTCCCCCTCGTCCAAAACATAAAGCCAAAGCTAAGCCACCAAAGCCTTCCAAAGCCAAGTCCGCTATTGTTGAATACGGACGTGTGAACCATGCCACCATCAAAGAAGCCCAAGAGGATACGAAGGTTGTACTCGGTACACTTCGTGTCAACTCCAAACCTGCTTCTGTTCTATTTTATTCTGGAGCTTCTCATTCCTTTTTGTCTGATAAGTTCGCACTCCTGCATGACATTTCATTCGAGGAGTTGCCTAACCCTTTCATGATTAAAACTCCAGGATCCACATGGCGTACCAGTAGGGTAAGCCATGACAATGAGATTGCTGTTGAGGATGTTGTATTCCTTGCTTCTCTCATAGCCCTCAAATCTTCAGATATCGATATCATCTTAGGTATGGATTGGTTATCCAAACACCGTGCCAAGATTGATTGTGCCACTAAATCAGTCCAACTCACTCATCCTCCCGGCAAGATAGTCCATTTCACATCTCAAGGTTAAGAAACCCAACTATATTCGTTGAATGAACATCCCCTTCCTAACCTTGAAGATATTCCGATAGTTTGTGACTTTTCGGATGTCTTTCCTAAAGAGCTGCCGGGAATGCCACCCGACAGGTCTGTGGAATTCATTGTGGATCTTATAACAGGCACAACCCCAATTTCTAGACGCCCATATAGGATGGCCCCACATGAGTTAGCTGAGCTAAAAACCCAACTGGATGCTTCGTTGGCAAAAGGCTTCATCCTCCCTAGCTCATCGCCATGGGGTTGCCCCGTTCTGTTCATAACGAAGAAAGATGGAACAGAAAGGATGTGCGTAGACTATTGCCCGCTAAATCTAGCGGCGATAAAGAACAAGTACCCACTTCCCAGGATCAATGATCTTTATGATCAACTTAATGGATCCTCTGTCTTCTCCAAGATGGATTTGAGATTAGGTTATCATCAAATCAAAATCAGAAACGAGGACATTCCCAAGACGGCTTTCACTACTCGTTATGGTCTTTATGAGTACACCGTCATGTCCTTTGGTTTAACCAATGCCCCAGCCACTTTTTCGCACTTGATGAATTCGATCTTCATGGAGTACTTAGATAAATTTGTTGTGGTTTATCTTGATGACATTCTCATCTACTCGAAGAATGAAGAAGAGCACGCAGAACATCTTAAGCTGGTATTGATGAAACTTAGAGAGCATCGCCTTTATGCCAAGTTCTCCAAGTGTGAATTTTGGCTACCAGAAGTGACCTACTTAGGCCACGTGATTTCTGCGAAAGGTGTTGCGGTCAATCCCGAGAGAGTTCAGGCCGTCCTTGACTGGACTCCACCTGAATCGGTTAAGCAAGTTAGGAGTTTTCTTGGCCTAGCAAGCTATTGCCGCCGCTTCGTTGAGAACTTCTCCAAAGTTGCAAAACCTCTAACTGAACTCCTCAAGAAAGATAAGAAATTCCAATGGACTCCCAAGTGCGAGAAAATTTTTCAAGAGCTAAAAAGAAAATTGACTTCTGCACCCGTACTTGCACCTCCAGACACCAAAAGGGATTCCGAAATCTATTGTGATGCTTCACGGCAAGGGTTAGGATGTATACTTATGCAAGATCGACATGTGGTAGCTTATGCTTCACGCCAGTTGCGTCCACATGAAGAAAACTATCCTACCCATGATCTTGAACTCGCTGCCGTAGTTCATGCCCTGAAGACTTGGCGACATTACCTCCTTGGTAATCGTTGTGAAATTTATACCGATCACCAAAGCCTCAAATACATATTCACCCAGCCAGATCTTAATCTCAGGCAAAGACGCTGGATAGAGTTGATAAAATATTACGACTTGAGTATCTCTTACACCCCAGGCAAAGCCAATGTCATGGCTGATGCACTAAGTCGTAAGTCGTATTGTAACAACCTCATGTTACAACAGTATCAACCATTTCTCTATGAGGAATTTCGAAAGATGAATCTCGAGATTGTTCCTCATGGATTCCTTTCCACCTTGATTGTGAAACCAAACCTTGAGGATCAAATCAAAACTGTTCAACACCGTGCTCGAGGTATCCGATATATCAAGCAGAACATTGCTAGCGGTAAGGCAAAATGTTTTACCCTAGACAATGAGGGTACTGTGTACTTCGAAGATAGGATGGTAGTTCCGAAGAATAGGAATCTAAGGCAGCAGATCCTTAAGGAAGCTCATGACACCCCTCTCTCGATACATCCTGGTAGTACTAAGATGTATCAAGATCTACGCCAGAGATTTTGGTGGACTAGGATGAAGCGAGAAATCGCTCAATTTGTTGCTGAGTGCGATGTTTGTCGTCGTGTGAAAGCACATCATCAAAGACCTGCTGGTACTCTTCAACCTTTAGCCATTCCTGAGTGGAAATGGGATAAAGTGAGTATGGATTTCATCACCGGCTTTCCAAAGTCTCAGAAGGGAAACAATGCCATCTTCGTGGTCATTGACCGTCTTTCCAAAGTTGCTCATTTCCTTCTTGTTCGCGAGAGTATAACTGCTAGCCAGTTAGCGGAATTATATGTCTCCCGGATTGTTTCTCTCCATGGTGTTCCTTTGGAAATCAATTCAGACCGTGGAAGTCTTTTCACCTCTCGATTTTGGGAAAGTTTTCAAAATGCTATGGGAACCCATCTCTCCTTTAGCACCGCCTTTCATCCCCAGTCAAGTGGTCAAGTAGAAAGAGTCAATCAAATTCTCGAAGACATGCTCAGAGCCTGTGTTATCTCATTCGGAAAGAGTTGGGAGAAATCTCTTCGATTCGCCGAGCTTGCTTATAACAACAGTTTCCAATCTAGCTTGGGCATGGCACCCTTCGAATTTCTCCATGGACGAAAATGTCGAACACCATTGAACTGGTCAGAAACCGGTGAAAGACAATTCTTTGGACCGGATATGATCCAGGAAGCAGAAGAGAAAGTTCGCATTGTTCGTGAGCAATTGAAAACAACCCAGTCTCGTCAGAAAAGCTATTATGATCATCATCATAGGCCAGAGAGCTACGAGCTGGACGAGAAGGCTTACCTCCGGGTTACTCCTCTGAAGGGAACCCATCGCTTCGGTATCAAAGGCAAATTGGCCCCACGTTACATAGCCCCCTTTCGCATTCTAGCTAAACGTGGAGAAGTTGCCTACCAACTTGAACTACCGCCGCATCTTTCTCAGGTTCACGATGTCTTCCACGTATCTCAACTCAGGCGTTGCTTCAAGGACCCCATCCGCGAAGTAGACCACGAAACGCTTGATCTCCAAGAAAACCTGTCGTATCGAGAGTATCCCGTATGTATGCTCGATGAAGCTGAGCGTACCACCTGACGTCAGAAGATCAAGTTCCTCAAAGTGCAGTGGTCCAATCATTCTGAGAAAGAATCCACCTGGGAACGAGAAGACCGTCTCCGTGTCGAGTACCCCACCCTCTTCCCGACTACTTCTGAATCTCGGGACGAGATTCTTTTGAGTGGGGGCGAGTTGTCACAACCCTAGTTTTGGTATGTGCTTTTATTACTAGAAATAATTGCATCATGTTTAAATTTCTTGGTTAAAGAATTGGGGATTTGGAAAAGCCTCAAAAAGAATTTAAATAAAAGGCCAGATAAAAAGTTTTTCCAAAACTCCTCCAAACAATTTTGAAATGTCATATAAATGAGTATGATCATTTAAAAAATGATTTGGAGTCAAACCAATGCTCCTGGATTTTTCAAATATTCAAACAGAGGCTTGGAAATTAAATTTAAATGCTATTTGAATTGGATTCAAATAATTTGAATTCCAAAAATCTTCAAAACTTGGGAGTGACTAGTACTATGTCACATATGTCCAAGATAAATATTTGAGGATTTTATAAAATGAATTGACATTTAATTCAATTCAAAACAAATAATACAGAAAACAAAACAAAAGAGAAAAGAATAAAAGGGCCGAAGCCACCCATCTCTCTTACCTCCGACCCACGTGGCCCAAGCGCAGCAGAAGCCGGCCCAGCCTGCCAGGGGCAGGGGCGTCTTCAACGTCTGCCTTCTAGCAGAGGCGTGGCGCGCATGCCCGCCGCGGCTGCCACGTCCTGCTCGCTCGAGGGCCTCCCCGTCCTCATCTCCTCGCCGGGAGAATCCCCCCGAAGCTCTTCCCCAATTCCCCCCTCGCCCTGGACCTCTCCCCTCTCGCCTCATCGTTTTTCTCACCGCCACCGAGAGCAACGTCGCCGCCGTCCGTGCGCGAGCGTGTCCATCGTGCCCCGTTCACCTCGCCGTCGTGTCCATCGAGCCAACGAGCCCCCGAGGACGACGCCCCCTTCTCCGACTTGCCGCCGGCAGCCGCGAGCGCATCGCCAAATTAGACGCCGGCGCAGCTCCTCCGACCCCGCCGTGCTCCTCTACAGTGGGTGAGGCTCGCCGTCTTTCCCCTCTCCCCGTGGTCTCAGCCGTCGCCCCAGTCACCGTTCCCGTCGGACCCGAGCACGGCGGCCGTGCTCCCTCGTCGCCGGCAGGGCTCTAGGCCGCCCCGAGTTCCCTGGCCTGCACCAGCCCGTGCGCGAGGCCACGGGCGGCCGAGTGGTGCCCCCTCGCGAGCCCCCTGGTGGCCGGAAGGCCCCCTCCATTGAACACCGCCGTGCGGTTTGGCTGCCGCCGGCTAGCCGCCGGCCGGGTAGTCATTAGGGGCTAAACCCCCCTGGTTAACTGGCCCCAAGCCAATGACGGGTGGTGATAGAGGCGAAAGTGTCCCGATGTTTCGATGAGATGGTGGAGATCGATTTTGGTGGAGTAGACTTTCACGACCCGACTACGAACGTGCGAAGACGTTGCGCCTTAGCAATCGCTAAACCAACTCCGAGAGGTTATTGATCCCGCGGATGCACGATCAACCTGACCACGAAGGTCAATTCCTGCAAGCAATCGAAGAACAAGCAAGAACTAAGAATTGCAATCTGGATATTGCGAATATAAGATGAAAGATTAACAGAAGTTGGGGTTCCAATGCGGTCTTGGCCTGGTCGGACGACACAAACGAAGAACTCGAAGTTGCGGCTATGGCTAACTTAAATCTAATTAAAACCCAAGTCTAAACGATGCCCTAAGGGCTGTATATATGGGGGAACAGAGGGGAATTTCGTGGCCCCTTGGAGGAGGGGTCCGAAAACAACCCTAACTCGGTTTCCCCACACATACGGACTCTAAAAAATAGCCTATTAAGTGTATTTCGAAATTACATGGGCCTGGCCCAATAATAAGGTGACGCAGCACCTATAATAACTCTTGGACGAAAATATTAATGTGGCATCTTGTGTCTCTCGTCCAAGTCTTCATGCGCGCCTTATGGTGGCTTCAAAGTGCGATAATCACCACGGGAAGCTCCGCTGTCCTTTCCCGCGCGCGCACCTTCTTCTCCATGCTTGATCCCGCTCCAATGACCATCCTTCTTGTCCATGCTAGGTCCTTCATTCATAAGACAAACAAAAGTATCTAATTTAGGCAGCATCATATGTTCTTGAATATTAGAAGGATTCGCAAGAAACGAAAGTACCTGATAATTTAATTGACGTGCGCGTGCTCTAGTAACTGGTCCATTATGTGTAGTTTGTGAAGATGTGGGTGTAACATTAGTAGAGATGTCCTCATCATCCTCCCCTTCTTGAATTGAAGTCGTCCTCGACGGAAGCTCATCATCTTCTTCCAAATAAGGCTTCAAATCTGCAATATTAAATGTGGGACTAACCCCAAAGGCTGCAGGTAGCTCAAGTTTATATGCATTATCATTAATTTTCTGCAAAACCTTAAAGGGACCATCAGCTCGAGGCATTAACTTAGACTTGCGCAAATCAGGAAACCTATCTTTACGTAGATGTAACCAAACAAGATCTCCGGGTTCAAACACAACATGCTTTCGACCCCTATCACCAGCAAGCTTGTATCTAGCATTCATGCACTCAATGTTTTCTTTAGTTAACTCATGCATTTTTAATATCAATTCAGCACGTTGCTTAGCATCAAAATTAACCTTCTCCGAAGATGGAAGAGGCAGCAAATCAATAGGTGCACGAGGTAGAAAACCATAAACAATCTCAAAAGGGCACATTTTAGTGGTAGAATGCAATGAACGATTATAAGCAAATTCAATATGAGGTAAACATTCTTCCCATTGTTTCAAGTTACTCTTTAAAACAGCCCTAAGCATAGTAGACAAAGTCCTATTGACCACTTCAGTTTGTCCATCAGTTTGGGGATGACATGTAGTACTAAAAAGTAGTTTAGTCCCCAACTTAGCCCATAAGCATCTCCAAAAATGGCTAAGAAACTTAGTATCACGATCCGAGACAATAGTATTGGGCACACCATGTAAGCGAATAATCTCACGAAAGAATAAATCAGCAACATTAGCAGCATCATCGCTTTTATGACATGGTATAAAATGTGCCATTTTAGAAAATCTATCCACGACAACAAATATGCTATCCCTCCCATTCTTTGTTCGAGGCAAGCCTAAAACAAAGTCCATGGATATGTCCTCCCACGGAACACTAGGTACAGGTAAAGGCATGTATAAACCATGAGGATTGAGTCGTGACTTAGCTTTTTGACATGTAGTGCAGCGAGCAACAAAACGCTCAACATCCCGTCTCATCTTTGGCCAAAAGAAATGTGTAGCAAGTACGTCCTCCGTCTTCTTCACGCCAAAGTGTCCCATTAATCCTCCTCCATGCGCCTCCTGCAACAACAAAAGACGAATAGAGCTAGCTGGAATGCATAGCTTGTTAGAACGGAACACAAATCCATCATTAAGCACAAACTTGTTCCATGTTCTACCCTCTCTACAATTCTGCAATACATCTTTAAATTCCGCATCATTTACGTATTGATCTTTGATTGTCTCTAAACCGAAAATCTTGAAGTCAAGTTGTGAAAGCATAGTATAACGACGAGACAAAGCATCAGCAATAATATTATCTTTCCCCTTCTTGTGTTTAATGACATAAGGGAAAGTCTCAATAAATTCAACCCACTTAGCATGTCTACGATTAAGTTTTGCTTGACTTCTTATGTGTTTCAAAGATTCATGATCAGAATGTATAACAAATTCTTTGGGCCATAAATAATGTTGCCAAGTTTCTAATGTCCGAACAAGAGCATATAATTCCTTATCATAAGTAGAATAGTTCAGACTAGGCCCACTCAATTTTTCAGAAAAGTAAGCAACAGGTTTAGCATCTTGTAATAACACACCTCCCAAACCAATCCCACTAGCATCGCATTCAAGCTCAAAAGTCTTATTAAAATCAGGAAGTTGGAGCAAAGGAGCATGTGTTAACTTATCTTTCAATACGGTGAAGGCTTCTTCCTGTGCGGTACCCCAAGTAAAAGGCACATCCTTGCGTGTAAGCTCATTGAGAGGTGCAGCAATGGTGCTGAAATCTCTCACAAAACGCCTATAGAATCCAGCGAGGCCAAGAAAACTCCTCACTTGTGTGACCGTTTTGGGCTGCGGCCAACTCTCAATCGCCTCGATCTTGGCTTTATCAACTTCAATTCCCTGCGGAGTAACAACATAGCCAAGAAACGATACTCGGTCGGTGCAAAAGGTGCACTTCCCAAGGTTACCAAACAAACGTGCATTACGTAGAGCAATAAAAACAGCACGTAAATGATCCAAATGTTCCTCCAAAGATTTGCTATAAATCAGTATATCATCAAAATAGACTACCACAAATCGTCCAATGAAAGCACGTAAAACCTCGTTCATTAATCTCATGAAAGTGCTAGGTGCATTAGTTAACCCAAAAGGCATGACTAACCACTCATATAATCCAAACTTAGTTTTAAATGCCGTTTTCCATTCATCTCCTAATTTCATGCGAATTTGATGGTATCCACTACGCAAATCAACTTTGGAAAACATGGTAGAGCCACTTAATTCATCAAGCATATCATCTAACCTAGGAATAGGATGACGATAACGAATAGTAATATTATTAATGGCTCGACAATCAACACACATACGCCATGTTCCATCCTTTTTAGGCACTAATATAACAGGAACAGCACAAGGACTAAGGGATTCACGTATGTAACCTTTGTCGAGTAGCTCTTGTACTTGACGCTGAATCTCCTTCGTCTCCTCCGGATTGGTACGGTATGGCGCACGGTTAGGCAGCGAAGCACCGGGAATTAAGTCAATCTGATGCTCAATCCCTCGAATAGGTGGTAATCCCGGTGGCACGTCTTGTGGAAAGACGTCAATAAACTCCTGCAAAAGGTCAGTGACAACAGGAGGCAAAGAAGGAGGCAATTCCTCAAATGAAAACAAAGCTTCTTTGCACACAAAAGCATAGCACACATATTGACTAACATCCAAATCCGAAATATCAACCTTAGTAGCAAGCAAAGTTGGACTAGTCAATTTAATTTCATTAGAAACAGCGGAAGAAGATTTGCTATTGGTCTTATGTTGTTGCTCAAATTCTTTAGCTGCTATCTCATTTTCACTCTTATTTTTCTCCTGTTTAGCTTTACTAGCTCTAGCAAGATCATCTTGCACAATTTGTTCAGGAGACATAGGAAGTAAAGCAATAGTTTTATCCTGATGAACCAGAGTAAACTGATTTGTCCTACCATGGTGTACAACATTCCTATCAAATTGCCATGGTCTACCAAGTAAAAGAGAGCATGCTTGCATGGGTACCACATCACAATCAACATAATCAGCATATGCGGCAATGCTAAAGTGCACACGAACAGAACGCGTTACCTTAATCTTACCACTATTGTTAAACCACTGAATATAGTACGGATGGGGGTGTGGTCTTGTGGTGAGAGATAGCTTCTCCACCAACTCCATGCTCGCCAAGTTGTTGCAACTCCCTCCGTCAATGATGATGCGAACCGAACGTTCTTTCACCACTCCCTTTGTGTGGAACAAATTATGCCTCTGGTTTTGCTCGTCCTTCGATACCTGCACACTTAACACACGTTGAGCAACCAAACTAGCATATTTATCTGCATCATCAGGAGCCATATACTCTATATCACGAGCATCATCATGGGCACCCTGATCCTCATGAGCAATGAGAACTAAAGTCTCCTCATCATAGTCACTCGCTGACTCATACCCACCATCCGCCGTAATAATCATCACACGCTTGGAGGGACAGTCTTTTGCGAAGTGACCTCCACCTTGGCACCTGCGACATTTAATATCACGATCTCGTGCTTGCCCTGTGGACGCCATGGATGAAGAAGAACTCGCCGCGGGACCACTCTGTGCACCCTTGAATGGTGGCGCTGGCTGTGTCGGTGGCTCCCTGTAAGAATGAGCGGCTGAAGTAGATGGTGGTGCAGCAGGACGTGTGGATGTAGAAGCTCCACGCGATGTCCATGATGTATTTCGTCCTGCAGAAAAGTTAGGTCGCGTAGCGGCCTGTCGATCCTGCACTTCACGTTCAGCTTTACAAGCAAGATGAAACAAACGAGTGATAGTAGTAAAGTCCTTGTATTCTAGAATAGTTTGTATCTCCCTGTTTAAGCCACCCATAAAACGTGCAAGCATAGCTTCATTATCCTCTACTAGGCCGCATCTAATCAATCCAGTTTGTAATTCCTGATAATATTCCTCTACAGAATTTTTTCCTTGTCTCAAACGCTGTAATTTTTGTAACAACTCACGTTGATAATAAGGAGGAACCCAGCGAGTACGCATAGCATCTTTTAAAGCAGCCCAAGTAGTTGGAATATTATTAGCATGCAATCTACAATGTTCGGACCACCAAATAGATGCAAATCCCGTGAATTCACAAACAGCAGCAGTAACACGTCTATTCTCAGGATATTGTAAACATGTAAAGCGTTGTTCAGTTTCTAACTCCCAAGTAAGATAAACATCAGGAATATATCTACCCTCAAATGGCTTAAGATTCAATTTAAGTTTAGGCACATGTTCATCATCGCGTACCTGAGGGGGTGGTTGGTGTCGACCGTGGCGAATGTTGGGACGTGGACGTCCAGCTGGCTGCTCATAGACCGCTTCCTGTTCCACCTCCTCCTCGTAATCACCCTCGTAGTAGTCGTCCTGGCCGACGTCAGAAGCAGCAGCAACAGTAGCAGCAACTGCAGTAGCAGGAGGAGCACCAATACCAGCAGCTTGTCCTCGCGGCAACAGAATACGTCGTGCACGTGGTAGTGGCGGTGGCTGTGGCTGTGCTGAAGGTAGGCGTGCGATCAACTCAGTAAACTTGGCGTCTAGCTTGGTGTCGATCATCTTTTCCACGCCATCAATCGCCTCTGTAAATCTGTTATGGATGTCCTGCACCTGTTCAGACATCATACGTGCAAATTTATCATGTAGCTCCTTGTTTGTCATGTTCTCCCAATCGGGTGCATCCCGCGCCACTTCATCATGTGATCCTGTCATGGTTAGCAGAAATAGAAAACACACGGTAATATGATCCTACTTCTACTAATGGGATGTGGTGTGGTGGAAAGCACAAATCCGTCAAGCTTTTCTTTCGTTCTTACCGATTCTTACCTAGCAGCAGGTGGTGAGGTACAACCAACGGGTCAAAACTCTCAGAGATATGGTAGAGCGATGGCCAGGAGGTGTCAAACGCACGATGTAGAATATATGTGGAGCTGTAGGAAGGCTGACAAGTATGGTAGAAAAAACTCAACAGTAATCAAAACAGAGATGCAAAGCTGAATAAACGCTCAACGTGGGTACTGTGCTGATCCTAGGCTAGACCGTACTAGAGACGCGAGCCTAAAACACCAACGAAAGCACGGCGCGGCACGTAATCAACTGAGAAGCATACTCTGAAAAAAAAAATTGTTTTTTTTTTGTTTTTTTTTTTTTTTTTTTTTTTTTTTGGAAATCACCTCCCTTCTACGTACGACAAAAGTTTGGTGAAATCCGACTCTAATCAACTCAAACTATTCTGGCTACGGAGAGATCACAAACCGTACTGATGGTGGAACTCAACTCGGACTCGTGTAGCTCGTGGTGGTGTATATGGACTCGGATTGGCGGAACGTGGTGTATCTGGACTCGGATTACTACTGTGCGGTGGCGACGTGGCAAACTGTGATCAGAACTCGAAACTCTAAGGAAACTAGACGCTAAGATCAGCAACTTGACACAACGATGCAACCGTAAATTCAACAAAGCAAGTACTGAAAAGAAAACTGGACAATGGCTAGGACTGTCTTGGGACGTGATGATCTAACCCTAATTTTTTTTTGGCTTTTTCGTGGACTGTAGGTATGAAGAACAGAACCAATCTAGACTATGAAAAACTGGTAAATCTCACCGAGCAACCTGGAAATCTGATACCACTTGATAGAGGCGAAAGTGTCCCGATGTTTCGATGAGATGGTGGAGATCGATTTTGGTGGAGTAGACTTTCACGACCCGACTACGAACGTGCGAAGACGTTGCGCCTTAGCAATCGCTAAACCAACTCCGAGAGGTTATTGATCCCGCGGATGCACGATCAACCTGACCACGAAGGTCAATTCCTGCAAGCAATCGAAGAACAAGCAAGAACTAAGAATTGCAATCTGGATATTGCGAATATAAGATGAAAGATTAACAGAAGTTGGGGTTCCAATGCGGTCTTGGCCTGGTCGGACGACACAAACGAAGAACTCGAAGTTGCGGCTATGGCTAACTTAAATCTAATTAAAACCCAAGTCTAAACGATGCCCTAAGGGCTGTATATATGGGGGAACAGAGGGGAATTTCGTGGCCCCTTGGAGGAGGGGTCCGAAAACAACCCTAACTCGGTTTCCCCACACATACAGACTCTAAAAAATAGCCTATTAAGTGTATTTCGAAATTACATGGGCCTGGCCCAATAATAAGGTGACGCAGCACCTATAATAACTCTTGGACGAAAATATTAATGTGGCATCTTGTGTCTCTCGTCCAAGTCTTCATGCGCGCCTTATGGTGGCTTCAAAGTGCGATAATCACCACGGGAAGCTCCGCTGTCCTTTCCCGCGCGCGCACCTTCTTCTCCATGCTTGATCCCGCTCCAATGACCATCCTTCTTGTCCATGCTAGGTCCTTCATTCATAAGACAAACAAAAGTATCTAATTTAGGCAGCATCATATGTTCTTGAATATTAGAAGGATTCGCAAGAAACGAAAGTACCTGATAATTTAATTGACGTGCGCGTGCTCTAGTAACTGGTCCATTATGTGTAGTTTGTGAAGATGTGGGTGTAACATTAGTAGAGATGTCCTCATCAGGTGGGGCCCTGGCCCCCTTAAACTCCCCTGTCAATTTTAATTAAAACGTGGTTAACCCCAGAGTCATTGACAGATGGGCCCCGCGTGTCAGTTGACTGGTCAGCGCCCCATGATGTCATCCTGACGTCAGCCTTGCGCATTAAACCCTTTTTCTATTTAACAGAATTTCCAGAAATTGATTAAATCTTTGAAATTCAATAACTTTTAAACCATAACTCCAAATCAAAAGTGTAATATATGAAAAATCATCAAAAAAATGCAAGGATTCCAAATATCATACTTTCATAGATGAAAAACACATCTATGATGATGAACCAGTAGCATTTAGCTATATGGATTATTTAGAATAATTCAAAATAAATGTTTAAATCATTTCAAATTAAATCTTTGCAATGCCAACCTTATCACATGAACATCAGAGGCATATCATTCACATGACAACATGGTTTACCATATCCAAACATTAGCAAATGCAACTTTGGCTAATTTGAACCACATTTGGAGTTTGAATTTGAATTTCTTTTTCAAATCAACTTCAATTAACTTGTTGAAAATTGAACATAGATCACATCAGTACCATGACATGCTTCATTCTTGAATGTGCATTGCAATGTGATGTTTATACTTTGTTGTCTCGGTGTTTGCTTCTTCTCGATAGATCCATCGCCGGACGTAGTCCCTGTTTCTCGGAAGAGTGGCACCCCCGAGTCTCGACAATAAGGCAAGCAAACCCCCTTTGATCATATCTATAAAAACCCAGTTTCCCTCTTGTTCTCTTATGCATGATTAGGTGATTCACATGTTACCGTTCTTCCGCTAGTTGAACCCATCCTTTGCATGACCTATCTTTGCTACCACAGTATTAAGCAAACCTCAACCTAGCACATACAAGTTTGTCTGTGTTCATCATGTGGCCCTTCATCCATGATATGCTATGCCATGCTAGAGTTGTTTGCAATAAAGTTGATCCATCTGGGTGATGTATCGGGATGGTAGTGAACACATGCAACAAGGAGGTAACGTGTTGATGAAGTCACCCTAATATAAGTGAACAATGAGAGGCTGTGTAGGAGTACACAGTGGGTTGTCTCATTTACACTGCCCTAGGCCCCGAGTTCTTGTGTTGTGATCCAAGACACAGATTACTACCACATGTTGGGCTCATTGACCCCTCTCGACCTATTAACTCACCCTGACTAAGGTCCAGGATTCGCATGGGTTAACTTTATTCTATTTGCTTTCATAACGTAGCACGGTTTTAGGCAAGCGCAGCACCATCCGTCGAGGTGGGCTTGTCGGACCGTCCATACATCGTCTGGGTCCTGAACGGAAACCCCGGCCGGATTCCCGATTGGGGTACAACTCAGATAGGCGATTCCCTGGACTAGAGTTGGAGCCGTGAGGTAAGTGTCGTGGTACTATCCTCGCCGACACCGCTTGAAGGTGACGAGTTCTAGGCGATAAGTGGTAGCTACGTATGTGAAAAAGTACACCCCTGCAGGGTTAATGAACTATTCGAATAGCCGTGTCCGCGGTTATGGACTACTTGGAGATCTTTACTTGATTATTAGACAACTCAAATGGATACTCTAAAAATTGCAAGATAAGTGTGAGTGCTTTGGGTTGCTTCCTCGTGGGGAAGTCGAGGAAGGATCCATGGTGGTGTATTTGATGTGGTGATCAAGATTAGATGGACTCGTGTGCGCCTCTCATCTCAACTCTATGTAGTCGTAGTACTGGATAGCCAAGTCAAAGCTTTCTGCATTACAACCCCACTTGCCTTTACCTTGATATCTGAGCATGAGTAGTTTAGTTCTGACATAAGTCTTGCTGAGTACGACTTTGTACTCACGTTTTCTTATTCTATGTTTTAGAGACGAGACCACTGACCCTGATGGTGGCCTCCCCCTCAAGCTCGACTTCGACGAAGTATTGTAGTCCCAGACAGCAGCCTGGTCCCTCTGGAGGGTCGTTGTGTTTCTTAAAGGCTTCTTAAGCCATTTGTTAACCTTGTCTTTACTAAGACATAATTTGCTTCCGTTGTTGTATGATGTAATGTTGGATCACAGTTGATGAGGACATCCCTACTAATGTTACACCCATACCCTCACCAACTACACATACTAGACCAGTTACTAGAGCACGTGCACGTCAACTAAATTATCAGGTACTTTCGTTTCTTGCGAATCCTTCTATTGTTCATGAACATATGATGCTGCCTAAATTAGATACTTTTGTTTTGCTTATGAATGAAGGACCTAGCATGGACACGAAGGATGGTCATTGGAGCGGGATCAAGAATGGAGAAGAAGGTGCGCGTGGGGGAAAGTACAGTGGAGTTTCCAGTGGGGATTTTCGCACGTTGAAGCCACCATAAGGCATGCATGAAGGCTTGGACGGAATACACGAGATGCCACTTCATTATTTTCGTCCAAGAGCAATTATAGGTGCTGCGTCACCTTAATATTGGGCTGGGCCCATGTAATTTCGAAATACCACATTATAGGATGTTTTTAGAGTCCGTATGTGTGGGGAAACCGAGTTAGGGTTGTTTTCGGACCCCACCTCCAAGGGGTCACGAAAATCCCCTCTGTTCCCCCATATATACAGCCCTTAGGGCGTCGTTTAGACTTGGGTTTTAATTAGATTTAAGTTAGCCATAGCCGCAACTTCGAGTTCTTCGTTTGTGTCGTCCGACCAGGCCAAGACCGCATTGGAACCCCAACTTCTGTTAATCTTTCATCTTATATTTGCAATATCCAGATTGCAATTCTTAGTTCTTGCTTGTTCTTCGATTGCTTGCAGGAATTGACCTTCGTGGTCAGGTTGATCGTGCATCCGCGGGATCAATAACCTCTCGGAGTTGGTTTAGCGATTGCTAAGGCGCAACGTCTTCGCACGTTCGTAGTCGGGTCGTGAAAGTCTACTCCACCAAAATCGATCTCCATCATCTCATCGAAACATCGGGACACCTTCGCCTCTATCAAGTGGTATCAGATTTCCAGGTTGCTCGGTGAGATTTACCAGTTTTCATAGTCTAGATTGGTTCTGTTCTTCATACCTACAGTCCACGAAAAAGCCAACAAAAAAATTAGGGTTAGATCATCACGTCCCAAGACAGTCCTAGCCTTTGTCCAGTTTTCTTTTCAGTACTTGCTTTGTTGAATTTACGGTTGCATCGTTGTGTCAAGTTGCTGATCTTAGCGTCTAGTTCCCTTAGAGTTTCGAGTTCTGATCACAGTTTGCCACGTCGCCGCCGCACCAGTAGTCATCCTACCACGTTCCGCCAATCCGAGTTCAGATACACCACCACGTTCCGCCAAGCAGAGTCCATATACACCACCACGTCTCACGAGTCCGAGTTGAGTTCCACCATCAGTACGGTTCCTGATATCCCCGTAGCCAGAATAGTTTTGAGTTGATTAGAGTCGGATTTCACCAATCTTTTGTCGTACGTAGAAGAGGGTGATTTCCAAAAAAAAAAAAAAAAAAAAGAGTCTGGCACGCTTTTCAGAGCAGTTTTTAGGCCAAAATTTTCAGGGGTAAAAATTTTTCGTGCCCATACGTTCCTTAGGTCCAGAAACTCGTTTTGAGACGTTCGCCACCATAGTGATTTTTTCGCACTTTTTCAGCCCCCGCAGTCCCGCATCGCCAAAAAAAAAAGCAAAAAAAAAAAAAAAAAAAAAGAGAGAGAAAAAAAAATTCAGAGTGTGCTTCACAGTTGTTACGTGCCGCGCCGTGCTTTCGTTGGTGTTTTAGGCTCGCGTCTCTAGTACGGTCTAGCCTAGGATCAGCACAGTACCGACGTTGAGTGTTTATTCAGCTTTGCATCTCTGTTTTGATTACTGTTGAGTTTTTCCTACCATACTTGTCAGCCTTCCTACAGCTCCACATATATTCTACATCGTGCGTTTTGACACCTCCTGGCCATCGCTCTACCATATCTCTGAGAGTTTTGACCCGTTGGTTGTACATCACCACCTGCTGCTAGGTAAGAATCGGTAAGAACGTAAGAAAAGCTTGACGGATTTGTGCTTTCCACCACCCCACATCCATCCCATTAGTAGAAGTAGGATCATATTCCTGTGTGTTTTCTATTTCTGCTAACCATGCCAGGATCACATGATGAAGTGGCGCGGGATGCACCCGATTGGGAGAACATGACAAACAAGGAGTTACATGATAAATTTGCACGTATGATGTCTCAACAGGTGCAGGACATCGAGACCAGATTTACAGAGGCGATTGATGGCGTGGAGAAAATGATCGACACCAAGCTTGACGCCAAGTTTACTGAGTTGATCGCACGCCTACCTTCAGCACAGCCACAGCCACCGCCACTACCACGTGCACGACGTATTCTGTTTCCGCGAGGACAAGCTGCTGGTATTGGTGCTCCTCCTCCTGCTGCAGTTGCTGCTACTGCTGCTGCTGCTGCTTCTGACGTCGCCCAAGACGACAACTACGAGGGTGATTACGAGGAGGAGGTGGAACAGGAAGCGGCCTATGAGCAGCCAGCTGGACGTCCACGTCCCAACATTCGCCACGGTCGACACCAACCACCCCCTCAGGTACGCGATGATGAACATGTGCCTAAACTTAAATTGAATCTTAAGCCGTTTGAGGGTAGATATATTCCTGATGCTTATCTTACTTGGGAGTTAGAAACTGAACAACGTTTTACATGTTTACAATATCCTGAGAATAGACGTGTTACTGCTGCTGTTTGTGAATTCACGGGCTTTGCATCTATTTGGTGGTCTGAACATTGTAGATTGCATGCTAATAATATTCCAACGACTTGGGCTGCTTTAAAAGATGCTATGCGTACTCGCTGGGTTCCTCCTTATTATCAACGTGAATTATTACAAAAATTACAGCGTTTGAGACAAGGAAAAAATTCTGTAGAGGAATATTATCAAGAATTACAAACTGGATTGATTAGATGTGGCCTAGTAGAGGATAATGAAGCTATGCTTGCACGTTTTATGGGTGGCTTAAACAGGGAGATACAAACTATTCTAGAATACAAGGACTTTGCTACTATCACTCGTTTGTTTCATCTTGCTTGTAAAGCTGAACGTGAAGTGCAGGATCGACAGGCCGCTACGAGACCTAACTTTTCTGCAGGACGAAATACATCATGGACATCGCGTGGAGCTTCTACATCCACACGTCCTGCTGCGCCACCATCTACTTCAGCCGCTCATTCTTACAGGGAGCCACCAAAACAGCCAGCGCCACCATTCAAGGGTGCACAGAGTGGTCCAGCGGCGAGTTCTTCTTCCTCCATGGCGTCCACAGGGCAAGCACGAGATCGTGATATTAAATGTCGCAGGTGCCAAGGTGGAGGTCACTTCGCAAAAGACTGTCCCTCCAAGCGTGTGATGACTATTACGGCGGATGGTGGGTATGAGTCAGCGAGTGACTATGATGAGGAGACTCTAGTTCTCATTGCTCATGAGGAACAGGGTGCCCATGATGATGCTCATGATATAGAGTATATGACTCCTGATGATGCAGATAAATATGCTAGTTTGGTTGCTCAACGTGTATTAAGTGTGCAGGTAACGAAGGCCGCGCAAAACCAGAGGCATAATTTGTTCCACACAAAGGGAGTGGTGAAAGAACGTTCGGTTCGCATCATCATTGACGGAGGGAGTTGCAACAACTTGGCTATCATGGAGTTGGTGGAGAAGCTATCTCTCACCACAAGACCACACCCCCATCCGTACTATATTCAGTGGTTTAACAATAGTGGTAAGATTAAGGTAACACGTTCTGTTCGTGTGCACTTTAGCATTGCTGCATATGCTGATTATGTTGATTGTGATGTGGTACCCATGCAAGCATGCTCTCTTTTACTTGGTAGACCATGGCAATTTGATAGGAATGTTGTACACCATGGTAGGACAAATCAGTTTACTCTAGTTCATCAGGATAAAAATATTGCTTTACTTCCTATGTCTCCTGAACAAATTGTGAAAGATGATCTTGCTAGAGCTAGTAAAGCTAAACAGGAGAAAAATAAGAGTGAAAATGAGATAGCAGCTAAAGAATTTGAGCAACAACATAAGACTAATAGCAAATCTTCTTCTGTTGTTTCTAATGAAATTAAATTGACTAGTCCAACTTTGCTTGCTACTAAGGTTGATATTTCGGATTTGGATGTTAGTCAATATGTGTGCTATGCTTTTGTGTGCAAAGAAGCCTTGTTTTCATTTGAGGAATTGCCTCCTTCTTTGCCTCCTGTTGTCACTGACCTTTTGCAGGAGTTTATTGACGTCTTTCCACAAGACGTACCACCGGGATTACCACCTATTCGAGGGATTGAGCATCAGATTGACTTAATTCCCGGTGCTTCGCTGCCCAACCGTGCGCCATACCGTACCAATCCGGAGGAGACGAAGGAGATTCAGCGTCAAGTACAAGAGCTACTCGACAAAGGTTACATACGTGAATCCCTTAGTCCTTGTGCTGTTCCTGTTATATTAGTGCCTAAAAAGGATGGAACATGGCGTATGTGTGTTGATTGTCGAGCCATTAATAATATTACTATTCGTTATCGTCATCCTATTCCTAGGCTAGATGATATGCTTGATGAATTAAGTGGCTCTACCATGTTTTCCAAAGTTGATTTGCGTAGTGGATACCATCAAATTCGCATGAAATTAGGAGATGAATGGAAAACGGCATTTAAAACTAAGTTTGGATTATATGAGTGGTTAGTCATGCCTTTTGGGTTAACTAATGCACCTAGCACTTTCATGAGATTAATGAATGAGGTTTTACGTGCTTTCATTGGACGATTTGTGGTAGTCTATTTTGATGATATACTGATTTATAGCAAATCTTTGGAGGAACATTTGGATCATTTACGTGCTGTTTTTATTGCTCTACGTAATGCACGTTTGTTTGGTAACCTTGGGAAGTGCACCTTTTGCACCGACCGAGTATCGTTTCTTGGCTATGTTGTTACTCCGCAGGGAATTGAAGTTGATAAAGCCAAGATCGAGGCGATTGAGAGTTGGCCGCAGCCCAAAACGGTCACACAAGTGAGGAGTTTTCTTGGCCTCGCTGGATTCTATAGGCGTTTTGTGAGAGATTTCAGCACCATTGCTGCACCTCTCAATGAGCTTACACGCAAGGATGTGCCTTTTACTTGGGGTACCGCACAGGAAGAAGCCTTCACGGTATTGAAAGATAAGTTAACACATGCTCCTTTGCTCCAACTTCCTGATTTTAATAAGACTTTTGAGCTTGAATGCGATGCTAGTGGGATTGGTTTGGGAGGTGTGTTATTACAAGATGCTAAACCTGTTGCATACTTTTCTGAAAAATTGAGTGGGCCTAGTCTGAACTATTCTACTTATGATAAGGAATTATATGCTCTTGTTCGGACATTAGAAACTTGGCAACATTATTTATGGCCCAAAGAATTTTTTATACATTCTGATCATGAATCTTTGAAACACATAAGAAGTCAAGCAAAACTTAATCGTAGACATGCTAAGTGGGTTGAATTTATTGAGACTTTCCCTTATGTCATTAAACACAAGAAGGGGAAAGATAATATTATTGCTGATGCTTTGTCTCGTTGTTATACTATGCTTTCACAACTTGACTTCAAGATATTCGGTTTAGAGACAATCAAAGAACAATATGTAAATGATGCGGAATTTAAAGATGTATTGCAGAATTGTAGAGAGGGTAGAACATGGAACAAGTTTGTGCTTAATGATGGATTTGTGTTCCGTTCTAACAAGTTATGCATTCCAGCTAGCTCTATTCGTCTTTTGTTGTTGCAGGAGGCGCATGGAGGAGGATTAATGGGACATTTTGGCGTGAAAAAGACGGAGGACGTACTTGCTACACATTTCTTTTGGCCAAAGATGAGACGGGATGTTGAGCGTTTTGTTGCTCGCTGCACTACATGTCAAAAAGCTAAGTCACGACTCAATCCTCATGGTTTATACATGCCTTTACCTGTACCTAGTGTTCCGTGGGAGGACATATCCATGGACTTTGTTTTAGGCTTGCCTCGAACAAAGAAGGGGAGGGATAGCATATTTGTTGTCGTGGATAGATTTTCTAAGATGGCACATTTTATACCATGTCATAAAAGCGATGATGCTGCTAATGTTGCTGATTTATTCTTTGGAGAGATTATTCGTTTACATGGTGTGCCCAATACTATTGTCTCGGATCGTGATACTAAGTTTCTTAGCCATTTTTGGAGATGCTTATGGGCTAAGTTGGGGACTAAACTACTTTTTAGTACTACATGTCATCCCCAAACTGATGGACAAACTGAAGTGGTCAATAGGACATTGTCTACTATGCTTAGGGCTGTTTTAAAAAGTAACTTGAAACTGTGGGAAGAATGTTTACCTCATATTGAATTTGCTTATAATCGTTCAGTGCATTCTACCACTAAAATGTGCCCTTTTGAGATTGTTTATGGTTTTCTACCTCGTGCACCTATTGATTTGCTGCCTCTTCCATCTTTGGAGAAGGTTAATTTTGATGCTAAGCAACGTGCTGAATTGATATTAAAAATGCATGAGTTAACTAAAGAAAACATTGAGCGCATGAATGCTAGATACAAGCTTGCTGGTGATAGGGGTCGAAAGCATGTTGTGTTTGAACCAGGAGATCTTGTTTGGTTACATCTACGTAAAGATAGGTTTCCTGATTTGCGCAAGTCTAAGTTAATGCCACGAGCTGATGGTCCCTTTAAGGTTTTACAGAAAATTAATGATAATGCATATAAACTTGAGCTACCTGCAGATTTTGGGGTTAGTCCCACATTTAACATTGCAGATTTGAAACCTTATTTGGGAGAAGATGATGAGCTTCCGTCGAGGACGACTTCAATTCAAGACGGGGAGGATGATGAGGACATCCCTACTAATGTTACACCCATACCCTCACCAACTACACATACTGGACCAGTTACTAGAGCACGTGCACGTCAACTAAATTATCAGGTACTTTCGTTTCTTGCGAATCCTTCTATTGTTCATGAACATATGATGCTGCCTAAATTAGATACTTTTGTTTTGCTTATGAATGAAGGACCTAGCATGGACACGAAGGATGGTCATTGGAGCGGGATCAAGAATGGAGAAGAAGGTGCGCGTGGGGGAAAGTACAGTGGAGTTTCCAGTGGGGATTTTCGCACGTTGAAGCCACCATAAGGCATGCATGAAGGCTTGGACGGAATACACGAGATGCCACTTCATTATTTTCGTCCAAGAGCAATTATAGGTGCTGCGTCACCTTAATATTGGGCTGGGCCCATGTAATTTCGAAATACCACATTATAGGCTGTTTTTAGAGTCCGTATGTGTGGGGAAACCGAGTTAGGGTTGTTTTCGGACCCCACCTCCAAGGGGTCACGAAAATCCCCTCTGTTCCCCCATATATACAGCCCTTAGGGCGTCGTTTAGACTTGGGTTTTAATTAGATTTAAGTTAGCCATAGCCGCAACTTCGAGTTCTTCGTTTGTGTCGTCCGACCAGGCCAAGACCGCATTGGAACCCCAACTTCTGTTAATCTTTCATCTTATATTCGCAATATCCAGATTGCAATTCTTAGTTCTTGCTTGTTCTTCGATTGCTTGCAGGAATTGACCTTCGTGGTCAGGTTGATCGTGCATCCGCGGGATCAATAACCTCTCGGAGTTGGTTTAGCGATTGCTAAGGCGCAACGTCTTCGCACGTTCGTAGTCGGGTCGTGAAAGTCTACTCCACCAAAATCGATCTCCATCATCTCATCGAAACATCGGGACACCTTCGCCTCTATCAACAGTTATGTGATCTCTGCTTGTAACACTACTATATCTGCTCTGTTTAGCAGATGCAATAAAGCTATGAGTTTGTAGAGTTCATGTTGTGTTACCTGCTGTTATACACTTGGCATGCATGCTGCGTGTATGTTTATATCGTGCATGTCATGTGTGGGGTTCGATACCTTAGTTGTGCTCTCGCCGGCGGTCTTTTATACACCAAGTGGCCCTTAGATGTGCGCAGCTTGGGGCATCGCGATGCGATTGCTCATGACTCTGTCACGTGGCACACTTTGTTGTATGATTGAGCCCGCCCGAGACCCCGACTAAGAGATCGGGCTGGAGTATGTATATGTAAGTGTTATGATTCAATCGATAATATGGTTGAGGCGACTTGTCTATGAGTATGGGATTTCACCACCCATAATCATTTAGACTTGTGAGCGGACGATGAGGACCCATCTCAGTTGATCATCCGGGCCTGGATGGGATGCCCTTCACGTTCGAGCTTTCCGAGAGTGTCTTGTACTTGGCCTTGTCTTCTTAGACAAGTGGGTATGGCTCTCGGCTCTCCATATGATTGAATTGTGTCTGGGATTACATATGCAGACCCCGGGTCCCGACACGAAGCGAAAGCCAAACCAGCAACACCATATGATTCGGACCCAGACCCAGACCTCGAGCCTGATTCAGCTTCGGAACCAGAGGCTTCGTCTTCAGAGTTCATCTCCTTTCCCAGATAGGCCTTGGCACGGTGAGAGATGCTTCGACGAGACGAGTGAGTCTTTGATGAAGAACCCTCACGCTTCTTATGATACTTCTTCCTCTTATCATCATCAGAATCTTTCTTCTTTTCTCTTCTTGAACTGGAATCATGTCTCTTTGACTCATGACTTCTGGAGGATCTGTGAGACTTTGATGAAGAGTCTCTGAGCGAATACTTTGATTTGTTTTCAGCTTCCCACAGAGGGCAATCAACAATGTAGTGACCTGGTTTCTTGCACTTGTAGCAGCAATTGTCCTTTGATGGAGAGCTTCTTGAGGATGAACGGTGAGAAGAATGACTTGAGCTTCTTGAAGGATAGCTCTTCTTTGGTGAAGAAAAACCTTTTCTCTGGAAGCGATTGAAGCGTCTCATGATCAGTGCTAGATCTTTTCCAATGCTTGCAGGATCATCTGATTCAACACCTGAAGCAGAACTGACTTCGGGTGAAGAATGACGCGAAGCTTTTGCTTTCAAGGCATGAGATCTCCTTCGAGAACCATTTATGTCACGTTTCTCATCTTCTTCCATCTCAAAGGTATTGAGTCTCTCAAGAATATCAGCGGCGACAAGACGTCTGAAATCAGTCCTTTCCTTGATCATCAGCACAATGTGATCAAACGAATCATCCAATGAGCGAAGCAGAGTTCTAACAACTGAGTGGGGAGTAATGTCATCAGCACCAAGTGAGATCAACTCATTTGCAAGAGCAGTGAGTCTGCTGTAAATGGAGCTGACTTTTTCACCCTCATTTCTCTTGAATCGATAGAATTTGCTTCGAAGTGTGTCAATTCTGGCATCCTTCTGGGTAGAAACACGTTCACCAATCTTCTCAAGATAGTCCCAGACACCTTTGGCCGAAGGAATATTCTTCAGTTCATGATACTTCTCTGTTGTCAGATGATTGGTGATGAAGACCCAGACTTCAGAATAAAGATCGACCAGCTTCGCTTCTTCAGGAGTGATGGCGTTATTGTCTGCAACTGTGACTCCATACAAGACAACTTGCCAGGCAGTTGAGTTGATAGCCATAATATTTCTCTTCATCTTGTCCTTCCAGTATGAATATTCCTTTCCATTGAACACGGGTATGGGTTCGCCGGAGCGAATGGCTGCGAAAGACATACTTTCAAAACACTCTAGGAGGTTAATCCAAATAAAGAGTGACTAGCTCTGATACCAATTGTAAGTCCAAGTATGTGATCAGAGGGGGAGGGGGTGAATGATCACTTCAAATTTTCGCATGAAACTATGAAGTGAAGCATAACATAGCAGCAGAAGAGTTGCAACAGAAAGGTAAACATTGAAGAAGAACAGGATTGAAGCATAACATAGCGAATCAAAAGCATCGAATCAATTGCATTGAAGCAAATCACTGAAGCAGTTGATAAACTGAATGTAAGTGCGGAAAGTAAAACGAACTCTTGACTCGGCGATGTTTGTTCGACCAGTTCACACTCTGCAAAGTGCTATGTCTGGTTGGAGGGACTTGTGATTGAACACAGGAGCTAACCTCTCTTTGTCCGTATCTCCACTGCACCAATCTCCTTGAGCTTGGTCAGTTATTCACTCGTGGTTGATTATTGAGGAAATCACCGAAACCTTTGACAAACTGGACTTCGAGGCGACAATAACTCTTCGCTCTCTGAAGAACAACTCCCTAACCGCCTAGGAGAATTGCAGTTCTCCAAGATAAAAAGGCTAGCAAACTTCTTCCTAAGTCATAATGAATCAACTCAGATCAATAGGACTTATGCTTCGGTGGATGGGTTTTTCGGTTTGCTTCGGTGGGGTTTGCTCTTTCTCTTCACTGTAAGGAAATATTCTTGGAGCAGCCACCGGCCAATGAGGGCGGGGGTGGCGTATTTATAGGTGGCAATCCCTAGGTGCGAAATGACTGAAGTGACCCGATGTGACAGCTTGACACCTGTCCGCAACGGTCATATTTCCAATCAAAGCGCAAATTTACTTGCGGTCCAAGTAAAGCTGACTCACGGACTTGGTTCTGCTTCAGTAGCCGAAAGAACTAAGTCTTCGCTGGTGAAGCATTACCTAGTGCACATGAGATTTCTCAACTCTGGCTACTCACTGGTTTGGATTCGATCTGAGTCTTTTCACCAAAACCTTCGGAGTACATTTACTAAACCCCTCTTGATAGTACGGTTTTCCCTACGACTCAAAGAAGTGAAAAAGAACTACGCAAAAACTACTAAGTCTTGCGCTATCTTGGTCATCTCCTTCGATGAGACGAGCTTCAGGATTCCTTATCTTTTTAGGGGTCGTCATCCGTGATGAGCTTCACTCCAGAGGATATGCTTCAGTAAATATGTAAATCTTCATTGAAGCTTTATCACCAACCCATAACTTCAGGAACTTAACCATCTGTTTTACACTAGAAAACTTGTTAGTTCGTCTACTGTTTTGCCCAACAACATCCAAAACTCATGGGGATATAACTTTGCTCTTACACATGTTGTTTTCTTAATATCTTTTGTTCTATGATGCCTATTTGCATGATTCTTTTTTCCATGCCTTACTTGTCATGTCTAGTTTAATTTCATACCATTTGTGAGCATGTTTGCATTCATTATCCTGTTTATGCATTGCTCTAAAGTGTGCTCCCCGATGTTGGCAGATTGTGCCCGTAACTTGTTTTGCTTATATCTTTTTAACCGTAACTCCGTTTGGAGTGTGCCTTATATGTAACTTGATTAGTTTTTCGTGTACCTTGTGTTTATGCTATTGTTTAGTGCTGTTAACCAAACTAAAATATGGTTTAGGACAGAACAGTACCAAACGTTTTAATCATCGTGCGGCACTTAGTGTTATGCCATGTTTAGGTTGTGCCTCACTTAAATTGACTAGCATAGATAGTTTACTTGGTGCTTAACATCTTGACATGTTTGTGTGCTATGCCATGCTTGCTTGAGTTGCCATGTTAACAACTTTGTTGATCACCTGTAGCTAAGCAACTTGAACCACCGTAAACGTGCGGTATTCGTCGTGCGTGACCGATACCCCACTTAAACTGTTAGTAACCGTTCTCGACGATAGATCCGTATCGCGTTGTCGTGCTATGTGTTGCCTTATTGATCGTGTTTGCCTTGTAGTAATAGATGCTTGCTCGTTGGTTGCTTTCCAGTGTTTTCGTCTTGTGTGCTTCCGCGGGTACCTCTCGGAGACGATGCGAGCTTGCGATCGACTACACCTTCGGAACCCGACTTATCAACAGGCAAGGACTATACATTACTTATGATCCATTGTATTTCAACCAGTGGTTTGCATGCTAGTCTAGGTTAAGTTCGATGTTTGATCCTACCACATGTTTACAACCTCTTTCAAACCGATACAGCCATGTCCCTTCCCAGCAAACCTTGTACTGCTATGTTACTATTGCTCGTTTCTCAGCCCCTGCTTAGTATGCATGACTAGGATGCTACGATGTTACCCAGTTACTCCTTGGTTTGGCATATCACATTATTATATTGTTGTTGATGATATGATTATTATAAATGTTGACTATATTCGACGAAGGATGGAAGGTCTAGGCTATCCCGCCCCGACGCTTTGTTCCATTCGAGTCACCTAGGATCCGAGTTCCGGGTATTGGTTTTAAGACTGAGCGTGCCTAACCGCGTGTGGGATTTTATGGGGTCCCCTTTTCTTACCTACCTAGCTTCAAGCATTTCTAGTGGTGGCCCAAGATGATTTACCATTTGAAACCGTATGTGTGCTGGTCAGCTGCCAGTAATTTTCAAACAACTCGGGCCAGCAGAGACATAGTTCCTCTGTTGGTCCACCCGATCAGCTAGGACCCGGTTTCCCATGTGTGATTAACCGGAAATCCGACCTGCGTCATACGGAAGAGTCCGATCCGAGAGCGTGGACGGCTTTTGGATTGGGTGTCGACTCCCCGGGGGCCACCCGGATTTGTGTTATGTTAGCTAGAGGGACCTGTCGTTTCGGATCTCTTGGAAATAAATCATAAAATGGTTGCCTGTGATGGGTAGCAACTGAGATAGATTGGCGGTCGTGCGGTGCCTTGTAATGGGCAGTTGGTACACCCCTGCAGGGTTAAATATTTTCGAGAAGCCGTGTCCACGGTTATGGACGACTTGAGACCTACTCCTTGTTCATGGACAACAACAACTGAGATAATCTTAATATAACTTGATCAACGTGTGTGTGCCTTGACTGCTTCTTCTTCGTCGGGATGCGAAGAGGAGGACAAGGATAGGATAGGTGTTATGTTTGCGTATGTAGGTGGATAGCAGACTTGTTGGAGGCGATTCCTCATCGAATGCTTGGCTTCTTATCTTACTCTCTAGATCGTTAGCCACTTCATAAAAGCTAGTGTGGCAGCAACCTCACCACTTACCCCATCCTTACCGTCAACTACTAGTTGTCCTAGAATGATGAGTGATGAAGTCCTTGCTGGGTCAGATGACCACTACAGTTGGATGCTGATTACTTCTGTACTCATGATACTACCCCAAACTCTTTTCAGGGTTCTTGATCGACAACAGGTACGGTGATCGAGGTTTCACGTGGAGACTCGACGACGACTAGTTAGACGGATCCCGGCGGAGGGCCTGGACCCGTGTGGATATGGGATCGATGTTTTTCTCTTTGCCACTAGGCACTTGATTGTAGTCTATACTCAGACATGTACCTTCCGCTGTTGTATTGTATTTGAGGCAGTTGTATGCCGATTGTATGAGATGTTGTATCCTTGTATCTGTAATGTTGTGATATCATGTTGGAAATCCGGGGCATATGGCTATGTCATATGTCGCAGTGGGACCGATATGTGCTTCATCCCCGGATCTGGATGGAAACATCTAGATCGGGAATAGTACCGCATATCGGGCCTTACAGTTGGTTTTTGGAATCTGATTGTTTTTTCCAGCTGCTTTTATATTGATCCGTCCCTCTAGAGGTGTCGTGCTGATGTGCATGGGTCGTAGTACTCTCCGGTCTGGGTTTCAGAGTCGTTGTCTTGGCGTGTGGTGGGAGTTCGGGCGGCGGCGGGTCGTCGACTGGTGGGCGAGTCTACTGCCACGCGCCGCGTCTCCTCGAGTGGGTTTCCCGAGTAGAGTCCTCGTGCTTGGCTTTTGGGTCGTCGAGTTCTTTTCCGTTGGCGTTCTATCTGACAGTCGTCGAGGTGCTGGACTTGGCTCGGCTGCAGGCTAGATGGTCTTGACGAGATGATGGAGATGCTTGTGGTGATCTTGAATTCCTCGAGCGGGCTAGATCTGGTTCTAGTCCTCGAGTCTTGATCTGCTGAGGGCGGGACCGCCGAGATCGTGATTCCAACCTGTGTAGTTCCCACAGACGGCGCCAATTGACGGGGATCAACCCTGGAAAATCGCATGGTCAGGGACCCTGGGTTAGTCATAGAGAAGGCATAGGTTGGACGATACTCGTCGGCTAACAGGAGAAGCACTTGCTGCTCGATATTATTGCTTGACGGGGCGATTACAATGGAGGCCAAGGCAAGCTCTCGCAAGGCTACATGAGTAGATGCGTATTGTGTTGTCGTGGACGTCTCCCCTCCCAGCCTTTATATACTAGGCTAGGTCCCGGTGAGTCCGTACTAGGTTACAGAGATAGTTTCCTAGTACTAGTCTTGCCTTGTACGCCAAGTTGTACCTTCCATGTTAGTCGCAGACTCATACGTCGGTGCCTGGTTGGGCCAATCGTGGGCTTTGTCGTAGCTTCCCAGCGGGCCTTCTTTCTTCATACGCACCAGGTAGCCTTACATGCAAGAGTCATGGGGTCACCCCCTCGTCAGTGGTAGTACTGCTCTGTGGTAGTATCATGGGCCAGTACCGTACCCACTACCGGAATCCCACTGGACTCTGCAGTAGTGGTCACGGCACTGGGTCTTGGTAGTACCGTGGAGCTGTAGTACCGTGCCCATTACGGTAGTACCGCACCACGGTACTACCATGGTCCAGTACCGCACCCACTACCAGAATCCCTCTGGACTCTACGGTAGTGGGAACGGTACTGACCCTAGGTAGTACCGCTAGGACGGTAGTACCGCCCCTGGTACGGTAGTGCCGCGCCGCGATAGTACCGCTCTTCGAGCGGTACTACCGTGGTTGGTGGGATGCCAACGGCTATTTACTACCTACCTATAAAAAGGGGTCTTATTCCCCCATTGAGACTCACCTTATTTAATGCTCTCTCCTGCATTGACGCCCAAGCTCCATTCGTGCCTGTTCTCCCTCGCTAGCCATCAAAACTTGTTGATTCTCTAGGGATTTGAAGAGGAGGCCCTGATCTACATTTCCACCAAAGGATATTTGATTCCCCTCATTAATCCCTTGTGGATCTTGTTACTCTTGGGCGCGTTGGTGCCCTAGACGGAAGAAGTCACCTCGAAGCCATATTCCATTGTGGTGAAGCTTCATGGTTTCGTTGGGAGCCTCTAATTAAGTTGTGAAGATTGCCCCAACCTTGTATGTAAAGGTTTGGTTGCCACCTTCAAGGCCGCCGCATAGTGGATCACGACATCTTGCATTGGTAAGAGCGTGAGGAGAAATAGGGTGGCCCTCGTTGGATTCGTTGAGCATTGTGCTCCTCACCCTCTCCAAACGCAGACGTACTTCTCGAAAGAGAAGGAACTTCGGCAACATATCCTTGTCTCCCGTGTTCCCCTTTACCTTTACTTTGTGCAATTTATTTTCACTTCTTCTTTCTTGCTTGATCATATAATGTTGCATTAGTTTGCATATAGGTTTCTCATGTATTTGCACATCTAGACAACCTATAATTATTGTTGAGCCTTAATTTGTTAAGAAAATCTTAAAAATTGATAGTCGCCTATTCACCCCCACCCCCCTCTAGTCGACATTTTGATCCTTTCATATGGGAACTCATATCTCCCTTAGTTCAACTTTTCATCCAAGTCTAGCGGTAAAGTTAAGTTGGTTAACCGAATTCTCGTAGACATGCTCAGAGCTTGTGTTATCTCTTTCGGAAAGAATTGGGAGAAGACACTTCCATTCGCCGAATTTGCTTATAACAATAGTTTCGAATCTAATCTGAACATGGCTCCTTTTGAATTCCTCTATGGACGAAGATGTTGAACACCCTTAAACTGGTCAGAAACTGGTGACAGACAATTCTTTGGACCGAATATGATCAAGGAAGCAGAAGAGCAGGTTCGCATTTTTCGTGATCAATTAAAAACAGCCCAGTGTCGTCATAAAACCTGCTATGATCGTCATCATAGGAAAGAAAGATACAATCTGGATGAGAAGGCTTAACTTCGGGTTACTCCTCAGAAGGGAACCCAACGATTCGGTATCAAAGGCAAGTTGACCCCACGTTACATTGGACCTTTCCGCATTATCGCTAATATTGGAAAAGTTTCCTACCAACTTGAACTACACCGGCACCTTTCCCGAGTACATGATGTATTCCATGTGTCACAACTCAGGCGTTACTTCAAGGACCCCATCCGCGAAGTCGACCATGAAATTCTTGATCCCAAAGATTACCTTTCTAATCGAGAGTACCCCGTTCATGTTCTTGATTATGCAGTGCGTAGCACATGCGTCAAAGGATCAAGTTTTTGAAAGTGCAATGGTCACACCACTCCGAGAAAGACGCCACATGGGAAAGAGAAGACCACCTCCGTTCTGAGTACCCCACCTTCCCCCCGACGACTTAAGAATCTCGGGACGAGATTGTTTTCAGTGGGGGCGAGTTGTCAGAACCCCAAGTTAGGTATGTGCTAGGAATAGCAACTTATTTTGAATCATGCAAAATTTTCAAAAAGAAATTGAAATGAGGAGAAGAAAACTCTCCAAATGAATTATTTTCAAATGGCCAGACAAAAATCTTCTTCCAAAAATTTTATGAACTTTTTGAAAACTCTTATAAATGAGCATAATCACATATCAAGTGAAGTGGCTCCCATCCCATGCTTCCTGATTTTTCAAAAAGTCCATAAAGGCCTTAGAGACTAACAAAAACACGTATTTTAATTTGAATTCAAATATTTTGAATTTCAAAAATCTTTAAACCTTGGGAATGGCTAGCTATATGCCATGTAAGTCCAAATTAAAATTTTGAGGATTTTAAAAAATTCTTTGGTATTTATTTTCTCAGATCAAAACAAATAACAAAAAGAAAAAAACATAAATAAAGACAGAGGAGCAAAGAGGCCCAACTTAACCAGCAGCAGGCCCAGCCCACCTCCCATCTTGACATCTTCTTCCCCGTTCCCACAAGCTCCTCGCTAGAGGTAGTAGAGCGCACGCCGACGCCACCGGGACGCCAAGGATCTTGTAGGCCTCCCCCTTGTCCCTATATGCGCCACAGAGATGCTAAGAATCGCCAACTCGTTTCCCCTCTTGTCGCTCTCTCTCTCGACCGTCCTCGCCGGAATCCCACGCCACCCATTCATGGTTGTGCACTTGTGTTTCTAGAGACGCCCACAAGCCACGCTATCTTTTCTACCCGCCTTGCCGTCGTCGAATAAGCCACCCCGCAGAGGAATCGAGCCAAGAGCCACTGGATTCGATGAAACGTACCGTCTCCTTCGACTACGGCCGGCGGAGATCCTCGTCGAATTCACCGCTATCAAGCCATCCCCAACCTCGCCGTCGCGTTCGTTGGGTTTTTGGTGAGCGCATCTCCCTTCCCAACCTATCCCCGCGCTCCCCCTCTTGCTCTAGCCATGCCACCATGGGAGCTGAGCACGGCCGCCGCCATGGTCGACCGTGCGCTAGCTCCTGTGCCCTTTTTGACTTCCCATGGTATCCATCGTGCTCCTGGTATATCCATGAGTCTAACTAGCCTCTAAACCATCTCGCCCGCGTGCTGTAACTGATTCGGATGCAACACCTGAGCGCAGTCCGCCGCCTGCGAGGTCGTCGCGGTTGCTCTAGACCTCGCCGTTGTCGCCCGTCTCCACCACTTGACGCGCACGAAGCCTAGATAATTTCCAGAGCACCATTCCACACTCAAAACCGTGCCGGTACGCCATCCCGTGCGTCGTCGCCGCAGCCGGACATCGCCGCCGACTAGCCACCGACGAGGCCGACGTGGCATAATTAACTTAACACTAATCCCCCCTAACAATCACTACCATGTGGGCCCTGCCCCCTAATTAACCTCTTATTATTTAATCTAAACGAAAATGTAACCAGAGCCACTAACATGCAGGTCCCACTAGACAGTTTAACTGTAGTCAATCCCCTACATCACTGTGACATACTGCTGACACAGTAATTCCTTTTCCACTATAGAAATAATTTAGAAAACCTAAAAATGGAAATTGCTATAACTTTTAAACCATAAATCCAATGAACATAATTTATAGCTGAAAATTTATCATAAAAATTCAAGGATTCTGTATATGCAATTTGTTTTCATGTTGAATTATTTTAAAATTAGGTAACATAAGAAAATGTGCATATGGCATGATTTGAATTCACATATGAAGCTTGAATTTGCAAGGATTGTTTACCTTATGCAAAGTTTGTTAATATTTTTGTCTGTTGCTTTGAGTTTAAACTTTGGGTGGGGCTCGCAACTTAATACCAGTGAGATGTTCTGGATAAATATCTCAAGGTGGCTGATTAGTGAGTAGATGCAGATGGATTTCGGTCTACTTGTCTTGGCGTACTGCCCATATTTTTTAGCCTCTATCTTTCCAGTAGCATAATTAGCATTGCGGTGCGTTTATAATTCTGTCAATTTCCCCTCTGTAATTTGTTTACCCAGCTTAGCTATTTTATCATCTTTTGAGAGAGAGACATCATGGGACCCCGGTCCATATTTCCACCATTGTTTACACCTTCAGTTTATTTCCTGCTTTTACTTTCCGTTGCAATTATCACTACTATCATTATCCTCTTGCATTTCATCCTTTGTAAAAGACAAGGTTGGAGGGATTGAAAACCCCTCTGTACTCGTTGGGAGCAAAGTTACTTGTTGTGTGTGCTGGTCCAGGTAAAGTAAGCGACCCTCGGTTTTGAACGGCGTCATTGTTCACTTTACCACCTACTTGTCCACCTTGGAGTCCTACTGGTCGATCTCAACCTTGGTATCTTCACCAAGGGGAATTTGCCACTATATACATCTCAACCTTCCACTTGGGGTAACCAATGAAGGGAGAGAAGATGTTATCATCTCTCATACCATCATCCATCCATACTTGGATTTAAAACTACTTTGTTTCATATTAATTTAAGTGGACATCCCACCCATCTCTTTTCTTCCATCTATCACCCATACTTGCCTTTACTACCTAGATCTATTTTTTTCTTGTCCTCCTTCTGTATGAAGCTTGTGGTTTGATTTATATGTATATGGGAAGCTTGTGGAATGATGTCGTATATGTGAAGCTTGTGGTTTGATGTATATGCGAAGCTTGTGGTTTTATGTATATGTGAAGCTTGTTGTGGTTTGATGTGTTGTGGTTTGATGTATATGTGAATCTTGTGTTGTATTGATGACGTGAAAATGAGTTGCCAATGTTTTGCCGAAATGTTGATTCATTTACGTTTTGGAAAATTTCTGGCGCACTCTCCATGCATTATAGGGAAGGTCATGCCGAATTTTTACGGCGACGACCAAGATATACAATTGCGTTTCTCTCTCTGTGTCCGCAGTCGATCATGGTCCGCAAGATGCTGAGAGATATCACCGTCGCTAGGTGGATGCAATGTGTGACAAACAACATGCTACAGAATAATATGACGGATAAAAGATGTCCGTGTCGGACATGCAAACTGGAGTGCGTGACCTATCTTTATTCCGGAGTATTGCAAATCCACCTGAAGCGTAATGGATTGATGGATGGCTACACACGGTGGATAAGTGATGAAGCTGGTGAGGAGGAGGAAGTCAATGGTGGGTCTCCAAGAAATGAGGAAGGGCAACAAGACAACACTGGCGGGCGAGAAGACGAAGAGCATCCTGTACATGATCATGAAGAAGATATCGGAGCAGATCATGTAGATCAATATGTTGTACATGAAGATCAAGATGTCATACATGAGGATTCAAGATGGGTGCGGGACCCTCATGTTCAAGCACTGCTTGTCAAGGAGGCTTTTAACGCGAGAGGTGCAGGTAGAGAGAAAGCCAAGATGGAACAAATCTAGAAAGATGCGGTTACGATGTTGTATGAAGGATGCAATGATGGGGATACCCACTTGAATGAAACACTTGGGGCTATGGAGATGAAGGCAAAACACAAATGGACTGATGAAAGCTTCGATGATAACATGTCATTCTGGCACGATCATCTTCCGAAGGGCAACACGTGCCCAAGTAGTATCGCTGAGGCCAGGAAAGTCATGTGCCCTCTCGATCTGCCGCATGTTAAATACCACGTCTGCTTAAATGATTTCACAATCTATCAGGGTGAGGATGCAGAGAATACCACATGTTCGATGTGCGATGTTAGTCGATACAAGGGAGGGAAGAAAATTCCTAGAAAAGTGGTATGTACTTTACGATCACTCCTCGTCTGCAGAGGTATTTCATAGATCCCGAGGAAGCAAATCTCATGACCTGGCACGCAGATAGAAAGAATCTAAAAGAGGATGACCCGAACCCGGATCCGGAAAAGGAGGACATGCTGAGTCACCCTTCAGATGGTAGCCGATGGACTTCATTGGACCTTGAATACCTAGATTTCGGGAAATAACCAAGGAACCTTAGGATTGGTGGGAGCGCCGATGGAGTCAATCCGTTTGGCGGCCAGAGCAGCACCCATAGTAAGTGGCCCGTGTTTGTATGCATATACAACCTTCCTCCCTGCAAGTGCATAAAGAAAAAGTACATAACAATGTGTATGGTAGTTCAAGTGTGGAAACAACCAGGTACGGACCTCAATATGTATCTCTAGCTCTTGAAAGAGGAGCTAGAAACGGTATGGAAACATGGAGTCAATACGTGGGACGCCGACGCTAAACAATATTTCACAATTAAAGCCGTGGTGATCATGACAGTGAAAGGCTATCTCGGATACAGATATTTCTCAAGGCAGGTGGTCCAAGGATTTTGTGCATGCGTTAGGTGCATGGATAATACAAGGTACCACCAGCTAGATAAAGATCCTGGATCTTCGAAAACCGTGTTCAAGGGGTCTCAAAGGTAGCTTCCCAAGAAACACCCATGGAGAAAACTTGTTCATCTGTTCGATGGGAGCGAGGAGCACCCCCAGCTCGAAGGAGCGGCAAAGAAATCGACAACTTGTTGAAAACTTTCGAAGGGTGACCCGCGCTAGGAAAAAAATAATACTCAACCATTGATGAGGGTATGTTAAGCGAGGTCTATTTTCTGGGATTTGGAATACTAGAGTCTCCCCCGCAGTCCTCATATCCTTGATCTCATGCATATCACAAAGAACATGTGTGATAGCTTGTTTGGCACGCTGCTCAACATGTCGGTGAAAACCAAGGTGATAGAGGCGAAGGTGTCCCGATGTTTCGATGAGATGGTGGAGATCGATTATGGTGGAGTAGACTTTCACGACCCGACTACGAACGTGCGAAGACGTTGCGCCTTAGCGATCGCTAAACCAACTCCGAGAGGTTATTGATCCCGCGGATGCACGATCAACCTGACCACGAAGGTCTAATTCCTGCAAGCAATCGAAGAACAAGCAAGAACTAAGAATTGCAATCTGGATATTGCGAATATAAGATGAAAGATTACGAAAGTTGGGGTTCCAATGAGGTCTTGGCCTGGTCGGATGACACAAACGAAGAGCTCGAAGTTGCGGCTATGGCTAACTTAAATCTAATTAAAACCCAAGTCTAAACGACGCCCTAAGGGCTGTATATATGGGGGAACAGAGGGGATTTTCGTGACCCCTTGGAGGTGGGGTCCGAAAACAACCCTAACTCGGTTTCCCCACACATACGGACTCTAAAAACAGCCTATAAGGTGGTATTTCGAAATTACATGGGCCCAGCCCAATATTAAGGTGACGCAGCACCTATAATTGCCCTTGGACGAAAATAATGAAGTGGCATCTCGCGTATTTCGTCCAAGACTTCATGCGCGCCTTATGGTGGCTTCAAAGTGCGATAATCACCACGGGAAGCTCCGCTGTCCTTTCCCGCGCGCGCACCTTCTTCTCCATGCTTGATCCCGCTCCAATGACCATCCTTCTTGTCCATGCTAGGTCCTTCATTCATAAGCAAAACAAAAGTATCTAATTTAGGCAGTATCATATGTTCATGAACAATAGAAGGATTCGCAAGAAACGAAAGTACCTGATAATTTAGTTGACGTGCACGAGCTCTAGTAACTGGTCCAATATGTGTAGTTGGTGAGGATATGGGTGTAACATTAGTAGGGATGTCCTCATCATCCTCCCCTTCTTGAATTGAAGTCGTCCTCGACGGAAGCTCATCATCTTCTCCCAAATAAGGCTTCAAATCTGCAATATTAAATGTGGGACTAACCCCAAAGGCTGCAGGTAGCTCAAGTTTATATGCATTATCATTAATTTTCTGCAAAACCTTAAAGGGACCATCAGCTCGAGGCATTAACTTAGACTTGCGCAAATCAGGAAACCTATCTTTACGTAGATGTAACCCAACAAGATCTCCGGGTTCAAACACAACATGCTTTCGACCCCTATCACCAGCAAGCTTGTATCTAGCATTCATGCGCTCAATGTTTTCTTTAGTTAACTCATGCAGTTTTAATATCAATTCAGCACGTTGCTTAGCATCAAAATTAACCTTCTCCGAAGATGGAAGAGGAAGCAAATCAATAGGTGCACGAGGTAGAAAACCATAAACAATCTCAAAAGGGCACATTTTAGTGGTAGAATGCAATGAACGATTATAAGCAAATTCAATATGAGGTAAACATTCTTCCCACAGTTTCAAGTTACTCTTTAAAACAGCCCTAAGCATAGTAGACAAAGTCCTATTGACTACTTCAGTTTGTCCATCAGTTTGGGGATGACATGTAGTACTAAAAAGTAGTTTAGTCCCCAACTTAGCCCATAAGCATCTCCAAAAATGGCTAAGAAACTTAGTATCACGATCCGAGACAATAGTATTGGGCACACCATGTAAGCGAATAATCTCACGAAAGAATAAATCAGCAACATTAGCAGCATCATCGCTTTTATGACATGGTATAAAATGTGCCATCTTAGAAAATCTATCCACGACAACAAATATGCTATCCCTCCCATTCTTTGTTCGAGGCAAGCCTAAAACAAAGTCCATGGATATGTCCTCCCACGGAACACTAGGTACAGGTAAAGGCATGTATAAACCATGAGGATTGAGTCGTGACTTAGCTTTTTGACATGTAGTGCAGCGAGCAACAAAACGCTCAACATCCCGTCTCATCTTTGGCCAAAAGAAATGTGTAGCAAGTACGTCCTCCGTCTTCTTCACGCCAAAGTGTCCCATTAATCCTCCTCCATGCGCCTCCTGCAACAACAAAAGACGAATAGAGCTAGCTGGAATGCATAGCTTGTTAGAACGGAACACAAATCCATCATTAAGCACAAACTTGTTCCATGTTCTACCCTCTCTACAATTCTGCAATACATCTTTAAATTCCGCATCATTTACGTATTGATCTTTGATTGTCTCTAAACCGAAAATCTTGAAGTCAAGTTGTGAAAGCATAGTATAACGACGAGACAAAGCATCAGCAATAATATTATCTTTCCCCTTCTTGTGTTTAATGACATAAGGGAAAGTCTCAATAAATTCAACCCACTTAGCATGTCTACGATTAAGTTTTGCTTGACTTCTTATGTGTTTCAAAGATTCATGATCAGAATGTATAACAAATTCTTTGGGCCATAAATAATGTTGCCAAGTTTCTAATGTCCGAACAAGAGCATATAATTCCTTATCATAAGTAGAATAGTTCAGACTAGGCCCACTCAATTTTTCAGAAAAGTAAGCAACAGGTTTAGCATCTTGTAATAACACACCTCCCAAACCAATCCCACTAGCATCGCATTCAAGCTCAAAAGTCTTATTAAAATCAGGAAGTTGGAGCAAAGGAGCATGTGTTAACTTATCTTTCAATACGGTGAAGGCTTCTTCCTGTGCGGTACCCCAAGTAAAAGGCACATCCTTGCGTGTAAGCTCATTGAGAGGTGCAGCAATGGTGCTGAAATCTCTCACAAAACGCCTATAGAATCCAGCGAGGCCAAGAAAACTCCTCACTTGTGTGACCGTTTTGGGCTGCGGCCAACTCTCAATCGCCTCAATCTTGGCTTTATCAACTTCAATTCCCTGCGGAGTAACAACATAGCCAAGAAACGATACTCGGTCGGTGCAAAAGGTGCACTTCCCAAGGTTACCAAACAAACGTGCATTACGTAGAGCAATAAAAACAGCACGTAAATGATCCAAATGTTCCTCCAAAGATTTGCTATAAATCAGTATATCATCAAAATAGACTACCACAAATCGTCCAATGAAAGCACGTAAAACCTCGTTCATTAATCTCATGAAAGTGCTAGGTGCATTAGTTAACCCAAAAGGCATGACTAACCACTCATATAATCCAAACTTAGTTTTAAAAGCCGTTTTCCATTCATCTCCTAATTTCATGCGAATTTGATGGTATCCACTACGCAAATCAACTTTGGAAAACATGGTAGAGCCACTTAATTCATCAAGCATATCATCTAACCTAGGAATAGGATGACGATAACGAATAGTAATATTATTAATGGCTCGACAATCAACACACATACGCCATGTTCCATCCTTTTTAGGCACTAATATAACAGGAACAGCACAAGGACTAAGGGATTCACGTATGTAACCTTTGTCGAGTAGCTCTTGTACTTGACGCTGAATCTCCTTTGTCTCCTCCGGATTGGTACGGTATGGCGCACGGTTGGGCAGTGAAGCACCGGGAATTAAGTCAATCTGATGCTCAATCCCTCGAATAGGTGGTAATCCCGGTGGTACGTCTTGTGGAAAGACGTCAATAAACTCCTGCAAAAGGTCAGTGACAACAGGAGGCAAAGAAGGAGGCAATTCCTCAAATGAAAACAAAGCTTCTTTGCACACAAAAGCATAGCACACATATTGACTAACATCCAAATCTGAAATATCAACTTTAGTAGCAAGCAAAGTTGGACTAGTCAATTTAATTTCATTAGACACAGCAGAAGAAGATTTGCTATTAGTCTTATGTTGTTGCTCAAATTCTTTGGCTGCTATCTCATTTTCACTCTTATTTTTCTCCTGTTTAGCTTTACTAGCTCTAGCAAGATCATCTTTCACAATTTGTTCAGGAGACATAGGAAGTAAAGCAATATTTTTATCCTGATGAACCAGAGTAAACTGATTTGTCATACCATGGTGTACAACATTCCTATCAAATTGCCATGGTCTACCAAGTAAAAGAGAGCATGCTTGCATGGGTACCACATCACAATCAACATAATCAGCATATGCAGCAATGCTAAAGTGCACACGAACAGAACGCGTTACCTTAATCTTACCACTATTGTTAAACCACTGAATATAGTACGGATGGGGGTGTGGTCTTGTGGTGAGAGATAGCTTCTCCACCAACTCCATGCTAGCCAAGTTGTTGCAACTCCCTCCGTCAATGATGATGCGAACCGAACGTTCTTTCACCACTCCCTTTGTGTGGAACAAATTATGCCTCTGGTTTTGCTCAGCCTTCATTACCTGCACACTTAACACACGTTGAGCAACCAAACTAGCATATTTATCTGCATCATCAGGAGCCATATACTCCATATCATGAGCATCATCATGGGCACCCTGTTCCTCATGAGCAATGAGAACTAAAGTCTCCTCATCATAGTCACTCGCTGACTCATACCCACCATCCGCCGTAATAATCATCACACGCTTGGAGGGACAGTCTTTTGCGAAGTGACCTCCACCTTGGCACCTGCGACATTTAATATCACGATCTCGTGTTTGCCCTGTGGAAGCCATGGATGAAGAAGAACTCGCCGCTGGACCACTCTGTGCACCCTTGAATGGTGGCGCTGACTGTTTTGGTGGCTCCCTGTAAGAATGAGCGGCTGAAGTAGAGGGTGGAGCAGCAGGACGTGTGGATGTAGAAGGTCCACGTGATGTCCATGATGTATTTCGTCCTGCAGAAAAGTTAGGTCTCGTAGCGGCCTGTCGATCCTGCACTTCACGTTCAGCTTTACAAGCAAGATGAAACAAACGAGTAATAGTAGCATAGTCCTTGTATTCTAGAATAGTTTGTATCTCCCTGTTTAAGCCACCTATGAAACGTGCAAACATAGCTTCATTATCCTCTACTAGGCCACATCTAATCAATCCAGTTTGTAATTCTTGATAATATTCCTCTACAGAATTTTTTCCTTGTCTCAAACGCTGTAATTTTTGTAGCAATTCACGTTGATAATAAGGAGGAACCCAGCGAGTACGCATAGCATCTTTTAAAGCAGCCCAAGTAGCTGGAATATTATTAGCATGCAATCTACAATGTTCAGACCACCAAATAGATGCAAAACCCGTGAATTCACAAACAGCAGCAGTAACACGTCTATTCTCAGGATATTGTAAACATGTAAAGCGTTGTTCAGTTTCTAACTCCCAAGTAAGATAAGCATCAGGAATATATCTACCCTCAAACGGCTTAAGATTCAATTTAAGTTTAGGCACATGTTCATCATCGCGTACCTGAGGGGGTGGTTGGTGTCGACCGTGGCGAATGTTGGGACGTGGACGTCCAGCTGGCTGTTCATAGGCCGCTTCTTGTTCCACCTCCTCCTCGTAATCACCCTCGTAGTTGTCGTCCTGGCCGACGTCAGAGGCAGCAGCAGCAGTAACTGTAGCAGCAGCAGGAGCACCAGCAGCTTGTCCGCCCGGAAACAGAATACGTCGTGCACGTCGTGGTGGCGGTGGCTGTGCTGGAGCGGCCGCAGGCTGTATAGGTAAGCGTGCGAGCAACTCAGTAAACTTGGCGTCGAGCTTGGTGTCGATCATCTTCTCCACACCATCAATCGCCTCTGTAAATCTGTTCTCGATGTCATTCACCTGTTCAGACATCAGTTGTGCAAATTTATCATGTAATGCTTTGTTTGTCATATTCTCCCAATCAGGTGCATCCCGCGCCACTTCATCATGGGATCCTGGCATGGTTAGCAGAAATAGAAAACACACAGAAGTATGATCCTACTTCGACTAATGGGATGTGGGGTGGTGGGAAGCACAAATCCGTCAAGCTTTTCTTCAGTTCTTACCGATTCTTACCTAGCAGCAGGTGGTGATGTACAACCAACGGGTCAAAACTCTCAGAGATGTGGTAGAGCGATGGCCAGGAGGTGTCAACCGCACGAAGTAGAATATATGTGGAGCTGTAGGTAGGTTTGACAAATATGGTAGCAAAAAGCTCAACAGTAATCAAAACAGAGATGCAAAGTTGAATAAACACTCAACGTCGGTACTGTGCTGATCCTAGGCTAGACCGTACTAGAGACGCGAGCCTAAAACACCAACGAAAGCACGGCGCGGCACGTAATCAACTGAGAAGCACACTCTGGAAAAAAAAAATTCTCTTTTTTTTTTTTGTTTTTTTTTTTTTTTTTGAGATGCGGGACTGCGGTGGCTGAAAAAGTGCGAAAAAATCAGTATGGTAGAGAACGGCTCAAAACGAGTTTCTGGACCTAAGGAACGTATGGGCACAAATTTTTTTTACCCCTGAAAATTTTGGCCTAAAAACTGCTCTGAAAAGCGTGCCAGACTCTTTTTTTTTTTTTTTTTTTTTTTTTTGGAAATCACCCCCTTCTACGTACGACAAAGATTGGTGAAATCCGACTCTAATCAACTCAAACTAATCTGGCTATGGAGAGGTCACGAACCGTACTGATGATGGAACTCAACTCGGACTCGTGGTACGTGGTGGTGTATATGGACTCTGCTTGGCGGAACGTGGTGGTCTATCTGGACTCGGATTGGCGGAACGTGGTAGGGTGACTACTGTGCGGCGGCGACGTGGCAAACTGTGATCAGAACTCGAAACTCTAAGGGAACTAGACGCTAAGATCAGCAACTTGACACAACGATGCAACCGTAAATTCAACAAAGCAAGTACTGAAAAGAAAACTGGACAAAGGCTCGGACTGTCTTGGGACGTGATGATCTAACCCTAAATTTTTTTTTGGCTTTTTCGTGGGCTGTAGGTATGACGAACAGAATCAATCTAGACTACGAAAACTGGTAAATCTCACCGAGCAACCTGGAAATCTGATACCACTTGATAGAGGCGAAGGTGTCCCGATGTTTCGATGAGATGGTGGAGATCGATTATGGTGGAGTAGACTTTCACGACCCGACTACGAACGTGCGAAGACGTTGCGCCTTAGCGATCGCTAAACCAACTCCGAGAGGTTATTGATCCCGCGGATGCACGATCAACCTGACCACGAAGGTCTAATTCCTGCAAGCAATCGAAGAACAAGCAAGAACTAAGAATTGCAATCTGGATATTGCGAATATAAGATGAAAGATTACGAAAGTTGGGGTTCCAATGAGGTCTTGGCCTGGTCGGATGACACAAACGAAGAGCTCGAAGTTGCGGCTATGGCTAACTTAAATCTAATTAAAACCCAAGTCTAAACGACGCCCTAAGGGCTGTATATATGGGGGAACAGAGGGGATTTTCGTGACCCCTTGGAGGTGGGGTCCGAAAACAACCCTAACTCGGTTTCCCCACACATACGGACTCTAAAAACAGCCTATAAGGTGGTATTTCGAAATTACATGGGCCCAGCCCAATATTAAGGTGACGCAGCACCTATAATTGCCCTTGGACGAAAATAATGAAGTGGCATCTCGCGTATTTCGTCCAAGACTTCATGCGCGCCTTATGGTGGCTTCAAAGTGCGATAATCACCACGGGAAGCTCCGCTGTCCTTTCCCGCGCGCGCACCTTCTTCTCCATGCTTGATCCCGCTCCAATGACCATCCTTCTTGTCCATGCTAGGTCCTTCATTCATAAGCAAAACAAAAGTATCTAATTTAGGCAGTATCATATGTTCATGAACAATAGAAGGATTCGCAAGAAACGAAAGTACCTGATAATTTAGTTGACGTGCACGAGCTCTAGTAACTGGTCCAATATGTGTAGTTGGTGAGGATATGGGTGTAACATTAGTAGGGATGTCCTCATCACAAGGACGGGCCAAAAGCAAGGAATGACTTGAAATTTATGGGCATCAGGAGGGAACTACACCCCCTAGTGACGACGATGATGAGCCACAGGAGGAGGAGGATATGGAAATGCAAAACTCTCATCGCGAGCTAAAAAGTGTGACCAAGAAGAAGACCGGTATTGATCATTGCCCCCCGGCGTGCTTCACTCTGTGCGAGGAGGAGATCAAGCAGTTTATCCAGTGCCTCATAGGAGTCAAAATTCTGAATGGCTACGCGGGGAAGATAAGCAGATACCTAGACGAGGCGAAGCAGCGTTTCAGCGGGATGAAATCTCACGACTGATGACGTAGATTCTCCCGATGCGATCCGAGGGGTAATGGTCGAGCACGTTCGTAAAACGTTGGTTGGCCTTTGCAACTTTTTCGACGTCATTTCTCGGAACTCAAAAGGCTACATCAGGAGATCGTTCTCATACTATGCGATCTTGCGATCTATTTCTCCCCCGCGTTCTTCGACATTATGGTGCATCTGCTGATCCATGTCGTGGAGGATATCATCCAAGTCGGGCCTGCGTTTCTACGCAGCATGATGCCATTTGAAAGGATGAATGGACACATCAAAAGATACGTTCGTAACAGGTCTCGTCCAGATGGAAGCATGGCGAAGGGCTTTCTAACATAAGAGTGCATCTCTTTTTGCACGAATTATCTAAACACCGAGAACCCTGTTGATATACCCATCAACAAGCACTTTGGCAGGATCGATGGGTGTGGTCACCACAAGGGAAGCCATGCAATTCATGTCAACTTCGAGGTTCGAGGCATCGACTTTGAAAGAGCAAGCCTTGTCGCGCTACAACACATCCAACTGGTCGATCCTTCGATACTAAAGCACTAGGATGTAATCAAGAAGAAGTACAGTGACCAGGGCCTGCAGATGATGGACTGAGATCCACGGCTAATCAAAGATCACAACTCCAGTTTCATGACTTAGTTCAGGGACGAGCTTCGTGCTAATACCCCGCGAAGGAAATCTTCCGAGGACGAAAAGATGATATTCACATTGTCACAGGGCGCCGCGTGCAACCTGGTGACCTATCAAGCGTATGATATCAATGGGTACACATTCTACACGGAGGAAAAAAACAATAATTGCGATTACCAGAACTTAGGGGTAACGGGGATATTCTACACCGATGACGTCAAGGAAAGATTCTACGGAAGGATCGAGGACATATGGGAGCTCGACTGCTGTGGACAGAAGGTGCCGATGTTCCGTGTGAGATGGGCCAAGAGCATCGTAAAATAAGACCCGTATTTCACCACCATTGTTATACCTGAAGCCAAATTCAAGTCTGCGCGCTCAAACGTCACCACGAAAAGTGAGCCATGGGTACTGGCTAGCCAAGTGTACCAATGCTTCTTCATTACCGAGCGATCAAAGCCTAGCCGCATTGTAGTGAGGAGAGGCAAAAGGAACATCATTGGAATGGATGGAGTCGCCAATGAGAACTACTTTGACAAGTACGGCGATCCGAAGATGGAAGATGACTACACAGCTTACGATATATACACCACAACCCTACCGAAGAAAGTTCTCCCGTTTAAGAGGAAAAGTGAAGGCGTCCCAGGCCTAAATTATTCAACCACGACGAAGAAGGGAAAGAAGAAGATCATGAGGAAACGCTAGCTAGCTAGCTAGCTCCAAATTTAAGAAACTATTTTGTAATTTATGACCACTTTGTATATGAATGGATTTAATCTGCACTTTGTAATTGATGATCACATTCTGATGTTTCCAAATGCCGCTACACCTTGCGTTTGTGGAGCTTGGTTCGAGAAAGGTTCCACCTCCACCAATACATTGACATCCCTGCATGGCAAGGCGATGACACGATTAAGGCGTGGTGGATCGATAGGATGGGTAACACACCGATGGGAAGGAAGGCCATGGCCTCGCTAACCATGTTAGTATCTTGGACCATTTGGAACGAGCGAAATAATTGATGGGCTAGATAGATATTTAGTAGAGATAGTTAGTCCAATTAATTCAACAAAAAAATTTAAAAACTCTTAGGGGTGGCGCATTCTGTCTAAATGCGCCACTAAGTTTTCTTAGGGGTGGCACATTTCTACGAAATGCGCCACCCCTAATCCTTAACATCTCCATCACCCCTTCCCTTGCCCGTGACCACACCCATTCCCCACCATTCTCCTAGTGCACTCTCCTCTGTGCATTCTCCTCTGTGCCGACCGCCACCTGAGCCGCCCCCGCCGTTCGAGCCCCCCTCTCCGTCCACCGCCCTCGCCGCCATCGGAGATGCCACCGGAGCCGCCCCCGCGCCCCCATCCCCGGTTGCCCCCTCCATCGGACCCCGCGACCTAGGAGACCTAGGCGACACCGAAGCCGCCCCCTCGATGCCGGAGCTGCCACCGGGGCTTCACCCTCGACGCTGGAGACGCCATCGGAGCCCCCGCCCAGAACCCTAGCCACCCGCAGCACTCAGGTGATCCCCCCTCCCCTATTGTACATCCCTGCAAAACAAGTGGGTCAGTGGAACTGCAATTTGATTCCTAGGGTTTTGCATTTGGCCAGAAGTTGGGTACTTGATTATGTCTTCATACACACCCTATAATATAGTGACCATAATGCTTGGCTCTACCTCGATGAAATTTACCAGAACCTTTTGAGATCAAATTGAAAATTGCATCATTTTTAGAAATTTTCTGGATAGATATCTCAAGGTGGATGGTTAGTAAGTAGATGTTGCTGAATAAACGATATACTTGTCTTGGTGTAATGCCCCTAATAATAATGCACCCAACAGTAACCAAAATAGGGCGGCTGACGCCACGGGAAGCAGCGCACCCTCCGTCTCTTGCATGCCCGCCGTCTTCGATGGGGTCTCTTCATTGGCCGAGCTCGACGCCATCAAGGTAACTATAAGCGTCTGTAACTCAGAAGAGGACTTCATATCCTTGCCTTTTATTATTGGCATCTCGTTGATGCCCTACATGCATATATCTCTTTCGCATGAGGACATTCCATGCATTCTACTACAAGTCGTCGACAGCGAGTTGAAGGATGTTTCCAATGGTAAAATCTTCCACCAAAAAATCGAATGATTCCCAATAGGCCGATGGCACCGGATATGCATAGGGTTCAAACATCTCTCGTGATTTCGGGCTACGAGAGAGTTGAACCTCCCGTTTAACCCCCCGGATACGATGAGGATGAGCCGGCAATCCTCAGTGATTGTTTCTACCAAATATGCCTATGGCCGAAGAGTCAAATGTGTTTGATGACAGGGGGCACAACACCAAGGCAAACATCGGTAGTCATCGTGCTAGCGCCATGTGATCCCATCGGCGCACAACAAGAAGAGCCGAACGAAGACGATGATTTTGATGATGATGAAATCCAGGCCAGCCAGTTCATCAACACTTCGTTTGGCGATGGTGGCTTCATGCCTCCTTTTGAAGGAGCCTACCAGCATGACGAGAAAGCTCGCGATCCAGCTGATCCTACAGCGAAACCTACTTGCTCGACACGTCTCTTCACTACTTCTCAGGAGATGTCTCCAGCAGCTTGCACCTTCACCGAGCCTCAAGCAGATGCCACAAGGAGATCTATTCTCAGCTCTTCCACACTCCATAAGGCGGCCAATGAGCAGATAAAGGCCGATGACTGCTCGAAACCGTAAAAGAAGAAGGGTCGGAAAAGAAAGAATGACACTTCGAGCAGCCAACCTCCGATGTCGATCCGGGCTCAAGACGGGCCACCAAGACCCAAGGATCTCATGTTTGACATCCATGTGGCGGGTAGGCCGATGCTACCTAAAGATATGCTCGATCTTGCAACTTCAGATATGCAACATGTGCATAACATTGTTATGACATTAGAGAAGATGCTTCTTCGAGAAAAGAATCCCCCGTACCCGGTTTTCATGGGCTTCATCGCCAGTGTCCCCGCAGATATGATAATCCTGCGGTTTTTAGAAATCTTCAATTTGTTTCATCTGAAGCGGCTAGCCATAGCCTTATCCATCCGTTCTCACTCAGCATGTCTATGAGTATCAAGAGAGATCAAACCCCGAGCGTCGTGATATTGGAACCCTTCTACATGCGTGAAAGTGTCTTGATGGACGACGGGGACGCAACTCTCACGGCGGGGTACATCAAAGACTTCATGCTAGAGAACGTGAGCAAATATTTATTTCTCATGACCAACTCTCCCAAGTAAGTCATTCGCTCGCCCACGCAGCATATGATTTCTTAGCTTTCCATTATTCTCTTCCAACATTCCTTTTGAACTATTTTAATTATGCATTGAGGATCAAGACTGCGTGCTCATCTGCTTTTCACAGAAACACTCGCATGTCGTGTATTTAGACTCAGGCAGTGCGAAGAAGAAAGATTACAAGTATGTCATGAGAGTTTTGGATGATCCTCTCGCCGGCTACAAAGAAGGGGGAGGCAAGATCTTGAAGCACAAGTTCAGCAAGCATAAGTCTGGCGTTAGCGTGTTCAACCATATAACGCAGTTCCCGAGCGTGAAGCAGCCGGGTGGCAGTGTGAGGGATGACTACTACGCCCTCTATCACATGCGGGCGATTGTATAGGACCAGCGCGACCTTACACTGCCAAGTCTCTAAAATAGTGGGCCAAAAAGAGGGCGGCAATCGCCGATGCAAATCTTAGGAAAGAGTTCTTTCACATCCAGGGGGAGATATCGACTATCATCTTTCATGAAGTCCAAGTGAAGGGGCGGATCTTCCACTCCAACATTGTACCGTCCAATGGGGAGATAGAATTCCTCCTAAAGGCCTTGCATGACACACGGCCTTTCATAAAGAAAGAAGGCTTCCGCTCATTCCCTGAGCCGAGTCAAAACAAGTGAACAATTTATGTTATAAGGCCGCCGTTTGGTGAATGTGTGCCCTACATGTAATTTGATGTACTCTTTGTGTAATAGATGGTAGTGTCAAAAACTCCTGGTGCTCTTTGTGTATAAAGGTCACTACATATGCAATTTTATGCATATGTGCATGCTCCTAGCCATTTCTTTGCTTTGTCTAGTATATATTGTTGGGCACTGTAAGGCCCGATATGCGGTGCTATTCCAGATCTAGATGTTTCCATCCAGATCCGGGGACGAAGCACATATCGGTCCCACCGTGACATATGACGAAGTCATATGCCCCGGATTTCCAACATGATATCACAACATTACAGATACTAGGATACAACATCTCATACAATCGGCATACAACTGCCTCAATATAATACAACAGCGGAAGATACATGTCTGAGTACAGACTACAAACAATTGCCTAGTGGCAAAGAGAAAAAACATCGATCCCCGTAACCACACGGGTCCAAGCCCTCCGCCGGAATCCGCCTAACTAGTCGTTGTCGAGTCTCCACGTGAAACGTCGATCACCATACCTGTTGTCGATAAAGAACCCTGAAAAGAGTTTGGGGGTAGTATCATGAGTACAGAAGTACTCAACATCCAAATGTAGTGGTCATCTGACCCAGCAAGGACTTCATCACTCGTCATTTTAGGACAACTAGTAGTTTACGGTAAGGAAGGGGTAAGTGGTGAGGTTGCTGCCGCACTAGCATTTATGAAGTGGCTAACGATCTAGAGAGTAAGGTAAGAAGCCAAGCATTCGAAGAGGAATCGCCTCCAACATGTCTTGCTATCAACTACTTACGCAAACATCAAACCTATCCTATCCTTGTCCTCCTCTTCTCATCCCTGCGAAGAAGAAGCAGTCAAGGCGCACACACGTTGATCAAGTTATATCAAAATTATCTCAGTTGTTGTTGTCTATGAACAAGGAGTAGGTGTCAAGTCATCCATAACCGTGGACACGGCTTCTCGAAAAGATTTAACCCTGCAGGGGTGTACCAACTGCCCATTACAAGGCTCTGCACGCACGCCCATCTCTCTTAGTTGCTACCCATCACAGGCAACCATTTTATGATTTAGTTCCAAGAGATACGAAACGACAGGTCCCTCTAGCTAACAACAAACGAATCCGGGTGGCCCCCGGGGAGTCGACACCCAATCCAAAAGCTGGCCACGCTATCTGTAAGGCCCGATATGCGGTACTGTTCCAGATCTAGGTGTTTCCACCCAGATCCGGGGACGAAGCACATATCGGTCCCACCGCGACATATGACAAAGTCATATGCCCCGGATTTCCAACATGATATCACAACATTACAGATAAAGGATACAACATCTCATACAATCGGCATACAACTGCCTCAAATACAATACAACAGCGGAAGATACATGTCTGAGTACAGACTACAAGCAAATTCCTAGTGGCAAAGAGAAAAGCATCGATCCCATAACCACACGGGTCCAGGCCCTCCGCCGGGATCCGTCTAACTAGTCGTCGTCGAGTCTCCACGTGAAACGTCGATCACCATACCCGTTGTCGATCAAGAACCCTGAAAAGAGTTTGGGGGTAGTATCATGAGTATAGAGGTACTCAGCATCCAACTGTAGTGGTCATCTGACCCAGCAAGGACTTCATCACTCGTCATTCTAGGACAACTAGTAGTTTACGGTAAGGAAGGGGTAAGTGGTGAGGTTGCTGCCGCACTAGCATTTATGAAGTGGCTAACGATCTAGAGAGTAAGGTAAGAAGCCAAGCATTCGATGAGGAATCGCCTCCAACAAGTCTTGCTATCAACTACTTACGGAAGCATAACACCTATCCTATCCTTGTCCTCCTCTTCGCATCCCAACGAAGAAGAAGCAGTCAAGGAACACACACACATTGATCAAGTTATATTAAGATTATCTCAGTTGTTGTTGTCTATGAACAAGGAGTAGGTCTCAAGTCGTCCATAACCGTGGACACGGCTCCTCGAAAAGATTTAACACTGCAGGGGTGTACCAACTGCCCATTACGAGGCTCCGCACGCACGTCCATCACTCTCAGTTGCTACCCATCACAGGCAACCATTTTATGATTTAGTTCCAAGAGATCCGAAACGACAGGTCCCTCTAACTAACAACGAACAAATCCGGGTGGCCCCCGGTGAGTCGACATCCAGCTCAGGAGCCGGCCGCTCTCTCGATCTGGTCTCTACCGTCAGTCTCGGGTTTGGATAGCCGGTTAGTTCTCTTATGAGACCGGGTCCTCAGCCGGACAAGGTGGGCCAGCAAGGGAACTATGTCCTCACTGGTCCGGGTTGTTTTAAAAGATATCTGCTAGGAGCGACCCGACAAGATATATATGCATGTTTTCAAATGGTAAATCAGCTTGGGCCACCACTAGAAATGTTTGAAGCTAAATAGGTAAGAAAAGGGGACCCCATAAAATCCCACACGCGGTTAGGCACGCTCAGTCTTAAAACCAATACCCGGAACTCGGATCCTAGGTGACTCGAATGGAACAAAGCGTCGGGGCGGGATAGCCTAGACCTTCCATCCTTCGTCGAATATAGTCAACATTATAATAATCATATCATCAACAATAATATAATAATAATGTGATATCCCAAACCCAGGGGGTAACAGGTAACCTCGTAGCATCCTAAGCATGCATACTAAGCAGGGGCTGAGCAACGAGCAAAAGTAACATAGCAGTACAAGGTTTGCTGGGAGGGGACATGGCTGTATCGGTTTGAAAAAGGTTGTAAACATGTGGTAGGATCAAACATCGAACCTAACCTAGACTAGCATGCAAACCGCTGGTTGAAATAGAATGGATCATAAGTAATGTAGTGTCCTTGCCTGTTGATAAGTCGGGTTCCGAAGGTGTAGTTGATCGCAAGCTCGCATCGTCTCCGAGAGGTACCCGCGGGAGCACACAAGAAGTAAACACTGGAAAGCAATCAACGGTGCACCACTATTACTACGGGGCAATACAAGATCAAAGAGACAACACAAGGCACGGCAACGCGATACGGATCTATCGTCGAGAACGGTTACTAACGATTTAAGTGGAGTACTCGTCACACACGACGATACCGCACGTTTACGGTGGTTCAAGTTGCTTAGCTACAGGTGACCAAACAACGGTTATTAACATGGCATCTCACTCAAGCGTGGCATAGCACACAAACATGGCAAGAGATGAAGCACAAAATAAACTATCTATGCTAGTCAATTTAAGTGGGGTGAAATCCTAGACATGCAAACTATTGCGGACCCCACGATAAATATTGCATTTGGTACTGTTTTGCCCTAAACAATATTTTATTATTTTTATTAGCAAGCAAGAACAGAAAAAACACAATCTACATGCAATTCTAGTCAAGTTACATATAAAGAACACTCCAAACGGAGTTACGGTTAAAAAGATATAAGCAAGACAAGTTATGCACACATGCTGTATAAACAGGGGTAAATCTATATGAAAAAGTGCAGCAACATGACATAGCAATACATGGGATGAAAGTAGACATGATGCTTAACAAAATGCAATTGGAATCACTCAATTCCGATAAACGGTCGCGAAGCAATCGTCGACCGAAGTTGCAACAAAATAACAGTTTCAGCAAAAGCAGCACAATAACATCAGGATAGCTACTTTGGAGCAAGATATAAACATGATGCAGCAAGCAAATATGGCATGTGAATGCATGAAACTGAAATAGAAACATTGCTTAACGCAACGCAAAAGGAATCAATGCAATAGGCCTCATGGATTTGTTACAATCATCATGCAAAGTTGCAACAAAATAATAACAGCAGCACATAATAGCAAAAAGTAGCAGTTTAACGGCCTGATGCCCTGTTCAGAACACATTTACACAATCAAGATGAGCTCAAATGCAAATGCTCACAAAAGATTAATTAAAGTACACGCAATTCTGAGCAACTTTCGTTTTGGGGGCAACGTCATCAGAGCTACGGTTCAACGGGAAATCGCATCGCGAAATTGAATCAGCACACAGTTTACTCCACACTTAGAAAGAAAAAAAAAACAGGGAAATAAATAAATAAAAAAGGGGGGCTACTATGGGCTGGCCCAACAGGCCAGAGACGGCTTGGGCCACTGGCTGGGCTCGCTGGCGGCTGGGCTGGAGCTGGGCCGCGGCCCACCTGGCGCCGGTTGGTGGAGGCCGGTCGGGACCTCCCGATCCGGACGAGGTAGGCGGCGGCGCCGCGGCTGTTGCCTGCCACCGGAGGGAACGGGCGGAGCTAGGAGGCCGGAGGAGGGGCGCAGCGGGCGGAGCAAGTCGGAAGGAGGCGGGGTGAGAGAGGGAACAGGGAGGAGAAGGCGCGGGGAGGAGAGGAAGGGAGCCGGCGGTGCGGCGAGCTCGCCGGAGCAACGGCAGCGCGGTGGCTGGAGGAGACGGGGCGACCGAGGGCTTCCAGGCCCAGATCGGGCCTGAGCGACGGCCCGGCGGGACCCAGATCCGGCTGGAGGTGGGAGGGGCTAGGGTTTCGGAGCTGTGAGGGGCCTTGGGGAAAAAACTGGTATTTTGGAGGGGGGTGGCTGCGAAAATTGCTTAGGGAAACCCTAATTTCCAAGGGGGGAGGTGAGGGGTCATTATATAGGCAGGTTGGCTGGCTGGTTTACGCAAACGCCCTCGGTACCCCTCTCGCGTGTCCGGTGATCGCGTTCGTGACCGCCGAAGTTGCATACGGACTCCGATTCCGACGAAATATCGAACCACGCGCTCAGCGCGTCGAGCCCGTCGATCGTACCTCACTGCGGTGACATTCCGACAACATTTTTCGGAGCCCCATAAAATAATCCGTTTATTAAATAAACGGGATTTTTCGACCCGGTGACGATGGCTGGACTTGTGCCGGTTGCGACGGTGCTCGGGTGAAATCCTGTTGTCGCAAAGTCGTGTGCTATGGTGGAAAGGGGTCGGTCACGCATCCGATACGAGAATACGGGGGAGAAATAATCGCCAATCGATAAATCGGGGATGCAAACACCGCAAACAAATCAGACAATCAAACAATTCACACCGAAAACAATTTTTTTAATTTTTGCAAAAACTAGGTTGTTACACTATCGGATCGGACTCTTCCGTCTCAACAGGGTTTGGGTTACCGAGACGCCTCACGTGAGGCCTCGGGCCCTCGCCGGTCAAAGGTGGACCAACAGGGAAACGATGTCCTCACTGGTCCGGGTTGGTTTAAAAACTACTGGCAGCTGACAAGCACACACACGGTTTCAAATGGTAAATCAGCTTGGGCCACCACTAGAAATGTTTGAAGCTAGGTAGGTAAGAAAAGGGGACCCCATAAAATCCCACACGCGGTTAGACACGCTCAGTCTTAAAACTAATACCCGGAACTCGGATCCTAGGTGACTCGAATGGAACAAAGCGTCGGGGCGGGATAGCCTAGACCTTCCATCCTTCGTCGAATATAGTCAACATTATAATAACCATATCATCAACAACAATATAATAATGTGATACCCCAAACCAAGGAGTAACAGGGTAACATCGTAGCATCCTAAGCATGCATACTAAGCAGGGGCTGAGCAACGAGCAATAGTAACATAGCAGTACAAGGTTTGCTGGGAAGGGACATGGCTGTATCGGTTTGAAAGAGGTTGTAAACATGTGGTAGGATCAAACATCGAACCTAACCTAGACTAGCATGCAAACCGCTGGTTGAAATAGAATGGATCATAAGTAATGTATAGTCCTTGCCTGTTGATAAGTCAGGTTCCGAAGGTGTAGTTGATCGCAAGCTCGCATCGTCTCTGAAGGAACCCGCGGAAGCACACAAGACGATGAACACTGGAAAGCAATCAACGAGCAAGCATCTATTACTACGAGGCAAACACGAGCAAGCATCAACAAGAAGTCAACACGAGACATCGCACCTACCGTCGAGAGCGGTTACTAACAGGTTAAGTGGAGTACTCGTCACACACGACGATACCGCACATTTACAAGGGTTCAAGTTGTTTAGCTACAGGTGATCAACAAAGTTTGTTAACATGGCAACTCAAGCAAGCATGGCATAGGACACAAACATGTCAAGAGGTGAAGCACAAAGTAAACTATCTATGCTACTCAATTTAAGTGAGGCACAACCTAAACATGGCATATCACTAAGTGATCTACGACAATTAAAAGATTTGGTACTGTTCTTCCCTAAACCATATTTTAGGTTGTTTAACATAAGAAAACAATATCATAAACACAAAGTACACGAAAAACTAATCAAGTTACATATAAGGCACACTCCAAACGGAGTTACGGTTAAAAAGATATAAGCAAAACAAGTTACGGGCACAATCTGCCAACATCATGAAGCACACTTTAGAGCAATGCACAAACAGGGTAATGAATGCAAACATGCTCCCAAATGATATGAGATAAAGTAGACATGACAGGGAAGGCATGGCAAAAAGAATCATGCAAAAAGGCATCATAGATCAAAAGATATTAAGCATGCAACATGGCATCGGAACGTTACAGACTTAGAGAAAAACAGAGGTGGTTGTCAAAAACAGCAGCATAGCAACTTTGGAGCTCAATAACTATATGATAAGCAATCATATCTTGACAATGCAATACATATAATGGAAGTAGACATGATGCTTAACAATATGCAATTGGAATCACTCAACTCCGTTAAACGGTTGTGACGCAACCGTCACCCGAAGTTGCAACAAATTAACAGTTTTCAGCACAGCAGCACATTAACATCAGGGTCGCCACTTTGGAGCAAGATTTAATATAGGAAAAGCACCCAAACATGACAAGTTAAAGCATGTAAATGAAGTACACATGATGCTTAACACATAGGAAAAAGAATCAATGCAATAGGCCTCATGGATGTGTCACAATCATCAACCAAAATTGCAATAAAATAATTACAGCAGCACACTAACAGAACTTAACAGTAGTTAATAGTCTGATGCCCACTTCAACACAGATTTGCACCATCAATATGACCTCAAATCAAAATGCTCACAAAAGATGGATTGAAGTACACACAATTCTAAGCAATTTTCCTTTTGGACGCATCGTGATCCGGGCTACAGATTACTCGCAAATTACGGCGCAAAATTGAATCAGCAGCATATTTAACAGACTTAGCAGAAAATTGGAAAGATAAATACTGGAATAAAATAATAAAACAGAAGCCCACCGTGGGCCTCGGCCCAACAGGCCGCTGGAGAGGGGAGAAGGCCGGCCTGGCTGGCGCTGGGCTGGGTGGCTGGGCCGCGGCCCACTCGCGGTGGCCGGTCGGTGGCGTCTGGCTGTGCCCGACTCGGGCCGATCCGGTCGCCGGCAAGCGGCAGCGGGGCGCCGACGGGAGGCACGGCGTGGCAGGGTCGCCCGGGGCCGAGGACGGGGGCGGCGGCGTCGCGGCATCCGGCGTGGATCTGGACGGCGGCGCGACTCACGGCGTGGGGCAGCGGCTGGCTTGAGCTCGGGCTCGTCGGCCTCAAGCCATGGTGCGGCTTCGGGCGCGGGCGGTGCTCCGGTGGCCTGCAGCAGGGAGAAGGGAAGGTGGTGAGGCAGGAGAGAGGGAAGAGAGGAGGCAACGGGAGGTGAGGAAGGCCGGCGACGGCCGGAGGCGAACGCGACGGCGACGGCCTCCATGGGCGGCGGATGCGTCCAGGAGAGAGAGAGAGGAGAGGTAGGTGGAGGGCTAGGGCGCATCTGGACCGTCGGATCGCGAGATCTGACGGTCCAGATCGCTTGGGGGGAATTTTTCAGATCTGGGCTAGGGTTTGGACGAAAATGGGGATATTTTTGGGGCAAAGTGGAGGGGGTGGCTGCAACTTTCTGGCTAGGGAAACCCTAGAAGGAGGTGGGAGTGTGGTGGTCTTTATATAGCCCAGGTGGCTGGCAGTTTGCAAAAACATCCCCGGTTTTTCTCTCGCGCGCACGGTGTTTACGTTTCTAACCGCCGGGGGTCCGCAGGACCTCCGATTCGGGTAAAACTTCGAACTGCGCGATCAACCCGTCGAGCCGGAGGCATCCACCTCGCGCTGGAACCGTTCCGAGAAAACTTTCCGGCGCGCTATAAAAATAACCCGTTTAATTATTAAACGGGGGTTTTCGTTCCGTTGGCTGCGGCTGGTCTCGTGCGGTTTTCACGAAGGTGATCGGGTGAAACCCGGTGTCGCAAAGGTCGAGTGTCAAAGTGGCAAGGGTCGGTCTCCGTCCGATACGAGATAAGAGGGAAAAAAATAATCGCCGATCGATAAATCGGGGATGAAAACACCGCAAACAAATCAGAGAATCAAACAATTCACACCGAAAACAAAATTTTTAATTTTTGTAAAATCTGGGCTGTTACCGGCACCTTGTTGTTGATAAGAATAGGGTCTATATTGTATTCCTGTCCTTTGCTATGAATTCATATGGATGTGGCCTCTAAATCTTTGTTTTGTGTAGGTTGAAGATCAAAGAACAGATGATGAAGAATGTAGCTAGGTTTAGTTTAGGATTCAATTAATGTATTCTTGTGAATCTTTGTAATAAGAATTGTAATACAATTATTTTGTATCAGTAATTGTTGGGTACATTGTAACATTCTGTTTTCAATTTCTGTAATATGATTAAAAAATCTATAATGTTCGTAATTCGGTAGTGCTTTTCTGTTTTCTGTAATTCTTTTTTTTGTTTTCTATAATATTGTTAGTGGCGCATTATGAATTAACTTAGTGGCGCACCTGGAATGCGCCACCCCTAAGGGCTTAGGGGTGGCACATTTCCAAATGCGCCACGCCTAAGAGCCTTAGGGGTCGCGCATTCAGAATGCACCACCCCTAAGACCTTATTACTGGCTTCTCCTTAGTGGCGCATCCATAATGCGCCACTAAAGGCAAAAAAAGGATGCCACTATAAGGGCTTTTCCTAGTAGTGCTACTCCCATCAGGAGCGCAGTCGCGCACCCGATAAATCATTCTACAAGCAAGTCACTCGAGAAAAAGAAAATAAAACAAAGAAACACTAGAAAACAGTTCATTTCATAACCAGAATGTTCCTTTACAGCCAGTTTACTCGACGCCTTTATCAGGCATCATCACAAATAATGGGAAAACAAGCCCTAGTCTAACTACGAGTTCGACTCCCGGGTGACTTGTTGACTTGAGAGTCACTCTCATAACTAGATTAGCTATCACCACCACGACCGCCATGGTTGCCTCTGCTGGATGGCGGATCCTGGGAGTTGGAGCTATCCTCGTCTTCTACTTCGCCTTCAGTAGAGCTCTCCTTGTTGCACTCCAGGTGATCCCCGTCAGGGTCGAAGGCCCTCACGAACAGGGTATCGCCCCCATCAAACCTACAACAGAGGCTATCTCCTTGCCGCAGATTATACCAACATGCGAAGGTTTTCCACCCATCCTCCAAGAACATGGAGGAGGGGTCCTTAAAACTGGTCTTCACCCAAAGAAGGCCATAGGGGCACACTTCGGCTCGAAGCCACAACCAAAAATGATCCAAATCCACCATGGCAAAAACAAAGGAATAAGAATGCTCAATCCGACGACGAACGGGAGTGCGAATCTTTACGATGAAGTCATGGCCAGGAAGACCCTCATGCAGCAAAGGGCCTGGAGCAACAACCATTGCCCCCCCCATGGCCGACGTGGCCACGCGAACTGTAGTCTCCTCGGCCTCCACGACCTCCTCGACGCCCGCACACCCTAGCACCTCTATTCACGTCATAGTTTGGTAGTTTGCAGGCATGGAGTTTGGGAGCCATGTCGGAAAAAGAATGGAGAGGAAGGAGCTCTCATGCAATAGAGGATGAAGATGGAGCACCGAAACGGCGACGAACTCACACTGCTAGGGGCCAATATATATAAACCCCGCGCCAGGGTTAAAGAATTCATTCCCACCTTGACAGTGGAGATGTTATTATGACAGACAACATTAAAATAGACGACCATTCAGTTTCCGAGATGGTATGAACATACGGCAATGGTTGCAATACCGTCTGAATTAAATATTACATTTACACTCCCTGAATTGAAACGGACGCAGTAATCACGCCGCCCATTGCGCGCGTGAACCAAAGCATCATCACAACTTTACCAAAATTATTTCACCACGACCGGTCAAATCAAATCTGATCGCGGCACGCAACTGTTCACAGCTGTGACAGTTTCCTGTGACGTCCCATCTTTGCAGAGCGTTGCAAGTAAGCCAACCCTACATCACCAATGACAACATCATAGTTCCCAGTCAATTGACCATCCTCACATCTTATTTTCTTCTCACTTCGTTTTTTCTTTGTTGTTCCACGAATTAAACTCCAATCGAGAACATATTATGAAGGGTATTACTCCTTCAGCTGCTCATAACAGGACAATGCATCACCTAGAGGTTCGAGTGACTTACTCACCCCATGTGACTCATCCGGATCACATCAGCTCGACAAAGGATCGAGTGCTCACTCGTCAATGTCTCGAGAAGGGCATTGAAGACAAGCTACAGTATTCACTCTCATAGTCCCCGGGTGGTCACCCGCGACTGATTCGGACAATCCACTTATCACAAGACTATTAACCAAAAAATTTCAGTCGATAGTTACCCGAGTGGTCACTTCATTACGGCACTCACATTGAGAGGTCGAGCGCTTTGAGAAGGTCATGGCGGACAACAGCAAGTACCCAAGCCCCCCCCCCCACCGCTCTCTGTTCGATTTGATTCTGAAGTATTCGGAATAGTAAGAAAATTTATATGTGTATTGAATGTAAATTCAGAATTGATAGAAAATTCAAATGCTTGTAAGTGCAGATACTTTCATGTGTACTGAATGTAAATTGAGAATACAAAATTGACGGAATAGAAAATTCAGATGCTTGTAGGTGCAGATGTTTTATGCTCTGAATATCAAATTCATTTTTCTGGAGTATCATATTTGCTGGAGAATCATATATGTACAATATTTAGAAAAGAGAGGTAACAAATGATAATTCTCAGTTTTAAATATTGACCTATCACATGGCCCATTTGGTTCATGTATTGAATGTAAATTTCATAGTTGGGCTGGCTCTGAATATAAGTTAAGATGGAGTAGGGGTAGCATCAGGAGAGTAGGAAGGATTGGCTTCAGTAGGATAGTATCAATATATTGCCAATCTATTTGCCATCCTAAGTGCCAACTAATCTTGCTTGCGTTCATTCATTGCATGAGTGCTCAAAGTCGAAAAAGAGAGGGTCGAATTGACTTGTACCTGGCCAATGGTCTTGAGATGAGTCATAATAAGATTCCAATAAGACCATGTTTGAAAATTAGTAGATTTGGTTCTCAACAACTATTAAGTATTTTTATGCTCTAAGCACATCTCCCATTCTGCATGGGAACACCGATTGGAGACATTCGAGTCATGAACAGAAAGAGTTCTTACACCTTTATGTTCTTAATTAATTTACTAGTTTCAATACTAGATATATACTCTTGCTTGTTATTATATTGTCTTGATTTATACATCTTGCTTTTTGTACTATAAACTTATACTTATGATTGATAGCAAGTCACTACAAAAGTTATCTTTGTTTTCATTTACCTACTCGAGGACGAGCAGGGAGTAAGCTTGGGGATGCTGATCTGTCCCATACATTTCTATAAATTTTGCTTGTTCCATGCTTGTTTTGGTGACTTTGCTACATGTTTCAGTGCACTTTCATATTATTTATATCATATTTGGCACTAACCTATTAACCTAGTGCCTAGTGCTACTTTCTATATGTTTTTGTCCGTTCATTGCAGAAAATAGCTGAAAAATCAATATCATCGAAAAAATCCAGAAACATTCCAGAAATTCCAACTTACCGGAAGACTCCAGAAGCCAGAAGCTGGGCCAAAGGGGAGACACCCCCTGGCCTGGCAGCCACACGGTTCGGCCAAGGCTTGGCCACGCCCCCTAGCCGCCTATTCGGGTGGGGTCACCCTCAGATCCCACCTTTGGCCTATATTTACACCCCATTCTGAAAACCCTCGGAGAGGACTCTTTTTCGCCATCTACGCCACCGTTCCGCCGCCGCCACAATCCCAAGGTCGGGATCACTAGAAGTTCCTGTCTCGGCACCCTGCCGGAGGAAGGGTTGATCTTCGGGAGCGCCTCCATCACCATGCTTGCCTCTGAGATGCTTCGTGAGTAGTCTCTCGTTGGACCTAGGGTCCTTGGCAGCTAGCTAGATGATGTCTTCTCTCCAATGTTGTGCTTTATTGATTAGACCTTGTGATCTGCCTATCATGATCAAGGCATATTTGTATAATTTCTATGTTGTTAAGTTGTATTTGCAGGGATCCGATGGATTATGAGATTATGTTCATTTTGTGGAAATAATATATTTTAATCTCTTTTATATTATGTTCTTGAGTAGTCATGCATTTCTCCGTTGTAATTTTTTGGCCAAGTAATATGTTGTGACTCCAAGAGGTATCATTATGCTCGATAATGGGTTCATGCCTCCTGATGTCTGGCTTGAGTGACAGAAACATGGTACTTTGGAATATGTTGTTACCATTAGGGGTAAAAAAACATTTCTTATGATTGCATATCATAATGATTGCTTACATTACGCATAGAGTGTTAATGAAGTTGTTTGTTGCTTTTAGTTCGCAACAGTGGTTGTGGCTCGCAACTTATTACCAGCAAGAAGTTCTGGATAGATATCTCAAGGTGGATAGTTAGTAAGTAGATATTGCTGAATAAACGATATAGTTGTCTTGGTGTAATGCCCATACGATATATGAGAAGATTTCGATCTTCATGCTTCGTTCTTCTTCTTCAGGTGTGAAGATGAGTGCTATCGGCCCTTGTACGCACTTGACCTTCTTGTGTTCCGATGCGGAACCGGAGTACAAGAGCCCTTGTTCAGCGTTGGACCCTTTGGAGATGCAGACGAAGGTAGATAGAGCCTTTTTCCACATCTGGTACCTGATATGTCCATTTTGCATCACTATTTTTTACTCCCTATGTTCCTTGATGTAAGGTGTATAGTTTTTTGCACGAAGATTAAAGAACACACATTGAGGAAAATTTACATCAGGTTTGGATGGGATTACACCTAGCTAATTGACATGAGAATATAGAGGGGTTTGCAAGAGATAAAGAAACATGATAAAATATTTTAAAAAATTGCCCACACGATTGGTACAACACAATACACCTTATATTTTGAACTTTTTTTAAGAAAACTATACACCTTATATCTAGGAACGGAGTGAGTATCATAACTTGACCTTATTCATTGATATATATATATATATATGTGTGTGTGTGTGTGTGTGTGTGTGTCCGTTATGATGCCTCCCTTATGTTCTTTTCCCCTATGTTACACAATTTACAATTTTCTGGAATTCACCTGTCAGAGTCAGGGAACAACCTGTAAAATCACCTATCAAGTGGGCATACTTCTGGAGCTCCAAAGAGTATTAAATTTTGGAAGAAGTGTTTTACGAAGAGAAGAACCTAGGAGCCAGAAGACATCCTGGAGGGGGGCCACCAGCCACCAAGGTGCTCTATGGCGCGGACACCCCCTAGTCGCGTCCTCTGGCTGCCTGGGGGGTGTGGCCAACCTCTAGGGCGTCCCCTTTGGTCTATTTACTCTCTTTGAACTAAAATCATCGCGGGAAAATCAGTTTATTCATCTGTCGTCGCTACGGGGCGGAAACCAGAAGAGAGAACAAGACCTCGTCGACCGCAAGGTTCTGCAGGGGAAATTCCCTCCCGGAGCAGTACACCATCATCATCACGACCTTCACTGAGATCATCATCATCATCACCCCCAAATCAGCACCATCATCCACTTCATCCCATCTCATCACACCATTGCAATTAGGGTTTTACTTCATGCTATTCATTGGGATCACTTTACTCGTGTTGATTACCTTACCGTAGTTGATACTATTAAGTTTTGTCGATCAATCCTTGTTATGACCATATTGTTCATCATATATTCATCACCTCTGATCATGATCTCTATTTTCACTAGTGTAAAGAGGTGCTATCACGACACCCCATTCCCAAACCATTGGCCGAAACTATTTGCGATGCTATGAACAAAAACGGTAGAAACAAAAGTCCGTGTGTTTGAAATTGAATCATCTAGGAAACATAGGCCATCAGCCACCAATCTGAAAATTATTTCGTGGGTGATATACGGCTGACAGTTCGTCCAAACAACCGTCCGTGATACGGAGGGTGAAAACCCACGGTTGCAAACAATGGACCACTGGCCCTTCTTCGCAATCGTTCATATTTACTGAATTGTGTGGGATGCGTAAGCTATTAGGAACGCTTCTGAAAATCCTTCTGTGTCTGAAAGTAAGGCTGTCGGTTCCTCCAAAAAACCATCCACTATGAGCATTCAGAAAACCCACGATTGCAAACAATTAACCGATAGCATTTCTTCGCAATCGTTCATAGTTACTAACTTGTGTGGGATGCCTAATCTATAAGGCACGGTTCTGAAAATCCTTTCGTGGGCTGAAGCAAGGCTGACAGTTCGTCCAACCAACCATCCGATATGAGGAGTGAGAAAGCGCACAGTTGCAAACAATGATTCGCTTGTGTCGGAGAGCAGGAGCTCGCTTCGTCAACCCGGAAAGCCTCGCCGCCCATCCGGAAAAGACCCCGTGTCAAGCATCCCAATCTCATCCTAAACGGTCCTGCTACCGCCCCTCCCGGATGAAGCCTGTCCACCGTCTTCCTTAAGCGGTGGGGGACAGGCGTGGTCCCACCACCTGCAGAATATTTCAAGGCGCATTAAATGCGTTGACCCCTGCAGTTGTGGTCAGAGCCTGCAGTGGCGCCTTCCGCCCCCTTCGATCCCCGTACGTACTAGGAGCTCGCGTGACGGCATAGCAAGGGCGGCTTCCTCCCGCCAGACGTCCTTCCCGAAAGAAGCGCTGCATCAACACCTGCCAACTGCCGCTGAAGAAGCCTCGTCTAGAAGCGCCACTGTGGTGACCCCCTTCACCAATAAAAGGGAGGCCCAGGCCTCAGAAAAAAGGGTTCGGTCCCTCCAGAACACACCGCTAAGCGGGAGCCTACAATTCCTTCCATAAAGTTCTCCCAACATTGTAATCTCCACCAAGAAATCCAGACAAGCAGGAGTAGGGTCTTACGTCTCAGGACGGCCCGAACCTGGGTAAATCCCAGCATGTCCCATTTGCGACGAGCTCCATTGTATTTCACGTGCGCGTCCCAAGAACATCACACCCGCGGGATCGCCCTGCGACATCTGGCGCTAGAAGGAGGGCGCCGCACGCACGTCATATGGAGTTCTTCGTCGCCTCACCATCGACCTCATCATCGAGCTGCTCTCACAATGTCGGCCCAGCGACACACGCGAGCTCATCCTCAACACGACATCGACGGGAGTCTCTCAGCCCTGGAGAAGCTCTCCCGCTGCCGAGCTAGAAGAGTCCACTCGCCGCGTGAGCAGCAAGGGGCCGGAACCTCTTCCGAAGGGGAACGGCCCGCCGGTGGCACTCTGCCCAGGAGCGCGACGGTGAGCACTGTGGGGCAGGAAGCCCCACATCAACACCTCCTACAGGAGAATATTCGCATGGGTGTCGTCACGAGGAGGAGAGGCTCACCCATATTGCTGCCGAGAAGCGCGCGGCCTGTCCCGACGAGCCACCTAAGGGAATGACGCCTCCCGGTGATCCCCCTTCACTAATGGTGTTGGGCCCTCTCGCCATTCTCCGGCACGCCCAGGTGATGCGGTTCCGGAACCGAGCAGGGGACGAGCCCACAATAGGAGTGGTGGAACCCCTTGTATCCCCACTCCTGATAGCCTCCGTACCCCAGCAGAAGTTTTGGTGCAAGTTAGGGCCCTCAGCCAGTTCCTCTAATTGGACGATCGGCTAGAGACTTGGAGGCTCACCATCGCCCAGCTCTCCGCGTGGGCACTGCAGAAGAAAGGGGAGCTTGACCTTCAAGACCCTGTGTCGTCCCGACAGCGCACAGGGCCGACCGTCCATCCTAATGCCTCAGTCCGTGAGCAGGAGCGCACCGTGTACTCCCCTTAGCGCAGACACAGGCAAGGCCACCCCCGAGAGGACCGCCCCCGTGACCTCGCTGTCCGCCCGGCTGCTCCTCGATGATCGGGATCTCCTGGTGCAGCTTCTGTGGCTTCCTCCGGGCATCGTGGGTCCCTGGATCAGCGTCCTCGCCTAGAGGAACACTTCCACGAAGACGCCCGGACCACCATCGTCAGGAAGCAAAAAACTCGCCGGTGTTCCGACGCTGTTCCGACGCCCAGGTTCCCCCTATAGATGCCACCCGAGAAGGGATCCTTGTTGGTGAGAGCGAGTACAACACCGTGTGCTTAGTTTCACCCAAGATCTCCGTTGCGTCAAGTGGCCCAAAATGTTTCGGATAGATGGTCCTCCCCCGTATGACGGGAAGAACGACCCCCGCGGGTTCATCCGGATGTACAACATTGTTGTGGAGATCTTGGGGGAAGACAACAAAGTGAAGTCCAACTACTTCCCCATGAAGTTGAAAGACAATGTTCGCCGATGGATGATGCAACTCCCGACCAACTCTATCAGCTCATGGGTCGAGCTCTGCGAAAAGTTTGTCGGGGTGTTTACCAGAGGAGTCCAACCTCCGAAAACCGTCGGTGACCTGCGTGGAGTTGTTCAGAAGGACAGCGAGACCTTGCGGAAGTTCATCCAGACATTCACCCAGATGCACCATTGCATCCCCGATGCGCATGAGGCGGCGATCATCGCCACCTTTCATGCAAACGTTAAGAACCCACGCATGCTGAACAAGATGAACACAAGATCCATCAAGACCATCACCGCTCTATTCGAGCGAGCCGACAAAGTCGCCCGCGTCGAGGAGGCCATCCCGCCTTTCAACCGAGATGCCGGAAGCCGCAGTACAACTTGCGGTCCTCCGGGAAGAAACCAGCCTTCCGGAGAGGCCGGGACTCCTAAGCGCATGCATCAAGCTATCTTCACCACTGATGGGAGCGTTGTCTCAGATTTGACTCTCCCCGGAGATCGGATAACAGTGGACCCAACTACTAGATGTTGCGGCGCCTGAAGAACCTGCTCCCAAGCAACTGGTTGTGCCACACGCAGTCGACAAGGATTGTACTATCGTACCACCCGATGTAACCGGCTTGGGAAACTTGAGAAAAGGTAGCTCCCTTCCCGTGGTAAAAATCCTAGAAAAATGCAATTACCGGAGTAGGAAGATTCTTATCGGACGGGTCAAGTATCTTGAGGTAAGTCTATCATGTCTGAGGCTGGGATTGGAGTTCCCTTAATGCGCTCGCAGAGTAACGAGTGCAAGCGGATGTACCAGTTCCCATAGAACCCGATATGGAAGAATGTGAGTGTCACTTGGACCCATTCCTAGGTTACCCCTTACTCGGAAGGCAAAGTCCCCTGAGGGTTGTCTCCCGGATGAGGAGTGAAGGTTAACTTCAAAGGGAAACTGGTGGGCCCAAGCGGAGCCCAGGATTGAACCCTACTCTTCAGAAAGGCAATAATGCCCTGGTTGAATTAATCAACTGGCGGAAGGACTCATCAAACAAAGCAGTGCAGATGGATTTTTGGAAACAATGCATGCAGAAGGACAAAACTCATGTCGGGTCCACAAGAGTACGTTACAACTAAGGAGTGAATGCAAAGTATACGGCCCAATGGCCTCAGCGCTGGGTAAATGGCGGTTCTCCGGTAAGTCAAAAGTCCTTGACTAGGATACTTCTTATCTTCTCCCCGTGCTTCTGGAACTTGGTCTCGAGGCATTGGCGGGCTTCAGGGTCCGGGATGCTAGTAAAGACCTTCTTCATGTGATCATGTCCATGGTTGGTACTGCAGCCTCGGGAGAATCTAGCGGTAGACCTCGGAGCAAATTTCACGGATCTTCTCGACCATCTTTGATGGTTTCTCTTTTCGGAGCCTACCAGTTCCTGAGCCGCGCTGAGGAAGAACGCCATGCGGACATCGAGGGTGTTGTCCGTAGGATCTTACGGTAAGGCTAGGTGATGCAGCTTCATTCCATCCAAGACAGAAGCGATTGTAGCAGCCACCTTGCAGAATGCAGCCATGCCCTCCAGGGAAGATGCCTTCCGCATGGAGAGTTGGATTTCTAACTTTTGCAGGGCCTCCTTGGCGGAGAAAAGCTCAAGCTGCAGGAGAGAGGCTTCGGCACGAGTGGTTCTGGTGTGCCACCTCTCTCTTCATTAGGAGCTGCTTGAGCTCCTCATTCACGGCGATCAACTTACACACCTCCTCATCATGGGCCTTTTACTTGGCGTCAAATTCAAGCTGGTGTTGGTTGACCAGGTTCTGGCGCGCTTCCGCGAGCTTTGCATCCAGGATCTGGTTTCGTTGCTGCAGGTTGTGGTTCACCTCTTGGATATCCTTGATCTGTTGTTCTGGGCATCAGCAGTCTTCTTTAAATCCGCCCATAACTCGAGGTGCCCTTTCTCCTTGTTGACATGGAAGGCGTGTGTCTCCTGTAAGATTTTGCGCCATGAACCTAGGCTCTCCTGGCTAAGCGCAGCTTCGCAAGAGGCCATGAGTTGGGCCAATTGCGTCACCAGCCTCTCCCTCACGAAATGTCGATCGCGTAGAGCCATGAATGATGTCTGGTTGTTGACCCAGAAATCAGCTCCAAGAGGCACGGTCAGCTCATCAATATCCATTGGGGGGAATGTTAGGCCAGAGAGCATCATCAAAAGACCATTTAGTCTCGGCATAACTCTTCACAGGCCCCGCTTCCAATAGGGCGAGATTAACACGCTCCTATGTAACCTAGAAAGATAACCGGTAGGGGGAGCCAAAATCTTAATGAATTCCGGCGTCAAACATTGGGGTTAAAATCATCTGAATACTTCTTGAGCTCGCCCCTGATGCATTCTTCTACAAGGCGCCTCCACTCGCCGCCCTTTTCGGAATCAGTGCTCCTACACTCGTGAGCGTTGTCCCGGGTGTAGGAGTAGGGGTCTCCACCATTCCTCTGAACACGACCATTTCCATCTTCCTGGATTCCTGGGAGGAATGGGAGCGCATGTATCTTTCCATAAGAGGGGGCTGATCTCCCTCTGAAACAACCTCAATGGTTGGCTTGGCGCGAGATTCCCTTGGCATATTGCAAGAATCAGATCTCTTGCGCCACAATTGCGGCAGTATAAAATAGCATAAGAAAATGGGATAAGGAAGCCCGGTGCTCGATAGAGACGTACCTAGTCCGGCCGATGGGACGGCCTCATGTGAGGGATACGGTATGGGTGGTGGAAGATTCTCCTCAGTCACTCCAGTGCCGAATTGGGAGACCAGACTACCTTTGACTAAGCGAGCCTTCTTCGTAGAGTTCTCAAGGGCTTCCTTCCTGCAGACTAATCATTAGAGCAAGCGGCAAATGGAGAGAATCCCGAGTTCGCGGGAGGAAACTTAATGGTCGTTCGACGGAGGGTCTATAGTTACGTCCGGAAGGGAATGCACCCATTCTCCTCCCCCAGTCGCGTCATGTTTTCTCAACACCTCGGGATTTGGAGCTGATGGTCATGGCTCAGAGATCAAACTCACGCGTATGGACCGCCGTAGCACGGGCCCTTATCGCTTCGCCAGGGATGAACAGAGACGAGCATTAGCATCGCGTTCGTTGCTCGTTGTGGCTCCTACCCCGTGATCCCAGTATCCCGGTTCCCAGAGGACCGCGCCTCGTTCGTCGTTTTTTCACTATCTGCCTCTGAGGAAGCCTCTGAAGAGTTGTTATCCTCGGCAAACGGATCGCTCGACTCCTCCTCGAAGGCAGTCCTGGAGGCAACCTCGGAGGCAGCCCCGAAGGTGGCCTCGGAACTTTCCTCGCTCACCGCCTTCTTGATACGGGTGGTTGTGTTCTTCATTCTAGTAGGACGAGACGGGGAAGCTAGCAGGGTGGAAGCCTAGGACAATGGCCGTTTAGGCGATCCCTTTGGCTCTCGCTGCTAAGTTTTGGGGCCCTCTTTGGGTTCGGGTCTTGATACTTTTTGTTATCGGTCTGTTGCTGCCAGTATTCGAACAACGCCATTTTCCTCTTGTTCATCATCCTGTCCTCCGAGGATATGGTGAGGAAAATCCGCACCCCTCTAGCCTTCTGGGGGTCTCCTTTAGTGCGTCCAGGAAGGAATCAATATGGTCGATCAGCAAGGGTTGTCATGTTGTCTCAACGAGCCCGTGGGCATTGCAAGGGGACATCACCGTGATCAGGTTGTCCCTCACAGCATTATAGTGGAGGGGGCACCATTTCCGGAATGATCATCTACCATCCCCCGACGAACATTTCCTTGAAGGTGTAATAGAAGCAGTATATAGTCAGGTTGTTCCCCTGACCTGGCCGGAGACGCATGGGCCCTGATACTCCCAGGCCATCCTCTTCCGACGTTGGAGGGGAGTGGTGCGGCGTCACAGGTAATCCACCACCACCATATCTAGGGTCAAGCGGCCTTCCTTTAAATGCATGGTCTTGTGGAGCACCATGTCGAACTTCTCGTCCAGGGAAGACGGGGCATACCAATCTGGGTGTACCTCCGGATCATGCACCAGCTTCTCAGTAGGCACATCATAAGCGGGGACAACTGGGTCTACCTTCACGTACACCCAATCGTGCCTCCATTCCGCCCTCTTTGAGATGAAATGCACTCCAGATATTCATCATACAACTTGTCGCGTATATGAAAGGAAAAGCCCCAGGGAAACACGTCAGATTTTACTCGGAGGACATAAAAATAGTGGAACAATGCTACTGAGGGTCTCAACCCTACAAAGTTTTGCTCACTTGGCTGAGGTTTTTGATTGCTCCATTGGACAGATGCCTTTCACTTACCTTGGGTTACCCCTTGGTACTACCAGGCCAAAAATCCAGGACCTTATGCCTTTGGTTGATAGGGTCGAAAGAAGGCTATCTGCTAGTTCTTCTATGTTGAATCAAGGTGCCAGGCTGCAGTTGCTAAACTCTGTTCTATCATCCATGCCTATTTATCACCTTCGTAGTCTTGCTATTCCTTATGGTATTTTCAAATAGCTAGAGAGAATTCAGAGACAATGCCTATGGAGAAGTAATTCTGATACTCCAAGACAATCTCTTGCTGCCTGGGAGTTAGTATGCAGGCATAAGAAGAAAAAAGGGTTGGGTATCATCAACATGCAATTGCAAGACAAAGCTTTACTTCTGAAGCATTCACACATGTTTTATGATAAGGAAAATGTTCCTTGGGTCTCAGTTATCTGGAACACTTATTACAGTGGCAATGTCCCCCATGCAACTGTTCTTTGTGGATCCTTTTGGTGGAAAGATGTGTTCAAGCTGAATGATGTCTATAGACCTGTGGCCTCTATCATGATCAATGCTAGAGACTCTGCTCTTTTTTGGTCTGATGGATGGAAAATCACTGTCTCATCCGGATCTCTGAGGGACATATTGCCTCATCTTTTATCCTTTGTGAAAGATGACAAACTCTCTGTACAAGATTTTCTGAGCATGGAGGATGAATCTCATATGTTTCATTTGCCCCTCTCCCAACAAGCTTCTTCTGAATTCTTCATTCCAAGGATTGGTTAAATGATCTTCAGAGAGATCCTCAGGCTCATGATTCTTGGAACTGTCCTGGTAAGCATGGTTACACTGCCAAGGGGTTTTACAACCTTATGCATGCTAATATACCAAATGATCAGTCTTGCTCCTGGATCTGGAAGAGAAAATGCACCATGAAGATCAAAGTTTTTGGTTGGCTTCTGCTGTATGACAGATTGAATACTAAAGATCTTGTGGTTAGAAGACACTGGAGATCACCTCATGAGGACAATTCTTGTGTCCGTTTCCACACTCATGTTCTGGAAGACAGATTACATCTGTTCTTCTCTTGCAACTTCAGCTGTAGAGTATGGAACTATCTGCAAATCACCTGGTGGTCCAATGGATCCTTGCATTCCTGCTTACAGCAGACCAAAGGCTCTTTTGGTCAGCCTTTCTTCATGGAAGTCATGCTTACAGCTGCTTGGTGTATATGGATAGTCGGAAATGGGAAGACCTTCAGGAATGAGAGAGCCTCTTTTCAATCCTGGAGAAGGCACTTTGTGCATGATATCACCCTGCTTTCACATAGATTCCAGGGAGATCCTAAAACTAGGTTGATTTCTTGGATTACTTCTTTGCATTAGTATAGGGTAGGCTTAGATTACTTTCATGTCTTTACTTTTCCTGCCTTTATTTTCTTGTACTATTATTTGAGAACTTTTGGTTCTCCCATGCAATAAAATACTATGGAGATCATGCTTCACAGTATTAAAATTCAAAAAACAAACCTACAAAGTTTTCGCATAGGTAAGAAAATGCAGCCAGTACTGTAACTACATTAGGGTGCAGATGCAGAAGATGGATCTGGAAAGTATCAAGGACGGCAGAGAAGAAGTCTGAGAAAGGGGGGGAACCAAACCTCCCTCCAGGAAGCAGGGACAAGATTGGCACCATGTTCTTGCGGACGATGGGCTCCCTCTCGTCGGGCATCTCCATCACGATGACCCCATTCTTGTTCCATCACTCTCGGTATGGATCTTCAGCAGATCCATCTTCTCCACCAAATTGTGGATAAACTTGAAACACGCCAATGTCGACCTCTCATCGGTGACCACCCCCTTTCCCTTGTCCTCGGCGGCTGCGGCGGTGCCCCACGCCCGCTTCCAAGTCTTGGCGCCATCAATGCGAGAGGTACGCGGCAGCGGACGACGAGCTGTGAGCGCGGATCTAAGAAAGGCATGGTGGCGGGCGGCGATTTGGGAGAGGAAGGACTGGAGTGCGCAGTAGCGGAGTGGAGATTTTTAACCCTCGGGATGGTTAAATACCCCCTTCCTTGGGGAGCAGTAGCCGCGACATGTTTTCACCACAACGTAAGTTACGCCATGATTCCTTCGAGAATTCGTCCCAACTGTCACGCGTAGCGCCCAACCTAGTGTCACCGTGTGAACGGATAGGCAGTCTTAGAATAGGAATGGCCGTTCGGTGGTCCGCTCGTCTTCCCGGAATCCTAGGAGTCAGCTAAGGCCAGAGAGTGCCTACTTGCCTGACCCAAGTCCGGGAGCTAATGTCAGTGCCACGGCCGAGGATTGTCTCTCTTGCTCCTCTCCGGAGAGCTTCTCCCGAGTCGCTATCATCAAGGTTGCCACGGGGCGGGGATTCCCAAAATCACCAATTGAGCCCTTTCCGAGGGATCTAGGAAAAGATCTTCCCCGAAATGGGGAGGCACGCCTGAATAACCACGGCCAAGATGTACTCAACCACCCACCAGAGAGCTGTGCCTCAATTATTACATTGTGTCATGATCGCGCCAAGTGTCTCGCTCAATGACATCTGGCGCAAGGCCCTTGTCAACTCACCCTTTGCATGCTTCCCACAAGGGGTGGCGAGACATCAATTTCCTTGGAGGGAGCTAGAGCACACCATGTGTCCCCTTGGGGGGGCGGGATCGGTATTACTGCAATTTGGGAAACCAGGGCATTGTGGTGACCCATTGATCTATAAAAGGGAGGCCCGGGCCGCAGCAAAGGCACGGAGAACATCCCCCAAGAATTAAGGTAGGATAGCAGAGAAACTATAGGGAGTCCTTTCCGGAGGAGCCTCAACCTTGTAATCCACTTATCTGATAGCACAAACAAGCAGGAGTAGGGTATTACGCTCCCGAGCGGCCCGACCCTGTGTAAAAAAATCCTTGTGTGTTTTTTTATTGTTTGTTTTGCCATTAGGTTTAGCCGTTTCATGTGACTACTTGGCATCACCTCCGCACCCGGGGGCTTGTGCACCCTGCATGCACGCCCTCGACAAATTTGTTGCTCTTAATGCTTGTTACTAGTGCACGAGTAACATGATCTCAGGTTTGAGCACTTTATGGTTGCATGATTATAATTGTTGTTCTAGATCTTATCTACGGTTGTATGCACCTGTTATAGTCCGGAACCGGTGATCTCAATGGTCAAATCTTGGGACACCAAAGGGGATGGGCTATAATTTGAGGATTACATGTGTGCATAGAGTGTTAATACTTTGTTCGGGTGCTCTTTGACAGGAACACCTTAATCTCCATTAGTTCCTTTAGGCCCCGCTGATAACGGCATGGTAGGACAACAGATGTTTTGAAAGTTCTTATGGCAAGCACATACAACTACATATGGAATACATGCCTACGTATGGTTCTTGGACTAGGATGCTCTAGTTTGTTCTTTGGCTAGAGTTAGTGCAATTTATTTAATTTCCCAACTATAATGTGTTCAACCAACACTTGTTATTTTGCTTGGAGAGTAACCACTAGTGAAACCTTGAAACCTGGTCCATCTTTCATCTTTATTGCCTTTGTTACAATAGCTCTCATTACTGCAGCTACTACTTAATTATTATTTTGTGGTGTTCATGATTGGGGAAGTCTGAATAGATTACACCCGTCAACTTTCTATCACCGTTGCTACTAAATATCTTGTATAGTGCTTTTTAAAGTGTGGTTGAACTGGCAACTCAACTGCTAAGGCTTATAAGTAATGTATGGCTCCCCTTTTGTCGAATCAATAAATTGGGTTACACTACCCTCGAAAGACTATCTTGATCCCCTACACTTGCGGGTTATCAAGACTCTTTCTAGCATCGTTGCCGGGAACCTCTGCAAAAATCTAATCCCGACAATGTGGCATCAATATCTTTTTTGCACTGTTGTCGGTGAGCATAGCTTTACTTATAAGTTCACTTAGGAAGTACACTTTTTCTTATTACTTTTTTGCTGCTAATGATTAAATTCATTGAAACTAGATCTTCTTGGAAAGGTGGATTAACGGAGGATCAACTAAAATATTATAAGGAATAACGCCTATATGAAAAAGGGATATTTATATGGAAAATGAAAAATCAACTTAATAACTATGCTAGAAACTTGTTCTCTGATTATGATAAAAAATCTGCTGTGATGAATCTTGTTGTTGCTTGATGTTTAAACACCTTCCTTTCCAATGTTGGTGTAATGATAACGAAACCTTGGCTTCTTATTCTAAGGATCTTTATGATTTATTTGATGTAGAAAAATATAAGAATTTGTTGTTTTGAAGGGTGCCTATGATATTGCTTCCTTTGTTGAGAATATTGATGATGCCCCTCATAAATCTGAGAGTCTTGCTATACTTAAATATTGCTTTGAAAATCACAATCATAATGCTTATATCACTAACTATCTTAAAAGGTTCTATCTGCTAGAGGAAGAGACTAATGTTATAAAAGACTCTATGGAAGAAGGAATTGCTGAAACTGAAAGCTCCTTGGATGAAAAAGAGGACGAGAGTGACGAACAAAAGGAGGAAGAATGGAGTAGCTACACATGCCTGCCTTCTCATGAGAGTAACTCTTTGACTCTTACTTTATATGATTTCCCGCCATGCTTACTGACAAGGGGATGTCCCCAAGACTCCTACGGATAAGGGTACCTGGTGCGTGTCAAGACAGATGGCTCGCTAGAAGCCTTGATTCGCCCAGGATTGGCCCACCCAAAGCACTGACGGCTGCACCGACCTAGGATTCCACGGCATTACGGAAACCAAGACTTGGCGTCCAAGAATAATGCTAGATTAGGGAACTGCCTCTCTAAACCTAGATAGACTCTGTAAGGCCCGATATGCGGTACTGTTCCAGATCTAGATGTTACCATCCAGATCCGGGAACAAAGCACATATCGGTCCCACCGCGACATATGACATAGCCATATGCCCCGGATTTCCAACATGATATCACAACATTACAAATACAAGGATACAACATCTCATACAATCGGCATACAACTTCCTTAATACAATACAACAGCGGAAGATACATGTCTGAGTACAGACTACAAGAAAATGCCTAGTGGCAAAGAGAAAAACATCGATCCCCATAACCACACGGGTCCAGGCCCTCCGTCGGGATCCACCTAACTAGTCGTCGTCGAGTCTCCACGTGAAACGTCGATCACCGTATCTATTGTCGATCAAAACCCTGAAAAGAGTTTGGGGGTAGTATCATGAGTACAGAAGTACTCAGCATCCAACTGTAGTGGTCAACTGACCCAGCAAGGACTTCATCACTCGTCATTCTAGGACAACTAGTAGTTTACGGTCAGGATGGGGTAAGTGGTGAGGTTGCTGCCGCACTAGCATTTATGAAGTGGCTAACGATCTAGAGAGTAAGATAAGAAGCCAAGCATTCAATGAGGAATCGCCTCCAACAAGTCTTGCTATCAACTACTTACGCAAACACAACACCTATCCTATCCTTGTCCTCCTCTTTGCATCCCGACGAAGAAGAAGCAGTCAAGGAACACACACACGTTGATCAAGTTATATTAAGATTATCTCGGTTGTTGTTGTCTATGAACAAGGAGTAGGTCTAAAGTCGTCCATAACCATGGACACGGCTTCTCGAAAAGATTTAACCCTGCAGGGGTGTACCAACTGCCCATTACAAGGCTCCGCACGCACGCCCATCTCTCTCGGTTTCTAACCATTATAGGCAACCATTTAATGAATTAGTTCCGAGAAATCCTAAACGACAGGTCCCTCTAACTAACAACGAACAAATCCGGGTGGCCCCCGGTGAGTCGACACCCAACTCAAAAGCCGGCCGCGCTCTCGAATAGGTCTCTACCATCTGTCGCAGGTTTGGATAGCCGGTTAATCACACATGTGAAACCGGGTCCTCAACCGGACAAGGTGGGCCAGCAAGGGAACTATGTCCTCACTGGTCCGGGTTGGTTCGAAAACTACTGGCGGCCGACCAACACACACACGGTTTCAAATGGTAAATCAGCTTGGGCCACCACTAGAAATGTTTGAAGCTAGGTAGGTAAGAAAAGGGGACCCCATAAAATCCCACACGCGGTTAGGCACGCTCAGTCTTAAAACCAATACCCGGAACTCGGATCCTAGGTGACTCGAATGGAACAAAGCGTCGGGGCGGGATAGCCTAGACCTTCCATCCTTCGTTGAATATAGTCAACATTTATAATAATCAAATCATCAACAACAATATAATAATGTGATAGCCCAAACCAAGGAGTAACAGAGTAACATCGTAGCATCCTAAGCATGCATACTAAGCAGGGGCTGAGCAACGAGCAATAGTAACATAGCAGTACATGATTTGTTGGGAGGTGATATGGCTGTATCGGTTTGAAAGAGGCTGTAAACATATGGTAGGATCAAACATCGAACCTATCCTAGACTAGCATGCAAACCGCTTGTTGAAATAGAATGGATCATAAGTAATGCATAGTCCTTGCCTGTTGATAAGTCGGGTTCCGAAGGTGTAGTTGATCGCAAGCTCGCATCGTCTCTGAGAGGTACCCGCGGAAGCACACAAGAAGGAAACACTTGAAAAGGAAATCGACGAGAAAGCATCTATTACTACGAAGAAAACACGATCAAGCATCAACAATAAGGAAACACGAGACATCACACCTACCGTCGAGAGCGGTTACTAACAGGTTAAGTGGAGTACTCGTCACACACGATGATACCGCACATTTGGAAAGGTTCAAGTTGTTTAGCTACAGGTGATCAACAAAGGTTGTTAACATGGAATCTCACTCAAGCATGGCATAGCACACAAACATGTCAAGAGGTGAAGCATAAGATAAACTATCTATGCTAGTCAATTTAAGTGAGGCACAACCTAAACATGGCATACCACTAAGTGTCGCACGATAATTAAAACATTTAGTACTGTTATGCCCTAAACCATATTTTAGGTTGGTTAACAACAGCAAACAATAGCATAAACACAAAGAACACGAAAAACTAATCAAGTTACATATAAAGAACACTCCAAACGGAGTTAGGGTTAAAAAGATACAAGCAAAACAAGTTTGGAACACAATCTGCCAACATCGGGAAGCACACTTTTAGAGCAATGCATAAACAGGATGATGAATGCAAACATGCTCACAAATGATATGCAATTAAAGTAGACATGACAAGGAAGGCATGGTAAAAAGAATCATGCAAAAAGGCATCATGAACAACTAGTTATAGCCTATGCAAAATGCAATAAAACATTACTGGTCTAGGACTTAGTGGAAAACACGAAAACAGGGAAGAAACTGTTATTTTTATGCTGTATAAACAGGAGAAAAACTATATGCAAAAATGCAGCAACATGACATAGAAATACATGGGCATGAACTAGACATGATGGTGATCAGGTACAAACAAGAATCAAGGTCATAGGCATCACAGATCAAAAGATATTAAGCAAACAACATGGCATCGGAAAGTTACAGACTTAGAGAAAAACAGAGGTGGCTGTCAAAAACAGCGGCATAGCAACTTTGGAGCTTAATAACTAGATGACCAGCAAACATATCATGACAAAGCAATACATGTAATGGAAGTAGACATGATTCTTAACGGTATGCAAAAAGAATCAATGCAATAGGCCTCATGGATGTGTCACAATCATCATGCAAACTTGCAATAAAATAACAGCAGCAGCACACTAACAGAAATTAGTAGCAATTAACAGCCTGATGCCCACTTCAACACAGATTTGCACCATCAAGATGGCCTCAAATCAAAATGCTCACAATAGATGGACTGAAGTACACACAATTCTAAACAATTTTTCTTTTGGGCGCAACGTCATCCGGGCTCTGGTTTGATCGCAAATCGCAGTACAAAATTGAATCAGCAGCAGATTATCACCAGACTTAGAAAAAAAAGCAGCAGAGAGAAAAAAATTAAAAAGGGGCGCTCGGGCCTCACCATGGGCCGAGGCCCAGTTTGGCAGGAGAGCTCGGCTGTAGGGACTTGGGCCGCCTGGGGCGCTGGGCGTTCGGCCGAGAGGAGGGGGCGAGGCCGGCCCAGCCTGGTCGTGGGAGTTTGTCCCGATCGGGGACGCTCCCGATCCAGGTTGGCTGGCGGCGGCGGCCTCCTGCCGGCGAAGAACTCCGGCCAGCACGCGGCTCCGGCGAGGCCTGGAGAGGCGCGGGAGGAGGGGACCCGCAGGCGGCGGCCGTCCTGGCCGGCTCGGCGAAGCGGCGAGGTCGGGGTGGCCCGTGGCCATGGCGCAGAGGAAGGAGGAGCTCGGCTCCATGGCGCGGCTCGGAACGTGGCCCTCCATGGCCGGAGATGGGAGAACCTGCAGAGGGGAGGAGAGGGAAGGTGAGGGAAGGGAGAGAGGAGGGTGGCGCGGCGGCTCCGGCTCACCGGTGACGGCGGCTGCTCTCCACGGGCACGGGCACGGCAGCCAGGAGAGAGAGGGGAGAGGTGGGGCTGAAGAGCTCCCTAGGCCGTCGGATCGCCAGATCTGACGGTCCAGATCGCCTGGGATGGAATTCCAGATTCTGGGCTAGGGTTTGGTGCGAAAATAGGGTAGTTTTTGGGGCAATGTGGAGGGGGTGGCTACAATTTTGTGGCTAGGGAAACCCTAGAAAGGGGTGGGAGTGTGGTGGTCTTTATATAGCCCAGGTGGCTGGCAGTTTTCAAAAACATCCCCGGTTTTTCTCTCACGCGCGCGGTGTTTACGTTTCTGACCAACGGGGGTCCGCAAGACCTCCGATTCGGATAAAACTTTGAACTGCGCGATCAGCTCGCCGAGCCGGCGGCGTTCACCTAGCGCTGGAACCGTTCCGAGAACACTTTCCGGTGCGCTATAAAAATAACCCGTTTAGTTATTAAACGGGGTTTTTCGTCCCGTTGGCTTCGGCTGGTCTTGTCCGGTTTTCGCGACGGTGATCGGGTGAAACCCGGTGTCGCAAATGTCGAGTGTCAGGTTGGCAAGGGTCAGTCTCCGTCCGATACGAGATAAGAGGGGGAAAAAATAATCGCCGATCAATAAATCGGGGATGCAAACACCACAAACAAATCAAACAATCAAACAATTCACACCGAAAACAAAAATTTTAATTTTTGTGAAATCTGGGTTGTTACAGACTCCTTGCCACCCAGCCTAATATATAAAGGCTGCGAGATGGGGCCTCTAGGGCATCCATTCTCATAGCAACACCCTCGGCGAGAGCACTCTCTACGAGACCTCCATTGTAATCGCCTCCATCATAATACAACCAAGCAGGAAGTAGGGGTTTTATCGATCGAGGGCCCTGAACCTGGGTAAATACATGTCACGTGTTAGCTGACGAGCATCGCCAACCCGCAACTCTCTCTCTACGATCTAAACCCAGGGAACCTTACCATGGGATTTGTCGAGGCCGATCCTCATCAATGTTAGAATCGCGATCTCGGCGGTCCCATCACCAGCAACCGGAAGCTCGACGAGTACATCAGCACTCAACATCTCCATTGCTCGAGCAGAATTTGATCTGTTCGGGTCCCTCGGCTTCATCGCGCACCTTCCAATCCTACGACCAGTATTCGCCGATCTACGCACAGGCGTGGACCTGACCTTCGGTGGGTATCAGATCTACGTCAACCGATGGGGCACTCTCCGCCTCATAGATCGTGCTCGGGCGCCCACAACGGCAGCAACGACTAAGGATGAAGGACCCGCCCGCACTGCAATTGCTCGAGTCATTCACGCATCCCACCTCAACCAATCCATTTCACAACTCGCGACGGCACGAGTAACACACTCGCATGGAAAAGGCACAGTAGAAACAGGGCAAGACCTGCAAGAAAAACGCCCTTTCAGGTGTTCATGGCAAACACGAATGCACCAACTTCAGATGAAAAAGGCAAAACTCAGTCGAAGATATATCATACGAAAGCGCGATCGACGCGTTCAGACGAGGACTGCAGCGCATTGACTTCAAAGAATAGCTAGGACAGCTCAAAGTACGCACACTCGCGCAACTACTTGAGCACGCCAACAACTAGGATGACGGAGAAGACTCCGTACGCAATGAATCAGACGTCCCAGTGACCCACATCGACCGTGACTAGGACTATTACAGCGGGGATAGAAGTTTCAACCGAAGAATAAAGTGACCCAGGCGCAACATTGTATGATGATAGGGGACCCGACATTGTCGCGGCTGGTTTCCCAGGAGACGGAGATGGAAGACGCCATGATGACAAAAGACCGCAAAGGAGAGACAACCAAGATGACCCGCCGCACAGTCAGAAGTGCCAGTGGAAATTACGGCAGCGGCGCGATGACACCTGAGCACTCTGTTCGGTAAAGGAGCAACTTGACGGGCCATGCACATTCCACGGTTTCAAGGACGAGAACGGAGAACTCAGATCAGGGCATACCTTGAAACATTGTAGACGCTTCAATGAACTCACAGAAGAAAAAAGTTAGACCGCAGCACCAACCCCACAACCACTCGCAAGTGTAGCTATCGGACCAATCGCATGCAATACTCCGCCCGCCCTTGCCTTACCATCAAGGCAGGTAGAATCCATCCAACAAAGGCGCGTGGCATCAGAGGAAGAGGACGAATATCCAACGGCGCATGGACGGATATGCATGATCCAGGAAGGAAGGCCATCAAACATACATCAAAAGCAAGTCTCCAGACAAGTTTTCCAGGCAGTGTCCTCATACCCAGCGATACCAGAATACCTCACATCACTTTCTCTCGGGAGGACCACCCGCCGGCCATCCCACGACCAGGGCATGCCACGCTAGTGCTCGAAGCAAGAAATTGAAAATATGACATGTCGCGAGTGTTCATGGACGGAGGCAGCAGGATAAACATCATATTCACCGAGACCCTAGAGGAAATGTTCATCCCAACCTCAGCACTCAAAACTTCAAGCACTACCTTCCATGGAATCGTGTCACGCAAAGCAGTCTATCCCCTCGGAAAAATAAGCCTGGAGGTGGTTTTCGGCAATGAAAGAAACTTCAAAATGAGACCTCAGATTTTGAAGTAGTCGATTGGAGATTGCAATACCACGCCATCCTTGGTCGACCAGCCTTTGCACGCTTCATGACCATCCCCCACTACGCATATCTCAAGTTGAAAAGGCCGAGATGTCGGGGCTCGGATCCCCCGAGGGATGATATTATTCAGGGACGAGCACGCGAAACACAATGAGGAACACTAAAGCTGGGAGACGCCTTACCCAGGTTCGTGCCGTCCGGAGACGAAAAATCCTACTCATGCTTGTCCGAATTGATACTATGTGTGCTACGAGGAGGTGGAGATCTTCCGAGATGGATGCGGGCTCCAAATGATACAGGGGTGTTGCTCGTGGTTGGGTCCCTTTTTCCCATAGATTGGGCCTCTCTTTTATAAATCAAGGGGGTCACCACAAGTGCCCGTAGGCGGTGTTGTTCTTCTAGAGCTGGAGGCGATGGGTGTCACCAGGACGCCACTTCCAAGAAGGGCGCGTGGCGAGGCAAGACCACTCCTCTTGAGTGGGCGTGCGGGGCCTCAACACGTACGAGGAATGGAACTGAAGCAAAGGCACCGTTATCGCCCTGTCCTCCTAACCAAGGGGCAGTGCGTTGAATGTGTTTTGGAATGTTCTGCATGTGGTGGGACCGCCTTGTCCCCTCCGCACTGCTTAAGGGAGAGGGCGGTGTAGCTTCTTCCGGTTTGGTGATGTGCGAAACTCCTTTCCGGCAGCACTTGTTTGTTCCAGGAGGCACCTTCTCTTAGTGATATTGTTGAAGGTTTCCTGAACGGGAGAACGAACTCATGTTCCCTGACACGAGGGCAAGGAGAGTCATCACCATCAGTGGAAGTTTCGTCAGGTCAGATCGCTGCGACAGAGTTCCACAAGATCTCAGAGACATTCAGAGCTCATCAAAGCAGTGAAATGACAGACCCAACAGCAGCTCTCAAATAGCACCAAGGGAAGGCCCGAAGAACTCGCAAGCACCACCAGAAGAAGGACAACAAAATAGAAGTCAGCGCTTCATGCTCCCTCTACTCAATATCTTAGCAGTAAATTTTTATTCCTAGGACTATCAAGCTATCGATCCAAAATAAGGTTGTATTCAACCATTCATGTAAGAACATCGGGGAAACAATAGTACGAGGAAGCTTTTTCGCAAGCATCTTACGCGACTCAAAATTAGCACTCGATGGCTTGCGCGTGACAGCCACCCTTCGAGGTGTTCTTCGCTTACGCGACTCAAAATTGGCACTCGGGGTCTTGCGTGCGACAACCACCCTCCAAGGCGTTCTTCGCTTATGCGACTCAAAATTGGCACTCGAGGGCTTGCGCACGACAGCCACCCTCTAAGGTGTTCTTCTCTTACGCGACTCAAAATTGGCACTCGAGGGCTTGCGCACAACAGCCACCTTTTGAGGCGTTCTTCGCTTACGCGACTCAAAATTGGCACTCGAGGGCTTGCGTGCGACAGCCACCCTCCGAGGCGTTCTTCGCTTACGCGACTCAAAATTGGCACTTGGAGCTTTACGCTCGACAGCCACCCTCTGAGGCGTCCTTCACTTACGTGATTCAAAATTGGCACTCGAGGGCTTGCGCACGACAGCCACCCTCCGAGGCGTTCTTCGCTTACGCGGCTCAAAATTGGTACTAGGTGGCTTGCGCAGGACAGACACCCTCCGAGGCATTATTCGCTTACACGACTCAAAATTGGCACTCGGGGGCTTGCGCGCGACAGCAACCCTCTGAGGCGTTCTTCGCTTACGCGACTCAAAATTTTCACTCACGGGCTTGCGCGTGACAGCCACCCTCCGAGGCGTTCTTCGCTTACACGACTAAAAGTTGGCACTCGAGGGCTTGCGCGCGACAGCCATCCTCCGAGGCGTTCTTCGCTTACGCGACTCAAAATTGGCACTCGGGAGACTTGCGCGCGACAGCCACCCTCTGAGGCGTTCTTCGCTTACGCGACTAAAAATTAGCACTCGGGGGGTTGCGCGCGCAAGCCACTCTCCGAGGCGTTTTTCGCTCACGTGACTCCAATTTGGCACTTATAAATGCGGGAAGTCAAAGCCACCCTCGAAGCATCCTTATATACACTACATCAACAATGACAAGACAAGTCTCGTACTTACAAGTCATCACCAAAAAGAAGCAGCACCTCCAAGCTACAAGAAGTACTATACATCAGGCTCTGCTTTAACCTTGTAGAGAGCACCAAGTATGCGGTCGTTCTCCTCGCAGACTTCCTTTACAACCAGGTGTAAGGGCTCGTACTGCGGAAAGTCGGGGTCGTATTCAGCTGTTCCCGGGCCGAGTCTGCTGATACCGGCGGATCGGATGGAGCCGGTATCTGAGAAGCTTGTTTCACTAGGATGTGAATCAGCGTCAGATGTTTCTTCAGAGGCGTCGGGCGTCAGGGACTCGACAGAGCCCGCCGGCTCTGGTGACCCAGCAATGAACCCAACAAAAGTGTGCCTCGGGTCGGCATGTCGCTGACTCGAGGTTTTCAGGGGGACTTCAGGATCCGGCTCTGTCTCAGATCCGTCTGTCTTCCCAATGAAGATGTAAATAGATCCGATCGAGACCCAATAACCGGATTCGACGGAATCGGCGTCAGGGCCCCAAGTTGAATCGTCAATGCAGAGCTTTCCACGCCGGCTCCTGTTGATTCGTCCAGCCATGAATCCTTCCATACCTTGCAGATCTCCCCCTAGAATCTCAACACCTGCGAGCGCAGGCCCCACGGTGGGCGCCAACTTTCGTGGAAAAGTCATGGCATATGTCCGTAGAGTCGGACTTATCATGGGACCTTTGCTGTGAGGCGAATTAGAGTAAAGAGTCGACATAGACACAGGACTCGGCGGTTTAACCAGGTTCGGCCCCGTTGATGCGGTATAGACCTACTCCTTCTTCTTGACTATTATGGGATCGACTCCTCAATAGGAAGAGCCGATCTTATCGATTACAGTGATGATGTTTCGGAACCTTAGTCTCGTGGAGATCTAGGTTGTAGCGCGAGTTGTCTAGTCCTAGTTTGAGGTAGGTTCTGGCTCTGGCTCCCGTGGACCTCGGCTTATAAAGGTGCCGGGTCCCGGGATTCCGAGAGTCTGACTCCTACACGATGTGGAGTTCTACTCTACTTTACAAGTTTTCTACGTGCTATACAAGGTAAAGTCGAATTCCTTCTAGGGCTTCAATCTTCACGCTTGGCACGTCAGACTCCTAGCCGGGTCTTCTTTGTGGGCATTCATATCTAAGTCAGCCCAGAGGTTTCTAATGCGGGGTCTATGGGCCTGATCCATCCCCCCGACAGCAGTGACAGTTTTCTTCATGGCACTAGCGGTCGGAACCTTTTCCTTCGAGGCACTAGTGACCACAACATTTTCCTTCACAACTCTGGGGGCTGCAGACTTTTATTTCGTGGCACTAGGAGCCACAACCTTCTCGAGCTCAGCAGCACCTGCAGCATCTTGTTGTTCTCCTTCGGCAACCTTTGCCAAGAGGCGCTGAGTATCATATTTCTCAGAGACCAGATGAATAATTCCTAGTTGTTTGGCAACCTCAACTTTCTTGTTTTCTGGCTGGCCGTAGAAATTGAGCAGTTTGGCCTTCTCCAGATCAGAAGCTTCGAGTTCCTTCTGCTTGGAAATTCTGGCCTTCCTTTGGCTCAGAGATTCTTTATCCTCGGGCACAACAGTTTGCTTGCCCTTGGCAGTAGTAGTTAGCTTTGTTCATCGAGGGGGAACTGGGGCAGCAGTAGCAAGAGGAGGATCTGTGACCAGGTTGGTCATATCAATTGTTTCTCGAGGAGTCGTTGCCACAGGCTCCTGGATCCTGACACTCTTGGAACCAGACTTCTTCTTCGGTGTTATCTTCTTCAGAGGCGATGGAGGATGATCACATTCAACATCGGCGTCTACACCTTCATCAGTTTTCTCGGTTCTTGCCTCATCTGCTTCAGATGTTGTTTCTAGTGGTGAAGCATATCAGCCTTTTTCAGGCGCTTTGCCGATTTCTTGCCGGTTTTGGTGGTGTCACTTGGGCCTGCACCTTGATCAACTTCTTCGGTGCCCGCAGCAGCAGCAACCTTCTTGGCCTTTGCTAATTTTCTCTTTTCTTCTCGTTCACCTCAAGCAGCAACTATATCCTAAAAATCATCAACAGTTTTCAAAGTTGAAGGTTGAGCATCTTTAGATGGAGGAGGTCTTGCATCCCTGGTCCACTTGGGCCTTAGAGCAGTTACATCTGACCATTGGTTCTTTAGCGCAAACAGCAATTCCCATCGAGGAATAATTTCCTTGTATTGATACCACCGAAGAGCTTGCAGTATGCGGATTTCTTGCAATCTGTTATCTCTCGTTTTTTCATCTTCTGTAGAGTTTTCTTGAGTTCTAAGATTTTTCTCGATCATGAGATCCTCAGATAAACCTTCGGAATTGTACGTGATATTGGTTATGCCACTTGCACGCTTGGGTTTCCTGATGCTTCCTGCAATATCAGACATTTTCCTACGAATGGAGAGAGGTACGAGGGAAAAATAGACAAGATATGAACATGTACCAGAAATCTTTTCGAAGGGAAAAAATTTTGAGTGTTATAAACATATAGAGAGATTTAACTTCTTTGCAAGTTTTCATATGAGTGCAAAACTAGATTTTCATCGAGTGTAAATCTAATGATGAACTAATATGAACTAGTTGCATAGAGAATAAATCTATCGATATGAATCTGTGAGATTGGATCTCAGTCAGAAATTCCAGAACAGGCGAGGGATTTCATACCTAGAACGGATGGGAAAATGAAGGAATTGCTAGAGACAGGTTTCTCAAAGTGCAACGATCCAAACGGATCAAACAGACCTAAGAAAAAGAGAAAAAATCTCAAGAACAAATCTGAAGCTCGATGAACAGAGAAGGAGTCGAATCGAGTTCGGCATCTCACATACCCTAGCTTGGTGATGTGAGAGTTCTACGGCGGCGCGGATGACGATCGGCGTCGACGGGGAAAACCTCCGGCGAGATCCTTCTGGCAGTTAAGCGGCGAGGAGATCGACAGCGGCGAGGCAGCATGAAGGCGTGCAAGAACTCGGGAGCGAGAAAGATACGGAGAGGTCGAGGTGATATGTAAGTTATGATCCGGTGGGGGGATCTGTATTTATAAGGGATTTCTGACATAAATGTCAAATCCGATCCAACAGCGCATATCTCGCGTCTCTCCGGATTCAATGGACGGATTTGGTGGCGGTAATCTCGGGATAATCCCAATGTACCGAAAGAAAGTTTCTCCACGTCCGAGAACAAACTCATCAAAGATCGAGTATAACACTTAGATCAAAGTTCAATAGATTTTCCTTTGGAATCAATGACATTCGAAGGGAATCTGATCGAGTGTGAATTTACATGTTCACGAGAGAAAAACATAGAGTGGGTAGGGATATAATAGAGGGAAAACAGGGTTCGATACTTAATCAATCCGAGGGAAAACAAACAACAGAAAAACTCGGAGTGACAAGTGTATAGGACAAACACCAAAACGAACAAAAACAACTAGAATAAAAACACAAAAGAATACAAACGAAAGTAAACTACTGCCGATATAAACGTACATATAATACAAAGTATAGATGGGTTAGATCTTACAACACATTGCGTGAGTCTAAGATGTTTAAATCACACGTCAATGCACTGAACCTTTTCTTATCCAATGGCTTCGCAAAGATATCTACCAATTCATCTTCGGTGTGAACATGGCTGATAACAATATCTTCTCGCTGAACATGATCTCGAAAAAAATGATGACAAATAACAATATGCTTCGTTCGAGAGTGTTTCAAAGGATTATGAGAACTTTTGATAGCACTCTCATTGTCACAAAGCAGAGGAATTTTCTTCACATGAATACCATACTCTTTCGGCGTTTGCTTAAGCCAGAGATTTTGGGTGTAGCATACAGCAGCAATATACTCGGCTTCAACAGTAGATATTGATACGCAATTTTGTTTCTTCGAAGCCCAACATACCAGAGATCTATCGAGAAAATGGCAAGTATCAGAGTTAGATTTCCGGTCGACACGATCAACAGCCCAGTCAAAATCAGAATATCCAATAAGACCAAAATGAGCACCTTTGGGATACCAAAGTCTCAAGGTAGGTGTATGAGCAAGATATCGAAGAATTCGCTTGACAGCAATATGATGTGATTCTTTTGGATTTGCCTGAAAACGAGCACACATACAAACTGAAAGCATTATGTCTGGTCTAGATCCACAAAGTTAAAAAAGAGAACCAATCATCGAGCGATATTTCTTCTGATCGAAAGATTTGCCCTTCTCATCTGCATCTAGGTGGACATTCGCAGGCATTGGTGTCGGGGGAATTACTCATGGCTAAGACCCGGCCAGAAGGAAGCACCCAAAAGAAGACTTAGCTAGAAGACATGTCCTCAAGAGAAGACCCGGCTGCTAAAGTGCACACATGGATTCCTCAACTAGAGTCGGTTGATACAGTGCGTACATGGGGTATTCTACAGGACCCGGCATTTTACAAGAATCGGTCTGCTACAGTACCCGTGGGGGGTACCCGCGGGGGGTGGGGGGAGGGGGGGTCTTCTACTGTACCCGTGGGGGGTCTTCTACAGGACCCAAGAGTCGGCCTGCTACAGTATCCGCATGGGGGGGTTGCTACAGTAAAAACAAGATCCGCTATAGGAAAGAAGTCCCAATCTCGAAAGGAGTCCACCTAACTTGGAAGGCACGAAAGGCTACAAGAAGTAGAGTAGACCCGGATGTATATCCGACTTGTCATAGAAGATGAGACTAGTTTGTTCCCTACTAGGACTCTACATGTAAGCCTCCCCCTCTCCACATATATAAGGAGGGGTAAGGCGCACCAAAGAAAGCAGAATCAACAGACCACAATAGGCTCTAGATTAGAGATTAGTTCCGGGTCATCTAAACCCGGGACAACTAGACACAACCATAGAAGAGTCGGCGACATGTCGACAACCCCATGTGAGCGGAAGGAATAAGACCTAGCCACAAACAACATGTAGGGTTTTTACCGGATGATGTTTCTCGGGGCCCGGAGCTTTATAAATCGCGTCTCTCTCGCTGTGTGATCTTTTTCTCCCTCGTACAATCGCAGCAAAGGCCCCGCAATCAAGTTCTCTCATGAGGACATCTGGCGTGTTTTTCCCACGACAGTTGGCGTCCACCATGGGGCATGCGCACAAAGGTGTTGTCATCTTGAAGCAAGTTCTCGTAGGGATCGAGAAGCTCGTGATCGGCCGGACGAAGAAGAACCGACACGAACAAATTTACATCAACAAATCGCCGATCCAACAACTCTGGCGGGACTCGATCCCACTCGAGTTCATAAAAAAATACACCAACAACGATAGCGATGAGATCTAGCGATGATCGAGTCCGATCTGAATTGATCGCCTGTTGCACTCAAGATCGATAGAAATATTGCTGCAGCCATTGAAGATTGTCACCAATAACCAGATTATTTTCTTCATCGGAACCGTTGCACTGATCCGCCGAAATCGAGACAAACATACATCAGATATTCTCAGATCGGGCTTTTCCGTGCGCTGCTACGGCTGATTCGGCATGCACGTAGCACCTCACCAAAAACAGCATGCGCCGAGTTCTGATGCGTGTACTAGTACTCCACGTGATCTGCATGTTGTCCATTCAACAAATCGATCTGGATGGAGGATGCTCCTCTGACGTACGTCAGGGTGACTTTGGGTCACTGACAGTGGGCCCTCATGCTGATGGGACCCACTTGTCAGTGACTCAACGTCACTCTACGGCACGGTAGAGGATCTGCTTCCGATCTGGATGAGCACTAGTACCAAATACTAGTACTCATGAAGCTAGTACTAGTGGGCACAGTTTAAGAAAATCTAGTTTGCTGTCGATAACGACCTACACTACTGCATCGACTTTTTCGCACAAGGCATCGACACACGAACTTTCCTGTGCCGGTCTCCCCAGCGCAATCATCATCCTGAGCCGGCATCCATGTGTGCAACGCCATCGACTTTTTCGCACAAGGCATCGACACACGAACTTTCCTGTGCCGGTCTCCCCCAGCGCAATCATCATCCTGAGCCGGCATCTATCTGTGCAACGCCGCTCGACGAACAGACACAGACGGCCGGATCCATCATTCCCACCATCTTATAGCACCATCCGTGTCAGTGACACATGCGAAGAAGGCGCGCGTGAAGAGCTGGTTCAAGAGGTGGGCCGGCCCAAGCGATCCATGCGCCCTCCGGCTCGGCTCGCTGGGCCCGAGTGGCAGTTGAGCACTACATATACCAGCCTGTGTAACAAGTAACGTGGGAGGTAACAGATAGGATAGCCACTGTGTGGTTGGTGTGTGAGGCATAGCTGTCATCCCTTCCGAAGAACACTTCCTCCTTTGATGAGGACATCCCTACTAATGTTACACCCATATCCTCACCAACTACACATATTGGACCAGTTACTAGAGCTCGTGCACGTCAACTAAATTATCAGGTACTTTCGTTTCTTGCGAATCCTTCTATTGTTCATGAACATATGATACTGCCTAAATTAGATACTTTTGTTTTGCTTATGAATGAAGGACCTAGCATGGACAAGAAGGATGGTCATTGGAGCGGGATCAAGCATGGAGAAGAAGGTGCGCGCGCGGGAAAGGACAGCGGAGCTTCCAGTGGTGATTATCGCACTTTGAAGCCACCATAAGGCGCGCATGAAGTCTTGGACGAAATACGCGAGATGCCACTTCATTATTTTCGTCCAAGGGCAATTATAGGTGCTGCGTCACCTTAATATTGGGCTGGGCCCATGTAATTTCGAAATACCACCTTATAGGCTGTTTTTAGAGTCCGTATGTGTGGGGAAACCGAGTTAGGGTTGTTTTCGGACCCCACCTCCAAGGGGTCACGAAAATCCCCTCTGTTCCCCCATATATACAGCCCTTAGGGCGTCGTTTAGACTTGGGTTTTAATTAGATTTAAGTTAGCCATAGCCGCAACTTCGAGCTCTTCGTTTGTGTCATCCGACCAGGCCAAGACCTCATTGGAACCCCAACTTTCGTAATCTTTCATCTTATATTCGCAATATCCAGATTGCAATTCTTAGTTCTTGCTTGTTCTTCGATTGCTTGCAGGAATTAGACCTTCGTGGTCAGGTTGATCGTGCATCCGCGGGATCAATAACCTCTCGGAGTTGGTTTAGCGATCGCTAAGGCACAACGTCTTCGCACGTTCGTAGTCGGGTCGTGAAAGTCTACTCCACCATAATCGATCTCCACCATCTCATCGAAACATCGGGACACCTTCGCCTCTATCAAGTGGTATCAGATTTCCAGGTTGCTCGATGAGATTTACCAGTTTTCGTAGTCTAGATTGATTCTGTTCGTCATACCTACAGCCCACGAAAAAGCCAAAAAAAAATTTAGGGTTAGATCATCACGTCCCAAGACAGTCCGAGCCTTTGTCCAGTTTTCTTTTCAGTACTTGCTTTGTTGAATTTACGGTTGCATCGTTGTGTCAAGTTGCTGATCTTAGCGTCTAGTTCCCTTAGAGTTTCGAGTTCTGATCACAGTTTGCCACGTCGCCGCCGCACAGTAGTCATCCTACCACGTTCCGCCAATCCAAGTCCACATACACCACCACGTTCCGCCAAGCAGAGTCCATATACACCACCACGTACCACGAGTCCGAGTTGAGTTCCATCATCAGTACGGTTCGTGACCTCTCCATAGCCAGATTAGTTTGAGTTGATTAGAGTCGGATTTCACCAATCTTTGTCGTACGTAGAAGGGGGTGATTTCCAAAAAAAAAAAAAAAAAAAAATTCAGTCTGGCACGCTTTTCAGAGCAGTTTTTAGGCCAAAATTTTCAGGGGTAAAAAAAATTCGTGCCCATACGTTCCTTAGGTCCAGAAACTCGTTTTGAGACGTTCGCCACCATAGTGATTTTTTCGCACTTTTTCAGCCACCGCAGTCCCGCATCGCCAAAAAAAAAAAAAGAGAAAAAAAATTCAGAGTGTGCTTCTCAGTTGATTACGTGCCGCGCCGTGCTTTCGTTGGTGTTTTAGGCTCGCGTCTCTAGTATGGTCTAGCCTAGGATCAGCACAGTACCGACGTTGAGTGTTTATTCAACTTTGCATCTCTGTTTTGATTACTGTTGAGCTTTTTGCTACCATATTTGTCAAGCCTACCTACAGCTCCACATATATTCTACTTCGTGCGGTTGACACCACCTGGCCATCGCTCTACCACATCTCTGAGAGTTTTGTCCCGTTGGTTGTACGTCACCACCTGCTGCTAGGTAAGAATCGGTAAGAACGAAAGAAAAGCTTGACGGATTTGTGCTTTCCACCACCCCACATCCCATTAGTAGAAGTAGGATCATATTTCTGTGTGTTTTCTATTTCTGCTAACCATGCCAGGATCCCATGATGAAGTGGCGCGGGATGCACCCGATTGGGAGAATATGACAAACAAAGCGTTACATGATAAATTTGCACAAATGATGTCTGAACAGGTGAATGACATCGAGAACAGATTTACAGAGGCGATTGATGGTGTGGAGAAGATGATCGACACCAAGCTCGACGCCAAGTTTACTGAGTTGCTCGCACGCCTACCTGCACAGCCTGCGGCCGCTCCAGCACAGCCACCGCCACCACGACGTGCACGACGTATTCTGTTTCCGGGCAGACAAGCTGCTGCTGCTCCTGCGGCTGCTGCAGTTGCTGCTACTGCTGCTGCTTCTGACGTCGGCCAGGACGACAACTACGAGGGTGATTACGAGGAGGAGGTGGAACAGGAAGCGGCCTATGAGCAGCCAGCTGGACGTCCACGTCCCAACATTCGCCACGGTCGACACCAACCACCCCCTCAGGTACGCGATGATGAACATGTGCCTAAACTTAAATTGAATCTTAAGCCGTTTGAGGGTAGATATATTCCTGATGCTTATCTTACTTGGGAGTTAGAAACTGAACAACGCTTTACATGTTTACAATATCCTGAGAATAGACGTGTTACTGCTGTTGTTTGTGAATTCACGGGTTTTGCATCTATTTGGTGGTCTGAACATTGTAGATTGCATGCTAATAATATTCCAGCTACTTGGGCTGCTTTAAAAGATGCTATGCGTACTCGCTGGGTTCCTCCTTATTATCAACGTGAATTGCTACAAAAATTACAGCGTTTGAGACAAGGAAAAAATTCTGTAGAGGAATATTATCAAGAATTACAAACTGGATTGATTAGATGTGGCCTAGTAGAGGATAATGAAGCTATGTTTGCACGTTTCATAGGTGGCTTAAACAGGGAGATACAAACTATTCTAGAATACAAGGACTATGCTACTATTACTCGTTTGTTTCATCTTGCTTGTAAAGCTGAACGTGAAGTGCAGGATCGACAGGCCGCTACGAGACCTAACTTTTCTGCAGGACGAAATACATCATGGACATCGCGTGGACCTTCTACATCCACACGTCCTGCTGCTCCACCCTCTACTTCAGCCGCTCATTCTTACAGGGAGCCACCAAAACAGTCAGCGCCACCATTCAAGGGTGCACAGAGTGGTCCAGCGGCGAGTTCTTCTTCATCCATGGCTTCCACAGGGCAAACACGAGATCGTGATATTAAATGTCGCAGGTGCCAAGGTGGAGGTCACTTCGCAAAAGACTGTCCCTCCAAGCGTGTGATGATTATTACGGCGGATGGTGGGTATGAGTCAGCGAGTAACTATGATGAGGAGACTTTAGTTCTCATTGCTCATGAGGAACAGGGTGCCCATGATGATGCTCATGATATGGAGTATATGGCTCCTGATGATGCAGATAAATATGCTAGTTTGGTTGCTCAACGTGTGTTAAGTGTGCAGGTAACGAAGGCTGAGCAAAACCAGAGGCATAATTTGTTCCACACAAAGGGAGTGGTGAAAGAACGTTCGGTTCGCATCATCATTGACGGAGGGAGTTGCAACAACTTGGCTAGCATGGAGTTGGTGGAGAAGCTATCTCTCACCACAAGACCACACCCCCATCCGTACTATATTCAGTGGTTTAACAATAGTGGTAAGATTAAGGTAACGCGTTCTGTTCGTGTGCACTTTAGCATTGCTGCATATGCTGATTATGTTGATTGTGATGTGGTACCCATGCAAGCATGCTCTCTTTTACTTGGTAGACCATGGCACTTTGATAGGAATGTTGTACACCATGGTAGGACAAATCAGTTTACTCTGGTTCATCAGGATAAAAATATTGCTTTACTTCCTATGTCTCCTGAACAAATTGTGAAAGATGATCTTGCTAGAGCTAGTAAAGCTAAACAGGAGAAAAATAAGAGTGAAAATGAGATAGCAGCCAAAGAATTTGAGCAACAACATAAGACTAATAGCAAATCTTCTTCTGCTGTGTCTAATGAAATTAAATTGACTAGTCCAACTTTGCTTGCTACTAAAGTTGATATTTCAGATTTGGATGTTAGTCAATATGTGTGCTATGCTTTTGTGTGCAAAGAAGCTTTGTTTTCATTTGAGGAATTGCCTCCTTCTTTGCCTCCTGTTGTCACTGACCTTTTGCAGGAGTTTATTGACGTCTTTCCACAAGACGTACCACCGGGATTACCACCTATTCGAGGGATTGAGCATCAGATTGACTTAATTCCCGGTGCTTCACTGCCCAACCGTGCGCCATACCGTACCAATCCGGAGGAGACAAAGGAGATTCAGCGTCAAGTACAAGAGCTACTCGACAAAGGTTACATACGTGAATCCCTTAGTCCTTGTGCTGTTCCTGTTATATTAGTGCCTAAAAAGGATGGAACATGGCGTATGTGTGTTGATTGTCGAGCCATTAATAATATTACTATTCGTTATCGTCATCCTATTCCTAGGTTAGATGATATGCTTGATGAATTAAGTGGCTCTACCATGTTTTCCAAAATTGATTTGCGTAGTGGATACCATCAAATTCGCATGAAATTAGGAGATGAATGGAAAACGGCATTTAAAACTAAGTTTGGATTATATGAGTGGTTAGTCATGCCTTTTGGGTTAACTAATGCACCTAGCACTTTCATGAGATTAATGAACGAGGTTTTACGTGCTTTCATTGGACGATTTGTGGTAGTCTATTTTGATGATATACTGATTTATAGCAAATCTTTGGAGGAACATTTGGATCATTTACGTGTTGTTTTTATTGCTCTACGTAATGCACAATTGTTTGGTAACCTTGGGAAGTGCACCTTTTGCACCGACCGAGTATCGTTTCTTGGCTATGTTGTTACTCCGCAGGGAATTGAAGTTGATAAAGCCAAGATCGAGGCGATTGAGAGTTGGCCGCAGCCCAAAACGGTCACACAAGTGAGGAGTTTTCTTGGCCTCGCTGGATTCTATAGGCGTTTTGTGAGAGATTTCAGCACCATTGCTGCACCTCTCAATGAGCTTACACGCAAGGATGTGCCTTTTACTTGGGGTACCGCACAGGAAGAAGCCTTCACCGTATTGAAAGATAAGTTAACACATGCTCCTTTGCTCCAACTTCCTGATTTTAATAAGACTTTTGAGCTTGAATGCGATGCTAGTGGGATTGGTTTGGGAGGTGTGTTATTACAAGATGCTAAACCTGTTGCTTACTTTTCTGAAAAATTGAGTGGGCCTAGTCTGAACTATTCTACTTATGATAAGGAATTATATGCTCTTGTTCGGACATTAGAAACTTGGCAACATTATTTATGGCCCAAAGAATTTGTTATACATTCTGATCATGAATCTTTGAAACACATAAGAAGTCAAGCAAAACTTAATCGTAGACATGCTAAGTGGGTTGAATTTATTGAGACTTTCCCTTATGTCATTAAACACAAGAAGGGGAAAGATAATATTATTGCTGATGCTTTGTCTCGTCGTTATACTATGCTTTCACAACTTGACTTCAAGATTTTCGGTTTAGAGACAATCAAAGATCAATACGTAAATGATGCGGAATTTAAAGATGTATTGCAGAATTGTAGAGAGGGTAGAACATGGAACAAGTTTGTGCTTAATGATGGATTTGTGTTCCGTTCTAACAAGCTATGCATTCCAGCTAGCTCTATTCGTCTTTTGTTGTTGCAGGAGGCGCATGGAGGAGGATTAATGGGACACTTTGGCGTGAAGAAGACGGAGGACGTACTTGCTACACATTTCTTTTGGCCAAAGATGAGACGGGATGTTGAGCGTTTTGTTGCTCGCTGCACTACATGTCAAAAAGCTAAGTCACGACTCAATCCTCATGGTTTATACATGCCTTTACCTGTACCTAGTGTTCCGTGGGAGGACATATCCATGGACTTTGTTTTAGGCTTGCCTCGAACAAAGAATGGGAGGGATAGCATATTTGTTGTCGTGGATAGATTTTCTAAGATGGCACATTTTATACCATGTCATAAAAGCGATGATGCTGCTAATGTTGCTGATTTATTCTTTCGTGAGATTATTCGCTTACATGGTGTGCCCAATACTATTGTCTCGGATCGTGATACTAAGTTTCTTAGCCATTTTTGGAGATGCTTATGGGCTAAGTTGGGGACTAAACTACTTTTTAGTACTACATGTCATCCCCAAACTGATGGACAAACTGAAGTAGTCAATAGGACTTTGTCTACTATGCTTAGGGCTGTTTTAAAGAGTAACTTGAAACTGTGGGAAGAATGTTTACCTCATATTGAATTTGCTTATAATCGTTCATTGCATTCTACCACTAAAATGTGCCCTTTTGAGATTGTTTATGGTTTTCTACCTCGTGCACCTATTGATTTGCTTCCTCTTCCATCTTCGGAGAAGGTTAATTTTGATGCTAAGCAACGTGCTGAATTGATATTAAAACTGCATGAGTTAACTAAAGAAAACATTGAGCGCATGAATGCTAGATACAAGCTTGCTGGTGATAGGGGTCGAAAGCATGTTGTGTTTGAACCCGGAGATCTTGTTTGGTTACATCTACGTAAAGATAGGTTTCCTGATTTGCGCAAGTCTAAGTTAATGCCTCGAGCTGATGGTCCCTTTAAGGTTTTGCAGAAAATTAATGATAATGCATATAAACATGAGCTACCTGCAGCCTTTGGGGTTAGTCCCACATTTAATATTGCAGATTTGAAGCCTTATTTGGGAGAAGATGATGAGCTTCCGTCGAGGACGACTTCAATTCAAGAAGGGGAGGATGATGAGGACATCCCTACTAATGTTACACCCATATCCTCACCAACTACACATATTGGACCAGTTACTAGAGCTCGTGCACGTCAACTAAATTATCAGGTACTTTCGTTTCTTGCGAATCCTTCTATTGTTCATGAACATATGATACTGCCTAAATTAGATACTTTTGTTTTGCTTATGAATGAAGGACCTAGCATGGACAAGAAGGATGGTCATTGGAGCGGGATCAAGCATGGAGAAGAAGGTGCGCGCGCGGGAAAGGACAGCGGAGCTTCCAGTGGTGATTATCGCACTTTGAAGCCACCATAAGGCGCGCATGAAGTCTTGGACGAAATACGCGAGATGCCACTTCATTATTTTCGTCCAAGGGCAATTATAGGTGCTGCGTCACCTTAATATTGGGCTGGGCCCATGTAATTTCGAAATACCACCTTATAGGCTGTTTTTAGAGTCCGTATGTGTGGGGAAACCGAGTTAGGGTTGTTTTCGGACCCCACCTCCAAGGGGTCACGAAAATCCCCTCTGTTCCCCCATATATACAGCCCTTAGGGCGTCGTTTAGACTTGGGTTTTAATTAGATTTAAGTTAGCCATAGCCGCAACTTCGAGCTCTTCGTTTGTGTCATCCGACCAGGCCAAGACCTCATTGGAACCCCAACTTTCGTAATCTTTCATCTTATATTCGCAATATCCAGATTGCAATTCTTAGTTCTTGCTTGTTCTTCGATTGCTTGCAGGAATTAGACCTTCGTGGTCAGGTTGATCGTGCATCCGCGGGATCAATAACCTCTCGGAGTTGGTTTAGCGATCGCTAAGGCGCAACGTCTTCGCACGTTCGTAGTCGGGTCGTGAAAGTCTACTCCACCATAATCGATCTCCACCATCTCATCGAAACATCGGGACACCTTCGCCTCTATCATCCTTCCTTCCCCTTCCTTCTCCAGCTTGTAATTTGAATCCCTAAGACCTTGAGCGAGATAATAGAGAAGTAGACCTCACAATCTGGTATCAGAGCCTCTAATCCTGGCGTTTCCCAGCCACCCCCACCACACCCGCCTCGCCGATCGACGACGCGCTGAGGCCATGGATCAAATTTCGGCCGAGACGAAGGCCATCTATGATCTACTTCGTGCTGATTTCGACGCTTCCTCTGCTGAGCGCAACGAGGAGATGGTAGCCGCCCTCACCAAGCTGGACACCAAGTTGGATTTGTTGTCGGGCCGGTTGGATGACGTCAAGCTATCCATTGGTGTCGATCTCGACGAGCTGCGTGGTGAGCTTGGGGACCGGGCTTCCTCGACTACACCAACCTCGCCTACGGAGGATTCAGGCCAACACCAGGCGAACAAGCAGGCCTTCACCGGCAACGGAGGAAGCGGACTGCGACTCGACGGGGATCCTAGGCCATCCACTGCTCGGTATGTACCACCACGTCCACATGGTCGAGGTACGTCGTATGACTCTTCTCACAGCCGATCTGTGGCCCAGCCACAAGAGGTGCCCCGATCTGCACCCGTGGAAGGAATTGGAATGGGACCGCGTATGGAGCTGCCTCGTTTTGATGGATCCAACCCCAAGTTGTGGCAGTCTCGCTGTGAGGATTATTTTCGTTACTGGGGAACGCCGCAACACCAGTGGGTACAATTTGCATCATCACTGTTTGAAGGACCTGCAGCTCGATGGTTGGAGTCTGTTCAGCGCAGAGCTCCACGAGCTTCATGGTCAGAATTCTGTGATCTCCTCCAGTCCAGATTCGGTCGCAACAAGCATCAGAAATTGGTGAGGCAAATGTTCCACATCTGCCAGATCAGTTCAGTGGAAGAGTATGTTGAGCGATTTTCTGAACTGTATGACCAGCTAACTGCTTATGAGTCTGAACCAAATGCAGTGCACTATGTTACCAGGTTTATGGAAGGGCTAAATCCAAACAGCAGACTCATGGTGGGAATTCAACAACCAATTGATTTGGACACTGCTTTTGCCTTAGCCTTGTTGTCTGAAGAATTGGGGGAGTCACCAGTACCGCCAGCATACACCCACACACATACCGTCAGCAAACGAGTGGCACTGACTGCACCAAGAGAGGTTCAGTTCAGAAATGCAGACGATAGGAAACAACTTGCACCGGGACGATCAATAGGTGTGGAGGATCGCTGGTCAGCATTGCGGGCATACCGCAAGTCCAAGGGACTTTGTTTTACATGTGGAGAGCGTTGGTCCAAGGATCATGTCTGTAAGCAAGAGGTCCAACTGCACGTGGTGCAAGAGATGCTTGAGTATGTGCAGAGCCTGCCTGCAGATTTGAGTGATACAGAAGAGGAAGAACCTGGGGAAGCTAACGCTGTTTGCATTTCAGCAGCAGCCATGGGAGAACTATCATCTCCAGTTTCCACCATGAAGTTGAAAATTCAGCTACAGGGCCAACAGTTAACCTCCTTAGTAGATTCAGGTAGTACACACACTTTCCTAGACTGTTCTGTGGCTGCACTACTGGACGGGGTGACCAATATGCCTGTGAGTATGGTCAAAGTTTCTAATGGAGGCCTGGTACCATGCACGCAGCAACTGCTACATGGCCAGTGGATTTGTGCAGGCCATCTCTTTGTCAGTAATTTCAGAGTATTTCCTTTGGGTTCATATGATGGCATCCTTGGGCTGGACTGGCTTGCTGCACATAGCCCTATGCAAGTTGATTGGGCTGCACACTGGCTGTCATTCAAGGTTAATGATACTACGGTTACTCTGTTGGGAGCTGACGCCGTGCCACAACTGTATGCGTTCGTCGAGTTGACGGCTCTCTTAGCCACTGAAACCCAGAACCAGGATGAATTACCCCCAGAAATTAAAGCCTTACTGACAGACTTTTCTGCTGTCTTTGCTGCTCCCACTGGACTACCCCCCAGAAGGAAATACGATCATACTATTCCTCTCTTACCGGGAGCTGCACCGGTGTCTGTCCGACCATACAGATTGGCGCCTCCTCTGAAGGATGAAGTGGAGAAACAGGTGAAGGAACTTCTAGATTCTGGGGTTATCAGGCCCAGTAACAGCCCCTTCTCATCTCCTATGATCTTAGTACAAAAGAAGGACAAAACTTGGCGCCCTGTTTTTGATTACCGACACCTTAATGCCATTACTGTCAAAAGCAAGTTTCCCATTCCAGTTATTGATGAGCTCTTGGATGAATTAGTTGGATCACATTGGTTTTCTAAGCTGGACTTGCGAGCAGGTTACCACCAGATTAGATTAGCCCCTGGCGAAGAGCATAAAACTGCGTTCCATACTCATAATGGCCAATATGAGTTTTTGGTTATGTCCTTTGGTCTGACGGGTGGACCAGCATCTTTCCAGTTTGCTATGAATGACACTCTCTCTCCAGTACTGAGGAAATGTGTTGTGGTGTTCTTCGACGATCTACTTATCTACAGTGCCACCTATGAACTTCACCTGCAGCATTTGGCTCAAGTTTTGCAACTTCTGTTTACTCACAAGTGGCAAGTGAAGCTGTCTAAATGTGATTTTTCTCAAACACAGATTGGATATTTGGGTCATGTTATTAGTGGAGCCGATGTGGCCACTGATCCTGCTAAAATCGTCACTATCCAAGATTGGCCAGTGCCCAAAACTGCAAAAGAGGTACGTGGGTTCCTTGGGTTAGTTGGGTACTACAGGAATTTTATTCTCCACTATGGCATCCTCAGTCGACCGCTCACTAATCTGCTGAAAAAGGGGTTTTGTTCCATTGGACTGCGTTAGAGCAGCAAGCTTTCCAAGCCCTCAAATTGGCATTGGTATCCACCCCGGTTTTGGCCTTACCTGACTTCACCAAACCCTTTTTCATCGAAACTGACGCTTGTGATGTGGGGATTGGAGCTGTTCTTATGCAAGAGGGGCATCCGTTGGCTTATGTCAGTAGAGCATTGGGGCCCCGGAAGCAGACTCTTTCAGTTTACGAAAAGGAATACTTGGCTATTCTCCTGGCTGTGGATCATTGGCGTCAGTATTTGTTGCTTTCTGCTTTTGTTATCCGCATTGATCAAAGAAGTCTTGCATGTTTGGATGAGCAGTGTTTGCATACCAAGTGGCAACAAAAAGCTCTCACTAAGTTGTTGGGTTTACAGTACATTATTGTGTACAAGAAAGGCAGCGAGAACAGTGCTGCCGACTCCTTGTCCCGCAAGCCCCATCCTCTTCCCGGTCTTACTACTGAGCTGACTGCAGTTTCTGTTGTGCATCCGATTTGGCTTGAGGAGGTTATCAAGAGTTATGATCATGATCCTACTGCTCTGTCTCGTTTGCAGCAACTCGCCGTCAGTCCTGATCCGGCGGGCAAATATTCCTTGAAAAATGGAGTTATCCGTGTCGGTCAGTATGTCTGGATTGGTGCTCTTCCTTCTCTTCATACTCAATTAATTCAAGCTTTTCATACCACAGCAATTGGAGGGCATTCTGGTTTCCCTGTCACTTACAGGCGTATCCGGCAGCTGTTTCGCTGGAAGGGCATGCGCAGTTCAGTCAAGCGTTTTGTCGCTCATTGTCTGATTTGTCAGCAAGCCAAATCTGAGCGGGTTCCTTCTCCAGGTCTTTTACAACCACTTCCTATTCCTTCTGCACCATGGGAGATGGTTACCATGGATTTCGTGGAAGGCCTTCCTCCTTCTGAGAGATTCAATTGTCTGCTGGTTATTATTGACAAGCTCTCCAAATATGGCCACTTTATACCTATGCATCACCCCTTCACAGATCAAACTGTCGCAGAAACTTTCTTGGATTCTGTCTACCGATTGCATGGTATGCCTCTTTCCATTGTTTCAGATCGTGATCGCGTTTTTACCAGTCAGTTTTGGAAGGAGTTGTTTCGCCAAACTGGCGTTCTGCTACTCATGAGCATTGCACGCCACCCACAGACTGATGGCCAAACCGAACGCGTCAATCAACAGGTGGAGTGTTTTCTGCGGTGTTTTGTCAGTAGTCATCCTACTCGTTGGGCTAAATGGATTGCTCTTTGCGAGTTCTGGTATAATACCAATTGTCACTCTGCTACTGGTCATTCCCCATTTGAAGTTGTTTATGGACATTCCCCTCGCCACTTTGGTCTCACGGCTGATTCTACGGTTCATTCAGAGGACCTGCAACAATGGTTAACCGATCGCCAGATAATTGTGGATTCCGTTCGACAGCATTTATTCCGTGCACAGCAACGCATGAAGTCTCAAGCAGATAAACATCGGTCTGAGCGTTCCTTTGCTGTGGGTGATCAGGTTTTCCTCAAGCTTCAGCCTTATCTGCAGTCGTCGGTGGCGCCTCGTGCAAACCACAAATTAGCTTTCAAGTTTTATGGCCCGTTTGAAGTGCTTGAGCGTGTTGGCGAGGTGGCTTACAGGTTGGCACTGCCTGCTTCCAGTTGGGTTCATCCAGTCTTTCATGTCTCGCTGTTGCGTAAGGTGTTGGCTCCAGATTGTTCAGTTATTCCCCAGTTGCCCTCTCCTGATGACAAGTTCCAAGTTCCGGAGCAGATTCTACAACAACGTGTGGTGCGTCGGGGAGCTGATTCCTTGGTACAAGTGCTGATCAAATGGAGTGATTCGCCGGTGTCCATGGCCACTTGGGAAGATAAAGTTTCTCTAAAGCAGCGATTTCCGCGAGCTCCGACTTGGGGACAAGCCTTTTCTAAGCAGGGAGGGATTGTCAGCGACACATGCGAAGAAGGCGCGCGTGAATAGCTGGTTCAAGAGGTGGGCCGGCCCAAGCGATCCCTGCGCCCTCCGGCTTGGCTCACTGGGCCCGAGTGGCAGTTGAGCACTACATATACTAGCCTATGTAACGAGTAACGTGGACGGTAACAGATAGGATAGCCACTATGTGGCTGGTGTGTGAGGCATAGCTGTCATCCCTTCCGAAGAATAGTTCCTCCTTCCTTCCCCTTCCTTCTCCGGCTTGTAATTTGAATCCCTGAGACCTTGAGCGAGATAATAGAGAAGTAGACCTCACAATCCCTGAGCCGGCATCTATCTGTGCAACGCCGCTCGACGGACAGACACAGACGGCCGGCTCCATCATTCCCACCATCTTATAGCACCATCCGCCTCGAACGCTTAAGCCGGCCTCGGATCGATCTGGGACACGAATGTGTGATCAACTTTGCCTTCAAGTTCTTTACCGCCCAACCTCCAGCGCCGGCTCCGTCTGTCTCCAGGACATGACCGTCGGCTCCTCTCGGTAAGCATTGCGCTCAACGTCCTTCAACCCGCCTGCACGGAATAGCTTCCGCATCATGCCGCCTTACAGGTTACAGCCCGTTCATCCGGACCGGCTCCTACACGGCGCTCATGCTCCCTTGCCGGTTCTCGTCGCCGAGTTACTACGGCTGCGCTTTCCGAGCCGGTATGGTATGGCAACTACGTCGTTGATTACCGGCTCTCAGCGCCGGCCTGTCCGGCTGCCAGACTTAGGCACCCGCCGGCCCCTGGCAGATTGAGGCATCATGTTTCTCGTACACGAGCAGAAAAACAAATTGAGCACCAGCAAGACTACTAAAATTCCATCACGTAAAGCTTTATGTGACCTCTTCTCAAGAGTCTGATATTGGTTTCCCGTGGCCATCTCCCGCAGTGAATTTCATGCACCTTGGCCGCCGGTTCCCGCATGGTCGGGTCTAGCATAGCCTGATGGATGATTAGTGCACGTACAAGCTAATCAAAAAAGCTTGATGGAAAAAAAATAGCTTGATGGATGAACAGTGCATAAAGCAAAGCTAACTTCACCGAGCTGATGGATGGAGACATGCTACTGCTACCAATTGCATATTCTTACAAAAGCTAACCCCAAAGGGCTGATGGATGCATAGTAGTAGAAGATAATGGATGACCAATACGCTAATACTGTGTGTACTACCTTGTTAGGATCTAACTAGCAATTCGACTGGAATTGGAAATATTGGTGTGATGTTCCTCCCAACCTTCCTCACAGCAATTCAAATACGAATCCAGCTACTCCTAGCCTGGCCGAAGCCACCTACTTCTCGTCCAAGCCAGCCAACGAGAGCGATAACTTCTATTTAAAGAAGAGTGACGTTACACCCGTTTAACGGGCCCAGTTCGGGCTTGCAAGCCACTGGGGTAATCGGCGCGTATGAGTGGGCCAGCCTTCAGGGCCACGAGTTGAATTGGCGTCCTCACGCTCTTGCTTTTGGACTTGATCGCTGCCTCTGCCAGCCGAGTTGCTGACACCCCCCGTTCTTCAGACAAGGCTTGACCCCAAGCCTTTGCTCGAGGGAAACGTTGCTGCAATTCATCACGATCCTCCCAAGTAGGGGACGAGGTTCCACCCGAGTCCACGAGAACTTGAGTGATAGTACGGTTGTCGATCTCTCGTAGACGTTGGCGCAAGATCCGAAGAGGTACCTGAAACTGAGCATGGACTGACAGAAGAAATTGTTGTACCTGGTGGGTAGGCGACAGGTACTTCTTAAGTTGAGAGACGTGAAACACCGGATGGATCTTGCTATCAGCCGGCAGCTGGAGACGGTAAGCAACAGCACCAATGCGCTCCAGCACAGTATATGGACAAAAATACCGAAAGGAAAGCTTGTGATTGGCACGACGAGCAACAGTAGTTTGCACATATGGTTGCATTTGAGGAAAACACTGTCACCCACAGCAAAATGACGGTCAGTGCGCTTCTTGTCAGCCTGCAACTTCATGCGCTGCTGAGCTCTTAACAAATGCTGACGAACAGAAGCTTGTACCACCTCTCGATCATCTAGCCACTGTTGCAGATCAGTTGGGGCCAGTGTGTCATCAGGAGAAATGCCAAAATTCCTTGGTTGATGTCCATAGACAACTTCAAATGGGGATTTGTTCAGAGAGGAGTTCCAATTGGTATTATACCATAATTCACATAACGGTAACCAACGATGCCATCGTTTGGGATGTACAGATATAAAGCAACGCAGAAAACACTCCACCTGTTAATTCACCCGTTCCGTCTGACCATCAGTTTCTGGATGATAAGAAGTTCTCATATTGAGTTGAGTGTCAGTTCTCTGAATGATAGTCTTCCAGAATAGGATGGTGAAAACCGGATCTCTGTCAGAAATAATGCACTGGGGCATACCATGCAACTTGTAGACATTGTCTAGAAATAAATCAGCAATCTTAAGAGCAGTGTAAGGATGCTTCACAGGGATGAAATATCCATATTTGGTGAATTTGTCAATGACAACCATAATGCAATTAGACTGCTAAAGAGTGAGTTAAACCTGATATAAAATCCATAGACACCGTGGCCCAAGCGTGTGGTGGCACTAGTAAAGGAGAAAGAAGACTCGGGTAGTTAACTCTCTCAGGTTTGGCTTGTTGGAAGATCAAACAGGACTGCACAAAGTCCTTAATAAAGGACTTGATACCAGACCAAATGAATAAAGCACGATTTCGTTTATAAGTAACAGGAAATCCCGAATGGCCCCCCAATGGGAAGGCATGGAAAGCCAAACAAATATGTCTTTGTAAAGGATTGTCATTACCAATCCATATGGAATTCTTGTATCTGATCAACCCATTTACCAAGGAATATTGTGGTTTAGATTCAGGGTCCACAGCTAGCTGTTGCAAGAGTTTTGTAGCTTTGATGTCTGAATGATAACTAGCAACAATATCATCCAACCAGGTTGGTTGCAGGCAAGAGATAGCATATACAGCTTAAGGATCATCATCCCTATGAGGTCGTCTAGACAGTGCATCTGCAGCAGTGTTATCACTCCCCTTCTTGTAGAGGATTTTGTAATTAAGTCCCAGTAACTTAGTGAACACCTTCTGTTGCCACGGTGTGTGTAGCCGTTGATCTTATAAATGAATCAAACTCTTTTGATCAGTTTTAATAAAAAAATCTTGGAAGTGTAAATGCGAACGCCAATGATCTATAGCCAATAGAATGGCCAGATACTCCTTTTCATAAACAGACAAATTTATGTTCCTAGGGCCCAAAGCTTTGCTCACAAAAGCCAAGGGATGGCCATCCTGCATTAAAACTGCTCCAATGCCAGTGTCACATGCATCAGCTTCCACTACAAATTGTTTGGCATAATTGGTAGTGCTAATACATGAGCCTGAACTAGTGCTTGCTTGAGGGTTTGGAAGGCTTCTTCAGAAACAGAATTCCACAAGAATATAGTTCCCTTTTTTAGCAAGGCAGTAAGGGGCTGACTGATGATGCCATAGTTTCTGATGAACTTCCTATAGTACCCACTCAAACCTAGGAAACCTCTGACTTCTTTTACATTCACAGGCACTGGCCAACTCTAAACAGTAAGAATTTTATCTGGATTTGTGGTAACACCATTGTCACTGATCACATGGCCAAGATAAGCAATTTCTTGTTGAGAAAATGCACATTTACTAAGCTTGACTCTCTAGTGTTTTTCCTTTAAAATACATAGGAATTAATCCAGGTGCACTAGATGTTTAGCATAGGTTTTGCTGTATATCAGTATATCATCAAAGAAGAGCAACACATATTTCCTGATAGCAGGAGCTAAATCAGTTTTCATCGCCCCTTGAAATGATCCAGGAGCTCCAGTGAGACCAAAAGCTACGACAGTGAATTCATAATGTCCTTCATGTGTTTGGAATGTTCTTTTAAACTCTTCACCCGGGGCTAGTCGAATTTGGTGGTAATCAGCTCTCAAGTCTAGTTTAGAAAACCAGCAAGCTCCATGTAATTCATCCAATAACTCATCGATAACTCGAAGAGGATACTTGGTTTTCGAAGTAAGAGCATTGCGATGCCTGAAGTCAATGACCATCCTCCAGGTTCCATCCTTTTTCTTAACCATAAGTACAGGAGAGGAGAGAGGAGAATGGACTATGACTGATGCGGATCATACCATCCTTTAGCAGTTCTTGTACCTGTTTTTCTAATTCAGTCTTCAAGTGGGGTGCAACACGATAAAGCCTGATTGCAACTGGTCTGGCTCCAGGGATTAATGGTATGGTATGATAATAGTCCTTCTAGGTGGTAAAGTGTTTGGAACAGAAAAGACTTCAGAATAGCTGTCCAAAAGAGCCTGACCTTCAGTCTGGACTGGTGGCATGTTTTCAGATTGGGTAGTGTACACGGCCATAACAGTATAATTGCAAGTCTTGGGTAATTCTCCTTGCAATGTGATCCAATGTCCTTGATGCTAATAGGCCAACCATTTCTGATCCCAGACAACAACCATGGGGCTATCAGAAGCCAGCCAATCGAGTCCCAATATACCAGCATAAGATCCCAGTGATAATAACCTGAATTCACTTATGAATGTACGTTGTTGACATGTCCACTGACAGTGTTTGGTCACTTGAGTGCATTAGAGTTTATCACCACCTGCCACAGTAACTGGAATGGTAGCAATATCCTCCACATTTGGCAGTATATGGATCAAGTTGGAATTGATGAAAGAGTGTGTGCTACCAGAATCCACTAAGAAACAGAGCAGGTGTCCTTGTTTTGTGACTGCAAACCGCATGGCTTTCGATGGGACTGAAGTGTTGTATATGGATGTTGAGAGCATCATGAGATTGTCAGAATCACTATCAGATTCTTCAGAGATATGGGAATAATCACCTTGCAATTGCTCAATCATTTCTTTCACAATATGCAACTGAACAGAAGATTTACACTGATGATCCTTAGACCATTTTTTACCACATGTGAAACATAAACCCTTTGATTTCTTATAATTCCTGAGAGCACTCCACTTATCTTCAGGGACACTCATTTTGGAGTTGTCAGTAATTTTTATGTCTTATATTGGACGCTGTCTGACGGCGTAACTTGTTGTGGATTGCATATTTCTTCGAGGAGTATGTTGCACTGAATAATTCTCCCCCAATTCCTCATGCAGCATAGCTAATTCATAGGCTGAATCTAGGTCTTGTGGTTTCTGTAGAGCTATTGCCATTCGAACACCAGGGTTCAGTCCATCAATGAATTTGGTAGTGTAATACAACTCATCAGGCACTAAATCATACGCTGTCAATTGATCATACAGTTCAACAAACTTCTCCATATATTCAGACACATTGGAGTCCTGGCCAATACGGAACAATCTACGCATTAAAGTTTGTTGCTGCTTTCAGCCAAACCGATTCATCACCATCTGACAAAATTCATCCCAGAGCAAGCTAGGATATTTGCGTTGGATTCCTTCTAACCACCGAGCTGCAGGTCCTTCGAAATGAGGTGTAGCGAAAGAAATCCATCTATTATTAGAAGTGCCCCGGTACCTGAAACAATCCTCACATCTACTTTGCCACAATCTAGGATTACTTCCATTAAAATTGGGCAATTCCATACGGGTAACCATGCGAACAGGTTCATGAACAGTAGACTCTCTGGAATAAACTTTCTCATGAGGAGAGTATGATTCCCGCGTACCTCTTCCTCGTGGAGCCTCGTAGATCTGTGGTACCTTCCCCCTGAATTTCCTTTGTCACTGTGAAGGGGATCTGATCCTCTCATTTCACGGCCTTGGCCAGCTCCTCTGCTCGATGATGGGCTGGACTGCAGATTCTCCGCATCCATCTTTCCCACCTTCTCTAATTCCGCTCTGATGTGATCCATGTCGAGGTTGAACTCATCCCGGGCTCCATCTATGCGGTTGGAGATGAGGCCATCCAAGGCCTCGGTGGATTCCTTCAACATCTTTGTAACAGATTGAACGATTCCTTCCCCTTGCTGCTGAAGCTTCAGATCTAGGCCTTCGTTGAGTTCTCCTCTCAGAAGCTCATGGATCTGACGGCCTTCTACCGTGAGCTTGTCCATGATTTCTCTCCTTCTCACGGATTTGAATCTGGTGGCGTGGCTACGGTTTGGGATCTCCAGGATCGATGGCTCTGAATACCAAATGTTAGATCTAACTAGCAATTCGACCGGAATTGGAAATATTTGTGTGTTGTTCCTCCCAACTTCCCTCACAGCAATTCAAATACGAATCCAGCTACTCCTAGGCTAGACGAAGCCACCTACTTGTCGTCCAAGCTAGCGAGCGAGAGTGATCGCTACTATTTAAAGAAGAGAGACGTTACACCCGTTTAACGGGCCCAGTTCGGGCTTGCAAGCCACCGGGGTAATCGGCGCGTACGAGTGGGCCGTCCTTCTGGCCCACGAGTTGAATTGGTGTCCTTGCGCTCTTTCTTCTAGACTTGATCGCCGCCTCTGCCAGTCAAGTTGGTGACATACCTAGAGCTCCAAACTCCATTACGCCGGCCTCTCATAGCGCCACGGTCACCTCCAGTGCGTGCCCGCCTCCAGCATCAGATCCATCACCGAGTACAGGCTTAGAGGTGATTTTTCTTCAGGATCATCATTCATGGTCTGCTGCAACAATGCAAAGCACATTGCGCTGCAAACCCAGCTCTTCCAGGCCGACTCCACCCGATTCCAGTGTCAACAACCAACCAATGCCGACTCCAGGCTCCCAGCGCGGCCACGCCGCTAAGTCTTCCGCTCATCGACTCCAAGCGCCACACCACACGGTCGCCGCCTTCATTGCCGGCACTCTGCGAGTGCCGGCTCTTCTCTTTCGCGCGGTCGCCTCCGCCTCAATCATTCAACGCCGCCGGCTCCAACGTACAGCCATGGTCGTGGCATACTAGCTCCAACGCAAGTACACGCCTGACCAGCCCGGCACTGCAACAACCGTCGGTGCCTTACAACGCCGCGCCCGACGATCACATATGTGTCGACTTTCATTGTCGTGCCAGACGACCATCATCGCCACAAGCGATACTTATCTGTCGCCGATTTCAAGTGACGCGACCGACGCTCACATCCACGCCACCATGTCTCCCGCGAGTCGACTCCAGCGCCTCTCCGGTTCGTCGGCCTCCCGAAGAAGCCGACTCTAGTATAAACGCAACTACACGCGATTGGAACATAAATCAGGTGCCATCCATCCTATTTATTTATTTTATTATTTCCTACGAAAAATATTATTCTGTCTAGTTTGCAGTATTTTTACGCAGGAAAAAGAATCACTACGAAAGTGACATCACACCTCGGATACGAAGGTTGAACCGGCATTGGCTTCCAGCACCGTGCTCGAAGCTCCCGTCTGCGCCGGTTTCCACCGCCGCCTTGATATATTGGTCGGGTCATCGATTGTCGACTCCAACGAGATCGACTACAACCTCATCAGGGTTGACTTCCATGGTGATTTGGTTTTAATCTGCATCGCCATATCAGCCAAGTCACATTCATATCCCGCATATTTCATTCCAATCAATTTTCTATGTTGCACCTTTGAGATAAAACTTGCGGGCTATCTTACATGCATTCAAGATATACACGGATGCCCAAAAAGATTAGTTGCCACATTGTGCACGTCTAAACATGGGCATCCGACTTCCTTAACGATATGTTCGATGTTTGTTTCTTTATTAAGCGTGGTACAAGGAGTCTCTAGTCGACTCCTCGAGTCGAGTCAAGACTCGGAGGCTATACCTCCTCTGGGATGCATCGGAGATTGATATTGATATATTATATTTCACATGGCGGATTATAGTTGACAGACACGCTTGGGGCGGGTTTGCAGGAACTTCTGGAGAAATCAATCCATCACTCACACTCCTTGGAAAAATTCCGGTCCATTGATTATGGTTCCTTGAAAAATCCTGGCTCAGATTCCGGTTCATTAAATATTCTGGCTCTCCAAAAAGTGGAGATTCCACGGAAAAATTCTGGCTCTCCAAAAAGTGAAGAGTCCACGGAAAAATTCTAGCTCTCCAAAAGTGAAGATTCCACAGGAAAATGTCGGTTATGTCATTGAGTTCCGGTTTATCAAAAATTTCGGCTCCTCGCTAAGTTCCAATTTATCAAAAAAATTGGCTCCTTTATAAATTCAGGTTCATTACGAAATACTGGCTTCACAAGAAATATCGGTACACTCGGCACTTCTGGAACCCAGAATTTGCCATCTTATGCATTGCACCTTTATTTTACATCATTATGCATTGCACCTTTATTTTACATCATTATGCATTGCATTACATTTTGCATTTAATAATTTGCGCACCTGGAGGGCATGATCACCCCTCTTATTGGTGCCAGGCATATGTATGGCTTTATTAAGGGAACCTGGGGGCTTGATATTCTTGTAAATCAGCTCTTTATCTGTGGACTCGGCATATATGTGTAACTGTCCTACAATGGCATTATTTTGGCCTGTATAGCTGAAGCAAAATCGTACTCATATGACCCTAGTGACCTATTTTTGATTCAGCCATTCAACGACTCTATACGATGTTCATTGAGACTGATTCTTCAACAGGAAAACTAGAACAAGTCATGCGGTGCCTGCTTACAGAGAAGTTTTAGCTTAAATGCAAAGACCAACAATCCTTTTTCTATAAGTCAATCAGCAACCTCTTATTAAGGAGCTGGCCGATCTTGAACTTGTATGATTAAAGGGTGTTGCATATGTCGCGCGTACGCCGGCTTCTATATGAGCTTTTTTACTTTTTTGCATACGTAAAAATATATTTTCAGCATATATAGCATCATGTCTTTCTCTTATACCACAAGCATGTTGAGATTCCAGTATTTTAGGCTTTTACTAGACGACTTCTATATGCATCAGTCAGGTGAAATAAGTCACGTGAAGTCGGCTTACAGAGATGTTCTTTCCTACACTTAACTATGTGACCCGGACGCCGCCATGACAAGTCACTAAACACCGGCTCCCATGAGGACACAGTGGATATTGGACTTGTGAAAGGAAGCACTGGTATATACAACACGTACGGCCGACTTCCAAAGCACGGGTAAACCAAAAGGTCTATCAAGTTGAATTTTTGTGATGGAAGTAAATAAATTCATTAGATGAATATACAATCCCATCGCGCATAATATTATTATTTATGCAGAAAATATCTTATACTTCTGCAGGTACATCTTACATTTGTTCAATAGAATCTCGGGTCGTTGCAAGACTTCAAAGGTCGGTACCTGAGGGTTACAATATTTGAGGATATCCACAAAGTCATCACAAGAATCTGTTTTCCCAAACACCCCGACTTTACGAGGGAGCTCGCTAGTCAAAACATAACAGTTGGCACACATTATTTCGGGGTGCCGAAGGAAACATATTCCAGCACTCGAGAGGTGATACGTCCCAAACGTATCTATAATTTATGCTTGCTCTATGCATGTTTTGTGTGATATTGTTGTCATCTAGATACACTTTCATACACTTTTGAGCATATTTGGACTAACTTATTAACTCAGTGCACCCCAATACCAGTTCATGTTTTCTGTTGTTTTGCTATTTCGGAAAAATCAGATAAAAAATCAGCGCTGAGGAACCTTATGGAATCACCTGGGTGGGGTCAAAGGCCCACCACCAGGGGCCTAGGCGCCCTGGTGGTGCACCCTAGGAGCTGGCCATGCCAGGTGGCCTCCTAGGCACCTGGTGGCCCCCCTGGCTACCCCCCTTCGCCTATTTATTCTCTGTGACGGGATTCTTCCAAGGACAGAACCCTTTTTTGCGATCTCGCCTCTATTCCACCGCCATTGCGCTTCCAAGATCGAAAGCGCCAACAGACCTCTTCTAGGCACCCTGCTGGAGGGAGGATTAACCTTCGGGAACTTTCCCTCCACCATGGATGCTTCCCAGATGATCCGTGAGTAGTCTACCTTGGACCATGGGTCCGTGATCAGTAGATATGTGATGTTCTCCTCCCCTCTTTGCTCTTCATGGATTAGACCTTGTGAGCTGCCCTACAAGATCAAGGCACATATGTAATTATTTCTGCTGTTGCTATGCTGAGTTTGCTGGGATCTGATGGATTATGAGACTATTTTTAGTTTGTGATAGAGTAATATATTTGGTTCTTATCTTTTATATTTTTGTTCCTAAGTAATTCTTGCATGTTCTCCGTTGTTGTTTATTTCTTTGGCCAAGTAGTAGGTAGTTACCCCAAGAGGGAACGTTATGCTCTATTGTGGGTTCATGCCCCTGATGGCACGCTTGAGTGACAGAAACATGAGTCTAGGGGATGTGCTATTGCCACAAGGGGGAAAACAATGGTGCTTGTAACTGCGGTTGCAAGGATTGTTTACTTTACGCAAAGTTCTTTTAATGCAGTTGTCTTTTGCTTTGTATTTACACTTGGGGTGGGGCTCGCATATTAATACCAGCGAGATCTTCTGGATAGATATCTCAAGGTGAATGATTACTTCCCTTAAAAGGGTTTCCATAGGGTTCACATTGATAAAAAAACCTCTAAGAAAAATGATGTAGCTTCTTTCCTCTCAAAGTGTTCCCCAAGGTTTATAGAGAAGAGGAAAAAAGCGTAAAGATGAGTAAGACAATCCTACACAAGGAGGAGATACCCCAGAAGACAAACGAAAGAGAAACACCAAGATAACCATAGAGTTATCCAAATAAAACTCAAAAGATCATAGTTTTGGTAAATATGATTTTAGATGACTGCATAGAAAACCAGAAGAACAATATGCACACGATACTCACACACAAAATATGGTTTTGTGTCTACAATCTACAAGCTCTACCACTACAAAGGTGCTAACCAACCTAATTCTATATGGCAGGTCGCAGTAAATCTTGGGGCAAATCTTCGACATTGACGATTGAAGCATGATACGAAGTAGTTCCCTTCTTGAGGTCTCGAGGTGTCTTCTCTTGGCAAAATGTTGCTACTCCGAGTGTCAGGGTTGAAGTTATGTTCAAATTCATGGTATGTCTTGCGGATCTTCTGACTTTTCAAATCCATGGGCGGAGAAAAGGTTTCACACTATAAAGAATATGGTAGAGAAGTAGAGTTTAAACTTTCTTTGAATAGGATAACATAGGAAGATCAATAGTGAAGAAGAAGACTACGAGATTGTTTCCCTTGAATTAATTTTCTAATCAAAATATTTCCAAAGGCTTTCCTTTTCTAACTAAGGTCACGCGACTAGGTCGACATCGGCTCTGATACCACTTCTATGAGAACCCGAAAAAAAAATTCCAGGCCCTCCTGTGTTTAATTGTCAATCCCAGTATCATTGTTGACAACACAGCGAAATGGTATCATTGCAGAATACATAAAGATTTTACAAGTACCATAATCTGCCATAAGGCATACATATAAAATGTCTCATGACATTTGTTACAATCAGGAAACAGCGGAAAGTAAAATGTGTAGCGACTCCATCTCATCCACAGGCAGTCGATGTAGTCCACGTGACCTCACTCCTATGGATCGCCATAGTAGTCGTAATCATCAACTTCTTCTTCATGGATCTCTGTTCAACAAAATTATTGCCATGAGTACATTTCGTACTAAACATGCCTCCCGGGAAAGTCCCTAATAACTACATGAGGCTTCAAAGGAAGGCTATATGGTTCTTTTGCATAAAAGCTAGTTTTGTTTGAAAAGCATAATAGTTCGATAAAGAGGTTTTAGACGAAAACAACATTTTCTCCATCATAACTTTCAACAAAGTGAGGATCCTCGATCCACTCACATCCTTCATAGGTTCCAAGAATAGGGGCGGAGAGGGAATAAGCAAGACAGGTTCCCGTATGTCAAGAAAGATTCATGTGTCGTCCATGACCGTGGACACGGCTATTCGAATAGTTTTACACTCTGCAGAGGTTTTACCCTTTACCCACATGACACAATCTCGTCTTATTTCCACCATTGGCCGATGGCATAGTACACTATTTTGTATACCGGCAGGGAGTTTGTGACGAGGTCTTTCATTAGACCCACCCTTACTATGACATGCCCACTAGGTTTCACAAGGTAGTAACCGTAGTTCACAGTCCTTGCCTCCTTTTGTGCCGAGGATACTCCTCGCAAGGAAGCTATCCCATATGCGGTACGACGATGACGATAATAAGGATGAACTAACTAATTAACCAAGTGAGTGCCCATATAGCATGTGGTTGTACTATTGTTACAATCTTAAAATCCAAGACTTATTGGGCCTCATGCGGCACGTACGACGGATTGCCCCCTTCACCTTGTGAAGGGAAGCCAATCGCTCCTTCAATCCTTGATCCAGCTGTCGCCCGCGCTAGTATTTAGATGGTAAGTTTCACCCAGAGTAGAAGAGAGTAGAGGAAGTCAAAAACGGCCAACCGGCCTAGCTTAGCAAGCTCGATAACAAGTTTCAAGTGTTAATGATCCGAAGACCATTCAGATAAGCACCTATAGAATAATTAGCATGGCTAAGCATTTCTACTCTACTAGATTACTATATACTTCTACTCAGGCGTCAAGCGGATCAGGCTAATGTGTCAATCGACACGCTAGCTACGAGATTAAATAGCATGCAATAGTGGTATAAAATACAATGCAAATTTTATAAAACATAGGATAAACATGATCAAAGAGGGAGGCATGCCTTCGTTGTTGATTCCATCTTAGTGAGCTTGAATCTGTCCATGTCCAAGATCGTCACTCCCTACTCGTCGTAACGATAGAAAATGGAAAAATTACCAAAGAAAAAGTAATTCCAAATAAGATCCAAAATAGATTAAGGTTGGATGGATAACAACATATTGATCAAGATGGAGATTCTAAAATGAGGTAGAACGATAGGAGGATAAGTTGAGAGGATTCAATGAATATTGGATTGAATTGATTTGGTAAGGAAGGCTCGACGGTCAAGACTAATGTTCTAAAAAGAACTATGATAATAGCAGCTAGTGGTGCCCACCACACATCTCGACTAACTATATAGGAAACTACTATATAACAACGCAACGACATCAACATTCAACACACATGGAATGGGACCATCCTATGCATTGTAACTACACAATCACAACATGATATGAAAAAGGTAAAAGTTAACCACAAATAAATATTTATAATGGTCAACAACAGCCAAACATATAAATTACCTCTATAATAATTAAAAGTAAGCATTCTACATGACAGCCAAACAACCGGATAAACCATACTAGTTAAGCAATCAAACATCATTCAACGACATGAATTGAATTGATCTAGGTCTAGGCCTAACACTTACAATAGGAGCATCTCCAACATATCAAACCAATTCATTTGTCAAACAATTAACAATAAACTATACAACACATGGAACACATGGATGAACAACTATTGTAGGCATGAAATGACTAAGAGTAATAATCAACCACAAATAAATACTTGGATGAATCCAAATATTTATAATGGTTAATAACAAGTACAAACTAAGCACCAATCAAAGAAACTATTAGAAAGCATTTCTATAACAAAGATAAACTAATACCATGGTATAAACTAATTAACAAATACATAGTAAGACATAATAAATAAGGCATATAAGTGAAGAATCATATAGGGATGTCTTAGATAATAGCACAACATCAAACATACGAGTGATCAAGGGAAGATACTAAACTAGGACATGCTTATAATAAGAAACAACAAGTATTCAAATACTAACATGTGACATGGGAAACCATCTATAAGAAGCACGAGGGACTAAGTACTCAATTTAAGAACATAAAACAAACTAAGACATAAAAGATCACTATCATGACATGATATCTAGGCTTATGCATAACATAAATGAAATATTGTCTAAAAAAACATAAATGAAATAGTAAGATAAAATAGATATAGTCCTAGGCATGGAGATGATGAATCACATGAGATATCATACACTATGTTACCAGTACAATATAACTCATGACCATAATATAACTTAGACGATATCACCTAACATAAACATCAAGCATGACAATATCACACAACTATAATACTAGTGATGACATAACAACGCATTGCGAAAACATAATGAGCATGTAGGTAAGTAAACAACTAGATCAAGGCATCAATGGAACCAACATGTATTATAATAGCATGAGAAACATGATGACATGCTATCTACTATCACCTACACTTGCAAAAACATATGACACGACTAAGTATGATGTAATACATTAATTGGTACACACATGCTATAAAATCTAGTTATACAATCGAAACATCATGGAAAGATATTGATCAACTAAGAAGGAATCAATAAAATACATGTATGACACCGGCAAATTACTACCAAGTAAAGGCTAGCAAATGCATGAACATAAGATACAAACTAGCAATGATAGAACACATGGTAAGCATATAACCAAAATATGTATTCCACTTTGAGTAAGTACTAAAATAACACATGGCAATAAACTAAGATAAATAAACACACATGATAACCAACAGGATGTAATAAACTATGTTCTATGCCGCAAGAATAAATCTATAAAGCCATACAAATAAAACCATGTCATACAAAATATCTAACATGTAATCTTAGGTAATAAATAGCATATTCAAAATAATATTAACGACTACACAAAAGGTGTCACTAAATTATCACATAAACACATGCTATAGAATATGACATAGGAAGTAAGAAAGTGATCTTGAACCATGATGCGACTCATAATATAGTCGCTAATAATATGCCAACAACAAGCAATTTACCACAACCATGATTATGTTTTAATTTAACATACTGATTCATGATAACTACTATTGAGTAATAAAACAACAAATAGAATAAATTAACAAACAACAATAATAATCACGGCATGATTTTGTATAAAAACACACATCTTAGATGGATTATACAAAAATATATGTAACATATAGACATCTTCATGCTACACAAGAATAAAAATAAAACAAGAAATATTTTATAATCAATCAAATCTGAGAATAATCATACACAAATCTACACATGGAAATTATGCACGAAACTATTAAAGAAGTATATGATACAAATACCTATGTAGGATGAACGACAAATAACAATATGACACGACAAGTTAAATAAATACTTAACCGTAATTGGTTAAACAAATAAATCTACCAAAACACATGTCACACAAAAATTATATGAACAATATCATGCATTTCTAGACATATCACCAACATATGAATATACACATATTAACACACAATTTAATCGATCTATAAACTTGCATCGATCTTGGCCAAAAACAAATACAAAAATATGTCAAATTTAAGCGATTTAACTTCATCGTGGGGTTACTATGGCCATGGGAAACAATTGACATGTTGAACACAAGATCATTTGATAGGCAGAAAATAGAGATATAAGTCAATTTCATTGAACGACATTTATTTAGATGAGTGCAGACAATGATAGAAATAGGTTGAAGCATGATGTCTAGGAGATATGTTGGATAAGTTTGAGTACGCTTCCTAAAGGAATTGGATAAAAACTCACCTAGCTCGACAAAATGATGCGATGTACTCAATGAACGAAGCTGAAGAAGGGAAAATGTACGCATAGCTTTAGATGAATGGTAGGAACAACACAGTGCTTCTCTGAAGAAGATCTAAAAATGAAAGTGGAGGAGAAAAAAGAGAGGCGCGTGAGGTTCATCTCGGATCCTTCTTTTATAGACTGTGGAGGGAGATCAAGAGACCAATGCCAACTCTTGACATTCGGTGCACCACATCGGTTGGGTTGATTAAGGCAATGAAGTGGTGTTTTAATTCTCTGAATGGGTTCTCCATAGAATTCTAAGCATCTTTCATGTTGGTGGCAAATGAAAAGGTTGAATGAGTTAAGAGATAGAGGGAGAGGAAGAGGTACAGCCATGGCGTTTATGTTTCTCAGCTTTCTCGTGTTAACGCACACGAGGAGGAAGACGAAGAAGAAGAGGCACCTGTGGTGGGCTCGGTCTGAGGAAAAGAGAGATAAAAGAATGATGGGTTTTAGTTGGAGCATTTGGCCCAAAAGAATAGGGAAAATATAGAAGAGAAGTGGTTTTCAAAAAGTGAAAGATATTGTGCTAGGGAATTTTGAGTAGAGTTTAAGAAAGGAAAATAATTAGATTTTCTTAAAAGTAAAATTCTAAAATAAAAGATCAATTTAAAAAATCAAATAAAGTTTCAAAATACAAATACACATAATTTAATATGCCAAAGACAAGAGAAAAAATATTCAGCGAAAAGAGAACAATAAAACTCAAATTTAATTTATGTTGGCATTAGTTCAAATTAAATCCTCCAAATTATGAAAACTTAACTTAAGCTTTTAATAACCAAATAAAATAAATGAAATTTTCTGGCCCTGCTTTTTGGAAAACTTTTTCTTAAAAATTCCGAGCATCGGGATGTTACAGTTCTGTCCATCATTATCTTCAGGATTTTGATCTCCAGCACCCCGGGCTATGTGTGGGAACATTTGATCATCACCATCATCCCTGTTGACTTGACGCGAATTTTCTTTGACATGGCAAATACCTCCAACTGCCATGGACCTGATCACTTCATCCAAAGGAGGTTCATCTAGGTTATTAGGTAAATGCTCCTTTTTGGAGCCATTAGTTTCTTCAAACCTTACATTTATAGTTTCTACAACTTTACCAAGATGGGAGTCGTACACTCTGTAAGTGTGAGAATTTGAGCCATAACCTAATAGAAAACCTTCATGGGCCTTAGGGGCAAACTTGGAGTTATGATTCATATCCCTAATGTAGCAAGGAGCACCAAACACTCTAAGGTAAGTGAAAGCTCAAGAATGATCAGAGGGGGAGGGGGTGAATGATCACTTCTAAAAATTCTACGAAACTTAGAAGGAATTCATGCAAACAACAAAGGACTAAGTGAATCTCTAAGGGATTGCGGTATAGAAAGTCATGCATGAATCGAGAGGATTGGGGACGAGGGAAAACATTGAAAGCAAATAGGGAAGCGAGTAGATACTGAAGGTAAATACGAGTAAGAAAACAATCCTGACACTGCGATGTTTGGTAAACCAGTTCACACTCTGCAAAGTGCTACGCCTAGTTGGAGGGAGTGGTGATTGAACAACTGGAGCAAAACTCTCTCCGCCCTATTCTCCACTTCAACAAACTCCTCGAGCTTGTCCAGTTTTCACTCGGGGTAGATGATTCAGGACATCTCCGAAACCTTTACAGACTTCCTTCAGCAGTGACAATTACTCTTCGACTGTTCGACAGGTGACACCTAACCGTCTAGGAAACTTGCAGCTCTCCAAGATAAAAAGATCGGCTAATCTCAACCTAAGTCTCAGTGAATAGCTCAACTCAGTTTGGACTTGGGTTTATGTTTTCTCTCGAAATCTTTCTCGAGAAGATCACAGCTCTTCTGTCTCAGAATATTCAGTGGAGCAGCCATCCACAAATGGTAGGTGGGTGTGGGGTATTTATATGTGGCGATCCCGATGAGTGAAATGACTGAAGTGACCCGATGCAACCGCTTGACGCGTGTCCATAATGGTCGGATTTTCAATCACTACGCAACTTTTCTTGCGGATCAATTAAGCTGACTTACCGAACGAGTTCTCTCTCAAAGGCACCAAGTGCGATGACTTTGCCTTTGAGCTATCACTCTACTCAGTAAGATTTCTCTCGGTAGGCTTTCTGTGGGTTTATGTTGAGAAGAGCTGATTCACTTCGACAAAGATCTCAACTAGCAAACCCCTCTTGATAGTACGGTTTTTCCTACGACTCAAGAAAATAAAGAGAAACTAGTAAAAAGACTAAGTCTTCGTCCAGCTTCAGCTTTCTCCTTGTTGCACTTTTACTCGAGAGCATATTATTTCTCGACGACACTTTTAGGGGTCGTCTTCCTTCAAAGGCTTCGGTAAAGAACTGCAGCTTTGCTGCAGTGAGTTGTCCTTCGACCTTCTACTTGCAAACTCCATTCTTTCAGAACCTAAGTATCTGTTTATACTCGAAAACAATATTAGTTCCTCTACTGCTTTGGCCAACAATCTCCAAAACCTTCGGGGGGAAAACTTGCTCTTACAATCTCCCATTTTTGGACGATTGTTGACAAAACAGGCATCGATAAATAATTGAAAAGTTTTGAGTTTTTGATGATAAACCAGTGCTAAGATCGACGATATACTCCCCCTGATGTATACACGGAAGATGTAAATTTCAAGTGAAGTGCATATTTGACAAGGATTGAGTTGAGGGAAAAACATCATAATCTTAGCGAGCAAGATGGCATTCCATATGATATTAGAAAGAAAATATGCAATCTCCTCGATTAACTTGTGAATTTATATGATAGATAAATTCCTGCAAAAAGGTTACGTATTGCAAGCATAGCAGATAGATATCTTACGATAAAAGTGGCAGTTCACAGACCTACTTAGAGTTAGTTACAACCAGATCGAATATGAATCGAAAGTTTCTTGAAACCACTCGGAAACTGATGAGGACATCCCTACTAATGTTACACCCATACCCTCACCAACTACACATATTGGACCAGTTACTAGAGCTCGTGCACGTCAACTAAATTATCAGGTACTTTCGTTTCTTGCGAATCCTTCTATTGTTCATGAACATATGATACTGCCTAAATTAGATACTTTTGTTTTGCTTATGAATGAAGGACCTAGCATGGACAAGAAGGATGGTCATTGGAGCGGGATCAAGCATGGAGAAGAAGGTGCGCGCGCGGGAAAGGACAGCGGAGCTTCCCGTGGTGATTATCGCACTTTGAAGCCACCATAAGGCGCGCATGAAGTCTTGGACGAAATACGCGAGATGCCACTTCATTATTTTCGTCCAAGGGCAATTAAAGGTGCTGCGTCACCTTAATATTGGGATGGGCCCATGTAATTTCGAAATACCACCTTATAGGCTGTTTTTAGAGTCCGTATGTGTGGGGAAACCGAGTTAGGGTTGTTTTCGGACCCCACCTCCAAGGGGTCACGAAAATCCCCTCTGTTCCCCCATATATACAGCCCTTAGGGCGTCGTTTAGACTTGGGTTTTAATTAGATTTAAGTTAGCCATAGCCGCAACTTCGAGTTCTTCGTTTGTGTCGTCCGACCAGGCCAAGACCGCATTGGAACCCCAACTTCTGTTAATCTTTCATCTTATATTCGCAATATCCAGATTGCAATTCTTAGTTCTTGCTTGTTCTTCGATTGCTTGCAGGAATTGACCTTCGTGGTCAGGTTGATCGTGCATCCGCGGGATCAATAACCTCTCGGAGTTGGTTTAGCGATTGCTAAGGCGCAACGTCTTCGCACGTTCGTAGTCGGGTCGTGAAAGTCTACTCCATCAAAAATCGATCTCCACCATCTCATCGAAACATCGGGACACCTTCGCCTCTATCAAGTGGTATCAGATTTCCAGGTTGCTCGGTGAGATTTACCAGTTTTCGTAGTCTAGATTGATTCTGTTCGTCATACCTACAGCCCACGAAAAAGCCAGAAAAAAAATTTAGGGTTAGATCATCACGTCCCAAGACAGTCCGAGCCTTTGTCCAGTTTTCTTTTCAGTACTTGCTTTGTTGAATTTACGGTTGCATCGTTGTGTCAAGTTGCTGATCTTAGCGTCTAGTTCCCTTAGAGTTTCGAGTTCTGATCACAGTTTGCCACGTCGCCGCCGCACAGTAGTCATCCTACCACGTTCCGCCAATCCAAGTCCACATACACCACCACGTTCCGCCAAGCAGAGTCCATATACACCACCACGTACCACGAGTCCGAGTTGAGTTCCATCATCAGTACGGTTCGTGACCTCTCCATAGCCAGATTAGTTTGAGTTGATTAGAGTCGGATTTCACCAATCTTTGTCGTACGTAGAAGGGGGTGATTTCCAAAAAAAAAAAAAAAAAAAAAAAAAAAAAAGAGTCTGGCACGCTTTCCAGAGCAGTGTTTAGGCCAAAAATTTCAGGGGTAAAAAAATTTTGTGCCCATACGTTCCTTAGGTCCAGAAACTCATTTTGAGACATTCGCCACCATAGTGACTTTTTCGCACTTTTTCAGCCACCGCAGTCCCGCATCGCAAAAAAAAAAAAAAAAAAAAAAAAAAAAAAAGAGAAATTTTTTTTTCAGAGTATGCTTCTCAGTTGATTACGTGCCGCGCCGTGCTTTCGTTGGTGTTTTAGGCTCGCGTCTCTAGTACGGTCTAGCCTAGGATCAGCACAGTACCCACGTTGAGCGTTTATTCAGCTTTGCATCTCTGTTTTGATTACTGTTGAGTTTTTTCTACCATACTTGTCAGCCTTCCTACAGCTCCACATATATTCTACATCGTGCGTTTGACACCTCCTGGCCATCGCTCTACCATATCTCTGAGAGTTTTGACCCGTTGGTTGTACATCACCACCTGCTGCTAGGTAAGAATCGGTAAGAACGAAAGAAAAGCTTGACGGATTTGTGCTTTCCACCACACCACATCCCATTAGTAGTAGGATCATATTACTGTGTGTTTTCTATTTCTGCTAACCATGACAGGATCACATGATGAAGTGGCGCGGGATGCACCCGATTGGGAGAACATGACAAACAAGGAGCTACATGATAAATTTGCACGTATGATGTCTGAACAGGTGCAGGACATCCATAACAGATTTACAGAGGCGATTGATGGCGTGGAAAAGATGATCGACACCAAGCTAGACGCCAAGTTTACTGAGTTGATCGCACGCCTACCTTCAGCACAGCCACAGCCACCGCCACTACCACGTGCACGACGTATTCTGTTGCCGCGAGGACAAGCTGCTGGTATTGGTGCTCCTCCTGCTGCTGCAGTTGCTGCTACTGCTGCTGCTGCTTCTGACGTCGGCCAGGACGACTACTACGAGGGTGATTACGAGGAGGAGGTGGAACAGGAAGCGGTCTATGCGCAGCCAGCTGGACGTCCACGTCCCAACATTCGCCACGGTCGACACCAACCACCCCCTCAGGTACGCGATGATGAACATGTGCCTAAACTTAAATTGAATCTTAAGCCATTTGAGGGTAGATATATTCCTGATGTTTATCTTACTTGGGAGTTAGAAACAGAACAACGCTTTACATGTTTACAATATCCTGAGAATAGACGTGTTACTGCTGCTGTTTGTGAATTCACGGGATTTGCATCTATTTGGTGGTCCGAACATTGTAGATTGCATGCTAATAATATTCCAGCTACTTGGGCTGCTTTAAAAGATGCTATGCGTACTCGCTGGGTTCCTCCTTATTATCAACGTGACTTGTTACAAAAATTACAGCGTTTGAGACAAGGAAAAAATTCTGTAGAGGAATATTATCAGGAATTACAAACTGGATTGATTAGATGCGGCCTTGTAGAGGATAATGAAGCTATGCTTGCACGTTTTATGGGTGGCTTAAACAGGGAGATACAAACTATTCTAGAATACAAGGACTTTACTACTATCACTCGTTTGTTTCATCTTGCTTGTAAAGCTGAACGTGAAGTGCAGGATCGACAGGCCGCTACGAGACCTAACTTTTCTGCAGGACGAAATACATCATGGACATCGCGTGGAGCTTCTACATCCCCACGTCCTGCTGCACCACCATCTACTTCAGCCGCTCATTCTTACAGGGAGCCACCGACACAGCCAGCGCCACCATTCAAGGGTGCACAGAGTGGTCCCGCGGCGAGTTCTTCTTCATCCATGGCGTCCACAGGGCAAGCACGAGATCGTGATATTAAATGTCGCAGGTGCCAAGGTGGAGGTCACTTCGCAAAAGACTGTCCCTCCAAGCGTGTGATGATTATTACGGCGGATGGTGGGTATGAGTCAGCGAGTGACTATGATGAGGAGACTTTAGTTCTCATTGCTCATGAGGATCAGGGTGCCCATGATGATGCTCGTGATATAGAGTATATGGCTCCTGATGATGCAGATAAATATGCTAGTTTGGTTGCTCAACGTGTGTTAAGTGTGCAGGTATCGAAGGCCGAGCAAAACCAGAGGCATAATTTGTTCCACACAAAGGGAGTGGTGAAAGAACGTTCGGTTCGCATCATCATTGACGGAGGGAGTTGCAACAACTTGGCGAGCATGGAGTTGGTGGAGAAGCTATCTCTCACCACAAGACCACACCCCCATCCGTACTATATTCAGTGGTTTAACAATAGTGGTAAGATTAAGGTAACGCGTTCTGTTCGTGTGCACTTTAGCATTGCTGCATATGCTGATTATGTTGATTGTGATGTGGTACCCATGCAAGCATGCTCTCTTTTACTTGGTAGACCATGGCAATTTGATAGGAATGTTGTACACCATGGTAGGACAAATCAGTTTACTCTGGTTCATCAGGATAAAAATATTGCTTTACTTCCTATGTCTCCTGAACAAATTGTGAAAGATGATCTTGCTAGAGCTAGTAAAGCTAAACAGGAGAAAAATAAGAGTGAAAATGAGATAGCAGCCAAAGAATTTGAGCAACAACATAAGACTCATAGCAAATCTTCTTCTGCTGTGTCTAATGAAATTAAATTGACTAGTCCAACTTTGCTTGCTACTAAAGTTGATATTTCAGATTTGGATGTTAGTCAATATGTGTGCTATGCTTTTGTGTGCAAAGAAGCTTTGTTTTCATTTGAGGAATTGCCTCCTTCTTTGCCTCCTGTTGTCACTGACCTTTTGCAGGAGTTTATTGACGTCTTTCCACAAGACGTACCACCGGGATTACCACCTATTCGAGGGATTGAGCATCAGATTGACTTAATTCCCGGTGCTTCACTGCCCAACCGTGCGCCATACCGTACCAATCCGGAGGAGACAAAGGAGATTCAGCGTCAAGTACAAGAGCTACTCGACAAAGGTTACATACGTGAATCCCTTAGTCCTTGTGTTGTTCCTGTTATATTAGTGCCTAAAAAGGATGGAACATGGCGTATGTGTGTTGATTGTCGAGCCATTAATAATATTACTATTCGTTATCGTCATCCTATTCCTAGGTTAGATGATATGCTTGATGAATTAAGTGGCTCTACCATGTTTTCCAAAGTTGATTTGCGTAGTGGATACCATCAAATTCGCATGAAATTAGGAGATGAATGGAAAACGGCATTTAAAACTAAGTTTGGATTATATGAGTGGTTAGTCATGCCTTTTGGGTTAACTAATGCACCTAGCACTTTCATGAGATTAATGAACGAGGTTTTACGTGCTTTCATTGGACGATTTGTGGTAGTCTATTTTGATGATATACTGATTTATAGCAAATCTTTGGAGGAACATTTGGATCATTTACGTGCTGTTTTTATTGCTCTACGTAATGCACGTTTGTTTGGTAACCTTGGGAAGTGCACCTTTTGCACCGACCGAGTATCGTTTCTTGGCTATGTTGTTACTCCGCAGGGAATTGAAGTTGATAAAGCCAAGATCGAGGCGATTGAGAGTTGGCCGCAGCCCAAAACGGTCACACAAGTGAGGAGTTTTCTTGGCCTCGCTGGATTCTATAGGCGTTTTGTGAGAGATTTCAGCACCATTGCTGCACCTCTCAATGAGCTTACACGCAAGGATGTGCCTTTTACTTGGGGTACCGCACAGGAAGAAGCCTTCACCGTATTGAAAGATAAGTTAACACATGCTCCTTTGCTCCAACTTCCTGATTTTAATAAGACTTTTGAGCTTGAATGCGATGCTAGTGGGATTGGTTTGGGAGGTGTGTTATTACAAGATGCTAAACCTGTTGCTTACTTTTCTGAAAAATTGAGTGGGCCTAGTCTGAACTATTCTACTTATGATAAGGAATTATATGCTCTTGTTCGGACATTAGAAACTTGGCAACATTATTTATGGCCCAAAGAATTTGTTATACATTCTGATCATGAATCTTTGAAACACATAAGAAGTCAAGCAAAACTTAATCGTAGACATGCTAAGTGGGTTGAATTTATTGAGACTTTCCCTTATGTCATTAAACACAAGAAGGGGAAAGATAATATTATTGCTGATGCTTTGTCTCGTCGTTATACTATGCTTTCACAACTTGACTTCAAGATTTTCGGTTTAGAGACAATCAAAGATCAATACGTAAATGATGCGGAATTTAAAGATGTATTGCAGAATTGTAGAGAGGGTAGAACATGGAACAAGTTTGTGCTTAATGATGGATTTGTGTTCCGTTCTAACAAGCTATGCATTCCAGCTAGCTCTATTCGTCTTTTGTTGTTGCAGGAGGCGCATGGAGGAGGATTAATGGGACACTTTGGCGTGAAGAAGACGGAGGACGTACTTGCTACACATTTCTTTTGGCCAAAGATGAGACGGGATGTTGAGCGTTTTGTTGCTCGCTGCACTACATGTCAAAAAGCTAAGTCACGACTCAATCCTCATGGTTTATACATGCCTTTACCTGTACCTAGTGTTCCGTGGGAGGACATATCCATGGACTTTGTTTTAGGCTTGCCTCGAACAAAGAATGGGAGGGATAGCATATTTGTTGTCGTGGATAGATTTTCTAAGATGGCACATTTTATACCATGTCATAAAAGCGATGATGCTGCTAATGTTGCTGATTTATTCTTTCGTGAGATTATTCGCTTACATGGTGTGCCCAATACTATTGTCTCGGATCGTGATACTAAGTTTCTTAGCCATTTTTGGAGATGCTTATGGGCTAAGTTGGGGACTAAACTACTTTTTAGTACTACATGTCATCCCCAAACTGATGGACAAACTGAAGTAGTCAATAGGACTTTGTCTACTATGCTTAGGGCTGTTTTAAAGAGTAACTTGAAACAGTGGGAAGAATGTTTACCTCATATTGAATTTGCTTATAATCGTTCATTGCATTCTACCACTAAAATGTGCCCTTTTGAGATTGTTTATGGTTTTCTACCTCGTGCACCTATTGATTTGCTACCTCTTCCATCTTCGGAGAAGGTTAATTTTGATGCTAAGCAACGTGCTGAATTGATATTAAAACTGCATAAGTTAACTAAAGAAAACATTGAGCGCATGAATGCTAGATACAAGCTTGCTGGTGATAGGGGTCGAAAGCATGTTGTGTTTGAACCCGGAGATCTTGTTTGGTTACATCTACGTAAAGATAGGTTTCCTGATTTGCGTAAGTCTAAGTTAATGCCTCGAGCTGATGGTCCCTTTAAGGTTTTGCAGAAAATTAATGATAATGCATATAAACTTGAGCTACCTGCAGCCTTTGGGGTTAGTCCCACATTTAATATTGCAGATTTGAAGCCTTATTTGGGAGAAGATGATGAGCTTCCGTCGAGGACGACTTCAATTCAAGAAGGGGAGGATGATGAGGACATCCCTACTAATGTTACACCCATACCCTCACCAACTACACATATTGGACCAGTTACTAGAGCTCGTGCACGTCAACTAAATTATCAGGTACTTTCGTTTCTTGCGAATCCTTCTATTGTTCATGAACATATGATACTGCCTAAATTAGATACTTTTGTTTTGCTTATGAATGAAGGACCTAGCATGGACAAGAAGGATGGTCATTGGAGCGGGATCAAGCATGGAGAAGAAGGTGCGCGCGCGGGAAAGGACAGCGGAGCTTCCCGTGGTGATTATCGCACTTTGAAGCCACCATAAGGCGCGCATGAAGTCTTGGACGAAATACGCGAGATGCCACTTCATTATTTTCGTCCAAGGGCAATTAAAGGTGCTGCGTCACCTTAATATTGGGATGGGCCCATGTAATTTCGAAATACCACCTTATAGGCTGTTTTTAGAGTCCGTATGTGTGGGGAAACCGAGTTAGGGTTGTTTTCGGACCCCACCTCCAAGGGGTCACGAAAATCCCCTCTGTTCCCCCATATATACAGCCCTTAGGGCGTCGTTTAGACTTGGGTTTTAATTAGATTTAAGTTAGCCATAGCCGCAACTTCGAGTTCTTCGTTTGTGTCGTCCGACCAGGCCAAGACCGCATTGGAACCCCAACTTCTGTTAATCTTTCATCTTATATTCGCAATATCCAGATTGCAATTCTTAGTTCTTGCTTGTTCTTCGATTGCTTGCAGGAATTGACCTTCGTGGTCAGGTTGATCGTGCATCCGCGGGATCAATAACCTCTCGGAGTTGGTTTAGCGATTGCTAAGGCGCAACGTCTTCGCACGTTCGTAGTCGGGTCGTGAAAGTCTACTCCATCAAAAATCGATCTCCACCATCTCATCGAAACATCGGGACACCTTCGCCTCTATCAGAAACTCAAAGTTCAACGACCAAAAAGGAAATCACTTAACCCCGATAGCAAACTATTTCTTGGATGCCACTACATCTCCCCCTTTTTGTCACAACTAACAAAAAGTTAGAGAATATTGCCGAAAGAATTGCTACTCGCTGGAGCGCCGCTGACGACGTCGAGAAGATTTGGCGAGCGTAGGAGGACGTCGGATGGGGCGACCGCCACGAGGATTAATCTTCGTCCTGAAGGAGTGCTGATCACCAGAAGAGTCCTACTGGGATTAGGGAGGGGTCTTGGGTCTTCGAGGTAATGGCGAGTAAACTCTCGATGTGCGTCTTGGTTCTTCGTCGGGGTCGGAGTCGGAGGAGATGGTGTCCAGAGTGATGTGATAATAATCGTCGACGCTGAGGACATCCCTGTTCTTCGGCAATAGTGGTATGGTTGAATCTAGGCGATCAACCCGATCATCATTCGTCCATTACCGTTGCAGATGTAGAGGAAATTCTTCGGAACCGCAGCACTGCAGCTGACCGAGGGATTTGAACTTGCGCAGACCTTTCCATTCCCTGCGAAGACATTCATGAAGGAGTTGATTTTTATTCATGGTGATGTTGCGCAGGTGGTTGATCTCAGTCGTCATCTTCTGTTTCTGCACGAGATCTTGGTCGATGTAGTGCTGACACATCTTCTGGGTGTGAAGGGAAATCTCCATGTGATGCACTGGCTTAATGAACTTCGAGCGAATATTGCGTTCAGTCATGTGTGCCCTTATGCCAGTATGTTCAGCAAAGCGATCATTTGGTCGAGCAAAAATCTTCAACACTTCCCTGACAGGTGGAGTGAAAACCTTCGGATAAGGGGAATGGCGCGTCCCGAGAGTAATTGCAGATAGCCATGAGCCAAGGTGCATATGTCTTGTGAGCATGGTGATCATCAGCACACGAGACCATTGTACGAATGAAATAGTCCTCAAAGTCGAAGGGATGACCATGGACTACCTTCATAAGTGTGAGATGCACATCGTTGGGAATGGTAAAGTCATCATGCACATCAAGCATTGGCATCAAAGTCTTCGACAGAATATAAAACCAAGAATTTGCTTTGAAGACTAAGTGCTTTGGCTTCGGCTCAGCAGGGTAGTGACCTCCTACGACGTCTGGATTCATCAAAGTGGAAAATTCAGCAGGAGTTTGGGCAGGCAGATCATGCAGCTTGTGTGGTAATCCTTCGAAACGAGGAAAATTGATCACTGCCAGAAATTCATCGACAGTCATGTGAAAAACTTGGCCTTGAATCATGAAGTCGAATCTCCACGTTTTCGAGTCTTCGGGATCGCCTGTGACATATAAAGTGGTATAGAATTGTTTGATGAGCTCAGGATTGTAACAATTTCCGAGAGCAAACATCTTATGAGCATGGAGACCATCAATTGTCTCGGCAACTGATAGAGGCGAAAGTGTCCCGATGTTTCGATGAGATGGTGGAGATCGATTTTTGGTGGAGTAGACTTTCACGACCCGACTACGAACGTGCGAAGACGTTGCGCCTTAGCAATCGCTAAACCAACTCCGAGAGGTTATTGATCCCGCGGGTGCACGATCAACCTGACCACGAAGGTCAATTCCTGCAAGCAATCGAAGAACAAGCAAGAACTAAGAATTGCAATCTGGATATTGCGAATATAAGATGAAAGATTAACAGAAGTTGGGGTTCCAATGCGGTCTTGGCCTGGTCGGACGACACAAACGAAGAACTCGAAGTTGCGGCTATGGCTAACTTAAATCTAATTAAAACCCCAGTCTAAACGACGCCCTAAGGGCTGTATATATGGGGGAACAGAGGGGATTTTCGTGACCCCTTGGAGGTGGGGTCCGAAAACAACCCTAACTCGGTTTCCCCACACATACGGACTCTAAAAACAGCCTATAAGGTGGTATTTCGAAATTACATGGGCCCAGCCCAATATTAAGGTGACGCAGCACCTATAATTGCCCTTGGACGAAAATAATGAAGTGGCATCTCGCGTATTTCGTCCAAGACTTCATGCGCGCCTTATGGTGGCTTCAAAGTGCGATAATCACCACTGGAAGCTCCGCTGTCCTTTCCCGCGCGCGCACCTTCTTCTCCATGCTTGATCCCGCTCCAATGACCATCCTTCTTGTCCATGCTAGGTCCTTCATTCATAAGCAAAACAAAAGTATCTAATTTAGGCAGCATCATATGTTCATGAACAATAGAAGGATTCGCAAGAAACGAAAGTACCTGATAATTTAGTTGACGTGCACGAGCTCTAGTAACTGGTCCAATATGTGTAGTTGGTGAGGATATGGGTGTAACATTAGTAGGGATGTCCTCATCATCCTCCCCTTCTTGAATTGAAGTCGTCCTCGACGGAAGCTCATCATCTTCTCCCAAATAAGGCTTCAAATCTGCAATATTAAATGTGGGACTAACCCCAAAGGCTGCAGGTAGCTCAAGTTTATATGCATTATCATTAATTTTCTGCAAAACCTTAAAGGGACCATCAGCTCGAGGCATTAACTTAGACTTGCGCAAATCAGGAAACCTATCTTTACGTAGATGTAACCAAACAAGATCTCCGGGTTCAAACACAACATGCTTTCGACCCCTATCACCAGCAAGCTTGTATCTAGCATTCATGCGCTCAATGTTTTCTTTAGTTAACTCATGCATTTTTAATATCAATTCAGCACGTTGCTTAGCATCAAAATTAACCTTCTCCGAAGATGGAAGAGGCAGCAAATCAATAGGTGCACGAGGTAGAAAACCATAAACAATCTCAAAAGGGCACATTTTAGTGGTAGAATGCAATGAACGATTATAAGCAAATTCAATATGAGGTAAACATTCTTCCCACAGTTTCAAGTTACTCTTTAAAACAGCCCTAAGCATAGTAGACAAAGTCCTATTGACCACTTCAGTTTGTCCATCAGTTTGGGGATGACATGTAGTACTAAAAAGTAGTTTAGTCCCCAACTTAGCCCATAAGCATCTCCAAAAATGGCTAAGAAACTTAGTATCACGATCCGAGACAATAGTATTGGGCACACCATGTAAGCGAATAATCTCACGAAAAAATAAATCAGCAACATTAGCAGCATCATCGCTTTTATGACATGGTATAAAATGTGCCATCTTAGAAAATCTATCCACGACCACAAATATGCTATCCCTCCCATTCTTTGTTCGAGGCAAGCCTAAAACAAAGTCCATGGATATGTCCTCCCACGGAACACTAGGTACAGGTAAAGGCATGTATAAACCATGAGGATTGAGTCGTGACTTAGCTTTTTGACATGTAGTGCAGCGAGCAACAAAACGCTCAACATCCCGTCTCATCTTTGGCCAAAAGAAATGTGTAGCAAGTACGTCCTCCGTCTTCTTCACGCCAAAGTGTCCCATTAATCCTCCTCCATGCGCCTCCTGCAACAACAAAAGACGAATAGAGCTAGCTGGAATGCATAGCTTGTTAGAACGGAACACAAATCCATCATTAAGCACAAACTTGTTCCATGTTCTACCCTCTCTACAATTCTGCAATACATCTTTAAATTCCGCATCATTTACATATTGATCTTTGATTGTCTCTAAACCGAAAATCTTGAAGTCAAGTTGTGAAAGCATAGTATAACGACGAGACAAAGCATCAGCAATAATATTATCTTTCCCCTTCTTGTGTTTAATGACATAAGGGAAAGTCTCAATAAATTCAACCCACTTAGCATGTCTACGATTAAGTTTTGCTTGACTTCTTATGTGTTTCAAAGATTCATGATCAGAATGTATAACAAATTCTTTGGGCCATAAATAGTGTTGCCAAGTTTCTAATGTCCGAACAAGAGCATATAATTCCTTATCATAAGTAGAATAGTTCAGACTAGGCCCACTCAATTTTTCAGAAAAGTAAGCAACAGGTTTAGCATCTTGTAATAACACACCTCCCAAACCAATCCCACTAGCATCGCATTCAAGCTCAAAAATCTTATTAAAATCAGGAAGTTGGAGCAAAGGAGCATGTGTTAACTTATCTTTCAATACCGTGAAGGCTTCTTCCTGTGCGGTACCCCAAGTAAAAGGCACATCCTTGCGTGTAAGCTCATTGAGAGGGGCAGCAATGGTGCTGAAATCTCTCACAAAACGCCTATAGAATCCAGCGAGGCCAAGAAAACTCCTCACTTGTGTGACCGTTTTGGGCTGCGGCCAACTCTCAATCGCCTCGATCTTGGCTTTATCCACTTCAATTCCCTGCGGAGTAACAACATAGCCAAGAAACGATACTCGGTCGGTGCAAAAGGTGCACTTCCCAAGGTTACCAAACAAACGTGCATTACGTAGAGCAATAAAAACAGCACGTAAATGATCCAAATGTTCCTCCAAAGATTTGCTATAAATCAGTATATCATCAAAATAGACTACCACAAATCGTCCAATGAAAGCACGTAAAACCTCGTTCATTAATCTCATGAAAGTGCTAGGTGCATTAGTTAACCCAAAAGGCATGACTAACCACTCATATAATCCAAACTTAGTTTTAAAAGCCGTTTTCCATTCATCTCCTAATTTCATGCGAATTTGATGGTATCCACTACGCAAATCAACTTTGGAAAACATGGTAGAGCCACTTAATTCATCAAGCATATCATCTAACCTAGGAATAGGATGACGATAACGAATAGTAATATTATTAATGGCTCGACAATCAACACACATACGCCATGTTCCATCCTTTTTAGGCACTAATATAACAGGAACAGCACAAGGACTAAGGGATTCACGTATGTAACCTTTGTCGAGTAGCTCTTGTACTTGACGCTGAATCTCCTTCGTCTCCTCCGGATTGGTACGGTATGGCGCACGGTTGGGCAACGAAGCACCGGGAATTAAGTCAATCTGATGCTCAATCCCTCGAATAGGTGGTAATCCCGGTGGTACGTCTTGTGGAAAGACGTCAATAAACTCCTGCAAAAGGTCAGTGACAACAGGAGGCAAAGAAGGAGGCAATTCCTCAAATGAAAACAAGGCTTCTTTGCACACAAAAGCATAGCACACATATTGACTAACATCCAAATCTGAAATATCAACTTTAGTAGCAAGCAAAGTTGGACTAGTCAATTTAATTTCATTAGAAACAGCAGAAGAAGATTTGCTATTAGTCTCATTTTCACTCTTATTTTTCTCCTGTTTAGCTTTACTAGCTCTAGCAAGATCATCTTTCACAATTTGTTCAGGAGACATAGGAAGTAAAGCAATATTTTTATCCTGATGAACCAGAGTAAACTGATTTGTCCTACCATGGTGTACAACATTCCTATCAAATTGCCATGGTCTACCAAGTAAAATAGAGCATGCTTGCATGGGTACCACATCACAATCAACATAATCAGCATATGCAGCAATGCTAAAGTGCACACGAACAGAACGCGTTACCTTAATCTTACCACTATTGTTAAACCACTGAATATAGTACGGATGGGGGTGTGGTCTTGTGGTGAGAGATAGCTTCTCCACCAACTCCATGCTAGCCAAGTTATTGCAACTCCCTCCGTCAATGATGATGCGAACCGAACGTTCTTGCACCACTCCCTTTGTGTGGAACAAATTATGCCTCTGGTTTTGCTCAGCCTTCGTTACCTGCACACTTAACACACGTTGAGCAACCAAACTAGCATATTTATCTGCATCATCAGGAGCCATATACTCTATATCAAGAGCATCATCATGGGCACCCTGTTCCTCATGAGCGATGAGAACTAAAGTCTCCTCATCATAGTCACTCGCTGACTCATACCCACCATCCGCCGTAATAATCATCACACGCTTGGAGGGACAGTCTTTTGCGAAGTGACCTCCACCTTGGCACTTGCGACATTTAATATCACGATCTCGTGTTTGCCCTGTGGAAGCCATGGATGAAGAAGAACTCGCCGCTGGACCACTCTGTGCACCCTTGAATGGTGGCGCTGACTGTTTTTGTGGCTCCCTGTAAGAATGAGCGGCTGAAGTAGATGGTGGTGCAGTAGGACGTGTGGATGTAGAAGGTCCACGCGATGTCCATGATGTATTTCGTCCTGCAGAAAAGTTAGGTCTCGTAGCGGCCTGTCGATCCTGCACTTCACGTTCAGCTTTACAAGCAAGATGAAACAAACGAGTAATAGTAGCAAAGTCCTTGTATTCTAGAATAGTTTGTATCTCCCTGTTTAAACCACCCATAAAACGTGCAAGCATAGCTTCATTATCCTCTACTAGGCCACATCTAATCAATCCAGTTTGTAATTCTTGATAATATTCCTCTACAGAATTTTTGCCTTGTCTCAAACGCTGTAATTTTTGTAGCAATTCACGTTGATAATAAGGAGGAACCCAGCGAGTACGCATAGCATCTTTTAAAGCAGCCCAAGTGGTTGGAATATTATTAGCATGCAATCTACAATGTTCAGACCACCAAATAGATGCAAACCCCGTGAATTCACAAACAGCAGCAGTAACACGTCTATTCTCAGGATATTGTAAACATGTAAAGCGTTGTTCAGTTTCTAACTCCCAAGTAAGATAAGCATCAGGAATATATCTACCCTCAAACGGTTTAAGATTCAATTTAAGTTTAGGCACATGTTCATCATCGCGTACCTGAGGGGGTGGTTGGTGTCGACCGTGGCGAATGTTGGGACGTGGACGTCCAGCTGGCTGTTCATAGGCCGCTTCCTGTTCCACCTCCTCCTCGTAATCACCCTCGTAGTTGTCGTCCAGGCCGACGTCAGAAGCAGCAGCAACAGGTACTGCAGCAGCAGGAGGAGCACCAAGACCAGCAGCTTGTCCTCTCGGAAACAGAATACGTCGTGCACGTGGTAGTGGCGGTGGCTGTGGCTGTGCTGGAGCGGCAGCAGGCTGTGTAGGTAGGCGTGCGATCAACTCAGTAAACTTGGCGTCGAGCTTGGTGTCGATCATCTTTTCCACGCCATCAATTGCCTCTGTAAATCTGGTCTCGATGTCATTCACCTGTTCAGACATCATTTGTGCAAATTTATCATGTAGCTCCTTGTTTGTCATGTTCTCCCAATCGGGTGCATCCCGCGCCACTTCATCATGTGATCCTGGCATGGTTAGCAGAAATAGAAAACAAACAGGAATATGATCCTACTTCTACTAATGGGATGTGGGGTGGTGGAAAGCACAAATCCGTCAAGCTTTTCTTTCGTTCTTACCGATTCTTACCTAGCAGCAGGTGGTGACGTACAACCAACGGGTCAAAACTCTCAGAGATGTGGTAGAGCGATGGCCAGGAGGTGTCAAAACGCACGATGTAGAATATATGTGGAGCTGTAGGAAGGCTGACAAGTATGGTAGCAAAAGCTCAACAGTAATCAAAACAGAGATGCAAAGCTGAATAAACACTCAACGTCGGTACTGTGCTGATCCTAGGCTAGACCGTACTAGAGACGCGAGCCTAAAACACCAACGAAAGCACGGCGCGGCACGTAAACAACTGAGAAGCACACTCTGAAAAAAAAATTTCTCTCTTTTTTTTTTTTTTTTTTTTTTGCTCTTTTTTTTTTTTTTTTTTTTTGCGATGCGGGACTGCGGTGGCTGAAAAAGTGCGAAAAAATCACTATGGTGACGAACGTCTCAAAATGAGTTTCTGGACCTAAGGAACGTATGGGCACGAAATTTTTTCACCCCTGAATTTTTTGGCCTAAAAACTGCTCTGAAAAGCGTGCCAGACTCTTTTTTTTTTTTTTTTTTTTTTGGAAATCACCCCCCTTCTCTGGACGGAAAAAGTTTGGTGAAATCCGACTCTAACAACTCAAAACTAATCTGGCTACAGAGAGATCACGAACCGTACTAATGGTGGAACTCAACTCGGACTCGTGGGACGTGGTGCTGTATGTGGACTTGGATTGGCGGAACGTGGTAGGATGACTACTGTGCGGCGGCGACGTGGCAAACTGTGATCAGAACTCGAAACTCTAAGGGAACTAGACGCTAAGATCAGCAACTTGACACAACGATGCAACCGTAAATTCAACAAAGCAAGTACTGAAAAGAAAACTGGACAAAGGCTCGGACTGTCTTGGGACGTGATGATCTAACCCTAAAGTTTTTTGGCTTTTTCGTGGGATGTAGGTATGACGAACAGAATCAATCTAGACTACGAAAACTGGTAAATCTCACCGAGCAACCTGGAAATCTGATACCACTTGATAGAGGCGAAAGTGTCCCGATGTTTCGATGAGATGGTGGAGATCGATTTTTGGTGGAGTAGACTTTCACGACCCGACTACGAACGTGCGAAGACGTTGCGCCTTAGCAATCGCTAAACCAACTCCGAGAGGTTATTGATCCCGCGGGTGCACGATCAACCTGACCACGAAGGTCAATTCCTGCAAGCAATCGAAGAACAAGCAAGAACTAAGAATTGCAATCTGGATATTGCGAATATAAGATGAAAGATTAACAGAAGTTGGGGTTCCAATGCGGTCTTGGCCTGGTCGGACGACACAAACGAAGAACTCGAAGTTGCGGCTATGGCTAACTTAAATCTAATTAAAACCCCAGTCTAAACGACGCCCTAAGGGCTGTATATATGGGGGAACAGAGGGGATTTTCGTGACCCCTTGGAGGTGGGGTCCGAAAACAACCCTAACTCGGTTTCCCCACACATACGGACTCTAAAAACAGCCTATAAGGTGGTATTTCGAAATTACATGGGCCCAGCCCAATATTAAGGTGACGCAGCACCTATAATTGCCCTTGGACGAAAATAATGAAGTGGCATCTCGCGTATTTCGTCCAAGACTTCATGCGCGCCTTATGGTGGCTTCAAAGTGCGATAATCACCACTGGAAGCTCCGCTGTCCTTTCCCGCGCGCGCACCTTCTTCTCCATGCTTGATCCCGCTCCAATGACCATCCTTCTTGTCCATGCTAGGTCCTTCATTCATAAGCAAAACAAAAGTATCTAATTTAGGCAGCATCATATGTTCATGAACAATAGAAGGATTCGCAAGAAACGAAAGTACCTGATAATTTAGTTGACGTGCACGAGCTCTAGTAACTGGTCCAATATGTGTAGTTGGTGAGGATATGGGTGTAACATTAGTAGGGATGTCCTCATCAGCAACATTCTCGAAGCACGTTGTGGCATACACCGAAGGCAAATCAAGATATTGATGTTGGAATATTCTCGCCTTCTTGTATAGCACACGAGTGTAATAGATGGCCTGCTCTTGGCTCCAAAACCGAAGAGAATAAGCGTTTCTTGGTTGCTCGTAGGGATTGGGCCCAAAGAAAATGGCTTGTATTCACCTCTCTTGAATATAGGGCCTCCACAAAGAACATCTGGGAGGAACAGAGGCAGCATTTCTCTCAGATGAGCTGAATGTAGTAACTCATCGACAGGAAAAACTTCAGCTGCATTCTCTGGCAGTTGCAGGTTTGGAGAAGCAGCTCGAGGTTGTGATGATGGAACATTGATGATATCCTGAGCTGGATGGCAGCAGGAGTATTTTCCTCGGCTTGCCCTTCGACGGCATCTCCTTCGTCGGCATGCTGGGCTTGTTCAGCCTCTTTAGTTTCCATTGCTTCGAGATCTGCATCAAGATGGTCGAAAGCATCTACCATTTCTTCGTTCGAGGAATTGGATGAGGATGAGGAGCTATCATCAGAACTCTCGTCGCCTGAGCCATCTTCTTCGGCATCTGCCTCATCATTTGCAGGCGGTGCCTCTTGGCAAGAGGAAATGGTGGTGACATCCACCTGTTCTTCTTCGTCTTTTGAAGTGTATGGGAAGAGGAGTAATCCTTCTGATCAGATGGAATAGGAGCAGGAACTACTTGCTCAACCTAAGCATTCTGCTCGGTCTCAACATGGGCCTAGGGCTCAGCAGCTGGGTCGGATGAGGGAATAACTTGTCGGGGTGGTGAAGGGTGGGTGTTGGCGATGGAGCTTTTGGTGGAGTTTGTTGGAGAGGTGGTGGAGTCTGTGCTCGTGGTGGAGTGGGTTGATTGGCAGGAGGGAAAGTTTCTTATCGTTCTGGTGCAGCAACGACTTCGACAGTCTTCTTCCTTTTCGACATCTCTGGCGTCCCACGCCTAGAGGATGGGGCATCACTCTTCTTGGTGGACTTTCTCTTTCGAGATTGTCTCTTGGCGAGGGCAGCATTGTGATCTCTACACATGTCCGTCACAATCTGTCCGACCTTGTCATTGACAACAGAGATGTTTTCTTTCTCAGCTATCCTTGATTCAGCAAGTGTTGCGAGCTTGGACTTGAAAAACTTGTAGGACTCCATGTCCTTAGTTTCTTCTCGAATCTAATTTGCATATAATATTTCTTGCTCGCGGTCCTTGCGGTCTTGGGCAAGATATCCATCCCATCGAAGCATATATCGAGCCACACGTTCTTGAATCTCCTCGGGAACAATGTCATCGAGTATCACTTTCTAGGTGTGGTGGCCATTCGCCAAAGAATATCAGTGATTTTCACTGCATCCCATGCAACCATGTTAGTGGAATCTCCTTCGTTGGAGCTCTCGTCATCTGCTCGAGGGCCAGACGCAGCAGCAGCAGCGGGTGCCTGAGTAACACGAGGGACTTGAGCTGCATGTGACTTCAGCCTAGCCTCCTTGGCTTTCTTATCGGCCTCCTTGGTGGCCTTGGCAGCACCTACTGGTTTTGGTACGGCACTTGGAGACGCAGCTTTTTCTTTCGAAGCTCCAGCAGCCTCAGCATTCTTGTTCGTAGCACTAGCGGATGCAGCTTTTTCTTTCGGGACTGTGGGAGTCACAACTTTCTCGGTGGCACTTGGGGCCACGGTCTTGTCTTTCGGGGTAGAGTTCTTCTCTATCTGAAGTCGATACTTATCAGAAACCAAATGCAATATTCCCAATTCCTTAGCAACCTCAGCTTTATTTTCCTCGGGCTGGCTATAAAAGTTCATTAATTTGGCCTTCTCCAAATCCTTGGCCTCGAGCTCTTTTGCTTAGCCAACCTTTCCTGCCTCTGCTTCAGAGTCTCATCTTCGTCGACCACAGTTGCTTGCTTGCCCTTGGACTTGGCTGAGGGTTTTGATGGACGAGGGGGAGCGGTGGCAAGAGGTGGATCCGTGACTAAGTTAGCGGTATCAATTGTTGCTCGAGGAGCCGCTGCAGTTGGCTCCTGGATCCTTATGCCCTCATGGCATGGTTTCTTCTTCGAAGTTGGAGGAGGATGATCCTCAACATCTGCCTCAGTACCTAGATCTTGATGCTCGGTACTGGCTTCTTCTTCGTCAGAAGTTGCTTCGGGTGGTGAAACAACAACGACCTTTTTCTGGCACTTGGTAGCTTTATCGCCAGCCTTCGACTTGATACTTGGACCGGCGTCTACGACAACTTCTTCGTTGTCTGCAGCAGCAGCAACAACATCTTTTCTGTCCTTTCCTTCCTTCGCTTTTCTCCTCGTTCAGCTTGAGCATCAACCAGATCTTGAAAATATGCTGGAGTCTTCAAGGTGGATGGATGAGCATTTTCTGGAGGAGGGGGTCTGTTTGCTCAGGTCCACTTGGGTCTCAAGGATTTGACATCTGACCTGGAGTTCTATAAAGCAAACAATCTTTCCCAAGGAGGGATAATTGCCTTGTACTCATACCAACGAAGAGCTTGAAGTCTTCGAATTTCTTGCAGCCTGTTTTCTCTCGTTCGAGCATCTTCAACAGAGCCTTTTGGCATTCTCGGATTTTTCTCAATTATTAAGTCCTAAGAAAGGCCTTCTGAATTGTTTGTGATTTTGGTTCGTCCTCCTACACGCTCTGGCTTCCTGATGTTACCAGCATTCTCATATAGAGGGATTAATCTTTGATATAGGTTTTCATATGAGTATTGGGTTAGATTTCCATCGAGTGCAAGTCTGACAGAGAACTTGTATGAATCAAATGTTCAAAGTGAAAAGTCCATCGATATGAATCTGAGAGATTTTCCTAAGTGAGAAATTCCACGGGACGAGGGATTTCTTACCTAGATCGGATGGGAATTCGATGGAAAATGCTAGAAACAGATTTCCCAAGGACCAAGGATCCAAAGGATCAAACAGACCTAATAAAATAAGAGAAATCAAGAACAAATCTAGAACTCGAAGAACAGATCGGAGAGGATTCGAGTCTAGCCTCGCACATACCCTAACTTGGTGATGCGTGATATTTACGGCGGCGCGGATGATGATCCTCGTCGACGGGAAGTCCTCCGGCGGCGTCCTTCCGACAGTGAAGCGGCTAGGTCATCAGCGGTGGCGAGAGGATCACGGTGGCGCGCAAGAGCTCCGGTGCGAGTGGGGAAGGGACGAAGTCGAGGAAGTTAGAGGGATGTGCCGATGGGGTGGATTAGTATTTATAGAGGGGTGGTCTGACATAACTGTCACATCTGATCCAACGGCGCGGATCTTGCATCTCTACGAATTCAACGGACGGATTTTTTGGAGGTAATCGCGGAAAAATCCCAACGATCCGAAAGAAAATTGCTCCATGTCCAAGAACAAACTCATCGAACATCGGGTGATAAATTAGATAAAAGTTCGACTAATTTTCCTTCGGAATCAATGACCTTCAAAGGGAATCTAATCGAGCGCAAGTATACATGTTCATGAGAGAAAGAGCATGGAGAGAGTAGGGGCAGAATAGATGGAAAATAGTGTCCGATACTAAATCAATCCGAGAGAGAAGGAATGAAAGAAAACTCGGAGTGACAAGTGTATAGGACAAACACCGAACGATCAAAAATAATGTGAAAAAGAGACACTTCAGAACACCAACGAAAGTAAACTACTACTAGGAAGTAAACATATAATACAAAGTAGAGATAGTTTTGATCTTACTGCACGTTACGTGAGTCCAATATGTTTAACTCACACCTTAGTGCACAGAACCTTTTCTCGTCCAGGGGATTCATAAAGATATCGGCCAATTGATCTTCGGTGCAGACATGACTGATAACAATATCTTCTCGCTGAACTTGATCACGAAGAAAATGATGACGAATATCAATATGCTTCGTTCGAGAGTGTTGCACAGGATTGTGGGAGATTTTGATAGTACTCTCATTATCACATAGGAGTGGAATTTTCTTCACGAGAATACCGTAATCTTTCAGTGTTTGCTTGAGCCATAGAATTTGACTGCATCATGAACCAACAACAATATACTCGGCTTCAGCCGTAGAGATTGATACGAAATTATGTTTCTTCGAAGCCCAACAAACAAGAGATCTACCGAGAAAATGACATGTGCCTGACGTGGATTTCCGGTCGACACAATCACCAGCCCAGTCAGAATCAGAATATCCAATAAGATCAAACTGGGCACCTTTGGGATACCAATGTCCCAAGGTACGTGTGTCAGCAAGATATCGAAGAATTCTCTTGACAGCAATATGATGTGATTCTTTTGGATTTTCCTGAAAACGATCACACATAAAAACTGATAGCATAATGTCAAGTCTAGATGCACAAAGGTAAAGAAGCGAACCAATCATCGAGCGATATTTCTTCTAGTCGAAAGGTTTGCCCTTTTCATCAGCATCTAGGTGTACATTCGTAGGCATTGGAGTCTTGATGGTTTTGCAATTGACAAGATCAAACTTCTTCAAGCAATCTCTGAGATACTTCTCTTGAGAGATAAGAGTCCCATTCTTCTGTTGACGGATTTGAAGTCCGAGGAAGAACTTCAATTCACCCACCATTGGCATTTCGTATTTCTTCGACATCATTCGAGCAAATTCTTTATTGATATCAGGGTTAGTACAGCCAAAGATAATATCATAGACGTAAATTTGACACACAAAAAGATCATTTTTGTATGCACGAGTAAAAATGGTCGGGTCAGTTGTTCGTGGTTTGAAGCCCTTCTTCAGAAGAAAATCCTTGAGTGTTTCATACCAAGCACGAGGTGCTTTCTTTAACCCATAGAGGGCCTTGTGCAACCTGTACACAATATCTGGATTCTATGGGTCTTCAAAACCGTTAAGAAATTCACTTTTGACATCCATTTGATATAGCAACATACCATTGTAATTTGCAAAAGCAAGCATGACACGAATGGATTCAATTCATCCAACTGGGGCATAAGTCTCACCGAAATCAATACTTTCGATTTGGGTGTAACCTTCTGCAACCAATCGAGCTTTATTCCTTTCCACAATACCATCTTCATCTTTCTTGTTGCGAAAAATCCACTTTGTACCAATGACATTATGCTTCTTGGGATCACGTCTTTCGACAAGGGACCAGACTTTATTTCTCTCAAACTGATTAAGTTCTTTGAGCATGGCAGTCATCCAGTCTGATTCCTTCATGGCTTCATCGAATTTCGACGGTTCTAGCATAGATACAAACGAGAAATTTCCAAAGAAGTTAGCTAAACGAGTACGAGAGCGAGTGGTGGGATGACCTGGTTGACGAATCTGTTCGAGTATTGAGTCGACGTCCACTCTTCTTCGGACTCGAGATAGTGCAACTTTATTTTCTTGTGGATCATGTTCTCCTTCGGAATCATCTTGTCCTTTGGGATTAGCTTGTCCTTCGGGATCAGCATTTCCTTCAGGTTCAGCTTGTCCTTCGGCTTGAGCATTTTCTTTGTTCAAGTGTTCTCCTTCGTCCTGGTCCTCGTTGTCTTCAGGATGTTGATCTCCAGCGCCCCGGGCTATGTGTGGGAACATTGGATCATCACCATCCTTTATAACTTGATGGGCATTTCCTTCGACAGGAAGAATATCTCCAATTGCCTTGTACCTGACCACTTCATCCAAAGGTGGTTCATCTAGGTTAAGAGGTAATTGCTCCTTTTGAGAGCCGTTAGTTTCATCAAATCGAACATTTACAGTTTCTACAACTTTGCCAAGATGAGAGTTGTACACTCTGTAAGTGTGAGAATTTGAGCCATAACCTAAGAGAAAACCTTCGTGAGCCTTTGGGGAAAACTTGGAGCTATGATTCATATCTCTAATATAACATGGAGCACCAAAAACCCTGAGATATGATACATTTGGCTTTTTACCAGTGATAAGGTCATGTGAAGTTTTGTGCAGAAATTTGTGTAGATAAACCTTGTTGATGATATGACATGCAGTGTTAATTGCTTCGGCCCAGAACCTGATAGGAGTCTTGTATTCAGCAAGCATTGTTCTAGCCATTTCAATAAGGATTTGTTTCTTTCTCTCGACCACACCATTTTTTGTGGTGTATAAGCAGCCGAGAAATCATGAGTAAAACCATATTCATCAAGGAATTCTTCGATATGAGTATTTTTGAATTCAGTACCATTATCACTTCTGATATGCTTGAGAGATAATTCATACTCGGTCTATGCTCTCTTTGCGAAAGTTTTGAAGATTTCGACAACTTTTCTCTTGTCATCTAGAAAGAAAACCCAAGTATATCGAGAGAAATCATCAACAATAACTAGAACATACTTGTTACCTCCAAGGCTAGCATAATTTTTAGGACCGAATAAATCCATATGAAGAAATTCAAGAGGACGAGTAGTGGTCATTATAGTCTTTGTTGAATGATGTTTCTTGGCAATCTTTCCAGCTTCACAGGCACTGCATAGACGATCTTTATCGAATTTCACATTTTCAATACCAACGATATTTTTCTTTGAGATAAGAGTTTGAAGATTTTTCATCCCTGCATGACCAAGTCTTCGATGCCATAACCAACCAGACGTGGCTTTCGCTCTTAAGCTTGTGGACACAGAAAGTCCCGCAGAGAAATGGACAATATAAAGATCACCTTTGCGATATCCTTAGAACACGAAGTAATAAGCATCTTGTGAAAACACAACACAATGAGAAGCAGAGAACAATAAAAGCATACCCATACCACACAGTTTTTATATAGACATAAGATTATATCCAAGAGATTGAACAAACATAACTTTGTCAATATGCTCATCCTTCGATATAGCAACCTTACCCAAACCAAGTAATTTTCCTTTGTTGTTGTCACCGAAGGTAATATATCTCTGAGAAGATTCAATAAGTATGTCTTCGGTGAACAACTCTTTGTCTCCGGTCATATGATTAGTGCAACCACTGTCCATGACCCATTCGGATCCACCGGAGACATAGCCCTGCAGAAGAATTAGTTCTTCTTAACCACCCACAAACGAGCAGGTGACTGAGAAGGCATGGAAGTGCTAGATGAAGCAGCAGTATTATACCGAACAGGATCATATTGGCGAGGGGGGCCATCAAGTACACCATAAAAATAATTCCTTAGAGAGGGGTTAGAGTACTGGTAGGTAAAATCAATTTTGTCGTTATTATCACGATGACGATAAACATTTCTATCTACTCGATAGTATTCCTTCTGGGGAACATTTGATGCAGGCACCAGAGGTTCATTTCTATCCTCTAGAGAATAGTAGTGTCTCGGTGGTACCGTAGATTTTACCATGCATAGAATGGTTAGGGGCGGTTTTTCTACGAGAGATTTGCGAACCCAAATCTTTCGCTTATAGAAACCCTTCTTCGGAGGAGTACCAACGAATTCAGCAGACACTTTTCCGTCCTGATCTTTGATAAGCTTTTATTCAGAATCAAGTGATTCATCAACAATAGCCTTATCAATTTTGCAATTGAAACCTGAAAGGGTAGCAATATCAATGGGCTTTTCTTTCGCAAGAACCCTAACAGTTTTAGGATACTGCTCGGGCTCCCATTAGGTGCCATCAGGGTTGAGTTTCCTTTCGAAACCAACACCTTCCTTTCGAGGATTCCTATGAAGAAGAGCCTTCTTTAGGATATCACATAGGTGCTGGTATCCCTGAACACTTTTGAACATGCAGGTATCGAATAAATCTTTCAACCTGAGGAGTTCCTCGGTAACAACAGAATTTTCCTCGACCGAGGGGTTAGCGTCATCAATGACAATAGGTTACTTTCCTTTTGATTTCTTAGAAATAGACTCAGTTTTACTTCGTTCCAAACAAGTTAAGCAAGGTGAAGTAGACTCACTTTTTATTTCTGAGCCCTGTTGAGAAATCAGAGTGAGATTGACATTTTCCAACTCTTCATGAGCCTCTCTCAGTTTCTCGAGAGCCATTTTCGTTTGAAGGAATTCATAGGTTAGCTTCTCATAGTCTACTAAGAGAAGATCATGCCGAGAGGAAAGTTCATCATACTTTTCCTTCAGATCAGCATGCTCATTTGTCAAAGTTTGACCTTTCTCAATCTTATCGATCAACAAAGTCTCAGATTTTTGAATAGTTTCACTCAGAGAATCTAATTCATCTTGTTGGATAGAAGCAATCTTAGCAAGTTTGGCATAGCTTATCCTAGAGTGACCTTCATAAGTAGATCCATCTGAAGTATCATAGGAATTCTTAGAAGAGGATACCTTTTCCTTAGCCATAAATCAGTAAGATGGAGTCTCATCTTCACTACTTTGGTTAGTGTAGAATGAACTCGATGCATCGTTCGAAGCAAATTCTAGACCAGCAACGCCATCAGACTCAGAACCAAAACCAGATCTTGAGTTTGATTCAGTTTCGGTCCCAGAGACTTAATCTTCAGAGTTCATCTCTTTACCCAGATAGGCCTTGGCACAATGAGAATTCTTGCGTTGAGAGGATTGTGATTTCGAGGAAGAACTCTCTCAATTCTTGTGATACTTCTTCTTCTTGTCATCATCTGAATCGTCTTTCTTGTCTTTTCTGGACTTTGAATCATATATCTTCGACTCATAGTTTTTGCTCGATCGGTGTGACTTGCTCGATGAGTTGATGTGAGAATGCTTGGATCTATGTTCAATTTCCCAGAGAGGACAATCAGAGATGAAGTGACCTGGCTTCTTGCACTTGTAACAGCAATTATCTTTCACTAAAGAGTTTCTGGATGATGATCTATGTTGTGATGGATTGCTAGAATGTCTGGAGGAGTAGTTTTTCTTCGGTGAAGAGAAATTCCTTCTCTGGAAGCGGTTGAATCTTTTCATTATTAGTGCCAAATCTTTTCCAATATTCTCTGGGTCATCTGAGGCACCTCCAGATTCAGAACTAACTTCAGGAGAGGAGTGATGTGAGGCTTTGGCCTTGAGAGCATGAGATTTTCTTCGAGTTCCATTGACATCACATTTTTCTTCATCTTCTATCTCAAAGGTGGTAAGTCTCTCGAGAATATCAGCAGCGAGAAGATTTCTGAAATCAGTCCTTTCCTTGATCATCAGCTCATTCGACAAGATGGTGAGTCTCCTGTAGATGGAGTTAACCTTTTCTCCCTCGTGCCTCTTGAAGCGATAGAATTTTCTTCGAAGAGTGTCAATGCGAGCATCTTTCTGAGTAGAGACACCTTCACCAATATTTTTGATATAGTCCCAGATACCTTTGGACGTAGGAATATTCTTGACCTCATGATATTTTTCTGGAGTCATATGGTTTGTGTTGAATACCCAGACTTCAGAATCAAGAGCCATGTTCTTTGCATTAGCTGGGGTGATGGTAGCCATGTCCTTGACTGGAACTCCATTTTTGACAATTTCCAAGCGGCAGAATTAATGGCCATGATGTTCCTCTTCATTTTGTCCTTCCAATAGGGATAGTCCTTCCCATTGTAAATAGGAATTGGTTTTCCCGAGCGAGCAGCTGAAAACAACATTCTTGACAACACTCTAGGTGGTTAGACCAAAATACGCAGAGTGTAGGTGTAAGGCCCGATATACGGTACTGTTCCAGATCTAGATGTTTCCTTCCAGATCCGGGGACGAAGAACATATCGGTCCCACCGCGACATATGACAAAGTCATATGCCCCGGATTTCCAACATGATATCACAATATTACAGATACAAGGATACAACATCTCATACAATCGGCATACAACTGCCTTAATACAATACAACAGTGGAAGATACATGTCTGAGTACAGACAACAAGAAAATGCCTAGTGGCAAAGAGAAAAACATCGATCCCCATAACCACACGGGTCCAGACCGTCCACCGGGATCGGCCTAACTAGTCGTCGTCGAGTCTCCACGTGAAACGTCGATCACCATGCATGTTGTCGATAAAGAACCCTGAAAAGAGTTTGGGGGTAGTATCATGAGTACAGAAGTACTCAGCATCCAACTGTAGTGGTCATCTGACCTAGCAAGGACTTCATCACTCGTCATTCTAGGACAACTAGTAGTTTACGGCAAGGAAGGGGTAAGTGGTGAGGTTGCTGCCGCACTAGCATTTATGAAGTGGCTAACGATCTAGAGAGTAAGGTAATAAGCCAAGCATTCGATGAGGAATCGCCTCCAACAAGTCTTGCTATCAACTACTTACGCAAGCATAAGACCTATCCTATCCTTGTCCTCCTCTTCACATCCCGATGAAGAAGAAGCAGTCAAGGCACACACACACGTTGATCAAGTTATATTAAGATTATATCAGTTGTTGTTGTCTATGAACAAGGAGTAGGTCTCAAGTCGTCCATAACCGTGGACACGGCTTCTCGAAAAGATTTAACCCTGCAGGGGTGTACCAACTGCCCATTACAAGGCTCCGCACGCACGCCCATCTCTCTCAGTTGCTACCCATCACAGGCAATCATTTTATGATTTTGTTCCAAGAGATCCGAAACGACAGGTCCCTCTAACTAACAACGAACAAATCCGGGTGGCCCTCGGTGAGTCGACATATAGCTCAGGAGCCGGCCGCGCTCTCGATCTGGTATTTACCGTCTGTCGCAGGTTTGGATAGCCGGTTAATCACACATGGGAAACCGGGTCCTCAGCCGGACAAAGGGGCCAGCAAGGGAACTATGTCCTCACTGGTCCGGGTTGGTTTAAAAACTACAGGCAGCTGACCAGCACAGACACGGTTTCAAATGGTAAATCAGCTTGGGCCACCACTAGAAATGCTTGAAGCTAGGTAGGTAAGAAAAGGGGACCCCATAAAATCCCACACGTGGTTAGGCACGCTCAATCTTAAAACCAATACCCGGAACTCGGATCCTAGGTGACTCGAATGGAACAAAGCGTCAGGGCGGGATAGCCTAGACCTTCCATCCTTCGTCGAATATAGTCAACATTTATAATAATCATATCATCAACAACAATATAATAATGTGATATCCCAAACCAAGGAGTAACAGGGTAACATCGTAGCATCCTAAGCATGCATACTAAGCAGGGCCGAGCAACGAGCAATAGTAACATAGCAGTACAAGGTTTGCTGGGAAGGGACATGGTTGTATCGGTTTGAAAGAGGCTGTAAACATGTGGTAGGATCAAACATCGAACCTAACCTAGACTAGCATGCAAACTGGTGGTTGAAATAGAATGGATCATAAGTAATGTATAGTCCTTGCCTGTTGATAAGTCGGGTTCCAAAGGTGTAGTCGATCGCACGCTCGCAACGTCTCCGAAGGTACCCGCGGAAGCACACAAGACGATAAACACTGGAATGCAATCAATGAGCAAGCACTCTATTACTACGGGGCAACACAAGATCAAGAAGACATCACACGACACGGCAACTCTATACGGATCTATCGTCGATAACGGTTACTAACAGTTTAAGTGGGGTACTCGTCACACACGACGATACCGCACATTTACGGTGGTTCAAGTTGCTTAGCTACAGGTGATCAACAAAGGTTGTTAACATGGCAACTCAAGCAAGCATGGCATAGCACATAAACATGGCAAAGGTGAAGCATAAAATAAACTATCTATGCTAGACAATTTAAGTGAGGCACAATCCTAAACATGGCATAACACTAAGTGCCGCACAACAATTAAAGGATTTGGTACTGTTCTGTCCTAAACCATATTTTAGGTTGGTTAACAAAGAAAAAATTAGCATAAACAAAAATTACACGAAAAACTAATCAAGTTACATATAAAGAACACCCCAAACAGAGTTACGGTTAAAAAGATACAAGCAAAACAAGTTACGGGCACAATCTGCCAACATCACGAAGCACACTTTAGAGCAATGCATAAACAGGATAATCAATGCAAACATGCTCACAAATGATATGGAACTAAATTAGACATGACAGGGAAGGCATGGCAAAAAGAATCATGCAAATAGGCATCATAGATCAAAAGATATTAAGCATGCAACATGGCATCGGAACATTACAGACTTAGAGAAAAACTGAGGTGGCTATCAAAAACAGCGGGATAGCAACTTTGGAGCTCAATAAATATATGACCAGCAAGCATATCATGACAATGCAATACTTTTAATGAAAGTAGACATGATGCTTAACAATATGCAATTGGAATCACTCAATTCCGATAAACGGTCGCGACACACTCGTCGACCGAAGTTGCAACAGAATATAAACAGAAGCACACTAACAGCTGGTTACCTACTTTGGAGCAAGGTACAATCATTATGCAGCAAGCAATTATGGCATGTGAATGCATGGAACTTAAGTAGAAACAATGCTTAACAGGATGCAAAAGGAATCACTCAATTCCGACTTACGGTTGCGAAGCAACCGTCGCCCGAAGTTTCAACAAATTAACACTTTCAGCAAGTTTAACAGCAGCAGTTGCAATTAACGATCTGATGCCCTGTTTAGCACACAATTACACAATCAAGATGACCTCAAATGCAAATGCTCACAAAAGATGAATTGAAGTACACACAATTCTGAGCAATATTCGTTTTGGGGGCACGTTCATTGGAGCTACGGATCAACGAGAAATCGCATTACAAAACGGGATCAGCAGCAATATTTATAAGGACTTAGCAAAATTCACAGGTTTTTTAATAGGAGAAAAAAAAGGGGGGTGGAAGGCATCACCCGTGGGCCTGGCCCATCAGGCGGCCTAGAAGGCCGGCTGTGCCGTGGCTGGCTGGGCCGCTCGCTCCAGCTGGGCCGCGCGGCTGAGGCTGGCCCACAGCGGCAGGTGGAGGCGCACTCGGTCTCCCCGAGCGGGAGCGACAGGCGGCGTCGGTGGCCGCGGTTACCGCGCTCCGGCGAGGAGGCGCATCAAGGGGGACCAGAGGAGGAGCGAGAAGGGAACGGAGGCGCCGGATCCGCGCGGCGGCCGTCCCGTGGCGGCGGCCCGTGGGCGGTGGCGAGGAGCAGGCGGCCGGCTCGGGCGAGCTCGGGCTCGGCCCCTTCCATGGCGGCGGCGGCTCTCCCGTGGGCAGACCTGCGAAGAGAGAGGGAAAGGCAAGGTGAGGAGAGAACGGAGGAGGGAGGAGAAGAGAGATGGTCGGCGGCTGCTGGCTGCTCCGGCAGCTCGCCGGCGCGCGGTCGAAGGGAGGTGGCGGCGTCCATGGGCTAGTGCGGCTAGGAGGAGAGAGAAGGTGGCTAGGGTGGATCTGGGCCGTCGGATCGCGAGATCTGACGGTCCAGATCGCAGGGGAGCAAAATTTCGGGATTTGGAGGCTAAATTGCCAAAATTGGGGCTTTTGTGAGGGGGGGTGGCTGCAACTTTGTGCTAGGGAAACCCTAGAATGGGGTGGGAGTGTGGTGGTCTTTATATAGCCCAGGTGGTTGGCAGTTTGAAAAAACATCCCCGGTTTTTCTCTCGCGCGCGTGGTGCTCACGTTTCTGACCGCCGGGGGTCCGCAGTACCTCCGATTCGGGTAAAACTTCGAACTGCGCGATCAGCGAGTCGAGCCGGTGGCATTCACCTCGCGCTGGAATCGTTCCGAAAACACTTTCCGACGCGCTATAAAAATATCCCGTTTACTTATTAAACGGCGTTTTTTGTTCCATTGGCTGCGGCTGGTCTCGTGCGGTTTTCGCGACGGTGATCGGGTGAAACCCGGTGTCGCAAAGGTCGAGTGTCAGGGTGGCAAGGGTCGGTCTCCGTCCGGTACGAGATAAGAGGGGGGAAAATAATCGCCGATCAATAAATCGGGGATGCAAACACCGTAAACAAATCAGACAATCAAACAATTCAAACCGAAAAAAAAATTAATTTTTGTGAAAACTGGGCTGTTATAGTAGGGAGTGCCTAGCTCTGATACCAATTGAAATATCAAGAATGATCAGAGGGGGAGGGGTGAATGATAACTTCTAAAAATTCTACGGAACTTAGAAGGAATTCATGCAAACAACGAAGGACAAAGTGAATATCGAAGGGATTGCAGTATGGAAAGTCATGCATGGATTGAGAGGATTGGGGACGAGGGAAAACATCGAAAGCAAACAGGAAAGCGATTAGATACTGAAGGTACATACGAGTAAGAAAACGAGCCTGACACTGCGATGTTTGGTCAACCAGTTCACACTCTGCAAAGTGCTACGTCTGGTTGGAGGGACTGGTGATTGAACACCTGGAGCAAAACTCTCTCCGTCCTATTCTCCACTGCAACAAACTCCTCGATCTTGTCTAGTTTTCAATCGGGGTAGATGATTCAGGACATATCTGAAACGTTTAGAGACTTCCATCAGCACTGACAATTACTCTTAGACTATTTAACACGCGATGCCTAACCGTCTAGGAGACTTGCAGTACTCCAATATAAAAAAGATTGGCTAATCTCAACCTAAGTCTCAGTGAATATCTCAACTCATTTTGGACTTGGGTTTTAATTTTCTCTTGAAATTTTTCTCGGGAAGCTCGCAGCCCTTCTATCTCAGAATATTCAGTGGAGCAGCCAGCCACAAATGGCGGGTGGGTGCGGGGTATTTATAGGTGGCGATCCCCATGAGTCAAATGACTGAAGTGACCCGATGCAACCGCTTAACGCGTGTCCACAACGGTCGGATTTTCTATCACCGCGCAACTTTTCTTGCGGAACAAGTAAGCTGACTTACCGAACGAGTTCTCTCTCGAAGGCACCAAGTGCGATGACTTTGCCTTTGATCTATAACTCGACTCAGTAAGATTTCACTCGGTAGGCTTTCTGTGGGTTTATGTTGAGCAGAGCAGATTCACTTCGACAAAGATCTCAACTAGCAAACCCCTCTTGATAGTACGATTTTTCCTACGACTCAAGAAAATAAAGAGAAACTATTAAAAGAACTAAGTCCTCGTCTAGCTTCAGCTTTCTCCTCATTGCGCTTTTACTCGAGAGCATCTTCTTTCTCGATGAAATTTTTAGGGGTCGTCTTCCCTCAAAGGCTTTGTTAAAGAACTGCAGCTTTGCTGTAGTGAGTTGTCCTTTGACCTTCTACTTTCAAACTCCATTCTTTCGGAACCTAAGTATCTGTTTATACTCAAAAACAATATTAGTTTCTCTACTGCTTTGTCCAACAATCTCCAAAACCTTCAGGGGCAAAACTTGCTCTTACAGTAAGATACATTAGGTTTGTTACCAGTAATAAGATGTCGAGGATCAGCCCCGGCAAGTCCCATGGTTAGGGACCCTGGGCTAGTTGGAGAAGACACAGGTTGGACGATAAGCTCGTCGGCAAACAGGAGGATACACTTCCTGCTCGATATATTGATTGTGGAGAAGTTACAGGGGATGCCAAGGTAGATGCGCTCTAGGCTAGGGTTACAGGCGATGTCTCTCCCTCTATGCGTTGCCCCTCCTAGCCTTTATATAGTAGACCAGGTCTCGGGGAATCAATCTACAATTACAGGAAATCTAACCCTAGCTTGTACGGCAAGTCCCTGCACCTTCCTTGCCAGTCGAGGACTCCCAATGTCGGTGCCATCTAGCGGGCCAAGGTGAATCCGGCGGTAGCTCCGTGGGCCTTCAATGACACCGGGTAGGCCCATTAGTAGGAGTTGTGGGGTCACCCCCTCCTCAGTAGCCCCCGAGGGCCTGGGGGACTCGAAGAGTCGCGCAGGGACTCGAGTTCGTCTTCATACGTCCGTGGCTTGTATGCGCGGTGCACCCGCGGTCGCTGGCAGCATGGTGGCCATGACAAAACCTGTTTCGAGGATGTTAAGCAGAAAGGGCCCAAGGAGTCGACGGATCGAGCCTTGGTGAATTGCGCTAGTGGCAAATACCACGAGCGCCCAATCAAACCCATGTCCCTCGACATGAGCTTGGGATACTGGAGCATAGCAAAAGTCCGGCCGCTTCAGGTCTTACGGTGTTCATTTGCCGCCAGCTGGTTGCGTAGCCTAAGGCGCGTCCGCCCGGCTTTATACTTCATGCGCAGCGCATGGAAAGGTTGGGAGTGAAATCGCTCTTCGGCAAGTCCCAGCCCGGCCGAACTTCGCAGCGGGGTCTTACCTACACGCTAATCTTGCGTGGCATCTGGGCACAGTGTGTCGTGGTTCCAGGAATAGGTGTGTTTTTGAGGCGCGTAGCCTTATAGAATTTCACCCACTTGGAACAAATCATCAAGCGAGCTGTTCACTCATCTTACTCGCGGAGCTTGTTTCGAGTGCTCAGGCGAGGAATCCTTCTGCGAGTAATTACTCGAAAGCTGTTTGAATTTCTTTTAGAGGTGAGGGAGCCCCCGAGATTCTCAAGGGTGCGAGTGGTCACTCGAGCACCTTGTGGGTCCATAGGTGAGGGAGCACCTGTAACTCTAGTGCGTGCGAGTGATTACTCGAGCACCTTGTGGGTCCATAGGTGAGGGAGCACCTGTAACTCTAGTGCGTGCGAGTGATTACTCGAGCACCTTGTTGATCTTCAGATGAGTGAGCACCTGGGGACTCTCGAGATAGGCTTCTCCCACTGGGAGTGAGATTTTTTGCTTTGTTGGGAAAAGATCTGATAAAATCTCTAGGCGTCGGTAGGTACCTGATACGCTTTTGCCTGTGACAAGACGTTGGTTGGTCTTCTGCTTTTTTTTCCTTCTATCAGGATAACCACGTCACTGTGTGGTTATTGTCATAGATGCTTGGCAGTGAACTGTCTTTTCATCTTGACCGGTCATAATGATGAGCTCAGTGGCGTGCGAGCAGCGCCGGTTAAGTTCCCGAGGCGCGCGTTTCCAACGCGCGTGATTTGATGGTAGTATGAACAGTGCACCCCGTGGGCGAGCATCTTTGGCCTAGGATTTTGAAGCGTCGGCGTAGGTTTAAGTGCGGGCATCGCTTGGCCTTACCGCGTCGGGGCTTCCTTGCACTATAAATTGGCTTCGTCCTGGTTTGTTTTCCTCCATCTATCTCCTCTTCTACTTCCCTTTTACTAACTTTTCATGGCTCCAAAATGAGGCTCCGGCCGTGGCCGCGTCCGTCGTAGTAGAGGTGGACGTACTCCTCGTTCTGGACGCGGTGGTCGACATGTGTAAGGCCCGATATGCGGTACTGTTCCAGATCTAGATGTTTCCATCCAGATCTGGGGACGAAGCACATATCGGTCCCACCGCAACATATGACAAAGCCATATGCCCCGGATTTCCAACATGATATCACAACATTACAGATACAAGGATACAACCTCTCATACAATCGGCATACAACTGCCTCAAATACAATACAACAGCGGAAGATATATGTCTGAGTACAGACTTCAAGCAAATGCCTAGTGGCAAAGAGAAAAACATTGATCCCATAACCACACGGGTCCAGGCCCTCCGCCGGGATCCGCCTAACTAGTCGTCGTCGAGTCGCCACGTGAAACGTCGGTCACCATACCTGTTGTCGAGCAGAACCCTGAAAAGAGTTTGGGGGTAGTATCATGAGTACAGAAGTACTCAGCACCCAACTATAGTGGTCATCTGACCCAGCAAGGACTTCATCACTTGTCATTCTAGGAAAACTAGTAGTTCACGGTAAGGAAGGGGTAAGTGGTGAGGTTGCTGCCGCACTAGCATTTATGAAGTGGCTAACGATCTAGAGAGTAAGATAAGAAGCCAAGCATTTGATGAGGAATCGCCTCCAACAAGTCTTACTATCAACTACTTACACAAACATAACACCTATCCTATCCTTGTCCTCCTCTTCGCATCCCGACGAAGAAGAAGCAGTCAAGGCACACACACACGTTGATCAAGTTATATTAAGATTATCTCAGTTGTTGTTGTCTATGAACAAGGAGTAGGTCTCAAGTCGTCCATAACCGTGGACACGGCTTCTCGAAAAGATTTAACCCTACAGGGGTGTACCAACTGCCCATTACGAGGCTCCGCACGCACGTCCATCACTCTCAGTTGCTACCCATTATAGGCAACCATTTTATGATTTAGTTCCAAGAGATCCGAAACGACAAGTCCCTCTAACTAACAACGAACAAATCCGGGTGGCCCCCGGTGAGTCGACATCCATCTCAGGAGCCGGTCGCTCTCTCGATCTGGTCTCAACCGTCTCTCGCAGGTTTAGATAGCCGGTTAGTTCTCTTATGAGACCGGGTCCTCAGCCGGACAAAGTGGGCCAGCCAAGAAACTATGTCCTCCTGGCCCTGGTTTGTTTGTAAACAACTGGCGGCCGACCAGCACACACACGGTTTCAAATGGTAAATCAGCTTGGGCCACCACTAGAAATGTTTGAAGCTAGGTAGGTAAGAAAAGGGGACCCCATAAAATCCCACACGCGGTTAGGCACGCTCAGTCTTAAAACCAATACCCGGAACTCGGATCCTAGGTGACTCGAATGGAATAAAGCGTCGGGGCGGGATAGCCTAGACCTTCCATCCTTCGTCGAATATAGTCAACATTATAACAATCATATCATCAACAACAATAATAATAATGTGATATCCCAAACCAAGGAGTAGCAGGTAACATCGTAGCATCCTAAGCATGCATACTAAGCAGGGGCCGAGCAACGAGCAATAGTAACATAGCAGTACAAGGTTTGCTGGGAGGGGACATGGTTGTATCGGTTTGAAAGAGGCTATAAACCTGTGGTAGGATCAAACATCGAACCTAACTTATACTAGCATGCAAACCGCTGGTTGAAATAGAATGGATCATAAGTAATGCATAGTCCTTGCCTGTTGATAAGTCGGGTTCTGAAGGTGTAGTCGATCCCACGCTCGCATCGTCTCCGAGAGGTACCCGCGGGAGCACACAAGAAGTAAACACTGGAAAGCAATCAACGAGCAGGCATCTATTACTACGAAGCAAACACGAGCAAGCATCAACAAGAAAGGAAACACGAGACATCGCACCTACCGTCGAGAGCGGTTACTAACAATTTAAGTGGAGTACTCGTCACACACGACGATACCGCACGTTTACGGTGGTTCAAGTTGTTTAGCTACAGGTGATCAACAAAGGTTGTTAACATGGCAAAGCACAGAAGCATGGCATAGCACACAAACATGGCAAGAGGTGAATCATAAATAAACTACCTAAGCTAGTCAATTTAATTGGGGGTAAAACCTATACATGGCAAACTATTGCGGACCCCACGATATTTATTGCATTTGGTACTGTTTTGCCCTAAACAATATTTTATTATTTTATTTAGCAAGAAAGAACAACAAAAACACAATCTACATGCAATTCTAGACAAGTTACATATAAAGAACATTTTAAACAGAGCAACGGTTAAAAAGTTATTGCAATTATCGTTACAGTGGCAAGCAGTGTAATTAGTAGTCAAACAGCAAGTAAACAAGCTCAAACATGGCAACAAGCAACATTTTATTAATCTACGCGCAAAACGGAGCAACTTTCATGTAGAAAGCGTCTCCATCGGAGCTACCGGTGAAAAGTTACAGCTACCGCAAAATAAACAACTAAATCTGCCTAAATATATAAATAAAACTAGCAGCACAAAAAAAACTAAACGGGCTGAAACAGACTACTGGGCCCAACTAGCACAGCAAGTAAATAAAAAAACAAAAGAAAGAAGAAAAAAAAAGGTTGGGCGCCTCACCAGTGGGCCTCGGCCCAAGTGGCCTGGAGGCTGGGCCGCCGGGGCGCTGGGGAGGAGGCCGGCCCACCTGCGGCTGGGCAGCCGGCTCGGCTCGCTCCCGACCTCGACCCGCAGCGGCTGCGGCGGCTGCGGCCACCGGCGCCTGGCGGCGCATCACCGGCGGGGGAACGGCGTGAGGAGGCGGGGGAAGGGGGCCGCGGCGGGATCCGGCTGGAACGGACGCCGGAGGAGGGGATCCGGCTGCGGAGGGCTTCAGCGGCGAGGGAGCTTCGAGCTCATGGCCATGGCGGCCCCTGCGTGCGAGACGGAGAGCAGGGAGGTGAGAGAAGGAGCAGGGGAGAGAAGAGGTTGGTGCGGGGGCGGCGACCTGCTGCGGGGCACCTGCTCGCCGGACTGCAGTGGCTCGCCGGCCGGAGTGCAACAGCGAGGCGGCGGGGACGGCTCGGCCATGGGAGGAGGAGGGAGGTGGAGAGGAGAGAGAAAGGGGAGAGATGCTGGGTTGGGGGAGCTCCCTGGGCCGTTGGATCCGCAGATCCGACGGTCCAGATCGAGAGGGGCTAGGGTTTGCTACAATTTGGGGTTAAAATGTGCGAAAATGGGGTAAAATATCTCAGATCTGGGGGCTGGTGGCTGCCTAGGTGCTTAGGGGAAACCCTAAGTGGGGTGGTGGTCTTTATATAGCCCCGGTGGCTGGCAGTTTGCAAAAACATCTCCGGTATTTCTCTCTCGCGCGCGGTGCTCACGTTTATGACCGCCGGGGGTCCGCAGTACCTCCGATTCGGGTAAAACTTCGAACTGCGCGATCAGTGCGTCGAGCCGGAGGCGTTCACCTCGCGCTGGAACCGTTCCGAGAACACTTTTCGGCGCGCTATAAAAATATCCCGTTTAATTATTAAACGGGGTTTTTCGTTCCGTTGGCTGCGGCTGGTCTCGTGCGGTTTTCGCGACGGTGATCGGGTGAAACCCGGTGTCGCAAGGTCGAGTGTCAGGGTGGCATGGGTCGGTCTCCGTCCGATATGAGATAAGAGGGGGAAAAATAATCGCCGATCAATAAATCGGGGATGCAAACACCGCAAACAAATCAGACAATCAAACAATTCACACCGAAAACAAAATTTTTAATTTTTGTGAAAACTGGGCTGTTACAATACAACACCACCAACAAGGGATCTCGTCCCGAGATCCAGGACGATCCGGGGGAGAGGGGGGAGAGAAAAGAGAGTCGACGATCTTCAACACCACCAACAAGGGACTCTGCTCCATGTCGACGTCGAACTTCTGTCGAGAAACTTTCCGCAGAGAGACGACATCGTCGAAAATACGAAACCGTCGGTGTCAAGAGGAGGAACGACAGTTGAAAGCAAAGATCAAGGGAAGCATTCTCACGCCAATCGCGAGGATACCGGACAAGAGGACTGAAGTCAACAGACGACCAAGATGTTTACCTAGAGTCGGAAGAACTAAAGGTACTACAGGAATTCCCAAACCTGAGATCGGAATCGAGACAATACTTCCCAAGCAAAGCATTGTAACGGTTCCGAAACTCGACACCTCGAGATCCTAGAGTTTGAAGGGGGATAAGTCGAGATTAAAACACTTACGGCATTTGTCTTGAGCAGAGCAAGGGTAAGGAGTAAAAAGATTCCTACTCTCCGATAACTAACTTAGTAACTACAAAATAGTTTTTGTCTAGACTCGACTTCGGCCAAAGAAGGGATCCTACGGTCGGTAAGGCTCTGATACCAAGTTGTAAGGCCCGATATGCGGTACTATTCCAGATCTAGATGTTTCCATCCAGATCCGGGGACGAAGCACATATCGGTCCCACCGCGACATATGACAAAGCCATATGCCCCGGATTTCCAACATGATATCACAACATTACAGATACAAGGATACAACATCTCATACAATCGGCATACAACTGCCTCAAATACAATACAACAGCGGAAGATATATGTCTGAGTACAGACTACAAGCAAATGCCTAGTGGCAAAGAGAAAAACATCGATCCCATAACCACACGGGTCCAGGCCCTCCGCCGGGATCCGCCTAACTAGTCGTCGTCGAGTCGCCACGTGAAACGTCGGTCACCATACCTGTTGTCGAGCAGAACCCTGAAAAGAGTTTGGGGGTAGTATCATGAGTACAGAAGTACTCAGCATCCAACTGTAGTGGTCATCTGACCCAGCAAGGACTTCATCACTCGTCATTCTAGGACAACTAGTAGTCCACGGTAAGGAAGGGGTAAGTGGTGAGGTTGCTGCCGCACTAGCATTTATGAAGTGGCTAACGATCTAGAGAGTAAGATAAGAAGCCAAGCATTCGATGAGGAATCGCCTCCAACAATTCTTACTATCAACTACTTACGCAAACATAACACCTATCCTATCCTTGTCCTCCTCTTCGCATCCCGACGAAGAAGAAGCAGTCAAGGCACACACACACGTTGATCAAGTTATATTAAGATTATCTCAGTTGTTGTTGTCTATGAACAAGGAGTAGGTCTCAAGTCGTCCATAACCGTGGACACGGCTTCTCGAAAAGATTTAACCCTACAGGGGTGTACCAACTGCCCATTACGAGGCTCCGCACGCACGTCCATCACTCTCAGTTGCTACCCATTATAGGCAACCATTTTATGATTTAGTTCCAAGAGATCCGAAACGACAAGTCCCTCTAACTAACAACGAACAAATCCAGGTGGCCCCCGGTGAGTCGACATCCATCTCAGGAGCCGGTCGCTCTCTCGATCTGGTCTCAACCGTCTCTCGCAGGTTTAGATAGCCGGTTAGTTCTCTTATGAGACCGGGTCCTCAGCCGGACAAAGTGGGCCAGCCAAGAAACTATGTCCTCCTGGCCCTGGTTTGTTTGTAAACAACTGGCGGCCGACCAGCACACACACGGTTTCAAATGGTAAATCAGCTTGGGCCACCACTAGAAATGTTTGAAGCTAGGTAGGTAAGAAAAGGGGACCCCATAAAATCCCACACGCGGTTAGGCACGCTCAGTCTTAAAACCAATACCCGGAACTCGGATCCTAGGTGACTCGAATGGAACAAAGCGTCGGGGCGGGATAGCCTAGACCTTCCATCCTTCGTCGAATATAGTCAACATTATAACAATCATATCATCAAAAACAATAATAATAATGTGATATCCCAAACCAAGGAGTACCAGGTAACATCGTAGCATCCTAAGCATGCATACTAAGCAGGGCCGAGAAACGAGCAATAGTAACATAGCAGTACAAGGTTTGCTGGGAAGGGACATGGTTGTATCGGTTTGAAAGAGGCTGTAAACATGTGGTAGGATCAAACATCGAACCTAACCTAGACTAGCATGCAAACTGGTGGTTGAAATAGAATGGATCATAAGTAATGTATAGTCCTTGCCTGTTGATAAGTCGGGTTCCGAAGGTGTAGTCGATCGCACGCCCGCATCGTCTCCGAGAGGTACCCGCGGGAGCACACAAGAAGTAAACACTGGAAAGAAATCAACGAGCAGGCATCTATTACTACGAAGCAAACACGAGCAAGCATCATCAAGAAAGGCAACACGAGACATCGCACCTACCGTCGAGAGCGGTTACTAACAATTTAAGTGGAGTACTCGTCACACACGACGATACCGCACGTTTACGGTGGTTCAAGTTGTTTAGCTACAGGTGATCAACAAAGGTTGTTAACATGGCAAAGCACAGAAGCATGGCATAGCACACAAACATGGCAAGAGGTGAATCATAAATAAACTACCTAAGCTAGTCAATTTAAGTGGGGGTAAAACCTATACATGGCAAACTATTGCGGACCCCACGATATTTATTGCATTTGGTACTGTTTTGCCCTAAACAATATTTATTATTTTATTTAGCAAGAAAGAACAAAAAAACACAATCTACATGCAATTCTAGACAAGTTACATATAAAGAACATTTTAAACAGAGCAACGGTTAAAAAGTTATTGCAATTATCGTTACAGTGGCAAGCAGTGTAATTAGTAGTCAAACAGCAAGTAAACAAGCTCAAACATGGCAACAAGCAACATTTTATTAATCTACGCGCAAAACGGAGCAACTTTCATGTAGAAAGCGTCTCCATCGGAGCTACCGGTGAAAAGTTACAGCTACCGCAAAATAAACAACTAAATCTGCCTAAATATATAAATAAAACTAGCAGCACAAAAAAAACTAAACGGGCTGAAACAGACTACTGGGCCCAACTAGCACAGCAAGTAAATAAAAAAACAAAAGAAAGAAGAAAAAAAAAGGTTGGGCGCCTCACCAGTGGGCCTCGGCCCAAGTGGCCTGGAGGCTGGGCCGCCGGGGCCCACCTGCGGCTGGGTAGCCGGCTCGGCTCACTCCCGACCTCGACCCGCAGCGGCCGGCGGCTGCGGCCACCGGCGCCTGGCGGCGCATCACCGGCGGGGGAACGGCGTGAGGAGGCGGGGGAAGGGGGCCGCAGCGGGATCCGGCTGGAACGGACGCCGGAGGAGGGGATCCGGCTGCGGAGGGCTTAAGCGGCGAGGGAGCTTCAAGCTCATGGCCATGGCGGCCCCTGCGTGCGAGACGGAGAGCAGGGAGGTGAGAGAAGGAGCAGGGGAGAGAAGAGGTTGGTGCGGGGGCGGCGACCTGCTGCAGGGCAGCTGCTCGCCGGACTGCAGTGGCTTGCCGGCCGGAGTGCAACGGCGAGGCGGCGGGGACGGCTCGGCCATGGGAGGAGGAGGGAGGTGGAGAGGAGAGAGAAAGGGGAGAGATGCTGGGTTGGGGGAGCTCCCTGGGCCGTTGGATCCGCAGATCCGACGGTCCAGATCGAGAGGGGCTAGGGTTTGCTACAATTTGGGGTTAAAATGTGCGAAAATGGGGTAAAATATCTCAGATCTGGGGGCTGGTGGCTGCCTAGGTGCTTAGGGGAAACCCTAAGTGGGGTGGTGGTCTTTATATAGCCCCGGTGGCTGGCAGTTTGCAAAAACATCTCCGGTATTTCTCTCGCGCGCGCGGTGCTCACGTTTCTGACCGCCGGGGGTCCGCAGTACATCCGATTCGGGTAAAACTTCGAACTGCGCGATCAGTGCGTCGAGCCGGAGGCGTTCACCTCGCGCTGGAACCGTTCCGAGAACACTTTTCGGCGCGCTATAAAAATATCCCGTTTAATTATTAAACGGGGTTTTTCGTTCCGTTGGCTGCGGCTGGTCTCGTGCGGTTTTCGCGACGGTGATCGGGTGAAACCCGGTGTCGCAAGGTCGAGTGTCAGGGTGGCATGGGTCGGTCTCCGTCCGATATGAGATAAGAGGGGGAAAAATAATCGCCGATCAATAAATCGGGGATGCAAACACCGCAAACAAATCAGACAATCAAACAATTCACACCGAAAACAAAAATTTTATTTTTTGTGAAAACTGGGTTGTTACAACATGGCACTCCGCTACCACCTTCTTCTTCTTCTGCAGAGGGCTTTTGGCAGCATGACTTCTTATTGCGCGTTCGTGGCCTTAGTGCCACTCGCGTTCTTCTTCCTCCTTCTTTTTCTGCCATTGTGGTCGATCTTGGTTTGGATGGCTTGCTTCTGCGTCTTCAGGGGAACGATCGAGCTCCCTCCTACGTCGATTTGGAGTTTGACCGTTCCTGCTTGGTCTTTCTTGGTTCTGGCTGGAGTTCGTTTTCTCGCCGTTTGGGTCTGCGCGATGGCGATGTTCTTTGCTGTCGATTTGATGGTGAGGGCACTGTTGCCGTCTGTGCTTTTGATCCGAGCGGCAACAACATGGACCCGCGAGCTCAGGAGTCAAACAACAACGTTTCCACAAGGTTGGGGGGTGCTACTCCTTCTTCTTCTTCGACTCCGTCTTCCAGGAGCTCCTCTGGTGGTGATGACTTGGTGGCCAGCTCTGGCGAGGACGTCGACGTCAAGCCTTCGACCAAGCGAGCACGCCAAGGGGCTTCGTAGGGCTGACGACGGCTTTTCTTCGACGGCTGTGTGGCTGCAGCTGGAGAAGAACCTGGTGGTGCTGCTGCTGCAGAGGGGTTGAAGAAAAAACTCGTGGAGCTGGAGAAGAAGCTGGTGGAGCATCGGGAAATAACTCGAGCTTCACCTTTTTTTATGTCATTGACGTCCTCCACGAGTCCCTTTTCCTCCCGTTATCTGTGTTGATGTCCTTGTAATGTAGTCATGTATTTCATGGGCACACATGTAGAAGTCATAATTCCTTGGCTGGTTCCCTCTTGTAGTAGGAGCTGCCTTCTATCCAAATGTAACTGAGTCTTTGTGTCCAAGTTTTTTTCAGGCTGTTTGAGCAAAGTGTTTTGCCTCCAGTCTTTCTACCATTATGCACTCGACTGTGCCAGGTCGTCGACTCCTTCTGTTGTGTCTTAACTGCTTGAAATGTGTTCGGCTCCTCCTGGTGTACTGCTTTTGGACGTAGATTCTATCGGGTGCGCGTCAGCGCTCCCGATGGGAGTAGCCCCCGAGGCTTCGTTCGAGTTGTAGAGTCGAGCGTAGGCTGAGAGAAACTTGGCCTATTTCCTTTGGCGCCATCCTTGGAGCAGCTGCGGTTGATCTTCGCCGGGGTGAAGTTGGAGATAGTGCTGACTACACCCTTTGCGAGTCTCGTGTCCTTTCGCAGGTGCAGATGGCTGTGGCCTGCTTGTTCAAACTCTATTGGGTGCGCGTCCGCGCTCCCAATGGGAGTAGCCCCCGAGGCTACGTTCGAGTCGGGGAGTCGGACGTAGGCTGATGTGAACTTTGCGTGATGAGCTTCTGCAGTAATCCTCTTATTTTGTTGTGGCGAAGATGTAGACGTTGTCGTTTGTGAAAGCTTTGGGTACTCCTGTTTGTTGCTATGGTGATTCCAGTTTTCAAGTGTTGAATCACGTGGGTGATGGCGTGCTCGGGGGGATTTTTCTTAACCCCCCGAGTGCTTTTTGACGTAAGATCGCGTAGGCGATAGCAGGGCTCGGGGGGATTTTTCTTAAGCCCCCGAGTGCTTTATTGACGTAAGATCGCGTAGGCGATAGCAGGGCTCGGGGGGATTTTTCTTAAGCCCCCGAGTGTAAGATCGCGTAGGCGATAGCAGGGCTCGGGGGGATTTTGTTAAGCCCCCGAGTGCTTTTTGATGTAAGATCGCGTAGGCGATAGCAGGGCTCGGGGGGATTTTTGTTAAGCCCCCGAGTGCTTTTTGATGTAAGATCGCGTAGGCGATAGCAGGGCTCGGGGGGATTTTTGTTAAGCTCCTGAGTGCTTTTTGATGTAAGATCGCGTAGGCGATAGCAGGGCTCGGGGGGATTTTTGTTAAGCCCCCGAGTGCTTTTTGATGTAAGATCGCGTAGGCGATAGCAGGGCTCGGGGGGATTTTTGTTAAGCCCCCGAGTGCTTTTTGATGTAAGCTCGCGTAGGCGATAGCAGGGCTCGGGGGGATTTTTCTTAAGCCCCCAAGTGCTTTTTAATGTAAGATCGCGTAGGCGATAGCAGGGCTCGGGGGAATTTTCCTTAAGCCCCCGAGTGCTTCTTGATGTAAGATCGCTTAGGCGATAGCAGGGCTCGGGGGGATTTTTCTTAAGCCCCCGAGTGCTTCTTGATGTAAGATCGTGTAGGCGATAGCAGGGCTCGGGGGGGGTTTTCTTAAGCCCCCGAGTGCTTCTTGATGTAAGATCACGTAGGCGATAGCAGGGCTCGGGGGAATTTTTCTTAAGCCCCCGAGTGATTTTTGAAAGCTGGTAATGTTTGGGCAACATATGCTTTATTGCGGTCGAGTGATGCCGGTCATGTCCAACCCATTGATGCTAAGGGTAGAACAGTCGCAGGTTTGCGACATTCCATGGATTGCCCACATCTTCGTCCGTCTTTGGGTTCTTTAGCCTGTAGGCGCCGCCTCCGATGACTTCTGATACTATGAATGGGCCTTCCCATTGGGGGGCCAATTTGTGGACCTTCTCTTGTATCAGTCGTAGTACTAGGTCCCCTTTGTTGAAGGTTCTCGTTCGAAGGCGGTTGCTTTGGTAAGTGCGCAGCTTGTCCTGGTATCCTTCTGACTTTGACAGGGCCACGTCTCTTGCCTCGTCGACTGTGTCTTTGTCGTCTTGGAGTGCTTCTTCTTCTTCCTCTTCTTCGTACCCCGTGACCCGAGGGGCTCCGAACTTGAGGTCATGTGGTAGTACTGCTTCGGCCCCGTATACCATAAAGAACGGTGTAAATTGGGTCGCAGTATTTGGCGTGGTCCGTAGGCTCCAAAGTACTGCGGGGAGCTCTTCTACCCAGTTTCCGGCGGCCTGCTCGAGTGGTGCGAGGAGCCGTTTCTTGAGTCCTCCGCATACGAGACCGTTTGCTTTCTCCACCTGGCCGTTGGATTGCGGGTGCGCGACTGACGCGTAGTTTATTTTAATGCCTAGTTCTTCGCAGAAGTTCTGGAATTCGGCAGCTGTGAAATTTGTGCCATTGTCTGTGATGATGTTGTGTGGCACTCCGAATCTGAAGATTATTGACTTGATGAAGTTCACGGCCGTGAGGGCGGTGGAACTAGTGATTGGCACTGCTTCGATCCACTTGGTGAACTTGTCGACCGCGACCAGTATATGTGTCCTTCCTCCTTTTGAGTATTTCTTGAGTGGGCCGACCATGTCGAGTCCCCAGGTGGCGAATGGCCAGGATAATGGTATGGTCTTGAGCTCTGAGGCCGGGGCGTGCGGTCTGTTAGCGAATTTCTGGCAGGCGACACAGCGCCGCACTATGTCCTCTGCGTTTTTCATAGCTGTGGGCCAGTAGAATCCCGCTCGGAATGCCTTGGACACGAGTACTCGACTGCTTGCGTGGTGCCCGCATGTGCCCTCATGGATTTCGACGAGTAGGGCTTTGCCGTCTTCCTCGTCGATGCCTTTTTGTAGTATTTGCGCGATGCTGCGCTTGTACAACTGTCTGTTGATCACCGTGAACGCTTTGGAGCGTCTGCTAATGCATCGTGCTTCGGCCACGTCTTGCGGTAGCGTTCCCTTGATTATGAACCGGAGGAATGGTTTTGCCCAGGCTGGTCCGTTGAGCTCGTCTGCTGCTGTGCCGTCGGGTGTGTTTGTGCCGGTGCCTTCTGACGGGCTTGCTGATGCCACCTGCGCAGGGTCTGTTGCGTCCTCTTCGTCCTCGGCTGTCCCGAGTGCCACCGCCGGTGTTTTGATGGACCTTTGGCTGATGCTTTCGAGGAAAACTCCGGGTGGTATTGGTCCTCAGGTCGGTCCGATGTTTGCGAGCTCGTCCGCCTCCGTGTTGCTGGCCCTGGTGATGTAGTTGAGTTCGCAGCCGTCGAAACTCCCTTCGAGTTCTTTGTAGAGTTTCTGATAAGCTGCCATGTTGTCGGCTAGGGCGTTGCAATTTCTCATCGCCTGCTGGACGACGAGATTGGAGTCCCCGTAGATGATGAGGCGGGTGGCTCCGCATGTTTTGGCCATGCGCATGCCGTGGAGGAGTGCCTCATACTCTGCTTCGTTGTTGGATGCGTGGCTGAAATTTATCTGGAGGATGTACTTCAGCTTCGTTCCTTTGGGGGAGAGTAGGACGACTCCTGCTCCTGCTCCTTGTTGTCTTTTCGATCCGTCGAAAAACATTGACCATGAGTTCGACAGATCCGGGGGTTGATGAGGACATCCCTACTAATGTTACACCCATATCCTCACCAACTACACATATTGGACCAGTTACTAGAGCTCGTGCACGTCAACTAAATTATCAGGTACTTTCGTTTCTTGCGAATCCTTCTATTGTTCATGAACATATGATACTGCCTAAATTAGATACTTTTGTTTTGCTTATGAATGAAGGACCTAGCATGGACAAGAAGGATGGTCATTGGAGCGGGATCAAGCATGGAGAAGAAGGTGCGCGCGCGGGAAAGGACAGTGGAGCTTCCCGTGGTGATTATCGCACTTTGAAGCCACCATAAGGCGCGCATGAAGTCTTGGACGAAATACGCGAGATGCCACTTCATTATTTTCGTCCAAGGGCAATTATAGGTGCTGCGTCACCTTAATATTGGGCTGGGCCCATGTAATTTCGAAATACCACCTTATAGGCTGTTTTTAGAGTCCGTATGTGTGGGGAAACCGAGTTAGGGTTGTTTTCGGACCCCACCTCCAAGGGGTCACGAAAATCCCCTCTGTTCCCCCATATATACAGCCCTTAGGGCGTCGTTTAGACTTGGGTTTTAATTAGATTTAAGTTAGCCATAGCCGCAACTTCGAGCTCTTCGTTTGTGTCATCCGACCAGGCCAAGACCTCATTGGAACCCCAACTTTCGTAATCTTTCATCTTATATTCGCAATATCCAGATTGCAATTCTTAGTTCTTGCTTGTTCTTCGATTGCTTGCAGGAATTAGACCTTCGTGGTCAGGTTGATCGTGCATCCGCGGGATCAATAACCTCTCGGAGTTGGTTTAGCGATCGCTAAGGCGCAACGTCTTCGCACGTTCGTAGTCGGGTCGTGAAAGTCTACTCCACCATAATCGATCTCCACCATCTCATCGAAACATCGGGACACCTTCGCCTCTATCAAGTGGTATCAGATTTCCAGGTTGCTCGGTGAGATTTACCAGTTTTCATAGTCTAGATTGGTTCTGTTCTTCATACCTACAGTCCACGAAAAAGCCAACAAAAAAAAATTAGGGTTAGATCATCACGTCCCAAGACAGTCCTAGCCTTTGTCCAGTTTTCTTTTCAGTACTTGCTTTGTTGAATTTACGGTTGCATCGTTGTGTCAAGTTGCTGATCTTAGCGTCTAGTTCCCTTAGAGTTTCGAGTTCTGATCACAGTTTGCCACGTCGCCGCCGCACAGTAGTCATCCTACCACGTTTCCGCCAATCCAAGTGCAGATACACCACCAAGTTCCGCCAAGCAGAGTCCATATACACCACCACGTCTCACGAGTCCGAGTTGAGTTCCACCATCAGTAAGGATCCTGATCTCTCTGTAGCCAGATTAGTTTTGAGTTGTTAGAGTCGGATTTCACCAAACTTTTTCCGTCCAGAGAAGGGGGGTGATTTCCAAAAAAAAAAAAAAAAAAAAAAAAGAGTCTGGCACGCTTTTCAGAGCAGTTTTTAGGCCAAAAATTTCAGGGGTGAAAAAATTTCGTGCCCATACGTTCCTTAGGTCCAGAAACTCATTTTGAGACGTTCGCCACCATAGTGATTTTTTCGCACTTTTTCAGCCACCGCAGTCCCGCGTCGCAAAAAAAAAAACAAAGCAAAAAAAAAAAAAAAAAAAAGAGAAAAAAAAAATTCAGAGTGTGCTTCTCAGTTGATTACGTGCCGCGCCGTGCTTTCGTTGGTGTTTTAGGCTCGCGTCTCTAGTACGGTCTAGCCTAGGATCAGCACAGTACCGACGTTGAGTGTTTATTCAACTTTGCATCTCTGTTTTGATTACTGTTGAGCTTTTTGCTACCATATTTGTCAAACCTACCTACAGCTCCACATATATTCTACTTCGTGCGGTTGACACCTCCTGGCCATCGCTCTACCACATCTCTGAGAGTTTTGACCCGTTGGTTGTACATCACCACCTGCTGCTAGGTAAGAATCGGTAAGAACTGAAGAAAAGCTTGACGGATTTGTGCTTTCCACCACCCCACATCCCATTAGTCGAAGTAGGATCATACTTCTGTGTGTTTTCTATTTCTGCTAACCATGCCAGGACCCCATGATGAAGTGGCGCGGGATGCACCTGATTGGGAGAATATGACAAACAAAGCATTACATGATAAATTTGCACAAATGATGTCTGAACAGGTGAATGACATCGAGAACAGATTTACAGAGGCGATTGATGGTGTGGAGAAGATGATCGACACCAAGCTCGACGCCAAGTTTACTGAGTTGCTCGCACGCTTACCTATACAGCCTGCGGCCGCTCCAGCACAGCCACCGCCACCACGACGTGCACGACGTATTCTGTTTCCGGGCGGACAAGCTGCTGGTGCTCCTGCTGCTGCTGCAGTTACTGCTGCTGCTGCCTCTGACGTCGGCCAGGACGACAACTACGAGGGTGATTACGAGGAGGAGGTGGAACAAGAAGCGGCCTATGAACAGCCAGCTGGACGTCCACGTCCCAACATTCGCCACGGTCGACACCAACCACCCCCTCAGGTACGCGATGATGAACATGTGCCTAAACTTAAATTGAATCTTAAGCCGTTTGAGGGTAGATATATTCCTGATGCTTATCTTACTTGGGAGTTAGAAACTGAACAACGCTTTACATGTTTACAATATCCTGAGAATAGACGTGTTACTGCTGCTGTTTGTGAATTCACGGGTTTTGCATCTATTTGGTGGTCTGAACATTGTAGATTGCATGCTAATAATATTCCAGCTACTTGGGCTGCTTTAAAAGATGCTATGCGTACTCGCTGGGTTCCTCCTTATTATCAACGTGAATTGCTACAAAAATTACAGCGTTTGAGACAAGGAAAAAATTTTGTAGAGGAATATTATCAAGAATTACAAACTGGATTGATTAGATGTGGCCTAGTAGAGGATAATGAAGCTATGTTTGCACGTTTCATAGGTGGCTTAAACAGGGAGATACAAACTATTCTAGAATACAAGGACTATGCTACTATTACTCGTTTGTTTCATCTTGCTTGTAAAGCTGAACGTGAAGTGCAGGATCGACAGGCCGCTACGAGACCTAACTTTTCTGCAGGACGAAATACATCATGGACATCGCGTGGACCTTCTACATCCACACGTCCTGCTGCTCCACCCTCTACTTCAGCCGCTCATTCTTACAGGGAGGCACCAAAACAGTCAGCGCCACCATTCAAGGGTGCACAGAGTGGTCCAGCGGCGAGTTCTTCTTCATCCATGGCTTCCACAGGGAAAACACGAGATCGTGATATTAAATGTCGCAGGTGTCAAGGTGGAGGTCACTTCGCAAAAGACTGTCCCTCCAAGCGTGTGATGATTATTACGGCGGATGGTGGGTATGAGTCAGCGAGTGACTATGATGAGGAGACTTTAGTTCTCATTGCTCATGAGGAACAGGGTGCCCATGATGATGCTCATGATATGGAGTATATGGCTCCTGATGATGCAGATAAATATGCTAGTTTGGTTGCTCAACGTGTGTTAAGTGTGCAGGTAACGAAGGCTGAGCAAAACCAGAGGCATAATTTGTTCCACACAAAGGGAGTGGTGAAAGAACGTTCGGTTCGCATCATCATTGACGGAGGGAGTTGCAACAACTTGGCTAGCATGGAGTTGGTGGAGAAGCTATCTCTCACCACAAGACCACACCCCCATCCGTACTATATTCAGTGGTTTAACAATAGTGGTAAGATTAAGGTAACGCGTTCTGTTCGTGTGCACTTTAGCATTGCTGCATATGCTGATTATGTTGATTGTGATGTGGTACCCATGCAAGCATGCTCTCTTTTACTTGGTAGACCATGGCAATTTGATAGGAATGTTGTACACCATGGTAGGACAAATCAGTTTACTCTGGTTCATCAGGATAAAAATATTGCTTTACTTCCTATGTCTCCTGAACAAATTGTGAAAGATGATCTTGCTAGAGCTAGTAAAGCTAAACAGGAGAAAAATAAGAGTGAAAATGAGATAGCAGCCAAAGAATTTGAGCAACAACATAAGACTAATAGCAAATCTTCTTCTGCTGTGTCTAATGAAATTAAATTGACTAGTCCAACTTTGCTTGCTACTAAAGTTGATATTTCAGATTTGGATGTTAGTCAATATGTGTGCTATGCTTTTGTGTGCAAAGAAGCTTTGTTTTCATTTGAGGAATTGCCTCCTTCTTTGCCTCCTGTTGTCACTGACCTTTTGCAGGAGTTTATTGACGTCTTTCCACAAGACGTACCACCGGGATTACCACCTATTCGAGGGATTGAGCATCAGATTGACTTAATTCCCGGTGCTTCACTTCCCAACCGTGCGCCATACCGTACCAATCCGGAGGAGACAAAGGAGATTCAGCGTCAAGTACAAGAGCTACTCGACAAAGGTTACATACGTGAATCCCTTAGTCCTTGTGTTGTTCCTGTTATATTAGTGCCTAAAAAGGATGGAACATGGCGTATGTGTGTTGATTGTCGAGCCATTAATAATATTACTATTCGTTATCGTCATCCTATTCCTAGGTTAGATGATATGCTTGATGAATTAAGTGGCTCTACCATGTTTTCCAAAGTTGATTTGCGTAGTGGATACCATCAAATTCGCATGAAATTAGGAGATGAATGGAAAACGGCATTTAAAACTAAGTTTGGATTATATGAGTGGTTAGTCATGCCTTTTGGGTTAACTAATGCACCTAGCACTTTCATGAGATTAATGAACGAGGTTTTACGTGCTTTCATTGGACGATTTGTGGTAGTCTATTTTGATGATATACTGATTTATAGCAAATCTTTGGAGGAACATTTGGATCATTTACGTGCTGTTTTTATTGCTCTACGTAATGCACGTTTGTTTGGTAACCTTGGGAAGTGCACCTTTTGCACCGACCGAGTATCGTTTCTTGGCTATGTTGTTACTCCGCAGGGAATTGAAGTTGATAAAGCCAAGATCGAGGCGATTGAGGGTTGGCCGCAGCCCAAAACGGTCACACAAGTGAGGAGTTTTCTTGGCCTCGCTGGATTCTATAGGCGTTTTGTGAGAGATTTCAGCACCATTGCTGCACCTCTCAATGAGCTTACACGCAAGGATGTGCCTTTTACTTGGGGTACCGCACAGGAAGAAGCCTTCACCGTATTGAAAGATAAGTTAACACATGCTCCTTTGCTCCAACTTCCTGATTTTAATAAGACTTTTGAGCTTGAATGCGATGCTAGTGGGATTGGTTTGGGAGGTGTGTTATTACAAGATGCTAAACCTGTTGCTTACTTTTCTGAAAAATTGAGTGGGCCTAGTCTGAACTATTCTACTTATGATAAGGAATTATATGCTCTTGTTCGGACATTAGAAACTTGGCAACATTATTTATGGCCCAAAGAATTTGTTATACATTCTGATCATGAATCTTTGAAACACATAAGAAGTCAAGCAAAACTTAATCGTAGACATGCTAAGTGGGTTGAATTTATTGAGACTTTCCCTTATGTCATTAAACACAAGAAGGGGAAAGATAATATTATTGCTGATGCTTTGTCTCGTCGTTATACTATGCTTTCACAACTTGACTTCAAGATTTTCGGTTTAGAGACAATCAAAGATCAATACGTAAATGATGCGGAATTTAAAGATGTATTGCAGAATTGTAGAGAGGGTAGAACATGGAACAAGTTTGTGCTTAATGATGGATTTGTGTTCCGTTCTAACAAGCTATGCATTCCAGCTAGCTCTATTCGTCTTTTGTTGTTGCAGGAGGCGCATGGAGGAGGATTAATGGGACACTTTGGCGTGAAGAAGACGGAGGACGTACTTGCTACACATTTCTTTTGGCCAAAGATGAGACGGGATGTTGAGCGTTTTGTTGCTCGCTGCACTACATGTCAAAAAGCTAAGTCACGACTCAATCCTCATGGTTTATACATGCCTTTACCTGTACCTAGTGTTCCGTGGGAGGACATATCCATGGACTTTGTTTTAGGCTTGCCTCGAACAAAGAATGGGAGGGATAGCATATTTGTTGTCGTGGATAGATTTTCTAAGATGGCACATTTTATACCATGTCATAAAAGCGATGATGCTGCTAATGTTGCTGATTTATTCTTTCGTGAGATTATTCGCTTACATGGTGTGCCTAATACTATTGTCTCGGATCGTGATACTAAGTTTCTTAGCCATTTTTGGAGATGCTTATGGGCTAAGTTGGGGACTAAACTACTTTTTAGTACTACATGTCATCCCCAAACTGATGGACAAACTGAAGTAGTCAATAGGACTTTGTCTACTATGCTTAGGGCTGTTTTAAAGAGTAACTTGAAACTGTGGGAAGAAAGTTTACCTCATATTGAATTTGCTTATAATCGTTCATTGCATTCTACCACTAAAATGTGCCCTTTTGAGATTGTTTATGGTTTTCTACCTCGTGCACCTATTGATTTGCTACCTCTTCCATCTTCGGAGAAGGTTAATTTTGATGCTAAGCAACGTGCTGAATTGATATTAAAACTGCATGAGTTAACTAAAGAAAACATTGAGCGCATGAATGCTAGATACAAGCTTGCTGGTGATAGGGGTCGAAAGCATGTTGTGTTTGAACCCGGAGATCTTGTTTGGTTACATCTACGTAAAGATAGGTTTCCTGATTTGCGCAAGTCTAAGTTAATGCCTCGAGCTGATGGTCCCTTTAAGGTTTTGCAGAAAATTAATGATAATGCATATAAACTTGAGCTACCTGCAGCCTTTGGGGTTAGTCCCACATTTAATATTGCAGATTTGAAGCCTTATTTGGGAGAAGATGATGAGCTTCCGTCGAGGACGACTTCAATTCAAGAAGGGGAGGATGATGAGGACATCCCTACTAATGTTACACCCATATCCTCACCAACTACACATATTGGACCAGTTACTAGAGCTCGTGCACGTCAACTAAATTATCAGGTACTTTCGTTTCTTGCGAATCCTTCTATTGTTCATGAACATATGATACTGCCTAAATTAGATACTTTTGTTTTGCTTATGAATGAAGGACCTAGCATGGACAAGAAGGATGGTCATTGGAGCGGGATCAAGCATGGAGAAGAAGGTGCGCGCGCGGGAAAGGACAGTGGAGCTTCCCGTGGTGATTATCGCACTTTGAAGCCACCATAAGGCGCGCATGAAGTCTTGGACGAAATACGCGAGATGCCACTTCATTATTTTCGTCCAAGGGCAATTATAGGTGCTGCGTCACCTTAATATTGGGCTGGGCCCATGTAATTTCGAAATACCACCTTATAGGCTGTTTTTAGAGTCCGTATGTGTGGGGAAACCGAGTTAGGGTTGTTTTCGGACCCCACCTCCAAGGGGTCACGAAAATCCCCTCTGTTCCCCCATATATACAGCCCTTAGGGCGTCGTTTAGACTTGGGTTTTAATTAGATTTAAGTTAGCCATAGCCGCAACTTCGAGCTCTTCGTTTGTGTCATCCGACCAGGCCAAGACCTCATTGGAACCCCAACTTTCGTAATCTTTCATCTTATATTCGCAATATCCAGATTGCAATTCTTAGTTCTTGCTTGTTCTTCGATTGCTTGCAGGAATTAGACCTTCGTGGTCAGGTTGATCGTGCATCCGCGGGATCAATAACCTCTCGGAGTTGGTTTAGCGATCGCTAAGGCGCAACGTCTTCGCACGTTCGTAGTCGGGTCGTGAAAGTCTACTCCACCATAATCGATCTCCACCATCTCATCGAAACATCGGGACACCTTCGCCTCTATCAGGGGTCCTGGTGTTTGAACCTCTGCCCACTCGACCAGGAAGTCTGGGAGTACTTGGGCTTTGATTGCTGTTGGGTGCTTGAACTGTAGATCTCTCGGGGTTAGCTCTATGTTCCACTCGGCGACTCGTCCAGTCGCTCCCGGGTTGTTGAGAATGTCCGCGAGTGGGGCGTTTCTCACTATGGTGATCGGGTGCTCCTCGAAGTAGTGTGATACCTTCCGTGAAGTCATGATGACGGCCAGCAGTAACTTCTGGTAGTGTGGATATCGTTGCTGGGACTTGTTCAGTAGCATGCTGAGGTAATAGATTGGCCTCTGTATGCTTTGGACCTTGCCTTCTTCCATGCGTTCGACGACGAGTGCCGTGCTTACTACGCTGCTGCGCGCTGCTATGTATAGTTAGAGTTTCTCTTTGTCCCTGGGTACCGCCAGAACTGGTGGAGTTGAGAGCGTCTTTTTGAGGTCCGCGAACGCTTGGCGGGCTTCCTCTGTCCACTCGAATTTTGCTCCTTTCCTTAGCAGTTGGTAGAAGGGCAGCGTGCGTTCCCCTAGCCGGCTGATGAAGGGGCTTAGTGCTGCGAGCCTTCCAGTTAGCTGTTGTACTCCTTTTATGTCAGTCGGCTCTTGCATCTTGGCAATGGCTTGGACCTTCTCGGGGTTTGCTTCGATTCCTCGGGCGGAGACCATGTAACCGAGCAGTTTCCCGGCCGGTACGCCGAAAGCGCACTTCTTTGGATTCAGCTTGATCCTGTATTTGTTGAGTGCTACGAAGGTTTCGCGCAGGTCGTCGAGTAGCGTGTCTGCTTTGTAGGTCTTGATGACGATATCGTCTACGTACACCTGTACGTTCCTCCCGATTTGCTCCTTTAGGCAGGCTTGCATCATCCGCTGGTATGTGGCACCTGCGTTCTTCAGCCCGAAGGGCATGGTCTTGTAACAGAATACACCGTAAGGTGTGATGAATGAGGTGTGCTCTTCGTCTTCTTCTTTCATCCTGATCTGGTTGTATCCTGAATATGCATCCAGAAAGGAAAGCAGATCGCATCCCGCAGTCGAATCGATTATTTGGTCGATCCTTGGCAGGGGAAAGTGGTCTTTCGGGCAGTGCTTGTTCACTGGCCCGTAGTCGACGCACATGCGCAGTACTTCCGTGTCCTTCTTGGGCACAAGCACTGGGTTTGCTATCCAAGTGGCCTTCTTGGTTTCTCGGATGAACTGGGCGTCGACCAGTCGGTTGACTTCTTCTCCGATTGCCCTACATTTGGGCTCCGAGACTCGTCTCAGGGCTTGCTTTACTGGTTTCGTGTTTGGTTTGATGTTTAGGGCGTGTTCTGCGAATTCGCGTGGTATGCCAGGCATGTCGGCTGGGCACCAGGCGAATGTCTTCCACTCGTCTCGAAGTAGAACCACTAGAGAAGTCGCTTGTTCCTCTAGCAGGTGGGCGTACACGCGGACTGTTTTATTCGGGTCCGTCGGGTGTACTTGGTGCGTGACCGTGTCGCCGTCGATGCTGAAGATAGGACCATGCTCCTTTGACTCGCTGCGGCTTGCCAATGGGAAGATTTTCTTGTCGACGACCATGACTATTTCTCTCAGTTCTTGGTCCGCTCCTAGTGTGTCGGAGGTTTTGTGGAAATCGCGGTTGCATTGGTCTGACTTGATGAAGCTTCCGCTGATCGTGAGGACTCCTGTTGAGCCTGGCATCTTGAGCTTGAGATAGGCGTAGTTTGGTACTGCCATGAACTGCGCAAACGCTGGTCGTCCCAATATGGCGTGGTATTGAGATGGCCAGTCGAGCACCTCGAACTCGAGGACGTGCTTGGCGAAATTGCGTCGGTTGCCGAAGACAACCTCAAGCTCGATTGATCCAAGTGATGTTGCTGCTTCTCCAGGTACTACGCCGTTTAGTACGGTGCTTGACTTCTTCCATACCGACCGAGGGGTCAGCATTTTATGCAGGGTGCTTGCGAAGATGATGTTCATGTTGCTGCCTCCGTCCATGAAAACCCTATCCATGTCATATCCTCTGATTTGTGCGTTGAGCACGAGAGGCGCGTGTCCTGGTCTTGGTATGGCTGGCGGGTGGTCATCCTGTGAGAACGTGATGATGGTCTCCGCGTCGTGCAGTTGGTAGGTTTCCACTGGTTTCATGTTCTCGGTTGCTGCAGCATGCAGGGTATAGGCGTCACGCCGCGCTTGTGGCACCCTGCTTTCCTGTATCATGAGCACATGCCCATACGGCGGGCTGCGGCGTCCTTCGTGGCTTGGTGGTGGAGATTGCTCGAGCTCTCGAGCGCGCTTGACTCCTTTGCGTTTTTCGTTCCTGAGGTCGTCGGCCAGCTCGTTGAACAGGCGACATTCTCCCAGGGTGTGGTTGGATCTGATGCGCCCCCATTCGTCTTCGAAGTTGTGAATTGTGCAGGGTCCTGCAAGCTGTTCTCTGACCGTAAGTTTGCTTGACCCGCCGTGCCTCTTCCTCCTTGAGATTGTGAAGACATTCTCCGGGCGTTCGTAGAATCGGGGGTCTGTTTCGATTCCTCGGATTGTGTCCTGATGCTTGATGAGGTTGGCGAATTCGTCCGGTCTTCGCTCCGGGTCGTAGTATTCGCCGACCGGTGTCTCCGAGTCGATGTCTTGGCTGTCGTTGAGTGCCCGCATGGCGGTGCGCCGGACGGCCCTTGGCTCCTCGACTGCGTCGTGCGGCTTGCAGGGTTTGTCCTCGTTGCAGATCTCCCTGGAACGCTTCCTGGGTCGTCGATTCCTTCTTTGGCGGCGATATTCTTGGTTGCTGGTGTCAGGCTCGTAGCCATCATCGTGATGCTCGGCGGGTGCCCGGGTGGTGGTGGGCCGTCGAAAGACCTGTGGGTCTCCTGCCGCACGTCGCGCCTCCTCGAGTGGGACTCCTGCGTAGGGGTTCTTTGCGGCTCTTCTGGGTCGTTGGTTCCTTCGTCGCTGACGCCGTGTTTGGTTGCCTCCACTGTACTGGGTCTGATACGGTTGCGACTCGCTCGAGACTGCTGGGACGGCGAAGATGTTTGCCGTGACCTTGAATCCTTCGAGTGGGTTGGGTCCGGCTCCTGCCCTTGAGTTGCGATTTGCTGAAGATGGGACCGCCGAGATCGTAATTCCAACCTGTGTGGTCCCCACGGTCGGCGCCAATTGTCGAGGATCGGCCCCGGCAAGTCCCATGGTTAGGGACCCTGGGCTAGTTGGAGAAGGCACAGGTTGGACGATAAGCTCGTCGGCAAACAGAAGGATACACTTCCTGCTCGATATATTGATTGTGGAGAAGTTACAGGGGATGCCAAGGTAGATGCGCTCTAGGCTAGGGTTACAGGCGATGTCTCTCCCTCTATGCGTTGCCCCTCCTGGCCTTTATATAGTAGACCAGGTCTCGGGGAATCAATCTACAATTACAGGAAATCTAACCCTATCTTGTACGGCAAGTCCCTGCACCTTCCTTGTCAGTCGAGGACTCCCAATGTCGGTGCCATCTAGCGGGCCAAGGTGAATCCGGCGGTAGCTCCGTGGGCCTTCAATGACACCGGGTAGGCCCATTAGTAGGAGTCGTGGGGTCACCCCCTCGTCATAAGATCATGTGAATTTTTCTTCAGAAACTTGTGGAGATAAACCTTGTTGATGATATGTCATGCAGTGTTAATTGCTTCGGCCCAGAACCTGATAGGAGTCTTGTGTAAGACCCGATATGCGGTATTGTTTCAGATTTGGACGTTTTCGTCCAAACCCGAGGACGAAGCACATATCGGACCCACCGCGACATATGACGAAGCCATATGTCTCGGATTTCAACATGATATCACAACATTATAGCTACAAGGATACAACATCTCATACGATCGACATACAATCGCCTTAAATACATTACATCAGTGAAAGACATATGTCTGACTACAGACTACAATCAAATTCCTAGTGGCAAAGGTAAAACACACCATGCCCACGTCCACACGTATCCAGGCTCTCCGCCGGGATCCACATGACTAGTCGTCGTCGAGTCTCCACGAAGGCGTCCAGAAGAGGGTTTCTCAGTGGGTCTGCTATCCGAATCCCTCTTCCATCTTCTTTTTCTTCCATTGTTTCTAAGCTCGGTCTGAGGGGCCTTTGAATCCGGCTTCAAGGTGTTCTCATTCTCCTGTATGGATAGAGCTTGAGGTTGATAACTCTCTCTTGATTTTCTTGGGGCCTGGTTGGAGGTCATTTTCTCGCTGGCTGAATTTGTGTGCTGGGGACAGCCTTTGTTGTCGATTTGATGGTGAAGATACTCTCACCGTTCGCGCTTTTTATGCTGGTCGCAATCGTCTGGATCCGTATTGGGAGGATTCAAGCAGTGGCAGCTCTGACGGATCGAGGAGTACTTCGGCTTCTTCTCCCATGGCTTCATCTTCTGCTGACTCCCCGAATGGTGGTGCTTGCTCTTCTAGTTCTAAGGAGGAGTTGGACGTCAATTCGCCGAGCAAGCGGGTGCGTCGATAGGCAAGGTCACCAGGCTCAGGAAGACATCGAACTGCACCTTGCGGACTTAGTATTACTTTGTCTGTGATGATGCTCATCAAGATGTGGACCAAAGTGTCAATTATCTCAGCATGAGCACACATGTAGAAGTCATAATTCCTTGTGATGATTGGTCTTGTAGTCCTTTGATAGCTGCTCGAGTGCCTTGACTTGTAATTAATATATAGCGGAGAATTTTTCCTTTTGCGTACTGGACCATGTGTCTCTCTGATATGTAATGGGAACTTCCTTTGGGTGCTTGATCTTGTAATGAATCCATATTCGATTGCTTACTCTTGATGTGAAACTTATAATATTGGGTGCGCAGCACCGCTCCCCATGGGAGTAGCCCCCGAGGCTATGTTCGATTTGTAGAGTTAGACGTAGGCTTAAAATATGCTTCCCCGCTGGTCCGTCTTGTATTTGTTCTGCCATTCCGAAATTCATCGGGTGCGCGGCAGCGCTCCCGTTGGTAGTAGCCCCGAGTCTTTAGGTGATCACTTGTGGTCGGGTGAAGACTTAGAATTTATTCTGTCTCGTAGTTCTTTTGTCTTTGTTTTGGAGTTTCTTCATGAGCCGAAGCTTGGATCTCCAAGTGTAGAAGACGATTTCTGTTCGATAGAGTAGTAGCGTCGTGAAGATCCTTGAGGCGGGGGTTGTGTTCGCATCCTCCGAGTTGTTTGGTACTATCATCGTGTAAGTGAAAGGCGTCTCTTGGGAGGACTCCGCGCTCGAGCCCCCGAGTGCTTAAGTGATATCGTCGCGAAAGCGAAAAGCGTATCTCGGGGGGGTAGTCCGCGCTCTAGCCCCCGAGTGCTTAAGTGATTTCATCGCGTAAGCGAAAAGCGTCTTTCGGGGGGGGAGTCTACGCTCTATCCCCCGAGTGCTTAAGTGATTTCGTCGTGTAAGCGGAAAGCGTCTCCCGGGGGGAGTCCGCGCTCGAGCCCTCGAGTGCTTAAGTGATTTCGTCGCGTAAGAGAAAAGCGTCTTTCGGGGGGTAGTCCGCGCTCGAACCCCCGAGTGCTTAAGTGATTTCGTCGTGTAAGCCAAAAGCGTCTCTCAGGGGGGAGTACGCGCTCGATCCCCCGAGTGCTTAAGTGATTTTGTCGCGTAAGCAAAAAGCATCTCTCGAGGGGGAGTCTGCGCTCGAGCCCCCGAGTGCTTAAGTAGTGTCGTCTGGGCAACACACTTTTTATTGCCTAGAGTTTTTACATAAGTTGTCAATCGGTGCTACTGCCGACATTTGTGTTGTTGGGGGGGAGTTCCGCATGAGTGATCTATGGGTAGAAGAGGTGCAAGTTTGCCACATTCCACGGGTTTCCCACGTCTTCGTTGTTCTTCGGGTTCTTTAGTTTGTATGCTCCTCCTCCTATGACCTTTGAGACTATGAACGGTCCTTCCCACTACGGGGCGAGCTTGTGAACCTTATCTTGTATTAACCTTAGGTCGAGGTCTCCTTCGCGGAAAGTTTTTGTTCGCAGCCAGCTGCTTTGGTAAGTGCGCAGCTTGTCTTGGTATCCTTCTGATCTTGCGAGAGTTGTGTCCCTTGCCTCGTCTGCGATGTCTTTGTCATCTTCGAGTTCATCTTCTGCCTCTTCTTCTTCATACTCTGTGATTCGAGGAGCTCCGAACTTGAGGTCGTGTGGGAGTACGGCCTCCGCTCCATACACCAAGAAAATGGTGTATATTGGGATGAAGCGTTGGGTGTGGTGCGCAAGCTCCATAAAACTGCGGGGAGTTCTTCTATCCAATTGCCTGCGGCCTGCTCGAGTGGTGCGAGGATCCGTTATTTTATTCCACCTCACACTAGGTCATTTGCTTTTTCTACTTTGTCGTTGGATTGCGGGTGCGAGACTGAGTCGTAGTTGATCTTGATGCCCAGTTCCTGGCAGAAGTTTTGGAATTCTGTTGATGTGAAGTTTGTTCCATTGTCCATGATGATGTTGTGCGGCACACCGAATCGAAAGATGATTGACTTGATGAAGTTGACTGTTGTGAGGGCTGTCGAGCTGGTGATTGGCATTGCTTCAATCCACTTGGTGAACTTGTCGACTGCTACCATAAGGTGCGTTCTTCCGCCTTTTTCAAATTTCTTGAGCGGGCCTACCATGTCGATTCCCCATGTGGTGAAGGGCCAATATAACAGTATAGTTTTTAGTTCAGATGCTGGGGCGTGGGGTCTGCTGGCGAACTTTTGACACGCGATGTAGCGTCCCACAATGTCTTCCGCGTTTCGCATTGCGGTCCGCTAGTAGAAACCTGCTCGAAAGGCTTTGGCTACAAGTGCGCGACTGCTCGCGTGGTGCCCGCAGGTGCCTTCATGGATCTCGAGTAGTAGGGCTTTGTCGTCTTCCTCTTCAATGCACTTTTGGAGCACTTGGGAGATGCTGCGTTTGTAGAGTTTTCCGTTGATTATAGTGAATGCCTTGGATCGTCGGCTGATTCGTCGGGCTTCTGCGATGTCTTGCGGCAGGGTGTCTTGTATCAGAAATCTGAGGAAAGGTCTTGTCCAAACCGGCCCTTCGGGTACTGCTGGTTCTTCCTCCTCAACTGCGTTGTTGTCTTCTTCATCACCAGCCGGGTCTGCTGTTGCTACTTGTGCTGGTTCGGTTGCGTTGCCGGCTTTTGTGGATGTTCCAGGTACGGGTGTCTTGGTTTTGATCAATCTTTGGCCGATTCTCTCGAGGAAAACTCCTGGAGGGATTGGTTCTAGGGTCGATCCGATGTTTGCGAGCTCGTATGCCTCTGTGTTATTTGCTCTGGCGATGTAGTTGAGCTCACATCCATCGAATTCTCCTTCTTAGGTGTTGTAAAGCATCTAGTACGCTGACATGTTGTCTACGACTGCTTCACAGTCCTTCATTGTTTGCTGGACGACAAGGTTGGAGTCACCGTAGATTACGAGGCGAGTGGCGCCGCAGGCCTTTGCCATGTGCATGCCGTGCAGTAGTGCCTCATATTCCACCTTGTTGTTTGATGCCTTGCTGAATTTGATCTGGAGCACGTATTTGAGCTTATCTCCTTTGGGTGATATTAGCACAACGCCTGCTCTAGCGCCTTGCTGCCTTTTAGAACCGTCGAAGAACATCTTCCATGAGTTGGAGAGGTCTGGAGGACCGGGTTTTTGTACTTCCATCCACTCGACCAGAAAGTCTGGGAGTACTTGAGCTTTGATGGCCGTTTGGTTCTTGAATTGCAGGCCGTGAGGGTTCAGCTCGATGTTCCACTCTGCGACTTGACATGCTGCTCCCGTGTTGTTGAGGATGTCGGCGAGTGGTGCGCTGCTCACGACCGTGATGAGGTGTTCCTCGAAGTAATGTGTTATTTTCCGTGATTTCATGACAATGGCATACACGAGCTTCTGGTAGTGCGGGTACCGCTGTTGAGATTTTGTTAGGACCTCGCTGAGGTAGTAAATTGGCCTTTGTATGCTTTGAACTTTGCCTTCTTCTGCGCGCTCGACGACGAGCGCGGTGCTGACCACGCTGTTGCGCGCTGCTATATAGAGGTATAGAGGTTCCTGCACTTTTGGTACTGCCAAAATTGTTGGGTTTGAGAGGGTCTTTTTGAGGTCCGCGAATGCGTTCCGGGCCTCTTCGGTCCATTCAAATTTTCCTCCGTTTCTGAGTAGTTAGTAAAATGGCAAGGTCATTTCTCCTAACCTGCTGATGAAACGGCTCAGGGCTGCGAGTCTTTCGGTGAGTTGGTGGACGCCCTTGACGTCGACCGGTTCTTGCATCCTTGCAAGTGCGTGGACTTTTTCTGTGTTGGCCTCGAATCCTCGGGCAGAGACCATGTACCCGAGAAGTTTTTTGGCTGGGACGCCGAACACACACTTTTTTGGGTTGAGCTTGATCATGTATTTTTTTGAGTGTTCCGAAGGTTTCTCAGAGGTCATCGAGTAGCGTGTTCTCGTTGTATGTTTTGATGACGATGCCGTCGACGTAGACTTGGACGTTTCTGCCGATTTGGTCCCTTAAGCATGCTTGCATCATCCGCTGGTACGTGGCTCCAGCGTTTTTCAGCCCGAATGGCATCGTCTTGTAGCAGAATACACCATAGGGTGTGATAAATGAGGTATGCTCATCGTCTTCTTCCTTCATCCTGATTTGGCTGTACCCTGAGTATGCGTCGAGAAAGGACAGGAGGTCGCATCCTGCAGTTGAGTCGATGATCTGGTCGATCCTTGGGAGGGGGAACTGGTCCTTTAGGCGGTGTTTGTTGAGGGGTCCATATTCGACGCACATGTGTAGTACGTCGGTGTCCTTTTTAGGTACCAGAACTGGGTTTGCGACCCAGGTGGCCTTCTTCTTCTCCCGGATGAATTGTGTGTCGAGTAATCGGTTGACTTATTCTCCAATGGCTCTACGCTATGGTTCAGAGAATCTGCGCAGCGCCTTCTTCACTGGTTTGGTGTTTGGGTAGATTTGTAGCGCGTGCTCTGCGAACTCCTGAGGTATTCCGAGCATGTTGGGTGGGCACCAGGCGAAAAATTTCCACTCCTCGCGGAGGAAAACCATGAGGTTGTTGCTTGATCTTCTGGTAGCTGAGCGTATATTCGGACCGTCTTCGCCGGGTCCGTTGGATGCACCTGTCGACGCAAAAATCGTAAGTGGATTCTTTTTTTCGCTTCTTCTTGCTAGCGGAAAGACACCCTTATCTACCACCATGGCTATCTCTTCGAGTTGCTGTTGTGCTCCAAACGTGTCAGAGACATGATGAAAATCTCGGTCGCATTGATCGGATTTGACGAAATTTATGTTAACCGTGATGACCCCTGAGGGCCCGAGCATCTTGAGCTTGAGGTATGCATAGTGCGGGACTGCCATGAATTGCGAGAATGCAGGCCGGCCGAGTATGGCATGGTATTGGGACTGCCAGTCGATTACCCCGAACTCGAGGATTTTTATTGCGAAGTTGCCCTTGCTGCCAAAGATGACGTCGAGCTCGATTGATCCCAGGGAGGAGGATGCTTCGCCTGGTACTATGTCGTAGATCGTGACGCCTGAATTTTTCCAGACTGGTCGTGGAATCAACATCTTGCGCAAGGTGCTGTCGAAGATGATGTTTAGGATGCTGCCCCCGTCAATGAATACTCTATCCATGTTGTAGCCGTCAATCTGAGCTTCGAGGACCAACGGTGCGTGCACTGGTCTCGGAATTGCGGGAGGATGGTCGTCTTGTGAGAAGGTGATGTTGGTTTCTGAACCGTGTAGGTGATAGGAATCTTCTGTTAATAAGTCTTCGGCTGCTCCAGCTTCCAGAGTGTGCGCCTCCTTATTTTCCTTTGACGGTCATCCCTCTTGGATCATGCAGACTCGCCCATGGGACGACGGGTACTACTTTTCTGAGTTAGGCTTTGGTGGTTGTATTGTCTCTCGAGCCCGTTTGGCTTTGGGTTGTTTCTCTTTCTTGAGTCTGTCGGAGAGTTCAGTGAACAAGAGGTAGCTCCTCAGGGTGTGTCCTGCTCTAAGGCGTCCCTAGTCGTCTTCAAAACAGTGGATTGTGCATGGTCCATCGAATTTTTCTTTGGCTATAAGCTTGCTAGAGCCAGCGTGCCTTCTCCTTCTTGCGATGTGGAACGACTGCGAGTGGTCTTCTGTACGGGAGTGGGACCTTTGGTCGAGTTCGATTCCATCGTTGATCGAGTAGTTCCGGATCATCTTGGAGAACTCGTCCAGTCTTCCATCAGGGTCGTAGTATTCGCCGGATTGAGTTTCAGAACACTCGTCGTGAGCTGCGATGGGTGCTCGGGTGGTTGTCAGAGTTGCTGCGTCAAGCGGTGGTTCCTCGATCGAGATTTCAATTTGGATTTCTTGCTCTGGCACTACGACTGGCTTTGTGGCTGCATCTTGTGCTTTTCTTCTGAGTTGTCGGGTTTTTCTTCGCCGGGCGCGACTTTGGTAGTCGCCGTAAAATTTGTCTTGGCGTGGTTGCCGGCCGAGCGATCTTGGAGGCGAGACCGAGAGGCTAGCGATGAACCTGATTTCTTCGAGTGGATTGGATCTTGCTCGAGTCCTCGAGTTGTGGCTTGCTGATGATTGGACCGCCGAGATCGTGATTCCAACCTGCGTACTCCGCACAGTCGGCGCCAATTGACGAGGATTGACCTCGGCAAATCCCATGGTTAGGAACCCAGGGTTAGATCGTAGAGGAGATGTGTAGGTTGGCGATACTCGACGGCTAACAGGAGACAGGGATTTACCCCGGTTTAGGGCCCTCGATCGGTGAAACCCCTACTTCCTCCTCGATTGTATTATGATGGAGGCGATTACAATGGAGGTCGATGTGAGTTTGCTCGGGACCAGAGGTGTTGCTTGGATATTCGATGCCCTAGACGTCCCCTCCCCAGCCTTTATATATTAGGCTGGGTCTCAAGGAGTCCGTCTAGGTTTACATAGCGAGCTTCCTAATCTAGTTTCAGTCGTGGACGCAAAGTCGTAGCTTCCATAATCGTCGAGGAATCCTATGAAGGTGCCTCGAGTGTTCCAGGCATCGGCTGATCGAGGCTTTCGGTGGGCCTTTTGTCTTGATACGCACCAGGTACCCTTATTCGCAGGCGTCGTGGGATCACCCCCTCGTCACCTGCATAGAATGGTTAGCTGGCAGTTTTTCTACGAGAGATTTGTGAACCCAAATCTGTCTCTAATAGAAACCATTCTTTGGAGGAGTACCAACGAATTCAGCGAAAAACTTTCCTTCCTGGTCTTGATAAGTTTGTAGTCAGAATCAAGTGATTCATCAACAATGGCCTTATCAATTTTGCATCTAAAACCTGAAAGGTTAGCAATATCAATGGGTTTTTCCTTCACTAGAACCCAAACAGTTTTAGGATATTTTTTGGGTTCCCAATAAGTGCCATCAGGGTTTAGTTTCCTTTCGAGAGGTCAAGGATGAAGCCAGATTTCCATTTGGCAAAAGTGTCGGGACCCGGGGTTAGCATATGTAATTCCAGTCACGATGCAATCACATGGAGATCCGAGAACCGTACCCACTTGTCTAAGCAGACAAGGCCAAGCACAGAACATTTTCGGTAAGCATCGAACGTGAGGGGCATCCCATTCAGGCCGGATGATCAACTGAGATGGGTCCTCAACGTCCGCTCACAAGTCTAAATGTTTATGGGTGGTGAATCCCATATGCATAGACAATTCGCCTCAACCATGTTACCGATTGAAACCTAACTCTTACATAGACTTACTCCAGCCCGATCACTTAGTCGGGGTCTAGGGCGGGCTCGATCATACAACAAAGTGTGCACGTGACAGAGTCACGAGCAATCGCATCGCGATGCCCCAAGCTGCGCACATCTAAGGGCCACTTGGTGTATAAAAGACCGCCAGCCAGATCACAACTAAGGTCTCGAAAACCCATACTAAGACATGCATGTTATAAACATACACGGAGCACACATGCCTAGTATGAACAGCAGGTATCATCACATAACTCTACAAAGTACTTCTTTATAGATATACACATAGAGCATACAAAGATCACATGTCTGTGATCACATTACATCATACAACGGAAGCAAATTAGGTCTGAGTACAGACAAGATTAACAAATGGCTTAGAGAAGCCTCGTACAACAAACATGCCCTTCCACGAGGGACCAGACTGCTGTCTAGGACTATGCTAACTTCATCAATACCAATCTAAGATGTTCTGCGTGCTCTTCTTTGTTCTTCGAGTAGATGAGAATGTCATCAACATAAACCACAACAAATTTATCTAGGTACTCCATGAAGATCGAATTCATCAAGCGCGAGAATGTGGCAGGGGCATTAGTTAAACCAAAGGACATGACGGTGTACTCGTAAAGACCATATCGAGTAGTGAAAGCCGTCTTGGGGATGTCCTCGTTTCGGATTTTGATTTGATGATAGCCTAATCTCAAATCCATCTTGGAGAAGACAGAGGATCCAGCAAGTTGATCATAAAGATCATTGATCCTGGGTAGTGGGTACTTGTTCTTTATCGTCGCTAGATTTAGTGGGCGATAGTCTACGCACATCCTTTCTGTTCCATCTTTCTTCGTTACGAACAGAACGGGGCAACCCCATGGCGATGAGATAGGGCGGATGAAGCCTTTTGCCAACGAAGCATCAAGTTGGGTTTTTAGCTCAGCTAACTCATGTGGGGCCATCCTATATGGGCGTCTAGAAATTGGGGTTGTGCCTGGTATAAGATCCACTATAAATTCTACACACCTGTCGGGTGGCATTCCTGGCAGTTCTTCAGGAAAAACATCCGGGAAGTCACGAACCACCGGAATATCTTCAAGGTCAGGAAGGGGAAGCACATTCAAAGTATGCACCTGGATTCTAGAGCTGGGTGATGTGTAGTCAATGATCTGGCCTGAAGGATGGGTGAGTTTGACTGATTTGGCTTTACAATCAAGGAAAGCATTCTGCCTTGATAACCAATCCATTCCTAGGATGACATCAATGTCCGAAGACTTGAGGGCTATAAGAGAAGCAAGGAATACTAAACCCTCAATTGCAATTTGATTACCATGGCTTGCTCTATTAGTTTGCCACCTTGAACCAGGAGTTTGAATGATCATTGGAGAAAACATTTCTTCAAAAGAAAATCCATGACGAAGTGCATAACTCTCCGACATGAATGAATGAGAAGCTCCTGGATCGAAAAGAACGGAGGCGGGGACATGATTGACTGGGAGTGTGCCAAGAATGACGTCAGAAGAAGCAGTGGTTTCCTCAACTGAGATTTGGTTCACACAACCACTACTTGTGGCTGAAAGCTTTGCTGGGATGGTTTTAGTGGTGGATTTCTTTGGAGGCTTGTGACTAGGTCGACGTGCTGCCACCAACACTGTAGGGCATTGTCGGAAGTAATGGCCTGTCAGACCACACGTGAAACACACCCTGCCTGAATTGCTGGGAGCAGGATTACTTGATTGCACACCATCATTCCTAGAAGGAACAATGTGTTGAGGTGGATGGCATATATTCGGTGGTGGTCTCTGAAGAAGGTTTTGAGGTATGGCTCTGGTTCGAATCCAAATTCGGCGTTTCTGAGGGGCTGAACTAGAAGAAGGGGCAAGCTCAAGAGCATGCTTGCGAGACTCTTCGAACACTTCATTGCCATGCTCAGCTCTGAAGGATCTGTTGACTAAATCCTCAAAGGTGGCAAACTCAAGGAGGTTGAGATCATGACGAAGGATGGGGCTAAGTCCCTTGCGGAACCTTGCCTGCTTTCTAGCATCAGTGGTGATCTCATCTTGGGCATATCGAGCAAGACGGTTGAAATCTCTCACATACTCATGAATGGGCATCTCTCCTTGAGTCAAATTGCAGAACTCTTCCTTCTTGCGCTCCATTAACTCATCTAGAAGGTGGTACCCTCGAAAGGCAACACAGAACTCTTGCCAAGTCACTAGGTGACCATCTGGCTGCATCGCAACATAGTTCTCCCACCATTCAGCAGCAACACCTTCCAGAAAGTATTCCGCGAATATAACTCGATCATCGGGAGCAACATGTGCCGTATCAAGCTTACGCTCGATGGAACGGAGCCAATCATCGGCTTCAAGGGGCTCAGAAGAACATCGTAATACCGGTGGCTTGAGGAGGATGAAGTCCTGAATGTTCATAACCACATTGCAATGACGTGAGGTATTCTGCTCGATGAGCTCCAGAAGGCGTGTTTGGTCACGTTGATTCTTCTCAGCTTCCATCATGATTTCCGCCGCAGAAGGCGATGGTAGAGGTTCATCATCATTTCGATTCCGAACACGGTCTCGATTCCGACGAACAGCACTACGAGTTCCACCTGACATCCTGTGTGATAAAAATCAACAATCAGAACAGGTTGAAGGATGGATTCAAGGACAAGAAAGACATGAAGAAGACGGAAAAGATTATAATGTGAAGGCAATGATCCACAGAAACTCGGAATAATTCCGGCAGCATAACGGCTACACCGGGATGGAAAACAAGACAATCTTGAGGAGATTGGACATAACTTCCTCAAGGAACTCAAAACACGAAGACTCTGGACGACCACAACTGTCCTACGGCTACAAGGAGGCAAACAACGAGATGTTCTAGTCAGACATAGATGAGCCTAGTCCTATCATCCCGTAGAAAAGGTAAGGGTGACCCAGAACTCAGATCGATGAGGGTAAGGAGAAAAAGAAGCCTTACGTTGTTCCCTTATATACCCAAGTAACTATATAACTATAGAGTGCTAGACTCGACTTCGACCAAGGGTTGATAAGCCTACAGACAGTCCTGCTCTGATACCAAGTCTGTCGGGACCCGGGGTTAGCATATGTAATTCCAGTCACGATGCAATCACATGGAGAGCCGAGAACCGTACCCACTTGTCTAAGCAGACAAGGCCAAGCACAGAACGTTCTCGGTAAGCATCGAACGTGAGGGGCATCCCATTCAGACCGGATGATCAACTGAGATGGGTCCTCAACGTCCGCTCACAAGTCTAAATGTTTATGGGTGGTGAATCCCATATGCATAGACAAGTCGCCTCAACCATGTTACCGATTGAATCCTAACTCTTACATAGACTTACTCCAGCCCGATCACTTAGTCGGGGTCTAGGGCGGGCTCGATCATACATCAAAGTGTGCACGTGACAGAGTCATGAGCAATCGCATCGCGATGCCCCAAGCTGCGCACATCTAAGGGCCACTTGGTGTATAAAAGACCTCCAGCCAGATCACAACTAAGGTCTCGAAAACCCATACTAAGACATGCATGTTATAAACATACACGCAGCACACATGCCTAGTATGAACAGCAGGTATCATCACATAACTCTACAAAGTACTTCTTTATAGATATACACATAGAGCATACAAAGATCACATGTCTGTGATCACATTACATCATACAACGGAAGCAAATTAGGTCTGAGTACAGACAAGATTAACAAATGGCTTAGAGAAGCCTCGTACAACAAACATGCCCTTCCACGAGGGACCAGACTACTGTCTGGGACTATGCTAACTTAGTCAACGTCGAGCTTCACGAAGGTGACTCCATCGGGGTCCGGGTTCTCATCTAAAACATAGAATAAGCAAACGTGAGTACAAAATCGTACTCAGCAAGACTTACATCAGATCTGTACTACTCATGCTCAAGTATCAAGGTAAAGGAGGTGGGGTTCAACATGCAGAAGTGCCAGCTTTCACTTGGCTAATCCTGTACTACGAGTACCAGACTTTGAGGTAAGAAGTGCACAAGAGTCCACTACTTTCTCCAACCAATTACACCACTATGGTGCCTTCCTCGACTTCCCCATGAGAAAGCACGCCATAGCACTCACACTTATCTTGCGAGTTTTATAAGTATCCATTCAAGTTGTCTATGATCAAGTAGAGGTTTCCAAGTAGTCCATAACCGCGGACACGGCTATTCGAATAGTTCATTAACCCTGCAGGGGTGTACATCTTCACACGCGTGTCATCAATTATCGCCTCGTTCTTGTCACCCTTCAAGCGGATGTCGGACGTGGATGAAACCAAGGCACTACCCTCACATCACCTTCTCTAATCCAGGAGTCGACTACCTGAGTTTGTCACCGCTCGAGAGTCCGGCCGGTTCCACGAAACGGACTCAGATAATGTAAGGGACCGAGACGCCACCTTTGACAGATGGTTTCACTGCCTCACAGGTCCACCCACATATCTATACATAAATCAAATGGAAAGCCCGAATCTAGTGTGACTTCTGGACTGGATCGGGTACGTAAAGAGGCCAAACGGGGCTCCCATAAAACCCTACATGTGGTCATACTCTTTGTCTTGGATCACAAAACAGGAACTCGGGGCCTAGGGCAGTGTTCAACGAGACAACCCACTGTGTACTCCTACACAGCCTCTCATCGTTCACCTTTGTTTAGGGTGGATTCACCAACACGTTTATCATCGGTACCACTGTGTTCATTCCATCCCGACTCACAAACATAACATCCTCATTGTATCACTAAGCAGCAATAAGCAGTAACAGTTGCAGGGGCCACATGCTCATCATTCAACTCTTAAATCTGCTAGGATTGTGGTTTGCTTAATACGGTGACAAAAAGATAGGTCATGCATCGGAATGGGTTCAACTATGCGAAAGAACGTGTCTCGGTGATCTCCTAAACATGCATAAGCGAGACTGAGAGGGAAATAGGATTTTATAGACATGATCAAAGGGGTTTGCTTGCCTTGCTGACGGTACACGGGTCTTAACGGTGGTCTTCTTCTTCGGGGTGATCACCGTCTCGGAACGTCTGTCATCGGAGGCAATCATCAACAAGGGGGGGACAACTCCGAAAGTAAAAATGCACAAGCACATGATATTTTTGTGACATGAAGTAAAGGGTACTGATTTGTGGCAAATTCAATTTAATTGAAGTATATTGCATTTGGAATGCAAATTCAAACTCCAAATTTGAATTCAAATTAAGCCATATGCATATTTGCTACTGTTGCCCCATTTTAAAATGGTCAAACATAAAAACAAATTGCATATTCTTAATCCTTGTATTTTTCTGATAATTTTTCATATATTATATGTTTAATTTGGAGTTAATATGAATTTTCTATGAATTTCCAAAGTTTGAATGATTTTCTGGAATTTCTGTAATTCTTTTAATTCTCTGGAAAATCTTTATTGCGTCAGCAGTGACGTGTGGATGATGTCACAGGGGGGGCTGACCAGTGGGCCACCACTGTCAGTGACACAGGGGGTTAACCCCTCTCTGTTTAATTAACAGAGGGGTTTAGGGGGTCAGGGGGCCCACCTATCATGGACTCGGGGGAGGATTAGCTGGGTGATTAGCCCTAATGGCCGGTGGCTAACCGCCAGTGACCACGGGTCACGGCGGCGCCCACTCGGGATGGTGTTCCCGGGCACCGTTTTGCCCGCCGAGAACAGCTACGTGGAGCTGGGGCTCGTGCGCAGCAAGCAGAGCCATCGGGGGCTCAAGGGGTGGCCTGGAAGCGCGCCGGCGACGAAGAGCAGCGGCGGCCGGCGGCGACTGAAGAGGGAAACGGGCACGGGGGCACGGGGAAAAGCGGGAGCAGAGGGTTTCGAACAGGTAGCTCACCCTGGATCGAATGGTGAGGACGGCGGAGCCGGGGGAAGCAGCACGGCGGCGCAATCGTCAACGGGCTCCACTGCGGCCGGCGGCAGCTCGATGAAGGGGGCGTCTCCGTTGGGGCCTCCGGGCTCGATTCACTCCACGGGAAGACGAAGACGACGGCGGTCGACCTGTTGGACACGGCGATGGTGGTTCTCGTCGCCGTTGGCCACGCGGGCGCACGGGGCTCACTCCGGCGAGGGCTCGGGTTCGCGCAGAAACGAGAGAGAGAGAGCGTGGGGAGAGAGCCAGAGGAGGGGGAAAGACTGCGGGGGCTCTGGCGTGTGCGTGGCGCAAGGAGACGCCTCGGGCTGGTCTAGGCGAGCCTCGGTGGCGTCCACGGCGCTCGGCTCGCCACCGAGCTGCTTCAGGCGCCGGGGAGGAAGATGACACCGGGGGGCTGGTGGGCTGGGCTGGAAAAGGTAAGTTGGGCCGGGGGGGCCGGTTGGGTGGGCTCCTTTTCCCTTTTTCTTTTTCTTCTCTGTTTTTTTTTCTGCCTTTTGTTTTGCCCTGGTAAAAATACCAAAACATTTTATAATAATGCCCAAATACTTTTATAAATACTAGGTGACCAGTAGCTAGCCACATATAGGATTTGGACATTTTTGAAATTCAATATAATCTGAATTTCAATTCAAATAGGGTCAAATTTAATTTCCAGAGCACCTTTTGAATTGTTGAATATTCCATGGGCATGGGAATGAACCCAAACCACTTTTAAAATGATCAGCATCATTTATAGGAATTTTCCAAATATTCAAATGATTTTTGGAAAAAGATTTTTATCTGGCCATTTGAAATAATTTCTCAGGGCTTTTCTTTTCCCCAATTTTGAATTTCATTTGAATTTTTGCATGATGAAAAGGCACAAACAAACCCTAGCACTTACCCTAGTTGGGGTTCTGACAAAAAGACTGCCTTTCATGCTTGCGCCACCCAGATATTCCACCAAACAGTGAAAACAACTTCTGCAAAGAAAGGTTTATTGAAAGCTTTCCTAGCACCAGAAGCAATGCCAACCATATCTATCCTTGCTGTCCAATCAATCTACAAATATGTCCATATTCTGGCATTGAAATTGCACTGGAAAAACAGATGATCTCTGGTCTCAAGGTGTTGAGTTGGACATAACACACATTCAGGCACATCATCAATTTGCCAATGTCGTCTCAAAATCATATCCTTAGTATTGAGCCGATCCATTATCACCAGCCATGCAAAAACCTTGATCTTGAGCGTGCAGCAGGATTTCCAAATCTAGTATAGCAGAGGGTTGGCCTGAATTAGAGCATGCACAAGAACATAGAACTTTTTAGAAGTATACTAGCCTTTGTTCCCCATATTCCAAGTCCATATATCTTTGCCATTATTGTTCTTGTGATTTTGGATGATTCCCCTGATAGCACTGAGCTCATCATAAGCTTGGGCAGAGAGAGGTAGGTTAAAAAGATCCATCAACTCAACAGATGTAAGAACCTCCTATACAGATGTAAGAACATAGAACTTTTTAGAAGTATACTAGCCTGTGTTCCCCATCTTCCAAGTCCATATATCTTTGCCATTATTGTTCCTGTGAGTTTGGATGATTCCCCTGATAGCACTGAGCTCATCATAAGCTTGGGCAGAGAGAGGTAGGTTGAAAATATCCATCAACTCAACAGATGTAAGAACCTCATGTACAGATATAAGAGAGTCCTTGGCATATGACAACAATCTCCCAAATTTGTGTGCCAGAGTGTCATTGTTGTGATCCAACCAACAATCAGACCAAAATAACACAGAATCACCAGGACCCACTTTGATTTTGGACACTGCTACAAAACTGTCCATTTTTTTAGCCACATCTTTCCACCAAAAAGAGCCACACAACTCAGTAGCATGTGGTACCCTCTGATGATAATATGTGTTCCAGATGAGAGAAGCCCAAGGGGCCTCCTCTTTGTTATAGAACTTGAAAAGGTGTTTCATAAGGAGTGACTGGTTTTGGAGTTGCAAATTCAAAATGCCCAGTCCACCTTTATTTTTGGGTATGCACGCCAGATCCCAAGCAGCTAAAGATTTCCCAGAATCATGTCCATATTTTCTCCAAAGGGATTGTCTCTGAATTATTTCCATTTGCTTGATGATACCAGCAGGGATATGTAGAGAGCAAAGGAAATATAAGGCAGAGAGGAAATCGCAGAGTTAAGGAGTTGCCACTTTCCACCTTGGTCAAGAAAACATGAACTAGAAGTGAGTCTTCTCTCCATACAATCAACCAAAGGCAGAAATTCCACAATATTTGGTCTGGTAGTGCCCACAGGCAGGCCCAGATAAGTGAAAGGGAGCTTGACCACTTGATATCCAAACACTACAGCCAGTTCAGCTAGTTTGGCTTCATAAATATTAATTGGAATCATTGATGATTTGTTGTAGTTGATTTCCAGCCCTGTGGATTCAGAGAAACTTTTAAAAGCACCTTTGAGCACCTCAACTTGATGTACTTCAGCAGGCATCACCAAAAGGTGTCATCGGCATACTGCACCACAGGGAAATCGGGGTCATGAGATGGGAAAGGTAAACTGATTAGACCCTTCCTCAATAGATCAGTGATCACTTATTGTAGCATATCAGCAGCCAGTACAAACAGTAAGGGTGAGGGTGGATCCCCCTGCCTGACCCGTCTTCTGCATTTGAACTGCCTCCCAGGTATTCCATTCAGTAGAACAGAAGAGGACCCACTTTCCAAAATCTGTTGGACCCAGGTACACCATTTGTCGGGAAAACCCTTATGTTTTAGAATTGCCAGGATAGATTAATGCTCAATTGAGTTAAAAGCCTTTTCAAAGTCAATTTTCAGAAGAACCAAAGGCCTTATTGATTGGTGGCACTGATGGAGATATTCCAGAGTCTAAGCTATACAATCTTGGATGGATCTAGCTTTAATAAAACCATACTGATTCTTGTGAATACATCTGGTGATATCCTCTGGACTCTATTGGCAGCCATCTTGGTGACGAATTTTATACCAACACTTGTAAGGGAGATGGGCCTGAAATCATGCACTGTTTTAGGACTACTCTTCTAGGGACCAAAGTTATGAATGAGCTATTGAGACCCTCCAGGTCAGCCATCCCACTATAAAAATCGCCAGTTGTCTTGTAGAAATCCTGAAAGACAATAGACCAGTATGTTTTTAGGAACTGTCCATTGAAACCATCAGGTCCAGGAGATTTTCCCACAGGATTATGCCTAACCACCTCATCCATTTACTTTCTATCAAAAGTAGCCACTAGGGACTCCAAATCATCCACGGGAAGCATCAGCTCATGTAGATTGCAGCTCGTGACAGTGCCCTTGGCAACCCCCATTCTATTCTTGAAAGCAAACCAGAAAGATGCATCAAGTAAATCAAGGTTGGAACAGGAGGTCCCATCAGGCAATTGCAGGGAAGCAATGGAATTTCTTCTGTGTGTTTCAGATGCCATGGCTTGAAAGAATTTAGAATTTTCCTCTCCCACTTTGATATATCTCAGAGTGCATCTCTTCTTACAATAGAGGTATTGCCAGTGCAGCAGCTTCTCAAGATGGAGCTTAACAATTTTCCTGAAATTAGATTCAGGAATTGTGAGGTGCCTAATATCCTCCAAGCAATTCATGATGAAAATCACCCTATTCCATTTGGCTATCAAGGCTTTAATTTTGGAGATATATTTTTTCCAATCTTTGAGAGCCCTTCTGAGTCTTTTGAATTTATCCACAATGATGGACACTGAATGTGCTTTGTGGGATGGGACAACCCAAGACTCTCTGACACAGTCCAAAAACCCACTCATTTGCACCTAGTAGTTTTCAAATCTGAAAATATTTTCTTTGGGAATAGATGTATTGATGATCACTACACAGGGTACATGGTTTGAGGCAGTTCTAGCCAAGGGGAGCACTGGGAGGCAGGGTAAACTGAAATCCAATTAGATGAAGTAAAGAACCAATCCAATTGCTCCAGGAGGGGATCATCCTGCATGTTAGACCAAGTAAAATGCTTGCCCTTCAAAGGTAACTCCAAGAGACCAAGGTGCCCAATGATTTCATTAAAGATGAACATATCATTAACGTCACCTACTGGGATATTTCTATTATCCATGGATCTGATGAAATTAAAATCCCCCAGCGGTAACCAGTTAGAATCAAAAGGAATAGAGAGATTATAAAGCCAATCAACAAATAAATCCATTCGTTGCTGATCACAAGGTACATAAACATTCACCAGTGTCCATGTTTCTGCATTATGTTTGGAGGTGGATTTGGTTACTAGTCCAAAAAGCTTGGAATCAATAAGTATGCCATCGAAAAGCCCAGAATTACATATAGTGATGATTCCCCCAGAAGCCCCCACCGAAGGAACAAAAGCAAAGTAATCAAAACGTCAAGTACAGAAAGACCAAATAAAATTATAATCAATCATAGAGAATTTGGTCTCCTGAAGACAGATACAGAGCATTGACTTTCCTCAATTTTCTCTCTGACTGCCCTTTGCCTAGCAGCAGAGTTCAAGCCTATGACATTCCAACAGAGGACCTTCTAGTTTATTGTAGAAGAACTATCCATAAGGAAACAACTGACAAAACCAACACTTGACTGTAAACATTACAGCTAACAGCAAGAACCAAAAGACAGTGCTCGCTCCTAAGGAAAATAAACCAGTATTTGCATTACAACTAGCCAATTTATGGGCTTGCCAAACCCAAAGAATTGTAGGGGAATTAAACATCATCACCAGTGTCAGTGGTGGACGATGGAGCCGAGATAAGATTTTCCTTCGTAGCATATTTGGTGGGAGGAACAGCACGCACCTCTTCCTAGGCCGATTCATGGGCCTGATCTAGAGCAGGCTGCAAAACCAGGGGAATGGGCTTCATCCTGGGCTTCTTGCGCTTGGGGGACATGGGGAGCTGAGCAAAACTTCCCGCCTTGAATCCATCCCGCTTTGTAGTGCTTCGAGTACATCGCGTAACCATCGTCTCGACCTGAGGAGTGACTGCCTTCTTCCGACGAGGCTTTGTGTAAGGCCCGATATGCGGTACTGTTTCAGATTCGGACGTTTCCGCCCGAACCCGAGGACGAAGCACATATCGGTCCCACCGCGACATATGACCAAGCCATATGCCCCGGATTTCCAACATGATATCACAACATTACAGATACAAGGATACAACATCTCATACAATCGGCATACAACTGCCTCAAATACAATGCAACGGCGGAAGATACATGTCTAAGTACAGACTACAAGCAAATGCCTACTGGCAAAGAGAAAAGCATCGATCCCCATAACCACACGGGTCCAGGCCCTCCGCCGGGATCCGCCTAACTAGTCATCGTCGAGTCTCCACGTGAAACGTCGATCACCATACCTGTTGTCGATCAAGAACCCTGAAAAGAGTTTGGGGGTAGTATCATGAGTACAGAGGTACTCAGCATCCAACTGTAGTGGTCATCTGACCCAGCAAGGACTTCATCACTCGTCATTCTAGGACAACTAGTAGTTTACGGTAAGGAAGGGGTAAGTGGTGAGGTTGCTTCCGCACTAGCATGTATAAAGTGGCTAACGATCTAGAGAGTAAGATAAGAAGCCAAGCATTCGATGAGGAATCGCCTCCAACAAGTCTTGCTATCAACTACTTATGCAAACATAACACCTATCCTATCCTTGTCCTCCTCTTCGCATCCCGACGAAGAAGAAGCAGTCAAGGCACACACACGTTGATCAAGTTATATTAATATTATCTCAGTTGTTGTTGTCTATGAACAAGGAGTAGGTCTCAAGTCGTCCATAACCGTGGACACGGCTTCTCGAAAAATATTTAACCCTGCAGGGGTGTACCAACTGCCCATTACGAGGCTCCGCACGCACGTCCATCACTCTCAGTTGCTACCCATCACAGGCAACCATTTTATGATTTAGTTCCAAGAGATCCGAAACGACAGGTCCCTCTAACTAACAACGCACAAATCCGGGTGGCCCCCGGTGAGTCAACATCCAACTCAAAAGCCGGTCGCGCTCTCGAATCGGCCTCTACCGTCTGGACGAGGTCGGGTTAGCTACCCAAACAGATGTGGGCAGCCCCCTAGCTTCCAGGTGTGGACCAACAAAGAAACCATGTCTCCGCTGGCCCAAGTTGTTTTAAAAGATATCTGCTAGGAGCGACCCGACAAGATATATATGCATGTTATCAAATGGTAAATCAGCTTGGGCCACCTCTAGAAATGTTTGAAGCTAGATAGGTAAGAAAAGGGGACCCCATAAAATCCCACACGCGGTTAGGCACGCTCAGTCTTAAAACCAATACCCGGAACTCGGATCCTAGGTGACTCGAATGGAACAAAGCGTCGGGGCGGGATAGCCTAGACCTTCCATCCTTCGTCGAATATAGTCAACATTATAATAATAATCATATCATCAACAACAATAATAATAATGTGATATCCCAAACCCAGGAGTAACAGGTAACATCGTAGCATCCTAAGCATGCATACTAAGCAGGGGCTGAGCAACGAGAAAAAGTAACATAGCAGTACAAGGTTTGCTGGGAGGGGACATGGCTGTATCGGTTTGAAAGAGGCTGTAACAAGTGGTAGGATCAAACATCGAACCTAACCTATACTAGCATGCAAACCGCTGGTTGAAATAGAATGGATCATAAGTAATGCAAGTCCTTGCCTGGTGATAAGTCGGGTTCCGAAGGTGTAGCCGATCGCAAGCTCGCATCGTCTCCGAGAGTATCCGCGGGAGCACACAAGAAGTAAACACTGGAAACCAATCAACGGTGCACCACTATTACTACGGAGCAAACACGAGCAAGCATCAACAAAAGCAACACGAGACATCGCACCTACCGTCGAGAGCGGTTACTAACGATTTAAGTGGAGTACTCGTCACACACGACGATACCGCACGTTTACGGTGGTTCAAGTTGTTCAGCTACAGGTGACCAAACAACGGTTATTAACATGGCAACTCAAGCAAGCATGGCATAGCACACAAACATGGCAAAAGGTGAAGCACAAAGTAAACTATCTATGCTAGTCAATTTAAGTGGGGTGAAATCCTAGACATGCAAACTATTGCGGACCCCACGATAAATATTGCATTTGGTACAGTTTTTACCCTAAACAATATTTTATTATTTTTATTAGCAAGCAAGAGAAGCAAAAACACAATTTACATGCAATTCTAGTCAAGTTACATATAAGAAACATTTTAAACAGAGCAACAGATAAAAAGTTATAGCAGTTACAGTTTCAGTGGCAGGCAGTGTAATTAGCAGTCAAACAGCATGTAAACAAAGTCAAACATGGCAACAAAGCACAAATTATTAAACTAGGCACAATTCTAAGCAAGTTTCATATTTAAATCGTCGCAATCGGAGCTACGGTTTAAAAAGTTACGGCACTGTAAAAATCCTAATACAAACTGCCTAAATAAATAAAAACAACTAGCAGAAAAAAAACTAACTGGGCCGAATCTAGTCCTATTTGGCCCCAACAGAAAAAAAAACAGATCTAAATAAAAAAAGAAAAAGGGGGGAGCCTCACCAGTGGGCCAAGCCCATCTGGCCTGGAGGCCGACGGCTGGGCCGCGGGGGTGTTGGGCCGCTGGGCGCGCCGGCCCAGCTGGCAGAGAGCGGGCGGCTCGGGCAGCTCGTCCCTCCCGAGTGGGAGCTGCTGCGGCGGCGGCCGCTGCTACCGGAGCTCCGACGAGCAGCGCTGGGAGGCGAGGCGGTGGTCCGGTGGGGGCGCGGGGCTCCGGTCGTGGAGGGGCGCCGGCGACGAGGGGACCGGGCGGCGGCTTGAAGCTCAAGGCCGGCCTGAGGTGCTCCCATGGCGAGGAAGCTTCACGGCGGCTGGCTGCACAGGAGAGAGGGAGATCAGGGGAGAGAGGAGAGGAGGAGGAAGGAGGAGAGGAAGAGGAGGGAGGCGCGGCGCCTGCTGCTGCGGCTCGCCGCCGGCGGCCTCGGCTGGCGTGCTGGCCGGACACGGCGGCTGCGGTCGCGGGTCTCCACGGGCACGGGAGGAGGGAGGCGGCTGGAGACGGAGGAGCACGGGCGTGGGCTTCCAAGGAGCTGACGTGGCACAACGAGGGCCGTCGGATCTCAGATCCGAGGGCTGGGAACGCCCCTGATCTAGGGTTTCGGGATTTGGGGCTTTTGGAGGCAGATCTGAGTTTTGTGAGGGGGGTGGCTGCAAATTGTGTTAGGGAAACCCTAAAAATGGGTGGGAGTGTGGTGGTCTTTATATAGCCCCGGTGGCTGGCAGTTTGCAAAAACATCCCCGGTTTTTATCTCGGGCGCGCGGTGCTCCCGTTTCTGACTGCCGGGGGTCCGCAGTACCTCCGATTCGGGTAAAACTTCGAACTGCGCGATCGGTGCGTCGAGCCGGAGGCATTCACCTCGCACTGGAACCGTTCCAAAAACACTTTCCGACGCGCTATAAAAATATCCCGTTTAATTATTAAACGGGGTTTTCGTTCCGTTGGCTGTGGCTGGTCTCGTGCGGTTTTCGCGACGGTGATCGGGTGAAACCCGGTGTCGCAAGGTCGAGTGTCAGGGTGGCAAGGGTCGGTCTCCGTCCGGTAAGAGATAAGAGGGGGGAAAATAATCGCCGATCAATAAATCGGGGATGCAAACACCGCAAACAAATCAGGCAATCAAACAATTCACACCGAAAACAAAATTTTTAATTTTTGTGAAAACTGGGCTGTTACACTTTGTACCAGGCACAATTGGAGAGCTGGAGGAAGTGACCTCCCTTGGGATTTGTACAGCATCAAAATCCACAGAGGGTGCAGGAAGTACAGAGGAAGGTGGACCCTGAGTGGAAACATCGTCATCTTTAATGAAAGTGATCGTAGGGGCCATTGTTTCCTCATCAAAAGCCATGCACCAAGATCTCTTGGAACAGACAATGGGAAAGATCTGAGGCATCGTCAGCGGCTTGGGGATATGAGCAGAGCAAATTTCAAGCAGCAGATTGTCAAAAGCTCTTTTCCAAACCATCTCAGGGGCAAGTGGTGGCCCATCCACAATTTTGATCATCCCCACAAACAGGTTCTGTGGGTGAATGGGCAATGGATGACATGGAACCAAAGCCATCTGGGGCTGGTGTTGAACTGGCTGGTCATCCTCAATGATGTGAATTACCTGAACTGGTTGCTCAACCTAATCATAGGGCTCTCGATGATCAAGCACCATCGAGAGTTGATCCTGCTCCGGCGTCCCTGGCTGTGCTGGTGGCTCCTCTTCTCCATGTTGCACTTCTTCTCCTCGGACCGCATTGCCCCAACCAGGAGAGTCAATGTGCACATCCTGTTTCTCTTCAACTGGAGGTGTTGGCACATCGTTCCATCCAATCATTGTGAAAGGGGGAAGCACCCAGGGGATGTTATCAGGCACCAATTCACCAGGCAATGGATGTGGGTTTCCATTGAGGGGCATGGGTTCTTAATCTTGGGGAATTTGATTTGCCCAATCTGCACCCAACACAAACCAAGCTGCTGTCCAGTTTACCCGGTGGCCTCCCCATTCAGCATAATCGCTAAAAACTATATCGCGCGGCACCAAAGCAGTTGACGGAAAAGAGGCGTGCGCCATGGAGCGCACCAGGTATGGATCATCTGAGTTCCAGGAGTGGAATTTCACAAATATGTTGATTGCCTCCATCAGATTTTTGGTGTTTCTGTAATCCAGAGGCACCCCTATGAGCATGAGCCAATCAGTGCGATAATCATCAGCGCTTCTGAATCTTTCTCCTTGATCATGGTTATAGAACCTTACAAATCTTTCGCCTCCGAGATCAAAAGGAGCATGCTGGGTTAGTGAGTACCTGACCGCGGCATCTCTAACTTGGAACAGACCAACCCCAAGAAACCAGGCTTGCACAGTGCGCACCATGACACCGCGAGCTTGAAGAAAATCAGCCACTTCCTCGCGAGTTTGTCCCATAGCAGCAGGCAGAGGAGGAGGCATTACCTCAGCAACCATGAAATCTTCATGGCGTCTTTCCGGTCTGACCCCCACAGTGACGAAAGTGCAAGGGAGACGAGTCAGCCCGATGTCGATGATGTTGTGGCTGTCCAGGAGGAAGCGGTGGGGGTCTAGATCATAGACCGCCATCGGATTGGTCGGTCGTAGAGGAGTGCGCAGCGGAGCGACAGAGTCAGCGCAGGGCGACGGAGCGCAATCGACACATGGGGTTTTCTTGGTGGGAGCGCTTGAAGCGACTGGGCAATGAGGAGATCTAGCGTGATTCTCAATATGGGAGGATGAAACCGATATCAACTCAATGCGCGGTTGCATGGAAACAGGTCTCGAGACGCGTCCTTCCTTACATGCAATCGATTCGCAGTCCCGTCGATGATGGCCCACCCGATTGCAAGTCATGCATACCCGAGTGGAGGGGCATCCCGATGACAGGTGGCCCTTCACATTGCATATCGATCAGGTCATAATCCGGGCCACCATGTCATCCACCATGGCTTCAAAAGCATCCCTGGTTGGTTGAGTCGACCTGCTATCTTTGTGAGAATCTAGTTGTTGCCCTTGATGGGATTTTACCAAATTGGTTATGGATGAGTCCTCCACATCAAAATGAGACACATCTCTCCAAGGATGGCAACAGATCCCATTGCACATTTGCCGTGATAGCCTTCTTATCAATCCCTAGAGCTCCGGGATTGGTTGGCAACCACAAAGAAAGTGGAACATAACCAAATTGGATCACTGGGGTGGCCAACGTCCGGTGAACCACCGGTGGCAGCGACGGCGCATGGCATTTGTCAAGATTCAGTGCATAGCCTGCCTCAAGCAGTTCTTTACGTATCTCAGGTTGCATGCGTAGATTGTAGCCCTTGCATGCCCCATAATCAATGATGGTGGAAAAACGTATAGACTTAGCTTTGTACGGTCCATCCGTCATCGCAGATTTCCTCGGATTTTAATGCAAAGCATTCATCCCATTCTGAACACGTTTCTTTGTAGGGCTAACAAGAGTCCATTCTTCCTTGCACTGTTTTTGCCAGAGTTTGAACTCATAGCTCCACTGAGGTCCTCCATAATTCCAGAGATAAAAATAACATATAAATTATGGAGAGACAAATTTAGGACGATGGGTGAGAAGGATTCCAACCTTTTTGTTAGCTACCGTAAAACTGAACACACGATCACGTAAAATGGAGACTTTGTGTGCATCACAACGGCCTCCGGTAATGGATTCAAGAGCTACCGCAGCCGAATCTTCAGCCAACTTAAAAGAAGTGCGGCCAAAAGCCGCCACCAAGGTGAAGTGTCCCGAGTGTTGTGTAGGATGAACCGTAAAGAAACATTTGCATCAAACCTCCTCAAAAAACTCCTGACTAGGAGCTAGATCCAAACCCATCTGGAGGGCTGCGTAGACCGCCATGAGATGGCTATCAATACAAAGATGAGGAGACACCGGTGACGATGATCAGAGCCAAAAGTTGGTGTAGAGGCCCAATCAACGTGGATCTTGGATGGAGTGGCTAGGGTTTAGAGAAGGCGACGTGGGGGTGGTGTGACACCCTGGATTTTGCAACTTTTTCTTTCCAAAATATTTTTTGATTTATTTCAAGATTTGCCAGTTGGTTTGATTTGAAGCAACTCTTTGGACTTGAAACTTGTGACATCCTGGCTTAATAGGAATGATAGACTACTCATATCAACAAGGTGCACCTTATTTTCTGGGAGCCTAGATCCAAAGAACTCCAAAGTTAAGTGTGCTTGGCTTGGAGCGATTTGAGGATGGGTGACCGACCGGGAAGTTGTTCCCGGGTGCGCACGAGTGAGGACAAAGTGCGCAGGAAAGACTAGTGTTGGTCTATGGGGACAGTTTAGATCCCGCTAGGCGTACGCCGGGAACCGGTGGGTGTGGCCGGGGCGTTACAAATGGTATCAGAGCCGACCCTCGCGGCTATACGGGTGTGTGCGTGTCAGTGCGCGAACATGGGTGTGCCGTGTGTCGGCACTGGACGCACAGACGTATGCCAAGAGGGAACGTTCCTGTGGGCCGACGAGGACGTCGGTTCCTTTGAGTGGGTGTGTGTGACATCCTGGCTTAATAGGAATGATAGACTACTCATATCAACAAGGTGCACCTTCTTTTCTGGGAGCCTAGATCCAAAGAACTCCAAAGTTAAGCGTGCTTGGCTTGGAGCGATTTGAGGATGGGTGACCGATCGGGAAGTTGTTCCCAGGTGCGCACGAGTGAGGACAAAGTGTGCAGGAAAGACTAGTGTTGGTCTATGGGGACAGTCTAGATTCCGCTAGGCGTACGCCGGGAACCGGTGGGTGTGGCCGGGGCGTTACAAAACTTGAGCATATTTTCTTTCCTTGCTCAAGTGGACCATGATTCCCTAAACCTTCCCAAAGATCTCTCATTGATCCATCCCATTCAAGCCAATTTTTCTTCATGCCATATATTCCTTTTTCATTCAAAGGAATATTCACTTCATTTGAGGATTGTGAAGCAACCCCTATTTATATTGCTCCATAACTCCCCAAATAATTCCCACATGCCCTTGATATCACATCTTTCCACAATATCCAAAAACATTGCATGGCCCAAGTGGATTTTTTACCTAGAGAAATTCATTTGTCTATGGGGGCAGAATAGCACTTTGTGAAGGAAGTGTTATTTATCTTTATCCATTGCTGCTGAAACTTTTTGTGCAAGATTTGATGATCATATCATTAGCCTATGCCAAATCTCAGCTCAATTTTCCTAGCCAATCTCCCTCACCAAATTCCCAAAGTTTGTATGCAGCAAGGGGCATTGTGAAGCAAGTGCAAGATAGGAGCACCCATTTTCTCTGGAACTTTTTACACATGTTCCCACCTCCAAAGGACTCTCCTCCACCAAGTTTTATCCAAACGCAACACACCATGTGAGGTCACCCTCAAGATCAAATTTCTGGCCAGCAGGGTACCTTGTGAAGCAAGTGCTAGCTAGGTACATCCAGTGGCTCTGAAATTTTGCACACTTGTGAACACCCCCAAATAACCCCTCTCAACAAAATTTCAGCCAAATCCATCAAGACAAAGTGATGTCAGGTTCAACAATGCATTTCTGGACCAAATTGATGTTTACAAAGGAAGTGCATGCAAACCATATCCATTTGAGCTTAAACTCCACAGAGTTGTTGTCCTTCCAACACCATGCCATTGTGACATCAAAGCCCTCTCTCACTCTTCACCAATTTACCCCAGCTTGCTCTGCAAGTGTCCTGTATCAACCTGTTTTGGATGATACAGCTTAGACCACTGGGCCCCTTGAGCATCGAATGGCACTAGTGTGGTCATCTCACAAGGACTACATAGAAGACAAGATTTGCCACGCCATATAACATCCAGTGCACGGGTGCACGTGGTGAGCACGCTGTTGGCATGCACTTGGCGTGCTCTGCGCCCGAGGCCACTGGCCGCGTCGGCCACGCCCTGCAGCACACCCCGCGCCGGCTAGCTCCTGTCTCCCCGCGCTGCCCGGCTTTACCACGTCCACGCGCCCCTCGAACCCTCTCAAGCCGCCCAGAGCACCACCAGCTCACCGCCGAGCTTGGCCGCATCTGCGGCGCCATCCATCCACGGCATTGAGCTCCGGTCTCTAAAAGCCATTTCCCCCGCCCTTTGCTCGTCACCAGCAGCCTCGCCCTTCTCCCAATCGAACCAAAGTGCCAAGACTCGAACTCCGGGAGCTCTTCTTCCCCGCCTTCGGCGAGCACCCCGCCACTCTGCCACCAGCGCCTCCAGCCCACCGCAGTACCTCCCCGGCCACGAAACCACCTCCATTGAGATCCCCTTGCTCTCCTGGGCCTGCCCCAACCGCCGCCCGAGCGGACAGCTGTCGGAGTCGCCGAGCTCCTCGGAGCCCATGGCCCTGGTCAGCCGAGACAACCGAAGCGTCCCTGCCCAATCACCCCCCGCCAAGCCACGGGTATAGGCGTGATTGCCGTGGACCTCCCGACCACCCTGAGCCCTTCCCTCCCGCAGTCGTGCCCCCCCCATGCCTAAGAGCACGCCGCCGGTGAGCCCCTCCACTACTTCTCTCCCTCCTCTAAACCTGGCAACCCGACCCCACTTGTCAGCCGCACATAGGCCGCCCGAAACATTTTCATAATGAAAGCGTAGTTTGACTTTACGCCTTCGACGTGGCAGCCACTGGAATTTCCAAAAAATCCTTTTAAATCATTTTGAATCATTAGTTTGACCAGAACTTTGACCTTGAATATCTCCTAAACTACAAGTCCAATTGGGTAGATTCTTGTTGCATAAATTTTCTCTTGAACTCCTCTTTATTTTGGCATAGTTTTGATGCCATGATGTTCTGTTGATTTTTGCTGGTTAAAGAAAACATTTATGTGACATTTTTCCGTTGCCTTTTAAAAATATATTTTTAGGGATTTCTTTGTGTGAAGACCAGTATTATATTCACACTCCCCTGGTGAAAGGAAAGCCACAACTCCCTTTGCATCTTTGTAAAACTGTGACGTGGTTTAAAACTTGCTTTAACCTTCGAATATTATGATTTCTCCTGATATTCTTGAACTATTATGATGATGTTTTTGCCATGGATATGCGTGTATGCATTATGACCCCTAGTTAGGATTATGATCTTGCTATGATGCACATGATTATAGTTAGGTTCATCTTGCTCATCCTGGCAGGACTTAAGTTACTCATTGAATATGATTTGGATTATGATGTGACTGTGATCGTACCTTGGTTCATTTTATGCTATTGCTATGACTTGGACTATGGATTTCAGTATAGCACCTGATACTTTAATGATTATACTTTTGGAGACATGCTTCATGTCGTGTGATCAGGTGCCATCGAACTGAACTTATCAATGCAGCCACACTCGCCTATATGGGAAGGCCTTGGCTCGGTCTATCGGTGCACTCTCTTATTTATATCACCAAGGCGGGAGGGCTACGCGTGCGTGATTACCCTGGCCCGGTAAACGGCGATAGTCTTGAGAGACTGTTTGGTTATATGGATCCAGTCCCCGTTTGGGACAATGTTGTTTGCCACGCGGTGGCAGGTGTCTGGAGGACACGGGGCTACCCACGGCATGACTCGCGGATTATATCGGGTGATACGGTAAGGGAGGCACGCGGTAGAATGGTCTCGTTGGATAAGTTCTAGTCCACTCCTATGGTATGAGTTTCGAGGTTCCTGTGGGACAAGTTCCAAGATACGGGATGGAGGAAGAACTCCATAGTGTGGGTAAAGTGCGCAACCTCTACAGAGTGTTAAAATATATTCGAATAGCCGAGTACACGGTATTCGACACAGTTCATACTAGGTCACACTATGGATCAACATCAACCCGGTTGTATGATTGTGCTAAGTTGGTGGTCACGCGATGACCCGTGCAAGTGGTTGGTCATGCGATGACCGGATAAGTTGGGTGGTCATGCGATGACCATAACCCGTTGAGTGGTCATGCGACGACCCGTATGAGTGTTGGTCATGCAATGACCTGATAAGTTGGGTGGAAATGCGATGAACTGATAAGTTTGGTGGTCATGCAATGACTCCTAACCCGTTGAGTGGTCATGCGACGACCCATACAACTTGATTTGTCATGCGATGACCTGTAACCCTATTGTTGAGTTTGTAAGGACTCTGAGGTAAGATGCATGATCATGCGATGATCATGAAGTGAGTAAGTGGTCCATGTGACCTTAAATGATGGTTGCTCATGCACTAGTCTTAATCTTGGTATTATGCTAGATTTATCATGTTAGCATTGCTTGAACTGTTATCTCCATTTTATTGTTTTTCCTTGATGCTTTGGTTGTTGTGAGCTTGCAAGTACATTAAATGTACTGACCTGGCATGTCATGCCGGATTTGCAGGCAATGTCGTGATTGCGTAGGATGACGTTCCCAGTGTATTCGAGCAAGGAGGTGTCCCAGCAGTGTCCCTTTGGAGTGGAGTCCATCACCACCGCCGTTGTTCCGTTGCTAGGATTTATTCCGCTGCTATAGAGTTATTCCACTGCTTGATGTGGTTCCGTTGCTAGCATTAGGAGCAAGTTTGTTCTCCGCCTCGCTCTGCTAGTGTTGTAATAGACCCCTTGTACCCATTTTATCTATAATAGAAAGTTGTTCAATTCTATATCAAGCAGTACCGTGTTCCAAAAGACTTGATCTCTGGGCTGGAGCACGGGGAGTTCTGGTGAGCCGGGGTGCCACAGGTGGGGGAGCGCCCTTCGAGATCCATTTTCCTTTGAAGGAATTCGTAGGTAAGCTTCTCGTACTCCACTGAGAGAAGATCATGCCGAGAGGAAAGCTCATCAAACTTCTCTTTTAGATCAGCATGCTCATTTGTCAAAGTTTGGCCTTTCTCAATCTGATCGATCAACAAAGTCTCATTTTTCTTAATAGTTTCACTCAGAGAATCAAGTTCATCTTGTTAGATAGAGGAAATTTTAGAAAGTTTGGCATAGCTTACTCTAGAGTGACTTTAATAAGAAGATCCATCAGAAGTGTCGTAGGAATTCTTAGAAGAGGATACCTTAGCCTTGGCCATGAAAAAATAAGCAGGAGTTTCATCTTCACTGCTCTGGTTGGTGAAGAATGAGCTCGATGCATTGGTCGAAGAAAATGCTAGGACAGCAACACCATCACACTCAGAACCAGAACTAGACCCTGAGTTTGATTCATCCTCGGTACCAGATCCAACGTCTTCAGAGTTCATCTCTTTACCCAGATATGCCTTGGCACGGTGAGAATGCTTGCGTCGAGAGGAATGAGACTTCAAGGAAGAACTCTCGCGCTTCTTGTGATACTTATTCTTCTTATCATCATCATAATCATCTTTCTTGTCTCTTCTGGACTTTGATTCATGTCTCTTTGACTCATAGTTCTTTCTCGACCTATGAGACTTTCTCGACGAGTTGTTGTAGCAGCAGTTATCCTTTGCTGGCGAGTTCTTTGATGATGAGCGGTGATCGGAGGGATTGCTTGAATGTCTGGAAGAGTAACTTTTCTTCGATGAAGAGGAGTTCTTTTTCTGGAAGCGGTTGAACCGTTTCATGATTAGTACCATCTTTTCCAATATTCTCGGGATCAACTGAGGAATCTCCAGAATCAGAACTTGCATCAGGAGAGGAGTGGCGCGAGGCTTTGGCCTTGAGCGCGTGTGTTCTCCTTCGAGTTCTATTGACATCACGCTTCTCTTCTTCCATCTCAAAGGTGGTAAGCCTCTCGAGAATATAAGCCGGTACAAGATCTCTGAAGTCAGTTCTCTCTTTGATCATCAACACAATGTGAGATAATGAGTCATCCAAGGATCGAAGCAAAGTTCTTACGACCATTTGACTCGTGACATCAGTAGCACCGAGGGAAACCAACTCATTGGAAAGAGGAGTGAGTCTTTTGTAGATAGAAGCAACCTTTTCACCCTCGTGTCGCTTGAACCGATGGAATTTTTTCAGGGAGTGTCAATGCGAGCATCTTTCTAAGTAGAGACACCCTCACCAATCTTCTCAAGATGGTCCCAGACGCCTTTGGCCGAAGAAATATTCTTCACTTCATGATACTTCTCAGGAATCAAGTGACTTGTGATGAAAAACCAGACCTGTGAATCAAGTGCCAGCAACTTCATCTCTTCGGGAGTAAGATTATCTTTGTCAACCACATCAACTCCTTTCTGAACAACTGTCCAGGCGGCCTTGTCAGTGGAGATGATATTTCTCATCATTTTTTCCTTCCAATATGGGTAGTCAGTTCCATTGTACACAGGAATAGGTTCACCCGAGTGAATAGCTGCAAACGACATTCTTAACAACACTCTAGGTGGTTAGACCGCAGAGCGTAGGGAGTGCCTAGATCTGATACCAATTCAAAGCTCAAGAATGACCAGAGGGGGAGGGGATGAATGATCACTTCTAAAAAAATTGTGAAACTTAGAAGTGAAACAGAGAAACGACAAAGAACGAAGTGTAGCACGAAGGAAATGCAGTATCGAAAGACATTCTCATGCCTAGAGTAAATGGGATGAAGGGAAACATCGAAGGCAAACAGGCAGCTGAGTAAATACTGAAAGTAAATACGAGTAAGAAAACGAGCCTGACACGGCGATGTTTGGTGAACCAGTTCACACTCTACAAAGTGCTACGTTTGGTTGGAGGGACTCGTGATTGAACACCTGGAGCAAAACTCTCTCCGTCCTATTCTCCACTGCAACAAAGTCCTCGAGCTTGTCCAGTTCTTACTCAGGGTAGATGATTCAGGATATCTCCGAAACCTTTACAAACTTCCTTCAGCAGCGACAATTTCTCTTTGACTGCTTGACAGGCGATGCCTAACCGTCTAGGAGACTTGCAGGTCTCCAAGATAAAAAAAAAGGCCGGCTTATCAACCTAAGCCTCTATGAATTTCTCAACTCAGTTTGGGACTTGGATGTGTTTTCTCTCGAGATCTTCCTTGGGATGCTCACAACACTTCTGTCTATGAATATTCAATGGAGCAGCCAACCGCAAATGGAGGGTGGGTGCGGGGTATTTATAGGTGGCGTTCCCAACGGAGAAATGACTGAAGTGACCCGATGCGACAGCTTGACGCGTGTCCATAACGGTCGGATTTTCAATCAATGCGCAACTTTCCTTGCGGAGCAAGAAAGCTGACTCACCGAACGAGTTCTTTCTTGCAGGCACAAAATGCGATGACTTTACCTTTGAGCTATTACTCAACTCAGTGAGATTTCTCTCGGTAGTCTATCTTTGGGTTTTAAGTTGAGTAGAGCAAATTCACTTCGACTAAGATTTCAACTAGCAAACCCCTCTTGATAGTACGGTTTTTCCTATGACTCAAGAAACTAAAATGGAAACTAGAAAAAAAAAGACTAAGTCTTCGTCCAGCTTCAACTTTCTCCTCGTTGCGATTCTTCTCGAGAACACCTTCATATTTGACGACATTTCTAGGGGTCGTCCTCCTTCAAAGGCTTCGGTATATGTCTGCAGCTTTGCTGCAGTGAGTTGTCCTTCGACCTTCTACATGCAAACTCCATTCTTTAGGAACCTAGATATTTGTTTATACTCAAAAACAATATTAGTTCCTCCACTACTTTGTCCAACAATCTCCAAAACCTAAGGGGCAAAACGTGCTATTACAGGACTGCTGAGAAGAGGAACATGGCCCCGCGGAAAAAAAAGTGAAATCAGTAATAGACTTTAGACGACTCCTACAACCAAGACAAAGACAAAGTACCTCAGGCAACGGCACATCAGTAGAGTACAAAAGGACGGAGCTCACAAGCCCAGTACTCGTACACTTGGTACTCTGTTGGATCCGAAACAGGAGATCGTGATCCAAAATATCCACAGGAGAACACCTCGTCAGGTCCTCGAGTCCCGATTACCGCCACATGGGACGCACTCGATACTTCAACGGCTGAACGCATCTCCTCATGAAGATAGCCATGAGCTTACCATTGGTAATCTTCCCCTTCAGATCCACGACAGCTCGCGCCAAGGGCTCCACTTCCACCAACTCAGCAGCAGACAAGACATGCCCCCAAGATGATTGCTTCTCCACCCGAGCAACCAAATCAAACGGCGCCAGACCATACTGTTCACCGATAACAATTTGGTCCTTCAGATAGAAATAGCACTGCCGCCACATATGGTCGGAATCCAACTTCTCATGATCAAACTAGGCTTTTTTATCCTTGATCCGACGGCACCAATGGCATACTCTGAATTGGTCCTCTTCACACTAAAGAGGCGCTTCCAAAGCCTCCGATGGAGATAAATCCCCAGGAAACACTCACATACCGTGATGAAGCATGCTATGTGCAATATCCCATTGGGAGTAAGATCGTGCATCTACAGCTGATATGCAAACAGCAGCCCACGGATGAAGGAATGCATAGGGAGAGAAAAAATCGCACAGAAAAAAAGCTTTGAAAGCATACCCGCTCATCGACGAGAGGGGCAGGCACCTCCTCTTCCCCTGGGATTCGAGCGGCGCCTTCAGCAACATGTCCATCCGCCACCAGCACCTCTAGACCGCTCCCACCGTCTCGTCATCTTCGCCGCCGATGGTTCCTACGATGTACCCTTGGTCAGCTTTGTGCCCTCCGCACACTTGGACATGGCCTCTACAGCAACCGCGAAGAACAGATGAACGTGGAGGCAAGAAGTAGAGGAAAAAGAAGAAGATAAAGGCAACAGCGGGGTAAGCCTAAAAATTACCGCTAGCCTCTCTTATATAACCAGCGGAGCCTGGTCACCCATCTACCGTTGATCTCGGAGCCGAACCAACGTGGCACGATCCCACGGTGACCACACGGCATGGAAATCTCAACCAGCGCAGTAACTATGCTGCACATTTTGCATGAAAAACAAGGAGCCATCATCACGAACCGCGAAATTACCGCGGCATGACGACTCACATCACCTCTGACCACAGCGTGCAGCTGTCTACAGCTGTCAAAGCCATATGTGATGTCCCATCCTGACAGGGAGAGTTGAGCACACGCTTGAGCAAGGGATTTTGCCCACGGACCACCCTTTGTTGACGAACCAAGCGACCGGGTTCTTTGAAGATATTATCTTTCTTTTCAATTGTTTGATTACATAAAAAAATTACACCCATCGGGAGCGCCCTGCCGCCGCTAACGGAGCACAGGCAGCATGGATCAAATTCTGAGGTGCGAGTGGCTACTCCCCTCCGACAAAGAACAATACATCTACAAGGCTCGAGTGACTACTCGCCCACGGTACGTGCATACTTGCCTAGACGACAAGGTGCTCGAGTGACTACTCGCACGAACATTCAAGGCACAAAAGACGAGCAAACGAACTCCCTGCCTGAGCACTCGGACGCTCCGCGGGTTCTCATACTACGAGCCCACTCGACGCTTTTCCGAGTTGGTGCATCCCATACTTACTCCTCGCCTGAGCATTCGGACGCTCCGCAAGTGATCATACTATTAGTCCACTCGATCGTTTTCCGAGTGGGTGCATTCTGTTTTGGCACACGCCCCTACAAACATTGCCTGGGCTGCGATACACTGCACCCCAGATGCCACGCAAGCTTGCGCGTAGGTAAGACCCCGCTGATCAGTCGGCCGGTCCGGGACTTGCCACGGTCCGACTTCACTCCCGATGGTTCCATGCGGGGTGCATGATTGAAAGTTAACCACTAACGGACGTGTTAGGGTCGTATTCAATACTTAAACTGGCGGCATAGATCATGTAAGCTCTGCAGCGGCATGGACCTTGCTTGACACCAGTCGTTTCCAAGCTCGTGTCGAGGGACGCGAGCTTGATTGGGCTACTGTGGTATTTTTCGCTAGCGCAATTCACCGAGGCTTGACCCGTCGAGTGCTTTGGGCCCTTTCAGCTTATCATCCCTCGAAAAGCTATCTCTCACGAACAACAAGCGACGACTCGCAACAACGCGACACGCACTACTTCGACTGATTACAGGTTTGAGTCCCTGCGCGACTCTTCGAGTCCCCCAGGAACTCGGGGCTGCTGACGAGGGGGTGTCCCCACGACTCCTACGGATAAGGGTACCTGGTGCGTGTCAAGACAGAAGGACCGCTAGAACCTCGATTGGCCCAGGATTGGTCCACCCGAAGCACCGACGGCTGCACCGACCTAGGAGTCCACGGCATTATGGAAACCAAGACTTGGCGTCCAAGACTAAAGCTAGATTGGTCAACTGCCTCTGTAAACCTAGATGGACTCCTTGCGACCCAGCCTAATATATAAAGGCTGGGAGAGGAGACGTCTAGGGCATCCAATCTCGTAGCAACACCCTCGGCGAGAGCACTCTCGATGAGACCTCCATTGTAATCTCCTCCATCATAATACAACCGAGAAAGAAGTGGGGGTTTTATCGATCGAGGGCCCTGAACCTGGGTAAATCCATGTCTCCTGTTAGCCAACGAGCATCGCCAACTTGCACCTCTCTCTCTACGATCTAAACCCAGGGTACCTTATCATGGGATTTGCCGAGGCCGATCCTCGTCACTTACCAAAGGAGGATGAATGTTATATTGATTGCTATGATCCTATGGATTCTCTTGAAATATCCCTTTTTGATGAAATTGATGCTTATGGCCATGATGCCCTATGAATGAAACTTGCAAGGATGATTTTTCTACTCTTATTTATGATAATACTTTCTATTGTGATAAATCTTATGATAATCATCTATTCTTGCCTACTATGGATATTCATGATCATGAGGAGTTTTGCTTAGAAAGATTATATGGTAATGCTTTAGATGATGGTCCTATGTTACTTGATGATATAAATTATAATGATATTGATAATGGGATTGGAGATGTCTTGACTTTAGCTAGAAGGATTCCCATACATTTGGAGAATTATCAATCATCTTGTTGATTTTATCATGCTAAGAAAACAACGTTCTATTTTATAATGAGATTGAATTAATTCAAATAGCGTTTGAATTACTTACACATTTTTTAGCCAACTTATTTTATAAAATATTTATAAATCATGGGGGTCTAGAATCATATTTTTATGTGATTTGTTTTGCCCATGTGCTATTTTCCTAAGCCATTTCCCCTTTTCTGTATTTATAATTAATAAAATCAGAAAAGCCTCTAGTGGTTGTTGGGCCTTTTCTCTCTCTGCTAGCCCATGTCCAACATGCCTCTGCCCCAAAGGGGTACTGGCCTCCCTCAACCGTAGGATCTTCATCCTATGGCACTCATTTGGCCCCATGTCCCTCTACTCCAAGGTCTCCCTCTCTCCAGTGCGTCGTGTTTCCCGCTCCTCCCATCTACATAGAGCCCCTCTCCCCCCCCTCTTCCCATTTACTCAAACCCTAACGCCCCTCTCCCCTCAGTCAACGCCACTAACATCTCCTCTCCCTCCTCTACTCTTTCTCTTTGCTGCCATGGGAGCCATGGGCTCGAGCTGGATCACCACAAAGGCTGAGCCCCTCATCGAAGTCGTCATCCCATCGGCATCCTCATCTTCTAAGCTGAGAAACTAAGGTGGTGATGGCTTGGTTCCCTCTTCGACATCGTCTCCATCTTCTGTAGTTGCCACCTATGTCTCGGCCGTCGTCAAGCCCGCCTCCCCGAGCATATGATCGATGACCTCGCACCCCCTCCGTGAGCCTCCTCCTTACCTCACTCCCGTGTCGATAGTCGTAGAAGCCACATTCCTCTGCTCATGTTTCGTCAAAGCTGTGTGTAATTGTTGTGCTCCTAATCATCATCGTGCTCTCACCGTGCTCCTGGCCAACTCCGAGTGTGAACCGGTAAGGCATCATTCCTCTACCGCTACAAGAAGGAGTCAACTTGGACGCAAGTGCAAGGGTGAGCTACCCCAAACAACGACATAAAGATACAAGACTCACAATCGATAAACCTTCACAAGGCCACGCACAAAAGGTGGACTTCAACAGGAAGCCAATCATCTTCAACCTGGGTGTCATAGTGTGGATTCACGTTCATAAGGAGATGTTCCCATATGAGAGCAACTCCAAACTACTACCCCGATTCAATGGCCCTATCAAGATCATCGCATGGATCAACAACGTATAAACGATTGACGTCCCAATGGACAAGTATTCGGTGAGCAACACGTTCAACATCTTCGACCTTGTTCCCTATCATGGTGATGAGGACTTCGATCCATGGATGGATCTTTCCCAAGGGGTGGGGGAGATGATATGGGGCATCCCATGGACATTACCATGGAGCCTACTTCCCCAAGTTGACCATTGACAAGAGCTCAAGTGTGTGCTACTAAAGCCAAGGTGAACTTTCTTCTCTTTAAATCCCCTTAACTTCCCGCGAGACATGGCTACTACCTCAAGCGGGAACATTATGCATCATTAGTTACAGAGCTAGGAAACAAGCCCAAGCTATGCCAAAAGAGGAGAATCGAGAAGATGACGAAGAAGAAGCAAGAGGTGGACACAAGACAACGACCGAAAAGCCAGCCAAAGCAAGGAAATCCGACCATATTACACAAGGCCATATGGAGCGCCTTAATGTCCGACCTAGCCCCGGATGCCCGACACCTGGAGATGCCCAGATGTTCCAACTACGCCGAAAATTTGACCTGATCACAGAAGCCTCACCGCCAACCTGGATGTCTAGCCCCACATGAAGGCCCGGTTGTCTGGCCTCAGACCGAATGTCCAGCCCCTGCGTGTGAGCTGAACCTAGCCACGGGCCATGTAACCCCCCCCCTAGACTATAAGTACTTGTTTCACCTCCCTTTCAAGGTTAACAAAGTATATTAGATAAACATGAGAGAGAGATTTTCTCACCCACCTCCTCTTTGAAGATCAAGACCTCCACTTCTGAAGAAGAAACCTCTTGGATATCAAGACCACTGTCTCTCCTAGAGATTTGGGGAAGATCTACCTCTCTCAAGCCTCTTGTTCCCTTGGGATTTGGGGAAAGACTATCATAGCTACCATTTTTCTCTTATTTGCATGTGGATATTGATGTGTGTGTATATTGATCGATGATTCGAGTGTTTATGTGTGTGGATCTTGTTTCCCTTTCTCTCGTGTTTCAATTTGACTTTTGATCCCTTGATGCACCTCCAAATTGTGAAAGCACGGGCAAAACCTAGAGATTTTGTCGTAAATTGGACTTAGCCCTATATCATGAATTGTCGTGTGGGTTGGGTCCGGTCCAAAGGTTGTTTTGAGTGTTATCATGCGTAATTGTAAGCTCTGAATATTGAGTAATCATGGTTAGCAGTACTAGCAAGAGAAAATCAAGCTTTCAAGCAATCTCCAAAACAGGAAAAATGCTTCAAAAATTAGATACAGCCAAACGAAGATGAGACAAATAAAACGGAAAACGTTAACCACACCAACAATTTTGTACATAAAATCATGCCAAGTTGAAGTATTTAATACGTTTGCCAAATTACTACCATATGCTCATTTAACTACAACACTATCCTCCATTTCTGCACCTCTCTTGTTTACTCAATTTCTCGCAGAACACAGACAGATCTAAGTATAAAATACAGTTACTGAGATAAAAACATATGCGATTATTATTGACTATAAGATGGTAACCTCAGCCTCGAATTTACCCACCAAATGTTGCACTCGCCACTAAAATGGTAATCTTTGCATCGAACTTTACCCGTTGGGCGCTGCAATGGCTATATCTTCAATACTACTTTTGTGGAACATTATCTCTGTAGGTTTCAAACACCCACGGATGTATTCCTGCCCAAGTTGCGCCCGCTCATTGTCTCCAAAACCAAACACAATACCTTTATTTGTCAATGCAACGGTGTGGTATAGCCCAGTGCTTATTTGAGAGACATAGTGACCACACAGGCTGTCGAGAACGCAAGGTTGCATCACTTTGTCAGATGATCCTCGGTCAGGAAACCCTAAACTCCCAAAGCCCATCCATCCAAATGCAACAACCGAGCCTTCATCAGTGAGAACAAAGGTCTTTCTCTTTCTTGCGCATACCTGTTCAAATTCAGGAACACAAAAGCTTTTACACATGAAACTAGTAAGTATGCTGCTAAAAGAGATGCATGTGGAGTTTCTGCTCCCCAGTGCATATGCACCCATATGAACAGTAAAATGGCGGAAAAATAGCAAAAAATATCTGAACCTTTTTTGTGGTAAAAATTGTTAAAGTTTCATGATGAAAACACATTCTTGATGTTCTTGACAAAAAAAATCAAATGTTGATTTTTAAAACATTTTGCAGCACTTATTTTATTTTCTCCAGACCTCCATGAATGTTATTTCATCACGAAACGTTGCTGGTGAAACATTCAACAATGTTTGTCACAAAAAATAATTCAGAATTTTTTAAGTTTGCACTGTTATTTGCATTTTACTGTTCATCCTGAGTGCATATGCATCCGGAAGTAGGACACTTTCCAAGATAAGGACACATTCATTAGAACAGGCAACTTTAGCCTCATGCTTTGCATGAACTTAAACTGAGCATAGCACTTTCTTTTTTTACACATGGGGTGAGTTAAGTAGTTGCAACAGGCAACCTCAATCTCGTGTGACTTTGGAGCTTCTTCCAAAAAAAGCATAAGACTTCTTTGGCACAGTTAGATGATTTGATTAAATCAAGTATAAAAAATATATTCTTCTATGCTTTAGTGAATTCAGGAGGAAAGTGGTGTGCAAACAAATTCAACGGACCTGTACAACAACTTGACCCTTCAGGCCAACAATCAATTCTGGGCTAGTTTTATCATTTTCATCGCCATGACCTAATGCTCCACAGTAGCCTCTACCCCATGTATAGACCTGGAGAGAAAAATCCAACGTTTACTTCTGTCTGGAGAGTGGATAGAAGAAGTCAAAAAAGATAGCTGAGTCCTTTGACCAATATACTCACATATCCCAGTGCATCAAGAGCTACAGCATGCTCATCTCCAGCGGATACACGAACTACATGAATGTTCCTCCTCTTAAATGATTGGATTGCACGTGGAAGAAGTTCATTGTGCTGATCCCCATGTCCAAGACAGAAATTAGTACAAGACCCAAAAGAATGAACTGCCCCATCATCAGTCACAGCAAATGTATAGCTTGCACCAGCTGCAACCTGTACCACTGGACTGGGACCCTTGAATTCAATAAGCTTTGGAGCGGCCCTGTCTATAGTGTCACCATGACCAAGCTGGCCATGTGTGTTACTTCCACATGTATACACTTTCCCATTGCTTGTAAGTATCACAGTAAAACTTAGACCAGTAGCAACCTGTGAAGACAACAAGATAACATGAAACTAGGGCTATGCATCACAAAGAAAAGGCGAACTGATATTGAGCACTTGGAAGAGCTAAGCAATTTGACAAATCCATGGAACAATTTGAAAATAGCACCTAAAATGATGCAATCTAAGTAAACGCACACACACATGGAAATAATAATCGGTAATAAAAATTACACAAATCCCACATGACAACCAACATGTTGATTTAACATGTGACTGAAATTGAGTTAGTACCAAGGGTGGTGGATCACAGGGATCAGGTGGTTTAGCAAAGGAAAAGGGTCATATACATGTGAAGCGGATTTTCATGATCCTGCAGACATGTTGATAGTGCATGAATAAGAACTAGAAGAGGAACATCAATATTTTGCGGCATCAAAGCTGGCTCCTGGGCCATTTATTCGCATACCCATTGAGTAGCCATTTAAGTTTTAAAACATTATATTTGCAGCTTTGTAGCAGGCAAGCCACCCACGTACCCACCCAACAGACAACTATACTATCAATGTTCCAGATGTACATAAAAAAAGTCAGCTCCAAATAAATCATACAAATATGTTACATTAGATGGTGCTCAAATATTCTATAACATGAACATAAGGCAAGTAACAAAAATGCAAATACATGTGCAAATAACCATAACATGGTGACCATAGGACAAACTTAGTAAGTACTCCCTCTGTAAAGAAATATAAGAGCGTTTAGATCACTTCTTTAGTAATCTAAACACTCTTATATTTCTTTACGGAGGGAGTACTAAAGATATGAATGGTGGATTGCTAAACAAGATTGAGATGAGATCTCTCAAGTCTTTGTAAGCTTTAGTTTGTACTTATAATAGATTTTGTCGAGAGGCTCATACTCAATATATGCAAGGCCTTCACATAATGTTGGATTTCAACGAAAACATGTCGTTTTGGCCCATGAGTATCTGAACATCTCCATAGGACAGCAGAACTACTACAAGATAAGAGCTAAGGCAAATAGCTGAGCTACAGCACCTGCTGTCTGTTCCTCATATAGCAGCAGCTGTTGCTTAGTCTCCGTTGTACACACAACAATAACAAGCTACTTAAAACATTGGTTTGCATCAGGATCAAATATTGCACCTATAAACTATAGTACTTAGGTAAGGAATATAACTGTGTGAGACAGACAACCAACATGGTAATGGAAGACCTACTGCTGACATAACCCTAGTTACTGAAAAGTGGATAAAAGTAAACAGCAATATTCTTCTCTCCTTTATTGAGAGGGGACGGACCCTTTATATAGTAGACAAGACTTGACCAACAAGCCGGCAAATCTATTCAAACTTTAATAGACCTCTAAACTGAATGGGGTATTTCCTAACAAAGTTGCTTAAACAACTAGGACTCTAATTAAGGGATAAGACTCCATGTTTGAAGGGCTGGCACACATAACATCTCTCCCTTCCTCGAAAAAGAGCGTGTCCACAAGCCGTAGGTCGTCAATGGCTCATTGTTGCGGGACATGATCGCTAGAAACCTGCTGGTGTAGTCTGCGACCAACGAAATGAACAGCAGGCGTGCCAACTCGCCCAAGGATTTGCGCGAAGTGACGGCCCAAACTGAAGATGGGCAAGCCTCCTTGAACTGCTCCCATATCGACATGCCAAAATCGCGCTCGAGCTGCAAGTACCAGAACTGAGCGTCATCCCTGAGGTGGTGTCCACGAAAAAACTGCTTGCACCTACTGAGCCAACCAAGAGGATCGACCAAGCCATCATATGTTGGGATGTCAAGCTTGTGGAAGCGGTGCACGCCGGAACCCGAACCTGAGCCTGAGCCGAGGTGATGGTTAGGCAGGGGCAGAAGGGAGGTGATGGGCGGGGTGGATCCATGGGTTGTTGGTCAAGTCTTGTCCATGGGTCGGGGTCGATCCATGACCTGTAAGGAGTAGGTGCGAAGTGGCCGAAGATTGATGTTAGAGCATTTCCCATAGTTGCCCCATAATAGGGCATTGGCCCATTTTAGGGCATTTGGGGCCAAAAAAAACCTCCAACAGCTGCCCTATCATACAAAAAAAAGGGCAGCCCAAACATACAGCACCAAGTGCTGCAAATATACAACACTCGGGCGGCTGCCGCAAACTGAAAACGACTCTGCGGCGGCGTTTTCTTGCCGCGCGCGCTGCCTTTCCTCCGCTGGCTGGTACCAGCCCAATCCTGCCGGACCCCGCCACTTCGCTGCCCGCCCCTAACTCATCGTCGACCCCGCCACTCCACCCTGTCACCCCGGATGGCCACCGGAGCCCCCGCAGCCCCGCCGATTTTGGATCCAGCTGCGTGGAGATTTTAGCGACCTGTTGGCACTCCGTTGCTCGTATGGTCGTCGCTGCTCGATCGTCTACGAAGGTCGACTAGCGGCCGTCGGAGCACCGCTGCTTGCTGCCCTATCACAGCAGCCGAGTTGGGCGGAAAAAAAAATCAAGCATGGTCGGAGGCCTTTCCTAGCATCATCGAAGCCCCTTGAGCCTGGCTCGGCTATCATCTAGCCACCAACTAGCCTCCAGCCCGTTTGCACCTCGTCGCACACAAGGTGTTCGAAGGAATTCATACAAGGTAAAAAAAATGCTTTTTTGGGTGAGCACTTGAAGAATTTTTACTTGATAAGAGTTTCCTATTGTAGATGAGCTCATGTGACACCGATTTGTGCGATGATATGTCCTTGGATGATGAATATGACATGACTGAGGAGGATATTGCTTTGATCTTGATGATGCACAAGAACAAGAAGCCGAAGCATGGCAGTTCTGTTTTTGGTCGTGAGTTTTTACGGAGAGAACAGCAAGGGGCGCACGATAGATTGATGTACAAGTATTTTCGTCCAAATCCGGTTTATCCGGCGAGGTACTTCCGGTGCTGTTAAGGATGTCACCGGATTTATTTTCTTCTCCTTTGCAATATTGTGAATCAACATGATCAGTCCTTTGAGCAGAGAAGGGATTGCACCAGATTACTTGGACATAACACTGAGCAGAAGTTGACTGCTGCATTCCGCATGAGGCGATTGGTATTCCGGCAGATTACATTGATGATAACCTGGCAATGGGAGAGAGCACTTTAATCTTCTATGTCAAACAATTTGCAAAGGTGGTGGTAGAAGTGTTTGGGCCAGAGTATTTGAGAGCACCCAATGCTCAAGACATGGCGAGGCTTTTGGAGATGAACAAAGCTCGTGGGTTTGAAGGTATGCTTGGCTCTACTGAGTGCATGCATTAGAGTTGGAAGAACTCTCCTGCAGCATGGCATGGACAGTTTAAAGGACACAAGAAGGATGTCATGGATTTGGCATGACATCAAGGTGCTCAACCGATCACCTCTCTTTACAAAGTTAGCCAATGGAGAACCACCATCGGTCAACTTCCAAGCAAATGGCCTCACATACAACTTTGTGTACTACCTTGCAATTGGGGTTGCTGCAGACGCGGAATTGGGGTAGGGCTGGCAGCCATTGCTCGAGCGCCATGAAGCGCTGCACCAGCCCGGCTGGTCCTGCCTTTGTTGGCGTGTTAAGGTCAACAATTGCTTTGTGACGATCCTCGTCTGCTCCACAGCCTCAATCTCGATTTCTTTGCGCGCCATTGTAGATGGATATAATACCAAATTGAAAAGACCTACCACTGACATAACCCTAATTACTGAGAAGTAGATAAAAATAAACGGGGATATTCTTCTCTCCTTCACTGAGAGGAGTCAGCCCCTTTATATAGTAGAAAGGACTTGACCAACAAGCTGATAAATCTATTCAAACTCTAATATGATCTCTAAATTGACTGGACTCTTTCCTAGCAATGTTACTTAATCAATAGGACTCTAATTAAGCGATAAGACTACAAGTTTGATGGGCTGGCTCACATAACAAGATTTACCTGCTTGCAGGAAATTCCTTTAAGGGCTTCTATTTGGGTTGGCCGAAATATAGTCCGCCCCACATCACCATGACCACAGCAAGATGATGAGTTATCTCCACAGGTGAACACCTAATTAGACAATTAACTTCAGAACAGCAAGTTACAAGTAAAAAAAACGTTAAGAAATACATGGCGTCCATGAAAAGAGAACTCAATTACCTCCCCAGACTCTGTAACGAAAGCGGCATGGTTGTGAAAGGCAGAGATATTAACAATACGAGCAGGCGACGGGAAGGAAATTCGACTGAATGCCACACACTGTGTAGTATCAGGACCATGTCCTAGCACACCACACAAGCTAGACCCACAAGAATAGACAGAATGGTCATGGAGTAACAGCGTGTGATATCTCCCTGTCGCTACTTGCATCTGGAAACAATACATAATGTTACATAGATAAGAAGCCAATTTGGACATGATTTTCTAATATCAGAAAATTACAACCATTTCAGTGCCATCCTAAAGAAGCTATTGGCAATATAGAAGAACAAAACAAATTGTAAACAAAAAATAAATAATTCCTACCTAATTTGTTTACTTACTAACAAACGTACCAAAAAATGTCAATCACAACAAGTTCAACATACTACTAACTTCGTAAGGAAGAAGGCTGCATTTTTTTCACATAAATATAGCAGATCCAGAAGAACACTTCTGTCCCCCCCCCCAACCCACCCACCCAAAAAACAATAGAGGGAAATCCAATCTAGTACAGTACTGTACTTGCTTTCTACAAACAATAGGAAGGCTACAACTGCAAATTCAATCATCTACTACACCTATAAAATCATGAAGTGAGGAGATCCAAAACCATTATTGTACCCGTCCATTGATCAAACTACGGTCCAGAAAGCCTCCATGTTTAGCTGAACTGAATTCATGCTATGCTAACAGTCTTAACAGACATCATGGAGGTGTGACCGTGTGAGTGCTTTCTTGGGTCTGACAAGGAATCAATAATTGGTGGTATACTGGGGTTCCTCATTCCCTTTTATTTTGCATGAATTTATCATACTCATAGAACTTCCTCATCAAGAACAAAGCAAGTACTATCACAACAAAGGTTGTTAACTCCAACTATTTTTCACCCATAATCCTTGCAACTTACATTTTGTCTATCCCACGATGGATTGTTGGCGAATGGAAACTTCGAGTTTCACACGCTCATTCTGATTTCAGATACCACATAGGTGTTTCTTATGCTGGTTGTCGGAGATGTCATTAGCTTCTCTATTTTCTACATTGATTATTCAACTGATTAAAAGTTGAAATGTCTTATTTCCCTATTTTTATGTTAGAAATATGGTGTCCTGATTCGTATAATATGTATGAAAGTGCAGAGCTCCATCAAAATGTTAGCATGCGCCGCCCTCGATCCTATGCCGGCATTGTCACGGTATATAAAAATTGGCAACTCTGTTTTCTTAGTGCATAGTGGATATATGTATCTATAGCATTTTATTGCTGCATTTTTTGTTTAGAGACAAAAGGACGATTATGTTAGTCGCTTGAATCTTACTCTCATCTAGGAAGAGGATGACACTAGGAGTTGAGGCAATTTTCTGGTTATTTCTCACACAACGCCATGCCAACCTGAGGGGTTGGGGTTACATATTTATAGGGGCTGCTAGCTAGCCAAGCATATGCTAGATGCTAGTCTAAGATGCTAACTGAAAGTCTTAGATGCTGGTCTAAGATGCTAGTCTAAGATGCTATCCTAACAGCCACAAGGACACAAAGGACCATGTGTTGTGCAGAGAATCCTAACAGCCTAACAGCCACAAGGACACAAGGACCATGTGCTGCAGCCCCACAAAGACTGGAGTACAAAGACTTATCCATCATTCTCCCCATAAGTCTTGTGTGTCGTCTTGTGGGGAAATTGAACCATCCCGATCCTGGAGCAAAGTTCGAGGAACTTAATCCTCCCAAGAGCCTTGGTGAGCAGATCCGCGAGCTGATCTGCGGTGTTGATGTAGCTCGCCTTGATGCTTCCTTCTTCCAAGCAGCCTCAGATGAAGTGGTACCTCACCCGGATATGCTTGCTCCGTTCGTGGAAGACGGGGTTCTTTGCCAGAGCCAGAGCGGACTTGCTGTCCACCCTGAGCTGCACCGCTCCGGTGTCTCGGCCGAGGAGAACACCAAGCAGTCGAGCAAGCCAGAGGGCCTGAGTGCATGCGGTGGAGGCTGCCATGTACTCAGCCTCGCAGCTTGACATGGCCACCACCTGCTTCTTGACCGACTGCCAGCTCACAAGGCACTTGCCGAGAAAGAAGAGAATCCCGCTTGTGCTCTTGCTGGTGTCGATGTCGCCGGCGTGGTCGTTGTCGCTATACCCGATGAAGTGTGTCGCCCCAGGACACCTATGGTAGTGTAGGCCGTGGTCGAGAGTCCCCGCAACGTAGCGGGTGATCCTTTTCACAGCCTGCTGATGCTCCATCGTCGGTCGCTGCATGAACCGGCTAACATAGTCGACCGAGAACGCCAAGTCCGGTCGTGTGTGGGCGAGGTAGCGAAGGCTCCCCACAAGAGGCCGGTACTGTGTAGCATCCACCTCCTCCGTCGTTTTGTTTCGGCTCAGTTTCAATCGCTCCTCCATTGTACTGAGAGCTGGGTGGCAGTCGGTGAGCCCGGCGAGCTCAACAACACGCTTGGCGTAGGCGGTCTGTCGAAGCGTGATCCCGGAGGCATCCTGGTGCACCTCGATGCCCAGATAGAAAGGGAGGAGCCCCAGTTCACTCATCTGGAAGGCGGCCTTCATCTCCTCCTTGAACGCCGCCACCTCCGAATCCTTGGTGCCGGTGATCACCAAGTCGTCAACATAGACGCCCACCAGCAGGGCAGTTCCTCCACTGCCCTATCGGTACACGGCCGCCTCGTGTGGGCTTAGCTCGAAGCCCATCCCCTTAAGCGTGGAGTTCAACTTGGCATTCCACGCCCTTGGTGCTTGCCGCAGGCCATAAGAGGGCCTTGCGCAGACGGAGTACCTCGCCTTCCTCGTCGGGGATCACAAATCCCAGCGGCTGGTGCACGTAGACCTCCTCCTTCAAGTCGCCGTTGAGAAAGGCCGACTTGACATCCATGTGATGGACACGCCAACCCTCCTGGGCAGCTAGCGCAAGGAGGAGTCGCACGGACTCCATCCGTGCCACGGGAGCGAAGGTGTCGTCGAAGTCGACTCTTCTGCTGCAAGAAACCTCGTGCCACCAGGCGAGCCTTGTGCTTGACGATGGCGCCGGCTTCATTCCTCTTGAGCTTGAACACCCACTTAAGGGTAATCGCGCGATGACCGCAAGGGAGATCAACAAGTTCCCAGGTGCGGTTATTCTCGACCGCATCCATCTCCAACTACATCGCGGCGCGCCAAGCCGCGTCTTTCTCGACCTCTGCAAAGGACCGAGGCTCGCCGTCTTCACACATAAGCTGCAGCTGCGCCTCCAGATCGTGTGACGCTAGTCTCGGTGCTGGCTGGTCGCCAAGTAGGTCCTCCATCGTACGGTACCGCAGCGGCTCGCCGTCGTGATATGCGTCGATGCGCTCCTCATCATGGGATAGCGGGGAAGCAAACTCCACCGGGCTGTGAGCTGGAGCTCGAGTAGACATGCCCGAAGGAGTGGCTTTCGGTGCAGGAGTAGTTGGCGTCGTCGGCTGTGGTGGAGCTGGTGAGGGGCTCGGCGCAGCTGAAGTCATGGTCGGGGAGCGTGGTGCTGTCGGTGGAGTAGACGCCAGGGTCAATGGAGACTTGGGAACTAAAGTAGGCATGCCCGATGAAGAACTGTTGCCTACTCTTCCAGCTTCCTCGAAGTGGACGTACTCAACAGTGAAGTCGTCATACATCAGAGTCGAGCCGTCGTCCACCGCCTTGTCCCACGCCCATCCTCGCCCTTCGTTGAACACGACGTCGCGCGTCGTGCGCACGCGCTGTGTCTTTGGGTCGAGGATGCTGTAGGCCTTCGAGCCCTCGGCGTAGCCGATGAACACTCCCGGAGTGCTCCTGTCGTCGAGCTTGCCAATGTGGCCAAGCTCCTTGACAAAAGTGAGGCAGCCGAAGACCCGCAGGTGGGAGACCGTCGGTTTCCGCCCATGCCAAGCCTCGTACGGCGCCCTGCCGTCGAGTGCCTTGGTAGGCGAGTGGTTGAGGATGTAGACAGTTGTCGCCATCGTCTCTCCCCGGTAAACGGTCAGCATCCCCCCCGGGCCATCCCCACAACCGTCTGGTTGCGTTGCTCGACGACGCCGTTCTTCTGCGGGTTGTACGGCGCGGAGTAGTGGCGCTGGATGCCTTCATCGGCGCAGTACGACGCGCAGTTTGTGGCCGCACTCCGCTTCCGAAGCCACCTGCGCGCGCCTGATGGCATTCGCCGCCTCTTCCTTGCTGCCGAGGACCAGCACCCACATGTAGCGAGAGAGGTCATCAACGAGCAGCAGGAAGTAGCGTCGTCCTCCTGGTGTGGCCAGCGTTACCAGGCCGCACAAGTCCCCGTGTACGAGCTCGAGCCTCTCCTTGGCTTGGAAACTCGTCCGCTGGGGAAAGGGAAGTCGCCTCTGCTTCCTCATCACGCAGATGTCGCAGAATTGCTCCACATGGTCGAGGCACGGCAGGCCTCGCACCATCTCCATGGCACCGAGCCGCTTCAGGGCCTCAAAGTGAAGATGCCCAAAGCGCTCATGCCACTGCCACGCCTCGTCGTCCCGACGAGCTGCGAGACAGAGGGGTTGTGCCACCTGCACGTCAAGGACGTTCAGTCGATTTGCACCTCTGGTTACCTTGGCGAGAAGGCGACGGTGGTGATCCCAGATGCGTAGGATCCCATGCTTGATCAACACGCGTGAGCGGTTCTCATCCAGTTGTCCCAAGCTGATGATGGAGTTCCTCAGCGCGGGGATGTAGTAGACGCCAGTGAGCAGCCGGGGCTCGCCTGTCTTGGCGGCGAAGATGATGGATTCGACACCCTTGATCTCCACAGCGGAGGCATCCCCGAACTTGACGGAGCTTCGCACGGTGGAGTCAAGCTCGACGAAGAACTCTCGTCGACCGGTCATGTGATGGGTGGCGCCGGTGTCAAGGCACCACTTGTCCTTGCTAGAGCCGTCGCCGAGAAGGGCATGAGCTTTTGGCTCGTCAAGGTGGAGTAGAGCCGTTGCGGCCGGTGCTGCTGGAGTTAGCTCAATGCTCGCATGTGCCATGAACAGAGTCGGCTCCTCCTCCGCCTGTGCAACGTGGGCCTGGCCACGGTGTGGCTGCCGACAGTCCTTGGCCCAATGGCCAGGCCGGCCACATTTGTGGCAGGTATCTTCTGGCGCCGGCTGGAATCTGCCGGCGGCGCCTCCTCGAGGGCCTTCGGCGGGATCACCTTCGGCACGTCCTCGCGCCCCGGCCTGAGCGTCGTTGCGCGCCCTGCGCGGCTTCCCGCGCTTGCGGCCGCCCCTCCTCCTATCACTGTGGCGAGAGTCCCACTGCTCCTGGGTGAGGAGGAGCTTTCCGCCAATGGTGATGGGCCTCGAGAGGGGTTGTGGCTCGTCGGTATCGATGACCTTGAGGCGACCCATCGCCTCCTTGATCGTCATCGTGGAGAGGTCTAGCAGCGACTCGATCGAGCGAGCCATCTACTTGTACTTCTTGGGGACACAGCGAAGGAGCTTCTCGACAGCTCTCTCCTCGTCGTAGGGGTCATCGTCGAACTGCACCATCTTCTGCAGGAGAGTATTGAGACGAAGAGCAAAGTCATCAACGTCCTCACCTGGCTTCAAGGACAGGTTCTCCCACTCCTTGCGAAGGTCCTGCAGAGTGGACTTGCAGGCGCGGTCGCTGCCTATGCGGGCTACAACGACGGCGTCCCAAGCCTCCTTGGCAGTCCGCTTGTTAGAAAGCAAGAACTGCATCCCAGGCGGGATTGCAACGCGGAGGGTGCCCAACGCCCGTCGATCCTCATGGTAGTCGACGTTGCATGCTGGACTGTCTCCCACATGGGCCGCACCTGGAGCTTGATCCTCATGACCGCGGCCCACTCGACGTAGTTGGTTTTGGTGAGGGTGGGCCACCCAGCACCGGGACCAACTTCCCTAACCACAGTCCGAACCCCGTAAAGGGCCGCGGTTTTGGTCGTCCCAGCCGCCGCCACCGTGGTGCACGCCTCCTCCGAGAGCGTCGCCACCGTGCTCAGCCGTCCGCGCTTGTGCTGCACCATTGCAGTCCGCGTCGGCGCAGTCATCAGCAGAGACGGAGTTGTTGGTGCTTTCGCGCAACACCTTGACCTCCGCCGCCGGCTCACGTGCGGCATCAGCTGCCGCTGCTGCTTCTGCCTCCGCTTTGGCCGCTGCCGATTTGCCAGCCTCTACGCCCTTGCTACCGCCGCAATGGTTACTGCTGCCGCTCACTCACGCTCCTTTGCTGCGGCGAGCTCGGCCTCTTGCCGACGCCGCATACTCGAGGTAACCGTGTGCTGAGAGTGGCCTGCAGACATGGCTCGCTGCTGGGGGGTTGTTGCGCGAAGGATGGGTGGCTGCTGGCAAGCTGCTGCTCGACCGCGTGGAGGGAGAAGAGTGACTAGGGGCAGCCGACGCCGCTGCTGCTCTCTGGGCAGCCGGCACTACTGCTGCTCTGGGCTTGGGCTGCTCCTTCCCAGGGGAAATGGGTAAGCAGGAGATGCTCAAGTTACAGGATAACGAGGCTCTATGAACACTTGTTAGTCACTTGAATCTTACTCTCATCTAGGAAGAGGATGACACTAGGAGTTCGGGCAATTTTCTGGTTATTTCTCACACAATGCAATGTCAACCTAAGGGGTTGGCGTTACATATTTATAGGGGCTGCTAGCCAGCCAAGCATATGCTAGATGCTAGTGTAAGATGCTATCCTAACAGCCACAAAGGACCATGTGTCTGCAGAGAATCCTAATAGCCTAACAGCCACAAGGACACAAGGACCATGTGCTGCAGCCCCACAAAGACTGGAGTACAAAGACTTATCCATCAGATTAAGCATAATGCCTTTCTAAGCGTATATTGGCTTTTGACCAGGCTAAGATGAGTGATAGTTTATTCATTTAGAGTAGTGCTATTAATATCTGTTGTAACATGTAAGATAGATGTCGATATTTAGAACTCCATTGTCTATATTTCCCTAATAATAAAGGGAGGTGCGTTTCTCTCCTTTTTTCATCCGTCATCTTATTTATCCTTAAAGTTAATAGAAATTACCATCAATGCCACCTATAAGTAAGAAAAACTCTTCGTTAAGAAACGCGTTCTCCGGATTTTTGTCCAATTGGTGTTTGTACTTTTTAAAATTTCGTTTCGTCACGGCCGATCTTTTTTTCCTTTCGTATGTTGTCCTTCCAAAACTAAACTGGAAACAAACACGTCGCCCATCCTCGATAAAGACTGGGTTGTCAATGCTCTTGCGACCTTAAGCAGTCTTGCTTGCGCCTTCGCCGCCCCCGTATCCGCCCTTACCTTTACGATGGCCATGGATGGAATCGCTGGGATGTCGTTTTGGAGAAGGAGACGGGCCGAGGTCGACATCGACACCGCGGTACAGGAGAAAGCACACGAGGTCGAAGGCGGAGGTCCAAGCGGCATCGCCTCGGTTGTAGTAGTTGTGTGTGGAAGTGGAGCGGTGGAGGATCCGGCGCTGGATCTTCCCCGCGGGCACTCGGCGTGTCCACCATCAGCTCTGTCGTGACGATCTGCTCCGCGACCGATGACTCCAACGCCCTGCACACAAGGTCGTAGTCCATCGCCTTTCGCATGACCGCCTGCAAATAGTCAGCTGCTCCACACCGGCAAGCACGAGATTACAACGCTGGGGTCTGCTTCTGATGTTTGCTGCATCCCCGGCCCCGGCCGCTCGCGCTGGGATAACTACACTGCTGTCATGACCCTGCGTTGACTGTGAAAGCGCCAGCCTCCTTGCTCTGCTTCTCACTGTGGTTGTGGTTGCTAGTTGCATGAGCATAACTAGGTGGTTAGTTCGACGATTTCTGGTAGAATTTCTATGTGCTATTTGGTTTTGTGGATTGAATGGAGAATTGTTGAATGCATGCCATCTGCCGAAGCCTTACTCGACTCCTCTCCAAACTGTACATTTAAGCATACTCATGTTCATACATGGATTCAGAATGATATTCCATGAAGCAAACGGGGTCATATGTACAACCATCATGGTGGTATAACGTCTGTTGGTACAAGCCTGGGCGGCATGCACGTCACGACGAGAGAGCAGAGCAAAAAAGCTTTCCTGCAATTTTCCTTCAACTGCATCTTCTAGCAGATCAGAACAGGGATGTGACATTATTGCTGTATTTTGAACAGGGATGCGATGTGATCTCTCTTGAGATTTAGGGATATCTGCGCTCTTGCTACTTTTGAATTTATTCTCAGGCTGAAGGTTCGCCAATTCTTATTTCAATTTTGGTTTTATGGTGACTACTCGTAACATGATAGGGATGTACTAGATGTCTTGCATTTTGTGTCAAACTGTTTTCTAATATTGGATGAAACAAACTTTCTATAGTGTTTTAGGTTAACATAAGGCCAGAACTGGACACGACACTCCATTCATATGATCAAAATTGAAGCCGACAAGGCGACAAGGGTCATTCGTATGACCAAATTGCAAGAATAAAGGGGCGGTAACAACACATGATGATATATTTCATCAGGTAGGTTTTTCACATGCCGTGTGTTTGAGCATGACTAGGGAGCTAGCTTAAAAAAAGGTCAAATGCACGTCCCTTAACTCCACTGCATCATTGTAATTGTTTCACTTTACTATTTATTTTAGTTTGCAACTATCTTTGTAAGCACAAACATAATTGATGGATGTTACGGATACAAACATGCAATTCTCATTAAATTTGAATAATACTAATTTTATCTTCTGTTGCAACGCACGGGCATATATGCTAGTCTTTTCTAATAACATGGTGAGATTGTGTCCTGTTGAGTAACTGATGTTTTTCTCTTAGGTGTGTCAACGAGGCGGGGATGTACTACATGCTTCCCACGAGCTCCAGTTTATCTGGAGTTTTTCAAAGTTATAAATATCTCTTAGTACTTACCATTCACTTGCCGCTTGAGCTAAATTTGTCTGTTGTTCCATGCACGCTCTATGGTATGTTTTGTCTGAACTCGGATTGCAATTTTATTTACACCTTGAACGTGTCTTAAGAGAAGTTTGTTCCAACTTTCTGTTGAATGCTGATACTATATTCAAATGATAAACACAATCAACTAGAGAATCGCTATATTACTATACTAACTGTAACGAAGAAGGGAAAGCAGATTACAGGAAAATGAAGATGGATCTAAACTATTGACATCATTGCTGAGTTTTTAGAGAAGAATTATTCTCTTAATATTGTTGTTTGTATTTCATTTTCTTCTCGCACAAGGGGTTTATTGTTCAACAGATTTTTTAGAATTATAGTATGAGCTCTGTTATAAGCATACCTAATTTTGATGTAACAATAATTTATTTGATGTGTAAAATTATTACATCTTTTCGAGACTTCCCCTGGAGAGTTGTGATTCTTTCTAAATTGATGGCACCACAGTACTAGGCTTCTAAAATAAAAATTTATGTTGGGCTTCTAGAATAAGCTGGGGGAGGGGCAGCTTATTTCCACCGCTGGAAATAAGCTGCAAAAAAACTGGCACTTAGTGTGGTACTGTGGTGCCACCAATTTAGAATCGGCCTATGAACAGCCAGCTGGACGTCCACGTCCCAACATTCGTCACGGTCGACACCAACCACCCCCTCAGGTACGCGATGATGAACATGTGCCTAAACTTAAATTGAATCTTAAGCCGTTTGAGGGTAGATATATTCCTGATGCTTATCTTACTTGGGAGTTAGAAACTGAACAACGCTTTACATGTTTACAATATCCTGAGAATAGACGTGTTACTGCTGTTGTTTGTGAATTCACGGGTTTTGCATCTATTTGGTGGTCTGAACATTGTAGATTGCATGCTAATAATATTCCAGCTACTTGGGCTGCTTTAAAAGATGCTATGCGTACTCGCTGGGTTCCTCCTTATTATCAACGTGAATTGCTACAAAAATTACAGCGTTTGAGACAAGGAAAAAATTCTGTAGAGGAATATTATCAAGAATTACAAACTGGATTGATTAGATGTGGCCTAGTAGAGGATAATGAAGCTATGTTTGCACGTTTTATAGGTGGCTTAAACAGGGAGATACAAACTATTCTAGAATACAAGGACTATGCTACTATTACTCGTTTGTTTCATCTTGCTTGTAAAGCTGAACGTGAAGTGCAGGATCGACAGGCCGCTACGAGACCTAACTTTTCTGCAGGACGAAATACATCATGGACATCGCGTGGACCTTCTACATCCACACGTCCTGCGGCACCACCATCTACTTCAGCCGCTCATTCTTACAGGGAGCCACCAAAACAGCCAGCGCCACCATTCAAGGGTGCACAGAGTGGTCCAGCGGCGAGTTCTTCTTCATCCATGGCTTCCACAGGGCAAACACGAGATCGTGATATTAAATGTCGCAGGTGCCAAGGTGGAGGTCACTTCGCAAAAGACTGTCCCTCCAAGCGTGTGATGACTATTACGGCGAATGGTGGGTATGAGTCAGCGAGTGACTATGATGAGGAGACTTTAGTTCTCATTGCTCATGAGGAACAGGGTGCCCATGATGATGCTCATGATATAGAGTATATGGCTCCTGATGATGCAGATAAATATGCTAGTTTGGTTGCTCAACGTGTGTTAAGTGTGCAGGTAACGAAGGCCGAGCAAAACCAGAGTCATAATTTGTTCCACACAAAGGGAGTGGTGAAACAACGTTCGGTTCGCATCATCATTAACGGAGGGAGTTGCAACAACTTGGCTAGCATGGAGTTGGTGGAGAAGCTATCTCTCACCACAAGACCACACCCCCATCCGTACTATATTCAGTGGTTTAACAATAGTGGTAAGATTAAGGTAACGCGTTCTGTTCGTGTGCACTTTAGCATTGCTGCATATGCTGATTATGTTGATTGTGACATGGTACCCATGCAAGCATGCTCTCTTTTACTTGGTAGACCATGGCAATTTGATAGGAATGTTGTACACCATGGTAGGACAAATCAGTTTACTCTGGTTCATCAGGATAAAAATATTGCTTTACTTCCTATGTCTCCTGAACAAATTGTGAAAGATGATCTTGCTAGAGCTAGTAAAGCTAAACAGGAGAAAAATAAGAGTGAAAATGAGATAGCAGCTAAAGAATTTGAGCAACAACATAAGACTAATAGCAAATCTTCTTCTGCTGTTTCTAATGAAATTAAAATGACTAGTCCAACTTTGCTTGCTACTAAGGTTGATATTTCAGATTTGGATGTTAGTCAATATGTGTGCTATGCTTTTGTGTGCAAAGAAGTTTTGTTTTCATTTGAGGAATTGCCTCCTTCTTTGCCTCCTGTTGTCACTGACCTTTTGCAGGAATTTATTGACGTGTTTCCACAAGACGTACCACCGGGATTACCACATATTCAAGGGATTGAGCATCAGATTGACTTAATTCCCGGTGCTTCGTTGCCCAACCGTGCGCCATACCGTACCAATCCGGAGGAGACGAAGGAGATTCAGCGTCAAGTACAAGAGCTACTCGACAAAGGTTACATACGTGAATCCCTTAGTCCTTGTGCTGTTCCTGTTATATTAGTCCCTAAAAAGGATGGAACATGGCGTATGTGTGTTGATTGTTGAGCCATTAATAATATTACTATTCGTTATCGTCATCCTATTCCTCGGTTAGATGATATGCTTGATGAATTAAGTGGCTCTACCATGTTTTCCAAAGTTGATTTGCGTAGTGGATACCATCAAATTCGCATGAAATTAGGAGATGAATGGAAAACGGCATTTAAAACTAAGTTTGGATTATATGAGTGGTTAGTCATGCCTTTTGGGTTAACTAATGCACCTAGCACTTTCATGAGATTAATGAACGAGATTTTACGTGCTTTCATTGGACGATTTGTGGTAGTCTATTTTGATGATATACTGATTGCAAATCTTTGGAGAAACATTTGGATCATTTACGTGCTGTTTTTATTGCTCTACGTAATGCACGTTTGTTTGGTAACCTTGGGAAGTGCACCTTTTGCACCGACCGAGTATCGTTTCTTGGCTATGTTGTTACTCCGCAGGGAATTGAAGTTGATAAAGCCAAGATCGAGGCGATTGAGAGTTGGCCGCAGCCCAAAACGGTCACACAAGTGAGGAGTTTTCTTGGACTCGCTGGATTCTATAGGCGTTTTGTGAGAGATTTCAGCACCATTGCTGCACCTCTCAATGAGCTTACACGCAAGGATGTGCCTTTTACTTCTGGTACCGCACAGGAAGAAGCCTTCGCGGTATTGAAAGATAAGTTAACACATGCTCCTTTGCTCCAACTTCCTGATTTTAATAAGACTTTTGAGCTTGAATACGATGCTAGTGGGATTGGTTTGGGAGGTGTGTTATTACAAGATGCTAAACCTGTTGCATACTTTTCTGAAAAATTGAGTGGGCCTAGTCTGAACTATTCTACTTATGATAAGGAATTATATGCTCTTGTTCGGACATTAGAAACTTGGCAACATTATTTATGGCCCAAAGAATTTGTTATACATTCTGATCATGAATCTTTGAAACACATAAGAAGTCAAGCAAAACTTAATCGTAGACATGCTAAGTGGGTTGAATTTATTGAGACTTTCCCTTATGTCATTAAACACAAGAAGGGGAAAGATAATATTATTGCTGATGCTTTGTCTCGTCGTTATACTATGCTTTCACAACTTGACTTCAAGATATTCGGTTTAGAGACAATAAAAGATCGATATGTAAATGATGCAGAATTTAAAGATGTATTGCAGAATTGTAGAGGGTAGAACTTGGAACAAGTTTGTCCTTAATGATGGGTTTGTGTTCCGTTCTAACAAGCTATGCATTCCAGCTAGCTCTATTCGTCTTTTGTTGTTGCAGGAGGCACATGGAGGAGGATTAATGGGACATTTTGGCGTGAAGAAGACGGAGGACGTACTTGCTACACATTTCTTTTGGCCAAAGATGAGACGGGATGTTGTGCGTTTTGTTGCTCGCTGCACTACATGTCAAAAAGCTAAGTCACGACTCAATCCTCATGGTTTATACATGCCTTTACCTGTACCTAGTGTTCCGTGAGAGGACATATCCATGGACTTTGTTTTAGGCTTGCCTCGAACAAAGTAGGGGAGGGATAGCATATTTGTTGTCGTGGATAGATTTTCTAAGATGGCACATTTTATACCATGTCATAAAAGCGATGATGCTGCTAATGTTGCTGATTTATTCTTTCGTGAGATTATTCGCTTACATGGTGTGCCCAATAATATTGTCTCGGATCGTAATACTAAGTTTCTTAGCCATTTTTGGAGATGCTTATGGGCTAAGTTGGAGACTAAACTACTTTTTAGTACTACCTGTCATCCCCAAACTGATGGACAAACTGAAGTAGTCAATAGGACTTTGTCTACTATGCTTAGGGCTGTTTTAAAGAGTAACTTGAAAATGTGGGAAGAATGTTTATCTCATATTGAATTTGCTTATAATCGTTCAGTGCATTCTACCACTAAAATGTGCCCTTTTGAGATTGTTTATGGTTTTCTACCTCGTGCACCTATTGATTTGCTTCCTATTCCATCTTCGGAGAAGGTTAATTTTGATGCTAAGCAACGTGCTGAATTGATATTAAAAATGCATGAGTTAACTAAAGAAAACATTGAGAAAATGAATGCTACATACAAGCTTGCTGGTGATAAGGGTAGAAAGCATGTTGTGTTTGAACCAGGAGATCTTGTTTGGTTACATCTACGTAAAGATAGGTTTTCTGATTTGCGCAAGTCTAAGTTAATGCCACGAGCTGATGGTCCCTTTAAGGTTTTACAGAAAATTAATGATAATGCATATAAACTTGAGCTACCTGCAGATTTTGGGGTTAGTCCCACATTTAACATTGCAGATTTGAAACCTTATTTGGGAGAAGATAATGAGCTTCCGTCCAGGACGACTTCAATTCAAGAAGGGGAGGATGATGAGGACATCTCTACTAATGTTACACCCACATCTTCACCAACTACACATACTGGACCAATTACTAGAGCACGTGCACGTCAACTAAATTATCAGGTACTTTCGTTTTTTGCGAATCCTTCTAATGTTCATAAACATATGATGCTGCCTAAATTAGATACTTTTGTTTTGCTTATGAATGAAGGACCTACCATGGACAAGAAGGACGGTCATTGGAGCGGGATCAAGCATGGAGAAGAAGGTGCGCGCGCGGGAAATAACAATGGAGCTTCCAGTGGGGATTTTCGCACTTTGAAGCCACCATAAGGCATGCATGAAGGCTTGGACGAAATACACGAGATGCCACTTCATTATTTTCGTCCAATAGCAATTATAGGTGCTGCGTCACCTTAATATTGGGCTGGGCCCATGTAATTTCGAAATACCACATTATAGGCTGTTTTTAGAGTCCGTATGTGTGGGGAAACCGAGTTAGGGTTGTTTTCGGGCCCCACCTCCAAGGGGTCACGAAAATCCCCTCTGTTCCCCCATATATACAGCCCTTAGGTCGTCGTTTAGACTTGGGTTTTAATTAGATTTAAGTTAGCCATAGCCGCAACTTCGAGCTCTTCGTTTGTGTCATCCGACCAGGCCAAGACCTCATTGGAACCCCAACTTTCGTAATCATTCATCTTATATTCGCAATATCCAGATTGCAATTCTTAGTTCTTGCTTGTTCTTCGATTGCTTGCAGGAATTAGACCTTCGTGGTCAGGTTGATCGTGCATCCGCGGGATCAATAACCTCTCGAAGTTGGTTTAGCGATCGCTAAGGCGCAACGTCTTCGCACGTTCGTAGTCGGATCGTGAAAGTCGCCTCCACCATAATCGATCTCCACCATCTCATCGAAACATCGGGACACCTTCGCCTCTGTCAAAAGGGATGTTACTTCAATTTTTAGATAAATTGCAAAAGCGAGGACTTTAACTCAAGACCTTAGACTCTGATACCATGTTAAGAAGATGCACTAAACGCAACCAAAAGTCTGAACTGATAGAAAGGGTTAGGCAATTCACATATATGAGGACACTTCCACATCGGATGGCCATGTGTTTTTCCATATCTAGGAAGCAATGTTAATAATTTTCGTTTCATAATTTATCTTGAAATTTCATTTCTAAAACTTTAATATTATTTCATGACCCCTTGGAAGATTTTTTTTTAGTGGAATACCCAGGCCAGTACAGGTCTAAGCGATCTAAGGCCTAATTGTACTAGTATGGGTTTCAAATATCTTGTTTTTTATGGTTGATTAATCTTGTACCTGTGAACACATGAGCTGCATGTACATATATTTTTTTGAAACTGAGGCAAAAGATTTGCCTTATATTGATATAGCAGAAGAGAGTTGGCCCATTTATAAGGAAAATAGGCCAAAAACGTACAACACAACACCACACGCCAGCCCTGAGGTTGCGCTCCACACGGGTTGACGATCAGCTAGGTCGACACCACACCTCAACGCAACAGGCGAAGGCGAAAGACCGGAGCCACCGCTCCAACAACCACACCGGCCCCAAGGCCGCGCCCCGCCGGGCCGAAGACGAGCACGCCTCAGCCAAAACCACCAAACACACCACAGGTCCAGTCCGGTGGACGTCCAAAGCGAGGCCCCAAGAGGCAAAGCGACACAAGAGCACCGCCCTCGCTCGATCCAGCGAAGATCAAGGGTTTCCCCCGGAGAGCCCGGGCAGAGGAGCGAGAACACCACTTCGACGACGACTTCAAGATGGAAGCTGCGCCCACAAGCGTCACCGTCGTCGGACCCGACCACCGTCAGGACAAGGCTTTCGCCCAGCGATGTGTCCCAAACCCCACGCCCGCCCAACAAGAACCGGCACAACCACCATACCTCCCCTCCCCCTCCGTGCTCCCGACGATCATCAAAACAGGCCTCCCGCCGCCACGCCTAGGCTCCCCGTCTCCGCGAAGGAAGCCGCCGTCCGGATCATCACCGCTGCCCGCGAGATAGTTGCCGAAAGCAACTAGAGCGAACCCGTGCAGCCGCCACCGCGAAAGGAACTGAAGATGACCATCCTCCCCCACATGCCTGCAGCCGACAGACTCCCGCCAAAGAGCACTGTGGGCGTCGCCAGAACGCCACAGAAGAGGGGGCGCCGACCAACACCAACACGGAGCACGAGGGCGAACGCCGACGGCCATAGAACACGAAGCCACCACCACCACCGCCAGATCCGGCAAGAAAGCCGCCGCCACCACCAGCCCGGCCACCCGAAGCGCGAACGCAGCCCGGCGCCGGACGCCCTCCAGCACGCCGCACCCACTCCCCACGCATGTCGCGCCTCCTGCGCCAACACCCCGCGCTCGCCCGCTCCGAGGCCGAGCCAGTGCCACCCGGGAGCGCCCAAGCAGAGATGGGGACGCCACCCATGGGCCACCGCGACCGCCACGCACCCCCGGCGCCTCGCCACCAGCCGCCCCAGCAAAGAGGGGGGCGCCACCCCGTGGCCGAGGGCCGCCACGACCACCGCGCACCACACCACCGCCTCGCCACCAGCCGCCGAGAGAAGTGGGGAACGGGATGAAACGCCCTGCCGCCACCCTCCCAGGGCGCGCACGGCTTCGCCGGCTCCCCTCCGATGGCGGCGCAGCTGGGGAGGAGGGAAGGGACCCCGGCGGCGCAATCTAGGGTTATTATGAGCGTGTGCTCCTTCCGCCCAGCAAAAAATATCAGGGGACCGCTGCATGTAGATAATTACTAGCTTAGTTTATATGGCTATCAGACAATCTATTTCCAAGATTTTTTTATTTAACTGGATTTCTGTGTTGGCGTTACACACTAATTTATTCCTTTGATAACTCTTTTCTAAAATATTGCTTTAGCCAAGCATATTTTATGAACTTGTTGTTTTCATTTTTTTCAGTAAACCGAATTGATTTCTTTCCACTCAAGATTGATGTCTAATAAGCCATGAAGTTGTACTATCGATAATTGTTGTAATGCTTGCATTTGCATCAAGAGCTTTCGAAACCAAATACCACACCCCTCAATTATGAAGTGTTTCACATGTACTTCCTCTGTAAACTAATATAAGACATTTTGGTCCCTATTTTAGTGATCTAAAACATCTTACATTTATAAACGGAGGGAGTACATTTCTAGATGAAAAACTACATACATTAGAAAGTAGTAATGGTATCAACTAAACATGCGCAACTTAAGAATACATTGCCCTTTTATATGGTAAAGCACAACTGTATAGGAGTGAAGAGGGAAAGGACACTCGACAGCGCCAAGCACTTGGTAAGCTCGAGTGCTCGACCCACTAGCATTGCCAGGATCGTTTAACCTAAGCTCGATAAGAGATATAAGGCGGGCAAAGGAAACCCTAGAGGAGGATTCCCTCAGTGAAAAAACCAACCTCGTCGATAGGCAGAGAGCTTGTAACCCTAGAGAGACCTCTCCGCCGAACTATTTAACCACCGGCAAATACCCAAGCAATACAAACATTAGATGCAGAAGTAGGGTCTTGCCTCCTCCTGGAGGGTCCGGACTTGGGTAAATCCTCTGACTCGTGCCTCACCGTCTAGATCCACCGCACGCACCCCCACCGAACAAATCGGACGTAACTCGACGGCACTGCTGGTACCAAAGACCGACAAGGAGCTAATTTTTAGATTATTTGTTCTTAAACACTAGAATTAGTTATGTTCTCTGACTGGGCATGTCACTGTTCAGGCTTTTGATACTGCATCTTGATACTGTTCAGGATTATTTGTTCGTGAATATATACTAAATTTGCTTTCACACATCAATATGTTCTTTTCTCTTGCAAGCAATGTAGTAGAAATTAGTCTGCTTTACAATTATTAGCGATCTGCCTTCTGCAGAAATGTAAAATATTATTCCATGACCCCTTGGAAGATTGCAACTAGCTTGTAGAAGCAAAACCTACGCTTGAGACTTAGAATTAAGCAGTACATAAACGCACCCTATTATTTTCTTCTTTGCTAAAGAACGAGCACTTGCAATTAATATATCTATGTCAGGAGGACATTCAAGGCCTTTCTGTAGTAGAAAAGATAATTCTTATATTGACTGCAAAAGGGAAAAACTATCCACATTTGAGCTTCTGGACCTTGGAGTACTTACCTCTATGGCCAGTTATGATATTAACTACCTTCCCTGCTCAATTTGACATTTGGATACTCATACAGGGAGTTGTTAATAAGCCGCAGCTGATGAGATGAAATGGGCTTATTTCTTTAGGACTTAATACAATTATTCTTGGATGGAAGTAAAAGATTTATGTGTCATAAAGCTGTATTTCTGTTATCCTGTTAGTAATATGTGCATGTATAATCAAGGATAATTGCTTAACTGATCACCACAACTCTGGGATCAGCAGCTGTGGTGGATGAGTGCTTACCTCCTCAACATATATACTCAATGATTGCTTTATGTTATATAACTGCAGTAATGCTTAAACTAGCATCAGTTCATGTTATATAACTGTTATTTTGGTTGACCCAAGGTCGCCCGCCCTGTGATGTTATTAACAATTCAGAGCTCCAAGCCGCATTGCCCTGTTGTGCTCCTACCTTCACATAGGGAGATCTTGTGGACAATGCTTCTGCTCGGCTCATTGATTAATGGAATGCATATACACATGTCCGCATTGGTTAATGGTATACACATACACTTATCACTGCAAAGGTGTGCCCGAATAAATGAAGGTGCAACTGTTTGAATGTCGCATTGACTACTGCCACTTGAAATTCAAGAAAAGAGCTGAACTTTTTTTCCAAAAGAACATGTGCACGGTCAGTCATGTGGCAAACATTTCAGATGCTTGTGAGATACAAACAGGACAAGAAAAGAGCCAACTTTCTTTCCACAAGTATCTGAGATGTTTGCCACCAGAACATTCACAACGTGGATACACCTTCAAGAGCTCACGGGAGGGTTGCAGTTAACTTTCAAGTGGACAAGGGCTCTGATTTGTGAGTTCATACATGGGAAAACCATATAAGCAATTACAATGCTTATTATATGCTACGGAAGAGCAAAGACGACACATGTCATGTGAATGGCTAGAGTGAACAGCCATGTCACAATTTTCTCAAAATGTTTGTTTGATATGAAATGGAGGAAAATATGCTTGGAGATGGAGAGAGTTATGGGATGGAGAATGGCACGAGTAAACTATTAGAGGCGTGTTTGTCTTGATGCAAGATAGATGGCTCAATTTTTTCCTGGAGTTATATGTGCATTGCATGTGCAGGCTTACTAGTAATGTAAAAACCTTCAAGCATACTCCCTCCATTCTATATTAACTGTCACTGAAACGGATGTATCTAGATGTATTTTAATGCTAGATATATCCATTTCAACGACAGTTAATACGGAACAAAGGGAGTAGAAAAAATTGGCAACATAATTTACCAAGAGGCCATCATAATAAATCATTTCAAAATGATTGCATATTATGAATTCATGTCATGTCCATGGTAGCATTGTGTGCCATATGAGTGCATACGACAGAAAGATTACTTAGTTTCTAAGCATTAATTAGTTTTTACCGTGAACTTTGTCTTAAAACAAAACGTCACTTTAAGCCAAATGTGGGTATTTTTTTCCTACTTTGGCCAGACAGAATACCTTGAACCATGCATAACCAACAGTATCACAAATTTACCCCAATTCCTATATGGGAAAATGTAAACCCAGTCAACCCAATCATTAGGCTGCTCATAGTGGGCAGTAACTTAGACTAGTAACATACACATGTTACTAGTCTATGTTACTACTCTTATAGTGGGTAGTGTCATATAAGTAGTAACATAGAGAGTTTCATTAATTGCTTTGTAGACTGATTTTGCATTGAGAACCACTATGTGATGGTAACATATTATGTTACTCCATTTGCTTCTTTCTTCATTAATTACTTGCCACATCATCTTCTTTGCTTATGTGGCACTTATGTTACTACTTATGTTACTCCCACTATGGCTAGTCTTACGACCAACATCTCTAGGGCTAGCGCCCACCAAGTCAACGTACAAAGGTTGCATTTTTCCTATATCTTACATCTTACATTCTTAAGAAGTTGCTCCTCACTACTTCCAATTCTCTCAACATGCACATACTCCACCTCATCATGCATGCCACATCACTCTCCACTAATATATTTCTCTCAACATGCAAGCATGCCACCTCATCATCCAACATGCATAAGAAAGACCCACCTTAATATACCACTATGCATAATAAAAACCCACATGCAACATGCATGCATGGGAATTTTTTATTTTATTATGATATTTATATTAAATACGTATATTAGTTTAAAAGTTATTGTTTTAAATATACATGCTTCATTTAACCAAACAATTTCACTGAAATATTTTGCAAAAAGTTCCGCCACAACGTGCGGGGCATCATCTAGTATCATAAGTATACGAGTAGGAGTAGTAGAATAAATGAGAAACAAAGGATCCTCACGTTGCCGGAGGAGGTTTGTACTGTGTCGGAGGATTGCTCCACTGACTGCAGGAACCTGAGCACCTTCTTCCAGCTACCGCCACACCTTGCGAGGAGCTCCCCGCGAGCCGCGGGCCCAATGACGGAGAAGGCCATGCGCGCTGCGCATAACCGCGAGGCGGCGTGCTCAGCGAGAGGGCGGAGGGCGCGGCAAGTAGCCTCAAGCCTGGCGAGGTCACCAGCCGCGAGCCTGCCGGAGCTCAGTACCTCCCCGATGAGGTGGCCCGGTAACTCTTCCATGGAAAAAGCCCGCGGCGACTTATCCCCAGCCATGGATCCACCGCCACAGCAAGCAGGGAATCACGATCCTCGGGGTGAGAATTTGGTCCGATCGGTGGGAATCATCCAAAGATCCGCACGAGCGGGGTGGAAATGGTAGGAAACCAGCAGGAAAACCAAGAGCGGAGCAGCGATTTGGTGCAGGGCAGTGAAACGGAGAAACGAAATCAGCTGGAAAAGTGGAGGAGTCGAGTTGATATTATGATTCGAATTCCAAGTCCCCCACTGGAAGCTCGAACCAGCAACCCCGGATCGAATCGGAATTCGAATCCGAATCCGAATCCAAATCCAATCGGGCGGATGACCGAATTGGGATCGGCGGGAGCAGAAAACTGGATAAGAATCGGTTGGTCGGAGGTGGGAATTGAGATCAGCCAGGAAGGGGACGCCTCTCCGAGAAATAGGGAAGAGAGAGAGAGAGGCGAATGAAATAAGGGCAGAGAAGGTGCGCCGACGACTTGAGTGAGGTGAAGGAAGAAGCCTCGCTGCGCAGTAGGGCCAATCGTAATTAGAGCCAGATGTCAATCAATGAGGGTGGAGCAGGCCTGTCAGTAGAACAGCGCGTGTGTTGTTTCGGTTGGGCCGCATCTATGCGCTTCCGTGTGCGGCGGGCTAATCTTGCGTTCAATATTTTACTAAATCAGCTATATTTTTTACTAAATCACTATCATACTACAGGAAAGGCTACAGTGCAAAGGTACCTACACAGCATATGCACTGACGCGTATTTAGCTACAATTCTAAAAGATTTATCTTTTAAACCGTTAACCCGATTGATGATTCGTTTTCACCATTAGATTTGTTGTGATGAGATCTTCAAAACAAGATCCCATATTGATATGTTTCGATGAAATTTTTTCATCACCGTCAGTGCCAAATTAGGTCACTCTAGTTGCCATTTTTATCGTGAACTGTTGCAACAAATATTTGTACATAGTTGCCGGGGGAATAATTTCGTATACGTAAGCTTAGACTAAAATGACAACTCAAACTGATAAAACTGACAAAAAAACTAAAGTACTATCATTTCAATTAGATGTAAAGTATACGGCAACCGAACATAAGTAAACGGTAACCAATCGTTCAAGCACAACAAGGCATTATTACATTTGGATATAAATAACATGACAAGTATGGCTTTTTCAAGTGATTCTAAAGAGAAACACATACAAATTTCACAAAACAAGTTTTTCATTTATGTTTGTTAATGTACAGTGTTTTAACAACCAAGTTGGTATAATCTGACAACTATATGAATAATTATCAGGTAAGTAGAAGAGTAATGTGGCAAGTACTGACGAAAAAAATTAACAACCAAGTTAGTATAATCTGGTAACTCTATGAATAATTATCAGGTAAGTAGAACAGTAATGTGGCAAGTTCTGATGAAAAAAAAGTTTTCCAAAACATATTGACATGGAGTCTAGTTTCGAAGATCTCGTCGCGAGAAAGCTAATGGTACAAACGAATCGTCAATTGAGTAAACGGTTTGAGAAATAAAACTTTTTAAACTTCAAAGACTCAAAAGCTAGTACTTTTTGCTAATTGCTATAGCATGTACGAAGAGAAAGAAGAGCCGTCGCACCATATACTTCCATATGCGGCGCCGCTATCTAGTGCACTCCTTTTTTTTACCGAGGCTCCCATCGGCTGATAGGGCAATTGCAATTTTGCCCTTAATTTGAACCCACTAATTAAGACCATCTTTGTTTGGGTTGCAGCTACAGATTCTCAGATTCTAGACATTAGAAAATCAGAATCCAAAACAAATATTCAGATTTTATACTTAGCTTCCTAGAATCGCTTCAGGTAAATCACCAAAACATACACGTCGAGCCGGAAGCTGCGAAATTGGTGATTCCCGCAGATTCCCGAGCTGCCACTTACCCAAATAATAGTATGCCCAGACTTCCTCCCCGTTATTACAAGAAATTTGTCCATCAAGAAATCTAAACATTAAATAAATAAATGAATATAGACTCTATTACATGTGGGACCCTCAGAAAAATAAATAAATAAGTATAATTTTAAACTAGACTAATTTAGTGCCCGGGCATTGCCATGGATCCCTCAAAAATTAGTGGTAGCATTATTCCCGAAGAGAATAAGCAAATTTGATTTGAATATGGCAAACGTTTATTTAAATGTGTCATTTATTTTTGTTGCCGGAAATTATGGTCTTTTATGACTACCGTTAGTCAAGTGTTCGGTGAGAAAATGTGTAATCAAATTGTGCAAATTCTACGTTGTATGCATCATGTATGTTACTTACTATTATAAGAAAAAATAACATGGCCCTTGCTTAAAGATTGTACTATTTGACACAACATATCTAACATTCTTCAGAAGTTGATCCCCACTACAACTTATTCTCTTATCATGCACGCTATCCACATCAGCTTCATGCCATGTCATCTCTTTACAGTTCTACGGTCAAAGCTTTCAAGAAAAACCCAGTTTTCCCCTCTACCACAGCCGCCTCTCATCCCGCACGGCTGGTGCCTCCATCCCAGGCTCCCAGCGCTGCATCGGACTACCCTCCTCCCTCCGATGTCCTCCATGCGCGTTGTGACCAGGATGACCTCGCCTCGACCATGTCATCACCAAAGCGCCTCCCGTCTGGCGCACTTCCGCCTCTCCTCCCTCCGATCGCCTCCTCCTTGCGTTGCGCCCAGCCACGTCTCTGTTGTGCCATCGACAGAGCGCCGGCTGTCCACCGTAGTTCCTCCTCTCCCTTCGGTCTCCTGCTCCTCCAGCTGCGCGTTGTGCCCACGCATCTGTCGCCCCTGTACGCTTCTGTAAGAGCAAGTTTTGCCCCCGAAGGTTTTGGAGATTGTTGGACAAAGCAGTAGAGGAACTAATATTGTTTTCGATTATAAACAGATACTTAGGTTCCGAAAGAATGGAGTTTGTTGGTAGAAGATCGAAGGACAACTCACTGCAGCGAAGCTGCAGTCCATTACCGAAGCATTTGAAGGAAGATGACCCCTAAAAATGTCGTCGAGAAAGAAGATGCTCTCGAGTAAAAGCGCAACAAGGAGAAAGCTGAAGCTGGACGAAGACTTAGTCTTCTTACTAGGTTCTCTTTATTTCCTTGAGTCGTAGGGAAAAAAACGTACTATCAAGAGGGGTTTGCCAGTTGAGATCTTAGTCGAAGTGAATTTGCTCTGCTCAACATAAACCCACAGAAAACCTACCGAGAGAAATCTTACTGAGTCGAGTAATGGCTTGAAGGCAAAGTCATCGCACTTGGTGCCTTCGAGAGAGAACTCGTTCGGTAAGTCAAGAAAAGTTGCGCAGTGATTGAAAATCCGACAGTTGTGGACACGCGTCAAGCGGTTGCATCGGGTCACTTCAGTCATTTCACCCATCTGGATCGCCACCTATAAATACCCCGCACCCACCCGCCATTTGAGGTTGGCTGCTCCACTGAATATTCGGAGACAGAAGTGTTGTGAGCATCCCGAGAAAGAATTCGAGAGAAAACCAAAACCCAAGTCCAAACTGAGTTGAGAAATTCAAAGAGACTTAGGTTGATATTAGTCTATCTTTTTTATCTTGGAGAACTGCAAGTCTCCTAGACGGTTAGGCGTCGCCTGTCAAGCAGTCGAAGAGTAATTGTCACTGCTGAAGGAACTTTGTAAAGGTTTCGGAGATGTCCTGAATCATCTACCCCGAGTGAAAATTGGACAAGCTCGAGGAGTTTGTTGCAGTGGAGAATAGGACGGAGAGTGACGAGGGGGTGACCCCACGACTCCTATGGATGGGCCTAATCGGTGTACCCGAAGACAAAAGGCCCACAAGGATGTCGCTTGGACTCAGCCTTGGCCCACTAGTGGCACCGACGTAGGAGTCCGCGACTCATACGGAAGGTGCAAACCTGCCGTACGGTACAAGCTTAGGGTTAGGAAATATTATCTGTAATATGGGACGGACTCCCCGAGACCTGGCCGACTATATAAAGGCTAGGAGGGGAGACGTCAAGATCATCCAATACGCAATCTGTAACCCTATCCTTGTGCGCACTAGCCTTGGCCTTCCCTGTAATCACATCTCCAAGCAATAATATCGAGCAGGAACGTCTCCTCCTGTTAGCCGACGAGTTATCGTCCAACCTGTGCCTCTCATGACTAACCCAGGGTCCCTGACAATGGGATTTGCCGGGGTTGATCCCCGATAATTGGCGCCGTCTGTGGGAACTACACAGGTTGGAATTACGATCTCGGCGGTTCCGTCTTCAGCAAGCCACAACTCAAGAGCAAGAACCAGATCCGATCCATCCGAAGAATTCAAGATCACGGCAAACATCTCTACCGCCCCATCGAGATCGCTCGGCCTGCAGCTGTGCCAAGACCGATACTATGGCGGCAACCTAGTCCACCGCCAACAAAGAAGAAATCGACGACCCAAAAGAAAGGCGCGAGGGTTCTACGTAGAAATCCCGATCGACGAACTACAGCACGAAGCAGAGGACCTGCCGACCACTCGACGACCCACCGCCACCGAGGCACCCGCCGCACAACAAGATGCCGACTCCGAGCTCGAGATCAGCGATCGTCAAGATCATCACCAACGAAGAAGGAATCGACGACCTAGAAGACAGGCTTGAGGATTCTACGAAGAGACCCCACTTGACGAGTCGCACCATACGGCTACACGCTCGCCGACCACTCGAAGACCCGCCGCCGAGCGGACAGCTGTCGCCCACCAGAACAACGACTCTGAGACTCAGACCGGCAAATACTACGACCTAGATCGAAGGACAGACGAATTCGCCAACCTTATAAAGAACCAGAATCTGAGCGAGGGGATCGAAATCAACCCGCGAGTCCACGAGCACCCGGCGGATCACACACAGATCTTCCGAATCTCAAGGAAGAAACGACACGTCGGATCCAGCAAACTCACGGTCAGGGAGCAGCTAGAAGGACCCTGCACGATCCACTGCTTCGAAGACAACTGGGGATACATCAGATCGATCCACACTCTGGGAGACTGCCGCCTGTTCAACAAACTCGCCGGCAGCCTCAAGGAGGAAAAACAACGAGAAGCCAAGAGCACCCGACGAACCGAGCAGTCGCCGACTCCAAGTCCCGAAAGATGCTACAACCCGCCCCAAGGACAGGTGTACACGATCCAAGAAGGCAGGGTACCGCAAGCTCAACAGGACGCCTACACCCTGCAAGTCAAAGCAGCCGAGAACCTAAACACAGTCGAAGTCTACCAGCTACACGACGCAGAAACTAGTATCACGTTCTCCCAGAGTGATCACCCACCTGCAGTCCCAAGGCCGGGGCACGCGCCCCTGGTACTCGATGCTCAAATTGGAGGGTACGACATGGACAAAATCTTCATGGACGGAGGCAGCAGCATGAACATAATCTTCGTCAGCACCCTGCACAAGATGCTGATCCCACGATCGGTATGGAAAAAATCAAGCACCGTGTTATACGGAGTAGTCCCAGGATAAGCGGCTACTTCCCTTGGAATAATCGAGCTCGAAGTTGTCTTTGGCAGCAGACGCAATTTTGCACGACACACCCTCGAGTTCGACGTACTCGATTGGCAGTCGCAGTACCACGCCATATTGGGACGTCCAGCATTCGCGCAATTCATGGCGATTCCGCACTACGCCTACCTCAAACTCAAGATGCCAGGATCCGCGGGCGTCATTACAGTCAACGGAAGCTTCACCAAATCAGACCAATGTGATCGCGATTTCCACAAAGTTTCTGACACCTTTGGAGCCGAGCAAGAACTCACAGAAATAGCCATGGTGACAGACAAAAGTATCTTTCCACTAGCAAGTCGAAGCGAGTCAAAAGAGTATGGACGAGACTTCAGGATCGATAGCAACACGGTCACCCACCAGGTGCACCCGACGGACCCAGAAAAAACAGTCCGCGTGTACGCCCACCTCACGGAAGAGCAAGCAACTACCCTCATCGCTTTCCTCCGTCAAGAATGGGAAATCTTTGCCTGGTGCCCAGCCGACATGCCAGGAGCACCGCGCGAGTTCGCGGAACACGCGCTGCGCATCAAGCCAAACACCAAGCTAGTGAAGCAAGCACTGCAAAGATTCTCAGAACCCAAGCGCAGAGCAATCGGGGAGGAAGTCAACCGACTACTCGACGCCTCGTTCACCTCACCCTGCGGCACATCCCGCCGCCAAAAAATGCCCTTCATTCTAAAGAATGCAGGAGCAATATACCAGCAAATGACGCAAGCACGCGTCAGAAACTAGATTGGCGGAAACGTCCAGGCTTACGTACAAGAGATCATCATCACAATCAAGGAACTCGGACCAGAAGCAAATACAGAAGAAGGCAACACAAACGAACAAGTACAAGTAGCAGCAGCGGACCCAACCACTAATGAAGAAGGCAACAACGCAGTCGAGGAGCCAGCGCAAGCCGCACCCGAAGACCTGGCTTGGAAAGAACCGCTCCTCAGATTCCTAATACAAGACACCCTGCCACAATACGTTGCAGAAGCCTGGCGCATCAGTCGACGATCCAAAGCATTCATGATAATCAACAGACAACTCTACAAGCCTGGCATTTCCCAGGTCCTACAAAAATGCATAGACGAGGTAGACGGCAAAGCCCTACTACTGGAGATCCACGAAGGCACCTGCGGGCACTATGCCAGCAGTCGAGCACTCGTGGCAAAAGCCTTTCAAGCAGGATTCTATTGGCCAACAGCCATAAGAAACGCAGAGGATATCGCGCGGCGTTGCGTCGCCTGCCAAAAGTTCGCCAGCAGGCCGCACGCCCCAGCATCATAACTCAAAACCATACCACTATCATGGTCACTCGCCAGATGGGGACTCGACATGGTAGGCCCGCTCAAAAAAACATCAAAGGGAGGAAGAACACACCTGCTAGTAGCAATCGAAAAGTTCACCAAATGGATCGAAGCAGTGCCCATCACCAGCTCCACAGCCCTCACGGCAGTAAATTTTATCAAATCAATCATCTTCAGGTTCGGGGTACCACACAACATCATCCCGGACAATGGTACGAACTTCACAGCGGCAGAATTCCAGAACTTCTGCGAAGAACTGGGTATCAAAATAAACTACGCACCAGTCGCGCACCCACAGTCCAACAGCCAGGTGAAAAAAGCAAATGGCCTAGTATGTGAAGGAATCAAAAAACGGCTCCTTGCACCACCTGAGCAGGCCGCAGGAAACTGGATAGAAGGACTCCCTGCAGTATTATGGAGCCTGCGCACTACCCCAAATACCGCAACCCAGTACACGCCTTTCTTCATGGTGTACGGGGCGGAGGCAGTATTACGGGGCACCCTGGATCTCGGGGTATGAAGAAGAGGAAGCAGAAGAAGCACTGCAAGATGACAAGGACACAGCAGACGAAGCAAGAGATACAGCCCTAGCAAGGTCAGAGGGGTACCAGGACAAGTTGCGCACTTACCAAAGCAGCCGCCTGCGCACCAGAACCTTCAACAAAGGGACCTCGTCCTGCGACTGATACAAGAGAAAGTCCACAAGCTTGTCCCCCAATGGGAGGACCGTTCATAGTCTCAGAAGTCATAGGAGGAGGTGCCTACAAGCTGAAGAACCCAAAGACGAACGAGGACGTGGGGAACCCATGGAACGTAGCGAATCTACGCCTGTTCTACCCATAGTCTCCACCAGTTATACTCGACTGGCAACTCATGTAACCGTTCGACGCAATAAAATGGTGTTGCCCAAATGCTACCACTTCAAAGCACTCGGGGACTCGAGTACAAACTCCCCCCCCCCCCCGAGAGACGCTATCGTCGCTCATGCGATCTCTACCCAAGGCATTCAGGGGCTCGAGTACAAACTCCGCCCGAGAGATGCTATCGTCGCTCACGCGATCTTTAACTAAAGCACTTGGGGCTCGAGTACAAACTCCCCCCGAGAGACGCTATCGTCGCTCACGCGATCTTCACCTAAAGCACTCGGGGACTCGAGCACACCTCTGATGAGGACATGACTACCATAGTTACAGCCACAACCCCTGCTAATATACCTACTGGACCAATTACTAGAGATCGTGCACACCAATTAAATTATCGATTTCTTGGTAATATTTCTAGTGTTCATGTGAATATGATGCTGCCTAACGTCGATATATTTTTGTTGCTGACAAATGAAGGACCTAGCATGGACAAGAAGGATGAGCATTGGAGCATGTTCAAGCATGAAGATGATGAGGACATAATTATCATGGATATGACCATTAATTCCTCTATATTTGATCAAGAAATGAAGTCAATACAAAGGGGCATGATTGTGTGCTGTACAAGAAGTTATTTCACGTCACTTTTGGCCCAAGAGAAGATAGAGACCAAGTCTTTCACGTCATGGACTCAGATTCGGACTGCAGAGATATACCCAACTTCAAACAGCCGCCGTTTCTACATACGAACTCCAAATTGGGTGATTCTTTTTTATGGTGATAGCTTATCTCGTCTAGTTTCCAACGCAATTGGTTTCACCTTCAAATTCCTTCGGAGCGTGGAGATATTGCAAAAACGGTGCGACCCAGCAGCAGAATCCGAATCAAAGTCCAACTCAATAGGTGTTGCATCACCTCCACATGGGCCCAAGTGCCTTGTACGACCTAGGTTTAGTTTTAGGACTCCTTGGGACGTCCTTCCACCCCCTTGGCCTCCACCCTTTAGTCCTATATAAGTAGATCAACCCCTAGGGTTTTCTTTGGATTTCTTTTAGTTAAAAAGACTGCTTGGCTAATTGCTGCATCTTCGTGTACTCGGTTTGTGTCCAACGACCAGATCAAGACCGCTTTCGGAATCCCAACTTTATTCATACCTCATCTACATATTCGCAATATTCAGATTGCTTTATCATAGTTCTTGCTGGTTCTTCGATTGCTTGCAGGCACTAGACCTTCGTGGTCAGGTTGATCATGCTCCGGCGTGGTCAATAACCCTCCGGAGATTGGTTTAGCGATTGCTAAGGCGCGACGTCGTTGCACGTTCGTAGTCGGATCGTCAGAGTCGTCTCCACCAAATCGATAGTTATCTCTCATCGAAAGATCGGGACACCCCGCCTCTATCAAGTGGTATCAGTTTTCAGGTTGCTCGGTGAGAATTCCACATCCATATATTAGATCTGTTTTTTTATCACCTATCATCCACACAAAAAGCCATAAAAATAGGATTAGATCATCATATCCAAACCAATCTGAGGCTTCGCAATTTTCTTTTCGGTGCTTTGCTTTATTGAATTATCGGTTGCATCGTCGTGTTCAGTTGCTGGTCTTAGTATCTAGTCCTTTAGAGTTTCGAGTTCTGTTCACGTTAGTCACCGCCGCCGCTGCACCATCATCCCATCCGCTGCCTACTTCTACCATCTACCATAGAAAAAGAGAGAAAAAAGAGTTGAAAAAAGAGAGAAAAAAAAGAAAAAGGAAAAAAGAAAGAAAAAAGGAAAAAAGAGAAAAAAGAAGAAAAATTTCGGATCTATCTCTAGTTGAACTCGTATTTGAAATCTCGTCGGAATCAGTTTTGAGCAGTGTCCACTAAAACGGGCATAACTTTGTCATCCGAAGTCCGTTTTGGCTCCACGAGTACTCAAATTAAAGATATTTCCGAGCCGCTTCTAAATAGTTCTGGAGCTAGTGTGTTATTTGAAAGTCCAGTTCGGCTTCTAAGACGGACTTTTTGACCTCTAAAGTTTCCGAACACAGTTTTTGTCAGATTTCGGGCTGATTTTCAATTTTTTTGACACCTCATCCGAACTCTAAATTGAGTGATTCTTATTGCGTCGGAAAGCTTAAGTCAGTGCCCTATTGGAGGAAAAATATCAAAAAATTAGCAAATATATTTCAGAGGAAAGTTGTAGCGAGAATATTGGTGTATCTTGATTTGGAGCCTATTTTCACAATTATCTTTGCTCTGTTGATGATCTTCACTTATATCTTGCTATTCAGAGCTACTTCATATCATTCATTGTTGCTAGTTGTGCTACGCCGTGACCACATTAGTGTTCTAGGCTCGCGTCTCTAGTCCGGTCTAGACTAGGACCAGCACAGTATCGTCGTTGAGCGTTAATTCAATTTTGCATCTCTGAATTGATTATTGCTGATATTTTTGCCACCATATTAAAGCCTTCCAAGCTCCACATATTTCTACATCGTGTATACGTGCGTTCACCTGGCAATCGCTCTACTTAATCTTTGGAGTTCTTTGACACCGTTGGTTGCCGATCACCACCTGCTGCATGGTAAGAACTAGTAAGACATTGATATTTGCTATCCTGTGAGCGTTTTACCACCACATCCTAGTAGTTCATAGGGACATATACTTGTGATTTGTTTCTTGTTTTCTACTAATCATGGCAGGTTCTAGAGTTAGATCTTCTTGGGCGGCAACTATAGTTGGAGATTTTCCACCACCTACAACTACACAACAGTCACTGCAAAAGGTAAACACACATAAGCATGCACATGATCAGGTTATTGTTTCTATACCACACTTTCATGGACGTCTAAGACCTGATTTATACATTGAGTGGGAGTTTGAAATAAATGATATATTTGTTTCCCATAATTTTCTTGAGCATAAGAAAGTACAAACTGCAATTAGTGCTTTCAAAGATTTTGCTTCTATTTGGTGGAATGAATATTGTAGTTTATATCCTGATTATATACCTAATACTTGGAATGATCTCAAACTTGCTATGCGATATAGATTCGTTCCCTCTTATTATACTCGTGACAAGGTTAGGAAATTAAAAAATTTAAAACAAGGTACTAAAACTGTTTCAGAATATTATGATGCTTTAGAAACTACATTCTTGCATTCTCTTTTAGAGGAAAGTGAAGAATATTTCATGGACATATTTTGGGAAGGTTTAAACCGTGACATTCAGGATATCCTAATTCATGAAAAGTGTTATCCTATGGATCGTTTGTTTCGTCTTGCTTGTAAAGCTGAACAGGAAATCGACAGACGTGTTGCTCAGAAGACGAACAAGCGGAATGTGCAAATACCACAAGTTGAGAAGGTTGTTCCTTCAACCACTATGAGCACTACCATAACCACATCAATTGTCGTAAGCACTCCTCCAATATCTGATCTATCATCACAAAAAGGTAATGACAAAGGTATAGATCTTTCCCCTCCACATGAGAACCTTGCTGATTTAAAAGAAACATGTGTTGAGCTATCAAGTAGTTTCATCACACAACCAATTTTCGAGAATGTCATAACTTCACATGAAGATGTTGCTTGCCTAATAGACTTGAATACATCATGTGTTGAGTTACCTGTTGATTTGAGCACACCATCTATTTTGGATAATCATGTTACTATTATGAAACTGCCAATGCCTCATCATTTTGATATGACCTCTAATCTTGGTGATGATTCTGCGTCGAATGACTTGTTGCATGACTACTTAGTTAAGCCTGTTGTAGCATGTCCTTCGAAAAACATTAACGTTGCTTCACCGGTATTGGGATGGTTTAATGATGAGCATTGTACATCTTTAGATATGAATAAGAGCTTCACTTATATATGCAAACTGAGTTGCAATACTTTCATGTCGTTTATGTATTGTGATGATCATATATGTTTATATTTCACGACATACGAAAGTTACTCATATATACATATGTTACATGTCCAAAAACTAAGGGAAGTAAGAATGGATGACATATATATATACAACATGTACACCTTGTCTCTTTTGTTAGCCACATTTCAGATTAAGCAACGCCGAGGACGGCTTTGTTTTCAAGAAGGGGAGGATGATGAGGACATGACTACCATAGTTACAGCCACAACCCCTGCTAATATACCTACTGGACCAATTACTAGAGATCGTGCACACCAATTAAATTATCGATTTCTTGGTAATATTTCTAGTGTTCATGTGAATATGATGCTGCCTAACGTCGATATATTTTTGTTGCTGACAAATGAAGGACCTAGCATGGACAAGAAGGATGAGCATTGGAGCATGTTCAAGCATGAAGATGATGAGGACATAATTATCATGGATATGACCATTAATTCCTCTATATTTGATCAAGAAATGAAGTCAATACAAAGGGGCATGATTGTGTGCTGTACAAGAAGTTATTTCACGTCACTTTTGGCCCAAGAGAAGATAGAGACCAAGTCTTTCACGTCATGGACTCAGATTCGGACTGCAGAGATATACCCAACTTCAAACAGCCGCCGTTTCTACATACGAACTCCAAATTGGGTGATTCTTTTTTATGGTGATAGCTTATCTCGTCTAGTTTCCAACGCAATTGGTTTCACCTTCAAATTCCTTCGGAGCGTGGAGATATTGCAAAAACGGTGCGACCCAGCAGCAGAATCCGAATCAAAGTCCAACTCAATAGGTGTTGCATCACCTCCACATGGGCCCAAGTGCCTTGTACGACCTAGGTTTAGTTTTAGGACTCCTTGGGACGTCCTTCCACCCCCTTGGCCTCCACCCTTTAGTCCTATATAAGTAGATCAACCCCTAGGGTTTTCTTTGGATTTCTTTTAGTTAAAAAGACTGCTTGGCTAATTGCTGCATCTTCGTGTACTCGGTTTGTGTCCAACGACCAGATCAAGACCGCTTTCGGAATCCCAACTTTATTCATACCTCATCTACATATTCGCAATATTCAGATTGCTTTATCATAGTTCTTGCTGGTTCTTCGATTGCTTGCAGGCACTAGACCTTCGTGGTCAGGTTGATCATGCTCCGGCGTGGTCAATAACCCTCCGGAGATTGGTTTAGCGATTGCTAAGGCGCGACGTCGTTGCACGTTCGTAGTCGGATCGTCAGAGTCGTCTCCACCAAATCGATAGTTATCTCTCATCGAAAGATCGGGACACCCCGCCTCTATCAACCTCCCTTCGAGAAACAATATTATCTCCCGTGCAGTCTGCAACATAAAAATAAGCAAGGTTCCAAACAAAAACCCCACCAGAAGGCGTCCACCTATGGAGCTGACAATTGCCCGGAGCAATCAAAAGGAAGCCATGTCAATATACGACCAGCCCAGCAACCTGGCGGAGCACGAAGCACCTGGGAAAGAGATATAAACGGAGGCATCAAACAAAGAAAATCCTTCAGCCTTCACCTAATCGCCAATGGTCACCTAAAGACTCGGGGGCTACTCCCATCGGGAGCGCTGTCGCGCACCCGATATTACCAGCAGCAATCACAGAAGAACGACAAAGGAATCAAAACTTAGCCTACGTTCGACTCTACAACTCGAACGTAGCCTCGGGGGCTACTCCCATCGGGAGCGCTGTCGCACACCCGATAGAATCCACAACATAAGGGCTTGATGGACTTGAAGACAACCCTCATTGACAGACTTAAATATAGAGCACATTGCAAAGGACTCGAAGACAGTACGCATTACAAGGACCCGAAGATCATTCTCAGCACAAAAGATTCGAGTACATTGGATAGAAGGAAACTCTGATTACTCGAAGATAATCCTCATTACATGGAGAGATAAACTTAGTTACAATGCAGCCAATAATCCTACAACATCAATCACCCAAGGAATTACGACTTCTACATGTGTGCCCATGCTGGGATGATTGGCACTAATAAAGAAAGCATCATCACAGTCAAAGGAGGAGTTGAAGCAGCCAGCTCATGATGTCAATGACATAACAAAAGGTGAAGCTCGACTTATTTGCGGAGCAGCAAAGCCGCTGCTCCACCATCTTGTTCTCCTACTCCGCCAGCTTCTTCTCCAGCTGCACAACTTCTCCTCTAAGCTCCACCCGAGCTGCCGGCAAAGATGACGTCGCTGCCTCCAGTTCTACAAGGTCGCCTGGCGTGCCCGCTTGATCGATGGCTTGAAATCGAGGTCCTCTCCAGAGCCAGAGGGTACAACATCACCACCCGAGGAGTCGCCTGAGGATGAAGTCGTTGAAGACACAGGCGTAGGACTCCTCGACCTTTTGGAATTTTTGCTGCTTGTCTCCTGCCAGTACGGATCCATGCGATTGCCGCTCGGGTCAAAAGCACGGATGGTGAGAGTATTTTCGCCATCAAAGCGGCAACAGAGGGTATCACCATCACGCAAGTTCAAACGTCGAGCAAACGACTTCCGGCCAAAGCCAAGAAAAATCAAGCGGGAACTATCGATCTCCAACTCAACATAAGAAGGAGACCGAGTGCAACCCTGAAGACGAAGCAGCAAGCCATCAAGACTACGCTCAGAAACAAGAGCAGAAAATGTAGGAGGAAGAAGAATGCGAGCGGCGTTCCGGCAACGGACACGTAGGAGGAAATCGTAGCGCCAAAAACCCTCCTCCGAAGAAGAGGAGGAAGGAGACGACGACGCTGAAAGGATCGGAATGTCGACTAGAGAGGGGGTGAATAGGCGACTAACACTTTGTAAACTTTTCTTAACAATTTAGGCTCAACAAGGAATATAGGTTGTCTAGATATGCAACTATGTGAGCAACCTATATGCCAACAACTATGATATAACAAGCAAGCAATAAATAAGCATGGAAAGTAACTTGCACAAACTAAAGGTAAAGGGGAACACGGGAGACAAGGATATGTTTCCGAAGTTCCTTCTCTTTCGAGAAGTACGTCTCCGTTTGGAGAGGGTGAGGAGCACAATGCTCACACGAAGCCAACGAGGGCCACCCTATTTCTCCTCACGCTCTTACCGATGTAAGATGCCGTGATCCACTACGAGGCGGCCTTGAAGGTGGCAACCAAACCTTTACAAACAAGGTTGGGGAAAACTCCACAACTTAATTGGAGGATCCCAACAAAACCACGAAGCTTCGCCACAATGGAATGTGGCTTCGAGGTGACCTCTTTCGTCTAGGGCACCAACGCACCCAAGAGTAACAAGATCCACACGGGATTAGTGGGGGGAATCAAATATCCTTTGGTGGAAGTGTAGATCGGGGCCTCCTCTTCCAAACCCTAGATAATCAACATGTTTTGATGGCTAAGGAGGGAGATCGGGCAAGAATGGAGCTTGGGCGTCAATGGAGGTGAGAGCAATAAATGAGGTGAGTCTCAATGGGGAAGAAGACCCCCTTTTATAGGTGGTCTTAAATGCAGCCGTTGGCTGCCCACCAACCACGGTAGTACCGCTTCAGAAGCGGTACTACCGTACCGAGAGCGGTACTACCGCTCCACAGTACTACCGAGCCGCAGTGCCGCCCCACTACCGCAAAGTCCAGTGGGAATCCGGTAGTGGATGCGGTACTGGTCCACGGTACTACCGCTGAGCGGTACTACCGCACTGGGAGCGGTACTACCGAGCCCCAGTGCCGCCCCTACTACCGCAAAGTCCAGTGGGAATCCGGTAGTGGATGCGGTACTGGTCCACGGTACTACCACACTGGGAGCGGTACTACCGCTCGACGGTACTACCGAGCACCAGTGCCGCCCCCACTACCGCAAAGTCCAGTGGGAATCCGGTAGTGGACACGGCACTGGTCCACGGTACTACCGCGGAGCGGTACTAACGCTCCTAGAACGGTACTACCGCCTTGGCAGAGCCAGTGAGCCACAACCAAAACATTCCCCCACCTCCACGACGCAAAAGAAATATGGGGGTGCAGAAAGTGAGACCGTGTGATAATTCCACCCACCATTTCCAAAGCGGATCCCCTCTTCATAGTACGGTTTTCCTACGACTCAAATATCAAAAGGAGATCGAAAGAAAAACTCCGTCTTCATGCTTCATACACCGAGGGGCAACAACCGTCTTGTGCCATTAACGTAATTATCTGAAAAGCTCATCGCACCCGGTTAGTCCGCAAATGTATTGTCATCAATCACTAAAACCAATCAAGGGAAAACATCAATCTCCCCCTTTTTGGTGTATTGATGACAACACAAGATTTTCACAATAAAAATAGGGAATTTAAAAACATGCCATTTGTTTATAAAATGTAGACAGGCTCCCCCTTGATGTGTGCATCATTTTAGATATGCCTCTGTAATGCAAGACACGCATAAAAGGAAGACACTCCACCTATATTTTATAAACTAGGCCATACTAAGCTAGACTAGACAAACATGTGAGCATAAGGATAACAAGTCATAACACGCAACACATAACCAGACAATAAGAGTACGAACAAATGATATCATATGTCTCACACCATATATCACGGAAGTCTCACAAGACGGACTAAAAACCAAAGCAAATCAACGGAGTTCACAAGCGGAGCAAATGAGACAAATAAAACACGCTTGTGACTCGCCCAACCCTGAGAAGATGCAAATCGGAATCCTAGAACTCTCTCCCCCTTTGACATCGAGACGCCAAAAAGGCAGAGAATGACCTAGCATCCCATGGAGATGAACTACTCGTCGTCCTGGTCGTAGTCCTCGTCATCGTCAGACTCCTCGGACTCCACGACAGCCTCGGTGTCATCAATAGATGGCTGCTGAGTTGAGGACGAAGGGCCAGGCACATCATCATTGAGGTCCCACGCGCTAAACTTGGAGATCCCCTTGTCCTCGGGAGTGATGCTCTTCTCAGACCCACTCTGGACAGTCATACCCTGCTGCCTGTAGAAAGCCTTCTGCATCCACCGGTTCTCCTTCTCCCTCCTGTGGGCTTCATACATGCGGTGTTGAATGTCAGTCTGAAGGCAAAAGAGTTGCTTCACCTTCCTGGTAAGCTTGGCAGCCCAACCTGGCTGCTCAGGACCCTGTGCAGAAGACGAACCACTAGCACCAAAGCTTGCACCAGAGCGAGTGCGGGGAACACTGCCACCACCTGCCTCCGGCTCCTCCTGAACCTCCTCATCAGAGTCATGCGCAGGACCATGACCGCCAACCCAGTTGTCCTTGATGCGTAACTGAACCTCCTCGTGAGTAGTCAGAGGCCCAACGGGAAGGCGCTCAACGGCAAAGGTAGTTGCCCAAGTGATCTCGAAGAGGACCTGCAGATAAGGGCCATAAATGGGAACCTTTCGTTCCATCACAGCAACATGTAGCTCCTCCCACATGATGTCACAGACATCCAAGGTCTGCATGGTGCCCTTGTGCTCTACACAGAGGAGAAGCATGTCCACCAGATGGTCGTGAACCATGTCCAGATTGCCCACAGGGGGAAAAAGAGAAGTCCAGAAGATGCGGTGCATGATGTCCAAGAACGGGCAGAGAACCACCCTGTACTTTGGATGTCCCTTGGCATCAGTGTATGGAATCAAAGTCTGATAAGGCCCTAGCATACTCTTGGGCTGGGCAATTGCTGAAGCGAATGGGCTAACACCAACGGGCGCCTCTTTCATGGAGACGGGAATGTGCAGAGCTGTCATGAAGTCCCCCCACGTGCAGCTCACTTGCTCATCCTTGCACATCCAAATGATGGTCCGATCATCGCGATTGGTGTAGTACACTGTGGCAAATAACTGGGCAATAAGCTCGGCATCGAACCGCTTGTTGAAGGAGATGATGTCCAGAATCCCAAACTGCTCGCATAGGGCATATGTCTCTCCAAAGTAATCGGGGTGAACCTGCATGTGCCTCAGTTGGACAGACTTCACATGTGGAACAAACTTGTTCTTCCTGTGCTTCATAATCATATGGAACACATCCCTCTGAGTCTTGTTCCAGAACTGAGAGCCAGCTAACTCTGGGTCTTGCTCGACACGGTACGGATTGGCACACTGGTAGGCCCTGTACTCAGGAAGAGGCATCTCTGAAACAAGCTTGACTGGTTCCTTCTTCTTGTGAGCAACCTTCTTGAAGTTTCTTCCGGGTTGACCCGAGGTCTTGCGCTTGGGATTCCGACGAGAGCCATCACCTGACCAACACCAACAGAGAGAAACGGAAAACAAAGCACATGAGATGCAAGAGCCGGACACAGGTGAACAAGGCAGGTCTGTTGGAGAGGTGACAATTTTGGGGAGCACGGTAGTACCGCCCGAGACCCGGTAGTACCTCCCAGCGGTAGTACCGCAACGGGACCAGCGGTAGTACCGTCCTGGAGCAGAAGATACGGATCTGAGATCCGGTACTACCGGGGTTCCAAACACTCAAACCACTCCAACACATCTACTTTATTCCTATCTAGCAATCTATCCATGTTCTCAAAGTGCCTAGGCATAGCCAAAAACCTAGTGGATCTACAAGTATTGCCCTAGCAACAAAGTGCAAAAAACTGAACCAAAAGAGAAGGGAAATGGGGCAATACCGGTATCCATGGCACCCGGGGAGTGTAAGGCCCGATATGCGGTACTGTTCCATATCTAGGTGTTTCCACCCAGATCCGGGGACGAAGCACATATCGGTCCCACCGCGACATATGACAAAGCCATATGCCCCGGATTTCCCACATGATATCACAACATTACAGATACAAGGATACAACATCTCATACAATCGGCATACAACTGCCTCAAATACAATACAACAGCGGAAGATACATGTCTGAGTACAGACTACAATCAAATGCCTACTGGCAAAGAGAAAAACATCGATCCCCATAACCACACGGGTCCAGGCCCTTCGCCGGGATCCGCCTAACTAGTCGTCGTCGAGTCTCCACGTGAAACATCGATGACCATACCTGTTGCCGATCAAGAACCCTGAAAAGAGTTTGGGGTTAGTATCATGAGTACAGAAGTACTCAGCATCCAACTGTAGTGGTCATCTGACCCAGCAAGGACTTCATCACTCGTCATTCTAGCACAACTAGTAGTTTACGGTAAGGATGGGGTAAGTGGTGAGGTTGCTGCCGCACTAGCATTTATGAAGTGGCTAACGATCTACAGAGTAAGATAAGAAGCCAAGCATTCGATGAGGAATCGCCTCCAACAATTCTTGCTATCAACTACTTACGCAATCATAACACCTATCCTATCCTTGTCCTCCTCTTCGCATCCCGGCGAAGAAGAGGCAATCAAGGCACACACACACGTTGATCAAGTTATATTAAAATTATCTCAGTTGTAGGTTCCTGTTGATCAAGAGGAAGCGGAATATGCCCGCCGGAGAGCCCTTTTCTTCTTTGTAGGTTTCCGCCACGGAGCGGCGGCGGAACTCCGTGAAAGCTTCTCTTTTTAGGATTTTCGCGTAACAAGGAGTATATAGGCCAGAGGGGGGAGCCAGGAGTGGCCCCAGGGCTCCAGGCGCCTGTAAGGCCCGATATGCTGTAATGTTCCAGATCTAGGTGTTTCCACACAGATCCCGGACGAAGCACATATCTGTCCCACCGCGACATATGACAAAGCCATATGCCCCGGATTTCCAACATGATATAACAACATTACAGGTACAAGGGTACAACATCTCATACAATCGGCATACAACTGTCTTAATACAATAAAACAGTGGAAGATATATGTCTGAGTACATACTACAATCAAATGCCTAGTGGCAAAGAGAAAAACATCGGTCCCATAACCACACGGGTCCAGGCCCTCCGCCGGGATCCGCCTAACTAGTCGTCGTCGAGTCTCCATGTGAAACGTCGGTCACCATACCTGTTGTCGATCAAGAAGCCTGAAAAGAGTTTGGGGGTAGTATCATGAGTACAGAGGTACTCAACATCCAACTGTAGTGGTCATCTGACCCAGCAAGGACTTCATCACTCGTCATTCTAGGACAACTAGTAGTTTACGGTAAGGAAGGGGTAAGTGGTGAGGTTGCTGCCGCACTAGCATTTATGAAGTGGCTAACGATCTAGAGAGTAAGATAAGAAGCCAAGCATTCGATGAGTAATCGCCTCCAACAAGTCTTGCTATCAGCTACTTACGCAAACATAACACCTATCCTATCCTTGTCCTCCTCTTCGCATCCTGACGAAGAAGAAGCAGTCAAGGCACACACCCACGTTGATCAAGTTATATTAAGATTATCTCATTTGTTGTTGTCTATGAACAAGGAGTACGTCTAAAGTCGTCCATAACCGTGGACACGGCTTCTCAAAAAGATTTAACCCTGCAGGGGTGTACCAACTGCCCATTACAAGGCTCCGCACGCACGCCCATCACTCTCAGTTGCTACCCATTATAGGCAACTATTTTATGATTTAGTTCCGAGAGATCCGAAACGACAGGTCCCTCTAACTAACAACGAACAAATCCGGGTGACCCCCGGTGAGTCGACATCCATCTCAGGAGCCGGCCGCTCTCTCAATCTGGTCTCTACCGTCTGTCTCGGGTTTGGATAGCCGGTTAATCACACATGGGAAACCGGGTCCTCAGCCGAACAAGGTGGGCCAGCAAGGGAACTATGTCCTCACTGGTCCGGGTTGGTTTAAAAACTACTGGCAGCTGACTAGCACACACACGGTTTCAAATGGTAAATCAGCTTGGGCCACCACTAGAAATGTTTGAAGCTAGGTAGGTAAGAAAAGGGGACCCCATAAAATCCCACACGTAGAGGTATAGCTTTTCTCGTTCCTTGGGTACCTCCAGGATTGGTGGGGTCGAGAGTGTCTTTTTCAGGTCCGCGAATGCTTGGCGGGCTTCCTCCGTCCACTCGAATTTCTCTCCTTTCCTGAGCAGTTGATAGAAGGGCAGCGTGCGTTCTCCTAGCCTGCTGATGAAGCGGCTTAGGGCTGCGAGTTTTCCAGTGAGCTGTTGTACTCCTTTGATGTCGGTTGGTTCTTCCATGCGGGTGATGGCTTGGACTTTCCCGGGATTTGCCTCGATTCCACGGGCAGAGACCATATAGCCAAGCAGTTTTCCCGCCGGTACGCCGAATGCGCACTTCTTTGGGTTGAGTTTGATTCTGTATTTGTTGAGCGCTGCGAAGGTTTCGCGCAGGTCGTCGAGTAATGTGGCTGGTTTGTAGGTCTTGATGACGATGTCGTCCACGTAGACTTGTACGTTTCTTCCGATTTTCTCCTTTAGGCAGGCCTGCATCATTCGTTGGTAAGTGGCGCCTGCGTTTTTGAGCCCGAAGGGCATGGTCCTATAGCAGAATACTCCATAGGGGGTGATGAACGATGTGTGCTCTTCGTCTTCTTCCTTCATCCTGATCTGGTTGTATCCTGAGTAAGCGTCAAGAAAAGAGAGTAGATCGCACCCTGCTGTTGAGTAGATTATCTGATCGATTCTAGGCAGGGGGAATTGATCCTTTGGGCAATGTTTGTTGACTGGTCCGTAGTCGACACACATGCGCAGCACGGTCGTGTCTTTCTTGGGCACCAGCACTGGGTTGGCTATCCAGGTGGCTTTCTTCGTTTCTCGGATGAACTGAGCGTCGAGTAACCGGTTGACTTCCTCCCTGATTGCTCTGCGCTTGGGCTCCGAGAATCGTCTCAGCGCTTGCTTCACTGGCCTCGTGTTTGGCTTGATGCGTAGGGCGTGTTCCGCGAATTCGCGTGGTATCCCAGGCATGTCGGCTGGGCACCAGGCGAATATTTCCCACTCGTCTCGAAGGAAAGCGACGAGAGCCGCCGCCTGTTCCTCTGGTAGGTGGGCATACACGCGGACTGTTTTGTTCGGGTCCGTCGGGTGCACTTGGTGAGTGACTGTGTCGCTGTCGATGCTGAAGTCACGTCCGTACTTCCTGGATTCGCTTCGGTTCACCAATGGGAAGGTACTCTTGTCCGTCATCATGGCTATTTCTCTGAGTTCTTGTTTGGCTCCGAATGTGTCGGAGATTCTGTGGAAGTCACGGTCACATTGACCTGATTTGATGAAGCTTCCGTTGATCGTGAGGACTCCTGATGATCCTGGCATCTTGAGCTTGAGGTAGGCGTAGTGTGGGACCGCCATGAATTGCGCGAGTGCTGGCTGTCCCAGTATGGCGTGATACTGCGATTGCCAGTCGAGTACCTCGAACTCGAGGACGTGCTTTGCGAAGTTACGTCGGTTGCCAAAGATGACTTCGAGTTTGATGACTCCGAGGGATGTGGCTGCTTCTCCTGGGACTATCCCGTGCAACTCGGTGCTTGATTTTTTCCATACTGATCGTGGGACCAGCATCTTTTGCAGGGTGTTGGCGAAGATGATGTTCATGATGCTGCCTCCGTCCATGAAGACCCGATCCATGTCGTATCCTCCGATTTGTGCATCGAGCACTAGGGGTGCGTGCCCCGGTCTTGGGACTGCGGGTGGATGGTCGTCCTGTGAGAACGTGATGCTGGTCTCCGTGCCATGTAATTGGTAGACTTCGACTATGTTTATGCTCTCAGCTGCTCTGGCCTGCAGGGTTTGGGCGTCGCGTTGTGCTTGCGGCGCCCTTCCTTCTTGGATCATGAGCACCTGTGCTTGCGACGGGCTGTGACGTCCTTCCGGGTTTGAGGTCGGCGATTGCTCGGGTCGTTGGTTGCGTCTGTCTTCTTTCTGCTTCTCCTTCTTAAGGTCGTCGGCTAGTTCATTGAACAAGCGGCAGTCTCTCAAAGTGTGACCTGACCTGGCGCGTCCCCAGTCATCCTCGAAGCTGTGGATCGTGCAGGGTCCTGCTAGCTGCTCTCTACCCGTGAGTTTGCTAGATCCGGCGTGCTTCTTTCTTCTTCAGATTCTGAAGATCTGCTCGTGATCCTCTAGGTGCTCGTGGAAGCGAGGATCGGTTTCGATTCCTCGACTCATGTCTTGGTTCCTGATGAGGTTGGCGAATTCATCCGGCCTTCGATCTGGGCCGTAGTACTCGCCTACAGGTGTCTCGGAGTCGCTGTCTTGGTTGGCGGCTGATGCTCGTGCGACGGCGTGTCGTCGAGTGGTCGTCGGTTGCGCGGCTGCGTGATGTGGCTCGTTCATTGGGGTCCCGCCGTAGTTATCCCATGCGTGCCTTTTGGGTCGTTGATTCCTTCTGCCTTGGCGGTGGTTCTGCTGATCGCTGGATTCGATCTCGTAGTCATCGTCTTGATGTGCGGCGGGTGCCCGGGCGGTGGTGGGTTGTCGGAAGATTTGCGAGTCCTCCGCTGCGCGTCGCAGTTCATCGAGTGGGATTCCTTCATAGAGGCCCCTCGCTGTTCTTCTGGGTTGTCGACTCCTTCGGCGTTGGCGCTGCACTTGGCCGTTACCGTAGTATCGGTCCTGGCATGACTGTAGCTCGAGTGGTCTTGATGGGGTGGCGGAGATGTCCGCCGTGATCTTGAATCCTTCGAGTGGGCTAGGTCTGGTTCTTGCCCTTGAGTTGTGGCTTGCTGAAGACGGGACCGCCGAGATCGTGATCCCAACCTGCGTAGTCCCCACGGTCGGCGCCAATTGACGGGGATCACCCCGGCAAATCCCATGGTCAGGGACCCTGGGTTAGTCATGAGAGGCACAGGTTGGACAATAGCTCATCGGCAAACAGGAAGGCTTGCTCCTGCTCGATATTATTGATAGGGGAGATGTGATTACAGTGGAGGCCAAGGCTGGAGCGCTCAAGGCTAGGGTTACAAGTGAGATTCGATGCCTTTGGCGTCGCCCCTCCCAGCCCTTATATACCGGGCTAGGTCTCGGGGAGTTGATCTACGTGTACAGGTAAACTTTCCTAACCCTAGCTTGCTCCGTACGGCAGGTCTTCGCACCTTCCTTGTGAGTCGAGGACTCCTACGTCGGTGCCAACTAGTGGGCCGAGGCCGTATCTTCATGGGCCTTCTGCCTTCATGGACACCAGGTAGGCTCATACGTAGGAGTCGTGGGGTCACCCCCTCGTCAAGTGGCATGGGGGTCTTGGCTCCTTTAAGACCATCATACTTGAACCTCTTGAGCATGTCTTGAGTATATTTGGCTTGGTTGATGAAAGTTCCTCTTGATAATTGCTTGACTTCAAAACCGAGAAAGAACTCCAACTCTCCCATCATAGACATCTCAAACTTGTCGGTCATTAGCTTAACAAATTCCTCATTAAAAGGTTTGTTAATCGAGCCAAAGATAATATCATCAACATATAGTTGGCATATGAACAATTTCCCACCAACCCTCTTGGTAAAAAGAGTGGGATCGATTTGCCCAATTTCAAACCCATAATCGATTAAGAACTCGGTAAGGTGCTCATACCAAGCGTGTGGTGCTTGCTTAAGGCCATAGAGCGCCTTGTCGAGTTTATAGACATGATTGGGGAAATTGTGGTCCTCGAACCCGGGGGTTTGCTCGACATATACCAACTCATTAATGGGACCATTAAGAAAAGCACTCTTCACATCCATTTGATATAACTTGAAGTTGTGATGAGAAGCATAAGCAAGATCAATACGAATGGACTCAAGGAGAGCCACGGGGGCAAAAGTTTCACCATAGTCAATGCCTTCGACTTGGGAAAAGCCTTGAGCCACCAACCTTGCCTTGTTCCGGATGACAATGCAAAGTTCATCTTGTTTGTTCTTGAATATCCACTTGGTCCCAATAACATTACGATCACCTTTGGGTCTCTCCACTAATGTCCACACCTTGTTCCGCTTGAAGTTATTGAGTTCATCATGCATGGCCTCAAGCCAATCTGGATCTTCAAGCACCTCCCCTACCTTTTGGGGTTCAACACAAGAAACAAATGCATAATGGGCACAAAATTTTCTCAATTGACTATGAGTTGTTACCCCCTTTTGGATGCTTCCGAGCACTTGATCCACCGAAAGATCTTGTGATTTTAACCGGGATGCAATCTTGAGTGCTCGGCGAACTCTTTCTTCTTCCAAAGTTTCTTGAGAGGGAGCAAGAGAACCATCTTCGGAAGAAGAAGCATCCTCAAGGACTTGCTCATCATGTTGAGCATGTCCTTGAACAAGAACATGATCTTGGTCATCATTTGGTGCACCACCATCTTCAATGATTGGATCTCGACCTTGATCTTTTTCGGGCGAGAGAGGGCCTTCGTCTTGTTCTTGGTTTTCTTGTGGATCTTGAGGAGGTGATGGCTCCACATGCGTAGAGCATTGTCCTTCTCCTTCCACCACAAGGGGTTCCTCAATGGGTAGGAAATGACCCACGCCCATTCTTCTTATGGCTTGAGGACGAATTTCATCACCTACATCATTAAGACCACTTTGCCCCACTTGGGAGCCATTATATTCATCGAACTCCACGTTGCTAGATTCTTCAACAAGTCCGGAAGACTTGTTGTAGACTCTATAGGCGTGAGAGTTTGAAGCATAACCAACAAATATGCCCTCATTTGTCTTAGACTCAAACTTAGACAAACGAGCACCTTTCTTAAGAATGAAACACTTACACCCAAAGACCCGAAAATACTTGATGTTGGGCTTCTTCCCGGTGATGATTTCATACGAAATTTTGTTCAATATCTTGCGGAGATAAAGACGGTTGGTAGCATGACAAGCGGTGTTGATGGCCTCTGCCCAAAAGTTGTATGGACTCTTGAACTCCGCCATCATTGTTCTTGCTACGTCAATCAGAGTGCGATTCTTCCTCTCCGCAACACCATTTTGTTGAGGGGTATAAGAACTGGAATATTGATGTTTGATCCCCTCATCTCCAAGGAATTCATCCAGGTTGTAGTTCTTGAACTCGGTGCCGTTGTCACTCCTAATTTCCAAAATCTTTGAATTGTGTTGACGTTGAGCTTCATTGGCAAACTCGATGATGGTTTGTTGGGTCTCACTTTTCTTCTTGAATAAATAAACCCATGTATATCTTGAATAGTCATCAACAATAACCAAGCAATACTTCTTTCCGCCAAGGCTTGTCGGGACCCGGGGTTAGTGTATGTAATTCCGGTCACAATGCAATCACATGGAGAGCCGAGAGCCGTACCCACTTGTCTAAGCAGACAAGGCCAAGCACAGATCACTCTCGGTAAGCATCGAACGTGAGGGGCATCCTATTCAGGCCGGATGATCAACTGAGATGGGTCCTCATCGTCCGCACACAAGTCTAATGATATGGGTGGTGAATCCCATATTCACAGACAAGTCGCCTCAACCATGTTATCGATTGAATCATAACCCTTACATAGACTTACTCCAGCCCGATCACTTAGTCGGGATCTCGGTCGGGCTCGATCATACAACAAAATGTGCCACGTGACAGAGTCACGAGCAATCGCATCGCGATGCCCCAAGCTGCGCACATCTAAGGGCCACTTGGTGTATAAAAGACCGCCGGCAAGAACACAACTAAGCTATCGAACCCCACACTAAGACATGCATGTTATAATCATACACGCATCATACATGTCCAGTGTAAACAGCAGGTAATCACAACATGAACTCTACAAACTCATATTCTTTATAACTTCTGCTAAACAGAGCAGACATAGTAATTGTATTACAAGCAGAGATCACATGAATGTGATCCAACATTACATCAAACATCAACGGAAGCAAATTATGTCTTAGTAAAGACAAGTTTAACAAATGGCTTAAGAAGCCTGAAAGAAAAGTACAACGACCCGCCAAAGGGCACAGGCTACTGCCTGGAACTATACGACATTGGTCCACGTCGAGCTCGAAGTAGAGGCCACCATCAGGGTCAGTGGTCTCGTCTCTAAAACATAGAATAAGCAAACGTGAGTACAAAGTCGTACTCAGCAAGACTTACATAGGAACTATACTACTCATGCACATGTATCAAGGCAAAGGGAGGTGGGGTTTCACTTGCAGAAGTGCCAGCTTTGACTTGGCTAATCCTGAACTACGAGTACCAGAGAGAGGTAAGAACGTACACGAGTCCAAGTAACAGTCTCCAACCAATACTCCACTATGGTGCCTTCCTCGACTTCCCCACGAGGAAGCACGCCATATCACTCACACTTATCTTGGTGTGTTTTAGAAGTATCCGGTTCAAGTTATCTATGATCAAGTAAAGGTCTCCAAGTAGTCCATAACCGCGGACACGGCTATTCGAATAGTTCATTAACCCTGCAGGGGTGTACTGCTACACACACGCCTCATCAGTTACCTCCTGGGGATGGACCCTTCAAGTGAGTACCGGCGAGGATGCTGCCACGACACTTCACTCACGGCACCATCTCTAGTCCTAGGGAGTCGCCTATTTGAGTTGGGACCACAGTCGGAATTCGGCCGATTGTTCCGATGCGGACTCAAACGTTGTGTGACCGCCATCAAGCTCAACTCGATCATGATCACTTGATTCAACGTGCCCACAACCTACGCCAACCACTTACCTTGGTTCCACCTGCTTGAGATCGTTAAAGGGCGAACTACTTGCGACTCCTGGACAGGTCCGGGGTGAGGTACTAGGCCGAGAGGGGTCAGTGAGCCCAATGTGTGGTCGTACTCTTGGTCTTGGATAACAACACAAGAACTCGGGCCTAAGGCAGTGTTCAACGAGACAACCCACTGTGTACTCCTACACAGCCTCTTATCGTTCACCTTTGTTTAGGGTAGATTCACCAACACGTTACCACCATCATTCACATGATCACTACCATCCCGACTCACATCAAAATAGCCTCAGGTAACAACTCTAAGCATGCAATAAGCTGTAACAGTTGCAGGGGCCACATGATATCAACCAACTCCTACATCTGCTAGGATTGTGGTTTGCTTACTACTGTGACAAAATGATAGGTCATGCAAAGGAATAGGTTCAACTAGCGGTAGAACGTATCATGGTGACATCCTAAACATGCATTTGCGAGAATGAGAGGGAACTGGGATTTTATAGACATGATCAAAGAGGGGGCTGCTTGCCTTGCTGACGATCACGAGGTATCACTCTTCTGACGCGAGGTTGAACTCGTCTCCGAGATCAACTCTACCGAGAAGATGCAATCACCGAAGCACTGGAAGTAAAGCACAATCAAGATAATACAATGCACATTCACTATGCAAAACAAAGCATGGCAGTGTGCTGATGTGACCTATGTTTGAATTTCCACATTTTAATTGAAGTTGATTTCAAAAGTAAATTCAAATTCAAACTTCAAATGTTATTTAAATTTGGTCAACTTGCATTTGCTAATATTTGTTCATTTGAAACCAAAAGATTATATGTGTGAAATGCTTCTGATGTACAAGTGAAGTGTGGTGCATTTCAAAGTTTGAAGTTGGAATAGTAATTGATTTGAATTTGAAATAATTCCAATTAAATCAAATAGCAAAAGCTACTGATCCCTTTTTAAGATCAACTCCAACATAGCTGAAAGTTGGATATTTGGATAGAGTATTTTCTCCTGATAATTTTTCATATATTATATGTTGAATTTGGAGTTAAAATGAATTTTCTATGATTTTTCAAAGTTTCAGCCATTTTCTGGAATTTACTGAATTAAATAACTGATTTAAGATTTACTGCGTCAGCACTGCATCATGCTGGCGTCAGGGGTTGACCAGTCAACTGACAGGGCGGCCCCACCTGTCAGCCTCAGTGGTTTAATTAGTTTTCTGTTTAGATAAAACACGGATTAACTTATGGCCTAGGGCCCACAGTCAGAGAGAGAGAGAGAGGGGGGATTAAGAGGGGAATTAGCAGGCCGGCCGGCGTTTAGCCGCCGGCAGCCACAGGACGCGGCGGAGGCACGCCGGAGTGGCGATTCCAGGCACGGGTGGGGCACCAAAGTGCTCCCCGTGGCCTCGCACACCCACTGGTGCATGCCAGCGACCTCGAGGCGGCCTGGAGCCACGACGGCGACGATGGAGCACGGCGGCCGTGCTCGTGCTCGACGGAGTTGGCGACTGGAACCGCGGGGAGGAGAACGGAAAAGGGGGGAAAACAGCGCCAGCTCACCGTGAGCATGAAGGAGAGGTTAGAGAGCTCGGGGAGGCGTCGGAGGAGGCGTATTTGACGGCGAGGTCTGGCAGCCGGCGACGAGAACGACGAAGGGGACGCCGGCCCTCGGGGCTCCTTGGTCCAATTGAAGGCGCGGGATGACGAAGTCGACGATGGCGGATGCACTGGACCAGCTGGCGCGGCGAGTGGAGGTCAATGGCCGCGCTGGCGCACGTCGGCGGCGACGGTAGCGCTCGGGTCTTCGCGGGAACGCACGGGAGAGAGAGGCGAGAGGGTTCCCGAGGGGGGGAAAGGAACTGGGAGCTTCCAGGCGTCGCGGTGGCACGAGGAGAAGGCAGGGGGAAGGTCCTAGGTGGCCTCGGTGGCGTGCACGGCGGCAAGCCCGCCACCGAGCTGCTTGCCGGGGAGGAGGAAGACGACAACGCGTCTGGTGGGCCGGGCCGAGGCGAAAGGTAAGTGGGCTCTGCCCTGTGCGAAAGGTAAGGCTTTCTGTCTTTCTTTTCTTATTTTCTTTTCTGTTGTCTGTTTGCCCAATAAAAATAAATAGTTAGGGCATTTATAAAAATCCCCAAACATTTTTATAAAACTTAGGTGACTATATAGAAGCCAATCCCAAGTTTTGGGAATTTTTGAAATTCAACTTATTTGAATTTCAATTCAAATAGACAAATGATTTAATTTCCAAGCCACTATTTGAATTGTTGAAAAATCTATGAGCATGGGATTAATCCCAAATCACTTTTAAAATGATCAGACTCATTTTTAGGATTTTTCAATACATCCAAAAGAATTTTGGAAAAAGATTTATTTCTGGCCTTTTTATTTAAATTGATTAGGGCTTTTCTTTTCCCCAATTCCTTTTCTTTTGCAATTTTTTTCATGAAGCAAAAAATGCAAGTTTGGAAAAGCACAAACCTAAATTTGGGGTTCTGACAAGGCTATCATAAGATGGAGGCCCAAAGAGATCCATGTGAAGGAGCTCCAGAGGCCTCTTGGTGGAGATGATATTCTTGACGGGATGATTCTTCTCATGTAGTTTCCCTTCAATGCGTGCCCTACAAGCACGATCTTTGGCAAAGCTAACATTTGTTAGTCCAATGACATGCTCACCCTTGAGAAGTGTTTCAACGACCTCATATTGACATGGGCTAGTCGGCGGTGCCAAAGCCATCCCACATCAACTTTAGCCATTAGACACATGGCGGTTTTGGTGGGGACTTTTGAAAAGTCCACCACGTACATACCGTCCTCCACATGTCCAACAAAGGCCACTTTAAGAGTTTTGCTCCACATCAAGGTGACCATGTCTTTATCAAAGAAAGTGCAAAGGCCCATCATGGCAAGTTGACGAACGGAAAGTAAATTAAAGGCACAAGTCTCAACTAGCAATACTTTCTCAATGGACGAGTCCGGAGATGTCACAACCCCAAGTTAGGTATGTGCTAGGGTAAGCTTAGGCCTTTGCATCATGCTAAAAATTTGAAAAGAAATCATTTGAAATCAAATTCAAACTCAAATGGGAGAAGGAACACCCCCAGATGAATTAATTCAAAAGGCCAAAAATAAATCTTCTCCAAAAGTTCATGTTTGATTTTTGAAAAGTCTTATAAATGAGTGTGATCACATATCAAGTGATGTGGGACCCACCCCATGCTCATGGATTTTTCAAATATTCAAACAGGACCTTGGAATTAATCAAAAACCCCTATTTGATTTAAAGTTCAAGTAATTTGAATTTTAAAAATGTTCAAACTTTACAAGTGGCTAGCCTAGTATTTTGTGAAGCCACATAAAAAGTTTCAGCAATTATAAAAATGCCTAGCTATTTTATTTGCTAAGCTAAACAAAATTGCAGAAAAGAAAAAGAAACAGAAAAGGAAAAGGAAGGGACTCACCTGGCTTCTAGCCCAACTTAAGCCCCAGGCCCAGCTAGCCGGCCCAGCCCAGCCTCCCCCGCTTGTCTCTTCCTCCCCGCGCCCCGAAGGTGCTCGGTGGAATGCATGCAACACTCCACCGGCGCTGCCGACGAGCCTGGCCACGCAGCTGCTTCCCCCTCGTCCCTATCGCGATGCCGTGGACGTCTGGAAGCCTCTCGAGCCACTTCCCCCTCCCCCAGCTCACCCCGTGCTCTCCCTCTGCGAAACCCGACGACTACCGAGCGCCGCCGTCGCCACGGCTCCGAGCCCACGCGGCCAGTGAGCTCCTCAGGGAGAGACGAGGTGTCCGACGTGCTCCCCGACGACGACTACATCCCCTTGCAGAAGGAATCGAGCCCCAGAGCTCTGTAGCCTCCGCCCCTCTCTTCGTCTCCGTCGACGGCCGCCGCGCGCCATCGTCGATTTCGTCGCCGTTAAAGCATCCCCGACCTCCCCGTCGCTTCCATTGCAATCGTGGTGAGCAGGCGCACCAAACCCCTTTGTTTCCTCGTTCGGTTTCGTCTCCTAGCAACTTCCGCCCTGGGAGTCGAGCTCCGTCGCAGCCGTGGACTGCCATACGCACGCTCCCGTGTGCCATTTTCCTCCCCAGCATGTCCGTGCTGCTCCTGGGGACGTTGGCATCCAAACGCGCGCACGTATGCATCTTCCTGTGGACGTTTTGCAAGAAGTGCTCGAAGCCGAAGCTCCGGTCGCCGCCGCGGTCGAAGCTGCCGTCGTCTATGACCTCCCCGGCGATGCGCAGGTGGTGCTATCGACGCGGCTCATCACGGGCTTTCGAATGGTGGTCCTGGCGCAGAGAATGGAGGCCAGGAGGAGAAGTTAGTAGAGCGCCGCCGCGCTGGATGCCACCGGTGGCTAACCGCCGGCGAGGCACACTTAATTAGGGGCTAACCCCCCTCTTAGTTGACCCCAGGTCAATGACAGGTGGGGCCCCCAGGCCTTAACCACCCGCTGTTTAATTTAAACAGATGGATTAAGCCCTGTGTCACTGACAGCCTGACCCCACCAGTCAGACCCCCCGTGTCAGCATGACCTCATGCTGACGCAATAAACCTTTTTCCAAATTAAAAGAAATCAGAAAATTCCAGAAAATAGATTAAACTTTAGAATTTCATAGAAAATTCTTATTAACTCCAAATTAAACATATAATATATGAAAAATTATCAGAAAAATGCAAGGATTAAGAATATGCAATTTGTTTTCATGTTTGACCATTTTAAAATGGGGCAACAGTAGCAAGTTTGCATATGGCTTAATTTGAATTCAAATTTGAAGTTTGAATTTGCAATTCTTTTGCAATACACTTCAATTAAATGGAATTGTCAACTCATCAGTACCATGTACATCATGTTTTCACAACTTATCATGTGCTTGAGCATCGTAATTATATTTATCCCTTGATTGCTTTGTTTGCTCGATAGAAGTGGAGACGGAACCCGAGATCACCCCCTTCGTTGAAGACCCCGTGACTGAACCTCGTCAGCAGGGCAAGCAAACCCCCATTGATCATGTCGATAAAATCCCACTTCCCTCTCATGTCTCGCTTATGCATTGTTTAGGATGATCACCATGATACGTTTCTACCGCATAGCTGAACCCATATCCTTTGCATGACCTATCTTTCTGTCACAGTAGTAGGCAAACCACAATCCTAGCAGATGTAGGAGTTGGTTGATATCTTGTGACCCCTGCAACTGTTACTTCTTATTGCATGCTTAGAGTTACAATGAGGTTACTATTCTGTGAGTCGGGATGGTAGTGATCATGTTGATGATGGTGGAAATGTGTTGTGAATCTACCCTAATACAAGGTGAACGATGAGAGGCTGTGTAGGAGTACACAGTGGGTTGTCTCGTTGAACACCGCCTTAAGTACGAGTTCTTGTGTGGTGATCCAAGAAGAAGAGTACAACCACACATTGGGCTCACTGACCCCTCTCATCCTAGTACCTCACCCCGTTCGAACCCCAGAAGTCGCAGTAGTTCGGAGTTCTGGTAGGGCTGTGGCACGGTCTGCGAAGTGGATGAACGGCTTTTCAAGACCGGCTTGGGACCCTACACACATCGTTTGAGGCTGTACTGGAACCTCGGCCGGACTTCCATACGGATCCCCCTCAGATAGGCGACTCTCTGGACTAGAACAGAGCTGTGGGCGAAGTGTTGTGGTGGCATCCTCGCTGTCACCTCTTGAACGGTGACACGCAAAAGGCGGTAACTGATGACACGTGTGTGTAGCGGTACACCCATGCAGGGTTAACAAAACTATTCGAATAGCCGCGTTCGCGGTTAAGGACTGCTTGGAAAGCTTAGCTTGATTATTAGACAACTTGAACTGGATACTTATAAAACTTGCCAAGATAAGCGTGAGTGCTGTGGCGTGCTTTCTTGTGGGGAAGTAGAGGAAGGCACCATAGTGGTGTAATTGGTTGGAGATGTAGTGGATTCGTGTACGCTTCTTACCTCAAGTCTGGTACTCGTAGTTCAGGACTAGCCAAGTCAAAGCTGGCACTTCTGCATTTGAACCCCACCTCCCTTTACCTTGATACATGTGCATGAGTAGTATAGTTCCTACGTAAGTCTTGCTGAGTACGACTTTGTACTCACGTTTGCTTATTCTATGTTTTAGATGAACCCCCCTGACCCCGAAGGTGGATTCTTCCTGGAGCTCGACGACTGATCAAGCTAGTGTAGTCCCAGTCAGACGACTGTTCCCTTGTGGAAGGGCTTGTTTTTAGATAAGGCTTCTCTAAGCCATTTGTTAAACTTGTCTGTACTCAGACCTACTTTGCTTCCGCATGTTTGATGTAATGTTGGATCACAGACTTGTGATCTCTGTGTGCACTCTATAAGAGTTATCAATAAAATGTATACTTTGTAGAGAATTGCAATGATACCTGCTGTTGATACAAGGCATGTGTACTGCGTGTATGTTTATAACATGCATGTCTTTGTATGGGTTTTCGAGACCTTAGTTGTGATCTGGCTGGCGGTCTTTTATACACCAAGTGACCCTTAGATGTGCGCAGCTTGGGGCATCGCGATGCGATTGTTCGAGACTCTGTCTCGTGCACACTTTGCTGTATGATCGAGCCCGCCCTAGACCCCGACTAAGTGATCGGGCTGGAGTAAGTCTATGTAAGAGTTATGAGATAGTCGATAGTATGGTTGAGGTGACTTGTCTTTGAATATGGGAGTCCATCACCCATATCATTAGACTTGTGTGCGGACGATGAGGACCCATCTCAGTTGATCATCCGGCCTGGATGGGATGCCCCTCACGTACGATGCTTTCCGAGAATGTTCTGTGCTTGGCCTTGTCTGCTTAGACAAATGGGTACGGTTCCCGGCTCTCCATATGACTATGTCGTAGCGAGACTTGCATACGCTAACCCCGGGTCCCGATAGGAGAGATTATCACTTTGCCAAGACCTAGTACCTTTGACGTGTTTGCATCTCCAAATTGGACACGGGTGGTTCGAGATGGTCCAAAATCAATGTCCACCAACATGTCCTTGCTTCCGGTCATATGACTTGTAGCCCCGCTATCAAGTATCCATGAACCAACACCGGAAGCCGCCACCTACATAGGATCAATGCTTGGGTTTAGGTACCCATTCACGAATGGGTCCATTTGCGTTAGTAACAAGGGTCTTAGGCACCCAAATGGACCATGCAACATACTCATCAAAGGAACCAACAAATTTGGCATAAACATGCCCATCATTAGTGCAACAAAGAACATAAGAGGGGTTAGTTGGTCCGGCAAAGTCATTGGGAATGGCACCACTTCTCTTGGTCACACCACCCTCAATGGCCTTTGCCACCTTTTCTTGAGTCTTCTCCCCTTCCTTCACAAATGTGACTTCCTTTGAAGGAGGAGAGGCCTTGCCTTTCTCATTTTTGTTTTTCCTCTTCTTGTTCTTCTTCTTTGATGAACTTGCACCAAAACCAATGCCTTCCTTGCCAATGACCTCCTTTTGGGAACTCAAGATATCATTAAGGTTCTTTTCTCCTTGAATGCACGAGACAAGTCCCTTCTCAAGTTGTGCCTTCAACCTAGCGTTTTCCTCTACGAGAGGAGCATGTTCACAACAAGAGTTAGAGGAACTAGGTTTCTCTACCACAATGATAGGAGAAAAGGTAGTAATTTCTTTAGTGAGTTGCATCCTTGTTTCATCATGAGCCTTCTTGAGAGCCATGAGTTCGTGCTTTAAGGACTTGAGGTCCTTTTCGACTTTATCATGATCCACAAGAAGTCTTTCATGAGCCTCAACAAGTTCATCATTTTTAGTCTTGAGATCACAAGCAATAGCATTAGAATGTTTAAGGTCAAGTTTTAGCTTAGAGATATCACTAGCATACGTCTCATCAAGAGACAACTTAAGCTCACGCTCTTCTTCGAGAGAATGAGATAGCTCCCCTATCTCATCCGCATAGTTGCGACTATGACGTTGCAACTCGGTGATACTCTCATCAAGTTGCTCAATGTGAGCATGGGATTCGCCTAGTTGTTCCAAGAGAGCCACAAAGTGTCCCTTGGCAACACCTTTGAGCTTGGACATGAATAGTTCGAATTCATTTTCTTCTTGAGCTTTGGGCTCCTCATTTTCCTCCACACAATCCAACAATGAAGGGTTAGTGTGGGGGTAAACGGTTTAGAGTGAGGAGTTACCGAGGTAGTCTTGGCCATAAGACACTTGTGGATGATGTGAGGGTTCTCGTTGGGGGAGTTGGAGAGAGACATTGATGAGGGGGATTCAATGGCGATAGCAACGGTGGCGGTTGCCACAATCTCACCACTTTCTTCATCCTCCTCCTCATCGGAATAGTATTCTTCTTGAGCCACCAACACACGTTGTGGCTTCTTCTTCACAAAGTTCTTGTTCAATGGTGGCTTGTTCTTGTCCTTACGGATGAGCTTTCCACCGTGGTCTTCTCTTTTCTCATATGGACACTCCGCAACAAAATGACTCACATTTCCACAATTGAAGCAAGTCCTTATTATTTGGCCCTTTGGCTTGAAGCTACTTGTGTTGGACTTGAAGTTCTTCTTGTTGCCCCAGAATTGTCTTGAGGCTAGAGCCATGTGCTCATTGTAAGCATACTTGGTGTCTTCCGGACCCACATCCTCTTCATCTTCATCTTCCTCAACTTGAACCTCCTTGGCCTTCAAGGCGAGAGATGACATCTTGGAGCCACTTTGGTGAGCCAATTTTAACTCGGCCGTGGAGTCCAAGATTTCCATGGCAGCGAACTCATCCAAGACTTGGTTTGAACTCAACTCGCGAAAGTCGGGCCTTTGACAAATGACCTTGGTGATATGCTTCTTGTGTAGGAGCATAGCCGTGATGAACTTTCTCTTTATCCATCCGTCGTCGGTGTCCATGCTCCCGTGGTCCGTCATGGAGTTGGCGAGAGCCACCAAGCTTTGATGAACATCCTCGGAAGACTCCCCTTCATTCCTGACAAAGTGATCGGCTTGATCTTGAATCTTGTCAAACTTTGAGCACCGTATGCTAGTGCTTCCCATGAGAGTCCCCTCAAGAATATCCCACATCTCTTTGGCCGTTTCACACTTTAGGACAAGATTGTATTGATCTTCCTTCAACCCATTTCCTATCACAAGCATAGCATGACTGTTGATGGTGTTGTCCCGATATTCTCTTGGGATCATGTTTTGGCGGTCACGAGGATTGAATCCCTCCTCAACGATGCGCCACAGTTCCACGGAGGACCCCTTCAAATGTCTCTTCATGCGATGAGCCCAAACCGGATAAGAATCTTTGTTAAGGATGGGAATAGTGCCTGCATGCGCAAAATGAGGCTCGGGAAGAGGTAGTGAGTTATAGGTAACGGGAGGAGCCACCGCGGAATGAATACCCGATCCATTCCCTGAACGAGGAATGGATAGGCTATCATTCCTACCATCATCACTAGGTTGGGAGATGACATCTCCTCCACCCAACGTTGGAATGTTGGGGATGATGGTGGGGTTGCTCTCCGAGGGCATCCTTGACATGAGGCTACCAAGCATGTCGGTGACTTTATTCATGTGCGCCTTAATGGCGGACATGCCTTCATTGTACTCATGTCGAGAGATAGATGACGAATCATCCTTCGCGAATGCATTCGTGAAGCCCTCGGTACTCGGAACCCTTTCCAAGAGGGGAGGGTTCGAAGTAGCTCCCGGAACCTCAACCTCTTTTGGTTTATCCTCTTGCGACATCCTCTTAAGGCGGTAAAGCCCTTAGTAAGAGACGAGGCTCTGATACCAATTGAAAGGATCGGAATCTCGACTAGAGGGGGGGGGGGGGTGAATAGGAGACTAACACTTTTTAAACTTTTCTTAACAATTTAGGCTCAACAAGGAATATAGGTTGTCTAGATATGCAACTATGTGAGCAACCTATATGCCAACAACTATGATATAACAAGCAAGCAATAAATAAGCATGGAAAGTAACTTGCACAAAGTAAAGGTAAAGGGGAACACGGGAGACAAGGATATTTTCCGAAGTTCCTTCTCTTTCGAGAAGTACGTCTCCGTTTGGACAGGGTGAGGAGCACAATGCTCACATAAAGCCAACGAGGGCCACCCTATTTCTCCTCACGCTCTTACCGATGTAAGATGACGTGATCCACTATGAGGCGACCTTTAAGGTGGCAACCAAACCTTTACAAACAAGGTTGGGGAAAACTCCACAACTTAATTTTAGGCTCCCAACAAAACCACGAAGCTTCACCACAATGGAATGTGGCTTCGAGGTGACCTCTTCCGTCTAGGGCACCAACGCACCCAAGAGTAACAAGATCCACACGGGATTAGTGGGGAGAATCAAATATCCTTTGGTGGAAGTGTAGATCGGGACCTCCTCTTCCAAACCCCAGAGAATCATCAAGTTTTGATGGCTAGGGAGGGAGATCGGGAAAGAATGGAGCTTGGGCGTAAATGGAGGTGAGAGCAATAAATGAGGTGAGTCTCAATGGGGAAGAAGACCCCCTTTTATAGGTGGTCTTAAATGCAGCCATTGGCTGCCCACCAACCACGGTAGTACCGCTTCAGAAGCGGTACTACCGCGCCGCGGTACTACCGTACCGAGAGCGGTACTACCGCTCCACGGTACTACCGAGCCGCAGTGCCGCCCCCACTACCGCAAAGTCCAGTGGGAATCCGGTAGTGGATGCGGTACTGCTCGACAGTACTACCGCACTGGGAGCGGTACTACCGCTCCACGGTACTACCGAGCACCAGTGCGTCCCCCACTACCGCAAAGACCAGTGGGAATCCGGTAGTGGACGCGGTACTGGTCCACGGTACTACCGCTCCTAGAGCGGTACTATCGCCCTGGCAGAGCCAGTGAGCCACAACCAAAATGTTCCCCCACCTCCACGACACAAAAGAAATATGTGGGTGCAGAAAGTGAGACCGTGTGATGATTCCACCCACCATTTCCAAAGCGGATCCCCTCTTCATAGTACGGTTTTCCTACGACTCAAATATCAAAAGGAGATCGAAAGAAAAACTCCGTCTTCACGCTTCATACACCAAGGGGAAACAACCGTCTTGTGCCATTAACGTAATTATCTGAAAAGCTCATCGCACCCGGTTAGTCCGCAAATGTATTGTCATCAATCACTAAAACCAATCAAGGGAAAACATGCCCTATCAGGCGCAGCACGACGGCCGACGTGAGAGGAGCGCGAAGTACGACTACCGCGGCCACGGCGAACACGGCTGCGGCCAGTCATACCTGCACCTCGCTTGGGCCCCATGAGAAGAGGAAGATGAAGAAGAGGAGCAAGATGGGCAGAGGACGAACACTGCTGCTAGATAAAGAAGAGGGGTCTATTTATAGCACAAACCCAAGGGCACGAAGAAGCCCAGAAGATGGCAGCAATTAATTCAAAGACCAAGCATGCCAGACGATTCGAATTCCGAGACAAAGATGCCTTCACACGGGCGGCACTGTGCGCCAGACGCGTCAAATCTCGCGCGTTTTCAATGCGCGCATCGGTAACTCAAACAGGCGGCTGCAGCACGCCACAAAGGCCAATATCATGACCGGTCATGAAGACATGACGGTTCGTAGACCAAGCATATTTGACGGTCCCCCAGCAAGGAGATTGTTATCCTCACCAATAAAAGGTAAATTAAAAGTGGCAGCGCAAAAAAAATGCAGCCCGAAAGCACCATTTTACTGATTCAAATACATTTTCAAATATATTTAACTCCCATCGGGAGCGTATCCACCCATGAGAGTCTCGGGTGCTCCCTCACCTAGAAGAAAAAGAGATGCTCGAGTGATTACTCGCACCCATGAGAGTCTCGGGTGCTCCCTCACCTAGAAGACACAGACTTGCTCGAGTGATTACTCGCACCCATGAGAGTCTCGGGTGCTCCCTCACCACGACACAAGATAAGCAGACTTGCACTTGCCAGATCGTACGGTCCCAGAGTATCGGGTGCTCCCTCACTCCGAGAGCAAAGGCGATATTCGAGTGATCACTCGCAGAACTCTAAGTACCCGAGCACTCGAAGACTTCCCGAGCAAGTAATCCTCTACATTACTCCTCACCCGAGCGCTTGATGAAGCTCCGCGAGTGACCGCTAAAACAGCTCACTTGATTGTTTATTCCAAGTGGGTGCATCACTAACTAGGCTCCGTGCCTCGATAAAAAAATACATATTCCTGGAACACGATACATTGTGCCTAGATGCCACACAAGCTTAGCATGTAGGTAAGACCCCGCTGCGCAGATCGGCCGGGCTGGGACTTGCCGCAGAGCAATTTCACTCCCAATCTTTCCCATGCGCTTGCATGATAGAAAAAGCCGGGCGGACGCGCCTAGGCTACGAACTTAACTGGCGCCAATTGATCACTGTAAGACCTGCAGCGACATGACTTTTGCTCGACACCAGTGTTCCAAGCTCATGTCGAGGGACGTGAGCTTGATTGGGCTACTGCGGTTTTTGCCACTAGCGCAATTCACCAAGGCTCGACCAGTCGACTCCTTGGGCCCTTTCAGCTTAGCAATCCCTCGAAACAGGTTTTGTCATGGCCCTAGACTGCCAGCAACCCGCGGTTGAACCGTGCATACATCAAAACAACACAAGAATGGACTCGAGTCCCTGCGCGACTCTTCAAGCCCCCCAGGCACTCGGGGGTTACTGACGAGGGGGTGACCCCATGACTCCAATGGATGGGCCTACCCGGTGTACCCAAAGACAAAAGGCCCACAAAGATGCCGCTTGGACCCAGCCTTGGCCCACTAGTGGCACCGACGTAGGAGTCTGCGACTCATACGGAAGGTGCAAAACTGCCGTACGGTACAAGCTTAGGGTTAGGAAATATTATCTGTAATCTGGTACGGACTCCCCGAGACCTGGCCGACTATATAAAGGCTAGGAGGGGAGACGTCAAGATCATCCAATACGCAATCCGTAACCCTAGACTTCCCTGTAATCACATCTGCAAGAAATAATATCGAGCAGGAACGTCTCCTCCTGTTAGCCGACGAGCTATCGTCCAACCTGTGCCTCTCATGACTAACCCAGGGTCCCTGACCATGGGATTTGCCGGGGTTGATCCCCGATAGAGAGAGTTTTGCTCCAGGTGTTCAATCACCAGTCCCTCCAACCATACGTAGCACTTTGCAGAGTGTGAACTGGTTTACCAATCATCGCAGTGTCAGGCTCGGTTTCTTACTCGTATTTACCAAAAGAATCACATCATATTGCCTTCAAGCGAATTCTTTGATATCTTGCTCACACGCCTTCCTTGGGACTTTGGTATCCCAAAGGTGCCCAGTTTGATCTCGTTGGATATTCTGATTCTGACTGGGCTGGTGATCGTGTCGACCGGAAATCTACCTCACGCACATGTCATTTTCTCGGTAGATCTCTTGTTTGTTGGGCTTCAAAGAAACATAATTGTGTATGAATCTCTACGGCTGAAGCCGAGTATATTGCTGATGGTTCATGCTGCGCTCAAATTCAGTGGCTCAAGCAAACGCTGAAATATTGCGGTATTCTCGTGAAGAAAATTCCACTGCTATGTGATAACGAGAGTGCTATCAAAATTTCCCATAATCCCGTGAACACTCTCGAACGAAGCATATTGATATTTGTCTTCATTTTGTTCGAGATCGCGTTCAGCGAGAAGATATTGTTATCAGTCATGTCCGCACCGAAGATCAATTGGCTGATATCTTTACGAAGCCCCTGGACGAGAAAAGGTCCTGTGCACTAAGGTGTGAGTTAAACATATTGGACTCACGCAACATGCAGTAAGATCAAAACTATCTATACTTTGTATTATATGTTTACTTCCTAGCAGTAGTTTACTTTCGTTGGTTTTCTGTCGTGTTTCTTTTTCTCCTTATTTTTGATCGCTTGGTGTTTGTCCTATACACTTGTCACTCCGAGTTTTCTTTCGTTCGTTCTCTCTCGGATTGATTAAGTATCGGACCCTGTTTTCCCTCTATTCTGCCCCTACCCTCTCTATACTTTTTCTCTCGTGAACATGTATATTTGTGCTCGATTAGTTTCCCTTTGAATGTCATTGATTCCGAAGGAAAACCTGTCAAACTTTTATCTAATTTATTACTCGATGTTCGATGAGTTTGTTCTCAGACGTGGAGCAACTTTCTTTCGGTTCGTTGGGATTTTTTCCGCAATTACCGCCACAAAATCCGTCCGTTGAATCCGGAGAGACGCGAGACCTGCGTCGTTGGATCAGATATGACAGTTATTTAAGTCGGCCCCCTTATAAATACTGATCCACCCCACCAGCACAGCTCTCTTACTTCCTCGACTTCATCTCTCCCTCTCGCCCTCGAGCTCTTGCGCGCCGCCGTGCTCCCTCTCGCCACCTCCGACGACCTAGCCGCTTCATTGCCGGAAGGACGCCACCGGAGGACTTCCCGTCGACGAGGATCATGATCCGCGCCGCTGTAGATCTCACGCATTACCAAGTTAGGGTATGTGCGAGGCTAGACTCGAATCAACTCCGATCAGTTCTTCGAGTTCTAGATTTGTTCTTGATTTGCTCTTCTTTTATTATTTCTGTTTGATCCGTTCGGATCCTTGCACCTTGGGAAATCGGTTTCTAGGGTTTTCCGTCGAATTCCCATTCGATCTAGGTAAGAAATCCCTCGTCTCGTGGAATTTATCACTTAGGCAAATCTCTCAGATTCATATCGATGGATTTTACACTTTGAACGTTTGATTCATACAAGTTCTCTGTTAGACTTGCACCCGATGGAAATGTTGGAGATATGCCCTAGAGGCAATCATGTTATGATGTTTTCTCCTTATGTATTCATGAGTTACTTGTATTGTCCTTGAACATCATCACTCATATGTATCAATAAGTATGTGACTTGTTTGTGAGACTATATATTCTATGATGATTGTTCTAATGGTCCCTAGCTGGTAAGGTTATGCGGACACATATCCTTGACTAGTATATGATTCGGTTGATGACTATGTTTCACAATTCATGAGCATGGATATGATACCGATAGTATGAACTTAGTGATGGGATCACTGAGTTGGACAGAGACCTACTTTGAGACGCAGTGAGATATTGTCATCTATTAGTCTCAATACAATGTATATGCCATGTCCTAGACCTAAGGTCCTCGCATGTTCTCGGGATGAGGAATGACTCACTTAGGGACTATCAAACGCTACACCGTAACTGGGTAGTTATAAAGGTAGCTTACGGGTGAGTCATGATACATGCCGCGAGACATGGTTGATCAAGATTGGATTTGCCCCTCCACTTTGGAGAGATATTCTCTGGGCCCTCTCGAGTGATAAGATTTAGAAAGCATGGCCATGCGACATGGGTTAAGGGTTAACCCGGTTCAGGAATCTGTATCACGATTTCGAGAAGAGAGGTCAAGCTATCACAAGGGTGACAAGTACTCGCCTTGAGCTTGACAACATATATCGTGAGGCAAAAGGAATGTTGCATATGACACTTTGTAATGGTTCGTGTTATGACTTTATGCATATATGGGGGTCGACACGTTCTTCTAGGAACCGCTACCGACTATCGAACCGGATGTGATCCGGGACGTGTCCATGTGTACGTGAACCTATAGAGTCGCGCACTTAAGTGGAAAGGAGCCCATTCGGATGTAATCCGAATGGAATATGGATGGAAGGTCTGGATTGCCTCAAGGGTTAAGGCCATTGCACGGGCGCCTATATAAGGGCTAGGGCGAACCCCGAAGGGGTATAGGTCAGACCACAACCCTAGCCGCCACTCCACCTCCAGGCCGAGCCGCCGGACCTAGCAGTCCGCCGCCCGACGCTCCTCCTTGTACGTGCGCATCCCTTGGAGGCGCCGCACCTGCGGCGTTTGGACGAACTGTTCGCGGGACTCTATTCGTGGGATCGGTACGAGGGATTGGTTCGAGGGATTCGAGGATCCTCAAATGACGCACATCGCCAACTCTCCTTCCGCTGCTGTGACTGCGCGTCTAGTGGTAATCCCTCATGACGTAGTTCTTCTCCAGCAGCAAGATCTTGGTTGTGCGTGGTAGAAATTTTTATTTAGCACTAGTGTAGCGTACCGTGTGAAAGGGCATGTGCCCTTATGTTTGGTTTTGGTAATTGATGACAATCTTTATGGACTAATGGTTTCCTGGAGTTATACTTTAAGGTTTGTCCATAGGCAACGTTGAAGATCATATGGTGGCTTCAAGGTTGTAGGATGAAGATTTCGTGTTGACCAAGGTGTTCTTCATGGAGCTATCCAAAGATTGGTTAAGGTGATGTGTGCAAGGTCAAGAGGAGCATCACGAAGATATCGTATGCTTGGAGCTTACCGAACATTTGGTGATAATGGTCGTGTGAAGATGTGTCTAAAAGAGGCTCACCCATAATGGAGTATGGGGGAGCTATCTACAAGTCTTCATCGAGCCAGTGGAATCAAGGAAGATGTTCCAACTTGAGGCGGGCATGATTGTCATCATCAAGCTCAAGTGGATTATGCGCAAGAAAAAGGTTTGACGAGATAGGTGTCTAGTTTACCGGTCTCTTGGTAGTAGTTAGGAGACCGTGTTATAGGCTAGGCCGAGTCGTTCGTGGAGAGCTCAACCTTTTGCATCCTTGGCATCATCTTTATTGGTTCTTGTTTGGCTTTTCTCCGTGTGAGTTTTGGAGCTTGTGGTCTTCTTCATAACAAGCTCTTGTTCATCGGAAACAGATTTCATATGCGTCTTCTCGTATGTTTTTCGATGTGTGAGATTTGTCGGGTCGTCTCGGTTAGAGGTTTCACACCTCTATTTGGTTGACATTTCTCCCTTTCCACTTCTAAATATTTCCGGTCGTGATTAGGCAGCTCTGTTCGTTAGCTTTCCATCAAGCTTGAGTTTGCCTTAATCGGAGTTCATTTGCAGAAGTTGTGGTAGTTCAGGGTTTGCCAGTTTCATTTGGATTTCATCTGTTGTGTGGCCTGGGCTCCCTGGTTCTGCCAGGGCGGTAGTACCGCTCTTGGAGCAGTAGTACCGCGCCACGGTAGTACCTTGGGCGAGTACCGCACTCACTACCGTAAGTCCACTGGACTCTGCGGTAGTAGGCACGGTACTGGCCCCCGGTAGTGCCGTGGGGCGGTAGTACCGCTCCCAGTGCGGTAGTACCATGCCACGGTAGTACCGCGGGAAAGTACCGCACTCAATACCGTAAGTCCACTGCACTCTGCGGTAGTGGGCACGAAACTGGGCTTCAGTAGTACCGTGGGGCGGTAGTACCGCTCACAGTGTGGTAGTACCGTGCCACGGTAGTACCGCGGGCAAGTACCGCACTCACTACCGTAAGTCCATTGGACTCTGCGGTAGTGGGCACGGAACTGGGCTTCAGTAGTACCATGGGGGCGGTAGTACCGCTCCCGGTGCGATAGTACCGCTCTCCGAGCGGTAGTACCATGGTTGGTGGGCTGCCAACGGTTTCCAACGGCTGGATTCGTTGTAAGGCCCGATATGCGGTACTGTTCCAGATCTAGATGTTTCAATCCAGATCCGGGGACGAAGCACATATCGGTCCCACCGCGACATATGACAAAGCCATATGCCCCGGATTGCCAACATGATATCACAACATTACAGATACAAGGATACAACATCTCATACAATCGGCATACAACTGCCTCAAATACAATACAACAGCGGAAGATACATGTCTGAGTACAGACTACAATCAAATGCCTACTGGCAAAGAGAAAAACATCGATCCCCATAACCACACGGGTCCAGGCCCTCCGCCGGGATCCGCCTAACTAGTCGTCGTCGAGTCTCCATGTGAAACGTCGATGACCATACCTGTTGCCGATCAAGAACCCTGAAAAGAGTTTGGGGTTAGTATCATGAGTACAGAAGTACTCAGCATCCAACTGTAGTGGTCATCTGACCCAGCAAGGACTTCATCACTCGTCATTCTAGCACAACTAGTAGTTTACGGTAAGGATGGGGTAAGTGGTGAGGTTGCTGCCGCACTAGCATTTATGAAGTGGCTAACGATCTACAGAGTAAGATAAGAAGCCAAGCATTCGATGAGGAATCGCCTCCAACAAGTCTGCTATCCACCTACTACGCAAACATAACACCTATCCTATCCTTTTCCTCCTCTTCGCATCCCGACGAAGAAGAAGCAGTCAAGGCACACACACGTTGATCAAGTTATATTAAGATTATCTCAGTTGTTGTTGTCTATGAACAAGGAGTAGGTCTCAAGTCGTCCATAACCGTGGACTCGGCTTCTCGAAAAGATTTAACCCTGCAGGGGTGTACCGACTGCCCATTACAAGGCTCCCCACGCACGCTCATCTCTCTCAGTTGCTACCCATCACAGGCAACCATTTTATGATTTAGTTCCAAGATCTCCGAAACGACAGGTCCCTCTAACTAACAACGAACAAATCCGGGTGGCCCCCGGGGAGTCGACACCCAATCCAAAAGCTGGCCACGCTCTCGGATTGGACTCTTCCGTCTCAACAGGGTTTGGGTTACCGAGATGCCTCACGTGAGGCCTTGGGCCCTCGCCGGTCAAAGGTGGACCAACAGGGAAACCATGTCTCCGCTGGTCCGGGTTGTTTAAAAATTGCGAGGGGATCCACCAAGCACACACACGGGGTTTCAAATGGTAAATCAGCTCGGGCCACCACTAGAAATGTTTGAAGCTAGATAGGTAAGAAAAGGGGACCCCATAAAATCCCACACGCGGTTAGGCACGCTCAGTCTTAAAACCAATACCCGGAACTCGGATCCTAGGTGACTCGAATGGAACAAAGCGTCGGGGCGGGATAGCCTAGACCTTCCATCCTTCGTCGAATATAGTCAACATTATAATAATCATATCATCCACAACAATATAATAATGTGATAGCCCAAACCAGGAAGTAACGGGAGGAAGCATCGTGGCATCCTAAGCATGCATACTAAGCAGGGGCTGAGCAACGAGCAATAGTAACATAGCAGTACAAGGTTTGCTGGGAAGGGACATGGCTGTATCGGTTTGAAAGAGGCTGTAAACATGTGGTAGGATCAAACATCGAACCTATCCTAGACTAGCATGCAAACCGCTGGTTGAAATAGAATGGATCATAAGTAATGCATATTCCTTGCCTGTTGATAAGTCGGGTTCCGAAGGTGTAGTCGATCGCAAACTCGCATCGTCTTCGAGAGGTACCCGCGGTAGCACTCAAGACGGTAAACACTGGAAAGCAATCAACGAGCAAGCATCTATTACTACGAGGCAAACACGATCAAGCATGAACAAGAAGGCAACACGAGACATCGCACCTACCGTCGAGAGCGGTTACTAACAATTTAAGTGGAGTACTCGTCCCACACGACGATACCGCACATTTACGGTGGTTCAAGTTGTTTAGCTAAAGGTGATCAACAAAGGTTGTTAACATGGCAAAGCACAGAAGCATGGCATATCACACAAACATGGCAAGATGTGAAACACAAAGTAAACTATCTAATCTAGTCATTTTAAGTGGGGGGTAAATCCTATACATGGAAACTATTACAGACACCACGATAATTATTGCATTTGGTACTGTTTTTCCCTAAAAAATATTTTATTATTTTTATTAGCAAGCAAGAACATCATAAACACAATCTACACGAAAAACTAATCAAGTTACATATAAAGAACATTTTAAACAGAGCAACGGTTAAAAAGTTATTGCAACTACAGTTTACAGTGTTAAGCAGTTGTAATTAGCAGGTCAACCACATGTAAACAAAGTCAAACATGGCAACAAGCAACATTCTATTAATCTACGCGCAAAACGGAGCAACTTTCATGTAGAAAGCGTCTCCATCGGAGCTACCGGTGAAAAGATATAGCTACCGCCACATCGCAACAATTAACAGATAATTAAAAAGCCCAGAAATATAAAAAACATGCACTGGGCCGAATTTGAAACTACTGGGCCCAACAGTGGCAACATCACCAACAAAATAAAATAAAAAAAGGGGAGGGCACCTCTGGGCCAAGGCCCATCTGGCCGGTTGGGGGCTGAGGCCTGCTCGGGCCACTGGCTGGTGGGCCGCTGGGCTCGCCGGCCCAGCTGGCGGTGGCGGTTAGGACGCGGAGGGAGGTGTCTCGTCCCTCCTGGACGAGGCCGACCTGGGCGGCTCCGGCGGCCGTTGCAGCGCACGCCGACGAGCCTGCGCGGTGGCGCGAGGAGGCAGGGGCTAGGGGGACGAGGCCGAGGTGGAGGCGCGGAGTGGCGGAGCTAGGCGGAGGCGGCGCCGGGATCCGTCCGGGGCGAGCTCCATGCTCGGGGAGTCCATGGCGTCCTAGACAGAGAAGGAGGTTAGAGAGGGACAAGAAGAGAGAGGAAGGAGAGAGGAGAGGGAGAGGAGAGGTGGCCGGCGGAGGAGAGGTGGGCGCGGGCGCGCGGTGGCCGGAGGAGCACGGCGGCGCGGCGGTGCATGCGGCGGCGGTGAGGCTGCCCACGGCTGGAGGTTGGTGGAGGCTGGGCACACCCTGGCCGTTGGATCGGTTGATCTGACGGTCAGGAGTGTTTGGGGCTAGGGTTTGCTAAATTTTGGGGTTAAAATGTGCGAAAATAGACTATTTTGGGGGCAAATCTGGATCTGGGGCTGCCTAGGTGCTTTGGTAAAACCCTAAGTGGTGGGGTGGTCTATTTATAGCCCAGGGGTGATAGAGGCGAAGGTGTCCCGATGTTTCGATGAGATGGTGGAGATCGATTTTGGTGGAGTAGACTTTCACGACCCGACTACGAACGTGCGAAGACGTTGCGCCTTAGCAATCGCTAAACCGACTCCGAGAGGTTATTGATCCCGCGGATGCACGATCAACCTGACCACGAAGGTCAATTCCTGCAAGCAATCGAAGAACAAGCAAGAACTAAGAATTGCAATCTGGATATTGCGAATATAAGATGAAAGATTAACAGAAGTTGGGGTTCCAATGCGGTCTTGGCCTGGTCGGACGACACAAACGAAGAACTCGAAGTTGCGGCTATGGCTAACTTAAATCTAATTAAAACCCAAGTCTAAACGATGCCCTAAGGGCTGTATATATGGGGGAACAGAGGGGAATTTCGTGGCCCCTTGGAGGAGGGGTCCGAAAACAACCCTAACTCGGTTTCCCCACACATACGGACTCTAAAAAATAGCCTATTAAGTGTATTTCGAAATTACATGGGCCTGGCCCAATAATAAGGTGACGCAGCACCTATAATAACTCTTGGACGAAAATATTAATGTGGCATCTTGTGTCTCTCGTCCAAGTCTTCATGCGCGCCTTATGGTGGCTTCAAAGTGCGATAATCACCACGGGAAGCTCCGCTGTCCTTTCCCGCGCGCGCACCTTCTTCTCCATGCTTGATCCCGCTCCAATGACCATCCTTCTTGTCCATGCTAGGTCCTTCATTCATAAGACAAACAAAAGTATCTAATTTAGGCAGCATCATATGTTCTTGAATATTAGAAGGATTCGCAAGAAACGAAAGTACCTGATAATTTAATTGACATGCGCGTGCTCTAGTAACTGGTCCATTATGTGTAGTTTGTGAAGATGTGGGTGTAACATTAGTAGAGATGTCCTCATCATCCTCCCCTTCTTGAATTGAAGTCATCCTCGACGGAAGCTCATCATCTTCTTCCAAATAAGGCTTCAAATCTGCAATATTAAATGTGGGACTAACCCCAAAGGTTGCAGGTAGCTCAAGTTTATATGCATTATCATTAATTTTCTGCAAAACCTTAAAGGGACCATCAGCTCGAGGCATTAACTTAGACTTGCGCAAATCAGGAAACCTATCTTTACGTAGATGTAACCAAACAAGATCTCCGGGTTCAAACACAACATGCTTTCGACCCCTATCACCAGCAAGCTTGTATCTAACATTCATGCGCTCAATGTTTTCTTTAGTTAACTCATGCATTTTTAATATCAATTCAGCACGTTGCTTAGCATCAAAATTAACCTTCTCCGAAGATGGAAGAGGCAGCAAATCAATAGGTGCACGAGGTAGAAAACCATAAACAATCTCAAAAGGGCACATTTTAGTGGTAGAATGCAATGAACGATTATAAGCAAATTCAATATGAGGTAAACATTCTTCCCATTGTTTCAAGTTACTCTTTAAAACAGCCCTAAGCATAGTAGACAAAGTCCTATTGACCACTTCAGTTTGTCCATCAGTTTGGGGATGACATGTAGTACTAAAAAGTAGTTTAGTCCCCAACTTAGCCCATAAGCATCTCCAAAAATGGCTAAGAAACTTAGTATCACGATCCGAGACAATAGTATTGGGCACACCATGTAAGCGAATAATCTCACGAAAGAATAAATCAGCAACATTAGCAGCATCATCGCTTTTATGACATGGTATAAAATGTGCCATTTTAGAAAATCTATCCACGACAACAAATATGCTATCCCTCCCATTCTTTGTTCGAGGCAAGCCTAAAACAAAGTCCATGGATATGTCCTCCCACGGAACACTAGGTACAGGTAAAGGCATGTATAAACCATGAGGATTGAGTCGTGACTTAGCTTTTTGACATGTAGTGCAGCGAGCAACAAAACGCTCAACATCCCGTCTCATCTTTGGCCAAAAGAAATGTGTAGCAAGTACGTCCTCCGTCTTCTTCACGCCAAAGTGTCCCATTAATCCTCCTCCATGCGCCTCCTGCAACAACAAAAGACGAATAGAGCTAGCTGGAATGCATAGCTTGTTAGAACGGAACACAAATCCATCATTAAGAACAAACTTGTTCCATGTTCTACCCTCTCTACAATTCTGCAATACATCTTTAAATTCCGCATCATTTACGTATTGATCTTTGATTGTCTCTAAACCGAAAATCTTGAAGTCAAGTTGTGAAAGCATAGTATAACGACGAGACAAAGCATCAGCAATAATATTATCTTTCCCCTTCTTGTGTTTAATGACATAAGGGAAAGTCTCAATAAATTCAACCCACTTAGCATGTCTACGATTAAGTTTTGCTTGACTTCTTATGTGTTTCAAAGATTCATGATCAGAATGTATAACAAATTCTTTGGGCCATAAATAATGTTGCCAAGTTTCTAATGTCCGAACAAGAGCATATAATTCCTTATCATAAGTAGAATAGTTCAGACTAGGCCCACTCAATTTTTCAGAAAAGTAAGCAACAGGTTTAGCATCTTGTAATAACACACCTCCCAAACCAATCCCACTAGCATCGCATTCAAGCTCAAAAGTCTTATTAAAATCAGGAAGTTGGAGCAAAGGAGCATGTGTTAACTTATCTTTCAATACGGTGAAGGCTTCTTCCTGTGCGGTACCCCAAGTAAAAGGCACATCCTTGCGTGTAAGCTCATTGAGAGGTGCAGCAATGGTGCTGAAATCTCTCACAAAACGCCTATAGAATCCAGCGAGGCCAAGAAAACTCCTCACTTGTGTGACCGTTTTGGGCTGCGGCCAACTCTCAATCGCCTCGATCTTGGCTTTATCAACTTCAATTCCCTGCGGAGTAACAACATAGCCAAGAAACGATACTCGGTCGGTGCAAAAGGTGCACTTCCCAAGGTTACCAAACAAACGTGCATTACGTAGAGCAATAAAAACAGCACGTAAATGATCCAAATGTTCCTCCAAAGATTTGCTATAAATCAGTATATCATCAAAATAGACTACCACAAATCGTCCAATGAAAGCACGTAAAACCTCGTTCATTAATCTCATGAAAGTGCTAGGTGCATTAGTTAACCCAAAAGGCATGACTAACCACTCATATAATCCAAACTTAGTTTTAAATGCCGTTTTCCATTCATCTCCTAATTTCATGCGAATTTGATGGTATCCACTACGCAAATCAACTTTGGAAAACATGGTAGAGCCACTTAATTCATCAAGCATATCATCTAACCTAGGAATAGGATGACGATAACGAATAGTAATATTATTAATGGCTCGACAATCAACACACATACGCCATGTTCCATCCTTTTTAGGCACTAATATAACAGGAACAGCACAAGGACTAAGGGATTCACGTATGTAACCTTTGTCGAGTAGCTCTTGTACTTGACGCTGAATCTCCTTCGTCTCCTCCGGATTGGTACGGTATGGCGCACGGTTAGGCAGCGAAGCACCGGGAATTAAGTCAATCTGATGCTCAATCCCTCGAATAGGTGGTAATCCCGGTGGCACGTCTTGTGGAAAGACGTCAATAAACTCCTGCAAAAGGTCAGTGACAACAGGAGGCAAAGAAGGAGGCAATTCCTCAAATGAAAACAAAGCTTCTTTGCACACAAAAGCATAGCACACATATTGACTAACATCCAAATCCGAAATATCAACCTTAGTAGCAAGCAAAGTTGGACTAGTCAATTTAATTTCATTAGAAACAGCGGAAGAAGATTTGCTATTGGTCTTATGTTGTTGCTCAAATTCTTTAGCTGCTATCTCATTTTCACTCTTATTTTTCTCCTGTTTAGCTTTACTAGCTCTAGCAAGATCATCTTGCACAATTTGTTCAGGAGACATAGGAAGTAAAGCAATAGTTTTATCCTGATGAACCAGAGTAAACTGATTTGTCCTACCATGGTGTACAACATTCCTATCAAATTGCCATGGTCTACCAAGTAAAAGAGAGCATGCTTGCATGGGTACCACATCACAATCAACATAATCAGCATATGCGGCAATGCTAAAGTGCACACGAACAGAACGCGTTACCTTAATCTTACCACTATTGTTAAACCACTGAATATAGTACGGATGGGGGTGTGGTCTTGTGGTGAGAGATAGCTTCTCCACCAACTCCATGCTCGCCAAGTTGTTGCAACTCCCTCCGTCAATGATGATGCGAACCGAACGTTCTTTCACCACTCCCTTTGTGTGGAACAAATTATGCCTCTGGTTTTGCTCGTCCTTCGATACCTGCACACTTAACACACGTTGAGCAACCAAACTAGCATATTTATCTGCATCATCAGGAGCCATATACTCTATATCACGAGCATCATCATGGGCACCCTGATCCTCATGAGCAATGAGAACTAAAGTCTCCTCATCATAGTCACTCGCTGACTCATACCCACCATCCGCCGTAATAATCATCACACGCTTGGAGGGACAGTCTTTTGCGAAGTGACCTCCACCTTGGCACCTGCGACATTTAATATCACGATCTCGTGCTTGCCCTGTGGACGCCATGGATGAAGAAGAACTCGCCGCGGGACCACTCTGTGCACCCTTGAATGGTGGCGCTGGCTGTGTCGGTGGCTCCCTGTAAGAATGAGCGGCTGAAGTAGATGGTGGTGCAGCAGGACGTGTGGATGTAGAAGCTCCACGCGATGTCCATGATGTATTTCGTCCTGCAGAAAAGTTAGGTCTCGTAGCGGCCTGTCGATCCTGCACTTCACGTTCAGCTTTACAAGCAAGATGAAACAAACGAGTGATAGTAGTAAAGTCCTTGTATTCTAGAATAGTTTGTATCTCCCTGTTTAAGCCACCCATAAAACGTGCAAGCATAGCTTCATTATCCTCTACTAGGCCGCATCTAATCAATCCAGTTTGTAATTCCTGATAATATTCCTCTACAGAATTTTTTCCTTGTCTCAAACGCTGTAATTTTTGTAACAAGTCACGTTGATAATAAGGAGGAACCCAGCGAGTACGCATAGCATCTTTTAAAGCAGCCCAAGTAGTTGGAATATTATTAGCATGCAATCTACAATGTTCGGACCACCAAATAGATGCAAATCCCGTGAATTCACAAACAGCAGCAGTAACACGTCTATTCTCAGGATATTGTAAACATGTAAAGCGTTGTTCAGTTTCTAACTCCCAAGTAAGATAAACATCAGGAATATATCTACCCTCAAATGGCTTAAGATTCAATTTAAGTTTAGGCACATGTTCATCATCGCGTACCTGAGGGGGTGGTTGGTGTCGACCGTGGCGAATGTTGGGACGTGGACGTCCAGCTGGCTGCTCATAGACCGCTTCCTGTTCCACCTCCTCCTCGTAATCACCCTCGTAGTAGTCGTCCTGGCCGACGTCAGAAGCAGCAGCAGCAGTAGCAGCAACTGCAGTAGCAGGAGGAGCACCAATACCAGCAGCTTGTCCTCGCGGCAACAGAATACGTCGTGCACGTGGTAGTGGCGGTGGCTGTGGCTGTGCTGAAGGTAGGCGTGCGATCAACTCAGTAAACTTGGCGTCTAGCTTGGTGTCGATCATCTTTTCCACGCCATCAATCGCCTCTGTAAATCTGTTATGGATGTCCTGCACCTGTTCAGACATCATACGTGCAAATTTATCATGTAGCTCCTTGTTTGTCATGTTCTCCCAATCGGGTGCATCCCGCGCCACTTCATCATGTGATCCTGTCATGGTTAGCAGAAATAGAAAACACACAGTAATATGATCCTACTTCTACTAATGGGATGTGGTGTGGTGGAAAGCACAAATCCGTCAAGCTTTTCTTTCGTTCTTACCGATTCTTACCTAGCAGCAGGTGGTGATGTACAACCAACGGGTCAAAACTCTCAGAGATATGGTAGAGCGATGGCCAGGAGGTGTCAAACGCACGATGTAGAATATATGTGGAGCTGTAGGAAGGCTGACAAGTATGGTAGAAAAAAACTCAACAGTAATCAAAACAGAGATGCAAAGCTGAATAAACGCTCAACGTGGGTACTGTGCTGATCCTAGGCTAGACCGTACTAGAGACGCGAGCCTAAAACACCAACGAAAGCACGGCGCGGCACGTAATCAACTGAGAAGCATACTCTGAAATTTTTTTTTTCTCTTTTTTTTTTTTTTTTTTTTTTTTTTTTGCGATGCGGGACTGCGGTGGCTGAAAAAGTGCGAAAAAGTCACTATGGTGGCGAATGTCTTAAAATGAGTTTCTGGACCTAAGGAACGTATGGGCACAAAAAATTTTTGGCCTAAAAACTGCTCTGGAAAGCGTGCCAGACTCTTTTTTTTTTTTTTTTGGAAATCACCTCCCTTCTACGTACGACAAAAGTTTGGTGAAATCCGACTCTAATCAACTCAAACTATTCTGGCTACGGAGAGATCACAAACCGTACTGATGGTGGAACTCAACTCGGACTCGTGTAGCTCGTGGTGGTGTATATGGACTCGGATTGGCGGAACGTGGTGTATCTGGACTCGGATTACTACTGTGCGGTGGCGACGTGGCAAACAGTGATCAGAACTCGAAACTCTAAGGAAACTAGACGCTAAGATCAGCAACTTGACACAACGATGCAACCGTAAATTCAACAAAGCAAGTACTGAAAAGAAAACTGGACAATGGCTAGGACTGTCTTGGGACGTGATGATCTAACCCTAATTTTTTTTTTGGCTTTTTCGTGGACTGTAGGTATGAAGAACAGAACCAATCTAGACTATGAAAAACTGGTAAATCTCACCGAGCAACCTGGAAATCTGATACCACTTGATAGAGGCGAAGGTGTCCCGATGTTTCGATGAGATGGTGGAGATCGATTTTGGTGGAGTAGACTTTCACGACCCGACTACGAACGTGCGAAGACGTTGCGCCTTAGCAATCGCTAAACCAACTCCGAGAGGTTATTGATCCCGCGGATGCACGATCAACCTGACCACGAAGGTCAATTCCTGCAAGCAATCGAAGAACAAGCAAGAACTAAGAATTGCAATCTGGATATTGCGAATATAAGATGAAAGATTAACAGAAGTTGGGGTTCCAATGCGGTCTTGGCCTGGTCGGACGACACAAACGAAGAACTCGAAGTTGCGGCTATGGCTAACTTAAATCTAATTAAAACCCAAGTCTAAACGATGCCCTAAGGGCTGTATATATGGGGGAACAGAGGGGAATTTCGTGGCCCCTTGGAGGAGGGGTCCGAAAACAACCCTAACTCGGTTTCCCCACACATACGGACTCTAAAAAATAGCCTATTAAGTGTATTTCGAAATTACATGGGCCTGGCCCAATAATAAGGTGACGCAGCACCTATAATAACTCTTGGACGAAAATATTAATGTGGCATCTTGTGTCTCTCGTCCAAGTCTTCATGCACGCCTTATGGTGGCTTCAAAGTGCGATAATCACCACGGGAAGCTCCGCTGTCCTTTCCCGCGCGCGCACCTTCTTCTCCATGCTTGATCCCGCTCCAATGACCATCCTTCTTGTCCATGCTAGGTCCTTCATTCATAAGACAAACAAAAGTATCTAATTTAGGCAGCATCATATGTTCTTGAATATTAGAAGGATTCGCAAGAAACGAAAGTACCTGATAATTTAATTGACGTGCGCGTGCTCTAGTAACTGGTCCATTATGTGTAGTTTGTGAAGATGTGGGTGTAACATTAGTAGAGATGTCCTCATCAAGGGGGCTGGCAGTTTGCAAAAACATCCCCGGTTTTTCTCTCGCGCGCGCGGTGCTCACGTTTCTGACCGCCGGGGGTCCGCAGTACCTCCGATTCGGGTAAAACTTCGAACTGCGCGATCAGCGCGTCGAGCTGGCGGCGTTCACCTTGCGCTGGAACCGTTCCGAGAACACTTTCCGGCAGCTATAAAAATAACCCGTTTAATTATTAAACGGGGTTTTCGTTCCGTTGGCTGCGGCTAGTCTCGTGCGGTTTTCGCGACGGTGATCAGGTGAAACCCGGTGTCGCAAAGGTCGAGTGTCAGGGTGGCAAGGGTCGGTCTCTGTCCGGTATGAGATACGAGGGGGAAAATAATCGCCGATCGATAAATCGGGGATGCAAACACCGCAAAAAAAATCAGACAATCAAACAATTCACACCAAAAACAAAATTTATAATTTTTGTGAAATCTGGACTTTTACATTCATGGGGGACTATAAAAGGGGGTCTTCTTCCTCCTTTGTCTCCACCGGTTTTGTGCAAGTTCTTCCCCCCATTGTTGACCTCTTTGAGCTTGCTTACTCTCTTCCCCTCCTATGATTCTTGCTCCTTTTTGAGGGAAAAGAGAGAGGAGGTCTAGATCCACATTCTCCACCAAGCCATATATCCTCTAAGTGAGGGGAACCTTGTGGATCTAGATCTTGGAGTTCTTCGTGTTCTCCTTGTTCTTCCTCTCATACTCCTCCATAGCTTTTGTTGCTTTGGTGGGATTTGAGAGTGGGGGACTTGAGCACTTCGTGTGCTCTTGCCATTGCATTTGGTGCATCGGTTTGAGTTCTCTTCGAGGATTCGTTGTTGTAAGTGAAGTTGAGAAGATAGCTACTCTTGAGTGCATTGGCACTCTAGAGCTTGTACCTCGTGGGTGCGTTGGCACCTAGAGGCTTGTGGTTGCGGAGCTCAATCATTGTGGTGGAAAGCTTCGGGACACTACGGGAGCCTCCAATTTGGTTTTGGAGATAGCCCCGAGCATTTGTACGGGTTCGGTGACCGCCCTCAACGGTCGCCATTTGTACAGGTTCGGTGACCGCCCTCAAGTGTCCTAATAGTGGAATCACAACATCTTGCATTGGTAAGAGCGTGAGGAGTAATAGGGTGGCCCTCGTTGGATTCGTGTGAGCATTGTGCTCCTCACCCTCTCAAAACGGAGACGTACTTCTCGCAAGAGAAGGAACTTCGGTAACAAATCCTTGTCTCCATCGGCTCCACTTGCGGTTATCTCTACCCTTACTTTGAGTAAGCTTATTACATTGTTTATCTTGTGCTTGCTCATATTATTGTGCATTGCTTGTCCCATAGGTTGTTCATCTAGTCAACCTATTTACTTGTGCACCTACTTTGTGATAGCCTTAGTGCTCTTGTTATATATCTTGCTATCACTTAGTTGTTTATCTTGCTTAGTATAAGTTGTTGGTGCACATAGTTGAGCCTAGACTTTTTAGGTTTCTTGCTTGGAAAATTAAACGTTAAGTTTTATTACGCATTTGTTCAAGCCGAAACTATAATTGTTTTTAAGCGCCTATTCACCCCCTCTAGGCGACATCCACGTCCTTTCACCGTGTGCCCCAACAGTGGTATTAGAGCCTCTGCTGCGTGGTGTTGAATTCGTGATTGAATTTCATATATAGATCAGATCATGTGATGGTAGATCAGATTGGTTTTGCATGTTTGAGGTTATTGATTTCATGATCTGTCCCGAGGCGCGAGCTGCTTAGGTTGTGCCACACACTATTAGAAAATAGCTTAATGCTGGCGTACAGTATTTACCTACCGCTGGCGGGCAGGCGTACGCCAGAGATGTGACGCCAGTGGTAACAGGTACCGCTGGCGTAAAAATTGTACGCCAGCGCTACCTTCTGGCACCGCTGGCGTACAGACTGGCTGCCCGCCAGAGATGTCCTCCAGTGCCTCTGGCGTCCACACGTGCCTGCCAATGGTCAAACTAATGTACGCCAGCAGTATTGTTTCTGGATTAGGTACTGTCCGCCAGCAGAAACTCTTATGTACGCCAGCAATATATTTTCTGGAATTACTTTTCTGCTGAAACTTGTTATTCCAGCAACCCAAATATTCATATATTTTCATAGTTTACCAACACAATACAAATACACAGAATTCATAAGTTCAAATATACAAGAATGATCAAATATTGTTACATCACATTACTAACCAAAATAGAGAAGTTGTAGTGGCATCACACATATTGTATCACACATAGATCACAAACAGAAAAATAGACAAGTTGAGAGATACATCACTACATTGTATCACACACAAACTACATCTCGATGGAATTGGTAGTTTAGGTCGCAAGGTTTTTCGAAAGGATGTACCATCATCTATACTACAATCGAATACAAGAGAATAGTAAAGATGATGAGCAAGAAGGGGATCACAATGAAGTTGGACTTCATCCGGTGGTTCTTCCTCTCTTGCCCTTGCCGGTAGTTCAAGTACCGAGCTTTCGCCTCTGCTTTACTCTTGTAGCTCTTGTAGTTGTTGCCCTCGAACTTGTGACTTGCTTGAAGCAATCTTCCCAGTGCTCATAGACTCCTGGAACGCTACCTTCGTACACCACATACCACTTCTTCATCTCTGAAGTATCAAAGACATATAAAAATATTAACCAAGATAGTTAAAAAGGAAGATGTGTGTACATTCATGCATTATAAGAGAAGACTTAGTTCAATGTAAAAGGAGTTCACATGTCCGCAATATTTGATAGCAAATAGTTAAGTATGCACATGATTCTTATAACCCTAAATATAGAATATATGCATCATGTAGTACGTACACAAGTTCAATATGAGATAAAGTTTACAACACATGTTCATCGATTGTTCGAAAAAAACTAGCTACATGCATAGAGAACACACCCTCTCACTTCTTGCTCGGCTTTGGCTTCGACTTCGGCTTCAGCGGAGGGAACGAGAGATAACCTTGCAATGATTTGAATGGTATGTCATCACCATGTTGATGTAAGCGGGCTTCTATGTCAGCGTTAGGTAGTGGACGATGACTGTAGAAGAACACCCCATCGCTATGTATGCCATCGCTAGAGATTGTTCGCGCGATCATTTGCTGGATTCAGCCGAACTCTTGTCTTACTTCGGCATCGGAGGACCCCGCCAAGGTTCCGCACCATTTTGCGAGAGACGACAGATATTGTAGTCGTTGTTCATCCTTTACGTACTCGCGCATATGATAGATGGTGTACCCGGCCTCCCTCGTACTGCCTGGCGCCTGCTTGATGCAGGCGAAGTCCGTTTTATGGATGAATGTGTACTTTCCTCGCCTTTGGTTTTTTCTTTTTATGATGCCCTCCCTATAAGAGTAGCCAGCGAGAGCATCATCCAGAACATCTTTGATTAGTTTGTAGTCTTTGTACTTCTGATGACTCCCCGAGTCGAGATATATGGCAAGCGGGTTTTTCGGCTCCAGAGCGATGAGGGTGCCATATTGGTGTTGGGGATCGGCGCAGAAAACAAAATTTTTCCTACCTACGAGTCCCGAACCCAAGATCTATGCTATGCTGATGTATGTAACGGAAGGAATCGGTGTTCATACCTTTGAAGACCGAAAGAGGGAAACGTTCCTCGAACGTGGTTGGCGTAGACTCTGATCCTACGACCTCCCTATCATGTTGAAGAACCTCCGACGATGAAGTAGCACCACACATGTAGTGCCTCGCGGGATAACACACGTACGGTGCAACCGACGTCCCTCCGGGCTCTGAACCAGAAGAGCAGCGGAAACAAGATTGATCCGTATCCCGATTCCGGCAGCGCGACAGCGTCCGGATGATGGTGAAACCCCCAACTAGGTGCAAACTCCAAACCAGGGGAGTCCTCTCTAGGTCGGAGAAAGAGAGAGAGAGAAACTCAATGTTGTCTAGAAAAAGGCACCCCACCCCTCCTTATATAGGCCAAGGAGGGGCTCCACCCCCTCCCCTTCCCCCATGTGGGACTAAACCCCCAAGTGGGGGGAGTGGTGCGGCTAGGAGGGGGGATGGGCCCCTCCCTTGGCGCCAAGCCCAAGGGGGGAGGCTCCCCCTTCCCCTCATGGGCCTTTTAAGGCCCAAATACCTTTTCACCTTTTTAATTAATTATTTAAATCATTTTTAATATTTAATTCTGTCAATTAAATAATAAAACATATTTAAACATTAATATATATTATTTTGAACCTTTCAAAATATCCGGAACAGCTTCCGGCACCTCCCGGTACATTTCCGGTGTTTTCTCTCTTTTCACCAATGATCCCGAATCATTCCTTAATGCATCGATTGCCCTTATGTGTGACACCCTACGGTCCGGGAAACAGTAGACATGATCGAGACACTTTCTGACCAATGTCCATCATGTGGGATCTGGTTACAATCCTTGATGTGCCCCTATGCTTCCATCGAATACACTTCATCGCTGTTGAACCGTTAACAATATGACTTGATCCCTTTGTGCTTTGGTACTATGTTTGTCCGAGGTATGATCGTCGGTATCCAATACCTAGTTCTTCCTTGTCTCCGACATAACATGTTTACTCGTCTGTGAATATTACATCTCTTGTGACCTAGTCACTTGCTTGCAAGCTACTGATGCAATACCATCGAGTGGGCCCAAAGTACCTATCCGTCACTCGGATTGACAAATCCCGCTCTGGTCTATTTCATACTCCTCAACATATCTACTTCGGAATACCCAAGATACACCTTTTCAGTTACCATGTTTCAGTGTAACGGTTAATGCACTCAAAGCATCCTAATAGATAGCAATTATGTATGATCATCACGGTCTAAGGATCCAGTCACTATGTTATTAAGTCATCGCAATGATGAACTTATGTGACTTGATCACAGTGCAATGCTTAAGGTGGGTGTGTGTCCATCACATCATTCTCCTAATGATATGACCTCATTGTCAATAGAATATTATGTTATCGTGATCAGGAAATCTTGATCATCAATTGCCCAATGAGCTAGTATGCCTGAGTTTAACTAGGGACCAGGTTGTCATATATCACACATGTATTAATGTTTCCACTTAATACAGTTCTAGCACAATATATAACGTATTATGAACAAACAGATATGTGAAAAATATCTTTATTAATTTTCCTCTAGGGCACATATCCAACAATTGGTTGCTACACAAAATAGTTTGTAGTTCAAAGAGATCATCAGCCTCAGATTAGTTTAACGATAGCGAAAGCATGTTACGGCTGCAAGCGAGAATGACTTACTCAGGGAAGTAAGGCATGAGAAAGATGTTCTTGGAAGGATGATCCACGAAAAAATCTTCGATGTACTTCGTTGCCGCTATCTTACCCTTAGGGTTGTTCAAGAACTTTTCTTGCATGTAGAAGGGGTCCATTATAGCGATGTTCGGGGTATTCTCTTTGATGAGCTGGTGAGCCAAGCTTAGCGCAGCCAGGCGGACCATGGATGGGTGGAGCGCATTCATGTGGAACATGTCAAAGATGTCATTAAATCTCAAGAAGAACAAGTCCCCTGGGTATTTATCCACAAAGCCCAAGCCCTCCGGTACCTTTCCTATGTAAAGCAGGTATGTTGGAATGTCATCTTTGGCAAGATTTGTCTCCACATAAAGAATAGCATTATGGAGGTTCCTCATATCCGAAGTGACGATTTCTAACAATTTTGGCGGCAACATCGGGTTACCCAACTCATGGATCTCATGCCAGTTTATGATGGGTACCTTGTCCTGTACCCGGATCGGCTTCCTACACCCCTCCACCGGCTGGCTGCTGTAGTCAAAGGCACGTTTCTTCGATCTTTTCCGCCCCGTCGTCTTCCTGCTAGCAGGATGCACAAATGAATCTTGGAGCGCCTCTTGGAGTGTGTCTTGGCTGAGACCAGCTGGATCATGAGGGCTGAAGGGGGCTGCTTCTGGCGCTCCTTGAGAAGATAATAGACGCCTCGTCGAGCGGGGAGGACCCTGGCTGGGACCGGCGACTTGTGTATCATCAAGAGGATCCTGGATGGCAGCAGGTAAGTCGTGGTCATCAACGAGGAAGTCTTCGACGCGAACATCATCGTCGTCGTGATGATACGCAGGTTTAGCAAAGGCCTTGTTTTTCTCTGGGCGATGAAAGAAGGGTCCAGACGAATCAGATCTTTAGGCCATAGCATTGGCCAAGACAAGCATTGTTCGAGGTTCAACTCGCTCTCGGCTTCGGGGGGTTGACTCGGAGGATCCAAATTTGCGCAACCCGAGAACACCCGGTCCAATGTAACCCTAAACATGGTATCGGCCATAGGCACTGTGTGGAACACATGGTTAAGTGGTGTCACGATACGTGCCTTTGCCACGTACTTCAACGCATTGTTGACTTCAACTCACGAAAGCATGTAAGGCGTTAGAGAGGGCAAGCAAGCGCCAATTAAACTAGTCGAGACTTTTGCGGCGCTTATTTACCGTCAGGGCGTTGAGCTCGTCTAATGACGAAGGACCGCGGACGGCCGCTGGCGTGTAAGAGATGGAAGGGCTGCTACGAGGCGCGGTGCCGGCCGGGGATTCACACCTCACACCGTGTGGTGTGTTGTCGGCCGCCGTCGTATTGATCTACACAATAGGAGGCTCATTATTTGAGTTGCTGGCACCTAAGGTGATCGTGGGGAGAGGCCCTTGTCGGCCTCCGTCGATCCAATCCGCGATCGAATTCATCATGGTAGGAAGGAGGTTGTTGACAGTCTGTGTCATTTGCGCATTGATTATGTTGGGCATGTCAGCTTTCACGGTCTCCAATTCTTCTCTCACATTCTTCTCCTTGTTGCTCTTCCTCTCCTTTCGTGCCTCCTTGGTCTCGGGGTAGTAAAATGAATGTTTGTGATTGAGTCCGGCGCCGACCACATGGCCACGATGCGGCGACGCTGACACCGGCAATTTCTTTACCTTGTTTAGCGCCCTTTCAAAAGAGGCGTCATACGACACCTGGGTTGAGGATCCTTGAGATTGAGTTAATTATTCTTCCTCCCGATTTTTTTTCTCAAGCTCCCTGACCTTCTCGTTCGTGCATAGCTCCTTGGTTTTGGGATTTATCTTGTATCGGGGCCGCACAAATCGATTTCCGAGCGGGTTTTTAAACTTCGGGTAGGGGTCCGACCCTTTCCTTTCCGCGTCCTCCTTATCCCAAACTGGCTGCTTTCCGGGGTAACCATGGCTTCCGATATAGTGGGGAGCTACGTTCTTCTCGTGCATATCTTTCCCCCACTTCCTAAGCGCCTTTGTTGCAGGTAGGTCATAGTTGGCCTTGAAAACATTGAAGTCCTCTTCCGAAATTGACGGCCAGTGGCTTTGGATATTATCAAAATCCTAACCCGCATCAAGCTCCTGCCTCACATACCCTTTCCAACTGGACAAGGCTTTGCTGAACCTGCCTAGGGCGAATGTGTTCACCAGATTTTTCTTGATATCAAGGTTATCATAGGGTTCTGGGAACTTGTATCGCGCGTGCAGCCTCTGAATGAGGAGGGTGGCCACAGGTTCCTTGCTTTTTGCCCTAATGTCCTCTTCATTGATGTTGAAGAGTTCTCGAAGGATGCATCCAATGCTGATGCCGTACCCTTTTGCAACATGATTCGGCTATGTAGGCAAACCGCTAGAGGGGTCCACCTCCGTAAATTCTCCTCGGATGGTGCGGAGCTTGTTTGGGCCCCTTTCCTTATGCTGCCGCTTGGCTTCGCTACCAGATGTCGCGTTGCCATCCCCGGCACCACTAGTAGTGGTCGCGTTGCCATCCCCGGCACCACTAGTAGTGGTCTTGTTGCCATCCACGGTACCACTAGTAGTGCTCTCGTTGCCTGCATCCCCGCCTTCATCATGTTGATCGTCAAGCTGTTGAGCCGCAAGCATTGAGAAATAAGGATGATCCTCTACGGGATCGATAGGTACCCGAGAACAACGGGCTTCATCGTTTGACATCTATTATCACCATTTAAAAATACTACTAGTAAGTGGGATAGGTTAGTGCAAAATGAGTTATAAAAAAGTAGCATGTGTGTATCAAGTTCAAAGTTCAGAAAGTAAGGATTCATAGCAACTTCTCAGGTGGAGTTCGATGTGCTACTACCTATACAGAACATGAAGTGCCGAATAAATTTCCATTTACCTATAGAACAATATATCACTAAGTTCCGTTCATATCTTATATTAGGTCATTTAAACAGTAGCAAAATGAGTTAAAGTTCTCAATTTCAGTATTTTTAGCATGTTCTATTTTTAGCATAAGTCATGCCAAAATTCACGAATTTTTTTGGCATGACCTTTGCTGAAAATAGGACATATGGAGTACCCGAATTTGCCGGAATGGAAGTTAATCGACATTCCGGCAATATCAAGGCCTCATGGGTACCTGCAAACTGGATATAATATATACAGCACCACAACAGCACACAACAGCAGCACCAACAATGTGGACCAACACCTCATGGGTACATGCATATATAAGCTATAAGCACCAGAAATGTGGCAGCACACATGCATATCAACAGCAAGGAGTAGCAACACACAAACTAGACCAGAAGCACACAATAGCAACAGGAGCATCAATTGATGCTCATATATTTCATGATATATTTTTCAATGATGCAATTGATGCAAGGAGCAGCAGCACACAACAACAATTGATGCAAGGAGAAGCAAGGAGCAACACACAACAACAAACAGAATATCAATATTAGATTATAACAAATAGCAGCACAAAACAATAATAAAAATGCATTTTCAATGATTATAACAAAACACGGATGGTGCATTTCTTAAGTGCTACAAGAAACACAATATCCTAAGTGCTACTGTTACTGCCTATGGTGCATCTCTGATCAGATTAGCAAACAAAATAAACCAAAAAACTTCGGCTACAGAGAAATATGCTAGTACTAAACTTAGTAGCATCAACGGTATTTAATCTCACACACATATCAAATGTGAATAGGATAAATCTTGATGCTAGTACCAAAGTGATTTATCAACCTCTAGATAGCCTATGTAGTGCCCGCTCGGATTCATACAAGAAAGTGTAGCAACTATTCTTAGCAGTTCATACAAGCAAGATCAGTGGGGGAAGAAGAAGCTCACCTCGAAGATTTGTAGCCGAAGCAGCAGCGGGAGGAGGTGAGGAGGGCGCGAGCGGCTGGAGGACGGAGACGGCGGTGACGTCCCCGAACCCTAGTGCGGATGACGGCGACGAATCCCTAGCAGAGGAGAGGAGTGGAGGCGGCGGCGGAGATGGGAGGCGGCGACGACGACGGGAGGCGAACACAGGGTCCACGGGGAGGCGGCGACGACGGCGATGGGAGGCGCGGGCAGGAAGTGAAGAGAAGCAAAGATGAGTGGAGGAGAGATGCACGGGATGGGTGGGCATGGTCAATAGGTACCCAAGTACCGCTGGCGGACAGACACCGGCGTCCGCCAGTGTTACTTTTTTTCTCTGGCGGTCAACAGGTAGGTGTCCGCCAGAGGTGACCCTACCTCTGGCGTACAAAAATTCTAGCCGCCAGAGCTTCTTTTTTTTGTATTTAATTTTTTTTGTATTCTTGTATTTGATTTTCTCTCTATTTTATTAAAAGGGTTATTTTCATATAAAAATAGTCAAAAAAATGTATGACTTAATAAAATAATTACAAGTCAAAAATAATTGCAAGTACAAATGGTCTGGCCGCCAGAGAAGTTTTTTTCGTATTTGCTTCTTTTTTTCTATTATTTTATTTGATTTTCTTTCTATTTTATTAAAAGGATTGTTCTCATATAAAATTGGTCAAAAAATGTATGACTTAATAAAAGAATTGCAAGTAGTCAAAGATATATATATTACAAAAGACAGGTACATATAAGAAAAGTGTCATCGAATATTAGTTCATCGATACAACAAGTTTGTAGTCTCATACAAAAGAGAAATCAATACTAGTGTCGGGACCCGGGGTTAGCGTATGCAAGCCTCGCTACAACACAATCATATGGAGAGCCGAGAACCGTACCCACTCGTCTAAGCAGACAAGGCCAAGCACAGAACGTTATCGGAGAGCATCGAACGTGAGGGGCATCCCATCCAGGCCGGATCATCAACTGAGATGGGTCCTCATCGTCCGCACACAAGTCTAAATGATATGGGTGGTGAACTCCCATACTCATAGAAAAGTCGCCTCAACCATATTATTGATTGTATTATAACCCTTACATAGACTTACTCCAGCCCGATCACTTAGTCGGGGTCTAGGGCGGGCTCGATCATACATCAAAGTGTGCACGTGACTGATTCACGAGCAATCGCATCGCGATGCCCCAAGCTACGCACATCTAAGGGCCACTTGGTGTATAAAAGACCGCCAGCCAGATCACAACTAAGGTCTCGAAAACCCATACTAAGACATGCATGTTATAATCATACACGCAGCACACATGTCCAGTATGAACAGCAGATATCATTGCAATTCTCTACAAAGTTTACATCTTTATTGATAACTCTTACAGAGGGCACACAGAGATCACAAGTCTGTGATCCAACATTACATCAAACATGCGGAAGCAAAGTAGGTCTGAGTACAGACAAGTTTAACAAATGGCTTAGAGAAGCCTTATCTACAAACAAGCCCTTCCACGAGGGAACTAGTCGTCTGACTGGGACTACACTAGATTGGTCTTCAGTCGTCGAGCTCGATGAAGAATCCACCTTCGGGGTCAGTGGGTTCATCTAAAAAATAGAATAAGCAAACGTGAGTACAAAGTCGTACTCAACAAGACTTACGTAGGAGCTATACTACTCATGCACATGTATCAAGGTAAAGGGAGGTGGGGTTCAATTGCAGAAGTGCCAGCTTTGACTTGGCTAGTCCTGAACTACGAGTACCAGACTTGAGGTAAGAAGCGTACACGAGTCCACTACATGTCTCCAACCAATTACACCACTATGGTGCCTTCCTCGACTTCCCCACGAGAAAGCATGCCATAGCACTCACGCTTATCTTGGCAAGTTTTATAAGTATCCAGTTCAAGTTATCTACTAATCAAGCTAAGCTTTCCAAGCAGTCCTTAACCGCGGACGCGGCTATTCGAATAGTTTTGTTAACCCTGCAGGGGTGTACCGCTACACACACACACTCATCAGTTAACGCCTGGGAGTGGGACCCTTCAAGCGGGTACCGGCGAGGATGTTGCCACGACACTTCGCCCACTTCTCCGTTCTAGTCCAGAGAGTCTCCTATCTGAGGGGGATCCGTATGGAAGTCCGGCCGAGGTTCCAGTTTAGCCTCAAACAATGTGTGCAGGGTCCCAAGCCGGTCTTGAAAAGCCGTTCTTCCACTTCGCAGGCCGTGCCACAGCACTACCAGAACTCCGAACTACTGCGACTTCTGGGGTTCGAACGGGGTGAGGTACTAGGTCGAGAGGGGTCAGTGAGCCCAATGTGTGGTTGTACTCTTCTTCTTGGATCACCACACAAGAACTCGGGCTTAAGGCGCTGTTCAACGAGACAACCCACTGTGTACTCCTACACAACCTCTCATCGTTCACCTTGTATTAGGGTAGATTCACCAACACATTTCCACCATCATCAACATGATCACTACCATCCCGACTCACAAAAGAGTAACCTCATTATAACTCTAAGCATGCAATAAGCAGTAACAGTTGCAGGGGTTACATGATATCACTCAACTCCTACATTTGCTAGGATTGTGGTTTGCTTACTACTGTGACAAAATGATAGGTCATGCAAAGGATTGGGTTCAACTATGCGGTAGAAACGTTATTATGGTAATCATCCTATACAATGCATAAGCGAGACATGAGAGGGAATTGGGATTTTATCGACATGATCAATGGGGGGTTTGATTGCCTTGCTGACGAGGTTCAGTCACGGGGTCTTCAACGAAGGGGGTGATCTTGGGTTCCGACTCCACTTCTATCCGAGAAAACAATACAAACAAGGTGATGAGGACATCCCTACTAATGTTACACCCATATCCTCACCAACTACACATATTGGACCAGTTACTAGAGCTCGTGCACGTCAACTAAATTATCAGGTACTTTCGTTTCTTACGAATCCTTCTATTGTTCATGAACATATGATACTGCCTAAATTAGATACTTTTGTTTTGCTTATGAATGAAGGACCTAGCATGGACAAGAAGGATGGTCATTGGAGCGGGATCAAGCATGGAGAAGAAGGTGCGCGCGCGGGAAAGGACAGCGGAGCTTCCAGTGGTGATTATCGCACTTTGAAGCCACCATAAGGCGCGCATGAAGTCTTGGACGAAATACGCGAGATGCCACTTCATTATTTTCGTCCAAGGGCAATTATAGGTGCTGCGTCACCTTAATATTGGGCTGGGCCCATGTAATTTCGAAATACCACCTTATAGGCTGTTTTTAGAGTCCGTATGTGTGGGGAAACCGAGTTAGGGTTGTTTTCGGACCCCACCTCCAAGGGGTCACGAAAATCCCCTCTGTTCCCCCATATATACAGCCCTTAGGGCGTCGTTTAGACTTGGGTTTTAATTAGATATAAGTTAGCCATAGCCGCAACTTCGAGCTCTTCGTTTGTGTCATCCGACCAGGCCAAGACCTCATTGGAACCCCAACTTTCGTAATCATTCATCTTATATTCGCAATATCCAGATTGCAATTCTTAGTTCTTGCTTGTTCTTCGATTGCTTGCAGGAATTAGACCTTCGTGGTCAGGTTGATCGTGCATCCGCGGGATCAATAACCTCTCGGAGTTGGTTTAGCGATCGCTAAGGCGCAACGTCTTCGCACGTTCGTATTCGGATCGTGAAAGTTGCCTCCACCATAATCGATCTCCACCATCTCATCGAAACATCGGGACACCTTCGCCTCTATCAAGTGGTATCAGATTTCCAGGTTGCTCGGTGAGATTTACCAGTTTTCATAGTCTAGATTGGTTCTGTTCTTCATACCTACAGTCCACGAAAAAGCCAAAAAAAAATTAGGGTTAGATCATCACGTTCCAAAACAGTCCGAGCCCTTATCCAGTTTTCTTTACAGTAGCTTGCTTTGTTGAATTTACGGTTGCATCGTTGTGTCAAGTTGCTGATCTTAGCGTCTAGTTCCCTTAGAGTTTCGAGTTCTGATCACAGTTTGCCACGTCGCCGCCGCACAGTAGTCATCCTACCACGTTCCGCCAATCCAAGTCCAGATACACCACCACGTTCCGCCAAGCAGAGTCCATATACACCACCACGTCTCACGAGTCCGAGTTGAGTTCCACCATCAGTAAGGATCCTGCTCTCTCTGTAGCCAGATTAGTTTTGAGTTGTTAGATTCGGATTTCACCAAGCTTTTTCCGTCCAGAGAAGGGGGGTGATTTTCCAAAAAAAAAAAAAAAAAAAAAAAGCAAAAAAAAAAAAAAAGAGAAAAAAAAATTCAGAGTGTGCTTCTCAGTTGATTACGTGCCGCGCCGTGCTTTCGTTGGTGTTTTAGGCTCGCGTCTCTAGTACGGTCTAGCCTAGGATCAGCACAGTACCGACGTTGAGTGTTTATTCAACTTTGCATCTCTGTTTTGATTACTGTTGAGCTTTTTGCTACCATATTTGTCAAACCTACCTACAGCTCCACATATATTCTACTTCGTGCGGTTGACACCTCCTGGCCATCGCTCTACCACATCTCTGAGAGTTTTGACCCGTTGGTTGTACATCACCACCTGCTGCTAGGTAAGAATCGGTAAGAACTGAAGAAAAGCTTGACGGATTTGTGCTTTCCACCACCCCACATCCCATTAGTCGAAGTAGGATCATACTTCTGTGTGTTTTCTATTTCTGCTAACCATGCCAGGATCCCATGATGAAGTGGCGCGGGATGCACCTGATTGGGAGAATATGACAAACAAAGCATTACATGATAAATTTGCACAAATGATGTCTGAACAGGTGAATGACATCGAGAACAGATTTACAGAGGCGATTGATGGTGTGGAGAAGATGATCGACACCAAGCTCGACGCCAAGTTTACTGAGTTGCTCGCACGCCTACCTGCACAGCCTGCGGCCGCTCCAGCACAGCCACCGCCACCACGACGTGCACGACGTATTCTGTTTCCGGGCAGACAAGCTGCTGGTGCTCCTGCGGCTGCTGCTGTTGCTGCTACTGCTGCTGCTTCTGACGTCGGACAGGACGACAACTACGAGGGTGATTACGAGGAGGAGGTGGAACAGGAAGCGGCCTATGAGCAGCCAGCTGGACGTCCACGTCCCAACATTCGCCACGGTCGACACCAACCACCCCCTCAGGTACGCGATGATGAACATGTGCCTAAACTTAAATTGAATCTTAAGCCGTTTGAGGGTAGATATATTCCTGATGCTTATCTTACTTGGGAGTTAGAAACTGAACAACGCTTTACATGTTTACAATATCCTGAGAATAGACGTGTTACTGCTGCTGTTTGTGAATTCACGGGTTTTGCATCTATTTGGTGGTCTGAACATTGTAGATTGCATGCTAATAATATTCCAGCTACTTGGGCTGCTTTAAAAGATGCTATGCGTACTCGCTGGGTTCCTCCTTATTATCAACGTGAATTGCTACAAAAATTACAGCGTTTGAGACAAGGAAAAAATTCTGTAGAGGAATATTATCAAGAATTACAAACTGGATTGATTAGATGTGGCCTAGTAGAGGATAATGAAGCTATGTTTGCACGTTTTATAGGTGGCTTAAACAGGGAGATACAAACTATTCTAGAATACAAGGACTATGCTACTATTACTCGTTTGTTTCATCTTGCTTGTAAAGCTGAACGTGAAGTGCAGGATCGACAGGCCGCTACGAGACCTAACTTTTCTGCAGGACGAAATACATCATGGACATCGCGTGGACCTTCTACATCCACACGTCCTGCTGCTCCACCCTCTACTTCAGCCGCTCATTCTTACAGGGAGCCACCAAAACAGTCAGCGCCACCATTCAAGGGTGCACAGAGTGGTCCAGCGGCGAGTTCTTCTTCATCCATGGCTTCCACAGGGCAAACACGAGATCGTGATATTAAATGTCGCAGGTGCCAAGGTGGAGGTCACTTCGCAAAAGACTGTCCCTCCAAGCGTGTGATGATTATTACGGCGGATGGTGGGTATGAGTCAGCGAGTGACTATGATGAGGAGACTTTAGTTCTCATTGCTCATGAGGAACAGGGTGCCCATGATGATGCTCATGATATGGAGTATATGGCTCCTGATGATGTAGATAAATATGCTAGTTTGGTTGCTCAACGTGTGTTAAGTGTGCAGGTAACGAAGGCTGAGCAAAACCAGAGGCATAATTTGTTCCACACAAAGGGAGTGGTGAAAGAACGTTCGGTTCGCATCATCATTGACGGAGGGAGTTGCAACAACTTGGCTAGCATGGAGTTGGTGGAGAAGCTATCTCTCACCACAAGACCACACCCCCATCCGTACTATATTCAGTGGTTTAACAATAGTGGTAAGATTAAGGTAACGCGTTCTGTTCGTGTGCACTTTAGCATTGCTGCATATGCTGATTATGTTGATTGTGATGTGGTACCCATGCAAGCATGCTCTCTTTTACTTGGTAGACCATGGCAATTTGATAGGAATGTTGTACACCATGGTAGGACAAATCAGTTTACTCTGGTTCATCAGGATAAAAATATTGCTTTACTTCCTATGTCTCCTAAACAAATTGTGAAAGATGATCTTGCTAGAGCTAGTAAAGCTAAACAGGAGAAAAATAAGAGTGAAAATGAGATAGCAGCCAAAGAATTTGAGCAACAACATAAGACTAATAGCAAATCTTCTTCTGCTGTGTCTAATGGAATTAAATTGACTAGTCCAACTTTGCTTGCTACTAAAGTTGATATTTCAGATTTGGATGTTAGTCAATATGTGTGCTATGCTTTTGTGTGCAAAGAAGCTTTGTTTTCATTTGAGGAATTGCCTCCTTCTTTGCCTCCTGTTGTCACTGACCTTTTGCAGGAGTTTATTGACGTCTTTCCACAAGACGTACCACCGGGATTACCACCTATTCGAGGGATTGAGCATCAGATTGACTTAATTCCCGGTGCTTCACTGCCCAACCGTGCGCCATACCGTACCAATCCGGAGGAGACAAAGGAGATTCAGCGTCAAGTACAAGAGCTACTCGACAAAGGTTACATACGTGAATCCCTTAGTCCTTGTGCTGTTCCTGTTATATTAGTGCCTAAAAAGGATGGAACATGGCGTATGTGTGTTGATTGTCGAGCCATTAATAATATTACTATTCGTTATCGTCATCCTATTCCTAGGTTAGATGATATGCTTGATGAATTAAGTGGCTCTACCATGTTTTCCAAAGTTGATTTGCGTAGTGGATACCATCAAATTCGCATGAAATTAGGAGATGAATGGAAAACGGCATTTAAAACTAAGTTTGGATTATATGAGTGGTTAGTCATGCCTTTTGGGTTAACTAATGCACCTAGCACTTTCATGAGATTAATGAACGAGGTTTTACGTGCTTTCATTGGACGATTTGTGGTAGTCTATTTTGATGATATACTGATTTATAGCAAATCTTTGGAGGAACATTTGGATCATTTACGTGCTGTTTTTATTGCTCTACGTAATGCACGTTTGTTTGGTAACCTTGGGAAGTGCACCTTTTGCACCGACCGAGTATCGTTTCTTGGCTATGTTGTTACTCCGCAGGGAATTGAAGTTGATAAAGCCAAGATCGAGGCGATTGAGAGTTGGCCGCAGCCCAAAACGGTCACACAAGTGAGGAGTTTTCTTGGCCTCGCTGGATCCTATAGGCGTTTTGTGAGAGATTTCAGCACCATTGCTGCACCTCTCAATGAGCTTACACGCAAGGATGTGCCTTTTACTTGGGGTACCGCACAGGAAGAAGCCTTCACCGTATTGAAAGATAAGTTAACACATGCTCCTTTGCTCCAACTTCCTGATTTTAATAAGACTTTTGAGCTTGAATGCGATGCTAGTGGGATTGGTTTGGGAGGTGTGTTATTACAAGATGCTAAACCTGTTGCTTACTTTTCTGAAAAATTGAGTGGGCCTAGTCTGAACTATTCTACTTATGATAAGGAATTATATGCTCTTGTTCGGACATTAGAAACTTCGCAACATTATTTATGGCCCAAAGAATTTGTTATACATTCTGATCATGAATCTTTGAAACACATAAGAAGTCAAGCAAAACTTAATCGTAGACATGCTAAGTGGGTTGAATTTATTGAGACTTTCCCTTATGTCATTAGACACAAGAAGGGGAAAGATAATATTATTGCTGATGCTTTGTCTCGTCGTTATACTATGCTTTCACAACTTGACTTCAAGATTTTCGGTTTAGAGACAATCAAAGATCAATACGTAAATGATGCGGAATTTAAAGATGTATTGCAGAATTGTAGAGAGGGTAGAACATGGAACAAGTTTGTGCTTAATGATGGATTTGTGTTCCGTTCTAACAAGCTATGCATTCCAGCTAGCTCTATTCGTCTTTTGTTGTTGCAGGAGGCGCATGGAGGAGGATTAATGGGACACTTTGGCGTGAAGAAGACGGAGGACGTACTTGCTACACATTTCTTTTGGCGAAAGATGAGACGGGATGTTGAGCGTTTTGTTGCTCGCTGCACTACATGTCAAAAAGCTAAGTCACGACTCAATCCTCATGGTTTATACATGCCTTTACCTGTACCTAGTGTTCCGTGGGAGGACATATCCATGGACTTTGTTTTAGGCTTGCCTCGAACAAAGAATGGGAGGGATAGCATATTTGTTGTCGTGGATAGATTTTCTAAGATGGCACATTTTATACCATGTCATAAAAGCGATGATGCTGCTAATGTTGCTGATTTATTCTTTCGTGAGATTATTCGCTTACATGGTGTGCCCAATACTATTGTCTCGGATCGTGATACTAAGTTTCTTAGCCATTTTTGGAGATGCTTATGGGCTAAGTTGGGGACTAAACTACTTTTTAGTACTACATGTCATCCCCAAACTGATGGACAAACTGAAGTAGTCAATAGGACTTTGTCTACTATGCTTAGGGCTGTTTTAAAGAGTAACTTGAAACTGTGGGAAGAATGTTTACCTCATATTGAATTTGCTTATAATCGTTCATTGCATTCTACCACTAAAATGTGCCCTTTTGAGATTGTTTATGGTTTTCTACCTCGTGCACCTATTGATTTGCTACCTCTTCCATCTTCGGAGAAGGTTAATTTTGATGCTAAGCAACGTGCTGAATTGATATTAAAAATGCATGAGTTAACTAAAGAAAACATTGAGCGCATGAATGCTAGATACAAGCTTGCTGGTGATAGGGGTCGAAAGCATGTTGTGTTTGAACCCGGAGATCTTGTTTGGTTACATCTACGTAAAGATAGGTTTCCTGATTTGCGCAAGTCTAAGTTAATGCCTCGAGCTGATGGTCCCTTTAAGGTTTTGCAGAAAATTAATGATAATGCATATAAACTTGAGCTACCTGCAGCCTTTGGGGTTAGTCCCACATTTAATATTGCAGATTTGAAGCCTTATTTGGGGGAAGATGATGAGCTTCCGTCGAGGACGACTTCAATTCAAGAAGGGGAGGATGATGAGGACATCCCTACTAATGTTACACCCATATCCTCACCAACTACACATATTGGACCAGTTACTAGAGCTCGTGCACGTCAACTAAATTATCAGGTACTTTCGTTTCTTACGAATCCTTCTATTGTTCATGAACATATGATACTGCCTAAATTAGATACTTTTGTTTTGCTTATGAATGAAGGACCTAGCATGGACAAGAAGGATGGTCATTGGAGCGGGATCAAGCATGGAGAAGAAGGTGCGCGCGCGGGAAAGGACAGCGGAGCTTCCAGTGGTGATTATCGCACTTTGAAGCCACCATAAGGCGCGCATGAAGTCTTGGACGAAATACGCGAGATGCCACTTCATTATTTTCGTCCAAGGGCAATTATAGGTGCTGCGTCACCTTAATATTGGGCTGGGCCCATGTAATTTCGAAATACCACCTTATAGGCTGTTTTTAGAGTCCGTATGTGTGGGGAAACCGAGTTAGGGTTGTTTTCGGACCCCACCTCCAAGGGGTCACGAAAATCCCCTCTGTTCCCCCATATATACAGCCCTTAGGGCGTCGTTTAGACTTGGGTTTTAATTAGATATAAGTTAGCCATAGCCGCAACTTCGAGCTCTTCGTTTGTGTCATCCGACCAGGCCAAGACCTCATTGGAACCCCAACTTTCGTAATCATTCATCTTATATTCGCAATATCCAGATTGCAATTCTTAGTTCTTGCTTGTTCTTCGATTGCTTGCAGGAATTAGACCTTCGTGGTCAGGTTGATCGTGCATCCGCGGGATCAATAACCTCTCGGAGTTGGTTTAGCGATCGCTAAGGCGCAACGTCTTCGCACGTTCGTAGTCGGATCGTGAAAGTTGCCTCCACCATAATCGATCTCCACCATCTCATCGAAACATCGGGACACCTTCGCCTCTATCACAAGGTGATTAACATAAGGTACAATGCACAAGCACATGATCAATTGTATAAGGTGATGTTCATGGTACTGATGTGTTGAGCATTCCATTTAAAAGGAGTATATTGCATTTGAAATGATAATTCCAACTCCATTTGATTTGTCGATGAGTTTCAAATGCATTTGAAACCATGAATGTTCATTTGAAATTATTGATCATGAAGTGATGTTGTAAAGGTGAGGTAAAGCCTCTGATGGGTGGATGAAATCATTTAAAAGAAGTGTGTTGCAAAGTCATTTGCAAATTCACTCCAAATTTGAATTCAAATTAAATGCATATGGATGTTTGCCACTGTTCACCCAATTTAAATTGGTCAAACATGAAAACAAAGTCCATATTCAGAATCCTTGCATTTTTTTGATAATTTTAGACGTATTATTTGTCCAATTTGCAGTTAAAATGAATTAATTATGAATTTCCAAAGATTTGGCTATTTTCTGGATTTTCTGGAATTAATTTAATTGATTAAACTGGTTTACTGCATCATGCTTGCGCAAGGATGACGTCAGGGGGGGGGGCTGACCGATGGGGTCCAGTGGTCAGTGTCACAGGGTTTAATCCCTCTGTTTAAATTAAACAGAGGGGGGTCAGGCCTGGGGGCCCCACCTGTCATTGACGTGGGGTCAACTAACAGGGGGGGTTAGCCCCTAATTAAGTGGCCTCGCCGGCGGCTAGCCGCCGGTGGCACCAGCACGTGGCGGCGCACACACGGGTGGGTGCTCCCGGCCACCAAACGGCACGCCGCGACCACCATTCGAACCCCCGTGCCTGCGCGCTTCACCTAGCGCACGACAGCGTCACCGGGGAGCACCGGAGTGACGCCGGCGACGAGATCTTCCGGTGGTCGTGGCTCGGGCTTGTCGGAAAGGTCGCTGCGGATGGAGAGCTTGGGCTAGCGCTAGCGTTTTGGGACTCTGGGAGCACCAGGAAGACGATGGACAACACGGGAGAGACAGAGGTGCACTGGAGCTTTAGCGACGACGTTCATGGCGGCGGTGCTCCTCTGCTCTCATGGAAAACGGCGATAGAGTGCAGGAGGGAGACAACGGAGTAGCTGGGCGAACTGGGAGCTCACCGTGAACTCAATGGAGACGGTGGCACGGTCGGAGGAGCTTCATAGTGGCCGGAATTGAAGGAGACGCGCGGCGGCTCCGGCGAGACGATGGCGACGTTTGCGACTGCTTCGGTTCAAATTAGGGCGCCAGCTTCTCCAGATCGACGAAGACGACGACGCTCCGCACGAGGGACATGGTGGCTGGCCTTCTTGTCGACGTTGGCCGCGACTTCTCACGGCGATGAACCCCGGCGGCGCTCGGATGAAATGGGGAAAACGCGTAGAGCGCGAGAGAGGCAGCGGCGAGAGGGGAAGAGAGACCAGGGAGGTGCAGGGCGTCTCCGTGGCGCGTCTAGAGGCTCGGGGATGTCCACGGCGAGCAGGACGTGGCAAGGGGGCGGCGGCGGCGTTTGCATGCAATACAACTAGCAGCTTGCGGGCGCGGGGAGGAAGACGCCGAGACTGGAGGTGGGCTTGGGCAGGCTGGGGGATGAGTTGGGCTGAAAGCGAGGTAAGCCTTTTTCCTTTTTCTGTTTCTTTTTCTTTTCGTTATTTTGTTTGGTCTTAGCTAAATAATTAGCTAAACATTTTTATAAATTCTCAAATATTTTATATGGCATTACATGACCAGTAGCTAGTCATATCCAGAGTTTGAACATTTTTGAAATTCAAAAATATTTGAATTCAAATCCAAATAGGGTTATTTATTTAATTCCATGCTCCTGTTTGAATATTTGAAAAATCCATGAGCATGGGGTTGGTCCCACATCACTTGATATGTGATCACACTCATTTATAAGACTTTTCAAAAATCAAACATGAATTTTTGGAGAAGATTTATTTCTGGCCTTTTGAATTAGTTCATCTGGGGGGAGTTTCTTCTCCCAGTTGAGTTGGAATTTGATTTCTATTGATTTCTTTTGAAATTTTTAAGATGTTGCAAAGTGATTCTTGATCCTAGCACATACCTAACTTGGGGTGGTGACAACTCGCCCCCACTCAAAAGAATCTCGTCCCGAGATTCAGAAGTCTTTGGGAGGAAGGAGGGATACTCGGTATGGAGACGGTCTTCTCTTTCCCACGTGGCTTCTTTCTCGGAGTGGTGTGACCATTGCATTTTTAGAAACTTGATATTCTGACGGCGAGTGCACGCTCTGCTGAATCAAGAATACGAAGGGGGTATTCTCGATAAGAAAGGTCATCTTGGAGATCAAGCGTTTCATGGTCGACTTCGCGGATGGGGTCCTTGAAGCAACGCCTGAGTTGTGACACATGGAATACATCATGTACTCAGGAAAGGTGCAGGGGTAGTTCAAGTTGGTAGGCAACTTCTCCACGTTTAGCAAGAATGCGGAAAGGTCCAATGTAACATGGGGCCCACTTGCCTTTGATACCGAAACGTTGGTTTCCTTTCAGAGGAGTAACCCGAAGGTAAGCCTTCTCATCCAGATTGTAGCTCTCTTGCCTATGATGACGATCATAGTAGCTTTTCTGACGAGACTGGCTGCTTTCAATTGATCACGAACAATGCAAACTTGCTCTTCTGCTTCCTTGATCATATCCGGTCCAAAGAATTGTCTTTCAGCGGTTTCTGACCAGTTTAGGGGTGTTCGACATCGTCGTCCATATAGGAGTTCAAAAGGAGCCATGCTCAGACTAGATTGGAAACTATTGTTATAAGAAAATTCGGCGAATGGAAGAGACTTCTCCCAATTCTTTCCGAATGAGATAACACAAGCTCTGAGCATGTATTCAAGAATTTGGTTAACCCTTTCGACTTGACCGCTAGACTGAGGATGGAAAGATGTACTAAAGGAGAGATGAGTTCCCATAGCATTCTGAAAGCTTCCCCAAAATCTAGAGGTGAAAAGGCTACCACGACCAGAATTGATTTCCAAAGGAACACCGTGAAGGGACACAATTCTAGAGACATACAAGTCCGCTAACTGGCTAGCAGTTATAGACTCGCGAATGGGAAGGAAGTGGGCATCTTTGGAAAGCCTATCTATGACAACGAAGATGGCATCGTTTCCTTTCTGGGTTTTTGGAAAGCCGGTGATGAAGTCCATACCGACTTTGTCCCATTTCCACTCTGGAATAGGCAAAGGTTGAATTGTACCAGCAGGTCTTTGATGCTCTGCCTTAATGCGACGACAAACATCACATTCGGCAACAAATCGAGCAATGTCTCTCTTCATCCTAGTCCACCAAAATCTCTGGCATAGATCTCGGTACATTTTTGTGCTACCAGGATGAATCGAGAGGGGTGTGTCATGAGCTTCCTTGAGGATGAGTTGCCTTAGTTCCCTATTCTTAGGTACTACCAAACTATTTCCATAGAATACCGTTCCTTTACTATCTGTGGAGAAACATTTAGCAACTCCGCTAGCAATGTTCTCCTTGTTCCGACGAATACCTCGTGCACGCCTTTGGGCAACTATGATTTGATCCTCAAGAGTTGGTTTCGCCACCAAGGTAGAAAGATAGCCATGAGGAACAATCTCAAGATTGAGCTTGCGAAATTCCTCATGAAGAAGTGGTTGATACTGTTGTAACATGAGGTTGTTACAATACGACTTACGACTTAGTGCATAGCCATGACATTGGCTTTGCCTGGGGTGTAAGAAATTCCTACGTCGTAATCTTTTATGAACTCAATCCAGCATCTTTGCCTGAGATTAAGATCTGGCTGGGTGAAAATGTATTTGAGGCTTTGGTGGTCGGAATAAATCTCACAACGATCACCAAGGAGGTAATGTCGCCAAGTTGTTAGGGCATGAACTACGACAGCGAGTTCAAGATCATGGGTAGGATAGTTCTCTTCATGTGGCCGTAACTGGCGTGAAGCATAAGCTACCACATGTCTATCTTGCATAAGTATGCATCCTAACCCTTGTCGTGATGCGTCACAAAAGATCTCGAAATCCTTTTTGGTGTCTGGAGGCGCAAGTACGGGTGAAGAAGTCAATCTCCTTTTTAGCTCTTGAAAGCTTTCCTCGCACTTGGGAGTCCATAGGAATTTCTTATCTTTCTTGAGGAGTTCAGTTAGAGGCTTTGCAACTTTGGAAAAGTTCTCGACGAAGCAACGAGAATAGTTGGCTAGGCCAAGAAAACTCCTAACTTGCTTAACCGATTCAGGTGGAGTCCAGTCAAGGACGGCATGAACTCTCTCGGGATTTACAGCAATGCATTTTGCAGAAATCACGTGGCCTAAGTAGGTCACTTCTGGTAGCCAAAATTCACACTTGGAGAAGTTAGCATACAGGCGATGCTCCCTTAGTTTCATCAATACCAGCCTAAGATGTTCGGCATGTTCTTCTTCGTTCTTCGAGTAGATGAGAATCTCATCAAGATAAACTACAACAAATTTATCTAGGTACTCCATGAAGATCGAATTCATCATGCGCGAGAAAGTGGAGGGGGCATTGGTTAAACCGAAGGGACGGTGTACTCGTAAAGACCATAACGAGTAGTGAAAGCCGTTTTGGGAATGTCCTCGTTTCGGATTTTGATTTGATGATAACCTAATCTCAAATCCATCTTGGAGAAGACAGAGGATCCTGCAAGTTGATCATAAAGATCATTGATCCTGGGCAGTGGGTACTTGTTCTTTATCGTCCCTAGATTTAGCGGGCGATAGTCTACGCACATCCTTTCTGTTCCATCTTTCTTCGTTACGAACAGAACGGTGCAACCCCATGGCGATGAGCTAGGGCGGACGAAGACTTTTTCCAACAAAGCTTCAAGTTGGATTTTAAGCTCAGCTAACTCACGTGGGGCCATTTTGTATGGGCGTTTGGAAATTGGGGCTGTGCCTGGCATAAGATCCACTATGAACTCTACGCATCTGTCGGGTGGCATGCCCGACAGCTCTTCAGGAAAGACATCCGGGAAGTCACGAACCACCGGAATATCTTCAAGTTCGGGAAGGGGAAGCACATTCAAAAAATGCATCTGGTTTCTTGTTCTTGGTGAGGAATAATCTATTGTCTGGCCTGAAGGATGTGTAAGTCTAACTGACTTGGATTTACAATCAAGAAAAGCATTTTGTCTTCATAACCAATCCATACCAAGGATGACATCAATTTCTGAAGACTTGAGGGCTATGAGTGAAGCAAGGAATACTAAACCCTCAATTGCAATTTGATTGCCATGGCTTACTCTATTAGTCTGCCACTTGGAACCAGGAGTTTGAATAATCATTGGGGTGAACATTTCATCAAAGGATATCTCATGCCGAAGTGCATAACTCTCCGACATGAATGAGTGAGATGCTCCTGGATCGAAAAGGACAGAAGTGGGAACAAAATTGACTGGGAGCGTACCAAGAATGACGTCAGAAGTACTATCAGTTTCCTCAGCTAAGATTTGGTTCACACGTCCAAGATTTGCGGAAGTGGAAGGCTTCGCGGTGGAAACCTTCGGGGGTGGCTTGGCATGGGGTGGAGCATTTTGATTGACGGGGCACTCACGAGAATAGTGACCAGGCTGGCCACATCTGGAGCAGGCTCCAAAGATAGTGCGGGGAGCTGGGTTGTTTGGTGGAGCTGGCGGACGAGGCGGCACAAGGGATGGCCTCGGTGGGTTGTTTTGGTGGATGAAACTGTTAGGAATCCAGATCATGCGCTTCTGAGAGCGTGAACTGGAAGAAGGGGCAAGCTCAAGAGCATGCTTGCGAGACTTCTCGAAAACTTCATTTCCATGCTCAGCTCTGAAGGATCTGTTGACTAAATCCTCAAAGGTGGCAAACTCAAGGAGGTTGAGATCATGACGAAGGATGGGGCTAAGTCCCTTGTGGAACCTTGCCTGCTTTCTGGCATCGGTGGTGATCTCATCTTGGGCATAACGAGCAAGACGGTTGAACTCCCTCACATACTTATGAATGGACATCTCTCCTTGATTCAGAATGCAGAACTCTTCCTTCTTGCGCTCCATCAACTCATCCAGAGTGGGGTACCCTCGAAAGGCAACACAGAACTCCTGCCAAGTCACTACGTGACCATCTGGCTGCATTGCAACATAGTTCTCCCACCACTGAAGAGCAGCATCTTCCAAGAAGTATACCGCGAAAATAACTCGGTCATCGGGAGCAACATGGGCTGTATCAAGCTTACGCTCGATGGAACGGAGTCAATCATCAGCTTCGAGGGGCTCATAAGAAAATCGGAATACCCGTGGCTTGAGGAAGATGAAGTCCTTAATGCTGACCACCACATTACGATGGTGGGCGGTATTCTGCTCGATGAGCTCCAGAAGGCGTGTTTGATCACGTCTATTCCGCTCAGCTTCCATCATGATTTCCGCCGCAGAAGGCGGTGTTGGAGGTTCATCATCATTTCGATTCCGATCACGGTCTCGACTCCGAAGAACAACACTACGATTTCCACCTGACATTCTGTGTGATAAAAATCAACAATCAGAACAGGTTGTACGATGGAGGCATGGACAAAAGTACATGATTTAGGCGGAAAAGATAACGAGAGGGAAGTGGGATTTTATCGACATGATCAATGGGGGGTTTACTTGCCTTGCTGACGAGGTTCAGTCACGAGGTCTTCAACGAACGGGGTGATCTCGGGTTCCAGCTCCACTTCTATCCGAGCAAACAATACAAACAAGGTGATTAACATAAGGTACAATGCACACGCACATGATCAATTGTATAAGGTGATGTTCATGGTACTGATGTGTTGAGCATTCCATTTAAAAGGAGTATATTGCATTTGACATGCAAATTCAAACTCCATTTGATTTATCGATGAGTTTCAAATGCATTTGAAACCATGAATGTTCATTTGAAATGGTTGATCATGAAGTGATGTTGTGAAGGTGAGGTAAAGCCTCTGATGTGTGGATGAAATCATTTAAAAGAAGTGTGTTGCAAAGTCATTTGCAAATTCACTCCAAATTTGAATTCAAATTAAATGCATATGGATGTTTGCCACTGTTAATCCAATTTAAATTGGTCAAACATGAAAACAAAGTCCATATTCAGAATCCTTGCATTATTCTGATAATTTTAGACATATTATTTGTCCAATTTGGAGTTAAAATGAATTAATTATGAATTTCCAAAGATTTGGCTATTTTCTGGATTTTCTGGAATTAATTTAATTGATTAAACTGGTTTACTGCGTCATACTTGCGCAAGGATGACGTCTGGGGGGGGGGGGGGCTTCACCCAGGGCACGGCAGCGTCACCGGGGAGCACCGGAGTGACGCCGACGACAAGATCTTGCGGCGGTCGTGGCTCGGGATCGTCGGAAAGGTCGCTGCGGATGGAGAGCTTGGGCTAGCGCTAGCGTTTTGGGACTCTGGGAGCACCAGGAAGACGATGGACAACACGGGAGAGACAGAGGTGCACTGGAGCTTTCGCGACGACGTTCATGGCGGTGGTGCTCCTCTGCTCTCATGGCAAACGGCGATAGAGTGAGGGAGGGAGACAACGGAGTAGCTCGGGCGAACTGGGAGCTCACCGTGAACTCAATGGAGACGGTTTCGCGGTCGGAGGAGCTTCATAGTGGCCGGAATTGAAGGAGATGCACGGCGGCTCCGGCGAGACGATGGCGACGTTTGCGACTGCTTCGGTTCAAATTAGGGCGCCAGCTTCTCTAGATCGACGAAGACGACGACGCTGCGCACGAGGGACATGGTGGCTGGCCTTCTTGTCGACGTTGGCCGCGGCTTCTCACGGCGATGAACCCCGGCGGCGCTCGGATGAAATGGGGAAAACGCGTAGAGGTCGAGAGAGGCAGCGGCGAGAGGGGGAGAGTGTCCAGGGAGGTGCAGGGCATCTCCGTGGCGCGTCTAGAGGCTCGGGGATGTCCACGGCGAGCAGGACGTGGCAAGGGGGCGGCGGCGGCGTCTGCATGCAATACAACGAGCAGCTTGCGGGCGCGGGGAGGAAGACGCCAAGACTGGAGGTGGGCTTGGGCCAGCTGGGGGATGAGTTGGGCTGAAAGCGAGGTGAGCCTTTTTCCTTTTTCTGTTTCTTTTTCTTTTCTGTATTTTGTTTGGTCTTAGCTAAATAATTAACTAGACATTTTTATAAATGCTCAAATCTTTTATATGGCATTACATGACCAGTAGCTAGTCATATCCAGAGTTTGAACATTTTTGAAATTCAAAAATATTTGAATTCAAATCCAAATAGGGTTATTTATTTAATTCCATGCTCCTGTTTGAATATTTGAAAAATCCATGAGCATGGGGTTGGTCCCACATCACTTAATATGTGATCACACTCATTTATAAGACTTTTAAAAAATCAAACATGAATTTTTGGAGAAGATTTATTTCTGGCCTTTTGAATTAATTCATCTGGGGGGTGTTCCTTCTCCCAGTTGAGTTGGAATTTGATTTCAATTGATTTCTTTTGAAATTTTTAACATGATGCAAAGTGACTCTTGATCCTAGCACATACTAACTTGGGGTTGTGACAACTAGGTGGTTTCTTCGCACACATTGCGTGTCTTTCTCAGCGTTTGGTAATTTTCTTGCCTTTTTTTGTCGCAGTTGCATAATTTAGCCCGACATCGTGACTACTTCTTTTGAACGGACGACCTGACCTAGGTAGCGTCGTTCTGCTCCTTATTGCGTTGTATTTTGCCTTATCGTCATCATCTTCATCATTTTAACAGCCCACATGTAATTCCCAAATCATCATGTAATCTCCCTTTGTCGTTGACTTCCATTTTGACATGCTGATGGGTTGTTGCAAATTCTTGTAATGAATCCAAATGGCAAGGTGCTTGGAGCCAAATTGATTTTTGTTTTGAATTTCTTTTGGATGGCTAAAGAGAGGTGATGTGGGGTTTTTCATTGCTCAATTTGTGTTCTCCCTAAGTCCAAATTTTGCATAGGCAAATGATACGGTGAGGACCTCTCACTCCTCGTTGGTTACCCCAAGTGGAAGATGAGATGTAGCGTAGCAGCAAATTTTCCTCGGTAAAGATACCAAGGTTATCGAACCAGTAGGACTCCAGGAAATACAAGAAGGTGTCACGGCGCTTGACGTGGACCTGCACACAACAACAAATAACTTTGCTCCCAACGAGTAAAGAGGAGTTGTCAATTCCTCCGGCCTTGCTGTTTACAAAGGATCAACGCAAGAGATAATAATAGTGGCAACTGTAAGTAAACTAAGGATGTAAACAGTAATGTGAAGACGGACTAGGGTCCCGTGATTTTCACTAGTGATGTCTCTCTCCCAAAAGACGATAAAAGTGCTAGCGAGGTAAACAAATCACAACTGGGCAATTGACAAAATTATGAAGGCACCGCAATGCTAACTATGCTGCAAAGAAAGGAAGGGCTCAAAAGAAATGGGCAGTACGCCAAGGTAAGTAGACCGAAATCCAACTGCATCTACTACGAATCATCCACCTTGAGATATCTATCCAGAACATCTCGCTGGTATTAAGTTGCGAATCCCACCCAAAGTGTAAACTCAAAGCAACAGACAACTGCATTAAAAGAACTTTGCGTAAAGTAAACAATCATTGCACCCTTGGATACAAGCACCGTTGTTTTATCCCTGGTGGAAACAACACATCCCCTAGTCTCATGTTTCTGTCACTCAAGCTAGACATCAAGGGGCTGAACCCACAATCAAGCATAACGCTCCCTCTTGGAGTTGCAACAAATCACTTGGCCAAAGTAAAATACGGCAACGGAGAACATGCAAGAATTTACTCAAGAACAAAATATAAAAGAGAAGAACGAAATATATTACTCATCCCAATTTGAACATAGTCTCATAATCCATCAGATCCCAGAAAACTCAGCATAACAACAGCAGAAATTACAAAGGTGCCTCGATCATGTGAGGCAGCTCACGAGGTCTCGAAAGTGGAAGCACAAAGAGGGGAGAGAAGTACATCACATAGGTACTGGTCACGGACCCATGGTCCAAGGGAAACTACTCACGGTACATACGGGAGGCGTCCATGGCTATGGATGGTCTCCCGGAGGGGGTTCCTCCTCTTGGCAGGGTACTGGGGCAGCTTCTCCAGGCAGCCCCGATCTAGAAACGGCGGCGGCGGCGGTACAGAGGCGAGATCGCGGACAAGAGATCGATATTAGGGGTTTCCACCCCGAGGGCTAAATATAGGCGAAGGGGGGCACCGAGAGGGGCCACAGGGCAGCCAGGAGGCCCCCTGGCGCGGCCTAGGGTGGGGCCGCGCCAGGGACCCTTCTGGAGTCCCTGTGGTGGCCCCCTTCCCTCCTTTGGTGTTTCGAGAAGCTTCTGGGTCGCTGATTTTTTATTTGATTTTTCCGGATTTTTTGGAGCACTTTTAATGGACGGAAAACGTGAAATACAAAAACAACAGAAAATAGCAACTGGGTGCACTGGGTTAATAGATTAGTCCAAATATGCTCAAAAGTGTATGAAAGTTCAAGCAAAACATGGCAAAGTCACACAAAACATGCATGGAGCAAGCAGAAATTATAGATGTGTTTGGGACGTATCAACATCCCCAAGTTTAATTCCTGCTCGTCCTCAAGTAGGAAAATGATAACAAGCATAATTTCTGTGGTGACATGCCACACAACCATATAAGGACTTTTAAGTAAAGCAATAAAAGCATGCAATTCAATTCAAGTCTTAACAAGCAAGAATCTATATTAGCATTGACACAAGCAACAAAAGAACAAAAGGTGCAAGAGCTCTCGCTGTCCGTGACTCGAATGTCTCCAGATGGTGTTTGCGTGCAAGCAGGGGACTGGGAAAAAGAGAGAAAAAAGGTTGTTGAGAACAACTATCTACTAAAGTTTCACACTTAGTCTCCTTTGGATTCTTATCTTGACTCGTCCCCAGACCAGTAGCTAGGTACAAGTCAATTTGATCCACTCCCTTTCGATATTTTGAGCACTCATGCAATGGATGAGCGTGAGCAAGAAAGTTGACACCTAAAAGGCGAAACAGAAAGAAGGTGGAGGAGGAAGACAAAAAGGTGTGAAAGGCTCACATCAATGAGGACAATCATAGGCGAGAGAAGGCCATATGATAGATATGATGTGAGGAGTAGGGATTGCCATGCAACGGATGCACATGTGAGCTAAAAGCTCTCCAAGGGAACTAGTGGGGATGCATCTAACTTGGTTGCTCAAGAAGACCTAGAGCTCATTTGAGGAGGCTCATCATTGGAATATAGAAGCCAAGTTCTATAGTGTGAAGGTCCCCACATAGCTATATGCATGATGATGATCTCTATGGAGTACAAGGGATAGAGGATGAAGTACTAGTGTGGATCTCTCAAAAGGAATAGTAGTGTTCCCCCTTCTCTCTTTTTATTTTTCTTTTTCTCTTTTTTCTATTTGTTTGTATTTTTTTGGTGGCCTCAATGGCTCTTTCTATTTAACTCTCATTTTTCCTCTTTGGGATCTTTTGATTTTGTCCTCTTTGGGATCTTTTCCTCACTTTAGGGGCAACACTCTATATTTTACAAGAATATAGGAGATCTTTCACACTTTACAAAGGTACTCACATAAAGAAGATATAACTATCATGATGCAAATGTATGCCTCTGCCAGGATAGCAGGATATGCAATGATACTAGCGCGTCATGTAACAATGATTAGGGCAAGGCCCAACTAGCATGCGGCTCATCGATCAATCAAGTAGCATGTATGACATGAAGATCAAGTCATGAGAAGGTGGATGTTGCATGGCAATGTATCTCAGAAAGGCTATGGAAATGCCTTGTAGGTAGGTATGGTGGTTGTTTTGAGGAAAGATATAAGGATGCTTATTTTGACAGAGCATATCGTGCCAAGGGTTTGGATGCACGGGCGAAGTATGCGCCAACTCTCAAGGTGAGAAAGGGCAATGCACGGTACCGAAGAGGCTAGAAAAAGTATAGGTGGGTGGAAGTGTCAACTTTCGAATACTCACATTAGTCCGAAGAACTCATGCACTTATTATCGGTAACTCTCAATCTAATCAGGAGGTTCACAAAGAGACAAGTACCCCGAGGAGGAGTGTATGGGGGTTTGGTTATCCTTGCGCATCCTCGACTCATGGTACGTGAGTGTACTCTAATATTCGAACCCTCTAGAGGTTAGTGATCCATCTAGTAGCTAGAGTTCTCAACAGGGGTTTTTGGTTTTCAAAAAACACACGGATTGCCCAAAATACGACATCTATCACTAATAGGCTCGAGCTCTTGACACCAAAAGTTCAAACATTACTCTAGTCAATACCTCAAAACTATTGCAAGTTACTACTACAAAGAGACTAGCAACTTCAACTACCTACTTCTAGTCAAGACACAAAACTCAGTGCAACAGGCAAACTCTCTAACAAGATAAAACATGCAACCTATAGAAAGTTCAACCTAAAACAAAAGAAAATCTCTAGAAAAACTAAAGCACTACAACTAAACAGAGCAGCAGCTAAGAAAAGAAAAAGAACAACTCACAGCTAAAAGAATAAGCAAGCAAATCCTATGAGGAGTTCTAGTTCAAGCGGAGCGTGTATCTCTCCCACACAAAAGAGTAAGCTGGGGTCTAACTTGTTACTACAGCAAAAAAAGCAAAAAACAAACCTAGAAATGTAAAGAGCGAGACGCTCCAAGTATAGCACATGACGCATGAAGTGATAAAAATATAGTGCAACGAGAGACGAACTGATAATTGTTGATGAAGAAGGGGATGCACGGGGGCATCCCCAATATTAGATGCTTGAGTCTCCTTGAATATTTATTGGGGGTGCACATGGGCATCCCCAAGCTTGAGCGTTTGACACTCCAAGATCTTCTTTCATCATTTTCCATCGCGCACTTGAAAACTCCCTTCATACATAACTCATTGTAATCTGATTAGCGAGGTTAGTACCCATAATAAAATAATTGTTTATCTACTGGAAATAAAGATAACTTTTAAGAGATACTGTTTCTCAAAATTGCCAAAAGGTTTTTGCAAAGAAAAATCAAGCTTAAGGTTTGCAAAACGAAGAAAAGACAAAACATGACAGAATCTGTGAAAAACAGACCATCAGGTAAAAACGAATTTTTTAGGGGTACTTCTGCAACTCAAATAAAAAAACTCATAACATACGCAAGTTTCTTAATTGTATAGAGCACACTGTGTAAAAAATTAAGCTCAAAAAGATTAACTGGGATTTTTCCATGATTTTTCTAGTCACGAGGACAGAATCTGTTTTCTGGACAGCATGTCACAACTTTCACTTCCCTTGTCATATGAGGCTATAAAATGCACAAAGCTTGAAAAATAAATATACAATGATGTTGCTACAGTAGTAACAATCATCAAGACCACTAACAACAGAAGAAAAGCAAAAAGAAAAACCTAAATTCGTTGCGGGCTGCCTCCCGAAAGCGCTTATTTAAAGCCATTAGCTAGGCTTAAGGCAAAAGAAGATGCTCACATAAGAATAATAATTTGGAGCAAAAGAGAGCATTAAGAAGAAAATATGAGACACATTTAAGCCTAGCCCACTTCCTATGCATAGGCATCTTGTAAGAAAATAAATCAAAGAAGCACAAAGTGACATGCATAGGAAGGTGGAAAAAGAACAACTTCAAAACTTTCAACGTGAAGAGAGGTGTTTTAGTAATATGGAAGTTTCTATAACCAAACTTTCCTCTCTCAAAGTAATTTTCAGTAGTATTATGAACAACATCAAGAATATAACTATCACATAAATCATGTTGTTCATGACCTACAAGCACACGTGTATTGTTTTCAACACGGTTTTTAGGATCATAAGATAAATGCAACCCGTCACATTGACGTTTAATAAGGACAAAACTCTCCGGATTTGGATATTTCAAAAGGATAATAGGAAAATAAAGTGTGGGTGCAATAGCAACAATTTCATGCTTAACATGAGGAACTATAGAAAGTTCATCTCCGTAATCATCATCCATAGTGGCATCATGGCCATAAGCATAGAAGGCATCAACTTCATCAAAAAGGGATATTTCAAAAGAATCCATAGGATGATAACACTCATATAAGGTAAGATTCAAAGAGTTACTCTCATTAGAAGGTAGACATGGATGGCTCCATTCTTCCTCCTTTTTTTCGTCACTCTCCTCCTCTTTTTCATCCAAGGAGATTTCGGTTTCATCAATTTCTTCTTTCATAGAGTCCTGCAAAACATTAGTCTCTTCCTTTGGGGGAGATATTCCCTCAAGATGATAAGTAATATAATAATTTTCATCATAATTTTCCAAACAATATTTAAGTATAGCAAGACTCTCAGATTTGTAAGGGGCATCATCAATATTTTTAAGAAGAGAAGTAATTTCATAGGCACCCTTATAAGAAAAAAAATCTTCTATTTGCTCTGCATCATCAAAATCATAATTTCTCTTAGCATAAGAAGCTAAGGTTTCATCATCATTGTACTCACATTGGAAAGCAAGGTGTTTGTGCCTCATGAAGCAACAAGATTCATCCCTGCAGAAAGATATATTATATATTGAGCACAAGTTTCTAGCATACTCATACAACTGATGTATTTGTTTCCATAAATGTATCCCCTTTTGAGATAAGCGGTGCTCCTTGTACCACTTTTGTTGATCCTCGGTGAATCCTCGATGCCAATAAGATCTGGTTTCAAAGAAGTCAGACATTGATTGGCAAGTAAGGAACTAGACATACTATTTTTTTGGATTTTTGATAAAGGACACAAAGACAGAAAAGCAAAGATAAAAGATAGCGTCTGATGACCCTCAACGTAGAGGGATCTATTGCAGTGTTTTCGATAAGTAAGAGTGTCGAACCCAACGAGGAGCAGAAGGTAGTAGCAAGTGACTTTGGTAAGGAGATAACTGCAAGCACTGAAAGATAACTTTTTAGGGGTTTTCTTGGTATAAGCGACATGATAGTAAAAACGAGCAAAGTAAAAGATATTGGATAGTAAAGAGTGTCCCAATCCTTTCTTAGCAAAGGAGAGGCTTAGAAACTGAACTTATAAAAGCTAAAGTGTTCTTGAGGACACACGGGAGAGGTAGTCATGTGCTTTCGCCATAATCCGTATCGGCACTATGTGCTGTGTTGATAAGTGTTGAGTGGGTGGATCTATGCTAGTACACCCTCTAGACTAAGATAAGTGTACTCTTATGATTAAACACCTTGCAAGCATCCGCAAATACAAGATAGTATTTAAGGAAAAAGCCTAACCATAGCAATAGGATCGGTGATCCATTGTTCCCTTGTGCAAAAGTGTGCGAACTGGGGTTTAGGTTTCTGTCACTCCGGCAACCCACCGTAAGCATTCTTTATACACAATGCATTCCCCTAGGTCCTTGATAAGGCGAAGTGTTGAGTGTTCGAATCACGCAACACCACTAGGAAAATAACAACACAACTTAAATATCAACCAACACATATTACTTCAACATCATATGACTACTAACAACTAGACTTCTCCCATGTCCGCAAGAACTAAAGTAACTACTCACAAGACATAAAAGAGATCATGATCAGTGGGGATAAATAGATGATAAACAATCTGAACACAATAATATTTCTCCAACAAAACTCAATAGCATTCACCACAAAGTAGTAATCAACACCGATAGAGTAGAGAGGATAGATAGTACGGATTACAACACGAGTTGCAATTGTGAGACAAGATTGGATGGAGGTGGAGATGGTGCTGATGATGGGGATGATGTTGATGATGATCTCAATGATGCCCGTGACGATGGTGATGACGATGGCGAAGATCTCCCCTTCCGGGAGGTGATCTCCCCGGCGGAATCTGCCCGCCAGAGATGGCTTTTCTTCTCTATAGGTTTCCGCCACGGAGCGGCGGCGGAACTCCGGAAACTCTCCCCTTTTAGGGTTTTTGGACGACGAGGAGTATATAGGACAGAGGGGGGAGCCGGGAGTGGCCCTGGGGGTCCAGGCGCCCTCCCGGCGCGGCCAGGGGTGGGGCCGCGCCAGGTGGCCTCCTGGGCACCCTGTGGCCCCCCTCTGGTCGCTCTTTTGCGTGTCTTCGTGATCCTGCTGGAAAACAGCCTCCGTCGATTTTCAGGTAATTTGGAGGTGTTCTTCTTCAGCAACTCAGCATCCACTTTTTACCGCTGAATCCTGCGTCTGCTGCTTCGGCACCGTAAAGTTGCAAACTGTGTAAAATAAGCCAAAACAACATAAGAATAGCATCATATCGTGAAATATATCAATGAATAAGAAAGAATTACTATATAAAATAGTGATGCATTTTGGACGTATCAGTGTGCAACTCCCCTATCTTGTAGACTGGAGTCCCCGACAACGGTGCCAGAAATTGGCTTGATACGGTGAGGATCTCTCACTCCTCGTTGGTTACCCCAAGTGGAAGGTGAGATGTAGCATAGCAGAATATTTCCCTCGGTAAAGATACCAAGGTTATCGAACCAGTAGGACTCCAAGAGATACAAGAAGGTGTCACGACGCTTGACGTGGACCTGCACACAACAACAAATAACTTTGCTCCCAACGAGTACAGAGGAGTTGTCAATTCCTCCGGCCTTGTTGTTTACAAAGGATCAACGCAAGAGATAATAATAGTGGCAACTGAAAGTAAACTAAGGATGTAAACAGTAATGTGAAGATGGACCGGAGTCCATTTTCACTAGTGATGTCTCTCTCCCAAAAGACGATAAAAGTGCTAGCGAGGTAAACAAATCACAACTAGGCAATTGACAGAATTATGAAGGCACCGCAATGCTAACTATGTTGCAAAGAAAGGAAGGGCTCAAAAGCAATGGGCAGTACGCCAAGGTAAGTAGACCGAAATCCAACTGCATCTACTAAGAATCATCCACCTTGAGATATCTATCCAGAACATCTCGCTGGTATTAAGTTGCGAATCCCACCCAAAGTGTAAACTCAAAGCAACAGACAATTGCATTAAAAGAACTTTGCGTAAAGTAAACAATCCTTGCACCCGCGGATACAAGCACCGTTGTTTTATCCCTGGTGGCAACAACACATCCCCTAGTCTCATGTTTCTGTCACTCAAGCTAAACATCAAGGGGCTGAACCCACAATCAAGCATAACGCTCCCTCTTGGAGTTGCAACAAATCACTTGGCCAAAGTAAAATACGGCAACGGAGAACATGCAAGAATTTACTCAAGAACAAAATATAAAAGAGAAGAACCAAATATATTACTCATCACAATCTGAACATAGTCCCATAATCCATCAAATCCCAGAAAACTCAGCATAGCAACAACAGAAATTACAAAGGTGCCTCGATCATGTGAGGTAGCTCACGAGGTCTCGAAAGTGGAAGCACAAAGAGGGGAGAGAAGTACATCACATAGATACTGGTCACGGACCCATGGTCCAAGGGAAACTACTCACGGTACATACGGGAGGCGTCCATGGCTATGGATGGTCTCCCGGAGGGGGTTCCTCCTCCCGGCAGGGTGCCAAGGCAGCTTCTCCAGAAAGCCCCGATCTAGAAACGGCGGCGGCGGCGGTACAGAGGCGAGATCGATGAAAAGAGATCGATGTTAGGGGTTTCCACCCCAAGGGCTAAATATAGGCGAAGGGGGGGCACCGAGAGGGGCCACAGGGCAACCAGGAGGCCTCCTGGCGCGACCTAGGGTGGGGCCGTGCCAGGGACCCTTCTGGAGTCCCTGTGGTGGCCCCCTTCCCTCCTTTGGTGTTTCCGGAAGCTTCCGGGTCGCTGATTTTTTATCTGATTTTTCCAGATTTTTGGAGCACTTTTAATGGCCGAAAAACCTGAAATACAAAAACAGCAGAAAACAACAACTGGCAGCTGGGTGCACTTGGTTAATAGATTAGTCCAAATATGCTCAAAAGTGTATGAAAGTTCAAGAAAAACATGGCAAAGTCACACAAAACATGCATGGAGCAAGCAGAAATTATAGATACGTTTGGGACGTATCAGCAAATTCTTTGGATTGTTCTCCATGCCCATGTTTTTACTTTGACTTTTGCCTCTCTGAAAAAATCAAATATAGTTCAATTGTCATTTGAATCTAAATCAATTTCCCCTGATTTTATTTGTTTCAAATTGATTCAAACCAATTATATAAAATTAGAAAAACTCTCCCCATCATAAAACATATTTTTCTATGTTTTATTTCTATCTACTTGGCTCTGCAAAACTCCAAGAGAATGTCTGTTTTTTTTAAATAGAAATCGCTGGGTATTTTTTTTCTGGGAGCAAAGGTGGAAGGAAGCCCAGCCCAGTTGGCCCCCCTTCCTCTCTAGTCCCCAAATCCAGCCTAGCCGATCCCCCTCCATCTCTGTGTCGTGGAGGTCCCCTGCCTCGCTACAGGACAATGGCGAGGAGGAGGAAAGGACCTCCTCTGGCCACCACCAGCAGCCTCCCAGCCACCTCCCTTTATAGCCCCGTCTCCTCTGCCGAACCCTAGGCCCCTCCTCTTCCTCCTAGCGCCGCCATCACCTCCTTCCCATCCTTTTCTCCTCTGCTCGGCCACCCGAGGGCCATGGCCTGGAATTCTTGACCGAGACGAGCCCAAGCCACCGTCGACTCAAGGCCGTCCCCGAGCTCTATCGACTACCTCGGCAACCCACTGTGAGCGCCTCGCCCTCCCCGGGTTCTTTCCCGCTGTAGCCGTAAGACGCCGATTTTCTGCACCCTCGCCGACTCGTTCTTGCCCCGCTTAGCCTCGTGTTGTGCAGGTTCAGAGACGGAGAGTTCTCTGTCAGATTTTCTTCAGTGAACGCCTGTAGGTGCTTCTTATGTCTTCAGGATTGATCTCTGTTGCATAATAGTAGCTAGCGCAATGGTTTGTGTGATCTGGTTCTATTTATGAGGTCATGGGATCAAATCCCCTCCGGGGCAAGGTGCTCATTTTATTTTTGTTTTGTGGAGCGCACAACCTGTTCTTCAATTTCAGTTTTGTTTCTTCAGATCGATATTCAGTTAGCGCCTTGTAACCCCTTCATATTGACTCAACTTTGCTCTTTGTCGTAATCGTTCAAGTGGCACAATGGTAGAGCAACGTGTCTCTCAACAGCGAGATCTCTGGTTCAAACCCCCCTGGGACGTTTTAGCCATCCTTTTGATGTTTTTCTTTTCTTTTTAGCTCTCTGTGTAAAGATGGGCTCGGCCCAGAAGGAAACTCAAGAGAGAGTTGCTCGCGTGCCCGTGGCCCAGAATCGCCGAGGGGAGCCCAGAAGGGTTTTCCCTCCTTTTCTTTTTTTTACATCAATTCAAATCCTTGTAGTTTGATCCCCTTCTCAAATGCCCACATGTTGTACATGTTTATGGGGCAGAAAAATGCAAGGATTAAGATATTGCTTTCCATGTTGTATTCTGAGCAAGTACAAAATGGAATGTAACACAATTGTCACATGTGCCACAATTTTTCTTTTCTTTTTCTTCTTCCAACTTCTTTTGCACTTGTTCCAAATATAGCCATATCATATGTGGTTTTGGTGCGGAAAAAGTGAGAGACTTGTCTCCGTTCCTTCATTTGAAACTTCACCGGTGTCAACCCTTCGTCGACACCTCCCCGTCTCCAGAATCGATAGATTTATTTCACGATGCTTATCATTGTTAACTTGTTATTGTTGTTTCATGCCCTCCCATGTTGCCATGTTACTTACACCAATATTAAGGCTATGACCAAAGCCATAAAATATAATTAATTGCATATGAAGTTGTTGACGTGTCGTCAACACCTCCATTTAAATTTGACTAGATAGGGTCACACCATGACTATTAAAATTGATCATCTCATCCATGCTTGAGCATTGTTGATCCCGATGTTTACTTGTGTGCTTTCCTTGTCAGTACTATACATTAGCACCTGAGACTGCTGAGGAGAATTACGTGGAGATTTCCGACACCGAGCACGAGGACCCTGCTATGTCTGCTCCGTCGATCGATTACCCAGGCAAGGGGAAGATTTATACCATTACTTGATACCTTTCTGCCTACCTGCCTAGCTGTAGTCTAGAACGTTTGTTTGATCCTATCCACTTTGCTTATGCCACAATCAAAAACTAAACAGCCATGATCCCCACATCCCTGCAAAACCTTGTATTGCTAAGTTACCGCTGCTCGGCCATTGCTTAGTATGAGTAGGAAAACTTGCTGCTTTACCTTATACTATGGTTGGGATATCATGTTACTAAAGAAGTTGGTTGATATTTATTATATTGATGTTAATTATATTTGACGAAAGATGGGAGACCGGGCTGTTCCCGCTAGGTGCTTTATTCCATTTGAGTCACCTAAGATCCGAGTTCCGGGTATTGGTTCTTTGTTTGAGCGTGCCTAATCGTGTGTGGGGTTCTATGGGGCCCCCTTGTCTTACCTACCTAGCTTCATACAATTCTAGTGGTGGCCCGAGCTGATTTACTATTTGCAAACATGTGTGTGCTTGGTTGGTACTCCAGCAGCTTTCGAAACAACCCGGACCAACGGAGACATAGTTCCTCTGGTTGGTCCACACTGGTGAGCTAGGGAAGTCCCCTGTTATTTAGGTGAGACTAAAGCCGACCTTAGCCATACGGTAGAGACCGATTCGAGAGCGCGGCCGGCTTTTGAGTTGGATGTCGACTCACCGGGGGCCACCCGGATTTGTGCGTTGTTAGTTAGAGGGACTCTGACGTACCGGAGTTTCAGACGCTTACCCAGCCAAGCGGAAGCCAGGCGTACATGTGAAGCATATGATGGGCAGTTGGTACACCCCTGCGGGGTTAAATCTTTTCAAAAAGACGTGTCCACGGTTATGGACGACTCAGAGCCTACGTCTTGTTCATAGAATAACATCAAATTGGATCATAATTAAAACTTGCCTACCGTGTGAGTGCCTTGGTTGCTTTTCTTCGTCCAGGGGGGACCGAGAGAAGAACAAGGTTGTGTTATGTTTGCCGTAAGTAGGTGGATAGCAGACTTATGACTCGATGTCACGTGCATTCTTGGATCTTACCTCTACTCTAATAGAACGATAGCCACCATATATGCTAGTGCGGCTGCAACCTTAACTTTTACCTTGTCTTACCGTAGGAAGTTAGTTATCCTGTAATGATATATTCTCACCCCTGGTTTCCTTTTGTGCTTTTACTGTTTTGCCTGATCGGCCGCTGCAGTTGACTACTACCTCGACCCGAGCACCGAACGTTACTTTGTGGAGGTGCTCCCGGAGGACGACGATGAGGATGACTTCGCTCAGTAGATCCTATAGTTGGGTTCCGATGTTCCGTGGGTGGACTTGCTTATGTGTAGCCCTCTCTAGGGTGTAACAGCCCAGATTTCACAAAATTAATTTTTTTTTCGGTGTGAATTGTTTGATTGTCTGATTTTCTTGCGGTGATTGCATCCCCGATTTATCGATCGGCGATTATTTTCCGCCCTCTTATCTCGTACCGGACGGAGACCGACCCTTTCCACCCTGACACTCGACCTTGCGACACCGGGTTTCACCCGATCACCGTCGCGAAAACCGCACGAGACCAGCCGCAGCCAACGGAACGAAAAACTTCGTTTAATAATTAAACGGGTTATTTTTATAGCATGCCGGAAATTGTTCTCGGAAAATTTCCAGCGCGAGGTGAACGCCGCCGTCTCGACGCGCTGATCGCGCAGTTCGAAGTTTTACCCGAATCGGAGGTCCTGCGGACACCCGGCGGTCAGAAACGTAAACACCGCGCGCGCGAGAGAAAAACCGGGGATGTTTTTGCAAACTGCCAGCCACCTGGGCTATATAAAGACCACCACACTCCCACCCCTTTCTAGGGTTTCCCTAGCCTAAAAATTGCAGCCACACCCCCCAGATCTTCTCCAATTTTCGCAATTTTGCCCAATTTTCGCCCAAACCCTAGCCCCATCTGATCTGGACCGTCAGATCCGGAGATCCGACGGCCTAGATGCGCCCTGGCTGCCCACCTACCCTCCTCCTCTCTCCTCACGCAGCACCCCGCCTCCTGCACCGTGGAGCCACCGCGCGCCTCCGGCGAGACCACGGCGTGCCGCCGCCGCCCCGTGAGCTCCTCCCCTCGCGCCCCCTTCTCCTCTTTCCTCTCTTCCCTCCTCACCTCTTCTCCCTCCTGCGCAGGATCCCAGCCGAGCCGCCATTGGAAGCCAACCCGAGCTCGGGCCAAGGTCATCGCGCCCCGCCACCGCGCCTTGCATCGAGGGCCACCGGATCCGGCGGGATCCACACGACCCCGGCCTCCACCGCGCCCGTTCCCGTCCGCCCCTGCAGCGCCCTCTTCGCGCCGCCTCGCCGGAGGCTAGCCGCCGCTGCGCCATGGCCGTCGGGATCGGGCGACGTCCCCAACCGCCAGCCACCGTGGCCAACTGGGCCGGCCTTCCCACCCCGCGCGGCCTGCCAGCGCCCCAACGGCCCAGCCGGTGCCTCTCAGCCCAGGCCGCCAACCACTGTTGGGCTTGGCCCAGTGGTGAGCGCCTCACCCTTTTTTTATTCTTTTTTTATTTTTCCTGTTTAGGCCCAGCAGAGTTTCGGCCCAGTGCATGTTTTTATTATTATTTCTGGGCTTTTTAATTATCTGTTAATTGTTGCGATGTGGCGGTAGCTATATCTTTTTGCTCGTAGCTCGTATTGCGACGGTTCCAACGTCAAAGTTGCTTATTTTTTCGTGTAGTTTAATAAAATGTGCTTCTTTGTTATGTTTGACTTTGTTTACATGTTGTTTACCTGCTAATTACAACTGCTTGCCACTGTAAATTGTAATTGCTACAACTTTTTAACCGTTGCTCCGTTTAAAATGTTCTTTAGATCTAACTTGACTAGAATTGCGTGTACGTTCTGTTTATGCTGCTCTTGCTTGCTAATAACAAATATAAAATATTGTTTAGGACAAAACAGTACCAAATGCAATCATTATCGTGGGGTCCGCAATAGTTTGCCATGTCTAGGATTTCACCCCACTTAAATTGACTAGCTTAGGTAGTTTATTTGTGCTTCACCTCTTGTCATGTTTGTGTGCTATGTCATGCTTGAGTGATATGCCATGTTAACAACCTTTTGCTCACCTTGTGTAGCTAAACAACTCAAACCATCATAAAACGTGCGGTATCGTCGTGTGTCACCGATACCCCACTTAAACTGTTAGTAACCGTTCTCGACGATAGATCCGTAACGCGTTGCCGTGTCGTGTGATGTATTCTTGATCTTGTGCTTCCCCGTAGTAATAGATGCTTGCTCGTTGATTGCTTTCCAGTGTTTACCGCCTTGTGTGCTCTTGGGGTCACCTTCGGCGACGTTGGGAGCTTGCGATCAACTACACCTTAGGAACCCGACTTATCAACAGGCAAGGAATATACATTACTTATGATCCATTATATTTCAACCAGCGGTTTGCATGCTAGTATAGGTTAGGTTCGATGTTTGATCCTACCACATGTTTACAGCCTTTTTCAAACCGATACAGCCATGTCCCTTCCCAGCAAAACCATATACTGCTATGTTACTATTACTCGTTGCTCAGCCCCTGCTTAGTATGCATGCTTAGGATGCTACGATGTTCCCCTGTTACTCCTTGGTTTGGACTATCACTTTATTATATTGTTGTTGATGATATGATTATTATAATGTTGACTATATTCGACGAAGGATGGAAGGTCTAGGCTATCCCGCCCCGACGCTTTGTTCCATTCGAGTCACCTAGGATCCGAGTTCTGGGTATTGGTTTTAAAACTGAGCGTGCCTAACCGCGTGTGGGATTTTATGGGGTCCCCTTTTCTTACCTATCTAGCTTCAACCATTTCTAGTGGTGGCCCAAGCTGATTTACCATTTGAAAACCGTGTGTGTGTCTGTTGGGTCGCTCCTGGCAGATATTCTTTAAAATAACTTAGGCCAGCTGAGACATGGTTTCTCTGTTAGTCCATCCCAGGGAGCTAGGGGACTGCCCACATCTATTTGGGTAGCTAACCCGACCTCATCCAGACGATAGAGGCCAATTCGAGAGCGCGACTGACTTTTGAGTTGGATGTCGACTCACCGGGGGCCACCCGGATTTGTGCGTTGTTAGTTAGAGGGACCTGTCGTTCCGGATCTCTTGGGACTAAATCATAAAATGGTTGCCTATCATGGGTAGCAACTGAGGGAGATGGGCGTGCGTGCAGAGCCTTGTAATGGGCAGTTGGTACACCCCTGCAGGGTTAAATCTTTTCGAGAAGCCGTGTCCACGGTTATGGACGACTTGAGACCTACTCCTTGTTCATAGACAACAACAACTGAGATAATCTTAATATAACTTGATCAACGTGTGTGTGCCTTGACTGCTTCTTCTTCGTCGGGATGCGAAGAGGAGGACAAGGATAGGATAGGTGTTATGTTTGCGTAAGTAGCTGATAGCAAGACTTGTTGGAGGCGATTCCTCATCGAATGCTTGGCTTCTTATCTTACTCTCTAGATCGTTAGCCACTTCATAAATGCTAGTGCGGCAGCAACCTCAACACTTACCCCATCCTTACCGTAAACTACTAGTTGTCCTAGAATGACGAGTGATGAAGTCCTTGTTGGGTCAGTTGACCACTACAGTTGGATGTTGAGTACTTCTGTACTCATGATACTACCCCCAAACTCTTTTCAGGGTTCTGATCGACAACAGGTATGGTGATCGACGTTTCACGTGGAGACTCGACGACGAATAGTTAGGCGGATCCCGGCGGAGGGCCTGGACCCGTGTGGTTATGGGGATCGATGATTTTCTTTTGCCACTAGGAATTTGCTTGTAGTCTGTACTCAGACATGTATCTTCTGCTGATGTATTGTATTTAAGGCAGTTGTATGCCGATTGTATAAGATGTTGTATCCTTGTATCTGTAATGTTGTGATATCATGTTGGAAATGCGGGGCATATGGCTATGTCATATGTCGCGGTGGGACCGATATGTGCTTCGTCCCCGGATCTGGATGGAAACATCTAGATCTGGAACAGTACCGCATATCGGGCCTTACAACTTGGTATCAGAGCCTTACCGACTGTTGGATCCCTTCTCTGGCCGAAGTCGAGTCTAGAAATAAACTATTTTATAGTTACTAAGTTAGCTATCGGAGAGTAGGAATCTTTTTACTCCTTACCCTTTCTCTGGTCTGGACAAGTGTCGTAAGTGTTTTTACTCTCGTCTTATCCCTTCAAATTCTAGGATCTCGAGGGTGTGGAGTATCGGAACCGTTACAATGCTTTGCTTCTGAAGTATTGTCTCGATTCCGAGCTCAGGTGGGAATTCCTGTAGTACCTTTAGCTTCTCCAATTTTGGGTATCATCTCGGTCATCCATTGCCATCCATCCTTTTGCCGGTGTTTTCAAGACTTGCGTCGAAAACACTATCCTTTGATCCGGTTATCGTTGTCGTACCTCCTCTTGACACCGAAGGTTTCGTATTTTCGACGATGTCGTCTCCCTGCAGAAATTTATCTCAACCGAAGTTCGACATCGACATGGAGCAGAGTCCCTTGTTGGTGGTGTTGAAGAAATCGTCGACTCTCTTTTCTCTCCCCCTTCCCCTCTCCCCCGGATCGTCCTGGATCTCGGGACGAGATCCCTTGTTGGTGGTGTTGTATTGTAACAACCCAGATTTCCCAAAATTATATTTTTTTTGTTTCGATGTGAATTGTTTGATTGTCAGATTTTCTTGCGGTGTTTGCATCCCTGATTTATCGATCGGTGATTATTTCCCCCCTCTTATCTCGTACCGGACGGAGACCGACCCTTGCCACCCTGACAATTGACCTTGCGACACCGGGTTTTGCCCGATCACCATCGCGAAAACCGCACGAGACCAGCCGTTGCGAACGGAACGAAAAACCCCGTTTAATAATTAAATGGGTTATTTTTATATCATGCCGGAAATTGTTCTCGGAACGGTTCCAGCACGAGGTGAACGCCGCCGTCTCGACGCGCTGATCTCGCAGTTCGAAGTTTTACCCAAATCGGAGGTCCTGCGGACACTCGGCGGTCAGAAACGTAAACACCGCACGCGCGAGAGAAAAAACGGGGATGTTTTTGCAAACTGCCAGCCACCTGGGCTATATAAATACCACCACACTCCCACCCCTTTCTAGGGTTTCCCTAGCCTAAAAATTGCAGCCACACCCCCCAGATCTGCTCCAATTTTCGCAATTTTGCCCAATTTTCGCCCAAACCCTAGCCCCATCTAATCTGGACCGTCAGATCCGGAGATCCGACGGCCCAGATGCGCCCTGGCTACCCACCTACCCTCCACCTCTCTCCTCACGCAACACCCCACCGCCTGCACCGTGGAGCCGCCGCGCGCCTCCGGCGAGGCCACGGCGAGCCGCCGCCGCCCCGTGAGCTCCTCCCCTCGCGCCCCCTTCTCCTCTTTCCTCTCTTCCCTCCTCACCTCTTCTCCCTCCTGTGCAGGATCCCAGCCGAGCCGCCATTGGAAGCCAACCCGAGCTCGGGCCGAGCTCATCGCGCCCCGCCACCGCGCCTTGCGTCGAGGGCCACCGGATCCGGCGGGATCCACACGACCCCGGCCTCCACCGCGCCCGTTCCCATCCGCCCCTGCAGCACCCTCGTCGCGCCGCCTCTACGGAGGCCAGCCGCCGCTGCGCCATGGCCGTCGGGAACGGGCGCCGTCCCCAACCGCCAGCCACCGTGGCCAACTGGGCCGGCCTGCCCACCCTGCGCGACCTGCCAGCGCCCCAACGGCCCAGCCAGTGCCTCTCAGCCCAGGCCGCCAGCCATTGTTGGGCTTGGCCCAGTGGTGAGCGCCTCACCCTTTTTTTTCTTCTTTTTTTATTTTTCCTGTTTAGGCCCAGCAGAGTTTTGGCCCAGTGCATGTTTTTTTATTATTATTTCTGGGGTTTTTAATTATCTGTTAATTGTTGCGATGTGGCGGTAGCTATATCTTTTTGCTCGTAGCTCGTATTGCGACGGTTCCAACGTCAAAGTTGCTTAGATTTTTGTGGAGTTTAATAAAATGTGCTTCTTTGTTATGTTTGACTTTGTTTACATGTTGTTTACCTGCTAATTACAACTGCTTGCCACTGTAAATTGTAATTGCTACAACTTTTTAACCGTTGCTCCGTTTAAAATGTTCTTTATATGTAACTTGACTAGAATTGCGTGTAGGTTGTGTTTATGCTGCTCTTGCTTGCTAATAAGAAATATAAAATATTGTTTAGGACAAAACAGTACCAAATGCAATAATTATCGTGGGGTCCGCAATAGTTTGCCTTGTCTAGGATTTCACCCCACTTAAATTGACAAGCTTAGGTAGTTTATTTGTGCTTCACCTCTTGTGATGTTTGTGTGTTATGCCATGCTTGAGTGATATGCCATGTTAACAACCTTTTGGTTCACCTTGTGTAGCTAAACAACTCAAACCATCGTAAAACGTGCGGTATCGCCGTGTGTGACCGATACCCCACTTAAACTGTTAGTAACCGTTCTCGACGATAGATCCGTATCGCGTTGCCGTGTCGTGTGATGTCTTCTTGATCTTGTGTTGCCCCGTAGTAATAGATGCTTGCTCGTTGATTGCTTTCCAGTGTTTACCGCCTTGTGTGCTCTTGGGGTCACCTTCCGCGACGTTCCGAGCTTGCGATCAACTACGCCTTCGGAACCCGACTTATCAACAGGCAAGGACTATACATTACTTATGATCCATTCTATTTAGACCAGCGGTTTGCATGCTAGTATAGGTTAGGTTCGATGTTTGATCCTACCACATGTTTACAACCTTTTTCAAACCGATACAGCCATGTCCCTTCCCAGCAAAACCATGTACTGCTATGTTACTATTGCTCGTTGCTCAGCCCCTGCTTAGTATGCATGCTTAGGATGCTACGATGTTCCCCTGTTACTCCTTGGTTTGGCATATCACCTTATTATATTGTTGTTGATGGTATGATTATTATAATGTTGACTATATTCGACGAAGGATGGAAGGTCTAGGCTATCCCGCCCCGACGCTTTGTTCCATTCGAGTCACCTAGGATCCGAGTTCTGGGTGTTGGTTTTAAGACTGAGCGTACGTAACCGCGTGTGGGATTTTATGGGGTCCCCTTTTCTTACCTATCTAGCTTCAAACATTTCTAGTGGTGGCCCAAGCTGATTTACCATTTGAAAACCGTGTGTGTGTCTGTTGGGTCGCTCCTGGCAGATATTCTTTAAAATAACTTGGGCCAGCTGAGACATGGTTTCTCTGTTGGTCCACCCCAGGGAGCTATGGGGCTGCCCACATCTGTTTGGGTAGCTAACCCGACCTCATCCAGACGGTAGAGGCCAATTCGAGAGCGCGGCCGGCTTTTGAGTTGGATGCCGACTCACCGGGGGCCACCCGGATTTGTGCGTTGTTAGTTAGAGGGACCTGTCGTTCCGGATCTCTTGGGACTAAATCATAAAATGGTTGCCTATCATGGGTAGCAACTGAGAGAGATGGGCGTGCGTGCGGAGCCTTGTAATGGGCAGTTGGTACACCCCTGCAGGGTTAAATCTTTTCGAGAAGCCGTGTCCACGATTAGGGACGACTTGAGACCTACTCCTTGTTCATCGACAACAACAACTGAGATAATCTTAATATAACTTGATCAACGTGTGTGTGCCTTGACTGCTTCTTCTTCGTCGGGATGCGAAGAGGAGGACAAGGATAGGATATGTGTTCTGTTTGCGTAAGTAGCTGATAGCAAGACTTGTTGGAGGCGATTCCTCATCGAATGCTTGGATTCTTATCTTACTCTCTAGATCGTTAGCCACTTCATAAATGCTAGTGCGGCAGCAACCTCAACACTTACCCCATCCTTACCGTAAACTACTATTTGTCCTAGAATGACGAGTGATGAAGTCCTTGCTGTGTCAGTTGACCACTACAGTTGGATGCTGAGTACTTCTGTACTCATGATACTACCCCCAAACTCTTTTCAGGGTTCTGATCGACAACAGGTATAGTGATCGACGTTTCACATGGAGACTCGACGACGACTAGTTAGGCGGATCCCGGCGCAGGGCCTGGACCCGTGTGGTTATGGGGATCGATGATTTTCTTTTGCCACTAGGCATTCGATTGTAGTCTGTACTCAGACATGTATCTTCCGCTGATGTATTGTATTTAAGGCAGTTGTATGCCGATTGTATGAGATGTTGTATCCTTGTATCCGTAATGTTGGAATATCATGTTGGAAATGCGGGGCATATGGCTATGTCATATGTCGCGGTGGGACCGATATGTGCTTCGTCCCCGGATCTGGATGGAAACATCTAGATCTGGAACAGTACCGCATATCGGGCCTTACATAGGGCCATTTGGATTTTGACCGTACTCGGTCGTGATTGTCTTCCGCTTGTTGCATGAGTTACTATTGGGTCTATGGACCTCTGAGATGATGTAATAAATACCAGCGGCGATGTATGCCCTGGACTCTATATTTAGTATAAAGTTCATTGTTCTTATATCTGTTGTCGAGAATCCGGCAGTTACACGAGTGCGAGTGTCGTGAGTCGGTGGACTTTTATGCTCTACTAACTCGAGCGGGACGCGAAAGCGACTAACTTGAGTTAGCACCGCATCGGGGGCCTTACAACTTGGTATCAGAGCAGGACTGGCTGTAGGACCCCTTACTGGCCGAAGTTGAGTCTAGAAACTATTTTGTAGTTATTAAGGAAAAATCGGAGAGTAGGAACTCTTTATTTTTCTTCTTACCCCACCCTCCCACCCCTTTTTCCGTGAGGAAGTGAAACGTTGTTTTCTCTCTGCAACTTATTCCCTTTCAAAACAAATCTAGGTTCTCGTTTACATGAGGCTCCGATTCCTCTATAATTTTTTGCTAGCGACGAGAAGGGTTGGCGGACGTTGAGAACACTGAGCCGCCACTTGGGGTTGACAGCTCCAACTCTCTTACGGCGTACCTCAGGTGAAACTCCTATACAGGGATGGTTGGCATCCTCCGGATGAGGTTCCTCCCCCTATAGGAGACCGCTTCGGCGGGCCGCTCAGGGCAGATGTCTCAACGTTCAGGTCTTCAACCACTCGTATATATTGTTGTGTTCTCGCTAGCAGATTATTATCTTGGATTCGGATGATCTCGGTTTGGGGATTCAAGTAGCACCTAGCTTTCGACTTTCTGGGTTAACCTTGATGGATATTCAGCCTTCGGCTTCCTCATACCTCGTGAGGAAATTTTGTTGTGAATATTGCTTTATCTTTTGGTTTCATCAATAATTCTACCATGTTCTCATAAGTGTTCCTGTATACAGGATGCCAAGAGCGAACATGCCGCCGCCAGAGAACCCTCTCCTTCGGGAGGCTGTGACCGCAGTGGCTCAGGGCACAGCTGCGATCTTACAGATGCTGCAGAACCAGACTGCCCAGAGGAGTGATCGGCCACAGTACACGACTTTGCAGCAGTTCCTTGCTATCAACCCCCCAGGTTCTCCGAGGCTCGAGACCCGTTGGAAGCGGATGATTGGATCGCAGAGATCAAGAAGCACGTCAATGCAAACACCGTCAGATCAGTCGACTACGTCACCTTCGCCTCCTTCTAGCTTCAGGGTGCAGTAGCCAGCTGGTACGATACCTACAAGGCCAACAAGGGCGATGCTATCATCACGTGGGGATACTTCGTCGCAGACTTCAGAGAAGCACATATTCTGAGTGGATTGATGGACAGGAAGTGAGAGGAGTTCTTGGCTATGAGACAGGGTGACAGGTCAGTTCAGGAGTACAACCTGGCCTTCGTCAGGCTCGCCAGGTACGCTCCGGAGGAGGTCAGCACAGAGGCTAAGAGGATTGCCAGATTCCGTGGGGGTCTCAGCACAGAGATCAAGTACGCACTCACCCAGTGCAACCCCACGCTGTTCTCGCAGTTCGTGGATCAGGCTATCCGCCAGGAGTCAGCCAGAGCAGAGTGGGATGCAGACAGGAAGCGCCAGAGAGAGCACAACTCCGCAGTGATGGTCCATAAGAAGGCAAAGACTTGGGTTACAGAGGCACCACCGCAGAGGCATCAGTTCCAGCAGAGGGGGGCAGTTGTCCGCACTTTTTCCCGCCTTCCCGTCCCAGTTCAGCAGTGGCCTCGCTCTACACCACCACACGCGAGGCCACCCAGGCTAGAGTCCCAGCCCAGGTCAGGCGTGATCTGCTACAAGTGCAGGGAGCCGGGGCACACTTCTCCCAACTGCACCGACCCGCGCTTTGCTCGGCTCCCACCGCCTCCACCTCGCTCTACTCCGAGCACCGCGATGGTGAAGGCACAACCACGTGCAGTTCGGGTGAACAACATGATGCTCACGCTCAACAGTCTTCAGAGATCGTTCTTGGTAGGTTGCTTGTTAGTTCTGTTCCTGCGACAGTTCTGTTCAATTCCGGAGCGTCTCATTCCTTCATTTCCAAGTCCTTCGCTCAGCAGTTTGATTTCCAAGCAGAGGTGATGCCTTCTCCTTTGGCCATCTCTACCCCGGGCTCTAAGTTCAGTTCAGCTATCAAAGTTCCGAGTGCTCACATTCAGATCCAGGGTCTCCTTTTCGCTGCTTTCTTGATTTTTCTTCCACGTTCCGACATTGATGTTATCTTGGGCATGGATTGGCTTGTGCAGCACAAGGCCAATATTGATTGTCCGACCAGGTCAGTGAAGTTGACACATGGTTCAGGCGCAGAAGTCTTGTACACTTGTGGCTCAGTGGCAGGAGCAGCACAGTTGTACGCCTTGAACGCAGGAGTCGCGCCTTTGCTCGAAGAAGTCAAGGTTGTCTGTGAGTTCCCTGACGTCTTTCCAGAGGAGTTGCCAGGAATTCCCCCAATTCGAGCTATTGAGTTCATTATTGAGCTAGAGCCTGGTACCCAGCCGATTTCTCGGCATCCGTACAAGATGTGTTCGAAGGAGTTGATTGAGCTCAAGAAGTAGTTGACAGAGTTGGAGGCAGACGGTTTTATCCGCGCGAGCACTTCCCCTTGGGGTGCACCAGCTTTGTTTGTCCAGAAGAAGGATGTGACTAGCCGCTTGGTCCAGGACTATCGTGGTATAAACAAGAAGACCATCAAGAACAAGTACCCTCTACCCCGCATCAATGATCTGTTCAAACAGTTGAATGGGGCAAAGGTGTTTTCCAAGCTTGACTTGAGGATGGGGTATCATCAAATCTGTGTTCGTGAAGAGGACATTCCCAAGACCACGTTCAGCACTCGTTATGGGATGTATGAGTTCACAGTCATGACTTTCGGGTTCTCAAATGCCCCTCCAACATTCATGAGAGCTATGAACTATTTGTTCCAAGAATGGCTTGATGTATTTTTGATCCTCTACCTAAACGACATTCTTGTCTATTCCAAGTCAAAGGATGAGCATGAGGAACATCTGCGCCTGGTGCTGCAGAAGCTGAGAGAGCACCGGTAATACGCCAAGTTCTCCAAGTGTGAGTTTTTGCTGGACAAGGTCAATTTTCTGGGGCATGTTATTTCCGCGGAGGGAATTGCGGTTGATCCAGAGCGAGTCCGCACTATTCAAGAGTGGGCTCCGCGGAAGAATGTGAAGTAGTTAAGGAGTTTTCTCGGCCTCGCCAGTTATTGCAGGAGGTTTGTGCAGAATTTCTCCAAAATAGCAAAGCCAATGACTGAATTGTTGTGCAAAGGCAAACGGTACACTTGGTCACCAGCTTGCCAGTCAGCCTTCGAGGGATTGAAAGAGAAGTTGACCACAACTCCAATTCTCACACCGCCAGACGAGTCACAGCCTTTTCAGGTGTTTTGTGATGCCTCATTGCAAGGTCTGGGCGGAGTTTTGATGCAATGCAGGAATATTGTGGCTTATACCTCACGGCAATTGAAGACAAGTGAGAGGAATTATCCCACGCATGACTTGGAGCTTGCAGCAGTTGTACACGCTTTGATCACTTGGCGACACCTCCTCTTAGGGAGGAAGGTGGATGTGTTCACCGACCATAAGAGTCTGAAGTACTTGTTCACTCAACCAAATCTGGACTTGAGGCAAATAAGATGGCTTGAAACAATTAATGAGTACACCGTTGATATTCTGTACACGCCTGGGAAAGCGAATGTCATAGCTGATGCGCTGAGCCGCAAGGGCGATTGCAATAATATCCAGATGTAGAAGATCCACCCTGATTTGTGTGAGTCCTTTCGAAGGCTCAATCTCGAGCTAGTTCCAGCAGGCTACCTTGCCCACCTTGTGGTAGAGCCCACTATCCATGAAAAGATCTGTGAAGCTCAGTCTGTCAGCTCAATGATACAAAAGATCAAACAGGGTATTGCCGCCTCAGTTCCAAAGTACGGTTGCTTTTCAGTGCATAATGACGGCACCGTGTTGTTCGAAGAGCGAGTTGTTGTTCCCAAGGAGGGAGATCTCAGAGAGGTCATCATGAAGGAAGCCCATGATTCCAAGCTATCGATTTACCCTGGCAGTACAAAGATGTATCAAGATCTCAAGCAAAGCTTTTGGTGGAATCGTAGCAAGCAGGATTTTGCCCGTTACGTGTCTCAGTGTGATGTGTGCACGAGAGTGAAGGCACAACACCAGAAGCCTGCAGGGTTGCTTCAGCCACTTGAAATTCCGGAGTGGAAGTGGGATCACATCGAAATGGACTTTGTCACCGGGTTTCCGAGGTCGCAAAAGGGCAACAATGCAATCTTAGTTGTCATTGATATCCTGTCCAAAGTTGCCCATTTTCTTCCTGTCAAAGAAACTATCTCGGCGGGACAGTTGGCGGAGTTGTACACCGCAATAATTGTTTCATTGCACAACATTCCCAAGAAGATAAGTTCTGATCGTGGAAGCATTTTCACCTAAAACTTCTGGAAGGCCTTTCAAGAGGCATTGGGTACAAAGATTGTCTTCAGTACCGCATGTCACCCTCAGACTAGTGGCCAGGTCGAGCGGGTGAACCAAATCCTTGAGGATATGCTTCGAGTGTGTGTCATCTCCTTTGGCATGAAGTAGGAAGAATGTTTGCCGTATGCTGAGTTCTCTTACAACAACAGCTATCAAGAAAGTCTGCAGGCAGCGCCGTTTGAAGTCTTGTATGGCCGCAAGTGCAGGACACCTTTGAACTGGTCCGAGATAGGTGAAAGGCAGTTTTTCGGTCCAGATATGATCCAGAAGGCAGAGGACAGAGTGAAGATTGTCCGCGAGCACCTAAAGGCAGCACAGTCTAGGAAGAAGGCCTATTATGAAAAAAGGCACCGTGGTGTAGCTTTCAAAGTTTGTGAATGGGCTGTAAAGCCCCCGATGCGGTGCTACCTCGAGTTAGTCGCTTTCGCGTCCCGCTCAAGTTAGTAGCGCATAAAAGGCCACCGACTCACGACACTCGCACTCGTGTCGCTGCCGGATTCTCGACAACAGATATAAGAACAATGAACTTTATACTAAGACATAAATATATAGAGTCTAGGTGATAGAGGCGAAGGTGTCCCGATGTTTCGATGAGATGGTGGAGATCGATTATGGTGGAGGCGACTTTCACGATCCGACTACGAACGTGCGAAGACGTTGCGCCTTAGCGATCGCTAAACCAACTCCGAGAGGTTATTGATCCCGCGGATGCACGATCAACCTGACCACGAAGGTCTAATTCCTGCAAGCAATCGAAGAACAAGCAAGAACTAAGAATTGCAATCTGGATATTGCGAATATAAGATGAATGATTACGAAAGTTGGGGTTCCAATGAGGTCTTGGCCTGGTCGGATGACACAAACGAAGAGCTCGAAGTTGCGGCTATGGCTAACTTGTATCTAATTAAAACCCAAGTCTAAACGACGCCCTAAGGGCTGTATATATGGGGGAACAGAGGGGATTTTCGTGACCCCTTGGAGGTGGGGTCCGAAAACAACCCTAACTCGGTTTCCCCACACATACGGACTCTAAAAACAGCCTATAATGTGGTATTTCGAAATTACATGGGCCCAGCCCAATATTAGGGTGACGCAACACCTATAATTGCTCTTGGACGAAAATAATGAAGTGGCATCTCGTGTATTCCGTCCAAGCCTTCATGCATGCCTTATGGTGGCTTCAACGTGCGAAAATCCCCACTGGAAGCTCCACTGTACTTTCCCCCGCGCGCACCTTCTTCTCCATTCTTGATCCCGCTCCAATGACCATCCTTCTTGTCCATGCTAGGTCCTTCATTCATAACCAAAACAAAAGTATCTAATTTAGGCAGCATCATATGTTCATGAAAAATAGAAGGATTCGCAAGAAACGAAAGTACCTGATAATTTAGTTGACGTGCACGTGCTCTAGTAACTGGTCCAGTATGTGTAGTTGGTGAGGGTATGGGTGTAACATTAGTAGGGATGTCCTCATCATCCTCCCCTTCTTGAATTGAAGTCGTCCTCGACGGAAGCTCATCATCTTCTCCCAAATAAGGTTTCAAATCTGCAATGTTAAATGTGGGACTAACCCCAAAATCTGCAGGTAGCTCAAGTTTATATGCATTATCATTAATTTTCTGTAAAACCTTAAAGGGACCATCAGCTCGTGGCATTAACTTAGACTTGCGCAAATCAGGAAACCTATCTTTTCGTAGATGTAACCAAACAAGATCTCCTGGTTCAAAAACAACATGCTTTCGACCCCTATCACCAGCAAGCTTGTATCTAGCATTCATGCGCTCAATGTTTTCTTTAGTTAACTCATGCATTTTTAATATCAATTCAGCACGTTGCTTAGCATCAAAATTCACCTTCTCCGAAGATGGAAGAGGCAGCAAATCAATAGGTGCACGAGGTAGAAAACCATAAACAATCTCAAAAGGGCACATTTTAGTGGTAGAATGCACTGAACGATTATAAGCAAATTCAATATGAGGTAAACATTCTTCCCACAGTTTCAAGTTACTTTTTAAAATAGCCCTAAGCATAGTAGACAATGTCCTATTGACCACTTCAGTTTGTCCATCAGTTTGGGGATGACATGTAGTACTAAAAAGTAGTTTAGTCCCCAACTTAGCCCATAAGCATCTCCAAAAATGGCTAAGAAACTTAGTATCACGATCCGAGACAATAGTATTGGGCACACCATGTAAACGAATAATCTCTCCAAAGAATAAATCAGCAACATTAGCAGCATCATCGCTTTTATGACATGGTATAAAATGTGCCATCTTAGAAAATCTATCCACGACAACAAATATGCTATCCCTCCCCTTCTTTGTTCGAGGCAAGCCTAAAACAAAGTCCATGGATATGTCCTCCCACGGAACACTAGGTACAGGTAAAGGCATGTATAAACCATGAGGATTGAGTCGTGACTTAGCTTTTTGACATGTAGTGCAGCGAGCAACAAAACGCTCAACATCCCGTCTCATCTTTGGCCAAAAGAAATGTGTAGCAAGTACGTCCTCCGTCTTTTTCACGCCAAAATGTCCCATTAATCCTCCTCCATGCGCCTCCTGCAACAACAAAAGACGAATAGAGCTAGCTGGAATGCATAGCTTGTTAGAACGGAACACAAATCCATCATTAAGCACAAACTTGTTCCATGTTCTACCCTCTCTACAATTCTGCAATACATCTTTAAATTCCGCATCATTTGCATATTGTTCTTTGATTGTCTCTAAACCGAATATCTTGAAGTCAAGTTGTGAAAGCATAGTATAACGACGAGACAAAGCATCAGCAATAATATTATCTTTCCCCTTCTTGTGTTTAATGACATAAGGGAAAGTCTCAATAAATTCAACCCACTTAGCATGTCTACGATTAAGTTTTGCTTGACTTCTTATGTGTTTCAAAGATTCATGATCAGAATGTATAACAAATTCTTTGGGCCATAAATAATGTTGCCAAGTTTCTAATGTCCGAACAAGAGCATATAATTCCTTATCATAAGTAGAATAGTTCAGACTAGGCCCACTCAATTTTTCAGAAAAGTATGCAACAGGTTTAGCATCTTGTAATAACACACCTCCCAAACCAATCCCACTAGCATCGCATTCAAGCTCAAAAGTCTTATTAAAATCAGGAAGTTGGAGCAAAGGAGCATGTGTTAACTTATCTTTCAATACTGTGAAAGCTTCTTCCTGTGCGGTACCCCAAGTAAAAGGCACATCCTTGCGTGTAAGCTCATTGAGAGGGGCAGCAATGGTGCTGAAATCTCTCACAAAACGCCTATAGAATCCAGCGAGGCCAAGAAAACTCCTCACTTGTGTGACCGTTTTGGGCTGCGGCCAACTCTCAATCGCCTCGATCTTGGCTTTATCAACTTCAATACCCTGTGGAGTAACAACATTGCCAAGAAACGAGACTCGGTCGGTGCAAAAGGTGCACTTCCCAAGGTTACCAAATAAACGTGCATTACGTAGAGCAATAAAAACAGCACGTAAATGATCCAAATGTTCCTCCAAAGATTTGCTATAAATCAGTATATCATCAAAATAGACTACCACAAATCGTCCAATGAAAGCACGTAAAACCTCGTTCATTAATCTCATGAAAGTGCTAGGTGCATTAGTTAACCCAAAAGGCATGACTAACCACTCATATAATCCAAACTTAGTTTTAAAAGCCGTTTTCCATTCATCTCCTAATTTCATGCGAATTTGATGGTATCCACTACGCAAATCAACTTTGGAAAACATGGTAGAGCCACTTAATTCATCAAGCATATCATCTAACCTAGGAATAGGATGACGATAACGAATAGTAATATTATTAATGGCTCGACAATCAACACACATACGCCATGTTCCATCCTTTTTAGGCACTAATATAACAGGAACAACACAAGGACTAAGGGACTCACGTATGTAACCTTTGTCGAGTAGCTCTTGTACTTGACGCTGAATCTCCTTCGTCTCCTCCGGATTGGTACGGTATGGCGCACGGTTGGGCAACGAAGCACCGGGAATTAAGTCAATCTGATGCTCAATCCCTCGAATAGGTGGTAATCCCGGTGGTACGTCTTGTGGAAAGACGTCAATAAACTCCTGCAAAAGGTCAGTGACAACAGGAGGCAAAGAAGGAGGCAATTCCTCAAATGAAAACAAAGCTTCTTTGCACACAAAAGCATAGCACACATATTGACTAACATCCAAATCTGAAATATCAACCTTAGTAGCAAGCAAAGTTGGACTAGTCAATTTAATTTCATTAGAAACAGCAGAAGAAGATTTGCTATTAGTCTTATGTTGTTGCTCAAATTCTTTGGCTGCTATCTCATTCTCACTCTTATTTTTCTCCTGTTTTGCTTTACTAGCTCTAGCAAGATCATCTTTCACAATTTGTTCAGCTTTACAAGCAAGATGAAACAAACGAGTGATAGTAGCAAAGTCCTTGTATTCTAGAATAGTTTGTATCTCCCTGTTTAAGCCACCCATAAAACGTGCAAGCATAGCTTCATTATCCTCTACTAGGCCACATCTAATCAATCCAGTTTGTAATTCTTGATAATATTCCTCTACAGAATTTTTTCCTTGTCTCAAACGCTGTAATTTTTGTAACAATTCACGTTGATAATAAGGGGGAACCCAGCGAGTACGCATAGCATCTTTTAAAGCAGCCCAAGTAGTTGGAATATTATTAGCATGCAATCTACAATGTTCAGACCACCAAATAGATGCAAAGCCCGTGAATTCACAAACAGCAGCAGTAACACGTCTATTCTCAGGATATTGTAAACATGTAAAACGTTGTTCAGTTTCTAACTCCCAAGTAAGATAAGCATCAGGAATATATCTACCCTCAAACGGCTTAAGATTCAATTTAAGTTTAGGCACATGTTCATCATCGCGTACCTGAGGGGGTGGTTGGTGTCGACCGTGGCGAATGTTGGGACGTGGACGTCCAGCTGGCTGCTCATAGGCCGCTTCCTGTTCCACCTCCTCCTCGTAATCACCCTCGTAGTTGTCGTCCAGGCCGACGTCAGAAGCAGCAGCAGCAGCAGTAGCAGCAACTGCAGCAGCAGGAGGAGCACCAATACCAGCAGCTTGTCCACGCGGAAACAGAATACGTCGTGCACGTGGTAGTGGCGGTGGCTGTGGCTGTGCTGAAGCTCGACGCCAAGTTTACTGAGTTGATCGCACGCCTACCTTCAGCACAGCCACAGCCACCGCCACTACCACGTGCACGACGTATTCTGTTTCCGCGTGGACAAGCTGCTGGTATTGATGCTCCTCCTGCTGCTGCAGTTGCTGCTACTGCTGCTGCTGCTGCTTCTGACGTCGCCCAGGACGACAACTACGAGGGTGATTACGAGGAGGAGGTGGAACAGGAAGCGGCCTATGAGCAGCCAGCTGGACGTCCACGTCCCAACATTCGCCACGGTCGACACCAACCACCCCCTCAGGTACGCGATGATGAACATGTGCCTAAACTTAAATTGAATCTTAAGCCGTTTGAGGGTAGATATATTCCTGATGCTTATCTTACTTGGGAGTTAGAAACTGAACAACGTTTTACATGTTTACAATATCCTGAGAATAGACGTGTTACTGCTGCTGTTTGTGAATTCACGGGCTTTGCATCTATTTGGTGGTCTGAACATTGTAGATTGCATGCTAATAATATTCCAACTACTTGGGCTGCTTTAAAAGATGCTATGCGTACTCGCTGGGTTCCTCCTTATTATCAACGTGAATTGTTACAAAAATTACAGCGTTTGAGACAAGGAAAAAATTCTGTAGAGGAATATTATCAAGAATTACAAACTGGATTGATTAGATGTGGCCTAGTAGAGGATAATGAAGCTATGCTTGCACGTTTTATGGGTGGCTTAAACAGGGAGATACAAACTATTCTAGAATACAAGGACTTTGCTACTATCACTCGTTTGTTTCATCTTGCTTGTAAAGCTGAACGTGAAGTGCAGGATCGACAGGCCGCTACGAGACCTAACTTTTCTGCAGGACGAAATACATCATGGACATCGCGTGGAGCTTCTACATCCACACGTCCTGCTGCTCCACCATCTACTTCAGCCGCTCATTCTTACAGGGAGCCACCAAAACAGCCAGCGCCACCATTCAAGGGTGCACAGAGTGGTCCAGCGGCGAGTTCTTCTTCCTCCATGGCGTCCACAGGGCAAGCACGAGATCGTGATATTAAATGTCGCAGGTGCCAAGGTGGAGGTCACTTCGCAAAAGACTGTCCCTCCAAGCGTGTGATGACTATTACGGCGGATGGTGGGTATGAGTCAGCGAGTGACTATGATGAGGAGACTCTAGTTCTCATTGCTCATGAGGAACAGGGTGCCCATGATGATGCTCATGATATAGAGTATATGACTCCTGATGATGCAGATAAATATGCTAGTTTGGTTGCTCAACGTGTATTAAGTGTGCAGGTAACGAAGGCCGAGCAAAACCAGAGGCATAATTTGTTCCACACAAAGGGAGTGGTGAAAGAACGTTCGGTTCGCATCATCATTGACGGAGGGAGTTGCAACAACTTGGCTAGCATGGAGTTGGTGGAGAAGCTATCTCTCACCACAAGACCACACCCCCATCCGTACTATATTCAGTGGTTGCTTTGGGAGGTGTGTTATTACAAGATGCTAAACCTGTTGCATACTTTTCTGAAAAATTGAGTGGGCCTAGCCTGAACTATTCTACTTATGATAAGGAATTATATGCTCTTGTTCGGACATTAGAAACTTGGCAACATTATTTATGGCCCAAAGAATTTGTTATACATTCTGATCATGAATCTTTGAAACACATAAGAAGTCACGCAAAACTTAATCGTAGACATGCTAAGTGGGTTGAATTTATTGAGACTTTCCCTTATGTCATTAAACACAAGAAGGGGAAAGATAATATTATTGCTGAGGCTTTGTCTCGTCGTTATACTATGCTTTCACAACTTGACTTCAAGATATTCGGTTTAGAGACAATCAAAGAACAATATGCAAATGATGCGGAATTTAAAGATGTATTGCAGAATTGTCGAGAGGGTAGAACATGGAACAAGTTTGTGCTTAATGATGGTTTTGTGTTCCGTTCTAACAAGCTATGCATTCCAGCTAGCTCTATTCGTCTTTTGTTGTTGCAGGAGGCGCATGGAGGAGGATTAATGGGACATTTTGGCGTAAAAAAGACGGAGGACGTACTTGCTACACATTTCTTTTGGCCAAAGATGAGACGGGATGTTGAGCGTTTTGTTGCTCGCTGCACTACATGTCAAAAAGCTAAGTCACGACTCAATCCTCATGGTTTATACATGCCTTTACCTGTACCTAGTGTTCCGTGGGAGGACATATCCATGGACTTTGTTTTAGGCTTGCCTCGAACAAAGAAGGGGAGGGATAGCATATTTGTTGTCGTGGATAGATTTTCTAAGATGGCACATTTTATACCATGTCATAAAAGCGATGATGCTGCTAATGTTGCTGATTTATTCTTTGGAGAGATTATTCGTTTACATGGTGTGCCCAATACTATTGTCTCGGATCGTGATACTAAGTTTCTTAGCCATTTTTGGAGATGCTTATGGGCTAAGTTGGGGACTAAACTACTTTTTAGTACTACATGTCATCCCCAAACTGATGGACAAACTGAAGTGGTCAATAGGACATTGTCTACTATGCTTAGGGCTGTTTTAAAAAGTAACTTGAAACTGTGGGAAGAATGTTTACCTCATATTGAATTTGCTTATAATCGTTCAGTCATTCTACCACTAAAATGTGCCCTTTTGAGATTGTTTATGGTTTTCTACCTCGTGCACCTATTGATTTGCTGCCTCTTCCATCTTCGGAGAAGGTTAATTTTGATGCTAAGCAACGTGCTGAATTGATATTAAAAATGCATGAGTTAACTAAAGAAAACATTGAGCGCATGAATGCTAGATACAAGCTTGCTGGTGATAGGGGTCGAAAGCATGTTGTGTTTGAACCAGGAGATCTTGTTTGGTTACATCTACGTAAAGATAGGTTTCCTGATTTGCGCAAGTCTAAGTTAATGCCACGAGCTGATGGTCCCTTTAAGGTTTTACAGAAAATTAATGATAATGCATATAAACTTGAGCTACCTGCAGATTTTGGGGTTAGTCCCACATTTAACATTGCAGATTTGAAACCTTATTTGGGAGAAGATGATGAGCTTCCGTCGAGGACGACTTCAATTCAAGAAGGGGAGGATGATGAGGACATCCCTACTAATGTTACACCCATACCCTCACCAACTACACATACTGGACCAGTTACTAGAGCACGTGCACGTCAACTAAATTATCAGGTACTTTCGTTTCTTGCGAATCCTTCTATTGTTCATGAACATATGATGCTGCCTAAATTAGATACTTTTGTTTTGCTTATGAATGAAGGACCTAGCATGGACACGAAGGATGGTCATTGGAGCGGGATCAAGAATGGAGACGAAGGTGCGCGCAGGGGAAAGTACAGTGGAGCTTCTAGTGGGGATTTTCGCACGTTGAAGCCACCATAAGGCATGCATGAAGGCTTGGACGGAATACACGAGATGCCACTTCATTATTTTCGTCCAAGAGCAATTATAGGTGCTGCGTCACCTTAATATTGGGCTGGGCCCATGTAATTTCGAAATACCACATTATAGGCTGTTTTTAGAGTCCGTATGTGTGGGGAAACCGAGTTAGGGTTGTTTTCGGACCCCACCTCCAAGGGGTCACGAAAATCCCCTCTGTTCCCCCATATATACAGCCCTTAGGGCGTCGTTTAGACTGGGGTTTTTAATTAGATTTAAGTTAGCCATAGCCGCAACTTCGAGTTCTTCGTTTGTGTCGTCCGACCAGGCCAAGACCGCATTGGAACCCCAACTTCTATTAATCTTTCATCTTATATTCGCAATATCCAGATTGCAATTCTTAGTTCTTGCTTGTTCTTCGATTGCTTGCAGGAATTGACCTTCGTGGTCAGGTTGATCGTGCACCCGCGGGATCAATAACCTCTCGGAGTTGGTTTAGCGATTGCTAAGGCGCAACGTCTTCGCACGTTCGTAGTCGGGTCGTGAAAGTCTACTCCACCAAAAATCGATCTCCACCATCTCATCGAAACATCGGGACACCTTCGCCTCTATCAGGTCCCCTGCCTCGCTACAGGACAATGGCGAGGAGGAGGAAAGGACCTCCTCTGGCCAGCACCTGCAGCCTCCCAGCCACCTCCCTTTATAGCCCCGTCTCCTCTGCCGAACCCAAGCCCCCTCCTCTTCCTCCCAGCGCCGCCATCACCTCCTTACCATGCTTGGCTCCTCTTCTCGGCCACCCGAGGGCCATGGCTTGGAGTTCTTGACCGAGACGAGCCCAAGCCACCGTGGACGTGGACGTCCTCGGCTCAAGGCCGTCCCCGAGCTCGATCGACTACCTCGGCAACCCACTGTGAGCGCCTCGCCCTCCCCGGGTTCTTTCCCGCTGTAGCCATAAGACGCCGATTTTCTGCACCCTCGCCGACTCGTTCTTGCCCCGCTCAGCCTCGTGTTGTGCAGGTTCAGAGACAGAGAGTTCTATGTCAGATTTTCTTCAGTGAGCGCCTGTAGGTGCTTCTTATGTCTTCATGATTGATCTCTGTTGCATAATAGTAGCTAGCGCAATGGTTTTTGCGATCTGGTTCTATCTATGAGGTCATGGGATCAAATCCCCTCCGGGGCAAGGTGCTCATTTTATTTCTATTTTCTCGAGCGCACAACCTGTTCTTCAGTTTCAGTTTTGTTTCTTCAAATCGATATTCAGTTAGCGCCTTGTAACCCCTTCATATTGACTTATCTTTGATCTTTGTCGTAATCGTTCAAGTGGCATAGTGGTAGAGCAACGTTTCTTCTCAATAGAGAGATCTCTGGTTCGAACCCCCTCGGGACGTTTTAGCCAGCCTTTTGATGTTTTCCTTTTCTTTTTAGCTCTCTGTGTAGAGATGGGCTCGGCCCAGAAGGAAACTCAAGAGAGAGTTGCTCGCATGCTCGTGGGCTAGAATCTACGAGGGGAGCCAGAAGGGTTTTCCCTCCTTTTCTTTTTTTACATCAATTCAAATTCTTGTAGTTTGATCCCCTTCTCAAATGCCCACATGTTGTATATGTTTTTGGGGCGGAAAAATGCAAGGATTAAGATGGTGCTGTCCATGTTGTATTCTGAGCAAGTGCAAAATGGAATGTAACACAATTGTCACATGTGCCACCATTTTTATTTTCTTTTTCTTCTTCCAACTTCTTTTGCACTTGTTCCAAACATAGCCATATCATATATGGTTTTGGTGCAGAAAAATTGAGAGACTTGTCTCCGTTCCTTCCTTTGAAACTTCATCGGGTGTCAACCCTTCTTCAACACCTCCCCGTCTCCGGAATCGATAGATTTATTTCACGATGCTTATCATCGTTAACTTGTTATTGTTGTTTCATGCCCTGCCATGTTGCCATGTTACTTACACCAATATTAAGGCTATAACCAAAGCCATAAAATATAATTAATTGCATATGAAGTTGTTGACGTGTCGTCAACACCTCCATTTAAATTTGACTAGATAGGGTCACACCATGACTATTAAACTTGATCATCTCATCCATGCTTGAGCATTGTTGATCCCGATGTTTACTTGTGTGCTTTCCTTGCCGGTACCTTACATTAGCACCTGAGACTGCCGAGGAGACTTACGTGGAGATTTCCGACACCGAGCCCGAGGACCCTGCTACGTCTGCTCCGTCGAACGATTACCCAGGCAAGGGGAAGATTTATACCATTACTTGATACCTTTCTGCCTCCCTTCCTAGCTGTAGTCTAGAACGTTTGTTTGATCCTATCCACTTTGCTTATGCCACAATCAAAAACTAAACAGCCATGATCCCCACATCCCTGCAAAACCTTGTATTGCTAAGTTACCACTGCTCGGCCATTGCTTAGTATGAGTAGGAAAACTTGTTGCTTTACCTTATACTATGGTTGGGATATCATGTTACTAAAGAAGTTGGTTGATATTTATTATATTGATGTTAATTATATTTGACGAAAGATGGGAGACCGGGCTGTTCCCGCCAGGCGCTTTGTTCCATTTGAGTCACCTAGGATCCGAGTTCCGGGTATTGGTTCTTTGTTTGAGCGTGCCTAATCGTGTGTGGGGTTCTATGGGCCCCCCTTGTCTTACCTACCTAGCTTCATACAATTCTCGTGGTGGCCCGAGTTGATTTACTATTTGCAAACGTGTGTGTGCTTGCTTGGTACCCCAGCAGTTATCGAAACAACCCGGACCAACGGAGACATAGTTCCTCTGGTTGGTCCACACTGGTGAGCTAGGGAAGTCCCCTGTTATTTAGGTCAGACTAAACCCGACCTTAGCCATACGGTAGAGACCGATTCGTGAGCGCGGCCGGCTTTTGAGTTGGATGTCGACTCACCGGGGGCCACCCGGATTTGTGCGTTGTTAGTTAGAGGGACTCTGACGTACCGGAGTTTCAGGCGCTTACCCAGCCAAGCGGAAAACGGGCGTACATGTGAAGCCTATGATGGGCAGTTGGTACACCCCTGCAGGGTTAAATCTTTTCGAAAATCCATGTCCACAGTTATGGACGACTCAGAGCCTACGTCTTGTTCATAGACTAACATCAAATTGGATCATAATTAAAACTTGCCTACCGTGTGAGTGCCTTGGTTGCTTTTCTACATCCAGGGGGGACCGAGAGAAGAACTTGTTGTGTTATGTTTTCCGTAAGTAGGTGGATAGCAGACTTATGACTCGATGTCACGTGCATTCTTGAATCTTACCTTTACTCTAATAGAACGATAGCCACCATATATGCTCTGCAACCTTTACTTTTACCTTGTCTTACCGTAGGAAGTTAGTTATCCTGTAATGATATATTCTCACCCCTGGTTTCCTTTTGTGCTTTTACTGTTTTGCCTGATCGGCCGCTGCCGTTGACTACTACCTCGACCCAAGCACCGGACGTTACTTCGTGGAGGTGCCCCCGGAGGACGAAGATGAGGATGACTTCGCTCAGTAGATCCTATAGTTGGGTTCCGACGTTCCGTGGGTGGACTTGCTTATGTGTAGCCCTCTCTAGGTCCATTTGGATTTTGACCGTACTCGGTCGTGATTTTATTCCTCTTGTTGCATGAGGTACTGTTGGGTCTATGGACCTCTGAGATGATGTAATAAATGCCAGCGGCCGATGTATGCCCTAGACTCTATACTTATGTCTTAGTATAAAGTTCATTGTTCTTATATCTGTTGTCGAAAATCCGGCAGCGACACGAGTGCGAGTGTCGTGAGTCGATGGCCTTTTATGCGCTGCTAACTCGAGCGGGACGCGAAAGCGACTAACTTCAGTTAGCACCGCATCGGGAGCCTTACAATCATCTTCGATATTTGGGTTGCCGAACATGTCGAAGTCTTCTTCGTCGGCCATTCCTATGATGTTTCTTTTTCCTCTCCTCACGACCACACGGCTAGGCCTACAAGGGTCTTCTATGAAAAAGCATTGGGACGCGTGCTGCCGACTTATACCCATGGCTCATTTTGCGCAGTGACGTTCACACTTGATGAAGTGCTGCCGACTTATAGTATAACCATGGTGGTGAAGTATTTGTTTTCTTTCATGACGGTTGATCTCCTAGCCCATCTGACACGAAACATCGTCACCTTCTCTCCAGAGTAGTCAAGCTCCCATATCTCTTCGATCGTTCCGTAGTATCATAATTTTTCGTTACCGATTGAGGATACCATCGTTACTCCTGAGTTTTGATAAGCAGATCTTTTATCCTTTTCTTCCGTGTAGAATGTGAACCCATTTATATCATATGCCTGAAATGTCGCAAGGTTGGGTGAGGGACCATGTGACAAAGCATATAAGAGTCTGCCTTATGGACAATCCATCGGTGGATTAGCGATAAGGCGTTCTTTGAACCAACGCAAGAAAGTGGAGTTGTGCTCTCTGATTACTTCCCCATCTGTCCCTTCCCTACCCTGGTCAGTGTACTTCTTCCTAATGATGTTTTCGTGCTCTTTGCACCAGGGATCAACCATTTCAAGGTGTTGTAGAGCTACCAAGTTTGCCCTGTTAAAGTCGATGCGTCGTTTTTCAAAGTCTACATGCAATTACCTTCGGCCATTCTTGTGGCCTACTCCATCGAGCCTGCCAAGGTGCCTGTTTCTGGGAAGGCCAACAGCGTCATCGACTTATCCCAGGAGATTCGTGCAGAAAGAGATGCACTCTTCGGTGAGATAGCCGTGAACGATGCTTCCTTCCGGACGGGCCCTGTTACGAACGAATTCTTTGATGACTCCATTCATCCTTTCGAACGGCATCATGTTGTGCAGGAACGCCGGTCCGAGGTGGATGATATCTTCCACGATATGGACCAACAGATGCACACAAATGTCAAAGAATGCAGGTGGAAAGTAAATCTCAAGTTCGCATAATATCACAACGATCTCTTGCTGCAACCTTGAGTTGCTTCCGTGTAATCGACTTTCGAGAGATCACATTGAAAAAGTTACAGAAATCGAAAAGGGTTTCACATACGTGCTTGTCCATTATCCCTCGAATCGCAACCGGAAATATCTGTGTCATCATCACATGACAGTCATGAGACTTCATCCCACTGAACCTTTGTTTCTGCTGGTCTAGATATCTGCTTATCAGCTGATACGTCCAAAATGCTCACTATTTTATATTGTAATTTAACCCTATTCATCGATATATTCCACTTTAAAGTATTGTTCTTATGTTGTTTTGGCTTGTTTTACACAGTTTGCAACTTTCCGGTGCCGAAGCAGCAGAAGCAGAATTCATCGGTGAAAAGTGGACATCAAGTTGCTTAATCAGATCAACTCCAAATTTGACGAAATTTGACGTGGACCATTATTTTTGGAAATTCACTGGAGGAGACCGAAGATTGATCGGAGGGGACCAACCAGGGCTCCGGAAGGGTCCCTGGCGCCCCCCTAGGGCGCGCCAGGGACCCTCCTAGATGCCTGGTGGCCCACCTCGGTGCCCCCTCTGGCCTATATTACCCCCCTGGGGTAAAAACCCTAAAATGAGAGGAGTTTAGGAGTTTTGTCGCCGCCTCGTGCCGGAAACCTATGGAGAAGAAAAAGCTATCTCTGGCGGGCAGATTCCGCTGGGGAGATCACCTCCCGGAAGGGGAGATCATCGCCATCGTCATCATCATCGTCACGGGCATCATCGAGATCATCATCAACATCATCCCCAACATCAGCACCATCTCCATCTTCATCCCATCTCATCTCAAAATTGCAACTTGTGTTGTAATCCGTAGTATCTATCCTCTCTACTCTGTTGGTGTCGATTACTACTTTGTGGTGAATGCTATTCAGTTTTGTTGGAGAAATATCATTGTGTCCAGATTGTTTGCCACCCATCTATCACCTCTGATCATGATCTCTTTTATGTCTTGTGAGTAGTTACTTTAGTTCTTGAGGACATGGGAGAAGTCTAGTTGTTAGTAGTCATATGATGTTGAAGTAATATGTGTTGTTTGATATTTAAGTTGTGCTGTTATTTTCCTAGTGGTGTTGTGTGAGTCGAACACCCAACACTTCACCTTATTAAGGACCTAGGGGAATACATTGTGTACAAAGGATGCTTATGGTGGGTTGCCGGAGTGACAGAAACCTGAACCCCAGTTCGCACACTTTTGCACAAGGGAGTTATGGATCCTTGACCGTCATGATGTGCTTAGGCTTATGCCTTAATTACTACCTTGTATTTGCGGATGCTTGCAAGGTGTGTAATCATAAGGGTACGACATTGATCCACCCACCAACACTTTTCAACACAATGCATACTACTTGGCGGAATATGGTGAAAGTAACTTGACTATCTCTCCCGTGTGTCCTTGAGAACGCTTTAGCCTTTATAAGTTCAGTTGCTAGGCCTATCCTTTGCTCAAAAGGATCGGGCCACTTGTTACTCCTCAGTTACCCTGTTTACTTTGCTTGCCTTTTACCTTTCTGTTTCTTAAACCAAAAATCCCTAAATATTTATCTTCTAGTGTTTGCAGACCTTTCCTTATCCAGGGTCACTTGTCAGAACCTTCTGCTCCTCGTGGGATCAACATCCTTATTTATCGAAAAGCTACAATGGACCCCCTAGACTTGTGGGCCATCAAGAATCGTTTATTGGCGCGGTTGATGGGGGAGGCATCCCAACTAAACCTATCAACTTCACCGCCATCAACGAGCTTTTTTGGCGCCGTTGCCGGGGAGTGTAGCGCTATTGGTAAGTGAAACCAGTAAGGAAACCTTTACTTTGTGTTGCTGTTTTTATTTTTGCTGTTGCTACCCTCGGTCCTTATGGACCCCTCTACTGTTGGTTCGTTGCTGATGAGGAGGCACCCCACGACTGTGGTGGTCACTCCTACCCCTACTGAAATTGTTCCCTATAAAATAATCCCTCCGTTCCTTGATATAAGGTGGCTAAGATTTTTGCACGGATATTAACGCGTACATCTAATGCTATAATTAGACTGATTTTTCTCTAGAAAAAATAGAAAGAAAAAAATTCGAATCAGTTAATAATAGGAAAGAGACTCCCCGTTCTTTCTTTTTCCATAGGTATATTTACCTAGATGGGTGGTATAATACCAATATACCATGTATTTTGGAATTTTTGTGAAAACCTTAGGCACCTTATATCAAGGAACGGAGGGAGTACCAACTGGTATTATTGATTATGTCTTGGCTAATTGTTATACAGGAGAAAGACATCCGGGAGAACACCTGCTATATTTGTCACAATTATGTTCTTTATTTAAGCTTGCAGGTGTAACGATGGAGTTCGTCATGAAGAAACTATTCTCCCTATCACATAAAGATAAAGCTTTAGATTGGTATAAGCTACTCGATAACTCTGATTTTCTTGAATGGCAAGAGCTTATGTCTCTCTTTTATGCAAAGTTTTATCCTCTTCGTGAAATCCACCAAGACAGGAACTACATCTACAACTTTTGGTCTCGCAACGGAGAGAGCATCGCTCAAGCTTGGGGGAGACTGAAGTCCATGATGCTCAAATGCCCCAACCATGAGCTCCCTAAGGAAATTATACTTACAAATTTTTATGCCAGGCTTTCTCGTCAGGACAAGGAAATGTTGGATGCCTCCTCTAGCGGGGTATTCCAGACTAGAAGTGTAGAAGACAAATGGGATATTATTGAAAGGATCCAGAAGAACACTGAAGACTGGGAAATTCATAAAGGTATTGAACCCGCTATAAACTATGAGCATGACTACATTGAGAGTTATGTGAAAACTGATTACTTTAATACCTTTTGTTCTAAAATTGGTCTCGATTCCAAGCTAATGATTGAATTTTGCAAGGACTTTGCTTCTCATGTTGATTCTTCTAAGAAGGAGGAGAGTCAATATCATAAACCTTTCAAGGAGTCACCTATTGAGATTAATGTTACTGATCCTGTTTTACCTGCAGTTGTGTATGAACAACCTCCTTATCCCGCAAGGATAAAGGAGCACTCTTTTGTCATAGGTATTATAAACAAAAATGGAAGGACCACTGATGAACCTGAGGACCTGATCAAGGTCAAGCCTCAGGTTGCAACGGTTAAGTATCTGGTAACCAGTGATATTGAAGAATCTATTATTAGTTTTTGTGCTGTTTCCAGTAACATTGTCACAACCAAGAACAAAGGCCCAATTTCAGGTACACCAGTTGTATCTGTAAAAATAGGAGATCATAACTACTATGGGCTATGTGATTTGGGATCCAGTATCAGCGCTATTCCTTTCACACTTTATCAAGAGATCATGCACGAGATTCAGCCGTGTGAGATAGAAGACATAGATTTCACGATTCATCTTGCAAATAAACAAACAATCTCTCCAGTTGGGATTGTGAGAGATGTTGAAGTTCTCTACGGGAAGGTAAAATATCCTACTGACTTTCTTGTACTTGGTTCAGTGCAAGATAGTTTTTGCCCTATTATCTTTGGAAGGCCCTTCCTCAGCACCTCTGGAGCTATAATAGATTGCAAGAAAGGTAAAGTTTCAATTGAATTCGACGGTGATCCGTATGAATTTAAATTCTCTAAGTTTTGTAAGCAGCCTCGTGGTACTGACTTGTCTAGTAATGACAAAATTATTGAAGAAATTGCTTATATTGCTATTCCTCCTGACGATACTTTGCAGCAATTTATGGAAGACCTCGAGAATGACATGCGTATGCAGGAGAGGAATGAGCTAGAAGACATATTTTAAGACAAAATCCTATCCTGAAGCACAACCTCCCGGTTGAACCTTTAGGAATCCTCTCGCAACCAAAAGAAGACCCGGTGTTCGATCTCAAACCACTTCCCGATATACTCAAGTATGCTTATTTAGATGAAAAGAAAATATATCCTGTTATTATCAATTCTAACCTTTCAGGATTTGAAGAAGAGCGATTATTGGAAACACTCTACAGACACCGAGGTGCTATTGGCTATACTCTTGACGATCTCAAGGGTATTAGTCCATCCATTTGCCAACATACTACCAATCTCGAGCCCGATGCTAAACCGGTTGTTGATCATCAGCGACGGTTGAACCCAAAGATGAAGGAAGTGGTTAGGACGGAGGTTCTCAAACTCCTAGCCGCAGGTATCATCTATCCCATAGCTGATAGTAAGTGGGTAAGTCCAGTTCATTGTGTTCCTAAGGAAGGAGGTATGACTGTTGTTCCTAATGATAAAAATGAACTAATACCTCAGCGGACTATTATTGGATATAGAATGTGTATTGATTTCAGGAAGTTGAACAAGGCCACCAAGAAGGACCATTATCCTCTGCCATTTATTGATCAGATGCTTGAGCGGTTGTCTAAAAACACCCACTTTTGCTATCTTGATGGGGATTCTGGCTTCTCTCAGATTCATGTCAACACTGCGGACCAGGAGAAGACCACTTTCATGTGTCCTTACGGTACTTATGCTTATAGGAGTATGCCTTTTGGTTTGTGTAATGCACTTGCTACTTTTCAGAGGTGTATGCCTGCTATATTTCATGGTTTCTGTGAGGAGATTGTGGAGGTCTTTATGGACGACTTTTCTGTCTATGGAACCTCCTTTGACCACTGTCTCCACAATCTTAATAAAGTTTTGCAGAGATGTGAAGAAAAAAATTTGGTGCTCAATTGGGAGAAGTGCCATTTCATGGTTAACGAAGGGATAGTTCTTGGTCACAAGATTTCCAAAAGGGGAATTGAAGTGGACAAGGCAAAGATTGAAGCTATTGAAAGGATGCCCTATCCAAGGGACATCAAAGGTATTCGTAGTTTTCTCGGTCATGCTGGTTTCTATAGAAGATTTATCAAATACTTTTCTTAGACCTCGAGACCCCTCACCAATCTTCTCCAGAAGGATGTTCCTTTTTATTTAATGAAGATTGTAAGGAAGCCTTCGAAGTTCCTAAGAAAGCCTTGATAACCGCTCCTATAGTACAACCGCCTGACTGGAATTTTCCCTTTGAAATTATGTGTGATGCTAGTGATTTTGCTGTTGGAGCTGTTTTAGGACAAAGTGTTGATAAGAAGTTTAATGTCATACACTATGCTAGCAACACCCTTGATAGTGCTCAAAAGAATTATGCTACTACTGAGAAGGAATTCTTGGCAGTGGTGTTTGCTTGTGATAAGTTTAGGCAGTATATTGTTGATTCTAAGGTTATTATTCATACTTACCATGCTGCCATTAAGTATCTTATGCAGAAGAAGGATGCAAAACCAAGGCTCATAAGATGTGTACTCCTTCAAGAATTTGATTTACAGATTGTCGATAGAAAAGGAGAAGACAATCTGGTAGCGGACAACCTTTCAAGGATGGATGATATTCCGCACGATCCTATTCTAGTCAACGACAGTTTTCCAAATGAACAACTTGCTGTTGTAAATGTACAATCTCATTCCGACCCTTGGTTTGCAGACTATGCTAATTTTATCGTTGCAAAGTTTTTGCCTCCAGGTCTTACATTTCAGCAGAGGAAGAAATTCTTCACGGATTTGAGGCATTACTTTTGGGATGACCCATATCTTTATAAAGAAGGTGCAGACGGGATCGTAAGAAGGTGTATACCGGAGCACGAGCAGAAGGACATTCTCCGACAATGTCACGATAGCCCCTATGGAGGACATCATGCCGGTGAGAGGACCGCACATAAGGTTCTCCAATCAGGTTTTTATTGGCCTACTCTCTTTAAAGATGCTAGAAATTATTTTTTATCTTGTGATAAGTGTTAGAGAGTTGGTAATATAAGTAAGAGAAATGAGATGCCTATGAATTACTCACTAGTAATCGAACCTTTCGATTGCTGGGGTTTTGATTTTATGGGTCCTTTTCCTCCTTCACACAAGTACACACACATCCTAGTTGCAGTTGATTATGTAACCAAGTGGGTTGAAGCAATCCCACTGAGAGTGTTGATCACAAGACATCTTTGAAAATGCTCAAGGATGTAATTTTTCCCAGGTTTGGTGTACCTAGGTATCTTATGACAGATGGATGGTCACACTTCACGCATGGAGCTTTTAGGAAAGCTCTAGCCAAGTACGATGTCAATCATATAATTGCATCAACGTACCACCCTCAAACTAGTGGGAAAATTGAGCTCACCAATAGAGAGATCAAGCTGATCTTACAAAAAACAGTGAACAGTTCTAGGAAGGACTGGTCAAAGAAGTTAGGAGATGCTTTGTGGGCGTATAGAACTGCTTATGAGAACCCCATGGGCATGTCTCCGTATAAGATGGTGATAGAGGCGAAGGTGTCCCGATGTTTCGATGAGATGGTGGAGATCGATTATGGTGGAGGCAACTTTCACGATCCGACTACGAACGTGCGAAGACGTTGCGCCTTAGCGATCGCTAAACCAACTCCGAGAGGTTATTGATCCCGTGGATGCACGATCAACCTGACCACGAAGGTCTAATTCCTGCAAGCAATCGAAGAACAAGCAAGAACTAAGAATTGCAATCTGGATATTGCGAATATAAGATGAATGATTACGAAAGTTGGGGTTCCAATGAGGTCTTGGCCTGGTCGGATGACACAAACGAAGAGCTCGAAGTTGCGGCTATGGCTAACTTATATCTAATTAAAACCCAAGTCTAAACGACGCCCTAAGGGCTGTATATATGGGGGAACAGAGGGGATTTTCGTGACCCCTTGGAGGTGGGGTCCGAAAACAACCCTAACTCGGTTTCCCCACACATACGGACTCTAAAAACAGCCTATAAGGTGGTATTTCGAAATTACATGGGCCCAGCCCAATATTAAGGTGACGCAGCACCTATAATTGCCCTTGGACGAAAATAATGAAGTGGCATCTCGCGTATTTCGTCCAAGACTTCATTCGCGCCTTATGGTGGCTTCAAAGTGCGACAATCACCACGGGAAGCTCCGCTGTCCTTTCCCGCGCGCGCACCTTCTTCTCCATGCTTGATCCCGCTCCAATGACCATCCTTCTTGTCCATGCTAGGTCCTTCATTCATAAGCAAAACAAAAGTATCTAATTTAGGCAGTATCATATGTTCATGAACAATAGAAGGATTCGCAAGAAACGAAAGTACCTGATAATTTAGTTGACGTGCACGAGCTCTAGTAACTGGTCCAATATGTGTAGTTGGTGAGGATATGGGTGTAACATTAGTAGGGATGTCCTCATCAGATGGTCTATGGCAAAGCTTGCCATTTGCCATTAGAGTTTGAGCACAAAGCTTTCTGGGCTTGCAGAGAGCTGAATACCGACCCAAAGTTAGCTGGTGAAAAGCGTGTCATGAACTGGACTTCTCTAGATGAGTGGAGAAGTGAAGCTTACGAGAGCGCTAAAATGTTCAAAGAAAAGGTAAAGAAGTGGCACAATAAAAGGATTCTGAAACGTGAATTTAATGTTGGTGATAAAGTTTTGTTATTTAGATCTCGTTTCAGGTTTTCTCCACGTAAACTACTTTCCAGATGGGATGGACCTTTTCATATCGAAGAAGTATATCGGTCTGGTGCAATCAAGATTAATAATTTTCAAGGCACCAAACCTCAAGTTGTGAATGGACAAAGACTCAAACATTACATGGCAGGTGATCCTATCAATGTTGATGTGAATATGATATACACAACAACTCATGAAGAACATGTTGCAGCTCAGTTTCAGACACCGGCAGGAGCAGAATAAGAAAAGGTATGCATTATGGTAAGGAAACATCGCGAACGTCAATAAAAGTTTATTACTCAAGGTTTTTGCAAAATTAGGAAAATTCCAAGCCCAAGTGGAGCCGGAGAGGAGCTCCAGGGGGGCCAGGAGGCCTCCCGGCGTGTGATGGTACGAATTAACACCCCCTCGTTGGTTACCCAAAGTGGAAGGTTGAGATGTAGATAGCAGCAATTTCCCTTAGCGAAGATGCTAAGGTTGAGTATAGATCCAGTAGGACTCCAAGATCGACAAGTAGGTGGCAAGGAAACAATGGCACCGTTTTAGACAAAAGTTGCTTCCTTGACCTGGACCTGCACACACAGCAAATAACTTTCCTTCCCAACGAGTACAGAGGAGTTGTCAATTCCTCCGGCCTTGTTGTTTACAAAGGATAAAACGCACGGGATAATAGTGATAGTGATAGCAACGGAAAAGTAAATACTGAAAGTAAATTGATAGTGTAAACAGTGTTGGAAATATGGACCGGGGTCCTATGATGTTCACTAGTGATGTCTCTCTCCCAAAAGACGATAAAATAGCCATGCGAGGTAAAAATTTTACAGCTGGGCAATTGACAGGATTATGTGCGCAAACCAATGCTAATTATGCTATAAAGAAAGGAAGAGGCTCAAAAGCATGGGCAGTACGCCAAGACAAGTAGAACGAAATCCATCTGCATCTACCTACTAATCATCCACCTTGAGATATCTATCCAAAACATCTCGCTGGTATTAAGTTGTGAATCCCACCCAAAGTGTAAACTAAAAGCAACAGACAACTGCATTAAAGAACTTTGCGTAAAGTAAACAATCCTTGCAACCGCAAGTACAAGCATCGTTGTTTTCCCCCTTGTGACAACAACACATCCCCTAGACTCATCTTTCTGTCACTCAAGCTAGTCATCAATTGACGGGGATCAACCCCGGCAAATCCCATGGTCAGGGACCCTGGGTTAGTCATGAGAGGCCCAGGTTGGGCGATAGCTCGTCGACAAACATGAGGACACGTTCCTTCTCGATATTATTGATGAGGGAGATGCGATTACCGTGGATGCCAAGGCTGGAGCGCTCAAGGCTAGGGTTACAGATGATATTGGATGGACGGCGGACAAGCGACACATTGGGCACGATTTACCCAGCTTCAGGCCCCCGGAGGGAAAACCCTACATGCTGCTTGTCTGATCTTGTATTGATGATGATGTACAGGGGTGCCGTGAGGGCTTTGGTGGAGAGAGATCTGTCTAGTCCTATGCGTGGGGATTGAGAGCTTGTGTCTTTTTATCCTCTAGAGAGGTGCCCCTACCTCGCTTTATATAGATAGCCAGGTAGGGTTTACAAGAGTCCTAGTCGACTACGAATATGAGTCCTTGTCTTGCGCCTCAAGTCTTCGGCTTCAGTCTTATTCCATCATGTCGGTGTCCACGAGTGGGCCCCTGGTGGGCCGGTAGCCATGACACGCACCAGGTACCCTCACGTAGAGGAGTCGTGGGGGTATCCCCTTGTCAGTAGCCCCTGAGTGCCTGGGGGACTCGAAGAGTCGCGCAGGGACTCGAATCTGTAGTAGCCGCCGTAGTGCGTGTCGATCATTTGCTGATGAACGGTCGAAGATGTCGTGAGTATGCTCCCGATGGGAGTATTCGGAAGAAGTATCGAAATTGCAGTCCGGTTCGTCTTCTTGTTTCATAGTCGAGTGGGGAGAAGTTGCCCAGTCGAGTGGTCATTGGGTGCGCGTCAGCGCTCCTGATGGGAGTAGCCCCTGAGGCTATGCGCGACTCGTAGAGTCGCGCATAGGCTCAAGTTTTTTTTAAGCTAACCCCTTCATTCTTGTCAGTTGCGCGAGTAGTGCTCATCGGGTGCGCGTCAGTGCTCCCGATGGGAGTAGCCCCCGAGGCTATGTTCGACTGCTTGCAGTCGAGCATAGACTCAAGACTTCTTCTTCGTCGAGTAATTTTCATCCGAGGAAGTGCTCGACTCGGGTCTTGCATCGTAGGCGTGAGTTGTTGTAGGGATCAGTCGTGGACGAGGAGGTTGGCGTCGCCGCGTCATGAGGGCGCCCAGCCCCCGATCATCTGCTGAGAAGGAGAAAAGGGTGCAACTGTATTAAGATGTACTTGTGCGAAAAAAAATTGTAAGGTACGTGATTTGTAGACATTGCACTTTTGTCGAGTGGAAAATGTAGATGCATATACGGTTTAAGCGTGTCTTTTTGTGAGTAGGCCCTCCAACAGCAAACTCCTGCCGGGTAACAGGGACGCGATGCCAGACTTGTTGAACCCGGAGACAAGAGCGGCCTTTTGGTACACAGCCTCACTATTTTGACGAACGCGGATAAACAACATATAAAACTGAGCATGATCCAAAGAATGATTTTGTAGCCCTAGAGAAGTTTGTGCGCGACTGCGTAGTCGTCTTTGGCGACTGATCGAGAATGTATAAAGGTTTTGGAATCATAACATATAAGAGTGTAAAGGAAACTTAGCTGTAGTATCGACGCGACGGAGGATGTCGAAGATTTTGGAGTAGTTGAGTAGTCGACGATGAGCAGTCGACGAGGCGAGAACAGAGTCGATGTGACGGCGACTGCGACGTTAAGCCCCCGAGTCCGCGAGCCCCCGAGTGTTGAGGTGGCGGAGTTGCGTGGTGAAGTCGTCGTGATGAATTAATCCGGCGAGTGATGAGAGGACTCGACGCGGTGCTTCCTGCGCGATGGAGCTCGGTACGGGAGAGTCCATACAAAGGAGCTCGGCGCAGGATGATTTTGTGTGCTTGGAGTTGACGGTGCGGTGAGTGACCGAGAAGGACTCGATGCGTCGGGCGGATCCTTCGATTGCTCGTTGGGTGATGTCGTTGTAGCGTCGCGAGTCAATGTAGAAACCTTGGCGAGTCATCCATGGCAGTCGAGTTGCAGTTGAAGCCTTGCGGGTCAAGATTGAACCCGAATTCGCGAGTGGAAATTCGTGATCTCGCGCAGATCGAAAAACGCGTTGCAGTGCGAGAGCCGCTGACGGATATCTAACCGTTGGAATTTGTTGGAATTTTCACAGACTTTCAAAAATTGAATTTCGCATCTTTTCACCGACGGGATCGTCGAGAGGAGCTCCGAGTCGCCGTCAGGAGTGCCCGCAACACAGACGTTTTTCTGTCCTGTAGGCCGCACGTGAGAGTTTTTGTTGATGTCGATCTTCGAGTGACGCGCTCGAAAATTTTCTTCTTTTCTCCGTGAGCCTGATGTAGATCTTGATGTAGTTGTTTAAGAAGGTGAGGGATCCGAACAGATCGGAACCTGCTCGAGTCATGGAGTCGACGAGTGTTGAAGGAGTCGCTGTCTTGACGGTTGCTGGTGACGAGGTCGCCGAGATCACGATTCCAACCTGTGTAGTTCCCACAGACGGCGCCAATTGACGGGGATCAACCCCGGCAAATCCCATGGTCAGGGACCCTGGGTTAGTCATGAGAGGCACAGGTTGGGCGATAGCTCGTCGGCAAACAGGAGGACACATTCCTTCTCGATATTATTGATGAGGGAGATGCGATTACAGTGGATGCCAAGGCTGGAGAGCTCAAGGCTAGGGTTACAGATGATATTGGATGGACGGCGGACAAGCGACACATTGGGCACGATTTACCGGGCTTCAGGCCCCTGGAGGGAAAACCCTACATGCTGCTTGTCTGATCTTGTATTGATGATGATGTACAGGGGTGCCGTGAGGGCTTTGGTGGAGAGAGATCTGTCTAGTCCTATGCGTGGGGATTGAGAGCTTGTGTCTTTTTATCCACTAGAGAGGTGCCCCTACCTCGCTTTCTATAGATAGCCAGGTAGGGTTTACAAGAGTCCTAGTCGACTACGAATATGAGTCCTTGTCTTGCGCCTCAAGTCTTCGGCTTCACGTCTTATTCCATCATGAAGGTGTCCACGAGTGGGCCCCTGGTGGGCCGGTAGCCATGACACGCACCAGGTACCCTCACGTAGAGGAGTCGTGGGGGTATCCCCTCGTCAGTAGCCCCCGAGTGCTTGGGGGACTCGAAGAGTCGCGCAGGGACTCGAATCTGTAGTAGCCGCCGTAGTGCGTGTCTATCATTTGCTGATGAACGGTCGAAGATGTCGTGAGTATGCTCCCGATGGGAGTATTTGGAAGAAGCATCGAAATTGCAGTCCGGTTCGTCTTCTTGTTTCATAGTCGGGTGGGGAGAAGTTGCCTAGTCGAGTGGTCGTCGGGTGCGCGTCAGCGCTCCCGATGGGAGTAGCCCATGAGGCTATGCGCGACTCGTAGAGTCGCGCATAGGCTCAAGTTTTTTTAAGCTAACCCCTTCATTCTTGTCAGTTGCGCGAGTAGTGCTCATCGGGTGCGCGTCAGTGCTCTCGATGGGAGTAGCCCCCGAGGCTATGTTCGACTGCTTGCAGTCGAGCATAGACTCAAGACTTCTTCTTCGTCGAGTAATTTTCATCCGAGGAAGTGCTCGACTCGGGTCTTGCATCGTAGGCGTGAGTTGTTGTAGGGATCAGTCGTGGACGAGGAGGTTGGCGTCGCCGCGTCATGAGGGCGCCCAGCCCCCGAGCATCTGCTGAGAAGGAGAAAAGGGTGCAACTGTATTAAGATGTACTTGTGCAAAAAACAATTGTAAAGTACGTGATTTGTAGACATTGAACTTTTGTCGAGTGGAAAATGTAGCTGGATATACGGTTTAAGCGTGTCTTTTTGTGAGTAGGCCCTCCAGCAGCAAACTCCTGCCGAGTAACAGGGACGCGATGCCAGACTTGTTGAACCCGGAGACAAGAGCGGCCTTTTGGTACCCAGCCTCACTATTTTGACGAACTTGGATAAACAACATATAAAACTGAGCATGATCCAAAGAATGTTTTAGTAGCCCTCGAGAAGTTTGTGCGCGACTGCGTAGTCGTCTGTGGCGACTGATCGAGAATGTATAAAGGTTTTGGAATCATAACATATAAGAATGTAAAGGAAACTTAGGTGTAGTATCGATGCGACGGAGGATGTCGAAGATTTTGGAGCAGTCGAGTAGTCGACGATGAGCAGTCGACGAGGCGAGAACAGAGTCGATGTGACGGCGACTGCGACGTTCAGCCCCCGAGTCCGCGAGCCCCCGAGTGTTGAGGTGGCGGAGTTGCGTGGTGAAGTCGTCGTGATGAATTAATCCGGCGAGTGATGAGAGGACTCGACGCGGTGCTTCCTGCGCGATGGAGCTCGGTACGGGAGAGTCCATACAAATGAGCTCGGCGCAGGATGATTTTGTGTGCTTGGAGTTGACGGTGCGGCGAGTGACCGAGAAGGACTCGATGCGTCGGGCGGATCCTTCGATTGCTCGTTGGGTGATGTCATTGTAGCGTCGCGAGTCAATGTAGAAACCTTGGCGAGTCATCCATGTCAGTCGAGTTGGAGTAGAAGCCTTGCGGGTCAAGATTGAACCCGAATTCGCGATTGGAAATTCGCGATCTCGCGCAGATGCAAAACCGCATTGCAGTGCGAGAGCCGCTGACAGATATGTAACCGTTGGAATTTGCTGAAATTTTCACAGACTTTCGAAAATTAAATTTCGCATCTTTTCATCGAAGGGATCGTCGAGAGGAGCTCCGAGTCGCCGTCAGGAGTGCCCGCAACACAGACGTTTTTCTGTCCTGTAGGCCGCGCGTGAGAGTTTTTTTTGATGTCGATCTTGATGTAGTTGTTGAAGAAGGTGAGGGATCCGAACAAATCGGAACCTGCTCGAGTCATGGAGTCGACGAGTGTTGAAGGAGTCACTGTCTTGACGGTTGCTGGTGACGAGGCCGCCGAGATCGCGATTCCAACCTGTGTAGTTCCCACAGACGGCGCCAATTGACGGGTGCGGCAAATCCCATGGTCAGGGACCCTGGGTTAGTCATGAGAGGCACAGGTTGGGCGATAGCTCGTCGGCAAACAGGAGGACACGTTCCTTTTCGATATTATTGATGAGGGAGTTGCGATTACAGTGGATGCCAAGGCTGGAGCGCTCAAGGCTAGGGTTACAGATGATATTGGATGGACGGCGGACAAGCGAAACATTGGGCACGATTTACCCGGCTTCAGGACCCCGGAGGGAAAACCCTACATGCTGCTTGCTTGTCTGATCTTGTATTGATGATGATGTACAGGGGTGCCGTGAGGGCTTTGGTGGAGAGAGATCTGTCTAGTCCTATGCGTGGGGATTGAGAGCTTGTGTCTTTTTATCCACTAGAGAGGTGCCCCTATCTCGCTTTCTATAGATAGCCAGGTAGGGTTTACAAGAGTCCTAGTCGACTACGAATATGAGTCCTTGTCTTGCGCCTCAAGTCTTCGGATTCACGTCTTATTCCATCATGTCGGTGTCCACGAGTGGGCCCCTCGTGGGCCGGCAGCCATGACACGTACCAGGTACCCTCACGTAGAGGAGTCGTGGGGGTATCCCCTCGTCAGTTAAATGAGGCGAGAACAGAGTCGATGTGATGGCGACTGCGACGTTCAGCCCCCGAGTCAATTGACGGGGGTATCCCCTCGTCAGTAGCCCCCGAGTGCCTGGGGGACTCGAAGAGTCGCGCAGGGACTCGAATCTACGGTAGCCGCCGAAGTGCGTGTCGATCATTTGCTGATGAACGGTCGAAGATGTCATGAGTATGCTCCCGATGGGAGTATTTGGATGAAGCATCGAAATTGCAGTCCGGTTCGTCTTCTTGTTTCATCGTCAGGTGGGGAGAAGTTGCCCAGTCGAGTGGTCTTTGGGTGCGCGCCAGCGCTCCCGATGGGAGTAGACCCTGAGGCTATGCGCGAGTCGTACAGTCGCGCATAGGCTCAAGTTGTTTTTAAGCTAACCCATTCATTCTTGTCAGTTGCGCGAGTAGTGCTTATCGGGTGCGCGTCAGCGGTCCCGATGGGAGTATCCCCCGAGGCTATGTTCGACTGCTTGCAGTCGAGCATACACTCAAGACTTCTTTGTCGTCGAGTAATTGTCATCCGAGGAAGTGCTCGACTCGGGTCTTGCATCGTAGGCTTGAGTTGTTGTAGGGATCAGTCGTGGACGAGGAGGTTGGCGTTGCCGCGTCATGAGGGCGACCAGCCCCCGAGCATCTGCTGAGAAGGAGAAAAATGTGCAACTGTATTAAGATGTACTTGTGCGAAAAACAATTGTAAGGTACGTGATTTGTAGACATTGCACATTTGTCGAGTGGAAAATGTAGCTGCATATACGGTTTAAGCGTGTCTTTTTGTGAGTAGGCCCTCCAGCAGCAAACTCCTGCCGGGTAACAGGGACGCGATGCCAGACTTGTTGAACCCGGAGACAAGAGCGGCCTTTTGGTACCCAGCCTCACTATTTTGATGAACACGGATAAACAACATATAAAACTGAGCATGATCCAAAGAATGATTTTGTAGCCCTCGAGAAGTTTGTGCGCGACTGCGTAGTCATCTTTGGCGACTGATCAAGAATGTATAAAGGTTTTGGAATCATAACATATAAGAGTGTAAAGGAAACTTAGCTGTAGTATCGACGCGACGGAGGATGTCGAAGATTTTGGAGCAGTCGAGTAGTCGACGATGAGCAGTCGACGAGGCGAGAACAGAGTCGATGTGACGGCGACTACGACATTCAGCCCCCGAGTCCGCGAGCCCCCGAGTGTTGAGGTGGCGGAGTTGCGTGGTGAAGTCGTCGTGATGAATTAATCCGGCGAGTGATGAGAGGACTCGACGCGGTGCTTCCCGCGCGATGGAGCTCGGTACGGGAGAGTCCATACAAAGGAGCTCGATGCAGGATAATTTTGTGTGGTTGGAGTTGACGGTGCGGCGAGTGACCGAGAAGGACTCGATGCGTCGGGCAGATCCTTCGATTGCTCGTTGGGTGATGTCGTTGTAGCATCGCGAGTCAATGTAGAAACCTTGGCGAGTCATCCATGGCAGTCGAGTTGGAGTAGAAGCCTTGCGGGTCAAGATTGAACCCGAATTCGCGATTGCAAATTCACGATCTCGCGCAGATCCAAAAACGCGTTGCAGTGCGAGAGCCGCTGACGGAGATCTAACCGTTGGAATTTGCTGAAATTTTTACAGACTTTCGAAAATTGAATTTCACATATTTTCACCGAAGGTATCGTCGAGATGAGCTCCGAGCCGCCGTCAGGAGTGCCCGCAACACAGACGTATTTCTGTCCTGTAGGCCGTGCGTGAGCGTTTTTGTTGATGTCGATCTTCGAGTGACGCGCTCGAAAATTTGCTTCTTTTCTCCGTGAGCCTGATGTAGATCTTGATGTAGTTTTTGAAGAAGGCGAGGGATCCGAACAGATCGGAACCTGCTCGATTCATGGAGTCGACGAGTGTTGAAGGAGTCGCTGTCTTGACGGTCGCTGGTGACGAGGCTGCCGAGATCGCGATTCTATCCTATGTAGTTCCCTCAGACGGCGCCAATTGACAGGGATCAACCCCGGCAAATCCCAAGGTCAGGGACCCTGGGTTAGTCATGAGAGGTACAGGTTGGGCGATAGCTCGTCGGAAAACAGGAAGACACATTCCTTCTCGATATTATTGATGAGGGAGATGCGATTACAGTGGATGCCAAGGCTGGAGCGCTCAAGGCTAGGGTTACAGATGATATTGGATGGACGGCGGACAAGCGACACATTGGGCACGATTTACCCAGCTTCAGGCCCCCGGAGGGAAAACCCTACATGCTGCTTGTCTGATCTTGTATTGATGATGATGTACATGGTGGCCGCGAGGGCTTTGGTGGAGAGAGATCTGTCAAGTCCTATTCGTGGGGATTAAGAGCTTGTGTCTTTTTTTATCCTCTATAGAGGTGCCCCTACCTCGCTTTATATAGATAGCCAGGTAGGGTTTACAAGAGTCCTAGTCGACTACGAATATGAGTCCTTGTCTTGCGCCTCAAGTCTTCGGCTTCACGTCTTATTCCATCATGTCGGTGCCCACGAGTGGGCCCCTGGTGGGCCGGCAGCCATGACACGCACCAGGTACCCTCACGTAGAGGAGTCGTGGGGGTATCCCCTCATCAGGGGGTATGAACCCACAATCATGCATAACGCTCCCTCTTGGAGTCACTACCTACTACTTGGACAAAGCAATAAACAACAACGGAGAACATGCAAGAATTAATCAAGAACATAAATATAAAAGAGGAGAATCAAATATATTACTCAAACACAATCTGAACATAATCTCATAATCCATTGGATCCCAGCAAACTCAGCAGAAATATTACATATGTGCCTCGATCATGTAGGGCAGCTCACGAGGTCTAATCCATGAAGAAAAAAGAGGGGAGGAGAACATCACATAGATACTGATCATAGACCCATGGTCCAAGGTGGACTACTCACGGTTCATCCGGGAATCATCCATGGTGGTGGAGAAGCCCCCGGAGGTGGTTCCTCCCTCTGGCAGGGTGCCGGGAAGAGGTCTTCTGGTGCTCCCGATCTTGGAAGCGCGGCGGCGGCGGAACGGAGGAGAGATCGTGAAAAAAGGTTCCCGTCACGGGGGTTTCTCGTCACGAGGAATATATAGGCGAAGGGAGGGGGGCAGCCAGGGGGCCACCAGGGGTCCAGGCGGCCCCCTGGCGTGGTCCAACCCTGGGGCGCGTCGGGAGGGCGCCTGGGGCCCTGGTGGGTCCGCTCTGGCCCCCACTCGGTGATTCCCGAAGCTTCTTCTACGTTGATTTTTTATTGGATTTTCCCCGATTTTTTGGAGCACTTTTATATGGGGGAAACCTGAAATAGAAAAACAGCAGAAAACAGGAACTGGCACTGGGGTGCACTGAGTTAATAGGTTAGTCCAAATATGATCAAAAGTGTATGGAAGTTCATCAATATCATAGCAATATCACACAAAAGAGGCATGGAGCAAGCAGAAATTATAGATACGTTTTGGACGTATGAACATCCCCAAGCTTAATTCCTGCTCGTCCTCGAGTAGGTAAATGATAAAAGCATAATTTCTGTGGTGACATTCTAACAACCATATAAGAACTTTTAAGTAAAGCAATCAAGGCATGTAATTAAATTCAAGTCATAATAGGCAAGAGTCTATATTTAGCATTGAAACAAGAAACATAAGAACATAAAGGTGCAAGAGCTCTCGCTGTCCGTGACTCAAATGTATCCAAATGGTGTTTGCGTGCAAGAAAGGGGATAGGGATATACGAGAAAAAGTAATTTTGTGTTGAGAATTCAATCTACAAAATTTTCACACTTGTACTTTTTTGGAATCTTATCTTGACTCATCCCAGACCACTAGCCAGGTACAAGTCAAAATGATCCACTCCTTTTCGACATTTTGAGCACTCATGCAATGGATGAGCGTAAGCAAGAAAGTTGACACTTAGGATGGCAAAGAGAGAATATGGTGGAGGAAGTCAAAAAGGTGTGAAAGACTCACATCAATGAGGACAATCATAGGCGAGAGAAAGCAAAATGATAGATATGATGTGAGGAGTAGGCTTTGAAAATAAACACGGATTTCCCAAAATACGACATCTATCACTAATAGTCTAAAGTTCTTGACACCAAAAGTCCAAGCATTACTCAAAACAATACCTCAAAACTATTGCAAGTTACTACTACAAAAGAATAGCAACCTCAATTACCTACTTCAAGTCAAGACACAAAACTCAGTGCAACAGGCAAACTCTCTAAACAAGATAAACATGAAAACTCAAGAGAATTCCAACAACAAACTAAACAAAAGCTCTTTGAAAAGATAAACATGAAAAACTAAGAGCTATACATGACAGTAGCTATGAAAAAGATAAACAACACACACAACAAAGATAAGCATGAAAAGTCCTATGTTGTGTTCTAGATTTTGGAAGTGGAGCGTGTTTCTCTCCCACACAAATAAAGCTGGGTTCTAACTTGTTATGAACAGCAAGCAAAGCTAAAGAAAACTAAAAATAAAACCTAAGAGTGAGATGCTCCAAGAATAGAACATAACGCATGAAGTGATAAAAATATAGTGAAACGAGAGACGAACTGATAATTGTTGATGGAGAAGGGGATGCACGGGGGTATTCCCAAGCTTAGACGCTTGAGTCTCCTTGAATAGTTCTTGGGGATGCATGGGGGCATCCCCAAGCTTGAACGCTTGACACTCCTGAATCTTCTTTCATCATCTTCCCTCGCACACTTGAATACTCCCTTCATACATAACTCATCATAATCTGATTAGCGAGGTTAGTACCCATAATAAAATATTTTATATCCACTGGAAATAAAGATAATATTGAAGAGCTACTGTTTCTCAACATTTCCAAAAAGTTTTTGCAAAGAAAAAGCAAGCTTAAGGTTTGCAAAATGAAGAAAAGGAAAAAGAGGATAGAATCTGTGAAAAACAGACCAACAGGTAGTAAAGAATTTTTTAGGGATACTTCTGCAACTCAAATAAAAAACTCAGAACAGAGAAAGTTTCGTAATTGTATAGAGCACTCTGTGTAAACAATTCAGCTTAAAAAGACGAACTGGGAGTTTTCTCTGATTTTTCTAGTCACGAGGACAGAATCTGTTTTCTGGGCAGAATGGCACAACTTTCACTTCCCTTGTCGTATGAGGATATAAAAGGCACAAAGCTTGAAAAGTAAAGATACAATGATGTTGCTACAGTAGTAACAGTTATCAAGACCACTAAAAATAGAATAAAAACAAAAAGTAAATCCTAAATTCGTTGCGGTCTACCTCCCGAAAGCACTTCTTTAAAGCCATTAGCTAGGCTTAATGCAAATAGATCAAGTCTTTTCAAGAAAATAACTAGCCCGTGTGACGGACTCAAAAGGCAACTTAATCTTTTTCCTAGGGAAGTGTTAGATCCCTTTCTTGAGAGGGAATTGGAATTTTATGATCCCTTCTTTCATATCAATAATAGAACCCACGGTGCGAAGAAAATGACGTCCCAAAATAATTGGACAAGAAGGTTCACATTCAATGTCCATAACAGTAAAATCAACGAGAACATAATTGTCATTAACAATGATAAGAACATCATCGATCCTCCCCAAAGGTTTCTTTACGGAAGAATCGACAAGAAGAACACCAAAAGAACAAGGATCAAAAGGTTTCAACTCAAATATATCATACATTCTTTTGGGCATAACGGAGGTACTAGCTCCAACATCACATAAAGCATAGCAAGAAAAGTTAATCAACTTAATTTTAATCATAGGATCCCAACCATCTTCTAGCTTCCTAGGTATGGAGGCTTCTACCCTAAGCTTCTCCTCCCTAGCTTTAATGAGAGCATTAGTGATATGCTCCGTGAAGGCAAGATTAAGTGTGCTAGTGTGGGGGTCTCTAGACATCTTGTGAAGGAAACGAATAACTTCAGAAAGGGTGCAATTATCAAAATCAAGGTCACTACTATCAAGTAAAGTGGTAGTGGTGTCCTTTAGGCTCACTTGTTTGGTAGCTTCTATAGTCATAGGAATTTCTTCTTCTACGGTTGAGGTCATAGCATCACCATTAATAGGTCCTATGGTACTAGGGGTGCATTGGGTGCTAAGAGTTTGGATATCCTCAACAACTTGGATATTAGCAACAGTATGGTGTGTAGGAAGGCTCTTAATTCTATCTTCTTACTCCTTTTCTCTAGCCCATCTCTCTTTAAGTTTAGCCATCATCCTAATGTTTTCATTAACTTGCATTTGGATAGCATTCATAGGAGTGACCTTCCTCTCCTCAAGAGGAAAAGTTCTAATTTTTAGCAATTCTACTTCATGGGCTAAATTGTCTACCTTCGACGAGAGGTTATCTAATTTGTTTAGTTTTTCCTTTACACTCTCGTTGAAGGCCTTTTGGGTAGTGATAAAGTCTTTAAGCATACTCTCTAATTCAGAAGTGGAGTTTTTGGTGCTAGGATAAGTATTGTTGTTCCCATAGTTGTTGGAGGGGAATGGTATACGGTTGCTACAAAAATTACTCCTATAAGCATTGTTGTTGAAGTTGTTTCTAGAGATAAAGTTCACATCTACTTGATCTTGAGCAATCAAAGAATTTAAAGGAACATCATGAGGATCAATAGGAGATTGCTTGGTAAGTAGAGACATAATCAAGTCAACTTTTTCATTTAGGGAGGAGATCTCCTCGACAGAGTTTACCTTCCTACCTGTTGGAGCTCTTTCGGTGTGCCATTGGGACTAGTTGGTCATCATCTCATCGAGAAGTTTTGTAGCAGCACCAAGTGTAGTTGACATAAAGGTTCCTCACGCGGCCGAATCTAGCAAGTTCCGCGAGGTAAAGTTCAAGCCTGCATAAAAAGTTTGGATAACCATCCAAGTAGTCAAACTATGCGTAGGGCAATTCTTAACAAGAGATTTCATGCGTTCCCAAGCTTGGGCAACTTGTTCATTATCCAATTTCTTACAATTCATAATAAAACTCCTCAATTGGATAATCTTAGCAGGGGGGTAGTACTTCCCAATAAAAGCATCCTTGCACTTGTCCCAAGAGTCTATGCTATTCTTAGGCAAGGACTGAAACCAAATTTTAGCTTCATCCCTCAAGGAGAAAGGAAAAAGCTTAAGCTTAACAATATCACCATCTACTTCTTTGTACTTTTGCATATCCCAAAGCTCAATAAAATAATTCAAGTGCAAAGCATCATCATCTCTAGCATAAAAAGGTTCAGCAAAGAAGGTTTAATCTCATGAGAAGGTGCTGAAGTAGCAGGTGTAGCAATAAAAGTGCAGATAAAGTCACTGTTGTTGTGACTAGTGAAGTCACACAACTTGGTGTTCTCAGAGGAACCCTTAGTAGCAGCAAGCAAGATAACTATTTTTTTTATTTTTGATAAAAGACAGTAAAGCAAAAACTGAAAGGTAAACAAACAAGACTAAAAAGCAAAGATAAAAGATAGTGTGCAACTCCCCTATCTTGAAGAGTGGAGTTCCCGGCAACGGCGCCAGAAATTGCTTTTGATGGTACGAATTAACGCCCCCTCGTTGGTTACCCAAAGTGGAAGGTTGAGATGTAGATAGCATCAATTTCCCTTAGAGATGATGCTAAGGTTGAGTATCGATCTAGTAGGACTCCAAGATCGACAAGTAGGTGGCAAGGAAACAATGGCACCGTTTTAGACAAAAGTTGCTTCCTTGACCTGGACCTGCACACACAGCAAATAACTTTGCTTCCCAACGAGTACAGAGGAGTTGTCAATTACTCCGGCCTTGTTGTTTACAAAGGATATAACGCACGGGACAATAATGATAGTGATCGCAACGGAAAATTAAATACGGATAGTAAATTGATAGTGTAAACAGTGTTGGAAATATGGACCGGGGTCCTATGATGTTCACTAGTGATGTCTCTCTCCCAAAAAACGATAAAATAGCCATGCGAGGTAAACAAATTACAGCTGGGAAATTGATAGGATTATGTGCGCAAACCAATGCTAATTATTCTATAAAGAAAGGAACATGCTCAAAAGCATGGGCGGTACGCCAAGACAAGTAGACCGAAATCCATCTGCATCTACCTACTAATCATCCACCTTGAGATATCTATCCAGAACATCTCGCTGGTATTAAGTTGCGAATCCCACCCAAAGTGTAAACTCAAAGCAACATACAACTGCATTAAAGAACTTTGCATAAAGTAAATAATCCTTGCACCCGCAAGTACAAGCACCGTTGTTTTCCCCCTTGTTGCAACAACACATCCCCTAGACACATGTTTCTGTCACTCAAGCTAGTCATCGGGGGGCATGAACCCACAATCATGCATAACACTCCCTCTTGGAGTCACTACCTACTACATGTCCAAAGCAATAAACAACAATGGAGAACATGCAAGAATTACTCAAGAACATAAATATAAAAGAGGAGAATCAAATATATAACTCAAACACAATCTAAACATAATCTCATAATCCATCGGATCCCAGCAAACTCAGCATAGCAACAGCAAAAAGATTACATATGTGCCTCGATCATGTAGGGAAGCTCACGAGGTCTAATCCATGAAGAACAAAGACGGGAGGAAAACATCACATAGCTACTGATCATAGACCCATGGTCCAAGGTGGACTACTCACGGTTCATCCGGGAAGCGTCCATGGTGGTGGACAAGCTCCCAGAGGTGATTCCTCCCTCCTGCAGGGTGCCAGGAAGAGGTCTTCTGGTGCTCCTGATCTTGAAAGCGCGACGGCGGCGGAACAGAGGAGAGATCGTGAAAAAGGGTTCCGTCCCCGAGGGTTTCTCGTCACGGGGAATAAATAGGCGAAGGAGGCAGCCAGAGGTGGGCCAGGGGCTCCAGGCGCCCCCCCTGGCGCGACCTAGGGGGTGGCCACGCCGGGTTGCCGCCTAGGCCCCCCTCGGCCCCCACTTTGGCTCTTCTGGAAGGTTCCCGTACGCTGATTTTTCTTATATTTGTCCCGGATTTTTTCGGGCACTTTAAATAAGGGGGAAACCTGAAATAGAAAAACAACAAAAAATAGGAACTGACACTGGGGTGCACTGAGTTAATAGGTTAGTCCAAATATGATCAAAAGTGTATGGAAGTTCATCAATATCATAGCAATATCACACAAAAGAGGCATGGAGCAAGCAGAAATTATAGATACGTTTTGGACGTATCAACATCCCCAAGCTTAATTCCTGCTCATCCTCGAGTAGGTAAATGATAACAAGCATAATTTCTTTGGTGACATGCTAACAACCATATAAGAACTTTTAAGTAAAGCAATCAAGGCATGTAATTCAATTCAAGTCATAACAGGCAAGATTCTATATTTGGCATTGAAGCAAGCAACATAAGAACATAAAGGTGCAAGAGCTCTCGCTGTCCGTGACTCGAATGTCTCCAAATGTTGTTTGCGTGCAAGAAAGGGGACATTTATATACGATAAAAAGTATTTTTATATTGAGAACTCAATCCACTAAAGTTTCACACTTGGTCTTCTTTGGAATCTTATCTTGACTCATCCCCAGACCACTAGCCAGGTACAAGTCAAAATGATCCACTCCTTTTCGACATTTTGAGCACTCATGCAATGGATGAGCGTAAGCAAAAAGTTCACACTTAGGATGGCAAAGAGAGAATATAGTGGAGGAGGAAGACAAAAAGGTGTGAAGGGCTCACATCAATGAGGACAATCATAGGCGAGAGAAAGCCAAATGATAGATATGATGTGAGGAGTAGGGATTGCCATGCAACGGATGCACATATGAGCTATGGTAAGCTCTCCAATGGAACTAGTGGGGGTGCATCCAACTTTCTTGGTCAAGAAGACCTAGAGCTCATTTGAGGAGGCTCATCATTGGAATATACAAGCCAAGTTCTATAGTGTGAAGGTCCCCACATAGCTATATGCATGAATGATAATCTCTATGGAGTACAAGATATAAGATTGAGTACGAGTGCGGTTCTCTCAAAAGGAATAGTAGTGTGCCCCCTTCTCTCTTTTTATTTCTTTTTATTTTTTTTGTATTTTTTTGGTGGCCTCAATGGCTCTTTCTATTTCTCTCATTTGTCCTCTTTGGGATCTTTTAATTTCTCCACTTTGGGATCTTTTAATTTGTCCACTTTGGGATCTTTTCCTCACTTTAGGGGCAACACTCTATATATTACAAAAAGTATAGAAGATCTTTCACACTTTACAAAGTACTCAAATCATAAAGAAAATGTAACTATCATGATGTATGCAAATGTATGCCTCTGCCAGTGTAGCAGGATATGCAATGATACTAGCGCGTCATGTAGCAATGATTAGGGAAAGGCCCAACTAGCATGCAGCTCATCGATCAAGCAAGTACCATGTATGACATGAAGGTCAAGTCATGAGAGGATGGATGTTGCATGGAAATGTATCTCAGAAAGGATATGGAAATTCCTTGATAGGTAGGTATGGTAGGATTTTTGAGGAAGGATATAAGGAGGTTTATGATGAGAGAGCGTATCGTGCCAAGAGTTTGAATGTACCGGCGAAGGTGGACGCCAACTCTCGGAGTGAGAATAAAGCAATGCACGACACAGGAAAGGCTAGAAAAATATGGGAAGGTGGAAGTGTCAACTTTCGAATACTCACATTAGTCCGAAGAACTCATGCACTTATTATCGGTAACTCTCAGTCTAATAAGGAGGTTTCAGAAAGATACAAGTACCTCGAGGAGGAGTGTATGGGGGTTTGGTTATCCTTGCGCATCCTCGACTCATGGTACGTGAGTGTACTCTAATATTCGACCCCTCGGAAGAGTAGTGATCCATCTAGTAGCTAGAGTTCTCAACTAATTTTGTAGGTTTTGAAAATAAACATGGATTTCCCAAAATACGACATTTATCACTAATACGCTAAATCTCTTGACACCAAAAGTCCAAACATCATCAAAACAACACCTCAAAACTATTGCAAGTTACAACTACAAAAGAATAGCAACCTCAATTACCTACTTCAAGTCAAGACACAAAACACAGTGCAACAGGCAAACTCTCTAAACAAGATAAACATGAAAACTCAAGAGAGTTCCAGCAACAAACTAAACAAAAGCTCTTTAAAAAGATAAGCATGAAAACTAAGAGAAAAACATGACCACAACTATGAAAAGATAAAGAACACACACAACAAAGATAAGCATGAAAAAGTCCTATGTTTTGTTCTAGATTTTGGAAGTGGAGCGTTTTTCTCTCCCACACAAAGAAAGTTGGGTTCTAACTTGTTATGAACAGTAAGAAAAGCTAAAGAAAACTAAAAAATAAACCTAAGAGCGAGACACTCCAAGCATAGCACATAATGCATGAAGTGATAAAAATATAGTGAAACGAGAGACTAACTGATAATTGTTGATGGAGAAGGGGATGCACGAGGGCATCCCCAAGCTTAGACGCTTGAGTCTCCTTGAATATTTCTTGGGGATGCATGGGGGCATCCCCAAGATTTAACGCTTGACACTCCTGAATCTTCTTTCATCATCTGCCCTCGCACACTTGAAAACTCCCTTCATACATAACTCATCATAATCTGATTAGCGAGGTTAGTACCCATAATAAAATATTTTTTATCCACTGGAAATAAAGATAATATTGAAGAGTTACTGTTTCTCAACATTTCCAAAAACTTTTAGCAAAGAAAAAGCAAGCTTAAGGTTTGCAAAATGAAGAAAAGGCAAAACAGGATAGAATCTGTGAAAAACAGACCAGCAGGTAGTAAAGAATTTTTTTAGGGATACTTCTGCAACTCAAATCAAAAAACTCAGAACATACGAAAGTTTCGTAATTGTATAGAGCACTCTGTGCAAACAATTCAGCTTAAAAAGACGAACTGGGAGTTTTCTCTGATTTTTCTAGTCACGAGAACAGAATCTGTTTTCTAGGCAGCATGTCACAACTTTCACTTCCCTTGTTGTATGAGGATATAAAAGGAACAAAGCTTGAAAAGTAAAGATGCAATGATGTTGCTACAGTAGTAAAAATCATCAAGGCCACTAAAAACAAAAGAAAAACAAAAATGAAATCCTAAATTTGTTGCGGGCTTCCTCCCGAAAGCGCTTCTTTAAAGCCATTAGCTAGGCTTAATGCAAATAGATCAAGTCTTTTCAAGAAAATAACTAGCCCGTGTGACTGACTCAAAATGCAACTTAATCTTTTTCCTAGGGAAGTGTTCCATCCCTTTCTTGAGAGTGAATTGGAATTTTATAATCCCTTCTTTCATATCGATAACAGCACCCACGGTGCGAATAAAAGGACGTCCCAAAATAATTGGACAAGAAGGTTCACATTCAATGTCCATAATAGTAAAATCAACAGGAACATAATTGTCATTGACAATGATAAGAACATCATCTATCTTCCCCAAAGGTTTCTTTACGGAAGAATCGACAAGACGAACAACAAAAGAACAAGCATCAAAAGGTTTCAATTCAAATATATCATACATTCTTTTGGGCATAACAGAGGTACTAGCTCCAACATCACATAAATCATAGCAAGAGAAATTATTCAACTTAATTTTAATCATAGGATCCCAACCATCTTCTAGCTTTATAGGTATGGAGGCTTCTACCCTAAGCTTCTCCTCCCTAGCTTTGATGAGAGCATTAGTGATATGCTCCATGAAGGCAAGATTATGTGTGCTAGTGTGGGGGTCTCTAGACATCTTGTGAAGGAAACGAATAACTTTAGAAAGGTTGCAATTATCAAAATCAAGGTCGCTACTATCAAGTAAAGTGGTGTCCTTTAGGCTCACTTGTTTGGTAGCTTCTATAGTCATAGGAATTTCTTCTTCTACTGTTGAGGTCATAGCATCGCCATTAATAGGTCCTATGGGACTAGGGGTGCATTGGGTGCTAAGAGTTTGGATATCCTCAACCACTTGGATAGTAGCAAAGGTATGGTGTGTAGGAAGGATCTTAATCCTATCTTCTTCCTCCTTTTCTCTAGCCCATCTCTCTTTAAGTTTAGCCATCATCCTAGTGTTTTCATTTATTTGCAATTGGATAGCATTTATAGGAGTGACCTTCCTCTCCTCAAGGGGAGAAAGTTCTAATTTTAAGCAATTCTACTTCGTGGGCTAAATTGTCTACCTTCGACGAGAGGTTATCTAGTTTGTCTAGTTTTTCCTCTACACACTTGTTGAAGGATTTTTGGGTAGTGACAAAGTCTTTAAGCATACTCTCTAATTCACAAGTGGAGTTTTTGGTGCTAGGATAAGTGTTGTTGTTCCCATAGTTGTTGTAGGGGAACGGTCTAGGATTGATACCAAAATTACTCCTATAAGCATTGTTATTGAAGTTGTTTCTAGAGATAAAGTTCACATCTACTTGATCCTGAGAAATCAAAGAATTTAAAGGTACATCTTGAGGATCAATAGGAGATTGCTTGGTAAGTAGAGACATAATCAAGTCAACTTTCTCATTTAGGGAGGAGATCTCCTCGACAGAGTTTACCTTCCTACCTGTTGGAGCTCTTTCTGTGTGCCATTGGGAATAGTTGGTCATCATCTCATCAAGAAGTTTTGTGGCAGCACCACGTGTAGTTGACATAAAGGTTCCTCCCGCGGCCGAATCTAGCAAGTTCCGCGAGGTAAAGTTCAAGCCTGCATAAAAAGTTTGGATAACCATCCAAGTAGTCAAACCATGCGTAGGGAAATTCTTAACAAGAGATTTCATGCGTTCCCAAGCTTGGGCAACGTGTTCATTATCGAATTGCCTAAAATTCATAATAAAGCTCCTCAACTGGATAATCTTAGCAGGGGGATAGTACTTCCCGATAAAATCATCTTTACACTTATCCCAGGAATCTATGCTATTCTTAGACAAGGATTGAAACCAGATTTTAGCTTCATCTCTCAAGGAGAAAGGAAAAGCTTAAGCTTAACAATATCACCATCTACTTCTTTGTACTTTTTCATATCACAAAGCTCAATAAAATTATTTAAGTGCAAAGTAGCATCATCTCTAGCACCAGAGAATTGGTCTTTCATAACAAGGTTCAGCAAAGCAGGTTTAATCTCATAAGAAGGTGTTGAAGTAGCAGGTGTAGCAATAGGAGTGCAGATAAATTCACTGTTGTTGTGAGTTGTAAAGTCACACAACTTGGTGTTCTCAGAGGAACCCATAGCAGCAGCAAGCAAGATAACTATTTTTTTGATTTTTGATAAAGGACACTGAAGCAAAAACTGAAAGGTAAAAAACAAGACTAAAAAGCAAAGATAAAAGATAGTGTTGCAACTCCCCTATATTGAAGAGTGGAGTCCCCGGCAACGGCGCCAGAAATTTGCTTGATACACGAGATAATTTCTCGCCCCTCGTTGGTTACCCCAAGTGGAAGGTGAGATGTAGCGTAGCAACAAATTTCCCTTAGCGAACATGCTAAGGTTTAAGATCGACCAGTAGGACTCCAACAGATACAAGAAGGTGGTGAAGTGAACAATGGCGCCGTTTACAACCGAGGTTTCTTACTTTACCTGGACCTGCACACACAACATATATCTTTGCTTCCAAACGAGTACAGAGGAGTTGTCAATTCCTCTGGCCTTGTTGTTTACAAAGGATAAAACGCATGGGATAATAATGATAGTGATAGCAACGGAAAAGTAAATACTGAAAGTAAATTGATAGTGTAAACAGTGTAGGAAGTATGGACCGGGGTCCTATGATGTTCACTAGTGATTGATGTCTACGCACGCTTCTATTCTTGTAGACTATGTTGGGCCTCCAAGCGCAGAGGTTTGTAGGAAAGAAGAAATTTCCCTCAAGTGGATGACCTAAGGTTTATCGAACTCACGGAAGTAGAGGTTGAAGATGGTCTCTCTCAAGAAACCCTGCAATTAAGATACAAGAAGTCTCTTGTGTCCCCAACACACCTAATACAACTAGGAGTTGTATAGGTGCACTAGTTCGGCGAAGAGATGGTAAAATACGAGTGATAGGTGTGGCAAAGCAAGGTAATATAGATCTGTAATAAAAAGTGCAGCAAGCAAAAATGTGACAAAAGTGAGCACAAACGGTGTAACAATGGTGGAAACAAGGCCCAGGCTTCATAATTTCACTAGTGGCAACTCTCAACAACATTAACATAGTCTAATCACATGATATTTCCCATAAAACATGCAATGGAGATGCACTCGGAGGTCATTCCTTTGTGGTCAAGAGAGGATGAGAATTATGTAGGGCTACAAAAGCACACCTCAAAGTTCGTAGTTCTCAATCTATGGATTTCCCAATGTCACAACGGCCATCCAAAGAGAGTACCACAATCACCACAACATATCTCAAGGATAGTCAAAGACAAGCACCAAGAGACTCTCAATCTTCAATCAACACACAAAATAGGAAATCACTCATGATAATATTCTTCTAACCCATGTCCAATAGACCGCTGTCACCTTGGTCTCGGGGATTATACTAGATAAGATCAATTGAGTACATCAATCCAATACATATAGGAAGGGGAAATATCATGGGATCACCCTAGATTAACATAGCCTATGATCACAATCAAGATCACATCATGGGAGAGAGAGAAGACCACATAGCTACTGGTAGAAACCTCACCCCCGAGGAGGAACTACTCCCGCTTCATGGAGGAGGGAAGCAACGGCGATGGATATGAACCCGAGGGCACTTCCCCATCCCGGCAGGGTGCCGGCACAGGAATTCTGGTCCCCCGAAGCTTGTTGGCGATGGCGGCGGAGATCGGAATCGCTTTTGGAAAAAGTACTTCGATATTAGGGATTTCCTCCGCGGGGGCTAAATATAGGCCAAAGGAGGGGGCCAGGGGGGCCACAGGGCAGCCAGGAGGGCAGGTGGCACAGCCTAGGGTGGAATCGCGCTGGGCACCATCTTGGGCCCCTGGTGGTGGCCGTCCTGCCATGTCTTGGTTATTCCGGAAGCTTCCGGGACGCTAATTTTTTATATAATTTTTCTGGCATTTTTGGAGCACTTTTAATGGTCGGAAAACCTGAAATACAAAAACAGCAGAAAACAGGAACTGGCAACTGGGTGCACTGAGTTAATAGGTTAGTCCAAATATGATCAAAAGTGTATGAAAGTTCAAGAAAAACATGGCAAAGTCACACAAATCATGCATGGAGCAAGCAGAAATTATAGATACGTTTGGGATGTATCAACATCCCCAAGCTTAATTACTGCTCTTCCTCGAGTAGGGAAATGATAACAAGCATAATTTCTGTGGCGACATGCCACACAACCATATACGAACTTTGAAAGTAAGGAAATCAAGGTATGTAATTCGATTCAAGTCATAACAGGCAAGAGTCTATATTAGCATTGAAACAAGCAACAAAAGAACAAAAAGTGCAAGATCTCTCGCTGTCCGTTACTCGAATATCTCCAGATGGTGTTTGCGTGCAAGCAGGGGACTGGGAAAAAGAGAGAAAAAAGGTTGTTGAGAACAACTATGTACTAAAGTTTCACAGTTGGTCTCCTTTGGATTCTTATCTTGATTCGTCCCCAGACCACTAGCCAGGTACAAGTCAAACTGATCCACTCCCTTTCGATATTCAGATCACTCATGCAATGGATGAGCGTGAGCAAGAAAGTTGACACCTAAAAGGCGAAACAGAAAGAAGGTGGAGGAGGAAGAAAAAAAGGTGTGAAAGGCTCACATCAATCAGGACAATCATATGCGAGAGAAGGCCATATGATAGATATGATGTGAGGAGTAGGGATTGCCGTGCAATGGATGCACATGTGAGCTAAAAACTCTCCAAGGGAACTAGTGGGGGTGCATCTAACTTGCTTGCTCAAGAAGACCTAGAGCTCGTTTGAGGAGGCTCATCATTGGAATATACAAGCCAAGTTCTATAGTGTGAAGGTCCCCACATAGCTATATGCATGATGATGATCTCTATGGAGTACAAGGGATAGAGGATGAAGTACTAGTGTGGATCTCTCAAAAGGAATAGTAGTGTGCTCCCTTCTCTCTTTTTATTTTCCTTTTTCTCTTTTTTCTATTTTTTTTCTATTTTTTTGGTAGCCCCAATGGCTCTTTCTATTTAACTCTCATTTGTCCTCTTTGGTATCTTTTGATTTTGTCCTCTTTGGGATCTTTTCCTCACTTTAGAGGCAACACTCTATATTTTACAAGAATATAGGAGATCTTTCACACTTTATAAAGGTACTCACATAAAGAAAATAAAACTATCATGAAGTATGCAAATGTATGCCTCTGCCAGTGTAGCAGAATATGCAATGATACTAGCGCATCATGTAGCATGATTAGGGCAAGGCCCAACTATCATGCGGCTCATCGATCAAGCAAAATCATGTATGACATGAAGATAAAGTCATGAGAAGCTGGATGTTTCATGGCAATGTATCTCGGAAAGGCTATGGAAATGCCTTGTAGGTAGGTATGGTGGCTGTTTTGAGGAAAGATATAAGGAGGCTTATGATGACAGAGCGTATCGTGCCAAGGGTTTGGATGCACCGGCGAAGTATGCGCCAACTCTCAAGGTGAGAAAGGGCAATGCACGGTACCGAAGAGGCTAGAAAAAGTATAGGTGGGTGGAAGTGTCAACTTTAGAATACTCACATTATTCCGAAGAACTCATGCACTTATTATCGGTAACTCTCAATCTAATCAGGAGGTTCACAAAGAGACAAGTACCCCGAGGAAGAGTGTATGGGGGTTTGGTTATCCTTGCGCATCTTCGACTCATGGTACATGAGTGTACTCTAATATTCGAACCCTCCAGAGGTTAGTGATCCATCTAGTAGCTAGAGTTTTCAACAGGGGTTTTTGGTTTTCGAAAAACACACGGAGTGCCCAAAATACGACATCTATCACTAATAGGCTCGAGCTCTTGACACCAAAAGTTCAAACATTACTCTAGTCAATCCCGCAAAACTATTGCAAGTTACTACTACAAAGAGAATAGCAACTTCAACTACCTACTTCCTAGTCAAGACACAAAACTCAGTGCAATAGGTAAACTCTCTAACAAGATAAAACATGCAACCTATAGAAAGTTCAACCTAAAACAAAATAAAATCTCTAGAAAAACGAAAGCACTACAACTAAACAGAGCATCAGCTAAGAAAAGAAAAAGAACAACTCACAGCTAAAAGAATAAGCATGCAAATCCTATGAGGAGTTCTAGTTCAAGCGGAGCGTGTAACTCTCCCACACAAAAGAGTAAGCTAGGGTATAACTTGTTACTACAGCAAACCAAGAAAAAACAAACCTAGAAAAGTAAAGAGCGAGACGCTCCAAGCATAGCACACAACGCATGAAGTGATAAAAATATAGTGCAACGAGGGACGAACTGATAATTGTTGATGAAGAAGGGGATGCATGGGGGCATCCCCAAGCTTAGACGCTTGAGTCTCCTTGAATATTTTTTGGGGATGCATGAGGGAATCCCCAAGATTGAGCGCTTGACACTCCCGAATCTTCTTTTATCATCTTCCATCGCACAGTTGAAAACTCCCTTCATACATAACTCATCATAAGCTGATTAGAGAGGTTAGTACCCTTAATAAAAAAAATTCCACTAGATATAAAGATATTCTTGAAGAGCTACTGTTTCTCAAGATTTCCACAAAGTTTTTGCAAAGAAAAAGCAAGCTTAAGGTTTGCAAAAGTTAGGAGAGACAAAACGTGGCCGAATCTGTGAAAAACAGAACAGCAGGTAGTAAAGAATTTTTTAGGGGTACTTCTGCAACTCGAATCAAAAAACTCAGAACAGACGCTCGAAAGTCAATTGTATGGAGCATGCTTTCAAAAAAATTCAGATCAAAAAGATGACCTGGTGATTTTAGGCTAATTTTTCCGTCGAAGGACAAAATCTGTTTTCTGGACAGCATGTCACAACTTTAGAACTTTCTTGCAATCGGAGGCTAGACTTGGCACAAAGATTGAAAATAAAGATACAATGATGTTGCTACAGTAGTAACAATCATCAAGACCACTAAAAACTGAAAGTAAAAACTCAAACTAAAGATAACAAGGGTTGTCTCCCTAGAGCTCTTTCTTTATAGCCATAAAGATAGGCTTAAGATTTTAATGATGCTCTCATAGGGATAAGGAATACGAGTTGAAGAACAAAAGAGAGCATCAAGAAGCAAATAACAAACACATTTAAGTCTAACATGCTTCCTATGCAAAGGGATCTTGTAGAGGAAAAACTCATTGAAGAATAAAGATATTAGCATAGGAAGGCAAAATAAGTGCAACTTCAAAGCCTTCAACATAAAGAGAGGGAATTTGATATTATTGAAATATCTATGAGCATATGTTCCCCTCTCAGAATAATTTTCAGTGGGATCATGAATAAACTCAACAATATAAGTATCACATAAAACTTTCTTATCATGATCAACAAGCATAGAAAATTTGTTACTCCCCACATAAGAAAAATCCTTCTCGTTAGTAATAGTGGGAGCAAACTCAACAAAATAGCTATCACATGAATCATTCTTATCATGATGCACTTGTAAAAATTTATTCTTTATAGCATAAGTGTCATCACAATAATCATCATAGATGGGAGGCAAAGTATCATCAAAATAAATTTCCTCATCAAAACTTGGGGGGCTAAAAAGATCATCTTCATAAAATGTATCATCCCCAAGCTTATGGCTTTGCATATCATTAGTATCAAAAGTATTCAAAGAAGACATGCAAATAACATGACTACTATCATGAGTGTTATGCAAATAATAAAGCTCCATAGGCTTTTTGATTTTCTCTTCAAACACTTCATGTCCCAACTCAAGGTAGATCTCATAAAGCTCTCTCATAATATTTTTGTTGTTTTCCATAAAGCCTATCTAGTGAAAATAAAAACAAGAAACGAAAAGATTTAATGGCAAGATCTAAAGATATACCTTCAAACCTTACTTCCCCGGCAACGGCGCCAGAAATAGCTTGATGTCTACGCACGCTTCTATTCTTGTAGACTATGTTGGGCCTCCAAGCGCAGAGGTTTGTAGGACAACATCAATTTTCCTCAAGTGGATGACCTAAGGTTTATCGAACTTAGGGAAGTAGAGGTTGAAGATGGTCTCTCTCAAGAAACCCTGCAATTAAGATACCAGAAGTCTCTTGTGTCCCCAACACACCTAATACAACTAGGAGTTGTATAGGTGCACTAGTTTGGCGAAGAGATGGTAAAATACGAGTGATAGGTGTGGCAAAGCAAGGTAATATAAATCTGTAATAAAGAGTGCAGCAAGCAAACATGTGAAAAAAATGAGCACGAACGGTGTAACAATGGTGGAAACAAGGCCTAGGCTTCATACTTTCACTAGTGGCAACTCTCAACAACATTAACATAGTCTAATCACATGATATTTCCCATAAAACATGCAATGGAGACGCACTCGGAGGTCATTCCTTTGTGGTCAAGAGAGGATGAGAATTATGTAGGGCTACAAAAGCACACCTCAAAGTTCGTAGTTCTCAATCTATGGATTTACCAATGTCACCGCGGCCATCCAAAGAGAGTACCACAATCACCACAACATATCTCAAGGATAGTCAAAGACAAGCACCAAGAGACTCTCAATCTTCAATCAACACACAAAAGAGGAAATCACTCATGATAATATTCTCTAACCCATGTCCAATAGACCGTTGTCACCTTGGTCTCGGGGATTATACTAGATAAGATCAATTGAGTACATCAATCCAATACATAGAGGAAGGGGAAATATCATGGGATCACTCTAGATTAACATAGCCTATGATCACAATCAAGTTCACATCATGGGAGCGAGAGAGAAGACCACATAGCTACTGGTAGAAACCTCAGCCCCGAGGAGGAACTACTCCCGCTTCATGGAGGGGGGAAGCAACGGCGATGGAGATGAATCCCGGGGCACTTCCCCGTCCCGGCAGGGTGCCGACACAGGAATTATGGTCCCCTGAAGCTTGTTGGCGATGGCGGCGGAGATTGGAATCTCTTCTGGAGAAAGTACTTCGATATTAGGGATTTCCTCCGCGGGGGCTAAATATAGGCCAAAGGAGGGGGCCAGGGGGGCCACAGGGCAGCCAGGAGGGCATGTGGCGCGGCCTAGGGTGGACCCGCGCCGGGCACCCTCCTAGGCCCCTGGTGGTGGCCCTCCTGCCATGTCTTGGTTATTCCGGAAGCTTCCGGGACTTTGATTTTTTATATAATTTTTCTGGAATTTTTGGAGCACTTTTAATGGCCGGAAAACCTGAAATACAAAAACAGCAGAAAACAGGAACTGGCAACTGGGTGCACTAAGTTAATAGGTTAGTCCAAATATTACCAAAAGTGTATGAAAGTTCAAGCAAAACATGGCAAAGTCAGACAAATCATGCAATGGATCAAGAAGAAATTATAGATACATTTGGGACGTATCAGCGATGTCTCTCTCCCAAAAGACGATAAAATAACCATGCGAGGTAAACAAATTACAGCTGGGCAATTGACAAGATTATGTGCGCAAACCAATGCTAATTATGCTATACAGAAAGGAAGAGGCTCAAAAGCATGGGCGGTACGCCAAGACAAGTAGACCGAAATCCATCTGCATCTACCTACTAATCATCCACCTTGAGATATCTATCCAGAACATCTCGCTGGTATTAAGTTGCGAATCCCACCCAAAGTGTAAACTCAAAGCAACAGACAACTGCATTAAAGAACTTTGCATAAAGTAAACAATCCTTGCACCCACAAGTACAAGCACCGTTGGTTTCCCCCTTGTCGCAACAGTATACCCCCTAGACTCATGTTTCTGTCACTCAAGCTAGTCCTTGGGGGGCATGAACCCACAATAATGCATAACGCTCCCTCTTGGACTCACTACCTACTACTTGGACAAAGCAATAAACAGCAACGGAGAACATGCAAGAATTACTCAAGAACATAAATATAAAAGAGGAGAATCAAATATATAACTCAAACACAATCTGAACATAATCTCATAATCCATCGGATCCCAGCAAACTCAGCATAGCAACAACAGAAAGATTACATATGTGCCTCGATCATGTAGGGCAGCTCACGAGGTCTAATCCATGAAGAACAAAGAGGGGAGGAGAACATCACATAGCTACTGATCATAGACCCATGGTCCAAGGTGGACTACTCACGATTCATCCGGGAAGCGTCCATAGTGGTGGAGAAGCTCCCGGAGGTGATTCCTCCCTCCGGCAGGGTTCCGGGAAGAGGTCTTCTGGTGCTCCCGATCTTGAAAGAGCGACGGCGGCGGAACAAAGGAGAGATCGCGAAAAAGGGTTCCGTCCCCGAGGGTTTCTCGTCACGGGGAATAAATAGGTGAAGGGGGCAGCCAGGGGCTCGAGGCGCCCCCCTGGCGCGGCCTAGGTGGTGGCCGTGCCGGGAGGCCCCCTGGGACCCCCCTGGCCCCCATCGGCCCCCACTTTGGCTCTTCTGGAAGGTTCCCGTACGCTGATTTTTCCTATATTTTTCCCAGAATTTTTCGGGCACTTTAAATAAGGGGGAAACCTGAAATAGAAAAACAGCAGAAAACAAGAACTGGCACTGGGGTGCACTGAGTTAATAGGTTAGTCCAAATATGATCAAAAGTGTATGGAAGTTCATCAATATGATAGCAATATCACACAAAAGAGGCATGGAGCAAGCAGAAATTATAGATAAGTTTTGGATGTATCATTGGGCTACCGAAGAAGAAATTGCCGCAAGACAAGCGGAGATGGAGCGCTCTGTGAGAGAGGAAGTGAAGACTATCACTTCCCAACAACAAGGAGGTCCAAGAAATCCCATCATGGTGGGATCTGTCCAACCTCAATATGATCTTTCTCTTAACCTTTCAGGGACCTCCACTTCACTTGAAGATCAACGCGCGCTTTCCACCATCTCCGAGGCTTACCGCATCACCAACCAACTCTTTGAAGATTTCCGTGTACTAAAAGTTCAAGTGGAAGTCTTGGAGTTGGAGAACCGAACCCTTCGCCGTGTCATCAGTGATCTGAAGAAACAACCATGACAAGATGAGGAGTAAATCTCCTCGGGTAATGGCACCCCCTCAGCTTATTCCAAGCTTGGGGGAGTTCCCGGTATCTTTATCTTTACCTTTGTCTTTAGGAGTCAAGTAGAGTCGTATCATGTCTAGGGAAGTTACTTTATGAAATAGGTGTTGCATTGAGGTCTATCACTCCTTTTTGTGGAGAGTTTTGTATCCGTGAGTGTGGATTCGTTTATGAAGGAATATTAATGAGAAGTCTATTGGTTTCTTTGCTGCACTCGTTATTCTCTTCACGCAATCAACATTATGAGCTGATTCTTATGGGGCGTATTGACCTTATATCAGGTATGGCTTCGAAGACTTTATTTAATCTTGGCAAGTATAGCTTTGGTCATAACAACAAGCATGTTTTTCTCAAAGTAGCAACATAGCCAAAACCTTTGTGTTATTATGCTTGAAGTGTTATGTTAACAAGGAAGACAACTTGATGTGCCATGCTAGTTTTAATGTTTATGTTTTGTATTGCTTGCATCGAAGTCATCATCAATTGTCTGGTCTCTCAAAGCCTTGCTAGCCAAAACTCTGTACCAAGCGGAATTCTGCTTGTACTTCCATACCCTGAAACCAACATTTCCACTTGAGTCCACCTTACCTTCCTATTCAGGTATTCCACTACCACTCCTAAAGTATATAATTTATGTGCTATTGTGCCTCTGATTCAGCTCATGAGGAAGTGATGGGTAACCCATGATCTTCTTAATTTGGACAAGTTTTATCTTGGGATTGCATGTCTAATCTGCAAACCCCTAATACGAGAAGGGACTGGCATGAGTGCCCAGCTGGTAAAAGATAAATACTAACACACAAGTTCCTTCGCCCATTTATGAGTGATAAACAAAGGAATTTAAGGGAATGTGATCGTCCCCACATGGGAGCCGTTCCTCGAAACTTGTCTAAATCATGAAGTGAGTGAGTTATCTATCAGCAGTCGTTGACGGATCATGCACCTCCCAAAATCTGTTTTTATTTTATTCTGTTTGATCTAGAGATGGAACATGAGTTTTCCCTGCTTACTCTTTTGCACGGGGTTTATCCTTTATTTTGTGATGAGTCAGTCCTTCCTACTTCCTTCCTTTCTAAGAGAGAACAAACACTTGATGTTGATAAATATTCTTGCATATAAAGTTGCATTAAGAGTTAGCATGTTACATCTTTGTTGACATTATCTTTTGATAAGTAAGTTGTTTACAAAAGCTTATGCCTAGTAAACATCTTCCTTTGTGTTAACATGTGCACTTCTTGACTAATAACATGTTCTTTCAAAAGCTTCAACTTGTTTCATTATAAGTGAAAGAGCCAAAGTAAAAGTTATTAGTTGTTCCTTGACCAAGGTTATGTTTGCCATGATTTGATGAGTTTTCTTGGCCCTACTTTGTTATAATTATTACTACTTTCTCATAAGGGCCGTGTGAGTTGAGGTTCTTTTGAGGATGCTTCAGTTTGGTGAGAAATCTTGATGCTTCTTGTCCCTATTCTTTTATCGACACTTCACTCTCTAAACTTGTGGACAGGTTTGCCGAGCTCAGTAATCGCTTGGGGACAAGTGAGGTTTAAGCTTGGTGGAGTTGATACCTCCAAATTCCATCACTATTTTATATTGTAATTTAACCCTATTCATCGATATATTCCACTTTAAAGTATTGTTCTTATGTTGTTTTGGCTTGTTTTACACAGTTTGCAACTTTCCGGTGCCGAAGCAGCAGAAGCAGAATTCAGCGGTGAAAAGTGGACATCAAGTTGCTTAATCAGATCAACTCCAAATTTGACGAAATTTGACGTGGATCATTATTTTTTAAATTCACTGGATGAGACCGAAGATTGATCGGAGGGAACCCACCAGGGCTCCAGAAGGGTCTGTGGCGCGCCCCCCTAGGGCGCGCTAGGCACCCTCCTGGATGCCTGGTGGCCCACCTCGGTGCCCCCTATGGCCTGTATTACCCCCCTGGGGTGAAAACCCTAAAACGAGAGGAGTTTCGGAGTGTCGACGCCGCCTCGTGGCGGAAACCTACAGAGAAGAAAAACCCATCTCCGGCGGGCAGATTCCGCCGGGGAGATCACCTCCCGGAAGGGGAGATCATCGCCATCGTCATCATCATCGTCACGGGCATCATCGAGGTCATCATCAACATCATCCCCAACATCAGCACCATCTCCATCTTCATCCCATCTCATCTCACAATTGCAACCTGTGTTGTAATCCGTACTATCTATCCTCTCTACCCTGTTGGTGTCGATTACTACTTTTTAGTGAATGCTATTGAGTTTTGTTGGAGAAATATCATTGTGTCCAGATTGTATGCCACCCATCTATCACCTCTGATCATGATCTATTTTATGTCTTGTGAGTAGTTACTTTAGTTCTTGAGGACATGGGAGAAGTCTAATTGTTAGTAGTCATATGATGTTGAAGTAATACGTGTTGTTTGATATTTAAGTTGTGTTGTTATTTTACTAGTGGTGTTGTGTGAGTCGAAGACCCAACACTTTTCCTTATTAAGGACCTAGGGGAATACATTGTGTACAAAGGATGCTTATAGTGATTTGCGGGAGTGACAGAAACCTGAACCCCAGTTCGCACACTTTTGCACAAGGGAGTTATGGATCCATGATCGTAATGCTATGGTTAGGCTTATGCCTTAATTACTACCTTGTATTTGCGGATGCTTGCAAGGTGTGTAATCATAAGGGTACACTTATCTTAGTCTAGAAGGTGTACTAGCATTGATCCACCCACCAACACTTATCAACACAATGCATACTACTTGGAGGAATATGGTGAAAGTAACTTGACTATCTCTCCCGTGTGTCCTCGAGAACGCTTTAGCCTTTATAAGTTCAGTAGCTAGGCCTATACTTTGCTAAAAACGATAGGGCCACTTGTTACTCCTCAGTTAACCTGTTTATTTTTCTTGCCTTTTACCTTTCTATTGCTTAAACATAAATCCCTAAATATTTATCTTCTAGTGTTTGTAGACCTTTCCTTATCCAGGGTCACTTGTCAATAGCTTCTGCTCCTCGTGGGATCGACATCCTTATTTATCGAAAAGCTACAATTGACCCCCTAGATTTGTGGGTCATCAAGAATCGTTTATTGGCGCAGTTGAAAGGGGAGGCATCTCAACTAAACCTATCAACTTCACCGCCATCATCAGCCCACAAGAACCGAAAGGGGTTTTGACTCCTAGAAGGAACTTGATTAATTGTTGAAGCTCGTTCTCACTTAGAGTGAAACAGGATGGGGGCAGTGATAGTCATTTTTCTTAACCTTTTTTCCCTTGTGTCGGTTCGTCTCCTCATCCGATGACTCAATTCCCCCGTGAAGCTCTTCCGTGATACCTACATGTATCAAGTCATTTCTTGCTTTCGGCCCATCTTTGGTTTTTTCGGCATGTTGAGCAGAGTGGCAAACAAACTCTCGAACACATTCTTCATGATATGCATTAGATCAAGGAAATGAGGCATATCGAGCACGGACCAGTACTTCAAGTCCCAAATCACGGACCTCTTCTTCCATACATCCAGGAGCGGTTTTGGTGCCTTTTGCTTCTTTCCTGGCTTAGGGCACTGATCCCAATCATTCAGCAACTCATATATTTCTTCACCGCACCTCTTACGTGGAGGTCCCCGGAGCTCATCTTCACCATTGAAAAGGTCTCCACGCCTTCTCCACGGGTCATCCTTGTGTAACCACCTTCGATGCCCAGTTTAGACAGTTTTTGAAGACCCGGGATATTTCTTAAGCTGCATAAACGTTGGATCATCCATGCACCTCATACATCCCCAATGTCCGTGGCATACCTAGCCTGCGACATATCCGTGGTCGAGATAGTCGTGCACCGTACAAAGCAAGGCGGCTCTCATAGGGAAATATTCTTCTGCGACAACATCCCATGTGTTCACCCCTTCCCATAATGTGTCTAGCTCATCTTTCAGTAGCTTTAGATACAGATTGATGTCGTTGCCAGGTTGTTTTGGCCCTTGAATTAGCATGCACATGTGTATGTACTTACTTTTCATGCATAACCAGGGGGGAGGTTGTATATCCATATGAACAAAGGCCAAGTGCTATGTGTGCTTCTCTGGTTGCTGTATGGATTCACTCCATCGGTGCTCACACCCAACTTGAGGTTCCTCGGATCTGCCGCGAAGCTTGCATCTACACCGTCTAATGCTCTCCGCTGGCATGCGTCCGAAGGGTGTGTCAGAACTGCCTTTTCACATAGTTTTGGATCTTTCAATACTACATTTTTTCTGTCCGCGTGCCACCGCATGAGCTTGGCTTCCTTGTAGTCCGCGAAATACCGCTGCAAATGGGGAATGAACGGAAAGTACCAGACAACTTTCCGAGGTTCTTTCTTCCCTTTCTTGTATCGAGTGGCATTGCACACCGTACATGTGATCATGTCTGCTTCCTCTTCCCGATAAATATAGCAATCATTGATGCACACGTGGTATTTTTCATGCTATAAATCAAAGGGGCACACGACTTTATTGGCCTCATCACAACTTGTAGGACACGAGTTTCCCTCCGGAACCTTACTCTGCTAGTATTGCAGGCCAGCGTCGACGCTTATGTCAGTCCATTTGTGTTTTGCCTTCACTTTGAGAACATCGAGCGCTACTTTCAAGCAAGGGTCTTCCGATCCGCAACCTGGATACAACAGAGTATTCGAGTCTACCTCCAGTTGTGCCATCTTAGCTTGCTCTATACTAGCAGATCTGCAGTTAGTCGTCTTCTTTAGAAGCAACTCTTTGAGATGAGGGTCCCGCACGGCTGAAGCTAGAAGTGTTTGCATGTCATCGTCTTTGGTTACGTGTTGTTCAGCATCTTCTAGATCTCCAACATCATGTGCGGGAGGATCATCAGGCGGCTCTTCGTCTTCTTTCCCGTGATCATTATTATTGTCATGCTGATCATGATCCACCGCACCATCATGGATTTCATCATCATCATCTTCATCAAGCCACTGAGTGTGGCCATCCATGAAACCATGTATGAGCAGATGCTCCAGCAACTCTCCCGAAAAGGGGTTCAACAAGCCCACTTTTTTGCATTTTTGAAACGGACATCTTGTCTCCCTGCGGTTATTTTGTATCATGTCGTCTGTAGCGTATCTCAAATATTTGTTCACGACATGTTCACTCATATGGCCGGGTGCCATATCGATCTGCATGTGATAGAACCAAAAGACAAGTAAAACAATCATTTTTCATTAAAAAAATTCTGCATGACCTTCCTACAAATAGGACTAAGAGAATGCCAAAATTTGCCGAAACTGAAATGAATCAACATTTCGGCAAAATATTGACATCATTTCCTGCACAATAAGTAGAGCACACATATGCATCATCACATATCCAGAAAAATTTCATCAACTTATATATGCATGCATGCATCATCATAAATAATATATAGCACATATATATGCATCATCACATATCCGGCAAAATTTCATCATCATCAAGAGAGAATAGCACATATATATATGGATCATCACATATCCGGGCACAATACAAGAATAGCACCTATATGTTGTTCTCTCACCTTAAGAGACAATGTAGGAGAGGAAGAGAGATATAGATAGATCTAGCTAGACCTAGGATATGATATATTTGGATCTACACCAAAAAGAGCTAAATTTGGTTCTTATTTGGACATTTCTTTTGGTAGAGAGGAAAGAAGAAAGGTAATGGAGTTAGATCTATCACCTAAACTAGTTTTAATTGGTTACAAATAGTGGTAGAGATGGGCGGATTGAAATGGTAAGGGGAGGGACTTTGAGCTAGTGAGTAGAGCAATATTGGAGGTGCAACAATGGAGGGACTTGGAGGTAGCCCAAGACCAATAATTGCACAGGTTACCTCTGGCGTACAAAACTTCGGTCTGCCATAGGAAACAACATTACCGCTGGCGTTCGGCTCACGTCACCCGCCAGCAAAAACATCTCCATATTAAAATATTCCGGGGCAAAGTTCCTCTGGCGTACATGCTAAACCGTACGCCAGCGGAAACAACAATAGCGTTGGCGGCCAAAACATTTGTACACCAGTGGCACTTAGATCCGATGCCTAGCCCGGGGCAAGCTGTGCCTCTGGCGTGTACTTTATTCTGTATGTCAACGATTCCTATTGTTGCCCTGGCGTCCGCACTACACTGTACGCCAGCGATAGTAGCACTCGCGTACAATTTTCTGTGTCCGCCAGCAATGAGCTGGCGGCTATAGCCTCTTTCGTACTAGTGACAACTTATCCCTAGAGGTCGGTTATCCCCCATTGGGATAGACAATGAGCCGTAAATACTATTATGGCATGCAGATATCACTAGGTGATTGATCTGGGACACGGATCAGGATACGGCGTAGATATGTTCTGTGTTGTCCAGAAATCTGTGAGCAGGTTCGGTTCAGAGGCCATATCTTGGTCATATGAACTCCGATTGAGCTCCGTGACCTACCAAACGATGAAGAATGAAAAGATGTGCAGAACAACGGTAGTTAATGTAAGGCCCGATATGCGGTACTGTTCTAGATCTAGATGTTTCGATCTAGATGTTTCCATCCAGATCCGGGGATGAAGCACATATCGGTCCCACCACGACATATGACGAAGTCATATGTCCCGGATTTCCAACATGATATCACAACATTACAGATACAAATATACAACATCTCATACAGTCGGCATACAACCGCCTTAATACAATACATCAGCGGAAGATACATGTCTGAGTACAGACTACATTCAAATGACTAATGGCAAAGGTAAAACACACCATCCCTGTAACCACATGGGTCCAGGCTCTCCGCCGGGATCCACCTAACTAGTCGTCGTCGAGTCTCCACGAAGGTGTCCAGAAGAAGAGTCGAGGTAGAATCAACTGCAGCGGCCGATCAGGCAAAACATAAAAGGGAAAAGAAAAGAAAGGGGTGAGAATATATCAAAAGTCTTGTAACTAACATCTCACGGGTAAGATGGGGGTAGTGGTGAGGTTGCAGACGCACTAGCAATATAGGAGTGGCTAGCGGTCTATTTAGAGTAAGATGAGAACAAAGCATTCGATGAGGAATCGCCTCCAACAAGTCTTGCTATCAACTACTTACGCAAACATAACACCTATCCTATCCTTGTCCTCCTCTTCGCATCCCAATGAAGAAGAAGCAGTCAAGGCACACACACGTTGATCAAGTTATAGTTATGATTCAATTGATGTTATCTATGAACAAGTCGTCCATAACCGTGGAAACGGCTTCTCGAATTGATTTAAGCCTGCAGGGGTGTGCCAACTTCCCATTATAAGGATCTGCACGCACGCCCATCTCTCTCAGTTTCTACCCATCAAAGGCAGCCATTTTATGATTTAGTCCCGAGATATCCGAAACGACAGGTCCCTCTAGCTAACAACAAACAAATTCGGGTGGCCCCCGGTGAGTCGACATCCATCTCAGGAGCCGGCCGCTCTCTCGATCTGGTCTCTACTGTATGACTCCAGGTTTGGATTGCCGGTTAATCTCACATGAGACTAGGTCCTCAGCTGGTCATGATGGGCCAACAAGGAACCAAGTCCTTATTGGTCCGGGTTGTTTTAAAGGATGTCTGCCAGGAGCTACCCGACAGACATATATGCATGGTTTTTAAATGGTAAATTAGCTTGGGCATCCACTAGAAATGTTTGAAGCTAGGTAGGTAAGAAAAAGGAACCCCATAAAATCCCACACGCGGTTAGGCACGCTCAATATTAAAACCAATACCCGGAACTCGGGTCCTAGGTGACTGGAATGGAACAAAGCATCGGGGCGGGATAGCCTAGACCTTCCATCCTTCGTCGAATATAGTCAACATTATAATAATAATATCATCAACAATAATATAATATTGTGATAGCCCAATCCAAGGAGTAACAGGAGAATAGTTGATAGCATCCTAGCATGCATACTAAGCAGTGGCTGAGCAACGAGCAATAGTAACATAGCCGAACAAGGTTTAATGGGATGTCGAGGACATGGCTGTTTGGGTTTATTTGAGAGGAATGAATATAAAGTGGTAGGATCAAGCAATCGTTCTATCCTACACCTAGGTGCGAGTGAGATGAAATTTATAAGCATGATATATGCTCCCCCTTACCTGATGAGAAGACGAAACCGAAGGTGAAGATGATCGCAAGCTCGCAACATCTCTGAGAGCTACCCGCGGAAGCACACAAGAAGGAAACACTGGAAAAGACAATTGACGAGCAAGCATCTATTACTACGAAGAAATCACGAGCAAGCATCAACAAGAAGGCAACACGAGACAACGCACTACGGTATCGCATCTATCGTCGAGAGCGGCTACTAACAGGTTAAGTGGAGTACTCGTCACACACGACGATACCGCACATTTAGAAGGTTCAAGTTGTTTAGCTAAACAACATGAGCAAAGATTGTTAACATGGCAACGCAAGCAAACATGGCATACCACACAAATATGGCAAGAGGTGAAGCATAAAGTAAACTATCTATGCTAGTCAATTAAAGTAAAGGCACAACCTAAACATGGCATAACACTAAGTACCCCACGACAATTTAAGCATTTGGCACTGTTCTGCCATAAACCATATTTTAGGTTGGTTAACAACAACAAAAAATAGCATAAAAACAAAGTACATGAAATTCTAATCAAGTTACATATAAAGAACACCCCAAACGGAGTTGCGGTTAAAAAGATACAAGCAAAATAAGTTATGCACACAATATGCGAACATCAGGTAGCACACTTTAGAGCAATGCATAAACAGGATAATGAATGCAAACATGCTCACAAATGATATGCAACTAAACTAGACATGGCAGGGAAGGTATGGCAAAAGGAATCATGCAAAAAGGCATCATGAACAATTAATTATAGCCCAAGCAAAATGCAATAAAATATTACTTGTCTAGGACTTAGTGAAAATCAGGAAAACAGGGCAGAAACTGTTATTTTCATGCTGTATAAAGAGGGGTAAAGCTATATGAAAAAGTGCAACAACATGACATAGCAATATATGAGCATGGATTAGGCATGATGATTATCAGGTACAAACAAGAATCAAGGTCATATGCATCATAGATCAAAAGATATTAAGCATGCAACATGGCATTGGAAAGTTACAGACTTAGAGAAAAACAGAGGTGGCTGTCAAAAAAAGCAGGATAGAAACTTTGGAGCTAAACATATCTATGACCAGAAATGTAAACATGACAATGCAATACATATAATGGAGGTAGACATGGCATAGATCAAAATGACATATTGCAATGCTCAATAGGATGCACGGTTAAAAAGATACAAGGCAGCAAAGTAGCAACTTTATATAAACAGCAGCACACTAACAGCAGGGTAGCTACTTTGGGGCAAGAACTAATATAGCTAGAGCATGCAAACATGACAAGTAATTGAATAGGATTGAAGTATACATGATGCTTAACAGTATGCAACAAGAATCAATGCAATAGGCCTCATGGATGTGTCACAATCATCAATCAAACTTGCAATAAAATAATGACAGCAGCACTTAACAGGAATTAGCAGCAGTTAACAGCCTGATGCCCACTTCAACACAGATTAACAACATCAAGATGGCCTCAAATAAAAATTCTCACAAAAATTCTCACAGATTAACAACATCAAGATGCCACTTCTCACAAAAAATTCTCACAAATACAAGGCCGGCCTGGCTGGGCCTTACTGGCGGATCGGGCCCGCCTGGCCTGGCGGTTGACCGGCCATGGGCTCGGCTCCCCCCGAGCGCACCGAGCTGCGGCGGCGGCTGCGCCCTCCGGCGAGCTTCCGAGGCGGCGCGACGACGCCGGAGGACGGGATGACGGGGATGCCGAGGGGCGCCGCAAGTTCACCGGGATCCCGCTGGTGGCGTGGTGCACGGCGCGGAGTCGGCAAGCCTCGGCGGCGCGAGCCCGAGGTGCTGAACTCCCATGGTGGCGCGATGGCTTCGGTCCTGGAGAGGAGGAGGGAGGAGGTTAGAGGAGAGGGAGAGGAGGAGAGGAGCGGGGGAGGAGAGAACCGGCGGGGCGGCTGCTGCCGGAGGCGGCCTCGGCCGGATCGGGCTGCGCGGGGGTTGGTGACGTGGCACGATCTGAGCCCCCCAGGGCCAGATTCGACTTTTGGAAAAATTTCTGGGGCTATATTGGGACAGCTTGGGGCAAAGTGGAGGGGGTGGCTGCAATTTTTAGGCTAGGGAAACCATAGAAAGGGTGGGAGAGTGGTGGTCTTTATATAGCCCAGGTGGCTGGCAGTTTGCAAAAACATCCTCGGTTTTTCTCTCGCGCGCGCGGTGTTTACGTTTCTGACCGCCGGGGGTCCGCAGGACCTCCGATTCGGGTAAAACTTTGAATTGTGTGACCAGCGCGTCGAGACGGAGGCGTTCACCTCGCGCTGGTACCGTTCCGAGAACATTTTCAGTCTCGCTATAAAAATATCTCATTTAGTTATTAAACGGGCTTTTCGTTCCGTTGGCTACGACTAGTCTTATGCGGGATTTCTCGACGGTGATCGGGTGAAACCCGGTGTCGCAAAGGTCGAGTGTTAGGGAGTGATACGTACAAAATGCATCACTATTTTATATCGTAATTCATCTGTATTCATTGATATATTTGACATTACGATGATGTTCTTATGTTGTTTTGGCTTGTTTTACACAGTTTGCAACTTTCCGGTGCCGAAGCAGCACACGCAGGATTCAGCGGCAAACAGTGGACGCTTAGTTGCTGAAGAAGAATACCTCCAAATTACCTGAAAATCGACGGGGGGTATTTTCCAGAAGAATAACGAAGACTCGCCGAAGTGGGGCCACAGGGGCCCCAGGCGGCCACCTGGTGCGGCCCCACCCCTGGCCGCGCCGGGAGGGCGCTGTAACAGCCCAGATTTCACAAAAATTAATTTTTTTTGTTTTCGGTGTGAACTGTTTGATTGTCTGTTTTGTTTGCGGTGTTTGCATCCCCGATTTATCGATCGACGATTATTTTCCCCCCTCTTATCTCGTACCGGACGGAGACCGACCCTTTCCACCTTGACACTCGACCTTTGCGCCACCGGGTTTCACCCGATCACCGTCGCGAAAACCGCACGAGACCCTCCGCAGCCAACGGAACGAAAAACCCCGTTTAATAAGTAAACGGGATATTTTTATAGCGCACCGGAAAGTGTTCTCGGAACGGTTCCAGCGCGAGGTGAACACCATCGGCTCGACGCGCTTGTCGCGCGGTTTGAAGTTTTACCCGAATCGGAGGTACTGCGGACCCCCAGCGGTCAGAAACGGGAGCACCGCGCGCGAGAGAGAAAAACCGGGGATGTTTTGGCGAATTGCCAGCCACCGGGGCTATATAAAGACCACCACACTCCCACCCCTTTCTAGGGTTTCCCTAGCCAAAAATTGGAGCCACCACCTCCATTTTTCCCAAATCTGCCAGAAATTCCCCCTCTCCCGAAACCCTAATCCCCAAGCATTTTCAGCCGTTAGATCTCCGGATCGAGGCTCTGGATTGATCCACGTCACCTCCTCCCTCCTCCAGCAGCCACCCACCGGATCCGGGCCCCGCAAGGCCCTCCCGGCCTGCTCCGGCGCCGCCCGGACCCAATCTGGGCAGAGGAGCCCTGCGCCCCCGAGCACCTCGCCGCCGGCGAGCCACGGCGCGCCGTCGCGCCGTGCACGCCCCGGTGAGCACCCACGACCACCCCACGCCTCCCTCTCCTCCTCTCACCCCCTTCTCTGCCCCGCAGGCTCGCTGGAGAGCCGCCTTTGCGCCATGGCGCCGCCGCCGAGCTCGGCCCAAGTCGCGCCACCCTGGAAGCACACCCACGCCGCCCCTCCGTCGCCTCCGCCTGGATCCGGCGTCCGCACCCCTCCTCCGGCCAGCCTCGGCCGCCTCCGCGCCTCCTCGCGTTGCCCAACAGCCCTCGCCGGCGAGCGCCACCGGAGGCCACCACCAGCCACCGCCTCGACCGCGATCCCGATCGGGATCGGGCGAGCGAGCCACACCGTCCAGGTGGGCTGGCCCAGCCACGCGCCCACGAGGCCCACATCCCTCTAGATCCCCTAGGCCGCTTCCCCGGCAACATGGGCCGAGCCCATGGGTGAGCACCCCAGCCCCTTTTTTTCTTTTCTTTTTTTTGTTATTTTCTGTTGGGCCCAGTAGCTGTCGGCCCGTTTAGTTTTTTTCTGCTAGTTTTTTTATTAATTTTGGCAGATTTAGTTATATTTTTGCGATGCTTATATCTTTTCACCGGTAGCTCCGATGGAGACGCTTTCTACATAAAAGTTGCTCCGTTTTGCGCTTAGATTATTAAAATGTTGCTTGGTGCCATGTTTGACTTTGATTACATGGAAACACAAGCATGGCAAGAGGTGAACTGTAATTGCCTTAACTTTTTAACTGTTGCCCCGATTAAAATATTCTTTATATGTAACTTGACTAGAATTGCATGTAGATTGTGTTTATGCTGCTTTTGCTTGCTAATAAAAATAATTAAATATTGTTTAGGGCAAAACATTACCAAATGCAATAATTATCGTGGGGTCTGTAATAGCTGCCATGTATAGGTTTTACCCCCACTTAAATTGACTAGCTTAGGTAGTTTATTTATGCTTCACCTCTTTCCATGCTTGTGTGCTATGCCATGCTTGCTTGAGTTGCCATGTTAACAACCTTTGTTGATCACCTGTAGCTAAACAACTTGAACCTTTCTAAATGTGCGGTATCGTCGTGTGTGGCTTAACCTGTTAGTAACCTCTCTCGACGGTAGGTGTGATGTCTCGTGTTGCCTTCTTGTTGATGCTTGCTCGTGTTTGCTTCGTAGTAATAAATAATCCTCGTTGATTGCTTTCCAGTGTTTACCCTCTTGTGTGCTTCCGCGGGTACCTCTCGGAGACGTTGCGAGCTTGCGATCGACTACACCTTCGGAACCCGACTTATCAACAGGCAAGGACTATACATTACTTATGATCCATTCTATTTCAACCAGCGGTTTGCATGCTAGTCTAGGTTAAGTTCGATGTTTAATCCTACCACATGTTTACAGCCTCTTTCAAACCGATACAGCCATATCCTCTCCCAACAAACCTTGTACTGCTATGTTACTATTGCTCGTTACTCAGCCCCTGCTTAGTATGCATGCTTAGGATGCTACAATGTTACCCTATTACTCCTTGGTTTGGGCTATCACACTATTATTGTTGTTGTTGATGATATGATTATTATTAATGTTGACTATATTCGACGAAGGATGGAAGGTCTAGGCTATCCCACCCCGACGCTTTGTTCCATTCGAGTCACCTAGGACCCGAGTTTCGGGTATTGTGTCTCTTGACGAGCGTGCCTAACCGCATGTGGGATTTTATGGGTTCCCCTTTTCTTACCTACCTAGCTTCAAACATTTCTAGTGGTGGCCCAAGCTGATTTACCATTTGAAACCATGTGTGTGCTGGTTGGCCGCCAGTTGTTTACAAACCAACCTGGACTAGTGAGGACATAGTTCCCTTGCTGGCCCACTTTGTCAGGCTGAGGACCCGGTTTCCCATGTGTGATTAACCGGCTATCCAAACCTGCGAAAGACGGTTGAGACCAGATCGAGAGGGCGGACGGCTCCCGAGATGGATGTCGACTCACCGGGGGCCACCCGGATTTGTTCGTTGTTAGTTAGAGGGACATGTCGTTTCGGATCTCTTGGAACTAAATCATAAAATTGTTGCCTATAATGGGTAGCAACTGAGAGAGATGGGCGTGCGTGCGGAGCCTTGTAATGGGCAGTTGGTACACCCCTGCAGGGTTAAATCTTTTCGAGAAGCCGTGTCCACGGTTATGGACGACTTGAGACCTACTCCTTGTTCATAGACAACAACAACTGAGATAATCTTAATATAACTTGATCAACGTGGGTGTGTGCCTTGACTGCTTCTTCTTCGTCGGGATGCGAAGAGGAGGACAAGGATAGGATAGGTGTTATGTTTGCGTAAGTAGCTGATAGCAAGACTTGTTGGAGGCGATTCCTCATCGAATGCTTGGCTTCTTCCCTTACTCTCTAGATCGTTAGCCACTTCATAAATGCTAGTGCGGCAGCAACCTCACCACTTACCCCTTCCTTACCGTAAACTACTAGTTGTCCTAGAATGACGAGTGATGAAGTCCTTCCTGCGTCAGATGACCACTACAGTTGGATGCTGAGTACCTCTGTACTCATGATACTACCCCCAAACTCTTTTCAGGCTTCTTGATCGACAACAGGTATGGTGACCGACGTTTCACCTGGAGACTCGACGACGACTAGTTAGGCGGATCCCGGCGGAGGGCCTGGACCCGTGTGGTTATGGGACCGATGTTTCTCTCTTTGCCACTAGGCATTTGATTGTAGTCTGTACTCAGACATATATCTTCCGCTGTTGTATTGTATTAAGACAGTTCCATGCCGATTGTATGAGATGTTGTACCCTTGTACCTGTAATGTTGTGATATCATGTTGGAAATCCGGGGCATATGGCTTTGTCATATGTAACGGTGGGAACGATATGTGCTTCGTCCCCGGATCTGGGTGGAAACACCTAGATCTGGAACAGTACCGCATATCGGGCCTTACAACTTGGTATCAGAGCCTTACTGTAACAACCCAGTTTTCACAAAAATTAAATTTTTTGTTTTCGGTGTGAATTGTTTGATTGTCTGATTTGTTTGCGGTGTTTGCATCCCCGATTTATCAATCGGCGATTCTTTTTCCCCCTCTTATCTCGTACCAGACGGAGACCGACCCTTGCCACCCTGACAATCGACCTTTGCCACACCGGGTTTCACCCGATCACGTCGTGAAAACCGCCCGAGACCAGCCGCAGCCAACGGAACGAAAAACCCCGTTTAATAATTAAACGGGTTATTCTTATAGCGCGCCGGAAAGTGTTCTCGGAACGGTTCCAACGCGAGGTGAACACCGCCAGCTCGACACGCTGGTCACGCAGTTCGAAGTTTTACCTGAATCGGAGGTACTGCGGACCCCGCCCCCCCCCCCCCCCCCGCGGTCAGAAACGTGAGCACCGCGCGCGTAAGAGAAAAACCGGGGATGTTTTTGCAAACTGCCAGTCACCTGGGCTATATAAAGACCAGCACACTCCCACATCTTTCTAGGGTTTCCCTAGCCACAAAATTGCAGCCACACCCCCAGATCTGGTCTAAATTTTCGTCCAATAGCCCCCAGATCCGAAACCCTAGCCACCAAACCGTTCCCAGCCGTCAGATCTGGAAACGGAGGGCTCCCAATGCGCCACGTCGCCCCACTAGAGCAGCCAACCGCCACCGCGCAGCCGGGCCGCGCGGGCCCGCCGTCGCCGCCGCTCGGGCCCGATCTGGGCCGCGGAGCCTCCTCCGCTCGAGCTCTTCCGTGGAGGCCGCCGCCGCCCCAACTCCGGCGAGGCCATGGCGAGCCGCCGCGCCGCCCCGGTTTCCTCCTCCTTCCCGCGCCCTTCTCCTCCACCTTCCCCGTAGGTGCAGCCCTCCATGGCCATGGCCATGGCATGGCCGAGCTCGTGGCTGCTGCCACGGCCTTCCTCGGCCCAGATCCGGCGGCCCAAGGACGGATCCTACCGTCCTCCGCCGACCCCGGGCCTCCCCTGAGCTTCTACGGCCTCCCTTGGCTCTCCCCGCGACGAACCGGTCACTACCAGCCCGCCATGTACAAACAACCCCGAGCTCGGCCACCCCCTGTGTTTTTCTGTCCCAAAGTTTTTGCTGTGTACCCTCTTTGCAAAGAGAATTCCCGTTGACTCGTAGGTCGGAACGAAGTGAATCTTTTTTTTGTATTGTCGTGCTCTCTGTGCTCTTTAATCCATCTTTTGTGAGCATCTTGATTTGAGGTCATCTTGATTGTGTAATTGTGTGCTAAACAGGGCATCAGATCGTTAATTGCAACTGCTGCTGTTAAACTTGCTGAAACTGTTAATTTGTTGAAACTTCGGGGGACGGTTGCGTCGCAACCGTACGTCGGAATTGAGTGATTCCTTTTGCGTTGTGTTAAGCATTGTTTCTACTTCAGTTTCATGCATTCACATGCCATAATTTCTTGCTGCATCATGATTGTATCTTGCTCCAAAGTAGCTACCCTGCTGTTAGTGTGCTGTTGCTTATATTTTGTTGCAACTTCGGTCGACGAGTGTGTCGCGACCGTTTATCGGAATTGAGTCACGGTGGGACCGATATGTGCTTCGTCCCCGGATCTGGGTGGAAACACCTAGATATAGGTGTTATGATTGCGTAAGTAGTTGATAGCAAGACTTGTTGGAGGCGTTTCCTCATCGAATGCTTGGCTTCTTATCTTACTATCTAGATCGTTAGCCACTTCATAAATGCTAGTGTGGCAACAACCTCACCACTTACCACATCCTTACCATAAACTACTAGTTGTCCTAGAATGACGAGTGATGAAGTCCTTGCTGGGTCAGATGACCACTACAGTTGGATGCTGAGTACTTCTGTACTCATGATACTACCCCAAAACTCTTTTCAGGGTTCTCGATCGACAACAGGTATGGTGATCGACGTTTCACGTGGAGACTCGACGACGACTAGTTAGGCGGATCCCGACGGAGGGCCTGGACCCGTGTGGTTATGGGGATCGATGTTTTTCTCTTTGCCAGTAGGCATTTGATTGTAGTCTGTAATTAGACATATATCTTCCGTTGTTGTATTGTATTTAAGGCAGTTGTATGCCGATTGTATGAGATGTTGTATCCTTGTATCTGTAATGTTGTGATATCATGTTGGAAATCCGGGGCATATGACTTCTTCATATGTCGCGGTGGGACCGATATGTGCTTCGTCCCCGGATCTGGATGGAAACATCTAGATCTAGAACAGTAACGCATATCGGGCCTTACACTTACCCACCGTAGGATCCCCTCTCTGGCCGAAGTCTAGTCTAGACAAAAACTATTTTGTAGTTACTAAGTTAGTTGTCGGAGAGTAGGATTCTTTTTACTCCTTACCTTTGCTCTGGTCAGAACAAGTGTCGTAGGTGTTTTATTCTCGCCTTATCCCCATCGAAACTCTAGGATCTCGAGTGTGTGGAGTTTCGGAACCGTTACAATGCCTTGCTTGCAGCGTATTGTCTCGATTCCGATCTCACGTTTGGGAATTCCTGTAGTACCTTTATCTTCTCCGGTTTCGGATATCATCTGTGTCATCCATTGCCATCCCTCCTTTTACCGGTGCTTTTACGACTTGCGTCGAAAATCACTATACCTTGATCTGGTTTTCGCGGTCGTTCTTCCTCTTGTCACTGACGGTTTCGTTTTTCCGACGATGTCGTCTCTCTGCGGAAAGTTTCTCGACGGAAGTTCGACGTCGACATGGAGCAGAGTTCCTTGTTGGTGGTGTTGAAGATTGTCGACTCTCTTTTCTCTCCCCTCCTCTCCCCCGGATCAACCAGGATCTCAGGACGATATCCCTTGTTGGTGGTGTTGTATTGTAACAGCCCAGATTTCACAAAAATTAAAAAAAATTGTTTTCGGTGTGAATTGTTTGATTGTCTGTTTTGTTTGCGGTGTTTGCATCCCCGATTTATCGATCGGCGATTATTTTCCCCCTCTTATCTCGTACCGGACGGAGACCGACCCTTGCCACCTTGACACTCGACCTTTGCGACACCGGGTTTCACCCGATCACCGTTGCGAAAACCGCACGAGACCCGCCGCAGCCAACGGAACGAAAAACCCCGTTTAATAAGTAAACGGGATATTTTTATAGAGCGCCGGAAAGTGTTCTCGGAACGGTTCCAGCGCGAGGTGAACGCCACCGGCTCGACGCGATTGTCGCGCAGTTTGAAGTTTTACCCGAATCGGAGGTATTGCGGACCCCCGGCGGTCAGAAACGTGAGCACCGCGCGCGCGAGAGAAAAACCGGGGATGTTTTTGCGAATTGCCAGCCACCGGGGCTATATAAAGACCACCACACTCCCACCGCTTTCTAGGGTTTCCCTAGCCAAAAATTGCAACCACCCCCTCCATTTTGCCCAAATCTGCCAGAAACTCCCCCTCTCCCGGAAACCCTAATCCCCAAGCATTTTCAGCCGTTAGATCTCCGGATCGAGGCTCCGGATTGAGCCACGTCACCTCCTCCCTCCTCCAGCAGCCACCCACCGGATCCGGGCCCCGCAGGGCCCTCCCGGCCCGCTCCGGCGCCGCCCGGACCCAATCTGGGAAGAGGAGCCCTGCGCCCCCGAGCACCTCTCCGCCGGCGAGCCACGACCCGCCGTCCCGCCGTGCATGCCCCGGTGAGCACCCACGACCACCCCGCGCCTCCCACTCCTCCTCTCACCCGCTTCTCTTCCCCGCAGGCTCGCCGGAGAACCACCTTCGCGCCATGGCGCCACCGCCGAGCTCGGCCCGAGTCGCGCCACCCCGGAAGCACACCCACGCCGCCCCTCCGTCGCCTCCGCCAGGATCCGGCATCCGCACCCCTCCTCCGGCCAACCTCGGCCGCCTCCGCGCCTCCTCGCGTTGCCCAACAGCCCTCGCCGGCGAGCGCCGCCGGAGGGCGCCGCCAGCCGCTGCCTCGACCGCGATCCCGATCAGGATCGGGCGAGCGAGCCACACCGTCCAGGTGGGCTGGCCCAGCCACGCGCCCACGATGCCCACATCCCTCCAGATCCCCCAGGCCGCTGCCCAGGCCACATGGGCCGAGCCCATGGGTGAGCGCCCCAGCCCCTTTTTTTCTTTTCTTTTTTTTGTTATTTTCTGTTACCCTATTACTCCTTGGTTTGGGCTATCACATTATTGTTGTTGTTGATGATATGATTATTATTAATGTTGACTATACTCGACGAAGGATGGAAGGTCTAGGCTATCCCACCCCGACGCTTTGTTCCATTCGAGTCACCTAGGACCCGAGTTCCGGGTATTGTGTCTCTTCACGAGCGTGCCTAACCGCGTGTGGGATTTTATGGGTTCCCCTTTTCTTACCTACCTAGCTTCAAACATTTCTAGTGGTGGCCCAAGCTGATTTACCATTTGTAACCATGTGTGTGCTGGTCGGCCGCCAGTTGTTTACAAACCAACCTGGACTAGTGAGGACATAGTTCCCTTGCTGGCCCACTTTGTCCAGCTGAGGACCCGGTTTCCCATGTGTGATTAACCGGCTATCCAAACCTGCGAAAGACGGTTGAGACCAGATCGAGAGGGCGGCCGGCTCCTGAGATGGATGTCGACTCACCGGGGGCCACCCGGATTTGTTCGTTGTTAGTTAGAGGGACATGTCATTTCGGATCTCTTGGAACTAAATCATAAAATGGTTGCCTATAATGGGTTGCAACTGAGAGAGATGGGCATGCGTGCGGAGCCTTGTAATGGGCAGTTGGTACACCCCTGCAGGGTTAAATATTTTCTAGAAGCCGTATCCACGGTTATGGACGACCTGAGACCTACTCCTTGTTCATAGACAACAACAACTGAGACAATCTTAATATAACTTGATCAACGTTGGTGTGTGCCTTGACTGCTTCTTCTTCGTCGGGATGCAAAGAGGAGGACAAGGATAGGATAGGTGTTATGTTTGCGTAAGTAGCTGATAGCAAGACTTGTTGGAGGCGATTCCTCATCGAATGCTTGGCTTCTTACCTTACTCTCTAGATCGTTAGCCACTTCATAAATGCTAGTGCGGCAGCAACCTCACCACTTACCCCTTCCTTACCGTAAATTACTAGTTGTCCTAGAATGACGAGTGATGAAGTCCTTCCTAGGTCAGATGACCACTACAGTTGGATGCTGAGTACCTCTATACTCATGATACTACCCCCAAACTCTTTCAGGCTTCTTGATCGACAACAGGTATGGTGACCGACGTTTCACGTGGAGACTCGACGACGACTAGTTAGGCGGATCCCGGCGGAGGGCCTGGACCCGTGTGGTTATGGGACCGATGTTTTTCTCTTTGGCACTAGGCATTTGATTGTAGTCTGTACTCAGACATATATCTTCCGTTGTTGTATTGTATTAAGACAGTTGCATGCCGATTGTATGAGATGATGTACCCTTGTACCTGTAATGTTGTGATATCATGTTGGAAATCCGGGGCATATGGCTTTGTCATATGTCACGGTGGGACCGATATGTGCTTCGTCCCCGGATCTGGGTGGAAACACCTAGATCTGGAACAGTACCGCATATCGGGCCTTACAACTTGGTACCAGAGCCTTACTGTAACAACCCAGTTTTCACAAAAATTAAAATTTTTGTTTTCGGTGTGAATTGTTTGATTGTCTGATTTGTTTGCGGTGTTTGCATCCCCGATTTATCAATCGGCGATTATTTTTTCCCCTCTTATCTCGTACCGGACGGAGACCGACCCTTGCCACCCTGACAATCGACCTTTGCCACACCGGGTTTCACCCGATCACGTCGTGAAAACCGCCCGAGACCAGCCGCAGCCAACGGAACGAAAAACCCCGTTTAATAATTAAACGGGTTATTCTTATAGCCCGCCGGAAAGTGTTCTCGAAACGGTTCCAACGCGAGGTGAACACCGCCAGCTCGACACGCTAGTCACGCAGTTCGAAGTTTTACCCGAACCGGAGGTACTGCGACCCCCCCCCCCCCCCCCCGCGGTCAGAAACGTGAGCATCGCGCGCGCGAGAGAAAAACCGGGGATGTTTTTGCAAACTGCCAGCCACCTGGGCTATATAAAGACCACCACACTCCCACATCTTTCTAGGGTTTCCCTAGCCACAAAATTGCAGCCACACCCCCAGATCTGGTCCAAATTTTCGTCCAATAGCCCCCAGATCCGAAACCCTAGCCACCAAACCGTTCCCAGCCTTCAGATCTGGAAACGGAGGGCTCCCAATGCGCCACGTCGCCCCCACCGGAGCAGCAAACCGCCACCGCGCCGCCGGGCCGCGCGGGCCCGCCGTCGCCGCCGCTCGGGCCCGATCTGGGCCGCGGAGCCTCCTCCGCTCGAGTTCTCCAGTGGAGGCCGCCGCCGCCCCAACTCCGGCAAGGCCATGGCGAGCCGCCGCGCCGCCCCAGTCTCCTCCTCCTTCCCGCGCCCTTCTCCTCCCCCTTCCCCGCAGGTGCAGCCCTCCATGGCCATGGCCATGGCATGGCCGAGCTCATGGCCGCTGCCACGGCCTTCCTCGGCCCAGATCCGGCGGCCCAAGGCCGGATCCTACCGTCCTCCGCCGACCCCGGGCCTCCCCTGAGCTTCTACGGCCTCCCTTGGCTCTCCCCGCGACGAACCGGTCACTACCAGCCCGCCATGTACGAACAACCCCGAGCTCGGCCACCCCCTGTATTTTTCTATGTCCCAAAGTTTTTGCTGCTGTACCCGCTTTGCAAAGAGAATTCCCGTTGACTCGTAGGTCGGAATGAAGTGAATATTTTTTTTGTATTGTTGTGCTCTCTGTGCTCTTTAATCCATCTTTTGTGAGCATCTTGATTTGAGGTCATCTTGATTGTGTAATTGTGTGCTAAACAGGGCATCAGATCGTTAATTGCAATTGCTGCTGTTAAACTTGCTGAAACTGTTAATTTGTTGAAACTTCGGGGGACGGTTGCGTCACAACTGTATGTCCGAATTGAGTGATTCCTTTTGCGTTATGTTAAGCATTGTTTCTACTTCAATTTCATGCATTCACATGCCATAATTGCTTGCTGCATGATGATTGTATCTTGCTCCAAAGTAGCTACCCTGCTGTTAGTGTGTTGTGGCTTATATTTTGTTGCAACTTCGGTCGACGAGTGTGTCCCGACCGTTTATCGGAATTGAGTCACGGTGGGACCGATATGTGCTTCGTCCCCGGATCTGGGTGGAAACACCTAGATATAGGTGTTATGATTGCGTAAGTAGTTGATAGCAAGACTTGTTGGAGGCATTTCCTCATCGAATGCTTGGCTTCTTATCTTACTATCCAGATCGTTAGCCACTTCATAAATGCTGGTGCGGCAGCAACCTCACCACTTACCACATCCTTACCGTAAACTACTAGTTGTCCTAGAATGACGAGTGATGAAGTCCTTGCTGGGTCAGATGACCACTACAGTTGGATGCTGAGTACTTCTGTACTGATGATACTACCCCAAAACTCTTTTCAGGGTTCTCGATCGACAACAGGTATGGTGATCGACGTTTCACGTGGAGACTCGACGACGACTAGTTAGGCGGATCCCGACGGAGGGCCTGGAACCGTGTGGTTATGGGGATCGATGTTTTTCTCTTTGCCAGTAGGCATTTGATTGTAGTCTGTAATCAGACATATATCTTCTGCTGTTGTATTGTATTTAAGGCAGTTGTATGCCGATTGTATGAGATGTTGTATCCTTGTATCTGTAATGTTGTGATATCATGTTGGAAATCTGGGGCATATGACTTCGTCATATGTCGCGGTGGGACCAATATGTGCTTCGTCCCCGGATCTGGATGGAAACATCTAGATCTGGAACAGTACCGCATATCGGGCCTTACACTTACCGACCGTAGGATCCCCTCTCTGGCCGAAGTCGAGTCTAGGAAAAACCTATTTTGTAGTTACTAAGTTAGTTGTCGGAGAGTAGGATTCTTTTTACTCCTTACCTTTGCTCTGGTAAGGACAAGTGTCATAGGTGTTTTATTCTCTCCTTATCCCCTTCGAAACTCTAGGATCTCGAGTGTGTGGAGTTTCGGAACCGTTACAATGGCTTTCTTGCAGCATATTGTCTCGATTCCGATCTCAGGTTTGGGAATTCCTGTAGTACCTTTAGCTTCTCCGGTTTCGGATATCATCTGGGTCATCCATTGCCATCCCTCCTTTTACCGGTGCTTTTACGACTTGCGTCAAAAATCACTATCCCTTGATCTGGTTTTCCCGATCGTTCTTCCTCTTGTCACTGACGGTTTCGTTTTTCCGACGATGTCGTCTCTCTGCGGAAAGTTTCTCGACGGAAGTTCGACGTCGACATGGAGCAGAGTTCCTTGTTGGTGGTGTTGAAGATTGTCGACTCTCTTTACTCTCCCCTCCTCTCCCCCGGATCGTCCAGGATCTCGGGACGAGATCCCTTGTTGGTGGTGTTGTATTGTAACAGCCCAGATTTCACAAAAATTAAAAAAAATTGTTTTCGGTGTGAATTGTTTGATTGTCTGTTTTGTTTGCGGTGTTTGCATCCCCGATTTATCGATCGGCGATTATTTTCCCCCTCTTATCTCATACCGGACGAAGACCGACCCTTGCCACCTTGACACTCGACCTTTGCGACACCGGGTTTCACCCGATCACCGTTGCGAAAACCGCACGAGACCCGCCGGAGCCAACGGAACGAAAAACCCCGTTTAATAAGTAAACGGGATATTTTTATAGCGCGCCGGAAAGTGTTCTCGGAACGGTTCCAGTGCGAGGTGGAAGCCACCGGCTCGACGCGCTTGTCGCGCAGTTTGAAGTTTTACCCGAATCGGAGGTATTGCGGACCCCCGGCGGTAAGAAACGTGAGCACCGCGCGCGCGAGAGAAAAACCGGGGATGTTTTTGCGAATTGCCAGCCACCGGGGCTATATAAAGACCACCACACTCCCACCCCTTTCTAGGGTTTCCCTAGCCAAAAATTGCAGCCACCCCCTCCATTTTGCCCAAATCTGCCAGAAATTCCCCCTCTCCCCGAAACCCTAATCCCCAAGCATTTTCAGCCGTTAGATCTCCGGATCGAGGCTCCGGATTTAGCCACGTCACCTCCTCCCTCCTCCAGCAGCCACCCACCGTATCTGGGCCCCGCATGGCCCTCTCGGCCCGCTCCGATGCCGCCCGGACCCAATCTGGGAAGAGGAGCCCTGCGCCCCCGAGCACCTCGCCGCCGGCGAGCCACGGCACGTTGTCGCGCCGTGCACGCCCCGGTGAGCACCCACGACCACCACGCGCCTCCCTCTCCTCCTCTCACCCCCTTCTCTACCCCGCAGGCTCGCCGGAGATCCACCTTAGCGCCATGGCGGCGCCGCCGAGCTGGGCCCGAGTCGCGCCACCCCGGAAGCACACCCACGCCGCCCCTCCGTCGCCTCCGCCTGGATCCGGCGTCCGCACCCCTCCTCCGGCCAGCCTTAGAATTGAGTGATTCCAATTGCATATTGTTAAGCATCATGTCTACTTCCATTATATGTATTGTATTGCCATGATATGCTTTCTGGTCGTATAGTTATTGAGTTCCAAAGTTGCTATCCCGCTCTTTTTGACAGCCACCTCAGTTTTTCTCTAAGTTTGTAACGTTCCGACGCCATGTTGCATGCTTAATATGTTTTGATCTATGATGCCTATTTGCATGCTTCTTTTTGCCATGCCTTCCCTGTCATGTCTACTTTAGTTCCATATCATTTGTGAGTATGTTTGCATTGATTATCATGTTTATGCATTGCTCTAAAGTGTGCTTCCGGATGTTGGCAGATTGTGCCCGTAACTTGTTTTGCTTATATCTTTTTAACCGTAACTCCGTCTGGAGTGCGCCTTATATGTAAATTGATTAGTTTTTCGTGCACTTCGTGTTTATGATATTGTTTATTGTTGTTAACCAACCTAAAATATGGTTTAGGACAGAGCAGTACCAAATGTTTTAATCATCGTGCGACACTTAGTGTTATGCCATGTTTAGGTTGTGCCTCACTTAAATTGACTAGCATAGATAGTTTACTTTGTGCTTCACCTCTTGACATGTTTGTGTGCTATAGCATGCTTGCTTGAGTTGCCATGTTAACAACCTTTGTTGATCACCTGTAGCTAAACAACGTGAACCTTTCTAAATGTGCGGTATCGTCGTGTGTGACGAGTATGCCACTTAACCTGCTAGTAACCGCTCTCGACGGTAGGTGCGATGTCTCGTGTTGCCTTCTTGTTGATGCTTGCTCGTGTTTGCCTCGTAGTAATAGATTCTTGCTCGTTGATTGCTTACCAGTGTTTATCGCCTTGTGTGTTTCCGCGGGTACCTTCTGAGACGACGCGAGTTTGCGATCAACTACACCTTCGGAATCCGACTTATCAACAGGCAAGGACTATACATTACTTATGGTCCATTCTATTTCAACCAGCGGTTTGCATGCTAGTCTAGGTTAGGTTCGATGTTTGATCCTACCACATGTTTACAGCCTCTTTCAAACCGATACAGCCATGTCCCCTCCCAGCAAACCATGTACTGCTATGTTACTATTGCTCGTTGCTCAGCCCCTGCTTAGTATGCATGCTCAGGATGCTACGATGTTACCCTGTTACTCCTTGGTTTGGGCTATCAAATTATTATATTGTTGTTGATGATGTGATTATTATAATGTTGACTATATTCGACGAAGGATGGAAGGTCTAGGTTATCCCGCCCCGACGCTTTGTTCCATTTGAGTCACCTAGGATCCGAGTTCCGGTTATTTTTTTAAGACTGAGCGTGCCTAACCGCGTGTGGGATTTTATGGGGTCCCCTTTTCTTACCTACCTAGCTTCAAACATTTCTAGTGGTGGCCCAAGCTGATTTACTATTTGAAACCGTGTGTGTGCTGGTCAGCTGCCAGTAGTTTTAATCCAACCCGGACCAGTGAGGACATAGTTCCCTTGCTGGCCCATCATGACCGGCTGAGGACCCGGTTTCCCATGTGTGATTAAACGGAAATCCAAACCTGAAGTCATACGGTAGAGACCAGATCAAGAGCGCGGCCGGCTCCTGAGCCAGATGTCGACTCACCGGGGGCCACCCAGATTTGTTCGTTGTTAGCTAGAGGGACCTGTCGTTTCGGATCTCTTGGAACTAAATCATAAAATGGTTGCCTGTCATGGGTAGCAACTGAGAGAGATGGGCATGCGTGCGGAGCCTTGTAATGGGAAGTTGATACACCCCTGCAGGGTTAAATCTTTTCGAGAAGCCGTGTCCACGGTTATGGACGACTTGAGACCTACTCCTTGTTAATAGACAACAACAACTAAGATAATCTTAATACAACTTGATCAACATGTGTGTGCCTTGACTGCTTCTTCTTCGTCGGGATGCGAAGAGGAGAACAAGGATAGGATAGGTGTTATGATTGCGTAAGTAGTTGATAGCAAGACTTGTTGGAGGCGTTTCCTCATCGAATGCTTGGCCTCTTATCTTACTCTCTAGATCGTTAGCCACTTCATAAATGCTAGTGCGGCAGCAACCTCACCACTTACCACATCCTTACCGTGAACTACTAGTTGTCCTAGAATGACGAGTGATGAAGTCCTTGCTGGGTCAGATGACCACTACAGTTGGATGCTGAGTACTTATGTACTCATGATACTACCTCAAAACTCTTTTCAGGGTTCTCGATCGACAACAGGTATGGTGATCGACATTTCACGTGGAGACTCGACGACGACTAGTTAGGCGGATCCCGGTGGAGGGCCTGGACCCGTGTGGTTATGGGGATCGATGTTTTTCTCTTTGCCAGTAGGCATTTGATTGTAGTCTGTAATCAGACATATATCTTCCGCTGTTGTATTGTATTTAAGGCAGTTGTATGCCGATTGTATGAGATGTTGTATCCTTGTATCTGTAATGTTGTGATATCATGTTGGAAATCCGGGGCATATGACTTCTTCATATGTCGCGGTGGGACCGATATGTGCTTCGTCCCCGGATCTGGATGGAAACATCTAGATCTAGAATAGTACCGCATATCGGGCCTTACACTTACCCACCGTAGGATCCCCTCTCTGGCCGAAGTCGAGTCTAGACAAAAACTATTTTGTAGTTACTAAGTTAGTTGTCAGAGAGTAGGATTCTTTTTACTCCTTACCTTTGCTCTGGTCAGGACAAGTGTCGTAGGTGTTTTATTCTCGCCTTGTCCCCATCGAAACTCTAGGATCTCGAGTGTGTGGAGTTTCGGAACCGTTACAATGCCTTGCTTTCAGCGTATTGTCTCGATTCCGATCTCAAGTTTGGGAATTCCTGTAGTACCTTTATCTTCTCCGGTTTCGGATATCATCTGGGTCATCCATTGCCATCCCTCCTTTTACCGGTGCTTTTACGACTTGCGTCAAAAATCACTATCCCTTGATCTGGTTTTCGCGGTCGTTCTTCCTCTTGTCACTGACGGTTTCGTTTTTCCGACGATGTCGTCTCTCTGCGGAAAGTTTCTCGACGGAAGTTCGACGTCGACATGGAGCAGAGTTCCTTGTTGGTGGTGTTGAAGATTGTTGACTCTCTTTTCTCTCCCCTCCTCTCCCCCGGATCAACCAGGATCTCAGGACGATATCCCTTGTTGGTTGTGAATTGTTTGATTGTTTGTTTTGTTTGCGGTGTTTGCATCCCCGATTTATCGATCGGCGATTATTTTCCCCCTCTTATCTCGTACCGGACGAAGATCGACCCTTGCCACCTTGACACTCGACCTTTGCGACACCGGGTTTCACCCGATCACCGTTGCAAAAACCGCACGAGACCCGCCGCAGCCAACGGAACGAAAAAACCCCGTTTAATAAGTAAACGGGATATTTTTATAGAGCGCTGGAAAGTGTTCTCGGAACGGTTACAGCGCGAGGTGAACGCCACCGGATCGACGCGCTTGTCGCGCAGTTTGAAGTTTTACCCGAAATGGAGGTATTGCGGACCCCCCGGCGGTCAGAAACGTGAGCACCGCGCGTGCGAGAGAAAAACCGGGGATGTTTTTGCGAATTGCCAGCCACCGGGGCTATATAAAGAGCACCACACTCCCACCCGTTTCTAGGGTTTCCCTAGCCAAAAATTGCAGCCACCCTCTCCATTTTGCCCAAATCTGCCAGAAACTCCCCCTCTCCCGGAAACCCTAATCCCCAAGCATTTTCAGCCGTTAGATCTCCGGATCGAGGCTCCGGATTGAGCCACGTCACCTCCTCCCTCCTCCAGCAGCCACCCACCGGATCCGGGCCCCGCAGGGCCCTCCCGGCCCGCTCCGGCGCCGCCCGGACCCAATCTGGGAAGAGGAGCCCTGCGCCCCCGAGCACCTCGCCGCCGGCGAGCCACGGCCCGCCGTCCCGCCGTGCACGCCCCGGTGAGCACCCACGACCACCCCGCGCCTCCCTCTCCTCCTCTCACCCGCTTCTCTGCCCCGCAGGCTCGCCGGAGAGGCACCTTCGCGCCATGGCGCCGCCGCCGAGCTCGGCCCGAGTCGCGCCACCCCGGAAGCACACCCACGCCGCCCCTCCGTCGCCTCCGCCTGGATCCGGCGTCCGCACCCCTCCTCCGGCCAGCCTCGGCCGCCTCCGTGCCTCCTCGCGTTGCCCAACAGCCCTCGCCGACGAGCGCCGCCGGAGGGCGCCGCCAGCCGCTGCCTCGACCGCGATCCCGATCAGGATCGGGCGAGCGAGCCACACCGTCCAGGTGGGCTGGCCCAGCCACGCGCCCACGATGCCCACATCCCTCCAGATCCCCCAGGCCGCTGCCCAGGCCACATGGGCCGAGCCCATGGGTGAGAGCCCCAGCCCCTTTTTTCTTTTCTTTTTTTTGTTATTTTCTGTTGCGCCCAGTAGCTTTCGGCCCGTTTAGTTTTTTTTTCTGCTAGTTTTTTTATTAATTTTGGCAGATTTATTATATTTTTGCGATGCTTATATCTTTTCACCGGTAGCTCCGATGGAGACGCTTTCTACATGAAAGTTGCTCCGTTTTGCGCGTAGATTATAAAAATGTTTCTTATTGCCATGTTTGACTTTGTTTACATGTTTTTTACCTGCTAATTACAATTGCCTGCCACTGTGAACTGTAATTGCCGTAACTTTTTAGCTGTTGCCCCGATTAAAATATTCTTTATATGTAACTTGACTAGAATTGCATGTAGATTGTGTTTATGCTGCTTTTTCTTGCTAATAAAAATAATAAAATATTTTTTAGGGAAAAACAGTACCAAATGCAATAATTATCGTGGGGTCTGTAATAACTGCCATGTATAGGTTTTACCCCCACTTAAATTGACTAGCTTAGGTAGTTTATTTATGCTTCACCTCTTGCCATGCTTGTGTGCTATGACATGCTTGCTTGAGTTGCCATGTTAACAACCTTTGTTGATCACCTGTAGCTAAACAACTTGAACCTTTCTAAATGTGCGGTATCGTCGTGTGTGGCGAGTACTTCACTTAACCTGTTAGTAACCTCTCTCGACGCTAGGTGCGATGTCTCGTGTTGCCTTCTTGTTGATGCTTGCTCGTAGTAATAGATACTTGCTCGTTGATTGCTTTCCAGTGTTTACCCTCTTGTGTTCTTCCGCGGGTACCTCTCGGAGACGTTGCGAGCTTGCGATCGACTACACCTTCGGAACCCGACTTATCAACAGGCAAGGACTATACATTACTTATGATCCATTCTACTTCAACCAGCGGTTTGCATGCTAGTCTAGGTTAAGTTCGATGTTTGATCCTACCACATGTTTACAACCTCTTTCAAACCGATACAGCCATGTCCTCTCCCAGCAAACCTTGTACTGCTATGTTACTATTGCTCGTTGCTCAGCCCCTGCTTAGTATGCATGCTTAGGATGCTACGATGTTACCCTGTTACTCCTTGGTTTGGGCTATCACATTATTATTGTTGTTGTTGATGATATGATTATTATTAATGTTGACTATACTCGACGAAGGATGGAAGGTCTAGGCTATCCCGCCCCGACGCTTTGTTCCATTCGAGTCACCTAGGACCCGAGTTCCGGGTATTTTGTCTCTTGACGACCGTGCCTAACCGCGTGTGGAATTTTATGGGGTCCCCTTTTCTTACCTACCTAGATTCAAACATTTCTAGTGGTGACCCAAGATGCTTTACCATTTGAAACCGTGTGTGTACCGGTCGGCCGCCAGTTGTTTACAAACCAACCTGGACCACTGAGGACATAGTTCCCTTGCTGGCCCACTTTGTCCGGCTGAGGACCCGGTTTCCCATGTGTCATTAACCGGCTATCCAACCCTGCGACAGACGGTTGAGACCAGATCGAGAGCGCGGCCGGCTCCTGAGATGGATGTCGACTCACCGGGGGCCACCCGGATTTGTTCGTTGTTAGTTAGAGGGACATGTCGTTTCGGATCTCTTGGAACTAAATCATAAAATGTTTGCCTATAATGGGTAGCAACTGAGAGAGATGGGCGTGCGTGCGGAGCCTTGTAATGGGCAGTTGGTACACCCCTGCAGGGTTAAATCTTTTTGAGAAGCCGTGTCCACGGTTATGGACGACTTTAGACGTACTCCTTGTTCATATACAACAACAAATGAGATAATCTTAATATAACTTGATCAACGTGGGTGTGTGCCTTGACTGCTTCTTCTTCGTCAGGATGCGAAGAGGAGGACAAGGATAGGATAGGTGTTATGTTTGCGTAAGTAGCTGATAGCAAGACTTGTTGGAGGCGATTACTCATCGAATGCTTGGCTTCTTATCTTACTCTCTAGATCGTTAGCCACTTCATAAATGCTAGTGCGGCAGCAACCTCACCACTTACCCCTTCCTTACCGTAAACTACTAGTTGTCCTAGAATGACGAGTGATGAAGTCCTTGCTGGGTCAGATGACCACTACAGGTGGATGTTGAGTACCTCTGTACTCATGATACTACCCCCAAACTCTTTTCAGGCTTCTTGATCGACAACAGGTATGGTGACCGACGTTTCACATGGAGACTCGACGACGACTAGTTAGGCGGATCCCGGCGGAGGGCCTGGACCCGTGTGGTTATGGGACCGATGTTTTTCTCTTTGCCACTAGGCATTTGATTGTAGTCTGTACTCAGACATATATCTTCCACTGTTTTATTGTATTAAGACAGTTGTATGCCGATTGTATGAGATGTTGTACCCTTGTACCTGTAATGTTGTTATATCATGTTGGAAATCCGGGGCATATGGCTTTGTCATATGTCGCGGTGGGACAGATATGTGCTTCGTCCGGGATCTGTGTGGAAACACCTAGATCTGGAACATTACAGCATATCGGGCCTTACAGGCGCCTGGAGCCCTGGGGCCACTCCTGGCTCCCCCCTCTGGCCTATATACTCCTTGTTACGCGAAAATCCTAAAAAGAGAAGCTTTCACGGAGTTCCGCCGCCGCTCCGTGGCGGAAACCTACAAAGAAGAAAAGGGCTCTCCGGCGGGCATATTCCGCCGAGGAGATTACCTCAGGAAGGGGAGATAGTCGCCATCGTCGTCACCATCGTCACGGGCATCATCGAGATCATCATCAACATCATCCCCAACATCAGCACCGTATCCACCACTATCCAATCTCACATCGCAAGTTTATCATGTGTTGTAATCCGTACTATCTATGCTCTCTACTCTATCGGTGTTGATTACTACCTTGTGGTGAATGATATTTAGTTTTGGTCGAGAAACACCATTATGTCGAGATTGTTTATCATATATTTATTACCTCTGGTCATGATCTCTTTTATGTCTTGTGAGTAGTTATTTTAGTTCTTGAGGACATGGGAGAAGTCTAGTTGTTAGTAGACATATGATGTTGAAGTAATTTGTGTTGTTTGATATTTAAGTTGTGTTGTTCTTTTCCTAGTGGTGTTGTGTGAGTCGAACACTCAACACTTCTCCTTCTTAAGGACCTAGGGGAATGCATTGTGTATTAAGAATGCTTATGGTGAGTTTCCAGAGTGGCAGAAACCTGAACCCCAGTTTGCACACTTTTGCACAAGGGATTACTGGATCCTTGAAATTATTGTTGTGGTTAGGCTTTGCCTTAATTTCTATCTTGTATTTGCGGATGCTTGCAAGATGTTTAATCATAAGAGTGCACTTATCTTATTCTAGAAGGTGTGCTAGCATAGATCCACCCATTCAACACTTATCAGCACAACACTTTGATAAGGGGTGGCCCGATCTTCTCAGTAAGAGAACGGTGAATATGAGGGCGATGATAGATAACTTGTATGTAGCCGATGAACTCTCCTTGCTAGATCCCAATTGCCAATGCGACAACTCTCTACCCTTTGGATATTCACAACTTCACACACCTGTTGCCAGTTTTGAATTGCTTCAATTTTAGAAGAATCTACTTCTACCCCATGCTTAGATACAACATATCCCAGAAATATGACCGTATCTTTTGCAAATGTGCACTGCTCAACAAGTACTAACACGAATATACCCTTTATCCAGAAGCGCTTGTACTTGTTGCTGAATTTCCTTCGTCTCTTGGGGATTGGTCCTGTATGGTGCCCTGTTGGGAAGTGTAGCTGCTGGAATAAGATCAATTGGATGCTCAATACCACACAAGGGTGGTAATCCTGCTGGAACCTCCGCCGGAAACACATCATCATAATCCTGCAAAACAGTAGACACACTAGAAGAAAGAGGATGATTATCATTAGAAAACAAAACCTCGCCTTTGTACATAAACACAAGTGGCATGGCTGCAGGATCCTCACTAAATTCCCTCATGTCTGCTTTGGTGGCTAATGTAAGCAAACTAGTCTCTCTCGCACTTTTCCTTATATTATCACTCACAGCTATTACATTGTTCTCTCGTGTTGGTTCTACATTCACCTCTAACTTCTGACGAGACTCATTCACCATTTGCTGTGGGGACATAGGATGGAGATTAACCTTCTTTCCCATGAACTCCAAATGATATGTATTGGCTCGGCCATTGTGTTGCACATGGAGGTCATATAACCACGGCCAACCCAATAAGAGATGGAAAACTGTCATAGGCACCACATCAAAATCGATGGAATCCTTGTATGGGCCTATCTCAAAATTTACGCGCACCATGTGATTCACCTTCATCTCACCACTGTCACTCAACCATTGGACATAATAAGGATTTGGGTGAGGTAAGTATTTCAGATTTATCTTGGCACATAACTCCTTGCTTGCGAGGTTGCGGCAGCTACCTCCATCAATGATCACTTTGCAAGCTTTATTGGGGCCAACTAATGCTTTGGTTTGGAATAAATTGCAGCGCTGAGATTCGGATTTGGGCTGCACAGTAAGAGCACGCTGTGACACAATAATAGTTGGAGCATGCGATGGAAAATCATCCATGCCTTCTTCACTATTGTATCCCTCGTCATTGAATGCGTCGGGGTCTTCATCATCACCGGTTTCATACTCGCCGGTTTCTTCATTAATGAACATGACCTTTAGGTTCGGCAATCTCTCTTAAAGTGACCCGGATTACCGCAAGAGTGACAAGTCATCTCGCGATTGCGAGCGGTAGTCATGTTGGAGCCTGCACTAGTGGCAAGAGCAGCTGGCTTCTTGGCTATAGAACCATTGGAGGCTGACTTGGAAACTGAAGAAGAAGCCCGAGTATGGGCACCATAATTCTCCATAGGCACGGCTGACGGTGTCCGTGGAGAAAATCTGCTAGATGTGGAGTATCTGGACTTCAGTTGTGCCTCTTCTGCAAGCTGGGATTCAGCCTCCATTGCAAGATGCAATAGATCATTCATATTATAGTATTGGTGATGCCGCACAATACTCTTTATGTTAAATTTCAGCTCATGGAGAAAACGTTGCAGAGTCATCTCAACCTCTTCAGGAACTCGTGCACGTTGCAGCAACATCCCCATCGCCATATAGTATGCATCAACGGACATAGTACCTTGCTTCAATTGTTGCAATTGATCAAAAACTGTCCATAAGTAATTAGTGGGAACAAACCGAGCTTTCATGGTCGCCTTCATGTCACGCCATGTACGAATAGGCTGCCCATCGGTTTCTTGTATCTCGGTCAACACACTCTCCCACCAACGCAAGGCATAACCGTCAAACTCGGAAGAAGCAATCTTGATCTTCTTGTCCTCCGAATAATCATGCAAACTCCATAATTTTTCCATCTTAAGCTCCCATGTGAGGTACTCTTCCACATCCGTGGATCCTTCAAATTTGGGGATGTTAAACTTGGGCTTGCTCAAGACATCTTCTTCCTGAATGGGTAGACGGCGCGCACCAAAACCAAGTGGAGGTTGGTGAACCGGCCCTTGAGCACCATGCCCACGGCCTTGATTGCCCCTCAAATCAGCATTGTCTCCATGAACACTACCATTATCTTCCTGAGCGTCAGGTTGGCGTTGTACAATAGCTGCTTCTATGCCAGTGACAGATGTTGTCATTTGCTGTAGGCTCTGCTGTATAGCACCAAGTTGTTGTTGCATAGTGGTGACTGCAGCTTCAGTCGCGTCCACTTTTAGTTGGACCGCTTGAACATTTGTATCAATCGCATCAGCGGATTTAGTAAACATCCCAGTCAAGTGATCACGGAGACCTTCATATGCCTCCAATGTAACTGGCGCATCCTTGTCCTGTTTCTGCATCACATCAAAACCACTTTGAGACATGATTAGTAGGTTAGTGCACGAAATCAAAATCTTTTGGTGGACACTCACAACTCACTCAAACCTGACAAGAAAAGGTGAATCTTACCGTTCCAAAGTGAATAGTAATGCGTACCCGTTCGGATGGAGGATTCGTGCACGGATGTGATGAAGTGAATACCCGAGTAAAAGAGTGAACACACGACAAAGAAGGATATATATGGCGGACCTATAGGTATGGCACCCTAACTACACCGAATTCAAGTCCTAGTGATGATCGTGTGATACAAACCCAAGGAAAAATTCACACAGTGGAGAGAAAAGAAGACATACCTCTCAAAAGATCACAACGATGATATGTCCTTTCTAGCCCTTGTATATCTCTTTGCACTCTTTGATAACTCTTTTTGATCACACTTCTTTCGCTCCCTTTTTTTTGAATCTTTTCTCTTTTTCTCGTTTTTTTTGACACTATTCCAAACTTGACGAAAATTGCTACAGTACTGCTATAGTAATTTTGATTTTGCTACAGTAACTTTTCTCTTTAGGCCACAAAATGTCGCACCGCGGAGAAATTTTCGGGAAGAACACAACGAAACAACAAACTAAAACAATGACTCCGATGCAATCTAAGTTATGGCAAAACTAGAAACCCTAATATTTTGTATGGCTTTTTCTGGATAGGACTAAAACAAAAACGATCTAATAGATGGATTTGGTGGATGCTTACCGAGGAAACACTGGAAATATGATACCAAGTTGATAAGGGGTGGCCCGATCTTCTCAGTAAGCGAACGGTGAATATGAGGGCGATGATAGATAACTTGTATGTAGCCGATGAACTCTCCTCGCTAGATCCCTGTTGCCAATGCGACAAGTTTCTACCCTTTGGATATTCACAACTTCACACACTTGGGCAACGTAGCCGTCGACCACGAGACGGTAATTTGAAATCTACTAATTCCCAGTGGAACAACAGATCACATAAAACTTGCAGAAGCAACACTTCAGATTGATACGAATTGAAGTATAGGATTCAATATGAAAGCTTGGAGATATTCTCAAGAACTAGGGTTTATATAAACTTGGTCTAACCCTAAAACTCACAGGGGGTCTGGTATTTATAAGCTAGGGGTGTCAAACTTGGATACAAGGCCGCATCCCTTCAGATCTGCGCGCAGGCAGTTTCGGACGTCCGATGGGTTTCGGACGTCCGATGCGTCGGACGTCCGAACCGTGTCGGATGTCCGGCTGTTTTGACATTGGTACTGTACTTGGGGGCGTCGCGAAGATCTTCGTTTCGGACGTTCGTTCCATGTCGGATGTCCGTCGGGTCGGACGTCCGAATACCGTCGGATGTTCGCCGAAAATAGCAACCCTTCTGTAACTTGAGGTCATCGAGGCGTCGTAGCTCCTGGCCTCCGATGTCGGATGTCCGAAATGCGTCGGACATTCAAAAGTTGGAGCTTCCTTCATATTCTCCTCCTTCTGGATCTTCTTCTTCGTCATGATACCTGATTACGCAAACATACAATGATTTAGGCAGTATAAAGTTCTCATTACATAACATATCAGAATCTATTAAGAGCGAGTTCACCTGTTGTTCTATCAACTTTGCACGAGTCCAATTCTGATTTCATCATCCTTATTCTTTGTTGAATCAACTTGTTCTTCATGATGAACTGGAGATGTGTTGGTAGTAGGGATGTCCTAATCACACTTGTTATCGATACGGAGTATGGCGAAAGCACGGGACTACCTCTCCATGTGTCCTCAAGAACACTTTAGTTATAAGTTCAGTTGCGAGGCTTATCCTTTGCACAAAAGGATTGGCCACATGCTGCTCCTCAGTGCTATTTACTTTGCTTGCTTTTATCTTATCGTTGCTTATATCGAAAACCCCTAAAAAGTTATCTTTCAATGTTTGCAGTTATTCCTTGTCCACCATCACCTATCTGTACCTTTCGCTCCTTGTTGGGTTCGACACTCTTACTTATCAAAAACGCTACAATAGATCCCTTTACGTTGAGGGTCATCAAGCTACGTTTTCTGGCCCCGTTGCCGGGGAGCATAGCGCTATTGGTAAGTGAAGCTGGTAAGGAATTTTTATATCGTTGCTTTTATTTTGCTGTTCTTTGTCCGTATGGACAGGTTAGCTATTGGATCGTTGCTTATGGGGAAACTCCCCACACCTGTGGTGGTTGTTCCTCCCCCTACTGAAATTGTGCCTTACAAAATACCAGCTGGTATTATCGATTGTGTTTTGGCTAATCGTTATGTAGGAGATAGACACCCTAGTGAACACTTGCTATATTTATCACAACTATGTTCATTATTTAAGCTTGCAGGTGTATCAAAGGAGTTTGTCATGAATAAATTGTTCTCCGTATCGCTTCTAGATAAATCTTCAGATTGGTCTAAGCTTCTCGATAACTCTCATTTGCTTGATTGGCATGAGCTTATGTCTCTCTTTTATACAAAGTTTTATCCTCTTCATGAAATTCATCGAGACAGGAATTATATCTATAACTTTAGGTCTCATGACGGAGAAAGCATCGCTCAAGATTGGGGGAGATTGAAATCTCTAATGCTCAAATGTCCTATTCATGAGCTCCCCAAGGAAACTATACTTACAAACTTTTATGCTAGACTTTCTCGTCAGGATAAGAAGATGTTGGATGCCTCCTCTAGTGGGGTATTTCAGACGAAAAGCGTTGAAGAAAGATGGGATCTCCTTGAAAGGATCCAGAATAATACCGAAGATTGGGAAATAGATAAAGGTATTGAACCTACTATAAATTATGAGCATGATTATATAGAGAGCTATGTGAAAACTGATTCCATTAATGCCTTTTGATCTAAGATTGGTCTTGATTCCCATCTGATGATTGATTTTTGCAAGGAATTTGCCTCTCATATTGACTCTTCTAAGAAGGAGAAGAGTCAGCATCATAAACCCTTCAAAGAATCATCTATTGATATTCATGTTGCCGACCCTATTGTGCCTGCAGTTATATATGAAAATCCCCCTTTTCCCGTAAGAATAAAGGATCACTCTTTTGTGACAGGCATAATGAATAAGAGTAAGAGAAGAATTGATGAGCCTCAGGACCAGATCAAGGTCGATCCTCGAGTTGCATTGGTTAAGGATCTTATTACTAATGATGCTTTAGATTCCATTATAAATTTTTGCGCTGTTTCCACTAACCTTGTCACAGCCAAGAATAAGGGCCCAATTTAAGGTACTCCAGTGGTATCTGTTAAAATAGGAGATCACAATTATTATGGGCTATGCGATTTGGGATCGAGTGCTAGTGCTATCCCGTATTCACTTTATCAAGAGATCATGAGTGAGATTTCACCTTGTGAACTTGAAGAAGTTGATGTTACTATTCATCTTGCAAATAGAGCAACTATCTCTCCTATTGGAATTGTGAGAGATGTTGAAGTCCTATGAGGAAAGGTAAAGTATCCTACCAACTTTCTAGTACTTGGTTCAGTGAGGGATAATTTTTGTCCTATTATTTTCGGTAGACCTTTTCTCAGAACCTGTGGAGCTATAATAGATTGCAAGAAAGGTAAAGTTTCTGTTGAATTCAATGGTGAGCCATATGAATTTAATTTTTCTAAGTTCTCAAAGCAACCTCGTGGTACTGATTTGCCTAGTAATTATAAGATTATTGAAGATATTACTTCCATTGCTATTCCTCCTAACGATCCTTTGTAGCAATATATGGAGGACCACGAGAATTATTTGCATATGCAGGAGAGGAATGAGCTGGACGAAATATTCTTAAGACAACCTGCTATCCTAAAGCACAACCTTCCATTAGAGCCTTTGGGAATTTTGTCTCAACCAAAAGAAGATCCAGTGTTTGATCTTAAACTTCTTCCTGATACGCTCAAATATGCTTATTTAGATGAAAAGAAAGTATATCCTGTTATTGTCAATTCTAACCTTTCAGTGTATGAAGAGGAGCGTCTATTGGAAGTACTTCGCAAACATCGAGGTGTAATTGGTATACCCTTGATGACCTTAAGGGGATTAGTCCGTCTATTTGGCAACATACCATCAACCTTGAACCTGATGCTAAACCAGTTGTTGATCATCAACGACGGTTGAATCCGAAAATGATGGATGTTGTAAGGACTGAGATTCTCAAGCTTCTAGCCGCAGGTATTATCTACCATATAGATGATAGTAAGTGGGTAAGCCCGGTTCATTGTGTTCCAAAGAAAGGAGGAACAATTGTAGTTCCTAATGATAAGAATGAACTAATACCTCAGAGAATTATTATTGGATATCGAATGTGTATTGATTACAGGAAGCCGAACAAGGCAACTAGGAAGGACCACTACCCATTGCCGTTCATCGACCAAATGCTTGAAAGGTTATCCAAGAATTCTCATTTTTGTTATTTAGATGGTTATTCTGGCTTCTCTCAAATTCATGTTAACACTGTTGATCAAGAGAAGAACACTTTTACTTGTCCCTATGGTACTTATGCTTACAGACGTATGCCTTTTGGTTTATGTAATGCCCCTGCTACTTTTCGAAGGTGTATGTCTGCTATCTTTCATGGTTTTTGTGAAGAAATTGTGGAGGTATTCATGGACGATTTCTCCGTCTATGGGACCTCTTTTGACCATTGTCTCCACAACCTTAATAAAGTTTTGCAGAGATGTGAGGAGACGAACCTGGTGCTTAACTGAGAGAAGTGCCACTTTATGGTCAACGAGGGAATTGTTCTTGGCCAGAAGATTTCCGAGAGGGGAATTGAAGTGGACAGAGCCAAGATCGAAGAAATTGAAAGGATGCCCTATCCAAGGGACATCAAAGGTATTCGTAGTTTTCTCGGTCATGCTGGTTTCTATAGAAGATTTATTAAAGACTTTTCTAAGACTTCGAGACCCCTCACTAATCTTTTCCAGAAGGATGTTCCCTTTGTTTTTGATGAAGATTTTAAGGAAGCCTTTGAAGTTCTTAAGAAAGCTTTAATAACTTCTCCTATAGTACAACCACCTGATTGGAATTTACCTTTTGAAATTATGTGTGATGCTAGTGATTTTGCTATTGGAGCTTGTTTTAGGACAAAGGGTTGATAAGAAGTTGAATGTTATATCTTATGCTAGCAAAACCCTTAATAGTGCTCAAAAGAATTATGCTACTACTGAGAAGGAATTCTTAGCAGTAGTGTTTGCTTGTGATAAGTTTAGGCAGTATCTTGTTGATTCTAAGATTATTGTTCATACTGACCATGCTGCCATTAAGTATTTTATTGTAACAGCCCAGTATTTGCAAAAATTTAAAAATTTGTTTTCAGTGTGAATTGTTTGATTGTCTGATTTTTTTGCGGTGTTTGCATCCCTGATTTATCGATCCACAATTATTTTACCCCTCTTATCTCGTACCGGACGGAGACCGACCCTTGCCACCCTGACACTCGACCTTGCGACGTCGAATTTCACCCGATCACCGTCGCGAAAACCGCACGAGACCAGCCGCAACCAATGGAACAAAAAACCCCGTTTAATAATTATACGGGATATTTTTATAGCGCGCCAGAAAGTGTTCTCGGGACGGTTCCAACGCGAGGTGAATGCCTCCGTCTCGACGCGCTGATCACGCAGTTCGAAGTTTTAACCGAATCGGAGGTACTGCGGACCCCCGGCGGTCTGAAACGTAAACACCGCGCGCGAGAGAGAAAAAACGAAGATGTTTTTGCAAAATGCCAGCCACTGGGGCTATATAAAGACCACCACCCCACTTAGGGTTTCCCTAAGCACCTAGGCAGCCACCAGCCCCAGATCTGGCACAAAATACCCCATTTTTCGTCCAATTTTCTGCCCAATGAGTTCTGGACCGTCAGATCGTCAGATCCGACGGCCCCAGATTGTGCCACGTTGCCCCACGGAGCTCCTCTCTCCTCACCTCGCAGCCAACCCGTGGGCTCCCGCGCCGCCCGTCGCCTCCACAGCCGCCGCGCTCCGGTGAGGCTGCCGTCCCTCCCGCGCCTTGCCTCCTCTCCTCCCTCCCTCCATCTCCTCTTCTCACCGCAGCCTCCCTCGTCCCCCGCAGGTCCGCGCCATGGATTGGGGCCGAGCTCCGCTGGACGTCGTGCTCGTGCCGCCCCGCCGGCCTTGGGTCCATCCGCCACCATGCTTCGCACCGGATCCCGGCCGCCCCAGCCACCTGTGGCCTCCCCGCCGTCGCGCCTTCATCGCCGGAGGGGCTCGCAGCCGCCGCCGCCACCAGCCGATCGGGAGGAGCCTGATCGGGCTGGCCTCCCCCTCCAACCGTCCAGGCTAGTGGGCCCCGCGCGCCAGTGTGCCGGCCAGCCCAGCGCAGCCGACCAGATCTAGCCCAGGCCTCTTGGGCCTCGGCCCATGAGGTGAGCCCCCCCCTTTTTTATTTTTTTATTAGATCTATTTTTTTCTGTTGGGCCCAATAGGACTAGTTTCGGCCCGTTTAGTTTTTTTCTGCTAGGTTTTTTATTAATTTAGGCAGATTGTATTGTTTTTTTGCGGTGCTTATATCTTTTCACCGGTAGCTTCGATGGAGACGCTTTCTACATGAAAGTTGCTCCGTTTTGCACGTAGATTAATAAAATGTTGCTTGTTGCCATGTTTGAGATTGTTTACTTGTTGTTTATCTGCTAATTACACTGTCTGCCACTTTAACTGTAACTGCTATAACTTTTTAACCGTTGCTCTGTTTAAAATGTTCTTTATATGTAACTTGACTCGAATTGCATGTAGATTGTGTTTATGCTTCTCTTGCTTGCTAATAAAATAATAAAATATTGTTTAGGGCAAAACAGTAACAAATGCAATAATTATCGCGGGGACCGTAATAGTTGCCATGTATAGGTTTTACCCCCACTTAAATTGACTAGCATAGATAGTTTATTTATGCTTCACCTCTTGCCATGTTTGAGTGCTATGCCATGCTTCTGTGCTTTGCCATGTTAACAACCTTTGTTGATCACCTGTAGCTAAGCAACTTGAACCATCGTAAAACGTGCGGTATCGTCGTGTGTGACGAGTACTCCACTTAACCTCTCGGAGTAATAGATGCTTGCTCGTTGATTGCTTTCCAGTGTTTACCGTCTTGTGTGCTTCCGCGGGTACCTCTCGGAGACGATGCGAGCTTGCGATCAGCTACACCTGCGGAACCCGACTTATCAACAGGCAAGGACTATGCATTACTTATGATCCATTCTATTTCAACCAGTGGTTTGCATGCTAGTCTAGGTTAGGTTCGATGTTTGATCCTACCACATGTTTACAGCCTCTTTCAAACCGATACAGCCTTGTCCCCTCCCAGCAAACCTTGTACTCCTATGTTACTATTGCTCGTTGCTCAGCCCCTTCTTAGTATGCATGCTTAGGATGCTATGATGTTACCCTGTTACTCCTGGGTTTGGGATATCACATTGTTATATTGTTGCTGATGATATTGATTATTATAAATGTTGACTATATTCGACGAAGGATGGAAGGTCTAGGCTATCCCGCCCCGACGTTTTGTTCCATTCGAGTCACCTAGGATCCGAGTTCCGGGTATTGGTTTTGAGACTGAGCGTGCCTAACCGCGTGTAGGATTTTATGGGGTCCCCTTTTCTTACCTACCTAGCTTCAAACATTTCTAGTGGTGGCCCAAGCTGATTTACCATTTGAAATCGTGTGTGTGCTGGTCGGCCGCCAGTTGTTTACAAACCAACCTGGACCAGTGAGGACTTAGTTCCCTTGCTGGACCACCTTGTCCGGCTGAGGACCTGGTGTCCCATGTGTGATTAACCGGCTATCCAAACCTGCGACAAACGGTAGAGACCAGATCGAGAGCGCGGCCGGCTCCTGAGATGGATGTCGACTCACCGAGGGCCACCCGGATTTGTTCGTTGTTAGCTAGAGGGACCTGTCGTTTCGGATCTCTTGGAACTAAATTATAAAATGGGTGCCTATAATGGGTAGCAACTGAGAGAGATGGACGTGCGTGCGGAGCCTTGTAATGGGCAGTTGGTACACCCCTGCAGGGTTAAATCTTTTCGAGAAGCCGTGTCCACTGTTATGGACGACTTGAGACCTACTCCTTATTCATAAACAACGACAACTGACATAATCTTAATATAACTTGATCAACGTGTGTGTGTGCCTTGACTGCTTCTTCTTCGTCGGGATGCGAAGAGGAGGACAAGGATAGGATAGGTGTTATGTTTGCGTAAGTAGTTGATAGCAAGACTTGTTGGAGGCGCTTCCCCATCGAATTCTTGGCTTCTTATCTTACTCTCTAGATCGTTAGCCACTTTATAAATGCTAGTGCGGCAGCAACCTCACCACTTACCCCTTACTTACCGTAAACTACTAGTTGTCCTAGAATGACGAGTGATGAAGTCCTTGCTGGTTCAGATGACCACTACAGTTGGGTGCTGAGTACCTCTGTACTCATGATACTACACCCCCAAACTATTTTCAGGGTTCTTGATCGACAAGAGGTATGGTGATCGACGTTTCACGTGGAGACTCGACGACGACTAGTTAGGCGGATCCCGGCGAAGGGCCTGGACCCGTGTGGTTATGGGATCGATGTTTTTCTCTTTGCCAGTAGGCATTTGCTTGTAGTTTGTACTCAGACATATATCTTCCGCTGTTGTATTGTTTTTGAGGCAGTTGTATGCCGATTGTATGAGATGTTGTATCCTTGTATCTGTAATGTTGTGATATCATGTTGGAAAATCCGGGGCATATGGCTTTGTCATATGTCGCGGTGGGACCGATATGTGCTTCGTCCCCGGATCTGGGTGGAAACACCTGGATCTGGAACAGTACCGCATATCGGGCCTTACAACTTGGTATCAGAGCCTTACCGACCGTAGGATCCCCTCTCTGGCCGAAGTCGAGTTTAGACAAAACTATTTTGTAGTTATTAAGTTGGTTATCGGAGAGTAGGAATCTTATTACTCCTTACCATTACTCTGGTCAGGACAAGTGTCGTAAGTGTTTTAATATTGTCTTATCCCCTTCAAAACGTTAGGATCTCGAGTGTGTTGAGTTTCGGAATAGTTACAATGCCTTGCTTGCAGCGTATTGTCTCGATTCCGATCTCAGGTTTGGGAATTCCTGTATTACCTTTAGCTTCTCCGATTTTGGGTATCATCTGGGTCATCCATTGTCATCCCTCCTTTTGCCCGGTGTTTTTACGACTTGCGTCGAAAATCACTATCCCTTGATCTGGTTTTCGCGATCGTTCTTCCTCTTGTCACTCACGGTTTCGTTTTTCAAATGATGTCGTCTCTCTGCGGAAGAATCTCGACCGAAGTTCGACGTCGACATGGAGCAGAGTCCCTTGTTGGTGGTGTTGAAGATCGTCGTCTCTCTTTTCTCTCCCCCTTTCCCTCTCCCCCGGATCGTCCTGGATCTCGGGACGAGATCCATTGTTGGTTGTGTTGTATTGTAACAGCCCAGTTTTTGTAAAAATTAAATATTTTGTTTTCGGTGTGAATTGTTTGATTGTCTGATTTGTTTGCGGTGTTTGCATCCCCGATTTATCGATCGACGATTATTTTCCCCTCTTATATCGTACCGGACGGAGACCGACCCTTGCCACCCTGACACTCGACCTTGCGATACCGGATTTCACCCGATCACCGTCGCGAAAACCGCACGAGACCAGCCGCAACCAACGGAACGAATGAACCGGGATATTTTTATAGCGCGCCGGAAAGTGTTCTCGGAACGGTTCCAATGCGAGGTGAATGCCTCCGGCTCGACGCGCTGATCGCGCAGTTCGAAGTTTTACCTGAATCGGAGGTACTGCGGACCCCCGGCGGTCTGAAACGTAAACACCGCGCGCGAGAGAGAAAAACCGGAGATGTTTTTGCAAACTGCCAGCCACCGGGGCTATATAAAGACCACCACCCCACTTAGGGTTTCCCTAAGCACCTAGGCAGCCACCAGCCCCAGATCTGGCACAAAATACCCCATTTATCGTCCAATTTTCTGCCCAATGAGTTCTGGACCGTCAGGTCGTCAGATCCGACGGCCCCGGATTGTGCCACGTCGCCCCACGGAGCTCCTCTCTTGATACAGGCGAAAGTGTCCCGATGTTTCGATGAGATGGTGGAGATCGATTTTGGTGGAGTAGACTTTCACGACCCGACTACGAACGTGCGAAGACGTTGCGCCTTAGCAATCGCTAAACCAACTCCGAGAGGTTATTGATCCCGCGGATGCACGATCAACCTGACCACGAAGGTCAATTCCTGCAAGCAATCGAAGAACAAGCAAGAACTAAGAATTGCAATCTGGATATTGCGAATATAAGATGAAAGATTAACAGAAGTTGGGGTTCCAATGCGGTCTTGGCCTGGTCGGACGACACAAACGAAGAACTCGAAGTTGCGGCTATGGCTAACTTAAATCTAATTAAAACCCAAGTCTAAACGATGCCCTAAGGGCTGTATATATGGGGGAACAGAGGGGAATTTCGTGGCCCCTTGGAGGAGGGGTCCGAAAACAACCCTAACTCGGTTTCCCCACACATACGGACTCTAAAAAATAGCCTATTAAGTGTATTTCGAAATTACATGGGCCTGGCCCAATAATAAGGTGACGCAGCACCTATAATAACTCTTGGACGAAAATATTAATGTGGCATCTTGTGTCTCTCGTCCAAGTCTTCATGCGCGCCTTATGGTGGCTTCAAAGTGCGATAATCACCACGGGAAGCTCCGCTGTCCTTTCCCGCGCGCGCACCTTCTTCTCCATGCTTGATCCCGCTCCAATGACCATCCTTCTTGTCCATGCTAGGTCCTTCATTCATAAGACAAACAAAAGTATCTAATTTAGGCAGCATCATATGTTCTTGAATATTAGAAGGATTCGCAAGAAACGAAAGTACCTGATAATTTAATTGACGTGCGCGTGCTCTAGTAACTGGTCCATTATGTGTAGTTTGTGAAGATGTGGGTGTAACATTAGTAGAGATGTCCTCATCATCCTCCCCTTCTTGAATTGAAGTCGTCCTCGACGGAAGCTCATCATCTTCTTCCAAATAAGGCTTCAAATCTGCAATATTAAATGTGGGACTAACCCCAAAGGCTGCAGGTAGCTCAAGTTTATATGCATTATCATTAATTTTCTGCAAAACCTTAAAGGGACCATCAGCTCGAGGCATTAACTTAGACTTGCGCAAATCAGGAAACCTATCTTTACGTAGATGTAACCAAACAAGATCTCCGGGTTCAAACACAACATGCTTTCGACCCCTATCACCAGCAAGCTTGTATCTAGCATTCATGCGCTCAATGTTTTCTTTAGTTAACTCATGCATTTTTAATATCAATTCAGCACGTTGCTTAGCATCAAAATTAACCTTCTCCGAAGATGGAAGAGGCAGCAAATCAATAGGTGCACGAGGTAGAAAACCATAAACAATCTCAAAAGGGCACATTTTAGTGGTAGAATGCAATGAACGATTATAAGCAAATTCAATATGAGGTAAACATTCTTCCCATTGTTTCAAGTTACTCTTTAAAACAGCCCTAAGCATAGTAGACAAAGTCCTATTGACCACTTCAGTTTGTCCATCAGTTTGGGGATGACATGTAGTACTAAAAAGTAGTTTAGTCCCCAACTTAGCCCATAAGCATCTCCAAAAATGGCTAAGAAACTTAGTATCACGATCCGAGACAATAGTATTGGGCACACCATGTAAGCGAATAATCTCACGAAAGAATAAATCAGCAACATTAGCAGCATCATCACTTTTATGACATGGTATAAAATGTGCCATTTTAGAAAATCTATCCACGACAACAAATATGCTATCCCTCCCATTCTTTGTTCGAGGCAAGCCTAAAACAAAGTCCATGGATATGTCCTCCCACGGAACACTAGGTACAGGTAAAGGCATGTATAAACCATGAGGATTGAGTCGTGACTTAGCTTTTTGACATGTAGTGCAGCGAGCAACAAAACGCTCAACATCCCGTCTCATCTTTGGCCAAAAGAAATGTGTAGCAAGTACGTCCTCCGTCTTCTTCACGCCAAAGTGTCCCATTAATCCTCCTCCATGCGCCTCCTGCAACAACAAAAGACGAATAGAGCTAGCTGGAATGCATAGCTTGTTAGAACGGAACACAAATCCATCATTAAGCACAAACTTGTTCCATGTTCTACCCTCTCTACAATTCTGCAATACATCTTTAAATTCCGCATCATTTACGTATTGATCTTTGATTGTCTCTAAACCGAAAATCTTGAAGTCAAGTTGTGAAAGCATAGTATAACGACGAGACAAAGCATCAGCAATAATATTATCTTTCCCCTTCTTGTGTTTAATGACATAAGGGAAAGTCTCAATAAATTCAACCCACTTAGCATGTCTACGATTAAGTTTTGCTTGACTTCTTATGTGTTTCAAAGATTCATGATCAGAATGTATAACAAATTCTTTGGGCCATAAATAATGTTGCCAAGTTTCTAATGTCCGAACAAGAGCATATAATTCCTTATCATAAGTAGAATAGTTCAGACTAGGCCCACTCAATTTTTCAGAAAAGTAAGCAACAGGTTTAGCATCTTGTAATAACACACCTCCCAAACCAATCCCACTAGCATCGCATTCAAGCTCAAAAGTCTTATTAAAATCAGGAAGTTGGAGCAAAGGAGCATGTGTTAACTTATCTTTCAATACGGTGAAGGCTTCTTCCTGTGCGGTACCCCAAGTAAAAGGCACATCCTTGCGTGTAAGCTCATTGAGAGGTGCAGCAATGGTGCTGAAATCTCTCACAAAACGCCTATAGAATCCAGCGAGGCCAAGAAAACTCCTCACTTGTGTGACCGTTTTGGGCTGCGGCCAACTCTCAATCGCCTCGATCTTGGCTTTATCAACTTCAATTCCCTGCGGAGTAACAACATAGCCAAGAAACGATACTCGGTCGGTGCAAAAGGTGCACTTCCCAAGGTTACCAAACAAACGTGCATTACGTAGAGCAATAAAAACAGCACGTAAATGATCCAAATGTTCCTCCAAAGATTTGCTATAAATCAGTATATCATCAAAATAGACTACCACAAATCGTCCAATGAAAGCACGTAAAACCTCGTTCATTAATCTCATGAAAGTGCTAGGTGCATTAGTTAACCCAAAAGGCATGACTAACCACTCATATAATCCAAACTTAGTTTTAAATGCCGTTTTCCATTCATCTCCTAATTTCATGCGAATTTGATGGTATCCACTACGCAAATCAACTTTGGAAAACATGGTAGAGCCACTTAATTCATCAAGCATATCATCTAACCTAGGAATAGGATGACGATAACGAATAGTAATATTATTAATGGCTCGACAATCAACACACATACGCCATGTTCCATCCTTTTTAGGCACTAATATAACAGGAACAGCACAAGGACTAAGGGATTCACGTATGTAACCTTTGTCGAGTAGCTCTTGTACTTGACGCTGAATCTCCTTCGTCTCCTCCGGATTGGTACGGTATGGCGCACGGTTAGGCAGCGAAGCACCGGGAATTAAGTCAATCTGATGCTCAATCCCTCGAATAGGTGGTAATCCCGGTGGCACGTCTTGTGGAAAGACGTCAATAAACTCCTGCAAAAGGTCAGTGACAACAGGAGGCAAAGAAGGAGGCAATTCCTCAAATGAAAACAAAGCTTCTTTGCACACAAAAGCATAGCACACATATTGACTAACATCCAAATCCGAAATATCAACCTTAGTAGCAAGCAAAGTTGGACTAGTCAATTTAATTTCATTAGAAACAGCGGAAGAAGATTTGCTATTGGTCTTATGTTGTTGCTCAAATTCTTTAGCTGCTATCTCATTTTCACTCTTATTTTTCTCCTGTTTAGCTTTACTAGCTCTAGCAAGATCATCTTGCACAATTTGTTCAGGAGACATAGGAAGTAAAGCAATAGTTTTATCCTGATGAACCAGAGTAAACTGATTTGTCCTACCATGGTGTACAACATTCCTATCAAATTGCCATGGTCTACCAAGTAAAAGAGAGCATGCTTGCATGGGTACCACATCACAATCAACATAATCAGCATATGCGGCAATGCTAAAGTGCACACGAACAGAACGCGTTACCTTAATCTTACCACTATTGTTAAACCACTGAATATAGTACGGATGGGGGTGTGGTCTTGTGGTGAGAGATAGCTTCTCCACCAACTCCATGCTCGCCAAGTTGTTGCAACTCCCTCCGTCAATGATGATGCGAACCGAACGTTCTTTCACCACTCCCTTTGTGTGGAACAAATTATGCCTCTGGTTTTGCTCGTCCTTCGATACCTGCACACTTAACACACGTTGAGCAACCAAACTAGCATATTTATCTGCATCATCAGGAGCCATATACTCTATATCACGAGCATCATCATGGGCACCCTGATCCTCATGAGCAATGAGAACTAAAGTCTCCTCATCATAGTCACTCGCTGACTCATACCCACCATCCGCCGTAATAATCATCACACGCTTGGAGGGACAGTCTTTTGCGAAGTGACCTCCACCTTGGCACCTGCGACATTTAATATCACGATCTCGTGCTTGCCCTGTGGACGCCATGGATGAAGAAGAACTCGCCGCGGGACCACTCTGTGCACCCTTGAATGGTGGCGCTGGCTGTGTCGGTGGCTCCCTGTAAGAATGAGCGGCTGAAGTAGATGGTGGTGCAGCAGGACGTGTGGATGTAGAAGCTCCACGCGATGTCCATGATGTATTTCGTCCTGCAGAAAAGTTAGGTCTCGTAGCGGCCTGTCGATCCTGCACTTCACGTTCAGCTTTACAAGCAAGATGAAACAAACGAGTGATAGTAGTAAAGTCCTTGTATTCTAGAATAGTTTGTATCTCCCTGTTTAAGCCACCCATAAAACGTGCAAGCATAGCTTCATTATCCTCTACTAGGCCGCATCTAATCAATCCAGTTTGTAATTCCTGATAATATTCCTCTACAGAATTTTTTCCTTGTCTCAAACGCTGTAATTTTTGTAACAAGTCACGTTGATAATAAGGAGGAACCCAGCGAGTACGCATAGCATCTTTTAAAGCAGCCCAAGTAGTTGGAATATTATTAGCATGCAATCTACAATGTTCGGACCACCAAATAGATGCAAATCCCGTGAATTCACAAACAGCAGCAGTAACACGTCTATTCTCAGGATATTGTAAACATGTAAAGCGTTGTTCAGTTTCTAACTCCCAAGTAAGATAAACATCAGGAATATATCTACCCTCAAATGGCTTAAGATTCAATTTAAGTTTAGGCACATGTTCATCATCGCGTACCTGAGGGGGTGGTTGGTGTCGACCGTGGCGAATGTTGGGACGTGGACGTCCAGCTGGCTGCTCATAGACCGCTTCCTGTTCCACCTCCTCCTCGTAATCACCCTCGTAGTAGTCGTCCTGGCCGACGTCAGAAGCAGCAGCAGCAGTAGCAGCAACTGCAGTAGCAGGAGGAGCACCAATACCAGCAGCTTGTCCTCGCGGCAACAGAATACGTCGTGCACGTGGTAGTGGCGGTGGCTGTGGCTGTGCTGAAGGTAGGCGTGCGATCAACTCAGTAAACTTGGCGTCTAGCTTGGTGTCGATCATCTTTTCCACGCCATCAATCGCCTCTGTAAATCTGTTATGGATGTCCTGCACCTGTTCAGACATCATACGTGCAAATTTATCATGTAGCTCCTTGTTTGTCATGTTCTCCCAATCGGGTGCATCCCGCGCCACTTCATCATGTGATCCTGTCATGGTTAGCAGAAATAGAAAACACACGGTAATATGATCCTACTTCTACTAATGGGATGTGGTGTGGTGGAAAGCACAAATCCGTCAAGCTTTTCTTTCGTTCTTACCGATTCTTACCTAGCAGCAGGTGGTGAGGTACAACCAACGGGTCAAAACTCTCAGATATATGGTAGAGCGATGGCCAGGAGGTGTCAAACGCACGATGTAGAATATATGTGGAGCTGTAGGAAGGCTGACAAGTATGGTAGAAAAAACTCAACAGTAATCAAAACAGAGATGCAAAGCTGAATAAACGCTCAACGTGGGTACTGTGCTGATCCTAGGCTAGACCGTACTAGAGACGCGAGCCTAAAACACCAACGAAAGCACGGCGCGGCACGTAATCAACTGAGAAGCATACTCTGAAAAAAAAAAATTGTTTTTTTTTTTTTTTTTTTTTTTTTTTTTTTTTGGAAATCACCTCCCTTCTACGTACGACAAAAGTTTGGTGAAATCCGACTCTAATCAACTCAAACTATTCTGGCTACGGAGAGATCACAAACCGTACTGATGGTGGAACTCAACTCGGACTCGTGTAGCTCGTGGTGGTGTATATGGACTCGGATTGGCGGAACGTGGTGTATCTGGACTCGGATTACTACTGTGCGGTGGCGACGTGGCAAACTGTGATCAGAACTCGAAACTCTAAGGAAACTAGACGCTAAGATCAGCAACTTGACACAACGATGCAACCGTAAATTCAACAAAGCAAGTACTGAAAAGAAAACTGGACAATGGCTAGGACTGTCTTGGGACGTGATGATCTAACCCTAATTTTTTTTTGGCTTTTTCGTGGACTGTAGGTATGAAGAACAGAACCAATCTAGACTATGAAAAACTGGTAAATCTCACCGAGCAACCTGGAAATCTGATACCACTTGATAGAGGCGAAAGTGTCCCGATGTTTCGATGAGATGGTGGAGATCGATTTTGGTGGAGTAGACTTTCACGACCCGACTACGAACGTGCGAAGACGTTGCGCCTTAGCAATCGCTAAACCAACTCCGAGAGGTTATTGATCCCGCGGATGCACGATCAACCTGACCACGAAGGTCAATTCCTGCAAGCAATCGAAGAACAAGCAAGAACTAAGAATTGCAATCTGGATATTGCGAATATAAGATGAAAGATTAACAGAAGTTGGGGTTCCAATGCGGTCTTGGCCTGGTCGGACGACACAAACGAAGAACTCGAAGTTGCGGCTATGGCTAACTTAAATCTAATTAAAACCCAAGTCTAAACGATGCCCTAAGGGCTGTATATATGGGGGAACAGAGGGGAATTTCGTGGCCCCTTGGAGGAGGGGTCCGAAAACAACCCTAACTCGGTTTCCCCACACATACGGACTCTAAAAAATAGCCTATTAAGTGTATTTCGAAATTACATGGGCCTGGCCCAATAATAAGGTGACGCAGCACCTATAATAACTCTTGGACGAAAATATTAATGTGGCATCTTGTGTCTCTCGTCCAAGTCTTCATGCGCGCCTTATGGTGGCTTCAAAGTGCGATAATCACCACGGGAAGCTCCGCTGTCCTTTCCCGCGCGCGCACCTTCTTCTCCATGCTTGATCCCGCTCCAATGACCATCCTTCTTGTCCATGCTAGGTCCTTCATTCATAAGACAAACAAAAGTATCTAATTTAGGCAGCATCATATGTTCTTGAATATTAGAAGGATTCGCAAGAAACGAAAGTACCTGATAATTTAATTGACGTGCGCGTGCTCTAGTAACTGGTCCATTATGTGTAGTTTGTGAAGATGTGGGTGTAACATTAGTAGAGATGTCCTCATCATCTCTCCTCACCTCGCAGCCAACCCGTGGCTCCCGCGCCGCCCGTCGCCTCCACAGCCGCCGCACCCGATCCCTCCGGCCGCCGCGCTCCGGTGAGGCTGTCGTCCCTCCCGCGCCTCGCCTTGTCTCCTCCCTCCCTCCATCTCCTTTTCTCACCGCAGCCTCCCTCGTCCCCCGCAGGTCCGCGCCATGGATTGGGGCCGAGCTCCCCTGGACGTTGTGCTCGCGCCGCCCCGCCGGCCTCGGGTCCGGCCGCCACCACGCTTCGCACCGGATCCCGGCCGCCCCAGCCACCTGTGGCCTCCCCGCCGTCGCGCCTCCCTTGCCGGAGGGGCTCGCCGGCCGCCGCCGCCACCAGCCGATCGGGAGGAGCCTGATCGGGCTGGCCTCCCCCTCCAACTGTCCAGGCCAGTGGGCCCCGCGCGCCAGTGGGCCGGCCAGCTCAGCGCAGCCCGCCAAATCCAGCCCAGGCCTCTTGGGCCTCGGCCCATGAGGTGAGCCCCCCCTTTTTTATTTTTTTATTAGTTCTGTTTTTTTTTCTCCGTTGGGCCCAATAGGACTAGTTTCGGCCCATTTAGTTTTTTTCTGCTAGGTTTTTTTTATTAATTTAGGCAGATTGTATTGTTTTTTTTGCGGTGCTTATATCTTTTCACCGGTAGCTTCAACAGAGACGCTTTCTACATGAAAGTTGCTCCGTTTTGCGCATAGATTAAGAAAATGTTGCTTGTTGCCATGTTTGATCTTGTTTACTTGTTGTTTATCTGCTAATTATACTGTCTGCCACTGTAAACTGTAACTGCTATAACTTTTTAACCGTTGCTCTGTTTAAAATGTTCTTTATATGTAACTTGACTAGAATTGCATGTAGATTGTGTTTATGCTGCTCTTGCTTGCTAATAAAATAATAAAATATTGTTTAGGGCAAAACAGTAACAAATGCAATAATTATCGTGGGGTCCGTAATAGTTGCCATGTATAGGTTTTACCCCCACTTAAATTGACTAGCATAGATAGTTTATTTATGCTTCACCTCTTGCCATGTTTGAGTGCTATGCCATGCTTCTGTGCTTTGCCATGTTAACAACCTTTGTTGATCACCTTTAGCTAAGCAACTTGAACCATCGTAAAACGTGCGGTATCATCGTGTGTGACGAGTACTCCACTTAACCTGTTAGTAATAGATGCTTGCTCGTTGATTGCTCGTTAGCTTATCTAAACATAGCCTTTTATAAAGAGAAAAATGCATAACACTCTTGACATAATTATTTTTTATGGAGCAAGGAATGGTGGGTATACCTGAATCACCAAGCTTCTCAGGAATCTTGCCACTGAAAGAGTAGTTAACAAGCATAGTAGATATTGCCTCATTAGGAACTTTTCTTTTATTAGTAACAATATCTTTCATATATTTGGAATAAGGAGGTAACTTAATAGCACCAGTCAAAGGAATCTGAAGAAAAAGAGGTTTCATCCATTCACAAAATTTATTATAATGCTCTTCTTCTTTAGATTTGAGAGACTTACCTGGAAACGGCATGGGTTTCTGTACCCACGGTTCTCTTTCCTTCCCGTGTCTTCTTGCGATGAAGTCTTCTCTAGTATACTTCTTGCGTGTATCAGGTGCTTCTTCTTCTCGCACCTCGGGAGGATCATTCTTCTTCTTATCATTTTCTTCAGGCTCAGCATCATCTTCAGTTTCAGCATCGGAGGTAGATATGCTGTTAGGATCAACAGCAGGTTCTTTACTTGTAATAGGATCATTGGAGTTGTCAGCCTCCTTGCGTTTCTTCTTCTTCTTTTTCTTCTTTGGAGAGCTAACAATCTCGTCTTCTACCTGTATTTGAGAATCTTGCTCGATCCTCTTTGGATGCCCCTCAGGATAGAGTGGGTCCTGGGTGTGTGTTCCACCCCTGGTCTTGATGCCATAAGCTTGTATGTCCTCTTTGGCATTGTTAGCTAGAAAATCTTTTTGCACATTAGAAATTTGTTCAAGCTGAGTTTGAACCATATGAAAATGCTTAACAAGACATTTAACATCATTAACTGTTCTTTCTAGAACACCAAGTAAAATTTTGATAGCAAGAGAATTATCATGTAACTGACTTTGTATCCGCCTATTAAAATTGTCTTGCTTAATAATAAAATTATCAAGATCATCTAAGCATTGGTTGGGAGGCTTACCTTCAGAGATTTCATTTTCAGTAAAGTCTAATAGAGAGTGTACCTCTACCAAGGGAGGGTGAGTAGTAGGCTCACACAACTTCTCGATAGGTGTTAGATTCTTCACGTCTTCGGTTTTAACACCTTTCTCCTTTATAGACTTCTTTGCTTCTTGCATATCTTCGGGGCTCAGAACAAGCGTGCCCCTCTTCTTCGGTGGTGGAGGTAGTTCAGGGACGGAGCAATATTCATGGTTCTTGGCAATCTTTCCCATTAGTTCTTTGGCTTTGTCCGGTGTTCTTTCCCTGAAAACACAACCAACACAACTATCTAGATAGGACCTGAATTCATCGGTTAGACCAGCATAAAATATATCAAGTAATTCGTTCTTTGGGACTTCATGTCCCGGTCTAGACTTGATTAAATCACAATACCTCCCCCAAGCTTTAGGGAGGTGCTCATCCTTCAATTGTTTAAAGTTATAGATTCTTTGCAAAGCAGCATGTTGCATATGAGCAGGAAAATATTTATCAACAAAAAATTGAACTAAGTCCTGAGGACTCTCAATGGAACCATAACGTAGTGCATCGTACCATGATTTAGCATCTTTCTTCGAAGAAAAAGGAAAAAGCTTGGCCACATAGAAGTTTCGTATCTTTTCATTAGTAGTAAATAGGTCATCTAACTCAGCGAGTTTGGTCTGGTGTGCTATAGCATCATCATTTTCTCTGCCATAAAAAGGGTCAGCCTCGACTGTAGATATAAGTGAAAGATCAACAGAGAATTCATAATCAGGATCAGAGATGCATATAGGAGATGTGGCAAATTTAGGATCAGGAATATTCTTGTTCTTCATGGAGTGCTTTTCGAGCAGCGCCTTAACAGCATCAGGTTCAGAGTCGACACACCCTCTGAGTTCCCTAAAAAAATCATCATCAAGAGTAATATAATCATCATCAAGGATCCTCTCCTTGAGTTCATCTAAGTTTGGGTAACCAAAGGTTTTGCAAGTAGGAATATAGGTAGCAGGAGTCTTGGCCTTGGATTCTGCTATAACCTTAGCAGTCTGAGTTGCAATGTAGTGACCAAGAAAACTAGTATCATCAAGAGTAGTGGAAGCATCATCAAAAGTATCAGACATAGTAACAAACTCAGTAGAAGTAGCATGTGGTGGTAGCGGTGAAGCAAACTTACTTATAACGGAAGGTGAATCAAGCGTAACACTGGTACTCAGAACGGTACCTTTTCTTGTAGTAGATGGTAGGATCGGAACCTTGGGATCTCCTTTCTTACCCATAGCAGATGAAGTGTGGCAGGCAGGATACTTCAAGTAGACTTGTAAAAATTGCTATGTTCCCCGGCAAGGGCGCCAGAAAACAGTACTTGATGACCCAAAACTGTAGGGGGTCGATTGTAGTGTTCTCGCGGGTAAGTTAACCCAATTTATTGATTCGACTCAAGGGGAGCCAAAGAGTATTTATAAACTTTGACAGTTGAGTTGTGAATTCAATCGCACCTAAAATATACACTACAGGAAACAGGAGTTTTGCCGTCAGCTTTGTGCTTTGCCGTCAGCTTTCCGTCGGGGCCGACGGCAAACCATGGTTTGCCGTCAGCTAGTAAAAATGCTGACGGCAAAGAAACAACTGTAGGAAAAATAAACTTTAGCCGTCGGCCCATGCAACGCCGTCAGTTAGCTGACGGCAACGCGCAGAACAGCTGACGGCAAGGCCCCACTGACGGCAACGTTTTCCCAGACCCCACCACGCGGCTGTGGGATAACGGACCGCCGCGTTGCCGTCAGCTGGCTGACGGCCAAGCGGCGGGCCCGTCAGCTGGCTGACGGCCAAGCGGCGGGTCGTTATCTCGGCCCGGGCAGACCTAGCCGCCACTTCTCTCTCTCTCACCCCGCTCGAGCCCGCTCTCAACCCCTCCCCTCCAAGCCGCCGCCGCCATCGGAGCTCCCCCGCCGCGCCGGCCGCGTCTTCCCGCCGTCGCCGGTGAGCCGTGGCCACCCCGGCCGCCCCTTCCCCCACTCCCCATTCTCTCTCTCTCTCTCTCTCTCCTGCTCATCCTCTCCTCCTCTGTAGGTCCAGCCCGCCGCCGCGCCTCTGCACGACGTCGCCGCCCCCGTCACCGCCGCGGCCCCCTCCCTCGCCGGCCGCCTGCCCCTCCTCCTCGGCTCCGGTGGCAGTGGCCTCCTCGCCGGCTACCACCACCACCTCCTCCGCCCTCCTCTGCAGGTGAGCTCTCCCTATCTCTCTTTTCTCTGTTTTTTGTTCTTTATCAATTTTATTTATTGTTAGAACAATGCAACTAATAAAAACTATACAACTAATAAAAATAAAGTAGTCAGTAGTTATATTACCTAGCTAATAAAAATAAAAAATAGCTTAGGAAAGTAGTTAGTTGTTATATTAGTTAGCTTAGGAAAAAATAGCTACCTAATAGTTTTTAGTTGTTATATTACTTAGATTTTAGTTGGCTTGGGAAAGCTAGTCTTTTCTACGAGTAGTTAGTTTCTATATATTTTAGTTAGTTGTTAGATTTTAGTTAGATTAGGAAAACTATTATTTGTTAGTTGTTATAGTAGCTAGCTAATGAAAGTAGAGAAAAATATTAAAGAAAATATTTGTGAAGAAAGAAGACAGAAGTAGAGAAAAGAGAAGAGAAAAAAGAAATTAGGAATAGAAAGAAGAGAGAAGTAGAGAAAATATGAAGAGAATGAGAGACATTAGGAAGAGAAAAGAAAAGAGAAGTACAGGAAAGAAGAAAAGAAGTAGAATTGAAATAACATACTTGAAAAGGAAGGAAAAGTAAAATGAAAGGAATGGAAAAGAGATAAAGAAAGATAGAAAAAAAAGAATTAGTATTTTATTTAGTGGTTAAGATTTTATAGCATCCTAGCTAAGTTTCTGTTTGGTTATGCCCTTGGCTCCGTGGTTTATGGCCCAACTTTGGTTCAGCCCACCGCTTTCCCATATCGAGTTAAAATTTAGATGTAAGGTTCCATTGCGTAACCCATATGCGTCTCCCGTTCAAAAGATTCCATTTATAAATATGCATTCATTTGGTCATTTGCGACTCCCGTTCGAAAGACACGTGGCGGCAGCCTGTGCAATCTGGACTTTGGCAGTGACCATTTGGTCACGGCTTTGCCGTCGGCCTTCAACCGGCTGACGGCAAAGAGTAGGTTGGCTGACGGAAAACTGCGGACATGTGGGCCCAGTGATAGAGGCGAAGGTGTCCCGATGTTTCGATGAGATGGTGGAGATCGATTATGGTGGAGTAGACTTTCACGACCCGACTACGAACGTGCGAAGACGTTGCGCCTTAGCGATCGCTAAACCAACTCCGAGAGGTTATTGATCCCGCGGATGCACGATCAACCTGACCACGAAGGTCTAATTCCTGCAAGCAATCGAAGAACAAGCAAGAACTAAGAATTGCAATCTGGATATTGCGAATATAAGATGAAAGATTACGAAAGTTGGGGTTCCAATGAGGTCTTGGCCTGGTCGGATGACACAAACGAAGAGCTCGAAGTTGCGGCTATGGCTAACTTAAATCTAATTAAAACCCAAGTCTAAACGACGCCCTAAGGGCTGTATATATGGGGGAACAGAGGGGATTTTCGTGACCCCTTGGAGGTGGGGTCCGAAAACAACCCTAACTCGGTTTCCCCACACATACGGACTCTAAAAACAGCCTATAAGGTGGTATTTCGAAATTACATGGGCCCAGCCCAATATTAAGGTGACGCAGCACCTATAATTGCCCTTGGACGAAAATAATGAAGTGGCATCTCGCGTATTTCGTCCAAGACTTCATGCGCGCCTTATGGTGGCTTCAAAGTGCGATAATCACCACGGGAAGCTCCGCTGTCCTTTCCCGCGCGCGCACCTTCTTCTCCATGCTTGATCCCGCTCCAATGACCATCCTTCTTGTCCATGCTAGGTCCTTCATTCATAAGCAAAACAAAAGTATCTAATTTAGGCAGTATCATATGTTCATGAACAATAGAAGGATTCGCAAGAAACGAAAGTACCTGATAATTTAGTTGACGTGCACGAGCTCTAGTAACTGGTCCAATATGTGTAGTTGGTGAGGATATGGGTGTAACATTAGTAGGGATGTCCTCATCACCCAGGCAAGGGCTTTGCCGTCAGCCAGTCAGCTAGCTGACGGCAATGCACGCCGTTAACTCAGCCCATGGGGGTTAAGTCAGAGCTGGCCGTACGAGCGGTGTTGCCGTCATCCAGTACAAAAAGGCTGACGGCAAAGGCGTTGCCGTCGGTCGATCTTGAGCTGACGGCAAAGCAGCTCACTGCCGACTGATGAGCTGACAACAGGCTTGCCGTCGTGGAGCTGACGGCAAATCCTTTGCCGTCAGCTTTTCATATGTTTGCCGTCAGCTTTGGCTGACGGCAAAACTCCTATTTCCTGTAGTGATACTTGCTTGAAACAAAATATTAATAGCAACTGTGGTATGATAGGGATAGTGAAGGTGGTAACAACAAAAGTAAAACAGCAGAAATAAACTAGTAGAAACCAGCAGGATTAAAGCACTGTAGGCTAGGGAGATGGATGGTCGGGCGCTGCATGAATAAGAATGAAAATGTAATAGATTCTAACACGGGGCAAGGAACACAGAAAAGCAATGATCATCAAGGCAAATATCAAACATTAGGCATGTGTCCCGTAGATAGTTGTGTGTGCTTGCAATAAGAACTTGCACAACATATTTTGTCCTACCATCCCGCTAAGAACGGGGCCAAAGGAACTTATGGAGATTAAGGTGCTCCTGTCAAAGAGCACCGAAACAAAGCAATAAACTCAATGGATACATGGAATCCTCAAATTATGGACCATCCCCTTTGGTGTCCCAAGCTGTCACCTTTGGGATCGCCGGTTCCGGACCATAATAGGTGCATACAACTTATAGATAGGATCAAGAACATAAATATACTCATGAAAACATAAGTGGTTCAGATATGAAAACATGGCACTCGGGCCCAAAGTGACAAGCATTAAGAGCAACAAGTTGTAGAAAAGATGATAAACACCAAAGTAGATGATAGGCAACATGCCCCCAACAATCTAACAAACTATTACATGATCAGTCTAATCCAATCCCTACCATCCCCTTTGCATACAGCAGGGAATTACTCACACATGTGAAGGGAAGTCATGGAGGAAGGATGGAGTGGTGATGGTGATGACGATGGCGACGATCTCCCCTCTCTAGAGGCCAAATCACCCTCAAGATTAGCCCCCCCCCCCCCCCCCGAGGAAGAACAGAGGGTTACGGCGGCTCCGCGGCGGGTTCTGGAAAAGCTACTTCTGTTTCGGAGTTTCCTCGTCACGAGAATAAATAGGGGCCAAGGTAGGTCACCAGAGGGGGTGGGACCCACCCAGGCGCCCTGTGGGCGCGGCTAGGGGGCTGGCCGCGCCAGCTAGGTGCCTAGGGCCCCCTGACTCCCCTCTGGCCTGTAACACCCCGGGTGTCACGCCACAGTGATCACCTTATCTAATGCCTCGTCATCATAATCATCCTCATTAAAACTTTGCATTACGAGATAATTCAACTCCAACTAAAATTTGCAAATGCTAGTCAAGATAAAACTTTTATATGATGGTTAAACAGAAATTTCCATAGCCTTGCAAATAACCCATAAGAAAATGTATAATTGACATCAATATTTAGGAGTTATTAAATTGCCTTGGATTTTTAATAAACAAGTGGAAATTATAAATGAACTAGAAATTGTGCAACCAATTTTATAAAATGCCTAAAAATAAGTACGTTATAATAAACTAGGAATGGGAATTTATTGCAATGTGTAAATAATAAAAATAAATATAAACAATAACAAAGCAATAGTTTTTATTACTTGTTAAATAAATCAAATGTGCAAATAAATTTATTTAGGACTCAAACGTTTTATAAAATTATAATAATGTGCAACACTATTAAAGAGACATTTTTCAGATTCTACAAAAACCTATGGCTAGAAAAAATAAAATAAAACATAAACACTTTCGCTCAGCACAAATAACAGTAAGGCAAAAAGATAAAATACATATCAGTCGCCCAGGGCAAAGCCTACCAGGCCCAGCCCTCCCCCCGTTTTTTTCCTTCTCCTTCCTCGCTACAGTGGGGAGGCTGGCCATGGCGTGGCAGCCATCCCATGGCCGCTCCCGCCGTGTCGCTCATCCACGGCGTCACCGACGGGGATAAGGCCGCCCCCCTGCACCCTGATCTCCTCTCCAACCCTAGCCGCCTCCTCTTACTCCCTCACGCCTTCCTCCCTATCTGAACCGGGCTCGCTCGAGCCGTCGTCGCCTTGCCGCCATAGGTGTCGCGGCCAACAGGCTCCCCGGCGACCGGGACCTTGTCCAGCCGCACCCTCGTCCTCGACTCCCTCGCCTCGGGCAACCAGTCGCCACCAGGACGCCCTGTGTGCGCGGGATCGAGGTCATCTTCAAACTCGGGCCACCATGGCCATTGTCGTCGTGCCGCTGCTCCGGCAAGCCCACGACCTCCACGAGACCTCCCTGCCTCCACTATGAGCTGCTCGTCCATGTCCCCCTCACCTCCCCTTGATCCATTCACCGTAGGTCGTCCCCATCGTGTCGTGGTCGTGCGTGTCGGCTGCGGATCCGCCAGCAGCTGCCCTGCCATGGCCGCGCGCCGGACGTCCCTAGCCGCACCCTGGAGTCATGCATGGGAGCCGCTCGTGCCCTCGTGCGCCGCTCGTCATGCATGGGAGCCGCTCGCCACTGTCCCTTCCTCCAGCAGCTGCAGCAGCGCTGCTGCTTGCTGAAGCTGTGCAGCTGCTGCGTGCTAGCCACAACCAAGCCATGGCCGGCCATGGCTGGTGCGTGCGTTCTGGTATGAGTTCGTTGTGTGTGTATAGCCTTGGGCCACTTCCTAGTGCGGCAGAGCCCCTGCTGCTCTTTGGTGCTGCAGCTGCTTGTGCTCGCCTGCCGACGCCATGGGCACAACATGGCCGCCCCGTAGCTACTGCTAGCTACCGAATTGCTGCTGCTACTCTGCAGCTATTGTGCTAGTTGTTGTACCCCCTTGGCACCTACAAAACAATCACCAACATGTCCCAATAAAAATTAGAAACTTGTATGAACTAAAAGTAGGAGTATCAAGCTTCAAATTGTTAAATTGGGCCAACTCTTGAATGTGCAAGAATTTAATCATATGAAATTCACAAAATTCAGATTTCTGTAAACAGAAAGAAATGACAGAAAACAAATTATTTCATAGCTACTTTGGAGCTATTAATAACTATATTATAGTAATGTTTTATGCAAATTGAATCCATGGCATGCTAGTATAACTTATATATTGCAAATCATTCATAAAAAGTATCCCAATTTGAGCTATAGAACATTAGCTATTAACTTGCAAAGATTGATTAAAATAACAGAAATCTGTAGATAACATTTGTAGCACTTTTCGAGCAACGTTTTAATTAAGTAAATGAACTCAAATAAAAATACCACCCGTACCAGATTCGATATCTCAGAAAGTCGTTTTATTCTGTACTTTGCGATCACATGGTATGTCGCCACCCTTCTTATTCAATGTGGGCCCATAACCCACGGTTCCACAAGATTGAAACATGACTCTTTTGTACATACCCGTTCCCAAGGTTTTTCTTCGTGCTTGACTTCGTATTCAATTCATGAGCCACCTACCTTGTGAGATTCAGTCTGATATCATACTCAATGCTTATGACTGATGCCCTGGACCACTTTTCATCATCGTCATCGACATCGAATGCATGCCTATCCGCTTAAAACTTTGCATGCGTTCTTTTGTTCTCTCGATGTATTCCCCTGAGTATAAACTCGGAAGATACTTTTTACCCCATTTCCTTGGACAACCCAGGTTGATTAACCTTGTACCGATACAACCCCCCTCAAGTTTCCCCCCTAACCTATTCGTAGGTACGATGAAGACCCCTAAGGTGAAAACTCATCGAGATGCACTGATGCAAAGAAATGAAGACATCAATGAGAAGGATTAACTTCTTCGAGAAAGACAACAAGATCTAGAAGATTCGTTAGAAAACGAAACCAAAACCTTACCCCTTACACTACCTTTAATTCTCGGGACGAGAATTCTTTGTAGTGGGGGAGATTTGTAACACCCCGGGTGTCACGCCACAGTTATCACCTTATCTAATGCCTCGTCATCATAATCATCTGCATTAAAACTTTGCATTACGAGATAATTCAACTCCAACTAAAATTTGCAAATGCTAGTCAAGATAAAACTTTTATATGATGGTTAAACAGAAATTTCCATAGCCTTGCAAATAACCCATAAAAAATGTATAATTGAAATCAATATTTAGGAGTTATTAAATTGCCTTGGATTTTTGATAAACAAGTGGAAATTATAAATGAACTAGAAATTGTGCAACGAATTTTATAAAATGCCTAAAAATAATTACGTTATAATAAACTAGGAATGGGAATTTATTGCAATGTGTAAATAATATAAATAAATATAAACAATAAAAAACAATAGTTTTTATTACTTGTTAAATAAATCAAATGTGCAAATAAATTTATTTAGGACTCAAACGTTTTAGAAAATTATAATAATGTGCAACACTATTAAAGAGATATTTTTTAGATTCTACAAAAACCTATGGCTAGACAAAATAAAATAAAACATAAACACTTTCGCTCAGCACAAATAACAGTAAGGAAAAAAGAGAAAATACATATCAGTCGCCCAGGGCAAAGCCCACCAGGCCCAACCCTCCCCCTGTTTTTTCCTTCTCCTTCCTCGCTATAGTGGGGAGGTTGGCCATGGCGTGGCAGCCATCCCACGGCTGCCATGGCCGCTCCCGCCGTGTCGCTCATCCACGGCGTCACCGACGGGGATAAGGCTGGCCCCTGCACCCCGACCTCCTCTCCATCCCTAGCCGCCTTGTCTTACTCCCTCACGCCTTCCTCCCTCTCTGAACCGCGCTCGCTCGAGCCGCCGTCGCCGTGCCGCCGTAGGTGTCGCGGCCAACAGGCTCCCTGGCGACCGGGACCTTGTCCAGCCGCACCCTCGTCCTCGACTCCCTCGCCTCGGGAAACCAGTCGCCACCGGGACGCCCTGTGTGCGCGGGATCAAGGTCATCTTCAACCTCGGGCCACCACGGCCATTGCCATCGCGTCGCTGCTCCGGCAAGCCCACGACCTCCACGAGACCTCCCCGCCTCCACTGTGAGCTGCTCGTCCATCTCCCCCTCACCTCCCCTTGATCCATTCACCGTAGGCCGTCTCCATCGTGTCGTGGTCGTGCGCATCGGCTGCGGCTCCGCGCGCAGCTGCCCTGCCATGGCCGCGCCCTGGCGTCCCTGCCCACCGCTGTTGGGCGTGCCTTCGTGCGCGCACTCGTCATGCGTGGCCGCAGCCTCTCCCGCTCGCCACTGTCCCTTCCTCCAGTAGCCGCAGCAGCGCTGCTGCTTGCTGAAGCTGTGCTGCTGCTGCGTGCTAGCCACAACCAAGTCATGGCCGGCCATGGCTTGTGCGTGCGTTCTGGTATGAGTGCGTTGTGTGTGTATAGCCTTGGGCTACTTCCTAGTGCGGCAGAGCCCCTGCTGCTCTTTGGTGCTGCAGCTGCTTGTGCTCGCCTGCCGACGTCATGGGCACAATGGAACCAGATCCTCTAACTTTAGAAGGAAAGTTAGACGAGCTACAGTACCCTAACTTTCCTTCTTCCAGTCTATGTGATTAAGGCTAAAATAACTTAAAATAATATGAAAAATACATATTCATTGTGTATATTTATAGTAATTACATATAAATAAACTGATGCTGAAAAAAAATTAGATTAGTCATATCTACAGTAAATACCAATCCTAAACAATTTGTTAACAACTCATGACTTTCCTTCTTCATTTTATACTGGGCTAGCACTGTAGCGATGTGACTTGCCCTTTTAAAGTCAGAGGATCCTCCTCCGGGCACAACATGGCTGACCCGTAGCTGCTGCTAGCTACCGAATTGCTGCTGCTACTCTGCAGCTATTGTGCTAGTTGTTGTACCCCCTTGGCACCTACAAAACAATCACCAACATGTCCCAATAAAAATTATAAACTTGTATGAACTAAAAGTAGGAGTATCAAGCTTCAAATTGTTACATTGGGCCAACTCCTGAATGTGCAAGAATTTAATCATATGAAATTCACAAAATGCAGATTTCTGTAAACAGAAAGAAATGACAGAAAACAAATTATTTCGTAGCTACTTTGGAGCTATTAATAACTATATTATAGCAATGTTTTATGAAAATTAAATCCATGGCATGCTAGTATAACTTATATATTGCAAATCATTCATAGAAAGTATCCCAATTTGAGCTATAGAACATGAGCTATTAACTTGCAAAGATTGATTAAAATAACAGAAATCTGTAGTTAACTGTCAGAACCCCAACTAGGGTAAGTGCTAGGGCTTGTTTGACCCTTTGCATCATGTAAAAATTCAATTGAAATCCAAAAATGGGGAAAAGAAAAGCCCTGAGAAATTAATTCAAATGGCCAGATAAAAATCTTTTTCCAAAAATCTTTTGAATAATTGGAAAATTCCTATAAATGATGGTGATCATTTTAAAAGTGGTTTGGGTTCATTCCCATGCCCATGGAATATTCAAAAATTCAAAAGGTGCCCTGGAAATTAAATTTGACCCTATTTGAATTGAAATTCAAATTAGATTGAATTTCAAAAATGTCCAAATTCTATATGTGGCTAGCTACTGGTCACCTAGTATTTATAGAATTAGTTGGGCATTTTTTTTAAATGTTTTGGTATTTTTACCAGAGCAAAACAGAAGACAGAAAATAGAAAAAAGAAAAGAAAACAACAACGGCTTACCTTTCGCCCAGGGCGACGGCCCACTTCCTTTGGCCGGCCCAGCCCACCCGGCCGCGTTGTCTTCTTCCTCCCCTCGCATCCAAGCAGCTCGGTGGCGATCCGAGCACCGTGGACGCCACCGGGGCTCGCCTAGACCAGCCCGAGGCGTCTCCTTGCGCCACGCAACGCCCAGAGACCCCCCGCACCTTCTCCCTCCTCGATCTCGCCCTCTTTCCTCCTCCCCATCGAGATCCCGCGGCCACCCGAGCGCTCGACCTCGCCGCGCCGCCGCACAGACGTGGCCAACGACCCCCTCCCGGCGAGCCGACGTGTCCAGTGAAGTCCCCACCGTCGTCTTCTTCAAGCCGTGCCTCCAATTCGAGCCCATCTTCCCCAACGACGAGGCCATTCTCAATATCTCGCCGCCGGCCACCGCGGGACCTCGACGAATAATTCGCCGCCGCCTGTACCTCCAAGCCTCCGTCGTCTGCACCAGCTTTCTCCCCGGTTCACGGTGAGCAAAAACCCCCTATCCACGCCTCAAATCCCTACCCCATTCAAGATCCGCCATGGGAGCCGTGGCTCCTCGCCGCCGGTGTGCTCGCCGTCGAGCACACGAGCCGCCCGCGTCGTCTTGTCCACGTCCAGTGGACGTGCGACGTCCCCAGGAAACCAACGCCTCTCTCCGTTCTCTGTTTTGCACTCGCTAGCAACCTCCTTGTCGAATCAGTGCCACGGCCGCCGCGCCTTGTCGACGCCGGCGAGGCTCCGGCCATCCCCGAGCCTCCCCGTGGGCACTGGGTGACGCGGGTGACCTTGGGCGTCCCTCTGGTGGCCTCGGCGAGCTCTCCCGTGGCCGGATTCACCACTTCGGCGAGGCGCCGCCGCGTCCAGTGACGCCGGCGTTGAGCCGCCGGCAGCCCAGGCCATTAGGGCCTTAATCACCTTGCTAATCCCCCCTGGAGTCTATGACAGTGGGCCCCAGCCCCCTCTAATTTAAGCACAATTTAAATTAAACCCCGGGTTTAACCCCAGAGCCACTGACAGCATGGCCCCACTGGTCAGCCCCCCTGCTGACGCCATGCTGATGCAGTGCTGACGCAGTAAATAGAAAAGAATTTAAAAGAAATTACAGAAATTCCAAAAAATACCCAAAACTTCAATAATTCATAGAAAATTCATATGAACTCCAAATTGGACAAATAATATATGAAAAATTATCAGAAAAATGCAAGGATTAAGAATATGCAAAAAAAAATATGTTTGACCATTTTAAAATGGGTGAACAGAAGCAAATGTGTATATGACTTAATTTCAATTTGAATTTGGAGTTTGAATTTGCATTTCAAATGCAATATACTTCAATTAAATTGAATATGCTACAAACCAGTACCATTCACATCATGGACAACCTTATCATGTGTATGTGCATTTTTTACTTTCGAAGTTGTCCCCCCCTTGTTGATGATTGCCTCCGATGACAGACGTTCCGAGACGGTGATCACCCCCGAAGAAGAAGACCACCGTTAAGACCCGTGTATCGTCGGCAAGGCAAGCAAAACCCCATTGATCATGTCTATAAAATCCCAATTTCCCTCTCAGTCTCGCTTATGCATGTTTAGGAGATCACCGAGACACGTTCTTTCGCATAGTTGAACCCATTCCGATGCATGACCTATCATTTTGTCACCGTATTAAGCAAACCACAATCCTAGGAGATTTAGGAGTTGAATGATGAGCATGTGGCCCCTGCAACTGTTACTGCTTTTGCTGCTTAGTGATACAATGAGGATGTTATGTTTGTGAGTCGGGATGGAATGAACACAGTGGTGTTGATGTTAACGTGTTGGTGAATCCACCCTAAACAAAGGTGAACGATGAGAGGCTGTGTAGGAGTACACAGTGGGTTGTCTCGTTGAACACTGCCCTAGGCCCCGAGTTCCTGTTTTGTGATCCAAGACAAAGAGTATGACCACATGTAGGGTTTTATGGGAGCCCCGTTTGGCCTCTTTACGTACCCGATCCGGTCCAGGAGTCACACTAGATTCGGGCTTTTCATTTGATTTATGTATAGATATGTGGGTGGACCTGTGAGGCAGTGAAACCATCTGTCAAAGGTGGCGTCTCGGTCCCTTACATTATCTGAGTCCGTTTCGTGGAACCGGCCGGACTCTCGAGCGGTGACAAACTCAGGTAGTCGATTCCTGGATTAGAGAAGGTGATGTGAGGGTAGTGCCTTGGTTTCATCCACGTCCGACACCCGCTTGAAGGGTGACAAGAACGAGACGATAAGTGATGACACGCGTGTGAAGATGTACACCCCTGCAGGGTTAATGAACTATTCGAATAGCCGTGTCCGCGGTTATGGACTACTTGGAAACCTCTACTTGATCATAGACAACTTGAATGTATACTTATAAAACTCGCAAGATAAGCGTGAGTGCTATGGCGTGCTTCCTCGTGGGGAAGTCGAGGAAGTAACCATAGTGGTGTATTGGTTGGAGAATTGTAGTGGACTCGTGTACGCTTCTTACCTCAAGTCTGGTAATCGTAGTTCAGGACTAGCCAAGTCAAAGCTGGCACTTCTGCATGTTGAACCCCACCTCCTTTACCTTGATACTTGAGCATGAGTAGTATAGATCTGATGTAAGTCTTGCTGAGTACGACTTTGTACTCATGTTTTCTTATTCTATGTTTTAGATGAGAATCCGGACCCCGATGGAGTCACCTTCGTGAAGCTCGACGTTGACTAAGTTAGCATAGTCCCAGACAGCAGCCTGGTCCCTCGTGGAAGGGCATGTTTGTTGTACAAGGCTACTCTAAGCCATTTGTTAAACTTGTCTGTACTCAGACCTAATTTTCTTCCGTTGTATGATGTAATGTTGATCACAGACATGTGATCTTTGTATGCTCTATGTGTATATCAATAAAGAGTACTTTGTAGAGTTATGTGATGATACCTGCTGTTCATACTAGGAATGTGTGTTGCGTGTATGTTTATAACATGCATGTCTTAGTATGGGTTTTCGAGACCTTAGTTGTGATCTGGCTGGCGGTCTTTTATACACCAAGTGGCCCTTAGATGTGCGCAGCTTGGGGCATCGCGATGCGATTGTTCGTGATCCTGTCACGTGCACACTTTGTTGTATGATCGAGCCCGCCCTAGACCCCGACTAAGTGATCGGGCTGGAGTAAGTATATGTAAGAGTTAGGATTCAATCGATAACATGGTTGAGGCGACTTGTCTATGAGTATGGGATTTCACCACCCATAATCATTTAGACTTGTGAGCGGGCGATGAGGACCCATCTCAGTTGATCATCTGGCCTGGATGGGATGCCCCTCACGTTTGATGCTTTCCGAGAGTGTTATGTGCTTGGCCTTGTCTGCTTAGGTAAGTGGGTACGGCTCTCGGCTCTCCATGTGATTGTATCGTGACTGGAATTACATACGCCTATTCCGGCTCCCGACAGACTTGGTATCAGAGCAGGACTGTCTGTAGGATTACCAAACCCTTGGTCGAAGTCGAGTCTAGCATTCTATAGTTATATAGTTACTCTGGGTATAAGGGAACAACGTAAGGCTTCTTTTTTTCTCCTTACCCTCATCGATCTGAGTTCTGAGTCACCCTTACCTTTTCTACGGGATGATAGGACTAGGCTCATCTATGTCTTACTAGAAAATCTCGCTCAGTGCTTCCTTGTAGCCGTAGGACAGTTGTGGTCGTCCAGACTCATCGTTCTGTTGAGTTCCTTGAAGAAGTTCTGTCCAATTTCTTCGAGGTTGTTTCATTTTCCATCCCGGTGTAGCCGTTATGCTGCCGGAATTATTCCGAGTTTCTGTGGATCATTGCCTTCGCATTATAATCTTTTCCGTTTTCTTCATGTCCTTCTTGTCTTTGATTCCATCATACAACCTGTTCTGATTGTTGATCTTTATCACACAGGATGTCAGGTGGAACTCGTAGTGCTGTTCGTTGGAATCGAGACCGTGTTCGGAATCGAAATGATGATGAACCTCTACCACCGCCTTCTGCGGCGGAAATCATGATGGAAGCTGAGAAGAAGCAACGTGATCAAACACGCCTTCTGGAGCTCATCGAGCAGAATACCTCACGTCATTGCAATGTGGTTGTGAGCATTCAGGACTTCATCCTCCTCAAGCCACCGGTATTCCGATGTTCTTCTGAGCCCCTTGAAGCTGATGATTGGCTCTGTTCCATCGAGCGTAAGCTTGATACTGCACATGTTGCTCCCGATGATCGAGTTATATTCGCGGCATACTTTCTGGAAGGTGCTGCTGCTGAATGGTGGGAGAACTATGTTTCTATGCAGCCAGATGGTCACCTAGTGACTTGGCAGGAGTTCCGTGATGCCTTTCGAGGGTAGCACCTTCTAGATGAATTAATGGAGCGCAAGAATAAAGAGTTCTACAATTTGACTCAAGGAGAGATGTCCATTCATGAGTATGTGAGAGAGTTCAACCCTCTTGCTCGTTATGCCCAAGATGAGATCACCACCGATGCTAGAAAGCAGGCAAGGTTCCGCAAGGGACTTAGCCCCATCCTTCGTCATGATCTCAACCTCATCGAATTTGCCACCTTTGAGGATTTAGTCAACAGATCCTTCAGATCTGAGCATGGCAATGAAGTGTTCGAAGAGTCCCGCAAGCATGCTCTTGAGCTTGCCCCTTCTTCTAGTTCAGCCCCTCAGAAATGCCGAATTTGGATTCCAACCAGTGTCATACCTCAAAACCTTCTCCAGAGGCCACCACCAAATATATGCCATCCACCCCAACACATTGTTCCTCCCAGGAATGATGGTGTGCAATCAAGTAACCCCACCCCCAGCAATTCAGGCAGAGTGTCTTTCACGTGTGGTCTGACAGGCCATTACTTCCGACAATGCCCTACAGTGTTGGTGGCACCACGTCGACCTAGTCACAAGCCTCCAAAGAAATCCACCACCAAAACCATCCCAGCAAAGCTTTCATCCACAAGTAGTGGTTGTGTGAACCAAATCTCAGTTGAGGAAACCACTTCTGCTTCTGACGTCATTCTTGGCACACTCCCAGTCAATCATGTCCCCGCCTCCGTTCTTTTCGATCCAGGAGCTTCTCATTCATTCATGTCGGAGAGTTATGCACTTCGTCATGGATTTTCTTTTGAAGAAATGTTTTCTCCAATGATCATTCAAACTCCTGGTTCAAAGTGGCAAACTAATAGAGTAAGCCATGGTAATCAAATTGCAATTGAGGGTTTAGTATTCCTTGCTTCTCTTATAGCCCTCAAGTCTTCGGACATTGATGTCATCCTAGGAATGGATTGGTTATCAAGGCAGCATGCTTTCCTTGATTGTAAAGCCAAATCAGTCAAACTCACCCATCCTTCAGGCCAGATCATTGACTACACATCACCCAGCTCTAGAATCCAGATGCATACTTTGAATGTGCTTCCCCTTCCAGACCTTGAAAATGTTCCGGTGGTTCGTGACTTCCCGGATGTCTTTCCTGAAGAGCTGCCGGGAATGCCACCCGACAGATGTGTAGAATTCATAGTGGATCTTATACCAGGCACATCCCCAATTTCCAGACGCCCATATAGAATGGCCCCACATGAGTTAGCTGAGCTAAAAACCCAACTTGATGCTTCGTTGGCAAAAGGCTTCATCCGCCCTAGCTCATCGCCATGGGGTTGCCCCGTTCAGTTCGTAACGAAGAAAGATGGAACAGAAAGGATGTGCGTAGACTATCGTCCGCTAAATCTAGCGACGGTAAAGAACAAGTACCCACTGCCCAGGATCAATGATCTTTATGATCAACTTGCAGGATCCTCTGTCTTCTCCAAGATGGATTTGAGATTAGGTTATCATCAAATCAAAATCCGAAACGAGGACATTCCAAAAACGGCTTTCACTACTCGATATGGTCTTTACGAGTACACCGTCATGTCCTTTGGTTTAACCAATGCCCCCGCCACATTCTCGCACTTGATGAATTCGATCTTCATGGAGTACTTAGATAAATTTGTTGTGGTTTATCTTGATGACATTCTCATCTACTCGAAGAACGAAGAAGAGCACGCAGAACATCTTAGGTTGGTATTGATGAAACTTAGAGAGCATCGCCTTTATGCCAAGTTCTCCAAGTGTGAATTTTGGCTACCAGAAGTGACCTACTTAGGCCACGTGATTTCTGCGAAAGGTGTTGCAGTCAATCCCGAGAGAGTTCAGGCCGTCCTTGACTGGACTCCACCTGAATCGGTTAAGCAAGTTAGGAGTTTTCTCGGCCTAGCAAGCTATTTCCGTCGCTTCGTAGAGAACTTCTCCAATGTTGCAAAGCCTCTTACTGAACTCCTCAAGAAAGATAAGAAATTCCAATGGACCCCCAAGTGCGAGGAAAGCTTTCAAGATCTAAAAAGAAGATTGACTTCTGCACCCGTACTTGCACCTCCAGACACCAAAAGGGATTTCGAGATCTATTGTGATGCTTCACGGCAAGGGTTAGGATGCATACTTATGCAAGATAGACATGTGGTAGCTTATGCTTCACGCCAGTTGCGGCCACATGAAGAGAACTATCCTACCCATGATCTTGAACTCGCTGCCGTAGTTCATGCCCTGAAGACTTGGCGATATTACCTCCTTGGTAATCGTTGTGAGATCTATTCTGATCACCAAAGCCTCAAATACATATTCACCCAGCCAGATCTTAATCTTAGACAAAGACGCTGGATAGAGTTGATAAAAGATTATGACTTAGGAATTTCTTACACCCCAGGCAAGGCCAATGTCATGGATGATGCACTAAGTCGTAAGTCGTATTGTAACAACCTCATGTTACAACAGTATCAACCACTTCTTCATGAGGAATTTTGCAAACTCAATCTTGAGATAGTTCCTCATGGATTTCTTTCTACCTTGGTGGCGAAACCAACCCTTGAGGATCAAATCATAGCCGCCCAGAAACAAGATAGTAGTATTCAAGAGATCAAGCAGAACATTGCTAGCGGAGTTGCTAAATGTTTCTCTGCAAATGATCAAGGAACGATATTCTTTGAAAATCGTTTAGTAGTTCCTAAAAATGAAGACCTAAAGCAGCTGATCCTTAAGGAAGCTCATGACACTCCCCTCTCAATTCATCCCGGTAGAACAAAAATGTACCGAGATCTACGCCAGAGATTTTGGTGGAACCGGATGAAGAGAGACATTGTACAATTTGTTGCAGAATGTGATGTTTGTCGTCGCATTAAGGCAGAACACCAAAGACCTGCTGGCACTCTTCAACCATTGTCTATTCCCGAGTGGAAATGGGACAAGGTCGGTATGGACTTCATCACCGGCTTTCCAAAAACCCAAAAAGAAAATGATGCCATCTTCTTTGTCATTGATCGACTTTCAAAAGTTGCTCACTTCCTTCCAGTTCGCGAGTCTATAACTGCTGGTCAGTTGGTGGACTTGTACGTCTCTAGAATTGTGTCTCTTCACGGTGTTCCTTTGGTGATCAATTCTGATCGTGGTAGCCTTTTCACCTCTAGATTTTGGGAAAGTTTTCAAAATGCTATGGGAACTCATCTATCCTTTCGTACAGCTTTCCACCCTCAATCTAGCGGTCAAGTTGAAAGGGTTAATCAAATCTTGGAAGACATGCTCAGAGCTTGTGTTATCTCTTTCGGAAAGAATTGGGAGAAATCTCTTCCATTCGCTGAATTTGCTTATAACAATAGCTATCAATCTAGTCTGAACATGGCTCCTTTTGAATTCCTCTATGGACGACGATATCGAACACCCCTAAACTAGTCAGAAACCGGTGAAAGACAACTCTTTGGACCGGATATGATCAAGGAAGCAGAAGAGCAAGTTCGCATTGTTCATGATCGATTGAAAGCCGCTCAGTCTCGTCAAAAGAGCTACTATGATCGTCATCATAGAGAGGAGAGCTACAATCTTGATGAGAAGGCTTACCTTCGGGTTACTCCTCTGAAGGGAACCCAAAGATTCGGTATCAAAGGCAAGTTGGCCCCACGTTACATCGGACCTTTCCGCATTCTCGCTAAACGTGGAGAAGTTGCCTACCAACTTGAACTACCTCCGCACCTTTCCCGAGTACACGATGTATTCCATGTGTCACAACTCAGGCGTTGCTTCAAGGACCCCATCCGCGAAGTCGACCATGAAACGCTTGATCTCCAAGATGACCTTTCTTATCGAGAGTACCCTGTTCATATTCTTGATTCAGCAGAGCGTGTCAATCGTCGTCAGAAGATCAAGTTCCTCAAAGTGCAATGGTCTCATCACTCCGAGAAAGAAGCAACCTGGGAAAGAGAAGACCGCCTCCGTGCCGAGTACCCCACCTTCCTCCCGACGACTTCTGAATCTCGGGACGAGATTCTTTTGAGTGGGGGCGAGTTGTCAGAACCCCAACTAGGGTAAGTGCTAGGGCTTGTTTGACCCTTTGCATCATGTAAAAATTCAATTGAAATCCAAAAATGGGGAAAAGAAAAGCCCTGAGAAATTAATTCAAATGGCCAGATAAGAATCTTTTTCCAAAAATCTTTTGAATAATTGGAAAATTCCTATAAATGATGGTGATCATTTTAAAAGTGGTTTGGGTTCATTCCCATGCCCATGGAATATTCAAAAATTCAAAAGGTGCCCTGGAAATTAAATTTGACCCTATTTGAATTGAAATTCAAATTAGATTGAATTTCAAAAATTTCCAAATTCTATATGTGGCTAGCTACTGGTCACCTAGTATTTATAAAATTAGTTGGGCATTTTTATAAAATGTTTTGGTATTTTTACCAGAGCAAAACAGAAGACAGAAAATAGAAAAAAGAAAATAAAACAACAAAGGTTTACCTTTCGCCCAGGGCGACGGCCCACTTCCTCTGGCCGGCCCAGCCCACCCGGCCGCGTTGTCTTCTTCCTCCCCTCGCATCCAAGCAGCTCGGTGGTGAGCCGAGCGCCGTGGACGCCACCGGGGCTCGCCTAGACCAGCCCGAGGCGTCTCCTTGCGCCACGCAACGCCCAGAGACCCCCCGCACCTTCTCCCTCCTCGAGCTCGCCCTCTTTCCTCCTCCCCATCGAGATCCCGCGGCCACCCGAGCGCTCGACCTCGCCGCGCCGCCGCACAGACGTGGCCAACGACCCCCTCCCGGCGAGCCGTCGTGTCCAGTGAAGTCCCCACCGTCGTCTTCTTCAAGCCGTGCCTCCAATTCGAGCCCATCTTCCCCAACGACGAGGCCATTCTCAATATCTCGCCGCCGGCCACCGCGGGACCTCGACGAATAATTCGCCGCCGCCTGTACCTCCAAGCCTCCGTCGTCTGCACCATCTTTCTCCCCGGTTCACGGTGAGAAAAAACCCCCTATCCACGCCTCCAATCCCTACCCCATTCAAGATCCGCCATGGGAGCCGTGGCTCCTCGCCGCCGGTGTGCTCGCCGTCGAGCACACGAGCCGCCCGCGTCGTCTTGTCCACGTCCAGTGGACGTGCGACGTCCCCAGGAAACCAACGCCTCTCTCCGTTCTCTGTTTTGCACTCTCTAGCAACCTCCTAGTCGAATCAGTGCCACGGTCGCCGCGCCTTGTCGACGCCGGCGAGGCTCCGGCCATCCCCGAGCCTCCCCGTGGGCACTGGGTGACGCAGGTGACCTCGGGCGTCCCTCTGGTGGCCTCGGCGAGCTCTCCCGTGGCCGGATTCACCACTCCGGCGAGGCGCCGCCGCGTCCAGTGACGCCGGCGTTGAGCCGCCGGCAGCCCAGGCCATTAGGGCCTTAATCACCTTGCTAATCCCCCCTGGAGTCTATGACAGTGGGTGATGAGGACATCCCTACTAATGTTACACCCATACCATCACCAACTACACATACTGGACCAGTTACTAGAGCACGTGCACGTCAACTAAATTATCAGGTACTTTCGTTTCTTGCGAATCCTTCTATTGTTCATGAACATATGATGCTGCCTAAATTAGATACTTTTGTTTTGCTTATGAATGAAGGACCTAGCATGGACAAGAAGGATGGTCATTGGAGCGGGATCAAGAATGGAGAAGAAGGTGCGCGCGGGGGAAAGTACAGTGGAGCTTCCAGTGGGGATTTTCGCACGTTGAAGCCACCATAAGGCATGCATGAACGCTTGGACGGAATACACGAGATGCCACTTCATTATTTTCGTCCAAGAGCAAATATAGGTGCTGCGTCACCTTAATATTGGGCTGGGCCCATGTAATTTCGAAATACCACATTATAGGCTGTTTTTAGAGTCCGTATGTGTGGGGAAACCGAGTTAGGGTTGTTTTCGGACCCCACCTCCAAGGGGTCACGAAAATCCCCTCTGTTCCCCCATATATACAGCCCTTAGGGCGTCGTTTAGACTTGGGTTTTAATTAGACATAAGTTAGCCATAGCCGCAACTTCGAGCTCTTCGTTTGTGTCATCCGACCAGGCCAAGACCTCATTGGAACCCCAACTTTCGTAATCATTCATCTTATATTCGCAATATCCAGATTGCAATTCTTAGTTCTTGCTTGTTCTTCGATTGCTTGCAGGAATTAGACCTTCGTGGTCAGGTTGATCGTGCATCCGCGGGATCAATAACCTCTCGGAGTTGGTTTAGCGATCGCTAAGGCGCAACGTCTTCGCACGTTCGTAGTCGGATCGTCAGAGTCATCTCCACCAAATCGATAGTTATCTCTCATCGAAACATCGGGACACCTTCGCCTCTATCAAGTGGTATCAGATTTCCAGGTTGCTCGGTGAGATTTACCAGTTTTCGTAGTCTAGATTGGTTCTGTTTTTCATACCTACAGTCCACGAAAAAGCCAACAAAAAAAAATTAGGGTTAGATCATCACGTCCCAAAACAGTCCGAGCCTTTGTCCAGTTTTCTTTACAGTAGTTTGCATTGTTGAATTTGCGGTTGCATCGTCGTGTCGAGTTGCTGATCTTAGCGTCTAGTTCCCTTAGAGTTTCGAGTTCTGATCACAGTTTGCCACGTCGCCGCCGCACCAGTAGTCATCCTACCACGTTCCGCCAATCCAAGTCAAGTTACACCACCACTTTCCGCCAAGCAGAGTCCATATACACCACCACAACCTACCGATCCGAGTGGAGTTCCATCACCTGTTCGGTTTGTGATCTCTCCGTAGCCAGATTAGTTTTGAGTTGATTAGAGTCGGTTTTCACCAAACTTTTGTCGTACGTAGAAGAGGGTGATTTCCAAAAAAAAAAAAAAAAAAAAAAAAGAGTCTGGCACGCTTTCCAGAGCAGTTTTTAGGCCAAAATTTTCAGGGGTAAAAAAATTTCGTGCCCATACGTTCCTTAGGTCCAGAAACTCGTTTTGAGACGTTCGCCACCATAGTGATTTTTTCGCACTTTTTCAGCCCCCGCAGTCCCGCATCGCCAAAAAAAAGCAAAAGAAAAAAAAAAGAGAGAGAAAAAAAAATTCAGAGTGTGCTTCACAGTTGTTACGTGCCGCGCCGTGCTTTCGTTGGTGTTTTAGGCTCGCGTCTCTAGTACGGTCTAGCCTAGGATCAACACAGTACCGACGTTGAGTGTTTATTCAGCTTTGCATCTCTGTTTTGATTACTGTTGAGTTTTTCCTACCATACTTGTCAGCCTTCCTACAGCTCCACATATATTCTACATCGTGCGTTTTGACACCGCCTGGCCATCGCTCTACCACATCTCTGAGAGTTTTGACCCGTTGGTTGTACATCACCACCTGCTGCTAGGTAAGAATCGGTAAGAACGTAAGAAAAGCTTGACGGAGTTGTGCTTTCCACCACCCCACATCCATCCCATTAGTAGCAGTAGGATCATATTCCGGTGTGTTTTCTATTTCTGCTAACCATGCCAGGATCACATGATGAAGTGGCGCGGGCTGCACCCGATTGGGAGAACATGACAAACAAGGAGCTACATGATAAATTTGCACGTATGATGTCTCAACAGGTGCAGGACATCGAGACCAGATTTACAGAGGCGATTGATGGCGTGGAGAAGATGATCGACACCAAGCTCGACGCCAAGTTTACTGAGTTGATCGCACGCCTACCTTCAGCACAGCCACAGCCACCGCCACTACCACGTGCACGACGTATTCTGTTTCCGCGTGGACAAGCTGCTGGTATTGGTGCTCCTCCTGCTGCTGCAGTTGCTGCTACTGCTGCTGCTGCTGCTTCTGACGTCGGCCTGGACGACAACTACGAGGGTGATTACAAGGAGGAGGTGGAACAGGAAGCGGCCTATGAGCAGCCAGCTGGACGTCCACGTCCCAACATTCGCCACGGTCGACACCAACCACCCCCTCAGGTACGCGATGATGAACATGTGCCTAAACTTAAATTGAATCTTAAGCCGTTTGAGGGTAGATATATTCCTGATGCTTATCTTACTTGGGAGTTAGAAACTGAACAACGTTTTACATGTTTACAATATCCTGAGAATAGACGTGTTACGGCTGCTGTTTGTGAATTCACGGGCTTTGCATCTATTTGGTGGTCTGAACATTGTAGATTGCATGCTAATAATATTCCAACTACTTGGGCTGCTTTAAAAGATGCTATGCGTACTCGCTGGGTTCCCCCTTATTATCAACGTGAATTGTTACAAAAATTACAGCGTTTGAGACAAGGAAAAAATTCTGTAGAGGAATATTATCAAGAATTACAAACTGGATTGATTAGATGTGGCCTAGTAGAGGATAATGAAGCTATGCTTGCACGTTTTATGGGTGGCTTAAACAGGGAGATACAAACTATTCTAGAATACAAGGACTTTGCTACTATCACTCGTTTGTTTCATCTTGCTTGTAAAGCTGAACGTGAAGTGCAGGATCGACAGGCCGCTACGAGACCTAACTTTTCTGCAGGACGAAATACATCATGGACATCGCGTGGAGCTTCTACATCCACACGTCCTGCTGCTCCACCATCTACTTCAGCCGCTCATTCTTACAGGGAGCCACCAAAACAGCCAGCGCCACCATTCAAGGGTGCACAGAGTGGTCCAGCAGCGAGTTCTTCTTCATCCATGGCGTCCACAGGGCAAGCACGAGATCGTGATATTAAATGTCGCAGGTGCCAAGGTGGAGGTCACTTCGCAAAAGACTGTCCCTCCAAGCGTGTGATGACTATTACGGCGGATGGTGGGTATGAGTCAGCGAGTGACTATGATGAGGAGACTCTAGTTCTCATTGCTCATGAGGAACAGGGTGCCCATGATGATGCTCATGATATAGAGTATATGACTCCTGATGATGCAGATAAATATGCTAGTTTGGTTGCTCAACGTGTATTAAGTGTGCAGGTCACGAAGGCCGAGCAAAACCAGAGGCATAATTTGTTCCACACAAAGGGAGTGGTGAAAGAACGTTCGGTTCGCATCATCATTGACGGAGGGAGTTGCAACAACTTGGCTAGCATGGAGTTGGTGGAGAAGCTATCTCTCACCACAAGACCACACCCCCATCCGTACTATATTCAGTGGTTTAACAATAGTGGTAAGATTAAGGTAACGCGTTCTGTTCGTGTGCACTTTAGCATTGCTGCATATGCTGATTATGTTGATTGTGATGTGGTACCCATGCAAGCATGCTCTCTTTTACTTGGTAGACCATGGCAATTTGATAGGAATGTTGTACACCATGGTAGGACAAATCAGTTTACTCTAGTTCATCAGGATAAAAATATTGCTTTACTTCCTATGTCTCCTGAACAAATTGTGAAAGATGATCTTGCTAGAGCTAGTAAAGCTAAACAGGAGAAAAATAAGAGTGAAAATGAGATAGCAGCTAAAGACTTTGAGCAACAACATAAGACTAATAGCAAATCTTCTTCTGTTGTTTCTAATGAAATTAAATTGACTAGTCCAACTTTGCTTGCTACTAAGGTTGATATTTCGGATTTGGATGTTAGTCAATATGTGTGCTATGCTTTTGTGTGCAAAGAAGCCTTGTTTTCATTTGAGGAATTGCCTCCTTCTTTGCCTCCTGTTGTCACTAACCTTTTGCAGGAGTTTATTGACGTCTTTCCACAAGACGTACCACCGGGATTACCACCTATTCGAGGGATTGAGCATCAGATTGACTTAATTCCCGGTGCTTCGCTGCCCAACCGTGCGCCATACCGTACCAATCCGGAGGAGACGAAGGAGATTCAGCGTCAAGTACAAGAGCTACTCGACAAAGGTTATATACGTGAATCCCTTAGTCCTTGTGCTGTTCCTGTTATATTAGTGCCTAAAAAGGATGGAACATGGCGTATGTGTGTTGATTGTCGAGCCATTAATAATATTACTATTCGTTATCGTCATCCTATTCCTAGGCTAGATGATATGCTTGATGAATTAAGTGGCTCTACCATGTTTTCCAAAGTTGATTTGCGTAGTGGATACCATCAAATTCGCATGAAATTAGGAGATGAATGGAAAACGGCTTTTAAAACTAAGTTTGGATTATATGAGTGGTTAGTCATGCCTTTTGGGTTAACTAATGCACCTAGCACTTTCATGAGATTAATGAACGAGGTTTTACGTGCTTTCATTGGACGATTTGTGGTAGTCTATTTTGATGATATACTGATTTATAGCAAATCTTTGGAGGAACATTTGGATCATTTACGTGCTGTTTTTATTGCTCTACGTAATGCACGTTTATTTGGTAACCTTGGGAAGTGCACCTTTTGCACCGACCGAGTATCGTTTCTTGGCTATGTTGTTACTCCACAGGGTATTGAAGTTGATAAAGCCAAGATCGAGGCGATTGAGAGTTGGCCGCAGCCCAAAACGGTCACACAAGTGAGGAGTTTTCTTGGCCTCGCTGGATTCTATAGGCGTTTTGTGAGAGATTTCAGCACCATTGCTGCACCTCTCAATGAGCTTACACGCAAGGATGTGCCTTTCAGTTGGGGTACCGCACAGGAAGAAGCTTTCACGGTATTGAAAGATAAGTTAACACATGCTCCTTTGCTCCAACTTCCTGATTTTAATAAGACTTTTGAGCTTGAATGCGATGCTAGTGGGATTGGTTTGGGAGGTGTGTTATTACAAGATGCTAAACCTGTTGCATACTTTTCTGAAAAATTGAGTGGGCCTAGTCTGAACTATTCTACTTATGATAAGGAATTATATGCTCTTGTTCGGACATTAGAAACTTGGCAACATTATTTATGGCCCAAAGAATTTGTTATACATTCTGATCATGAATCTTTGAAACACATAAGAAGTCAAGCAAAACTTAATCGTAGACATGCTAAGTGGGTTGAATTTATTGAGACTTTCCCTTATGTCATTAAACACAAGAAGGGGAAAGATAATATTATTGCTGATGCTTTGTCTCGTCGTTATACTATGCTTTCACAACTTGACTTCAAGATTTTCGGTTTAGAGACAATCAAAGAACAATACGTAAATGATGCGGAATTTAAAGATGTATTGCAGAATTGTAGAGAGGGTAGAACATGGAACAAGTTTGTGCTTAATGATGGATTTGTGTTCCGTTCTAACAAGCTATGCATTCCAGCTAGCTCTATTCGTCTTTTGTTGTTGCAGGAGGCGCATGGAGGAGGATTAATGAGACATTTTGGCGTGAAAAAGACGGAGGACGTACTTGCTACACATTTCTTTTGGCCAAAGATGAGACGGGATGTTGAGCGTTTTGTTGCTCGCTGCACTACATGTCAAAAAGCTAAGTCACGACTCAATCCTCATGGTTTATACATGCCTTTACCTGATGAGGACATCCCTACTAATGTTACACCCATATCCTCACCAACTACACATATTGGACCAGTTACTAGAGCTCGTGCACGTCAACTAAATTATCAGGTACTTTCGTTTCTTGCGAATCCTTCTATTGTTCATGAACATATGATACTGCCTAAATTAGATACTTTTGTTTTGCTTATGAATGAAGGACCTAGCATGGACAAGAAGGATGGTCATTGGAGCGGGATCAAGCATGGAGAAGAAGGTGCGCGCGCGGGAAAGGACAGCGGAGCTTCCCGTGGTGATTATCGCACTTTGAAGCCACCATAAGGCGCGCATGAAGTCTTGGACGAAATACGCGAGATGCCACTTCATTATTTTCGTCCAAGGGCAATTATAGGTGCTGCGTCACCTTAATATTGGGCTGGGCCCATGTAATTTCGAAATACCACCTTATAGGCTGTTTTTAGAGTCCGTATGTGTGGGGAAACCGAGTTAGGGTTGTTTTCGGACCCCACCTCCAAGGGGTCACGAAAATCCCCTCTGTTCCCCCATATATACAGCCCTTAGGGCGTCGTTTAGACTTGGGTTTTAATTAGATTTAAGTTAGCCATAGCCGCAACTTCGAGCTCTTCGTTTGTGTCATCCGACCAGGCCAAGACCTCATTGGAACCCCAACTTTCGTAATCTTTCATCTTATATTCGCAATATCCAGATTGCAATTCTTAGTTCTTGCTTGTTCTTCGATTGCTTGCAGGAATTAGACCTTCGTGGTCAGGTTGATCGTGCATCCGCGGGATCAATAACCTCTCGGAGTTGGTTTAGCGATCGCTAAGGCGCAACGTCTTCGCACGTTCGTAGTCGGGTCGTGAAAGTCTACTCCACCATAATCGATCTCCACCATCTCATCGAAACATCGGGACACCTTCGCCTATATCATTACCTGTACCTAGTGTTCCGTGGGAGGACATATCCATGGACTTTGTTTTAGGCTTGCCTCGAACAAAGAAGGGGAGGGATAGCATATTTGTTGTCGTGGATAGATTTTCTAAGATGGCACATTTTATACCATGTCATAAAAGCGATGATGCTGCTAATGTTGCTGATTTATTCTTTGGAGAGATTATTCGTTTACATGGTGTGCCCAATACTATTGTCTCGGATCGTGATACAAAGTTTCTTAGCCATTTTTGGAGATGCTTATGGGCTAAGTTGGGGACTAAACTACTTTTTAGTACTACATGTCATCCCCAAACTGATGGACAAACTGAAGTGGTCAATAGGACATTGTCTACTATGCTTAGGGCTGTTTTAAAAAGTAACTTGAAACTGTGGGAAGAATGTTTACCTCATATTGAATTTGCTTATAATCGTTCAGTGCATTCTACCACTAAAATGTGCCCTTTTGAGATTCTTTATGGTTTTCTACCTCGTGCACCTATTGATTTGCTGCCTCTTCCATCTTCGGAGAAGGTTAATTTTGATGCTAAGCAACGTGCTGATTTGATATTAAAAATGCATGAGTTAACTAAAGAAAACATTGAGCGCATGAATGCTAGATACAAGCTTGCTGGTGATAGGGGTCGAAAGCATGTTGTGTTTGAACCAGGAGATCTTGTTTGGTTACATCTACGTAAAGATAGGTTTCCTGATTTGCGCAAGTCTAAGCTAATGCCACGAGCTGATGGTCCCTTTAAGGTTTTACAGAAAATTAATGATAATGCATATAAACTTGAGCTACCTGCAGATTCTGGGGTTAGTCCCACATTTAACATTGCAGATTTGAAACCTTATTTGGGAGAAGATGATGAGCTTCCGTCGAGGACGACTTCCATTCAAGAAGGGGAGGATGATGAGGACATCCCTACTAATGTTACACCCATACCATCACCAACTACACATACTGGACCAGTTACTAGAGCACGTGCACGTCAACTAAATTATCAGGTACTTTCGTTTCTTGCGAATCCTTCTATTGTTCATGAACATATGATGCTGCCTAAATTAGATACTTTTGTTTTGCTTATGAATGAAGGACCTAGCATGGACAAGAAGGATGGTCATTGGAGCGGGATCAAGAATGGAGAAGAAGGTGCGCGCGGGGGAAAGTACAGTGGAGCTTCCAGTGGGGATTTTCGCACGTTGAAGCCACCATAAGGCATGCATGAAGGCTTGGACGGAATACACGAGATGCCACTTCATTATTTTCGTCCAAGAGCAAATATAGGTGCTGCGTCACCTTAATATTGGGCTGGGCCCATGTAATTTCGAAATACCACATTATAGGCTGTTTTTAGAGTCCGTATGTGTGGGGAAACCGAGTTAGGGTTGTTTTCGGACCCCACCTCCAAGGGGTCACGAAAATCCCCTCTGTTCCCCCATATATACAGCCCTTAGGGCGTCGTTTAGACTTGGGTTTCAATTAGACATAAGTTAGCCATAGCCGCAACTTCGAGCTCTTCGTTTGTGTCATCCGACCAGGCCAAGACCTCATTGGAACCCCAACTTTCGTAATCATTCATCTTATATTCGCAATATCCAGATTGCAATTCTTAGTTCTTGCTTGTTCTTCGATTGCTTGCAGGAATTAGACCTTCGTGGTCAGGTTGATCGTGCATCCGCGGGATCAATAACCTCTCGGAGTTGGTTTAGCGATCGCTAAGGCGCAACGTCTTCGCACGTTCGTAGTCGGATCGTCAGAGTCATCTCCACCAAATCGATAGTTATCTCTCATCGAAACATCGGGACACCTTCGCCTCTATCAGTGGGCCCCAGCCCCCTCTAATTTAAGCATAATTTAAATTAAACCCCGGGTTTAACCCTAGAGCCACTGACAGCATGGCCCCACTGGTCAGACCCCCTTGCTGACGCCATGCTGATGCAGTGCTGACGCAGTAAATAGAAAAGAATTTAAAAGAAATTACAGAAATTCCAGAAAATACCCAAAACTTCAATAATTCATAGAAAATTCATATGAACTCCAAATTGGACAAATAATATTTGAAAAATTATCAGAAAAATGCAAGGATTAAGAATATGCAATTTGTTTTTATGTTTGACCATTTTAAAATGGGTGAACAGAAGCAAATGTGTATATGACTTAATTTGAATTTGAATTTGGAGTTTGAATTTGCATTTCAAATGCAATATACTTCAATTAAATTGAATATGCTACAAACCAGTACCATTCACATCATGGACAACCTTATCATGTGTATGTGCATTTTTACTTTCGAAGTTGTCCCCCCCTTGTTGATGATTGCCTCCGATGACAGACGTTCCGAGACGGTGATCACCCCCGAAGAAGAAGACCACCGTTAAGACCCGTGTATCGTCAGCAAGGCAATCAAAACCCCATTGATCATGTCTATAAAATCCCAATTTCCCTCTCAGTCTCGCTTATGCATGTTTAGGAGATCATCGAGACACGTACTTTCGCATAGTTGAACCCATTCTGATGCATGACCTATCATTTTGTCACCGTATTAAGCAAACCACAATCCTAGCAGATTTAGGAGTTGAATGATGAGCATGTGGCCCCTGCAACTGTTACTGCTTTTGCTGCTTAGTGATACAATGAGGATGTTATGTTTGTGAGTCGGGATGGAATGAACACAGTGGTGCTGATGTTAACGTGTTGGTGAATCCACCCTAAACAAAGGTGAACGATGAGAGGCTGTGTAGGAGTACACAGTGGGTTGTCTTGTTGAACACTGCCCTAGGCCCCGAGTTCCTGTTTTGTGATCCAAGACAAAGAGTATGACCACATGTAGGGTTTCTTGGGAGCCCCGTTTGGCCTCTTTACGTACCCGATCCGGTCCAGGAGTCACACTAGATTCGGGCTTTTCATTTGATTTATGTATAGATATGTGGGTGGACCTGTGAGGCAGTGAAACCATCTGTCAAAGGTGGCGTCTCGGTCCCTTACATTATCTGAGTCCGTTTCGTGGAACCGGCCGGACTCTCGAGCGGTGACAAACTCAGGTAGTCGATTCCTGGATTAGAGAAGGTGATGTGAGGGTAGTGCCTTGGTTTCATCCACGTCCGACACCCGCTTGAAGGGTGACAAGAACGAGACGATAAGTGATGACACGCGTGTGAAGATGTACACCCCTGCAGGGTTAATGAACTATTCGAATAGCCATGTCCGCGGTTATGGACTACTTGGAAACCTCTACTTGATCATAGACAACTTGAATGGATACTTATAAAACTCGCAAGATAAGCGTGAGTGCTATGGCGTGCTTCCTCGTGGGGAAGTCGAGGAAGTAACCATAGTGGTGTATTGGTTGGAGAATTGTAGTGGACTCGTGTACGCTTCTTACCTCAAGTCTGGTAATCGTAGTTCAGGACTAGCCAAGTCAAAGCTGGCACTTCTGCATGTTGAACCCCACCTCCTTTACCTTGATACTTGAGCATGAGTAGTATAGATCTGATGTAAGTCTTGCTGAGTACGACTTTGTACTCACGTTTGCTTATTCTATGTTTTAGATGAGAATCCGGACCCCGATGGAGTCACCTTCGTGAAGCTCGACGTTGACTAAGTTAGCATAGTCCCAGACAGCAGTCTGGTCCCTCATGGAAGGGCATGTTTGTTGTACAAGGCTTCTCTAAGCCATTTGTTAAACTTGTCTGTACTCAGACCTAATTTCCTTCCGTTGTATGACGTAATGTTGATCACAGACATGTGATCTTTGTATGCTCTATGTGTATATCAATAAGGAGTACTTTGTAGAGTTATGTGATGATACCTGCTGTTCATACTAGGCATGTGTGCTGCGTGTATGTTTATAACATGCATGTCTTAGTATGGGTTTTCGAGACCTTAGTTGTCATCTGGCTGGCGGTCTTTTATACGCCAAGTGGCCCTTAGATGTGCGCAGCTTGGGGCATCGCGATGCGATTGTTCGTGACTCTGTCACGTGCACACTTTGTTGTATGATCGAGCCCGCCCTAGACCCCGACTAAGTGATCGGGCTGGAGTAAGTATATGTAAGAGTTAGGATTCAATCGATAACATGGTTGAGGCGACTTGTCTATGAGTATGGGATTTCACCACCCATAATCATTTAGACTTGTGAGCGGGCGATGAGGACCCATCTCAGTTGATCATCCGGCCTGGATGGGATGCCCCTCACGTTTGATGCTTTCTGAGAGTGTTCTGTGCTTGGCCTTGTCTGCTTAGACAAGTGGGTACGGCTCTCGGCTCTCCATGTGATTGTATCCTGACTGGAATTACATACGCCTATTCTGGGTCCCGACATTAACATTTGTAGCACTTTTCGAGCAACGTTTTAATTAAGTAAATGAACTCAAATAAAAATACCACCCGTACCAGATTCGATATCTCAGAAAGTCGTTCGACTTGATATATGGCACTAACTCGGCGGATGAGCAAAACCCAAGACCGTAGCCTCCCAAAGATGGCTAGTTGATGTTTAAGCCAGAAATCTCCAAACTTAACAAAATTCAGAGAAACCAGAAATGTGACTATGACATGTGGGACCCTCTGGTACTATTCATCCGTTGACCAGTCAAAGGCCTCAGCCTACGACAGGTGGTTCCCCTTTGTCAGGGTTGTCTAGTCAACAATATTATTCTGGATAATATTGAGACAAATAATAAAAGAAATAAAATAAATGCTTTTAAATGATTAAAGCTTCAGAAAATCATATTAAATAAACCGTAGGTCAGATCAAAATATTTTATACATCAAAGTTGATCAGAAAAATATCACAAATATGAATATGCTACCCGTATACCTACCACACCCCTCTAACATATCGAACGTGGAACATTCGTCCTCCGGTTCATCTATCTGTCAGACGACCGGAGCTGGTAAATCTTTCCGGATGAAATTGTTCTGAACATGAAAGTTGTTCAGAATGGATCAACTAGCACGGATACACTATCCACATGTCTGTCAGATATCTCTAACACTGCAGACATGGAACCTTCCCCTCTGGATCATCTGTCCGGTAATCACCCGGTACTGATGAGTCATCTCCGGATAAATTCCTGCTCCCGGAAAATCATGGAACACTGCGTTAGATCCTCGTTGCTTTGTATCTTATATTTCTTGCATTTGTATTGTTATTATTTCCATGTATTTATTGTTTCTCCCCCCTTTATTCTCCAATAGACCCCGTTGCTGCCGCCGATGACACCGTTGCCAAGTACGACTACTTCGTCGACGACCGTACCTCTACCGTCGAGCTTCCAGGCAAGCAGAGCCATTCTCTTCCCCATATATCGCCTATCTTTCCGTACATTTCTTGCACTAGGCATTGTTACTGATGCTGCTACGTTGCTTACCTATTTAATTGCATAGCCTGTTTTTGTCGCCCCTTGATGTACCTTCTTTTATCCTAAGCTACCTATTAAATATACATATATTATTCAGCAGTAAACCCTGCGCATTGTTAGCTAGGTTTAGAATAGCGGGCCGTGATCACTCTGGTGAGTGAACGCGGATTACAATTATTATAACTGCAACAGGTAGGGATCAATGCAGACGCCCTAGGGAACCTAAAACGGCGAGACTCTGCCGAGTCGCTTCGAGTTTGACTGACGAGTGGACGAACTCGTATTTCACTCTCGTCGGCTCAGTAGCGTAGCCTCACTGGGATGATACGTGGGTATTCCTCTTTACTTCATTCCGCTGGTGTCTCGGCACCACCGGGGTGATACGAGAATATTCCTCTTTAGTTCATTCCGCTGATGTCTCTGTCGAGCCATCTCAAGTGTACCATCGAGGGTGATTCCTCCTGGTTTCACTTGATGGTAGGCACTCGAATCAACTGGTGTCCTTACAGGTAAGGAGTCGGGTGACCCAACGGTGCCCGCGCAGGGTATCTTAGCGAAACGACAGGTCAGGTTTATTCCACCGGTGTGCGGCGGGCCTGGTACTGTTCGTGGACGAAAAATATCCTGTTGTACGAAAGTCGAGCTCTTCAGAGCAAATGCGAGACAAGGTAAGGAGACGGTTCACCTTGTTGGTAACAACACGAGTTGGTGGGACGTCAGGGCAGGCACCGATGTTACTGGTGGACCTGACCGCTGTCGTTGTCCGCGACTCACCTAAATAAGGACAACGATAACGATTGTTCCGACAGAAAATAAATAAATTTCTTAATGGTTCGGTGGATGTCTTGAGTTGGCTATATGCCATGTACGCACTACCTACCCGAGGGAATTACGAGTTATGGGCTCCCCTGCTTCATAGTTTCGTCCGAGGACTCTTCAGACATCAGCAGTACCGCGGCCTGCGCCGGGAAGTGGTGTTGTCTTATTTGCTCACGTGGTGGTGTATTATTTGGATTTGATTTGACTTCATCGGCCAGCCTCGCACCGTGCAGGAGTACGTCGGGGTTAGGGTCCAAAGCCCCGCGTACATAGGATATAGTTCGGTGGATGACCTCTCTGTTGAGTTTGAAAGATGGGTTGTGGAGTGTCGGATAGCCTTGGTGGAGCGTTCCCTAACAAGGTGTCCGCCACCCAGGAGATCCGTGCGTGTAGTGTAACACAAGTGCACCCCTGCAGGGAAGATTAATCTATTCGAATAGCCATGTCCACAGTAATAGGACACTTTATGCTGAAGTTGGGTCTTACCATTACAAACTATTATTATTAAACTGTATGGTTCCGGGTTTTCTTCCTCGCTGGGATGTCGAGGAGGTGATCTCGGAGGCATTGCTAAATATTACAACTTATTATTATACAATGTTGCAGCAACTTCTGCTGCATGGTTACTTTATGCTTTATTTGAACTGTTGGCTATTCTCTCCTCATGCTGCAAGACTCGTTGGAAGATGCTAGTCTTCGATAGGCCTAGCTTCTTACCCTTATTCTGATTTCTATCTTGCAATCCACTATATATAGCCTCCCCTTTCCATTTGATACAATGCATAAATGCTTAGTAGCGGACTTAAGACTCGCAGGTATGCTAGATACTCACCTTTGCTTTTTCCCCCTTTTTGTTTTGCCTGATCGGCCGCTTCAGTCGACGTTGGAAACCTGGAGTCCAGGAGAAGGAGATCCCCGATGCTGACGACCGCAACGTGAAGTTCCCCGATGCCTTCTACAACGTCGAGTTCCCCGTTGACCAGGACTAGTTTGGAGGTTCCCAGGAAGGAGGCCTCGCCTTTTCGATCGTTCTTGCTTTTGTGCTAGCCTTCTTAAGGCAGATCATGTGTACCATGTGTCTGTACTCAGATACTATTGCTTCCGCTAACTTTGTGCTCTCGAGCTGTTGTATTCGAGCCCTCGTGGCCCCTGGCTTGTATTAAACAGCTTGTATTATTTTATTTGTAGAGTTTTGTTGTGATATCTCACCGTGAGTCCCTGATATCGACCGTGTACCTTGCATGTATGATTACTGTACACGGTCTGATTTTGGGGGCGTCACATGGCCCACCTTCTGGTCCTGGGTCCCTCCGGGTGCGTGGATTTTCTGTATTTTTTCTGGGAATTTTCTAATATGTCTAAAAATCCATTTTCTGCGCACAATAAAACCATACAGGGAGCTCTTCTGAAAACAACGTCAGTCCGGGTTAGTTTAGCTCAAATCATGCAAGAATGAGGGCAAAACAATAGCAAAAGTGTTTGGAAAAGTAGATACGTTTGAGACGTATCGGCCCTCTCGAGTGATAAGATTCAGAAAGCATGGCCATTTTACATGGGTTAAGGGTTAACCCGGTTCAGGAATCTATATCACTGTTTCGAGAAGAGAGGTCAAGCTATCACAAGGGTGACAAGTACTCGCCTTGAGCTTGACAACATATATCGTGAGGCAAAAGGAATGTTGCTTATGACACTTTGTAATGGTTCGTCTTATGACTTTACGCATATATTGGGGCCGACATGTTCTGCTAGGAACCTCTACCGACTATCGAACCAGATGTGATCCAGGACGTGTCCATGTGTACGTGAGCCGATAGGGTCGCGCGCTAAGGGGAAAGGAGCCCATTCGAATGTGATCCGAATGGAATATGGATGGAGGTTCCGGATTGCCTCAAGGGTTGAGGCCATTCCACGGGCGCCTATATAAGGGCTAGGGAGAATCCCTAAGGGGTACAGGTCAGACCACAACCCTAGACGCCACTCCACCTCCAGGCTGAGCCGCCGGACCTAGCAGTCTGCCGCCCGGCGCTCCTCCTTGTACCTGCGCATTCCTTGGAGGCGCCGCACCTGCGGAGTTTGGATGAACTGTTCGCGGGACTCTGTTCGTGGGATTGGTACGAGGGATTCGAGGAGCCGCCGCCGACGCACATCGCCAACTCTCCTTCCGTTGCTGTGACTGCGCGTCTAGTGAAAATCCCTCATCATGTAGTTCTTCTCCAGCAGCAAGATCTTGGTCGTGCGCGGTAGAATTTTTTATTTAGCGCTAGTGTAGCGTACTGTGTGCCCCAACAGGAAATCTAGCCCAACACTCGTATGAAAATATGTCTCAAAGATAAATCCCTCTATATGTTTGCTGCGCTCAAAATAATTTTCTTCAAAAATGTTTTGGTACATGTTCATATCTTGTCTATTTTACCTCGTACCTTTCCTCCTCGCAGGAAAATGTCCGAGAACGCAGGAAATTTCAGGCAGCCCAAGTGTACTGGAGGCCGAACAAAAATCACCAACAATTCAGAAGGCATGTCTGAGGACTTGATAATAGAGAAAAAAAATCTGAGAATACCTGAAGGCTCGGTTGAAGATGCCAGAACGAGAGACAACCGGCTGCAAGAAATTCGAAGACTTCAAGCTCTTCGATGGTATGAGTACGAGGCAATTATTCCTCGTTGGAAGAGATTATTTGCATTGAAGAATCCATGGTCAGATGTCACTGCTCTAAGGCCCAAGTGGACCCGAGCAAACAAACCCCCTCCTCTAGAGAATGCTCATCCATCCACCTTGAAGACTCTAGCAGATTTTCAAGATCTGGTTGATGCTCGAGCTGAACAAGCAGAAAAGTGAAAGGAAGCTAAGGCCATAAAAGTTGCTGCTGTTGCTGCGGGCAACGAAGAAGTTGCCGAAGACGTTGGTCCCAGTACCAAGTCAAAGGCTAGAAAGAAATCTTCCAAGCACCAGAAAAAGGTCGTTGTTGTTTCACCACCTGAAGCAACTTCTGACGAAGAAGAAGTCAGTACCGAGCAACAAGATCTAGGTACTGAAGCAGATGTCGAGGATCTTCCTCCTGCCACACCGAAAAAGAAACCAGACCACAAGGGCATAAGGATCCGGGAGCCAACTGCTTCGGTTCCTCCAGCAACAATTGACACCACAAACTTAGTCATAGATCCACCGCTTGCCACCGCTCCGGCTCGTCCATCAAAACCCTCGGCTAAGTCCAAGGGAAAGAAAGCCGCTATGACAGAAGATGATGAAACTCTGCTCAAGAGGAAGCAAAGATTGGCCAAGCAACAAGAACTTGAGGCCAAAGAATTGGAGAAGTCTAGGTTGTTACATTTTCACAGACATCCCGAGGCAAATAAAGCTTTGGTTTCCAAGAAGTTGGGAATACTTCATATGGTTTCTAACAAGTACAGACTCCAGCTTGAGAAAATCCCTACCCCCAGTGCACCGACAGAAAAGGTCGTGGCCCCTAGTGCCACCGAGAAAGTTGTGACTCCCACAGTCACGAAGGAAAAAGTTGTAGCCTCTAGCACTGCGAAGAAAAATGCTGAGGCTCCTGGAACTTCGATAGAGAAAGCTGCGGCTCCTAGTGCCGTACCAAAACCAGTAGCTGCTGCCAAGGCCACCAAGGAGGCCGAGAAGAAAGCCAAGGAGGCTAGGCTGAAGCCACATGCAGCTCCAGTTCCTCGTGCTGCTCTGGCACCTGCTGCCCCAGCTGCACCTGCTGCGTCTGGCCCTCGAGCCGAATAAGAAAGCTCCAACGAAGGAGACTCCACCAACAAGGCTGCATGAGATGCATTGAAAATCACTGATATTGTTTGGCGGATGGCCACCACACCCAGAAAAGTAACACTCGAGGATGTTGTTCTCGAGGAAATTCAAGATCGTGTGGCTCAATACATGCTTCGATGGGATGGATATCTTGCCCAGGACCGCAAGGACGGGAGCAAGAAATCTTCTATACAAATCAGCTTCGAGAAGAAACTAAGGACATGGAGTCTCGTAAGTTTTTCAAGTCCAAGCTCGCAACACTTGCTGAATCAAGGAGAGCTCAGAAAGAGAACATCTCTGCCATCAAGGGGGGAGGAACGGAGAGGGGCGGCGGGGGTCCGGCGGGATTAGCGTTGCCCCCGGTCGCCTCGCGGGGGGGGGGGGGGGGGAGGGGGGACAAGGTGGCTACTTGACCAATATCTCCAAATTTGTACTGATCAATTATGGATATATTTCTAATATTGTCCATGGTATTATTTAGAAAGCTCATAATCTTATATGCACGTATGATATTAAGACCTACATTAATTGATTAAATGGTTGTTATTTAAATCACTATATAAGTAAAATTTAGGGATTTTTGTACATTCATTGCTCGATTAATTGTGTATTTAGAATTTCTTAAACTTCTTTTCGTTGGACATTCTTATGATTTAAGTCACCAATATAAAACCACCTATACAAGTAAATCTTTCCTACCACTGAATATTGACTATTGTCAAAAACAAACAATCATGAAGGAAAAAGTTAACCAATTCCCCCTGTCTACAATATTTAAGAAAACGCACACTTATTTTTCTATAGGATGTGATCTGATGCACCAAAAAATGTCTTCCTCCTTCATCAGCTTATTCGTCAAGAATAACTCACGAGAAGTATATGAAAACTATTGCAGACACGAAAACTTCTATGAAAACCCCAATATGTACCACTTTGAACGGTAGTGTCGGAGATGAGGATAAAGAACACCGATCAGAGACGAACAACCATTCAGTTGGTCGGGAAATACGTCTTTTGAGTACATGGAGAAATGAATCTCACATGTCCAAATTATCCTCGAAGAAGATACCAGCACACTTATAATTCAAAACCGTCTTACAAAAATGAACTAACCAAGTTCATGAAATCATATATATTTTATTTTCTATTCTCATGTTATTATCCAAATATTCATGTTCGTACAATCAAGTCTCATCCAAACATATTACCATCGAATTCCGCAGCAACGCGCGTAAAATTATCTAGTATATCATAATCATGATGACAAGCATTGATAATCTGTAATCATCCAGACCATGTAGTTCCTCCGGTTAAGAAGCATTCAAACTTTCTCATGACCACAATGTAAGTATATGTTTAGGTTTATAAGAATTGAAGAGTTTGAAAATGCTGAAATTTGTGCTAAGTAAATAAACTGAAAATACACCCAAAATGCAAGACATTCACTGTATTAAAAATGAAAGATATCGCATGAAAGTTTCTTATGATAAATAATACTCCCTCTGATCCATAATAAGTGTCGCACATTTTGTACTAAGCTAGTAGAAACTTTGTACTAGATGAGCGACATTTATTATGGATCGAAGGGAGTACTAATCATCTCATGAAGCAACACCAATTGTGCTCATGGTTTTTTCTTCTTCAAGGGCCATGAAGAAAGCCATCTTTAAGACCATCTTGGAATGAGCTAAAACATGCAACATCAACTTACACTGAAGGAAATATGCAGGTTATTGATTTTTTATAGTAGAAGTATCGTACAGAATTGTTTAAGAGCTTAAAAGCTCCTGGTTCCTGCAATGAAATAATGGTAATTATTAAGAATTCTTACTTACTCAAAATGGAGGAATACTTATTTTTGCTAGAAGAAAAGAGGAACGCCTCACAATTAGTATATATCTTAATTATAACCGAAGTAAGCCTGAATAAAAAATGAGAAGGACGTGCCAAAAGGTGTGCAAATAGTTTAGATTTCTTGGATTCCAAATAATCAAATAGACATATATGGCTAAACTTCTTGCATTTAATTATTGATGACCTCGAAAATTTCTAAATTAAGTATGATTTTCCTAGCAATCGTTTTTCTATATGTTATGCCTAAAGATAAAACAAGAGCAATAACATGGTGTAAGGTTTGTGAACATCAAGCTTTATGTGTATAACCAACCTAGACCAACAAATCTGTCCATTTAATTAAAATCTCTTTGGATCCAAATTCCATTCCTACAAGAAGGCCTAATTCTTTATATGAAAATATGTCAAAGGCGCATATTTCATGATTAAATATCAAATTAAATTTATTGGGTGTATAAGAAAATTGCAATGTCAACCAAGAAGGAACAATGCAACATGCGCATGTGCCGATGACATTGGAAAACAGTACAATCAAAATAGGAAACCATGTGATACCGAGTTGGCTAATATTTTATGAAATTATGTCTAGTATGTAATTATCACCAAAATTTTATATCAATATTTACTGTGTATTTCAAATCTAACTACCTACATTCAGTTGTACAATAAAATTCCTAAATCATATTGGATTGCAATTAAAATAAAAGTGTCAAGTTATAACGCCTAAATTTAGCCTTCTATATATGCATCACATACAAACAACCACTTATTATAACTCAATCTAATATCTCGTGTGGAATTTTCTCTACTAAAACAATTTCATGCTACGACTAAGCCGAAGAAGTTGATTGCTAAAAACTATCATCCAGTATGTGTGAATTTCCTGGGCCTCCTTTCAATATATCCATGATAATAGATTAGTGCGGAGAGTTTCAAGCAGAGAACATACTTTTGTAGTGTGTCATTGGTTATTCTACGTTGAAAACTATACGAAGGGTAAAGTCTCGTATTCTGTATGTTAGGGGGGGTTGATTGGTATACAGATAGCGTATTATTATTCATTGTATTTTTCTGAGCAATTTACATGTATAATGTATTTTCATCAGACTTACGGTTTAAAAGATATTAATTTTCTAAGTTTTAATCATTTTCTAGCAATTTCTGGATTTTCTTTTATGATTAAATCTAACATTATCCAGAATAGTAATTATGACCATGTCAACACTGACAAGAGGGTCCCACATGTCATAGGCAGTGGCAAATAAAAGGATTTTATTTAATCTGAATAGTGCATGGGCCCACATGTCAATGACTACTTTTGGATTTCATTGAAATTTTGCTAAGTCTGGAATTCTGTCTTCTAACATCACTTAGCCGTGTTCGAGAGCCTACGGTTTTGGGTTCTGCTCATCCGACGAGTTAGTGCCTTATATCAAAGTTGAACAACTTTCTGTGATCTCGAATCTGACACGGAAACCAAATTTATTAGGGTTCATTTACTCGATCAAAACTTTGTTTGAAAGTGCCACAAAATGTTAACTGCAGAAACTTGTTAATTTTAGCAAACTTTGATTGATGATTGCATCAAATCTATAACTCTTTTGAGGATGAATCCTAAAGGTGTTTTGATACACAACAAGTGTGCTATAATGTCATGCCATTAGCTGCCATGATAGGACTCGGCATCATGTCCAGAACTTCCTCTAAAGTAGCATGGGTGACATAACTGTTTGTTCTGTTAACAGAAATCTGAATTTTGTGATTTTTATTGGATTTAATCTATGCAATATCTGCAATTGGTCCAATGGGGTAAATTGGAGCTGGTTAAGTGAACTTTCTGGCCACACAAATTTTATTCAATTTAGAAATCGTTTGGTTGTTTATTTGTTGTTGTTTTGTTGAGCATTTTCAACAGCATCAGCAACAACAAATAAACAACGGGCATGGCCACAGGCGAGCACGCTCGTGCACAGGCGGTAGAGGGCGGAAGCATCAGCAAGGGCAGCACGTGAGCAGCAGCAGCGTGCAACAGCACGGGAGATCGAGCTCCGACCATGGCGGCCGTGCTCACGGCCTCGTCGGGGTAGGCAACAAATGACACGAATTTAAAGGGAAAAAAAGGGAGCATCGGAGGCGGAGCTCACCACGGGTTCGGTGGTGTGCTCGGGGAGGTCCGGGACGGACTGGAGTGGCGGCAATCGACGCCGAAGGGTGGCGCTGTCCGCGGTAAAAAAAACGGCGACGATGGCGAGCGTATGGGTCGGGCCTGCTCGATTTGGTACCCGGGATGGACGCAATCGAGGGCGACGGTCCTCCTGGACAACCTCTTGCGGCATGGGAGCGCTCCGGTGCGCGACTACGACGATGGCGCAGCTACCGCAGCTTCAGGCGTACGCATTTTTTTGCGGGGATAATACTTGTATTACTCAAACCAACATGGGATTACAATCAGCAGTGGCTAGCTCAAGAACAGCAGGCGGCCCGGATCTGATTCAGGTAATCATTCTACCTTCTATCCTACCAAAACTAGCAAGACACCTACTAAATTTATTTTGATTACAAGTGATGTGAGTAATACAAGTTTCACGAAACGAAAGATTATGCTTAATATCTCTAACCAGAGGAGCATAAGAAGATCTATCACAGTCCAAGCTCTTTATCATCTTGAAGGCCGAATATGACTCTACTTCCACAAGTAAGGGCTGGTCCACAATCTGCATTGTTGATGACAACCCTTCCATTATTGCATGTAACTCAGATTCTAACTCATCTTTGCACACACCAAGGCTTGTACAAGCTGAGAACACGGTCTTTCCAACGTGATCCCTAAGGATCGTACCCGAACCAGAATTACTAGGGGAGAAAGACCTAGCAGTGTTGAGCTTACACCATCCTTCAGGAGGACACGTCCACGACGGGTGCAAGGTTCTTGATGTAGCATGAAGTATGGGTGCGGAGCTAGCATCTTCTATACCTGAAGTTGGTGAGAGAAGATGAGGCTCGGACACAGACTGGAAGTAGCTAACTAAGAAGGTCTGAGAGGATCCAAAGGGGGGAGCTTGTCATGCACCACTTCATTACGAATAAACCAGATCCTCTGTATCAGCATAAGAACCTTGCTTCTCTGGCTCGTATTCAGAGGGTTTAGATGTTGGAAGAGCCACTCGTTCCCATTATTCTGAACAGACCTAAGCTTATGAATATCCCAGAATTTTGCCATGGTTGTCCAGAGGTCCTTAGCACGCAGGAAAATGATGAAAGGGTGAAAGTTATCCTCAATTCCCAGACCAAAGATCGAGCAAGTACTATTAATCTCAAGGGTTCGCTTGTGCTTATTCTCCCAAGTTGGCAAGGTATCTGTGATCAGCCTCCAAGCGCAATTCTTCATAGTGGGTGGCACATTGGATTTCCAGATAATATCCCAAATATACCTCTCTCCATCCGGGCTTGAGCTGGACGCAGTATGCTCATCCCTATGTGCGGATTCGAAGGCCAGGTTATGAGCGCTTTTTACATTGAACATCCCATTCTTCTCGGGACCCTATGCTATAATGTCCTCTCCAAGCCGAGGACACGCATAGATTTTTAGGATTTCAGTGGCGTCGCCAAGGAGGAAGATTTATTTAACTAACTCCTCATTCCAAGCTCCCTGGTCAGTAAGAAAATCTGAGACAAATCTGTACCTACATCTGCCCTGTGGACTATAAGGTTTATACGAGAATGGTCTTCGGATCCAATTATCTCTCCATATGTGAACCCTGCTTCCGTTTCCAATCCCCCATATCAACCCCTTCTTCAGGAGCTCCAGCCCATAGCTGATAGCCTGCCATGTAGGCGAGGCATTGCCGGAGAACACCGTATCCTCGAGGTTCCCATTTGGGTAGTATCTGGCTTTTAGTAACCGAGCACAAAGGTTGTGTGGGCGGTTTAGCAACCTCCATGCTTGCATTTCCAAAAGAGCTTGATGAAATAATCGGTAATCTCGAAAGACAACACCACCTTTACTCTTCGGCTCCAACAACTTGTCCCAAGAATTCCAATGTACCTTCCGCTTCCCTTTCTCTGGACCCAAGTAGCAATTCTGAACCATGGTCGTTAGTTCATCGCAAACAGAGAAAGGGACCTTAAACACACCCATGACATAGGTTGTCAGATCTTGCGCCACAGACTTGATTAAAACTTGTCTTCCAGGCTGAGACAAATGTCCATCTCCCCATTGCAGGAGCCGCTTAGAAAGTCTGACTTGGAAATTCTGGAATTTCCCCTTAGTCATGCGACCATCAGGAGTAGGGAGACCCAAATACTTCTCTTCGAAAACCATTTGGGAAATATTCAAAACTTCTCTAACATCCTCCTGATCAGTCGCCGGACAAGTCTCGCCAAAAAATATGGAGCACTTATCAAAGTTTAAGAGTTGTCTAGTCGCAGTGCTATAGAAGTCCAGAGCCTCTTTCACTTGAGAGGCTTGGTCATGAGTAGCTTTGAAGAAAAACATAGTATCGTCTGCAAATAACAGATGAGATATGCTCGGGGCGCACCGGCCTATTTTGAGGGGAGAATTGTTACCAGATGAGACCCTTTTATTGAAGATAGCAGAGAGACCGTCGGTGATAGAGGCGAAGGTGTCCCGATGTTTCGATGAGAGGATGGAGATCGATTTTTGGTGGAGTAGACTTTCACGACCCGACTACGAACGTGCGAAGACGTTGCGCCTTAGCAATCGCTAAACCAACTCCGAGAGGTTATTGATCCCGCGGATGCACGATCAACCTGACCACGAAGGTCAATTCCTGCAAGCAATCGAAGAACAAGCAAGAACTAAGAATTGCAATCTGGATATTGCGAATATAAGATGAAAGATTAACAGAAGTTGGGGTTCCAATGCGGTCTTGGCCTGGTCGGACGACACAAACGAAGAACTCGAAGTTGCAGCTATGGCTAACTTAAATCTAATTAAAACCCAAGTCTAAACGACGCCCTAAGGGCTGTATATATGGGGGAACAGAGGGGATTTTCGTGACCCCTTGGAGGTGGGGTCCGAAAACAACCCTAACTCGGTTTCCCCACACATACGGACTCTAAAAACAGCCTATAATGTGGTATTTCGAAATTACATGGGCCCAGCCCAATATTAAGGTGACGCAGCACCTATAATTGCTCTTGGACGAAAATAATGAAGTGGCATCTCGTGTATTCCGTCCAAGCCTTCATGCATGCCTTATGGTGGCTTCAACGTGCGAAAATCCCCACTGGAAGCTCCACTGTACTTTCCCCTGCACGCACCTTCTTCTCCATTCTTGATCCCGCTCCAATGACCATCCTTCTTGTCCATGCTAGGTCCTTCATTCATAAGCAAAACAAAAGTATCTAATTTAGGCAGCATCATATGTTCATGAACAATAGAAGGATTCGCAAGAAACGAAAGTACCTGATAATTTAGTTGACGTGCACGTGCTCTAGTAACTGGTCCAGTATGTGTAGTTGGTGAGGGTATGGGTGTAACATTAGTAGGGATGTCCTCATCATCCTCCCCTTCTTGAATTGAAGTCGTCCTCGACGGAAGCTCATCATCTTCTCCCAAATAAGGTTTCAAATCTGCAATGTTAAATGTGGGACTAACCCCAAAATCTGCAGGTAGCTCAAGTTTATATGCATTATCATTAATTTTCTGTAAAACCTTAAAGGGACCATCAGCTCGTGGCATTAACTTAGACTTGCGCAAATCAGGAAACCTATCTTTTCGTAGATGTAACCAAACAAGATCTCCTGGTTCAAAAACAACATGCTTTCGACCCCTATCACCAGCAAGCTTGTATCTAGCATTCATGCGCTCAATGTTTTCTTTAGTTAACTCATGCATTTTTAATATCAATTCAGCACGTTGCTTAGCATCAAAATTCACCTTCTCCGAAGATGGAAGAGGCAGCAAATCAATAGGTGCACGAGGTAGAAAACCATAAACAATCTCAAAAGGGCACATTTTAGTGGTAGAATGCACTGAACGATTATAAGCAAATTCAATATGAGGTAAATATTCTTCCCACAGTTTCAAGTTACTTTTTAAAACAGCCCTAAGCATAGTAGACAATGTCCTATTGACCACTTCAGTTTGTCCATCAGTTTGGGGATGACATGTAGTACTAAAAAGTAGTTTAGTCCCCAACTTAGCCCATAAGCATCTCCAAAAATGGCTAAGAAACTTAGTATCACGATCCGAGACAATAGTATTGGGCACACCATGTAAACGAATAATCTCTCCAAAGAATAAATCAGCAACATTAGCAGCATCATCGCTTTTATGACATGGTATAAAATGTGCCATCTTAGAAAATCTATCCACGACAACAAATATGCTATCCCTCCCCTTCTTTGTTCGAGGCAAGCCTAAAACAAAGTCCATGGATATGTCCTCCCACGGAACACTAGGTACAGGTAAAGGCATGTATAAACCATGAGGATTGAGTCGTGACTTAGCTTTTTGACATGTAGTGCAGCGAGCAACAAAACGCTCAACATCCCGTCTCATCTTTGGCCAAAAGAAATGTGTAGCAAGTACGTCCTCCGTCTTTTTCACGCCAAAATGTCCCATTAATCCTCCTCCATGCGCCTCCTGCAACAACAAAAGACGAATAGAGCTAGCTGGAATGCATAGCTTGTTAGAACGGAACACAAATCCATCATTAAGCACAAACTTGTTCCAAGTTCTACCCTCTCTACAATTCTGCAATACATCTTTAAATTCCGCATCATTTGCATATTGTTCTTTGATTGTCTCTAAACCGAATATCTTGAAGTCAAGTTGTGAAAGCATAGTATAACGACGAGACAAAGCATCAGCAATAATATTATCTTTCCCCTTCTTGTGTTTAATGACATAAGGGAAAGTCTCAATAAATTCAACCCACTTAGCATGTCTACGATTAAGTTTTGCTTGACTTCTTATGTGTTTCAAAGATTCATGATCAGAATGTATAACAAATTCTTTGGGCCATAAATAATGTTGCCAAGTTTCTAATGTCCGAACAAGAGCATATAATTCCTTATCATAAGTAGAATAGTTCAGACTAGGCCCACTCAATTTTTCAGAAAAGTATGCAACAGGTTTAGCATCTTGTAATAACACACCTCCCAAACCAATCCCACTAGCATCGCATTCAAGCTCAAAAGTCTTATTAAAATCAGGAAGTTGGAGCAAAGGAGCATGTGTTAACTTATCTTTCAATACCGTGAAAGCTTCTTCCTGTGCGGTACCCCAAGTAAAAGGCACATCCTTGCGTGTAAGCTCATTGAGAGGGGCAGCAATGGTGCTGAAATCTCTCACAAAACGCCTATAGAATCCAGCGAGGCCAAGAAAACTCCTCACTTGTGTGACCGTTTTGGGCTGCGGCCAACTCTCAATCGCCTCGATCTTGGCTTTATCAACTTCAATACCCTGTGGAGTAACAACATAGCCAAGAAACGATACTCGGTCGGTGCAAAAGGTGCACTTCCCAAGGTTACCAAATAAACGTGCATTACGTAGAGCAATAAAAACAGCACGTAAATGATCCAAATGTTCCTCCAAAGATTTGCTATAAATCAGTATATCATCAAAATAGACTACCACAAATCGTCCAATGAAAGCACGTAAAACCTCGTTCATTAATCTCATGAAAGTGCTAGGTGCATTAGTTAACCCAAAAGGCATGACTAACCACTCATATAATCCAAACTTAGTTTTAAAAGCCGTTTTCCATTCATCTCCTAATTTCATGCGAATTTGATGGTATCCACTACGCAAATCAACTTTGGAAAACATGGTAGAGCCACTTAATTCATCAAGCATATCATCTAACCTAGGAATAGGATGACGATAACGAATAGTAATATTATTAATGGCTCGACAATCAACACACATACGCCATGTTCCATCCTTTTTAGGCACTAATATAACAGGTACAGCACAAGGACTAAGGGACTCACGTATGTAACCTTTGTCGAGTAGCTCTTGTACTTGACGCTGAATCTCCTTCGTCTCCTCCGGATTGGTACGGTATGGCGCACGGTTGGGCAACGAAGCACCGGGAATTAAGTCAATCTGATGCTCAATCCCTCGAATAGGTGGTAATCCCGGTGGTACGTCTTGTGGAAAGACGTCAATAAACTCCTGCAAAAGGTCAGTGACAACAGGAGGCAAAGAAGGAGGCAATTCCTCAAATGAAAACAAAGCTTCTTTGCACACAAAAGCATAGCACACATATTGACTAACATCCAAATCTGAAATATCAACCTTAGTAGCAAGCAAAGTTGGACTAGTCAATTTAATTTCATTAGAAACAGCAGAAGAAGATTTGCTATTAGTCTTATGTTGTTGCTCAAATTCTTTGGCTGCTATCTCATTCTCACTCTTATTTTTCTCCTGTTTTGCTTTACTAGCTCTAGCAAGATCATCTTTCACAATTTGTTCAGGAGACATAGGAAGTAACGCAATATTTTTATCCTGATGAACTAGAGTAAACTGATTTGTCCTACCATGGTGTACAACATTCCTATCAAATTGCCATGGTCTACCAAGTAAAAGAGAGCATGCTTGCATGGGTACCACATCACAATCAACATAATCAGCATATGCAGCAATGCTAAAGTGCACACGAACAGAACGCGTTACCTTAATCTTACCACTATTGTTAAACCACTGAATATAGTACGGATGGGGGTGTGGTCTTGTGGTGAGAGATAGCTTCTCCACCAACTCCATGCTAGCCAAGTTGTTGCAACTCCCTCCGTCAATGATGATGCGAACCGAACGTTCTTTCACGACTCCCTTTGTGTGGAACAAATTATGCCTCTGGTTTTGCTCGGCCTTCGTTACCTGCACACTTAATACACGTTGAGCCACCAAACTAGCATATTTATCTGCATCATCAGGAGTCATATACTCTATATCATGAGCATCATCATGGGCACCCTGTTCCTCATGAGCAATGAGAACTAGAGTCTCCTCATCATAGTCACTCGCTGACTCATACCCACCATCCGCCGTAATAGTCATCACACGCTTGGAGGGACAGTCCTTTGCGAAGTGACCTCCACCTTGGCACCTGCGACATTTAATATCACGATCTCGTGTTTGCCCTGTGGACGCCATGGATGAAGAAGAACTCGCCGCTGGACCACTCTGTGCACCCTTGAATGGTGGTGCTAGCTGTTTTGGTGGCTCCCTGTAAGAATGAGCGGCTGAAGTAGATGGTGGCGCAGCAGGACGTGTGGATGTAGAAGGTCCACGCGATGTCCATGATGTATTTCGTCCTGCAGAAAAGTTAGGTCTCGTAGCGGCCTGTCGATCCTGCACTTCACGTTCAGCTTTACAAGCAAGATGAAACAAACGAGTGATAGTAGCAAAGTCCTTGTATTCTAGAATAGTTTGTATCTCCCTGTTTAAGCCACCCATAAAACGTGCAAGCATAGCTTCATTATCCTCTACTAGGCCACATCTAATCAACCCAGTTTGTAATTCTTGATAATATTCCTCTACAGAATTTTTTCCTTGTCTCAAACGCTGTAATTTTTGTAACAATTCACGTTGATAATAAGGAGGAACCCAGCGAGTACGCATAGCATCTTTTAAAGCAGCCCAAGTAGTTGGAATATTATTAGCATGCAATCTACAATGTTCAGACCACCAAATAGATGCAAAGCCCGTGAATTCACAAACAGCAGCAGTAACACGTCTATTCTCAGGATATTGTAAACATGTAAAACGTTGTTCAGTTTCTAACTCCCAAGTAAGATAAGCATCAGGAATATATCTACCCTCAAACGGCTTAAGATTCAATTTAAGTTTAGGCACATGTTCATCATCGCGTACCTGAGGGGGTGGTTGGTGTCGACCGTGGCGAATGTTGGGACGTGGACGTCCAGCTGGCTGCTCATAGGCCGCTTCCTGTTCCACCTCCTCCTCGTAATCACCCTCGTAGTTGTCGTCCTGGGCGACGTCAGAAGCAGCAGCAGCAGCAGTAGCAGCAACTGCAGCAGTAGGAGGAGCACCAATACCAGCAGCTTGTCCTCGCGGAAACAGAATACGTCGTGCACGTGGTAGTGGCGGTGGCTGTGGCGGTGGCTGTGCTGAAGGTAGGCGTGCGATCAACTCAGTAAACTTGGCGTCGAGCTTGGTGTCGATCATTTTCTCCACGCCATCAATCGCCTCTGTAAATCTGGTCTCGATGTCCTGCACCTGTTGAGACATCATACGTGCAAATTTATTATGTAACTCCTTGTTTGTCATGTTCTCCCAATCGGGTGCATCCCGCGCCACTTCATCATGTGATCCTGGCATGGTTAGCAGAAATAGAAAACACACAGGAATATGATCCTACTTCTACTAATGGGATGGATGTGGGGTGGTGGAAAGCACAAATCCGTCAAGCTTTTCTTACGTTCTTACCGATTCTTACCTAGCAGCAGGTGGTGATGTACAACCAACGGGTCAAAACTCTCAGAGATATGGTAGAGCGATGGCCAGGAGGTGTCAAAACGCACGATGTAGGATATATGTGGAGCTGTAGGTAGGCTTGACAAATATGGTAGCAAAAAGCTCAACAGTAATCAAAACAGAGATGCAAAGTTGAATAAACACTCAACGTCGGTACTGTGCTGATCCTAGGCTAGACCGTACTAGAGACGCGAGCCTAAAACACCAACGAAAGCACGGCGCGGCACGTAATCAACTGAGAAGCACACTCTGATTTTTTTTTTCCTCTTTTTTTTTTTTTTTTTTTTTTTTTTGCTTTTTTTTTTTTGGTGCGATGCGGGACTGCGGTGGCTGAAAAAGTGCGAAAAAATCACTATGGTGGCGAACGTCTCAAAATGAGTTTCTGGACATAAGGAACGTATGGGCACGAAATTTTTTCACCCCCGAAATTTTTGGCCTAAAAACTGCTCTGGAAAGCGTGCCAGACTCTTTTTTCAAGATATTGTAAACATGTAAAGCGTTGTTCAGTTTCTAACTCCCAAGTAAAGCGTTTTTTTTTTTTTTTTTTTTTTTTTTTTGGAGATCACCCTCTTATACGTACGACAAAAGATTGGTGAAATCCGACTCTAATCAAATCAAAACTAATCTGGCTACGGAGAGATCACAAACCGAACAGGTGATGGAACTCAACTCGGATTGGTAGGTCGTGGTGCTGTATATGGACTCGACTTGGCGGAACGTGGTGGTGTATCTGGACTCAGATTGGCGGAAACGTGGCGGTGTACTACTGTGCGGCGGCGGTGTGACAATCTGTGATCAGAACTCGAAACTCTAAGGGAACTAGACGCTAAGATCAGCAACTTGACACAACGATGCAACCGTAAATTCAACAAAGCAAGTACTGAAAAGAAAACTGGACAAAGGCTAGGACTGTCTTGGGACGTGATGATCTAACCCTAATTTTTTTTGTTGGCTTTTTCGTGGACTGTAGGTATGAAGAACAGAACCAATCTAGACTATGAAAACTGGTAAATCTCACCGAGCAACCTGGAAATCTGATACCACTTGATAGAGGCGAAGGTGTCCCGATGTTTCGATGAGAGGATGGAGATCGATTTTTGGTGGAGTAGACTTTCACGACCCGACTACGAACGTGCGAAGACGTTGCGCCTTAGCAATCGCTAAACCAACTCCGAGAGGTTATTGATCCCGCGGATGCACGATCAACCTGACCACGAAGGTCAATTCCTGCAAGCAATCGAAGAACAAGCAAGAACTAAGAATTGCAATCTGGATATTGCGAATATAAGATGAAAGATTAACAGAAGTTGGGGTTCCAATGCGGTCTTGGCCTGGTCGGACGACACAAACGAAGAACTCGAAGTTGCAGCTATGGCTAACTTAAATCTAATTAAAACCCAAGTCTAAACGACGCCCTAAGGGCTGTATATATGGGGGAACAGAGGGGATTTTCGTGACCCCTTGGAGGTGGGGTCCGAAAACAACCCTAACTCGGTTTCCCCACACATACGGACTCTAAAAACAGCCTATAATGTGGTATTTCGAAATTACATGGGCCCAGCCCAATATTAAGGTGACGCAGCACCTATAATTGCTCTTGGACGAAAATAATGAAGTGGCATCTCGTGTATTCCGTCCAAGCCTTCATGCATGCCTTATGGTGGCTTCAACGTGCGAAAATCCCCACTGGAAGCTCCACTGTACTTTCCCCTGCACGCACCTTCTTCTCCATTCTTGATCCCGCTCCAATGACCATCCTTCTTGTCCATGCTAGGTCCTTCATTCATAAGCAAAACAAAAGTATCTAATTTAGGCAGCATCATATGTTCATGAACAATAGAAGGATTCGCAAGAAACGAAAGTACCTGATAATTTAGTTGACGTGCACGTGCTCTAGTAACTGGTCCAGTATGTGTAGTTGGTGAGGGTATGGGTGTAACATTAGTAGGGATGTCCTCATCAGTCGGCCACAAACAAGAACAAAAAGGGGGACAATGTTTCATCTTGCCTAAGACCTCTCAAAGGAGAAAATGAATCCAATAGAGTTCCGTTTAATTTAACTAAATACCTCACCGACGTGACACAAGACATAATCCAGTCAACCCATCGGAGAGAGAACCCCGTCTTTAGCATCACCTGCTTCAAGAAGACCCTACCCACCCTATCATAAGCCTTTGATAGATTGAGCTTATAGGCACATAATTTTTTTGTTGGATCTTTCTCTTGTTTTATATAGTGAATGCACTCGAAGGAAACCTGAGCATTATCTGTGATCATCCGTCCAGGAATAAAAGCACTTTGCTCGGGAGTAATTATATGGTCCAGCAAAGGCCGAAGCCTATTGACCATACACTTAGATATGACTTTATAAAAAACATTGCAAAGGCTTATAGGTCTAAACTCACAGAGCACTATACCAAACCTCTATAGTGCTGATTCCTAAAGACTAGGCGTACGCCTTTGTGACGAGAGCAAGGAGTGGGAGAGGAGAATGGGGACTAGGGTTCGTCCTAGGGTTCAAGGGAGATCTTATCCGCGTTGGGGATGCCGTGGATGGCTGCCACGACGACCAACAGTGGCCATTACGGCTGGATGGCCGCCATTCCATGGCTAGCCTCCACTGTAGCGAGGAAGGAGAAGGCCCAGGTGGGCTGGGCCTGGCTGGGGGTTGCCCGAAGCGTTAGATAGATTTGTTTCAATTTTTGCTTTCTGTTACACTTTTCTTTTTTTTTTCTATTTTAATTGGCTAACATTTGAATTTTGTAAAATGTGTAGCTAGTCCCAATAGCAATGTTGCACTATACCACATTGCTAGAAAAAGTTTGGGTCACAACTAAAATCATTTTAGTATTATATAAAATGAAAAGGATTAACTAGGGCTCTGTTAGCTACTTTTTTGATTTATTTAAATTATTTAACATTTTAATAAATTCTCATTTCTATTTTGTGATGACCTACTAATTATTTTCTATTTAATAAATTGGGTTGCAAATTTTTTGGATTAACTTTAATTTCCACATTTGTTTTTTTATTTATTTTACTTAGGGTTATGATTTGAATGAATAATGATTCAAAAATGATTAATCAAGGCTAAGCAAGGTGACTTGGCATTTAACTCTTAAAGATCCCTAGCCAGAGAGGCCTCACAGAGCTCCTTCGGGGGCACTCTACGTTGGCCCTTCGATCCCCGCTGCCTACAGTCAATTCGCATCCCGCTTTCATCTTGGCCGTCCGACTCAGCCTTTCCCCGTGAGACAAAAAAAGAGCCCAGGGTGAAACCCTACCCAGCTCGCGTCTTCCTCCCCCAATCCCCTCCTCCCCAATCCTCTTCCTCCTCTCGTTTCCCTCCACGACGGCGGCGGCCACGGACGCACAGCTCGACAGAGGCAGCCACCTCCGGCACCTACCGCTCCGGTGAGCCGCGCAGGTCAGCCCCGTGCCGCCGTGCTGCTCCTTCCTCCTCTCCCCCTTCTTCTCTCCATCTTCCTCTCTCTCATCTCTCTTTATCTTTCTGAAACGCATCGTAGGGGCCGCCATGGACGACCAGGAAGGAGGCAAAGCCGGCGCCGCCGGCAGAGAGAAGGATAGAGAGCGGGTGGGGGGACGACGAGTGAGGCCAGGGATGGGACGAGGAGGGCAACGCTCTGCGTGGACCGCCTCCACCTCCAGCACATGGCCACCTCCCAGCCTGCACCCGCGACGACGGCGAGGAGGACCAGCGCGGCCTGCCAGCTCTAGCTGGTTTAGGTGTGCCTGCACCTCCTTCTGTTACCCCCTCTCCGCTCTATCTCTCTCTTTCTCTCTCTGACCTCACTCATATTCTCTTCTTCGTGGAGTAGCAGGGGAAGCCGAGGGAGGAGGGCATCATCATCGGAGAAGGGGAAAGTCCGGGGGGCGGCAAGTGTTCATCCCAAGGTGAGCTTTCCCATGTCCTAAGATCTCTGCTAATTTTTTCTTTTTCTTGTTTAATCTGAATGCAAATATGTGCTCTGGGACATAATGGTGTTGTTGAATCTTAATGTAAATAATTTGTTTCTCATTTATTGAGATGGTCAACTCAACAAAGAATTAAAGAGATAGACCAGGAATAGCAGCAACCCATATTCTTCTTTCTTTTATCCCACCTCTGATTGCTACTATGAGTTCATGGAGAAGGGATAGCTGGTTCCTGACGATACTGTTGTTAATGTGTGTGTCGTTTCCTTACATTTTCATTTAATGTGGTTCAAGTGATGGTGGTAATTGTGAGAAATATGTTTTGGTTACCGCCAGATGGTGAATGAACGTCTTCCGCAACCAAATGCTCAGGAAAAGGGTTGGCTTTTGGATGGATACCCTAGAAGTAATTCACATGCAATGGCACTAGAAACACTTGGAATCCGATTGACATTTCAATTCTATTAGTAGTAAGTGCCCATGCCTAGACAAGTCAAAATATTGATATGTAGCGCAATATTAATATGTATGGATATAGAATGATGCACCTTGCATGATTGCAATCAATTTATCTGCTATTAGAAGTATTTGCTTGTCAGTTTCATTGTGTCCTCTAGACACAACCCAGGAGATGTTGTTACTAAATCATGTGATCACATTCTGCAGTTTATAGCTCATGGGAAGTGGGGGTTCATGCAATATGTCAAGGAGTAGTACATTGGGCCAAGTTAAGATGGAGATCCTCGAAGATTCCCGGGGTTGTTTCTCTTCATGAACTCCACGTGTGTACGAGTCACCAAGTAAATTCTGCTTTATCACTCTCCCATGGTTTTCTAATTTTAGTTTAGTGTTATATGGTGTGAACTTGCAAGAAGAATGGTGCCTTTTTCCATTGGAAGTTCTATTTTGTCTGTAAAATGCATTCACTTAATACTACTTTTTGTTCGCTGATGAGGTACTCAAGGTGATATAAGATCCTTCTTGCAATTTTGGCTTTAGCTTTTCCTTTTTACTGTGCTGCGCTGGGTTTGTTCTCCTCATGCTATTTATTTGTTCCTATTTTATAAAATTGTGCAACAGTGTCTTTTTATGCTTGTTATTGTCTTATCAATGAAACAACCACAATGTGTATTTCATCTATAATTATGTACTTTTAGGCTTTGCCGCGTTGCAAATTTTTCGATGCCTACATAATTTGGTCTATGGGTGTTTTGCGATACTTTAAGTTTTGTCTTCATTGTTGAAGTTTGTGGATTGTCGATGTTCTTCGGAGTATTGCTGCCATGACGTGCTTAACCTGATGTTGCATAAAATCATTCTGATGTATTCACGCCTTAAATTTTCTAGCCCTGGAAAGACAGTAATAGCAAAACGTTTCGAGCTTCTTCCACTTTTTACTGGAACTAAGTTCCATTTTTTTCCTTCGTTCTTCCTTCATGAAAAATGCCATTTTCTACTTACCTTTAACATTATTGGAAAACATGTTCAAATTCATACGTGAAGTGCCTAACTTTTTGTAGTCTTTACCACGTTATAACCAGATACAAAATCTGTATGTAGTATGTATTGACTGACATTCCAAGTTTGTAGTCTTTACCATGTTATATTTTCGAACAAAGGGAGAATTGCTACAAGTTCACACATAAGTTATAATAGTTGATGTTTTCATATATGACGTTCTTATATTTCTTGCATAACTAGGAAATCATATTATTTGGGTAGTTAGTTTTTAATAGAAGAGAGGATCGTTCTGTCATTATTTGGAATGGAAGCTCCTGTACTACTTAAATACATAATGGTATTTTCTGTCATGACCTATCAAAATGTCTTTTTAGTGATTTCATAACTATAACCCGCACTAGAAATATGTGAGTAAACTTATGCAAACAAATAATATTTGTGTGCTGATCATGAATTAGATTTGCAATCATTTATCTTAAAACTGTATTTAGTTACTGCAACTTCTGCTCTTGCAAGTCGACTTGAGTCTCCACTTCTAAATAGATTGAATTAATTATTCACTTCATGCGCTTTTGGGTCTTTTAATTTGTCTCCCTATTGCCACAAAATATGGGATTTTCTGGAAAATATAACTTCAAGCCATTGTTTTTATTGATAGGGGAGAATTCAGGTGTGACTTTCAGAGTTTTATTATGAGACTGAACTGTCGGTAGCGCTTGAGCTACGGATTTCACCGAGACCTTATATTTTTGGTGTAGGTACGTAAATGGTAGGCATTCTTATATGTATGCACACACCAACGATTGTATTTCTCTTGCCCTCAGAACCCACAGACTATCTATTTTGTTTTTTCAACTTCAGTAGCTTAGTTTCATCTCTCAACTGCTGGTTACACTACACGGACTATTTAGTATCCTACATGTAGTCTTTCCTTTCTTATTAACCTACTATAGTTATATTTGATGTATGATGACCAATGTTTAGGAATATTGACAGCTTGCAAAATCCAGTAATAACAACTTTATATTGTTAGTGTGTTTACAGTTTTAGCAATTTCTATTGACCGCTTGCAATATTGACCAATTTTTTCACGTTCTGCCTCTCCTTTCATAGGTTTAGCTCTTATTTTACATCGATTTAACCATGGGTGGAAGTAACAACACACCGCTTAGCCTCCCTCTTGCTTATTGTTTACTTCTATTCTGTCTACACAAAGAAGATATACAACCATCTCTACCCTCACTGCATATTCATTTTGTATCCTTTCAATGTGAACCAAACTGCGGATTGCATCACCACTTTGTTGGTATATACACATAATTCCTAAACCCTAAACCCTAAAAACAGATTCTCACTACACATATTTTGTAGGTTGATGATTTAACCCAAAAAATGCCTATTTTTTTAACATAAACTCAAAGCAACGGTTGCCTTCTCTTTTAACTCACCTACAAGTCTGCATGCTCTTAATTTTAGTCGGGTTCAAGTAGGACCGGCAACTGCCATCCAATTGAATTAAAAGAAATTCATAATCGTGCATAGTATAACTACATTTTCAGATAATAGATTTCCTTCTTCCTCTGATATATATTATCAATTTCTAGCAAATAGCCCTGTCCAACGGCAAGTGCCAGGCGCGCCCTGTTCCAGAAGACTCCCACCAAAGACGCTATAGCAGAAGAAAGTAAAGCCAGCAATGAAGCTAAGGTATGGCTTATTCTTACCTCCAAAACTTATTAACCATACATACATATGCTTTCCCTCGATTATTTTTGCTTCACACACCAGGCCAACTCTAATGCTCAAGCTAAGCCTTTTGCAGTTGTTGCTGAAGAAAATGATGACAAAGATGACCCGGCTCAACAAACAAAAAACAAACGGTGCTTCTTCTATCATGTGCCTGCTTACAAAACCTTGAGCATCAACCATGCAATTACATTGGTTAACATGAACTATGTTTTCTGTTTAAGGAACTCTAATGATGGGAAGAGAAGTTCTATGCCAAATAAATCAAGGCAGTGATATCCTCCAACCCCACCCTACTGCAATTTTCACCACACAGTTGTTCATGATGTTTGCCTTTGATGAATCTGCTAAATCTTTTTTACTTGTTTTTCTGTGCAGCTGTGATTATTTAGGATATCGAGCCTCTACAGCAAAACTAATAATATGATTTCTAAGTAACTAGAACAACTCAGGTGTGATCTTCTTGCTTAATTTACCGGTCTGAATTCCTAATTAATTATTATAGCAACTCAGTGTATCCATATAGTTAGATATCACATTAGATTTTCTTCTTATTAGTTGGATTTTCTGGAATGCAAAGTAGGTTATCCTTGATTTGCTGTTGTGCTAGGCATGAACATAATGGACTACTTGGTAACATTTGTTGTAGTAAAGCATGTAAAATATCGGAGTTTCTCCCTTTTCTGAAGATTCTAGAAAACCCATTGTAAAAAAAATCGAAGTGCCTCCTTTTTTTACCTGCTCGCGTGAGACTCTTCAAATTAGGTCATTGTTTCACATCAACTACTTGCATATATGAATGAAAAGGATCTGCCTTTTGAACTCATTTGGAAATGCTAATGTTGCATTTCTTTTACTCTCCTTTTCAACTGGATTTCTCTTTTATGCCAGCTGCGCAACGGGTGTGATCTAACTCAACGTCCTCAACAACTTTGCCGCTGCTGACATCTACAAAGAGGATCTTAGAGAAACATTGAAGAACCCTTCTACCTTCTATTCTTGCCATGGAAGGGCTACTGATTTATATAGTTTGTTGTGTTTGCTTTTAGAATAAAAATTGAGACTCATGATATTGGATTTGTATTTCTCAATTTCTTTCCTAAGCCTTTTTCATCATATAAATAGACAGGGATTTGGTATACATGGAATACATCAATGTATGTCTTTCTAACTTCCAACTAACATAGAGAATTGTATGAATAAAATTAGTAAAAGAATTCACATTATTACCAAATTTTCAAGCATTTACTTTCAAATAACTCTGGGTTTGAAATAGGACTTTGTGCCATTTGGGTTTCTAAAAATGCAAGTTATTTCTACGAACACATGGTTTCAAACGGGACTCTGCGCCATTTGGCGCAACGGGTCATCAGTATAACAAAAGTGATCTCTGTAGCGTGACACTGGGGTGTTACAGTGCCGTCCTGCGAGTCCGTTTGGCCCTGCGCTGCTTCTGTTCCCTGAGCCTGTTGGAGAGTTCGATAAAAAGTCGGCAATTTCCAAGGCTGTGGCTTGCCCTGACGCATCCTTCGCCGTTTTCGAAACAATGGATTCTGCGGACTCCGTCCAACTTCACTTTGGGCGTAAGGTTGCTCGAGTTGTACTGTCGTCTTTTCTCGATGATCCGATATATCCGCGAGTGGTCTTTTGAGCGAGAGTTTAACCTCGGGTCCGACTCGATTCCATCGTGGATCATGTAGTCTCAGATCATCTGGGCGAACTCGTGCGGTCTTCCGGAGGGATCGTAGTACTGTCCCGTACGAGTGGTCGATTCAATGTCAGGAGTCGCTGCTACTGCGGGTGTTTGGTTGGTAATAGGACCTGCTATCGCGACCGGTGCTTGGTCGAGCGAGATTTTGATGTGGATCTCCTGCGTCTGGGGTGGTGTCGGCCTTGATTCCGCGACTGTAACTTGGGCTTGTATCCTGGATCGACGATTTCTTCGCTGTTGGACGTAGCTTCGATAGCCGTCGAAAGCCTGATCTTGTCCCTTTCGTTGTTCGAGTGCGCCAGGCCGTGCGATTGGAAAGCTTGCGATGAATTAGAGATCCCCGAGTGGATCGGTTCTTGCTCGAATTGTGGCCGAAGTCGTCGAGTTGTTGGTTGTTGATGACGGGACCGTCGAGATCGTGATTCCAACCTGCATCTTCCCCACGGACGGCGCCAATTGACGAGGATCGGCCTCGGAAAATGTGACGCCCCGAAAATCAAGTCATGTACAGTAATCATACACGCAAGGTACACAATCGAGATTAGGGACTCACGGTGAGATATCACAACACAACCTACAAATAAAATAATACAAGCTGTTTAATACAATACAGGGGCCACGAGGGCTCGAATACAACAGCTCGAGAGCACAAAGTTAGAGGAAGCAATAGTATCTGAGTACAGACACAAGGTACACATGATCTTCCTTAAGAAGGCTAGCACAAAAACAACAACGATCGAAAAGGCGAGGCCTCGTTCCTGGGAACCTCCAAACTACTCCTGGTCGAGGGGGAACTCGACGTAGTAGTAGGCATCGGGGATCTTCATGTTGCGGTGGTCGACATCGGGGATCTCCTGCTCCTGGACTCCAACGTCGACTGCAGCGGCTGATCAGGCAAAACATAAAGGGGAAAATAAAGCAAGGGTGAGTATCTAGCATACCCGCGAGTCTTACGTCAGCTACTAAGCAATTATGCATTTGTATCAAATGGAAAGGGGAGGCTGTATATAGTGGACTTCAAGGTAGAAATTAGAATAAGGAAGAGAAGCTAGGCCTATCGAAGACTAGCACCTTCCGACGAGTCTTGCAGCATGAGAAGAGAATCAGCCAACAGTTCAATAGCATGAATGTAATAACAATGCAGCAAAAGTTTCTGCAACATTGTATAATAGTAAGTTGTATTCGATAATAATTATATATGCCTCCGAGATCCCCTCCTGGACTTCCCTGCCAGGAAGAGAAACCGGAACCAACAGTTTAATAGTAGTAGTTTGTAGTAGTAGGCTCTGGCTTCAGCATAAAGTGTCTTGTTACCGTGGACACGGCTATTCGAATAGATTATCTTCCCTGCAGGGGCTGCACTACTGTTACCCTGCACGCTCGGATCTCCAGGGTGGCGTACAACTTGTTAGGGAATGCCCCACCGAGGCTATCCGACACGCCGAGGCCCATCCTACGGCTCATCAGATAGGTCCCCGCCGGTCTACAGTCCTAAGCGCAAGAGCTTCATGGTCAATCACCTCTCGCACTCCGGGTCGTTGTGCGCCAAATGGATCCGTTGTAGCAGCACGATCCGACCCAACCACAATGCTGAAACTGGACGTCTTTCAGAGCTTTCGAACGAGACCAAAACGCGGAGGGCCCACACCGTAATCCCACGTGGAGGTAGTGCGTATAGGGCACGTCGACCCACAAAAGTCATCCACCTGAACCGTTAGTCATTTTATTATTTTTTGTCGGGACAACCGTTATCGTTGCACCTTATCTGGGTGAGTCACGGACAACGACAACAGCTAGGACCACCAGTACCGTCGGTGTCTGCCCTGACATCCCACCAACTCGTGCGGTTACCAACAAGGTGAACCGTCTCCTTACCTTGTCTCGCGTTTGCTCTTTGAAGAGCTCGACTTTCGTACAACAGCATACCTCTCGGCCACGAACAGTACCAGGCCCGCCGCACACTGGTGGAATACACCTGACTTGTCGTTCCAATAAGATACCCTGCGTGGGCACCGTTGGGTCACCCGACTCCTTACCTGTAAGGACACCAGTTGATTCGAGTGCCTACCATCAAGTGAAACCAGGAGGAATCACCCTCGATGGTACACTTGAAGAGGTTCGACCAAGACATCAGCGGAATGAACTAAAGGGGAATATTCTCGTATCATCCCGGTGGTGCCGAGACACCATTGGAATGAACTAAAGAGAATACCCTCGTATCATCCCAGTGATGCTACACTACTGAGCCGATGAGAGTGAAATACGAGTTCGTCCACTCGTAAGTCAAACTCGAAGCGACTCGGCAGAGTCTCGCCGTTGTAGGTTCCCTAGGGCGTCTGCATTGATCCGTACCTGTTGCAATTATAATATTTTGTAATCCGCGTTCAATCACCAGAGTGATCACGGCCCGCTATTCTAAACCTAGCTAACAATGCGCAGGGTTCACTGCTGAATATTATATATATTTATAAGGCAGCATAGGACAAGGAAAGGTACATCAAGGGGCGACAAAAACAGGTTATGCAATAGAATAGAATTGTAACGTAGCAGCAGCATATGCCCAGTGCAATAAAAGTATGGAAAGATAGGCGATATCTAGGGAAGAGAATGGCTCTTCTGGCCTGGAAGCTCGCGGTAGGGGTACGGTCATCGACGAAGTAGTCGTACTCGATGGTGTCATTGGTGGCAGCAACGAGGTCTATCGGAGAATAAAGAGGGGGGGGGAGAAAAAATAAATACACAAAATAATAGCAATACAATTGTATGACATAGCAGATATAAAGCAACGGGGCTCTAACACAATGTTAAGTAATTTATGCGGAGTGGGAACTTTATCCGGGGATGACTCATCAGTACCGGGTGATTACCGGACAGATGATCCGGAGGGGAAGGTTCCATGTCTGCAGTGTTAGAGACATCTGACAAACATGTGGATATTGTATCTGTGCTCGTCGATCCATTCTGATCAATTTTCGTATTCAGAACATTTTCATCCGGAAAGCTTTACCGGCTCCGGGTGATTACCGGATAGTGCAAACGGAGGGGGAATGTCTCGTGTTCGGTATGTTAGAGAGGTGCGATGGGGGTATGGGTAGCGTATCCGTATACGTTATATTTTTCTGATCAAGTTTCATGTACAAATTATTTTCAACGGAGTTACGATTTAAAATATATTGAATTACTAATATTTAAATGATTTTTGGAATTACTATAATTTCTTTTATTATTAAAATGCAACATTATCCAAAATAGTATATTTGACTAGGTCAACTGACAAAAGGGGCCCACATGTCATAGGCTGGGCCTTTGACTGCTCAACAGACCAGTAGGTCCCACAGGTCGTAGACCCATGCCGATTTCTTTGAAATTTTCTAAGTCTGAGAATCTGTTATTGTTTAGCCCATTTGTGAATTTTATAACTAAATAATTATGCCTCAAACAAATATATGCCCATGACATTATTTTATCTTGGTTATGTGTACAACAAGCCCATGCCATTTGCATTATTAATAGAAGTCAATAGCACAAAGTTTTGGGTTTATGAGGTGGTTAAGATAATGTTTATGATTTAGCAGTAATTTGTTAAGTCTGGGAATTTCTGCTTTAATCAGAAAGTAGCGTTTTGCAAGATTTATTGTGATCAAACTTTTCATAATTTAAAGTCGGTCCAATGGAATGGAATCATCCTTGACATGTATAGTTTATGGATCTATCAAATTTTACCATTTTAGAATTGATTTGATGTGGTTTTGGGGGCCGTACAAAGAGCAGATCAGCAGCAATAGTAAGTAGCAGCATCACGTAGTAGTTCTAGCTAGCAGCAACATGCAGTAGCAGCAAGAACAGCAGATGGCAACAGGGGCAACAGCTAGCAACTACAAGCATGGGGAAGACGCGGGCACGACCAGTTGGACTGGCTGCCACGGTGGCTGCACAGGTCACAGGGGCGGCGAGGTGCACGGCCAGGGCGTGGTCAGCACACGGCCAACACGGGGTGAGCACGAGTGCGGCTGAGTCGGGCGCGACATGGGATTGGGGAGCGCGGCCCTGGGTGGCGGTTGTCGACGACGTCCACGACTTCGTTCGTGAGGAGGGAGAGGGGAGGGTGGCGGCTCACAGGGAGGGTGAGTTGGGGCAGGGAGGTGCCGGGGCGGTCACCGGAGACTCACGGAGTAGGGGGCGAGCGACGCCGCCGCCGGATGTAGGGGCGGGGGCGCGCTCAAGGGAGTTGAGGGGCTGTTCGGTGGAGCCGGCGGCGGCGCGAGGGGGGCCAGGGGGCGGGGCAGCCTGGAGGTCGAGGCGTCCTGGGCTCGCCGGAGTTGACCGGGGCCGGCGGCGTCCAGGAGGGAGAGGGGGGGCGGGGCCGAGACCCAGATTGCGATGGGGAGGGGATCGGGAGAGGATCGGGTTCGGGATGGTGACGAGTGGATAAGGGCTGGCTCGGGTGGGTTGTCCACGACGGCAGGAAAAAAAGAGAGATGGAAGATGGGCTGGGGGTGGGCTCGCCCGGAGGAATATATAGGCATTTTCTATTTTGTTTTATTTTTCTTCTTTCTGTTTTCTTTCCTTTTGTTTTAATATGTGTTAGCTACTTTAGCAATTTTGTAAAGCATAAAACTTGTTCCAAAATTAGCGTTGCACAATACTAGAGTGCCACAAAAAAAGATTGGGACTTTTATAAAATCTTTTGCATTTTTGTTCTAATAAAAAGGTATTAAATGTCACTGTGTTGCTACTATTATGAATTGTTTGATTTATTTTATAGCTTAATAAATTCCCATATCCACATGGACATGGTCCACTGAATATTGGGAATTTTACAAAAGTGGTTGCAAAGTTTTTGGTTGAACTTTTATTTGCCACAATGTTTTTTAATTTCAATCACAAGGGAATTTGAATTTGAATTGAACCAAAGATGATCAAGGAATGATTTGCAATAGTAAACATCATTAGCGAAAGTGATTACTGTTCCCTGACACCGATGGTGTTACAAATCTCCCCCACTACAAAGAATTCTCGTCCCGAGAATTAAAAGGTAGTGGAAGGGGTAAAGCTTTGGTTTCATATCCTAACGAATCTTCGGTTGCTTGTTATCCTACTCGAATAAGTTAATCCTTCTCGTTGATGTCTTCATTTCTTTACATCATTGCATCTCGACGAGTTTTCATCATTCCTTCGTGGACTCCATCGTACTTAAGGATAGGTTAGGAGGGCAACCTAAGAGGTCGGATCGGGACAAGGTTAATCAACCAAGGTTGTCCGAGGGAATGGGCTACAAAGTATCTCCCGAATTTAAACTCAGGTAATACATCGAGAGAAACAAAAGAAGGTATGAAAACTTTCAAACAGATAGGCATGCATTCGATGCCGATGAAAGATGATGAATAGGGGTCCAGAGCATCAGGAATAAGCACTGAGTTTGATACAGACTGAATATCGCAAGGTATGTGACAAGAGTCAGGTTTCGATCTTGTGGAACTGTGGGTTATGGTCCCAAATTGAATAAGAAGGGTGGCGACATCCCATGCGATCGCGAGGCAAGTTTTGTCAGAGAACAGATCATCAGTTATCTCAGCGATGACGTCGGTACCAAGGGCGAGGAACGACGAGAATCATTTTCCTGCTCGTTAATACGAGGCAATCCAATCGGCAAAATTCTCGTCCATCGGTGGTTACCGAAAGGTTATCAACAAAAGTAACATGTTGTACTGACAGAGTAGTACACCGAAGTGTTTACAATAAGTAGGGAATTATCACTGCTTAGATAAGTTATATCACAAGAAAGGCTAAACAGACCAATGGAAAGGAAAAGGTGATGATACACAAATATCAGGTATATATCTTTCCCAAGGGAAACCAGAACTCGATATACACGACCAAGTTGTATTGGCAGGGAGTCGAGCGAGTTTATCGATGATAACACAAACCATCGAGGGAAAGGGATGGTATTTCACGTAATGAATCCAATTGACACGTGGAAGAAGCCATGAAATATTAGTCGGATAATAATCCACCAATGGTCGGGTGGTTCGCAAAGAATCTGATGTGAGTATCGTCACTCAACCAGAAGGAAAAAGAATGCAAAGGCATCAGGTGATAGAAGCATCAGAATGATTCGATGCTTAATTACAAGGGAATTATGATTTCCAAATCGAGAGGTGGATGTAATTATCCATACTGACTTATTGGCGGCAGCGGATTGCAAGGCGATGAATACGAAGGTTCTCGGGAATTTATCGAAGAGTATCTTCGGAATCTTCAGGTGAAGCAAGCGGTCATCTTGCGTGAAGGGCTCTCCGGAAGGACAGAGGTGCGAGATCCTAGAGTTAGTGTTAGCAAAATATTTAACCCGAAAGAGAAGACAGATCAGTGTCCCAGAGTAAAGGTACGGAGAAAAAGATCCTAATACCATCCAGTTGGCGACGTGGGCCGATAAGCCACACGACACTGTTAGTAAACTAGTTTTGCAAAGACAAGACTCGACTTCGACCAAGGAGTTGGAAGGGGGTGTCCTACAGACAGTCGGCTCTGATACCAACTTGTGACGCCCCCAAAATCAAGTCGTGTACAGTAATCATAAACGCAAGGTACACGATCGTGATCAGGGACTCATGGTGAGATATCACAACACAACTCTACAAATAAAATAATACAAGCTCTTTAATACAAGCCAGGGGCCACGAGGGCTCGAATACAACAACTCGAGAGCACAAAGTTAGAGGAAGCAATAGTATCTGAGTACAGACACAAGGTACAAATGATCTTCCTTAAGAAGGCTAGCACAAAAACAACGATCGAAAAGGCGAGGCCTCCTGCCTGGGAACCTCCAAACTACTCCTGGTCTAGGGGGAACTCGATGTAGTAGTAGGCATCGGGGATCTTCATGTTGCGGTGGTCGACATCGGGGATATCCTGCTCCTGGACACCAACGTCGACTGCAGCGGCCAATTAGGCAAAACATAAAGGGGAAAATAAAGGAAGGGTGAGTATCTAGCATACCCGCGAGTCTTACGTCCTCTACTAAGCAATTATGCATTTGTATATGGAAAGGGGAGGCTGTATATAGTGGACTTCAAGGTAGAAATTAGAATAAGGAAGAGAAGCTAGGCCTATCGAAGACTAGCACCTTCCGACGAGTCTTGCAGCATGAGAAGAGAATCAGCCAACAGTTCAATAGCATGAATGTAATAACAATGCAGCAGAAGTTTCTGCAACATTGTATAATAGTAAGTTGTATTAGATAATAATTATATATGCCTCCGAGATCCCCTCCTCGACTTCCCTGCCAGGAAGAGAAACCAGAACAAACAGTTTAATAGTAGTAGTTTGTAGTAGTAGGCTCTGGCTTCAGCATAAAGCGTCTTGTTACCATGGACACGGCTATTTGAATAGATTATCTTCCCTGCAGGGGCTGCACTACTGTTACCCTGCACACTCGGATCTCCAGGGTGGCGTACACCTTGTTAGGGAATGACCCACCGAGGCTATCCGACACGTCGAGGCCCATCCTACGGCTCAGCAGAGAGGTCCCTGCCGGTCTACAGTCCTAAGCGCAAGAGCTTCATGGGCCATCACCTCTCGCACTCCGGGTCGTTATGCGCCAAGTGGATCCAGTGCCGCAGCACGATCCGACCCAACCACAATGCTGAAACTGGACGTCTTTCAGAGCTTTCGAACGAGACCACAACGCGGAGGGCCCACACCATAATCCCACGTGGAGGTAGTGTGTATAGGGCACGTCGACCCACTCAAGTCATCCACCTGAACCGTTATTCATTTTATTATTTTCTGTCGAGACAACCGTTATCGTTGCCCCTTATCTGGGTGAGTCGCGGACAACGACAGCAGCCAGGACCACGAGTAACGTCGGTGCTTGCCATGACGTCCCACCAACTCATGCGGTTACCAACAAGGTCAACCGTCTCCTTACGTTGTCTCGCGTTAGCTCTTTGAAGAGCTCGACTTTCGTACAACAGGATACCTCTCGGCCACGAAAAGTACCAGGCCCGCCGCACACCGGTGGAATACACCTGACCTGTCGTTCCGCTAAGATACCTTGCGCGGGCACCGTTGGGTCACCCGACTCCTTACCTATAAGGACACTAGTTGATTCGAGTGCCTACCATCAAGTGAAACCAGGAGGAATCACCCTCGATGGTACACTTGAAGAGGTTCGACCGAAAATCAGCGGAATGAACTAAAGAGGAATATTCTCGTATGATCCCGGTGGTGGCGAGACACCAGTGGAATGAACTAAAGAGGAATACCCTCGTATCATCCCAGTGATGCTACACTACTGAGCCGACGAGAGTGAAATACGAGTTCGTCCACTCGTAACTCAAACTCGAAGCGACTCGGCAAAGTCTCGCCGTTGTAGGTTCCCTAGGGTGTGTGCATTGATCTGTACCTGTTGCAATTATAATATTTTGTAATCCGCGTTCACTCACCAGAGTGATCACGGCCCGCTATTCTAAACCTAGCTAACAATGCACACGGTTCACTGCTGAATATTATATATATTTATAAGGCAGCATAGGACAAGGAAAGGTACATCAAGGGGCGAGAAAAACATGTTATGCAATAGAATAGGATTGTAACGTAGCAGCAGCAGCATATGCCTAGTGCAAGAAAAGTACGGAAAGATAGGCGATATTTGGGGAAGAGAATGGTTCTGCTTTCCTGGAAGCTCGCGGTAGGGGTACGGTCGTCAACGAAGTAGTCGTACTCGGTGGTGATACACAACAATAATAGCAATACAATTGTATGACATAGTAAATATAAAGCAACGGGGCTCTAACGCAGTGTTAAGTAATTTAGGGGGAGTGGGAATTTTATCAGGGGATAACTCATCAGTACCGAGTGATTACCGGATAGATGATCCGGAGGGGAAGTTTCCATGTATGCAGTGTTAGAGACATCTCACAGATATGTGGATAGTGTATCCGTGCTCGTTGATCCATTCTGATCAACTTTCGTATTCAGAACATTTTTATCCGGAAAGCTTTACCGGCTCCGGGTGATTACTGGACAGTCAAAACGGAAGGGGAATGTCCCGTGTTTGTTATGTTAGAGGGGTGCGATGGGGGTATGGGTAGCGTATCCGTATACGTTATATTTTTCTTATCAAGTTTCATATACAAATTATTTTCATCGGAGTTACGATCTAAAATATATTGAATTACTAATATTTAAATGATTTTTGGAATTACTATAATTTATTTTATTATTAAAATGCAACATTATCCAAAATAGTATATTTGACTAGGTCAACTGACAAAAGGGGCCCACATGTCATAGGCTGGGCCTTTGACTGGTCAACCGACCAGTAGGTCCCACAGGTCATAGACCCATGCCGATTTCTTTGAAATTTTCTAAGTCTGAGAATCTGTTATTGTTTAGCCCAGTTGTGAATTTTATAACTAAATAATTATGCCTCAAACAAATATATGCCCATGACATTATTTGATCTTGGTTATGTGTACAACAATCCCATGTCATTTGCATTATTAATAGAAGTCAATAGCACAAAGTTTTGGGCTTATGGGGTGGTTAAGATAATGTTTATGATTTAGCAGAAATTTGTTAAGTCTGGGAATTTCTGCTTTAATCAGAAAGTAGCGTTTTGCAAGATTTATTGTGATCAACCTTTTCATAATTTTAAGTCGGTCCAATGGAATGGAATCATCCTTGACATGTATAATTTATGGATCTATCAAATTTTACCATTTTAGAATTGATTTGATGTGGTTTTGGGGGTTGTACAAAGAGCAGATCAGCAGCAATAGTAAGTAGCAGCAATATGCAGCATCAGCAAGAACAGCAGATAGCAACATGGGAAGCAACTAGAAACTACAGGCAGGGGTGAGACGCGGGCACGACCAGTTGGACGGGCGGCCACGGTGGCTGCACAGGCCACAGGGGCGGCGAGGCGCACGGCCAGGGCGTGGTCAGCACACGGCCAACACGGGGTGATCACGAGTGCAGCTGAGTCGGGCGCGACATGGGAGTGGGGAGCGCGGCCCCGGGTGGCGGTTGTCGACGGCGTCCACGGCTTAATTCTTGAGGAGGGAGAGGGGAGGGTGGCGGCTCATAGGGAGGGTGAGTTGGGGCAGGGAGACGCCGGGTGGGTCGCTGGAGACTAGCGGTGTAGGGGGCGAGCGATGCCGCCGCCGGGATGTAGGGGCGGAGGCGAGCTCGAGGGAGTTGAGGGGCGGTTCGGTGGAGGGGGCGGCGGCGCGAGGGGGGGCCAAGGGCGGGGCAGCCTGGAGGTGGAGGAGGCCTGGGCTCGCCGGAGTTGACCGGGGCCGGGGCGTCCACGAGGGAGAGGGGGGTGGGGCCGCGACCGAGATCGCGATGGGGAGGGGATCGGGAGAGGATCGGGTTCGGGAGGGTGACGAGTGGATAAGGGCTGGCTCAGGTGGGTTGTCCACGACGGCAGGAAAAAAGAGAGAGATGGAAGATGGGCTGGGGGTGGGCTCGCCCGGAATAATATATATGCATTTTCTATTTTGTTTTATTTTTCTTCTTTCTGTTTTCTGTCCTTTTGTTTTAATATGTGTTAGCTACTTTAGCACTTTTGTAAAGCATAAAACTTGTTCCAAAATTAGCATTGTACAATACTAGAGTGTCAAAAAAAAAAGATTGGGACTTTTATAAAATCTTTTGCATTTTTGTTTTAATAAAAAGGTATTAAATGTCAGTGTGTTGCTACTATTATGAATTGTTTGATTTATTTTATAGCTTAATAAATTCCCATATCCACATGTACATGGTCCACTGAATATTGGGCCTTTTACAAAAGTGGTTGCAAAGTTTTTGGTTAAACTTTTATTTGCCACAATGTTTTTTAATTTCAATCACAAGGGAATTTGAATTTGAATTGAACCAAAGATGATCAAGGAATGATTTGCAACAGTAAACATCATTAGCAAAAGTGATTACTGTTCCCTGACACCGAGGGTGTTACAGCAAATCCCATGGTAAGGTACCCTGGGTTTAGATCCTAGAGAGAGGAGTGCGAAGTTGGCGATCTCGCCGGCTAATAAGAGACAGGGATTTACCCAGGTTCAGGGTCCTCGGTCGATAAAACCCCTACTTCTTGCTCGATATATTATGATGGAGACGATTACAGTGGGGTCGAGGCGAGATTGGTCTAGAACATAGGTGTTGCTATGAGATTGGATACCCTAGACGTCCCTTCTCACAACCTTTATATTCTAGGTTGGGTCGCAAGGAGTCCTTCAAGGTTTACAGAGGAGGTTGCCTAATCTAGCTAGCCTTGATCGCCAAGTCTTGGTTTCCATAATGCCGTGGACTCCTATGTCAGCGCAACCGTCGGTGCTTTGGGTGGGACGATCTTGTGCCAGTCGAGGCTTCTAGAGGGCCTTCCGTCTTAACAAGCACCATGTACCCTCATACGTAGGAGTCGTGGGGGTATCCCCTCGTCACTCTGCTTTGATGGATCGATGTCTGATGCTTTCGATAAAAATGCCAGGTGGTATTAGTCAATGGGTGGATTAGATGTTTCCGAGTTCGCCAGCTTCCGTGTTGTTCGCTCTTGAGACATAGTTGAGCTCGCATCCGTCGAAGTCACCCTCGAGGTTGTTGTAGATATTATGGTATGCTGACATGTTGTCTACGACTGCTTTGAAATCTCTCATTGTTTGATGAATGAGAAGGTTAGAGTCGTCGTAGATGAGTAGACGAGTAGCATCGCAGGCCTTTTCCATTCGCATGCCATGGAGGAGGGCTTCGTATTCTGCTTAATTGTTGGATGCCTTATCGAAATTGATCTGTAGTATGTATTTTATCTTTTCTCCCTAGGGGGATACTAGCACGACGCCTGCTCCTGCTCCTTGCAGTCTTTCTGATCCATCGAAGAACATCTTCCTAGAGTTGGAGAGGTCCGAGGGGGGGGGCAGGCGCTTGAACTTCCATCCACTCGACCATCAAATCAGGGAGGATTTGAGCTTTGATTGTTGTTGGATGTTTGAAACGCAGGTCGAGGGGACGGAGTTCAATGTCCCACTGGGTGGCTCTTCCTGTAGCGCTTGGGTTTGTTGAGGATGTCCGAGAGTGGTGCACTGCTAACCACTGTTATCGGGTGCTCACCGAAGTAGTGTGATACCTTGCGAAAGGTCATGACGACAGCGTAGACGAGCTTCTGATAGTGCACGTATCTTTGCTGGGGTAGTAGATTGGTCTCTGGATGCCTTGTACTTTTCCTTCTTCAGTGCGATCGACAACAAGTGTGGTGCTTACGATGCTGCTCCGAGCGGCAATGTAGAGGTATAGGGGTTCTCGTTCCTTGGGTACTGCGAGGATTGGTGGAGTTGATAGGGTTTTCTTGAGGTCTACAAATTTTTTTCGTGCTTCCTTCGTCCACTCGAATTTTCCACCTTTCCTGATTAGCTGGTAGAACGACAAGGTCCTTTTTCCTAGCCTGCTGATGAAGCAGCTCAGGGCGGCGAGTTGTCCTGTGAGTTGCTGCACACATTTTATGTTGACGGGTTCTTGCATTGTGGCGAGTGCTTGAACTTTCTCTGGGTTGGCTTCGACTCCTCGAGAGGACACCATGTATCCTAGTAGCTTGCCGACTGGTACGCCTAAAACGCATTTCTTGGGGTTGAGCTTAATGCTGTAGTGGTTGGGTGCTCCGAAAGTTTCCCGGAGGTCTTCGAGCAGTGTGTCCTCCTTGTAGGTTTTGATGACGATGTCATGTACATAGACTTGGACGTTCCTTCCTATTTTTTCCTTTAGGCACACTTGCATAATTCGTTGATAGGTTGCTCCGGTGTTCTTTAGCCCGGAAGGCATTGTCTTGTAGCAAAATACGCCATATGGGGTGATGAATGACGTATGCTCTTCGTCTTCTTCCTTCACCCTTATCTGGTTGTATACTGAGTATGCGTCAAGGAACGAGAGGAGATCGCATCCCGCATGGGAGTCGATTATCTGGTCGATCCTCGGCAGGGGGAAGTGATCCTTCGGGCAATGCTTGTTGACAGGTCTATAGTCGACGCACATGCGTAGTACGTCGGTGCCTTTTTTGGGTATGATCACAGGGTTTGCGACCCACTGGCCTTCTTTGTTTCGCGGATGGATTTTGCATCGAGCAACCTATTTACTTGCTCGCCGATGGCTTAGCGCTTTGGTTCGAAAAATCGTTGCAACGCTTGCTTTACTGGCTTGGTGTTTGGGTAGATCTGTAGTGCATGCTCGGCAAACTCTCGAGGGATTCCAGGCATGTCGACTGGGCACCATGCGAAGATGCTCCATTCTTTGCGGAGAAATTTTATGCTGGCACTCGCGTGTTCTTCGGATAGGTGAGCATAGATCCGCACTGTCTTGTTTGGGTTTCTTGGGTGCACCTGATGGGTTATCGTGTCGCTATCAACGCTGAAGTCTCGAGTGATCTCCTTGATTTCGCTTCGACCGGCGAGTGGGAAAACGCTTCTGTCTACCACCATGGCTATTTCTTCGAGTTCCTGCTGTCCTTGGATTCCAAAAAATCAAATAGAAATATATGGCTAAACTTCTTGCATTTAATCATTGATCACCTCGAAAATTTCTTAATTAAGTATGATTTTCCTAGCAATCGTTTTTCTATCTGTTATCCCTAAAGATAAAAACAAGAGCAATAACATGGTGGAAGGTTTGTGAACATCAAGATTTACGTGTATCACCGACCTGGACCAACAAATCTGTCAATTTAATTAAAAACTCTTTGGATCCAAATTCGATTCCTACAGGAAGGCCTAATTCTTTATATGAAAAATTGTCAAAGGCGCATATTTCATGATTAAATATCAAATCAAATTTATTGGATGTATAAGAAAATTACAATGTCAACCAAGAAGGAACAATGCAACATGCGCATGTGCCTATGACATTGGAAAACAGAACAATCAAAATAGGAAACCATGTGAAACCAAGTTGGATAATATTTTATGAAATTATGTCTAGTATGTAATTATCACCAAAAGTTTATATCAATATTTACGATGTATTTCAAATTTAACTACCTACATTTAGTTGTCCAATAAAATTCCTAAATCATGTTGGATTGCAATTAAAATAAAAGTGTCAATTTATAACTGCTAAATTTAGCCTTGTATATATGCATCACATAGAAACAATCACTTATTATAACTAAATCTAATATCTCGTGTGAATTCTTCTTTACTAAAATATTTTCATGCTACGACTAAGCCGAAGAAGTTGATTGCTAAAAACTATCATCCAGTATGTGTGAATTTTATGGGCCTCCATTCAATATATGCATGATAATAGATTTGTGCAGAGAGTTTCAAGCAAAAAACATTCTTTTGTAGTGTGCCGTTGGTTATTCTAAACTAGGAACTCGTGATCTTACTCCAGTAGACTAAACCTCTTCTTGTTATCCTTTGGAGATATGAGGTACCTTACAGATAAGTGCTTCTCGAGAAGTTCTCAAAGGAGTCACGGAAAAATGAATGATCTTTAGTATAGAAATTCCTGTTTCCAAATCTGCAAGAACCTAGCATATATGAGGTCTCTTACTTCTGCCCGGACCCGACGGGTGCAACGGCCGCCAACGACAGAGGCGACAACCGACATGGCCTTGGTGTGGCCCTCGGCCACTGACAAGGATTAGCCTCGGCAAATCCCATGGTTAGGAACCCTAGGTTTGATTGTAAGAGAAGGAGTGCAAGGTTGGCGATCTCATAGGCTAATAGGAAACATGGATTTACCCAAGTTCAGGGCCCTCGATCGGTAAAACACCTACTTCCCACTCGATGTATTATATGGTGGAAGGGATTACAGTGGTGGTTCTGGCAAGATAGATCTAGCCAAAATATTGCAAGGAGATTATTGAGTGCCCTAGACGTCCCTCTCCAAGCCTTTATTTACTAGGGTAGGTCTCGAGTAGTCCGTCTAGGTTTACATAGAGAGTTTCCTAATCTAACTAGTCTTGGGGGCCACGCTTTGGACTCAACGTCGTTCTGGAATCCATGTCGGTCCAACCGTTTATGCTTCGGGTGGGCTGATCTTGGGCCTACCGAAGCTTTCAATGGACGGTCAGTCTTGACACGCACTAGGTACCCTCACGTGGAGGAGTCGTGGGGTATCCCTCGTAAGCCACAGACCGACTTATCTGACCGAGGCAAGCCACAATAGCCTCCTTCTTCGCTCGCGGCCAGCGACGATGGCTCCCCATATTCGGTCGCTCCTGCCACGAGCGATGTGGAACCTGCCAGGACCGCGGCTGCAGAAGATTGCCCTTCGACGAAGAGCAGCAATGGGGATCCATGGTTGTTCGCGGATTCCCTAACACGCCAACAGGTATGGCTCCCGGACGCATCCCTTCCGCGGATTCCGTCACCCCATGATCGAGAAATATATCAGTCAGTGATTACTAATGGAGCAACATACAAAGCTACAATCTACGCCAGAAAACTCTAATGCTGGAATCCAGAAGTATATGAACTGGAATATTCAAAAGAGAAGATGAGTCACACCAAGATAAACCATGAAGGATTCTCTAGACACGAAATGAGAGAAATGATGTGTAAAGTCATGCATCATTACCAGTTCCACATCAATACATTTTTTTATCCTACTTAATGTGACGACCATTTGACTTTTTTAACACCGGCACTAACATTCACACGAACACGAGCTTGATCCCGGCTTAATGTGACGATCAAGGTAACTAACTGTTGGATATGTGCCCTAGAGACAAATTAATAAATATATTTGTCACATATCCGTTTTGTTCATAATACGTTTTATACTGTGCTATAACTGTATTACTTGGAAATACTAATACAGGTGTAGTATAAAACCTTGTCCATAGTTTAACTCGGGTAAACTATCTCATTGGGAAATTGATTGATCAAGCTTTCCTGATCATGGCGACACTTAAGTCCATTGACAATGAGGTCATATCGTTAAGGGGAATGATGTGATGGACGTACACCCACCTAAAGTATTGCAATGTGATCGAGTCACATAGTTCAGCGTTGCTATGACTTTATAACATATGGCTTAGTCCTTAGACCGTAACGATCATACGTAATTGTCATCTATGAGGAGACTTTGATTTGTATCCCACCGCCTGACTGAAATATGCTGGCTATAACGGTGCACTTTGGGTATTCCGAAATAGATGGTTGATGAGTATGTTAATAGATCAGAGCGGGATTTGTCAGTCCTTGTGACAGGACAGGTACTCTGGGCCCACTCGGTGATATTGCATCAACACCTTGCAAGGACGTGACTAGGTCACAAGAGAAGCAATGATCATGGACGAGAGAAGGTGTTTGTTGTGAACGAGATGTGAACACGGTATGTAAGATATCGACAATCAAACCTCGGACAAACAAAGTACCGCAGCACAAAGGGATTACGTCGTATCGTTAACGGTTTCCAAAAGCGATCGAAGTTCATTCGATGGAAGCGCATGGGCTGTCAAGGATTGTAACCAGGTCCAACTGACTAGTCATTGGTCAATGAGAAGAGTCTCGACCATGTCTGCTGTTTCCCGGACTGTTAGGGTGTTACACTTAAGGGCAATCGATGCATAGGACAGTTACGGGATCAATCGGTGAAATAGGAGGAATCACCGGAATAGTTCCGGAGGAGGACGGAATGGTTTCCGGACATTTTGAATAGTTCAAAATAAATTTTAATTTTTTAACAATGTTTTATTATTTAATTATCTGAATTAAATACTTAAAACATATTAAAAAAATTAAAAAAAATGGGAAAAGGCTAAATGGGCCCATGGGGCCGATTAAGGGAGGAAGGGGTCTCCCCCCTTGGGCTTGGCGCCAAGGGTGGGGCCCACCCCCCCTTGGCCGGCGCACTCCCCCCCCTTGGGAGTTGATGAGGACATCTCTACTAATATTACACCCACATCTTCACAAACTACACATAATGGACCAGTTACTAAAGCACGCGCACGTCAAGTAAATTATCAGGTACTTTCGTTTCTTGCGAATCCTTCTAATATTCAAGAACATATGATGCTGCCTAAATTAGATACTTTTGTTTGTCTTATGAATGAAGGACCTAGCATGGACAAGAAGGATGGTCATTGGAGCGGGATCAAGCATGGAGAAGAAGGTGCGCGCGCGGGAAAGGACAGCGGAGCTTCCCGTGGTGATTATCGCACTTTGAAGCCACCATAAGGCGCGCATGAAGACTTGGACGAGAGACACAAGATGCCACATTAATATTTTCGTCCAAGAGTTATTATAGGTGCTGCGTCACCTTATTATTGGGCCAGGCCCATGTAATTTCGAAATACACTTAATAGGCTATTTTTTAGAGTCCGTATGTGTGGGGAAACCGAGTTAGGGTTGTTTTCGGACCCCTCCTCCAAGGGGCCACGAAATTCCCCTCTGTTCCCCCATATATACAGCCCTTAGGGCATCGTTTAGACTTGGGTTTTAATTAGATTTAAGTTAGCCATAGCCGCAACTTCGAGTTCTTCGTTTGTGTCGTCCGACCAGGCCAAGACCGCATTGGAACCCCAACTTCTGTTAATCTTTCATCTTATATTCGCAATATCCAGATTGCAATTCTTAGTTCTTGCTTGTTCTTCGATTGCTTGCAGGAATTGACCTTCGTGGTCAGGTTGATCGTGCATCCGCGGGATCAATAACCTCTCGGAGTTGGTTTAGCGATTGCTAAGGCGCAACGTCTTCGCACGTTCGTAGTCGGGTCGTGAAAGTCTACTCCACCAAAATCGATCTCCACCATCTCATCGAAACATCGGGACACCTTCGCCTTTATCAAGTGGTATCAGATTTCCAGGTTGCTCGGTGAGATTTACCAGTTTTTCATAGTCTAGATTGGTTCTGTTCTTCATACCTACAGTCCACGAAAAAGCCAAAAAAAAATTAGGGTTAGATCATCACGTCCCAAGACAGTCCTAGCCATTGTCCAGTTTTCTTTTCAGTACTTGCTTTGTTGAATTTACGGTTGCATCGTTGTGTCAAGTTGCTGATCTTAGCGTCTAGTTTCCTTAGAGTTTCGAGTTCTGATCACAGTTTGCCACGTCGCCACCGCACAGTAGTAATCCGAGTCCAGATACACCACGTTCCGCCAATCCGAGTCCATATACACCACCACGAGCTACACGAGTCCGAGTTGAGTTCCACCATCAGTACGGTTTGTGATCTCTCCGTAGCCAGAATAGTTTGAGTTGATTAGAGTCGGATTTCACCAAACTTTTGTCGTACGTAGAAGGGAGGTGATTTCCAAAAAAAAAAAAAAAAAAAAAAAGAGAATTTTTTTTTTCAGAGTATGCTTCTCAGTTGATTACGTGCCGCGCCGTGCTTTCGTTGGTGTTTTAGGCTCGCGTCTCTAGTACGGTCTAGCCTAGGATCAGCACAGTACCCACGTTGAGCGTTTATTCAGCTTTGCATCTCTGTTTTGATTACTGTTGAGTTTTTTCTACCATACTTGTCAGCCTTCCTACAGCTCCACATATATTCTACATCGTGCGTTTGACACCTCCTGGCCATCGCTCTACCATATCTCTGAGAGTTTTGACCCGTTGGTTGTACATCACCACCTGCTGCTAGGTAAGAATCGGTAAGAACGAAAGAAAAGCTTGACGGATTTGTGCTTTCCACCACACCACATCCCATTAGTAGAAGTAGGATCATATTACTGTGTGTTTTCTATTTCTGCTAACCATGACAGGATCACATGATGAAGTGGCGCGGGATGCACCCGATTGGGAGAACATGACAAACAAGGAGCTACATGATAAATTTGCACGTATGATGTCTGAACAGGTGCAGGACATCCATAACAGATTTACAGAGGCGATTGATGGCGTGGAAAAGATGATCGACACCAAGCTAGACGCCAAGTTTACTGAGTTGATCGCACGCCTACCTTCAGCACAGCCACAGCCACCGCCACTACCACGTGCACGACGTATTCTGTTGCCGCGAGGACAAGCTGCTGGTATTGGTGCTCCTCCTGCTACTGCAGTTGCTGCTACTGCTGCTGCTGCTTCTGACGTCGGCCAGGACGACTACTACGAGGGTGATTACGAGGAGGAGGTGGAACAGGAAGCGGTCTATGAGCAGCCAGCTGGACGTCCACGTCCCAACATTCGCCACGGTCGACACCAACCACCCCCTCAGGTACGCGATGATGAACATGTGCCTAAACTTAAATTGAATCTTAAGCCATTTGAGGGTAGATATATTCCTGATGTTTATCTTACTTGGGAGTTAGAAACTGAACAACGCTTTACATGTTTACAATATCCTGAGAATAGACGTGTTACTGCTGCTGTTTGTGAATTCACGGGATTTGCATCTATTTGGTGGTCCGAACATTGTAGATTGCATGCTAATAATATTCCAACTACTTGGGCTGCTTTAAAAGATGCTATGCGTACTCGCTGGGTTCCTCCTTATTATCAACGTGACTTGTTACAAAAATTACAGCGTTTGAGACAAGGAAAAAATTCTGTAGAGGAATATTATCAGGAATTACAAACTGGATTGATTAGATGCGGCCTAGTAGAGGATAATGAAGCTATGCTTGCACGTTTTATGGGTGGCTTAAACAGGGAGATACAAACTATTCTAGAATACAAGGACTTTACTACTATCACTCGTTTGTTTCATCTTGCTTGTAAAGCTGAACGTGAAGTGCAGGATCGACAGGCCGCTACGAGACCTAACTTTTCTGCAGGACGAAATACATCATGGACATCGCGTGGAGCTTCTACATCCACACGTCCTGCTGCACCACCATCTACTTCAGCCGCTCATTCTTACAGGGAGCCACCGACACAGCCAGCGCCACCATTCAAGGGTGCACAGAGTGGTCCCGCGGCGAGTTCTTCTTCATCCATGGCGTCCACAGGGCAAGCACGAGATCGTGATATTAAATGTCGCAGGTGCCAAGGTGGAGGTCACTTCGCAAAAGACTGTCCCTCCAAGCGTGTGATGATTATTACGGCGGATGGTGGGTATGAGTCAGCGAGTGACTATGATGAGGAGACTTTAGTTCTCATTGCTCATGAGGATCAGGGTGCCCATGATGATGCTCGTGATATAGAGTATATGGCTCCTGATGATGCAGATAAATATGCTAGTTTGGTTGCTCAACGTGTGTTAAGTGTGCAGGTATCGAAGGACGAGCAAAACCAGAGGCATAATTTGTTCCACACAAAGGGAGTGGTGAAAGAACGTTCGGTTCGCATCATCATTGACGGAGGGAGTTGCAACAACTTGGCGAGCATGGAGTTGGTGGAGAAGCTATCTCTCACCACAAGACCACACCCCCATCCGTACTATATTCAGTGGTTTAACAATAGTGGTAAGATTAAGGTAACGCGTTCTGTTCGTGTGCACTTTAGCATTGCCGCATATGCTGATTATGTTGATTGTGATGTGGTACCCATGCAAGCATGCTCTCTTCTACTTGGTAGACCATGGCAATTTGATAGGAATGTTGTACACCATGGTAGGACAAATCAGTTTACTCTGGTTCATCAGGATAAAACTATTGCTTTACTTCCTATGTCTCCTGAACAAATTGTGCAAGATGATCTTGCTAGAGCTAGTAAAGCTAAACAGGAGAAAAATAAGAGTGAAAATGAGATAGCAGCTAAAGAATTTGAGCAACAACATAAGACCAATAGCAAATCTTCTTCCGCTGTTTCTAATGAAATTAAATTGACTAGTCCAACTTTGCTTGCTACTAAGGTTGATATTTCGGATTTGGATGTTAGTCAATATGTGTGCTATGCTTTTGTGTGCAAAGAAGCTTTGTTTTCATTTGAGGAATTGCCTCCTTCTTTGCCTCCTGTTGTCACTGACCTTTTGCAGGAGTTTATTGACGTCTTTCCACAAGACGTGCCACCGGGATTACCACCTATTCGAGGGATTGAGCATCAGATTGACTTAATTCCCGGTGCTTCGCTGCCTATCCGTGCGCCATACCGTACCAATCCGGAGGAGACGAAGGAGATTCAGCGTCAAGTACAAGAGCTACTCGACAAAGGTTACATACGTGAATCCCTTAGTCCTTGTGCTGTTCCTGTTATATTAGTGCCTAAAAAGGATGGAACATGGCGTATGTGTGTTGATTGTCGAGCCATTAATAATATTACTATTCGTTATCGTCATCCTATTCCTAGGTTAGATGATATGCTTGATGAATTAAGTGGCTCTACCATGTTTTCCAAAGTTGATTTGCGTAGTGGATACCATCAAATTCGCATGAAATTAGGAGATGAATGGAAAACGGCATTTAAAACTAAGTTTGGATTATATGAGTGGTTAGTCATGCCTTTTGGGTTAACTAATGCACCTAGCACTTTCATGAGATTAATGAACGAGGTTTTACGTGCTTTCATTGGACGATTTGTGGTAGTCTATTTTGATGATATACTGATTTATAGCAAATCTTTGGAGGAACATTTGGATCATTTACGTGTTGTTTTTATTGCTCTACGTAATGCACGTTTGTTTGGTAACCTTGGGAAGTGCACCTTTTGCACCGACCGAGTATCGTTTCTTGGCTATGTTGTTACTCCGCAGGGAATTGAAGTTGATAAAGCCAAGATCGAGGCGATTGAGAGTTGGCCGCAGCCCAAAACGGTCACACAAGTGAGGAGTTTTCTTGGCCTCGCTGGATTCTATAGGCGTTTTGTGAGAGATTTCAGCACCATTGCTGCACCTCTCAATGAGCTTACACGCAAGGATGTGCCTTTTACTTGGGGTACCGCACAGGAAGAAGCCTTCACCGTATTGAAAGATAAGTTAACACATGCTCCTTTGCTCCAACTTCCTGATTTTAATAAGACTTTTGAGCTTGAATGCGATGCTAGTGGGATTGGTTTGGGAGGTGTGTTATTACAAGATGCTAAACCTGTTGCTTACTTTTCTGAAAAATTGAGTGGGCCTAGTCTGAACTATTCTACTTATGATAAGGAATTATATGCTCTTGTTCGGACATTAGAAACTTGGCAACATTATTTATGGCCCAAAGAATTTGTTATACATTCTGATCATGAATCTTTGAAACACATAAGAAGTCAAGCAAAACTTAATCGTAGACATGCTAAGTGGGTTGAATTTATTGAGACTTTCCCTTATGTCATTAAACACAAGAAGGGGAAAGATAATATTATTGCTGATGCTTTGTCTCGTCGTTATACTATGCTTTCACAACTTGACTTCAAGATTTTCGGTTTAGAGACAATCAAAGATCAATACGTAAATGATGCGGAATTTAAAGATGTATTGCAGAATTGTAGAGAGGGTAGAACATGGAACAAGTTTGTGCTTAATGATGGATTTGTGTTCCGTTCTAACAAGCTATGCATTCCAGCTAGCTCTATTCGTCTTTTGTTGTTGCAGGAGGCGCATGGAGGAGGATTAATGGGACACTTTGGCGTGAAGAAGACGGAGGACGTACTTGCTACACATTTCTTTTGGCCAAAGATGAGACGGGATGTTGAGCGTTTTGTTGCTCGCTGCACTACATGTCAAAAAGCTAAGTCACGACTCAATCCTCATGGTTTATACATGCCTTTACCTGAACCTAGTGTTCCGTGGGAGGACATATCCATGGACTTTGTTTTAGGCTTGCCTCGAACAAAGAATGGGAGGGATAGCATATTTGTTGTCGTGGATAGATTTTCTAAAATGGCACATTTTATACCATGTCATAAAAGCGATGATGCTGCTAATGTTGCTGATTTATTCTTTCGTGAGATTATTCGCTTACATGGTGTGCCCAATACTATTGTCTCGGATCGTGATACTAAGTTTCTTAGCCATTTTTGGAGATGCTTATGGGCTAAGTTGGGGACTAAACTACTTTTTAGTACTACATGTCATCCCCAAACTGATGGACAAACTGAAGTGGTCAATAGGACTTTGTCTACTATGCTTCGGGCTGTTTTAAAGAGTAACTTGAAACAGTGGGAAGAATGTTTACCTCATATTGAATTTGCTTATAATCGTTCATTGCATTCTACCACTAAAATGTGCCCTTTTGAGATTGTTTATGGTTTTCTACCTCGTGCACCTATTGATTTGCTGCCTCTTCCATCTTCGGAGAAGGTTAATTTTGATGCTAAGCAACGTGCTGAATTGATATTAAAAATGCATGAGTTAACTAAAGAAAACATTGAGCGCATGAATGCTAGATACAAGCTTGCTGGTGATAGGGGTCGAAAGCATGTTGTGTTTGAACCCGGAGATCTTGTTTGGTTACATCTACGTAAAGATAGGTTTCCTGATTTGCGCAAGTCTAAGTTAATGCCTCGAGCTGATGGTCCCTTTAAGGTTTTGCAGAAAATTAATGATAATGCATATAAACTTGAGCTACCTGCAGCCTTTGGGGTTAGTCCCACATTTAATATTGCAGATTTGAAGCCTTATTTGGAAGAAGATGATGAGCTTCCGTCGAGGACGACTTCAATTCAAGAAGGGGAGGATGATGAGGACATCTCTACTAATGTTACACCCACATCTTCACAAACTACACATAATGGACCAGTTACTAGAGCACGCGCACGTCAATTAAATTATCAGGTACTTTCGTTTCTTGCGAATCCTTCTAATATTCAAGAACATATGATGCTGCCTAAATTAGATACTTTTGTTTGTCTTATGAATGAAGGACCTAGCATGGACAAGAAGGATGGTCATTGGAGCGGGATCAAGCATGGAGAAGAAGGTGCGCGCGCGGGAAAGGACAGCGGAGCTTCCCGTGGTGATTATCGCACTTTGAAGCCACCATAAGGCGCGCATGAAGACTTGGACGAGAGACACAAGATGCCACATTAATATTTTCGTCCAAGAGTTATTATAGGTGCTGCGTCACCTTATTATTGGGCCAGGCCCATGTAATTTCGAAATACACTTAATAGGCTATTTTTTAGAGTCCGTATGTGTGGGGAAACCGAGTTAGGGTTGTTTTCGGACCCCTCCTCCAAGGGGCCACGAAATTCCCCTCTGTTCCCCCATATATACAGCCCTTAGGGCATCGTTTAGACTTGGGTTTTAATTAGATTTAAGTTAGCCATAGCCGCAACTTCGAGTTCTTCGTTTGTGTCGTCCGACCAGGCCAAGACCGCATTGGAACCCCAACTTCTGTTAATCTTTCATCTTATATTCGCAATATCCAGATTGCAATTCTTAGTTCTTGCTTGTTCTTCGATTGCTTGCAGGAATTGACCTTCGTGATCAGGTTGATCGTGCATCCGCGGGATCAATAACCTCTCGGAGTTGGTTTAGCGATTGCTAAGGCGCAACGTCTTCGCACGTTCGTAGTCGGGTCGTGAAAGTCTACTCCACCAAAATCGATCTCCACCATCTCATCGAAACATCGGGACACCTTCGCCTTTATCAGGAGTTTAGTCCCACATGGGGGAGGGGAGGAGGATGTGATAGCGGCGAAGGTGTCCCGATGTTTCGATGAGATGATGGAGATCGATTATGGTGGAGACGACTTTCACGACCCGACTACGAACGTGCGAAGACGTTGCGCCTTAGCGATCGCTAAACCAACTCCGAGAGGTTATTGATCCCGCGGATGCACGATCAACCTGACCACGAAGGTCTAATTCCTGCAAGCAATCGAAAGAACAAGCAAGAACTAAGAATTGAATCTGGATATTGCGAATATAAGATGAATGATTAACAGAAGTTGGGGTTTCAATGCGGTCTTGGCCTGGTCGGATGACACAAACGGAGAGCTCTAAGTTGCGGCTATGGCTAACATAAATCTAATTAAAACCCAAGTCTAAACGACGCCCTAAGGGATGTATATATGGGGAAACAGAGGGGAATTTCGTGACCCCTTGGAGGTGGGGTCCGAAAACAACCCTAACTCGGTTTCCCCACATGTCAGAACCCCAACTAGGGTAAGTGCTAGGGTTTGAGTGCCCCTTTGCATCATGCAAAATTTTCAAAAGAAATCAAAAATGGGGAAAAGAAAAGCCCTGAGAACTTAAATCAAGGCCAGACAAAAATTTCTTCCAAAAATTGGTATGGTAATTTTGAAAAGTCTTATAAATATGCATGATCACATTTAAAGTGAAGTGGTCCCACTGCATGCACCAAGATTTTTCAAATATTCCAAATAGGGCTTGGAAATTAAATTAAAATCCAATTTGAATATAAATTCAAATTGTTTGATTTTCAAAAGTCACCAAAACTTATGAGTGGCTAGCTATTTATGTTATAAGCCCACATAAAAGTTTTCATGATTTTAAAAAATGCTCTGCTATTTTATTTGGGGCAAAACAAATAACAGAAAAGGAAAACAGAATAGAAATAACAAAAGAAAAGAAAAAGGAAAAACCAAGCCCACCCCACAGGCCCACTTACCTAGGCCTGGCCCAGCCCAGCCGCCTCCTCTGTTGTCGTCTTCCCCCGGGCACGAGCACACAACTGCGTGCCCGGCATGCCATGGCCGCCGTGGCCGTCGGCGCCACGCAGCAACTTCCTCGACGTCATCTGCGCGTCCAGAAGCCTCCCCTGGACGCCTCCTCCATTCCTCCCCTCTCTCCGCTCGCTCTCCCCCTCTGCCGCTCTCGTTTCTGCGCACACCCGAAGCCACGCCGGAGCACCTCGCCGCGCCACCGTGGCCACCCTCCTTCTCAGCCGCTGCCACCTTGTCCAGGACGCGCGCCGTCATCGTCTTCATCGCCGTGTGCAAGCGATCGAAGCCGGGAGCCCCGAGCACGTCGTCCTCTTTGCCGAGCCGCCGCTGAACTCGCAAGAGCTCGTCGTCGATTCCGCCGCAGCTGCAGCTCCTCCAGCCTCCTCGACTACTCCATCACACTCAGGGTGAGCCCCCGCTTTTTTCCCCTCTCCCAGCGCGCGATTTGGTGTCCGAAATCGCCAACGCCGCCGTGCACCGTCTCCGGCCGCCGCCATGAGTGCTCTCCGTCGACGACTGCGGCCTCCCCGGTGAACCCCGCGTAGCGCATGTGATGCGGCTCCTCAAGGGCTTCCTCCACGTGCTCCTGGCGCTCCAAATGGCAGCCGGGAAGCCCCTCCGGCGACCCTCCGCCGCGCACTGTGGTCGCCGCAGGCTAAACGCCGGTGGGAAGTTTAGCCAAGCCTAACCCCACCCCTAATCCAACCCCTGAGCCACTGACGGCTGGGCCCAGGGCCCTCTAATTAATCACAGATTAATTTAAACAGGGGATTAACCCCCTGTGTCTTTGACAGGTGGGGCCCCCTAGTCAGTTTGACTGGTCAGCCCCCTGCTGACATCGTGCTGACGCAATAAAGGATTTTTCCAGAGATTTAAAATATTACAGAAATTGCAGAAAATCATATAAACTTTGGAAATTCATAGAAAATTCATATGAACTCAGAATTGGACAAATAATATATGAAAAATGATCAGCATAAAATTCTCTATCCAAATATGCAACTTTCAACCATGTTTGAGTTGATTTTAAAATGGGACCAGTAGCTTTTGCTATTTGGCTTAAATGGAATTAATTCAAATGCAATTCAAATTTTAACAATTACAATGCAAACATGATCACCTGAACTTCAGAAGCATATCACACACATGATCATATGGTTTACAATGACCAAACATTAGCAAATGCAAGACGACCTAATTTGAATAACATTTGGAGTTTGAATTTGAATTAACTTTTCAAATCAACTTCAATTAACATGTGGCAAATTGAACCTAGATCACACCAATACCTTTCACATCATGTGACGACCTAAACATGTGCTTGTGCATTCTATTACATTGTTGCCCCCCCCCTTTGTTGATGATTGTGCCGATAACAGTGCCTCCGAGACGGTGATCACCCCCGACGAAGAAGAAGATCAGTAAACCCCGTGTATCGTCAGCAAGGCAAGCAAACCCCATTGATCATGTCTATAAAATCCTATTTCCCTCTCAGTCTCGCTTATGCATGTTTAGGAGATCACCGAGACACGTTCTTTCGCATAGTTGAACCCATTCCGATGCATGACCTATCATTTTGTCACCGTATTAAGCAAACCACAATCCTAGCAGATTTAGGAGTTGAATGATGAGCATGTGGCCCCTACAACTGTTACTGCTTTTGCTGCTTAGTGATACAATGAGGATGTTTTGATTGTGAGTCGGGATGGAATGAACACAGTAGTGTTGATGAAAGTGAAACGTGTTGGTGAATCCACCCTAAACAAAGGTGAACGATGAGAGGCTGTGTAGGAGTACACAGTGGGTTGTCTCGTTGAACATTGCCATAGACCCCGAGTTCCTGTTTTGTGATCCAAGACAAAGAGTATGACCACATGTAGGGTTTTATGGGAACCCCGTTTGGCCTCTTTACGTACCCGATCCGGTCCAGGAGTCACAATAGATTCGGGCTTTCCATTTGGCATATGCATAGAAAAAGTATGAAGAAAAGGTTGCATCATATAGATATGTGGGTGGACTTGTGAGGCAGTGAAACCATCTGGCAAAGGTGGCGTCTCGGTCCCTTACATTATCTGAGTCCGTTTCGTGGAACCGGCCGGACTCCCGAGCGGTGCCAAACTCAGGTAGTCGACTCCTGGATTAGAGAAGGTGATGTGAGGTTAGTGCCTTGGTTTCATCCACGTCCGAAACCCGCTTGAAGGGTGACGATAACGAGGCGATAAGTGATGACACGCGTGTGAAGATGTACACCCCTGTAGGGTTAATTAACTATTCGAATAGCCGTGTCCGCGGTTATGGACTACTTGGAGACCTCTACTTGATCATAGACAACTTGAATGGATACTTATAAAACTCGCAAGATAAGCGTGAGTGCTATGGTGTGCTTCTTCGTGGGGAAGTCGAGGAAGTAACCATAGTGTTGTATTGTTTGGAGATGTAGTGGACTCGTGTACGCTTCTTATCTCAAGTCTGGTACTCGTAGTTCAGGACTAGCCAAGTCAAAGCTGGCACTTCTGCATGATGAAACCCCACCTCCTTTACCTTGATACTTGAGCATGAGTAGTGTAGTTCTGATGTAAGTCTTGCTGAGTACGACTTTGTACTCACGTTTGCTTATTCTATGTTTTAGATGAGAACCCGGACCCCGATGGAGTCACCTTCATGAAGCTCGACGTTGACTAAGTTAGCATAGTACCAGACAGCAGTCTGGTCCCTCGTGGAAGGGCATGTTTGTTTACAAGGCTTCTCTAAGCCAGTTGTTAAACTTGTCTGTACTCAGACCTAATTTGCTTCCGTTGTATGATGTAATGTTGATCACATACATGTGATCTTTGTATGCTCTATGTGTAAATCAATAAAGAGTACTTGTAGAGTTATGTGATGATACCTGCTGTTCATACTAGACATGTGTGATGCGTGTATGATTATAACATGCATGTCTTAGTATGGGTTTTCGAGACCTTAGTTGTGATCTGGCTGGCGGTCTTTTATACACCAAGTGACCCTTAGATGTGCGCAGCTTGGGGCATCGCGATGCGATTGCTCGAGACTCTGTCTCGTGCACACTTTGATGTATGATCGAGCCCGCCCTAGACCCCGACTAAGTGATCGGGCTGGAGTAAGTCTATGTAAGAGTTAGGATTCAATCGATAACATGGTTGAGGCAACTTGTCTATGAGTATGGGATTCACCACCCATAAGCATTTAGACTTGTGAGCGGACGATGAGGACCCATCTCAGTTGATCATCCGGCCTGAATGGGATGCCCCTCACGTTCGATGCTTACCGAGAACGTTCTGTGCTTGGCCTTGTCTTCTTAGACAAGTGGGTACGGTTCTCGGCTCTCCATGTGATTGCATCGTGACTGGAATTACATACGCTAACCCCGGGTCCCGACAGACTTGGTATCAGAGCAGGACTGTCTGTAGGATTGTCAAACCCTTGGTCGAAGTCGAGTCTAGCATTCCATAGTTATATAGTTACTCTGGGTATAAGGGAACAACGTAAGGCTTCTTTTTCTCCTTATCCTCATCGATCTGAGTTCTGAGTCACCCTTATCTTTTCTACGGGATGATAGGACTAGGCTCATCTATGTCTTACTAGAACATCTTGTTGTTTGCTTCCTTGTAGCCGTAGGAAAGTTGTGTTCGGTTGTCTAGAGTCTTTGTGCTTCCTATTTTGGGACTTCCTATGTAAGTGTTGTTGAAATGTTGTGAGGATTTCCATTTCTCTTGCAATTACAGCCGTTATGCTGTCCGAGTCATTCCAGATTTCTTCATAATATGATGCATTTGCAAAATCCTTCCCTCCATTTCGGTTGTCTTTCCCTAAGATTTATTAGGTGGCATGCCCGACAGTTCCATAGAGTTTGTTGTAGGTTTTCTTCTAGGAACCTATAGTGATTCAACTGCAGCTCTTCCTCCCACTTTAGATGTCTGCTAGCAAGAAGAACCACACTAACCATCATGTTGGGGTACTTTGCTACTCTGACATATCTGTTGTAGCCCTAGTAAGCCATGGTCATCCTCAGGAAAACCATCCAGAGATCAAACCCCTTAAACCTAGTCACCCGGCAGATGTGTAGAATTTATAGTTGATCTTATACCAGTCACAACCCCAATTTCCAGAAGCCCGTATAGAATGGCCCCACATGAGTTAGCCGAGCTAAAAATCCAACTTGAAGTGTTGTTGGCAAAAGGCTTCATCCGCCCTAGCTCATCGCCATGGGGATTGCCTCGTTCTGTTCGTAACGAAGAAATATGGAACAGAAAGGATGTGCGTAGACTATCGCCCGCTAAATCTAGCGACGATAAAGATCAAGTACCCATTTCCCAGGATCAATGGTCTTTATGATCAACTTGCAGGATCCTCTGTCTTCTCCAAAATTGATTTGAGATTAGCTTATCATCAAATCAAAATCCGACACGAGGACATTCCAAAAACGGCTTTCACTACTCGTTATGGTCTTTACGAGTACACCGTCATGTCCTTTGGTCTGACCAATGCTCCGCCACTTTTTCACGCATGATGAACTCGATCTTCATGGAGTATTTGGACAAGTTCGTCGTGATTTACCTCGATGCCATCCTTATATACTCGAAGAACGAAGAAGAACATGCCGAGCACCTAAGGCTGGTATTGATGAAACTTAGAGAGCATCGCCTGTATGCTAAATTCTCCAAGTGTGAATTTTGGCTACCAGAAGTGACCTATTTAGGCCACGTGATTTCTGCGAAAGGCATTGCTGTGAATCCCGAGAGAGTTCAGGCCGTCCTTGACTGGACTCCACCTGAATCGGTTAAGCAAGTTAGGAGCTTTCTTGGCCTAGCCAGCTATTGCCGTCGCTTCGTCGAGAACTTTTATAAAGTTGCAAAGCCTCTAACTGAACTCCTCAAGAAAGATAAGAAATTCCAATGGACCCCAAGTGCGAGGAAAGCTTTCAAGAGCTAAGAAGAAGATTGACTTCTGCACCCGTACTTGCGCCTCCAGACACCAAAAGGGATTTCGAGATCTATTGTGATGCTTCACGGCAAGGGTTAGGATGCATACTTATGCAAGATAGACATGTGGTAGCTTATGCTTCACGCCAATTGCGGCCACATGAAGAGAACTATCCTACCCATGATCTTGAACTCGCTGCCGTAGTTCATGCCCTGAAGACTTGGCGACATTACCTCCTTGGTAATCGTTGTGAGATCTATTCCGACCACCAAAGCCTCAAATACATATTTCACCCAGCCAGATCTTGATCTCAGGCAAAGACGCTGGATAGAGTTGATAAAAGATTATGACTTAGGAATTTCTTTCACCCCAGGCAAGGCCAATGTCATGGCTGATGCACTAAGTCGTAAGTCGTATTGTAACAACCTCATGTTAAAACAGTATCAACCACTTCTTCATGAGGAATTTCGAAAGCTCAACCTCGAGATTGTTCCTCGTGGATCTCTTTTCAACTTGGTGGCGAAACCAACCCTTGAGGATCAAATTATAGTTGCCCAAAGGCGTGCACAAGGTGTTCGCCGGATCAAGGAGAACATTGCTAGCGGAGTTGCTAAATGTTTCTCCACAGATAGCAAAGGAACGGTATTCTTTGGAAATCGTTTGGTAGTACCTAATAATAGGGAATTAAGACAACTCATCCTCAAAGAAACCCATGACACACCCCTCTCGATTCATCCCGGTAGCACAAAAATGTACCGAGATCTACGCCAGAGATTTTGGTGGACTAGGATGAAGAGGGATATTGCTCAATTTGTTGCCGAATGTGATGTTTGTCGTCGCATTAAGGCAGAACATCAAAGACCTGCTGGTACACTTCAACCTTTGCCTATTCCAGAGTGGAAATGAGACAAAGTCGGTATGGACTTCATCACCGGCTTTCCAAAAACCCAGAAAGGAAATGATGCCATCTTCGTGGTCATTGATAGACTTTCCAAAGTTGCTCACTTCCTTCCCGTTCGCGAGTCTATAACTGCTAGCCAGTTAGCGGACTTGTACGTCTCTAGAATTGTGTCTCTTCACGGTGTTCCTTTGGAAATCAATTCTGATCGTGGTAGCCTTTTCACCTCTAGATTCTGGGAAAGTTTACAAAATGCTATGGGAACTCATCTCTCCTTTAGTACAGCTTTCCATCCTCAATCTAGCGGACAAGTTGAAAGGGTTAATCAAATCTTGGAAGACATGCTCAGAGCTTGTGTTATCTCATTCGGAAAGAATTGGGAGAAATCTCTTCCTTTCGCCGAATTTGCTTATAACAACAGTTTTCAATCTAGTCTGAACATGGCTCCTTTTGAACTCCTCTACGGACGACGATGTCGAACACCCCTTAACTGGTCGGAAACCGGTGAGAGACAACTCTTTGGACCGGATATGATCAAGGAAGCAGAAGAGCAAGTTCGCATTGTTCATGATCAATTGAAAGCAGCCCAGTCTCGTTCGGAAAGAATTGGGAGAAGTCTCTGCCATTCGCCGAATTTGCTTATAACAAGAGTTTCCAATCTAGTCTGAACATGGCTCCTTTTGAAATCCTTTATGGACGACGATGTCGAACACCTTTAAACTGGTCAGAAACCGGTGAAAGACAATTCTTTGGACCGGACATGATCAAGGAAGCAGAAGAGCAAGTTCGCATTGTTCATGATCAATTGAAAGCAGCCCAGTCTCGTCAGAAAAGCTACTATGATCGTCATCATAGAAAGGAGAGCTACAATCTTGATGAGAAGGCTTACCTTCGGGTTACTCCTCTGAAGGGAACCCAAAGATTCGGTATCAAAGGCAAGTTGGCCCCACGTTACATCAGACCTTTCCGCATTCTAGCTAAACGTGGAGAAGGTGCCTACCAACTTGAACTACCCCCTCACCTTTCCCGAGTACATGATGTATTCCATGTGTCACAACTCAGGCGTTGCTTCAAGGACCCCATCCGCGAAGTCGACCATGAAACGCTTGATCTCCAAGATGACCTTTCTTATCGAGAGTACCCTGTTCGTATTCTTAATTCCGCAGAGCGTGTCATGCGTCGTCAGACGATCAAGTTCCTCAAAGTGCAATGGTCGCATCACTCCGAGAAAGAAGCAACCTAGGAAAGAGAAGACCGCCTCCGTGCCGAGTACCCCACCTTCCTCCCGACGACTTCTAGGAATCTCGGGACGAGATTCTTTTGAGTGGGGGCGAGTTGTCAGAACCCCAACTAGGGTAAGTGCTAGGGTTTGAGTGCCCCTTTGCATCATACAAAATTTTCAAAAGAAATCAAAAATGGGGAAAAGAAAAGCCCTGAGAAATTAAATCAAATGGCCAGACAAAAATTTCTTCCAAAAATTGCTCTGGTAATTTTGAAAAGTCTTATACATATGCATGATCACATTTAAAGTGAAGTGGGTCCCACTGCATGCACCAAGATTTTTCAAATATTCCAAATAGGGCTTGGAAATTAAATTAAACTCCAATTTGAATTTAAATTCAAATTTTTTGATTTTCAAAAGTCACCAAAACTTATGAGTGGCTAGCTATTTATGTTATAAGCACACATAAAAGTTTTCATGATTTTTAAAAATTCTCTGCTATTTTATTTGGGGCAAAACAAATAACAGAAAAGGAAAACAGAATAGAAATAACAGAAGAAAAGAAAAAGGAAAAAACCAGCCCACCCCACAGGCCCACTTACCTCGGCCTGGCCCAGCCCAGCCGCCTCCTCCGTTGTCGTCTTCCCCCGGGCACGAGCACACAGCTGCGTGCCCGGCATGCCGTGGCCGCCGTGGCCGTCGGCGCCACGCAACAGCTTCCTCGACGCCATCTGCGCGTCCAGAAGCCTCCCCTGGACGCCTCCTCCATTCCTCCCCTCTCTCCGCTCGCTCTCCCCCTCTGCCTCTCTCGTTTCTGCGCACACCCGAAGCCACGCCGGAGCACCTCGCCGGGCCACCGTGGCCACCCTCCTCCTCAGCCGCTGCCACCTTGTCCAGGACGCGCGCCGTCATCGTCTTCCTCGCCGTGTGCAAGCAATCGAAGCCGGGAGCCCCAAGCACGTCGTCCTCTTCGCCGAGCCGCCGCTGAACCCGCAAGAGCTCGTCGTCGATTCCGCCGCAGCTGCAGCTCCTTCAGCCTCCTCGACTACTCCATCACACTCAGGGTGAGCCCCCGCTTTTTTCCCCTCTCCCAGCGCGCGATTTGGTGTCCGAAATCGCCAACGCCGCCGTGCACCGTCTCCGGCCGCCGCCATGAGTGCTCGCCGTGACGACTGCGGCCTCCCCGGTGAACCCCGCGTAGCGCATGTGATGCGGCTCCTCAAGGGCTTCCTCCACGTGCTCCTGGCGCTCCAAATGGCAGCCGGGAAGCCCCTCCGGCGACCCTCCGCCGCGCACTATGGTCGCCGCCGGCTAAACGCTGGTGGGCAGTTTAGCCAAGCCTAACCCCACCCCTAATCAAAACCCTGAGCCACTGACGACTGGGCCCAGGGCCCTCTAATTAATCACAGATTAATTTAAACAGGGGATTAACCCCCTATGTCTTTGACAGGTGGGGCCCCCTAGTCAGTTTGACTGGTCAGCCCCTTGCTGACATCGTGCTGACGCAAAAAAGGATTTTTCCAGAGATTTAAAATATTACAGAAATTGCAGAAAATCATATAAACTTTGGAAATTCATAGAAAATTCATATGAACTCAGAATTGGACAAATAATATATGAAAAATGATCAGCATAAAATTCTCTATCGAAATATGCAACTTTCAACCATGTTTGAGTTGATTTTAAAATGGGACCAGTAGATTTTGCTATTTGGCTTAAATGGAATTAATTCAAATGCAATTCAAATTTTAACCATTACAATGCAAACATGATCACCTGAACTTCAAAAGCATATCACACACATGATCATATGGTTTACAATGACCAAACATTAGCAAATGCAAGATGACCTAATTTGAATAACATTTGGAGTTTGAATTTGAATTAACTTTTCAAATCAACTTCAATTAACATGTGGCAAATTGAACCTAGATCACACCAATACCTTTCACATCATGTGACAACCTAAACATGTGCTTGTGCATTCTATTACATTGTTGCCCCCCCCTTTGTTGATGATTGTGCCGATAACAGTGCCTCCGAGACGGTGATCACCCCCGACGAAGAAGAAGATCAGTAAACCCCGTGTATCGTCAGCAAGGCAAGCAAACCCCATTGATCATGTCTATAAAATCCTATTTCCCTCTTAGTCTCGCTTATGCATGTTTAGGAGATCACCGAGACACGTTCTTTCGCATAGTTGAACCCATTCCAATGCATGACCTATCATTTTGTCACCGTATTAAGCAAACCACAATCCTAGCAGATTTAGGAGTTGAATGATGAGCATGTGGCCCCTACAACTGTTACTGCTTTTGCTGCTTAGTTGATAGAGGCGAAGGTGTCCCGATGTTTCGATGAGATGGTGGAGATCGATTTTGGTGGAGTAGACTTTCACGACCCGACTACGAACGTGCGAAGACGTTGCGCCTTAGCAATCGCTAAACCAACTCCGAGAGGTTATTGATCCCGCGGATGCACGATCAACCTGACCACGAAGGTCAATTCCTGCAAGCAATCGAAGAACAAGCAAGAACTAAGAATTGCAATCTGGATATTGCGAATATAAGATGAAAGATTAACAAAAGTTGGGGTTCCAATGCGGTCTTGGCCTGGTCGGACGACACAAACGAAGAACTCGAAGTTGCGGCTATGGCTAACTTAAATCTAATTAAAACCCAAGTCTAAACGATGCCCTAAGGGCTGTATATATGGGGGAACAGAGGGGAATTTCGTGGCCCCTTGGAGGAGGGGTCCGAAAACAACCCTAACTCGGTTTCCCCACACATACGGACTCTAAAAAATAGCCTATTAAGTGTATTTCGAAATTACATGGGCCTGGCCCAATAATAAGGTGACGCAGCACCTATAATAACTCTTGGACGAAAATATTAATGTGGCATCTTGTGTCTCTCGTCCAAGTCTTTATGCGCGCCTTATGGTGGCTTCAAAGTGCGATAATCACCACGGGAAGCTCCGCTGTCCTTTCCCGCGCGCGCACCTTCTTCTCCATGCTTGATCCCGCTCCAATGACCATCCTTCTTGTCCATGCTAGGTCCTTCATTCATAAGACAAACAAAAGTATCTAATTTAGACAGCATCATATGTTCTTGAATATTAGAAGGATTCGCAAGAAACGAAAGTACCTGATAATTTAATTGACGTGCGCGTGCTCTAGTAACTGGTCCATTATGTGTAGTTTGTGAAGATGTGGGTGTAACATTAGTAGAGATGTCCTCATCATCCTCCCCTTCTTGAATTGAAGTCGTCCTCGACGGAAGCTCATCATCTTCTTCCAAATAAGGCTTCAAATCTGCAATATTAAATGTGGGACTAACCCCAAAGGCTGCAGGTAGCTCAAGTTTATATGCATTATCATTAATTTTCTGCAAAACCTTAAAGGGACCATCAGCTCGAGGCATTAACTTAGACTTGCGCAAATCAGGAAACCTATCTTTACGTAGATGTAACCAAACAAGATCTCCGGGTTCAAACACAACATGCTTTCGACCCCTATCACCAGCAAGCTTGTATCTAGCATTCATGCGCTCAATGTTTTCTTTAGTTAACTCATGCATTTTTAATATCAATTCAGCACGTTGCTTAGCATCAAAATTAACCTTCTCCGAAGATGGAAGAGGCAGCAAATCAATAGGTGCACGAGGTAGAAAACCATAAACAATCTCAAAAGGGCACATTTTAGTGGTAGAATGCAATGAACGATTATAAGCAAATTCAATATGAGGTAAACATTCTTCCCACTGTTTCAAGTTACTCTTTAAAACAGCCCTAAGCATAGTAGACAAAGTCCTATTGACCACTTCAGTTTGTCCATCAGTTTGGGGATGACATGTAGTACTAAAAAGTAGTTTAGTCCCCAACTTAGCCCATAAGCATCTCCAAAAATGGCTAAGAAACTTAGTATCACGATCCGAGACAATAGTATTGGGCACACCATGTAAGCGAATAATCTCACGAAAGAATAAATCAGCAACATTAGCAGCATCATCGCTTTTATGACATGGTATAAAATGTGCCATTTTAGAAAATCTATCCACGACAACAAATATGCTATCCCTCCCATTCTTTGTTCGAGGCAAGCCTAAAACAAAGTCCATGGATATGTCCTCCCACGGAACACTAGGTACAGGTAAAGGCATGTATAAACCATGAGGATTGAGTCGTGACTTAGCTTTTTGACATGTAGTGCAGCGAGCAACAAAACGCTCAACATCCCGTCTCATCTTTGGCCAAAAGAAATGTGTAGCAAGTACGTCCTCCGTCTTCTTCACGCCAAAGTGTCCCATTAATCCTCCTCCATGCGCCTCCTGCAACAACAAAAGACGAATAGAGCTAGCTGGAATGCATAGCTTGTTAGAACGGAACACAAATCCATCATTAAGCACAAACTTGTTCCATGTTCTACCCTCTCTACAATTCTGCAATACATCTTTAAATTCCGCATCATTTACGTATTGATCTTTGATTGTCTCTAAACCGAAAATCTTGAAGTCAAGTTGTGAAAGCATAGTATAACGACGAGACAAAGCATCAGCAATAATATTATCAAGTGGTATCAGATTTCCAGGTTGCTCGGTGAGATTTACCAGTTTTTCATAGTCTAGATTGGTTCTGTTCTTCATACCTACAGTCCACGAAAAAGCCAAAAACAAAATTAGGGTTAGATCATCTCGTCCCAAGACAGTCCTAGCCATTGTCCAGTTTTCTTTTCAGTACTTGCTTTGTTGAATTTACGGTTGCATCGTTGTGTCAAGTTGCTGATCTTAGCGTCTAGTTTCCTTAGAGTTTCGAGTTCTGATCACAGTTTGCCACGTCGCCACCGCACAGTAGTAATCCGAGTCCAGATACACCACGTTCCGCCAATCCGAGTCCATATACACCACCACGAGCTACACGAGTCCGAGTTGAGTTCCACCATCAGTACGGTTTGTGATCTCTCCGTAGCCAGAATAGTTTGAGTTGATTAGAGTCGGATTTCACCAAACTTTTGTCGTACGTAGAAGGGAGGTGATTTCCAAAAAAAAAAAAAAAAAAAAAAAAAAAAAAGAGAAAAAAAAAATTCAGAGTATGCTTCTCAGTTGATTACGTGCCGCGCCGTGCTTTCGTTGGTGTTTTAGGCTCGCGTCTCTAGTACGGTCTAGCCTAGGATCAGCACAGTACCCACGTTGAGCGTTTATTCAGCTTTGCATCTCTGTTTTGATTACTGTTGAGTTTTTTTCTACCATACTTGTCAGCCTTCCTACAGCTCCACATCTATTCTACATCGTGCGTTTGACACCTCCTGGCCATCGCTCTACCATATCTCTGAGAGTTTTGACCCGTTGGTTGTACATCACCACCTGCTGCTAGGTAAGAATCGGTAAGAACGAAAGAAAAGCTTGACGGATTTGTGCTTTCCACCACACCACATCCCATTAGTAGAAGTAGGATCATATTACTGTGTGTTTTCTATTTCTGCTAACCATGACAGGATCACATGATGAAGTGGCGCGGGATGCACCCGATTGGGAGAACATGACAAACAAGGAGCTACATGATAAATTTGCACGTATGATGTCTGAACAGGTGCAGGACATCCATAACAGATTTACAGAGGCGATTGATGGCGTGGAAAAGATGATCGACACCAAGCTAGACGCCAAGTTTACTGAGTTGATCGCACGCCTACCTTCAGCACAGCCACAGCCACCGCCACTACCACGTGCACGACGTATTCTGTTGCCGCGAGGACAAGCTGCTGGTATTGGTGCTCCTCCGGCTACTGCAGTTGCTGCTACTGCTGCTGCTGCTTCTGACGTCGGCCAGGACGACTACTACGAGGGTGATTACGAGGAGGAGGTGGAACAGGAAGCGGTCTATGAGCAGCCAGCTGGACGTCCACGTCCCAACATTCGCCACGGTCGACACCAACCACCCCCTCAGGTACGCGATGATGAACATGTGCCTAAACTTAAATTGAATCTTAAGCCATTTGAGGGTAGATATATTCCTGATGTTTATCTTACTTGGGAGTTAGAAACTGAACAACGCTTTACATGTTTACAATATCCTGAGAATAGACGTGTTACTGCTGCTGTTTGTGAATTCACGGGATTTGCATCTATTTGGTGGTCCGAACATTGTAGATTGCATGCTAATAATATTCCAACTACTTGGGCTGCTTTAAAAGATGCTATGCGTACTCGCTGGGTTCCTCCTTATTATCAACGTGACTTGTTACAAAAATTACAGCGTTTGAGACAAGGAAAAAATTCTGTAGAGGAATATTATCAGGAATTACAAACTGGATTGATTAGATGCGGCCTAGTAGAGGATAATGAAGCTATGCTTGCACGTTTTATGGGTGGCTTAAACAGGGAGATACAAACTATTCTAGAATACAAGGACTTTACTACTATCACTCGTTTGTTTCATCTTGCTTGTAAAGCTGAACGTGAAGTGCAGGATCGACAGGCCGCTACGAGACCTAACTTTTCTGCAGGACGAAATACATCATGGACATCGCGTGGAGCTTCTACATCCACACGTCCTGCTGCACCACCATCTACTTCAGCCGCTCATTCTTACAGGGAGCCACCGACACAGCCAGCGCCACCATTCAAGGGTGCACAGAGTGGTCCCGCGGCGAGTTCTTCTTCATCCATGGCGTCCACAGGGCAAGCACGAGATCGTGATATTAAATGTCGCAGGTGCCAAGGTGGAGGTCACTTCGCAAAAGACTGTCCCTCCAAGCGTGTGATGATTATTACGGCGGATGGTGGGTATGAGTCAGCGAGTGACTATGATGAGGATACTTTAGTTCTCATTGCTCATGAGGATCAGGGTGCCCATGATGATGCTCGTGATATAGAGTATATGGCTCCTGATGATGCAGATAAATATGCTAGTTTGGTTGCTCAACGTGTGTTAAGTGTGCAGGTATCGAAGGACGAGCAAAACCAGAGGCATAATTTGTTCCACACAAAGGGAGTGGTGAAAGAACGTTCGGTTCGCATCATCATTGACGGAGGGAGTTGCAACAACTTGGCGAGCATGGAGTTGGTGGAGAAGCTATCTCTCACCACAAGACCACACCCCCATCCGTACTATATTCAGTGGTTTAACAATAGTGGTAAGATTAAGGTAACGCGTTCTGTTCGTGTGCACTTTAGCATTGCCGCATATGCTGATTATGTTGATTGTGATGTGGTACCCATGCAAGCATGCTCTCTTTTACTTGGTAGACCATGGCAATTTGATAGGAATGTTGTACACCATGGTAGGACAAATCAGTTTACTCTGGTTCATCAGGATAAAACTATTGCTTTACTTCCTATGTCTCCTGAACAAATTGTGCAAGATGATCTTGCTAGAGCTAGTAAAGCTAAACAGGAGAAAAATAAGAGTGAAAATGAGATAGCAGCTAAAGAATTTGAGCAACAACATAAGACCAATAGCAAATCTTCTTCCGCTGTTTCTAATGAAATTAAATTGACTAGTCCAACTTTGCTTGCTACTAAGGTTGATATTTCGGATTTGGATGTTAGTCAATATGTGTGCTATGCTTTTGTGTGCAAAGAAGCTTTGTTTTCATTTGAGGAATTGCCTCCTTCTTTGCCTCCTGTTGTCACTGACCTTTTGCAGGAGTTTATTGACGTCTTTCCACAAGACGTGCCACCGGGATTACCACCTATTCGAGGGATTGAGCATCAGATTGACTTAATTCCCGGTGCTTCGCTGCCTAACCGTGCGCCATACCGTACCAATCCGGAGGAGACGAAGGAGATTCAGCGTCAAGTACAAGAGCTACTCGACAAAGGTTACATACGTGAATCCCTTAGTCCTTGTGCTGTTCCTGTTATATTAGTGCCTAAAAAGGATGGAACATGGCGTATGTGTGTTGATTGTCGAGCCATTAATAATATTACTATTCGTTATCGTCATCCTATTCCTAGGTTAGATGATATGCTTGATGAATTAAGTGGCTCTACCATGTTTTCCAAAGTTGATTTGCGTAGTGGATACCATCAAATTCGCATGAAATTAGGAGATGAATGGAAAACGGCATTTAAAACTAAGTTTGGATTATATGAGTGGTTAGTCATGCCTTTTGGGTTAACTAATGCACCTAGCACTTTCATGAGATTAATGAACGAGGTTTTACGTGCTTTCATTGGACGATTTGTGGTAGTCTATTTTGATGATATACTGATTTATAGCAAATCTTTGGAGGAACATTTGGATCATTTACGTGCTGTTTTTTTTGCTCTACGTAATGCACGTTTGTTTGGTAACCTTGGGAAGTGCACCTTTTGCACCGACCGAGTATCGTTTCTTGGCTATGTTGTTACTCCGCAGGGAATTGAAGTTGATAAAGCCAAGATCGAGGCGATTGAGAGTTGGCCGCAGCCCAAAACGGTCACACAAGTGAGGAGTTTTCTTGGCCTCGCTGGATTCTATAGGCGTTTTGTGAGAGATTTCAGCACCATTGCTGCACCTCTCAATGAGCTTACACGCAAGGATGTGCCTTTTACTTGGGGTACCGCACAGGAAGAAGCCTTCACCGTATTGAAAGATAAGTTAACACATGCTCCTTTGCTCCAACTTCCTGATTTTAATAAGACTTTTGAGCTTGAATGCGATGCTAGTGGGATTGGTTTGGGAGGTGTGTTATTACAAGATGCTAAACCTGTTGCTTACTTTTCTGAAAAATTGAGTGGGCCTAGTCTGAACTATTCTACTTATGATAAGGAATTATATGCTCTTGTTCGGACATTAGAAACTTGGCTCTGATACCACTTGATAGAGGCGAAGGTGTTCCGATGTTTCGATGAGATGGTGGAGATCGATTTTGGTGGAGTAGACTTTCACGACCCGACTACGAACGTGCGAAGACGTTGCGCCTTAGCAATCGCTAAACCAACTCCGAGAGGTTATTGATCCCGCGGATGCACGATCAACCTGACCACGAAGGTCAATTCCTGCAAGCAATCGAAGAACAAGCAAGAACTAAGAATTGCAATCTGGATATTGCGAATATAAGATGAAAGATTAACAAAAGTTGGGGTTCCAATGCGGTCTTGGCCTGGTCGGACGACACAAACGAAGAACTCGAAGTTGCGGCTATGGCTAACTTAAATCTAATTAAAACCCAAGTCTAAACGATGCCCTAAGGGCTGTATATATGGGGGAACAGAGGGGAATTTCGTGGCCCCTTGGAGGAGGGGTCCGAAAACAACCCTAACTCGGTTTCCCCACACATACGGACTCTAAAAAATAGCCTATTAAGTGTATTTCGAAATTACATGGGCCTGGCCCAATAATAAGGTGACGCAGCACCTATAATAACTCTTGGACGAAAATATTAATGTGGCATCTTGTGTCTCTCGTCCAAGTCTTTATGCGCGCCTTATGGTGGCTTCAAAGTGCGATAATCACCACGGGAAGCTCCGCTGTCCTTTCCCGCGCGCGCACCTTCTTCTCCATGCTTGATCCCGCTCCAATGACCATCCTTCTTGTCCATGCTAGGTCCTTCATTCATAAGACAAACAAAAGTATCTAATTTAGACAGCATCATATGTTCTTGAATATTAGAAGGATTCGCAAGAAACGAAAGTACCTGATAATTTAATTGACGTGCGCGTGCTCTAGTAACTGGTCCATTATGTGTAGTTTGTGAAGATGTGGGTGTAACATTAGTAGAGATGTCCTCATCATTAGTGATACAATGAGGATGTTTTGATTGTGAGTCGGGATGGAATGAACACAGTAGTGTTGATGAAAGTGAAACGTGTTGGTGAATCCACCCTAAACAAAGGTGAACGATGAGAGGCTGTGTAGGAGTACACAGTGGGTTGTCTCGTTGAACACTGCCATAGACCCCGAGTTCCTGTTTTGTGATCCAAGACAAAGAGTATGACCACATGTAGGGTTTTATGGGAACCCCGTTTGGCCTCTTTACGTACCCGATCCGGTCCAGGAGTCACAATAGATTCGGGCTTTCCATTTGGCATATGCATAGAAAAAGTATGAAGAAAAGGTTGCATCATATAGATATGTGGGTGGACTTGTGAGGCAGTGAAACCATCTGGCAGAGGTGGCGTCTCGGTCCCTTACATTATCTGAGTCCGTTTCGTGGAACCGGCCGGACTCCCGAGCGGTGCCAAACTCAGGTAGTCGACTCCTGGATTAGAGAAGGTGATGTGAGGTTAGTGCCTTGGTTTCATCCACGTCCGACACCTGCTTGAAGGGTGACGAGAACGAGGCGATAAGTGATGACACGCGTGTGAAGATGTACACCCCTGCAGGGTTAATGAACTATTCGAATAGCCGTGTCCGCGGTTATGGACTACTTGGAGACCTCTAGTTGATCATAGACAACTTGAATGGATACTTATAAAACTCGCAAGATAAGCGTGAGTGCTATGGTGTGCTTCTTCGTGGGGAAGTCGAGGAAGTAACCATAGTGGTGTATTGTTTGGAGATGTAGCGGACTCGTGTACGCTTCTTATCTCAAGTCTGGTACTCGTAGTTCAGGACTAGCCAAGTCAAAGCTGGCACTTCTGCATGATGAAACCCCACCTCCTTTACCTTGATACTTGAGCATGAGTAGTGTAGTTCTGATGTAAGTCTTGCTGAGTACGACTTTGTACTCACGTTTGCTTATTCTATGTTTTAGATGAGAACCCGGACCCCGATGGAGTCACCTTCATGAAGCTCGACGTTGACTAAGTTAACATAGTCCCAGACAGCAGTCTGGTCCCTCGTGGAAGGGCATGTTTGTTTACAAGGCTTCTCTAAGCCAGTTGTTAAACTTGTCTGTACTCAGACCTAATTTGCTTCCGTTGTATGATGTAATGTTGATCACATACATGTGATCTTTGTATGCTCTATGTGTATATCAATAAAGAGTACTTGTAGAGTTATGTGATGATACCTGTTGTTCATACTAGACATGTGTGATGCGTGTATGATTATAACATGCATGTCTTAGTATGGGTTTTCGAGACCTTAGTTGTGATCTGGCTGGCGGTCTTTTATACACCAAGTGGCCCTTAGATGTGCGCAGCTTGGGGCATCGCGATGCGATTGCTCAAGACTCTGTCTCGTGCACACTTTGATGTATGATCGAGCCCGCCCTAGACCCCGACTAAGTGATCGGGCTGGAGTAAGTCTATGTAAGAGTTAGGATTCAATCGATAATATGGTTGAGGCGACTTGTCTATGAGTATGGGATTCACCACCCATAAGCATTTAGACTTGTGAGCGGACGATGAGGACCCATCTCAGTTGATCATCCGGCCTGAATGGGATGCCCCTCACGTTCGATGCTTACCGAGAACGTTTTGTGCTTGGCCTTGTCTGCTTAGACAAGTGGGTACGGTTCTCGGCTCTCCATGTGATTGCATCGTGACTAGAATTACATACGCTAACCCCGGGTCCCGACACCACACATACGGACTCTAAAAACAGCCTATAATGTGGTATTTCGAAATTACATGGGCCCAGCCCAATATTAAGGTGACGCAACCACTGAGCTTGCTACCCCTTTGATTTCTACCAATTCACCTTCCCTAAAGACATGTATGTATTTCTCTTTCCAATTCACCTTCGTGTTCCCCAGCGGAGTATTCAACCAGTCCATTCCTAGCACCATGTCATAGGCAACCAGTGGCAACATCCTCAGTTTAGCTTCAAATTCCACTCCTTGCACCTTCCAGGTACCTTCGCCAACGACTTCTCCATTAGGTAGGTTTTTGTTAGCCCAAGCCTTTATTTGTTGAGGGGAAACGAGTCCAATTTGAAGTTGTTGATGTTTATATTGGTCAATCATAAAATAGAAATAAGAAAAGAATTTATATTTATTCCGATCAAACTTCCTCCCTATTAACCTGGAAGTTCTTTTCAGATACAAGGAAATGATTCAGTTCTAGAGCCAAAGATCGTAGTTCTCGAACAAGCACTCGAAAAGATTCTGGAGGATCCTCATGATTAGGTATTCTTTTTCCCCAGATCGTAGCATTAAGTATTTCTTGGCGGGCTATAAGATGGTCAGATTTATAAGTAAGTATTTCTTGTAAAATATGAGCAACACCAAATCCTTCTAAAGCCCAAACTTCCATTTCTCCTACTCGGGGCGGAGGGCTTGATGGCCTTCAACGTGCGTTGGGCCGCATGAAGTTGCAAATGCAGGATTGGATCAAGGAGATCTCGGCTGGCTGGATGCCTATGTTTCTGTCTCTGCGAGAAAACAGATGTGCTTTAGCGCACATGCGAGAAAACAAACAGCTTCCTTAAGAAGACATTCCTATATCCGGTTCTCCATATCGGGGTCTGGGAAGCTCGTCTGTCTGTTTGGGGATTTCGATTTCCAATCTTAGGCTGTATGAAACAGAAGAATGAGAGAACTAGTTTCAAAGGATAGCGATAGCATTCCCGGAAAGTGAGCTTGACCCACGGATTCAGAATGATGCAACAAGAAATGGTAGCTTTCTGTGTTCCTAGGTGGATGGGTAAAGGCATTCCTAAGATCACCCGATTTTACAAGAAGGATTGGTGCGGAAAAGAAAAGAGGGCGGCCTGGCCCCTTTTCTTCTTATCATATCACAAGGGCGCGGCTCTGTATGGGGCTCGTACTGTGGAGCAAGTCTGGGAATCCTTTCCACTCATTGAGGATTCTATCTAAAAAAGAAGGTCAACGGGGGAGACTACTTTGAAGTCCGGGCTGAACCTATAATTGCCCTTGGACGAAAATAATGAAGTGGCATCTCGTGTATTTCGTCCAAGACTTCATGCGCCCCTTATGGTGGTTTCAAAGTGCGAAAATCACCACTGGAAGCTCCATTGTCCTTTCCCGCGCGTGCACCTTCTTCTCCATGCTTGATCCCGCTCCAAAGACCATCCTTCTTGTCCATGCTATGTCCTTCATTGTCGGGACCCGGGGTTAGCGTATGCAAGTCCAACTAAGACATAGTCATATGGAGAGCCGAGAACCGTACCCACTTGTCTAAGCAGACAAGGCCAAGCACAGAACATTCTCGGAAAGCATCGTACGTGAGGGGCATCCCATCCAGGCCGTATGATCAATTGAGATGGGTCTTCATCGTCCGCACACAAGTCTAATGATATGGGTGGTGAACTCACATATTCAAAGACAAGTCGCCTCAACCATACTATCGACTATCTCATAACTCTTACATAGACTTACTCCAGCCCGATCACTTAGTCGGGGTCTAGGGCGGGCTCGATCATACCACAAAGTGTGCAAGAGACGGAGTCTCGAACAATCGCATCGCGATGCCCCAAGCTGCGCACATCTAAGGGCCACTTGGTGTATGAAAGACCGCCAGCCAGATCACAACTAAGGTCTCGAAAACCCAAACAAAGACATGCATGTTATAAACATACACGCATCACACATGCCTTGTATGAACAGTAGGTATCATTGCAATTCTCTACAAAGTATACATTTTTATTGATAACTCTTATAGAGTGCACACAGAGATCACAAACATGTGATCCAACATTACAACATAAGCGGAAGCAAATTATGTGTGAGTACAGACAAGTTTAACAAATGGCTTAAGAAGCCTTATTTAAACACAAGCCCTCCACGAGGGAACCGGTCGTCTGACTGGGACTAGACTAGCTTGATCTTCAGTCATCCAGCTCGATGAAGAAGCCACCTTCGGAGTCAGTGGGTTCATCTAAAACATAGATTAAGCAAACGTGAGTACAAAGTCGTACTCAGCAAGACTTACATAGGAACTATACTACTCATGCACATGTATCAAGGTAAAGGGAGGTGGGGTTTCACTTGCAGAAGTGCCAGCTTTGACTTGGCTAGTCCTGAACTACGAGTACCAGACTTTGAGGTAAGAAGCGTACACGAGTCCACTACTTTCTCCAATCAATTACACCACTATGGTGCCTTCCTCGACTTCCCCACGAGAAAGCACGCCATATCACTCACACTTATCTTGGTGTGTTTTAGAAGTATCCAGTTCAAGTTGTCTAATAATCGAGCTAAGCTTTCCAAGCAGTCCATAACCGCGGAGGCGACTATTCGAATAGTTTTGTTAACCCTGCAGGGGTGTACCGCTACACACACATGATCATCATTTACCGCCTTTGATCTCGACACCATTCAAGGGGTGCCAGCGAGGATGCTCACCACAACTGTTACCTTATAGCCGATCTAGTCCGAGAAAGCCGCCTACTTGGGTTGGTTACCACTATCGTGAACCCGGCCGGTTTACCGAAGTGGACCCAAGTGATGTGTGTGTGGTGCATAAGCCGGTCTCGGGTGAGCCGTTCTCTCACTTAGCAGCCAGGCCACAGACCTACCAGAACTCTGAACTATTGCGACATCTGGATATCGAAAGGGATGAGTTAGTAAGCTGAGAGGGGTCAGTGAGCCCAACGTGTGGTTGTACTCTTCATCTTGGATCACCACACAAGAACTCGGACTTAGGGCGGTGTTCAACGAGACAACCCACCGTGTACTCCTACACAGCCTCTCATCGTTCACCTTGTATTAGGGTCGATTCACCAACACTTTTCTACCATCATCATCATGATCACTACCATCCCGACTCGCATAACAGTATCATCAAGGTATCACTCTAAGCATGCAATAAGCAGTAACATTTGTAGGGGCCACATGATATCAATCAACTCCTACATTTGCTAGGATTGTGGTTTTGCCTACTACTGTGACAAATGATAGGTCATGCAAAGGAATGGGTTCATCTATGCGGTAGAAACGTAGCATGGTAATCATCCTATACAAAGCATAAGCGAGACATGAGAGGGAAGTGGGATTTTATCGACATGATCAATGGGGGTTTGCTTGCCTTGCTGACGAGGTTCGAGTTCGGGGTCTTCAACGAAGGGGGCAGCCTCCTGCTCCGGTTCCACCTCTACTCGACAAACAACAAGCAAAGTAGCAAAGTAAATACAATGCACAATCACATGATGGAAGGTTGGAACTTGATGTAAATGCTTTGATGTGTGAAGCAATTCCATTTAAATGGAGTATATTTCAAATTGAATTGCAAATTCAAACTCCAATTTGAATTCAAACTTGACCAAGTTACATGTGACATTGTTTGATCATTTTCAACCTTTTGGAAATGTGTATGATATGCCTCTGAAGTGTGGTTGAAATGTAGCATAATTCCATGGTCCAAGTTGCAAAAGCATTTGAATTGAATTTGAATAAATTCCAAATAATTCAAATGACATATGCTACTGGTCCCATTTTAAAATCAACTCAAACATAGTTGAAAGTTGGATTTTTGGATAGCTTATTTTCTCCTGATCATTTTTCATATATTATTTGTCCAATTTGGAGTTAATACTAATTTTCTATGAATTTCCAAAGTTTGGGGTATTTTCTGGATTTTTCTGAAATATTTTTATTTCTTTTATTATTTGGAAATTCCTTTATTCCTTTTATTGCATCAGCATGATGCACTGCTGGCGTCACCAGGGGGCTGACAGGTGGGCCAGGGGTGTCAGTGTCACTGGCTAATTAACCCGACTGGTTAATTTAATCCAGTGGCTTAATTAAGCCATTGGGCCCACTGGTCAGTGGCCCAGGGTGGGTTTAGGAGGGGGATTAGTGGCTAACCCACCGGGGGCGAACCCACGGCGGCGCTGCACGGGAGGAGGCTGCCGTGGTCCGTTTGAAGCGCTAGAGGCACCAAACGCAAGCTCGTGGAGCCGCGCGTCTCGGGGAGGGTCCAGGTGACCAAGGAGGCCACCGGAGCGACGCCGGCGACGACCTTCCGCGACGGACGTGGCACGGGATCGGGGTGGATCTCGCTGCAGAGCACCATTTGAGCCACCGCTGGGCGCGTTCGAAGCAGCAGTTCACGGCGGAGGTGATGGACAAGACGACGAGGATGATTGCCTAGCAGATGCTCGTCGACGACGACCGTGGCGGCTCGGTACTCCGGCGACCATGGCAATCGGTGACAGAGGAATAAATCGAGGGGGAGAGGTTAGGGGTTTTGACCGTGCGCTCACCAGGAACTCAACGGAGGTGGTGGCGAGGGCTGAGGTGGCTCGACGGCGATGTAATGAACGAAGTTGCGCGGCGGCCGTAGATGAAGACGACGACGCGATTCGGCAGCTCCAGGGGGCTTCAGCTCCCCATATTCCGCTCAAAGACGAAGACAACTACGGTGAAGACGATGGACAGGATTCGGGGGCTTCTCGGCGTCGATGGCTACGCGGGGGCTTGACGGTGCTCCAGCGAGCTTCACGGACGTCGGCGGATCGGGCGAGAGAGGAGGGGGAGGTGGTTCTGGAGGGAGGGGAGTGGACGTGGGCATCTCCAGGACGCGTCTAGAGGGCTCGGGAGGCTGGGGGGGCGCCAGGCAAGCAGGTGGCGTGGAGACGGCGTCGGCATGCCGGGCATGCAGCTGCCTGGTTGCCTGAGGAAGAAGACAAGACGGCTCGGAGTGGGCTGGGCCGGCTGGGCTTCGCCTGGGGCGACAGGTAACTCCTCTGCTTCCTTTTCTTATTTCCTTTTCTGTTTTCTTCTAACACTTGTTTTGCTGTGCTAAAATAAATAGCTAGGCATTTTATTAAATGCTGAAAATTTTTATATGGCTTCATAATAATATAGACTAGCCACTTATAAAGTTTCAACATTTTTAAGATTCAAAAAATTTGAATCTTAACTCAAATAGGGGTTTTTCAATAAATTCAAGGTACTGTTTGAATATTTGAAAAATCCATGAGCATGGGTTGGGTCCCACATCACTTGATATGTGATCATACTCATTTATAAGACTTTTCAAAAATCTAACATGAATTTTTGGAGAAGATTTTTATCTGGCCTTTTGAATTAATTCATCTGGGGGGGGTTCCTTCTCCCATTTTGCTTTTGATTTTGATTTCAAAGATTTATTTTGAAATTTTAACATGATGCAAGTGACTTACTAAGCCTAGCACATTACCTAACAGAGGGTTCTGACAACTCGCCCCCACTCAACAGACTCTCGTCCCGAGATTCAGAAGTCTGCGGGAGGAAGGAGGGATACTCGGCACTGAGACGATCTTCTCTTTCCCACGTAGCTTCTCTCTCAGAGTGGTGTGACCATTGCACTTTCAGAAACCTAATCTTCTGACGACGAGTGACACGCTCTGCGGAATCAAGAATACGAACAGGGTATTCTCGATAAGAAAGGTCATCTTGGAGATCAAGCGCTTCATGGTCGACTTCGCGGATGGGGTCCTTGAAGCAACGCCTGAGTTGGGACACATGGAATACATCATGTACTCGGGAAAGGTGCGGGGGTAGTTCAAGTTGGTAGGCAACTTCTCCACATTTGGCAAGAATGCGGAAAGGTCCGATGTAACGTGGGGCCAACTTGCCTTTGATACCGAAACGTTGGGTTCCCTTCAGAGGAGTAACCCAAAGGTAAGCCTTCTCATCCAGATTGTAGCTCTCTTGCCTATGATGACGATCATAGTAGCTTTTCTGACGAGACTGGGCTGCTTTCAATTGATCATGAACAATGCGAACTTGCTCTTCTGCTTCCTTGATCATGTCCGGTCCAAAGAATTGTCTTTCACCGGTTTCTGACCAGTTTAAAGGTGTTCGACATCGTCGTCCATAAAGGATTTCAAAAGGAGCCATGTTCAGACTAGATTGTAAACTCTTGTTATAAGCAAATTCGGCGAATGGCAGAGACTTCTCCCAATTCTTTCCGAATGAGATAACACAAGCTCTGAGCATGTCTTCAAGAATTTGGTTAACCCTTTCGAATTGACCGCTAGACTGAGGATGGAAAGCCATACTAAAGGAGAGATGAGTTCCCATAGCATTCTGAAAGCTTCCCCAAAATCTAGAGGTAAAAAGTCTAACGCGATCAGAATTGATTTCCAAAGGAACACTGTGAAGGGATACAATTCTAGAGATGTACAAGTCCGCTAACTGGCTAGCAGTTCTAGACTCGCGAACCGGAAGGAAGTGAGCAACTTTGGAAAGCCTATCTATGACAACGAAGATGGCATTGTTTCCTTTCTGGGTTCTTGGAAAGCCGGTGATGAAATCCATACCGACTTTGTCCCATTTCCACTCGGGAATAAACAAAGGTTGAAGTGTACCAGCAGGTCTTTGATGTTCTGCCTTAATGCAACGACAAACATCACATTCGGCAACAAATTGAGCAATGTCTCTCTTCATCCTAGTCCACCAAAATCTCTGGCGTAGATCTCGGTACATTTTTGTGCTACCGGGATGAATCGAGAGGGGTGTGTCATGGGATTCCTTGAGGATGAGTTGCCTTAGTTCCCTATTCTTAGGTACTACCAAACGATTTCCAAAGAATACCGTTCCCTTGCTATCTGTGGAGAAACATTTAGCAACTCCGCCAGCAATGTTCTCCTTGATCCGGCGAACACCTCGTGCACGCCTTTGGGCAACTATGATTTGATCCTCAAGAGTTGGTTTCGCCACCAAGGTAGAAAGATAGCCATGAGGAACAATCTCAAGATTGAGCCTGCGAAAGTCCTCATGAAGAAGTGGTTGATACTGTTGTAACATGAGGTTGTTACAATACGACTTACGACTTAGTGCATCAGCCATGACATTGGCTTTGCCTGGGGTGTAAGAAATTACTAGGTCGTAATCTTTTATCAACTCAATCCAGCGTCTTTGCCTGAGATTAAGATCTGGCTGGGTGAAAATGTATTTGAGGCTTTGGTGGTTGGAATAAATCTCACAACGATTACCAAGGAGGTAATGTCGCCAAGTTATTAGGGCATGAACTAGGGCAGCGAGTTCAAGGTCATGGGTAGGATAGTTCTCTTCATGTGGTCGCAACTGGCGTGAAGCATAAGCTACCACATGTCGATCTTGCAGAAGTATGCATCCTAACCCTTGCTGTGATGCATCACAATAGATTTCGAAATCCTTTTTGGTGTCTGGAGGTGCAAGCACGGGTGCAGAAGTCAATCTTCTTTTTAGCTCTTGAAAGCTTTCCTCGCACTTGGGAGTCCATAGGAATTTCTTATCTTTCTTGAGGAGTTCAGTTAGAGGCTTTGCAAATTTAGAAAAGTTCTCGACGAAGCGACGGCAGTAGCTGGCTAGGCCAAGAAAACTCCTAACTTGCTTAACCGATTCAGGTGGAGTCCAGTCAAGGACGGCCTGAACTCTCTTGGGATTCACAGCAATGCCTTTTGCAAAAATCACGTGGCCTAAGTAGGTCACTTCTGGTAGCCAAAATTCACACTTGGAGAATTTAGCATACAGGCGATGCTTTCTAAGTTTCATCAATACCAGCCTTAGGTGTTCGGCATGTTCTTCTTCGTTCTTCGTGTCGGGACCCGGGGTTAGCGTATGCAAGCCTCGCTACAACACAATCATATGGAGAGCCGAGAACCGTACCCACTTGTCTAAGCAGACAAGGCCAAGCACAGAACGTTCTCGGAAAGCATCGAACGTGAGGGGCATCCCATCCAGGCCGGATGATCAACTGAAATGGGTCCTCATCGTCCGCACACAAGTCTAATGATATGGGTGATGGACTCCCATATTCAAAGACAAGTCGCCTCAACCATACTATCGACTATCTCATAACTCTTACATAGACTTACTCCAGCCCGATCACTTAGTCAGGGTCTAGGGCGGGCTCGATCATACATCAAAGTGTGCACGAGACAGAGTCTCGAACAATCGCATCGCGATGCCCCAAGGTGCGCACATCTAAGGGCCACTTGGTGTATAAAAGTCCGCCAGCCAGATCACAACTAAGGTCTCGAAAACCCATACTAAGACATGCATGTTATAAACATACACGCAGCACACATGCCTTGTATGAATAGCAGGTATCATTGCAATTCTCTACAAAGTAGACATCTTTATTAATAACTCTTACAGAGTGCACACAGAGATCACAAGCATGTGATCCAACATTACAACAGACAAGCGGAAGCAAAGTAGGTCTGAGTACAGACAAATTTAACAAATGGCTTAGAAAAGCCTTATCTAAAAACAAGCCCTCCACGAGGGAACCAGTCGTCTGACTGGGACTACACTAGCTTGGTCTTGGTCTGAGTCTTCATTCTTCGAGCTTCGGGTAGAAGTCACCAACGGGGTCAGTGGGTTCATCTAAAAAATAGATTAAGAAAACGTGAGTACAAAATCGTACCCAGCAAGACTTACATAGGAGCTATACTACTCATGCACATGTATCAAGGTAAAGGGAGGTGGGGTTTCACTTGCAGAAGTGCCAGCCTTGACTTGGCTAGTCCTGAACTACGAGTACCAGACTTGAGGTAAGAAGCGTACACGAGTCCACTACATCTCTTCAACCAATTACACCACTATGGTTACTTCCTCGACTTCCTCATGAGAAGCACACCATAGCACTCACGCTTATCTTGGTGTATTTTAGAAGTATCCAGTTCAAGTTGTCTAATAATCAAGCTAAGCTTTCCAAGCAGTCCTTAACCGCGGACGCGGCTATTCGAATAGTTTTATTAACCCTGCAGGGGTGTACCGCTACACACACGTGCCATAAGTTACCGCCTTTTGCGTGTCACCGTTCAAGAGATGACAGCGAGGATGCCACCACAACTGTTACCTCATAGCCGATCTAGTCCATGAAAGCCGCCTATCTGGGTTGTTTTCCACTATCGTGAACCCGACCGGTTTACCGAAGTGGACCCAGACGATGTGTGCGTGGTGCGAAAGCCGGTCTCGGATGAGCCGTTCTCTCACTTGGCTACCAGGCCACAATACCTACAGAAATCCGAACTACTGCGACATCTGGACATCGAAGGGGATGAGTTAGTAAGCCGAGAGGGGTCAGTGAGCCCAATGTGTGGTTGTACTCTTCATCTTGGATCACCACACAAGAACTCGGTGCTTAAGGCGGTGTTCAACGAGACAACCCACTGTGTACTCCTACACAGCCTCTCATCGTTCACCTTGTATTAGGGTAGATTCACCAACACGTTTCACTTTCATCAACACCATGTTTATCATCATCCCGACTCACATCATAAGCAACCTCATGGTACCACTAAGCATGCAATAAGCAGTAACAGTTGCAGGGGTCACATGATATCAACCAACTCCTACATCTGCTAGGATTGTGGTTTGCTTACTACTGTGACAAGATGATAGGTCATGCAAAGGATATGGGTTCAACTATGCAATAGAAACATTATCATGGTGATCATCCTAAACAATGCACAAGAGAGACATGAGAGGGAAATGGGATTTTATCGACATGATCAATGGGGGTTTGCTTGCCTTGCTGACGAGGTTCAGTCACGGGGTCTTCAACGAAGGGGGTGATCTCGAGTTCCGGCTCCACTTCTATCAGCAACATGACAATCATAGGATCAACATAATGTACAATGCACAATCACATGAATAAGATTGCAATGGTGATGTTCATGGTACTGATGTGTTGAGAATTCTATATAAAAGGAGTATATTGCATTTGAAATGCAAATTCAAACTCCATTTGATTTATCGATGAATTTCAAATGCATTTGAATGCATGAAAGTTTATTTGAAAAATGTTGATCATGAAGTGAGATTGTAAAGTTGAAGTAATGCTTCTGATGTGTGGATGAATCCATTCGAAATAAGTGTGTTGCAAAGTAAATTACAAAATCACCCCAAATTTGAATTTGAAAACGATCCATATGCATGTTTGCTACTGTTCACCCATTTTAAAATGGTCAAACATGAATTTTTTTTGCATATTCTTAATCCTTGTATTTTTCTGATAATTTTAGACATATTATTTGCTATATTTGGAGTTAGGATGAATTAATTATGAATTTTCAAAGTTTATAGTATTTTCTGGAATTTCTCTGATTTATTAATTAACTGGAAATTCACTTATGGCGTCATGCTGACATCAGCATGACGTGGGGGGGGGGGTCTGACGGCTGGGTCCCCCATGTCAGTGGGAGAGGGGTTTAATCCCTGTTAGTTTAAACTAACAGAGAAGGATTAGGGCTGGGGGCCCACCTGTCATTGACCTGGGGTCAACTAACAGGGGGGGTTAACCCCTAATTAACGTGCCTCGCCGGCGGCTAGCCGCCGGTGGCCACGGGCACGGCGGCGCTGCACGGGGAAGGCGTCCCCGGCCATCAAACGAGGCGTCAAGAGCTCCAGAAGACAGCTCGTGCCCGCGCGCGTCGACAGGTGCTGGAGAGGGTCACCGGGAGGCGCCGGAGCTTGGACGGCGACGAGTTTGGCGGCGTCGGAGCCACGGGCGTGGGCGGTGCGATGACACAACGCGCAAAAAGACGCGGGAGTTAGCTCTTTGTACTCCTGGAGAGCCCAGGAGCACGATGGACAACCGGGGGTGGACGGAGGACGCATGGGGCGAGCGCATGGTCAACCACGGCGGCGACGGAGCTCGGCTCCCATGGCGGTCGACGGATGGGGCCAAAATTAAACACGGGGTTGAGGGGTTTTGAAGAGGGGCTCACCCCGAAGCGATTGGTGAAGACGGCGGAGCTAGAGGGGGCTTGACTGCGGCGAATTGGAGCTCGATCTCCTCTGCGGCCGGCGGCGACTCAGCGACGAAGGCGTCGGCTCCAGAGCTTCAAGAACTCGATTGGGTGCGCGGGAAGACGAAGTCGATGATTCCGGTGCTCCTGGACACTTCAGCTCGGCGAGAAGAGGCCGTTGGCCACGACTGGGCGGCGGCGGCGCTCTGCGGGGTGCTCGGTTCTTCACGGGGACCCGCCGGAGAGAGAGAGGAGGGGTCAGAGCGAGGCAGGGGGTGCGGGGGGGGGGGGGGGGGGTTGTGGCGACGCAGAGGCGTGAGGAAGGAGGCCGGGGTGGCCTAGAAGCGGCTCGGCGTCGTCGCCGCGCTCCCAGCTCCAGCGAGTTGCTTGGAGCCGCGGGGAGGAAGAAGACAACGCTTCGGGGGTGGGCTGGGCCAGGCCAAGGCGAGTTGGGCCTCGCCTGAGGCACCAGGTAATTTGTCCTCTGCTCTTTTCTTTTTCATATTTCTGCATGTAGGTTGACCTAGCTAATAAAAATAGCTAGGCATTTTATAAAATGCCACAATTTTTTATATGGCCTCATAAAATAGAGAGCTAGCCACTTATAAAATTTGAGCATTTTTTAAATTCATAACATTTGAATTTTAAATCAAATTGGGTATTTATTTAATTTCCAAGCCATTATTTGAAAATTAGAAAATTCCATGAGCATGGGATTGCTCCCAAACCATTTTAAAATGATCAGCACCATTTATAGGAATTTTCCAAATACTCAAATGATTTTTGGAAAAAGATTTTTATCTGGCCATTTGATTTAATTTCTCAGGGATTTCTTTTCCCCATTTTTGAATTGCAATTTGAAATTTTTGCATGAATGCAAATTACCTCTGATCCTAGCACATACCTAACTTGGGGTTGTGACACTTCGAGTATATAAGGATGTCATCGAGGTAAACCATGACGAACTGGTCCAAATACTCCGTGAAGATCGAATTCATCATGCGTGAGAAAGTGGCGGGGGAATTGGTTAAACTAAAGGACATGACGGTGTACTCGTAAAGACCATAACGAGTAGTAAAAGCCGTTTTGGGAATGTCCTCCTTTCGGATTTTGATTTGATGATAACCTAATCTCAAATCCATCCTGGAGAAGACAGAGGATCCTGCAAGTTGATCATAAAGATCATTGATCCTGGGCAATGGGTACTTGTTCTTTATCGTCGCTAAATTTAGCGGGCGATAGTCTACGCACATCCTTTCTGTTCCATCTTTCTTCGTTACGAACAAAACGGGGCAACCCCATGGCGATGAGCTAGGGCGGATGAAGCCTTTCTCCAACAAAGCTTCCGGTTGGGTTTTAAGCTCAGCTAACTCACGTGGGGCCATTTTGTATGGGCGTCTGGAAATTGGTGCTGTTCCTGGGGCAAGATCCACTATAAACTCTACACATCTGTCGGGTGGCATGCCCGGCAGCTCTTCAGGAAAGACATCCGGGAAGTCACGAACCACCGGAATATCTTCAAGTTCGGGAAGGGGAAGTACATTCAAGGAATGCACTTGGGTTCTTGTTCTGGGTGAGGTATAGTTGACGGTTTTGCCTGAAGGGTGGGTGAGTTTCATGGATTTGCCTGTGAAATCCAGGTAGGCATTTTTTCTTGATAGCCAATCCATGCCAAGGATGACATCAATATCTGAAGACTTGAGGGCTATGAGTGAAGCAAGGAATACTAAACCCTCAATTACAATTTGATTACCATGGCTCACTCTATTAGTTTGCCATCTTGACCCTGGAGTTTGAATAATCATTGGGGTGGACAATTCAACAAAGGATAACTCATGACGAAGTGCATAACTTTCCGACATGAATGAATGAGATGCTCCTGGGTCGAAAAGAACGGAAGTAGGAACATAATTGACTGGGAGCATACCAAGAATGACGTCAGTGGTGTCGTCAGTCTCTTCGGCGGCAATCTGGTTCACACGTCCACGAGTGGCGGGAGGAGCGGGTTTGGCGGTGTAGACCTTCTGGGGTGGCTTGCCACGACCATTGTTGTTGCCTCCGGCACGGGGTGGAGCATTCTGATGCTGGATCTGGTTCTGGGGACACTCACGAGAGTAGTGGCCTGCCTGACCACACTTGTAACAGGCTCCAAAAAAAGTTCGCGGAGCTGGGTTGTTTGGTGGAACTGAGTTGGTGGACGAGGCGCCACATAGGATGGCCTCGGTGGGTTGTTCTGGCGGAACATACTGTTTCAGATCCAGATCTTGCGTTTCTGGGAGCCAGAACTGGATGAACTGTCATCTCTAGGGTGTTTGCGGAAATCGTTGGGGGTGTTCATGTCCTCTGCCTTGATGGCCTTGTTGACAAGGACCTAGAACGTGGCAAAGTCATGTAGGTTGAGCTCACGACGGAGTCCAGAGTTGAGGCCATGACGGAACCTCTCTTGTTTCTTGGAGTCGGTGGAGACTTCTTCAGTAGCATAACGAGCCAGTCGGTTGAACTCACGACTAAACTCGTCAACGGTCCTTCTGCCTTGGGTGAGGTTGCAGAACTCCTCACGCTTGCGGTCCATAAGACCCTTGGGAATGTGGTGCTCACGGAAGGAAGTGCAGAATTCATCCCAAGATGCAGGCGGTCCAACGGGACGCATATTCAGGAAGTTCTCCCACCAAGAGCTAGCTGCACCTTCGAGGTGATAGGTGGCATAGCTGACCTTGTCGCCATCTGCAACATGGCCTGCCTGGAGCTTCCTCTCGATGTTGCGAAGCCAGTCATCGGCGTCAAGGGGCTCGGTGGAGTAACTGAAAACCGGGGGATGAAGTCGGATGAAGTCGTTCAGGGACACCAACTCGTTGCGCTGCTGAGTGGTGTTGCGAGCAATGACTTCCATCAGATGGTGAGAGTCTCGGCGGTTCCTCTCAACCTCCATCAGAACCTGAGCCATCGTGGGTGGGGGTGGAAGGTTGCCTTCCTCCTGGTCATTCACATGACCCTGGTGATGAGGACATCCCTACTAATGTTACACCCATATCCTCACCAACTACACATATTGGACCAGTTACTAGAGCTCGTGCACGTCAACTAAATTATCAGGTACTTTCGTTTCTTGCGAATCCTTCTATTGTTCATGAACATATGATACTGCCTAAATTAGATACTTTTGTTTTGCTTATGAATGAAGGACCTAGCATGGACAAGAAGGATGGTCATTGGAGCGGGATCAAGCATGGAGAAGAAGGTGCGCGCGCGGGAAAGGACAGCGGAGCTTCCCGTGGTGATTATCGCACTTTGAAGCCACCATAAGGCGCGCATGAAGTCTTGGACGAAATACGCGAGATGCCACTTCATTATTTTCGTCCAAGGGCAATTATAGGTGCTGCGTCACCTTAATATTGGGCTGGGCCCATGTAATTTCGAAATACCACCTTATAGGCTGTTTTTAGAGTCCGTATGTGTGGGGAAACCGAGTTAGGGTTGTTTTCGGACCCCACCTCCAAGGGGTCACGAAAATCCCCTCTGTTCCCCCATATATACAGCCCTTAGGGCGTCGTTTAGACTTGGGTTTTAATTAGATTTAAGTTAGCCATAGCCGCAACTTCGAGCTCTTCGTTTGTGTCATCCGACCAGGCCAAGACCTCATTGGAACCCCAACTTTCGTAATCTTTCATCTTATATTCGCAATATCCAGATTGCAATTCTTAGTTCTTGCTTGTTCTTCGATTGCTTGCAGGAATTAGACCTTCGTGGTCAGGTTGATCGTGCATCCACGGGATCAATAACCTCTCGGAGTTGGTTTAGCGATCGCTAAGGCGCAACGTCTTCGCACGTTCGTAGTCGGGTCGTGAAAGTCTACTCCACCATAATCGATCTCCACCATCTCATCGAAACATCGGGACACCTTCGCCTCTATCAAGTGGTATCAGATTTCCAGGTTGCTCGGTGAGATTTACCAGTTTTCGTAGTCTAGATTGATTCTGTTCGTCATACCTACAGCCCACGAAAAAGCCAAAAAAAATTTTAGGGTTAGATCATCACGTCCCAAGACAGTCCGAGCCTTTGTCCAGTTTTCTTTTCAGTACTTGCTTTGTTGAATTTACGGTTGCATCGTTGTGTCAAGTTGCTGATCTTAGCGTCTAGTTCCCTTAGAGTTTCGAGTTCTGATCACAGTTTGCCACGTCGCCGCCGCACAGTACTCATCCTACCACGTTCCGCCAATCCAAGTCCACATACACCACCACGTTCCGCCAAGCAGAGTCCATATACACCACCACGTACCACGAGTCCGAGTTGAGTTCCATCATCAGTACGGTTCGTGACCTCTCCATAGCCAGATTAGTTTGAGTTGATTAGAGTCGGATTTCACCAATCTTTGTCGTACGTAGAAGGGGGTGATTTCCAAAAAAAAAAAAAACAAAAAAAAAACAAAAAAAAAAGAAAAAAAAATTCAGAGTGTGCTTCTCAGTTGATTACGTGCCGCGTCGTGCTTTCGTTGGTGTTTTAGGCTCGCGTCTCTAGTATGGTCTAGCCTCGGATCAGCACAGTACCGACGTTGAGTGTTTATTCAACTTTGCATCTCTGTTTTGATTACTGTTGAGCTTTTTGCTACCATATTTGTCAAACCTACCTACAGCTCCACATATATTCTACTTCGTGCGGTTGACACCTCCTGGCCATCGCTCTACCACATCTCTGAGAGTTTTGACCCGTTGGTTGTACATCGCCACCTGCTGCTAGGTAAGAATCGGTAAGAACTGAAGAAAAGCTTGACGGATTTGTGCTTCCCACCACCCCACATCCCATTAGTCGAAGTAGGATCATACTTCTGTGTGTTTTCTATTTCTGCTAACCATGCCAGGATCCCATGATGAAGTGGCGCGGGATGCACCTGATTGGGAGAATATGACAAACAAAGCATTACATGATAAATTTGCACAAATGATGTCTGAACAGGTGAATGACATCGAGAACAGATTTACAGAGGCGATTGATGGTGTGGAGAAGATGATCGACACCAAGCTCGACGCCAAGTTTACTGAGTTGCTCGCACGCTTACCTATACAGCCTGCGGCCGCTCCAGCACAGCCACCGCCACCACGACGTGCACGACGTATTCTGTTTCCGGGCGGACAAGCTGCTGGTGCTCTTGCTGCTGCTGCAGTTACTGCTGCTGCTGCCTCTGACGTCGGCCAGGACGACAACTACGAGGGTGATTACGAGGAGGAGGTGGAACAAGAAGCGGCCTATGAACAGCCAGCTGGACGTCCACGTCCCAACATTCGCCACGGTCGACACCAACCACCCCCTCAGGTACGCGATGATGAACATGTGCCTAAACTTAAATTGAATCTTAAGCCGTTTGAGGGTAGATATATTCCTGATGCTTATCTTACTTGGGAGTTAGAAACTGAACAACGCTTTACATGTTTACAATATCCTGAGAATAGACGTGTTACTGCTGCTGTTTGTGAATTCACGGGTTTTGCATCTATTTGGTGGTCTGAACATTGTAGATTGCATGCTAATAATATTCCAGCTACTTGGGCTGCTTTAAAAGATGCTATGCGTACTCGCTGGGTTCCTCCTTATTATCAACGTGAATTGCTACAAAAATTACAGCGTTTGAGACAAGGAAAAAATTCTGTAGAGGAATATTATCAAGAATTACAAACTGGATTGATTAGATGTGGCCTAGTAGAGGATAATGAAGCTATGTTTGCACGTTTCATAGGTGGCTTAAACAGGGAGATACAAACTATTCTAGAATACAAGGACTATGCTACTATTACTCGTTTGTTTCATCTTGCTTGTAAAGCTGAACGTGAAGTGCAGGATCGACAGGCCGCTACGAGACCTAACTTTTCTGCAGGACGAAATACATCATGGACATCGCGTGGACCTTCTACATCCACACGTCCTGCTGCTCCACCCTCTACTTCAGCCGCTCATTCTTACAGGGAGCCACCAAAACAGTCAGCGCCACCATTCAAGGGTGCACAGAGTGGTCCAGCGGCGAGTTCTTCTTCATCCATGGCTTCCACAGGGCAAACACGAGATCGTGATATTAAATGTCGCAGGTGCCAAGGTGGAGGTCACTTCGCAAAAGACTGTCCCTCCAAGCGTGTGATGATTATTACGGCGGATGGTGGGTATGAGTCAGCGAGTGACTATGATGAGGAGACTTTAGTTCTCATTGCTCATGAGGAACAGGGTGCCCATGATGATGCTCATGATATGGAGTATATGGCTCCTGATGATGCAGATAAATATGCTAGTTTGGTTGCTCAACGTGTGTTAAGTGTGCAGGTAACGAAGGCTGAGCAAAACCAGAGGCATAATTTGTTCCACACAAAGGGAGTGGTGAAAGAACGTTCGGTTCGCATCATCATTGACGGAGGGAGTTGCAACAACTTGGCTAGCATGGAGTTGGTGGAGAAGCTATCTCTCACCACAAGACCACACCCCCATCCGTACTATATTCAGTGGTTTAACAATAGTGGTAAGATTAAGGTAACGCGTTCTGTTCGTGTGCACTTTAGCATTGCTGCATATGCTGATTATGTTGATTGTGATGTGGTACCCATGCAAGCATGCTCTCTTTTACTTGGTAGACCATGGCAATTTGATAGGAATGTTGTACACCATGGTAGGACAAATCAGTTTACTCTGGTTCATCAGGATAAAAATATTGCTTTACTTCCTATGTCTCCTGAACAAATTGTGAAAGATGATCTTGCTAGAGCTAGTAAAGCTAAACAGGAGAAAAATAAGAGTGAAAATTAGATAGCAGCCAAAGAATTTGAGCAACAACATAAGACTAATAGCAAATCTTCTTCTGCTGTGTCTAATGAAATTAAATTGACTAGTCCAACTTTGCTTGCTACTAAAGTTGATATTTCAGATTTGGATGTTAGTCAATATGTGTGCTATGCTTTTGTGTGCAAAGAAGCTTTGTTTTCATTTGAGGAATTGCCTCCTTCTTTGCCTCCTGTTGTCACTGACCTTTTGCAGGAGTTTATTGACGTCTTTCCACAAGACGTACCACCGGGATTACCACCTATTCGAGGAATTGAGCATCAGATTGACTTAATTCCCGGTGCTTCACTGCCCAACCGTGCGCCATACCGTACCAATCCGGAGGAGACAAAGGAGATTCAGCGTCAAGTACAAGAGCTACTCGACAAAGGTTACATACGTGAATCCCTTAGTCCTTGTGCTGTTCCTGTTATATTAGTGCCTAAAAAGGATGGAACATGGCGTATGTGTGTTGATTGTCGAGCCATTAATAATATTACTATTCGTTATCGTCATCCTATTCCTAGGTTAGATGATATGCTTGATGAATTAAGTGGCTCTACCATGTTTTCCAAAGTTGATTTGCGTAGTGGATACCATCAAATTCGCATGAAATTAGGAGATGAATGGAAAACGGCATTTAAAACTAAGTTTGGATTATATGAGTGGTTAGTCATGCCTTTTGGGTTAACTAATGCACCTAGCACTTTCATGAGATTAATGAACGAGGTTTTACGTGCTTTCATTGGACGATTTGTGGTAGTCTATTTTGATGATATACTGATTTATAGCAAATCTTTGGAGGAACATTTGGATCATTTACGTGCTGTTTTTATTGCTCTACGTAATGCACGTTTGTTTGGTAACCTTGGGAAGTGCACCTTTTGCACCGACCGAGTATCGTTTCTTGGCTATGTTGTTACTCCGCAGGGAATTGAAGTTGATAAAGCCAAGATCGAGGCGATTGAGAGTTGGCCGCAGCCCAAAACGGTCACACAAGTGAGGAGTTTTCTTGGCCTCGCTGGATTCTATAGGCGTTTTGTGAGAGATTTCAGCACCATTGCTGCACCTCTCAATGAGCTTACACGCAAGGATGTGCCTTTTACTTGGGGTACCGCACAGGAAGAAGCCTTCACCGTATTGAAAGATAAGTTAACACATGCTCCTTTGCTCCAACTTCCTGATTTTAATAAGACTTTTGAGCTTGAATGCGATGCTAGTGGGATTGGTTTGGGAGGTGTGTTATTACAAGATGCTAAACCTGTTGCTTACTTTTCTGAAAAATTGAGTGGGCCTAGTCTGAACTATTCTACTTATGATAAGGAATTATATGCTCTTGTTCGGACATTAGAAACTTGGCAACATTATTTATGGCCAAAAGAATTTGTTATACATTCTGATCATGAATCTTTGAAACACATAAGAAGTCAAGCAAAACTTAATCGTAGACATGCTAAGTGGGTTGAATTTATTGAGACTTTCCCTTATGTCATTAAACACAAGAAGGGGAAAGATAATATTATTGCTGATGCTTTGTCTCGTCGTTATACTATGCTTTCACAACTTGACTTCAAGATTTTCGGTTTAGAGACAATCAAAGATCAATACGTAAATGATGCGGAATTTAAAGATGTATTGCAGAATTGTAGAGAGGGTAGAACATGGAACAAGTTTGTGCTTAATGATGGATTTGTGTTCCGTTCTAACAAGCTATGCATTCCAGCTAGCTCTATTCGTCTTTTGTTGTTGCAGGAGGCGCATGGAGGAGGATTAATGGGACACTTTGGCGTGAAGAAGACGGAGGACGTACTTGCTACACATTTCTTTTGGCCAAAGATGAGACGGGATGTTGAGCGTTTTGTTGCTCGCTGCACTACATGTCAAAAAGCTAAGTCACGACTCAATCCTCATGGTTTATACATGCCTTTACCTATACCTAGTGTTCCGTGGGAGGACATATCCATGGACTTTGTTTTAGGCTTGCCTCGAACAAAGAATGGGAGGGATAGCATATTTGTTGTCGTGGATAGATTTTCTAAGATGGCACATTTTATACCATGTCATAAAAGCGATGATGCTGCTAATGTTGCTGATTTATTCTTTCGTGAGATTATTCGCTTACATGGTGTGCCCAATACTATTGTCTCGGATCGTGATACTAAGTTTCTTAGCCATTTTTGGAGATGCTTATGGGCTAAGTTGGGGACTAAACTACTTTTTAGTACTACATGTCATCCCCAAGCTGATGGACAAACTGAAGTAGTCAATAGGACTTTGTCTACTATGCTTAGGGCTGTTTTAAAGAGTAACTTGAAACTGTGGGAAGAATGTTTACCTCATATTGAATTTGCTTATAATCGTTCATTGCATTCTACCACTAAAATGTGCCCTTTTGAGATTGTTTATGGTTTTCTACCTCGTGCACCTATTGATTTGCTACCTCTTCCATCTTCGGAGAAGGTTAATTTTGATGCTAAGCAACGTGCTGAATTGATATTAAAACTGCATGAGTTAACTAAAGAAAACATTGAGCGCATGAATGCTAGATACAAGCTTGCTGGTGATAGGGGTCGAAAGCATGTTGTGTTTGAACCCGGAGATCTTGTTTGGTTACATCTACGTAAAGATAGGTTTCCTGATTTGCGCAAGTCTTAATGCCTCGAGCTGATGGTCCCTTTAAGGTTTTGCAGAAAATTAATGATAATGCATATAAACTTGAGCTACCTGCAGCCTTTGGGGTTAGTCCCACATTTAATATTGCAGATTTGAAGCCTTATTTGGGAGAAGATGATGAGCTTCCGTCGAGGACGACTTCAATTCAAGAAGGGGAGGATGATGAGGACATCCCTACTAATGTTACACCCATATCCTCACCAACTACACATATTGGACCAGTTACTAGAGCTCGTGCACGTCAACTAAATTATCAGGTACTTTCGTTTCTTGCGAATCCTTCTATTGTTCATGAACATATGATACTGCCTAAATTAGATACTTTTGTTTTGCTTATGAATGAAGGACCTAGCATGGACAAGAAGGATGGTCATTGGAGCGGGATCAAGCATGGAGAAGAAGGTGCGCGCGCGGGAAAGGACAGCGGAGCTTCCCGTGGTGATTATCGCACTTTGAAGCCACCATAAGGCGCGCATGAAGTCTTGGACGAAATACGCGAGATGCCACTTCATTATTTTCGTCCAAGGGCAATTATAGGTGCTGCGTCACCTTAATATTGGGCTGGGCCCATGTAATTTCGAAATACCACCTTATAGGCTGTTTTTAGAGTCCGTATGTGTGGGGAAACCGAGTTAGGGTTGTTTTCGGACCCCACCTCCAAGGGGTCACGAAAATCCCCTCTGTTCCCCCATATATACAGCCCTTAGGGCGTCGTTTAGACTTGGGTTTTAATTAGATTTAAGTTAGCCATAGCCGCAACTTCGAGCTCTTCGTTTGTGTCATCCGACCAGGCCAAGACCTCATTGGAACCCCAACTTTCGTAATCTTTCATCTTATATTCGCAATATCCAGATTGCAATTCTTAGTTCTTGCTTGTTCTTCGATTGCTTGCAGGAATTAGACCTTCGTGGTCAGGTTGATCGTGCATCCGCGGGATCAATAACCTCTCGGAGTTGGTTTAGCGATCGCTAAGGCGCAACGTCTTCGCACGTTCGTAGTCGGGTCGTGAAAGTCTACTCCACCATAATCGATCTCCACCATCTCATCGAAACATCGGGACACCTTCGCCTCTATCACCTGGTTACGACCAATCTGGCCACGGCTTCCTTGAGACATCCTGAAGTTGAAAAACCAAAGTCAAACAGAGTTGATTGGGAGAGTCTAAACAAGGTATTGAAGTACTGGAAGGATTACAGAGCAAAGGAAGTAATCATCTTGACAACATGGTGATAAAGCATACAAGCCATATATTCACAAGCTGTCATACAAGCCATACATCGTTTTAGTACAAGCACCAAGCTAATACAAACGTGATGAAGATGATACATCCTTCAGAGGCACTATGACTTCCTATACATTATTTATCTAAGCCTCTGGAACTTAGACCCTTGCGTACAATAACTAAGATACTACTACATCATCATTAAGTAAGACCACATGCGGTCTCACTCATCTCCATCTCCATAGTAGTCCTCATAAAAGTTACCCGCGTATCCCGGTAGCTGAAGGTGACCATCGGAAAACACGGAGGCCTGTGGACCCTGATATCCATTTGGGAAAGGATGGGGCCTAGGTCCACCGTAGGGTGGAAGCAAAGGACCACGGTGTGGAAAAATGCCTCCAATCTTGGGCCAAGCAACTCGAGAAGGCATCTGAGTCCTCACTGGGTAGATAGCATCATACTCAACTGATCCAACGCTCACGAAGGGTTCCAAAAGGGTCAGTGCTCGATACAGACGAACACGGGTGGCGTGGAGCTCGAAACGGAGAGCGCGTGCATCACGATCTCGATCACTAGGAAATCTAGCAGTCATCTGAAGTGCGGGATCCTCTGCAGAGTGAACTGAGTAGAGTCTGGTGTAATATCCCTCTTCTCCTGGAAGTGCAGCAGGGATATAGCGGAAAGATGTCTCTCTCAGCATAGTGTGCTCCTCTCTCAGCAGTGTAATACATGAGTATGCAGCATCCTGCACAGCCATGTTCTCAGTCATGCCAATGCCATGTCCAAAGTGGATGGGCTGAGTGACTCCAACGTGGTGCGGGTAGATCCTGACAATGCAGTGGAACTGGGTCTGGTTGAAGTCAAGGAACTGCTCCTCAACGGTGTACTCAGGATACCATCGATATCCCACATAGGACATCATCTCGATCAATGTGGAGGGATGGCCACGCACACCGAGGCACCTGGTCAAACGAACAATCTGCCGAGGGGGAAGATCTGCCATCTGAAATAGAAAGAAGGAGTTTGCAAATGCATCAGATTATGAGATAAACCTGGAATGACTCGGATAGCATAACGGCTGTAATTGCAAGAAAAAGACAATTTCTTACAACATGGAAACAACACTTACATACGATGTAATAAATCAGGAAGCATAACCACTCTAACAAACCGATCACAACTTTCCTACGGCTACAAGGAAGCAAACAACGAGATGTTCTAATCAGACAGAGGAGAGCCTAGTCCTATCTTCCCGTAGAATAAGATGAGGGTGACTCAGAACTCAGAACGAAGGGGGTAAGGAGAAAAAAGAAGCCTTACGTTATTCCCTTATTGATGAGGACATCCCTACTAATGTTACACCCATATCCTCACCAACTACACATATTGGACCAGTTACTAGAGCTCGTGCACGTCAACTAAATTATCAGGTACTTTCGTTTCTTGCGAATCCTTCTATTGTTCATGAACATATGATACTGCCTAAATTAGATACTTTTGTTTTTCTTATGAATGAAGGACCTAGCATGGACAAGAAGGATGGTCATTGGAGCGGGATCAAGCATGGAGAAGAAGGTGCGCGCGCGGGAAAGGACAGCGGAGCTTCCCGTGGTGATTATCGCACTTTGAAGCCACCATAAGGCGCGCATGAAGTCTTGGACGAAATACGCGAGATGCCACTTCATTATTTTCGTCCAAGGGCAATTATAGGTGCTGCGTCACCTTAATATTGGGCTGGGCCCATGTATTTTCGAAATACCACCTTATAGGCTGTTTTTAGAGTCCGTATGTGTGGGGAAACCGAGTTAGGGTTGTTTTCGGACCCCACCTCCAAGGGGTCACGAAAATCCCCTCTGTTCCCCCATATATACAGCCCTTAGGGCGTCGTTTAGACTTGGGTTTTAATTAGATTTAAGTTAGCCATAGCCGCAACTTCGAGCTCTTCGTTTGTGTCATCCGACCAGGCCAAGACCTCATTGGAACCCCAACTTTCGTAATCTTTCATCTTATATTCGCAATATCCAGATTGCAATTCTTAGTTCTTGCTTGTTCTTCGATTGCTTGCAGGAATTAGACCTTCGTGGTCAGGTTGATCGTACATCCGCGGGATCAATAACCTCTCGGAGTTGGTTTAGCGATCGCTAAGGCGCAACGTCTTCGCACGTCGTAGTCGGGTCGTGAAAGTCTACTCCACCATAATCGATCTCCACCATCTCATCGAAACATCGGGACACCTTCGCCTCTATCAAGTGGTATCAGATTTCCAGGTTGCTCGGTGAGATTTACCATTTTTCGTAGTCTAGATTGGTTCTGTTCTTCATACCTACAGTCCACAAAAAAGCCAAAAAAAAATTAGGGTTAGATCATCACGTCCCAAAACAGTCCGAGCCTTTGTCCAGTTTTCTTTACAGTAGTTTGCCTTGTTGAATTTGCGGTTGCATCGTTGTGTCGAGTTGCTGATCTTAGCGTCTAGTTACCTTAGAGTTTCGAGTTCGGATCACAGTTTGTCACGCCGCCGTCGCACAGTAGTACACCACCACGTTCCGCCAATCCGAGTCCAGATACACCACCAAGTTCCGCCAAGCAGAGTCCATACACACCACCACCACCTACCGATCCGAGTTGAGTTCCATCACCCGTTCGGTTTGTGATATCTCCGTAGCCAGAATAGTTTTGAGTTGTCGTACGTAGAAGAGGGTGATTTTCAAAAAAAAAAAAAAAAAAAAAAAGAGAGATCAAAAATTCAGAGTGTGCTTCACAGTTGTTACGTGCCGCGCCGTGCTTTCGTTGGTGTTTTAGGCTCGCGTCTCTAGTACGGTCTAGCCTAGGATCAGCACAGTACCGACGTTGAGTGTTTATTCAGCTTTGCATCTCTGTTTTGATTACTGTTGATCTTTTTGCTACCATATTTGTCAAGCCTACCTACAGCTCCACATATATTCTACATCGTGCGTTTTGACACCTCCTGGCCATCGCTCGACCATATCTCTGAGAGTTTTGACCCGTTGGTTGTACATCACCACCTGCTGCTAGGTAAGAATCAGTAAGAACGTAAGAAAAGCTTGACGGATTTGTGCTTTCCACCACCCCACATCCATCCCATTAGTAGAAGTAGGATCATATTCCTGTGTGTTTTCTCTTTCTGCTAACCATGCCAGGATCACATGATGAAGTGGCGCGGAATGCACCCGATTGGGAGAACATGACAAACAAGGAGCTACATGATAAATTTGCACGTATGATGTCTCAACAGGTGCAGGACATCGAGACCAGATTTACAGAGGCGATTGATGGCGTGGAGAAGATGATCGACACCAAGCTCGACGCCAAGTTTACTGAGTTGATCGCACGCCTACCTTCAGCACAGCCACAGCCACCGCCACTACCACGTGCACGACGTATTCTGTTTCCGCGAGGACAAGCTGCTGGTATTGGTGCTCCTCCTGCTGCTGCAGTTGCTGCTACTGCTGCTGCTGCTGCTTCTGACGTCAGCCAGGATGACAACTACGAGGGTGATTACGAGGAGGAGGTGGAACAGGAAGCGGCCTATGAGAAGCCAGCTGGACGTCCACGTCCCAACATTCGCCACGGTCGACACCAACCACCCCCTCAGGTACGCGATGATGAACATGTGCCTAAACTTAAATTGAATCTTAAGCCGTTTGAGGGTAGATATATTCCTGATGCTTATCTTACTTGGGAGTTAGAAACTGAACAACGTTTTACATGTTTACAATATCCTGAGAATAGACGTGTTACTGCTGCTGTTTGTGAATTCACGGGCTTTGCATCTATTTGGTGGTCTGAACATTGTAGATTGCATGCTAATAATATTCCAAATACTTGGGCTGCTTTAAAAGATGCTATGCGTACTCGCTGGGTTCCTCCTTATTATCAACGTGAATTGTTACAAAAATTACAGCGTTTGAGACAAGGAAAAAATTCTGTAGAGGAATATTATCAAGAATTACAAACTGGATTGATTAGATGTGGCCTAGTAGAGGATAATGAAGCTATGCTTGCACGTTTTATGGGTGGCTTAAAGAGGGAGATACAAACTATTCTAGAATACAAGGACTTTGCTACTATCACTCGTTTGTTTCATCTTGCTTGTAAAGCTGAACGTGAAGTGCAGGATCGACAGGCCGCTACGAGACCTAACTTTTCTACAGGACGAAATACATCATGGACATCGCGTGGAGCTTCTACATCCACACGTCCTGCTGCGCCACCATCTACTTCAGCCGCTCATTCTTACAGGGAGCCACCAAAACAGCCAGCGCCACCATTCAAGGGTGCACAGAGTGGTCCAGCGGCGAGTTCTTCTTCATCCATGGCGTCCACAGGGCAAACACGAGATCGTGATATTAAATGTCGCAGGTGCCAAGGTGGAGGTCACTTCGCAAAAGACTGTCCCTCCAAGCGTGTGATGACTATTACGGCGGATGGTGGGTATGAGTCAGCGAGCGACTATGATGAGGAGACTCTAGTTCTCATTGCTCATGAGGAACAGGGTGCCCATGATGATGCTCATGATATAGAGTATATGACTCCTGATGATGCAGATAAATATGCTAGTTTGGTTGCTCAACGTGTATTAAGTGTGCAGGTAACGAAGGCCGAGCAAAACCAGAGGCATAATTTGTTCCACACAAAGGGAGTGGTGAAAGAACGTTCGGTTCGCATCATCATTGACGGAGGGAGTTGCAACAACTTGGCTAGCATGGAGTTGGTGGAGAAGCTATCTCTCACCACAAGACCACACCCCCATCCGTACTATATTCAGTGGTTTAACCGCAAACATAACACCTATCCTATCCTTGTCCTCCTCTTCGCATCCCGACGAAGAAGAAGCAGTCAAGGCACACACACACGTTGATCAAATTATATTAAGATTATCTCAGTTGTTGTTGTCTATGAACAAGGAGTAGGTCTCAAGTCGTCCATAACCGCGGACACGGCTTCTCGAAAAGATTTAACCCTGCAGGGGTGTACCAACTGCCCATTACGAGGTGTTGCATGCTCGCCCATCTCTCTCAGTTGCTACCCATTATAGGCAACCATTTTATGATTTAGTTCCAAGAGATCCGAAACGACAGGTCCCTCTAACTAACAACGCACAAATCCGGGTGGCCCCCGGGGAGTCGACACCCAATCCAAAAGCTGGCCATGCTCTCGGATCGGACTCTTCCGTATGGCCAAGGTCGGGTTTAGTCTCACCTATATAACAGGTGATGAGGACATCTCTACTAATGTTACACCCACATCTTCACAAACTACACATAATGGACCAGTTACTAGAGCACGCGCACGTCAATTAAATTATCAGGTACTTTCGTTTCTTGCGAATCCTTCTAATATTCAAGAACATATGATGCTGCCTAAATTAGATACTTTTGTTTGTCTTATGAATGAAGGACCTAGCATGGACAAGAAGGATGGTCATTGGAGCGGGATCAAGCATGGAGAAGAAGGTGCGCGCGCGGGAAAGGACAGCGGAGCTTCCCGTGGTGATTATCGCACTTTGAAGCCACCATAAGGCGCGCATGAAGACTTGGACGAGAGACACAAGATGCCACATTAATATTTTCGTCCAAGAGTTATTATAGGTGCTGCGTCACCTTATTATTGGGCCAGGCCCATGTAATTTCGAAATACACTTAATAGGCTATTTTTTAGAGTCCGTATGTGTGGGGAAACCGAGTTAGGGTTGTTTTCGGACCCCTCCTCCAAGGGGCCACGAAATTCCCCTCTGTTCCCCCATATATACAGCCCTTAGGGCATCGTTTAGACTTGGGTTTTAATTAGATTTAAGTTAGCCATAGCCGCAACTTCGAGTTCTTCGTTTGTGTCGTCCGACCAGGCCAAGACCGCTTTGGAACCCCAACTTCTGTTAATCTTTCATCTTATATTCGCAATATCCAGATTGCAATTCTTAGTTCTTGCTTGTTCTTCGATTGCTTGCAGGAATTGACCTTCGTGGTCAGGTTGATCGTGCATCCGCGGGATCAATAACCTCTCGGAGTTGGTTTAGCGATTGCTAAGGCGCAACGTCTTCGCACGTTCGTAGTCGGGTCGTGAAAGTCTACTCCACCAAAATCGATCTCCACCATCTCATCGAAACATCGGGACACTTTCGCCTCTATCAAGTGGTATCAGATTTCCAGGTTGCTCGGTGAGATTTACCAGTTTTTCATAGTCTAGATTGGTTCTGTTCTTCATACCTACAGTCCACGAAAAAAAAAAAAAAAAAAAAAGTCTGGCACGCTTTCCAGAGCAGTTTTTAGGCCAAAAATTTCAGGGGTAAAAAATTTTTGTGCCCATACGTTCCTTAGGTCCAGAAACTCATTTTAAGACATTCGCCACCATAGTGACTTTTTCGCACTTTTTCAGCCACCGCAGTCCCGCATCGCAAAAAAAAAAAAAAAAAAAAAAAATTTCAGAGTATGCTTCTCAGTTGATTACGTGCCGCGCCGTGCTTTCGTTGGTGTTTTAGGCTCGCGTCTCTAGTACGGTCTAGCCTAGGATCAGCACAGTACCCACGTTGAGCGTTTATTCAGCTTTGCATCTCTGTTTTGATTACTGTTGAGTTTTTTCTACCATACTTGTCAGCCTTCCTACAGCTCCACATATATTCTACATCGTGCGTTTGACACCTCCTGGCCATCGCTCTACCATATCTCTGAGAGTTTTGACCCGTTGGTTGTACCTCACCACCTGCTGCTAGGTAAGAATCGGTAAGAACGAAAGAAAAGCTTGACGGATTTGTGCTTTCCACCACACCACATCCCATTAGTAGAAGTAGGATCATATTACCGTGTGTTTTCTATTTCTGCTAACCATGACAGGATCACATGATGAAGTGGCGCGGGATGCACCCGATTGGGAGAACATGACAAACAAGGAGCTACATGATAAATTTGCACGTATGATGTCTGAACAGGTGCAGGACATCCATAACAGATTTACAGAGGCGATTGATGGCGTGGAAAAGATGATCGACACCAAGCTAGACGCCAAGTTTACTGAGTTGATCGCACGCCTACCTTCAGCACAGCCACAGCCACCGCCACTACCACGTGCACGACGTATTCTGTTGCCGCGAGGACAAGCTGCTGGTATTGGTGCTCCTCCTGCTACTGCAGTTGCTGCTACTGCTGCTGCTGCTTCTGACGTCGGCCAGGACGACTACTACGAGGGTGATTACGAGGAGGAGGTGGAACAGGAAGCGGTCTATGAGCAGCCAGCTGGACGTCCACGTCCCAACATTCGCCACGGTCGACACCAACCACCCCCTCAGGTACGCGATGATGAACATGTGCCTAAACTTAAATTGAATCTTAAGCCATTTGAGGGTAGATATATTCCTGATGTTTATCTTACTTGGGAGTTAGAAACTGAACAACGCTTTACATGTTTACAATATCCTGAGAATAGACGTGTTACTGCTGCTGTTTGTGAATTCACGGGATTTGCATCTATTTGGTGGTCCGAACATTGTAGATTGCATGCTAATAATATTCCAACTACTTGGGCTGCTTTAAAAGATGCTATGCGTACTCGCTGGGTTCCTCCTTATTATCAACGTGACTTGTTACAAAAATTACAGCGTTTGAGACAAGGAAAAAATTCGGTAGAGGAATATTATCAGGAATTACAAACTGGATTGATTAGATGCGGCCTAGTAGAGGATAATGAAGCTATGCTTGCACGTTTTATGGGTGGCTTAAACAGGGAGATACAAACTATTCTAGAATACAAGGACTTTACTACTATCACTCGTTTGTTTCATCTTGCTTGTAAAGCTGAACGTGAAGTGCAGGATCGACAGGCCGCTACGAGACCTAACTTTTCTGCAGGACGAAATACATCATGGACATCGCGTGGAGCTTCTACATCCACACGTCCTGCTGCACCACCATCTACTTCAGCCGCTCATTCTTACAGGGAGCCACCGACACAGCCAGCGCGACCATTCAAGGGTGCACAGAGTGGTCCCGCGGCGAGTTCTTCTTCATCCATGGCGTCCACAGGGCAAGCACGAGATCGTGATATTAAATGTCGCCGGTGCCAAGGTGGAGGTCACTTCGCAAAAGACTGTCCCTCCAAGCGTGTGATGATTATTACGGCGGATGGTGGGTATGAGTCAGCGAGTGACTATGATGAGGAGACTTTAGTTCTCATTGCTCATGAGGATCAGGGTGCCCATGATGATGCTCGTGATATAGAGTATATGGCTCCTGATGATGCAGATAAATATGCTAGTTTGGTTGCTCAACGTGTGTTAAGTGTGCAGGTATCGAAGGACGAGCAAAACCAGAGGCATAATTTGTTCCACACAAAGGGAGTGGTGAAAGAACGTTCGGTTCGCATCATCATTGACGGAGGGAGTTGCAACAACTTGGCGAGCATGGAGTTGGTGGAGAAGCTATCTCTCACCACAAGACCACACCCCCATCCGTACTATATTCAGTGGTTTAACAATAGTGGTAAGATTAAGGTAACGCGTTCTGTTCGTGTGCACTTTAGCATTGCCGCATATGCTGATTATGTTGATTGTGATGTGGTACCCATGCAAGCATGCTCTCTTTTACTTGGTAGACCATGGCAATTTGATAGGAATGTTGTACACCATGGTAGGACAAATCAGTTTACTCTGGTTCATCAGGATAAAACTATTGCTTTACTTCCTATGTCTCCTGAACAAATTGTGCAAGATGATCTTGCTAGAGCTAGTAAAGCTAAACAGGAGAAAAATAAGAGTGAAAATGAGATAGCAGCTAAAGAATTTGAGCAACAACATAAGACCAATAGCAAATCTTCTTCCGCTGTTTCTAATGAAATTAAATTGACTAGTCCAACTTTGCTTGCTACTAAGGTTGATATTTCGGATTTGGATGTTAGTCAATATGTGTGCTATGCTTTTGTGTGCAAAGAAGCTTTGTTTTCATTTGAGGAATTGCCTCCTTCTTTGCCTCCTGTTGTCACTGACCTTTTGCAGGAGTTTATTGACGTCTTTCCACAAGACGTGCCACCGGGATTACCACCTATTCGAGGGATTGAGCATCAGATTGACTTAATTCCCGGTGCTTCGCTGCCTAACCGTGCGCCATACCGTACGAATCCGGAGGAGACGAAGGAGATTCAGCGTCAAGTACAAGAGCTACTCGACAAAGGTTACATACGTGAATCCCTTAGTCCTTGTGCTGTTCCTGTTATATTAGTGCCTAAAAAGGATGGAACATGGCGTATGTGTGTTGATTGTCGAGCCATTAATAATATTACTATTCGTTATCGTCATCCTATTCCTAGGTTAGATGATATGCTTGATGAATTAAGTGGCTCTACCATGTTTTCCAAAGTTGATTTGCGTAGTGGATACCATCAAATTCGCATGAAATTAGGAGATGAATGGAAAACGGCATTTAAAACTAAGTTTGGATTATATGAGTGGTTAGTCATGCCTTTTGGGTTAACTAATGCACCTAGCACTTTCATGAGATTAATGAACGAGGTTTTACGTGCTTTCATTGGACGATTTGTGGTAGTCTATTTTGATGATATACTGATTTATAGCAAATCTTTGGAGGAACATTTGGATCATTTACGTGCTGTTTTTATTGCTCTACGTAATGCACGTTTGTTTGGTAACCTTGGGAAGTGCACCTTTTGCACCGACCGAGTATCGTTTCTTGGCTATGTTGTTACTCCGCAGGGAATTGAAGTTGATAAAGCCAAGATCGAGGCGATTGAGAGTTGGCCGCAGCCCAAAACGGTCACACAAGTGAGGAGTTTTCTTGGCCTCGCTGGATTCTATAGGCGTTTTGTGAGAGATTTCAGCACCATTGCTGCACCTCTCAATGAGCTTACACGCAAGGATGTGCCTTTTACTTGGGGTACCGCACAGGAAGAAGCCTTCACCGTATTGAAAGATAAGTTAACACATGCTCCTTTGCTCCAACTTCCTGATTTTAATAAGACTTTTGAGCTTGAATGCGATGCTAGTGGGATTGGTTTGGGAGGTGTGTTATTACAAGATGCTAAACCTGTTGCTTACTTTTCTGAAAAATTGAGTGGGCCTAGTCTGAACTATTCTACTTATGATAAGGAATTATATGCTCTTGTTCGGACATTAGAAACTTGGCAACATTATTTATGGCCAAAAGAATTTGTTATACATTCTGATCATGAATCTTTGAAACACATAAGAAGTCAAGCAAAACTTAATCGTAGACATGCTAAGTGGGTTGAATTTATTGAGACTTTCCCTTATGTCATTAAACACAAGAAGGGGAAAGATAATATTATTGCTGATGCTTTGTCTCGTCGTTATACTATGCTTTCACAACTTGACTTCAAGATTTTCGGTTTAGAGACAATCAAAGATCAATACGTAAATGATGCGGAATTTAAAGATGTATTGCAGAATTGTAGAGAGGGTAGAACATGGAACAAGTTTGTGCTTAATGATGGATTTGTGTTCCGTTCTAACAAGCTATGCATTCCAGCTAGCTCTATTCGTCTTTTGTTGTTGCAGGAGGCGCATGGAGGAGGATTAATGGGACACTTTGGCGTGAAGAAGACGGAGGACGTACTTGCTACACATTTCTTTTGGCCAAAGATGAGACGGGATGTTGAGCGTTTTGTTGCTCGCTGCACTACATGTCAAAAAGCTAAGTCACGACTCAATCCTCATGGTTTATACATGCCTTTACCTGTACCTAGTGTTCCGTGGGAGGACATATCCATGGACTTTGTTTTAGGCTTGCCTCGAACAAAGAATGGGAGGGATAGCATATTTGTTGTCGTGGATAGATTTTCTAAAATGGCACATTTTATACCATGTCATAAAAGCGATGATGCTGCTAATGTTGCTGATTTATTCTTTCGTGAGATTATTCGCTTACATGGTGTGCCCAATACTATTGTCTCGGATCGTGATACTAAGTTTCTTAGCCATTTTTGGAGATGCTTATGGGCTAAGTTGGGGACTAAACTACTTTTTAGTACTACATGTCATCCCCAAACTGATGGACAAACTGAAGTGGTCAATAGGACTTTGTCTACTATGCTTAGGGCTGTTTTAAAGAGTAACTTGAAACAATGGGAAGAATGTTTACCTCATATTGAATTTGCTTATAATCGTTCATTGCATTCTACCACTAAAATGTGCCCTTTTGAGATTGTTTATGGTTTTCTACCTCGTGCACCTATTGATTTGCTGCCTCTTCCATCTTCGGAGAAGGTTAATTTTGATGCTAAGCAACGTGCTGAATTGATATTAAAAATGCATGAGTTAACTAAAGAAAACATTGAGCGCATGAATGCTAGATACAAGCTTGCTGGTGATAGGGGTCGAAAGCATGTTGTGTTTGAACCCGGAGATCTTGTTTGGTTACATCTACGTAAAGATAGGTTTCCTGATTTGCGCAAGTCTAAGTTAATGCCTCGAGCTGATGGTCCCTTTAAGGTTTTGCAGAAAATTAATGATAATGCATATAAACTTGAGCTACCTGCAGCCTTTGGGGTTAGTCCCACATTTAATATTGCAGATTTGAAGCCTTATTTGGAAGAAGATGATGAGCTTCCGTCGAGGACGACTTCAATTCAAGAAGGGGAGGATGATGAGGACATCTTTACTAATGTTACACCCACATCTTCACAAACTACACATAATGGACCAGTTACTAGAGCACGCGCACGTCAATTAAATTATCAGGTACTTTCGTTTCTTGCGAATCCTTCTAATATTCAAGAACATATGATGCTGCCTAAATTAGATACTTTTGTTTGTCTTATGAATGAAGGACCTAGCATGGACAAGAAGGATGGTCATTGGAGCGGGATCAAGCATGGAGAAGAAGGTGCGCGCGCGGGAAAGGACAGCGGAGCTTCCCGTGGTGATTATCGCACTTTGAAGCCACCATAAGGCGCGCATGAAGACTTGGACGAGAGACACAAGATGCCACATTAATATTTTCGTCCAAGAGTTATTATAGGTGCTGCGTCACCTTATTATTGGGCCAGGCCCATGTAATTTCGAAATACACTTAATAGGCTATTTTTTAGAGTCCGTATGTGTGGGGAAACCGAGTTAGGGTTGTTTTCGGACCCCTCCTCCAAGGGGCCACGAAATTCCCCTCTGTTCCCCCATATATACAGCCCTTAGGGCATCGTTTAGACTTGGGTTTTAATTAGATTTAAGTTAGCCATAGCCGCAACTTCGAGTTCTTCGTTTGTGTCGTCCGACCAGGCCAAGACCGCTTTGGAACCCCAACTTCTGTTAATCTTTCATCTTATATTCGCAATATCCAGATTGCAATTCTTAGTTCTTGCTTGTTCTTCGATTGCTTGCAGGAATTGACCTTCGTGGTCAGGTTGATCGTGCATCCGCGGGATCAATAACCTCTCGGAGTTGGTTTAGCGATTGCTAAGGCGCAACGTCTTCGCACGTTCGTAGTCGGGTCGTGAAAGTCTACTCCACCAAAATCGATCTCCACCATCTCATCGAAACATCGGGACACTTTCGCCTCTATCAACAGGGGACTTACCTAGCTCACCAAGTGTGGACCAACAGAGGAACTAAGTCTCCGCTGGCCCGAGTTGTTTGAAAACTACTGGTAGCTGACCAGCACACACACGGTTTCAAATGGTAAATCAGCTTGGGCCACCTCTAGAAATGTTTGAAGCTAGGTAGGTAAGAAGAGGGGACCCCATAAAATCCCACACGCGATTAGGCACGCTCAGTCTTAAAACCAATACCCGGAACTAGGATCCTAGGTGACTCAAATGGAACAAAGCGTCGAGGCGGGATAGCCTAGACCTTCCATCCTTCGTCGAATATAGTCAACATTATAATAATCATATCATCCACAACAATATAATAATGTGATATCCCAAACCAAGGAGTAACAGGGTAACATCGTAGCATCCTAAGCATGCATACTAAGCAGGGGCTGAGCAACGAGCAATAGTAACATAGCAGTACAAGGTTTGCTGGGAAGGGACATGGCTATATCAGTTTGAAAGAGGCTGTAAACATGTGGTAGGATCCAACATCGAACCTAACCTAGACTAGCATGCAAACCGCTGGTTGAAATAGAATGGATCATAAGTAATGCATAGTCCTTGCCTGTTGATAAGTCGGATTCCGAAGGTGTAGCTGATCGCAAGCTCGCATCGTCTCCGAGAGGTACCCACGGAAGCACACAAGACGATAAACACTTGAAAGCAATCAACGAGCAAGCACTCTATTACTACGGGGCAACACAAGATCAAGAAGACATCACACGACACGGAAACACGATACGGATCTATCGTCGAGAACGGTTACTAACAGTTTAAGTGGGGTATCGGTCACACACGACGAATACCGCACGTTTACGGTGGTTCAAGTTGCTTAGCTACAGGTGATCAATCAAAGGTTATTAACATGGCAACTCAAGCAAGCATGATATAGCACACAAACATGGCAAGAGGTGAAGCACAAAGTAAACTATCTATGCAGTCAATTTAAGTGAGACATAACCTAACATGGCATAACACTAAGTGCCGCACGATGATTAAAACATTTGGTACTGTTCTGTCCTAAACCATATTTTAGGTTGGTTAACATTAGCAAACAATAGCATAAACACAAAGTACACGAAAACCTAATCAAGTTACATATAAAGAACACCCCAAACGGAGTTACGGTTAAAAAGATACAAGCAAAACAAGTTACGGGCACAATCTGCCAACATCACGAAGCACACTTTAGAGCAATGCATAAACAGGACAATGAATGCAAACATGCTCACAAATGATATGGAACTAAAGTATACATGAGATGGAACGCATGGCAAAAAGAATCATGCAAATAGGCATCATAGATCAAAAGATATTAAGCAAACAACATGGCATCAGGACGTAACAGACTTAGAGAAAAACAGAGGTGGCTGTAAAAAACAGCAGCATAGCAACTTTGGAGCTGAATATCTATATTACCAGTAATGATAACATTAATATGCAATACATGTAATGAAAGTAGACATGATGCTTAACAATATGCAATTGGAATCAATCAATTCCGACGTACGGTTGCGAAGCAACCGTCGCCCGAAGTTGCAATAAAATAATAACAGCAACACTTAACAGGAAAAAAAGCAATTAACGGCCTGATGCCCACTTCAACGCAGAATTAAACTATCTAGACGGCCTCAAACGAAAAATCTTTCTACATACGAACGCTAGAGCACGTAAAACTGAGCAGCTTCCTTTTTGGGGGCACGTTCATCGGAGCTACGGATCAACGGGAAATCGCATCGCAAACAGGCATCAACAGCAAAATAATAAAGGACTTTGCAGATTTTAGCAACAGAAAAAAAATAACAGAGAGAAAAAAAAATGGGATGGCCTCACCCCAAACGGGCTCGGCCCAACAGGCCAGAGGAGGCTGGCTGCGGGCCGCTGGCAGATCTGGGCTGGCGGCCTGGCCTGGAGGCGTCGGTGGGCCGGCCCATCAGCGGTCAACCGTGCCGGCCGGATCGGGCCACTCCCGTAGCGCGCGATGACGACGGCTACCGGCGCGGCGACGCGCTCCCACCGGTGCGGCACGCAGACGGGCAGGGAAGGCCGGGGGCACCGGATCCCGCCGGATCCGGTCACCAGCGGGTCCACGAGGCGGCGAGGGGCGCAGGGCGGCGGGCTATGAGCCGCGAGCTCGACGGCGGCTCGGCGAGCTCCGGCTCGTCTCCATGGCGCGGCGGCTACGTTTCCTGGGAGGGAGAGAGAGCGGAGTGAGAGGCAAAGGAGAAGGGAGAGGGGCGGCGCAGGAGAGGATACGGACGGCGGTCGGGCTGCTCCGGCAGTCGGCGGCGGGTGCGCGCGATGGCGGCGTGTTGCCCATGGGTGGAGGCGGCGACCGGCTGAGGAGAGAGAGGAGGTTGGAGCTGGGTGATGTGGCGCTCCCTGGAGCGTCCGATCTGGATCCGGCGGCTCAGAACGAGGGGATCGGATCTGGTGGGCTAGAGTTGCGAAAAATTTGAGCAAGGCTAGGGGTGTGGCTGCAAATTTTGGACTAGGGAAACCCTAGAAAAGGGGTGGGAGTGTGGTGGTATTTATATAGCACCGGTGGCTGGCAGTTTGCAAAAAGATCCTCGGTTTTTCTCTCGCGCGCGCGGTGCTTACGTTTCTGACCGCCGGGGGTCCATAGTACCTCCGATTCGGGTAAAATCTCGAACTGTGCAATCAGTGCGTCGAACCGGAGGCGTTCACCTCGCGCTGGAACCGTTCCGAAAACACTTTCCGGCGCGCTATAAAAATAACCCGTTTAATTATTAAACGGGGTTTTTCGTTCCGTTGGCTGCGGCTGGTCTCGTGCGGTTTTTGCGACGGTGATCGGGTGAAACCCGGTGTCGCAAAGGTCGAGTGTCAGGGTGGCAAAGGTCGGTCTCCGTACGGTACGAGATAAGAGGGGGAAAATAATCGCCGATCGATAAATCAAGATGCAAACACCGCAAACAAATCAGACAATCAAACAATTCACACCAAAAACAAAATTTTTAATTTTTGTGAAAACTGGGCTGTTACAATACGACACCACCAACAAGGGATCTCGTCCCGAGATCCAGGACGATCCGGGGGAGAGGGGAAGGGGAGAGAAAAGAGAGTCGACGATTCTTCAACACCACCAACAAGGGACTCTGCTCCATGTCGACGTCGAACTTCTGTCGAGATAAATTTCCGCAGAGAGACGGCAACGTCGGAAAACGAAACCACCAGTGTCAAGAGGAATAACGACAATGAAAGCTGGATCAAAGGACAGTGCATTTCGACGCAAGTCTTGAAAACACCAGGAAAAAGGAGGGAGGGCAAGGACGACCCAGATGATATCTGAAACCGGAGAAGCTAAAGGTACTACCGGAATTCCCACCTGAGATCGGAATCGAGACAATACACTGCAAGCAAGGCATTGTAACGGTTCCGATACTCCACACACTCGAGATCCTAGAGTTTTGAAGGGGTAAGACGAGAATTAAAACACTTACGACACTTGTCGAGGCCAGAGCAAGGTTAAGGAGCAAAAAGAATCCTACTCTCCGATAACTAACTTAATAACTACAAAATAGTTTTTATCTGGACTCGACTTCGGCCAGAAAAGGGATCCTACGGTCGGTAAGGCTCTGATACCAAGTTGTAAGGACCGATATGCGGTACTATTCCAGATCTAGGTGTTTCCACCCAGATCCGGGGCCGAAGCACATATCGGTCCCACCGCGACATATGACAAAGCCATATGCCCCGGATTTCCAACATGATATCACAACAGTACAGATACAAAGATACAACATCTCATACAATCGGCATACAATTGCCTTAATACAATACAACAGCGGAAGATATATGTCTGAGTACAGACTACAAGCAAATGCCTAATGGCAAAGAGAAAAACATCGATCCCATAACCTGATAGAGGCGAAGGTGTCCCGATGTTTCGATGAGATGGTGGAGATCGATTATGGTGGAGTAGACTTTCACGACCCGACTACGAACGTGCGAAGACGTTGCGCCTTAGCGATCGCTAAACCAACTCCGAGAGGTTATTGATCCCGCGGATGCACGATCAACCTGACCACGAAGGTCTAATTCCTGCAAGCAATCGAAGAACAAGCAAGAACTAAGAATTGCAATCTGGATATTGCGAATATAAGATGAAAGATTACGAAAGTTGGGGTTCCAATGAGGTCTTGGCCTGGTCGGATGACACAAACGAAGAGCTCGAAGTTGCGGCTATGGCTAACTTAAATCTAATTAAAACCCAAGTCTAAACGACGCCCTAAGGGCTGTATATATGGGGGAACAGAGGGGATTTTCGTGAACCCTTGGAGGTGGGGTCCGAAAACAACCCTAACTCGGTTTCCCCACACATACGGACTCTAAAAACAGCCTATAAGGTGGTATTTCGAAATTACATGGGCCCAGCCCAATATTAAGGTGACGCAGCACCTATAATTGCCCTTGGACGAAAATAATGAAGTGGCATCTCGCGTATTTCGTCCAAGACTTCATGCGCGCCTTATGGTGGCTTCAAAGTGCGATAATCACCACGGGAAGCTCCGCTGTCCTTTCCCGCGCGCGCACCTTCTTCTCCATGCTTGATCCCGCTCCAATGACCATCCTTCTTGTCCATGCTAGGTCCTTCATTCATAAGCAAGACAAAAATATCTAATTTAGGCAGTATCATATGTTCATGAACAATAGAAGGATTCGCAAGAAACGAAAGTACCTGATAATTTAGTTGACGTGCACGAGCTCTAGTAACTGGTCCAATATATGTAGTTGGTGAGGATATGGGTGTAACATTAGTAGGGATGTCCTCATCATAACCACATGGGTCCAGGCCCTCCGTCGGGATCCGCCTAACTAGTCGTCGTCGAGTCTCCACGTGAAACGTCGATCACCATACCTGTTGTCGATCAAGAACCCTGAAAAGAGTTTGGGGGTAGTATCATGAGTACAGAAGTACTCAGCATCCAACTGTAGTGGTCATCTGACCCAGCAAGGACTTCATCACTCGTCATTCTAGGAAAACTAGTAGTTTACGGTAAGGAAGGGGTAAGTGGTGAGGTTGCTGCCGCACTAGCATTTATGAAGTGGCTAACGATCTAGAGAGCAAGATAAGAAGCCAAGCATTCGACGAGGAATCGCCTCCAACAAGTCTGCTATCCACCTACTACGCAAACATAACACCTATCCTATCCTTGTCCTCCTGTTCGCATCCCGACGAAGAATAAGCAGTCAAGGCACACACACACGTTGATCAAATTATATTAAGATTATCTCAGTTGTTGTTGTCTATGAACAAGGAGTAGGTCTCAAGTCATCCATAACCGCGGACACGGCTTCTCGAAAAGATTTAACCCTGCAGGGGTGTACCAACTGCCCATTACGAGGCGTCGCATGCTCGCCCATCTCTCTCAGTTGCTACCCATTATAGGCAACCATTTTATGATTTAGTTCCAAGAGATCCGAAACGACAGGTCCCTGTAACTAACAACGCACAAATCCGGGTGGCCATCGGGGAGTCGACACCCAATCCAAAAGCTGGCCACGCTCTCGGATCGGACTCTTCCGTATGGCCAAGGTCGGGTTTATTCTCACCTATATAACAGGGGACTTCCCTAGCTCACCAAGTGTGGACCAACAGAGGAACTAAGTCTCCGCTGGCCCGAGTTGTTTGAAAACTACTGGCAGCTAACCAGCACACACACGGTTTCAAATGGTAAATCAGCTTGGGCCACCTCTAGAAATGTTTGAAGCTAGGTAGGTAAGAAGAGGGGACCCCATAAAATCTCACACGCGATTAGGCACGCTCAGTCTTAAAACCAATACCCGGAACTCGGATCCTAGGTGACTCAAATGGAACAAAGCGTCAAGGCGGGATAGCCTTGACCTTCCATCCTTCGTCGAATATAGTCAACATTATAATAATCATATAATCAACAACAATATAATAATGTGATAACCCAAACCAAAGAAGTAACGGGGTAACATCGTAGCATCCTAAGCATGCATACTAAGCAGGGGCTGAGCAACGAGCAATAGTAACATAGCAGTACAAGGTTTGCTGGGGAGGGACATGGCTGTATCGGTTTGAAAGAGGCTGTAAACATGTGGTAGGATCAAACATCGAACCTAACCTAGACTAGCATGCAAACCGCTGGTTGAAATTGAATGGATCATAAGTAATGTATAGTCCTTGCCTGTTGATAAGTCGGATTCCGAAGGTGTAGCCGATCGCAAGCTCGCATCGTCTCCGAGAGGTACCCGCGGAAGCACACAAGACGATAAACACTGGAAAGCAATTAACGAGCAAGCACTCTATTACTACGGGGCAACACAAGATCAAGAAGACATCACACGACACGGCAACACGATACGGATCTATCGTCGAGAACGGTTACTAACAGTTTAAGTGGGGTATCGGCCACACACGACGAATACCGCACGTTTACGGTGGTTCAAGTTGCTTAGCTACAGGTGATCAATCAACGGTTATTAACATGGCAACTCAATCAAGCAAGATATAGCACACAAACATGGCAAGAGGTGAAGCACAAAGTTAACTATCTATGCTAGTCAATTTAAGTGAGACACAACCTAACATGGCATAACACTAAGTGCCGCACGATGATTAAAACATTTGGTACTGTTCTGTCCTAAAACCATATTTTAGGTTGGTTAACAACAGAAAACAATAGCATAAACACAAAGTACACGAAAAACTAATCAAATTACGTATAAAGAACACCCCAAACGGGGTTACGGTTAAAAAGATACAAGCAGAACAAGTTACGGGCACAATCTGCCAACATCAGGAAGCACACTTTAGAGCAATGCATAAACAGGACAATGAATGAAAACATGCTCACAAATGATATGGAACTAAAGTAGACATGACATGGAAGGCATGTGAAAAAGAGTCATGCAAATAGGCATCATAGATCAAAAGATATTAAGCAAACAACATGGCATCGGAACGTAACAGACTTAGAGAAAAACAGAGGTGGCTGTCAAAAACAGCAGCATAGCAACTTTGGAGCTAAATATCTATATGACCAGTAATTCTAACATGAAGATGCAATACATGTAATGAAATTAGACATGATGCTTAACAATATGCAATTGGAATCAATCAATTCCGACGTACGGTTGCGAAGCAACCGTCGCCCGAAGTTGCAATAAAATAATAACAGCAGCACTTAACAGGAAAAAAATGCAATTAACGGCCTGATGCCCACTTCAACGCAGAATTAAACTATCTAGACGGCCTTAAACGGAAAACTTTCTACATACGAACGCTAGAGCACACAAAACTGAGCAACTTCCTTTTTGGGGGCACGTTCATCGAAGGTACGGATCAGCGGGAAATCGCATCGCAAACAGGCATCAGCAGCAAAATAATAAAGGACTTAGCAGATTTTAGCAACAGAAAAAAATAACAGAGAGAAAAAAATAAAAATAAAAAGGGGATGGCCTCACCCCAAACGGGCACGGCCCAACAGGCCAGAGGAGGCTGGCTGCGGGCCGCTGGCAGATCTGGGCTGGCGGCCTGGCCTGGAGGCTTCGGTGGGCCGGCTCATCAGCGGTCAACCGCGCCGGCCGGATCGGGCCACTCCCGTAGCGCGCGATGACGACGGCTACCGGCTCGGCGGCGCGCTCCCACCGGTGCGGCACGCAGACGGGCAGGGAAGGCCGGGGGGGGGGCGGATCCCGCCGGATCCGGTCACCAGCGGGTCCACGGGGCGGCGAGGGACGCAGGGCGGCGGCCTGTGAGCCGCGAGCTCGACGGCGGCTCGGCGAGCTCCGGCTCGTCTCCATGGCACGGCGGCTGCGTTTCCTGGGAGGGAGAGAGAGCGGAGTGAGAGGCAGAGGAGAAGGGAGAGGGGCGGCGCAGGAGAGGAGAGGGACGACGGTCGGGCTGCTCCGGTAGTCGGCGGCGGGTGCGCGCGACGGCGGCGTGCTGCCCATGGGTGGAGGCGGCGACCGGCTGAGGAGAGAGAGGAGGCTGGAGTTGGGTGACGTGGCGCTCCCTGGAGCGTCCGATCTGGATCCGGCGGCTCAGAACGAGGGGGTCGGATCTGGTGGGCTAGAGTTGCGAAAAATTTGAGCAAGGCTGGGGGTGTGGCTGCAAATTTTGTACTAGGGAAACCCTAGAAAAGGGGTGGGAGCGTGGTGGTATTTATATAGCCCCGATGGGTGGCAGTTTTCAAAAACATCCCCGGTTTTTCTCTCGCGCGCGCGGTGCTTACGTTTCTGACCACCGGGGGTCCGCAGTACCTCTGATTCGGGTAAAACTTCGAACCGCGCGATCAGCGCGTCGAACAGGAGGCGTTCACCTCGTGCTGGAACCATTCCAAAAACACTTTCCGGCGCGCTATAAAAATAACCCGTTTAATTATTAAACGAGTTTTTTCGTTCCGTTGGCTGCGGCTGGTCTCGTGCGGTTTTTGCGACGGTGATCGGGTGAAACCCGGTGTCGCAAAGGTCGAGTGTCAGGGTGGCAAAGGTCAGTCTCCGTCCGGTACGAGATAAGAGGGGGAAAAATAATCGCTGATCGATAAATCGGGGATGCAAACACCGCAAACAAATCAGACAATCAAACAATTCACATCGAAAACAAATTTTTTAATTTTTTTGAAAACTGGGCTGTTACACCCTGCAGGGGTGTACATCTTCACACGCGTGTCATCACTTATCGCCTCGTTCTTGTCACCATTCAAGCGGGTGTCGGACGTGGATGAAACCAAGGCACTACCCTCACATCACCTTCTCTAATCCAGGAGTCGACTACCTGAATTTGTCACCGCTCGAGAGTCCGGCCGGTTCAACAAAACGGACTCAGATAATGCAAGGGGCCGAGATGCCACCTTTGACAGATGGTTTCACTGCCTCACAGGTCCACCCACATATCTATAGTTAGGTCAAATGGAAAGTACGAATCTAGTGTGACTCCTGGACCGGATCGGGTACGTAAAGAGGCCAAACGGGGCTCCCATAAAACCCTACATGTGGTCATACTCTTTGTCTTGGATCACAAAACAGGAACTCGGGGCCTAGGGCAGTGTTCAATGAGACAACCCACTGTGTACTCCTACACAGCCTCTCATCGTTCACCTTTGTTTAGGGTGGGTTCACCAACACATTATCATCAGCACCACTGTGTTCATTCCATCCCGACTCACAATCATAAAATCCTCATTTTAACACTAAGCAACAATAAGCAGTAACAGTTGCAGGGGCCACATGCTCATAATTCAACTCCTATATCTGTTAGGATTGTGGTTTGCTTAATACGGTGAAAATATGATAGGTCGTGCATCGGAATGGGTTCAACTATGCGAAAGAACGTGTCTCGGTGATCTCCTAAACATGCATAAGCAAGACTAAGAGGGAAGTAGGATTTTATAGACATGATCAATGGGGTTTGCTTGCCTTGCTGACGATACACGGGTCTTAACGGTGGTCTTCTTCTTCGGGGGTGATCACCGTCTCGGAACGTCTGTCATCGAAGGCAATCATCAACAAGGGGGGGACAACTTCGGAAGTAAATGCACAAGCACATGTTTATGTTGTCACATGATGTGAATCGTGCTGGTTTGTAGCATATTCATCTTCATTGAAGTATATTGCATTTGAAATGCAAATTCAAACTTCAAATTCAAATTCAAATTATGCCATATGCATGTTTGCTACTGTTCACCCATTTTAAAATGGTCAAACATAAAAACAAATTGCATATTCATAATCCTTGCATTTTTCTGATAATTTTTCATATATTATATGTCCAATTTGGAGTTAATATGAATTAGTTATGATTTTCTAAAGTTTAATTGATTTTCTGGATTTTTCTCCGTTTTCTTTAATTCTTTTAAATCCAGTTATTGCAACATGCTGATGCAATGCTTGCGTCACCAGGGGGCTGACATGTGGGGCCAGGGTGTCAGCCTCAGGGGGGGTTAAAACCCTGTTAGATTAAACTAACAGTGGTTAGTTAGTAGCTAGGGCCCACTGGTCAGTGGGTGTAGGGTTAGCTTAGGGGGGTGGTTAGGTTAGTTCTAATGGCGGGCTCGCCGGGAAGCCACCGGAACTCCGCCGGAGTTGGGGTTTTGTGCACGGGGTGGGGTTTGGAGGGTAAGGGCGTGCTCCCCGCGGGCTTCCGCATCGAGTGGTGCAAAAGGGAGCCAGAGGCGATGATAGAGGCGAAGGTGTCCCGATGTTTCGATGAGATGGTGGAGATCGATTATGGTGGAGTAGACTTTCACGACCCGACTACGAACGTGCGAAGACGTTGCGCCTTAGCGATCGCTAAACCAACTCCGAGAGGTTATTGATCCCGCGGATGCACGATCAACCTGACCACGAAGGTCTAATTCCTGCAAGCAATCGAAGAACAAGCAAGAACTAAGATTTGCAATCTGGATATTGCGAATATAAGATGAAAGATTACGAAAGTTGGGGTTCCAATGAGGTCTTGGCCTGGTCGGATGACACAAACGAAGAGCTCGAAGTTGCGGCTATGGCTAACTTAAATCTAATTAAAACCCAAGTCTAAACGTCGCCCTAAGGGCTGTATATATGGGGGAACAGAGGGGATTTTCGTGACCCCTTGGAGGTGGGGTCCGAAAACAACCCTAACTCGGTTTCCCCACACATACGGACTCTAAAAACAGCCTATAAGGTGGTATTTCGAAATTACATGGGCCCAGCCCAATATTAAGGTGACGCAGCACCTATAATTGCCCTTGGACGAAAATAATGAAGTGGCATCTCGCGTATTTCGTCCAAGACTTCATGCGCGCCTTATGGTGGCTTCAAAGTGCGATAATCACCACTGGAAGCTCCGCTGTCCTTTCCCGCGCGCGCACCTTCTTCTCCATGCTTGATCCCGCTCCAATGACCATCCTTCTTGTCCATGCTAGGTCCTTCATTCATAAGCAAAACAAAAGTATCTAATTTAGGCAGTATCATATGTTCATGAACAATAGAAGAATTCGCAAGAAACGAAAGTACCTGATAATTTAGTTGACGTGCACGAGCTCTAGTAACTGGTCCAATATGTGTAGTTGGCGAGGATATGGGTGTAACATTAGTAGGGATGTCCTCATCATCCTCCCCTTCTTGAATTGAAGTCGTCCTCGACGGAAGCTCATCATCTTCTCCCAAATAAGGCTTCAAATCTGCAATATTAAATGTGGGACTAACCCCAAAGGCTGCAGGTAGCTCAAGTTTATATGCATTATCATTAATTTTCTGCAAAACCTTAAAGGGACCATCAGCTCGAGGCATTAACTTAGACTTGCGCAAATCAGGAAACCTATCTTTACGTAGATGTAACCAAACAAGATCTCCGGGTTCAAACACAACATGCTTTCGACCCCTATCACCAGCAAGCTTGTATCTAGCATTCATGCGCTCAATGTTTTCTTTAGTTAACTCATGCATTTTTAATATCAATTCAGCACGTTGCTTAGCATCAAAATTAACCTTCTCCGAAGATGGAAGAGGTAGCAAATCAATAGGTGCACGAGGTAGAAAACCATAAACAATCTGAAAAGGGCACATTTTAGTGGTAGAATGCAATGAACGATTATAAGAAAATTCAATATGAGGTAAACATTCTTCCCACAGTTTCAAGTTACTCTTTAAAACAGCCCTAAGCATAGTAGACAAAGTCTTATTGACTACTTCAGTTTGTCCATCAGTTTGGGGATGACATGTAGTACTAAAAAGTAGTTTAGTCCCCAACTTAGCCCATAAGCATCTCCAAAAATGGCTAAGAAACTTAGTATCACGATCCGAGACAATAGTATTGGGCACACCATGTAAGCGAATAATCTCACGAAAGAATAAATCAGCAACATTAGCAGCATCATCGCTTTTATGACATGGTATAAAATGTGCCATCTTAGAAAATCTATCCACGACAACAAATATGCTATCCCTCCCATTCTTTGTTCGAGGCAAGCCTAAAACAAAGTCCATGGATATGTCCTCCCACGGAACACTAGGTACAGGTAAAGGCATGTATAAACCATGAGGATTGAGTCGTGACTTAGCTTTTTGACATGTAGTGCAGCGAGCAACAAAACGCTCAACATCCCGTCTCATCTTTGGCCAAAAGAAATGTGTAGCAAGTACGTCCTCCGTCTTCTTCACGCCAAAGTGTCCCATTAATCCTCCTCCATGCGCCTCCTGCAACAATAAAAGACGAATAGAGCTAGCTGGAATGCATAGCTTGTTAGAACGGAACACAAATCCATCATTAAGCACAAACTTGTTCCATGTTCTACCCTCTCTACAATTCTGCAATACATCTTTAAATTCCGCATCATTTACGTATTGATCTTTGATTGTCTCTAAACCGAAAATCTTGAAGTCAAGTTGTGAAAGCATAGTATAACGACGAGACAAAGCATCAGCAATAATATTATCTTTCCCCTTCTTGTGTTTAATGACATAAGGGAAAGTCTCAATAAATTCAACCCACTTAGCATGTCTACGATTAAGTTTTGCTTGACTTCTTATGTGTTTCAAAGATTCATGATCAGAATGTATAACAAATTCTTTGGGCCATAAATAATGTTGCCAAGTTTCTAATGTCCGAACAAGAGCATATAATTCCTTATCATAAGTAGAATAGTTCAGACTAGGCCCACTCAATTTTTCAGAAAAGTAAGCAACAGGTTTAGCATCTTGTAATAACACACCTCCCAAACCAATCCCACTAGCATCGCATTCAAGCTCAAAAGTCTTATTAAAATCAGGAAGTTGGAGCAAAGGAGCATGTGTTAACTTATCTTTCAAGACGGTGAAGGCTTCTTCCTGTGCGGTACCCCAAGTAAAAGGCACATCCTTGCGTGTAAGCTCATTGAGAGGTGCAGCAATGGTGCTGAAATCTCTCACAAAACGCCTATAGAATCCAGCGAGGCCAAGAAAACTCCTCACTTGTGTGACCGTTTTGGGCTGCGGCCAACTCTCAATCGCCTCGATCTTGGCTTTATCAACTTCAATTCCCTGCGGAGTAACAACATAGCCAAGAAACGATACTCGGTCGGTGCAAAAGGTGCACTTCCCAAGGTTACCAAACAAACGTGCATTACGTAGAGCAATAAAAACAGCACGTAAATGATCCAAATGTTCCTCCAAAGATTTGCTATAAATCAGTATATCATCAAAATAGACTACCACAAATCGTCCAATGAAAGCACGTAAAACCTCGTTCATTAATCTCATGAAAGTGCTAGGTGCATTAGTTAACCCAAAAGGCATGACTAACCACTCATATAATCCAAACTTAGTTTTAAATGCCGTTTTCCATTCATCTCCTAATTTCATGCGAATTTGATGGTATCCACTACGCAAATCAACTTTGGAAAACATGGTAGAGCCACTTAATTCATCAAGCATATCATCTAACCTAGGAATAGGATGACGATAACGAATAGTAATATTATTAATGGCTCGACAATCAACACACATACGCCATGTTCCATCCTTTTTAGGCACTAATATAACAGGAACAGCACAAGGACTAAGGGATTCACGTATGTAACCTTTGTCGAGTAGCTCTTGTACTTGACGCTGAATCTCCTTTGTCTCCTCCGGATTGGTACGGTATGGCGCACGGTTGGGCAGTGAAGCACCGGGAATTAAGTCAATCTGATGCTCAATCCCTCGAATAGGTGGTAATCCCGGTGGTACGTCTTGTGGAAAGACGTCAATAAACTCCTGCAAAAGGTCAGTGACAACAGGAGGCAAAGAAGGAGGCAATTCCTCAAATGAAAACAAAGCTTCTTTGCACACAAAAGCATAACACACATATTGACTAACATCCAAATCTGAAATATCAACTTTAGTAGCAAGCAAAGTTGGACTAGTCAATTTAATTTCATTAGACACAGCAGAAGAAGATTTGCTATTAGTCCTATGTTGTTGCTCAAATTCTTTGGCTGCTATCTCATTTTCACTCTTATTTTTCTCCTGTTTAGCTTTACTAGCTCTAGCAAGATCATCTTTCACAATTTGTTCAGGAGACATAGGAAGTAAAGCAATATTTTTATCCTGATGAACCAGAGTAAACTGATTTGTCCTACCATGGTGTACAACATTCCTATCAAATTGCCATGGTCTACCAAGTAAAAGAGAGCATGCTTGCATGGGTACCACATCACAATCAACATAATCAGCATATGCAGCAATGCTAAAGTGCACACGAACAGAACGCGTTACCTTAATCTTACCACTATTGTTAAACCACTGAATATAGTACGGATGGGGGTGTGGTCTTGTGGTGAGAGATAGCTTCTCCACCAACTCCATGCTAGCCAAGTTGTTGCAACTCCCTCCGTCAATGATGATGCGAACCGAACGTTCTTTCACCACTCCCTTTGTGTGGAACAAATTATGCCTCTGGTTGTGCTCGGCCTTCGTTACCTGCACACTTAATACACGTTGAGCAACCAAACTAGCATATTTATCTGCATCATCAGGAGTCATATACTCTATATCATGAGCATCATCATGGGCACCCTGTTCCTCATGAGCAATGAGAACTAAAGTCTCCTCATCATAGTCACTCGCTGACTCATACCCACCATCCGCCGTAATAATCATCACACGCTTGGAGGGACAGTCTTTTGCGAAGTGACCTCCACCTTGGCACCTGCGACATTTAATATCACGATCTCGTGTTTGCCCTGTGGAAGCCATGGATGAAGAAGAACTCGCCGCTGGACCACTCTGTGCACCCTTGACTGGTGGCGCTGACTGTTTTGGTGGCTCCCTGTAAGAATGAGCGGCTGAAGTAGAGGGTGGAGCAGCAGGACGTGTGGATGTAGAAGGTCCACGCGATGTCCATGATGTATTTCGTCCTGCAGAAAAGTTAGGTCTCGTAGCGGCCTGTCGATCCTGCACTTCACGTTCAGCTTTACAAGCAAGATGAAACAAACGAGTAATAGTAGCATAGTCCTTGTATTCTAGAATAGTTTGTATCTCCCTGTTTAAGCCACCTATGAAACGTGCAAACATAGCTTCATTATCCTCTACTAGGCCACATCTAATCAATCCAGTTTGTAATTCTTGATAATATTCCTCTACAGAATTTTTTCCTTGCTCAAACGCTGTAATTTTTGTAGCAATTCACGTTGATAATAAGGAGGAACCCAGCGAGTACGCATAGCATCTTTTAAAGCAGCCCAAGTAGCTGGAATATTATTAGCATGCAATCTACAATGTTCAGACCACCAAATAGATGCAAAACCCGTGAATTCGCAAACAGCAGCAGTAACACGTCTATTCTCAGGATATTGTAAACATGTAAAGCGTTGTTCAGTTTCTAACTCCCAAGTAAGATAAGCATCAGGAATATATCTACCCTCAAACGGCTTAAGATTCAATTTAAGTTTAGGCACATGTTCATCATCGCGTACCTGAGGGGGTGGTTGGTGTCGACCGTGGCGAATGTTGGGACGTGGACGTCCAGCTGGCTGTTCATAGGCCGCTTCTTGTTCCACCTCCTCCTCGTAATCACCCTCGTAGTTGTCGTCCTGGCCGACGTCAGAGGCAGCAGCAGCAGTAACTGCAGCAGCAGCAGGAGCACCAGCAGCTTGTCCGCCCGGAAACAGAATACATCGTGCACGTCGTGGTGGCGGTGGCTGTGCTGGAGCGGCCGCAGGCTGTATAGGTAAGCGTGCGAGCAACTCAGTAAACTTGGCGTCGAGCTTGGTGTCGATCATCTTCTCCACACCATCAATCGCCTCTGTAAATCTGTTCTCGATGTCATTCACCTGTTCAGACATCATTTGTGCAAATTTATCATGTAATGCTTTGTTTGTCATATTCTCCCAATCAGGTGCATCCCGCGCCACTTCATCATGGGATCCTGGCATGGTTAGCAGAAAGAGAAAACACACAGAAGTATGATCCTACTTCGACTAATGGGATGTGGGGTGGTGGAAAGCACAAATCCGTCAAGCTTTTCTTCAGTTCTTACCGATTCTTACCTAGCAGCAGGTGGTGATGTACAACCAACGGGTCAAAACTCTCAGAGATGTGGTAGAGCGATGGCCAGGAGGTGTCAACCGCACGAAGTAGAATATATGTGGAGCTGTAGGTAGGTTTGACAAATATGGTAGCAAAAAGCTCAACAGTAATCAAAACAGAGATGCAAAGTTGAATAAACACTCAACGTCGGTACTCTGCTGATCCTAGGCTAGACCGTACTAGAGACGCGAGCCTAAGACACCAACGAAAGCACGGCGCGGCACGTAACAACTGTGAAGCACACTCTGATTTTTTTTTTCTCTTTTTCTTTTTTTTTTTTTTTTTGCTTTTTTTTTTTTTTTTTTTTGGCGATGCGGGACTGCGGGGGCTGAAAAAGTGCGAAAAATTCACTATGGTGGCGAACGTCTCAAAACGAGTTTCTGGACCTAAGGAACGTATGGGCACGAAATTTTTTTACCCCTGAAATTTCTGGCCTAAAAACTGCTCTGGAAAGCGTGCCAGACTCTAATCAACTCAAAACTAATCACCCTCTTCTACGTATGACAAAAGATTGGTGAAATCCGACTCTAATCAACTCAAAACTAATCTGGCTACGGAGAGATCACAAACCGAACAGGTGATGGAACTCCACTCGGATCGGTAGGTTGTGGTGGTGTATATGGACTCTGCTTGGCGGAAAGTGGTGGTGTAACTTGACTTGGATTGGCGGAACGTGGTAGGATGACTACTGGTGCGGCGGTGACGTGGCAAACTGTGATCAGAACTCGAAACTCTAAGGGAACTAGACGCTAAGATCAGCAACTCGACACGACGATGCAACCGCAAATTCAACAATGCAAACTACTGTAAAGAAAACTGGACAAAGGCTCAGACTGTTTTGGGACGTGATGATCTAACCCTAATTTTTTTTGTTGGCTTTTTCGTGGACTGTAGGTATGAAAAACAGAACCAATCTAGACTACGAAAACTGGTAAATCTCACCGAGCAACCTGGAAATCTGATACCACTTGATAGAGGCGAAGGTGTCCCGATGTTTCGATGAGATGGTGGAGATCGATTATGGTGGAGTAGACTTTCACGACCCGACTACGAACGTGCGAAGACGTTGCGCCTTAGCGATCGCTAAACCAACTCCGAGAGGTTATTGATCCCGCGGATGCACGATCAACCTGACCACGAAGGTCTAATTCCTGCAAGCAATCGAAGAACAAGCAAGAACTAAGATTTGCAATCTGGATATTGCGAATATAAGATGAAAGATTACGAAAGTTGGGGTTCCAATGAGGTCTTGGCCTGGTCGGATGACACAAACGAAGAGCTCGAAGTTGCGGCTATGGCTAACTTAAATCTAATTAAAACCCAAGTCTAAACGTCGCCCTAAGGGCTGTATATATGGGGGAACAGAGGGGATTTTCGTGACCCCTTGGAGGTGGGGTCCGAAAACAACCCTAACTCGGTTTCCCCACACATACGGACTCTAAAAACAGCCTATAAGGTGGTATTTCGAAATTACATGGGCCCAGCCCAATATTAAGGTGACGCAGCACCTATAATTGCCCTTGGACGAAAATAATGAAGTGGCATCTCGCGTATTTCGTCCAAGACTTCATGCGCGCCTTATGGTGGCTTCAAAGTGCGATAATCACCACTGGAAGCTCCGCTGTCCTTTCCCGCGCGCGCACCTTCTTCTCCATGCTTGATCCCGCTCCAATGACCATCCTTCTTGTCCATGCTAGGTCCTTCATTCATAAGCAAAACAAAAGTATCTAATTTAGGCAGTATCATATGTTCATGAACAATAGAAGAATTCGCAAGAAACGAAAGTACCTGATAATTTAGTTGACGTGCACGAGCTCTAGTAACTGGTCCAATATGTGTAGTTGGCGAGGATATGGGTGTAACATTAGTAGGGATGTCCTCATCAGGCGATCTCCAGGGCGTCGAGGGCTTCAACTCGAGCGGCGGCTGGCCACTGGCCTCGACGGAATCGGCGAACGGAGCCACGGTCAGATGCGCGGGAGGGCTGGGGAGAAAGGGTAGCTCACCCTGCATGTGTTGGAGTAGACGGTAGCGGTGGAGGAGCAACGGAGGGGACAAAATTGCTCGCCGTACTTGGTTGGCCGTGGCGGGAGATATTGGGGTTGGCGTCGTCCCGAGAGGTCCTAGGCTCCAATTGATGGTTCTCGGCAATGTAGACGATTAATGCGAGGCGTAAGGACAAGCTGGGGCGGCGAGGGGTGGCCTCTGGCCACGGTGGCGCTCAATGGTGGGCTCCGTCCGCGCTCGGGATCCTGCGGAACTCACCGGAGACGAAGGGGAGAAGAAGTTGGGGAGGGGGGAAGACTGAGGGGCGGCTCTGGCGTGTGCGTGGCGTGCGCAGGGGGGATGGGGAGGCCTAGAAGGCGCGTGTGTCGCCGTGGCGTCGTCGCCGCGCTACCAGCTCCAGCGAGCTGCTTGGAGCCGCGGGGAGGAAGACGACACGGGGGTCGTGGGTTGGGCCGAGGCCAGGTGGGTCGGGGGGGTTTAGTTGGGCCAGATGGCCAGGGGTCTCCTCTTTTCTGTTTTTCTTCTTTTCTTTTTATTTCTGTTATTTGTTTTGCTCTGGTAAAAAAAATACCATAGCATTTTATAAAAATGCCCAAATATTTTTTTAAATCCTAGGTGACCAGTAGAAAGTCACTTGTAGAATTTGAGCATTTTTGAAATTCAAAACATTTGAATTTCAATTCAAATAGGGGTCAAATTTAATTTCTAGGGCACATTTTGAATTTTTGAATATTCCATGGGCATGGGAATGAACCCAAACCACTTTTAAAATGATCACCATCATTTATAAGAATTTTCCAAATATTCAAATGATTTTTGGAAAAGGATTTTTATCTGGCCATTTGAATTAATTTCTCAGGGCTTTTCTTTTCCCCAATTTTGAATTTCTTTTTGAAATTTTTACATGATGCAAAGGACTCAAGCAACCCTAGAACTTACCCAAGTTGGGGTTCTGACAACTCGCCCCCACTCAAAAGAATCTCGTCCCGAGATTCAGAAGTCGTCGGGAGGAAGGTGGGGTACTCGGCATGGAGGCGATCTTCTCTTTCCCAGGTTGCTTCTTTCTCGGAGTGACGTGACCATTGCACTTTGAGGAACTTGATCTTCTGACGACGAGTGACACGCTCTTCGGAATCAAGAATACGAACGGGGTATTCTCGATAAGAAAGGTCATCTTGGAGATCAAGCGTTTCATGGTCGACTTCGCGGATGGGGTCCTTGAAGCAACGCCTGAGTTGTGACACGTGGAATACATCATGTACTCGGGAAAGGTGCGGGGGTAGTTCAAGTTGGTAGGCAACTTCTCCACGTTTAGCTAGAATGCGGAAAGGTTCGATGTAACATGGGGCCAACTTGCCTTTGATACCGAATCTTTGGGTTCCCTTCAGAGGAGTAACCCGAAGGTAAGCCTTCTCATCAAGATTTTAGCTCTCTTCTCTATGATGACGATCATAGTAGCTCTTTTGACGAGACTGGGCGGCTTTCAAACGATCACGAACAATGTGAACTTGCTCTTCTGCTTCCTTGATCATATCCGGTCCAAAGAGTTGTCTTTCACCGGTTTCTGACCAGTTTAGGGGTGTTCGACATCGTCGTCCATAGAGGAATTCAAAGGGAGCCATGTTCAGACTAGATTGATAGCTATTGTTATAAGCAAATTCGGCGAAGGAAGAGATTTCTCCCAATTCTTTCCGAAAGAGATAACACAAGCTCTGAGCATGTCTTCCAAGATTTGGTTAACCCTTTCAACTTGACCGCTAGATTGAGGATGGAAAGCTGTACTAAAGGATAGATGAGTTCCCATAGCATTTTGAAATTTTTCCCAAAATCGAGAGGTGAAAAGACTTCCACGGTCTGAATTGATTTCCAAAGGAACACCATGGAGAGAGACGATCCGGGAGACATATAAATCCGCTAACTGGCTAGCAGTTATACTCTCGCGGACAGGAAGGAAATGAGCAACTTTGGAAAGTCGATCAATGACAACGAAAATGGCATCATTTCCTTTCTGGGTTTTTGGAAAGCCGGTGATGAAGTCCATACCGACCTTGTCCCATTTCCACTCGGGAATAGACAATGGTTGAAGAGTACCAGCAGGTCTTTGGTGTTCTGCCTTAAAGAGACGACAAACATCACATTCGGCAACAAATTGTGCAATGTCTCTCTTCATCCGGGTCCACCAAAATCTCTGGCGTAGATCTCGGTACATTTTTGTGCTACCGGGATGAATGGAGAGGGGAGTGTCATGAGATTCCTTAAGGATCAGCCGCTTTAGGTCTTCATTCTCAGGAACTACTAAACGATTTTCAAAGAATATCGTTCCTTGATCATTTGCAGAGAAACATTTAGCAACTCCGCTAACAATGTTCTGCTTGATCTCTTGAATACTACTATCTTGTTTCTAGGCGGCTATGATTTGATCCTCAAGGGTTGGTTTCGCCACCAAGGTAGAAAGAAATCCATGAGGAACTATCTCAAGATTGAGCTTGCGAAATTCCTCATGCAGAAGTGGTTGATACTGTTGTAACATGAGGTTGTTACAATACGACTTACGACTTAGTGCATCAGCCATGACATTGGCTTTGCCTGGGGTGTAAGAAATTCCTAAGTTATAATCTTTTATCAACTCTATCCAGCGCCTTTGCCTGAGATTAAGATCTGGCTGGGTGAAAATATATTTGAGGCTTTGGTGATCAGAATAGATCTCACAACGATTACGAAGGAGGTAATGTCGCCAAGTCTTCAGGGCATGAACTACGGCAGCGAGTTCAAGATCATGGGTAGGATAGTTCTCTTCATGTGGACTCAATTGGCGTGAAGCATAAGCTACCACATGTCTATCTTGCATAAGTATGCATCCTAACCCTTGTCGTGAAGCATCACAATAGATCTCAAAATCCCTTTTGGTGTCTGGAGGCGCAAGTACGGGTGCAGAAGTCAATCTTCTTTTTAGCTCTTGAAAGCATTCCTCGCACTTGGGAGTCCATTGGAATTTCTTATATTTCTTGAGGAGTTCAGTTAGAGGCTTTGCAACTTTGGAGAAGTTCTCAACGAAACGGTGGCAATAGCTTGCTAAGCCAAGAAAACTCCTAACTTGCTTAACCGATTCAAGTGGAGTCCAGTCAAGGACGGCCTGAACTCTCTCGGGATTGACTGTAACACCTTCTGCAGAAATCACGTGGCCTAAGTAGGTCACTTCTAGTAGCCAAAATTCACACTTGGAGAACTTGGCATACATGCGATGCTCTCTAAGTTTCATCAATACCAAACTAAGATGTTCTGCGTGCTCTTCTTCGTTCTTCGAGTAGATGAGAATGTCATTAAGATAAACCACAACAAATTTATCTAGGTACTCCAAGAAGATCGAATTCATCAAGCACGAGAATGTGGCGGGGGCATTGGTTAAACCGAAGGACATGACGGTGTACTCGTAAAGACCATATCGAGTAGTGAAAGCCGTCTTGGGAATGTCCTCATTTCGGATTTTGATTTGATGATAGCCTAATCTCAAATCCATCTTGGAGAAGACAGAGGATCCAGCAAGTTGATCATAAAGATCAGTGATCCCGGGCAGTGGGTACTTGTTCTTTATCGTCGCTAGGTTTAGCGGGCGATAGTCTACGCACATCCTTTCTGTTCCATCTTTCTTCGTTACGAACAGAACGGGGCAACCTCATGGCGATGAGCTAGGGCGGACGAAGCCTTTTGCCAACGAAGCATCAAGTTGGGTTTTTAGCTCAGCTAACTCATGTGGGGCCATTCTATATGGACGTCTTTAAATTGGGGTTGTGCCTGGTATAAGATCCACTATGAATTCTACACACCTGTCGGGTGGCATCCCCGGCAGCTCTTCAGGAAAGACATCCGGGAAGTCACGAACCACCAGAATATCTTCAAGGTCTGGAAGTGGAAGCACATTCAAAGTATGCATCTGGATTCTAGAGCTGGGTGATGTGTAGTCAATTGTCTGGCCTGAAGGATGGGTGAGTTTAATTGACTTGGCTTTACAATCAAGGACATCATTCTGTCTTGATAACCAATCCATGCCTAGGATGACATCAATGTCTGAAGACTTGAGGGCTATAAGAGAAGCAAGGAATACTAAACCCTCAATTGCAATTTGATTGCCATGGCTTACTCTATTAGTTTGCCACTTTGAACCAGGAGTTTGGATGATCATTGGAGAAAACATTTCTTCTAAAGGAAATTCATGACGAAGTGCATAACTCTCCGACATGAATGAATGAGAAGCTCCTGGATCGAAAAGAACGGAGGCGGGGACATGATTGACTGGGAGTGTACCAAGGATGACGTCGGAAGCAACATTGGTTTCCTCAACTGAGATTTGGTTCACATATCCACTACTTGTGACTGAAAGCTTTGCTGGAAAGGTTTTGGTGGTGGATTTCTTTGGAGGCTTATGTCGAGAATGACGTGGTGTCATCAAGACCTGATGGCATTGGCGAAAGTAATGGCCTGACAGACCACACTTGAAACACACCCTGCCTGAATTGTTGGGAGCAGGATTACTTGATTGCACACCATCATTCCTGGGAGGAACAATGTCTTGAGGTGGATGGCATATATTGGATGGTGGCCTCTGAAGAAAGTTTTGAGGTATGTCACTAGTTGGAATCCATATTCGGCGTTTCTGAGGGGCTGAACTAGAAGAAGGAGCAAGCTCAAGAGCATGCTTGCGGGACTCTTCGAACACTTCATTGCCATGCTCAGCTCTGAAGGATCTGTTAACTAAATCCTCAAAGGTGGAAAATTCAAGGAGGTTGAGATCATGGCGAAGGATAGGGCTAAGTCCCTTACGGAACCTTGCCTGCTTTCTGGCATCGGTGGTGATCTCATCTTGGGCATACCGAGCAATATGGTTGAACTCTCTCACATACTCATGAATGGACATCTCTCCTTGAGTCAGATTGCAGAACTCTTCCTTCTTGCGCTTCATTAACTCATCCAGAAGGTGGTACCCTCGAAAGGCATCACGGAACTCCTGCCAAGTCACTAGGTGACCATTAGGCTGCATCGCAACATAGTTCTCCCACCATTCAGCAGCAGCACCTTCCAGAAAGTATGCCGCGAATATAACTCGGTCATCTGGAGCAACATGTGCAGTGTCAAGCTTACGCTCGATGGAACGGAGCCAATCATCAGCTTCAAGGGGCTCAGAAGAACATCGAAATACCGGTGGCTTGAGGAGGATGGCGTCTTGAATGCTCACAACCACATTGCAATGACGTGAGGTATTCTGCTCGATGAGCTCCAGAAGGCGTGTTTGATCACGTCGATTCTTCTCAGCTTCCATCATGATTTCCGCCGAAGAAGGCGGTGGTGGAGGTGCATCATCATTTCGATTCCGATCACGGTCTCGATTCCGAAGAACAGCACTACGAGTTCCACCTGACATCCTGTGTGATAAAAATCAACAATCAGAACAGGTTGTATGATGGAATCAAAGACAAGAAGGACATGATGAAGACGGAAAAGATTGTAATGCAAAGGCAAAGATTCATAGAAACACGGGATAAATCGGGCAGCATAACGGCTACACCGGGATGGAAACCAAGACAACCTCGAGGAGATTGGACAGAACTTCCCCAAGGAACCCAAAACACGAAGACTTTGGACGACCACAACAATCCTACGGCTACAAGGAAGCACTCAACGAGATGTTCTAGCAAGACATAGATGAGCCTAGTGATGAGGACATCCCTACTAATGTTACACCCATATCCTCACCAACTACACATATTGGACCAGTTACTAGAGCTCGTGCACGTCAACTAAATTATCAGGTACTTTCGTTTCTTGCGAATCCTTCTATTGTTCATGAACATATGATACTGCCTAAATTAGATACTTTTGTTTTGCTTATGAATGAAGGACCTAGCATGGACAAGAAGGATGGTCATTGGAGCGGGATCAAGCATGGAGAAGAAGGTGCGCGCGCGGGAAAGGACAGCGGAGCTTCCCGTGGTGATTATCGCACTTTGAAGCCACCATAAGGCGCGCATGAAGTCTTGGACGAAATACGCGAGATGCCACTTCATTATTTTCGTCCAAGGGCAATTATAGGTGCTGCGTCACCTTAATATTGGGCTGGGCCCATGTAATTTCGAAATACCACCTTACAGGCTGTTTTTAGAGTCCGTATGTGTGGGGAAACCGAGTTAGGGTTGTTTTCGGACCCCACCTCCAAGGGGTCACGAAAATCCCCTCTGTTCCCCCATATATACAGCCCTTAGGGCGTCGTTTAGACTTGGGTTTTAATTAGATTTAAGTTAGCCATAGCCGCAACTTCGAGCTCTTCGTTTGTGTCATCCGACCAGGCCAAGACCTCATTGGAACCCCAACTTTCGTAATCTTTCATCTTATATTCGCAATATCCAGATTGCAATTCTTAGTTCTTGCTTGTTCTTCGATTGCTTGCAGGAATTAGACCTTCGTGGTCAGGTTGATCGTGCATCCGCGGGATCAATAACCTCTCGGAGTTGGTTTAGCGATCGCTAAGGCGCAACGTCTTCGCACGTTCGTAGTCGGGTCGTGAAAGTCTACTCCACCATAATCGATCTCCACCATCTCATCGAAACATCGGGACACCTTCGCCTCTATCAAGTGGTATCAGATTTCCAGGTTGCTCGGTGAGATTTACCAGTTTTCGTAGTCTAGATTGATTCTGTTCGTCATACCTACAGCCCACGAAAAAGCCAAAAAAAAAATTTAGGGTTAGATCATCACGTCCCAAGACAGTCCGAGCCTTTGTCCAGTTTTCTTTTCAGTACTTGCTTTGTTGAATTTACGGTTGCATCGTTGTGTCAAGTTGCTGATCTTAGCGTCTAGTTCCCTTAGAGTTTCGAGTTCTGATCACAGTTTGCCACGTCGCCGCCGCACAGTAGTCATCCTACCACGTTCCGCCAATCCAAGTCCACATACACCACCACGTTCCGCCAAGCAGAGTCCATATACACCACCACGTACCACGAGTCGGAGTTGAGTTCCATCATCAGTACGGTTCGTGACACAGTTCTATAGGCGTTTTGTGAGAGATTTCAGCACCATTGCTGCACCTCTCAATGAGCTTACACGCAAGGATGTGCCTTTTACTTGGGGTACCGCACAGGAAGAAGCCTTCACCGTATTGAAAGATAAGTTAACACATGCTCCTTTGCTCCAACTTCCTGATTTTAATAAGACTTTTGAGCTTGAATGCGATGCTAGTGGGATTGGTTTGGGAGGTGTGTTATTACAAGATGCTAAACCTGTTGCTTACTTTTCTGAAAAATTGAGTGGGCCTAGTCTGAACTATTCTACTTATGATAAGGAATTATATGCTCTTGTTCGGACATTAGAAACTTGGCAACATTATTTATGGCCCAAAGAATTTGTTATACATTCTGATCATGAATCTTTGAAACACATAAGAAGTCAAGCAAAACTTAATCGTAGACATGCTAAGTGGGTTGAATTTATTGAGACTTTCCCTTATGTCATTAAACACAAGAAGGGGAAAGATAATATTATTGCTGATGCTTTGTCTCGTCGTTATACTATGCTTTCACAACTTGACTTCAAGATTTTCGGTTTAGAGACAATCAAAGATCAATACGTAAATGATGCGGAATTTAAAGATGTATTGCAGAATTGTAGAGAGGGTAGAACATGGAACAAGTTTGTGCTTAATGATGGATTTGTGTTCCGTTCTAACAAGCTATGCATTCCAGCTAGCTCTATTCGTCTTTTGTTGTTGCAGGAGGCGCATGGAGGAGGATTAATGGGACACTTTGGCGTGAAGAAGACGGAGGACGTACTTGCTACACATTTCTTTTGGCCCAAGATGAGACGGGATGTTGAGCGTTTTGTTGCTCGCTGCACTACATGTCAAAAAGCTAAGTCACGACTCAATTCTCATGGTTTATACATGCCTTTACCTGTACCTAGTGTTCCGTGGGAGGACATATCCATGGACTTTGTTTTAGGCTTGCCTCGAACAAAGAATGGGAGGGATAGCATATTTGTTGTCGTGGATAGATTTTCTAAGATGGCACATTTTATACCATGTCATAAAAGCGATGATGCTGCTAATGTTGCTGATTTATTCTTTCGTGAGATTATTCGCTTACATGGTGTGCCCAATACTATTGTCTCGGATCGTGATACTAAGTTTCTTAGCCATTTTTGGAGATGCTTATGGGCTAAGTTGGGGACTAAACTACTTTTTAGTACTACATGTCATCCCCAAACTGATGGACAAACTGAAGTAGTCAATAGGACTTTGTCTACTATGCTTAGGGCTGTTTTAAAGAGTAACTTGAAACTGTGGGAAGAATGTTTACCTCATATTGAATTTGCTTATAATCGTTCATTGCATTCTACCACTAAAATGTGCCCTTTTGAGATTGTTTATGGTTTTCTACCTCGTGCACCTATTGATTTGCTACCTCTTCCATCTTCGGAGAAGGTTAATTTTGATGCTAAGCAACGTGCTGAATTGATATTAAAACTGCATGAGTTAACTAAAGAAAACATTGAGCGCATGAATGCTAGATACAAGCTTGCTGGTGATAGGGGTCGAAAGCATGTTGTGTTTGAACCCGGAGATCTTGTTTGGTTACATCTACGTAAAGATAGGTTTCCTGATTTGCGCAAGTCTAAGTTAATGCCTCGAGCTGATGGTCCCTTTAAGGTTTTGCAGAAAATTAATGATAATGCATATAAACTTGAGCTACCTGCAGCCTTTGGGGTTAGTCCCACATTTAATATTGCAGATTTGAAGCCTTATTTGGGAGAAGATGATGAGCTTCCGTCGAGGACGACTTCAATTCAAGAAGGGGAGGATGATGAGGACATCCCTACTAATGTTACACCCATATCCTCACCAACTACACATATTGGACCAGTTACTAGAGCTCGTGCACGTCAACTAAATTATCAGGTACTTTCGTTTCTTGCGAATCCTTCTATTGTTCATGAACATATGATACTGCCTAAATTAGATACTTTTGTTTTGCTTATGAATGAAGGACCTAGCATGGACAAGAAGGATGGTCATTGGAGCGGGATCAAGCATGGAGAAGAAGGTGCGCGCGCGGGAAAGGACAGCGGAGCTTCCCGTGGTGATTATCGCACTTTGAAGCCACCATAAGGCGCGCATGAAGTCTTGGACGAAATACGCGAGATGCCACTTCATTATTTTCGTCCAAGGGCAATTATAGGTGCTGCGTCACCTTAATATTGGGCTGGGCCCATGTAATTTCGAAATACCACCTTATAGGCTGTTTTTAGAGTCCGTATGTGTGGGGAAACCGAGTTAGGGTTGTTTTCGGACCCCACCTCCAAGGGGTCACGAAAATCCCCTCTGTTCCCCCATATATACAGCTCTTAGGGCGTCGTTTAGACTTGGGTTTTAATTAGATTTAAGTTAGCCATAGCCGCAACTTCGAGCTCTTCGTTTGTGTCATCCGACCAGGCCAAGACCTCATTGGAACCCCAACTTTCGTAATCTTTCATCTTATATTCGCAATATCCAGATTGCAATTCTTAGTTCTTGCTTGTTCTTCGATTGCTTGCAGGAATTAGACCTTCGTGGTCAGGTTGATCGTGCATCCGCGGGATCAATAACCTCTCGGAGTTGGTTTAGCGATCGCTAAGGCGCAACGTCTTCGCACGTTCGTAGTCGGGTCGTGAAAGTCTACTCCACCATAATCGATCTCCACCATCTCATCGAAACATCGGGACACCTTCGCCTCTATCACCTAGTCCTATCATCCCGTAGAAAAGATAAGGGTGACTCAGAACTCAGATCGATGAGGGTAAGGAGAAAAAGAAGCCTTATGTTGCTCCCTTATATACCCAATTAACTATATAACTATAGAGTGCTAGACTCGACTTCGACCAAGGGTTGAATAATCCTACAGACAGTCCTGCTCTGATACCAAGTCTGTCGGGACCCGGAATATGCGTATGTAATTCCAGTCACGATGCAATCACATGGAGAGCCGAGAGTCGTACCCACTTGTCTAAGCAGACAAGGCCAAGCACAGAACACTCTCGGAAAGCATCGTACGTGAGGGGCATCCCATCCAGGCCGGATGATCAACTGAGATGGGTCCTCATCGTATGCTCACAAGTCTAAATGCTTATGGGTGGTGAATCCCATACTCATAGACAAGTCGCCTCAACCATGTTATCGATTGAATCCTAACTCTTACATAGACTTACTCCAGCCCGATCACTTAGTCGGGGTCTAGGGCGGGCTTGATCATACAACAAAGTGTGCACGTGACAGAGTCACGAGCAATCGCATTGCGATGCCCCAAGATGCGCACATCCAAGGGCCACTTGGTGTATAAAAGACCGCCAGCCAGATCACAACTAAGGTCTCGAAAACCCATACTAAGACATGCATGTTATAATCATACATGCAACACACATGTCTAGTATGAACAGCAGGTATCATCACATAACTCTACAAAGTACTCCTTTAGTGACTTACACATAGAGTATACAAAGATCACATGTCTGTGATCAACATTACATCATACAACGGAAGCAAATTAGGTCTGAGTACAGACAAGTTTAACAAATGGCTTAGAGAAGCCTTGTAAACATACATGCCCTTCCACGAGGGACCAGACTGCTGTCTGGAACTATACTACCAAGGTCAACGTCAAGCTTCACGAAGGCGACTCCAACGGGGTCCGAGTTCTCATCTAAAACATAGAATAAGCAAACGTGAGTACAAAGTCGTACTCAGCAAGACTTACATCAGAACTACACTACTCATGCTCAAGTTTCAAGGTAAAGGACGTGGGGTTCAACATGCAGAAGTGCCAGCTTTGACTTGGCTAGTCCTGAACTACGAGTACCAGACTTGAGGTAAGAAGCGTACACGAGTCCACTACCAAGTCTCCAACCAATACACCACTATGAATGCTTCCTCGACTTCCCCACGAGAAAGCACTCCATAGCACTCAGCTTATCTTGCGAGTTTTATAAGTATCCATTCAAGTTGTCTATGATCAAGTAGAGGTCTCCAAGTAGTCCATAACCGCGGACACGGCTATTCGAATAGTTCATTAACGCTGCAGGGGTGTACATCTTCACACGCGTGTCATCACTTATCGCCTCGTTCTTGTCACCATTCAAGCGGGTGTCGGACGTGGATGAAACCAAGGCACTACCCTCACATCACCTTCTCTAATCCAGGAGTCGACTACCTGAGTTTGTCACCGCTCGAGAGTCCGGCCGGTTCCACGAAACGGACTCAGATAAAGCAAGGGACCGAGACGCCATCTTTGACAGATGGTTTCACTACCTCACAGGTCCACCCACATATCTATAGTTAGGTCAAATGGAAAGTACGAATCTAGTGTGACTCCTGGACCGGATCGGGTACGTAAAGAGGCCAAACGGGGCTCCCATAAAACCCTACATGTGGTCATACTCTTTGTCTTGGATCACAAAACAGGAACTCGGGGCCTAGGGTAGTGTTCAACGAGACAACCCACTGTGTACTCCTACACAACCTCTCATCGTTCACCTTTGTTTAGGGTGGGTTCACCAACACGTTATCATCAGCACCACTGTGTTCATTCCATCCCGACTCACAATCATAACATCCTTATTGTAACACTAAGCAACAATAAGTAGTAACAGTTGCAGGGGCCACATGCTCATCATTCAACTCCTATATCTGCTAGGATTGTGGTTTTCTTAATACGGTGACAAAATGATAGGTTATGCATCGGAATGGGTTCAACTATGCGAAAGAACGTGTCTCGGTGATCTCCTAAACATGCATAAGCGAGATTGAGAGGGAAGTAGGATTTTATTGACATGATCAATGGGGTTTGCTTGCCTTGCTGACGATAGACGGGTCTTAACGGTGGTCTTCTTCTTCGAGGGTGATCACCGTCTCGGAACGTCTGTCATCGGAGGCAATCATCAACAAGGGGGGGACAACTTCGGAAGTAAATGCACAAGCACATGTTTATGTTGTCACATGATGTGAATGGTGCTGGTTTGTAGCATATTCATCTTAATTGAAGTATATTGCATTTGAAATGCAAATTCAAACTTCAAATTCAAATTAAAATTATGCCATATGCATGTTTGCTACTGTTCACCCATTTTAAAATGGTCAAACATAAAAAATAATTGCATATTCATAATCCTTGCATTTTTTGATAATTTTTCATATATTATATGTCCAATTTGGAGTTAATATGAATTAGTTATGATTTTCTAAAGTTTAATTGATTTTCTGGATTTTTCTCTGTTTTCTTTAATTCTTTTAAATCCAGTTATTGCATCATGCTGATGCAATACTGGCGTCACCAGGGGGCTGACATGTGGGGCCAGGGTGTCAGCCTCAGGGGGGGTTAAAACCCTGTTAGATTAAACTAACAGTGGTTAGTTAGTAGCTAGGGCCCACTGGTCAGTGTGTGTAGGGTTAGCTTAGGGGGGGGGCGTGATTAGGTTAGTTCTAATGGCGGGCTCGCCAGGAAGCCACCGGAACTTCGCCGGAGTTGGGGTTTTGTGCACGGGGTGGGTTTTGGAGGGTAAGGGCATGCTCCCCGCGGGCTTCCGCATCGAGTGGTGCAAGAGGGAGCCAGAGGCGAGCTCCAGGGCGTCGAGGGCTTCAACTCGAGCGGCGGCTGGCCACTGGCCTCGACGGAATCGGCGAACGGAGCCACGGTCAGATGCGCGGGAGGGCTGGGGAGAAAGAGTAGCTCACCCTGCGTGTGTTGGAGTAGACGGTAGCGGCGGAGGAGCAACGGAGGGGAAGAAATTGCTCGCCGTACTTGGTTGGACGTGACGGGAGATATTGGGGTTGGCGTCGCCCTGAGAGGTCCTAGGCTCCAATTGATGGCTCTCGGCGATGTAGATGATCCCTGCGAGGCGTAAGGACAAGCTGGGGCGGCGAGGGGTGGCCTCTGGCCACGGTGGCGCTCAACGGTGGGCTCCGTCCGCGCTCAGGATCCTGCGGAACTCACCGGAGACGAAGGGGAGAAGAAGTTGGGGAGGGGGGAAAGACTGCGGGGCGGCTCTGGCGTGTGCGTGGCGTGCGCAGGGGGGATGGGGAGGCCTAGAAGGCGCGTGTGTCACTGTGGCGTCGTCGCCGCGCTCCTAGCTCCAGCGAGCTGCTTGGAGCCGCGGGGAGGAAGACGACACGGGGGTCGTGGGTTGGGCCGAGGCCAGGTGGGCCGGGGGGGGGGGTTTAGTTGGGCCAGATGGCCAGGGGTCTCCTTTTTTCTGTTTTTCTTCTTTTCATTTTATTTCTGTTATTTGTTTTTCTCTGGTAAAAAAAATACGATAGCATTTTATAAAAATGCCCAAATATTTTTTTAAATCCTAGGTGACCAGTAGAAAGTCACTTGTAGAATTTGAGCATTTTTGAAATTCAAAACATTTGAATTTCAATTCGAATAGGGGTCAAATTTAATTTCCAGGGCACATTTTGAATTTTTGAATATTCCATGGGCATGGGAATGAACCCAAACCACTTTTAAAATGATCACCATCTTTTATAAGAATTTTCCAAATATTCAAATTATTTTTGGAAAAAGATTTTTATCTGGCCATTTGAATTAATTTCTCAGGGCTTTTCTTTTCCCCAATTTTGAATTTCTTTTTGAAATTTTCACATGATGCAAAGGACTCAAGCAACCCTAGCACTTACCCAAGTTGGGGTTCTGACACCTTCACACATAAAACATGTGACTTGAGTAGTGGGGCATTCCTCACCCCAATGAATTTCTTCACAATAGGGGCATCCATCTTGGTGTCCTTCGTAGGAGTGTCCTGTTTCTCCACAAATTGTGCAGGCACGAGGCCTCTTGAGTTTTACCGTTCTTTTCGTTGGGGTGACGAGGCGGGATCCCAACAAAATATTTGTAACTTCCTCCCAAGTAATCTTCCTTCGTGATTCGCCAATTGCTTGGTGCATTCTCCACCAAGTAGCAGCCTCTTCTACCAAGTACTTAACAACATAGGGGACCATGTCATCACTTCCAACCTTGTTTATCTTCATGTGCTCCTCCATACTACAAATCCATTGCTCCACCTTCAGTCTTGTCATCGCCCCTGAAAAGGCGAGTCCCACTCCATACTCCATCTATTAAACCCATACGACAAGGGTTAGGGCAAAACTATAACACCGACAAGACAACAACTAAAAATAACACCGAACATATGCACTCAAACAAGAAAGAGACAAAACACCTACGTTCAACAGCAACACATAACAACAAACAATACAGTCACAAAAGTCAAAGCACACAAACACCACCTAGAGTAAGGTCATATGTGCAAGACATACGATCTCATCATACTACACGAAATTTGTTCATCTAACTTCACCTAAAAGGTGGTGGTCTGATTCTAATGCTTCATCCTTCTCAGCCAAGATGATCTTAAAGATCCTCTCGTAGAGTAAACACTAATCCTTATGAAAATCCATAGGATAGTCCTCCTAATTCTGGCAGCTGTAACTTCAATTGATCCACAAGGTTGATGACGTACTTCTCCAAAAATCATATCTTCAGAGGCATAACCCACTCGGAGGGTATTTACAGTAAAACAAGATAAGAAGTTTAGAAGATGAATAATAGATGAGGGATACTAGTGGAGAGAGTAAGTAATCAAAGAGTGATAAAATATTTTTTGTTCCTATGGTTTTTTCTATCCATTTTCTAGGGTCACGACCTACAGTCAACATGGGCTCTGATACCATCTGTAACGACCCGGTTCATCACAAACCGGAGTCTCTGTGCATTCTGTGCTAGTCCCTGGATCAATAGCTAGCACACACAGTACATTATGTAATATCAATAATAAACCACATGTCATAAATATTACATCGAAGATCCAGGATTACAATAAAGCATACCTGCATAGCTCAAGGCTAGCTTACAAATAAAATACAGCGGAAAACAATATAAGCTTCGTGGCGTCCATCAACTCCACCGACATAGTTGAGTATAGACATCGTAACCCTACATCGTACCACTTACTCGTCGTATATAATCCTGCAACACCGAAGGTTACAGCCCGACAACGGGTCAGTACATCTGATTTGTACGACAAGTGACACGAAAAATATATATAACAGACATATCGCTACATGCAAGGATAAGTCAAAGGAAAGGCTTATGGTTTGGTTTTGCAGAAAGCAAATTTTATCCTGAACTAAACTAGTCAAAATTTTAAGTTGAAATCTACCTGAAACACACAGCAACCCATGCTAATCTTTCCCACCAAAATTATTATTAAGTGTTCATCTGTCAAGATCATTCATCAACAGTACTGACTAGTTGCTCAAAGTTCGTCCGTAACCGTGGACACGGCTAATCATGATCAGTTTATACGCTCTGCAGAGGTTGTACACGTTCCCCACTGGACTCAACCCGAAGATTGAGATAAAGACTTTCTGAAGAGGTTGCCTCCACCCGTTGGTAGCCGGTACACCTAACACACATCTAAATCATCTAGCTACCAGGGCCAGGTTCCCCACAACGTACTCGTGCTAAGACAGAGCCCATATAGCCAGTGGCTGTACACGGAAGCTACTAGTAATATTGCCTGTCTGACCTTTTTGAGCCTGGACGGCGCCCACTGCGTACAGAGGGTAGACACCATGTCGCACCCGGTTCACCACCAAAACAACCATTGGGTGCATTTAACCCCGGCAATGTCCTTAGACAAGGCACAACTACCGGGATGCAACCCGCCCATCCAGAAGTGATTTCTATTTATGATAAAGTTGCTACACAAATTATTAAATAGCTCACATGCACTCCATGAAATTCTCACAACCCAATCCATGTCTATAAAGCATAGCAATAAAGTAACAACACGTGCTAGGTTAATCTACAAATACAAGTCAAGACATATGGCTATCCTAACTGGTTTTGCAGCAACAGTAAAGTAAACTACCTATCATGCAATAGGGTGATATACTTAACATAATGCATATAGAAAATATGGGTGTGAGTATGATCAAAGTATCACTTGCCTTTTCCATTCGGTGAAGTTCTTCGCTCTCACGGTCCAGTCAACCCTACTCGTCACACTCCAAGCAATCTACCGTCAACGAAAGAACTTAAATAAGCAAACACATCACGACGAGACAAACAAAAGATCAACAAAACAATCACAAAGGTTTTAGCAACAAAACAAAAACTTTGAAGTGCAAAGGTGTGGATGTGCTCGAAGGTGATCAGTGGAACGTGAACTCGAGAGAGTCAACAGATAAAGATTCATCGGTACAGAATTGTGATCATGGACATTTATGAATTCAAGGTGAATATCATGCCCACATGAAAAGTGTATGAATCTTACCGATAACATGTCTCAGGTGACCCGATATGCAAAAAGAATCACGTGAAACGGAATAATACAACGCAGGTCATAGCAAGTTCAAATTTGAATTGAATTTGACTTTAAACCGAACAAGAAACTTGTGAATTTTTGTGTACACATAATATATACAGAAAGTACATGGAACGAGTGATCCAACGCAAAAAGAATCACTCGATTTGGATCATCGGTATAAAAGATATGGCCTCCGGGATTTGAATTTGAATTTGAAATAAATTCAAAAGTGTGCAAAGTGTGCAAAAATTTATTCCATGCTAAAGTATAGAACAACACAAGCGCGTAGGAAAAAGTTTCACCTCGATCCGACTTACGGTGGGGGAGATATTGCATGTACGCCGCCGGAGGGTTTTCTGCCAAAAGGACCTATCCGCAAATAAAGTTCTTCAGAAAAAGCGATCGGGTCCCTGCGGGGCAGTTGACCAGATCTGGCCGGAGTTAGAGCTCCGGCGAACTCCGTTTCCGGCGAGCTCAGCGTGGAGGCGGCTGGTGGCCGGCGAGTGGCCAGCCGGTGGCGTGGCGCTCCGGCGAGCGGCGGCTCGGCCGATGGCGTGGCCAGCGAGGAGGGAGGCTCGGCAGGGGCAGCGCGTCAGCGGCGACGGGCGGCGACCCGTGGCTTCTCGGGCGCCGGCGAGAAGGCGCGGAGGCACAGGGGTGCGGGGCGGGGCGGCGGTGGCCGGTGGCCGGGGCGAGGAAGGGGGCGGCGCTGACGTGGCGGCGGCGGCGGCGGGGCCCGCGGTGACGAAAATTAGGGTTTAAAAAAAGAACAACAAGAAATTCTGGAAAAACTTATATAGCCAGATAAAAGAAAGAAAAAAAAACAATTTGGATTCTACTCGGGCTCAAATCTCACTCGTGGGCGGGAAACGACTACTGGGCCGAGCTACGGATTTTCTTTTTATTTAAAATCGAAACTTCAAACAATTGTAGAAAAATAAATACTCATCGGAAAAATATGAAATAAATTTCTAAATTCATCAAATAGTACAAAGAAATTTATTAAATGAATTCATTTTCCAAAAAAAGAAAATAAAAATAAAAACATTTTCTAAATACTTTATTTAAATACATAATACTTTTGATAAATCAAATAAGATCCAATAAATTATTTAAAATATTTTTATTTGGTCAAAAGCATTGACAAACCATTTCTAAACAATAAAATATAAATTTTAAAAATTTGTTACACCAATAAATAATTTGGTAAAATAAAAATATCCCATGGGATTCCTTTTTCAACTCTTTTAAAATATTTAATAAATCATTTCAATGAAATAAAAACTCTCTTAGCATTATAAAATCCCTAAAATGATTTTAGAGTTATTTATAATACTCACAATAAATTTTAAAAACTTTAAAGTAGTATTCTAAATATTTTCCAACTTTATTAAAAAAGGGGATAAGTCATTTTATATCCTCTCAAATGAATTCCCTTTAGTTGAAAAATGTTTTGAATATTCAGAAGAATTCTAATAATGATTTAAAATATTTTCCAACCTTTTAATATGTTGAAGGAGTCATATTACCTTCTCTCATTTTGTTTTGTTGGTTTTGTTTTAAATAATAATTTCAAAAACACCAGTTATGAATATTAGGGAAAGTCCTTTTATTCCCTCTCTTTTTAATATTCAATAAACTCCAAAAAGTTTTAAATCCCAGAGAAAAACAAACACATCAAGCAAACAATCATTGTCTATTTAATTTTTATTAACATTCCAAAATTCGGAGAATTTTGGGATGTTACAAGCATCGAGGGTGCAGGGCACCGCAAGGAGGTGCAGCGAGGCACGACACGCGCGCCGGAGTGGCCGCGGGGGCGCACGGGGCGCGGGGCGTGCGCCCTAGGTGAGCACGACGATCGCCGGAGCTAAGGCACGACGAGGAGGATGCTACGGTGGAGGATTTGCAAGCACGTGGGAGGGGAAACGCGAGGAATCTCACAGGGGTGCTCGCCGGCGCGGTTTGGAGAAGCACGGTGGCCGGAGCGTGACTAATTTGACGCCGGAGGCCGTGGCGAAGTCGCGAGCTCGATTCACGGCGGGCGCGTCGCCTCGGCTCAAACCAGAGGGAGGGGAAGACGTGGACGAGTCCGGCGAGGCTCGAGGACCAGGCAGAGTAGCCCGACGAGGCCACTGACCGCGTTGTCGGCTACGGCGTGTCCATGGCGGGCGCGCAGCGAGCTCGTTCCGAGAGGGAGGCACGCGGGGGATGGGGGTGGAAGGCGGCTAGGGTTCGGGTGAGAGAGGGCGCGAGGATCGGGGAGGGGGGTTTTATCCCCAATGGCGACGACGCGATGGTCGCCACGGCGTGGCCGGCACCATCGATGGCTGCCACGCCATGGTATGAACAGGGAGGGAAAGGGGGAGGTGGGAGTTGGCCCAGGTGTTGGGCCTTGCCTAGGGAGAGGGGTAGTTCTTTTGCAATTTTTTGTTTTCTTTTATTTCTTTTCTGTTTGTATTTCTTTTATATACTTTAGAATTTTTGTAAAATATGTAATATGTTCCATAATTAATGTTATACCCCATATCAGTGTTACAAAAAGTTTGGGGCATTTATAAATTCATTTGCATTGTTGTTTTATTTAAAAGGTATTAAATGCCACTGTTTTGCTACTATTTTATTTATTTATATTCCTTAAACATTTCAATAAATTCCTAATGTTCTCCAATCCAACCTAGTGACTTTTAGGGAATTGTCAAAATTGGTTGCACAATTTTTGGACAAAGTTTTATTTGTCACTTTTTTTTAATATCAGTAAAAGGGGATTTTGAAATTTGATTTGATTCAAAGATGATCAAGGCATGATTAGCAACAATAATTGTCATTAGCAAAAGTGATTACTGTTACATGGCACCGAGGGTGTTACAAATCTCCCCCACTACAAGAATTTTCGTCCCGAGAATTTAAGCGGTAGAGGGGAAAAGATCGGGGTATTCCTCACGAAGACGACTTCGCGTTCCCAAGTGGCTTCATCTTCAGAATGATTCGACCACTAAACTTTGAGGAACTTGGTTGTCTTGTTGCGGGTTCGACGTTCAGACTGATCAAGAATGCGGCTCGGATGTTCTTGATAAGACAAGTCCTGCTGCAGTTCAAGTATTTCATGATCCACTACTCGGATAGGATCCTTGAAGCAGCGACGGAGTTGCGACACGTGAAAGACATCACGAACTTGGGAGAGGTACGGTGGCAATTCCAATCGGTATGCCACTGGTCCACTTCTGTAAAGGATACGGAACGGGCCAATGTAGCGAGGAGCTAACTTGCCTTTGACCCCGAAACGATGAGTGCCCCTCATGGGAGTGACACAGAGGTAAGCTTGTTCGCCGGGTTCATAGACCATTTCCTTGTGCTTACGATCATAGTTGCTCTTATGACGAGACTGATCAGTCTTCAAATGCTCACGGATAACGCGAACTTGGTCTTCGGCATGTTGGATAATATCCGGACCGATGAGTGCTCGTTCCCCAGTTTCTGACCAATTCAGAGGGGTTCGACACTTACGTCCATACGGGACTTCAAAGAGTGCCATCTTCAAACTAGCTTGATATTGTACGAGAATTCAGCAAATGGGAGAGATTCCTCCCATTTCTTACCGAATGAGATGACACAAGCTCGAAGCATGTCTTCAAGCACTTGATTGACTCGTTCAACCTGGCCTTGCGATTGGGGGTGATAAGAGGTACTGAAGTTTAGGTGAGTGCCCATAGCTTCTTGGAAACTATCCCAAAATATCGAGGTGAAAATGCTGCCACGGTCGGAACTGATCTCCAGCGGAATACCGTGGAGTGACACAATTCTGGAAACATATAATTCTGCTAACTGACTAGCAGAGATAGTCTCCTTGACTGGAAGAAAGTGGGAATCCTTGGAGAATCGGTCGATGACGACAAAGATGGCATCATGACCCTTCTATGATCTAGGAAAACCAGTGACAAAGTCCATTTCGATCTTGTCCCATTTCCATTCAGGAATAGAGAGTGGTTGCAGAGTTCCAGCAGGTCTTTGATGCTCTACCTTGACGCGACGGCAAACGTTACACTCGTCAACATATCGAGCGATGTCTTGCTTCATGTTAGACCACCAGTACCGCTGGCGAATGTCTTCGTACATCTTGGTACTACCAGGGTGAATTGACAAGGGTGTATCATGAGCTTTTTTCATGACATCAGGGCTGTAGTTGAGGTTGGCCTTGGCTACCGGAACCACTAAACGAGTCTTGAAGTACACCACATCATCATCATTTGCATCAATAGTGAAGAATGAAGGTTTCCACTTGCGAGATAACGCTTAATCTTCGCAATGTCAGAGTCATAATGTTGTATCATCTTGATGTGGGAGTCGAGGTCTGGTTCGAGAACCAGGGAGTTCACATATCCCTGCGGAACAATTTCGATGTTCAGCTTGCGGAGCTCTTCATACAAGAGCGGCTGTTGTACTTGAACCTCAAGTTCACTACAGTAGGCTTTGCGACTCAAGGCATCGGCCATCACATTAGCTTTGCCAGGGGTGTAATGAATATCCATGTTGAAATCGGCTATTGTCTCGAGCCATCTTTGTTGGCGAAGATTCAGGTCTGGCTGAGTAAACAAGTATTTCAGGCTTTAGTGGTCGGTGTAGATCTCGCAATGATTACCAACGAGGTAATGTCGCCACATCTTCAATGCATAAATTACTGCTGCCAATTCGAGATCATGCATTGGATACTTATCTTCGTGAGAACGCAGCTGACGAGAGCCATAAGCAATCACGCGATGCTCTTGCATTAGGACACAGCCTAATCCTTGACGAGACGCATCACAGTATATCACGAAGTCCTTCTGAGTATCAGGGGGAGAAAGAACCGGGGGAGAAGTGAGCTTGTCCTCGAGGGCTTGAAAACTTTCTTGACATTTATTAGTCCACTCAAACTTAACGCCTTTGTGAAGCAGATTAGTCAGAGGCTTCGCAATCTTAGAGAAGTTCTCGACGAAACGACGACAATAGCTAGCGAGGCCGAGGAAACTTCTGACTTGCTTGACAGTCCTGGGAGGAGTCCATTCAAGAATAGCCTGAATACGTTCTGGGTTGACGGCAACGCCATCCTTGGAAATCACATGACCAAGGTAGGTTACTTCGGGAAGCCAGAACTCACCCTTAGAATACTTAGCATAGAGTTTGTGTTCTCGAAGATTTTCCAGTATAAGACGAAGGTGTTCAGCATGTTCCTCTTCATTCTTGGAGTATACCAAGATATCATCCAGATAAACCACGATGAACTTGTCGAGGTATTCCATGAATATATAGTTCATCAATCGGGAGAAAGTGGCTAGAGCGTTGGTCAGGCCAAAGGACACGACGGTGTACTCGTATGAACCATAGCGAGTAATGAAAGCGGTCTTCGGGATGTCCTCGTCACGGACCCGGATCTGATGGTAACCTAACCTCAAGTCGAGTTTCGAGAACACCGTAGATCCAACAAGTTGATCATATAGATCGTTGATCCAAGGAAGCGGATACTTGTTCGGTATTGTTACCTCGTTGATAGGTCGGTAATATTGGACCAGACGGTTCGTTCCATCGCTCTTCTTGACAAAGATCGAAGGTGTTCCCCAAGCAGAGGAACTTGGACGGATGAAGCCTTTGTGGAGTGCCATGTCGATCTCCTTTATCAGTTCAAGGAGGTGGTGAGGTGGCATCTTATAAGGGCGCTTAGCAATAGGGAAGGTGCCGGTCTTCAAGTCAATGACGAATTCGACTTCTCTGATCGGGGGTATTCCCGACAGTTCTTCTGGAAAGACGTCTGTAAAATCGCGAACAACTTTAACGTTCTCGATCCCTTCAAGAGGTGAGGCATTCAATGCATTCAGAGCATATATCTAGATTTCGGCATGCTGAGCTGTTCGGGCCGAGTACAGAATCTTCTTTCTAGACGGGTGACTGAGCTGAACTGTCTTAGTGGCACAATGGATATGGGCATCATGTGTCCCCAAACAATCCATACCGAGGATGACATCAATGTTGGACGACTTGAGGACAATAAGAGGAGCAGGGAACAACAAACCCACAATTGCAATGGTGGTATCGGGGCTTATCATGGTGGCATGACTCTGAGATCCAACGACATTTACCGCTAAAGGAGTGGCCAGGGGTTTCATAGCTATCCCATGCAACTGAGAAAACGATTGGGACATCAAGGAATGTGATGCCCCGGAATAAAAAAGTACAAAAGCTGGCGCTGAATTGACGAGTAAGGTGGGCATCACCATTTTTGGGGACTCACGAGCTTCTTCCATCTTGACATGGGTGACTTGAGCACAACTCATTGTAGACGGCATGTCCTTACAGTCCTTGAAATGACGATTTCGACTGCTATTCTTACGACTACCAGGAGGATATGGTGCATTCTGAAGCTGAACCGAGCGGCAGTTGACAGCACGGTGACCTGGTTATCCACACTTGTGGCATAAGCCATCATTCTGGAGAGGAGCCATAATATTGGGTTGTTCAGTCGGAATCGTTAGCTGTCTTGGAGGCAGAGGCAGACGAGGTTCAACATAAGAAGGCCTTGGCATTGGGGCAGGTCGGTGGTGGAAATTGTGTGGGATATAGACTTGAACTTTCTGAGCAGGCCGACCCAAGGATGGGCCAACATCTCGAGTACTCTTGAGGGATTCCTGGTGATTGATGTCTACACACGCTTCTATCCTTGTAGACTATGTTGGGCCTCCAAGCGCAGAGGTTTGTAGGACAGCAACAATTTCCCTCAAGTGGGTGACCTAAGGTTTATCGAACTCAGGGAAGTAGAGGTTGAAGATGGTCTCTCTCAAGCAACCCTGCAATTAAGATACAAGAAGTCTCTTGTGTCCCCAACACACCTAATATAACTAGGAGTTGTATAGGTGCACTAGTTCGGCGAAGAGATGGTAAAATATGGGTGATAGGTGTGGCAAAGCAAGGTAATATAAATCTGTAATAAAAAGTGCAACAAGCAAACATGTGACAAAAGTGAGCACAAACGGTGTAACAATGGTGGAAACAAGTCCTAGGCTTCATACTTTCACTATTGGCAACTCCCAACAAACATTAACATAGTCTAATCACATGATATTTCCCATAGAACATGCAATGGAGACACACTCGGAGGTCATTCCTTTGTGGTCAAGAGAGGACGAGAATTATGTAGGGCTACAAAAGCACACCTCAAAGTTCGTAGTTCTCAATCTATGGATTTCCCAATGTCACCGCGGCCATCCAAAGAGAGTACCACAATCACCACAACATATCTCAAGGATAGTCAAAGACAAGCACCAAGAGACTCTCAATCTTCAATCAACACACAAAAGAGAAAATCACTCATGAAAATATTCTTCTAACCCATGTCCAATAGACCGCTGTCACCATGTTCTCATAGATTATACTAGATAAGATCAAGTGAGTAGATCAACCTGATAATAGAGGAAGGGGAAATATCATGGGGTCACCCTAGATTAACATAGCCTATGATCAAAGCGAAGATCACATCATGGGAGAGAGAATTGACCACATAGTTACTGGTAGAAACCTTAGCCCCGAGGAGAAACTACTCACACATGTACATGGTGAGAGAGAGAGAGTTGTTGATGAAGAGGTGCAGCCCGGAGAAGATAAAGGAGACGGCGGCGGCGGAAACGGCGATGCCCATGGCCACGACGGTGGCCACCCCTTGGGGGCAGCGGCCCTTGGCCCCCTTTTTCTTCCTTGGAGATGGTGCTGCTGTGGAGATTGATCTCCCCCTCAAGACGGCTGCCAAGGGGGAGGAAATTTCGTGGTGCCCTTTGACCTAGGTTTCCTCTCTTTATATAGACTCTCGGATTCCCGTCATCCATATTACGTCTTTGGTATTTAGGGGCCAGAGGGAGCATCCGAACTCCGATTGAGATGATTTTTTTAGATCCACCGGATTTTTTTTTCTACAACTTTGTAGTTTTAATTTTTTTTCGTTTGAGGTGGTCTTCTGGCGTTTCCGACGCAATCTTTAAAACCTGTCTGGTGGGGACAAATTTTGGGAGAGTTAGAGTCCAACTCCTACAAGGCTCCTTTTTATGATTTTTCCTTTATCCAAGTAATTCCTACACGTAAAGTACAAAAACAAGAACTTGTGCACTCTTGCAACCATTAATAGGTTAGTTCCAAAATATGTTATAAAAAGATATGAAAGTGTAGCAAACACATATCAATAACACCCAAAACATGCATGGAGCAAACATAAATTATAGATACGTTTGGGACGTATCAGTGATCAACCAGAGAAGTTTCAACTTGGAAAGCCTTGCTGCCGAGCGTCGTAAAGTCTGTGAAATCATTAGCAGCCAGTGCGAGCTTCATATTGGGATGCAATCCTTCACGGAATTTCTCCTGCTTGCGAGCGTCGGTGTCAACGTAATCCTCAGCATAGCGAGACAGTTCAACGAATCTCCTATGATATTCAACAATAGTTGTCGTGCCTTGTCTAAGTTTGAGGAACTCGTCCTTCGTCTGGTCCACCAGACCTGGAGGAAGGTGCCATGTGCGGAAAGCTAACTGGAATTCTTGCCAAGTGGTCACAGTCCCAGCAGGCAGCACACGCCTGTGACTTTCCCACCATTGAGCGGCTGAACCCTTCAGATGAAATGCCGCAAACATGACGTAACATGCCAGGGCAACATTAGCTGACTCCATCTCAAACAAGATGTCACGTAGCCAATCATCAGCATCCATCGGATTGGTGGAGTTGCAAAAAATAGACAGGTTGAGGCGCACGAACTTTTGCAGTGTGATTGGGACATTCTGGTTTGGAAGCCGGGCCATTACTCCGGCCATGAACTGACGGATCAGATCAAACTGCTCACGGTTCAGTTCAAACTGCTGCATCATTGCGGCCAAATAAGGCGGAGGTGGGGGATCATCAGCCATCCTGCTTAAATTTTTACAGGGGTATTTTAGCGATGAAAATTTAACGAGATACTGGAAACAAGCATGAGGTAAAGCGACAACGAAGAGGAGGCGCAGATATATAGGAGTAGTCATATAAGACATACACATCCACACGTAGAGTCAACCAAAAATCGGGCATCATAACGTTGTAGAAATTAAGGAAAAAGGACACAATAGGCGGCGCGCAAACCACGGTAAGGAATAAACGGCGCGACATAACTAACTCTATGTCAATCACGCCGCAAGAAAACTATTGGCCACAAGAATTTGTGACAGAGAACGCGCGGCCTGCCCCGAACGAGAAAGGGGATCCGCGGTCCGGGACCTGGGTCAGAACTCCTGCGACACGACTCAATATAGGGTTAAGAAGCAGAACACCGAGTGGAATCAATGAGAACGTGATCCTAATGTCAGAGTTAGTAAACCTTACCAGCAAGGATAAGAGAGCAGAGTCCCAGAGCATAGGTACGGAGAAAAAGAATCCTAATACCATAGATATCACGACAGGGTGATATTGATGTGGGCCCGTAAGCCAAACATTAAGTTAGCAAAATAGTTTTTCAAAGACTAGACTCAATTCGACCAAGGAGTGGGTGGGTGGCTTCCCATAGACAGTCGGCTCTGATACCAACTTGTGACACCCCCAAAATCAAGCCGTGTACAGTAATCATACACGCAGGATACACGACCGAAATCAGGGTGCCATGATGAGAATATCACAACACAATGCTAGACATAAATAAGATAAAACTTTAAGTTACAAACCAGGGATCACAAGGATCCGAATACATCAGTTATATAATCATAATATCTAAGTACAGACATAGTTAGTCAAGTTTTTCCTTAAGAAGGCTAGCACAAATAACATCAGAGGTACAGATCAAAAAGGCGAGGCCTCCTGCCTGGGATCCACCGAACTACTCCTGGTCGACGGGGAACTCGACATCGTAGTAGCATCCTCCTGGAATCTCCTGCTCCTGGGATCCAACATCTGATGGCAGCAACCAGTCGGGTATATAAAACAAAGGGGGGAAATAAAGCAAGGGTGAGTATCTAGCATACCCGCGAGTCTTATGTCCGCTACTAAGCAATTATGCATTTGTATCAAATGGAAAGGGGAGACTATATATAGTGGACTGAATGGTAGAAAGTCAGAATAAGGATGAGAAGCTAGGCCTATCGAAGACTAGCATCTTCCGACGAGTCTTGCATCACAAGAAGAGAACAACCAATAGTTCAATAGCATGAATGTAATAACATTGCAGCAGAAGTTGCTGCAGCATTATATAATAGTAAGTTGTAATTATTAACAATTAACAATGCCTCTGAGATCCCTTCCTCGACTTCCCTGCGAGGAAGAGAAACCGGAACCAACAGTTTAATAGTAATAGTTTGTAGTAGTAGGCTCTGGCTTCAGCATAAAGCGTCATGTTACCGTGGACACGGCTATTCGAATAGATCATCTTCCCTGCAGGGGTGCACTAATCTTCAGCCTGGACGCTCAAATCTCCAGGGTGGCGTACACCTTGTTAGGTAATGTGATAGAGGCGGGGTGTCCCGATATTTCGATGAGAGATAACTATCGATTTGGTGGAGACGACTTTGACGATCCGACTACGAACGTGCAACAACGTCGCGCCTTAGCAATCGCTAAACCAATCTCCGGAGGTTATTGACCACGTCGGAGCACGATCAACCTGACCACGAAGGTCTAGTGCCTGCAAGCAATCGAAGAACAAGCAAGAACTATGATAAAGCAATCTGAATATTGCGAATATGTAGATGATGTATAAATAAAGTTGGGATTCCGAAAGCGGTCTTGATCTGGTCGTTGGACACAAACCGAGTACACGAAGATGCAGCAATTAGCTAAGCAGTCTTTTTAACTAAAAGAAATCCAAAGAAAAACCCTAGGGGTTGATCTACTTATATAGGACTAAAGGGTGGAGGCCAAGGGGGTGGAAGGACATCCCAAGGAGTCCTAAAACTAAACCTAGGTCGTACAAGGCACTTGGGCCCATGTGGAGGTGATGCAACACCTATTGAGTTGGACTTTGATTCGGATTCTGCTGCTGGGTCGCACCGTTTTCGCAATATCTCCACGCTCCGAAGGAATTTGAAGGTGAAACCAATTGCGTTGGAAACTAGACGAGATAAGCTATCACCAGAAAAAAGAATCACCCAATTTGGAGTTCGTATGTAGAAACGGCGGCTGTTTGAAGTTGGGTATATCTCTGCAGTCCGAATCTGAGTCCATGACGTGAAAGACTTGGTCTCTATCTTCTCTTGGGCCAAAAGTGACGTGAAATAACTTCTTGTACAGCACACAATCATGCCCCTTTGTATTGACTTCATTTCTTGATCAAATATAGAGGAATTAATGGTCATATCCATGATAATTATGTCCTCATCATCTTCATGCTTGAACATGCTCCAATGCTCATCCTTCTTGTCCATGCTAGGTCCTTCATTTGTCAGCAACAGAAATATATCGACGTTAGGCAGCATCATATTCACATGAACATTAGAAACATTACCAAGAAGCGAAAGTACCTGATAATTTAATTGGTGTGCACGATCTCTAGTAATTGGTCCAGTAGGTATATTAGCAGGGGTTGTGGCTGTAACTATGGTAGCCATGTCCTCATCATCCTCCCCTTCTTGAAAATAAAGCCGTCCCCGGCGTTTCTTAATCTGAAATGTGGCTAACAAAAGAGACAAGGTGTACATGTTGTATATATATATGTCATCCATTCTTACTTCCCTTAGTTTTTGGACATGTAACACATGTATATATGAGTAACTTTCGTATGTCGTGAAATATAAACATATATGATCATCACAATACATAAACGACATGAAAGTATTGCAACTTAGTTTGCATATATAAGTGAAGCTCTTATTCATATCTAAAGATGTACAATGCTCATCATTAAACCATCCCAATACCGGTGAAGAAACATTAATGTTTTTCGAAGGGCATGCTACAACAGGCTTAACTAAGTAGTCATGCAAGAAGTCATTCGACGCAGAATCATCACCAAGATTAGAGGTCATATCAAAATGATTAAGAGTTGACAGTTTCATAATAGTAACATGATTATCCAAAATAGATGGTGTGCTCAAATCAACAGGTAACTCAAGACATGATGTATTAAAGTCTATTAGGCAAGCAACATCTTCATGTGAAGTTATGACATTCTCGAAAATTGGTTGTGTGATGAAACTACTGGATAGCTCAACACATGTTGCTTTTAAATCAGCAAGGTTCTCATGTGGAGGGGAAAGATCCATACTTTTGTCATTACCTTTTTGTGATGATAGATCAGATATTGGAGGAGTGCTTACGACAATTGATGTGGTTATGGTAGTGCTCATAGTGGTTGAAGGAACAACCTTCTCAACTTGTGGTATTTGCACATTCCGCTTGTTCGTCTTCTGGGAAACACGTCTGTCGATTTCCTGTTCAGATTTACAAGAAAGACGAAACAAACGATCCATAGGATAACACTTTTCATGAATTAGGATATCCTGAATGTCATGGTTTAAACCTTGCCAAAATATGTCCATGAAATATTCTTCACTTTCCTCTAAAAGAGAATGCAAGAATGTAGTTTCTAAAGCATCATAATATTCTGAAACAGTTTTAGTACCTTGTTTTAAATTTTTTAATTTCCTAACCTTGTCACGAGTATAATAAGAGGGAACGAATCTATATCGCATAGCAAATTTGAGATCATTCCAAGTATTAGGTATATAATCAGGATATAAACTACAATATTCATTCCACCAAATAGAAGCAAAATCTTTGAAAGCACTAATTGCAGTTTTTACTTTCTTATGCTCAAGAAAATTATGGGAAACAAATAAAACATTTATTTCAAACTCCCACTCAATGTATAAATCAGGTCTTAGACGTCCATGAAAGTGTGGTATAGAAACAATAACCTGATCATGTGCATGCTTATGTGTGTTTACCTTTTGCAGTGACTGTTGTGTAGTTGTAGGTGGTGGCAAATCTCCAACTATAGCTGCCGCCCAAGAAGATCTAACTCTAGAACCTGCCATGATTAGTAGAAAACAAGAAACAAATCACAAGTATATGTCCCTATGAACTATTAGGATGTGGTGGTAAAACGCTCACAGGATAGCAAATATCAATGTCTTACTAGTTCTTACCATGCAGCAGGTGGTGATCGGCAACCAACGGTGTCAAAGAACTCCAAAGATTAAGTAGAGCGATTGCCAGGTGAACGCACGTATACACGATGTAGAAATATGTGGAGCTTGGAAGGCTTTAATATGGTGGCAAAAATATCAGCAATAATCAATTCAGAGATGCAAAATTGAATTAACGCTCAACGACGATACTGTGCTGGTCCTAGTCTAGACCGGACTAGAGACGCGAGCCTAGAACACTAATGTGGTCACGGCGTAGCACAACTAGCAGCAATGAATGATATGAAGTAGCTCTGAATAGCAAGATATAAGTGAAGATCATCAACAGAGCAAAGATAATGGTGAAAATAGGCTCCAAATCAAGATACACCAATATTCTCCCTACAACTTTCCTCTGACATATATTTGCTAATTTTTTGATATTTTTCCTCCAATAGGGCACTGACTTAAGCTTTCCGACGCAATAAGAATCACTCAATTTAGAGTTCGGATGAGGTGTCAAAAAAATTGAGAATCAGCCCGAAATCTGACAAAAACTGTGTTCGGAAACTTTAGAGGTCAAAACGTCCGTCTTAGAAGCCGATCTGGACTTTCAAATAACACACTAGCTCCAGAACTATTTAGAAGCGGCTCGGAAATATCTTTAATTTGAGTACTCGTGGAGCCAAAACGGACTTCGGATGACAAAGTTATGCCCGTTTTAGTGGACACTGCTCAAAATTGATTCCGACGAGATTTCAAATACGAGTTCAACTAGAGATAGATCCGAAATTTTTCTTCTTTTTTCTCTTTTTTCCTTTTTTCTTTCTTTTTTTCCTTTTTCTTTTTTTTCTCTCTTTTTTCAACTCTTTTTTCTCTCTTTTCCTATGGTGGATGGTAGAAGTAGGCAGCGAATGGGATGATGGTGCAGCGGCGGCGGTGACTAACGTGAACAGAACTCGAAACTCTAAAGGACTAGATACTAAGACCAGCAACTGAACACGACGATGCAACCGATAATTCAATAAAGCAAAGCACCGAAAAGAAAATTGCGAAGTCTCAGATTGGTTTGGATATGATGATCTAATCCTATTTTTATGCCTTTTTGTGTGGATGATAGGTGATAAAAAACAGATCTAATATATGGATGTGGAATTCTCACCGAGCAACCTGAAAACTGATACCACTTGATAGAGGCGGGGTGTCCCGATCTTTCGATGAGAGATAACTATCGATTTGGTGGAGACGACTTTGACGATCCGACTACGAACGTGCAACAACGTCGCGCCTTAGCAATCGCTAAACCAATCTCCGGAGGTTATTGACCACGTCGGAGCACGATCAACCTGACCACGAAGGTCTAGTGCCTGCAAGCAATCGAAGAACAAGCAAGAACTATGATAAAGCAATCTGAATATTGCGAATATGTAGATGATGTATAAATAAAGTTGGGATTCCGAAAGCGGTCTTGATCTGGTCGTTGGACACAAACCGAGTACACGAAGATGCAGCAATTAGCTAAGCAGTCTTTTTAACTAAAAGAAATCCAAAGAAAAACCCTAGGGGTTGATCTACTTATATAGGACTAAAGGGTGGAGGCCAAGGGGGTGGAAGGACATCCCAAGGAGTCCTAAAACTAAACCTAGGTCGTACAAGGCACTTGGGCCCATGTGGAGGTGATGCAACACCTATTGAGTTGGGCTTTGATTCGGATTCTGCTGCTGGGTCGCACCGTTTTCGCAATATCTCCACGCTCCGAAGGAATTTGAAGGTGAAACCAATTGCGTTGGAAACTAGACGAGATAAGCTATCACCAGAAAAAAGAATCACCCAATTTGGAGTTCGTATGTAGAAACGGCGGCTGTTTGAAGTTGGGTATATCTCTGCAGTCCGAATCTGAGTCCATGACGTGAAAGACTTGGTCTCTATCTTCTCTTGGGCCAAAAGTGACGTGAAATAACTTCTTGTACAGCACACAATCATGCCCCTTTGTATTGACTTCATTTCTTGATCAAATATAGAGGAATTAATGGTCATATCCATGATAATTATGTCCTCATCATCTTCATGCTTGAACATGCTCCAATGCTCATCCTTCTTGTCCATGCTAGGTCCTTCATTTGTCAGCAACAGAAATATATCGACGTTAGGCAGCATCATATTCACATGAACATTAGAAACATTACCAAGAAGCGAAAGTACCTGATAATTTAATTGGTGTGCACGATCTCTAGTAATTGGTCCAGTAGGTATATTAGCAGGGGTTGTGGCTGTAACTATGGTAGCCATGTCCTCATCAGAATGCCCCACCGAGGCTATCCGACACGCCGAGGCCCATCCTACGGCTCATCAGAGAGGCCGCCGCCGGTCTAAAGTCCTAAGCGCAAGGGGGTCTTGGGCCGTCGCCCCTCGCTCTCCGGATCGGTATGAGGATGGTGGATACCACGCAACTCTATCATGGATGCGGATCCGACCATGCCACAATGCTGAACTGGACGTCTTTCAAAGCTTTCAAACGAGACCACAACACGGAGGGCCCACACCGTAATCCCACGTGAAGGTAGTGCGTACAGGCCTTTGCGGCCTCTCAAGTCATCCACCTGAACCATTAGTCATTTTATTATTATCTCGCGGGCAACCGTTATCTTTGCTCGACTAGTCAACACAACGGACAACAAACAACAGCCAGGACCACCAGTAGATCGGTGCCTGCCCTGTCGTCCCATCAAAGCTCTGCGGTTACCGACAAGGTGAACCGTCTCCTTACCTTATCTCGCGTGTGCTCTAGGAGGATCTCGACTTTCTCGGTTTGGTATCTCACAACCAAAGAGAAAGGACCAGGCCCACGATGGTATCCGCATGTCCTGCCGTCCCGATACAATACCTCTCGCGGGCACTGTTGGGTCACCCGACTACTTACCTTTAAGGATAGTACCATCAAGTGAGACCAGGAGGAATCACCCTCGATGGTACACTTGAAGAGGTTCGACCGAGACATCAACCAAATGAACTAAAGAGGAATATGCTCGTATCATCCCGGTGGTGCTATGCTACCGAGCCGACGACAAGAGTGAAACACGAGTCCATCCACTCGCAAGTCAAACTTGAAGCGACTCAGAGAGTCTCGCCGTTGTAGGTTCCCTTGGGCGTCTGCACTGTACCATACCTGTTTCAGTTATTATAAATTGTATCCGTGTCACTCCCTAGAGTGATCACGACCCGCTATCTAATCCTAGTTGACTAGCAATGCGTAGGGTTCACTGCTGGATATAATAATAAACATATTTAATAGACAACATAGGATAAAGGAAGGCACATCAAGGGGCGACAATGACAGGCTATGAAATTGAATATGTAAGCAACGTAGCAGCAACAACAATGCCTAGTGCAAGAAATGTACGGAAAGATAGGCGATATCTGGGGAAGGAAAATGGCTCTGCTTGCCTAGAAGCTCGACGATAGGGGTACGGTCATCGTCAACATAGTCGATTACAGGGGCATCGACAGCGGTCGTCGGGACTACCGGACAATAAGAGAGGGGGAAGAAACAATAAATGCACGACAATAGTAGCAAGACAAAAGCAAGACATGAAAAACGTTAAGCTAGAGGTGAACTAACGCAGTGCTACACGTTGCAGACGAAACGGGAATTTAACCGGATGTTTACCCGGCTCCGTTTGATTACCTGACAAATGATACGGAGGGGGAAACCCTCTGGTGCGGTATGTTAGAGGGGTGTGGTGGGGGTATGGGTAGCGTATCTGTATTCGTTATATTTTTCTGATCAAGTTTGATATATAAATGATTTTCATCGGAGTTACGCTTTAAAAGATATTCAATTTCAAAATTTAAATCATTTTTTTTATCATTTCTAGAATTTATTTTAATATTTAAATCAACATTATCAACAACAGTACACTGACAAGAGGGTCCCACATGTCATTGGCAGTGACATTTAAATCATTTTATTTAATAAAAACAGAACATGGGGTCCACATGTCATACTCTCTTAGTTAACTAAAATCCATTTAAATCAATTAACAAGTGATGGACCCCACCTGTCATACACACAGTTACTCTTAACAATTTTTCTATTTTCTTTAAACACTTATTAATCTATGGGGTCCACATGTCATTGAGCCAAATTAACTTAATTTATTTAATAATTAAAGTGGAGCCCATCTGTTAGTGGGGCTAGGGGGTGATTACCTAGGGGGTTGGTTAGAGGGGGGGGGTAGCCCACGGCGTGCACGCCGACGAGCAGGAGCGCGGCGGCGCCGGACATATCGGCGAGGGGAGCAGCAATGAGGGTGCAGGGCACGGCAAGGAGGTGCCGCAAGGCACGACACGCGCGCCGGAGTGGCCACGGGGGCGCACAGGGCGCGGGGCGCGCCCCCGTGGTGAGCACGGCGGTCGCCGGAGCCGAGGCACGGCGAGGAGGATGCTACGATGGATGATTTGCAAGCAAGGGGGAGGGGAAACACGAGGAAGCTCACAGGGGTCCTCACCGACGCGGTTTGGAGCAGCAAGGTGTCCGGAGCGCGACTAATTTTACGCCGGCCGCCAGCGGCCGTGGCGAAGTCGCGAGCTTGATTCGCGGCGGGCGCGGCGCCTAGGCTCGAACCAGAGGGAGGGGAAGACGTGGAGGAGGCCGGCGAGGCTCGAGGACAAGGCAGAGCGGCCAGGCGAGGCCACTGGCCGCATTGTCGGCGACGGCGTGTCCACGGCGGGCGCGCAGTGAGCTCGGTCCGAGAGGGAGGCACGAGGGGGATGGGGGTGGAAGGAGGTTAGGGTTCGGGTGAGAGGGGGGGTCTTATGATAGAGGCGAAGGTGTCCCGATGTTTCGATGATCTAACCCTATTTTTTTTGGCTTTTTCGTGGACTGTAGGTATGAAAAACAGAAGTAATCTAGACTACGAAAAACTGGTAAATCTCACCGAGCAACCTGGAAATATGATACCACTTAATAGAGGCGAAGGTGTCCCGATGTTTTGATGAGATGTGGGAGATCGATTATGGTGGATACGACTTTCTCGATCTGACTACGAACGTGCGAAGACGTTGTGCCTTAGCGATCGCTAAACCAACTCCGAGAGGTTATTGATCCCGCGGATGCACGATCAACCTGACCACGAAGGTCTAATTCCTGCAAGCAATTGAAGAACAAGAAAGAACTAAGAATTGCAATCTGGATATTGCGAATATAAGATGAATGATTAACGAAAAGTTGGGGTTCCAATGCGGTCTTGGCCTGGTCGGATGACACAAACGAAGAGCTCGAAGTTGCGGCTATGGCTAACTTAAATCTAATTAAAACGCAAGTCTAAACAACGCCCTAAGGGCTGTATATATGGGGGAACAGAGGGGATTTTCGTGACCCCTTGGAGGTGGGGTCCAAAAACAACCCTAACTCGGTTTCCCCACACATACGGACTCTAAAAACAGCCTATAATGTGGTATTACGAAATTACATGGGCCCAGCCCAATATTAAGGTGACGCAGCACCTATAATTCTCCTTGGACGAAAATAATGAAGTGGCATCTAGTGTGTTTCGTCCAAGACTTCATGCACTCCTTATGGTGGCATAAAAGTGCGAAAATCACCATTGGAAGCTCCATTGTTCTTTCCCGTGTGCGCACCTTCTTCTCCATACTTGATACCGCTCCAATGACCATCCTTCTTGTCCATGCTAGGTCCTTCATTCATAAGAAAACCAAAATATCTAATTTAGGTAGCATCATATGTTCATGAACATTAGAAGGATTCGCAAGAAACGAAAGTACCTGATAATTTAGTTGACGTGCGCGTGCTCTAGTAACTGGTCCAATATGTTTAGTTGGTGAGGATGTGGGTGTAACAGTAGTAGGGATGTACTCATCATCTTATCCCCAACGGCGACGGGGCGATGGTCGCCACGGCATGGCCGGCGCCATGGATGGCTGCCAAGCCATGGGATGAACAGGGAGGGAGAAGGGGAGGTGGGAGTTGGGCCAGGTGTTGGGCCTTGCCTAGGGCGAGGGGTAATTGATACAGTGAGGATCTCTCACTCCTCGTTGGTTACCCCAAGTGGAAGGTGAGATGTAGCGTAGCAGCAAATTTCCCCTATATAGAGGATAGGGTTCGTCTCCCGTAGGACTCGAAGAAATACAAGAAGGTGGTAAAGTGAACAATGGCGCCGTTCACAACCGAGGGTTGCCAACTTCACCTGGAACTGCACATAGATACAAATAACTTTGCTCCAAATGAGTATAGAGGAGTTTTCAATTCCTCCGGCCTTGCTGTTTACAAAGGATTAACGCAAGAGATAAGGATAGTGATAGCAACTGGAAAGTAAACTAAGGATGTAAACAGTTATGTGAAGATGGACCAGGGTCCCGTGATTTTCACTAGTGATGTCTCTCTCCCAAAAGACGATAAAAGTGCTAGCGAGGTAAACAAATAACAGTTTGGCAATTGACAGGATTATGAAGGCACCGCAATGCTAACTATGCTTCAAAGAAAGGAAGGGCTCAAAAGCAATGGGCAGTACGCCAAGGTAAGTAGACCGAAATCCATCTGCATCTACTACAAATCATCCACCTTGAGATATCTATCTAGAACATCTCGCTGGTATTAAGTTGCGAATCCCACCCAAAGTGTAAATCCAAAGCAACAGACAACTGCATTAAAAGAACTTTGCGTAAAGTAAACAATCCTTGCATCCGCGGATACAAGAACCGTTGTTTTATCCCTGGTGGCAACAACACATCCCCTATTCTCATGTTTCTATCACTCAAGCTAGACATCAAGGGGCTGAACCCACAATCAAGCATAACACTCCCTCTTGGAGTTGCAACAAATCACTTGGCCAAAGTAAAATACGGCAACGGAGAACATGCAAGAATTTACTCAAGAACAAAAATAAAAGAGAAGAACCAAATATATTACTCATCACAATCTGAACATAGTCTCATAATCCATCAGATCCCAACAAACTCAGCATAGCAACAGCAGAAAATTACAAAGGTGCCTCGATCATGTGAGGAAGCTCACGAGGTCTCGAAAGTGGAGGCACAAAGAGGGGAGAGGAACATCACATAGCTACAGGTCACGGACCCATGGTCCAAGGGAAACTACTCACAGTACATACGTGAGGTGTCCATGGCTATGGATGGTCTCCCGGAGGGGGTAGCTTCTCCCGGCAGGGTGCCGGAGCAGCTTCTCCAGGCAACCCCGATCTTGAAGCAGCGGCGGCGGCGGTACAGAGGCGAGATCGCGGAAAAGATATCGATATTAGGGGTTTCCACCCCGAGGGATAAATATAGGCGGAGGGGGGGGTGTCGAGGGGACCCACCAGGCAGCCAGGAGGCCTCCTGGCCTCCTAGTGGTGGCCCCCCTCCGCTGCCTTGGTTATTCCGGAAGCTTCCGTGTCGCTGATTTTTTATCTGATTTTTTCGGATTTTTTGGAGCACCTTTAATGGCCGGAAAACCTGAAATACAAAAAACAGCAGAAAACAGCAACTGCCAGCTGGGTGCACTGGGTTAATAGATTAGTCCAAATATGCTCAAAAGTGTATGAAAGTTCAAGCAAAACATGGCAAAGTCACACAAAACATGCATGGAGCAAGCAGCAATTATAGATACGTTTGGGACGTATCAACATCCCAAAGCTTAATTCCTGCTCGTCCTCGAGTAGGTAAATGATAACAAGCACAATTTCTGTGGTGACATGCCACACAACCATATAAGAACTTTGTAAGTAAAGCAATCAAAGCATGCAATTTAATTCAAGTCTTAACAAGCAAGAGTCTATATTAGCATTGACACAAGCAACAAAAGAACAAAAGGTGCAAGAGCTCTCGCTGTCCGTGACTCGAATGTCTCCAGATGGTGTTTGCGTGCAAGCAGGTGATAGAGGCGAAGGTGTCCTGATGTTTCAATGAGATGGTGGAGATCGATTATGGTGGAGACAACTTTCACGATCCGACTACAAATGTGCGAAGACGTTGCGCCTTAGCGATCGCTAAACCAACTCCGAGAGGTTATTGATCCCGCGGATGCACGATCAACCTGACCACGAAGGTCTAATTCCTGCAAGCAATTGAAGAACAAGCAAGAACTAAGAACTGCAATCTGGATATTGCGAATATAAGATGAATTATTACGAAAGTTGGGGTTCCAATGCGGTCTTGGCCTGGTCGGATGAAACAAACGAAGAGCTCGAAGTTGCGGCTATGGCTAACTTAAATCTAATTAAAACCCAAGTCTAAACGACGCCCTAAGGGCTGTATATATGGGGGAATAGAGGGGAATTTCGTGACCCCTTGGAGGTGGGGTCCGAAAACAACCCTAACTCGGTTTCCCCACACATACGAACTCTAAAAACAGCCTATAATGTGGTATTTCGAAATTACATGGGCCCAGCCCAATATTAAGGTGACGCAGCACCTATAATTGCCCTTGGACGAAAATAATGAAGTGCTATCTCGCGTATTTCGTCCAAGACTTCATGCGCGCCTTATGGTGGCTTCAAAGTGCGATAATCACCACTAGAAGCTCCATTGTCCTTTCCCGCGCGCGCACCTTCTTCTCCATGCTTGATCCCGCTCCAATGACCATCCTTCTTGTCCATACTAGGTCCTTCATTCATAAGCAAAACAAAAGTATCTAACTTATGCAGCATCATATGTTCATGAACAATAGAAGGATTAGCAAGAAACGAAAGTACCTGGTAATTTAGTTGACGTGCGCGTGCTCTAGTAACTGGTCCAATATGTGTAGTTGGTGAGGATATGGGTGTAACACTAGTAGGGATGTCCTCATCATCCTCCCCTTCTTGAATTGAAGTCGTCCTCGACGGAAGCTCATCATCTTCTCCCAAATAAGGCTTCAAATCTGCAATATTAAATGTGGGACTAACCCCAAAGGCTGCAGGTAGCTCAAGTTTATATGCATTATCATTAATTTTCTGCAAAACCTTAAAGGGACCATCAGCTCGTGGCATTAACTTAGACTTGCGCAAATCAGGAAACCTATCTTTACGTAGATGTAACCAAACAAGATCTGCTGGTTCAAACACAACATGCTTTCTACCCTTATCACCAGCAAGCTTGTATCTAGCATTCATTCTCTCAATGTTTTCTTTAGTTACCTCATGCATTTTTAATATCAATTCAACACGTTGCTTAGCATCAAAATTAACCTTCTCCGAAGATGGAAGAGGCAGCAAATCAATAGGTGCACGAGGTAAAAAAACCATAAACAATCTCAAAAGGGCACATTTTAGTGGTAGAATGAAATGAACGATTATAAGCAAATTCAATATGAGGTAAACATTCTTCCCACATTTTCAAGTTACTCTTTAAAACAGCCCTAAACATAGTAGACAAAGTCCTATTGACCACTTCAGTTTGTCCATCAGTTTGGGGATGACATGTAGTACTAAAAAGTAGTTTAGTCCCCAACTTAGCCCATAAGCATCTCCAAAAATGGCTAAGAAACTTAGTATCACGATCCGAGACAATAGTATTGGGCACACCATGTAAACGAATAATCTCATGAAAGAATAAATCAACAACATTAGCAGCATCATCGCTTTTATGACATGGTATAAAGTGTGCCATCTTAGAAAATCTATCCACGACAACAAAGATGCTATCCCTCCCCTTCTTTGTTCGAGGCAAGCCTAAAACAAAGTCCATGGATATGTCCTCCCACGGAACACTAGGTACAGGTAAAGGCATGTATAAACCATGAGGATTGAGTCGTGACTTAGCTTTTTGACATGTAGTGCAGCGAGCAACAAAACGCTCAACATCCCGTCTCATCTTTGGCCAAAAGAAATGTGTAGCAAGTACATCCTCTGTCTTCTTCACGCCAAAGTGTCCCATTAATCCTCCTCCATGCGCCTCCTGCAACAACAAAAGACAAATAGAGCTAGCTGGAATGCATAGCTTGTTAGAACGGAACACGAATCCATCATTAAGCACAAACTTGTTCCATGTTCTACCTTCTCTACAATTCTGCAATACATCTTTAAATTCCGGATCATACACATATTGATCTTTGATTGTCTCTAAACGGAATATCTTAAAGTCAAGTTGTGAAAGCATAGTATAACGACGAGACAATGCATCATCAATAATATTATCTTTACCCTTCTTGTGTTTAATGACATAAGGGAAAGTCTCAATAAATTCAACACACTTAGCATGTCTACGATTAAGTTTTGCTTGACTTCTTATATGTTTCAAAGATTCATGATCGGAATGTATAACAAATTCTTTGGGCCATAAATAATGTTGCCAAGTTTCTAAAGTCCGAACAAGAGCATATAATTCCTTATCATAAGTAGAATAGTTCAGACTAGGTCCACTCAATTTTTCAGAAAAGTATGCAACAGGTTTAGCATCTTGTAATAACACACCTCCCAAACCAATCCCACTAGCATCGCATTCAAGCTCAAAAGTCTTATTAAAATCAGGAAGTTGGAGCAAAGGAGCATGTGTTAACTTATCTTTCAATACCGTGAAGGCTTCTTCCTATGCGGGACCCCAAGTAAAAGGAATATCCTTGCGTGTAAGCTCATTGAGAGGTGCAGCAATGGTGCTGAAATCTCTCACAAAACGCCTATAGAATCCAGCGAGGCCAAGAAAACTCCGCAATTGTGTGACCGTTTTGGGCTGCGGCCAACTCTCAATCGCCTCGATATTGGCTTTATCAACTTCAATACCCTGTGGAGTAACAACATAGCCAAGAAAGGATACTCGGTCGGTGCAAAAGGTGCACTTCCCAAGGTTACCAAACAAACGTGCATTACGTAGAGCAATAAAAACAACACGTAAATGATCCAAATGTTCTTCCAAAGATTTTCTATAAATCAGTATATCATCAAAATAGACTACCACAAATCGTCCAATGAAAGCACGTAAAACCTCGTTCATTAATCTCATGAAGGTGCTAGGTGCATTAGTTAACCCAAAAGGCATGACTAACCACTCATATAGTCCAAACTTAGTTTTAAATGCTGTTTTCCATTCATCTCCTAATTTCATGCGAATTTGATGGTATCCGCTACGCAAATCAACTTTGGAAAACATGGTAGAGCCACTTAATTCATCAAGCATATCATCTAACCTAGGAATAGGATGACGATAACGAATAGTAATATTATTAATGGCTCTACAATCAACACACATACGCCATGTTCCATCCTTTTTTGGCACTAATATAACAGGAACAGCACAAGGACTAAGGGATTCGCGTATATAACCTTTGTCGAGTAGCTCTTGTACTTGACGCTGAATCTCCTTCGTCTCCTCAGGATTGGTACGGTATGGCGCACGGTTGGGCAGCGAAGCACCGGGAATTAAGTCAATCTGATGATCAATCCCTCGAATAGGTGGTAATCCCGGTGGTACGTCTTGGGGAAAGACGTCTATAAACTCCTGCAAAAGGTCAGTGACAACAGGAGGAAAAGAAGGAGGAAATTCCTCAAATGAAAACAAAGCTTCTTTGCACACAAAAGCATAGCACACATATTGACTAACATCCAAATCCGAAATATCAACCTTAGTAGCAAGCAAAGTTGGACTAGTCAATTTAATTTCATTAGAAACAGCAGACGAAGATTTGCTATTAGTCTTATGTTGTTGCTCAAATTCTTTAGCTGCTATCTCATTCTCACTCTTATTTTTCTCCTGTTTAGCTTTACTAGCTCTAGCAAGATCATCTTTCACAATTTGTTCAGGAGACATAGGAAGTAAAGCAATATTTTTTATCCTGATGAACCAAAGTAAACTGATTTGTTCTACCATGGTGTACAACATTCCTATCAAATTGCCATGGTCTACCAAGTAAAAGAGAGCATGCTTGCATGGGTACCACATCACAATCAACATAATCAGCATATGCAGCAATGCTAAAGTGCACACGAACAAAACGCGTTACCTTAATCTTACCACTATTGTTAAACCACTGAATATAGTACGGATGGGGGTGTGGTCTTGTGGTGAGAGATAGCTTCTCCACCAACTCCATGCTAGCCAAGTTGTTGCAACTCCCTCCGTCAATAATGATGCGAACCGAACGTTCTTTCACCACTCCCTTTGTGTGGAACAAATTATGCCTCTGGTTTTGCTCGGACTTCGTTACCTGCACACTTAACACACATTGAGCAACCAAACTAGCATATTTATCCGCATCACCAGTGTAAGGCCCGATATGCGGTACTGTTCCAGATCTAGGTGTTTCCACCCAGATTCGGGGACGAAGCACATATCGGTCCCACCGCGACATATGACAAAGCCATATGCCCCGGATTTCCAACATGATATCACAACATTACAGATACAAGGATACAACATCTCATACAATCGGCATACAACTGCCTCAAATACAATACAACAGCGGAAGATACATGTCTGAGTACAGACTACAAACAAATGCCTACTGGCAAAGAGAAAGACATCGATCCCATAACCGCACGGGTTCAGGCCCTCCGCCGGGATCCGCCTAACTAGTCGTCGTCGAGTCTCCACGTGAAACGTCGGTCACCATACCTGTTGTCGATCAGAACCCTGAAAAGAGTTTGGGGGTAGTATCATGAGTACAGAGGTACTCAGCATCCAACTGTAGTGGTCATCTGACCCAGCAAGGACTTCATCACTCGTCATTCTAGGACAACTAGTAGTTTACGGTAAGGATGGGGTAAGTGGTGAGGTTGCTGCCGCACTAGCATTTATGAAGTGGCTAACGATCTAGAGAGTAAGATAAGAAGCCAAGCATTCGATGAGGAATCGCCTCCAACAAGTCTCGCTATCAACTACTTACGCAATCATAACACCTATCCTATCCTTGTCCTGCTCTTCGCATCCCGACGAAGAAGAAGCAGTCAAGGCACACACACACGTTGAACAAGTTATATTAAGATTATCTCAGTTGTTGTTGTCTATGAACAAGGAGTAGGTCTCAAGTCGTCCATAACCGTGGACACGGCTTCTCGAAAAGATTTAACCCTGCAGAGGTGTACCAACTACCCATTACGAGGCGTCGCATGCTCGCCCATCTCTCTCAGTTGCTACCCATTATAGGCAACCATTTTATGATTTAGTTCCAAGAGATCCGAAACGACAGGTCCCTCTAACTAACAACGAGCAATTCCGGGTGGCCCCCGGGGAGTCGACACCCAATCCAAAAGCTGGCCACGCTCTCGGATCGGACTCTTCCGTATGGCCAAGGTCGGGTTTAGTCTCACCTATATAACAGGGGACTTCCCTAGCTCACCAAGTGTGGACCAACAGAGGAACTAAGTCTCCGCTGGCCCGAGTTGTTTGAAAACTACTGGCAGCTGACCAGCACACACATGGTTTCAAATGGTAAATCAGCTTGGGCCACCTCTAGAAATTTTTGAAGCTAGGTAGGTAAGAAGAGGGGACCCCATAAAATCCCACACGCGATTAGGCACGCTGAGTCTTAAAACCAATACCCGAAACTCGGGTCCTAGGTGACTCGAATGGACAAAGCATCGGGGCGGGATAGCCTAGACCTTCCATCCTTCGTCGAATATAGTCAACATTTATAATAATCATATCATCAACGACAATAATAATAATGTGATATCCCAAACCAAGGAGTAACAGGGTAACATCGTGGCATCCTAAGCATGCATACTAAGCAGGGGCTGAGCAACGAGCAATAGTAACATAGCAGTACAAGGTTTGCTGGGAAGGGACATGGCTGTATCGGTTTGAAAGAGGTTGTAAACATGTGGTAGGATCAAACATCGAACCTAACCTAGAATAGCGTGCAAACCGCTGGTTGAAATAGAATGGATCATAAGTAATGTATAGTCCTTGCCTGTTGATAAGTCGGGTTCCGAAGGTGTAGTCGATCGCAAGCCCGCATCGTCTCCGAGAGGTACCCGCGGAAGCACACAAGACAATAAACACTGGAAAGCAATCAACGAGCAAGCATCTATTACTACGGAGAAACACAAGATCAAGAAGACATCACACGACACGGCAACGCGATACGGATCTATCGTCGAGAACGGTTACTAAAAATTTAAGTGGGGTATTGGTCACACACGACGAATACCGCACGTTTACGGTGGTTCAAGTTGCTTAGCTACAGGTGATCAATCAACGGTTATTAACATGGCAGCTCAAGAAAGCATTGCATAACACACAAACATGGCAAAAGGTGAAGCACAAAGTAAACTGTCTATGCTAGTCAATTTAAGTGAGGCACAACCTAAACATGGCATAACACTAAGTGCCGCACGACAATTAAAGGATTTGGTACTGTTCTGTCCTAAACCATATTTTAGGTTGATTAACAACAGCAAACAATAGCATAAACACAAAGTACACGAAAAACTAATCAAGTTACATATAAGGCACACTCCAAACGGAGTTACGGTTAAAAAGATATAAGCAAAACAAGTTACGGGCACAAACTGCCAACATCACGAAGCACACTTTAGAGCAATGCATAAACAGAATAATCAATGAAAACATGCTCACAAATGATAAGTAATTAAACTAGACATGACAAGGAAGGCATGGCAAAAATAATCATGCCAAAATACATCATAGATCAAAAGATATTAAGCAAACAACATGGCATCGCAAAGTAACAGACTTAGTGAAAATCAGAGGTGGCTGTCAAAAACAGCAGCATAGCAACTTTGGAGCTAAATAACTATATTACCAGCAAGCATATCATGGCAATGAAATACATGGTATGAAAGTAGACATCATGCTTAACAATATGCAATTGGAATCACTCAATTCCGATAAATGGTCGCGACACACTCGTCGACCGAAGTTGCAACAAAATAACAGTTTCAGCAACAGCAGCACAATAACATCAGGATCACCACTTTAGAGCAAGATTTCATATAGCTAAAGCACTCGAACATGGCAATTTAAAGCATGGAAGTGAAGTGCACATGATGCTTAACACATAGGAGAAAGAATCAATGCAATAGGCCTCATGGATGAGTCACAATCATCATGCAAAGTTGCAATAAAATATAAACAACATCACTTAAAAAGAAATAATAGCAGTTTAACGGCCTGATGCCCACTTTAGCACACAATTAAACAATCAAGACGACATCAAACGGAAAAACTTTCTACATACGAAAGCTAGAGCACACAAAACTGAGCAACTTTCATTTTGGGGGCACGTTCATCGGAGCTACGGATCAACGGGAATTAACGTCGCAAAAACAGATCAGCAGCAAACATTTCAGCACTTAGAAAAATTTACAGAGCTAAAAGAAAAAAAAACAGACGGGAAAAATAAAAAAAAGGGTGCTGGGCGCACCTAGTGGGCCGAGGCCCACTGTCCTGGGGAGGCCGGCTAGCGCTGGGGGCTTGCTGGGCTGCCAGGCCGGCCCAGCTCGGCCGCTGGAGGGAGCCGGTCGGCTCGGGCAGCCGTTCCAATCCCGTCGGCAGGAAGCGGCGGCGCGGCGGCCCTACGCCGGCGAGGCGACCGGAGGGAGGCGGGCTCCGGGGGCGCGCGTCCAAGGGGAGCGGTGCGGAGGCGGCGGTGCATGGTGAGGTCCCGTGGCGTCCAGGGAAGGGCGACGCGAGCTCCTGGCCGACCGGACATGGCGATGGCGGCGGCTCAAGCGGCCGGCTGCCATGGCGTCGCTGCAAGGAAGGAAAGGGAGAAGGTCAGGGGCACGGGAGGAAGGGGAGGAAGGAGAGGAAGGAGAGGAGGGGAGGGGCGCGCGAGGAAGGAGGGAAGCCGCCGACGGCTCGGCGCGCGGTGGCCGGCCGGCGGCGCGCTCGCCGGCGTGCGAGGCGGCTACTGCTCCACGGGCGGCGCGGCTGCGGCCCGCCTCGGCCCAGATCGGGGCCCTGCGGGGCCCGGCGGCTGGAGGTTGGTGGAGGAGCTGGCTGGCTTCGGTTGGGCAGATCTGGGCCGTCAAATCCCAGATCTGACGGTCTGGATCTGATGGGGGCTAGGGTTTCGGCTGGTGGAGGGCTATTGGGCAGATTTGGGGACTTTTAGAGGGGGGTGGCTGCAAATTTCCATTAGGGTAAACCCTGATTGGGTGGTGGGAGGCTGGTGGTCTTTATATAGGGCTGGTTGGCTGGACAGTTGACACAAACGCCCTCGGTACCCCTCTCGCGCGTTCGGTGATCGCATTCGTGACCGCCGAGACTCCGTACGGACTCCGATTCGGACGAAATCTCGAACCACGCGCTCAGCGCGTCGAGCCCGTCGATCGTACCTCACTTCGGTGACATTCCGACAACATTTTTCGACGCCCCAATAAAATAATCCGTTTATGAAATAAACGGGGTTTTCGTTCCGTTGGCTGCAGCTGGTCTCGTGCCGTTTTCGCGACGGTGATCGGGTGAAATCCCGGTGTCGCAAGGTCGTGTGCCGTGGTGGAAAGGGGTCAGTCACGCATCTGATACGAGAATAAGGGGGAGAAAATAATCACCGATCGATAAATCGGGGATGCAAACACCGCAAACAAATCAGACAATCAAACGATTCACACCGAAAACAATTTTTTTAATTTTTGCAAAAATTGGGCTGTTACAATCAGGAGCCATATACTCTATATCATGAGCATCATCATGGGCACCCTGTTCCTCATGATAAATGAGAACTGAAGTCTCCTCACCATAGTCACTCGCTGACTCATACCCACCATCCGCCGTAATAGTCATCAAACGCTTGGAGGGACAGTCTTTTGCGAAGTGACCTCCACCTTGGCACCTGCGACATTTAATATCACGATCTCGTGTTTGCCCTGTGGATGAAGAAGAACTCGCCGCTGGACCACTCTGTGCACCCTTGAATGTGGCGCTGGCTGTGTTGGTGGCTCCCTATAAGAATGAGCAGCTGAAGTAGATGGTGGTGTAGCAGGACGTGTGGATGTAGAAGCTCCACGCGATGTCCATGATGTATTTCGTCCTGCAGAAAAGTTAGGTCTCGTAGCGGCCTGTCGATCCTGCACTTCACGTTCAGCTTTACAAGCAAGATGAAACAAACGAGTGATAGTAGCATAGTCCTTGTATTCTAGAATAGTTTGTATCTCCCTGTTTAAGCCACCCATAAAACGTGCAAGCATAGTTTCATTATCCTCTAGTAGGCCACATCTAATCAATCCAGTTTGTAATTCTTGATAATATTCCTCTACATAATTTTTTCTTTGTCTCAAACGCTGTAATTTTTGTAGCAATTCATGTTGATCATAAGGAGGAACCCAGCGAGTACGCATAGCATCTTTTAAAGCAGCCCAAGTAGTTGGAATATTATTAGCATGCAATCTACAATGTTCAGACCACCAAATAGATGCAAACCCCGTGAATTCACAAACAGCAGCAGTAACACGTCTATTCTCAGGATATTGTAAACATGTAAAGCGTTGTTCAGTTTCTAACTCCCAAGTAAGATAAACATCAGGCATATATCTACCCTCAAACGGCTTAAGATTCAATTTAAGTTTAGGCACATGTTCATCATCGCATACCTGAGGGGGTGGTTGGTGTCGACCGTGGCGAATGTTGGGACGTGGACATCCAGCTGGCTGCTCATAGGCCGCTTCCTGTTCCACATCGTCCTCGTAATCACCCTCGTAGTTGTCGTCCTGGCCGTCGTCAGAAGCAGCAGCAGTAGCAGCAACAGGAGGAGCGTCAATACCAGCAGCTTGTCCACCCGAAAACAAAATACGTCGCGAACGTCGTGGTGGCGGTGGCTGTGCTGGAGCGGCAGCAGGCTGTGTAGGTAGGCGTGCGATCAACTCAGTAAACTTGGCGTCGAGCTTGGTGTCGATCATCTTCTCCACGCCATCAATCGCCTCTGTAAATCTGTTCTCGATGTCATTCACCTGTTCAAACATCATTTGTGCAAATTTATCATGTAGCTCCTTGTTTTTCATGTTCTCCCAATCGGGCGCATCCCGCGCCAATTCATCATGGGATCCTGGCATGGTTAGCAGAAATAGAAAACACACAGAAATATGATCCTACATCTACTAATGGGATGTGGGGTGGTGGAAAGCAGAAATCCGTCAAGCTTTTCTTTCGTTCTTACCGATTCTTACCTAGCAGCAGGTGGTGATGTACAACCAACGGGTCAAAACTCTCAGAGATGTGGTAGAGTGATGGCCAGGAGGTGTCAAAACGCATGATGTAGAATATATGTGGAGCTGTAGGAAGGCTGACAAGTATGGTAGCAAAAGCTCAACAGTAATCAAGACAGAGATGCAAAGCTGAATAAACACTCAACGTCGGTACTGTGCTGATCCTAGGCTAGACCGTACTAGAGACGCGAGCCTAAAACACCAACGAAAGCACGGCGCGGCACGTAAAAAACTGAGAAGCACACTCTGAATTTTTTTTCTCTTTTTTTTGGAAATCACCCCCTTCTACGTACGACAAAGATTGGTGAAATCCGATTCTAATCAACTCAAAACTAACCTGGCTATGGAGATATCTCAAACCGAACGGGTGATGGAACTCAACTCGGATTGGTAGGTCGTGGTGGTGTATATGGACTCGGGTTGGCGGAACGTGGTGGTGTTTCTGGACTCGGATTGGTGGCAGCGGACGGATGGAACTAGTGTGGCAGCGGCGTGACAAACTGTGATCAGAACTCGAAACTCTAAGGAACTAGACGCTAAGATCAGCAACTCGACAAAACGATGCAACCGCAAATTCAACAAAGCAAACTACTGTAAATAAAACTGGACAAAGGCTCGGACTGTTTTGGGACGTGATGATCTAACCCTACATTTTTTTGGCTTTTTCATGGACTGTAGGTATGAAGAACAGAATCAATCTAGACTACGAAAAACTGGTAAATCTCACCGATCAACCTGGAAATCTGATACCACTTGATAGAGGCGAAGGTGTCCCGATGTTTCGATGAGATGGTGGAGATCGATTATGGTGGAGACGACTTTCACGATCCGACTACAAACGTGCGAAGACGTTGTGCCTTAGCGATCGCTAAACCAACTCCGAGAGGTTATTGATCCCGCGGATGCACGATCAACCTGACCACGAAGGTCTAATTCCTGCAAGCAATCGAAGAACAAGCAAGAACTAAGAATTGCAATCTGGATATTGCGAATATAAGATGAATGATTACGAAAGTTGGGGTTCCAATGCGGTCTTGGCCTGGTCGGATGACACAAACGAAGAGCTCGAAGTTGCGGCTATGGCTAACTTAAATCTAATTAAAACCCAAGTCTAAACGACGCCCTAAGGGCTGTATATATGGGGGAATAGAGGGGAATTTCGTGACCCCTTGGAGGTGGGGTCCGAAAACAACCCTAACTCGGTTTACCCACACATACGGACTCTAAAAACAGCCTATAATGTGGTATTTCTAAATTACATGGGCCCAGCCAAATATTAAGGTGACGCAACACCTATAATTTCCGTTGGACGAAAATAATGAAGTGCCATCTCGCGTATTTCGTCCAAGACTTCATGCGCGCCTTATGGTGGCTTCAAAGTGCGATAATCACGCTCCATTGTCCTTTCCCGCGCACGCACCTTCTTCTCCATACTTGATCCCGCTCCAATGACCATCCTTCTTGTCCATGCTAGGTCCTTCATTCATAAGCAAAACAAAAGTATCTAACTTAGGCAGCATCATATGTTCATGAACAATAGAAGGATTCACAAGAAACGAAAGTACCTGATAATTTAGTTGACGTGCACGTGCTCTAGTAACTGGTCCAATATGTGTAGTTGGTGAGGATATGGGTGTAACATTAGTAGAGATGTCCTCATCAGCAGGGGACTGGGAAAAAGAGAGAAAAAAGGTTGTTGAGAACAACTATCTACTAAAGTTTCACACTTAGTCTCCTTTGGATTCTTATCTTGACTCGTCCCCAGACCACTAGCCAGGTACAAGGCAAACTGATCCACTCCCTTTCGATATTTTGAGCACTCATGCAATGGATGAGCGTGAGCAAGAAAGTTGACACCTAAAAGGCGAAATGGAAAGAAGGTGGAGGAGGAAGACAAAAAAGGTGTGAAAGGCTCACATCAATGAGGACAATCATAGGCGAGAGAAGTCCATATGATAGATAAGATGTGAGGAGTAGGGATTGCCATGCAACGGATGCACATGTGAGCTAAAAGCTCTCCAAGGGAACTAGTGGGGGTGCATCTAACTTGCTTTCTCAAGAAGACCTAGAGCTCGTTTGAGGAGGCTCATCATTGGAATATACAAGACAAGTTCTATAGTGTGAAGGTCCCCACATAGCTATATGCATGATGATGATCTCTATGGAGTACAAGGGATAGAGGATGAAGTACTAGTGTGGATCTCTCAAAAGGAATAGTAGTGTGCCCCCTTCTCTCTTTTTATTTTTCTTTTTCTCTTTTTTCTATTTTCTTTTGTATTTTTTTGTGGCCTCAATGGCTCTTTCTATTTAACTCTCATTTGTCCTCTTTGGGAGCTTTTGATTTTGTCCTATTTGGGATCTTTTCCTCACTTTAGCGGAAACACTCTATATTTTACTAGAATATAGGAGATATTTCACACTTTACAAAGGTACTCACATAAAGAAGATATAACTGTCATGATGCAAAGGTATGACATGAGGATCAAGTCATGAGAAGGTGGATGTTGCATGGCAATGTATCTCAGAAAGGCTATGGAAATGCCTTGTAGGTAGGTATGGTGGTTGTTTTGAGGAAAGATATAAGGAGGCTTATGATGACAGAGCGTATCGTGCCAAGGGTTTGGATGCACCGGCGAAGTATGCGCCAACTCTCAAGGTGAGAAAGGGCAATGCACAGTACCGAAGAGGCTAGAAAAAGTATAGGTGGGTGGAAGTGTCAACTTTCAAATACTCACATTAGTCCGAAGAACTCATGCACTTATTATCGATAACTCTCAATCTAATCAGGAGGTTCACAAAGAGACAAGTACCCCGAGGAGGAGTGTATGTGGGTTTCGTTATCCTTGCGCATCCTCGACTCATGGTACGTGAGTGTACTCTAATATTCGAACCCTCCAGAGGTTAGTGATCCATCTAGTAGCTAGAGTTCTCAACAGGGGTTTTTGGTTTTCGAAAAACACACGGATTGCCCAAAATACGACATCTATCACTAATAGGCTCGAGCTCTTGACACCAAAAGTTCAAACATTACTCTAGTCAATACCTCAAAACTATTGCAAGTTACTACTACAAAGAGAAAAGCAACTTCAACTACCTACTTATAGTCAAGACACAAAACTCAGTGCAACATGCAAACTCTCTAACAGGATAAAAAACATGCAACCTATAGAAAGTTCAACCTAAAACAAAAGAAAAGCTCTAGAAAAACTAAAGCACTACAACTAAACAGAGCAGCAACTAAGAAAAGAAAAAGAACAACTCACAACTAAAAGAATAATCATGCAAATCCTATGAGGAGTTCTAGTTCAAGCGGAGCGTGTAATTCTCCCACACAAAAGAGTAAGCTGGGATCTAACTTGTTACTACAGAAAACAAAGAAAAACAAACCTAAGAAAAGTAAAGAGCGAGACACTCCAAGCATAGCACATAATGCATGAAGTGATAAAAATATAGTGCAGCGAGGGACGAACTGATAATTGTTGATGGAGAAGGGGATGCACGGGGGCATCCCGAAGCTTAGACGCTTGATTCTCCTTGAATATTTCTTGGGGATGCATGGGGGCATCCCCAAGCTTGAGCTTTTGACACTCCAAGATCTTCTTTCATCATCTTTTATCGCGCACTTGAAAACTCCCTTCATACCTAACTCATTGTAGACTGATTAGAGAGGTTAGTAACCTACTAAAATAATTTTTTCTCTACTGGAAATAAAGATAAACTTGAAGAGCTACTGTTTCTCAAGATTTCCAAAAAGTTTTTGAAAAGAAAAAGCAAGCTTAAGGTTTGCAAGAGTAGAGAGAGACAAAACGTGGCAGAATCTGTGAAAAACAGAACAACAGATAGAAACGAATTTTTATGGGTACTTCTACAACTCAAATAAAAAAACTCAGAACATACGCAAGTTTCGTAATTGTATAGAGCACGCTGTGTAAAAACTTCAGCTCAAAAAGATGAACTGGGATTTTTCCATGATTTTTATAGTCACGAGGACAGAATCTGTTTTCTGGACAGCATGTCACAACTTTTACTTCCCTTGTCGTATGAGGCTATAAAAGGCACAAAGCTTAAAAAGTAAAGATACAATGATGTTGCTACAGTAGTAACAATCATCAAGACCACTAAAAACAGAAGAAAAGAAAAAAGAAAAACCTAAATTCGTTGCGGGCTGCCTCCCGAAAGCGCTTCTTTAGAGCCATTAGCTAGGCTTAAAGCAGAAGATCAAGTCTTTTCAAGAGAATAACTAGCCCGTGTGACGGACTCAAAAGGTAACTTAATCTTTTTCCTAGGGAAATGTTCCATTCCTTTCTTGAGAGGGAATTGGAATTTGATATTCCCCTCTTTCATGTCAATAACAACACCAACTGTGCGAAGAAAAGGACGTCCCAAAATAATTGGACAAGAAGGCTCACACTGAATGTCCATAATAGTGAAATCAACGGGGACATAATTGACATTGACAATGATAAGAATATTGTCGATCTTCCCCAAAGGTTTCTTTACGGAAGAATCAACAAGACGAACACCAAAAGAACAAGGATCAAAAGGTTTCAATTCAAGCATATCATACATTCTTTTGGGCATAACAGATGTACTTTCTCCAACATCACAAAGAGCATAACAAGAGAAGTTATTTAATTTGATTTTTATCATAGGATCCGAACCATATTCTAGCTTCCTAGGTATGGAGGCTTCTAATCTAAGCTTCTCCTCCCTAACTTTGATTAGAGCATTGGTGATATGCTCTGTGAAGGCAAGATTAAGTGTACTAGTGTGGGGGTCTCTAGACATCTTGTGTAGGAAACCAATAACTTCAGGTAAAGTGCAGTTGTCAAAGTCTAGGTCACTACTATCTATCAAGGAGGTAGTGATATCATTTAGGCTCACTTGTTTGAAAGCCTCTATGTTCATAGAGGTTTCTTCATTTATGGTTGAGGTGGTAGAAATACCATTGATAGGTCCAGCGGGACTAGGGGTGTGATGGGTGCTAACAGTTTGGACATCCTCAACTACTTGGATAGTGGCTACTGTGTGGTAGGTAGGAAGGCTCTTAACTCTATCCTCTTCCTTGGGAACGACTTCTGGTTTGGCTGCCATTTGATTTATCAAGGTAGATTGGGTGTGAGACATGTTTGAAACATAGGTCTCAATGGCAGTGAGTCTAGTTTGGATGCTGGATATGTCACTATTCAGGCTCTCAAGTTGTTTGCTAATGTTTTGCAGGATAGAGGAGTGCTCATCTAACTATCTGGAAAAGGCCTTGTTTTGTTCAAACTGTGTGTGCATATAGCTTTTGGTGCCTTTTTCTATTTCTATAAGTTTCTCATAGCTGGGTAAGTCTCTTTCCCTATAATTCTGGCTGTAGGAGTTTCTATTACCGTTCCCATAGTTGTTGGATGGGAAAGGCCTATGATTGTTGCTACCAAAATTACTCCTATAAGCATTACTGTTGATGTTGTTTCTAGAGATAAAGTTCACATCTATTTGTACTTGAGCAACCAAAGAATTTAAAGGAACATCCCGAGGATCAATAGGAGTTTGCTTGGTAAGTAGATACATGATAAGGTCAACCTTTTCATTTAGAGAGGAGATCTCCTCGACAGAATTTACCTTCTTACCAGTTGGAGATCTTTCGGTGTGCCACTAAGAGTAGTTCAGCATCATCTTATCAAGTAGCTTTGTGGCAGCACCAAGTGTGGTTGACATAAAAGTTCCTCCCGCGGCCGAATCTAACAGGTTCCGCGAGGTAAAGTTCAAGCCTGCATAAAATGTCTGGATAACCATCCAGGTAGTCAGTCCATGTGTGGGGCAATTCTTGACAAGCGTCTTCATACGTTCCCAAGCCTGCACAACGTGTTCATTATCCAATTGCCTGAAATTCATAATGTTACTCCTCAATTGAATAATTTTAGGAGGGGATAGTACTTCCCGATAAAAGCATCCTTGCACTTATCCCAAGAGTCTATGCTATTCTTAGGCAAGGATTGAAACCAGATTTTAGCTTCATCCCTCAAAGAGAAAGGAAAAAGCTTAAGCTTAACAATTTCACCATATACTTCTTTGTACTTTTGCATATCACAAAGCTCAATAAAATTATTTAAGTGCAAAGCAGCATCATCTCTAGCACCAGAGAATTGATCTTTCATAACAAGGTTCAGCAAAGCAGGTTTAATCTCATAAGAAGGTGCTGAAGTAGCAGGTGGAGCAATAGGAGTGCAGATAAATTCACTGTTGTTGTGACTAGTGAAGTCACACAACTTGGTGTTTTCATTGGAACCCATAGTAGCAGTAGGTATTTTTGGTATTTTTTATAAGGGACATAAAAGTAAAAACTAAAAGGTAAACTAACAAGAGTAAAAAGCAAAGATAAAAGATAGTGTGCAACTCCCCTATCTTGTAGACTGGAGTCCCCGGCAACGGCGCCAGAAATTGGCTTGATACGGTGAGGATCTCTCACTCCTCGTTGGTTACCCCAAGTGGAAGGTGAGATGTAGCGTAGCAGCAAATTTCCCCTATATAGAGGATAGGGTTTGTCTCCCGTAGGACTCACAGAAATACAAGGAGGTGGTAAAGTGAACAATGGAGCCGTTCATAACCGAGGGTTGCCAACTTCACCTGGACCTGCACAGAAATACAAATAACTTTGCTCCCAACGAGTACAGAGGAGTTGTCAATTCCTCCGGCCTTGCTGTTTACAAAGGATTAACGCAAGAGATAATGATAGTGCTAGCAACTGGAAAGTAAAATAAGGATGTAAACAGTAATGTGAAGATGGACTGGGGTCCCGTGATTTTCACTAGTGATGTCTCTCTCCCAAAAGACGATAAAAGTGCTAGCGAGGTAAACAAATAACAGTTGGGCAATTGACAGGATTATGAAGGCACCGCAATGCTAACTATGCTGCAAAGAAAGGAAGGGCTCAAAAGCAATGGGAAATACGCCAAGGTAAGTAGACCGAAATCCATCTGCATCTATTACGAATCATCCATCTTGATACATCTATCCAGAACATCTCGCTGGTATTAAGTTGCGAATCCCACCCAAAGTTTAAATCCAAAGCAACAGACAACTGCATTAAAAGAACTTTGCGTAAAGTAAACAATCCTTGCATCCGCGGATACAAGCACCGTTGTTTTATCCCTGGTGGCAACAACACATGCCCTAGTCTCATGTTTCTGTCACTCAAGCTAGACATCAAGGGGATGAACCCACAATCAAGCATAACGCTCCCTCTTGGAGTTGCAACAAATCACTTGGCCAAAGTAAAATACGGCAACAGAGAACATGCAAGAATTTACTCAAGAACAAAATATAAAAGAGAAGAACCAAATATATTACTCATCACAATCTGAACATAGTCTCATAATCCATCAGATCCCAACAAACTCAGCATAGGAACGGCAGAAAACTACAAATGTGCCTCGATCATGTGAGGCAGCTTACGAGGTCTCGAAAGTGGAGGCACAAAGAGGGGAGAGGAACATCACATAGCTACTAGTCACGGACCCATGGTCCAAGGGAAACTACTCACGGTACATACGATAGGTGTCCATGGCTATGGATGGTCTCCCGGAGGGGGGTATCTTCTCCTGGCAGGGTGCCGGAGCAGCTTCTCCAGGCAGCCCCGATCTTGAAGCGACGGCAGCGGCGGCGGTACAGAGGCGAGATCGCGGAAAAGAGATCGATATTAGGGGTTTCCACCCCGAGGGCTAAATATAGGCGGAGGGGGGTGTCGAGGGGACCCACCAGGCAGCCAGGAGGCCTCCTGGCGCGGCCTAGGGTGGGGCCGCGCCAGGGACCCTCCTGGCCTCCTGGTGGTGGCCCCCTCCGCTGCGTTGGTTATTCCGGAAGCTTCCATGTCGCTGATTTTTTATCTGATTTTTGCGGATTTTTTGAGCACTTTTAATGGCCGGAAAACCTGAAATACAAAAACAGCAGAAAACAGCAACTGGCAGCTGGGTGCACTTGGTTAATAGATTAGTCCAAATATGCTCAAAAGTGTATGAAAGTTCAAGCAAAACATGGCAAAGTCACACAAAACATGGATGGAGCAAGCATAAATTATAGATACGTTTGGGACGTATCAGTAGTTCTTTTGCATTTTTGTTTTATTTTATTTCTTTTCTGTTTGTATTTATTTTATATACTTTAGCATTTTTTTCAAATATGTAATATGTTCCATAATTAATGTTATACCCCATATCAGTGTTACAAAAAGTTTGGGGCATTTATAAATTCACTTGCATTGTTGTTTTATTTAAAGGGTATTAAATGCCACTATTTTGCTACTGTTTTATTTATTTATATTCCTTTTCAATAAATTCCTAATGTTGCTCCAATCCAACCTACTGACTTTTAGGGAATTGTCAAAATTGGTTGCACAATTTTTGGACAAAGTTTTATTTGTCACTTTGTTTTTAATATCATTAAAAGGGGATTTTGAAATTTGATTTGATTCAAAGATGATGAAGTCATGATTAGCAACAGTAATTGTCACTAGCAAAAGTTATTACTGTTACATGACACCGAGGGTGTTACATAGGACAACTGGAGACATTGTCTGCTCGACTGCACGATGGCGAGATGTGTTTGGGCGCTCATGCCAAAGGAGCTGGAAGAAAATGTTAATCAAAACTGAAGACCTGTGCGAAGAGCTGGATGTTCTCTCTCTAGGAAAATCTAGGGACAAATGATTTTATGCTCCCGACAATTGTTCTATGGGAAATATGGAGCGCGAGGAGGAAGGCGATCCACGAGGACATCTTCCAAAGTCCACATTCTACTTTCTCTTTTATCCAGAGTTACTTGTCTGAGATCATGAGTGGACAAGTTCAATAGGCAAGGCCGCACAATGTTCATTTGCTGAGGAGAAGCAGGTGGATCCCTTCACCAGAGAATCACGTCAAGATCAACGTCGACGATGGGGTCAACTTTGAAGGCATTTTCGGGACGGTGGGCGCTGTGTGTAGGGGTCATGACGGTAAATTTATGGGAGCATCGTCTATGGTGGTACCCTTTATCACTGACCCCTCCTACACATGAAGCTATGTCAGTTAGAGAAGCGCTGGCTCTTGGGAGTGATCTTTATGTGGATGCTATTCACATTGCATTGGACTGCAAGACGGTGGTGGAAGACATCAAGGGGAAGACGATGCCCCTGTACAGAACTATACCGCAATAGATAGATAGCCGTAGACAATCTTTAACTTCATGTAATATTTCTTTGTAAGTAGGAGCAAACAATGACACTGGGCCATGGCAGGCATGTATGGCTTGGATATCCCGATGAACTTAGTTTCGTCCCTGTAAACCTAGTAACGGTCTAATAAAGCTTTAGAGATTGTCTAAAAAAGTTACCCTCTAGTGCGAGGCAGTGGCAATAACATCTATGATAGCATCTAGTGGATAACATCTAGTGCGAGGCAGTGGATCTTCCACCTTCATGAGGCAGTATCTTCAAAATAGTTCACAAAAGCTGTTATTACCCTCTGGGCTATCTGATCAACAAGAAGGAAGCTAATACATGAAGAAATCAACCAAACACCACTGACCACACACTATTTTATAGCTAACTATATCCGAGAAATAGAGGTGTTTCAGAATAGTACGTTGACGGCGAGAGCACCTCGACCTCGGTCATCAGTATCTCAGGAAGCTTAGGGATAGATCCCCCCTCCTACAGGTCATCACAAAATTCATGTTGGACACATAACTGGGGATAATGGTTAAGTGCACTTTCCATGATTTGTAGAGATGCTCGTGGAGTCCAGTTGGGCTCGTCATCTTTGGTGTTGTTAGGAGCGTACGGCAAAACAACCCTCAGCACGATCGCCTGCAAGGAAGGCTTGGCGCCGGCAGAATATCTTCAGCTCCAAAGACTTGTTATTTCATGTGGAAACTCAACGGCGATCAAGGAAATCTTGGAGAAGGGAGGAGGACATCAGGCATGTCGGGACCCGCGGTTAGCGTGTCACAACCCTAGTTTTGGTATGTGCTTTTTATTTCTAGAAATAAGGCATCATGTTTAAATTCCTTTGTTTAATAATTGGGGATATTGGAAAAGCCTCAAAATAAATTTAAATAAATGGCCAGATAAAAATCTTTTTTCAAAAATATTCTGAACTTTTTAAAAATCTCTACAAATGGTCATGATCAAATTTCATGTGATGTGGGTTCCATGTCATGCTCATGGATTTTTGAAAAAGTCCAAAAGTGCCTTTGGAAATTAAATATTATCCATATTTGAATTGGATTCAAATATTTTGAAATCCAAAATTCCTGAAAACTTGGTACTGACTTTATATTAGTCAGATAAGTCCATATAAATTATTTCAGGGATTATATAAAATGATTTGATATATAAATCAAATCAAACAAAGAAAACAGAAAACAATAACAAGAAAAATAAAAGGGGCAAGACCCCACTTACCTGGCCCAAGTGGGCAGAAGAGGCCCAGCCCAGGAGGGCAGGACCGTCTTCCTCCTCTGCCAGGAGGAGGGACAGCCGAGCCGTGCACCTCGCATGGCCGCCACCCCCCTGGCCACGGAGCTGCCTGCTTCCCTCATCCATATCCTCGCGCCGTGGAGGTCCCCTGGAAAACCCGCACCTTTTGCCCCTCTTCCTCATCCTTATCCCTCTCTCCCTCGCACAAATTTGCACACGTCCGAGAGCTCGCCGCCGGCCGCCGCCACGCGCAGACGTGGCCACCGAGCCCCCCTCGCCGATACGTCATATCCAGGAGGTTCGCGCCGTCAAGCAGCCCCTCCACGATGAAGATCCCGAGACTGGACTCCCTATAGACGATGCCAGCCTAGCCGAAGAGCTCCGGCCGCCGTGGTTTTCCTCCGCCAAATTCGCCGCCGTCCAGCCCCCTCCGGTATCCCTGACCTCACCAGCGAGCTCATGGTGAGCTCCTTTCTCGTTTCCCCCTCTCGGTTCTCGTCCTCGTGCCCCGGTGCCTTTTTTCCCCACCAGCTGAGCGACGCCGCCGCGTGGCTCGACGCCGACGAGCCCTCCGGCCACCCCTTGGCCGCCCACTTCCCCCAGCCTACGCACGCGAGTGCGGGGGTTCTTCTCTCCCCGCAGCCTCCCGTGGCCGGAGACGCCGACTCCAGTGCACGCCGCCGCGCTGTATGGTCGCCGCCGACCAACTCCGGCAGGCCCACGTGGCCACACTAATTAGGGGGCTAATCCCCCTAGTCAATTGACCCAAGGACAATGACAGGTGGGCCCTGGCCCCCCTAATGGCCTAATTAGTTTTAAACTAAACAGAAATTAGCACTGTGCCACTGACAATGGTGGCCCACAGGTCAGCCCCCGCTGCGTCAGCATGACACAAGCATGACGCAGTAATTCAGTTGTCCAATTTATAAATAATCATAAAATTTCAGAAAATAGTTAAATCTTAGAAATTCAATAACTTTTTAACCACAACTCCAAATTAAACATATAATATATGAAAAATTATCAGAAATGCAAGGATTCCAAATATCATACTTTTATAGATGAAAAATACATCTATGGCGGAGAACTAGTAACATTTAGCTATATGGCCTATTTGGAATAATTCAAAATAAATGTTTAAATCATTTCAATTTAAACCTTTGTTATGCCAACCTTATTACTTGCACATCAGAGGCATATCATACACATGACAACATGGTTTACCATATCCAAACATTAGCAAATGCAACTTGGGATAATTTGAACAACATTTGGAGTTTGAATTTGAATTTCTTATTCAAATCAACTTCAATTAACATGTGACAAATTGAACCTAGATTACATCAGTACCATGCCATGATTCATTTCTTGAATGTGCATTGCAATGTAATGTTCATACTTGTGTCTCGGTGTTTGCTTCTTCTCGATAGATCCATCGCCGGACGTAGTTCCTGTTTCTTCGAAGAGTGGCACCCCGAGTCCCGACAATAAGGCAAGCAAACCCCCTTTGATCATATCTATAAAAACCCAGTTTCCCTCTTGTTCTATTATGCATGATTAGGTGATTCACATGTTACCGTTCTATCGCTAGTTGAACCCATCCTTTGCATGACCCTTCATTGTTTCCACAGTATTAAGCAAAACACAACCTAGCAGATCCTAGAATGTTTGTGATCATCATATGGCCCTTCATCCATGTATGTTTATGCTATGCTAAGTATGGTTACAATGTGGTTGATCCATCTGGGTGATGCTTCGGGATGGTAGTGAACACATGCAACAAGGTGGTAACGTGTTGATGAAGTCACCCTAATATAAGTGAACAATGAGAGGTTGTGTAGGAGTACATAGTAGTTTGTCTCATTTACACTGCCCTAGGCCCCGAGTTCTCGTGTTGTGATCCAAGTCAAGAGTACTTCCACATGCAGGGCTATGGAACCCGTTTGGCTTACTAAGTCACCCCGATTTTGGTCCAGGATTCGCATGGTTTATTGCTTCTTCGATTTGATTTTGTGTCGAAGTGGGAGGAGATGCACTGTTACTTTGTAGCACGATTTTAGGCAAGCGCAGTTCCATCCGTCGAGGTGGGCTTGTTGGACCGTCCATACATCGTCTGGGTCCTGAACGGAAACCCCGGCCGGATTCCTGATTGGGGTATATACTCAGATAGGCGATCCCCTGGACTAGAGTTGGAGCCGTGAGGTAAGTGCCTTGTTGTTTATCCTCGTCCGACATCCGCTTGAAGGATGACGAGTCACGGGCGGTAAGTGTTGACACGTGTGTGAAGCGTACACCCCTGCAGGGTAATGATCTATTCGAATAGCCGTGTCTGCGGTTATGGACTACTTGGAGACCTTTACTTGATTATTAGACAACTCAAATGGATACTCTAAAACTGCCAAGATAAGTGTGAGTTCTTTGGGTTGCTTCCTCGTGGGGAAGTCGAGGAAGAATCCATGGTGGTGTATTGATGTGGTGATCAAGATTAGATGGACTCGTGTGCGCCTCTCATCTCAACTCTATGTAGTCGTAGTACAGGATAGCCAAGTCAAAGCTTTCTGCATTACAACCCCACATGCCTTTACCTTGATACTTGAGCATGAGTAGTTTAGTTCTGATGTAAGTCTTGCTGAGTACGTCTTTGTACTCACATTTGCTTATTTTATGTTTTAGAGACGAGACCACTGACCCTGATGGTGGCCTCTACCTCGAGCTCGACGCCGACTAAGTCGTATAGTTCCAGACAGCAGCCTGGTTCCTTTTTAGGGTCGTTGTATTTTCTTTCAGGCTTCTTAAGCCATTTGTTAAACTTGTCTTTACTAAGACATAATTTGCTTCCATTGTTGCTTGATGTAATGTTGGATCACAGTCATGTCATCTCTACTTGTAATACAACTACTATGCCTGCTCAGTTTAGCAGATGCAATAAAGTCTATGAGTTTGTAGAGTTCATGTTGTGTTACCTGCTGTTATACACTTGGCATGCATGCTGCGTGTATGTTTATAACGTGCATGTCATGTGTGGGGTTCGATACCTTAGTTGTGCTCTCGCCGGCGGTCTTTCTTACACCAAGTGGCCCTGAGATGTGCGCAGCTTGGGGCATCGCAATGCGATTGCTCGTGACTCCGTCACGTGGCACACTTTGTTGTACGATCGAGCCCGCCCGAGACCCTGACTAAGAGATCGGGCTGGAGTCTGTTTATGTAAGTTTTATGATTCAATCGATAATATGGTTGAGGCGACTTGTCTATGAGTATGGGATTTCACCACCCATAATCATTTAGACTTGTGAGCGGACGATGAGGACCCATCTCAGTTGATCATCCGGGCCTGGATGGGATGCCCCTCATGTTCAAGCTTTCCGAGAGTGTCTTGTACTTGGCCTTGTCCGCTTAGACAAGTGGGTATGGCTCTCGGCTCTTCATATGATTGATTTGTGACTGGAATTACATATGCAAATTCCGGGTCCCGACAGACTTGGTATCAGAGCAGGACTGTCTGTAGGATTATCAAGCCTTGGCCGATGTCGAGTCTAGCATTCTAGAGTTATATAGTTACTTGGGTATATGGGAACAACGTAAGACTTCTTTTTTCTTCTTACCTCTTCGATCTGAGTTCTGAGTCACCCTCATCCTTTCTGCGGGAAGATAGGACTAGTCTCTTCTTTGTCTCTACTAGGACATCTCGTTGATTGCTTCCTTGAAGCCGTAGAAGTGTTGTTGTCCCCTGTATCCTCATTCTATTGAGTTTCTTGAGAAAGTTATGTCCCAATTCTTGCATGTTGTCTCATTTTTCATCCCGGTACAGCCGTTATGCTGTCCGATTCATTCTAGGAATTCTTGTTGAGGAGCATCCGATTTCTAGAATCCGATGTTGATGCATTTGCAAATCTTTCCTCCCACTTCAAATGTCTTTTAGCCAGAGTAACCATGCTAACCATTGTGTCGGGGTACTTTTTAACTTTGACATATCTGTTGTAGTTGTTAGGGAGCCATGATCATCCACAAGAAAACCACCTAGTAAGCCAGCTTCGTATGTATACAGTTTTACCTGCGATGAACCTAGCCACCATTCTCGAAGGTAACCCCAAATGCCATTCATTAGTAGCCACTCCATGAGGATATCGAATGACTTATTCTAGAAGTTGTTCCTTATGGATCCTTTGTGTTCCGAAGTCCTACCTTTACTTGATGACCATATCGATGCTACTTTGAGGCATGATTGTGGTATCTAGAACATCAAGGAGAACATTAGAAGCGGAGTGCTAAATGTCTCTCGGTCGATCATCCAGACAATTTATGTTGGCAAGCATCTTGCTATACCAAGTAAAAAAATCTGAGAAGGTGTTATCTTCCTTCGCAACTGCATCCCCCACATATATTCATCATGGTTGTATGAAGTGTTACCAATATCTTTGGCACAAATTTGGTTAAGCCATATGAATGTGGAATGCTCAGGCCATAGAAAGCGTGCTCACCCACTAGGTTATATCCTTCGGTATGAAATGGGAATGTGCCTCTCGTTTGCCGAATTGTCTCTATAACCATAGTTTCCATCCAAATTTGAGTGTGCCATTCTTTAGAATTCCTTCAACGATCGTTTTTGTATGCCTGAGTCTGGTGAAAGAAACTTCTATGATCACTTTATCAAAATTTATTCTTTTTGCCTGACTTGGGAAATATCCTTGAGTCACCTCCCCTAAGGTGTCTCGTTGTGAAGTAGATAGTGAACAAGTTTCAAAGTGTGGAACCTATTCACCATCTACTTAAGCGTGGAGCTGTTGCCTACCAAATTGAAACTCCCCTGCCTCCTTCCCTTATTTCGATGTGTGTCATGTGGCTCAGCTCAAGAGATGTTTCATATCTCATTCCATGAGTTCGTGATGATGTTCTCGGTCTTCTTGAAGAGGCATCCCTAAAGACTTTCCCTCTTATCTTTTGTCTCGAATCTCGGGACGAGATTCTTTTGAGTGGGGGCGAGTTGTCACAACCCTAGTTTTGGTATGTGCTTTTTATTTCTAGAAATAAGGCATCATGTTTAAATTCCTTTGTTTAATAATTGGTGATATTGGAAAAGCCTCAAAATAAATTTAAATAAATGGCCAGATAAAAATCTTTTTTCAAAAATCTTCTGAACTTTTTAAAAATCTCTATGAATGGTCATGATCACATTTCATGTGATGTGGGTTCCATGTCATGCTCATGGGTTTTTGAAAAAGTCCAAAAGTTCCTTTGGAAATTAAATATTATCCATATTTGAATTGGATTCAAATATTTTGAAATCCAAAATTCCTGAAAACTTGGTACTGACTTTATATTAGTCAGATAAGTCCATATAAATTATTTCAGGGATTATATAAAATGATTTGATATATAAATCAAATCAAACAAAGAAAACAAAAAACAATAAAAAGAAAAAGAAAAGGGGCAAGGCCCCACTTACCTGGCCCAAGTGGGCAGAAGAGGCCCAGCCCAGGAGGGCAGGACCGTCTTCCTCCTCTGCCAGGAGGAGGGACAGCCGAGCCGTGCACCTCGCATGGCCGCCACCCCTGGCCACGGAGCTGCCTGCTTCCCTCATCCCTATCCTTGCGCCGTGGAGGTCCCCTGGAAAACCCGCACCTTTTGCCCCTCTTCCTCATCCTTATCCCTCTCTCCCTCGCACAAATTTGCGCACGTCCGAGAGCTCGCCGCCGGCCGCCGCCGCGCGCAGACGTGGCCACCGAGCCCCCCTCGCCGAGACGTCATGTCCAGGAGGTTCGCACCGTCAAGCAGCCCCTCCACGATGAAGATCCCGAGCCCGGACTCCCTATAAACGACGCCAGCCTCGCCGAAGAGCTCCGGCCGCCGTGGTTTTCCTCCGCCAAATTCGCCGCCGTCCAGCCCCCTCCGGCATCCCCGACCTCACCAGCGAGCTCATGGTGAGTTCCTTTCTCGTTTCCCCCTCTCCGTTCTCGTCCTCGTGCCCCGGTGCATTTTTCCCCACCAGTCGAGCGACGCCGCCGCCTGGCTCGACGCCGACGCACGCGAGTGCGGGGGTTCGTCTGGTACTCTCCCCGTAGCCTCCCATGTCCGGAGACGCCGACTCCCGTGCACGCCGCCGCGCTATATGGTCGCCGTCGGCCAACTCCGGCAGGCCCACGTGGCCACACTAATTAGGGGGCTAATCCCCCTAGTCAATTGACCCAAGGTCAATGACAGGTGGGCCCTGGCCCCCCTAATGGCCTAATTAATTTTAAACTAAACATAAATCAGCACTGTGCCATTGACAGTGGTGGCCCACATGTCACCCTCCTGCATCAGCATGACACAAGCATGACGCAGTAATTCAGTTGTCCAATTTATAAATAATCAGAAAATTTCAGAAAATAGTTAAATCTTAGAAATTCAATAACTTTTTAACCACAACTCCAAATTAAACATATAATATATGAAAAATTATCAGAAAATGCAAGGATTCCAAATATCATACTTTCATAGATGAAAAACACATCTATGGTGGAGAACCAGTAGCATTTAGCTATATGGCCTATTTGGAATAATTCAAAATAAATGTTTAAATCATTTCAATTTAAACCTTTGTAATGCCAACCTTATTACTTGCACATCAGAGGCATATCATACACATGACAACATGGTTTACCATATCCAAACATTAGCAAATGCAACTTGGGATAATTTGAACAACATTTGGAGTTTGAATTTGAATTTCTTATTCAAATCAACTTCAATTAACATGTGACAAATTGAACCTAGATCACATCAGTACCATGCCATGATTCATTTCTTGAATGTGCATTGCAATGTAATGTTCATACTTGTGTCTTGGTGTTTGCTTGTTCTCGATAGATCCATCGCCGGACGCAGTTCCTGTTTCTTCGAAGAGTGGCACCCCGAGTACCGACAATAAGGCAAGCAAACCCCCTTTGATCATATCTATAAAACCCAGTTTCCCTCTTGTTCTCTTATGCATGATTAGGTGATTCACATGTTACCATTCTATCGCTAGTTGAACCCATCCTTTGCATGACCTTTCATTGTTGCCACAGTATTAAGCAAAACACAACCTAGCAGATCCTAGAATGTTTGTGATCATCATGTGGCCCTTCATCCATGTATGTTTATGCTATGCTTAGTATGGTTACAATGTGGTTGATCCATCTGGGTGATGCTTCGGGATGGTAGTGAATACATGCAACAAGGTGGTAACGTGTTGATGAAGTCACCCTAATATAATTGAACAATGAGAGGCTGTGTAGGAGTACATAGTGGTTTGTCTCATTTGCACTGCCCTAGGCCCCGATTTCTCGTGTTGTGATCCAAGACAAGAGTACTTCCACATGCAGGGCTATGGACCCCGTTTGGCCTACTAACTCACCCCGATTTTGGTTCAGTATTCACATGGGTTATTGCTTCTTCGATTTGATTTTGTGACGGAGTGGGAGGAGATGCACGGTTACTTTGTAGCACGGTTTTAGGCAAGCGCAGTTCCATCCGTCGAGGTGGGCTTGTTGGACCGTCCATACATCGTCTGGGTCCTAAACGGAAACCCCGGCCGGATTCCCGATTGGGGTACATACTCAGATAGGCGATCCCCTGGACTAGAGTTGGAGTCGTGAGGTAAGTGCCTTGGTGTTTATCCTCGTCCGACAACCGCTTGAAGGATGACGAGTCACGTGCGGTAAGTATTGACACGTGTGTGAAGAGTACACCCCTGCAGGGTAATGATCTATTCGAATAGCCGTGTCCGCGGTTATGGACTACTTGGAGACCTTTAGTTGATTATTAGACAACTTAAATGGATACTCTAAAACTGCCAAGATAAGTGTGAGTGCTTTGGGTTGCTTCCTCGTGGGGAAGTCGAGGAAGAATCCATGGTGGTGTATTGATGTGGTGATCAAGATTAGATGGACTCGTGTGCGCCTCTCATCTCAACTCTACGTAGTCGTAGTACAGGATATCCAAGTCAATGCTTTCTGCATTACAACCCCACTTTCCTTTACCTTGATACTTGAGCATGAGTAGTTTAGTTCTGATGTAAGTCTTGCTGAGTACGTCTTTGTACTCACGTTTGCTTATTTTATGTTTTAGAGACGAGACACTGAGCCTGATGGTGGCCTCTACCTCGAGCTCGACGCCGACTAAGTCGTATAGTTCCAGACAGCAGCCTGGTTCCTTTGGAGGTTCGTTGTATTTTCTTTCAGGCTTCTTAAGCCATTTGTTAAACTTGTCTTTACTAAGACATAATTTGCTTCCATTGTTGCTTGATGTAATGTTGGATCACAGTCATGTGATCTCTGCTTGTAATACAACTACTATACCTGCTCAATTTAGCAGATGCAATAAAGTCTATGAGTTTGTAGAGTTCATGTTGTGTTACCTGCTGTTATACACTTGGCATGCATGCTGCGTGTATGTTTATAACGTGCATGTCATGTGTGGGGTTCGATACCTTAGTTGTTCTCTCGCCGGCGGTCTTTCTTACACCAAGTGGCCCTGAGATGTGCGCAGCTTGGGGCATCGCGATGCGATTGCTCGTGACTCCGTCACGTGGCACACTTCGTTGTACGATCGAGCCCGCCCGAGACCCCGACTAGGAGATCGGGCTGGAGTCTGTTTATGTAAGTTTTATGATTCAATCGATAATATGGTTGAGGCGACTTGTCTATGAGTATGGGATTTCACCACCCATAATCATTTAGACTTGTGAGCGGACGATGAGGACCCATCTCAGTTGATCATCCGGGCCTGGATGGGAAGCCCCTCATGTTCGAGCTTTCCAAGAGTGTCTTGTACTTGGCCTTTTCTGCTTAGACAAGTGGGTATGTGATGAGGACATCCCTACTAATGTTACACCCATATCCTCACCAACTACACATATTGGACCAGTTACTAGAGCTCGTGCACGTCAACTAAATTATCAGGTACTTTCGTTTCTTACGAATCCTTCTATTGTTCATGAACATATGATACTGCCTAAATTAGATACTTTTGTTTTGCTTATGAATGAAGGACCTAGCATGGACAAGAAGGATGGTCATTGGAGCGGGATCAAGCATGGAGAAGAAGGTGCGCGCGCGGGAAAGGACAGCGGAGCTTCCAGTGGTGATTATCGCACTTTGAAGCCACCATAAGGCGCGCATGAAGTCTTGGACGAAATACGCGAGATGCCACTTCATTATTTTCGTCCAAGGGCAATTATAGGTGCTGCGTCACCTTAATATTGGGCTGGGCCCATGTAATTTCGAAATACCACCTTATAGGCTGTTTTTAGAGTCCGTATGTGTGGGGAAACCGAGTTAGGGTTGTTTTCGGACCCCACCTCCAAGGGGTCACGAAAATCCCCTCTGTTCCCCCATATATACAGCCCTTAGGGCGTCGTTTAGACTTGGGTTTTAATTAGATTTAAGTTAGCCATAGCCGCAACTTCGAGCTCTTCGTTTGTGTCATCCGACCAGGCCAAGACCTCATTGGAACCCCAACTTTCGTAATCTTTCATCTTATATTCGCAATATCCAGATTGCAATTCTTAGTTCTTGCTTGTTCTTCGATTGCTTGCAGGAATTAGACCTTCGTGGTCAGGTTGATCGTGCATCCGCGGGATCAATAACCTCTCGGAGTTGGTTTAGCGATCGCTAAGGCGCAACGTCTTCGCACGTTCGTAGTCGGGTCGTGAAAGTCTACTCCACCATAATCGATCTCCACCATCTCATCGAAACATCGGGACACCTTCGCCTCTATCAAGTGGTATCAGATTTCCAGGTTGCTCGGTGAGATTTACCAGTTTTCGTAGTCTAGATTGATTCTGTTCGTCATACCTACAGCCCACGAAAAAGCCAAAAAAAAAAAATTTCAGGGGTAAAAAAAAATTTCGTGCCCATACGTTCCTTAGGTCCAGAAACTCGTTTTGAGACGTTCGCCACCATAGTGATTTTTTCGCACTTTTTCAGCCCCCGCAGTCCCGCATCGCCAAAAAAAAAAAAAAAAAAGAGAAAAAAAAACAAATTCAGAGTGTGCTTCTTAGTTGATTACGTGCCGCGCCGTGCTTTCGTTGGTGTTTTAGGCTCGCGTCTCTAGTACGGTCTAGCCTAGGATCAGCACAGTACCGACGTTGAGTGTTTATTCAACTTTGCATCTCTGTTTTGATTACTGTTGAGCTTTTTGCTACCATATTTGTCAAACCTACCTACAGCTCCACATATATTCTACTTCGTGCGGTTGACACCTCCTGGCCATCGCTCTACCACATCTCTGAGAGTTTTGACCCGTTGGTTGTACATCACCACCTGCTGCTAGGTAAGAATCGGTAAGAACTGAAGAAAAGCTTGACGGATTTGTGCTTCCCACCACCCCACATCCCATTAGTCGAAGTAGGATCATACTTCTGTGTGTTTTCTATTTCTGCTAACCATGCCAGGATCCCATGATGAAGTGGCGCGGGATGCACCTGATTGGGAGAATATGACAAACAAAGCATTACATGATAAATTTGCACAAATGATGTCTGAACAGGTGAATGACATCGAGAACAGATTTACAGAGGCGATTGATGGTGTGGAGAAGATGATCGACACCAAGCTCGACGCCAAGTTTACTGAGTTGCTCGCACGCGTACCTATACAGCCTGCGGCCGCTCCAGCACAGCCACCGCCACCACGACGTGCACGACGTATTCTGTTTCCGGGCGGACAAGCTGCTGGTGCTCCTGCTGCTGCTGCAGTTACTGCTGCTGCTGCCTCTGACGTCGGCCAGGACGACAACTACGAGGGTGATTACGAGGAGGAGGTGGAACAAGAAGCGGCCTATGAACAGCCAGCTGGACGTCCACGTCCCAACATTCGCCACGGTCGACACCAACCACCCCCTCAGGTACGCGATGATGAACATGTGCCTAAACTTAAATTGAATCTTAAGCCGTTTGAGGGTAGATATATTCCTGATGCTTATCTTACTTGGGAGTTAGAAACTGAACAACGCTTTACATGTTTACAATATCCTGAGAATAGACGTGTTACTGCTGCTGTTTGTGAATTCACGGGTTTTGCATCTATTTGGTGGTCTGAACATTGTAGATTGCATGCTAATAATATTCCAGCTACTTGGGCTGCTTTAAAAGATGCTATGCTAGGAATTTTGTACACCATGGTAGGACAAATCAGTTTACTCTGGTTCATCAGGATAAAAATATTGCTTTACTTCCTATGTCTCCTGAACAAATTGTGAAAGATGATCTTGCTAGAGCTAGTAAAGCTAAACAGGAGAAAAATAAGAGTGAAAATGAGATAGCAGCCAAAGAATTTGAGCAACAACATAAGACTAATAGCAAATCTTCTTCTGCTGTGTCTAATGAAATTAAATTGACTAGTCCAACTTTGCTTGCTACTAAAGTTGATATTTCAGATTTGGATGTTAGTCAATATGTGTGCTATGCTTTTGTGTGCAAAGAAGCTTTGTTTTCATTTGAGGAATTGCCTCCTTCTTTGCCTCCTGTTGTCACTGACCTTTTGCAGGAGTTTATTGACGTCTTTCCACAAGACGTTCCACCGGGATTACCACCTATTCGAGGGATTGAGCATCAGATTGACTTAATTCCCGGTGCTTCACTGCCCAACCGTGCGCCATACCGTACCAATCCGGAGGAGACAAAGGAGATTCAGCGTCAAGTACAAGAGCTACTCGACAAAGGTTACATACGTGAATCCCTTAGTCCTTGTGCTGTTCCTGTTATATTAGTGCCTAAAAAGGATGGAACATGGCGTATGTGTGTTGATTGTCGAGCCATTAATAATATTACTATTCGTTATCGTCATCCTATTCCTAGGTTAGATGATATGCTTGATGAATTAAGTGGCTCTACCATGTTTTCCAAAGTTGATTTGCGTAGTGGATACCATCAAATTCGCATGAAATTAGGAGATGAATGGAAAACGGCATTTAAAACTAAGTTTGGATTATATGAGTGGTTAGTCATGCCTTTTGGGTTAACTAATGCACCTAGCACTTTCATGAGATTAATGAACGAGGTTTTACGTGCTTTCATTGGACGATTTGTGGTAGTCTATTTTGATGATATACTGATTTATAGCAAATCTTTGGAGGAACATTTGGATCATTTACGTGCTGTTTTTATTGCTCTACGTAATGCACGTTTGTTTGGTAACATTGGGAAGTGCACCTTTTGCACCGACCGAGTATCGTTTCTTGGCTATGTTGTTACTCCGCAGGGAATTGAAGTTGATAAAGCCAAGATCGAGGCGATTGAGAGTTGGCCGCAGCCCAAAACGGTCACACAAGTGAGGAGTTTTCTTGGCCTCGCTGGATTCTATAGGCGTTTTGTGAGAGATTTCAGCACCATTGCTGCACCTCTCAATGAGCTTACACGCAAGGATGTGCCTTTTACTTGGGGTACCGCACAGGAAGAAGCCTTCACCGTATTGAAAGATAAGTTAACACATGCTCCTTTGCTCCAACTTCCTGATTTTAATAAGACTTTTGAGCTTGAATGCGATGCTAGTGGGATTGGTTTGGGAGGTGTGTTATTACAAGATGCTAAACCTGTTGCTTACTTTTCTGAAAAATTGAGTGGGCCTAGTCTGAACTATTCTACTTATGATAAGGAATTATATGCTCTTGTTCGGACATTAGAAACTTGGCAACATTATTTATGGCCCAAAGAATTTGTTATACATTCTGATCATGAATCTTTGAAACACATAAGAAGTCAAGCAAAACTTAATCGTAGACATGCTAAGTGGGTTGAATTTATTGAGACTTTCCCTTATGTCATTAAACACAAGAAGGGGAAAGATAATATTATTGCTGATGCTTTGTCTCGTCGTTATACTATGCTTTCACAACTTGACTTCAAGATTTTCGGTTTAGAGACAATCAAAGATCAATACGTAAATGATGCGGAATTTAAAGATGTATTGCAGAATTGTAGAGAGGGTAGAACATGGAACAAGTTTGTGCTTAATGATGGATTTGTGTTCCGTTCTAACAAGCTATGCATTCCAGCTAGCTCTATTCGTCTTTTGTTGTTGCAGGAGGCGCATGGAGGAGGATTAATGGGACACTTTGGCGTGAAGAAGACGGAGGACGTACTTGCTACACATTTCTTTTGGCCAAAGATGAGACGGGATGTTGAGTGTTTTGTTGCTCGCTGCACTACATGTCAAAAAGCTAAGTCACGACTCAATCCTCATGGTTTATACATGCCTTTACCTGTACCTAGTGTTCCGTGGGAGGACATATCCATGGACTTTGTTTTAGGCTTGCCTCGAACAAAGAATGGGAGGGATAGCATATTTGTTGTCGTGGATAGATTTTCTAAGATGGCACATTTTATACCATGTCATAAAAGCGATGATGCTGCTAATGTTGCTGATTTATTCTTTCGTGAGATTATTCGCTTACATGGTGTGCCCAATACTATTGTCTCGGATCGTGATACTAAGTTTCTTAGCCATTTTTGGAGATGCTTATGGGCTAAGTTGGGGACTAAACTACTTTTTAGTACTACATGTCATCCCCAAACTGATGGACAAACTGAAGTAGTCAATAGGACTTTGTCTACTATGCTTAGGGCTGTTTTAAAGAGTAACTTGAAACTGTGGGAAGAATGTTTACCTCATATTGAATTTGCTTATAATCGTTCATTGCATTCTACCACTAAAATGTGCCCTTTTGAGATTGTTTATGGTTTTCTACCTCGTGCACCTATTGATTTGCTACCTCTTCCATCTTCGGAGAAGGTTAATTTTGATGCTAAGCAACGTGCTGAATTGATATTAAAAATGCATGAGTTAACTAAAGAAAACATTGAGCGCATGAATGCTAGATACAAGCTTGCTGGTGATAGGGGTCGAAAGCATGTTGTGTTTGAACCCGGAGATCTTGTTTGGTTACATCTACGTAAAGATAGGTTTCCTGATTTGCGCAAGTCTAAGTTAATGCCTCGAGCTGATGGTCCCTTTAAGGTTTTGCAGAAAATTAATGATAATGCATATAAACTTGAGCTACCTGCAGCCTTTGGGGTTAGTCCCACATTTAATATTGCAGATTTGAAGCCTTATTTGGGGGAAGATGATGAGCTTCCGTCGAGGACGACTTCAATTCAAGAAGGGGAGGATGATGAGGACATCCCTACTAATGTTACACCCATATCCTCACCAACTACACATATTGGACCAGTTACTAGAGCTCGTGCACGTCAACTAAATTATCAGGTACTTTCGTTTCTTACGAATCCTTCTATTGTTCATGAACATATGATACTGCCTAAATTAGATACTTTTGTTTTGCTTATGAATGAAGGACCTAGCATGGACAAGAAGGATGGTCATTGGAGCGGGATCAAGCATGGAGAAGAAGGTGCGCGCGCGGGAAAGGACAGCGGAGCTTCCAGTGGTGATTATCGCACTTTGAAGCCACCATAAGGCGCGCATGAAGTCTTGGACGAAATACGTGAGATGCCACTTCATTATTTTCGTCCAAGGGCAATTATAGGTGCTGCGTCACCTTAATATTGGGCTGGGCCCATGTAATTTCGAAATACCACCTTATAGGCTGTTTTTAGATTCCGTATGTGTGGGGAAACCGAGTTAGGGTTGTTTTCGGACCCCACCTCCATGGGGTCACGAAAATCCCCTCTGTTCCCCCATATATACAGCCCTTAGGGCGTCGTTTAGACTTGGGTTTTAATTAGATTTAAGTTAGCCATAGCCGCAACTTCGAGCTCTTCATTTGTGTCATCCGACCAGGCCAAGACCTCATTGGAACCCCAACTTTCGTAATCTTTCATCTTATATTCGCAATATCCAGATTGCAATTCTTAGTTCTTGCTTGTTCTTCGATTGCTTGCAGGAATTAGACCTTCGTGGTCAGGTTGATCGTGCATCCGCGGGATCAATAACCTCTCGGAGTTGATTTAGCGATCGCTAAGGCGCAACGTCTTCGCACGTTCGTAGTCGGGTCGTGAAAGTCTACTCCACCATAATCGATCTCCACCATCTCATCGAAACATCGGGACACCTTCGCCTCTATCAGTATGGCTCTCGGCTCTCCATATGATTGATTTGTGACTGGAATTACATATGCAAATTCCGGGTCCCGACATAGCGTATGCAATACCCGCTACAACACAATCATATGGAGAGCCGAGAACTGTACCCTCTTGTCTAAGCAGACAAGGCCAAGCACAGAACGTTCTCGGAAAGCATCGAACGTGAGGGGCATCCCATCCAGGACGGATGATCAACTTAGATGGGTCCCCATCGCCCGCACACAAGTCTAAATGATATGGGTGATGAACTCCCATATTCATAGATGAGTCGCCTCAACCATACTCTCGATTGTATTATAACACTTACATAGACTTACTCCAGCCCGATCACTTAGTAGGGGTCTAGGGCGGGCTCGATCATACAACAAAGTGTGCCACGTGACAGAGTCACGAGCAATCGCATCGCGATGTGATGAGGACATGGCTACCATAGTTACAGCCACAACCCCTACTAATATACCTACTGGACCAATTACTAGAGATCGTGCACACCAATTAAATTATCAGGTACTTTCGCTTCTTGGTAATGTTTCTAATGTTCATGTGAATATGATGCTGCCTAACGTCGATATATTTCTGTTGCTGACAAATGAAGGACCTAGCATGGACAAGAAGGATGAGCATTGGAGCATGTTCAAGCATGAAGATGATGAGGACATAATTATCATGGATATGACCATTAATTCCTCTATATTTGATCAAGAAATGAAGTCAATACAAAGGGGCATGATTGTGTGCTGTACAAGAAGTTATTTCACGTCACTTTTGGCCCAAGAGAAGATAGAGACCAAGTCTTTCACGTCATGGACTCAGATTCGGACTGCAGAGATATACCCAACTTCAAACAGCCGCCGTTTCTACATACGAACTCCAAATTGGGTGATTCTTTTTTCTGGTGATAGCTTATCTCGTCTAGTTTCCAACGCAATTGGTTTCACCTTCAAATTCCTTTGGAGCGTGGAGATATTGCGAAAACGGTGCGACCCAGCAGCAGAATCCGAATCAAAGTCCAACTCAATAGGTGTTGCATCACCTCCACATGGGCCCAAGTGCCTTGTACGACCTAGGTTTAGTTTTAGGACTCCTTGGGATGTCCTTCCACCCCCTTGGCCTCCACCCTTTAGTCCTATATAAGTAGATCAACCCCTAGGGTTTTTCTTTGGATTTCTTTTAGTTAAAAAGACTGCTTAGCTAATTGCTGCATCTTCGTGTACTCGGTTTGTGTCCAACGACCAGATCAAGACCGCTTTCGGAATCCCAACTTTATTCATACTTCATCTACATATTCGCAATATTCAGATTGCTTTATCATAGTTCTTGCTTGTTCTTCGATTGCTTGCAGGCACTAGACCTTCGTGGTCAGGTTGATCGTGCTCCGGCGTGGTCAATAACCCTCAGGAGATTGATTTAGCGATTGCTAAGGCGCAACGTCGTTGCACGTTTGTAGTCGGATCGTCAAAGTCGACTCCATCAAATCGTAGTTATCATCTCATCGAAAGATCGGGACACCCCGCCTCTATCAAGTGGTATCAGTTTTCAGGTTGCTCGGTGAGAATTCCAAATCCATATATTAGATCTATTTTTTTATCACCTATCATCCACACAAAAAGCCATAAAAATAGGATTAGATCATGATATCCAAACCAATCTGAGACTTCGCAATTTTCTTTTCGGTGCTTTGCTTTATTGAATTATCGGTTGCATCGTCATGTTCAGTTGCTGGTCTTAGTATCTAGTCCTTTAGAGTTTCGAGTTCTGTTCATGTTAGTCACCGCCGCCGCTGCACCATCATCCCATCCGCTGCCTACTTCTACCATCCACCATAGAAAAAGAGAGAAAAAGAGTTGAAAAAAAAGAAAGAAAAAAAGGAAAAAAGAGAAAAAAGAAGAAAAAAAATTCTGATCTATCTCTAGTTGAACTCGTATTTGAAATCTCGTCGGAATCAGTTTTGAGCAGTGTCCACTAAAACGGGCATAACTTTGTCATCCGAAGTCCGTTTTGGCTCCACGAGTACTCAAATTAAAGATAATTCCGAGCCGCTTCTAAATAGTTTCTGGAGCTAGTGTGTTATTTAAAACTCCAGATCGGCTTCTAAGATGGACTTTTTGACCTCTAAAGTTTCCGAACACAGTTTTTGTCAGATTTCGGGCTGATTCTCAATTTTTTTGACACCTCATCCGAACTCTAAATTGAGTGATTCTTATTGCGTCGGAAAGCTTAAGTCAGTGCCCTATGGGAGTAAAAATATCAAAAAATTAGAAAATATAATTCAGAGGAAACTTGTAGCGAGAATATTGGTGTATCTTGATTTGGAGCCTATTTTCACCATTATCTTTGCTCTGTTGATGATCTTCACATATATCTTGCTATTCAGAGCTACTTCATATCATTCATTGCTGCTAGTTGTGCTACGCCGTGACCACATTAGTGTTCTAGGCTCGCGTCTCTAGTCCGGTCTAGACTAGGACCAGCACAGTATCGTCGTTGAGCGTTAATTCAATTTTGCATCTCTGAATTGATTATTGCTGATATTTTTGCCACCATATTAAAGCCTTCCAAGCTCCACATATTTCTACATCGTGTATACGTGCGTTCACCTGGCAATCGCTCTACTTAATCTTTGGAGTTCTTTGACACCGTTGGTTGCCGATCACCACCTGCTGCATGGTAAGAACTAGTAAGACATTGATATTTGCTATCCTGTGAGCGTTTTACCACCACATCCTAGTAGTTCATAGGGACATATACTTGTGATTTGTTTTTTGTTTTCTACTAATCATGGCAGGTTCTGGAGTTAGATCTTCTTGGGCGGCAACTATAGTTGGAGATTTTCCACCACCTACAACTACACAACAGTCACTGCAAAAGGTAAACACACATAAGCATGCACATGATCAGGTTATTGTTTCTATACCACACTTTCATGGACGTCTAAGACCTGATTTATACATTGAGTGGGAGTTTGAAATAAATGATATATTTGTTTCCCATAATTTTCTTGACCATAAGAAAGTAAAAACTGCAATTAGTGCTTTCAAAGATTTTGCTTCTATTTGGTGGAATGAATATTGTAGTTTATATCCTGATTATATACCTAATACTTGGAATGATCTCACACTTGCTATGCGATATAGATTCGTTCCCTCTTATTATAATCTCTTTTGTTAGCCACATTTCAGATTAAGAAACGCCGGGGACGGCTTTATTTTCAAGAAGGGGAGGATGATGAGGACATGGCTACCATAGTTACAGCCACAACCCCTACTAATATACCTACTGGACCAATTACTAGAGATCGTGCACACCAATTAAATTATCAGGTACTTTCGCTTCTTGGTAATGTTTCTAATGTTCATGTGAATATGATGCTGCCTAACGTCGATATATTTCTGTTGCTGACAAATGAAGGACCTAGCATGGACAAGAAGGATGAGCATTGGAGCATGTTCAAGCATGAAGATGATGAGGACATAATTATCATGGATATGACCATTAATTCCTCTATATTTGATCAAGAAATGAAGTCAATACAAAGGGGCATGATTGTGTGCTGTACAAGAAGTTATTTCACGTCACTTTTGGCCCAAGAGAAGATAGAGACCAAGTCTTTCACGTCATGGACTCAGATTCGGACTGCAGAGATATACCCAACTTCAAACAGCCGCCGTTTCTACATACGAACTCCAAATTGGGTGATTCTTTTTTCTGGTGATAGCTTATCTCGTCTAGTTTCCAACGCAATTGGTTTCACCTTCAAATTCCTTCGGAGCGTGGAGATATTGCGAAAACGGTGCGACCCAGCAGCAGAATCCGAATCAAAGTCCAACTCAATAGGTGTTGCATCACCTCCACATGGGCCCAAGTGCCTTGTACGACCTAGGTTTAGTTTTAGGACTCCTTGGGATGTCCTTCCACCCCCTTGGCCTCCACCCTTTAGTCCTATATAAGTAGATCAACCCCTAGGGTTTTTCTTTGGATTTCTTTTAGTTAAAAAGACTGCTTAGCTAATTGCTGCATCTTCGTGTACTCGGTTTGTGTCCAACGACCAGATCAAGACCGCTTTCGGAATCCCAACTTTATTCATACTTCATCTACATATTCGCAATATTCAGATTGCTTTATCATAGTTCTTGCTTGTTCTTCGATTGCTTGCAGGCACTAGACCTTCGTGGTCAGGTTGATCGTGCTCCGGCGTGGTCAATAACCTTCAGGAGATTGATTTAGCGATTGCTAAGGCGCAACGTCGTTGCACGTTTGTAGTCGGATCGTCAAAGTCGACTCCATCAAATCGTAGTTATCATCTCATCGAAAGATCGGGACACCCCGCCTCTATCACGATGCCCCAAGGTGCGCACATCTAAGGGCCACTTGGTGTATAAAAGACCGTCGGCCAGATCACAACTAAGGTCTCGAAAACCCATACTAAGACATGCATGTTATAATCATACACGCAACACACATTTCTAGTATGAACAACATGTATCATTGCAATTCTCTACAAAGTTTAGAACTTTATTGATAACTCTTACAGAGTGCACACAGAGATCACAAGTCTGTGATCCAACATTACATCAAACATGCGGAAGCAAAGTAGGTATGAGTATAGACAAGTTTAACAAATGGCTTAGAGAAGACTTATTTATAAACAAGCCCTTCCACGAGGGACCAGTCGTCTGACTGGGACTACACTAGCTTGATCAGTCGTCGAGCTCCAGGAAGAATCCACTTTCAGGGTCAGTGGGTTCATCTAAAACATAGAAATAAGCAAACATGAGTACAAAGTCATACTCAGCAAGACTTACGTAGGAACTATACTACTCATGCACATGTATCAAGGTAAAGGGAGGTGGGGTTCATAAGCAGAAGTGCCAACTTTGACTTGGCTAGTCCTAAACTTGGAGTACCAGACTTGAGGTAAGAAGCGTACACATGTCCACTACAATCTCCAACCAATTACACCACAATGGTTACTTCCTTGACTTCCCCACGAGGAAGCATGCCATAGCACTCACGCTTATCTTGTTAAGTTCTATAAGTATCCGGTTCAAGTTGTCTAATAATCAGGCACAGCTTTCCAAGTAGTCACTTACCGCGGACGCGGCTATTCGAATAGTTTATTAACCCTGCAGGGGAGTACTGCTACACACATGAAACTATCAGTTACCGTCGGGATCTCGTCACCCTTCGAGCGGGTGTCAGTGAGGATAATTTCCACAACTTTTACCTCACAGCCAACTCAAATCCAATGGAGACGCCTATCTGGGATGGAGTCCACATCGTGAACCCGGCCGGTTTATCGATGTGGTCCCAGAAGATGTGTGCAGGGTCCCAAGCCGGTCTGAATAGCCATTCTTCCACTTCACAGACCGTGCCATAGACCTACTAGAACTCCGAACTAACGCGACTCATTGAACTGAGAAGGGGTGAGTTAGTAGGTTGAGCGGGGGTCCATGTGCCCAACATGTGGTAGTACTCTTCTTCTTGGTTCACCACACAAGAACTCGGGCTTAAGGCGGTGTTCAACGAGACAACCCACTGTGTACTCCTACACAGCCTCTCATCCTTCACCTTGTATTAGGGTAGATTCACCTACACATTTCCACCATCATCAACATGATCACTACAATCCCGACTCACAAAAGAGTAACCTCATTGTAACTCTAAGCATGCAATAAGAAGTAACAGTTGCAGGGGCCACATGATATCAAACAACTCCTACATCTGCTAGGATTGTGGTTTGCTTACTACTGTGACAAAATGATAGGTCATGCAAAGGATTGGGTTCAACTATGCGGTAGAAACGTTATCATGGTAATCATCCTAAACAATGCATAAGCGAGACTGAGTGGGAAACGTGATTTTCTCGACATGATCAATGGGGGTTTGCTTACCTTGCTGACGAGGTTCACACACGGTGTCTTCAACGGAGGGGGTGATCTCGGGTTCCCGCTCCACCTATATTCGATAGCAAACAACGCAAACAAAGTGATCAATATAAGGACAATGCACAATCACATGATATGATGTTATAGCATGGTGTAAGGGGTGCTGATGTGTTGCCAATTCCATTTAAATGGAGTGTATTGCAAATGAATTGCAAATTCAAACTCCAATTTGAATTTCAAAAGAATGCATATGCAATGTTGCCACTGTTCACCCAATTTTATTTGGTCAAACATGAAAACATATTGCATATTCAGAATCCTTGCATTTTCTTGATAATTTTAGACATATTATATGCTTAATTTGGATTTAAAATGAATTAGTTATGAATTTCCAAAGTTTAAATTGTTTTCTGCCTTTTATGGATTAATTTTAAACTAGAAATTCATTTACTGCGTCAAAGTGAGGTCAGCATGGCATAGGGGGGTTTGATCCAGGTCAAACTGACATGGGGGACCCACCTGTCATTGGCTCTGGTTATTAATCCACTGAGTTAATTTAAACAGGGGTGGTTAAGTGGCCTTGGGCCCACTGGTCAGTGTGAGAGGGGGTGATTAACAGGGTAATTAGTGCCTAATCTAAACAGGCCATGTCGACCTCACCGGCGGCAAGTCGCCGGCGACGTCCAGACGCGGCGGCGTCCACGGGGGCGGCGGCTCCGGCCACCATTTGGTGCGCTGAGACCACCAAACGGAAGCTTGAGCACACCTGCATCGATTCCAGCTCAACGGGGTCACTGGGGGTCACCGGAGCGTCACCGGCGACGAGCACGAGCGGCAGCCGTGGCTCGGGTTTGATGCAGTCGACGCTAAGGTGCACCATTTTGACCACGGACGATAGCGTTGCCATGCTGGGATGAAGTGGAACACGATGCGCGTCATGGTTGGGACGGAGGAGCACGAGGGCGAGTCTTCCGGTGAATTGTTGTACGCCTGTGATGTCGGTTGGCTCCTGCATCCTGGCGATTGCTCGAACTTTCTCGGGTTTGCTTCGATTACTCGGGCGGAAACCATGTACCCGAGCAACTTCCCGGCTGGGAGGCCGAATGCGCACTTGTTCGGGTTGAGCTTGATTCTGTACTTGTTGACAGCTGCGAAGGTCTCGCGCAGGTCGTCGAGCAACGTGTTTGCACTGTAAGTTTTGATGACGATGCCGTCCACATAGAATTGCACATTTCTTCCGATTTGCTCTTTCAAGCAGGCTTGCATCATCCGCTGGTATGTGGCACCAGCGTTCTTGAGTCCGAAGGGCATTGTCCTGTAGCAAAATACGCCGTAAGGGGTGATGAATGATGTGTGCTCTTCGTCTTCTTCCTTCATTCTGATCTGATTGTATCCTGAGTAGGCGTCGAGGAACGATAGTAGATCGCATCCTGCTGTCGAGTCGATTATCTGATCGATTCTTGGCAGGGGAAAGTGATCCTTTGGGCAGTGTTTGTTGACTGGCCCATAGTCGACGCACATTCGTAGAGCGTCTGTGTCTTTCTTGGGGACCAGCACAGGGTTGGCGATCCAAGTGGCTTTATTCATCTCTTGGATGAATTGGGCGTCGAGTAATTTGTTGACTTCCTCCTCGATTGCTCTGCGCTTGGGTTTTGAGAATCTTCGTAGTGCTTGCTTCACTGGCTTGGTGTTTGGCTTGATGCGCAACGTGTGTTCCGCGAACTCGCGCGATACTCCTTGCATGTCGGCTGGGCACCAGGCAAAGATTTCCCATTCTTCACGGAGGAAAGCGATGAGGGTCGTTGCTTCCTCTTCCGGGAGGTGGACGTACACGCGGACTGTTTTTTCTTGGTCCATCGGGTGCACCTGGTGGGTGACCGTGTCGCTGTCGATCCTGAAGTCTCGTCCGTACTCTTTCGACTCGCTTCGGCTTGCTAGCGGAAAGATACTTTTGTCTGTCGCCATGGCTATCTCTGTGAGTTCTTGCTCAGCTCCAAAGGTGTCGGAGACTCTGTGGAAATCGCGATCGCATTGGTCTGATTTGGTGCAGCTCCCGTTGACTGTAATGACGCCCGCGGATCCTGGCATCTTGAGTTTGAGGTAGGCGTAGTGCGGAATCTCCATGAATTGCGCGAATGCTGGACGTCCCAATATGGCGTGGTACTGCGACTGCAAATCGAGTGCCTCGAACTCGAGAGTGTGTCTTGCGAAATTGCGTCTGTTGCCAAAGACAACTTCGAGCTCGATTATTCCACGGGAGGTAGTCGGTTCTCCTGGGACTACTCCGTATAGCACGGTGCTTGATTTTTCCATACTGATCGTGGGATCAGCATCTTGTGTAGGGTGCTGACGAAGATTATGTTCATGTTGCTGCCTCCGTCCATGAAGATTCTGTCCATGTCGTACCCTCCAATTTGAGCATCGAGTACCAGGGGCGCGTGCCCCGGCCTTGGGACTCCAGGTGGGTGATCACTCTGGGAGAACGTGATACTAGTTTCTGCGTGGTGTAGCTGATAGACTTCGACTGTGTTTAGGCTCTCGGCTGCTCTGGCTTGCAGGGTGTAGGCGTCCTGTTGGGCTTGCGATACCCTGCCTTCTTGGATCGTGCACACCTGTCCTTGAGTCGGGTTGGAGCGTCTTTCGGGACTTGGATTCGGCGACTGCTCGGTTCGTCAGGTGCGTTTGGCTTCTCGCTATTTTTCCTCCTTGAGGATGTCGGCGAGTTCGTTGAACAGGCGGCAGTTTCTCAGAGTGTGGCCCGATCTGATGTATCCCCGGTCGTCTTTGAAGCAGTGGATCATGCAGGGTCCTTCTAGCTGCTCCTTGACCGTGAGTTTGCTGGATCCAACGTGCCGTTTCCTCCTTCAGATTCGGAAGAACAACGCGTGATCCGCCGGGTGTTCGTGGACTCGTGGATCGATTTCGATCCCCACGCTCAGATTCTGGTTCCTTATAAGGTTGGCGAATTCGTCTGGTCTTCAATCTGGGTCGTAGTATTCGCCGGTCTGAGTCTCAGAGTCGCTGTCGTGGCGGGCGACGGCTGTCCGCACGGCGGCGGGTCGTCGAGTGGTCGGCGAGCGCGTAGCTGTGTACTGCGACTCGTCGAGTGGGCCTTCTTCGTGGAATCCTCGCGCCTGTCCTCTAGGTCATCGATTTCTTCTTTGTTGGCGGTGATCTTGAGGATCGATGATCTCGCGCTCGGAGTCGGCGTCTTGTTGTGCGGCGGGTGCTTGGGGGGCGGCGGGTCGTCGAGTGCTCGGCGGGTCCTCTGCTTCGTGTTGTAGCTCATCGATCAGGATCTCTGTGTAGAACCCTCGCGCCTTTCTTTTGGGTCGTCGAGTTCCCCTTCGCTGATGGTGGGCTCGGTTGCCGCCATAGTATGGGTCTTGGCACAACAGTAGGCCGAGCGATCTCGCTGGAGCGGTAGAGATGTTTGCCGTGATCTTGAATTCTTCGGGTGGATTTCATCTGGTTCTTGCTCTTCAGTTGTGGCTTGCTGGAGACGAAACCGCCGAGATCGTAATTCCAACCTGTGTAGTTCCCACAGACGGCGCCAATTGTCGGGGATGTATCCCGGCAAATCCCATGGTCAGGGACACTGGGTTAGTCATGAGAGGCACAGATTGGACGATAGCTCATCGGCTAACAGGAGGATACGTTCCTGCTCGATGTTATTGATTGGAGATGGATATTATAGGGAAGCCAAGGCTAGTGCGCACAAGGCTAGGGTTACAGATTGTGTATTGCTTGATCTCTACGTCTCCCCTCCTAGCCCTTATATACTAGGCTAGGTCTCGGGGAGTCCGTCCTGGATTACAGATGAGGTTTCCTAACCCCTGATCATGTTTCGTACGGCAGGTTTGCACCTTCCTTATGAGTCGCGGACTCCTACGTCGGTGCCACTAGTGGGCCAAGGCTGGGCCCAGGCGGCATCTTTGTGGGCCTCCTGTCTTCGGGTACACCGGGTAGGCCCATCCATAGGAGTCGTGGGGTCACCCCCTCATCAACGACACCTTGATCATTTATGGAGAAACATTTAGCAACTCCGCTAGCAATGTTCTTCTTGATCTCTCGAATACCACTATCACGTTTCTGGGCGGCTATGATTTTATCCTCAAGGTTTGGTTTCGCCACCAAGGTACAAATATAGCCATGAGGAACAATCTCTAGATTGAGTTTTCGAAATTCCTCATGAAGAAGTGGTTGATACTGTTGAAACATGAGGTTTTACAATACGACTTACGACTTAGTGCATCAGCCATGACATTGGCCTTGCCTGGGGTGTAAGAAATTCCTAAGTCATAATATTTTATCAACTCTATCTAGCGTCTCTGCTTGAGATTAAGATCTGGCTGGGCGAATGTCGCCAAGTTGTCAGGGCATGAACTACGGCAGCGAGTTCAAGATCATGGGTAGGATAGTTCTCTTCATGTGGACGCAACTGGCGTGAAGCATAAGACACCACATGTCTATCTTGCATAAGTATGCATCCTAACCCTTGCCGTGAGGCGTCACAAAAGATCTCGAAATACTTTTTGGTTTCTGGGGGCGCAAGTACAGGGGCAGAAGTCAATCTTCTTTTTAGCTATTGAAAGCTTTCCTCGCACTTGGGAGTCCATTGGAATTTCTTATCTTTCTTGAGAAGTTCAGTTAGAGGCTTTGCAACTTTAGAAAAGTTCTCGACGAAGCGGCGACAATAGCTTGCTAAGCCAAGAAAACTCCTAACTTGCTTAACCAATTCAGGTGGAGTCCAGTCAAGGATGGCCTGAACTCTCTCGGGATTGACAGCAATGCCTTTGGCATAAATCACGTGGCCTAAGTAGGTCACTTCTGGTAGCCAAAATTCACACTTGGATAATTTAGCATACAGGCGATGCCCTCGAAGTTTCATCAATACCAGCCTGAGATGTTCGGCATGTTTTTCTTCGTTCTTCGAGTAGATGAGAATGTCATCAAGATAAACTACAACAAATTTATCTAGGTACTCCATGAAGATCGAATTCATCATGCGCGAGAAAGTGGCGGGGCATTGGTTAAACCGAAGGACATGACGGTGTACTCGTAAAGCCCATAAAGAGTAGTGAAAGCCATTTTTGGAATGTCCTCGTTTCTAATTTTGATTTGATGATAGCCTAATCTCAAATCCATCTTGGAGAAGACATAGGATCCAGCAAGTTGATCATAAAGATCATTGATCCTGGGCAGTGGGTACTTGTTCTTTATCGTCGCTAGATTTAGCGGGCGATAGTCTACGCACATCCTTTCTGTTCCATCTTTCTTCGTTACGAACAGAACGGGGCAACCCCATGGCGATGAGCTAGGGCGGATGAAGCCTTTTGCCAACAAAGCTTCAAGTTGGATTTTAAGCTCAGCTAACTCACGTGGGGCCATTTTGTATGGGCGTCTGGAAATTGGTGCGGTTCCTGGCATAAGATCTACAATGAATTCTACACATCTGTCAGGTGGCATTCCCGACAACTCTTCAGGAAAGACATCCGGGAAGTCATGAACCACCGGAATATCTTCAAGGTTGGGAAGGGGAAGCACATTAAAAGAATGCATCTGGGTTCTTGTTCTCGATGAGGAATAATCTATTGTCTGGCCTGAAGGATGTGTAAGTCTAACCGACTTGGCTTTACAATCAAGAAAACAATTTTGTCTTGATAACCAATCCATACCAAGGATGACATCAATGTCTGAAGACTTGAGGGCTATGAGTGAAGCAAGGAATACTAAACCCTCAATTGCAATTTGATTGCCATGGCTTACTCTATTAGTTTGCCACTTGGAACCAGGAGTTTGAATAATCATTGGGGTGAACATTTCATCAAAGGATATCTCATGCCGAAGTGCATAACTCTCCGACATGAATGAGTGAGATGCTCCTGGATCGAAAAGGGCGGAGGTAGGAACATAATTGACTAGGAGCGTACCAAGAATGACGTCAGAAGTACCATCAGTTTCTTCAGCTAAGATTTGGTTCACACGTCCAAGATTTGCAGAAGAAGATGGCTGGGTGGTGGAGACCTTCGGGGGTGGCTTGGCACGAACATTGGGGTTCCCTTTGGCATGAGGTGGAGCATTCTTATTTATGGGGCACACACGAGAATAGTGACCAGGATGGCCACATTTGAAGCAGGCTCCAAAGATAGTGCGGGGAGCTGGGTTGTTAGGTGGAGCAAGAGGGAACGGAGCTGGTGGAAGAGGCGCCACAAAGGATGGCCTCGATGGGTTGTTCTGGCGGAACATGCTATTAGGGATCCAGATCTTGCGCTTCTGAGGGCCTGAACTGGATGAACCATCATCTCTAGGGTGCTTGCGGGAATCCTCAGGAGTGATCAAATCCTCCGCCTTGATGGCCTTGTTGAAAAGGATCTAGAATGTGGCGAAGTTATGAAGATTCAACTCGCGACGAAGTCCAGAATTGAGTCCCTTGCGGAACCTCTCTTGCTTCTTAGAGTCAGTGGAGACCTTCTCGGGAGCATAGCGGGCAAGACGGTTGAACTCCCGACTAAACTCATCAACGGACCTTCTTCCTTGGGTGAGATTGCAGAACTCCTCTCTCTTGCGGTCCATGAGTCCCTTAAGAATGTGATGCTCGGTAAAAGCTTCACAGGACTCATTCCACGAAGTCAACTGTCCAGCTGGACGCATGTTCAGAAATTTCTCCCACCAAGAGCTAGCTGCACCCTCGAGGTGGTAGGTGGCATAGTTGACTCTGTCACCATTTGCAACATGTCCAGAATGGAGTTTTCTCTCGATGCTACGAAGCCAGTCATCGGCGTCAAGGGGCTCAGTGGAATAGCTGAAAACTGGGGGATGAAGCTGGATGAAGTCATTCAACGACACAAGCTCATTCCGCTGCTGGGCAGTGTTCCGAGCAATGACCCCCAACAAGTCATGAGAGTCCCTTCGGTTTCTTTCAACCTCCATGAGAACTTGAGCCATCGTGGGTGACGGTGGAAGATTGCCTTCCTCCAGATCATCCCCACGATCTTGGGCACGATCAAAGTGGCCACGGGTTCCTTGAGACATCCTGAAGGATAAGATCAATGTCAAACAGAGTTGAATGAGTTTTCAAATGCATCAGATTATGAAGATAACTGGAATGACTCGGACAACATAACTGCTATAATTGCAAGAGAAAACAATTTCTTACAACATGGAAACAACACTTGCATATGATGTAAGATATCAGGAAGCACATCAACTATAGCAAACCAAACACAACTCTCCTACGGCTACAAGGAGGCAATCAACGAGATGTTCTAGTAAGACAAAGATGAGCCTAGTCCTATCTTCCCGTAGAACAAGATGAGGGTGACTCAGAACTCAGACGATGAGGATAAGGAGAAAAAAGAAGCCTTACATTGTTCCCTTATATACCCAGAGTAACTATATAACTATAGAAGGCTAGACTCGACTTCGACCAAGGCTGATAATCCTACAGTCAGTCCTGCTCTGATACGAAGTCTGTCGGGACCTGGGTTTAGCGTATGAAAGACCCGCTACAACACAATCATATGGAGAGCCGAGAACCGTACCCTCTTGTCAAAGCAGACAAGGCCAAGAACAGAACGTTATCGAAAAGCATCGAACGTGAGGGGCATCCCATCCAGGCCGGATGATCAACTGAGATGGGTCCTCATCGTCCGCACACAAGTCTAAGTGATATGGGTGATGAACTCCCATATTCATAGACGAGTCGCCTCAACCATTGTCTGCACCCTCGAGGTTGTATTATAACACTTACATAGACTTACTCCAGCCGATCACTTAGTCGGGGTCTAGGGCGGGCTCGATCATACAACAAAGTGTGCCACGTGACAGAGTCACGAGCAATCGCATTGCGATGCCCCAAGATGCGCACATCTAAGGGCCACTTGGTGTATAAAAGACCGCCAGCCAGATCACAACTAAGGTCTCGAAAACCCATACTAAGACATGCATGTTATAATCATACACGCAGCACACATGTCTAGTATGAACAACATGTATCATTGCAATTCTCTACAAAGTTTACAACTTTATTGATAACTCTTACAGATTGCACACAGAGATCACAAGTCTGTGATCCAACATTATATCAACCATGCAGAAGCAAAGTAGGTCTGAGTACATACAAGTTTAACAAATGGCTTAGAGAAGCCTTATTTATAAACAAGCCCTTCCACGAGGGACCAGTTGTCTGACTGGGACTACACTAGCTTGATCAGTCGTCGAGCCCCAGGAAGAATCCACCTTCGGGGTCAGTGGGTTCATCTAAAACTTAGAATAAGCAAACGTGAGTACAAAGTCGTACTCAGCAAGACTTACGTAGGAACTATACTACTCATGCACATGTATCAAGGTAAAGGGAGGTGGGGTTCATAAGCAAAAGTGCAAGCTTTGACTTTGCTAGTCCTGAACTACGAGTACCAGACTTGAGGTAAGAAGCGTACACGAGTCCACTACAATCTCCAACCAATTACACCACTATGGTTACTTCCTCGACTTCCCCACGAGGAAGCATGCCATTGCACTCACGCTTATCTTGTTAAGTTCTATAAGTATCCGGTTCAAGTTGTCTAATAATCAGGCACAACTTTCCAAGTAGTCCCTTACCACGGACGTGGCTATTCGAATAGTTTATTAACCCTGCAGGGGTGTACTTCTACACACATGAAACTATCAGTTACCTCCGGGATCTCGTCACCCTTCAAGCGGGTGTCGGCGAGGATAATTTCCACAACTTTTACCTCACAGCCAACTCAAATCCAATGGAGACGCCTATCTGGGCTGGAGTCCACATCCTGAACCCGGCCGGTTTACCGATGTGGTCCCAGAAGATGTGTGCAGGGTCCCAAGCCGGTCTGAATAGTCGTTCTTCCACTCTGCAGATCGTGCCACAGACCTACCAGAACTCCGAACTACTACGACTCGTTGAACTGAGAAGGGGTGAGTTAGTAGGTTGAGCGGGGGTCCATGTGCCCAACATGTGGTAGTACTCTTTGTCTTGGATCACCACACAAGAACTCGGGCTTAAGGCGGTGTTCAACGAGACAGCCCACTGTGTACTCCTACACAGCCTCTCATCGTTCACCTTGTATTAGGGTAGATTCACCAACACATTTCCACCATAATCAACATGATCACTACCATCCTGACTCAAAAAAGAGTAACCTCATTGTAACTCTAAGCATGCAATAAGAAGTAATAGTTGCAGGGGCCACATGATATCAAAAAACTCCTACATCTTCTAGGATTATGGTTTTGCTTACTACTGTGACAAAATGATAGGTCATGCAAAGGATTGGGTTCAACTATGCGGTAGAAATGTTATCATGGTAATCATCCTAAACAATGCATAAGCGAGACTGAGAGGGAAGTGGGATTTTATCGACATGATCAATGGGGGTTTGCTTGCCTTGCTGACGAGGTTCACACACGGTGTCTTCAACGGAGGGGGTGATCTCGGGTTCTGGCTCCACATCTATTCGATAGAAAACAATGCAAACAAAGTGATCAATATAAAGATAATGCACAACCACATGATATGATGTTATAGCATGGTGTAAGGGGTGCTGATGTGTTGCCAATTCCATTTAAATGGAGTGTATTGCAAATGAATTGCAAATTCAAACTCCAATTTGAATTTCAAAAGAATTCATATTCAATGTTGCCACAGTTCACCCAATTTTATTTGGTCAAACTTGAAAACAGATTGCATATTCAGAATCCTTGCATTTTCCTGATAATTTTAGACATATTATATGCTTAATTTGGAGTTAAAATGAATTAGTTATGAATTTCCAATGTTTAAATTGTTTTCTGCCTTTCCTGGATTAATTTTAAACTGGAAATTCATTTACTGTGTCACAGTGAGGTCAGCATGACATAGGGGGGTTTGATCCAGGTCAAACTGACATGGGGGACCCACCTGTCATTGGCTCTGGTTATTAATCCACTGATTTAATTTAAACAGGGGTGGTTAAGTGGCCTTGGGCCCACTGGTCAGTGTGAGAGGGGGTGATTAACAGGGTAATTAGTGCCTAATCTAAACAGGCCACGTCAACCTCACCGGCGGCAAGTCGCCGGCGACGTTCAGACGCGGCGGCGTCCACGGGGGCGGCAGCTCCGGCCACCATTTGGTGTGTTGAGACCACCAAACGGAAGCTTGAGCACACCCACATCGATTCCAGCTCAACGGGGTCACTGGGGGTCACCGGAGCGTCAACGACGACGAGCCCTAGCGGCAGCCGTGGCTCGGGTTTGATGCAGTAGACGCTGAGGTGCACCGTTTTGACCACGGACGATGGCGTTGCCATGCTGGGAAGAAGTGGAACACGATGCACGCCATGGTTGGGACGGAGGAGCATGAGGGCGACCTCGTCGGCGTTCATGGCGACGACCGTGATGCTGTTGAAAGGGGTATTTCTCTACGGGCATAGGGGACGGCTGCGAGCGGTTGGGGAAGAACCAGGAGCTCACCGCAGAGCTTATGGAGGTGACGACGAGGCAGGGGAGGCTGGAACGGCGGAGTAATCGGCGACGGCGATCTCCTGGTCCAGCGAGAGCTCGAGCTCGATTCCGGCGGCTGGAAGGCGTCGCAACTCAATTCCTCGCGCAACGTGACGTAGTCGACATCGGCGGAGATGTTAGACACGGTGGCGCGGCCCTAGGAGGTCACTGGCCACGCGAGCGCGCAACCATGGAGACGACGGCTTTCGGGTGGCGAAGAAATCCGGCGAGGGAGAGCTCGGGAGTGGCAGGGAAGAGGGGGAAGTGGTTGAGGGCGCTTCAGGACGTCTCCAGGCGTCGAGACGTGGACGCGGGGAAGCAGGAGGTGGCGGGGAGCCCGTCGGCGGCGCGGTGGCATGCTGCATGCATTCCACCGAGCAGCTTGTGGGCGCGGGGAGAAAGACGACAGAAGAGGGAGGTGAGTTGGGCCTGATGCTGGGCCGGCCAGGCTTGAGTTAGGCCTCTTCGCAGGTAAGCCCCTCTATTTTTATTTTCTGTTTAATCTTTCCTTTCTTTTTCTGTGTATTTGTTTTGCTCTGCTAAAAATAGCAAACCATTTTATAAAATGCCCCAATTTTTTATGTGTACTTGAAATGCATATAGCTAGCCACTTATAAAGTTTGGGAATTTTTAAAATTCAAATAATTTGAACTTTAATTCAAATAGAGGTTTAAATTTAAACCCATGCTCCTGTTTGAATATTTGAAAAATCCATGAGCATGGGGTTGGTCCCACATCACTTGATATGTGATCACACTCATTTATGAGACTTTTCAAAATGCAAAACGAATTTTTGGAGCAACTTTTATTGTGGCCAAATTTTGGAATTTCTTTTGGGGTTTTGCTTTTCCCATTTCAAATTTCATTTGAATTTTTTAGCATGAATGCAATGTAGCTCTTGATCCTAGCACATACCTAACTTGGGGTTGTGACAAGGCATCAATTATCCGCGAAATTCATCGTCGTTTACCCGTTTTAATTTTCTGTTCTTTCATAGTTGAAAATAGTGCATCTTTCGTAGAAGTGGCTTTATTAGCAAAGTACTTAGTTGGTCTATCAGTGGGTCCCCATGTTTGTCTTCTGTTACCACATGATCAGACATGTATCCATTTTAGACTTGATGAATAAAGCTTCATAAATCCCTAAAAAAAATCTGTGTAAGAGTCGTGCCTCAAAAAAACAAATTTGTGTAAGAGTCGTGTAAAAGTCATCAATCACTAGTTGAGGCCAATCACTATTTAGAGGGTAACCTTTGCGGAGGTCGCGCGCGCGCTCTGAACGTGTCAAGTGGCGCGTTCTGGTCCGTTCTGGTGTTACCCTTTGATTCTTCCGCGATTGACACATGGAACATTTTAGATGCACAACGCAGCCACAGGCACAGATTCAACCACATTTTCCTCGTAGCCATAGTTTTTAGCCACATCGTAGGCACAGATTCGTCCATAGTTTCCGTGCAACCATAGTTTTCAACCACAACGCAGGCACATATTCAGCCACAGTATCGCGCAGTCATAGTTTTCAGCTACATCGCAGACACAGATTCAGCCACAGTTTCCACGCAGTCACAGATTCAGCCACATCGCAGCCACAGATTCAGCCACAGTTTCCGCACAGCCACAGCGCAGGCACAGATTCAGTCACAGTTTTCAGCCACAGCAGAGTCACAAATTACGCCACAACACAGACACAGGTGTAGCCACATTTGTTGCTTTGCGTGGGACGCAATCAAAGCACGACACATGGCGACTTTGGAGCGTACCAAAGTGACCTCTACGGGGGCGCGTGTAACAGCCCGGGATTTTCACCCAAATTAAAAAAAATTGTTTGTTGTGTTGCTGTGATGATTGCATTGTATTGTTTGCAGTGTTTGCTTCGCCGAATTATTAATCGGTGAATATTTCCCCCATCCTTCTCGTATCGGTTGCGAGTCCGGACCTATTCCCCAATGGCACACGACCTTTGCGACACCGGGTTTCACCCGAGCACCGTCGCAGCCGGCACAAGATCAGCCATCGCCACCGGAACGAAAACCCCATTTAATAATTAAATAGGTTATTTTATTGGGCGCCGGTAAATGTTGTCGGAACATTATCGAAGTGAGGTAGAATCGACGGGCTCGCCGCGCTGAGCGCGTGGTTCGAGATTTCGTCTGAATCGGAGGTCGTATGCCCTCCCGGCGGTCAGAAGCGTGGAGTACCGGGCATGAGGGAGAAAACCCGAGGGTGTCTGTGTAAATTTTCCATCCAGACCAACCTATATAAAGACCCCCACACTCCACTATCCCTTCTAGGGTTTCCCTAACACAAAATTGCAGCCACCCCCCTGATCTATCCCAGATCTGCCTCCCCACAGCCTCCAACCCCGAAACCCTAGCCATCTCCTCTTCCTAGCCATCAGATCTGCTCGTGGATGGTCCAGATGGAGCCACGTAGCCCCCAACCAGCCTCCACCTCGAATCTGGCCCCGCAAGGCCCCTGTAACCGCCACCAGGCCCGCTCAGGCCCGGATCACCGCCGATCGAACTCTCCCGTGGAGGAGCCGCTGCCTCCAATGCCAGAGCGCCACCGACCGCCTCACCACTCCAGTGAGCCCACCTCGCGCGCGCCCCTCTCTCCCTCCTCCCTCCTCACCTCGCGTCTCCCTCTGCCACAGGCTCACCGCGCCGTCGCTCCATGGCCGCAGCTACGCGCCGGCCCGAGCTCGAGTTCGCCGCCGCCAAGGACCTCGTGCCGCCGCCATCCAGTCCCAGATCCGGCGAGATCTGGCAGATCCACGCCGCCTTCCCCTCGCGGGACCTCCCACACTTGCGCTGCCTCGCCGCCGGAAAGCGGCCGGAGCCGCCGCGGCCACCCAGCCGGTGCCGTCAACCGCGCCCTGGAGAAGACGCGCTCTCCCGACGCCCCAGCCTTCGGCTCGCCCATGTGGGCCAACGACATTCGTGGGCCGCACGCCCCCACGGCCCGTCACCTCTCCAGCAGGCCGACAGCCCAGCACCTTCCCGCCGCCCGTTGCGCGCCCAGGCTATTCCTCGCCCACGCCGCTTGGGCCATGGCCCGATAGTGAGCCTCACCTTTTTCTGTTTGCTGCATCCTGTTGGGCTTGGCCCATTTGATATGAGCACTGTGTAGCGCCCAGTGCGGTGTTTAGCTAACCAACACCCACTGTTTAGCCCGTTAGCTGCAGATTCGGCCCGTGTGGCTTATTTATTTTTTCTGGGCAGATTAAATAGCATATTTTATTATATTTTTGCGATGCCCGTATCTTTTCACCGGTAGCTCGGATCGCGACGTGTTCTACATGTAAATTGCTTAGAATTTTGTGTAGATTAATAAAATGTGCTTCTTTGCCATGTTTGCACTTTTTTACATGTTGTTTTACTTCTAATTACAACCTTTCCATTGTAAATTGTAATCTGCCATAACTTTTTAACCGTTGCTCCAATTAAAATGTTTCTTACGTGTAACTTGACTAGAATTGCATGTAGATTGTGAATATGCTGCTCTTGCTTGCTAATAAAAATAATAAAATATTGTTTAGGGAAAAACATTACCAAACGTTATAATTTTTGTGGGGTAAATAGTGATAAGCATGTTTAGGAGTTTGCCCCACTTAAACTAACTAGCTTAGATAGCTTACTTATGCTTCACCTCTTGCCATGATTGAGTGATATGCCATGCTTGTGTGAGATTCCACGTTAACAACCTTTGCTCATCTTGTGTAGCTAAACAACTTGAACCCTTGTAAACATGCGGTATCGTCGTGTACGACGAGTACTCCACTTAACCTGTTAGTAACCGCTCTCGACGATAGACGCGATACCGTAGTGTGTTGTCTCGTGTTGCTTTCTTGTTGTTAATTGCTCGTGATTGCTTCGTAATAATAGATGCTTGCTCGACGATTGCTTTCCAATGTTCCCTTTCTGTGTACTCCCGCGGTTACTCTTGGAGACGATGCGAGCTTACGATCGACTACACCTTCGGAACCCGGCTTATCAACATGCAAGGACTATACATTACTTATGATCCATTCTATTACAACCAGCGGTTTGCATGCTAGTCTAGGTTAGGTTCGATGTTTGATCCTACCACATGTTTACAACCTCTCTTAAACCAATACAGCCATGTCCCTTCCCAGCAAACCTTGTACTGCTATGTTACTATTGCTCGTTGCTCAGCCCCTGCTTAGTATGCATGCTTAGGATGCTACGATGTTACCCTGTTACTCTTTGGGTTGGGATATCACCTGATTATTATATTTTTTTGGATGATATGATTATTATAATGTTGACTATATTCGACGAAGGATGGAAGGTCTAGGCTATCCCGCCCCGACGCTTTGTTCCATTCGAGTCACCTAGGTCCCGAGTTCCGGGTATTGTGTCTCTTGACGAGTGTGCCTAACCGCGTGTGGGATACTATGGGGTCCCCTTTTCTTACCTACCTAGCTTCAAACATTTTTAGAGGTGGCCCAAGCTGATTTACCATTTGAAACCCATGAATATATGTCTGTCGGGTCGCTCCTAGCAGCTATCCTTTAAAATAACTTGGGCCAGCGGTGTCGGGACCCGGGGTTAGCATATGCAAGTCCCGCTACGACATAGGCATATTGATAGAGGCGAAGGTGTCCCGATGTTTCGATGAGATGGTGGAGATCGATTATGGTGGAGTAGACTTTCACGACCCGACTACGAACGTGCGAAGACGTTGCGCCTTAGCGATCGCTAAACCAACTCCGAGAGGTTATTGATCCCGCGGATGCACGATCAACCTGACCACGAAGGTCTAATTCCTGCAAGCAATCGAAGAACAAGCAAGAACTAAGAATTGCAATCTGGATATTGCGAATATAAGATGAAAGATTACGAAAGTTGGGGTTCCAATGAGGTCTTGGCCTGGTCGGATGACACAAACGAAGAGCTCGAAGTTGCGGCTATGGCTAACTTAAATCTAATTAAAACCCAAGTCTAAACGACGCCCTAAGGGCTGTATATATGGGGGAACAGAGGGGATTTTCGTGACCCCTTGGAGGTGGGGTCCGAAAACAACCCTAACTCGGTTTCCCCACACATACGGACTCTAAAAACAGCCTATAAGGTGGTATTTCGAAATTACATGGGCCCAGCCCAATATTAAGGTGACGCAGCACCTATAATTGCCCTTGGACGAAAATAATGAAGTGGCATCTCGCGTATTTCGTCCAAGACTTCATGCGCGCCTTATGGTGGCTTCAAAGTGCGATAATCACCACGGGAAGCTCCGCTGTCCTTTCCCGCGCGCGCACCTTCTTCTCCATGCTTGATCCCGCTCCAATGACCATCCTTCTTGTCCATGCTAGGTCCTTCATTCATAAGCAAAACAAAAGTATCTAATTTAGGCAGTATCATATGTTCATGAACAATAGAAGGATTCGCAAGAAACGAAAGTACCTGATAATTTAGTTGACGTGCACGAGCTCTAGTAACTGGTCCAATATGTGTAGTTGGTGAGGATATGGGTGTAACATTAGTAGGGATGTCCTCATCATCCTCCCCTTCTTGAATTGAAGTCGTCCTCGACGGAAGCTCATCATCTTCTCCCAAATAAGGCTTCAAATCTGCAATATTAAATGTGGCACTAACCCCAAGGCTGCAGGTAGCTCAAGTTTATATGCATTATCATTAATTTTCTGCAAAACCTTAAAGGGACCATCAGCTCGAGGCATTAACTTAGACTTGCGCAAATCAGGAAACCTATCTTTACGTAGATGTAACCAAACAAGATCTCCGGGTTCAAACACAACATGCTTTCGACCCCTATCACCAGCAAGCTTGTATCTAGCATTCATGCGCTCAATGTTTTCTTTAGTTAACTCATGCAGTTTTAATATCAATTCAGCACGTTGCTTAGCATCAAAATTAACCTTCTCCGAAGATGGAAGAGGTAGCAAATCAATAGGTGCACGAGGTAGAAAACCATAAACAATCTCAAAAGGGCACATTTTAGTGGTAGAATGCAATGAACGATTATAAGCAAATTCAATATGAGGTAAACATTCTTCCCACAGTTTCAAGTTACTCTTTAAAACAGCCCTAAGCATAGTAGACAAAGTCCTATTGACTACTTCAGTTTGTCCATCAGTTTGGGGATGACATGTAGTACTAAAAAGTAGTTTAGTCCCCAACTTAGCCCATAAGCATCTCCAAAAATGGCTAAGAAACTTAGTATCACGATCCGAGACAATAGTATTGGGCACACCATGTAAGCGAATAATCTCACGAAAGAATAAATCAGCAACATTAGCAGCATCATCGCTTTTATGACATGGTATAAAATGTGCCATCTTAGAAAATCTATCCACGACAACAAATATGCTATCCCTCCCATTCTTTGTTCGAGGCAAGCCTAAAACAAAGTCCATGGATATGTCCTCCCACGGAACACTAGGTACAGGTAAAGGCATGTATAAACCATGAGGATTGAGTCGTGAATTAGCTTTTTGACATGTAGTGCAGCGAGCAACAAAACTCTCAACATCCCGTCTCATCTTTGGCCAAAAGAAATGTGTAGCAAGTACGTCCTCCGTCTTCTTCACGCCAAAGTGTCCCATTAATCCTCCTCCATGCGCCTCCTGCAACAACAAAAGACGAATAGAGCTAGCTGGAATGCATAGCTTGTTAGAACGGAACACAAATCCATCATTAAGCACAAACTTGTTCCATGTTCTACCCTCTCTACAATTCTGCAATACATCTTTAAATTCCGCATCATTTACGTATTGATCTTTGATTGTCTCTAAACCGAAAATCTTGAAGTCAAGTTGTGAAAGCATAGTATAACGACGAGACAAAGCATCAGCAATAATATTATCTTTCCCCTTCTTGTGTTTAATGACATAAGGGAAAGTCTCAATAAATTCAACCCACTTAGCATGTCTACGATTAAGTTTTGCTTGACTTCTTATGTGTTTCAAAGATTCATGATCAGAATGTATAACAAATTCTTTGGGCCATAAATAATGTTGCCAAGTTTCTAATGTCCGAACAAGAGCATATAATTCCTTATCATAAGTAGAATAGTTCAGACTAGGCCCACTCAATTTTTCAGAAAAGTAAGCAACAGGTTTAGCATCTTGTAATAACACACCTCCCAAACCAATCCCACTAGCATCGCATTCAAGCTCAAAAGTCTTATTAAAATCAGGAAGTTGGAGCAAAGGAGCATGTGTTAACTTATCTTTCAATACGGTGAAGGCTTCTTCCTGTGCGGTACCCCAAGTAAAAGGCACATCCTTGCGTGTAAGCTCATTGAGAGGTGCAGCAATGGTGCTGAAATCTCTCACAAAACGCCTATAGAATCCAGCGAGGCCAAGAAAACTCCTCACTTGTGTGACCGTTTTGGGCTGCGGCCAACCCTCAATCGCCTCGATCTTGGCTTTATCAACTTCAATTCCCTGCGGAGTAACAACATAGCCAAGAAACGATACTCGGTCGGTGCAAAAGGTGCACTTCCCAAGGTTACCAAACAAACGTGCATTACGTAGAGCAATAAAAACAGCACGTAAATGATCCAAATGTTCCTCCAAAGATTTGCTATAAATCAGTATATCATCAAAATAGACTACCACAAATCGTCCAATGAAAGCACGTAAAACCTCGTTCATTAATCTCATGAAAGTGCTAGGTGCATTAGTTAACCCAAAAGGCATGACTAACCACTCATATAATCCAAACTTAGTTTTAAATGCCGTTTTCCATTCATCTCCTAATTTCATGCGAATTTGATGGTATCCACTACGCAAATCAACTTTGGAAAACATGGTAGAGCCACTTAATTCATCAAGCATATCATCTAACCTAGGAATAGGATGACGATAACGAATAGTAATATTATTAATGGCTCGACAATCAACACACATACGCCATGTTCCATCCTTTTTAGGCACTAATATAACAGGAACAGCACAAGGACTAAGGGATTCACGTATGTAACCTTTGTCGAGTAGCTCTTGTACTTGACGCTGAATCTCCTTTGTCTCCTCCGGATTGGTACGGTATGGCGCACGGTTGGGAAGTGAAGCACCGGGAATTAAGTCAATCTGATGCTCAATCCCTCGAATAGGTGGTAATCCCGGTGGTACGTCTTGTGGAAAGACGTCAATAAACTCCTGCAAAAGGTCAGTGACAACAGGAGGCAAAGAAGGAGGCAATTCCTCAAATGAAAACAAAGCTTCTTTGCACACAAAAGCATAGCACACATATTGACTAACATCCAAATCTGAAATATCAACTTTAGTAGCAAGCAAAGTTGGACTAGTCAATTTAATTTCATTAGACACAGCAGAAGAAGATTTGCTATTAGTCTTATGTTGTTGCTCAAATTCTTTGGCTGCTATCTCATTTTCACTCTTATTTTTCTCCTGTTTAGCTTTACTAGCTCTAGCAAGATCATCTTTCACAATTTGTTCAGGAGACATAGGAAGTAAAGCAATATTTTTATCCTGATGAACCAGAGTAAACTGATTTGTCCTACCATGGTGTACAACATTCTTATCAAATTGCCATGGTCTACCAAGTAAAAGAGAGCATGCTTGCATGGGTACCACATCACAATCAACATAATCAGCATATGCAGCAATGCTAAAGTGCACACGAACAGAACGCGTTACCTTAATCTTACCACTATTGTTAAACCACTGAATATAGTACGGATGGGGGTGTGGTCTTGTGGTGAGAGATAGCTTCTCCACCAACTCCATGCTAGCCAAGTTGTTGCAACTCCCTCCGTCAATGATGATGCGAACCGAACGTTCTTTCACCACTCCCTTTGTGTGGAACAAATTATGCCTCTGGTTTTGCTCAGCCTTCGTTACCTGCACACTTAACACACGTTGAGCAACCAAACTAGCATATTTATCTGCATCATCAGGAGCCATATACTCCATATCATGAGCATCATCATGGGCACCCTGTTCCTCATGAGCAATGAGAACTAAAGTCTCCTCATCATAGTCACTCGCTGACTCATACCCACCATCCGCCGTAATAATCATCACACGCTTGGAGGGACAGTCTTTTGCGAAGTGACCTCCACCTTGACACCTGCGACATTTAATATCACGATCTCGTGTTTGCCCTGTGGAAGCCATGGATGAAGAAGAACTCGCCGCTGGACCACTCTGTGCACCCTTGAATGGTGGCGCTGACTGTTTTGGTGGCTCCCTGTAAGAATGAGCGGCTGAAGTAGAGGGTGGAGCAGCAGGACGTGTGGATGTAGAAGGTCCACGCGATGTCCATGATGTATTTCGTCCTGCAGAAAAGTTAGGTCTCGTAGCGGCCTGTCGATCCTGCACTTCACGTTCAGCTTTACAAGCAAGATGAAACAAACGAGTAATAGTAGCATAGTCCTTGTATTCTAGAATAGTTTGTATCTCCCTGTTTAAGCCACCTATGAAACGTGCAAACATAGCTTCATTATCCTCTACTAGGCCACATCTAATCAATCCAGTTTGTAATTCTTGATAATATTCCTCTACAGAATTTTTTCCTTGTCTCAAACGCTGTAATTTTTGTAGCAATTCACGTTGATAATAAGGAGGAACCCAGCGAGTACGCATAGCATCTTTTAAAGCAGCCCAAGTAGCTGGAATATTATTAGCATGCAATCTACAATGTTCAGACCACCAAATAGATGCAAAACCCGTGAATTCACAAACAGCAGCAGTAACACGTCTATTCTCAGGATATTGTAAACATGTAAAGCGTTGTTCAGTTTCTAACTCCCAAGTAAGATAAGCATCAGGAATATATCTACCCTCAAACGGCTTAAGATTCAATTTAAGTTTAGGCACATGTTCATCATCGCGTACCTGAGGGGGTGGTTGGTGTCGACCGTGGCGAATGTTGGGACGTGGACGTCCAGCTGGCTGTTCATAGGCCGCTTCTTGTTCCACCTCCTCCTCGTAATCACCCTCGTAGTTGTCGTCCTGGCCGACGTCAGAGGCAGCAGCAGCAGTAACTGCAGCAGCAGCAGGAGCACCAGCAGCTTGTCCGCCCGGAAACAGAATACGTCGTGCACGTCGTGGTGGCGGTGGCTGTGCTGGAGCGGCCGCAGGCTGTATAGGTAAGCGTGCGAGCAACTCAGTAAACTTGGCGTCGAGCTTGGTGTCGATCATCTTCTCCACACCATCAATCGCCTCTGTAAATCTGTTCTCGATGTCATTCACCTGTTCAGACATCATTTGTGCAAATTTATCATGTAATACTTTGTTTGTCATATTCTCCCAATCAGGTGCATCCCGCGCCACTTCATCATGGGGTCCTGGCATGGTTAGCAGAAATAGAAAACACACAGAAGTATGATCCTACTTCGACTAATGGGATGTGGGGTGGTGGAAAGCACAAATCCGTCAAGCTTTTCTTCAGTTCTTACCGATTCTTACCTAGCAGCAGGTGGTGATGTACAACCAACGGGTCAAAACTCTCAGAGATGTGGTAGAGCGATGGCCAGGAGGTGTCAACCGCACGAAGTAGAATATATGTGGAGCTGTAGGTAGGTTTGACAAATATGGTAGCAAAAAGCTCAACAGTAATCAAAACAGAGATGCAAAGTTGAATAAACACTCAACGTCGGTACTGTGCTGATCCTAGGCTAGACCGTACTAGAGACGCGAGCCTAAAACACCAACGAAAGCACGGCGCGGCACGTAATCAACTGAGAAGCACACTCTGAATTTTTCGTGGACTGTAGGTATGAAGAACAGAACCAATCTAGACTATGAAAACTGGTAAATCTCACCGAGCAACCTGGAAATCTGATACCACTTGATAGAGGCGAAGGTGTCCCGATGTTTCGATGAGATGGTGGAGATCGATTATGGTGGAGTAGACTTTCACGACCCAACTACGAACGTGCGAAGACGTTGCGCCTTAGCGATCGCTAAACCAACTCCGAGAGGTTATTGATCCCGCGGATGCACGATCAACCTGACCACGAAGGTCTAATTCCTGCAAGCAATCGAAGAACAAGCAAGAACTAAGAATTGCAATCTGGATATTGCGAATATAAGATGAAAGATTACGAAAGTTGGGGTTCCAATGAGGTCTTGGCCTGGTCGGATGACACAAACGAAGAGCTCGAAGTTGCGGCTATGGCTAACTTAAATCTAATTAAAACCCAAGTCTAAACGACGCCCTAAGGGCTGTATATATGGGGGAACAGAGGGGATTTTCGTGACCCCTTGGAGGTGGGGTCCGAAAACAACCCTAACTCGGTTTCCCCACACATACGGACTCTAAAAACAGCCTATAAGGTGGTATTTCGAAATTACATGGGCCCAGCCCAATATTAAGGTGACGCAGCACCTATAATTGCCCTTGGACGAAAATAATGAAGTGGCATATCGCGTATTTCGTCCAAGACTTCATGCGCGCCTTATGGTGGCTTCAAAGTGCGATAATCACCACGGGAAGCTCCACTGTCCTTTCCCGCGCACGCACCTTCTTCTCCATGCTTGATCCCGCTCCAATGACCATCCTTCTTGTCCATGCTAGGTCCTTCATTCATAAGCAAAACAAAAGTATCTAATTTAGGCAGTATCATATGTTCATGAACAATAGAAGGATTCGCAAGAAACGAAAGTACCTGATAATTTAGTTGACGTGCACGAGCTCTAGTAACTGGTCCAATATGTGTAGTTGGTGAGGATATGGGTGTAACATTAGTAGGGATGTCCTCATCACATATGGAGAGCCGAGAACCGTACCCACTTGTCTAAGCAGACAAGGCCAAGCACAGAACGTTCCGGGAAAGCATCGTACGTGAGGGGCATCCCATCCAGGTCGGATGATCAACTGAGATGGGTCCTCATCATCCGCACACAAGTCTAATGATATGGGTGATGAACTCCCATATTCACAGACAAGTCGCCTCAACCATACTATCGGCTATCTCATAAATCTTACATAGACTTACTCCAGCCCAATCACTTAGTCGGGGTCTAGGGCGGGCTCGATCATACCACAAAGTGTGCACGAGACAGAGTCTCGAACAATCTCATCGCGATGCCCCAAGTTGCGCACATCTAAGGGACACTTGGTGTATGAAAGACCGCCAGCCAGATCACAACTAAGGTCTCGAAAACCCATACAAAGACATGCATGTTATAAACATACACGCATCACACATGCCTTGTATGAACAGCAGGTATCATTGCAATTCTCTACAAAGTGTACATTTTATTGATAACTCTCACAGAGTGCACACAGAGATCACAAGCATGTGATACAACATTACAACAGACAAGCGGAAGCAAAGAAGGTCTGAGTACAGACAAGTTTAACAAATGGCTTAAGAAGCCTTATTTAAACACAAGCCCTCCACGAGGGAACCAGTCGTCTGACTGGGACTATACTAGCTTGGTCTTCAGTCGTCGAGCTCGATGAAGAAGCCACCTTCGGGGTCAGTGGGTTCATCTAAAACATAGAATAAGCAAACGTGAGTACAAAGTCGTACTCAGAAAGACTTACATAGGAGCTATACTACTCATGCACATGTATCAAGGTAAAGGGAGGTGGGGTTCAATTGCAAAAGTGCCAGCTTTGACTTGGCTAGTCCTGAACTATGAGTACCAGACTTGAGGTAAGAAGCGTACACGAGTCCACTACTTTCTCCAACCAATTACACCACTATGGTGCCTTCCTCGACTTCCCCACAAGAAAGCACACCATAGCACTCACACTTATCTTGGTGTATTTTAGAAGTATCCAATTCAAGTTGTCTAATAATCAAGCTAAGCTTTCCAAGCAGTCCTTAACCGCGGACGCGGCTATTCGAATAGTTTTTTTAACCCTGCAGGGGTGTACCGCTACACACACATGATCATCAGTTACCGCCTTTGTACTCGACACCGTTCAAGAAGTGTCGGCGAGGATGCTCACCACAACTGTTACCTCATAGCCGATCTAGTCCAAGAAAGCCGCCTACCTGGGTTGGCTACCACTATCGTGAACCCGGCCGGTTTACTGAAGTGGACCCAGATGATGTGTGCGTGGTGCATAAGCCGGTCTCGGGTGAGCCGTTCTCTCACTTAGCAGCCAGGCCACAAACCTACCAAAACTCCGAACTATTGCGACATCTGGACATCGAAAGGGATGAGTTAATAGGTTGAGAGGGGTCAGTGAGCCCAATGTGTGGTTGTACTCTTCATCTTGGATCACCACACAAGAACTCGGACTTAGGGCGGTGTTCAACGAGACAACCCACTGTGTACTCCTACACAGCCTCTCATCGTTCACCTTGTATTAGGGTAAATTCACCAACACATTTCCACCATCATCATCATGATCACTACCATCCCGACTCACATAACAGTAACATCATTGTATCACTCTAAGCATGCAATAAGAAGTAACAATTGCAGGGGCCACATGATATCAATCAACTCCTACATTTGCTAGGATTGTGGTTTGCTTACTACTGTGACAAATGATAGGTCATGCAAAGGAATGGGTTCATCTATGCGGTAGAAACGTAGCATGGTAATCATCCTATACAATGCATAAGCGATACATGAGAGGGAAGTGGGATTTTATCGACATGATCAATGGGGGTTTTCTTCCCTTGATGACGAGGTTCGGGTTCAGGGTCTTCAACAAAGGGGGCAGCCTCCTGTTCCGGTTCCACCTCTATTCGACAAACAACAAGCAAGGTAGCAAAGTAAATACAATGCACAAGCACATGGTTGAAGGTTGAAACTTGATGTATATGCTTTGATGTGTGAAGCAATTCCACTTAAATGGGGTATTTGCAATTGAATTTCCAAATTTAAACTCCACATATGATTTCCAATTTAGCTAAATTGCATATGACATTGTTTGATCAAGTTAAACCATTTTGAAATGTGTATGATATGCCTCTGAAGTTTAAGTATAATGTGTTATGTTGCTATGGTTCAAATTGCAAAAGCATTTGAAATGAATTTGATTTAATTCCATTTAAACCAAATAGCAAAAGCTACTGGTCCCCTTTTATTTTCAACTCAAACATAGTTGAAAATGGTATATTTGGATAGATTATTTTCTCCTGATCATTTTTCATATATTATATGTTAAATTTGGAGTTAATATGAATTTTCAAAGTTTCGCGTATTTTTTGGAATTTCTGGATTTATTCCATAAATAGAAATTCTCTTTATTGCGTCACTGTGATGCAATGCTGTCGTCAGGGGGCCACTGACAAGGGGGACCCACTGGTCAGCCTCTGGGGTGTTAATTAAATCTGTTTAATTTGAATTAAACTTAACAGGGGGATTAGAGTGGCCTTGGGCTCACATGGCAGTGAGACTGGGGGGTGGGGTCAGGGTAATTAGGGGCTAGGGTTAGTTCTAATGGTGAGCTTGTCGCCGGCGAGCACTGTAGGTGGCCGGAGTTGAACAGAATCGGGATTTTGGGCACGGGAGGCGACGGGGAGGGCACCGGCGTGTTCCTGGTGGCGCCGTGCATCGAATGGAGGTAGCCATGGGTCACGGGGAGGTCTGGAGCGACGACGGCGATGTGCTGGGCGGAAGCAGAACGACGGCGAGGTTGGGGGGAACCTAGCATGCACGGCTTGGGCTAATCTTGCGCGCGTTCGAAAGCTGGGGAGGGCAGGAACCAAACGCGCGCACTAGAGCATCAAGACGGGCACTGGAGCGACCTCTGGCTTGACCACGGCGGCGGCGGAGCACTGCGTCCATGGCGTTTTCGGCTAGAGCTACGGAGGGGATCGAGGAAAGGCATCGGGCGAACCGTAGGCTCACCGTGAATCCAACGGAGGCGGTCGCGTGCTCGGGGAAGCTCGGAGTTGGCCGAAATTCAAGGACGACTCGCGGCGGACGGAGACGAAGGCGATGAAGGGGGCGGCGGCTGCAAAGCTTCCGGGCTCGATTCCTTCGGCATCTAGGCGTAGTCGTCGGTGGCGAAGATGAAGGACATCATGCGCGGCTTCATGTCGGCGGTGGCTGCGTGGACTCGGCGGCGTCTCCACGGTGGTTCTCGGGCGGCGACGAAATCGGCGAGGGAGGGGTGGAGAGCGAGCCAGGAGGGGGGGAATGGAGGAGGCGTGCTCCAGGGCGTCTCCAGGCGAAGGGAGAAGGCACGGGGGAGGCCTGGAAGGCCCTCGGCGTCGACGTGGCGTCCACGGCTGGCTCGGTGCCTTTCCACCGAGCAGCTTGGGTGCGCAGAAAGGGGAAGAAGACCCCCGTGCCCCTGGTGGGCCGGCTGGGCTGGCTGGGCTGCTCTCGCCTGGGGCGCCAGGTAAGTTTTCTGTTTCTTTTTCTTATTTCTTTTCTGTCTTTTGTTTTGGTTCTGCTAATTAAATAGAAAACCATTTTGTAAAATGCCAAAACTTTTTATATGGCCCTATAAAGATATATACTGGCCATTTGCAAAGTTTGGCACTTTTTAAAATTCAAATGATTTGAATTTTAAATCAAATAGGGGTATTTGATTAATTCCAAGGCACTGTTTGAATATTTGAAAAATCCATGAGCATGGGGTGGGTCCCACATCACTTCAAATGTGATCACACTCATTTATAAGACTTTTCAAAATTCTAACATGAATTTTTGGAGAAGATTTATTTCTGGCCTTTTGAATTAATTCATCTGGGGGGGTTCCTTCTCCCATTTTGCTTTTGAATTTTATTTCAAAGAGTTCTTTTGAAATTTTTTAACATGATGCAAGATGACTTTGATCCTAGCACATTACCTAATAGAGGGTTCTGACAACTCACCCCCACTCAAAATAATCTCTTCCCGAGATTCAGAAGTCTGCGGGAGGAAGGTGGGGTACTCGGTACGGAGACGGTCTTCTCTTTCCCACGTGGCTTCTCTCTCAGAGTGGTGTGACCATTGCACTTTCAGAAACTTAATCTTCTGACGAAGAGTGACACGCTCTGCGGAATCAAGAATATGAACGGGGTATTCTCGATAAGAAAGGTCATCTTGGAGATCAAGCGTTTCATGGTCGACTTCGCGGATGGGGTCCTTGAAGCAACGCCTGAGTTGTGACACATGGAATACATCATGTACTCGGGAAAGGTGCGGGGGTAGTTCAAGTTGGTAGGCAACTTCTCCACGTTTAGCAAGAATGCGGAAAGGTCCGATGTAACATGGGGCCAACTTGCCTTTGATACCGAATCGTTGGGTTCCCTTCAGAGGAGTAACCCGAAGGTAAGCCTTCTCATCCAGATTGTAGCTCTCTTGCCTATGATGACGATCATAGTAGCTTCTCTGACGAGACTGGGCTGCTTTCAATTGATCACGAACAATACGAACTTGCTCTTCTGCTTCCTTGATCATATCCGGTCCAAAGAATTGTCTTTCACCGGTTTCTGACCAGTTTAAAGGTTTTCGACATCGTCGTCCATATTTGAGTTCAAAAGGAGCCATCTTCAGACTAGATTGAAAACTATTGTGATAAGCAAATTCGGAGAATGGCAGAGACTTATCCCAATTCTTTCCGAATGAGATAACACAAGCTCTGAGCATGTCTTCAAGAATTTGGTTAACCCTTTCGACTTGACCGCTAGACTGAGGATGGAAAGCTGTACTAAAGGAGAGATGAGTTCCCATAGCATTCTGAAAGCTTCCCCAGAATCTGGAGGTGAAAAGGCTACCACGATCAAAATTGATTTCCAAAGGAACACCGTGAAGGGATACAATTCTAGAGACGTACAAGTCCGCTAACTGGCTAGCAGTTATAGACTCTCGAACTGGAAGGAAGTGAGCAACTTTGGAAAGTCTATCTATGACAACGAAGATGGTATCGTTTCCTTTCTGGGTTTTTGGAAAGCCGGTGATGAAGTCCATACCGACTGTGTCCCATTTCCACTCTGGAATAGGCAAAGGTTGAAGTGTACAAGCAGGTCTTTAGTGTTCTGCCTTAATGCGACGACAAACATCACATTCGGCAACAAATTGAGCAATGTCTCTCTTCATCCTAGTCCACCAAAATCTCTGGCGTAGATCTCGGTACATTTTTGTGCTACCGGGATGAATCGAGAGGGGTGTGTCATGGGCTTCCTTGAGGATGAGTTGCCTTAGTTCCCTATTCTTAGGTACTACCAAACGATTTCCAAAGAATACCGTTCCTTTTCTATCTGTGGAGAAACATTTAGCAACTCCGCTAGCAATGTTCTCCTTGATCCGGCGAACACCTCGTGCACGCCTTTGGGCAACTATGGTTTGATCCTCAAGAGTTGGTTTCGCCACCAAGGTAGAAAGATAGCCATGAGGAACAATCTCAAGATTGAGTTTGAAAAATTCCTCATGAAGAAGTGGTTGATACTGTTGCAACATGAGGTTGTTACAATACGACTTACGACTTAGTGCATCAGCCATGACATTGGCTTTTCCTGGGGTGTAAGAAATTCCTATATCGTAATCTTTTATCAACTCAATCCAGCGTCTTTGCCTGAGATTAAGATCTGGCTGGGTGAAAATGTATTTGAGGCTTTGGTGGTCGGAATAGATCTCACAACGATTACCAAGGAGGAAATGTCGCCAAGTTGTTAGGGCATGAACTACGACAGCGAGTTCAAGGTCATGGGTAGGATAGTTCTCTTCATGTGGCCGCAACTGGCGTGAAGCATAAGCTACCACATGTCGATCTTACAGAAGTATGCATCCTAACCCTTGCCGTGAGGCGTCACAAAAGATCTCGAAATCCTTTTAGGTGTCTGGAGGCGCAAGTACGGGTGCAGAAGTCAATCTTCGTTTTAGCTCTTGAAAGCTTTCCTCACACTTGGGAGTCCATTGGAATTTCTTATCTTTCTTGAGGAGTTCAGTTAGAGGCTTTGCAACTTTAGAAAAGTTCTCGACGAAGCGGCAGCAATAGCTGGCTAGGTCAAGAAAACTCCTAACTTTCTTAATCGATTCAGGTGGAGTCAAGTCAAGGACGGCCTGAACTCTCTCAGGATTCACAACAATGCCTTTTGCAGAAATCACGTGGCCCAAGTAGGTCACTTCTGGTAGCCAAAATTCACACTTGGAGAATTTAGCATACAGGCGATGCTCTCTAAGTTTCATCAATACCAGCCTTAGGTGTTCGGCATGTTCTTTTTCGTTCTTCGAGTAGATGAGAATGTCATCGAGATAAACCACAACAAATTTATCTAAGTACTCCATGAAGATCGAATTCATCATGCGTGAGAAAGTGGCGGGGGCATTGGTTAAACCAAAGGACATGACGGTGTACTCGTAAAGACCATAACGAGTAGTAAAAGCCGTTTTGGGAATGTCCTCGTTTCGGATTTTGATTTGATGATAACCTAATCTCAAATCCATCTTGGAGAAGACAGAGGATCCTGCAAGTTGATCATAAAGATCATTGATCCTGGGCAATGTGTACTTGTTCTTTATCGTCGCTAAATTTAGTGGGCGATAGTCTACGCGCATCCTTTCTGTTCCATCTTTCTTTGTTACGAACAGAACGGGGCAACCCCATGGCGATGAGCTAGGGCGGATGAAGCCTTTTTCCAACAAAGCTTCCAGTTGGGTTTTAAGCTCAGCTAACTCACGTGGGGCCATTTTGTATGGGCGTCTAGAAATTGGTGCGGTTCTTGGCATAAGATCTACTATAAACTCTACACATCTGTCGGGGGGCATGTCCGACAGCTCTTCAGGAAAGACATCCGGGAAGTCACGAACCACCGGAATATCTTCAAGGTCGGGAAGGGGAAGTACATTCAAAGAATGCACCTGGGATCTTGTTCTGGGTGAGGTGTAGTTGACTGTATTGCCTGAAGGGTGGGTGAGTTTCACTTATTTGCCTTTGCAATCAAGGTAGGCATTCTGTCTTGATAGCCAATCCATGCCAAGTATGACATCAATGTCTGAAGACTTGAGGGCCATGAGTGAAGCAAGGAATACTAAACCCTCAATTGCAATTTGATTACCATGGCTTACTCTATCAGTTTGCCATCTTGACCCTGGAGTTTGAATAATCATTGGGGTGGACAATTCAACAAAGGATAACTCATGACGAAGTGCATAACTTTCCGACATGAATGAATGAGATGCTCCTGGGTCGAAAAGAACGGAAGTAGGAACATAATTGACTGGGAGCGTACCAAGAATGACGTCAGTGGTGTCGTCAGTCTCTTCGGCGGCAATCTGATTCACACGTCCACGAGTGGCGGGAGGAGCGGGTTTGGTGGTGTAGACCTTCTGGGGTGGCTTGCCACGACCATTGTTGTTGCCTCCGGCACGGGGTGGAGCATTCTGATTCTGGAGCTGGTTCTGGGGACACTCGCGGGAGTAGTGGCCTGCCTGACCACACTTGTAATAGGCTCCAAAGACAGTGCGTGGAGCTGGGTTGTTCGGTGGAGCTGGCCTCGGTGGGTTGTTCTGGCGGAACATACTGTTGGGGATCCAGATCTTGCGCTTCTGAGAGCCTGAGCTGGATGAACCATCATCTCTAGGGTGTTTGCGGAAGTCATTGGGGGTGTTCATGTCCTCCGCCTTGATGGCTTTGTTGACAAGGACCTGGAAGGTGGCAAAGTCATGCAGGTTGAGCTGGCGACGGAGTCCGGAATTGAGTCCACGACGGAACCTCTCTTGGTTCTTGGAGTCGGTGGAGACCTTTTCAGTAGCATAACGAGCCAGTTGGTTGAAATCACGACTAAACTCGTCAACGGTCCTTCTGCCTTGGGTGAGGTTGCAGAACTCCTCACGCTTGCGGTCCATAAGACCCTTTGGGATGTGGTGCTCGCGGAAGGAAGTGCAGAATTCATCCCAAGATGTGGGCGGTCCAGCGGGACGCATGTTCAGGAAATTCTCCCACCAAGAGCTAGCTGCACCCTCGAGGTGATAGGTGGCATAGCTGACCTTGTTGCCATCTGCAACATGGCCTGCCTGGAGCTTCCTCTCGATGCTGCGAAGCCAGTCATCGGCGTCAAGGGGCTCGGTGGAGTAACTGAAAACCGGGGGATGAAGCCAGATGAAGTCGTTCAAAGACACCAACTCGTTGCGCTGCTGAGTGGTGTTGCGGGCAATGACCTCCCGCAAATGGTGAGAGTCTCGGCGGTTCCTCTCAACCTCCATCAGAACCTGAGCCATCGTGGGTGGGGGTGGAAGGTTTCCTTCTCCGGATCATTCCCACGACCTTGGGCACGACCAAGCTGGCCACGGGTTCCTTGAGACATCCTGAAGGTGAAAACCAAAGTCAAACAGATTTGATTGGAAGAGTCTAAAAAAGGTATTTAAGTACTGGAAGGATTACAGAGCAAAGGAAGTAATCATCTTGACAACATGGTGATAAAAGCATACAAGCCATATATTCACAAGCTGTCATACAAACCATACATCGTTTTAGTACAAGCGCCAAGCTAATACAAACGTGATGAAGATGATACATCCTTCAGAGGCACTGGGGTCACGGGGAGGTCTGGAGCGACGACGGCGACATGCTGGGCGGAAGCAGAATGATGGCGAGGTTGGGGGGAAGCTAGCGTGCATGGCTTGGGCTAACCTTGCGCGCGTTCGAAAGCTGGGGAGGGCAGGAACCAAACGCGCGCACTGGGGCATCAAGACGAGCACTGGAGCGACCTTTGGCTTGACCACGGCGGCGGCGGAGCACTGCGTCCATGCCGTTTTCGGCTAGAGCTACGGAGGGGATCGAGGAAAGGCATCGGGCGAACCGTAGGCTCACCGTGAATCCAACGGAGGCGGTCGCGTGCTCGGGGAAGCTCTGAGTTGGCCGGAATTCGAGGACGACTCGCGGCGGCCGGAGACGAAGGCGATGAAGGGGGCGGCGGACACAAAGCTTCCGGGCTCGATTCCTTCGGCATCTAGGCGTAGTCGTCGGTGGCGAAGATGAAGGATATCATGGCGCGGCTTCTTATCGGCGGTGGCTGCGGGGAATCGGCGGCGTGCTCCACGGTGGTTCTCGGGCGGCGACGAAATCGGCGAGGGAGGGGTGGAGAGCGAGCCAGGAGGGGGGGAATGGAGGAGGCGTGCTCCAGGGCGTCTCCAGACGAAGGGAGAAGGCACGGGGAGGCCTGGAAGGCCCTCGGCGTCGACTTGGCGTCCACGGCTGGCTCGGTGGCTTTCCACCGAGCAGCTTGGGTGCGCGGGACAGGGAAGAAAACCCCCGTGCCCCTGGTGGGCCGGCTGGGCTGGCTGGGCTGCTCTCGCCTGGGGCGCCAGGTAAGTTTTCTGTTTCTTTTTCTTATTTCTTTTCTGTCTTTTGTTTTGGTTCTGCTAATTAAATAGCAAACCATTTTGTAAAATGCCAAAACTTTTTATATGGCCCTATAAAAATATATACTAGCCATTTGCAAAGTTTGGCACTTTTTAAAATTCAAATGACTTGAATTTTAAATCAAATAGGGGTATTTGATTAATTCCAAGGCACTGTTTGAATATTTGAAAAATCCATGAGCATGGGGTGGGTCCCACATCACTTGAAATGTGATCACACTCATTTATAAGACTTGTCAAAATTCTAACATGAATTTTTGGAGAAGATTTATTTCTGGCCTTTTGAATTAATTCATGTGGGGGGTTCCTTCTCCCATTTTGCTTTTGAATTTGATTTCAATGACTTCTTTTGAAAAAATTTAACATGATGCAAGATGACTTTGATCCTAGCACATTACCTAACAGAGGGTTCTGACAAGCGGAGACATGGTTTCTCTTGTTGGTCCACACCTGGAAGCTAGGGGGCTACCGACATGTGAGGGGATCAGTTACCCCGACCTCGTCCAGCCGGAAGAGTCCGATCCGAGAGTGCGGACGGCTTTTGGATTGGGCGTCGACTCCCCGGGGGCCACCCAAATTTGTTCGTTGTTAGTTAGAGGGACCTTTCAGTTCGAATCTCTCAAAACTAAATCATCAAATGGTTGCCTGTGTTGGGTAGAACCTGAGAGATATGGGCGTTCGTGCGGAGCCTTGTAATGTGCAGTTGGTACACCCCTGCAGGGTTAAATCTTTTCGAGAAGCCGTGTCCACGGTTATGGACGACTTGAGACCTACTCCTTGTTCATAGACAACAACAACTGAGATAATCTTAATAACTTGATCAACGTGTGTGTGCCTTGACTGCTTCTTTTTCGTCGGGATGCGAAGGGGAGGACAAGGATAGGATAGGTGTTATGTTTGCGTAAATAGCTGATAGCAAGACTTGTTGGAGGTGATTCCTCATCGAATGCTTGGCTTCTTATCTTACTCTCTAGATCGTTAGCCACTTCATAAATGCTAGTGCGGCAGCAACCTCACCACTTACCCCATCCTTACCTTGAACTACTAGTTATCCTAGAATGACGAGTGATGAAGTCCTTGCTGGGTCAGTTGACCACTACAGTTGGATGCTGAGTACTTCTGTACTCATGATACTACCCCCAAACTCTTTTCAGGGTTCTTGGTCGACAACAGGTATGGTGATCGAAGTTTCACGTGGAGACTCGACGACGACTAGTTAGGAGGATCCCGACGGAGGGCCTGGACCCGTGTGGTTATGGGAGCGATGTGTTTTTCTCTTTGCCGCTAGGCATTTCATTGTAGTCTGTACTCAGACATGTATCTTCCGCTGATGTAATGTATTTAAGGAAGTTGTATGCCGATTGTATGAGATGATGTATCCTTGTAGTTGTAATGTTGTGATATCATGTTGGAAATCCGGGGCATATGGCATTGTCATATGTCGTGGTGGGACCGATATGTGCTTCGTCCCTGTATCTGAATGGAAACATCTAGATCTGGAACAGTACCGCATATCGGTCCTTACAGTGCGCGGGAGGGTGCATGCTCAATAGTGATTCCCCTAGTTGAGGGGTACCTACCACCAACGCGACCCCTTCCCCCTCCCCCCAGATGTTGCACCCTCTAGTTAGGGTTTTTCTACTCCAAGTGGCGGTCGTGATATCCTCCATGGGGATCTACTCCCCTTCCCTCTGATCATCGGAAAATTGGGATCCGTCTCTATCGCTGGGAGCGCGCTGCGTTTCTCCGGCGCGAGGGGAGGCCCGAGGTTGGTCGCATCCTAAGAGACTAGGGTTTCGTCAAAGACCTCAGAAGATCGATTAGCGGGTCATATGATAACATGGATCAAGGTAAATCGATCAAGAGGAAGCAATGATAAGGATCTGGCGAGTATGATGGCGGAGTTAGGTCTGTCGAAAGCTGATCTGGACGATGTTGTGGTGGAGCAAGAGAAGATCTTGCCAAAGGAGGCAACCGGGTGGATGGAGATTGTGCGAGTTCATACTGAGAAATCATATAGTTAGTTTGGTTTCTTCAAGACGATGAGGGTCGCCTGGGACCTGGCACAACCAGTCTAGATCCGTCCGCTGGAACCTAATCTGTACACTCTATAGTTCGCTTTCCTTGGTGATTGGGGGAGGGTAATGGAGGAAGGCCCTTGGAATTTTAAGGGTAAAACGGTCATCTTGGCTGAGTATGATGGTTTTACGAAGCCTTCATTGATCAAGCTGGAAACTCTCTTGATATGGATGCAAATCTATGATCTACATGATGGATACTACCCACTGATACAGTCGCTAGAAAGCCGGGTGGGGGAGTTTTAATGTACAAAGGCAAGGAATAATGATTTTGAGGGGAACTTCTTCCGGGTTAAAGTTAAAATCAATGTCTTCAAACCCCTCAAGAACCATGTTTCCTTAATCCAGTCATAAAAAGGTAGATCTTCAGGATCCAATTCGAGAGGCTCGCAGATTGGTGTGCAGTTTCTGGCCACCTAGGTCACCAATTCAAGGAGCATGGAAATGGCATCCACCCTCCGGAGAAACTGGTTTTCCGAGATCTTTGCGCAAATTGGTATAGAGGGGTTGTCCCTGGTCCAGGCAATGGTGGGTGGGGCAATAGGGCACTTCAGCCAAAAGGCAGCGTTGCCGTGCGCGACGCTGGGGAAGCCAAAGCAGCGCAATCTGATGCTACTGCGATGGAAGCAGATGGTGCTGATGATGATCTGAATTGCAAGCATACTCAAGAGCTCGCCTCACAACCATTCGCGGAAGGGGGTACGGTAAACATGATTGTTGATCAGCTGAATTCTACAATCCACAAAGTGCCACCTAGTCCACAACCAAAGCAGGGCCCTAAGCGGTCCAAAACAACAAAAAACTAAGATGTAAAATCGGCGTCCTCCAATCTAGAGGGTAGCCGTGCACAATGAATATCCTAAGTTGGAACTGTCATTGTGTGGGTAGTGACGCAACAGTTCAAGAAATTCGCGAACTTGCAAATAAATATACCCCTTCCATCCTTTGTATTATTGAAACCCAGATTGATAGAGGGAGGGTAGAACAACTAGTTGGTACTCTTGGTTAAGATCATAGTTATGCTATTAATAGCCAGGGTAGAAGTGGTGGTATTGGTTTTTTCTGGAAAGATACAATAAAACTTGAGATTCTAGATTATGTTGTCTATCATATTGATTGCTTGGTAGTTGATGTTAACTAGGAAAGTTGGAGGTTCACATGCTTATATGGGGAGGCTCAGACTCATCTAAGGCAGCAAACCTGGGACACAATGCGCAACATGTCAAGTTCAGCGCTCTCCCTTGGTTGCGCATGGGGGGTTTTAGTGAAGTCTTACGTCAAGATGAACATGAAGGATTTGGTCCTCGTAGTAATGCCCAAATGCAGAAATTTCGAGATGTGGTTGACACATGCATGCTGCTTGATGGCTACTCTGGCAAGTTTTGGGCGTATGATTAAAGGGTTCGAGGTGGTTTGTATACTCTTGTTCGGTTTGACAGGGCACTGGGCTCGGCCGATTGGTGTGCACAATTTCCCCTAGCAATGCTTAGTCACCTAACAGGGGAAACCTCTGATCATAAGCCGATTTTGATGAAGCTCTACGGGACTAACGATCGGACAGATGCAATAAAGATGAGATTCATGTATGAGACAATGTGGGAATCCCACGAAAGCTGGATTGAAGCAATAACTGGAAACTGGACCAAAGCGCCGAGGGGGAACTCAGTTGCTGATCTTAGAGCAAAACTTTCAGAGATTTCAAAAGGGATTATTAGATGGAGCCGAGAAACCTTTGGCTGAGTAAGGAAGGAAATTAGGAAGCTTACGAGGGAGCTAGAAAGACCCCAGGGGAACCCTCTTCGAACTGGACCTAGACTTGTAGAAATTAATACCAGTGATCGTCTTGTCGAGCTCTATCACAAAGAGGAATTAATGTGGAGACAACGATCACACATTGAGTGGCTTTCGGCTGGGGACAAGAACACCAATTTTTCCATTTGCGTGCAAGGATCTGAAGGAAAAAGAATATGATCAAGGCTTTATCAAATTCATTGGGTGTGATGACGGATGATCCGGATGAACTGAAGACAATGGTTACGGAATTCTACTCCAACATATATACGTCAGAAGGGATGACTGGGGTGGATGAAATTCTTAATCATGCTCTGCGCAAGGTGACTCGAGATATGAATGATATGCTATTGGCACCTTATACAAGTGAGGAGGTTAAAATAGATCTATTGCAAATGTTCCCGACAAAAGCCCGGGGGGCTGACGGATTCCCTTCCCACTTCTACCAGCGCCGGGGGCTGATGGATCATCCGAGGAGAAGAGAGTGCGACTGTTGTTAATGATACTCACATTGTCCTTATCCCAAAGATTACAAACCCCACCCTTCTTACTTAGTTTTGATCGGTAAGTTTGTGCAATGTGATCTACAAAATTGCTCCAAAAGAGATCTCTAACCGGCGAAGCTCATTTTACCAGAAATAATCTCTGATGAGCAATCTGCTTTTGTTCCAGGAAGGTTTATGACGGATAATATTATCTCGGCATATGAGTGCCTCCACTTTATGAAAATGTACAAGTCAAAAAACAACAGTTCATGTGGTCTCAAATTGGATATGATGAAGGCTTATGATGACGGCGCCGGTGATGTGCGTGTTGAGTGCGTGTGTGGTTGTGGTGAAAATATGATAGGATTTGGTGCGGTGATTTTTTTAGAGAAGGTGCGGTTGGTGGGTGTGGGGTGCACTTTGCTACGCTTTTAGCAGCAGCAGCGCGGGCTACGAATTGTTAAGCCCATTAGCTACAGCGCGGAATTTATGGTCCGCGCTGCTGTTAAACTAGGTTTATTATTTAGTTTCGTATATTTATAGTAGAAGCACGGGGTACATAACCCGCGATGTTGCTATCCAATTATTAGCAGTGCGGGTTATAATCCCCGTGTGACGGCCCCAAAATCAAGTCGTGTACAGTAATCATACACGCAGGGTACACGACCGAAATCAGGGTGCCACGATGATAATATCACAACACAACACTAGACTCAAATAAATTAAAACTGATATTACAACCAGGGATCACGAGGATCTGAAAACATAAGTTAAAAAATCATAATATTTGAGTACAGACATAGTTAGTCAAGTTTTGCCTGAAGAAGGCTAGCACAAATAACATCAGAGGTACAGATCGAAAAGGCGAGGTCTCCTGCCTGGGATCCACCGAACTACTCCTGGCCAAAGGGGGAACTCGACGTCGTAGAGGGCTCCGGGGATCTTCTGCTCCTGGACTCCAACGTCGACTGCAGCGGCCGATCAGGGAAAAAAAGGGGGAAATAAAGCAAGGGTGAGTATCTAGCATACCCGCGAATCTTACGTCCGCTACTAAGCATTTATCCATTTGTGTCAAAAGGAAAGGGGAGGCTGTATATAGTGGACTGCAAGGTAGAAATCAGAATAAGGATGAGAAGCTAGGCCTATCGTAGACTAGCATCTTCCAATGAGTCTTGAAGCACAAGAAAAGAATAGCCAATAGTTCAATAGCATGAATGTAATAACAATGCAGAAGAAGTTGCTGCAGCATTATAAAATAGTAAGTTGTAATATTTTAATAATAATAATGCCTCTGAGTTCCCTTCCTCGACATCCCCGCGAGGAAGAAAACCCGGAACCAACAGTTTAATAGTAGTAGTTTGTAGTGGTAGGATCTGGTTTCAGCATAAAGCGTCCTATTACCGTGGACACGACTATTCGAATAGATTATCATCCCTGCAGGGGTGCGCTGGTGTCATACTACACGCTCGGATCTCCAGGGTGGCTACACCTTGTTAGGGAACACCCCACCGAGGCTATCCGACAGGCCGAGGCCCATCCTACGACTCATCAGAGAGGTTCCCACCGGTTTACAGCCCTAAGGGAAGGGGGGGGTCATGGGCCTATCACCCCTCGCTCTCCGGGTCGTTGTGAGGACGGTGGATACCACGCAACTCTATCATGGATGCGGATTCGACCGCGCCACAATGCTGAACTAGACGTCTTTCAGAGCTTTCGAACGAGACCACAAAGCGGAGGGCCCACACCGTAATCCCACGTATAGGTAGTGCGTACAAGCCAAAAGCATACTCAAGTCATCCGCCGAACCCATTAATCATTTTATTAATTTTCTGTCGAGGCAACCGTTATCGTTGCCCCTTATCTGGGTGAGTCGCGATCAACGACAGCAGTCAGGACCACCAGTAACATCGGTGCCTGCCCTGTCGTTCCACCAACTCGTGTGGTTACCAACAAGGTGAACCGTCTCCTTACCTTGTCTTGTGTTTGCTCCGAAGAGCTCGACTTTCATACAACAGGATATCTGTCGGCCACGAACAGTACCAGGCCCACCGCACACCGGTGGAATACACCTGACTTGTCGTTCCGCTAAGATACCATGCGCGGGCACCGTGGGTCACCCGACTCCTTACCTGTAAGGACAACCGTGGTTCAGTACCCTAGGACGGCTATACAGAGTCAGCAACGAGTGGACTACAAGGATTACTCCTCGATAGCTCACACTTGATGTGGCTCGACAGAGCCGGGGTAGGGGCCTGAAACGGTGTCTGCTCTGAACCGTACCTGTAGCAGTTGTAATGTATCGTATCCGCATTCACTCCCGGAGTGAACAGGGCCCGCTATCTAATCCTATTGACTAACAATGCGCAGGGTTTACTGCTGAATATAATGTATATTAAAGGCAGCATAGGATAAAGGAAGTTACATCAAGGAGTGACAATGACAGGCTATGCAATTGAATAGGATTGTAATGTAGCAGCAGCAGCATCAATGCCTAGTGCAAGAAAAGTACGGAAAGATAGGCGATATATGGGGAAGAGAATGGCTCTGCTTGCCTGGAAGCTCGACGGTAGAGGTACGGTCGTCGTCGACGTAGTCGATCACAGGGGCATCAGCAGCGGACGTCGAGACTACCGGACAATAAGAGAGGGGGAAGAAACAATAAATAAACGACAATAATAGCGATACAAATACAAGACATGGATAATGTTAAGCTAGAGGTGAACTAACGCAGTGCTACACGTTGCAGACGAAACGGGAATTCAACCGGCAATTTTACCGGCTCCGGACGATTACCGGACAGACGGCCTGGAGGGGGGATGTCAATGTTTGTTGTGTTAGAGGGGGATGGTTGACATGCGGATAGTGTCTTTGTATTCGTTATATTTTTCTGAGCAAGTTTCATGTATAAAGTTTTTTAATCCGACTTGCGGTTTAAAAGATATTGAATTTCTAAATTTAAATCATTTTTAAATCAATCTCTGAAATTTTCTTTATTATGAAAATGCAACGTTATCCAGAACATTATCCACAACAGGGGTTGACTAGTCAACTGACATGTGGGGCCTAATGACCAGTGGGTCCCGCATGTCATACTCAGTAATCTTAAACCAGTGGTCCCACATGTCATACTCAGCGGGTGTTATTATTATTATTTTCCTAAACAATAATTAGGGGGCTAATTCCCCCTGGCAGTTTAGTCCGTGGCTAAGCCACGGCATGCCCACGTCGGCGACGGCAGAGGCACGACGAGGCCGCTCCGGCTAAGGGGGCACAGGGCGAGTGGGCGCGACGTGGCAGCAGCGAGCTGCATGGCGAGGTGGTGCCCGCGCGCACGGGAGCGGCGATTGGCCAGGGGGCGCGTGGCCATGGCAAGCATGGGACGTCGCTCCGGTGAGGGCGGCCGTGGCGGGGGTGTGTGTCGGGACCCGGAATATGCGTATGTAATTCCAGTCACGATGCAATCACATGGAGAGCCGAGAACCGTACCCACTTGTCTAAGCAGACAAGGCCAAGCACAGAACGTTCTCGGTAAGCGTCGAACGTGAGGGGCATCCCATTCAGGCCGGATGATCAACTGAGATGGGTCCTCAACGTCCGCTCACAAGTCTAAATGTTTATGGGTGGTGAATCCCATATTCATAGACAAGTCGCCTCAACCATGTTATCGATTGAATCCTAACTCTTACATAGACTTACTCCAGCCCGATCACTTAGTCGGGGTCTAGGGCGGGCACGATCATACAACAAAGTGTGCACGTGACAGAGTCATGAGCAATCGCATCGCGATGCCCCAAGCTGCGCACATCTAAGGGCCACTTGGTGTATAAAAGACCGCCAGCCAGATCACAACTAAGGTCTCGAAAACCCATACTAAGACATGCATGTTATAAACATACACGCAGCACACATGTCTAGTATGAACCTCAGGTATCATCACAAAACTCTACAAATTACTTCTTTATTGACTTACATATAGAGCATACAAAGATCACATGTCTGTGCTCAACATTACATCATACAACGGAAGAAAATTAGGTCTGAGCACAGACAAGTTTAACAAATGGCTTAGAGAAGCCTTGTAAATATACACGCCCTTCCACGAGGGACCAGACTGCTGTCTGGGACTATGCTAACTTAGTCAACGTCGAGCTTCAGGTCGGTGACTCCATCGGGGTCTGGGTTTCCATCTAAAACATAGAATAAGCAAACGTGAGTACAAAGTCGTACTCAGCAAGACTTACATCAGAACTACACTACCCATGCTCAAGTATCAAGGTAAAGGGAGGTGGGGTTTCATCATGCAGAAGTGCCAGCTTTGACTTGGCTAGTCTTGAACTACGATTACCAGACTTGAGGTAAGAAGCGTACATGAGTCCACTACCAAGTCTCCAACCAATACACCACTATGGTTACTTCCTCGACTTCCCCACGAGGAAGCACACCATAGCACTCACGCTTATCTTGCGAGTTTTAGAAGTATCCATTCAAGTTGTCTAATAATCAGGTACAGGTTCCAAGTAGTCCTTAACCGCGGACGCGGCTATTCGAATAGTTTTTTTAACCTTGCAAGGGTGTAAGCTACACACACATGACCATCGGTTACCGCCAGGTCTCGCCACCGTTCAAGAGGTGACAGCGAGGATGTTCACCACGACACTTCGCTCACAACCGGTCTATTCCAGGAGTCGACTATCTGAGTTTGCCTCCGCTCGAGAGCCCGGCCGGATCAACGAAACGGACTCAAACAATGTAAGTGACCGAGACGCTACCTCTGGCAGATGGTTTTCCTGCCTCACAGGTGCACCCACATATCTATATGATGCAACCAGTTCCTTCGTTCTTTTTCTATGCACATGTCAAATGGAAAGCCCGAACTAATGTGACTCCTGGACGTCGACACGGATCAAGGTACTAGGCCGAGAGGGGTCAGTGAGCCCAATGTGTGGTTGTACTCTTTGTCTTGGATTACCATACAAGAACTCGGTGCTTAAGGCGGTGTTCAACGAGACAACCCACTGTGTACTCTGACACAGCCTCTCATCGTTCACCTTGTATTAGGGTGGATTCACCAACACATTTTCACTCTCATCAACACCATGTTCACTATCATCCCGACTCACATCAAAAGCAACCTCACTGTAACACTAAGCATGCAATAAGCTGTAACAGTTGCAGGGGCCACATGATATCAATCAACTCCTATGTCAGCTAGGATTGTGGTTTGCTTACTACTGTGACAAGATGATAGGTCATGCATCGGATATGGGTTCAACTATGCGGTAGAATCGATACAATGTGATCTCCTAAACATGCATAAGCGAGACTGAGAGGGAATTGGGATTTTATAGACATGATCAATGGGGTTTGCTTGCCTTGCTGACGAGGTTCACACACGGTGCCTTCAAGGAAGGGGGTGGCTTCGGGTTCCGGCTCCACTTCTATCAGCAACATGACAATCATAGGATCAACATAATGTACAATGCACAATCACATGAATAAGATTGTAATGGTGATGTTCAAGGTACTGATGTGTTGAGCATTCCATTTAAAAGGAGTATATTGCATTTGAAATGCAAATTCAAACTCTATTTGATTTATCGATGAATTTAAAATGCATTTGAATGCATGAAGTTCATTTGAAAAGGTTGATCATGAAGTGATGTTGTAAAGGTGAGGTAAAGCCTCTGATGTGTGGATGAATCCATCTAATTGAAGTGTGTTGCAAAATCATTTGCAAATTTACTCCAAATTTGAATTTGAAAAGGATCCATATGCATGTTTGCTACTGTTCACCCATTTTAAAATGGTCAAACATAGAAACAAATTGCATATTCTTAATCCTTGCATTTTTCTGATAATTTTTTATATATTATATGTTTAATTTGGAGTTGATTTGAATTTTCTATGTTTTTTCAAAGTTTAAATGAATTTCTGGAAATTCTGGATTATTTTAAATCCATTTATTGCATCAGCATGACACAGGGGTGATGTCATAGGGGCTCTGTCTAGGGCGACCCACTGGTCAGTGTTACTGAGGTTAATCCCTGTTAATTAAAACTAACAGGGGGGTTATTTAGGGGCTGGGTCCACCTGTTTGTGACACTGGAGGGGGGTTAGTGAGTAGCTTAGGGCTAATTAAGCTGGGCCCGCCGGGATGTCGCCACCGGCGACCTATGGCACGGCGAGGTGCTCGCAGGAATTGCCAAACGTCCACCGGGGGGGGCACGGGGCAACTACCAAACTGACGCCCGTGATCTCCCGCATCTTGTGCGCTAAGTAGGGGTCGCCGGGGTGCTCTGGGGCGACGACGACTTCAACAATGGCGGCGGTTGTGGCTCTGCTCCGGTGAGTTTGGCGTCTAGGGCACGGAAAAAGGTGTGGGGAGAGGCAAGCAGAAGAGGAGCTCACCCTGGTTACTTTGAAGAGGACGGGGAGGCCGGGGGCTGGCCGGTGACGGCGGAATTTGAGCTCAAAGCTGACGGCGGCCGGCGGTGAGGATTCGAAGCGGGAGTCGCCTGGAGTCGTCCTCGTCTTCGATTCGACCTGCAGCGCGATGAAGTCGACCACGAGGAGTCCACGGGACACGGCAGTGCCGCGAGGGGATCACGACGGCCACGGTGGCGCGGCTGCACGCTCTGGCGAGCTCCTCGGACCGCACGGAAATGGCGACGCAGAGAGGAGGAGGTGACCACGGGATAGGGGGAAGGACGTGGAGGCCTTCCAGGCGTCTCCAGGCGTCAGGGATAGAGGGAGGGAGGCAGCTAGCTGCCTGGCACGCCCATGGCGGTCGCCGGCGTCCTGCCTGCCTGCCTGCCTGTCCTGGGGAGGAAGACGCATGTGCCCTCCCCAGGTGGGCTGGGCTAGGAGGCTGGGGGGGCTTCAGTTGGGCCAGAATGGCCAGGGGGGTCTTTTCCTGTTTTTGTTTCTGTTTTTCCTTTTCTGCCTTTTGTTTTGCTCTGGTAAAAATACCAAAACATTTTATAAAAATGCCCAACTAATTTTATAAATACTAGGTGACCAGTAGCTAGTCACTTTTAGGATATGGACATTTTTGAAATTCAATATATTTTGAATTTCAATTCAAATAGGGTCAAATTTAATTTCCAGGGCACCTTTTGAATTTTTGAATATTCCATGGGCATGGGAATGAACCCAAACAAATTTTAAAATGATCAGCATCATTTATAGGAATTTTCTAATTATTCAAATGATTTTTGGAAAAAGATTTTTATTTGGCCATTTGAATTAATTTCTCAGGGCTTTTGTTTTCCCCATTTTTGGATTTCATTTGAATTTTTACATGATGCAAAGGGTCAAACAAGCCCTAGCACTTACCCTAGTTGGGTTTCTGACAACTCGCCCCCACTCAAAAGAATCTCGTCCCGAGATTCAGAAGTCGTCGGGAGGAAGGAGGGGTACTCGGCACGGCGGCGGTCTTCTCTTTCCTAGGGTACTTCTTTCTCGGAGTGATGAGACCATTGCACTTTGAGGAACTTGATCTTCTGACGACGAGTGACACGCTCAGCTGAATCAAGAATACGAACAGGGTACTCTCGATAAGAAAGGTCATCTTGGAGATCAAGCGTTTCATGGTCGACTTCGCGGATGGGGTCCTTGAAGCAACGCCTGAGTTGTGACACATGGAATACGTCATGTACTCGGGAAAGGTGCGGAGGTAGTTCAAGTTTGTAGGCAACTTCTCCATGTTTAGCAAGAATGCGGAAAGGTCCGATGTAACGTGGGGCCAACTTGCCTTTGATACCGAATCTTTGGGTTCCTTTCAGAGGAGTAACCCGAAGGTAAGCCTTCTCATCAATATTGTAGCTCTCCTCTCTATGATGACGATCATAGTAGCTCTTTTGACGAGACTGAGCGGCTTTCAATCGATCACGAACAATGCGAACTTGCTCTTCTGCTTCCTTGATCATATCCGGTCCAAAGAGTTGTCTTTCACCGGTTTCTGACCAGTTAAGGGGTGTTCGACATCGTCGGCCATAGAGGAATTCAAAGGGAGCCATGTTCAGACTAGATTGATAGCTATTGTTATAAGCAAATTCGGCAAATGGAAGAGATTTCTCCCAATTCTTTCCGAATGAGATAACACAAGCTCTGAGCATGTCTTCCAAGATTTGATTAACCCTTTCAACTTGACCGCTAGACTGAGGATGGAAAGTTGTACTAAAGGAGAGATGAGTTCCCATAGCATTCTGAAAGCTTCCCCAGAATCTAGAGGTGAAAAGGCTACCACGATCAGAATTGATTACCAAAGGAACACCGTGAAGAGACACAATTCGAGAGACATACAAGTCTGCCAACTGACTAGCAGTTATAGACTCGCGAACGGGAAGGAAGTGAGCAACTTTGGAAAGCCTATCTATGACAACAAAGATGGCATCATTTCCTTTCTGGGTTTTTGGAAAGCCAGTGATGAAGTCCATACCGACTTTGTCCCATTTCCACTCGGGAATAGGAAAAGGTTGAAGTGTGCCAGCAGGTCTTTGGTGTTCTGCCTTAATGCGACGACAAACATCACATTCGGCAACAAATCGAGCAATGTCTCTCTTCATCCTGGTCCACCAAAATCTCTGGCGTAGATCTCGGTACATTTTTGTGCTACCGGGATGAATCGAGAGGGGTGTGTCATGGGCTTCTTTGAGGATGAGTTGCCTTAGATCCCTATTCTTAGGTACTACCAAACGATTTTCAAAGAATACCGTTCCTTTACTATCTGTGGAGAAACATTTAGCAACTCCGCTAGCAATGTTCTCCTTGATCCGGCGAACACGTCGTGCATGCCTTTGGGCAACTATGATTTGATCCTCAAGGGTTGGTTTCGCCACCAAGTTGAAAAGAGATCCATGAGGAACAATCTCGAGATTGAGCTTTCGAAATTCCTCATGAAGAAGTGGTTGATACTGTTGTAACATGAGGTTGTTACAATACGACTTACGACTTAGTGCATCAGCCATGACATTGGCTTTTCTTGGGGTGTAAGAAATTCCTAAGTCATAATATTTTATCAACTCTATCCAGCGTCTTTGCCTGAGATTAAGATCTGGCTGGGTGAATATGTATTTGAGGCTTTGGTGATCAGAATAGATCTCACAACGATTACCAAGGAGGTAATGTCGCCAAGTCTTCAGGGCATGAACTACGGCAGCGAGTTCAAGATCATGGGTAGGATAGTTCTCTTCATGTGGCCGCAACTGGCGTGAAGCATAAGCTACCACATGTCTATCTTGCATAAGTATGCATCCTAACCCTTGCCGTGAAGCATCACAATAGATCTCGAAATCCCTTTTGGTGTCTGGAGGTGCAAGTACGGGTGCAGATGTCAATCTTCTTTTTAGCTCTTGAAAGCTTTCCTCGCACTTGGGAGTCCATTGGAATTTCTTATCTTTCTTGAGGAGTTCAGTAAGAGGCTTTGCAACTTTGGAGAAGTTCTCAACGAAGCGGCGACAATAGCTGGCTAGGCCAAGAAAACTCCTAACTTGCTTAACCGATTCAGGTCGAGTCCAGTCAAGGACGGCCTGAACTCTCTCGGGATAAGAAAGGTCATCTTGGAGATCAAGCGTTTCATGGTCGACTTCGCGGATGGGGTCCTTGAAGCAACGCCTGAGTTGTGACACATGGAATACGTCATGTACTCGGGAAAGGTGCGGAGGTAGTTCAAGTTTGTAGGCAACTTCTCCATGTTTAGCGAGAATGCGGAAAGGTCCGATGTAACGTGGGGCCAACTTGCCTTTGATACCGAATCTTTGGGTTCCTTTCAGAGGAGTAACCCGAAGGTAAGCCTTCTCATCAATATTGTAGCTCTCCTCTCTATGATGACGATCATAGTAGCTCTTTTGACGAGACTGAGCGGCTTTCAATCGATCACGAACAATGCGGACTTGCTCTTCTGCTTCCTTGATCATATCCGGTCCAAAGAGTTGTCTTTCACCGGTTTCTGACCAGTTAAGGGGTGTTCGACATCGTCGGCCATAGAGGAATTCAAAGGGAGCCATGTTCAGACTAGATTGATAGCTATTGTTATAAGCAAATTCGGCGAATGGAAGAGATTTCTCCCAATTCTTTCCGAATGAGATAACACAAGCTCTGAGCATGTCTTCCAAGATTTGATTAACCCTTTCAACTTGACCGCTAGACTGAGGATGGAAAGCTGTACTAAAGGAGAGATGAGTTCCCATAGCATTCTGAAAGCTTCCCCAGAATCTAGAGGTGAAAAGGCTACCACGATCAGAATTGATTACCAAAGGAACACCATGAAGAGACACAATTCGAGAGACATACAAGTCTGCCAACTGACTAGCAGTTATAGACTCGCGAACGGGAAGGAAGTGAGCAACTTTGGAAAGCCTATCTATGACAACAAAGATGGCATCATTTCCTTTCTGGGTTTTTGGAAAGCCAGTGATGAAGTCCATACCGACTTTGTCCCATTTCCACTCGGGAATAGGAAAAGGTTGAAGTGTGCCAGCAGGTCTTTGGTGTTCTGCCTTAATGCGACGACAAACATCACATTCGGCAACAAATCGAGCAATGTCTCTCTTCATCCTGGTCCACCAAAATCTCTGGCGTAGATCTCGGTACATTTTTGTGCTACCGGGATGAATCGAGAGGGGTGTGTCATGGGCTTCTTTGAGGATGAGTTGCCTTAGATCCCTATTCTTAGGTACTACCAAACGATTTTCAAAGAATACCGTTCCTTTACTATCTGTGGAGAAACATTTAGCAACTCCGCTAGCAATGTTCTCCTTGATCCGGCGAACACCTCGTGCACGCCTTTGGGCAACTATGATTTGATCCTCAAGGGTTGGTTTCGCCACCAAGTTGAAAAGAGATCAACGAGGAACAATCTAGATTGTTCCTCGTTGATCTCTTTTCAACTTGGTGGCGAAACCAACCCTTGAGGATCAAATCGGATCAAGGAGAACATTGCTAGCGGAGTTGCTAAATGTTTCTCCACAGATAGTAAAGGAACGGTATTCTTTGAAAATCGTTTGGTAGTACCTAAGAATAGGGATCTAAGGCAACTCATCCTCAAAGAAGCCCATGACACACCCCTCTCGATTCATCCCGGTAGCACAAAAATGTATCGAGATCTACGCCAGAGATTTTGGTGGACCAGGATGAAGAGAGACATTGCTCGATTTGTTGCCGAATGTGATGTTTGTCGTCGCATTAAGGCAGAACACCAAAGACCTGCTGGCACACTTCAACCTTTTCCTATTCCCGAGTGGAAATGGGACAAAGTCGGTATGGACTTCATCACTGGCTTTCCAAAAACCCAGAAAGGAAATGATGCTGATAGAGGCGAAGGTGTCCCGATGTTTCGATGAGATGGTGGAGATCGATTATGGTGGAGTAGACTTTCACGACCCGACTACGAACGTGCGAAGACGTTGCGCCTTAGCGATCGCTAAACCAACTCCGAGAGGTTATTGATCCCGCGGATGCACGATCAACCTGACCACGAAGGTCTAATTCCTGCAAGCAATCGAAGAACAAGCAAGAACTAAGAATTGCAATCTGGATATTGCGAATATAAGATGAAAGATTACGAAAGTTGGGGTTCCAATGAGGTCTTGGCCTGGTCGGATGACACAAACGAAGAGCTCGAAGTTGCGGCTATGGCTAACTTAAATCTAATTAAAACCCAAGTCTAAACGACGCCCTAAGGGCTGTATATATGGGGGAACAGAGGGGATTTTCGTGACCCCTTGGAGGTGGGGTCCGAAAACAACCCTAACTCGGTTTCCCCACACATACGGACTCTAAAAACAGCCTATAAGGTGGTATTTCGAAATTACATGGGCCCAGCCCAATATTAAGGTGACGCAGCACCTATAATTGCCCTTGGACGAAAATAATGAAGTGGCATCTCGCGTATTTCGTCCAAGACTTCATGCGCGCCTTATGGTGGCTTCAAAGTGCGATAATCACCACGGGAAGCTCCGCTGTCCTTTCCCGCGCGCGCACCTTCTTCTCCATGCTTGATCCCGCTCCAATGACCATCCTTCTTGTCCATGCTAGGTCCTTCATTCATAAGCAAAACAAAAGTATCTAATTTAGGCAGTATCATATGTTCATGAACAATAGAAGGATTCGCAAGAAACGAAAGTACCTGATAATTTAGTTGACGTGCACGAGCTCTAGTAACTGGTCCAATATGTGTAGTTGGTGAGGATATGGGTGTAACATTAGTAGGGATGTCCTCATCATCCTCCCCTTCTTGAATTGAAGTCGTCCTCGACGGAAGCTCATCATCTTCTCCCAAATAAGGCTTCAAATCTGCAATATTAAATGTGGGACTAACCCCAAAGGCTGCAGGTAGCTCAAGTTTATATGCATTATCATTAATTTTCTGCAAAACCTTAAAGGGACCATCAGCTCGAGGCATTAAGACTTGCGCAAATCAGGAAACCTATCTTTACGTAGATGTAACCAAACAAGATCTCCGGGTTCAAACACAACATGCTTTCGACCCCTATCACCAGCAAGCTTGTATCTAGCATTCATGCGCTCAATGTTTTCTTTAGTTAACTCATGCAGTTTTAATATCAATTCAGCACGTTGCTTAGCATCAAAATTAACCTTCTCCGAAGATGGAAGAGGAAGCAAATCAATAGGTGCACGAGGTAGAAAACCATAAACAATCTCAAAAGGGCACATTTTAGTGGTAGAATGCAATGAACGATTATAAGCAAATTCAATATGAGGTAAACATTCTTCCCACAGTTTCAAGTTACTCTTTAAAACAGCCCTAAGCATAGTAGACAAAGTCCTATTCACTACTTCAGTTTGTCCATCAGTTTGGGGATGACATGTAGTACTAAAAAGTAGTTTAGTCCCCAACTTAGCCCATAAGCATCTCCAAAAATGGCTAAGAAACTTAGTATCACGATCCGAGACAATAGTATTGGGCACACCATGTAAGCGAATAATCTCACGAAAGAATAAATCAGCAACATTAGCAGCATCATCGCTTTTATGACATGGTATAAAATGTGCCATCTTAGAAAATCTATCCACGACAACAAATATGCTATCCCTCCCATTCTTTGTTCGAGGCAAGCCTAAAACAAAGTCCATGGATATGTCCTCCCACGGAACACTAGGTACAGGTAAAGGCATGTATAAACCATGAGGATTGAGTCGTGACTTGGCTTTTTGACATGTAGTGCAGCGAGCAACAAAACGCTCAACATCCCGTCTCATCTTTGGCCAAAAGAAATGTGTAGCAAGTACGTCCTCCGTCTTCTTCACGCCAAAGTGTCCCATTAATCCTCCTCCATGCGCCTCCTGCAACAACAAAAGACGAATAGAGCTAGCTGGAATGCATAGCTTGTTAGAACGGAACACAAATCCATCATTAAGCACAAACTTGTTCCATGTTCTACCCTCTCTACAATTCTGCAATACATCTTTAAATTCCGCATCATTTACGTATTGATCTTTGATTGTCTCTAAACCGAAAATCTTGAAGTCAAGTTGTGAAAGCATAGTATAACGACGAGACAAAGCATCAGCAATAATATTATCTTTCCCCTTCTTGTGTTTAATGACATAAGGGAAAGTCTCAATAAATTCAACCCACTTAGCATGTCTACGATTAAGTTTTGCTTGACTTCTTATGTGTTTCAAGGATTCATGATCAGAATGTATAACAAATTCTTTGGGCCATAAATAATGTTGCCAAGTTTCTAATGTCCGAACAAGAGCATATAATTCCTTATCATAAGTAGAATAGTTCAGACTAGGCCCACTCAATTTTTCAGAAAAGTAAGCAACAGGTTTAGCATCTTGTAATAACACACCTCCCAAACCAATCCCACTAGCATCGCATTCAAGCTCAAAAGTCTTATTAAAATCAGGAAGTTGGAGCAAAGGAGCATGTGTTAACTTATCTTTCAATACGGTGAAGGCTTCTTCCTGTGCGGTACCCCAAGTAAAAGGCACATCCTTGCGTGTAAGCTCATTGAGAGGTGCAGCAATGGTGCTGAAATCTCTCACAAAACGCCTATAGAATCCAGCGAGGCCAAGAAAACTCCTCACTTGTGTGACCGTTTTGGGCTGCGGCCAACTCTCAATCGCCTCGATCTTGGCTTTATCAACTTCAATTCCCTGCGGAGTAACAACATAGCCAAGAAACGATACTCGGTCGGTGCAAAAGGTGCACTTCCCAAGGTTACCAAACAAACGTGCATTACGTAGAGCAATAAAAACAGCACGTAAATGATCCAAATGTTCCTCCAAAGATTTGCTATAAATCAGTATATCATCAAAATAGACTACCACAAATCGTCCAATGAAAGCACGTAAAACCTCGTTCATTAATCTCATGAAAGTGCTAGGTGCATTAGTTAACCCAAAAGGCATGACTAACCACTCATATAATCCAAACTTAGTTTTAAATGCCGTCTTCCATTCATCTCCTAATTTCATGCGAATTTGATGGTATCCACTACGCAAATCAACTTTGGAAAACATGGTAGAGCCACTTAATTCATCAAGCATATCATCTAACCTAGGAATAGGATGACGATAACGAATAGTAATATTATTAATGGCTCGACAATCAACACACATACGCCATGTTCCATCCTTTTTAGGCACTAATATAACAGGAACAGCACAAGGACTAAGGGATTCACGTATGTAACCTTTGTCGAGTAGCTCTTGTACTTGACGCTGAATCTCCTTTGTCTCCTCCGGATTGGTACGGTATGGCGCACGGTTGGGCAGTGAAGCACCGGGAATTAAGTCAATCTGATGCTCAATCCCTCGAATAGGTGGTAATCCCGGTGGTACGTCTTGTGGAAAGACGTCAATAAACTCCTGCAAAAGGTCAGTGACAACAGGAGGCAAAGAAGGAGGCAATTCCTCAAATGAAAACAAAGCTTCTTTGCACACAAAAGCATAGCACACATATTGACTAACATCCAAATCTGAAATATCAACTTTAGTAGCAAGCAAAGTTGGACTAGTCAATTTAATTTCATTAGACACAACAGAAGAAGATTTGCTATTAGTCTTATGTTGTTGCTCAAATTCTTTGGCTGCTATCTCATTTTCACTCTTATTTTTCTCCTGTTTAGCTTTACTAGCTCTAGCAAGATCATCTTTCACAATTTGTTCAGGAGACATAGGAAGTAAAGCAATATTTTTATCCTGATGAACCAGAGTAAACTGATTTGTCCTACCATGGTGTACAACATTCCTATCAAATTGCCATGGTCTACCAAGTAAAAGAGAGCATGCTTGCATGGGTACCACATCACAATCAACATAATCAGCATATGCAGCAATGCTAAAGTGCACACGAACAGAACGCGTTACCTTAATCTTACCACTATTGTTAAACCACTGAATATAGTACGGATGGGGGTGTGGTCTTGTGGTGAGAGATAGCTTCTCCACCAACTCCATGCTAGCCAAGTTGTTGCAACTCCCTCCGTCAATGATGATGCGAACCGAACGTTCTTTCACCACTCCCTTTGTGTGGAACAAATTATGCCTCTGGTTTTGCTCAGCCTTCGTTACCTGCACACTTAACACACGTTGAGCAACCAAACTAGCATATTTATCTGCATCATCAGGAGCCATATACTCCATATCATGAGCATCATCATGGGCACCCTGTTCCTCATGAGCAATGAGAACTAAAGTCTCCTCATCATAGTCACTCGCTGACTCATACCCACCATCCGCCGTAATAATCATCACACGCTTGGAGGGACAGTCTTTTGCGAAGTGACCTCCACCTTGGCACCTGCGACATTTAATATCACGATCTCGTGTTTGCCCTGTGGAAGCCATGGATGAAGAAGAACTCGCCGCTGGACCACTCTGTGCACCCTTGAATGGTGGCGCTGACTGTTTTGGTGGCTCCCTGTAAGAATGAGCGGCTGAAGTAGAGGGTGGAGCAGCAGGACGTGTGGATGTAGAAGGTCCACGCGATGTCCATGATGTATTTCGTCCTGCAGAAAAGTTAGGTCTCGTAGCGGCCTGTCGATCCTGCACTTCACGTTCAGCTTTACAAGCAAGATGAAACAAACGAGTAATAGTAGCATAGTCCTTGTATTCTAGAATAGTTTGTATCTCCCTGTTTAAGCCACCTATAAAACGTGCAAACATAGCTTCATTATCCTCTACTAGGCCACATCTAATCAATCCAGTTTGTAATTCTTGATAATATTCCTCTACAGAATTTTTTCCTTGTCTCAAACGCTGTAATTTTTGTAGCAATTCACGTTGATAATAAGGAGGAACCCAGCGAGTACGCATAGCATCTTTTAAAGCAGCCCAAGTAGCTGGAATATTATTAGCATGCAATCTACAATGTTCAGACCACCAAATAGATGCAAAACCCGTGAATTCACAAACAGCAGCAGTAACACGTCTATTCTCAGGATATTGTAAACATGTAAAGCGTTGTTCAGTTTCTAACTCCCAAGTAAGATAAGCATCAGGAATATATCTACCCTCAAACGGCTTAAGATTCAATTTAAGTTTAGGCACATGTTCATCATCGCGTACCTGAGGGGGTGGTTGGTGTCGACCGTGGCGAATGTTGGGACGTGGACGTCCAGCTGGTTGTTCATAGGCCGCTTCTTGTTCCACCTCCTCCTCGTAATCACCCTCGTAGTTGTCGTCCTGGCCGACGTCAGAGGCAGCAGCAGCAGGAACGGCAGCAGCAGCAGGAGCACCAGCAGCTTGTCCGCCCGGAAACAGAATACGTCGTGCACGTCGTGGTGGCGGTGGCTGTGCTGGAGCGGCCGCAGGCTGTATAGGTAAGCGTGCGAGCAACTCAGTAAACTTGGCGTCGAGCTTGGTGTCGATCATCTTCTCCACACCATCAATCGCCTCTGTAAATCTGTTCTCGATGTCATTCACCTGTTCAGACATCATTTGTGCAAATTTATCATGTAATGCTTTGTTTGTCATATTCTCCCAATCAGGTGCATCCCGCGCCACTTCATCATGGGATCCTGGCATGGTTAGCAGAAATAGAAAACACACAGAAGTATGATCCTACTTCGACTAATGGGATGTGGGGTGGTGGAAAGCACAAATCCGTCAAGCTTTTCTTCAGTTCTTACCGATTCTTACCTAGCAGCAGGTGGTGATGTACAACCAACGGGTCAAAACTCTCAGAGATGTGGTAGAGCGATGGCCAGGAGGTGTCAACCGCACGAAGTAGAATATATGTGGAGCTGTAGGTAGGCTTGACAAATATGGTAGCAAAAAGCTTCAACAGTAATCAAAACAGAGATGCAAAGTTGAATAAACACTCAACGTCGGTACTGTGCTGATCCTAGGCTAGACCGTACTAGAGACGCGAGCCTAAAACACCAACGAAAGCACGGCGCGGCACGTAATCAACTGAGAAGCACACTCTGAATTTTTTTTTTCTCTTTTTTTTTTTTTTTTTTTTTTTGCTTTTTTTTTTTTTTTTGCGATGCGGGACTGCGGTGGCTGAAAAAGTGCGAAAAAAATCACTATGCTGGCGAACGTCTCAAAATGAGTTTCTGGACCTAAGGAACGTATGGGCACGAAATTTTTTCACCCCTGAAAATTTTTCACCCCTGAATTTTTTTTTTTTTTTTTTTTTTTTTTTTGGAAATCACCCCCTTCTACGTACGACAAAGATTGGTGAAATCCGACTCTAATCAACTCAAACTAATCTGGCTATGGAGAGGTCACGAACCGTACTGATGATGGAACTCAACTCGGACTCGTGGTACGTGGTGGTGTATATGGACTCTGCTTGGCGGAACGTGGTGGTGTATCTGCACTTGGATTGGCGGAACGTGGTAGGATGACTACTGTGCGGCGGCGACGTGGCAAACTGTGATCAGAACTCGAAACTCTAAGGGAACTAGACGCTAAGATCAGCAACTTGACACAACGATGCAACCGTAAATTCAACAAAGCAAGTACTGAAAAGAAAACTGGACAAAGGCTCGGACTGTCTTGGGACGTGATGATCTAACCCTAAATTTTTTTTTGGCTTTTTCGTGGGCTGTAGGTATGACGAACAGAAGCAATCTAGACTACGAAAACTGGTAAATCTCACCGAGCAACCTGGAAATCTGATACCACTTGATAGAGGCGAAGGTGTCCCGATGTTTCGATGAGATGGTGGAGATCGATTATGGTGGAGTAGACTTTCACGACCCGACTACGAACGTGCGAAGACGTTGCGCCTTAGCGATCGCTAAACCAACTCCGAGAGGTTATTGATCCCGCGGATGCACGATCAACCTGACCACGAAGGTCTAATTCCTGCAAGCAATCGAAGAACAAGCAAGAACTAAGAATTGCAATCTGGATATTGCGAATATAAGATGAAAGATTACGAAAGTTGGGGTTCCAATGAGGTCTTGGCCTGGTCGGATGACACAAACGAAGAGCTCGAAGTTGCGGCTATGGCTAACTTAAATCTAATTAAAACCCAAGTCTAAACGACGCCCTAAGGGCTGTATATATGGGGGAACAGAGGGGATTTTCGTGACCCCTTGGAGGTGGGGTCCGAAAACAACCCTAACTCGGTTTCCCCACACATACGGACTCTAAAAACAGCCTATAAGGTGGTATTTCGAAATTACATGGGCCCAGCCCAATATTAAGGTGACGCAGCACCTATAATTGCCCTTGGACGAAAATAATGAAGTGGCATCTCGCGTATTTCGTCCAAGACTTCATGCGCGCCTTATGGTGGCTTCAAAGTGCGATAATCACCACGGGAAGCTCCGCTGTCCTTTCCCGCGCGCGCACCTTCTTCTCCATGCTTGATCCCGCTCCAATGACCATCCTTCTTGTCCATGCTAGGTCCTTCATTCATAAGCAAAACAAAAGTATCTAATTTAGGCAGTATCATATGTTCATGAACAATAGAAGGATTCGCAAGAAACGAAAGTACCTGATAATTTAGTTGACGTGCACGAGCTCTACTAACTGGTCCAATATGTGTAGTTGGTGAGGATATGGGTGTAACATTAGTAGGGATGTCCTCATCAGATGCCATCTTTGTTGTCATAGATAGGCTTTCCAAAGTTGCTCACTTCCTTCCCGTTCGCGAGTCTATAACTGCTAGTCAGTTGGCAGACTTGTATGTCTCTCGAATTGTGTCTCTTCACGGTGTTCCTTTGGTAATCAATTCTGATCGTGGTAGCCTTTTCACCTCTAGATTCTGGGGAAGCTTTCAGAATGCTATGGGAACTCATCTCTCCTGTAGTACAGCTTTCCATCCTCAGTCTAGCGGTCAAGTTGAAAGGGTTAATCAAATCTTGGAAGACATGCTCAGATTGAGCTTTCGAAATTCCTCATGAAGAAGTGGTTGATACTGTTGTAACATGAGGTTGTTACAATACGACTTACGACTTAGTGCATCAGCCATGACATTGGCTTTGCCTGGGGTGTAAGAAATTCCTATGTCATAATCTTTTATCAACTCTATCCAGCGTCTTTGCCTGAGATTAAGATCTGGCTGGGTGAATATGTATTTGAGGCTTTGGTGATCAGAATAGATCTCACAACGATTACCAAGGAGGTAATGTCGCCAAGTCTTCAGGGCATGAACTACGGCAGCGAGTTCAAGATCATGGGTAGGATAGTTCTCTTCATGTGGCCGCAACTGGCGTGAAGCATAAGCTACCACATGTCTATCTTGCATAAGTATGCATCCTAACCCTTGCCGTGAAGCATCACAATAGATCTCGAAATCCCTTTTGGTGTCTGGAGGTGCAAGTACGGGTGCAGAAGTCAATCTTATTTTTAGCTCTTGAAAGCTTTCCTCGCACTTGGGAGTCCATTGGAATTTCTTATCTTTCTTGATGAGTCCAGTAAGAGGCTTTGCAACTTTGGAGAAGTTCTCAACGAAGCGGCAACAATAACTGGCTAGGCCAAGAAAACTCCTAACTTGCTTAACCGATTCAGGTCGAGTCCAGTCAAGGACGGCCTGAACTCTCTCGGGATTGACTGCAACACCTTTTGCAGAAATCACGTGGCCTAAGTAGGTCACTTCTGGTAGCCAAATTTCACACTTGGAGAACTTGGCATAAAGGCGGTTCTCTCTAAGTTTCATCAATACCAACCTAAGATGTTCTGCGTGCTCTTCTTCGTTCTTCGAGTAGATGAGAATGTCATCATGATAAACTACAACAAATTTATCTAGGTACTCCATGAAGATCGAATTCATCAAGCGCGGGAATGTGGCGAGGGCATTGGTTAAACCGAAGGACATGACGGTGTACTCGTAAAGACCGTAACGAGTGGTGAAAGCCGTTTTGGGTATGTCCTCGTTTCAGATTTTGATTTGATGATAGCCTAATCTCAAATCCATCTTGGAGAAGACAGAGGATCCAGCAAGTTGATCATAAAGATCATTGATCCTGGGCAGTGGGTACTTGTTCTTTATCGTCGCTAGATTTAGCGGGCGATAGTCTACGCACATCCTTTCTGTTCCATCTTTCTTCGTTACGAACAGAACGGGGCAACCCCATGGAGATGAGCTAGGGCGGATGAAGCCTTTTTCCAACGAAGCATCAAGTTGGGTTTTTAGCTCAGCCAACTCATGTGGGGCCATTCTATATGGACGTCTGGAAATTGGGGTTGTGCCTGGTACAAGATCCACTATGAATTCTACACTTCTGTCGGGTGGCATTCCCGGCATCTCTTCAGGAAAGACATCCGGGAAGTCACGAACCACCGAAACATCTTCAAGGTCTGGAAGGGGAAGCACATTCAAAGTATGCATCTGGATTCTAGAGCTGGGTGATGTGTAGTCAATTGTCTGGCCTGAAGGATGGGTGAGTTTGACTGATTTGGCTTTACAATCAAGGAAAGCATTCTGCCTTGATAACCAATCCATTCCTAGGATGACATCAATGTCCGAAGACTTGAGGGCTATAAGTGAGGCAAGGAATACTAAACCCTCAATTGCAATTTGATTGCCATGGCTTACTCTATTAGTTTTCCACTTTGAACCAGGAGTTTGAATGATCATTGGATAAAACATTTCTTCAAAGGGGAACTCATGACGAAGTGCATAACTCTCCGACATGAATAAATGAGAAGCTCCTGGATCGAAAAGAACGGAGGCGGGGACATGATTGACTGGGAGTGTGCCAAGAATGACGTCAGAAGCATCAGTGGCTTCCTAAACGAAGATTTGGTTCACACAACCACTACTAGTGGATGAAGGCTTTGCTAGAAAGGCTTTTGTGGTTGATTTCTTTGGAGGCTTGGGTCGAGAATGACGTGGTGCCATCAAGACCTGAGGGCATTGACGATAGTAATGGCCTGGAAGACCACACTTAAAGCATACCCTGTCTGAATTGCTAGGAGTGGGATTACTTGGTTGCACACCATCATTCCAGGGTGGAATAATGTGTTGGGGTGGATGGCATATATTGGAGGTTGGTCTCTGCAGAAAGTTTCGAGGTATGGCTCTGGTTGGAATCCAAATTCGGCGTTTCTGAGGGGCTGAACTTGAAGAAGAAGCAAGCTCAAGAGCATGCTTGCGAGAATCCTCGAAAACTTCATTGCCATGCTCATCTCTGAAGGATCTGTTGACTAAATCCTCAAAGGTGGCAAATTCGATGAGGTTGAGATCATGACGAAGGATGGGGCTAAGTACCTTGCAGAACCTTGCGTGCTTCCTGGCATCGGTGGTGATCTCATCTTGGGCATATCGAGCAAGACGGTTGAACTCTCTCACATACTCATGAATGGACATCTCTCCTTGAGTCAGGTTGCGGAACTCTTCTTTCTTGCGCTCCATCAACTCATCCAGAATGTGGTACCCTCGAAAGGCAACACAGAACTCCTGCCAAGTCACTACGTGACCATCTGGATGCATAGCAACATAGTTCTCCCACCATTGAAGAGCAGCACCTTCCAAGAAGTATACCGCGAAAACAACTCGATCATCGGGAGCAACATGTGCAGTATCAAGCTTACGCTCGATGGAACGGAGCCAATCATCAGCTTCAAGGTGCTCAGAAGAACATCGAAATACCGGTGGCTTGAGGAGGATGAAATCCTGAATGCTCACGACCACATTACGCTGACGAGCGGTATTCTGCTCGATGAGCTCCAGAACGCGTGTTTGATCACGTCGATTCTTCTCAGCTTCCATCATGATTTCCGCCGCAGAAGGCGGTGGTAGAGGTTCATCATCATTTCGATTCCGAACACGGTCTCGATTCCGACGAACAGCACTACGAGTTCCACCTGACATCCTGTGTGATAAAAATCAACAATCAGAACAGGTTGTATGATGGAATCAAAGACAAGAAGGACATGATTTAGGCGGAAAGGTTGTAATGCAAAGGCAAAGATTCAAGAAACACGGGATAAATCGGGCAGCATAACGGCTACACCGGGATGGAAATCAAGACAACCTCGAGGAGATTGAACAGAACTTCCTCAAGGAACTCAAAACACGAAGACTCTGGACGACCACAACTGTCTTACGGCTACAAGGAGGCAAACAACGAGATGTTATAGTAAAGACATAGATGAGCCTAGTCCTATCATCCCGTAGAAAAGATAAGGGTGACTCAGAACTCAGATCGATGAGGGTAAGGAGAAAAAGAAGCCTTACGTTGTTCCCTTATACCCAGAGTAACTATATAACTATAGAGTGCTAGACTCGACTTCGACCAAGGGTTGATTAAGCCTACAGACAATCCTGCTCTGATACCAAGTCTGTCGGGACCCGGAATATGCGTATGTAATTCCAGTCACGATGCAATCACATGGAGAGCCGAGAACCGTACCCACTTGTCTAAGCAGACAAGGCCAAGCACAGAACGTTCTCGGTAAGCATAGAACGTGAGGGGCATCCCATTCAGGCCGGATGATCAACTAAGATGGGTCCTCAACGTCCGCTCACAAGTCTAAATGTTTATGGGTGGTGAATCCCATATTCATAGACAAGTCGCATCAACCATGTTATCGATTGAATCCTAACTCTTACATAGACTTACTCCAGCCCGATCACTTAGTCGGGGTCTAGGGCGGGCTCGATCATACAACAAAGTGTGCACGTGACAGAGTCACGAGCAATCGCATCGCGATGCCCCAAGCTGCGCACATCTAAGGGCCACTTGGTGTATAAAAGACCGCCAGCCAGATCACAACTAAGGTCTCGAAAACCCATACTAAGACATGCATGTTATAAACATACACGCAGCACACATGTCTAGTATGAACAGCAGGTATCATCACAAAACTCTACAAATTACTTTTTTATTGACTTACATATAGAGCATACAAAGATCACATGTCTGTGATCAACATTACATCATACAACGGAAGCATATTAGGTCTGAGTACAGACAAGTTTAACAAATGGCTTAGAGAAGCCTTGTAAACATACACGCCCTTCCACGAGGGACCAGACTGTTGTCTGGGACTATGCTAACTTAGTCAACGTCGAGCTTCAGGTCGGTGACTCCATCGGGGTCTGGGTTTCCATCTAAAACATAGAATAAGCAAACGTGAGTACAAAGTCGTACTCAGCAAGACTTACATCAGAACTACACTACTCATGCTCAAGTATCAAGGTAAAGGGAGGTGGGGTTTCATCATGCAGAAGTGCCAGCTTTGACTTGGCTAGTCCTGAACTACGATTACCAGACTTGAGGTAAGAAGCGTACACGAGTCCACTACCAAGTCTCCAACCAATACACCACTATGGTTACTTCCTCGACTTCCCCACGAGAAAGAACACCATAGCACTCACGCTTATCTTGCGAGTTTTAGAAGTATCCATTCAAGTTGTCTAATAATCAGGTACAGGTTCCAAGTAGTCCTTAACCGCGGACGCGGCTATTCGAATAGTTTTGTTAACCTTGCAAGGGTGTAAGCTACACACACATGACCATCGGTTACCTCCATGTCTCGCCACCGTTCAAGAGGTGACAGCGAGGATGTTCACCACGACACTTCGCTCACAACCGGTCTATTCCAGGATTCGACTATCTAAGTTTGCCTCCGCTCGAGAGCCCGGCCGGATCAACGAAACGGACTCAAACAATGTAAGTGACCGAGACGCCAACTCTGGAAGATGGTTTTCCTGCCTCACAGGTGCACCCACATATCTATATGATGCAACCAGTTCCTTCGTTCTTTTTCTATGCACATGTCAAATGGAAAGCCCGAACTAATGTGACTCCTGGACGTCGACATGGATCAAGGTACTAGGCCGAGAGGGGTCAGTGATCCCAATGTGTGGTTGTACTCTTTGTCTTGGATTACCATACAAGAACTTGGTGCTTAAGGCGGTGTTCAATGAGACAACCCACTGTGTACTCCTACACAGCCTCTCATCGTTCACCTTGTATTAGGGTGGATTCACCAACACAGTTTCACTCTCATCAACACCATGTTCACTATCATCCCGACTCACATCAAAAGCAACCTCACTGTAACACTAAGCATGCAATAAGCTGTAACAGTTGCAGGGGCCACATGATATCAATCAACTCCTATGTCACCTAGGATTGTGGTTTGCTTACTACTGTGACAAGATGATAGGTCATGCATCGGATATGGGTTCAAATATGCGATAGAATCGATACAACGTGATCTCCTAAACATGCATAAGCGAGACTGAGAGGGAATTGGGATTTTATAGACATGATCAATGGGGTTTGCTTGCCTTGCTGACGAAGTTCACACACGGTGTCTTCAACGAAGGGGGTGGCTTCGGGTTCCGGCTCCACTTCTATCAGCAACATGACAATCATAGGATCAACATAATGTACAATGCACAATCACATGAATAAGATTGTAATGGTGATGTTCAAGGTACTGATGTGTTGAGCATTCCATTTAAAAGGAGTATATTGCATTTGAAATGCAAATTCAAACTCCATTTGATTTATCGATGAATTTAAAATGCATTTGAATGCATGAAGTTCATTTGAAAAGGTTGATCATGAAGTGATGTTGTAAAGGTGAGGTAAAGCCTCTGATGTGTGGATGAATCCATCTAATTGAAGTGTGTTGCAAAATCATTTGCAAATTTACTCCAAATTTGAATTTGAAAAGGATCCATATGCATGTTTGCTACTGTTCACCCATTTTAAAATGGTCAAACATAGAAACAAATTGCATATTCTTAAACCTTGCATTTTTCTGATAATTTTTCATATATTATATGTTTAATTTGGAGTTGATTTGAATTTTCTATGATTTTTCAAAGTTTAAATGAATTTCTGGAAATTCTGGATTATTTTAAATCCATTTATTGCATCAGCATGACGCAGGGGTGATGTCACAGGGGCTCTGTCCAGGGGGACCCACTGGTCAGTGTCTGTGAGGTTAATCCCTGTTAATTAAAACTAATAGGGGGGTTAGTTAGGGGCTGGGTCCACCTGTTTGTGACACTGGAGGGGGGTTAGTGAGTAGCTTAGGGATAATTAAGCTGGGCCCGCTAGGATGTCGCCGCCGGCGACCTCTGGCACGGCGAGGTGCTCGCCGGACTTGCCAAACGGCCACGGGGGGGCACGGGGCAACTACCAAACTGACGCCCGTGATCTCCCGCATCTTGTGCGCTAAGTAGGGGTCGCCGGGGTGCTCTGGAGCGACGACGGCTTCAACAATGGCGGCGGCCGTGGCTCTGCTCCGGTGAGTTTGGGGTCTAGGGCACGGAAAAAGGTGTGGGGAGAGGCAAGCAGAAGAGGAGCTCACCCTGGTTACTTTGAAGAGGACGGGGAGGCCGGGGACTGGCCGGTGACGGCGGAATTTGAGCTCGAAGCTGACGGCGGCCGGCGGCGAGGATTCGAAGCGGGAGTCGCCTGGAGTCGTCCTCGTCTTCGATTCGACCTGCAGCGCGATGAAGTCGACCACGAGGAGTCCACGGGACACGGCAGTGCAGCGAGGGGATCACGGCGGCCACGGTGGCGCGGCTGCACGCTCCGGCGAGCTCCTCGGACCGCACGGAAATTGCGACGCAGAGAGGAGGAGGTGACCACAGGATAGGGGGGAAGGACGTGGAGGCCTTCCAGGCGTCTCCAGGCTTCGGGGATAGAGGGAGGGAGGCAGGTAGCTGCCTGGCACGCCCACGGCGGTCGCCGGCGTGCTGCCTGCCTGCCTGTCCTGGGGAGGAAGACGCATGTGCCCTCCCCAGGTGGGCTGGGCTGGGAGGCTGGGGGGCTTCAGTTGGGCCAGAATGGCCAGGGGGGTCTTTTCCTGTTTTTGTTTCTGTTTTTCCTTTTCTGCCTTTTGTTTTGCTCTGGTAAAAATACCAAAACAATTTTATAAAAATGCCCAACTAATTTTATAAATACTAGGTGACCAGTAGCTAGTCACTTTTAGGATATGGACATTTTTGAAATTCAATATATTTTGAATTTCAATTCAAATAGGGTCAAATTTAATTTCCAGGGCACCTTTTGAATTTTTGAATATTCCATGGGCATGGGAATGAACCCAAACCACTTTTAAAATGATCAACATCATTTATAGGAATTTTCCAATTATTCAAATGATTTTTGGAAAAAGATTTTTATCTGGCCATTTGAATTAATTTCTCAGGGCTTTTCTTTTCCCCATTTTTGGATTTCATTTGAATTTTTACATGATGCAAAGGGTCAAACAAGCCCTAGCACTTACCCTAGTTGGGGTTCTGACAGTGTGCGGGAGCACGGAAGCGGCGTCGCGCGCGTGCGCGTGCAGTGCGTGTTTGGGCCCGGCCGAGGCGAGATGGGGGCGGCCAGAGACACGGCAAGGGCGCGCCCAGCCAAGGTGGCCTCAACGGCGACCGGAGCGCGCAGGAAAGGGGACGGCGACCCGGTGTAGCAAATCGCGCGCGAGAGGATGGGAAGTACCGGAAGCTCACCGTGGAGCTTGTCGGTGCGAAATGGAGGTGTGGGGCGGCGAGCAGTCGAGGTAATTCGGCGGTGAGGCGGAGCGGCTGTGGCGGGGAAACGGCGGCGGTGGCGAGGGCTTCATGGCATCAAGGTCCAAATTGAAGCGCGAGGGTGACGAGCAAGTCGTCGGTGGTCCTCCTGGACATGCCCAGGTGACGCGGGGAGGTCTCGGAGCACGCCAACGGCGGTGGCACGCCGACGGCCGTGTGCTGCAAGAGGGGAGAACGAGGCGGGCGAGCGTGAGCGTGAGGGCGAGGTTTGGATGCACCGGCGAAGGTGGACGCCAACTTTCGGAGTGAGAAGAGGGAAATGCACGGTACGGAAGAGGCTAGCAAATATGACGAGGTTGAAGTGTCAACTTTCAATACTAACATTAGCCCGAAGAACTCATGCACTTATTATCGGTAACTCTCAATCTAATGAGGTGGTTCACAAAGAGACAAGTACCCCATGGAGGAGTGTATGGGGTTTGGTTATCCTTGCGCATCCTCGACTCATGGTACGTGAGTGTACTCGAATATCCGATCCCTCCAAAGATTAGTGATCCATCTAGTATCTAGAGTTCTCAACTAGTTTTGTAGGTTTTGAAAATAAACACGGATTGCCCAAAATACGACACCTATCACTAATAGGCAAGAGCTCTTGAGACCAAAAGTTAAAACATTACTCACAACAATACCTCAAAACTATTGCAAGTTACGGCTACAATTGAATAGCAACCTCAATTACCTACTTCAAGACAAGACACAACTCAGTGCAACAACCAACTCTCTTAACAAGATAAACATGAAAACTAAAGAGAGTTCCAGCAACAAACTAAACAAAAGCCAAGGCTCTTGTAAAGACAAAACTAAAACTGAAACTAAACATGGCAACAACTACGAAAAGATAAATAACACACAACAGCAGAAGGATAATCATGAAAAATCCTATGATCTATTCTAGATTGGAGTGGAGCGTGTTTTTCTCCCACACAAAGTAAGCTGGGGTCTAACTTGTTATGAAAAACAAACAAAACTAAAGAAATCAAAAAGGTAAACCTAAGAGCGAGAAGGGGATGCACGGGGGCATCCCCAAGCTTAGACGCTTGAGTCTCCTTGAATATTTATTGGGGATGCTGATATGTCCAAAATGCATTACTATTTTATAAAGTAATTCTTTCTTATTCATTGATATATTTCATGATATGATGCTATTCTTACGTTGTTTTGGCCTAATTTACACAGTTTGCAACTTTCCAATGCCGAAGCAGCAGACGCAGGATTTAGCGGTAAAAAGTGGACGCTGAGTTGCTGAAGTAGAATACCTCCAAATTACTTGAAAATCGACGGAGGGTATTTTCCAGAAGAATGATGAAGACACGCAAAAGAGGGACCAGAGGGGGGCCACAGGGTGCCCAGGCGGCCACCTGTCGCGTCCCCCACCTTGGCCGCCCCAGGAGGGCGCCTGGACCCCTAGGGCCACTGCCGGCTCCCCCCTCTGTCCTATATATCCCTCGTCGTCTAAAAACCCTAAAAATAGGAGAGTTTCGCGAGTTCCGACGCCGCTCCGTGGCGGAAACCAACAAAGGAGAAAAGACATCTCCGGAGGGCAGATTCCGCCGGGGAGAACACCTCCCGGAAGGGGAGATCGTCGCCATCATCATCACCATCGTCACGGGCATCATCGAGATCATCATAAACATCATCCCCAACATCAGCACCATCTCCATCTTCATCCAATCTCACCTCACAAGTCCAACTTGTGTTGCAATCCGTACTATCTATCCTCTATACTCTACCGGTGTTGATTACTACCGTGTGATGAATGCTATTGAGTTTTGTTGGAGAAATATCATTGCGTTCAGATTGTTTATGATATATTTATCCCCTCTGATCATGATCTCTTTTATGTCTTGTGAGTAGTTACTTTAGTTCTTGAGGACATGGGAGAAGTCTAGTTGCTAGTAGTCATATGATGTTGAAGTAATATGTGTTGTTTGATATTTAAGTTGTGTTGTTATTTTCCTAGTGGTGTTGTGTGAGTCGAACACTCAACACTTCACCTTATTAAGGACCTAGGGGAATGCATTGTGCATAAAGAATTCTTACGGTGGGTGTAACAGCCCAAAACTAGCAAAATCCAGAAAAAAAAATGCATTTTTATTTTTCCCATTGGGGATGGAAATTTGCACATTTGTTCTTTGCCAAAATCCATGTGAAAGGAAAATGCCCAAACATTTTCTAATCATGTAAAAGGATTTTCCAATTTCCCTTTCATTTCTTTCTTTTGCTCCTTTCCCCTTTTTCTCCAAGCCACCCGGTTGAACCCCTCATTAACTCCTCTACGAATAAGTCATGTTTTGCCATGATTTAACGCCTGCCCAAATCCCAAGATATTTGCCTTTTCAGAAAATGGGGTGGTAATTTAAATGGCTTTAAATAATTTATAAGCCATTTTTATGCCATGATCATGCATTATAATTACTATAACCTAAGGATCCTTCTGGTCCATGGATCACCCACCTAATGCATATGAAGATTGTCGGGAGCATTGCACCGTGATTCTCGAGCTTCATTACACTTTTCCAATCTTGTGTTTAGGCCATGTTATTTAAAATGACATGCATCATACTTGACCATGCTTGTTTGTTCATTGCTTGCTTGTGTTGCTCCAAAGTGATAGTGGTATCTCCGTTGATTGCTTTCCAGTTTTTACTTCCTGTGTGCTCCCGCGGATATTCTTGGAGACGTTGCGAGCTTGCTATCAACTACACCTTTGGAACCCGACTTATCAACAGACAAGGACTATACATTACTTATGATCCATTCTATTTCAACCAGCGGTTTGCATGCTAGTCTAGGTTAGGTTCGATGTTTGATCCTACCACATGTTACAGCCTCTTTCAAACCGATACAGCCATGTCCCTTCCCAGCAAACCATGTACTGCTATGTTAATATTGCTCGTTGCTCAGCCCCTGCTTAGTATGCATGCTTAGGATGATACGAATGTTACCCTGTTACTCCTTGGTTTGGGCTATCACATTATTATATTGTTGTGGATGATACGATTTTTATAATGTTGACTATATTCGACGAAGGATGGAAGGTCTAGGCTATCCTGCCCCGATGCTTTGTTCCATTCGAGTCACCTAGGACCCGAGTTTCGGGTATTGTGTGTCTTGACGAGCGTGCCTAACTGCGTGTGGGATGCTATGGGGTCCCCTTTTCTTACCTACCTAGCTTCAAACATTTCTAGTGGTGGCCCAAGCTGATTTACCATTTGAAAACGTGTGTGTGACTGGTGAGCTCCCAGCAGATTTAAAACAACTTGGGCCAGTTGAGACATGGTTTCTCTTGTTGGTACACCCCAGGGAGCTAGGGGGTTGTCCACATTTGTTTGGGCAACTAACCCGACCTCATCCAGACGGTAGAGGCCGATTCGAGAGCCCGGTCGGCTTTTGAGTTGGGTGTCGACACACCGGGGGCCACCCGGATTTTTTCGTTGTTAGCTAGAGGGAACTGTCATTTTGGATCTCTCGGAACTAAATCATAAAATGGTTGCCTATGATGGGTAGCAACTGAGAGAGATGGGCGTGCGTGCGGAGCCTTGTAATGGGCAGTTGGTACACCCCAGCAGGGTTAAATATTTTCGAGAAGCCGTGTCCACGGTTATGGACGACTTGAGACCTACTCCTTGTTCATAGACAACAACAACTGAGATAATCTTAATATAACTTGATCAACGTGTGTGTGCCTTGGCTGCTTCTTCTTCGTCGGGATGCGAAGAGGAGGACAAGGATAGGATAGGTGTTATGTTTGCGTAAGTAGTTGATAGCAAGACTTGTTGGAGGCGATTCCTCATCGAATGCTTGGCTTCTTTCCTTACTCTCTAGATCGTTAGCCACTTCATAATTGCTAGTGCGACAGCAACCTCACCACTTACCCCATCCTTACCGTAAACTACTAGTTGTCCTAGAATGACGAGTGATGAAGTCCTTGCTGGGTCAGTTGACCACTACAGTTGGATGCTGAGTTGATAGAGGTGAAGGTGTCCCGATGTTTCGATGAGATGGTGGAGATCGATTATGGTGGAGGCGACTTTCACGATCCGACTACGAACGTGCGAAGACGTTGCGCCTTAGCGATCGCTAAACCAACTCCGAGAGGTTATTGATCTCGCGGATGCACGATCAACCTGACCACGAAGGTCTAATTCCTGCAAGCAATCGAAGAACAAGCAAGAACTAAGAATTGCAATCTGGATATTGCGAATATAAGATGAATGATTACGAAAGTTGGGGTTCCAATGAGGTCTTGGCCTGGTCGGATGACACAAACGAAGAGCTCGAAGTTGCGGCTATGGCTAACTTAAATCTAATTAAAACCCAAGTCTAAACGACGCCCTAAGGGCTGTATATATGGGGGGACAGAGGGGATTTTCGTGACCCCTTGGAGGTGGGGTCCGAAAACAACCCTAACTCGGTTTCCCCACACATACGGACTCTAAAAACAGCCTATAAGGTGGTATTTCGAAATTACATGGGCCCAGCCCAATATTAAGGTGACGCAGCACCTATAATTGCCCTTGGACGAAAATAATGAAGTGGCATCTCGCGTATTTCGTCCAAGACTTCATGCGCGCCTTATGGTGGCTTCAAAGTGCGATAATCACCACGGGAAGCTCCGCTGTCCTTTCCCGCGCGCGCACCTTCTTCTCCATGCTTGATCCCGCTCCAATGACCATCCTTCTTGTCCATGCTAGGTCCTTCATTCATAAGCAAAACAAAAGTATCTAATTTAGGCAGTATCATATGTTCATGAACAATAGAAGGATTCGCAAGAAACGAAAGTACCTGATAATTTAGTTGACGTGCACGAGCTCTAGTAACTGGTCCAATATGTGTAGTTGGTGAGGATATGGGTGTAACATTAGTAGGGATGTCCTCATCATCCTCCCCTTCTTGAATTGAAGTCGTCCTCGACGGAAGCTCATCATCTTCTCCCAAATAAGGCTTCAAATCTGCAATATTAAATGTGGGACTAACCCCAAAGGCTGCAGGTAGCTCAAGTTTATATGCATTATCATTAATTTTCTGCAAAACCTTAAAGGGACCATCAGCTCGAGGCATTAACTTAGACTTGCGCAAATCAGGAAACCTATCTTTACGTAGATGTAACCAAACAAGATCTCCGGGTTCAAACACAACATGCTTTCGACCCCTATCACCAGCAAGCTTGTATCTAGCATTCATGCGCTCAATGTTTTCTTTAGTTAACTCATGCATTTTTAATATCAATTCAGCACGTTGCTTAGGATCAAAATTAACCTTCTCCGAAGATGGAAGAGGTAGCAAATCAATAGGTGCACGAGGTAGAAAACCATAAACAATCTCAAAAGGGCACATTTTAGTGGTAGAATGCAATGAACGATTATAAGCAAATTCAATATGAGGTAAACATTCTTCCCACAGTTTCAAGTTACTCTTTAAAACAGCCCTAAGCATAGTAGACAAAGTCCTATTGACTACTTCAGTTTGTCCATTAGTTTGGGGATGACATGTAGTACTAAAAAGTAGTTTAGTCCCCAACTTAGCCCATAAGCATCTCCAAAAATGGCTAAGAAACTTAGTATCACGATCCGAGACAATAGTATTGGGCACACCATGTAAGCGAATAATCTCACGAAAGAATAAATCAGCAACATTAGCAGCATCATCACTTTTATGACATGGTATAAAATGTGCCATCTTAGAAAATCTATCCACGACAACAAATATGCTATCCCTCCCATTCTTTGTTCGAGGCAAGCCTAAAACAAAGTCCATGGATATGTCCTCCCACGGAACACTAGGTACAGGTAAAGGCATGTATAAACCATGAGGATTGAGTCGTGACTTAGCTTTTTGACATGTAGTGCAGCGAGCAACAAAACGCTCAACATCCCGTCTCATCTTTGGCCAAAAGAAATGTGTAGCAAGTACGTCCTCCGTCTTCTTCACGCCAAAGTGTCCCATTAATCCTCCTCCATGCGCCTCCTGCAACAACAAAAGACGAATAGAGCTAGCTGGAATGCATAGCTTGTTAGAACGGAACACAAATCCATCATTAAGCACAAACTTGTTCCATGTTCTACCCTCTCTACAATTCTGCAATACATCTTTAAATTCCGCATCATTTACGTATTGATCTTTGATTGTCTCTAAACCGAAAATCTTGAAGTCAAGTTGTGAAAGCATAGTATAACGACGAGACAAAGCATCAGCAATAATATTATCTTTCCCCTTCTTGTGTTTAATGACATAAGGGAAAGTCTCAATAAATTCAACCCACTTAGCATGTCTACGATTAAGTTTTGCTTGACTTCTTATGTGTTTCAAAGATTCATGATCAGAATGTATAACAAATTCTTTGGGCCATAAATAATGTTGCCAAGTTTCTAATGTCCGAACAAGAGCATATAATTCCTTATCATAAGTAGAATAGTTCAGACTAGGCCCACTCAATTTTTCAGAAAAGTAAGCAACAGGTTTAGCATCTTGTAATAACACACCTCCCAAACCAATCCCACTAGCATCGCATTCAAGCTCAAAAGTCTTATTAAAATCAGGAAGTTGGAGCAAAGGAGCATGTGTTAACTTATCTTTCAATACGGTGAAGGCTTCTTCCTGTGCGGTACCCCAAGTAAAAGGCACATCCTTGCGTGTAAGCTCATTGAGAGGTGCAGCAATGGTGCTGAAATCTCTCACAAAACGCCTATAGAATCCAGCGAGGCCAAGAAAACTCCTCACTTGTGTGACCGTTTTGGGCTGCGGCCAACTCTCAATCGCCTCGATCTTGGCTTTATCAACTTCAATTCCCTGCGGAGTAACAACATAGCCAAGAAACGATACTCGGTCGGTGCAAAAGGTGCACTTCCCAAGGTTACCAAACAAACGTGCATTACGTAGAGCAATAAAAACAGCACGTAAATGATCCAAATGTTCCTCCAAAGATTTGCTATAAATCAGTATATCATCAAAATAGACTACCACAAATCGTCCAATGAAAGCACGTAAAACCTCGTTCATTAATCTCATGAAAGTGCTAGGTGCATTAGTTAACCCAAAAGGCATGACTAACCACTCATATAATCCAAACTTAGTTTTAAATGCCGTTTTCCATTCATCTCCTAATTTCATGCGAATTTGATGGTATCCACTACGCAAATCAACTTTGGAAAACATGGTAGAGCCACTTAATTCATCAAGCATATCATCTAACCTAGGAATAGGATGACGATAACGAATAGTAATATTATTAATGGCTCGACAATCAACACACATACGCCATGTTCCATCCTTTTTAGGCACTAATATAACAGGAACAGCACAAGGACTAAGGGATTCACGTATGTAACCTTTGTCGAGTAGCTCTTGTACTTGACGCTGAATCTCCTTTGTCTCCTCCGGATTGGTACGGTATGGCGCACGGTTGGGCAGTGAAGCACCGGGAATTAAGTCAATCTGATGCTCAATCCCTCGAATAGGTGGTAATCCCGGTGGTACGTCTTGTGGAAAGACGTCAATAAACTCCTGCAAAAGGTCAGTGACAACAGGAGGCAAAGAAGGAGGCAATTCCTCAAATGAAAACAAAGCTTCTTTGCACACAAAAGCATAGCACACATATTGACTAACATCCAAATCTGAAATATCAACTTTAGTAGCAAGCAAAGTTGGACTAGTCAATTTAATTTCATTAGACACAGCAGAAGAAGATTTGCTATTAGTCTTATGTTGTTGCTCAAATTCTTTGGCTGCTATCTCATTTTCACTCTTATTTTTCTCCTGTTTAGCTTTACTAGCTCTAGCAAGATCATCTTTCACAATTTGTTCAGGAGACATAGGAAGTAAAGCAATATTTTTATCCTGATGAACCAGAGTAAACTGATTTGTCCTACCATGGTGTACAACATTCCTATCAAATTGCCATGGTCTACCAAGTAAAAGAGAGCATGCTTGCATGGGTACCACATCACAATCAACATAATCAGCATATGCAGCAATGCTAAAGTGCACACGAACAGAACGCGTTACCTTAATCTTACCACTATTGTTAAACCACTGAATATAGTACGGATGGGGGTGTGGTCTTGTGGTGAGAGATAGCTTCTCCACCAACTCCATGCTAGCCAAGTTGTTGCAACTCCCTCCGTCAATGATGATGCGAACCGAACGTTCTTTCACCACTCCCTTTGTGTGGAACAAATTATGCCTCTGGTTTTGCTCAGCCTTCGTTACCTGCACACTTAACACACGTTGAGCAACCAAACTAGCATATTTATCTGCATCATCAGGAGCCATATACTCCATATCATGAGCATCATCATGGGCACCCTGTTCCTCATGAGCAATGAGAACTAAAGTCTCCTCATCATAGTCACTCGCTGACTCATACCCACCATCCGCCGTAATAATCATCACACGCTTGGAGGGACAGTCTTTTGCGAAGTGACCTCCACCTTGGCACCTGCGACATTTAATATCACGATCTCGTGTTTGCCCTGTGGAAGCCATGGATGAAGAAGAACTCGCCGCTGGACCACTCTGTGCACCCTTGAATGGTGGCGCTGACTGTTTTGGTGGCTCCCTGTAAGAATGAGCGGCTGAAGTAGAGGGTGGAGCAGCAGGACGTGTGGATGTAGAAGCTCCACGCGATGTCCATGATGTATTTCGTCCTGCAGAAAAGTTAGGTCTCGTAGCGGCCTGTCGATCCTGCACTTCACGTTCAGCTTTACAAGCAAGATGAAACAAACGAGTAATAGTAGCATAGTCCTTGTATTCTAGAATAGTTTGTATCTCCCTGTTTAAGCCACCTATGAAACGTGCAAACATAGCTTCATTATCCTCTACTAGGCCACATCTAATCAATCCAGTTTGTAATTCTTGATAATATTCCTCTACAGAATTTTTTCCTTGTCTCAAACGCTGTAATTTTTGTAGCAATTCACGTTGATAATAAGGAGGAACCCAGCGAGTACGCATAGCATCTTTTAAAGCAGCCCAAGTAGCTGGAATATTATTAGCATGCAATCTACAATGTTCAGACCACCAAATAGATGCAAAACCCGTGAATTCACAAACAGCAGCAGTAACACGTCTATTCTCAGGATATTGTAAACATGTAAAGCGTTGTTCAGTTTCTAACTCCCAAGTAAGATAAGCATCAGGAATATATCTACCCCCAAACGGCTTAAGATTCAATTTAAGTTTAGGCACATGTTCATCATCGCGTACCTGAGGGGGTGGTTGGTGTCGACCGTGGCGAATGTTGGGACGTGGACGCCCAGCTGGCTGCTCATAGGCCGCTTCTTGTTCCACCTCCTCCTCGTAATCACCCTCGTAGTTGTCGTCCTGGACGACGTCAGAGGCAGCAGCAGCAGTAACTACAGCAGTAGCAGGAGCACCAGCAGCTTGTCCGCCCGGAAACAGAATACGTCGTGCACGTCGTGGTGGCGGTGGCTGTGTTGGAGCGGCCGCAGGCTGTATAGGTAAGCGTGCGAGCAACTCAGTAAACTTGGCGTCGAGCTTGGTGTCGATCATCTTCTCCACACCATCAATCTCCTCTGTAAATCTGTTCTCGATGTCATTCACCTGTTCAGACATCATTTGTGCAAATTTATCATGTAATGCTTTGTTTGTCATATTCTCCCAATCAGGTGCATCCCGCGCCACTTCATCATGGGATCCTGGCATGGTTAGCAGAAATAGAAAACACACAGAAGTATGATCCTACTTCGACTAATGGGATGTGGGGTGGTGGAAAGCACAAATCCGTCAAGCTTTTCTTCAGTTCTTACCGATTCTTACCTAGCAGCAGGTGGTGATGTACAACCAACGGGTCAAAACTCTCAGAGATGTGGTAGAGCGATGGCCAGGAGGTGTCAACCGCACGAAGTAGAATATATGTGGAGCTGTAGGTAGGTTTGACAAATATGGTAGCAAAAAGCTCAACAGTAATCAAAACAGAGATGCAAAGTTGAATAAACACTCAACGTCGGTACTGTGCTGATCCTAGGCTAGACCGTACTAGAGACGCGAGCCTAAAACACCAACGAAAGCACGGCGCGGCACGTAATCAACTGAGAAGCACACTCTGAATTTTTTTTTTTTTTTTGCGTTTTTTTTTTATTATTTTGTTTTGCGATGCGGGACTGCGGTGGCTGAAAAAGTGCGAAAAAATCACTATGGTGGCGAACGTCTCAAAATGAGTTTCTGGACCTAAGCAACGTATGGGCACGAAAAATTTTCACCCCTGAAATTTTTGGCCTAAAAACCGCTCTGAAAAGCGTGCCACTCTTTTTTTTTTTTTTTTTTTTTGGAAATCACCCCCCTTCTCTGGACGGAAAAAGTTTGGTGAAATCCGACTCTAACAACTCAAAACTAATCTGGCTACAGAGAGATCAGGATCCTTACTGATGGTGGAACTCAACTCGGACTCGTGAGACGTGGTGGTGTATATGGACTCTGCTTGGCGGAACGTGGTGGTGTATCTGCACTTGGATTGGCGGAACGTGGTAGGATGACTACTGTGCGGCGGCGACGTGGCAAACTGTGATCAGAACTCGAAACTCTAAGGGAACTAGACGCTAAGATCAGCAACTTGACACAACGATGCAACCGTAAATTCAACAAGGCAAGCTACTATAAAGAAAACTGGATAAGGGCTCAGACTGTTTTGGAACGTGATGATCTAACCCTAATTTTGTTTTTGGCTTTTTCGTGGACTGTAGGTATGAAGAACAGAACCAATTTAGACTATGAAAACTGGTAAATCTCACCGAGCAACCTGGAAATCTGATACCACTTGATAGAGGCGAAGGTGTCCCGATGTTTCGATGAGATGGTGGAGATCGATTATGGTGGAGGCGACTTTCACGATCCGACTACGAACGTGCGAAGACGTTGCGCCTTAGCGATCGCTAAACCAACTCCGAGAGGTTATTGATCCCGCGGATGCACGATCAACCTGACCACGAAGGTCTAATTCCTGCAAGCAATCGACGAACAAGCAAGAACTAAGAATTGCAATCTGGATATTGCGAATATAAGATGAATGATTACGAAAGTTGGGGTTCCAATGAGGTCTTGGCCTGGTCGGATGACACAAACGAAGAGCTCGAAGTTGCGGCTATGGCTAACTTAAATCTAATTAAAACCCAAGTCTAAACGACGCCCTAAGGGCTGTATATATGGGGGAACAGAGGGGATTTTCGTGACCCCTTGGAGGTGGGGTCCGAAAACAACCCTAACTCGGTTTCCCCACACATACGGACTCTAAAAACAGCCTATAAGGTGGTATTTCGAAATTACATGGGCCCAGCCCAATATTAAGGTGACGCAGCACCTATAATTGCCCTTGGACGAAAATAATGAAGTGGCATCTCGCGTATTTCGTCCAAGACTTCATGCGCGCCTTATGGTGGCTTCAAAGTGCGATAATCACCACGGGAAGCTCCGCTGTCCTTTCCCGCGCGCGCACCTTCTTCTCCATGCTTGATCCCGCTCCAATGACCATCCTTCTTGTCCATGCTAGGTCCTTCATTCATAAGCAAAACAAAAGTATCTAATTTAGGCAGTATCATATGTTCATGAACAATAGAAGGATTCGCAAGAAACGAAAGTACCTGATAATTTAGTTGACGTGCACGAGCTCTAGTAACTGGTCTAATATGTGTAGTTGGTGAGGATATGGGTGTAACATTAGTAGGGATGTCCTCATCATGAGTACATCTGTACTCATGATACTACCCCCAAACTCTTTTCAGGGTTCTTGATCGACAACAAGTTTGGTGATTGACGTTTCACGTGGAGACTCGACGACGACTAGTTAGGTGGATCCCGGCGGAGGGCCTGGACCCGTGTGGTTATGGGGATCGATGATTTTCTCTTTGTCAGTAGGCATTTGTTCTAGTATGTACTCAGACATATATCTTCCGTTGTTGTATTGTATTAATGCAGTTGTATGCCGATTTAATGAGATGTTGTATCCTTGTATCTGTAATGTTGTGATATCATGTTGGAAATATGGGACATATGGCATTCTCATATGTCGTGGTAGGACCGATATGTGCTTCGTCCCCGGATCTGGATGGAAACATCTCGATCTGGAACAGTACCACATATCGGGCCTTACAGTGGGTTGCCGGAGTGACAGAAACCTGAACCATAGTTCGCACGCTTTTGCACAAGGGAGCAATGGGTCAACGATCTTATTGCTATGGTTAGGATTTTTGCCTTAATTACTATCTTGTATTTGCGGATGCTTGCAAGGTGTTTAATCATAAGAGTGCACTTATCTTAGTCTAGAGGGTGTACTAGCATAGATCCACCCACTCAACAATTATCAACACAACACATAGTACCGATACGGAATATGGTGAAAGCACGTGACCATTTCTCCCGTGTGTCTTCAAGAACGCTTTTCCCTTTATAAGTTTAGTTGCTAGGTCTCTCCTTTGTTCGAAAGGATTGGGCCACTCGTTACTCCTCTGTGCCTTTTACTTTGCTCTCTTTTACCTTTTTGCTGCTTATATCGAAAACCCCTAAAAAGTTATCTTTCAGTTCATGCAGCTATTTCTTTACCAAAGTCACTTACCAATACCTTCCGCTCCTCCTTGGGTTTGACACTCTTATTTATCAAAAACTCTACAAATCATCCCCTACAGTTGAGGGTCATCAAGTACTGTTTTCTGGCGCCGTTGCCGGGGAGCCTAGCGCTATTAGGAATTGAAGCTGGTAAGGAAGTACTTTTTGTATTTATGTGCCTACAAGGATAAAGGAGCACTCTTTTGTGATAGGAATAATGAATAAAAGTGAGAGAAGAACTGACGAACCTGAGGACCTGATCAAGGTCGATCCTCAAGTTGCGATGGTTAAAGATTTAGTTACTAATGATGTTTCAGATTCCAAGATAAAATTTTATGTTGTTTCAACTAACATTGTCACAGCCAAGAATAAGAGCCCAATTTCAGGTACACCTGTTGTATCCGTCAAAATAGGAAATCATAATTATTACGGGCTTTGCGATCTGGGGTCCAGTGCTAGCGCTATTCCTTATTCACTCTATCAGGAGATCATCGGCGAGATTTCACCTGGTGAACTTGAAGAGATCGATGTTACCATTTATCTAGCAAACAAAGAAACTATCTCTCCCATTGGAATTGTGAGAGATGTTGAAGTCCTATGTGGAAAGTTAAAGTATCCTACCGACTTTCTCGTACTTGGTTCAGTGAAAGATAGTTTTTCCCTATTATCTTTGGTAGAGCTTTCCTCAGCACTTGTGGTGCTATTATAGAATGTTAAAAAGGTAAAGTTTCTATTGAATTCAATGGTGGGCCATATGAATTTAACTTTTCTAAATTTTCCAAGCAACCTCGTGGTACTGATTTACTTAGTGATGATAAAATTATTGAAAATATTGCTTCTATTGCTATTCCTCCTAACGATCCTTTGAAGAAATATATGGAAGACCACGAGAATGATATGCATATGTAAGAAAGAAATGAGTTAGAAAAAATATTTGTCAGACAAGTTGCCATCTTGAAGCACAACCTTCCAGTTGAGCCTTTCGGAATCCTAGCACAACCAAAAGAAGACCTGGTGTTTGACCTCAAACCACTGCCCGATACGCTCAAGTATGCATATCTAGATGAAAAGAAAATATATCCTGTTATTATCAATGCTAACCTTTCAGGATTTGAAGAAGAGCGACTATTGGAGACACTTCACAGACACCGTGGTGCCTTGGGATATACCCTTGATGACCTTAAGGGGATTAGTCCATCGATTTGCCAACACACTATCAATCTCGAGCCCGATACTAAGCCAGTTGTTGATCATCAACGACGGCTGAACCCAAGGATGAAGGACGTGGTTAGGACGGAGATTCTCAAGCTTCTAGCCGCAGGTATCATCTATCCTATAGCTGATAGTAGGTGGGTAAGTCCAGTTCATTGTGTTCCTAAGAAAGGAGGTATGACTATTGTTCCTAATGATAAAAATGAACTAATACCTCAAAGAGTCGTTATTGGATATAGAATGTGTATTGATTACAGGAAGTTGAACAAAGCAACCAGGAAGGACCACTACCCGCCGCCCTTTATCAATCAGATGCTAGAGAGGTTGTCTAAAAACACCCACTTTTGCTATCTTGATGGGTACTCTGATTTCTCTCAAATTCATGTCAACACTGTCGATCAAGAGAAGACCACTTTCACGTGTCCCTACGGTACTTATGCTTACAGGCGTATGCCTTTTGGTTTATGCAATGCACCTGCTACTTTTCAGAGATGTATGTCTGCAATTTTTCATGGTTTCTGTGAGGAGATTGTGGAAGTCGTCTATGGAACTTCCTTTGTCCACTGTCTCCACAATCTTAATAAAGTTTTGCAGAGATGCGAGGACACAAACTTAGTTCTAAACTGGGAAAAATGCCACTTCATGGTTAACGAAGGGATCGTTCTTGGTCACAAGATTTCCGAGAGGGGAATTTAAGTGGACAAGGCGATGATTGAATCTATTGAAAGGATGCCCTACCCAAGGGAAATTAAAGGTATTCATAGTTTTCTCGGTCATGCTGGTTTCTATAGAAGATTTATCAAAGACTTTTCTAAGACCTGGAGACCCCTCACTAATCTTCTCCAGAAATATGTTCCTTTGGTATTCTATGAAGATTGTAAGGAGGCTTTCGAAGTTCTTAAGAAAGCTTTGATAAACGCTCCTATAGTACAACCACCTGACTGGAAATTGCCCTTAGAAATTATGTGTATGCTAGTGATTTTTCTGTTGGAGCTGTTTTAGGACAAAGGGTTGATAAGAAATTGAATGTTATACATTATGCTAGCAAAACCCTTGATAGTGCTCCAAAGAATTATGCTACTACTGAGAAGGAATTCTTAGCAGTAGTATTTGCTTGTGATAAATTTAGGCCTTATATTGTTGATTCAAAAGTTATTTTTCACACTGACCATGCTGCTCTTAAGTACCTTATGGCGAAGAAGGATGCCAAAACAAGACTCATCAGGTGGGTACTCCTTCTTCAAGAGTTTGATTTATAGATTGTTGAAAGGAAAGGAGCAGACAATCCAGTGGCGGACAATCTTTCAAGGATGGAAGATATACCGCATGACCCCATCCCAGTCAACGACAGTTTTCCAGACGAACAACTTGCCGTTGTAAAAGTACAATCTCTTTCCGATCCTTGGTTTACAGATTGTGATAATTTTATCGTTGCAAAGTATTTGCCTCCAGGTTTAACATTTCAGCAAAGGAAGAAGTTCTTCCATGATTTGAGGCACCACTTTTGGGATGACCCTCATCTTTTCAAAGAAGGTCCAGACGGGATCGTGAGAAGATGCATACAGTAACATGAGCATAAGGACATTCTCAAGCAGTGCCACGATAGTCCTTATGGAGGACATCACGCCGGTGAGAGGACCGCACATAAGGTTCTCCAATCAGGTTTTTATTGGCCTACTCTCTTTAAAGATGCTAGAAATTATGTTTTATCTTGTGATAAGTGTCAGAGAGTTGGCAATATTAGTAGGAGGAATGAGATGCCTATGAATTACTCATTAGTGATTGAGCCTTTTGATTGCTGGGGTTTTGATTTTATGGGTCCTTTTCCTCCTTCACACAAGTACACTCACATTTTAGTAGCTGTTGATTATGTAACCAAGTGGGTTGAAGCAATCCCCACTGAGAGTGCTCATCACAAAACATCTTTGAAAATGCTCAAAGATGTAATGTTCCCTAGGTTTGGTGTACCTAGGTATCTTATGACTGATGGAGGATCACACTTCACGCATGGAGCTTTTAGAAAATCTCTAGCCAAGTACGATGTCAATCATAGAATTGCTTCACCATACCATCCTCAAACTAGCGGGCAAGTTGAGCTCACCAACAGAGAGATCAAGCTGATCTTGCAAAAGACAGTCAACAGTTCTAGGAAGGACTGGTCAAAGAAGTTAGGATATGCTTTGTGGGCGTATAGAATGTCATACAAAAACCCCATGGGCATGTCTCCGTACAAGATGGTCTATGGCAAGGCCTGCCATTTTCCATTAGAATTAGAACATAAAGCTTTCTGGGCTGGGCTGTTAGAGAGCTTAATGCTGACCCAAAGTTAGCTGGTGAAAAGCGCCTCATGAACTTGACTTCTATAAATGAGTGGAGAAGTGAAGCTTACGAGAGTGCTAAAATGTTCAAGGAAAAGGTAAAGAAATGGCACGATAGAAGGATTCTGAAACGTGAATTCAATGTTGGTGATAAAGTTTAATTGTTTATATCCCGTTTCAGGTTTTCTCCAGGTAAATTACTTTCCATATGGGAAGGGCCATTTCATATCGAAGAATTCTACCGGTCGGGTGCAATCAAGATTAATAATTTTGATGACACCAAACCTCAAGTTGTGAATGGACAAAGACTCAAGCATTACATGGCGGGAGATCCCGTCAACGTTGATGTAAAATTAATACACACAACCACTCATGAAGAATATGTTGCATCCCCGTTTCAGACTCCAGCAAAAGCAGAACAAGAAAAGGTATGCATTGCGGTAAGGAAACATTGCGAAACCGCCATAAAATTTCCAGATTACGAGTTTTTGCAAAATATAGAAAATTCGGAGCCTAATTGGAGCCGGAGAGGAGCTCCAGGGGGCCCAGGCACCCCCTTGGCGCGGCCTACCCCCTGGCCGCACCAGGTGGCCGCCTGGGCACCCCGGAGCCCGCCTCCAACTCCACTTTGGTTCTTTACCTTCCTATTATTGCAGAAATTTTTGCTATATATTTTCCCGGATAGCCCCGGCACTGTATCTCGCGATTTTGTGTGTTTTATTATCGAGATGCTTCTGCCAGGATAAAAGGGATACTGCTAGAGATGTCTTCTTGTGGCTCGAGCGGAGAAGACTTTTTGGGGCGACGTCTTTGTCAAGTCTAGCAGGATCTCAACCAAGGGAAGTACATTGATTGGGCTACGGAAGAAGAGATCGCTGCAAGGAAAGCGGAGATGGAGCGCTCTGTGAGAGAGGAAGGCAAGATTATTACTACCCAACAACAAGGAGGTCCAAGCAATCCCATCATGGTGGGATCTGTCCAACCTCAATATGATCTTTCTCTTAACCTTTCAGGGCCTCCGACTTCACTTGAAGATCAATGTACGATCTCCACCATCTCCGAGGCTTACCGCATCACCAACAAACTCTGTGAAGATTTCCGTGTACTGAAAGTACAAGTGGAAGTCTTGGAATGAGAAAATCGAACCCTTCGCCATGTCATCAGGGATAGGAAGAAACAAGAACAACAGGAATGAGGAGTAAATCTCCTTGGGTAATGGCATCCCCTTAGCTTGTTCCAAGCTTGGGGGATTGCCTGGTATCTTTATCTTTATCTTAGTCTTTTAGAGTCAAGATCATGTCTAGGGGAGTTATTATATGAAATAGATGTTTGCATTGGGGTCTATCGCTCCTTCTGTGGAGAGTTTGTATCCGTGAGTGTGGAGTCGTCTATGTTGGAATATTAATGAGAATTCTATTGGTTCCTTCGCTGCACTCGATATTCTCTTCATGCAATCGACCTTATATGATGATTCTTATGGGGAGTATTGACCTTATATCAGGTATGCCTTTGAAAACTTTATTTAATTTTGGCAAACATATCTTTGGTCTTGACAACATGCATGTTTTCCCAAGTAGCGACATAGCCAAAACCTTTATGTTATTATTCTTGAAGTGTTATGTTGACAAGGAAGACAACTTGATGTGTTATGCTTACCTTAATGTTTATGCTTTATATGTTTTGCATCTAAGTTAGCATCAATTGTCTGTTCTCTCAAAGCCTTTGCTAGCCAAACTCTTTGCCAAGTAGATTTCTGCTTGTCCATACATACCCTGAAACCAATACCTTCCATATGAGTTCACCATACCTTCCTATTCGTGGTATTCCCCTACCACTCCTATAAGTATAGAATTTATGTCTTATCCTTAAATGTTCAAAATCTTCTGTTTTGTGCCTCTTGTTTAGCTCATGAGGAAGTAGTAGGTAATTTATGATCTTCTTAAGTTGGACAAGTTTTACCCCGGGATTGCATGTCTAATCTGCAAACCCATAATACGAGCAGGAACTAGCATGAGTGCGCCCAGCTCGAAAGATAATATAACAAACAAACCCTCCTTCACGCTTGGTCTATGAGAAATCAGAAACTTTGATAGTGATAAACAAACGAGATTAAGGAGATGTGATCGTCCCCACTTGGGAGTCGTTCCTCGAAACTTGTCCATCTTGAGAAGTAATTGAGCAATCTATTAGCATTCGTTGACAAATTATGCACCTCCCAAAGTTTATTTCCATTCGGTTTGATTTAAGGATAGCACATGAGTTTTCCCTACTTGCCTTCAACAAGGCCTTTCTTTTACTTTTGTGTTGAGTCAGTTGTCCCACTTCCTTCTTTTCCCAAAGAGAACAGACACTTGATGCTGATGAGGATTCATTCATATAATGCCGCATTCAGTTTTGCCATGCCACATCATTGTTGACATTATCTTTTGATAAATAAGTTGTTTGCAAAAGCTTATGCCAAGAAAACATGTTCCTTTGTGTTAGCATTTGCACTTCATGACTAATAACATGTTCTTTCAAAATCTTCAAGTTGTTTCATTATAAATAGAAAGAGTAAAAGTAAAAATTTATTAGTTGTCCTTTGACCAAGGATTTGTTTGCCATAATTTGATGAGTTTTCTCAGCCCTACTTTTGATTATAATTGTTACTACTTTCTCATAAGGGCCTTATAAGCTAAGGTTGCTGTTGAGGATGCTTGAGTTTGATGAAGAAACCTTGATGCTTCTTCTCCGTATTCTATTTATCGACACTTCACTCTCTAAACTTGTGGGCAGGTTTACCGAGCTCAGTATTCGCTTGGGGACAAGCGAGGTCTAAGCATGGGGGAGTTGATACGTCCAAAATGCATCACTATTTTATATAGTAATTCTTTCTTATTCATCGATATATTTCTTGATATGATGCTATTCTTATGTTGTTTTGGCTTAATTTACACAGTTTGCAACTTTCCAATGTCGAAGCAGCAGACGCAGGATTCAGCGGTAAAAAGTGGATGCTGAGTTGCTGAAGGACAATACCTCCAAATTACTTGAAAATCGACGGAGGGTATTTTCTAGAAGAATGATGAAGGAACGCAAAAGAGGGACCAGAGGGGGGCCACAGGGTGCCCAGGCGGCCACCTGTCGCGTCCCCCACCTTGGCCGCCCCAGGAGGGCGCCTGGACCCCTAGGGCCACTGCCGGCTCCCCCCTCTGTCCTATATATCCCTCGTCGTCTAAAAACCCTAAAAATAGGAGAGTTTCGCGAGTTCCGACGCCGCTCCGTGGCGGAAACCAACAAAGGAGAAAAGACATCTCCGGAGGGCAGATTCCACAGGGGAGAACACCTCGAGGAAGGGGAGATCATCGCCATCGTCATACCATCGTCACGGGAATCATCGAGATCATCATCAACATCATCCCCAACATCAGCACCATCTCCATCTTCATCCAATCTCACCTCACAAGTCCAACGTGTGTTGCAATCCGTACTATCTATCCTCTCTACTCTACCGGTGTTGATTACTACCGTGTGATGAATGCTATTGAGTTTTGTTGGAGAAATATCATTGTGTCCAGATTTTTTATCATCTATTTATCCCCTCTGATCATGATCTCTTTTATGTCTTGTGAGTAGTTACTTTAGTTCTTGAGGACATGGGAGAAGTCTAGTTGCTAGTAGTCATATGATGTTGAAGTAATATGTGTTGTTTGATATTTAAGTTGTGTTGTTATTTTCCTAGTGGTGTTGTGGTGAGTCGAACACTCAAAACTTTGCCTTATTAAGGACCTAGGGGAATGCATTGTGTATAAATAATGCTTACGGTGGGTTGCCGGAGTGAGAGAAACCTGAACCCCAGTTCGCACGCTTTTGCACAAGGGAGCAATGGGTCAACGATCGTATTGCTATGGTTAGGCTTTTTGCCTTAATTACTATCTTGTATTTGCGGATGCTTGCAAGGTGTTTAATCATAAGGGTGCACTTATCTTAGTCTGGAGGGTGTACTAGCATAGATCCACCCACTCAACACTTATGAACACAACACATAGTACCGATACAGAATATGGCGAAAGCACGTGACTATTTCTCTCCTGTGTCCTCAAGAACGCTTTAGCATTTATAAGTTCAGTTGCTAGGCCTCTCCTTTGTTCAAAAGTATTGGGCCACTCGTTACTCCTCAGTGCCTTTTACTTTGCTCTCTTTTAACTTTTTGTTGCTTATATCGAAACCCCTAAAAAGTTATCTGTCAGTTCCTGCAGCTCTTTCTTTACCAAAGTTACTTACCAATACCTTCTGCTCCTCGTTGGGTTTGACACTCTTATTTATCAAAACCGCTACAAAAATTCCCCTACAGTTGAGGGTCATCAGACGCATGGGGGCATCCCCAAGCTTGAGCGTTTGACACTCCCGGATCTTCTTTCATCATCTTCCCTCGCACACTTGAAAACTCCCTTCATACATAACTCATCATAAGCTGATTAGAGAGGTTACTATCCTTCATAAAATAATTTTCCCCACTGGAAATAAAGATATTCTTGAATAGGTACTGTTTCTCAAGATTGCCAAAAGTTTTTTGCAAAGAAAAATCAAGCTTAAGGTTTGCAAAAGTAAGGAAAGGCAAAACGTGGCAGAATCTGTGAAAAACAGAACATCTGGTAGTAGTGAATTTTTTCGGGGCACTTCTGCAACTCAAATAAAAAACTCAGAACATACGAAATTTTCACAATTGTATAGAGCATGTTGTGTAAATAACTCAGCTAAAAAAGATGAACTGGTGATTTGTTCCGATTTTTCCCGTCAAGCAGACATAATCTATTTTCTGGACAGCATGTCACAACTTTTGCTTCCCTTATCATAAGAGGCTATAACTTGGCGCAAATCTTGAAAGTAAAGATACAATGATGTTGCTACAGTAGTAACAATCATCAAAGACACTAAAAACAGAAGTAAAAACATCTTGGGTTTCCTCCAAACAAGCGCTGTCTTTTACGCCTTTAAGCTAGGCATAAAGCAAAAGAAGAATCAAGTTTTATCAAGAGAGAGAATAGCTAGCCTGCGTAACGGACTCAAAAGGTAACTTGATTGTATTTATAGGGAAGTGTTCCATCCCATTATCGAGTGGGAATTGAAATTTTATATTCCCCTCTTTCATATCAATAACAACACCAACGGTGCGAAGAAAAGGACGTCCCAAAATAATTGGACATAAAGGTTCACACTCTATGTCCATAATAATAAAACCAACTGGAACATAATTGTCATTGACAATGATAAGAACATCGTCGATTTTCCCCAAAGGTTTTTTTACGGAAGAATCAACAAGACGAACACCAAAAGAACAAGGCTCAAAGGGCTTCAATTCAAACATGTCATACATTCTTTTGGGCATGACGGAGGTACTAGCTCCAACGCCACATAAAGCATAGCAAGAGAAGTTAGTCAATTTAATTTTAATCATAGGGTCCGAACCATCATCTAGCTTCCTAGGTATGGAGGCTTCTATTCTAAACTTCTCCTCCCTAGCTTTGATGAGAGCATTAGTGATATGCTCCGTGAAGGCAAGATTTAGTGTGCTAGTGTGGGGGTCTCTGGACATTTTATGTAATAAGCTAATAACTTCAGAGAGGGTAAAACTATCAAATCAATATCACTACTATCAAAGGTGGTAGTAGTATCATCTAGGCTCACATGTTTGAAACCCTCTATGTTCATAGGACTTTTTTCTTCTACGGTTGAGGTATTAGTATCACCATTAATAGGTCCAATGGGACTAGGAGTGTGTTGGGTGCTAATAATTTTGGTGTCCTCAACAATTTGGATGGTAGCAACTGTGTGGTGTGTAGGAAGGCTCTTAATTCTATCCTATTCCTTTTTTTTCTATCCCATCTTTCTTTAAGTTTAGCCATCATCCTAATATTTTCATTGATTTGTAATTGGATAGCATTAATAGGAGTGGCTTTCCTCTCCTCAAGAGGAGAGGTTTTAATTTTAAGCATCTCAACATTAAGGGCTAAGCTATCTATCTTCAAAGAGAGATTATCTAATTTAGCTAGTTTCTCTTCTACATTCTTGTTGAAGGCTTTTTGGGTAGTGATAAAGTCTCTAAGCATGCTTTCTAGTTCAGAACTGGGGTTCTTGTTGCTAGGATAGGTGTTGTTGTTCCCATAGTTGGATGGAAACGGTCTAGGATTGCTAGCAAAATTGGCCCTATAAGCATTGTTGTTGAAGTTGTTTCTAGAAATAAAGTTCACATCTACTTGTTCCTGAGCAACCAAAGAATTTAAAGGAACGTCATGAGGATTAATAGAGGGCTGCTTGGTAAGTAGAGACATGATCAAGTCAATTTTTTCATTTAGGGAGGTAATCTCCTCGACAGAGTTTACCTTCCTACCTGTTGGAGCGCGTTCGGTGTGCCATTGGGAATAGTTGGTCATAACCTGATCGAGAGTTTTTGTGGCAGCACCAAGTGTACTTGACATAAAGGTTCCTCCTGTGGCCGAATCTAACAGGTTCCACGAGGTAAAGTTCAAGCCTGCATAAAAAGTCTGGATAACCATCCAAGTAGTCAAACCATGTGTAGGGAATTTCTTAACAAGAGATTTCATACGTTCCCAAGCTTGGGCAACGTGTTCATTATCCAATTTCTTAAAATTCATAATGTTACTTCTCAATTGGATAATTTTAGCAGGTGGGTAGTACTTCCCAATAAAAGCATCTTTGCACTTATCTCAAGAATCTATGATATTCCTAGGCAAAGATTGAAACCCTATATTAGCTCCTTCCATCAAGGAGAAAGGAAAAAGCTTAAGCTTAACAACATCACCTTCTACTTCTTTATACTTTTGCATATCACATAACTCAACAAAATTGTTCAAGTGTAAAGCAGCAGCATCTCCAGCACCAGAGAACTGATCTCTCATAACAAGGTTTAGCAAAGCAGGTTTAATTTCATAAGAGGTCGCTGAAGTGGCAGGTGTGGCAATAGGAGTGCAGATAAAGTCTTTGTTGTTGTGACTAGTGAAGTCAAACAACTTGTTGTTTTCAGTGGAACCCATAGTAGCAGCAAGTGTGGCAGATTTTTTCGTAATTTTTAATATAGGACACAAAGATAAAACCGGAAAGGTAAACTAACAAGACTAAAAAGAAAAGGTAAAAGATAGTGTGCAACTCCCCTATCTTAGCACTCAGAGTCCCTGGCAACGGCGCCATAAATTTGCTTGATGGTCGAGATGATGATAATGGTTCCTCTCCCTTCGTTGGTTACACCAAGTGGAAGGTAAGATGTAGGATATCAGCAAATTTCCCCTATGGAGAGGATAGATTTGTCTCCTGTAGGACTCCGACAATGATAAGTATGTGTCAACGGCGCAACTAACGTGGACCTGCACATGATGGTCGAGATGATGATAATGGTTTCTCGCCCTTCGTTGGTTACCCCAAGTGGAAGGTGAGATGTAGGATAGCAACATATTTCCCTATGTACAGGATAGGGTTTGTCTCCCGTAGGACTCCGGCAATGATAAGTAGGTATCAACAGCGCAACTGACATGGACCAGCACACAAAAACAAATAACTTTGCTCCCAACGAAGTTCAGAGAGGTTATCAATCTCTCCGGTCTTGTTGTTTACAAAGGATCAAATGCAAGGGATAATTATAATGGTGATAGCAGCTAGAAAGTAAAAGCAGGAAAATGAATGAGCGTGTAAATAGTGATGAGAATATGGACCGGGGTCCCATGATGTTCACTAGTGATGTCTCTCTACCAAAAGACGATAAAACTTCTATGCGAGGTAAACAAATAACAGCTGGGCAATTGACAGGATTAAAAATGCACCGCAATGCTAACTATGCTACAAAGAAAGGAAGAGGCTCAAAAGCATGGGCGGTACGCCAAAATAAGTAGACCGAAATCCAACTGCATCTACTACTAATCATCCACTTTGAGATATCTATCCAGAACATCTCGTTGGTATTAAGTTGCGAGCCCCACCCAAAGTGTAAACCCAAAGCAACAGACAACTGCATTAAAAAGCACTTTGCTTAAATTAAACAATCCTTGCAACTGCGGTTACAAGCACTGTTGTTTTCACCCTTGTGGCAACAACACATCCCCTAGACTCATGTTTCTGTCACTCAAGCGTGTCATCGGGGGGCATGAACCCACAATCGAGCATAACGTTCATTCTTCGAGTCACTACCTACTACTTCGCCAAAGAAATAAACAGCAACAGAGAACATGCCAGAATTACTTAGGAACAAAAATCTAGAAGATAAGAACCAAGTATATTACTCAATCACAATCTGAACATAGTCTCATAATCCATCATATCCCAGAAAACTTAGCATAGCAACAGCAGAAAATTACATATGTGCCTCGATCATGTAGGGAAGCGCACGAGGTCTAAACCATGAAGAACAAAGAGGGGAGGAGAACATCACATAGCTACTGATCACGGACCCATGGTCCAAGGAAGACTACTCACGGCACATCCGGGAAGTGTCCATGGTGGAGGGGCAGCTCCCGGAGGTCAATCCTCCCTCTGACAGGGTGCCGTGAAGAGGGCTGCTTGCGCTCCCGATCTTGGAAGCGTGGCGGCGGCGGAACAGAGGAGAGGTCGCGAGAAAGAGTTCTGTCCTCGGGTGTTTCGAGTCACGAAAAATAAATAGGCGAAGGGGGCAGCCAGGGGGGCCACTAGAAGTCCAGGCACCCCCCGGCGTGGCTAGACCCTAGGCCGCAATGGGTGGCCGCCTGGGTCCCTGATGGTGGCCCTCTGGCCCCACCTAGGTGATTCCGGAAGGTTCCTTCACACTGATTTTTTATCTGATTTTTCCCGAATTTTTGGAGCACTTTTAATATGGGGTAAACCTGAAATAGAAAAACAACAGAAAACACGAACTGGCACTGTGGTGCACTGAGTTAATAATTTAGTCCATATATGATCAAAAGTGTATGAAAGTGTATCTAGATCATAGCAATATCACACAAAACATGCATGGAGCAAGCAGAAATTATAGATACGTTTGGGACGTATTTGCACCAGAAACAAATAACTTTGCTCCCAACGAAGTTCAGAGAGGTTGTCAATCTCTCTGGTCTTGTTGTTTACAAAGGATCAAATGCAAGGGATAATGATAATGGTGATGCCAGCTAGAAAGTAAAAGCAGGAAATTAAATGAGCGTGTAAACAGTGATGAGAATATGGACCAGGGTCCCGTGATGTTCACTAGTGATGTCTCTCCCAAAAGACGATAAAACTGCTATGCGAGGTAAACAAATCACAGCTGGACAACTGACATGATTAAAAACGCACCACAATGCTAACTATGCTACAAACAAAGGACGAGGCTCAAAAGCATGGGCGGTACGCCAAAATAAGTAGACCGAAATCCAACTGCATCTACTACTAATCATCCACCTTGAGATATATATCAAGAATATCTCGCTGGTCTTAAGTTGCGAGCCCCACCCAAAGTGTAAACCCAAAGCAACAGACAACTGCATTAAAAAGCACTTTGCGTAAAGTAAACAATCCTTGCAACCGCGGTTACAAGCACCGTTGTTTTCCCCTTGTGGCAACAGCACATCCCCTGGACTCATGTTTCTGTCACTCAAGTGTGTCATCTGGGGGCATGAACCCACAATCAAGCATAATGTTCCCTCTTGGAGTCACTACCTACTACTTTGCCAAAGCAATAAAAAGCAACGGAGAACATGCAAAAATTACTTAGGAACAAAAATATAAAAGATAAGAACCAAATATATTACTCAATCACAATCTGTACATAGTCTCATAATCCATCAGATCCCAGCAAACTCAGCATAGAAACAACAGAACATTACATATGTGCCTTGATCATGTAGGGTAGCTCACGAGCTCTAAACCATGAAGAACAAAGAGGGGAGGAGAACATCACATAGCGACTGATCACGGACCCATGGTCCAAGTTAGACTACTCACGGCACATCTGGGAAGCGTCCATGGTGGAGGGGAAGCTCTCGGAGGTCAATCCTCCCTCCGACAGGGTGCTGAGAAGAGGGCTGCTGGCGCTCCCAATCTTGTAAGTGCGGTCGCGGCAGAACAGAAGAGAGATCGCAAAAAACGGGTTCTGTCTTGGGGGGTTTTGCGACACGGAGAATAAATAGGAGAAGGGGGCAGCCAAGGGGCCACCAGGGGTCCAGGCGCCCCCCCCCTGGCGCGGCCAATCCCTAGGCCACGCCAGGTGGCCGCCTGGGTCCCTGGTGGTGGCCCTCTGGGCCCACTTTGGTGATTCCGGAAGCTTCCGTTGCGCTGATTTTTTATCCAATTTTCCCAAATTTTTGGAGCACTTTTAAGATGGGGGAAACCTGGAATAGAAAAACTGCAGAAAACGGGAAGTGGCACTGTGGTGCACTGAGTTAATAAGTTAGTCCAAATATAATATAAAGTGTATGAAACTATATCTAGATTATAGCAATATCACACAAAACATGCATGGAGCAAGAAGAAATTATAGATACGTTTGGGACGTATCATTGAGGCAGTGGATGCAACTTCCTAAGAGGGAGGGTTGAAGAAAATCAGACTGCCCTTAGGATTTGCTATGGAAGTTTTGGTGGCAGTAGGAGATGCAGAAACCTCAGGTCTTCTCAAAGGAGCTGAGGCAATTGGAGCAGCATCAATTGGTTCCTCAGAAGCAGCGACTGGTGCTGGCCTCTTGGATGCATGAGGTGAGGAAGTTGGTGCGGTAGTCTTACGCTTCAAGGGGCGTGAGGATGAGGACGACATGGGTAGTGAGTCATCAGGACGATCAACAAGATGAACTAAGGCAATTGGGGGTACAAATCCTAGTGGATTGTGATCTATATCAATGTGATCAATATGCCGTGCGAGGCGCTCCTTAGATTTTCCTATCTAGGCACATTTCCTGTTGAATTCCTCAGTGAGTTTTTCTACATCACCTTGATACTTCTGGAATTCTTTAGGAGTGAAAAAAGTGACCATTTTCTTTCTGAATTCACAGTGAACTTTCTGCAGCTGACGATGCAGTTTTTTCTTGAGGTCCTGATGATGGAGCTCACTGATGTGGAACTACTGCGGATAAAAGGGAGGCGCCGGGAACCAAAAAGAAAGGAGGGGGAAAGGAGAAGGAGAGGGCTCGAATGGGCCGCCAATACTCGGGAGAAGGGAGTCCCTAGGGACTTCTCGGTAGATAAGAAACTCTAGATCCCTACCCTAGGGCTCTAGATAGTGTCCATCCAACTAGAGGAAAAGGATAGGATAGCAAGTTCTTCCAGGGAGACTCACCCAACAAGGTACTTCACTCCATCACCAGCAAGAAAGTTCAGACAGGCTATTCGTCTCCGGACGGCCCGAACCTGGGTAAACCCTGTGTTTGCTCGCATCATCTTCGTCAAGCTAGAATGTCGTTCCGACGCCACAACAACCTTCGTCTTCATCAATCTAGCGGGACTATGATGTGTTCCCTGTCTCGCACGGTCTCAGGGCCGTGCCCTGCCGGAAGTAGCCCTTCCGGAAGGATCTTTCGGGTCAGCATCGCTGCTGTTCTCCCCCCTTTCTGGCCCTGGACAAGGGTTGTATGAGAACCCTCGTCATCCGGCGCTAGAAGGAGCGCCCGAGATGAGGTTTGCGCCCGGCAAGCCATCGGCCTGCCTTGATGACTTTTGCCATCATTTGGATTGTCCTGGCACTTTATAAGGCTTCCCTCCACTATTTACACATGAAGTTTTGTCCATTTCAAACTTTAAAGTTCAAACTTGCACAAATTACACAAAGAAAATATTTCAGTGCAAGTATGACATACTACATATTTCATTGCAAGCTATAACTTGTTCATACATAGGCATTATAGATAGCATCACACAGAAGTTCACCACGATCGACATGACTTCATCCTACAAGTACTTCATCCAGTGCACAAGTCCTTCACCTACCTAAAAAAATAACCTACAAGTACTTCAACTAGTGCACAAGTACTTCACCTGCCTAACAAGATGAACAATGCAGTTTTTTCTAACACAATGATCACCACCTACACCCAACAACACCTCTTGGTTGAGCCCTCGCAGCGCCTTGCCCGCAACACCTCCTTTTTGCGCTCATGGTCGCGCCCTGCCTGTAGTACCTGATTCACAACATATGGAAGAAATCAAGGTTAAAGATTTCTTCCATATGATTTTATATAACATGGTTTTCAGTCATGAATACTCAGACACATCAAACACAAATAGTAAAGAAGATATAATCTGAAGACAAACTAAAACATGAATAGTTAAATATAGTAAAGAAGTTTGCTTGCCAATTTTCATTGTTATTTAGCTTCCAATTTTCAAATCTCAAATTCCCAACCAACACAATAGTGCGACACAATATGAGAAATGAAAACCAAAACACGACAAATTGACATCAAATATTCTAGCTGTGCCGCTCCTGGATGCCATGCTAAAGTTAGACCAACATCAAGTCAGCAAGCAAACAATCATCAAAAAGTTATCAAAAAATAGCACATAAGCAGCAGTACAGCAAAGGCGCCTAGAAACAGAGCAACACCAATTTCACAAATTTACCAATACGAAGTGTTAGGCAGTGCAACATGAGAGTAAACTAACTAGCAAGTGAAAGTACTTGATTTCTAGAGTGGAAGCAGTATCAGTATGAAAATCATGTTACATTAGGAAAAAATTAAGGTCACGACCACCAAACTCTAATGGAAAGTAAGCCATGAGCACCACACAGCAACTAAGTTCATCACAGCCACAAGCCAGATCACCATATCCACCTAGAACTGAGCATAAAGAGGGAAAGAATAGGAGCTCACACCTGAGTTTGCTGCTCATGTTCTCCCGTTGTTGCTCCTCTGCCCTGCTCAAGCGCGCCCTTTGCTCCCGCTTGACCTGTTGCCTGTGTTGAATAATACACATATGTAGTATTGAGATGTTGTTGATTACTTGCAACACTGCAAATTGACCAACGCTAGTGCCATCTCGTATGCTAGTGCTCAGAATTGAGCTATACAAATTCATGTGCAAGATTTCCATGGACGACACTCCTGAGCCCTAGGAGGCCGAGAAGATATTCGAGTAGTATGTACATAGTTGTAGCTAGACTAGTAAAATGGATGCTTCTAGGATGACCTTTTGATGTTTAACAACTAATAATCTTCTATGCTTTATATTTTGGTGCGTAGAAGTCTTCGATGGTGTAATGTAGTTGGCCGTATCACCCTTGTTTGTGTACTGACTGTAAAAGTGACTACTTTTATGGATATGTTAGTTGTATAGAATTTGCATGCCATTTGACTAGTTATTTGTAGTGACTAGTTGTTATTTTCTGGTTGCACTTTTTCTCGTCATTTGTATTGACTAGTTATTTTCTGGTTGCACATCATTGACTTGACCAAAAAATTTAAAACCTTGCCTTTTATTTTTTCCTTTTTCTAGTTTACCTCTAAATGTGAGAAGAATAGATACTACTAGCTACCCTCATCCCATCCAATCACTCTAGTAGCATTTTTCTTATCCTATTTAGTGGGTGCAGACGGCCGACAACGATGATGTCTCCGATTGGTGCCAGAAGCTCTTTTGGGAGATGAGGATATGGAGGAACAACCGTAACTCCGCTACGAGGGCATCGAGGATGACTCTACGATCACGAGTACACAACCGCTGGTGACACCAGTGAGGGTGGTGCCACAGAGGCCGATCCCTCCACTGATGAGGCAGCCAACCCATAGATGGCAGCCAACCCACAGATAGCAGCCAACCAAAGAAGCAAAAAAAAGGACTGGCGCCCGAGCGTGCTCGGCACCGTCAAGGAGGAATTTACTGAAGTGGGCAAAAATGGGCTTCCAACAGCGACCCTACAATTTGTCGCTGGGTACTTCGAACAACTCGGGTGCATTCTCTGAGCCACCGTCCCGATCAACACCGAGAACCTAAGGCATCCTCACCGAGCGAATTTGCGCAACCTCCTCTTCGGCAAGCTGCACAACCGATACAAGTTCCTAGCTCAATTCGCAAACACACACCTCTTAGCGAATAAAGTGAACAGTTCTGCCTTCACAAAGATGAGCACATCCCTCGCTACTTGGAGAAGCACGATGAAGAAAATGATTCTTACGGGTGATCGTTACAAGAAGATCAAGGAGGCAAATCCTTCGATCAGCGAAGCTGACTACCAGGAGTTCAACCTCAAGTGCGAGAGCACCGCATCCGACGAATCTAGTTAGTGGGGGGAAGATATGCGGGAATTGAACTTAGGGGTCCACAAACTCGGTCCCGGCGATAACAGAGTGGCGGAACCGAAATGGGAAAAGGAGAACGCGTTGCGTGCCGTGCAAGGCCTACCGCCCCTCTTCAATAAATATGGAGATAAGAGCACCAATAACTATGTCAGGGCCCGGTACAAGGTGGACCCGGTAACAAAGGAGATTTCGACGGGTCAGAAGGTCCAGAAGCTTGAGCGTCTTCTGGTAAAGAATACCTCCATATGGTTGCATTTTAAAATTAGTGAAGCTAAATTTACGAATGGTTCACATTCCTTGTACAGGAAACTGAAAGCAGCAGCGCGGGGTCCCCGCCCGTCGCCCCTTGGGACAACCCTTTAAATAGGGCGTTGAACAGACTGAAGAAAAAGGATAAGTTCAGTAAGTTGTCGTTATTTGGTCGTGTGGCCAGCCAAGGCAGTTCTATGAAATGGACGGACTACTATAGCTCTGGGCGAAAGGAGAAAAAGACTAGTAGCTCGGTGAACCAGGCGGAGGCACAACTCAACGAAAAAATGTCGCATATTCCACAGATTGTCGAACAACAAGTGGGAGAGGCGCTGAACAGCATGATGCCTTCCTTGTTTGTCGTGATGCGGGACTGGATTGCGAGCGGTCAACAGTGGTTGCCCCCGATTCCCAGCTTCACGGGAAGCAACTCTCACAACGCGGCACCATTAGTGTCTCCTAAGGCGGCCTTGGTGGTGTCCCCGGCGGCGGCTGCGGTGGTGTCCCCGGTGACGGCCGTGTTGGTGTCCCCGGTGGCGGATGCATTTGTGACTCTGGTGGCGGCGCCAGTATTTGAGCTTAAGACACCAATGCCCGACAACTCAGGAGCAAGCGCCCCCTCTGTCACATGCCCGCCCGCCATTGGCGGTCCCTTGACATTAGCCGAGATCGACGCCATCATCGTAATTAAGCCTCGGCCGATGACCTCATCTCATTTTGCCTTTGACTCGACATCCTTGACGCCCTACATGTTTTCGCAAAACACTGCCAACGTTCCATGCACTCTGCTGCTCTTCGTGGACGAGGAGTTGGTCGATGTTGCCTTGGAAAGAATCATTCAACTGGGTAGCCGTGCGTTCCATGGTAATCTAATTTCAACCAACATGTATAGGATTAAACTGATTCGGGTGCTGGATGGCTACGACGAGGTGTTACCTCCCTATCGAGCTCCTCGATCCGACGACGATGATGTGATGGACCTCCGTGGCTGCTTTAACTTGAGCATGCTTTGGCTGAAGTGCCACGTTCATTTGGGGGTGGGGGATGTAACACCCCGGGTGTCACCCTACAGTAGTTGAACAGTAATCACTTTGATTTAAGGCCAGGACATCTTGATTAGGCATGTGATGATCACCCATGATCATGGCTTGATCAAATCCATCCCAATTAAAAATCACAAAATCATGTGGAAATAAAATTTGGTTCAAAAACTTTGCAACCAATTTTGTAAAATGCCAAATAATCAGTAGATCATGCCCATATGGATGTGGGGAATTATTAAGCTATTAATTAGATCAAACAAATCAAAACAGCATCCAAAAGTCCCTTTTAATTAGTTACAGTCCAAAAACAACTAGCAAGAGATTTTATAAATTGCTCAAACTTTTTGTGGCATCTCTTCAAGGTGCAACGCAAATATACAAACAAGTTTCATGTTGAAAAAAATCATTTGATAGCTAGATAAATAAAAACCGTGGCAGGAACTGCTCCATGTAATATTTTATTGAGTAAATAAAATTCAGAGGAATTTTACGGTGCCGCGAGCTTTTTGTAGCTGTACCATAAAGTGTATTATAATTATTAGTGCTAGTCCCACCTTTTTTTTCATAATGCAATTGCTAGCCAAACAAATGTGTAACAGTAATCAGAAAAGCAAAGAAAAAACTAAAAGAGTATATGGCTACTCCTCATACGGGGCAAAAGCCCAGTAGGCCCACCCCTGCCACTTCCTTCTACCTTGCGCTACAGAAAGAGCCGGCTCGGTCATGGACGACCGACGACGTCGCCGCCACACCCATTGCCCCTCGCGTCGCTACAATGCCCGTGGGCGATAAAGATCTTCGCACCCCGTAATTTGTGTATCTCGTCCGTGAACTCCCCGTCGCCGTTGTTCGTCGTCGTCGCGGCCATCGTTGCCCCCAGGCCAAACCAGTGTGCCCACGTTGTGCGCCATCATCGTCTTCATCGGTCTGCCAAATGAATCGGGCCGAGGTGCCCTGTAGAAGTCGCCATCGCCGATGTATTCCCCGCCATGGCTGCCGCACCGTCGACGTCGAATTCTTCGCCGGCGACGCATGCCCGGCCTCCCCGAGCACCTCCCTGCACTCACCGTGAGCACCCCTCCGTTCGCCCCTTTTTGTCCCGTTCGATTTGTCGCAGTTCCCGTGCTCACCGTCGTTCACCATGGATGGAGCACTGTGCTCCTATGCATTCTCGTACTGCTGCTGCGCTCGTCCCGCTGCTGCCCTCTTGCCTGTTAGTGGCGCTGCTGTGGCGTCCAGCTTCTGGCGCCGCTGCTAGCCGGCTTCGCCGCCCGCTAGCCACTGGCCATGGCCGCGCAGCAAGTTGTTGCTGCTCCAGCTGCTGCTTACGCGGCTGCTGCCTGCAGCTGCTATGCTACGCTAGCAGGAGATGCAACTTTCAACCAATAATACTTTTCCTTATTTTCGTGAAGTTCAAACTAATTAGTCTAAGCAAAGTTTGTAAACTGAGACTATTCGTTAGATGATTTGGATTAGTCCTAACAAAGCAATTTAACTTGTGGCATCTGAACTTGAGCGAAGTGTGCATCACAGACATGTTCGTATGCAACGGGTCATCGGCCGGCCACACCCGTAATGTATGTTGCTGCTGCTACTTGCTAATGCTGCTACATCTTCCACACTTGGCAGCCCCTGATAGAGGCGAAGGTGTCCCGATGTTTCGATGAGATGGTGGAGATCGATTTTGGTGGAGTAGACTTTCACGACCCGACTACGAACGTGCGAAGACGTTGCGCCTTAGCAATCGCTCAACCAACTCCGAGAGGTTATTGATCCCGCGGATGCACGATCAACCTGACCACGAAGGTCAATTCCTGCAAGCAATCGAAGAACAAGCAAGAACTAAGAATTGCAATCTGGATATTGCGAATATAAGATGAAAGATTAACAGAAGTTGGGGTTCCAATGCGGTCTTGGCCTGGTCGGACGACACAAACGAAGAACTCGAAGTTGCGGCTATGGCTAACTTAAACCTAATTAAAACCCCAGTCTAAACGACGCCCTAAGGGCTGTATATATGGGGGAACAGAGGGAATTTTCGTGACCCCTTGGAGGTGGGGTCCGAAAACAACCCTAACTCGGTTTCCCCACACATACGGACTCTAAAAACAGCCTATAATGTGGTATTTCGAAATTACATGGGCCCAGCCCAATATTAAGGTGACGCAGCACCTATAATTGCTCTTGGACGAAAATAATGAAGTGGCATCTCGCGTATTTCGTCCAAGACTTCATGCGCGCCTTATGGTGGCTTCAAAGTGCGATAATCACCACGGGAAGCTCCGCTGTCCTTTCCCGCGCGCGCACCTTCTTCTCCATGCTTGATCCCGCTCCAATGACCATCCTTCTTGTCCATGCTAGGTCCTTCATTCATAAGCAAAACAAAAGTATCTAATTTAGGCAGTATCATATGTTCATGAACAATAGAAGGATTCGCAAGAAACGAAAGTACCTGATAATTTAGTTGACGTGCACGAGCTCTAGTAACTGGTCCAATATGTGTAGTTGGTGAGGATATGGGTGTAACATTAGTAGGGATGTCCTCATCATCCTCCCCTTCTTGAATTGAAGTCGTCCTCGACGGAAGCTCATCATCTTCTCCCAAATAAGGCTTCAAATCTGCAATATTAAATGTGGGACTAACCCCAAAGGCTGCAGGTAGCTCAAGTTTATATGCATTATCATTAATTTTCTGCAAAACCTTAAAGGGACCATCAGCTCGAGGCATTAACTTAGACTTGCGCAAATCAGGAAACCTATCTTTACGTAGATGTAACCAAACAAGATCTCCGGGTTCAAACACAACATGCTTTCGACCCCTATCACCAGCAAGCTTGTATCTAGCATTCATGCGCTCAATGTTTTCTTTAGTTAACGCATGCAGTTTTAATATCAATTCAGCACGTTGCTTAGCATCAAAATTAACCTTCTCCGAAGATGGAAGAGGAAGCAAATCAATAGGTGCACGAGGTAGAAAACCATAAACAATCTCAAAAGGGCACATTTTAGTGGTAGAATGCAATGAACGATTATAAGCAAATTCAATATGAGGTAAACATTCTTCCCACAGTTTCAAGTTACTCTTTAAAACAGCCCTAAGCATAGTAGACAAAGTCCTATTGACTACTTCAGTTTGTCCATCAGTTTGGGGATGACATGTAGTACTAAAAAGTAGTTTAGTCCCCAACTTAGCCCATAAGCATCTCCAAAAATGGCTAAGAAACTTAGTATCACGATCCGAGACAATAGTATTGGGCACACCATGTAAGCGAATAATCTCACGAAAGAATAAATCAGCAACATTAGCAGCATCATCGCTTTTATGACATGGTATAAAATGTGCCATCTTAGAAAATCTATCCACGACAACAAATATGCTATCCCTCCCATTCTTTGTTCGAGGCAAGCCTAAAACAAAGTCCATGGATATGTCCTCCCACGGAACACTAGGTACAGGTAAAGGCATGTATAAACCATGAGGATTGAGTCGTGACTTAGCTTTTTGACATGTAGTGCAGCGAGCAACAAAACGCTCAACATCCCATCTCATCTTTGGCCAAAAGAAATGTGTAGCAAGTACGTCCTCCGTCTTCTTCACGCCAAAGTGTCCCATTAATCCTCCTCCATGCGCCTCCTGCAACAACAAAAGACGAATAGAGCTAGCTGGAATGCATAGCTTGTTAGAACGGAACACAAATCCATCATTAAGCACAAACTTGTTCCATGTTCTACCCTCTCTACAATTCTGCAATACATCTTTAAATTCCGCATCATTTACGTATTGATCTTTGATTGTCTCTAAACCGAAAATCTTGAAGTCAAGTTGTGAAAGCATAGTATAACGACGAGACAAAGCATCAGCAATAATATTATCTTTCCCCTTCTTGTGTTTAATGACATAAGGGAAAGTCTCAATAAATTCAACCCACTTAGCATGTCTACGATTAAGTTTTGCTTGACTTCTTATGTGTTTCAAAGATTCATGATCAGAATGTATAACAAATTCTTTGGGCCATAAATAATGTTGCCAAGTTTCTAATGTCCGAACAAGAGCATATAATTCCTTATCATAAGTAGAATAGTTCAGACTAGGCCCACTCAATTTTTCAGAAAAGTAAGCAACAGGTTTAGCATCTTGTAATAACACACCTCCCAAACCAATCCCACTAGCATCGCATTCAAGCTCAAAAGTCTTATTAAAATCAGGAAGTTGGAGCAAAGGAGCATGTGTTAACTTATCTTTCAATACGGTGAAGGCTTCTTCCTGTGCGGTACCCCAAGTAAAAGGCACATCCTTGCGTGTAAGCTCATTGAGAGGTGCAGCAATGGTGCTGAAATCTCTCACAAAACGCCTATAGAATCCAGCGAGGCCAAGAAAACTTGGTAGAGGCGAAGGTGTCCCGATGTTTCGATGAGATGGTGGAGATCGATTATGGTGGAGGCGACTTTCACGATCCGACTACGAACGTGCGAAGACGTTGCGCCTTAGCGATCGCTAAACCAACTCCGAGAGGTTATTGATCCCGCGGATGCACGATCAACCTGACCACGAAGGTCTAATTCCTGCAAGCAATCGAAGAACAAGCAAGAACTAAGAATTGCAATCTGGATATTGCGAATATAAGATGAATGATTACGAAAGTTGGGGTTCCAATGAGGTCTTGGCCTGGTCGGATGACACAAACGAAGAGCTCGAAGTTGCGGCTATGGCTAACTTAAATCTAATTAAAACCCAAGTCTAAACGACGCCCTAAGGGCTGTATATATGGGGGAACAGAGGGGATTTTCGTGACCCCTTGGAGGTGGGGTCCGAAAACAACCCTAACTCGGTTTCCCCACACATACGGACTCTAAAAACAGCCTATAAGGTGGTATTTCGAAATTACATGGGCCCAGCCCAATATTAAGGTGACGCAGCACCTATAATTGCCCTTGGACGAAAATAATGAAGTGGCATCTCGCGTATTTCGTCCAAGACTTCATGCGCGCCTTATGGTGGCTTCAAAGTGCGATAATCACCACGGGAAGCTCCGCTGTACTTTCCCGCGCGCGCACCTTCTTCTCCATGCTTGATCCCGCTCCAATGACCATCCTTCTTGTCCATGCTAGGTCCTTCATTCATAAGCAAAACAAAAGTATCTAATTTAGGCAGTATCATATGTTCATGAACAATAGAAGGATTCGCAAGAAACGAAAGTACCTGATAATTTAGTTGACGTGCACGAGCTCTAGTAACTGGTCCAATATGTGTAGTTGGTGAGGATATGGGTGTAACATTAGTAGGGATGTCCTCATCAAAACTCCTCACTTGTGTGACCGTTTTGGGCTGCGGCCAACTCTCAATCGCCTCGATCTTGGCTTTATCAACTTCAATTCCCTGCGGAGTAACAACATAGCCAAGAAACGATACTCGGTCGGTGCAAAAGGTGCACTTCCCAAGGTTACCAAACAAACGTGCATTACGTAGAGCAATAAAAACAGCACGTAAATGATCCAAATGTTCCTCCAAAGATTTGCTATAAATCAGTATATCATCAAAATAGACTACCACAAATCGTCCAATGAAAGCACGTAAAACCTCGTTCATTAATCTCATGAAAGTGCTAGGTGCATTAGTTAACCCAAAAGGCATGACTAACCACTCATATAATCCAAACTTAGTTTTAAATGCCGTTTTCCATTCATCTCCTAATTTCATGCGAATTTGATGGTATCCACTACGCAAATCAACTTTGGAAAACATGGTAGAGCCACTTAATTCATCAAGCATATCATCTAACCTAGGAATAGGATGACGATAACGAATAGTAATATTATTAATGGCTCGACAATCAACACACATACGCCATGTTCCATCCTTTTTAGGCACTAATATAACAGGAACAGCACAAGGACTAAGGGATTCACGTATGTAACCTTTGTCGAGTAGCTCTTGTACTTGACGCTGAATCTCCTTTGTCTCCTCCGGATTGGTACGGTATGGCGCACGGTTGGGCAGTGAAGCACCGGGAATTAAGTCAATCTGATGCTCAATCCCTCGAATAGGTGGTAATCCCGGTGGTACGTCTTGTGGAAAGACGTCAATAAACTCCTGCAAAAGGTCAGTGACAACAGGAGGCAAAGAAGGAGGCAATTCCTCAAATGAAAACAAAGCTTCTTTGCACACAAAAGCATAGCACACATATTGACTAACATCCAAATCTGAAATATCAACTTTAGTAGCAAGCAAAGTTGGACTAGTCAATTTAATTTCATTAGACACAGCAGAAGAAGATTTGCTATTAGTCTTATGTTGTTGCTCAAATTCTTTGGCTGCTATCTCATTTTCACTCTTATTTTTCTCCTGTTTAGCTTTACTAGCTCTAGCAAGATCATCTTTCACAATTTGTTCAGGAGACATAGGAAGTAAAGCAATATTTTTATCCTGATGAACCAGAGTAAACTGATTTGTCCTACCATGGTGTACAACATTCCTATCAAATTGCCATGGTCTACCAAGTAAAAGAGAGCATGCTTGCATGGGTACCACATCACAATCAACATAATCAGCATATGCAGCAATGCTAAAGTGCACACGAACAGAACGCGTTACCTTAATCTTACCACTATTGTTAAACCACTGAATATAGTACGGATGGGGGTGTGGTCTTGTGGTGAGAGATAGCTTCTCCACCAACTCCATGCTAGCCAAGTTGTTGCAACTCCCTCCGTCAATGATGATGCGAACCGAACGTTCTTTCACCACTCCCTTTGTGTGGAACAAATTATGCCTCTGGTTTTGCTCAGCCTTCGTTACCTGCACACTTAACACACGTTGAGCAACCAAACTAGCATATTTATCTGCATCATCAGGAGCCATATACTCCATATCATGAGCATCATCATGGGCACCCTGTTCCTCATGAGCAATGAGAACTAAAGTCTCCTCATCATAGTCACTCGCTGACTCATACCCACCATCCGCCGTAATAATCATCACACGCTTGGAGGGACAGTCTTTTGCGAAGTGACCTCCACCTTGGCACCTGCGACATTTAATATCACGATCTCGTGTTTGCCCTGTGGAAGCCATGGATGAAGAAGAACTCGCCGCTGGACCACTCTGTGCACCCTTGAATGGTGGCGCTGACTGTTTTGGTGGCTCCCTGTAAGAATGAGCGGCTGAAGTAGAGGGTGGAGCAGCAGGACGTGTGGATGTAGAAGCTCCACGCGATGTCCATGATGTATTTCGTCCTGCAGAAAAGTTAGGTCTCGTAGCGGCCTGTCGATCCTGCACTTCACGTTCAGCTTTACAAGCAAGATGAAACAAACGAGTAATAGTAGCATAGTCCTTGTATTCTAGAATAGTTTGTATCTCCCTGTTTAAGCCACCTATGAAACGTGCAAACATAGCTTCATTATCCTCTACTAGGCCACATCTAATCAATCCAGTTTGTAATTCTTGATAATATTCCTCTACAGAATTTTTTCCTTGTCTCAAACGCTGTAATTTTTGTAGCAATTCACGTTGATAATAAGGAGGAACCCAGCGAGTACGCATAGCATCTTTTAAAGCAGCCCAAGTAGCTGGAATATTATTAGCATGCAATCTACAATGTTCAGACCACCAAATAGATGCAAAACCCGTGAATTCACAAACAGCAGCAGTAACACGTCTATTCTCAGGATATTGTAAACATGTAAAGCGTTGTTCAGTTTCTAACTCCCAAGTAAGATAAGCATCAGGAATATATCTACCCTCAAACGGCTTAAGATTCAATTTAAGTTTAGGCACATGTTCATCATCGCGTACCTGAGGGGGTGGTTGGTGTCGACCGTGGCGAATGTTGGGACGTGGACGTCCAGCTGGCTGTTCATAGGCCGCTTCTTGTTCCACCTCCTCCTCGTAAGCACCCTCGTAGTTGTCGTCCTGGCCGACGTCAGAGGCAGCAGCAGCAGTAACTGCAGCAGCAGCAGGAGCACCAGCAGCTTGTCCGCCCGGAAACAGAATACGTCGTGCACGTCGTGGTGGCGGTGGCTGTGCTGGAGCGGCCGCAGGCTGTATAGGTAAGCGTGCGAGCAACTCAGTAAACTTGGCGTCGAGCTTGGTGTCGATCATCTTCTCCACACCATCAATCGCCTCTGTAAATCTGTTCTCGATGTCATTCACATGTTCAGACATCAGTTGTGCAAATTTATCATGTAATGCTTTGTTTGTCATATTCTCCCAATCAGGTGCATCCCGCGCCACTTCATCATGGGATCCTGGCATGGTTAGCAGAAATAGAAAACACACAGAAGTATGATCCTACTTCGACTAATGGGATGTGGGGTGGTGGGAAGCACAAATCCGTCAAGCTTTTCTTCAGTTCTTACCGATTCTTACCTAGCAGCAGGTGGTGATGTACAACCAACGGGTCAAAACTCTCAGAGATGTGGTAGAGCGATGGCCAGGAGGTGTCAACCGCACGAAGTAGAATATATGTGGAGCTGTAGGTAGGTTTGACAAATATGGTAGCAAAAAGCTCAACAGTAATCAAAACAGAGATGCAAAGTTGAATAAACACTCAACGTCGGTACTGTGCTGATCCTAGGCTAGACCGTACTAGAGACGCGAGCCTAAAACACCAACGAAAGCACGGCGCGGCACGTAATCAACTGAGAAGCACACTCTGAATTTTTTTTTCTCTTTTTTTTTTTGTTTTTTTTTTTTTTTGGCGATGCGGGACTGCGGTGGCTGAAAAAGTGCGAAAAAATCACTATGGTGGCGAACGTCTCAAAACGAGTTTCTGGACCTAAGGAACGTATGGGCACGAATTTTTTTTACCCCTGAAAATTTTGGCCTAAAAACTGCTCTGAAAAGCGTGCCAGACTTTTTTTTTTTTTTTTTTTTTTGGAAATCACCCCCTTCTACGTACGACAAAGATTGGTGAAATCCGACTCTAATCAACTCAAACTAATCTGGCTATGGAGAGGTCACGAACCGTACTGATGATGGAACTCAACTCGGACTCGTGGTACGTGGTGGTGTATATGGACTCTGCTTGGCGGAACGTGGTGGTGTATGTGGACTTGGATTGGCGGAACGTGGTAGGATGACTACTGTGCGGCGGCGACGTGGCAAACTGTGATCAGAACTCGAAACTCTAAGGGAACTAGACGCTAAGATCAGCAACTTGACACAACGATGCAACCGTAAATTCAACAAAGCAAGTACTGAAAAGAAAACTGGACAAAGGCTCGGACTGTCTTGGGACGTGATGATCTAACCCTAAATTTTTTTTTGGCTTTTTCGTGGGCTGTAGGTATGACGAACAGAATCAATCTAGACTACGAAAACTGGTAAATCTCACCGAGCAACCTGGAAATCTGATACCACTTGATAGGGGCGAAGGTGTCCCGATGTTTCGATGAGATGGTGGAGATCGATTATGGTGGAGTAGACTTTCACGACCCGACTACGAACGTGCGAAGACGTTGCGCCTTAGCGATCGCTAAACCAACTCCGAGAGGTTATTGATCCCGCGGATGCACGATCAACCTGACCACGAAGGTCTAATTCCTGCAAGCAATCGAAGAACAAGCAAGAACTAAGAATTGCAATCTGGATATTGCGAATATAAGATGAAAGATTACGAAAGTTGGGGTTCCAATGAGGTCTTGGCCTGGTCGGATGACACAAATGAAGAGCTCGAAGTTGCGGCTATGGCTAACTTAAATCTAATTAAAACCCAAGTCTAAACGACGCCCTAAGGGCTGTATATATGGGGGAACAGAGGGGATTTTCGTGACCCCTTGGAGGTGGGGTCCGAAAACAACCCTAACTCGGTTTCCCCACACATACGGACTCTAAAAACAGCCTATAAGGTGGTATTTCGAAATTACATGGGCCCAGCCCAATATTAAGGTGACGCAGCACCTATAATTGCCCTTGGACGAAAATAATGAAGTGGCATCTCGCGTATTTCGTCCAAGACTTCATGCGCGCCTTATGGTGGCTTCAAAGTGCGATAATCACCACGGGAAGCTCCGCTGTCCTTTCCCGCGCGCGCACCTTCTTCTCCATGCTTGATCCCGCTCCAATGACCATCCTTCTTGTCCATGCTAGGTCCTTCATTCATAAGCAAAACAAAAGTATCTAATTTAGGCAGTATCATATGTTCATGAACAATAGAAGGATTCGCAAGAAACGAAAGTACCTGATAATTTAGTTGACGTGCACGAGCTCTAGTAACTGGTCCAATATGTGTAGTTGGTGAGGATATGGGTGTAACATTAGTAGGGATGTCCTCATCATATTGACTAACATCCAAATCTGAAATATCAACCTTAGTAGCAAGCAAAGTTGGACTAGTCAATTTAATTTCATTAGAAACAGCAGAAGAAGATTTGCTATTAGTCTTATGTTGTTGCTCAAATTCTTTGGCTGCTATCTCATTCTCACTCTTATTTTTCTCCTGTTTTGCTTTACTAGCTCTAGCAAGATCATCTTTCACAATTTGTTCAGGAGACATAGGAAGTAAAGCAATATTTTTATCCTGATGAACTAGAGTAAACTGATTTGTCCTACCATGGTGTACAACATTCCTATCAAATTGCCATGGTCTACCAAGTAAAAGAGAGCATGCTTGCATGGGTACCACATCACAATCAACATAATCAGCATATGCAGCAATGCTAAAGTGCACACGAACAGAACGCGTTACCTTAATCTTACCACTATTGTTAAACCACTGAATATAGTACGGATGGGGGTGTGGTCTTGTGGTGAGAGATAGCTTCTCCACCAACTCCATGCTAGCCAAGTTGTTGCAACTCCCTCCGTCAATGATGATGCGAACCGAACGTTCTTTCACCACTCCCTTTGTGTGGAACAAATTATGCCTCTGGTTTTGCTCGGCCTTCGTTACCTGCACACTTAATACACGTTGAGCAACCAAACTAGCATATTTATCTGCATCATCAGGAGTCATATACTCTATATCATGAGCATCATCATGGGCACCCTGTTCCTCATGAGCAATGAGAACTAGAGTCTCCTCATCATAGTCGCTCGCTGACTCATACCCACCATCCGCCGTAATAGTCATCACACGCTTGGAGGGACAGTCTTTTGCGAAGTGACCTCCACCTTGGCACCTGCGACATTTAATATCACGATCTCGTGTTTGCCCTGTGGACGCCATGGATGAAGAAGAACTCGCCGCTGGACCACTCTGTGCACCCTTGAATGGTGGCGCTGGCTGTTTTGGTGGCTCCCTGTAAGAATGAGCGGCTGAAGTAGATGGTGGCGCAATAGGACGTGTGGATGTAGAAGCTCCACGCGATGTCCATGATGTATTTCGTCCTGCAGAAAAGTTAGGTCTCGTAGCGGCCTGTCGATCCTGCACTTCACGTTCAGCTTTACAAGCAAGATGAAACAAACGAGTGATAGTAGCAAAGTCCTTGTATTCTAGAATAGTTTGTATCTCCCTGTTTAAGCCACCCATAAAACGTGCAAGCATAGCTTCATTATCCTCTACTAGGCCACATCTAATCAATCCAGTTTGTAATTCTTGATAATATTCCTCTACAGAATTTTTTCCTTGTCTCAAACGCTGTAATTTTTGTAACAATTCACGTTGATAATAAGGAGGAACCCAGCGAGTACGCATAGCATCTTTTAAAGCAGTCCAAGTAGTTGGAATATTATTAGCATGCAATCTACAATGTTCAGACCACCAAATAGATGCAAAGCCCGTGAATTCACAAACAGCAGCAGTAACACGTCTATTCTCAGGATATTGTAAACATGTAAAACGTTGTTCAGTTTCTAACTCCCAAGTAAGATAAGCATCAGGAATATATCTACCCTCAAACGGCTTAAGATTCAATTTAAGTTTAGGCACATGTTCATCATCGCGTACCTGAGGGGGTGGTTGGTGTCGACCGTGGAGAATGTTGGGACGTGGACGTCCAGCTGGCTGCTCATAGGCCACTTCCTGTTCCACCTCCTCCTCGTAATCACCCTCGTAGTTGTCGTCCTGGCTGACGTCAGAAGCAGCAGCAGCAGCAGTAGCAGCAACTGCAGCAGCAGGAGGAGCACCAATACCAGCAGCTTGTCCTCGCGGAAACAGAATACGTCGTGCACGTGGTAGTGGCGGTGGCTGTGGCTGTGCTGAAGGTAGGCGTGCGATCAACTCAGTAAACTTGGCGTCGAGCTTGGTGTCGATCATCTTCTCCACGCCATCAATCGCCTCTGTAAATCTGGTCTCGATGTCCTGCACCTGTTGAGACATCATACATGCAAATTTATCATGTAGCTCCTTGTTTGTCATGTTCTCCCAATCGGGTGCATCCCGCGCCACTTCAACATGTGATCCTGGCATGGTTAGCAGAAATAGAAAACACACAGGAATATGATCCTACTTCTACTAATGGGATGGATGTGGGGTGGTGGACAGCACAAATCCGTCAAGCTTTTCTTACGTTCTTACCGATTCTTACCTAGCAGCAGGTGGTGATGTACAACCAACGGGTCAAAACTCTCAGAGATATGGTAGAGCGATGGCCAGGAGGTGCCAAAACGCACGATGTAGAAAATATGTGGAGCTGTAGGTAGGCTTGACAAATATGGTAGCAAAAAGATCAACAGTAATCAAAACAGAGATGCAAAGCTGAATAAACACTCAACGTCGGTACTGTGCTGATCCTAGGCTAGACCGTACTAGAGACGCGAGCCTAAAACACCAACGAAAGCACGGCGCGGCACGTAACAACTGTGAAGCACACTCTGAACTTTTTGTTCTCTCTTTTTTTTTTTTTTTGCTTTTTTTTTTGGCGATGCGGGACTGCGGGGGCTGAAAAAAGTGCGAAAAAATCACTATGGTGGCAAACGTCTCAAAACGAGTTTCTGGACCTAAGGAACGTATGGGCACGAAATTGTTTTACCCCTGAAAATTTTGGCCTAAAAACCGCTCTGAAAAGCGTGCCACTCTTTTTTTTTTTTTTTTTTTTTGGAAATCACCCTCTTCTACGTACGACAAAAGATTGGTGAAATCCGACTCTAATCAACTCAAAACTATTCTGGCTACGGGGATATCAGGAACCGTACTGATGGTGGAACTCAACTCGGACTCGTGAGACGTGGTGGTGTATATGGACTCTGCTTGGCGGAACGTGGTGGTGTATCTGGACTCGGATTGGCGGAACGTGGTAGGATGACTACTGGTGCGGCGGCGACGTGGCAAACTGTGATCAGAACTCGAAACTCTAAGGGAACTAGACGCTAAGATCAGCAACTTGACACAACGATGCAACCGTAAATTCAACAAAGCAAGTACTGAAAAGAAAACTGGACAAAGGCTAGGACTGTCTTGGGACGTGATGATCTAACCCTAATTGTTTTTTTGTTGGCTTTTTCGTGGACTGTAGGTATGAAGAACAGAACCAATCTAGACTATGAAAACTGGTAAATCTCACCGAGCAACCTGGAAATCTGATACCACTTGATAGAGGCGAAGGTGTCCCGATGTTTCGATGAGATGGTGGAGATCGATTTTGGTGGAGTAGACTTTCACGACCCGACTACGAACGTGCGAAGACGTTGCGCCTTAGCAATCGCTAAACCAACTCCGAGAGGTTATTGATCCCGCGGATGCACGATCAACCTGACCACGAAGGTCAATTCCTGCAAGCAATCGAAGAACAAGCAAGAACTAAGAATTGCAATCTGGATATTGCGAATATAAGATGAAAGATTAACAGAAGTTGGGGTTCCAATGCGGTCTTGGCCTGGTCGGACGACACAAACGAAGAACTCGAAGTTGCGGCTATGGCTAACTTAAATCTAATTAAAACCCAAGTCTAAACGACGCCCTAAGGGCTGTATATATGGGGGAACAGAGGGGATTTTCGTGACCCCTTGGAGGTGGGGTCCGAAAACAACCCTAACTCGGTTTCCCCACACATACGGACTCTAAAAACAGCCTATAATGTGGTATTTCGAAATTACATGGGCCCAGCCCAATATTAAGGTGACGCAGCACCTATAATTGCTCTTGGACGAAAATAATGAAGTGGCATCTCGTGTATTCCGTCCAAGCCTTCATGCATGCCTTATGGTGGCTTCAACGTGCGAAAATCCCCACTGGAAGCTCCACTGTACTTTCCCATGCGCGCACCTTCTTCTCCATTCTTGATCCCGCTCCAATGACCATCCTTCTTGTCCATGCTAGGTCCTTCATTCATAAGCAAAACAAAAGTATCTAATTTAGGCAGCATCATATGTTCATGAACAATAGAAGGATTCGCAAGAAACGAAAGTACCTGATAATTTAGTTGACGTGCACGTGCTCTAGTAACTGGTCCAGTATGTGTAGTTGGTGAGGGTATGGGTGTAACATTAGTAGGGATGTCCTCATCAGCCCCCAAAACCCCAGCAAATAAAGTTCAAATTGAGAAAAGTATAGATCCAGAAAGTAGACATAACCAGGTCTATTTTACCCCATTGGACCAACTTCATTTGATGCATGGATTAATTCCTACAAAAATCACAAATTGCATATTTATATTATTAGCAAAATAGTTATATCACCATGACTACTTTAAAGCGGGAAATAATGGATGTCATAGGAGATTTTCATGCATAAAATGACATGGCATGATAGATCTATCGATTTAGATTAAAGCACCTTTAGGTTTCATCTCCATTGGACTTATATATCAAAGGCTAGCATCAATCAAAGTTTGCAAAAATTAACAGTTTCTGAAATTGACATCAAGTACACGGGACATTACCCCTCCGATTGCACTGTCCGATAATCACCCGGAGCTGGTAAAACTTTCCGGATGAAATTGTTCTGAACATGAAAGTTGCTCAGAATGGATCAACTAACATGGATACACTATCCACATGTCTGTCAGATGTCTTTGACACTGCAGACATGGAACCTTTCCCTCCGGATCATCTGTCCGGTAATCAATCGATACCGATGAGTTATCCCGGATAAATTCCTACTCCGGAAAAATCACCGAACACTGCGTTAGAGCCCCGTTGTTTTGTATCTTCTATTTCATATATTTGTATCGCTATTATTGTTGTGTATTTATCTTTCTCCCTCCTTATTCTTCCGGTAGACCCCGAGACTGTCGTCGACGAAACCGTTGCTGAGTAGGACTACTTCTTCGACGACCGTACCCCTACCGTCGAGCTTCCAGGCAAGCAGAACCATTCTCTTTCCTAGATATCACCTATCTTTTCCATACTTTTCTTGCACTAGGCATTGTTACTGCTGCTGCTATGGTGCTTACCTATTCAATTGCATAGCCTGTCATTGTCGCCCCTTGATGTACCTTTCCTTGTCCTATGTTGCCTTAAAAATATATATAATACTAGTACCAATAGGCGCGCCTTGGCGCGCCCATCGATCAACGATGGCTTAAAGCGTCTTATTACATAGTGATTAACATATGGGCTCCAATACAACAACATATATTAGTTAGAAATTACCAACCTGCTATTGGTTAGCAGGTTTATTGATGAAGAACATAGGATCGATAATAAAGATAGTAGGTACAACATCAACTCATTGGTGTGACCTTATCCCGCAGTGTCTCGTATTAATAGTCGAACCTGCATGCATCCAAGAAGTAACCTGCATGTAAATAACGAAATGCTTATCTATGACAAAAAAAAATTTGGAAAAGGAGGCGTACCCCCGGCTTTTGCATCAATCGATGCGCACAACCATTTTATTAAGCAAAGTATCAAGTTTAAGATAAGTTTAACACATACCACATGTCTTCATTCTCGCGCAGGTGAAGAAAATCTGCTACAACCAGCGATAAATAGGAAAAGATGACTAAACACCTATCTTATTAACAGACCGCCATCCAAACCGGTTGTAGGTATTCTGTGCAACAGTTTTCCATCGGTTGCAACAGTATCAAATTCTCTTTGGCCTTCGCACTGCTCAGTAAGGACCACATACGAATCCAGGCAGACGCTCTGAAGATAACCTGCAAAAAATTGGCAATGTTCTTACGGTTAAATAATGTCAAAATAATTTATTCGCACATGTTGGATTTTTTATGCGTGAAATGCCAACAGTGTCACTTCAACTAGAATACAATGTTAAGATTTAATATATATATATATATATATACTGAAATGGAACGGTACTAATTTTGAGAACTCAAGTTTACAATGAATTATATTCTCCAAAAGTAACTTAAGAAATGCAATCCAGAGTAGATTCGCTCGTGTAACTTATGGTACGAGAGAAAACCCACTTCAGAATAGTGAAAAGTAAAGATAACGCTATGAAACGACAATGTAAACTTGTCGATGGCAATGAAGGAACATGGACAAAACATGAAGTAGCAGAGGCATTTTAAGAAAAAGTATTCTTGGCCTGGTGCCAGCACTTATAATCCTGTCCAGAAAAATACATTACAAATAAAAAATACATACAGTTGCCTTCTGCCTAACCATGATATAAAAGTGGAAAACAGGGAAATCCCACACGTACATCTTCAACAAAGAGACAATACTTAGGTAGAAAGTTTTGTAGAGCAAATCCGAAATATAAAATGCAATTAAACCATGAAATCAGTGCCGTAAACTCTCCAATTAGCACATAGTTATCGAACTGTAAAAAAGTCAAGCTCCTCCGACCACTGCTTATTCTTCAATTGAGTTAATGTTGTGTGGGCGCGAGGAGAGAAGATTAATAGCAAGAACAAAGGTAAATCAAGGAGGAGGGGGAAGTAGGATTTGACGTAGCTCTAGTCCAGTCCAACGGTAAATCAAGCAGAAGAGGAAACTGAGCGGGAAAGATGCTATGCGTACCTGCTTGTCAGCTCGAGAGGCCACCTTGGTGCATGCGTGAAAATGTGCAGACAGTTCCCGCTCAGCCACCCGCCGATGCAGTTCATCTCCTTATCCCTGTTTTCCCACCAAATCAACCATGGATAGCCAATTACCTGCACGCTCCACGAAAGCATCGATACCCTGCTACGCGAGGTCAAATATATAGAGAGGAGGCGCGACCAGCAACTCTGAGCCTGTGGAGGAGGTTCGTCAGGAGGGAGCGTGTGGAGGACGAGCCTCCGATGATTTTAGTTTCCTGGAGCTCAAGATCGGCGAGCAGTCGCTGATTTTGGCTACGCAAAGCTTGGGACGATGAGCTGCCCTCGATCTCGGACGTCTCCCCACGCCTCCAGATCGTCATCGCTAGTACATTACTACATATTTTTCAGTCTCCACCTCACATCCGTCGGAGATGGAGCCGAGCGCGAAAAACATTGCAAACTGGCTGTAGAAAGCAGAACAACATGGGATAGAGAGAAGGTACGAGAGTTAGTGTGCATCCCATGTGAGGAGCAGTTGGAGTATGGGAAGAGACACGGGGATCGGTATCTCCCTCACCGCATGTCGCACCACCATCCCCTGTCATAGTGTGAGGGCAGGTAAGAGCACAGTGCGGTTAAAGGAGAAATTTGCAGAGTTTTGCGGGCCGTGCGGGGAGGCCCTAGATGTGGTCCAGCTTCACGAGGGAAAATGCAATCGAAGGGCCGAAACAACAGCAATGACGTGGATAGCACGTCGGTCGAGAGACTCGCGCGCAAGTTCTTTTGGAGGATTCAGCAGTAAACCCTGCGCATTGTTAGTTAGGTTTAGAATAGCGAGACGTGATCACTCTATGAGTGAACACGGATTACAAAATATTACAAATGCAACAGGTACATATCAATGCAGACGCCCTAGGGAACCTACAACGGCGAGAATCTGCCGAGTCGCTTCGAGTTTGACTTACGAGTGGAATGGACTCGTATTTCACTCTTGTCGGCTCAGTAGCGTAGCATCACCGGGATGATACGAGGTTTACCTCTTTAATTCATTCCGCTGATGTCTCTGTCGAACCTCTTCAAGTGTACCATCGAGGGTGATTCCTGCTGGTATCACATGATGGTAGGCACCCGAATCAACTGGTGTCCTTACAGGTAAGGAGTCGGGTGACCCAACGGTGCCTGCACAGGGTATCTTAGCGGAACGACAGGTCAGGTGTATTCCACCGGTGTGCGGCGGGCCTGGTACTGTTCGTGGCCGAGAGGTACCCTGTTATACGAAAATCGAGATCTTCAAAGTACAAACGCGAGACAAGGTAAGGAGATGGTTCACCTTGTTGGTAACCGCACGAGTTGGTGGGACGTCAGGGCAGGTGTAAGGCCTGATATGCGGTACTGTTCCAGATCTAGATGTTTCCATCCAGATCCGGGGACGAAGCACATATCGGTCCCACCGCGACATATGACGAAGTCATATGCCCCGGATTTCAAACATGATATCACAACATTACAGATACAAAGATACAACATCTCATACAATCGGCATACAACTGCCATAAATACAATACATCAGCGGAAGATACATGTCTGAGTATAGACTACAATCAAATGCCTACTGGCAAAGAGAAAAACATCGATCCCCATAACCACACGAGTCCAGGCCCTCCGCCGGGATCCGCCTAACTAGTCGTCGTCGAGTCTCCGCGTGAAACGTCGATCACCATACCTGTTGTCGAACAAGAACCCTGAAAAGAGTTTGGGGTAGTATCATCAGTACAGAAGTACTCAGCATCCAACTGTAGTGGTCAACTGACCCATCAAGGACTTAATCACTCGTCATTCTAGGACAACTAGTAGTTTACGGTAAGGATGGGGTAAGTGGTGAGGTTGTTGTCGCACTAGCATTTATGAAGTGGCTAACGATCTAGAGAGTAAGATAAGAAGCCAAGCATTCGATGAGGAATCGCCTCCAACCAGTCTTGCTATCCACCTACTTATGCAAGCATAACACCTATCCTATCCTTGCCCCCTCTTCGCATCCCGACGAAGAAGAAGCAGTCAAGGCACACACAAGTTGATCAAGTTTATTAAGATTATATCAGTTGTTGTTGTCTATGAACAAGGAGTAGGTCTCAAGTCGTCCATAACCGTGGACACGTGTGGCGCCCCCAAAATCAGACCGTGTACAGTAATCATACACGCAAGGTACACGATCGATATTAGGCACTCACGGTGAGATATCACAACACACCTCTACAAATAAAATAATACAAGTTGTTTAATACAAGCCAGGGGCCACGAGGGCTCGAATACAACAACTCGAGAGCACAAAGTTAGCGGAATAAATAGCATCTGGGTACAGACACAAGAATACAAGGTTGCCTTAAGAAGGCTAGCACAACTAACAATAGATAAAAAAGTTGAGGCCTCCTGCCTGGGAACCTCCAAACTACTCCTGGTCAACGAGGAACTCGACGTCGTAGAAGGCATCGGGGATCTTCACGTTGCGGCGGTCGGCATCGAGGATCTCCTGATCCTGGACTCCAAGGCTCCAACGTCGACTGCAGCGGCCGATCAGGCAAAACAATGAAAGGGTAAAATAAAGCAGGTGAGTATCTAGCATACCCGCGAGTCTTACGTCCGCTACTAAGCATTTATGCATTTGTATCAAATGGAAAGGGGAGGCTATATATAGTGGACTGCAAGGTAGAAATCAGAACAAGGATAAGAAGCTAGGCCTATCGAAGACTAGCATCTTCTGACGTGTCTTGCAGCATGAGAAGAGAAACAACCAACAGTTTATATAAAGCATAAAGTAACAATGCAGTAGAAGTTGCTGCAGCATTGTATAATAATAAGTTGTAATAATTAGCAATGCCTCCGAGTTCACCTCCTCGACATCCCAGCGAGGAAGAAAACCCGGAACCATAAAGTTTAATAATAATAGTTTGTAGTGGTAAGATCCAGCTTTAGCATAAAGCATTCTGTTACCGTGGACACGGCTATTCGAATAGATTAATCTTCCCTGCAGGGGTGCACTTGTGTTACACTACACGCACGGATCTCCAGGGTGGCGGGCACCTTGTTAGGGAACGCTCCACCGAGGCTATCCGACACTTCGTAGCCCATCTTTCAAACTCAACAGAGAGGCCATCCGCCGGTCTAAATCCTAAGTACGCCGAGCCTTGGACCCCAACCCGAACGTACTCCTGCACGGTGTGTGGCTGGCCGGTGAAGTTAAAGCAAATCCAAATAAGACACCACCGCGCGAGCAAACAAGACAACACCACTTCTCGGCGCAGGCCGCGGTACTGCTGACGTCTGAAGAGTCCTCGGACGACACTACGAAGCAGGGGAGCCCATAACTCGTAATTCCCACGGGTAGGTAGTGCGTACATGGCATATAGCCAACTCAAGACATCCACTGAACCATTTAGCAATTTATTTATTTCTGTCGGAACAACCGTGATCGTTGTCCTTATTTAGGTGAGTCGCGGACAACGACAGCAGTCAGGTACACCAGTAACATCGGTGCCTGCCCTGACGTCCCACCAACTCGTGCGGTTACCAACAAGGTGAACCGCCTCCTTACCTTGTCTCGCGTTTGCTCCGAAGAGCTCGACTTTTGTACAATAGGATATCTGTCGGCCACGAACAGTACCAGGCCCGCCGCACACCGGTGGAATACACCTGACCTGTCGTTCCGCTAAGATACCCTGCGCGGGCACCGTTGGGTCACCTGACTCCTTACCTGTAAGGACACCAGTTGATTCGAGTGCCTACCATCAAGTGAAACCAGGAGGAATCACCCTCGATGGTACACTTGAGATGGCTCGACTCAGAAATCAGCGGAATGAACTAAAGAGGAATATTCTCGTATCATCCCAGTGATACTACGCTACTGAGCCGACGAGAGTGAATTACAAGTTCGTCCACTCGTAAGTCAAACTCGAAGCGACTCGGCAGAGTCTCGCCGTTGTAGGTTCCCTGGGGCGTCTGCTTTGGACCGTACCTGTTGCAGTTGTATATATTTTGTATCCGCGTCGCTACCCTGAGTGGTCACGGCCTGCTATCTAATCCTAGCTAACAAAGCGCAGGGCTCACTGTTGAATATAATATATATATATATATATATATTTATAGCAGGCTGCATAGGATAAAGGAAGGTACATCAAGGGGTGACAATGACAGGCTATGCAATTGAATAGGATTGTAACGTAGCAGCAGCAGTAACAATGCCTAGTGCAAGAAAGTACGGAAAAGATAGGTGATATCTGGGGAAGAGAATGGCTCTGCTTGCCTGGAAGCTCACTGGTAGAGGTACGGTCGTCGACGAAGTAGTCGTACTAGGCAACGGTGTCGTCGGCGGCAGCATCGGGGTCTACCGGAGATAAGGGGGGAAGAAACACTAAATAGAAAGCAAACATAACAATCAACGGTATTACATGACAGATGAAAAGCTAACGAGGATCTAACGTACTTCGATGCAATATGCTCGGAGAGGGAAATCATCCGGGGATGAAATACCGGCTCCGGGTGATTACCAGACAGGGTGTCCGGAGGAGGGGGGATCATGCCGGAGGTGTCGTGGACATCCGACACACGTGTGGGTGGTGTATCCGGGTTAGTTGAACTATTCCGAACAACATTCGTGTTCAGAATAAATTCATCCGGGTACTTTAACAGTACGGGACAAATCATCGGACAGACGGTCCGGAGGGGGACGGTTCGATGTTCGGTATGTTAGGGAGTGTGATAGACGAACGGATAGCGTATTACTATTCTACGTATTTTCCTGATCAACTTTGATATATAAATTATTTCAATCGGAGTTACGGATTAAAAGATATTGATTTTTTGAAGTTTAAATCAATTTAAAAGTATTTTCTAGATTTTCTTTTATTAAATAACCCAACATTATCCACAAGTGCTAGTTTACTGGTCAACCCTATCAAAGTTGATCCAATAGTAATACGCTATCCGTTCGTCTATCCACATTATTAATAAATCAATTTTAATAATTAAATGACAGTGGGGTCCCACATGTCATTGACTCGTATTATAAATTAAAATTTAATTAAACAAATAACTCAGTGGGGCCCATGTGTCATAGACAGAGACAGTTTTAACAGTTTTTTATTTAATCTAAACGCCTTGGGCCCACCTGTAAGGGGCAGGGGCATCTCTATTGATTTTAACCAGAGGCTATTAAAGGGGCGGGCCCAGGCGTCAACTGGGGAAAAATGCGTGGCAGCTCACCTGGATGCTCGGGGAGGGCTCGTGGGGTCACGGGAGGGTTCGACGACGGTGTATTGCCCGACGAGGGGCGGCGGCCGTGCGGCGGGGAAGGTCTCGATTCGCGGCCTCCGCTGCGTCCTGGCCCGAGCTCGTGGACGGAGTCATACGGGAGGAGCCTTGGGGTGCTCCTGGACATGTCGGAGAAGCCTGGCGGTGGTGCGGTGATGGCTGTGGTGGAGCTCGCGCGGGGAGGGGCCAGGGGGAGAGAGAGAGGAGGTTAAGTGTGCAGGGGGTCAGGGGGCAGGTGGGGGAGGCCTTATCTCGACGAGGGAGCAGGGGAGGAAGGGGGGGCAGGTGAGGGGGGCCGGCGGGGCATGTTGTACTACTATTTTCAGGTGTACTGTATTGAGTTGTTCATCAAACATGATGTGTACATGCCCAACAGGGTGATAATTACACCCTTTTTATGAAATGTTATCTTCAAGTCGTGTCAGGCACATCCAATTTCATGTGTAACCGCAACAGATATAAATAAGTCGAATACATGCAGTGATGAAATAAAATTTGATTATCTGTGAACTCTACACAATTTACAGAACTAAAAAGAAATAAGAAGATAGAAGTGTGCTCACGTAGCGGTTGAACGTCAGTGGCCGTGGCGCCACTGTCGCCGGGCTGGGGGAGGGAACAGGGGGAAGGGGAGAGAGAGAGGGGGGCTGGGCCTAGTGGGCTGTTGCCCCAGGCGTTAGATTAGGTTTTTCCATTTTCTTTTTATTTATCTTTTATTTATTCTTTTATGTTTCTATTTTATTTGTTCCACAAATGGTTTTTTTTATCTATGAGACTTGCTCCATAATTTCATTTGCAATTTAATATACTGCTATAAAAAGTTTGGGATTCATATAAAATCATTTGCATTTTTGTTATATTTAAAATGGATTAAATGCCACTGATTTGACACTATTTTTATTTGATTAAATTAGTAAAACATTTTAATAAACTCCTATTTCATTTTTAATTTGACCTACTGATTATTTGGAATTTTATAAAAGTGGTTTCACAATTTTTGGACATAGTTTTATTTTCCATAATGTTTTTAATATTCAACCAAAAGGCAATTGAGCTAAGTTTTGATTTCAACTGCAAAAGGGCTTGGATTCGTTTTGATTCATGATGAGCAAGGCCCATGGCCACATTGCTTTAATGCCAACCACCATGGATAGAAAAAGAACAGTTGCAAAGTTTGATCAGGGCCAGTTTGAATAACAGATATTATCAAAAGTGATTAACAACAGTAATCCTTGATTAGAAAAGTGATTACTGTTCATGACAGTGAGGGTGTTACAACACGGCTTCTCGAAAATATTTAACCCTGCAGGGGTGTACAAACTGCCCATTACAAGGCTCCGCACGCACGCCCATCTCTCTCAGTTGCTACCTATTACAGACAACCATTTTATGATTTAGTTCCGAGAGATCCGAAATGACAGGTTCCTCTAACTAACAACGCATAAATCCGGGTGGCCCCCGGGGAGTCGACACCCAATCCAAAAGCAGGTTGCGGTCTCAGATCGGACTCTTCCGTATGGCTAAGGTCGGGGTTAGCCTCACCTGAACTCAGGGGCTTCCCTAGCTCACCAGCATGGACCAACAAAGGAAGTCTCTCTCTACTGGCCTGAGTTGTTTGAAAATTTGCTGGCCGCGGACCAGTCACACACACGGGTTGGCAAATGGTAAATCAACTTGGGCCACCACTAGAAATGTTTGGAGCTAGGTAGGTAAGAAGAGGGGACCCCATAGCATCCCTCACGCGGTTAGGCACGCTCGTCAAGAGACACAATACCCGGAACTCAGGTCCTAGGTGACTCGAATGGAACAAAGCGTCGTGGCGGGATAGCCTAGACCTTCCATCCTTCGTCGAGTATAGTCAACATTATAATAATCATATCATCAACAACAATATAATAATGTGATAGCCCAAACCAAGGAGTAACAGGGTAACATCGTAGCATCCTAACCATGCATACTAAGCTGGGGCTGAGCAACGAGCAAATGTAACATAGCAGTACAAGGTTTGCTGGGAGGGGACATGGCTGTATCGGTTTAAAACAGGCTGTAAACATGTGGTAGGATCAATCATCGAACCTAACCTAGACTAGCATGCAAACCGCTGGTTGAAATAGAATGGATCATAAGTAATGTATAGTCCTTGCCTGTTGATAAGTTGGGTTCCGAAGGTGTAGTTGATCGCAAGCTCGCATCGTCTCCGAAGGTACCCGCGGGAGCACACAAGCAGGTAAACACTGGAAATAAATCAAAGATCAAGCATCTATTACTACGAAGCAAACACGAGCAAGCTTCAACAAGAAGGCAACACGAGACATCGCACCTACCGTCGAGAGCGGTTACTAACAGGTTAAGTGGGGTACTCGTCACACATGACGATACCGCACCTTTTCAAGGGTTCAAGTTGTTTAGCTACACAAGATGAGCAAAGGTTGTTAACATGGCGTCTCACTCAAGCATGGCAATAGGTGAACCATAAAGTAAACTATCTATGCTAGTCAATTTAAGTGAGGCACAACCTAAACATGGCATAACACTAAGTACCCCACGACAATTAAAAGATTTGGCATTGTTCTGCCCTAAACCATATTTTAGGTTGGTTAACAATATAAAACAATAGCATAAACACAAAGTACACAAAATTCTAGTCAAGTTACATATAAAGAACACTCCAAACGGAGTTACGGTTAAAAAGATACAAGCAATACAAGTTTGGAACACAATCTGCCAACATCAGGAAGCACACTTTAGAGCAATGCATAAACAGGATAATGAATGCAAACATGCTCAAAGATGATATGAAACTAAAGTAGGCATGGCAGGGAAGGCATGGCAAAAGGAATCATGCAAATATGCATCATTGTTCACTAGTTATAAGCAACACGAAAAGCTATAAAACATTACTGGTCAAGGACTTTGTGAAAAATCAGGAAAACGGGGCAGAAACTGTTATTTTCATGTTGTATAAACAGGAGCAAAACTATATGTAAAAGTGCAGCAACATGACATAGCAATAGATGAGCATGGAGTAGACATGATGATGATCAGGTACAAACAAGAATCAAGGTCATATGCATCACAGTCAAAAGATATTAAGCATGCAACATGGCATCAGAAAGTTACAGACTTAGATAAAAACAGAGGTGGTTGTGAAAAACAATGGAATAGCTACTTTGGGTGATGAAACAAACATCACGCAACAGGAAAATATGAAATGGGAATGCATGGCATTGAAGTAGACATGATGCTTAACAGTATGCAACAAGAATCAATGCAATAGGCCTCATGGATGTGACACAATCATCAATCAAACTTGCAATAAAATAACAGCAGCAACACACTAACAGGAAATAATAGCAATTAACAGCCTGATTCCCACTTAAACACAGATTAACAACATCAAGATGGCCTCAAATCAAAATGCTCACAAAAGATGAACTGAAGTACACACAAAACTAAACAATTTTCCTTTTGGGTGCAACATCATCCGAGTTACCGTTTAATCGCAAATTTACTCACAAAAATGAATCAGCAGCAATTATTTCCAGACTTAGCCAAAATAACAGAAAAGAAAAAGAAAACGCCGAGGAAAAAAAGAGGGGCGCGGTGGGCTCTCACCCTAGTTGGGCCGGCCCAACTGGCGACGGTGGGCGCTGGATAGAAGAGGCGCGCCTACGACAAGAGGTGGAGTAGGCCGAGGCGCTAGGCCAGCTGGGCCGCGGCAGCGAGGCCGGCCCACTGGCGTCGCCTGCCCAGGCTGGAGCCGGTGGTTGGCGTACCAGGGAGGCGCGGCGCGAGCTCGGCCAACCACCATGGCGCGGCGGCGCGATGACAAACGCCAGCGGCGGACCTGCAGAGGGGGTTAGCAGACAATGAGGCTAGAGGAGGGGAAGGAAGAGGACGGGGAGTGCAAGGACAGGAGGAGGTTGGCCCGCGCGGCGGCGGCCGTGGCCATGGCTGGCGCGACCCGGTTCAGGCCCGGTGGCGGCGGTTGCGGGCCCGTGCGGCCCGGGGCGCGGTGGCTGCTGGCTGGAGCTCCGGGGCGATGATGTGGCACATTCTAGGCCACTGATCTTGCGATCGGACGGCCAGAATTTCATGGGAATTAGGGTTTCGCAGATCTGGGGCTGTGGGGGCAATTTTGGGGCAATTTGGAGGGGGTGGCTGCAATTTTTAGGCTAGGGAAACCCTAGAAAGGGGTGGGAGAGTGGTGGTCTTTATATAGCCCAGGTGGCTGGCAGTTTTCAAAAACATCCCCGGTTTTTCTCTCGTGCGCGTGGTGTTTACGTTTCTGACCGCAGGGGGTCCGCAGGACCTCCGATTCGGGCGAAATCTCGAACCACGCACTCAGCGCGGCGAGCCCATCAATCGTACCTCACTTCGATACCGTATCGAGAATATTTTCCAGCGCCCAATAAAATAACCCATTTAATTATTAAATGTTGCTTTTTTTCCCGATGGCGATGGCTGGTCTTGTGCCGGTTGCGACGGTGCTCGGGTGAAACCGGTGTCGCAAAGGTCGAGTGTTAGGGTGGCAAGGGTCGGTCTCCGTCCGGTACGAGATAAGAGGGGGGGTAATCGCCGATCGATAAATCGGGGATGCAAACACCGCAAACAAATCAGACAATCAAACAATTCACACCAAAAACAAATTTTTTTAATTTTTGGGAAATCTGGGCTGTTACAATACAACACCGCTGCTATCGCCGACTACACTGTTGCCGGGTACGACTACTTCGTCGACGAGCGTACCCCTACAACCGAGCTTCCACGCAAGCAGAGCCATTCTCTTCCCCAGATATGACCTATCTTTTCGGTACATTTCTTGCACTAGGCATTGTTACTGCTGCTGCTACGTTGCTTACCTATTCAATTGCATAGCCTGGCATTGTCACCCCTTGATGTACCTTCCTTTGTCCTATGCTACCTTATAAATATATATATTCTATTCAGTAGTGAACCCTGCGCATTGTTAGCTAGGTTTAGAATAGCGGGCCGTGATCACTCTGGTGAGTGAACGCGGATTACAAAATATTATAACTGCACCAGGTATGGATCAATGCAGACGCCCTAGGGAACCTACAACGGCGAGACTCTGCCGAGTCGCTTCGAGTTTGACTTACGAGTGGAAGGACTCGTATTTCACTCTCGTCGGCTCAGTAGCGTAGCATCACTGGGATGATACGAGGGTATTCCTCTTTAGTTCATTCCGCTGATGTCTCGGTCGAACCTCTTCAAGTGTACCATCGAGGGTGATTCCTCCTGGTTTCACTTGATGGTGGGCACTCGAATCAACTGGTGTCCTTACAGGTAAGGAGTTGGGTGACCCAACGGTGCCCACGCAGGGTATCTTAGCGGAACGACAGGTCAGGTGTATTCCACCGGTGTGCGGCGGGCCTGGTACTGTTCATGGCCGACAGATATCCTGTTGTACGAAAGTCGAGCTCTTTGGAGAAAACGCGAGACAAGGTAAGGAGACGGTTCACCTTGTTGGTAACCACACGAGTTGGTGGGACGTCAGGGCAGGCACCGATGTTACTGGTGGTCCTGACTGCTGTCGTTGTCCGTGACTCACCCGAATAGGGGCAACGATAACGGTTGTCCCGACAGATAATAATAAAATACTAAATGGTTCGGTGGATGACTTGAGAGGCCCGTTCGTCTGTACGCACTACCTTCACGTGGGATAAGGATTTATGGGCTCCCCTGCGTCGTAGTTTGTCTGAAAGCTCTTCAGACGTCAGCAGTATCGCGGTCTGATTGCCGGGAAGCGGTGTGTCTTCTTCGCTCGAGCGGTGTATTTGGATTTGCTTTTGCTTCACCGGCCAGCCTCGCACCGTGCAGGAGTGTGCAAGGGTGAGGGACCTAGACCCCTTGGCGCATAGGATATAGTCCTGCGGATGGCCTCTCTGTTGAGCCTAGGATGGGTTGCGACGTGTCGGATAGCTTTGGTGGAGCGTTCCCTAACAAGGTGCCCGCCACCCTGGAGATCCGAGCGTGCAGGCTGAACAGTATTGTACCCCTATAGGGAGTTTAATCTATTCGAATAGCCGTGTCCACGGTAACAGGATGCTTTATGCTGAAGATGGATCTTACCACTACAAACTACTACTATCAAACTGTATGGTTCCGGGTCTTCTTCCTCACAGGGTGTCGAGGAAGGGAACTCGGAGGCATTATTATTATTAATCATTACAACTTATTATTATACAATGCTGCAGCAACTTCTGCTTCATTGTTACTTTCATTACTGTTATATTAATTGTTGGTTGATTCTTACCTCATGCTGCAAGACTCGTCGGAAGATGCTAGTCTTCGATAGGCCTAGCTTCTTACCCTTATTCTAATTTCTATCTTGCAGTCCACTATATATAGCCTCCCCTTTCCATTTGATACAAATGCATAAATACTTAGTAGCGGACGTAAGACTCGCGGGTATGTTAGATACTCACCTGCTTTATTTTCCCCTTTTATTGTTTTTCCTGATCGGCCGCTGCAGTCGACGTTGGAGCCTTGGAGTCTAGGAGCAGGAGATCCCCGATGTCGACCACCGCAACATGAAGATCCCCGATGCCTTCTACGACGTCGAGTTCCCCTTTGACTAGGAGTAGTTTGGAGGTTCCCAGGCAGGAGGCCTTGCCTTTTCGATCGAGTGTTGATTTTGTGCTAGCCTTCTTAAGGCAACCTTGTACCCTTGTGTCTGTACTCAGATACTATTTCTTCCGCTAACTTCGTGATTTCGAGCTGATTTATTCGAGCCCTCGTGGCTCCTGGCTTGTATTAAACAGCTTGTATTATTTTATTTGTAGAGTTGTGTTGTGATATCTTACCGTGAGTCCCTGATCTCGACCATGTACCTTGCGTGTATGATTACTGTACACGGCTTGATTTTGGGGGCGTCACACGCACCTTTACAAGGGTTCAAGTTGTTTAGCTACACAATATGAGCAAAGGTTGTTAACATGGCATCTCACTCAAGCATGGCAATAGGTGAAGCATAAAGTAAACTATCTATGCTAGTCAATTTAAGTGAGGCACAACCTAAACATGGCATAACACTAAGTACCCCACGACAATTAAAAGATTTGGTACTGTTTTGCCCTAAACCATATTTTAGGTTGGTTAACAACAGCAAACAATAACATAAACACAAAGTACACAAAATTCTAGTCAAGTTACATATAAAGAACACTCCAAACAGAGTTACGGTTAAAAAGATACAAGCAATACAAGTTTGGAACACAATCTGCCAACATCAGGAAGCACACTTTAGAGCAATGCATAAACAATATAATGAATGCAAACATGCTCACAAATGATATGAAACTAAAGTAGGCATGGCAGGAAAGGCATGGCAAAAGGAATCATGCAAATATGCATCATTGTTCACTAGTTATAAGCAACACAAAAAGCTATAAAACATTACTGGTCAAGGACTTAGTGAAAAATCAGGAAAACAGGGCAGAAACTATTATTTTCATGTTGTGTAAACAGGAGCAAAACTATATGTAAAAGTGCAGCAACATGACATAGCAATAGATGAGCATGGAGTAGACATGATGGTGATCAGGTACAAACAAGAATCAATGTCATATGCATCACAGATCAAAAGATATTAAGCATGCGACATGGCATCGGAAAGTTACAAACTTAGAGAAAAACTGAGGTGGCTGTCAAAAACAGTGGGATAGCTACTTTGGGTGATGAAACAAACATCATGCAGCAGGCAAATATGACATGGGAATGCATAGCATTGAAGTAGACATGATGCTTAACAGTATGGAACAAGAATCAATGCAATAGGCCTCATGGATGTGACACAATCATCAATCAAACTTGCAATAAAATAACAGCAGCAACACACTAACATGAAATAATAGCAATTAACAGCCTGATGCCCACTTCAACACAGATTAACAACATCAGATGGCCTCAAATCAAAATGCTCACAAAAGATGAACTGAAGTACACACAAAACTAAACAATTTTTCTTTTGGGCGCAACATCATCCGAGTTACCGTTTAATCGCAAATCTACTCGCCAAAATGAATCAGCAGCAATTATTTCCAGACTTAGCCAAAATAACAGAAAAGAAAAAGAAAACGCCGAGGAAAAAAAAGAGGGGCGCGGTGGGCTCTCACCCTAGCTCGGCCGACCCAACTGGCGACGGTGGGCGCTGGATAGAAGAGGCGTGCCTAGGGTGAGAGGTGGAGCAGGCCGAGGCGCTGGGCCTGCTGGGTCACGGCGGCGAGGTCGGCCCACTGGCGTCGCCTGCCCAGGCTGGAGGAGGCGGTTGACCGGAGACGCGCTGGGCCAGCTGGGTCACGGCGGCGAGGTCGGCCCACTGGCGTCGCCTGCCCAGGCTGGAGGAGGCGGTTGACCGGAGACGAGCGGTGCAGCGAGGAGGCGCGCAACAGCGGGACTTCGGCCCGACGACGCCGACGAGGCGGCGCGCGGAGAGGAGCGGTGGATCCAGGCGGCGCAGGGGTCGGGGTCGTGGGATCCGGCAGGATCCGGTCGATGGCGGACCAGGGAGGTGCGGCGCGAGCTCGGCCGGCAACCATGGCGCGGCGGCACGATGACAAACGTCAGCGGCGGGCCTACAGAGGGGGTTAGCGGGCGGTGAGGCTAGAGGAGGGGAAGGAAGAGGACGGGGAGCGCAAGGAGAGGAGGAGGTTGGCTGGCACGGCGGTGCGGCTTGCCGATGGCAGCGCCTCAGCGTGGCGGTGCGGCTTGCCGACGGCAGCGCCTCAGCGCGGCGGCGGCCGTGGCTGGCGCGGCCCGGTTCGGGCCCGGCGGCCGCGGTTCGGGCCCGTACGGCCCGGGACGCGGTGGCTGCTGGCTGGAGCTCCGAGGCGATGACGTGGCACCTTCTGGGCCACTGATCTTGCGATCGGACGGCCAGAATCGCTTGGGAATTAGGGTTTTGCAGATCTGGGGTTGTGGGGGCAATTTTGGGGAAATTTGGAGGGGGTGGCTGCAATTTTTAGGCTAGGGAAACCCTAGAGAGGGGTGGGAGAGTGGTGGTCTTTATATAGCCCAGGTGGCTGGCAGTTTGCAAAAACATCCCCGGTTTTTTTCTCGCGTGCGCGGTGTTTACGTTTCTGACCGCCGGGGGTCTGCAGGACCTCCGATTCGGGCGAAATCTCGAACCACGCGCTCAGTGCGACGAGCCCATCAATCGTACCTCACTTCGATACTGTACCGAGAATATTTTCCAGCGCCCAATAAAATAGCCCATTTAATTATTAAATGGGGTTTTTTTCGTTTCGATGGCAATGCTGGTCTTGTGCCGGTTGCGACGGTGCTCGGGTGAAACCCGGTGTCGCAAAGGTCGAGTGTCAGGGTGGCAAGGGTCGGTCTCCGTCCGGTACGAGATAAGAGGGGGGGGGAATAATCGCCGATCGATAAATCGGGGATGCAAACACCGCAAACAAATCAGACAATCAAAAAATTCACACCAAAAACAATTTTTTTTAATTTTTGTGAAATCTGGACTGTTACAGCAGGCACCGATGTACTGGTGGTCCTGGCTGCTGTTGTTGTCCGCGACTCACCCAGATAAGGGGCAACGATAACGGTTGTCCCGACAAATAATAATAAAATGCTTAACGGTTCAGGTGGATGACTTGAGAGGCCGCAAAGGCTTGTACGCACTACCTTCACATGGGATTACGGTGTGGGCCCTCCGCGTTGTGGTCTCGTTCGAAAGCTCTGAAAGACGTCCAGTTCCGCATTGTGGCAGGGATGGATCGCGCTGCGGCGCTGGAATTCGCCCTCCTCACAATGACCCGGAGAGCGACGGGTGATAGGCCCATGACCCCCTTGCCCTTAGGGATGTAGACCGGCGGCGACCTCTCTGATGAGCCGTAGGATGGGCCTCTGCGTGTCGGATAGCCTCGGTGCGGCATTCCCTAACAAGGTGTACGCCACCCTGGAGATCCGAGCGTGCAGGCTGAACAGTAGTGTACCCCTGCAGGGAGTTTAATCTATTCGAATAGTCGTGTCCACGGTAATAGGACGCTTTATGCTGAAGCCAGAGATCCTACTACTACAAACTATTACTATTAAACTGTTGGTTCCGGTTTCTCTTCCTCGCAGGGAAGTCGAGGAGGGGATCTCAGAGGCTTTGCTAAATTATTAATTATTACAACTTATTATTATACAATGCTGCAGCAACTTCTGGTGCATTGTTATTACATTTATGTTATTGTAACACCCCGGGTGTCACACTACAGTAATCACTTTTACTGTTGCCATGTCACCATGATTAGGCATGTGATGATCACCCTTGACCAAGGCTTGTTCAAATTCAACCCGATTAAAAATTACGAAAACAATGTGGCAATTAATGTTCAACCAAAAATTGTGGAACCAGTTTTATAAAATGCCTAATAATCATTAGGTCTTATTAAAAATTTAATAGGAGTTTATTAAAATGTTTTACTAAATTAATCAAATCAAAACAATTTCAAATCAGTGGCATTTAATCCCATTTAAATAAAACAAAAATGCAACTGAATTTATTTCTTTCCCAAACTTTTTGTGGCATCACCTTATAGTGTAACATGAATATTAGGACCGGTGGCACATTTTTATAAAATGAATTGTTTGCCAGACAAAATATAGATAGAAAAGAATTACAGAAAAGAAATAAAATAAAAACAAAAAGAAAAACCTAAACTACGCTCAGGGGCGACAACCCACCTAACCGACCAGCCCCCCTACCACCCCCACGGCCCAATCCACCCCGGCCCAGCAGCCCCTCCCTCCATTGTCTTCTTCCTCCGGTTGCGTGGAGGGAATCCCACGGCCGACAGGCACGCCGTGGCAGCAATCCGGCGAGCCACCGGCGGGATAAGAGGGTCGCCCCCTATGTCCCTGGAAACCCTAGTTTCCCCCGTGCCCATTCCCTTCTCCTCCCCTCGCGCCCACCCCGGTTTCCCGCCGCGCTCATGTGCCGCCGTCGCCGCCGTACGTCGTCGTCGTGGCCATCAAACAGCCCAGGCCAGGCCATCGTGTCCAGGGGGTGCGCAGCCGACGTCTTCGTCGTCCCGTACGAGGAATCGGGCCAGGATGCTGCCAAGCCGACGCCATCGCCGCCGTGTACCTCCAGCCACCGCGGGACTCCGGCGACGAATTCCCCCGCCTCCGGTGCTACCCCGATCCCGTTGCCCCCTCTACACCTGTCTAGTGAGCCGGGCTACTTTTCCCCTCGCCTCGCGCCACGTCACGTGCTCAGCGTCGCCATTCCCGCTCGAACTCGCTCCGGCCGCCACCATGTTTGGTCTAGCGCCTGCTCCAGTCCGACTTAGCGCGCGCCCGTGGCACCGGCGTGTTCGTGGTGAGCTATATGCCCCGTTTGGAAAGGTTGCGCCCGCCAAATTCGCCCTGTAGGGAAGTTTCCATTCTGGCCGGAATTCCACGTCCGCCATTGTTGAGCTAGAGCTCATCTCCGGCCATGTTCCTCCATTCTGCGACCACCGGACGAAGCGCGGCTCCACGCCGGTTTGAACGCGGCCGGCCCCGTGCCCTCCAGTGGCCCATGGTGAGCGCACGACCAAACTCGTCGGAGCTCTGTCTCCGGCGAGCTCCCCGGCGGCCACCTAAGACGCTGACCGGTGGGACCCTTTTGTCAGTGGCGTTATTGGTGTTTAATGTCCCATTGACCAGTGGCCCCCACCCCTTGCTAATCCCTCCCATTTAGTTAAAATGATAATACCCCTTCAGGGGCTGACCAGTGGGCCCAGCCCCAAAATAACCATTTATATTAATTAAAATTGTTAATAATATAGTTGTTCCAATGACATGTTGGACCCCACTGTCAGTTTACTAATTAATTGAATTTAGATTAATAACTGTGTCACTGACACCTTGGCCCCACCTGTCAGTAGTTAGTTTAGTTAAAATAGAAGTTAAATGTCTCCCTGACATGTGGGCCCTTTGTTAATTAACTATCAGATTAAATTGCTTAATATGTCTCTGCCACTGACATGTGGGTCCCCCATGTCAGTGGTACTGTTGTGGATAGTGTTTTAATTAAATAAATAAAAATAAATCCAGAAAATGATTTTAAATTGAATTAAACTTTAAATTTGAATATCTTTTAAACCGTAAGTCAGATTCAAAAACTTTATACATCAAAATTGATCAGAAAAATATAACGAATACGGATACGCTATCCGTATGTCAATAACCCCCCTCTAACACAACAAAAATCGACACCCCCCTCCAGGCCGTCTGTCGATAATCACCCGGAGCCGGTATTTCATCCCCGGATGAATTCCCGCTCCGAGCCTAATAGTTTGTACTGCGTTAGAACACCGCCAATAATGTGTTGCCTTGTCTTGAATTTTTACTGTTATTATTGTTGTGTATTTATTGTTTCTTCCCCCTCTCTTATTGTCCGGTAGACCCGACGACTGCTGTCGACGCCCATGTGATCGACTACGTCATCGACAACTGTACCCCTCCCGTCGAGCTTCCACGCAAGCAGAGCCACTCTCTTCCCTAGATATCGCCTATCTTTTCCGTACATTTCTTGCACTAGGCATGGTTATTGCAGCTGCTACGATTACAATCCTATTCAATTGCATAGCCTGTCATTGTCGCCCCTTGATGTACCTTCCTTTATCCTATGCTGCCTATTATAAATATATATTATATTCAGCAGTGAGCCCTACGCATTGTTAGCTAGGATTAGATAGTGGGTCGTGATCACTCAGGGGAGTGAACGCGGATACAACATATTATAACTGTGACAGGTACGGTACAATGCAGACACTGCCTAAGGCCCCCCTAGCTCGGCTCTGCCGAGCCACATCAAGTGGACCTATCGAGGAGTAATCCTCGTACTCCACTCGTCGCTGACTCTGTATAGCCGCTCTAGGTACCAGAGCAACGATTGTCCTTAAAGGTAAGAGTCGGGCGACCCAACGGTGCCCGCGAGCGATATAGCGTCGGGAACGACAGGGAGGGTACGACCGACGTTACTGGCGTGCTTGTCCCCTGCTCGTATCTCACGAGAGTTACCAAACCACGAAAGTCGAGCTATACCAAGAGCACACGCGAGATAAGGTAAGGAGTCGGTTCACCTTGTTGGTAACCGCAGAGACTTGGTGGGACGACAGGGCAGGCACCGATGTATTGGTGGTCCTGACTGCTGTCGTTTTCCGTAGGTCAGTTAAGTCGAGGCAACGATAACGGTTGTCACGCAGGTTAATTAAAATGCTAAATGGTTCGGTGGATGACTTGAGAGGTCCGTTGGTCTGTACCCACTACCTTCACGTGGGATAAGGAGTTATGGGCTCCCCTGCGTCGTAGTTTGTCTGAAAGCTCTTTAGACGTCAGCAGTACCATGGGCTGATTGCCGGGAAGCGGTCTTTTCTCCTTTGCTGCAGCAGGTGTGTTTGGATTTGCTTTTGCTTCACCGGCCAGTCTCGTACAGTTCAGGAGCGTGGAAGGGTGAGGGACCTAGACCCCTGAGCGCATAGGATATAGTCCGGCGGATGGCCTCTCTGATGAGCCTAGGATGGGCTGCGCCGTGTCGGATAGCTTTGGTGGAGCGTTCCCTAACAAGGTTCCCGCCACCCTGGAGATCCGAGCGTGCAGGCTGAACAGTAGTGCACCCCTGCAGAGGAGTTTAATATATTCAAATAGCCGTGTCCACGGTAACAGGACGCTTTATGCTGAAGCCGGATCTTATCACTACAAACTACTACTATTAATCTGTTGGTTTCGGGTTTTCTTCCTCGCAGGGTAGTCGAGGGGAACTCGGAGGCATATATTATTATTAATCATTACAACTTATTTTTATACAATGCTGCAACAACTTCTGCTGCATTGTTACTTTATTGCTTTATATAAATTGTTGGATGTTCTCATCTTCTGCTGCAAGACTCGTCAGAAGATGCTAGTCTTCGATAGGCCTAGCTTCTTACCCTTATTTTGATTTCTACCTTGCAGTCCACTATATACAGCCTCCCATTTCCATTTGATACAAATGCATAAATTCTTAGTAGCGGACGTAAGACTCACGGGTATGCTAGATACCCACCTTTGCTTTACTTCCCCCTTTATGTTTTGCCTGATCGGCCGCTGCAGTAGATGTTGGAGCTTTGGAGTCCAGGAGCAGGAGATCCCCGATGCCGACCACCGCAACATGAAGATCCCTGATGCCTTCTACGACGTCGATTTCCCCATTGACCAGGAGTAATTTGGAGGTTCCCAAGCAGGAGGCCTCGCCTTTTCGATCTGTTGATATTTGTGCTAGCCTTCTTAAGGCAACCTTGTATTCTTGTGTCTGTACTCAGATACTTTTGCTTCCGCTAACTTTGTGCTTTCGAGGTGTTGTATTCGAGCCCTCGTGGCCCCTGGATTGTATTAAACAGCTTGTATTATTTTATTTGTAGATTTGTGTTGTGATATCTCACCATGAGTCCCTAATCTCGATCGTGTACCTTGCGTGTATGATTATTGTACACGACTTGATTTTGGGGGCGTCACAGTTATTAAACTGTTGGCTATTCTCTCCTCATGCTGCAAGACTCGTCGGAAGATGCTAGTCTTCGATAGGCCTAGCTTCTTATCCTTATTCTGACTTTCTATCATGCAGTCCACTATATACAGCCTCCCCTTCCATTTGATACAAATGCATAAATGCTTAGTAGCGGACGTAAGACTCGCGGTTATGCTACATACTCACCCTTGCTTTATTTCCCCCTTTTTGTTTCGCCTGATCGGCCGCTGCAGTCGACGTTGGAGTCTTGGAGTCCAGGAGCAGAAGATTCCCGGTGCTTGCTTCACCGTGGAGTCCCCCCCCCCTCGACCAGGAGTAGTTTGGAGGTTCCCAGGCAGGAGGCCTCGCCTTTTCGATCGTTGTTGTTTTGTGCTAGCCTTCTTAGGCAGATCATGTGTACCTTGTGTCTGTACTCAGATACTATTGCTTCTGCTAACTTTGTGCTCTCGAGTTGTTGTATTTGAGCCCTTGTGGCCCCTGGCTTGTATTAAACAGCTTGTATTATTTTATTTGTAGAGTTGTGTTGTGATATCTCACCGTGAGTCCCTGATCTCGATCGTGTATCTTGCGTGTATGATTACTGTACACGACTCGATTTTTGGGGCGTCACAAGTTGGTATCAGAGCCGACTACCCGTAGGATACCCCCTTTCCACTCCTTGGTCGAAGTCGAGTCTAGTCTTTGCAAAACTACTTTACTAACAGTGTCGTGTGGCTTATCGGCCCACGTCACAAACTGGATGGTATTGGGATCTTTTTCTCCGCACCTTTACTCTGGGACTCTGATCTCTCTTCTCGTTCGGATTAAAGGTTTTACTAACTCTGACTTTAGGTTCTCGCACCTCTGTCCTTCAGGAGAGCCCTTCATCCATGATGACCGCTTGCTTCACCTGAAGATTCCGAATATTACTCCCCGATAAATTCCCGAGAACCTACGTGTTCCTCGCCTTTGCAATCCCCTGCCACCAATAAGTACGTATGGATGATTACATCCACCTCTCGATCTGGAAGTCATAATTCCCTTGTACTTAAGCATCGAATTATTCTGATGCTTCTATCACCCGATGCCTTTGTATTCTTTCTCCTTCTGGTTGAGTGCCGATACTCATATCAGATTCTGTCTGAAGCACCTGACCTTTGGTGGATTATTATCCGACTAATCTTACGTGGCTTCTTCCATGTGTCAATTGGATTCATCATGCGAAATACCATCCTTGCCCCTCGATGATTTGTGTTATCATCGACAACCTCCTTTGACTCCTTGCCAATACAAACTTGGTCATGTATATCTTGCTCTGCTTTCCCTTGGGAAGGATATACACCAAATTCTTGTTTATCATTAGATTTTCCCTTCAATTGGTCTGTTTAATCTGACGATCACATTTTCTTTTCCATTGGTTTGTTTAACCTTTCTTGTAATGTGCCTTATCTAAGCGGTGATAATTCCCTGCTTATCTAAACACTTCGGTGTACTACTCTGTCGGTACGACCTGTTGCTATCGTTGAAAACCTTATGGTTACCACCTTTGGGCGGTAACCTTGCCATTTGGTCTGCCTCGTCTTAACGAGCAGAGAAATCGTTCTCTTCGTCCCTTTCCCTTGGTACCGATGTTGTTGCCGACATCGCTGACAAACTTTTCTCTGGCAAACCTTGCGCCGTGACCGCATCAATTGTCGCCACCCTTCTTATTCAATGTGGGCCCATAACCCACAGTTCCACAGGATCGAGACCTGTTTCTTGTCATCTACCTTGTGATATTCAGTCCGATACCAGACGCAGTGCTTATGCCTGATGCTCTGGACCCCCCTTTCGTCATCCGTCATCGACATCGAATGCATGCCTATCCGCTTAAAACTTCTCATGCATTCTTTTGTTCTCTCGATATATTGCCCTGAGTTTAAACTTGGAAGATACTTTGTACCACATTCTCTCCGACAACCCCGGTTGATTAACCGGATACCGATTCGACCCCCTAAGTTTTCCCCCCTACCCTATTCATAGGTACGATGAAGACCCCGATGGAAGGATGACAACTCGTCGTGATGCATGGATGCTGAGAAATGAAGACATCAACGAGAAGGATCAAATCCTTCCAGAAGGACAACAAGAACCGAAGAATCTCTAGGATACGAAACCGAAAAATTACCCCTTGCACTACTTTTTAATTCTCGGGACGAGAATTCTTTGTAGTGGTGGAGATTTGTAACACCCCGGGTGTCACCCTACAGTAGTTGAACAGTAATCACTTTGATTTAAGGCCAGGACATCTTGATTAGGCATGTGATGATCACCCTAGATCATGGCTTCATAAAATCCATCCCAATTAAAAATCACAAAATAATGTGGAAATAAAATTTGGTTCAAAAACTTTGTAACCAATTTTGTAAAATGCCAAATAATCAGTAGATCATGCCCATATGGATGTGGGGAATTATTAAGCTATTAATTAGATCAAACAAATCAAAACAGCATCCAAAAGTCCCTTTTAATTAGTTACAGTCCAAAAACAACTAGCAAGAGATTTTATAAATTGCCCAAACTTTTTGTGGCATCTATCCAAGGTGCAGCACAAATATACAAACAAGTTTCATGTTGAAAAAAAATCATTTGATATCTAGATAAATAAAAACTATGGCAGGAACTGCTCCATGTAATATTTTATTGAGTAAATAAAATTCAGAGGAATTTTACGGTGCCCCAAGCTTTTTGTAGCTGTACCATAAAGTGTATTATAATTATTAGTGCTAGTCCCACCTTTTTTTTCATAATGCAGTTGCTAGCCAAACAAATGTGTAACAGTAATATGAAAAGAAAAGAAAAAACTAAAAGAGTATATGGCTATTCCTCACACGGGACAAAAGCCCACTAGGCCCATCCCTGCCACTTCCTTCTACCTCGCGCTATAGAAAGAGTCGGCTCGGTCATGGACGACCGACGACGTCGCCGCCGCACCCAGTGCCCCTCGCGTCGCTATAGTGCCTGTGGGCGATAAAGATCTTCGCACCCCATAATTTGTGGATCTAAGCCAGCCACTCCCCCCCCCTCTCTGTAGATCGAGCTCGCCCGTGGACTCCCCGTCGCCGCCGTTCGTCGTCGTCGCGGCCATCGTCGCCCCCAGGCCAAACCAGCGTGTCCACGCTGTGCGCCATCATCGTCTTCATCGGTCTGCCGAAGGAATCGGGCCGAGGTGCCCTGTAGAAGTCGCCATCGCTGCTGTATTCCCCGCCATGGCCGCCGCACCGTAGACGTCGAATTCGTCGCCGTCGACGCGTGCCCGGACTCCCTGAGAACCTCCCTGCACTCACCGTGAGCACCCCTCCGTTTGCCCTTTTTTTCCCGTTCATTTTGTCGCAGTTCCCGTGCTCACCGTCGTTCACCATGGACGGAGCACTGTGCTCCTGTGCGTGCTCATACTGCTTCTACGCTCGTCCCGCTGCTGCCCCCTTGCCTGTTAGTGGCACCGCTCTGGATTCTAGCTGCTGGCGCCGCTGCTAGCCGGCTTCGCCGCCCGCTGGACACTGGCTATGGCCGCGCAGCAAGTTGCTGCTGCTCCAGCTGTTGCCTACGCGGCTGCTGCCTGCAGCTGCTATGCTACGCTAGCAGGAGATGCAACTTTCAACCAATAATACTTTTCCTTATTTCAAACTAATTAGTCTAAGCAAAGTTTGTAAACTAAGACTACTCGTTAGATGATTTGGATTAGTCCTAACAAAGCAATTTAACTTGTGGCATCTGAACTTGAGCGAAGTGTGCATCACAGACATGTTCGTATGCAATGGGTCACCGGTCGGCCACACCCGTAATGTATGTTGCTGCTGCTACTTGCTAATGCTGCTACATCTTCCACACTTGGCAACCCCCAAAACCCTAGAAAATAAAGTTCAAATTGAGAAAAGTTTATAGATCCAGAAAGTAGACATAACCAGGTCTATTTTACCCCATTGGACCAACTTCATTAGATGCATGGATTAATTCCTACAAAAATCACGAATTGCATATTTATATTATTAGCAAAACAGTTATATCACCATGGCTACTTTAAAGCGGGAAATAATGGATGCCATAGGAGCTTGTCATGCATCAAATGACATGGCATGATAGATCTCTCGATTTAGATTAAAGCACCTTTAGATTTAATCTCCACTTGACTTATAGATCCAAGGCTAGCATCAATCAAAGTTTGCAAAAATTAACAGTTTCTGAAATTGACATCAAGTACCACTTTTCCAACAAAATTTTAACTAAGTAAATAAACTCTACTAAATTTAGCATATGTACCAGATTGTAGGTCACAAAAAAAATCTCAGATTTGACATAAGGCACTAACTCGGCAGATGAGCGGAACCTTACACCGTAGCTCCTCGAAGACGGCTAGATGATGTTTAAATAGCGATTCTCAGACTTGGCAATATTTCAGAGAAAAGCCCAAATAGACAATGGCACGTGGGACCCCCTTAGCACTGTTCATAGTTTGACCAGTCAAAGTTACTACTTTGGATAATATTGATTTAATAAATAAAAGAAATCTAGAAATTCTTTTAATTTGGTTTAAACTTAGAAAATTAATATCTTTTAAACTGTAAGTCGGATCAAAATAATTTATATATATAAAATGATCAGAAAAATATATCAAATACGGATACGCTACCCATACCCCCACCACACCCCTCTAACATACCGCACACGGGGCAATACCCCTCCGATTGCACTGTCCGGTAATCACCCGGAGCCGGTAAAACTTTCCGGATGAAATTGTTCTGAACATGAAAGTTGCTCAGAATGGATCAACTAACACGGATACACTATCCACATGTGTGTCAGATGTCTTTAACACTGCAGACATGGAATCTTTCCCTCCGGATCATCTGTCAGGTAATCAACCGGTACCGATGAGTTATCCCCGGATAAATTCCTACTCCGGAAAAATCACCGAACACTGCGTTAGAGCCCCGTTGATTTGTATCTTCTATGTCATATATTTGTATCGCTATTATTGTTGTGTATTTATTGTTTCTCCCCCCTTATTCTTCCGGTAGACCGCGAGACTGCCGTCAACGACACCGTTGCTGAGTACGACTACTTCGTCGACGACCGTACCCCTACCTTCGAGCTTCCAGGCAAGCAGAACCATTCTCTTTCCCAGATATCACCTATATTTTCCATACTTTTCTTGCACTTGGCATTGTTACTGCTGCTATGTTGCTAACTTCTTCAATTGCATAGCCTGTCATTGTCGCCCCTTGATGTACCTTTCCTTGTCCTATGCTGCCTTAAAAATATATATAATATTCAGCAGTAAACCCTGCGCATTGTTAGCTAGGTTCAGAATAGCGGGCCGTGACCACTCTGGTGAGTGAACACAGACTACAAAATATTATAAATGCAACAGGTACGGATCAATGCAGACGCCCTAGGGAACCTACAACGGCGAGACTCTGTCGAGTCGCTTCGAGTTTGACTTACGAGTGGAATGGACTCGTATTTCACTCTCGTCGGCTCAGTAGCGTAGCATCACCGGGATGATACGAGGTTTACCTCTTTAGTTCATTCCGCTGATGTCTCTGTCAAACCTCTTCAAGTTTAACATCGAGGGTGATTCCTCCTGGTTTCACTTGATGGTAGGCACTCGAATCAACTGGTGTCCTTACAAGTAAGGAGACGGGTGACCCAACGGTGCCCGCGCAGGGTATCTTAGCGGAACGACAGGTCAGGTGTATTCCACCGGTGTGCGGCGGGCCTGGTACTGTTCGTGGCCGAGAGGTATCCTGTTGTACGAAAGTCGAGCTCTTCAAAGTACAAATGCGAGACAAGGTAAGGAGACGGTTCACCTTGTTGGTAACCGCACGAGTTGGTGGGACGACAGGGCAGGCACCGATGTACTGGTGGTCCTGGCTGCTGTTGTTGTCCGCGACTCACCCAGATAAGGGGCAACGATAACGGTTGTCCCGACAAATAATAATAAAATGCTTAACGGTTCAGGTGGATGACTTGAGAGGCCGCAAAGGCTTGTACGCACTACCTTCACATGGGATTACGGTGTGGGCCCTCCGCGTTGTGGTCTCGTTCGAAAGCTCTAAAAGACGTCCAGTTCCGCATTGTGGCAGGGATGGATCGCGCTGCGGCGCTGGAATTCACCCTCCTCACAATGACCCGGAGAGCGACGGGTGATAGGCCCATGACCCCCTTGCCCTTAGGGATGTAGACCGGCGGCGACCTCTCTGATGAGCCGTAGGATGGGCCTCTGCGTGTCGGATAGCCTCGGTGCGGCATTCCCTAACAAGGTGTACGCCACCCTGGAGATCCGAGCGTGCAGGCTGAACAGTAGTGTACCCCTGCAGGGAGTTTAATCTATTCGAATAGTCGTGTCCACGGTAATAGGACGCTTTATGCTGAAGCCAGAGATCCTACTACTACAAACTATTACTATTAAACTGTTGGTTCCGGTTTCTCTTCCTTGCAGGGAAGTCGAGGAGGGGATCTCAGAGGCTTTGCTAAATTATTAATTATTACAACTTATTATTATACAATGCTGCAGCAACTTCTGCTGCATTGTTATTACATTTATGTTATTAAACTGTTGGCTATTCTCTCCTCATGCTGCAAGACTCGTCGGAAGATGCTAGTCTTCGATAGGCCTAGCTTCTTATCCTTATTCTGACTTTCAATCATGCATTCCACTATATACAACCTCCCCTTCCATTTGATACAAATGCATAAATGATTAGTAGCGGACGTAAGACTCGCGGGTATGGTAGATACTCACCATTGATTTACTTCCCCCTTTTTGTTTTGCCTGATCGGCCGCTGTAGTCGACGTTGGATCCTTGGAGTCCAGGAGCAGAAGATTCCCGGTGCTTGCTTCACCGTGGAGTCCCCCCCCCTCGACCAGGAGTAGTTTGGAGGTTCCCAGGCAGGAGGCCTCGTCTTTTCGATCGTTGTTGTTTTGTGCTAGCCTTCTTAAGGCAGATCATGTGTACCTCGTGTCTGTACTCAGATACTATTGCTTCTGCTAACTTTGTGCTCTCGAGCTGTTGTATTCGAGCCCTTGTGGCCCCTGGCTTGTATTAAACAGCTTGTATTATTTTATTTGTAGAGTTGTGTTGTGATATCTCACCGTGAGTCCCTGATATCGATCGTGTACCTTGCGTGTATGATTACTGTACACGACTCGATTTTGGGGGCGTCATAGGGGAGTACTCCACCCCACGGACAATATCGCCAGTCATGCCGGCACCAAACCATGGCAAGACCGCCGCAACGCTGTCGGCTGTTCCGGGCCACCACCCCACGGACATGTATATGTCACAAGAACGGAGCAACACCAACAACAACACACTATTTGACCATGTCGATGAATTCATCCATGAACATGGGTGCGAGATGGACGACTTTTTCCCGCCTGATTGTCTAGAACCCAACCTTCCTACAAAAGACTATCACCATCTATCTGGTAGCGTGGAGATCCACAAGAAGCGTCGCTTTTTCAGTTCTCAGGAGATGCCTCCAGTTGCCTCCTTCACCGAGGCTAAGACGGCCGAGGCGTGAAATGTTATCAGCCCCAACATACTCAGGAAGGTGGTCTCCGAGCAAGTAAAGGTCCCATTAAAGGAGAAGCCGAAGCTGAAGGGATGGAAAAGAAAGAAGAAGGGTCTGAATACTACGAGCCAGCTTGCACTGGCGATCCTTTCTCAAGACGGGCCACCAAGACCCGACAGAATCATGTCGAGGGTTTATGTGGCGCGTAAGCCGATGCTATCTGCTGCAATGCTCGACGCTGCAACCGGTGCTATGAAGAGTATGCATCACATTGTTCTGAATACAGAGAAACAGCGTCTCAGAGAGAATGATGTGGCATACACGTTTTTCACCGCCAAGGTGCCAGAGGGCAAGGGCTTTGTCGATAGCGACATCGGCCGTGTGATCTTCCTACGGTTTGATGACATCTTCGCTTTATATATATTATTCTGCTAAGTCCCTGTAACTGCTTGCTATATTCAATTCTGCGATGATAATTGCGAGTAAACCGTAGCCCGGATCACGTTGCGCCCAAAATGAAAATTGTTTAGTTTTGTGTGTACTTCAGTTCATCTTTTGTGAGCATTTTGATTTGAGGCCATCTTGATGTTGTTAATCACTGTTGAAGTGGGCATCAGACTGTAAACTGCTACTAATTTCTGGAAATGTGTTGCTGTTGTTATTTTATTGCAAGTTTGATTGATGTTTCTGACACATCCATGAGGCCTATTGCATTGATTCTTGTTGCATATTATTAAGTATCATGTCTACTTCAATGCTATGCATTCACTTGTCATGTTTGACTGTTGTAGCCATATTATTTATTGCTCCAAAGAGTTGACCCTGATAACATGTGTTGTTGTTTATATAAAGTTGCTACTTTGCTGCCCTATATTTTTTTAACCGTGCATCCTATTGAGCATTGCAATATGTCATTTTGATCTATGTCGTGTCTACTTCGATTATATGTATTGCATTGTCATGTTTACATTTCTGGTCATAGATATGTTTAGCTTCAAAGTTTCTATGCCACTGTTGTTGACAACCACCGTTGTTTTTCTCTAAGTCTGTAACTTTTCCGATGTCATGTTGCATGCTTAATATCTTTTGATCTGTTATGCCTATGACCTTGATTCTTGTTTGTACCTGATCACCATCATGCCTACTCCATGATCATATATTGCTATGTCATGTTGCTGCACATTTGCATATAGTTTTCCCCCTGTTTATACAGCATGATAATAACAGTTTCTGCCCTGTTTTCCTGATTTTCACTAAGTCCTTGACCAGGAATGTTTTATAGCTTTTTGTCTTACTTATAACTAGTGAACCATGATGCCTTTTTGCATGATTCCTTTTGCCATGTCTTCCCTGCCATGTCTACTTTAGTTGCATATCATTTGTGAGCATGTTTGAATTAATTATCCTGTTTATGCATTGCTCTAAAGTGTGCTACCGGATATTGGCAGATTGTGCCCGTAACTTGTTTTGCTTATATCTTTTTAACCGTAACTCCGTTTGGAGTGTTCTTTATATGTAACTTGATTAGAATTTCGTGTAATTTGTGTTTATGCTATTGTTCGCTGTTGTTAACCAACCTAAAATATGGTTTAGGGCAGAACAGTACCAAATCCTTTAATTGTCGTGGGGTACTTAGTGTTATGCCATGTTTAGGTTGTGCCTCACTTAAATTGACTAGCATAGATAGTTTACTTTATGCTTCAAATCTTGTCATGTTTGTGTGCTATGCCATGCTTGAGTGAGATGACATGTTAATAACCTTTTCTCATTTTGTGTAGCTAAACAACTTGAACCGATATAAATGTGCGGTACCGTCGTGTGTGACGAATACTCCACTTAACCTGTTAGTAACCGCTCTCGATGATAGATGTGATGCCGTAGTGCGTTGTCTCGTGTTGTCGTCTTGTTGATGCTTGCTCGTGATTGCTTCGTGTAATAGTTGCTTGCTCTTCGATTGCCTTTTCCAGTGTTTCCATCTTGTGTGCTTCCGCGAGTACCTCTCGGAGACGATGCGAGCTTGCGATCGACTTCACCTTCGGTTTCGTCTTCTCATCAGGTAAGGGGGAGCGTATATCATGCTTATAACTTTCAGCTCACTCCCGCCTAGGTGTAGGATAGAACGATTGCTTGATCCTACCACTTCATATTTCATGCCACTCAAATAAACCCAAACAGCCATGTCCCTCCACATCCCAGCAAACCTTGTTTGGCTATGTTACTTTTGCTCGCTGCTCAGCCACTACTTAGTATGCATGCTAGGATGTTATCAACTGTTACCTCCTGTTACCCCTTGGATTGGGCTATCGCATTATTTATATTGTTGTGGATGATATGATTATTATAATGTTGACTATATTCGACGAAGGATGGAAGGTCTAGGCTATCGGCCTCGACGCTTTGTTCCATTCGAGTCACCTAGGATCCGAGTTTCGGGTATTGGTTCTAAGACTGAGCATGCCTAACCGCGTGTGGGATGCTATGGGGTCCCCTTTTCTTACCTACCTAGCTTCAAACATTTCTAGTGCTGGCCCAAGCTGATTTACCATTTGAAACCGTGTGTGTGTCTGTCGGGTCGCTCCTAGAAGACTTTCTTTAACACAACCCGGACCAGTGGAGACATGGTTTCCCTGTTGGTCCACCCTTGACCGGCGAGGGCCCGGGACCTCACGTGAGGTGTCCCGGCAACCCAAACCCTGTTGAGACGGAAGAGGACGATCCGAGGGCGCGACCAGCTTTTGGATTGGATGTCGACTCCCCGGGGGCCACCCGTATTTGTTTGTTGTTAGCTAGAGGGACCTGTCGTTTCGAATCTCTCGGGACTAAATCATAAAATGGCTGCCTGTGATGGGTAGAAACTGAGAGATATGGGTGTGCGTGCGAAGCCTTGTAATGGGCAGTTGGTACACCCCTGCAGGGTTAAATCTTTTCGAAAAGCCGTGTCCACGGTTATGGACGACTTGGAACCTACGTCTTGTTCATAGATAACATCAACTGAATTATAACTATAAATTGATCAACGTGTGTGTGCCTTGACTGCTTCTTCTTCGTCGGGATGCGAAGAGGAGGACAAGGATAGGATAGGTGTTATGTTTGCGTAAGTAGTTGATAGCAAGACTTGTTGGAGGCAATTCCTCATCGAATGCTTGGATCTCATCTTACTCTAAAATAGACCGTTAGCCACTCACATATTGCTAGTGCGTCTGCAACCTCACCACTACTCCATCTTACCCGTGAGAAGTTAGTTACAAGACTTTGATATATTCTCACCCCTTTCTTTTCTTTTCCCTTTTATGTTTTGCCTGATCGGCCGCTGCAGTTGATAACCTACCTCGACTCTTCTTCTGGAAGCCTTCGTGGAGACTCGACGATGACTAGTTAGGTGGATCCCGGCGGAGAGCCTGGACCCGTGTGGTTAAGGGAATTGTGTGTTTTACCTTTGCCACTAGGCATTTGATTGTAGTCTGTACTCAGACATGTATCTTCCGTTGGTGTACTGTATTAAGGCAGTTGTATGCCGATTGTATGAGATGTTGTATCCTTGTAGCTGTAATGTTGTGATATCATGTTGGAAATCCGGGGCATATGGCAATGTTATATGTCGTGGTGGGACCGATATGTGCTTCGTCCCCGGATCTGGATGGAAACATCTAGATCTGGAACAATACCGCATATCGGGCCCTACACATCCTGAAATATGGCGGCTTCATCCATGCTCCCGCCCGTGAGCGGAGTCAAAAGTCTTGATGCCTGTGCGCCTAGATATGTAGTCATTCAACTTATATGTAGTTGATGCTATTTATTACTAGGACCATGAACCATGTGCTATTAATGTGTGTTGATTTTCTCTTCCTTAGGTCCTTCATTTTTTTGTAAATGTATGTATTTCTTATACATTACATGTGAGTTGCTCCTAACGTTTTGTTTGTCTAGTGCATAAAGTAGATGCCATCGTATGTCGTGTACATTGCTAGGATTCCCCGAGTCTATGATGACTGGGAGGATTGTCGGAGACAGGTTCATCATTTTAGAGGTAACAGTTACAAAGGGTACCCCACAAGGGTGGAGGCAGAAGTTAGATACGCGCGCTATCTAGCGGAGGAGGAACCGGATGAAGATCAATTTTGTCACGATGATGCTCATCGTGACCGGCACCATGTTCTTCTATGTCATGGCTGTTGAGATATCGACTTGTAATGTGAAGGCAAACTCGCTACTCGAGACTTGTAATGTTCTAACTTTGTTTGGTATTTTGAATTCGAAGACTAGTATGATGAATTGCACTCGAAGACTAATCTTCTATTGTATTCGATAAATCTGTTGTTTAAATGTTGTGTTGTTTATATTTGTGATGTAATGTATTTTGTAACCTCTGTAAATAGAGAAAAGAAAAAGAAAAAACCTAATACTCATAGTAGTGGCGCATTACCTAAAATATGCACCATTAGTAACCCACTGACACAAGGTACAACCGGAACAGCAGTGGCGCATTGTCAGGTACGGTAATGGTGCACTACATAGTGTGCCACTACCCTCCTGGATAGCTATGGCACACCTTTTAGGTGCGCCACTACTGTCCTAGACCTCAATGGCGCATCGCATGCCTTAGTAATGGCGCACTTCCGGTGCGCCATTATTGTCCGGGATATAATGACGCACCAAATATGCGTCATTACTATCGCCTACTAATGGCGTGTTAGTAATGGCGCACCTAATATGCGCCATGCACGCCCAAAACCAGTGCGCCATTAAAGGCCTTTTTTCAAGTAGTTGAAGGGTGATGGAGTGGCCATGGTGATGACGATGGAGACGATTTGCCCTCAACGAAGGCCAAAACAGCCTCCGTATTAGCTCTCCCGGAGAAGAACACACGTGGCGGCGGCTCGGCGACGAGAATTGGAGTATCAACTTCTGTTTTGGGGTTTTGTCGCCGAGGATAAAAATAGGAGTCAAAGTAGGGCACCAAGGGAGGTCCCACTGGACCAGGCGGGTCCATCGCGCGGCTAGAGACCACGCCTCGCCACCTGGCCGCCTGGGCCAGGGAAGGCCCCCCTCTGGTCCATCTTCTGACACTTGGACACTTCGGGTGCGTGGATTTTCTATGATTTTTCTGGGAATTTTCTGATATGTTTAAAATTCCCTTTTCCTGCACACCAATAAGTCATACAGGAAGCTCTACTGAAAACAGTGGCAGTCCGAATTTGTTTCGTTCAAATCGTGCAAGAATGAGGCCAAAACAATAGCAAAAGTGTATGGAAAAGTCGATACATTTGAGACGTATCAACTCCCCCAAGCTTAGCATATTACTTGTCCTCAAGCAATTCAGTTCAACAAACTGGACGTGACAAAGAAAACGTGGACAAACTCTTTTGCTTCCTGCGATGTATATAAGCCTGTACTATGAACAAGTCTAGAAAGTAATGGAGCAATGCTACAAAGACAATGCACGAAGCAATTCTTCGTTCTTATCAAAAGCTTTCAAACAACTAAGAATAAATAATATGCAACTGAAAATCAAGACAGGATCACAATGCACATAACTTGAACATAGTAAAGTGGTATCTCGCTTGCCCCCATGAGTGAAGCAAAACATAAATGCAAAAGCATCTTTGGAGTTTCAAAGGAGACTACAAATAAATATTTCAAAATGAGTAATATCAAAATCATGCAGAAGATAATGTGGTACTTTGGGACAATGCACATTACACTCAGAATGAAAATTATGATCCCAATAGTTGGTGCTTTGAAAGAGGAAGGTGAAGACTCTCAAACCGTGGCTTTTGATGGGAGGATTGAAAACCCGAGGCTGGAAGCAGAGACTAACCAAGTACCAGAGCTCGTGGTTTTGAAAACAGAGATAAAATGCTTTTGGGAGTGTAACTTTCTAGTCAACGGTAACGATAAAGGTTTTCAATATCTTCCATACAACCATATTAATGGCGGTTCCCATGCTTTTTGTGCTATGCCTACACTTGTGTTCCCAATCCATCAATCATAGACGGTCTATGGCCAGCAATGATTGCGTGGTGCCCTTCATGCTGCCTCAAGTATGGAAGGGAAGATGTTAAATCTCCTTCCACCAATAATTAGCAGTCTTTGGCCAACATAAGTTCCATTTCTTTCCTTCATCAAGTATGGAGGGGAAAGCGTATGTTTTTGTAAATTTGAAAACAAATGAGAACTGGACATTCTCCAGACCGGCCTCTGCCTCATAAATTTAACTAGATTAAACTTTGTTAAGGAGTAAAACATTTTGATCATGGAAGATATTGATTGCCCCTAACTCTCCATGAGCTTGTACGAATACAAAAAGAGAAGTGCATTTGAATAATTTTGAGATGGTACAAGAAAGTCTCCGTTCGGTTGGCCGGTAAATACCATATATAGGAAGGTATGATGGACCCATATGGTGCAACTGGTTTCAAGGATTTTGGATGCACACGCAATCAGTCCGCTTAGTACAGGTGAAGACTAGCAAAAGACGGGGAAGCGACCAACTAGAGAGCAAGAACGGTCATAATCATACAGAGCGACAAAGCAATATTGAATCCGGCATGAAAGTGATATGACTACTTTGAAATAAAAAGATCGTCAAGGCTTAATAGAATTCTAGTCATAAACATGTGTTAGCATGTTCCAAGTCAATCCAAAAGTTATTCGAAGGGAAATACCACTTTAATATGACAAATCATGAACAATGCAATGCATGCAAATCATTTCAATAACACATTATGCACTCCAGCTATTTGAGACTAGTCTCAAAGAAAGCATGAACTACTGGGAAAGCACTGTAAACATAGCACTATATACTACAAGCTGGTGTCTAGTTAATAAGTACATGCATATGTACAAAAGTAAAAACAAAAAAAGTTCATACCGGCTTTCCTTGTTGCATTCATTCCGTCGATATTCATCATTATTGTCTCCTCACTTGCACGATCGAACGTCGAAAGATATAATCAAGTGCAAATTGCAACCATGGATGTGATATGGACATGAACTCTATGGATATAACCATTATTCTTATGAGTAGAGATAGTTACCAGAAAACTCATACATCCATTATTTCACATGGATCCATGACTAGAGCACGTGTGCAACAAAAAATGGCCAGATACCATCGCTCCTTTTTACGTATGATTTAACTAATGATAATATGATATTACACTCATGTTCTAATTTAATTGTATTCAGAAATCAAGGCTTCAAAGAATCAATTAAAGGGAGTACTATATAGATTAAAGATGAAGATCATTGTTCCATACTTTACATGCATGTCCAAGACCGAACATGGCTCGTGCACAAGAATCAAATGACGTGGATTAGGCTTCATGGACCAAGGAAAGCCACGAAGGTGGGCTCCAGATTTTCGCATGTGCCAAATGTGTTCCCGGCTTTTTTTTTGAACAGATAAGAACTTCATTAAGAAAAGTAGAAATTACAACTGATAAAACCATGCCTTAAGCAAGAAGGACCCAAAACAAGAAAATAAGACTGCAGAAGAGCCCTAAATAACCACAATCCGATGGAGCGCCGGGGACGACACCACTTGGACCGACGAGATCTTCAAAGCACCACGCCATGAACTCCACCAGAGAGCAGAACTGCCTCCCCTTAGGCAACGTAGCCGGGAGGAATGAAGACGGTCGCCCTTTGACCAGAGAATACGGCGGCTCGCCGGAGCCAGGCAGTCAGCAAGGGCGCCACATCCTCCCAAGATCCCCCGCCGTGTGAGCCCAAGGAATTCATCTGCAAAAATCATCTTTCCTTGTATTCGGCGCCGCTTCTCCATCACCACGATGGAATATGGCAGCGACAAATTGGTTGAGCCTTGATAAATCTGGGGCAAGGAGACACAATGAAATCTTGGATCCAGTAAGAAACGCCCCCGAAGACACAAGCCCCTCATCCTCCACCTCCTACAAACCCCTCCATCGCCACCAAGACGACCAGAGAAGGGCAAGAAGGGAGGAAGATGAACTCTACCTGGGAACGCCATGAAATGGATGAGATTTTCCAGATCCACAGCAACATCATGCTTATTGATGGAGCTAGCACCAGATCCGCCACTATCCCTTCTAATCCGCCATGAATGAAGGGAAGGAAGCTTCTCCGGCGACCACCAGCTGCTGCACGGACGCGACAGTGGGCTGCGCTCCGACGGCATAAAGCCAGACGAAAGACCTATCCTAAAACTGCTACAAGGAAACCGTCGTCGAAGACCTCCCCCATCTCCTCTCCAACCGGCGGCGCCGGCAGCAAGGATTTGGGTTTGGCTCGGGCCGGATCTGAAGAGGACTCTCAAAGCGGAAAGGAGAGGGGAGGAGACGGGAGGAGAAGGGAAGAGGCGTGTGCGACTGTCACTCTTCGACGGAGCGAGATAAGAGTCGTCATGTTCCCTGGCTCCGAACGTGGCTTCCAAATGCATGCAACACATCGTTCCACATGCAAACCGATTTGTGCGAGACTAGTCTGTTTTACTAATCGTGAAACTGCCCATACGAAACAGGAGACGTGCTCGGCCGCCAGCGTCCTTAATAAATAGCTAGCTAAAGTTAGGGTTTAGACGGGCCAGCGTCCTTAATAAATAGCTAGTTAAAGTTAGGGTTTAGACGGGGTTTTATTGTATTGTCTAGTCATCGCTATAATTTGCATCAAAGTGGAATCCCAACTTGATCACCTACTTCGTGTGCTTAATCATTATTCGCAGTTTGAGACTGAAATTTATGCTCGTTCTTGCCAGTTCTTCGGTTACTTGCAGGAACACGAACCTCGTTGCTCAGGTTGATTGTGCCTACGGCAAGATCAATAACCATCGGAGATTGGTTTACCGATTGCCAGGTGTATCTTCGGGTACGGTATAACTGGATCGTCAAGGTCAAAATTCACGAAATCGATAGCTACCTCCACTCTCATCGAAAGATCAGGCCTCCGTTACATCAAGTGGTATCAGATTTCGGGTTCGTCGATAAGAGATTTAAAGATTTTATTAGATTAATTTCTTTTTTCTGTCCTATAAACCCACCAAAAAGCCAAAAAAGTAAGATTTGTTCATCGTTTATACCCAACTTTTTAGCATTTAGAAATTTTTGCATCTAGTATTTGTTTGTTGAATTTTTTTGTTGCATCAATCCTAGTATTAGTGCTAGTTTAAATTAGTTTAAGAATAAATTGTCTACCAGATCGATCTTTGGTCCATCATATTTTCTAGACGCCCCTCGTTTGTTATTAGCCACAAGTATCGATTTCCTCGATCAGCCAGCCACATGTCTGCAGTGCTCCTCTCCACCGTCAAACATTAGGCATCTCGGCGCCGATGTTTCCTCCCTAAAATTTACCCTTGCACGAGTGCCCTAATCTCCCACAGACATCGAGGCAAAATTTGTTAGTCCCTCAACGCCGTTATTTCCTTACAGAGATCCCTGCAAGTACTCTGTAGTATACGCCAGTTACCGGAGATCTCATCTTTGTGTCTGCCTCCACACATGACTAGTTTGCATCTTTCTACACGAGCTAGGAAAATTTGCTATTTTGACCCTTTTTTAAAAGTTTAACGCGATCTGACCTCTGATTCAAACTATTTTGGAATTTGACCCTTTTTAGGACATCATCCTCTCCGGCGTTTGAATTACAACGTAGACGCCTTGCTCCCCAACGTTTCTTAACCCGGAACGCCGCCCTCCCTGCCGTTTTTGGCCTGGACCCATAGTTCGCTAATAACGCCAACGTGGCAAGTCAGGACGCCTCCCTCCCCGACGTTTGGATGACCAGAATGCCGCGAACACCGGCGTTTGGCTGCAGTGGAGGAGAAAGCACACGCTGCAGCTGCTACAACTATAACTCTAGTCCTTGCCTCGTGATAACTGCGCATGCATGCTGCAGGATGAGGTGAGAGATGCGCATGCATGGTTCAGGATTCCTCCTATAAACCCCTCTACCCAACCTGACCTCTCAGCGATTTGAGCTCTCCAATGCTTATAGGTCGCATGATCTGTGCGTGAACAGGAGTTTTCATCCTTCTGGCGTTACGATTAACCGCACATTAATTAGCACTTCATTAATATTGTTTTATCTTAGAGCCCGTTCGGATCTCCTCCACTCCGCAACTCCACTTCTCGAGCGGGAGGAGTGGCATCGAACGCCACTACTCCGTGGAGTCGGAAGAGTGGAGCGGAGCTGGCTCGTATACAATCCAGCGGAATTGCAAAATACGGCCTCCGTAGAAAACGGTTCATCATATTCTCTCTCGTGCACACCACTCCCTCCCACCCGCCTCCTCCCACGACATGGAACCCTAGTGCCGCGCGCGCCGCCGCCGCCGCCGTCGCACCACCGGTGCCGTTCTCCAGCAGCCTTTCCGGCTGGAACCCCTGCGACCTCCGCCTTCTCCTCGTCGCCGTGGAAAATTTCTGTTACCCAACAACTTCAGTGGTGATTGGGTTTGGCCGATCTCCGGCAGCAGAGATCACCGGCGGCTCGTCTCCCTCCCCGGCTGTTCATTTTGTGATCTGCAACGACCCCACTCGCCTCTACATCACACCCTGCAGGTGAGCTCCATATCTCCTTGATAGCCTCGTTCCTCTACAAGGTATATACGTTCTTGATTTCTATTCCAGATTAGTACATATTCTTGATTCCAGTAAGGATTAGTTCAACATGTCTCTAATTTCAGCAAGTATTAGTAGTAGATACATCTGATAAGTTAATTATTGTGGATGCCGTGAACATATATATTTTTATATTGTTAATTACTGTGGATGCTCTGATGTACTAGTGAAGTAGTGATACAAAAACCAATTGTAATGCTTATAAATCAATGTGTAATTTTCATGAAGAATGTCTGCCGAATAGAGTGATGAGAACACTACTATCTTGACCGAGCTCTTTGTCCAACAAGTGTGTGCTGGCAATAGGCCAAGCACGTATTTGACCCAAAATGCTTATGAGGATGTTGCTAAGGATTTCAGAACCAGAACAGGTCTAGAGTACTCAAAGCTCCAACTGAAGAACAAGTGGGATAATTTGAAGAGTGATTACATCAATTTTAGAAAACTCAAGTTGAAGGAAACTGGTGGTAGTTGGGATTCTGAGAGAAACACCATCAAACAAGATGCTGAGTGGTGGAAGAAAATCAAAAAAGTAAACACCTTTCCTGGTTGTTCTTATCATCTATAATCAATTGTTCTCTGAAAACCAAATATCATTAGTTTTTGTTTTCTTCCATTTCAGGACATGCCTGCTTGTAGCAAGTTTCAAAGGCGTGGACTTCAAAATGAAAACAACTTATCTATCATGTTTGAGAACATCACGAGTGATGGTACCGATCACTGGAATCCGTCTTCAGGCTCCATTCCTCAATCCAACAGTGCAAATTCAGTTTCCGATGTGGACAACATACAAGATGTTGATCTTGAGGAGACGCAAACAGGTGAGTCACATGCGGAAGGAAAAGGAAAGAGACTTGGCAAGTTTGTGGATGGCAGTAACAAGAATCCGAAGACATCACTTATCATACAAGAGCAAATAACACGGGTTGGAGATATAGCAGAGAGGACCCAGTCCAGTTTTGAGTCATACATGAAGAAAGAAGATAGTACATCAGTTGCTACTGTGATGGATCTGGTTGTTGAGTGTGGTGCAATAGTAGGCAGTGATGAATATTTCATTGCTAGCGAACTATTTGTGAAGAGAGAGCAGAGAGAGAGATGTTCCTGCACATGAATGAAAGTGGTGCTCGTTTTGATTGGTTGCGTAGGAAGTACAACGCCAAGTACGAGCATTAGATGTTTGTGAAGAGAGAGTAGAGAGAGATTTTTCTACTTATTGGGATTTGTAATACTAATTTGAAGTTTGAACTTAATTATCTACTCAATGGTTTGCTTGCGACTATTTGGCTTGTAATATTACTCTATTAGTTGTGTGCCTTTATTTCCCTTGATTCAGCCATGTATTTTCAATCTTGATAATATGTTTTCTATTCTTACTTATCTTGTTGCTACTGACTTATCATGTTGATGGTTAAGTGATAAATGGTGATAATTATAACTTATATGGTGACTAATTATTGTTACTTCTGTATGTGCAGATGTCATCAGATAGTGACAGCGAAAGTGATAGTTATGAAGCAAGGAATCTATGTCCAACATCTATGTCAGCGCAACAATTCTTGCAGGGAAGTACTGTGACAACTATTTAATAAAGGTGGACCCAAGGATTTCTCTTCTCAGTGGGTTCGGATGGCTGCAAGAGACAGTATCAACACCTGGAGAAACATATACCATGTTGAGGATGAATGCGCACCTCTTCTTTCAATTGCATGATTTGTTGGTTGAAAGGTATGACTTCAAATCAACTTGTTTTGTGAGCAGTTATGAGGCACTTGCAATGTTCTTGTGGACATTAGGGGGTTGTGAGTCTAATAGGAGAACACAAAATCGTTTCAAGCACTCAGGAGATACGATCCATATGAAGTTTCATGAGGTTCTACTCTGCGTGGTTAAGATGGCAAAAGATTATCTCAAACCTAAGGATTCAAACTTTTCTAGTGTGCACTCAAGGATTAGAAATGATAGAAGGGCTTATCCACATCTCAAGGACTGCATTGGTGCATTAGATGGCACCCATATCAGAGCATCAATTCCTGCAAGCAACAAAGTTAGATACATTGTAAGGACCGGATCAACAACGCAGAATGTCTTAGCAATATGTGACTTTGACATGCATTTCATGTATGCATCAGTGGGTCAACTTGGTTCTATGCATGATACCAGTGTCTTGTATCATGCGATTGAAGTTGACAAAGACATCTTGCCTCACCCTCCAAAGGGTTAGTAGTTCTTACACTAATTTTGTTTTCACACGCTTAAATCAAATCTTAGGCCTTACATGCAGTATGCTTGTTGTTTGTAGGTAAGTACTACCTCGTGGATGCTGGCTATCCTAATAGACCTGGATATCTAGCACCTTACAAGGGAGAAAGGTACCATGTGCCATATTTTCATCGAGGTGCAGCGCCAAGAACACCGAAAGAGAAATTTAACAAGATACACTCATCCAAGCGCAATGTGATTAAGAGAGCCTTTGGCGTGTTGAAAATGGAGTGACAGATTCTTCTAAAGATGCCCAATTATTCAGTTGAGACTCAGAAGATGGTAGTGGCTGCTACCATGACCCTTCACAACTATGTTCGATATCATGACAAGGGAGACCTTCACTTTCGTCAAGTCGACAGAGATCCCAACTATGTCCCTACTATCCCTTCAAGGTATCAACGATATGCCATCCCTGCAAATGCATCTGATGCGTCAACCTCAGAGGCCAGCGATGAAGACATGAACCGGTTTCGTGATAGACTAGCAACTGAAATTGCTCTTGGTTGGTGACTTTCAGTTCCGATATAAATGTGAGTGCACACTGGATTTCTTGTCACCCTCTTTGCTTGCTTCTTGTCACCCTCTTGATTTCTAATGTTCTCTTTTCTATACTTCAGCATGAGGCAGTATCTTTGTCAAGGATGTGGGATCACCTTTTCAACTATTGCACAATGCTCCATCCATGCTTTCATAGATGAGCGCCAAGAACTACCGCTACACTCGATCAAGCTTTCTTGATCTGGTCAAAAGAAATGGTAGTCATCATTGCCTTTTCTCCTGCTTTCTTATGTGTGATTTGAGGTTGCACCTGTGAGATAATTGAACGTGTGATAGGTTTGCTCATATGTGATTTGAGGTTGCCTTTTGAGGCTGTGAGAAATTGATAAATATTCCTGTCTTCAGAGGTTTGAACCTATGACAAATCTGTGATAAATCATAAATCTGTTGATGTGTGACTTGAGGTTCCCACTTGGGGCTGTGAGTTTGTAAGCAATTGATAAATATTCTTGTAGATATTTGAACCTGTGATAAATTTAATTTCATGATATTTTATCTTGTCTCAAAAAAATTAATTTGAGAAATCATGTCAGAAATGTGTGTATGCTCTGTAGTTTGTAAACTGTTCAAAGACACCAAATCAGTCAAGCTACACATTAGTACGGAGTGGAGTGGAGTGGACCTAGTTGCCAAACATAATTTTTAATCAGGATTTAGGAGCCGGAGCGGACGGAATCACAGCGCGGAGCAGAGTTGCAGAATTTCAGGAGTAGAGCGGATCCGAACAGACTCTTAATGACTGGTGGACTTCGGCCCTGTTTGGATCCATGGGTTAGAGTTAGAGTTGGTTAGATTGTACCAAACTAACCCCAAAACATCCAAACAGGAGGGTTAGAGTTGGTTAGATGCATCTAACCCATCCAAAAAATCTAACCCATCCAAAAGGTGCTTATTTGAGTTAGAGTTGGATGGGGCCCACAAAAAATTACTTTTTCCACTATGTCCACCATACAAAATTCTGAATAAAGTAGTCAAATGATTGGAATGGTACATTTATTGCCAATCTAATCCCACCATCCAAACACCTCTTTGGTTAGAGTTAGTTTTGGGTTAGACTAGAGTTAGAATCTAACTCTAACCTCTAACCTCTAACCCAGTCAGAGTATCTAAACAGGGCCTTCGTTTACCATTTTGCGTTGATTCGGTGCCAAACTGGGTGAGAAAAAAATACCGCGCTGGGTCCCTCGAGCGCGGGATTGGGTGTATTACAGCGACCGGGGATTGGGCAACCCTTTTCTCTCCCGTGAAAATATCTCGTCTCTTTCTTCTCTTCTCGGTGCCGCCGCCTCCGCTTCCCCTCTCCCTCTCGGCCGCCTCATCTCCTCCGCCTCCACCACCTCCTCCTCCGTTGCCTCTGAACCCGACTAGCATGGCCACACCACGTGATTTGGGCGAGGAGGCGGCAGATCGGGTGGCAGGCAGGAGGAACCAGGTGGTTCTCCTTCGATGGCGGCACCACGACCTGCCGGATCTTCCTCCTCGTCGGACCATCAGAGGCCCTGCGCCCCTCTACTTCTCCCTGCTCTACTTCCTCTCCCTTCACATCCGCCACTATGATTTTTCTTTCCCACGTCCGACCCCTCACCCTAGCTGCAAATCATCTCCCGATCCTGCGCCGCCGCTCTGCCTCCTCCCTCTCCGCAGAGGAGGTCGATGCATGGCGATGGGGGGCTGCGGGGGGAGTAACAAGACGAGGCCCCATGGGCCGTAGCAAGCAGGCTTGGGGATGAGCCGACAGGAGGAAGCAGTAGGGGCTGGTGGAGCTGCAGATGCGTGTGAGGTCGGTTGAGGGAAGCTCGCCGGACAGAGCAGCATGAGCAATAAGCTGCTCGAGGTGGTTCAGGTTTGCCCCACCCTCTCCTGCCTGTCCTCACTCTGGTCTGCCTCCTTTGTTTCAGGGAGACAACAAACGAGTGGAAGGCAGTGGGCACGCACAGGTTAAGTATTTGGAGCAAGGAGAAGAAGAAGAAGGCCAAATAATTTGACTAAAAAATCTTGCGGGGTGCTCCTCTTTGTTTTTCCTATTACTTTCTCCATTACGCACACACGTGTCTACTTTTCTTCTATTCTGGAGAATTGAGTTAATAAAATTGTTTGATGATTTGAGCAGGAAGCCGGTGGGGAGCACGCCACCGTAGGCAGCTAGGGAGCCGTTGCCAGGAGGAGAAAGCTCTTTGTGTGTGGAGGAGAGTCCAGCACATGTGAATTTCTTCCTATTTTTCTTCCTCCTTTCCTCATCTTTCAATGATAACCTGCATTTTATTTTCCAGTTTTCTGGGTGGTGTTTTGGGCTCTAGATTGATTTTGTGGCGCGCCCTTGCCAGAAATACCTGATGTGCATCATGGCACAAGCAATTGTTGAGGAAAAGATTACTATCTCTGTCTCAAAGGGCATTCAGATTTTATAAATTGGTTGCTTATATCATTGTCCGAAGCATCATGCTCGATTGGTGGAGGTGGACTGCCGCTTGAGAAGAAGCTTATTTCGACAAGGTCAACAGAGGTTGTGTGTGGCTAGAGCAAGGTTCAATTCCGTACCCTCCTATTTCTGTTACTTGCATTGTTTTTCTCTGGAAAAAATGTATATGTAGCCTGATTTATTCTTTTCTATATTGCTTGGTACTGTACGAGCATAACCTGGCACGCTAATCTATCTTATTGTTAGTGCTTCAATTTTATGGATGGATTTGCGTGAGTTACTGGAATCACATGCCCTTTATGTTCATATCATATCATTTGTTTGATTTAAATAATAATTTAGAAAGTCCAATGGCTTTAAATTCTAATACCTTCAAGCCCGTATGTATTAACCTGATATGTCTATATCTCCTATATGAATACAGTGTTCTGCAATACATACATGGATGCTCGAGAAAAAACAAGTAAATTGCTTTCATTTCATAATAAATCGTTAGAAAATGTTTTATATAATTGATGCAAGCAGTAAATTGAGTATAAACTGGAGGCTTATAATTTCAATGTTTAAAGGAGATTCATCCAATTTCTCTGTAGTTGCAAGATTCATAAATGAATATAAATGGATTCTACACCACATCCAATTTTGCACTGCTTAGGTCATATTTGATTCCAATGCTTGCTTTCATATCATTGGCTTGTCCAAAGTTTATGTTCAGAGATATATGCTTCAAAGATATGTTCAAATATCCTACCAAAAATGTGTGATAATTGCCCAATTCTACCTTCCTCTGCTTTACTTAATATATTATTTTCTGAATAATTTTATTATTTGGATTTCCTAGATCGTTTCTGACAAGCAAAAATCTTGATTTTGCAGATAATGTATCTACAACATGAGTTTGCATGAAAGGTATCTTTCTATCCAGGTATGGTTATGCCTAGAGCTACAATTTCGACGTTCAATCAATCTTAAAAGATGAACAATTTACTGTTTACAATCTTGAATTTTTAGTCTAAGCCTACAACTTCTACATGCATAATTATTGTTGGTATTTTAAAAGTGGAGCTCACTCCCATTGTGACATGGTGAGTTGCAGGGGAGGGGTTGGAGGTCGGTGACAAGAGAAGGAGCATGCCACCGATGAGGGAAAGTAGAAGGGTGTGGTGGAGAATGATCACGGGGACGTGTACAAGATTGGCTATCCGACTAAGCCTGCTCGTGTGGCCCAGCTCTGCCCAGCCACTGGCCCGGTACGTTCTCCTATAAGATTTCGTTGTTGCTGCTCCACAGCCCCATTGAACACTGCTACTCATGGAAGTTCGTCGATTGTGGTTGCTTCCGGCGATCTTTTCCTTTTTCTTGTCACTACCATACACTGATTTGGTTTATGTGTGATTAGAAAAAGCAAAATATATGTGCTATCTGTAATAATATGTTCCATGGAACGACGATTTATGATTACCTTCAATATGGTTGTTGTTAACATAGTAATCTACTAATTTGTTTTGGGAAGGTGTTGATATCATAGGTTGTGCTTGAGAAACTATGTGTTACTTATTTTCCTTTGAGGAATAAATTAAATAATTATTATATGCATAGCAGGTTAATGCCAGTGATTGCAAGCAATCTCCAGTATTGATAAAGGCATTGTGGGAGCACATCAAATTCTATTGAAGGGTAATGCTTGTTTGGATTGTAGTGACAACCGGTATGTACTACAATATCATGACTTTTATGTTTTGCCATGTTTTTATTATATAAAAGTGTGGACCAATTTCATAGGACAAGGAATCCAAAGGTTGTACTCATCATGGAAGATGTTTAATTTATATCTGCTGATGATAGAGATGGAGTAGCCGATCTTATTGCTAGCGTCCTGATATCCAAGACTTAATATAGTTTGCATTTTTAGTGAGTTATAGCTAGAAGCTGAAGAGCCTTGTAAATTATTGTTTGCTACTAGACTTCAGAAAACCAACAAATCAGCGGGTTATTTCATGCCACCATATTCTAATGACTTATGAAAATTATTGTCAGTTTTTCTTATTTTTTAACACTAACCATTTTTGTATATATAATTTGCAACTCACACATTGGTAATAATAACCATTTACGTATATATAATTTGCTTTCTTCAAACTGGAGGACATTTCTATCTTTATCACATTGAGTGAAAAATGAAAACAACACTTATGCAAATATGTTCTTCAGATCTCTTATATTGAGCTCCTGATTTCTTGATATATATAATTTTATTTCTATTTGACAGATAAGGCTCCCCTACCGCTGATGCATGCCACGACGCCTCTCTATTATTTTTGCGGCTCGTGTTGTCTTTAAGCAGTGAAGTGATCGCCGCCTAAGGAGTTCATCTTCTGGTCCTCGTTGCTTTGAGAGTTTTAGACTTATGGTATTTTGCAGTTTTCTCCAATCTCCTGGTTTCCTTCTGAGATTAGGTGTTTCCAACCTTTGGAGGTAGTAATGGATGTTCTATCAGTCCTAGGTGAGTTCTCAGCTTCCAAGGATTGATTCTTTAGTATTTTGGTAGTTTATTATTTCTTCCAAGGAAACAAGAACAATGTGATGTTGTACCCTTGGGAGTTCTTCTTTAAGAGAGTAGAAGATAAGAAACTTTTTTGGTGATGTCCTATTACCATTTGTGTCTAGCAGATGTTGCTAAATTATCAGTTCGATCGACTTCATCATGTATTGTTTAAGGATGAAATATGGCAACTTCATATGATCTTATTCAGGTTTCACACCGGTGATGATGGAGTGCTATACAATGTTCTTTTTATGGGACTATCAGAGCCGCAGAGAGGATACTACAATTGGATCGCCCTTGTTAGATCTCACCCCAGATGTTTTGAGTGTAAGTTTTCCCCATTGCTTTCTGATTGAACTTGTACATAGTTAATATAGCTTGCATTTCAGTGCTTTTATCTTGCAGGTCGGTTTTACATTTATTTATTTTGGAAGAATGAGATGACCAGGAACAAAGAGTATGAAGGTATTTTTATTTTCGCCTCTGTTGTTTATTTGCAGCTACCAATTGTTTTTCTTCTCACGAAAAATAGTCATGTCTCCATGAAAAATTTAAGTTTTGTAAAGATTTAATTTCCCTAGCCTCTATTGACTTGCTTACTAACTGGAAATTATTTAGTGTGAAAGAAGTTGTTGGCTAATGGTTTACTTTCGTTTTTGAGATACTCTTCATTTTTTGACTATTGCTACTCTTTCATTTCCATTGGATCACGATGAAATAGATGTAGTAGAAGCGTTGTAGTCCCTTTCTTTGTTGTATGCTGCACCCAGTAACTTTGATTTTCAGAGGCTACTCTGCTTCTGTGTCTACCTTGATGTATAAGAAAACCAATCAGCACTATGTATACCAACGATAACCACACACATGAAACTTATTATGTAAGACGCTGGTATTCTTATATATGTTTGTCAGTACTGGTATGTACAATCCTATGTTATGTTTGTTATTTGAAACAAAGATCTAGGGACCTCAAAAGATTATGGTTAAGACTATTCTTTTATAAACATGACAATGCTGCTATGTTAGAACTACTGGAACTAAATAATATTTTGTATTAAGCTTCATCCACTACTAAAAAGTTTTCATATATATATGGTCAATTTCTCAAAGCTTCGTCCTCATATCATAAAGCTCAATAATTTTACTAAATCTAAACGCACATTTTCTAATGGCTTCATATATTGATTTTGTTTCTACTTTTGTGTATAATCGTCTCATATTACCTTTAATAGCACTATGTTGTACAAGCTTAAGCACCCATTTGGATAACAGTAGGCTACAATAATCAAACACATTTCGGGTTTAATCTGGTTCTCAACTGTTGAGCAATTCCAGAATTCAACCAAAGTTTACTAGCTGCAACACATGTGCAGTATCCCAGATCCTGGAACACTTTCAATGACAATGTATTTATGCAAGTGACTTCAATATCTCTTCATATAAGCTTAGTTCTAAACCCATATGTGGAGCACATGGAGATCAAAACAGCACAGCACAACACGTGGTTGAGTTTGGGCAGAAGTTCGGCTAATGGAAGGGCAGGATAAACATGCTATAGTAACCACTAATTACACACTTTGTCCAGGCAGCAAGGATTACGAAAGGTGACATTTGCGTCTTCTTTATTATAGACGAGGAGGGTCGTACACTCTACACAAACTTTCATAAGGTAGCTAATAATTACTTTCTACTTTCTTTTTTTTCCTATTTCCTTTTAAATACATTATATAAATCCTTACCTGCTTAACCAGATCCATCTATCAAGGCAGATAAGAAAGCTAAGCCACAAGCAAAGTATAAGAAGGCTATCTGTATGATATAGTTACCTATGTAGTTTGCTTTATAGAACCAATGTAAATAAGCAGTTGGGAACTACCTTTGTAACTTCCTTCTGGTGTGGGTTGATGTTGTTGGTCTATGGTGCTGTTTTGAACTGAGATATGAACCATCGTTGTGCCTGAGCCAATATGATGGTTCCAATACTTGGCTTTAATCGCCCCCTATAGATAGTTTATGGTCAAAAATAATAATGCCCACCCATATCACAACTAAGTAAGTTTGTTAACCTCCCATTGCTCATTGCTATACAATTTATATTCATCTCTGACGCCCCCTGGAAACAGTATTGGTTATTCATACATGTACATGCTTTTATATCAACTTTTTAGGATTCTTTATAAAAGAATCATGAAATGTTCCTTGATTACGCTTTATCTCATTGCAAATTAACAATCAATGAGAACCTGGGTCATCTAGTAAGGGGAAAGCTGTGGTAGTAAACGATAAGGAGAGAGCTGCACATGCCGGCTCCTCTGCCGTGCCTCATTTCTAATATAGTGAACACATTAAAAGGGACTTACAAATTATCAAATGTCTAGTTATCCAGCTCACTTGTTCATATGATCCACAATACACATTTAGATTGATTAACAAATCAACTAAAACCTTTAACAACTAATCAAATACATTTAAAAAACTGGTTATTTTTTAAAACAAAAAACCAAATTTTATCATATCCAGTAAGCTTCTTTCCCTACATTTTTTAATAAATAAAAATCATAACCAACGGAATAGGACCGGCAATTCAGTGATATTGTCATGATGCGTGGTGGTGGACCGACTTTGCGACCCAACAACAGCTTGGCGGTGCGATAGCATGGTGGTGATGTAGCTGCGTACCGATGGTCGTGTGGCATGGTGGCGCCGGCTTGATTAAAAACATGCTTTATGAAGACAAAAAAATAAAGCATGCTCTTAATCAAGACATGGTAATCTGGATGGTGTTTTTGTGTTGATTTAAAAATTAACAAATATATTAATGTATTATAAAAATATATAATTCCATAGAAAAATATAACACCACGCCGTTGCCATTGGAAATTTGTTGTGCCGCCATGAAAACAAGGTCGCGGCGCCACCCTGCCACACGACCATCGGTACGCAGCTGCATCACCACCATGCTATTGCACCGCCGAGCTGTTGTCGGGCCGCAAAGTCGGTCCACCACCAAGAATCATGACAATATTACTGAATTGCTGGTCCTCTTCCATTTTTTATGTTTTTTATTTATTCAAAATGATTTTAGGGGAAGAAGCTTACTGGATATCATAAATTTTGGTTTTTTGTTTGAAAAATAACTGTGTTGGCCATGTATTAAATTTAGTTGATTAGTTGTTTTAAAAGATGTATTTAATTAGTTTTTGAAGGTTTTAGTTGATTAGTTTTTTTTAGAAATGGGAGCCGCGCCCCAGCCTCTGCATAAAAAAGATGCATACGGCCGTTTATATTTTTATTAAAAGGGAGCGTCACAGTACGACTTATTACAATCAATCATATCACTGATCACACAGTGTAAAAATGTAAATAAGCCAAATGAAAATGAGCAGTCTATCCATCAATTCTTCTAGCATGACGCCACCCATTCTGGGAGAAGATAGCCCGAACGACCGCCATCATTCGAGTACATCCGGAATCCATAAGGACCTGCTGGGCTTCTGGCAGGAGAGGTGACCATGATTGGATCCAGTGGGTAGCCTTGAGCACAACCTGCATAAAATGTGGATTTTGAACCTTATTAAAGACAATATCATTTCGGCAATTCCAAATTGCCCAAAGACAGGCTGACACCTCGATGCGAATTCTAGCCTTCGTGTCTAAATCCATATCATTCAACCAATTTCCAAACAAATTAGAAATACTGGTTGGAGGTGCAATATTAAAAGTAAAGTGAATTAGACGCCAAATGTTTTTGGCCATTTGACAGGATATGAACAAGTGCTCTACAGACTCTTCTCTATTGCAGAATACACACTTTTTACATCCTGTCCATCTTCGTTTCGCCAAATTATCCTTAGTAAGCAGTACCTTTTTTATTAAGAATCCATAAGAAAATCTTTATTTTTAGGGGGATTCGAAGTTTCCACAAATATTTTTGTAAGTATGTCGTATGTGTATTCATATAATGCGCATACATTGATTTAACGGAGAAAGAGCCGCTTGCTGACAATCTCCACTGAAATTTGTCCTCCTGATCAGAAATTGTTACTTGGATCAACCGACCTACTAGGTGCATCCAGTCAACTCGTTTATCACCTATGATGGCCTGGCGAAACTGAAGATTAAGGGGAGCCGTGTTCATAACATGTGCCACTAAGACGCCTCTATGTCGCGCAATGTTATATAAGCGAGGGTATTGAGAAGCCAGTGGTGTTTCGCCTAACCACGTGTCTTCTCAAAATCTTGTTTGTGATCCATTTCCCACCACAAACGCCCCATTTGCAAAAAAACCGTGCTTAACCCCCATAATACCCTTCCAAAAGTCGTGGACCAGTTGAACAAGTGAGCTGGATAACTAGACATTTGATAATTTGTAGGTCCCCTTTGATGTGTTCACTGTATTAGAAATGAGGCACGGCACGCTGCAGCAGCATAGTAGAGGAGCGGGCATGCGCAGCTCTTCCCTTAGAGCATCTTCAGCCGTTCGCCCCCAAGACGATTTTCGACGCTATTTTAGCGCCGCTTGGGGGCGCTCGGACGGCGATAACGGTTTGGGGCGAGTTTCCTCCAGCCGCGTCCCCAAGCGAACCCAAGAAAACGGCGACGCGCACACAAGTTTGAATAGTTTTCTTCCCACTTTAAAAAACAGCAAAGTTCGGCGACCAACATGCCATGGTTCGACGATCAAACATGCCACAGGCGGCGTGATCTACGCGGAGAAAAAAAAGTAGGACGACCGGCAGCTCAAAGCGCGCCGTCCAGGTCGACCGCAGAAGCCAGTGGCTCGCCGAATGTCTCAACCGGTGTGGGCGAGGCAGGCACGCCCAGCGCAACCGGGGCTGTGGGGGGCACCGGCGGCATGACAACGGGCGGCGCCATCTGGGGCAAGATCTTGTTGTGCTCGGAGACAAGCCAGGCCCTCGCGTCCACCGATCCCATATCCATCGTCACCATTGTCGACAGGAAGGCGAGATCGGTGTTCCTCTTCTTGGCGGCGACGGTTTTCCTCAGGAGGTCAAGCTTGGCGTCTTGCTTGCCCAAAAGCTCGGCCCACCTCGCCCTGGACGTCTCCTCCCTGATCGCGGCGTTGCTTGCGGCGTCGGCGATGCATTTCTCGATGGCCGACTGCAGCCGCTCGGCAGCCGGCGCCTTGGCCTTCGACGCCTTGGCCTTCTTGTTACCCTCGGCGGGGCGCCCTTTGGACGCCGGCGGCGCCGGCGCGTCTGGGTCGTAGATGCCATTCTTGGTCTTGGCAAGCATCACGCGACATTCCGCCCAATTGTCGCACATCTCGATCAGCGGGAAGACGTGGATGAACTTAAATCGGTGCCGGTGTCATCTCGATACATGCTGAACATGCGCACGTACTACCAAACGGATGTCAGTATAGGCGTGCGAACGGGGAGATTGCGACGAGTTCGCGTTGAGATCATACCGTATAGGCTTGCGAACGGCGAGATTACGGCGAGTTCGCGTTGAGATCATACCTTTTGATCGGCGCTGGCGCCGCTTTCCGGCCGAGCGTTCACCTCCTCTTGGATGCCGTGCCACTTGTTGCACGCCGTCTGCACCGACGCCCAGTGGTTTGACATGGCTTTCGCGCTGCGCTCCATGTAGACGTCCTTGAATTTGGGGTCGGCCATCTTGCGCTCGTTGAAAGCCGCCTTGATCCTCTTCCAGTACGTGCCGCCGTTTTGGTTGGAGCCAGTGATGGGGTCCAAGCTCACCATCTTCCATGCCTCGACGAGGCACTCGTCCTCCTTGGCCGTCCACTTGTAGCGGTTCAAGGGCGGCTCGCCGCTCTTCCTCTTCTTCTTCCCTTTGCCGGCCAACTCATCCGGCGCTTCCTGTGTCTCTTCGTCGCCGTCCACCTCAAAGTCTTGCGTCTCCTCGTCGGCGCGCTGGGCGAAGTCGGTGTCGTCGGCGAAGAAGGCCTCTGAACCGACGACGACGTGTGCCTCGGACCCCGCGGCGATGATGTCCTCCATCTCCATGGAGAACTGTAAGGCCCGATATGCGGTACTGTTCCAGATCTAGGTGTTTCCACCCAGATCCGGGGACGAAGCACATATCGGTCCCACCGCGACATATGACAAAGCCATATGCCCCGGATTTCCAACATGATATCACAACATTACAGATACAAGGATACAACATCTCATACAATCGGCATACAACTGCCTTAATACAATACAACAGCGGAAGATATATGTCTGGGTACAGACTACAAGCAAATGCCTACTGGCAAAGGTAAAAACATCGATCCCATAACCACATGGGTCCAGGCTCTCCGCCGGGATCCGCCTAACTAGTCGTCGTCGAGTCTCCACGTGAACCCTGAAAAGAGTTTGGGGGTAGTATCATGAGTACAAAGGTACTCAGCATCCAACTGTAGTGGTCATCTGACCCAGTAAGGACTTCATCACTCGTCATTCTAGGACAACTAGTAGTTTACGGTAAGGATGTGGTAAGTGGTGAGGTTGCTGCCGCACTAGCATGTATGAAGTGGCTAACGATCTAGAGAGTAAGATAAGAAGCCAAGCATTCGATGAGGAATCGCCTCCAACAAGTCTTGCTATCAACTACTACGCAAACATAACACCTATCCTATCCTTGTCTCCCTCTTCGCATCCCGACGAAGAAGAAGCAGTCAAGGCACACGCACACGTTGATCAAGTTATATTAGGATTATCTCAGTTGTTGTTGTCTATGAACAAGGAGTAGGTCTCAAGTCGTCCATAACCGTGGACACGACTTTTCGAAAAGATTTAACCCTGCAGGGGTGTACCAATTGCCCATTACGAGGCTCCGCACGCACGTCCATCACTCTCAGTTGCTACCCATCACAGGCAACCATTTTATGATTTAGTTCCAAGAGATCCGAAACGACAAGTCCCTCTAGCTAGCAACGAACAAATCCGGGTGGCCCCCGGGGAGTCGACACCCAATCCAAAAGCTGGCCACGCTCTCGGATCGGACTCTTCCGTATGGCCAAGGTCGGTAAGTCACACCTGAATATTCAGGGGACCCCTAGCTCACCAAGTGTGGACCAGCGAGAGAAACTATGTCTCCACTGGCCCGGGTTGTTCTAAAAGATATCTGCTAGGAGCGACCCGACAAGATATATATGCATGTTTTCAAATGGTAAATCAGCTTGGGCCACCTCTAGAAATGTTTGAAGCTAGATAGGTAAGAAAAGGGGACCCCATAAAATCCCACACGCGGTTAGGCACGCTCAGTCTTAAAACCAATACCCGGAACTCGGATCCTAGGTGACTCGAATGGAACAAAGCGTCGGGGCGGGATAGCCTAGACCTTCCATCCTTCGTCGAATATAGTCAACATTATAATAATCATATCATCAACAATAATATAATAATCAGGTGATATCCCAACCCAAAGAGTAACATGGTAACATCGTAGCATCCTAAGCATGCATACTAAGCAGGGGCTGAGCAACGAGCAATAGTAACATAGCAGTACAAGGTTTGCTGGGAGGGGACATGGCTGTATCGGTTTGAAAGAGGCTGTAAACATGTGGTAGGATCAAACATCGAACCTAACCTAGACTAGCATGCAAACCACTGGTTGAAATAGAATGGATCATAAGTAATGCAAAGTCCTTGCCTGTTGATAAGTCGGGTTCCGAAGGTGTAGTCGATCGCACACCCGCATCGTCTCCGAGAGGTACCCGCGGAAGCACACAAGAAGGAAACACTGGAAAGCAATCAACGGTGCACCACTATTACTACGGAGCAGCACAAGATCAAGAGACAACACAAGGCACGGCAACGCGATACAGATCTATCGTCGAGAACGGTTACTAACGATTTAAGTGGAGTACTCGTCACACACGACGATACCGCACGTTTACGGTGGTTCAAGTTGCTTAGCTACAGGTGAGCAAACAACGGTTATTAACATGGCAACTCAAGCAAGCATGGCATAGCACACAAACAGTTCAAGAGGTGAAGCACAAAGTAAACTATCTATGCTAGACAATTTAAGTGAGGCACAATCCTAATCATGGCATAACACTAAGTGCCGCACGATGATTAAAAGATTTGATACTGTTCTGCCCTAAACCATATTTTAGGTTGGTTAACAACAGCAAACAATAGCACAAACACAAAGTACACAAAAAACTAATCAAGTTACATATAAAGAACACCCCAAACGGAGTTACGGTTAAAAAGATACAAGCAAAACAAGTTATGCACACAAGCTGTATAAGAAGGGGTAAATCTATATGCAAAAGTGCAGCAACATGACATAGCAATACATGTGATGAAATTAGACATGATGCTTAACAATATGCAACTGGAATCACTCAATTCCGATAAACGGTTGCGAAGCAATCGTCATCCGAAGTTGCAACAAAATAACAGTTTTAGCAACAACAGCACAATAACATCAAGATAGCTACTTTGGAGCAAGATATAAACATGATGCAGCAAACAAATATGGCATGTGAATGCATGAAACTGAAGTAGAAACATTGCTTAACGCAACGCAAAAGGAATCAATGCAATAGGCCTCATGGATTTGTTACAATCATCATGCAAAGTTGCAACAAAATAATAACAGCAGCTCATAACAGGAAAAAGTAGCAGTTTAACGGCCTGATGCCCTGTTCAGCACACCTTTACATAATCAAGATGAGCTCAAATGCAAATGCTCACAAAAGATGAATTAAAGTACACGCAATTCTGATCAACTTTCGTTTTGGGGGCAACGTCATCGGAGCTACGGATTACTCGCAAACTTCAACGCAATATCGAATCAGCACACAGTTTATCAGCACTTAGCAAAAATAACAGAGCTAGGGGAGAAAAAAATAAAACGGGCCCTCACCCAGATCTTGGCCCAGATCTGGCCTGGAGAGGGGCTGCGGGCTGGCTTGGGCCTTGGGGGCGCTGGGCTGCCGGCCCACAGCGGCGGTTGGTGGCCTGGCCGGCTCCCCCGAGCGGGCACGGCTGGAACCGCACCAGCCGGCGGCGGCGGCTCCCGTGCCGGCCACCGGAGCGGAGCGAGGCGGGGCGCGGTGAGGGCGCAGGCGGCGGGATCCGGCCGGAGGGAGGCGGATCCGGTGGCCTGGGTGGCGCCGGCGTGGTCCAGCTCGAAGCCCCCGAGCTTGGGCTGCCTCCAATGGCGGGCGGGGCTCCTGCAGAGAGAGAGAGGAGGGTGAGAGGAAAGAGGAGAAGAGGGAAAGGGGAGGGAAAGGAAGAGGAGGGGGAGCGCGAGGAGAGGAGGGTCGCCGGGGCGCGCGGCTCGCCGGCCGGGGAGAGGCGGCGACGGCTCCATGGCTGCCTCGGGGAGAGAGGAGAGAGAGAGGTGGGAGCTTGAGGGTGACGAAGTGGCAGTCTCCGGGCGCGTCCGATCTGCGATCCGACGGTCGAAAATGGATCTGGGAGCTAGGGTTACGAAAATGGGGATCAAATTGGCAGATCTGGGCAAAGTGGAGGGGGGTGGCTGCAATTTTGGCTCAGGGAAACCCTAAAAATGGGTGGGAGTGTGGTGGTCTTTATATAGCCCCGGTGGCTGGCAGTTTGCAAAAACATCTCCGGTTTTTTCTCTCGCGCGCGCGGTGCTCACGTTTCTGACCGCCGGGGGTCCGCAGTACCTCCGATTCGGGTAAAACTTCGAACTGCGCGATCAGCACGTCGAGCCGGAGGCGTTCACCTCGCGCTGGAACCGTTCCGAAAACACTTTCCGGCGCGCTATAAAAATATCCCGTTTAATTATTAAACGGGGTTTTTCGTTCCGTTGGCTGCGGCTGGTCTCGTGCGGTTTTCGCGACGGTGATCGGGTGAAACCCGGTGTCGCAAAGGTCGAGTGTCAGGGTGGCAAGGGTCGGTCTCCGTCCGATACGAGATAAGGGGGGGGGGGAAATAATCGCCGATCGATAAATCGGGGATGCAAACACCGCAAACAAATCAGACAATCAAACCATTCACACCGAAAACAATTTTTTTAATTTTTCTGAAAACTGGGCTGTTACAAGAACGGGATGGAGTCTCGGTGCAGCAAGGACGGGGCAGATGTAGTCGCATAGGCCGGCGAGTAGACCGGCGAGCAGGACGCCGAGGTTGTCCGCGACAGAGGCATGTGGGGGAAGGCGAGGTTGGGGTTGAAGCCGCTGTGGTCAGGCGACGCCGCCCATGCCGACGGCATAGAAGGCGAGAAGTTGCCAGCGGGGGAGGTGACGCTCTGCTGAGTTGGGAGAGGAAACAACACCCCGCCGGAGAGGAGAGCCGCCGCCGCCGCAATTGCCTCCTTGGCTGCCGCAGCCTGCGCGAGTGTGTCCTGGAGCTCACGCCTCACCTCCGCCGTCGCGGCTTCCGTCGCCTCCAGCTTCTTGGCCGCCGCCTCCTGCGTGGCCTTCATGATCTCCCGGGACTTCTGGCTCAGGAGGCGGTTGCGCCGGTCGGTCGTGGACACCGAGCGACGCTGTTCGTCGGCGAGCCACTCGGCGTCCGTAAAGCCCTTCGGCCTTGGTGTCGGCGCTCTCGGCTTCCTGGGCTGCTTGGTCGGCGGAACTGGTGCACCGTCAACGCGGCGAGGGGCCTCGTATTTCTTGTTCGGCGCCATGGGGGGAGATCTGGGAGGAAATGACGGGAGCCGGGGCAAATGGCGGGGGGGGGGGGGGGAAGGGAGAAAACGGCAGGAGGGAAAGGCCTATCACGCCGACAGAGCGGCCCCATGCGTCGTTTCGTTTCATCCGGCGCCCCCAAGAGATCTCTAGGGCGTTGGGTTTGGCTTGGGATCGCCGGATCCACTTTTGGCCCAATCCGACGCTAAACGAACTCTTGAGGGCGCGACTGGGCGAATTTCGTCCGTCCGGCACAGAAAAAGACGTCTTAGGGGCCTCTTGGGGCCGCGGCTGGAGATGCTCTTATCATGCATGCGCATCTCTCCCCTTATCCCAGCACCATGCATGCGTAGCTATCCGGAGGCAAGGACTAGCTGTAGCAGCGTGCGCTTCTCCTCCACAGCTCCACTGTAGCAGCTGACCTGCCGTGCAAGGATGCGGGCGTTTTGGAATGATAGCAAAACGTCGGGCATCACGGCGTTCTGGCGATCCGAACGACGGGGAGGGCGGCGTCCAGACTTTTCACGTTGGCGTCATTAGCGGACTATGGGTCCAGGCCAAAAACGCCTGAGAAGGCGACGTCCCGGGTTAAGAAACGGCGGAGAGCGTGGTGTCCTGGTTGTAATCAAAATGCCAGGGAGGATGGCGTCCTAGAAAAGATCATATTTCAAAATAGTTTGGATCAAAGGTCGGATCGTGTTAAATTATTTTCTAAATAATAGGCTAGGCCTAACTTTATAAATAAAGCCAAAAGGCAACATACAAATAAGCCTTAGAAGTATAGCACACCAGCTTACAATAATATGGCCCGTAGGCCACCACCAACGAGCCAACAAAAATTAACAGTTTTTAAAGAACCAACTAATCATAGCACCAACACCTGGCAACTACAAAAGGACACTACTTAAGGAACTGCAGCGGAGGGCGACACACGTTGAGGCAGGATGGGCTTGGCCAACTCTTTGATGTGGTCGATGACGCCCTTCAACTCCTCCTCGTCTTTTTGTCTAAGCAGCGGGATCCAACTCTGAAGAAATGCAGCCGTTTTGAACAAACAGTTAGCAATGCATATGGAAAATGTCATTTCAATAGTAAACTTGTTGCATGTTGTCCAAAGAACCCAACAAAAAACAGAAAAACAGTCCAAAAAATTCTTCGAGAAGAAGCAGACAAGACAAGGATTTAACCAATCTGCACACATTCTCAAACGAAGACGGGTGCCATGCCGCCCCAAGCCAAGTGCCGCACACAGCTCTACAAGAGAACTGCCAAATGGCACAAAACGAGGACGAATCGCATTAAACTTTCAAAAAAGATCAAAACAACAAATATTTCCCACAAGCTACACTTTTCCATCCATCAGGCTGATTTGTGCACTAGTACTAGCTTATCCCATCATCTACAACACTTCTACCTAGCTTTCGTAGCACTTATCAAGCGGTTTCTGTTTTCTTTTGGTTCCGATTTGTGTACGCTCATTTTGTGCACATCGCTAGTATCCGGCTTACAAAAAAGGAGAAAAGGAGAAAAAAAAACAAGTGAAAAAAGAGAAAAATAGTAAAAGAAGAGAGGGAAAAGTAAGAAAAGAGTACCAATATTGAGCCGGCTAGCATATGCTTGGACATATTATTGCATTCTGCTATTAGGGATATTATTTTACTGCTACAAGGTTGATCGTCACATATTTATCATTTGTGTTCGAGTTTTTTATACTCGTGTCTCTCGATTATATCCACAGTTTCATACTATCCCATATTTTCCTCCACATCCACTCACTTGATTCAGTATCTGGGCTTAGATTATTTTCTCTTACTAGTCAACAACCAGCACTAGTTAGGAGTTTGAGCAATTATTCAACTTGCATTACTTTTTGCTTAATTGTGCCACTGATATAGTGAGTTGAGGAAACCTTCACCAAGCTCCACTTTCTATATTATAACTTGTTCGGTCACTTGGTAATCGCTATATCCAATTTTTGATAACTTTTGACACCGCCAATGGCCGACAACCACTGCATCACGGTAAGATCTGGTAAGAGTTTGGATCATTGCTAGAGAGTTGAGAGACATTTGGCACCAGCTAGTTGTAGTACTATAGGAGCAATATACTTGTGTTTTTTTTGTATGGTACTAACCATAACCATGGCAGTTTTCTAGAGTGGCCAACAGTTGGGTTGTGTCTATTGTGGAAGATGATTTGCCGTATGTTGATGCTAAACACTCTTTCCCACCACAGAAGGCACGAAGTTCGTCCCAAGATATACATCATGGTAGAAACACACATCATCAGATTACCTCCTTACCAAAATTTGAGGGTAAATATGACCCTGATTCATATATTGATTGAGAAATTGAGGTAGAAGAAATCTTTGGTAGCCATGATTTTTCTGAGCATATGAACATTAAAGATGTTACTAAAAGTTTTTCCGGTTTTGCTTTAGTTTTGGGAGAAATTATTGCCGGGAAAATATTTATAATATACTACTACATGGAAAGGTTTTCAAAATTGTTATGCGCAACATATTTGTCCCTTCATACTATGCTAGTGATTTACTGAGAAATTTACAACGTTTAGCACAAGGAAATTACACCGTTGAAGAATATTATCATAATCTGTTTAATGCTTTGTCTTGTTGTAGCTTTGAAAAATGTGAACAAGATTTTATAAATAGATTTTCGAGAGGTTTAAACCATGATATACAAGATATAATAATGCATGAAGAACTATATTCTGTCAACCATTTGTTTCGTCTTGCCTGTAAAGATGAACAGAAAATAAGAAAACGCGAACACATTACGAACAAGTGTGATGGAATTCCAATCAAAGAAGGTTACTTCATCCGCTGCACCTCCAACTATGATTGCGCCACTCAGAGTTTATGAGGCGTCGCAATCGACCATTATTACGTCATATTAGCGAGGAGTACAAGATGATAATAAAGGTCCTAACTTTATTACTCCACATGATATTGATGAATGTTCTATTGGTTTAGATACATCGTGTGTTGAGATAACACCACCTGTTTTTGATGATTATCTTACTAATTTGAGCTTACCGAGTGATCAAACAACAACTACAATAATTACTTCTTCGATTGGAGCTATTAATGAATCAGATTCCCTCATTGGCTTAGGAGCACCCACTGAATTAAAGGAAAATGAAATTGACCCATGTGACTTGATTGTTCAATCTAGTTTGGATTACATACAATTGGTTCGACATGATGAAGTATTAGCTAGAATTTCGCATGCTAATTATTTAAATTCTATTTTGATGGATCCACCTATGTCTTTGTCACATGCGAGAAATAAGATAGTCGAAATAACATGTTTAAGTTCCATGAAAAATGCTTATGCTCATAATCTTTACATTAGTGTTATAGGAGAGGACTCCATAGACAAGAATTTTTTGGTGCATAGGATTTTCATCACATGTGATGATATTTCTAGCTTGAAAATAAATATTAATAAACCAATGCTTGATCATTTTAATATGACCTCCAACATCATTGTTCATGACATGTCAAATAGCATGTCACATCATTGCTTATCTACACATGCTAATTTGGATAAACCTAATAGATATCTACATATGTTGGGATGGCTTAATGATCAACACTACAAATTTGATAATATAAATATATGTTTCACTTATATATGCAAAGTAACTTGCAAGTTAATTCTTCGATATTTTTCTTGTGATGATTTATTGACTTTTAATCTCACAAAATATATCAGTCCCTCGTACATAGCTATATTAATTATGAAACAACAAAGAAAAGTTAAAACAGATAATATATACATATATCATGCATATACTTTGTCTCATTGGCAAGTCACTTTTCAAGTTACGCAAAGCCGATGACGGCTTTGTTTTCAAGAAAGGAAGGATGATATGGACATGAGCCCTATGGGTATAACCATTATTCTTATGAGTAAAGATAGTTATCAGAAAACTCATACATCCATTATTCCACATGAATCCATGACTAGAGAACGTGTGCAACAAATACATGGCCAGGTACTATCGCTCCTTTGTACGTATGATTTAACTGACCATAATATGATATTACACTCATGTTCTATTAATTATATTTAGAAATCAAGGCTTCAGAGAATCAATTAAAGGGAGTACTATAGAGATTAAAGATGAAGATCACTGTTACGTACATAATTTACATGCTTGTCCAAGACCGAACATGGCTCGTGCACAAGAACTAAATGACGTGGATTAGGCTTCATGGACCAAGGAAAGCCATGAAGGTGGACTCCAGATTTTTGCATGTGCCAAGTGTGTTCCTCGGCTCTGAACGAGGATTCCAAAGGTTTTATTGTATTGTCTAGCCATCGCTACAATTTGTATCTACGAGACGTGTAGGACTACCGCCTTGTCAGAACCATAGGGAAACCCCAACTTGATCATCTACTTCGTGTGCTTAATCATTATTTGTAGTTTGGGATTGCATTTATGCTCGTTCTTGCCGGTTCTTTGGTTGCTTGTAGGAACGGGAATCTCGTTGTTTAGGTTGATCGTGCCTATGGCAAGAACAATAATTATTGGAGATTGGTTTGGCGATTGCCAGGTGTATCTTCGGGTACGGTATAGCCGGATCGTCAAGGTAAAAATCCACCAAATCGATAGCTACCTCCACTCTCATCGAAAGATCGGGCCTCCGTTACATCAGGACGTGAGCTGCACTCTACAAACTAAGAAAACTAAAGAGAGAAAGGAAATATTTTTGGGTTTTCCAAAGGTTAATAGAAAATAAAAGAAATGATAAATCTTTTTATTGTTATCCCAAATTAAGAAAGATCAAAGAAGAACAAGCAGAAACTCAGAAAAATATCAGAGCGAACACCATGGATGATACAATGAAAGGGGAGAAGGGTGCGTGCTACCCCAAGATTAGGGTTTTGGCCTAAGTTGGGATCGGCTACTGCGGCCCCCAGGAGCTTCCTTCGTCTCTGGAATAGTGGTGGCTCCATGGATCGTACTGGCCAGCTGGTGTGGAGAATGACATCATGCCGTCCTCCCAAGTAGATGGCTCTCCGCTCCGAGAAGAACACCCCTCGCCCTAGTGGGCAATGGGTCCCTCCTGGGGAGGCGAAATATGCTGTTGAGCCATGGGGTGATAGAACTGCTACTGGGCCATGAACTCGTCTAGCTCAGTCGTTGTGAAGGACCGTCCGTTCCTGCCAGTGAAACTAAAGAAAAGTGTTGCGGGTATACGGGTCTCATGGGTAGTATTTTCTCCAAATTTCATCGTATAAACGTGGCTACCAAACTCAGAAGTTCTTGTAACAAAATCATGCCTGCTCATAGCACTAAGATCAAGACATAAAAATGGAAGAGGGAAATCATCCGCACGTACAGCTCGATGAAGATGCTCAACAATAAGTGTAGCAAAGATGCCACCATAGTTAGGGCCCTTCTCGCCATTAGTGTCGAGACGGCGAGCAATCAAAGTACCTATGTTGTATCTACTATCATTCTAGAGGGCAGCTGCCAGGATAGCTAGATCTGGAGCGGTAATGTTCCTCGTGTTCTCACGAGCTAACACCCCTCGATCAATATAATAAGAAAAATACATGATGTGGGGTAACAAGATGCCAGAAATCTTTCCTCAAGGGATCTCTCTCGGGTTCCCTCTACAGAGAGAGTTAAGGAGGTCCTTAAGTCCGGAGGGAAGCGTCTTCATTCTGTCCGTCCTCCCAACATTCCGCACACCTCTAACATGACAAAACTCTGCCAACGACATAGTCATAACTTCATCATAAATTCTTAATTCAATGTTAGAAGTTGTATCATTGAATCTAAACTAGTTGAAAAAGTAGTAAGTGATCTTGGGATATTGCGACACTTGATGTGTCACGAGGTGCGTCAAACCTACAGCTGCAAAAAGGTCATTGAATTCATCCTTAATACCTGCTGCAGTAATAAAGTCCGGGCATGGGTACGCCATGGTGTGCAACATGTCGGACTCGTAGAGCATCTCTGGGGGCACAATATCATCATTGTAGCTCACCCTCGCACTTGAGGATGATGTTGCAGCTCTATTAATTATGTCTGTAGGTTCGGGTTGCTTTCCCCCAAACCATCCTCTAGCTTTTCCAAACATCCCTATTCTTAATTTTTTAGCAAGTCACAAAAAAGTGATAAACAAGAAAAGAGAGTTGAAGCATACTACTCTACTCACTTCCCCAAGGCCTAAACTTGCATAAAAACATCAAAAATAAATTTCTAAGAATGCATGCAAGCTCATATGAACAACCACCAAGAACTCCAAAATACTCACATATAAGTTTACCATTCAAAATTCTATTTGGGGGAGTGGAGGAGTCACATTCCAAGGAGAAAATTCCCAAAATCTCAGCAGAAATGATGGGCTGTGGAAGGAGATCGAAAATCATAGTCAAGAGCACAAAGAACACGATCTTGAACTGGATACTCAGGATTTTTGGACCAAGAGAGAGAGAGAGAGAGAGAGTGGAAGAAGAACTACCTGAAGGGGGGCCCTGGTGGGCCCAGGCGGGTTGGTGGCGCGACCAGGGGGGTAGCCGCGCCACCTGGCCGCCTGGTCCAGGGGTGGACCCCCCTGGTCAGTCCCAGGCACCTCCAGGTCACATTTTTTCTGGAAATTTTTATTTTAAAATTTCTGGAATTTTCCTGACAACTTCATTTTTGAAGATTTTTCGAGGTGGCGAAAGCTGCAAATCTTCCGAAAAGCTCAAAACAATGGTTAAACTTATGAAGTTTCAAAAACATAAAGCTCAGGTACAGCAAGGGTTCGTTAGCAAGGTTGATCAAGTCTTACTACCAAACAAGTTATATATAAAGCAAAAAAGTTTCACTTCTCATAAGGTGTTCATGGTACCTTTATTTTAATGGACATTGTCCCGACCATAATAGTTTTGTATTTGTGGTGCACATATAGAGGACAATCCCGAAAGAGTAGTTAGCAATCATAGTAGATATTGACTCATTATGAACTTTTATTTTGTTAGTAACAATATGTTTCATATACCTTGAGTACGGAGGCAACTTAATAGCAACTGTAAAAGGAATTTGAAGAAAAAGAGGTTTTATCCATTCAAATTTTTTATTATAATGGTCTTCTTATTTAGTTTTGAGAGACTTACCTAGGAAGTGCATTGGTTTCTATACCCATGGTTCTTTTTTCCTTCCCATGTTTTATTGCAATGAAGTCTTCTATAGTATATCTCTTGCGCTTGTCTGGTTCTTCTTCTTCTTGTACTTCAGGTGGATCATTCTTCTCATGATCCTTATCAGGTTCATCACCATCTTCAGTCTCAGCATCAGAAGTAGATATACTACTGGGATCAATAATAGGCTCTTCATTAATTGTGGGATAATTGGAATTGTCACCTTTCTTGTGTTTCTTCTTTTTCTTTTTCTTCTTCGGGGAGCTGACAATGTCTTCTTCCTTCATTTGAGAGTCTTGCCCGACTCTCTTTGGATGCCCCTCTGGATAGATAGGGTCTTGGGTGAGCGTCCCACCTCGAGTCTTAATACCATAGGCATGTATACCATCTTGTTTGGTATTGTTAGCAAGCAAATATTTTTGCCCATGAGAAATTTGTTGAAACTGAGTTTGAACCGTATGAAAATTCTTAACAAGACCTTTAACATCATTAACAGTTCTACTTAAAACATCAAGCAAACTTTTGATATCAAGGGAATTATCATGCAATTGACTTTTAATCCTCTCAGTAAAATGACTTTGCTTAATAATAAAATTATCAATCTCATCTAAACATTGATCAGGAAGCTTACCATGAGGGATGTCACTTGCATTGAAGTCTAAAAGAGAATGTACCTCTGCCATAGGAGGGTGAGTGGTAGGCTCACAAAACTTCTCAATAGGAGGTAGATTCTTCACATCTTCAGCTTTAATACCTCTCTCTTTAATAGACTTATTGGCTTCTTCCATATCTTCGGGGTTCAAGACAAGCATACCCCTTTTCTTCGGTGTTGGATGAGGTTAAGGGACGGACCAATCATCATGATTCTTGGCTATCTTTCCCATTAACTCTTGAACATCGTAAAGCAATTCATTTTTTTCCTGAAAACTATATAAAGCAATTCATTTTTTTCCTGAAAACACAATCAACACAACTATCCAGATAGGATCTAGATTCATCGGTTAGACCACTATAAAATATATCAAGCAATTCATTCTTAGGGACTCCATGTCCCGGCCTAGCGTTGAGTAAAGTGCAATACCTCCCCCAAGATTTATGGAGGTTCCCATCCTGCAACTGTCTAAAATTATAAATTCTTTGTAAAGCAGCATGTTGCATATGAGCAGGAAAATATTTCACAACAAAAGATTGAGCTAAATCTTGAGGAATTTTAATAGAACCACATGGTAATGCATCATACCATGCTTTAGCACCCTCCTTCAAAGAAAAAGGAAGCAACTCATTAACATAATAATGTATCTTTTTGTCCTCATTAGAAAATAAACCTCCCAACTCAGTGAGTTTAGTAAGGTGTGCTATAACGTCTTCATTTTCTCTGCCATAAAAGGGGTCAGCTTCAACCATATATATAAGTGAAAGATCAACAAATAAATAAAAAATAAGCATCTTTAATAAAAATAGGAGATGTAGCAAATTCAGGATCAGGAGAAAACTTGTTCGTCATAACCTGCTTTTTAAGCATCGGGGTCTGCAGAATCACACTCTGCAAGTTCTCTGCAAAGTTCATCATAAAGTTCAACATAATCGTCGTCAAGAATTTTGTTCTTGAGGTTACTCAAATCAGGAAAATAAGAGGGTCTAGATTGATTTGCGGCCTTGGCAATCTGAGACTCAATAAAGTGACCAAGTGAACTAGTCTCGTCAAAAGTAGTAGAAGAATCATCAAAAGTATCATACATAGTAACAGACTCAGTAGAAGCACCATGTAGCGGTGGTGAAGAAAACTTACTTATAACGAAAGGTGAATCAAGTGTAGCACTAGTGCTAAGAACATTACCTTTTCTTGTAGTGGATGGTAAGATCGGAACTTTGGGATCTCCTTTCTTACCCATAGTGGAAAAATCGCAGAAAGAGAAATAACTCCAAGTCGACTTGTAAATAAAGCTATGCTCCCCGGCAACGGCGGAAGAAAATAGTCTTGATGACCCACAAGTGTAGGGGATCGCAATAGTCTTCGCGGGTAAGAATATCCCAATTTATTGTTTCGACCCAAGGGGAGCCAAAGGATATTTATAAGCTTTGACAGTTGAGTTGTCAATTCAACCGCACCTGAATGATACTTGCTTGGCAACCGTTTATTAGTATTAACGGTGTGGTGGAAGTGATGGTGGAAATACAATGAAAGTAAAAACATCAAAGTAAAGTAACCTATAACAAGAAGGATTAAAAATAGTGTAGGCTAGGGGAGATGGATGATTGGGCGCTGCATGGATGAGAGATAATATGTAATTAACACGGGGCAAGGCACACAGAAAAGTAATGATCATCTAGGAAAATACCAAACATTAGACATGTATCCCAAGGTAGTTGTGTGTGCTTGCAATAAGAACTTTACACAACATATTTTGTCCTACCATCCCGTTACCAACGGGGTCAAAAGGAACTTATGGAGATTAAGGTGCTCCTGTCAAAGAGGACCGAAACAAAGCATTAACAACCAATGGATACATGGAATCCTCAAATTATAGTTCACCCCCTTTGGTGTCCTAAGCTTTCACCATTGGGATCACCGGTTGCGGACTATAATAGGTGCATACAAGTCATAGATAGGATCGAGAACACAAATATATTCATGAAAACATAAAGGTTTCAGATCTGAAATCATGGCACTCTGGCCCAAAGTGACAAGAACAAAGAGAAACAAGTAGTAGCAAAGATGATAAACACCATAGTTGATGATAGGCAACATGCCCCCAAAAATCTGACAAACTATTACATGATCTAACTCTTCCAATCCCTACCGACGAGGATCGGCCTCGGCAAATCCCATGGTTAGGAACCCTGGGTTTAGATCGTAGAGAGAGGAGTTCAGGTTTGTGATGCTCGTCGGCTAAGAGGAGACAGGGATTTACCCAGGTTCAGGGCCCTCGATCGGTAAAACCCCTACTTCTTTCTCTGTGTATTATATGGTGGAGGCGATTACAGTGGAGGTCTTGGCGAGAGTTCTCTCGTCGAGGGTGGAGCTATGCGAGATTGGATGTCCTAGACGTCCCCTCTCCCAACCTTTATATGTACTAGGCTAGGTCGCAAGGAGTCCATCTAGGGTTACAGAGGAGATTGCCTAATATAGCTAATCTTGGTGGGCACTCCTTGGACTACAAACCTCCTTGGACTCCATGTAGGAGCAACCGTCGGTGCTTCGGGTGGGCTGATCTTGGGCCAGACGAAGCTTACAGTGGGCCTTCTGTCTGGACACGCACCAGGTACCCTCATGCTGAGGAGTTGTGGGGGTATCCCCTCGTTAGTATCCCCCGAGTGCCTGGGGAGTCGAAGAGTTGCGCGGGGACTCGAACCTGCAATAGCCATAATAGTGTGTGTTAGTTAGCGAGCTGTAAGCCACATATGTTGTTCGTGAGAAGTAGATTTGAGAGGGATGCTAATATTAAATGGCCCAAGGTAGTAGACTGGTCGAGCCTCGGTGAATTGCGCTAGCGGCTAATACCATAGTAGCCCAATCAAGCTCGAGTCCCTCGACACGAGCTTGGAAACGACTGGTGTCAAGCAATGTCCATGCCGCGAAGGGCTTATAGGATCAATGCCGCCAGTTTACCGTATTGAATACGACCCTAACGCGTCTGTTAGTGGTTAAATTTCATCTTGCACCGAGCATGGAACCGTTGGGAGTGAAGTCCCGTTGTGGCAAGTCCCGGCCTGACCAACAGATCAGTGGGGTCTTACCTACACGCTAGGTCGCGTGGCATCTGGGGTGCAGTGTATCGTAGCCAGGTCATTTAATAGTGGTGCGTTACCAGATTAGAGTGCACCCACTCATATTTTTTTTGAATGGACTTATAGTATGAGCACCCGCGGAGCAGCCGAGTGCTCAGGGGTTTCATCTTTTCTTCTTGCGTCTTTCCTGCGAGTAGTCACTCAAGAACCTTGTAGTAGAGGCGAGTAAGCATTCAAGCCTTTGTATATATGTTCTTCTAAATACGTTGAGGGGAGTAGTTACTCGTGAACCCCGTAGCGTGCGCCGTGCTACCTTTTTCTTTGTCTTTAGCGGTGACAGAGTGCTCCCGATGGTAGTTTATTTGATGGAATCAAGTTAAGAGGAGAAATCTGAGAAAAAAGGAAGAGCATCCTTCCATTGTCAAAGCTTCTGCAAGAGCATTGAGTTTCCCCGTCTGAACTTTAGGGATGTGAAAGGGTGTAATGATGTTTTTCCTGGTGACGTGTTGGGGATGATAATGGTCTGTTATGAACCTTTGCGTCCGTTGGCAGCTATGATGATGCTTTGTTTGGTGCGCCATTGGCTCTGCCGTCTGTTGGATTTTCAAAGCTATGGGGAAATGCGCAATTGACTTTGTTTTAAATATTTCTTGTTGCTGAGAGAAGCCTCTTGGAATCTATAGGGTTGCATGCCTCGGCCTTTTAATTTTGCATGATGTGCCGTTTCATATTTCTTGGACCTGAGTGGAACCATTTTCCCTTAAAAGGGTGTATAATATTGGTCACTTGCTTTGGTGTTTTAGCAGACCATCTTCCTTCTTCTTCCTCTGTTCTCTGGTTTCTTCCATGGCTCCTAGGCGCCTTGCTCATGGTGCTTCTGGTGGAAAGCTTATCCGTGGCGTCGCTGGCCTTGGCCGTCGAGGCCGTGGTGCCCGGGATCCCCACGTGACACGTTGCCGCTGGGGGCGTGGGGGCTCTACGGGGAGTGCTGGTGCTGCTGTAGACAAGGGCGTCTGCGGCTACGATTTCATCCTTCACGTCCTTAGCCGTATTGCTAGTCGGATTCCTCTTCCGTTTTCCTTTGCTTCTGTTGTTTCTGAGCTTGGCTTGGATGGTATTTGGCTTTGGCTTAAAAGATATTCTCGATGCCCGTTGTGGGTAAAGCTCTAGGTTGAGAGCTTATCCTTGGTTTTCTTGGGTTTAGGTTGGAAGGCGTTTTGCCCATCAACTTAATCTCCACGAGGGTGACAGCTTCTGCTGTCGATTTGATGGTGAAGAAACTATCACTGTCAAGGCCTTTGATGTTGGCGGCAATCGGCCGGAGCCGTGCTGGGAGAGCTCAAGCGACGACGACTCTGGGGGCATGGGTGGTGCCTCCATTTCTTCTTCTGCTGGTGGCTCACCTACCAGGTCTTGCTCTTCCGACTCATCGACTGGCAGTGGTGCTATCCACTCTAGTTTTGAGAAGGACGCTGACGTGATCCTCCAATCAAACAAGCTCGCCGGTATGACAAGGCCAACAAGCTCGCCATAAGTCGAGCTTCACCATGTAGATTTAGGGTAAAAACTTTCCCTTTGTTTGTGATGATGCCTGGCGTGGCGTAAATTGCCAATTATCTCAGCATGGGCACACATGTAGAAGTCATAATTCCTTGAGGTGCTTGGTCTTGTAGTCCTTTTGATGTAAAGAAATATCCTGTTGTAAGTCTCTTGATGTAAAGAAGTCTCCTTGTAAACCTATGTGTGGTCAATATATTGGAAATACCTGATTTTATTTGTTAGTCCTTCGTCTTTTCCCATTATCCATGCATGCGAGGTCGTAACTATGTCGGGTGCTCGACAACGCTCCAGATGGGAGTAGCCCCCGAGGCTTCGTTCAATTGCTGGTGATTGGGCGGAAGGTTAGAATTTATCAAGGCGTGCCCTTGTATCCTTATTGTTGGACTCGAACTGTTAGATGTATTCTGAGGATGCCATGACTGCTTGCGAGTCTTGTGATGTTTGCCTTTGAACTTTCCTTAATCGTGGCCCGGGTGGTACAGTCTTTGGCTTGCCTAGTGCTATCTCTTTTCCAAAGTTCCATTTATCAGGTGCGCGACAGCTCTCCCGATGGGAGTAGCCCCCGAGGCTTCGTGAAATCACTTGTGATTGGACGGAGGCTCTATTTCTGTTTGTCTTGATGTTTTGACTGAGTCCGCCTTTGACGTTTTTGACGGGGATAGCGCTTGGAACATGCTCGGCCTTCAAGCGTCGCTGTTTGTAGAGGGTGTCGAAATTAAGAGTCTCGAGCCCCCGAGTGTAATTATATATGAAGTCGTCTACGCAAAAAACTCCTCGAGGGGGAGGGTGAATCCGCGCTCTAGCCCCCGAGTGTAAGTATAAGGAGTCGCATAAGCGAAAACTCCTCGGGGGGAGTTTCGTGGGAAAAACACGCCAGGTGTCCTCATAGAGAACTTGTTAGCGGGGACTTTGCTACGAGTGTGTGCAATGAGGGAGAGTCGATCGGCGGAGATTCGTAACGATGATCGGGACAAGAGCGACACAGGGATTTACCCAGGTTCGGCCCCTCGATGAGGTAAAGACCTACTTCCGGTATTTCTTGTATTATATGTGGGAGATCTCGATTACAAGGGCGCTATAAGTCGCCGGTGTCTCAAGAGATAAACTAGATTGATTCGCCTTTAAGACGTCCCAAGGCCTCGACTTATATACAAGCCGAGTCCTAGGGTTCTACAATGAGAACGACTATCAAATGAGGTGGAGACCTAATCTATCTCTTCGATGACTTGTCTTTTCCCTCAAGGAAGCTTGGACTGGTTCCTTCGGGCGTCGGTCTTCATCTTGTAAGTCGGTCGGCTCATAAGCCGAACTTTCTTCCGGACCTTCTCCTGAATGAGCCGGCCCATAAGCCGACTCTCTCTTTATCTTGATTATGGAGGCCTTCTTGCTGATCCTGCTGGGTCCATGAATTATCCACCCGATGGTAGCCCCCAAGATTGGCGTAAAGAAGACTGTAGAGTAATCTTATTTTTAGAAATGAGTCATCAAGGGATGACTTGGTAACGGCGAGTCGTCAATTCCTCCATGTGTCATCGCGGTTTTAATGAACATATTCGTTGGACATGAGATCCATAAGTAGTCCGCATTTCCCTAAACCGAGGCATCGCCCACTTGTTTAGTCAATTCGTGCGTGGATATCAAGAAAATCCCATTTATTACGCCGTGAGTCTTGCACTGTTGGTTGAGCTTACATCCTTGTATATAGGATCCAACTTCATTTTCTTAGCTCTTCCGCTCATACCCCCTCCATTCCTCGTCTTCTTCCTCTCACTTGACCCTTTCTTCAAGAAGCTCGAGGACATCCAGGAGCGAGGTATTTCTCAGCGCGTGTCAAGCTCGGCTCTTCACGGCTTAACCCTTCGTCTTTGAGCTACGTGATTGTGTCACCCCCGTTCGTCCAATCCATAAGTATTTTTCTACAGATCTGGTATTTTCCTTTGTCTGAAGATTCGAAGTCTTTCGATCTACTTCTCTTAGGGATTTATGGAACCATAAGTGTAGCGCCCCCTTTATCCTACCCATATCTTTATACCTTTGATGGGTGGAAAGGGGAAGCACCTTCATATTTTTGGTTTAATAGATCCGTTCTTCATGTTTATGCCAGTGAAATTTCTTCGTAGCATTTCACGTTATCGCTTATACAACAAACGATTCTTTTTTATGATTTTTTGACCTTCAAATCCTCCCTCGTAGCTCTTTGATTGATTCCCAAATGTCGAAGGGCATGGCGACCAAGAAGGATGAGAGGAAAAAGAAAATTGCTACAAAAAAAAAATCCAAATCCACCCTCGCGTGTGATTGGGCCAAGTCCATTATAACAGAGGCTCGTCTCATCGAACTGGAGGAAGAAGGATTTCTCCCTTCTCGGGATGCCATCAACTCGTGAGCCCCTGGGTCCGAGACCCGGCCTTAACCTGGAAAGTATGAGGTCATGGTTTTTGCAGACCATGTGACCCGGGGTTTTCGTCTTCCCAGATCTTTGTTTTTCGTGGGTTGCTGCCTTTTTATGGTTTACATCCTCAAGATTTGGCTCCCAATTCTATCATCAATATTGGGAATTTCACAACACTCTATGAGGTTTATTTTCAAAGGAAACCGTCAATCTCACTTGTTCAGGATTTTGTCTACTGCAATAAGAAGACAGAAAGCAGCGGAGGTCAATCCATTGAATGTGGGGCTGCCAATCTTCAATGGCGGGTTCGAAGCATTTACCCTTCCATGAAGATCTATAGCCAAATAAGATATTGGCAGAAATCCTTCTTTTATTGCAAGGACACCAGCCCCGCGAGCCAGCCTTCCCTACCAGGATGTCGGGAGAATTGGCTTTTGTATTCGCCCATCCTGAATTCCTGGCCAAGCGCGAACGAGAAAGATGCACTGGTTCCAGTGTTTAGGCATATTAGGGCTCTGCTAGCCAATGGGCTAAGCGCTTTTGATTTGTTCCGATGCTGGTTTGGGTGGCGCGTGCAGCCCCTTAGCCTCCGCACCCGGCTTATGTGTGAATATTCTGGTTCGGGCGATAATATGAGATTCACAAATATCACCTATACTGCTGGCGAGGTAAACCGGGCCACCAAGAAACTCCTACATGAATCACTAGAACTTGTCAGTAAAGTTGGTATGTCCCCATTCTAGGCGAAAAATCCGGCTCGTAAGGTAAGACTGAAAACCCATTGACCTTCTCATTTTTCTGAGGTAAGATTCGTGAGTTGTCATTTGTTATCCTATTGTCTATAGGCCGCTATACTTGGTGGTTAGCGTGACGCCCCAAAATCAAACCGTGTACAGTAATCATACACGCAAGGTACACGATCGAGATCGGGGACTCACGGTAAGATATCACAACACAACTCTACAAATAAAATAATACAAGCTATTTAATACAAACCAGGGGCCACGAGGGCTCGAATACAACAGCTCGAGAGCACAAAGTTAGACGAAGTAATAGTATCTGAGTACAGACACAAGAATACAAGGTTTCCTTAAGAAGGCTAGCAGAAATAACAACAGATCGAAAAGGCGAGGCCTCCTGCCTGGGAACCTCCAAACTACTCCTGGTCAACGGGGAACTCGACGTTGTAGAAGGCATCGGGGATCTTCATGTTGCGGTGGTCGGCATCGGGGATCTCCTGCTCCTGGACTCCAAGGCTCCAACGTCGAGTGCAGCGGCCGATTAGGCAAAACATAAAGGGGGAAATAAAGCAAAGGTGAGTATCTAGCATACCCGCGAGTCTTACGTCCGCTGCTAAGAATTTATGCATCTGTATCAAATGGACAGGGGAGGCTGTATATAGTGGACTGCAAGGTACAAATCAGAATAAGGATAATAAGCTAGGCCTATCGAAGACTAACATCTTCTGACGAGTCTTGCAGCACAAGAAGAGAACATCCAACAGTTCATACAAAGCATAAAGTAACAATGCAGCAGAAGTTGCTGCATCATTGTATAATAGTAAGTTGTAATAATTAATAATAATATATGCCTCCGAGTTCCCCTCCTCGACTACCCTGCGAGGAAGAAAACCCGGAACCAACAGTTTAATAGTAGTAGTTTGTAGTGGTAAGATCCAGCTTCAGCATAAGGCGTCCTCTTACCGTGGACACGGCTATTCGAATAGATTAAACTCCCTGTAGGGGTGCACTACTGTTCAGCTTGCACGCTCGGATCTCCAGGGTGGCGGGAACCTTGTTAGGGAACGCTCCACCAAAGCTATCCGACACGGCGCAGCCCATCCTAGGCTCACTAGAGAGGCCATCCGCCGAGCAATATCCTATGCGCTCAGGGGTCTAGGTCCCTCACCCTTCCGCGCTCCTGAGCGGTACGAGACTGGCCGGTGAAGCAAAAGCAAATCCAAATACACCTGCTGCAGCAAAGAAGAAAACACCGCTTCCCTGCAATCAGACCGTGGTACTGCTGACGTCTGAAGAGCTTTCGGACAAACTACGACGCATGGGAGCCCATAACTCCTTATCCCACGTGAAGGTAGTGCGTACAGACCAACATGTCTCTCAAGTCATCCACCGAACAATTTAGAATTTTAATATTATCTCGCAGACAACCGTTATCGCTGTCTCACTAACAACACAACGAATAGCGACAAGGACCACTAGTAACGTCGGGGCCTGCCTGTCGTCCCGTCAAAGCACGCGGTTACCAACAAGGTGAACTGTCTCCTTACCTTGGCTCGCGTGTGCTCTTGGTAGAGCTTGACTTTTCGTGGTTTGGTAACTCTCGCGAGATACGAGTAGGGGCCAAGCACGCCAGTAACGTCGGTCGTACCCTCCCTGTCGCTCCCGACGCAATACCGCTCGCGGGCACCGTTGGGTCTCCCGACTCTTACCTTTAAGGACAACCGTTCCTCAGTTACCTAGAGCGACTATACAAAGTCAGGAACGAGTGGAGTACGAGGATTACTCCTCGTTAGCTCCACTTGATGGTGGCTCGGCAGAGCCGAGGTAGGGGCCTTAGGCGGTGTCTGCATTGTACCGTACCTCTGTAGTTATATATATTTTATATCCGCGTCACTCCCCTGAGTGGTCACGGCCCGATATTTAATCCTAGTTGACTAACAAAGCGCAGGGCTCACTGCTCAAAATAATATTTATATATAAGGCAGCATAGGATAAAGGAAGGTACATCAAGGGGCGAAAAAAACAGGCTATGCATTTGAATAGGATTGTAACGTAGCAGCAGCAGTAACCGTGCCTAGTGCAAGAAATGTACGGAATAGATATGTGATATCTGGGGAAGAGAATGGCTCTGCTTTCCTGGAAGCTCGACGATAGGGGTAGGGTCGTCGACGACATAGTCGATCACAGGGGCATCAACAATGCTCATCGGGACTACCGTAAAATAAGAGAGGGGGAATAAGCAATAAATACGGTGCATATGGCATAATTTGAAATTGAATTTGGAGTTTGAATTTGCAAATTCATTGAAATACACTTAAATTAAGATGAATTTGTCACAAACCAATACCTTTACATCATGGAAAAACTATATCATGTGCTTTTGCATTTACTTCCGAAGTTGCCCCCCCTTTGTTGATGATTGTTCCGGTAACAGTGTTTTCGAGACGGAGATCACCCCCGAAGAAGAAGACCGTCATACCTGTGTATCGTCAACAAGGCAAGCAAACCCCATTTATCATGTCTATAAAATCCCACTTCCCTCTCAGTCTCTCTTATGCATTGTTTAGGATGATCACCTTGTTATCGATGCTACCACATAGTTGAACCCATATCCGATGCATGACCTATCATCTTGTCACAGTAGTAAGCAAACCATAATCCTAGGTGACATAGGAGTTGATTGATATCATGTGGCCCCTGCAACTGTTAATGCTTATTGCATGCTTAGAGTTTACAATGAGGATACTTTTGATGTGAGTCTGGTTGATAGTGATCGTGGTGTTGATGAAGGTGAAACTGTGTTGGTGAATCTACCCTAATACAAGGTGAACGATGAGAGGCTGTGTAGGAGTACACAGTGGGTTGTCTCGTTGAACAACTCCTTAAGCCCGAGTTCTTGTATGGTAATCCGAGACAAAGAGTATGACCACACATTGGGCTCACTGACCCCTCTCGACCTATTAACTCACCCTGATCCAAGTCCAGGAGTCACACCTAGTTCGGGATTTCCATTCGGCATATGCATAGAAATATAAAGGAAATGAAATGTGGCATTCATGGTAGGGCTTGTAGAACATGGCTTGTCAAGCGGAGAACCATCCGTCGAGGTGGGCTTGTCAGTCGTGCCTACATGGTTTGAGTCTTGAATGGAAACTCGGCCGGAATTCCAGTTGGGTTTGGAACTCAGACAATTGACTCCTTGGACTAAAACGGTGCCGTGAGGTAAGTGTCGTGGTGAACATCCTCGCCGGCACCCCTTGAATGGTGACGAGTACTTGACGGTAACTGATGGTCATGTGTGTTAAGCGGTAGACCCCTGCAGGGTTAACAAAACTATTCGAATAGCCGCGTCCGCGGTCATGGACTACTTGGAAAGCTGTGCTTGATTATTAGACAACTTCAACGGATACTCTTAAACTTGCCAAGATAAGTGTGAGTGCTATGGCGTGCTTTCTCGTGGGGAAGTCGAGGAAGTATCCATAGTGGTGTATTGGTTGGAGACTTGGTAGTGGACTCGTGTACGCTTCTTACCTCATTCTGGTACTCGTAGTACAGTACTAGCCAAGTCAAAGCTGGCACTTATGCATGTTGAAACCCCACCTCCCTTTACCTTGAAAATTGAGAATGCGTAGTATAGTTCTGATGTAAGTCTTGCTGAGTACGACTTTGTACTCACGTTTGCTTATTCTATGTTTTAGATGGAAAAGCAGACCCCGATGGAGTCACCTTCCTGAATCTCGACATTGACTAAGCTATTATAGTTCCAGACAGCAGTCTGGACCCTCGTGGAAGGGCTATGTATGTTGAACAAGGCTTCTCTAAGCCATTTGTTAATCTTGTCTGTACTAAGACCTATTTTGCTTCCGTTGTTTGATGTAATGATGGATCATAGTCATATGATCTTTGTGTACTCTATGTGTAAGTCAATAAAGATATACTTTGTAGAGTTCATGCAATGTGTACCTGCTGTTTACACTAGACATGTATGTTGCGTGTATGATTATAACATGCATGTCTTAGTGTGGGGTTCGATAGCTTAGTTGTGTTCTTGCGGGCGGTCTTTCATACACCAAGTGGCCCTTAGATGTGCGTAGCTTGGGGCATCGTGATGTGATTGCTCGTGACTCTGTCACGTGGCACACTTTGTTGTATGATCGAGCCCGCCCGAGACCCCGACTAAGTGATCGGGATGGATTCTATTTATGTAAGTGCTATGATTCAATCGATAATATGGTTGAGGCGACTTGTCTATGAGTATGGGAATTCACCACCCATAAGCATCTAGACTTGTGAGCGAACGATGAGGACCCGTCTCAGATGATCATCCGGGCCTGGATGGGATGCCCCTCACGTTTGATGCTTTCCGAGAGTGTTCTGTGCTTGGCCTTGTCTGCTTAGACAAGTGGGTACGACTCTCGGCTCTCCATATGATTGTGTTGTAATAGGAATTACATACGCATATTCCGGGTCCCGACAGACTTGGTATCAGAGCAGGACTATCTGTAGGATTATTCAACCCTTGGTCGAAGTCGAGTCTAGCATTCTATAGTTATATAGTTACTTGGGTATAAAGGGAACAACGTAAGGCTTCTTTTTCTCCTTACCCTCATCGATCTGAGTTCTTTGTCACCCTCATCTTTTCTGCGGGAAGATAGGACTAGGCTCACCAATGTCTTACTAGAACATCTCGTTGATTGCTTCTTTGTAGCCGTAGGACTGTCGTGGTCGTCCAGAGTCATCCTGTTGTTGATTTCCTTGAGGAAGTTCTGTCCAACCTCCTCAAGGTTGTTTCAATTTCGATCCCGGTGTAGCCGTTATGCTGCCCGATTTATCCCGTGTTTCTATGAATCATTGACTTTGCATTATAGTCTTCTCCACCTTAAATCATGTCCTCTTATCTTTGATTCCATCGTACAACCTATTCTGATTGTTGATTTTTATCACACAAGATGTCAGGTGGAACTCGTAGTGCTGTTCGTCGGAATCGAGACCGTGATCGGAATCGAAGTAATGATGAACCTCCACCACCGCCTTCTGCGGTGGAAATCATGATGGAAGCTGAGCGGAATAGACGTGATCAAACACGCCTTCTGGAGCTCATCAAGCAGAATACTTCTTGTCAGCGCAATGTGGTTGTCAGCATTCAGGATTTCATGCTCCTCAAGCCACCGGTATTCTGATGTTCTTCCGAGCCCATTGAAGCCGATGATTGGCTCCGTTCCATCGATCATAAGCTTGAGACGGCGCATGTTGCTCCCAATGATCGTATGATGTTTGCGGTATACTTCCTGGAAGGTGCTGCTGGTGAATGGTGGGAGAACTATGTTGCAATGCAACCTGATGGTCACGTAGTGACTTGGCAGAAATTCCGTGATGCCTTCCTAGGGTACCACATTCTGGATGAGATGATGGAGAGAAAGAAGGAAGAGTTTTGCAATCTTACTCAGGGAGATATGTCCATCCACGAGTATATGACTGAGTTCAACCATCTTGCTCATTATGCCCAAGAGGAGATATTCACTGATGCCAGGAAGCAAGCAAGGTTCCGCAAGGGACTTAGCCCTGTTATTCATCATGATCTCAATCTTCATGATTTTGTCAACTTTGAGGATTTAGTCAATAGATCCTTCAGAGATGAGTATCGAAATGAGGTGTTCGAAGAGTCTCGCAAGCATGCTCGTGAGTTTGATCCATCTTCTAGTTCGGCCCCTCAGAAACGCCGGATATGGATTCCAACTAGTGCCATTCGTTCACACCTTATTTCAAGGCCATCCTATATGGTGCCTCAACCTCCTCCACCAAACACGAATCCCAACAGTTATGGTAGTGAGCTTGAAATCCTTGCTCCACCCCCTGACACCAGAGTTTGCTACAAGTGTGTTCAACCTGGCCACATCGCACGAAAATGTTCCTTGTCGGTGAAAGTTGATCCACGTCCAAGACATAATGCCACCCCACCCAAGTCTTCCAAAGCTAAGTCTTCATAGAAATCAACCTCCAACTCCTTGCAAGCAAAGTCCTTAGCCACTGTTGGTGGTTGTGTGAACCAAATCTCAGTTGAGGAAGCTATTGATACTTCTGACGTCATCCTTGGTACGCTCCCAGTCAATCATGTTCCCGCCTCTGTTATTTTCGATCCAGGCGCCTTCATTCATTCATGTCGGAGAGTTATGCACTTCGGCATGAGTTCCCCTTTGAAGAAATGTTTTCCCCAATGATAATCCAAACTCCTGGTTCCAAGTGGAAAACTAATAGAGTAAGCCATGGCAATCAAATTGCAATTGAGGGGTTTAGTATTCCTTGCTTCTCTTATAGCTCTCAAGTCTTCAGACATTGATGTCATCCTAGGAATGGATTGGTTATCAAGACAGACTGCTTTCCTTGATTGTAAAGCCAAGTCAGTTAAACTTACCCATCCTTCAGGCCAGACAATTGACTACACTTCACCCAGTTATAGGATCCAGATGCATACTTTGAATGTGCTTCCCCTTCCTGAACTTGAAGATATTCCGGTGGTTCGTGACTTCCCGGATGTCTTTCCTGAAGAACTGCCAGGAATGCCTCCCGACAGATGTGTAGAAGTCATTGTAGATCTCACCTCAGGAACCTCCCCAATTTCCAGACGCCCATACAAAATGGCCCCACGTGAGTTATCTGAGCTTAAAATCCAACTTGAAGCTTTGTTGGCAAAAGGCTTCATCCGCCCTAACTCATCGCCATGGGGTTGCCCCGTTCTGTTCGTAACGAAGAAAGATGGAACAGAAAGGATGTGCGTAGACTATCGCCCGCTAAATCTAGCGACGATAAAGAACAAGTACCCACTGCCCAGGATCAATGATCTTTATGATCAACTTGCTGGATCCTCTGTCTTCTCCAAGATGGATTTGAGATTAGGCTATCATCAAATCAAAATCAGAAATGAGGACATTCCAAAAACGGCTTTCACTACTCGTTATGGTCTTTATGAGTACACCGTTATGTCCTTCGGTTTAACCAATTCCCCTGCCACTTTCTCGCGCATGATGAATTCGATCTTCATGGAGTATTTGGACAAGTTCGTCGTGGGTTACCTTGATGACATCCTTATATACTCGAAGAACGAAGAAGAACATGCCGAACATCTTAGGCTGGTATTGATGAAACTTCGAGAGCACCGCCTTTATGCCAAGTTCTCTAAGTGCGAATTTTGGCTACCAGAAGTGACCTACTTGGGCCACGTGGTTTATGCGAAAGGCATTCCTGTGAATCACGAGAAAGTTTAGGCCGTCCTTGACTGGACTCCAACTGAATCGGTTAAGAAAGTTAAGAGTTTTCTTGGCTTAGAAAGCTATTGTTGCCGCTTCGTTGAGAACTTCTCCAAAGTTGCAAAGCCTCTGACTGAACTCCTCAAGAAAGATAGGAAATTCGAATGGACTCCCAAGTGCGAGGAAAGCTTTCAAGAGCTGAAAAGAATATTGACTTCTGCACCCGTACTTGCGCCTCCAGACACCAGAAGGAATTTCGAGATCTATTGTGATGCTTCACGACAAGGGTTAGGGTGCATACTTATGCAAGATCGACATGTGGTAGCATATGCTTCACGCCAGTTGCGTCCACATGAAGAGAACTACCCTGCCCATGATCTTGAACTCGCTGCCATAGTTCATGCCTTGAAAACTTGGCGACATTACCTCCTTGGTAATCGTTGTGAGATCTATTCCGACCACCAAAGCCTCAAATACATATTCACCCAGCCAGATCTTAATCTCAGGCAAAGACGCTGGATAGAGTTGATAAAATATTATGACTTAGGAATTTCTTTCACCCCAGGCAAAGCCAATGTCATGGCTGATGCACTAAGTCGTAAGTCGTATTGTACCAACCTCATGTTACAACAGTATCAACCACTTCTTCATGAGGAATTTCGAAAGCTCAATCTCGAGATTGTTCCTCGTGGATCTCTTGTCAACTTGGTGGCAAAACCAACCCTTGAGGATCAAATCATAGTTTCCCAAAGGCATGCACGAGGTGTTCGCCGGATCAAGGAGAACATTGCTAGCGGAGTAGCTAAATGTTTCTCCACATATAGAAAAGGAACGGTATTCTTTCAAAATCGTTTGGTAGTACCTAAGAATTGGGATCTAAGGCAACTAATTCTCAAAGTAGCCCATGACACTCCCCTCTCCATTCATCCCGGTAGCACAAAAATGTACCGAGATCTACGCCAGAGATTTTGGTGGACTAGGATGAAGAGAGACATTGCTCAATATGTTGCCGAATGTCATGTTTGTCGTCGCATTAAGGCCGAACACCAAAGACCTGCTGGTACTCTTCAACCTTTGCCTATTCCCGAGTGGAAATGGTAAAAAGTCGGTATGGACTTCATCATCGGCTTTCCAAAAACCCAGAAAGGAAATGATGCCATATTCGTTGTCATTGATAGGCTTTCCAAAGTTGCTCACTTCCTTCTCGTTCGCGAGTCTATAACTTCTAGCCAGTTAGCGGACTTGTATGTCTCTAGGATTATGTCTCTTCATGGTGTTCCTTTGGAAATCAATTCTGATCATGGTAGCCTTTTCACCTCTAGATTCTGGGAAAGTTTTTAGAATGCTATGGGAACTCATCTCTCCTTTAGTACAGCTTTCCATCCTCAGTCTAGCGGTCAAGTTGAAAGGGTTAACCAAATTCTCGAAGACATGCTCAGAGCTTGTGTTATCTCTTTCGGAAATAATTGGGAGAAATATCTTCCATTCGCCGAATTTAGTTATAACAATAGCTTCCAATCTAGTCTGAACATGGCTCCTTTTGAACTCCTCTATGGATGAACATGTCGAACACCCCTAAACTGGCCATAAACCGGTGAAAGACAATTCTTTGGACCAGATATGATCAAGGAAGCAGAAGAGCAAGTTTGCATTGTTCGTGATCGATTGAAAGCCGCCCAGTCTCGTAAAAAAAGCTACTATGATCTTCATCATAGGCAAGAAAGCTACAATCTGGATGAGAAGGCTTACCTTCGGGTTACTCCTCTGAAGGGAACCCAACGCTTCGGTATCAAAGGCAAGTTTCCCCACGTTACATAGGATCTTTCTGCATTCTTGCTAAACGTGGAGAAGTTGCCTACCAACTTGAACTACCCCCGCACCTTTCCCGAGTACATGATGTATTCCATGTGTCACAACTCAGGCGTTGCTTCAAGGACCCCATCCGCGAAGTCGACCATGAAACGCTCGATCTCCAAGATGACCTTTCTTATCGAGAGTACCCCGTTCGTATTCTTGATTCAGCAGAGCGTGTCACTCGTCGGCAGAAGATCAAGTTTCTGAAAGTGCAATGTTCACACCACTCCGAGAAAGAAGATATGTGGGAAAGAGAAGACCGCCTCCGTGCCGAGTACCCCACCTTCCTCCAGACGACTTCTGAATCTCAGGACGAGATTCTTTTGAGTGGGGGCGAGTTGTCACAACCCAAGTTTAGGTATGTGCTAGGGTTCAAGTGCTCCTTTGCATCATGAATTTTTTTCAAAAGAAATCCAATTGGGGAAAAAGAAAAGCCCTAAAGAATTTAATTCAAATGGCCAGACAAAAATTTCTTCCAAAAACTCCTCTGATATTTTTGAAAAGTCTTACAAATATGCATGATCACATATAAAGTGAAGTGGGTCCCACTCCGTGCTCCAAGGTTTTTCAAAAAGTCCAAACAGGGCTTGGAAATTAAATAATGACCCTACTTGAATTGAAATTCAAATTATTTGAATTTCAAAAATTCCCAAAACTTGTGAGTGGCTAGTGTTATGCCATGTAAGGTCACATAAAAGTTTTGAGGATTTTACAAAATTCTTTTATGTTTTATCCAGAGCAAAACAATTTACTCAAAAAGAAAACAGAAGAAAACAAAGAGGAAAAAAGCAAAAGAAAACCCAGCCCAACCTACCAGGCCTCGGGCCCAACTAACCCCCCACAGCCCAGGCCCACTACCGGCGTTGTCGTCTTCCTCAAGTTGCTCGGTGGCGAGCCGAGAGCGCGTCGACGACCCCACCGCGACGTCTCGCGGATTCCAGGCCACCCAAGCCTCCTCCCCTCGCCACGGAGACGCCACGCATGCGCTCTTTCTTTTCCCCCTCTCTCCGCTCTTCGTCCCACCCTCCTCTGCACGAATTCGTCGTTAACCGTAGCTCGCCGGAGAGCGCCGACACGCGCTGCCGTGGCCACCGGCAAGCACGAGCCACCCCACCTTTTCCAGAAGGACCGCAACGCTCGTCTACGTCGACTGCTGCGATCAATTGAATCAGGGATCCCCCGAAGCCGACCCCATCTTCGTCGATTCGCCGTCGGCCGCCGTAGACCTCATCGGGAAATTTTTCGCCGTCAGACCTCCTCCGCCCTTGCCGTCAACCCCATTGGCATCAGGGTGAGATTCCACACCGTTCCCCTCCAACCCGAGCTCTTCCCGTGCACCAAATCGCCGCCGTCGTCTTCCAGAGCTCCGATCGCCACGGAACTCGTCGCCGGCGACGTTCTGGCCCTCCCCGTTGTCACCCGCGTGCACGAGGTGATGTGCGGGAGCACGGGCTATCCTCCCGTGGCCTTGGCATGCCAAATGGACGACGGGAGCGCCGTCCCGTGTGTGCGCCGTCGCGCTGGTGCCGCCGGCGGCTAACCGCAAGCGAGGCCCGCTTAATAAGGGGCTAATCCCCCTGTTAGTTGACCCCAGGTCAATGACAGGTGGGTCCTCCTAGCCCTTAACCCCCCTCTCTGTTATTTTAAACGGAGGCATTAACCCCACTGTGGCTGACAGGACCGACCCCACTGGTCAGCCCCACCCCACGTCAGCATGCCGTGGTGCTGACGCAGTAAATCCTTTTCCATTTTAAAAGAATTACAGAAAAGATAGAAAATACATTAAACTTTGGAAATTCATATAATATTCATTTTAACTCCAAATTTAGCATATAATATATGAAAAATTATCAGAAAAATGTAAGGATTATGAATATGTAACTTGTTTTTATGTTTGACCATTTTAAAGTGGGTGAACAATGACAAAGGTGCATATGGCATAATTTGAAATTGAATTTCGAGTTTGAATTTGCAAATTCATTGCAATACACTTCAATTAAGATGAATTTGTCACAAACCAACACATTTACATCATGGAACAACTATATCATGTGCTTGTGCATTTACTTTCGAAGTTGGCCCCCCTTTGTTGATGAATGTTCCGGTAACAATGTTTCCGAGACGGAGATCACCCCCGAAGAAGAATTCCTTTAAACCAGTGTATCGTCAGCAAGGCAAGCAAACCCCATTGATAATGTTTATAAAATCCCACTTCCCTCTCAGTCACTCTTAAGCATTGTTTAGGATGATCACCTTGTTATCGATGCTACCTCATAGTTGAACCCATATCCGATGCATGACCTATCATCTTGTCACAGTAGTAAGCAAACCACAATCCTAGATGACATAGGAGTTGATTGATATCATGTGGCCCCTGCAACTGTTACTCCTTATTGCATGCTTAGAGTTTACAATGAGGATACTTGTGATGTGAGTCGGGATGATAGTGATCATGTTGTTGATGAAGGTGAAACTGTGTTGGTGAATATACCCTTAAGCCCGAGTTCTTGTATGGTAATCCGAGACAAAGAGTACAACCACACATTGGGCTCACTGACCCCTCTCGACCTATTAACTCACCCTGATCCAAGTCCACGAGTCACACCTAGTTCGGGATTTCCATTCGGCATATGCACAGAAATTTAAAGGAAATGAAATGTGGCATTCATGGTAGGGCTTGTAGAACATGGCTTGTCAAGCGGAGAACCATCCGTCGAGGTGGGCTTGTTAGTCGTGCCTACATGGTTTGAGTCCTAACTCGAAACTCGGCCGGAATTCTAGTTGGGTTTGGAACTCAGACAGTTGACTCCTTGGACTAGAATGGTGCCGTGAGGTAAGTGTCGTGGTGAACATCCTCGCCGGCTGTAACAGCCCAGATTTCACAAAAATAAAAAAATTGTTTTCGGTGTGAATTGTCTGATTGTTTAATTTGTTTGCGGTGTTTGCATCCCCGATTTATCGACCGGCGATTATCCCCCCCCTCGTATCTCGTACCGGACGGAGACTGACCCTTGCCACCCTGACACTCGACCTTTGCAACACCGGGTTTTACCCAATCACCGTCGCGAAAACCGCACCAGACCAGCTGCAGCCAACGGAACTAAAACCCCTTTTAATAATTAAACGGGTTATTCTTATAGCACACCGGAAAGTGTTTTCGGAACGGTTCCAGCGCGAGGTGAACGCCGCCGGCTCGACGCGCTGATCGCGCAGTTCGAAGTTTTACCCAAATCGGAGGTCCTGCAGACCCCCGGCGGTCAGAAACGTAAGCACCACGAGCGCGAGAGAAAAACCGGGGATGTTTTTACAAACTGCCAGCCACCTGGGCTATATAAAGACCACCACACTCCCCACCCCTTTCTAGGGTTTCCCTAACCAAAAATTTGCAGCCACAGCCCCGAAATCCCCTCAAATTTGCCCTCTAGCCCCCACCTCAGATCTGGTGGCCACGATCCGGGACGTCCGATCCAGATCGGATCACCTGTGTTGCGCCACGTCGCCAGTTGGGGTTTCCCCAGCCCGAGTTCATCCCTGCCCGTACCGAAGCCACCCCGCCGCCGCCTCTCGCTCGGGCCAGCGAGCCTGTCGCCGGCGAGCCGCGCCGCAGCCTCACCAGCGAGCCGCCCCTGCAGGTATCCCTCTCCTCTCCTCCCGCTTCTCCCTCTCTCCCCTAACCCCTTCCCCTTCTTCCCACAGCACGCAGCCGCCGTGCCATGAACCCACCATGGAGGACCTCGAGCTCGGGGCTCGTCGCCGTGGCCGCCTCTGCACCCCGCCTCCTTCCAGATCCGCAACGCCCGTGGAGGCTCCACGCCGCCTGCCGCGCCCCGGCCGACATCCCTCGCCGCGCCGCCGGTCGACGGTGGCCGCCGCCGCCAGCTGGTGCGCTCGGCGTCGATCCAGATTGGATCGGGCGAGCAGGCCAGCCAACGCAGCCCAGCCAGGCGCCTCAGGCCCAGCGCGCCCCTCGGCCCGATCCAGGCCGCCTCTTGGGCCGGCCCAGTTGGGTGAGGCATTTTTTTTCTTTTTCTTGTTTTTTTCCTTTTTCTTGTTTTTTTCCTGGGCAGTTTAATTTAGCAGATTGTGTTATTATTTTCCGAGGCCCGTATCTTTTTAACCGTAGCTCGGATCGCGATGCGTAAAACATGTAACTTGCTTAGAATTTTGTGTAGATTAATAAAATGTTATCCTTTGCCATGTTTGACTTTATTTACATGATGTTTACCTGCTATTTACAACTGCTTCCACTGTAAACTGTTCATTTAATAACTTTTTAACCGTTGCTCCGATTAAAATGTTCTTTATATGTAACTTGACTAGAATTGCATCTAGATTGTGTTTATGCTGCTCTTTCTTGCTAATAAAAATAATAAAATATTGTTTAGAGCAAAACTGTACCAAATGGAATAAATATCGTGGGGTCCGTAATAGTTGGCATGCGTAGGTTTTACCCCCACTTAAAATGACTAGATTAGATAGTTTACTTTGTGCTTCACCTCTTGCCATGTTTGTGTGCTATGCCATGATTGCTTGAGTTGCCATGTTAACAAACTTGTTCATCACCTGTAGCTAAACAACTTGAACCACCGTAAATGTGCGGTATCGTCGTGTGAGACGAGTACCCCACTTAACCTGTTAGTAACCGCTCTCGACGGTAGGTGCGATCTCTCGTGTTGCCTTCTTGTGGGTGCTTGCTCGTGTTTGCTTCGTAGTAATAGATGCTTTCTCGTTGATTGCTTTCCAGTGTTTATCCTCTTGTGTGCTTCCGCGGGTACCTCTCGGAGACGATGCGAGCTTGCGATCAACTACACCTTCGGAACCCGATTTATCAACAGGCAAGGACTATACATTACTTATGATCCATTCTATTTCAACCAGCGGTTTGCATGCTAGTCTAGGATAGGTTCGATGTTTGGTCCTACCACATGTTTACAACCTCTTTCAAACCGATACAGCCATGTCCCCTCCTAGCAAACCATGTACTGCTATGTTACTATTGTTCGTTGCTCAGCCCCTGCTTAGTATGCATGCTTAGGATGCTACGATGTTACCTTGTTACTCCTTGGTTTGGGATATCACATTATTATATTGTTGTTGATGATATGAATATTATAATGTTGACTATATTCGATGAAGGATGGAAGGTCTAGGCTATCCCGCCTCGACGCTTTGTTCCATTCGAGTCACCTAGGATCCGAGTTCCGGGTATTGGTTTTAAGACTGAGCGTGCCTAACCGCGTGTGGGATTTTATGGGGTCCCCTCTTCTTACCTATCTAGCTTTAAACATTTCTAGTGGTGGCCCAAGCTGGTTTTACCTTTTGCAAACGTGTGTGTGCGAGTGTCGACCTCGCAGATTTTCAAACAACCTAGGGCCAGCGGAGACATAGTTCCTTTGTTGGTCCACACCTGGAAGCTAGGGGGCTGCCCACATCTGTTTGGGTAGCTAACCCGACCTCGTCCAGACGGTAGAGGCCGATTCGAGAGCGCGGGCGGCTTTTGAGTTGGATGTCGACTCACCGTTGGCCACCCGGATTTGTGCGTTGTTAGTTAGAGGGACCTGTCGTTCCGGATCTCTTGGGACTAAATCATAAAATGGTTGCCTATCATGGGTAGCAACTGAGAGAGATGGGCGTGCGTGCTGAGCCTTGTAATGGGTAGTTCGTACACCCCTGTAGGGTTAAATCTTTTCGAGAAGCCTCGTCCACGGTTATGGACGACTTGAGACCTACTCCTTGTTCATAGACAACAAAAACTGAGACAATCTAATTATAACTTGATCAACGTGTGTGTGTGCCTTGACTGCTTATTCTTCGTCGGTATGCGAAGAGGAGGACAAGGATAGGATAGGTGTTATGTTTGCGTAAGTAGTTGATAGCAAAACTTGTTAGAGGCGATTCCTCATCGAGTGCTTGGCTTCTTATCTTACTCTCTAGATCGTTAGCCACTTCATAAATGCTAGTGAGGCAGAAACCTCACCATCTTACCGTAAACTACTAGTTGTCCTAGAATGACGAGTGATGAAGTCCTTGCTGGGTCATATGCCCACTCCAGTTGGATGCTGAGTACTTTTGTACTCATGATACTACCCCCACACTTATTTGAGGGTTCTTGATCGACAACAGGTATGGTGATCGACGTATCACGTGGAGACTCGACGACGACTAGTTAGCCGGATCCCGACGAGGGCCTGGACCCGTGTGGTTATGGGTATCGATGTTTTTCTCTCTGCCACTAGGCATTTGATTGTAGTCTGTACTCAGACATATATCTTCCGCTGATGTAATGTATTAAGGCAGTTGTATGCCGATTGTATGAGATGTTGTATCCTTCTATCTGTAATGTTGTGATATCATGTTGGAAATCCGGGGCATATTGTCAGAACCCTCTGTTAGGTAATGTGCTAGGGTTAGTCAGTACTCTTGCATCATGTCAAAAGTTGAAAAGAAATCCTTGAAATCAATTTCAAAAGCAAAATGGGAGAAGGAACCCCCCCAGATGAATTAATTCAAAAGGCCAGATAAAAATCTTCTCCAAAAATTCATGTTAGATTTTTGAAAAGTCTTATAAATGAGTGTGATCACATATCAAGTGATGTGGGACCCATCCCATGCTCATAGATTTTTCAAATATTCAAACAGTGCCTTGGAATTAATAAAATAACCCTATTTGAGTTAAGATTCAAATTATTTGAATTTTAAAAATGTTGAAACTTTCTAAGTGGCTAGTCTATATTGTTATGAAGCCATATAAATTTTTTGAGCATTTAATAAAATGCCTAGCTATTTATTTAGATAAGACAAAACAAATGTCAGAAAAGAAAACAGACAAGAAAAGAAAAAAAAGGACTTACCTCGTTTTCGGCCCAACTAGTTCCCCAGCCGGCCCAGCCCACCTCCCAGGCTGTCGTCTTCCTCCGGCAGCCAAGCAGCTGCGTGCCCGGCATGCCACGATCGCCACGCCACCTGCTTGCCTGGCGCCCCCCGGGCCTCCTTAGCGCTTCTGGACACGTCCTGGAGACGCCCACGTCCATTCCCCTCCCTCCAGTGCACTTGCCCCCTCCGTTGTCGCCGGATTTGGAGAAGACCGAGAGGACCGCCGGAGCGCGACGCCGAGCACACGCAGCCAACGACAACGAGGACCTTCACCGAGCTGTCCCCCGTGTTCCCCTTCAAGCTCTTCATCGATCTGTAGAAGAAGGCGAGCCCGGAGCCCTCCTAGTCACCGGAATCGAGCTCGAGCCGCCGCCGGACCCGCAAGGACTCATCGTCGAATTCGTCATCATCACGTCGCCGTTTACCTCACCGTCTACTCTGCTGAGTTCCTGGTGAGCGCGGGATCAAAACCTCTATCTTATCCCCCTCGATTGCTTCCTCTAGCCATGGCCTCCATGAGAGCCGAAACTCCTCGCCGCCGGGATCCATGGCGACGACCAACCGTTACGCAATCGAACTCGCCTTGTTGTCCATCGCATTCCCCGTGCTCCACTGCTTCAAACCAGCCTAGCCCCGCTTCAATTCGAGCCTTGTAGTGAATTCCAGCTCGCAGATGGTAGTGATCATGTTGATGTTAGTGATCATGTATGATACCATGATGTTACTGTGATGTGAGTCGGGATGGTAGTGATCATGTTGATGTTGGTAGAAAAGTGTTGGTGAATCGACCCTAATACAAGGTGAACGATGAGAGGCTGTGTAGGAGTACATGGTGGGTTGTCTCGTTGGACACCGCCCTAAGTCCGAGTTCTTGTGTGGTGATCCAAGATGAAGAGTACAACCACACATTGGGCTCACTGACCCCTCTCAACTTACTAACTCATCCCTTTCGATGTCCAGATGTCGCAATAGTTCGGAGTTCTGGTAGGCTTGTGGCCTGGATGCTAAGTGAGAGAACGGCTCATCCGAGACCGGCTTATGCACCACGCACACATCACTTGGGTCCACTTCGGTAAACCGGCCGGGTTCACGATAGTGGTAACCAACCCAAGTAGGCGGCTTTCTCGGACTAGATCGGCTATGAGGTAACAGTTGTGGTGAGCATCCTCGCTGGCACCCCTTGAATGGTGTCGAGATCAACGGAGGTAAATGATGATCATGTGTGTGTAGCGGTACACCCCTGCAGGGTTAACAAAACTATTCGAATAGCCGCGTCCGCGGTTATGGACTTCTTGGAAAGCTTAGCTTGATTATTAGATAACTTGAACTGGATACTTCTAAAACACACCAAGATAAGTGTGAGTGCTATGGCGTGCTTTCTCGTGGGGAAGTCGAGGAAGGAACCATAGTGGTGTAATTGGTTGGAGAAAGTAGTGGACTCGTGTACGCTCCTTACCTCAAAGTCTGGTACTCGTAGATCAGGATTAGCCAAGTCAAAGCTGGCACTTCTGCTAGTGAAACCCCACCTACCTTTACCTTGATACATGTGCATGAGTAGTATAGCTCCTATGTAAGTCTTGCTGAGTACGACTTTGTACTCACGTTTTCTTAATCTATGTTTTAGATGAAACCACTGACCCCGAAGGTGGCTTCTTCATCGAGCTGGACAACTGAAGATCAAGCTAGTCTAGTCCCAGTCAGACGACTGGTTCCCTCGTGGAGGGCTTGTGTTTAAATAAGGCTTCTTAAGCCATTTGTTAAACTTGTCTGTACTCAGACATAATTTGCTTCCGCTTATGTTGTAATGCTGGATCACATGTTTGTGATCTCTGTGTGCACTCTATAAGAGTTATCAATAAAAATGTATACTTTGTAGAGAATTTCAATGATACCTGCTGTTCATTCAAGGCATGTGTGCTGCGTGTATGTTTATAACATGCATGTCTTTGTATGGGTTTTCGAGACCTTAGTTGTGATCTGGCTGGCGGTCTTTCATACACCAAGTGGCCCTTAGATGTGCACAGCTTGGGGCATCGCGATGCGATTGTTCGAGACTTTGTCTCGTGCACACTTTGTGGTATGATCGAGCCCGCCCTAGACCCCGACTAAGTGATCGGGCTGGAGTAAGTCTATGTAAGAGTTATGAGATAGTCGTTAGTATGGTTGAGGCGACTTGTCTTTGAATATGGGAGTTCACCACCCATATCATTAGACTTGTGTGCGGACGATGAGGACCCATCTCAGTTGATCATCCGGCCTGGATGGGATGCCCCTCACGTACGATGCTTTCCGAGAACGTTATGTGCTTGGCCTTGTCTGCTTAGACAAGTGGGTACGGTTCTCGGCTCTCCATATGACTATGTCTTAACTGGACTTGCATACGCTAACCCCGGGTCCCGACAGACTTGGCATCAGAGCAGGACTGACTGTAGGACTAGTAGCCTTGGCCGAAGTTGAGTCTAGCTTGCTATAGTTATATAGTTACTCTGGGTATATAAGGGAACAACGTAAGGCTTCTTTTTTCTCCTTACCCCCTTCGTTCTGAGTTCTGAGTCACCCTCATCTTATTCTACGGGAAGATAGGACTAGGCTCTCCTCTGTCTGATTAGTACATCTCGTTGTTTGCTTCATCATAGCCGTAGGAAAGTTGTGTCCGGTTTTCCTAGCATTGTTGTAATGCTGATTTCTTACATCGTATTATGTAAGTGCTGTTTTTCATGATTGGAAGAAATTGTCATTTCTTACAATTACAGCCGTTATGCTGTCCGAGTCATTCCAGATTTATCTCATAATCTGATGCATTTGCAAACTCCTTTCTGTTTCAGATGGAAGATCTTCCCCCTCGGCAGATTGTTCGTTTGACCAGGTGCCTCGGTGTGCGTGGCCATCCCGCCACGTTGATCGAGATGATGTCCTATGTGGGATATCGGTGGTACCCTGAGTACACCGTCGAAGAGCAGTTTCACGACTTCAACCAGACGCAGTTCCACTGCATTGTTCGGATCTATCCGCACCACGTTGGAGTCACTCAGCCTATCCACTTTGGACATGGCATTGGCATTACCGAGAACATGGCTGTGCAGGATGCTGCATACTCATGTATGACCCTGCTGAGAGAGGAGCACACTTTGCTGAGAGAGACCTCATTCTGCTATATCCCTGCTGCACTTCTAGGAGAAGAGGGATATTACACCGGACTCTACTCAGATCACTCTGCAGAGGATCCAACACTTCAGATGACTGCTAGATTTGCTAGTGATCGAGATCGTGATGCACACGCTCTCCGTTTCGAGCTTCACGCCACCCGTGTTCGTCTGTATCGAGCACTGCCACTCTTGGCACCCTTCGTGAGTGTTGGATCAGTTGAGCATGATGCCATCTACCCAGTGAGGACTCAGATGCCTTCTCGAGTTGCTTGGCCCGAGATTGGAGGCATTTTTCCAACCCGTGGTCCTTTGCTTCCACCCTACGCTGGACCTAGGCCCCATCCTTGCCCAAATGGATATCAGGGTCCACAGGCCTCCGTGTTTTCCGATGGTCACCTTCAGCTACCGGGATACGTGGGTAACTTTTATGAGGACTACTATGGAGATGGAGATGAGTGAGACCGCCTGTGGTCTTACTTAGTGATGATGTAGTAGTATCTTAGTGTATTGTACGCAAGGGTCTAAGTTCCAGAGGGTTAGATAAATAATGTATAGGAAGTCAGAGTGCCTCTGAAGGATGTATCATCTTCATCACGTTTGTATTAGCTTGGTGCTTGTACTAAAATGATGTATGGCTTGTATGACAGCTTGTGAATATATGGCTTGTATGCTTTATCACCATGTTGTCAAGATGATTACTTCCTTTGCTCTGTAATCCTTCCAGTACTTCAATACCTTGTTTAGACTCTCCCAATCATCTCTGTTGGACTTTGGTTTTTCACCTTCAGGATGTCTCAAGGAACCCGTGGCCAGATTGGTCGTAACCAGGGTCGTGTGAATGACCAGGAGGAAGGCAACCTTCCACCCCCACCCACGATGGCTCAGGTTCTGATGGAGGTCGAGAGGAACCGCCGAGACTCTCACCACCTGCTGGAAGTCATTGCACGCAACACCACTCAGCAGCGCAATGAGTTGGTGTCCTTGAACGACTTCATCCGACTTCATCCCCCGGTTTTCAGTTACTCCACCGAGCCCCTTGACGCTGATGATTGGCTTCGCAGCATCGAGAGGAAGCTCCAAGCAGGCCATGTTGCAAATGGCGACAAGGTCAACTATGCCACCTATCACCTTGAAGGTGCAGCTAGCTCTTGGTGGGAGAACTTCCTGAATATGCGTCCCGTTGGACCACCTACATCTTGGGAGGAATTCTGCACTTCCTTCCGCGAGCACCACATTCCCAAGGGTCTTATGGACCACAAGCGTGAGGAGTTCTGTAACCTCACCCAAGGCAGAAGGAACGTTGACGAGTTTAGTCGTGAGTTCAACCGACTGGCTCGTTATGCTACCGAAGAAGTCTCCACCGACTCCAAGAAACAAGAGAGGTTTCGTCGTGGCCTCAACTCTGGACTTCGTCGTGAGCTCAACCTGCATGACTTTTCCACCTTCCAGGTCCTTGTCAACAAGGCCATCAAGGCCGAGGACATGAACACCCCCAACGATTTCCGCAAACACCCTAGAGACGACAGTTCATCCAGTTCTGGCTCCCAGAAGCGCAAGATCTGGATCCCCAACAGTATGTTCCGCCAGAACAACCCACCGAGGCCATCCTATGTGGTGCCTCATCCACCAACCCAGTTCCACCCAGCTCCACCAAACAACCCAGCTCTACGCACCATTTTCGGAGCCTGTTACAAGTGTGGTCAGGCAGGCCACTATTCTCGTGAGTGTCCCCAGAACCAGATCCAGAACCAGAATGCTCCACCCAGTGCCGGAGGCAACAACAACAATGGTCGTGGCAAGCCACCCCAGAAGGTCTACACCGCCAAACCCGCTCCTCCCGCCACTCGTGGACGTGTGAACCAGATCGCCGCCGAAGAGACTGACGACACCACTGACGTCATTCTTGGTATGCTCCCAGTCAATTATGTTCCTACTTCCGTTCTTTTCGACCCAGGAGCATCTCATTCATTCATGTCGGAAAGTTATGCACTTTGTCATGAGTTGTCATTTGTTGAATTGTCCACCCCAATGATTATTCAAACTCCAGGGTCAAGATGGCAAACTAATAGAGTAAGCCATGGTAATCAGATTGCAATTGAGGGTTTAGTATTCCTTGCTTCACTCATAGCCCTCAAGTCTTCAGACATTGATGTCATCCTTGGCATGGATTGGCTATCAAGACAGAATGCCTACCTGGATTGCAAAGGCAAATCCGTGAAACTCACCCACCCTTCAGGCAAAACCGTCACCTACACCTCGCCCAGAACAAGAACCCAAGTGCATTCTTTGAATGTACTTCCCCTTCCCGAACTTGAAGATATTCCGGTGGTTCGTGACTTCCCGGATGTCTTTCCTGAAGAGCTGCCGGGCATGCCACCCGATAGATGTGTAGAGTTTATAGTGGATCTTGCCCCAGGAACCGCACCAATTTCTAGACGCCCATACAAAATGGCCCCACATGAGTTAGCTGAGCTAAAAATCCAACTTGATGTTTCGTTGGAAAAAGGCTTCATCCGCCATAGCTCATCGCCATGGGGTTGCCCCGTTCTGTTCGTAAAGAAGAAAGATGGAACAGAAAGGATGTGCGTAGACTATCGCCCGCTAATTTTAGCGACGATAAAGAACAAGTACCCATTGCCCAGGATCAATGATCTTTATGATCAACTTGCAGGATCCTCTGTCTTCTCCAAGAAGGATTTGAGATTAGGTTATCATCAAATCAAAATCCGAAACGAGGAAATTCCCAAAACGGCTTTTACTACTCATTATGGTCTTTACGAGTACACCGTCATGTCCTTTGGTTTAACCAATGCCACCGCCACATTCTCGCGCTTGATGAATTCGATCTTCATGGAGTACCTAGATAAATTTGTTGTAGTTTATCTTGATGACATTCTCATCTACTCGAAGAACGAAGAAGAGCATGCAGAACATCTTAGGTTGGTATTGGTGAAACTTAGAGAGCATCGCCTGTATGCTAAATTCTCCAAGTGTGAATTTTGGCTACCAGAAGTGACCTACTTAGGCCACATGATTTCTGCAAAAGGCATTGCTGTGAATCCCGAGAGAGTTCAGGCCGTCCTTGACTGGACTCCACCTGAATCGGTTAAGCAAGTTAGGAGTTTTCTTGGCCTAGCCAGCTATTGCCGTCGCTTCGTCGAGAACTTTTCTAAAGTTGCAAAGCCTCTAACTGAACTCCTCAAGAAAGATAAGAAATTCTTATGGACTCCCAAGTGCGAGGAAAGCTTTCAAGAGCTAAAAAGAAGATTGACTTCTGCACCTGTACTTGCACCTCCAGACACCAAAAGGGATTTCGAGATCTATTGTGACGCATCACGGCAAGGGTTAGGATGCATACTTCTGCAAGATCGACATGTGGTAGCTTATGCTTCACGCGAGTTGCGGCCACATGAAGAGAACTATCCTACCCATGACCTTGAACTCACTGCCGTAGTTCATGCCCTAACAACTTGGCGACATTACCTCCTTGGTAACCGTTGCGAGATTTATTCCGACCACCAAAGCCTCAAATATATTTTCACCCAGCCAGATCTTAATCTCAGGCAAAGACGCTAGATTGAGTTGATAAAAGATTACGACGTAGGAATTTCTTACACCCCAGGCAAAGCCAATGTCATGGCTGATGCACTAATTCGTAAGTCGTATTGTAACAACCTCATGTTACAACTGATGAGGACATCCCTACTAATGTTACACCCATATCCTCACCAACTACACATATTGGACCAGTTACTAGAGCTCGTGCACGTCAACTAAATTATCAGGTACTTTCGTTTCTTGCGAATCCTTCTATTGTTCATGAACATATGATACTGCCTAAATTAGATACTTTTGTTTTGCTTATGAATGAAGGACCTAGCATGGACAAGAAGGATGGTCATTGGAGCGGGATCAAGCATGGAGAAGAAGGTGCGCGTGCGGGAAAGGACAGCGGAGCTTCCCGTGGTGATTATCGCACTTTGAAGCCACCATAAGGCGCGCATGAAGTCTTGGACGAAATACGCGAGATGCCACTTCATTATTTTCGTCCAAGGGCAATTATAGGTGCTGCGTCACCTTAATATTGGGCTGGGCCCATGTAATTTCGAAATACCACCTTATAGGCTGTTTTTAGAGTCCATATGTGTGGGGAAACCGAGTTAGGGTTGTTTTCGGACCCCACCTCCAAGGGGTCACGAAAATCCCCTCTGTTCCCCCATATATACAGCCCTTAGGGCGTCGTTTAGACTTGGGTTTTAATTAGATTTAAGTTAGCCATAGCCGCAACTTCGAGCTCTTCGTTTGTGTCATCCGACCAGGCCAAGACCTCATTGGAACCCCAACTTTCGTAATCTTTCATCTTATATTCGCAATATCCAGATTGCAATTCTTAGTTCTTGCTTGTTCTTCGATTGCTTGCAGGAATTAGACCTTCGTGGTCAGGTTGATCGTGCATCCGCGGGATCAATAACCTCTCGGAGTTGGTTTAGCGATCGCTAAGGCGCAACGTCTTCGCACGTTCGTAGTCGGGTCGTGAAAGTCTACTCCACCATAATCGATCTCCACCATCTCATCGAAACATCGGGACACCTTCGCCTCTATCAAGTGGTATCAGATTTCCAGGTTGCTCGGTGAGATTTACCAGTTTTCGTAGTCTAGATTGATTCTGTTCGTCATACCTACAGCCCACGAAAAAGCCAAAAAAAAATTTAGGGTTAGATCATCACGTCCCAAGACAGTCCGAGCCTTTGTCCAGTTTTCTTTTCAGTACTTGCTTTGTTGAATTTACGGTTGCATCGTTGTGTCAAGTTGCTGATCTTAGCGTCTAGTTCCCTTAGAGTTTCGAGTTCTGATCACAGTTTGCCACGTCGCCGCCGCACAGTAGTCATCCTACCACGTTCCGCCAATCCAAGTCCACATACACCACCACGTTCCGCCAAGCAGAGTCCATATACACCACCACGTACCACGAGTCCGAGTTGAGTTCCATCATCAGTACGGTTCGTGACCTCTCCATAGCCAGATTAGTTTGAGTTGATTAGAGTCGGATTTCACCAATCTTTGTCGTACGTAGAAGGGGGTGATTTCCAAAAAAAAAAAAGAGTCTGGCACGCTTTTCAGAGCAGTTTTTAGGCCAAAATTTTCAGGGGTAAAAAAATTTTGTGCCCATACGTTCCTTAGGTCCAGAAACTCGTTTTGAGCCGTTCTCTACCATACTGATTTTTTCGCACTTTTTCAGCCACCGCAGTCCCGCATCTCAAAAAAAAAAAAAAAACAAAAAAAAAAAAGAGAATTTTTTTTTCCAGAGTGTGCTTCTCAGTTGATTACGTGCCGCGCCGTGCTTTCGTTGGTGTTTTAGGCTCGCGTCTCTAGTACGGTCTAGCCTAGGATCAGCACAGTACCGACGTTGAGTGTTTATTCAACTTTGCATCTCTGTTTTGATTACTGTTGAGCTTTTTGCTACCATATTTGTCAAACCTACCTACAGCTCCACATATATTCTACTTCGTGCGGTTGACACCTCCTGGCCATCGCTCTACCACATCTCTGAGAGTTTTGACCCGTTGGTTGTACATCACCACCTGCTGCTAGGTAAAAATCGGTAAGAACTGAAGAAAAGCTTGACGGATTTGTGCTTTCCACCACCCCACATCCCATTAGTCGAAGTAGGATCATACTTCTGTGTGTTTTCTAATTCTGCTAACCATGCCAGGATCCCATGATGAAGTGGCGCGGGATGCACCCGATTGGGAGAACATGACAAACAAGGAGTTACATGATAAATTTGCACGTATGATGTCTCAACAGGTGCAGGACATCGAGACCAGATTTACAGAGGCGATTGATGGCGTGGAGAAAATGATCGACACCAAGCTCGACGCCAAGTTTACTGAGTTGATCGCACGCTTACCTATACAGCCTGCGGCCGCTCCAGCACAGCCACCGCCACCACGACGTGCACGACGTATTCTGTTTCCGGGCGGACAAGCTGCTGGTGCTCCTGCTGCTGCTGCAGTTACTGCTGCTGCTGCCTCTGACGTCGGCCAGGACGACAACTACGAGGGTGATTACGAGGAGGAGGTGGAACAAGAAGCGGCCTATGAACAGCCAGCTGGACGTCCACGTCCCAACATTCGCCACGGTCGACACCAACCACCCCCTCAGGTACGCGATGATGAACATGTGCCTAAACTTAAATTGAATCTTAAGCCGTTTGAGGGTAGATATATTCCTGATGCTTATCTTACTTGGGAGTTAGAAACTGAACAACGCTTTACATGTTTACAATATCCTGAGAATAGACGTGTTACTGCTGCTGTTTGTGAATTCACGGGTTTTGCATCTATTTGGTGGTCTGAACATTGTAGATTGCATGCTAATAATATTCCAGCTACTTGGGCTGCTTTAAAAGATGCTATGCGTACTCGCTGGGTTCCTCCTTATTATCAACGTGAATTGCTACAAAAATTACAGCGTTTGAGACAAGGAAAAAATTCTGTAGAGGAATATTATCAAGAATTACAAACTGGATTGATTAGATGTGGCCTAGTAGAGGATAATGAAGCTATGTTTGCACGTTTCATAGGTGGCTTAAACAGGGAGATACAAACTATTCTAGAATACAAGGACTATGCTACTATTACTCGTTTGTTTCATCTTGCTTGTAAAGCTGAACGTGAAGTGCAGGATCGACAGGCCGCTACGAGACCTAACTTTTCTGCAGGACGAAATACATCATGGACATCGCGTGGACCTTCTACATCCACACGTCCTGCTGCTCCACCCTCTACTTCAGCCGCTCATTCTTACAGGGAGCCACCAAAACAGTCAGCGCCACCATTCAAGGGTGCACAGAGTGGTCCAGCGGCGAGTTCTTCTTCATCCATGGCTTCCACAGGGCAAACACGAGATCGTGATATTAAATGTCGCAGGTGCCAAGGTGGAGGTCACTTCGCAAAAGACTGTCCCTCCAAGCGTGTGATGATTATTACGGCGGATGGTGGGTATGAGTCAGCGAGTGACTATGATGAGGAGACTTTAGTTCTCATTGCTCATGAGGAACAGGGTGCCCATGATGATGCTCATGATATGGAGTATATGGCTCCTGATGATGCAGATAAATATGCTAGTTTGGTTGCTCAACGTGTGTTAAGTGTGCAGGTAACGAAGGCTGAGCAAAACCAGAGGCATAATTTGTTCCACACAAAGGGAGTGGTGAAAGAACGTTCAGTTCGCATCATCATTGACGGAGGGAGTTGCAACAACTTGGCTAGCATGGAGTTGGTGGAGAAGCTATCTCTCACCACAAGACCACACCCCCATCCGTACTATATTCAGTGGTTTAACAAGAGTGGTAAGATTAAGGTAACGCGTTCTGTTCGTGTGCACTTTAGCATTGCTGCATATGCTGATTATGTTGATTGTGATGTGGTACCCATGCAAGCATGCTCTCTTTTACTTGGTAGACCATGGCAATTTGATAGGAATGTTGTACACCATGGTAGGACAAATCAGTTTACTCTGGTTCATCAGGATAAAAATATTGCTTTACTTCCTATGTCTCCTGAACAAATTGTGAAAGATGATCTTGCTAGAGCTAGTAAAGCTAAACAGGAGAAAAATAAGAGTGAAAATGAGATAGCAGCCAAAGAATTTGAGCAACAACATAAGACTAATAGCAAATCTTCTTCTGCTGTGTCTAATGAAATTAAATTGACTAGTCCAACTTTGCTTGCTACTAAAGTTGATATTTCAGATTTGGATGTTAGTCAATATGTGTGCTATGCTTTTGTGTGCAAAGAAGCTTTGTTTTCATTTGAGGAATTGCCTCCTTCTTTGCCTCCTGTTGTCACTGACCTTTTGCAGGAGTTTATTGACGTCTTTCCACAAGACGTACCACCGGGATTACCACCTATTCGAGGGATTGAGCATCAGATTGACTTAATTCCCGGTGCTTCACTGCCCAACCGTGCGCCATACCGTACCAATCCGGAGGAGACAAAGGAGATTCAGCGTCAAGTACAAGAGCTACTCGACAAAGGTTACATACGTGAATCCCTTAGTCCTTGTGCTGTTCCTGTTATATTAGTGCCTAAAAAGGATGGAACATGGCGTATGTGTGTTGATTGTCGAGCCATTAATAATATTACTATTCGTTATCGTCATCCTATTCCTAGGTTAGATGATATGCTTGATGAATTAAGTGGCTCTACCATGTTTTCCAAAGTTGATTTGCGTAGTGGATACCATCAAATTCGCATGAAATTAGGAGATGAATGGAAAACGGCATTTAAAACTAAGTTTGGATTATATGAGTGGTTAGTCATGCCTTTTGGGTTAACTAATGCACCTAGCACTTTCATGAGATTAATGAACGAGGTTTTACGTGCTTTCATTGGACGATTTGTGGTAGTCTATTTTGATGATATACTGATTTATAGCAAATCTTTGGAGGAACATTTGGATCATTTACGTGCTGTTTTTATTGCTCTACGTAATGCACGTTTGTTTGGTAACCTTGGGAAGTGCACCTTTTGCACCGACCGAGTATCGTTTCTTGGCTATGTTGTTACTCCGCAGGGAATTGAAGTTGATAAAGCCAAGATCGAGGCGATTGAGAGTTGGCCGCAGCCCAAAACGGTCACACAAGTGAGGAGTTTTCTTGGCCTCGCTGGATTCTATAGGCGTTTTGTGAGAGATTTCAGCACCATTGCTGCACCTCTCAATGAGCTTACACGCAAGGATGTGCCTTTTACTTGGGGTACCGCACAGGAAGAAGCCTTCACCGTATTGAAAGATAAGTTAACACATGCTCCTTTGCTCCAACTTCCTGATTTTAATAAGACTTTTGAGCTTGAATGCGATGCTAGTGGGATTGGTTTGGGAGGTGTGTTATTACAAGATGCTAAACCTGTTGCTTACTTTTCTGAAAAATTGAGTGGGCCTAGTCTGAACTATTCTACTTATGATAAGGAATTATATGCTCTTGTTCGGACATTAGAAACTTGGCAACATTATTTATGGCCCAAAGAATTTGTTATACATTCTGATCATGAATCTTTGAAACACATAAGAAGTCAAGCAAAACTTAATCGTAGACATGCTAAGTGGGTTGAATTTATTGAGACTTTCCCTTATGTCATTAAACACAAGAAGGGGACAGATAATATTATTGCTGATGCTTTGTCTCGTCGTTATACTATGCTTTCACAACTTGACTTCAAGATTTTCGGTTTAGAGACAATCAAAGATCAATACGTAAATGATGCGGAATTTAAAGATGTATTGCAGAATTGTAGAGAGGGTAGAACATGGAACAAGTTTGTGCTTAATGATGGATTTGTGTTCCGTTCTAATAAGCTATGCATTCCAGCTAGCTCTATTCGTCTTTTGTTGTTGCAGGAGGCGCATGGAGGAGGATTAATGGGACACTTTGGCGTGAAGAAGACGGAGGACGTACTTGCTACACATTTCTTTTGGCCAAAGATGAGACGGGATGTTGAGCGTTTTGTTGCTCGCTGCACTACATGTCAAAAAGCTAAGTCACGACTCAATCCTCATGGTTTATACATGCCTTTACCTGTACCTAGTGTTCCGTGGGAGGACATATCCATGGACTTTGTTTTAGGCTTGCCTCGAACAAAGAATGGGAGGGATAGCATATTTGTTGTCGTGGATAGATTTTCTAAGATGGCACATTTTATACCATGTCATAAAAGCGATGATGCTGCTAATGTTGCTGATTTATTCTTTCGTGAGATTATTCGCTTACATGGTGTGCCCAATACTATTGTCTCGGATCGTGATACTAAGTTTCTTAGCCATTTTTGGAGATGCTTATGGGCTAAGTTGGGGACTAAACTACTTTTTAGTACTACATGTCATCCCCAAACTGATGGACAAACTGAAGTAGTCAATAGGACTTTGTCTACTATGCTTAGGGCTGTTTTAAAGAGTAACTTGAAACTGTGGGAAGAATGTTTACCTCATATTGAATTTGCTTATAATCGTTCATTGCATTCTACCACTAAAATGTGCCCTTTTGAGATTGTTTATGGTTTTCTACCTCGTGCACCTATTGATTTGCTTCCTCTTCCATCTTCGGAGAAGGTTAATTTTGATGCTAAGCAACGTGCTGAATTGATATTAAAACTGCATGAGTTAACTAAAGAAAATATTGAGCGCATGAATGCTAGATACAAGCTTGCTGGTGATAGGGGTCGAAAGCATGTTGTGTTTGAACCCGGAGATCTTGTTTGGTTACATCTACGTAAAGATAGGTTTCCTGATTTGCGCAAGTCTAAGTTAATGCCTCGAGCTGATGGTCCCTTTAAGGTTTTGCAGCAAATTAATGATAATGCATATAAACTTGAGCTACCTGCAGCCTTTGGGGTTAGTCCCACATTTAATATTGCAGATTTGAAGCCTTATTTGGGAGAAGATGATGAGCTTCCGTCGAGGACGACTTCAATTCAAGAAGGGGAGGATGATGAGGACATCCCTACTAATGTTACACCCATATCCTCACCAACTACACATATTGGACCAGTTACTAGAGCTCGTGCACGTCAACTAAATTATCAGGTACTTTCGTTTCTTGCGAATCCTTCTATTGTTCATGAACATATGATACTGCCTAAATTAGATACTTTTGTTTTGCTTATGAATGAAGGACCTAGCATGGACAAGAAGGATGGTCATTGGAGCGGGATCAAGCATGGAGAAGAAGGTGCGCGTGCGGGAAAGGACAGCGGAGCTTCCCGTGGTGATTATCGCACTTTGAAGCCACCATAAGGCGCGCATGAAGTCTTGGACGAAATACGCGAGATGCCACTTCATTATTTTCGTCCAAGGGCAATTATAGGTGCTGCGTCACCTTAATATTGGGCTGGGCCCATGTAATTTCGAAATACCACCTTATAGGCTGTTTTTAGAGTCCGTATGTGTGGGGAAACCGAGTTAGGGTTGTTTTCGGACCCCACCTCCAAGGGGTCACGAAAATCCCCTCTGTTCCCCCATATATACAGCCCTTAGGGCGTCGTTTAGACTTGGGTTTTAATTAGATTTAAGTTAGCCATAGCCGCAACTTCGAGCTCTTCGTTTGTGTCATCCGACCAGGCCAAGACCTCATTGGAACCCCAACTTTCGTAATCTTTCATCTTATATTCGCAATATCCAGATTGCAATTCTTAGTTCTTGCTTGTTCTTCGATTGCTTGCAGGAATTAGACCTTCGTGGTCAGGTTGATCGTGCATCCGCGGGATCAATAACCTCTCGGAGTTGGTTTAGCGATCGCTAAGGCGCAACGTCTTCGCACGTTCGTAGTCGGGTCGTGAAAGTCTACTCCACCATAATCGATCTCCACCATCTCATCGAAACATCGGGACACCTTCGCCTCTATCAACAACAGTATCAACCACTTCCTCATGAGGAATTTCGCAAGCTCAACCTTGAGATTGTTGCTCATGGCTATCTTTCTACCTTGGTGGCGAAACCAACTCTTGAGGATCAAATCATAGTTGCCCAAAGGCGTGCACGAGGTGTTCGCCGAATCAAGGAGAACATTGTTAGCGGAGTTGCTAAGTGTTTCTCCACAGATAGCAAGGGAACGGTATTCTTTGAAAATCGTTTGGTAGTACCTAAGAATAGGGAACTAAGGAAACTCATCCTCAAGGAAGCCCATGACACACCCCTCTCGATTCATCCCGGTAGCACAAAAATGTACCGAGATCTACGCCAGAGATTTTGGTGGACTAGGATGAAGAGAGACATTGCTCAATTTGTTGCCGAATGTGATGTTTGTCGTCGCATTAAGGCAGAACCTCAAAGACCTGCTGGTACACTTCAACCTTTGTCTATTCCCGAGTGGAAATGATAGAGGCGAAGGTGTCCCGATGTTTCGATGAGATGATGGAGATCGATTTTTGGTGGAGTAGACTTTCACGACCCGACTACGAACGTGCGAAGACGTTGCGCCTTAGCGATCGCTAAACCAACTCCGAGAGGTTATTGATCCCGCGGATGCACGATCAACCTGACCACGAAGGTCTAATTCCTGCAAGCAATCGAAGAACAAGCAAGAACTAAGAATTGCAATCTGGATATTGCGAATATAAGATGAATGATTACGAAAGTTGGGGTTCCAATGAGGTCTTGGCCTGGTCAGATGACACTAACGAAGAGCTCGAAGTTGCGGCTATGGCTAACTTTAATCTAATTAAAACCCAAGTCTAAACGACGCCCTAAGGGCTGTATATATGGGGGAACAGAGGGGATTTTCGTGACCCCTTGGAGGTGGGGTCCGAAAACAACCCTAACTCGGTTTCCCCACACATACGGACTCTAAAAACTGCCTATAATGTGGTATTTCGAAATTACATGGGCCCAGCCCAATATTAAGGTGACGCAGCACCTATAATTGCTCTTGGACGAAAATAATGAAGTGGCATCTCGTGTAGTCCGTCCAAGCCTTCATGCATGCCTTATGGTGGCTTCAACGTGCGAAAATCCCCACTGGAAGCTCCACTGTACTTTCCCCCGCGCACACCTTCTTCTCCATTCTTGATCCCGCTCCAATGACCATCCTTCTTGTCCATGCTAGGTCCTTCATTCATAAGCAAAACAAAAGTATCTAATTTAGGCAGCATCATATGTTCATGAACAATAGAAGGATTCGCAAGAAACGAAAGTACCTGATAATTTAGTTGACGTGCACGTGCTCTAGTAACTGGTCCAGTATGTGTAGTTGGTGAGGGTATGGGTGTAACATTAGTAGGGATGTCCTCATCATCCTCCCCTTCTTGAATTGAAGTCATCCTCGACGGAAGCTCATCATCTTCTCCCAAATAAGGTTTCAAATCTGCAATGTTAAATGTGGGACTAACCCCAAAATCTGCAGGTAGCTCAAGTTTATATGCATTATCATTAATTTTCTGTAAAACCTTAAAGGGACCATCAGCTCGTGGCATTAACTTAGACTTGCGCAAATCAGGAAACCTATCTTTTCGTAGATGTAACCAAACAAGATCTCCTGGTTCAAATACAACATGCTTTCGACCCCTATCACCAGCAAGCTTGTATCTAGCATTCATGCGCTCAATGTTTTCTTTAGTTAACTCATGCATTTTTAATATCAATTCAGCACGTTGCTTAGCATCAAAATTCACCTTCTCCGAAGATGGAAGAGGCAGCAAATCAATAGGTGCACGAGGTAGAAAACCATAAACAATCTCAAAAGGGCACATTTTAGTGGTAGAATGCACTGAACGATTATAAGAAAATTCAATATGAGGTAAACATTCTTCCCACAGTTTCAAGTTACTTTTTAAAACAGCCCTAAGCATAGTAGACAATGTCCTATTGACCACTTCAGTTTGTCCATCAGTTTGGGGATGACATGTAGTACTAAAGAGTAGTTTAGTCCCCAACTTAGCCCATAAGCATCTCCAAAAATGGCTAAGAAACTTAGTATCACGATCCGAGACAATAGTATTGGGCACACCATGTAAACGAATAATCTCTCCAAAGAATAAATCAGCAACATTAACAACATCATCGCTTTTATGACATGGTATAAAATGTGCCATTTTAGAAAATCTATCCACGACAACAAATATGCTATCCCTCCCCTTCTTTGTTCGAGGCAAGCCTAAAACAAAGTCCATGGATATGTCCTCCCACGGAACACTAGGTACAGGTAAAGGCATGTATAAACCATGAGGATTGAGTCGTGACTTAGCTTTTTGACATGTAGTGCAGCGAGCAACAAAACGCTCAACATCCCGTCTCATCTTTGGCCAAAAGAAATGTGTAGCAAGTACATCCTCCGTCTTTTTCACGCCAAAATGTCCCATTAATCCTCCTCCATGCGCCTCCTGCAACAACAAAAGACGAATAGAGCTAGCTGGAATGCATAGCTTGTTAGAACGGAACACAAATCCATCATTAAGCACAAACTTGTTCCATGTCCTACCCTCTCTACAATTCTGCAATACATCTTTAAATTCCACATCATTTGCATATTGTTCTTTGATTGTCTCTAAACCGAATATCTTGAAGTCAAGATGTGAAAGCATAGTATAACGACGAGACAAAGCATCAGCAATAATAAAATTATCTTTCCCCTTCTTGTGTTTAATGACATAAGGGAAAGTCTCAATAAATTCAACCCACTTAGCATGTCTACGATTAAGTTTTGCTTGACTTCTTATGTGTTTCAAAGATTCATGATCAGAATGTATAACAAATTCTTTGGGCCATAAATAATGTTGCCAAGTTTCTAATGTCCGAACAAGAGCATATAATTCCTTATCATAAGTAGAATAGTTCAGACTAGGCCCACTCAATTTTTCAGAAAAGTATGCAACAGGTTTAGCATCTTGTAATAACACACCTCCCAAACCAATCCCACTAGCATCGCATTCAAGCTCAAAAGTCTTATTAAAATCAGGAAGTTGGAGCAAAGGAGCATGTGTTAACTTATCTTTTAATACCGTGAAAGCTTCTTCCTGTGCGGTACCCGAAGTAAAAGGCACATCCTTGCGTGTAAGCTCATTGAGAGGGGCAGCAATGGTGCTGAAATCCCTCACAAAACGCCTATAGAATCCAGCGAGGCCAAGAAAACTCCTCACTTGTGTGACCGTTTTGGGCTGCGGCCAACTCTCAATCGCCTCGATCTTGGCTTTATCAACTTCAATACCCTGTGGAGTAACAACATAGCCAAGAAACGATACTCGGTCGGTGCAAAAGGTGCACTTCCCAAGGTTACCAAATAAACGTGCATTACGTAGAGCAATAAAAACAGCACGTAAATGATCCAAATGTTCCTCCAAAGATTTGCTATAAATCAGTATATCATCAAAATAGACTACCACAAATCGTCCAATGAAAGCACGTAAAACCTCGTTCATTAATCTCATGAAAGTGCTAGGTGCATTAGTTAACCCAAAAGGCATGACTAACCACTCATATAATCCAAACTTAGTTTTAAAAGCCGTTTTCCATTCATCTCCTAATTTCATGCGAATTTGATGGTATCCACTACGCAAATCAACTTTGGAAAACATGGTAGAGCCACTTAATTCATCAAGCATATCATCTAACCTAGGAATAGGATGACGATAACGAATAGTAATATTATTAATGGCTCGACAATCAACACACATACGCCATGTTCCATCCTTTTTAGGCACTAATATAACAGGAACAGCACAAGGACTAAGGGACTCACGTATGTAACCTTTGTCGAGTAGCTCTTGTACTTGACGCTGAATCTCCTTCGTCTCCTCCGGATTGGTACGGTATGGCGCACGGTTGGGCAACGAAGCACCGGGAATTAAGTCAATCTGATGCTCAATCCCTCGAATAGGTGGTAATCCCGGTGGTACGTCTTGTGGAAAGACGTCAATAAACTCCTGCAAAAGGTCAGTGACAACAGGAGGCAAAGAAGGAGGCAATTCCTCAAATGAAAACAAAGCTTCTTTGCACACAAAAGCATAGCACACATATTGACTAACATCCAAATCTGAAATATCAACCTTAGTAGCAAGCAAAGTTGGACTAGTCAATTTAATTTCATTAGAAACAGCAGAAGAAGATATTCTATTAGTCTTATGTTGTTGCTCAAATTCTTTGGCTGCTATCTCATTCTCACTCTTATTTTTCTCCTGTTTTGCTTTACTAGCTCTAGCAAGATCATCTTTCACAATTTGTTCAGGAGACATAGGAAGTAAAGCAATATTTTTATCCTGATGAACCAGAGTAAACTGATTTGTCCTACCATGGTGTACAACATTCCTATCAAATTGCCATGGTCTACCAAGTAAAAGAGAGCATGCTTGCATGGGTACCACATCACAATCAACATAATCAGCATAAGCAGCAATGCTAAAGTGCACACGAACAGAACGCGTTACCTTAATCTTACCACTATTGTTAAACCACTGAATATAGTACGGATGGGGGTGTGGTCTTGTGGTGAGAGATAGCTTCTCCACCAACTCCATGCTAGCCAAGTTGTTGCAACTCCCTCCGTCAATGATGATGCGAACCGAACGTTCTTTCACCACTCCCTTTGTGTGGAACAAATTATGCCTTTGGTTTTGCTCGGCCTTCGTTACCTGCACACTTAATACACGTTGAGCAACCAAACTAGCATATTTATCTGCGTCATCAGGAGTCATATACTCTATATCATGAGCATCATCATGGGCACCCTGTTCCTCATGAGCAATGAGAACTAGAGTCTCCTCATCATAGTCACTCGCTGACTCATACCCACCATCCGCCGTAATAGTCATCACACGCTTGGAGGGACAGTCTTTTGCGAAGTGACCTCCACCTTGGCACCTGCGACATTTAATATCACGATCTCGTGTTTGCCCTGTGGACGCCATGGATGAAGAAGAACTCGCCGCCGGACCACTCTGTGCACCCTTGAATGGTGGCGCTGGCTGTTTTGGTGGCTCCCTGTAAGAATGAGCGGCTGAAGTAGATGGTGGCGCAGCAGGACGTGTGGATGTAGAAGCTCCACGCGATGTCCATGATGTATTTCGTCCTGCAGAAAAGTTAGGTCTTGTAGCGGCCTGTCGATCCTGCACTTCACGTTCAGCTTTACAAGCAAGATGAAACAAACGAGTGATAGTAGCAAAGTCCTTGTATTCTAGAATAGTTTGTATCTCCCTGTTTAAGCCACCCATAAAACGTGCAAGCATAGCTTCATTATCCTCTACTAGGCCACATCTAATCAATCCAGTTTGTAATTCTTGATAATATTCCTCTACAGAATTTTTTCCTTGTCTCAAACGCTGTAATTTTTGTAACAATTCACGTTGATAATAAGGAGGAACCCAGCGAGTACGCATAGCATCTTTTAAAGCAGCCCAAGTAGTTGGAATATTATTAGCATGCAATCTACAATGTTCAGACCACCAAATAGATGCAAAGCCCGTGAATTCACAAACAGCAGCAGTAACACGTCTATTCTCAGGATATTGTAAACATGTAAAACGTTGTTCAGTTTCTAACTCCCAAGTAAGATAAGCATCAGGAATATATCTACCCTCAAACGGCTTAAGGTTCAATTTAAGTTTAGGCACGTGTTCATCATCGCGTACCTGAGGGGGTGGTTGGTGTCGACCGTGGCGAATGTTGGGACGTGGACGTCCAGCTGGCTGCTCATAGGCCGCTTCCTGTTCCACCTCCTCCTCGTAATCACCCTCGTAGTTGTCGTCCTGGACGACGTCAGAAGCAGCAGCAGCAGTAGCAGCAACTGCAGCAGCAGGAGGAGCACCAATACCAGCAGCTTGTCCTCGCGGAAACAGAATACGTCGTGCACGTGGTAGTGGCGGTGGCTGTGGCTGTGCTGAAGGTAGGCGTGCGATCAACTCAGTAAACTTGGCGTCGAGCTTGGTGTCGATCATCTTTTCCACGCCATCAATTGCCTCTGTAAATCTGGTCTCGATGTCATTCACCTGTTCAGACATCATTTGTGCAAATTTATCATGTAGCTCCTTGTTTGTCATGTTCTCCCAATCGGGTGCATCCCGCGCCACTTCATCATGTGATCCTGGCATGGTTAGCAGAAATAGAAAACACACAGGAATATGATCCTACTTCTACTAATGGGATGGATGTGGGGTGGTGGAAAGCACAAATCCGTCAAGCTTTTCTTACGCTTACCGATTCTTACCTAGCAGCAGGTGGTGATGTACAACCAACGGGTCAAAACTCTCAGAGATATGGTAGAGCGATGGCCAGGAGGTGTCAAAACGCACGATGTAGGATATATGTGGAGCTGTAGGTAGGCTTGACAAATATGGTTGCAAAAAGATCAACAGTAATCAAAACAGAGATGCAAAGCTGAATAAACACTCAACGTCGGTACTGTGCTGATCCTAGGCTAGACCGTACTAGAGACGCGAGCCTAAAACACCAACGAAAGCACGGCGCGGCACGTAACAACTGTGAAGCACACTCTGAATTTTTTATTTTCTCTCTTTTTTTTTTTTTTTTTTTTTTGGAAATCACCCTCTTCTACGTACGACAAAAGATTGGTGAAATCCGACTCTAATCAACTCAAAACTATTCTGGCTACGGAGATATCAGGAACCGTACTGATGGTGGAACTCAACTCGGACTCGTGAGACGTGCTGGTGTATATGGACTCTGCTTGGCGGAACGTGGTGGTGTATCTGGACTCGGATTAGCGGAACGTGGTAGGATGACTACTTGTGCGGCGGCGACGTGGAAAACTGTGATCAGAACTCGAAACTCTAAGGGAACTAGACGCTAAGATCAGCAACTTGACACAACGATGCAACCGTAAATTCAACAAAGCAAGTACTGAATAGAAAACTGGACAAAGGCTAGGACTGTCTTGGGACGTGATGATCTAACCCTAATTTTTTTTGTTGGCTTTTTCGTGGACTGTAGGTATGAAGAACAGAACCAATCTAGACTATGAAAACTGGTAAATCTCACCGAGCAACCTGGAAATCTGATACCACTTGATAGAGGCGAAGGTGTCCCGATGTTTCGATGAGATGATGGAGATCGATTTTTGGTGGAGTAGACTTTCACGACCCGACTACGAACGTGCGAAGACGTTGCGCCTTAGCGATCGCTAAACCAACTCCGAGAGGTTATTGATCCCGCGGATGCACGATCAACCTGACCACGAAGGTCTAATTCCTGCAAGCAATCGAAGAACAAGCAAGAACTAAGAATTGCAATCTGGATATTGCGAATATAAGATGAATGATTACGAAAGTTGGGGTTCCAATGAGGTCTTGGCCTGGTCAGATGACACAAACGAAGAGCTCGAAGTTGCGGCTATGGCTAACTTTAATCTAATTAAAACCCAAGTCTAAACGACGCCCTAAGGGCTGTATATATGGGGGAACAGAGGGGATTTTCGTGACCCCTTGGAGGTGGGGTCCGAAAACAACCCTAACTCGGTTTCCCCACACATACGGACTCTAAAAACTGCCTATAATGTGGTATTTCGAAATTACATGGGCCCAGCCCAATATTAAGGTGACGCAGCACCTATAATTGCTCTTGGACGAAAATAATGAAGTGGCATCTCGTGTAGTCCGTCCAAGCCTTCATGCATGCCTTATGGTGGCTTCAATGTGCGAAAATCCCCACTGGAAGCTCCACTGTACTTTCCCCCGCGCACACCTTCTTCTCCATTCTTGATCCCGCTCCAATGACCATCCTTCTTGTCCATGCTAGGTCCTTCATTCATAAGCAAAACAAAAGTATCTAATTTAGGCAGCATCATATGTTCATGAACAATAGAAGGATTCGCAAGAAACGAAAGTACCTGATAATTTAGTTGACGTGCACGTGCTCTAGTAACTGGTCCAGTATGTGTAGTTGGTGAGGGTATGGGTGTAACATTAGTAGGGATGTCCTCATCAGGAAATGGGACAAAGTCGGTATGGACTTCATCACCGGCTTTCCAAAAACCCAGAAAGGAAACAATGCCATCTTCGTTGTCATAGATAGGCTTTCCAAAGTTGCACACTTCCTTCCGGTTCGCGAGTCTATAACTGCTAGCCAGTTAGCGGACTTGTACATCTCTAGAATTGTATCCCTTCACGGTGTTCCTTTGGAAATCAATTCTGATCGTGGTAGCCTTTTTACCTCTAGATTTTGGGGAAGCTTTCAGAATGCTATGGGAACTCATCTCTCCTTTAGTATAGCTTTCCATCCTCAGTCTAGCGGTCAAGTAGAAAGGGTTAACCAAATTCTCGAAGACATGCTCAGAGCTTGTGTTATCTCATTCGGAAAGAATTGGGAGAAGTCTCTTCCATTTGCCGAATTTGCTTATAACAATAGTTTTCAATCTAGTCTGAACATGGCTCCTTTTGAACTCCTTTATGGACGACGATGTCGAACACCACTGAACTGGTCAGAAACCGGTGAAAGACAATTCTTTGGACCGGATATGATCAAGGAAGCAGAAGAGCAAGTTCGCATTGTTCGTGATCAATTGAAAGCAGCCCAGTCTCGTCAGAAAAGCTACTATGATCGTCATCATAGGCAAGAGAGCTACAATCTGGATGAGAAGGCTTACCTTCGGGTTACTCCTCTGAAGGGAACCCAACGTTTCGGTATCAAAGGCAAGTTGGCCCCACGTTACATCGGACCTTTCCGCATTATTGCTAAACGTGGAGAAGTTGCCTACCAACTTGAACTACCCCCGCACCTTTCCCGAGTACATGATGTATTCCATGTGTCCCAACTCAGGCGTTGCTTCAAGAACCCCATCCGCGAAGTCGACCATGAAACGCTTGATCTCCAAGATGACCTTTCTTATCGAGAATACCCCGTTCGTATTCTTGATTCCGCAGAGCGTGTCACTCGTCGTCATAAGATTAGGTTTCTGAAAGTGCAATGGTCACACCACTCTGAAAGAGAAGCTACGTGGGAAAGAGAAGACCGTCTCAATGCCGAGTACCCCACCTTCCTCCCGCAGACTTCTGAATCTCGGGACAAGATTCTTTTGAGTGGGGGCGAGTTGTCAGAACCCTCTGTTAGGTAATGTGCTAGGGTTAGTCAGTACTCTTGCATCATGTCAAAAGTTCAAAAGAAATCCTTGAAATCAATTTCAAAAGCAAAATGGGAGAAGGAACCCCCCCAGATGAATTAATTCAAAAGGCCAGATAAAAATCTTCTCCAAAAATTCATGTTAGATTTTTGAAAAGTCTTATAAATGAGTGTGATCACATATCAAGTGATGTGGGACCCATCCCATGCTCATAGATTTTTCAAATATTCAAACAGTGCCTTGAAATTAATAAAATAACCCTATTTGAGTTAAGATTCAAATTATTTGAATTTTAAAAATGTTGAAACTTTATAAGTGGCTAGTCTATATTGTTATGAAGCCATATAAAATTTTTCAGCATTTAATAAAATGCCTAGCTATTTATTTAGCTAAGACAAAACAAATGTCAGAAAATAAAACACACAAGAAAAGAAAAAAAGGACTTACCTCGTTTTCGGCCCAACTAGTTCCCCAGCCGGCCCAGCCCACCTCCCGGGCTGTCGTCTTCCTCAGGAAGCCAGGCAGCTGCGTGCCCGGCATGCCACGGCCGCCACGCCACCTTCTTGCCTGGCGCCCCCCGGCCTCCTTAGCGCTTCTGGACACGTCCTGGAGACGCCCACGTCCATTCCCCTCCCTCCAGTGCACTTGCCCCCTCCGTTGTCGCCGGATTTGGAGAAGACCGAGAGGACCGCCGGAGCGCGACGCCGAGCACACGCAGCCAACGACGACGAGGACCTTCACCGAGCTGTCCCCCGTGTTCCCCTTCAAGCTCTTCATCGATCTGCAGAAGAAGGCGAGCCCGGAGCCCTCCTAGTCACCGGAATCGAGCTCGAGCCGCCGCCGGACCCGCAAGGACTCATCGTCGAATTCTTCATCATCACGCCGCCGTTTACCTCACCGTCTGCTCTGCTGAGTTCCTGGTGAGCGCGGGATCAAAACCCCTATCTTATCCCCCTCGATTGCTTCCTCTAGCCATGGCCGCCATGAGAGCCGAAACTCCTCGCCGCCGGGATCCATGGCGACGACCAACCGTTACGCAATCGAGCTCGCCTTGTTGTCCATCGCATTCCCCGTGCTCCACTGCTTCAAACCAGCCTAGCCCCGCTTCAATTCGCGCCTTGTAGCGAATTCCAGCTCGCAGCCTGTAACAGCCCAGTTTTCACAAAAAATAAAAAATTAGTTTTCGGTGTGAATTGATTGATTGTCTGATTTGTTTGCGGTGTTTGCATCCCCGATTTATCGATCGACGATTATTTTCCCCCCTCTTATCTTGTACTGGACGGAGACCGACCTTTGCCACCCGGACACTCGACCTTTGCGACACCGGGTTTCACCCGATCACCGTCGCGAAAACCGCACGAGACCAGCCGCAGCCAGGCCGGCCTCAAGGCCCAACCGCCCCCTCCTAGCGCCCCAGGCCACTTGGGCCAGGCCCATGGGGTGAGGCGCCCCTAGCCACTCTTTTTTTATTTTTTGATGTTTTGTTTTTTTCCTGTTGGGCCAGTAGATTCGGCCCGTTTAGTCTTTTTTTTTCTGCTGCTAGTTTTATTTATTTATTTCGGCAGTTTGTATTAGGATTTTTGCAGTGCCCGTAACTTTTTAACCGTAGCTCCGATTGCGACGCGTAAAATATGAAACTTGCTTAGAATTGTGTCTAGTTTAATAATTTGTTGCTTGTTTCCATGTTTGACTTTGTTTACTTGTTGTTTATCTGCTAATTACACTGCTTGCCACTGTAAACTGTAACTGCTATAACTTTTTATCTGTTGCTTTGTTTAAAATGTTCTTTATATGTAACTTGACTAGAATTGCATGTAGGTTATGTTTTTGCTGCTGTTGCTTGCTAATAACAAATATAAAATATTGTTTAGGGCAAAACAGTACCAAATTCCATTTTTATCGTGGGGTCTGCAATAGTTTGCATGTCTAGGATTTCACCCCACTTAAAATAACTAGCTTAGGTAGTTTATTTATGCTTCACCTCTTGCCATGTTTGTGTGCTTTGCCATGCTTGCTTGAGTTTCCATGTTAACAACCGTTGGTTGATCACCTGTAGCTAAACAACTTGAAACACCGTAAACGTGCGGTATTCGTCGTGTGTGACGAGTACTTCACTTAAATTGTTAGTAACCGCTCTCGACGGTAGGTGCGATGTCTCGTGTTGATTCTTGTTGATGCTTGCTCGTGTTTGCTCCGTAGTAATAGTGGTGCACCGTTGATTGCTTTCCAGTGTTTACTTCTTTTGTGCTCCCGCGGGTACCTCTCGGAGACGGTGCGAGCTTGCGATCAACTACACCTTCGGAACCCGACTTATCAACCGGCAAGGACTTTGCATTACTTATGATCCATTCTATTTCAACCAGTGGTTTGCATGCTACTCTAGGATAGGTTCGATGTTTGATCCTACCACATGTTTACAGCCCTTTTCAAGCCGATACAGCCATGTCCCCTCCCAGCAAACCTTGTACTGCTATGTTACTATTGCTCGTTGCTCAGCCCCTGCTTAGTATGCATGCTTAGGATGCTACGATGTTACCCTGTTACTCTTTGGGTTGGGATATCACCTGATTATTATATTATTGTTGATGATATGATTATTATAATGTTGACTATATTTGACGAAGGATGGAAGGTCTAGGCTATCCCGCCCGGACGCTTTGTTCCATTCGAGTCACCTAGGATCCGAGTTCCGGGTATTGGTTTTAAGACTGAGCGTGCCTAACCGCGTGTGGGATTTTATGGGGTCCCCTTTTTCTTACCTATCTAGCTTCAAACATTTCTAGAGGTGGCCCAAGCTGATTTACCATTTGAAAACATGCATATATATCTTGTCGGGTCGCTCCTAGCAGATATCTTTTAAAACAACTTGGACCAGCGGAGACATGGTTTCCCTGTTGGTCCACCTTTGACCTGCGAGGGCCCGAGACCTCACGTGAGGCGTCTCGGTAACCCAAACCCTGTTGAGACGGAAGAGTCCGATCCGAGAGTGTGGCCAGCTTTTGGATTGGGTGTCGACTCCCCGGGGGCCACCCGGATTTGTTCGTTGTTAGTTAGAGGGACCTGTCGTTTCGGATCTCTTGGAACTAAATCATAAAATGTTTGCCTGTGATGGGTAGCAACTGAGAGAGATGGGCGTGCGTGCGGAGCCTTGTAATGGGCAGTTGGTACACCTCTGCAGGGTTAAATCTTTTCGAGAAGCCGTATCCACGGTTATGGACGACTTGAGACCTACGTCCTGTTCATAGACAACAACAACTGAGATAATCTTAATATAACTTGATCAACGTGTGCGTGTGCCTTGACTGCTTCTTCTTCGTCGGGATGCGAAGAGGAGGACAAGGATAGGATAGGTGTTATGTTTGCGTAAGTAGTTGATAGCAGACTTGTTGGAGGCGATTCCTCATCAAAATCTTGGCTTCTTATCTTAATCTCTAGATCGTTAGCCACTTCATAAATGCTAGTGCGGCAGCAACCTCACCACTTACCCCTTCCTTACCGTAAACTAATAGTTGTCCTAGAATGACGAGTAATGAAGTCCTTGCTGGGTCAGATGACCACTACAATTGGATGCTGAGTACCTCTGTACTCATGATACTACCCCTAAACTCTTTTCAGGGTTCTGATCGACAACATGTATGGTGATCGGCGTTTCACGTGGAGACTCGACGACGACTAGTTAGGCGGATCCCGGCGGAGGGCCTGGACCCGTGTGGTTATGGGATCGATGATTTTCTCTTTGCTAGTAGGCATTTGCTTGTAGTCTGTACTCAGACATGTACCTTCCGCTGTTGTATTGTATTTGACGCAGTTGTATGCCAATTGTATGAGATGTTGTATCCTGTATCTGTAATGTTGTGATATCATGTTGGAAATCCGGGGCATATGGCTTTGTCATATGTCGCGGTGGGACCGATATGTGCTTCGTCCCCGGATCTGGGTGGAAACACCTAGATCTGGAACAGTACCGCATATCGGGCCTTACACAGCCGTAGCTCCGTCGCCGCGAAACTCGACGCCGGCGAGCGTACAAGGCACCCCAACACTTGGAGTTGGTCTCTTTCGACGCACAACGGCAAGGGATTCAAGTTGGAGGTCGCAGCGCTTCAAATGGTGCCCGAAATCATCCTCCCCGTGCAGCGCCGCCGTGGCCAGGCCGCCGGCATTTAGCCGTCGGTGGGTTAGACACTAATCCCCCTCCTAAACCCACCCTGGGCCACTGACCAGTGGGCCCAGTGGCTTAATTAAGCCACTGGATTAATTAACCAGCCGGGTTAATTAACCAGTGACACTGACACCCTTGGCCCACACGTCAGCCCCCCCATGACGCCAGCATGAAGTCAGCATGACGCAGTAAACCTTTTCCAGAATTAAAATGAATTAAATAAATTCCAGAAAATCCAGAAAATAGCTCAAACTTTGGAAATTCATAGAAAATTCATATTAACTTCAAATTGGACAAATAATATATGAAAAATGATCAGGAGAAAATAAGCTATCCAAAAATGAAACTTTCAACTATGTTTGAGTTGATATTAAAATGGTACCAGTAGCATATGTCATTTGAATTATTTGGAATTTATTCAAATTCAATTCAAATGATTTTGCAACTTGGACCATGGAATTATGCTATATTTCAACCACACATCAGAGGCATATCATACATATTTGAAGATGATTCAAATTGATCAAACCATGTCACATATAACTTGACTAAGTTTGAATTCAAATTGGAGTTTGAATTTGCAATTCAATTTGCAATATACTCCATTTAAATGGAATTGCTTCACACATCAAAGCATTTACATAAAGTTCCAACCTTCCATCATGTGATTGTGCATTGTATTTTCTTTGCTACTTTGCTTGTTGTTTGTCGAGTAGAGGTGGAACCGGAGCAGGAGGCTGCCCCCTTCACTGAAGACCCAGAACCCGAACCTCGTCAGCAAGGCAAGCAAACCCCCATTGATCATGTCGATAAAATCCCACTTCCCTCTCATGTATCGCTTATGCATTTTTTAGGATGATCACCATGATTCGTTTCTACCGCATAGATGAACCCATTCCTTTGCATGACCTATCATTTTGTCACAGTAGTAAGCAAACCACAATCCTAGCAAATGTAGGAGTTGGTTGATATCATGTGGCCCCTGCAAATGATTATCGCTTATTGCATGCTTAGTATGATACCATGATGTTACTGTGATGTGAGTCGGGATGGTAGTGATCATGTTGATGTTGGTAGAAAAGTGTTGGTGAATCGACCCTAATACAAGGTGAACGATGAGAGGCTGTGTAGGAGTACACGGTGGGTTGTCTCATTGAACACCGCCCTAAGTCCGAGTTCTTGTGTGGTGATCCAAGATGAAGAGTACAAGCACACATTGGGCTCACTGACCCCTCTCAACTTACTAACTCATCCCTTTCAATGTCCAGATGTCGCAATAGTTCGGAGTTCTGGTAGGCTTGTGACCTGGATGCTAAGTGAGAGAACGGCTCATCCGAGACCGGCTTATGCACCACGCACACATCACTTGGGTCCACTTCGGTAAACCGGCCGGGTTCACGATAGTGGTAACCAACCCAAGTAGGCAGCTTTCTCGGACTAGATCGGCTATGAGGTAACAGTTGTGGTGAGCATCCTCGCTGGCACCCCTTGAATGGTGTCGAGATCAAAGGCGGTAAATGATGATCATGTGTGTGTAGCGGTACACCCCTGCAGGGTTAACAAAACTATTCGAATAGCCGCGTCCGCGGTTATGGACTTCTTGGAAATCTTAGCTTGATTATTAGATAACTTGAACTGGATACTTCTAAAACACACCAAGATAAGTGTGAGTGCTATGGCGTGCTTTCTCGTGGGGAAGTCGAGGAAGGCACCATAGTGGTGTAATTGGTTGGAGAAAGTAGTGGACTCGTGTACGCTCCTTACCTCAAAGTCTGGTACTCGTAGATCAGGATTAGCCAAGTCAAAGCTGGCACTTCTGCAAGTGAAACCCCACCTACCTTTACCTTGATACATGTGCATGAGTAGTATAGCCCCTATGTAAGTCTTGCTGAGTACGACTTTGTACTCACGTTTTCCTAATCTATGTTTTAGATGAAACCACTGACCCCGAAGGTGGCTTCTTCATCGAGCTGGACGACTGAAGATCAAGCTAGTCTAGTCCCAGTCAGACGACTGGTTCCCTCGTGGAGGGCTTGTGTTTAAATAAGGCTTCTTAAGCCATTTGTTAAACTTGTCTGTACTCAGACAGAATTTGCTTCCGCTTATGTTGTAATGTTGGATCACATGTTTGTGATCTCTGTGTGCACTCTATAAGAGTTATCAATAAAAATGTATACTTTGTAGAGAATTGCAATGATACCTGCTGTTCATACAAGGCATGTGTGCTGCGTGTATGTTTATAACATGCATGTCTTTGTATGGGTTTTCGAGACCTTAGTTGTGATCTGGCTGGCGGTCTTTCATACACCAAGTGGCCCTTAGATGTGCGCAGCTTGGGGCATCGCGATGCGATTGTTCGAGACTTTGTCTCGTGCACACTTTGTGGTATGATCGAGCCCGCCCTAGACCCCAACTAAGTGATCGGGCTGGAGTAAGTCTATGTAAGAGTTATGAGATAGTCGTTAGTATGGTTGAGGCGACTTGTCTTTGAATATGGGAGTTCACCACCCATATCATTAGACTTGTGTGCGGACGATGAGGACCCATCTTAGTTGATCATCCGGCCTGGATGGGATGCCCCTCACGTACGATGCTTTCCGAGAACGTTCTGTGCTTGGCCTTGTCTGCTTAGACAAGTGGGTATGGTTCTCGGCTCTCCATATGACTATGTCTTAACTGGACTTGCATACGCTAACCCCGGGTCCCGACACATATGGCATTGTCATATGTCGCGGTGGGACCGATATGTGCTTCGTCCCGATCTCAGGAACAGTACCACATATCGGGCCTTACAACTTGGTATCAGAGCCTTACCGACCGTAGGATCCCTTCTCTGGCCGAAGTCGATTCTAGACAAAAACTATTTTGTAGTTACTAAGTTAGTTATCGGAGAGTAGGAATCTTTTTACTCCTTACCTTTGCTCTGGTCAGGACAAGTGTCGTAAGTGTTTTATTCTCGCCTTATCCTTTCAAACTCTAGGATCTCGAGTGTGTGGAGTATCGGAACCGTTACAATGCCTTGCTTGCAGCGTATTGTCTCGATCCCGATCTCAGGTTTGGGAAATCCTGTAGTACCTTTAGTTCTTCTGACTCTGGGTAAACATCTTGGTCGTATGTTGACTTCAGTCCTCTTGCCCAGTATCCTCACGATTTCAGTGAAAATGCTTCCATTGATCGTCGCTTTCAACTATCGTTCTTCCTCTTGATCTCACGAAGGTTTCGTTTTCCGACGTTGCCGTCTCTCTGCGGAAAATTCATCTCGACCAAAGTTCGACGTCGACACGGAGCAGAGTCCCTTGTTGGTGGTGTTGAAGATTGTCGACTCTCTTTTCTCTCCCCCCTATCCCCCGGATCGTCCAGGATCTCGGCACGAGATCCCTTGTTGGTGTTGTTGTATTGTAACAACCCATATTTCACAATTTTTTTTGTTTTCGGTGTGAATTGTCTGATTGTCTGATTTGTTTGCGGTGTTTGCATCCCCGATTTATTGATCGGCGATTATTTTCCCCCCTCGTATCTCGTACCGGACGGAGACTGACCCTTGCCACCCTGACACTCGACCTTTGCGACACCGGGTTTTACCCGATCACCTTCGCAAAAACCGCACCAGACCAGCTGCAGCCAATGGAATGAAAACCCCGTTTAATAACTAAACGGGTTATTTTTATAGCGCACCGGAAAGTGTTTTTGGAACGGTTCCAGCGTGAGGTGAACGCCGCCGGCTCGACGCGTTGATCGAGCAGTTCGAAGTTTTACCCGAATCGGAGGTCCTGCGGACCCTCGGCGGTCAGAAACTTAAGCACCGTGCGCGTGAGAGAAAAACCGGGGATGTTTTTGCAAACTGCCAGCCACCTGGGCTATATAAAGACCACCACACCCCCCACCCCTTTCTACGGTTTCCCTAACCAAAAATTTGCAGCCACAGCCCCGAAATCCCCTCAAATTTGCAGTCTAGCCCCACCTCAGATCTGGTGGCCACGGTCTGGGCCGTCCGATCCAGATCGGACCACCTGTGTTGCGCCACGTCGCCAGTTGGGGTTTCCCCAGCCCGAGCTCATCCCTGCCCGTACCGAAGCCACCCCGCCGCCGCCTCTCGCTCAGGCCAGCGAGCCCGACGCCGGCGAGCCGCGCCGCAGCCGCACCAGCGAGCCGCCCCTGCAGGTCTCCCTCTCCTCTCCTCCCGTGTCTCCCTCTCTCCTCTAACCCCCTCCCCTTCTTCCCACAGCACGCAGCCGCCGCGCCATGAGCCCACCATGGAGGACCTCGAGCTCGGGGCTCGTCGTCGTGGCCGCCTCTGCACCCCGCCTCCTTCCAGATCCGAAACGCCCGTGGAGGCTCCACGCCGCCTCCCGCGCCCCTGCCGGCATCCCTCGCCGCGCCGCCGATCGACAGTGGCCGCCGCCGCCAGCCGGTGCGCTCGGCCTCGATCCAGATCGGATCGGGCGAGCAGGCCAGCCAACGCAGCCCAGCCAGGCGCCTCAGGCCCAACGCGCCCCTCGGCCCGATCCAGGCCGCCTCTTGGGCCGGCCCAGTTGGGTGAGGCATTTTTCTTTTCTTTTTCTTGTTTTTTTTCCTCGGCAGTTTAATTTAGCAGATTGTGTTATTATTTTCCGAGGCCCGTATCTTTTTGACCGTAGGTCGGATCGCGATGCGTAAAACATGTAACTTGCTTAGAATTTCATGTAGGTTAATAAAATGTGCTCCTTTGCCATGTTTGACTTTGTTTACATGCTGTTTACCTGCTATTTACAACTGCTTGCCACTGTAAACTGTTCATTTAATAACTTTTTAACCGTTGATCCGATTAAAATTTTCTTTATATGTAACTTGACTAGAATTGCATGTAGATTGTGTTTATACTGCTCTTGCTTGCTAATAAAAATAATTAAATATTGTTTAGAGCAAAACTGTACCAAATGCAATAAATATCATGGGGTCCGTAATAGTTGGCATGCGTAGGTTTTACCCCCACTTAAAATGACTAGATTAGATAGTTTACTTTGTGCTTCACCTCTTGCCATGTTTGTGTGCTATGCCATGATTTCTTGAGTTTCAATGTTAACAAACTTGTTGATCACCTTTAGCTAAACAACTTGAACCACCGTAAATGTGCGGTATCGTCGTGTGAGACAAGTACCCCACTTAACCTGTTAGTAACCGCTCTCGACGGTAGGTGCGATGTCTCGTGTTGCCTTCTTGTGGGTGCTTGCTCGTGTTTGCTTCGTAGTAATAAATGCTTGCTCGTTGATTGCTTTCCAGTTTATCTTCTTGTGTGCTTCCGCGGGTACCTCTCGGAGACGATGCGAGCTTGCGATCAACTACACCTTCGGACTCCCGATTTATCAACAGGCATGGACTATACATTACTTATGATCCATTCTATTTCAACCAGCGGTTTGCATGCTAGTCTAGGATAGGTTCGATGTTTGGTCCTACCACATGTTTACAACCTCTTTCAAACCGATACAGCCATGTCCCCTCCCAGCAAACCATGTACTGCTATGTTACTATTGCTCGTTGCTCAGCCCCTGCTTAGTATGCATGCTTAGGATGCTACGATGTTAACTTGTTACTCCTTGGTTTGGGATATCACATTATTATATTGTTGTTGATGATATGAATATTATAATGTTGACTATATTCGATGAAGGATGGAAGGTCTAGGCTATCCCGCCTCGACGCTTTGTTCCATTCGAGTCACCTAGGATCCAAGTTCCGGGTATTGGTTTTAAGGCTGAGCGTGCCTAACCGCGTGTGGGATTTTATGGGGTCCCCTCTTCTTACCTATCTAGCTTTAGACATTTCTAGTGGTGGCCCAAGATGGTTTTACCTTTTGCAAACGTGTGTGTGCGAGTGTCGACCTCGCAGATTTTCAAACAACCTAGGGCCAGCGGAGACATAGTTCCTTTGTTGGTCCACACCTGGAAGCTAGGGGGCTGCCCACATCTGTTTGGGTAGCTAACCCGACCTCGTCCAGACGGTAGAGGCCGATTCGAGAGCGTGGGCGGCTTTTGAGTTGGATGTCGACTCACCGTTGGCCACCCGGATTTGTGCGTTGTTAGTTAGATGGACCTGTCGTTCCGGATCTCTTGGGACTAAATCATAAAATGGTTGCCTATCATGGGTAGCAACTGAGAGAGATGGGCGTGCGTGCGGAGCCTTGTAATGGGTAGTTGGTACAGCCCTGTAGGGTTAAATCTTTTCGAGAAGCCTCGTCCACGGTTATGGATGACTTGAGACCTACTCCTTGTTCATAGACAACAACAACTGAGACAATCTAATTATAACTCGATCAACGTGTGTGTGTGCCTTGACTGCTTCTTCTTCGTCGGGATGCGAAGAGGAGGACAAGGATAGGATAGGTGTTATGTTTGCGTAAGTAGTTGATAGCAAAACTTGTTGGAGGCGATTCCTCATCGAGTGCTTGGCTTCTTATCTTACTCTCTAGATCGTTAGCCACTTCATAAATGCTAGTGCGGCAGCAACCTCACCACTTACCCCATCCTTACCGTAAACTACTAGTTGTCCTAGAATGACGAGTGATGAAATCCTTGCTGGGTCAGATGACCACTACAGTTGGATGCTGAGTACTTCTGTACTCATGACACTACCCCCAAACTCTTTTCAGGGTTCTTGATCGACAACAGGTATGGTGATCGACGTTTCACATGGAGACTCGACGACGACTAGTTAGGCGGATCCCGGCGGAGGGCCTGGACCCGTGTGGTTATGGGTATCGATGTTTTTCTCTTTGCCACTAGGCATTTGATTGTAGTCTGTACTCAGACATATATCTTCCGCTGATGTAATGTATTAAGGCAGTTGTATGCCTGATGAGGACATCCCTACTAATGTTACACCCATACCCTCACCAACTACACATATTGGACCAGTTACTAGAGCTCGTGCACGTCAACTAAATTATCAGGTACTTTCGTTTCTTGCGAATCCTTCTATTGTTCATGAACATATGATACTGCTTAAATTAGATACTTTTGTTTTGCTTATGAATGAAGGACCTAGCATGGACAAGAAGGATGGTCATTGGAGCGGGATCAAGCATGGAGAAGAAGGTGCGCGCGCGGGAAAGGACAGCGGAGCTTCCCGTGGTGATTATCGCACTTTGAAGCCACCATAAGGCGCGCATGAAGTCTTGGACGAAATACGCGAGATGCCACTTCATTATTTTCGTCCAAGGGCAATTAAAGGTGCTGCGTCACCTTAATATTGGGCTGGGCCCATGTAATTTCGAAATATCACCTTATAGGCTGTTTTTAGAGTCCGTATGTGTGGGGAAACCGAGTTAGGGTTGTTTTCGGACCCCACCTCCAAGGGGTCACGAAAATCCCCTCTGTTCCCCCATATATACAGCCCTTAGGGCGTCGTTTAGACTTGGGTTTTAATTAGATTTAAGTTAGCCATAGCCGCAACTTCGAGTTCTTAGTTTGTGTCGTCCGACCAGGCCAAGACCGCATTGGAACCCCAACTTCTGTTAATCTTTCATCTTATATTCGCAATATCCAGATTGCAATTCTTAGTTCTTGCTTGTTCTTCGATTGCTTGCAGGAATTGACCTTCGTGGTCAGGTTGACCGTGCATCCGCGGGATCAATAACCTCTCGGAGTTGGTTTAGCGATTGCTAAGGCGCAACGTCTTCGCACGTTCGTAGTCGGGTCGTGAAAGTCTACTCCATCAAAAATCGATCTCCACCATCTCATCGAAACATCGGGACACCTTCGCCTCTATCAATGCCGATTGTATGAGATGTTGTATCCTTGTGTCTGTAATGTTGTGATATCATGTTGGAAATCCGGGGCATATGGCTTGTCATATGTCGCGGTGGGACTGATATGTGCTTCGTCCCCGGATCTGGATGGAAACATCTAGATCTGGAACAGTATCGCATATCGGGCCTTACACCGGCACCCCGTGAATGGTGACGAGAACTTGACGGTAACTGATGGTCATGTGTGTGTAGCGGTACACCCCTGTAGGGTTAACAAAACTATTCGAATAGCCACGTCCGCGGTCATGGACTACTTGGAAAGTTGTGCTTGATTATTAGACAACTTCAACGGATACTCCAAAACTTGCCAAGATAAGTGTGAGTGATATGGCGTGCTTTCTCGTGGGGAAGTCGAGGAAGTAACCATAGTGGTGTATTGGTTGGAGACTTGGTAGTGGACTCGTGTACGCTTCTTACCTCATTCTGGTACTCGTAGTATAGTACTAGCCAAGTCAAAGATGGCACTTCTGCATGTTGAAACCCCACATCCCTTTACCTTGAAACTTGAGCATAAGTAATATAGTTCTGATGTAAGTCTTGCTGAGTACGACTTTGTAGTCACGTTTGCTTATTCTATGTTTTAGATGGAAAACCAGACCCCGATGGAGTCACCTTCCTGAAGCTCGACGTTGACTAAGCTAGTATAGTTCCAGACAACAGTCTGGTCCTTCGTGGAAGGGCTATGTATGTTGAACAATGCTTCTAAGCCATTTGTTAATCTTGTCTGTACTTAGACCTAATTTTCTTGCGTTGTTTGATGTAATGATGGATCATACTCATATGATCTTTGTGTACTCTATGTGTAAGTCAATAAAGATATACTTCATGCAATGTGTACCTGCTGTTTACACTGGACATATATGCTGCGTGTATGATTATAACATGCATGTCTTAGTGTGGGGTTCGATAGCTTAGTTGTCTTCTTGCCGGCGGTCTTTCATACACCAAGTGGCCCTTAGAAGTGTGCAACTTGGGGCATCGTGATGCGATTGCTCATGACTCTGTCACGTGGCACACTTTTTTGTATGATCAAGCCCACCCGAGACGCCGACTAAGTGATCGGGCTGGATTCTGTTTATGTAAGTGCTATGATTCAATCGATAATATGGTTGAGGCGACTTGTCTATGAGTATGGGAATTCACCACCCATAAGCATCTAGACTTGTGAGCGAACGATGAGGACCCGTATCAGATGATCATCTGGGCCTGGATGGGATTCCCCTCACGTTCGATGCTTTCCGAGAGTGTTCTTTGCTTGTCCTTGTCTTCTTAGACAAGTGGGTACGACTCTCGGCTCTCCATATGATTGTGTTGTAATAGGAATTACATACGCATATTCCGGGTCCCGACACTGGAACTCTCTTTAGTTTTTATTTTTATCTTGTTAAGAGAATTGGTTGTTGCACTGAGTTGTGTCTTGTCTTGAAACTAGGTAATTGAGGTTGCTATTTAATTGTAGTAGTAACTTGCAATAGTTTTGAGGTATTGTTGTGAGTAATGTTTGAACTTTTGGTGTCAAGAGATCTAGCCTATCAATGATAGGTGTCGTATTTTGGGCAATCTGTTGAAAACCTACAAAACTAGTTGAGAACTCTATCTACTAGATGGATCGCTGATCTTTTAAGGGATCGGATATTAGAGTACCCTCACGTACCTGATATTAGAGTACCCTCACCCTCCGCAAGGATAACCAAACCCCCATACACTCCTCTTCGGGGTACTTGTCTCTTTGTGAACCTCCTCATTAGATTGAGAGTTACCGATAATAACTGCATGATTTCTTCGGACAAATGTAAGTATTGAAAGTTGACACTTCCACCTTCTTATTATTGCTAGCCTCTTCCGTACCATGCATTGCCTTCTTCTCACTCCGAGAGTTCGCGTCCACCTTCGCCGGTGCATCCAAACCCTTGGCATGATACGCTCTGTCATGATAGACCTCCCTATATCTTTCCTCAAAGCAGCCACCATACCTACCTATCAAGGCATTTCCATAGCCTTTCTGAGATATATTGCCATGCAACATCCACGTCTTCATTACTTGATCTTCATGTCATACATGTTCCTGCTACACTGACAGAGGCATACATTGCATACATCATGATAGCTACATCTTCTTTATGTTTGAGTACCTTGTAAAGTGTGAAGATCTTCTATACCCTCTTGTAAAATAGAGTGTTGCCCTTAAGTTAGGAAAAGATCCCAAAGTGGACAAAATAAAAGATCCCAAAGAGGACAAATGAGAGTTAAATAGAAAGAGCCATTGAGGCCACCAAAAAAATACAAAAAATTAGAAAAAAGAGAAAAAGAAATAAAAAGAGAGAAAGGGGCAACACTACTATTCCTTTTGAAAGATCCACACTAGTACTCCCTCTTATTCTTGTACTCCATAGAGATGCTCATTTATGCATATAGCTTTGTGGGGACCTTCACACTATAGAACTTGGCTTGCATATTCCAAGGACGAGCCTCCTAAAACGAGCTCTAGGTCTTCATGAGCGAGCAAGTTGGATGCACCCCCACTAGTTCCATTGGAGAGCTTTTCTTAGCTCATATGTGCATCCGTTGCATGGCAATCCCTAGTCCTCACATCATATCTATCATTTGGCCTTCTCACCTATGATTGTCCTCATTGATGTGAGCCTTTCTCACCTTTTTGTCTTCCTCCTCCACCATATTTCTCTCTTTTCCATCCTAAGTGTCAACTTTCGTGCTTACGCTCATCCATTGCATGAGTGCTCAAAATATCGAATTGACTTGTACCTGGCTAGTGGTCTGGGGATGAGTCAAGATAAGATTCAAAGAAGACCAACTGTGAAACTTTAGTAGATTGAGTTCTCAACAAAAATATGTTTTTCTCGTATTCCCATATGCCCTTCTTGCACGCAAACACCATTTGGAGGCATTCGAGTCACGGACAGCGAGAGCTCTTGCACCTAATGTTCCTTCGTTGCTTGTTTAATTGCTAATATAGACTCTTGCATGTTATGACTTGAATTGATTCACATAACTTCCTTGCTTTACTTTTCAAATTTCTTATATGGTTGCTAGCATGTCACCACAGAAATTATGCTTGTTATCATTTACCTACTCGAGGACGAGCAGGAATTAAGCTTGGGGATGTTGATACTTCCCAAACGTATCTATAATTTCTGCTTGCTCCATGCATGTTTTGTGTGATATTGCTATGATCTAGATACACTTTCATACACTTTTGATCATATTTGGACTAACTTTTTAACTCAGTGCACCACAATGCCAGTTCCTGTTTTCTGCTGTTTTTCTATTTCAGGTTTCCCCCATATTAAAAGTGCTCCAAAAATTCGGGAAAAATCAGATAAAAAATCAGCGTGAAGGAACCTTCCGGAATAACCTGGGTGGGGCCAGAGGGCCACCACCAGGGACCCAGGCGGCCACCTGGCGTGGCCTAGGTCCTGCCCGCGCCGGGGGGGGCGCCTGGACCCCTTGTGGCCCCTCTCTATGCCCCCCTTCGCCTATATATTCTCCGTGACGCGAAACCTCCAAAGACAGAACCCTTTTACGCGATCTTGCCTCTATTCCGCCGCCGCCGCGCTTCCAAGATCAGGAGCGCCAGCAAACTTCTTCCCTGCACCCTGCCGAAGGGAGGATTGACCTCCGGGAGCTTCCCCTCCGCCATGGACGCTTCCCGGATGTGCCATGAGTAGTTTCCCTTGGACCATGGTTCCGTGATCAGTAGTTATGTGATGTTCTCCTCCCCTCTTTGTTCTTCATGGTTTAGTCCTTGTGAGCTACCCTACATGATCGAGGCACAAATGTAATTTTTGCTGTTGCTATGCTGAGTTTGCTAGGATCTGATGGATTATGAGATTATGTTCAGATTCTGATTGAGTAATATATTTGGTTCTTATCTCTTATATTTTTGTTCTTAAGTTATTCTTGCATGTTCTTCGTTGCTGTTTATTGCTTTGGTCAAGTAGTAGGTAGTGACTCCAAGAGGGAACGTTATGCTCGATTGTGGGTTCATGCCCCCCGATGACACGCTTGAGTGACAGAAACATGAGTCTAGGGGATGTGCTGTTGCCACAAGGGGGAAAACAAGGGTGCTTGTAACCGCGGTTGCAAGGATTGTTTACTTTACGCAAAGTGCTTTTTAATGCAGTTTTCTGTTGCTTTGGGTTTACACTTTGGGTGGGGCTCGCAACTTAATACCAGCGAGATGTTCTGGATAGATATCTCAAGGTGGATGATTAGTAGTAGATGCAGTTGGATTTCGGTCTACTTATTTTGGCGTACCGCCCATGCTTTTGAGCCTCGTCCTGTCTTTGTAGCATAGTTAGCATTGCGGTGCGTTTTCAATCCGGTCAATTGAACAACTGTAATTTGTTTACCTCGCGTAGCAGTTTTATCATCTTTTGGGAGAGAGACATCACTAGTGAACATCACGGGACCCCGGTCCATATCCGCATCACTGTTTACACGCTCATTTATTTTCCTGCTATTAGTTTGTAGCTGCTATCATTATCATTATTATCTGTTGTGTTGATCCTTTGTGAAAAGCAAGGCCGGAGAGATTGACAACCTCTCTGTACTCGTTGGGAAGCAAACTTATTTTTGCTGAGTGCAGGTCCACGTCAATTGCGCCGTTGACACGTACTTATTATTGCCGGAGTCCTACGGGAGACAAACCCTATCCTCTACATAGGTGAAATTTGCCGCTATCCTACATCTCACCTTCCACTTGGGGTAACCAACGAGGAGAGATATGAGTGGCCAACATAAGTCCATTTCATTCTGTTATCAAGTATCGAGGGAAAGTGCATGTTTTTATAAAATGTGGAACAAGTGAGAACTATGCATTCTCCAGACCGGCTTCTTCCTCATAAATTTGACTATAATAAACTTTGTCAAGGAGTAAAACATTTTTAGAATGGAAGATCATGATTGCCCGTAACGCTCCATGAGCTTGTACGGATACAAAAAGAGAATTTCATTTGAATGGTGTTGAGATGGTACAAGAAAGACTTCGTTAGGATGGCCGATAAATACCATATGTAGGAAGGCATGGTGGACTCATATGGTGCAACTGGTTTCAAGGATGTTGGATGCACAAGAAGAATTCATCTTAGTACAGGCGAAGGCTAGCAAAAGACTGGGAAGCGACCAACTAGAGAGCGATAATGGTCTCAGACATAAACATGTGTAGCATGTGCCAAGTGATATAAATATTCTGAAATAAAAATATCATCAAGTCTTGATAGACTTTCAGACATAAACATGTGTAAGCATGTGCAAGTCAATCCAAGAATTCTCCGAAGGGAAAATACCACGTCAATATGCCAAATCAGGAATGATGCAATGCATGAAAATCATTTCGATAACACATTATGCACTCCAGCTATTAAGGACTAGTCACAAGACAGCATGAACTACTGTGAAAGCATTGTAAGCATAGAACTAGGTCGCCACAAGCTGGTCTCTAGGTCATAAGTATAGGCATATGTACAAAAGTAGAAAAAAGAGTTAATACTGGCTTCCCTTGTTGCATCCCTTTCGTTGATCTTCGTCATTATTGTTTTTTCGCTTGAACAACCGAACGTAGAAAGATATAATCAAGTGCAATTGCAACCATGGACGTGAGCAGAACTCTGCAAACAAACCAAACTAAAGAGAGAAAGGAAATCTTTTATGGTTTTTCAAAGGTCAAGTGACGAGGGGGTGACCCCATGACTCCTGCGTATGAGGATACTCGGTGCATATGAAGACAGAGGGCCCGCTGGGAAGCCACGACAGGCCCACGACTGGCCCAACCAAGCACCGACGTAGGAGTCCGCAACCAGTATGGAAAGGCACGACTTGGCGTACAAGGAAAGACTAGAACTAGGAAACTATCTTTTTAACCTAGTATCGACTCCCCGAGACCTAGCCTAGTATATAAAGGCTGGGAGGGGAGACGTCCAGATGAATCCAATACGCATCTACTCTCCTGGTCTTGCGAGAACTCGGCTTGGCCTCCACTGTAATCGCCCCTCACGCAATAATATCAAGCAGGAAGTGCTTCTACTATTAGCCGACGAGTATCGTCCAACCTGTGCCTTCTCTATGACTAACCTAGGGTCCCTGACCATGGGATTTGCCGGGGCCGATCCCCGTCAATTGGCGCCGTCTGTGGGAACTACACAGGTTGGAATCACGATCTCGGCTGTCCCGCCCTCAGCAAATTAAGACTCGATGACTAGAACCAGATCTAGCCCGCTCGAGAAATTCAAGTTCACCGCAAGCATCTCCATCGACCCGTCAATATCACTTAGCCTGCAGCCAAATCAAGTCCAGCACCTCGACGGCCACCAGATCCATCGCCGACGGAAAAGGACTCGACGACCCAGAAGACAAGCGCGAGGACTCTACTCGGGAACCTGATACGTCCAAAACGTATTTATAATTTCTACTTGATCCATGCCTCTTTTGTGTGATATTGCTATGTTATTGATGAACTTCCATACACTTTTGATCATATTTGGACTAACCTATTAACTCAGTGCACCCCAGTGCCAGTTCCTGTTTTCTGCTGTTTTTCTATTTCAGGTTTCCCCTATATTAAAAGTGCTCCAAAAATTCGGGAAAAATCCAATAAAAAATCAGCGCTTCGGAAGCTTCGAGAATCACCGACGGGGGCCAGAGGGGACCCACCAGGGCGCCAAGCGCTCTCCCGACGCACCCTAGGGTGGGGCCGTGCACGGGGGCCGTCTGGACCCCTAGTGGCCCCCCTGGCTGCCCCCCTTCGCCCATATATTCTCCGTGACGTGAAACCCCGTGATGGGAACCCGTTTTCGCGATCTCTCCTCTGTTCCACCGCCGCCGCGCTTCCAAGATCGGGAGCATGAGGAGACCTCTTCCCGGCACCCTGCCGGAGGGAGGAACCACCTCCGGGAGCTTCTCCACCACCATGGATGCTTCCCGGATGAACCGTGAGTAGTCCACCTTGGACCATGGGTCTATGATCAGTAGCTATGTGATGTTCTCCTCCCCTCTTTGTTTTTCATGGATTAGACCTCGTGAGCTTCCCTACATGATCGAGGCACATATGTAATCTTTCTGCTGTTTCTATGTTGAGTTTGCTGGGATCCAATGGATTATGAGACTATGTTCAGATTGTGTTCGAGTAATATATTTGATTCTCCTATTTTTTATTTATGTTCTTGAGTAATTCTTGCATGTTCTCCTTTGCTTTTTATTGCTTTGGCCAAGTAGTAGGTAGTGAATCCAAGAGGGAGCGTTATGCATGATTGTGGGTTCAAGCCCCTGATGACTACCTTGAGTGACAAAAACATGAGTCTAGGGAATGTGCTATTGCCACAAGGGGGAAAACAACGGTGCTTGTACTTGTGGGCGCAAGGATTGTTTACTGTACGCAAAGTTCTTTAATGCAATTGTCCGTTGCTTTGAGTTTACACTTTGGGTGGGATTCACAACTTAATACCAGCGAGATGTTCTGGATAGATATCTCAAGGTGGATGATTATAGGTAGATGCAGATGGATTTCAGTCTACTTGTCTTGGCGTACCGCCCATGCTTTTGAGCCTCTTCCTTCCTTTATAGCATAGTTAGCATTGGTTTGCGCACATAATCCTGTCAATTTCTCAGCTGTAATTTGTTTACCTCGCATGGATATTTTATTGTCTTTTGGGAGAGAGACATCACTAGTGAACATCATAGGACCCCGGTCCATATTTCCAATACTTTTTACACCCACTATTTATTTACTGCTTTATTTACTTTTTCGTTGCTATCACTATCAATATTATCCCATGCGTTTGATCCTTTGTAACCAACAAGGCCGGAGGAATGTACAACTGCTCGGTACTCGTTTGGAGCAAAGTTATTAGCTGTGTGTGCAGGTCCACGTCAAGGAAGCAACTTTTGTCTTAAAAACGGTGCCATTGTTTCCTTGCCACCTACTTGTCGATCTTGGAGTCCTACTGGTCAATCCTCAACCTTAGCATCTTCGCTAAGGGAAATCTGCTGCTATACATCTCAACCTTCCACTTTGGGTAACCAACGAGGGGGCGAGAAATCGTACCATAAAAAGCAATTTCTGGCGCCGTTGCCGGGGACTCCACTCTTCAAGATAGGGGAGTTGCACACTATCTTTTATCTTTGCGTTTTAGTCTTGTTAGTTTACTTTTAAATTTTTTGCTTTAGTGTCCTTTATCAAAAAAAATATAGTTATCTTGCTTGTTGCTGCTATGGGTTCCTCCGAGAACACCAAGTTGTGTGACTTCACTAGTCATAACAACAGTGACTTTATCTGCACTCCTATTGCTACACCTGCCACTTCAGCACCTTCTTATGAGATTAAACCTTCTTTGCTGAACCTTGTTATGAAAGATCAATTCTCCGGTGCTGGAGATGATGATGCTTTGCACTTAAATAATTTTATTGAGATCTGTGATATGCAAAAGTACAAAGAAGTAGATGGTGATATTGTTTAGATTAAGCTTTTTTTCCTTTCTCCTTGAGAGGAGGAGCTAAAATCTGGTTTCAATCCTTGCCTAGGAATAGCATAGATTCTTGGGATAAGTGCAAGGATGCTTTTATTGGGAAGTACTACCCCCCGGCTAAGATTATCCAATTAAAGAGTAATATTATGAATTTTAAGCAATTGGATAATGAACACGTTGCCCAAGCTTGGGAACACATGAAATCTCTTGTTAAGAATTGCCCTACGCATGGTTTTACTACTTGGATGGTTATCCAAACTTTTTATGCAGGCTTGAACTTTACCTCGCGGAACTTGCTAGATTCGGCCGCGGGAGGAACCTTTATGTCAACTACACTTTGTGCTGCCACAAAACTACTCGATGAGATGATGACCAACTATTCCCAATGGCACACCGAAAGATCTCCAACAGGTAGGAAGGTAAACTCTGTCGAGGATACCTCCTCCCTAAATGAAAATTTTGACTTGATTATGTCTCTACTTACCAAGCAATCTCCTATTGATCCTCATGATGTTCCTTTAAATTCTTTGATTGCTCAAGATGAAGTAGATGTGAACTTTATCTCTAGAAAAAACTTCAATAACAATGCTTATAGGAGTAATTTTGGTAGCAATCCTAGACCGTTCCCCTCTAACAACTTTGGGAACAACAACACTTATCCTAGCACCAAGAACTCCACTTCTGAATTAGAGAGTATGCTTAAAGACTTCATCACTACCCAAAAGGCCTTCAACAAGAGTGTAGAGGAAAAACTAGACAAATTATATAATCTCTCGTTGAAGGTAGAAAATTTAGCCCATGAAGTAGAACTGCTTAAAATTAGAACTTCTCCTCTTGAGGAGAGGAAGGTCACTCCTATGAACGCTATCCAAGTGCAAATTAATGAAAACATTAGGATGATGGCTAAACTGAAAGAGAGATGGGCTAGAGAAAAGGAGGAAGATAGAATTAAGAGCCTTCCTACACACCATACCATTGCTACTAGCAAGTGGTTGAGGATATCCAAACTCTTAGCACCCAATGCACCCCTAGTCCCATAGGACCTATTAATGGTGATGCTATGACCTCAACCGTAGAAGAAGAAACTCCTATGACTATAGAAGCTACCAAACAAGTGAGCCTAAAGGACACCACTACCACTTTAATTGATAGTAGTGACCTTGATTTTGATAATTGCACCCTTTCTGAAGTTATTCGTTTCCTTCACAAGATATCTAGAGACCCCCACACTAGCACACTTAATCTTGCCTTCACGGAGCATATCACTCATGCTCTCATTAAAGCTAGGGAGGAGAAGCTTAGGGTAGAAGCCTCCATACCTAGAAAGCTAGAAGATGGTTGGGATCCTATGATTAAAATTAAGTTGAATAACTTCTCTTGCTATGCTTTATGTGATGTTGGAGCTAGTACCTCCGTTATGCCCAAAAGAATGTATGATATATTTGAATTGAAACCTTTTGATCCTTGTTCTTTTGGTGTTCGTCTTGTCGATTCTTCCGTAAAGAAACCTTTGGGGAAGATCGATGATGTTCTTATCATTGTAAATGACAATTATGTTCCCGTTGATTTTACTATTATGGACATTGAATGTGAACCTTCTTGTCCAGTTATTTTGGGAAGTCCTTTTCTTCGCACCGTGGGCGCTGTTATTGATATGAAAGAAGGGATTATAAAATTCCAATTCCCTCTCAAGAAAGGGATGGGGCACTTCCCTAGGAAAAATATTAAGTTGCCTTTTTAGTCCGTCACACGGGCTAGTTATTTTGTTGATAAAACTTGATCTTTTTTGCATTAAGCCTAGCTAATGGCTTTAAAGAAGCGCTTTCGGGAGGCAGCCTGCAACGAATTTAGGTTTTCATTTTTGTTTTTCTTCTTTTTTTAGTGGTCTTGATGATTGTTACTACTGTAGAAAAATCATTGTATCTTTACTTTTCAAGCATTGTGCCATTTATAGCCTCATATGACAAGGGAAGTGAAAGTTGTGACATGCTGTCCAGAAAATAGATTCTATCCTCGTGACGGGAAAATCACAGAAAAATACCAGTTCATCTTTTTGAGCTGACATTTTTACACAGAGTGCTCTATACAATTACGGAACTTTCGTATATTCTGAGTTTTTTGATTTGAGTTGCAGAAGTATCCTTAAAAAATTCTTTACTACCTGCTGGTCTGTTTTTCACAGATTCTGTCCTGTTTTGCCTCTTCTTCGTTTTGAAAACCTTAAGCTTGCTTTTTCTTTGCAATTTTTTTTGGAAATCTTGAGAAACAGTAGCTCTTCAAGAATATCCTTATTTACAGTAGAGGAAAAATTATTTTATTATGGGTACTAACCTCGCTAATCAGATTATGATGAGTTATGTATGAAGGGAGTTTTCAAGTGTGCGAGGGAAGATGATGTAAGAAGATTCAGGAGTGTCAAGCGCTCAAGCTTGGGGATGCCCCCATGCATCCCCAAGAAATATTCAAGGAGACTCAAGCGTCTAAGCTTGGGGATTCCCCCGTGCAACCCCTTCTCCATCAACAATTATCAGTTCGTCTTTCGTTTCACTATATTTTTATCACTTCATGCGTTATGTGCTATGCTTGGAGCGTCTCGCTCTTAGTTTTTATTTTTAGTTTTCTTTAGCTTTGGTTGCTATTCATAACAAGTTAGAACCCAGCTTTCTTTGTGTGGGAGAGAAACACGCTCCACTTTCAAAATGTACAACACAACAGAGGATTCTTCATGCTTTTCTTTGCTGTGTGTGTTCTTTATCTTTTTCATAGCTACTGCCATATTTAGCTCTTAGTTTTCATGCTTATCTTTTTAAGAGCTTTTGTTTAGTTTGTTGCTGGAACTCTCTTGAGTTTTCATGTTTATCTTGTCTAGAGAGTTTTCCTGTTGCACTGAGTTTTGTGTCTTGACTTGAAGTAGGTAATTGAGGTTGCTATTCTTTTGTAGTAGTAACTTGCAATAGTTTTGAGGTATTGCTTTGAGTAATGTTTGGACTTTTGGTGTCAATAGCTTTAGCCTATTAGTGATAGATTTCGTATTTTGGGAAATCTGTTTTTATTTGCAGAACTTACAAAATTAGTTGAGAACTTTAGTTACTAGATGGATCACTACTCTTTGGAGGGATTGAATATTAGAGTACACTCACATACCATGAGTCGAGGATGCGCAAGGATAACCAAACCCCCATACACTCCTCCTCGGGGTCTCTTTGTGAACCTCCTTATTAGTTTGAGAGTTACCGATAATAAGTGCATGAGTTCTTCGGACTAATGTGAGTATTCGAAAGTTGACACTTCCACCATCCCATATTTTTGTAGCCTCTCCTGTGCCGTCCATTGCTTTCTTCTCACTCCGGGAGTTCGCGTCCACCTTCGCCGGTACATCCAAACCCTTGGCATGATACGCTCTATCATCATAAAACTCCTTATATCCTTCCTCAAAACTGCCACCATACCTAACTATCAAGGCATTTCCATAGCCTTTCTGAGATACATTGCCATGCAACATCCATCTTCTCATGACTTGATCTTCATGTCAAACATGCTACTTGCTTGATCGATGAGCCGCATGCTAGTTGGGCTTTGCCCTAATCATTGCTACATGACGCGCTAGTGTCATTGCATATCCTTCTACACTGGCAGAGGCATACATCTGCATACTTCATGATAGTTACATCTTCTTTATGATTTGAGTACTTTTGTAAAGTGTGAAAGATCTTTTATACTTCTTGTAAAATATAGTGTTTCCCCTAAAGTGAGGAAAAGATCCCAAAGAGGACAAAATTAAAAGATCCCAAAGAGGACAAATGAAAGAAATAGAAAGAGCCATTGAGGCCACCAAAAAAATACAAAAAAATAGAAAAAAGAGAAAAAGAAATAAAAAGAGAGAAGGGGGACACTACTATTCCTTTTGAGAGATCCACACTCGTACTCCATCTTATATCTTGTACTCCATAGAGATTATCATTCATGCATATAGTTACGCGGGGACATTCACACCATAGAACTTGGCTTGTATATTCCAATGATGAGCCTCCTCAAATGAGCGCTAGGTCTTCTTGAGCAAGCAAGTTGGATGCACCCCCACTAGTTCCATTGGAGATCTTACCTTAGCTCATATGTGCATCCGTTGCATGGCAATCCCTACTCCTCACATCATATCTATCATTTGACTTTCTCTTGCCTATGATTGTCCTCATTGATGTGAGCCCTTCTCACCTTTTTGACTTCCTCCTCCACCATATTCTCTCTTTGCCATCCTAAGTGTCAACTTTCTTGCTTACACTCATCCATTGCATGAGTGCTCAAAATGTCGAAAAGGGGTGGATCATTTTGACTTGTACCTGGCTAGTGGTCTGGGGATGAGTCAAGATAAGATTCCAAAGAAGACCAAGTGTGAAACTTTAGTAGATTGAGTTCTCAACACAAAAATACCTTTTTCTCGTATATCCCTATCCCCTTTCTTGCACGCAAACACCATTTGGAGACATTCGAGTCACGGACAGCAAGAGCTCTTGCACCTTTATGTTCTGATGTTGCTTGTTTCAGTGCTAAATATAGACTCTTGCCTGTTATGACTCGAATTGAATTACATGCCTTGATTGCTTTACTTAAAAGTTCTTATATGGTTGTTAGCATGTCACCATAGAAATTATGTTTGTTATCACTTACCTACTCGAGGAAGAGCAGGAATTAAGCTTGGGGATGTTGATACGTCCAAAACGTATCTATAATTTCTGCTTGCTCCATGCCTCTTTTTTGTGATATTTCTATTTTATTGATGAACTTCCATACACTTTTGATCATATTTGGACTAACCTATTAACTCAGTGCACCCCAGTGCCAGTTCCTGTTTTCTGCTGTTTTTCTATTTCAGGTTTCCCCCATATTAAAAGTGCTCCAAAAATTCGGGAAAAATCTAATAAAAATCAGCGCTTTGGAAGCTTCGGGAATCACCGAGGAGGGGCTAGAGGGGACCCACCAGGGCCCCAGGCGCCCTCCCAGCGTGCCCTAGGGTGCGGCCGCGCCATGGGGCCGCCTGGACCCCTGGTGGCCCCCTGGCTGCCCCCCTTCGCCCATATATTCTCCGTGACATGAAAACCCCGTGACAGGAACCCTTTTTCGCGATCTCTCCTCTGTTCCGCCGCCGCCGCACTTCCAAGATCGGGAGCACCAGGAGACCTCTTCCCGGCACATTGCTGGAGGGAGGAACCACCTCCGGGAGCTTCTCCACCACCATGGATGCTTCCCGGATGAACCGTGTGTAGTCCACCTTGGACCATGGGTCTATGATCAATAGCTATGTTATGTTCTCCTCCCCTCTATGTTCTTCATGGATTAGACCTCGTGAGGTGCCCTACATGATCGAGGCATATATGTAATCTTTCTGCTGTTGCTGTGTTGAGTTTGCTGGGATCTGATGGATTATGAGACTATGTTTAGATTGTGTTCGAGTAATATATTTGATTCTCCTCTTTTATATTTATGTTCTTGAGTTATTCTTGCATGTTCTCCGTTGCTGTTTATTGCTTTGGCCAAGTAGTAGGTAGTGACTCCAAGAGGTAGCGTTATGCATGTTTGTGGGTTCATGCCCCCCGATGACTAGCTTGAGTGATAGAAACATGAGTCTAGGGGATGTGTTGTTGCCACAAGGGGGAAAACAACGGTGCTTGTATTTGCGGGTGGAAGGATTGTTTACTTTACGCAAAGTTCTTTAATGCAGTTGTCCGTTGCTTTGAGTTTACACTTTGGGTGGGATTCGCAACTTAATACCACCGAGATGTTCTGGATAGATATCTCAAGGTGGATGATTATAGGTAGATGCAGATGGATTTCGGTATACTTGTCTTGGCGTACCGCCCATGCTTTTGAGCCTCTTCCTTTCTTTATAGCATAGTTAGCATTGGTTTGCGCACATAATCCTGTCAATTGCCCAGCTGTAATTTGTTTACCTCACATGGCTATCTTATCGTCTTTTGGGAGAGAGACATCACTAGTGAACATCATAGGACCCCGGTCCATATTTCCAATACTGTTTACACCCACTATTTATTTACTGCTTTATTTACTTTTACGTTGCTATCACTATCATTATTATCCCTTGCGTTTGATCCTTTGTAAACAACAAGGCCAGAGGAATTGTCAACTCCTCTGTACTCGTTGGGAGCAAAGTTATTTGCTGTGTGTGCAGGTCCAGGTCAAGGAAGCAACTTTTGTCATAAAAATGGTGCCATTGTTTCCTTGCCACCTGCTTGTTGATCTTGGAGTCCTACTGGTCGATCCTCAACCTTAGCATCTTCGCTAAGGGAAATTTGCTGCTATGTACATCTCAACCTTCCACTTTGGGTAACCAACGAGGGGGTGAGAAATCGTACCACCAGAACCGCACTCGAAGAGTTGTGGCGCGTGACAGAAGACTCGCCCACCAGTCGACGACCCGCCACCGCACGGGCTCCCACCACGCGACAAGACAGCGACTCTGAAACCCTGACCGGAGAATACTACGACCCATAACGAAGACCAGATGAATTCGCCAATTTCATCGGGAACCAATCACTCAGCGACGGGATAGAGCTTGACCCAAGATTCCACAATCGAACAGAAGACCACTCGCAAATTTTCCAAATTTCAAGGAGAAGAAGGCACGCGGGGACCAGTAAACTCACGGCCAAAGAGCAACTGGAAGGAACTTGCGCGATCCATTGTTTCGAAGACAGTTGGGGACACCTCAGAGCAAGCCACACCCTAGGAGATTGCCGCCTATTCACAGAACTCTCCAACAGCCTCAAGGAGGAAAAGCAGCGCAAAGCCAAGCGCACTCACCAGCACCAAGTATAGAAAGACAATACCCTACGTCCCGTGGAAGAATCTGCATGATCCAAGAAGGAAGACCCTCAAAAGCAAAACAAGACGCCTACACCATGCAGGACGAAGCAGCCGAAGGCCCAAAGATAGCAGAAATCTACCAACTGTGTGGCACCGAGACCAGCATCACCTTCTCTCAGAGCGACCACCCACCCGCAGTCCCAAGGCCGGGGCATGCACCCCTGGTCCTCGAAGCCCAGATCGGAGGATACGACATGGACAGAGTCTTCTTGGATGGAGGCAGCATCCTAAACATAATCTTTGCCAGCACCCTACGCAAGATGCTAACCCCACGATCATTTTGGAAGAAGTCAGGCACAACAATATATGGTGTAGTTCCGGGCGAAGCAGACGCCTCCATCGGAATAATCGAGCTTGACATGATCTTCGGCAGCAAGCGCAACTTCGCAAAGCAAGTTCTCGAGTTCGAAGTGCTCAACTGGCAGTCGCAGTATCACGCCATACTCGGGCGACCAACATTCGCACAATTCATGGCGGTCCCGCACTATGCATACCCCAAGCTCAAGATGCCAGGACCCGCATGAATCATCACATCAAGGGAAGCTTCACCAAATAAGACCAGTGCGACCGCAATTTCCACAAAGTCTCCGACACGTTCGGAGCCCAACAACAGCTCACAGAAATAGCCATGGTGACGGACAAAAGCATATTTCCGCTGGCAAGCCGAAGCGAGTCAAAAGAATTCAGCCGCAACTTCAGCGTCGACAGCGACACAATCACACACCAAGTCCACCCAACAGACTCAGAAAAGACGGTCCGCATATATGCCCACCTTCCAGAAGAACAAGCAGCCGCCCTCATAACCTTCCTTCGCGAAGAGTGGAAAATTTTCGCCTGGTGCCCAGCCGACATGCCCGGAATACCGCGAGAATTTTCCGAACACGTGCTCCACATCAATCCAAACACAAGACCAGTAAAGCAGGCGCTGCGACGATTCTCAGAGCCCAAGCGTAGATCAATCAGAGAAGAAGTCAACCCACTACTCGACGCACAGTTCATCCGAGAGACGAAGAAGGCAACCTGGATAGCAAACCCAGTCCTAGTCCCTAAAAAGGACACGGATGTACTGAGGATGTGCGTCGACTATGGGCCCATCAACAAGCACTGCCCAAAAGACCACTTCCCCTGCCAAGAATCGATCAAATAATCGACTCCACAGCAACATGCGACATGCTATCCTTCCTTGACCAATACTCAGGATACAATCAGATCAGGATGAAGGAAGAAGACAAAGAGCACACCTTGTTCATCACCCCCTACGAAGTATTCTGCTATCAAACAGTGCCCTTTGGCCTAAAAATGCCGGAGCCACGTACCAGCGAATGATGCAAGCATGCTTGAGAGACCAGATTGGCAGAAACGTCCAGGTCTATGTCGACGACATTGTCATCAAAACCTACAGTGCAAACATGCTACTCGACGACCTCCGTGAAACATTCTCGGCCCTCAACAAATACATAATCAAGATCAACCCAAAAAAGTGTGTGTTCAGCGTCCCAGCCGGAAAACTACTCGGGTACATGGTCTCTGCCCTAGGAATCGAAGCAAACCCAGAAAAAGTCCAAGCAATCGCCAAGATGCATAGGCCAACCAACATCAGAGGCGTGCATCAGCTCATAGGATAACTCGTAGCATTGAGCCGTTTCATCAGCATGCTAGGAGAAAGGACCCTACCATTCTACAAACTGCAGAGAAAAGGAGAAAAATTCGAGTGGACCGAGGAAGCCCGCAATGCATTCGCAGACCTAAAGAAAACCCTCTCAACCCCACCAATCTTGGCGGTGCCTAAAGAACGGTATAAGTTGTACCTCTACATAGCAGCGCGCAGCAGTGTCGTAAGCACGGTGCTCGTCGTTGAGCGCGCAGAAGAAGGAAAAATCCAGAGCATACAAAGACCAATCTACTACCTCAGCACGCTACTCACAAAGTCACAGCAACGGTACCCGCACTACCAGAAGCTCCATGTTCGCCATTATCATGACCTCCAGGAAAGTATCACACTACTTCGACGAACACTCCATCACAATCGTGAGCAATGCACCACTCGTGGACATCCTCAACAATCCCGGAGCGACCGGTCGGGTAGCCGAGTGGAACATGGAGCTCAGCCCGCGAGATCTGTAGTTCAAACACCCAACATCAATCAAAGCCCAAGTACTCCCAGACTTCCTGGTCGAGTGGGCAGAGGTCCAAACACCAGGTCCCCCAGTCCTATCCAACTCATGGACGATGTATTTCGACGGATCCAAAAGACAACAAGGAGCCGCAGCATGCATTGTACTAGTCTCCCCAAAGGAATGAAGCTCAAATACATCCTCCAGATCAACTTCAGCAATGCCTCCAACAACGAAGCAGAATACGAAGCACTACTCCACTGCATGCGCATGGCAAAAACTTGCGGCGCCACTCGTCTCTCGATCTATGGCGACTCCAACCTCGCCGTCCAGCAGGCGATGAGAGACTGTAATGCAGTCGCAGACAACTTGACAGCTTCCAGAAGCTCTATAACACACTAGAGGGAGGATTCGACGGCTGTGAACTCAGCTACATCCCCAGAGCAAATAACACAGAAGCCGACGAACTTGCAAACATCGGAATGACTCGAGGACCAATACTACCAGGCGTTTTCCTCGAGAGAATCAACCAGAGATCAATCAAAGCAAAGCCAGCGGAACCCAAGGTAGTCGCAGAGGAAGATGAAACAAAGGAACCAGCACAGGTGGTAGTGACGAACACAGCCGACGGCACAAGCAGCCGAGCAACTAAACCCGAAGAGCCCACAACACTCGAAGGCCCAGCATGGACAAAGCCTTTCCTTCGATTCCTAATCGATGGCACCCTACCACAAGACATTGCAGAAGCCTGAAGCATTAGTCGATGATCTAAAGCCTTCACAGTAATCAACAGACCGCTATATAAGCGCAACATTTCTCACGTCCTCCAAAGGTGTATAGACGAAGAATACGACAAAGCCCTACTGCTCGAGATCCACGAAGGCACCTGCGGACATCATGTGAGCAAACGAGCACTAGTGGCCAAGGCTTTCTGAGCAGGTTTTTACTAGTTGACCGCTATGAGAAACGCAGAGGATATCGTACGACGTTGCATCTCCTGCCAAAAGTTCACCAGCAGGCCACATGCCCCAGCATCGGAACTGAAAACAAAACCACTATCATGGACATTCGCCACATGGGGACTCGACATGGTAGGCCCACTCAAGAAATCCTCGAAAGGAGGACGAACGCACCTACTAGTCGCAGTCGACAAGTTCACCAAATGGATCGAAGCAGTACCAATCACTAGGTCAACAACCCTCACGGCAGTTAACTTGATCAAGTCAATCATCTTCAGATTCAGAGTACCACACAACATTATCACAGACAATGGTACAAACTTCACAACAGCAGAATTCCAAAACTTCTGTCAAGAGCTGGGCATCAAAATCAACTACGTATCAGTTGCACAACCACAGTCCAATGGCCAAGTGGAGAAAGAAAACGTCCTAGTATGCAGAGGAGTAAAGAAACGACTCCTCGCACCACTAGAACAAGCCGCAAACAACTGGGTAGAGGAACTCCCCGCAGTACTATGGAGCCTGCGCACCACCCCAAACAACTCAACCCAGTACACACCTTTCTTCTTGGTATATGCGGCAAAAGAAGTACTTCCGCACGACTTAAAATTTGGATCTCCCAGAATATCAGGGTACGAAGAGGAAGAGGCAGAAGAAGCACTTCAGAACGACACAGACGAAGCACGAGACACAACCATCACAAGATCTGAAGGTTACAAGGACAAACTACGCACATATCAAAGCAGTCTCTTGCGAACCAGAACATTCAACAAAGGAGACCTCGTGTTACGACTTATACAGGAAAAAGTGCACAAGCTTGCCCCACAATGGGAGGGACTGTTCATCATCTCAGAAGTGATAGGAGGAGGCGCATACAGGTTGAAGAACCCCAAAACCAACGAGGACGTGGGAAACCCAAGGAACGTATCAAACTTGCGCCTGTTCTACCCATAGTCCTCTAGGCATTATCAGAAGACATCGACAGCAGCACCGATTGGAAACTCATGTAAAGCTCGAAGAAATGAAATAATTCTGCCCAAACACTTTACTCAAAATCACTCTGGGGCTCGAGCATAAACTCCCCCCGAGAAACGCTATCCTCGCTCATGGGACTATACTTAAAAGAACTCGGGGGTCGAGCATAAACTCCCCCCGAGAGATTCTATCCTCGCTCATGTGACTATACTTAAAAGCACTCGGGGTCTCGAGCATAATCTCCCCCCGAGAGACGCTATCCTCGCTCGTGCGACTATACTTAAAAGCACTCGGGGACTCGACCATAAACTCCCCCCGAGAGACGCTATCTTCGCTCATGCGACTATACTTAAAAAGAACTCGGGGGCTCGAGCATAAACTCCCCCCGAGAGACGCTATCTTCGCTCATGCGACTATACTTAAAAAGCACTCGGGGGCTCAAGCATAAATTCCCCCCCGAGAGACGCTATCTTCGCTCATGCAACTATACTTAAAAAGCACTGGGGGCTCGAGCATAAACTCCCCCCCGAGAGACGCTATCTTCACTCATGAGATTATACTTAAAAAGCACTCAGGGGCTCGAGCATAAAATCCCCCAAAGAGACGCTATCTTCGCTCATGCGACTATACTTAAAAATCAGTCGAGGGATCGAGCATAAACTCCCCCCGAGAGACGCTATCTTCTCTCATGCGACTATACTTAAAAAGAACTCGGGGGCTCGAGCATAAACTCCCCCTGAGAGACGCTATCTTCGCTCATGCGACTATACTTAAAAAACACTCGGGGGCTCTAGCATAAAACTCCTCCCGAGAAACGCAAGTTCATCAGCAAACACCAAAAAAAGAATCATATCAAAAAACGCAAAGTTCTTTAGTCTTCACCTGATCGCAAGAGATCACCTAAAGACTCGGGGGCTACTCCCATCGGGAGCGCTGACGCGCACCCGATCAAAACTTGGAACAAATAGCATTGGGAAAAGACAGCCCAGGCAGAAAAAAATCACAGCCTACGTATGATTCTACAAATCAAACGTAGCCTCGGGGGCTACTCCCATCGGGAGCGCTGCCGCGCACCCGAAGGACGTCTTCATCACAAAGGAGACAAAGACAACTCTTCTTTACAAAGGAGTTGAAGACAATTCTCCTTCACATAGGAGTCGAAGACAGTTCTCCTTCACATAGGAGTCAAAGACAATTCTTCATTACAAAGGAGTCGAGCACACTTTTTCATTACAAAGGATCGAAAGAAGTCTTCATTACAAAGGAGTTGAGCACACTTTGTCATTACAAAGGAGTCAAAAGACAGTTATCACTACAGAAGGACCGAGAAACTACAGGACGGGTTACAGTTATCCCAAGGAATTGTGACTTCTACATGTATGCTCATGCTGAGATAATTGGCACTTTCGTGCCGCAACTTGACGAACATCACCACAGACAAAGTAGCAACTCAGTCCGCGAAGAAGCATGTCGCTGTCCTCCAGTTCTACAAGGTGCCTCGCCTACTGACGCAGTCGCTTGACGACCGGCTTGACGTCCAGCTCATCCTTAGAACTAGAAGAGCAAGCACCATCAGCCGAGGAATCAGCCGAAGACGAAGACACGGGAGAAGCAGGTTGAGTGGCTGAATGGCTGAATCTGAATGGCTAAATCTTTTTTTGGGTGAGTGGTCACTTGAATGATTTTTTGCTCTTGGGGTGAGGGAGCACCTGAACTCTGAGAGCATGTTGTTTCTGCTGGAGCGAGTGATCACTCGAGCACATCTTTTCCTTCTAGGTGAGGGAGCACCCGGACTCAAAAGGGTACTCCCGATGGGAGTAAGATTTTTTTATAGTCATAAAATTTAGACGTATGGCTGGCTCGTGGAATCGTTTGGATCTTTCCAACTGTTTTTACCTTTATTCTTTCCCTTTGGGATGCATTGTCGTTCTGTTTGATGACGTATGATGATGCTTGATTTTCTTGATCCATCACGTCTTCTGAGCCGTCATAATGATGATTTGGACGTCGCGCTGTTTGTTACATTTTGGGTTTCCGAGGCTTGTATGGGAAACAAGCGAGATTTGACGCGTCCTGTAAATAATGCTGACCGTGTGAAGGCATGTTCGTCTTGGAATTCGTAACGTTTGGTCCGTTTGGTCTTTGGTGTAATGATGGCGTCGCCCGGGCTTCTGTGTGTTTTTCCTGGTTTGCCCTTGGATTGTGCTATAAGTACTTCCTTTGGTTGCCCGTCCTTGGCATCCATTCTTCTCATCTTTCCCTTCTGCTTCTTCCTCTTCGGATGTCGCCCAAACGTGGTAGCGGGGTAGCTGGGCGAGGCCTTGGTGTTGTAGGGCGAAGTCGTGGCTGCTGTGGTCGTGGTGTCCGCACCCCTCGCTCCTCATGTGGTGGGCGTCATGGTACTGCGTTAGAGCTTTCTTCTTCTTTCTCTATGGAGGAGGGATTTTGGCTCCATGATTTTATTTTGCATGTTCTTGGGAGGAATGCTGCCAGGATTCCTTTTCCTGCCTCGTTTGCCTCCATTTCTTCTGAGCGTGGCTTGAAGGGCTTCTGGTTCCGTCTTCATGGATGCTCTCGTTCTTCTTCTTGGGTGAAGTTGGAATTTGATAGTTCGTCCTTCATATTCCTTGGGTCTGGTGTGAGGAGGCGAGCAAAGACGATTCTGATGGCTCGAGTGGTGGTTCGTCTGCTTCTCCCGTTTCTTCATCTTCGGCTGATCCCTCGGGCGATGGTGTTTGCTCTTCTAGTTCTAAGGAAGAACTGGACGTCAAGCCAGTCGTCAAGCGGCAGTGGCAGTAGGCGAGGCACCTTGTAGAACTAGAGGATAGCGAGGTTCTTCTTCTTCGGCTGGGCTGCTACTTTGTCTGTGATGATGCCCGCCGGGCTGTGGCACGAAAGTGCCAATTATCTCAGCATGAGCACACATGTAGAAGTTTGAATGTAGCCCAGCTTGTAGTTCTGCAGGTCCTTCCTAACGGCAAACTGCCGTTTCGACTTCTTTGTAATGAAATGCCTTCAACTCCTTTGTAATGAGAATTGTCTTCGACTCCTTTGTAATGAGAATGCCTTCGACTCCTTTGTAATGAGAATTGTCTTCGACTCCTTTGTAATGAGAATTGTCTTTGACTCCTTTGTAATGAGAATTGTCTTCGACTCCTTTGTAATGAGAGTTGTCTTCTCGGGTGCGCGCCAGCGCTCCCGATGGGAGTAGCCCCCGAGGCTGCGTTTGATTTGCAAAATCAAGCGCAGGCTTTATGAATTTTTTGTCTCACCAGTTTGTAGTTGTCTTTGAATTTTTTTTTCAAGTCTAGATCGGGTGCGCGTCAGCGCTCCCGATGGGAGTAGCCCCGAGTCTTTAGGCGATCGCTTGCGATCGAGTGAAGACTAAAGAATCGTGCGCTTTTGCAACTTTCTTTTGCCTAGGCTTTGTCTTTTGTCGAGAGTCGCGTCTTTGTCGAGGATAACTTCTTTCAGGTGAGCTTTATGGTTGAGCCCCCGGGTCTTAAGTAATAGTCGTGTTTGCGAAGATAGCGTCTCTCGGGGGGAGTTCTAGGCTTGAGCCATCGAGTGCTTTTAAGTAAAAGTTGCGTTTGCGAAGATAGCGTCTCTCGGGGGGAGTTCTAGGCTTGAGCCCCCGAATGCTTTTAAGTAAAAGTTGCGTTTGCAAAGATAGTGTCTCTCGGGGGCAGTTCTAGGCTCGAGCCCCCGAGTGCTTGTAAGTAAAAGTCGCGTTTGCGAAGATAGCGTCTCTCGGGGGGAGTTCTAGGCTCGAGCCCACGAGTTCTTTTAAGTAAAAGTCGCGTTTGCGGAGATAGCGTCTCTCGGGGGGAGTTCTAGGCTTGAGCCCCCGAGTGCTTGTAAGTAAAGGTCGCGTTTGCGAAAATAGCGTCTCTCGGGCAGAGTTCTAGGCTCGAGCCCCCGAGTGCTTTTAAGTAAAAGTCGCGTTTGCGAAGATAGCGTCTCTCGGGGGGAGTTCTAGGCTCGAGCCCCCGAGCGCTTTTAAGTAAAAGTCGTGTTTGCGAAGATACCGTATCTCGGGGGGAGTTCTAGGCTCGAGCCCTCGAGTGCTTGTAAGTAAAGGTCGCGTTTGCGAAGATAGCGTCTCTCGGGGGGAGTTCTAGGCTCGAGCCCTCGAGTGCTTGTAAGGTGTTTTGGGAAACACTGATTTATTCCTTTGAATTTTTACATGAGTTTCCGATCGGTGCTGCTGCCGATGTCTTGATAATGCCTAGGGGACTATGGGTAGAACAAGCGTAGGTTCGCTACGTTCCATGGATTTCCCACGTCCTCATTGGTCTTCAGATTCGCCAATCTGTATGCTCCTCCTCCTATGACTTCCGAGATGATGAACGGCCCCTCCCATTGTGGGGCGAGTTTGTGCACTTTCTCCTGTATTAGCCGTAGCACAAGGTCTCCTTTCTTGAACGATCTGGTCCGCAGGCGACTGCTTTGATATGTGCGCAGCTTGTCCTGGTAACCTTCGGATCTTGTGATGGCTGTGTCTCGTGCTTCGCTGCTGTGTCCTTATCGTTCTCCAGCGCTTCTTCTGCCTCTTCTTCTTCGTACCCTGAGATTCTGGGTGCTCCGAATTTTAGGTCGTGCGGTAGTACTGCTTCTGCCCCATATACCAGAAAGAAGGGTGTATACTGGGTCGAGCTATTTGGGGTGGTGCGCAGGCTCCATAGGACTGCAGGGAGCTCTTCTATCCAGTTGCCTGCGGCTTGTTCGAGTGGTGCCAAGAGTCGCTTCTTTATTCCTCCGCATACTAAACCGTTTGCTTTCTCCACTTGGACATTAGATTGCGGGTGTGCGACTGATGCGTAGTTGATTTTGATGCCCAATTCTTGACAGAAGTTTTGGAACTCTGCCGCTGTGAAGTTAGTACCGTTGTTTGTGATGATGTTGTGTGGTAGTCCGAATCTGAAGATAATTGATTTGATGAAGGTTACTGCCGTGAGGGCTGTTGAGCTGGTGATTGGTACTGCCTCGATCTATTTGGTGAATTTGTCGACTGCGACCAGTAGGTGTGTTCTTCCTCCTTTTGATGATTTCTTGAGTGGGCCTACCATGTCGAGTCCCCATTTGGCGAATGGCCATGAAAATTGTATGGTTTTGAGTTCTGATGCTGGGGCGTGCGGCCTGCTGGCGAATTTTTGGCACACGATGCAACGCCGTACAATATCCTCTGCATTTCTCATGGCGGTTGGCCAATAAAATCCTTCTCGAAAGGCTTTTTCCATGAGTGCTCGACTGCTGGCATGGTGCCGGCAGGTGCCTTCGTGAATCTCCAGTAGTAGGGCTTTGCCGTCTTCCTCGTCTATGCACTTTTGTAGGACCTGGGAAATGCTGCGCTTGTAGAGTTGTCTGTTGATTACTGTGAATGCTTTGGATCGTCGACTGATGCATCCGGCTTCTGCAACGTATTGTGGTAGGGTGCCTTCCATTAGGAATCAAAGAAAAGGTCTTGCCCAGGCCGTGTCTTCGAGTGTTGTTGGTGCTTCAACTTCGATTGCTTGGTTGTTTGTAGCATCAGTTGCGCTCGTTGCCGCCACCTGTGCTGGCTCATTTGTGTCGTCTTCTTCCGCGACCGCTTTGGGCTCTGCTAGATTTTCTTTTATTGATCTCTGATTGATGCTTTCGAGGAAAACGCTTGGCGGTATTGGTACTCGAGTCGAACCGATGTTCGCGAGTTCGTCGGCTTCTGTATTGTTTGCTCTGGGGATATAGTTGAGTTCACAGCCATCGAATCCTCCTTCTAGCGCATTGTAGAGCATCTGGTAAGCTGCCATGTTGTCTGCGACTGCTTTGCAGTCTCTCATCGCCTACTGGACGACGAGGTTGGAGTCGCCATAGATCGATTGGCGAGAGGCACCGCAAGTTTTTGCCATGCGCATGCCGTGAATTAGCGCCTCGTACTCTGCTTCATTGTTGGAGGCGTTGCTGAAGTTGATCTGGAGGATGTATTTGAGCTTCGTTCCTTTGGGGGAGCCTAGGACGATGCCTGCTCCAGCTCCTTGATGTCTTTTGGATCCGTCGAAGTACATCGTCCATGAGTTGGAAAAGTCTGGGGGGCTTGGTGTTTGGAATTCTGCCTACTCGACCAGGAAGTCTGGGAGTACTTGGGCTTTGATTGCTGTTGGGTGTTTGAACTGTAGGTCTCGCGGGCTAAGCTCCATGTTCCACTCGGCGACTCGACATGTCGCGCCGGGATTGTTGAGAATGTCCTCGAGTGGTGCGCTGCTCACGATTGTGATGGAGTATTCGTCGAAGTAGTGCGATACTTTCCTGGAGGTCATGATGATGGCTAGCAAGAGCTTCTGGTAATGTGGGTACCACTGTTGTGGCTTCGTGAGTAGCGTTCTCGGGTAATAAATTGGTCTTTGGATGCTTTGGATTTTTCCTTCTTCTGCACGCTCGACGACAAGCACTGTGCTCACGACGCTGCTGCGTGTTGCTATGTAGAGATATAAGTTTTCCCTTTCTTTAGGCACCGCCAAGATTGGTGGGGTAGAGAGGGTTTTCTTCAGGTTTGCGAATGAATTGCTGGCTTCCTCGGTCCACTCGATTTTTTCTCCTTTTCTCAGCAGTTTGTAGAAAGGTAGGGTCCTTTCGCCTAGCCTGCTGATGAAGCGGCTCAATGCTGCGAGCTTTCCTGTGAGCTGCTGTATTCCTTTGATGTTGGTTGGCCTTTACATTTTGGCGATTTCTTGAACTTTTTCCGGGTTTGCTACGATTCCTTGGGCAGAGACAATGTACCCGAGTTGTTTTCCGGCTGGGACGCCGAACACGCATTTTTTGGGGTTCAACTTGATCCTGTACTTGTTGAGGGCCGCGAACGTCTCGCGGAGGTCATCGAGTAGTGTGTTTGCATTGTAGGTTTTGATGACAATGTCGTCTACATTGACCTGGACGTTCCTGCCGATCTGGTCTCTCAGACATGCTTGCATCATCCGTTGGTACATGGCTCCGACATTTTTTAGTCCGAAGTGATGAGGACATCCCTACTAATGTTACACCCATATCCTCACCAACTACACATATTGGACCAGTTACTAGAGCTCGTGCACGTCAACTAAATTATCAGGTACTTTCGTTTCTTGCGAATCCTTCTATTGTTCATGAACATATGATACTGCCTAAATTAGATACTTTTGTTTTGCTTATGAATGAAGGACCTAGCATGGACAAGAAGGATGGTCATTGGAGCGGGATCAAGCATGGAGAAGAAGGTGCGCGCGCGGGAAAGGACAGCGGAGCTTCCCGTGGTGATTATCGCACTTTGAAGCCACCATAAGGCGCGCATGAAGTCTTGGACGAAATACGCGAGATGCCACTTCATTATTTTCGTCCAAGGGCAATTATAGGTGCTGCGTCACCTTAATATTGGGCTGGGCCCATGTAATTTCGAAATACCACATTATAGGCTGTTTTTAGAGTCCGTATGTGTGGGGAAACCGAGTTAGGGTTGTTTTCGGACCCCACCTCCAAGGGGTCACGAAAATCCCCTCTGTTCCCCCATATATACAGCCCTTAGGGCGTCGTTTAGACTTGGGTTTTAATTAGATTTAAGTTAGCCATAGCCGCAACTTCGAGCTCTTCGTTTGTGTCATCCGACCAGGCCAAGACCTCATTGGAACCCCAACTTTCGTAATCTTTCATCTTATATTCGCAATATCCAGATTGCAATTCTTAGTTCTTGCTTGTTCTTCGATTGCTTGCAGGAATTAGACCTTCGTGGTCAGGTTGATCGTGCATCCGCGGGATCAATAACCTCTCGGAGTTGGTTTAGCGATCGCTAAGGCGCAACGTCTTCGCACGTTCGTAGTCGGGTCGTGAAAGTCTACTCCACCATAATCGATCTCCACCATCTCATCGAAACATCGGGACACCTTCGCCTCTATCAAGTGGTATCAGATTTCCAGGTTGCTCGGTGAGATTTACCAGTTTTCGTAGTCTAGATTGATTCTGTTCGTCATACCTACAGCCCACGAAAAAGCCAAAAAAAAAATTTAGGGTTAGATCATCACGTCCCAAGACAGTCCGAGCCTTTGTCCAGTTTTCTTTTCAGTACTTGCTTTGTTGAATTTACGGTTGCATCGTTGTGTCAAGTTGCTGATCTTAGCGTCTAGTTCCCTTAGAGTTTCGAGTTCTGATCACAGTTTGCCACGTCGCCGCCGCACAGTAGTCATCCTACCACGTTCCGCCAATCCAAGTCCACATACACCACCACGTTCCGCCAAGCAGAGTCCATATACACCACCACGTACCACGAGTCCGAGTTGAGTTCCATCATCAGTACGGTTCGTGACCTCTCCATAGCCAGATTAGTTTGAGTTGATTAGAGTCGGATTTCACCAATCTTTGTCGTACGTAGAAGGGGGTGATTTCCAAAAAAAAAAAAAAAATTCAGAGCAGTTTTTAGGCCAAAATTTTCAGGGGTAAAAAAAATTCGTGCCCATACGTTCCTTAGGTCCAGAAACTCGTTTTGAGACGTTCGCCACCATAGTGATTTTTTCGCACTTTTTCAGCCACCGCAGTCCCGCATCGCCAAAAAAAAAAAAAAAATTCAGAGTGTGCTTCTCAGTTGATTACGTGCCGCGCCGTGCTTTCGTTGGTGTTTTAGGCTCGCGTCTCTAGTACGGTCTAGCCTAGGATCAGCACAGTACCGACGTTGAGTGTTTATTCAACTTTGCATCTCTGTTTTGATTACTGTTGAGCTTTTTGCTACCATATTTGTCAAACCTACCTACAGCTCCACATATATTCTACTTCGTGCGGTTGACACCTCCTGGCCATCGCTCTACCACATCTCTGAGAGTTTTGACCCGTTGGTTGTACATCACCACCTGCTGCTAGGTAAGAATCGGTAAGAACTGAAGAAAAGCTTGACGGATTTGTGCTTCCCACCACCCCACATCCCATTAGTCGAAGTAGGATCATACTTCTGTGTGTTTTCTATTTCTGCTAACCATGCCAGGATCCCATGATGAAGTGGCGCGGGATGCACCTGATTGGGAGAATATGACAAACAAAGCATTACATGATAAATTTGCACAACTGATGTCTGAACAGGTGAATGACATCGAGAACAGATTTACAGAGGCGATTGATGGTGTGGAGAAGATGATCGACACCAAGCTCGACGCCAAGTTTACTGAGTTGCTCGCACGCTTACCTATACAGCCTGCGGCCGCTCCAGCACAGCCACCGCCACCACGACGTGCACGACGTATTCTGTTTCCGGGCGGACAAGCTGCTGGTGCTCCTGCTGCTGCTGCAGTTACTGCTGCTGCTGCCTCTGACGTCGGCCAGGACGACAACTACGAGGGTGATTACGAGGAGGAGGTGGAACAAGAAGCGGCCTATGAACAGCCAGCTGGACGTCCACGTCCCAACATTCGCCACGGTCGACACCAACCACCCCCTCAGGTACGCGATGATGAACATGTGCCTAAACTTAAATTGAATCTTAAGCCGTTTGAGGGTAGATATATTCCTGATGCTTATCTTACTTGGGAGTTAGAAACTGAACAACGCTTTACATGTTTACAATATCTTGAGAATAGACGTGTTACTGCTGCTGTTTGTGAATTCACGGGTTTTGCATCTATTTGGTGGTCTGAACATTGTAGATTGCATGCTAATAATATTCCAGCTACTTGGGCTGCTTTAAAAGATGCTATGCGTACTCGCTGGGTTCCTCCTTATTATCAACGTGAATTGCTACAAAAATTACAGCGTTTGAGACAAGGAAAAAATTCTGTAGAGGAATATTATCAAGAATTACAAACTGGATTGATTAGATGTGGCCTAGTAGAGGATAATGAAGCTATGTTTGCACGTTTCATAGGTGGCTTAAACAGGGAGATACAAACTATTCTAGAATACAAGGACTATGCTACTATTACTCGTTTGTTTCATCTTGCTTGTAAAGCTGAACGTGAAGTGCAGGATCGACAGGCCGCTACGAGACCTAACTTTTCTGCAGGACGAAATACATCATGGACATCGCGTGGACCTTCTACATCCACACGTCCTGCTGCTCCACCCTCTACTTCAGCCGCTCATTCTTACAGGGAGCCACCAAAACAGTCAGCGCCACCATTCAAGGGTGCACAGAGTGGTCCAGCGGCGAGTTCTTCTTCATCCATGGCTTCCACAGGGCAAACACGAGATCGTGATATTAAATGTCGCAGGTGCCAAGGTGGAGGTCACTTCGCAAAAGACTGTCCCTCCAAGCGTGTGATGATTATTACGGCGGATGGTGGGTATGAGTCAGCGAGTGACTATGATGAGGAGACTTTAGTTCTCATTGCTCATGAGGAACAGGGTGCCCATGATGATGCTCATGATATGGAGTATATGGCTCCTGATGATGCAGATAAATATGCTAGTTTGGTTGCTCAACGTGTGTTAAGTGTGCAGGTAACGAAGGCTGAGCAAAACCAGAGGCATAATTTGTTCCACACAAAGGGAGTGGTGAAAGAACGTTCGGTTCGCATCATCATTGACGGAGGGAGTTGCAACAACTTGGCTAGCATGGAGTTGGTGGAGAAGCTATCTCTCACCACAAGACCACACCCCCATCCGTACTATATTCAGTGGTTTAACAATAGTGGTAAGATTAAGGTAACGCGTTCTGTTCGTGTGCACTTTAGCATTGCTGCATATGCTGATTATGTTGATTGTGATGTGGTACCCATGCAAGCATGCTCTCTTTTACTTGGTAGACCATGGCAATTTGATAGGAATGTTGTACACCATGGTAGGACAAATCAGTTTACTCTGGTTCATCAGGATAAAAATATTGCTTTACTTCCTATGTCTCCTGAACAAATTGTGAAAGATGATCTTGCTAGAGCTAGTAAAGCTAAACAGGAGAAAAATAAGAGTGAAAATGAGATAGCAGCCAAAGAATTTGAGCAACAACATAAGACTAATAGCAAATCTTCTTCTGCTGTGTCTAATGAAATTAAATTGACTAGTCCAACTTTGCTTGCTACTAAAGTTGATATTTCAGATTTGGATGTTAGTCAATATGTGTGCTATGCTTTTGTGTGCAAAGAAGCTTTGTTTTCATTTGAGGAATTGCCTCCTTCTTTGCCTCCTGTTGTCACTGACCTTTTGCAGGAGTTTATTGACGTCTTTCCACAAGACGTACCACCGGGATTACCACCTATTCGAGGGATTGAGCATCAGATTGACTTAATTCCCGGTGCTTCACTGCCCAACCGTGCGCCATACCGTACCAATCCGGAGGAGACAAAGGAGATTCAGCGTCAAGTACAAGAGCTACTCGACAAAGGTTACATACGTGAATCCCTTAGTCCTTGTGCTGTTCCTGTTATATTAGTGCCTAAAAAGGATGGAACATGGCGTATGTGTGTTGATTGTCGAGCCATTAATAATATTACTATTCGTTATCGTCATCCTATTCCTAGGTTAGATGATATGCTTGATGAATTAAGTGGCTCTACCATGTTTTCCAAAGTTGATTTGCGTAGTGGATACCATCAAATTCGCATGAAATTAGGAGATGAATGGAAAACGGCATTTAAAACTAAGTTTGGATTATATGAGTGGTTAGTCATGCCTTTTGGGTTAACTAATGCACCTAGCACTTTCATGAGATTAATGAACGAGGTGTTACGTGCTTTCATTGGACGATTTGTGGTAGTCTATTTTGATGATATACTGATTTATAGCAAATCTTTGGAGGAACATTTGGATCATTTACGTGCTGTTTTTATTGCTCTACGTAATGCACGTTTGTTTGGTAACCTTGGGAAGTGCACCTTTTGCACCGACCGAGTATCGTTTCTTGGCTATGTTGTTACTCCGCAGGGAATTGAAGTTGATAAAGCCAAGATCGAGGCGATTGAGAGTTGGCCGCAGCCCAAAACGGTCACACAAGTGAGGAGTTTTCTTGGCCTCGCTGGATTCTATAGGCGTTTTGTGAGAGATTTCAGCACCATTGCTGCACCTCTCAATGAGCTTACACGCAAGGATGTGCCTTTTACTTGGGGTACCGCACAGGAAGAAGCCTTCACCGTATTGAAAGATAAGTTAACACATGCTCCTTTGCTCCAACTTCCTGATTTTAATAAGACTTTTGAGCTTGAATGCGATGCTAGTGGGATTGGTTTGGGAGGTGTGTTATTACAAGATGCTAAACCTGTTGCTTACTTTTCTGAAAAATTGAGTGGGCCTAGTCTGAACTATTCTACTTATGATAAGGAATTATATGCTCTTGTTCGGACATTAGAAACTTGGCAACATTATTTATGGCCCAAAGAATTTGTTATACATTCTGATCATGAATCTTTGAAACACATAAGAAGTCAAGCAAAACTTAATCGTAGACATGCTAAGTGGGTTGAATTTATTGAGACTTTCCCTTATGTCATTAAACACAAGAAGGGGAAAGATAATATTATTGCTGATGCTTTGTCTCGTCGTTATACTATGCTTTCACAACTTGACTTCAAGATTTTCGGTTTAGAGACAATCAAAGATCAATACGTAAATGATGCGGAATTTAAAGATGTATTGCAGAATTGTAGAGAGGGTAGAACATGGAACAAGTTTGTGCTTAATGATGGATTTGTGTTCCGTTCTAACAAGCTATGCATTCCAGCTAGCTCTATTCGTCTTTTGTTGTTGCAGGAGGCGCATGGAGGAGGATTAATGGGACACTTTGGCGTGAAGAAGACGGAGGACGTACTTGCTACACATTTCTTTTGGCCAAAGATGAGACGGGATGTTGAGCGTTTTGTTGCTCGCTGCACTACATGTCAAAAAGCTAAGTCACGACTCAATCCTCATGGTTTATACATGCCTTTACCTGTACCTAGTGTTCCGTGGGAGGACATATCCATGGACTTTGTTTTAGGCTTGCCTCGAACAAAGAATGGGAGGGATAGCATATTTGTTGTCGTGGATAGATTTTCTAAGATGGCACATTTTATACCATGTCATAAAAGCGATGATGCTGCTAATGTTGCTGATTTATTCTTTCGTGAGATTATTCGCTTACATGGTGTGCCCAATACTATTGTCTCGGATCGTGATACTAAGTTTCTTAGCCATTTTTGGAGATGCTTATGGGCTAAGTTGGGGACTAAACTACTTTTTAGTACTACATGTCATCCCCAAACTGATGGACAAACTGAAGTAGTCAATAGGACTTTGTCTACTATGCTTAGGGCTGTTTTAAAGAGTAACTTGAAACTGTGGGAAGAATGTTTACCTCATATTGAATTTGCTTATAATCGTTCATTGCATTCTACCACTAAAATGTGCCCTTTTGAGATTGTTTATGGTTTTCTACCTCGTGCACCTATTGATTTGCTTCCTCTTCCATCTTCGGAGAAGGTTAATTTTGATGCTAAGCAACGTGCTGAATTGATATTAAAACTGCATGAGTTAACTAAAGAAAACATTGAGCGCATGAATGCTAGATACAAGCTTGCTGGTGATAGGGGTCGAAAGCATGTTTTGTTTGAACCCGGAGATCTTGTTTGGTTACATCTACGTAAAGATAGGTTTCCTGATTTGCGCAAGTCTAAGTTAATGCCTCGAGCTGATGGTCCCTTTAAGGTTTTGCAGAAAATTAATGATAATGCATATAAACTTGAGCTACCTGCAGCCTTTGGGGTTAGTCCCACATTTAATATTGCAGATTTGAAGCCTTATTTGGGAGAAGATGATGAGCTTCCGTCGAGGACGACTTCAATTCAAGAAGGGGAGGATGATGAGGACATCCCTACTAATGTTACACCCATATCCTCACCAACTACACATATTGGACCAGTTACTAGAGCTCGTGCACGTCAACTAAATTATCAGGTACTTTCGTTTCTTGCGAATCCTTCTATTGTTCATGAACATATGATACTGCCTAAATTAGATACTTTTGTTTTGCTTATGAATGAAGGACCTAGCATGGACAAGAAGGATGGTCATTGGAGCGGGATCAAGCATGGAGAAGAAGGTGCGCGCGCGGGAAAGGACAGCGGAGCTTCCCGTGGTGATTATCGCACTTTGAAGCCACCATAAGGCGCGCATGAAGTCTTGGACGAAATACGCGAGATGCCACTTCATTATTTTCGTCCAAGGGCAATTATAGGTGCTGCGTCACCTTAATATTGGGCTGGGCCCATGTAATTTCGAAATACCACATTATAGGCTGTTTTTAGAGTCCGTATGTGTGGGGAAACCGAGTTAGGGTTGTTTTCGGACCCCACCTCCAAGGGGTCACGAAAATCCCCTCTGTTCCCCCATATATATAGCCCTTAGGGCGTCGTTTAGACTTGGGTTTTAATTAGATTTAAGTTAGCCATAGCCGCAACTTCGAGCTCTTCGTTTGTGTCATCCGACCAGGCCAAGACCTCATTGGAACCCCAACTTTCGTAATCTTTCATCTTATATTCGCAATATCCAGATTGCAATTCTTAGTTCTTGCTTGTTCTTCGATTGCTTGCAGGAATTAGACCTTCGTGGTCAGGTTGATCGTGCATCCGCGGGATCAATAACCTCTCGGAGTTGGTTTAGCGATCGCTAAGGCGCAACGTCTTCGCACGTTCGTAGTCGGGTCGTGAAAGACTACTCCACCATAATCGATCTCCACCATCTCATCGAAACATCGGGACACCTTCGCCTCTATCACGAAGGATATAGTTTGGTAACAGAATACTCCGTAGGGGGTGATGAACGAGGTGTGCTCTTTGTCTTCTTCCTTCATCCTGATCTTATTGTATCCTGAGTATGCGTCGATGAAAGATAGGAGGTCGCATCCTGCTATGGAGTCGATTATTTGATCGATTCTTGGCAGGGGGAAGTGGTCTTTTGGGCAATGCTTGTTGATAGGCCCATAGTCGACGCACATCCTCCGTACCTCGGTGTACTTTTTAGGGACTAGGACTGGGTTTGCTATCCATGTTGCTTTCTTTATCTTTCAGATGAACTGTGCGTCGAGTAGTCGGTTGACTTCTTCTTCGATTGCTCTGCGTTTGGGATCTGAAAACCGTCGCAGCGCTTGTTTTACTGGCTTCGTGTTTGGCTTGATGTGAAGCGCGTGTTCCGCGAATTCTCGTGGTATTCCTGGCATGTCGGCTGGGCACCAGTCGAAAATTTTCCATTCTTCACGGAGGAAGGTTATGAGGGCGGTTGCTTGCTGTTCTGGAAGGTGGGCATATACGCGGACTGTCTTCACTGGGTCTGTTGGGTGTACTTGGTGTGTGATTGTGTCGCTTTCGACGCTGAAGTCACGACCGAATTCCTTTGTATCGCTTTTGTTTGCTAGTGGAAATATGCTTTTGTCCGTCACCATGGCTATTTCTTTGAGCTGTTGTTGGGCTCCGAATGTGTCGGAGACTTTGTGGAGGTCGCGGTCGCACTGGTCCGATTTGTTGAAGCTTCCCTTGACTGTGATGATTCCTGTAGGTCCTGGCATCTTGATCTTGAGGGATGCATAGTGTGGAACCGCCATGAACTGTGCGAACGCCGGTCGCCCGAGTACGGCGTGATACCGCGGCTGCCAGTCGAGCACTTTGAACTCGAGCGCTTGTTTTGTGAAGTTGCGCTTGCTGCCAAAGATCACATCAAGTTGTATTGTTCCGATGGAGGTGGCTGCTTCGCCCGGAACTACGCCGTGTATTCTGCTGCCTGACTTCTTCCAAACTAATCGTGGGATTAACATCTTGCGTAGGGTGCTGGCGAAGATTATGTTGAGACTGCTGCCTCCGTCCATGAAAAATTCTGTCCATGTCGTATCCTACGGTCTAAGCCTCGAGGACCAGGGGTGCATGCCCGGGTCTTGGGACTGCAGGTGGATGGTCTCTCTGTGAGAAGGTGATGCTGGTCTCAGCGCCGATCAGTTGGTAGGTTTCAGTTATCTTTAGGCCTTCGGCTGCTTCGGCTTGCAGGGTGTAGGCATCTTGATTTCCTTTCAAGGGTCTTCCTTCTTGGATCATGCAGATTCGTCGCTGGGACGTGGGGTATTTCTCCTCTGCGCTTGGTTCGGGTGACTGCGTGCTTCTTCGAGTGCGTTTGGCTTCATGCTGCTTCTCCTCTTTGAGGCTGTTGGAGAGTTCGGCGAATAGGAGGCAATCTCCCAGGGTGTGGCTTGCTCTGAGATGTCCTCGGCTGTCTTCAAAACAGTGGATCGCGCAGGTTCCTTCCAGTTGCTCTTTGGTTGTGAGCTTGCTGGAACCGGCGTGCCTTCTTCTCCTTGAGACTTGGAAGGTATGCGAGTGGTCTTCTGCTCAGCTGTGGACTCTTGCGTCAAGTTCTATCCCGTCACTGAGTGATTGGCTTCAGATGAAGTTTGCGAATTCGTCTGGCCTCCGATCGGGGTCGTAGTACTCTCCGGTCTGGGTTTCGGAGTCGCTGTCTTGGCGTGTGGTGGGAGTCCGGGCAGCGGCGGGTCGTTAACTGATGGGCGAGTCTTCGGCCGCGCGTCGCGGCTCTTCGAGTGGTGTCCCCGAGTAGTGTCCTCGCATTTGCCTTCTGAGTCATCGGGTTGTCTTCCGTCGTCGATGGATCTGACAGTCGTCGAGGTGCTGGACTTGGCTCGGCCGCAGGTTGGATGATCTTGATGAGGTGATGGAGATGCTTGTGGTGATCTTCAATTCCTCGAGCGGGCTAGATCTGGTTCTAATCCTCGAGTCTTGGTCTGCTGAGGGCGAGACCGCCGAGATCGTGATTTCAACCTGTGTAGTTCCCACAGACGGCGCCAATTGACGGGGATCAACCCCGGCAAATCCCATGGTCAGGGACCCTGGGTTAGTCATAGAGATAGGCACAGGTTGGAGGATACTCGTCGGCTAACAGGAGAAGCACTTCCTGCTCGATATTATCACGTGAGGGGGCGATTAAAATGGAGGCCAAGGCGAGTTCTCGCAAGGCTAGGATGAGTAGATGCGTATTGAGATGATTTGGACGTCTCCCCTCCTAGCCTTTATATAATAGGCTAAGTCTCGGGGAGTCCGTCCTAGGTTACATAGATAGTTTCCGAATTCTATTCCTTCCTTGTACGCCAAGTTGCACTTTCCATGTTAGTCGCGGACTTCTACGTCGGGGCTTGGTTGGGCCAATCGCGGACCTGTCGTAGCTTCCCAGCGGGCCTTCAGTCTTCACACGCACCAGGTAGTCTCACATGTAAGAGTCGTGGGGTCACCCCCTCGTCACACCCCCTCACGCAATAATATCGAGCATGAAGTGCTTCTCCTGTTAGCCGACGAGTATCGTCCAACCCGTGCCTTCTCTATGACTAACCTAGGGTCCCTGACCATGGGATTTGCCGGGGCCAATCCCCGTCATCAAGCGAAAGCAAAAAGAAAATAGAAATATTTTTCTTGCTTTTGAAAATTTAAGACAAAGCAAAGTAGAACGCGCAAAAACTTCGAAAAGATAGAAGTGAACACCATGGATAATACAATGAAAGGGGAGAAGGGTACTTACTCCCCCAAGCTAAGGCTTTTGGCCTAAGTCGGGCTCGGCTACTGTAGACCCCAGGAGCTCCCTCCGGCTATGGGCTCGGATCAAACGGGGTCTCGGATGCGTAGACGGACGCCCTGCTGTCCTCCCAAGAAGTAGGCTCCCCGCACCAAGAAGAAGGTCCCTCGCCCCACTGGGCAACATGCTCCTCTTGGGGAGGCGGAATCTCCTCCGGCTCCTCTTCCTCGAGAGCAACCCCCTAAATGGGTTTATGGAACTGCTTCTGGATCACGAACTCGTCAAGCTCAACCACGGTGAAGGACCATCCGTTCCTACTAGTATAATCAAACAAATGTGGTGCAGTTAGACGGATCTCGCGAGTAGTAATCTCTCCAAATCTCGAGTCGCTCAAGCATAAGTGTGGCCTAAATACCACCAAAGTGAGGCCCTTTGCTGCTATTAGTGACAAGGTAGCGAGCAATAAAAGAACCAAGATTATATGTGTTATCTTCTAAGAGGGTTGCTGCCAAGATAGCAATATCTAGACCCAAAATTTTTCTCGTGTTTTCATGAGCTAACACCCCTCGAGAAATGTAATATGTGAAATACCTGGTACGGGGAAACAAGATATTGGAAATCTTTCCCCGGTGAATATCCTTTGGGTCCTTGCTGCAAAGAGAAGCGAACAGGGCCCTCAGCTCGTAGGGCCGAGCAGGTATACGGGTCTTCCCAACATTCCTCACAACTATAACATCACAAAATTCTACCAAGGACATGGTGATAGATTCCTCATATATTCTAAATTCAATCATGTAAGTTCTATCATTATATCTAAACCAGTTGACAAAATAATAAGTGATTTTTGGATACCGGGCCATCTGGCCTGTCACAAGACGCATCAAACCTGCAGCTGCACAAAGGTTATCAAACTCATCTTTAATACCTTCCGCCGTAAGAAAATCTTAACATGGGTATGTCACGGCACGCGCCGTGTTCGTCTCGTGAAGCAACTCCTGTGGCATGATATCAACACTGTAACTTATCCTCGCAGTAGAGGATGAAGCTGCAGCTCTAGTTACTCTGTTAGTGGGCTCAGGTTTCTTCTTCCCAAGCCATCTTGGCCTTCCCAAACAAACTCATTACTAGAAAAACAATTACAAGTTACAAAAACGAAAATTTAAGCAAAATGAGTTGGGGAAAACTACTCTACTCACTTCCCCAAGACACAAACTTGCATCAAAACTTCAAAAATTAATTTCTAAACATGCATGCAAGCTCATATGAATAGCACAAAGAAATCCTAAATACTCACAAATAAGACTACCAATCAAAATTCTAATTGGAGGGGTGGAGGAGTCACATATACCAAGCAGCAAATGCTCAAAATCTCAATCCAAATGATGGGTTGTAGAGAGAGGTCAAAATTTGCCACCAAGAACAGCAAGAACTCGGGTTCCAGCAACAAACTCGTGATTTTTGGGGCAAGAGAGAGAGAGAGAGAGAGGAGAAATAAATACATGGAAAGGGGGCCTCGTGGGCCCAAGCGCCCTCGTGGCGCGGCCAGGGGCCAGGCCGCGCCACCTGGTCAGCCCCAGGTGCCCCTGTGCCTCATTTTTGATAAAAAATTTAAATATAAATTTTCTGGATTTTTTGACAACCTCATTTTTGAGAATTTTCTGAGGTAGCGAAAGCTTCAAAAACTTCTGGAAGACTCAAAACAATGGTTAAACATATGAAGTTTCAAAAACATAAAGTATGCTATAGGAAGAAGGATGAAAGCTAAAGGAAATGAAAACATAATAAGCTCCTCTATTTGCTGATATAAAACTTGTTTGTTGGCAAGGTTGATCAAGTCTTACTACCAAACAAGTGGTATATAGAGCAAGAAGTTTCACCAATAAGGAAGCATTCATGGTACCTTTATTTTAATGGACACTGTCCGCACCATAATTGTTTTATATTTGTGGTTTACATGTAGAGGATAATCCCAATCACCAATCTTCACGGTCTCAATATTCTCAATAGAGTTAAGGCCATGCCTTTTATCGATCTTCTTCGGAAAATATACCATGTGTTCCTTATCATTCACATTGAAAGTGGCCTTTCCCTTATTGCAATCAATGATAGCGCATGCAGTGTTAATAAAAGGTCTAACAAGAATAATGGGCATGCTCCCATCTTCTGGCATGTCAAGCACAATAAAATCAGTAAGAATCAAGAAATTAGCAACTTCAACAGGAACATCCTCACAAATGCCAATGGGAACAGCTGTTGACTTGTCACCCATTTGGAGAGATTTATCTGTGGGGATTAGTTTATCTAGACAAAGCCTTTTGTAAAGGGAGAAAGGAATAACACTCACTCCTGCACCAAGATCACATAAAGCAGTTCTGACATAATTATTCTTTATGGAGCAAGGAACGGTGGGTATACCTGGATGACCAAGCTTCTCAGGAATCTTGCCACTGAAAGAGTAATTACCACGCATAGTAGATATTGCCTCACAGGAACTTTTCTTTTATTAGTCACAATATCTTTCATATACCTCGAATACAGAGACAACTTAATAGCATCAGTCAAAGCAATTTGAAGAAAAAGAGGTTTCATCCATTCAGAAAATTTATTTTCGTGCTCTTTTTCTTTAGTTTTGAGAGACTTGCCTGGGAAGGGCATTGGTTTTTTTACCCATGGTTCTCGTTCCTTCCCATGCTTCCTTGCAATGAAGTCTTCTCCAGTATATCTTTTTCGTTTATCGGGTGCTTCTTCTCGTGCTTTAGGAGGATCATTCTTCTCTTTATCTTTATCAGGTTCAACACCATCTTCAATTTCAGCATCGGAGGTAGATATACTATTAGGATCAATGATAGGCTCTTCATCAATTATGGGATCATTTGAAATGTCAACTTCCTTGTGTTTCTTCTTCTTCTTCTTCTTCTTCTTCTTCTTAGGGGATTTGACAATGTCTTCTTCCTGCAATTTAGAATCTTGCTCGATTCTCTTAGGATGTCCCTTCTGGATAAAGAGGGTCTTGGGTGTGTGTGCCAGCTCGGGTTTTAATCCCATAGGCCTGCATATCATATTTTATGGCATTATTAGCAAGCAAATATTTTTTCACATTAGAATTTTTTTCAAGCTGTGCTTGAACCATATGAAAATGCTTAACAAGGTATTTAACATCATTAACAGTTCTACCTAAGACATCAAGCAAACTTTTGATAGCAAGGGAATTATCATGCAACTGACTTTGAATCCACTCATTAAAGTGACTTTGGGTCATAATAAAATTATCAAGCTCATCTAAGCATTTATTAGGAGGCATACCATAGGGGATGTCACTTGCATTGAAATCTAAAAGAGAGTGTAACTCTAACATAGGAGGGTGAGTGATAGGCTCATAAAGTTTTTCAATTGGAGGTAGATTCTTCACATCTTCAGCTTTAATAACTATCTCTTTAATAGACTTCTTGGCTTCTTGCATATCTTCGGGATTCAAGACGAGCATTCACCTCTTCTTTGGCGGTGGAGGTAGTTTAGGGACGGACCAAACCTCATGATTTTTGGATATCTAGCTGATACGTCTCAAACATATCTACTTTTCCAAACACTTTTTTTATTGCTTTACCCTCATCCTTGGATGATTTGAGCTAAACTAACCCGGACTGACGATGGTTTCAGCAGAGCTGCCTGTATGTTTTTATTATGCGCAGGAAAATGGATTTTTGGACATCTCAGAAAATTCCCAGAAAAATACAGAAAATCCACGCACCCGGAGGGACCCAGGACCAGAAGGTGGGCCAGAGGGGGTCCAGGGGGCCCCCAGGCCCCTAGCTAGCGCGGCCTGGGTGGGTCCCACCCCCTCTGGTGAATTACCTTGGCCCCTATTTATTCTCGTCGCGAGGAAACTCCCAAACATAAGTCGCTTTTCCAGAACCCGTCGCGGAACCGCCGCCATCCTCTGTTCTTCCTCGGGAGGTCTAATCTAGAGGCTTATTTGGCCCGCGGAGAGGGGAGTTCATCGCCATCGTCATCACCATCACCACTCCATCCTCCCTCCATGAATTCCCTTCACATGTGTGAGTAATTCCCTGCTGTAGGCAAAGGGGATGGTAGGTATTTGATGATATTGATCATGTAATAGTTTGTCAGATTGTTGGGGGCATGTTGCCTATCATCTACTTTGGTTTTTATCATCTTTGCTACAACTTGTTGCTCTTAATGCTTGTCACTTTGGGCCCGAGTGCCATGTTTTCAGATCTGAACCACTTATGTTTTCATGAGTATATTTATGTTCTTGATCCTATGTATGAGTTGTATGCACCTATTATGGTCCGGAACCGGCGATCCCAAAGGTGACAGCTTGGGACACCAAAGGGGATGGTCCATAATTTGAGGATTCCATGTATACATTGAGTTTATTGCTTTGTTCCGGTGCTCTTTGACAGGAGCACCTTAATCTCCATAAGTTCCTTTTGGCCCTGTTCGTAGCGGGATGGTAGGACAAAAGATGTCGTGCAAGTTCTTATTGCAAGCATGCACAACTACCTATGGGATACATGCCTAATGTTTGATATTTTCCTAGATGATCATTTCTTTTCTGTGTGCCTTGCCCCGTGTTAGAACCTATTACATGTTCATTCTTATTCATGCAGCGCCCGACCATCCATCTCCCTAGCCTACAATTCTTTAATCCTGCTGGTTACTACTAGTTTATTTCCGCTATTTTACTTTTGCTGTTATCACTATCGCTATCATACCACAGTTGCTATTAATATTTTTTTGCAACAGGTATATTTCAGGTGCGGTTGATTTGACAACTCAACTGGAAAAGTTTATAAATACTCTTTGGCTTCCTTGTGTCGAATCAATAAATTGGGTTAACTTACCCGCGAGAACACTACAATCGATCCCCTACAATTGAGGTTCATCAAGTACTGTTTTCTGGCGCCGTTGCCGGGCAGCATAGCAATATTTACAGGTCTATTTGAAGTGTCCTTCTTGCCACACTTCATTCGCTATGGGTAAGAAAGGAGACCCCAAGGTTCCGATCTTACCATCCACTACAAGAAAAGGTACCGTTCTGAGTACCAGTGCTACGCTTGATTCACCTTCCGTTATAAGTAAGTTTGCTTCACCTCTACCACCACATGCTACTTCTACTGAGTCTGTTACTATGTCCGATACTTTTGATGATGCTTCCACTACTCTTGATGATACTAGTTTTATTGGTCACTATATTGAAACTCAGACCGCTAAGGTTGCAACAGAACCCACGACCGAGACTCCCGCTACCTATATTCCTACTTGCAAAACCTTTGGTTACCCAGAATTAGATGAACTCAAGGAGATGATCCTTGATGATGATTATATTACTCTTGTTGATGATCTTTGCAGGGAACTCAGAGAGTGTGTCGACTCTGACCCTGATGTTGTTAAGGAGCTGCTTGAAAAGCACTTCATGAAGAACAAGATTATTACTGATCCTAAATTTTCCACATCTCCTATATGCATCAACGATCCTGATTATGTTTTCTCTGTTGATCTTTCACTTATATCTATAGTCGAGGCTGAACCTCTTTATGGCAGATAAAATGATGACGCTATAGCACACCTGACCAAACTCGGTGAGTTAGGTGACCTATTTACTACTGATGAAAAGATAAGAAATTTCTATGTGGCCTAGCTTTTTCCTTTTTCTTTGAAGGAAGACGCTAAATTATGGTACGATGCACTACCCTATTGTTCCATTGAGAGTCCCCAGGACTTAGTTCAATTCTTTGTTGATAAATATTTTCCTGCTCATATGCAACATGATGCTTTGCAAAGAATCTATAACTTTAAACAATTGCAGGATGAGCACCTCCCTAAAGCTTGGGGGAGGTATTGTGATTTAATTAAGGCAAGACCGGGACATGAAGTACAAAAGAATGAATTACTCTATATAGTTTACACTGGTCTTACCGATGAATCCAGGTCCTATTTGGATAGTTGTGCTGGTTGTGTTTTCAGAGAAAGAACACCGGACGAGGCCGAAGAACTAATGGGCAAAATTGCCAAGAACCATGAAGATTGGTCCGTTCCTGAACCACCTCCACCAGCAAAGAAGTCTATAAAGGAGAAAGGCATTAAAGCCGAAGACGTGGATAAGCTACCTCCTATCGAGAAGTTGTGTGAGCCTACTACTCACCCCCCCTTGGTAGAGGTACACTCTCTATTAGAATTTACAGAAACTGACATCCCTAAAGGTAAGCCTCCCGACCAATGCTTAGATGAGCTTGATAATTTTATTATTAAGAAATCCATTTTTAATAGGAGGATACAAAGTCAGTTGCATGATAATTCTCTTAGTATGAAAAGTTTACTTGGTGTTCTACAAAGAACAGTTAATGATGGTAAATGTCTTGTTAAGATTTTCATATGGTTCAAACTCAGCTTGAAAAAATTTCTAATGTGGAAAAATATTTGCTTGCTAGCAATGCCAAACAGGACATACAAGCTTATGGCATCAAAACCAGAGGTGGAACACACACCCAGGACCCACTCTATCATGAGGGGCATCCAAAGAGGATCGAGCCAGATTCTCAAGTAAAAGTAGAAGACGAGATTGTTAGCTCTCCAAAGAAGAAAAAGAAGAAGAAGAAGAAGCACAAGAGGATGAAAACTCCAATGATCCTATTACAAGTGAAGAACTTGTTGTTGATCCTAACAACATATCTACCTCCAGTGCTGAAACTAAAGATGGTGCAGAGCCCGAAGAAAATGATACGGAGAAGAATGATCCTCCCGAGGTGCGAGAAGAAGAACACCAGATAAACGCAAGAAGTATACTAGAGAAGACTTCATCGCAAGAAGACATGGGAAGGAAAGAGAACCGTGGGTACAAAAACCCATGCCCTTTCCAGGTAAGTCTCTCAAATCTAAAGAAGAAGACCACTACAATAAATTTTGTGAATGGATGAAGCCTCATTTACTTCAGATTCCTTGGACAGATGCTATGAAGTTACCGCATTATTCAAAATATATGAAAGATATTGTCACTAACAAAAGAAAAGTTCCTAATGAGGCAATATCTACTATGCTTGCTAACTACTCTTTCAGTGGAAAGATTCCTGAGAAGCTTGGTGATCCAGGTATACCCACCATTCCTTGCACCATAAAAAATAATTATGTCAAAACTGCCTTATGTGATCTCAGAGCAGGGGTGAGTGTTATGCCTTTTTCTCTTTATAAAAGTCTATGTTTAGATAAGCTAATCCCTACAGATATCTCTCTTCTGATGGCTGACAAGTGAACAGCCGTCCCGATAGGTATTTGTGAGGATGTTCCCGTTGAAGTTGCTAATTGCTTAATTCTTATAGATTTTGTTGTGCTTGACATGCCCGAGGATGGGAGAATGTCAATTATTCTTGGTAGACCTTTTCTTAACACCGCATGTGCCATTATTGATTGCAATATAGGAAAGGTCACCTTCAACGTTGATGATAAAGAAGACACGATGTATTTTCCGAAGAAGATCGACAAAAGGCATGGCCTTAACTCTATAGATAATGTCGAGACCGTGAAGATTGGAGAATGGGATTGTCCTCTACACGTGCACCACAAATACAAAACCATCATGGTCGGGACAATGTCCATTAAAGTAAAGGTGCAATCATCACTTCATAAGAGGTGACACTTTTCGTTCTATATATCTCCGGTACGTTGGTAAGACTTGATCAACCTTGCTAGTGGGCATGTTTTATATAGATAAAAAGTAGAGCTTGTTATGTTATCATTTGATTTAGCTTTTATTCTCCTTGTTGTACCAATTTTATATGTTTTTGAAGCTTCACACTTCTAATCACTGCTTCAAGTTTTCAGAAAGTTTAGCAACTTTTTGAACTCCGGAAAATTTTCAACAGTGAAGTTTTCAGAAAAATTCCAGAAAAATTAAAATTAAAATTTCCATGCCGGGAGTGACCCAGAGACACTTGGGGCTGACCAGGGGGCCACCAGTGGTCTAGGCGGCCAGCTGGCGCGGCCAGCCCCTTGGCCTCGCCTAGGGCGCCTGGGGCCCACAGGCCCACCTGCAGATATTTCTTCTTCCTCCTCCTTCCTCTCTCTCCGAAAACACGAGTTCTACTCCGGTTCTTGCGTTCTTGCTGTTCTTGGAGGCGATTTTCGAGCCCTCTCTACAGCCCACCATTTGAGCTCAGATTTTGGGAAAATACTCCCTAGTATGCAACTCCTTCACCCCTCCAATTAGATTTTTTGATTGGTGGCTCCATTTTTTAATATTTAGTAGTTCTTGGTGCTGTTTAGATGAGCTTTCATGCATGTGTAAAAATTTATTTTCCAAGTTTTGATGCAAGTTTATGCCTTAGGTAAGTGAGTAGAGTAGTTTGCCTCAACTCACTTTGTTTAAATCATTGTTTTTGTGAATTGTCAAAAATTTCAGAAATGAGTTTGCTAGGAAAAGCAAAGGGGTGGCTTGGGAAGAAGAATCCCGAGCGCTCCGATCGAGTTACAAGAGCTGCAGCTTCACCCTCAGCCGCTAGGGTATGCTACAATGAAGATCATGTGCCCCTGGAGTTGCTAGAAGACACAAGTCCAGCATCCATGATGTTGTATCCGTGCGATGATTTTTTTGCAGCTGCAGGAATTAAGGATGATTTTATGGCCTTTGCACCAATGCAGGTTTGACACGGCTAACACTATGACGTGTGGTGCAATACAAGAGGCTCACCTCCTGCTTTGTTAACAGTTTTTGCTATAACCAGTCTACTAGAACCATGGAGTTCAAAATTTGTAATATTCTCATAACCATGTCTTTGGCACAATTTTGTGATATAATAGGTGTGTCGAATGCTGGTCAGATGGCGAGGATGAACACTCAGCCCTCCGAGTTGAGGACCCTCTTCAACTCCATTTGTAGCCAGGAGGAGAGCGACATTCGACGTACAAAGGTTTCCAGCATTTTATTCCCCCACATCAGGTATTTTGCGTACTTTATTGCTAGAGGGGCGTTGGCTCGTGACAACTCGAGCAATGGTTCTGCACCAGATTTCGCTATCTATGCGAACAACGCCCCCTCTGGTAGGAATGATTATAATGTCGGTGCCTTAATTGCTCGACGCCTTGTTACGACCAGTAACAAGGGTGGTTTATTCGGTGGTGTTTATACCACACTTATCCTTGAGTCTCTTAACTGCACCCCGCATCCTGATGATGTTCCCTTTTCTAACGCAAGTCTTGATCTTGCTACTATGAAGAGGCATAAGTTTGTTACCATGACTTCCCAGTTTGGTAACCTTGTTTATATTTTGAGGTTTGAAAAGACCATTACTCGTGAGATCGGTCTACCTGCACCACTTTTGTTTGATCACACTCCCAGGGACGGATGGTCCTTCAATGCTGTCCAGTTCGATGAGTTCATGGGCCAGTACCAGCTGCATAACCCCATGGAGAGGGTTGTTCCCGACGAGGAGGAGCATGGTGAGTTCCCACCTTTCCAGGGGGAGACCTTCACCCAGCAGGGTGAGGGGTCTTCTTCTGCTTTGGATGCGGGACCTTCCTCATGGGAGGACTCGAGGACTTCGGTGTACGCACCGGAGGACTCATACGACCCTTGGACTTACCATTACCCCAGATCAGGAGGCTCCTTGGGGCAGTAGCTGCTACCAACTTAGGCCAAAAGCCTAAGCTTGGGGGAGTACGTGCCCTTCTCACCTTTCCATTGTATTATCCATTTTTGTTTTGTTCGCTTTGATCTTTTCAAAGTTTTAGCCCGTTCTTGTTTGTTCTTTTAAATTGAAAAAACAACAAAAAGATTTCTCTTTTCTTTTGCTTTCGTTAAACCTCTAAAAAACACAAAAGTATTTCCTTTCTCTCTTTAGTTTGCTTTGTTTTCAGAGTTCAACTCGAGTCTGTGATGGAATTTGATTATATTTCCCACGTTCGGTCGTACAAGTGACAAGGCAGTAATGACGAAGATCGACGAAAGGGAAGCAACAAGGAAAACCGGTATGAACTCTTCTTGTTTCTACTTTTGTACATATGCCTGTACTTATGTTCTAGAGATCAGCTTGTAGCGACATAGTGCTATGTTTACAATGCTTTCCCAGTGTTCATGCTTTCTTTGTGGATGATCTCAAATAGCTAGAGTGCATAATATGTTGTCGAAATGATTTACATGCATTGCGTTGTTCATGGTTTGGCATATTGAAGTGGTATTTCCCTTCGGAGAATTCTTGGATTGACTTGGCACATGTTCGCACATGTTTATGACTAAAATGTCTATTATGCCTTGATGACCTTTTTATTTCAGAATAGACAGATCACTTTCATGCCCGATTCAATGTTGATTTGTCGCTCTGCATGATTATGACAATTATTGCTCTCTAGTTGGTCTCTTCCTAGTCTTTTGCTAGCCTTCGCTCACACTAAGCGGAATTCTTATTGTGTATCCAAACTCCCTTCAAACCAGTTATTCAACTTGAGTCCACCATACCTACCTATATGTGCTATTTACCGGCGACTCCTAACTTAGACTTTCTCGTGCCATCTCGAAAATTATTCAAAAGCTTCCCTTTTGTTACCATACAAGCTCATGATGCGGTGAGGGAAAATCAGTATCTTCCATGCCAAAAATATTTTGAAGGAAGTTTCAACTAGTCAAATTTATAAAAAAAATAAATATATAGAGAGTTACACCTTCCCCCATACTTTATGATGGAATGGACTGGACCAAATGCTGCTAATGATAGATGGAACGACATCCTCCTTCCATACTTGAGGCAAAATAAAAGGTTCCATAGACCATCAAACGATGGATGGATAAGGGAACAAAGTGTAAGCAAAAATCATTAATATGGTTGGCATGGGAGATATTGAGAGACCTTTACCGTTCACCGTTGACTGGAAAGTTGCACTTCTCAAAAGAATTGATCTCAGTTTTTCAAAACCAAGAGCTCTGGCACATGTTTAGTCTTTGCTTCCAATGACGGGTTTCAATCTTGCCATCAAAAAGCCATGGTTCGAGAGTCTCCCCTTCTTTCTTCAAAGCACCAACTATTGAGAACATAATTGTCATTCTTAGTGTAACATGCATTATCCCAACGTATTACATTGTCTTCTGCATGCTTGTCATATTGCTACTCTGAAATTCTTAGTTCTAGTCTCCTTTATTACTCCGGAGTAGTTTCTTCATTTATGTTTTGCTTCACTCATGGAGGCTAGTGAGATACCACTCTGATATGTTCAGGCTATGTTCATTGTGATCTTGTCTTAATTTTCGGCGGCATATTGTTTACTTTTGGTTGTTTGTGATTGATCACTTGAAAGAAGAATTGCTTCGTGCATTGTTCTCATAGCATTGTTTTGATACTTTGATAGAGGCGAAAGTGTCCCGATGTTTCGATGAGATGGTGGAGATCGATTTTGGTGGAGTAGACTTTCACGACCCGACTACGAACGTGCGAAGACGTTGCGCCTTAGCAATCGCTAAACCAACTCCGAGAGGTTATTGATCCCGCGGATGCACGATCAACCTGACCACGAAGGTCAATTCCTGCAAGCAATCGAAGAACAAGCAAGAACTAAGAATTGCAATCTGGATATTGCGAATATAAGATGAAAGATTAACAGAAGTTGGGGTTCCAATGCGGTCTTGGCCTGGTCGGACGACACAAACGAAGAACTCGAAGTTGCGGCTATGGCTAACTTAAATCTAATTAAAACCCAAGTCTAAACGATGCCCTAAGGGCTGTATATATGGGGGAACAGAGGGGAATTTCGTGGCCCCTTGGAGGAGGGGTCCGAAAACAACCCTAACTCGGTTTCCCCACACATACGGACTCTAAAAAATAGCCTATTAAGTGTATTTCGAAATTACATGGGCCTGGCCCAATAATAAGGTGACGCAGCACCTATAATAACTCTTGGACGAAAATATTAATGTGGCATCTTGTGTCTCTCGTCCAAGTCTTCATGCGCGCCTTATGGTGGCTTCAAAGTGCGATAATCACCACGGGAAGCTCCGCTGTCCTTTCCCGCGCGCGCACCTTCTTCTCCATGCTTGATCCCGCTCCAATGACCATCCTTCTTGTCCATGCTAGGTCCTTCATTCATAAGACAAACAAAAGTATCTAATTTAGGCAGCATCATATGTTCTTGAATATTAGAAGGATTCGCAAGAAACGAAAGTACCTGATAATTTAATTGACGTGCGCGTGCTCTAGTAACTGGTCCATTATGTGTAGTTTGTGAAGATGTGGGTGTAACATTAGTAGAGATGTCCATATGTTCCACGTGGGTACTGTGCTGATCCTAGGCTAGACCGTACTAGAGACGCGAGCCTAAAACACCAACGAAAGCACGGCGCGGCACGTAATCAACTGAGAAGCATACTCTGAATTTTTTTTTTTTTTTTTTTTTTTTGCGATGCGGGACTGCGGTGGCTGAAAAAGTGCGAAAAAGTCACTATGGTGGCGAATGTCTTAAAATGAGTTTCTGGACCTAAGGAACGTATGGGCACAAAATTTTTTTACCCCTGAATTTTTTGGCCTAAAAACTGCTCTGGAAAGCGTGCCTATGGAACATATGGACATCTCTACTAATGTTACACCCACATCTTCACAAACTACACATAATGGACCAGTTACTAGAGCACGCGCACGTCAATTAAATTATCAGGTACTTTCGTTTCTTGCGAATCCTTCTAATATTCAAGAACATATGATGCTGCCTAAATTAGATACTTTTGTTTGTCTTATGAATGAAGGACCTAGCATGGACAAGAAGGATGGTCATTGGAGCGGGATCAAGCATGGAGAAGAAGGTGCGCGCGCGGGAAAGGACAGCGGAGCTTCCCGTGGTGATTATCGCACTTTGAAGCCACCATAAGGCGCGCATGAGGACTTGGACGAGAGACACAAGATGCCACATTAATATTTTCGTCCAAGAGTTATTATAGGTGCTGCGTCACCTTATTATTGGGCCAGGCCCATGTAATTTCGAAATACACTTAATAGACTATTTTTTAGAGTCCGTATGTGTGGGGAAACCGAGTTAGGGTTGTTTTCGGACCCCTCCTCCAAGGGGCCACGAAATTCCCCTCTGTTCCCCCATATATACAGCCCTTAGGGCGTCGTTTAGACTTGGGTTTTAATTAGATATAAGTTAGCCATAGCCGCAACTTCGAGCTCTTCGTTTGTGTCATCCGACCAGGCCAAGACTTCATTGGAACCCCAACTTTCGTAATCATTCATCTTATATTCGCAATATCCAGATTGCAATTCTTAGTTCTTGCTTGTTCTTCGATTGCTTGCAGGAATTAGACCTTCGTGGTCAGGTTGATCGTGCATCCGCGGGATCAATAACCTCTCGGAGTTGGTTTAGCGATTGCTAAGGCGCAACGTCTTCGCACGTTCGTAGTCGGATCGTGAAAGTTGCCTCCACCATAATCGATCTCCACCATCTCATCGAAACATCGGGACACCTTCGCCTCTATCACTATGGGATACATGCCTAATGTTTGATATTTTCCTAGATGATCATTGCTTTTCTGTGTGCCTTGCCCCGTGTTAGAACGTATTACAAGTTCATTCTTATTCATATAGCACCCGACCATCCATCTCCCTAGCCTACAGTGCTTTAATCCTGATGGTTACTACTAGTTTATTTCCGCTGTTTTACTTTTGCTATTATCACTAGCGCTATCATACCACATTTGCTATTAATATTTTGTTGCATGAAAGTATATTTCAGGTGCGGTTGAATTGACAACTCAACTGTCAAAGCTTATAAATACTCTTTGACTCCCCTTGTGTCGAATCAATAAATTGGGTGAACTTACCCGCGAGAACACTACAATCGATCCCCTACAGTTGAGGGTCATCACTTGCCCATTAGTTCTTCAGCATCATCCGGCGTTCTTTCCCTGAAAACAAGAACAACTATCTAGATAGGTTCTAGATTCATCGGTTAGACCATCATAAAGTATAACAAGGAATTAATTCTTAGGGACTCCATGTCCCGGTCTAGCCTTGAGCAAAGTGCAATACCTCCCTAAGCTTTAGGGAGGTGCTCATCCTGCAACTGTTTGAAGTTATAAATTCTTTGAAAAGGAGCATGTTGCATATGAGTAGGAAAATATTTAGCAACAAAAGATTAAGCTAATTCTTGAGGACTTTTAATAGATCCGCATGGTAGTGCGTCATACCATGCTTTAGCACCCTCCTTCAAAGAAAAAGGAAGAAGCTTAGTAACATAATTATTTCTCTTCTTGTCCTCTGTGGAAAATAATCCACTTAACTCAGTGAGTTTAGTAAGGTGTGCAATAGCGTCATCATTTTCTCTGCAATAAAAGGGGTCAGATTCAACTGTAGATATAAGTGAAAGATCAACAGAGAAATCAAATCAGCATCTTCAATGAAAATAGGAGATGAAGAGGATCAGGAGTAAACTTGTTCTTCATAGAGTGCTTTTCAAGCAGCTTATTACCAGCATGAGGCTCAAAGTCAACACACTCCGCAAGTTCCCTGCATAAATCATCAACAATTTCAAAATAATCATCATCAATGATTCTTTACTTGAGTCCACTCAAGTTTGGGTAACCAGTGGATCTGCAAATAGGATAACGTGTAACAACAATTTCAATTCCATACTATTTTGTAGCCTTAGAAATTTGAGATTCAACCAAGCGACAAAGAGAACCAATCTCATCAAAAGTAGTGGAAGCATCATAAAAAGTATCAGACATAGTAATGGACTCAGTAGAAGCAGCATGTGGTGGTGGTGAAACAAACTTAATCATAATGGAAGGCGAATCAAGTGTAGCACTAGTGCTAAGAACGATAACTTTTCTTGTAGTGGATTGTAAAATCGGAACCTTGGGGTCTCCTTTCTTATCCATAGCGGATAAATTGCGCAAGAAAAATAACTCCAAGTACACTTGTAAATAAAGCTATGCTCCCCGGCAACGGCGCCAGAAAACAGTCTTGATGACCCACAAGTGTAGGGGATCGCAATAGTCTTTGCGGGTAAGATAACCCAATTTATTGATTCGACACAAGGGGAGAAAAAAAATATTTATAAGCTTTGACAGTTGAGTTGTCAATTCAACCGCACCTGAAAGATACTTGCTTGGCAACGGGATACTAGTAATAACGATAATATGGAAGTGCTAGTGGCAACGAATATAGTAGTGGCAAATCAACAAAAGTAAATAGTAAAAGTAAAGTAACTTGTAACCAAATAAATTAAAACACTGTAGGGTAGGGGAATGGATGGTTAGGCGTTGCATGGATGAGAGATAACATGCAACTTACTTAGGGCAAGGCACACGGAAAAGTAATGATCATCTAGGCAAATATCAAACATATGTTTGTATCCCAAGGTAGTTGTACGTGCTTGCAATAAGAACTTGCACACCATCTTTTGTCCTGCCATCCCGCTACAAACGGGGCCAAAAGGAACTTATGGAGATTAAGGTGCTCCTATCAAAGAGCACCGGAACAAAGCATTAATAATCAATGGGTACATGGAATCCTCAAATTATAGTCCATCCCCTTTGGTGTCCCAAGCTATCACCATTGGGATCGCCGGTTCCGGACTATAATAGTTGCATACAACTCATAGAGAAGATCAAGAACACAAATATATTCATGAAAACACATAGGGTTCAGATATGAAATTATGGCACTCGGGCCCAAAGTGACAAGTATGAAGAACAACAAGTAGTAGCAAAGATGATAAACACCATAGTATATAGGCAACATGCCCCCAACAATCTGAAGAACTATTACATGATGTAACTCATCCAATCCCTACCATGCTCTTTGCCTACAGCAAGGAATTACTCACACATGAAAGGATAAGTCATGGAAGGGTGATGGAGTTGTGATGGTGATGACGATGGTGACGATTCCCCCTCATCGGAGACCAAAGCAGCCTCTAGATTAGCTCTCCCGGAGAAGAACAGAGGGTGCCGGTGGCCCCGCGACGAGAATTGGCAAAACGACTTCTGTTCTGGGGTTTCTCCATCTCGGGTAAAAATAGGAGTATAGGTAGGGCACCAGATGGGGTGGGACCACCCAGGCGCCCTCCTGGCGCAGCCAGCGGCTTAGCCGCGTAACCTGGACGCCTGGGACAGGGGCAGCCCCCTCTGGCCCCTCTTCTGACATCTGGTTCCTCCCGGTGCGTGGATTTTCCCTATTTTATTGGAATTTTGCGGGACACCTAAAAATCCATATTCTTGCACACAAGAAAACCATACAGGCACCTCTTCTGAAAAAAGTGTCAGTCCGGGTCAGTTTCATTCAAATCATGTAAGAATGAGGCCAAAAAATAGCAAAAGTGTTTGGAAAAGTCGATACATTTAAGACGTATCACTTCGTCAGTTCGCTTGGCGATGAGTACTGTGCTTACCACGCTGCTCCTGGCGGCGATGTATAAGTAACGTGGTTCCTGTTCTTTAGGCACTGCGAGGATGGTTGGTGTTGATAGGAGTTTCTTGAGGTCGGTGAATGCAAGTCGTTCTTCTTCTGTCCACTCAAACTTTCCAACCTTTCTGAGTAGCTGATATAATGGCAGGGTCCTCCCCCGTAGTCTGTTGATGAAGCGAATGAGGGTGGCGAGTCATCCTGTGAGTTGATGTACGCCTTTGATTATGACTGGCTATTGCATATTGGCGAGTGCTTGAACCTTTTCTGGGTTGGCTTCGAATCCTCGAGCGGACACCATGTATCCTAGTAGCTTGCCGGCTGGTACGCCGAAAACACACTTTTTTGGGTTAAGCTTGATCCCGTAGCGGTTGAGTGCTCCAAAAGTTTCTTGGAGTTCTTCAAGTAGTGTGTCTGCCTTGTAGGTTTTGACCACGATGTTTTCTACATAAACTTGGGTGTTCCTGCCTATTTGGTCCTTTAGACATGCTTGCATCATCTTTTGGTACGTTGCTCCAGCGTTCTTCAACCCGAAAGGCATTGTCCTGTAGCAGAATACGCCATAAGGGGTGATGAACAAGGTCTGTTCCTCGTCTTATTCCTTCATTCTTATCTAGTTGTATCATGAGTACGCGTCAAGGAAGGATATGAGATCACATCCTGCGGTAGAGTCGATGATCAGGTCGATCCTTGGGAGGGGGAAGTGATCCTTCGGGCAGTTCTTGTTGACAGGTCCGTAGTCGACACACATGCATAGCAAGTCGGTGTCCTTCTTAGGTACCAACACGGGGTTTGCGACCCACGTGGCCTTCTTCGTCTCTCGGATGAATTTTACGTAGAGTAGTATGTTGACTTCTTCCCCAATGGCCCTATGTTTTTGATGAGGACATCCCTACTAATGTTACACCCATATCCTCACCAACTACACATATTGGACCAGTTACTAGAGCTCGTGCACGTCAACTAAATTATCAGGTACTTTCGTTTCTTGCGAATCCTTCTATTGTTCATGAACATATGATACTGCCTAAATTAGATACTTTTGTTTTGCTTATGAATGAAGGACCTAGCATGGACAAGAAGGATGGTCATTGGAGCGGGATCAAGCATGGAGAAGAAGGTGCGCGCGCGGGAAAGGACAGCGGAGCTTCCAGTGGTGATTATCGCACTTTGAAGCCACCATAAGGCGCGCATGAAGTCTTGGACGAAATACGCGAGATGCCACTTCATTATTTTCGTCCAAGGGCAATTATAGGTGCTGCGTCACCTTAATATTGGGCTGGGCCCATGTAATTTCGAAATACCACCTTATAGGCTGTTTTTAGAGTCCGTATGTGTGGGGAAACCGAGTTAGGGTTGTTTTCGGACCCCACCTCCAAGGGGTCACGAAAATCCCCTCTGTTCCCCCATATATACAGCCCTTAGGGCGTCGTTTAGACTTGGGTTTTAATTAGATATAAGTTAGCCATAGCCGCAACTTCGAGCTCTTCGTTTGTGTCATCCGACCAGGCCAAGACCTCATTGGAACCCCAACTTTCGTAATCATTCATCTTATATTCGCAATATCCAGATTGCAATTCTTAGTTCTTGCTTGTTCTTCGATTGCTTGCAGGAATTAGACCTTTGTGGTCAGGTTGATCGTGCATCCGCGGGATCAATAACCTCTCGGAGTTGGTTTAGCGATCGCTAAGGCGCAACGTCTTCGCACGTTCGTAGTCGGATCGTGAAAGTTGCCTCCACCATAATCGATCTCCACCATCTCATCGAAACATCGGGACACCTTCGCCTCTATCAAGTGGTATCAGATTTCCAGGTTGCTCGGTGAGATTTACCAGTTTTCGCAGTCTAGATTGGTTCTGTTTTTCATACCTACAGTCCACGAAAAAGCCAACAAAAAAAAAATTAGGGTTAGATCATCACGTCCCAAAACAGTCCGAGCCTTTGTCCAGTCTTCTTTACAGTAGTTTGCATTGTTGAATTTGCGGTTGCATCGTTGTGTCGAGTTGCTGATCTTAGCGTCTAGTTCCCTTAGAGTTTCGAGTTCTGATCACAGTTTGTCACGCCGCCGCAGCACAGTAGTACACCACCACGTTCCGCCAATCCGAGTCCAGATACACCACCACGTTCCGCCAAGCAGAGTCCATACACACCACCACAACCTACCGATCCGAGTCTAGTTTCCATCACCCGTTCGGTTTGTGATATCTCCGTAGCCAGAATAGTTTTGAGTTGATTAGAGTCGGATTTCACCAATCTTTTGTCGTACGTAGAAGAGGGTGATTTCCAAAAAAAAAAAAAAAAAAAAAAAAAAAAGTCTGGCACGCTTTCCAGAGCAGTTTTTAGGCCAGAAATTTCAGGGGTAAAAAATTTTCGTGCCCATACGTTCCGTAGGTCCAGAAACTCGTTTTGAGACGTTCGCCACCATAGTGATTTTTTCGCACTTTTTCAGCCCCCGCAGTCCCGCATCGCCAAAAAAAAAAAAAAAATAGCAAAAAAAAAAAAAAAAAAAAGAGAGAAAAAAAAAATCAGAGTGTGCTTCACAGTTGTTACGTGCCGCGCCGTGCTTTCGTTGGTGTTTTAGGCTCGCGTCTCTAGTACGGTCTAGCCTAGGATCAGCACAGTACCGACGTTGAGTGTTTATTCAACTTTGCATCTCTGTTTTGATTACTGTTGAGCTTTTTGCTACCATATTTGTCAAACCTACCTACAGCTCCACATATATTCTACTTCGTGCGGTTGACACCTCCTGGCCATCGCTCTACCACATCTCTGAGAGTTTTGACCCGTTGGTTGTACATCACCACCTGCTGCTAGGTAAGAATCGGTAAGAACTGAAGAAAAGCTTGACGGATTTGTGCTTTCCACCACCCCACATCCCCTTAGTCGAAGTAGGATCATACTTCTGTGTGTTTTCTATTTCTGCTAACCATGCCAGGATCCCATGATGAAGTGGCGCGGGATGCACCTGATTGGGAGAATATGACAAACAAAGCATTACATGATAAATTTGCACAAATGATGTCTGAACAGGTGAATGACATCGAGAACAGATTTACAGAGGCGATTGATGGTGTGGAGAAGATGATCGACACCAAGCTCGACGCCAAGTTTACCGAGTTGCTCGCACGCTTACCTATACAGCCTGCGGCCGCTCCAGCACAGCCACCGCCACCACGACGTGCACGACGTATTCTGTTTCCGGGCGGACAAGCTGCTGGTGCTCCTGCTGCTGCTGCAGTTACTGCTGCTGCTGCCTCTGACGTCGGCCAGGACGACAACTACGAGGGTGATTACGAGGAGGAGGTGGAACAAGAAACGGCCTATGAACAGCCAGCTGGACGTCCACGTCCCAACATTCGCCACGGTCGACACCAACCACCCCCTCAGGTACGCGATGATGAACATGTGCCTAAACTTAAATTGAATCTTAAGCCGTTTGAGGGTAGATATATTCCTGATGCTTATCTTACTTGGGAGTTAGAAACTGAACAACGCTTTACATGTTTACAATATCCTGAGAATAGACGTGTTACTGCTGCTGTTTGTGAATTCACGGGTTTTGCATCTATTTGGTGGTCTGAACATTGTAGATTGCATGCTAATAATATTCCAGCTACTTGGGCTGCTTTAAAAGATGCTATGCGTACTCGCTGGGTTCCTCCTTATTATCAACGTGAATTGCTACAAAAATTACAGCGTTTGAGACAAGGAAAAAATTCTGTAGAGGAATATTATCAAGAATTACAAACTGGATTGATTAGATGTGGCCTAGTAGAGGATAATGAAGCTATGTTTGCACGTTTCATAGGTGGCTTAAACAGGGAGATACAAACTATTCTAGAATACAAGGACTATGCTACTATTACTCGTTTGTTTCATCTTGCTTGTAAAGCTGAACGTGAAGTGCAGGATCGACAGGCCGCTACGAGACCTAACTTTTCTGCAGGACGAAATACATCATGGACATCGCGTGGACCTTCTACATCCACACGCCCTGCTGCTCCACCCTCTACTTCAGCCGCTCATTCTTACAGGGAGCCACCAAAACAGTCAGCGCCACCATTCAAGGGTGCACAGAGTGGTCCAGCGGCGAGTTCTTCTTCATCCATGGCTTCCACAGGGCAAACACGAGATCGTGATATTAAATGTCGCAGGTGCCAAGGTGGAGGTCACTTCGCAAAAGACTGTCCCTCCAAGCGTGTGATGATTATTACGGCGGATGGTGGGTATGAGTCAGCGAGTGACTATGATGAGGAGACTTTAGTTCTCATTGCTCATGAGGAACAGGGTGCCCATGATGATGCTCATGATATAGAGTATATGACTCCTGATGATGCAGATAAATATGCTAGTTTGGTTGCTCAACGTGTATTAAGTGTGCAGGTAACGAAGGCCGAGCAAAACCAGAGGCATAATTTGTTCCACACAAAGGGAGTGGTGAAAGAACGTTCGGTTCGCATCATCATTGACGGAGGGAGTTGCAACAACTTGGCTAGCATGGAGTTGGTGGAGAAGCTATCTCTCACCACAAGACCACACCCCCATCCGTACTATATTCAGTGGTTTAACAATAGTGGTAAGATTAAGGTAACGCGTTCTGTTCGTGTGCACTTTAGCATTGCTGCATATGCTGATTATGTTGATTGTGATGTGGTACCCATGCAAGCATGCTCTCTTTTACTTGGTAGACCATGGCAATTTGATAGGAATGTTGTACACCATGGTAGGACAAATCAGTTTACTCTGGTTCATCAGGATAAAAATATTGCTTTACTTCCTATGTCTCCTGAACAAATTGTGACAGATGATCTTGCTAGAGCTAGTAAAGCTAAACAGGAGAAAAATAAGAGTGAAAATGAGATAGCAGCCAAAGAATTTGAGCAACAACATAAGACTAATAGCAAATCTTCTTCTGCTGTGTCTAATGAAATTAAATTGACTAGTCCAACTTTGCTTGCTACTAAAGTTGATATTTCAGATTTGGATGTTAGTCAATATGTGTGCTATGCTTTTGTGTGCAAAGAAGCTTTGTTTTCATTTGAGGAATTGCCTCCTTCTTTGCCTCCTGTTGTCACTGACCTTTTGCAGGAGTTTATTGACGTCTTTCCACAAGACGTACCACCGGGATTACCACCTATTCGAGGGATTGAGCATCAGATTGACTTAATTCCCGGTGCTTCACTGCCCAACCGTGCGCCATACCGTACCAATCCGGAGGAGACAAAGGAGATTCAGCGTCAAGTACAAGAGCTACTCGACAAAGGTTACATACGTGAATCCCTTAGTCCTTGTGCTGTTCCTGTTATATTAGTGCCTAAAAAGGATGGAACATGGCGTATGTGTGTTGATTGTCGAGCCATTAATAATATTACTATTCGTTATCGTCATCTTATTCCTAGGTTAGATGATATGCTTGATGAATTAAGTGGCTCTACCATGTTTTCCAAAGTTGATTTGCGTAGTGGATACCATCAAATTCGCATGAAATTAGGAGATGAATGGAAAACGGCATTTAAAACTAAATTTGGATTATATGAGTGGTTAGTCATGCCTTTTGGGTTAACTAATGCACCTAGCACTTTCATGAGATTAATGAACGAGGTTTTACGTGCTTTCATTGGACGATTTGTGGTAGTCTATTTTGATGATATACTGATTTATAGCAAATCTTTGGAGGAACATTTGGATCATTTACGTGCTGTTTTTATTGCTCTACGTAATGCACGTTTGTTTGGTAACCTTGGGAAGTGCACCTTTTGCACCGACCGAGTATCGTTTCTTGGCTATGTTGTTACTCCGCAGGGAATTGAAGTTGATAAAGCCAAGATCGAGGCGATTGAGAGTTGGCCGCAGCCCAAAACGGTCACACAAGTGAGGAGTTTTCTTGGCCTCGCTGGATTCTATAGGCGTTTTGTGAGAGATTTCAGCACCATTGCTGCACCTCTCAATGAGCTTACACGCAAGGATGTGCCTTTTACTTGGGGTACCGCACAGGAAGAAGCCTTCACCGTATTGAAAGATAAGTTAACACATGCTCCTTTGCTCCAACTTCCTGATTTTAATAAGACTTTTGAGCTTGAATGCGATGCTAGTGGGATTGGTTTGGGAGGTGTGTTATTACAAGATGCTAAACCTGTTGCTTACTTTTCTGAAAAATTGAGTGGGCCTAGTCTGAACTATTCTACTTATGATAAGGAATTATATGCTCTTGTTCGGACATTAGAAACTTGGCAACATTATTTATGGCCCAAAGAATTTGTTATACATTCTGATCATGAATCTTTGAAACACATAAGAAGTCAAGCAAAACTTAATCGTAGACATGCTAAGTGGGTTGAATTTATTGAGACTTTCCCTTATGTCATTAAACACAAGAAGGGGAAAGATAATATTATTGCTGATGCTTTGTCTCGTCGTTATACTATGCTTTCACAACTTGACTTCAAGATTTTCGGTTTAGAGACAATCAAAGATCAATACGTAAATGATGCGGAATTTAAAGATGTATTGCAGAATTGTAGAGAGGGTAGAACATGGAACAAGTTTGTGCTTAATGATGGATTTGTGTTCCGTTCTAACAAGCTATGCATTCCAGCTAGCTCTATTCGTCTTTTGTTGTTGCAGGAGGCGCATGGAGGAGGATTAATGGGACACTTTGGCGTGAAGAAGACGGAGGACGTACTTGCTACACATTTCTTTTGGCCAAAGATGAGACGGGATGTTGAGCGTTTTGTTGCTCGCTGCACTACATGTCAAAAAGCTAAGTCACGACTCAATCCTCATGGTTTATACATGCCTTTACCTGTACCTAGTGTTCCGTGGGAGGACATATCCATGGACTTTGTTTTAGGCTTGCCTCGAACAAAGAATGGGAGGGATAGCATATTTGTTGTCGTGGATAGATTTTCTAAGATGGCACATTTTATACCATGTCATAAAAGCGATGATGCTGCTAATGTTGCTGATTTATTCTTTCGTGGGATTATTCGCTTACATGGTGTGCCCAATACTATTGTCTCGGATCGTGATACTAAGTTTCTTAGCCATTTTTGGAGATGCTTATGGGCTAAGTTGGGGACTAAACTACTTTTTAGTACTACATGTCATCCCCAAACTGATGGACAAACTGAAGTAGTCAATAGGACTTTGTCTACTATGCTTAGGGCTGTTTTAAAGAGTAACTTGAAACTGTGGGAAGAATGTTTACCTCATATTGAATTTGCTTATAATCGTTCATTGCATTCTACCACTAAAATGTGCCCTTTTGAGATTGTTTATGGTTTTCTACCTCGTGCACCTATTGATTTGCTTCCTCTTCCATCTTCGGAGAAGGTTAATTTTGATGCTAAGCAACGTGCTGAATTGATATTAAAACTGCATGAGTTAACTAAAGAAAACATTGAGCGCATGAATGCTAGATACAAGCTTGCTGGTGATAGGGGTCGAAAGCATGTTGTGTTTGAACCCGGAGATCTTGTTTGGTTACATCTACGTAAAGATAGGTTTCCTGATTTGCGCAAGTCTAAGTTAATGCCTCGAGCTGATGGTCCCTTTAAGGTTTTGCAGAAAATTAATGATAATGCATATAAACATGAGCTACCTGCAGCCTTTGGGGTTAGTCCCACATTTAATATTGCAGATTTGAAGCCTTATTTGGGAGAAGATGATGAGCTTCCGTCGAGGACGACTTCAATTCAAGAAGGGGAGGATGATGAGGACATCCCTACTAATGTTACACCCATATCCTCACCAACTACACATATTGGACCAGTTACTAGAGCTCGTGCACGTCAACTAAATTATCAGGTACTTTCGTTTCTTGCGAATCCTTCTATTGTTCATGAACATATGATACTGCCTAAATTAGATACTTTTGTTTTGCTTATGAATGAAGGACCTAGCATGGACAAGAAGGATGGTCATTGGAGCGGGATCAAGCATGGAGAAGAAGGTGCGCGCGCGGGAAAGGACAGCGGAGCTTCCAGTGGTGATTATCGCACTTTGAAGCCACCATAAGGCGCGCATGAAGTCTTGGACGAAATACGCGAGATGCCACTTCATTATTTTCGTCCAAGGGCAATTATAGGTGCTGCGTCACCTTAATATTGGGCTGGGCCCATGTAATTTCGAAATACCACCTTATAGGCTGTTTTTAGAGTCCGTATGTGTGGGGAAACCGAGTTAGGGTTGTTTTCGGACCCCACCTCCAAGGGGTCACGAAAATCCCCTCTGTTCCCCCATATATACAGCCCTTAGGGCGTCGTTTAGACTTGGGTTTTAATTAGATTTAAGTTAGCCATAGCCGCAACTTCGAGCTCTTCGTTTGTGTCATCCGACCAGGCCAAGACCTCATTGGAACCCCAACTTTCGTAATCTTTCATCTTATATTCGCAATATCCAGATTGCAATTCTTAGTTCTTGCTTGTTCTTCGATTGCTTGCAGGAATTAGACCTTCGTGGTCAGGTTGATCGTGCATCCGCGGGATCAATAACCTCTCGGAGTTGGTTTAGCGATCGCTAAGGCGCAACGTCTTCGCACGTTCGTAGTCGGATCGTGAAAGTTGCCTCCACCATAATCGATCTCCTCCATCTCATCGAAACATCGGGACACCTTCGCCTCTATCAGGTGAGATTGGTTTGCCTGGCTCGACACCGCAGAGGGTGGTATCTGAGCTTTTTAACGCTGATGGCGGGATTAGCATCATGTGCAATGTGCTGTAGAAGATGATGTTCAAACTGTAGCCCCCGTCCATGAATAGTCGCGATACGTCGTAACGTCCTATCAATGCTTCAAGGATAGTGCAGCGTGTCCTGGTCTTGGTATTGCTGGCGGGTGGTCTTTTTGCGAGAAAGTGATGCTGACTTATGAAGGTGATGATGTTCAAACTGCAGCCCCCGTCCATGAATACTCGCGATACGTCGTAACCTCCTATCAGTGCTTCAAGGATAGTGCAGCGTGTTCTGGTCTTGGTATTGCTGGCGGGTGGTCTTTTTGCGAGAAAGTGATGCTGACTTATGAATCACATAGGTAGTAGGGTTCCTTTGGTATCAGTTCCGTGGCATGTAGTCTTGGAGGGTGCATGCTTCTTGCTTCTTTATTTATGGGCGCCCTTCTTGGATCATGCATACTCGTTCGAGAGCTGGTGGGTAACTCTCTTTCCCGTTGGGTGTTGGTGCGGGTGACGTCCTACGAGTCCATTTGGTTCTGCGCTGCATGTCTTCCTTGTGTCTTTTGGAGAGTTTGGCAAAAACTCTGCAGTTTTCAAGGGTGTGGGTCGCTTTTGGTGAATTCATCTGGCCTTCCAATAGGGTAGAAGTATGATTCATCATAGCGTGTGGTCGTGTCGGTGACGAGAGTCGCCGCCTAGATGGGTGCTTGGTCGATGACGGGAGTCGCCTCCATGACGGTTGCTTGGTAGAGTGAAATCCTGATATGGAATTCTGGCTCCTCGGCTGATGTTGGCCTTGTTCTTGCGTGTGTTGACTGAGCTTTTTTCGTGGATCATCGGTTTCATCGCTGCCGGATGTAGCCTTGAAAACTGCTGAAATCTTGAGCTTGGCTCGTGCATGGCCCGGGTGCGCCAGATCACGCGATCAGAAAGCTTGTGATGATCTTGAAGTGGGTCGGTTCTTGCTAGAATCACTGCTGAAGTCGCCGAGTTGCTGGTTGCTGATGACGAGACCGCTGAGATCGTGATTCCAACATGCGTCTTCCCCACGGTCGGCGCCAATTGACGAGGATCGGCCTCGGCAAATCCCATGGTTAGGAACCCTCGGTTTATATCGTAGAGAGAGGAGTGCAGTTTGGCGATGCTCGTCGGCTAACAGGAGACAGGGATTTACCCAGGTTTCGGCCCCTCGATCGGTAAAACACCTACTTCATGCTTTGTGTATGATATGGTGGAGGCGATTATAGTGGAGGTCTCGGCGAGAGTGCTCTCAGGGTGGAGCTATGCGAGATTGGATGTCCTAGATATCCCCTCTCCCAACCTTTATATACTAGGTTGGGTCGCAAGGAGTCCGTCTAGGGTTATAGAGGATATTAACTAATCTAGCTAGTATTGGTGGGCATGCCTTGGACTCCAAACCTCCTTGCACTCCACGTAGGCGCAACCGTCGGTGCTTCGGGTGGGCTCATCTTGGGCCAGCCGAAGCTTCCAATGGGCCTTCTGTCTGGACACACACGAGATTCACTCATACTAAGGAGTCGTGGGGTTATCCTCTCGTCACCTACCATCCCCTTTGCCTATATCAGTAAATTACTCACACATGGATGGGGGGGACATGGAAGGGTGATGGAGTTGCGATGGTGATGACGATGGAGACGATTCCCCTCATCGGAGGCCAAACCCGCCTCAAGATTAGCTCTCCTAGAGAAGAACAAAGGTGGCGGCGGCGGCTCCGCGATGAGAATTGGAGTATCGACTTCTGTTTCGGGGTTCTGTCGTCGGGGTTAAAAATAGGAGTCAAAGTAGGGCACCAGGGGAGGTCCCACTAGACCAGGCCGGTCCATGGCGCGGCGAGGGACCAGGCCGCGCCACCTGGCTTCCTGGGATAGGGGAGGCCCTGATACGTCCCAAACGTATCTACTTTTCCAAACACTTTTGCTATTGTTTTGGCCTCATTCCTGCATGATTTGAACTAAACTAACCTGGACTGATGATGTTTTTAGCAGAGCTGCCTGTATGGTTTTATTGTGTGCAGGAAAATGGATTTTTGGACATCTCAGAAAATTCCCAGAAAAACACACACAGAAAATCCACACACTCGGAGGGACCCAGGACCAGAAGGTGGGCCAGACGGGAGACAGGGCCCCCCAAGCGCCCAGCTAGGCGGCCACCCCCTTGGCCGCACTGGGTGGCCGCCTGGGTGGGTCCCACCCCCTCTGGTGACCTACCTTGGCCCCTATTTATTCTCGTGACGAGGAAACTATGGAACAGAAGTCTTTTTCCTAGAACCCGTTGCGGAGCTGCCGCCACCCTCTGTTCTTCCTCGGCAGGGCTAATCTGGAGGCTGATTTGGCCTCCGGAGAGGGGAGATCATCGCCATCGTCATTGCCATCACCAATCCATCCTCCCTCCATGAGTTCTCTTCACATGTGTGAGTAATTCCCTGCTGTAGGCAAAGGGGATGGTAGGGATTGGATGAGTTTGATCATGTAATAGTTCGTCAGATTGTTGGGGCATGTTGCCTATCATCAACTTTGGTGTTTGTCATCTTTGCTACAACTTGTTGCTCTTAATTCTTGTCACTTTGGGCCTGAGTGCCATGTTTTCATATCTGAACCACTTATGTTTTTGTATGGCCCGATATGCGGTACTGTTCCAGATGTAGATGTTTCCATCCAGATCCGGGGACGAAGCACATATCGGTCCCACCACGACATATGACAATGTCATATGCCCAGGATTTCCAACATGATATCACAACATTACAGCTCCAAAGACACAACATCTCATACAATCGGAATACAACTGCCTTAATACAATACAACAACGGAAGATACATGTCTGAGTACAGACTACAATCAATTGCCTAGTGGCAAAGAGAAAAACATCGATCCCATATCCACACGGGTCTAAGCCCTCCGCCGGGATCCGCCTAACTAGTCATCGTCGAGTTTCCATGTGAAACGTCGATCACCATACCTGTTGTCGATCAAGAACCCTGAAAAGAGTTTGGGGGTAGTATCATCAGTACAGAAGTACTCAGCATCCAACTGTAGTGGTCAACTGACCCAGCAAGGACTTCATCACTCGTCATTCTAGGATAACTAGTAGTTTACGGTAAGGATGAGGTAAGTGGTGAGGTTGCTGCCGCACTAGATTTATGAAGTGGCTAACGAACTAGAGAGTAAGGTAAGAATCCAAGCATTCGATGAGGAATCGCCTCCAACAAGTCTGCTATCAGCTACTTACGCAAACATAACACCTATCCTATCCTTGTCCTCCTCGTCGCATCCCGACGAAGAAGAAGCAGTCAAGGCACACACACGTTGATCAAGTTATATTAATATTATCTCAGTTGTTGTTGTCTATGAACAAGGAGTTGGTCTCAAGTCGTCCATAACTGTGGACATCGCTTCTATAAATTTTTTCACCCTGCAGGGGTGTACCAACTGCCCATTACAAGGCTCCGCACGCATGCCCATCTCTCTCAGTTACTACCCATGATAGGCAACCATTTTATTATTTAGTCCCAAGATATCCGGAACGACAGGTCCCTCTAGCTAACAATGAACAAATTCGGGTGGCCCCCGGTGAGTCGACATCCAACTCAAAAGACGGTCGCGCTCTCGAATTGGCCCCTACCGTCTGGATGAGGTCGAGTTAGTTTCCCAAACAGATGTGGATAGCTCCCTAGCTCCCTGGGGTGCACCAACTAGAGAACCATGACTCAGCTGGCCCAAGTTGTTTTAAAGAATATCTGTCAGGAGCGACCCAACAGACACACACACGGTTTTCAAATGGTAAATCAGCTTGGGCCACCACTAGAAATGTTTGAAGCTAGGTAGGTAAGAAGAGGGGACCCCATAAAATCCCACACGCGGTTAGGCACGCTCAGTCTTAAAACCAATACCCGGAACTCGGGTCCTAGGTGACTCGAATGGAATAAAGCGTCGGGGCGGGATAGCCTAGACCTTCCATCCTTCGTCGAATATAGTCAACATTTATAATAATCATATCATCAACAACAATATAATAATGGTGATAGCCCAAACCAAGGAGTAACAGGAGGTAACATCGTAGCATCCTAAGCATGCATACTAAGCAGGGGCTGAGCAACGAGCAATAGTAACATAGCAGTAAAAGGTTTGCTGGGAGGGGACATGGCTGTATCGGTTTGAAAGAGGCTGTAAACATGTGGTAGGATCAAACATCGAACCTATCCTAGACTAGCCTGCAAACCACTGGTTGAAATAGAATGGATCATAAGTAATGTGTAGTCCTTGCCTGTTGATAAGTCGGGTTCCGAAGGTGTAGTTGATCGCAAGCTCGCATCGTCTCTGAGAGGTACCCGCGGAAGCACACAAGACGGTAAACACTGGAAAGCAATGAACGAGTAAGCATCTATTACTTCGAAGCAAACACGAGCAAGCATCAACAAGAAGGCAACACGAGACATCGCACCTACCGTCGAGAGAGGTACTAACAGGTTAAGTGGAGTACTCGTCACACACGACGATACCACATGTTTACGATGGTCCAAGTTTTTTAGTTACAGGTGATCAACAAAGGTTGTTAACATGGCATATCACCCAAGCATGGCATAGCACACAAACGTGACAAGAGGTGAATCACAAAATAAACTATCGATGCTAGTCAATTTAAGTGAGGCACAACCTAAACATGGCATTCCACTAAGTACCACACAACAATTAAAAGATTTTGTACTGTTCTGCCCTAAACCATATTTTAGGTTGGTTAACAACAGCAAACGGTAGCATAAACACAAAGTACACGAAAAACTAATCAAGTTACATCTAAAGAACATTTGAAACGGAGCAACGTTTAAAAAGTTATTAAAGAAATAGTTTACGGTGGCAAGGGTTGTAATTAGCAGAAAAACAACATGTAACAAGGTCAAACATGGCAAAGGAGCACATTTTAATAATCTACACGAAATTCTAAGAAAGTTTCATGTTTAACGCGTCGCGATCCGAGCTACCGTTAAAAAGATATAGCACTCGCAATAAAACAACACAATCTGCCAATTAAATAAACTAGAAAAGAAAAAAAAACATCTAACGGGCCGAATGTGAAGCTATTGGGCCCAACAGTGCAGCAGCAGCAATTACAAAAAAAAAGAAAAAAGGGCGGCGCCTCACCATGGGCCGAGGCCCAGACCGGCTGGAGATCTGCGTGCTGGGCCGAGGAGGCTGCGGCCCACGCGAGCGGTTGGATCGGACGAGCGGTCCTACTCGTCTTCCTCGAGCAGAGCGCGGCGGCGGCCGGCTTGGCCTCTCCGGCGAGGAGGTCCGGCGGCGCTGCGAGCCAGAGGAGGAGCGCGGGGAGGGGGCGTGCCAGCGTGGATCTGGGACTGGGGGAGGCCTTCCGGTGGCGGGCAATGGTGCGGCTCGGGCTCCACAGGCAGGCGTCCATGGCGGCCTTGGCGCGATGGCGTCCTACATGGGCTCCTGCGTGCTAGAGAGGGACACCGGGTGAGGAGGAGAGAGGGCAGGGAGGCGCGGGGGCGTGGGCTCTCGGCGACTGCTAGTGCGGCGACTCGCCGGCCGGACGACAAGGAGGCGGCGGGCGCAGGCGCTCGGGCGGCGGGGTGGCTCGGGCGTCCAAGAAGGAGAGGAGCTTCACGGGGCTGGGGCTGGTGACGTGGACGGCTCTAGGCCGTTGGATCCGCTGATCCGACGGTCCAGATCGGGGAAGGCTAGGGTTTCGGGATTTTTGGGACAAAATAGGCATATATGAGAAAAGTGGAGGGGGTGGTTGCAATTTTGGTCTAGGGAAACCCTAGAAAGAGGTGGGGGAGTGCTGGTCTTTATATAGCCCAAGTGGCTGGCAGTTTTCAAAAACATCCCCGGTTTTTCTCTCGCGCGCGCGGTGTTTATGTTTCTGACCGCCGAGGGTCCACAGGACGTCCGATTCAGGTAAAACTTCGAATTGCGCGATCAGCGCGTCGAGTCGGAGGCGTTTACCTCGCATTGGAACCGTTCCGAGAACACTTTCCGGCGCGCTATAAAAATATCCCGTTTACTTATTAAAGGAGGTTTTTCGTTCCGTTGGCTGTGGCTGGTCTGGTGCGGTTTTCGCGACAGTGATCGGGTGAAACCCGGTGTCGCAAAGGTCGAGTGTCGGGGTGGCAAGGGTCAGTCTCCGTCCGATACGAGATAAGAGGGGGAAAAATAATCGTCGATCGATAGATCGGAGATGCAAACACCGCAAACAAATCAGACAATCAAACAATTCACACTGAAAACAAAATTTTTAATTTTTGTGAAATCTGGGTTGTTACAATACAACACCACCAACAAGGGATCTCGTCCCGAGATCCTGGACGATCCCGGGGAGAGGGGGGAGAGAAATGAGAGTCGGCAATCTTCAACACCACCAACAAGGGACTCTAATCCATGTGGAACGAGGATCTTCCGTCGAGAAACTTTCGGCAGAGATACGACAACGTCGGAAAACGAAACCATCGGGAGCCAAGAGGAAGAACAATAGTTGAAAGCGAGGATCAAGGGAAGCATTCTCACTCAGATCGTGAGGATACTAGGCAAAAGGAATGAGGTCAACCGACGACCAAGATGTTACCCGGAATCAGAGAAGCTAAAGGTACTACAGGAATTCCCAACCTGAGATCGTAATCGAGACAATACGCTGCAAGCAAGGCATTGTAACGATTCCGATAGTCCACACACTCAAGATCCTAGAGTTTGAAGGGGATAAGGAGAGAATTAAAACTCTTACGTCACTTGTCCTGACCAGAGAAAGGGTAAGGAGTAAAAAGAATCCTACTCTCCGATAACTAACTTAGTAACTACAAAATAGTTTTTTTCTAGACTCGACTTCGGCCAGAAAAGGGATCCTACGGTCGGTAAGGCTCTGATACCAAGTTGTAAGGCCCGATATGCGGTACTGTTCCAGATCTAGATGTTTCCATCTAGATCCGGGGACGAAGCACAAATCGGTCCCACCGCGACATATGACAATGTCATATGCCCCGAATTTCCAACATGATATCACAACATTACAGCTACAAGGACACAACATCTCATACAATCGGCATACAACTGCCTTAATACAATACAACAGCGGAAGATACATGTCTGATTACAGACTACAATCAATTGCCTAGTGGCAAAGAGAAAAACATCGATCCCATATCCACACGGGTCCAGGCCCTCCGCCGGGATCCGCATAACTAGTCGTCGTCGAGTCTCCACGTGAAACGTCGATCACCATACCTGTTGTCGATCAAGAACCTGAAAAGAGTTTGGCGTAGTATCATGAGTACAGAAGTACTCAACATCCAACTGTAGTGGTCAACTGACCCAGCAAGGACTTCATCACTCGTCATTCTAGGACAACTAGTAGTTTACGATAAGGATGAGGTAAGTGGTGAGGTTGCTTCCGCACTAGCATTATGAAGTGGCTAACGAACTAGAAAGTAAGGTAAGAATCCAAGCATTCGATGAGGAATCGCCTCCAACAAGTCTGCTATCAGCTACTTACGCAAACATAACACCTATCCTATCCTTTTTTCCTCCTCTTCGCATCCCGACGAAGAAGAAGCAGTCAAGGCACACACACGTTGATCAAGTTATATTAAGATTATCTCAGTTGTTGTTGTCTATTAACAAGGAGTAGGTCCCAAGTCGTCCATAACCGTGCACACGGCTTCTCGAAAAGATTTAACCCTGCAGGGGTGTACCAACTTCCCATTACAAGGCTCCGCACGCACGCCCATCTCTCTCAGTTGCTACCGATGATAGGCAACCATTTTATGATTTAGTCCCAAGAGATCCGGAACGACAGGTCCCTCTAGCTAACAACGAACAAATCCGGGTGGCCCCCGGTGAGTCGACATCCAACTGAAAAGCCGGACGCGCTCTCGAATTGGCCTCTACCGTCTGGATGAGGTCGGGTTAGTTGCCGAAACAGATGTGGACAGCCCCCTAGCTCCCTGGGGTGGACCAACTACAGAACCATGACTCAGCTGGCCCAAGTTGTTTTAAATAATATCTGCCAGGAGCGACCCAACAGACACACACACGGTTTTCAAATGGTAAATCAGCTTGGGCCACCACTAGAAATGTTTGAAGCTAGGTAGATAAGAAGAGGGAACCCCATAAAATCACACACGCGGTTAGGCACGCTCAGTCTTAAAACCAATACCGGGAACTCGGGTCCTAGGTGACTCGAATGGAACAAAGCGTCGGGGCGGGATAGCCTTGACCTTCCATCCTTCGTCGAATATAGTCAACATTTATAGTAATCATATCATCAACAACAATATAATAATGGTGATAGCCCAAACCAAGGAGTAATAGGAGGTAACATCGTAGCATCCTAAGCATGCATACTAAGCAGGGGCTGAGCAACGAGCAATAGTAACATAGCAGTACAAGGTTTGCTGGGAGGGGACATGGCTGTATCGGTTTGAAAGAGGCTGTAAACATGTGGTAGGATCAAACATCGAACCTATCCTAGACTAGCCTGTAAACCGCTGGTTGAAATAGAATGGATCATAAGTAATGTATAGTCCTTGCCTATTGATAAGTCGAGTTCCGAAGGTGTAGTTGATCGCAAGCTCGCATCGTCTCTAAGATGTACCCGCGGAAGCACACAAGACGGTAAACACTGGAAAGCAATCAACGAGTAAGCATCTATTACTGCGAAGAAAACACGAGCAAGCATCAACAAGAAGGCAACACGAGACATCACACCTACCTTCGAGAGAGGTTACTAACAGGTTAAGTGGAGTACTCGTCACACACGACGATAGCACACGTTTACGATGGTCCAAGTTTTTTAGTTACAGGTGATCAACAAAGGTTGTTAACATGGCATATCACCCAAGCATGGCATAGCACACAAACGTGACAATAGGTGAATCACAAAATAAACTATCGATGCTAGTCAATTTAAGTGAGGCACAACCTAAACATGGCATTCCACTAAGTACCACACAACAATTAAAAGATTAGGTACTTTTCTGCCCTAAACCATATTTTAGGTTGGTTAACAACAACAAAAAATAGAATAAACACAAATTACACGAAAAAATAATCAAGTTACATATAAAGAACATTTTAAACGGAGCAACTGTTAAAAAGTTATTAAAGAAAAAGTTTACGGTGGCAAGGGTTGTAATTAGCAGCAAAACAACATGTAAACAAGGTCAACCATGGAAAAGGAGCACATTTTAACAATCTACACAAAATTCTAAGCAAGTTTCATGTTTAACGCGTCGCGATCCGAGCTACTGTTAAAAAGATATAGCACTCGCAATAAAACAACACAATCTGCCAATTAAATAAACTAGAAAAGAAAAAATCTAACGGGCCGAATCTGAAGCTATTGGGCCCAACAGTGCAGCAGCAGCAATTACGAAAAAAAAGGAAAAAAAAGAAAAAAAAGGGGGCGCCTCACCATGGGCCGAGGTCCAGGCCGGCTAGAGATCTGTGTGCTGGGCCGAGGAGGCTGCGGCCCACGCGAGCGGTTGGATCGGACGAGCGCTCCTGCTCGTCTTCCTCGAGCAGAGCGGCGGCGGCGGCCGGCTTGGCCTCTCCGGCGAGGAGGTCCGACGGCGCGGCGAGCCAGAGGAGGATCGCAGGGAGGGGGCGTGCCGACGTGGATCTCGGACTGGGGGAGGCCTTCCGGTGGCGAGCAATGGTGCGGCTCGGGCTCCACAGGTGGGCGTCCATGGCGGCCTTGGCGCGATGGCGTCCTACATGGGCTCCTGCGTGCTAGAGAGGGAGACCGGGTGATAGAGGCGAAGGTGTCCCGATGTTTCGATGAGATGGTGGAGATCGATTATGGTGGAGGCAACTTTCACGATCCGACTACGAACGTGCGAAGACGTTGCGCCTTAGCGATCGCTAAACCAACTCCGAGAGGTTATTGATCCCGCGGATGCACGATCAACCTGACCACGAAGGTCTAATTCCTGCAAGCAATCGAAGAACAAGCAAGAACTAAGAATTGCAATCTGGATATTGCGAATATAAGATGAAAGATTACGAAAGTTGGGGTTCCAATGAGGTCTTGGCCTGGTCGGATGACACAAACGAAGAGCTCGAAGTTGCGGCTATGGCTAACTTAAATCTAATTAAAACCCAAGTCTAAACGACGCCCTAAGGGCTGTATATATGGGGGAACAGAGGGGATTTTCGTGACCCCTTGGAGGTGGGGTCCGAAAACAACCCTAACTCGGTTTCCCCACACATACGGACTCTAAAAACAGCCTATAAGGTGGTATTTCGAAATTACATGGGCCCAGCCCAATATTAAGGTGACGCAGCACCTATAATTGCCCTTGGACGAAAATAATGAAGTGGCATCTCGCGTATTTCGTCCAAGACTTCATGCGCGCCTTATGGTGGCTTCAAAGTGCGATAATCACCACTGGAAGCTCCGCTGTCCTTTCCCGCGCGCGCACCTTCTTCTCCATGCTTGATCCCGCTCCAATGACCATCCTTCTTGTCCATGCTAGGTCCTTCATTCATAAGCAAAACAAAAGTATCTAATTTAGGCAGCATCATATGTTCATGAACAATAGAAGGATTCGCAAGAAACGAAAGTACCTGATAATTTAGTTGACGTGCACGAGCTCTAGTAACTGGTCCAATATGTGTAGTTGGTGAGGATATGGGTGTAACATTAGTAGGGATGTCCTCATCATCCTCCCCTTCTTGAATTGAAGTCGTCCTCGACGGAAGCTCATCATCTTCTCCCAAATAAGGCTTCAAATCTGCAATATTAAATGTGGGACTAACCCCAAAGGCTGCAGGTAGCTCAAGTTTATATGCATTATCATTAATTTTCTGCAAAACCTTTAAGGGACCATCAGCTCGAGGCATTAACTTAGACTTGCGCAAATCAGGAAACCTATCTTTACGTAGATGTAACCAAACAAGATCTCCGGGTTCAAACACAACATGCTTTCGACCCCTATCACCAGCAAGCTTGTATCTAGCATTCATGCGCTCAATGTTTTCTTTAGTTAACTCATGCATTTTTAATATCAATTCAGCACGTTGCTTAGCATCAAAATTAACCTTCTCCGAAGATGGAAGAGGTAGCAAATCAATAGGTGCACGAGGTAGAAAACCATAAACAATCTGAAAAGGGCACATTTTAGTGGTAGAATGCAATGAACGATTATAAGCAAATTCAATATGAGGTAAACATTCTTCCCACAGTTTCAAGTTACTCTATAAAACAGCCCTAAGCATAGTAGACAAAGTCCTATTGACCACTTCAGTTTGTCCATCAGTTTGGGGATGACATGTAGTACTAAAAAGTAGTTTAGTCCCCAACTTAGCCCATAAGCATCTCCAAAAATGGCTAAGAAACTTAGTATCACGATCCGAGACAATAGTATTGGGCACACCATGTAAGCGAATAATCTCACGAAAGAATAAATCAGCAACATTAGCAGCATCATCGCTTTTATGACATGGTATAAAATGTGCCATCTTAGAAAATCTATCCACGACAACAAATATGCTATCCCTCCCATTCTTTGTTCGAGGCAAGCCTAAAACAAAGTCCATGGATATGTCCTCCCACGGAACACTAGGTACAGGTAAAGGCATGTATAAACCATGAGGATTGAGTCGTGACTTAGCTTTTTGACATGTAGTGCAGCGAGCAACAAAACGCTCAACATCCCGTCTCATCTTTGGCCAAAAGAAATGTGTAGCAAGTACGTCCTCCGTCTTCTTCACGCCAAAGTGTCCCATTAATCCTCCTCCATGCGCCTCCTGCAACAACAAAAGACGAATAGAGCTAGCTGGAATGCATAGCTTGTTAGAACGGAACACAAATCCATCATTAAGCACAAACTTGTTCCATGTTCTACCCTCTCTACAATTCTGCAATACATCTTTAAATTCCGCATCATTTACGTATTGATCTTTGATTGTCTCTAAACCGAAAATCTTGAAGTCAAGTTGTGAAAGCATAGTATAACGACGAGACAAAGCATCAGCAATAATATTATCTTTCCCCTTCTTGTGTTTAATGACATAAGGGAAAGTCTCAATAAATTCAACCCACTTAGCATGTCTACGATTAAGTTTTGCTTGACTTCTTATGTGTTTCAAAGATTCATGATCAGAATGTATAACAAATTCTTTGGGCCATAAATAATGTTGCCAAGTTTCTAATGTCCGAACAAGAGCATATAATTCCTTATCATAAGTAGAATAGTTCAGACTAGGCCCACTCAATTTTTCAGAAAAGTAAGCAACAGGTTTAGCATCTTGTAATAACACACCTCCCAAACCAATCCCACTAGCATCGCATTCAAGCTCAAAAGTCTTATTAAAATCAGGAAGTTGGAGCAAAGGAGCATGTGTTAACTTATCTTTCAATACGGTGAAGGCTTCTTCCTGTGCGGTACCCCAAGTAAAAGGCACATCCTTGCGTGTAAGCTCATTGAGAGGTGCAGCAATGGTGCTGAAATCTCTCACAAAACGCCTATAGAATCCAGCGAGGCCAAGAAAACTCCTCACTTGTGTGACCGTTTTGGGCTGCGGCCAACTCTCAATCGCCTCGATCTTGGCTTTATCAACTTCAATTCCCTGCGGAGTAACAACATAGCCAAGAAACGATACTCGGTCGGTGCAAAAGGTGCACTTCCCAAGGTTACCAAACAAACGTGCATTACGTAGAGCAATAAAAACAGCACGTAAATGATCCAAATGTTCCTCCAAAGATTTGCTATAAATCAGTATATCATCAAAATAGACTACCACAAATCGTCCAATGAAAGCACGTAACACCTCGTTCATTAATCTCATGAAAGTGCTAGGTGCATTAGTTAACCCAAAAGGCATGACTAACCACTCATATAATCCAAACTTAGTTTTAAATGCCGTTTTCCATTCATCTCCTAATTTCATGCGAATTTGATGGTATCCACTACGCAAATCAACTTTGGAAAACATGGTAGAGCCACTTAATTCATCAAGCATATCATCTAACCTAGGAATAGGATGACGATAACGAATAGTAATATTATTAATGGCTCGACAATCAACACACATACGCCATGTTCCATCCTTTTTAGGCACTAATATAACAGGAACAGCACAAGGACTAAGGGATTCACGTATGTAACCTTTGTCGAGTAGCTCTTGTACTTGACGCTGAATCTCCTTTGTCTCCTCCGGATTGGTACGGTATGGCGCACGGTTGGGCAGTGAAGCACCGGGAATTAAGTCAATCTGATGCTCAATCCCTCGAATAGGTGGTAATCCCGGTGGTACGTCTTGTGGAAAGACGTCAATAAACTCCTGCAAAAGGTCAGTGACAACAGGAGGCAAAGAAGGAGGCAATTCCTCAAATGAAAACAAAGCTTCTTTGCACACAAAAGCATAGCACACATATTGACTAACATCCAAATCTGAAATATCAACTTTAGTAGCAAGCAAAGTTGGACTAGTCAATTTAATTTCATTAGACACAGCAGAAGAAGATTTGCTATTAGTCTTATGTTGTTGCTCAAATTCTTTGGCTGCTATCTCATTTTCACTCTTATTTTTCTCCTGTTTAGCTTTACTAGCTCTAGCAAGATCATCTTTCACAATTTGTTCAGGAGACATAGGAAGTAAAGCAATATTTTTATCCTGATGAACCAGAGTAAACTGATTTGTCCTACCATGGTGTACAACATTCCTATCAAATTGCCATGGTCTACCAAGTAAAAGAGAGCATGCTTGCATGGGTACCACATCACAATCAACATAATCAGCATATGCAGCAATGCTAAAGTGCACACGAACAGAACGCGTTACCTTAATCTTACCACTATTGTTAAACCACTGAATATAGTACGGATGGGGGTGTGGTCTTGTGGTGAGAGATAGCTTCTCCACCAACTCCATGCTAGCCAAGTTGTTGCAACTCCCTCCGTCAATGATGATGCGAACCGAACGTTCTTTCACCACTCCCTTTGTGTGGAACAAATTATGCCTCTGGTTTTGCTCAGCCTTCGTTACCTGCACACTTAACACACGTTGAGCAACCAAACTAGCATATTTATCTGCATCATCAGGAGCCATATACTCCATATCATGAGCATCATCATGGGCACCCTGTTCCTCATGAGCAATGAGAACTAAAGTCTCCTCATCATAGTCACTCGCTGACTCATACCCACCATCCGCCGTAATAATCATCACACGCTTGGAGGGACAGTCTTTTGCGAAGTGACCTCCACCTTGGCACCTGCGACATTTAATATCACGATCTCGTGTTTGCCCTGTGGAAGCCATGGATGAAGAAGAACTCGCCGCTGGACCACTCTGTGCACCCTTGAATGGTGGCGCTGACTGTTTTGGTGGCTCCCTGTAAGAATGAGCGGCTGAAGTAGAGGGTGGAGCAGCAGGACGTGTGGATGTAGAAGGTCCACGCGATGTCCATGATGTATTTCGTCCTGCAGAAAAGTTAGGTCTCGTAGCGGCCTGTCGATCCTGCACTTCACGTTCAGCTTTACAAGCAAGATGAAACAAACGAGTAATAGTAGCATAGTCCTTGTATTCTAGAATAGTTTGTATCTCCCTGTTTAAGCCACCTATAAAACGTGCAAACATAGCTTCATTATCCTCTACTAGGCCACATCTAATCAATCCAGTTTGTAATTCTTGATAATATTCCTCTACAGAATTTTTTCCTTGTCTCAAACGCTGTAATTTTTGTAGCAATTCACGTTGATAATAAGGAGGAACCCAGCGAGTACGCATAGCATCTTTTAAAGCAGCCCAAGTAGCTGGAATATTATTAGCATGCAATCTACAATGTTCAGACCACCAAATAGATGCAAAACCCGTGAATTCACAAACAGCAGCAGTAACACGTCTATTCTCAGGATATTGTAAACATGTAAAGCGTTGTTCAGTTTCTAACTCCCAAGTAAGATAAGCATCAGGAATATATCTACCCTCAAACGGCTTAAGATTCAATTTAAGTTTAGGCACATGTTCATCATCGCGTACCTGAGGGGGTGGTTGGTGTCGACCGTGGCGAATGTTGGGACGTGGACGTCCAGCTGGCTGTTCATAGGCCGCTTCTTGTTCCACCTCCTCGTAATCACCCTCGTAGTTGTCGTCCTGGCCGACGTCAGAGGCAGCAGCAGCAGTAACTGCAGCAGCAGCAGGAGCACCAGCAGCTTGTCCGCCCGGAAACAGAATTCGTCGTGCACGTCGTGGTGGCGGTGGCTGTGCTGGAGCGGCCGCAGGCTGTATAGGTAAGCGTGCGAGAAACTCAGTAAACTTGGCGTCGAGCTTGGTGTCGATCATCTTCTCCACACCATCAATCGCCTCTGTAAATCTGTTCTCGATGTCATTCACCTGTTCAGACATCATTTGTGCAAATTTATCATGTAACGCTTTGTTTGTCATATTCTCCCAATCAGGTGCATCCCGCGCCACTTCATCATGGGATCCTGGCATGGTTAGCAGAAATAGAAAACACACAGAAGTATGATCCTACTTCGACTAATGGGATGTGGGGTGGTGGAAAGCACAAATCCGTCAAGCTTTTCTTCAGTTCTTACCGATTCTTACCTAGCAGCAGGTGGTGATGTACAACCAACGGGTCAAAACTCTCAGAGATGTGGTAGAGCGATGGCCAGGAGGTGTCAACCGCACGAAGTAGAATATATGTGGAGCTGTAGGTAGGCTTGACAAATATGGTAGCAAAAAGCTTCAACAGTAATCAAAACAGAGATGCAAAGTTGAATAAACACTCAACGTCGGTACTGTGCTGATCCTAGGCTAGACCGTACTAGAGACGCGAGCCTAAAACACCAACGAAAGCACGGCGCGGCACGTAATCAACTGAGAAGCACACTCTGAATTTTTTTTTCTCTTTTTTTTTTTTTTTTTTTTTGATGCGGGACTGCGGTGGCTGAAAAAGTGCGAAAAAATCACTATGGTGGCGAACGTCTCAAAATGAGTTTCTGGACCTAAGGAACGTATGGGCACGAAATTTTTTCACCCCTGAAATTTTTGGCCTAAAAACTGCTCTGAAAAGCGTGCCAGACTCTTTTTTTTTTTTTTTTTGGAAATCACCCCCCTTCTCTGGATGGAAAAAGTTTGGTGAAATCCGACTCTAACAACTCAAAACTAATCTGGCTACAGAGAGATCAGGATCCTTACTGATGGTGGAACTCAACTCGGACTCGTGAGACGTGGTGGTGTATATGGACTCTGCTTGGCGGAACGTGGTGGTGTATCTGGACTTGGATTGGCGGAACGTGGTAGGATGACTACTGTGCGGCGGCGACGTGGCAAACTGTGATCAGAACTCGAAACTCTAAGGGAACTAGACGCTAAGATCAGCAACTTGACACAACGATGCAACCGTAAATTCAACAAAGCAAGCTACTGTAAAGAAAACTGGATAAGGGCTCGGACTGTTTTGGAACGTGATGATCTAACCCTAATTTTTTTTTTGGCTTTTTCGTGGACTGTAGGTATGAAGAACAGAACCAATCTAGACTATGAAAACTGGTAAATCTCACCGAGCAACCTGGAAATCTGATACCACTTGATAGAGGCGAAGGTGTCCCGATGTTTCGATGAGATGGTGGAGATCGATTATGGTGGAGGCAACTTTCACGATCCGACGACGAACGTGCGAAGACGTTGCGCCTTAGCGATCGCTAAACCAACTCCGAGAGGTTATTGATCCCGCGGATGCACGATCAACCTGACCACGAAGGTCTAATTCCTGCAAGCAATCGAAGAACAAGCAAGAACTAAGAATTGCAATTCTGGATATTGCGAATATAAGATGAAAGATTACGAAAGTTGGGGTTCCAATGAGGTCTTGGCCTGGTCGGATGACACAAACGAAGAGCTCAAAGTTGCGGCTATGGCTAACTTAAATCTAATTAAAACCCAAGTCTAAACGACGCCCTAAGGGTTGTATATATGGGGGAACAGAGGGGATTTTCGTGACCCCTTGGAGGTGGGGTCCGAAAACAACCCTAACTCGGTTTCCCCACACATACGGACTCTAAAAACAGCCTATAAGGTGGTATTTCGAAATTACATGGGCCCAGCCCAATATTAAGGTGACGCAGCACCTATAATTGCCCTTGGACGAAAATAATGAAGTGGCATCTCGCGTATTTCGTCCAAGACTTCATGCGCGCCTTATGGTGGCTTCAAAGTGCGATAATCACCACTGGAAGCTCCGCTGTCCTTTCCCGCGCGCGCACCTTCTTCTCCATGCTTGATCCCGCTCCAATGACCATCCTTCTTGTCCATGCTAGGTCCTTCATTCATAAGCAAAACAAAAGTATCTAATTTAGGCAGCATCATATGTTCATGAACAATAGAAGGATTCGCAAGAAACGAAAGTACCTGATAATTTAGTCTACGTGCACGAGCTCTAGTAACTGGTCCAATATGTGTAGTTGGTGAGGATATGGGTGTAACATTAGTAGGGATGTCCTCATCACCGGGTGAGGAGGAGAGACGGCAGGGAGGCGCGGGGGCGCGGGCTCACCGCGGCTGCTGGTGCAGGCGCTCGGGCGGTGGGGTGGCTCGGGCGTCCAAGGAGGAGAAGAGCTTCACGGGGATGGGGCTGGTGACGTGGACGGCTCTGGGTCGTTGGTTCCGCTGATCCGACGGTCCAAATCGGGGAAGGCTAGGGTTTCGGGATTTTTGGGACAAAATAGGCAGATATGAGCAAGGTGGAGGGGGTGGCTGAAATTTTGGTCTAGGGAAACCCTTGAAAGGGGTGGCGGAGTGGTGGTCTTTATATAGCCCAGGTGGCTGGCAGTTTGGAAAAACATCCCCGGTTTTTCTCTCGCGCGCGCGGTGTTTACGTTTCTGACCGCCGAGGGTCCGCATGACCTCCGATTCGGGTAAAACTTCGAACTGCGCGATCAGCGCGTCGACCCGGCAGCGTTCACCTCGCGTTGGAACCGTTTCGAGAACACTTTCCAACGCGCTATAAAAATATCCCGTTTATTTATTAAACAGGGTTTTTCGTTCCGTTGGCTGCGGGTGGTCTCGTGCGGTTTTCACGACAGTGATCGGGTGAAACCCGGTGTCGCAAAGGTCGAGTGTCGGGGTGGTATGGGTCGGTCTCCGTTCGATACGAGATAAGAGGGAGAAAAATAATCGTCGATCGATAGATCAGGGATGCAAACACCGCAAACAAATCAGACAATCAAACAATTCACACCGAAAACAAAAATTTTAATTTTTGTGAAATCTGGGCTGTTACAGTTTTCATTAGTATATTTATGTTTGAGATCCTACCTATGAGTTGTATGCACCTATTATGGTCAGGAACCGGCGATCCCAAAGGTGACAGCTTGGGACACCAAAGGGGATCATCCATAATTTGAGGATTCCATGTATCCATTGAGTTTATTGCTTTGTTCCGGTGTTCTTTGACAGGAACACCTTAATCTCCATAAGTTCTCTTTGGCCCCGTTCATAGCGGGATGGTAGGACAAAAGATGTTGTGCAAGTTCTTATTGCAAGAACGCACAACTACCTACGGGATACATGCCTGATGTTTGATATTTGCCTAGATGAACATTGCTTTTCTGTGTGCCTTGCCCCGTGTTATAATCTATTACATGTTCATTCTTATTCATGCAGCGCCCAACCATCCATCTCCGTAGCCTACAGTATTTTCAATCATGCTGGTTACTAATAGTTTACTTCAGTTGTTTTACTTTTGCCGTTATCACCGTCGTTACCACTATCATACCACAGTTGCTATTAATACTTTGTTGCAAGAAAGTATATTTCAGGTGCGGCTGAATTCATGACTCAACTGTCAAAGCTTATAAATACTCTTAGGCTCCCCTTGTGTCGAATCAATAAATTGGGTTAACTTACCCGCGAGAACACTACAATCGGTCCCCTACAGTTGAGGGTCATCAAGTACTGTTTTCTGGCGCCGTTGCCGGGGACCATAGCAATATTGACAATTCTACTTGAAGTATCTTTCCTACCACACTTCATCCGCTATGGGTAAGAAAGGAGACCCCAAGGTTCCGATCCTACCATCCACTACAAGGAAATGTACCGCCCTGAGTACCAGTGCTACGCGTGATTCACCTTCCGTTATAAGTAAGTTTGCTTCACCACTACCACCACATGCTACTTCTACTGAGTCTGTTACTATGTCCGATAATTTTTATGATGCTTCCACTACTCTTGATGATACTAGTTTTCTTGGTCACTATATTGAAACTTAGACTGCTAAGGTTGCAGCAGAATCCGAGACCGAGACTCCAGTTACCTATATTACTACTTGCAAAACCTTTGGTTACCCAGACTTAGATGAACTCAAGGAGAGGATCCTTGTTGATGATTATATTACTCTTGATGATGATTTTTGCAGGGAACTCAAAGAGTGTGTCGACTCTAACCCTCGTGTCGTTAATAAGCTGCTTGAAAAGCACTCCATGAAGAATAAAATTATTCCTGATCCTAAATTTGTCACATCGCCTATATGCATCACTGATCCTAATTATGATTTCTCTCTTGATCTTTTAGTTATATCTACAGTCGAGGATGACCCTTTTTATGGAAGAGAAAATGATGATGGTATAGCACACCTGACAAAACTCGCTGAGTTAGGTGACTTATTTACTACTTATGAAAAGACACGAAACTTCTATGTGGCCAAGCTTTTTCCTTTTTCCTTGAAGGAAGACGCTAAGTCATCGTACGATGCATTACCCTATGGTTCCATTGAGAGTCCTCAGGACTTAGTTCAATTGTTTTTTGATAAATATTTTCCTGCTCATGTGCAACATGTTGCTTTGCAAATAATCTATAACTTTAAACAATTGCAGGATGAGCACCTCCCTAAAGCTTGGGGGAGGTATTGTGATTTAATCAAGGCTAGATTGGGTCATGAAGTCCCAAAGAATGAATTACATGATATATTTTATGCTGGTCTAACTGATGAGTCTAGATCCTATCTGGATAGTTGTGCTGGTTGTGTTTTTAGGGAAATAACATCGTACGAAGCCGAAGAATTAATGGGAAAGATTGCCAAGAACCACGAAGATTGGTGCGTCCCTGAACCACCTCCACCACCGAATAAGAGGTGCATGCTTGTTCTGAGCCCCGAAGATAAGCAAGAAGAAGAGAAGTCTATAAAGGAGAAAGGAATTAAAGCCGAAGACGTGAATAAGCTACCTCCTATTGAGAAGTTGTGTGAGCCTATTACTCACCCTCCCTTGGTAGAGGTACACTCTCTATTAGACTTTACTGAAACTGACATCCCTAAAGGTAAGCCTCCCGACCAATGCTTAGATGAGCTTCATAATTTTATTATTAAGAAAGACAATTTTAATAGGAGGATACAAAGTCAGTTGCACGATAATTCTCTTGCTATCAAAAGTTTACTTGGTGTTCTAGAAGGAACAGTTAATGATGTTAAATGTCTTGTTAAGCATTTTCATATGGTTCAAACTCATCTTGAAAAAAATTCTAATGTGCAAAAACATTTGCTTGCTAACAATGCCAAACAGGACATACAAGCTCATGGCATCAAGACCAGGGGTGGAACACACACCCAGGACCCACTCTATCCTGTGGGGCATCCAAAGAGGATCGAGAAAGATTCTTAAGTACAAGTAGAAGACGGGGTTGCTAGCTCTCCAAATAAGAAAAAGAAGAAGAAGAAATGCAAGGAAGCTGACAACTACAATGATCCTATTACAAGTGAAGAACCTGATGTTGATCCTAACAGCATATCTACCTCCGATGCTGAAACAAAAGACGGTGCCAAGCCCGAAGAAAAGGATATGTAGAAAGATGATCCTCCCAGGGTTCGAGAAGAAGAAGCACCCGATACACGCAAGAGGTATACTAGAGAAGACTTCATCGCTAGAAGACACGAGAAGGAAAGAGAAGCATGGATACAAAAACCCATGCCCTTTCCAGGTAAGTCTCTCAAATCTAAAGAAGAAGAGCACTACAATAAATTTTGTGAATAGATGAAACCTCTTTTTCTGCAAATTCCCATGATCGATGCTATTAAGTTACCTCCTTATTCAAAATATATGAAAGATACTGTTACTAATTGATAGAGGCGAAGGTGTCCCGATGTTTCGATGAGATGGTGGAGATCGATTATGGTGGAGGCGACTTTCACGATCCGACTACGAACGTGCGAAGACGTTGCGCCTTAGCGATCGCTAAACCAACTCCGAGAGGTTATTGATCCCGCGGATGCACGATCAACCTGACCACGAAGGTCTAATTCCTGCAAGCAATCGAAGAACAAGCAAGAACTAAGAATTGCAATCTGGATATTGCGAATATAAGATGAATGATTACGAAAGTTGGGGTTCCAATGAGGTCTTGGCCTGGTCGGATGACACAAACGAAGAGCTCGAAGTTGCGGCTATGGCTAACTTGTATCTAATTAAAACCCAAGTCTAAACGACGCCCTAAGGGCTGTATATATGGGGGAACAGAGGGGATTTTCGTGACCCCTTGGAGGTGGGGTCCGAAAACAACCCTAACTCGGTTTCCCCACACATACGGACTCTAAAAACAGCCTATAATGTGGTATTTCGAAATTACATGGGCCCAGCCCAATATTAGGGTGACGCAACACCTATAATTGCTCTTGGACGAAAATAATGAAGTGGCATCTCGTGTATTCCTTCCAAGCCTTCATGCATGCCTTATGGTGGCTTCAACGTGCGAAAATCCCCACTGGAAGCTCCACTGTACTTTCCCCCGCGCGCACCTTCTTCTCCATTCTTGATCCCGCTCCAATGACCATCCTTCTTGTCCATGCTAGGTCCTTCATTCATAACCAAAACAAAAGTATCTAATTTAGGCAGCATCATATGTTCATGAAAAATAGAAGGATTCGCAAGAAACGAAAGTACCTGATAATTTAGTTGACGTGCACGTGCTCTAGTAACTGGTCCAGTATGTGTAGTTGGTGAGGGTATGGGTGTAACATTAGTAGGGATGTTCTCATCATCCTCCCCTTCTTGAATTGAAGTCGTCCTCGACGGAAGCTCATCATCTTCTCCCAAATAAGGTTTCAAATCTGCAATGTTAAATGTGGGACTAACCCCAAAATCTGCAGGTAGCTCAAGTTTATATGCATTATCATTAATTTTCTGTAAAACCTTAAAGGGACCATCAGCTCGTGGCATTAACTTAGACTTGCGCAAATCAGGAAACCTATCTTTTCGTAGATGTAACCAAACAAGATCTCCTGGTTCAAAAACAACATGCTTTCGACCCCTATCACCAGCAAGCTTGTATCTAGCATTCATGCGCTCAATGTTTTCTTTAGTTAACTCATGCATTTTTAATATCAATTCAGCACGTTGCTTAGCATCAAAATTCACCTTCTCCGAAGATGGAAGAGGCAGCAAATCAATAGGTGCACGAGGTAGAAAACCATAAACAATCTCAAAAGGGCACATTTTAGTGGTAGAATGCACTGAACGATTATAAGCAAATTCAATATGAGGTAAACATTCTTCCCACAGTTTCAAGTTACTTTTTAAAATAGCCCTAAGCATAGTAGACAATGTCCTATTGACCACTTCAGTTTGTCCATCAGTTTGGGGATGACATGTAGTACTAAAAAGTAGTTTAGTCCCCAACTTAGCCCATAAGCATCTCCAAAAATGGCTAAGAAACTTAGTATCACGATCCGAGACAATAGTATTGGGCACACCATGTAAACGAATAATCTCTCCAAAGAATAAATCAGCAACATTAGCAGCATCATCGCTTTTATGACATGGTATAAAATGTGCCATCTTAGAAAATCTATCCACGACAACAAATATGCTATCCCTCCCCTTCTTTGTTCGAGGCAAGCCTAAAACAAAGTCCATGGATATGTCCTCCCACGGAACACTAGGTACAGGTAAAGGCATGTATAAACCATGAGGATTGAGTCGTGACTTAGCTTTTTGACATGTAGTGCAGCGAGCAACAAAACGCTCAACATCCCGTCTCATCTTTGGCCAAAAGAAATGTGTAGCAAGTACGTCCTCCGTCTTTTTCACGCCAAAATGTCCCATTAATCCTCCTCCATGCGCCTCCTGCAACAACAAAAGACGAATAGAGCTAGCTGGAATGCATAGCTTGTTAGAACGGAACACAAATCCATCATTAAGCACAAACTTGTTCCATGTTCTACCCTCTCTACAATTCTGCAATACATCTTTAAATTCCGCATCATTTGCATATTGTTCTTTGATTGTCTCTAAACCGAATATCTTGAAGTCAAGTTGTGAAAGCATAGTATAACGACGAGACAAAGCATCAGCAATAATATTATCTTTCCCCTTCTTGTGTTTAATGACATAAGGGAAAGTCTCAATAAATTCAACCCACTTAGCATGTCTACGATTAAGTTTTGCTTGACTTCTTATGTGTTTCAAAGATTCATGATCAGAATGTATAACAAATTCTTTGGGCCATAAATAATGTTGCCAAGTTTCTAATGTCCGAACAAGAGCATATAATTCCTTATCATAAGTAGAATAGTTCAGACTAGGCCCACTCAATTTTTCAGAAAAGTATGCAACAGGTTTAGCATCTTGTAATAACACACCTCCCAAACCAATCCCACTAGCATCGCATTCAAGCTCAAAAGTCTTATTAAAATCAGGAAGTTGGAGCAAAGGAGCATGTGTTAACTTATCTTTCAATACTGTGAAAGCTTCTTCCTGTGCGGTACCCCAAGTAAAAGGCACATCCTTGCGTGTAAGCTCATTGAGAGGGGCAGCAATGGTGCTGAAATCTCTCACAAAACGCCTATAGAATCCAGCGAGGCCAAGAAAACTCCTCACTTGTGTGACCGTTTTGGGCTGCGGCCAACTCTCAATCGCCTCGATCTTGGCTTTATCAACTTCAATACCCTGTGGAGTAACAACATAGCCAAGAAACGAGACTCGGTCGGTGCAAAAGGTGCACTTCCCAAGGTTACCAAATAAACGTGCATTACGTAGAGCAATAAAAACAGCACGTAAATGATCCAAATGTTCCTCCAAAGATTTGCTATAAATCAGTATATCATCAAAATAGACTACCACAAATCGTCCAATGAAAGCACGTAAAACCTCGTTCATTAATCTCATGAAAGTGCTAGGTGCATTAGTTAACCCAAAAGGCATGACTAACCACTCATATAATCCAAACTTAGTTTTAAAAGCCGTTTTCCATTCATCTCCTAATTTCATGCGAATTTGATGGTATCCACTACGCAAATCAACTTTGGAAAACATGGTAGAGCCACTTAATTCATCAAGCATATCATCTAACCTAGGAATAGGATGACGATAACGAATAGTAATATTATTAATGGCTCGACAATCAACACACATACGCCATGTTCCATCCTTTTTAGGCACTAATATAACAGGAACAGCACAAGGACTAAGGGACTCACGTATGTAACCTTTGTCGAGTAGCTCTTGTACTTGACGCTGAATCTCCTTCGTCTCCTCCGGATTGGTACGGTATGGCGCACGGTTGGGCAACGAAGCATCGGGAATTAAGTCAATCTGATGCTCAATCCCTCGAATAGGTGGTAATCCCGGTGGTACGTCTTGTGGAAAGACGTCAATAAACTCCTGCAAAAGGTCAGTGACAACAGGAGGCAAAGAAGGAGGCAATTCCTCAAATGAAAACAAAGCTTCTTTGCACACAAAAGCATAGCACACATATTGACTAACATCCAAATCTGAAATATCAACCTTAGTAGCAAGCAAAGTTGGACTAGTCAATTTAATTTCATTAGAAACAGCAGAAGAAGATTTGCTATTAGTCTTATGTTGTTGCTCAAATTCTTTGGCTGCTATCTCATTCTCACTCTTATTTTTCTCCTGTTTTGCTTTACTAGCTCTAGCAAGATCATCTTTCACAATTTGTTCAGGAGACATAGGAAGTAAAGCAATATTTTTATCCTGATGAACTAGAGTAAACTGATTTGTCCTACCATGGTGTACAACATTCCTATCAAATTGCCATGGTCTACCAAGTAAAAGAGAGCATGCTTGCATGGGTACCACATCACAATCAACATAATCAGCATATGCAGCAATGCTAAAGTGCACACGAACAGAACGCGTTACCTTAATCTTACCACTATTGTTAAACCACTGAATATAGTACGGATGGGGGTGTGGTCTTGTGGTGAGAGATAGCTTCTCCACCAACTCCATGCTAGCCAAGTTGTTGCAACTCCCTCCGTCAATGATGATGCGAACCGAACGTTCTTTCACCACTCCCTTTGTGTGGAACAAATTATGCCTCTGGTTTTGCTCGGCCTTTGTTACCTGCACACTTAATACACGTTGAGCAACCAAACTAGCATATTTATCTGCATCATCAGGAGTCATATACTCTATATCATGAGCATCATCATGGGCACCCTGTTCCTCAGGAGCAATGAGAACTAGAGTCTCCTCATCATAGTCACTCGCTGACTCATACCCACCATCCGCCGTAATAGTCATCACACGCTTGGAGGGACAGTCTTTTGCGAAGTGACCTCCACCTTGGCACCTGCGACATTTAATATCACGATCTCGTGCTTGCCCTGTGGACGCCATGGATGAAGAAGAACTCGCTGCTGGACCACTCTGTGCACCCTTGAATGGTGGCGCTGGCTGTTTTGGTGGCTCCCTGTAAGAATGAGCGGCTGAAGTAGATGGTGGCGCAGCAGGACGTGTGGATGTAGAAGCTCCACGCGATGTCCATGATGTATTTCGTCCTGCAGAAAAGTTAGGTCTCGTAGCGGCCTGTCGATCCTGCACTTCACGTTCAGCTTTACAAGCAAGATGAAACAAACGAGTGATAGTAGCAAAGTCCTTGTATTCTAGAATAGTTTGTATCTCCCTGTTTAAGCCACCCATAAAACGTGCAAGCATAGCTTCATTATCCTCTACTAGGCCACATCTAATCAATCCAGTTTGTAATTCTTGATAATATTCCTCTACAGAATTTTTTCCTTGTCTCAAACGCTGTAATTTTTGTAACAATTCACGTTGATAATAAGGGGGAACCCAGCGAGTACGCATAGCATCTTTTAAAGCAGCCCAAGTAGTTGGAATATTATTAGCATGCAATCTACAATGTTCAGACCACCAAATAGATGCAAAGCCCGTGAATTCACAAACAGCAGCAGTAACACGTCTATTCTCAGGATATTGTAAACATGTAAAACGTTGTTCAGTTTCTAACTCCCAAGTAAGATAAGCATCAGGAATATATCTACCCTCAAACGGCTTAAGATTCAATTTAAGTTTAGGCACATGTTCATCATCGCGTACCTGAGGGGGTGGTTGGTGTCGACCGTGGCGAATGTTGGGACGTGGACGTCCAGCTGGCTGCTCATAGGCCGCTTCCTGTTCCACCTCCTCCTCGTAATCACCCTCGTAGTTGTCGTCCAGGCCGACGTCAGAAGCAGCAGCAGCAGCAGTAGCAGCAACTGCAGCAGCAGGAGGAGCACCAATACCAGCAGCTTGTCCACGCGGAAACAGAATACGTCGTGCACGTGGTAGTGGCGGTGGCTGTGGCTGTGCTGAAGGTAGGCGTGCGATCAACTCAATAAACTTGGCGTCGAGCTTGGTGTCGATCATCTTCTCCACGCCATCAATCGCCTCTGTAAATCTGGTCTCGATGTCCTGCACCTGTTGAGACATCATACGTGCAAATTTATCATGTAGCTCCTTGTTTGTCATGTTCTCCCAATCGGGTGCATCCCGCGCCACTTCATCATGTGATCCTGGCATGGTTAGCAGAAATAGAAAACACACCGGAATATGATCCTACTGCTACTAATGGGATGGATGTGGGGTGGTGGAAAGCACAAATCCGTCAAGCTTTTCTTACGTTCTTACCGATTCTTACCTAGCAGCAGGTGGTGATGTACAACCAGCGGGTCAAAACTCTCAGAGATGTGGTAGAGCGATGGCCAGGCGGTGTCAAAACGCACGATGTAGAATATATGTGGAGCTGTAGGAAGGCTGACAAGTATGGTAGGAAAAACTCAACAGTAATCAAAACAGAGATGCAAAGCTGAATAAACACTCAACGTCGGTACTGTGCTGATCCTAGGCTAGACCGTACTAGAGACGCGAGCCTAAAACACCAACGAAAGCACGGCGTGGCACGTAACAACTGTGAAGCACACTCTGAATTTTTTTTTCTCTCTCTTTTTTTTTTTTTTGCTTTTTTTTTTTTTGGCGATGCGGGACTGCGGGGGCTGAAAAAGGGCGAAAAAATCACTATGGTGGCGAACGTCTCAAAACGAGTTTCTGGACCTAAGGAACGTATGGGCACGAAATTTTTTTACCCCTGAAATTTTTGGCCTAAAAACTGCTCTGAAAAGCGTGCCAGACTCTTTTTTCAAGATATTGTAAACATGTAAAGCGTTGTTCAGTTTCTAACTCCCAAGTAAGATAAGCATCAGGAATATATCTACCCTCAAACGGCTTAAGATTCAATTTAAGTTTAGGCACATGTTCATCATCGCGTACCTGAGGGGGTGGTTGGTGTCGACCGTGGCGAATGTTGGGACGTGGACGTCCAGCTGGCTGTTCATAGGCCGCTTCTTGTTCCACCTCCTCCTCGTAATCACCCTCGTAGTTGTCGTCCTGGCCGACGTCAGAGGCAGCAGCAGCAGTAACTGCAGCAGCAGCAGGAGCACCAGCAGCTTGTCCGCCCGGAAACAGAATACGTCGTGCACGTCGTGGTGGCGGTGGCTGTGCTGGAGCGGCCGCAGGCTGTATAGGTAAGCGTGCGAGCAACTCAGTAAACTTGGCGTCGAGCTTGGTGTCGATCATCTTCTCCACACCATCAATCGCCTCTGTAAATCTGTTCTCGATGTCATTCACCTGTTCAGACATCAGTTGTGCAAATTTATCATGTAATGCTTTGTTTGTCATATTCTCCCAATCAGGTGCATCCCGCGCCACTTCATCATGGGATCCTGGCATGGTTAGCAGAAATAGAAAACACACAGAAGTATGATCCTACTTCGACTAATGGGATGTGGGGTGGTGGGAAGCACAAATCCGTCAAGCTTTTCTTCAGTTCTTACCGATTCTTACCTAGCAGCAGGTGGTGATGTACAACCAACGGGTCAAAACTCTCAGAGATGTGGTAGAGCGATGGCCAGGAGGTGTCAACCGCACGAAGTAGAATATATGTGGAGCTGTAGGTAGGTTTGACAAATATGGTAGCAAAAAGCTCAACAGTAATCAAAACAGAGATGCAAAGTTGAATAAACACTCAACGTCGGTACTGTGCTGATCCTAGGCTAGACCGTACTAGAGACGCGAGCCTAAAACACCAACGAAAGCACGGCGCGGCACGTAACAACTGTGAAGCACACTCTGATTTTTTTTTTCTCTCTTTTTTTTTTTTTTTTTTTTTGCTATTTTTTTTTTTTTTTGGCGATGCGGGACTGCGGGGGCTGAAAAAGTGCGAAAAAATCACTATGGTGGCGAACGTCTCAAAACGAGTTTCTGGACCTACGGAACGTATGGGCACGAAATTTTTTTACCCCTGAAATTTTTTTTTTTTTTTGGAAATCACCCTCTTCTACGTACGACAAAAGATTGGTGAAATCCGACTCTAATCAACTCAAAACTATTCTGGCTACGGAGATATCAGGAACCGTACTGATGGTGGAACTGAAGTCGGACTCGTGAGACGTGGTGGTGTATATGGACTCTGCTTGGCGGAACGTGGTGGTGTATCTGGACTCGGATTGGCGGAACGTGGTAGGATGACTACTGGTGCGGCGGCGACGTGGCAAACTGTGATCAGAACTCGAAACTCTAAGGGAACTAGACGCTAAGATCAGCAACTCGACACAACGATGCAACCGCAAATTCAACAATGCAAACTACTGTAAAGAAAACTGGACAAAGGCTCGGACTGTTTTGGGACGTGATGATCTAACCCTAATTTTTTTTTGTTGGCTTTTTCGTGGACTGTAGGTATGAAGAACAGAACCAATCTAGACTACGAAAACTGGTAAATCTCACCGAGCAACCTGGAAATCTGATACCACTTGATAGAGGCGAAGGTGTCCCGATGTTTCGATGAGATGGTGGAGATCGATTATGGTGGAGGCGACTTTCACGATCCGACTACGAACGTGCGAAGACGTTGCGCCTTAGCGATCGCTAAACCAACTCCGAGAGGTTATTGATCCCGCGGATGCACGATCAACCTGACCACGAAGGTCTAATTCCTGCAAGCAATCGAAGAACAAGCAAGAACTAAGAATTGCAATCTGGATATTGCGAATATAAGATGAATGATTACGAAAGTTGGGGTTCCAATGAGGTCTTGGCCTGGTCGGATGACACAAACGAAGAGCTCGAAGTTGCGGCTATGGCTAACTTGTATCTAATTAAAACCCAAGTCTAAACGACGCCCTAAGGGCTGTATATATGGGGGAACAGAGGGGATTTTCGTGACCCCTTGGAGGTGGGGTCCGAAAACAACCCTAACTCGGTTTCCCCACACATACGGACTCTAAAAACAGCCTATAATGTGGTATTTCGAAATTACATGGGCCCAGCCCAATATTAGGGTGACGCAACACCTATAATTGCTCTTGGACGAAAATAATGAAGTGGCATCTCGTGTATTCCGTCCAAGCCTTCATGCATGCCTTATGGTGGCTTCAACGTGCGAAAATCCCCACTGGAAGCTCCACTATACTTTCCCCCGCGCGCACCTTCTTCTCCATTCTTGATCCCGCTCCAATGACCATCCTTCTTGTCCATGCTAGGTCCTTCATTCATAACCAAAACAAAAGTATCTAATTTAGGCAGCATCATATGTTCATGAAAAATAGAAGGATTCGCAAGAAACGAAAGTACCTGATAATTTAGTTGACGTGCACGTGCTCTAGTAACTGGTCCAGTATGTGTAGTTGGTGAGGGTATGGGTGTAACATTAGTAGGGATGTCCTCATCACTAATAAAATAAAGTTCCTAATGAGGAAATATCAACTATGATTGCTAACTACTCTTTCAGTGGCGAGATTCCTGAGAAGCTTGGTGATCCAGGTATACCCATCATTCCTTGCTCCATAAAAAATAATTATGTCAAAACTGCCTTATGTGATCTTGGGGCACGGGTGAGTGTTATGCCTTTTTCTCTTTATAAAAGTCTATGTTTAGATAACCTAATCCCTACAGATATCTCTCTTCAGATGGCTGACAAGTCAAAAGCCGTCCCGATAGGTATTTCCGAGGATGTTCCCGTGGAAGTTGCTAGTTGTTTGATTCTTACAGACTTTGTTGTGCTTGACATGCCCGAGGATTGGAGCATGTCCACTATTCTTGGTAGACCTTTTCTTAACACTGTAGGTGCCCTTATTGATTGCAATAAAGGAAAGGTCACCTTCAACGTAGATAATAAATAACACACAATGTATTTTCTGAAGAAGATTCACAAAAGGCATGGCCTTAACTCTATAGAGAATATCGAGACCGTGAAGATTGGAGAATGGGATTCTCCTCTACACGTGGACCACAAATACAAAACCATTATGGTGGGGACAATTTCCATTAAAGTAAAGGTGCGATGATCACTTATAAGAGGTGAGACTTTTTGCTCTGTATATTGTCAGTTTGTTGGTAAGACTTGATCAACCTTGCTAGCTAGCATGTGTTATATAGGTAAAAAGTGGGGCTTGTTATGTTTTCATTGGCTTTAGCTTTTATTCTCTTTGATATACCACGTTTATATATTTTTGAAGCTTCACCATTCAAATCACTGCTTCAAGATTTCAGAAAGTTCCGCGGCTTTTTGAACTCTGAATTTTTTTCAAAAGTGAAGTTTTCGGGAAAATTCTTGAAAATTTAGAATAAAAATTTCCATGCCCCTGGACGCGCCCACAGGGCGCCCGGGCCCACATGCCCCATCTTCAGGTGAGTCTTCTTCCTCTCTATCCCTTGCTTCCCCAAAACACGAGTTCTGCACCTGTAACTTGCGTTCTTGCTGCTCTCCATCCAAAATTTCAATTTCTCTCTACGACCCATCATTTGAGCTAAAATTTTGGGCAAATACTACCTGGTATGAAACACCTCCACCCCTCTAATTAGATTTTTGATTATTCGCCTCATTTTTGAGTATTTAGTAGTTCTTGGTGCTGTTTATATGAGCTTGCATGCATGTGTAGAAATTTATTTTGCAAGTTTTGATGCAATTTTATGCCTTAGGTATGTGAGTAGAGTAGTTTGCCTCAACTCCCTTTGTTTAAATCCTTGTTTTCGTGAATTTTCAAAAAATTTAGAAATGAGTTTGCTAGGAAAAGCTAAGGGGTGGCTTGGGAAGAAGAAGCCGTGGTGCTCCGATCGAGTTACTAGAGTTGCAGCTTCACCCTCAGCTGCTAGGGTGAGCTACAATGAATATCATGTGCCCCTGGAGTTGTTGGAAGACACGAGTCCAGCATGCGCAATGATGTATCACGCGATGAATTTCTTGAAGCTGCAGGAATTAAGGAGGATTTTTACGGCCTTTGCGCCAATGCAGGTTTGACACGGCCAACACTATGCCGTGTGATACAATAAAAGAAGCTCACCACCTACTTTGTTAACAGTTTTGGTTATAACCATGCTCATGGAACCATCGAGTTCAAACTTTATAATTGAGGATACACTTCAAACGGAGTTACAGTTAAAAAGATACAAGCAAAACAAGTTACGGGCACAATCTGCCAACATCACGAAGCACACTTTAGAGCAATGCATAAACAACATAATCAATGCAAACATGCTCAAAAATGATATGGAACTAAAGTAGACATGACAGGGAAGGCATGGCAAAAAGAATCATGCAAATAGGCATCATAGATCAAAAGATATTAAGCATGCAACATGGCATCGGAATGTTACAGGCTTAGAGAAAAACAGAGGTGGCTGTCAAAAACAGCGGGATAGCAACTTTGGAGCTAAATAACTATATGACCAGCAAGCATATCATGGAAATTCAATACATGTAATGGAAGTAGACATGATGCTTAACAATATGCAATTGGAATCACTCAATTCCGATAAACGGTTGCGACGCAACCGTCACCCGAAGTTGCAACAAATTAACAGTTTTCAGCACAGCAGCACATTAACATCAGGATCACCACTTTGGAGAAAGATTTAATATAGCTAAAGCACCCAAACATGACAAGTTAAAGCATGGAAATGAAGTACACATGATGCTTAACACATAGGAAAAATAAGCAATGCAATAGGCCTCATGGATGTGTCACAATCATCATGCAAACTTGCAATAAAATAATAACAGCAGCACTTAACAGGAATTAGTAGCAGTTTAACGGCTTGATGTCAACTTCAACACACAATTACACAATCAAGGTGACCTCAAAATAAATAACTTCCTAAAGATGAACCCTAGAGCACACCAAGCACAAGCAAAAAAAAGAATCACTTCATTCCGACCTACGAGTCAACGGGAAATCGCATTACAAAACGGTATCAGCAGCACAATAATAAAGGACTTAGCAGATTTTAGCAACAGGAAAAAATTAACAGAGAGAAAAAAAAGGGATGGCCTCACCATGGGCCAAGCCCATTGCGGTGGAGGCGGCGCTGGACTGGGCCGAGGGGTGCGCTGGGCCTGGGGAGCCTGTCTGGGTAGCTGGAGGCCGGCCCACGTGGGGTTGCTCCCGATCCCGATCGGGATCCTAATGCGGATGGCGGCGGCCGCCGGTCTTGTCCGGCGAGCAGCATGGCTCCGGCGAGGTTTGGAGTGGCACGGGAGGAGGGGAAATAGGTGCGGCGGAGGAGGGAGCTGCCGGATCCGGGCGAGGGTGGCGCCGGCGTGGTCTTGGGGCGGTCTGATGCGGTGCTTCGAGCAAGGGCGGAGGAGCCCATGGCGCACGGCGGCGCCTGTCCATGGCTGCGGCAGGGAGAGAGGCAGAGGGAGGTCGGAGGAGGAGAGGAGGAGAAAGCGCGGGAGGAAGCCGACCTGCGGCGACGACTCCGGCTGGCCGGCGGGCGGCGGTGGAGCCGGCGAACTCTGGTGCGGCGGCGCCCGGATGGGCTCGGCGGGCCTGGCGGCGGCCTGCGGGGACAGGAGAGGAGAGAGGATGGGGGCTGGGTGGATCTGGGCCATCGGATCGCGAGATCTGACGGTCCATATCGCAGGGGAGCAATTTTTTCGGGATTTGGGGGTGTTTTTGGGCAGATTTCAGTTAGTGGAGGGGGGTGGCTGAAATTTTGTGGATAGGGAAACCCTATAAATGGGTGGGAGTGTGGTGGTCTTTATATAGCCCAGGTGGCTGGCAGTTTGCAAAAACATCCCCGGTTTTTCTCTCGCGCGCGCGGCGCTCACGTTTCTGACCGCCGGAGATCCACAGTACCTCCGATTCGGGTAAAACTTCAAACTGCACGATCAACGCGTCAAGACGGCGGCGTTCACCTCGCGTTGGAACCGTTCCGAGAAAACTTTTCGGCGCACTATAAAAATAACCCGTTTAATTATTAAACTGGGTTTTTCGTTCCGTTGACTACGGCTGGTCTCGTGTGGTTTCCCGACGGTGCTCGGGTGAATCCCGGTGTCGCAAAGGCCGAGTGTCAGGGTGGCAAGGGTCGGTCTCCGTCCGATACGGGATAAGAGAGGGAAAAATAATCGCCAATCGATAAACCGGGGATGCAAACACCGCAAACAAATGAGACAATCAAACAATTCACATCGAAAACAAAATTTTTATTTTTTGTGAAATCTGGGCTGTTACACATGGGCTTGTGCTCCTTATTGGCAGAGTGGATGCGGAAACCAGACGCCCGAAACCCAAAGGCCTTCAAAAACTGAGTATATGTGGCAGAGAGACGCTCCTCACCAGTCATCCATAGAATAGTCTTATTCTTGAAGAAGCACGTGGCATAGAACTGAAGGATAGCTGCCTTGTTGCAGTCACGCTGAAACCCAAAGGGCGCATCAAGACCCAAAACATCAATGATAGCGCGGACACCCGGAAACTTGGAAGAGTTATCCGGAATGAACTGAAGTGGAATGCAGGCATGAGAGTTCTCCTGCCCTTTGTGCAGAACAACAGAGGAGAACACATCCGCTTGCACATTGGTCCAAAAACGTGCATCAAGGCAATCCTTCTCGGCCTCAAACTGGTTGACATCACGGCGCAATTTCTGATATGCAGTGGCTGACGACTTGGTGTAGTCCGAGGCAGGACGACCATGGGTGGCAACGGGTACCCAAGAGATGTGAACACGGGCCACTGGTAGAGCGTCAACAGGGGTCACCTCATCTTCAATATGAGCACCCGAAGCCGAGGAGGAGCCCCGAGTAGCGCGACGTGAACTAAGTTTGACACGCGCCGCCGGGCGAACAGGTGCATCAGGAATGAGATCATCCTCCTCAAAGTGAGCAACGAAATCCTCATCAACTTTATCCTCAAAAGTGAGGTTAGGATCATCATGAGTGTCATCGGTGTCCGCGGATGATTCAGTGTGTCGGGGCTGCTTCCCACGAGTGGTATCACGACGAGCAAGGAGTTTGGGACGACCATGTTCATCAGAATCCGTGGACCCTCCTAGTCAAACAAACGGCGTATAAGTGGAGAGACACACATAAAACTGATTTTGGCCGAGATCAATGGGGAATAAGCAAAAAGCATGACAGGCATACCCCGGGAGAATGATCCACCCGCCCCCTTGTGAGCGGAGCGCTTCGTATGGACCATCGTGAAACCCTAGATGGGGAACGAGTAGTGAGGTATAAATCCGAGCACCACTCCAAAAAGTAATTGGATGGAAGGATATATCGGGGAGAGGGGTACCCGTGGTGCGAAGATCCGGAGGAGGGAAGCCGGGAGCCGACCAGGGCGGCCGGCCGCGGCAGGGGGGGCGACACGATGGTGGCAGGGGCGACTTGGAGAGGGCCGAGTGGAGAGGATAACTGTTCCTCTCCACATGGCAACGGTTTTATAGTCTGCGCGGTATCGGACGTCCGGTGCGGGTCGGACGTTCGGTCGATCGGACGTCCGGTCGGTCGGACGTCCGACGGGCATCGGATTTCCAACGAGGCTGAAACTGGTTGTGTAGTTCCATGCAGTGGGTGTTCCAGGGACTGGACGTCCGGTGTATACCGGATGTCCGATGCCTGGGTGAGGCAGAGAACTAGCTGGGACAGATAGGGATGGTATGAAGATAGTATATATGATGTTCAATTATACCAAGAGCATATATTTGATAGGTTCATAGTGGTCAGACATATATATATATATATATATATATATATATATATATATATATATATATATATATATACAACCGGTCTATTCTGACATCAATGTCAGAATAACTATTCTGACAACTTTCCGTACTGCAGTATTTTCGCAAAGAGAACCGCACTGCTGAATTCGGAGCACTGCAGTTCGGGTAAAACAAAACCGCATGCACCGTTTTTCCTTCATCTTTTTAACCGTTTGTCGGAATTGAGCGTATAATATACCGTTGGATTCATATGTAAAAGGAGCATCTTCCAATATTGAACACTTTTCCCGATTCTTCACGGATTAAGAGCAGTTTCGAAAATGGTGCGGCGACCCACTTTCACAGCTGTAGTTTTTTCGCGATTTCTCTTAAACCGTTCATCGGAATGATGCAAATGATATACCGTTGGAAATATATCGATCAGGTGCTCCATCCATATGCAGAACACTTTGTCTAATTCTTTACGGATTTGAGAGAAATCTAGCCGCAAAAAACGCAGCAACTCTGTTTTGTGTTTTCGGATCTTGTAGAGAGTATAAGTTTTTAACCGCTTGTCCGATCGATGCGTATGATACACTGTTGGATTCGTCTGGAGTAGTAGATTAATCGATATGTTGAACACTCTTCCATATTCCACACAGTTTTGAAGTAATTTGAAAACCGGTGTTGCTGCCCTCTTTTGGACAGCGGGAGTTTTTTCTTAAATTCGTTTCATTCGTTCGTCCAATTGATGCAATTGATACACCATTGGATAACTATCATCGAGGCGCTCCATTTGTATGTAAAACACATCCTCTAATTCCTTACGGTTAAAAAGTTGCATCGATTGTAGTAAATCGCGGAACTCCGTTCTTCGCGGACCCGGAGTCGACGACGTGAACTGCATTCGCCGGGGCAACCACACTGCATTATCGCCAGACAGAACGCACGTGTTTTTCGCGGAACAAAAAATCGGCGAGTCAACTACATCCGCGGGGCACCCGATTGCATCCGATAGACAAGTGCACTGCATTATCGCAAAACAGAATTGCACGTGTTTTTCGCGGATCCGAAATCGGCGAAGCGAACTGCATATGATTTTGCATCCGACGCGCAACCGCACTGCATTATCAGTAAACAAAAATGCACGTGTTTTTCGTGGAACGGAAATCAGCGAAGTGAACTACATCGGCCGGAAGACCGCACCGCATTTTGTTAATAGAGAGCACTGCAAGTTTTTATGTTATTTATCAAAATCACGCAGTTCGGTTTGGAAAGTTAAATCACAACACAGACCGCAATGAACTGCACGTTTTTTATTTTTTGTTGCAACACAAAACGCAGCGAACTGCAAATTTACCTTATTTTTTCATTTCATATAAAAAATAAGTCAACACCGTTACTCTATGATGCAATTCTCCTCATCGTACAAAGATGAATCACAACGCCCGAAAAAATGAACCACAAGGCTTCGTACAAACGAACTGCATAAATTTTGTCTTGCATCTAGCTCGGGCGGACGCAACCAGGAGTGGCACCGGAGGAGGAGCTTCGGGTGCGGGAGGCTGGAGCGTAGAGGGCCGCAGCCGGCAGTGAGCGGACGGGCGCAGACGACCGAGCACAGCCATGGCCCATGCATGGGTGCATCGGGGGCCTCCTTGTCGCGGCGCCCCGCGCGAGATGGAGGGGGGGATCCCAGCGACGTGCCCTGCTGGTTAGCGTGAGGGAGAGGAGGCGGCGCGGATCCCGGCGGCGGCGCCCGGCGGCCAGCGTGGAGGATAGGAGGCGGCCTGCTCTTTGCGCATCCATGGGCCGCGAGGTGGAGTCGTGGCGGCCGGGGCTGTCGGCTTGCGCGCGGTGGTGGGCAGCGGCGACCTGTGCGCGGCGGATCCAGGCCGGCGAGGTGCATCCGTGGCGTGGTTGCCGGGGCTGCCGGGGGGGAGCAGCCTGGGAGGAGGTTGGTGTGTGGGGTGGATAAGGTTTGACCGTGCGGGGGTGGGGTGGGTGAGGGAGAAGACAACGTGCTGGGTGGGGTGGGTGCTTTTTTTCTTTTTGTTTGTGCGCTGCGGGATCGGTATTCCATCTGTTTAATTAGTGTTGTTAGAATAAGGTCTTATGGGGTGTTGTTAGAATAAACACACCCTATATATATATATATATAGAGTGGGTCTATTCTACAACTGATTGTACAATAGACCCACCCAATATAAGGCAACTTCCACAAAAACAGAAAACAAAACTTCCTCCCATCCCACCTCCCCCGCTATTCTCTCTCCTTTCTCGATCCGATCCATACCCCCGGGCTCCCACCTTCGGCAACCACGTCCTCCACCTCCGGCGGTCGCGCCCCCCACCTCCAGCAGTGCCACGGCCTCGCGCCCCTCGGTCGTCGCCTGTCCGGCCGACCGCCGCCTCCACGCGCCACGGCCTCGACCTCCATCGCCGTACCACCGCCGCCTCGCGCCATGGCCTCCCCCACCGCCGTCTCGCCCCAAGCCCCTCGCCGCCCGCAGAAATACCACGACGCCGCCGCCAGCCCCGGCCATCTCGGCTCGCCGCCCGGTCCCTGGTGCCGCTCGTCGGACCTCGCCGCGCCGCCCCATCAAAGACGTCCTCCTTCGCCGCTCGCTGGGCCTCCATGCGCCTCCCCTCTCCATTCTCCACGGCATCTTCCCTGGCGCCGCTCCTGGGCCTCCTCGCGCTAAACCCCCTCCACGGCTTCCTCCTGGCGCTGCTCCTGGGGGCGGTTCTCCTGATCTTGGCGACGCCCCGAGCACTAGGCCGCCTTTCCAAGTGCATCACACGGTCGTCTTGGCTTGCTGCTGCTGAATCACCAGGAAAAGGAGAACAATACAGAGTATTTGCAGTTCCATCAATCATATCTGTTGAAGTGGTAGGAACTGGATCCCACCGCAAATGACTCTGGCAAACAAACAGAGGACGTGTACACATTTTTTTCTTACTATGGACAGTACAATTGAATTACAGAGAGCAATGTCATTGATTCATTTTAAGCAATACCGTTGATATATTTTAAGCAGTACAATTTTTTTATTGCCGAGCAGTACATCATATATTTTTACCAAGCAGTACCATTGTTTCATCTTGAGCAGTACCACTAATTCACTCCAGGCAGTACCAATAATTAACTTTTGGCAGTACCATTGATTCGTAGAAATAATTTACGAACAATACAATTTACTCATTCTGAGCAATACATTTTTTTATTGTGGGGCAATAAAAAAATCGTATTCACAGAAGTACAAGAAAAAGTTGAGTTCTTTACAAAAATCACGAGTAGTACAATTTATTCATTTTGAGCAGTATAATAATATTTATTATTATTATCGGGCAGTACAAAACTCATATACACAGAAGTACAAGGTAAAGGTCGAGGTAATTTGAGTTCTTTGGAAAAAATTATGGGCATTACAATTTAATCATTTTGATAAGTACTGAAACTTCTTTATTGTCGGGCAGTACGAAACTCATATTTCACAGAAGTACAATACTATGTTTCCTTGTAATGGGGGAAATCTCGGTATTTTAAATATTGTTCAAAAACCGTAAAGAATTGGAAAAATGTTAAAACATGAAAAAGTAAACACTGGAAAGCAATGAACGAGTAAGCATCTATTACTTCGAAGCAAACACGAGCAAGCATCAACAAGAAGGCAACACGAGACATCGCACCTACCGTCGAGAGAGGTACTAACAGGTTAAGTGGAGTACTCGTCACACACGACGATACCACATGTTTACAATGGTCCAAGTTTTTTAGTTACAGGTGATCAACAAAGGTTGTTAACATGGCATATCACCCAAGCATGGCATAGCACACAAACGTGACAAGAGGTGAATCACAAAATAAACTATCGATGCTAGTCAATTTAAGTGAGGCACAACCTAAACATGGCATTCCACTAAGTACCACACAACAATTAAAAGATTTTGTACTGTTCTGCCCTAAACCATATTTTAGGTTGGTTAACAACAGCAAACGGTAGCATAAACACAAAGTACACGAAAAACTAATCAAGTTACATCTAAAGAACATTTGAAACGGAGCAACGTTTAAAAAGTTATTAAAGAAATAGTTTACGGTGGCAAGGGTTGTAATTAGCAGAAAAACAACATGTAACAAGGTCAAACATGGCAAAGGAGCACATTTTAATAATCTACACGGAATTCTAAGAAAGTTTCATGTTTAACGCGTCGCGATCCGAGCTACCGTTAAAAAGATATAGCACTCGCAATAAAACAACACAATCTGCCAATTAAATAAACTAGAAAAGAAAAAAAACATCTAACGGGCCGAATGTGAAGCTATTGGGCCCAACAGTGCAGCAGCAGCAATTACAAAAAAAAGAAAAAAGGGCGGCGCCTCACCATGGGCCGAGGCCCAGGCCGGCTGGAGATCTGCGTGCTGGGCCGAGGAGGCTGCGGCCCACGCGAGCGGTTGGATTGGACGAGCGCTCCTACTCGTCTTCCTCGAGTAGAGCGCGGCGGCGGCCGGCTTGGCCTCTCCGGCGAGGAGGTCCGGCGGCGCTGCGAGCCAGAGGAGGAGCGCGGGGAGGGGGCGTGCCAGCGTGGATCTGGGACTGGGGGAGGCCTTCCGGTGGCGGGCAATGGTGCGGCTCGGGCTCCACAGGCAGGCGTCCATGGCGGCCTTGGCGCGATGGCGTCCTACATGGGCTCCTGCCTGCTAGAGAGGGAGACCGGGTGAGGAGGAGAGAGGGCAGGGAGGCGCGGGGGCGTGGGCTCTCGGCGACTGCTGGTGCGGCGACTCGCCGGCCGGACGACAAGGAGGCGGCAGGCGCAGGCGCTCGGGCGGCGGGGTGGCTCGGGCGCCCAAGAAGGAGAGGAGCTTCACGGGGCTGGGGCTGGTGACGTGGACGGCTCTAGGCCGTTGGATCCGCTGATCCGACGGTCCAGATCGGGGAAGGCTAGGGTTTCGGGATTTTTGGGACAAAATAGGCATATATGAGAAAAGTGGAGGGGGTGGTTGCAATTTTGGTCTAGGGAAACCCTAGAAAGAGGTGGGGGAGTGCTGGTCTTTATATAGCCCAAGTGGCTGGCAGTTTGCAAAAACATCCCCGGTTTTTCTCTCGCGCGCGCGGTGTTTATGTTTCTGACCGCCGAGGGTCCACAGGACCTCCGATTCAGGTAAAACTTCGAATTGCGCGATCAGCGCGTCGAGTCGGAGGCGTTTACCTCGCATTGGAACCGTTCCGAGAACACTTTCCGGCGCGCTATAAAAATATCCCGTTTACTTATTAAAGGAGGTTTTTCGTTCCGTTGGCTGTGGCTGGTCTCGTGCGGTTTTCGCGACAGTGATCGGGTGAAACCCGGTGTCGCAAAGGTCGAGTGTCGGGGTGGCAAGGGTCGGTCTCCGTCCGATACGAGATAAGAGGGGGAAAAATAATCGTCGATCGATAGATCGGAGATACAAACACCGCAAACAAATCAGACAATCAAACAATTCACACTGAAAACAAAATTTTTAATTTTTGTGAAATCTGGGTTGTTACAATACAACACCACCAACAAGGGATCTCGTCCCGAGATCCTGGACGATCCCGGGGAGAGGGGGGGAGAGAAATGAGAGTCGGCAATCTTCAACACCACCAACAAAGGACTCTAATCCATGTGGAACGAGGATCTTCCGTCGAGAAACTTTCGGCAGAGATACGACAACGTCGGAAAACGAAACCATCGGGAGCCAAGAGGAAGAACAATAGTTGAAAGCGAGGATCAAGGGAAGCATTCTCACTCAGACCGTGAGGATACTAGGCAAAAGGAATGAGGTCAACCGACGACCAAGATGTTACCCGGAATCAGAGAAGCTAAAGGTACTACAGGAATTCCCAACCTGAGATCGTAATCGAGACAATACGCTGCAAGCAAGGCATTGTAACGATTCCGATAGTCCACACACTCGAGATCCTAGAGTTTGAAGGGGATAAGGAGAGAATTAAAACTCTTACGTCACTTGTCCTGACCAGAGAAAGGGTAAGGAGTAAAAAGAATCCTACTCTCCGATAACTAACTTAGTAACTACAAAATAGTTTTTTTCTAGACTCGACTTCGGCCAGAAAAGGGATCCTACGGTCGGTAAGGCTCTGATACCAAGTTGTAAGGCCCGATATGCGGTACTGTTCCAGATCTAGATGTTTCCATCTAGATCCGGGGACGAAGCACAAATCGGTCCCACCGCGACATATGACAATGTCATATGCCCCGAATTTCCAACATGATATCACAACATTACAGCTACAAGGACACAACATCTCATACAATCGGCATACAACTGCCTTAATACAATACAACAGCGGAAGATACATGTCTGATTACAGACTACAATCAATTGCCTAGTGGCAAAGAGAAAAACATCGATCCCATATCCACACGGGTCCAGGCCCTCCGCCGGGATCCGCATAACTATTCGTCATCGAGTCTCCACGTGAAACGTCGATCACCATACCTGTTGTCGATCAAGAACCTGAAAAGAGTTTGGCGTAGTATCATGAGTACAGAAGTACTCAACATCCAACTGTAGTGGTCAACTGACCCAGCAAGGACTTCATCACTCGTCATTCTAGGACAACTAGTAGTTTACGATAAGGATGAGGTAAGTGGTGAGGTTGCTTCCGCACTAGCATTATGAAGTGGCTAACGAACTAGAAAGTAAGGTAAGAATCCAAGCATTCGATGAGGAATCGCCTCCAACAAGTCTGCTATCAGCTACTTACGCAAACATAACACCTATCCTATCCTTTTTTCCTCCTCTTCGCATCCCGACGAAGAAGAAGCAGTCAAGGCACACACACGTTGATCAAGTTATATTAAGATTATCTCAGTTGTTGTTGTCTATTAACAAGGAGTAGGTCCCAAGTCGTCCATAACCGTGGACACGGCTTCTCGAAAAGATTTAACCCTGCAGGGGTGTACCAACTTCCCATTACAAGGCTCCGCACGCACGCCCATATCTCTCAGTTGCTACCGATGATAGGCAACCATTTTATGATTTAGTCCCAAGAGATCCGGAACGACAGGTCCCTCTAGCTAACAACGAACAAATCCGGGTGGCCCCCGGTGAGTCGACATCCAACTGAAAAGCCGGACGCGCTCTCGAATTGGCCTCTACCGTCTGGATGAGGTCGGGTTAGTTGCCGAAACAGATGTGGACAGCCCCCTAGCTCCCTGGGGTGGACCAACTACAGAACCATGACTCAGCTGGCCCAAGTTGTTTTAAATAATATCTGCCAGGAGCGACCCAACAGACACACACACGGTTTTCAAATGGTAAATCAGCTTGGGCCACCACTAGAAATGTTTGAAGCTAGGTAGATAAGAAGAGGGAACCCCATAAAATCACACACGCGGTTAGGCACGCTCAGTATTAAAACCAATACCGGGAACTCGGGTCCTAGGTGACTCGAATGGAACAAAGCGTCGGGGCGGGATAGACTTGACCTTCCATCCTTCGTCGAATATAGTCAACATTTATAGTAATCATATCATCAACAACAATATAATAATGGTGATAGCCCAAACCAAGGAGTAATAGGAGGTAACATCGTAGCATCCTAAGCATGCATACTAAGCAGGGGCTGAGCAACGAGCAATAGTAACATAGCAGTACAAGGTTTGCTGGGAGGGGACATGGCTGTATCGGTTTGAAAGAGGCTGTAAACATGTGGTAGGATCAAACATCGAACCTATCCTAGACTAGCCTGTAAACCGCTGGTTGAAATAGAATGGATCATAAGTAATGTATAGTCCTTGCCTATTGATAGTTCGAGTTCCGAAGGTGTAGTTGATCGCAAGCTCGCATCGTCTCTAAGATGTACCCGCGGAACCACACAAGACGGTAAACACTGGAAAGCAATCAACGAGTAAGCATCTATTACTGCGAAGAAAACACGAGCAAGCATCAACAAGAAGGCAACACGAGACATCACACCTACCTTCGAGAGAGGTTACTAACAGGTTAAGTGGAGTACTCGTCACACACGACGATAGCACACGTTTACGATGGTCCAAGTTTTTTAGTTACAGGTGATCAACAAAGGTTGTTAACATGGCATATCACCCAAGCATGGCATATCACACAAACGTGACAATAGGTGAATCACAAAATAAACTATCGATGCTAGTCAATTTAAGTGAGGCACAACCTAAACATGGCATTCCACTAAGTACCACACAACAATTAAAAGATTAGGTACTTTTCTGCCCTAAACCATATTTTAGGTTGGTTAACAACAACAAAAAATAGAATAAACACAAATTACACGAAAAAATAATCAAGTTACATATAAAGAACATTTTAAACGGAGCAATGGTTAAAAAGTTATTAAAGAAAAAGTTTACGGTGGCAAGGGTTGTAATTAGCAGCAAAACAACATGTAAACAAGGTCAACCATGGAAAAGGAGCACATTTTAACAATCTACACAAAATTCTAAGCAAGTTTCATGTTTAACGCGTCGCGATCCGAGCTACTGTTAAAAAGATATAGCACTCGCAATAAAACAACACAATCTGCCAATTAAATAAACTAGAAAAGAAAAAAATCTAACGGGCCGAATCTGAAGCTATTGGGCCCAACAGTGCAGCAGCAGCAATTACGAAAAAAAAGGAAAAAAAGAAAAAAAAGGGGGCGCCTCACCATGGGCCGAGGCCCAGGCCGGCTAGAGATCTGTGTGCTGGGCCGAGGAGGCTGCGGCCCACGCGAGCGGTTGGATCGGACGAGCGCTCCTGCTCGTCTTCCTCGAGCAGAGCGGCGGCGGCGGCCGGCTTGGCCTCTCCGGCGAGGAGGTCCGACGGCGCGGCGAGCCAGAGGAGGATCGCAGGGAGGGGGCGTGCCGACGTGGATCTCGGACTGGGGGAGGCCTTCCGGTGGCGAGCAATGGTGCGGCTCGGGCTCCACAGGTGGGCGTCCATGGCGGCCTTGGCGCGATGGCGTCCTACATGGGCTCCTGCGTGCTAGAGAGGGAGACCGGGTGAGGAGGAGAGACGGCAGGGAGGCGCGGGGGCGCGGGCTCACCGCGGCTGCTGGTGCGGCGACTCGCCGGCCGGACGACAAGGCGGCGGCGGGTGCAGGCGCTCGGGCGGTGGGGTGGCTCGGGCGTCCAAGGAGGAGAAGAGCTTCACGGGGATGGGGCTGGTGACGTGGACGGCTCTGGGTAGTTGGTTCCGCTGATCCGACGGTCCAGATCGGGGAAGGCTAGGGTTTCGGGATTTTTGGGACAAAATAGGCAGATATGAGCAAAGTGGAGGGGGTGGCTGAAATTTTGGTCTAGGGAAACCCTTGAAAGGGGTGGGGGAGTGGTGGTCTTTATATAGCCCAGGTGGCTGGCAGTTTGGAAAAACATCCCCGGTTTTTCTCTCGCGCGCGCGGTGTTTACGTTTCTGACCGCCGAGGGTCCGCATGACCTCCGATTCGGGTAAAACTTCGAACTGCGCGATCAGCGCGTCGACCCGGAGGCGTTCACCTCGCGTTGGAACCGTTTCGAGAACACTTTCCAACGCGCTATAAAAATATCCCGTTTATTTATTAAACAGGGTTTTTCGTTCCGTTGGCTGCGGGTGGTCTCGTGCGGTTTTCACGACAGTGATCGGGTGAAACCCGGTGTCGCAAAGGTCGAGTGTCGGGGTGGTATGGGTCGGTCTCCGTTCGATACGAGATAAGAGGGAGAAAAATAATCGTCGATCGATAGATCAGGGATGCAAACACCGCAAACAAATCAGACAATCAAACAATTCACACCGAAAACAAAAATTTTAATTTTTGTGAAATCTGGGCTGTTACAGTTTTCATTAGTATATTTATGTTTGAGATCCTACCTATGAGTTGTATGCACCTATTATGGTCAGGAACCGGCGATCCCAAAGGTGACAGCTTGGGACACCAAAGGGGATCATCCATAATTTGAGGATTCCATGTATCCATTGAGTTTATTGCTTTGTTCCGGTGTTCTTTGACAGGAACACCTTAATCTCCATAAGTTCTCTTTGGCCCCGTTCATAGCGGGATGGTAGGACAAAAGATGTTGTGCAAGTTCTTATTGCAAGAACGCACAACTACCTACGGGATACATGCCTGATGTTTGATATTTGCCTAGATGAACATTGCTTTTCTGTGTGCCTTGCCCCGTGTTATAATCTATTACATGTTCATTCTTATTCATGCAGCGCCCAACCATCCATCTCCGTAGCCTACAGTATTTTCAATCATGCTAGTTACTAATAGTTTACTTTAGTTGTTTTACTTTTGCCGTTATCACCGTCGTTACCACTATCATACCACAGTTGCTATTAATACTTTGTTGCAAGAAAGTATATTTCAGGTGCGGCTGAATTCATGACTCAACTGTCAAAGCTTATAAATACTCTTAGGCTCCCCTTGTGTCGAATCAATAAATTGGGTTAACTTACCCGCGAGAACACTACAATCGGTCCCCTACAGTTGAGGGTCATCAAGTACTGTTTTCTGGCGCCGTTGCCGGGGACCATAGCAATATTGACAATTCTACTTGAAGTATCTTTCCTACCACACTTCATCCGCTATGGGTAAGAAAGGAGACCCCAAGGTTCCGATCCTACCATCCACTACAAGGAAATGTACCGCCTTGAGTACCAGTGCTACGCGTGATTCACCTTCCGTTATAAGTAAGTTTGCTTCACCACTACCACCACATGCTACTTCTACTGAGTCTGTTACTATGTCCGATAATTTTTATGATGCTTCCACTACTCTTGATGATACTAGTTTTCTTGGTCACTATATTGAAACTTAGACTGCTAAGGTTGCAGCAGAATCCGAGACCGAGACTCCAGTTACCTATATTACTACTTGCAAAACCTTTGGTTACCCAGACTTAGATGAACTCAAGGAGAGGATCCTTGTTGATGATTATATTACTCTTGATGATGATTTTTGCAGGGAACTCAAAGAGTGTGTCGACTCTAACCCTCGTGTCGTTAATAAGCTGCTTGAAAAGCACTCCATGAAGAATAAAATTATTCCTGATCCTAAATTTGTCACATCGCCTATATGCATCACTGATCCTAATTATGATTTCTCTCTTGATCTTTCAGTTATATCTACAGTCGAGGATGACCCTTTTTATGGAAGAGAAAATGATGATGGTATAGCACACCTGACAAAACTCGCTGAGTTAGGTGACTTATTTACTACTTATGAAAAGACACGAAACTTCTATGTGGCCAAGCTTTTTCCTTTTTCCTTGAAGGAAGACGCTAAGTCATCGTACGATGCATTACCCTATGGTTCCATTGAGAGTCCTCAGGACTTAGTTCAATTGTTTTTTGATAAATATTTTCCTGCTCATATGCAACATGTTGCTTTGCAAATAATCTATAACTTTAAACAATTGCAGGATGAGCACCTCCCTAAAGCTTGGGGGAGGTATTGTGATTTAATCAAGGCTAGATTGGGTCATGAAGTCCCAAAGAATGAATTACATGATATATTTTATGCTGGTCTAACTGATGAGTCTAGATCCTATCTGGATAGTTGTGCTGGTTGTGTTTTTAGGGAAATAACATCGTACGAAGCCGAAGAATTAATGGGAAAGATTGCCAAGAACCACGAAGATTGGTGCGTCCCTGAACCACCTCCACCACCGAATAAGAGGTGCATGCTTGTTCTGAGCCCCGAAGATAAGCAAGAAGAAGAGAAGTCTATAAAGGAGAAAGGAATTAAAGCCGAAGACGTGAATAAGCTACCTCCTATTGAGAAGTTGTGTGAGCCTATTACTCACCCTCCCTTGGTAGAGGTACACTCTCTATTAGACTTTACTAAAACTGACATCCCTAAAGGTAAGCCTCCCGACCAATGCTTAGATGAGCTTCATAATTTTATTATTAAGAAAGACAATTTTAATAGGAGGATACAAAGTCAGTTGCACGATAATTCTCTTGCTATCAAAAGTTTACTTGGTGTTCTAGAAGGAACAGTTAATGATGTTAAATGTCTTGTTAAGCATTTTCATATGGTTCAAACTCATCTTGAAAAAAATTCTAATGTGCAAAAAGATTTGCTTGATAACAATGCCAAACAGGACATACAAGCTCATGGCATCAAGACCAGGGGTGGAACACACACCCAGGACCGACTCTATCCTGTGGGGCATCCAAAGAGGATCGAGAAAGATTCTTAAGTACAAGTAGAAGACGGGGTTGCTAGCTCTCCAAATAAGAAAAAGAAGAAGAAGAAATGCAAGGAAGCTGACAACTACAATGATCCTATTACAAGTGAAGAACCTGATGTTGATCCTAACAGCATATCTACCTCCGATGCTGAAACAAAAGACGGTGCCAAGCCCGAAGAAAAGGATATGTAGAAAGATGATCCTCCCAGGGTTCGAGAAGAAGAAGCACCCGATACACGCAAGAGGTATACTAGAGAAGACTTCATCGCTAGAAGACACGAGAAGGAAAGAGAAGCATGGATACAAAAACTGATAGAGGCGAAGGTGTCCCGATGTTTCGATGAGATGGTGGAGATCGATTATGGTGGAGGCAACTTTCACGATCCGACTACGAACGTGCGAAGACGTTGCGCCTTAGCGATCGCTAAACCAACTCCGAGAGGTTATTGATCCCGCGGATGCACGATCAACCTGACCACAAAGGTCTAATTCCTGCAAGCAATCGAAGAACAAGCAAGAACTAAGAATTGCAATCTGGATATTGCGAATATAAGATGAATGATTACGAAAGTTGGGGTTCCAATGAGGTCTTGGCCTGGTCGGATGACACAAACGAAGAGCTCGAAGTTGCGGCTATGGCTAACTTATATCTAATTAAAACCCAAGTCTAAACGACGCCCTAAGGGCTGTATATATGGGGGAACAGAGGGGATTTTCGTGACCCCTTGGAGGTGGGGTCCGAAAACAACCCTAACTCGGTTTCCCCACACATACGGACTCTAAAAACAGCCTATAAGGTGGTATTTCGAAATTACATGGGCCCAGCCCAATATTAAGGTGACGCAGCACCTATAATTGCCCTTGGACGAAAATAATGAAGTGGCATCTCGCGTATTTCGTCCAAGACTTCATGCGCGCCTTATGGTGGCTTCAAAGTGCGATAATCACCACTGGAAGCTCCGCTGTCCTTTCCCGCGCGCACACCTTCTTCTCCATGCTTGATCCCGCTCCAATGACCATCCTTCTTGTCCATGCTAGGTCCTTCATTCATAAGCAAAACAAAAGTATCTAATTTAGGCAGTATCATATGTTCATGAACAATAGAAGGATTCGCAAGAAACGAAAGTACCTGATAATTTAGTTGACGTGCACGAGCTCTAGTAACTGGTCCAATATGTGTAGTTGGTGAGGATATGGGTGTAACATTAGTAGGGATGTCCTCATCATCCTCCCCTTCTTGAATTGAAGTCGTCCTCGACGGAAGCTCATCATCTTCTCCCAAATAAGGCTTCAAATCTGCAATATTAAATGTGGGACTAACCCCAAAGGCTGCAGGTAGCTCAAGTTTATATGCATTATCATTAATTTTCTGCAAAACCTTAAAGGGACCATCAGCTCGAGGCATTAACTTAGACTTGCGCAAATCAGGAAACCTATCTTTACGTAGATGTAACCAAACAAGATCTCCGGGTTCAAACACAACATGCTTTCGACCCCTATCACCAGCAAGCTTGTATCTAGCATTCATGCGCTCAATGTTTTCTTTAGTTAACTCATGCATTTTTAATATCAATTCAGCACGTTGCTTAGCATCAAAATTAACCTTCTCCGAAGATGGAAGAGGTAGCAAATCAATAGGTGCACGAGGTAGAAAACCATAAACAATCTCAAAAGGGCACATTTTAGTGGTAGAATGCAATGAACGATTATAAGCAAATTCAATATGAGGTAAACATTCTTCCCACAGTTTCAAGTTACTCTTTAAAACAGCCCTAAGCATAGTAGACAAAGTCCTATTGACTACTTCAGTTTGTCCATCAGTTTGGGGATGACATGTAGTACTAAAAAGTAGTTTAGTCCCCAACTTAGCCCATAAGCATCTCCAAAAATGGCTAAGAAACTTAGTATCACGATCCGAGACAATAGTATTGGGCACACCATGTAAGCGAATAATCTCACGAAAGAATAAATCAGCAACATTAGCAGCATCATCGCTTTTATGACATGGTATAAAATGTGCCATCTTAGAAAATCTATCCACGACAACAAATATGCTATCCCTCCCATTCTTTGTTCGAGGCAAGCCTAAAACAAAGTCCATGGATATGTCCTCCCACGGAACACTAGGTACAGGTAAAGGCATGTATAAACCATGAGGATTGAGTCGTGACTTAGCTTTTTGACATGTAGTGCAGCGAGCAACAAAACGCTCAACATCCCGTCTCATCTTTGGCCAAAAGAAATGTGTAGCAAGTACGTCCTCCGTCTTCTTCACGCCAAAGTGTCCCATTAATCCTCCTCCATGCGCCTCCTGCAACAACAAAAGACGAATAGAGCTAGCTGGAATGCATAGCTTGTTAGAACGGAACACAAATCCATCATTAAGCACAAACTTGTTCCATGTTCTACCCTCTCTACAATTCTGCAATACATCTTTAAATTCCGCATCATTTACGTATTGATCTTTGATTGTCTCTAAACCGAAAATCTTGAAGTCAAGTTGTGAAAGCATAGTATAACGACGAGACAAAGCATCAGCAATAATATTATCTTTCCCCTTCTTGTGTTTAATGACATAAGGGAAAGTCTCAATAAATTCAACCCACTTAGCATGTCTACGATTAAGTTTTGCTTGACTTCTTATGTGTTTCAAAGATTCATGATCAGAATGTATAACAAATTCTTTGGGCCATAAATAATGTTGCCAAGTTTCTAATGTCCGAACAAGAGCATATAATTCCTTATCATAAGTAGAATAGTTCAGACTAGGCCCACTCAATTTTTCAGAAAAGTAAGCAACAGGTTTAGCATCTTGTAATAACACACCTCCCAAACCAATCCCACTAGCATCGCATTCAAGCTCAAAAGTCTTATTAAAATCAGGAAGTTGGAGCAAAGGAGCATGTGTTAACTTATCTTTCAATACGGTGAAGGCTTCTTCCTGTGCGGTACCCCAAGTAAAAGGCACATCCTTGCGTGTAAGCTCATTGAGAGGTGCAGCAATGGTGCTGAAATCTCTCACAAAACGCCTATAGAATCCAGCGAGGCCAAGAAAACTCCTCACTTGTGTGACCGTTTTGGGCTGCGGCCAACTCTCAATCGCCTCGATCTTGGCTTTATCAACTTCAATTCCCTGCGGAGTAACAACATAGCCAAGAAACGATACTCGGTCGGTGCAAAAGGTGCACTTCCCAAGGTTACCAAACAAACGTGCATTACGTAGAGCAATAAAAACAGCACGTAAATGATCCAAATGTTCCTCCAAAGATTTGCTATAAATCAGTATATCATCAAAATAGACTACCACAAATCGTCCAATGAAAGCACGTAAAACCTCGTTCATTAATCTCATGAAAGTGCTAGGTGCATTAGTTAACCCAAAAGGCATGACTAACCACTCATATAATCCAAATTTAGTTTTAAATGCCGTTTTCCATTCATCTCCTAATTTCATGCGAATTTGATGGTATCCACTACGCAAATCAACTTTGGAAAACATGGTAGAGCCACTTAATTCATCAAGCATATCATCTAACCTAGGAATAGGATGACGATAACGAATAGTAATATTATTAATGGCTCGACAATCAACACACATACGCCATGTTCCATCCTTTTTAGGCACTAATATAACAGGAACAGCACAAGGACTAAGGGATTCACGTATGTAACCTTTGTCGAGTAGCTCTTGTACTTGACGCTGAATCTCCTTTGTCTCCTCCGGATTGGTACGGTATGGCGCACGGTTGGGCAGTGAAGCACCGGGAATTAAGTCAATCTGATGCTCAATCCCTCGAATAGGTGGTAATCCCGGTGGTACGTCTTGTGGAAAGACGTCAATAAACTCCTGCAAAAGGTCAGTGACAACAGGAGGCAAAGAAGGAGGCAATTCCTCAAATGAAAACAAAGCTTCTTTGCACACAAAAGCATAGCACACATATTGACTAACATCCAAATCTGAAATATCAACTTTAGTAGCAAGCAAAGTTGGACTAGTCAATTTAATTTCATTAGACACAGCAGAAGAAGATTTGCTATTAGTCTTATGTTGTTGCTCAAATTCTTTGGCTGCTATCTCATTTTCACTCTTATTTTTCTCCTGTTTAGCTTTACTAGCTCTAGCAAGATCATCTGTCACAATTTGTTCAGGAGACATAGGAAGTAAAGCAATATTTTTATCCTGATGAACCAGAGTAAACTGATTTGTCCTACCATGGTGTACAACATTCCTATCAAATTGCCATGGTCTACCAAGTAAAAGAGAGCATGCTTGCATGGGTACCACATCACAATCAACATAATCAGCATATGCAGCAATGCTAAAGTGCACACGAACAGAACGCGTTACCTTAATCTTACCACTATTGTTAAACCACTGAATATAGTACGGATGGGGGTGTGGTCTTGTGGTGAGAGATAGCTTCTCCACCAACTCCATGCTAGCCAAGTTGTTGCAACTCCCTCCGTCAATGATGATGCGAACCGAACGTTCTTTCACCACTCCCTTTGTGTGGAACAAATTATGCCTCTGGTTTTGCTCGGCCTTCGTTACCTGCACACTTAATACACGTTGAGCAACCAAACTAGCATATTTATCTGCATCATCAGGAGTCATATACTCTATATCATGAGCATCATCATGGGCACCCTGTTCCTCATGAGCAATGAGAACTAAAGTCTCCTCATCATAGTCACTCGCTGACTCATACCCACCATCCGCCGTAATAATCATCACACGCTTGGAGGGACAGTCTTTTGCGAAGTGACCTCCACCTTGGCACCTGCGACATTTAATATCACGATCTCGTGTTTGCCCTGTGGAAGCCATGGATGAAGAAGAACTCGCCGCTGGACCACTCTGTGCACCCTTGAATGGTGGCGCTGACTGTTTTGGTGGCTCCCTGTAAGAATGAGCGGCTGAAGTAGAGGGTGGAGCAGCAGGGCGTGTGGATGTAGAAGGTCCACGCGATGTCCATGATGTATTTCGTCCTGCAGAAAAGTTAGGTCTCGTAGCGGCCTGTCGATCCTGCACTTCACGTTCAGCTTTACAAGCAAGATGAAACAAACGAGTAATAGTAGCATAGTCCTTGTATTCTAGAATAGTTTGTATCTCCCTGTTTAAGCCACCTATGAAACGTGCAAACATAGCTTCATTATCCTCTACTAGGCCACATCTAATCAATCCAGTTTGTAATTCTTGATAATATTCCTCTACAGAATTTTTTCCTTGTCTCAAACGCTGTAATTTTTGTAGCAATTCACGTTGATAATAAGGAGGAACCCAGCGAGTACGCATAGCATCTTTTAAAGCAGCCCAAGTAGCTGGAATATTATTAGCATGCAATCTACAATGTTCAGACCACCAAATAGATGCAAAACCCGTGAATTCACAAACAGCAGCAGTAACACGTCTATTCTCAGGATATTGTAAACATGTAAAGCGTTGTTCAGTTTCTAACTCCCAAGTAAGATAAGCATCAGGAATATATCTACCCTCAAACGGCTTAAGATTCAATTTAAGTTTAGGCACATGTTCATCATCGCGTACCTGAGGGGGTGGTTGGTGTCGACCGTGGCGAATGTTGGGACGTGGACGTCCAGCTGGCTGTTCATAGGCCGTTTCTTGTTCCACCTCCTCCTCGTAATCACCCTCGTAGTTGTCGTCCTGGCCGACGTCAGAGGCAGCAGCAGCAGTAACTGCAGCAGCAGCAGGAGCACCAGCAGCTTGTCCGCCCGGAAACAGAATACGTCGTGCACGTCGTGGTGGCGGTGGCTGTGCTGGAGCGGCCGCAGGCTGTATAGGTAAGCGTGCGAGCAACTCGGTAAACTTGGCGTCGAGCTTGGTGTCGATCATCTTCTCCACACCATCAATCGCCTCTGTAAATCTGTTCTCGATGTCATTCACCTGTTCAGACATCATTTGTGCAAATTTATCATGTAATGCTTTGTTTGTCATATTCTCCCAATCAGGTGCATCCCGCGCCACTTCATCATGGGATCCTGGCATGGTTAGCAGAAATAGAAAACACACAGAAGTATGATCCTACTTCGACTAAGGGGATGTGGGGTGGTGGAAAGCACAAATCCGTCAAGCTTTTCTTCAGTTCTTACCGATTCTTACCTAGCAGCAGGTGGTGATGTACAACCAACGGGTCAAAACTCTCAGAGATGTGGTAGAGCGATGGCCAGGAGGTGTCAACCGCACGAAGTAGAATATATGTGGAGCTGTAGGTAGGTTTGACAAATATGGTAGCAAAAAGCTCAACAGTAATCAAAACAGAGATGCAAAGTTGAATAAACACTCAACGTCGGTACTGTGCTGATCCTAGGCTAGACCGTACTAGAGACGCGAGCCTAAAACACCAACGAAAGCACGGCGCGGCACGTAACAACTGTGAAGCACACTCTGATTTTTTTTTCTCTCTTTTTTTTTTTTTTTTTTTTTTGCTATTTTTTTTTTTTTTTTTTTTTTTTTTTGGAAATCACCCTCTTCTACGTACGACAAAAGATTGGTGAAATCCGACTCTAATCAACTCAAAACTATTCTGGCTACGGAGATATCACAAACCGAACGGGTGATGGAAACTAGACTCGGATCGGTAGGTTGTGGTGGTGTGTATGGACTCTGCTTGGCGGAACGTGGTGGTGTATCTGGACTCGGATTGGCGGAACGTGGTGGTGTACTACTGTGCTGCGGCGGCGTGACAAACTGTGATCAGAACTCGAAACTCTAAGGGAACTAGACGCTAAGATCAGCAACTCGACACAACGATGCAACCGCAAATTCAACAATGCAAACTACTGTAAAGAAGACTGGACAAAGGCTCGGACTGTTTTGGGACGTGATGATCTAACCCTAATTTTTTTTTTGTTGGCTTTTTCGTGGACTGTAGGTATGAAAAACAGAACCAATCTAGACTGCGAAAACTGGTAAATCTCACCGAGCAACCTGGAAATCTGATACCACTTGATAGAGGCGAAGGTGTCCCGATGTTTCGATGAGATGGTGGAGATCGATTATGGTGGAGGCAACTTTCACGATCCGACTACGAACGTGCGAAGACGTTGCGCCTTAGCGATCGCTAAACCAACTCCGAGAGGTTATTGATCCCGCGGATGCACGATCAACCTGACCACAAAGGTCTAATTCCTGCAAGCAATCGAAGAACAAGCAAGAACTAAGAATTGCAATCTGGATATTGCGAATATAAGATGAATGATTACGAAAGTTGGGGTTCCAATGAGGTCTTGGCCTGGTCGGATGACACAAACGAAGAGCTCGAAGTTGCGGCTATGGCTAACTTATATCTAATTAAAACCCAAGTCTAAACGACGCCCTAAGGGCTGTATATATGGGGGAACAGAGGGGATTTTCGTGACCCCTTGGAGGTGGGGTCCGAAAACAACCCTAACTCGGTTTCCCCACACATACGGACTCTAAAAACAGCCTATAAGGTGGTATTTCGAAATTACATGGGCCCAGCCCAATATTAAGGTGACGCAGCACCTATAATTGCCCTTGGACGAAAATAATGAAGTGGCATCTCGCGTATTTCGTCCAAGACTTCATGCGCGCCTTATGGTGGCTTCAAAGTGCGATAATCACCACTGGAAGCTCCGCTGTCCTTTCCCGCGCGCGCACCTTCTTCTCCATGCTTGATCCCGCTCCAATGACCATCCTTCTTGTCCATGCTAGGTCCTTCATTCATAAGCAAAACAAAAGTATCTAATTTAGGCAGTATCATATGTTCATGAACAATAGAAGGATTCGCAAGAAACGAAAGTACCTGATAATTTAGTTGACGTGCACGAGCTCTAGTAACTGGTCCAATATGTGTAGTTGGTGAGGATATGGGTGTAACATTAGTAGGGATGTCCTCATCAAAAACCCATGCCCTTTCCAGGTAAGTCTCTCAAATCTAAAGAAGAAGAGCACTACAATAAATTTTGTGAATAGATGAAACCTCTTTTTCTGCAAATTCCCATGACCGATGCTATTAAGTTACCTCCTTATTCAAAATATATGAAAGATACTGTTACTAATAAAATAAAGTTTCTAATGAGGAAATATCAACTATGATTGCTAACTACTCTTTCAGTGGCGAGATTCCTGAGAAGCTTGGTGATCCAGGTATACCCATCATTCCTTGCTCCATAAAAAATAATTATGTCAAAACTGCCTTATGTGATCTTGGGGCACGGGTGAGTGTTATGCCTTTTTCTCTTTATAAAAGTCTATGTTTAGATAACCTAATCCCTACAGATATCTCTCTTCAATTGGCTGACAAGTCAAAAGCCGTCCCGATAGGTATTTCCGAGGATGTTCCCGTGGAAGTTGCTAGTTGTTTGATTCTTACAGACTTTGTTGTGCTTGACATGCCCGAGGATTGGAGCATGTCCACTATTCTTGGTAGACCTTTTCTTAACACCGTAGGTGCCCTTATTGATTGCAATAAAGGAAAGGTCACCTTCAACGTAGATAATAAATAACACACAATGTATTTTCTGAAGAAGATTCACAAAAGGCATGGCCTTAACTCTATAGAGAATATCAAGACCGTGAAGATTGGAGAATGGGATTCTCCTCTACACGTGGACCACAAATACAAAACCATTATGGTGGGGACAATTTCCATTAAAGTAAAGGTGCGATGATCACTTATAAGAGGTGAGACTTTTTGCTCTGTATATTGTCGGTTTGTTGGTAAGACTTGATCAACCTTGCTAGCTAGCATGTGTTATATAGGTAAAAAGTGGGGCTTGTTATGTTTTTATTGGCTTTAGCTTTTATTCTCTTTGATATACCACGTTTATATATTTTTGAAGCTTCACCATTCAAATCACTGCTTCAAGATTTCAGAAAGTTCCGCGGATTTTTGAACTCTGAATTTTTTTCAAAAGTGAAGTTTTCGGGAAAATTCCTGAAAATTTAGAATAAAAATTTCCATGCCCCTGGACGCGCCCACAGGGCGCCTGGGCCCACATGCCCCATCTTCAGGTGAGTCTTCTTCCTCTCTATCCCTTGCTTCCCCAAAACACGAGTTCTGCACCTGTAACTTGCGTTCTTGCTGCTCTCCATCCAAAATTTCAATTTCTCTCTACGACCCATCATTTGAGCTAAAATTTTGGGCAAATACTACCTGGTATGAAACACCTCCACCCCTCTAATTAGATTTTAGATTATTGGCCTCATTTTTGAGTATTTAGTAGTTCTTGGTGCTGTTTATATGAGCTTGCATGCATGTGTAGAAATTTATTTTGCAAGTTTTGATGCAATTTTATGCCTTAGGTATGTGAGTAGAGTAGTTTGCCTCAACTCCCTTTGTTTAAATCCTTGTTTTCGTGAATTTTCAAAAAATTTAGAAATGAGTTTGCTAGGAAAAGCTAAGGGGTGGCTTGGGAAGAAGAAGCCGTGGCGCTCCGATCGAGTTACTAGAGTTGCAGCTTCACCCTCAGCTGCTAGGGTGAGCTACAATGAATATCATGTGCCCCTGGAGTTGTTGGAAGACACAAGTCCAGCATGCGCAATGATGTATCACGCGATGAATTTCTTGAAGCTGCAGGAATTAAGGAGGATTTTTACGGCCTTTGCGCCAATGCAGGTTTGACACGGCCAACACTATGCCGTGTGATACAATAAAAGAAGCTCACCACCTACTTTGTTAACAGTTTTGGTTATAACCATGCTCATGGAACCATCGAGTTCAAACTTTATAATTGAGGATTCCATGTATCCATTGATTGTTAATGCTTTGTTCCGGTGCTCTTTGACAGGAGCACCTTAATCTCCATAAGTTCCTTTTGGCCCCGTTCGTAGCAGGATGGTAGGACAACAGATGTTGTGCAAGTTCTTATTGCAAGCACATACAACTACCTGTGGGATACATGCCTGATATTTGATTTATGCCTAGATGATCTTTGCTTTTCTGTGTGCCTTTCCCCAAGTGGATTACATGACGTTTCTTATCCATGCAGCGCCCAACCATCCATCTCCCTAGCCTACAGTGCTTTTAATTCTGCTGGTTACTAGTTATTTACTTTCGCTGTTTTACTATTACCGTTGTTATCAGCACTCCCATATCGCAGTTACTATAAATATCTTGTTGCAAGTAAGTGTATCTCAGGTGCGGTGGAACTGACAACTCCACTGTTAAAGCTTGTGGATATTCTTTGGCTCCCCTTGAGTCGAATCTATAAATTGGGTTATTCTTACCTGCGAAGACTATCTCGATCCCCTGCAGTTGTGGGTTATCAGGGTCATGGGAGCAGGAGCATCATAATACATGTAGGTCGGAACGGTCAACATGGAGTGACGATGAGTGATCTCAATGGGGCGCGACGCACGAGACTCAATAAGAGCCATGATGAAGGGAGCATGAGGGAACCTGTGTTTAGTCTGAATGCTGGCAAGGCGGATCTCATTGCAGATAAAGTGAGGTATATCAATGAGCGCCATGGGGTACGACTCCATGCGACACATCAGATCAATGGCATAGCTGCTACAGGTGGACTTGTCCCCAGACTTCGGATATAGACTCTGAAGCACACACTGAAATAGGAAGTGGAATTGTGGATGCCAGATAGACTCATCATTGAGCTTCTCGTAAACATCATCACCTAGCAGATTCAGCTTGATAAGACGAATGCAGTACTCGGGTGTCATGGTGTAAGGCCCGATATGCGGTATTGTTCCAGATCTAGATGTTTCCATCCATATCCGGGGTCTTGCTATGAGGAATCGCCTCCAACAAGTCTTGCTATCAGCTACTTACGCAATCATAACACCTATCCTATCCTTGTCCTCCTCTTCGCATCCCGACGAAGAAGAAGAAGTCAAGGCACACACACACGTTGATCAAGTTATATTAAAATTATCTCAGCTGTTGTTGTCTATGAACAAGGAGTAGGTCTTAAGTCTTCCATAACCGTGGACACGGCTTCTCGAAAAGATTTAACCCTGCAGGGGTGTACCAACTGCCCATTACAAGGCTCCGCACGCACGCCCATCACTCTCAGTTGCTACCCATTATAGGAAACCATTTTATGATTTAGTTCCGAGAGATCCGAAACGACAGGTCCCTCTAACTAACAACGAACAAATCCGGGTAGCCCCCGGTGAGTCGACATCCAGCTTAGGAACCGACCGTGCTCTCGATCTGGTCTCTACCTTCTGTCACAGGTTTGGATAGCCGGTTAATCACACATTGATGAGGACATCCCTACTAATGTTACACCCATATCCTCACCAACTACACATATTGGACCAGTTACTAGAGCTCGTGCACGTCAACTAAATTATCAGGTACTTTCGTTTCTTACGAATCCTTCTATTGTTCATGAACATATGATACTGCCTAAATTAGATACTTTTGTTTTGCTTATGAATGAAGGACCTAGCATGGACAAGAAGGATGGTCATTGGAGCGGGATCAAGCATGGAGAAGAAGGTGCGCGCGCGGGAAAGGACAGCGGAGCTTCCAGTGGTGATTATCGCACTTTGAAGCCACCATAAGGCGCGCATGAAGTCTTGGACGAAATACGCGAGATGCCACTTCATTATTTTTGTCCAAGGGCAATTATAGGTGCTGCGTCACCTTAATATTGGGCTGGGCCCATGTAATTTCGAAATACCACCTTATAGTCTGTTTTTAGAGTCCGTATGTGTGGGGAAACCGAGTTAGGGTTGTTTTCGGACCCCACCTCCAAGGGGTCACGAAAATCCCCTCTGTTCCCCCATATATACAGCCCTTAGGGCGTCGTTTAGACTTGGGTTTTAATTAGATATAAGTTAGCCATAGCCGCAACTTCGAGCTCTTCGTTTGTGTCATCCGACCAGGCCAAGACCTCATTGGAACCCCAACTTTCGTAATCATTCATCTTATATTCGCAATATCCAGATTGCAATTCTTAGTTCTTGCTTGTTCTTCGATTGCTTGCAGGAATTAGACCTTCGTGGTCAGGTTGATCGTGCATCCGCGGGATCAATAACCTCTCGGAGTTGGTTTAGCGATCGCTAAGGCGCAACGTCTTCGCACGTTCGTAGTCGGATCGTGAAAGTTGCCTCCACCGTAATCGATCTCCACCATCTCATCGAAACATCGGGACACCTTCGCCTCTATCACACATGGGAAACCGGGTCCTCAGCTGAACAAGGTGGGCCAACAAGGGAACTATGTCCTCGCTGGTCCGGGTTGGTTTAAAAACTACTGGCAGCTGACCAGCACACACACGGTTTCAAATGGTAAATCAGCTTGGGCCACCACTAGAAATGCTTGAAGCTAGGTAGGTAAGAAAAGGGGACCCCATAAAATCCCACACGCGGTTAGGCATGCTCAGTCTTAAAACCAATACCCAGAACTCGGATCCTAGGTGACTCGAATGGAACAAAGCGTCGGGGCGGGATAGCCTAGACCTTCCATCCTTCGTCGAATATAGTCAACATTATAATAATCATATCATCAACAATAATAATAATAATGATATCCCAAACCAATGAGTAATAGGATAACATCGTAGCATCCTAAGCATGCATACTAAGCAGGGGCTGAGCAACGAGCAATAGTAACATAGCAGTACATGGTTTGCTGGGAAGGGACATGGTTGTATCGGTTTGAAAGAGGTTGTAAACATGTGGTAGGATCAAACATCGAACCTAACCTAGACTAGCATGCAAACCGCTGGTTGAAATAGAATGGATCATAAGTAATGTATAGTCCTTGCCTGTTGATAAGTCGGATTCCGAAGGTGTAGTGGATCGCAAGCTCGCATCGTCTCCGAGAGGTACCCGCGGAAGCACACAAGACGGTAAACACTGGAAAGCAATCAACGAGCAAGCACTCTATTACTACGGGGCAACACAAGATCAAGCATCAACAAGAAGCAACACGAGACATCGCACCTATCGTCGAGAGCGGTTACTAAAAATTTAAGTGGAGTACTTGGCACACACGATGATACCGCACATTTAGAAAGGTTCAAGTTGTTTAGCTACAGGTGATCAACAAAGGTTGTTAACATGGTAAAGCACAGAAGCATGGCATAGCACACAAACATGTAAAGAGGTGAAGCACAAAGTAAACTATCTATGTTAGTCAATTTAAGTGAGACACAACCTAAACATGGCATAACACTAAGTGTCGCACAATGATTAAAAACATTTGTACTGTTCTGTCCTAAACTATATTTTAGGTTTGTTAACAGCAGCAACCAATAGCATAAACACAAAGTACATGAAAAACTAATCAAGTTACATATAAGGAACACTTCAAACGGAGTTACGGTTAAAAAGATACAAGCAAAACAAGTTACGGGCACAATCTGCCAACATCACGAAGCACACTTTAGAGCAATGCATAAACAACATAATCAATGCAAACATGCTCAAAAATGATATGGAACTAAAGTAGACATGACAAGGAAGGCATGGCAAAAAGAATCATGCAAATAGGCATCATAGATCAAAAGATATTAAGCATGCAACATGGCATCGGAATGTTACAGGCTTAGAGAAAAACAGAGGTGGCTGTCAAAAACAGCGGGATAGCAACTTTGGAGCTAAATAACTATATGACCAGCAAGCATATCATGGCAATTCAATACATGTAATGGAACTAGACATGATGCTTAACAATATGCAATTGGAATCACTCAATTCCGATAAACGGTTGCGACGCAACCGTCACCCGAAGTTGCAACAAATTAACAGTTTTCAGCACAGCAGCACATTAACATCAGGATCACAACTTTGGAGAAAGATTTAATATATCTAAAGCACCCAAAAATGACAAGTTAAAGCATGGAAATGAAGTACACATGATGCTTAACACATAGGAAAAATAAGCAATGCAATAGGCCTCATGGATGTGTCACAATCATCATGCAAACTTGCAATAAAATAATAACAGCAGCACTTAACAGGAATTAGTAGCAGTTTAACGGCCTGATGTCAACTTCAACACACAATTACACAATCAAGGTGACCTCAAAATAAATAACTTCCTAAAGATGAACCCTAGAGCACACCAAGCACAAGAAAAAAAAAGAATCACTTCATTCCGACCTACGAGTCAACGGGAAATCGCATTACAAAACGGTATCAGCAGCACAATAATAAAGGACTTAGCAGATTTTAGCAACAGGAAAAAATTAACAGAGAGAAAAAAAAGGGATGGCCTCACCATGGGCCAAGCCCATTGCGGTGGAGGCGGCGCTGGACTGGGCCGAGGGGTGCGCTGGGCCTGGGGAGCCTGTCTGGGTAGCTGGAGGCCGGCCCACGTGGGGTTGCTCCCGATCCCGATCGGGATCCTAATGCGGATGGCGGCGGCCGCCGGTCTTGTCCGGCGAGCAGCATGGCTCCGGCGAGGTTTGGAGTGGCACGGGAGGAGGGGAAATAGGTGCGGCGGAGGAGGGAGCTGCCGGATCCGGGCGAGGGTGGCGCCGGCGTGGTCTTGGGGCGGTCTGATGCGGTGCTTCGAGCAAGGGCGGAGGAGCCCATGGCGCACGGCGGCGCCTGTCCATGGCTGCGGCAGGGAGAGAGGCAGAGGGAGGTCGGAGGAGGAGAGGAGGAGAAAGCGCGGGACGAAGCCGACCTGCGGCGACGACTCCGGCTGGCCGGCGGGCGGCGGTGGAGCCGGCGAACTCTGGTGCGGCGGCGCCCGGATGGGCTCGGCGGGCCTGGCGGCGGCCTGCGGGGACAGGAGAGGAGAGAGGATGGGGGCTGGGTGGATCTGGGCCATCGGATCGCGAGATCTGACGGTCCATATCGCAGGGGAGCAATTTTTTCGGGATTTGGGGGTGTTTTTGGGCAGATTTCAGTTAGTGGAGGGGGGTGGCTGAAATTTTGTGGATAGGGAAACCCTATAAATGGGTGGGAGTGTGGTGGTCTTTATATAGCCCAGGTGGCTGGCAGTTTGCAAAAACATCCCCGGTTTTTCTCTCGCGCGCGCGGCGCTCACGTTTCTGACCGCCGGAGATCCGCAGTACCTCCGATTCGGGTAAAACTTCAAACTGCACGATCAACGCGTCAAGACGGCGGCGTTCACCTCGCGTTGGAACCGTTCCGAGAAAACTTTTCGGCGCACTATAAAAATAACCCGTTTAATTATTAAACTGGGTTTTTCGTTCCGTTGACTACGGCTGGTCTCGTGTGGTTTCCCGACGGTGCTCGGGTGAATCCCGGTGTCGCAAAGGCCGAGTGTTAGGGTGGCAAGGGTCGGTCTCCGTCCGATACGGGATAAGAGAGGGAAAAATAATCGCCAATCGATAAATCGGGGATGCAAACACCGCAAACAAATGAGACAATCAAACAATTCACATCGAAAACAAAATTTTTATTTTTTGTGAAATCTGGGCTGTTACACATGGGCTTGTGCTCCTTATTGGCAGAGTGGATGCGGAAACCAGACGCCCGAAACCCAAAGGCCTTCACAAACTGAGTATATGTGGCAGAGAGACGCTCCTCACCAGTCATCCATAGAATAGTCTTATTCTTGAAGAAGCACGTGGCATAGAACTGAAGGATAGCTGCCTTGTTGCAGTCACGCTGAAACCCAAAGGGCGCATCAAGACCCAAAACATCAATGATAGCGCGGACACCCGGAAACTTGGAAGAGTTATCCGGAATGAACTGAAGTGGAATGCAGGCATGAGAGTTCTCCTGCCCTTTGTGCAGAACAACAGAGGAGAACACATCCGCTTGCACATTGGTCCAAAAACGTGCATCAAGGCAATCCTTCTCGGCCTCAAACTGGTTGACATCACGGCGCAATTTCTGATATGCAGTGGCTGACGACTTGGTGTAGTCCGAGGCAGGACGACCATGGGTGGCAACGGGTACCCAAGAGATGTGAACACGGGCCACTGGTAGAGCGTCAACAGGGGTCACCTCATCTTCAATATGAGCACCTGAAGCAGAGGAGGAGCCCCGAGTAGCGCGACGTGAACTAAGTTTGACACGCGCCGCCGGGCGAACAGGTGCATCAGGAATGAGATCATCCTCCTCAAAGTGAGCAACGAAATCCTCATCAACTTTATCCTCAAAAGTGAGGTTAGGATCATCATGAGTGTCATCGGTGTCCGCGGATGATTCAGTGTGTCGGGGCTGCTTCCCACGAGTGGTATCACGACGAGCAAGGCGTTTGGGACGACCATGTTCATCGGAATCCGCGGACCCTCCTAGTCAAACAAACGGCGTATAAGTGGAGAGACACACATAAAACTGATTTTGGCCGAGATCAATGGGGAATAAGCAAAAAGCATGACAGGCATACCCCGGGAGAATGATCCACCCGCCCCCTTGTGAGCGGAGCGCTTCGTATGGACCATCGTGAAACCCTAGATGGGGAACGAGTAGTGAGGTATAAATCCGAGCACCACTCCAAAAAGTAATTGGATGGAATGATATATCGGGGAGAGGGGTACCCGTGGTGCGAAGATCCGGAGGAGGGAAGCCGGGAGCCGACCAGGGCGGCCGGCCGCGGCAGGGGGGGCGACACGATGGTGGCAGGGGCGACTTGGAGAGGGCCGAGTGGAGAGGATAACTGTTCCTCTCCACATGGCAACGGTTTTATAGTCTGCGCGGTATCGGACGTCCGGTGCGGGTCGGACGTTCGGTCGATCGGACGTCCGGTCGGTCGGACGTCCGACGGGCATCGGATTTCCAACGAGGCTGAAACTGGTTGTGTAGTTCCATGCAGTGGGTGTTCCAGGGACTGGACGTCCGGTGTATACCGGATGTCCGATGCCTGGGTGAGGCAGAGAACTAGCTGGGACAGATAGGGATGGTATGAAGATAGTCTATATGATGTTCAATTATACCAAGAGCATATATTTGATAGGTTCATAGTGGTCAGACATATATATATATTTATATATATATATATATATACAATTGGTCTATTCTGACATCAATGTCAGAATAACTATTCTGACAACTTTCCGTACTGCAGTATTTTCGCAAAGAGAACCGCACTGCTGAATTCGGAGCACTGCAGTTCGGGTAAAACAAAACCGCATGCACCGTTTTTCCTTCAACTTTTTAACCGTTTGTCGGAATTGAGCGTATAATATACCGTTGGATTCATATGTAAAAGGAGCATCTTCCAATATTGAACACTTTCCCCGATTCTTCACGGATTAAGAGCAGTTTCGAAAATGGTGCGGCGACCCACTTTCACAGCTGCAGTTTTTTCGCGATTTCTCTTAAACCGTTCATCGGAATGATGCAAATGATATACCGTTGGAAATATATCGATCAGGTGCTCCATCTATATGCAGAACACTTTGTCTAATTCTTTACGGATTTGAGAGAAATCTAGCCGCAAAAAACGCAGCAACTCTGTTTTGTGTTTTCGGATCTTGTAGAGAGTATAACTTTTTAACCGCTTGTCCGATCGATGGGTATGATACACTGTTGGATTCGTCTGGAGTAGTAGATTAATCGATATGTTGAACACTCTTCCATATTCCACACAGTTTTGAAGTAATTTGAAAACCGGTGTTGCTGCCCTCTTTTGGACAGCGGGAGTTTTTTCTTAAATTCGTTTGATTCGTTCGTCCAATTGATGCAATTGATACACCATTGGATAACTATCGCCGAGGCGCTCCATTTGTATGTAAAACACATCCTCTAATTCCTTACGGTTAAAAAGTTGCATCGATTGTAGTAAATTGCGGAACTCCGTTCTTCGCGGACCCGGAATCGACGACGTGAACTGCATTCGCCGGGGCAACCACACTGCATTATCGCCAGACAGAACGCACGTGTTTTTCGCGGAACAAAAAATCGGCGAGTCAACTACATCCGCGGGGCACCCGATTGCATCCGACAGACAAGTGCACTGCATTATCGCAAAACAGAATTGCACGTGTTTTTCGCGGATCCGAAATCGGCGAAGCAAACTGCATATGATTTTGCATCCGACGCGCAACCGCACTGCATTACCAGTAAACAAAAATGCACGTGTTTTTCGTGGAACGGAAATCAGCGAAGTGAACTACATCGGCCGGAAGACCGCACCGCATTTGTTAATAGAGAGCACTGCAAGTTTTTATGTTATTTATCAAAATCACGCAGTTCGGTTTGGAAAGTTAAATCACAACACAGACCGCAATGAACTGCACGTTTTTTATTTTTTGTTGCAACACAAAACGCAGCGAACTGCAAATTTACCTTATTTTTTCATTTCATATAAAAAATAAGTCAACACCGTTACTCTATGATGCAATTCTCCTCATCGTACAAAGATGAATCACAACGCCCGAAAAAATGAACCACAAGGCTTCGTACAAACGAACTGCATAAATTTTGTCTTGCATCTAGCTCGGGCGGACGCAACCAGGAGTGGCACCGGAGGAGGAGCTTCGGGTGCGGGAGGCTGGAGCGTAGAGGGCCGCAGCCGGCAGCGAGCGGACGGGCGCAGACGACCGAGCACAGCCATGGCCCATGCATGGGTGCATCGGGGGCCTCCTTGTCGCGGCGCCCCGCGCGAGATGGAGGGGGGGATCCCAGCGACGTGCCCTGCCGGTTAGCGTGAGGGAGAGGAGGCGGCGCGGATCCCGGCGGCGGCGCCCGGCGGCCAGCGTGGAGGATAGGAGGCGGCCTGCTCTTTGCGCATCCATGGGCCGCGAGGTGGAGTCGTGGCGGCCGGGGCTGTCGGCTTGCGCGCGGTGGTGGGCAGCGGCGACCTGTGCGCGGCGGATCCAGGCCGGCGAGGTGCATCCGTGGCGTGGTTGCTGGGGCTGCCGGGGGGAGCAGCCTGGGAGGAGGTTGGTGTGTGGGGTGGATAAGGTTTGACCGTGCGGGGGTGGGGTGGGTGAGGGAGAAGACAACGTGCTGGGTGGGGTGGGTGCTTTTTTTCTTTTTGTTCGTGCGCTGCGGGATCGGTATTCCATCTGTTTAATTAGTGTTGTTAGAATAAGGTCTTATGGGGTGTTGTTAGAATAAACACACCATATATATATATATATATATATATATATATATATATATATATATATAGGGTGGGTCTATTCTACAACTGATTGTAGAATAATATTCTACAATAGACCCACCCAATATAAGGCAACTTCCACAAAAACAGAAAACAAAACTTCCTCCCATCCCACCTCCCCCGCTATTCTCTCTCCTTTCTCGATCCGATCCATACCCCCGGGCTCCCACCTTCGGCAGCCACGTCCTCCACCTCCGGCGGTCGCGCCCCCCACCTCCAGCAGTGCCACGGCCTCGCGCCCCTCGGTCGTCGCCTGTCCGGCCGACCGCCGCCTCCACGCGCCACGGCCTCGACCTCCATCGCCGTACCACCGCCGCCTCGCGCCATGGCCTCCCCCACCGCCGTCTCGCCCCAAGCCCCTCGCCGCCCGCGGAAATACCACGACGCCGCCGCCAGCCCCGGCCATCTCGGCCCGCCGCCCGGTCCCTGGTGCCGCTCGTCGGACCTCGCCGCGCCGCCCCATCAACGACGTCCTCCTTCGCCGCTCGCTGGGCCTCCATGCGCCTCCCCTCTCCATTCTCCACGGCATCTTCCCTGGCGCCGCTCCTGGGCCTCCTCGCGCTAAACCCCCTCCACGGCTTCCTCCTGGCGCTGCTCCTGGGGGCGGTTCTCCTGATCTTGGCGACGCCCCGAGCACTAGGCCGCCTTTCGAAGTGCATCACACGGTCGTCTTGGCTTGCTGCTACTGAATCACCAGGAAAAGGAGAACAATACAGAGTATTTGCAGTTCCATCAATCATATCTGTTGAAGTGGTAGGAACTGGATCCCACCGCAAATGACTCTGGCAAACAAACAGAGGACGTGTACAAATTTTTTTCTTACTATGGACAGTACAATTGAATTACAGAGAGCAATGTCATTGATTCATTTTAAGCAATACCGTTGATATATTTTAGGAAGTACAATTTTTTTATTGCCGAGCAGTACATCATATATTTTTACCAAGCAGTACCATTGTTTCATCTTGAGCAGTACCATTGTTTCATCTTGAGCAGTACCACTAATTCACTCCAGGCAGTACCAATAATTAACTTTTGGCAGTACCATTGATTCGTAGAAATAATTTACGAACAATACAATTTACTCATTCTGAGCAATACATTTTTTTATTGTGGGGCAATAAAAAAATCGTATTCACAGAAGTACAAGAAAAAGTTGAGTTCTTTACAAAAATCACGAGTAGTACAATTTATTCATTTTGAGCAGTATAATAATATTTATTATTATTATCGGGCAGTACAAAACTCATATACACAGAAGTACAAGGTAAAGGTCGAGGTAATTTGAGTTCTTTAGAAAAAATTATGGGCATTACAATTTAATCATTTTGATAAGTACTGAAACTTCTTTATTGTCGGGCAGTACGAAACTCATATTTCACAGAAGTACAATACTATGTTTCCTTGTAATGGGGGAAATCTCGGTATTTTAAATATTGTTCAAAAACCGTAAAGAATTGGAAAAATGTTAATACATGAAAAAGTTGCTAAATTCCAATACCTATCCAACGCCATATCATTTGCATCATTCCGAGATCCGATGAATATCAATGATCATCTTCTAATAAAAATGATTTTTACTATTTTGAAAACTGATAAAAAACTATGAATAATTTGAAAAAACTTAAAACATTAAAATGTTTTTAAATTTATGTAGCTTTCCAACGGTATATCATTTGCGCTTTTCCGAGAAGTGGTTAAAAAATTAATATCAAATTAATGTTTGTCTATTTTGAACGAATCTCTGTATTTTCAAAACTTCTCAAAAATTATGTAAAATTTTAAAAACCTTAATACATAAAAAAGATGGGAAATTTAAATAGCTTTCTAATGAAATATCATTTGCATCATTTTGAGGTCTAAAAATTACAAATAATCATCTTTTAATAAAACCAAATTTTAGTATTTTCAAAACTGTTCAAAAAATATGTAAAATTTGAAAAATATTAAAACATAAAACCGTTTGGAAATTTCAGTAGCTTTCCAACGGTATATCATTTGCGCAGTTCCGAGAAGTGGGTAAAAAACTGCGTTAGAAACACTTTTCAACCAGCTTGTGATGATTTCAGTTTTTTGAAAATTCATAAAAAAAAAATTTAAAATTAGGAAAATGTCGCAATATGAAAACGCTGAGGATTTTCTGTAGCTTTCCAACGGTATATCATTTGCGCAATTCCGATTAACGGTTTAGAATCTATGATTGAATTACTACACAGAGACAAAAGAGCAGTACCGACTTCACGAAAAAACAGTACGGCAGTGTATCACAGAAGAAGTACGAGATCGTCATCTCGGGCAGTACGAGATTATTGCAGAATATTATTCTATCATCGATTGTAGAATAGACGGCATGATATATATATATATATATATATATATATATATATATATATATATATATATATAGGGTGAGACTATTCGTCACCCTGGGTGAGGAATAGTTATTCCTCACCCCCTCTGTTTTGACATCAATGCACCATAATTTTACATTTCGTAAATTTTGACTTATTTCATACATAAAAAGAGAACGTAAAAAAGTATAATCGCCGTAAAATATATTTTATATTACGTAAAATTAAAAAGGTAAAAATGATGGTGTAAAATATACATAAAATGTAATTTTTTTGATCTTATGATCAATATTTTTGTTTTTTTATATCAAAATTTATGAAGTGAATCCATATTAATGTAACTATTTGTATTACAAATGTAAAAAAATTATAAAAGATTCGTAAAATTACCTCGGGTGAAGAATAAATTATTCTGTACCCTGGGTGATGAATAGCTTCACTATATATATATATATAGAACAAACAAACAACATGCACAGAAGACACAATCAATCCTTCCGAAGGGAAGGGCGGTTGACGAGACCACCATATTTGAGTGTATGTGCTTTGACACCGCGAAGATGTATCTTGGGTCCAAAGGCACGACTCCATCTTTAACCGCTACACATGGATTCACCAAAGTGAGCACGCGGATTGTTGATGTTTGGTTCTTTTTGTGCATCACGTAGAGAGTTGAGAAATCATGAATTGAGTTTCTCCCCCTACATACATGCCTACATCTAGACATGATATTCTCTATGTGCATGAATGAGAGAAAGATACCCGTAGGCAGAAAATCTATAACGTTCCAAGATACCAAGTTCACCTCTTAGTTGGCAAAATCTTGCTTCATCCAATGGCTTTGTGAAAATATCGGCAAGTTGCTTGTCGGTTCCCACATGTGCAAGAACAATATCACCCTTTTGAATATGATCCTGTATGAAGTGATGATGAATTTCAATATGCTTGGTGCGAGGATGTTGACAAGGGTTGTTGGCAATCTTGATAGCACTTTCATTGTCACATAAGTTGAGTACCTTCTTATAGGTGAGTCCATAATCCTTCAAAGTTTGCCTCATCCATAGGACTTGAGTAGCACAACTTGCGGCGGCCACATACTCGGCTTCGGCGGTGGTGAGGGAGACACGGTTTTTCTTCTTGGAGTGCAAACTTACCAATGAGCGCCCAAGAAATTGGCATGAACCGGATGTTGACTTCCGATCTACATTGTCTCCGGCCCAATCCGCATCGGTGTACCCCAAGAGATCAAACTTGGCTTCCTTGGGGTACCAAAGGCCCAACAGAGGAGTATGAACAAGGTATCTAAGAATGCGCTTAACCGCCAAATGATGATTCTCCATAGGAGAGGCTTGACGTCTTGCACACATTCCTACGCTAAGCATAATATCTGGTCTAGATGCACAAAGGTAAAGCAATGACCCTATCATAGAACGATAAAGAGTAGCATCAAATGGAATACCGGAAAGGTCTTGATCTAGATATCCCTTGGTTGGCATGGGTGTCTTGCATGGCTTGATATCCTTCATACCAAACTTCACGAGCATGTCTTGAATGTACTTTGTTTGGGAGATGAAGGTTCCTTCGGCAAATTGCTCGATTTGAAATCCAAGGAAATACTTCATGCTCCCTATCATGGACATCTCAAGGTTCTTGGTCATAGTTTCCGAGAACCACTTGCCCAAAGCTGGATTAGGAGAACCAAATGTTATGTCATCTACATATATTTGGCATATGAGCAATTCACCATTTTGTTCTCTTGGCAAAAAGAGTGGCATCAATGACACCCCTCACAAATACTTCCTCGAGTAAAAACTTCCTAAGATGGTCATACCAAGTCCGAGGGCTTGCTTAAGACCATATAATTCATTATGATGTTTGTACACGTGGTCCTTGTGATGAGGGTCACAAAAGCCGGGTGGTTGTGCCACATATACATCCTCTTGTAGTGGACCATTAAGAAAAACACTTTTTACATCCATTTGAAATAATTGGAATCCATTGAATGCGGCATAAGCAAGAAACATGCGTATAGATTCAAGATGGGAAACGGGAGCAAAGGTCTCATAAAAATCCAAGCCTTCAACTTGGGAGTACTCTTGAGCCACTAGCCTTGCCTTGTTTCGAATGATATTACCATATTCATCTTGCTTGTTCTTGAAGATCCACTTGGTTCCAATGATGTTAGGATCTTGACCGGAAGGCTTCTCCACGAGATACCATACTTCATTTCGGGTGAAACTAGTGACCTCATCTTGCATTGCAATGAGCCAATCCGCATCCTCAAGTGCTTGTTCGACCCTAAGTGGTTCAATGCTAGACACAAACGATAAGTGAGCGCAAAATTTCATGAGTTGATGACGAGTAATTATACCTTGCCCCGATCCCGTGAGGATTTTATCAACATCAACTCGTCTATCCACCAATGGCATGGTAGAATTTGGAGTTTCAATAGGCTTCACCCATTCGGGTTCATGAAATACATTTCGTTCATCATCAAGGGTGGATCCATCTTCAATAGCATCATTTTCTCCAAAGCAAATGCAGTCAAGCCGATCTCGTCGATCAATCGCATCATCAACTTGTGGTTGAAAAACCACATCGTATTGTGGAGGGTCTTGTTCTTGTTCTTGGATAATGGGCTCATCATGAGCAATTAGATCTTGAGTGGTAGGAGGAGGGGCTTGTGTTGGTCGAACACTGCCCATCACCAACCTCATCATCTCTAGGAACTTGAGCAATGGGCACAAGATCTACAATGACCATAGTCAATATGTCTTGAGAGGAATCTTCATTATTATCTACATCACTTAGATCAACTTGCTCCCCATGGGAGCCATTAAATTCATCAAACTCCACGTCACAAGTTTCCACAACACATCCGGTGGATTTGTTGTACACCCTATAGGCGTGAGAGTTTGAAGCATACCCAACAAATATACCCTCAATTGTTTTGGATTGAAACTTAGCTAATCGGTCTTTATTATTGAGAAAGAAACACTTACAACCGAATACTCAGAAGTATTTGACGTTTGGCCTGTGACCGGTTAGAATCTCATAGGGATTCTTCATCAAGATCTTGCGAAGAAAGAGCCGTTTTGATCCATGACATGCGGTGTTGATGGCTTCGGCCCAAAAGTTATATGATGACTTGTAATCGTCCAACATGGACCGGGCCATCTCCACACGAGTCCGCTTCTTCCTCTCGGCAACACCATTTTGTTGAGGGGTGTATGGTGCGGAATATTGATGCTCAATCCCCTCATCACTAAAGAATTATTCCAAGGTGTTTTCGGGGGGATGGATCCGTCCCATAGACCCGGCATTAGAAACGTGTGGGCCGACTTCCATATGAAGGCCCACAAAGAAGACCCGACCAGGAGTCTGACGTGCCAAGCGTGAAGATTGAATCCCTAGAAGGAATTTGACTTACCTTGTATAGCACGTAGCAAACTTGTAAAGTAGAATAGAACTCCACATGGTGTAGGAGTCGGACTCTAGGAATCCCGGGACCCGGCACCTTTATAAGCCGAGGTCCATGGGAGCCAGAGCCAAAACTTACCTCAAGCCAGGACTAAACAACTCGCGCCAAAATGTAGATCTCCACGAGACTAAGTTTGCGAAACATCATCACTGTAATCGATAAGATCGGCTCTTCCTATTGAGGAGTCAATCCCACAATAGTCAAGAAGCAGGAGTAGGTATTTACCGAATCGACGGGGCCGAACCTGGGTAAACCGCCGAGTCCCGTGTCTATGTCGACTCTCTCCTCGAATTCGCCTCGCAGCAAAGGTCCCATGATAAGTCCGACTCTAAGTACATCTGCCGTGACTTTCCCACGACTGTTGGCTCCCACCGTGGGGCCTACGCTCGTGGGTGTTGAGATTCTAGGGGGAGATCTGCAAGTTATGGAAGGATTCGTGACTGGGCGAATCACCAGGAGCCGACGTGGAAAGCTTTGCATCGACGAATCGACTTGGGGCCCTGACGCTGATTCCGTCGAATCCGATTATCGGATCCCGATTGGATCTATTCATATCTTCATTGGGAAGACAGATGGATCTGATCCAGAGTCGGATCCTGAAGTCCCCCTGGAAACCTCAAGTCGGCGACATGCCGGCTCAAGGCACACTTTTGTTGGGTTGATCGCTGGATCTCTAGAGTCGGCGCACTCTGTCGAGTCCCTGACACCCGACACTTCGGAAGAAACATCTGACGCTAACTCGCATCCTAGTGAAACAAGCTTTTCAGATACCGGCTCCATCCGATCTGCCGGGAGGAACAGACTCGGCCCAGGAACAGTAGAATACGACCCCAACTTCCCGCAGTACGAGCCTCCATACTTTGTGACAGTGTTCATGGCAGGCACCGAAGAACAGGGAAGTCAGCCGGCTCAGGGCGCGGCGCAAAATCGGAACGCTGAGACGGCTAACAACACGGCCCCTAATCCAGATAGGGAGCAGCCATAACTTCTCATGGGAGCAGAATCCCTCACTGATACCTTAAATGCCCTGGACGAAGCCTTAGCCGCACCAATGACCACGGAAAACCAGTAGGCCTGGAGAACCAGGGTCAACTGACTCAAGGCCCAGGTAATGAGCATACGGAGGGAAATTAACTCCCGGAACACACAAATGGTGGAAAGAGAAACCCAACTCGCCTAAGAAACCAGGCGCTTACGACACGAGTCGGAGTTGATAGAAGCTCAGAAACTAAGTCTCGCCAACGCACGCCCCGTAGGACCCCTGAGCCGGATCCCTGCGGATCTCCAGGCACGGAGACTATTCCAGGATACACATCAGTCGACTCACCGAGGGTACACGCCACCAAGGCAACGTGCCCCCTCACCACGGAAGGAACGGTTCCATACACCTCCGGATCATTTCAATAACCCCATGACGAACGTAGTGGCAGCGACACGGTTCCTCGCCAGCGTGCCTGCGCACGGAGACACTCCGGTGGACCAGGCCACTCGAGGAGAAATCGATCTGCTTAAGACAGAAATCACACAGCAGGCTCAGTACTCACAGGGATTCCAATACTTACATGAGACCCCATATCAAAGTATGAGCCGGCAAGCGGATTCACCGGCTCCGGCCGGCTCGAGCAGCCATCGCCAGCGCAGAGCTCCACCACCGGACCCGCAGGGGGCGATAAGGATCCAAGATATACCGTTCGGCTTCTATCCCGAACGCCGGGTAGAGAAGATGGTACAACCTCCACCCCAAGACCAAGACACCGATTTCATCAGCAGATCCGTGGGCAACCGATGCCTGGTGCCGTCTCTATGAAATACACGCTTGCGGTCAGATTTCAAGGGCCCACGTACGATCGCAAACTATACAGCTGACATGGACCCGGCAGCTTGGATCGAAAGTTATGACCTAGCAATGGACATGTTACAAGCCGGCGAATGAGTTTGTGTCCGTTACCTCACAATGATGTTGGAAGGGCCGGCTCGCACATGGTTCAGAAACCTCCCAGAGAACTCTGTCACCTCCTGGGCAGATCTCAAGGAAAAATTCATCAAAAATTTCCAAGACACATGTCGGCGAGCCACCCCAATCGTTGACCTGGAGCATTGTGTCCAGAAGGAAGGAGAGTCGACCCTGAGTTGGGCACGACGGGTAGCAGAAATAATCCACTCCTCGGGCACTATCACTGCCCAGACCACCGTCATTGTCTTGGAAAGGAACTGCAAGTTCGAGCCCCTAGTACACAAGCTTGGCCGACTCAAACGGACGGTCAAGGACATAGGAGAACTCATGAACGAGGTTATCAAATATGCCGAGTTTGACAAAACCAAGGACATTGAACCTCAACAGGATAAAGCCGGACAGAACAAAAATGGCGGCAAAACATCCCAGAATCAGAGTCAGCAAACCAAGCGGCGACTTGATCAGACTACTTCTGACTTGGTAGCCAACACCAATGTCGGCTCCCAAAGACAGAAGCATGGGGGCAACAACTACCGCAAGCCGGAAGGAAATTTTCGCCCAAACAGCTTCGAAGTAGCTATGAATAGTCCTTGCCCGACCCATAGTAAACCCGGTCGCCCAGCCAACCACACCTGGGAAGAATGCAATTTCATGAAAGAATTCGCACGACGTGGGAACCAGGGACCTCCCGGGTCCGGTGGGGGAGCCGGCCAGAACGGAAACAACCAAAATGCTGGCTACCAAGGAGCCGGTGCAATGCCTCAACACCATGGACCCGGAGGAGGGGCCCAGAAAAATCAATCAGGGCTTGCTGCATTCCAAGCAAACCCGAAACAACTACTTGACCGTGCAGCATATCACGTTTTCACCACCAGCAGCTGCAGAAGGGATAGGAAGCTGCAACGAAGAGACGTTATGGCCGTGACTACAGAGCCGGCTTGGCCCAGGTGGCTTAATGGGTCAGAACAGCCAATCACTTGGAGAAGGGATGATCGCCCCCCGGTGGTGGATAACCCGAGGGACCTGGCTCTAGTAGTCTCTCCACAAATTGGAGGATATACACTTGACAAAGTGCTCATGGACGGAGGAAGCAGCATCAACATCCTTTATTACGAAACTTTCCGCAGGATGGGACTAACCCAAAAGCAGCTGCAACCCTCCAACACCGTTTTCAACGGAATAGTCCTAGGAAAGTCGGCACGTCCGATAGGCAAGATCTACTTGGAGAAGGCTTTTATAAACGCCGAAATTTTTCGCTCCGAGCTCATACCCTTTGAAGTGGTAAAACTCGATAGCCCATATCATTCCATTTTAGGCAGACTGGCTTACGCCAAATTCATGGCTCGTCCATGTTATGTCTACTTAAAATTAAAGATGTCGGGTCCTAATGGCCCAATCACGGCTACGGAAGTCGATCCAGGGCAGTGGAGTGTGATGAACAGCACGTCAAATTTGTCGAGTCGACACGCGCCAAAGAGGACTTGTCAGTATACCAAGAAAAGGTAGACCCGGCAGACCCCACAATCCTGAAGAAACCAACTCTCGACAACAACCCAAAGTTCTAGCCGGCTCAGGACACAAAGAAAGTCGACTTTTTCCCTGGTGACTCTTCCCAGCAGTTCATCATCGGGACAGAATTATCTGATAAATAGGAAAGCGTGCTCATCGAGTTCCTCCGTGAGAATCGGGACATCTTTGCATGGAAACCCTTTGATACGCCAGGTATCCCGAGGGAACTCGCTAAGCACCACCTAAACATATACCCAAAACTGAAGCCGGTCAAGCAATTCCTTTGCTGTTTTAGCGACGAAAGGAGAAACGCTATTGGGGAAGAGATAGCCCGGCTCCTTTCCGCCGGGTTCATCATGGAAGTCATCAATCCAGAATGTCTCGCAAACCCGTTCCTCGTTTTGAAAAAGAACGGGACCTGGCGCATGTGCATCGACTACACAGACTTAAACAAGGCCTGCCCGAAGGATCCCTTCGTGCTTCCTCGTATTGATCAGATCATAGACTCGACTGCGGGATGTGAGCCCGTATGTTTCCTTGACGCCTACTCTGGTTATCACCAGATCAAGGTGGCCCTTGAGGATCAAGAAAAAACGGCTTTCATGACTCCCTTCGGGATCTACTGTTACACTTCTATGCCTTTTGGCCTTAAGAATGCGGGAGCCACATATCAGCGAACAATACAGAGTTGCCTGAAAGAGCAGATTGGGCGCAACGTGCATGCTTATGTGGATGATATAGTGATCAAATCCCAATTGGCCGACTCACTCATCAGTGACTTATGGGAAACCTACAAAAATCAGCGCAAATACCAGATGAAGCTAAACCCGGCCAAGTGCACCTTTGGGGTACCTCCAGGTAAACTCCTTGGATACATAGTATCAGAGAGAGGTATCGAGGCAAACCCAGAGAAAATCAACGTTGTCATGAATCTTCAGAAGACGGCCTCAGTAAAGGGAGTCCAATGACTCACAGGATGTGTAGCCGCTCTGAGTCGATTTATAAGCCGGCTCGGTGAAAAGGCAATACCCCTGTATCGACTTCTGAGGAAATCAGAAACATTTGTCTGGGATGAAGAAGCCAACCAGGACCTAGAGTCATTGAAGAAGCAGCTATCCCAGGCTCCAATCCTGGCGGCTCCCAAGCCAAAGGAACCTATGTTGCTTTATATTGCAACCAACAATCGAGCAGTCAGCACTACGGCTGTTGTTGAACTTATGGAAGCCGGCAAGGAGCACCCCCTGCAAAGCTAGTTTATTATGTCAGTGAGGTTTTGACTTTATCGAAGCAACGTTATCCTCACTGGCATAAATTGGTTCTTGGTGTATTCATGGCGAGTCGGAAGCTGAAACACTACTTCCAGGAGCACCCCATAACTTTATCCAGCTCAGCACCACTTGCAGATATCATCCAAAACCGGGAAGCCACGGGAAGGATTGCAAAGTGGGACATAGATTTGGGGGCTTATCACATCAAATACAAGCGTCGAACAACCATCAAATCCTAGGCATTAGCCGACTTCATCAATGACCGGACAGAAATCCAAACACCTCGAGAGAAGCCAGTCACTAAATATTGGACGATGCACTTCGATGGAAGCCGACAGCTCCAAGGGTCAGAAGCCGGCGTGGTTCTTACCTCACCTAAAGGGAGAAAATTCTGCTATGTTATGCAGCTACAGTTCACCTGCACCAACAATGCAGCAGAGTTCCAAGCCTTGCTTCATGGGCTATGGATGGCTCGCGAGATGAACATAAGTTGGATCCAATGCTATGGCGACTCTAATCTCGTTTCTCAACAAGTGTCAGGAAAATGGGATTCCAAAAATCCCATAATGGCAGCTTATCGACGAGAAGTGCAAAGACAAGCCGGATTTTTTGTTGGATACAAGGTGGATCATGTGGACCATAAGGAAAACGAGGCAGCAGATGCTCTCTCCCGACTCGTTTCTCAGCAAAAGCTGGTCCCACCAAACGCATTCCTGGATGTTCTAACAAAGCCGTATGTACAACCACCAACGGAGCAAGACATAGCAGAGCCGTCTTTGGTCGCTGCAATTCATGCTACGCCCTCATGGGTCGAACCTTACTTGGATTACAAAACTCGGGGAATCATTCCTCAAGATGAGATGTTGGCCAGAAAAATCGTTAGGAGAAGCCAATCCTTTGTACTCATCAATGGTGAGTTACATCGGTGGAGTGCCGCAGATGTTTTTCAGAGATGTGTCTCACCAGAAGAAGGTAGAGCCATCCTCAAAGAAATACACTATGGAGATTGAGGACATCATGCCGGCTCTCGTTCGCTTGTAGTTAAAGCCTTTCGACATGGCTTCTACTGGCTCACAGCTCATGCGGATGCAAAGGACATAGTCAAGAAATGTGACGGATATCAGCGCTATGCAAAACAAGCTCACGTGTCATCTCAAGAACTTAAGGTGATACCTATCACTTGGCCCTTTGCAGTATGGGGGCTTGATATGGTGGGACCTTGCAAAAGTCATCCAACAAAATTACCCACATATTAGTGGAAGTGGATAAGTTTACCAAATGGGTCGAGGCCGAGCCAGTCAGCAAATGCGACGCTGCGACAACACTGAAATTCTTGAAAAAGATCATATACAGATTCGGCTATCCCCACAGCATCATCACTGATAATGTTTCTAACCTATCAGAAGGGGTTATGCAACGATTCTGCCAGAACGAGTACATCCGTCTCGACCTTGCATCAGTGGCTCACCCACCGTCCAATGGACAAGCCGAGAGAGCCAACCAATAGTTGCTTCGAGGCATCAAACCCCGACTCATTATCCCCTTGAAAAGGACGCCGGGTTGCTGGGAAGAGGAGTTACCCTCAGTATTATGTAGCATCAGGACCACTTCCAACAGGTCGACAGGCTATACGCCCTTCTTCCTAGTCTATGGAGCGGAAGCCGTCCTCCCAAGTGACATACGTAACGACTCACCACGAGTCACTTCTTATATAGAAGCCGAAAACGAGAAAGAAAGACAAGTTCCTTGGATATTCTCGATGAAAAACGAGTTTTGGCTGCAGCTCAGTCAACTATTTACCAACAAGATCTACGACGATACCATAGCTGCCGCATCAGAAGTCGGACTTTCCAGGAAGGTGATTTACTGTTATGACTCATCCAGAAAAGAGATGGAATGCACAAGTTATCCTCTCCTTGGGAAGGACCGTTTGTGGTCAGCAAGAACCTGTACAATGGATCCTACTACCTAGTGGATATACGCGAGAAGGCAGACACGCGCACAAGCATGGAGGAGACTCCCAGGTCGTGGAACATCGCACAACTCCGTCCATATTACACTTGAGTAGAACAGCAACATTACTGTACATTTAACTAAAGTCGACACACGTCGCACTGGCTTTCGCCATATTAATATATATATATAAGCCGACATTCGTCGCGCCGGCTTTCGCCATCAAAATATACATAAGTCGACTCTTGTCGCACTGGCTCTCGCCACATATACCTAAGTCGACCCTCGTCGCACCGGCTCTCTCCATATCGACTCCTCTTTACCTTTTTTGTTCCATGTTATTTATTTTGGCATCATACATTACATATTTTGCATTATTATATCTCAGAGACCTGGGGGCTTGATCAACCCCTCTATTGGTACTGAGCATGTATATTGCTTATTCAGGGGAAACGGAGAGCTCGATGACAATCATTGACTCTTTATCCGAAAACTCGGCATATATATGTGAAAATCACATGTATATAAGCTAATTCAGGGGCAGTAGGGGAGCTCGATGTCACTCATCGACTCTTTTCCGAAGAAATCCCGGCATATACATTACCAGGATAAAACCACGCCTTAATCTTGGCCTGTATAGCTCAAGCTCATACGATCTACGTCTACCCGACTTAGCCTAAAAACCTTGGGGGCTGATAGCAAAGCCTACCAAGTTTAGTCTTAAAGTACACGGAGCACTAGTCATATGTAGCCGGCTTACGGAGAAGTTCTGACTCCTGGATAACCCAATAATCTATCCCAAACACGAGAAGATGAGGCATGTTGAATCCAGAGTCGACTTCTATATGAGCCTTCATACTTTATTTTTTGCATACATCATCATCATAGCATACCTTTTTATTTTACTATTTTCTATGTCATCCAAAACATACACCGTGAGCATTAACCTGTGTGACTTGGTATGACACAAAAATATGCTCATACCAACTCATGGGGACTATAGCTCAAAATTCTCTATGACTTGGTATGACACAAAAGATGCTCATACCAACTCATGGGGACTACAACTCGAAAAATTCTCTATGTGATGCAGCAGCGTGTCAAGACACACATGCCGACTCATGGGGATTATTGCTTTTACATTGCATCTTCTGCATCGACTTCGGTCGCAACGTCTCTCGCCATACATCAAGTCGACACTCGTCGCACTGCCTCTCGCCATATATAAAGTCGACTTCGGTCGCAACGGCTCTCATATATATATATATATATATATATATATAATATATATATATATATATATGTCGAAACTCGTCGCACTTGCTCTCGCCACATTCAGATGCTCATACCGGCTTAGAATTAGCACACGTTATTCCGGGTTGCTGAAGGAAACAAATTCCAGCACTCTATTTGGAAGCTGGGAACACAACCCATCGTGTCATATCCATAAGACTTGGCAGAATAAAAGGTAGACCTATGTGACTCGGCACTGCACATAGATGCACACACCGACTCATGGGGCTACACTTCAAAAGGTTTCTTCTCAAATAATGACTCGGTACATAACCCAACTGAGTACACCGACTCTTGGGGAGTAATACTTCAAAAATTCCTTATCAAAAGGTTTGGCATATAATACTTGCCGACTTCAGAAAACATGCAAGGATTTGTAAGTCCCAGGTTGCTGCACGCAAGACAACCCGACACTTGGGGGCTACACTACTTCGAAAACTTCTTCTTTGATGAATCGGCTCAAACGCGATGATAATTATACCAACTCTTTAGAAGCCAGACTTCTTTGATGACCCGGTACGGCACGTAAACGTGACCACACCATCTCATGGGGGCTACAAGACGACCTATCCTATGAGTCGATTACCGATACTCAACTATTTTGAATCGACTCAGGGGGCTACAGATACATACACTATCATAAAAAATTGGCTCTCATACATCTTGAGAAGTATTCAAAGTCAGGAATAAAACCGACTCATGGACTCATGAACTCAATGAAAATTCATAACTTTCATTCGTCAAACTATATGGGTCTTACATCAAAGGAGGCAACTTTACAAGCAAAAGCCAAACTCGGCGAAATAACTAAGAAGAAAAGTCCACAGCTTCAGACATCTTCTTCAGAGTCAGCTTCATCTTCCGTTGAAGTTTCTTCTTCACCAAGGAGTTCTTCATCACTGGAGCTCTCAATACAACAACAGGCTCGGTCTCCATCCGAGTCAAAGATTCTAGCCCACAAGGTGTCTTCACCATAAAATCTGAAAAAAAATGGTGTCTATTCTTGAGATATTCCTGGAGCGAAGAAAAGTTTTCCAACCCTTCTCAAAAAACACGGTGCCATGGCTAGAAAATCTAACCATCACCCAGACAGTTCCATGAGAACATCCATCAGATCGGAGCCAAAGACCCGAAGGCGTTGATTCAATCACAAGTTGAGTAAAAGACTCAGGAAGTTTGATCCAGCGTCGAATTGTCCGGATATGAACCAAGAACTCACTCCTCTCAAGAGAAGAAGGGGGAGATTTGGAAGGAGAGGCAGCACGAGTACTTCTTCCTCTATCTCTACCTCTACCACGGACACGACCTCGCCCACGGCCACGACCACGACCTCGAGTACTTGCACGGGGATCGGGCTTGTTGGATGCCAAAGGAGAAGAGGCTTCTAGCTTAGGTGCCATGAGGAAAACAGGAAGAGGAAGAAGAAGATGGATGCGCTTGAATGATCAAACTATTCAAGGCATATTTATAGTAGATTCATGAGGATCAATCAATACCATAAATGAGTCGGGATAACTACCCGTGGTAGATAGCATTTATGGAAATACGCCTCGGTTCCCATTACAAACATCAATGCCTCCAACCGGCGTTTCGGGCAGTGTGATCATAAAAACCAAACCGGATCTTTGACCAAAGGTCAAAAGAAAAATCTTCAAGTAAAAGGAGATGTGAAACCAAACGAGTTAGTGTCGAGTCCTAGTAAGCATCAAATGATAATTGATTCAAACAGAAGAGTCGACTTCATGGAGATAAAGGAATCGAAGCAAGATTGAAGAGAGACGACTCCCAATCAACGCCAAGTATAAAGTCGGCCCTTGATCCATGAAGAGCCGATGGCAATGAAGAAAATAAATAAGATTGTTGTAAAGACTAAAGCACCACAAAAATCCTGGGGTCTAATGTCGGGAGGATGGATCAGGCCCATAGACCCAACATTAGAAACCTCTGGGCCGAGTTCCATATGAAGGCCCACAAAGAAGACCCGACCAGGAGTCTGACGTGCCAATTGTAAAGATTGAAGCCCTAGAAGGAATTCGACTTACCTTGTATAGCACGTAGCAAACTTGCAAAGTAGAATAGAACTCCACATCGTGCAGGAGTCGGACTCTAGGAATCCCGAGACCCGGCACCTTTATAAGTCGAGGTCCACGGGAGCCAGAGCCAGAACTTTCCTCAAGCCAGGACTAGACAACTCGCGCCATAACCTAGATCTCCACGAGACTAAGGTTGCGAAACATCATCACTATAATCGATAAGATCGGCTCTTCCTATTGAGGAGTCGATCCCACAATAGTCAAGAAGAAGGAGTAGGTCTTTACCGCATCGACGGGGTCGAACTTGGGTAAACCGCCGAGTCTTTTGTGTATGTCGACTCTCTCCTCGAATTCGCCTCGCAGCAAAGGTCCCATGATAAGTCCGACTCTACGGACATCTGTCGTGACTTTCCCACGACAGGTGTAGTTCTTGAATTCGGAGCCATTGTCACTTCGTATTGCCAAGATAGCCATGTTGTATTTCCTTTGGGCTTGCTTGGCAAAATCAATGAAGGTGGCCTTCATCTAGTCCTTGGAATTGACGAAGAACACCCACGTGTATCTTGAATAATCATCAACAATGACAAGACCATATTTCTTCCCACCAAGACTATCCCATTACGGAGGCTCGAAGAGATCCACATGAAGGAGGTCCAAAGGGCTTGAATTTGACACGATATTCTTGGGGGTATGCTTTGCTTGATGTTGCTTCCTGGATATGCATGCACTACACACACGATCTTTCTCCAAAGACACGTTTGTTAGTCCGAGGAAGTGATCACCCTTTAGGAGATCTTTTAGATTTCTCATGCCAACATGGGCTAGACGGCGATGCCATAGCCACCCCTTGTCGCCCTTGGCCATTAGACAAGTTGCATGGTATGTACTCTCTTTCTAGAAATCAACCGTGTTAAGGTTGCCATCCAACTCTCAAACAAAGGCCACTTCGAGAGTATCTCTCCTAAAGACTTTCACACTTGTTAGGCCAAATAATGTATCATAACCAACGAAAGCTAATTGACGAACGAAAAGCAAATTGTACTGAAGGGATTGGACAAGCATGAAATTTTCAAGAGACATGTCATTAGTACTAGCCACCTTTCCCAACCGAAGTACCTTTCCCTTGGAACCACCACCAAAGACAGTGCTCATATATGGTTGAATTGCATCCATGAAGTCCTTGAGCAAACGACTTTCTCCGGTCATATGATTGGTGCATCCACTATCAATCACCCATTTGACTCCACCAGAGAGAGCATCCTACACATAGGTTTAGGCTTTGGTTAGAGGTGCCCATTTTTCAATGGGAACTCTAAGGTTAGTAACAAGGGTCTTTGGAACCCAAATGGTATAGAAACGGAAAGCATTACGGGTCCAAATGAATTTTGCAAACACCTCTCCATCCTTTGCCTTACGGAGCATATAGGATGGAGGCATCTTCTCCTTCCTTTTGTTAGGAGTGGGCTTGCCCCTAGTGTCCTTCCCATTCCCAACACCAACCTCATCAAACTTTTTCTGACGTTTGTCCTTGTGCCCTTCTCGAACAAAGATCACCTTTTGAGGAGTTGATTCCTTGCTTAGGGTGACATCCTTTGTCACACTCGTACTTGGGTCAAACCCAAGTCCCTCCTTAGCAAAGGACTCCTTGTGATGACTTAGTACATCATTTAGATTTTTCTCGCCTTGGGCACACGTCAAGAGGCCCTTCTTTAGTTGAGCATGAAGAGCTAAGTTCTCCTCAATGAGAGATGCTTGATCAAGAGTAGAGTTAGTAGTACAAGCATCAACATGTACAATAGTGGGAGGAGACATCTTAGTAAGTGTTTTTATATGAGCAAGTTTGTGAGCCTCAAGATTCTTCTTAAGGGTGGTGAGTTCCTCATCTTTTGTCTTGAGAGACAAGGTGAGTACCTCAACATCCTTAGAAAGGGAGGTGCTTAGCTCCACAAGCTTGCTCATATCATTGGAAAATTCCTTACAAATTTCATTAGCCTTTTTCAAGGAGGCAACATGCTTGTCATTTAAGTCATTTGATGTGTGAACAACTTTGCACAAGTTATCATTTCGAGCTTCCTCAAAGTCAAACTTTCTCTAAATCGAGTATAGTTCTCCTTTTCCTCTGTGAGGAGGATTTCAAGATCCTTAATGGATGTGGAGTGCTTACCCACCACATCCATAAGTAATTGAAACATTTTGAGCTTATTGCCTTTGAGAGAGCTCATCATTTTGTTCACTTTCGCAAACAACAAATCTTCACAAGTAGCATGTGCATCATCACTTTCCACATCATGAAATTCATAAAGAGGTTTGGAAGAGAACATGAAGGACTCATCCATAGGAGTTACCTTGATCTTAGCCGAGGAGGAGGGAGTGTCATCATCAACCGACTTGGCCATGAGGCACTTGTGTGCATTGCCGGTGTAGTCACTCATGTAGTTGTAATTTACAACTTCACCTTCCTTGTTGAGAAGCTTCAAGGTCTTTTGTGTGTCTTGAGCAACTCCAGCCACACCACCAACATCCTCAAGATCGGACCCTTCTAGAGCCGATAATGCTTTATTCTTGAACTTGTTGTTGAGAGGGTTTGGGAGCTTCTTGGCAACTTCCTTCCAAGGAAATCGAGGCTTGTCCTCCCTCTTCTCATACGGACAATCCTCCGCAAAGTGTCCCGGTCTCTCACAGTTGAAGCAGTTTCTTGTCTTCTTCTTTTGGAATCTTCCCTTGAAGTCCCCTTTGGTTAACCTCTTCACAAAGAGATCCATATCATCATATGAGGGAGTATCATCAGAGTTGTCAGCATCTTCATACTCATATTCTTCCTCATCATCATCAAACTCCTCGAGCCTAGCCTTGAGTGCAAAGTTTGAGTATGGACCACTATTTGTGGCAAGTAGTCTCTTGGACTCCTTTAGGTGCTCTTCATATTGTAAGAAGGTGGAAATCACATCATCCGGTGTCATCTTGAAGAAGTCGGGCATACGCCTCAATTCCCACACCATTGATGTGAGTATACCATGAGAGCATTCAACATCTTGTCCACAAGGTAATGGTTGGTGATTTGATATCCATCCAAGGATTTCTCACATGTGAATGATTGGACATGAGCGGAGAGAACTTTGAGAAGCATATGGAGTTGTTGGGGCGTCTCATCTTTCTTCATGTGAAGGTTGTGCAATGCATTCTTTGCGGTATCATATCTTTTCATTTGAAGAGAGCCGGTGCCAGATTTTGCAATGAGAAGTGTATCCCACATCTCCTTGGCATTGGTGATATGAAGAAATGGTGCACGTGTCAACTCATCCATTCCTCTTTTCAAGAACCCAATAGCAGCAAGGTTGATATGTCTATCAAACACTTCACTTGGTGTAAGGTTGTTTGGATCAACGGGATAATAGCCTTTCCTGGAGTCGATGAGGTTCCACATGGGTTCACACACAAACGTAAGATAATCTTCCATAAGACTTTTCCAATACAAAAAGTTTGTGTTCTCGGTTAGTACCGGCTGATTGCCATTGAAGTTATACTTAGGTTCCACAAGCTTAGGAGCAGGATAGTCCCATTGGTAGGGGCCACCTCTTTGCAAGGGAACTTCGGAACCGGGGTACACAAAGGCCGCTTGTGGGGACCTTGGGGCCGCACCACTTGACGTTTGTGACTCCGATGCCGGAGCCTTCATCCTTGAAAAGGAGACTTCCATTTCCTTTCTTTGATTGTCTAAAGCCTTTTGCAAAGATTTTTCCATATCACCGGAGGTGAACAATTTAGGATCCTTAATCTCATATTTAACGTTCCCCGTGGAGGGAGGCATCGCAACTTGTGCGGATGCTCTTCGTTCGGCAGCCAATCTCTCAGCTTCCAAACGAGCGGCATCCGCAGCAATTGCGACCTCCTCCACCTTGGCAACCGAACTTTCGGGAATGCCATCCTTGGTCATCTCGCTCTAGGGCGGTTAAGCCACAAGATTATAGCACGAGGCTCTGATGCCAATTGAAAGGATCGAAATAGACCTAGAGGGGGGTGAATAGGTCTTATTACAAATTTTCTCACTACTTAGCAATTTTAGGCAATAATGCGGAAGATAAAGGTGTGCCTAACAATTGCAAGGTTGACCTAGCTATGACAAGATAAACAATAAGCACAATAAACTAAAGCATGTGAGGGGAAAATACTATGGTAGCACAAGTAATAAGGGGAAAGAGTAGGGATAACCGAATGACGCGAAGACAATGATATATCCCGATGTTCACTTCCTTGGAGGGAAGCTACTCACCGTTCGGAGAGAGTGGGTGAAACCACGAAGGCACACCAACGCCATGAAGTCTCACTCTATTTGAGATATCACCACGAAGGTGATCCCCAACCACTACCGGTTGACTTTAAAGGTGGTCACCAAACCCTCACAAACTCAACGGGGGTAATCACAATGGTCGATTCCTCTCCAAAGAACTCCTACCCGTCTAGGAGTCTCCAACCTCCAAGAGTAACAAGATCAATGGGGAAAGATCAAGACTTTCTCAAAACGTTATTTGCTTCGGTTGAAAGATGGGGAGGGGGCGGATCTATCACGGGGTGAAAGATCCGTCAAGAACTCTCACGGGGCTCTCCGGGATCTGAGATTTGGTGAGGAAGAGAGTGAGAGGGAGCACTTGTGTTCTTGAGTGTTTTCAAATGAAGTGGTCAACCCTCTCAAGTGGTGGAGAAGGAATATTTATAGCCCAAGGCCAGAAATGGCCGTTGGAGCATTCTGCCTGCATAAGTATCGGACGTCCGGTATGGACCGGACGTTCGGTACATGCATACCGGACGTCCGGTTTACACTGGACTTCCACGAATACACAGCATGCGCAGAGGTAAGTTCATCAGCCACCGGACGTCTGACGGCTACCGGACATCCGATGACCGGATGTCCGATGGGTGCCAGAACTCCGATAAAACAAAGGGATAAGCCACTGACCCCTCGGATCCTTAGTCCGACGCCAACCGGACGTCCGACCACTGGACGTTCGACAGGACTGGAAATCCGACAAAATGGGGTAAAATCCCACTGACCTCTCGGACCCTTAGTCCGACAGTGACGGACGTCCGAGATCACCAGGTACTGGACATCCGATGGGGACCGGACGTCCGATGGGGACCGAACATCTGATGTGTGTATTTTAAGCAGGCTTGATTAAATGAGTGAGAGATATGGTATTTGTTTGTTTTGCGATTTTTTTGAGCAAGACTTAAGCAGTACACCCACTGATCCCCTATTAATAGTGCGGGGATCCCTATACTCAAGATAACCGAAAAAGCTTACGCTTCAAATTCATTGGCTCCATCGCTTGAGCAATTGTAAATATCAACGGTCTATGATCGACCATCACATCGAACGAGGACTAAAACCTGAGATAAACTCGACAAATATTATTAGTCCTCTATATGTATATTGTCATCAACATCAAAATATGATTAAGGGCATGATTGCACTTTCATAGGTGGGCTAAGTGGGCTGGCCTTGGGGGCACTGTGCACTTAGTGCACTAGGCCAGTGGCTTCTTTTCTTTATCTTTTTTTTTCTTTTCTATCTTTTATTTGCAATTGTTTTATTAGCTTTTACCTTTTTGAAAAATGTGGATCTAGTCCTAATATTATTGTTGCAAATTACTGAGGTGCCACAAAAAGTTTTGGGGTTTTTACAAACTCTTTTGATAATTCTTTTAATATGCAACCTAATAAAATGGGCTTTTAGTTGATGTTTATATTTGTTTGGATTAATTTATATCTCCATAAATTCGCATGACCATCTAGGCATGATCCACTGAATATTGGAGATTTAACAAAAGTGGTTGCACCAATTTTAGACAAGGTTTTATTTAACACTTTGTTTTGAATTTCCAAATGAGTTTGAATTTGAACCAGACTTGATCAAGGGTGATTATCCCTTGCTTAATCATGATGACACAGCACAGTAAAAGTGATTACTGTAGGGTGACACCCGGGGTGTTACAGCGACTGATACCTCCCCTGGTGGCCCCCCTTGGCCCTTATTTTTACTCGCGTCGCAAAAACCCTAATTCCAGAACCCTTTTCTCTAGAAGCAATTTCGATCTCCGCCGCCATCGCCAACAAGCTTCGGAGGACTAGAATTCCTGTGTCGGCACCCTGCCGGGACAGGGAAGTGCCCCCGGATTCATCTCCATCGACGTTGCTTCCTCCCTCCATGATGCGAGAGAAATTCCTCCTCGGGGCTGAGGTTTCTACCAGTAGCTATGTGGTAAATTCTCTCTCCGATGATGTGATCTTGATTGTGATCATAGGCTATGTTAATCTAGGGTGATCCCATGATGTTTTCCCTTCTTCTATGTATTGGATTGATGTACTCACTTGATCTTATCCAGTATAATCCCCGAGACGATGGTGACAGCGGTCTATTGGACATGGGTTAGAAGAATATTTTCATGAGTGATTTCCTCTTTTGTGTGTGGATTAAAGATTGAGAGTCTCTTGGTGCTTGTCTTTGACTATCCTTGAGATATGTTGTAGTACTCTCTTTGGATGGCCTCGGTGACATTGGGAAATCCGTCTCTTGGGAACTACGAACTCTGAGGTGTGCTTTTGTAGCCCTAGATAATTCTCGTTCTCTCTTGACCACAAAGGGATGATCTCTGAGTACGTCTCTAATGCATCTTTTAGTGGAAATATCATGTGATTAGACTATGTTAATGTTTTTCCCACAAAGGGATGCGTAGACATCACTTGATCATGTAGAAGCGTGCGCTTCGAGGCCCTACAAACCTTTGCGCTTGGAGGCCCTATAAACCTCTGCGAGGAAATATCATGACTTGAGGGAAATTGCTGATGTCCTACAAATCTCTGCGCTTGGAGGCCCAACATGGTCTACAAGAATAGAAGCGTGCGTAGACATCACTTGATCATGTAGGTCAGCTCACAAGGTCTAAGAATTGAGGAACAAGATTGGAGAGAAATCATCATCTAGCTACTGATCATGGACCCATGGTCCAAGGTGGACTACTAATGGCACATCCAGGCGGCGTGCATGGTGGTGGAGGAGTCTCCGGAGGTAAATTCACCCTCCGCCAGGGTGTTAGGACATGGTCTTCAGACGATCCCGATCTCAGGATTGCGGCAGTGGCAAAACAATGGTGAAAATCGTGTAACGGAGGTCCTTCTGAGGGTTTTCAGAATAGGAGGAATGAATAGGCCGAAGGGGGGGGCACCATGACCATGCCGCCAGGTGGCGCAGCCTCCCCCTTGGCCGCGCCAGAGACCCGCCTGGTCTGGGGGGTGGGCCCCTCCGACTCCCCTTTGGTGTAATGGAGTCTTTTGTTGCACTGATTTTTTATCTGGTTTTTTTGGATTTTTCCGAGCACTTTAATAATTGGCATTTTCCTGCACTACATGGACAACATATAGAAACTGGCACTGAGTTGGTAGGTTTTTCCAAATATGTTGTAAAAGATATGAAAGTGTAGCAAAATATATAGCAATATCACAAAAATAAGAAAGGAACAAGGAGAATTTATAGATACATTTGGGACGTATCA